>CM067850.1:20752536-25752536 GCA_034638295.1 Phortica okadai | reverse complement strand
TTTTTTTTAATTGCATAAATGGGTGGCATTTTATTCAGAATTAATAGTTTTTTACATGGACAAAAAATTCGTTTAATTTTTTTCCATTAAATACTACAATTATAGAAAAGTATTTTGCGAAAAGAATCGGCGGTAGGACGGAATCGTGTTGACCACCGATTAGTTTTTTGCTAATAACTCTTGCATCCTTCGACCAACTTCTTCGACTAAAAACTCGATGGAAAGTTTATCTGTTCCTCTTTCAGATGGCATTAACATATTTTACGAAAAGTCGTAAGAAATAAAATTTTTTTTTATCAAAACTAATATATCCTCGAAATCATTGAAAAAGAAGTCCCTTATCAGACGAAAATATGCCTTATCTAATAAGAGACATTTAAATTTTTTTAATTGCATAAATGGGTGGCATTTTATTCAGAATTAATAGTTTTTTACATGGACAAAAAATTCGTTTAATTTTTTTCCATTAAATACTACAATTATAGAAAAGTATTTTGCGAAAAGAATCGGCGGTAGGACGGAATCGTGTTGACCACCGATTAGTTTTTTGCTAATAACTCTTGCATCCTTCGACCGACTTCTTCGACTAAAAGCTCGATGGAAAGCTTATCTGTTCCTCTTTCAGATGGCATTAACATATTTTACGAAAAGTCGTAAGAAATAAAATTTTTTTGATCAAAACTAAAATATCCTCGAAATCATTGAAAAAGAAGTCCCTTATCAGACGAAAATATGCCTTATCTAATAAGAGACATTTAAATTTTTTTAATTGCATAAATGGGTGGCATTTTATTCAGAATTAATAGTTTTTTACATGGACAAAAAATTCGTTTAATTTTTTTCCATTAAATACTAGAATTATAGAAAAGTACTTTGCGAAAAGAATCGGCAGTAGGACGGAAACGTGTTGACCACCGATTAGTTTTTTGCTAATAACTCTTGCATCCTTCGACCGACTTCTTCGTGTAAGAGCTCGATGGAAAGCTTATCTGTTCCTCTTTCAGATGGCATTAACATATTTTACAAAAAGTCGTAAGAAATAAAATTTTTTTGATCGAAACTAAAATAAACTCGAAATCATTGAAAAAGAAGTACCTTATCAGACGAAAATATGCCTTATCTAATAAGAGACGTTTAAATTATTTTAATTGCATAAATGGGTGGCATTTTATTCAGAATTAATAGTTTTTTACATGGACAAAAAATTCGTTTAATTTTTTTCCATTAAATACTACAATTATAGAAAAGTATTTTGCGAAAAGAATCGGCAGTAGGACGGAATCGTGTTGACCACCGATTAGTTTTTTGCTAATAACTCTTGCATCCTTCGACCGACTTCTTCGACTAAAAGCTCGATGGAAAGCTTATCTGTTCCCCTTTCAGATGGCATTAACATATTTTACGAAAAGTCGTAAGAAATAAAAATTTTTTGATCAAAACTAAAATATCCTCGAAATCATTGAAAAAGAAGTCCCTTATCAGACGAAAATATGCCTTATCTAATAAGAGACATTTAAATTTTTTTAATTGCATAAATGGGTGGCATTTTATTCAGAATTAATAGTTTTTTACATGGACAAAAAATTCGTTTAATTTTTTTCCATTAAATACTAGAATTATAGAAAAGTACTTTGCGAAAAGAATCGGCAGTAGGACGGAAACGTGTTGACCACCGATTAGTTTTTTGCTTATAACTCTTGCATCCTTCGACCGACTTCTTCGTGTAAGAGCTCGATGGAAAGCTTATCTGTTCCTCTTTCAGATGGTATTAACATATTTTACGAAAAGTCGTAAGAAATAAAATTTTTTTGATCGAA
This sequence comes from Phortica okadai, assembly GCA_034638295.1. Classification (NCBI taxonomy): domain Eukaryota; kingdom Metazoa; phylum Arthropoda; class Insecta; order Diptera; family Drosophilidae; genus Phortica; species Phortica okadai. The sequence continues at coordinate 25,750,719 of CM067850.1, read as the reverse complement.
ACTAAAATAAACTCGAAATCATTGAAAAAGAAGAACCTTATCAGACGAAAATATGCCTTATCTAATAAGAGACATTTAAATTTTTTTAATTGCATAAATGGGTGGCATTTTATTCAGAATTAATAGTTTTTTTTTACATGGACAAAAAATTCGTTTAATTTTTTCCCATTAAATACTATAATTATAGAAAAGTACTTTGCGAAAAGAATCGGCAGTAGGACGGAATCGTGTTGACCACCGATTAGTTTTTTGCTAATAACTCTTGCATCCTTCGACCAACTTCTTCGACTAAAAACTCGATGGAAAGTTTATCTGTTCCTCTTTCAGATGGCATTAACATATTTTACGAAAAGTCGTAAGAAATAAAATTTTTTTGATCGAAACTAAAATATCCTCGAAATCATTGAAAAAGAAGTACCTTATCAGACGAAAATATGCCTTATCTAATAAGAGACATTTAAATTTTTTTAATTTCATAAATGGGTGGCATTTTATTCAGAATTAATAGTTTTTAACATGGACAAAAAATTCGTTTAATTTTTTTCCATTAAATACTAGAATTATAGAAAAGTATTTTGCGAAAAGAATCGGCGGTAGGACGGAATCGTGTTGACCACCGATAAGTTTTTTGCTAATAACTCTTGCATCCTTCGACCGACTTCTTCGTGTAAGAGCTGGATGGAAAGCTTATCTGTTCCTCTTTCAGATGGCATTAACATATTTTACGAAAAGTCGTAAGAAATAAAATTTTTTTTATCAAAACTAAAATATCCTCGAAATCATTGAAAAAGAAGTCCCTTATCAGAAGCAAATATGCCTTATCTAATAAGAGACATTTAAATTTTTTTTAATTGCATAAATGGGTGGCATTTTATTCAGAATTAATAGTTTTTTACATGGACAAAAAATTCGTTTAATTTTTTTCCATTAAATACTACAATTATAGAAAAGTATTTTGCGAAAAGAATCGGCAGTAGGACGGAATCGTGTTGACCACCGATTAGTTTTTTGCTAATAACTCTTGCATCCTTCGAACGACTTCTTCGACTAAAAGCTCGATGGAAAGCTTATCTGTTCCTCTTTCAGATGGCAATAACATATTTTACGAAAAGTCGTAAGAAATAAAATTTTTTTGATCAAAACTAAAATATCCTCGAAATCATTGAAAAAGAAGTCCCTTATCAGACGAAACCAGTAAGGACGCTATCTTCAGCAAGGCTGAAGCTATAATACTTTTCACTTTGTGTCACTATAAAAAAAACTAAATGAATAGTTTTCATGAATCCCTAAAAACATAACTGTAATGTTTCAAGTCAATTCGTTAAAAAAACAAAAAATTTTTCCATACAACGGTTCAAGTTTTGCGATAAGTGGGCGTAGCCATGCCCACTTTTGATCAAAATAGTTTTCATTCCTCTCTAAGAACATAACTGTAAAGTTTCAAGTCAATTGGTTAAAAAACAAAAAAGTTTTCCATACAAAGGGTCAATTTTCGCTATAAAAGGGCGTGGCTACGCCCACTTTTGGTCAAAATAGTTTTCATTCCTCTCTAAGAACATAACTGTAAAGTTTCAAGTCAATTGATTAAAAAAAAAAAAATTTTTCCATACAAAGGGTCAAGTTAAGCTATAAGTGGGCGTGGCCACGCCCACTTTTGATCAAAATAGTTTTCATTCCTCCCTAAGAACATAACTGTAAAGTTTCAAGTCAATTGATTAAAAAACAAAAAAGTTTTCCATACAAAGGGTCAAGTTAAGCTATAAGTGGGCGTGGCCCCGCCCACTTTTGATCAAAGTAGTTTTCATTCCTCCCTAAGAGCATAACTGCAAAGTTTCAAGTCAATTGGTTAAAAAACAAAAAAGTTTTCCATACAACGGGTAAATTTTCGCTAGAAGTGGGCGTGGCTACGCGTGGTTACGCCCACTTTTGGTCAAAATAGTTTTCATTCCTCCCTAAGAACATAACTTTAAAATTTCAAGTCAATTGGTTAAGAAACAAAAAAGTTTTCCATACAAAGGGTCAAGTTAAGCTATAAGTGGGCGTGGCCACGCCCACTTTTGATCAAAATAGTTTTCATTCCTCCCTAAGAACATAACTGTAAAGTTTCAAGTCAATTGATTAAAAAACAAAAAAGTTTTCCATACAACGGGTCAATTTTCGCTATTAGTAGGCGTGGCTACGCCCACTTTTGGTTAAAATAGTTTTCATTCCTCCCTAAGAACATAACTGTAAAGTTTCAAGTCAATTGATTAAAAAACAAAAAAGTTTTCCATACAATGGGTCAAGTTAAGCTATAAGTGGGCGTGGCCCCGCCCACTTTTGATCAAAATAGTTTTCATTCCTCCCTAAGAGCATAACTGCAAAGTTTCAAGTCAATTGGTTAAAAAACAAAAAAGTTTTCCATACAACGGGTAAATTTTCGCTAGAAGTGGGCGTGGCTACGCGTGGTTACGCCCACTTTTGGTCAAAATAGTTTTCATTCCTCCCTAAGAACATAACTTTAAAATTTCAAGTCAATTGGTTAAGAAACAAAAAAGTTTTCCATACAAAGGGTCAAGTTAAGCTATAAGTGGGCGTGGCCACGCCCACTTTTGGTCAAAATAGTTTTCATTCCTCTCTAGGAACATAACTGTAAAGTTTTAAGTCAATTGGTTAAAAAACAAAAAAGTTTCCCATACAAAGGGTCAATTTTCGCTATAAAAGGGCGTGGCTACGCCCACTTTTGATCAAAATAGTTTTCATTCCTCTCTAAGAACATAACTGTAAAGTTTCAAGTCAATTGATTAAAAAACAAAAAAGTTTTCCATACAACGGGTCAATTTTCGCTATAAGTAGGCGTGGCTACGCCCACTTTTGGTTAAAATAGTTTTCATTCCTCCCTAAGAACATAACTGTAAAGTTTCAAGTCAATTGATTAAAAAACAAAAAAGTTTTCCATACAAAGGGTCAAGTTAAGCTATAAGTGGGCGTGGCCCCGCCCACTTTTGATCAAAGTAGTTTTCATTCCTCCCTAAGAGCATAACTGCAAACTGTTCCTCTTTCAGATGGCAATAACATATTTTACGAAAAGTCGTAAGAAATAAAATTTTTTTGATCAAAACTAAAATATTCTCGAAATCATTGAAAAAGAAGTCCCTTATCAGACGAAACCAGTAAGGAAGCTATCTTCAGCAATGCTGAAGCTATAATACTTTTCACTTTGTGTCACTATAAAAAAAACTAAATGAATAGTTTTCATGAATCCCTAAAAACATAACTGTAATGTTTCAAGTCAATTCGTTAAAAAAACAAAAAATTTTTCCATACAACGGTTCAAGTTTTGCGATAAGTGGGCGTAGCCATGCCCACTTTTGATCAAAATAGTTTTCATTCCTCTCTAAGAACATAACTGTAAAGTTTCAAGTCAATTGGTTAAAAAACAAAAAAGTTTTCCATACAAAGGGTCAATTTTCGCTATAAAAGGGCGTGGCTACGCCCACTTTTGGTCAAAATAGTTTTCATTCCTCTCTAAGAACATAACTGTAAAGTTTCAAGTCAATTGATTAAAAAAAAAAAAATTTTTCCATACAAAGGGTCAAGTTAAGCTATAAGTGGGCGTGGCCCCGCCCACTTTTGATCAAAGTAGTTTTCATTCCTCCCTAAGAGCATAACTGCAAAGTTTCAAGTCAATTGGTTAAAAAACAAAAAAGTTTTCCATACAACGGGTAAATTTTCGCTAGAAGTGGGCGTGGCTACGCGTGGTTACGCCCACTTTTGTTCAAAATAGTTTTCATTCCTCCCTAAGAACATAACATTAAAATTTCAAGTCAATTGGTTAAGAAACAAAAAAGTTTTCCATACAAAGGGTCAAGTTAAGCTATAAGTGGGCGTGGCCACGCCCACTTTTGATCAAAATAGTTTTCATTCCTCCCTAAGAACATAACTGTAAAGTTTCAAGTCAATTGATTAAAAAACAAAAAAGTTTTCCATACAACGGGTCAATTTTCGCTATTAGTAGGCGTGGCTACGCCCACTTTTGGTTAAAATAGTTTTCATTCCTCCCTAAGAACATAACTGTAAAGTTTCAAGTCAATTGATTAAAAAACAAAAAAGTTTTCCATACAAAGGGTCAAGTTAAGCTATAAGTGGGCGTGGCCCCGCCCACTTTTGATCAAAATAGTTTTCATTCCTCCCTAAGAGCATAACTGCAAAGTTTCAAGTCAATTGGTTAAAAAACAAAAAAGTTTTCCATACAACGGGTAAATTTTCGCTAGAAGTGGGCGTGGCTACGCGTGGTTACGCCCACTTTTGGTCAAAATAGTTTTCATTCCTCCCTAAGAACATAACTTTAAAATTTCAAGTCAATTGGTTAAGAAACAAAAAAGTTTTCCATACAAAGGGTCAAGTTAAGCTATAAGTGGGCGTGGCCACGCCCACTTTTGGTCAAAATAGTTTTCATTCCTCTCTAGGAACATAACTGTAAAGTTTTAAGTCAATTGGTTAAAAAACAAAAAAGTTTCCCATACAAAGGGTCAATTTTCGCTATAAAAGGGCGTGGCTACGCCCACTTTTGATCAAAATAGTTTTCATTCCTCTCTAAGAACATAACTGTAAAGTTTCAAGTCAATTGATTAAAAAACAAAAAAGTTTTCCATACAACGGGTCAATTTTCGCTATAAGTAGGCGTGGCTACGCCCACTTTTGGTTAAAATAGTTTTCATTCCTCCCTAAGAACATAACTGTAAAGTTTCAAGTCAATTGATTAAAAAACAAAAAAGTTTTCCATACAAAGGGTCAAGTTAAGCTATAAGTGGGCGTGGCCCCGCCCACTTTTGATCAAAGTAGTTTTCATTCCTCCCTAAGAGCATAACTGCAAAGTTTCAAGTCAATTGGTTAAAAAACAAAAAAGTTTTCCATACAACGGGTAAATTTTCGCTAGAAGTGGGCGTGGCTACGCGTGGTTACGCCCACTTTTGGTCAAAATAGTTTTCATTCCTCCCTAAGAACATAACTTTAAAATTTCAAGTCAATTGGTTAAGAAACAAAAAAGTTTTCCATACAAAGGGTCAAGTTAAGCTATAAGTGGGCGTGGCCACGCCCACTTTTGGTCAAAATAGTTTTCATTGCTCTCTAGGAACATAACTGTAAAGTTTTAAGTCACTTGGTTAAAAAACAAAAAAGTTTTCCATACAAAGGGTCAATTTTCGCTATAAAAGGGCGTGGCTACGCCCACTTTTCGTCAAAATAGTTTTCATTCCTCCCTAAGAACATAACTGCAAAGTTTCAAGTCAATTGGTTAAGAAACAAAAAAGTTTTCCATACAACGGGTCAATTTTCGCTATAAGTGGGCGTGGCTACGCCTGGCTACGCCTGGCTACGCCTGGCTACGCCCACTTTTGGTCAAAATAGTTTTTATTCCTCCCTAAGAGCATAACTGCAAAGTTTCAAGTCAATTGGTTAAAAAACAAAAAAGTTTGCCATACAACGGGTCAATTTTCGCTATAAGTAGGCGTGGCTACGCCCACTTTTGGTTAAAATAGTTTTCATTCCTCCCTAAGAACATAACTGTAAAGTTTCAAGTCAATTGGTTTAAAAACAAAAAAGTTTTCCATACAAAGGGTCAAGTTAAGCTATAAGTGGGCGTGGCCACGCCCACTTTTGATCAAAATAGTTTTCATTCCTCCCTAAGAGCATAACTGCAAAGTTTCAAGTCAATTGGTTAAGAAACAAAAAAGTTTTCCATACAATGGGTCAATTTTCGCTATAAGTGGGCGTGGCTACGCCTGGCTACGCCCACTTTTGGTCAAAATAGTTTTCATTCCTCTCTAAGAACATAACTGTAAAGTTTCAAGTCAATTGGTTAAAAAACAAAAAAAGTTTTCCATACAACGGGTAAATTTTCGCTATAAGTGGGCGTGGCTACGCGTGGTTACGCCCACATTTGGTCAAAATAGATTTCATTCCTCCCTAAGAACATAACTTTAAAATTTCAAGTCAATTGGTTAAGAAACAAAAAAGTTTTCCATACAACGACGTGAATATTCCTTCTCTTCCTCTTCTTCATTTTGTATGGGAGCTACCAGTTCCAGATGTCCAATCTCAATGAAACTTTCAGGCATGTAGTCGGACCATGTAAAACAACTATGTTTAAAATTTCAGCACTCTATTGTACAAAACAAAAAAGTTTTCCATACAACGATTCAAGTTTTGTTCACTTTTCTTCTTCTTTTCGTATGGGAGCTACCTGTTCCAATAATCCGATCATGCTGGTTCCGACGAATGATTCATCGTAATAAATTCTAAGACTCTGTGCAAAGTTTCAGCTCGATAGCTTCAAAACTGAGGGACTAGTTTGCATACATACAGACAGACAGACAGACCGACAGACAGACAGACAGACGGACAGACGGACAGACGGACATGGCTAAATCAACTCGTCTTGTCGTCCTGATCAAGAATATATATACTTTATATAGTCGGAAATTAATATTTCGATCTGTTACAAACTCCGTGACAAAGTTAATATACTATTTCACATAAGTGAAAAGTATAAATATGCCTTATCTAATAAGAGACATTTAAATTTTTTTAATTGCATAAATGGGTGGCATTTTATTCAGAATTAATAGTTTTTTACATGGACAAAAAATTCGTTTAATTTTTTTCCATTAAATACTACAATTATAGAAAAGTATTTTGCGAAAAGAATCAGCGGTAGGACGGAATCGTGTTGACCACCGATTAGTTTTTTGCTAATAACTCTTGTATCCTTCGACCGACTTCTTCGACTAAGAGCTCGATGAAAAGCTTATCTGTTCCTCTTTCAGATGGCATTAACATATTTTACGAAAAGTCGTAAGAAATAAAATTTTTTTGATCGAAACTAAAATATCTTCGAAATCATTGAAAAAGAAGTACCGTATCAGACGAAAATATGCCTAATCTAATAAGATATTTAAATTTTTTTAATTGCATAAATGGGTGGCATTTTATTCAGAATTAATAGTTTTTTACATGGACAAAAAATTCGTTTAATTTTTTTCCATTAAATACTACAATTATAGAAAAGTACTTTGCGAAAAGAATCGGCAGTAAGACGGAATCGTGTTGAACACCGATTAGTTTTTTGCTAATAACTCTTGCATCCTTCGAACGACTTCTTCGACTAAAAGCTCGATGGAAAGCTTATCTGTTCCTCTTTCAGATGGCATTAACATATTTTACGAAAAGCCGTAAGAAATAAAATTTTTTTGATCGAAACTAAAATATCCTCGAAATCATTGAAAAAGAAGTACCTTATCAGACGAAAATATGCCTTATCTAGAGACATTTAAATTTTTTTAATTTCATAAATGGGTGGCATTTAATTCAGAATTAATAGTTTTTAACATGGACAAAAAATTCGTTTAATTTTTTCCCATTAAATACTAGAATTATAGAAAAGTACTTTGCGAAAAGAATCGGCAGTAGGACGGAAACGTGTTGACCACCGATTAGTTTTTGCTAATAACTCTTGCATCCTTCGACCGACTTCTTCGTGTAAGAGCTCGATGGAAAGCTTATCTGTTCCTCTTTCAGATGGCATTAACATATTTTACGAAAAGTCATGAGAAATAAAATTTTTTTGATCAAAACTAAAATATCCTCGAAATCATTGAAAAAGAAGTCCCTTATCAGACGAAAATATGCCTTATCTAAAAAGAGACATTTAAATTTTTTTAATTGCATAAATGGGTGGCATTTTAATCAGAATTAATAGTTTTTTACATGGACAAAAAATTCGTTTAATTTTTTTCCATTAAATACTACAATTATAGAAAAGTATTTTGCGAAGAGAATCGGCAGTAGGACGGAAACGTGTTGACCACCGATTAATTTTTGCTAATAACTCTTGCATCCTTCGACCGACTTCTTCGTGTAAGAGCTCGATGGAAAGCTTATCTGTTCCTCTTTCAGATGGCATTAACATATTTTACGAAAAGTCATGAGAAATAAAATTTTTTTGATCGAAACTAAAATATCCTCGAAATCATTGAAAAAGAAGTACCTTATCAGACGAAAATATGCCTTATCTAATAAGAGACATTTAAATTTTTTTAATTTCATAAATGGGTGGCATTTTATTCAGAATTAATAGTTTTTAACATGGACAAAAAATTCGTTTAATTTTTTTCCATTAAATACTAGAATTATCGAAAAGTACTTTGCGAAAAGAATCGGCAGTAGGACGGAAACGTGTTGACCACCGATTAGTTTTTTGCTAATAACTCTTGCATCCTTCGACCGACTTCTTCGTGTAAGAGCTCGATGGAAAGCTTATCTGTTCCTCTTTCAGATGGCATTAACATATTTTACGAAAAGTCGTAAGAAATAAAATTTTTTTTATCAAAACTAAAATATCCTCGAAATCATTGAAAAAGAAGTCCCTTATCAGACGAAAATATGCCTTATCTAATAAGAGACATTTAAATTTTTTTAATTGCATAAATGGGTGGCATTTTATTGAGAATTAATAGTTTTTTACATGGACAAAAAATTCGTTTAATTTTTTTCCATTAAATACTACAATTATAGAAAAGTATTTTGCGAAAAGAATCGGCAGTAGGACGGAATCGTCTTGACCACCGATTAGTTTTTTGCTAATAACTCTTGCATCCTTCGAACGACTTCTTCGACTAAAAGCTCGATGAAAAGCTTATCTGTTCCTCTTTCAGATGGCATTAGCATGTTTTACGAAAAGTCGTAAGAAATAAAATTTTTTTGATCAAAACTAAAATATCCTCGAAATCATTGAAAAAGAAGTCCCTTATCAGACGTAAATATGCCTTATCTAATAAGAGACATTTAAATTTTTTTAATTGCATAAATGGGTGGCATTTTATTGAGAATTAATAGTTTTTTACATGGACAAAAAATTCGTTTAATTTTTTTCCATTAAATACTACAATTATAAAAAAGTATTTTACGAAAAGAATCGGCGGTAGGACGGAATCGTGTTGACCACCGATTAGTTTTTTGCTAATAACTCTTGCATCCTTCGACCGACTTCTTCGACTAAAAGCTCGATGGAAAGCTTATCTGTTCATTTTTCAGATGGCATTAACATATTTTACGAAAAGTCGTAGGAAATAAAATTTTTTTGATCGAAACTAAAATATCCTCGAAATCATTGAAAAAGAAGTACCTTATCAGACGAAAATATGCCTTATCTAATAAGAGACATTTAAATTTTTTTAATTGCATAAATGGGTGGCATTTTATTCAGAATTAATAGTTTTTTACATGGACAAAAAATTCGTTTCATTTTTTTCCATTAAATACTACAATTATAGAAAAGTATTTTGCGAAAAGAATCGGCAGTAGGACGGAATCGTGTTGACCACCGATTAGTTTTTTGCTAATAACTCTCCTTCCTTCGAACGACTTCTTCGACTAAAAGCTCGATGGAAAGCTTATCTGTTCCTCTTTCAGATGGCATTAACATATTTTACGAAAAGTCGTAAGAATTAAAATTTTTTTTGATCGAAACTGAAATATCTTCGAAATCATTGACAAAGAATTACCTTATCAGACGAAAATATGCCTTATCTAATAAGAGACATTTAAATTTTTTTAACTGCATAAATGGGTGGCATTTTATTCAGAATTAATAGTTTTTTACATGGACAAAAAATTCGTTTCATTTTTTTCCATTAAATACTACAATTATAGAAAAGTATTTTGCGAAAAGAATCGGCAGTAGGACGGAATCGTGTTGACCACCGATTAGTTTTTTGCTAATAACTCTTGCATCCTTCGACCGACTTCTTCGACTAAAAGCTCGATGGAAAGCTTATCTGTTCCTCTTTCAGATGCCATTAACATATTTTACGAAAAGTCGTAAGAAATAAAATTTTTTTTGATCGAAACTAAAATATCTTCGAAATCATTGACAGAGAAGTACCTTATCAGACGAAAATATGCCTTATCTAATAAGATACATTTAAATTTTTTTAATTGCATAAATGGGTGGCATTTTGTTCAGAATTAATATTTTTTTACATGGACCAAAAATTCGTTTAATTTTTTCCCATTAAATACTAGAATTATAGAAAAGTATTTTGCGAAAAGAATCGGCAGTAGGACGGTATCGTGTTGACCACTGATAAGTTTTTTGCTAATAACTCTTGCATCCTTCGACCGAATTCTTCTTCCTCTTTCAGATGGCATTAACATATTTTACGAAAAGTCGTAAGAAATAAAATTTTTTTGATCAAAACTAAAATATCCTCGAAATCATTGAAGAAGAAGTACCTCATCAGACGAAAATATGCCTTTTCTAATAAGAAACATTTAAATTTTTTTAATTGCATAAATGGGTGGCATTTTATTGATAATTAATAGTTTTTTACATGGACAAAAAATTCGTTTAATTTTTTCCCATTAAATACTAGAATTATAGAAAAGTATTTTGCGAAAAGAATCGGCAGTAGGACGGAATCGTCTTGACCACCGATTGGTTTTTTGCTAATAACTCTTGCATACTTCGAACGACTTCTTCGACTAAAAGCTCGATGGAAAGCTTATCTATTCCTCTTTCAGATGACATTAACATATTTTACGAAAAGTCGTAAGAAATAAAATTTTTTTGATCAAAACTGAAATATCCTCCAAATCATTGAAAATGAAGTACCTTATCAGACGAAAATATGCCTTATCTAATAAGAGACATTTAAATTTTCTTAATTGCATAAATGGGCGGCATTTTATTCAGAATTAATAGTTTTTTACATATACAAAAAATTCGTTTAATTTTTTCCCATTAAATACTAGAATTATAGAAAAGTACTTTGCGAAAAGAATCGGCAGTAGGACGGAATCATCTTCACCACCGATTAGTTTTTTGCTACTAACTCTTGCATCCTTCGACCGACTTCTTCGACTAAGAGCTCGATGGAAAGCATATCTAATCCACTTTCAGATGGCATTAACATATTTTACGAAAAGTCGTAAGATATAAAATTTTTTTGATCAAAACTAAAATATCCTCGAAATCATTGAAGAAGAAGTACCTCATCAGACGAAAATATGCCTTTTCTAATAAGAAACATTTAAATTTTTTTAATTGCATAAATGGGTGGCATTTTATTGAGAATTAATAGTTTTTTACATGGACAAAAAATTCGTTTAATTTTTTCCCATTAAATACTAGAATTATAGAAAAGTACTTTGCGGAAAGAATCGGCAGTAGGACGGAATCGTTTTGACCACCGATTAGTTTTTTGTCGTAAGATATAAAATTTTTTTGATCAAAACTAAAATATCCTCGAAATCATTGAAGAAGAAGTACCTCATCAGACGAAAATATGCCTTATCTAATAAGAGACATTAAAATTTTTTAATTTCATAAATGGGTGGCATTTTATTCAGAATTAATAGTTTTTACATGGACATAAAATTCGTTTAATTTTTTCCCATTAAATACTAGAATTATAGAAAAGTACTTTGCGAAAAGAATCGGCAGTAGGACGGAATCGTGTTGACCACTGAGAAGTTTTTTGCTAATAACTCTTGCATCCTTCGACCGACTTCTTCGACTAAGAGCTCGATGGAAAGCTTATCTGTTCCTCTTTCAGATGGCATTAACATTTTTTACGAAAAGTCGTGAGAAATAAAATTTACCGATACCTTAACTAATACCTTATCAGACGAAAATATGCCTTATCTAATAAGAGACATTTAAATTTTTTTAATTGCATAAATGGGCGGCATTTTATTCAGAATTAATAGTTTTTTACATGGACAAAAAATTCGTTTAATTTTTTCCCATTAAATACTAGAATTATAGAAAAGTACTTTGCGAAAAGAATCGGCAGTAGGACGGAATCGTCTTGACCACCCATTAGTTTTTTGCTAATAACTCTTGCATCCTTCGACCGACTTCTTCGACTAAGAGCTCGATGGAAAGCTTATCTAATCCTCTTTCAGATGGCATTAACATATTTTACGAAAAGTCGTAAGAAATAAAATTTTTTTGATCAAAACTAAAATATCCTCGAAATCATTGAAGAAGAAGTACCTCATCAGACGAAAATATGCCTTTTCTAATAAGAAACATTTAAATTTTTTTAATTGCATAAATGGGTGGCATTTTATTGAGAATTAATAGTTTTTTACATGGACAAAAAATTCGTTTAATTTTTTCCCATTAAATACTAGAATTATAGAAAAGTATTTTGCGAAAAGAATCGGCAGTAGGACGGAATCGTCTTGACCACCGATTAGTTTTTTGCTTATAACTCTTGCATCCTTCGACCGACTTCTTCAAATAAGAGCTCGATAGAAGGCTTATCTGTTCCTCTTTCAGATGGCATTAACATATTTTACGAAAAGTCGTAAGAAATAATTTTTTTTTGATCAAAACTAAAATATCGTCGAAATCATTGAAAAAGAAGTCCCTTATCAGACGAAAATATGCCTTATCTAATAAGAGACATTTAAATTTTTTTAATTGCATAAATGGGTGGCATTTTATTCAGAAGAAAACAACTTTTTGAGGGGAAACGAAGGGGAGGGGGAAAAAATGTGGTATGCAGTTTTGTAGAGCTATATATACTGAGTCTTTATACTCATTTTCATGTTTCTAACTCATCAGGTTTTTGAGCTACAGCCTTTTGAAAAAATGGGTGGTGCTCGATGGGCGGGAAGGAGTGGGCGTGGCAAAAAATCCTTCAAACTTGATCTAGCGTTTGACCTCACGAGTCTATCCACCAAATTTCAAGTCTCTAGCTCTTATAGTTTTCGAGAACCATTGGTGAGGACGGACGGACGGACGGACGGACAGACAGGGCTATATCAATTCGTCTTGTCATCCTGATCAAGAATATATATACATTATAGGGTCCCCCTCCCCTCCTTCTATGCGTTACATACAAACCGTCTCAAACAAACTTAATATACCCTGATACACAGTGTGTGTACAGGGTATAAAAAGTACCTTATCAGACGAAAATATGCCTTATCTAATAAGAGACATTTACATTTTTTTCATTGCATAAATGGGCGACATTTTATTCAGAATTAATAGTTTTTACATGGACATAAAATTCGTTTAATTTTTTCCCATTAAATACTAGAATTATAGAAAAGTACTTTGCGAAAAGAATCGGCAGTAGGACGGAATCGTCTTGACCACCGATTAGTTTTTTGCTAATAACTCTTGCATCCTTCGACCGACTTCTTCGACTAAGAGCTCGATAGAAGGCTTTTCTGCTCCTCTTTCAGATGGCATTAACATATTTTACGAAAAGTCGTAAGAAATAAAATTTTTTTGATCAAAACTGAAATATCCTCCAAATCATTGAAAATGAAGTACCTTATCAGACGAAAATATGCCTTATCTAATAAGAGACATTTAAATTTTTTTAATTGCATAAATGGGCGGCATTTTATTCAGAATTAATAGTTTTTTACATATACAAAAAATTCGTTTAATTTTTTCCCATTAAATACTAGAATTATAGAAAAGTACTTTGCGAAAAGAATCGGCAGTAGGACGGAATCATCTTCACCACCGATTAGTTTTTTGCTACTAACTCTTGCATCCTTCGACCGACTTCTTCGACTAAGAGCTCGATGGAAAGCTTATCTAATCCACTTTCAGATGGCATTAACATATTTTACGAAAAGTCGTAAGATATAAAATTTTTTTGATCAAAACTAAAATATCCTCGAAATCATTGAAGAAGAAGTACCTCATCAGACGAAAATATGCCTTTTCTAATAAGAAACATTTAAATTTTTTTAATTGCATAAATGGGTGGCATTTTATTGAGAATTAATAGTTTTTTACATGGACAAAAAATTCGTTTAATTTTTTCCCATTAAATACTAGAATTATAGAAAAGTACTTTGCGGAAAGAATCGGCAGTAGGACGGAATCGTCTTGACCACCGATTAGTTTTTTGCTACTAACTCTTGCATCCTTCGACCGACTTCTTCGACTAAGAGCTCGATGGAAAGCTTATCTAATCCTCTTTCAGATGGCATTAACATATTTTACGAAAAGTCGTAAGAAATAAAATTTTTTTGATCAAAACTAAAATATCCTCGAAATCATTGAAGAAGAAGTACCTCATCAGACGAAAATATGCCTTATCTAATAAGAGACATTTAAATTTTTTTAATTTCATAAATGGGTGGCATTTTATTCAGAATTAATAGTTTTTACATGGACATAAAATTCGTTTAATTTTTTCCCATTAAATACTAGAATTATAGAAAAGTACTTTGCGAAAAGAATCGGCAGTAGGACGGAATCGTGTTGACCACTGAGAAGTTTTTTGCTAATAACTCTTGCATCCTTCGACCGACTTCTTCGACTAAGAGCTCGATGGAAAGCTTATCTGTTCCTCTTTCAGATGGCATTAACATTTTTTACGAAAAGTCGTGAGAAATAAAATTTACCGATACCTTAACTGACACCTTATCAGACGAAAATATGCCTTATCTAATAAGAGACATTTAAATTTTTTTAATTGCATAAATGGGCGGCATTTTATTCAGAATTAATAGTTTTTTACATGGACAAAAAATTCGTTTAATTTTTTCCCATTAAATACTAGAATTATAGAAAAGTACTTTGCGAAAAGAATCGGCAGTAGGACGGAATCGTCTTGACCACTCATTAGTTTTTTGCTAATAACTCTTGCATCCTTCGACCGACTTCTTCGACTAAGAGCTCGATGGAAAGCTGATCTAATCCTCTTTCAGATGGCATTAACATATTTTACGAAAAGTCGTAAGAAATAAAATTTTTTTGATCAAAACTAAAATATCCTCGAAATCATTGAAGAAGAAGTACCTCATCAGACGAAAATATGCCTTTTCTAATAAGAAACATTTAAATTTTTTTAATTGCATAAATGGGTGGCATTTTATTGAGAATTAATAGTTTTTTACATGGACAAAAAATTCGTTTAATTTTTTCCCATTAAATACTAGAATTATAGAAAAGTATTTTGCGAAAAGAATCGGCAGTAGGACGGAATCGTCTTGACCACCGATTAGTTTTTTGCTTATAACTCTTGCATCCTTCGACCGACTTCTTCAAATAAGAGCTCGATAGAAGGCTTATCTGTTCCTCTTTCAGATGGCATTAACATATTTTACGAAAAGTCGTAAGAAATAATTTTTTTTTGATCAAAACTAAAATATCGTCGAAATCATTGAAAAAGAAGTCCCTTATCAGACGAAAATATGCCTTATCTAATAAGAGACATTTAAATTTTTTTAATTGCATAAATGGGTGGCATTTTATTCAGAATTAATAGTTTTTTTACATGGACAAAAAATTTGTTTAATTTTTTCCCATTAAATACTATAATTATAGAAAAGTACTTTGCGAAAAGAATCGGCAGTGGGACGGAATCGTGTTGACCACCGATTAGTTTTTTGCTAATAACTCTTGCATCCTTCGAACGACTTCTTCGACTAAAAGCTCGATGGAAAGCTTATCTGTTGCTCTTTCAGATGGCATTAACATATTTTACGAAAAGTCGTAAAAAATAAAAATTTTCTGATCGAAACTAAAATATCTCCGAAATCATTGAAAAAGAAGTACCTTATCAGACGAAAATATGCCTTATCTAATAAGAGACATTTAAATTTTTTTAATTACATAAATGGGTGGCATTTTATTCAGAATTAATAGTTTTTTACATGGACAAAAAATTCGTTTAATTTTTTCCCATTAAATACTATAATTATAGAAAAGTACTTTGCGAAAAGAATCGGCAGTAGGACGGAATCGTGTTGACCACCGATTAGTTTTCGGCTAATAACTCTTGCATCCTTCGACCGACTTCTTCGACTAAAAGCTCGATGGAAAGCTTATCTGTTCCTCTTTCAGACGGCATTAACATATTTTACGAAAAGTCGTAAGAAATAAAATTTTTTTGATCAAAACTAAAATATCCTCAAAATCATTGAAAAAGAAGTCCCTTATCAGACGAAAATATGCCTTATCTAATAAGAGACATTTAATTTTTTTTAATTGCATAAATGGGTGGCATTTTATTCAGAATTAATAGTTTTTTACATGGACAAAAAATTCGTCTAATTTTTTCCGATTAAATACTACAATTATAGAAAAGTATTTTGCAAAAAGAATCGGCAGTACGACGGAATCGTGTTGACCACCGATTAGTTTTTTGCTACTAACTCTTGCATCCTTCGACCGACTTCTTCGACTAAAAGCTCGATGGAAAGCTTATCTGTTCCTCTTTCAGATGGCATTAACATATTTTACGAAAAGTCGTAAGAAATAAAATTTTTCTGATCGAAACTAAAATATCTCCGAAATCATTGAAAAAGAAGTACCTTATCAGACGAAAATATGCCTTATCTAATAAGAGACATTTAAATTTTTTTAATTGCATAAATGGGTGGCATTTTATTCAGAATTAATAGTTTTTTACATGGACAAAAAATTCGTTTAATTTTTTCCCATTAAATACTATAATTATAGAAAAGTACTTTGCGAAAATAATCGGCAGTACGACGGAATCGTATTGACCACCGATTAGTTTTTGGCTAATAACTCTTGCATCCTTCGACCGACTTCTTCGACTAAAAGCTCGATGGAAAGCTTATCTGTTCCTCTTTCAGATTGCATTAACATATTTTACGAAAAGTCGTAAGAAATAAAATTTTTCTGACCAAAACTAAAATATCCTCGAAATCATTGAAAAAGAAGTCCCTT
Source organism: Phortica okadai (assembly GCA_034638295.1). Taxonomy (NCBI): domain Eukaryota; kingdom Metazoa; phylum Arthropoda; class Insecta; order Diptera; family Drosophilidae; genus Phortica; species Phortica okadai. The sequence goes on along the minus strand of CM067850.1, from coordinate 25,733,999 downwards.
ATCAGACGAAAATATGCCTTATCTAATAAGAGACATTTAAATTTTTTTAATTGCATAAATGGGTGGCATTTTATTCAGAATTAATAGTTTTTTACATGGACAAAAAATTCGTTTAATTTTTTCCCATTAAATACTATAATTATAGAAAAGTACTTTGCGAAAAGAATCGGCAGTAGGACGGAATCGTGTTGACCACCGATTAGTTTTTGGCTAATAACTCTTGCATCCTTCGACCGACTTCTTCGACTAAAAGCTCGATGGAAAGCTTATCTGTTCCTCTTTCAGATGGCATTAACATATTTTACGAAAAGTCGTAAGAAATAAAATTTTTCTGATCGAAACTAAAATATCTCCGAAATCATTGAAAAAGAAGTACCTTATCAGACGAAAATATGCCTTATCTAATAAGAGACATTTAAATTTTTTTAATTGCATAAATGGGTGGCATTTTATTCAGAATTAATAGTTTTTTACATGAACAAAAAATTCGTTTAATTTTTTCCCATTAAATACTATAATTATAGAAAAGTACTTTGCGAAAAGAATCGGCAGTACGACGGAATCGTATTGACCACCGATTAGTTTTTGGCTAATAACTCTTGCATCCTTCGACCGACTTCTTCGACTAAAAGCTCGATGGAAAGCTTATCTGTTCCTCTTTCAGATGGCATTAACATATTTTACGAAAAGTCGTAAGAAATAAAATTTTTCTGATCAAAACTAAAATATCCTCGAAATCATTGAAAAAGAAGTCCCTTATCAGACGAAAATATGCCTTATCTAATAAGAGACATTTAAATTTTTTTAATTGCATAAATGGGTGGCATTTTATTCAGAATTAATAGTTTTTTACATGGACAAAAAATTCGTTTAATTTTTTCCCATTAAATACTATAATTATAGAAAAGTACTTTGCGAAAAGAATCGGCAGTACGACGGAATCGTATTGACCACCGATTAGTTTTTGGCTAATAACTCTTGCATCCTTCGACCGACTTCTTCGACTAAAAGCTCGATGGAAAGCTTATCTGTTCCTCTTTCAGATGGCATTAACATATTTTACGAAAAGTCGTAAGAAATAAAATTTTTCTGATCAAAACTAAAATATCCTCGAAATCATTGAAAAAGAAGTCCCTTATCAGACGAAAATATGCCTTATCTAATAAGAGATATTTAAATTTTTTTAATTGCATAAATGGGTGGCATTTTATTCAGAATTAATAGTTTTTTACATGGACAAAAAATTCGTTTAATTTTTTCCCATTAAATACTATAATTATAGAAAAGTACTTTGCGAAAAGAATCGGCAGTAGGACGGAATCGTGTTGACCACCGATTAGTTTTTGGCTAATAACTCTTGCATCCTTCGACCGACTTCTTCGACTAAAAGCTCGATGGAAAGCTTATCTGTTCCTCTTTCAGATGGCATTAACATATTTTACGAAAAGTCGTAAGAAATAAAATTTTTCTGATCAAAACTAAAATATCCTCGAAATCATTGAAAAAGAAGTCCCTTATCAGACGAAAATATGCCTTATCTAATAAGAGATATTTAAATTTTTTTAATTGCATAAATGGGTGGCATTTTATTCAAAATTAATAGTTTTTTACATAAACACAATCTACGTTTAATTTTTTCCCATTAAATACTATTATTATAGAAAAGTACTTTGCGAAAAGAATCGGCAGTAGGACGGAATCGTGTTGACCACCGATTAGTTTTTTGCTAATAACTCTTGCATCCTTCGACCGACTTCTTCGACTAATAGCTCGATAGAAGGCTTATCTGTTCCTCTTTCAGATGGCATTAACATATTTTACGAAAAGTCGTAAGAAATAAAATTTTTCTGATCAAAACTAAAATATCGTCGAAATCATTGAAAAAGAAGTCCCTTATCAGACGAAAATATGCCTTATCTAATAAGAGACATTTACATTTTTTTAATTGCATAAATGGGTGGCATTTTATTCAGAATTAATAGTTTTTTTACATGGACAAAAAATTCGTTTAATTTTTTCCCATTAAATACTATAATTATAGAAAAGTACTTTGCGAAAAGAATCGGCAGTAGGACGGAATCGTGTTGACCACCGATTAGTTTTTTGCTAATAACTCTTGCATCCTTCGAACGACTTTTTCGACTAAAAGCTCGATGGAAAGCTTATCTGTTCCTCTTTCAGACGGCATTAACATATTTTACGAAAAGTCGTAAGAAATAAAATTTTTTTGATCAAAACTAAAATATCCTCAAAATCATTGAAAAAGAAGTCCCTTATCAGACGAAAATATGCCTTATCTAATAAGAGACATTTAAATTTTTTTAATTGCATAAATGGGTGGCATTTTATTCAGAATTAATAGTTTTTTACATGGACAAAAAATTCGTCTAATTTTTTCCGATTAAATACTACAATTATAGAAAAGAATTTTGCAAAAAGAATCGGCAGTACGACGGAATCGTGTTGACCACCGATTAGTTTTTTGCTAATAACTCTTGCATCCTTCGACCGACTTCTTCGACTAAAAGCTCGATGGAAAGCTTATCTGTTCCTCTTTCAGATGGCATTAACATATTTTACGAAAAGTCGTAAGAAATAAAATTTTTCTGATCGAAACTAAAATATCTCCGAAATCATTGAAAAAGAAGTACCTTATCAGACGAAAATATGCCTTATCTAATAAGAGACATTTAAATTTTTTTTTAATTTCATAAATGGGTGGCATTTAATTCAGAATTAATAGTTTTTAACATGGACAAAAAATTCGTTTAATTTTTTCCCATTAAATACTATAATTATAGAAAAGTACTTTGCGAAAAGAATCGGCAGTACGACGGAATCGTATTGACCACCCATTAGTTTTTTGCTAATAACTCTTGCATCCTTCGACCGACTTCTTCGACTAAAAGCTCGATGGAAAGCTTATCTGTTCCTCTTTCAGATGGCATTAACATATTTTACGAAAAGTCGTAAGAAATAAAATTTTTCTGATCAAAACTAAAATATACTCGAAATCATTGAAAAAGAAGTCCCTTATCAGACGAAAATATGCCTTATCTAATAAGAGACATTTAAATTTTTTTAATTGCATAAATGGGTGGCATTTTATTCAGAATTAATAGTTTTTTACATGGACAAAAAATTCGTTTAATTTTTTCCCTTTAAATACTATAATTATAGAAAAGTACTTTGCGAAAAGAATCGGCAGTAGGACGGAATCGTGTTGACCACCGATTAGTTTTTGGCTAATAACTCTTGCATCCTTCGACCGACTTCTTCGACTAAAAGCTCGATGGAAAGCTTATCTGTTCCTCTTTCAGATGGCATTAACATATTTTACGAAAAGTCGTAAGAAATAAAATTTTTCTGATCAAAACTAAAATATCCTCGAAATCATTGAAAAAGAAGTCCCTTATCAGACGAAAATATGCCTTATCTAATAAGAGACATTTAAATTTTTTTAATTGCATAACTGGGTGGCATTTTATTTAGAATTAATAGTTTTTTACATGGACAAAAAATTCGTCTAATTTTTTCCCATTAAATACTATAATTATAGAAAAGTACTTTGCGAAAAGAATCGGCAGTAGGACGGAATCGTGTTGACCACCGATTAGTTTTTTGCTAATAACTCTTGCATCCTTCGACCGACTTCTTCGACTAAAAGCTCGATGGAAAGCTTATCTGTTCCTCTTTCAGATGGCATTAACATATTTTACGAAAAGTCGTATGAAATAAAATTTTTTTGATCAAAACTAAAATATCCTCGCAATCATTGAAAAAGAAGTCCCTTATCAGACGAAAATATGCCTTATCTAATAAGAGATATTTAAATTTTTTTAATTGCATAAATGGGTGGCATTTTATTCAGAATTAATAGTTTTTTACATAAACAAAAACTCCGTTTAATTTTTTCCCATTAAATACTACAATTATAGAAAAGTACTTTGCGAAAAGAATCGGCAGTAGGACGGAAACGTGTTGACCACCGATTTGTTTTTTGCTAATAACTCTTGCATCCTTCGACCGACTTCTTCGACTAAGAGCTCGATGGAAAGCTTATCTGTTCCTCTTTCAGATGGCATTAACATATTTTACGAAAAGTCGTATGAAATAAAATTTTTCTGATCAAATCTAAAATATCCTCGAAATCATTGAAAAAGAAGTCCCTTATCAGACGAAAATATGCCTTATCTAATAAGAGACATTTAAATTTTTTTAATTGCATAAATGGGTGGCATTTTATTCAGAATTAATAGTTTTTTACATGGACAAAAAATTCGTTTAATTTTTTCCCTTTAAATACTATAATTATAGAAAAGTACTTTGCGAAAAGAATCGGCAGTAGGACGGAATCGTGTTGACCACCGATTAGTTTTTGGCTAATAACTCTTGCATCCTTCGACCGACTTCTTCGACTAAAAGCTCGATGGAAAGCTTATCTGTTCCTCTTTCAGATGGCATTAACATATTTTACGAAAAGTCGTATGAAATAAAATTTTTTTGATCAAAACTAAAATATCCTCGCAATCATTGAAAAAGAAGTCCCTTATCAGACGAAAATATGCCTTATCTAATAAGAGATATTTAAATTTTTTTAATTGCATAAATGGGTGGCATTTTATTCAGAATTAATAGTTTTTTACATAAACAAAAACTCCGTTTAATTTTTTCCCATTAAATACTACAATTATAGAAAAGTACTTTGCGAAAAGAATCGGCAGTAGGACGGAAACGTGTTGACCACCGATTTGTTTTTTGCTAATAACTCTTGCATCCTTCGACCGACTTCTTCGACTAAGAGCTCGATGGAAAGCTTATCTGTTCCTCTTTCAGATGGCATTAACATATTTTACGAAAAGTCGTATGAAATAAAATTTTTCTGATCAAAACTAAAATATACTCGAAATCATTGAAAAAGAAGTCCCTTATCAGACGAAAATATGCCTTATCTAATAAGAGACATTTAAATTTTTTTAATTGCATAAATGGGTGGCATTTTATTCAGAATTAATAGTTTTTTACATGGACAAAAAATTCGTTTAATTTTTTCCCTTTAAATACTATAATTATAGAAAAGTACTTTGCGAAAAGAATCGGCAGTAGGACGGAATCGTGTTGACCACCGATTAGTTTTTGGCTAATAACTCTTGCATCCTTCGACCGACTTCTTCGACTAAAAGCTCGATGGAAAGCTTATCTGTTCCTCTTTCAGATGGCATTAACATATTTTACGAAAAGTCGTAAGAAATAAAATTTTTCTGATCAAAACTAAAATATCCTCGAAATCATTGAAAAAGAAGTCCCTTATCAGACGAAAATATGCCTTATCTAATAAGAGACATTTAAATTTTTTTAATTGCATAACTGGGTGGCATTTTATTTAGAATTAATAGTTTTTTACATGGACAAAAAATTCGTCTAATTTTTTCCCATTAAATACTATAATTATAGAAAAGTACTTTGCGAAAAGAATCGGCAGTAGGACGGAATCGTGTTGACCACCGATTAGTTTTTTGCTAATAACTCTTGCATCCTTCGACCGACTTCTTCGACTAAAAGCTCGATGGAAAGCTTATCTGTTCCTCTTTCAGATGGCATTAACATATTTTACGAAAAGTCGTATGAAATAAAATTTTTTTGATCAAAACTAAAATATCCTCGCAATCATTGAAAAAGAAGTCCCTTATCAGACGAAAATATGCCTTATCTAATAAGAGATATTTAAATTTTTTTAATTGCATAAATGGGTGGCATTTTATTCAGAATTAATAGTTTTTTACATAAACAAAAACTCCGTTTAATTTTTTCCCATTAAATACTACAATTATAGAAAAGTACTTTGCGAAAAGAATCGGCAGTAGGACGGAAACGTGTTGACCACCGATTTGTTTTTTGCTAATAACTCTTGCATCCTTCGACCGACTTCTTCGACTAAGAGCTCGATGGAAAGCTTATCTGTTCCTCTTTCAGATGGCATTAACATATTTTACGAAAAGTCGTATGAAATAAAATTTTTCTGATCAAATCTAAAATATCCTCGAAATCATTGAAAAAGAAGTCCCTTATCAGACGAAAATATGCCTTATCTAATAAGAGACATTTAAATTTTTTTAATTGCATAAATGGGTGGCATTTTATTCAGAATTAATAGTTTTTTACATAACCAAAAACTCCGTTTAATTTTTTCCCATTAAATACTACAATTATAGAAAAGTACTTTGCGAAAAGAATCGGCAGTAGGACGGAAACGTGTTGACCACCGATTAGTTTTTTGCTAATAACTCTTGCATCCTTCGAACGACTTCTTCGACTAAAAGCTCGATGGAAAGCTTATCTGTTCCTCTTTCAGATGGCATTAATATATTTTACGAAAAGTCGTAAGAAATAAATTTTTTTTTATCAAAACTAAAATATCCTCTGAATCATTGAAAAAGAAGTCCCTTATCAGACGAAAATAAGCCTTATCTAATAAGAGACATTTAAATTTTTTTAATTGCATAAATGGGTGGCATTTTATTCAGAATTAATAGTTTTTTACATAAACAAAAACTCCGTTTAATTTTTTCCCATTAAATACTACAATTATAGAAAAGTACTTTGCGAAAAGAATCGGCAGTAGGACGGAAACGTGTTGACCACCGATTAGTTTCTTGCTAATAACTCTTGCATCCTTCGAACGACTTCTTCGACTTAAAGCTCGATGGAAAGCTTATCTGTTCCTCTTTCAGATGGCATTAAAATATTTTACGAAAAGTCGTATGAAATAAAATTTTTCTGATCAAATCTGAAATATCCTCGAAATCATTGAAAAAGAAGTCCCTTATCAGACGAAAATATGCCTTATCTAATAAGAGACATTTAAATTTTTTTAATTGCATAAATGGGTGGCATTTTATTCAGAATTAATAGTTTTTTACATAAACAAAAACTCCGTTTAATTTTTTCCCATTAAATACTACAATTATAGAAAAGTACTTTGCGAAAAGAATCGGCAGTAGGACGGAATAGTGTTGACCACCGATTAGTTTTTTGCTAATAACTCTTGCATCCTTCGAACGACTTCTTCGACTAAAAGCTCGATGGAAAGCTTATCTGTTCCTCTTTCAGATTGCATTAAAATATTTTACGAAAAGTCGTATGAAATAAAATTTTTCTGATCAAATCTAAAATATCCTCGAAATCATTGAAAAAGAAGTCCCTTATCAGACGAAAATATGCCTTATCTAATAAGAGACATTTAAATTTTTTTAATTGCATAAATGGGTGGCATTTTATTCAGAATTAATAGTTTTTTACATAAACACAAACTCCGTTTAATTTTTTCCCATTAAATACTACAATTATAGAAAAGTACTTTGCGAAAAGAATCGGCAGTAGGACGGAAACGTGTTGACCACCGATTAGTTTTTTGCTAATAACTCTTGCATCCTTCGACCGACTTCTTCGACTAAGAGCTCGATGGAAAGCTTATCTATTCCTCTTAAATAAAATTTTTTTGATCAAAACTAAAATATCCTCGAAATCATTGAAAAAGAAGTCCCTTATCATACGAAAATATGCGTTATCTAATAAGAGACATTTAAATTTTTTTAATTGCATACACAGGCGGCATTTTATTCAGAATTAATAGTTTTTTACATGGACAAAAAATTCGTTTAATTTTTTGCCATTAAATACTAGAATTATAGAAAAGTACTTTGCGAAAAGAATCGGCAGTAGGACGGAATAGTGTTGACCACCGATTAGTTTTTTGCTAATAACTCTTGCATCCTTCGACCGACTTCTTCGACTGAGAGCTCGATGGAAAGCCTATCTAATCCTCTATCCGATGGCATTAACATATTTTACGAAAAGTCGTAAGAAATAAAATTTTTTTGATCAAAACTAAAATATACTCGAAATCATTGAAGAAGAAGTACCTCATCAGAGGAAAATATGCCTTATTTAATAAGATACATTAAAATTTTCTTAATTGCATAAATGGGTGGCATTTTGTTCAGAATTAATAGTTTTTTACATGGACCAAAAATTCGTTTAATTTTTTCCCATTAAATACTAGAATTATAGAAAAGTATTTTGCGAAAAGAATCGGCAGTAGGACGGAATCGTGTTGACCACTGATAAGTTTTTTGCTAATAACTTTTGCATCCTTCGACCGAATTCTTCGACTAAGAGCTCGATGGAAATCTTATATGTTCCTCTTTCAGATGGCTTTAACATATTTTACGAAAAGTCGTAAGAAACAAAATTTTTTTGATCAAAACTAAAATATCCTCGAAATCATTGAAGAAAAAGTACCTTATCAGACGAAAATATGCCTTATCTAATAAGAGACATTTACATTTTTTTCATTGCATAAATGGGCGACATTTTATTCAGAAGTAATAGTTTTTACATGGACATAAAATTCGTTTAATTTTTTCCCATTAAATACTAGAATTATAGAAAAGTACTTTGCGAAAAGAATCGGCAGTAGGACGGAATCGTGTTGACCACTGATAAGTTTTTTGCTAATAACTCTTTCATCCTTCGACCGACTTCTTCGACTAAGAGCTCGATGGAAAGCTTATCTGTTCCTCTTTCAGATGGCATTAACATATTTTACGAAAAGTCGTAAGAAATAAAATTTACCGATACCTTAACTAATACCTTATCAGACGAAAATAAGCCTTATCTAATAAGAGACATTTAAATTTTTTTAATTGCATAAATGGGCGGCATTTTATTCAGAATTAATAGTTTTTTACATGGACAAAAAATTAGTTTAATTTTTTCCCATTAAATACAAGAATTATAGAAAAGTACTTTGCGAAAAGAATCGGCAGTAGGACGGAATAGTGTTGACCACCGATAAGTTTTTTGCTTATAACTCTTGCATCCTTCGACCGACTTCTTCGACTAAGAACTCGATGGAAAGCTTATCTAATCCTCTTTCAGATGGCATTAACATATTTTACGAAAAGTCGTAAGAAATAAAATTTTTTTGATCAAAACTAAAATATCCTCGAAATCATTGAAGAAGAAGTACCTCATCAGACGAAAATATGCCTTTTCTAATATGAAACATTTAAATTTTTTTAATTGCATAAATGGGTGGCATTTTATTGAGAATTAATAGTTTTTTACATGGACAAAAAATTCGTTTAATTTTTTCCCATTAAATACTAGAATTATAGAAAAGTACTTTGCGAAAAGAATCGGCAGTAGGACGGAATCGTCTTGACCACCGATTAGTTTTTTGCTAATAACTCTTGCATCCTTCGACCGACTTCTTCAAATAAGAGCTCGATAGAAGGCTTATCTGTTCCTCTTTCAGATGGCATTAACATATTTTACGAAAAGTCGTAAGAAATAAAATATTTTTGATCAAAACTAAAATATCCTCGAAATCATTGAAAAAGAAGTTCCTTATCAGACGAAAATATGCCTTATCTAATAAGAGACATTTAAATTTTTTTAATTGCATAAATGGGTGGCATTTTATTCAGAATTAATAGTTTTTTTACATGGACAAAAAATTCGTTTAATTTTTTCCCATTAAATACTATAATTATAGAAAAGTACTTTGCGAAAAGAATCGGCAGTAGGACGGAATCGTGTTGATTACTGATAAGTTTTTTGCTAATAACTCTTGCATCCTTCGACCGACTTCTTCGACTAAGAGCTCGATGGAAAGCTTATCTGTTCCTCTTTCAGATGGCATTAACATATTTTACGAAAAGTCGTAAGAAATAAAATTTACCGGTACCTTAACTAATACCTTATCAGACGAAAATATGCCTTATCTAATAAGAGACATTTACATTTTTTTAATTGCATAAATGGGCGACATTTTATTCAGAATTAATAGTTTTTACATGGACAAAAAATTCGTTTAATTTTTTCCCATTAAATACTAGAATTATAGAAAAGTACTTTGCGAAAAGAATCGGCAGTAGGACGGAATCGTGTTGATTACTGATAAGTTTTTTGCTAATAACTCTTGCATCCTTCGACCGACTTCTTCGACTAAGAGCTCGATGGAAAGCTTATCTGTTCCTCTTTCAGACGGCATTAACATATTTTACGAAAAGTCGTAAGAAATAAAATTTTTTTGATCAAAACTGAAATATCCTCGAAATCATTGAAAATGAAGTACCTTATCAGACGAAAATATGCCTTATCTAATAAGAGACATTTAAATTTTTTTAATTGCATAAATGGGCGGCATTTTATTCAGAATTAATAGTTTTTTACATGGACAAAAAATTAGTTTAATTTTTTCCCATTAAATACAAGAATTATAGAAAAGTACTTTGCGAAAAGAATCGGCAGTATGACGGAATAGTCTTGACCACCGATAAGTTTTTTGCTAATAACTCTTGCATCCTTCGACCGACTTCTTCGACTAAGAGCTCGATGGAAAGCTTATCTGTTCCTCTTTCAGACGGCATTAACATATTTTACGAAAAGTCGTAAGAAATAAAATTTTTTTGATCAAAACTAAAATATCCTCGAAATCATTGAAGAAGAAGTACCTCATCAGACGAAAATATGCCTTATCTAATAAGAGACATTTAAATTTTTTTAATTGCATAAATGGGCGGCATTTTATTCAGAATTAATAGTTTTTTACATGGACAAAAAATTAGTTTAATTTTTTCCCATTAAATACAAGAATTATAGAAAAGTACTTTGCGAAAAGAATCGGCAGTATGACGGAATAGTGTTGACCACCGATAAGTTTTTTGCTAATAACTCTTGCACCCTTCGACCGACTTCTTCGACTAAGAGCTCGATGGAAAGCTGATCTAATCCTCTTTCAGATGGCTTTAACATATTTTACGAAAAGTCGTAAGAAATAAAATTTTTTTGATCAAAACTAAAATATCCTCGAAATCATTGAAGAAGAAGTACCTCATCAGACGAAAATATGCCTTTTGTAATATGAAACATTTAAATTTTTTTAATTGCATAAATGGGTAACATTTTATTGAGAATTAATAGTTTTTTACATGGACAAAATATTCGTTAAATTTTTTCCCATTAAATACTAGAATTATAGGAAAGTACTTTGAGAAAAGAATCGGCAGTAGGACGGAATCGTCTTGACCACCGATTAGTTTTTTGCTAATAACTCTTGCATCCTTCGACCGACTTCTTCAAATAAGAGCTCGATGGAAGGCTTATCTGTTCCTCCTTCAGATGGCATTAACATATTTTACGAAAAGTCGTACGAAATAAAATTTTTTTGATCAAAACTAAAATATCCTCGAAATTATTGAAAAAGAAGTCCCTTATCAGACGAAAATATGCCTTATCTAATAAGAGACATTTAAATTTTTTTAATTGCATAAATGGGTGGCATTTTATTCAGAATTAATAGTTTTTTTACATGGACAAAAAATTCGTTTAATTTTTTCCCATCAAATACTATAATTATAGAAAAGTACTTTGCGAAAAGAATCGGCAGTAGGACGGAATCGTGTTGACCACCGATTAGTTTTTTGCTAATAACTCTTGCATCCTTCGAACGACTTCTTCGACTAAAAGCTCGATGGAAAGCTTATCTGTTCCTCTTTCAGATGGCATTTACATATTTTACGAAAAGTCGTAAGAAATAAAATTTTTCTGATCGAAACTAAAATATCTCCGAAATCATTGAAAAAGAAGTACCTTATCAGACGAAAATACGCCTTATCTAATAAGAGACATTTAAATTTTTTTAATTGCATAAATGGGTGGCATTTTATTCAGAATTAATAGTTTTTTACATGGACAAAAAATTCGTTTAATTTTTTCCCATTAAATACTATAATTATAGAAAAGCACTTTGCGAAAAGAATCGGCAGTAGGACGGAATCGTGTTGACCACCGATTAGTTTTTTGCTAATAACTCTTGCATCCTTCGACCGACTTCTTCGACTAAAAGCTCGATGGAAAGCTTATCTGTTCCTCTTTCAGATGGCATTAACATATTTTACGAAAAGTCGTAAGAAATAAAATTTTTCTGATCAAAACTAAAATATCCTCGAAATCATTGAAAAAGAAGTCCCTTATCAGACGAAAATATGCCTTATCTAATAAGAGACATTTAAATTTTTTTAATTGCATAAATGGGTGGCATTTTATTCAGAATTAATAGTTTTTTACATGGACAAAAAATTCGTTTAATTTTTTCGCATTAAATACTAGAATTATAGAAAAGTACTTTGCGAAAAGAATCGGCAGTACGACGGAATCGTCTTGACCACCGATTAGTTTTTTGCTAATAACTCTTGCATCCTTCGACCGACTTCTTCGACTAAGAGCTCGATGGAAAGCTTATCTGTTCCTCTTTCAGATGGCATTAACATATTTTACGAAAAGTCGTAAGAAATAAAATTTTTTTGATCAAAACTAAAATATCCTCGAAATCATTGAAAAAGAAGTCCCTTATCAGACGAAAATATGCCTTATCTAATAATAGACATTTAAATTTTTTTAATTGCATAAATGGGTGGCATTTTATTCAGAATTATTAGTTTTTTACATGGACAAAAAATTCGTTTAATTTTTTCGCATTAAATACTAGAATTAAAGAAAAGTACTTTGCGAAAAGAATCGGCAGTAGGACGGAATCGTGTTGACCACCGATGAGTTTTTTGCTAATAACTCTTGCATCCTTCGACCGACTTCTTCGACTAAGAGCTCGATGGAAAGCTTATCTAATCCTCTTTCAGATGGCATTAACATATTTTACGAAAAGTCGAAAGAAATAAAATTTTTTTGATCAAAACTAAAATATCCTCGAAATCATTGAAGAAGAAGTACCTCATCAGACGAAAATATGCCTTTTCTAATATGAAACATTTAAATTTTTTTAATTGCATAAATGGGTCGCATTTTATTGAGAATTAATAGTTTTTTACATGGACAAGAAATTCGTTTAATTTTTTCCGATTAAATACTAGAATTATAGAAAAGTACTTTGCGAAAAGAATCGGCAGTAGGACGGAATCGTCTTGACCACCGATTAGTTTTTTGCTAATAACTCTTGCATCCTTCGACCGACTTCTTCAAATAAGAGCTTGATAGAAGGCTTATCTGTTCCTCTTTCAGATGGCATTAACATATTTTACGAAAAGTCGTACGAAATGAAATTTTTTTGATCAAAACTAAAATATCCTCGAAATCATTGAAAAAGAAGTCCCTTATCAGACGAAAATATGCCTTATCTAATAACAGACATTTAAATTTTTTTAATTGCATAAATGGGTGGCATTTTATTCAGAATTAATAGTTTTTTTACATGGACAAAAAATTCGTTTAATTTCTTCCCATTAAATACTATAATTATAGAAAAGTACTTTGCGAAAAGAATCGGCAGTAGGACGGAATCGTGTTGACCACCGATTAGTTTTTTGCTAATAACTCTTGCATCCTTCGAACGACTTCTTCGACTAAAAGCTCGATGGAAAGCTTATCTGTTCCTCTTTCAGATGGCATTAACATATTTTACGAAAAGTCGTAAGAAATAAAATTTTTTTGATCAAAACTAAAATATCCTCGAAATCATTGAAAAAGAAGTCCCTTATCAGACGAAAATATGCCTTATCTAATAAGAGACATTTATTTTTTTTTAATTGCATAAATGGGTGGCGTTTTATTCAGAATTAATAGTTTTTTACATGGACAAAAAATTCGTTTAATTTTTTTCCATTAAATACTACAATTATAGAAAAATATTTTGCAAAAAGAATCGGCAGTAGGACGGAATCGTGTTGACCACCGATTAGTTTTTTGCTAATAACTCTTGCATCCTTCGACCGACTTCTTCGACTAAAAGCTCGATGGAAAGCTTATCTGTTCCTCTTTCAGATGGCATTTACATATTTTACGAAAAGTCGTAAGAAATAAAATTTTTCTGATCGAAACTAAAATATCTCCGAAATCATTGAAAAAGAAGTACCTTATCAGACGAAAATACGCCTTATCTAATAAGAGACATTTAAATTTTTTTAATTGCATAAATGGGTGGCATTTTATTCAGAATTAATAGTTTTTTACATGGACAAAAAATTCGTTTAATTTTTTCCCATTAAATACTATAATTATAGAAAAGTACTTTGCGAAAAGAATCGGCAGTAGGACGGAATCGTGTTGACCACCGATTAGTTTTTTGCTAATAACTCTTGTATCCTTCGACCGACTTCTTCGACTAAAAGCTCGATGGAAAGCTTATCTGTTCCTCTTTCAGATGGCATTAACATATTTTACGAAAAGTCGTAAGAAATAAAATTTTTCTGATCAAAACTAAAATATCCTCGAAATCATTGAAAAAGAAGTCCCTTATCAGACGAAAATATGCCTTATCTAATAAGAGACATTTAAATTTTTTTAATTGCATAAATGAGTGGCATTTTATTCAGAAATAATAGTTTTTTACATGGACAAAAAATTCGTTTAATTTTTTCGCAATAAATACTAGAATTATAGAAAAGTACTTTGCGAAAAGAATCGGCAGTAGGACGGAATCGTCTTGACCACCGATTAGTTTTTTGCTAATAACTCTTGCATCCTTCGACCGACTTCTTCAAATAATAGCTCGATAGAAGGCTTATCTGTTCCTCTTTCAGATGGCATTAACATATTTTACGAAAAGTCGTACGAAATAAAATTTTTTTGATCAAAACTAAAATATCCTCGAAATCATTGAAAAAGAAGTCCCTTATCAGACGAAAATATGCCTTATCTAATAAGAGACATTTAAATTTTTTTAATTGCATAAATGGGTGGCATTTTATTCAGAATTAATAGTTTTTTTACGTGGACAAAAAATTCGTTTAATTTTTTCCCATTAAATACTATAATTATAGAAAAGTACTTTGCGAAAAGAATCGGCAGTAGGACGGAATCGTGTTGACCACCGATTAGTTTTTTGCTAATAACTCTTGCATCCTTCGAACGACTTCTTCGACTAAAAGCTCGATGGAAAGCTTATCTGTTCCTCTTTCAGATGGCATTAACATATTTTACGAAAAGTCGTAAGAAATAAAATTTTTTTGATCAAAACTAAAATATCCTCGAAATCATTGAAAAAGAAGTCCCTTATCAGACGAAAATATGCCTTATCTAATAAGAGACATTTAATTTTTTTTAATTGCATAAATGGGTGGCATTTTATTCAGAATTAATAGTTTTTTACATGGACAAAAAATTCGTTTAATTTTTTTCCATTAAATACTACAATTATAGAAAAGTATTTTGCAAAAAGAATCGGCAGTAGGACGGAATCGTGTTGACCACCGATTAGTTTTTTGCTAATAACTCTTGCATCCTTCGATCGACTTCTTCGACTAAAAGCTCGACGTAAAGCTTATCTGTTCCTCTTTCAGATGGCATTTACATATTTTACGAAAAGTCGTAAGAAATAAAATTTTTCTGATCGAAACTAAAATATCTCCGAAATCATTGAAAAAGAAGTACCTTATCAGACGAAAATACGCCTTATCTAATAAGAGACATTTAAATTTTTTTAATTGCATAAATGGGTCGCATTTTATTGAGAATTAATAGTTTTTTACATGGACAAGAAATTCGTTTAATTTTTTCCCATTAAATACTAGAATTATAGAAAAGTACTTTGCGAAAAGAATCGGCAGTAGGACGGAATCGTCTTGACCACCGATTAGTTTTTTTGCTAATAACTCTTGCATCCTTCGACCGACTTCTTCAAATAAGAGCTCGATAGAAGGCTTATCTGTTCCTCTTTCAGATAGCATTAACATATTTTACGAAAATTCGTACGAAATAAAATTTTTTTGATCAAAACTAAAATATCCTCGAAATCATTGAAAAAGAAGTCCCTTATCAGACGAAAATATGCCTTATCTAATAAGAGACATTTAAATTTTTTTAATTGCATAAATGGGTGGCATTTTATTCAGAATTAATAGTTTTTTTACATGGACAAAAAATTCGTTTAATTTCTTCCCATTAAATACTATAATTATAGAAAAGTACTTTGCGAAAAGAATCGGCAGTAGGACGGAATCGTGTTGACCACCGATTAGTTTTTTGCTAATAACTCTTGCATCCTTCGAACGACTTCTTCGACTAAAAGCTCGATGGAAAGCTTATCTGTTCCTCTTTCAGATGGCATTAACATATTTTACGAAAAGTCGTAAGAAATAAAATTTTTTTGATCAAAACTAAAATATCCTCGAAATCATTGAAAAAGAAGTCCCTCATCAGACGAAAATATGCCTTATCTAATAAGAGACATTTAATTTTTTTTAATTTCATAAATGGGTGGCATTTTATTCAGAATTAATAATTTTTTACATGGACAAAAAATTCGTTTAATTTTTTTCCATTAAATACTACAATTATAGAAAAGTATTTTGCAAAAAGAATCGGCAGTAGGACGGAATCGTGTTGACCACCGATTAGTTTTTTGCTAATAACTCTTGCATCCTTCGACCGACTTCTTCGACTAAAAGCTCGATGGAAAGCTTATCTGTTCCTCTTTCAGATGGCATTAACATATTTTACGAAAAGTCGTAAGAAATAAAATTTTTCTGATCGAAACTAAAATATCTCCGAAATCATTGAAAAAGAAGTACCTTATCAGACGAAAATATGCCTTATCTTATAAGAGACATTTAAATTTTTTTAATTGCATAAATGGGTGGCATTTTATTCAGAATTAATAGTGTTTTACATGGACAAAAAATTCGTTTAATTTTTTCCCATTAAATACTATAATTATAGAAAAGTACTTTGCGAAAATAATCGGCAGTAGGACGGAATCGTCTTGACCACCGATTAGTTTTTTGCTAATAACTCTTGCATCCTTCGACCGACTTCTTCAAATAAGAGCTCGATAGAAGGCTTATCTGTTCCTCTTTCAGATGGCATTAACATATTTTACGAAAAGTCGTAAGAAATAAAATTTTTTTGATCAAAACTAAAATATCTCCGAAATCATTGAAAAAGAAGTCCCTTATCAGACGAAATTATGCTTTATCTAATAAGAGACATTGAAATTTTTTTAATTGCATAAATGGGTGGCATTTTATTCAGAATTAATAGTTTTTTATATGGACAAAAAATTCGTTTAATTTTTTTCCATTAAATACTATAATTATAGAAAAGTACTTTGCGAAAAGAATCGGCAGTAGGACGGAATCATGTTGACCACCGATTAGTTTTTGGCTAATAACTCTTGCATCCTTCGACCGACTTCTTCGACTAAAAGCTCGATGGAAAGCTTATCTGTTCCTATTTCAGATGTCATTAACATATTTTACGAAAAGTCGTAAGAAATAAAATTTTTATGATCAAAACTAAAATATCCTCGAAATCATTAAAAAAGAAGTCCCTTATCAGACGAAAATATGCCTTATCTAATAAGAGACATTTAAATTTTTTTAATTGCATAAATGGGTGGCATTTTATTCAGAATTAATAGTTTTTTACATGGACAAAAAATTCGTTTAATTTTTTCCCATTAAATACTAGAATTATAGAAAAGTACTTTGCGAAAAGAATCGGCAGTAGGACGGAATCGTCTTGACCACCGATTAGTTTTTTGCTAATAACTCTTGCATCCTTCGACCGACTTCTTCAAATAATAGCTCGATAGAAGGCTTATCTGTTCCTCTTTCAGATGGCATTAACATATTTTACGAAAAGTCGTAAGAAATAAAATTTTTTTGATCAAAACTAAAATATCCTCGAAATCATTGAAAAAGAAGTCCCTTATCAGACGAAAATATGCCTTATCTAATAAGAGACATTTAAATTTTTTTAATTGCATAAATGGGTGGCATTTTATTCAGAATTAATAGTTTTTTTACATGGACAAAAAATTCGTTTAATTTTTTCCCATTAAATACTATAATTATAGAAAAGTACTTTGCGAAAAGAATCGGCAGTAGGACGGAATCGTGTTGACCACCGATAAGTTTTTTGCTAATAACTCTTTCATCCTTCGACCGACTTCTTCGACTAAGAGCTCGATGGAAAGCTTATCTAATCCTCTTTCAGATGGCATTAACATATTTTACGAAAAGTCGTAAGAAATAAAATTTTTTTGATCAAAACTAAAATATCCTCGAAATCATTGAAGAAGAAGTACCTCATCAGACGAAAATATGCCTTTTCTAATATGAAACATTTAAATTTTTTTAATTGCATAAATGGGTCGCATTTTATTGATAATTAATAGTTTTTTACATGGACAAGAAATTCGTTTAATTTTTTCCCATTAAATACTATAATTATAGAAAAGTACTTTGCGAAAAGAATCGGCAGTAGGACGGAATCGTGTTGACCACCGATTAGTTTTTTGCTAATAACTCTTGCATCCTTCGAACGACTTCTTCGACTAAAAGCTCGATGGAAAGCTTATCTGTTCCTCTTTCAGATGGCATTAACATATTTTACGAAAAGTCGTAAGAAATAAAATTTTTTTGATCAAAACTAAAATATCCTCTAAATCATTGAAAAAGAAGTCCCTTATCAGACGAATATATGCCTTATCTAATAAGAGACATTTAACTTTTTTTAATTGCATAAATGGGTGGCATTTTATTCAGAATTAATATTTTTTTACATGGACAAAAAATTCGTTTAATTTTTTTCCATTAAATACTACAATTATAGAAAAGTATTTTGCAAAAAGAATCAGCAGTAAGACGGAATCGTGTTGACCACCGATTAGTTTTTTGCTAATAACTCTTGCATCCTTCGACCGACTTCTTCGACTAAAAGCTCGATGGAAAGCTTATCTGTTCCTCTTTCAGATGGCATTAACATATTTTACGAAAAGTCGTAAGAAATAAAATTTTTCTGATCGAAACTAAAATATCTCCGAAATCATTGAAAAAGAAGTACCTTATCAGACGAAAATATGCCTTATCTAATAAGAGACATTTAAATTTTTTTAATTGCATAAATGGGTGGCATTTTATTCAGAATTAATAGTGTTTTACATGGACAAAAAATTCGTTTAATTTTTTCCCATTAAATACTATAATTATAGAAAAGTACTTTGCGAAAAGAATCGGCAGTAGGACGGAATCGTCTTGACCACCGATTAGTTTTTTGCTAATAACTCTTGCATCCTTCGACCGACTTCTTCGACTAAGAGCTCGATGGAAAGCTTATCTGTTCCTCTTTGCTCCTCTTTGGCATTAACATATTTTACGAAAAGTCGTAAGAAATAAAATTTTTTGATCGAAACTAAAATATCCTCGAAATCATTGAAAAAGAAGTACCTTATCAGACGAAAATATGCCTTATCTAATAAGAGACATTTACATTTTTTTAATTTCATAAATGGGTAGCATTTTATTCAGAATTAATAGTTTTTAACATGGACAAAAAATTCGTTTAATTTTTTCCCATTAAATACTAGAATTATAGAAAAGTACTTTGCGAAAAGAATCGGCAGTAGGACGGAAACGTGTTGACCACCGATTAGTTTTTTGCTAATAACTCTTGCATCCTTCGACCGACTTCTTCGTATAAGAGCTCGATGGAAAGCTTATCTGTTCCTCTTTCAGATGGCATTAACATATTTTACGAAAAGTCGTAAGAAATAAAATTTTTTTGATCAAAACTAAAATATCCTCGCAATCATTGAAAAAGAAGTCTCCTATCAGACGAAAATATGCCCTATCTAATAAGAGACATTTAAATTTTTTTAGTTGCATAAATGGGTGGCATTTTATTCAGAATTAATAGTTTTTTACATAAACAAAAACTACGTTTAATTTTTTCCCATTAAATACTATTATTATAGAAAAGTACTTTGCGAAAAGAATCGGCAGTAGGACGGAAACGTGTTGACCACCGATTAGTTTTTTGCTAATAACACTTGCATCCTTCGACCGACCTCTTCGACTAAAAGTTCGATGGAAAGCTTATCTGTTCCTCTTTCAGATGGCATTAACATATTTTACGAAAAGTCGTAAGAAATAAAATTCTTTTGATCGAAACTAAAATATCCTCGAAATCATTGAAAAAGAAGTCCCTTATCAGCCTTATCTAATAAGAGACATTTAAATTTTTTTAATTTCATAAATGGGTGGCATTTTATTCAGAATTAATAGTTTTTAACATGGACAAAAAATTCGTTTAATTTTTTCCCATTAAATACTATTATTATAGAAAAGTACTTTGCGAAAAGAATCGGCAGTAGGACGGAAACGTGTTGACCACCGATTAGTTTTTTGCTAATAACACTGGCATCCTTCGACCGACCTCTTCGACGAAAAGCTCGATGGAAAGCTTATCTGTTCCTCTTTCAGATGGCATTAACATATTTTACGAAAAGTCGTAAGAAATAAAATTTTTTTGATCGAAACTAAAATATCCTCGAAATCATTGAAAAAGAAGTACCTTATCAGACGAAAATATGCCTTATCTAATAAGAGACATTTAAATTTTTAAATTGCATAAATGGGTGGCATTTTATTCAGAATTAACAGTTTTTTACATGGACAAAAAATCGTTTAATTTTTTTCCATTAAATACTACAATTATAGAAAAGTATTTTGCGAAAAGAATCGGCAGTAGGACGGAAACGGGTTGACCACCGATTAGTTTTTTGCTAATAACTCTTGCATCCTTCGACCGACTTCTTCGTGTAAGAGCTCGATGGAAAGCTTATCTGTTCCTCTTTCAGATGGCATTAACATATTTTACGAAAAGTCGTAAGAAATAAAAATTTTTTGATCAAAACTAAAATATCCTCGCAATCATTGAAAAAGAAGTCCCTTATCAGACGAAAATATGCCTTGTCTAATAAGAGACATTTAAATTTTTTTAATTGCATAAATGGGTGGCATTTTATTCAGAATTAATAGTTTTTTACATAAACAAAAACTCCGTTTAATTTTTTCCCATTAAATACTATTATTATAGAAAAGTACTTTGCGAAAAGAATCGGCAGTAGGACGGAAACGTGTTGACCACCGATTAGTTTTTTGCTAATAACTCTTGCATCCTTCGACCGACTTCTTCGACTAAAAACTCGATGGAAAGCTTATCTGTTCCTCTTTCAGATGGCATTAACATATTTTACGAAAAGTCGTAAGAAATAAATTTTTTTTTATCAAAACTAAAATATCCTCCGAATCATTGAAAAAGAAGTCCCTTATCAGACGAAAATATGCCTTATCTAATAAGAGACATTTAAATTTTTTTAATTGCATAAATGGGTGGCATTTTATTCAGATTTAATAGTTTTTTACATGGACAAAAAATTTTGCGAAAAGAATCGGCAGTAGGACGGAATCGTGTTGACCACCGATTAGTTTTTTGCTAATAACACTTGCATCCTTCGACCGACCTCTTCGACTTAAAGCTCGATGGAAAGCTTATCTGTTCCTCTTTCAGATGGCATTAACATATTTTACGAAAAGTCGTAACAAATAAAATTTTTTTGATCGAAACTACAATATCCTCGAAATCATTGAAAAAGAAGTACCTTATCAGACGAAAATATGCCTTATCTAATAAGAGACATTTAAATTTTTTAATTGCATAAATGGGTGGCATTTTATTCAGAATTAATAGTTTTTTACATGGACAAAAAAATCGTTTAATTTTTTCCCATTAAATACTAGAATTATAGAAACGTACTTTGCGAAAAGAATCGGCAGTAGGACGGAAACGTGTTGACCACCGATTAGTTTTTTGCTAATAACTCTTGCATCCTTCGAACGACTTCTTCGACTAAAAGCTTGATGGAAAGCTTATCTGTTCCTCTTTCAGATGGCATTAACATATTTTACGAAAAGTCGTAAGAAATAAAGTTTTTTTGATCAAAACTAAAATATCCTCGGAATCATTGAAAAAGAAGTCCCTTATCAGACGAAAATATGCCTTATCTAATAAGATACATTTAAATTTTTTTAATTGCATAAATGGGTGGCATTTTATTCAGATTTAATAGTTTTTTACATGGACAAAAAATTCGTTTAATTTTTTTCCATTAAATACTACAATTATAGAAAAGTATTTTGCGAAAAGAATCGGCACTAGGACGGAATCGTGTTGACCACCGATTACTTTTTTGTTAATAACACTTGCATCCTTCGACTGACCTCTTCGACTAAAAGCTCGATGGAAAGCTTATCTGTTCCTCTTTCAGATGGCATTAACATATTTTACGAAAAGTCGTAAGAAATAAAATTTTTTTGATCGAAACTAAAATATCCTCGAAATCATTGAAAAAGAAGTCCCTTATCAGACGAAAATATGCCTTATCTAATAAGAGACATTTAAATTTTTTAATTGCATAAATGGGTGGCATTTTATTCAGAATTAATATTTTTTTACATGGACAAAAAAATCGTTTAATTTTTTTCCATTAAATACTACAATTATAGAAAAGTATTTTGCGAAAAGAATCGGCAGTAGGACGGAATCGTGTTGACCACCGATTAGTTTTTTGCTAATAACTCTTGCATCCTTCGACCGACTTCTTCGACTAAAAGCTCGATGGAAAGCTTATCTGTTCCTCTTTCAGATGGCATTAACATATTTTACGAAAAGTCGTAAGAAATAAAATTTTTCTGATTAAAACTAAAATATCCTCGAAATCATTGAAAAAGAAGTCCCTTATCAGACGAAAATATGCCTTATCTAATAAGAGACATTTAAATTTTTTTAATTGCACAAATGGGTGGCATTTTATTCAGAATTAATAGTTTTTTTTACAAAGACAAAAAATTCGTTTAATTTTTTCCCATTAAATACTATAATTATAGAAAAGTACTTTGCGAAAAGAATCGGCAGTAGGACGGAATCGTGTTGACCACCGATTAGTGTTTTGCTAATAACTCTTGCATCCTTCGACCGACTTCTTCGACTAAAAGCTCGATGGAAAGCTTATCTGTTCCTCTTTCAGATGGCATTAACATATTTTACGAAAAGTCGTAAGAAATAAAATTTTTTTGATCGAAACTAAAATATCCTCGAAATCATTGAAAAAGAAGTCCCTTATCAGCCTTATCTAATAAGAGACATTTAAATTTTTTTAATTTCATAAATGGGTGGCATTTTATTCAGAATTAATAGTTTTTGACATGGACAAAAAATTCGTTTAATTTTTTCCCATTAAATACTAGAATTATAGAAAAGTACTTTGCGAAAAGAATCGGCAGTAGGACGGAAACGGGTTGACCACCGATTAGTTTTTTGCTAATAACTCTTGCATCCTTCGACCGACTTCTTCGTGTAAGAGCTCGATGGAAAGCTTATCTGTTCCTCTTTCAGATGGAATTAACATATTTTACGAAAAGTCGTAAGAAATAAAATTTTTTTGATCAAAACTAAAATATCCTCGCAATCATTGAAAAAGAAGTCCCTTATCAGACGAAAATATGCCTTGTCTAATAAGAGACATTTAAATTTTTTTAATTGCATAAATGGGTGGCATTTTATTCAGAATTAATAGTTTTTTACATAAACAAAAACTCCGTTTAATTTTTTCCCATTAAATACTATTATTATAGAAAAGTACTTTGCGAAAAGAATCGGCAGTAGGACGGCAACGTGTTGACCACCGATTAGTTTTTTGCTAATAACTCTTGCATCCTTCGACCGACTTCTTCGACTAAAAGCTCGATGGAAAGCTTATCTGTTCCTCTTTCAGATGGCATTAACATATTTTACGAAAAGTCGTAAGAAATAAAATTTTTTTGATCGAAACTAAAATATCCTCGAAATCATTGAAAAAGAAGTCCCTTATCAGCCTTATCTAATAAGAGACATTTAAATTTTTTTAATTGCATAAATGGGTGGCATTTTATTCAGATTTAATAGTTTTTTACATGGACAAAAAATTCGTTTAATTTTTTTCCATTAAATACTACAATTATAGAAAAGTATTTTGCGAAAAGAATCGACAGTAGGACGGAATCGTGTTGACCACCGATTAGTTTTTTGCTAATAACACTTGCATCCTTCGACCGACCTCTTCGACTAAAAGCTCGATGGAAAGCTTATCTGTTCCTCTTTCAGATGGCATTAACATATTTTACGAAAAGTCGTAAGAAATAAAATTTTTTTGATCGAAACTAAAATATGCTCGAAATCATTGAAAAAGAAGTACCTTATCAGACGAAAATATTCCTTATCTAATAAGAGACATTTAAATTTTTTTAATTTCATAAATGGGTGGCATTTTATTCAGAATTAATAGTTTTTAACATGGACAGAAAATTCGTTTAATTTTTTCCCATTAAATACTAGAATTATAAAAAAGTAGTTTGCGAAAAGAATCGGCAGTAGGACGGAATCGTGTTGACCACCGATTAGTTTTTTGCTAATAACTCTTGCATCCTTCGACCGACTTCTTCGACTAAAAGCTCGATGGAAAGCTTATCTGTTCCTTTTTCAGATGGCATTAACATATTTTACGAAAAGTCGTAAGAAATAAAATTCTTATGATCAAAACTAAAATATCCTTGAAATCATTGAAAAAGAAATACCTTATCAGACGAAAATATGCCTTATCTAATAAGAGACATTTAAATTTTTTTAATTTCATAAATGGGTGGCATTTTATTCAGAATTAATAGTTTTTAACATGGACAGAAAATTCGTTTAATTTTTTCCCATTAAATACCAGAATTAAAGAAAAGTACTTTGCGAAAAGAATTGGCAGTAGGACGGAAACGTGTTGACCACCGATTAGTTTTTTGCTAATAACTCTTGCATCCTTCGACCGACTTCTTCGAATAAGAGCTCGATGGAAAGCTTATCTGTTCCTCTTTCAGATGGCATTAACATATTTTACGAAAAGTCGTAAAAAATAAAATTTTTTTGATCAAAACTAAAATATCTTCGGAATCATTGAAAAAGAAGTCCCTTATCAGACGAAAATATGCCTTATCTAATAAGAGACATTTAAATTTTTTTAATTGCATAAATGGGTGGCATTTTATTCAGATTTAATAGTTTTTTACATGGACAAAAAATTCGTTTAATTTTTTTCCATTAAATACTACAATTATAGAAAAGTATTTTGCGAAAAGAATCGGCAGTAGGACGGAATCGTGTTGACCACCGATTAGTTTTTTGCTAATAACACTTGCATCCTTCGACCGACCTCTTCGACTAAAAGCTCGATGGAAAGCTTATCTGTTCCTCTTTCAGATGGCATTAACATATTTTACGAAAAGTCGTAAGAAAAAAAATTTTTCTGATCAAAACTAAAATATCCTCGAAATCATTGAAAAAGAAGTCCCTTATCAGACGAAAATATGCCTTATCTAATAAGAGACATTTAAATTTTTTTAATTGCACAAATGGGTGGCATTTTATTCAGAATTAATAGTTTTTTTTTACAAATACAAAAAAATTCGTTTAATTTTTTCCCATTAAATACTATAATTATAGAAAAGTACTTTGCGAAAAGAATCGGCAGTAGGAAGGAATCGTGTTGACCACCGATTAGTTTTTTGCTAATAACTTTTGCATCCTTCGACCACCTTCTTCGATTAAGAGCTCGATGGAAAGCTTGTGTGTTCCTCTTTCAGATGGCATTAACATATTTTACGAAAAGTAATAAAAAATACAAGTTTTTTGATCAAAACTAAGATATCCTCGAAATCATTGATAAAGAAGTACCTTATAAGACAAAAATATGCCTTATCTAATAAGAGACATTTAAATTTTTTAATTGCATAAATGGGTGGCATTTTATTTAGATTTAATAGTTTTTTACATGGACAAAAAAATCGTTTAATTTTTTTCCATTAAATACTACAATTATAGAAAAGTACTTTGCGAAAAGAATCGGCAGTAGGACGGAATCATGTTAACCACCGATTAGTTTTTTGCTAATAACTATTGCATCCTTCGCCCGACTTCTTCGACTAAAAGCTCGATGGAAAGCTTATCTGTTCCTCTTTCAGATGGCATTAACATATTTTACGAAAAGTCGTAAGAAATAAAATTTTTCTGATCAAAACTAAAATATCCTCGAAATCATTGAAAAAGAAGTCCCTTATCAGACGAAAATATGCCTTATCTAATAAGAGACATTTAAATTTTTTTAATTGCACAAATGGGTGGCATTTTATTCAGAATTAATAGTTTTTTTTTACAAATACAAAAAAATTCGTTTAATTTTTTCCCATTAAATACTATAATTATAGAAAAGTACTTTGCGAAAAGAATCGGCAGTAGGACGGAATCGTGTTGACCACCGATTAGTGTTTTGCTAATAACTCTTGCATCCTTCGACCGACTTCTTCGACTAAAAGCTCGATGGAAAGCTTATCTGTTCCTCTTTCAGATGGCATTAACATATTTTACGAAAAGTCGTAAGAAATAAAATTCTTATGATCAAAACTAAAATATCCTTGAAATCATTGAAAAAGAAGTCCCTTATCAGACGAAAATATTCCTTATCTAATAAGAGACATTTAAATTTTTTTAATTTCATAAATGGGTGGCATTTTATTCAGAATTAATAGTTTTTAACATGGACAGAAAATTCGTTTAATTTTTTCCCATTAAATACTAGAATTATAGAAAAGTACTTTGCGAAAAGAATCGGCAGTAGGACGGAATCGTGTTGACCACCGATTAGTTTTTTGCTAATAACTCTTGCATCCTTCGACCGACTTATTCGACTAAAAGCTCGATGGAAAGCTTATCTGTTCCTCTTTCAGATGGCATTAACATATTTTACGAAAAGTCGTAAGAAATAAAATTCTTATGATCAAAACTAAAATATCATTGAAATCATTGAAAAAGAAATACCTTATCAGACGAAAATATGCCTTATCTAATAAGAGACATTTAAATTTTTTTAATTTCATAAATGGGTGGCATTTTATTCAGAATTAATAGTTCTTAACATGGACAGAAAATTCGTTTAATTTTTTCCCATTAAATACCAGAATTAAAGAAAAGTACTTTGCGAAAAGAATTGGCAGTAGGACGGAAACGTGTTGACCACCGATTAGTTTTTTGCTAATAACTCTTGCATCCTTCGACCGACTTCTTCGAATAAGAGCTCGATGGAAAACTTATCTGTTCCTCTTTCAGATGGCATTAACATATTTTACGAAAAGTCGTAAAAAATAAAATTTTTTTGATCAAAACTAAAATATCTTCGGAATCATTGAAAAAGAAGTCCCTTATCAGACGAAAATATGCCTTATCTAATAAGAGACATTTAAATTTTTTTAATTGCATAAATGGGTGGCATTTTATTCAGATTTAATAGTTTTTTACATGGACAAAAAATTCGTTTAATTTTTTTCCATTAAATACTACAATTATAGAAAAGTATTTTGCGAAAAGAATCGGCAGTAGGACGGAATCGTGTTGACCACCGATTAGTTTTTTGCTAATAACACTTGCATCCTTCGACCGACCTCTTCGACTAAAAGCTCGATGGAAAGCTTATCTGTTTCTCTTTCAGATGGCATTAACATATTTTACGAAAAGTCGTAAGAAATAAAATTTTTTTGATCGAAACTAAAATATGCTCGAAATCATTGAAAAAGAAGTACCTTATCAGACGAAAATATTCCTTATCTAATAAGAGACATTTAAATTTTTTTAATTTCATAAATGGGTGGCATTTTATTCAGAATTAATAGTTTTTAACATGGACAGAAAATTCGTTTAATTTTTTCCCATTAAATACTAGAATTATAGAAAAGTACTTTGCGAAAAGAATCGGCAGTAGGACGGAATCGTGTTGACCACCGATTAGTTTTTTGCTAATAACTCTTGCATCCTTCGACCGACTTCTTCGACTAAAAGCTCGATGGAAAGCTTATCTGTTCCTCTTTCAGATGGCATTAACATATTTTACGAAAAGTCGTAAGAAATAAAATTCTTGTGATCAAAACTAAAATATCCTTGAAATCATTGAAAAAGAAATACCTTATCAGACGAAAATATGCCTTATCTAATAAGAGACATTTAAATTTTTTTAATTTCATAAATGGGTGGCATTTTATTCAGAATTAATAGTTTTTAACATGGACAGAAAATTCGTTTAATTTTTTCCCATTAAATACCAGAATTAAAGAAAAGTACTTTGCGAAAAGAATTGGCAGTAGGACGGAAACGTGTTGACCACCGATTAGTTTTTTGCTAATAACTCTTGCATCCTTCGACCGACTTCTTCGAATAAGAGCTCGATGGAAAGCTTATCTGTTCCTCTTTCAGATGGCATTAACATATTTTACGAAAAGTCGTAAAAAATAAAATTTTTTTGATCAAAACTAAAATATCTTCGGAATCATTGAAAAAGAAGTCCCTTATCAGACGAAAATATGCCTTATCTAATAAGAGACATTTAAATTTTTTTAATTGCATAAATGGGTGGCATTTTATTCAGATTTAATAGTTTTTTACATGGACAAAACATTCGTTTAATTTTTTTCCATTAAATACTACAATTATAGAAAAGTATTTTGCGAAAAGAATCGGCAGTAGGACGGAATCGTGTTGACCACCGATTAGTTTTTTGCTAATAACACTTGCATCCTTCGACCGACCTCTTCGACTAAAAGCTCGATGGAAAGCTTATCTGTTCCTCTTTCAGATGGCATTAACATATTTTACGAAAAGTCGTAAGAAATAAAATTTTTTTGATTGAAACTAAAATATGCTCGAAATCAATGAAAAAGAAGTACCTTATCAGACGAAAATATGCCTTATCTAATAAGAGACATTTAAATTTTTTTAATTGCATAAATGGGTGGCATTTTATTCAGATTTTATAGTTTTTTACATGGACAAAAAATTCGTTTAATTTTTTTCCATTAAATACTACAATTATAGAAAAGTACTTTGCGAAAAGAATCGGCAGTAGGACGGAATCATGTTGACCACCGATTAGTTTTTTGCTAATAACTCTTGCATCCTTCGACCGACTTCTTCGACTAAAAGCTCGATGGAAAGCTTATCTGTTCCTCTTTCAGATGGCATTAACATATTTTACGAAAAGTCGTAAGAAATAAAATTTTTCTGATCAAAACTAAAATATCCTCGAAATCATTGAAAAAGAAGTCCCTTATCAGACGAAAATATGCCTTATCTAATAAGAGACATTTAAATTTTTTTAATTGCTCAAATGGGTGGCATTTTATTCAGAATTAATAGTTTTTTTTTACAAATACAAAAAAATTCGTTTAATTTTTTCCCATTAAATACTATAATTATAGAAAAGTACTTTGCGAAAAGAATCGGCAGTAGGACGGAATCGTGTTGACCACCGATTAGTGTTTTGCTAATAACTCTTGCATCCTTCGACCGACTTCTTCGACTAAAAGCTCGATGGAAAGCTTATCTGTTCCTCTTTCAGATGGCATTAACATATTTTACGAAAAGTCGTAAGAAATAAAACTTTTTTGATCGAAACTAAAATATCTTCGGAATCATTGAAAAAGAAGTCCCTTATCAGACGAAAATATGCCTTATCTAATAAGAGACATTTAAATTTTTTTAATTGCATAAATGGGTGGCATTTTATTCAGATTTAATAGTTTTTTACATGGACAAAAAAATCGTTTAATTTTTTTCCATTAAATACTACAATTATAGAAAAGTACTTTGCGAAAAGAATCGGCAGTAGGACGGAATCATGTTGACCACCGATTAGTTTTTTGCTAATAACTCTTGCATCCTTCGACCGACTTCTTCGACTAAAAGCTCGATGGAAAGCTTATCTGTTCCTCTTTCAGATGGCATTAACATATTTTACGAAAAGTCGTAAGAAATAAAATTTTTCTGATCAAAACTAAAATATCCTCGAAATCATTGAAAAAGAAGTCCCTTATCAGACGAAAATATGCCTTATCTAATAAGAGACATTTTAATTTTTTTAATTGCACAAATGGGTGGCATTTTATTCAGTATTAATAGTTTTTTTTTACAAAGACAAAAAATTCAATTAATTTTTTCCCATTAAATACTATAATTATAGAAAAGTACTTTGCGAAAAGAATCGGCAGTTGGACGGAATCGTGTTGACCACCGATTAGTATTTTGCTAATAACTCTTGCATCCTTCGACCGACTTCTTCGACTAAAAGCTCGATGGAAAGCTTATCTGTTCCTCTTTCAGATGGCATTAACATATTTTACGAAAAGTCGTAAGAAATAAAACTTTTTTGATCGAAACTAAAATATCCTCGAAATCATTGAAAAAGAAGTCCCTTATCAGACGAAAATATGCCTTATCTAATAAGAGACATTTAAATTTTTTTAATTTCATAAATGGGTGGCAGTTTATTGAGAATTAATAGTTTTTTTTTACAAATACAAAAAAATTCGTTTAATTTTTTCCCATTAAATACTATAATTATAGAAAAGTACTTTGCGAAAAGAATCGGCAGTAGGACGGAATCGTGTTGACCACCGATTAGTTTTTTGCTAATAACTCTTGCATCCTTCGACCGACTTCTTCGACTAAAAGCTCGATGGAAAGCTTATCTGTTCCTCTTTCAGATGGCATTAACATATTTTACGAAAAGTCGTAAGAAATAACATTTTTCTGATCATAACTAAAATATCATCGAAATCATTGAAAAAGAAGTCCCTTATCAGACGAAAATATGCCTTGTCTAATAAGAGACATTTAAATTTTTTTAATAGCATAAATGGGTGGCATTTTATTCAGAATTAATAGTTTTTTACATAAACAAAAACTCCGTTTAATTTTTTCCCATTAAATACTATTATTATAGAAAAGTACTTTGCGAAAAGAATCGGCAGTAGGACGGAAACGTGTTGACCACCGATTAGTTTTTTGCTAATAACTCTTGCATCCTTCGACCGACTTCTTCGACTAAAAGCTCGATGGAAAGCTTATCTGTTCCTCTTTCAGATGGCATTAACATATTTTACGAAAAGTCGTAAGAAATAAAATTTTTCTGATCATAACTAAAATATCATCGAAATCATTGAAAAAAAAGTCCCTTATCAGACGAAAATATGCCTTATCTAATAAGAGACATTTAAATTTTTTTAATTGCATAAATGGGTGGCATTTTATTCAGAATTAATAGTTTTTTTTTTTGGACAGAAAATTCGTTTAATTTTTTCCCATTAAATACTAGAATTATAGAAAAGTACTTTGCGAAAAGAATCGGCAGTAGGACGGAATAGTGTTGACCACCGATTAGTTTTTTGCTAATAGCTCTTGCATCCTTCGACCGACTTCTTCGACTAATTGCTCGATAGAAGGCTTTTCTGTTCCTCTTTCAGATGGCATTAACATATTTTACGAAAAGTCGTAAGAAATAAAATTTTTTTTATCAAAACTGAAATATCCTCGAAATCATTGAAAAAGAAATACCTTATCAGACGAAAATATGCCTTATCTAATAAGAGGCATTTAAATTTTTTTGATTGCACAAATGGGTGGCATTTTATTCAGAATTAATAGTTTTTTACATGGACAAAAAAATCGTTTAATTTTTTTCCATTAAATACTACAATTATAGAAAAGTATTTTGCGAAAAGAATCGGCAGTAGGTCGGAATCGTGTTGACCACCGATTAGTTTTTTGCTAATAACTCTTGCATCCTTCGACCGACTTCTTCGACTAAAAGCTCGATGGAAAGCTTATCTGTTCCTCTTTCAGATGGCATTAACATATTTTACGAAAAGTCGTAAGAAATAAAATTTTTCTGATCAAAACTAAAATATCCTCGAAATCATTGAAAAAGAAGTCCCTTATCAGACGAAAATATGCCTTATCTAATAAGAGACATTTAAATTTTTTTAATTGCACAAATGGGTGGCATTTTATTCAGAATTAATAGTTTATTTTACAAAGACAAAAAATTCGTTTAATTTTTTCCCATTAAATACTATAATTATAGAAAAGTACTTTGCGAAAAGAATCGGCAGTAGGACGGAATCGTGTTGACCACCGATTAGTGTTTTGCTAATAACTCTTGCATCCTTCGACCGACTTCTTCGACTAAAAGCTCGATGGAAAGCTTATCTGTTCCTCTTTCAGATGGCATTAACATATTTTACGAAAAGTCGTAAGAAATAAAATTTTTTTGATCGAAACTAAAATATCCTCGAAATCATTGAAAAACAAGTCCCTTATCAGCCTTATCTAATAAGAGACATTTAAATTTTTTTAATTTCATAAATGGGTGGCATTTTATTCAGAATTAATAGTTTTTAAAATGGACAAAAAATTCGTTTAATTTTTTCCCATTAAATACTAGAATTATAGAAAAGTACTTTGCGAAAAGAATCGGCAGTAGGACGGAAACGGGTTGACCACCGATTAGTTTTTTGCTAATAACTCTTGCATCCTTCGACCGACTTCTTCGTGTAAGAGCTCGATGGAAAGCTTATCTGTTCCTCTTTCAGATGGCATTAACATATTTTACGAAAAGTCGTAAGAAATAAAATTTTTTTGATCAAAACTAAAATATCCTCGCAATCTTTGAAAAAGAAGTCCCTTATCAGACGAAAATATGCCTTGTCTAATAAGAGACATTTAAATTTTTTTAATTGCATAAATGGGTGGCATTTTATTCAGAATTAATAGTTTTTTACATAAACAAAAACTCCGTTTAATTTTTTCCCATTAAATACTATAATTATAGAAAAGTACTTTGCGAAAAGAATCGGCAGTAGGACGGAAACGTGTTGACCACCGATTAGTTTTTTGCTAATAACTCTTGCATCCTTCGACCGACTTCTTCGACTAAAAGCTCGATGGAAAGCTTATCTGTTCCTCTTTCAGATGGCATTAACATATTTTACGAAAAGTCGTTAGAAATAAAATTCTTATGATCAAAACTAAAATATCCTTGAAATCATTGAAAAAGAAGTCCCTTATCAGACGAAAATATTCCTTATCTAATAAGAGACATTTAAATTTTTTTAATTTCATAAATGGGTGGCATTTCATTCAGAATTAATAGTTTTTAACATGGACAGAAAATTCGTTTAATTTTTTCCCATTAAATACTAGAATTATAGAAAAGTACTTTGCGAAAAGAATCAGCAGTAGGACGGAATCGTGTTGACCACCGATTAGTTTTTTGCTAATAACTCTTGCATCCTTCGACCGACTTCTTCGACTAAAAGCTCGATGGAAAGCTTATCTGTTCCTCTTTCAGATGGCATTAACATATTTTACGAAAAGTCGTAAGAAATAAAATTCTTATGATCAAAACTAAAATATCCTTGAAATCATTGAAAAAGAAATACCTTATCAGACGAAAATATGCCTTATCTAATAAGAGACATTTAAATTTTTTTAATTTCATAAATGGGTGTCATTTTATTCAGAATTAATAGTTTTTAACATGGACAGAAAATTCGTTTAATTTTTTCCCATTAAATACTAGAATTATAGAAAAGTACTTTGCGAAAAGAATCAGCAGTAGGACGGAATCGTGTTGACCACCGATTAGTTTTTTGCTAATAACTCTTGCATCCTTCGACCGACTTCTTCGACTAAAAGCTCGATGGAAAGCTTATCTGTTCCTCTTTCAGATGGCATTAACATATTTTACGAAAAGTCGTTAGAAATAAAATTCTTATGATCAAAACTAAAATATCCTTGAAATCATTGAAAAAGAAGTCCCTTATCAGACGAAAATATGCCTTATCTAATAAGAGAAATTTAAATTTTTTTAATTTCATAAATGGGTATCATTTCATTCAGAATTAATAGTTTTTAACATGGACAGAAAATTCGTTTAATTTTTTCCCATTAAATACTATAATTATAGAAAAGTACTTTGCGAAAAGAATCGGCAGTAGGACGGAATCGTGTTGACCACCGATTAGTTTTTTGCTAATAACTCTTGCATCCTTCGACCGACTTCTTCGACTAAAAGCTCGATGGAAAGCTTATCTGTTCCTCTTTCAGATGGCATTAACATATTTTACGAAAAGTCGTTAGAAATAAAATTCTTATGATCAAAACTAAAATATCCTTGAAATCATTGAAAAAGAAGTCCCTTATCAGACGAAAATATTCCTTATCTAATAAGAGACATTTAAATTTTTTTAATTTCATAAATGGGTGGCATTTCATTCAGAATTAATAGTTTTTAACATGGACAGAAAATTCGTTTAATTTTTTCCCATTAAATACTAGAATTATAGAAAAGTACTTTGCGAAAAGAATCAGCAGTAGTACGGAATCGTGTTGACCACCGATTAGTTTTTTGCTAATAACTCTTGCATCCTTCGACCGACTTCTTCGACTAAAAGCTCGATGGAAAGCTTATCTGTTCCTCTTTCAGATGGCATTAACATATTTTACGAAAAGTCGTAAGAAATAAAATTCTTATGATCAAAACTAAAATATCCTTGAAATCATTGAAAAAGAAATACCTTATCAGACGAAAATATGCCTTATCTAATAAGAGACATTTAAATTTTTTTAATTTCATAAATGGGTGTCATTTTATTCAGAATTAATAGTTTTTAACATGGACAGAAAATTCGTTTAATTTTTTCCCATTAAATACTATAATTATAGAAAAGTACTTTGCGAAAAGAATCGGCAGTAGGACGGAATCGTGTTGACCACCGATTAGTTTTTTGCTAATAACTCTTGCATCCTTCGACCGACTTCTTCGACTAAAAGCTCGATGGAAAGCTTATCTGTTCCTCTTTCAGATGGCATTAACATATTTTACGAAAAGTCGTTAGAAATAAAATTCTTATGATCAAAACTAAAATATCCTTGAAATCATTGAAAAAGAAGTCCCTTATCAGACGAAAATATTCCTTATCTAATAAGAGACATTTAAATTTTTTTAATTTCATAAATGGGTGGCATTTTATTCAGAATTAATAGTTTTTAACATGGACAGAAAATTCGTTTAATTTTTTCCCATTAAATACTAGAATTATAGAAAAGTACTTTGCGAAAAGAATCGGCAGTAGGACGGAATCGTGTTGACCACCGATTAGTTTTTTGCTAATAACTCTTGCATCCTTCGACCGACTTCTTCGACTAAAAGCTCGATGGAAAGCTTATCTGTTCCTCTTTCAGATGGCATTAACATATTTTACGAAAAGTCGTAAGAAATAAAATTCTTATGATCAAAACTAAAATATCCTTGAAATCATTGAAAAAGAAATACCTTATCAGACGAAAATATGCCTTATCTAATAAGAGACATTTAAATTTTTTTAATTGCACAAATGGGTGGCATTTTATTCAGAATTAATAGTTTTTTTTTACAAAGACAAAAAATTCGTTTAATTTTTTCCCATTAAATACCAGAATTAAAGAAAAGTACTTTGCGAAAAGAATTGGCAGTAGGACGGAAACGTGTTGACCACCGATTAGTTTTTTGCTAATAACTCTTGCATCCTTCGACCGACTTCTTCGAATAAGGGCTCGATGGAAAGCTTATCTGTTCCTCTTTCAGATGGCATTAACATATTTTACGAAAAGTTGTAAGAAATAAAATTTTTTTGATCAAAACTAAAATATCCTCGAAATCATTGAAAACGAAGTACCTTATCAGACGAAAATATGCCTTATCTAATAAGAGACATTTAAATTTTTTTAATTGCATAAACGGGTGGCATTTTATTCAGATTTAACAGTTTTTTACATGGACAAAAAATTCGTTTAATTTTTTTCCATTAAATACTACAATTATAGAAAAGTATTTTGCGAAAAGAATCGGCAGTACGACGGAATCGTGTTGACTACCGATTAGTTTTTTGCTAATAACACTTGCATCCTTCGACCGACCTCTTCGACTAAAAGCTCGATGGAAAGCTTATCTGTTCCTCTTTCAGATGGCATTAACATATTTTACGAAAAGTCGTAAGAAATAAAATTTTTCTGATCAAAACTAAAATATCCTCGAAATCATTGAAAAAGAAGTCCCTTATCAGACGAAAATATGCCTTATCTAATAAGAGACATTTAAATTTTTTTAATTGCACAAATGGGTGGCATTTTATTCAGAATTAATAGTTTTTAACATGGACAGAAAATTCGTTTAATTTTTTCCCATTAAATACTAGAATTATAGAAAAGTACTTTGCGAAAAGAATCGGCAGTAGGACGGAATCGTGTTGACCACCGATTAGTTTTTTGCTAATAACTCTTGCATCCTTCGACCGACTTCTTCGACTAAAAGCTCGATGGAAAGCTTATCTGTTCCTCTTTCAGATGGCATTAACATATTTTACGAAAAGTTGTAAGAAATAAAATTTTTTTGATCAAAACTAAAATATCCTCGAAATCATTGAAAACGAAGTACCTTATCAGACGAAAATATGCCTTATCTAATAAGAGACATTTAAATTTTTTTAATTGCATAAATGGGTGGCATTTTATTCAGATTTAACAGTTTTTTACATGGACAAAAAATTCGTTTAATTTTTTTCCATTAAATACTACAATTATAGAAAAGTATTTTGCGAAAAGAATCGGCAGTAGGACGGAATCGTGTTGACTACCGATTAGTTTTTTGCTAATAACACTTGCATCCTTCGACCGACCTCTTCGACTAAAAGCTCGATGGAAAGCTTATCTGTTCCTCTTTCAGATGGCATTAACATATTTTACGAAAAGTCGTAAGAAATAAAATTTTTCTGATCAAAACTAAAATATCCTCAAAATCATTGAAAAAGAAGTCCCTTATCAGACGAAAATATGCCTTATCTAATAAGAGACATTTAAATTTTTTTGATTGCACAAATGGGTGGCATTTTATTCAGAATTAATAGTTTTTAACATGGACAGAAAATTCGTTTAATTTTTTCCCATTAAATACTAGAATTATAGAAAAGTACTTTGCGAAAAGAATCGGCAGTAGGACGGAATCGTGTTGACCACCGATTAGTTTTTTGCTAATAACTCTTGCATCCTTCGACCGACTTCTTCGACTAAAAGCTCGATGGAAAGCTTATCTGTTCCTCTTTCAGATGGCATTAACATATTTTACGAAAAGTCGTAAGAAATAAAATTCTTATGATCAAAACTAAAATATCCTTGAAATCATTGAAAAAGAAATACCTTATCAGACGAAAATATGCCTTATCTAATAAGAGACATTTAAATTTTTTTAATTTCATAAATGGGTGTCATTTTATTCAAAATTAATAGTTTTTAACATGGACAGAAAATTCGTTTAATTTTTTCCCATTAAATACTATAATTATAGAAAAGTACTTTGCGAAAAGAATCGGCAGTAGGACGGAATCGTGTTGACCACCGATTAGTTTTTTGCTAATAACTCTTGCATCCTTCGACCGACTTCTTCGACTAAAAGCTCGATGGAAAGCTTATCTGTTCCTCTTTCAGATGGCATTAACATATTTTACGAAAAGTCGTAAGAAATAAAATTCTTATGATCAAAACTAAAATATCCTTGAAATCATTGAAAAAGAAATACCTTATCAGACGAAAATATGCCTTATCTAATAAGAGACATTTAAATTTTTTTAATTTCATAAATGGGTGTCATTTTATTCAGAATTAATAGTTTTTAACATGGACAGAAAATTCGTTTAATTTTTTCCCATTAAATACTATAATTATAGAAAAGTACTTTGCGAAAAGAATCGGCAGTAGGACGGAATCGTGTTGACCACCGATTAGTTTTTTGCTAATAACTCTTGCATCCTTCGACCGACTTCTTCGACTAAAAGCTCGATGGAAAGCTTATCTGTTCCTCTTTCAGATGGCATTAACATATTTTACGAAAAGTCGTAAGAAATAAAATTCTTATGATCAAAACTAAAATATCCTTGAAATCATTGAAAAAGAAATACCTTATCAGACGAAAATATGCCTTATCTAATAAGAGACATTTAAATTTTTTTAATTTCATAAATGGGTGTCATTTTATTCAGAATTAATAGTTTTTAATATGGACAGAAAATTCGTTTAATTTTTTCCCATTAAATACTATAATTATAGAAAAGTACTTTGCGAAAAGAATCGGCAGTAGGACGGAATCGTGTTGACCACCGATTAGTTTTTTGCTAATAACTCTTGCATCCTTCGACCGACTTCTTCGACTAAAAGCTCGATGGAAAGCTTATCTGTTCCTCTTTCAGATGGCATTAACATATTTTACGAAAAGTCGTTAGAAATAAAATTCTTATGATCAAAACTAAAATATCCTTGAAATCATTGAAAAAGAAGTCCCTTATCAGACGAAAATATTCCTTATCTAATAAGAGACATTTAAATTTTTTTAATTTCATAAATGGGTGGCATTTTATTCAGAATTAATAGTTTTTAACATGGACAGAAAATTCGTT
This sequence comes from Phortica okadai, assembly GCA_034638295.1. NCBI lineage: Eukaryota > Metazoa > Arthropoda > Insecta > Diptera > Drosophilidae > Phortica > Phortica okadai. The sequence goes on along the minus strand of CM067850.1, from coordinate 25,695,753 downwards.
TAATTTTTTCCCATTAAATACTAGAATTATAGAAAAGTACTTTGCGAAAAGAATCGGCAGTAGGACGGAATCGTGTTGACCACCGATTGGTTTTTTGCTAATAACTCTTGCATCCTTCGACCGACTTCTTCGACTAAAAGCTCGATGGAAAGCTTATCTGTTCCTCTTTCAGATGGCATTAACATATTTTACGAAAAGTCGTAAGAAATAAAATTCTTATGATCAAAACTAAAATATCCTTGAAATCATTGAAAAAGAAATACCTTATCAGACGAAAATACGCCTTATCTAATAAGAGACATTTAAATTTTTTTAATTGCACAAATGGGTGGCATTTTATTCAGAATTAATAGTTTTTTTTTACAAAGACAAAAAATTCGTTTAATTTTTTCCCATTAAATACCAGAATTAAAGAAAAGTACTTTGCGAAAAGAATTGGCAGTAGGACGGAAACGTGTTGACCAACGATTAGTTTTTTGCTAATAACTGTTGCATCCTTCGACCGACTTCTTCGAATAAGGGCTCGATGGAAAGCTTATCTGTTCCACTTTCAGATGGCATTAACATATTTTACGAAAAGTTGTAAGAAATAAAATTTTTTTGATCAAAACTAAAATATCCTCGAAATCATTGAAAACGAAGTACCTTATCAGACGAAAATATGCCTTATCTAATAAGAGACATTTAAATTTTTTTAATTGCATAAATGGGTGGCATTTTATTCAGATTTAACAGTTTTTTACATGGACAAAAAATTCGTTTAATTTTTTTCCATTAAATACTACAATTATAGAAAAGTATTTTGCGAAAAGAATCGGCAGTAGGACGGAATCGTGTTGACTACCGATTATTTTTTTGCTAATAACACTTGCATCCTTCGACCGACCTCTTCGACTAAAAGCTCCATGGAAAGCTTATCTGTTCCTCTTTCAGATGGCATTAACATATTTTACGAAAAGTCGTAAGAAATAAAATTTTTCTGATCAAAACTAAAATATCCTCGAAATCATTGAAAAAGAAGTCCCTTATCAGATGAAAATATGCCTTATCTAATAAGAGACATTTAAATTTTTTTAATTGCACAAATGGGTGGCATTTTATTCAGAATTAATAGTTTTTAACATGGACAGAAAATTCGTTTAATTTTTTCCCTTTAAATACTAGAATTATAGAAAAGTACTTTGCGAAAAGAATCGGCAGTAGGACGGAATCGTGTTGACCACCGATTAGTTTTTTGCTAATAACTCTTGCATCCTTCGACCGACTTCTTCGACTAAAAGCTCGATGGAAAGCTTATCTGTTCCTCTTTCAGATGGCATTAACATATTTTACGAAAAGTCGTAAGAAATAAAATTCTTATGATCAAAACTAAAATATCCTTGAAATCATTGAAAAAGAAATACCTTATCAGACGAAAATATGCCTTATCTAATAAGAGACATTTAAATTTTTTTAATTTCATAAATGGGTGTCATTTTATTCAGAATTAATAGTTTTTAACATGGACAGAAAATTCGTTTAATTTTTTCCCATTAAATACTATAATTATAGAAAAGTACTTTGCGAAAAGAATCGGCAGTAGGACGGAATCGTGTTGACCACCGATTAGTTTTTTGCTAATAACTCTTGCATCCTTCGACCGACTTCTTCGACTAAAAGCTCGATGGAAAGCTTATCTGTTCCTCTTTCAGATGGCATTAACATATTTTACGAAAAGTCGTTAGAAATAAAATTCTTATGATCAAAACTAAAATATCCTTGAAATCATTGAAAAAGAAGTCCCTTATCAGACGAAAATATTCCTTATCTAATAAGAGACATTTAAATTTTTTTAATTTCATAAATGGGTGGCATTTTATTCAGAATTAATAGTTTTTAACATGGACAGAAAATTCGTTTAATTTTTTCCCATTAAATACTAGAATTATAGAAAAGTACTTTGCGAAAAGAATCGGCAGTAGGACGGAATCGTGTTGACCACCGATTAGTTTTTTGCTAATAACTCTTGCATCCTTCGACCGACTTCTTCGACTAAAAGCTCGATGGAAAGCTTATCTGTTCCTCTTTCAGATGCCATTAACATATTTTACGAAAAGTCGTAAGAAATAAAATTCTTATGATCAAAACTAAAATATCCTTGAAATCATTGAAAAAGAAATACCTTATCAGACGAAAATATGCCTTATCTAATAAGAGACATTTAAATTTTTTTAATTTCATAAATGGGTGTCATTTTATTCAGAATTAATAGTTTTTAATATGGACAGAAAATTCGTTTAATTTTTTCCCATTAAATACTATAATTATAGAAAAGAACTTTGCGAAAAGAATCGGCAGTAGGACGGAATCGTGTTGACCACCGATTAGTTTTTTGCTAATAACTCTTGCATCCTTCGACCGACTTCTTCGACTAAAAGCTCGATGGAAAGCTTATCTGTTCCTCTTTCAGATGGCATTAACATATTTTACGAAAAGTCGTTAGAAATAAAATTCTTATGATCAAAACTAAAATATCCTTGAAATCATTGAAAAAGAAGTCCCTTATCAGACGAAAATATTCCTTATCTAATAAGAGACATTTAAATTTTTTTAATTTCATAAATGGGTGGCATTTTATTCAGAATTAATAGTTTTTAACATGGACAGAAAATTCGTTTAATTTTTTCCCATTAAATACTAGAATTATAGAAAAGTACTTTGCGAAAAGAATCGGCAGTAGGACGGAATCGTGTTGACCACCGATTAGTTTTTTGCTAATAACTCTTGCATCCTTCGACCGACTTCTTCGACTAAAAGCTCGATGGAAAGCTTATCTGTTCCTCTTTCAGATGGCATTAACATATTTTACGAAAAGTCGTAAGAAATAAAATTCTTATGATCAAAACTAAAATATCCTTGAAATCATTGAAAAAGAAATACCTTATCAGACGAAAATATGCCTTATCTAATAAGAGACATTTAAATTTTTTTAATTGCACAAATGGGTGGCATTTTATTCAGAATTAATAGTTTTTTTTTACAAAGACAAAAAATTCGTTTAATTTTTTCCCATTAAATACCAGAATTAAAGAAAAGTACTTTGCGAAAAGAATTGGCAGTAGGACGGAAACGTGTTGACCACCGATTAGTTTTTTGCTAATAACTCTTGCATCCTTCGACCGACTTCTTCGAATAAGGGCTCGATGGAAAGCTTATCTGTTCCACTTTCAGATGGCATTAACATATTTTACGAAAAGTTGTAAGAAATAAAATTTTTTTGATCAAAACTAAAATATCCTCGAAATCATTGAAAACGAAGTACCTTATCAGACGAAAATATGCCTTATCTAATAAGAGACATTTAAATTTTTTTAATTGCATAAATGGGTGGCATTTTATTCAGATTTAACAGTTTTTTACATGGACAAAAAATTCGTTTAATTTTTTTCCATTAAATACTACAATTATAGAAAAGTATTTTGCGAAAAGAATCGGCAGTAGGACGGAATCGTGTTGACTACCGATTAGTTTTTTGCTAATAACACTTGCATCCTTCGACCGACCTCTTCGACTAAAAGCTCGATGGAAAGCTTATCTGTTCCTCTTTCAGATGGCATTAACATATTTTACGAAAAGTCGTAAGAAATAAAATTTTTCTGATCAAAACTAAAATATCCTCGAAATCATTGAAAAAGAAGTCCCTTATCAGACGAAAATATGCCTTATCTAATAAGAGACATTTAAATTTTTTTAATTGCACAAATGGGTGGCATTTTATTCAGAATTAATAGTTTTTTTTTACAAAGACAAAAAATTCGTTTAATTTTTTCCCATTAAATACTATTATTATAGAAAAGTACTTTGCGAAAAGAATCGGCAGTAGGACGGAATCGTGTTGACCACCGATTAGTGTTTTGCTAATAACTCTTGCATCCTTCGACCGACTTCTTCGACTAAAAGCTCGATGGAAAGCTTATCTGTTCCTCTTTCAGATGGCATTAACATATTTTACGAAAAGTCGTAAGAAATAAAACTTTTTTGATCGAAACTAAAATATCCTCGAAACCATTGAAAAAGAAGTCCCTTATCAGACGAAAATATGCCTTATCTAATAAGAGACATTTAAATTTTTTTAATTTCATAAATGGGTGGCAGTTTATTCAGAATTAATAGTTTTTAACATGGACAAAAAATTCATTTAATTTTTTCCCATTAAATACTAGAATTATAGAAAAGTACTTTGCGAAAAGAATCGGCAGTAGGACGGAAACGTGTTGACCACCGATTAGTTTTTTGCTAATAACTCTTGCATCCTTCGACCGACTTCTTCGTGTAAGAGCTCGATGGAAAGCTTATCTGTTCCTCTTTCAGATGGCATTAACATATTTTACGAAAAGTCGTAAGAAATAAAATTTTTTTGATCAAAACTAAAATATCCTCGCAATCATTGAAAAAGAAGTCCCTTATCAAACGAAAATATGCCTTGTCTAATAAGAGACATTTAAATTTTTTTAATTGCATAAATGGGTGGCATTTTATTCAGAATTCATAGTTTTTTACATAAACAAAAATTCCGTTTAATTTTTTCCCATAAAATACTAGTATTATAGAAAAGTACTTTGCGAAAAGAATCGGCAGTAGGACGGAAACGTGTTGACCACCGATTAGTTTTTTGCTAATAACTCTTGCATCCTTCGACCGACTTCTTCGACTAAGAGCTCGATGGAAAGCTTATCTGTTCCTCTTTCAGTTTGCATTAACGTTTTTTACGAAAAGTCGTAAGAAATAAAATTTTTCTGATCATAACTAAAATATCATCGAAATCATTGAAAAAGAAGTCCCTTATCAGACGAAAATATGCCTTATCTAATAAGAGACATTTAAATTTTTTTAATTGCATAAATGGGTGGCATTTTATTCAGAATTAATAGTTTTTTTTACTTGGACAAAAAATTCGTTTAATTTTTTCCCATTAAATACTATAATTATAGAAAAGTACTTTGCGAAAAGAATCGGCAGTAGGACGGAATCATGTTGACCACCGATTAGTTTTTTGCTAATAACTCTTGCATCGTTCGACCGACTTCTTCGACTAAAAGCTCGATGGAAAGCTTATCTGTTCCTCTTTCAGATGGCATTAACATATTTTACGAAAAGTCGTAAGAAATAAAATTTTTCTGATCATAACTAAAATATCATCGAAATCATTGAAAAGGAAGTCCCTTATCAGACGAAAATATGCCTTGTCTAATAAGAGACATTTAAATTTTTTTAATTGCATAAATGGGTGGCATTTTATTCAGAATTAATAGTTTTTTACATAAACAAAAACTCCGTTTAATTTTTTCCCATTAAATACTATTATTATAGAAAAGTACTTTGCGAAAAGAATCGGCAGTAGGACGGAAACGTGTTGACCACCGATTAGTTTTTTGCTAATAACTCTTGCATCCTTCGACCGACTTCTTCGACTAAAAGCTCGATGGAAAGCTTATCTAATCCTCTTTCAGATGGCATTAACATATTTTACGAAAAGTCGTAAGAAATAAAATTTTTCTGATCATAACTAAAATATCATCGAAATCATTGAAAAAGAAGTCCCTTATCAGACGAAAATATGCCTTATCTAATAAGAGACATTTAAATTTTTTTAATTGCATAAATGGGTGGCATTTTATTCTGAATTAATAGTTTTTTTTACTTGGACAAAAAATTCGTTTAATTTTTTCCCATTAAATACTATAATTATAGAAATGTACTTTGCGAAAAGAATCGGCAGAAGGACGGAATCGTGTTGACCACCGATTAGTTTTTTGCTAATAACTCTTGCATCCTTCGACCGACTTCTTCGACTAAAAGCTCGATAGAAAGCTTATCTGTTCCTCTTTCAGATGGCATTAACATATTTTACGAAAAGTCGTAAGAAATAAAATTCTTATGATCAAAACTAAAAGATCTTTGAAATCATTGAAAAAGAAGTCCCTTATCAGACGAAAATATGCCTTATCTAATAAGAGACATTTAAATTTTTTTAATTTCATAAATGGGTGGCATTTTATTCAGAATTAATAGTTTTTAACATGGACAGAAAATTCGTTTAATTTTTTCCCATTAAATACTAGAATTATAGAAAAGTACTTTGCGAAAAGAATCGGCAGTAGGACGGAATCGTCTTGACCACCGATTAGTTTTTAGCTAATAGCTCTTGCATCCTTCGACCGACTTCTTCGACTAAGAGCTCGATAGAAGGCTTTTCTGTTCCTCTTTCAGATGGCATTAACATATTTTACGAAAAGTCGTAAGAAATAAAATTTTTTTGATCAAAACTGAAATATCCTCGAAATCATTGAAAAAGAAATGCCTTATCAGACGAAAATATGTCTTATCTAATAAGAGACATTTAAATTTTTTTAATTGCATAAATTTGCGGCATTTTATTCAGAATTAATAGTTTTTTACATGGACAAAAAATTCGTTTAATTTTTTCCCATTAAATACTAGAATTATAGAAAAGTACTTTGCGAAAAGAATCGGCAGTAGGACGGAATAGTGTTGACCACCGATTAGTTTTTTGCTAATAACGCTTGCATCCTTCGACCGACTTCTTCGACTAAGAGCTCGATAGAAGGCTTTTCTGTTCCTCTTTCAGATGGCATTAGCATATTTTACGAAAAGTCGTAAGAAATAAAATTTTTTTGATCAAAACTAAAATATCCTCGAAGTCATTGAAAACGAAGTACCTTATCAGACGAAAATATGCCTTATCTAATAAGAGACATTAAAATTTTTTTAAATACATAAATGGGTGGCATTTTATTCAGAATTAACAGTTTTTTTACATGGACAAAAAATTCGTTTAATTTTTTCCCTTTAAATACTACAATTATAGAAAAGCATTTTCCGAAAAGAATCGGCAGTAGGACGGAATCGTGTTGACCACTAATAAGTTTTTTGCTAATTACTCTTGCATCCTTCGACCGACTTCTTCGACTAAGAGCTCGATGGAAAGCTAATCTGTTCCTCTTTCAGATGGCATTAACATATTTTACGAAAAGTCGCAAGAAATAAAATTTTTTTGATCAAAACTAAAATATCCTCGAAATCATTGACAAAGAAGTCCCTTATCAGACGAAAATATGCCTTATCTAATAAGAGACATTTAAATTTTTATACTTTTCACTTATGTGAAATAGTATATTAACTTTGTCACGGAGTTTGTAACAGATCGAAATATTAATTTCCGACTATATAAAATATATATATTCTTGATCAGGACGACAAGACGAGTTGATTTAGCCATGTCCGTCTGTCCGTCTGTCTGTCTGTCTGTCGGTCTGTCTGTCTGTCTGTCTGTATGTATGCAAACTAGTCCCTCAGTTTTGAAGCTATCGAGCTGAAACTTTGCACAGAGTCTTAGAATTTATTACGATGAATCATTCGTCGGAACCAGCATGATCGGATTATTGGAACAGGTAGCTCCCATACGAAAAGAAGAAGAAAAGTGAACAAAACTTGAATCGTTGTATGGAAAACTTTTTTGTTTTGTACAATAGAGTGCTGAAATTTTAAACATAGTTGTTTTACATGGTCCGACTACATGCCTGAAAGTTTCATTGAGATTGGACATCTGGAATTGGTAGCTCCCATACAAAATGAAGAAGAGGAAGAGAAGGAATATTCACGTCGTTGTATGGAAAACTTTTTTGTTTCTTAACCAATTGACTTGAAATTTTAAAGTTATGTTCTTAGGGAGGAATGAAATCTATTTTGACCAAATGTGGGCGTAACCACGCGTAGCCACGCCCACTTATAGCGAAAATTTACCCGTTGTATGGAAAACTTTTTTTGTTTTTTAACCAATTGACTTGAAACTTTACAGTTATGTTCTTAGAGAGGAATGAAAACTATTTTGACCAAAAGTGGGCGTAGCCAGGCGTAGCCACGCCCACTTATAGCGAAAATTGACCCATTGTATGGAAAACTTTTTTGTTTCTTAACCAATTGACTTGAAACTTTGCAGTTATGCTCTTAGGGAGGAATGAAAACTATTTTGATCAAAAGTGGGCGTAGCCACGCCCACTTATAGCTTAACTTGACCCTTTGTATGGAAAACTTTTTTGTTTTTCAACCAATTGACTTGAAACTTTACAGTTATGTTCTTAGGGAGGAATGAAAACTATTTTAACCAAAAGTGGGCGTAGCCACGCCTACTTATAGCGAAAATTGACCCGTTGTATGGCAAACTTTTTTGTTTTTTAACCAATTGACTTGAAACTTTACAGTTATGTTCTTAGGGAGGAATGAAAACTATTTTAACCAAAAGTGGGCGTAGCCACGCCTACTTATAGCGAAAATTGACCCGTTGTTTGGAAAACTTTTTTGTTTTTTAATCAATTGACTTGAAACTTTACAGTTATGTTCTTAGGGAGGAATGAAAACTATTTTGATCAAAAGTGGGCGTGGCCACGCCCACTTATAGCTTAACTTGACCCTTTGTATGGAAAAATTTTTTTTTTTTTAATCAATTGACTTGAAACTTTACAGTTATGTTCTTAGAGAGGAATGAAAACTATTTTGACCAAAAGTGGGCGTAGCCACGCCCTTTTATAGCGAAAATTGACCCTTTGTATGGAAAACTTTTTTGTTTTTTAACCAATTGACTTGAAACTTTACAGTTATGTTCTTAGAGAGGAATGAAAACTATTTTGATCAAAAGTGGGCGTGGCCACGCCCTTTTATAGCGAAAATTGACCCTTTGTATGGAAAATTTTTTTGTTTTTTAACGAATTGACTTGAAACTTTACAGTTATGTTCTTAGAGAGGAATGAAAACTATTTTGATCAAAAGTGGGCGTGGCCACGCCCTTTTTTAGCGAAAATTGACCCTTTGTATGGGAAACTTTTTTGTTTTTTAATCAATTGACTTGAAACTTTACAGTTATGTTCTTAGGGAGGAATGAAAACTATTTTAACCAAATGTGGGCATGGCTACGCCCACTTATCGCAAAACTTGAACCGTTGTATGGAAAAATTTTTTGTTTTTTTAACGAATTGACTTGAAACATTACAGTTATGTTTTTAGGGATTCATGAAAACTATTCATTTAGTTTTTTTTATAGTGACACAAAGTGAAAAGTATTATAGCTTCAGCCTTGCTGAAGATAGCGTCCTTACTGGTTTTAATTTCATAAATGGGTGGCATTTTATTCAGAATTAATAGTTTTTAACATGGACAGAAAATTCGTTTAATTTTATCCCATTAAATATTAGAATTAAAGAAAAGTACTTTGCGAAAAGAATTGGCAGTAGGACGGAAACGTGTTGACCACCGATTAGTTTTTTGCTAATAACTCTTGCATCCTTCGACCGACTTCTTCGAATAAGAGCTCGATGGAAAGCTTATCTGTTCCTCTTTCAGATGGCATTAACATATTTTACGAAAAGTCGTAAAAAATAAAATTTTTTTGATCAAAACGAAAATATCCTCGAAATCATTGAAAAAGAAGTCCCTTATTAGACGAAAATATGCCTTATCTAATAAGAGACATTTAAATTTTTTTAATTTCATAAATGGGTGCATTTTATTCAGAATTAATAGTTTTTAACATAGACAGAAAATTCGTTTAATTTTTTCCCATTAAATACTAGAATTATAGAAAAGTATTTTGCGAAAAGAATCGGCAGTAGGACGGAATCGTGTTGACCACCGATTAGTTTTTTGCTAATAACTCTTGCATCCTTCGACCGACTTCTTCGAATAAGAGCTCGATGGAAAGCTTATCTATTCCTTTTTCAGATGGCCTTAACATATTTTACGAAAAGTCAAAAGAAATAAAATTTTTTAGGTCAAAACTAAAATATTCTCGAAATCATTGATAAAGAAGTACCTTATCAGACGAAAATATGTCTTATCTAATAACAGTTATTTAAATTTTTTTAATTGCATAAATGGGTGGCATTCAATTCAGAATTAATAGTTTTTTACATAAACAAAAACTCCGTTTAATTTTTTCCCATTAAATACTATAATTATAGAAAAGTACTTTGCGAAAAGAATCGGCAGTAGGACGGAAACGTGTTGACCACCGATTAGTTTTTTGCTAATAACTCTTGCATACTTCGACCGACTTCTTTGACTAAGAGCTCTATGGAAAGCTTATCTGTTCCTCTTTCAGATGGCATTAACATATTTTACGAAAAGTCGTAAGAAATAAAATTTTTTTGATCGAAACTAAAATATCCTCGAAATCATTGAAAAAGAAGTACCTTATCAGACGAAAATATGCCTTATCTAATAAGAGACATTTAACTTTTTTTAATTTCATAAATGGGTGGCATTTTATTCAGAATTAATGGTTTTTAACATGGACAAAAAATTCGTTTAATTTTTTCCCATTAAATACTACAATTATAGAAAAGTAGGACGGAATCGTGTTGACCACCGATTGGTTTTTTGCTACCAACTCTTGCATCCTTCGACCGACTTCTTCAAATAAAAGCTCGATGGAAAGCTTATCTATTCTTCTTTCAGTTGGCATTAACATTTTTTACGAAAAGTCGTAAGAAATAAAATTTTTTTGATCAAAACTAAAATATCCTCGAAATCATTGAAGACGAAGTACCTTATCATACGAAAATATGCCTTATCTAATAAGAGACATTTAAATTTTTTTAATTGCATAAATGGGTGGCATTTTATTCAGAATTAATAGTTTTTTACATGGACAAAAAATTCGTTTAATTTTTTCCCATTAAATACTAGAATTATAGAAAAGTACTTTGCGAAAAGAATCGGCAGTAGGACGGAATCGTGTTGACCACCGATCGGTTTATTGCTAATAACTCTTGCATCCTTCGACCGACTTCTTCGACTAAGAGCTCGATGGAAAGCTTATTTGTTCCTCTTTCAGATGGCATTAACATATTTTACGAAAAGTCATGAGAAATACAATTTTTTGATCAAAACTGAAATGTCCTCGAAATCATTAAAAAAGAAGTACCTTATCAGACGAAAATATGCCTTATCTATTAAGAGACATTTAAATTTTTTTAATTGCATAAATGGGTGGCATTTTATTCAGAATTAATAGTTTTTAACATGGACAAATAATTCGTTCAATTTTTTCCCATTAAATACTAGAATTATAGAAAAGTACTTTGCGAAAAGAATCGGCAGTAGGACGGAATCGTGTTGACCACCGATTTGTTTTTGGCTAATAACTCTTGCATCCTTCGACCGACTTCTTCGAATAAGAGCTCGATGGAAAGATTATCTGTTCCTCTTTTAGATGGCATTAACATATTTTACGAAAAGTCGTAAGTAATAAAATTTTTTTGATCAAAACTAAAATATCCTCGAAATCATTGAAAAAGAAGTCCCTTATCAGACGAAAATATGCCTTATCTAATAAGAGACATTTTAATTTTTTTAATTGCATAAATGGGTGGCATTTTACTCAGAATTAATAGTTTCTTACATGGACAAAAAATTCGTTTAATTTTATCCCATTAAATACTACAATTATAGAAAAGTACTTTGCGAAAAGAATCGGCAGTAGGACGGAATCGTGTTGACCACCGATTAGTTTTTTGCTAACAACTCTTGCATACTTCGACCGACTTCTTCGAATAAGAGCTCGATGGAAAGCTTATCTGTTCCTCTTTCAGATGGCATTAACATATTTTACGAAAAGTCGTAAGAAATAAAATTTTTTTGATCAAAACTAAAATATCCTCGAAATCATTGAAAAAGAAGTACCTTATCAGACGAAAATATGCCTTATCTAATAAGAGACATTTAAATTTGTTTAATTGCATAAATGGGTGGCATTTTATTCAGAATTAATAGTTTTTTTACATGGACAAAAAAATCGTTTAATTTTTTCACATTAAATACTAGAATTATAGAAAAGTACTTTGCGAAAAGAATCGGCAAGAGGACGGAATCGTGTTGACCACCGATTGGTTTCTTGCTAATAAATCTTGCATCCTTCGACCGACTTCTTCGACTAAGAGCTCGATGGAAAGCTTATCTGTTCCTCTTTCAGATGGCATTAACATATTTTACGAAAAGTCGTAAGAAATACAATTTTTTTGATCAAAACTAAAATATCCTCGAAATCATTGAAAACGAAGTACCTTTTCAGACGAAAATATGCCTTATCTAATAAGAGACATTTAAATTTTTTTCATTTCATAAATGGGTGGCATTTTATTTAGAATTAATAGTTTCTTACATGGACAAAAAATTCGTTTAATTTTATCCCATTAAATACTACAATTATAGAAAAGTACTTTGCGAAAAGAATCGGCAGTAGGACGGAATCGTGTTGACCACCGATTGGTTTTTTGCTAATAACTCTTGCATACTTCGAACGACTTCTTCGACTAAAAGCTCGATGGAAAGCTTATCTGTTCCTCTTTCAGATGGCATTAGCATATTTTACGAAAAGTCGTAAGAAATAAAATTTTTTTGATCAAAACTAAAATATCCTCGAAATCATTGAAAAAGAAGTCCCTTATCAGATGAAAATATGCCTTATCTAATAAGAGACATTTAAATTTTTTTCATTTCATAAATGGGTGGCATTTTATTCAGAATTAATAGTTTTTAACATAGACAGAAAATTCGTTTAATTTTTTCCCATTAAATACTAGAATTATAGAAAAGTATTTTGCGAAAAGAATCGGCAGTAGGACGGAATCGTGTTGACCACCGATTAGTTTTTTGCTAATAACTCTTGCATCCTTCGACCGACTTCTTCGAATAAGAGCTCGATGGAAAGCTTATCTATTCCTCTTTCAGATGGCCTTAACATATTTTACGAAAAGTCAAAAGAAATAAAATTTTTTAGGTCAAAACTAAAATATTCTCGAAATCATTGATAAAGAAGTACCTTATCATACGAAAATATGTCTTATCTAATAACAGTTATTTAAATTTTTTTAATTGCATAAATGGGTGGCATTCAATTCAGAATTAATAGTTTTTTACATAAACAAAAACTCCGTTTAATTTTTTCCCATTAAATACTATAATTATAGAAAAGTACTTTGCGAAAAGAATCGGCAGTAGGACGGAAACGTGTTGACCACCGATTAGTTTTTTGCTAATAACTCTTGCATACTTCGACCGACTTCTTTGACTAAGAGCTCTATGGAAAGCTTATCTGTTCCTCTTTCAGATGGCATTAACATATTTTTCGAAAAGTCGTAAGAAATAAAATTTTTTTGATCGAAACTAAAATATGCTCGAAATCATTGAAAAAGAAGTACCTTATCAGACGAAAATATGCCTTATCTAATAAGAGACATTTAACTTTTTTTAATTTCATAAATGGGTGGCATTTTATTCAGAATTAATGGTTTTTAACATGGACAAAAAATTCGTTTAATTTTTTCCCATTAAATACTACAATTATAGAAAAGTAGGACGGAATCGTGTTGACCACCGATTGGTTTTTTGCTACCAACTCTTGCATCCTTCGACCGACTTCTTCAAATAAAAGCTCGATGGAAAGCTTATCTATTCTTCTTTCAGTTGGCATTAACATTTTTTACGAAAAGTCGTAAGAAATAAAATTTTTTTGATCAAAACTAAAATATCCTCGAAATCATTGAAGACGAAGTACCTTATCATACGAAAATATGCCTTATCTAATAAGAGACATTTAAATTTTTTTAATTGCATAAATGGGTGGCATTTTATTCAGAATTAATAGTTTTTTACATGGACAAAAAATTCGTTTAATTTTTTCCCATTAAATACTAGAATTATAGAAAAGTACTTTGCGAAAAGAATCGGCAGTAGGACGGAATCGTGTTGACCACCGATCGGTTTCTTGCTAATAACTCTTGCATCCTTCGACCGACTTCTTCGACTAAGAGCTCGATGGAAAGCTTATTTGTTCCTCTTTCAGATGGCATTAACATATTTTACGAAAAGTCATGAGAAATACAATTTTTTGATCAAAACTGAAATATCCTCGAAATCATTAAAAAAGAAGTACCTTATCAGACGAAAATATGCCTTATCTAATAAGAGACATTTAAATTTTTTTAATTGCATAAATGGGTGGCATTTTATTCAGAATTAATAGTTTTTAACATGGACAAAAAATTCGTTCAATTTTTGCCCATTAAATACTAGAATTATAGAAAAGTACTTTGCGAAAAGAATCGGCAGTAGGACGGAATCGTGTTGACCACCGATTTGTTTTTGGCTAATAACTCTTGCATCCTTCGACCGACTTCTTCGAATAAGAGCTCGATGGAAAGATTATCTGTTCCTCTTTTAGATGGCATTAACATATTTTACGAAAAGTCGTAAGTAATAAAATTTTTTTGATCAAAACTAAAATATCCTCGAAATCATTGAAAAAGAAGTCCCTTATCAGACGAAAATATGCCTTATCTAATAAGAGACATTTTAATTTTTTTAAATGCATAAATGGGTGGCATTTTACTCAGAATTAATAGTTTCTTACATGGACAAAAAATTCGTTTAATTTTATCCCATTAAATACTACAATTATAGAAATGTACTTTGCGAAAAGAATCGGCAGTAGGACGGAATCGTGTTGACCACCGATTAGTTTTTTGCTAACAACTCTTGCATACTTCGACCGACTTCTTCGAATAAGAGCTCGATGGAAAGCTTATCTGTTCCTCTTTCAGATGGCATTAACATATTTTACGAAAAGTCGTAAGAAATAAAATTTTTTTGATCAAAACTAAAATATCCTCGAAATCATTGAAAAAGAAGTACCTTATCAGACGAAAATATGCCTTATCTAATAAGAGACATTTAAATTTGTTTAATTGCATAAATGGGTGGCATTTTATTCAGAATTAATAGTTTTTTTACATGGACAAAAAAATCGTTTAATTTTTTCACATTAAATACTAGAATTATAGAAAAGTACTTTGCGAAAAGAATCGGCAGTAGGACGGAATCGTGTTGACCACCGATTGGTTTCTTGCTAATAAATCTTGCATCCTTCGACCGACTTCTTCGACTAAGAGCTCGATGGAAAGCTTATCTGTTCCTCTTTCAGATGGCATTAACATATTTTACGAAAAGTCGTAAGAAATACAATTTTTTTGATCAAAACTAAAATATCCTCGAAATCATTGAAAACGAAGTACCTTTTCAGACGAAAATATGCCTTATCTAATAAGAGACATTTAAATTTTTTTCATTTCATAAATGGGTGGCATTTTATTTAGAATTAATAGTTTCTTACATGGACAAAAAATTCGTTTAATTTTATCCCATTAAATACTACAATTATAGAAAAGTACTTTGCGAAAAGAATCGGCAGTAGGACGGAATCGTGTTGACCACCGATTGGTTTTTTGCTAATAACTCTTGCATACTTCGAACGACTTCTTCGACTAAAAGCTCGAAGGAAAGCTTATCTGTTCCTCTTTCAGATGGCATTAGCATATTTTACGAAAAGTCGTAAGAAATAAAATTTTTTTGATCAAAACTAAAATATCCTCGAAATCATTGAAAAAGAAGTCCCTTATCAGATGAAAATATGCCTTATCTAATAAGAGACATTTAAATTTTTTTCATTTCATAAATGGGTGGCATTTTATTCAGAATTAATAGTTTCTTACATGGACAAAAAATTCGTTTGATTTTATCCCATTAAATACTACAATTATAGAAAAGTACTTTGCGAAAAGAATCGGCAGTAGGACGGAATCGTGTTGACCACCGATTGGTTTTTTGCTAATAAATCTTGCATCCTTCGACCGACTTCTTCGACTAAAAGCTCGATGGAAAGCTTATCTGTTCCTCTATCAGGTGGCATTAGCATATTTTACGAAAAGTCGTAAGAAATAAAATTTTTTTGATCAAAACTAAAATATCCTCGCAATCATTGAAAAAGAAGTCCCTTATCAGACGAAAATATGCCTTATCTAATAAGAGACATTTAAATTTTTTTTAATTGCATAAATGGGTGGCATTTGATTCAGAATTAATAGTTTTTTTACATGGACAAAATATTCGTTTAATTTTTTCCCATTAAATACTAGAATTATAGAAAAGTACTTTGCGAAAAGAATCGGCAGTAGGACGGAATCGTGTTGACCACCGATTAGTTTTTTGCTAATAACACTTGCATCCTTTGACCGACTTCTTCGACTAAAAGCTCGATGGAAAGCTTATCTGTTCCTCTTTCAGATGGCATTAACATATTTTACGAAAAGTCGTAAGAAATAAAATTTTTTTGATCAAAACTAAAATAGCCTTGAAATCATTGAAAAAGAAGTACCTTATCAGACGAAAATATGCCTTATCTAATAAGAGACATTTACATTTTTTTAAATTCATAAATGGGTGGCATTTTATTTAGAATTAATAGTTTTTTTACATGGACAAAAAATTCGTTTAATTTTTTCCCATTAAATACTAGAATTATAGAAAAGTACTTTGCGAAAAGAATCGGCAGTAGGACGGAATCGTGTTGACCACCGATTAGTTTTTTGCTAATAACACTTGCATCCTTTGACCGACTTCTTCGACTAAAAGCTCGATGGAAAGCTTATCTGTTCCTCTTTCAGATGGCATTAACATATTTTACGAAAAGTCGTAAGAAATAAAATTTTTTTGATCAAAACAAAAATATCCTCGAAATCATTGAAAAAGAAGTACCTTATCATACGAAAATATGCCTTATCTAATAAGAGACATTTAAATTTTTTTAATTGCATAAATGGGTTGCATTTTATTTAGAATTAATAGTTTTTTTACTTGGACAAAAAATTCATTCAATTTTTTCCCATTAAATACTACAATTATAGAAAAGCATTTTGCGAAAAGAATCGGCAGTAGGACGGAAACGTGTTGACCACCGATTAGTTTTTTGCTAATAACTCTTGCATCCTTCGACCGACTTCTTCGACTAAGAGCTCGATGGAAAGCTTATCTGTTCCTCTTTCAGATGGCATTAACATATTTTACGAAAAGTCGTAAGAAATAAAATTTTTTTGATCAAAACTAAAATATCCTCGAAATCATTGAAAAAGAAGTCCCTTATCAGATGAAAATATGCCTTATCTAATAAGAGACATTTAAATTTTTTTCATTTCATAAATGGGTGGCATTTTATTCAGAATTAATAGTTTCTTACATGGACAAAAAATTCGTTTGATTTTATCCCATTAAATACTACAATTATAGAAAAGTACTTTGCGAAAAGAATCGGCAGTAGGACGGAATCGTGTTGACCACCGATTGGTTTTTTGCTAATAACTCTTGCATACTTCGAACGACTTCTTCGACTAAAAGCTCGATGGAAAGCTTATCTGTTCCTCTTTCAGATGGCATTAGCATATTTTACGAAAAGTCGTAAGAAATAAAATTTTTTTGATCAAAACTAAAATATCCTCGAAATCATTGAAAAAGAAGTCCCTTATCAGACGAAAATATGCATAATCTAATAAGAGACATTTAAATTTTTTTAATTGCATAAATGGGTGGCATTTTATTCAGAATTAATAGTTTTTTACATGGACCAAACATTCGTTTAACTTTTTTCCATTAAATACTAGAATTATAGAAAAGTACTTTGCGAAAAGAATCGGCAATAGGACGGAATCGTGTTGACCACCGATTAGTTTTTTGCTAATAACACTTGCATCCTTTGACCGACTTCTTCGACTAAAAGCTCGATGGAAAGCTTATCTGTTCCTCTTTCAGATGGCATTAACATATTTTACGAAAAGTCGTAAGAAATAAAATTTTTTTGATCAAAACTAAAATATCCTTGAAATCATTGAAAAAGAAGTACCTTATCAGACGAAAATATGCCTTATCTAATAAGAGACATTTACATTTTTTTAAATTCATAAATGGGTGGCATTTTATTCAGAATTAATAGTTTTTTTACATGGACAAAAAATTCGTTTAATTTTTTCCCATTAAATACTAGAATTATAGAAAAGTACTTTGCGAAAAGAATCGGCAGTAGGACGGAATCGTGTTGACCACCGATTAGTTTTTTGCTAATAACACTTGCATCCTTTGACCGACTTCTTCGACTAAAAGCTCGATGGAAAGCTTATCTGTTCCTCTTTCAGATGGCATTAACATATTTTACGAAAAGTCGTAAGAAATAAAATTTTTTTGATCAAAACTAAAATATCCTCGAAATCATTGAAAAAGAAGTACCTTATCATACGAAAATATGCCTTATCTAATAAGAGACATTTAAATTTTTTTAATTGCTTAAATGGGTTGCATTTTATCCAGAATTAATAGTTTCTTACATGGACAAAAAATTCGTTTGATTTTATCCCATTAAATACTACAATTATAGAAAAGTACTTTGCGAAAAGAATCGGCAGTAGGACGGAATCGTGTTGACCACCGATTGGTTTTTTGCTAATAACTCTTGCATACTTCGAACGACTTCTTCGACTAAAAGCTCGATGGAAAGCTTATCTGTTCCTCTTTCAGATGGCATTAGCATATTTTACGAAAAGTCGTAAGAAATAAAATTTTTTTGATCAAAACTAAAATATCCTCGAAATCATTGAAAAAGAAGTCCCTTATCAGACGAAAATATGCATAATCTAATAAGAGACATTTAAATTTTTTTAATTGCATAAATGGGTGGCATTTTATTCAGAATTAATAGTTTTTTACATGGACCAAACATTCGTTTAACTTTTTTCCATTAAATACTAGAATTATAGAAAAGTACTTTGCGAAAAGAATCGGCAATAGGACGGAATCGTGTTGACCACCGATTAGTTTTTTGCTAATAACACTTGCATCCTTTGACCGACTTCTTCGACTAAAAGCTCGATAGAAAGCTTATCTGTTCCTCTTTCAGATGGCATTAACATATTTTACGAAAAGTCGTAAGAAATAAAATTTTTTTGATCAAAACTAAAATATCCTTGAAATCATTGAAAAAGAAGTACCTTATCATACGAAAATATGCCTTATCTAATGAGAGACATTTAAATTTTTTTAATTGCATAAATGGGTTGCATTTTATTTAGAATTAATAGTTTTTTTACTTGGACAAAAAATTCATTCAATTTTTTCCCATTAAATACTACAATTATAGAAAAGCATTTTGCGAAAAGAATCGGCAGTAGGACGGAAACGTGTTGACCACCGATTAGTTTTTTGCTAATAACTCTTGCATCCTTCGACCGACTTCTTCGACTAAGAGCTCGATGGAAAGCTTATCTGTTCCTCTTTCAGATGGCATTAACATATTTTACGAAAAGTCGTAAGAAATAAAATTTTTTTGATCAAAACTAAAATATCCTCGAAATCATTGAAAAAGAAGTCCCTTATCAGATGAAAATATGCCTTATCTAATAAGAGACATTTAAATTTTTTTCATTTCATAAATGGGTGGCATTTTATTCAGAATTAATAGTTTCTTACATGGACAAAAAATTCGTTTGATTTTATCCCATTAAATACTACAATTATAGAAAAGTACTTTGCGAAAAGAATCGGCAGTAGGACGGAATCGTGTTGACCACCGATTGGTTTTTTGCTAATAACTCTTGCATACTTCGAACGACTTCTTCGACTAAAAGCTCGATGGAAAGCTCGATGGAAAGCTTATCTGTTCCTCTTTCAGATGGCATTAGCATATTTTACGAAAAGTCGTAAGAAATAAAATTTTTTTGATCAAAACTAAAATATCCTCGAAATCATTGAAAAAGAAGTCCCTTATCAGATGAAAATATGCCTTATCTAATAAGAGACATTTAAATTTTTTTCATTTCATAAATGGGTGGCATTTTATTCAGAATTAATAGTTTCTTACATGGACAAAAAATTCGTTTGATTTTATCCCATTAAATACTACAATTATAGAAAAGTACTTTGCGAAAAGAATCGGCAGTAGGACGGAATCGTGTTGACCACCGATTGGTTTTTTGCTAATAACTCTTGCATACTTCGAACGACTTCTTCGACTAAAAGCTCGATGGAAAGCTTATCTATTCCTCTTTCAGATGACATTAACATATTTTACGAAAAGTCGTAAGAAATAAAATTTTTTTGATCAAAACTAAAATATCCTCGAAATCATTGACAAAAGAAGTCCCTTATCAGATGAAAATATGCCTTATCTAATAAGAGACATTTAAATTTTTTTAAATTCATAAATGGGTGGCATTTTATTCAGAATTAATAGTTTCTTACATGGACAAAAAATTCATTTAATTTTTTCCCATTAAATACTAGAATTATAGAAAAGTACTTTGCGAAAAGAATCGGCAGTAGGACGGAAACGTGTTGACCACCGATTAGTTTTTTGCTAATAACTCTTGCATCCTTCGACCGACTTCTTCGTGTAAGAGCTCGATGGAAAGCTTATCTGTTCCTCTTTCAGATGGCATTAACATATTTTACGAAAAGTCGTAAGAAATAAAATTTTTTTGATCAAAACTAAAATATCCTCGCAATCATTGAAAAAGAAGTCCCTTATCAGACGAAAATATGCCTTGTCTAATAAGAGACATTTAAATTTTTTTAATTGCATAAATGGGTGGCATTTTATTCAGAATTCATAGTTTTTTACATAAACAAAAACTCCGTTTAATTTTTTCCCATAAAATACTAGTATTATAGAAAAGTACTTTGCGAAAAGAATCGGCAGTAGGACGGAAACGTGTTGACCACCGATTAGTTTTTTGCTAATAACTCTTGCATCCTTCGACCGACTTCTTCGACTAAGAGCTCGATGGAAAGCTTATGTGTTCCTCTTTCAGTTTGCATTAACGTTTTTTACGAAAAGTCGTAAGAAATAAAATTTTTCTGATCATAACTAAAATATCATCGAAATCATTGAAAAAGAAGTCCCTTATCAGACGAAAATATGCCTTATCTAATAAGAGACATTTAAATTTTTTTAATTGCATAAATGGGTGGCATTTTATTCAGAATTAATAGTTTTTTTTACTTGGACAAAAAATTCGTTTAATTTTTTCCCATTAAATACTATAATTATAGAAATGTACTTTGCGAAAAGAATCGGCAGAAGGACGGAATCGTGTTGACCACCGATTAGTTTTTTGCTAATAACTCTTGCATCCTTCGACCGACTTCTTCGACTAAAAGCTCGATGGAAAGCTTATCTGTTCCTCTTTCAGATGGCATTAACATATTTTACGAAAAGTCGTAAAAAATAAAATTCTTATGATCAAAACTAAAATATCTTTGAAATCATTGAAAAAGAAGTCCCTTATCAGACGAAAATATGCCTTATCTAATAAGAGACATTAAAATTTTTTTAAATGCATAAATGGGTTGCATTTTATTCAGAATTAACAGTTTTTTTACATGGACAAAAAATTCGTTTAATTTTTTCCCTTTAAATACTACAATTATAGAGAAGCATTTTCCGAAAAGAATCGACAGTAGGACGGAATCGTGTTGACCACTAATAAGTTTTTTGCTAATTACTCTTGCATCCTTCGACCGACTTCTTCGACTAAGAGCTCGATGGAAAGCTAATCTGTTCCTCTTTCAGATGGCATTAAAATATTTTACGAAAAGTCGCAAGAAATAAAATTTTTTTGATCAAAACTAAAATATCCTCGAAATCATTGAAAAAGAAGTCCCTTATCAGACGAAAATATGCCTTATCTAATAAGAGACATTTAAATTTTTATACTTTTCACTTATGTGAAATAGTATATTAACTTTGTCACGGAGTTTGTAACAGATCGAAATATTAATTTCCGACTATATAAAATATATATATTCTTGATCAGGACGACAAGACGAGTTGATTTAGCCATGTCCGTCTGTCCGTCTGTCTGTCTGTCTGTCTGTCGGTCTGTCGGTCTGTCTGTCTGTATGTATGCAAACTAGTCCCTCAGTTTTGAAGCTATCGAGCTGAAACTTTGCACAGAGTCTTAGAATTTATTACGATGAATCATTCGTCGGAACCAGCATGATCGGATTATTGGAACAGGTAGCTCCCATACGAAAAGAAGAAGAAAAGTGAACAAAACTTGAATCGTTGTATGGAAAACTTTTTTGTTTTGTACAATAGAGTGCTGAAATTTTAAACATAGTTGTTTTACATGGTCCGACTACATGCCTGAAAGTTTCATTGAGATTGGACATCTGGAACTGGTAGCTCCCATACAAAATGAAGAAGAGGAAGAGAAGGAATATTCACGTCGTTGTATGGAAAACTTTTTTGTTTCTTAACCAATTGACTTGAAATTTTAAAGTTATGTTCTTAGGGAGGAATGAAATCTATTTTGACCAAATGTGGGCGTAACCACGCGTAGCCACGCCCACTTATAGCGAAAATTTACCCGTTGTATGGAAAACTTTTTTTGTTTTTTAACCAATTGACTTGAAACTTTACAGTTATGTTCTTAGAGAGGAATGAAAACTATTTTGACCAAAAGTGGGCGTAGCCAGGCGTAGCCACGCCCACTTATAGCGAAAATTGACCCATTGTATGGAAAACTTTTTTGTTTCTTAACCAATTGACTTGAAACTTTGCAGTTATGCTCTTAGGGAGGAATGAAAACTATTTTGATCAAAAGTGGGCGTGGCCACGCCCACTTATAGCTTAACTTGACCCTTTGTATGGAAAACTTTTTTGTTTTTCAACCAATTGACTTGAAACTTTACAGTTATGTTCTTAGGGAGGAATGAAAACTATTTTAACCAAAAGTGGGCGTAGCCACGCCTACTTATAGCGAAAATTGACCCGTTGTATGGCAAACTTTTTTGTTTTTTAACCAATTGACTTGAAACTTTGCAGTTATGCTCTTAGGGAGGAATGAAAACTATTTTGACCAAAAGTGGGCGTATCCAGGCGTAGCCACGCCCACTTATAGCGAAAATTGACCCGTTGTATGGAAAACTTTTTTGTTTCTTAACCAATTGACTTGAAACTTTGCAGTTATGTTCTTAGGGAGGAATGAAAACTATTTTGACAAAAAGTGGGCGTAGCCACGCCCTTTTATAGCGAAAATTGACCCTTTGTATGGAAAACTTTTTTGTTTTTTAACCAATTGACTTAAAACTTTACAGTTATGTTCCTAGAGAGGAATGAAAACTATTTTGACCAAAAGTGGGCGTGGCCACGCCCACTTATAGCTTAACTTGACCCTTTGTATGGAAAACTTTTTTGTTTCTTAACCAATTGACTTGAAATTTTAAAGTTATGTTCTTAGGGAGGAATGAAAACTATTTTGACCAAAAGTGGGCGTAACCACGCGTAGCCACGCCCACTTCTAGCGAAAATTTACCCGTTGTATGGAAAACTTTTTTGTTTTTTAACCAATTGACTTGAAACTTTGCAGTTATGCTCTTAGGGAGGAATGAAAACTACTTTGATCAAAAGTGGGCGGGGCCACGCCCACTTATAGCTTAACTTGACCCTTTGTATGGAAAACTTTTTTGTTTTTTAATCAATTGACTTGAAACTTTACAGTTATGTTCTTAGGGAGGAATGAAAACTATTTTAACCAAAAGTGGGCGTAGCCACGCCTACTTATAGCGAAAATTGACCCGTTGTATGGAAAACTTTTTTGTTTTTTAATCAATTGACTTGAAACTTCACAGTTATGTTCTTAGGGAGGAATGAAAACTATTTTGATCAAAAGTGGGCGTGGCCACGCCCACTTATAGCTTAACTTGACTCTTTGTATGGAAAACTTTTTTGTTTCTTAACCAATTGACTTGAAATTTTAAAGTTATGTTCTTAGGGAGGAATGAAAACTATTTTGACCAAAAGTGGGCGTAACCACGCGTAGCCACGCCCACTTCTAGCGAAAATTTACCCGTTGTATGGAAAACTTTTTTGTTTTTTAACCAATTGACTTGAAACTTTGCAGTTATGCTCTTAGGGAGGAATGAAAACTACTTTGATCAAAAGTGGGCGGGGCCACGCCCACTTATAGCTTAACTTGACCCTTTGTATGGAAAACTTTTTTGTTTTTTAATCAATTGACTTGAAACTTTACAGTTATGTTCTTAGGGAGGAATGAAAACTATTTTAACCAAAAGTGGGCGTAGCCACGCCTACTTATAGCGAAAATTGACCCGTTGTATGGAAAACTTTTTTGTTTTTTAATCAATTGACTTGAAACTTTACAGTTATGTTCTTAGGGAGGAATGAAAACTATTTTGATCAAAAGTGGGCGTGGCCACGCCCACTTATAGCTTAACTTGACCCTTTGTATGGAAAAATTTTTTTTTTTTAATCAATTGACTTGAAACTTTACAGTTATGTTCTTAGAGAGGAATGAAAACTATTTTGACCAAAAGTGGGCGTAGCCACGCCCTTTTATAGCGAAAATTGACCCTTTGTATGGAAAACTTTTTTGTTTTTTAACCAATTGACTTGAAACTTTACAGTTATGTTCTTAGAGAGGAATGAAAACTATTTTGATCAAAAGTGGGCGTGGCCACGCCCTTTTATAGAGAAATTGACCCTTTGTATGGAAAATTTTTTTGTTTTTTAACGAATTGACTTGAAACTTTACAGTTATGTTCTTAGAGAGGAATGAAAACTATTTTGATCAAAAGTGGGCGTGGCCGCGCCCTTTTTTAGCGAAAATTGACCCTTTGTATGGGAAACTTTTTTGTTTTTTAACCAATTGACTTGAAACTTTACAGTTATGTTCTTAGGGAGGAATAAAAACTATTTTGACCAAATGTGGGCATGGCTACGCCCACTTGTCGCAAAACTTGAACCGTTGTATGGAAAAATTTTTTGTTTTTTTAACGAATTGACTTGAAACATTACAGTTATGTTTTTAGGGATTCATGAAAACTATTCATTTAGTTTTTTTTATAGTGACACAAAGTGAAAAGTATTATAGCTTCAGCCTTGCTGAAGATAGCGTCCTTACTGGTTTTAATTTCATAAATGGGTGGCATTTTATTCAGAATTAATAGTTTTTAACATGGACAGAAAATTCGTTTAATTTTATCCCATTAAATACTAGAATTATAGAAAAGTACTTTGCGAAAAGAATTGGCAGTAGGACGGAAACGTGTTGACCACCGATTAGTTTTTTGCTAATAACTCTTGCATCCTTCGACCGACTTCTTCGAATAAGAGCTCGATGGAAAGCTTATCTGTTCCTCTTTCAGATGGCATTAACATATTTTACGAAAAGTCGTAAAAAATAAAATTTTTTTGATCAAAACGAAAATATCCTCGAAATCATTGAAAAAGAAGTCCCTTATTAGACGAAAATATGCCTTATCTAATAAGAGACATTTAAATTTTTTTAATTTCATAAATGGGTGCATTTTATTCAGAATTAATAGTTTTTAACATAGACAGAAAATTCGTTTAATTTTTTCCCATTAAATACTAGAATTATAGAAAAGTATTTTGCGAAAAGAATCGGCAGTAGGACGGAATCGTGTTGACCACCGATTAGTTTTTTGCTAATAACTCTTGCATCCTTCGACCGACTTCTTCGAATAAGAGCTCGATGGAAAGCTTATCTATTCCTCTTTCAGATGGCCTTAACATATTTTACGAAAAGTCAAAAGAAATAAAATTTTTTAGGTCAAAACTAAAATATTCTCGAAATCATTGATAAAGAAGTACCTTATCATACGAAAATATGTCTTATCTAATAACAGTTATTTAAATTTTTTTAATTGCATAAATGGGTGGCATTCAATTCAGAATTAATAGTTTTTTACATAAACAAAAACTCCGTTTAATTTTTTCCCATTAAATACTATAATTATAGAAAAGTACTTTGCGAAAAGAATCGGCAGTAGGACGGAAAAGTGTTGACCACCGATCGGTTTTTTGCTAATAACTCTTGCATCCTTCGACCGACTTCTTCGACTAAGAGCTCGATGGAAAGCTTATTTGTTCCTCTTTCAGATGGCATTAACATATTTTACGAAAAGTCATGAGAAATACAATTTTTTGATCAAAACTGAAATATCCTCGAAATCATTAAAAAAGAAGTACCTTATCAGACGAAAATATGCCTTATCTAATAAGAGACATTTAAATTTTTTTAATTGCATAAATGGGTGGCATTTTATTCAGAATTAATAGTTTTTAACATGGACAAAAAATTCGTTCAATTTTTTCCCATTAAATACTAGAATTATAGAAAAGTACTTTGCGAAAAGAATCGGCAGTAGGACGGAATCGTGTTGACCTCCGATTTGTTTTTGGCTAATAACTCTTGCATCCTTCGACCGACTTCTTCGAATAAGAGCTCGATGGAAAGATTATCTGTTCCTCTTTTAGATGGCATTAACATATTTTACGAAAAGTCGTAAGTAATAAAATTTTTTTGATCAAAACTAAAATATCCTCGAAATCATTGAAAAAGAAGTCCCTTATCAGACGAAAATACGCCTTATCTAATAAGAGACATTTTAATTTTTTTAATTGCATAAATGGGTGGCATTTTACTCAGAATTAATAGTTTCTTACATGGACAAAAAATTCGTTTAATTTTATCCCATTAAATATTACAATTATAGAAAAGTACTTTGCGAAAAGAATCGGCAAGAGGACGGAATCGTGTTGACCACCGATTGGTTTCTTGCTAATAAATCTTGCATCCTTCGACCGACTTCTTCGACTAAGAGCTCGATGGAAAGCTTATCTGTTCCTCTTTCAGATGGCATTAACATATTTTACGAAAAGTCGTAAGAAATACAATTTTTTTGATCAAAACTAAAATATCCTCGAAATCATTGAAAACGAAGTACCTTTTCAGACGAAAATATGCCTTATCTAATAAGAGACATTTAAATTTTTTTCATTTCATAAATGGGTGGCATTTTATTTAGAATTAATAGTTTCTTACATGGACAAAAAATTCGTTTAATTTTATCCCATTAAATACTACAATTATAGAAAAGTACTTTGCAAAAAGAATCGGCAGTAGGACGGAATCGTGTTGACCACCGATTGGTTTTTTGCTAATAACTCTTGCGTACTTCGAACGACTTCTTCGACTAAAAGCTCGATGGAAAGCTTATCTGTTCCTCTTTCAGATGGCATTAGCATATTTTACGAAAAGTCGTAAGAAATAAAATTTTTTTGATCAAAACTAAAATATCCTCGAAATCATTGAAAAAGAAGTCCCTTATCAGATGAAAATATGCCTTATCTAATAAGAGACATTTAAATTTTTTTCATTTCATAAATGGGTGGCATTTTATTCAGAATTAATAGTTTCTTACATGGACAAAAAATTCGTTTGATTTTATCCCATTAAATACTACAATTATAGAAAAGTACTTTGCGAAAAGAATCGGCAGTAGGACGGAATCGTGTTGACCACCGATTGGTTTTTTGCTAATAAATCTTGCATCCTTCGACCGACTTCTTCGACTAAGAGCTCGATGGAAAGCTTATCTGTTCCTCTTTCAGATGGCATTAGCATATTTTACGAAAAGTCGTAAGAAATAAAATTTTTTTGATCAAAACTAAAATATCCTCGAAATCATTGAAAACGAAGTACCTTTTCAGACGAAAATATGCCTTATCTAATAAGAGACATTTAAATTTTTTTCATTTCATAAATGGGTGGCATTTTATTCAGAATTAATAGTTTTTAACATAGACAGAAAATTCGTTTAATTTTTTCCCATTAAATACTAGAATTATAGAAAAGTATTTTGCGAAAAGAATCGGCAGTAGGACGGAATCGTGTTGACCACCGTTTAGTTTTTTGCTAATAACTCTTGCATCCTTCGACCGACTTCTTCGAATAAGAGCTCGATGGAAAGCTTATCTATTCCTCTTTCAGATGGCCTTAACATATTTTACGAAAAGTCAAAAGAAATAAAATTTTTTAGGTCAAAACTAAAATATTCTCGAAATCATTGATAAAGAAGTACCTTATCATACGAAAATATGTCTTATCTAATAACAGTTATTTAAATTTTTTTAATTGCATAAATGGGTGGCATTCAATTCAGAATTAATAGTTTTTTACATAAACAAAAACTCCGTTTAATTTTTTCCCATTAAATACTATAATTATAGAAAAGTACTTTGCGAAAAGAATCGGCAGTAGGACGGAAACGTGTTGACCACCGATTAGTTTTTTGCTAATAACTCTTGCATACTTCGACCGACTTCTTCGACTAAATGCTCGATGGAAAGCTTATCTGTTCCTCTTTCAGATGGCATTAACATATTTTACGAAAAGTCGTAAGAAATAAAATTTTTTTGATCGAAACTAAAATATCCTCGAAATCATTGAAAAAGAAGTACCTTATCAGACGAAAATATGCCTTATCTAATAAGAGACATTTAACTTTTTTTAATTTCATAAATGGGTGGCATTTTATTCAGAATTAATGGTTTTTAACATGGACAAAAAATTCGTTTAATTTTTTCCCATTAAATACTACAATTATAGAAAAGTAGGACGGAATCGTGTTGACCACCGATTGGTTTTTTGCTACCAACTCTTGCATCCTTCGACCGACTTCTTCAAATAAAAGCTCGATGGAAAGCTTATCTATTCTTCTTTCAGTTGGCATTAACATTTTTTACGAAAAGTCGTAAGAAATAAAATTTTTTTGATCAAAACTAAAATATCCTCGAAATCATTGAAGACGAAGTACCTTATCATACGAAAATATGCCTTATCTAATAAGAGACATTTAAATTTTTTTAATTGCATAAATGGGTGGCATTTTATTCAGAATTAATAGTTTTTTACATGGACAAAAAATTCGTTTAATTTTTTCCCATCAAATACTAGAATTATAGAAAAGTACTTTGCGAAAAGAATCGGCAGTAGGACGGAATCGTGTTGACCACCGATCGGTTTATTGCTAATAACTCTTGCATCCTTCGACCGACTTCTTCGACTAAGAGCTCGATGGAAAGCTTATTTGTTCCTCTTTCAGATGGCATTAACATATTTTACGAAAAGTCATGAGAAATACAATTTTTTGATCAAAACTGAAATATCCTCGACATCATTAAAAAAGAAGTACCTTATCAGACGAAAATATGCATAATCTAATAAGAGACATTTAAATTTTTTTAATTGCATAAATGGGTGGCATTTTATTCAGAATTAATAGTTTTTTACATGGACCAAACATTCGTTTAACTTTTTTCCATTAAATACTAGAATTATAGAAAAGTATTTTGCGAAACGAATCGGCAGTAGGACGGAATCGTGTTGACCACCGATTAGTTTTTTGCTACTAACTCTTGCATCCTTTGACCGACTTCTTCGACTAAAAGCTCGATGGAAAGCTTATCTGTTCCTCTTTCAGATGGCATTAGCATATTTTACGAAAAGTCGTAAGAAATAAAATTTTTTTGATCAAAACTAAAATATCCTCGAAATCATTGAAAACGAAGTACCTTTTCAGACGAAAATATGCCTTATCTAATAAGAGACATTTAAATTTTTTTCATTTCATAAATGGGTGGCATTTTATTCAGAATTAATAGTTTTTAACATAGACAGAAAATTCGTTTAATTTTTTCCCATTAAATACTAGAATTATAGAAAAGTATTTTGCGAAAAGAATCGGCAGTAGGACGGAATCGTGTTGACCACCGATTAGTTTTTTGCTAATAACTCTTGCATCCTTCGACCGACTTCTTCGAATAAGAGCTCGATGGAAAGCTTATCTATTCCTCTTTCAGATGGCCTTAACATATTTTACGAAAAGTCAAAAGAAATAAAATTTTTTAGGTCAAAACTAAAATATTCTCGAAATCATTGATAAAGAAGTACCTTATCATACGAAAATATGTCTTATCTAATAACAGTTATTTAAATTTTTTTAATTGCATAAATGGGTGGCATTCAATTCAGAATTAATAGTTTTTTACATAAACAAAAACTCCGTTTAATTTTTTCCCATTAAATACTATAATTATAGAAAAGTACTTTGCGAAAAGAATCGGCAGTAGGACGGAAACGTGTTGACCACCGATTAGTTTTTTGCTAATAACTCTTGCATACTTCGACCGACTTCTTCGACTAAATGCTCGATGGAAAGCTTATCTGTTCCTCTTTCAGATGGCATTAACATATTTTACGAAAAGTCGTAAGAAATAAAATTTTTTTGATCGAAACTAAAATATCCTCGAAATCATTGAAAAAGAAGTACCTTATCAGACGAAAATATGCCTTATCTAATAAGAGACATTTAACTTTTTTTAATTTCATAAATGGGTGGCATTTTATTCAGAATTAATGGTTTTTAACATGGACAAAAAATTCGTTTAATTTTTTCCCATTAAATACTACAATTATAGAAAAGTAGGACGGAATCGTGTTGACCACCGATTGGTTTTTTGCTACCAACTCTTGCATCCTTCGACCGACTTCTTCAAATAAAAGCTCGATGGAAAGCTTATCTATTCTTCTTTCAGTTGGCATTAACATTTTTTACGAAAAGTCGTAAGAAATAAAATTTTTTTGATCAAAACTAAAATATCCTCGAAATCATTGAAGACGAAGTACCTTATCATACGAAAATATGCCTTATCTAATAAGAGACATTTAAATTTTTTTAATTGCATAAATGGGTGGCATTTTATTCAGAATTAATAGTTTTTTACATGGACAAAAAATTCGTTTAATTTTTTCCCATCAAATACTAGAATTATAGAAAAGTACTTTGCGAAAAGAATCGGCAGTAGGACGGAATCGTGTTGACCACCGATCGGTTTATTGCTAATAACTCTTGCATCCTTCGACCGACTTCTTCGACTAAGAGCTCGATGGAAAGCTTATTTGTTCCTCTTTCAGATGGCATTAACATATTTTACGAAAAGTCATGAGAAATACAATTTTTTGATCAAAACTGAAATATCCTCGAAATCATTAAAAAAGAAGTACCTTATCAGACGAAAATATGCATAATCTAATAAGAGACATTTAAATTTTTTTAATTGCATAAATGGGTGGCATTTTATTCAGAATTAATAGTTTTTTACATGGACCAAACATTCGTTTAACTTTTTTCCATTAAATACTAGAATTATAGAAAAGTATTTTGCGAAACGAATCGGCAGTAGGACGGAATCGTGTTGACCACCGATTAGTTTTTTGCTAATAACTCTTGCATCCTTTGACCGACTTCTTCGACTAAAAGCTCGATGGAAAGCTTATCTGTTCCTCTTTCAGATGGCATTAACATATTTTACGAAAAGTCGTAAGAAATAAAATTTTTTTGATCGAAACTAAAACATCCTCGAAATCATTGAAAAAGAAGTTACTTATCAGACGAAAATATGCCTTATCTAATAAGAGACATTTAAATTTTTTTCATTTCATAAATGGGTGGCATTTTACTCAGAATTAATAGTTTCTTACATGGACAAAAAATTCGTTTAATTTTATCCCATTAAATACTACAATTATAGAAAAGTACTTTGCGAAAAGAATCGGCAGTAGGACGGAATCGTGTTGACCACCGATTAGTTTTTTGCTAACAACTCTTGCATACTTCGACCGACTTCTTCGAATAAGAGCTCGATGGAAAGCTTATCTGTTCCTCTTTCAGATGGCATTAACATATTTTACGAAAAGTCGTAAGAAATAAAATTTTTTTGATCAAAACTAAAATATCCTCGAAATCATTGAAAAAGAAGTACCTTATCAGACGAAAATATGCCTTATCTAATAAGAGATATTTAAATTTGTTTAATTGCATAAATGGGTGGCATTTTATTCAGAATTAATAGTTTTTTTACATGGACAAAAAAATCGTTTAATTTTTTCACATTAAATACTAGAATTATAGAAAAGTACTTTGCGAAAAGAATCGGCAGTAGGACGGAATCGTGTTGACCACCGATTGGTTTCTTGCTAATAAATCTTGCATCCTTCGACCGACTTCTTCGACTAAGAGCTCGATGGAAAGCTTATCTGTTCCTCTTTCAGATGGCATTAACATATTTTACGAAAAGTCGTAAGAAATAAAATTTTTTTGATCAAAACTAAAATATCCTCGAAATCATTGAAAACGAAGTACCTTTTCAGACGAAAATATGCCTTATCTAATAAGAGACATTTAAATTTTTTTAATTTCATAAATGGGTTGCATTTTATTTAGAATTAATAGTTTCTTACATGGACAAAAAATTCGTTTAATTTTATCATATTAAATACTACAATTATAGAAAAGTACTTTGCGAAAAGAATCGGCAGTAGCACGGAATCGTGTTGACCACCGATTGGTTTTTTGCTAATAACTCTTGCATACTTCGAACGACTTCTTCGACTAAAAGCTCGATGGAAAGCTTATCTGTTCCTCTTTCAGATGGCATTAGCATATTTTACGAAAAGTCGTAAGAAATAAAATTTTTTTGATCAAAACTAAAATATCCTCGAAATCATTGAAAAAGAAGTCCCTTATCAGATGAAAATATGCCTTATCTAATAAGAGACATTTAAATTTTTTTCATTTCATAAATGGGTGGCATTTTATTCAGAATTAATAGTTTCTTACATGGACAAAAAATTCGTTTGATTTTATCCCATTAAATACTAGAATTATAGAAAAGTACTTTGCGAAAAGAATCGGCAGTAGGACGGAATCGTGTTGACCACCGATTAGTTTTTTGCTAATAACACTTGCATCCTTTGACCGACTTCTTCGACTAAAAGCTCGATGGAAAGCTTATCTGTTCCTCTTTCAGATGGCATTAACATATTTTACGAAAAGTCGTAAGAAATAAAATTTTTTTGATCAAAACAAAAATATCCTCGAAATCATTGAAAAAGAAGTACCTTATCATACGAAAATATGCCTTATCTAATAAGAGACATTTAAATTTTTTTAATTGCATAAATGGGTTGCATTTTATTCAGAATTAATAGTTTTTTTACTTGGACAAAAAATTCATTCAATTTTTTCCCATTAAATACTACAATTATAGAAAAGCATTTTGCGAAAAGAATCGGCAGTAGGACGGAAACGTGTTGACCACCGATCGGTTTATTGCTAATAACTCTTGCATCCTTCGACCGACTTCTTCGACTAAGAGCTCGATGGAAGGCTTATTTGTTCCTCTTTCAGATGGCATTAACATATTTTACGAAAAGTCATGAGAAATACAATTTTTTGATCAAAACTGAAATATCCTCGAAATCATTAAAAAAGAAGTACCTTATCAGACGAAAATATGCCTTATCTAATAAGAGACATTTAAATTTTTTTAATTGCATAAATGGGTGGCATTTTATTCAGAATTAATAGTTTTTAACATGGACAAAAAATTCGTTTAATTTTTTCCCATTAAATACTAGAATTATAGAAAAGTACTTTGCGAAAAGAATCGGCAGTAGGACGGAATCGTGTTGACCACCGATTAGTTTTTTGCTAATAACACTTGCATCCTTTGACCGACTTCTTCGACTAAAAGCTCGATGGAAAGCTTATCTGTTCCTCTTTCAGATGGCATTAACATATTTTACGAAAAGTCGTAAGAAATAAAATTTTTTTGATCAAAACAAAAATATCCTCGAAATCATTGAAAAAGAAGTACCTAATCATACGAAAATATGCCTTATCTAATAAGAGACATTTAAATTTTTTTAATTGCATAAATGGGTTGCATTTTATTCAGAATTAATAGTTTTTTTACTTGGACAAAAAATTCATTCAATTTTTTCCCATTAAATACTACAATTATAGAAAAGCATTTTGCGAAAAGAATCGGCAGTAGGACGGAAACGTGTTGACCACCGATCGGTTTATTGCTAATAACTCTTGCATCCTTCGACCGACTTCTTCGACTAAGAGCTCGATGGAAAGCTTATTTGTTCCTCTTTCAGATGGCATTAACATATTTTACGAAAAGTCATGAGAAATACAATTTTTTGATCAAAACTGAAATATCCTCGAAATCATTAAAAAAGAAGTACCTTATCAGACGAAAATATGCCTTATCTAATAAGAGACATTTAAATTTTTTTAATTGCATAAATGGACGGCATTTTATTCAGA
Organism: Phortica okadai; assembly: GCA_034638295.1. Classification (NCBI taxonomy): domain Eukaryota; kingdom Metazoa; phylum Arthropoda; class Insecta; order Diptera; family Drosophilidae; genus Phortica; species Phortica okadai. The sequence goes on along the minus strand of CM067850.1, from coordinate 25,661,814 downwards.
ATTAATAGTTTTTTTACTTGGACAAAAAATTCATTCAATTTTTTCCCATTAAATACTACAATTATAGAAAAGCATTTTGCGAAAAGAATCGGCAGTAGGACGGAAACGTGTTGACCACCGATCGGTTTATTGCTAATAACTCTTGCATCCTTCGACCGACTTCTTCGAATAAGAGCTCGATGGAAAGATTATCTGTTCCTCTTTTAGATGGCATTAACATATTTTACGAAAAGTCGTAAGTAATAAAATTTTTTTGATCAAAACTAAAATATCCTCGAAATCATTGAAAAAGAAGTCCCTTATCAGACGAAAATATGCCTTATCTAATAAGAGAGATTTTAATTTTTTTAATTGCATAAATGGGTGGCATTTTACTCAGAATTAATAGTTTCTTACATGGACAAAAAATTCGTTTAATTTTATCCCATTAAATACTACAATTATAGAAAAGTACTTTGCGAAAAGAATCGGCAGTAGGACGGAATCGTGTTGACCACCGATTAGTTTTTTGCTAACAACTCTTGCATACTTCGACCGACTTCTTCGAATAAGAGCTCGATGGAAAGCTTATCTGTTCCTCTTTCAGATGGCATTAACATATTTTACGAAAAGTCGTAAGAAATAAAATTTTTTTGATCAAAACTAAAATATCCTCGAAATCATTGAAAAAGAAGTACCTTATCAGACGAAAATATGCCTTATCTAATAAGAGACATTTAAATTTGTTTAATTGCATAAATGGGTGGCATTTTATTCAGAATTAATAGTTTTTTTACATGGACAAAAAAATCGTTTAATTTTTTCACATTAAATACTAGAATTATAGAAAAGTACTTTGCGAAAAGAATCGGCAGTAGGACGGAATCGTGTTGACCACCGATTGGTTTCTTGCTAATAAATCTTGCATCCTTCGACCGACTTCTTCGACCGACTTCTTCGACTAAGAGCTCGATGGAAAGCTTATCTGTTCCTCTTTCAGATGGCATTAACATATTTTACGAAAAGTCGTAAGAAATACAATTTTTTTGATCAAAACTAAAATATCCTCGAAATCATTGAAAACGAAGTACCTTTTCAGACGAAAATATGCCTTATCTAATAAGAGACATTTAAATTTTTTTCATTTCATAAATGGGTGGCATTTTATTTAGAATTAATAGTTTCTTACATGGACAAAAAATTCGTTTAATTTTATCCCATTAAATACTACAATTATAGAAAAGTACTTTGCGAAAAGAATCGGCAGTAGGACGGAATCGTGTTGACCACCGATTGGTTTTTTGCTAATAACTCTTGCATACTTCGAACGACTTCTTCGACTAAAAGCTCGATGGAAAGCTTATCTGTTCCTCTTTCAGATGGCATTAGCATATTTTACGAAAAGTCGTAAGAAATAAAATTTTTTTGATCAAAACTAAAATATCCTCGAAATCATTGAAAAAGAAGTCCCTTATCAGATGAAAATATGCCTTATCTAATAAGAGACATTTAAATTTTTTTCATTTCATAAATGGGTGGCATTTTATTCAGAATTAATAGTTTCTTACATGGACAAAAAATTCGTTTGATTTTATCCCATTAAATACTACAATTATAGAAAAGTACTTTGCGAAAAGAATCGGCAGTAGGACGGAATCGTGTTGACCACCGATTGGTTTTTTGCTAATAAATCTTGCATCCTTCGACCGACTTCTTCGACTAAGAGCTCGATGGAAAGCTTATCTGTTCCTCTTTCAGATGGCATTAGCATATTTTACGAAAAGTCGTAAGAAATAAAATTTTTTTGATCAAAACTAAAATATCCTCGCAATCATTGAAAAAGAAGTCCCTTATCAGACGAAAATATGCCTTATCTAATAAGAGACATTTAAATTTTTTTAATTGCATAAATGGGTGGCATTTTATTCAGAATTAATAGTTTTTTTACATGGACAAAAAATTCGTTTAATTTTTTCCCATTAAATACTAGAATTATAGAAAAGTACTTTGCGAAAAGAATCGGCAGTAGGACGGAATCGTGTTGACCACCGATTAGTTTTTTGCTAATAACACTTGCATCCTTTGACCGACTTCTTCGACTAAAAGCTCGATGGAAAGCTTATCTGTTCCTCTTTCAGATGGCATTAACATATTTTACGAAAAGTCGTAAGAAATAAAATTTTTTTGATCAAAACTAAAATATCCTTGAAATCATTGAAAAAGAAGTACCTTATCAGACGAAAATATGCCTTATCTAATAAGAGACATTTAAATTTTTTTAAATTCATAAATGGGTGGCATTTTATTCAGAATTAATAGTTTTTTTACATGGACAAAAAATTCGTTTAATTTTTTCCCATTAAATACTAGAATTATAGAAAAGTACTTTGCGAAAAGAATCGGCAGTAGGACGGAATCGTGTTGACCACCGATTAGTTTTTTGCTAATAACACTTGCATCCTTTGACCGACTTCTTCGACTAAAAGCTCGATGGAAAGCTTATCTGTTCCTCTTTCAGATGGCATTAACATATTTTACGAAAAGTCGTAAGAAATAAAATTTTTTTGATCAAAACAAAAATATCCTCGAAATCATTGAAAAAGAAGTACCTTATCATACGAAAATATGCCTTATCTAATAAGAGACATTTAAATTTTTTTAATTGCATAAATGGGTTGCATTTTATTCAGAATTAATAGTTTTTTTACTTGGACAAAAAATTCATTCAATTTTTTCCCATTAAATACTACAATTATAGAAAAGCATTTTGCGAAAAGAATCGGCAGTAGGACGGAAACGTGTTGACCACCGATTAGTTTTTTGCTAATAACTCTTGCATCCTTCGACCGACTTCTTCGACTAAGAGCTCGATGGAAAGCTTATCTGTTCCTCTTTCAGATGGCATTAACATATTTTACGAAAAGTCGTAAGAAATAAAATTTTTTTGATCAAAACTAAAATATCCTCGAAATCATTGAAAAAGAAGTCCCTTATCAGATGAAAATATGCCTTATCTAATAAGAGACATTTAAATTTTTTTCATTTCATAAATGGGTGGCATTTTATTCAGAATTAATAGTTTCTTACATGGACAAAAAATTCGTTTGATTTTATCCCATTAAATACTACAATTATAGAAAAGTACTTTGCGAAAAGAATCGGCAGTAGGACGGAATCGTGTTGACCACCGATTGGTTTTTTGCTAATAACTCTTGCATACTTCGAACGACTTCTTCGACTAAAAGCTCGATGGAAAGCTTATCTGTTCCTCTTTCAGATGGCATTAGCATATTTTACGAAAAGTCGTAAGAAATAAAATTTTTTTGATCAAAACTAAAATATCCTCGAAATCATTGAAAAAGAAGTACCTTATCAGACGAAAATATGCCTTATCTAATAAGAGACATTTAAATTTTTTTAAATACATAAATGGGTGGCATTTTATTCAGAATTAATAGTTTTTTTACATGGACAAAAAATTCGTTTAATTTTTTCCCATTAAATACTAGAATTATAGAAAAGTACTTTGCGAAAAGAATCGGCAGTAGGACGGAATCGTGTTGACCACCGATTAGTTTTTTGCTAATAACACTTGCATCCTTTGACCGACTTCTTCGACTAAAAGCTCGATGGAAAGCTTATCTGTTCCTCTTTCAGATGGCATTAACATATTTTACGAAAAGTCGTAAGAAATAAAATTTTTTTGATCAAAACTAAAATATCCTCGAAATCATTGAAAAAGAAGTACCTTATCATACGAAAATATGCCTTATCTAATAAGAGACATTTAAATTTTTTTAATTGCATAAATGGGTTGCATTTTATTCAGAATTAATAGTTTTTTTACTTGGACAAAAAATTCATTCAATTTTTTCCCATTAAATACTACAATTATAGAAAAGCATTTTGCGAAAAGAATCGGCAGTAGGACGGAAACGTGTTGACCACCGATTAGTTTTTTGCTAATAACTCTTGCATCCTTCGAACGACTTCTTCGACTAAGAGCTCGATGGAAAGCTTATCTGTTCCTCTTTCAGATGGCATTAACATATTTTACGAAAAGTCGTAAGAAATAAAATTTTTTTGATCAAAACTAAAATATCCTCGAAATCATTGAAAAAGAAGTCCCTTATCAGATGAAAATATGCCTTATCTAATAAGAGACATTTAAATTTTTTTCATTTCATAAATGGGTGGCATTTTATTCAGAATTAATAGTTTCTTACATGGACAAAAAATTCGTTTGATTTTATCCCATTAAATACTACAATTATAGAAAAGTACTTTGCAAAAAGAATCGGCAGTAGGACGGAATCGTGTTGACCACCGATTGGTTTTTTGCTAATAACTCTTGCATACTTCGAACGACTTCTTCGACTAAAAGCTCGATGGAAAGCTTATCTGTTCCTCTTTCAGATGGCATTAGCATATTTTACGAAAAGTCGTAAGAAATAAAATTTTTTTGATCAAAACTAAAATATCCTCGAAATCATTGAAAAAGAAGTCCTTTATCAGATGAAAATATGCCTTATCTAATAAGAGACATTTACATTTTTTTAAATTCATAAATGGGTGGCATTTTATTCAGAATTAATAGTTTTTTTACATGGACAAAAAATTCGTTTAATTTTTTCCCATTAAATACTAGAATTATAGAAAAGTACTTTGCGAAAAGAATCGGCAGTAGGACGGAATCGTGTTGACCACCGATTAGTTTTTTGCTAATAACACTTGCATCCTTTGACCGACTTCTTCGACTAAAAGCTCGATGGAAAGCTTATCTGTTCCTCTTTCAGATGGCATTAACATATTTTACGAAAAGTCGTAAGAAATAAAATTTTTTTGATCAAAACTAAAATATCCTCGAAATCATTGAAAAAGAAGTACCTTATCATACGAAAATATGCCTTATCTAATAAGAGACATTTAAATTTTTTTAATTGCATAAATGGGTTGCATTTTATTCAGAATTAATAGTTTTTTTACTTGGACAAAAAATTCATTCAATTTTTTCCCATTAAATACTACAATTATAGAAAAGCATTTTGCGAAAAGAATCGGCAGTAGGACGGAAACGTGTTGACCACCGATTAGTTTTTTGCTAATAACTCTTGCATCCTTCGAACGACTTCTTCGACTAAGAGCTCGATGGAAAGCTTATCTGTTCCTCTTTCAGATGGCATTAACATATTTTACGAAAAGTCGTAAGAAATAAAATTTTTTTGATCAAAACTAAAATATCCTCGAAATCATTGAAAAAGAAGTCCCTTATCAGATGAAAATATGCCTTATCTAATAAGAGACATTTAAATTTTTTTCATTTCATAAATGGGTGGCATTTTATTCAGAATTAATAGTTTCTTACATGGACAAAAAATTCGTTTGATTTTATCCCATTAAATACTACAATTATAGAAAAGTACTTTGCAAAAAGAATCGGCAGTAGGACGGAATCGTGTTGACCACCGATTGGTTTTTTGCTAATAACTCTTGCATACTTCGAACGACTTCTTCGACTAAAAGCTCGATGGAAAGCTTATCTGTTCCTCTTTCAGATGGCATTAGCATATTTTACGAAAAGTCGTAAGAAATAAAATTTTTTTGATCAAAACTAAAATATCCTCGAAATCATTGAAAAAGAAGTCCCTTATCAGATGAAAATATGCCTTATCTAATAAGAGACATTTAAATTTTTTTCATTTCATAAATGGGTGGCATTTTATTCAGAATTAATAGTTTCTTACATGGACAAAAAATTCGTTTGATTTTATCCCATTAAATACTACAATTATAGAAAAGTACTTTGCGAAAAGAATCGGCAGTAGGACGGAATCGTGTTGACCACCGATTGGTTTTTTGCTAATAACTCTTGCATACTTCGAACGACTTCTTCGACTAAGAGCTCGATGGAAAGCTTATCTGTTCCTCTTTCAGATGGCATTAGCATATTTTACGAAAAGTCGTAAGAAATAAAATTTTTTTGATCAAAACTAAAATATCCTCGAAATCATTGAAAAAGAAGTCCCTTATCAGATGAAAATATGCCTTATCTAATAAGAGACATTTAAATTTTTTTCATTTCATAAATGGGTGGCATTTTATTCAGAATTAATAGTTTCTTACATGGACAAAAAATTCGTTTGATTTTATCCCATTAAATACTACAATTATAGAAAAGTACTTTGCGAAAAGAATCGGCAGTAGGACGGAATCGTGTTGACCACCGATTGGTTTTTTGCTAATAACTCTTGCATCCTTTGACCGACTTCTTCGACTAAAAGCTCCATGGAAAGCTTATCTGTTCCTCTTTCAGATGACATTAACATATTTTACGAAAAGTCGTAAGAAATAAAATTTTTTTGATCAAAACTAAAATATCCTTGAAATCATTGAAAAAGAAGTACCTTATCAGACGAAAATATGCCTTATCTAATAAGAAACATTTAAATTTTTTTAATTGCATAAATGGGTGGCATTTTATTTAGAATTAATAGTTTTTTACATGGACAAAAAATTCGTTTAATTTTTTTCCATTAAATACTACAATTATAGAAAAGTATTTTGCGAAAAGAATCGGCAGTAGGACGGAATGGTGTTGACCACCGATTAGTTTTTTGCTAATAACTCTTGCATTCTTTGACCGACTTCTTCGAATAAAAGCTCGATGGAAAGCTTATCTGTTCCTCTTTCAGATGGCATTAACATATTTTACGAAAAGTCGTAAAAGAAATAAAATTTTTCTGATCAAAACTAAAATATCCTCGAAATCATTGAAAAAGAAGTCCCTTACCAGACGAAAATATGCCTTATCTAATAAGAGACATTTAAATTTTTTTAATTGCATAAATGGGTGTCATTTCATTCAGAATTTATAGTTTTCTTTTACATGGACAAAAAATTCGTTTAATTTTTTCCCATCAAATACTGTAATTATAGAAAAGTACTTTGCGAAAAGAATCGGCAGTAGGACGGAATCGTGTTCACCACCGATTAGTTTTTTGCTAATAACTCTTGCATCCTTCGACCGACTTCTTCTACTAAAAGCTCGATGGAAAGCTTATCTGTTCCTCTTTCAGATGGCATTAACATATTTTACGAAAAGTCGTAAGAAATAAAATTTTTTTGATCGAAACTAAAATATCCTCGAAATCATTGAAAAAGAAGTACCTTATCAAACGAAAATATGCCTTATCTAATAAGAGACATTTAAATTTTTTTAATTGCATAAATGTGTGGCATTTTATTCAGAATTAATAGTTTTTAACATGGACAAAAAATTCGTTTAATTTTTTCCCATTAAATACTAGAATTATAGAAAAGTACTTTGTGAAAAGAATCGGCAGTAGGACGGAAACGTGTTGACCACCGATTAGTTTTTTGCTAATAACTCTTGCATCCTTCGACCGACTTCTTCGTGTAAGAGCTCGATGGAAAGCTTATCTGTTCCTCTTTCAGATGGCATTAACATATTTTACGAAAAGTCGTAAGAAATAAAATTTTTTTGATCAAAACTGAAATATCCTCGAAATCATTGAAACAGAAGTCCCTTATAAGACGAAAATATGCCTTATCTAATAAGAGACATTTAAATTTTTTTAATTGCATAAATGGGTGGCATTTTATTCAGAATTAATAGTTTTTTACATAAACAAAAACTCCGTTTAATTTTTTCCCATTAAATACTATAATAATAGAAAATTACTTTGCGAAAAAAATCGGCAACAGGACGGAAACGTGTTGACCACCGATTAGTTTTTTGCTAATAACTCTTGCATCCTTCGAACGACTTCTTCGACTAAAAGCTCGATGGAAAGCTTATCTGTTCCTCTTTCAGATGGCATTAACATATTTTACGAAAAGTCGTAAGAAATAAAATTTTTTTGATCAAAACTAAAATATCATCGAAATCATTGAAAAAAAAGTACCTTATCATACGAAAATATGCCTTATCTAATAAGAGACATTTAAATTTTTTTAATTGCATAAATGGGTGGCATTTTATTCAGAATTAATAGTTTTTTTACATGGACAAAAACTTCGTTTAATTTTTTTCCATTAAATACTACAATTATAGAAAAGTATTTTGCGAAAAGTATCGGCGGTAGGACGGAATCGTGTTGACCACCGATTAGTTTGTTGCTAATAACTCTTGCATCCTTCGACCGACTTCTTCGACTAAAAGCTCGATGGAAAGCTTATCTGTTCCTCTTTCAGATGGCATTAACATATTTTACGAAAAGTCGTAAGAAATAAAATTTTTTTGATCGAAACTAAAATATCCTCGAAATCATTGAAAAAGAAGTACCTTATCAGACGAAAATATGCCTTATCTAATAAGAGACATTTACATTTTTTTAATTGCATAAATGGGTGGCATTTTATTCAGAATTAATAGTTTTTTACATGGACAAAAAATTCGTTTAATTTTTATCCTTTAAATACTACAATTATAGAAAAGTATTTTGCGAAAATTATCGGCAGTAGGACGGAAACGTGTTGACCACCGATTAGTTTTTTGCTAATAACTCTTGCATCCTTCGACCGACTTGTTCGTGTAAGAGCTCGATGGAAAGCTTATCTGTTCCTCTTTCAGATGCCATTAACATATTTTACGAATAGTCGTAAGAAATAAAATTTTTTTGATCAAAACTAAAATATCCTCGCAATCATTGAAACAGAAGTCCCTTATCAGACGAAAATATGCCTTATCTAATAAGAGACATTTAAATTTTTTTAATTGCATAAATGGGTGGCATTTTATTCAGAATTAATAGTTTTTTACAAAAACAAAAACTCCATTTAATTTTTTCCCATTAAATACTATAATAATAGAAAAGTACTTTGCGAAAAGAATCGGCAGTAGGACGGAAACGTGTTGACCACCGATTAGTTTTTTGCCAATAACTCTTGCATCCTTCGACCGACTTCCGACCGATCGACCGCATTAACATATTTTACGAAAAGTCGTAGGAAATAAAATTTTTTTGATCGAAACTAAAATATCCTCGAAATCTTTGAAAAAGAAGTACCTTATCAGACGAAAATATGCCTTATCTAATAAGAGACATTTAAATTTTTTTAATTGCATAAATGGGTGGCATTTTATTCAGAATAAATAGTTTTTTACATGGACAAAAAATTCATTTAATTTTTTCCCATTAAATACTAGAATAATACAAAAGTATTTTGCGAAAAGAATCGGCAGTAGGACGGAATCGTGTTGACCACCGATTAGTTTTTTGCTAATAACTCTTGCATCCTTCGACCGACTTCTTCGACTAAAAGCTCGATGGAAAGCTTATCTGTTCCTCTTTCAGATGGCATTAACATATTTTACGAAAAGTCGTATGAAATACAATTTTTTTGATCGAAACTAAAATATCCTCGAAATCATCCAAAAAGAAGTACCTTATCAGACGAAAATATGCCTTATATAATAAGATACATTTAAGTCTTTTTAATTGCATAAATGGGTGCCATTTTATTCAGAATTAATAGTTTTTTACATAAACAAAAACTCCGTTAAATTTTTTCCCATTAAATACTATAATTATAGAAAAGTACTTTGCGAAAAGAACCGGCAGTAGGACGGAAACGTGTTGACCACCGATTAGTTTTTTGCCAATAACTCTTGCATCCTTCGACCGACTTCTTCGTGTAAGAGCTCGATGGAAAGCTTATCTGTTCCTCTTTCAGATGGCATTAACATATTTTACGAAAAGTCGTGAGAAATAAAATTGTTTTGATCAAAACGAAAATATCCTCGAAATCATTGAAAAAGAAGTACCTTATCATACGAAAATATGCCTTATCTAATAAGAGACATTTAAATTTTTTTAATTGCATAAATGGGTGGCATTTTATTCAGAATTAATAGTTTTTTTACATGGACAAAAACTTCGTTTAATTTTTTTCCAGTAAATACTACAATTATAGAAAAGTATTTTGCGAAAAGTATCGGCGGTAGGACGGAATCGTGTTGACCACCGATTAGTTTGTTGCTAATAACTCTTGCATCCTTCGACCGACTTCTTCGACTAAAAGCTCGATGGAAAGCATATCTGTTCCTCTTTCAGATGGCATTAACATATTTTACGAAAAGTCGTAAGAAATAAAATTTTTTTGATCGAAACTAAAATATCCTCGAAATCATTGAAAAAGAAGTACCTTATCAGACGAAAATATGCCTTATCTAATAAGAGACATTTACATTTTTTTAATTGCATAAATGGGTGGCATTTTATTCAGAATTAATAGTTTTTTACATGGACAAAAAATTCGTTTAATTTTTATCCTTTAAATACTACAATTATAGAAAAGCATTTTATTCAGAAATAATAGTTTTTTACATCGACAAAAAATTCGTTTAATTTTTATCCTTTAAATACTACAATTATAGAAAAGTATTTTGCGAAAATTATCGGCAGTAGGACGGAAACGTGTTGACCACCGATTAGTTTTTTGCTAATAACTCTTGCATCCTTCGACCGACTTCTTCGTGTAAGAGCTCGATGGAAAGCTTATCTGTTCCTCTTTCAGATGCCATTAACATATTTTACGAAAAGTCGTAAGAAATAAAATTTTTTTGATCAAAACTAAAATATCCTCGCAATCATTGAAACAGAAGTCCCTTATCAGACGAAAATATGCCTTATCTAATAAGAGACATTTAAATTTTTTTAATTGCATAAATGGGTGGCATTTTATTCAGAATTAATAGTTTTTTACAAAAACAAAAACTCCGTTTAATTTTTTCCCATTAAATACTATAATAATAGAAAAGTACTTTGCGAAAAGAATCGGCAGTAGGACGGAAACGTGTTGACCACCGATTAGTTTTTTGCCAATAACTCTTGCATCCTTCGACCGACTTCCGACCGATCGACCGCATTAACATATTTTACGAAAAGTCGTAGGAAATAAAATTTTTTTGATCAAAACTAAAATATCCTCGCAATCATTGAAACAGAAGTCCCTTATCAGACGAAAATATGCCTTATCTAATAAGATACATTTAAATTTTTTTAATTGCATAAATGGGTGGCATTTTATTCAGAATTAATAGTTTTTTACAAAAACAAAAACTCCGTTTAATTTTTTCCCATTAAATACTATAATAATAGAAAATTACTTTGCGAAAAGAATCGGCAACAGGACGGAAACATGTTGACCACCGATTAGTTTTTTGCTAATAACTCTTGCATCCTTCGAACGACTTCTTCGACTAAAAGCTCGATGGAAAGCTTATCTGTTCCTCTTTCAGATGGCATTAACATATTTTACGAAAAGTCGTAAGAAATAAAATTTTTTTGATCAAAACTAAAATATCATCGAAATCATTGAAAAAGAAGTACCTTATCATACGAAAATATGCCTTATCTAATAAGAGACATTTAAATTTTTTTAATTGCATAAATGGGTGGCATTTTATTCAGAATTAATAGTTTTTTTACATGGACAAAAACTTCGTTTAATTTTTTTCCATTAAATACTACAATTATAGAAAAGTATTTTGCGAAAAGTATCGGCGGTAGGACGGAATCGTGTTGACCACCGATTAGTTTGTTGCTAATAACTCTTGCATCCTTCGACCGACTTCTTCGACTAAAAGCTCGATGGAAAGCTTATCTGTTCCTCTTTCAGATGGCATTAACATATTTTACGAAAAGTCGTAAGAAATAACATTTTTTTGATCGAAACTAAAATATCCTCGAAATCATTGAAAAAGAAGTACCTTATCAGACGAAAATATGCCTTATCTAATAAGAGGCATTTACATTTTTTTAATTGCATAAATAGGTGGCATTTTATTCAGAATTAATAGTTTTTTACATGGACAAAAAATTCGTTTAATTTTTATCCTTTAAATACTACAATTATAGAAAAGTATTTTGCGAAAATTATCGGCAGTAGGACGGAAACGTGTTGACCACCGATTAGTTTTTTGCTAATAACTCTTGCATCCTTCGACCGACTTCTTCGTGTAAGAGCTCGATGGAAAGCTTATCTGTTCCTCTTTCAGATGCCATTAACATATTTTACGAAAAGTCGTAAGAAATAAAATTTTTTTGATCAAAACTAAAATATCCTCGCAATCATTGAAACAGAAGTCCCTTATCAGACGAAAATATGCCTTATCTAATAAGAGACATTTAAATTTTTTTAATTGCATAAATGGGTGGCATTTTATTCAGAATTAATAGTTTTTTACAAAAACAAAAACTCCGTTTAATTTTTTCCCATTAAATACTATAATAATAGAAAAGTACTTTTCGAAAAGAATCGGCAGTAGGACGGAAACGTGTTGACCACCGATTAGTTTTTTGCCAATAACTCTTGCATCCTTCGACCGACTTCCGACCGATCGACCGCATTAACATATTTTACGAAAAGTCGTAGGAAATAAAATTTTTTTGATCGAAACTAAAATATCCTCGAAATCTTTGAAAAAGAAGTACCTTATCAGACGAAAATATGCCTTATCTAATAAGAGACATTTACATTTTTTTAATTGCATAAATGGGTGGCATTTTATTCAGAATAAATAGTTTTTTACATGGACAAAAAATTCATTTAATTTTTTCCCATTAAATACTAGAATAATACAAAAGTATTTTGCGAAAAGAATCGGCAGTAGGACGGAATCGTGTTGACCACCGATTAGTTTTTTGCTAATAACTCTTGCATCCTTCGACCGACTTCTTCGACTAAAAGCTCGATGGAAAGCTTATCTGTTCCTCTTTCAGATGGCATTAACATATTTTACGAAAAGTCGTATGAAATACAATTTTTTTGATCGAAACTAAAATATCCTCGAAATCATCCAAAAAGAAGTACCTTATCAGACGAAAATATGCCTTATATAATAAGATACATTTAAGTCTTTTTAATTGCATAAATGGGTGCCATTTTATTCAGAATTAATAGTTTTTTACATAAACAAAAACTCCGTTAAATTTTTTCCCATTAAATACTAGAATTATAGAAAAGTACTTTGCGAAAAGAAACGGCAGTAGGACGGAATCGTGTTGACCACCGATTAGTTTTTTGCTAATAACTCTTGCATCCTTCGAACGACTTCTTCGACTAAAAGCTCGATGGAAAGCTTATCTGTTCCTCTTTCAGATGGCATTAACATATTTTACGAAAAGTCGTAAGAAATAAAATTTACCGGTACCTTAACTAATACCTTATCAGACGAAAATATGCCTTATCTAATAAGAGACATTTACATTTTTTTAATTGCATAAATGGGCGGCATTTTATTCAGAATTAATAGTTTATTACATGGACAAAAAATTCATTTAATTTTTTCCCATTAAATACTAGAATTATAGAAAAGTACTTTGCGAAAAGAATCGGCAGTAGGACGGAATCGTGTTGACCACCGATTAGTTTTTTGCTAATAACTCTTGCATCCCTCGACCGACTTTTTCGACTAAGAGCTTGATGGAAAGCTTATCTGTTCCTCTTTCAGACGGCATTAACATATTTTACGAGAAGTCGTAAGAAATAAAATTTTTTTGATCAAAACTAAAATATCCTCGAAATAATTGGAAAAGAAGTACCTTATCAGACGAAAATATGCCTTATCTAATAAGAGACATTTAAATTTTTTTAATTGCATAAATGGGTGGAATTTTATTCAGAATTAATAGTTTTTTACATAAAAAAACTCCGTTTAATTTTTTCCCATTAAATACTAGAATTATAGAAAAGTACTTTGCGCAAAGAATCGGCAGTAGGACGGAATCGTGTTGACCACCGATTAGTTTTTTGCTAATAACTCTTGCATCCTTCGACCGACTTCTTCGACTAAGAGCTCGATGGAAAGTTTATCTTTTCCTCTTTCAGATGGCATTAACATATTTTACGAAAAGTCATGAGAAATAAAATTTTTTTGATCAAAACTTAAATATCCTCGAAATCATTGAAAAAGAAGTACCTTATCAGATGAAAATATGCCTTATCTAATAAGAGACATTTAAATTTTTTTAATTTTATAAATGGGTGGCATTTTATTCAGAATAAATAGTTTTTTTACATTGACAAAAAATTCGTTTAATTTTTTCCCATTAAATACTAGAATTATAGAAAAGTACTTTGCGAAAAGAATCGGCATTAGGACGGAAACGTATTGACCACCGATTAGTTTTTTGCTAATAACTCTTGCATCCATCTACCGACTTCTTCGAATAAGAGCTCGATGGAAAGCTTATCTGTTCCTCTTTCAGATGGCATTAACATATTTTACGAAAAGTCATGAGAAATAAAATTTTTTTGATCAAAATTAAAATATCCTCGAAATCATTGAAAAAGAAAAACCTTAACATACGAAAATATGCCTTATCGAATAAGAGACATTTAAATTTTTTTAATTGCATAAATACTATAATTATAGAAAAGTACTTTGCGAAAAGAATCGGCAGAAGGACGGAATCGTGTTGATTACTGATAAGTTTTTTGCTAATAACTCTTGCATCCTTCGACCGACTTCTTCGACTAAATGCTCGATGGAAAGCTTATCTGTTCCTCTTTCAGATGGCATTAACATATTTTACGAAAAGTCGTAAGAAATAAAATTTTTTTGATCAAAACTAAAATATCGTCGAAATCATTGAAAAACAAGTACCTTATCAGAAGAAAATATGCCTTATCTAATAAGAGACATTTAAATTTTTTTAATTGCATAAATACTATAATTATAGAAAAGTACTTTGCGAAAAGAATCGGCAGTAGGACGGAATCGTGTTGATTACTGATAAGTTTTTTGCTAATAACTCTTGCATCCTTCGACCGACTTCTTCGACTAAGAGCTCGATGGAAAGCTTATCTGTTCCTCTTTCAGATCGCATTAACATATTTTACGAAAAATCGTAAGAAATAAAATTTTTTTGATCAAAATTAAAATATCCTCGAAATCATTGAAGAAGAAGTACCTTATCAGACGAAAATATGCCTTATCTAATAAGAGACATTTAAATTTTTTTAATTGCATAAATGGGTGGCATTTTATTCAGAATTAATAGTTTTTTACATAAACAAAAATTCCGTTTAATTTTTTCCCATTAAATACTAGAATTATAGAAAAGTACTTTGCGAAAAGAATCGGCAGTAGGACGGAATCGTGTTGACCACCGATTAGTTTTTTGCTAATAACTCTTGCATCCTTCGACCGACTTCTTCGACTAAAAGTTCGATGGAAAGCTTGTCTATTGCTCTTTCAGTTGGCATTAACATTTTTTACGAAAAGTCGTAAAAAATAAAATTTTTTGGATCAAAACTTAAATATCCTCGAAATCATTGAAAACGAAGTACCTTATCAGACGAAAATATGTCTTATCTAATAAGAGACATTTAAATTTTTTTAATATCATAAACAGGCTGCATTTTATTCAGAATTAATAGTTTTTTACATGGACAAAAAATTCGTTTAATTTTTTCCCATTAAATACTAGAATTATAGAAAAGTACTTTGCGAAAAGAATCGGCAGTAGGACGGAAACGTGTTGACCACCGATTAGTTTTTTGCTAATAACTCTTGCATCCTTCGACCGATTTCTTCGACTAAGAGCTCGATGGAAAGCTTATATATTTCTCTTTCAGTTGGCATTAACATTTTTTACGAAAAGTCGTAAGAAATAAAGTTTTTTTGATCAAAACTAAAATATCCTCGAAATCATTGAAAAACAAGTACCTTATCAGAAGAAAATATGCCTTATCTAATAAGAGACATTTAAATTTTTTTAATTGCATAAATACTATAATTATAGAAAAGTACTTTGCGAAAAGAATCGGCAGTAGGACGGAATCGTGTTGATTACTGATAAGTTTTTTGCTAATAACTCTTGCATCCTTCGACCGACTTCTTCGACTAAGAGCTCGATGGAAAGCTTATCTGTTCCTCTTTCAGATCGCATTAACATATTTTACGAAAAATCGTAAGAAAGACCATTTTTTTGATCAAAACTAAAATATCCTCGAAATCATTGAAGAAGAAGTACCTTATCAGACGAAAATATGCCTTATCTAATAAGAGACATTTAAATTTTTTTAATTGCATAAATGGGTGGCATTTTATTCAGAATAAATAGTTTTTTACATGGACAAAAAATTCATTTAATTTTTTCCCATTAAATACTAGAATAATACAAAAGTATTTTGCGAAAGGAATCGGCAGTAGGACGGAATCGTGTTGACCACCGATTAGTTTTTTGCTAATAACTCTTGCATCCTTCGACCGACTTCTTCGACTAAAAGCTCGATGGAAAGCTTATCTGTTCCTCTTTCAGATGGCATTAACATATTTTACGAAAAGTCGTATGAAATACAATTTTTTTGATCGAAACTAAAATATCCTCGAAATCATCCAAAAAGAAGTACCTTATCAGACGAAAATATGCCTTATATAATAAGATACATTTAAGTCTTTTTAATTGCATAAATGGGTGCCATTTTATTCAGAATTAATAGTTTTTTACATAAACAAAAACTCCGTTAAATTTTTTCCCATTAAATACTAGAATTATAGAAAAGTACTTTGCGAAAAGAAACGGCAGTAGGACGGAATCGTGTTGACCACCGATTAGTTTTTTGCTAATAACTCTTGCATCCTTCGAACGACTTCTTCGACTAAAAGCTCGATGGAAAGCTTATCTGTTCCTCTTTCAGATGGCATTAACATATTTTACGAAAAGTCGTAAGAAATAAAATTTACCGGTACCTTAACTAATACCTTATCAGACGAAAATATGCCTTATCTAATAAGAGACATTTACATTTTTTTAATTGCATAAATGGGCGGCATTTTATTCAGAATTAATAGTTTATTACATGGACAAAAAATTCATTTAATTTTTTCCCATTAAATACTAGAATTATAGAAAAGTACTTTGCGAAAAGAATCGGCAGTAGGACGGAATCGTGTTGACCACCGATTAGTTTTTTGCTAATAACTCTTGCATCCCTCGACCGACTTTTTCGACTAAGAGCTTGATGGAAAGCTTATCTGTTCCTCTTTCAGACGGCATTAACATATTTTACGAGAAGTCGTAAGAAATAAAATTTTTTTGATCAAAACTGAAATATCCTCGAAATCATTGAAAATGAAGTACCTTATCAGACGAAAATATGCCTTATCTAATAAGAGACATTTAAATTTTTTTAATTGCATAAATGGGCGGTATTTTATTCAGAATTAATAGTTTTTTACATGGACAAAAAATTAGTTTAATTTTTTCCCATTAAATACTATGATTATAGAAAAGAACTTTGCGAAAAGAATCGGCAGTAGGATGGAATCGTGTTGACCACCGCTTGGTTTTTTGCTAATAACTCTTGCATCCTTCGACCGACTTCTTCGACTAAGAGCTCGATGGAAAGCTTATCTGTTCCTCTTTCAGATGGCATTAACATATTTTACGAAAAGTCATGAAAAATAAAATTTTTTTGATCAAAACTAAAATATCCTCGAAATAATTGGAAAAGAAGTACCTTATCAGACGAAAATATGCCTTATCTAATAAGAGACATTTAAATTTTTTTAATTGCATAAATGGGTGGAATTTTATTCAGAATTAATAGTTTTTTACATAAAAAAACTCCGTTTAATTTTTTCCCATTAAATACTAGAATTATAGAAAAGTACTTTGCGCAAAGAATCGGCAGTAGGACGGAATCGTGTTGACCACCGATTAGTTTTTTGCTAATAACTCTTGCATCCTTCGACCGACTTCTTCGACTAAGAGCTCGATGGAAAGTTTATCTTTTCCTCTTTCAGATGGCATTAACATATTTTACGAAAAGTCATGAGAAATAAAATTTTTTTGATCAAAACTTAAATATCCTCGAAATCATTGAAAAAGAAGTACCTTATCAGATGAAAATATGCCTTATCTAATAAGAGACATTTAAATTTTTTTAATTTTATAAATGGGTGGCATTTTATTCAGAATAAATAGTTTTTTTACATTGACAAAAAATTCGTTTAATTTTTTCCCATTAAATACTAGAATTATAGAAAAGTACTTTGCGAAAAGAATCGGCATTAGGACGGAAACGTATTGACCACCGATTAGTTTTTTGCTAATAACTCTTGCATCCATCTACCGACTTCTTCGAATAAGAGCTCGATGGAAAGCTTATCTGTTCCTCTTTCAGATGGCATTAACATATTTTACGAAAAGTCATGAGAAATACAATTTTTTTGATCAAAATTAAAATATCCTCGAAATCATTGAAAAAGAAAAACCTTAACATACGAAAATATGCCTTATCGAATAAGAGACATTTAAATTTTTTTAATTGCATAAATACTATAATTATATTATAGAAAAGTACTTTGCGAAAAGAATCGGCAGTAGGACGGAATCGTGTTGATTACTGATAAGTTTTTTGCTAATAACTCTTGCATCCTTCGACCGACTTCTTCGACTAAATGCTCGATGGAAAGCTTATCTGTTCCTCTTTCAGATGGCATTAACATATTTTACGAAAAGTCGTAAGAAATAAAATTTTTTTGATCAAAACTAAAATATCGTCGAAATCATTGAAAAACAAGTACCTTATCAGAAGAAAATATGCCTTATCTAATAAGAGACATTTAAATTTTTTTAATTGCATAAATACTATAATTATAGAAAAGTACTTTGCGAAAAGAATCGGCAGTAGGACGGAATCGTGTTGATTACTGATAAGTTTTTTGCTAATAACTCTTGCATCCTTCGACCGACTTCTTCGACTAAGAGCTCGATGGAAAGCTTATCTGTTCCTCTTTCAGATCGCATTAACATATTTTACGAAAAATCGTAAGAAAGAACATTTTTTTGATCAAAACTAAAATATCCTCGAAATCATTGAAGAAGAAGTACCTTATCAGACGAAAATATGCCTTATCTAATAAGAGACATTTAAATTTTTTTAATTGCATAAATGGGTGGCATTTTATTCAGAATTAATAGTTTTTTACATAAACAAAAATTCCGTTTAATTTTTTCCCATTAAATACTAGAATTATAGAAAAGTACTTTGCGAAAAGAATCGGCAGTAGGACGGAATCGTGTTGACCACCGATTAGTTTTTTGCTAATAACTCTTGCATCCTTCGACCGACTTCTTCGACTAAAAGTTCGATGGAAAGCTTGTCTATTGCTCTTTCAGTTGGCATTAACATTTTTTACGAAAAGTCGTAAGAAATAAAGTTTTTTTGATCAAAACTAAAATATCCTCGAAATCATTGAAAAAGAATAACCTTAACATACGAAAATATGCCTTATCGAATAAGAGACATTTAAATTTTTTTAATTGCATAAATGGGTGGCATTTTATTCAGAATTAATAGTTTTTTTTACATGGACAAAAAATTCGTTTAATTTTTTCCCATTAAATACTACAATTATAGAAAAGCATTTTGCGAAAAGAATCGGCAGTAGGACGGAATCGTGTTGACCACCGATTGGTTTTTTGCTAACAACTCTTGCATCCTTCGACCGACTTCTTCGACTAAGAGCTCGATGGAAAGCTTATCTATTTCTCTTTCAGTTGGCATTAACATTTTTTACGAAAAGTCGTAAGAAATAAAGTTTTTTTGATCAAAACTAAAATATCCTCGAAATCATTGAAAAAGAATAACCTTAACATACGAAAATATGCCTTATCGAATAAGAGACATTTAAATTTTTTAATTGCATAAATGGGTGGCATTTTATTCAGAATTAATAGTTTTTTTTACATGGACAAAAAATTCGTTTAATTTTTTCCCATTAAATACTACAATTATAGAAAAGCATTTTGCGAAAAGAATCGGCAGTAGGACGGAATCGTGTTGACCACCCATTGGTTTTTTGCTAACAACTCTTGCATCCTTCGACCGACTTCTTCGACTAAATGCTCGATGGAAAGCTTATCTGTTCCTCTTTCAGATGGCATTAACATATTTTACGAAAAGTCGTAAGAAATAAAATTTTTTTGATCAAAACTAAAATATCCTCGAAACCATTGAAAAAGAAGTACCTTATCAGAAGAAAATGTGCCTTATCTAATAAGAGACATTTAAATTTATTTAATTGCATAAATACTATAATTATAGAAAAGTACTTTGCGAAAAGAATCGGCAGTAGGACGGAAACGTGTTGACCACCGATTAGTTTTTTGCAAATAACTCTTGCATTCTTCGACCGACTTCTTCGACTAAGAGCTCGATGGAAAGCTTATCTGTTCCTCTTTCAGATGGCATTAACATATTTTACGAAAAGTCATGAGAAATAAAATTTTTTTGATCAAAACTAAAATATCCTCCAAATCATTGAAAAAGAAGTCCCTTATCAGACGAAAATATGCCTTATCTAATAAGAGACATTTAAATTTTTTTAATTTCATAAATGGGTGGCATTTTATTCAGAATTAAAAGTTTTTTACATGGACAAAAAATTCGTTTAATTTTTTCCCATTAAATACTACAATTATAGAAAAGCATTTTGCGAAAAGAATCGGCAGTATGACGGAAACGTGTTGACCACCGATCAGTTTTTAGCTAATAACTCTTGCATCCTTCGACCGACTTCTTCGAATAAGAGCTCGATGGAAAGCTTATCTGTTCCTCTTTCAGATGGCATTAACATATTTTACGAAAAGTTATAAGAAATAAAATTTTTTTGATCAAAACTAAAATATCCTCCAAATCATTGAAAAAGAAGTCCCTTATCAGACGAAAATATGCCTTATCTAATAAGAGACATTTAGATTTTTTTAATTTCATAAATGGGTGGCATTTTATTCAGAATTAATAGTTTTTTACATGGACAAAAAATTCGTTTAATTTTTTCCCATTAAATACTACAATTATAGAAAAGCATTTTGCGAAAAGAATCGGCAGTATGACGGAAACGTGTTGACCACCGATCAATTTTTAGCTAATAACTCTTGCATCCTTCGACCGACTTCTTCGACTAAGAGCTCGATGGAAAGCTTATCTGTTCCTCTTTCAGATGGCATTAACATATTTTACGAAAAGGCGTAAGAAATAAAATTTTTTTGATCAAAACTCAAATATCCTCGAAATCATTGAAAAAGAAGTACCTTATCATACGAAAATATGCATAATCTAACAAGAGATATTTAAATTTTTTTAATTGCATAAATGGGTGACATTTTATTCAGAATTAATAGTTTTTTTACATGGACAAAAAATTCGTTTAATTTTTTCCCATCAAATACAACAATTATAGAAAAGCATTTTGCGAAAAGAATCGGCAGTAGGACGGAAACGTGTTGACCACCGATTGGTTTTTTGCTAACAACTCTTGCATCCTTCGACCGACTTCTTCGACTAAATGCTCGATGGAAAGCTTATCTGTTCCTCTTTCAGATGGCATTAACATATTTTACGAAAAGTCGTAAGAAATAAAATTTTTTTGATCAAAACTAAAATATCCTCGAAATCATTGAAGAAGAAGTACCTTATCAGACGAAAATATGCCTTATCTAATAAGAGACATTTAAATTTTTTTAATTGCATAAATGGGTGGCTTTTTATTCAGAATTAATAGTTTTTTATATAAACAAAAACTCCGTTTACCACCGATTAGTTTTTTTCTAATAACTCTTGCATCCTTCGACCGACTTCTTCGAATAAGAGCTCGATGGAAAGCTTATCTGTTCCCTTTTCAGATGGTATTAACATATTTTACGAAAAGTCGTAAGAAATAAAATTTTTTTGATCAAAACTAAAATATCCTCCAAATCATTGAAAAAAAAGTACCTTATCATACGAAAATATGCCTTATCTAATAAGAGACATTTAAATTTTTTTAATTGCATAAACAGGTGTCATTTTATTCAGAATTAATAGTTTTTTTACATGGACAAAAAATTCGTTTAATGTTGTTCCCATTAAATACTACAATTATAGAAAAGCATTTTGCGAAAAGAATCGGCAGTATGACGGAAACGTGTTGACCACCGATTAGTTTTTTGCTAATAACTTTTGCATCCTTCGACCGACTTCTTCGACTAAGAGCTCGATGGAAAGCTTATCTGTTCCTCTTTCAGATGGCATTAACATATTTTACGAAAAGTCGTAAAAAATAAAATTTTTTTGATCGAAACTAAAATATCCTCGAAATCATTGAAAAAGAAGTACCTTATCAGACGAAAATATGCCTTATCTAATAAGAGACATTTAAATTTCTTTAATTGCATAAATGGGTGGCATTTTATTCAGAATTAATAGTTTTTACATAAACAAAAACTCCGTTTAATTTTTTCCAATTAAATACTAGAATTATAGAAAAGTACTTTGCGAAAAGAATCGGCAGTAGGACGGAAACGTGTTGACCACCGATTAGTTTTTTGCTAATAACTCTTGCGTCCATCTACCGACTTCTTCGAATAAGAGCTCGACGGAAAGCTTATCTGTTCCTCTTTCAGATGGCATTAACATATTTTACGAAAAGTCATGAGAAATAAAATTTTTTTGATCAAAATTAAAATATCATCGAAATCATTGAAAAAGAAAAACCTTATCATACGAAAATATGCCTTATCTAATAAGAGACATTTAAATTTTTTAATTGCATAAATGGGTGGCATTTTATTCAGAGTTAATAGTTTTTTTTACATGGACAAAAAATTCGTTTAATTTTTTCCCATTAAATACTACAATTATAGAAAAGCATTTTGCGAAAAGAATCGGCAGTAGGACGGAATCGTGTTGACCACCGATTGGTTTTTTGCTAACAACTCTTGCATCCTTCGACCGACTTCTTCGACTAAATGCTCGATGGAAAGCTTATCTGTTCCTCTTTCAGATGGCATTAACATATTTTACGAAAAGTCATGAGAAATAAAATTTTTTTGATCAAAATTAAAATATCCTCGAAATCATTGAAAAAGAAAAACCTTATCATACGAAAATATGCCTTATCTAATAAGAGACATTTAAATTTTTTAATTGCATAAATGGGTGGCATTTTATTCAGAATTAATAGTTTTTTTTACATGGACAAAAAATTCGTTTAATTTTTTCCCATTAAATACTACAATTATAGAAAAGCATTTTGCGAAAAGAATCGGCAGTATGACGGAAACGTGTTGACCACCGATCAGTTTTTTGCTAATAACTCTTGCATCCTTCGACCGACTTCTTCGACTAAATGCTCGATGGAAAGCTTATCTGTTCCTCTTTCAGATGGCATTAACATATTTTACGAAAAGTAATGAGAAATAAAATTTTTTTGATAAAAATTAAAATATCCTCGAAATCATTGAAAAAGAAAAACCTTATCATACGAAAATATGCATAATCTAACAAGAGATATTTAAATTTTTTTAATTGCATAAATGGGTGACATTTTATTCAGAATTAATAGTTTTTTTACATGGACAAAAAATTCGTTTAATTTTTTCCCATCAAATACAACAATTATAGAAAAGCATTTTGCGAAAAGAATCGGCAGTAGGACGGAAACGTGTTGACCACCGATTGGTTTTTTGCTAACAACTCTTGCATCCTTTGACCGACTTCTTCGACTAAGAGCTCGATGGAAAGCTTATCTGTTCCTCTTTCAGATGGCATTAACATATTTTACGAAAAGTCGTAAGAAATAAAATTTTTTTGATCAAAACTAAAATATCCTCGAAATCATTGAAGAAGAAGTACCTTATCAGACGAAAATATGCCTTATCTAATAAGGGACATTTAAATTTTTTTAATTGCATAAATGGGTGGCTTTTTATTCAGAATTAATAGTTTTTTACATAAACAAAAACTCCGTTTACCACCGATTAGTTTTTTTCTAATAACTCTTGCATCCTTCGACCGACTTCTTCGAATAAGAGCTCGATGGAAAGCTTATCTGTTCCCTTTTCAGATGGTATTAACATATTTTACGAAAAGTCGTAAGAAATAAAATTTTTTTGATCAAAACTAAAATATCCTCCAAATCATTGAAAAAGAAGTCCCTTATCAGACGAAAATATGCCTTATCTAATAAGAGACATTTTAATTTTTTTAATTGCATAAATGGGTGGCATTTTACTCAGAATTAATAGTTTTTTACATGGACAAAAAATTCGTTTAATTTTATCCCATTAAATACTACAATTATAGAAAAGTACTTTGCGAAAAGAATCGGCAGTAGGACGGAATCGTGTTGACCACCGATTAGTTTTTTGCTAACAACTCTTGCATACTTCGACCGACTTCTTCGAATAAGAGCTCGATGGAAAGCTTATCTGTTCCTCTTTCAGATGGCATTAACATATTTTACGAAAAGTCGTAAGAAATACAATTTTTTTGATCAAAACTAAAATATCCTCGAAATCATTGAAAACGAAGTACCTTTTCAGACGAAAATATGCCTTATCTAATAAGAGACATTTAAATTTTTTTCATTTCATAAATGGGTGGCATTTTATTTAGAATTAATAGTTTCTTACATGGACAAAAAATTCGTTTAATTTTATCCCATTAAATACTACAATTATAGAAAAGTACTTTGCGAAAAGAATCGGCAGTAGGACGGAATCGTGTTGACCACCGATTGGTTTTTTGCTAATAACTCTTGCATACTTCGAACGACTTCTTCGACTAAAAGCTCGATGGAAAGCTTATCTGTTCCTCTTTCAGATGGCATTAGCATATTTTACGAAAAGTCGTAAGAAATAAAATTTTTTTGATCAACACTAAAATATCCTCGAAATCATTGAAAAAGAAGTCCCTTATCAGATGAAAATATGCCTTATCTAATAAGAGACATTTAAATTTTTTTCATTTCATAAATGGGTGGCATTTTATTCAGAATTAATAGTTTCTTACATGGACAAAAAATTCGTTTGATTTTATCCCATTAAATACTACAATTATAGAAAAGTACTTTGCGAAAAGAATCGGCAGTAGGACGGAATCGTGTTGACCACCGATTGGTTTTTTGCTAATAAATCTTGCATCCTTCGACCGACTTCTTCGACTAAGAGCTCGATGGAAAGCTTATCTGTTCCTCTTTCAGATGGCATTAGCATATTTTACGAAAAGTCGTAAGAAATAAAATTTTTTTGATCAAAACTAAAATATCCTCGCAATCATTGAAAAAGAAGTCCCTTATCAGACGAAAATATGCCTTATCTAATAAGAGACATTTAAGTTTTTTTAATTGCATAAATGGGTGGCATTTTATTCAGAATTAATAGTTTTTTTACATGGACAAAAAATTCGTTTAATTTTTTCCCATTAAATACTAGAATTATAGAAAAGTACTTTGCGAAAAGAATCGGCAGTAGGACGGAATCGTGTTGACCACCGATTAGTTTTTTGCTAATAACACTTGCATCCTTTGACCGACTTCTTCGACTAAAAGCTCGATGGAAAGCTTATCTGTTCCTCTTTCAGATGGCATTAACATATTTTACGAAAAGTCGTAAGAAATAAAATTTTTTTGATCAAAACTAAAATATCCTTGAAATCATTGAAAAAGAAGTACCTTATCAGACGAAAATATGCCTTATCTAATAAGAGACATTTACATTTTTTTAAATTCATAAATGGGTGGCATTTTATTCAGAATTAATAGTTTTTTTACATGGACAAAAAATTCGTTTAATTTTTTCCCATTAAATACTAGAATTATAGAAAAGTACTTTGCGAAAAGAATCGGCAGTAGGACGGAAACGTGTTGACCACCGATTAGTTTTTTGCTAATAACTCTTGCATCCTTCGACCGACTTCTTCGACTAAGAGCTCGATGGAAAGCTTATCTGTTCCTCTTTCAGATGGCATTAACATATTTTACGAAAAGTCGTAAGAAATAAAATTTTTTTGATCAAAACTAAAATATCCTTGAAATCATTGAAAAAGAAGTACCTTATCAGACGAAAATATGCCTTATCTAATAAGAGACATTTACATTTTTTTAAATTCATAAATGGGTGGCATTTTATTCAGAATTAATAGTTTTTTTACTTGGACAAAAAATTCATTCAATTTTTTCCCATTAAATACTACAATTATAGAAAAGCATTTTGCGAAAAGAATCGGCAGTAGGACGGAAACGTGTTGACCACCGATTAGTTTTTTGCTAATAACTCTTGCATCCTTCGACCGACTTCTTCGACTAAGAGCTCGATGGAAAGCTTATCTGTTCCTCTTTCAGATGGCATTAACATATTTTACGAAAAGTCGTAAGAAATAAAATTTTTTTGATCAAAACTAAAATATCCTCGAAATCATTGAAAAAGAAGTCCCTTATCAGATGAAAATATGCCTTATCTAATAAGAGACATTTAAATTTTTTTCATTTCATAAATGGGTGGCATTTTATTCAGAATTAATAGTTTCTTACATGGACAAAAAATTCGTTTGATTTTATCCCATTAAATACTACAATTTTAGAAAAGTACTTTGCGAAAAGAATCGGCAGTAGGACGGAATCGTGTTGACCACCGATTGGTTTTTTGCTAATAACTCTTGCATACTTCGAACGACTTCTTCGACTAAAAGCTCGATGGAAAGCTTATCTGTTCCTCTTTCAGATGGCATTAGCATATTTTACGAAAAGTCGTAAGAAATAAAATTTTTTTGATCAAAACTAAAATATCCTCGAAATCATTGAAAAAGAAGTCCCTTATCAGACGAAAATATGCATAATCTAATAAGAGACATTTAAATTTTTTTAATTGCATAAATGGGTGGCATTTTATTCAGAATTAATAGTTTTTTTTACATGGACAAAAAATTCGTTTAATTTTTTCCCATTAAATACTACAATTATAGAAAAGCATTTTGCGAAAAGAATCGGCAGTATGACGGAAACGTGTTGACCACCGATCAGTTTTTTGCTAATAACTCTTGCATCCTTCGACCGACTTCTTCGACTAAATGCTCGATGGAAAGCTTATCTGTTCCTCTTTCAGATGGCATTAACATATTTTACGAAAAGTCATGAGAAATAAAATTTTTTTGATCAAAATTAAAATATCCTCGAAATCATTGAAAAAGAAAAACCTTATCATACGAAAATATGCATAATCTAACAAGAGATATTTAAATTTTTTTAATTGCATAAATGGGTGACATTTTATTCAGAATTAATAGTTTTTTTACATGGACAAAAAATTCGTTTGATTTTATCCCATCAAATACAACAATTATAGAAAAGCATTTTGCGAAAAAAATCGGCAGTAGGACGGAAACGTGTTGACCACCGATTGGTTTTTTGCTAACAACTCTTGCATCCTTCGACCGACTTCTTCGACTAAGAGCTCGATGGAAAGCTTATCTGTTCCTCTTTCAGATGGCATTAACATATTTTACGAAAAGTCGTAAGAAATAAAATTTTTTTGATCAAAACTAAAATATCCTCGAAATCATTGAAGAAGAAGTACCTTATCAGACGAAAATATGCCTTATCTAATAAGGGACATTTAAATTTTTTTAATTGCATAAATGGGTGGCTTTTTATTCAGAATTAATAGTTTTTTACATAAACAAAAACTCCGTTTACCACCGATTAGTTTTTTTCTAATAACTCTTGCATCCTTCGACCGACTTCTTCGAATAAGAGCTCGATGGAAAGCTTATCTGTTCCCTTTTCAGATGGTATTAACATATTTTACGAAAAGTCGTAAGAAATAAAATTTTTTTGATCAAAACTAAAATATCCTCCAAATCATTGAAAAAGAAGTCCCTTATCAGACGAAAATATGCCTTATCTAATAAGAGACATTTTAATTTTTTTAATTGCATAAATGGGTGGCATTTTACTCAGAATTAATAGTTTCTTACATGGACAAAAAATTCGTTTAATTTTATCCCATTAAATACTACAATTATAGAAAAGTACTTTGCGAAAAGAATCGGCAGTAGGACGGAATCGTGTTGACCACCGATTAGTTTTTTGCTAACAACTCTTGCATACTTCGACCGACTTCTTCGAATAAGAGCTCGATGGAAAGCTTATCTGTTCCTCTTTCAGATGGCATTAACATATTTTACGAAAAGTCGTAAGAAATACAATTTTTTTGATCAAAACTAAAATATCCTCGAAATCATTGAAAACGAAGTACCTTTTCAGACGAAAATATGCCTTATCTAATAAGAGACATTTAAATTTTTTTCATTTCATAAATGGGTGGCATTTTATTTAGAATTAATAGTTTCTTACATGGACAAAAAATTCGTTTAATTTTATCCCATTAAATACTACAATTATAGAAAAGTACTTTGCGAAAAGAATCGGCAGTAGGACGGAATCGTGTTGACCACCGATTGGTTTTTTGCTAATAACTCTTGCATACTTCGAACGACTTCTTCGACTAAAAGCTCGATGGAAAGCTTATCTGTTCCTCTTTCAGATGGCATTAGCATATTTTACGAAAAGTCGTAAGAAATAAAATTTTTTTGATCAAAACTAAAATATCCTCGAAATCATTGAAAAAGATGTCGCTTATCAGATGAAAATATGCCTTATCTAATAAGAGACATTTAAATTTTTTTCATTTCATAAATGGGTGGCATTTTATTCAGAATTAATAGTTTCTTACATGGACAAAAAATTCGTTTGATTTTATCCCATTAAATACTACAATTATAGAAAAGTACTTTGCGAAAAGAATCGGCAGTAGGACGGAATCGTGTTGACCACCGATTGGTTTTTTGCTAATAAATCTTGCATCCTTCGACCGACTTCTTCGACTAAGAGCTCGATGGAAAGCTTATCTGTTCCTCTTTCAGATGGCATTAGCATATTTTACGAAAAGTCGTAAGAAATAAAATTTTTTTGATCAAAACTAAAATATCCTCGCAATCATTGAAAAAGAAGTCCCTTATCAGACGAAAATATGCCTTATCTAATAAGAGACATTTAAGTTTTTTTAATTGCATAAATGGGTGGCATTTTATTCAGAATTAATAGTTTTTTTACATGGACAAAAAATTCGTTTAATTTTTTCCCATTAAATACTAGAATTATAGAAAAGTACTTTGCGAAAAGAATCGGCAGTAGGACGGAATCGTGTTGACCACCGATTAGTTTTTTGCTAATAACACTTGCATCCTTTGACCGACTTCTTCGACTAAAAGCTCGATGGAAAGCTTATCTGTTCCTCTTTCAGATGGCATTAACATATTTTACGAAAAGTCGTAAGAAATAAAATTTTTTTGATCAAAACTAAAATATCCTTGAAATCATTGAAAAAGAAGTACCTTATCAGACGAAAATATGCCTTATCTAATAAGAGACATTTACATTTTTTTAAATTCATAAATGGGTGGCATTTTATTCAGAATTAATAGTTTTTTTACATGGACAAAAAATTCGTTTAATTTTTTCCCATTAAATACTAGAATTATAGAAAAGTACTTTGCGAAAAGAATCGGCAGTAGGACGGAATAGTGTTGACCACCGATTAGTTTTTTGCTAATAACACTTGCATCCTTTGACCGACTTCTTCGACTAAAAGCTCGATGGAAAGCTTATCTGTTCCTCTTTCAGATGGCATTAACATATTTTACGAAAAGTCGTAAGAAATAAAATTTTTTTGATCAAAACAAAAATATCCTCGAAATCATTGAAAAAGAAGTACCTTATCATACGAAAATATGCCTTATCTAATAAGAGACATTTAAATTTTTTTAATTGCATAAATGGGTTGCATTTTATTCAGAATTAATAGTTTTTTTACTTGGACAAAAAATTCATTCAATTTTTTCCCATTAAATACTACAATTATAGAAAAGCATTTTGCGAAAAGAATCGGCAGTAGGACGGAAACGTGTTGACCACCGATTAGTTTTTTGCTAATAACTCTTGCATCCTTCGACCGACTTCTTCGACTAAGAGCTCGATGGAAAGCTTATCTGTTCCTCTTTCAGATGGCATTAACATATTTTACGAAAAGTCGTAAGAAATAAAATTTTTTTGATCAAAACTAAAATATCCTCGAAATCATTGAAAAAGAAGTCCCTTATCAGATGAAAATATGCCTTATCTAATAAGAGACATTTAAATTTTTTTCATTTCATAAATGGGTGGCATTTTATTCAGAATTAATAGTTTCTTACATGGACAAAAAATTCGTTTGATTTTATCCCATTAAATACTACAATTATAGAAAAGTACTTTGCGAAAAGAATCGGCAGTAGGACGGAATCGTGTTGACCACCGATTGGTTTTTTGCTAATAACTCTTGCATACTTCGAACGACTTCTTCGACTAAAAGCTCGATGGAAAGCTTATCTGTTCCTCTTTCAGATGGCATTAGCATATTTTACGAAAAGTCGTAAGAAATAAAATTTTTTTGATCAAAACTAAAATATCCTCGAAATCATTGAAAAAGAAGTCCCTTATCAGACGAAAATATGCATAATCTAATAAGAGACATTTAAATTTTTTTAATTGCATAAATGGGTGGCATTTTATTCAGAATTAATAGTTTTTTACATGGACCAAACATTCGTTTAACTTTTTTCCATTAAATACTAGAATTATAGAAAAGTACTTTGCGAAAAGAATCGGCAGTAGGACGGAATCGTGTTGACCACCGATTAGTTTTTTGCTAATAACACTTGCATCCTTTGACCGACTTCTTCGACTAAAAGCTCGATGGAAAGCTTATCTGTTCCTCTTTCAGATGGCATTAACATATTTTACGAAAAGTCGTAAGAAATAAAATTTTTTTGATCAAAACTAAAATATTCTTGAAATCATTGAAAAAGAAGTACCTTATCAGACGAAAATATGCCTTATCTAATAAGAGACATTTACATTTTTTTAAATTCATAAATGGGTGGCATTTTATTCAGAATTAATAGTTTTTTTACATGGACAAAAAATTCGTTTAATCTTTTCCCATTATATACTAGAATTATAGAAAAGTACTTTGCGAAAAGAATCGGCAGTAGGACGGAATCGTGTTGACCACCGATTAGTTTTTTGCTAATAACACTTGCATCCTTTGACCGACTTCTTCGACTAAAAGCTCGATGGAAAGCTTATCTGTTCCTCTTTCAGATGGCATTAACATATTTTACGAAAAGTCGTAAGAAATAAAATTTTTTTGATCAAAACTAAAATATCCTCGAAATCATTGAAAAAGAAGTACCTTATCATACGAAAATATGCCTTATCTAATAAGAGACATTTAAATTTTTTTAATTGCATAAATGGGTTGCATTTTATTCAGAATTAATAGTTTTTTTACTTGGACAAAAAATTCATTCAATTTTTTCCCATTAAATACTACAATTATAGAAAAGCATTTTGCGAAAAGAATCGGCAGTAGGACGGAAACGTGTTGACCACCGATTAGTTTTTTGCTAATAACTCTTGCATCCTTCGAACGACTTCTTCGACTAAGAGCTCGATGGAAAGCTTATCTGTTCCTCTTTCAGATGGCATTAACATATTTTACGAAAAGTCGTAAGAAATAAAATTTTTTTGATCAAAACTAAAATATCCTCGAAATCATTGAAAAAGAAGTCCCTTATCAGATGAAAATATGCCTTATCTAATAAGAGACATTTAAATTTTTTTCATTTCATAAATGGGTGGCATTTTATTCAGAATTAATAGTTTCTTACATGGACAAAAAATTCGTTTGATTTTATCCCATTAAATACTACAATTATAGAAAAGTACTTTGCAAAAAGAATCGGCAGTAGGACGGAATCGTGTTGACCACCGATTGGTTTTTTGCTAATAACTCTTGCATACTTCGAACGACTTCTTCGACTAAAAGCTCGATGGAAAGCTTATCTGTTCCTCTTTCAGATGGCATTAGCATATTTTACGAAAAGTCGTAAGAAATAAAATTTTTTTGATCAAAACTAAAATATCCTCGAAATCATTGAAAAAGAAGTCCCTTATCAGATGAAAATATGCCTTATCTAATAAGAGACATTTAAATTTTTTTCATTTCATAAATGGGTGGCATTTTATTCAGAATTAATAGTTTCTTACATGGACAAAAAATTCGTTTGATTTTATCCCATTAAATACTACAATTATAGAAAAGTACTTTGCGAAAAGAATCGGCAGTAGGACGGAATCGTGTTGACCACCGATTGGTTTTTTGCTAATAACTCTTGCATACTTCGAACGACTTCTTCGACTAAAAGCTCGATGGAAAGCTTATCTATTCCTCTTTCAGATGACATTAACATATTTTACGAAAAGTCGTAAGAAATAAAATTTTTTTGATCAAAACTAAAATATCCTCGAAATCATTGACAAAAGAAGTCCCTTATCAGATGAAAATATGCCTTATCTAATAAGAGACATTTAAATTTTTTTAAATTCATAAATGGGTGGCATTTTATTCAGAATTAATAGTTTCTTACATGGACAAAAAATTCGTTTAATTTTATCCCATTAAATACTACAATTATAGAAAAGTACTTTGCGAAAAGAATCGGCAGTAGGACGGAATCGTGTTGACCACCGATTAGTTTTTTGCTAACAACTCTTGCATCCTTCAAACGACTTCTTCGACTAAAAGCTCGATGGAAAGCTTATCTATTCCTCTTTCAGATGGCATTAACATATTTTACGAAAAGTCGTAAGAAATAAAATTTTTTTGATCAAAACTAAAATATCCTCGAAATCATTGAAAAAGAAGTCCCTTATCAGACGAAAATATGCATAATCTAATAAGAGACATTTAAATTTTTTTAATTGCATAAATGGGTGGCATTTTATTCAGAATTAATAGTTTTTTACATGGACCAAACATTCGTTTAACTTTTTTCCATTAAATACTAGAATTATAGAAAAGTATTTTGCGAAACGAATCGGCAGTAGGACGGAATCGTGTTGACCACCGATTAGTTTTTTGCTAATAACTCTTGCATCCTTTGACCGACTTCTTCGACTAAAAGCTCGATGGAAAGCTTATCTGTTCCTCTTTCAGATGGCATTAACATATTTTACGAAAAGTCGTAAGAAATAAAATTTTTTTGATCGAAACTAAAACATCCTCGAAATCATTGAAAAAGAAGTTACTTATCAGACGAAAATATGCCTTATCTAATAAGAGACATTTAAATTTTTTTAATTGCATAAATGGGTGGCATTTTATTCAGAATTAATAGTTTTTTACATGGACAAAAAATTCGTTTAATTTTTTTCCATTAAATACTACAATTATAGAAAAGTATTTTGCGAAAAGAATCGGCAGTAGGACGGAATCGTGTTGACCACCGATTAATTTTTTGCTAATAACTCTTGCATCCTTCGACCGACTTCTTCGAATAAAAGCTCGATGGAAAGCTTATCTGTTCGTCTTTCAGATGGCATTAACATATTTTACGAAAAGTCGTAAAAGAAATAAAATTTTTCTGATCAAAACTAAAATATCCTCGAAATCATTGAAAAAGAAGTCCCTTACCAGACGAAAATATGCCTTATCTAATAAGAGACATTTAAATTTTTTTAATTGCATAAATGGGTGGCATTTCATTCAGAATTTATAGTTTTCTTTTACATGGACAAAAAATTCGTTTAATTTTTTCCCATCAAATACTGTAATTATAGAAAAGTACTTTGCGAAAAGAATCGGCAGTAGGACGGAATCGTGTTGACCACCGATTAGTTTTTTGCTAATAACTCTTGCATCCTTCGACCGACTTCTTCTACTAAAAGCTCGATGGAAAGCTTATCTGTTCCTCTTTCAGATGGCATTAACATATTTTACGAAAAGTCGTAAGAAATAAAATTTTTTTGATCGAAACTAAAATATCCTCGAAATCATTGAAAAAGAAGTACCTTATCAAACGAAAATATGCCTTATCTAATAAGAGACATTTAAATTTTTTTAATTGCATAAATGTGTGGCATTTTATTCAGAATTAATAGTTTTTAACATGGACAAAAAATTCGTTTAATTTTTTCCCATTAAATACTAGAATTATAGAAAAGTACTTTGTGAAAAGAATCGGCAGTAGGACGGAAACGTGTTGACCACCGATTAGTTTTTTGCTAATAACTCTTGCATCCTTCGACCGACTTCTTCGTGTAAGAGCTCGATGGAAAGCTTATCTGTTCCTCTTTCAGATGGCATTAACATATTTTACGAAAAGTCGTAAGAAATAAAATTTTTTTGATCAAAACTGAAATATCCTCGAAATCATTGAAACAGAAGTCCCTTATAAGACGAAAATATGCCTTATCTAATAAGAGACATTTAAATTTTTTTAATTGCATAAATGGGTGGCATTTTATTCAGAATTAATAGTTTTTTACAAAAACAAAAACTCCATTTAATTTTTTCCCATTAAATACTATAATAATAGAAAAGTACTTTGCGAAAAGAATCGGCAGTAGGACGGAAACGTGTTGACCACCGATTAGTTTTTTGCCAATAACTCTTGCATCCTTCGACCGACTTCCGACCGATCGACCGCATTAACATATTTTACGAAAAGTCGTAGGAAATAAAATTTTTTTGATCGAAACTAAAATATCCTCGAAATCTTTGAAAAAGAAGTACCTTATCAGACGAAAATATGCCTTATCTAATAAGAGACATTTAAATTTTTTTAATTGCATAAATGGGTGGCATTTTATTCAGAATAAATAGTTTTTTACATGGACAAAAAATTCATTTAATTTTTTCCCATTAAATACTAGAATAATACAAAAGTATTTTGCGAAAAGAATCGGCAGTAGGACGGAATCGTGTTGACCACCGATTAGTTTTTTGCTAATAACTCTTGCATCCTTCGACCGACTTCTTCGACTAAAAGCTCGATGGAAAGCTTATCTGTTCCTCTTTCAGATGGCATTAACATATTTTACGAAAAGTCGTATGAAATACAATTTTTTTGATCGAAACTAAAATATCCTCGAAATCATCCAAAAAGAAGTACCTTATCAGACGAAAATATGCCTTATCTAATAAGAGACATTTAAATTTTTTTAATTGCATAAACAGGCGGCATTTTATTCAGAATTAATATTTTTTTACATTGACAAAAAATTCGTTTAATTTTTTCTCATTAAATACTACAATTATAGAAAAGTACTTTGCGAAAAGAATCGGCTGTAGGACGGAAACGTCTTGACCACCGATTAGTTTTCTGCTAATACCTCTTGCATCCTTCGACCGACTTCTTCGAATAAGAGCTCGATGGAAAGCTTATCTGTTCCTCTTTCAGATGGCATTAACATATTTTACGAAAAGTCGTGAGAAATAAAATTGTTTTGATCAAAACGAAAATATCCTCGAAATCATTGAAAAAGAAGTACCTTATCATACGAAAATATGCCTTATCTAATAAGAGACATTTAAATTTTTTTAATTGCATAAATGGGTGGCATTTTATTCAGAATTAATAGTTTTTTTACATGGACAAAAACTTCGTTTAATTTTTTTCCAGTAAATACTACAATTATAGAAAAGTATTTTGCGAAAAGTATCGGCGGTAGGACGGAATCGTGTTGACCACCGATTAGTTTGTTGCTAATAACTCTTGCATCCTTCGACCGACTTCTTCGACTAAAAGCTCGATGGAAAGCTTATCTGTTCCTCTTTCAGATGGCATTAACATATTTTACGAAAAGTCGTAAGAAATAAAATTTTTTTGATCGAAACTAAAATATCCTCGAAATCATTGAAAAAGAAGTACCTTATCAGACGAAAATATGCCTTATCTAATAAGAGACATTTACATTTTTTTAATTGCATAAATGGGTGGCATTTTATTCAGAATTAATAGTTTTTTACATGGACAAAAAATTCGTTTAATTTTTATCCTTTAAATACTACAATTATAGAAAAGCATTTTATTCAGAATTAATAGTTTTTTACATGGACAAAAAATTCGTTTAATTTTTATCCTTTAAATACTACAATTATAGAAAAGTATTTTGCGAAAATTATCGGCAGTAGGACGGAAACGTGTTGACCACCGATTAGTTTTTTGCTAATAACTCTTGCATCCTTCGACCGACTTCTTCGTGTAAGAGCTCGATGGAAAGCTTATCTGTTCCTCTTTCAGATGCCATTAACATATTTTACGAAAAATCGTAAGAAATAAAATTTTTTTGATCAAAACTAAAATATCCTCGCAATCATTGAAACAGAAGTCCCTTATCAGACGAAAATATGCCTTATCTAATAAGAGACATTTAAATTTTTTTAATTGCATAAATGGGTGGCATTTTATTCAGAATTAATTGTTTTTTACAAAAACAAAAACTCCGTTTAATTTTTTCCCATTAAATACTATAATAATAGAAAAGTACTTTGCGAAAAGAATCGGCAGTAGGACGGAAACGTGTTGACCACCGATTAGTTTTTTGCCAATAACTCTTGCATCCTTCGACCGACTTCCGACCGATCGACCGCATTAACATATTTTACGAAAAGTCGTAGGAAATAAAATTTTTTTGATCAAAACTAAAATATCCTCGCAATCATTGAAACAGAAGTCCCTTATCAGACGAAAATATGCCTTATCTAATAAGATACATTTAAATTTTTTTAATTGCATAAATGGGTGGCATTTTATTCAGAATTAATAGTTTTTTACAAAAACAAAAACTCCGTTTAATTTTTTCCCATTAAATACTATAATAATAGAAAATTACTTTGCGAAAAGAATCGGCAACAGGACGGAAACATGTTGACCACCGATTAGTTTTTTGCTAATAACTCTTGCATCCTTCGAACGACTTCTTCGACTAAAAGCTCGATGGAAAGCTTATCTGTTCCTCTTTCAGATGGCATTAACATATTTTACGAAAAGTCGTAAGAAATAAAATTTTTTTGATCAAAACTAAAATATCATCGAAATCATTGAAAAAGAAGTACCTTATCATACGAAAATATGCCTTATCTAATAAGAGACATTTAAATTTTTTTAATTGCATAAATGGGTGGCATTTTATTCAGAATTAATAGTTTTTTTACATGGACAAAAACTTCGTTTAATTTTTTTCCATTAAATACTACAATTATAGAAAAGTATTTTGCGAAAAGTATCGGCGGTAGGACGGAATCGTGTTGACCACCGATTAGTTTGTTGCTAATAACTCTTGCATCCTTCGACCGACTTCTTCGACTAAAAGCTCGATGGAAAGCTTATCTGTTCCTCTTTCAGATGGCATTAACATATTTTACGAAAAGTCGTAAGAAATAAAATTTTTTTGATCGAAACTAAAATATCCTCGAAATCATTGAAAAAGAAGTACCTTATCAGACGAAAATATGCCTTATCTAATAAGAGACATTTACATTTTTTTAATTGCATAAATGGGTGGCATTTTATTCAGAATTAATAGTTTTTTACATGGACAAAAAATTCGTTTAATTTTTATCCTTTAAATACTACAATTATAGAAAAGTATTTTGCGAAAATTATCGGCAGTAGGACGGAAACGTGTTGACCACCGATTAGTTTTTTGCTAATAACTCTTGCATCCTTCGACCGACTTCTTCGTGTAAGAGCTCGATGGAAAGCTTATCTGTGCCTCTTTCAGATGCCATTAACATATTTTACGAAAAGTCGTAAGAAATAAAATTTTTTTGATCAAAACTAAAATATCCTCGCAATCATTGAAACAGAAGTCCCTTATCAGACGAAAATATGCCTTATCTAATAAGAGACATTTAAATTTTTTTAATTGCATAAATGGGTGGCATTTTATTCAGAATTAATAGTTTTTTACAAAAACAAAAACTCCGTTTAATTTTTTCCCATTAAATACT
Organism: Phortica okadai; assembly: GCA_034638295.1. Classification (NCBI taxonomy): domain Eukaryota; kingdom Metazoa; phylum Arthropoda; class Insecta; order Diptera; family Drosophilidae; genus Phortica; species Phortica okadai. The sequence goes on along the minus strand of CM067850.1, from coordinate 25,624,138 downwards.
ATAATAATAGAAAAGTACTTTGCGAAAAGAATCGGCAGTAGGACGGAAACGTGTTGACCACCGATTAGTTTTTTGCCAATAACTCTTGCATCCTTCGACCGACTTCCGACCGATCGACCGCATTAACATATTTTACGAAAAGTCGTAGGAAATAAAATTTTTTTGATCGAAACTAAAATATCCTCGAAATCTTTGAAAAAGAAGTACCTTATCAGACGAAAATATGCCTTATCTAATAAGAGACATTTAAATTTTTTTAATTGCATAAATGGGTGGCATTTTATTCAGAATAAATAGTTTGTTACATGGACAAAAAATTCATTTAATTTTTTCCCATTAAATACTAGAATAATACAAAAGTATTTTGCGAAAAGAATCGGCAGTAGGACGGAATCGTGTTGACCACCGATTAGTTTTTTGCTAATAACTCTTGCATCCTTCGACCGACTTCTTCGACTAAAAGATCGATGGAAAGCTTATCTGTTCCTCTTTCAGATGGCATTAACATATTTTACGAAAAGTCGTATGAAATACAATTTTTTTGATCGAAACTAAAATATCCTCGAAATCATCCAAAAAGAAGTACCTTATCAGACGAAAATATGCCTTATATAATAAGATACATTTAAGTCTTTTTAATTGCATAAATGGGTGCCATTTTATTCAGAATTAATAGTTTTTTACATAAACAAAAACTCCGTTAAATTTTTTCCCATTAAATACTAGAATTATAGAAAAGTACTTTGCGAAAAGAATCGGCAGTAGGACGGAATCGTGTTGACCACCGATTAGTTTTTTGCTAATAACTCTTGCATCCTTCGAACGACTTCTTCGACTAAAAGCTCGATGGAAAGCTTATCTGTTCCTCTTTCAGATGGCATTAACATATTTTACGAAAAGTCGTAAGAAATAAAATTTACCGGTACCTTAACTAATACCTTATCAGACGAAAATATGCCTTATCTAATAAGAGACATTTACATTTTTTTAATTGCATAAATGGGCGGCATTTTATTCAGAATTAATAGTTTATTACATGGACAAAAAATTCATTTAATTTTTTCCCATTAAATACTAGAATTATAGAAAAGTACTTTGCGAAAAGAATCGGCAGTAGGACGGAATCGTGTTGACCACCGATTAGTTTTTTGCTAATAACTCTTGCATCCCTCGACCGACTTTTTCGACTAAGAGCTTGATGGAAAGCTTATCTGTTCCTCTTTCAGACGGCATTAACATATTTTACGAGAAGTCGTAAGAAATAAAATTTTTTTGATCAAAACTGAAATATCCTCGAAATCATTGAAAATGAAGTACCTTATCAGACGAAAATATGCCTTATCTAATAAGAGACATTTAAATTTTTTTAATTGCATAAATGGGCGGTATTTTATTCAGAATTAATAGTTTTTTACATGGACAAAAAATTAGTTTAATTTTTTCCCATTAAATACTATGATTATAGAAAAGAACTTTGCGAAAAGAATCGGCAGTAGGATGGAATCGTGTTGACCACCGCTTGGTTTTTTGCTAATAACTCTTGCATCCTTCGACCGACTTCTTCGACTAAGAGCTCGATGGAAAGCTTATCTGTTCCTCTTTCAGATGGCATTAACATATTTTACGAAAAGTCATGAAAAATAAAATTTTTTTGATCAAAACTAAAATATCCTCGAAATAATTGGAAAAGAAGTACCTTATCAGACGAAAATATGCCTTATCTAATAAGAGACATTTAAATTTTTTTAATTGCATAAATGGGTGGAATTTTATTCAGAATTAATAGTTTTTTACATAAAAAAACTCCGTTTAATTTTTTCCCATTAAATACTAGAATTATAGAAAAGTACTTTGCGCAAAGAATCGGCAGTAGGACGGAATCGTGTTGACCACCGATTAGTTTTTTGCTAATAACTCTTGCATCCTTCGAACGACTTCTTCGACTAAAAGCTCGATGGAAAGCTTATCTGTTCCTCTTTCAGATGGCATTAACATATTTTACGAAAAGTCATGAGAAATAAAATTTTTTTGATCAAAACTTAAATATCCTCGAAATCATTGAAAAAGAAGTACCTTATCAGATGAAAATATGCCTTATCTAATAAGAGACATTTAAATTTTTTTAATTTTATAAATGGGTGGCATTTTATTCAGAATAAATAGTTTTTTTACATTGACAAAAAATTCGTTTAATTTTTTCCCATTAAATACTAGAATTATAGAAAAGTACTTTGCGAAAAGAATCGGCATTAGGACGGAAACGTATTGACCACCGATTAGTTTTTTGCTAATAACTCTTGCATCCATCTACCGACTTCTTCGAATAAGAGCTCGATGGAAAGCTTATCTGTTCCTCTTTCAGATGGCATTAACATATTTTACGAAAAGTCATGAGAAATAAAATTTTTTTGATCAAAATTAAAATATCCTCGAAATCATTGAAAAAGAAAAACCTTAACATACGAAAATATGCCTTATCGAATAAGAGACATTTAAATTTTTTTAATTGCATAAATACTATAATTATAGAAAAGTACTTTGCGAAAAGAATCGGCAGTAGGACGGAATCGTGTTGATTACTGATAAGTTTTTTGCTAATAACTCTTGCATCCTTTGACCGACTTCTTCGACTAAATGCTCGATGGAAAGCTTATCTGTTCCTCTTTCAGATGGCATTAACATATTTTACGAAAAGTCGTAAGAAATAAAATTTTTTTGATCAAAACTAAAATATCGTCGAAATCATTGAAAAACAAGTACCTTATCAGAAGAAAATATGCCTTATCTAATAAGAGACATTTAAATTTTTTTAATTGCATAAATACTATAATTATAGAAAAGTACTTTGCGAAAAGAATCGGCAGTAGGACGGAATCGTGTTGATTACTGATAAGTTTTTTGCTAATAACTCTTGCATCCTTCGACCGACTTCTTCGCCTAAGAGCTCGATGGAAAGCTTATCTGTTCCTCTTTCAGATGCCATTAACATATTTTACGAAAAGTCGTAAGAAATAAAATTTTTTTGATCAAAACTAAAATATCCTCGCAATCATTGAAACAGAAGTCCCTTATCAGACGAAAATATGCCTTATCTAATAAGATACATTTAAATTTTTTTAATTGCATAAATACTACAATTATAGAAAAGTATTTTGCGAAAATTATCGGCAGTAGGACGGAAACGTGTTGACCACCGATTAGTTTTTGGCTAATAACTCTTGCATCCTTCGACCGACTTCTTCGTGTAAGAGCTCGATGGAAAGCTTATCTGTTCCTCTTTCAGATGCCATTAACATATTTTACGAAAAGTCGTAAGAAATAAAATTTTTTTGATCAAAACTAAAATATCCTCGCAATCATTGAAACAGAAGTCCCTTATCAGACGAAAATATGCCTTATCTAATAAGAGACATTTAAATTTTTTTAATTGCATAAATGGGTGGCATTTTATTCAGAATTAATTGTTTTTTACAAAAACAAAAACTCCGTTTAATTTTTTCCCATTAAATACTATAATAATAGAAAAGTACTTTGCGAAAAGAATCGGCAATAGGACGGAAACGTGTTGACCACCGATTAGTTTTTTGCCAATAACTCTTGCATCCTTCGACCGACTTCCGACCGATCGACCGCATTAACATATTTTACGAAAAGTCGTAGGAAATAAAATTTTTTTGATCAAAACTAAAATATCGTCGCAATCATTGAAACAGAAGTCCCTTATCAGACGAAAATATGCCTTATCTAATAAGATACATTTAAATTTTTTTAATTGCATAAATGGGTGGCATTTTATTCAGAATTAATAGTTTTTTACAAAAACAAAAACTCCGTTTAATTTTTTCCCATTAAATACTATAATAATAGAAAATTACTTTGCGAAAAGAATCGGCAACAGGACGGAAACATGTTGACCACCGATTAGTTTTTTGCTAATAACTCTTGCATCCTTCGAACGACTTCTTCGACTAAAAGCTCGATGGAAAGCTTATCTGTTCCTCTTTCAGATGGCATTAACATATTTTACGAAAAGTCGTAAGAAATAAAATTTTTTTGATCAAAACTAAAATATCATCGAAATCATTGAAAAAGAAGTACCTTATCATACGAAAATATGCCTTATCTAATAAGAGACATTTAAATTTTTATACCCTGTACACATACTGTGTATCAGGGTATATTGTGTTTGTTTGAACGAAATGTATGTAACGCACAGAAGGAGGGCAGGGGGACCCTATAAAGTATATATATTCTTGATCAGGACGACAAGAGAAATTGATTAAGCTATGTCCGTCCGTCTGTCCGTCTGTCCGTCTGTCCGTCCGTCCGTCCGTATTCACCAATGGTTCTCAGAAACTATAATAGCTAGAGACTTGAAATTTGGAGGGTAGACTCGTGATGCTCGGCAGCAGATCAAGTTTGAATGGTTTTGTGCCACGCCCACTCCTTCCCGCCCATCCAGCACCGCCCACTTTTTTAAAACGCTATAACTCGAACACCGAATGAGATAGAAACATGAAAGTCGGTATGTAGACTCAGTATAAGTAGCTTTACAAATCTGCATACCACAATTTTTCCCCCTCCCCTTCATTTCCCCTCCACCGGTTATTTTCTTAAAATTGCTGTATCTTCAAAACTATTAAAGATACGAACCTGAAATTTTGTAGACAAGCTCAGTAAATACGTATCTTTAAAACTGCATACCACAAAATTCCCCTCTTTTTGATAGTTACCCCTCAATGACCTACAAACTCAAATTTTTCGTGAATTCCACATTTTTTGACCGATTTACTTGATATTTTGAACACTATTTGAATATGCGACGTCAGATTAATATGTTTTTGTAGATTGAGGGTGTGGCACCGCCTACCATATGTGCAGGGTATTATATTGTCGAGTATACTCGACTATAGCGTCCTTACTGGTTTTAATTGCATAAATGGGTGGCATTTTATTCAGAATTAATAGTTTTTTTACATGGACAAAAACTTCGTTTAATTTTTTTCCATTAAATACTACAATTATAGAAAAGTATTTTGCGAAAAGTATCGGCGGTAGGACGGAATCGTGTTGACCACCGATTAGTTTGTTGCTAATAACTCTTGCATCCTTCGACCGACTTCTTCGACTAAAAGCTCGATGGAAAGCTTATCTGTTCCTCTTTCAGATGGCATTAACATATTTTACGAAAAGTCGTAAGAAATAAAATTTTTTTGATCGAAACTAAAATATCCTCGAAATCATTGAAAAAGAAGTACCTTATCAGACGAAAATATGCCTTATCTAATAAGAGACATTTACATTTTTTTAATTGCATAAATGGGTGGCATTTTATTCAGAATTAATAGTTTTTTACATGGACAAAAAATTCGTTTAATTTTTATCCTTTAAATACTACAATTATAGAAAAGTATTTTGCGAAAATTATCGGCAGTAGGACGGAAACGTGTTGACCACCGATTAGTTTTTTGCTAATAACTCTTGCATCCTTCGACCGACTTCTTCGTGTAAGAGCTCGATGGAAAGCTTATCTGTTCCTCTTTCAGATGCCATTAACATATTTTACGAAAAGTCGTAAGAAATAAAATTTTTTTGATCAAAACTAAAATATCCTCGCAATCATTGAAACAGAAGTCCCTTATCAGACGAAAATATGCCTTATCTAATAAGAGACATTTAAATTTTTTTAATTGCATAAATGGGTGGCATTTTATTCAGAATTAATAGTTTTTTACAAAAACAAAAACTCCGTTTAATTTTTTCCCATTAAATACTATAATAATAGAAAAGTACTTTGCGAAAAGAATCGGCAGTAGGACGGAAACGTGTTGACCACCGATTAGTTTTTTGCCAATAACTCTTGCATCCTTCGACCGACTTCCGACCGATCGACCGCATTAACATATTTTACGAAAAGTCGTAGGAAATAAAATTTTTTTGATCGAAACTAAAATATCCTCGAAATCTTTGAAAAAGAAGTACCTTATCAGACGAAAATATGCCTTATCTAATAAGAGACATTTAAATTTTTTTAATTGCATAAATGGGTGGCATTTTATTCAGAATAAATAGTTTTTTACATGGACAAAAAATTCATTTAATTTTTTCCCATTAAATACTAGAATAATACAAAAGTATTTTGCGAAAAGAATCGGCAGTAGGACGGAATCGTGTTGACCACCGATTAGTTTTTTGCTAATAACTCTTGCATCCTTCGAACGACTTCTTCGACTAAAAGCTCGATGGAAAGCTTATCTGTTCCTCTTTCAGATGGCATTAACATATTTTACGAAAAGTCGTAAGAAATAAAATTTACCGGTACCTTAACTAATACCTTATCAGACGAAAATATGCCTTATCTAATAAGAGACATTTACATTTTTTTAATTGCATAAATGGGCGGCATTTTATTCAGAATTAATAGTTTATTACATGGACAAAAAATTCATTTAATTTTTTCCCATTAAATACTAGAATTATAGAAAAGTACTTTGCGAAAAGAATCGGCAGTAGGACGGAATCGTGTTGACCACCGATTAGTTTTTTGCTAATAACTCTTGCATCCCTCGACCGACTTTTTCGACTAAGAGCTTGATGGAAAGCTTATCTGTTCCTCTTTCAGACGGCATTAACATATTTTACGAGAAAACGTAAGAAATAAAATTTTTTTGATCAAAACTGAAATATCCTCGAAATCATTGAAAATGAAGTACCTTATCAGACGAAAATATGCCTTATCTAATAAGAGACATTTAAATTTTTTTAATTGCATAAATGGGCGGTATTTTATTCAGAATTAATAGTTTTTTACATGGACAAAAAATTAGTTTAATTTTTTCCCATTAAATACTATGATTATAGAAAAGAACTTTGCGAAAAGAATCGGCAGTAGGATGGAATCGTGTTGACCACCGCTTGGTTTTTTGCTAATAACTCTTGCATCCTTCGACCGACTTCTTCGACTAAGAGCTCGATGGAAAGCTTATCTGTTCCTCTTTCAGATAACATTAACATATTTTACGAAAAGTCATGAAAAATAAAATTTTTTTGATCAAAACTAAAATATCCTCGAAATAATTGGAAAAGAAGTACCTTATCAGACGAAAATATGCCTTATCTAATAAGAGACATTTAAATTTTTTTAATTGCATAAATGGGTGGAATTTTATTCAGAATTAATAGTTTTTTACATAAAAAAACTCCGTTTAATTTTTTCCCATTAAATACTAGAATTATAGAAAAGTACTTTGCGCAAAGAATCGGCAGTAGGACGGAATCGTGTTGACCACCGATTAGTTTTTTGCTAATAACTCTTGCATCCTTCGACCGACTTCTTCGACTAAGAGCTCGATGGAAAGTTTATCTTTTCCTCTTTCAGATGGCATTAACATATTTTACGAAAAGTCATGAGAAATAAAATTTTTTTGATCAAAACTTAAGTATCCTCGAAATCATTGAAAAAGAAGTACCTTATCAGATGAAAATATGCCTTATCTAATAAGAGACATTTAAATTTTTTTAATTTTATAAATGGGTGGCATTTTATTCAGAATAAATAGTTTTTTTACATTGACAAAAAATTCGTTTAATTTTTTCCCATTAAATACTAGAAATATAGAAAAGTACTTTGCGAAAAGAATCGGCATTAGGACGGAAACGTATTGACCACCGATTAGTTTTTTGCTAATAACTCTTGCATCCATCTACCGACTTCTTCGAATAAGAGCTCGATGGAAAGCTTATCTGTTCCTCTTTCAGATGGCATTAACATATTTTACGAAAAGTCATGAGAAATAAAATTTTTTTGATCAAAATTAAAATATCCTCGAAATCATTGAAAAAGAAAAACCTTAACATACGAAAATATTCCTTATCGAATAAGAGACATTTAAATTTTTTTAATTGCATAAATACTATAATTATAGAAAAGTACTTTGCGAAAAGAATCGGCAGTAGGACGGAATCGTGTTGATTACTGATAAGTTTTTTGCTAATAACTCTTGCATCCTTCGACCGACTTCTTCGACTAAATGCTCGATGGAAAGCTTATCTGTTCCTCTTTCAGATGGCATTAACATATTTTACGAAAAGTCGTAAGAAATAAAATTTTTTTGATCAAAACTAAAATATCGTCGAAATCATTGAAAAACAAGAACCTTATCAGAAGAAAATATGCCTTATCTAATAAGAGACATTTAAATTTTTTTAATTGCATAAATACTATAATTATAGAAAAGTACTTTGCGAAAAGAATCGGCAGTAGGACGGAATCGTGTTGATTACTGATAAGTTTTTTGCTAATAACTCTTGCATCCTTCGACCGACTTCTTCGACTAAGAGCTCGATGGAAAGCTTATCTGTTCCTCTTTCAGATCGCATTAACATATTTTACGAAAAATCGTAAGAAAGAACATTTTTTTGATCAAAACTAAAATATCCTCGAAATCATTGAAGAAGAAGTACCTTATCAGACGAAAATATGCCTTATCTAATAAGAGACATTTAAATTTTTTTAATTGCATAAATGGGTGGCATTTTATTCAGAATTAATAGTTTTTTACATAAACAAAAATTCCGTTTAATTTTTTCCCATTAAATACTAGAATTATAGAAAAGTACTTTGCGAAAAGAATCGGCAGTAGGACGGAATCGTGTTGACCACCGATTAGTTTTTTGCTAATAACTCTTGCATCCTTCGACCGACTTCTTCGACTAAAAGTTCGATGGAAAGCTTGTCTATTGCTCTTTCAGTTGGCATTAACATTTTTTACGAAAAGTCGTAAAAAATAAAATTTTTTGGATCAAAACTTAAATATCCTCGAAATCATTGAAAACGAAGTACCTTATCAGACGAAAATATGTCTTATCTAATAAGAGACATTTAAATTTTTTTAATATCATAAACAGGCTGCATTTTATTCAGAATTAATAGTTTTTTACATGGACAAAAAATTCGTTTAATTTTTTCCCATTAAATACTACAATTATAGAAAAGTACTTTGCGAAAAGAATCGGCAGTAGGACGGAAACGTGTTGACCACCGATTAGTTTTTTGCTAATAACTCTTGCATCCTTCGACCGATTTCTTCGACTAAGAGCTCGATGGAAAGCTTATCTATTTCTCTTTCAGTTGGCATTAACATTTTTTACGAAAAGTCGTAAGAAATAAAGTTTTTTTGATCAAAACTAAAATATCCTCGAAATCATTGAAAAAGAATAACCTTAACATACGAAAATATGCCTTATCGAATAAGAGACATTTAAATTTTTTTAATTTCATAAATGGATGGCATTTTATTCAGAATTAATAGTTTTTTTTACATGGACAAAAAATTCGTTTAATTTTTTCCCATTAAATACTACAATTATAGAAAAGCATTTTGCGAAAAGAATCGGCAGTAGGACGGAATCGTGTTGACCACCGATTGGTTTTTTGCTAACAACTCTTGCATCCTTCGACCGACTTCTTCGACTAAATGCTCGATGGAAAGCTTATCTGTTCCTGTTTCAGATGGCATTAACATATTTTACGAAAAGTCGTAAGAAATAAAATTTTTTTGATCAAAACTAAAATATCGTCGAAATCATTGAAAAAGAAAAACCTTATCATACGAAAATATGCCTTATCTAATAAGAGACATTTAAATTTTTAATTGCATAAATGGGTGGCATTTTATTCAGAATTAATAGTTTTTTTTACATGGACAAAAAATTCGTTTAATTTTTTCCCATTAAATACTACAATTATAGAAAAGCATTTTGCGAAAAGAATCGGCAGTAGGACGGAATCGTGTTGACCACCGATTGGTTTTTTGCTAACAACTCTTGCATCCTTCGACCGACTTCTTCGACTAAATGCTCGATGGAAAGCTTATCTGTTCCTCTTTCAGATGGCATTAACATATTTTACGAAAAGTCGTAAGAAATAAAATTGTTTTGATCAAAACTAAAATATCCTCGAAACCATTGAAAAAGAAGTACCTTATCAGAAGAAAATGTGCCTTATCTAATAAGAGACATTTAAATTTATTTAATTGCATAAATACTATAATTATAGAAAAGTACTTTGCGAAAAGAATCGGCAGTAGGACGGAAACGTGTTGACCACCGATTAGTTTTTTGCTAATAACTCTTGCATTCTTCGACCGACTTCTTCGACTAAGAGCTCGATGGAAAGCTTATCTGTTCCTCTTTCAGATGGCATTAACATATTTTACGAAAAGTCATGAGAAATAAAATTTTTTTGATCAAAACTAAAATATCCTCCAAATCATTGAAAAAGAAGTCCCTTATCAGACGAAAATATGCCTTATCTAATAAGAGACATTTAAATTTTTTTAATTTCATAAATGGGTGGCATTTTATTCAGAATTAATAGTTTTTTACATGGACAAAAAATTCGTTTAATTTTTTCCCATTAAATACTACAATTATAGAAAAGCATTTTGCGAAAAGAATCGGCAGTATGACGGAAACGTGTTGACCACCGATCAGTTTTTAGCTAATAACTCTTGCATCCTTCGGTCGACTTCTTCGAATAAGAGCTCGATGGAAAGCTTATCTGTTCCTCTTTCAGATGGCATTAACATATTTTACGAAAAATCATAAGAAATAAAATTTTTTTGATCAAAACTAAAATATCCTCCAAATCATTGAAAAAGAAGTCCCTTATCAGACGAAAATATGCCTTATCTAATAAGAGACATTTAAATTTTTTTAATTTCATAAATGGGTGGCATTTTATTCAGAATTAATAGTTTTTTACATGGACAAAAAATTCGTTTAATTTTTTCCCATTAAATACTACAATTATAGAAAAGCATTTTGCGAAAAGAATCGGCAGTATGACGGAAACGTGTTGACCACCGATCAGTTTTTAGCTAATAACTCTTGCATCCTTCGACCGACTTCTTCGACTAAGAGCTCGATGGAAAGCTTATCTGTTCCTCTTTCAGATGGCATTAACATATTTTACGAAAAGGCGTAAGAAATAAAATTTTTTTGATCAAAACTCAAATATCCTCGAAATCATTGAAAAAGAAGTACCTTATCATACGAAAATATGCATAATCTAACAAGAGATATTTAAATTTTTTTAATTGCATAAATGGGTGACATTTTATTCAGAATTAATAGTTTTTTTACATGGACAAAAAATTCGTTTAATTTTTTCCCATCAAATACAACAATTATAGAAAAGCATTTTGCGAAAAGAATCGGCAGTAGGACGGAAACGTGTTGACCACCGATTGGTTTTTTGCTTACAACTTTTGCATCCTTCGACCGACTTCTTCGACTAAATGCTCGATGGAAAGCTTATCTGTTCCTCTTTCAGATGGCATTAACATATTTTACGAAAAGTCGTAAGAAATAAAATTTTTTTGATCAAAACTAAAATATCCTCGAAATCATTGAAGAAGAAGTACCTTATCAGACGAAAATATGCCTTATCTAATAAGAGACATTTAAATTTTTTTAATTGCATAAATGGGTGGCTTTTTATTCAGAATTAATAGTTTTTTATATAAACAAAAACTCCGTTTACCACCGATTAGTTTTTTTCTAATAACTCTTGCATCCTTCGACCGACTTCTTCGAATAAGAGCTCGATGGAAAGCTTATCTGTTCCCTTTTCAGATGGTATTAACATATTTTACGAAAAGTCGTAAGAAATAAAATTTTTTTGATCAAAACTAAAATATCCTCCAAATCATTGAAAAAAAAGTACCTTATCATACGAAAATATGCCTTATCTAATAAGAGACATTTAAATTTTTTTAATTGCATAAACAGGTGGCATTTTATTCAGAATTAATAGTTTTTTTACATGGACAAAAAATTCGTTTAATGTTGTTCCCATTAAATACTACAATTATAGAAAAGCATTTTGCGAAAAGAATCGGCAGTATGACGGAAACGTGTTGACCACCGATTAGTTTTTTGCTAATAACTTTTGCATCCTTCGACCGACTTCTTCGACTAAGAGCTCGATGGAAAGCTTATCTGTTCCTCTTTCAGATGGCATTAACATATTTTACGAAAAGTCGTAAGAAATAAAGTTTTTTTGATCAAAACTAAAATATCCTCGAAATCATTGAAAAAGAATAACCTTAACATACGAAAATATGCCTTATCGAATAAGAGACATTTAAATTTTTTTAATTTTATAAATGGGTGGCATTTTATTCAGAATAAATAGTTTTTTTACATTGACAAAAAATTCGTTTAATTTTTTCCCATTAAATACTAGAATTATAGAAAAGTACTTTGCGCAAAGAATCGGCAGTAGGACGGAATCGTGTTGACCACCGATTAGTTTTTTGCTAATAACTCTTGCATCCTTCGACCGACTTCTTCGACTAAGAGCTCGATGGAAAGTTTATCTTTTCCTCTTTCAGATGGCATTAACATATTTTACGAAAAGTCATGAGAAATAAAATTTTTTTGATCAAAACTTAAGTATCCTCGAAATCATTGAAAAAGAAGTACCTTATCAGATGAAAATATGCCTTATCTAATAAGAGACATTTAAATTTTTTTAATTTTATAAATGGGTGGCATTTTATTCAGAATAAATAGTTTTTTTACATTGACAAAAAATTCGTTTAATTTTTTCCCATTAAATACTAGAATTATAGAAAAGTACTTTGCGAAAAGAATCGGCATTAGGACGGAAACGTATTGACCACCGATTAGTTTTTTGCTAATAACTCTTGCATCCATCTACCGACTTCTTCGAATAAGAGCTCGATGGAAAGCTTATCTGTTCCTCTTTCAGATGGCATTAACATATTTTACGAAAAGTCATGAGAAATAAAATTTTTTTGATCAAAATTAAAATATCCTCGAAATCATTGAAAAAGAAAAACCTTAACATACGAAAATATTCCTTATCGAATAAGAGACATTTAAATTTTTTTAATTGCATAAATACTATAATTATAGAAAAGTACTTTGCGAAAAGAATCGGCAGTAGGACGGAATCGTGTTGATTACTGATAAGTTTTTTGCTAATAACTCTTGCATCCTTCGACCGACTTCTTCGACTAAATGCTCGATGGAAAGCTTATCTGTTCCTCTTTCAGATGGCATTAACATATTTTACGAAAAGTCGTAAGAAATAAAATTTTTTTGATCAAAACTAAAATATCGTCGAAATCATTGAAAAACAAGTACCTTATCAGAAGAAAATATGCCTTATCTAATAAGAGACATTTAAATTTTTTTAATTGCATAAATACTATAATTATAGAAAAGTACTTTGCGAAAAGAATCGGCAGTAGGACGGAATCGTGTTGATTACTGATAAGTTTTTTGCTAATAACTTTTGCATCCTTCGACCGACTTCTTCGACTAAGAGCTCGATGGAAAGCTTATCTGTTCCTCTTTCAGATCGCATTAACATATTTTACGAAAAATCGTAAGAAAGAACATTTTTTTGATCAAAACTAAAATATCCTCGAAATCATTGAAGAAGAAGTACCTTATCAGACGAAAATATGCCTTATCTAATAAGAGACATTTAAATTTTTTTAATTGCATAAATGGGTGGCATTTTATTCAGAATTAATAGTTTTTTACATAAACAAAAATTCCGTTTAATTTTTTCCCATTAAATACTAGAATTATAGAAAAGTACTTTGCGAAAAGAATCGGCAGTAGGACGGAATCGTGTTGACCACCGATTAGTTTTTTGCTAATAACTCTTGCATCCTTCGACCGACTTCTTCGACTAAAAGTTCGATGGAAAGCTTGTCTATTGCTCTTTCAGTTGGCATTAACATTTTTTACGAAAAGTCGTAAAAAATAAAATTTTTTGGATCAAAACTTAAATATCCTCGAAATCATTGAAAACGAAGTACCTTATCAGACGAAAATATGTCTTATCTAATAAGAGACATTTAAATTTTTTTAATATCATAAACAGGCTGCATTTTATTCAGAATTAATAGTTTTTTACATGGACAAAAAATTCGTTTAATTTTTTCCCATTAAATACTAGAATTATAGAAAAGTACTTTGCGAAAAGAATCGGCAGTAGGACGGAAACGTGTTGACCACCGATTAGTTTTTTGCTAATAACTCTTGCATCCTTCGACCGATTTCTTCGACTAAGAGCTCGATGGAAAGCTTATCTATTTCTCTTTCAGTTGGCATTAACATTTTTTACGAAAGGTCGTAAGAAATAAAGTTTTTTTGATCAAAACTAAAATATCCTCGAAATCATTGAAAAAGAATAACCTTAACATACGAAAATATGCCTTATCGAATAAGAGACATTTAAATTTTTTTAATTGCATAAATGGGTGGCATTTTATTCAGAATTAATAGTTTTTTTTACATGGACAAAAAATTCGTTTAATTTTTTCCCATTAAATACTACAATTATAGAAAAGCATTTTGCGAAAAGAATCGGCAGTAGGACGGAATCGTGTTGACCACCGATTGGTTTTTTGCTAACAACTCTTGCATCCTTCGACCGACTTCTTCGACTAAATGCTCGATGGAAAGCTTATCTGTTCCTGTTTCAGATGGCATTAACATATTTTACGAAAAGTCGTAAGAAATAAAATTTTTTTGATCAAAACTAAAATATCGTCGAAATCATTGAAAAAGAAAAACCTTATCATACGAAAATATGCCTTATCTAATAAGAGACATTTAAATTTTTAATTGCATAAATGGGTGGCATTTTATTCAGAATTAATAGTTTTTTTTACATGGACAAAAAATTCGTTTAATTTTTTCCCATTAAATACTACAATTATAGAAAAGCATTTTGCGAAAAGAATCGGCAGTAGGACGGAATCGTGTTGACCACCGATTGGTTTTTTGCTAACAACTCTTGCATCCTTCGACCGACTTCTTCGACTAAATGCTCGATGGAAAGCTTATCTGTTCCTCTTTCAGATGGCATTAACATATTTTACGAAAAGTCGTAAGAAATAAAATTGTTTTGATCAAAACTAAAATATCCTCGAAACCATTGAAAAAGAAGTACCTTATCAGAAGAAAATGTGCCTTATCTAATAAGAGACATTTAAATTTATTTAATTGCATAAATACTATAATTATAGAAAAGTACTTTGCGAAAAGAATCGGCAGTAGGACGGAAACGTGTTGACCACCGATTAGTTTTTTGCTAATAACTCTTGCATTCTTCGACCGACTTCTTCGACTAAGAGCTCGATGGAAAGCTTATCTGTTCCTCTTTCAGATGGCATTAACATATTTTACGAAAAGTCATGAGAAATAAAATTTTTTTGATCAAAACTAAAATATCCTCCAAATCATTGAAAAAGAAGTCCCTTATCAGACGAAAATATGCCTTATCTAATAAGAGACATTTAAATTTTTTTAATTTCATAAATGGGTGGCATTTTATTCAGAATTAATAGTTTTTTACATGGACAAAAAATTCGTTTAATTTTTTCCCATTAAATACTACAATTATAGAAAAGCATTTTGCGAAAAGAATCGGCAGTATGACGGAAACGTGTTGACCACCGATCAGTTTTTAGCTAATAACTCTTGCATCCTTCGGTCGACTTCTTCGAATAAGAGCTCGATGGAAAGCTTATCTGTTCCTCTTTCAGATGGCATTAACATATTTTACGAAAAATCATAAGAAATAAAATTTTTTTGATCAAAACTAAAATATCCTCCAAATCATTGAAAAAGAAGTCCCTTATCAGACGAAAATATGCCTTATCTAATAAGAGACATTTAAATTTTTTTAATTTCATAAATGGGTGGCATTTTATTCAGAATTAATAGTTTTTTACATGGACAAAAAATTCGTTTAATTTTTTCCCATTAAATACTACAATTATAGAAAAGCATTTTGCGAAAAGAATCGGCAGTATGACGGAAACGTGTTGACCACCGATCAGTTTTTAGCTAATAACTCTTGCATCCTTCGACCGACTTCTTCGACTAAGAGCTCGATGGAAAGCTTATCTGTTCCTCTTTCAGATGGCATTAACATATTTTACGAAAAGGCGTAAGAAATAAAATTTTTTTGATCAAAACTCAAATATCCTCGAAATCATTGAAAAAGAAGTACCTTATCATACGAAAATATGCATAATCTAACAAGAGATATTTAAATTTTTTTAATTGCATAAATGGGTGACATTTAATTCAGAATTAATAGTTTTTTTACATGGACAAAAAATTCGTTTAATTTTTTCCCATCAAATACAACAATTATAGAAAAGCATTTTGCGAAAAGAATCGGCAGTAGGACGGAAACGTGTTGACCACCGATTGGTTTTTTGCTTACAACTCTTGCATCCTTCGACCGACTTCTTCGACTAAATGCTCGATGGAAAGCTTATCTGTTCCTCTTTCAGATGGCATTAACATATTTTACGAAAAGTCGTAAGAAATAAAATTTTTTTGATCAAAACTAAAATATCCTCGAAATCATTGAAGAAGAAGTACCTTATCAGACGAAAATATGCCTTATCTAATAAGAGACATTTAAATTTTTTTAATTGCATAAATGGGTGGCTTTTTATTCAGAATTAATAGTTTTTTATATAAACAAAAACTCCGTTTACCACCGATTAGTTTTTTTCTAATAACTCTTGCATCCTTCGACCGACTTCTTCGAATAAGAGCTCGATGGAAAGCTTATCTGTTCCCTTTTCAGATGGTATTAACATATTTTACGAAAAGTCGTAAGAAATAAAATTTTTTTGATCAAAACTAAAATATCCTCCAAATCATTGAAAAAAAAGTACCTTATCATACGAAAATATGCCTTATCTAATAAGAGACATTTAAATTTTTTTAATTGCATAAACAGGTGGCATTTTATTCAGAATTAATAGTTTTTTTACATGGACAAAAAATTCGTTTAATGTTGTTCCCATTAAATACTACAATTATAGAAAAGCATTTTGCGAAAAGAATCGGCAGTATGACGGAAACGTGTTGACCACCGATTAGTTTTTTGCTAATAACTTTTGCATCCTTCGACCGACTTCTTCGACTAAGAGCTCGATGGAAAGCTTATCTGTTCCTCTTTCAGATGGCATTAACATATTTTACGAAAAGTCGTAAAAAATAAAATTTTTTTGATCGAAACTAAAATATCCTCGAAATCATTGAAAAAGAAGTACCTTATCAGACGAAAATATGCCTTATCTAATAAGAGACATTTAAATTTCTTTAATTGCATAAATGGGTGGCATTTTATTCAGAATTAATAGTTTTTACATAAACAAAAACTCCGTTTAATTTTTTACCATTAAATACTAGAATTATAGAAAAGTACTTTGCGAAAAGAATCGGCAGTAGGACGGAAACGTGTTGACCACCGATTAGTTTTTTGCTAATAACTCTTGCGTCCATCTACCGACTTCTTCGAATAAGAGCTCGACGGAAAGCTTATCTGTTCCTCTTTCAGATGGCATTAACATATTTTACGAAAAGTCATGAGAAATAAAATTTTTTTGATCAAAATTAAAATATCATCGAAATCATTGAAAAAGAAAAACCTTATCATACGAAAATATGCCTTATCTAATAAGAGACATTTAAATTTTGTAATTGCATAAATGGGTGGCATTTTATTCAGAATTAATAGTTTTTTTTACATGGACAAAAAATTCGTTTAATTTTTTCCCATTAAATACTACAATTATAGAAAAGCATTTTGCGAAAAGAATCGGCAGTAGGACGGAATCGTGTTGACCACCGATTGGTTTTTTGCTAACAACTCTTGCATCCTTCGACCGACTTCTTCGACTAAATGCTCGATGGAAAGCTTATGTGTTCCTCTTTCAGATGGCATTAACATATTTTACGAAAAGTCATGAGAAATAAAATTTTTTTGATCAAAATTAAAATATCCTCGAAATCATTGAAAAAGAAAAACCTTATCATACGAAAATATGCCTTATCTAATAAGAGACATTTAAATTTTTTAATTGCATAAATGGGTGGCATTTTATTCAGAATTAATAGTTTTTTTTACATGGACAAAAAATTCGTTTAATTTTTTCCCATTAAATACTACAATTATAGAAAAGCATTTTGCGAAAAGAATCGGCAGTATGACGGAAACGTGTTGACCACCGATCAGTTTTTTGCTAATAACTCTTGCATCCTTCGACCGACTTCTTCGACTAAATGCTCGATGGAAAGCTTATCTGTTCCTCTTTCAGATGGCATTAACATATTTTACGAAAAGTCATGAGAAATAAAATTTTTTTGATCAAAATTAAAATATCCTCGAAATCATTGAAAAAGAAAAACCTTATCATACGAAAATATGCATAATCTAACAAGAGATATTTAAATTTTTTTAATTGCATAAATGGGTGACATTTTATTCAGAATTAATAGTTTTTTTACGTGGACAAAAAATTCGTTTAATTTTTTCCCATCAAATACAACAATTATAGAAAAGCATTTTGCGAAAAGAATCGGCAGTAGGACGGAATCGTGTTGACCACCGATTGGTTTTTTGCTAACAACTCTTGCATCCTTCGACCGACTTCTTCGACTAAATGCTCGATGGAAAGCTTATGTGTTCCTCTTTCAGATGGCATTAACATATTTTACGAAAAGTCATGAGAAATAAAATTTTTTTGATCAAAATTAAAATATCCTCGAAATCATTGAAAAAGAAAAACCTTATCATACGAAAATATGCCTTATCTAATAAGAGACATTTAAATTTTTTAATTGCATAAATGGGTGGCATTTTATTCAGAATTAATAGTTTTTTTTACATGGACAAAAAATTCGTTTAATTTTTTCCCATTAAATACTACAATTATAGAAAAGCATTTTGCGAAAAGAATCGGCAGTATGACGGAAACGTGTTGACCACCGATCAGTTTTTTGCTAATAACTCTTGCATCCTTCGACCGACTTCTTCGACTAAATGCTCGATGGAAAGCTTATCTGTTCCTCTTTCAGATGGCATTAACATATTTTACGAAAAGTCATGAGAAATAAAATTTTTTTGATCAAAATTAAAATATCCTCGAAATCATTGAAAAAGAAAAACCTTATCATACGAAAATATGCATAATCTAACAAGAGATATTTAAATTTTTTTAATTGCATAAATGGGTGGCATTTTATTCAGAATAAATAGTTTTTTTACATTGACAAAAAATTCGTTTAATTTTTTCCCATTAAATACTAGAATTATAGAAAAGTACTTTGCGCAAAGAATCGGCAGTAGGACGGAATCGTGTTGACCACCGATTAGTTTTTTGCTAATAACTCTTGCATCCTTCGACCGACTTCTTCGACTAAGAGCTCGATGGAAAGTTTATCTTTTCCTCTTTCAGATGGCATTAACATATTTTACGAAAAGTCATGAGAAATAAAATTTTTTTGATCAAAACTTAAGTATCCTCGAAATCATTGAAAAAGAAGTACCTTATCAGATGAAAATATGCCTTATCTAATAAGAGACATTTAAATTTTTTTAATTTTATAAATGGGTGGCATTTTATTCAGAATAAATAGTTTTTTTACATTGACAAAAAATTCGTTTAATTTTTTCCCATTAAATACTAGAATTATAGAAAAGTACTTTGCGAAAAGAATCGGCATTAGGACGGAAACGTATTGACCACCGATTAGTTTTTTGCTAATAACTCTTGCATCCATCTACCGACTTCTTCGAATAAGAGCTCGATGGAAAGCTTATCTGTTCCTCTTTCAGATGGCATTAACATATTTTACGAAAAGTCATGAGAAATAAAATTTTTTTGATCAAAATTAAAATATCCTCGAAATCATTGAAAAAGAAAAACCTTAACATACGAAAATATTCCTTATCGAATAAGAGACATTTAAATTTTTTTAATTGCATAAATACTATAATTATAGAAAAGTACTTTGCGAAAAGAATCGGCAGTAGGACGGAATCGTGTTGATTACTGATAAGTTTTTTGCTAATAACTCTTGCATCCTTCGACCGACTTCTTCGACTAAATGCTCGATGGAAAGCTTATCTGTTCCTCTTTCAGATGGCATTAACATATTTTACGAAAAGTCGTAAGAAATAAAATTTTTTTGATCAAAACTAAAATATCGTCGAAATCATTGAAAAACAAGTACCTTATCAGAAGAAAATATGCCTTATCTAATAAGAGACATTTAAATTTTTTTAATTGCATAAATACTATAATTATAGAAAAGTACTTTGCGAAAAGAATCGGCAGTAGGACGGAATCGTGTTGATTACTGATAAGTTTTTTGCTAATAACTCTTGCATCCTTCGACCGACTTCTTCGACTAAGAGCTCGATGGAAAGCTTATCTGTTCCTCTTTCAGATCGCATTAACATATTTTACGAAAAATCGTAAGAAAGAACATTTTTTTGATCAAAACTAAAATATCCTCGAAATCATTGAAGAAGAAGTACCTTATCAGACGAAAATATGCCTTATCTAATAAGAGACATTTAAATTTTTTTAATTGCATAAATGGGTGGCATTTTATTCAGAATTAATAGTTTTTTACATAAACAAAAATTCCGTTTAATTTTTTCCCATTAAATACTAGAATTATAGAAAAGTACTTTGCGAAAAGAATCGGCAGTAGGACGGAATCGTGTTGACCACCGATTAGTTTTTTGCTAATAACTCTTGCATCCTTCGACCGACTTCTTCGACTAAAAGTTCGATGGAAAGCTTGTCTATTGCTCTTTCAGTTGGCATTAACATGTTTTACGAAAAGTCGTAAAAAATAAAATTTTTTGGATCAAAACTTAAATATCCTCGAAATCATTGAAAACGAAGTACCTTATCAGACGAAAATATGTCTTATCTAATAAGAGACATTTAAATTTTTTTAATATCATAAACAGGCTGCATTTTATTCAGAATTAATAGTTTTTTACATGGACAAAAAATTCGTTTAATTTTTTCCCATTAAATACTAGAATTATAGAAAAGTACTTTGCGAAAAGAATCGGCAGTAGGACGGAAACGTGTTGACCACCGATTAGTTTTTTGCTAATAACTCTTGCATCCTTCGACCGATTTCTTCGACTAAGAGCTCGATGGAAAGCTTATCTATTTCTCTTTCAGTTGGCATTAACATTTTTTACGAAAAGTCGTAAGAAATAAAGTTTTTTTGATCAAAACTAAAATATCCTCGAAATCATTGAAAAAGAATAACCTTAACATACGAAAATATGCCTTATCGAATAAGAGACATTTAAATTTTTTTAATTGCATAAATGGGTGGCATTTTATTCAGAATTAATAGTTTTTTTTACATGGACAAAAAATTCGTTTAATTTTTTCCCATTAAATACTACAATTATAGAAAAGCATTTTGCGAAAAGAATCGGCAGTAGGACGGAATCGTGTTGACCACCGATTGGTTTTTTGCTAACAACTCTTGCATCCTTCGACCGACTTCTTCGACTAAATGCTCGATGGAAAGCTTATCTGTTCCTGTTTCAGATGGCATTAACATATTTTACGAAAAGTCGTAAGAAATAAAATTTTTTTGATCAAAACTAAAATATCGTCGAAATCATTGAAAAAGAAAAACCTTATCATACGAAAATATGCCTTATCTAATAAGAGACATTTAAATTTTTAATTGCATAAATGGGTGGCATTTTATTCAGAATTAATAGTTTTTTTTACATGGACAAAAAATTCGTTTAATTTTTTCCCATTAAATACTACAATTATAGAAAAGCATTTTGCGAAAAGAATCGGCAGTAGGACGGAATCGTGTTGACCACCGATTGGTTTTTTGCTAACAACTCTTGCATCCTTCGACCGACTTCTTCGACTAAATGCTCGATGGAAAGCTTATCTGTTCCTCTTTCAGATGGCATTAACATATTTTACGAAAAGTCGTAAGAAATAAAATTGTTTTGATCAAAACTAAAATATCCTCGAAACCATTGAAAAAGAAGTACCTTATCAGAAGAAAATGTGCCTTATCTAATAAGAGACATTTAAATTTATTTAATTGCATAAATACTATAATTATAGAAAAGTACTTTGCGAAAAGAATCGGCAGTAGGACGGAAACGTGTTGACCACCGATTAGTTTTTTGCTAATAACTCTTGCATTCTTCGACCGACTTCTTCGACTAAGAGCTCGATGGAAAGCTTATCTGTTCCTCTTTCAGATGGCATTAACATATTTTACGAAAAGTCATGAGAAATAAAATTTTTTTGATCAAAACTAAAATATCCTCCAAATCATTGAAAAAGAAGTCCCTTATCAGACGAAAATATGCCTTATCTAATAAGAGACATTTAAATTTTTTTAATTTCATAAATGGGTGGCATTTTATTCAGAATTAATAGTTTTTTACATGGACAAAAAATTCGTTTAATTTTTTCCCATTAAATACTACAATTATAGAAAAGCATTTTGCGAAAAGAATCGGCAGTATGACGGAAACGTGTTGACCACCGATCAGTTTTTAGCTAATAACTCTTGCATCCTTCGGTCGATTTCTTCGAATAAGAGCTCGATGGAAAGCTTATCTGTTCCTCTTTCAGATGGCATTAACATATTTTACGAAAAATCATAAGAAATAAAATTTTTTTGATCAAAACTAAAATATCCTCCAAATCATTGAAAAAGAAGTCCCTTATCAGACGAAAATATGCCTTATCTAATAAGAGACATTTAAATTTTTTTAATTTCATAAATGGGTGGCATTTTATTCAGAATTAATAGTTTTTTACATGGACAAAAAATTCGTTTAATTTTTTCCCATTAAATACTACAATTATAGAAAAGCATTTTGCGAAAAGAATCGGCAGTATGACGGAAACGTGTTGACCACCGATCAGTTTTTAGCTAATAACTCTTGCATCCTTCGACCGACTTCTTCGACTAAGAGCTCGATGGAAAGCTTATCTGTTCCTCTTTCAGATGGCATTAACATATTTTACGAAAAGGCGTAAGAAATAAAATTTTTTTGATCAAAACTCAAATATCCTCGAAATCATTGAAAAAGAAGTACCTTATCATACGAAAATATGCATAATCTAACAAGAGATATTTAAATTTTTTTAATTGCATAAATGGGTGACATTTTATTCAGAATTAATAGTTTTTTTACATGGACAAAAAATTCGTTTAATTTTTTCCCATCAAATACAACAATTATAGAAAAGCATTTTGCGAAAAGAATCGGCAGTAGGACGGAAACGTGTTGACCACCGATTGGTTTTTTGCTTACAACTCTTGCATCCTTCGACCGACTTCTTCGACTAAATGCTCGATGGAAAGCTTATCTGTTCCTCTTTCAGATGGCATTAACATATTTTACGAAAAGTCGTAAGAAATAAAATTTTTTTGATCAAAACTAAAATATCCTCGAAATCATTGAAGAAGAAGTACCTTATCAGACGAAAATATGCCTTATCTAATAAGAGACATTTAAATTTTTTTAATTGCATAAATGGGTGGCTTTTTATTCAGAATTAATAGTTTTTTATATAAACAAAAACTCCGTTTACCACCGATTAGTTTTTTTCTAATAACTCTTGCATCCTTCGACCGACTTCTTCGAATAAGAGCTCGATGGAAAGCTTATCTGTTCCCTTTTCAGATGGTATTAACATATTTTACGAAAAGTCGTAAGAAATAAAATTTTTTTGATCAAAACTAAAATATCCTCCAAATCATTGAAAAAAAAGTACCTTATCATACGAAAATATGCCTTATCTAATAAGAGACATTTAAATTTTTTTAATTGCATAAACAGGTGGCATTTTATTCAGAATTAATAGTTTTTTTACATGGACAAAAAATTCGTTTAATGTTGTTCCCATTAAATACTACAATTATAGAAAAGCATTTTGCGAAAAGAATCGGCAGTATGACGGAAACGTGTTGACCACCGATTAGTTTTTTGCTAATAACTTTTGCATCCTTCGACCGACTTCTTCGACTAAGAGCTCGATGGAAAGCTTATCTGTTCCTCTTTCAGATGGCATTAACATATTTTACGAAAAGTCGTAAAAAATAAAATTTTTTTGATCGAAACTAAAATATCCTCGAAATCATTGAAAAAGAAGTACCTTATCAGACGAAAATATGCCTTATCTAATAAGAGACATTTAAATTTCTTTAATTGCATAAATGGGTGGCATTTTATTCAGAATTAATAGTTTTTACATAAACAAAAACTCCGTTTCATTTTTTACCATTAAATACTAGAATTATAGAAAAGTACTTTGCGAAAAGAATCGGCAGTAGGACGGAAACGTGTTGACCACCGATTAGTTTTTTGCTAATAACTCTTGCGTCCATCTACCGACTTCTTCGAATAAGAGCTCGACGGAAAGCTTATCTGTTCCTCTTTCAGATGGCATTAACATATTTTACGAAAAGTCATGAGAAATAAAATTTTTTTGATCAAAATTAAAATATCATCGAAATCATTGAAAAAGAAAAACCTTATCATACGAAAATATGCCTTATCTAATAAGAGACATTTAAATTTTGTAATTGCATAAATGGGTGGCATTTTATTCAGAATTAATAGTTTTTTTTACATGGACAAAAAATTCGTTTAATTTTTTCCCATTAAATACTACAATTATAGAAAAGCATTTTGCGAAAAGAATCGGCAGTAGGACGGAATCGTGTTGACCACCGATTGGTTTTTTGCTAACAACTCTTGCATCCTTCGACCGACTTCTTCGACTAAATGCTCGATGGAAAGCTTATGTGTTCCTCTTTCAGATGGCATTAACATATTTTACGAAAAGTCATGAGAAATAAAATTTTTTTGATCAAAATTAAAATATCCTCGAAATCATTGAAAAAGAAAAACCTTATCATACGAAAATATGCCTTATCTAATAAGAGACATTTAAATTTTTTAATTGCATAAATGGGTGGCATTTTATTCAGAATTAATAGTTTTTTTTACATGGACAAAAAATTCGTTTAATTTTTTCCCATTAAATACTACAATTATAGAAAAGCATTTTGCGAAAAGAATCGGCAGTATGACGGAAACGTGTTGACCACCGATCAGTTTTTTGCTAATAACTCTTGCATCCTTCGACCGACTTCTTCGACTAAATGCTCGATGGAAAGCTTATCTGTTCCTCTTTCAGATGGCATTAACATATTTTACGAAAAGTCATGAGAAATAAAATTTTTTTGATCAAAATTAAAATATCCTCGAAATCATTGAAAAAGAAAAACCTTATCATACGAAAATATGCATAATCTAACAAGAGATATTTAAATTTTTTTAATTGCATAAATGGGTGACATTTTATTCAGAATTAATAGTTTTTTTACGTGGACAAAAAATTCGTTTAATTTTTTCCCATCAAATACAACAATTATAGAAAAGCATTTTGCGAAAAGAATCGGCAGTAGGACGGAAACGTGTTGACCACCGATTGGTTTTTTGTTAACAACTTTTGCATCCTTCGACCGACTTCTTCGACTAAATGCTCGATGGAAAGCTTATCTGTTCCTCTTTCAGATGGCATTAACATATTTTACGAAAAGTCGTAAGAAATAAAATTTTTTTGATCAAAACTAAAATATCCTCGAAATCATTGAAGAAGAAGTACCTTATCAGACGAAAATATGCCTTATCTAATAAGGGACATTTAAATTTTTTTAATTGCATAAATGGGTGGCTTTTTATTCAGAATTAATAGTTTTTTACATAAACAAAAACTCCGTTTACCACCGATTAGTTTTTTTCTAATAATTCTTGCATCCTTCGACCGACTTCTTCGAATAAGAGCTCGATGGAAAGCTTATCTGTTCCCTTTTCAGATGGTATTAACATATTTTACGAAAAGTCGTAAGAAATAAAATTTTTTTGATCAAAACTAAAATATCCTCCAAATCATTGAAAAAAAAGTACCTTATCATACGAAAATATGCCTTATCTACTAAGAGACATTTAAATTTTTTTAATTGCATAAACAGGTGGCATTTTATTCAGAATTAATAGTTTTTTTACATGGACAAAAAATTCGTTTAATGTTGTTCCCATTAAATACTACAATTATAGAAAAGCATTTTGCGAAAAGAATCGGCAGTATGACGGAAACGTGTTGACCACCGATTAGTTTTTTGCTAATAACTTTTGCATCCTTCGACCGACTTCTTCGACTAAGAGCTCGATGGAAAGCTTATCTGTTCCTCTTTCAGACGGCATTAACATATTTTACGAAAAGTCGTAAAAAATAAAATTTTTTTGATCGAAACTAAAATATCCTCGAAATCATTGAAAAAGAAGTACCTTATCAGACGAAAATATGCCTTATCTAATAAGAGACATTTAAATTTCTTTAATTGCATAAATGGGTGGCATTTTATTCAGAATTAATAGTTTTTACATAAACAAAAACTCCGTTTAATTTTTTCCCATTAAATACTAGAATTATAGAAAAGTACTTTGCGAAAAGAATCGGCAGTAGGACTGAAACGTGTTGACCACCGATTAGTTTTTTGCTAATAACTCTTGCATCCTTCGACCGACTTCTTCGACTAAGAGCTCGATGGAAAGCTTATCTATTTCTCTTTCAGTTGGCATTAACATTTTTTACGAAAAGTCGTAAGAAATAAAGTTTTTTTGATCAAAACTAAAATATCCTCGAAATCATTGAAAACGAAGTACCTTATCAGACGAAAATATGTCTTATCTAATAAGAGACATTTAAATTTTTTTAATATCATAAACAGGCTGCATTTTATTCAGAATTAATAGTTTTTTACATGGACAAAAAATTCGTTTAATTTTTTCCCATTAAATACTAGAATTATAGAAAAGTACTTTGCGAAAAGAATCGGCAGTAGGACGGAAACGTGTTGACCACCGATTAGTTTTTTGCTAGTAACTCTTGCGTCCATCTACCGACTTCTTCGAATAAGAGCTCAATGGAAAGCTTATCTGTTCCTCTTTCAGATGGCATTAACATATTTTACGAAAAGTCATGAGAAATAAAATTTTTTTGATCAAAATTGAAATATCATCGAAATCATTGAAAAAGAAAAACCTTATCATACGAAAATATGCCTTATCTAATAAGAGACATTTAAATTTTTTAATTGCATAAATGGGTGGCATTTTATTCAGAATTAATAGTTTTTTTTACATGGACAAAAAATTCGTTTAATTTTTTCCCATTAAATACTACAATTATAGAAAAGCATTTTGCGAAAAGAATCGGCAGTAGGACGGAATCGTGTTGACCACCGATTGGTTTTTTGCTAACAACTCGTGCATCCTTCGACCGACTTCTTCGACTAAATGCTCGATGGAAAGCTTATCTGTTCCTCCTTCAGATGGCATTAACATATTTTACGAAAAGTCATGAGAAATAAAATTTTTTTGATCAAAATTAAAATATCCTCGAAATCATTGAAAAAGAAAAACCTTATCATACGAAAATATGCCTTATCTAATAAGAGACATTTAAATTTTTTAATTGCATAAATGGGTGGCATTTTATTCAGAATTAATAGTTTTTTTTACATGGACAAAAAATTCGTTTAATTTTTTCCCATTAAATACTACAATTATAGAAAAGCATTTTGCGAAAAGAATCGGCAGTATGACGGAAACGTGTTGACCACCGATCAGTTTTTTGCTAATAACTCTTGCATCCTTCGACCGACTTCTTCGACTAAGAGCTCGATGGAAAGCTTATCTGTTCCTCTTTCAGGTGGCATTAACATATTTTACGAAAAGTCGTAAGAAATAAAATTTTGTTGATCAAAACTAAAATATCATCGAAATCATTGAAAAAGAAGTACCTTATCAGAAGAAAATGTGCCTTATCTAATAAGAGACATTTAAATTTATTTAATTGCATAAATACTATAATTATAGAAAAGTACTTTGCGAAAAGAATCGGCAGTAGGACGGAAACGTGTTGACCACCGATTAGTTTTTTGCTAATAACTCTTGCATTCTTCGACCGACTTCTTCGACTAAGAGCTCGATGGAAAGCTTATCTGTTCCTCTTTCAGATGGCATTAACATATTTTACGAAAAGTCATGAGAAATAAAATTTTTTTGATCAAAACTAAAATATCCTCCAAATCATTGAAAAAGAAGTCCCTTATCAGACGAAAATATGCCTTATCTAATAAGAGACATTTAAATTTTTTTAATTTCATAAATGGGTGGCATTTTATTCAGAATTAATAGTTTTTTACATGGACAAAAAATTCGTTTAATTTTTTCCCATTAAATACTACAATTATAGAAAAGCATTTTGCGAAAAGAATCGGCAGTATGACGGAAACGTGTTGACCACCGATCAGTTTTTAGCTAATAACTCTTGCATCCTTCGACCGACTTCTTCGAATAAGAGCTCGATGGAAAGCTTATCTGTTCCTCTTTCAGATGGCATTAACATATTTTACGAAAAGTCATAAGAAATAAAATTTTTTTGATCAAAACTAAAATATCCTCCAAATCATTGAAAAAGAAGTCCCTTATCAGACGAAAATATGCCTTATCTAATAAGAGACATTTAAATTTTTTTAATTTCATAAATGGGTGGCATTTTATTCAGAATTAATAGTTTTTTACATGGACAAAAAATTCGTTTAATTTTTTCCCATTAAATACTACAATTATAGAAAAGCATTTTGCGAAAAGAATCGGCAGTATGACGGAAACGTGTTGACCACCGATCAGTTTTTAGCTAATAACTCTTGCATCCTTCGACCGACTTCTTCGACTAAGAGCTCGATGGAAAGCTTATCTGTTCCTCTTTCAGATGGCATTAACATATTTTACGAAAAGTCATAAGAAATAAAATTTTTTTGATCAAAACTAAAATATCCTCCAAATCATTGAAAAAGAAGTCCCTTATCATACGAAAATATGCATAATCTAACAAGAGATATTTAAATTTTTTTAATTGCATAAATGGGTGACATTTAATTCAGAATTAATAGTTTTTTTACATGGACCAAAAATTCGTTTAATTTTTTCCCATCAAATACAACAATTATAGAAAAGCATTTTGCGAAAAGAATCGGCAGTAGGACGGAAACGTGTTGACCACCGATTGGTTTTTTGCTAACAACTCTTGCATCCTTCGACCGACTTCTTCGACTAAATGCTCGATGGAAAGCTTATCTGTTCCTCTTTCAGATGGCATTAACATATTTTACGAAAAGTCGTAAGAAATAAAATTTTTTTGATCAAAACTAAAATATCCTCGAAATCATTGAAGAAGAAGTACCTTATCAGACGAAAATATGCCTTATCTAATAAGAGACATTTAAATTTTTTTAATTGCATAAATGGGTGGCTTTTTATTCAGAATTAATAGTTTTTTATATAAACAAAAACTCCGTTTACCACCGATTAGTTTTTTTCTAATAACTCTTGCATCCTTCGACCGACTTCTTCGAATAAGAGCTCGATGGAAAGCTTATCTGTTCCCTTTTCAGATGGTATTAACATATTTTACGAAAAGTCGTAAGAAATAAAATTTTTTTGATCAAAACTAAAATATCCTCCAAATCATTGAAAAAAAAGTACCTTATCATACGAAAATATGCCTTATCTAATAAGAGACATTTAAATTTATTTAATTGCATAAATACTATAATTATAGAAAAGTACTTTGCGAAAAGAATCGGCAGTAGGACGGAAACGTGTTGACCACCGATTAGTTTTTTGCTAATAACTCTTGCATTCTTCGACCGACTTCTTCGACTAAGAGCTCGATGGAAAGCTTATCTGTTCCTCTTTCAGATGGCATTAACATATTTTACGAAAAGTCATGAGAAATAAAATTTTTTTGATCAAAACTAAAATATCCTCCAAATCATTGAAAAAGAAGTCCCTTATCAGACGAAAATATGCCTTATCTAATAAGAGACATTTAAATTTTTTTAATTTCATAAATGGGTGGCATTTTATTCAGAATTAATAGTTTTTTACATGGACAAAAAATTCGTTTAATTTTTTCCCATTAAATACTACAATTATAGAAAAGCATTTTGCGAAAAGAATCGGCAGTATGACGGAAACGTGTTGACCACCGATCAGTTTTTAGCTAATAACTCTTGCATCCTTCGACCGACTTCTTCGAATAAGAGCTCGATGGAAAGCTTATCTGTTCCTCTTTCAGATGGCATTAACATATTTTACGAAAAGTCATAAGAAATAAAATTTTTTTGATCAAAACTAAAATATCCTCCAAATCATTGAAAAAGAAGTCCCTTATCAGACGAAAATATGCCTTATCTAATAAGAGACATTTAAATTTTTTTAATTTCATAAATGGGTGGCATTTTATTCAGAATTAATAGTTTTTTACATGGACAAAAAATTCGTTTAATTTTTTCCCATTAAATACTACAATTATAGAAAAGCATTTTGCGAAAAGAATCGGCAGTATGACGGAAACGTGTTGACCACCGATCAGTTTTTAGCTAATAACTCTTGCATCCTTCGACCGACTTCTTCGACTAAGAGCTCGATGGAAAGCTTATCTGTTCCTCTTTCAGATGGCATTAACATATTTTACGAAAAGGCGTAAGAAATAAAATTTTTTTGATCAAAACTCAAATATCCTCGAAATCATTGAAAAAGAAGTACCTTATCATACGAAAATATGCATAATCTAACAAGAGATATTTAAATTTTTTTAATTGCATAAATGGGTGACATTTTATTCAGAATTAATAGTTTTTTTACATGGACAAAAAATTCGTTTAATTTTTTCCCATCAAATACAACAATTATAGAAAAGCATTTTGCGAAAAGAATCGGCAGTAGGACGGAAACGTGTTGACCACCGATTGGTTTTTTGCTTACAACTCTTGCATCCTTCGACCGACTTCTTCGACTAAATGCTCGATGGAAAGCTTATCTGTTCCTCTTTCAGATGGCATTAACATATTTTACGAAAAGTCGTAAGAAATAAAATTTTTTTGATCAAAACTAAAATATCCTCGAAATCATTGAAGAAGAAGTACCTTATCAGAAGAAAATATGCCTTATCTAATAAGAGACATTTAAATTTTTTTAATTGCATAAATGGGTGGCTTTTTATTCAGAATTAATAGTTTTTTATATAAACAAAAACTCCGTTTACCACCGATTAGTTTTTTTCTAATAACTCTTGCATCCTTCGACCGACTTCTTCGAATAAGAGCTCGATGGAAAGCTTATCTGTTCCCTTTTCAGATGGTATTAACATATTTTACGAAAAGTCGTAAGAAATAAAATTTTTTTGATCAAAACTAAAATATCCTCCAAATCATTGAAAAAAAAGTACCTTATCATACGAAAATATGCCTTATCTAATAAGAGACATTTAAATTTTTTTAATTGCATAAACAGGTGGCATTTTATTCAGAATTAATAGTTTTTTTACATGGACAAAAAATTCGTTTAATGTTGTTCCCATTAAATACTACAATTATAGAAAAGCATTTTGCGAAAAGAATCGGCAGTATGACGGAAACGTGTTGACCACCGATTAGTTTTTTGCTAATAACTTTTGCATCCTTCGACCGACTTCTTCGACTAAGAGCTCGATGGAAAGCTTATCTGTTCCTCTTTCAGATGGCATTAACATATTTTACGAAAAGTCGTAAAAAATAAAATTTTTTTGATCGAAACTAAAATATCCTCGAAATCATTGAAAAAGAAGTACCTTATCAGACGAAAATATGCCTTATCTAATAAGAGACATTTAAATTTCTTTAATTGCATAAATGGGTGGCATTTTATTCAGAATTAATAGTTTTTACATAAACAAAAACTCCGTTTAATTTTTTCCCATTAAATACTAGAATTATAGAAAAGTACTTTGCGAAAAGAATCGGCAGTAGGACGGAAACGTGTTGACCACCGATTAGTTTTTTGCTAATAACTCTTGCGTCCATCTACCGACTTCTTCGAATAAGAGCTCGACGGAAAGCTTATCTGTTCCTCTTTCAGATGGCATTAACATATTTTACGAAAAGTCATGAGAAATAAAATTTTTTTGATCAAAATAAAATATCATCGAAATCATTGAAAAAGAAAAACCTTATCATACGAAAATATGCCTTATCTAATAAGAGACATTTAAATTTTTTAATTGCATAAATGGGTGGCATTTTATTCAGAATTAATAGTTTTTTTTACATGGACAAAAAATTCGTTTAATTTTTTCCCATTAAATACTACAATTATAGAAAAGCATTTTGCGAAAAGAATCGGCAGTAGGACGGAATCGTGTTGACCACCGATTGGTTTTTTGCTAACAACTCTTGCATCCTTCGACCGACTTCTTCGACTAAGAGCTCGATGGAAAGCTTATCTGTTCCTCTTTCAGATGGCATTAACATATTTTACGAAAAGTCATGAGAAATAAAATTTTTTTGATCAAAACTAAAATATCCTCCAAATCATTGAAAAAGAAGTCCCTTATCAGACGAAAATATGCCTTATCTAATAAGAGACATTTAAATTTTTTTAATTTCATAAATGGGTGGCATTTTATTCAGAATTAATAGTTTTTTACATGGACAAAAAATTCGTTTAATTTTTTCCCATTAAATACTACAATTATAGAAAAG
The DNA here is from genome assembly GCA_034638295.1 of Phortica okadai. Taxonomy (NCBI): domain Eukaryota; kingdom Metazoa; phylum Arthropoda; class Insecta; order Diptera; family Drosophilidae; genus Phortica; species Phortica okadai. The sequence goes on along the minus strand of CM067850.1, from coordinate 25,591,588 downwards.
CATTTTGCGAAAAGAATCGGCAGTATGACGGAAACGTGTTGACCACCGATCAGTTTTTAGCTAATAACTCTTGCATCCTTCGACCGACTTCTTCGAATAAGAGCTCGATGGAAAGCTTATCTGTTCCTCTTTCAGATGGCATTAACATATTTTACGAAAAGTCATAAGAAATAAAATTTTTTTGATCAAAACTAAAATATCCTCCAAATCATTGAAAAAGAAGTCCCTTATCAGACGAAAATATGCCTTATCTAATAAGAGACATTTAAATTTTTTTAATTTCATAAATGGGTGGCATTTTATTCAGAATTAATAGTTTTTTACATGGACAAAAAATTCGTTTAATTTTTTCCCATTAAATACTACAATTATAGAAAAGCATTTTGCGAAAAGAATCGGCAGTATGACGGAAACGTGTTGACCACCGATCAGTTTTTAGCTAATAACTCTTGCATCCTTCGACCGACTTCTTCGACTAAGAGCTCGATGGAAAGCTTATCTGTTCCTCTTTCAGATGGCATTAACATATTTTACGAAAAGGCGTAAGAATTAATAGTTTTTTTACATGGACAAAAAATTCGTTTAATGTTGTTCCCATTAAATACTACAATTATAGAAAAGCATTTTGCGAAAAGAATCGGCAGTATGACGGAAACGTGTTGACCACCGATTAGTTTTTTGCTAATAACTTTTGCATCCTTCGACCGACTTCTTCGACTAAGAGCTCGATGGAAAGCTTATCTGTTCCTCTTTCAGATGGCATTAACATATTTTACGAAAAGTCGTAAAAAATAAAATTTTTTTGATCGAAACTAAAATATCCTCGAAATCATTGAAAAAGAAGTACCTTATCAGACGAAAATATGCCTTATCTAATAAGAGACATTTAAATTTCTTTAATTGCATAAATGGGTGGCATTTTATTCAGAATTAATAGTTTTTACATAAACAAAAACTCCGTTTAATTTTTTCCCATTAAATACTAGAATTATAGAAAAGTACTTTGCGAAAAGAATCGGCAGTAGGACGGAAACGTGTTGACCACCGATTAGTTTTTTGCTAATAACTCTTGCGTCCATCTACCGACTTCTTCGAATAAGAGCTCGACGGAAAGCTTATCTGTTCCTCTTTCAGATGGCATTAACATATTTTACGAAAAGTCATGAGAAATAAAATTTTTTTGATCAAAATTAAAATATCATCGAAATCATTGAAAAAGAAAAACCTTATCATACGAAAATATGCCTTATCTAATAAGAGACATTTAAATTTTTTAATTGCATAAATGGGTGGCATTTTATTCAGAATTAATAGTTTTTTTTACATGGACAAAAAATTCGTTTAATTTTTTCCCATTAAATACTACAATTATAGAAAAGCATTTTGCGAAAAGAATCGGCAGTAGGACGGAATCGTGTTGACCACCGATTGGTTTTTTGCTAACAACTCTTGCATCCTTCGACCGACTTCTTCGACTAAGAGCTCGATGGAAAGCTTATCTGTTCCTCTTTCAGATGGCATTAACATATTTTACGAAAAGTCATGAGAAATAAAATTTTTTTGATCAAAACTAAAATATCCTCCAAATCATTGAAAAAGAAGTCCCTTATCAGACGAAAATATGCCTTATCTAATAAGAGACATTTAAATTTTTTTAATTTCATAAATGGGTGGCATTTTATTCAGAATTAATAGTTTTTTACATGGACAAAAAATTCGTTTAATTTTTTCCCATTAAATACTACAATTATAGAAAAGCATTTTGCGAAAAGAATCGGCAGTATGACGGAAACGTGTTGACCACCGATCAGTTTTTAGCTAATAACTCTTGCATCCTTCGACCGACTTCTTCGAATAAGAGCTCGATGGAAAGCTTATCTGTTCCTCTTTCAGATGGCATTAACATATTTTACGAAAAGTCATAAGAAATAAAATTTTTTTGATCAAAACTAAAATATCCTCCAAATCATTGAAAAAGAAGTCCCTTATCAGACGAAAATATGCCTTATCTAATAAGAGACATTTAAATTTTTTTAATTTCATAAATGGGTGGCATTTTATTCAGAATTAATAGTTTTTTACATGGACAAAAAATTCGTTTAATTTTTTCCCATTAAATACTACAATTATAGAAAAGCATTTTGCGAAAAGAATCGGCAGTATGACGGAAACGTGTTGACCACCGATCAGTTTTTAGCTAATAACTCTTGCATCCTTCGACCGACTTCTTCGACTAAGAGCTCGATGGAAAGCTTATCTGTTCCTCTTTCAGATGGCATTAACATATTTTACGAAAAGGCGTAAGAAATAAAATTTTTTTGATCAAAACTCAAATATCCTCGAAATTATTGAAAAAGAAGTACCTTATCATACGAAAATATGCATAATCTAACAAGAGATATTTAAATTTTTTTAATTGCATAAATGGGTGACATTTTATTCAGAATTAATAGTTTTTTTACATGGACAAAAAATTCGTTTAATTTTTTCCCATCAAATACAACAATTATAGAAAAGCATTTTGCGAAAAGAATCGGCAGTAGGACGGAAACGTGTTGACCACCGATTGGTTTTTTGCTTACAACTCTTGCATCCTTCGACCGACTTCTTCGACTAAATGCTCGATGGAAAGCTTATCTGTTCCTCTTTCAGATGGCATTAACATATTTTACGAAAAGTCGTAAGAAATAAAATTTTTTTGATCAAAACTAAAATATCCTCGAAATCATTGAAGAAGAAGTACCTTATCAGACGAAAATATGCCTTATCTAATAAGAGACATTTAAATTTTTTTAATTGCATAAATGGGTGGCTTTTTATTCAGAATTAATAGTTTTTTATATAAACAAAAACTCCGTTTACCACCGATTAGTTTTTTTCTAATAACTCTTGCATCCTTCGACCGACTTCTTCGAATAAGAGCTCGATGGAAAGCTTATCTGTTCCCTTTTCAGATGGTATTAACATATTTTACGAAAAGTCGTAAGAAATAAAATTTTTTTGATCAAAACTAAAATATCCTCCAAATCATTGAAAAAAAAGTACCTTATCATACGAAAATATGCCTTATCTAATAAGAGACATTTAAATTTTTTTAATTGCATAAACAGGTGGCATTTTATTCAGAATTAATAGTTTTTTTACATGGACAAAAAATTCGTTTAATGTTGTTCCCATTAAATACTACAATTATAGAAAAGCATTTTGCGAAAAGAATCGGCAGTATGACGGAAACGTGTTGACCACCGATTAGTTTTTTGCTAATAACTTTTGCATCCTTCGACCGACTTCTTCGACTAAGAGCTCGATGGAAAGCTTATCTGTTCCTCTTTCAGATGGCATTAACATATTTTACGAAAAGTCGTAAAAAATAAAATTTTTTTGATCGAAACTAAAATATCCTCGAAATCATTGAAAAAGAAGTACCTTATCAGACGAAAATATGCCTTATCTAATAAGAGACATTTAAATTTCTTTAATTGCATAAATGGGTGGCATTTTATTCAGAATTAATAGTTTTTACATAAACAAAAACTCCGTTTAATTTTTTCCCATTAAATACTAGAATTATAGAAAAGTACTTTGCGAAAAGAATCGGCAGTAGGACGGAAACGTGTTGACCACCGATTAGTTTTTTGCTAATAACTCTTGCGTCCATCTACCGACTTCTTCGAATAAGAGCTCGACGGAAAGCTTATCTGTTCCTCTTTCAGATGGCATTAACATATTTTACGAAAAGTCATGAGAAATAAAATTTTTTTGATCAAAATTAAAATATCATCGAAATCATTGAAAAAGAAAAACCTTATCATACGAAAATATGCCTTATCTAATAAGAGACATTTAAATTTTTTAATTGCATAAATGGGTGGCATTTTATTCAGAATTAATAGTTTTTTTTACATGGACAAAAAATTCGTTTAATTTTTTCCCATTAAATACTACAATTATAGAAAAGCATTTTGCGAAAAGAATCGGCAGTAGGACGGAATCGTGTTGACCACCGATTGGTTTTTTGCTAACAACTCTTGCATCCTTCGACCGACTTCTTCGACTAAATGCTCGATGGAAAGCTTATGTGTTCCTCTTTCAGATGGCATTAACATATTTTACGAAAAGTCATGAGAAATAAAATTTTTTTGATCAAAATTAAAATATCCTCGAAATCATTGAAAAAGAAAAATCTTATCATACGAAAATATGCCTTATCTAATAAGAGACATTTAAATTTTTTAATTGCATAAATGGGTGGCATTTTATTCAGAATTAATAGTTTTTTTTACATGGACAAAAAATTCGTTTAATTTTTTCCCATTAAATACTACAATTATAGAAAAGCATTTTGCGAAAAGAATCGGCAGTATGACGGAAACGTGTTGACCACCGATCAGTTTTTTGCTAATAACTCTTGCATCCTTCGACCGACTTCTTCGACTAAATGCTCGATGGAAAGCTTATCTGTTCCTCTTTCAGATGGCATTAACATATTTTACGAAAAGTCATGAGAAATAAAATTTTTTTGATCAAAATTAAAATATCCTCGAAATCATTGAAAAAGAAAAACCTTATCATACGAAAATATGCATAATCTAACAAGAGATATTTAAATTTTTTTAATTGCATAAATGGGTGACATTTTATTCAGAATTAATAGTTTTTTTACATGGACAAAAAATTCGTTTAATTTTTTCCCATCAAATACAACAATTATAGAAAAGCATTTTGCGAAAAGAATCGGCAGTAGGACGGAAACGTGTTGACCACCGATTGGTTTTTTGCTAACAACTCTTGCATCCTTCGACCGACTTCTTCGACTAAATGCTCGATGGAAAGCTTATCTGTTCCTCTTTCAGATGGCATTAACATATTTTACGAAAAGTCGTAAGAAATAAAATTTTTTTGATCAAAACTAAAATATCCTCGAAATCATTGAAGAAGAAGTACCTTATCAGACGAAAATATGCCTTATCTAATAAGGGACATTTAAATTTTTTTAATTGCATAAATGGGTGGCTTTTTATTCAGAATTAATAGTTTTTTACATAAACAAAAACTCCGTTTACCACCGATTAGTTTTTTTCTAATAACTCTTGCATCCTTCGACCGACTTCTTCGAATAAGAGCTCGATGGAAAGCTTATCTGTTCCCTTTTCAGATGGTATTAACATATTTTACGAAAAGTCGTAAGAAATAAAATTTTTTTGATCAAAACTAAAATATCCTCCAAATCATTGAAAAAAAAGTACCTTATCATACGAAAATATGCCTTATCTACTAAGAGACATTTAAATTTTTTTAATTGCATAAACAGGTGGCATTTTATTCAGAATTAATAGTTTTTTTACATGGACAAAAAATTCGTTTAATGTTGTTCCCATTAAATACTACAATTATAGAAAAGCATTTTGCGAAAAGAATCGGCAGTATGACGGAAACGTGTTGACCACCGATTAGTTTTTTGCTAATAACTTTTGCATCCTTCGACCGACTTCTTCGACTAAGAGCTCGATGGAAAGCTTATCTGTTCCTCTTTCAGATGGCATTAACATATTTTACGAAAAGTCGTAAAAAATAAAATTTTTTTGATCGAAACTAAAATATCCTCGAAATCATTGAAAAAGAAGTACCTTATCAGACGAAAATATGCCTTATCTAATAAGAGACATTTAAATTTCTTTAATTGCATAAATGGGTGGCATTTTATTCAGAATTAATAGTTTTTACATAAACAAAAACTCCGTTTAATTTTTTCCCATTAAATACTAGAATTATAGAAAAGTACTTTGCGAAAAGAATCGGCAGTAGGACTGAAACGTGTTGACCACCGATTAGTTTTTTGCTAATAACTCTTGCATCCTTCGACCGACTTCTTCGACTAAGAGCTCGATGGAAAGCTTATCTATTTCTCTTTCAGTTGGCATTAACATTTTTTACGAAAAGTCGTAAGAAATAAAGTTTTTTTGATCAAAACTAAAATATCCTCGAAATCATTGAAAACGAAGTACCTTATCAGACGAAAATATGTCTTATCTAATAAGAGACATTTAAATTTTTTTAATATCATAAACAGGCTGCATTTTATTCAGAATTAATAGTTTTTTACATGGACAAAAAATTCGTTTAATTTTTTCCCATTAAATACTAGAATTATAGAAAAGTACTTTGCGAAAAGAATCGGCAGTAGGACGGAAACGTGTTGACCACCGATTAGTTTTTTGCTAGTAACTCTTGCGTCCATCTACCGACTTCTTCGAGTAAGAGCTCAATGGAAAGCTTATCTGTTCCTCTTTCAGATGGCATTAACATATTTTACGAAAAGTCATGAGAAATAAAATTTTTTTGATCAAAATTGAAATATCATCGAAATCATTGAAAAAGAAAAACCTTATCATACGAAAATATGCCTTATCTAATAAGAGACATTTAAATTTTTTAATTGCATAAATGGGTGGCATTTTATTCAGAATTAATAGTTTTTTTTACATGGACAAAAAATTCGTTTAATTTTTTCCCATTAAATACTACAATTATAGAAAAGCATTTTGCGAAAAGAATCGGCAGTAGGACGGAATCGTGTTGACCACCGATTGGTTTTTTGCTAACAACTCGTGCATCCTTCGACCGACTTCTTCGACTAAATGCTCGATGGAAAGCTTATCTGTTCCTCCTTCAGATGGCATTAACATATTTTACGAAAAGTCATGAGAAATAAAATTTTTTTGATCAAAATTAAAATATCCTCGAAATCATTGAAAAAGAAAAACCTTATCATACGAAAATATGCCTTATCTAATAAGAGACATTTAAATTTTTTAATTGCATAAATGGGTGGCATTTTATTCAGAATTAATAGTTTTTTTTACATGGACAAAAAATTCGTTTAATTTTTTCCCATTAATTACTACAATTATAGAAAAGCATTTTGCGAAAAGAATCGGCAGTATGACGGAAACGTGTTGACCACCGATCAGTTTTTTGCTAATAACTCTTGCATCCTTCGACCGACTTCTTCGACTAAGAGCTCGATGGAAAGCTTATCTGTTCCTCTTTCAGGTGGCATTAACATATTTTACGAAAAGTCGTAAGAAATAAAATTTTGTTGATCAAAACTAAAATATCATCGAAATCATTGAAAAAGAAGTACCTTATCAGAAGAAAATATGCCTTATCTAATAAGAGACACTTAAATTTTTTTAATTTCATAAATGGGTGGCATTTTATTCAGAATTAATAGTTTTTTACATGGACAAAAAATTCGTTTAATTTTTTCCCATTAAATACTACATTTATAGAAAAGCATTTTGCGAAAAGAATCGGCAGTATGACGGAAACGTGTTGACCACCGATCAGTTTTTAGCTAATAACTCTTGCATCCTTCGACCGACTTCTTCGAATAAGAGCTCGATGGAAAGCTTATCTGTTCCTCTTTCAGATGGCATTAACATATTTTACGAAAAGTCATAAGAAATAAAATTTTTTTGATCAAAACTAAAATATCCTCCAAATCATTGAAAAAGAAGTCCCTTATCAGACGAAAATATGCCTTATCTAATAAGAGACACTTAAATTTTTTTAATTTCATAAATGGGTGGCATTTTATTCAGAATTAATAGTTTTTTACATGGACAAAAAATTCGTTTAATTTTTTCCCATTAAATACTACAATTATAGAAAAGCATTTTGCGAAAAGAATCGGCAGTATGACGGAAACGTGTTGACCACCGATCAGTTTTTAGCTAATAACTCTTGCATCCTTCGACCGACTTCTTCGACTAAGAGCTCGATGGAAAGCTTATCTGTTCCTCTTTCAGATGGCATTAACATATTTTACGAAAAGTCATAAGAAATAAAATTTTTTTGATCAAAACTAAAATATCCTCCAAATCATTGAAAAAGAAGTCCCTTATCATACGAAAATATGCATAATCTAACAAGAGATATTTAAATTTTTTTAATTGCATAAATGGGTGACATTTAATTCAGAATTAATAGTTTTTTTACATGGACCAAAAATTCGTTTAATTTTTTCCCATCAAATACAACAATTATAGAAAAGCATTTTGCGAAAAGAATCGGCAGTAGGACGGAAACGTGTTGACCACCGATTGGTTTTTTGCTAACAACTCTTGCATCCTTCGACCGACTTCTTCGACTAAATGCTCGATGGAAAGCTTATCTGTTCCTCTTTCAGATGGCATTAACATATTTTACGAAAAGTCGTAAGAAATAAAATTTTTTTGATCAAAACTAAAATATCCTCGAAATCATTGAAGAAGAAGTACCTTATCAGACGAAAATATGCCTTATCTAATAAGAGACATTTAAATTTTTTTAATTGCATAAATGGGTGGCTTTTTATTCAGAATTAATAGTTTTTTATATAAACAAAAACTCCGTTTACCACCGATTAGTTTTTTTCTAATAACTCTTGCATCCTTCGACCGACTTCTTCGAATAAGAGCTCGATGGAAAGCTTATCTGTTCCCTTTTCAGATGGTATTAACATATTTTACGAAAAGTCGTAAGAAATAAAATTTTTTTGATCAAAACTAAAATATCCTCCAAATCATTGAAAAAAAAGTACCTTATCATACGAAAATATGCCTTATCTAATAAGAGACATTTAAATTTTTTTAATTGCATAAACAGGTGGCATTTTATTCAGAATTAATAGTTTTTTTACATGGACAAAAAATTCGTTTAATGTTGTTCCCATTAAATACTACAATTATAGAAAAGCATTTTGCGAAAAGAATCGGCAGTATGACGGAAACGTGTTGACCACCGATTAGTTTTTTGCTAATAACTTTTGCATCCTTCGACCGACTTCTTCGACTAAGAGCTCGATGGAAAGCTTATCTGTTCCTCTTTCAGATGGCATTAACATATTTTACGAAAAGTCGTAAAAAATAAAATTTTTTTGATCGAAACTAAAATATCCTCGAAATCATTGAAAAAGAAGTACCTTATCAGACGAAAATATGCCTTATCTAATAAGAGACATTTAAATTTCTTTAATTGCATAAATGGGTGGCATTTTATTCAGAATTAATAGTTTTTACATAAACAAAAACTCCGTTTAATTTTTTCCCATTAAATACTAGAATTATAGAAAAGTACTTTGCGAAAAGAATCGGCAGTAGGACGGAAACGTGTTGACCACCGATTAGTTTTTTGCTAATAACTCTTGCGTCCATCTACCGACTTCTTCGAATAAGAGCTCGACGGAAAGCTTATCTGTTCCTCTTTCAGATGGCATTAACATATTTTACGAAAAGTCATGAGAAATAAAATTTTTTTGATCAAAATTAAAATATCATCGAAATCATTGAAAAAGAAAAACCTTATCATACGAAAATATGCCTTATCTAATAAGAGACATTTAAATTTTTTAATTGCATAAATGGGTGGCATTTTATTCAGAATTAATAGTTTTTTTTACATGGACAAAAAATTCGTTTAATTTTTTCCCATTAAATACTACAATTATAGAAAAGCATTTTGCGAAAAGAATCGGCAGTAGGACGGAATCGTGTTGACCACCGATTGGTTTTTTGCTAACAACTCTTGCATCCTTCGACCGACTTCTTCGACTAAATGCTCGATGGAAAGCTTATCTGTTCCTCTTTCAGATGGCATTAACATATTTTACGAAAAGTCATGAGAAATAAAATTTTTTTGATCAAAATTAAAATATCCTCGAAATCATTGAAAAAGAAAAACCTTATCATACGAAAATATGCCTTATCTAATAAGAGACATTTAAATTTTTTAATTGCATAAATGGGTGGCATTTTATTCAGAATTAATAGTTTTTTTTACATGGACAAAAAATTCGTTTAATTTTTTCCCATTAAATACTACAATTATAGAAAAGCATTTTGCGAAAAGAATCGGCAGTATGACGGAAACGTGTTGACCACCGATCAGTTTTTTGCTAATAACTCTTGCATCCTTCGACCGACTTCTTCGACTAAATGCTCGATGGAAAGCTTATCTGTTCCTCTTTCAGATGGCATTAACATATTTTACGAAAAGTCATGAGAAATAAAATTTTTTTGATCAAAATTAAAATATCCTCGAAATCATTGAAAAAGAAAAACCTTATCATACGAAAATATGCATAATCTAACAAGAGATATTTAAATTTTTTTAATTGCATAAATGGGTGACATTTTATTCAGAATTAATAGTTTTTTTACATGGACAAAAAATTCGTTTAATTTTTTCCCATCAAATACAACAATTATAGAAAAGCATTTTGCGAAAAGAATCGGCAGTAGGACGGAAACGTGTTGACCACCGATTGGTTTTTTGCTAACAACTCTTGCATCCTTCGACCGACTTCTTCGACTAAATGCTCGATGGAAAGCTTATCTGTTCCTCTTTCAGATGGCATTAACATATTTTACGAAAAGTCGTAAGAAATACAATTTTTTTGATCAAAACTAAAATATCCTCGAAATCATTGAAGAAGAAGTACCTTATCAGACGAAAATATGCCTTATCTAATAAGGGACATTTAAATTTTTTTAATTGCATAAATGGGTGGCTTTTTATTCAGAATTAATAGTTTTTTACATAAACAAAAACTCCGTTTACCACCGATTAGTTTTTTTCTAATAACTCTTGCATCCTTCGACCGACTTCTTCGAATAAGAGCTCGATGGAAAGCTTATCTGTTCCCTTTTCAGATGGTATTAACATATTTTACGAAAAGTCGTAAGAAATAAAATTTTTTTGATCAAAACTAAAATATCCTCCAAATCATTGAAAAACCAGTAAGGGCGGTATAGTTGAGTATTCTCAACTATATAATACCCTGTACACACACCTATGTTGATAACACGTTAAACATTCGCCGACAGCAAAAGCAGTGTACCACGATATGGTTTGTGTATTTGCTAATAGTGAGGCAGGGCTACAGTGCAATGTTGCCATTAGATGGCGCTTTAGTACGGGTTTTGTTACAAAGCATTGCTGCAAAATTTTAGTGTGTTGGTCTTTGCGGGGCAAGTGGTAGTTTGTTGTATGCAGTTTTAAAAAGGTATGTTATCTGAGTTTGCATACAAAATTTCAGCATTGTATTCTTTATACTTTAGGAGATACAGCAATTTTAAGAAAAAAATGACCTTTTGTTGTGCTCGATGGGCGGGAAGGAATGGGCGTGGCAAAAATTCCTTCAAACTTCATCTAGTGTTCGACCACACGAGACTATCTTCCAAATTTCAAGTCTCTAGCTTTAATAGTTTTCGCAGTGTTAAGTACGGTTTTTGTTACAAATAGGATAAAGCAGTGTTCAAAGCGCAATTTATGCCAAATTTCAACTTGTTTGTCTTTGCGTTGTCACACAGCGTTAAAAATGAAAGTTTGTGGTATGCAGTTTTAAAAAGGTATGTTTACTGAGTTTGCATACAAAATTTCAGCATTGTATCTATTATAGTTTAGGAGATACAGCAATTTTAAGAAAACAACTTTTTGAGGGGAAACGAAGGGGAGGGGGAAAAAATGTGGTATGCAGTTTTGTAGAGCTATACATACTGAGTCTACATACTCATTTTCATGTTTCTAACTCATCAGGTTTTTGAGCTACAGCCTTTTGAAAAAATGGGTGGTGCTCGATGGGCGGGAAGGAGTGGGCGTGGCAAAAAATCCTTCAAACTTGATCTAGCGTTTGACCTCACGAGTCTATCCACCAAATTTCAAGTCTCTAGCTCTTATAGTTTTCGAGAACCATTGGTGAGGACGGACGGACGGACGGACAGACAGGGCTATATCAATTCGTCTTGTCATCCTGATCAAGAATATATATACTTTATAGGGTCCCCCTCCCCTCCTTCTATGCGTTACATACAAACCGTCTCAAACAAACTTAATATACCCTGATACACAGTGTGTGTACAGGGTATAAAAAGTACCTTATCATACGAAAATATGCCTTATCTAATAAGAGACATTTAAATTTTTTTAATTGCATAAACAGGTGGCATTTTATTCAGAATTAATAGTTTTTTTACATGGACAAAAAATTCGTTTAATGTTGTTCCCATTAAATACTACAATTATAGAAAAGCATTTTGCGAAAAGAATCGGCAGTATGACGGAAACGTGTTGACCACCGATTAGTTTTTTGCTAATAACTCTTGCGTCCATCTACCGACTTCTTCGACTAAGAGCTCGATGGAAAGCTTATCTATTTCTCTTTCAGTTGGCATTAACATTTTTTACGAAAAGTCGTAAGAAATAAAGTTTTTTTGATCAAAACTAAAATATCCTCGAAATCATTGAAAACGAAGTACCTTATCAGACGAAAATATGTCTTATCTAATAAGAGACATTTAAATTTTTTTAATATCATAAACAGGCTGCATTTTATTCAGAATTAATAGTTTTTTACATGGACAAAAAATTCGTTTAATTTTTTCCCATTAAATACTAGAATTATAGAAAAGTACTTTGCGAAAAGAATCGGCAGTAGGACGGAAACGTGTTGACCACCGATTAGTTTTTTGCTAATAACTCTTGCGTCCATCTACCGACTTCTTCGAATAAGAGCTCGATGGAAAGCTTATCTGTTCCTCTTTCAGATGGCATTAACATATTTTACGAAAAGTCATGAGAAATAAAATTTTTTTGATCAAAATTAAAATATCATCGAAATCATTGAAAAAGAAAAACCTTATCATACGAAAATATGCCTTATCTAATAAGAGACATTTAAATTTTTTAATTGCATAAATGGGTGGCATTTTATTCAGAATTAATAGTTTTTTTTACATGGACAAAAAATTCGTTTAATTTTTTCCCATTAAATACTACAATTATAGAAAAGCATTTTGCGAAAAGAATCGGCAGTAGGACGGAATCGTGTTGACCACCGATTGGTTTTTTGCTAACAACTCGTGCATCCTTCGACCGACTTCTTCGACTAAATGCTCGATGGAAAGCTTATCTGTTCCTCCTTCAGATGGCATTAACATATTTTACGAAAAGTCATGAGAAATAAAATTTTTTTGATCAAAATTAAAATATCCTCGAAATCATTGAAAAAGAAAAACCTTATCATACGAAAATATGCCTTATCTAATAAGAGACATTTAAATTTTTTAATTGCATAAATGGGTGGCATTTTATTCAGAATTAATAGTTTTTTTTACATGGACAAAAAATTCGTTTAATTTTTTCCCATTAATTACTACAATTATAGAAAAGCATTTTGCGAAAAGAATCGGCAGTATGACGGAAACGTGTTGACCACCGATCAGTTTTTTGCTAATAACTCTTGCATCCTTCGACCGACTTCTTCGACTAAGAGCTCGATGGAAAGCTTATCTGTTCCTCTTTCAGGTGGCATTAACATATTTTACGAAAAGTCGTAAGAAATAAAATTTTGTTGATCAAAACTAAAATATCATCGAAATCATTGAAAAAGAAGTACCTTATCAGAAGAAAATGTGCCTTATCTAATAAGAGACATTTAAATTTATTTAATTGCATAAATACTATAATTATAGAAAAGTACTTTGCGAAAAGAATCGGCAGTAGGACGGAAACGTGTTGACCACCGATTAGTTTTTTGCTAATAACTCTTGCATTCTTCGACCGACTTCTTCGACTAAGAGCTCGATGGAAAGCTTATCTGTTCCTCTTTCAGATGGCATTAACATATTTTACGAAAAGTCATGAGAAATAAAATTTTTTTGATCAAAACTAAAATATCCTCCAAATCATTGAAAAAGAAGTCCCTTATCAGACGAAAATATGCCTTATCTAATAAGAGACATTTAAATTTTTTTAATTTCATAAATGGGTGGCATTTTATTCAGAATTAATAGTTTTTTACATGGACAAAAAATTCGTTTAATTTTTTCCCATTAAATACTACATTTATAGAAAAGCATTTTGCGAAAAGAATCGGCAGTATGACGGAAACGTGTTGACCACCGATCAGTTTTTAGCTAATAACTCTTGCATCCTTCGACCGACTTCTTCGAATAAGAGCTCGATGGAAAGCTTATCTGTTCCTCTTTCAGATGGCATTAACATATTTTACGAAAAGTCATAAGAAATAAAATTTTTTTGATCAAAACTAAAATATCCTCCAAATCATTGAAAAAGAAGTCCCTTATCAGACGAAAATATGCCTTATCTAATAAGAGACACTTAAATTTTTTTAATTTCATAAATGGGTGGCATTTTATTCAGAATTAATAGTTTTTTACATGGACAAAAAATTCGTTTAATTTTTTCCCATTAAATACTACAATTATAGAAAAGCATTTTGCGAAAAGAATCGGCAGTATGACGGAAACGTGTTGACCACCGATCAGTTTTTAGCTAATAACTCTTGCATCCTTCGACCGACTTCTTCGACTAAGAGCTCGATGGAAAGCTTATCTGTTCCTCTTTCAGATGGCATTAACATATTTTACGAAAAGTCATAAGAAATAAAATTTTTTTGATCAAAACTAAAATATCCTCCAAATCATTGAAAAAGAAGTCCCTTATCATACGAAAATATGCATAATCTAACAAGAGATATTTAAATTTTTTTAATTGCATAAATGGGTGACATTTAATTCAGAATTAATAGTTTTTTTACATGGACCAAAAATTCGTTTAATTTTTTCCCATCAAATACAACAATTATAGAAAAGCATTTTGCGAAAAGAATCGGCAGTAGGACGGAAACGTGTTGACCACCGATTGGTTTTTTGCTAACAACTCTTGCATCCTTCGACCGACTTCTTCGACTAAATGCTCGATGGAAAGCTTATCTGTTCCTCTTTCAGATGGCATTAACATATTTTACGAAAAGTCGTAAGAAATAAAATTTTTTTGATCAAAACTAAAATATCCTCGAAATCATTGAAGAAGAAGTACCTTATTAGACGAAAATATGCCTTATCTAATAAGAGACATTTAAATTTTTTTAATTGCATAAATGGGTGGCTTTTTATTCAGAATTAATAGTTTTTTATATAAACAAAAACTCCGTTTACCACCGATTAGTTTTTTTCTAATAACTCTTGCATCCTTCGACCGACTTCTTCGAATAAGAGCTCGATGGAAAGCTTATCTGTTCCCTTTTCAGATGGTATTAACATATTTTACGAAAAGTCGTAAGAAATAAAATTTTTTTGATCAAAACTAAAATATCCTCCAAATCATTGAAAAAAAAGTACCTTATCATACGAAAATATGCCTTATCTAATAAGAGACATTTAAATTTTTTTAATTGCATAAACAGGTGGCATTTTATTCAGAATTAATAGTTTTTTTACATGGACAAAAAATTCGTTTAATGTTGTTCCCATTAAATACTACAATTATAGAAAAGCATTTTGCGAAAAGAATCGGCAGTATGACGGAAACGTGTTGACCACCGATTAGTTTTTTGCTAATAACTTTTGCATCCTTCGACCGACTTCTTCGACTAAGAGCTCGATGGAAAGCTTATCTGTTCCTCTTTCAGATGGCATTAACATATTTTACGAAAAGTCGTAAAAAATAAAATTTTTTTGATCGAAACTAAAATATCCTCGAAATCATTGAAAAAGAAGTACCTTATCAGACGAAAATATGCCTTATCTAATAAGAGACATTTAAATTTCTTTAATTGCATAAATGGGTGGCATTTTATTCAGAATTAATAGTTTTTACATAAACAAAAACTCCGTTTAATTTTTTCCCATTAAATACTAGAATTATAGAAAAGTACTTTGCGAAAAGAATCGGCAGTAGGACGGAAACGTGTTGACCACCGATTAGTTTTTTGCTAATAACTCTTGCGTCCATCTACCGACTTCTTCGAATAAGAGCTCGACGGAAAGCTTATCTGTTCCTCTTTCAGATGGCATTAACATATTTTACGAAAAGTCATGAGAAATAAAATTTTTTTGATCAAAATTAAAATATCATCGAAATCATTGAAAAAGAAAAACCTTATCATACGAAAATATGCCTTATCTAATAAGAGACATTTAAATTTTTTAATTGCATAAATGGGTGGCATTTTATTCAGAATTAATAGTTTTTTTTACATGGACAAAAAATTCGTTTAATTTTTTCCCATTAAATACTACAATTATAGAAAAGCATTTTGCGAAAAGAATCGGCAGTAGGACGGAATCGTGTTGACCACCGATTGGTTTTTTGCTAACAACTCTTGCATCCTTCGACCGACTTCTTCGACTAAATGCTCGATGGAAAGCTTATCTGTTCCTCTTTCAGATGGCATTAACATATTTTACGAAAAGTCATGAGAAATAAAATTTTTTTGATCAAAATTAAAATATCCTCGAAATCATTGAAAAAGAAAAACCTTATCATACGAAAATATGCCTTATCTAATAAGAGACATTTAAATTTTTTAATTGCATAAATGGGTGGCATTTTATTCAGAATTAATAGTTTTTTTTACATGGACAAAAAATTCGTTTAATTTTTTCCCATTAAATACTACAATTATAGAAAAGCATTTTGCGAAAAGAATCGGCAGTATGACGGAAACGTGTTGACCACCGATCAGTTTTTTGCTAATAACTCTTGCATCCTTCGACCGACTTCTTCGACTAAATGCTCGATGGAAAGCTTATCTGTTCCTCTTTCAGATGGCATTAACATATTTTACGAAAAGTCATGAGAAATAAAATTTTTTTGATCAAAATTAAAATATCCTCGAAATCATTGAAAAAGAAAAACCTTATCATACGAAAATATGCATAATCTAACAAGAGATATTTAAATTTTTTTAATTGCATAAATGGGTGACATTTTATTCAGAATTAATAGTTTTTTTACATGGACAAAAAATTCGTTTAATTTTTTCCCATCAAATACAACAATTATAGAAAAGCATTTTGCGAAAAGAATCGGCAGTAGGACGGAAACGTGTTGACCACCGATTGGTTTTTTGCTAACAACTCTTGCATCCTTCGACCGACTTCTTCGACTAAATGCTCGATGGAAAGCTTATCTGTTCCTCTTTCAGATGGCATTAACATATTTTACGAAAAGTCGTAAGAAATACAATTTTTTTGATCAAAACTAAAATATCCTCGAAATCATTGAAGAAGAAGTACCTTATCAGACGAAAATATGCCTTATCTAATAAGGGACATTTAAATTTTTTTAATTGCATAAATGGGTGGCTTTTTATTCAGAATTAATAGTTTTTTACATAAACAAAAACTCCGTTTACCACCGATTAGTTTTTTTCTAATAACTCTTGCATCCTTCGACCGACTTCTTCGAATAAGAGCTCGATGGAAAGCTTATCTGTTCCCTTTTCAGATGGTATTAACATATTTTACGAAAAGTCGTAAGAAATAAAATTTTTTTGATCAAAACTAAAATATCCTCCAAATCATTGAAAAACCAGTAAGGGCGGTATAGTTGAGTATTCTCAACTATATAATACCCTGTACACACACCTATGTTGATAACACGTTAAACATTCGCCGACAGCAAAAGCAGTGTACCACGATATGGTTTGTGTATTTGCTAATAGTGAGGCAGGGCTACAGTGCAATGTTGCCATTAGATGGCGCTTTAGTACGGGTTTTGTTACAAAGCATTGCTGCAAAATTTTAGTGTGTTGGTCTTTGCGGGGCAAGTGGTAGTTTGTTGTATGCAGTTTTAAAAAGGTATGTTATCTGAGTTTGCATACAAAATTTCAGCATTGTATTCTTTATACTTTAGGAGATACAGCAATTTTAAGAAAAAAATGACCTTTTGTTGTGCTCGATGGGCGGGAAGGAATGGGCGTGGCAAAAATTCCTTCAAACTTCATCTAGTGTTCGACCACACGAGACTATCTTCCAAATTTCAAGTCTCTAGCTTTAATAGTTTTCGCAGTGTTAAGTACGGTTTTTGTTACAAATAGGATAAAGCAGTGTTCAAAGCGCAATTTATGCCAAATTTCAACTTGTTTGTCTTTGCGTTGTCACACAGCGTTAAAAATGAAAGTTTGTGGTATGCAGTTTTAAAAAGGTATGTTTACTGAGTTTGCATACAAAATTTCAGCATTGTATCTATTATAGTTTAGGAGATACAGCAATTTTAAGAAAACAACTTTTTGAGGGGAAACGAAGGGGAGGGGGAAAAAATGTGGTATGCAGTTTTGTAGAGCTATACATACTGAGTCTACATACTCATTTTCATGTTTCTAACTCATCAGGTTTTTGAGCTACAGCCTTTTGAAAAAATGGGTGGTGCTCGATGGGCGGGAAGGAGTGGGCGTGGCAAAAAATCCTTCAAACTTGATCTAGCGTTTGACCTCACGAGTCTATCCACCAAATTTCAAGTCTCTAGCTCTTATAGTTTTCGAGAACCATTGGTGAGGACGGACGGACGGACGGACAGACAGGGCTATATCAATTCGTCTTGTCATCCTGATCAAGAATATATATACTTTATAGGGTCCCCCTCCCCTCCTTCTATGCGTTACATACAAACCGTCTCAAACAAACTTAATATACCCTGATACACAGTGTGTGTACAGGGTATAAA
Source organism: Phortica okadai (assembly GCA_034638295.1). Classification (NCBI taxonomy): domain Eukaryota; kingdom Metazoa; phylum Arthropoda; class Insecta; order Diptera; family Drosophilidae; genus Phortica; species Phortica okadai. The sequence continues at coordinate 25,573,075 of CM067850.1, read as the reverse complement.
AAGTACCTTATCATACGAAAATATGCCTTATCTAATAAGAGACATTTAAATTTTTTTAATTGCATAAACAGGTGGCATTTTATTCAGAATTAATAGTTTTTTTACATGGACAAAAAATTCGTTTAATGTTGTTCCCATTAAATACTACAATTATAGAAAAGCATTTTGCGAAAAGAATCGGCAGTATGACGGAAACGTGTTGACCACCGATTAGTTTTTTGCTAATAACTCTTGCGTCCATCTACCGACTTCTTCGACTAAGAGCTCGATGGAAAGCTTATCTATTTCTCTTTCAGTTGGCATTAACATTTTTTACGAAAAGTCGTAAGAAATAAAGTTTTTTTGATCAAAACTAAAATATCCTCGAAATCATTGAAAACGAAGTACCTTATCAGACGAAAATATGTCTTATCTAATAAGAGACATTTAAATTTTTTTAATATCATAAACAGGCTGCATTTTATTCAGAATTAATAGTTTTTTACATGGACAAAAAATTCGTTTAATTTTTTCCCATTAAATACTACAATTATAGAAAAGCATTTTGCGAAAAGAATCGGCAGTAGGACGGAATCGTGTTGACCACCGATTGGTTTTTTGCTAACAACTCTTGCATCCTTCGACCGACTTCTTCGAATAAGAGCTCGATGGAAAGCTTATCTGTTCCTCTTTCAGATGGCATTAACATATTTTACGAAAAGTCGTAAGAAATAAAATTTTTTTGATCAAAACTAAAATATCGTCGAAATCATTGAAAAACAATCAGAAGAAAATATGCCTTATCTAATAAGAGACATTTAAATTTTTTTAATTGCATAAATACTATAATTATAGAAAAGTACTTTGCGAAAAGAATCGGCAGTAGGACGGAAACGTGTTGACCACCGATTAGTTTTTTGCTAATAACTCTTGCATTCTTCGACCGACTTCTTCGAATAAGAGCTCGATGGAAAGCTTATCTGTTCCTCTTTCAGATGGCATTAACATATTTTACGAAAAGTCATGAGAAATATAAATTTTTTTGATCAAAATTAAAATATCCTCGAAATCATTGAAAAAGAAAAACCTTTTCATACGAAAATATGCCTTATCTAATAAGAGACATTTAAATTTTTTTAATTGCATAAATGAGTGGCATTTTATTCAGAATTAATAGTTTTTTTTACATGGACAAAAAATTCGTTTAATTTTTTCCCATTAAATACTACAATTATAGAAAAGCATTTTGCGAAAAGAATCGGCAGTAGGACGGAATCGTGTTGACCACCGATTGGTTTTTTGCTAACAACTCGTGCATCCTTCGACCGACTTCTTCGACTAAATGCTCGATGGAAAGCTTATCTGTTCCTCTTTCAGATGGCATTAACATATTTTACGAAAAGTCATGAGAAATAAAATTTTTTTGATCAAAATTAAAATATCCTCGAAATCATTGAAAAAGAAAAACCTTATCATACGAAAATATGCCTTATCTAATAAGAGACATTTAAATTTTTTAATTGCATAAATGGGTGGCATTTTATTCAGAATTAATAGTTTTTTTTACATGGACAAAAAATTCGTTTAATTTTTTCCCATTAAATACTACAATTATAGAAAAGCATTTTGCGAAAAGAATCGGCAGTATGACGGAAACGTGTTGACCACCGATCAGTTTTTTGCTAATAACTCTTGCATCCTTCGACCGACTTCTTCGACTAAGAGCTCGATGGAAAGCTTATCTGTTCCTCTTTCAGGTGGCATTAACATATTTTACGAAAAGTCGTAAGAAATAAAATTTTGTTGATCAAAACTAAAATATCCTCGAAATCATTGAAAAAGAAGTACCTTATCATACGAAAATATGCATAATCTAACAAGAGATATTTAAATTTTTTTAATTGCATAAATGGGTGACATTTTATTCAGAATTAATAGTTTTTTTACATGGACAAAAAATTCGTTTATTTTTTTCCCATCAAATACAACAATTATAGAAAAGCATTTTGCGAAAAGAATCGGCAGTAGGACGGAAACGTGTTGACCACCGATTGGTTTTTTGCTAACAACTCTTGCATCCTTCGACCGACTTCTTCGACTAAATGCTCGATGGAAAGCTTATCTGTTCCTCTTTCAGATGGCATTAACATATTTTACGAAAAGTCATCAGAAATAAAATTTTTTTGATCAAAACTAAAATATCCTCGAAATCATTGAAGAAGAAGTACCTTATCAGACGAAAATATGCCTTATCTAATAAGGGACATTTAAATTTTTTTAATTGCATAAATGGGTGGCTTTTTATTCAGAATTAATAGTTTTTTACATAAACAAAAACTCCGTTTACCACCGATTAGTTTTTTTCTAATAACTCTTGCATCCTTCGATCGACTTCTTCGAATAAGAGCTCGATGGAAAGCTTATCTGTTCCCTTTTCAGATGGTATTAACATATTTTACGAAAAGTCGTAAGAAATAAAATTTTTTTGATCAAAACTAAAATATCCTCCAAATCATTGAAAAAAAAGTACCTTATCATAGGAAAATATGCCTTATCTAATAAGGGACATTAAAATTTTTTTAATTGCATAAACAGGTGGCATTTTATTCAGAATTAATAGTTTTTTTTCATGGACAAAAAATTCGTTTAATGTTGTTCCCATTAAATACTACAATTATAGAAAAGAATTTTGCGAAAAGAATCGGCAGTATGACGGAAACGTGTTGACCACCGATTAGTTTTTTGCTAATAACTTTTGCATCCTTCGACCGACTTCTTCGACTAAGAGCTCGATGGAAAGCTTATCTGTTCCTCTTTCAGATGGCATTAACATATTTTACGAAAAGTCGTAAAAAATAAAATTTTTTTGATCGAAATTAAAATATCCTCGAAATCATTGAAAAAGAAGTACCTTATCAGACGAAAATATGCCTTATCTAATAAGAGACATTTAAATTTTTTTAATTGCATAAATGGGTGGCATTTTATTCAGAATTAATAGTTTTTTACATAAACAAAAACTCCGTTTACCACCGATTAGTTTTTTTCTAATAACTCTTGCATCCTTCGACCGACTTCTTCGAATAAGAGCTCGATGGAAAGCTTATCTGTTCTTCTTTCAGATGGCATTAACATATTTTACGAAAAGTTGTAAGAAATAAAATTTTTTTGATCAAAACTAAAATATCCTCCAAATCATTGAAAAAAAAGTACCTTATCATACGAAAATATGCCTTATCTAATAAGAGACATTTAAATTTTTTTAATTGCATAAACAGGTGGCATTTTATTCAGAATTAATAGTTTTTTTACATGGACAAAAAATTCGTTTAAATTTTTCCCATTAAATACTACAATTATAGAAATGCATTTTGCGAAAACAATCGGCAGTAGGACGGAAACGTGTTGACCACCGATTAGTTTTTTGCTAATAACTCTTGCATCCTTCGACCGACTTCTTCGACTAAGAGCTCGATGGAAAGCTTATCTGTTCCTCTTTCAGATGGCATAAACATATTTTACGAAAAGTCGTAAGAAATAAAATTTTTTTGATCGAAACTAAAATATCCTCGAAATCATTGAAAAAGAAGTACCTTATCAGACGAAAATATGCCTTATCTAATAAGAGACATTTAAATTTTTTTAATTGCATAAATGGGTGGCATTTTATTCAGAATTAATAGTTTTTTACATAAACAAAAACTCCGTTTAATTTTTTCCCATTAAATACTAGAATTATAGAAAAGTACTTTGCGAAAAGAATCGGCAGTAGGACTGAAACGTGTCGACCACCGATTAGTTTTTCGCTAATAACTCTTGCATCCTTCGACCGACTTCTTCGACTAAGTGCTCGATGGAAAGCTTATCTATACTCGAAATCATTGAAAACGAAGTACCTTATCAGACGAAAATATGTCTTATCTAATAAGAGACATTTAAATTATTTTAATATCATAAACAGGCTGCATTTTATTCAGAATTAATAGTTTTTTACATGGACAAAAAATTAGTTTAATTTTTTCCCATTAAATACTAGAATTATAGAAAAGTACTTTGCGAAAAGAATCGGCAGTAGGACGGAAACGTGTTGACCACCGATTAGTTTTTTGCTAATAACTCTTGCATCCATCTACCGACTTCTTCGCATAAGAGCTCGATGGAAAGCTTATCTGTTCCTCTTTCAGATGGCATTAACATATTTTACTAAAAGTCATGAGAAATAAAATTTTTTTGATCAAAATTAAAATATCCTCGAAATCATTGAAAAAGAAAAACCTTATCATACGAATATATGCCTTATCTAATAAGAGACATTTAAATTTTTTAATTGCATAAATGGGTGGCATTTTATTCAGAATTAATAGTTTTTTTTACATGGACAAAAAATCCGTTTAATTTTTTCCCATTAAATACTACAATTATAGAAAAGCATTTTGCGAAAAGAATCGGCAGTAGGACGGAATCGTGTTGACCACCGAATGGTTTTTTGCTAACAACTCTTGCATCCTTCGACCGACTTCTTCGACTAAATGCTCGATGGAAAGCTTATCTGTTCCTCTTTCAGTTGGCATTAACATATTTTACGAAAAGTCGTAAGAAATAAAATTTTTTTGATCAAAACTAAAATATCCTCGAAATCATTGAAAAAGAAGTACCTTATCAGAAGAAAATGTGCCTTATCTAATAAAAGACATTTAAATTTTTTTAATTGCATAAATACTACAATTATAGAAAAGTACTTTGCGAAAAGAATCGGCAGTAGGACGGAAACGTGTTGACCACCGATTAGTTTTTTGCTAATAACTCTTGCATTCTTCGACCGACTTCTTCGACTAAGAGCTCGATGGAAAGTTTATCTGTTCCTCTTTCAGATGGCATTAACATATGTCAAAGCCGAATTTCATCTCACAATTATAACTCGGACAACTGCTCTCTTTCATATTAAACTTTTATATTTCTTCTCTTTAGAATAGATCTTGTGTTCTTACAAACTTATTTTGAAACCTTAACATTTAATTTATTCTTTACTCTTCATCAAATCTATTTTATATCGCTGTCCGCTTGTGAATCGACGTCCGCACTCAACGACACTTCACACCAGACTGCCCGCTCTCTCTTGTCTTTGACAACTCGGCCTTTCCTGACATCTCATCATCACTGGTTGAGCTATCGGCCTCATTGTCTATGTCCAGTTCTGGGGCCAGTGCACACCACGGCTTCATCTTGTCGCTGGCGATTACGTTGCTGTATTTACGTCTGGTTATCGAGTGATCGGGAAGATCTTCGACAATGTAACGATCATGACCTAGTACCTTAGTCACTATGTATGGCCCTTTGTATGCTGGGTCCAGTTTATGGGTTTCCCCCGTTGATATGGGCACATTGTCAATGACCACCAAATCGCCTTCTTCGTAACTCCTGGGGGTGTTGTGTCTGTTGTCATATCTGGTTTTCCATTTTAATTTTTGTTCAGCGATGTTTATTGCTGCCTGTTCTCTCTTACTCTCTATAGTGACTTCAGGTTTATCCTCTGTATTCAACGCCTGAATAAACCGATTTATGGTGACCTCTCGCATGCTGAAATTAAATACCAACTCATTAGGTGTGAAACCCGTTGACGAATTCACCTGAGAATTTATAGACCATTGAATGTTATTAAGTTTGCCGTCCCAATCTTTACTGGACTCTGTAGAACATTTCAACGCGTCTAACAACGTCTTGTTCATTCGTTCCACTTGGCCGTTAGCTCGTGGAGTTCGTACCGCCGTCTTTACGTGTTGCACTCCCTGTGCATCTAAGAACGATTGGAATTCCTTTGACGTAAATGCTGTACCACGGTCCGATACTAACATCATCGGCTGGCCAAAAATCGAGAACAACTGCTTGAGGGCATTAATTACCGGTGTTGATTTCGATGTGCGCACTGCTGTCAATATGGTATACTTGCTGAACGCGCATACTATTACTAGAACGTGCTGGTTGCCCTTTTTACTTCTTGGGAATGGGCCTACATGGTCGATGTGAATTTTCCGGAATGGGATGGGCACCACGTCAACTGTGTGCATTTGACCCTCTGGTTTTCCGCCTTTTATCTTGTTAATGCAACATTCGGGGCATGCTTCGATGTATGATTTGACATACCGTCTGATCCGTGGGAACCAAAAATCTCTCTGGATTCGTTGCGTAGTTTTATCAATGCCGAAATGGCCGGAGTCGTCGTGGCATGCCTTTGTTACCCTCCACCTGATGGCTTTAGGAACCACCAACTTGTTTACTCCGTCCACTTTTCTGTAAAGCCGACTTGCTGAAATGGTATAATCTGTTTGGACCTGTTTTGCTTTGCATTTGTCTCCTTTGCCGACCAGTATTTCCACGATTTCCTTAAGGTTCCCGTCTTGCATCTGCATTGCGAAGACCCAATCTTTATCTACTGATACTATTTTCAACACACTTTCGGCAACTGTTGTCTGCTCTTGTGGAGAAAGCACCGGGTGTCTGCTCATACCGTCTACATGGGCCATTCTTTCACCCGCTCGATGTTTGCACTCAAAATCAAACTCCTGTAACTTCAGCCACCACCGGGCTATTCGGGGTATTAGGATTGTTGACGCTTTTAGTGTTGCCACAGCATTGCAGTCTGTAATAACTCTGAACTGAGTTCCTAAAAGGTATATGCGGAATCGTTCTAGTGATTCGGTGATGGCCAGGACCTCCAACTCGTGACTCGAATAACGTTTCTCTGAATCGTTACACTGGCGGTTGTAGAAGAACACTGGCCTGTTATCTTCGTTTTCAATCTGGAATAATATTCCCGACAGTCCCATGGCACTCGCATCAGTATGCACCTCATGTGGTTTATTCGGGTCGAATAAAGCCAAAACCGGCTTGGATGTTATTGCTTCTTTAAGTCTCATAAATGCATCGTCCTGTAAAGAATCCCAATTAAATGCAGCATCTTTCTTCAACAACATACTCAAAGGTTGTGCAATAATGCTATAGCCTTCTACAAATTTCCGGAAGAACCCTGTCACACCTAGGAACCGGCGAATGTCTGTAGCTGTACACGGCCTTGGGAATTTCTTAATACATTCCGTTTTTTCAGCTCCAGGTTGGCTTACTATGTGACCCAGGAACTTAACCTTCTCCTTCATAAACGAACACTTGGATGGACGAAGTGTCATTCCAGCTGCCTGAATTGCCTGTAAGAATTCCTCAAGGCAATCCAGACCCTTTTCGAACGTGGGAGTGGCTATTGTCACCTCATCAACATAGCTGACAATGTTTTGTTGGCTGCTCAGCTTCCTGATGATGTTTATGATGATCTCTTGGAATACCATGGGTACGTTTACTAGTCCAAAGGGCATCACTTTGTGTTCAAACAACCCCTCCGGGGTTAAGAATGCTGAATATTTTCTGCTTTCTACACTTAGTGGGATCTGGTAGTATCCCGATGTCATATCTAATGTCGTGTAATACTTGTTTCCGCCTAGTTTGGTTAGTTGTTCTTCTACAACAGGCATTGGGTACTGCTTCTTGACTGTGACTGCATTCAACGCTCTGTAGTCGACACACATTCGGCTTTCTCCATTTGATTTTGCTACCAATACTACTGAAGCTGCATGCGGGGAAGTGCTTCTTTGTATAATGTCATTTTTGAGCAAAGTTTCGATTATTTCCGACAACTTCTGTCTATGGGCAAAAGGAACTTGATATCTTCTTCCAACTATTGGCTTTGTAGCTGTAACTTCCAAATGCATTTCTGCTGTGTTGCATCTGCCAAGCGTTGACAAGTCCTCAGCGAAGCAGCTTTTATATCTCTCTAGTAGTTCTTTCACTTGCTTTTGTTGTTGCTCTGAGATTTCCTCTCCAATATTGAAGACATTTTCGTTTGCTCTTTCAATCTGCATTACACCTGCTTCGATTGTCATGCTATGATTATTCCGACATAAGACATCTCTGCCTAATAGTAATGCATAGGGTAAGAATTCATTTGCTACTATCTGAATAGTCGCGTAGACTTTGTGTCCGTCCACCTCAATTATTACTTGTATTTGTTGGTCTACTTCAACTATCGCACCTCCGAAACCCTTCAACCGTTTTGTTGATTTTTCTCGTCTCTGGTTTTCTGGTACTGATGACTCTCTCATCAAAGTGTGGTCGCTACCGGTATCAACGAATGCTTCATAAACATTTGCACCAATTTTTACTCTTTTTGTAATGGGTGGACACGATACTCTGCTGACATCTTCTACCTTTGCTACTTTCGCTTCTTTTACTTGACAGTGCTTATCATCATGTCCCATCCTTGAGCATTTAGAACAGCGTAATTTCTGCTTATGATTTTCGCAATTAATTGCAATATGACCAAACTGACCGCAATTATAACATTTCGGCCCTTTGTATGGTTCGTTACTTGTGCCTCTAAAGTGTTTCGATTGCATTACGGTCGCCTTCGTATGTTCATGGGATTTACCCGTCTCTATCAGTTTCAAGCATTCCAAAGAATGAAACAGATCTCTGCATGCTGTAAAATTTTGTGCCAGCAGGGTTTTTGTCACCTCTGGCTGATTTAATCCGTTGATAATATACGAGTTTATTGATTCTTCATCAATATTTCCTTTCCGACCAAGCGCCACCATTTGATAATAATATTCCATAAACGACTCACCGTGTTTTCTTTTCCGTTGACTCATATCGCGATGCACTTCTGCCACAACTACTCGGCACGGGAAATCAGTCCTAAATGCTTCTTTGAAAAGCTACCACGATGGAAACACTGGTTGGGCATCCATCCAATCCTTCGCTACCCCCTTCAGTTTATGTTGCGCAGCGAAAAGAACCAATTCATCACTCCACGAATATACCTTCTTTAGTTGCTCAATTTTCTTTACAAACTGTTCCGAAGTTATTGCCTGTTTTATTGGATCAAAATCTGGCATGATACCAATAACATCCTTTGGAGCGGTCAACCCTTGAGATGGTAACCTTTCTGCAGAAGTTGGTGGTTGTTCAGTTCTCGATGACAAAACTATTTCAGGTGACGGAGTTTGTTCTTGATACTGAGTGGGTGCTGATCTTTGTTGTGCTGCCAATTGATGAACAGTTTGTTGCAACAACTCGATTGCCCGCCGTATTTCGATTATTTGATGCTGAACGGTGTCACCTGGTGTTAACTCCTCTGGGTGACGCTCATCGGTGTGACTGCCATCGACTGATTCAGATCCGTTCTGATTCGGCGTCTCATAGCTCAAAAATTCTTTTAACCTGGACACTTTGTCCGCTTTTCTTCCGGACCTAGGCAAATTATAGCGCTTCAGTAAGTCATTTAATGCTCTAATTGGAATATCTTCCAATTTTTCATGTGTGCTCTCTTGCATTGTGTTTTAACTTTAAACTATTCCGTATTGATTTTTAGCACGTCCGTTCACTTTCAAAGATGTTTAACAACTGATCAACGCTCTCATTTCCATCCACATTTGGCGTTGATTTTCACCGCCAATCTCGCATATACCACACCGCCTTTGTGGCACCAATAACTGTAATAATAACTGTTAGTCCTACCACGTGAGTGGATGACTAACTTCGCTCCGATTTTGTGGCGCAAAGAACGATCGTGTAATGACGTACTCGATGATAGTTCGAACATGCGTTCTTAACATTTGTGGCGCTAAGAACGAGCGTGGAATGGAAGACTTCACTATTATGGTACCAGGAACGCTAGTAAAATGTATAAGGCGCAACTTCGCACCAATTTTGTGGCGCAAAGAATTAGCGTACAATGAAGTAAGCGATGAAAGTTATGACTCATCATGCATGCGTCTCTTAGAATTTGTATCAAATTTTTTTTTTTTTTTTTTTTTTTTATATGTATGGTCCCGACGACGTGACTGTACCCCTCGAAACGAAGTCGACTCTTCGTGAAACCATAGCGTTATGATTTGTATTCTCTTGCGTCGCTCTGGCTGTGTTCCCTGCCGCTACATAGCAACTGGGAAAATTTCGAACCTCCTCTGACCCGTTCCAAGCCGCTACCAAGCAACTGAAACCATCTGTTACTCTCTCTCACAAGGTTCTGTTTCAAGCCGCTACCAAGCAACTGAAACCCTTTATCTCTCGTCTCGTCATATTTCAAGCCGCTATGCAGCAACTGAAATCATTGGCTCTCATAAGGTTCTGTTTCGAGCCGCTATGCAGCAACTGAAACCCTTAATCTCTCACCTCGCCCTATTTCAAGCCGCTATGCAGCAACTGAAATCGTTGGCTCTCATACGGTTCTGTTTCAAGCCGCTATGCAGCAACTGAAACCTTTACTCTCTAGCATCGCCCTATTTCAAGCTGCTATGCCGCAACTGAAATCGTTGGCCCTCATAAGGTTCTGTTTCAAGCCGCTATGCAGCAACTGAAACCCTTACTCTCTCGCATCGCCATATTTCGAGCCGCTATGCAGCAACTGAAATCGTTGGCTCTTCTCTCACGACAGAGAACACTTTTTTTTTCCCATACCTTTAATTACACCTTCTTTTCCTCTCAAGTGTCTGTCCTGTAGACGTTATAGGCGAATCCCACTTCTGATTTGTCAAAGCCGAATTTCATCTCACAATTATAACTCGGACAACTGCTCTCTTTCATATTAAACTTTTATATTTCTTCTCTTTAGAATAGATCTTGTGTTCTTACAAACTTATTTTGAAACCTTAACATTTAATTTATTCTTTACTCTTCATCAAATCTATTTTATATCGCTGTCCGCTTGTGAATCGACGTCCGCACTCAACGACACTTCACACCAGACTGCCCGCTCTCTCTTGTCTTTGACACATATTTTACGAAAAGTCATGAGAAATAAAATTTTTTTGATCAAAACTAAAATATCCTCGAAATCATTGAAAAAGAAGTACCTTATCAGACGAAAATATGTCTTATCTAATAAGAGACATTTAAATTTTTTTAATTTCATAAATGGGTGGCATTTTATTCAGAATTAATAGTTTTTTACATGGACAAAAAATTCGTTTAATTTTTTCCCATTAAATACTACAATTATATTATAGAAAAGCATTTTGGGAAAAGAATCGGCAGTATGACGGAAACGTGTTGACCACCGATCAGTTTTTTGCTAATAACTCTTGCATCCTTCGACCGACTTCTTCGACTAAGAGCTCGATGGAAAGCTTATCTGTTCCTCTTTCAGATGGCATTAACATATTTTACGAAAAGTCGTAAGAAATAAAATTTTTTTGATCAAAACTAAAATATCCTCGAAATCATTGAAAAATAAGTACCTTATCATACGAAAATATGCATAATCTAACAAGAGATATTTAAATTTTTTTAATTGCATAAATGGGTGACATTTTATTCAGAATTAATAGTTTTTTTACATGGACAAAAAATTCGTTTAATTTTTTCCCATCAAATACAACAATTATAGAAAAGCATTTTGCGAAAAGAATCGGCAGTAGGACGGAGACGTGTTGACCACCGATTGGTTTTTTGCTAACAACTCTTGCATCCTTCGACCGACTTCTTCGACTAAATGCTCGATGGAAAGCTTATCTGTTCCTCTTTCAGATGGCATTAACATATTTTACGAAAAGTCATGAGAAATAAAATTTTTTTGATCAAAACTAAAATATCCTCGAAATCATTGAAGAAGAAGTACCTTATCAGACGAAAATATGCCTTATCTAATAAGAGACATTTAAATTTTTTTAATTGCATAAACAGGTGGCATTTTATTCAGAATTAATAGTTTTTTACATAAACAAAAACTCCGTTTACCACCGATTAGTTTTTTTCTAATAACTCTTGCATCCTTCGACCGACTTCTTCGACTAAGAGCTCGATGGAAAGTTTATCTGTTCCTCTTTCAGATGGCATTAACATATTTTACGAAAAGTCGTAAGAAATAAAATTTTTTTGATCAAAACTAAAATATCCTCCAAATCATTGAAAAAAAAGTACCTTATCATACGAAAATATGCCTTATCTAATAAGAGACATTTAAATTTTTTTAATTGCATAAACAGGTGGCATTTTATTCAGAATTAATAGTTTTTTACATAAACAAAAACTCCGTTTAATTTTTTCCCATTAAATACTAGAATTATAGAAAAGTACTTTGCGAAAAGAATCGGCAGTAGGACTGAAACGTGTTGACCACCGATTAGTTTTTTGCTAATAACTATTGCATCCTTCGACCGACTTCTTCGACTAAGAGCTCGATGGAAAGCTTATCTATTTGTCTTTCAGTTGCCATTAACATTTTTTACGAAAAGTCGTAGGAAATAAAGTTTTTTTGATCAAAACTAAAATATCCTCGAAATCATTGAAAAAGAAAAACCTTTTCATACGAAAATATGCCTTATCTAATAAGAGACATTTAAATTTTTTTAATTGCATAAATGGGTGGCATTTTATTCAGAATTAATAGTTTTTTTTACATGGACAAAAAAAGGCGATGATCGAAGCAGCATTTCTCAGGGTTTTTCGTTTGATAACTTGCAATTCTCATGCAGTTTATCAAGAAAAACGTATGGGGAGTGCTGATAATCCGTTCATCGTTAAGCAAAGATCGCTGATGAAGGAGTTTGGCAACTCCCGAAACAGCTGTACGATCTGCCTGCTGCTAGCTTTTGAGCTAGTTCTTGCAATATTGTTTGTTGTTAAAACTGCCAAAACTTTTTGATTACAAATTTGGTGTATCAAAATTGACCTCGAGCCTGCTAATCATTATTGAATTACTTGTATAGGTCGTAAAACAAAACACTTTTTAACTAAAACGGAAGGCACGCCGTAGTCATCCACATAATTGTGTAGTATGACAGAAACTTGAAAAATAAAATTTTTGTTTTATTTTTCTAAATTTGGTCCACAAGCAGTTGACGTGAGTCAAGACTTGACTCCAACAAACAGCGGTGGCCCACAACAACAACAATATTGCAAGGCGATGATCGAAGCAGCATTTCTCAGGGTTTTTCGTTTGATAACTTGCAATTCTCATGCAGTTTATCAAGAAAAACGTATGGGGAGTGCTGATAATCCGTTCATCGTTAAGCAAAGATCGCTGATGAAGGAGTTTGGCAACTCCCGAAACAGCTGTACGATCTGCCTGCTGCTAGCTTTTGAGCTAGTTCTTGCAATATTCCCTTTTCAGATGGCATTAACATATTTTACGAAAAGTCGTAAGAAATAAAATTTTTTTGATCAAAACTAAAATATCCTCCAAATCATTGAAAAAAAAGTACCTTATCATACGAAAATATGTCTTATCTAATAAGAGACATTTAAATTTTTTTAATATCATAAACAGGCTGCATTTTATTCAGAATTAATAGTTTTTTACATGGACAAAAAATTCGTTTAATTTTTTCCCATTAAATACTACAATTATAGAAAAGTACTTTGCGAAAAGAATCGGCAGTAGGACGGAAACGTGTTGACCACCGATTAGTTTTTTGCTAATAACTCTTGCATCCATCTACCGACTTCTTCGAATAAGGGCTCGATGGAAAGCTTATCTGTTCCTCTTTCAGATGGCATTAACATATTTTACGAAAAGTCATGAGAAATAAAATTTTTTTGATCAAAATTAAAATATTCTCGAAATCATTGAAAAAGAAAAACCTTTTCATACGAAAATATGCCTTATCTAATAAGAGACATTTAAATTTTTTTAATTGCATAAATGGGTGGCATTTTATTCAGAATTAATAGTTTTTTTTACATGGACAAAAAATTCGTTAAATTTTTTCCCATTAAATAGTACAATTATAGAAAAGCATTTTGCGAATAGAATCGGCAGTAGGACGGAATCGTGTTGACCACCGATTGGTTTTTTGCTAACAACTCTTGCATCCTTCGACCGACTTCTTCGAATAAGAGCTCGATGGAAAGCTTATCTGTTCCTCTTTCAGATGGCATTAACATATTTTACGAAAAGTCGTAAGAAATAAAATTTTTTTGATCAAAACTAAAATATCGTCGAAATCATTGAAAAACAATCAGAAGAAAATATGCCTTATCTAATAAGAGACATTTAAATTTTTTTAATTGCATAAATACTATAATTATAGAAAAGTACTTTGCGAAAAGAATCGGCAGTAGGACGGAAACGTGTTGACCACCGATTAGTTTTTTGCTAATAACTCTTGCATTCTTCGACCGACTTCTTCGAATAAGAGCTCGATGGAAAGCTTATCTGTTCCTCTTTCAGATGGCATTAACATATTTTACGAAAAGTCATGAGAAATATAAATTTTTTTGATCAAAATTAAAATATCCTCGAAATCATTGAAAAAGAAAAACCTTTTCATACGAAAATATGCCTTATCTAATAAGAGACATTTAAATTTTTTTAATTGCATAAATGGGTGGCATTTTATTCAGAATTAATAGTTTTTTTTACATGGACAAAAAATTCGTTTAATTTTTTCCCATTAAATACTACAATTATAGAAAAGCATTCTGCGAAAAGAATCGGCAGTAGGACGGAATCGTGTTGACCACCGATTGGTTTTTTGCTAATAACTCTTGCATCCTTCGACCGACTTCTTCGACTAAATGCTCGATGGAAAGCTTATCTGTTCCTCTTTCAGATGGCATTAACATATTTTACGAAAAGTCGTAAGAAATAAAATGTTTTTGATCAAAACTAAAATATCGTCGAAATCATTGAAAAACAATCAGAAGAAAATATGCCTTATCTAATAAGAGACATTTAAATTTTTTTAATTGCATAAATACTATAATTATAGAAAAGTAGTTTGCGAAAAGAATCGGCAGTAGGACGGAAACGTGTTGACCACCGATTAGTTTTTTGCTAATAACTCTTGCATTCTTCGACCGACTTCTTCGAATAAGAGCTCGATGGATAGCCTATCTGTTCCTCTTTCAGATGGCATTAACATATTTTACGAAAAAACATGAGAAATAAAATTTTTTTGATCAAAACTAAAATATCCTCGAAATCATTGAAGAAGAAGTACCTTATCAGACGAAAATATGCCTTATCTAATAAGAGACATTTAAATTTTTTTAATTGCATAAATGGGTGGCATTTTATTCAGAATTAATAGTTTTTTACAAAAACAAAAACTCCGTTTACCACCGATTAGTTTTTTTCTAATAACTCTTGCATCCTTCGACCGACTTCTTCGAATAAGAGCTCGATGGAAAGCTTATCTGTTCCTCCTTCAGATGGCATTAACATATTTTACGAAAAGTCGTAAGAAATAAAATTTTTTTGATCAAAACTAAAATATCCTCGAAATCATTGAAAAAAAAGTACCTTATCAGAAGAAAATGTGCCTTATCTAATAAGAGACATTTAAATTTTTTTAATTGGATAAATACTATAATTATAGAAAAGTACTTTGCGAAAAGAATCGGCAGTAGGACTGAAACGTGTTGACCACCGATTAGTTTTTTACTAATAACTCGTGCATCCTTCGACCGACTTCTTCGACTAAGAGCTCGATGGAAAGCTTATCTATTTCTCTTTCAGTTGGCATTAACATTTTTTACGAAAAGTCGTAGGAAATAAAGTTTTTTTGATCAAAACTAAAATATCCTCGAAATCATTGAAAACGAAGTACCTTATCAGAGGAAAATATGTCTTATCTAATAAGAGACATTAAAATTTTTATAATATCATAAACAGGCTGCATTTTATTCAGAATTAATAGTTTTTTTTACATGGACAAAAAATTCGTTTAATTTTTTCCCATTAAATACTACAATTATAGAAAAGCATTTTGCGAAAAGAATCGGCAGTAGGACGGAATCGTGTTGACCACCGATTGGTTTTTTGCTAACAACTCTTGCATCCTTCGACCAACTTCTTCGACTAAATGCTCGATGGAAAGCTTATCTATTTCTCTTTCAGTTGGCATTAACATTTTTTACGAAAAGTCGTAGGAAATAAAGTTTTTTTGATCAAAACTAAAATATCCTCGAAATCATTGAAAACGAAGTACCTTATCAGAGGAAAATATGTCTTATCTAATAAGAGACATTAAAATTTTTATAATATCATAAACAGGCTGCATTTTATTCAGAATTAATAGTTTTTTTTACATGGACAAAAAATTCGTTTAATTTTTTCCCATTAAATACTACAATTATAGAAAAGCATTTTGCGAAAAGAATCGGCAGTAGGACGGAATCGTGTTGACCACCGATTGGTTTTTTGCTAACAACTCTTGCATCCTTCGACCAACTTCTTCGACTAAATGCTCGATGGAAAGCTTATCTATTTCTCTTTCAGTTGGCATTAACATTTTTTACGAAAAGTCGTAGGAAATAAAGTTTTTTTGATCAAAACTAAAATATCCTCGAAATCATTGAAAACGAAGTACCTTATCAGACGAAAATATGTCTTATCTAATAAGAGACATTTAAATTTTTTTAATATCATAAACAGGCTGCATTTTATTTAGAATTAATAGTTTTTTTTACATGGACAAAAAATTCGTTTAATTTTTTTCCCATTAAATACTATAATTATAGAAAAGCATTTTGCGAAAAGAATCGGCAGTAGGACGGAAACGTGTTGACCACCGATTAGTTTTTTGCTAATAACTCTTGCATCCTTCGACCGACTTCTTAGACTAAGAGCTCGATGGAAAGCTTATCTGTTCCTCTTTCAGATGGCATTAACATATTTTACGAAAAGTCGTAAGAAATAAAATTTTTTTGATCGAAACTAAAATATCCTCGAAATCATTGAAAAAGAAGTACCTTATCAGACGAAAATATGCCTTATCTAATAAGAGACATTTAAATTTTTTTAATTGCATAAATGGGTGGCATTTTATTCAGAATTAATAGTTTTTTACATAAACAAAAACTCCGTTTAATTTTTTCCCATTAAATACTAGAATTATAGAAAAGTACTTTGCGAAAAGAATCGGCAGTAGGACTGAAACGTGTTGACCACCGATTAGTTTTTTGCTAATAACTCTTGCATCCTTCGACCGACTTCTTCGACTAAAAGCTCGATGGAAAGCTTATCTATTTCTCTTTCAGTTGGCATTAACATTTTTTACGAAAAGTCGTAGGAAATAAAGTTTTTTTGATCAAAACTAAAATATCCTCGAAATCATTGAAAACGAAGTACCTTATCAGACGAAAATATGTCTTATCTAATAAGAGACATTTAAATTTTTTTTAATATCATAAACAGGCTACATTTTATTCAGAATAAATAGTTTTTTTTACATGGACAAAAAATTCGTTTAATTTTTTCCCATTAAATACTACAATTATAGAAAAGCATTTTGCGAAAAGAATCGGCAGTAGGACGGAATCGTGTTGACCACCGATTGGTTTTTTGCTAACAACTCTTGCATCCTTCGACCGACTTCTTCGACTAAATGCTCGATGGAAAGCTTATCTGTTCCTCTTTCAGATGGCATTAACATATTTTACGAAAAGTCGTAAGAAATAAAGTTTTTTTGATCAAAACTAAAATATCCTCGAAATCATTGAAAACGAAGTACCTTATCAGACGAAAATATGTCTTATCTAATAAGAGACATTTAAATTTTTTTAATATCATAAACAGGCTGCATTTTATTCAGAATTAATAGTTTTTTACATGGACAAAAAATTCGTTTAATTTTTTCCCATTAAATACTACAATTATAGAAAAGTACTTTGCGAAAAGAATCGGCAGTAGGACGGAAACGTGTTGACCACCGATTAGTTTTTTGCTAATAACTCTTGCATCCATCTACCGACTTCTTCGACTAAGAGCTCGATGGAAAGCTTATCTGTTCCTCTTTCAGATGGCATTAACATATTTTACGAAAAGTCGTAAGAAATAAAATTTTTTTGATCGAAACTAAAATATCCTCGAAATCATTGAAAAAGAAGTACCTTATCATACGAAAATATCCTTATCTAATACGATACATTTAAATTTTTTTAATTGCA
Source organism: Phortica okadai (assembly GCA_034638295.1). Classification (NCBI taxonomy): domain Eukaryota; kingdom Metazoa; phylum Arthropoda; class Insecta; order Diptera; family Drosophilidae; genus Phortica; species Phortica okadai. The sequence goes on along the minus strand of CM067850.1, from coordinate 25,555,159 downwards.
TAAACAGGTGGCATTTTATTCAGAATTAATAGTTTTTTACATAAACAAAAACTCCGTTTAATTTTTTCCCATTAAATACTAGAATTAAAGAAAAGTACTTTGCGAAAAGAATCGGCAGTAGGACTGAAACGTGTTGACCACCGATTAGTTTTTTGCTAATAACTCTTGCATCCATCTACCGACTTCTTCGAATAAGGGCTCGATGGAAAGCTTATCTGTTCCTCTTTCAGATGGCATTAACATATTTTACGAAAAAACATGAGAAATAAAATTTTTTTGATCAAAACTAAAATATCGTCGAAATCATTGAAAATCAATCAGAAGAAAATATGCCTTATCTAATAAGAGACATTTAAATTTTTTTAATTGCATAAATACTATAATTATAGAAAAGTACTTTGCGAAAAGAATCGGCAGTAGGACGGAAACGTGTTGACCACCGAATAGTTTTTTGCTTATAACTCTTGCATTCTTCGACCGACTTCTTCGAATAAGAGCTCGATGGAAAGCTTATCTGTTCCTCTTTCAGATGGCATTAACATATTTTACGAAAAGTCATGAGAAATAAAATTTTTTTTGATCAAAACTAAAATATCCTCGAAATCATTGAAGAAGAAGTACCTTATCAGACGAAAATATGCCTTATCTAATAAGAGACATTTAAATTTTTTTAATTGCATAAATGGGTGGCATTTTATTCAGAATTAATAGTTTTTTACATAAACAAAAACTCCGTTGACCACCGATTAGTTTTTTTCTAATAACTCTTGCATCCTTCGACCGACTTCTTCGAATAAGAGCTCGATGGAAAGCTTATCTGTTCCTCTTTCAGATGGCATTAACATATTTTACGAAAAGTCGTAAGAAATAAAATTTTTTTGATCAAAACTAAAGTATCCTCCAAATCATTGAAAAAAAAGTACCTTATCATACGAAAATATGCCTTATCTAATAAGAGACATTTAAATTTTTTTAATTGCATAAACAGGTGGCATTTTATTCAGAATTAATAGTTTTTTTACATGGACAAAAAATTTGTTTAATTTTTTTATATGGACAAAAAATTTGTTTAATTTTTTTCCCATTAAATACTATAATTATAGAAAAGCATTTTGCGAAAAGAATCGGCAGTAGGACGGAAACGTGTTGACCACCGATTAGTTTTTTGCTAATAACTCTTGCATCCTTCGACCGACTTCTTCGACTAAGAGCTCGATGGAAAGCTTATCTGTTCCTCTTTCAGATGGCATTAACATATTTTACGAAAAGTCGTAAGAAATAAAATTTTTTTGATCGAAACTAAAATATCCTCGAAATCATTGAAAAAGAAGTACCTTATCAGACGAAAATATGCCTTATCTAATAAGAGACATTTAAATTTTTTTAATTGCATAAACAGGTGGCATTTTTTTCAGAACTAGCTGACCCAGCGCGCTTTGCTACGCTCTCAAAGTATGATGAACTGTTGCATATAGCCCAGGATTGAATCTTTTAACACTCTATCACAATTAGTTCCTAAATTTTCTTCTTGTCAGACTTATAGATACAGGTACATAGGCGTTTAAAATTTTTATTATATGTTGCAGCAGCCACGTTCATTTATCAATTCTTGTTGGGTTCGAAGTCATCAATATTATTTCCAGATTTTGTTTTCGTAGATTAATTAAATTTAAAAAAAAAAAAATATTCCAGCGTTTTGAAACTCTAATTACCGTTAATGCGTTTCAGAATTCTTAATGCCTTGTAATTATGGCAAATTTCTTACTTTGCAGTGATATATAATTACCTTTACAAACATGTGATTGCAAAATTCCATCTGTTTATATTTAAGAACAACAAAACCATATTTTTGACTAATTGTTCCTTTGTTCCATTTTAGCAAAATGAAAAATACTCTCCACTTTACAGCCTTGTGGCGATTTTGCTTACAGCAAAATATAATTTTGAAAATGTTTCTCTATATGGTCGGGGCCACGCCTTTATGTTCGATTCTAATAAAATTTTGGAAAATAGTTAAAAATTAATAAAACATTTTTCTAACAAAAATCTTTTTTTGACCGATTGTTTCTTTCGCAAAGTGTCTTTTTTGACGTCTAAAATGTTTTTGTACAAAAAACTAAGGTGGTAGTTTTAAAAAACCTAATTTTTAACCGGCAGCTAAATGTAATAGCAATCCAATCATGCAGATTTTTTACATATAAACTGCCTGAAAGGATAAGATAATTTTCTGCGTTTTATTTTTTTTTAAATCGTTAAAACTGAGCTCGCAGTTGGTATTGAAGCAGACATATGGACATGACTGTGTTAACTCGTCTTGTGAAGATAATATATGCTTTATGTGGTCGGCGATATCTCCTTCTCTGCGTAGCGAACTTCATGGCATCGCAAATATATATTATTTTTGCAGGAGTATAAAAAACGCTATTCAGCCTTGCTGAAGACTTTACTTTTCACGCTCTTTTTATGCCACGCCAATTTTTTGGATTGAATCTGCTTTCTCTTTACTTTAATAGCCTATATACCAATTTTCATTGTTTAAGCTAATATGGAAACTTGCAATTTATTGATATTAGCTTGTGAAGTTGTAAGTCAATTAATTAAGAAAAAAAAAGTTTTCCTTTCAACGCCGTAAATTTTCTGTCTTTTCCTCTTCTTCACTTTGTATGATAAGTACCAGTTTCAGTGGTTCGATCTTAATGACAATTCCAGAAATTTAGTCTGCGTACGTAAAGTTACTATGTTTGTTTATGTTTTTTTCATCCCTCTATCTTCCAAAACGAAAAAGTTTTCCATTCAACGACTTAAGTTCTGTTCATTTTTCTTCTTCATTCTGTATGGGTGCTACCAGTTCTAATGGTTTGATCATTGCAGTTCCGACAAATGATTTATGGTAGTAAAGCTGTAAAATTTCAGGTCAATAGTCGGAGATTTCTCCTTCTGGGGGTTACAAACTCCGTGACAAAGTCATAATAATATTTACATACGTGAAGAGTATAAAAACACTAATATGTGTACATATGTGGCTGTATGTAAAAGATGAAGAAGAAGTGAAGCACAATTTCGAAAGTAATGCTCCTCCGTTTTCTCACCGTTCTCTTGTTCTCTTTGCAAACAACACACTCATACCAATACAAAAGTGTAAGAAGAAGCAAAGAATGGTACGTGCTTGCGTCCACAAAATCTTAATATTGTTTATTTTTCTTCTTCTTTCCGTGTGGAGGCTACCAGTTAAAATGGTCGGATTGATACCAAAACATTATAACAACCTTCAGGAGGTCCATCTAAAGATTAACTGAAAATTTCATTGAATCGGAAGCTGTTTTTGAGTTATGCGCTTATCAACATATTTTTCGATTCATTTTTATTATACTATAGATTATTGTCTCACATTCAATAATAAGTGATCATAGGTAACTAAACACTGCACTAAACACGATAAACATAGCTGCGGTTTGTTTCGCGTATCAGTTGACAAAAGCAAACTCAGTAGTGAAAATCCAAGAAAAACAACACTGACATTGACAGTTTGTTTTTGTTTCAACTTTTTTTTAATTTGACATGACTTGGAGTCAAATCCTTCAAGCCGTACATACCTGCATTGTTTACACATTTGTGCGTGTAATTTGCAAAGAGTATTAATTAATTCTAATACTCTCTGGCTTGTACGTTCTCTCAAAGTTTTCTTGTTCTCTTTCAATCAACAAACACATAACAATACTGACGTATAAGAAGAAGCATAGCATGTTACGTTTAATGCTTGCGACGTCGCAAGTTTGTATGGGAAAAAGAAAAGGTCTGTTTTTAGTGTTTTTCCGGCAATGATTTGAATTTTTCTCGCCGTAAAAACCATCTTTGAACTTTAACGAACATTTAAAAAAAAGAATTGGCCAAATTGGTCCAGGCGTTGTTGAGTTATGCGCTTACCAACACATTTTGCGATTCATTTTTATATTATAGATTAATAGTTTTTTACATAAACAAAAACTCCGTTTAATTTTTTCCCATTAAATACTAGAATTATAGAAAAGTACTTTGCGAAAAGAATCGGCAGTAGGACTGAAACGTGTTGACCACCGATTAGTTTTTTGCTAATAACTCTTGCATCCTTCGACCGACTTCTTCGACTAAGAGCTCGATGGAAAGCTTATCTATTTGTCTTTCAGTTGCCATTAACATTTTTTACGAAAAGTCGTAGGAAATAAAGTTTTTTTGATCAAAACTAAAATATCCTCGAAATCATTGAAAACGAAGTACCTTATCAGACGAAAATATGTCTTATCTAATAAGAGACATTTAAATTTTTTTAATATCATAAACAGGCTGCATTTTATTCAGAATTAATAGTTTTTTACATGGACAAAAAATTCGTTTAATTTTTTCCCATTAAATACTACAATTATAGAAAAGTACTTTGCGAAAAGAATCGGCAGTAGGACGGAAACGTGTTGACCACCGATTAGTTTTTTGCTAATAACTCTTGCATCCATCTACCGACTTCTTCGAATAAGGGCTCGATGGAAAGCTTATCTGTTCCTCTTTCAGATGGCATTAACATATTTTACGAAAAGTCATGAGAAATAAAATTTTTTTGATCAAAATTAAAATATCCTCGAAATCATTGAAAAAGAAAAACCTTTTCATACGAAAATATGCCTTATCTAATAAGAGACATTTAAATTTTTTTAATTGCATAAATGGGTGGCATTTTATTCAGAATAAATAGTTTTTTTTACATGGACAAAAAATTCGTTTAATTTTTTCCCATTAAATACTACAATTATAGAAAAGCATTTTGCGAAAAGAATCGGCAGTAGGACGGAATCGTGTTGACCACCGATTGGTTTTTTGCTAACAACTCTTGCATCCTTCGACCGACTTCTTCGACTAAGAGCTCGATGGAAAGCTTATCTGTTCCTCTTTCAGATGGCATTAACATATTTTACGAAAAGTCGTAAGAAATAAAATTTTTTTGATCAAAACTAAAATATCGTCGAAATCATTGAAAAACAATCAGAAGAAAATATGCCTTATCTAATAAGAGACATTTAAATTTTTTTAATTGCATAAATACTATAATTATAGAAAAGTACTTTGCGAAAAGAATCGGCAGTAGGACGGAAACGTGTTGACCACCGAATAGTTTTTTGCTTATAACTCTTGCATTCTTCGACCGACTTCTTCGAATAAGAGCTCGATGGAAAGCTTATCTGTTCCTCTTTCAGATGGCATTAACATATTTTACGAAAAGTCATGAGAAATAAAATTTTTTTTGATCAAAACTAAAATATCCTCGAAATCATTGAAGAAGAAGTACCTTATCAGACGAAAATATGCCTTATCTAATAAGAGACATTTAAATTTTTTTAATTGCATAAATGGGTGGCATTTTATTCAGAATTAATAGTTTTTTACATAAACAAAAACTCCGTTGACCACCGATTAGTTTTTTTCTAATAACTCTTGCATCCTTCGACCGACTTCTTCGAATAAGAGCTCGATGGAAAGCTTATCTGTTCCTCTTTCAGATGGCATTAACATATTTTACGAAAAGTCGTAAGAAATAATTTTTTTTTGATCAAAACTAAAATATCGTCGAAATCATTGAAAAAGAAGAACCTTATCAGACGAAAATATGCCTTATCTAATGAGAGACATTTAATTTTTTTTTATTGCATAAATGGGTGGCATTTTATTCAGAATTAAAAGTTTTTTTACATGGACAAAAAATTCGTTTAATTTTTTTCCCATTAAATACTATAATTATAGAAAAGCATTTTGCGAAAAGAATCGGCAGTAGGACGGAAACGTGTTGACCACCGATTAGTTTTATGCTAATAACTCTTGCATCCTTCGACCGACTTCTTCGACTAAGAGCTCGATGGAAAGCTTATCTGTTCCTCTTTCAGATGGCATTAACATATTTTACGAAAAGTCGTAAGAAATAAAATTTTTTTGATCGAAACTAAAATATCCTCGAAATCATTGAAAAAGAAGTACCTTATCAGACGAAAATATGCCTTATCTAATAAGAGACATTTAAATTTTTTTAATTGCATAAATGGGTGGCATTTTATTCAGAATTAATAGTTTTTTACATAAACAAAAACTCCGTTTAATTTTTTCCCATTAAATACTAGAATTATAGAAAAGTACTTTGCGAAAAGAATCGGCAGTAGGACTGAAACGTGTTGACCACCGATTAGTTTTTTGATAATAACTCTTGCATCCTTCGACCGACTTCTTCGACTAAGAGCTCGATGGAAAGCTTATCTATTTCTCTTTCAGTTGGCATTAACATTTTTTACGAAAAGTCGTAGGAAATAAAGTTTTTTTGATCAAAACTAAAATATCCTCGAAATCATAGAAAACGAAGTACCTTATCAGACGAAAATATGTCTTATCTAATAAGAGACATTTAAATTTTTTTAATATCATAAACGGGCTGCATTTTATTCAGAATTAATGGTTTTTTTTACATGGACAAAAAATTCGTTTAATTTTTTCCCATTAAATACTACAATTATAGAAAAGCATTTTGCGAAAAGAATCGGCAGTAGGACGGAATCGTGTTGACCACCGATTGGTTTTTTGCTAACAACTCTTGCATCCTTCGACCGACTTCTTCGACTAAATGCTCGATGGAAAGCTTATCTGTTCCTCTTTCAGATGGCATTAACATATTTTACGAAAAGTCGTAAGAAATAAAATTTTTTTGATCGAAACTAAAATATCCTCGAAATCATTGAAAAAGAAGTACCTTATCAGACGAAAATATGCCTTATCTAATAAGAGACATTTAAATTTTTTTAATTGCATAAATGGGTGGCATTTTATTCAGAATTAATAGTTTTTTACATAAACAAAAACTCCGTTTAATTTTTTCCCATTAAATACTAGAATTATAGAAAAGTACTTTGCGAAAAGAATCGGCAGTAGGACTGAAACGTGTTGACCACCGATTAGTTTTTTGCTAATAACTCTTGCATCCTTCGACCGACTTCTTCGACTAAGAGCTCGATGGAAAGCTTATCTATTTCTCTTTCAGTTGGCATTAACATATTTTACGAAAAGTCGTAAGAAATAAAATTTTTTTGATCAAAACTAAAATATCCTCGAAATCATTGAAAAAGAAGTACCTTATCAGAAGAAAATGTGCCTTATCTAATAAGAGACATTTAAATTTTTTTAATTGCATAAATACTATAATTATAGAAAAGTACTTTGCGAAAAGAATCGGCAGTAGGACGGAAACGTGTTGACCACCGATTAGTTTTTTGCTAATAACTCTTGCATTCTTCGACCGACTTATTCGACTAAGAGCTCGATGGAAAGCTTATCTGTTCCTCTTTCAGATGGCATTAACATATTTTACGAAAAGTCATGAGAAATAAAATTTTTTTGATCAAAACTAAAATATCTTCGAAATCATTGAAGAAGAAGTACCTTATCAGACGAAAATATGCCTTATCTAATAAGAGACATTTAAATTTTTTTAAATGCATAAATGGGTGGCATTTTATTACGAATTAATAGTTTTTTACATAAACAAAAACTCCGTTTACCACCGATTAGTTTTTTTCTAATAACTCTTGCATCCTTCGACCGACTTCTTCGACTAAGAGCTCGATGGAAAGCTTATCTGTTCCTCTTTCAGATGGCATTAACATATTTTACGAAAAGTCGTAAGAAATAAAATTTTTTTGATCAAAACTAAAATATCCTCGAAATCATTGAAAAAGAAGTCCCTTATCAGACGAAAATATGCCTTATCTAATAAGAGACATTTAAATTTTTTTAATTTCATAAATGGGTGGCATTTTATTCAGAATTAATAGTTTTTTACATGGACAAAAAATTCGTTTAATTTTTTCCCATTAAATACTACAATTATAGAAAAGCATTTTGCGAAAAGAATCGGCAGTATGACGGAAACGTGTTGACCACCGATCAGTTTTTTGCTAATAACTCTTGCATCCTTCGACCGACTTCTTCGACTAAGAGCTCGATGGAAAGCTTATCTGTTCCTCTTTCAGATGGCATTAACATATTTTACGAAAAGTCGTAAGAAATAAAATTTTTTTTTTCAAAACTAAAATATCCTCGAAATCATTGAAAAAGAAGTACTTTATCATACGAAAATATGCATAATCTAACAAGAGATATTTAAATTTTTTTAATTGCATAAATGGGTGACATTTTATTCAGAATTAATAGTTTTTTTACATGGACAAAAAATTCGTTTAATTTTTTCCCATCGAATACAACAATTATAGAAAAGCATTTTGCGAAAAGAATCGGCAGTAGGACGGAAACGTGTTGACCACCGATTGGTTTTTTGCTAACAACTCTTGCATCCTTCGACCGACTTCTTCGACTAAATGCTCGATGGAAAGCTTATCTGTTCCTCTTTCAGATGGCATTAACATATTTTACGAAAAGTCATGAGAAATAAAATTTTTTTGATCAAAACTAAAATATCCTCGAAATCATTGAAGAAGAAGTACTTTATCAGACGAAAATATGCCTTATCTAATAAGGGACATTTAAATTTTTTTAATTGCATAAATGGGTGGCATTTTATTCACAATTAATAGTTTTTTACACAAACAAAAACTTCGTTTACCACCGATTAGTTTTTTTCTAATAACTCTTGCATCCTTCGACCGACTTCTTCGAATAAGAGCTCGATGGAAAGCTTATCTGTTCCCTTTTCAGATGGCATTAACATATTTTACGAAAAGTCGTAAGAAATAAAATTTTTTTGATCAAAACTAAAATGTCCTCCAAATCATTGAAAAAAAAGTACCTTATCATACGAAAATATGCCTTATCTAATAAGAGACATTTAAATTTTTTTATTTGCATAAATGGGTGGCATTTTATTCAGAATTAATAGTTTTTTACTTAAACAAAAACTCCGTTTAATTTTTTCCCATTAAATACTATAATTATAGAAAACTACTTTGCGAAAAGAATCGGCAGTAGGACGGAAACGTGTTGACAACCGATTAGTTTTTTGCTAATAACTCTTGCATCCTTCGACCGACTTCTTCGACTAAGAGCTCGATGGAAAGCTTATCTATTTCTCTTTCAGTTGGCATTAACATTTTTTACGAAAAGTCGTAGGAAATAAAGTTTTTTTGATCAAAACTAAAATATCCTCGAAATCATTGAAAACGAAGTACCTTATCAGACGAAAATATGTCTTATCTAATAAGAGACATTTAAATTTTTTTAATATCATAAACAGGCTGCATTTTATTCAGAATTAATAGTTTTTTACATGGACAAAAAATTCGTTTAATTTTTTCCCATTAAATACTAGAATTATAGAAAAGTACTTTGCGAAAAGAATCGGCAGTAGGATGGAAACGTGTTGACCACCGATTAGTTTTTTGCTAATAACTCTTGCATCCATCTACCGACTTCTTCGAATAAGAGCTCGATGGAAAGCTTATCTGTTCCTCTTTCAGATGGCATTAACATATTTTACGAAAAGTCATGAGAAATAAAATTTTTTTTATCAAAATTAAAATATCCTCGAAATCATTGAAAAAGAAAAACCTTTTCATACGAAAATATGCCTTATCTAATAAGAGACATTTAAATTTTTTTAATTGCATAAATGGGTGGCATTTTATTCAGAATTAATAGTTTTTTTTACATGGACAAAAAATTCGTTTAATTTTTTCCCATTAAATACTACAATTATAGAAAAGCATTTTGCGAAAAGAATCGGCAGTAGGACGGAATCGTGTTGACCACCGATTGGTTTTTTGCTAACAACTCTTGCATCCTTCGACTGACTTCTTCGACTAAATGCTCGATGGAAAGCTTATCTGTTCCTCTTTCAGATGGCATTAACATATTTTACGAAAAGTCGTAAGAAATAAAATTTTTTTGATCAAAACTAAAATATCGTCGAAATCATTGAAAAAGAAGTACCTTATCAGAAGAAAATATGCCTTATCTAATAAGAGACATTTAAATTTTTTTAATTGCATAAATACTATAATTATAGAAAAGTACTTTGCGAAAAGAATCGGCAGTAGGACGGAAACGTGTTGACCACCGATTAGTTTTTTGCTAATAACTCTTGCATTCTTCGACCGACTTCTTCGACTAAGAGCTCGATGGAAAGCTTATCTGTTCCTCTTTCAGATGGCATTAACATATTTTACGAAAAGTCATGAGAAATAAAATTTTTTTGATCAAAACTAAAATATCCTCGAAATCATTGAAGAAGAAGTACCTTATCAGACGAAAATATGCCTTATATAATAAGAGACATTTAAATTTTTTTAATTGCATAAATGGGTGGCATTTTATTCAGAATTAATAGTTTTTTACATAAACAAAAACTCCGTTTACCACCCATTAGTTTTTTTCTAATAACTCTTGCATCCTTCGACCGACTTCTTCGACTAAGAGCTCGATGGAAAGCTTATCTGTTCCTCTTTCAGATGGCATTAACATATTTTACGAAAAGTCGTAAGAAATAAAATTTTTTTGATCAAAACTAAAATATCCTCGAAATCATTGAAAAAGAAGTACCTTATCATACGAAAATATGCATAATCTAACAAGAGACATTTAAATTTTTTTAATTGCATAAATGGGTGACATTTTATTCAGAATTAATAGTTTTTTTACATGGACAAAAAATTCGTTTAATTTTTTCGCATCAAATTCTACAATTATAGAAAAGCATTTTGCGAAAAGAATCGGCAGTAGGACGGAAACGTGTTGACCACCGATTGGTTTTTTGCTAACAACTCTTGCATCCTTCGACCGACTTCTTCGACTAAATGCTCGATGGAAAGCTTATCTATTTCTCTTTCAGTTGGCATTAACATTTTTTACGAAAAGTCGTAGGAAATAAAGTTTTTTTGATCAAAACTAAAATATCCTCGAAATCATAGAAAACGAAGTACCTTATCAGACGAAAATATGTCTTATCTAATAAGAGACATTTAAATTTTTTTAATATCATAAACAGCCTGCATTTTATTCAGAATTAATGGTTTTTTTTACATGGACAAAAAATTCGTTTAATTTTTTCCCATTAAATACTACAATTATAGAAAAGCATTTTGCGAAAAGAATCGGCAGTAGGACGGAATCGTGTTGACCACCGATTGGTTTTTTGCTAACAACTCTTGCATCCTTCGACCGACTTCTTCGACTAAATGCTTGATGGAAAGCTTATCTGTTCCTCTTTCAGATGGCATTAACATATTTTACGAAAAGTCGTAAGAAATAAAATTTTTTTGATCAAAACTAAAATATCCTCGAAATCATTGAAAAAGAAGTACCTTATCAGAAGAAAATGTGCCTTATCTAATAAGAGACATTTAAATTTTTTTAATTGCATAAATACTATAATTATAGAAAAGTACTTTGCGAAAAGAATCGGCAGTAGGACGGAAACGTGTTGACCACCGATTAGTTTTTTGCTAATAACTCTTGCATTCTTCGACCGACTTATTCGACTAAGAGCTCGATGGAAAGCTTATCTGTTCCTCTTTCAGATGGCATTAACATATTTTACGAAAAGTCATGAGAAATAAAATTTTTTTGATCAAAACTAAAATATCTTCGAAATCATTGAAGAAGAAGTACCTTATCAGACGAAAATATGCCTTATCTAATAAGAGACATTTAAATTTTTTTAAATGCATAAATGGGTGGCATTTTATTACGAATTAATAGTTTTTTACATAAACAAAAACTCCGTTTACCACCGATTAGTTTTTTTCTAATAACTCTTGCATCCTTCGACCGACTTCTTCGAATAAGAGCTCGATGGAAAGCTTATCTGTTCCTCTTTCAGATGGCATTAACATATTTTACGAAAAGTCGTAAGAAATAAAATTTTTTTGATCAAAACTAAAATATCCTCGAAATCATTGAAAAAGAAGTCCCTTATCAGACGAAAATATGCCTTATCTAATAAGAGACATTTAAATTTTTTTAATTTCATAAATGGGTGGCATTTTATTCAGAATTAATAGTTTTTTACATGGACAAAAAATTCGTTTAATTTTTTCCCATTAAATACTACAATTATAGAAAAGCATTTTGCGAAAAGAATCGGCAGTATGACGGAAACGTGTTGACCACCGATCAGTTTTTTGCTAATAACTCTTGCATCCTTCGACCGACTTCTTCGACTCTTTCAGACGGCATTAACATATTTTACGAAAAGTCATGAGAAATAAAATTTTTTTGATCAAAACTAAAATATCCTCGAAATCATTCAAGAAGAGGTACCTTATCAGACGAAAATATGCCTTATCTAATAAGAGACATTCAAATTTTTTTAATTGCATAAATGGGTGGCATTTTATTCAGAATTAATAGTTTTTTTACGTGGACAAAAAATTCGTTTAATTTTTTCCCATTAAATACTACAATTATAAAAAAGCATTTTGCGAAAAGAATCGGCAGTAGGACGGAATCGTGTTGACCACCGATTGGTTTTTTGCTAACAACTCTTGCATCCTTCGACCGACTTCTTCAACTAAGAGCTCGATGGAAAGCTTATCTGTTCCTCTTTCAGATGGCATTAACATAAAATGGGTGGCATTTTATTCAGAATTAATAGTTTTTTTACGTGGACAAAAAATTCGTTTAATTTTTTCCCATTAAATACTACAATTATAAAAAAGCATTTTGCGAAAAGAATCGGCAGTAGGACGGAATCGTGTTGACCACCGATTGGTTTTTTGCTAACAACTCTTGCATCCTTCGACTGACTTCTTCGAATAAGAGCTCGATGGAAAGCTTATCTGTTCCTCTTTCAGATCGCATTAACATATTTTACGAAAAGTCGTAAGAAATAAAATTTTTTTGATCAAAACTAAAATATCCTCGAAATCATTGAAAAAGAAGTACTTTATCAGACGAAAATATGCCTTATCTAATAAGAGACATTTAAATTTTTTTAATTGCATAAATGGGTGGCATTATATTCAGAATTAATAGTTTTTTTACATGGACAAAAAATTCGTTTAATTTTTTCCCATTAAATACTACAATTATAGAAAAGTATTTTGCGAAAAGAATCGGCAGTAGGACGGAAACGTGTTGACCACCGATTAGTTTTTTGCTAATAACTCTTGCATCCTTTGACCGACTTCTTTGACTAAGAGCTCGATGGAAAGCTTATCTGTTCCTCTTTCAGATGGCATTAGCATATTTTACGAAAAGTCGTAAGAAATAAAATTTTTTTGATCAAAACTAAAATATCCTCGAAATCATTGAAAAAGAAGTACCTTATCATACGAAAATATGCATAATCTAACAAGAGACATTTAAATTTTTTTAATTGCATAAGTGGGTGGCATTTTATTCAGAATTAATAGTTTTTTTACATGGACAAAAAATTCGTTTAATTTTTTCCCATTAAATACTACAATTATAGAAAAGCATTTTGCGAAAAGAATCGGCAGTAGGACGGAAACGTGTTGACCACCGATTAGTTTTTTGCTAATAACTCTTGCATCCTTCGACCGACTTCTTCGACTAAGAGCTCGATGGAAAGCTTATCTGTTCCTCTTTCAGATGGTACTAACATATTTTACGAAAAGTCGTAAGAAATAAAATTTTTTTGATCAAAACTAAAATATCCTCGAAATCATTGAAGAAGAGGTACCTTATCAGACGAAAATATGCCTTATCTAATAAGAGACATTTAAATTTTTTTAATTGCATAAATGGGTGGCATTTTATTTAGAAGAAATAGTTTTTTTACATGGACAAAAAATTCGTTTAATTTTTTCCCATTAAATACTACAATTATAGAAAAGTACTTTGCGAAAAGAATCGGCAGTAGGACGGAATCGTGTTGACCACCGATTGGTTTTTTGCTAACAACTCTTGCATCCTTCGACCGACTTCTTCGACTAAGAGCTCGATGGAAAGCTTATCTGTTCCTCTTTCAGATGGTATTAACATATTTTACGAAAAGTCGTAACAAATAAAATTTATTTGATCAAAACTAAAATATTCCCGAAATCATTGAAGAAGAGGTACCTTATCAGACGAAAATATGCCTTATCTAATAAGAGACTTTTAAATTTTTTTAATTGCATAAATGGGTGGCATTATATTCAGAATTAATAGTTTTTTTACGTGGACAAAAAATTCGTTTAATTTTTTCCCATTAAATACTACAATTATAGAAAAGCATTTTGCGAAAAGAATCGGCAGTAGGACGGAATCGTGTTGACCACCGATTGGTTTTTTGCTAACAACTCTTGCATCCTTCGACCGACTTCTTCGATTAAGAGCTCGATGGAAAGCTTATCTGTTCCTCTTTCAGATGGCATTAACATATTTTACGAAAAGTCATGAGAAATAAAATTTTTTTGATCAAAACTAAAATATCCTCGAAATCATTGAAGAAGAAGTACCTTATCAGACGAAAATATGCCTTATCTAATAAGAGACATTTAAATTTTTGTAATTGCATAAATGGGTGGCATTTTATTCAGAATTAATAGTTTTTTTACGTGGACAAAAAATTCGTTTAATTTTTTTCCCATTAAATACTACAATTATAGAAAAGTATTTCGCGAAAAGAATCGGCAGTAGGACGGAAACGTGTTGACCACCGATTAGTTTTTGCTGAAAACTCTTGCATCCTTCGACCGACTTCTTCGACTAAGAGCTCAATAGAAAGCTTATCTGTTCCTCTTTCAGATGGCATTAACATATTTTACGAAAAGTCGTAAGAAATAAAATTTTTTTGATCAAAACTAAAATATCCTCGAAATCATTGAAAAAGAAGTACCTTATCATACGAAAATATGCATAATCTAACAAGAGACATTTAAATTTTTTTAATTGCATAAATGGGTGGCATTTTATTCAGAATTAATGGTTTTTTTACATGGACAAAAAATTCGTTTAATTTTTTTCCATTAAATACTACAATTATAGAAAAGCATTTTGCGAAAAGAATCGGCAGTAGGACGGAAACGTGTTGACCACCGATTAGTTTTTTGCTAATAACTCTTGCATCCTTCGACCGACTTCTTCAACTAAGAGCTCGATGGAAAGCTTATCTGTTCCTCTTTCAGATGGTATTAACATATTTTACGAAAAGTCGTAAGAAATAAAATTTTTTTGATCAAAACTAAAATATTCTCGAAATCATTGAAAAAGAAGTCCCTTATCAGACGAAAATATGCCTTATCTAATAAGAGACATTTAAATTTTTTTAATTGCATAAATGGGTGGCATTTTATTCAGAGTTAATAGTTTTTTTGTATGGACAAAAAATTCGTTTAATTTTTTCCCATTAAATACTACAATTATAGAAAAGTACTTTGCGAAAAGAATCGGCAGTAGGACGGAATCGTGTTGACCACCGATTGGTTTTTTGCTAACAACTCTTGCATCCTTCGACCGACTTCTTCGACTAAGAGCTCGATGGAAAGCTTATCTGTTCCTCTTTCAGATGGTATTAACATATTTTACGAAAAGTCGTAAGAAATAAAATTTTTTTGATCAAAACTAAAATATTCTCGAAATCATTGAAAAACAAATACCTTATCAGACGAAAATATGCCGTATCTAATAAGAGACATTTAAATTTTTTTAATTGCATAAATGGGTGGCATTATATTCAGAATTAATAGTTTTTTTACGTGGACAAAAAATTCGTTTAATTTTTTCCCATTAAATACTACAATTATAGAAAAGCATTTTGCGAAAAGAATCGGCAGTAGGACGGAATCGAGTTGACCACCGATTGGTTTCTTGCTAATAAGTCTTGCACCCTTCGACCGACTTCTTCGACTAAGAGCTCGATGGAAAGCTTATCTGTTCCTCTTTCAGATGGCATTAACATATTTTACGAAAAGTCATGAGAAATAAAATTTTTTTGATCAAAACTAAAATATCCTCGAAATCATTGAAGAAAAAGTACCTTATCAGACGAAAATATGCCTTATCTAATAAGAGACATTTAAATTTTTGTAATTGCATAAATGGGTGGCATTTTATTCAGAATTAATAGTTTTTTTACGTGGACAAAAAATTCGTTTAATTATTTCCCATTAAATACTACAATTATAGAAAAGCATTTTGCGAAAAGAATCGGCAGTAGGACGGAAACATGTTGACCACCAATTAGTTTTTTGCTAATAACTCTTGCATCCTTCGACCGACATATTCGACTAAAAGCTCGATGGAAAGCTTATCTGTTCCTCTCTCAGATGGCATTAACATATTTTACGAAAAGTCATGAGAAATAAAATTTTTTTGATCAAAACTAAAATATCCTCGAAATCGTTGAAAATTATGTACCTTATCAGACGAAAATATGCCTTATCTAATAAGAGACATTTAAATTTTTTTAATGGCATAAATGGGTGGCATTTTATTCAGAATTAATAGTTTTTTACATAAACAAAAACTCCGTTTAATTTTTTGCCATTAAATACTACAATTATAGAAAAGTATTTTGCGAAAAGAATCGGCAGTAGGACGGAAACATGTTGACCACCGATTAGTTTTTGCTGATAACTCTTGCATCCTTCGACCAACTTCTTCGACTAAGAGCTCGATGGAAAGCTTATCTGTTCCTCTTTCAGATGGCATTAACATATTTTACGAAAAGTCGTAAGAAATAAATTTTTTTTGATCAAAACTAAAGTATCCTCGAAATCATTGAAAAAGAAGTACCTTATCAGACGAAAATATGCCTTATCTAATAAGAGACATTTAAATTTTTTTAATTGCATAAATGGGTGGCATTTTATTTAGAACTAGCTGACCCAGCGCGCTTTGCTACGCTCTCAAAGTATGATGAACTGTTGCATATAGCCCAGGATTGAATCTTTTAACACTCTATCACAATTAGTTCCTAAATTTTCTTCTTGTCAGACTTATAGATACAGGTACATAGGCGTTTAAAATTTTTATTATATGTTGCAGCAGCCACGTTCATTTATCAATTCTTGTTGGGTTCGAAGTCATCAATATTATTTCCAGATTTTGTTTTCGTAGATTAATTAAATTTAAAAAAAAAAAATATTCCAGCGTTTTGAAACTCTAATTACCGTTAATGCGTTTCAGAATTCTTAATGCCTTGTAATTATAGCAAATTTCTTACTTTGCAGTGATATATAATTACCTTTACAAACATGTGATTGCAAAATTCCATCTGTTTATATTTAAGAACAACAAAACCATATTTTTGACTAATTGTTCCTTTGTTCCATTTTAGCAAAATGAAAAATACTCTCCACTTTAAAGCCTTCTGGCGATTTTGCTTACAGCAAAATATAATTTTGAAAATGTTTCTCTATATGGTCGGGGCCACGCCTTTATGTTCGATTCTAATAAAATTTTGGAAAATCGCTAAAAATTAATAAAACATTTTTCTAACAAAAATCTTGTTTTGACCGATTGTTTCTTTCGCAAAGTGTCTTTTTTGACGTCTAAAATGTTTTTGTACAAAAAACTAAGGTGGTAGTTTTAAAAAACCTAATTTTTAACCGGCAGCTAAATGTAATAGCAATCCAATCATGCAGATTTTTTACATAGAAACTGCCTGAAAGGATAAGATAATTTTCTGCGTTTAATTTTTTTTCAAATCGTTAAAACTGAGCTCGCAGTTGGTATTGAAGCAGACATATGGACATGACTGTGTTAACTCGTCTTGTGAAGATAATATATGCTTTATGTGGTCGGCGATATCTCCTTCTCTGCGTAGCGAACTTCATGGCATCGCAAATATATATTATTTTTGCAGGAGTATAAAAAACGCTATTCAGCCTTGCTGAAGACTTTACTTTTCACGCTCTTTTTATGCCACGCCAATTTTTTGGATTGAATCTGCTTTCTCTATACTTTAATAGCCTATATACCAATTTTCATTGTTTAAGCTAATATGGAAACTTGCAATTTATTGATATTAGCTTGTGAAGTTGTAAGTCAATTAATTAAGAAAAAAAAAGTTTTCCTTTCAACGCCGTAAATTTTCTGTCTTTTCCTCTTCTTCACTTTGTATGATAAGTACCAGTTTCAGTGGTCCGATCTTAATGACAATTCCAGAAATTTAGTCTGCGTACGTAAAGTTACTATGTTTGTTTATGTTTTTTTCATCACTCAATCTTCCAAAACGAAAAAGTTTTCCATTCAACGACTTAAGTTCTGTTCATTTTTCTTCTTCATTCTGTATGGGTGCTACCAGTTCTAATGGTTTGATCATTGCAGTTCCGACAAATGATTTATGGTAGTAAAGCTGTAAAATTTCAGGTCAATAGTCGGAGATTTCTCCTTCTGGGGGTTACAAACTCCGTGACAAAGTCATAATAATATTTACATACGTGAAGAGTATAAAAACACTAATATGTGTACATATGTGGCTGTATGTAAAAGATGAAGAAGAAGTGAAGCACAATTTCGAAAGTAATGCTCCTCCGTTTTCTCACCGTTCTCTTGTTCTCTTTGCAAACAACACACTCATACCAATACAAAAGTGTAAGAAGAAGCAAAGAATGGTACGTGCTTGCGTCCACAAAATCTTAATATTGTTTATTTTTCTTCTTCTTTCCGTGTGGAGGCTACCAGTTAAAATGGTCGGATTGATACCAAAACATTATAACAACCTTCAGGAGGTCCATCTAAAGATTAACTGAAAATTTCATTGAATCGGAAGCTGTTTTTGAGTTATGCGCTTATCAACATATTTTTCGATTCATTTTTATTATACTATAGATTATTGTCTCACATTCAATAATAAGTGATCATAGGTAACTAAACACTGCACTAAACACGATAAACATAGCTGCGGTTTGTTTCGCGTATCAGTTGACAAAAGCAAACTCAGTAGTGAAAATCCAAGAAAAACAACACTGACATTGACAGTTTGTTTTTGTTTCAACTTTTTTTTAATTTGACATGACTTGGAGTCAAATCCTTCAAGCCGTACATACCTGCATTGTTTACACATTTGTGCGTGTAATTTGCAAAGAGTATTAATTAATTCTAATACTCTCTGGCTTGTACGTTCTCTCAAAGTTTTCTTGTTCTCTTTCAATCAACAAACACATAACAATACTGACGTATAAGAAGAAGCATAGCATGTTACGTTTAATGCTTGCGACGTCGCAAGTTTGTATGGGAAAAAGAAAAGGTCTGTTTTTAGTGTTTTTCCGGCAATGATTTGAATTTTTCTCGCCGTAAAAACCATCTTTGAACTTTAACGAACATTTAAAAAAAAGAATTGGCCAAATTGGTCCAGGCGTTGTTGAGTTATGCGCTTACCAACACATTTTGCGATTCATTTTTATATTATAGATTAATAGTTTTTTACATGGACAAAAATTCGTTTAATTTTTTTCCCATTAAATACTAGGATTATAGAAAAGTATTTTGCGAAAAGAATCGGAAGTAGGACGGAATCGTGTTGACCACCGATTGGTTTTTTGCCAACAACTCTTGCATCCTTTGACCGACTTCTTCGAATAAGAGCTCGATGGAAAGCTTATCTGTTCCTCTTTCAGATGGCATTAACATATTTTACGAAAAGTCGTAAGAAATAAAATTTTTTTGATCAAAACTAGAATATCCTCGAAATCATTGAAAAAGAAGTACCTTATCAGACGAAAATATGCCTTATCTAATAAGAGACATTTAAATTTTTTTAATTGCATAAATGGGTGGCATTATATTCAGAATTAATAGTTTTTTTACATGGACAAAAAATTCGTTTAATTTTTTCCCATTAAATACTACAATTATAGAAAAGCATTTTGCGAAAAGAATCGGCAGTAGGACGGAAACGTGTTGACCACCGATTAGTTTTTTGCTAATAACTCTTGCATCCTTCGACCGACTTCTTCCACTCTTTCAGACGGCATTAACATATTTTACTAAAAGTCGTAAGAAATAAAATTTTTTTGATCAAAACTAAAATATCCTCGAAATCATTAAAAAAGAAGTACCTTATCATACGAAAATATGCCTTATCTAATAAGAGACATTTAAATTTTTTAATTGCATAAATGGGTGGCATTTTATTTAGAATTCATAGTTTTTTAGATGGACAAAAAATTCGTTTAATTTTTTCCCATTAAAAACTAGAATTATAGAAAAGTACTTTGCGAAAAGAAGCGGCAGTAGGACGGAAACGTGTTGACCACCAATTAGTTTTTTGCTAATAACTCTTGCATCCTTCGACCGACATATTCGACTAAAAGCTCGATGGAAAGCTTATCTGTTCCTCTCTCAAATGGCATTAACATATTTTACGAAAAGTCATGAGAAATAAAATTTTTTTGGTCAAAACTAAAATATCCTCGAAATCATTTAAAAAGCAGTACCTTATCATACGAAAATATGCATAATCTAATAAGAGACATTTAAATTTTTTTAATTTCATAAATGGGTGGCATTTTATTCAGAATTAATAGTTTTTTTTCATGGACAAAAAATTCGTTTAATTTTTTCCCATTAAATACTACAATTATAGAAAAGCATTTTGCGAAAAGAATCGGCAGTAGGACGGAAACGTGTTGACCACCGATTAGTTTTTTGCTAATAACTCTTGCATCCTTCGACCGACTTCTTCCACTCTTTCAGACGGCATTAACATATTTTACTAAAAGTCGTAAGAAATAAAATTTTTTTGATCAAAACTAAAATATCCTCGAAATCATTAAAAAAGAAGTACCTTATCAGACGAAAATATGCCTTATCTAATAAGAGACATTTAAATTTTTTTAATTGCTCAAATGGGTGTCATTTTATTTAGAATTCATAGTTTTTTTAGATGGACAAAAAATTCGTTTAATTTTTTCCCATTAAAAACTAGAATTATAGAAAAGTACTTTGCGAAAAGAAGCGGCAATAGGACGGAAACGTGTTGACCACCAATTAGTTTTTTGCTAATAACTCTTGCATCCTTCGACCGACATATTCCACTAAAAGCTCGATGGAAAGCTTATCTGTTCCTCTCTCAGATGGCATTAACATATTTTACGAAAAGTCACGAGAAATAAAATTTTTTTGATCAAAACTAAAATATCCTCGAAATCATTGAAAAATATGTACCTTATCAGACGAAAATATGCCTTATCTAATAAGAGACATTTAAATTTTTTTAATTTCATAAATGGGTGGCATTTTATTCAGAATTAATAGTTTTTTACATAAACAAAATCTCCGTTTAATTTTTTCCCATTAAATACCACAATTATAGAAAAGCATTTTGCGAAAAGAAGCGGCAGTAGGACGGAATCGCGTTGACCACTCATTAGTTTTTTGCTAATAACTCTTGCATCCTTCGACCGACTTCTTCCACTCTTTCAGACGGCATTAACATATTTTACTAAAAGTCGTAAGAAATAAAATTTTTTTGATCAAAACTAAAATATCCTCGAGATCATTAAAAAAGAAGTACCTTATCAGACGAAAATATGCCTTATCTAATAAGAGACATTTAAATTTTTTTAATTGCATAAATGGGTGGCATTTTATTAAGAATTAATAGTTTTTTATATGGACAAAAAATTCGTTTAATTTTTTCCCATTAAAAACTAGAATTATAGAAAAGTACTTTGCGAAAAGAAGCGGCAGTAGGACGGAAACGTGTTGACCACCAATTAGTTTTTTGCTTATAACTCTTGCATCCTTCGACCGACGTATTCGACTAAAAGCTCGATGGAAAGCTTATCTGTTCCTCTCTCAGATGGCATTAACATATTTTACGAAAAGTCATGAGAAATAAAATTTTTTTGATCAAAACTAAAATATCCTCGAAATCATTAAAAAAGAAGTACATTATCAGACGAAAATATGCCTTATCTAATAAGAGACATTTACATTTTTTTAATTGCACAAATGGGTGTCATTTTATGTAGAATTCATAGTTTTTTAGATGGACAAAAAGTTCGTTTAATTTTTTCCCATTAAAAACTAGAATTATAGAAAAGTACTTTGCGAAAAGAAGCGGCAGTAGGACGGAAACGTGTTGACCACCGATTAGTTTTTTGCTAATAACTCTTGCATCCTTCGACCGACTTCTTCGACTAAGAGCTCGATGGAAAGTTTATCTGTTCCTCTTTCAGATGGCATTAACATATTTTACAAAAAGTCGTAAGAAATAAAATTTTTTTGATCAAAACTAAAGTATCCTCGAAATCATTGAAAAAAAAGTACCTTATCAGACGAAAATATGCCTTATCTAATAAGAGACATTTAAATTTTTTTAATTTCATAAATGGGTGGCATTTTATTCAGAATTAATAGTTTTTTAGATGGACAAAAATTCGTTTAATTTTTTTCCCATTAAATACTAGAATTATAGAAAAGTAATTTGCGAAAAGAATCGGCAGTAGGACGGAATCATGTTGACCACCGATTGGTTTTTTGCCAACAACTCTTGCATCCTTCGACCGAATTCTTCGACTAAAAGCTCAATGGAAAGCTTATCTGTTCCTCTTTCAGATGGCATTAATATATTTTACGAAAAGTCGTAAGAAATAAAATTTTTTTGATCAAAACTAAAATATCCTCGAAATCATTGAAAAACAAATACCTTATCAGACGAAAATATGCCTTATCTAATAAGAGACATTTAAATTTTTTTAATTTCATAAATGGGTGGCATTTTATTCAGAATTAATAGTTTTTTACATGGACAAAAATTCGTTTAATTTTTTTCCCATTAAATACTAGAATTATAGAAAAGTATTTTGCGAAAAGAATCGGCAGTAGGACGGAATCGTGCTGACCACCGATTGGTTTTTTGCCAACAACTCTTGCATCCTTCGACCGACTTCTTCGACTAAGAGCTCGATGGAAAGTTTATCTGTTCCTCTTTCAGATGGCATTAACATATTTTACAAAAAGTCGTAAGAAATAAAATTTTTTTGATCAAAACTAAAGTATCCTCGAAATCATTGAAAAAAAAGTACCTTATCAGACGAAAATATGCCTTGTCTAATAAGAGACATTTAAATTTTTTTAATTGCATAAATGGGTGGCATTTTATTTAGAATTAATAGTTTTTTACATGGACAAAAATTCGTTTAATTTTTTCCCATTAAATACTAGAATTATAGAAAAGTATTTTGCGAAAAGAAGCGGCGGTAGGACGGAATCGCGTAAACCACTCATTAGTTTTCTTCTAATAACTCTTGCATCCTTCGACCGACTTCTTCGACTAAACGCTTGATGGAAAGCTTATCTGTTCCTCTTTCAGATGACATTAACATATTTTACGAAAAGTCGTAAGAAATAAAATTTTTTTGATCAAAACTAAAATATCCTCGAAATCATTGAAAAAGAAATACCTTATCAGACGAAAATATGCCTTATCTAATAAGAGACATTTAAATTTTGTTAATTTCATAAATGGGTGGCATTTTATTCAGAATTAATAGTTTTTTACATAAACAAAAACTCCGTTTAATTTTTTCCCATTAAATACTATAATTATAGAAAAGTACTTTGCGAAAAGAAGCGGCAGTAGGACGGAATCGTGTTGACCACCGATTAGTTTTTTGCTAATAACTCTTGCATCCTTCGACCGACTTCTTCGACTAAAAGCTCGATGGAAAGCTTATCTGTTCTTCTTTCAGATGGCATTAACATATTTTACGAAAAGTCGCAAGAAATAAAATTTTTTTGATCAAAACTAAAATATCCACGAAATCATTGAAAAAGAAGTACCTTATCAGACGAAAATATGCCTTATCTAATAAGAGACATTTAAATTTTTTTAATTGCATAAATGGGTGGCATTTTATTTAGAATTAATAGTTTTTTACATGGACAAAAATTCGTTTAATTTTTTCCCATTAAATACTACAATTATAGAAAAGCATTTTGCGAAAAGAATCGGCAGTAGGACGGAAACGTGTTGACCACCGATTAGTTTTTTGCTAATAACTCTTGCATCCTTCGACCGACTTCTTCGACTCTTTCAGACGGCATTAACATATTTTACTAAAAGTCGTAAGAAATAAAATTTTTTTGATCAAAACTAAAATATCCTCGAAATCATTGGAAAAGAAGTACCTTATCAGACGAAAATATACCTTATCTAATAAGAGACATTTAAATTTTTTTAATTGCATAAATGGGTGGCATTTTATTTAGAATTAATAGTTTTTTACATGGACAAAAAATTCGTTTAATTTTTTCCCATTAAATACTATAAATTTAGAAAAGTACTTTGCGAAAAGAATCGGCAGTAGGACGGAATCGTGTTGACCACCGATTAGTTTTTTGCTAATAACTCTTGCATCCTTCGACCGACTTCTTCGACTAAAAGCTCGATGGAAAGCTTATCTGTTCCTCTTTCAGATGGCATTAACATATTTTACGAAAAGTCGTAAGAAATAAAATTTTTTTGATCAAAACTAAAATATCCACGAAATCATTGAAAAAGAAGTACCTTATCAGACGAAAATATGCATTATCTAATAAGAGACATTTAAATTTTTTTAATTGCATAAATGGGTGGCATTATATTCAGAATTAATAGTTTTTTTACATGGACAAAAATTCGTTTAATTTTTTCCCATTAAATACTATAATTATAGAAAAGTACTTTGCGAAAAGAATCGGCAAAAGGACGGAAACGTGTTGACCACCGATTTGTTTTTTTGCTAATTACTCTTGCATCCTTCGACCGACATATTCGACTAAAAGCTCGATGGAAAGCCTATCTGTTCCTCTCTCAGATGGCATTAACATATTTTACGAAAAGTCATGAGAAATAAAATTTTTTTGATCAAAACTAAAATATCCTCGAAATCATTGAAAAATATGTACCTTATCAGACGAAAATATGCCTTATCTAATAAGAGACATTTAAATTTTTTTATTTGCATAAATGGGTGGCATTTTATTCAGAATTAATAGTTTTTTACATAAACAAAAACTCCGTTTAATTTTTTGCCATTAAATACTACAATTATAGAAAAGTATTTTGCGAAAAGAATCGGCAGTAGGACGGAAACGTGTTGACCACCGATTAGTTTTTGCTGATAACTCTTGCATCCTTCGACCGACTTCTTCGACTAAGAGCTCGATGGAAAGCTTATCTGTTCCTCTTTCAGATGGCATTAACATATTTTACGAAAAGTCGTAAGAAATAAAATTTTTTTGATCAAAACTAAAATATCCTCGAAATCATTGAAAAAGAAGTACCTTATCAGACGAAAATATGCCTTATCTAATAAGAGACATTTAAATTTTTTTAATTGCATAAATAGGTGGCATTATATTCAGAATTAATAGTTTTTTTACATGGACAAAAAATTCGTTTAATTTTTTCCCATTAAATACTACAATTATAGAAAAGCATTTTGCGAAAAGAATCGGCAGTAGGACGGAAACGTGTTGACCACCGATTAGTTTTTTGCTAATAACTCTTGCATCCTTCGACCGACTTCTTCGAATAAAAGCTCGATGGAAAGCTTATCTGTTCCTCTTTCAGATGGTATTAACATATTTTACGAAAAGTCGTAAGAAATAAAATTTTTTTGATCAAAACTAAAATATTCTCGAAATCATTGAAAAAGAAGTCCCTTATCAGACAAAAATATGCCTTCACTAATAAGACACATTTAAATTTTTTTAATTGCATAAATGGGTGGCATTTTATTCAGAATTTATAGTTTTTTTACATGGACAAAAAATTCGTTTAATTTTTTTCCATTAAATACTACAATTATAGAAAAGTACTTTGCGAAAAGAATCGGCAGTAGGACGGAATCGTGTTGACCACCGATTGGTTTTTTGCTAACAACTCTTGCATCCTTCGACCGACTTCTTCGACTAAGAGCTCGATGGAAAGCTTATCTGTTCCTCTTTCAGATGGTATTAACATATTTTATGAAAAGTCGTAAGAAATAAAATTTTTTTGATCAAAACTAAAATATTCTCGAAATCATTGAAGAAGAGGTACCTTATCAGACGAAAATAAGCCTTATCTAATAAGAAACATTTAAATTTTTTTAATTGCATAAATGGGTGGCATTATATTCAGAATTAATAGTTTTTTTACGTGGACAAAAAATTCGTTTAATTTTTATACCCTGTACACACACTGTGTATCAGGGTATATTAAGTTTGTTTGAGACGGTTTGTATGTAACGCATATAAGGAGGGGAGGGGGACCCTATAAAGTATATATATTCTTGATCAGGATGACAAGACGAATTGATATAGCCCTGTCTGTCCGTCCGTCCGTCCGTCCGTCCGTCCGTCCTCACCAATGGTTCTCGAAAACTATAAGAGCTAGAGACTTGAAATTTGGTGGATAGACTCGTGAGGTCAAACGCTAGATCAAGTTTGAAGGATTTTTTGCCACGCCCACTCCTTCCCGCCCATCGAGCACCACCCATTTTTTAAAGAGGCTGTAGCTCGAAAACCTGATGAGTTAGAAACATGAAAATGAGTATGTAGACTCAGTATGTATAGCTCTACAAAACTGCGTACCACATTTTTTTCCCCTCCCCTTCGTTTCCCCTCAAAAAGTTGTTTTCTTAAAATTGCTGTCTCTCCTAAACTATAATAGATACAATGCTGAAATTTTGTATGCAAACTCAGTAAACATACCTTTTTAAAACTGCATACCACAAACTTTCATTTTTAACGCTGTGTGACAACGCAAAGACAAACAAGTTGAAATTTGGCATAAATTGCGCTTTGGACACTGCTTTATCCTATTTGTAACAAAAACCGTACTTAACACTGCGAAAACTATTAAAGCTAGAGACTTGAAATTTGGAAGATAGTCTCGTGTGGTCGAACACTAGATGAAGTTTGAAGGAATTTTCGCCACGCCCATTCCTTCCCGCCCATCAAGCACAACAAAAGGTCATTTTTTTCTTAAAATTGCTGTATCTCCTAAAGTATAAAGAATACAATGCTGAAATTTTGTATGCAAACTCAAATAACATACCTTTTTAAAACTGCATACAACAAACTACCACTTTCCCCGCAAAGACCAACACACTAAACTTTTGCAGCAATGCTTTGTAACAAAACCCGTACTAAAGCGCCATCTAATGGCAACATTGCACTGTGAGCCCTGCCTCACTATTAGCAAATACACAAACCATATCGTGGTACACTGCTTTTGCTGTCGGCGAATGTTTAACGTGTTATCAACATAGGTGTGTGTACAGGGTATTATATAGTTGAGAATACTCAACTATACCGCCCTTACTGGTTTCCCTTTAAATACTACAATTATAGAAAAGCATTTTGCGAAAAGAATCGGCAGTAGGACGGAATCGTGTTGACCACCGATTAGTTTTTTGCTAACAACTCTTGCATCCTTCGACCGACTTGTTCGAATAAGAGCTCGATGGAAAGCTTATCTGTTCCTCTTTCAGATGGCATTAACATATTTTACGAAAAGTCGTAAGAAATAAAATTTTTTTGATCAAAACTCAAATATCCTCGAAATCATTGAAAAAGAAGTACCTTATCAGACGAAAATATGCTTTCACTAATAAGAGACATTTAAATTTTTTTAATTGCATAAATGGGTGGCATTATATTCAGAATTAATAGTTTTTTTACATGGACAAAAAATTCGTTTAATTTTTTCCCATTAAATACCACAATTATAGAAAAGTATTTTGCGAAAAGAATCGGCAGTAGGACGGAAACGTGTTGACCACCGATTAGTTTTTGCTGATAACTCTTGCATCCCTCGACCGACTTCTTCGACTAAAGCTCGATGGAAAGCTTATCTGTTCCTCTTTCAGATGGCATTAACATATTTTACGAAAAGTCGTAAGAAATAAATTCTTTTTGATCAAAACTAAAGTATCCTCGAAATCATTGAAAAAGAAGTACCTTATCAGACGAAAATATGCCTTATCTAATAAGAGACATTTAAATTTTTTTAATTGCATAAATGGGTGGCATTATATTCAGAATTAATAGTTTTTTTACATGGACAAAAAATTCGTTTAATTTTTTCCCATTAAATACTACAATTATAGAAAAGCATTTTGCGAAAAGAATCGGCAGTAGGACGGAAACGTGTTGACCACCGATTGGTTTTTTGCCAACAACTCTTGCATCCTTCGACCGACTTCTTTTACTAAAAGCTCAATGGAAAGCTTATCTGTTCCTCTTTCAGATGGCATTAATATATTTTTCGAAAAGTCATAAGAAATAAAATTTTTTTGATCAAAACTAAAATATCCTCGAAATCATTGAAAATTATGTACCTTATCAGACGAAAATATGCCTTATCTAATAAGAGACATTTAAATTTGTTTAATGGCATAAATGGGTGGCATTTTATTCAGAATTAATAATAAATAAATAATAAAGACGAAAATATGCCTTATCTAATAAGAGACATTTAAATTTTTTTAATTTCATAAATGGGTGGCATTTTATTCAGAATTAATAGTTTTTTACATAAACAAAAACTCCGTTTAATTTTTTCCCATTAAATACTATAATTATAGAAAAGTACTTTGCGAAAAGAATCGGCAGTAGGACGGAATCGTGTTGACCACCGATTAGTTTTTGGCTAATAACTCTTGCATCCTTCGACCGACTTCTTCGACTAAAAGCTCGATGAAAAGCTTATCTGTTCCTCTTTCAGATGGCATTAACACATTTTACGAAAAGTCGTAAGAAATAAAATGTTTTTGATCAAAACTAAAATATCCTCGAAATCATTGAAAAAGAAATACCTTATCAGACGAAAATATGCCTTATCTAATAAGAGGCATTTAAATTTTTTAATTTCATAAATGGGTGGTATTTTATTCAGAATTAATAGTTTTTTACATAAACAAAAACTCCGTTTAATTTTTTTCCATTAAATAATATTATAGAAAAGTACTTTGCGAAAAGAATCGGCAGTAGGACGGAATCGTGTTGACCACCGATTAGTTTTTTGCTAATAACTCTTGCATCCTTCGACCAACTTCTTCGACTAAAAGCTCGATGGAAAGCTTATCTGTTCCTCTTTCAGATGGCATTAACACATTTTACGAAAAGTCGTAAGAAATAAAATGTTTTTGATCAAAACTAAAATATCCTCGAAATCATTAAAAAAGAAGTACCTTATC
Source organism: Phortica okadai (assembly GCA_034638295.1). Lineage (NCBI taxonomy): Eukaryota > Metazoa > Arthropoda > Insecta > Diptera > Drosophilidae > Phortica > Phortica okadai. Next base: position 25,526,078 of record CM067850.1, on the reverse strand, counting down.
AGACGAAAATATGCCTTATCTAATAAGAGACATTTAAATTTTTTTAATTGCATAAATGGGTGGCATTTTATTTAGAATTAATAGTTTTTTACATGGACAAAAATTCGTTTAATTTTTTTCCCATTAAATACTAGAATTATAGAAAAGTATTTTGCGAAAAGAATCGGCAGTAGGACGGAATCGTGTTGACCACCGATTGGTTTTTTGCCAACAACTCTTGCATCCTTCGACCGACTTCTTTTACTAAAAGCTCAATGGAAAGCTTATCTGTTCCTCTTTCAGATGGCATTAATATATTTTTCGAAAAGTCATAAGAAATAAAATTTTTTTGATCAAAACTAAAATATCCTCGAAATCATTGAAAATTATGTACCTTATCAGACGAAAATATGCCTTATCTAATAAGAGGCATTTAAATTTTTTAATTTCATAAATGGGTGGAATTTTATTCAGAATTAATAGTTTTTAACATGGACAAAAAATTCGTTTAATTTTTTCCCATTAAATACTACAATTATAGAAAAGCATTTTGCGAAAAGAATCGGCAGTAGGACGGAAACGTGTTGACCACCGATTAGTTTTTTGCTAATAACTCTTGCATCCTTCGACCGACATATTCGACTAAGAGCTCGATGGAAAGCTTATCTGTTCGTCTTTCAAATGGCATTAACATATTTTACGAAAAGTCGTAAGAAATAAAATTGTTTTGATCAAAACTAAAATATCTTCGAAATCATTGAAGAAGAAGTACCTTATCAGACGAAAATATGCCTTATCTAATAAGAGACATTTACATTTTTTTAATTGCATAAATGGGTGGCATTATATTCAGAATTAATAGTTTTTTTACATGGACAAAAAATTCGTTTAATTTTTTCCCATTAAATACTACAATTATAGAAAAGCATTTTGCGAAAAGAATCGGCAGTAGGACGGAAACGTGTTGACCACCGATTAGTTTTTTGCTAATAACTCTTGCATCCTTCGACCGACTTCTTCGAATAAGTGCTCGATGGAAAGCTTATCTGTTCCTCTTTCAGATGGCATTAACATATTTTACGAAAAGTCATGAGAAATAAAATTTTTTTGATCAAAACTAAAATATCTTCGAAATCATTGAAGAAGAAGTACCTTATCATACGAAAATATGCCTTATCTAATAAGAGACATTTAAATTTTTTTAATGGCATAAATGGGTGGCATTTTATTCAGAATTAATAGTTTTTTAACATGGACAAAAAATTTGTTTAATTTTTTCCCATTAAATATCACAATTATAGAAAAGTATTTTGCGAAAAGAATCGGCAGTAGGACGGAAACGTGTTGACCACCGATTAGTTTTTGCTGATACCTCTTGCATCCTTCGACCGACTTCTTCGACTAAGAGCTCGATGGAAAGCTTATCTGTTACTCTTTCAGATGGCATTAGCATATTTTACGAAAAGTCGTAAGAAATAAAATTTTTTTGATCAAAACTAAAATATCCTCGAAATCATTGAAAAAGAAATACATTATCAGACGAAAATATGCCTTATCTAATAAGAGACATTTAAATTTTTTTAATTGCATAAATGGGTGGCATTTTATTCAGAATTAATAGTTTTTTTACATGGACAAAAAATTCGTTTAATTTTTTCCCATTAAATACTAGAATTATAGAAAAGTACCTTGCGAAAACAATCGGCAGTAGGACGGAATCGTGTTGACCACCGATTAGTTTTTTGCTAATAACTCTTGCATCCTTCGACCGACTTCTTCGACTAAGAACTCGATGGAAAGCTTATCTGTTCCTCTTTCAGATGGCATTAACATATTTTACGAAAAGTCGTATGAAATAAAATTTTTTTGATCAAAACTAAAATATCCTCGAAATCATTGAAAACGAAGTACCTTATGCGACGAAAATATGCCTTATCTAATAAGAGACATTTAAATTTTTTTAATTGCATAAATGGGTGGCATTTTATTCAGAATTAATAGTTTTTAACATGGACAAAAAATTCGTTTAATTTTTTCCCATTAAATACTAAAATTATAGAAAAGTACTTTGCGAAAAGAATCGGCAGTAGGACGGAAACGTGTTGACCACCGATTAGTTTCTTGCTAATAACTCTTGCATCCTTCGACCGACTTTTTCGACTAAGAGCTCGATGGAAAGTTTATCTATTCCTCTTTCAGTTGGCATTAAAATTTTTTACGAAAAGTCGTAAGAAATAAAATTTTTTTAATCAAAACTAAAATATCCTCGAAATCATTGAAAACGAAGTACCTTATCAGACGAAAATATGCCTTATCTAATAAGAAACATTTAAATTTTTTTAATTTCATAAATGGGTGGCATTTTATTCAGAATTAATAGTTTTTTACATAAACAAAAACTCCGTTTAATTTTTTCCCATTAAATACCACAATTATAGAAAAGCATTTTGCGAAAAGAAACGGCAGTAGGGCGGAATCGCGTTGACCACTCATTAGTTTTTTGCTAATAACTCTTGCATCCTTCGACCGACTTCTTCGACTAAACGCTTGATGGAAAGCTTATCTGTTCCTCTTTCAGATGACATTAACATATTTTACGAAAAGTCGTAAGAAATAAAATTTTTTTGATCAAAACTAAAATATCCTCGAAATCATTGAAAAAGAAATACCTTATCAGACGAAAATATGCCTTATCTAATAAGAGACATTTCAATTTTTTTAATTTCATAAATGGGTGGCATTTTATTCAGAATTATTAGTTTTTTACATAAACAAAAACTCCGTTTAATTTTTTCCCATTAAATACTATAATTATAGAAAAGTACTTTGCGAAAAGAATCGGCAGTAGGACGGAATCGTGTTGACCACCGATTAGTTTTTTGCTAATAACTCTTGCATCCTTCGACCGACTTCTTCGACTAAAAGCTCGATGGAAAGCTTATCTGTTCCTCTTTCAGATGGCATTAACATATTTTACGAAAAGTCGTAAGAAATAAAATTTTTTTGATCAAAACTAAAATATCCTCGAAATCATTGAAAAAGAAATACCTTATCAGACGAAAATATGCCTTATCTAATAAGAGACATTTAAATTTTTTAATTTCATAAATGGGTGGTATTTTATTCAGAATTAATAGTTTTTTACATAAACAAAAACTCCGTTTAATTTTTTCCCATTAAATACTATAATTATAGAAAAGTACTTTGCGAAAAGAATCGGCAGTAGGACGGAATCGCGTTGACCACCGATTAGTGTTTTGCTAATAACTCTTGCATCCTTCGACCGACTTCTTCGACTAAAAGCTCGATGGAAAGCTTATCTGTTCCTATTTCAGATGGCATTAACATATTTTACGAAAAGTCGTAAGAAATAAAATTTTTTTGATCAAAACTAAAATATCTTCGAAATCATTCAAGAAGAAGTACCTTATCAGACGAAAATATGCCTTATCTAATAAGAGACATTTAAATTTTTTTAATTGCATAAATGGGTGGCATTTTATTCAGAATTAATAGTTTTTTTACATGGACAAAAAATTCGTTTAATTTTTTCCCATTAAATACTACAATTATAGAAAAGCATTTTGCGAAAAGTATCGGCAGTAGGACGGAATCGTGTTGACCACCGATTAGTTTTTTGCTAATAACTCTTGCATCCTTCGACCGACTTCTTCGACTAAAAGCTCGATAGAAAGCTTATCTGTTCCTCTTTCAGATGGCATTAACATATTTTACGAAATATCGTAAGAAATAAAATTTTTTTGATCAAAACTAAAATATCCTCGAAATCATTGAAAAAGAAATACCTTATCAGACGAAAATATGCCTTATCTAATAAGAGACATTAAAATTTTTTAATTTCATAAATGGGTGGCATTTTATTCAGAATTAATAGTTTTTTACATAAACAAAAACTCCGTTTAATTTTTTCCCATTAAATACTATAATTATAGAAAAGTACTTTGCGAAAAAAATCGGCAGTAGGACGGAATCGCGTTGACCACCGATTAGTTTTTTGCTAATAACTCTTGCATCCTTCGACCGACTTCTTCGAATAAGTGCTCGATGGAAAGCTTATCTGTTCCTCTTTCAGATGGCATTAACATATTTTACGAAAAGTCATGAGAAATAAAATTTTTTTGATCAAAACTAAAATATCCTCGAAATCATTGAAGAAGAAGTACCTTATCAGACGAAAACATGCCTTATCTTATAAGAGATATTTAAATTTTTTTAATTTCATAAATGGGTGGCATTTTATTCAGAACTAATAGTTTTTTTACATAAACAGACACTCCGTTTAATTTTTTCCCATTAAATACTATAATTATAGAAAAGCATTTTGCGAAAAGAATCGGCAGTAGGACGGAAACGTGTTGACCACCAATTAGTTTTTTGCTAATAACTCTTGCATTCTTCGACCGACATCTTCGAATAAGGGCTCGATGGAAAGCTTATCTATTGCTCTTTCAGATGGCACTAACATATTTTACGAAAAGTCGTAAGAAATAAAATTTTTTTGATCAAAACTAAAATATCCTCGAAATCATTGAAAAAGAAATACCTTATCAGACGAAAATATGCCTTATCTAATAAGAGACATTTAAATTTTTTTAACTGCATAAATGGGTGGCATTTTATTCAGAATTAATAGTTTTTTTACATGGACAAAAAATTCGTTTAATTTTTTCCCATTAAATACTACAATTATAGAAAAGCATTTTGCGAAAAGAATCGGCAGTAGGACGGAAACGTGTTGACCACCAATTATTTTTTTGCTAATAACTCTTGCATTCTTCGACCGACATCTTCGAATAAGAGCTCGATAGAAAGCTTATCTGTTCCTCTTTCAGATGGCATTAACATATTTTACGAAAAGTCGTAAGAAATAAAATTTTTTTGATCAAAACTAAAATATCCTCGAAATCATTGAAAAAGAAATACCTTATCAGACGAAAATATGCCTTATCTAATAAGAGACATTTAAATTTTTTTAATTGCATAAATGGGTGGCATTTTATTCAGAATTAATAGTTTTTTACATAAACAAAAACTCCGTTTAATTTTTTCCCATTAAATACCACAATTATAGAAAAGCATTTTGCGAAAAGAAACGGCAGTAGGACGGAATCGCGTTGATCACTCATTAGTTTTTTGCTAATAATTCTTGCATCCTTCGACCGACTTCTTCGACTAAACGCTTGATGGAAAGCTTATCTGTTCCTATTTCAGATGACATTAACATATTTTACGAAAAGTCGTAAGAAATAAAATTTTTTTGATCAAAACTAAAATATCCTCGAAATCATTGAAAAAGAAATACCTTATCAGACGAAAATATGCCTTATCTAATTAGAGACATTTAAATTTTTTTAATTTCATAAATGGGTGGCATTTTATTCAGAATTAATAGTTTTTTACATAAACAAAAACTCCGTTTAATTTTATCCCATTAAATACTATAATTATAGAAAAGTACTTTGCGAAAAGAATCGGCAGTAGGACGGAATCGTGTTGACCACCGATTAGTTTTTTGCTAATAACTCTTGCATCCTTCGACCGACTTCTTCGACTAAAAGCTCGATGGAAAGCTTATCTGTTCCTCTTTCAGATGGCATTAACATATTTTACGAAAAGTCGTAAGAAATAAAATTTTTTTGATCAAAACTAAAATATCCTCGAAATCATTGAAAAAGAAATACCTTATAAGACGAAAATATGCCTTATCTAATAAGAGACATTTAAATTTTTTAATTTCATAAATGGGTGGTATTTTATTCAGAATTAATAGTTTTTTACATAAACAAAAACTCCGTTTAATTTTTTCCCATTAAATACTATAATTATAGAAAAGTACTTTGCGAAGAGAATCGGCCGTAGGACGGAATCGCGTTGACCACCGATTAGTTTTTTGCTAATAACTCTTGCATCCTTCGACCGACTTCTTCGACTAAAAGCTCGATGGAAAGCTTATCTGTTCCTCTTTCAGATGGCATTAACATATTTTACGAAAAGTCGTAAGAAATAAAATTTTTTTGATCAAAACTAAAATATCCTCGAAATCATTGAAAAAGAAATACCTTATCAGACGAAAATATGCCTTATCTAATAAGAGACATTTAAATTTTTTAATTTCATAAATGGGTGTTATTTTATTCAGAATTAATAGTTTTTTACATAAACAAAAACTCCGTTTAATTTTTTCCCATTAAATACTATAATTATAGAAAAGTACTTTGCGAAGAGAATCGGCAGTAGGACGGAATCGCGTTGACCACCGATTAGTTTTTTGCTAATAACTCTTGCATCCTTCGACCGACTTCTTCGACTAAAAGCTCGATGGAAAGCTTATCTGTTCCTCTTTCAGATGGCATTAACATATTTTACGAAAAGTCGTAAGAAATAAAATTTTTTTGATCAAAACTAAAATATCTTCGAAATCATTGAAAACGAAGTACCTTATCAGACGAAAATATGCCTTATCTAATAAGAGACATTAACATTTTGTTAATTTCATAAATGGGTGGCATTTTTTTCAGAATTAATAGTTTTTTACATAAACAAAATCTCCGTTTAATTTTTTCCCATTAAATACTATAATTATAGAAAAGTACTTTGCGAAAAGAATCGGCAGTAGGACGGAATCGCGTTGACCACTGATTAGTTTTTTGCTAATGACTCTTGCATCCTTCGACCGACTTCTTCGACTAAAAGCTCGATGGAAAGCTTATCTGTTCCTCTTTCAGATGGCATTAACATATTTTACGAAAAGTCATGAGAAATAAAATTTTTTTGATCAAAACTAAAATATCCTCGAACTCATTGAAAAAGAAATACCTTATCAGACGAAAATATGCCTTATCTAATAAGAGACATTTAAATTTTTTTAATTTCATAAATGGGTGGCATTTTATTCAGAATTAATAGTTTTTTACATAAACAAAAACTCCGTTAAATTTTTTCCCATTAAATACTATAATTATAGAAAAGTACTTTGCGAAAAGAATCGGCAGTAGGACGGAAACGTGTTGACCACCGATTAGTTTTTTGCTAATAACTTTTGCATCCTTCGACCGACTTCTTCGACTAAGAGCTCGATGGAAAGTTTATCTGTTCCTCTTTCAGATGGCATTAACATTTTTAACGAAAAGTCGTAAGAAATAAAATTTTTTTGATAAAAACTAAAATATCCTCGAAATCATTGAAAACGAAGTACCTTATCAGACGAAAATATGCCTTATCTAATAAGAGACATTAAAATTTTTTTAAATGCACAAATGGGTGGCATTTTATTCAGAATTAACAGTTTTTTTACATGGACAAAAAATTCGTTTAATTTTTTCCCATTAAATACTACAATTATAGAAAAGCATTTTGCGAAAAGAATCGGCAGTCGGACGGAAACGTGTTGACCACCGATTAGTTTTTTGCTAATAACTCTTGCATCCTTCGACCGACTTCTTCGAATAAGTGCTCGATGGAAAGCTTATCTGTTCCTCTTTCAGATGGCATTAACATATTTTACGAAAAGTCGTAAGAAATAAAATTTTTTTGATCAAAACTAAAATATCCTCGAAATCATTGAAAAAGAAATACCTTATCCGACGAAAATATGCCTTATCTAATAAGAGACATTTCAATTTTTTTAATTTCATAAATGGGTGGCATTTTATTCAGAATTAATAGTTTTTTATATAAACAAAAACTCCGTTTAATTTTTTCCCATTAAATACTATAATTATAGAAAAGTACTTTGCGAAAAGAATCGGCAGTAGGACGGAATCGTGTTGACCATCGATTAGTTTTTTGCTAATAACTCTTGCATCCTTCGACCGACTTCTTCGACTAAAAGCTCGATGGAAAGCTTATCTGTTCCTCTTTCAGATGGCATTAACATATTTTACGAAAAGTCGTAAGAAATAAAATTTTTTTGATCAAAACTAAAATATCTTCGAAATCATTCAAGAAGAAGTACCTTATCAGACGAAAATATATCTTATCTAATAAGAGACATTTAAATTTTTTTAATTGCATAAATGGGTGGCATTTTATTCAGACTTAATAGTTTTTTTACATGGACAAAAAATTCGTTTAATTTTTTCCCATTAAATACTACAATTATAGAAAAGCATTTTGCGAAAAGTATCGGCAGTAGGACGGAATCGTGTTGACCACCGATTAGTTTTTTGCTAATAACTCTTGCATCCTTCGACCGACTTCTTCGACTAAAAGCTCGATGGAAAGCTTATCTGTTCCTCTTTCAGATGGCATTAACATATTTTTCGAAATGTCGTAAGTAATAAAATTTTTTTGATCAAAACTAAAATATCCTCGAAATCATTGAAAAAGAAATACCTTATCAGACGAAAATATGCCTTATCTAATAAGAGACATTTAAATTTTTTAATTTCATAAATGGGTGGCATTTTATTCAGAATTAATAGTTTTTTACATAAACAAAAACTCCGTTTAATTTTTTCCCATTAAATACTATAATTATAGAAAAGTACTTTGCGAAAAGAATCGGCAGTAGGACGGAATCGCGTTGACCACCGATTAGTTTTTTGCTAATAACTCTTGCATCCTTCGACCGACTTCTTCGAATAAGTGCTCGATGGAAAGCTTATCTATTCCTCTTTCAGATGGCATTGACATATTTTACGAAAAGTCATGAGAAATAAAATTTTTTTGATCAAAACTAAAATATCCTCGAAATCATTGAAGAAGAAGTACCTTATCAGACGAAAACATGCCTTATCTTATAAGAGATATTTAAATTTTTTTAATTTCATAAATGGGTGGCATTTTATTCAGAACTAATAGTTTTTTTACATAAACAGACACTCCGTTTAATTTTTTCCCATTAAATACTATAATTATAGAAAAGCATTTTGCGAAAAGAATCGGCAGTAGGACGGAAACGTGTTGACCACCAATTAGTTTTTTGCTAATAACTCTTGCATTCTTCGACCGACATCTTCGAATAAGGGCTCGATGGAAAGCTTATCTGTTCCTCTTTCAGATGGCATTAACATATTTTACGAAAAGTCGTAAGAAATAAAATTTTTTTGATCAAAACTAAAATATCCTCGAAATCATTGAAAAAGAAATACCTTATCAGACGAAAATATGCCTTATCTAATAAGAGACAGATAAATTTTTTTAATTGCATAAATGGGTGGCATTTTATTCAGAATTAATAGTTTTTTTACTTGGACAAAAAATTCGTTTAATTTTTTCCCATTAAATACTACAATTATAGAAAAGCATTTTGCGAAAAGAATCGGCAGTAGGACGGAAACGTGTTGACCACCAATTAGTTTTTTGCTAATAACTCTTGCATTCTTCGACCGACATCTTCGAATAAGAGCTCGATGGAAAGCTTATCTGTTCCTCTTTCAGATGGCATTAACATATTTTACGAAAAGTCGTAAGAAATAAAATTTTTTTGATTAAAACTAAAATATCCTCGAAATCATTGAAAAAGAAATACCTTATCAGACGAAAATATGCCTTATCTAATAAGAGACATTTAAATTTTTTTAATTGCATAAATGGGTGGCATTTTATTCAGAATTAATAGTTTTTTACATAAACAAAAACTCCGTTTAATTTTTTCCCATTAAATACCACAATTATAGAAAAGCATTTTGCGAAAAGAAACGGCAGTAGGACGGAGTCGCGTTGACCACTCATTAGTTTTTTGCTAATAACTCTTGCATCCTTCGACCGACTTCTTCGACTAAACGCTTGATAGAAAGCTTATCTGTTCCTCTTTCAGATGACATTAACATATTTTACGAAAAGTCGTAAGAAATAAAATTTTTTTGATCAAAACTAATATATCCTCGAAATCATTGAAAAAGAAATACCTTATCAGACGAAAATATGCCTTATCTAATAAAAGACATTTAAATTTTTTTAATTTCATAAATGGGTGGCATTTTATTCAGAATTAATAGTTTTTTACATAAACAAAAACTCCGTTTAATTTTTTCCCATTAAAAACTATAATTATAGAAAAGTACTTTGCGAAAAGAATCGGCAGTAGGACGGAATCGTGTTGACCACCGATTAGTTTTTTGCTAATAACTCTTGCATCCTTCGACCGACTTCTTCGACTAAAAGCTCGATGGAAAGCTTATCTGTTCCTCTTTCAGATGGCATTAACATATTTTACGAAAAGTCGTAAGAAATACAATTTTTTTGATCAAAACTAAAATATCCTCGAAATCATTGAAAAAGAAATACCTTATCAGACGAAAATATGCCTTATCTAATAAGAGACATTAAAATTTTGTTAATTTCATAAATGGGTGGCATTTTTTTCAGAATTAATAGTTTTTTACATAAACAAAAACTCCGTTTAATTTTTTCCCAGTAAATACTATAATTATAGAAAAGTACTTTGCGAAAAGAATCGGCAGTAGGACGGAATCGCGTTGACCACTGATTAGTTTTTTGCTAATGACTCTTGCATCCTTCGACCGACTTCTTCGACTAAAAGCTCGATGGAAAGCTTATCTGTTCCTCTTTCAGATGGCATTAACACATTTTACGAAAAGTCATGAGAAATAAAATTTTTTTGATCAAAACTAAAATATCCTCGAACTCATTGAAAAAGAAATACCTTATCAGACGAAAATATGCCTTATCTAATAAGAGACATTTAAATTTTTTTAATTTCATAAATGGGTGGCATTTTATTCAGAATTAATAGTTTTTTACACAAACAAAAACTCCGTTAAATTTTTTCCCATTAAATACTATAATTATAGAAAAGTACTTTGCGAAAAGAATCGGCAGTAGGACGGAAACGTGTTGACCACCGATTAGTTTTTTGCTAATAACTCTTGCATCCTTCGACCGACTTCTTCGACTAAGAGCTCGATGGAAAGCTTATCTATTCCTCTGTCAGTTGGCATTAATATTTTTTACTAAAAGTCGTAAAAATTAAAATTTTTTTGATCAAAACTAAAATATCCTCGAAATCATTGAAAACGAAGTACCTTATCAGACGAAAATATGCCTAATCTAATAAGAGACATTTAAATTTTTTTAATTGCATAAACAGATGGCATTTTATTTAGAATTAATAGTTTTTTTACATGGACAAAAAATTCGTTTAATTTTTTCCCATTAAATACTACAATTATATAAAAACATTGTGCGAAAAGAATCGGTAGTAGGACGGAAACGTGTTGACCACCGATAAGTTTTCTGCTAATAACTATTGCATCCTTCGACCGACATTTTCGATGGCATTAACATATTTTACGAAAAGTCGTAAGAAATAAAATTTTTTTGATAAAAACTAAAATATCCTCGAAATCATTGAAAACAAAGTACCTTATCAGACGAAAATATGCCTTATCTAATAAGAGACATTTAAATTTTTTTAATTGCATAAATGTGTGGCATTTTATTGAGAATTAATAGTTTTTTACATAAACAAAAACTCCGTTTAATTTTTTCCCATTAAATACTATAATTATAGAAAAGCATTTTGCGAAAAGAATCGGCAGTAGGACGGAAACGTGTTGAGCACCGATTGGTTTTTTGCTAATAACTCTTGCATCCTTCGACCGACTTCTTCGACTAAGAGCTCGATGAAAAGCTTATCTGTGCGTCTTTCAGATGGCAGTAACATATTTTACGAAAAGTCATGAGAAATAAAATTTTTTTGATCGAAACTAAAATATCCTCGAAATCATTGAAGAAGAAGTACCTTATCATACGAAAATATGCCTTATCTAATAAGAGACATTTAAATTTTTTTAATTGCATAAATGGGTGGCATTTTATTCAGAATTAATAGTTTTTTACATAAACAAAAACTCCGTTTAATTTTTTCCCATTAAATACTATAATTATAGAAAAGTACTTTGCGAAAAAAATCGGCAGTAGGACGGAATCGTGTTGACCACCGATTAGATTTTTGCTAATAACTCTTGCATCCTTCGACCGACTTCTTGGACTAAAAGCTCGATGGAAAGCTTATCTGTTCCTCTTTCAGATGGTATTAACATATTTTACAAAAAGTCATGAGAAATAAAATTTTTTGATCAAAACTAAAATATCCTCGAAATCATTGAAGAAGAAGTACCTTATCAGACGAAAATATGCCTTATCTAATAAGGGACATTTAAATTTTTTTAATTTCATAAATGGGTGGCATTTTATTCAGAAATAATAGTTAATTTTTTCCCATTAAATACTATAATTATAGGAAAGTACTTTGCGAAAAGAATCGGCAGTAGGACGGAATCGTGTTGACCACCGATTAGTTTTTTGCTAATAACTCTTGCATCCTTCGACCGACTTCTTCGACTAAAAGCTCGACGGAAAGCTTATCTGTTCCTCTTTCAGATGGCATTAACATATTTTACGAAAAGTCGTAAGAAATAAAATTTTTTTGATCGAAACTAAAATATCCTCGAAATCATTGAAGAAGAAGTACCTTATCATACGAAAATATGCCTTATCTAATAAGAGACATTTAAATTTTTTTAATTGCATAAATGGGTGGCATTTTATTCAGAATTAATAGTTTTTAACATGGACAAAAAATTCGTTTAATTTTTTCCCATTAAATACTACAATTATAGAAAAGCATTTTGCGAAAAGAATCGGCAGTAGGACGGAAACGTGTTGACCACCGATTAGTTTTTTGCTAATAACTCTTGCATCCTTCGACCCACTTCTTCGACTAAGAGCTCGAAGGAAAGCTTATCTGTTCCTCTTTCAGATGGCATTAGCATATTTTATGAAAAGTCATGAGAAATAAAATTTTTATGATCAAAACTAACATATCCTCGAAATCATTGAAGAAGAAGTACCTTATCAGACGATACATTTTTTTAATTGCATAAATGGGTGGCATTTTATTCAGAATTCATAGTTTTTTACGTAAACAAAAACTCCGTTTAATTTTTCCATTAAATACTATAATTATAGAAAAGTACTTTGCGAAAAGAATCGGCAGTAGGACGGAATCGTGTTGACCACCGATTAGTTTTTTGCTAATAACTCGTGCATCCTTCGACCGACTTCTTCGACTAAGAGCTCGATGGAAAGCTTATCTGTTCCTCTTTCAGATGGCATTAGCATATTTTATGAAAAGTCATGAGAAATAAAATTTTTATGATCAAAACTAACATATCCTCGAAATCATTGAAGACGAAGTACCTTATCAGACGAAAATATGCCTTATCTAATAAGAGACAGATAAATTTTTTTAATTGCATAAATGGGTGGCATTTTATTCAGAATTAATAGTTTTTTACATAAACAAAAACTCCGTTTACTTTTTCCATTAAATACTATAATTATAGAAAAGTACTTTGCGAAAAGAATCGGCAGTAGGACGGAATCGTGTTGACCACCGATTAGTTTTTTGCTAATAACTCGTGCATCCTTCGACCGACTTCTTCGACTAAAAGCTCGATGGAAAGCTTATCTATTGCTCTTTCAGTTGGCATTAACATTTTTTACGAAAAGTCGTACGAAATAAAATTTTTTTGATCGAAACTAAAATATCCTCAAAATCATTGAAAAAAAAAAAAGAAGTACCTTATCAGTCGAAAATATGCCTTATCTAATAAGAGACATTTAAATTTTTTTAATTTCATAAATGGGTGGCATTTTATTCAGAATTAATAGTTTTTAACATGGACAAAAAATTCGTTTAATTTTTTCCCATTAAATACTAGAATTATAGAAAAGCACTTTGCGAAAAGAATCGGCAGTAGGACGGAAACGTGTTGACCACCGATTAGTTTTTTGCTAATAACAAACCGATTAGTTTTTTTGCTAATAACTCTTGGATCCTTCGACCGACTTCTTCGACTAAAAGCTCGATGGAAAGCTTATCCGTTCCTCTTTCAGATGGCATTAACGTATTTTACGAAAAGTCGTAAGAAATAGAATTTTTTTGATCAAAACTAAAATATCTTCGAAATCATTGAAGAAGAAGTACCTTATCAGACGAAAATATGCCTTATCTAATAAGAGACATTTAAATTTTTTTAATTGCATAAATGGGTGGCATTTTATTCAGAATTAATAGTTTTTTTACATGGACAAAAAATTCGTTTAATTTTTTCCCATTAAATACTATAATTATAGAAAAGTACTTTGCGAAAAGAATCGGCAGTAGGACGGAATCGTGTTGACCACCGATTAGTTTTTTGCTAATAACTCGTGCATCCTTCGACCCACTTCTTCGACTAAGAGCTCGATGGAAAGCTTATCTGTTCCTCTTTCAGATGGCATTAACATATTTTATGAAAAGTCATGAGAAATAAAATTTTTATGATCAAAACTAAAATATCCTTGAAATCATTGAAAAAGAAATACCTTATCAGACGAAAATATGCCTTATCTAATAAGAGACATTTAAATTTTTTTAATTTCATAAATGGGTGGCATTTTATTCAGAATTAATAGTTTTTTACATAAACAAAAACTCCGTTTAATTTTTCCATTAAATACTATAATTATAGAAAAGTACTTTGCGAAAAGAATCGGCAGTAGGACGGAATCGTGTTGACCACCGATTAGTTTTTTGCTAATAACTCGTGCATCCTTCGACCGACTTCTTCGACTAAAAGCTCGATGGAAAGCTTATCTATTGCTCTTTCAGTTGGCATTAACATTTTTTACGAAAAGTCGTAAAAAATAAAATTTTTTTGATCAAAACTTAAATATCCTCGAAATCATTGAAAACGAAGTACCTTATCAGACGAAAATATGCCTTATATAATAAGAGACATAAAAATTTTTTTAATTGCATAAATGGGTGGCATTTTATTCAGAATAAATAGTTTTTTACATAAACAAAAACTCCGTTTTTGCATTTTGCGAAAAGAATCGGCAGTAGGACGGAAACGTGTTGACCACCGATTAGTTTTTTGCTAATAACTCTTGCATCCTTCGACCGACTTCTTCGACTAAAAGTTCGATGGAAAGCTTTTCTGTTCCTCTTTCAGATGGCATTAGCATATTTTACGAAAAGTCGTACGAAATAAAATTTTTTTGATCAAAACTAAAATATCTTCGAAGTCATTGAAGAAGAAGTACCTTATCAGACGAAAATATGCCTTATCTAATAAGAGACATTTAAATTTTTTTAATTGCATAAATGGGTGGCATTTTATTCAGAATTAATAGTTTTTTTACATGGACAAAAAATTCGTTTAATTTTTTCCCATTAAATACTATAATTATAGAAAAGTACTTTGCGAAAAGAATCGGCAGTAGGACGGAATCGTGTTGACCACCGATTAGTTTTTTGCTAATAACTCGTGCATCCTTCGACCCACTTCTTCGACTAAGAGCTCGATGGAAAGCTTATCTGTTCCTCTTTCAGATGGCATAAACATATTTTATGAAAAGTCATGAGAAATAAAATTTTTATGATCAAAACTAACATATCCTCGAAATCATTGAAGAAGAAGTACCTTATCAGACGAAAATATGCCTTATCTAATAAGAGACAGATAAATTTTTTTAATTGCATAAATGGGTGGCATTTTATTCAGAATTAATAGTTTTTTACATAAACAAAAACTCCGTTTAATTTTTCCATTAAATACTATAATTATAGAAAAGTACTTTGCGAAAAGAATCGGCAGTAGGACGGAATCGTGTTGACCACCGATTAGTTTTTTGCTAATAACTCGTGCATCCTTCGACCGACTTCTTCGACTAAAAGCTCGATGGAAAGCTTATCTATTGCTCTTTCAGTTGGCATTAACATTTTTTACGAAAAGTCGTAAAAAATAAAATTTTTTTGATCAAAACTTAAATATCCTCGAAATCATTGAAAACGAAGTACCTTATCAGACGAAAATATGCCTTATCTAATAAGAGACATTAAAATTTTTTTAATTGCATAAACGGGTGGCATTTTATTCAGAATAAATAGTTTTTTACATAAACAAAAACTCCGTTTTTGCATTTTGCGAAAAGAATCGGCAGTAGGACGAAAACGTGTTGACCACCGATTAGTTTTTTGCTAACAACTCTTGCATCCTTCGACCGACTTCTTCGACTAAAAGTTCGATGGAAAGCTTTTCTGTTCCTCTTTCAGATGGCATTAGCATATTTTACGAAAAGTCGTACGAAATAAAATTTTTTTGATCGAAACTAAAATATCCTCAAAATCATTGAAAAAAAAAGAAGTACCTTATCAGTCGAAAATATGCCTTATCTAATAAGAGACATTTAAATTTTTTTAATTGCATAAATGGGTGGAATTTTATTCAGAATTAATAGTTTTTTTACATAGACAAAAAATTCGTTTAATTTTTTCCCATTAAATACTATAATTATAGAAAAGTACTTTGCGAAAAGAATCGGCAGTAGGACGGAATCGCGTTGACCACCGATTAGTTTTTTGCTAATAACAAACCGATTAGTTTTTTTGCTAATAACTCTTGGATCCTTCGACCGACTTCTTCGACTAAAAGCTCGATGGAAAGCTTATCCGTTCCTCTTTCAGATGGCATTAACGTATTTTACGAAAAGTCGTAAGAAATAGAATTTTTTTGATCAAAACTAAAATATCTTCGAAATCATTGAAGAAGAAGTACCTTATCAGACGAAAATATGCCTTATCTAATAAGAGACATTTAAATTTTTTTAATTGCATAAATGGGTGGCATTTTATTCAGAATTAATAGTTTTTTTACATAGACAAAAAATTCGTTTAATTTTTTCCCATTAAATACTATAATTATAGAAAAGTACTTTGCGAAAAGAATCGGCAGTAGGACGGAATCGCGTTGACCACCGATTAGTTTTTTGCTAATAACTCTTGCATCCTTCGACCGACTTCTTCGACTAAAAGCTCGATGGAAAGCTTATCTGTTCCTCTTTCAGATGGCATTAACATATTTTACGAAAAGTCATGAGAAATAAAATTTTTTTGATCAAAACTAAAATATCCTCGAAATCATTGAAGAAGAAGTACCTTATCAGACGAAAACATGCCTTATCTTATAAGAGATATTTAAATTTTTTTAATTTCATAAATGGGTGGCATTTTATTCAGAACTAATAGTTTTTTACATAAACAGACACTCCGTTTAATTTTTTCCCATTAAATACTATAATTATAGAAAAGCATTTTGCGAAAAGAATCGGCAGTAGGACGGAAACGTGTTGACCACCAATTAGTTTTTTGCTAATAACTCTTGCAGCCTTCGACCGACTTCTTCGACTAAAAGCTCGATGGAAAGCTTATCTGTTCCTCTTTCAGATGGCATTAACATATTTTACGAAAAGTCGTAAGAAATAAAATTTTTTTGATGAAAACTAAAATATCCTCGAAATCATTGAAAAAGAAATACCTTATCAGACGAAAATATGCCTTATCTAATAAGAGACATTTAAATTTTTTTAATTGCATAAATGGGTGGCATTTTATTCAGAATTAATAGTTTTTTTACATGGACAAAAAATTCGTTTAATTTTTTCCCATTAAATACTACAATTATAGAAAAGCATTTTGCGAAAAGAATCGGCAGTAGGACGGAAACGTGTTGACCACCAATTGGTTTTTTGCTAATAACTCTTGCATTCTTCGACCGACTTCTTCGAATAAGAGCTCGATGGAAAGCTTATCTGTTCCTCTTTCAGATGGCATTAACATATTTTACGAAAAGTCGTAAGAAATAAAATTTTTTTGATCAAAACTAAAATATCCTCGAAATCATTGAAAAAGAAATACCTTATCAGACGAAAATATGCCTTATCTAATAAGAGACATTTAAATTTTTTTAATTGCATAAATGGGTGTCATTTTATTGAGAATTAATAGTTTTTTTACATGGACCAAAAATTCGTTTAATTTTTTCCCATTAATTACTACATTTATAGAAAAGCATTTTGCGAAAAGAATCGGCAGTAGGACGGAATCGTATTGACCACCGATTGGTTTTTTGCTAACAACTCTTGCATCCTTCGACCGACTTCTTCGAATAAGAGCTCGATGGAAAGCTTATCTGTTCCTCTTTCAGATGGCATAAACATATTTTACGAAAAGTCGTAAGAAATAAAATTTTTTTGATCAAAACTAAAATATCCTCGAAATCATTGAAAAAGAAATACCTTATCAGACGAAAATATGTCTTATCTAATAAGAGACATTTAAATTTTTTTAATTGCATAAATGGGTGGCATTTTATTCAGAATTAATGATTTTTTTACATGGACAAAAAATTCGTTTAATTTTTTCCCATTAAATACTTCAATTATAGAAAAGCATTTTGCGAAAAGAATCGGCAGTAGGACGGAATCGTGTTGACCACCGATTAGTTTTTTGATAATAACTCTTGCATCCTTCGACAGACTTCTTCGACTAAGAGCTCGATGGAAAGCTTATCTATTCCTCTTTCAGTTGGAATTAACATTTTTTAAGAAAAGTCGTAAGAAATAAAATTTTTTTGATCGAAACTAAAATATCCTCTAAATCATTGAAGAAGAAGTACCTTATCAGACGAAAATATGCCTTATCTAATAAGAGACATTTAAATTTTTTTAATTTCATAAATGGGTGGCATTTTATTCAGAATTAATAGTTTTTAACATGGACAAAAAATTCGTTTAATTTTTTCCCATTAAATACTAGAATTATAGAAAAGCACTTTGCGAAAAGAATCGGCAGTAGGACGGAAACGTGTTGACCACCGATTAGTTTTTTGCTAATAACTCTTGCATCCTTCGACCCACTTCTTCGACTAAGAGCTCGATGGAAAGCTTATCTGTTCCTCTTTCAGATGGCATTAACATATTTTATGAAAAGTCATGAGAAATAAAATTTTTATGATCAAAACTAACATATCCTCGAAATCATTGAAGAAGAAGTACCTTATCAGACGAAAATATGCCTTATCTAATAAGAGACAGATAAATTTTTTTAATTGCATAAATGGGTGGCATTTTATTCAGAATTAATAGTTTTTTACATAAACAAAAACTCCGTTTAATTTTTCCATTAAATACTATAATTATAGAAAAGTACTTTGCGAAAAGAATCGGCAGTAGGACGGAATCGTGTTGACCACCGATTAGTTTTTTGCTTATAACTCGTGCATCCTTCGACCGACTTCTTCGACTAAAAGCTCGATGGAAAGCTTATCTATTGCTCTTTCAGTTGGCATTAACATTTTTTACGAAAAGTCGTAAAAAATAAAATTTTTTTGATCAAAACATAAATATCCTCGAAATCATTGAAAACGAAGTACCTTATCAGACGAAAATATGCCTTATCTAATAAGAGACATTAAAATTTTTTTAATTGCATAAATGGGTGGCATTTTATTCAGAATAAATAGTTTTTTACATAAACAAAAACTCCGTTTTTGCATTTTGCGAAAAGAATCGGCAGTAGGACGGAAACGTGTTGACCACCGATTAGTTTTTTGCTAATAACTCTTGCATCCTTCGACCGACTTCTTCGACTAAAAGTTCGATGGAAAGCTTATCTGTTCCTCTTTCAGATGGCATTAGCATATTTTACGAAAAGTCGTACGAAATAAAATTTTTTTGATCGAAACTAAAATATCCTCAAAATCATTGAAAAAAAAAGAAGTACCTTATCAGTCGAAAATATGCCTTATCTAATAAGAGACATTTAAATTTTTTTAATTTCATAAATAGGTGGCATTTAATTCAGAGTTAATAGTTTTTAACATGGACAAAAAATTCGTTTAATTTTTTCCCATTAAATACTAGAATTATAGAAAAGCACTTTGCGAAAAGAATCGGCAGTAGGACGGAAACGTGTTGACCACCGATTAGTTTTTTGCTAATAACAAACCGATTAGTTTTTTTGCTAATAACTCTTGGATCCTTCGACCGACTTTTTCGACTAAAAGCTCGATGGAAAGCTTATCTGTTCCTCTTTCAGATGGCATTAACATATTTTACGAAAAGTCGTAAGAAATAAAATTTTTTTGATCAAAACTAAAATATCCTCGAAATCATTGAAAAAGAAATACCTTATCAGACGAAAATATGCCTTATCTAATAAGAGACATTTAAATTTTTTTAATTGCATAAATGGGTGTCATTTTATTCAGAATTAATAGTTTTTTTACGTGGACAAAAAATTCGTTTAATTTTTTCCCATTAAATACTACAATAATAGAAAAGCATTTTGCGAAAAGAATCGGCAGTAGGACGGAATCGTATTGACCACCGATTGGTTTTTTGCTAACAACTCTTGCATCCTTCGACCCACTTCTTCGAATAAGAGCTCGATGGAAAGCTTATCTGTTCCTCTTTCAGATCGCATTAACATATTTTACGAAAAGTCGTAAGAAATAAAATTTTTTTGATCAAAACTAAAATATCCTCGAAATCATTGAAAAAGAAATACCTTATCAGACGAAAATATGCCTTATCTAATAAGAGACATTTAAATTTTTTTAATTGCATTAATGGGTGTCATTTTATTCAGAATTAATAGTTTTTTTACATGGACAAAAAATTCGTTTAATTTTTTCCCAATAAATACTACAATTATAGAAAAGCATTTTGCGAAAAGAATCGGCAGTAGGACGGAAACGTGTTGACCACCGATTAGTTTTTTGCTAATAACTCTTGCATCCTTCGACCGACTTTTTCGACTAAAAGCTCGATGGAAAGCTTATCTGTTCCTCTTTCAGATGGCATTAACATATTTTACGAAAAGTCGTAAGAAATAAAATTTTTTTGATGAAAACTAAAATATCCTCGAAATCATTGAAAAAGAAATACCTTATCAGACGAAAATATGCCTTATCTAATAAGAGACATTTAAATTTTTTTAATTGCATTAATGGGTGTCATTTTATTCAGAATTAATAGTTTTTTTACATGGACAAAAAATTCGTTTAATTTTTTCCCATTAAATACTATAATTATAGAAAAGTACTTTGCGAAAAGAATCGGCAGTAGGACGGAATCGCGTTGACCACCGATTAGTTTTTTGCTAATAACTCTTGCATCCTTCGACCGACTTTTTCGACTAAAAGCTCGATGGAAAGCTTATCTGTTCCTCTTTCAGATGGCATTAACATATTTTACGAAAAGTCGTAAGAAATAAAATTTTTTTGATCAAAACTAAAATATCCTCGAAATCATTGAAAAAGAAATACCTTATCAGACGAAAATATGCCTTATCTAATAAGAGACATTTAAATTTTTTTAATTGCATAAATGGGTGTCATTTTATTCAGAATTAATAGTTTTTTTACGTGGACAAAAAATTCGTTTAATTTTTTCCCATTAAATACTACAATAATAGAAAAGCATTTTGCGAAAAGAATCGGCAGTAGGACGGAATCGTATTGACCACCGATTGGTTTTTTGCTAACAACTCTTGCATCCTTCGACCCACTTCTTCGAATAAGAGCTCGATGGAAAGCTTATCTGTTCCTCTTTCAGATCGCATTAACATATTTTACGAAAAATCGTAAGAAAGAACATTTTTTTGATCAAAACTAAAATATCCTCGAAATCATTGAAAAAGAAGTACCTTATCAGACGAAAATATGCCTTATCTAATAAGAGACATTTAAATTTTTTTAATTGCATAAACAGGCGGCATTTTATTCAGAATTAATAGTTTTTTTACATGGACAAAAAATTCGTTTAATTTTTTCCCATTAAATACTATAATTATAGAAAAGTACTTTGCGAAAAGAATCGGCAGTAGGACGGAATCGCGTTGACCACCGATTAGTTTTTTGCTAATAACTCTTGCATCCTTCGACCGACTTTTTCGACTAAAAGCTCGATGGAAAGCTTATCTGTTCCTCTTTCAGATGGCATTAACATATTTTACGAAAAGTCGTAAGAAATAAAATTTTTTTGATGAAAACTAAAATATCCTCGAAATCATTGAAAAAGAAATACCTTATCAGACGAAAATATGCCTTATCTAATAAGAGACATTTAAATTTTTTTAATTGCATTAATGGGTGTCATTTTATTCAGAATTAATAGTTTTTTTACATGGACAAAAAATTCGTTTAATTTTTTCCCAATAAATACTACAATTATAGAAAAGCATTTTGCGAAAAGAATCGGCAGTAGGACGGAAACGTGTTGACCACCAATTGGTTTTTTGCTAATAACTCTTGCATTCTTCGACCGACTTCTTCGAATAAGAGCTCGATGGAAAGCTTATCTGTTCCTCTTTCAGATGGCATTAACATATTTTACGAAAAGTCGTAAGAAATAAAATTTTTTTGATCAAAACTAAAATATCCTCGAAATCATTGAAAAAGAAATACCTTATCAGACGAAAATATGCCTTATCTAATAAGAGACATTTAAATTTTTTTAATTGCATAAATGGGTGTCATTTTATTCAGAATTAATAGTTTTTTTACGTGGACAAAAAATTCGTTTAATTTTTTCCCATTAAATACTACAATAATAGAAAAGCATTTTGCGAAAAGAATCGGCAGTAGGACGGAATCGTATTGACCACCGATTGGTTTTTTGCTAACAACTCTTGCATCCTTCGACCCACTTCTTCGAATAAGAGCTCGATGGAAAGCTTATCTGTTCCTCTTTCAGATCGCATTAACATATTTTACGAAAAATCGTAAGAAAGAACATTTTTTTGATCAAAACTAAAATATCCTCGAAATCATTGAAAAAGAAGTACCTTATCAGACGAAAATATGCCTTATCTAATAAGAGACATTTAAATTTTTTTAATTGCATAAACAGGCGGCATTTTATTCAGAATTAATAGTTTTTTACATGGACAAAAAATTCGTTTAATTTTTTCCCATTAAATACTATAATTATAGAAAAGCATTTTGCGAAAAGAATCGGCAGTATGACGGAATCGTGTTGACCACCGATTTGTTTTTGCTAACAACTTTTGCATCCTTCTACCGACTTCTTCGAATAAGAGCTCGATGGAAAGCTTATCTGTTCCTCTTTCAGATGGCATTAACATATTTTACGAAAAGTCGTAAGAAATAAAATTTTTTTGATCAAAACTAAAATATCCTCGAAATCATTGAAAAAGAAATACCTTATCAGACGAAAATATGCCTTATCTAATAAGAGACATTTAAATTTTTTTAATTGCATAAATGGGTGTCATTTTATTCAGAATTAATAGTTTTTTTACATGGACAAAAAA
This sequence comes from Phortica okadai, assembly GCA_034638295.1. NCBI lineage: Eukaryota > Metazoa > Arthropoda > Insecta > Diptera > Drosophilidae > Phortica > Phortica okadai. The sequence continues at coordinate 25,502,944 of CM067850.1, read as the reverse complement.
TTCGTTTAATTTTTTCCCATTAAATACTATAATTATAGAAAAGTACTTTGCGAAAAGAATCGGCAGTAGGACGGAATCGCGTTGACCACCGATTAGTTTTTTGCTAATAACTCTTGCATCCTTCGACCGACTTCTTCGACTAAAAGCTCGATGGAAAGCTTATCTGTTCCTCTTTCAGATGGCATTAACATATTTTACGAAAAGTCGTAAGAAATAAAATTTTTTTGATCAAAACTAAAATATCCTCGAAATCATTGAAAAAGAAATACCTTATCAGACGAAAATATGCCTTATCTAATAAGAGACATTTAAATTTTTTTAATTGCATAAATGGGTGTCATTTTATTCAGAATTAATAGTTTTTTTACATGGACAAAAAATTCGTTTAATTTTTTCCCAATAAATACTACAATTATAGAAAAGCATTTTGCGAAAAGAATCGGCAGTAGGACGGTAACGTGTTGACCACCAATTGGTTTTTTGCTAATAACTCTTGCATTCTTCGACCGACTTCTTCGAATAAGAGCTCGATGGAAAGCTTATCTGTTCCTCTTTCAGATGGCATTAACATATTTTACGAAAAGTCGTAAGAAATAAAATTTTTTTGATCAAAACTAAAATATCCTCGAAATCATTGAAAAAGAAATACCTTATCAGACGAAAATATGCCTTATCTAATAAGAGACATTTAAATTTTTTTAATTGCATAAATGGGTGTCATTTTATTCAGAATTAATAGTTTTTTTACATGGACAAAAAATTCGTTTAATTTTTTCCCATTAAATACTACAATTATAGAAAAGCATTTTGCGAAAAGAATCGGCAGTAGGACGGAATCGTATTGACCACCGATTGGTTTTTTGCTAACAACTCTTGCATCCTTCGACCCACTTCTTCGAATAAGAGCTCGATGGAAAGCTTATCTGTTCCTCTTTCAGATCGCATTAACATATTTTACGAAAAGTCGTAAGAAAGAACATTTTTTTGATCAAAACTAAAATATCCTCGAAATCATTGAAAAAGAAGTACCTTATCAGACGAAAATATGCCTTATCTAATAAGAGACATTTAAATTTTTTTAATTGCATAAACAGGCGGCATTTTATTCAGAATTAATAGTTTTTTACATGGACAAAAAATTCGTTTAATTTTTTCCCATTAAATACTATAATTATAGAAAAGCATTTTGCGAAAAGAATCGGCAGTAGGACGGAATCGTGTTGACCACCGATTGGTTTTTGCTAACAACTCTTGCATCCTTCTACCGACTTCTTCGAATAAGAGCTCGATGGAAAGCTTATCTGTTCCTCTTTCAGATGGCATTAACATATCTTACGAAAAGTCGTAAGAAATAAAATTTTTTTGATCAAAACTAAAATATCCTCGAAATCATTGAAAAAGAAATACCTTATCAGACGAAAATATGCCTTATCTAATAAGAGACATTTAAATTTTTTTAATTGCATAAATGGGTGTCATTTTATTCAGAATTAATAGTTTTTTTACATGGACAAAAAATTCGTTTAATTTTTTCCCATTAAATACTACAATTATAGAAAAGCATTTTGCGAAAAGAATCGGCAGTAGGACGGAATCGTATTGACCACCGATTGGTTTTGTGCTAACAACTCTTGCATCCTTCGACCGACTTCTTCGAATAAGAGCTCGATGGAAAGCTTATCTGTTCCTCTTTCAGATGGCATTAACATATTTTACGAAAAGTCGTAAGAAATAAAATTTTTTTGATCAAAACTAAAATATCCTCGAAATCATTGAAAAAGAAATACCTTATCAGACGAAAATATGCCTTATCTAATAAGAGACATTTAAATTTTTTTAATTGCATAAATGGGTGGCATTTTATTCAGAATTAATAGTTTTTTTACATGGACAAAAAATTCGTTTAATTTTTTCCCATTAAATACTACAATTATAGAAAAGCATTTTGCGAAAAGAATCGGCAATAGGACGGAAACGTGTTGACCACCAATTAGTTTTTTGCAAACAACTCTTGCATCCTTCGACCGACTTCTTCGAGTAAGAGCTCGATGGAAAGCTTATCTGTTCCTCTTTCAGATGGCATTAACATATTTTACGAAAAGTCGTAAGAAAGAAAATTTTTTTGATCAAAACTAAAATATCCTCGAAATCATTAAAAAAGAAGTACCTTATCAGACGAAAATATGCCTTATCTAATAAGAGACATTTAAATTTTTTTAATTGCATAAACAGGCGGCATTTTATTCAGAATTAATAGTTTTTTACATGGACAAAAAATTCGTTTAATTTTTTCCCATTAAATACTACAATTATAGAAAAGCATTTTGCGAAAAGAATCGGCAGTAGGACGGAATCGTGTTGACCACCGATTGGTTTTTGCTAACAACTCTTGCATCCTTCGACCGACTTCTTCGAATAAGAGCTCGATGGAAAGCTTATCTGTTCCTCTTTCAGATGGCATTAACATATTTTACGAAAAGTCGTACGAAATAAAATTTTTTTGATCAAAACTAAAATATCCTCGAAATCATTGAAGAAGAAGTACCTTATCAGACGAAAACATGCCTTATCTTATAAGAAATATTTAAATTTTTTTAATATCATAAATGGGTGGCATTTTATTCAGAACTAATAGTTTTTTACATAAACAGACACTCCGTTTAATTTTTTCCCATTAAATACTATAATTATAGAAAAGCATTTTGCGAAAAGAATCGGCAGTAGGACGGAAACGTGTTGACCACCAATTAGTTTTTTGCTATAACTCTTGCATTCTTCGACCGACATCTTCGAATAAGGGCTCGATGGAAAGCTTATCTGTTCCTCTTTCAGATGGCATTAACATATTTTACGAAAAGTCGTAAGAAATAAAATTTTTTTGATCAAAACTAAAATATCGTCGAAATCATTGAAAAAGAAATACCTTATCAGACGAAAATATGCCTAGTCTAATAAGAGACATTTAAATTTTTTTAATTGCATAAATGGGTGGCATTTTATTCAGAATTAATAGTTTTTTTACATGGACAAAAAATTCGTTTAATTTTTTCCCATTAAATACTACAATTATAGAAAAGCATTTTGCGAAAAGAATCGGCAGTAGGACGGAATCGTGTTGTCCACCGATTGGTTTTTGCTAACAACTCTTGCATCATTCGACCGACTTCTTCGAAAAAGAGCTCGATGGAAAGCTTATCTGTTCCTCTTTCAGAAGGCATTAACATATTTTACGAAAAGTCATAAGAAATAAAATTTTTTTGATCAAATCTAAAATATCCTCGAAATCATTGAAAAAGAAATACCTTATCAGACGAAAATATGCCTTATCTAATAAGAGACATTTAAATTTTGTTAATTTCATAAATGGGTGGCATTTTTTTCAGAATTAATAGTTTTTTACATAAACAAAAACTCCGTTTAAGTTTTTCCCATTAAATACCACAATTATAGAAAAGCATTTTGCGAAAAGAATCGGCAGTAGGACGGAATCGCGTTGACCACTGATTAGTTTTTTGCTAATGACTCTTGCATCCTTCGACCGACTTCTTCGACTAAAAGCTCGATGGAAAGCTTATCTGTTGCTCTTTCAGATGGCATTAACATATTTTACGAAAAGTCATGAGAAATAAAATTTTTTTGATCAAAACTAAAATATCCTCGAACTCATTGAAAAAGAAATACCTTATCAGACGAAAATATGCCTTATCTAATAAGAGACATATAAATTTTTTTATTTTCATAAATGGGCGGCATTTTATTCATAATTAATAGTTTTTTACATAAACAAAAACACCGTTTAATTTTTTCCCATTAAATACTATAATTATAGAAAAGTTCTTTGCGAAAAGAATCGGCAGTAGGACGGAAACGTGTTGACCACCGATTAGTTTTTTGCTAATAACTCTTGCATCCTTCGACCGACTTCTTCGACTAAGAGCTCGATGGAAAGTTTATCTGTTCCTCTTTCAGATGGCATTAACATTTTTAACGAAAAGTCGTAAGAAATAAAATTTTTTTGATAAAAACTAAAATATCCTCGAAATCATTGAAAAAGAAGTACCTTATCATACCAAAATATGCCTTATCTAATAAGAAATATTTAAATTTTTTTAATTGCATAAATGGGTGGCATTTTATTCAGAATTAATAGTTTTTAATATGGACAAAAAATTCGTTTAATTTTTTCCCATTAAATACTAGAATTATAGAAAAGTACTTTGCGAAAAGAATCGGCAGTAGGACGGAAACGTGTTGACCACCGATTAGTTTTTTGCTAATAACTCTTGCATCCTTCGACCGACTTCTTCGACTAAGAGCTCGATAGAAAGCTTATCTATTCCTATGTCAGTTGGCATTAATATTTTTTACGAAAAGTCGTAAGAAATAAAATTTTTTTGATCAAAACTAAAATATCTTCGAAATCATTGAAAAAGAAGTACCTTATCAGACGAAAATACGCCTTATCTAATAAGAGACATTAAAATTTTTTTAAATGCACAAAAGGGTGGCATTTTATTCAGAATTAACAGTCTTTTTACATGGACAAAAAATTCGTTTAATTTTTTCCCATTAAATACTACAATTATAGAAAAGCATTTTGCGAAAAGAATCGGCAGTAGGACGGAAACGTGTTGACCACCGATAAGTTTTCTGCTAATAACTCTTGCATCCTTCGACTGGCATTTTCGATGGCATTAACATATTTTACGAAAAGTCGTAAGAAATAAAATTTTTTTGATAAAAACTAAAATATCCTCGAAATCATTGAAAACGAAGTACCTTATCAGACGAAAAAATGCTTTATCTAATAAGAGACATTAAAATTTTTTTAAATGCACAAAAGGGTGGCATTTTATTCAGAATTAACAGTTTTTTTACATGGACAAAAAATTCGTTTAATTTTTTCCCATTAAATACTACAATTATAGAAAAGTACTTTGCGAAAAGAATCGGCAGTAGGACGGAAACGTGTTGACCACCGATTACTTTTTTGCTAATAACTCTCGCATCCTTCGACCGACTTCTTCGACTAAGAGCTCGATGGAAAGCTTATCTGTTCCTCTTTCAGATGGCATTAACATATTTTACGAAAAGTCGTACGAAATAAAATTTTTAGGATCAAAACTAAAATATCCTCGAAATCATTGAAAAAGAAGTACCTTATCATACGAAAATATGCCTTATCTAATAAGAGACATTTAAATTTTTTTAATTGCATAAATGTGTGGCATTTTATTGAGAATTAATAGTTTTTTACATAAACAAAAACTCCGTTTAATTTTTTCCCATTAAATACTATAATTATAGAAAAGGATTTTGCGAAAAGAATCGGCAGTAGGACGGAAACGTGTTGACCACCGATTACTTTTTTGCTAATAACTCTCGCATCCTTCGACCGACTTCTTCGACTAAGAGCTCGATGGAAAGCTTATCTGTTCCTCTTTCAGATGGCATTAACATATTTTACGAAAAGTCGTAAGAAATAAAATTTTTTTGATCGAAACTAAAATATCCTCGAAATCATTGAAGAAGAAGTACCTTATCAGTCGAAAATATGCCTTATCTAATAAGAGACATTTAAATTTTTTTAATTTCATAAATGGGTGGCATTTTATTCAGAATTAATAGTTTTTAACATGGACAAAAAATTCGTTTAATTTTTTCCCATTAAATACTACAATTATAGAAAAGCATTTTGCGAAAAGAATCGGCAGTAGGACGGAAACGTGTTGACCACCGATTAGTTTTTGCTAATAACTCTTGCATCCTTCGACCGACTTCTTCGACTAAGAGCTCGATGGAAAGCTTATCTGTTCCTCTTTCAGATGGCATGAACATATTTTACGAAAAGTCATGAGAAATAAAATTTTTATGATCAAAACTAACATATCCTCGAAATCATTGAAGAAGAAGTACCTTATCAGACGAAAATATGCCTTATCTAATAAGAGACAGATAAATTTTTTTAATTGCATAAATGGGTGGCATTTTATTCAGAATTAAAAGTTTTTTACATAAACAAAAACTCCGTTTAATTTTTTCCCATTAAATACTATAATTATAGAAAAGTACTTTGCGAAAAGAATCGGCAGTAGGACGGAAACGTGTTGACCACCGATTAGTTTTTTGCTAATAACTCCTGCATCCTTCGACCGACTTCTTCGACTAAAAGCTCGATTGAAAGCTTATCTATTGCTCTTTCAGTTGGCATTAACATTTTTTACGAAAAGTCGTAAGAAATAAAATTTTTTTGATCAAAACTAAAATATCCTCGAAATCATTGAAAACGAAGTACCTTATCAGACGAAAATATGCCTTATCTAATAAGAGACATTTAAATTTTTTTAATTGCATAAGTGGGTGGCATTTTATTCAGAATTAATAGTTTTTACATAAACAAAAACTCCATTTAATTTTTTCCCATTAAATACTATAATTATATAAAAGTACTTTGCGAAAAGAATCGGCAGTAGGACGGAATCGTGTTGACCACCGATTAGTTTTTTGCTAATAACTCTTGCATCCTTCGACCCACTTCTTCGACTAAGAGCTCGATGGAAAGCTTATCTGTTCCTCTTTCAGATGGCATGAACATATTTTATGAAAAGTCATGAGAAATAAAATTTTTATGATCAAAACTAAAATATCCTCGAAATCATTGAAAAAGAAGTACCTTATCATACCAAAATATGCCTTATCTAATAAGAAATATTTAAATTTTTTTAATTGCATAAATGGGTGGCATTTTATTCAGAATTAATAGTTTTTAATATGGACAAAAAATTCGTTTAATTTTTTCCCATTAAATACTAGAATTATAGAAAAGTACTTTGCGAAAAGAATCGGCAGTAGGACGGAAACGTGTTGACCACCGATTAGTTTTTTGCTAATAACTCTTGCATCCTTCGACCGACTTCTTCGACTAAGAGCTCGATAGAAAGCTTATCTATTCCTATGTCAGTTGGCATTAATATTTTTTACGAAAAGTCGTAAGAAATAAAATTTTTTTGATCAAAACTAAAATATCTTCGAAATCATTGAAAAAGAAGTACCTTATCAGACGAAAATACGCCTTATCTAATAAGAGACATTAAAATTTTTTTAAATGCACAAAAGGGTGGCATTTTATTCAGAATTAACAGTCTTTTTACATGGACAAAAAATTCGTTTAATTTTTTCCCATTAAATACTACAATTATAGAAAAGCATTTTGCGAAAAGAATCGGCAGTAGGACGGAAACGTGTTGACCACCGATAAGTTTTCTGCTAATAACTCTTGCATCCTTCGACTGGCATTTTCGATGGCATTAACATATTTTACGAAAAGTCGTAAGAAATAAAATTTTTTTGATAAAAACTAAAATATCCTCGAAATCATTGAAAACGAAGTACCTTATCAGACGAAAAAATGCTTTATCTAATAAGAGACATTAAAATTTTTTTAAATGCACAAAAGGGTGGCATTTTATTCAGAATTAACAGTTTTTTTACATGGACAAAAAATTCGTTTAATTTTTTCCCATTAAATACTACAATTATAGAAAAGTACTTTGCGAAAAGAATCGGCAGTAGGACGGAAACGTGTTGACCACCGATTACTTTTTTGCTAATAACTCTCGCATCCTTCGACCGACTTCTTCGACTAAGAGCTCGATGGAAAGCTTATCTGTTCCTCTTTCAGATGGCATTAACATATTTTACGAAAAGTCGTACGAAATAAAATTTTTAGGATCAAAACTAAAATATCCTCGAAATCATTGAAAAAGAAGTACCTTATCATACGAAAATATGCCTTATCTAATAAGAGACATTTAAATTTTTTTAATTGCATAAATGTGTGGCATTTTATTGAGAATTAATAGTTTTTTACATAAACAAAAACTCCGTTTAATTTTTTCCCATTAAATACTATAATTATAGAAAAGGATTTTGCGAAAAGAATCGGCAGTAGGACGGAAACGTGTTGACCACCGATTACTTTTTTGCTAATAACTCTCGCATCCTTCGACCGACTTCTTCGACTAAGAGCTCGATGGAAAGCTTATCTGTTCCTCTTTCAGATGGCATTAACATATTTTACGAAAAGTCGTAAGAAATAAAATTTTTTTGATCGAAACTAAAATATCCTCGAAATCATTGAAGAAGAAGTACCTTATCAGTCGAAAATATGCCTTATCTAATAAGAGACATTTAAATTTTTTTAATTTCATAAATGGGTGGCATTTTATTCAGAATTAATAGTTTTTAACATGGACAAAAAATTCGTTTAATTTTTTCCCATTAAATACTACAATTATAGAAAAGCATTTTGCGAAAAGAATCGGCAGTAGGACGGAAACGTGTTGACCACCGATTAGTTTTTGCTAATAACTCTTGCATCCTTCGACCGACTTCTTCGACTAAGAGCTCGATGGAAAGCTTATCTGTTCCTCTTTCAGATGGCATGAACATATTTTACGAAAAGTCATGAGAAATAAAATTTTTATGATCAAAACTAACATATCCTCGAAATCATTGAAGAAGAAGTACCTTATCAGACGAAAATATGCCTTATCTAATAAGAGACAGATAAATTTTTTTAATTGCATAAATGGGTGGCATTTTATTCAGAATTAAAAGTTTTTTACATAAACAAAAACTCCGTTTAATTTTTTCCCATTAAATACTATAATTATAGAAAAGTACTTTGCGAAAAGAATCGGCAGTAGGACGGAAACGTGTTGACCACCGATTAGTTTTTTGCTAATAACTCCTGCATCCTTCGACCGACTTCTTCGACTAAAAGCTCGATTGAAAGCTTATCTATTGCTCTTTCAGTTGGCATTAACATTTTTTACGAAAAGTCGTAAGAAATAAAATTTTTTTGATCAAAACTAAAATATCCTCGAAATCATTGAAAACGAAGTACCTTATCAGACGAAAATATGCCTTATCTAATAAGAGACATTTAAATTTTTTTAATTGCATAAGTGGGTGGCATTTTATTCAGAATTAATAGTTTTTACATAAACAAAAACTCCATTTAATTTTTTCCCATTAAATACTATAATTATATAAAAGTACTTTGCGAAAAGAATCGGCAGTAGGACGGAATCGTGTTGACCACCGATTAGTTTTTTGCTAATAACTCTTGCATCCTTCGACCCACTTCTTCGACTAAGAGCTCGATGGAAAGCTTATCTGTTCCTCTTTCAGATGGCATGAACATATTTTATGAAAAGTCATGAGAAATAAAATTTTTATGATCAAAACTAACATATCCTCGAAATCATTGAAGAAGAAGTACCTTATCAGACGAAAATATGCCTTATCTAATAAGAGACAGATAAATTTTTTTAATTGCATAAATGGGTGGCATTTTATTCAGAATTAATAGTTTTTTACATAAACAAAAACTCCGTTTAATTTTTCCATTAAATACTATAATTATAGAAAAGTACTTTGCAAAAAGAATCGGCAGTAGGACGGAATCGTGTTGACCACCGATTAGTTTTTTGCTAATAACTCGTGCATCCTTCGACCGACTTCTTCGACTAAAAGCTCGATGGAAAGCTTGTCTATTGCTCTTTCAGTTGGCATTAACATTTTTTACGAAAAGTCGTACGAAATAAAATTTTTTTGATCGAAACTAAAATATCCTCAAAATCATTGAAAAAAAAAGAAGTACCTTATCAGTCGAAAATATGCCTTATCTAATAAGAGACATTTAAATTTTTTTAATTTCATAAATGGGTGGCATTTTATTCAGAATTAATAGTTTTTAACTTGGACAAAAAATTCGTTTAATTTTTTCCCATTAAATACTAGATTTATAGAAAAGCACTTTGCGAAAAGAATCGGCAGTAGGACGGAAACGTGTTGACCACCGATTAGTTTTTTGCTAATAACAAACCGATTAGTTTTTTTGCTAATAACTCTTGGATCCTTCGACCGACTTCTTCGACTAAAAGCTCGATGGAAAGCTTATCTCTTCCTCTTTCAGATGGCATTAACATATTTTACGAAAAGTCGTAAGAAATAAAATTTTTTTGATCAAAACTAAAATATCTTCGAAATCATTGAAGAAGAAGTACCTTATCAGACGAAAATATGCCTTATCTAATAAGAGACATTTAAATATTTTTAATTGCATAAATGGGTGGCATTTTATTCAGAATTAATAGTTTTTTTACATGGACAAAAAATTCGTTTAATTTTTTCCCATTAAATACTATAATTATAGAAAAGTACTTTGCGAAAAGAATCGGCAGTAGGACGGAATCGCGTTGACCACCGATTAGTTTTTTGCTAATAACTCTTGCATCCTTCGACCAACTTCTTCGACTAAGAGCTCGATGGAAAGCTTATCTGTTCCTCTTTCAGATGGCATTAACATATTTTACGAAAAGTCGTAAGAAATAAAATTTTTTTGATCAAAACTAAAATATCTTCGAAATCATTGAAGAAGAAGTACCTTATCAGACGAAAATATGCCTTATCTAATAAGAGACATTTAAATTTTTTTAATTGCATAAATGGGTGGCATTTTATTCAGAATTAATAGTTTTTTTACATGGACAAAAAATTCGTTTAATTTTTTCCCATTAAATACTACAATTATAGGAAAGCATTTTGCGAAAAGAATCGGCAGTAGGACGGAAACGTGTTGACCACCGATTAGTTTTTTGCTAATAACTCTTGCATCCTTCGACCGACTTCTTCGACTAAGAGCTCGATGGAAAGCTTATCTGTTCCTCTTTCAGATGGCATTAACATATTTTACGAAAAGTCGTACGAAATAAAATTTTTAGGATCAAAACTAAAATATCCTCGAAATCATTGAAAAAGAAGTACCTTATCATACGAAAATATGCCTTATCTAATAAGAGACATTTAAATTTTTTTAATTGCATAAATGTGTGGCATTTTATTGAGAATTAATAGTTTTTTACATAAACAAAAACTCCGTTTAATTTTTTCCCATTAAATACTATAATTATAGAAAAGGATTTTGCGAAAAGAATCGGCAGTAGGACGGAAACGTGTTGACCACCGATTACTTTTTTGCTAATAACTCTCGCATCCTTCGACCGACTTCTTCGACTAAGAGCTCGATGGAAAGCTTATCTGTTCCTCTTTCAAATGGCATTAACATATTTTACGAAAAGTCTTAAGAAATAAAATTTTTTTGATCGAAACTAAAATATCCTCGAAATCATTGAAGAAGAAGTACCTTATCAGTCGAAAATATGCCTTATCTAATAAGAGACATTTAAATTTTTTTAATTTCATAAATGGGTGGCATTTTATTCAGAATTAATAGTTTTTAACATGGACAAAAAATTCGTTTAATTTTTTCCCATTAAATACTACAATTATAGAAAAGCATTTTGCGAAAAGAATCGGCAGTAGGACGGAAACGTGTTGACCACCGATTAGTTTTTGCTAATAACTCTTGCATCCTTCGACCCACTTCTTCGACTAAGAGCTCGATGGAAAGCTTATCTGTTCCTCTTTCAGATGGCATGAACATATTTTACGAAAAGTCATGAGAAATAAAATTTTTATGATCAAAACTAACATATCCTCGAAATCATTGAAGAAGAAGTACCTTATCAGACGAAAATATGCCTTATCTAATAAGAGACAGATAAATTTTTTTAATTGCATAAATGGGTGGCATTTTATTCAGAATTAAAAGTTTTTTACATAAACAAAAACTCCGTTTAATTTTTTCCCATTAAATACTATAATTATAGAAAAGTACTTTGCGAAAAGAATCGGCAGTAGGACGGAAACGTGTTGACCACCGATTAGTTTTTTGCTAATAACTCCTGCATCCTTCGACCGACTTCTTCGACTAAAAGCTCGATTGAAAGCTTATCTATTGCTCTTTCAGTTGGCATTAACATTTTTTACGAAAAGTCGTAAGAAATAAAATTTTTTTGATCAAAACTAAAATATCCTCGATATCATTGAAAACGAAGTACCTTATCAGACGAAAATATGCCTTATCTAATAAGAGACATTTAAATTTTTTTAATTGCATAAGTGGGTGGCATTTTATTCAGAATTAATAGTTTTTACATAAACAAAAACTCCATTTAATTTTTTCCCATTAAATACTATAATTATATAAAAGTACTTTGCGAAAAGAATCGGCAGTAGGACGGAATCGTGTTGACCACCGATTAGTTTTTTGCTAATAACTCTTGCATCCTTCGACCCACTTCTTCGACTAAGAGCTCGATGGAAAGCTTATCTGTTCCTCTTTCAGATGGCATGAACATATTTTATGAAAAGTCATGAGAAATAAAATTTTTATGATCAAAACTAACATATCCTCGAAATCATTGAAGAAGAAGTACCTTATCAGACGAAAATATGCCTTATCTAATAAGAGACAGATAAATTTTTTTAATTGCATAAATGGGTGGCATTTTATTCAGAATTAATAGTTTTTTACATAAACAAAAACTCCGTTTAATTTTTCCATTAAATACTATAATTATAGAAAAGTACTTTGCGAAAAGAATCGGCAGTAGGACGGAATCGTGTTGACCACCGATTAGTTTTTTGCTAATAACTCGTGCATCCTTCGACCGACTTCTTCGACTAAAAGCTCGATGGAAAGCTTGTCTATTGCTCTTTCAGTTGGCATTAACATTTTTTACGAAAAGTCGTACGAAATAAAATTTTTTTGATCGAAACTAAAATATCCTCAAAATCATTGAAAAAAAAAGAAGTACCTTATCAGTCGAAAATATGCCTTATCTAATAAGAGACATTTAAATTTTTTTAATTTCATAAATGGGTGGCATTTTATTCAGAATTAATAGTTTTTAACATGGACAAAAAATTCGTTTAAGTTTTTCCCATTAAATACTAGATTTATAGAAAAGCACTTTGCGAAAAGAATCGGCAGTAGGACGGAAACGTGTTGACCACCGATTAGTTTTTTGCTAATAACAAACCGATTAGTTTTTTTGCTAATAACTCTTGGATCCTTCGACCGACTTCTTCGACTAAAAGCTCGATGGAAAGCTTATCTCTTCCTCTTTCAGATGGCATTAACATATTTTACGAAAAGTCGTAAGAAATAAAATTTTTTTGATCAAAACTAAAATATCTTCGAAATCATTGAAGAAGAAGTACCTTATCAGACGAAAATATGCCTTATCTAATAAGAGACATTTAAATATTTTTAATTGCATAAATGGGTGGCATTTTATTCAGAATTAATAGTTTTTTTACATGGACAAAAAATTCGTTTAATTTTTTCCCATTAAATACTATAATTATAGAAAAGTACTTTGCGAAAAGAATCGGCAGTAGGACGGAATCGCGTTGACCACCGATTAGTTTTTTGCTAATAACTCTTGCATCCTTCGACCAACTTCTTCGACTAAAAGCTCGATGGAAAGCTTATCTGTTCCTCTTTCAGATGGCATTAACATATTTTACGAAAAGTCGTAAGAAATAAAATTTTTTTGATCAAAACTAAAATATCTTCGAAATCATTGAAGAAGAAGTACCTTATCAGACGAAAATATGCCTTATCTAATAAGAGACATTTAAATTTTTTTAATTGCATAAATGGGTGGCATTTTATTCAGAATTAATAGTTTTTTTACATGGACAAAAAATTCGTTTAATTTTTTCCCATTAAATACTACAATTATAGGAAAGCATTTTGCGAAAAGAATCGGCAGTAGGACGGAATCGTTTTGACCACCGATTAGTTTTTTGCTAATAACTCGTGCATCCTTTGACCGACTTCTTCGACTAAATGCTCGATGTAAAGCTTGTCTATTGCTCTTTCAGTTGGCATTAACATTTTTTACGAAAAGTCGTACGAAATAAAATTTTTTTGATCGAAACTAAAATATCCTCAAAATCATTGAAAAAAAAGAAGTACCTTATCAGTCGAAAATATGCCTTTCTAATAAGAGACATTTAAATTTTTTTAATTTCATAAATGGGTGGCATTTTATTCAGAATTAATAGTTTTTAACATGGACAAAAAATTCGTTTAATTTTTTCCCATTAAATACTAGAATTATAGAAAAGCACTTTGCGAAAAGAATCGGCAGTAGGACGGAAACGTGTTGACCACCGATTAGTTTTTTGCTAATAACAAACCGATTAGTTTTTTTGCTAATAACTCTTGGATCCTTCGACCGACTTCTTCGACTAAAAGCTCGATGGAAAGCTTATCTGTTCCTCTTTCAGATGGCATTAACATATTTTACGAAAAGTCGTAAGAAATAAAATTTTTTTTATCAAAACTAAAATATCTTCGAAATCATTGAAGAAGAAGTACCTTATCAGACGAAAATATGCCTTATCTAATAAGAGACATTTAAATTTTTTTAATTGCATAAATGGGTGGCATTTTATTCAGAATTAATAGTTTTTTTACATGGACAAAAAATTCGTTTAATTTTTTCGCATTAAATACTATAATTATAGAAAAGTACTTTGCGAAAAGAATCGGCAGTAGGACGGAATCGCGTTGACCACCGATTAGTTTTTTGCTAATAACTCTTGCATCCTTCGACCAACTTCTTCGACTAAAAGCTCGATGGAAAGCTTATCTGTTCCTCTTTCAGATGGCATTAACATATTTTACGAAAAGTCGTAAGAAATAAAATTTTTTTGATCAAAACTAAAATATCTTCGAAATCGTTGAAGAAGAAGTACCTTATCAGACGAAAATATGCCTTATCTAATAAGAGACATTTAAATTTTTTTAATTGCATAAATGGGTGGCATTTTATACAGAATTAATAGTTTTTTTACATGGACAAAAAATTCGTTTAATTTTTTCCCATTAAATACTATAATTATAGAAAAGTACTTTGCGAAAAGAATCGGCAGTAGGACGGAATCGCGTTGACCACCGATTAGTTTTTTGCTAATAACTCTTGCATCCTTCGACCAACTTCTTCGACTAAAAGCTCGATGGAAAGCTTATCTGTTCCTCTTTCAGATGGCATTAACATATTTTACGAAAAGTCGTAAGAAATAAAATTTTTTTGATCAAAACTAAAATATCTTCGAAATCATTGAAGAAGAAGTACCTTATCAAACGCAAATATGCCTTATCTAATAAGAGACATTTAAATTTTTTTAATTGCATAAATGGGTGGCATTTTATTCAGAATTAATAGTTTTTTTACATGGACAAAAAATTCGTTTAATTTTTTCCCATTAAATACTACAATTATAGAAAAGCATTTTGCGAAAAGAATCGGCAGTAGGACGGCAACGTGTTGACCACCGATTAGTTTTTTGCTAATAACTCTTGCATCCTTCGACCGACTTCTTCGAATAAGTGCTCGATGGAAAGCTTATCTGTTCCTCTTTCAGATGGCATTAACATATTTTACGAAAAGTCATGAGAAATAAAATTTTTTTGATCAAAACTAAAATATCCTCGAAATCATTGAAGAAGAAGTACCTTATCAGACGAAAACATGCCTTATCTTATAAGAGATATTTAAATTTTTTTAATTTCATAAATGGGTAGCATTTTATTCAGAACTAATAGTTTTTTACATAAACAGACACTCCGTTTAATTTTTTCCCATTAAATACTATAATTATAGAAAAGCATTTTGCGAAAAGAATCGGCAGTAGGACGGAAACGTGTTGACCACCAATTAGTTTTTTGCTAATAACTCTTGCATTCTTCGACCGACAGCTTCGAATAAGGGCTCGATGGAAAGCTTATCTGTTCCTCTTTCAGATGGCATTAACATATTTTACGAAAAGTCGTAAGAAATAAAATTTTTTTGATCAAAACTAAAATATCCTCGAAATCATTGAAAAAGAAATACCTTATCAGACGAAAATATGCCTTATCTAATAAGAGACATGTAAATTTTTTTAATTGCATAAATGGGTGGCATTTTATTCAGAATTAATAGTTTTTTTACATGGACAAAAAATTCGTTTAATTTTTTCCCATTAAATACTACAATTATAGAAAAGCATTTTGCGAAAAGAATCGGCAGTAGGACGGAAACGTGTTGACCACCAATTGGTTTTTTGCTAATAACTCTTGCATTCTTCGACCGACTTCTTCGAATAACAGCTCGATGGAAAGCTTATCTGTTCCTCTTTCAGATGGCATTAACATATTTTACGAAAAGTCGTAAGAAATAAAATTTTTTTGATCAAAACTAAAATATCCTCGAAATCATTGAAAAAGAAATACCTTATCAGACGAAAATATGCCTTATCTAATAAGAGACATTTAAATTTTTTTAATTGCATAAATGGGTGTCATTTTATTCAGAATTAATAGTTTTTTTACATGGACAAAAAATTCGTTTAATTTTTTCCCATTAAATACTACAATAATAGAAAAGCATTTTGCGAAAAGAATCGGCAGTAGGACGGAATCGTGTTGACCACCAATTGGTTTTTGCTAACAACTCTTGCATCCTTCGACCGACTTCTTCGAATAAGAGCTCGATGGAAAGCTTATCTGTTCCTCTTTCAGAAGGCATTAACATATTTTACGAAAAGTCATAAGAAATAAAATTTTTTTGATCAAAACTAAAATATCCTCGAAATCATTGAAAAATAAATACCTTATCAGACGAAAATATGCCTTATCTAATAAGAGACATTCAAATTTTTTTAATTTCATAAATGGGTGGCATTTTATTCAGAATTAATAGTTTTTTACATAAACAAAAACTCCGTTTAATTTTTTCCCATTAAATACCACAATTATAGAAAAGCATTTTGCGAAAAGAATCGGCAGTAGGACGGAATCGCGTTGACCACTGATTAGTTTTTTGCTAATGACTCTTGCATCCTTCGACCGACTTCTTCAACTAAAAGCTCGATGGAAAGCTTATCTGTTCCTCTTTCAGATGGTATTAACATATTTTACGAAAAGTCGTAAGAAATAAAATTTTTTTGATCAAAACTAAAATATCCTCGAAATCATTGAAAAAGAAATACCTTATCAGACGAAAATATGCCTTATCTAATAAGAGACATATAAATTTTTTTATTTTCATAAATGGGCGGCATTTTATTCATAATTAATAGTTTTTTACATAAACAAAAACTCCGTTTAATTTTTTCCCATTAAATACTATAATTATAGAAAAGTACTTTGCGAAAAGAATCGGCAGTAGGACGGAAACGTGTTGACCACCGATTAGTTTTTTGCTAATAACTCTTGCATCCTTCGACCGACTTCTTCGACTAAGAGCTCGATGGAAAGTTTATCTGTTCCTCTTTCAGATGGCATTAACATTTTTAACGAAAAGTCGTAAGAAATAAAATTTTTTTGATAAAAACTAAAATATCCTCGAAATCATTGAAAAAGAAGTACCTTATCATACAAAAATATGCCTTATCTAATAAGAAACATTTAAATTTTTTTAATTGCATAAATGGGTGGCATTTTATTCAGAATTAATAGTTTTTAATATGGACAAAAAATTCGTTTAATTTTTTCCCATTAAATACTAGAATTATAGAAAAGTACTTTGCGAAAAGAATCGGCAGTAGGACGGGAACGTGTTGACCACCGATTAGTTTTTTGCTAATAACTCTTGCATCCTTCGACCGACTTCTTCGACTAAGAGCTCGATGGAAAGCTTATCTATTCCTCTGTCAGTTGTCATTAACATTTTTTACGAAAAGTCGAAAGAAATAAAATTTTTTTGATCAAAACTAAAATATCCTCGAAATCATTGAAAACGAAGTACCTTATCATACAAAAATATGCCTTATCTAATAAGAAACATTTAAATTTTTTTAATTGCATAAACAGGTGGCATTTTATTTAGAATTAATAGTTTTTTTACATGGACAAAAAATTCGTTTAATTTTTTCCCATTAAATACTACAATTATATAAAAACATTGTGCGAAAAGAATCGGTAGTAGGACGGAAACGTAATGACCACCGATAAGTTTTCTGCTAATAACTCTTGCATCCTTCGACCGACATTTTCGATGGCATTAACATATTTTACGAAAAGTCGTAAGAAATAAAATTTTTTTGATAAAAACTAAAATTGCTCGAAATCATTGAAAACGAAGTACCTTATCAGACGAAAATGTGCCTTATCTAATAAGAGACATTAAAATTTTTTTAAATGTACAAATGGGTGGCATTTTATTCAGAATTAACAGTTTTTTTACATGGACAAAAAATTCGTTTAATTTTTTCCCATTAAATACTACAATTATAGAAAAGCATTTTGCGAAAAGAATCGGCAGTAGGACGGAAACGTGTTGACCACCGATTAGTTTTTTGCTAATAACTCTTGCATCCTTCGACCGACTTCTTCGACTAAGAGCTCGATGGAAAGCTTATCTGTTCCTCTTTCAGATGGCATTAACATATTTTACGAAAAGTCGTACGAAATAAAATTTTTTTGATCAAAACTAAAATATCCTCGAAATCATTGAAAAAGAAGTAGCTTATCATACGAAAATATGCCTTATCTAATAAGAGACATTTAAATTTTTTTAATTGCATAAATGTGTGGCATTTTATTGAGAATTAATAGTTTTTTACATAAACAAAAACTCCGTTTAATTTTTTCCCATTAAATACTATAATTATAGAAAAGCATTTTGCGAAAAGAATCGGCAGTAGGACGGAAACGTTTTGACCACCGATTGGTTTTTTGCTAATAACTCTTGCATCCTTCGACCGACTTCTTCGACTAAGAGCTCGATGGAAAGTTTATCTGTTCGTCTTTCAGATGGCATTAACATATTTTACGAAAAGTCATGAGAAATAAAATTTTTTTGATCAAAACTAAAATATCCTCGAAATCATTGAAGAAGAAGTACCTTATCATACGAAAATATGCCTTATCTAATAAGAGACATTTAAATTTTTTTAATTGCATAAATGGGTGGCATTTTATTCAGAATTAATAGTTTTTTACATAAACAAAAACTCCGTTTAATTTTTTCCCATTAAATACTATAATTATAGAAAAGTACTTTGCGAAAAGAATCGGCAGTAGGACGGAATCGTGTTGACCACCGATTAGTTTTTTGCTAATAACTCTTGCATCCTTCGACAGACTTCTTCGACTTAGAGCTCGATGGAAAGCTTATCTATTCCTCTTTCAGTTGGAATTAACATTTTTTAAGAAAAGTCGTAAGAAATAAAATTTTTTTGATCAAAACTAAAATATCCTCGAAATCATTGAAGAAGAAGTACCTTATCAGACGAAAATATGCCTTATCTAATAAGAGACATTTAAATTTTTTTAATTTCATAAATGGGTGGCATTTTATTCAGAACTAATAGTTAATTTTTTCCCATTAAATACTATAATTATAGGAAAGTACTTTGCGAAAAGAATCGGCAGTAGGACGGAATCGTGTTGACCACCGATTACTTTTTTGCTTATAACTCTTGCATCCTTCGACCGACTTCTTCGACTAAGAGCTCGATGGAAAGCTTATCTGTTCCTCTTTCAGATGGCATTAACATATTTTACGAAAAGTCGTAAGAAATAAAATTTTTTTGATCGAAACTAAAATATCCTTGAAATCATTGAAGAAGAAGTACCTTATCAGTCGAAAGTATGCCTTATCTAATAAGAGACATTTAAATTTTTTTAATTTCATAAATGGGTGGCATTTTATTCAGAATTAATAGTTTTTAACATGGACAAAAAATTCGTTTAATTGTTTCCCATTAAATACTAGAATTATAGAAAAGCATTTTGCGAAAAGAATCGGCAGTAGGACGGAAACGTGTTGACCACCGATTAGTTTTTGCTAATAACTCTTGCATCCTTCGACCCACTTCTTCGACTAAGAGCTCGATGGAAAGCTTATCTGTTCCTTTTTCAGATGGCATGAACATATTTTACGAAAAGTCATGAGAAATAAAATTTTTATGATCAAAACTAACATATCCTCGAAATCATTGAAGAAGAAGTACCTTATCAGACGAAAATATGCCTTATCTAATAAGAGACAGATAAATTTTTTTAATTGCATAAATGGGTGGCATTTTATTCAGAATTAAAAGTTTTTTACATAAACAAAAACTCCGTTTAATTTTTTCCCATTAAATACTATAATTATAGAAAAGTACTTTGCGAAAAGAATCGGCAGTAGGACGGAAACGTGTTGACCACCGATTAGTTTTTTGCTAATAACTCCTGCATCCTTCGACCGACTTCTTCGACTAAAAGCTCGATTGAAAGCTTATCTATTGCTCTTTCAGTTGGCATTAACATTTTTTACGAAAAGTCGTAAGAAATAAAATTTTTTTGATCAAAACTAAAATATCCTCGAAATCATTGAAAACGAAGTACGTTATCAGACGAAAATATGCCTTATCTAATAAGAGACATTTAAATTTTTTTAATTGCATAAGTGGGTGGCATTTTATTCAGAATTAATAGTTTTTACATAAACAAAAACTCCATTTAATTTTTTCCCATTAAATACTATAATTATATAAAAGTACTTTGCGAAAAGAATCGGCAGTAGGACGGAATCGTGTTGACCACCGATTAGTTTCTTGCTAATAACTCTTGCATCCTTCGACAGACTTCTTCGACTAAGAGCTCGATGGAAAGCTTATCTATTCCTCTTTCAGTTGGAATTAAAATTTTTTAAGAAAAGTCGTAAGAAATAAAATATTTTTGATCGAAACTAAAATATCCTCTAAATCATTGAAGAAGAAGTACCTTATCAGACGAAAATATGCCTTATCTAATAAGAGACATTTAAATTTTTTTTTATTTCATAAATGGGTGGCATTTTATTCAGAATTAATAGTTTTTAACATGCACAAAAAATTCGTTTAATTTTTTCCCATTAAATACTACAATTATAGAAAAGCATTTTGCGAAAAGAATCGGCACTATGACGGAAACGTGTTGACCACCGATTAGTTTTTTGCTAATAACTCTTGCATCCTTCGACCCACTTCTTCGACTAAGAGCTCGATGGAAAGCTTATCTGTTCCTCTTTCAGATGGCATGAACATATTTTATGAAAAGTCATGAGAAATAAAATTTTTATGATCAAAACTAAGATATCCTCGAAATCATTGAAAACGAAGTACCTTATCAGACGAAAATATGCCTTATCTAACAAGAGACATTTAAATTTTTTTAATTTCATAAGTGGGTGGCATTTTATTCAGAATTAATAGTTTTTATATAAACAAAAACTCTATTTAATTTTTTCCCATTAAATACTATAATTATATAAAAGTACTTTGCGAAAAGAATCGGCAGTAGGACGGAATCGTGTTGACCACCGATTAGTTTTTTGCTAATAACTCTTGCATCCTTCGACCGACTTCTTCGACTAAGAGCTCGATGGAAAGTTTATCTGTTCCTCTTTCAGATGGCATTAACATTTTTAACGAAAAGTCGTAAGAAATAAAATTTTTTTGATAAAAACTAAAATATCCTCGAAATCATTGAAAAAGAAGTACCTTATCATACAAAAATATGCCTTATCTAATAAGAGACATTTAAATTTTTTTAATTGCATAAACAGGTGGCATTTTATTTAGAATTAATAGTTTTTTTACATGGACAAAAAGTTCGTTTAATTTTTTCCCATTAAATACTACAATTATATAAAAACATTGTGCGAAAAGAATCGGTAGTAGGACGGAAACGTAATGACCACCGATAAGTTTTCTGCTAATAACTCTTGCAAGAGGCATTTTATTCAGAATTAACAGTTTTTTTACATGGACAAAAAATTCGTTTAATTTTTTCCCATTAAATACTACAATTATAGAAAAGCATTTTGCGAAAAGAATCGGCAGTAGGACGGAAACGTGTTGACCACCGATTAGTTTTTTGCTAGTAACTCTTGCATCCTTCGACCGACTTCTTCGACTAAGAGCTCGATGGAAAGCTTATCTGTTCCTCTTTCAGATGGCATTAACATATTTTACGAAAAGTCGTACGAAATAAAATTTTTTTGATCAAAACTAAAATATCCTCGAAATCATTGAAGAAGAAGTACCTTATCAGACGAAAATATGCCTTATCTAATAAGAGACATTTAAATTTTTTTAATTTCATAAATGGGTGGCATTTTATTCAGAACTAATAGTTAATTTTTTCCCATTAAATACTATAATTATAGGAAAGTACTTTGCGAAAAGAATCGGCAGTAGGACGGAATCGTGTTGACCACCGATTACTTTTTTGCTAATAACTCTTGCATCCTTCGACAGACTTCTTCGACTAAGAGCTCGATGGAAAGCTTATCTATTCCTCTTTTAGTTGGAATTAACATTTTTTAAGAAAAGTCGTAAGAAATAAAATTTTTTTGATCGAAACTAAAATATCCTCGAAATCATTGAAGAAGAAGTACCTTATCAGACGAAAATATGCCTTATCTAATAAGAGACAGATAAATTTTTTTAATTGCATAAATGGGTGGCATTTTATTCAGAATTAAAAGTTTTTTACATAAACAAAAACTCCGTTTAATTTTTTCCCATTAAATACTATAATTATAGAAAAGTACTTTGCGAAAAGAATCGGCAGTAGGACGGAAACGTGTTGACCACCGATTAGTTTTTTGCTAATAACTCCTGCATCCTTCGACCGACTTCTTCGACTAAAAGCTCGATTGAAAGCTTATCTATTGCTCTTTCAGTTGGCATTAACATTTTTTACGAAAAGTCGTAAGAAATAAAATTTTTTTGATCAAAACTAAAATATCCTCGAAATCATTGAAAACGAAGTACCTTATCAGACGAAAATATGCCTTATCTAATAAGAGACATTTAAATTTTTTTAATTGCATAAGTGGGTGGCATTTTATTCAGAATTAATAGTTTTTACATAAACAAAAACTCCATTTAATTTTTTCCCATTAAATACTATAATTATATAAAAGTACTTTGCGAAAAGAATCGGCAGTAGGACGGAATCGTGTTGACCACCGATTACTTTTTTGCTAATAACTCTTGCATCCTTCGACAGACTTCTTCGACTAAGAGCTCGATGGAAAGCTTATCTATTCCTCTTTTAGTTTGAATTAACATTTTTTAAGAAAAGTCGTAAGAAATAAAATTTTTTTGATCGAAACTAAAATATCCTCGAAATCATTGAAGAAGAAGTACCTTATCAGACGAAAATATGCCTTATCTAATAAGAGACAGATAAATTTTTTTAATTGCATAAATGGGTGGCATTTTATTCAGAATTAAAAGTTTTTTACATAAACAAAAACTCCGTTTAATTTTTTCCCATTAAATACTATAATTATAGAAAAGTACTTTGCGAAAAGAATCGGCAGTAGGACGGAAACGTGTTGACCACCGATTACTTTTTTGCTAATAACTCTTGCATCCTTCGACAGACTTCTTCGACTAAGAGCTCGATGGAAAGCTTATCTATTCCTCTTTTAGTTGGAATTAACATTTTTTAAGAAAAGTCGTAAGAAATAAAATTTTTTTGATCGAAACTAAAATATCCTCTAAATCATTGAAGAAGAAGTACCTTATCAGACGAAAATATGCCTTATCTAATAAGAGACATTTAAATTTTTTTTTATTTCATAAATGGGTGGCATTTTATTCAGAATTAATAGTTTTTAACATGGACAAAAAATTCGTTTAATTTTTTCCCATTAAATACTACAATTATAGAAAAGCATTTTGCGAAAAGAATCGGCACTATGACGGAAACGTGTTGACCACCGATTAGTTTTTTGCTAATAACTCTTGCATCCTTCGACCCACTTCTTCGACTAAGAGCTCGATGGAAAGCTTATCTGTTCCTCTTTCAGATGGCATGAACATATTTTATGAAAAGTCATGAGAAATAAAATTTTTATGATCAAAACTAAGATATCCTCGAAATCATTGAAAACGAAGTACCTTATCAGACGAAAATATGCCTTATCTAACAAGAGACATTTAAATTTTTTTAATTGCATAAGTGGGTGGCATTTTATTCAGAATTAAAAGTTTTTATATAAACAAAAACTCTATTTAATTTTTTCCCATTAAATACTACAATTATAGAAAAGCATTTTGCGAAAAGAATCGGCAGTAGGACGGCAACGTGTTGACCACCGATTAGTTTTTTGCTAATAACTCTTGCATCCTTCGACCGACTTCTTCGAATAAGTGCTCGATGGAAAGCTTATCTGTTCGTCTTTCAGATGGCATTAACATATTTTACGAAAAGTCATGAGAAATAAAATTTTTTTGATCAAAACTAAAATATCCTCGAAATCATTGAAGAAGAAGTACCTTATCAGACGAAAACATGCCTTATCTTATAAGAGATATTTAAATTTTTTTAATTTCATAAATGGGTAGCATTTTATTCAGAACTAATAGTTTTTTACATAAACAGACACTCCGTTTAATTTTTTCCCATTAAATACTATAATTATAGAAAAGCATTTTGCGAAAAGAATCGGCAGTAGGACGGAAACGTGTTGACCACCAATTAGTTTTTTGCTAATAACTCTTGCATTCTTCGACCGACAGCTTCGAATAAGGGCTCGATGGAAAGCTTATCTGTTCCTCTTTCAGATGGCATTAACATATTTTACGAAAAGTCGTAAGAAATAAAATTTTTTTGATCAAAACTAAAATATCGTCGAAATCATTGAAAAAGAAATACCTTATCAGACGAAAATATGCCTTATCTAATAAGAGACATGTAAATTTTTTTAATTGCATAAATGGGTGGCATTTTATTTAGAATTAATAGTTTTTTTACATGGACAAAAAATTCGTTTAATTTTTTCCCATTAAATACTACAATTATAGAAAAGCATTTTGCGAAAAGAATCGGCAGTAGGACGGAAACGTGTTGACCACCAATTGGTTTTTTGCTAATAACTCTTGCATTCTTCGACCGACTTCTTCGAATAACAGCTCGATGGAAAGCTTATCTGTTCCTCTTTCAGATGGCATTAACATATTTTACGAAAAGTCGTAAGAAATAAAATTTTTTTGATCAAAACTAAAATATCCTCGAAATCATTGAAAAAGAAATACCTTATCAGACGAAAATATGCCTTATCTAATAAGAGACATTTAAATTTTTTTAATTGCATAAATGGGTGTCATTTTATTCAGAATTAATAGTTTTTTTACATGGACAAAAAATTCGTTTAATTTTTTCCCATTAAATACTACAATAATAGAAGAGCATTTTGCGAAAAGAATCGGCAGTAGGACGGAATCGCGTTGACCACTGATTAGTTTTTTGCTAATGACTCTTGCATCCTTCGACCGACTTCTTCAACTAAAAGCTCGATGGAAAGCTTATCTGTTCCTCTTTCAGATGGCATTAACATATTTTACGAAAAGTCGTAAGAAATAAAATTTTTTTGATCAAAACTAAAATATCCTCGAAATCATTGAAAAAGAAATACCTTATCAGACGAAAATATGCCTTATCTAATAAGAGACATATAAATTTTTTTATTTTCATAAATGGGCGGCATTTTATTCATAATTAATAGTTTTTTACATAAACAAAAACTCCGTTTAATTTTTTCCCATTAAATACTATAATTATAGAAAAGTACTTTGCGAAAAGAATCGGCAGTAGGACGGAAACGTGTTGACCACCGATTAGTTTTTTGCTAATAACTCTTGCATCCTTCGACCGACTTCTTCGACTAAGAGCTCGATGGAAAGTTTATCCGTTCCTCTTTCAGATGGCATTAACATTTTTAACGAAAAGTCGTAAGAAATAAAATTTTTTTGATAAAAACTAAAATATCCTCGAAATCATTGAAAAAGAAGTACCTTATCATACAAAAATATGCCTTATCTAATAAGAAACATTTAAATTTTTTTAATTGCATAAATGGGTGGCATTTTATTCAGAATTAATAGTTTTTAATATGGACAAAAAATTCGTTTAATTTTTTCCCATTAAATACTAGAATTATAGAAAAGTACTTTGCGAAAAGAATCGGCAGTAGGACGGGAACGTGTTGACCACCGATTAGTTTTTTGCTAATAACTCTTGCATCCTTCGACCGACTTCTTCGACTAAGAGCTCGATGGAAAGCTTATCTATTCCTCTGTCAGTTGTCATTAACATTTTTTACGAAAAGTCGAAAGAAATAAAATTTTTTTGATCAAAACTAAAATATCCTCGAAATCATTGAAAACGAAGTACCTTATCATACAAAAATATGCCTTATCTAATAAGAAACATTTAAATTTTTTTAATTGCATAAACAGGTGGCATTTTATTTAGAATTAATAGTTTTTTTACATGGACAAAAAATTCGTTTAATTTTTTCCCATTAAATACTACAATTATATAAAAACATTGTGCGAAAAGAATCGGTAGTAGGACGGAAACGTAATGACCACCGATAAGTTTTCTGCTAATAACTCTTGCATCCTTCGACCGACATTTTCGATGGCATTAACATATTTTACGAAAAGTCGTAAGAAATAAAATTTTTTTGATAAAAACTAAAATATGCTCGAAATCATTGAAAACGAAGTACCTTATCAGACGAAAATGTGCCTTATCTAATAAGAGACATTAAAATTTTTTTAAATGTACAAATGGGTGGCATTTAATCAGAATTAACAGTTTTTTTACATGGACAAAAAATTCGTTTAATTTTTTCCCATTAAATACTACAATTATAGAAAAGCATTTTGCGAAAAGAATCGGCAGTAGGACGGAAACGTGTTGACCACCGATTAGTTTTTTGCTAATAACTCTTGCATCCTTCGACCGACTTCTTCGACTAAGAGCTCGATGGAAAGCTTATCTGTTCCTCTTTCAGATGGCATTAACATATTTTACGAAAAGTCGTACGAAATAAAATTTTTTTGATCAAAACTAAAATATCCTCGAAATCATTGAAAAAGAAGTAGCTTATCATACGAAAATATGCCTTATCTAATAAGAGACATTTAAATTTTTTTAATTGCATAAATGTGTGGCATTTTATTGAGAATTAATAGTTTTTTACATAAACAAAAACTCCGTTTAATTTTTTCCCATTAAATACTATAATTATAGAAAAGCATTTTGCGAAAAGAATCGGCAGTAGGACGGAAACGTTTTGACCACCGATTGGTTTTTTGCTAATAACTCTTGCATCCTTCGACCGACTTCTTCGACTAAGAGCTCGATGAAAAGCTTATCTGTTCGTCTTTCAGATGGCATTAACATATTTTACGAAAAGTCATGAGAAATAAAATTTTTTTGATCAAAACTAAAATATCCTCGAAATCATTGAAGAAGAAGTACCTTATCATACGAAAATATGCCTTATCTAATAAGAGACATTTAAATTTTTTTAATTGCATAAATGGGTGGCATTTTATTCAGAATTAATAGTTTTTTACATAAACAAAAACTCCGTTTAATTTTTTCCCATTAAATACTATAATTATAGAAAAGTACTTTGCGAAAAGAATCGGCAGTAGGACGGAATCGTGTTGACCACCGATTAGTTTTTTGCTAATAACTCTTGCATCCTTCGACAGACTTCTTCGACTTAGAGCTCGATGGAAAGCTTATCTATTCCTCTTTCAGTTGGAATTAACATTTTTTAAGAAAAGTCGTAAGAAATAAAATTTTTTTGATCAAAACTAAAATATCCTCGAAATCATTGAAGAAGAAGTACCTTATCAGACGAAAATATGCCTTATCTAATAAGAGACATTTAAATTTTTTTAATTTCATAAATGGGTGGCATTTTATTCAGAACTAATAGTTAATTTTTTCCCATTAAATACTATAATTATAGGAAAGTACTTTGCGAAAAGAATCGGCAGTAGGACGGAATCGTGTTGACCACCGATTACTTTTTTGCTTATAACTCTTGCATCCTTCGACCGACTTCTTCGACTAAGAGCTCGATGGAAAGCTTATCTGTTCCTCTTTCAGATGGCATTAACATATTTTACGAAAAGTCGTAAGAAATAAAATTTTTTTGATCGAAACTAAAATATCCTCGAAATCATTGAAGAAGAAGTACCTTATCAGTCGAAAGTATGCCTTATCTAATAAGAGACATTTAAATTTTTTTAATTTCATAAATGGGTGGCATTTTATTCAGAATTAATAGTTTTTAACATGGACAAAAAATTCGTTTAATTGTTTCCCATTAAATACTAGAATTATAGAAAAGCATTTTGCGAAAAGAATCGGCAGTAGGACGGAAACGTGTTGACCACCGATTAGTTTTTGCTAATAACTCTTGCATCCTTCGACCCACTTCTTCGACTAAGAGCTCGATGGAAAGCTTATCTGTTCCTTTTTCAGATGGCATGAACATATTTTACGAAAAGTCATGAGAAATAAAATTTTTATGATCAAAACTAACATATCCTCGAAATCATTGAAGAAGAAGTACCTTATCAGACGAAAATATGCCTTATCTAATAAGAGACAGATAAATTTTTTTAATTGCATAAATGGGTGGCATTTTATTCAGAATTAAAAGTTTTTTACATAAACAAAAACTCCGTTTAATTTTTTCCCATTAAATACTATAATTATAGAAAAGTACTTTGCGAAAAGAATCGGCAGTAGGACGGAAACGTGTTGACCACCGATTAGTTTTTTGCTAATAACTCCTGCATCCTTCCACCGACTTCTTCGACTAAAAGCTCGATTGAAAGCTTATCTATTGCTCTTTCAGTTGGCATTAACATTTTTTACGAAAAGTCGTAAGAAATAAAATTTTTTTGATCAAAACTAAAATATCCTCGAAATCATTGAAAACGAAGTACCTTATCAGACGAAAATATGCCTTATCTAATAAGAGACATTTAAATTTTTTTAATTGCATAAGTGGGTGGCATTTTATTCAGAATTAATAGTTTTTACATAAACAAAAACTCCATTTAATTTTTTTCCATTAAATACTATAATTATATAAAAGTACTTTGCGAAAAGAATCGGCAGTAGGACGGAATCGTGTTGACCACCGATTAGTTTTTTGCTAATAACTCTTGCATCCTTCGACAGACTTCTTCGACTAAGAGCTCGATGGAAAGCTTATCTATTCCTCTTTCAGTTGGAATTAACATTTTTTAAGAAAAGTCGTAAGAAATAAAATTTTTTTGATCGAAACTAAAATATCCTCTAAATCATTGCAGAAGAAGTACCTTATCAGACGAAAATATGCCTTATCTAATAAGAGACATTTAAATTTTTTTTTATTTCATAAATGGGTGGCATTTTATTCAGAATTAATAGTTTTTAACATGGACAAAAAATTCGTTTAATTTTTTCCCATTAAATACTACAATTATAGAAAAGCATTTTGCGAAAAGAATCGGCACTATGACGGAAACGTATTGACCACCGATTAGTTTTTTGCTAATAACTCTTGCATCCTTCGACCCACTTCTTCGACTAAGAGCTCGATGGAAAGCTTATCTGTTCCTCTTTCAGATGGCATGAACATATTTTATGAAAAGTCATGAGAAATAAAATTTTTATGATCAAAACTAAGTTATCCTCGAAATCATTGAAAACGAAGTACCTTATCAGACGAAAATATGCCTTATCTAACAAGAGACATTTAAATTTTTTTAATTTCATAAGTGGGTGGCATTTTATTCAGAATTAATAGTTTTTATATAAACAAAAACTCTATTTAATTTTTTCCCATTAAATACTATAATTATATAAAAGTACTTTGCGAAAAGAATCGGCAGTAGGACGGAATCGTGTTGACCACCGATTAGTTTTTTGCTAATAACTCTTGCATCCTTCGACCGACTTCTTCGACTAAGAGCTCGATGGAAAGTTTATCTGTTCCTCTTTCAGATGGCATTAACATTTTTAACGAAAAGTCGTAAGAAATAACATTTTTTTGATAAAAACTAAAATATCCTCGAAATCATTGAAAAAGAAGTACCTTATCATACAAAAATATGCCTTATCTAATAAGAGACATTTAAATTTTTTTAATTGCATAAACAGGTGGCATTTTATTTAGAATTAATAGTTTTTAACATGGACAAAAAATTCGTTTAATTTTTTCCCATTAAATACTACAATTATATAAAAACATTGTGCGAAAAGAATCGGTAGTAGGACGGAAACGTAATGACCACCGATAAGTTTTCTGCTAATAACTCTTGCAAGAGGCATTTTATTCAGAATTAACAGTTTTTTTACATGGACAAAAAATTCGTTTAATTTTTTCCCATTAAATACTACAATTATAGAAAAGCATTTTGCGAAAAGAATCGGCAGTAGGACGGAAACGTGTTGACCACCGATTAGTTTTTTGCTAGTAACTCTTGCATCCTTCGACCGACTTCTTCGACTAAGAACTCGATGGAAAGCTTATCTGTTCCTCTTTCAGATGGCATTAACATATTTTACGAAAAGTCGTACGAAATAAAATTTTTTTGATCAAAACTAAAATATCCTCGAAATCATTGAAGAAGAAGTACCTTATCAGACGAAAATATGCCTTATCTAATAAGAGACATTTAAATTTTTTTAATTTCATAAATGGGTGGCATTTTATTCAGAATTAATAGTTTTTACATAAACAAAAACTCCATTTAATTTTTTCCCATTAAATACTATAATTATAGGAAAGTACTTTGCGAAAAGAATCGGCAGTAGGACGGAATCGTGTTGACCACCGATTACTTTTTTGCTAATAACTCTTGCATCCTTCGACAGACTTCTTCGACTAAGGGCTCGATGGAAAGCTTATCTATTCCTCTTTTAGTTGGAATTAACATTTTTTAAGAAAAGTCGTAAGAAATAAAATTTTTTTGATCGAAACTAAAATATCCTCGAAATCATTGAAGAAGAAGTACCTTATCAGACGAAAATATGCCTTATCTAATAAGAGACAGATAAATTTTTTTAATTGCATAAATGGGTGGCATTTTATTCAGAATTAAAAGTTTTTTACATAAACAAAAACTCCGTTTAATTTTTTCCCATTAAATACTATAATTATAGAAAAGTACTTTGCGAAAAGAATCGGCAGTAGGACGGAAACGTGTTGACCACCGATTAGTTTTTTGCTAATAACTCCTGCATCCTTCGACCGACTTCTTCGACTAAAAGCTCGATTGAAAGCTTATCTATTGCTCTTTCAGTTGGCATTAACATTTTTTACGAAAAGTCGTAAGAAATAAAATTTTTTTGATCAAAACTAAAATATCCTCGAAATCATTGAAAACGAAGTACCTTATCAGACGAAAATATGCCTTATCTAATAAGAGACATTTAAATTTTTTTAATTGCATAAGTGGGTGGCATTTTATTCAGAATTAATAGTTTTTACATAAACAAAAACTCCATTTAATTTTTTCCCATTAAATACTATAATTATATAAAAGTACTTTGCGAAAAGAATCGGCAGTAGGACGGAATCGTGTTGACCACCGATTAGTTTTTTGCTAATAACTCTTGCATCCTTCGACAGACTTCTTCGACTAAGAGCTCGATGGAAAGCTTACCTATTCCTCTTTTAGTTGGAATTAACATTTTTTAAGAAAAGTCGTAAGAAATAAAATTTTTTTGATCGAAACTAAAATATCCTCTAAATCATTGAAGAAGAAGTACCTTATCAGACGAAAATATGCCTTATCTAATAAGAGACATTTAAATTTTTTTTTATTTCATAAATGGGTGGCATTTTATTCAGAATTAATAGTTTTTAACATGGACAAAAAATTCGTTTAATTTTTTCCCATTAAATACTACAATTATAGAAAAGCATTTTGCGAAAAGAATCGGCACTATGACGGAAACGTGTTGACCACCGATTAGTTTTTTGCTAATAACTCTTGCATCCTTCGACCCACTTCTTCGACTAAGAGCTCGATGGAAAGCTTATCTGTTCCTCTTTCAGATGGCATGAACATATTTTATGAAAAGTCATGAGAAATAAAATTTTTATGATCAAAACTAAGATATCCTCGAAATCATTGAAAACGAAGTACCTTATCAGACGAAAATATGCCTTATCTAACAAGAGACATTTAAATTTTTTTAATTGCATAAGTGGGTGGCATTTTATTCAGAATTAAAAGTTTTTATATAAACAAAAACTCTATTTAATTTTTTCCCATTAAATACTATAATTATATAAAAGTACTTTGCGAAAAGAATCGGCAGTAGGACGGAATCGTGTTGACCACCGATTAGTTTTTTGCTAATAACTCTTGCATCCTTCGACCGACTTCTTCGACTAAGAGCTCGATGGAAAGTTTATCTGTTCCTCTGTCAGTTGGCATTAACATTTTTTACGAAAAGTCGTAAGAAATAAAATTTTTTTGATCAAAACTAAAATATCCTCGAAATCATTGAAAACGAAGTACCTTATCAGACGAAAATATGCCTTATCTAATAAGAGACATTTAAATTTTTTTAATTGCATAAGTGGGTGGCATTTTATTCAGAATTAATAGTTTTTACATAAACAAAAACTCCATTTAATTTTTTCCCATTAAATACTATAATTATATAAAAGTACTTTGCGAAAAGAATCGGCAGTAGGACGGAATCGTGTTGACCACCGATTAGTTTTTTGCTAATAACTCTTGCATCCTTCGACAGACTTCTTCGACTAAGAGCTCGATGGAAAGCTTACCTATTCCTCTTTTAGTTGGAATTAACATTTTTTAAGAAAAGTCGTAAGAAATAAAATTTTTTTGATCGAAACTAAAATATCCTCTAAATCATTGAAGAAGAAGTACCTTATCAGACGAAAATATGCCTTATCTAATAAGAGACATTTAAATTTTTTTTTATTTCATAAATGGGTGGCATTTTATTCAGAATTAATAGTTTTTAACATGGACAAAAAATTCGTTTAATTTTTTCCCATTAAATACTACAATTATAGAAAAGCATTTTGCGAAAAGAATCGGCACTATGACGGAAACGTGTTGACCACCGATTAGTTTTTTGCTAATAACTCTTGCATCCTTCGACCCACTTCTTCGACTAAGAGCTCGATGGAAAGCTTATCTGTTCCTCTTTCAGATGGCATTAACATATTTTACGAAAAGTCGTAAGAAATAAAATTTTTTTGATCAAAACTAAAATATCCTCGAAATCATTGAAAAAGAAATACCTTATCAGACGAAAATATGCCTTATCTAATAAGAGACATTTAAATTTTTTTAATTGCATAAATGGGTGTCATTTTATTCAGAATTAATAGTTTTTTTACATGGACAAAAAATTCGTTTAATTTTTTCCCATTAAATACTACAATAATAGAAGAGCATTTTGCGAAAAGAATCGGCAGTAGGACGGAATCGCGTTGACCACTGATTAGTTTTTTGCTAATGACTCTTGCATCCTTCGACCGACTTCTTCAACTAAAAGCTCGATGGAAAGCTTATCTGTTCCTCTTTCAGATGGCATTAACATATTTTACGAAAAGTCGTAAGAAATAAAATTTTTTTGATCAAAACTAAAATATCCTCGAAATCATTGAAAAAGAAATACCTTATCAGACGAAAATATGCCTTATCTAATAAGAGACATATAAATTTTTTTATTTTCATAAATGGGCGGCATTTTATTCATAATTAATAGTTTTTTACATAAACAAAAACTCCGTTTAATTTTTTCCCATTAAATACTATAATTATAGAAAAGTACTTTGCGAAAAGAATCGGCAGTAGGACGGAAACGTGTTGACCACCGATTAGTTTTTTGCTAATAACTCTTGCATCCTTCGACCGACTTCTTCGACTAAGAGCTCGATGGAAAGTTTATCCGTTCCTCTTTCAGATGGCATTAACATTTTTAACGAAAAGTCGTAAGAAATAAAATTTTTTTGATAAAAACTAAAATATCCTCGAAATCATTGAAAAAGAAGTACCTTATCATACAAAAATATGCCTTATCTAATAAGAAACATTTAAATTTTTTTAATTGCATAAATGGGTGGCATTTTATTCAGAATTAATAGTTTTTAATATGGACAAAAAATTCGTTTAATTTTTTCCCATTAAATACTAGAATTATAGAAAAGTACTTTGCGAAAAGAATCGGCAGTAGGACGGGAACGTGTTGACCACCGATTAGTTTTTTGCTAATAACTCTTGCATCCTTCGACCGACTTCTTCGACTAAGAGCTCGATGGAAAGCTTATCTATTCCTCTGTCAGTTGTCATTAACATTTTTTACGAAAAGTCGAAAGAAATAAAATTTTTTTGATCAAAACTAAAATATCCTCGAAATCATTGAAAACGAAGTACCTTATCATACAAAAATATGCCTTATCTAATAAGAAACATTTAAATTTTTTTAATTGCATAAACAGGTGGCATTTTATTTAGAATTAATAGTTTTTTTACATGGACAAAAAATTCGTTTAATTTTTTCCCATTAAATACTACAATTATATAAAAACATTGTGCGAAAAGAATCGGTAGTAGGACGGAAACGTAATGACCACCGATAAGTTTTCTGCTAATAACTCTTGCATCCTTCGACCGACATTTTCGATGGCATTAACATATTTTACGAAAAGTCGTAAGAAATAAAATTTTTTTGATAAAAACTAAAATATGCTCGAAATCATTGAAAACGAAGTACCTTATCAGACGAAAATGTGCCTTATCTAATAAGAGACATTAAAATTTTTTTAAATGTACAAATGGGTGGCATTTAATCAGAATTAACAGTTTTTTTACATGGACAAAAAATTCGTTTAATTTTTTCCCATTAAATACTACAATTATAGAAAAGCATTTTGCGAAAAGAATCGGCAGTAGGACGGAAACGTGTTGACCACCGATTAGTTTTTTGCTAATAACTCTTGCATCCTTCGACCGACTTCTTCGACTAAGAGCTCGATGGAAAGCTTATCTGTTCCTCTTTCAGATGGCATTAACATATTTTACGAAAAGTCGTACGAAATAAAATTTTTTTGATCAAAACTAAAATATCCTCGAAATCATTGAAAAAGAAGTAGCTTATCATACGAAAATATGCCTTATCTAATAAGAGACATTTAAATTTTTTTAATTGCATAAATGTGTGGCATTTTATTGAGAATTAATAGTTTTTTACATAAACAAAAACTCCGTTTAATTTTTTCCCATTAAATACTATAATTATAGAAAAGCATTTTGCGAAAAGAATCGGCAGTAGGACGGAAACGTTTTGACCACCGATTGGTTTTTTGCTAATAACTCTTGCATCCTTCGACCGACTTCTTCGACTAAGAGCTCGATGAAAAGCTTATCTGTTCGTCTTTCAGATGGCATTAACATATTTTACGAAAAGTCATGAGAAATAAAATTTTTTTGATCAAAACTAAAATATCCTCGAAATCATTGAAGAAGAAGTACCTTATCATACGAAAATATGCCTTATCTAATAAGAGACATTTAAATTTTTTTAATTGCATAAATGGGTGGCATTTTATTCAGAATTAATAGTTTTTTACATAAACAAAAACTCCGTTTAATTTTTTCCCATTAAATACTATAATTATAGAAAAGTACTTTGCGAAAAGAATCGGCAGTAGGACGGAATCGTGTTGACCACCGATTAGTTTTTTGCTAATAACTCTTGCATCCTTCGACAGACTTCTTCGACTTAGAGCTCGATGGAAAGCTTATCTATTCCTCTTTCAGTTGGAATTAACATTTTTTAAGAAAAGTCGTAAGAAATAAAATTTTTTTGATCAAAACTAAAATATCCTCGAAATCATTGAAGAAGAAGTACCTTATCAGACGAAAATATGCCTTATCTAATAAGAGACATTTAAATTTTTTTAATTTCATAAATGGGTGGCATTTTATTCAGAACTAATAGTTAATTTTTTCCCATTAAATACTATAATTATAGGAAAGTACTTTGCGAAAAGAATCGGCAGTAGGACGGAATCGTGTTGACCACCGATTACTTTTTTGCTTATAACTCTTGCATCCTTCGACCGACTTCTTCGACTAAGAGCTCGATGGAAAGCTTATCTGTTCCTCTTTCAGATGGCATTAACATATTTTACGAAAAGTCGTAAGAAATAAAATTTTTTTGATCGAAACTAAAATATCCTCGAAATCATTGAAGAAGAAGTACCTTATCAGTCGAAAGTATGCCTTATCTAATAAGAGACATTTAAATTTTTTTAATTTCATAAATGGGTGGCATTTTATTCAGAATTAATAGTTTTTAACATGGACAAAAAATTCGTTTAATTGTTTCCCATTAAATACTAGAATTATAGAAAAGCATTTTGCGAAAAGAATCGGCAGTAGGACGGAAACGTGTTGACCACCGATTAGTTTTTGCTAATAACTCTTGCATCCTTCGACCCACTTCTTCGACTAAGAGCTCGATGGAAAGCTTATCTGTTCCTTTTTCAGATGGCATGAACATATTTTACGAAAAGTCATGAGAAATAAAATTTTTATGATCAAAACTAACATATCCTCGAAATCATTGAAGAAGAAGTACCTTATCAGACGAAAATATGCCTTATCTAATAAGAGACAGATAAATTTTTTTAATTGCATAAATGGGTGGCATTTTATTCAGAATTAAAAGTTTTTTACATAAACAAAAACTCCGTTTAATTTTTTCCCATTAAATACTATAATTATAGAAAAGTACTTTGCGAAAAGAATCGGCAGTAGGACGGAAACGTGTTGACCACCGATTAGTTTTTTGCTAATAACTCCTGCATCCTTCCACCGACTTCTTCGACTAAAAGCTCGATTGAAAGCTTATCTATTGCTCTTTCAGTTGGCATTAACATTTTTTACGAAAAGTCGTAAGAAATAAAATTTTTTTGATCAAAACTAAAATATCCTCGAAATCATTGAAAACGAAGTACCTTATCAGACGAAAATATGCCTTATCTAATAAGAGACATTTAAATTTTTTTAATTGCATAAGTGGGTGGCATTTTATTCAGAATTAATAGTTTTTACATAAACAAAAACTCCATTTAATTTTTTTCCATTAAATACTATAATTATATAAAAGTACTTTGCGAAAAGAATCGGCAGTAGGACGGAATCGTGTTGACCACCGATTAGTTTTTTGCTAATAACTCTTGCATCCTTCGACAGACTTCTTCGACTAAGAGCTCGATGGAAAGCTTATCTATTCCTCTTTCAGTTGGAATTAACATTTTTTAAGAAAAGTCGTAAGAAATAAAATTTTTTTGATCGAAACTAAAATATCCTCTAAATCATTGCAGAAGAAGTACCTTATCAGACGAAAATATGCCTTATCTAATAAGAGACATTTAAATTTTTTTTTATTTCATAAATGGGTGGCATTTTATTCAGAATTAATAGTTTTTAACATGGACAAAAAATTCGTTTAATTTTTTCCCATTAAATACTACAATTATAGAAAAGCATTTTGCGAAAAGAATCGGCACTATGACGGAAACGTATTGACCACCGATTAGTTTTTTGCTAATAACTCTTGCATCCTTCGACCCACTTCTTCGACTAAGAGCTCGATGGAAAGCTTATCTGTTCCTCTTTCAGATGGCATGAACATATTTTATGAAAAGTCATGAGAAATAAAATTTTTATGATCAAAACTAAGTTATCCTCGAAATCATTGAAAACGAAGTACCTTATCAGACGAAAATATGCCTTATCTAACAAGAGACATTTAAATTTTTTTAATTTCATAAGTGGGTGGCATTTTATTCAGAATTAATAGTTTTTATATAAACAAAAACTCTATTTAATTTTTTCCCATTAAATACTATAATTATATAAAAGTACTTTGCGAAAAGAATCGGCAGTAGGACGGAATCGTGTTGACCACCGATTAGTTTTTTGCTAATAACTCTTGCATCCTTCGACCGACTTCTTCGACTAAGAGCTCGATGGAAAGTTTATCTGTTCCTCTTTCAGATGGCATTAACATTTTTAACGAAAAGTCGTAAGAAATAAAATTTTTTTGATAAAAACTAAAATATCCTCGAAATCATTGAAAAAGAAGTACCTTATCATACAAAAATATGCCTTATCTAATAAGAGACATTTAAATTTTTTTAATTGCATAAACAGGTGGCATTTTATTTAGAATTAATAGTTTTTAACATGGACAAAAAATTCGTTTAATTTTTTCCCATTAAATACTACAATTATATAAAAACATTGTGCGAAAAGAATCGGTAGTAGGACGGAAACGTAATGACCACCGATAAGTTTTCTGCTAATAACTCTTGCAAGAGGCATTTTATTCAGAATTAACAGTTTTTTTACATGGACAAAAAATTCGTTTAATTTTTTCCCATTAAATACTACAATTATAGAAAAGCATTTTGCGAAAAGAATCGGCAGTAGGACGGAAACGTGTTGACCACCGATTAGTTTTTTGCTAGTAACTCTTGCATCCTTCGACCGACTTCTTCGACTAAGAACTCGATGGAAAGCTTATCTGTTCCTCTTTCAGATGGCATTAACATATTTTACGAAAAGTCGTACGAAATAAAATTTTTTTGATCAAAACTAAAATATCCTCGAAATCATTGAAGAAGAAGTACCTTATCAGACGAAAATATGCCTTATCTAATAAGAGACATTTAAATTTTTTTAATTTCATAAATGGGTGGCATTTTATTCAGAATTAATAGTTTTTACATAAACAAAAACTCCATTTAATTTTTTCCCATTAAATACTATAATTATAGGAAAGTACTTTGCGAAAAGAATCGGCAGTAGGACGGAATCGTGTTGACCACCGATTACTTTTTTGCTAATAACTCTTGCATC
This sequence comes from Phortica okadai, assembly GCA_034638295.1. NCBI lineage: Eukaryota > Metazoa > Arthropoda > Insecta > Diptera > Drosophilidae > Phortica > Phortica okadai. The sequence goes on along the minus strand of CM067850.1, from coordinate 25,464,259 downwards.
CTTCGACAGACTTCTTCGACTAAGGGCTCGATGGAAAGCTTATCTATTCCTCTTTTAGTTGGAATTAACATTTTTTAAGAAAAGTCGTAAGAAATAAAATTTTTTTGATCGAAACTAAAATATCCTCGAAATCATTGAAGAAGAAGTACCTTATCAGACGAAAATATGCCTTATCTAATAAGAGACAGATAAATTTTTTTAATTGCATAAATGGGTGGCATTTTATTCAGAATTAAAAGTTTTTTACATAAACAAAAACTCCGTTTAATTTTTTCCCATTAAATACTATAATTATAGAAAAGTACTTTGCGAAAAGAATCGGCAGTAGGACGGAAACGTGTTGACCACCGATTAGTTTTTTGCTAATAACTCCTGCATCCTTCGACCGACTTCTTCGACTAAAAGCTCGATTGAAAGCTTATCTATTGCTCTTTCAGTTGGCATTAACATTTTTTACGAAAAGTCGTAAGAAATAAAATTTTTTTGATCAAAACTAAAATATCCTCGAAATCATTGAAAACGAAGTACCTTATCAGACGAAAATATGCCTTATCTAATAAGAGACATTTAAATTTTTTTAATTGCATAAGTGGGTGGCATTTTATTCAGAATTAATAGTTTTTACATAAACAAAAACTCCATTTAATTTTTTCCCATTAAATACTATAATTATATAAAAGTACTTTGCGAAAAGAATCGGCAGTAGGACGGAATCGTGTTGACCACCGATTAGTTTTTTGCTAATAACTCTTGCATCCTTCGACAGACTTCTTCGACTAAGAGCTCGATGGAAAGCTTACCTATTCCTCTTTTAGTTGGAATTAACATTTTTTAAGAAAAGTCGTAAGAAATAAAATTTTTTTGATCGAAACTAAAATATCCTCTAAATCATTGAAGAAGAAGTACCTTATCAGACGAAAATATGCCTTATCTAATAAGAGACATTTAAATTTTTTTTTATTTCATAAATGGGTGGCATTTTATTCAGAATTAATAGTTTTTAACATGGACAAAAAATTCGTTTAATTTTTTCCCATTAAATACTACAATTATAGAAAAGCATTTTGCGAAAAGAATCGGCACTATGACGGAAACGTGTTGACCACCGATTAGTTTTTTGCTAATAACTCTTGCATCCTTCGACCCACTTCTTCGACTAAGAGCTCGATGGAAAGCTTATCTGTTCCTCTTTCAGATGGCATGAACATATTTTATGAAAAGTCATGAGAAATAAAATTTTTATGATCAAAACTAAGATATCCTCGAAATCATTGAAAACGAAGTACCTTATCAGACGAAAATATGCCTTATCTAACAAGAGACATTTAAATTTTTTTAATTGCATAAGTGGGTGGCATTTTATTCAGAATTAAAAGTTTTTATATAAACAAAAACTCTATTTAATTTTTTCCCATTAAATACTATAATTATATAAAAGTACTTTGCGAAAAGAATCGGCAGTAGGACGGAATCGTGTTGACCACCGATTAGTTTTTTGCTAATAACTCTTGCATCCTTCGACCGACTTCTTCGACTAAGAGCTCGATGGAAAGTTTATCTGTTCCTCTTTCAGATGGCATTAACATTTTTAACGAAAAGTCGTAAGAAATAAAATTTTTTTGATAAAAACTAAAATATCCTCGAAATCATTGAAAAAGAAGTACCTTATCATACAAAAATATGCCTTATCTAATAAGAGACATTTAAATTTTTTTATTTGCATAAACAGGTGGCATTTTATTTAGAATTAATAGTTTTTTTACATGGACAAAAAATTCGTTTAATTTTTTCCCATTAAATACTACAATTATATAAAAACATTGTGCGAAAAGAATCGGTAGTAGGACGGAAACGTAATGACCACCGATAAGTTTTCTGCTAATAACTCTTGCATCCTTCGACCGACATTTTCGATGGCATTAACATATTTTACGAAAAGTCGTAAGAAATAAAATTTTTTTGATAAAAACTAAAATATGCTCGAAATCATTGAAAACGAAGTACCTTATCAGACGAAAATATGCCTTATCTAATAAGAGACATTAAAATTTTTTTAAATGCACAAATGGGTGGCATTTTATTCAGAATTAACAGTTTTTTTACATGGACAAAAAATTCGTTTAATTTTTTCCCATTAAATACTACAATTATAGAAAAGCATTTTGCGAAAAGAATCGGCAGTAGGACGGAAACGTGTTGACCACCGATTAGTTTTTTGCTAGTAACTCTTGCATCCTTCGACCGACTTCTTCGACTAAGAGCTCGATGGAAAGCTTATCTGTTCCTCTTTCAGATGGCATTAACATATTTTACGAAAAGTCGTACGAAATAAAATTTTTTTGATCAAAACTAAAATATCCTCGAAATCATTGAAAAAGAAGTACCTTATCATACGAAAATATGCCTTATCTAATAAGAGACATTTAAATTTTTTTAATTGCATAAATGTGTGGCATTTTATTGAGAATTAATAGTTTTTTACATAAACAAAAACTCCGTTTAATTTTTTCCCATTAAATACTATAATTATAGAAAAGCATTTTGCGAAAAGAATCGGCAGTAGGACGGAAACGTGTTGACCACCGATTGGTTTTTTGCTAATAACTCTTGCATCCTTCGACCAACTTCTTCGACTAAGAGCTCGATGAAAAGCTTATCTGTTCCTCTTTCAGATGGCATTAACATATTTTACGAAAAGTCGTACGAAATAAAATTTTTTTGATAAAAACTAAAATATGCTCGAAATCATTGAAAACGAAGTACCTTATCAGACGAAAATATGCCTTATCTAATAAGAGACATTAAAATTTTTTTAAATGCACAAATGGGTGGCATTTTATTCAGAATTAACAGTTTTTTTACATGGACAAAAAATTCGTTTAATTTTTTCCCATTAAATACTACAATTATAGAAAAGCATTTTGCGAAAAGAATCGGCAGTAGGACGGAAACGTGTTGACCACCGATTAGTTTTTTGCTAGTAACTCTTGCATCCTTCGACCGACTTCTTCGACTAAGAGCTCGATGGAAAGCTTATCTGTTCCTCTTTCAGATGGCATTAACATATTTTACGAAAAGTCGTACGAAATAAAATTTTTTTGATCAAAACTAAAATATCCTCGAAATCATTGAAGAAGAAGTACCTTATCATACGAAAATATGCCTTATCTAATAAGAGACATTTAAATTTTTTTAATTGCATAAATGGGTGGCATTTTATTCAGAATTAATAGTTTTTTACATAAACAAAAACTCCGTTTAATTTTTTCCCATTAAATACTAGAATTATAGAAAAGTACTTTGCGAAGAGAATCGGCAGTAGGACGGAAACATGTTGACCAGCTATTTGTTTTTTGCTAATAACTCTTGCATCCTTCGACCGACTTCTTCGACTAAGATCTTGATGGAAAACTTATCTGTTCCTCTTTCAGATGGCATTAACATATTTTACGAAAGTCGTAAGAAATAAAATTTTTTTGGTTAAAACTAAAATATCCTCAAAATCTTATTTTAATCCTAAAAATTTTAATTTTTTCCCATTAAATACTTGAATTATAGAAAAGTATTTTGCGAAAAGAATCGGCAGTAGGACGGAAACGTTTTGACCACCGATTAGTTTTTTGCTAATAACTCTTGCATCCTTCGACCGACTTCTTCGACTATGAGCTCGATGGAAACTACCAGGTGTAGAAGTATGAAACCGGAATTTACCAATAGATCGTGCTAGCCATAAGTTTAAGTAACATATGATCGCTTCTGCAGCGCCATCATCTTTCCGTAACAGTTGTCGACAATTTTCAATACAACAACCCAGGTTCCACACATTCGTATTGTTTTTCTATAACTTTAAACATGTCTAGTTTTGTGCCTACGAACTACGATTTGCGGACAGTATTGGTTTTCTGTTATCATTTGAAGAAAACTGCCCAAGAGTCCCATCGAATGCTCGTCGAAGCTTACGGTGAGCATGCTCTTGGTAAAACACAGTGTTTTGAGTGGTTCAAAAAATTTAAAAGTGGTGATTTCGGAGTGAAAAACGAGGAGCGTGGGAGACCACCGAAAAAGTTCACTGACAACGAATTGCAAGTGTTATTGGATGAAGATGATACTCAAACCCAACAAGAACTCGGAGATCAATTGAATGTTACCCAAAAAGCCGTCTCCATTCGCTTGAAAGCTATGGGTAAGATTCAGAAAGTGGGAAAATGGGTTCCGCATGAACTGAACGACAGGCAGCAAGAAAAGCGAAAAACAACTTGTGAACTGCTGCTCGACAGACACAAAAGGAAGTCATTTCTCCATCGAATAGTGACGGGTGATGAAAAATGGATTTATTTTGAAAATCCACAGCGCAAAAAATCATGGCTATCACCTGGAGAAGCTTCCACATCGACTGCAAGGCCAAATCGCTATGGACGGAAGACAATGCTCTGTGTTTGGTGGGATCAGAAGGGTATCATCTATTATGAGCTGTTAACGCCTGGAGAAACGGTCAATACTAATCGCTACCAGCAACAATTGATTGATTTGAACCGATCGCTGAGACAAAAATGACCAGAATATCAAAAAAGGCAACACAAAGTGATTTTGCTTCATGATAACGCACCATCACACAAAGTAAAGCCGGTTCGTGACACTTTGGAATCACTCAGCTGGGAAGTCCTAGGGCATGCGACTTACTCACCAGACTTGGCTCCTTCCGATTACCACTTGTTTGCATCGATGGGTCACGCACTTGCTGAGCAGCGCTTTGGTTCGTACGAAGATGTGAAAAAATGGCTTGATGAATGGTTCGTGGCAAAAGGGGAAGATTTTTTTTGGCGGGGTATCCATAAATTGCCGGAGAGATGGGAAAAATGTGTGAGCAACAATGGAAATTACTTTGAATGAAATATTTTTAATACATTTTAAACAGCAGAGATGTAACTATTATAAAATAATTCCAGTTTCATACTTCTACACCTGGTAAAATATCCTCGAAATCATTGAAAAAGGAGTACCTTATCAGACGAAAATATGCCTTATATAATAAGAGACATTTAAATTTTATTAATTGCATAAATGGGCGGCATTTTATTCAGAATTAATAGTTTTTTACATGGACAAAAAATTCGTTTAATTTTTTCCCATTAAATACTAGAATTATAGAAAAGTACTTTGCGAAGAGAATCGGCAGTAGGACGGAAACATGTTGACCACCGATTAATTTTTTGCTAATAACTCTTGCATCCTTCGACCGACTTCTTCGACCAAGATCTCGATGGAAAGCTTATCTGTTCCTCTTTCAGATGGCATTAACATATTTTACGAAAAGTCATGAGAAATAAAATTTTTTTTATCAGAACTAAAATATACTCAAAATCATTCAAGAAGAGGTGCCTTATCAGACGAAAATATGCCTTGTCTAATAAGAGACATTTAAATTTTTTTAATTGCATAAATGGGCGGCATTTTATTCAGAATAAATAGTTTTTTACATGGACAAAAAATTCGATTAATTTTTTTTCCATTAAATAATAGAATTATAGAAATGTACTTTGCGAAGAGAATCGGCAGTAGGACGGAATCGTGTTGACCACCGATTAGTTTTTTGCTAATAACTCTTGCATCCTTCGACCGACTTCTTCGACTAACAGCTCGATGGAAAGCTTATCTGTTCCTCTTTCAGATGGCACTAACATATTTTAAGAAAAGTCATAACAAATAAAATTTTTTTGATCAAAACTAAAATATCCTCGAAATCATTGAAGAAGAAGTACCTTATCAGACGAAAATCTGCCTTATCTAATAAGAGACATTTAAATTTTTTTAATTGCATAAATGGGTGGCATTTTATTCAGAATTAATAGTTTTTTACATGGACAAAAAATTCGTTTAATTTTTTCCCATTAAATACTAGAATTATAGAAAAGTACTTTGCGAAAAAAATCGGCAGTAGGACGGAAACGTATTGACCAGCTATTAGTTTTTTGGTAATAACTCTTGCATCCTTCGACCGACTTCTTCGACTAACAGCTCGATAGAAACCTTATCTGTTCCTCTTTCAGTTGGCATTAACATATCTTACGAAAAGTCATAAGAAATAAAATTTTTTTGATCAAAACTAAAATATCCTCGAAATCATTGAAGAAGAAGTACATTATCAGACGAAAATCTGCCTTATCTAATAATAGATATTAAAATTTTTTTAATTGCATAAATGGGCGGCATTTTATTCAGAATTAATAGTTTTTTACATGGAAAAAAAAATTCGTTTAATTTTTTCCCATTAAATACTACAATTATAGAAAAGCACTTTGCGAAAAAAATCGGCAGTAGGACGGAAACGTATTGACCAGCTATTAGTTTTTTGGTAATAACTCTTGCATCCTTCGACCCACTTCTTCGACTAATAGCTCGATGGAAAGCTTATCTGTTCCTCTTTCAGATGGCATGAACATATTTTATGAAAAGTCATGAGAAATAAAATTTTTATGATCAAAACTAATATATCCTCGAAATCATTGAAGAAGAAGTACCTTATCAGACGAAAATATGCCTTATCTAATAAGAGACAGATAAATTTTTTTAATTGCATAAATGGGTGGCATTTTATTCAGAATTAATAGTTTTTTACATAAACAAAAACTCCGTTTAATTTTTTTATTAAATACTATAATTATAGAAAAGTACTTTGCGAAAAGAATCGGCAGTAGGACGGAATCGTGTTGACCACCGATTAGTTTTTTGCTAATAACTCGTGCATCCTTCGACCGACTTCTTCGACTAAAAGCTCGATGGAAAGCTTATCTATTGCTCTTTCAGTTGGCATTAACATTTTTTACGAAAAGTCGTAAAAAACAAAATTTGTTTGATCAAAACTTAAATATCCTCGAAATCATTGAAAACGAAGTACCTTATCAGACGAAAATATGCCTTATCTAATAAGAGACATTAAAATTTTTTTAATTGCATAAATGGGTGGCATTTTATTCAGAATAAATAGTTTTTTACATAAACAAAAACTCCGTTTTTGCATTTTGCGAAAAGAATCGGCAGTAGGACGGAAACGTGTTGACCACCGATTAGTTTTTTGCTAATAACTCTTGCATCCTTCGACCGACTTCTTCGACTAAAAGCTCGATGGAAAGCTTATCTATTGCTCTTTCAGTTGGCATTAACATTTTTTACGAAAAGTCGTAAAAAATAAAATTTGTTTGATCAAAACTTAAATATCCTCAAAATCATTGAAAAAAAAAGAAGTACCTTATCAGTCGAAAATATGCCTTATCTAATAAGAGACATTTAAATTTTTTTAATTTCATAAATGGATGGCATTTTATTCAAAATTAATAGTTTTTAACATGGTCAAAAAATTCGTTTAATTTTTTCCCATTAAATACTAGAATCATAGAAAAGCACTTTGCGAAAAGAATCGGCAGTAGGACGGAAACGTGTTGACCACCGATTGATTTTTTGCTAATAACAAACCGATTAGTTTTTTTGCTAATAACTCTTGGATCCTTCGACCGACTTCTTCGACTAAAAGCTCGATGGAAAGCTTATCTGTTCCTCTTTCAGATGGCATTAGCATATTTTACGAAAAGTCGTAAGAAATAAATTTTTTTTGATCAAAACTAAAATATCCTCAAAATCATTGAAAAAAAAAAAGAAATACCTTATCAGTCGAAAATATGCCTTATCTAATAAGAGACATATAAATTTTTTTAATTTCATAAATGGGTACCAATTTATTCAGAATTAATAGTTTTTAACATGGACAAAAAATTCGTTTTATTTTTTCCCATTAAATACTAGAATTATAGAAAAGCACTTTGCGAAAAGAATCGGCAGTAGGACGGAAACGTGTTGACTACCGATTAGTTTTTTGCTAATAACTCCTGCATCCTTCGACCGACTTCTTCGACTAAAAGCTCGATGGAAAGCTTATCTATTGCTCTTTCAGTTGGCATTAACATTTTTTACGAAAAGTCGTAAGAAATAAAATTTTTTTGATGAAAACTTAAATATCCTCGAAATCCTTGAAAACGAAGTACCTTATCAGACGAAAATATGCCTAATCTAATAAGAGACATTTAAATTTTTTTAATTGCATAAATGGGTGGCATTTTATTCAGAATAAATAGTTTTTTACATAAACAAAAACTCCGTTTTTGCATTTTGCGAAAAGAATCGGCAGTAGGACGGAAACGTGTTGACCACCGATTAGTTTTTTGCTAATTACTCTTGCATCCTTCGACCGACTCCTTCGACTAAGACCTCGATAGAAAGCTTATCTGTTCCTCTTTCAGATGGCATTAACATATTTTACGAAAAGTCATGAGAAATAAAATTTTTTTGATCAAAACTAAAATATCCTCGAAATCATTGAAAAAGAAGTACCTTATCATACGAAAATATGCCTTATCTGATAAGAGACTTTTAAATTTTTTTAATTGCATAAATGGGTGGCATTTTATTCAGAATTAATAGTTTTTTTACATGGACAAAAACTCCGTTTAATTTTTTCCCATTAAATACTATAATTATAGAAAAGTACTTTGCGAAAAGAATCGGCAGTAATACGGAATCGTGTTGACCACCGATTAGTTTTTTGCCAATAAATCTTGCATCATTCGACCGACTTGTTTGACTAAGAGCTCGATGGAAGGCTTATCTGTTCCTCTTTCAAATGGCATTAACATATTTTACGAAAAATCATGAGAAATAAAATTTTTTTGATCAAAACTAAAATATCCTCGAAATCATTGAAAAAGAAGTACCTTATCATACGAAAATATGCCTTATCTAATAAGAGACATTTAAGTTTTTTTAATTGCATAAATGGGCGGCATTTTATTCAGAATTAAAAGTTTTTTACATGGACAAAAAATCCGTTTAATTTTTTCCTATAAATACTACAATTATAGAAAAGCATTTTGCGAAAAGAATCGGCAGTAGGACGGAAACGTGTTGACCACCGATTAGTTTTTTGCTAATAACTCTTGCATCCTTCGACCCACTTCTTCGACTAAGAGCTCGATGGAAAGCTTATCTGTTCCTCTTTCAGATGGCATGAACATATTTTATGAAAAGTCATGAGAAATAAAATTTTTATGATCAAAACTAACATATCCTCGAAATCATTGAAGAAGAAGTACCTTATCAGACGAAAATATGCCTTATCTAATAAGAGACATTTAAATTTTTTTAATTGCATAAATGGGCGGCATTTTATTCAGAATTAATAGTTTTTTACATGGAAAAAAAAAATTCGTTTAATTTTTTCCCATTAAATACTACAATTATAGAAAAGCACTTTGCGAAAAAAATCGGCAGTAGGACGGAAACGTATTGACCAGCTATTAGTTTTTTGGTAATAACTCTTGCATCCTTCGACCGACTTCTTCGACTAAGAGCTCGATGGAAAGCTTATCTGTTCCTCTTTCAGATGGCATTAACATATTTTACGAAAAGTCATAAGAAATAAAATTTTTTTGATCAAAACTAAAATATCGTCGAAATCATTCAAGAAGAAGTACCTTATCAGACAAAAATATGCCTTATCTAATAAGAGACATTTAAGTTTTTTTAATTGCATAAATGGGCGGCATTTTATTCTGAATTAAAAGTTTTTTACATGGACAAAAAATCCGTTTAATTTTTTCCTATAAATACTACAATTATAGAAAAGCATTTTGCGAAAAGAATCGGCAGTAGGACGGAAACGTGTTGAGCACCGATTAGTTTTTTGCTAATAACTCTTGCATCCTTCGACCCACTTCTTCGACTAAGAGCTCGATGGAAAGCTTATCTGTTCCTCTTTCAGATGGCATGAACATATTTTATGAAAAGTCATGAGAAATAAAATTTTTATGATCAAAACTAACATATCCTCGAAATCATTGAAGAAGAAGTACCTTATCAGACGAAAATATGCCTTATCTAATAAGAGACAGATAAATTTTTTTAATTGCATAAATGGGTGGCATTTTATTCAGAATTAATAGTTTTTTACATAAACAAAAACTCCGTTTAATTTTTCCATTAAATACTATAATTATAGAAAAGTACTTTGCGAAAAGAATCGGCAGTAGGACGGAATCGTGTTGACCACCGATTAGTTTTTTGCTAATAACTCGTGCATCCTTCGACCGACTTCTTCGACTAAAAGCTCGATTGAAAGCTTATCTATTGCTCTTTCAGTTGGCATTAACATTTTTTACGAAAAGTCGTAAAAAATAAAATTTGTTTGATCAAAACTTAAATGTCCTCGAAATCATTGAAAACGAAGTACCTTATCATACGAAAATATGCCTTATCTAATAAGAGACATTTGAATTTTTTTAATTACATAAACAGGTGGCATTTGATTCAGAATTAATAGTTTTTTTACATGGACAAAAAATTCGTTTAATTTTTTCCCATTAAATACTACAATTATAGAAAAGCATTTTGCGAAAAGAATCGGCAGTAGGACGGAAACGTGTTGACCACCGATTAGTTTTTTGCTAATAACTCTTGCATCCTTCGACCGACTTCTTCGACTAAGAGCTCGATGGAAAGCTTATCTGTTTTTCTTTCAGATGGCATTAACATATTTTACGAAAAGTCATAAGAAATAAAATTTTTTTGATCAAAACTAAAATAGCCTTGAAATCATTGAAGAAGAAGTACCTTATCAGACGAAAATATGCCTTATCTAATAAGTGACATTTGAATTTTTTTAATTGCATAAATGTGCGGCATTTTATTAAGAATTAATAGTTTTTTACATAAACAAAAAATTCGTTTAATTTTTTTTCCCATTAAATACTAGAATCATAGAAAAGTACTTTGCGAAAAAAATCGGCAGTAGGACAGAAACGTGTTGACAAGCTATTAGTTTTTTGCTAATAACTGCTGCCTCCTTCGACTGACTTCTTCGACTAATATCTCGATGGCAAGCTTTTCTGTTCCTCTTTCAGATGGCATTAACATATTTTACAAAAAGTCGTAAGAAATAAAATTTTTTTGATCAAAACTAAAATATCCTCAAAATCATTCAAGAAGAGGTACCTTATCAGACGAAAATATGCCATGTCTAATAAGAGACATTTAAATTTTTTTAATTGCATAAATGGGCTGCATTTTATTCAGAATTAATAGTTTTTTACATAGACAAAAATTTCGTTTAATTTTTTTTCCCATTAAATACTAGAATTATAGAAATGTACTTTGCGAAGAGAATCGGCAGTAGGACGGAATCGTGTTGACCACCGATTAGTTTTTTGCTAATAACTCTTGCATCCTTCGACCGACTTCTTCGACTAAGAGCTCGATCAAAAGCTTATCTGTTCCTCTTTCAAATGGCATTAACATATTTTACAAAAAGTCGTTAGAAATAAAATTTTTTTGATCAAAACTAAAATATCCTCGAAATCATTCAAGAAGAAGTACCTTCTCAGACAAAAATATGCCTTATCTAATAAGAGACATTTAAATTTTTTTAATTGCATAAATGGGCGGCATTTTATTCAGAATTAATATTTTTTTACATGGACAAAAAATTCTTTTAAGTTTTTCCCATTAAATACTAGAATTATAGAAATGTACTTTACGAAGAGAATCGGCAGAAGGACGGAATCGTGTTGACCACCGATTAGTTTTTTGCTAATAACTCCTGCATCCTTCGACCGACTTCTTCGACTAAGAGCTCAACGGAAACCTTATCTGTTCCTCTTTCAGATGGCATTAACATATTTTAAGAAAAGTCATAAGAAATAAAATTTTTTTGATCAAAACTAAAATATCCTCGAAATCATTGAAGAAGAAGTACCTTATCAGACGAAAATATGCCTTATCTAATAAGAGACATTTAAATTTTTTTAATTGCATAAATGGGCGGCATTTTATTCAGAACTAATAGTTTTTTACATGGACAAAAAATTCTTTTAATTTTTTCCCATTAAATACTAGAATTATAGAAATGTACTTTACGAAGAGAATCGGCAGTAGGACGGAATCGTTTTGACCACCGATTAGGTTTTTGCTAATAACTCTTGCATCCTTCGACCGACTTCTTCGACTAAGAGCTCAACGGAAACCTTATCTGTTCCTCTTTCAGATGGCATTAACATATTTTACGAAAAGTCGTATGATATAAAATTTTTTTGATCAAAACTAAAATATCATCGAAATCATTCAAGAAGAAGTACCTTCTCAGACAAAAATATGCCTTATCTAATAAGAGACATTTAGATTTTTTTAATTGCATAAATGGGCGGCATTTTATTCAGAACTAATAGTTTTTTACATGGACAAAAAATTCTTTTAAGTTTTTCCCATTAAATACTAGAATTATAGAAATGTACTTTACGAAGAGAATCGGCAGAAGGACGGAATCGTGTTGACCACCGATTAGTTTTTTGCTAATAACTCCTGCATCCTTCGACCGACTTCTTCGACTAAGAGCTCAACGGAAACCTTATCTGTTCCTCTTTCAGATGGCATTAACACATTTTAAGAAAAGTCATAAGAAATAAAATTTTTTTGATCAAAACTAAAATATCCTCGAAATCATTGAAGAAGAAGTACCTTATCAGACGAAAATATGCCTCATATAATAAGAGACATTTAAATTTTTTTAATTGCATAAATGGGCGGCATTTTATTCAGAATTAATATTTTTTTACATGGACAAAAAATTCTTTTAAGTTTTTCCCATTAAATACTAGAATTATAGAAATGTACTTTACGAAGAGAATCGGCAGAAGGACGGAATCGTGTTGACCACCGATTAGTTTTTTGCTAATAACTCCTGCATCCTTCGACCGACTTCTTCGACTAAGAGCTCAACGGAAACCTTATCTGTTCCTCTTTCAGATGGCATTAACATTTTTTACGAAAAGTCGTAAGAAATAAAATTTATTTGATCAAAAATAAAATATCCTCGAAATCATTGAAGAAGAAAATATACCTTGTCTAATAAGAGATATTTAAATTTTTTTAATTGCATAAATGGGCGGCATTTTATTCAGAATAAATAGTTTTTTACATGGACAAAAAATTCGTTTAATTTTTTTTTTCCATTAAATAATAGAATTATAGAAATGTACTTTACGAAGAGAATCAGCAGAAGGACGGAATCGTGTTGACCACCGATTAGTTTTTTGCTAATAACTCTTGCATCCTTCGACCGACTTCTTCGACTAACAGCTCGATGGAAAGCTTATCTGTTCCTCTTTCAGATGGCATTAACATATTTTACGAAAAGTCGTAAGAAATAAAATTTATTTGATCAAAAATAAAATATCCTCGAAATCATTGAAGAAGAAGTACCTTATCAGACGAAAATATACCTTGTCTAATAAGAGACATTTAAATTTTTTTAATTGCATAAATGGGCGGCATTTTATTCAGAATAAATAGAATTAAGAGTTTTTAAATTTTTTTTTCCCATTAAATACTAGAATTATAGAAAAGTACTTTGCGAAAAAAATCGGCAGTAGGACAGAAACGTGTTGACAAGCTATTAGTTTTTTGCTAATAACTGCTGCCTCCTTCGACTGACTTCTTCGACTAATATCTCGATGGCAAGCTTTTCTGTTCCTCTTTCAGATGGCATTAACATATTTTACAAAAAGTCGTAAGAAATAAAATTTTTTTGATCAAAACTAAAATATCCTCAAAATCATTCAAGAAGAGGTACCTTATCAGACGAAAATATGCCATGTCTAATAAGAGACATTTAAATTTTTTTAATTGCATAAATGGGCTGCATTTTATTCAGAATTAATAGTTTTTTACATAGACAAAAATTTCGTTTAATTTTTTTTCCCATTAAATACTAGAATTATAGAAATGTACTTTGCGAAGAGAATCGGCAGTAGGACGGAATCGTGTTGACCACCGATTAGTTTTTTGCTAATAACTCTTGCATCCTTCGACCGACTTCTTCGACTAAGAGCTCGATCAAAAGCTTATCTGTTCCTCTTTCAAATGGCATTAACATATTTTACAAAAAGTCGTTAGAAATAAAATTTTTTTGATCAAAACTAAAATATCCTCGAAATCATTCAAGAAGAAGTACCTTCTCAGACAAAAATATGCCTTATCTAATAAGAGACATTTAAATTTTTTTAATTGCATAAATGGGCGGCATTTTATTCAGAATTAATATTTTTTTACATGGACAAAAAATTCTTTTAAGTTTTTCCCATTAAATACTAGAATTATAGAAATGTACTTTACGAAGAGAATCGGCAGAAGGACGGAATCGTGTTGACCACCGATTAGTTTTTTGCTAATAACTCCTGCATCCTTCGACCGACTTCTTCGACTAAGAGCTCAACGGAAACCTTATCTGTTCCTCTTTCAGATGGCATTAACATATTTTAAGAAAAGTCATAAGAAATAAAATTTTTTTGATCAAAACTAAAATATCCTCGAAATCATTGAAGAAGAAGTACCTTATCAGACGAAAATATGCCTCATATAATAAGAGACATTTAAATTTTTTTAATTGCATAAATGGGCGGCATTTTATTCAGAACTAATAGTTTTTTACATGGACAAAAAATTCTTTTAATTTTTTCCCATTAAATACTAGAATTATAGAAATGTACTTTACGAAGAGAATCGGCAGTAGGACGGAATCGTTTTGACCACCGATTAGGTTTTTGCTAATAACTCTTGCATCCTTCGACCGACTTCTTCGACTAAGAGCTCAACGGAAACCTTATCTGTTCCTCTTTCAGATGGCATTAACATATTTTACGAAAAGTCGTATGATATAAAATTTTTTTGATCAAAACTAAAATATCATCGAAATCATTCAAGAAGAAGTACCTTCTCAGACAAAAATATGCCTTATCTAATAAGAGACATTTAGATTTTTTTAATTGCATAAATGGGCGGCATTTTATTCAGAACTAATAGTTTTTTACATGGACAAAAAATTCTTTTAATTTTTTCCCATTAAATACTAGAATTATAGAAATGTACTTTACGAAGAGAATCGGCAGAAGGACGGAATCGTGTTGACCACCGATTAGTTTTTTGCTAATAACTCCTGCATCCTTCGACCGACTTCTTCGACTAAGAGCTCAACGGAAACCTTATCTGTTCCTCTTTCAGATGGCATTAACATATTTTAAGAAAAGTCATAAGAAATAAAATTTTTTTGATCAAAACTAAAATATCCTCGAAATCATTGAAGAAGAAGTACCTTATCAGACGAAAATATGCCTCATATAATAAGAGACATTTAAATTTTTTTAATTGCATAAATGGGCGGCATTTTATTCAGAATTAATATTTTTTTACATGGACAAAAAATTCTTTTAAGTTTTTCCCATTAAATACTAGAATTATAGAAATGTACTTTACGAAGAGAATCGGCAGAAGGACGGAATCGTGTTGACCACCGATTAGTTTTTTGCTAATAACTCCTGCATCCTTCGACCGACTTCTTCGACTAAGAGCTCAACGGAAACCTTATCTGTTCCTCTTTCAGATGGCATTAACATTTTTTACGAAAAGTCGTAAGAAATAAAATTTATTTGATCAAAAATAAAATATCCTCGAAATCATTGAAGAAGAAAATATACCTTGTCTAATAAGAGATATTTAAATTTTTTTAATTGCATAAATGGGCGGCATTTTATTCAGAATAAATAGTTTTTTACATGGACAAAAAATTCGTTTAATTTTTTTTTTCCATTAAATAATAGAATTATAGAAATGTACTTTACGAAGAGAATCGGCAGAAGGACGGAATCGTGTTGACCACCGATTAGTTTTTTGCTAATAACTCTTGCATCCTTCGACCGACTTCTTCGACTAACAGCTCGATGGAAAGCTTATCTGTTCCTCTTTCAGATGGCATTAACATATTTTACGAAAAGTCGTAAGAAATAAAATTTATTTGATCAAAAATAAAATATCCTCGAAATCATTGAAGAAGAAGTACCTTATCAGACGAAAATATACCTTGTCTAATAAGAGACATTTAAATTTTTTTAATTGCATAAATGGGCGGCATTTTATTCAGAATAAATAGTTTTTTACATGGACAAAAAATTAAATAATAGAATTATAAAAAAGTACTTTGGAGGAGAATTGGCAGTAGGACGGAAACGTGTTGACCACCGATTAGTTTTTTGCTAATAACTCTTTCATCCTTCGACCGACTTCTTCGACTAAGATCTCGATGGAAAGCTTATCTGTTCCTCTTTCAGATGGCATTAACATATTTTACGAAAAGTCGTATGAAATAAAATTTTTTTGATCAAAACTAAAATATCCTCGAAATCATTCAAGAAGAAGTACCTTCTCAGACAAAAATATGCCTTATCTAATAAGAGACATTAACATTTTTTTAATTGCATAAATGGGCGGCATTTTATTCAGAATTAAGAGTTTTTAAATTTTTTTTTTCTATTAAATAATAGAATTATAGAAATGTACTTTACGAAGAGAATCGGCAGTAGGACGGAATCGTGTTGACCACCGATTAGTTTTTTGCTAATAACTCCTGCATCCTTCGACCGACTTCTTCGACTAACAGCTCGATGGAAAGCTTATCTGTTCCGCTTTCAGATGGCATTAACATATTTTAAGAAAAGTCATAAGAAATGAAATTTTTTGATCAAACCTAAAATATCCTCGAAATCATTGAAGAAGAAGTACCTTATCAGACGAAAATCTGCCTTATCTAATTAGAGACATTTAAATTTTTATACCCTGTACACATACTGTGTATCAGGGTATATTGTGTTTGTTTGAGCGAAATGTATGTACCGCACAGTAGGAGGGGAGGGGGACCCCATAAAGTATATATATTCTTGATCAAGACGACAAGAGAAATTGATTGAGCCATGTCCGTCTGTCCGTCCGTCTGTTCGTTCGTCCGTCTGTCCGTCCGTATTCACCAATGGTTCTCAGAACCTATAATAGCTAGAGACTTGAAATTTGGAGGGTAGACTCGTGATGCTCCGCAGCAGATCAAGTTTGAACGGTTTGGTGCCACGCCCACTCCTTTCCGCCCATCCAGCACCGCCCACTTTTTTAAAACGTTATAACTCGAACATCCAAAAAGATCGAAATATGAAAGTCGGAATGTTGACTCAGTATAAGTAGCTCTACAAAACTGCATACCAGAATTTTTCCCCCTCCTCTTCATTTCCCCTCCCCCGGTTGTTTTCTTAAAATTGCTGTATCTTCAAAACTATTAAAGATACAAACCTTTTTGTATACAAGCTCAGTAAATATGTATCTTTAAAACTGCATACCACAAAATTCCCCTTCTTTTGATAGTTACCCCTCAATGACCAACAAACTTAAATTTTTCGTAAATTTCACATTTTTTGACCGATTTACTTGATATTTTGAACACTATTTGTTCGGGCGATGTCAAATCAACGTTTTTTTTTGTAGATTTGGGTTGTTGCACCGCCTATTGTGTGTGCAGGGTATTATATTGTCGAGTATACTCGACTATAGCGTCCTTGGTTTTAATTGCATAAATGGGCTGCATTTTATTCAGAATTAATAATTTTTAACATGGACAAAAAATTCGTTTAATTTTTTTTTCCATTAAATACTACAATTATAGAAATGTACTTTGCGAAGAGAATCGGCAGTAGGACGAAATATTGTTGACCACCGATTAGTTTTTTGCTAATAACTCTTGCATCCTTCGACCGACTTCTTCGACTAAGAGCTCGATGTAAAGCTTATCTGTTCCTCTTTCAGATGGCATTAACATATTTACGAAAAGTCGTAAGAAATAAAATTTTTTTCATCAAAATTAAAATATCCTCGAAATCATTGAAGAAGGAGTACCTTATCAGACGAAAATATGCCTTATATAATAAGAGACTAAGATCTCAATGGAAAGCTTATCTGTTCCTCTTTCAGATGGCTTTAACATATTTTACAAAAAGTCATAAGAAATAAAATTTTTTTGATCAAAACCAAAATATCCTCGAAATCATTGAAGAAGAAGTACCTTATCAGACGAAAATCTGCCTTATCTAATAAGAGACATTAAAATTTTTTTAATTGCATAAATGGGCGGCATTTTATTCAGAATTAATAATTTTTTACATGGACAAAAAATTCGTTTAATTTTTTTTTTTCATTAAATAATAGAATTATAAAAATGTACTTTGCGAAGAGAATCGGCAGTAGGACGGAATCGTGTTGACCACCGATTAGTTTTTTGCTAATAACTCTTGCATCCTTCGACCGACTTCTTCGACTAACACCTCGATGGAAACCTTATCTGTTCCTCTTTCAGATGGCATTAACATATCTTACGAAAAGTCATAAGAAATAAAATTTTTTTGATCAAAACTAAAATATCCTCGAAATCATTGAAGAAGAAGTACCTTATCAGACGAAAATCTGCCTTATCTAATAAGAGACATTTAAATTTTTTTAATTGCATAAATGGGCGGCATTTTATTCAGAATTAAGAGTTTTTTACATGGACAAAAAATTCGTTTAATTTTTTTTTCATTAAATACTAGATTTATACAAAAGTACTTTGCGAAAAAAATCGGCAGTAGGACAGAAATGTGTTAACCAGCTATTAGTTTTTTGCTAATAACTCCTGCATCCTTCGACCGACTTCATCGACTAATATCTCGATGGAAAGCTTATCTGTTCCTCTTTCAGATGGCATTAACATATTTTACGAAAAGTCGTATGAAATAAAATTTTTTTGATCAAAACTAAAATATCCTCAAAATCATTCAAGAAGAAGTACCTTCTCAGACAAAAATATGCCTTATCTAATAAGAGACATTTTAATTTTTTTAATTGCATAAATGGGCGGCATTTTATTCAGAATTAAGAGTTTTTTACATGGACAAAAAATTCGTTTAATTTGTACCCATTAAATACTAGAATTATAGAAAAGTACTTTGCGAAGAGAATCTGCAGTAGGACGGAATCGTGTTGACCACCGATTAGTTTTTTGCTAATAACTCTTTCATCCTTCGACCGACTTCTTCGACTAAGATCTCGATGGAAAGCTTATCTGTTCCTCTTTCAGATGGCATTAACATTTTTTACGAAAAGTCGTAAGAAATAAAATTTATTTGATCAAAAATTAAATATCCTCGAAATCATTGAAGAAGAAGTACCTTATCAGACGAAAATATACCTTGTCTAATAAGAGACATTTAAATTTTTTTAATTGCATAAATGGGCGGCATTTTATTCAGAATAAATAGTTTTTTACATGGACAAAAAATTCGTTTAATTTTTTTTTCTATTAAATAATAGAATTATAGAAATGTACTTTACGAAGAGAATCGGCAGTAGGACGGAATCGTGTTGACCACCGATTAGTTTTTTGCTAATAACTCCTGCATCCTTCGACCGACTTCTTCGACTAATATCTCGATGGAAAGCTTATCTGTTCCTCTTTCAGATGGCAGTAACATTTTTTACGAAAAGTCGTAAGAAATAAAATTTATTTGATCAAAAATAAAATATCCTCGAAATCATTGAAGAAGAAGTGCCTTATCAGACGAAAATCTGCCTTATCTAATAAGAGACATTTCAATTTTTTTAATTGCATAAATGGGCGGCATTTTATTCAGAATTAAGAGTTTTTTACATGGACAAAAAATTCGTTTAATTTTTTCTCATTAAATACTAGAATTATAAAAAAGTACTTTGCGAAAAGAATCGGCAGAAGAGCGGAATCTTTCTGACCACCGATTAGTTTTTTGCTAATAACTCGTGCATCCTTCGACCGACTTCTTCGACTAATATCTCGATGGAAAGCTTATCTGTTCCTCTTTCAGATGGCATTAACATATTTTACGAAAAGTCGTATGAAATAAAATTTTTTTGATCAAAACTAAAATATCCTCAAAATCATTGAAGAAGAAGTACCTTATCAAACGAAAATATGCCTTATCTAATAAGAGACATTTAAATTTTTTTAATTGCATAAATGGGCGGCATTTTATTCAGAATAAATAGTTTTTTACATGGACAAAAAATTCGTTTAATTTTTTTTTTCCATTAAATAATAGAATTATAGAAATGTACTTTACGAAGAGAATCGTCAGTAGGACGGAATCGTGTTGACCACCGATTAGTTTTTTGCTAATAACTCTTGCATCCTTCGACCGACTTCTTCGACTAACAGCTCTATCTGTTCCTCTTTCAGATGGCATTAACATATTTTACGAAAAGTCGTAAGAAATAAAATTTATTTGATCAAAACTAAAATATCCTCGAAATCATTGAAGAAGAAGTACCTTATCAGACGAAAATATACCTTGTCTAATAAGAGACATTTAAATTTTTTTAATTGCATAAATGGGCGGCATTTTATTAAGAATTAATAGTTTTTTACATGGACAAAAAATTCGTTTAATTTTTTCCCATTAAATACTAGAATTATAGAAATGAACTTTACGAAGAGAATCGGCAGTAGGACGGAATCGTGTTGACCACCGATTAGTTTTTTGCTAATAACTCTTGCATCCTTCGACCGACTTCTTCGACTAACAGCTCGATGGAAAGCTTATCTGTTCCTCTTTCAGATGGCATTAACATATTTTAAGAAAAGTCATAAGAAATGAAATTTTTTTGATCAAAACTAAAATATCGTCGAAATCATTGAAGAAGAAGTACCTTATCAGACGAAAATCTGCCTTATCTAATTAGAGACATTTAAATTTTTATACCCTGTACACATACTGTGTATCAGGGTATATTGTGTTTGTTTGAGCGAAATGTATGTACCGCACAGTAGGAGGGGAGGGGGACCCCATAAAGTATATATATTCTTGATCAAGACGACAAGAGAAATTGATTGAGCCATGTCCGTCTGTCCGTCCGTCTGTTCGTTCGTCCGTCTGTCCGTCCGTATTCACCAATGGTTCTCAGAAACTATAATAGCTAGAGACTTGAAATTTGGAGGGTAGACTCGTGATGCTCCCCAGCAGATCAAGTTTGAACGGTTTGGTGCCACGCCCACTCCTTTCCGCCCATCAAGCACCACCCACTTTTTTAAAACGTTATAACTCGAACATCCAAAAAGATCGAAATATGAAAGTCGGAATGTTGACTCAGTATAAGTAGCTCTACAAAACTGCATACCAGAATTTTTCCCCCTCCTCTTCATTTCCCCTCCCCCGGTTGTTTTCTTAAAATTGCTGTATCTTCAAAACTATTAAAGATACAAACCTTTTTGTATACAAGCTCAGTAAATATGTATCTTTAAAACTGCATACCAAAAATTCCCCTTTTTTTGATAGTTACCCCTCAAGGACCAACAAACTTAAATTTTTCGTAAATTTCACATTTTTTGACCGATTTACTTGATATTTTGAACACTATTTGTTCGGGCGATATTAAATCAACATTTTTTTTTGTAGATTTGGGTTGTTGCACCGCCTATTGTGTGTGCAGGGTATTATATTGTCCAGTATACTCGACTATAGCGTCCTTACTGGTTTTAATTGCATAAATGGGCTGCATTTTATTCAGCATTAATAATTTTTTACATGGACAAAAAATTCGTTTAATTTTTTTTTTCATTAAATACTACAATTATAGAAATGTACTTTGCGAAGAGAATCGGCAGTATGACGAAATATTGTTGACCACCGATTAGTTTTTTGCTAATAACTCTTGCATCCTTCGACCGACTTCTTCGACTAAGAGCTCGATGGAAAGCTTATCTGTTCCTCTTTCAGATGGCATTAACATATTTCGAAAAGTCGTAAGAAATAAAATTTTTTTCATCAAAATTAAAATATCCTCGAAATCATTGAAGAAGGAGTACCTTATCAGACGAAAATATCCCTTATATAATAAGAGACTAAGATCTCGATGGAAAGCTTATCTGTTGCTCTTTCAGATGGCATTAACATATTTTACAAAAAGTCATAAGAAATAAAATTTTTTTGATCAAAACTAAAATATCCTCAAAATCATTGAAGAAGAAGTACCTTATCAGACGAAAATCTGCCTTATCTAATAAGAGACATTAAAATTTTTTTAATTGCATAAGTGGGCGGCATTTTATTCAGAATTAATAGTTTTTTACATGGACAAAAAATTCGTTTAATTTTTTTTTCATTAAATAATAGAATTATAAAAATGTACTTTGCGAAGAGAATCGGCAGTAGGACGGAATCGTGTTGACCACCGATTAGTTTTTTGCTAATAACTCTTGCATCCTTCGACCGACTTCTTCGACTAACACCTCGATGGAAACCTTATCTGTTCCTCTTTCAGAAGGCATTAACATATCTTACGAAAAGTCATAAGAAATAAAATTTTTTTGATCAAAACTAAAATATCCTCGAAATCATTGAAGAAGAAGTACCTTATCAGACGAAAATCTGCCTTATCTAATAAGAGACATTGAAATATTTTTAATTGCATAAATGGGCGGAATTTTATTCAGAATTAATAGTTTTTTACATGGACAAAAAATTCCTTTAATTTTTTTTTCATTAAATAATAGAATTATAAAAATGTACTTTGCGAAGAGAATCGGCAGTAGGACGGAATCGTGTTGACCACCGATTAGTTTTTTGCTTATAACTCTCGCATCCTTCGACCGACTTCTTCGACTAACAGCTCGATGGAAACCTTATCTGTTCCTCTTTCAGATGGCATTAACATATTTTACGAAAAGTCGTAAGAAATAAAATTTTTTTCATCAAAACTAAAATATCCTCGAAATCATTGAAGAAGGAGTACCTTATCAGACGAAAATCTGCCTTATCTAATTAGAGACATTTAAATTTTTATACCCTGTACACATACTGTGTATCAGGATATATTGTGTTTGTTTGAGCGAAATGTATGTAACGCACAGAAGGTGGGGAGGGGGACCCCATAAAGTATATATATTCTTGATCAGGAGGACAAGAGAAATTGATTGAGCCATGTCCGTCTGTCCGTCCGTCTGTCCGTCCGTCTGTCCGTTCGTCCGTCTGTCCGTCCGTATTCACCAATGGTTCTCAGAAACTATAATAGCTAGAGACTTGAAATTTGGAGGGTAGACTCGTGATGCTCCCCAGCAGATCAAGTTTGAACGGTTTGGTGCCACGCCCACTCCTTCCCGCCCATCCAGCACCGCCCACTTTTTTAAAACGTTATAACTCGAACATCCAAATAGATCGAAATATGAAAGTCGGAATGTTGACTCAGTATAAGTAGCTCTACAAAACTGCATACCAGAATTTTTCCCCCTCCTCTTCATTTCCCCTCCTCCGGTTGTTTTCTTAAAATTGCTGTATCTTCAAAACTATTAAAGATACAAACCTTTTTGTATACAAGCTCAGTAAATATGTATCTTTAAAACTGCATACCACAAAATTCCCCTTTTTTTGATAGTTACCCTTCAATGACCAACAAACTTAAATTTTTCGTAAATTTCACATTTTTTGACCGATTTACTTGATATTTTGAACACTATTTGTTTGGGCGATGTCAAATCAACATTTTTTTTTTTGTAGATTTGGGTTGTTGCACCGCCTATTGTGTGTGCAGGGTATTATATTGTCGAGTATACTCGACTATAGCGTCCTTACTGGTTTTAATTGCATAAATGGGCTGCATTTTATTCAGAATTAATAATTTTTTACATGGACAAAAAATTCGTTTAATTTTTTTTCCCATTAAATACTAGAATTATAGAAATGTACTTTGCGAAGAGAATCGGCAGTAGGACGGAATCATGTTGACCACCGACTACTTTTTGGCTAATAACTCATTCAACTTTCGACCGACTTCTTCGACAAAGAGTTCGATGGAAAGTTTATCTGTTCCTCTTTCAGATGGCATTAACATATTTTACGAAAAGTCGTAAGAAATAAAATTTTTTTCATCAAAACTAAAATATCCTCGAAATCATTGAAGAAGGAGTACCTTATCAGACGAAAATATGCCTTATATAACAAGAGACATTTAAATTTTTTTAATTGCATAAATGTGCGGCATTTCATTAAGAATGAATGATTTTTTACATGGACAAAAAACTCGTTAATTTTTTCCAATTAAATACTTGAATTATAAAAATGTACTTTGCGAGGAGAATCGGCAGTAGGACGGAATCGTGTTGACCACCGATTAGTTTTTTACTAATAACTCTTGCATCCTTCGACCGACTTCTTCGACTAACAGCTCAATGGAAAGCTTATCTGTTCCTCTTTCAGATGGCATTAACATTTTTTACGAAAAGTCGTAAGAAATAAAATTTATTTGATCAAAAATAAAATATCCTCGAAATCATTGAAGAAGAAGTACCTTATCAGACGAAAATCTGCCTTATCTAATAAGAGACATTTAAATTTTTTTAATTGCATAAATGGGCGGCATTTTATTCAGAATTAAGAGTTTTTTACATGGACAAAAAATTCGTTTAATTTTTTCCCATTAAATACTAGAATTATACAAAAGTACTTTGCGAAAAAAATCGGCAGTAGGACAGAAACGTGTTAACCAGCTATTAGTTTTTTGCTAATAACTCCTGCATCTTTCGACCGACTTCTTCGACTTATATCTCGATGGAAAGCTTATCTGTTCCTCTTTCAGATGGCAGTAACATTTTTTACGAAAAGTCGTAAGAAATAAAATTTATTTGATCAAAAATAAAATATCCTCGAAATCATTGAAGAAGAAGTACCTTATCTGACGAAAATCTGCCTTATCTAATAAGAGACATTTAAATTTTTTTAATTGCATAAATGGGCGGCATTTTATTCAGAATTAAGAGTTTTTTACATGGACAAAAAATTCGTTTAATTTTTTCTCATTAAATACTAGAATTATAAAAAAGTACTTTGCGAAAAGAATCGGCAGAAGAGCGGAATCTTTCTGACCACCGATTAGTTTTTTGCTAATAACTCTTGCATCCTTCGACCGACTTCTTCGACTAATATCTCGATGGAAAGCTTATCTGTTCCTCTTTCAGATGGCATTAACATATTTTACGAAAAGTCGTATGAAATAAAATTTTTTTGATCAAAACTAAAATATCCTCAAAATCATTCAAGAAGAAGTACCTTCTCAGACAAAAATATGCCTTATCTAATAAGAGACATTTAAATTTTTTTAATTGCATAAATGGGCGGCATTTTATTCAGAATTAAGAGTTTTTACATGGACAAAAAATTCGTTTAATTTGTACCCATTAAATACTAGAATTATAGAAAAGTACTTTGCGAAGAGAATCTGCAGTAGGACGGAATCGTGTTGACCACCGATTAGTTTTTTGCTAATAACTCTTTCATCCTTCGACCGACTTCTTTGACTAAGATCTCGATGGAAAACTTATCTGTTCCTCTTTCAGATGGCATTAACATTTTTTACGAAAAGTCGTAAGAAATAAAATTTATTTGATCAAAAATAAAATATCCTCGAAATCATTGAAGAAGAAGTACCTTATCAAACGAAAATATGCCTTATCTAATAAGAGAAATTTAAATTTTTTTAATTGCATAAATGGGCGGCATTTTATTCAGAATAAATAGTTTTTTACATGGACAAAAAATTCGTTAAATTTTTTTTTTCCATTAAATAATAGAATTATAGAAATGTACTTTACGAAGAGAATCGGCAGTAGGACGGAATCGTGTTGACCACCGATTAGTTTTTTGCTAATAACTCTTGCATCCTTCGACCGACTTCTTCGACTAACAGCTCGATGGAAAGCTTATCTGTTCCTCTTTCAGATGGCATTAACATATTTTACGAAAAGTCGTAAGAAATAAAATTTATTTGATCAAAAATAAAATATCCTCGAAATCATTGAAGAAGAAGTACCTTATCAGACGAAAATATACCTTGTCTAATATGAGACATTTAAATTTTTTTAATTGCATAAATGGGCGGCATTTTATTAAGAATTAATAGTTTTTTACATGGACAAAAAATTCGTTTAATTTTTTCCCATTAAATACTAGAATTATAGAAAAATACTTTGCGAAAAAAATCGGCAGTAGGACAGAAACGTGTTAACCAGCTATTAGTTTTTTGCTAATAACTCCTGCATCCTTCGACCGACTTCTTCGACTAATATTTCGATGGAAAGCTTATCTGTTCCTCTTTCAGATGGCATTAACATATTTTAAGAAAAGTCATAAGAAATAAAATTTTTTTGATCAAAACTAAAATATCCTCGAAATCATTGAAGAAGAAGTACCTTATCAGACGAAAATCTGCCTTATCTAATTAGAGACATTTAAATTTTTATACCCTGTACACATACTGTGTATCAGGGTATATTGTGTTTGTTTGAGCGAAATGTATGTACCGCACAGTAGGAGGGGAGGGGGACCCCATAAAGTATATATATTCTTGATCAAGACGACAAGAGAAATTGATTGAGCCATGTCCGTCTGTCCGTCTGTCCGTCCGTCTGTTCGTTCGTCCGTCTGTCCGTCCGTATTCACCAATGGTTCTCAGAAACTATAATAGCTAGAGACTTGAAATTTTGGAGGGTAGACTCGTGATGCTCCCCAGCAGATCAAGTTTGAACGGTTTGGTGCCACGCCCACTCCTTCCCGCCCATCAAGCACCAACCACTTTTTTAAAACGTTATAACTCGAACATCCAAAAAGATCGAAATATGAAAGTCGGAATGTTGACTCAGTATAAGTAGCTCTACAAAACTGCATACCAGAATTTTTCCCCCTCCTCTTCATTTCCCCTCCCCCGGTTGTTTTCTTAAAATTGCTGTATCTTCAAAACTATTAAAGATACAAACCTTTTTGTATACAAGCTCAGTAAATATGTATCTTTAAAACTGCATACCAAAAATTCCCCTTTTTTTGATAGTTACCCCTCAAGGACCAACAAACTTAAATTTTTCGTAAATTTCACATTTTTTGACCGATTTGCTTGATATTTTGAACACTATTTGTTCGGGCGATATCAAATCAACATTTTTTTTTGTAGATTTGGGTTGTTGCACCGCCTATTGTGTGTGCAGGGTATTATATTGTCGAGTATACTCGACTATAGCGTCCTTACTGGTTTTAATTGCATAAATGGGCTGCATTTTATTCAGAATTAATAATTTTTTACATGGACAAAAAATTCGTTTAATTTTTTTTTCCATTAAATACTACAATTATAGAAATGTACTTTGCGAAGAGAATCGGCAGTAGGACGAAATATTGTTGACCACCGATTAGTTTTTTGCTAATAACTCTTGCATCCTTCGACCGACTTCTTCGACTAAGAGCTCGATGGAAAGCTTATCTGTTCCTCTT
Source organism: Phortica okadai (assembly GCA_034638295.1). Lineage (NCBI taxonomy): Eukaryota > Metazoa > Arthropoda > Insecta > Diptera > Drosophilidae > Phortica > Phortica okadai. The sequence goes on along the minus strand of CM067850.1, from coordinate 25,437,035 downwards.
TCAGATGGCATTAACATATTTACGAAAAGTCGTAAGAAATAAAATTTTTTTCATCAAAATTAAAATATCCTCGAAATCATTGAAGAAGGAGTACCTTATCAGACGAAAATATGCCTTATATAATAAGAGACTAAGATCTCGATGGAAAGCTTATCTGTTCCTCTTTCAGATGGCATTAACATATTTACAAAAAGTCATAAGAAATAAAATTTTTTTGATCAAAACTAAAATATCCTCGAAATCATTGAAGAAGAAGTACCTTATCAGACGAAAATCTGCCTTATCTAATAAGAGACATTAAAATTTTTTTAATTGCATAAATGGGCGGCATTTTATTCAGAATTAATAGTTTTTTACATGGACAAAAAATTCGTTTAATTTTTTTTTCATTAAATAATAGAATTATAAAAATGTACTTTGCGAAGAGAATCGGCAGTAGGACGGAATCGTGTTGACCACCGATTAGTTTTTTGCTAATAACTCTTGCATCCTTCGACCGACTTCTTCGACTAACACCTCTATGGAAACCTTATCTGTTCCTCTTTCAGATGGCATTAACATATCTTACGAAAAGTCGTAAGAAATAAAATTTTTTTCATCAAAACTAAAATATCCTCGAAATCAATGAAGAAGGAGTACCTTATCAGACGAAAATATGCCTTATATAATAAGAGACATTTAAATTTTTTTAATTGCATAAATGGGCGGCATTTCATTCAGAATTAATAGTTTTTTACATGGACAAAAAACTCGTTAATTTTTTCCCATTAAATACTAGAATTATAGAAAAGTACTTTGCGAGGAGAATTGGCAGTAGGACGGAAATGTGTTGACCACCGACTAGTTTTTTGTTAATAACTCTTTCATCCTTCGACCAACTTCTTCGACTTACAGCTCGATGGAAAGCTTATCTGTTCCTCTTTCAGATGGCATTAACATATTTTAAGAAAAGTCATAAGAAATAAAATTTTTTTAAATAAAATATTCTCGAAATCATTGAAGAAGAAGTACCTTATCAGACGAAAATCTGCCTTATCTAATTAGAGACATTTAAATTTTTATACCCTGTACACATACTGTGTATCAGGGTATATTGTGTTTGTTTGAGCGAAATGTATGTAACGCACAGAAGGTGGGGAGGGGGACCCCATAAAGTATATATATTCTTGATCAGGACGACAAGAGAAATTGATTGAGCCATGTCCGTCTGTCCGTCCGTCTGTCCGTCCGTCTGTCCGTCCGTATTCACCAATGGTTCTCAGAAACTATAATAGCTAGAGACTTGAAATTTTGGAGGGTAGACTCGTGATGCTCCCCAGCAGATCAAGTTTGAACGGTTTGGTGCCACGCCCACTCCTTCCCGCCCATCCAGCACCGCCCACTTTTTTAAAACGTTATAACTCGAACATCCAAATAGATCGAAATATGAAAGTCGGAATGTTGACTCAGTATAAGTAGCTCTACAAAACTGCATACCAGAATTTTTCCCCCTCCTCTTCATTTCCCCTCCCCCGGTTGTTTTCTTAAAATTGCTGTATCTTCAAAACTATTAAAGATACAAACCTTTTTGTATACAAGCTCAGTAAATATGTATCTTTAAAACTGCATACCACAAAATTCCCCTTTTTTTGATAGTTACCCTTCAATGACCAACAAACTTAAATTTTTCGTAAATTTCACATTTTTTGACCGATTTACTTGATATTTTGAACACTATTTGTTCGGGCGATGTCAAATCAACATTTTTTTTTTTGTAGATTTGGGTTGTTTCACCGCCTATTGTGTGTGCAGGGTATTATATTGTCGAGTATACTCGACTATAGCGTCCTTACTGGTTTTAATTGCATAAATGTGCGGCATTTCATTAAGAATGAATGATTTTTTACATGGACAAAAAACTCGTTAATTTTTTCCAATTAAATACTAGAATTATAGAAAAGTACTTTGCCAGGAGAATTGGCAGTAGGACGGAAATGTGTTGAACACCGACTAGTTTTTTGTTAATAACTCTTGCATCCTTCGACCGACTTCTTCGACTAAGAGCTCGATGGAAAGCTTATCTGTTCCTCTTTCAGATGGCATCAACATATTTTACGAAAAGTCACAGGAAATAAAGTTTTTTAGATCAAAACTAAAATATCCTCGAAATCATTCAAGAAGAAGTACCTTATAAGACGAAAATATGCCTCATCTAATAAGTGACATTTAAATTTTTTTAATTGCATAAATGGGCGGCATTTTATTAAGAATTAAGAGTTTTTTACATGGACAAAAAATTCGTTTAATTTTTTCCCATTAAATACTAGAATTATAGAAAAGTAATTTGCGAAAAAAATCGGCAGTAGGACAGAAACGTGTTGACCAGCTATAAGTTTTTTGCTAATAACTCCTGCATCCTTCGACCGACTTCTTCGACTAAGAGCTCGATGGAAAGCTTATCTGTTCCTCTTTCAGATGGCATCAACATATTTTACGAAAAGTCACAGGAAATAAAATTTTTTTCATCAAAACTAAAATATCCTCGAAATCATTGAAGAAGGAGTACCTTATCAGACGAAAATATGCCTTATATAACAAGAGACATTTAAATATTTTTAATTGCATAAATGGGCGTCATTTCATTCAGAATTAATGATTTTTTACATGGACAAAAAACTCGTTAATTTTTTCCCATTAAATACTAGAATTATAGAAAAGAACTTTGCGAGGAGAATATGCAGTAGGACGGAAATGTGTTGACCACCGACTAGTTTTTTGTTAATAACTCTTGCATCCTTCGACCGACTTCTTCGACTAATGGCGCGATGGAAAGCTTATCTGTTCCTCTTTCAGATGGCATCAACATATTTTACGAAAAGTCACAGGAAATAAAATTTTTTTGATCAAAACTAAAATATCCTCGAAATCATTCAAGAAGAAGTACCTTATAAGACGAAAATATGCCTTATATAACAAGAGACGTTTAAATTTTTTTAATTGCATAAATGGGCGGCATTTCATTCAGAATTAATGATTTTTTACATGAACAAAAAACTCGTTAATTCTTTCCCATTAAATACTAGAAATATAGAAAAGAACTTTGCGAGGAGAATATGCAGTAGGACGGAAATGTGTTGACCACCGACTAGTTTTTTGTTAATAACTCTTGCATCATTCGACCGACTTCTTCGACTAAGAGCTCGAAGGAAAGCTTATCTGTTCCTCTTTCAGATGGCATTAACATATTTTACGAAAAGTCGTATGAAATAAAATTTTTTTGATCAAAACTAAAATATCCTCAAAATCATTCAAGAAGAGGTACCTTATCAGATGAAAATATGCCTTGTCTAATAAGAGACATTTAAATTTTTTTAATTGCATAAATGGGCGGCATTTTATTTAGAATAAATAGTTTTTTACATGGACAAAAAATTCGTTTAATTTTTTTTTTTCCATTAAATAATAGAATTATAGAAATGTACTTTGCGAAGAGAATCGGCAGTAGGACGAAATCGTGTTGACTACCGATTAGTTTTTTGCTAATAACTCTTTCATCCTTCGACCGACTTCTTCGACTAACAGCTCGATGGAAAGCTTATCTGTTCCTCTTTCAGATGGTATTAACATATTTTAAGAAAAGTCATAAGAAATAAAATTTTTTTGATCAAAACTAAAATATCCTCGAAATCATTGAAGAAGAAGTACCTTATCAGACGAAAATCTGCCTTATCTAATTAGAGACATTTAAATTTTTATACCCTGTACACATACTGTGTATCAGGGTATATTGTGTTTGTTTGAGCGAAATGTATGTAACGTACAGAAGGAGGGGAGGGGGACCCCATAAAGTATATATATTCTTGATCAGGACGACAAGAGAAATTGATTGAGCCGTGTCCGTCTGTCCGTCCGTCCGTCTGTCCGTCCGTATTCACCAATGGTTCTCAGAAACTATAATAGCTAGAGACTTGAAATTTGGAGGGTAGACTCGTGATGCTCGGCAGCAGATCAAGTTTGAACGGTTTGGTGCCACGCCCACTCCTTCCCGCCCATCCAGCATCGCCCACTTTTTTAAAACGTTATAACTCGAACATCCAAAAAGATCGAAATATGAAAGTCGGAATGTTGACTCAGTATAAGTAGCTCTACAAAACTGCATACCAGAATTTTTCCCCCTCCTCTTCATTTCCCCTCCACCGGTTGTTTTCTTAAAATTGCTGTATCTTCAAAACTATTAAAGATACAAACCTTTTTGTATACAAGCTCAGTAAATATGTATCTTTAAAACTGCATACCACAAAATTCCCCTTTTTTTGATAGTTACCCCTCAATGACCAACAAACTTAAATTTTTCGTAAATTTCACATTTTTTGACCGATTTACTTGATATTTTGAACACTATTTGTTCGGGCGATGTCAAATCAACATTTTTTTTTGTAGATTTGGGTTGTTGCACCGCCTATTGTGTGTGCAGGGTATTATATTGTCGAGTATACTCGACTATAGCGTCCTTACTGGTTTTAATTGCATAAATGGGCTGCATTTTATTCAGAATTAACAATTTTTTACATGGACAAAAAATTCGTTAATTCTTTCCCATTAAATACTAGAAATATAGAAAAGAACTTTGCGAGGAGAATATGCAGTAGGACGGAAATGTGTTGACCACCGACTAGTTTTTTGTTAATAACTCTTGCATCATTCGACCGACTTCTTCGACTAAGAGCTCGATGGAAAGCTTATCTGTTCCTCTTTCAGATGGCATTAACATATTTTACGAAAAGTCGTATGAAATAAAATTTTTTTGATCAAAACTAAAATATCCTCAAAATCATTCAAGAAGAGGTACCTTATCAGATGAAAATATGCCTTGTCTAATAAGAGACATTTAAATTTTTTTAATTGCATAAATGGGCGGTATTTTATTTAGAATAAATAGTTTTTTACATGGACAAAAAATTCGTTTAATTTTTTCCCATTAAATACTAGAATTCTAGAAAAGTACTTTGCGAAAAAAAATCGGCAGTAGGACAGAAACGTGTTGACCAGCTATTAGTTTTTTGCTAATAACTCTTTCTTCCTTCGACCGACTTCTTCGACTAACAGCTCGATGGAAAGCTTATCTGTTCCTCTTTCAGATGGTATTAACATATTTTAAGAAAAGTCATAAGAAATAAAATTTTTTTGATCAAAACTAAAATATCCTCGAAATCATTGAAGAAGAAGTACCTTATCAGACGAAAATCTGCCTTATCTAATTAGAGACATTTAAATTTTTATACCCTGTACACATACTGTGTATCAGGGTATATTGTGTTTGTTTGAGCGAAATGTATGTAACGTACAGAAGGAGGGGAGGGGGACCCCATAAAGTATATATATTCTTGATCAGGACGACAAGAGAAATTGATTGAGCCGTGTCCGTCCGTCCGTCTGTCCGTCCGTATTCACCAATGGTTCTCAGAAACTATAATAGCTAGAGACTTGAAATTTGGAGGGTAGACTCGTGATGCTCGGCAGCAGATCAAGTTTGAACGGTTTGGTGCCACGCCCACTCCTTCCCGCCCATCCAGCATCGCCCACTTTTTTAAAACGTTATAACTCGAACATCCAAAAAGATCGAAATATGAAAGTCGGAATGTTGACTCAGTATAAGTAGCTCTACAAAACTGCATACCAGAATTTTTCCCCCTCCTCTTCATTTCCCCTCCTCCGGTTGTTTTCTTAAAATTGCTGTATCTTCAAAACTATTAAAGATACAAACCTTTTTGTATACAAGCTCAGTAAATATGTATCTTTAAAACTGCATACCACAAAATTCCCCTTTTTTTGATAGTTACCCCTCAATGACCAACAAACTTAAATTTTTCGTAAATTTCACATTTTTTGACCGATTTACTTGATATTTTGAACACTATTTGTTCGGGCGATGTCAAATCAACATTTTTTTTTGTAGATTTGGGTTGTTGCACCGCCTATTGTGTGTGCAGGGTATTATATTGTCAAGTATACTCGACTATAGCGTCCTTACTGGTTTTAATTGCATAAATGGGCTGCATTTTATTCAGAATTAACAATTTTTTACATGGACAAAAAATTCGTTTAATTTTTTTTCCCATTAAATACTAGAATTATAGAAATGTACTTTGCGAAGAGAATCGGCAGTAGGATGGAATCATGTTGACCACCGATTAGTTTATTGCTAATAACTCTTGCATCCTTCGACCGACTTCTTCGACTAACACCTCGATGGAAACCTTATCTGTTCCTCTTTCAGATGGCATTAACATATTTTACGAAAAGTCATAAGAAATAAAATTTTTTTGATCAAAACTAAAATATCCTCAAAATCATTGAAGAAGAAGTACCTTATCAGACGAAAATATGCCTTATATAATAAGAGACATTTAAATTTTTTTAATTGCATAAATGGGCGGCATTTTATTAAGAATTAATAGTTTTTTACATGGACAAAAAATTCGTTTAATTTTTTCCCATTAAATACTAGAATTCTAGAAAAGTACTTTGCGAAAAAAAATCGGCAGTAGGACAGAAACGTGTTGACCAGCTATTAGTTTTTTGCTAATAACTCCTGCATCCTTCGACCGACTTCTTCGACTAATATCTCGATGGAAAGCTTATCTGTTCCTCTTTCAGATGGCATTAACATGTTTTACGAAAAGTCGTATGAAATACAATTTTTTTGATCAAAACTAAAATATCCTCAAAATCATTCAAGAAGAAGTACCTTCTCAGACAAAAATATGCCTTATCTAATAAGAGACAATTAAGTTTTTTTAATTGCATAAATGGGCGGTATTTTATTCAGAATTAAGAGTTTTTTACATGGACAAAAAATTCGTTTAATTTGTACCCATTAAATACTAGAATTATAAAAAAGTACTTTGCGAAGAGAATCGGCAGTAGGACGGAAACGTGTTGACCACCGATTAGTTTTTTGCTAATAACTCTTGCATCCTTCGACCGACTTCTTTGTGTAAGAGCTCGATGGAAAGCTTATCTGTTCCTCTTTCAGTTTGCATTAACATTTTTTACGAAAAGTCGTAAGAATTAAAATTTTTCTGATCATAACTAAAATATCATCGAAATCATTGAAACAGAAGTCCCTTATCAGACGAAAATATGCCTTATCTAATAAGAGACATTTAAATTTTTTTAATTGCCTAAATGGGTGGCATTTTATTCAGAATTAGTAGTTTTTTTTACTTGGACAAAAAATTCGTTTAATTTTTTCCCATTAAATACTATAATTATAGAAAAGTACTTTGCGAAAAGAATCGGCAGTAGGACGGAATCGTGTTGACCACCGATTAGTTTTTTGCTAATAACTCTTGCATCCTTCGACCGACTTCTTCGACTAAAAGCTCGATGGAAAGCTTATCTGTTCCTCTTTCAGATGGCATTAACATATTTTACGAAAAGTCGTAAGAAATAAAATTTTTCTGATCATAACTAAAATATCATCGAAATCATTGAAAAAGAAGTCCCTTATCAGATGAAAATATGCCTTGTCTAATAAGAGACATTTAAATTTTTTTAATTGCATAAATGGGTGGCATTTTATTCAGAATTAATAGTTTTTTACATAAACAAAAACTCCGTTTAATTTTTTCCCATTAAATACTATTATTATAGAAAAGTACTTTGCGAAAAGAATCGGCAGTAGGACGGAAACGTGTTGACCACCGATTAGTTTTTTGCTAATAACTCTTGCATCCTTCGACCGACTTCTTCGACTAAAAGCTCGATGGAAAGCTTATCTGTTCCTCTTTCAGATGGCATTAACATATTTTACGAAAAGTCGTAAGAAATAAAATTTTTCTGATCATAACTAAAATATCATCGAAATCATTGAAAAAGAAGTCCCTTATCAGACGAAAATATGCCTTATCTAATAAGAGACATTTAAATTTTTTTAATTGCATAAATGGGTGGCATTTTATTCATAATTAATAGTTTTTTTTACTTGGACAAAAAATTCGTTTAATTTTTTCCCATTAAATACTATAATTATAGAAAAGTACTTTGCGAAAAGAATCGGCAGTAGGACGGAATCGTGTTGACCACCGATTAGTTTTTTGCTAATAACTCTTGCATCCTTCGACCGACTTCTTCGACTAAAAGCTCGATGGAAAGCTTATCTGTTCCTCTTTCAGATGGCATTAACATATTTTACGAAAAGTCGTAAGAAATAAAATTTTTCTGATCAAAACTAAAATATCCTCGAAATCATTGAAAAAGAAGTCCCTTATCAGACGAAAATATGCCTTATCTAATAAGAGACATTTAAATTTTTTTAATTGCACAAATGGGTGGCATTTTATTTAGAATTAATAGTTTTTTTTACAAAGACAAAAAATTCGTTTAATTTTTTCCCATTAAATACTATAATTATAGAAAAGTACTTTGCGAAAAGAATCGGCAGTATGACGGAATCGTGTTGACCACCGATTAGTGTTTTGCTAATAACTCTTGCATCCTTCGACCGACTTCTTCGACTAAAAGCTCGATGGAAAGCTTATCTGTTCCTCTTTCAGATGGCATTAACATATTTTACGAAAAGTCGTAAGAAATAAAATTTTTTTGATCGAAACTAAAATATCCTCGAAATCATTGAAAAAGAAGTCCCTTATCAGCCTTATCTAATAAGAGACATTCAAATTTTTTTAATTTCATAAATGGGCGGCATTTTATTCAGAATTAATAGTTTTTAACATGGACAAAAAATTCGTTTAATTTTTTCCCATTAAATACTAGAATTATAGAAAAGTACTTTGCGAAAAGAATCGGCAGTAGGACGGAAACGGGTTGACCACCGATTAGTTTTTTGCTAATAACTCTTGCATCCTTCGACCGACTTCTTCGTGTAAGAGCTCGATGGAAAGCTTATCTGTTCCTCTTTCAGATGGCATTAACATATTTTACGAAAAGTCGTAAGAAATAAAATTTTTTTGATCAAAACTAAAATATCCTCGCAATCATTGAAAAAGAAGTCCCTTATCAGACGAAAATATGCCTTGTCTAATAAGAGACATTTAAATTTTTTTAATTGCATAAATGGGTGGCATTTTATTCAGAATTAATAGTTTTTTACATAAACAAAAACTCCGTTTAATTTTTTCCCATTAAATACTATTATTATAGAAAAGTACTTTGCGAAAAGAATCGGCAGTAGGACGGAAACGTGTTGACCACCGATTAGTTTTTTGCTAATAACTCTTGCATCCTTCGACCGACTTCTTCGACTAAAAGCTCGATGGAAAGCTTATCTGTTCCTCTTTCAGATGGCATTAACATATTTTACGAAAAGTCGTAAGAAATAATATTTTTCTGATCATAACTAAAATATCATCGAAATCATTGAAAAAGAAGTCCCTTATCAGACGAAAATATGCCTTATCTAATAAGAGAAATTTAAATTTTTTTAATTGCATAAATGGGTGGCATTTTATTCAGAATTAATAGTTTTTTTTACTTGGACAAAAAATTCGTTTAATTTTTTCCCATTAAATACTATAATTATAGAAAAGTACTTTGCGAAAAGAATCGGCAGTAGGACGGAATCGTGTTGACCACCGATTAGTTTTTTGCTAATAACTCTTGCATCCTTCGACCGACTTCTTCGACTAAAAGCTCGATGGAAAGCTTATCTGTTCCTCTTTCAGATGGCATTAACATATTTTACGAAAAGTCGTTAGAAATAAAATTCTTATGATCAAAACTAAAATATCCTTGAAATCATTCAAAAAGAAGTCCCTTATCAGACGAAAATATTCCTTATCTAATAAGAGACATTTAAATTTTTTTAATTTCATAAATGGGTGGCATTTTATTCAGAATTAATAGTTTTTAACATGGACAGAAAATTCGTTTAATTTTTTCCCATTAAATACTAGAATTATAGAAAAGTACTTTGCGAAAAGAATCAGCAGTAGGACGGAATCGTGTTGACCACCGATTAGTTTTTTGCTAATAACTCTTGCATCCTTCGACCGACTTCTTCGACTAAAAGCTCGATGGAATGCTTATCTGTTCCTCTTTCAGATGGCATTAACATATTTTACGAAAAGTCGTAAGAAATAAAATTCTTATGATCAAAACTAAAATATCCTTGAAATCATTGAAAAAGAAGTCCCTTATCAGATGAAAATATGCCTTATCTAATAAGAGACATTTAAATTTTTTTTAATTTCATAAATGGGTGTCATTTTATTCAGAATTAATAGTTTTTAACATGGACAGAAAATTCGTTTAACTTTTTCCCATTAAATACCAGAATTAAAGAAAAGTACTTTGCGAAAAGAATTGGCAGTAGGACGGAAACGTGTTGACCACCGATTAGTTTTTTGCTAATAACTCTTGCATCCTTCGACCGACTTCTTCGAATAAGAGCTCGATGGAAAGCTTATCTGTTCCTCTTTCAGATGGCATTAACATATTTTACGAAAAGTCGTAAAAAATAAAATTTTTTTGATCAAAACTAAAATATCTTCGGAATCATTGAAAAAGAAGTCCCTTATCAGACGAAAATATGCCTTATCTAATAAGAGACATTTAATTTTTTTTAATTGCATAAATGGTTGGCATTTTATTCAGATTTAACAGTTTTTTACATGGACAAAAAATTCGTTTAATTTTTTTCCATTAAATACTACAATTATAGAAAAGTATTTTGCGAAAAGAATCGGCAGTAGGACGGAATCGTGTTGACCACCTATTAGTTTTTTGCTAATAACTCTTGCATCCTTCGACCGACTTCTTCGTGTAAAGGCTCGATGGAAAGCTTATCTGTTCCTCTTTCAGATGGCATTAACATATTTTACGAAAAGTCGTAAGAAATAAAATTTTTTTGATCAAAACTAAAATATCCTCGAAATCATTGAAAAAGAAGTCCCTTATCAGACGAAAATATGCCTTATCTAATAAGAGACATTTAAATTTTTTTAATTGCACAAATGGGTGGCATTTTATTCAGAATTAATAGTTTTTTTTTACAAAGACAAAAAATTCGTTTAATTTTTTCCCATTAAATACTATAATTATAGAAAAGTACTTTGCGAAAAGAATCGGCAGTAGGACGGAATCGTGTTGACCACCGATTAGTGTTTTGCTAATAACTCTTGCATCCTTCGACCGACTTCTTCGAATAAAAGCTCGATGGAAAGCTTATCTGTTCCTCTTTCAGATGGCATTAACATATTTTACGAAAAGTCGTAAGAAATAAAACTTTTTTGATCGAAACTAAAATATCCTCGAAATCATTGAAAAAGAAGTCCCTTATCAGACGAAAATATGCCTTATCTAATAAGAGACATTTAAATTTTTTTAATTTCATAAATGGGTGGCAGTTTACTCAGAATTAATAGTTTTTAACATGGACAAAAAATTCGTTTAATTTTTTCGCATTAAATACTAGAATTATAGAAAAGTACTTTGCGAAAAGAATCGGCAGTAGGACGGAAACGTGTTGACCACCGATTAGTTTTTTGCTAATAACTCTTGCATCCTTCGACCGACTTCTTCGTGTAAGAGCTCGATGGAAAGCTTATCTGATCCTCTTTCAGTTTGCATTAACATTTTTTACGAAAAGTCGTAAGAAATAAAATTTTTCTGATCATAACTAAAATATCATCGAAATCATTGAAAAAGAATTCCTTTATCAGACTAAAATATGCCTTATCTAATAAGAGACATTTAAATTTTTTTAATTGCATAAATGGGTGGCATTTTATTCAGAATTAATAGTTTTTTTTACTTGGACAAAAAATTCGTTTAATTTTTTCCCATTAAATACTATAATTATAGAAAAGTACTTTGCGAAAAGAATCGGCAGTAGGACGGAATCGTGTTGACCACCGATTAGTTTTTTGCTAATAACTCTTGCATCCTTCGACCGACTTCTTCGACTAAAAGCTCGATGGAAAGCTTATCTGTTCCTCTTTCAGATGGCATTAACATATTTTACGAAAAGTCGTAAGAAATAAAATTTTTCTGATCATAACTAAAATATCATCGAAATCATTGAAAAAGAAGTCCCTTATCAGACGAAAATAATCCTTGTCTAATAAGAGACATTTAAATTTTTTTAATTGCATAAATGGGTGGCATTTTATTCAGAATTAATAGTTTTTTACATAAACAAAAACTCCGTTTAATTTTTTCCCATTAAATACTATTATTATAGAAAAGTACTTTGCGAAAAGAATCGGCAGTAGGACGGAAACGTGTTCACCACCGATTAGTTTCTTGCTAATAACTCTTGCATCCTTCGACCGACTTCTTCGACTAAAAGCTCGATGGAAAGCTTATCTGTTCCTCTTTCAGATGGCATTAACATATTTTACGAAAAGTCGTAAGAAATAAAATTTTTCTGATCATAACTAAAATATCATCGAAATCATTGAAAAAGAAGTCCCTTATCAGACAAAAATATGCCTTATCTAATAAGAGACATTTAAATTTTTTTAATTGCATAAATGGGTGGCATTTTATTCAGAATTAATAGTTTTTTACATGGACAAAAAATTCGTTTAATTTTTTCCCATTAAATACTATAATTATAGAAAAGTACTTTGCGAAAAGAATCGGCAGAAGGACGGAATCGTGTTGACCACCGATTAGTTTTTTGCTAATAGCTCTTGCATCCTTCGACCGACTTCTTCGACTAAGAGCTCGATAGAAGGCTTTTCTGTTCCTCTTTCAGATGGCATTAACATATTTTACGAAAAGTCGTAAGAAATAAAATTCTTATGATCAAAACTAAAATATCTTTGAAATCATTGAAAAAGAAGTCCCTTATCAGACGAAAATATGCCTTATCTAATAAGAGACATTTAAATTTTTTTAATTTCATAAATGGGTGGCATTTTATTTAGAATTAATAGTTTTTAACATGGACAGAAAATTCGTTTAATTTTTTCCCATTAAATACTAGAATTATAGAAAAGTACTTTGCGAAAAGAATCGGCAGTAGGACGGAATCGTCTTGACCACCGATTAGTTTTTTGCTAATAGCTCTTGCATCCTTCGACCGACTTCTTCGACTATGAGCTCGATAGAAGGCTTTTCTGTTCCTCTTTCAGATGGCATTAACATATTTTACGAAAAGTCGTAAGAAATAAAATTTTTTTGATCAAAACTGAAATATCCTCGAAATCATTGAAAAAGAAATACTTTATCAGACGAAAATATGCCTTATCTAATAAGAGACATTTAAATTTTTTTAATTGCATAAATGGGCGGCATTTTATTTTGAATTAATAGTTTTTTACATGGACAAAAATTTCGTTTAATTTTTTCCCATTAAATACTAGAATTATAGAAAAGTACTTTGCGAAAAGAATCGGCAGTAGGACGGAATCGTGTTGACCACCGATTAGTTTTTTGCTAATAACGCTTGCATCCTTCGACCGACTTCTTCGACTAAGAGCTCGATGGAAAGCTTATCTAATCCTCTTTCAGATGGCATTAACATATTTTACGAAAAGTCGTAAGAAATAAAATTTTTTTGATCAAAACTAAAATATCCTCGAAATCATTCAAGAAGTACCTCATCAGACGAAAATATGCCTTATCTAATACGATACATTTAAATTTTTTTAATTGCATAAATGGGCGGCATTTTATTCAGAATTAATAGTTTTTTACATGGACAAAAAATTCGTTTAATTTTTTCCCATTAAATACTAGAACTATAGAAAAGTACTTTGCGAAAAGAATCGGCAGCAGGACGGAATAGTGTTGACCACCGATTAGTTTTTTGCTAATAACGCTTGCATCCTTCGACCGACTTCTTCGACTAAGAGCTCGATGGAAAGCTTATCTTATCCTCTTTCAGATGGCATTAACATATTTTACGAAAAGTCGTAAGAAATAAAATTTTTTTGATCAAAACTAAAATATCCTCGAAGTCATTGAAAACGAAGTACCTTATCAGACGAAAATATGCCTTATCTAATAAGAGACATTAAAATTTTTTTAAATGCATAAATGGGTTGCATTTTATTCAGAATTAACAGTTTTTTTACATGGACAAAAAATTCGTTTAATTTTTTCCCTTTAAATACTACAATTATAGAAAAGCAGTTTCCGAAAAGAATCGGCAGTAGGACGGAATCGTGTTGACCACTAATAAGTTTTTTGCTAATAACTCTTGCATCCTTCGACCGACTTCTTCGACTAAGAGCTCGATGGAAAGCTAATCTGTTCCTCTTTCAGATGGCATTAACATATTTTACGAAAAGTCGCAAGAAATAAAATTTTTTTGATCAAAACTAAAGTATCCTCGAAATAATTGAAGAAGAAGTACCTTATCAGACGAAAATATGCCTTATCTAATAAGAGACATTAACATTTTTTTAATTTCATAAATTGGCGGCATTTTATTCAGAATTAATAGTTTTTTACATGGACAAAAAATTAGTTTAATTTTTTCCCATTAAATACTAGAATTATAGAAAAGTACTTTGCGAAAAGAATCGGCAGTAGGACGGAATCGTCTTGACCACCGATTAGTTTTTTGCTAATAACTCTTGCATCCTTCGACCGACTTCTTCGACTAAAAGCTCGATGGAAAGCTTATCTGTTTCTCTTACAGATGGCATTAACATATTTTATGAAAAGTCGTAAGAAATAAAATTTTTTTGATCAAAACTAAAATATCCTCGAAATCATTGAAAAAGAAGTCCCTTATCAGACGAAAATATGCCTTATCTAATAAGAGACATTTAAATTTTTTTAATTTCACCGATTAGTTTTTTGCTAATAGCTCTTGCATCCTTCGACCGACTTCTTCGACTAAGAGCTCGATAGAAGGCTTTTCTGTTCCTCTTTCAGATGGCATTAACATATTTTACGAAAAGTCGTAAGAAATAAAATTTTTTTGATCAAAACTGAAATATCCTCGAAATCATTGAAAAAGAAATACCTTATCAGACGAAAATATGCCTTATCTAATAAGAGACATTTAAATTTTTTTAATTGCATAAATGGGCGCCATTTTATTCTGAATTAATAGTTTTTTACATGGACAAAAATTTCGTTTAATTTTTTCCCATTAAATACTAGAATTATAGAAAAGTACTTTGCGAAAAGAATCGGCAGTAGGACGGAATAGTGTTGACCACCGATTAGTTTTTTGCTAATAACGCTTGCATCCTTCGACCGACTTCTTCGACTAAGAGCTCGATGGAAAGCTTATCTAATCCTCTTTCAGATGGCATTAACATATTTTACGAAAAGTCGTAAGAAATAAAATTTTTTTGATCAAAACTAAAATATCCTCGAAATCATTCAAGAAGTACCTCATCAGACGAAAATATGCCTTATGTAATACGATACATTTAAATTTTTTTAATTGCATAATTGGGCGGCATTTTATTCAGAATTAATAGTTTTTTACATGGACAAAAAATTAGTTTAATTTTTTCCCATTAAATACTAGAATTATAGAAAAGTACTTTGCGAAAAGAATCGGCAGTAGGACGGAATCGTCTTGACCACCGATTAGTTTTTTGCTAATAACTCTTGCATCCTTCGACCGACTTCTTCGACTAAAAGCTCGATGGAAAGCTTATCTGTTTCTCTTACAGATGGCATTAACATATTTTATGAAAAGTCGTAAGAAATAAAATTTTTTTGATCAAAACTAAAATATCCTCGAAATCATTGAAAAAGAAGTCCCTTATCAGACGAAAATATGCCTTATCTAATAAGAGACATTTAAATTTTTTTAATTTCATAAATGGGTGGCATTTTATTCAGAATTAATAGTTTTTAACATGGACAGAAAATTCGTTTAATTTTTTCCCATTAAATACCAGAATTAAAGAAAAGTACTTTGCGAAAAGAATTGGCAGTAGGACGGAAACGTGTTGACCACCGATTAGTTTTTTGCTAATAACTCTTGCATCCTTCGACCGACTTCTTCGAATAAGAGCTCGATGGAAAGCTTATCTGTTCCTCTTTCAGATGGCATTAACATATTTTACGAAAAGTCGTAAGAAATAAAATTTTTTTGATCAAAACGAAAATATCCTCGAAATCATTGAAAAAGAAGTCCCTTATTAGACGAAAATATGCCTTATCTAATAAGAGACATTTAAATTTTTTTAATTTCATAAATGGGTGCATTTTATTCAGAATTAATAGTTTTTAACATAGACAGAAAATTCGTTTAATTTTTTCCCATTAAATACTAGAATTATAGAAAAGTATTTTGCGAAAAGAATCGGCAGTAGGACGGAATCGTGTTGACCACCGATTAGTTTTTTGCTAATAACTCTTGCATCCTTCGACCGACTTCTTCGAATAAGAGCTCGATGGAAAGCTTGTCTATTCCTCATTCAGATGGCCTTAACATATTTTACGAAAAGTCAAAAGAAATAAAATTTTTTTGGTCAAAACTAAAATATTCTCGAAATCATTGATAAAGAAGTACCTTATCATACGAAAATATGTCTTATCTAATAACAGTTATTTAAATTTTTTTAATTGCATAAATGGGTGGCATTTAATTCAGAATTAATAGTTTTTTACATAAACAAAAACTCCGTTTAATTTTTTCCCATTAAATACTATAATTATAGAAAAGTACTTTACGAAAAGAATCGGCAGTAGGACGGAAACGTGTTGACCACCGATTAGTTTTTTGCTAATAACTCTTGCATCCTTCGACCGACTTCTTCGAATAAGAGCTCGATGGAAAGCTTATCTATTCTTCTTTCAGTTGGCATTAACATTTTTTACGAAAAGTCGTAAGAAATAAAATTTTTTTGATCGAAACTAAAATATCCTCGAAATCATTGAAAAAGAAGTACCTTATCAGACGAAAATATGCCTTATCTAATAAGAGACATTTAACTTTTTTTAATTTCATAAATGGGTGGCATTTTATTCAGAATTAATGGTTTTTAACATGGACAAAAAATTCGTTTAATTTTTTCCCATTAAATACTACAATTATAGAAAAGTAGGACGGAATCGTGTTGACCACCGATTGGTTTTTTGCTAACAACTCTTGCATCCTTCGACCGACTTCTTCGAATAAGAGCTCGATGGAAAGCTTATCTATTCTTCTTTCAGTTGGCATTAACATTTTTTACGAAAAGTCGTAAGAAATAAAATTTTTTTGATCAAAACTGAAATATCCTCGAAATCATTGAAGAAGAAGTACCTTATCATACGAAAATATGCCTTATCTAATAAGAGACATTTAAATTTTTTTAATTGCATAAATGGGTGGCATTTTATTCAGAATTAATAGTTTTTAACATGGACAAAAAATTCGTTCAATTTTTGCCATTAAATACTAGAATTATAGAAAAGTACTTTGCGAAAAGAATCGGCAGTAGGACGGAATCGTGTTGACCACCGATTGGTTTTTTGCTAATAAATCTTGCATCCTTCGACCGACTTCTTCGACTAAGAGCTTGATGGATAGCTTATCTGTTCCTCTTTTAGATGGCATCAACATATTTTACGAAAAGTCGTAAGAAATAAAATTTTTTTGATCAAAACTAAAATATCCTCGAAATCATTGAAAACGAAGTACCTTTTCAGACGAAAATATGCCTTATCTAATAAGAGACATTTAAATTTTTTTCATTTCATAAATGGGTGGCATTTTATTCAGAATTAATAGTTTCTTACATAGACAAAAAATTCGTTTAATTTTATCCCATTAAATACTACAATTATAGAAAAGTACTTTGCGAAAAGAATCGGCAGTAGGACGGAATCGTGTTGACCACCGATTGGTTTTTTGCTAATAAATCTTGCATCCTTCGACCGACTTCTTCGACTAAGAGCTCGATGGAAAGCTTATCTGTTCTTCTTTCTGATGGCATGTACATATTTTACGAAAAGTCGTAAGAAATAAAATTTTTTTGATCAAAACTAAAATATCCTCGAAATCATTGAAAAAGAAGTCCCTTATCAGATGAAAATATGCCTTATCTAATAAGAGACATTTAAATTTTTTTAATTGCATAAATGGGTGGCATTTTAGTCAGAATTAATAGTTTTTTTACGTGGACAAAAAATTCGTTTAATTTTTTCCCATTAAATACTAGAATTATAGAAAAGTAATTTGCGAAAAGAATCGGCAGTAGGACGGAATCGTGTTGACCACCGATTGGTTTCTTGCTAATAAATCTTGCATCCTTCGACCGACTTCTTCGACTAAGAGCTCGATGGAAAGCTTATCTGTTCCTCTTTCAGATGGCATTAACATATTTTACGAAAAGTCGTAAGAAATAAAATTTTTTTGATCAAAACTAAAATATCCTCGAAATCATTGAAAACGAAGTACCTTTTCAGACGAAAATATGCCTTATCTAATAAAAGACATTTAAATTTTTTTCATTTCATAAATGGGTGGCATTTTATTTAGAATTAATAGTTTCTTACATGGACAAAAAATTCGTTTAATTTTATCCCATTAAATACTACAATTATAGAAAAGTACTTTGCGAAAAGAATCGGCAGTAGGACGGAATCGTGTTGATCACCGATTTGTTTTTTGCTAATAACTCTTGCATCCTTCGACCGACTTCTTCGAATAAGAGCTCGATGGAAAGCTTATCTGTTCCTCTTTTAGATGGCTTTAACATATTTTAGGAAAAAACGTAAGAAATAAAATTTTTTTGATCAAAACTAAAATATCCTCGCAATCATTGAAAAAGAAGTCCCTTATCAGACGAAAATATGCCTTATCTAATAAGAGACATTTAAATTTTTTTCATTTCATA
Source organism: Phortica okadai (assembly GCA_034638295.1). Classification (NCBI taxonomy): domain Eukaryota; kingdom Metazoa; phylum Arthropoda; class Insecta; order Diptera; family Drosophilidae; genus Phortica; species Phortica okadai. Next base: position 25,418,286 of record CM067850.1, on the reverse strand, counting down.
AATGGGTGGCATTTTATTCAGAATTAATAGTTTCTTACATGGACAAAAAATTCGTTTGATTTTATCCCATTAAATACTACAATTATAGAAAAGTACTTTGCGAAAAGAATCGGCAGTAGGACGGAATCGTGTTGACCACCGATTGGTTTTTTGCTTATAAATCTTGCATCCTTCGACCGACTTCTTCGACTAAGAGCTCGATGGAAAGCTTATCTGTTCCTCTTTCAGATGGCATTAGCATATTTTACGAAAAGTCGTAAGAAATAAAATTTTTTTGATCAAAACTAAAATATCCTCGCAATCATTGAAAAAGAAGTCCCTTATCAGACGAAAATATGCCTTATCTAATAAGAGACATTTAAATTTTTTTAATTGCATAAATGGGTGGCATTTTATTCAGAATTAATAGTTTTTTTACATGGACAAAAAATTCGTTTAATTTTTTCCCATTAAATACTAGAATTATAGAAAAGTACTTTGCGAAAAGAATCGGCAGTAGGACGGAATCGTGTTGACCACCGATTAGTTTTTTGCTAATAACTCTTGCATACTTCGAACGACTTCTTCGACTAAAAGCTCGATGGAAAGCTTATCTATTCCTCTTTCAGATGACATTAACATATTTTACGAAAAGTCGTAAGAAATAAAATTTTTTTGATCAAAACTAAAATATCCTCGAAATCATTGAAAAAGAAGTCCCTTATCAGATGAAAATATGCCTTATCTAATAAGAGACATTTAAATTTTTTTAAATTCATAAATGGGTGGCATTTTATTCAGAATTAATAGTTTCTTACATGGACAAAAAATTCGTTTAATTTTATCCCATTAAGGCCCAGTTTCACAGTCAAAGTTAACCCAGGGTTAACTCCGAGTAACAATTTTTCAGTTTCACACTTAGTAGTTAACCCCTGAGTTAACCCTACTATGTTCTAGGGTTAACCCCGAGTTAACTACTCTGTTTTAACTTTTTCTATTTATGTTTTTTAATGTCAAAACAGAACAAAATTTGTCTGTCAAAAAAATAAAAATTAAATATGTCCCAATCAATAGAAATGAATTTGATAAATGAGCTTGTATAGCAGCATCAACCAGGTAGTCTCACATCATATGGAATTACTGACATCGGAAGTCGTTTACTTTTCATTGGAAGAAGATATGCATCATTTATACAAAGTTTCCTTGTGTGATTGCTATGTGTATTGCACCCATGTTGTGTTTTACACGAAACTAACATAACTACGTACTATTGTACCATTTGAAGAGTGCGGTTTACTTTCGTTGTGCAGAGTAACTGCCCGCACCTTTGTAATGGTAAAATATACAATTAGTCATAATCGAGTCAACATTTCACCGCTTTTTATATTGGATTCTCTTCTCCTATCCATTACTAATTGAAGGTGATTTTTAAAATAACTGAAAAAATAAACAGTGTTTGGTAAGTAGATGTTCAATGTTGTAAAACATTATTCTCAAAAAATAGAATGTTGCCATACTTATATAACTAGAGTTAACTCGTCACTGTGGAACTGAAAGTCAGAGCTAACTCCGGGTAAGGGTTAAATTCGAGTTAACTTTACTCTGGGTTAACCCTAGACTGTGAAACTGGGCCTAAATACTACAATTATAGAAAAGTACTTTGCGAAAAGAATCGGCAGTAGGACGGAATCGTGTTGACCACCGATTGGTTTTTTGCTAATAAATCTTGCATCCTTCGACCGACTTCTTCGACTAAGAGCTTGATGGAAAGCTTATTTGTTCCTCTTTTAGATGGCATTAACATATTTTACGAAAAGTCGTAAGAAATAAAATTTTTTTGATCAAAACTAAAATATCCTCGAAATCATTGAAAAAGAAGTCCCTTATCAGACGAAAATATGCATAATCTAATAAGAGACATTTAAATTTTTTTAATTACATAAATGGGTGGCATTTTATTTAGAATTAATAGTTTTTTACATGGACAAAAAATTCGTTTAATTTTTTTCCATTAAATACTACAATTATAGAAAAGTATTTTGCGAAAAGAATCGGCAGTAGGACGGAATCGTGTTGACCACCGATTAGTTTTTTTCTAATAACACTTGCATCCTTTGACCGACTTCTTCGACTAAAAGCTCGATGGAAAGCTTATCTGTTCCTCTTTCAGATGGCATTAACATATTTTACGAAAAGTCGTAAGAAATAAAATTTTTTTGATCAAAACTAAAATATCCTTGAAATCATTGAAAAAGAAGTACCTTATCAGACGAAAATATGCCTTATCTAATAAGAGACATTTAAATTTTTTTAATTGCATAAATGGGTGGCATTTTATTTAGAATTAATAGTTTTTTACATGGACAAAAAATTCGTTTAATTTTTTTCCATTAAATACTACAATTATAGAAAAGTATTTTGCGAAAAGAATCGGCAGTAGGACGGAATCGTGTTGACCACCGATTAGTTTTTTGCTAATAACTCTTGCATTCTTTGACCGACTTCTTCGAATAAAAGCTCGATGGAAAGCTTATCTGTTCCTCTTTCAGATGGCATTAACATATTTTACGAAAAGTCGTAAGAAATAAAATTTTTTCGATCAAAACTGAAATATCCTCGAAATCATTGAAACAGAAGTCCTTATAAGACGAAAATATGCCTTATCTAATAAGAGACATTTAAATTTTTTTAATTGCATAAATGGGTGGCATTTTATTCAGAATTAATAGTTTTTTTACATGGACAAAAAATTCGTTTAATTTTTTCCCATTAAATACTAGAATTATAGAAAAGTACTTTGCGAAAAGAATCGGCAGTAGGACGGAATCGTATTGACCACCGATTAGTTTTTTGCTAATAACTCTTGCATACTTCGAACGACTTCTTCGACTAAAAGCTCGACGGAAAGCTTATCTATTCCTCTTTCAGATGACATTAACATATTTTACGAAAAGTCGTAAGAAATAAAATTTTTTTGATCAAAACTAAAATATCCTCGAAATCATTGAAAAAGAAGTCCCTTATCAGATGAAAATATGCCTTATCTAATAAGAGACATTTAAATTTTTTTAAATTCATAAATGGGTGGCATTTTATTCAGAATTAATAGTTTCTTACATGGACAAAAAATTCGTTTAATTTTATCCCATTAAGGCCCAGTTTCACAGTCAAAGTTAACCCAGGGTTAACTCCGAGTAACAATTTTTCAGTTTCACACTTAGTAGTTAACCCCTGAGTTAACCCTACTATGTTCTAGGGTTAACCCCGAGTTAACTACTCTGTTTTAACTTTTTCTATTTATGTTTTTTAATGTCAAAACAGAACAAAATTTGTCTGTCAAAAAAATAAAAATTAAATATGTCCCAATCAATAGAAATGAATTTGATAAATGAGCTTATATAGCAGCATTCAACCAGGTAGTCTCACATCATATGGAATTACTGACATCGGAAGTCGTTTACTTTTCATTGGGAGAAGATATGCATCATTTATACAAAGTTTCCTTGTGTGATTGCTATGTGTATTGCACCCATGTTGTGTTTTACACGAAACTAACATAACTACGTACTATTGTACCATTTGAAGAGTGCGGTTTACTTTCGTTGTGCAGAGTAACTGCCCGCACCTTTCTAATGGTAAAATATACAATTAGTCATAATCGAGTCAACATTTCACCGCTTTTTATATTGGATTCTCTTCTCCTATCCATTACTAATTGAAGGTGATTTTTAAAATAACTGAAAAAATAAACAGTGTTTGGTAAGTAGATGTTCAATGTTGTAAAACATTATTCTCAAAAAATAGAATGTTGCCATACTTATATAACTAGAGTTAACTCGTCACTGTGGAACTGAGAGTCAGAGCTAACTCCGGGTAAGGGTTAAATTCGAGTTAACTTTACTCTGGGTTAACCCTAGACTGTGAAACTGGGCCTAAATACTACAATTATAGAAAAGTACTTTGCGAAAAGAATCGGCAGTAGGACGGAATCGTGTTGACCACCGATTGGTTTTTTGCTAATAAATCTTGCATCCTTCGACCGACTTCTTCGACTAAGAGCTTGATGGAAAGCTTATCTGTTCCTCTTTTAGATGGCATTAACATATTTTACAAAAAGTCGTAAGAAATAAAATTTTTTTGATCAAAACTAAAATATCCTCGAAATCATTGAAAACGAAGTACCTTTTCAGACGAAAATATGCCTTATCTAATAAGAGACATTTAAATTTTTTTCATTTCATAAATGGGTGGCATTTTATTCAGAATTAATAGTTTCTTACATAGACAAAAAATTCGTTTAATTTTATCCCATTAAATACTACAATTATAGAAAAGTACTTTGCGAAAAGAATCGGCAGTAGGACGGAATCGTGTTGACCACCGATTGGTTTTTTGCTAATAAATCTTGCATCCTTCGACCGACTTCTTCGACTAAGAGCTCGATGGAAAGCTTATCTGTTCTTCTTTCTGATGGCATGTACATATTTTACGAAAAGTCGAAAGAAATAAAATTTTTTTGATCAAAACTAAAATATCCTCGAAATCATTGAAAAAGAAGTCCCTTATCAGATGAAAATATGCCTTATCTAATAAGAGACATTTAAATTTTTTTAATTGCATAAATGGGTGGCAGTTTAGTCAGAATTAATAGTTTTTTTACGTGGACAAAAAATTCGTTTAATTTTTTCCCATTAAATACTAGAATTAAAGAAAAGTAATTTGCGAAAAGAATCGGCAGTAGGACGGAATCGTGTTGACCACCGATTGGTTTCTTGCTAATAAATCTTGCATCCTTCGACCGACTTCTTCGACTAAGAGCTCGATGGAAAGCTTATCTGTTCCTCTTTCAGATGGCATTAACATATTTTCCGAAAAGTCGTAAGAAATAAAATTTTTTTGATCAAAACTAAAATATCCTCGAAATCATTGAAAACGAAGTACCTTTTCAGACGAAAATATGCCTTATCTAATAAGAGACATTTAAATTTTTTTCATTTCATAAATGGGTGGCATTTTATTTAGAATTAATAGTTTCTTACATGGACAAAAAATTCGTTTAATTTTATCCCATTAAATACTACAATTATAGAAAAGTACTTTGCGAAAAGAATCGGCAGTAGGACGGAATCGTGTTGATCACCGATTTGTTTTTTGCTAATAACTCTTGCATCCTTCGACCGACTTCTTCGAATAAGAGCTCGATGGAAAGCTTATCTGTTCCTCTTTTAGATGGCATTAACATATTTTAGGAAAAGTCGTAAGAAATAAAATTTTTTTGATCAAAACTAAAATATCCTCGCAATCATTGAAAAAGAAGTCCCTTATCAGACGAAAATATGCCTTATCTAATAAGAGACATTTAAATTTTTTTCATTTCATAAATGGGTGGCATTTTATTCAGAATTAATAGTTTCTTACATAGACAAAAAATTCGTTTAATTTTATCCCATTAAATACTACAATTATAGAAAAGTACTTTGCGAAAAGAATCGGCAGTAGGACGGAATCGTGTTGACCACCGATTGGTTTTTTGCTTATAAATCTTGCATCCTTCGACCGACTTCTTCGACTAAGAGCTCGATGGAAAGCTTATCTGTTCCTCTTTCAGATGGCATTAGCATATTTTACGAAAAGTCGTAAGAAATAAAATTTTTTTGATCAAAACTAAAATATCCTCGAAATCATTGAAAAAGAAGTCCCTTACCAGACGAAAATATGCCTTATCTAATAAGAGACATTTAAATTTTCTTAATTGCATAAATGTGTGGCATTTTATTCAGAATTAATAGTTTTTAACATGGACAAAAAATTAGTTTAATTTTTTCCCATTAAATACTAGAATTATAGAAAAGTACTTTGCGAAAAGAATCGGCAGTAGGACGGAAACGTGTTGACCACCGATTAGTTTTTTGCTAATAACTCTGGCATCCTTCGACCGACTTCTTCGTGTAAGAGCTCGATGGAAAGCTTATCTGTTCCTCTTTCAGATGGCATTAACATATTTTACGAAAAGTCGTAAGAAATAAAATTTTTTTGATCAAAACTGAAATATCCTCGAAATCATTGAAACAGAAGTCCTTATAAGACGAAAATATGCCTTATCTAATAAGAGACATTTAAATTTTTTTAATTGCATAAATGGGTGGCATTTTATTCAGAATTAATAGTTTTTTACATAAACAAAAACTCCGTTTAATTTTTTCCCATTAAATACTATAATAATAGAAAATTACTTTGCGAAAAGAATCGGCAGTAGGACGGAAACGTGTTGACCACCGATTAGTTTTTTGCTAATAACTCTTGCATCCTTCGAACGACTTCTTCGACTAAAAGCTCGATGGAAAGCTTATCTGTTCCTCTTTCAGATGGCATTAACATATTTTACGAAAAGTCGTAAGAAATAAAATTTTTTTGATCAAAACTAAAATATCATCGAAATCATTGAAAAAGAAGTACCTTATCATACGAAAATATGCCTTATCTAATAAGAGACATTTAAATTTTTTTAATTGCATAAATGGGTGGCATTTTATTCAGAATTAATAGTTTTTTTACATGGACAAAAACTTCGTTTAATTTTTTTCCATTAAATACTACAATTATAGAAAAGTATTTTGCGAAAAGTATCGGCGGTAGGACGGAATCGTGTTGACCACCGATTAGTTTGTTGCTTATAACTCTTGCATCCTTCGACCGACTTCTTCGACTAAAAGCTCGATGGAAAGCTTATCTGTTCCTCTTTCAGATGGCATTAACATATTTTACGAAAAGTCGTAAGAAATAAAATTTTTTTGATCGAAACTAAAATATCCTCGAAATCATTGAAAAAGAAGTACCTTATCAGACGAAAATATGCCTTATCTAATAAGAGACATTTACATTTTTTTAATTGCATAAATGGGTGGCATTTTATTCAGAATTAATAGTTTTTTACATGGACAAAAAATTCGTTTAATTTTTATCCTTTAAAAACTACAATTATAGAAAAGTATTTTGCGAAAATTATCGGCAGTAGGACAGAAACGTGTTGACCACCGATTAGTTTTTTGCTAATAACTCTTGCATCCTTCGACCGACTTCTTCGTGTAAGAGCTCGATGGAAAGCTTATCTGTTCCTCTTTCAGATGCCATTAACATATTTTACGAAAAGTCGTAAGAAATAAAATTTTTTTGATCAAAACTAAAATATCCTCGCAATCATTGAAACAGAAGTCCCTTATCAGACGAAAATATGCCTTATCTAATAAGAGACATTTAAATTTTTTTAATTGCATAAATGGGTGGCATTTTATTCAGAATTAATAGTTTTTTACAAAAACAAAAACTCCGTTTAATTTTTTCCCATTAAATACTATAATAATAGAAAAGTACTTTGCGAAAAGAATCGGCAGTAGGACGGAAACGTGTTGACCACCGATTAGTTTTTTGCCAATAACTCTTGCATCCTTCGACCGACTTCCGACCGATCGACCGCATTAAAATATTTTACGAAAAGTCGTAGGAAATAAAATTTTTTTGATCGAAACTAAAATATCCTCAAAATCTTTGAAAAAGAAGTACCTTATCAGACTAAAATATGCCTTATCTAATAAGAGACATTTAAATTTTTTTAATTGCATAACTGGGTGGCATTTTATTCAGAATAAATAGTTTTTTACATAAACAAAAACTCCGTTAAATTTTTTCCCATTAAATACTATAATTATAGAAAAGTACTTTGCGAAAAGAACCGGCAGTAGGACGGAAACGTGTTGACCACCGATTAGTTTTTTGCCAATAACTCTTGCATCCTTCGACCGACTTCCGACCGATCGACCGCATTAACATATTTTACGAAAAGTCGTAGGAAATAAAATTTTTTTGATCGAAACTAAAATATCCTCGAAATCTTTGAAAAAGAAGTACCTTATCAGACGAAAATATGCCTTATCTAATAAGAGACATTTAAATTTTTTTAATTGCATAAATGGGTGGCATTTTATTCAGAATAAATAGTTTTTAACATGGACAAAAAATTCATTTAATTTTTTCCCATTAAATACTAGAATTATACAAAAGTATTTTGCGAAAAGAATCGGCAGTAGGACGGAATCGTGTTGACCACCGATTAGTTTTTTGCTAATAACTCTTGCATCCTTCGACCGACTTCTTCGACTAAAAGCTCGATGGAAAGCTTATCTGTTCCTCTTTCAGATGGCATTAACATATTTTATGAAAAGTCGTATGAAATACAATTTTTTTGATCGAAACTAAAATATCCTCGAAATCTTTGAAAAAGAAGTACCTTATCAGACGAAAATATGCCTTATATAATAAGAGACATTTAAGTCTATTTAATTGCATAAATGGGTGCCATTTTATTCAGAATTAATAGTTTTTTACATAAACAAAAACTCCGTTTAATTTTTTCCCATTAAATACTATAATTATAGAAAAGTACTTTGCGAAAAGAACCCGCAGTAGGACGGAAACGTGTTGACCACCGATTAGTTTTTTGCCAATAACTCTTGCATCCTTCGACCGACTTCCGACCGATCGACCGCATTAACATATTTCTCGAAAAGTCGTAGGAAATAAAATTTTTTTGATCGAAACTAAAATATCCTCGAAATCATTGAAAAAGAAGTACCTTATCAGACGAAAATATGCTTTATCTAATAAGAGACATTTAAATCTTTTTAATTGCATAAATGGGTGGCATTTTATTCAGAATTAATAGTTTTTTACATAAACAAAAACTCCGTTTAATTTTTTTCCGTTAAATACTATAATTATAGAAAAGTACTTTGCGGAAAGAATCGGCAGTAGGACGGAATCGTGTTGACCACCGACTGGTTTTTTGCTAATAACTCTTGCATCCTTCGACCGACTTCTTCGACTAAAAGCTCGATGGAAAGCTTATCTGTTCCTCTTTCAGATGGCATTAACATATTTTACGAAAAGTCGTATGAAATTCAATATTTTTGATCGAAACTAAAATATCCTCGAAATCATCCAAAAAGAAGTACCTTATCAGACCTTAGAAAAGTACTTTGCGAAAAGAACCGGCAGTAGGACGGAAACGTGTTGACCACCGATGAGTTTTTTGCCAATAACTCTTGCATCCTTTGACCGACTTCCGACCGATCGACCGCATTAATATATTTTACGAAAAGTCGTAGGAAATAAAATTTTTTTGATCAAAACTAAAATATCCTCGAAATCATTGAAAAAGAAGTACTGTAAAAGACAAAAATATGCCTTATCTAATAAGAGACATTTAAATCTTTTTAATTGCATAAATGGGTGGCATTTTATTCAGAATTAATAGTTTTTTACAGGGACAAAATATTTGTTTAATTTTTTCCCATTAAATACTACAATTATAGAAAAGTATTTTGCGAAGAGAATCGGCAGTAGGACGGAATCGTGTTGACCACCGATTAGTTTTTTGCTAATAACTCTTGCATCCTTCGACCGACTTCTTCGAATAAGAGCTCGATGGAAAGCTTATCTGTTCCTCTTCCAGATGGCATTAACATATTTTACGAAAAGTTGTAAGAAATAAAATATTTTTGATCAAAACTAAAATATCCTCGAAATCATTGAAGAAGAAGTACCTTATCATACGAAAATATGCCTTATCTAATAAGAGACATTTAAATTTTTTTAATTGCATAAATGGGCGGCATTTTATTCAGAATTAATAGTTTTTTACATGGACAAAAAATTCGTTTAAATTTTTCCCATTAAATACTATAATTATAGAAAAGTACTTTGCGAAAAGAATCGGCAGTAGGACGGAAACGTGTTGACCACCGATAAGTCTTTTGCTAATAACTCTTGCATCCTTCGACCGACTTCTTCGACTAAGAGCTCGATGGAAAGCTTATCTATTCCTCTTTCAGATGGCATTAACATATTTTACGAAAAGTCATAAGAAATAAAATTTTTTTGATCAAAACTAAAATATCCTCGAAATCATTGAAAAAGAAGTGCCTAATCAGACGAAAATATGCCTTACCTAAAAAGAGACATTTAAATTTTTTTAATTTCATAAATGGGTGCATTTTATTCAGAATTAATAGCTTTTAACATGGAGAAAAAATTGGTTTAATTTTTTCCCATTAAATACTAGAATTATAGAAAAGTACTTTGCGAAAAGAATCGGCAGTAGGACGGAATCGTGTTGACCACCGATTAGTTTTTTGCTAATAACTCTTGCATCCTTCGACCGACTTCTTCGACTAAAAGCTCGATGGAAAGCTTATCTGTTCCTCTTTCAGATGGCAATAACATATTTTACAAAAAGTCGTAAGAAATGAAATTTTTTTGATAAAAACTAAAATATCCTCGAAATCATTGAAAAAGAAGTACCTTATCATACGAAAATATGCCTTATCTAATAAGAGACATTTAAATTTTTTTAATTGCATAAATGGGCGGCATTTTATTCAGAATTAATAGTTTTTTACATGGACAAAAAATTCGTTTAAATTTTTCCCATTAAATACTATAATTATAGAAAAGTACTTTGCGAAAAGAATCGGCAGTAGGACGGAAACGTGTTGACCACCGATTAGTTTTTTGCTAATAACTCTTGCATCCTTCAACCGACTTCTTCGACTAAGGGCTCGATGGAAAGCTTATCTGTTCATCTTTCAGATGGCATTAATATATTTTACGAAAAGTCATGAGAAATAAAATTTTTTTGATCAAAACTAAAATATCCTCGAAATCATTGAAAAAGAAGTGCCTAATCAGACGAAAATATGCCTTACCTAAAAAGAGACATTTAAATTTTTTTAATTTCATAAATGGGTGCATTTTATTCAGAATTAATAGCTTTTAACATGGAGAAAAAATTGGTTTAATTTTTTCCCATTAAATACTAGAATTATAGAAAAGTACTTTGCGAAAAGAATCGGCAGTAGGACGGAATCGTGTTGACCACCGATTAGTTTTTTGCTAATAACTCTTGCATCCTTCGACCGACTTCTTCGACTAAAAGCTCGATGGAAAGCTTATCTGTTCCTCTTTCAGATGGCATTAACATATTTTACGAAAAGTCATGAGAAATAAAATTTTTTTGATCAAAATTAAAATATCCTCGAAATCATTGAAAAAGAAGTACCTTATCAGACGAAAATATGCCTTATCTAATAAGAGACATTTAAATTTTTTCAATTTCATAAATAGGTGGCATTTTATTCAGAATTAATAGTTTTCAACATGGACAAAAAATTCGTTTAATTTTTTCCCATTAAATACTATAATTATGGAAAAGTACTTTGCGAAAAGAATCGGCAGTAGGACGGAAACGTGTTGACCACTGATTAGTCTTCTGCTAATAACTCTTGCATCCTTCGACCGACTTCTTCGACTAAGAGCTCGATGGAAAGCTTATCTATTCCTCTTTCAGATGGCATTAACATATTTTACGAAAAGTCATAAGAAATAAAATTTTTTTGATCAAAACTAAAATATCATCGAAATCATTAAAGAAGAAGTGCCTTATCAGACGAAAATATGCCTTATCTAATAAGATACATTTAAATTTTTTTAATTGCATAAATGGGTGGCATTTTGTTAAGAATTAATAGTTTTTTACATGGACCAAAAATTCGTTTAATTTTTTCCCATTAAATACTATAGTTATTGAAAAGTATTTTGCGAAAAGAATCGGCAGTAGGACGGAATCGTGTTGACCACTGATAAGTTTTTTGCTAACAACTCTTGCATCCTTCGACCGACTTCTTCGACAAAGAGCTCGATGGAAAGCTTATCTGTTCCTCTTTCAGATGGCATTAACATATTTTACGAAAAGTCGTAAGAAATAAAATTTTTTTGATCAAAACTAAAATATCCTCGAAATCATTGAAGAAGAAGTACCTTATCAGACGAAAATATGCCTTATCTAATAAGAGACATTTACATTTTTTTAATTGCATAAATGGGTGGCATTTTGTTCAGAATTAATAGTTTTTTACATGGACAAAAAATTCGTTTAATTTTTTCCCATTAAATACTACAATTATAGAAAAGCATTTTGCGAAAAGAATCGGCAGTAGGACGGAAACGTGTTGACCACCGATTAGTTTTTTGCTAATAACTCTTGCATCCTTCGACCGACTTCTTCGACTAAAAGCTCGATGGAAAGCTTATCTGTTCCTCTATCAGATGGCATTAACATATTTTACGAAAAGTCGTAAAAAATAAAATTTTTTTGATCAAAACTAAAATATCCTCGAAATCATTGAAGAAGAAGTACCTTATCAGACGAAAATATGCCTTATCTAATAAGAGATATTTACATTTTTTTAATTGCACCAATGGGCGACATTTTATTCAGAATTAATAGTTTTTTACATGGACAAAAAATTCGTTTAATTTTTTCCCATTAAATACTAGAATTATAGAAAAGTACTTTGCGAAAAGAATCGGCAGTAGGACGGAATCGTATTAACCACTGATAAGTTTTTTGCTAATAACTCTTGCTTCCTTCGACCGACTTCTTCGACTAAGAGCTCGATGGAAAGCTTATCTGTTCCTCTTTCAGATGGCATTAACATATTTTACGAAAAGGCGTAAGAAATAAAATTTTTTTGATCAAAACTAAAATATCCTCGAAATCATTGAAGAAGAAGTACCTTATCAGACGAAAATATGCCTTATCTAATAAGAGACATTAACATTTTTTGAATTGCAAAAATGGGCGGCATTTTATTCGGAATTAATAGTTTTTTACATGGACAAAAAATTCGATTAATTTTTTCCCATTAAATACTAGAATTATAGAAAAGTACTTTGCGAAAAAATCGTCAGTAGGACAGAATCGTCTTGACCACCGATTAGTTTTTTTGCTTATAACTCTTGCATCCTTCGACCGACTTCTTCGACTATGAGCTCGATAGAAGGCTTATCTGTTCCTCTTTCAGATGGCATTAACATATTTTACGAAAAGTCGTAAGAAATAAAATTTTTTTGATCAAAACTGAAATATCCTCGAAATCATTGAAAAAGAAGTCCCTTATTAGACGAAAATATGCCTTATCTAATAAGAGACATTTACATTTTTTTAATTGCATAAATGGGCGACATTTTATTCAGAATTAATAGTTTTTTACATGGACAAAAAATTCGATTAATTTTTTCCCATTAAATACTAGAATTATAGAAAAGTACTTTGCGAAAAAATCGTCAGTAGGACGGAATCGTCTTGACCACCGATTAGTTTTTTTGCTTATAACTCTTGCATCCTTCGACCGACTTCTTCGACTATGAGCTCGATAGAAGGCTTATCTGTTCCTCTTTCAGATGGCATTAACATATTTTACGAAAAGTCGTAAGAAATAAAATTTTTTTGATCAAAACTAAAATATCCTCGAAATCATTGAAAAAGAAGTCCCTTATCAGATGAAAATATGCCTTATCTAATAAGAGACATTTAAATTTTTTTAAATTCATAAATGGGTGGCATTTTATTCAGAATTAATAGTTTCTTACATGGACAAAAAATTCGTTTAATTTTATCCCATTAAGGCCCAGTTTCACAGTCAAAGTTAACCCAGGGTTAACTCCGAGTAACAATTTTTCAGTTTCACACTTAGTAGTTAACCCCTGAGTTAACCCTACTATGTTCTAGGGTTAACCCCGAGTTAACTACTCTGTTTTAACTTTTTCTATTTATGTTTTTTAATGTCAAAACAGAACAAAATTTGTCTGTCAAAAAAATAAAAATTAAATATGTCCCAATCAATAGAAATGAATTTGATAAATGAGCTTATATAGCAGCATTCAACCAGGTAGTCTCACATCATATGGAATTACTGACATCGGAAGTCGTTTACTTTTCATTGGGAGAAGATATGCATCATTTATACAAAGTTTCCTTGTGTGATTGCTATGTGTATTGCACCCATGTTGTGTTTTACACGAAACTAACATAACTACGTACTATTGTACCATTTGAAGAGTGCGGTTTACTTTCGTTGTGCAGAGTAACTGCCCGCACCTTTCTAATGGTAAAATATACAATTAGTCATAATCGAGTCAACATTTCACCGCTTTTTATATTGGATTCTCTTCTCCTATCCATTACTAATTGAAGGTGATTTTTAAAATAACTGAAAAAATAAACAGTGTTTGGTAAGTAGATGTTCAATGTTGTAAAACATTATTCTCAAAAAATAGAATGTTGCCATACTTATATAACTAGAGTTAACTCGTCACTGTGGAACTGAGAGTCAGAGCTAACTCCGGGTAAGGGTTAAATTCGAGTTAACTTTACTCTGGGTTAACCCTAGACTGTGAAACTGGGCCTAAATACTACAATTATAGAAAAGTACTTTGCGAAAAGAATCGGCAGTAGGACGGAATCGTGTTGACCACCGATTGGTTTTTTGCTAATAAATCTTGCATCCTTCGACCGACTTCTTCGACTAAGAGCTTGATGGAAAGCTTATCTGTTCCTCTTTTAGATGGCATTAACATATTTTACAAAAAGTCGTAAGAAATAAAATTTTTTTGATCAAAACTAAAATATCCTCGAAATCATTGAAAACGAAGTACCTTTTCAGACGAAAATATGCCTTATCTAATAAGAGACATTTAAATTTTTTTCATTTCATAAATGGGTGGCATTTTATTCAGAATTAATAGTTTCTTACATAGACAAAAAATTCGTTTAATTTTATCCCATTAAATACTACAATTATAGAAAAGTACTTTGCGAAAAGAATCGGCAGTAGGACGGAATCGTGTTGACCACCGATTGGTTTTTTGCTAATAAATCTTGCATCCTTCGACCGACTTCTTCGACTAAGAGCTCGATGGAAAGCTTATCTGTTCTTCTTTCTGATGGCATGTACATATTTTACGAAAAGTCGAAAGAAATAAAATTTTTTTGATCAAAACTAAAATATCCTCGAAATCATTGAAAAAGAAGTCCCTTATCAGATGAAAATATGCCTTATCTAATAAGAGACATTTAAATTTTTTTAATTGCATAAATGGGTGGCAGTTTAGTCAGAATTAATAGTTTTTTTACGTGGACAAAAAATTCGTTTAATTTTTTCCCATTAAATACTAGAATTATAGAAAAGTAATTTGCGAAAAGAATCGGCAGTAGGACGGAATCGTGTTGACCACCGATTGGTTTCTTGCTAATAAATCTTGCATCCTTCGACCGACTTCTTCGACTAAGAGCTCGATGGAAAGCTTATCTGTTCCTCTTTCAGATGGCATTAACATATTTTCCGAAAAGTCGTAAGAAATAAAATTTTTTTGATCAAAACTAAAATATCCTCGAAATCATTGAAAACGAAGTACCTTTTCAGACGAAAATATGCCTTATCTAATAAGAGACATTTAAATTTTTTTCATTTCATAAATGGGTGGCATTTTATTTAGAATTAATAGTTTCTTACATGGACAAAAAATTCGTTTAATTTTATCCCATTAAATACTACAATTATAGAAAAGTACTTTGCGAAAAGAATCGGCAGTAGGACGGAATCGTGTTGATCACCGATTTGTTTTTTGCTAATAACTCTTGCATCCTTCGACCGACTTCTTCGAATAAGAGCTCGATGGAAAGCTTATCTGTTCCTCTTTTAGATGGCATTAACATATTTTAGGAAAAGTCGTAAGAAATAAAATTTTTTTGATCAAAACTAAAATATCCTCGCAATCATTGAAAAAGAAGTCCCTTATCAGACGAAAATATGCCTTATCTAATAAGAGACATTTAAATTTTTTTCATTTCATAAATGGGTGGCATTTTATTCAGAATTAAAAGTTTCTTACATAGACAAAAAATTCGTTTGATTTTATCCCATTAAATACTACAATTATAGAAAAGTACTTTGCGAAAAGAATCGGCAGTAGGACGGAATCGTGTTGACCACCGATTGGTTTTTTGCTTATAAATCTTGCATCCTTCGACCGACTTCTTCGACTAAGAGCTCGATGGAAAGCTTATCTGTTCCTCTTTCAGATGGCATTAGCATATTTTACGAAAAGTCGTAAGAAATAAAATTTTTTTGATCAAAACTAAAATATCCTCGCAATCATTGAAAAAGAAGTCCCTTATCAGACGAAAATATGCCTTATCTAATAAGAGACATTTAAATTTTTTTAATTGCATAAATGGGTGGCATTTTATTCAGAATTAATAGTTTTTTTACATGGAGAAAAAATTCGTTTAATTTTTTCCCATTAAATACTAGAATTATAGAAAAGTACTTTGCGAAAAGAATCGGCAGTAGGACGGAATCGTATTGACCACCGATTAGTTTTTTGCTAATAACTCTTGCATACTTCGAACGACTTCTTCGACTAAAAGCTCGATGGAAAGCTTATCTATTCCTCTTTCAGATGACATTAACATATTTTACGAAAAGTCGTAAGAAATAAAATTTTTTTGATCAAAACTAAAATATCCTCGAAATCATTGAAAAAGAAGTCCCTTATCAGACGAAAATATGCATAATCTAATAAGAGACATTTAAATTTTTTTAATTACATAAATGGGTGGCATTTTATTTAGAATTAATAGTTTTTTACATGGACAAAAAATTCGTTTAATTTTTTTCCATTAAATACTACAATTATAGAAAAGTATTTTGCGAAAAGAATCGGCAGTAGGACGGAATCGTGTTGACCACCGATTAGTTTTTTGCTAATAACTCTTGCATTCTTTGACCGACTTCTTCGAATAAAAGCTCGATGGAAAGCTTATCTGTTCCTCTTTCAGATGGCATTAACATATTTTACGAAAAGTCGTAAAAAAAATAAAATTTTTCTGATCAAAACTAAAATATCCTCGAAATCATTGAAAAAGAAGTCCCTTACCAGACGAAAATATGCCTTATCTAATAAGAGACATTTAAATTTTCTTAATTGCATAAATGTGTGGCATTTTATTCAGAATTAATAGTTTTTAACATGGACAAAAAATTAGTTTAATTTTTTCCCATTAAATACTAGAATTATAGAAAAGTACTTTGCGAAAAGAATCGGCAGTAGGACGGAAACGTGTTGACCACCGATTAGTTTTTTGCTAATAACTCTGGCATCCTTCGACCGACTTCTTCGTGTAAGAGCTCGATGGAAAGCTTATCTGTTCCTCTTTCAGATGGCATTAACATATTTTACGAAAAGTCGTAAGAAATAAAATTTTTTTGATCAAAACTGAAATATCCTCGAAATCATTGAAACAGAAGTCCTTATAAGACGAAAATATGCCTTATCTAATAAGAGACATTTAAATTTTTTTAATTGCATAAATGGGTGGCATTTTATTCAGAATTAATAGTTTTTTACATAAACAAAAACTCCGTTTAATTTTTTCCCATTAAATACTATAATAATAGAAAATTACTTTGCGAAAAGAATCGGCAGTAGGACGGAAACGTGTTGACCACCGATTAGTTTTTTGCTAATAACTCTTGCATCCTTCGAACGACTTCTTCGACTAAAAGCTCGATGGAAAGCTTATCTGTTCCTCTTTCAGATGGCATTAACATATTTTACGAAAAGTCGTAAGAAATAAAATTTTTTTGATCAAAACTAAAATATCATCGAAATCATTGAAAAAGAAGTACCTTATCATACGAAAATATGCCTTATCTAATAAGAGACATTTAAATTTTTTTAATTGCATAAATGGGTGGCATTTTATTCAGAATTAATAGTTTTTTTACATGGACAAAAACTTCGTTTAATTTTTTTCCATTAAATACTACAATTATAGAAAAGTATTTTGCGAAAAGTATCGGCGGTAGGACGGAATCGTGTTGACCACCGATTAGTTTGTTGCTTATAACTCTTGCATCCTTCGACCGACTTCTTCGACTAAAAGCTCGATGGAAAGCTTATCTGTTCCTCTTTCAGATGGCATTAACATATTTTACGAAAAGTCGTAAGAAATAAAATTTTTTTGATCGAAACTAAAATATCCTCGAAATCATTGAAAAAGAAGTACCTTATCAGACGAAAATATGCCTTATCTAATAAGAGACATTTACATTTTTTTAATTGCATAAATGGGTGGCATTTTATTCAGAATTAATAGTTTTTTACATGGACAAAAAATTCGTTTAATTTTTATCCTTTAAAAACTACAATTATAGAAAAGTATTTTGCGAAAATTATCGGCAGTAGGACAGAAACGTGTTGACCACCGATTAGTTTTTTGCTAATAACTCTTGCATCCTTCGACCGACTTCTTCGTGTAAGAGCTCGATGGAAAGCTTATCTGTTCCTCTTTCAGATGCCATTAACATATTTTACGAAAAGTCGTAAGAAATAAAATTTTTTTGATCAAAACTAAAATATCCTCGCAATCATTGAAACAGAAGTCCCTTATCAGACGAAAATATGCCTTATCTAATAAGAGACATTTAAATTTTTTTAATTGCATAAATGGGTGGCATTTTATTCAGAATTAATAGTTTTTTACAAAAACAAAAACTCCGTTTAATTTTTTCCCATTAAATACTATAATAATAGAAAAGTACTTTGCGAAAAGAATCGGCAGTAGGACGGAAACGTGTTGACCACCGATTAGTTTTTTGCCAATAACTCTTGCATCCTTCGACCGACTTCCGACCGATCGACCGCATTAAAATATTTTACGAAAAGTCGTAGGAAATAAAATTTTTTTGATCGAAACTAAAATATCCTCAAAATCTTTGAAAAAGAAGTACCTTATCAGACTAAAATATGCCTTATCTAATAAGAGACATTTAAATTTTTTTAATTGCATAACTGGGTGGCATTTTATTCAGAATAAATAGTTTTTTACATAAACAAAAACTCCGTTAAATTTTTTCCCATTAAATACTATAATTATAGAAAAGTACTTTGCGAAAAGAACCGGCAGTAGGACGGAAACGTGTTGACCACCGATTAGTTTTTTGCCAATAACTCTTGCATCCTTCGACCGACTTCCGACCGATCGACCGCATTAACATATTTTACGAAAAGTCGTAGGAAATAAAATTTTTTTGATCGAAACTAAAATATCCTCGAAATCTTTGAAAAAGAAGTACCTTATCAGACGAAAATATGCCTTATCTAATAAGAGACATTTAAATTTTTTTAATTGCATAAATGGGTGGCATTTTATTCAGAATAAATAGTTTTTAACATGGACAAAAAATTCATTTAATTTTTTCCCATTAAATACTAGAATTATACAAAAGTATTTTGCGAAAAGAATCGGCAGTAGGACGGAATCGTGTTGACCACCGATTAGTTTTTTGCTAATAACTCTTGCATCCTTCGACCGACTTCTTCGACTAAAAGCTCGATGGAAAGCTTATCTGTTCCTCTTTCAGATGGCATTAACATATTTTATGAAAAGTCGTATGAAATACAATTTTTTTGATCGAAACTAAAATATCCTCGAAATCTTTGAAAAAGAAGTACCTTATCAGACGAAAATATGCCTTATATAATAAGAGACATTTAAGTCTATTTAATTGCATAAATGGGTGCCATTTTATTCAGAATTAATAGTTTTTTACATAAACAAAAACTCCGTTTAATTTTTTCCCATTAAATACTATAATTATAGAAAAGTACTTTGCGAAAAGAACCCGCAGTAGGACGGAAACGTGTTGACCACCGATTAGTTTTTTGCCAATAACTCTTGCATCCTTCGACCGACTTCCGACCGATCGACCGCATTAACATATTTCTCGAAAAGTCGTAGGAAATAAAATTTTTTTGATCGAAACTAAAATATCCTCGAAATCATTGAAAAAGAAGTACCTTATCAGACGAAAATATGCTTTATCTAATAAGAGACATTTAAATCTTTTTAATTGCATAAATGGGTGGCATTTTATTCAGAATTAATAGTTTTTTACATAAACAAAAACTCCGTTTAATTTTTTTCCGTTAAATACTATAATTATAGAAAAGTACTTTGCGGAAAGAATCGGCAGTAGGACGGAATCGTGTTGACCACCGACTGGTTTTTTGCTAATAACTCTTGCATCCTTCGACCGACTTCTTCGACTAAAAGCTCGATGGAAAGCTTATCTGTTCCTCTTTCAGATGGCATTAACATATTTTACGAAAAGTCGTATGAAATTCAATATTTTTGATCGAAACTAAAATATCCTCGAAATCATCCAAAAAGAAGTACCTTATCAGACCTTAGAAAAGTACTTTGCGAAAAGAACCGGCAGTAGGACGGAAACGTGTTGACCACCGATGAGTTTTTTGCCAATAACTCTTGCATCCTTTGACCGACTTCCGACCGATCGACCGCATTAATATATTTTACGAAAAGTCGTAGGAAATAAAATTTTTTTGATCAAAACTAAAATATCCTCGAAATCATTGAAAAAGAAGTACTGTAAAAGACAAAAATATGCCTTATCTAATAAGAGACATTTAAATCTTTTTAATTGCATAAATGGGTGGCATTTTATTCAGAATTAATAGTTTTTTACAGGGACAAAATATTTGTTTAATTTTTTCCCATTAAATACTACAATTATAGAAAAGTATTTTGCGAAGAGAATCGGCAGTAGGACGGAATCGTGTTGACCACCGATTAGTTTTTTGCTAATAACTCTTGCATCCTTCGACCGACTTCTTCGAATAAGAGCTCGATGGAAAGCTTATCTGTTCCTCTTCCAGATGGCATTAACATATTTTACGAAAAGTTGTAAGAAATAAAATATTTTTGATCAAAACTAAAATATCCTCGAAATCATTGAAGAAGAAGTACCTTATCATACGAAAATATGCCTTATCTAATAAGAGACATTTAAATTTTTTTAATTGCATAAATGGGCGGCATTTTATTCAGAATTAATAGTTTTTTACATGGACAAAAAATTCGTTTAAATTTTTCCCATTAAATACTATAATTATAGAAAAGTACTTTGCGAAAAGAATCGGCAGTAGGACGGAAACGTGTTGACCACCGATAAGTCTTCTGCTAATAACTCTTGCATCCTTCGACCGACTTCTTCGACTAAGAGCTCGATGGAAAGCTTATCTATTCCTCTTTCAGATGGCATTAACATATTTTACGAAAAGTCATAAGAAATAAAATTTTTTTGATCAAAACTAAAATATCCTCGAAATCATTGAAAAAGAAGTGCCTAATCAGACGAAAATATGCCTTACCTAAAAAGAGACATTTAAATTTTTTTAATTTCATAAATGGGTGCATTTTATTCAGAATTAATAGCTTTTAACATGGAGAAAAAATTGGTTTAATTTTTTCCCATTAAATACTAGAATTATAGAAAAGTACTTTGCGAAAAGAATCGGCAGTAGGACGGAATCGTGTTGACCACCGATTAGTTTTTTGCTAATAACTCTTGCATCCTTCGACCGACTTCTTCGACTAAAAGCTCGATGGAAAGCTTATCTGTTCCTCTTTCAGATGGCAATAACATATTTTACAAAAAGTCGTAAGAAATGAAATTTTTTTGATAAAAACTAAAATATCCTCGAAATCATTGAAAAAGAAGTACCTTATCATACGAAAATATGCCTTATCTAATAAGAGACATTTAAATTTTTTTAATTGCATAAATGGGCGGCATTTTATTCAGAATTAATAGTTTTTTACATGGACAAAAAATTCGTTTAAATTTTTCCCATTAAATACTATAATTATAGAAAAGTACTTTGCGAAAAGAATCGGCAGTAGGACGGAAACGTGTTGACCACCGATTAGTTTTTTGCTAATAACTCTTGCATCCTTCAACCGACTTCTTCGACTAAGGGCTCGATGGAAAGCTTATCTGTTCATCTTTCAGATGGCATTAATATATTTTACGAAAAGTCATGAGAAATAAAATTTTTTTGATCAAAACTAAAATATCCTCGAAATCATTGAAAAAGAAGTGCCTAATCAGACGAAAATATGCCTTACCTAAAAAGAGACATTTAAATTTTTTTAATTTCATAAATGGGTGCATTTTATTCAGAATTAATAGCTTTTAACATGGAGAAAAAATTGGTTTAATTTTTTCCCATTAAATACTAGAATTATAGAAAAGTACTTTGCGAAAAGAATCGGCAGTAGGACGGAATCGTGTTGACCACCGATTAGTTTTTTGCTAATAACCCTTGCATCCTTCGACCGACTTCTTCGACTAAAAGCTCGATGGAAAGCTTATCTGTTCCTCTTTCAGATGGCATTAACATATTTTACGAAAAGTCATGAGAAATAAAATTTTTTTGATCAAAATTAAAATATCCTCGAAATCATTGAAAAAGAAGTACCTTATCAGACGAAAATATGCCTTATCTAATAAGAGACATTTAAATTTTTTCAATTTCATAAATAGGTGGCATTTTATTCAGAATTAATAGTTTTCAACATGGACAAAAAATTCGTTTAATTTTTTCCCATTAAATACTATAATTATGGAAAAGTACTTTGCGAAAAGAATCGGCAGTAGGACGGAAACGTGTTGACCACTGATTAGTCTTCTGCTAATAACTCTTGCATCCTTCGACCGACTTCTTCGACTAAGAGCTCGATGGAAAGCTTATCTATTCCTCTTTCAGATGGCATTAACATATTTTACGAAAAGTCATAAGAAATAAAATTTTTTTGATCAAAACTAAAATATCATCGAAATCATTAAAGAAGAAGTGCCTTATCAGACGAAAATATGCCTTATCTAATAAGATACATTTAAATTTTTTTAATTGCATAAATGGGTGGCATTTTGTTAAGAATTAATAGTTTTTTACATGGACCAAAAATTCGTTTAATTTTTTCCCATTAAATACTATAGTTATTGAAAAGTATTTTGCGAAAAGAATCGGCAGTAGGACGGAATCGTGTTGACCACTGATAAGTTTTTTGCTAACAACTCTTGCATCCTTCGACCGACTTCTTCGACAAAGAGCTCGATGGAAAGCTTATCTGTTCCTCTTTCAGATGGCATTAACATATTTTACGAAAAGTCGTAAGAAATAAAATTTTTTTGATCAAAACTAAAATATCCTCGAAATCATTGAAGAAGAAGTACCTTATCAGACGAAAATATGCCTTATCTAATAAGAGACATTTACATTTTTTTAATTGCATAAATGGGTGGCATTTTGTTCAGAATTAATAGTTTTTTACATGGACAAAAAATTCGTTTAATTTTTTCCCATTAAATACTACAATTATAGAAAAGCATTTTGCGAAAAGAATCGGCAGTAGGACGGAAACGTGTTGACCACCGATTAGTTTTTTGCTAATAACTCTTGCATCCTTCGACCGACTTCTTCGACTAAAAGCTCGATGGAAAGCTTATCTGTTCCTCTATCAGATGGCATTAACATATTTTACGAAAAGTCGTAAAAAATAAAATTTTTTTGATCAAAACTAAAATATCCTCGAAATCATTGAAGAAGAAGTACCTTATCAGACGAAAATATGCCTTATCTAATAAGAGATATTTACATTTTTTTAATTGCACCAATGGGCGACATTTTATTCAGAATTAATAGTTTTTTACATGGACAAAAAATTCGTTTAATTTTTTCCCATTAAATACTAGAATTATAGAAAAGTACTTTGCGAAAAGAATCGGCAGTAGGACGGAATCGTATTAACCACTGATAAGTTTTTTGCTAATAACTCTTGCTTCCTTCGACCGACTTCTTCGACTAAGAGCTCGATGGAAAGCTTATCTGTTCCTCTTTCAGATGGCATTAACATATTTTACGAAAAGGCGTAAGAAATAAAATTTTTTTGATCAAAACTAAAATATCCTCGAAATCATTGAAGAAGAAGTACCTTATCAGACGAAAATATGCCTTATCTAATAAGAGACATTAACATTTTTTGAATTGCACAAATGGGCGGCATTTTATTCGGAATTAATAGTTTTTTACATGGACAAAAAATTCGATTAATTTTTTCCCATTAAATACTAGAATTATAGAAAAGTACTTTGCGAAAAAATCGTCAGTAGGACAGAATCGTCTTGACCACCGATTAGTTTTTTTGCTTATAACTCTTGCATCCTTCGACCGACTTCTTCGACTATGAGCTCGATAGAAGGCTTATCTGTTCCTCTTTCAGATGGCATTAACATATTTTACGAAAAGTCGTAAGAAATAAAATTTTTTTGATCAAAACTGAAATATCCTCGAAATCATTGAAAAAGAAGTCCCTTATTAGACGAAAATATGCCTTATCTAATAAGAGACATTTACATTTTTTTAATTGCATAAATGGGCGACATTTTATTCAGAATTAATAGTTTTTTACATGGACAAAAAATTCGATTAATTTTTTCCCATTAAATACTAGAATTATAGAAAAGTACTTTGCGAAAAAATCGTCAGTAGGACGGAATCGTCTTGACCACCGATTAGTTTTTTTGCTTATAACTCTTGCATCCTTCGACCGACTTCTTCGACTATGAGCTCGATAGAAGGCTTATCTGTTCCTCTTTCAGATGGCATTAACATATTTTACGAAAAGTCGTAAGAAATAAAATTTTTTTGATCAAAACTAAAATATCCTCGAAATCATTGAAGAAGAAGTACCTTATCAGACGAAAAAATGCCTTATCTAATAAGAGACATTTACATTTTTTTAACTGCATAAATGGGCGACATTTTATTCAGAATTAATAGTTTTTTACATGGACAAAAAATTCGATTAATTTTTTCCCATTAAATACTAGAATTATAGAAAAGTACTTTGCGAAAAAATCGTCAGTAGGACGGAATCGTCTTGACCACCGATTAGTTTTTTTGCTAATAACTCTTGCATCCTTCGACCGACTTCTTCGACTATGAGCTCGATAGAAGGCTTATCTGTTCCTCTTTCAGATAGCATTAACATATTTTACGAAAAGTCGTAAGAAATAAAATTTTTTTGATCAAAACTGAAATAGCCTCGAAATCATTGAAAAAGAAGTCCCTTATCAGACGAAAATATGCCTTATCTAATAAGAGACATTTAAATTTTTTTAATTGCATAAATGGGCGGCATTTTATTCAGAATTAATAGTTTTTTACATGGACAAAAAATTCGTTTAATTTTTTCCCATTAAATACTAGAATTATAGAAAAGTACTTTGCGAAAAAATCGTCAGTAGGACGGAATCGTCTTGACCACCGATTAGTTTTTTTGCTAATAACTCTTGCATCCTTCGACCGACTTCTTCGACTATTAGCTCGATAGAAGGCTTATCTGTTCCTCTTTCAGATGGCATTAACATATTTTACGAAAAGTCGTAAGAAATAAAATTTTTTTGATCAAAACTGAAATATCCTCGAAATCATTGAAAAAGAAGTCCCTTATCAGACGAAAATATGCCTTATCTAATAAGAGACATTTAAATTTTTTTAATTGCATAAATGGGCGGCATTTTATTCAGAATTAATAGTTTTTTACATGGACAAAAAATTCGATTAATTTTTTCCCATTAAATACTATAATTATAGAAAAGTACTTTGCGAAAAAATCGTCAGTAGGACGGAATCGTCTTGACCACCGATTAGTTTTTTTGCTAATAACTCTTGCATCCTTCGACCGACTTCTTCGACTATTAGCTCGATAGAAGGCTTATCTGTTCCTCTTTCAGATGGCATTAACATATTTTACGAAAAGTCGTAAGAAATAAAATTTTTTTGATCAAAACTGAAATATCCTCGAAATCATTGAAAAAGAAGTCCCTTATCAGACGAAAATATGCCTTATCTAATAAGAGACATTTAAATTTTTTTAATTGCATAAATGGGCGGCATTTTATTCAGAATTAATAGTTTTTTACATGGACAAAAAATTCGATTAATTTTTTCCCATTAAATACTAGAATTATAGAAAAGTACTTTGCGAAAAGAATCGGCAGTAGGACGGAAACGTGTTGACCACCGATTAGTTTTTTGCTAATAACTCTTGCATCCTTCGACCGACTTCTTCGAATAAGAGCTCGATGGAAAGCTTATCTGTTCCTCTTTCAGATGGCATTTACATATTTTACGAAAAGTCGTAAGAAATAAAATTTTTTTGATCAAAACTAAAATATCCTCGAAATCATTGAAGAAGAAGTACCTTATCAGACGAAAAAATGCCTTATCTAATAAGAGACATTTACATTTTTTTAACTGCATAAATGGGCGACATTTTATTCAGAATTAATAGTTTTTTACATGGACAAAAAATTCGATTAATTTTTTCCCATTAAATACTAGAATTATAGAAAAGTACTTTGCGAAAAAATCGTCAGTAGGACGGAATCGTCTTGACCACCGATTAGTTTTTTTGCTAATAACTCTTGCATCCTTCGACCGACTTCTTCGACTATGAGCTCGATAGAAGGCTTATCTGTTCCTCTTTCAGATGGCATTAACATATTTTACGAAAAGTCGTAAGAAATAAAATTTTTTTGATCAAAACTGAAATAGCCTCGAAATCATTGAAAAAGAAGTCCCTTATCAGACGAAAATATGCCTTATCTAATAAGAGACATTTAAATTTTTTTAATTGCATAAATGGGCGGCATTTTATTCAGAATTAATAGTTTTTTACATGGACAAAAAATTCGTTTAATTTTTTCCCATTAAATACTAGAATTATAGAAAAGTACTTTGCGAAAAAATCGTCAGTAGGACGGAATCGTCTTGACCACCGATTAGTTTTTTTGCTAATAACTCTTGCATCCTTCGACCGACTTCTTCGACTATTAGCTCGATAGAAGGCTTATCTGTTCCTCTTTCAGATGGCATTAACATATTTTACGAAAAGTCGTAAGAAATAAAATTTTTTTGATCAAAACTGAAATATCCTCGAAATCATTGAAAAAGAAGTCCCTTATCAGACGAAAATATGCCTTATCTAATAAGAGACATTTAAATTTTTTTAATTGCATAAATGGGCGGCATTTTATTCAGAATTAATAGTTTTTTACATGGACAAAAAATTCGATTAATTTTTTCCCATTAAATACTAGAATTATAGAAAAGTACTTTGCGAAAAGAATCGGCAGTAGGACGGAAACGTGTTGACCACCGATTAGTTTTTTTGCTAATAACTCTTGCATCCTTCGACCGACTTCTTCGACTATTAGCTCGATAGAAGGCTTATCTGTTCCTCTTTCAGATGGCATTAACATATTTTACGAAAAGTCGTAAGAAATAAAATTTTTTTGATCAAAACTGAAATATCCTCGAAATCATTGAAAAAGAAGTCCCTTATCAGACGAAAATATGCCTTATTTAATAAGAGACATTTAAATTTTTTTAATTAAATAAATGGGTGGCATTTTATTCAGAATTAATAGTTTTTTACATAAACAAAAACTCCGTTTAATTTTTTCCCATTAAATACTATAATTATAGAAAAGTACTTTGCGAAAAAATCGTCAGTAGGACGGAATCGTCTTGACCACCGATTAGTTTTTTTGCTAATAACTCTTGCATCCTTCGACCGACTTCTTCGACTATTAGCTCGATAGAAGGCTTATCTGTTCCTCTTTCAGATGGCATTAACATATTTTACGAAAAGTCGTAAGAAAAAAAAATTTTTTTGATCAAAACTGAAATATCCTCGAAATCATTGAAAAAGAAGTCCCTTATCAGACGAAAATATGCCTTATCTAATAAGAGACATTTAAATTTTTTTAATTGCATAAATGGGCGGCATTTTATTCAGAATTAATAGTTTTTTACATGGACAAAAAATTCGATTAATTTTTTCCCATTAAATACTAGAATTATAGAAAAGTACTTTGCGAAAAGAATCGGCAGTAGGACGGAAACGTGTTGACCACCGATTAGTTTTTTGCTAATAACTCTTGCATCCTTCGACCGACTTCTTCGAATAAGAGCTCGATGGAAAGCTTATCTGTTCCTCTTTCAGATGGCATTTACATATTTTACGAAAAGTCGTAAGAAATAAAATTTTTTTGATCAAAACTGAAATATCCTCGAAATCATTGAAAAAGAAGTCCCTTATTAGACGAAAATATGCCTTATCTAATAAGAGACATTTACATTTTTTTAATTGCATAAATGGGCGACATTTTATTCAGAATTAATAGTTTTTTACATGGACAAAAAATTCGATTAATTTTTTCCCATTAAATACTAGAATTATAGAAAAGTACTTTGCGAAAAAATCGTCAGTAGGACGGAATCGTCTTGACCACCGATTAGTTTTTTTGCTTATAACTCTTGCATCCTTCGACCGACTTCTTCGACTATGAGCTCGATAGAAGGCTAATCTGTTCCTCTTTCAGATGGCATTAACATATTTTACGAAAAGTCGTAAGAAATAAAATTTTTTTGATCAAAACTAAAATATCCTCGAAATCATTGAAGAAGAAGTACCTTATCAGACGAAAAAATGCCTTATCTAATAAGAGACATTTACATTTTTTTAACTGCATAAATGGGCGACATTTTATTCAGAATTAATAGTTTTTTACATGGACAAAAAATTCGATTAATTTTTTCCCATTAAATACTAGAATTATAGAAAAGTACTTTGCGAAAAAATCGTCAGTAGGACGGAATCGTCTTGACCACCGATTAGTTTTTTTGCTAATAACTCTTGCATCCTTCGACCGACTTCTTCGACTATGAGCTCGATAGAAGGCTTATCTGTTCCTCTTTCAGATGGCATTAACATATTTTACGAAAAGTCGTAAGAAATAAAATTTTTTTGATCAAAACTGAAATAGCCTCGAAATCATTGAAAAAGAAGTCCCTTATCAGACGAAAATATGCCTTATCTAATAAGAGACATTTAAATTTTTTTAATTGCATAAATGGGCGGCATTTTATTCAGAATTAATAGTTTTTTACATGGACAAAAAATTCGTTTAATTTTTTCCCATTAAATACTAGAATTATAGAAAAGTACTTTGCGAAAAAATCGTCAGTAGGACGGAATCGTCTTGACCACCGATTAGTTTTTTTGCTAATAACTCTTGCATCCTTCGACCGACTTCTTCGACTATTAGCTCGATAGAAGGCTTATCTGTTCCTCTTTCAGATGGCATTAACATATTTTACGAAAAGTCGTAAGAAATAAAATTTTTTTGATCAAAAATGAAATATCCTCGAAATCATTGAAAAAGAAGTCCCTTATCAGACGAAAATATGCCTTATCTAATAAGAGACATTTAAATTTTTTTAATTGCATATATGGGCGGCATTTTATTCAGAATTAATAGTTTTTTACATGGACAAAAAATTCGATTAATTTTTTCCCATTAAATACTAGAATTATAGAAAAGTACTTTGCGAAAAGAATCGGCAGTAGGACGGAAACGTGTTGACCACCGATTAGTTTTTTTGCTAATAACTCTTGCATCCTTCGACCGACTTCTTCGACTATTAGCTCGATAGAAGGCTTATCTGTTCCTCTTTCAGATGGCATTAACATATTTTACGAAAAGTCGTAAGAAATAAAATTTTTTTGATCAAAACTGAAATATCCTCGAAATCATTGAAAAAGAAGTCCCTTATCAGACGAAAATATGCCTTATCTAATAAGAGACATTTAAATTTTTTTAATTAAATAAATGGGTGGCATTTTATTCAGAATTAATAGTTTTTTACATAAACAAAAACTCCGTTTAATTTTTTCCCATTAAATACTATAATTATAGAAAAGTACTTTGCGAAAAAATCGTCAGTAGGACGGAATCGTCTTGACCACCGATTAGTTTTTTTGCTAATAACTCTTGCATCCTTCGACCGACTTCTTCGACTATTAGCTCGATAGAAGGCTTATCTGTTCCTCTTTCAGATGGCATTAACATATTTTACGAAAAGTCGTAAGAAAAAAAAATTTTTTTGATCAAAACTGAAATATCCTCGAAATCATTGAAAAAGAAGTCCCTTATCAGACGAAAATATGCCTTATCTAATAAGAGACATTTAAATTTTTTTAATTGCATAAATGGGCGGCATTTTATTCAGAATTAATAGTTTTTTACATGGACAAAAAATTCGATTAATTTTTTCCCATTAAATACTAGAATTATAGAAAAGTACTTTGCGAAAAGAATCGGCAGTAGGACGGAAACGTGTTGACCACCGATTAGTTTTTTGCTAATAACTCTTGCATCCTTCGACCGACTTCTTCGAATAAGAGCTCGATGGAAAGCTTATCTGTTCCTCTTTCAGATGGCATTTACATATTTTACGAAAAGTCGTAAGAAATAAAATTATTTTGATCAAAACTAAAATATCCTCGAAATCATTGAAGAAGAAGTACCTTATCAGATGAAAATATGCCGTATCTAATAAGAGACATTTACATTTTTTAAATTGCATAAATGGGCGGCATTTTATTCAGAATTAATAGTTTTTTACATGGACAAAAAATTCGATCAATTTTTTCCCATTAAATACTAGAATTATAGAAAAGTACTTTGTGAAAAGAATCGTCAGTAGGACGGAATCGTCTTGACCACCGATTAGTTTTTTGCTTATAACTCTTGCATCCTTCGACCGACTTCTTCGACTATGAGCTCGATAGAAGGCTTATCTGTTCCTCTTTCAGATGGCATTAACATATTTTACGAAAAGTCATAAGAAATAAAATTTTGTTGATCAAAACTAAAATATCCTCGAAATCATTGAAGAAGAAGTACCTTATCAGACACAAATATGCCTTATCTAATAAGAGACATTTAAATTTTTTTAATTGTATAAATGGGTGGCATTTTGTTAAGAATTAATAGTTTTTTACATGGACCAAAAATTCGTTTAATTTTTTCCCATTAAATACTAGAATTATTGAAAAGTATTTTGCGAAAAGAATCGGCAGTAGGACGGAATCGTGTTGACCACTGATAAGTTTTTTGCTAACAACTCTTGCATCCTTCGACCGACTTCTTCGACTAAGAGCTCGATGGAAAGCTTATCTGTTCCTCTTTCAGATTGCATTAACATATTTTACGAAAAGTCGTAAGAAATAAAATTTTTTTGATCAAAACTAAAATATCCTCGAAATCATTGAAGAAGAAGAACCTTATCAGACGAAAATATGCCTTATCTAATAAGTAACATTTACATTTTTTGAATTGCATAAATGGGCGGCATTTTATTCGGAATTAATAGTTTTTTACATGGACAAAAAATTCGATTAATTTTTTTCCCATTAAATACTAGTATTATAGAAAAGTACTTTGCGAAAAGAATCGGCAGTAGGACGAAATCGTCATGACCACCGATTAGTTTTTTTGCTTATAACTCTTGCATCCTTCGACCGACTTCTTCGACTAAGAGCTCGATGGAAAGCTTGTCTGATCCTCTTTCAGCTGGCATTAACATATTTTACGAAAAGTCGTAAGTAATAAAATTTTTTTGATCAAAAACTAAAATATCCTCGAAATCATTGAAGAAGAAGTACCTTGTCAGACGAAAATATGCCTTATCTAATAAGGGACATTTAAATTTTTTTAATTAAATAAATGGGTGGCATTTTATTCAGAGTTAATAGTTTTTTACATAAACAAAAACTCCGTTTAATTTTTTCCCATTATATACTACAATTATAGAAAAGTATTTTGCGAAAAGAATCGGCAGTAGGACGGAATCGTGTTGACCACCGATTGGTTTTTTGTTAACAACTCTTGCATCCTTCGACCGACTTCTTCGACTAAGAGCTCGATAGAAAGCTTATCTGTTCCTCTTTCAGATGGCATTAACATATTTTACGAAAAGTCATGAGAAATAAAATTTTTTTGATCAAAACTAAAATATCTTCGAAATCATTTAAAACGAAGTACCTTATCAGACGAAAATATGCCTTATCTAATTAGAGACATTTAAATTTTTTTAATTTCATTAATGGGTGGCATTTTATTCAGAATTAATAGTTTTTTTACATGGACAAAAAATTCGTTTAATTTTTTCCCATTAAATACTATAATTAATGAAAAGTACTTTGCGAAAAGAATCGGCAGTAGGACGGAAACGTGTTGACCACCGATTAGTTTTTTGCTAATAACTCTTGCATCCTTCGACCGACTTCTTCGAATAAGAGCTCGATGGAAAGCTTATCTGTTCCTCTTTCAGATGGCATTAACATATTTTACGAAAAGTCGTAAGAAATAAAATTATTTTGATCAAAACTAAAATATCCTCGAAATCATTGAAGAAGAAGTACCTTATCAGACGAAAATATGCCTTATCTAATAAGAGACATTTACATTTTTTGAATTGCATAAATGGGCGGCATTTTATTCAGAATTAATAGTTTTTTACATGGACAAAAAATTCGATTAATTTTTTCCCATTAAATACTAGAATTATAGAAAAGTACTTTGCGAAAAGAATCGTCAGTAGGACGGAATCGTCTTGACCACCGATTAGTTTTCTGCTTATAACTCTTGCATCCTTCGACCGACTTCTTCGACTATGAGCTCGATAGAAGGCTTATCTGTTCCTCTTTCAGATGGCATTAACATATTTTACGAAAAGTCGTAAGAAATAAAATTTTGTTGATCAAAACTGAAATATCCTCGAAATCATTGAAAAAGAAGTCCCTTATCAGACGAAAATATGCCTTATCTAATAAGAGACATTTAAATTTTTTTAATTGCATGAATGGGTGGCATTTTATTCAGAATTAATAGTTTTTTACATGGACAAAAAATTCGTTTAATTTTTTCCCATTAAATACTAGAATTATAGAAAAGTATTTTGCGAAAAGAATCGGCAGTAGGACGGAAACGTGTCGACCACCGATTAGTCTTTTGCTAATAACTCTTGCATCCTTCGGCCGACTTCTTCGACTAAGAGCTCGATGGAAAGCTTATCTGTTCCTCTTTCAGATAGCATTAACATATTTTATGAAAAGTCGTAAGAAATAAAATTTTTTTGATCAAAACTAAAATATCCCCGAAATTATTTTATCAGGCGAAAATATGCCTTATCTAATAAGAGACATTTACATTTTTTTAATTGCATAAATGGGCGGCATTTTATTCAAAATTAATAGTTTTTTACATGGACAAAAAATTCGTTTAATTTTTTCCCATTAAATACTAGAATTATAGAAAAGTACTTTGCGAAAAGAATCGGCAGTAGGACGGAAACGTGTCGACCACCGATTAGTTTTTTGCTAATAACTCTTGCTTCCTTCGACCGACTTCTTCGACTAAGAGCTCGATGGAAAGCTTATCTGTTCCTCTTTCAGATGGCATTAACATATTTTACGAAAAGGCGTAAGAAATAAAATTTTGTTGATCAAAACTGAAATATCCTCGAAATCATATCCTTATCAGACGAAAATATGCCTTATCTAATAAGAGACATTTAAATTTTTTTAATTGTATAAATGGGTGGCATTTTATTCAGAATTAATAGTTTTTTACATGGACAAAAAATTCGTTTAATTTTTTCCCATTAAATACTAGAATTATAGAAAAGTACTTTGCGAAAAGAATCGGCAGTAGGACGGAAACGTGTCGACCACCGATTAGTTTTTGCTAATAACTCTTGCTTCCTTCGACCGACTTCTTCGACTAAGAGCTCGATGGAAAGCTTATCTGTTCCTCTTTCAGATGGCATTAACATATTTTACGAAAAGGCGTAAGAAATAAAATTTTGTTGATCAAAACTGAAATATCCTCGAAACCATTGAAAAAGAAGTCCCTTATCAGACGAAAATATGCCTTATCTAATAAGAGACATTTAAATTTTTTTAATTGCATAAATGGGTGGCATTTTATTCAGAATTAATAGTTTTTTACATGGACAAAAAATTCGTTTAATTTTTTCCCATTAAATACTAGAATTATAGAAAAGTACTTTGCGAAAAGAATCGGCAGTAGGACGGAAACGTGTCGACCACCGATTAGTTTTTTGCTAATAACTCTTGCTTCCTTCGACCGACTTCTTCGACTAAGGGCTCGATGGAAAGCTTATCTGTTCCTCTTTCAGATGGCATTAACATATTTTACGAAAAGGCGTAAGAAATAAAATTTTTTTGATCAAAACTAAAATATCCTCGAAATCATTGAAGAAGAAGTAAGTTATCAGACGAAAATATGCCTTATCTAATAAGTAACATTTAAATTTTTTTAATTGCATAAATGGGCGGCATTTTATTCAGAATTAATAGTTTTTTACATAAACAAAAAATTCGGTTAATTTTTTTTCCATTAAATACTAGTATTATAGAAAAGTACTTTGCGAAAAGAATCGGCAGTAGGACGAAATCGTCATGACCACCGATTAGTTTTTTGCAAGTAACTCTTGCATCCTTCGACCGACTTCCTCGACTAAGAGCTCGATGGAAAGCTTGTCTGATCCTCTTTCAGCTGGCATTAACATATTTTACGAAAAGTCGTAAGAAATAAAATTTTTTTGATCAAAACTAAAATATCCTCGAAATCATTGAAGAAGAAGTACCTTATCAGACGAAAATATGCCTTATCTAATAAGAGACATTTACATTTTTTGAATTGCATAAATGGGCGGCATTTTATTCGGAATTAATAGTTTTTTACATGGACAAAAAATTCGATTAAATTTTTCCCATTAAATACTAGAATTATAGAAAAGTACTTTGCGAAAAAATCGTCAGTAGGACGGAATCGTCTTGACCACCGATTAGTTTTTTTGCTTATAACTCTTGCATCCTTCGACCGACTTCTTCGACTATGAGCTCGATAGAAGGCTTATCTGTTCCTCTTTCAGATGGCATTAACATATTTTACGAAAAGTCGTAAGAAATAAAATTTTTTTGATCAAAACTGAAATATTCTCGAAATCATTGAAAAAGAAGTCCCTTATCAGACGAAAATATGCCTTATCTAATAAGAGACATTTAAATTTTTTTAATTGCATAAATGGGCGGCATTTTATTCAGAATTAATAGTTTTTTACATGGACAAAAAATTCGTTTAATTTTTTCCCATTAAATACTAGAATTATAGAAAAGTACTTTGCGAAAAGAATCGGCAGTAGGACGGAATCGTGTTGACCACCGATTGGTTTTTTGTTAACAACTCTTGCATCCTTCGACCGACTTCTTCGACTAAGAGCTTGATGGAAAGCTTATCTGTTCCTCTTTCAGATGGCATTAACGTATTTTAGGAAAAGTCGTAAGAAATAAAATTTTTTTGATCAATACTAAAATATCCCCGAAATTATTGAAGAAGAAGTACCTTATCAGGCGAAAATATGCATTATCTAATAAGAGACATTTAAATTTTTTAATTGCATAAATGGGTGGCATTTTGTTCAGAATTAATAGTTTTTTACATGGACAAAAAATTCGTTTAATTTTTTCCCATTAAATACTAGAATTATAGAAAAGTACTTTGCGAAAAGAATCGGCAGTAGGACGGAAACGTGTCGACCACCGATTAGTTTTTTGCTAATAACTCTTGCATCCTTCGACCGACTTCTTCGACTAAGAGCTCGATGGAAAGCTTATCTGTTCCTCTTTCAGATGGCATTAACGTATTTTACGAAAAGTCGTAAGAAATAAAATTTTTTTGGTCAATACTAAAATATCCTCGAAATCATTGAAGAAGAAGTACCTTATCAGACGAAAATATGCCTTATCTAATAAGAGACATTTAAATTTTTTTAGTTGCATAAATGGGTGGCATTTTATTCAGAATTAATAGTTTTTTACATGGACAAAAAATTCGATTAATTTTTTCCCATTAAATACTAGAATTATAGAAAAGTACTTTGCGAAAAAATCGTCAGTAGGACGGAATCGTCTTGACCACCGATTAGTTTTTTTGCTTATAACTCTTGCATCCTTCGACCGACTTCTTCGACTAAGAGCTCGATGGAAAGCTTATCTGTTCCTCTTTCAGATGGCATTAACGTATTTTACGAAAAGTCGTAAGAAATAAAATTTTTTTGGTCAATACTAAAATATCCTCGAAATCATTGAAGAAGAAGTACCTTATCAGACGAAAATATGCCTTATCTAATAAGAGACATTTAAATTTTTTTAGTTGCATAAATGGGTGGCATTTTATTCAGAATTAATAGTTTTTTACATGGACAAAAAATTCGATTAATTTTTTCCCATTAAATACTAGAATTATAGAAAAGTACTTTGCGAAAAGAATCGGCAGTAGGACGAAATAATTTTTTTAGTTTTTTGCAAATATTTCTTGAATCCTTCGACCGACTTCTTCGACTAAGAGCTCGATGGAAAGCTTATCTGATCCTCTTTCAGCTGGCATTAACATATTTTACGAAAAGTCGTAAGAAATAAAATTTTTTTGATCAAAACTAAAATATCCTCGAAATCATTGAAGAAGAAGTACCTTATCAGACGAAAATATGCCTTATCTAATAAGTAACATTTAAATTTTTTGAATTGCATTAATGGGCGGCATTTTATTCGGAATTAATAGTTTTTTACATGGACAAAAAATTCGATTAATTTTTTCCCATTAAATACTAGAATTATAGAAAAGTACTTTGCGAAAAAATCGTCAGTAGGACGGAATCGTCTTGACCACCGATTAGTTTTTTTGCTTATAACTCTTGCATCCTTCGACCGACTTCTTCGACTATGAGCTCGATAGAAGGCTTATCTGTTCCTCTTTCAGATGGCATTAACATATTTTACGAAAAGTCGTAAGAAATAAAATTTTTTTGATCAAAACTGAAATATCCTCGAAATCATTGGAAAAGAAGTCCCTTATCAGACGAAAATATGCCTTATCTAATAAGAGACATTTAAATTTTTTTAATTGCATAAATGGGCGGCATTTTATTCAGAATTAATAGTTTTTCACATGGACAAAAAATTCGTTTAATTTTTTCCCATTAAATACTAGAATTATAGAAAAGTACTTTGCGAAAAAATCGTCAGTAGGACGGAATCGTCTTGACCACCGATTAGTTTTTTTGTTAACAACTCTTGCATCCTTCGACCGACTTCTTCGACTAAGAGCTCGATGGAAAGCTTATCTGTTCCTCTTTCAGATGGCATTAACGTATTTTACGAAAAGTCGTAAGAAATAAAATTTATTTGATCAATACTAAAATATCCCCGAAATTATTGAAGAAGAAGTACCTTATCAGGCGAAAATATGCATTATCTAATAAGAGACATTTAAATTTTTTAATTGCATAAATGGGTGGCATTTTGTTCAGAATTAATAGTTTTTTACATGGACAAAAAATTCGTTTAATTTTTTCCCATTAAATACTAGAATTATAGAAAAGTACTTTGCGAAAAGAATCGGCAGTAGGACGAAATCATCTTGACCACCGATTAGTTTTTTGCTAATATTTCTTGAATCCTTCGACCGACTTTTTCGACTAAGAGCTCGATGGAAAGCTTATCTGTTCCTCTTTCAGATGGCATTAACATATTTTACGAAAAGTCGTAAGAAATAAAATTTTTTTGATCAAAACTAAAATATCCTCGAAATCATTGAAGAAGAAGTACGTTATCAGACGAAAAAATGCCTTATCTAATAAGTAACATTTAAATTTTTGTAATTGCATAAATGGGCGGCATTTTATTCAGAATTAATAGTTTTTTACATAGACAAAAAATTCGGTTAATTTTTTTTCCATTAAATACTAGTATTATAGAAAAGTACTTTGCGAAAAGAATCGGCAGTAGGACGAAATCGTCATGACCACCGATTAGTTTCTTGCAAGTAACTCTTGCATCCTTCGACCGACTTCTTCGACTAAGAGCTCGATGGAAAGCTTATCTGATCCTCTTTCAGCTGGCATTAACATATTTTACGAAAAGTCGTAAGAAATAAAATTTTTTTGATCAAAACTA
Source organism: Phortica okadai (assembly GCA_034638295.1). NCBI lineage: Eukaryota > Metazoa > Arthropoda > Insecta > Diptera > Drosophilidae > Phortica > Phortica okadai. Next base: position 25,380,584 of record CM067850.1, on the reverse strand, counting down.
AAATATCCTCGAAATCAGTGAAGAAGAAGTACCTTATCAGACGAAAATATGCCTTATCTAATAAGTAACATTTAAATTTTTTTAATTACATAAATAGGCGGCATTTTATTCAGAATTAATCGTTTTTTACATGGACAAAAAATTCGTTTAATTTTTTCCCATTAAATACTAGTATTATAGAAAAGTACTCTGCGAAAAGAATCGGCAGTAGGATGGGATCGTGTTGACCACTGACTAGTTTTTTGCTAATAACTCTTGCATCCTTCGACCGACTTCTTCAAATAAGAGCTCGATGGAAAGCTTATCTGTTCCTCTTTCAGATGGCATTAACATATTTTACGAAAAGTCGTAAGAAATAAAATTTTTTTGATGAAAACTAAAATATCCTCGAAATCATTAAGGAAGTACCTTATCAGACGAAAATATGCCTGATCTAATAAGAGACATTTCAATTTTTTTAATTGCATAAATGGGTGGCATTTTATTCAGAATTAATAGTTTTTTACATAAACAAAATTTCCGTTTAATTTTTTCCCATTAAATACTATAATTATAGAAAAGTACTTTGCGAAAAGAATCGGCAGTAGGACGGAATCGTGTTGACCACCGATAAGTTTTTTGCTAATAAATCTTGCATCCTTCGACCGACTTCTTCAACTAAAAGCTCGATGGAAAGCTTATCTGTTCCTCTTTCAGATGGCATTAACATATTTTACGAAAAGTCATGAGAAATAAAATTTTTTTGATGAAAACTAAAATATCCTCGAAATCATTAAAGAAGAAGTACCTTATCAGACGAAAATATGCCTGATACAATAAGAAACATTTCAATTTTATTAATTTCATAAATGGGTGGCATTTTATTCAGAATTAATAGTTTTTTACATAAACAAAATCTCCGTTTAATTTTTTCCCATTAAATACTATAATTATAGAAACGTACTTTGCGAAAAGAATCGGCAGAAGGACGGAATCGTGTTGACCACCGATTAGTTTTTTGCTAATAACTCTTGCATCCTTCGATCGACTTCTTCGACTAAAAGCTCGATAGAAAGCTTATCTGTTCCTCTTTCAGATGGCATTAACATATTTTACGAAAAGTCATGAAAATATAAATTTTTTTGATCAAAACTAAAATATCCTCGAAATCATTGAAAAAGAAGTACCTTATCAGACGAAAATATGCCTTATCTAATAAGAGACATTTAAATTTTTTTAATTGCATAAATGGGTGGCATTTTATTCAGAATTAATAGTTTTTTACATAAAAAAAAAGTCCGTCTAATTTTTTCACATTAAATACTAGAATTATAGAAAAGTACTTTGCGAAAAGAATCGGCAGTAGGACGGAAACGTGTTGACCACCGATTAGTTTTTTGCTAATAACTGTTGCATCCTTCGACCGACTTCTTCGACTAAGAGCTCGATGGAAAGCTTATCTGTTCCTCTTTCAGATGGCATTAACATATTTTACGAAAAGTCATGACAAATAAAATTTTTTTGATCAAAACTAAAATATCCTCGAAATCATTGAAGAAGAAGTACCTTATCAGACGAAAATATGCCTTATCTAATAAGAGACATTTAAAATTTTTTAATTGCGTAAATGGGTGGCATTTTATTGAGAATTAATAGCTTTTTACATAAAAAAAAACTCCGTTTACCACCGATTAGTTTTTTTCTAATAACTTTTTCATCCTTCGACCGACTTCTTCGAATAAGAGCTTGTTGGAAAGCTTATCTGTTCCTCTTTCAGATGGCATTAACATATTTTACGAAAAGTCGTAAGAATTAAAATTTTTTTGATCAAAACTAAAATATCCTCCAAATCATTGAAAAAGAAGTACCTTATCATACGAAAATATGCCTTATCTAATAAGAGACATATAAATTTTTTTATTTTCATAAATGGGTGGCATTTTATTCAGAATGAATAGTTTTTTACATAAACAAAAACTCCGTTTAATTTTTTCCCATTAAATACTAGAATTATAGAAAAGTACTTTGCGAAAAGAATCGGCAGTAGGACGGAAACGTGTTGACCACCGATTAGTTTTTTGCTAATTACTCTTGCATCCTTCGACCGACTTCTTTGACTAAGAGCTCGATGGAAAGCTTATCTGTTCCTCTTTCAGATGGCATTAACATATTTTACGAAAAGTCATGAGAAATAAAATTTTTTTGATCAAAACTAAAATATCCTCGAAATCATTTAAAACGAAGTACCTTATCAGACGAAAATATGCCTTATCTAATAAGAGACATTTAAATTTTTTTAATTGCATAAATGGGTGGCATTTTATTCAGAATTAATAGTTTTTTTACATGGACAAAAAATTCGTTTAGTTTTTTCCCATTAAATACTAGTATTATAGGAAAGTAATCTGCGAAAAGAATCGGCAGTAGGACGGGATCGTATTGACCACTGACTAGTTTTTTGCTAATAACTATTGCATCCTTCGACCGACTTCTTCAAATAAGAGCTCGATGGAAAGCTTATCTGTTCCTCTTTCAGATGGCATTAACGTATTTTACGAAAAGTCATGAGAAATAAAATTTTTTTGATGAAAACTAAAATATCCTCGAAATCATTAAAGAAGTACCTTATCAGACGAAAATATGCCTGATCTAATAAGAGACATTTCAATTTTTTTAATTGCATAAATGGGTGGCATTTTATTCAGAATTAATAGTTTTTTACATAAACAAAATTTCCGTTTAATTTTTTCCCATTAAATACTATAATTATAGAAAAGTACTTTGCGAAAAGAATCGGCAGTAGGACGGAATCGTGTTGACCACCGATAAGTTTTTTGCTAATAAATCTTGCATCCTTCGACCGACTTCTTCAACTAAAAGCTCGATGGAAAGCTTATCTGTTCCTCTTTCAGATGGCATTAACAAATTTTACGAAAAGTCATGAGAAATAATATTTTTTTGATCAAAACTTAAATATCCTCGAAATCATTGAAAAAGAAGTACCTTATCAGATGAAAATATGCATTATCTAATAAGAGACATTTAAATTTTTTTAATTTTATAAATGGGTGGCATTTTATTCAAAATTAATAGTTTTTTACATAGACAAAAAATTCGTATAATTTTTTCCCGTTAAATACTATAATTATAGAAAAGTACTTTGCGAAAAGAATCGGCAGTAGGACGGAATCGTGTTGACCACCGATTGGTTTTTTGCTAATAACTCTTGCATCCTTCGACCGACTTCTTCGACTAAGAGCTCGATGGAAAGCTTATCTGTTCCTCTTTCAGATGGCATTAACATATTTTACGAAAAGTCATGAAAATATAAATTTTTTTGATCAAAACTAAAATATCCTCGAAATCATTGAAAAAGAAGTACCTTATCAGACGAAAATATGCCTTATCTAATAAGAGACATTTAAATTTTTTTAATTGCATAAATGGGTGGCATTTTATTCAGAATTAATAGTTTTTTACATAAAAAAAAAGTCCGTCTAATTTTTTCACATTAAATACTAGAATTATAGAAAAGTACTTTGCGAAAAGAATCGGCAGTAGGACGGAAACGTGTTGACCACCGATTAGTTTTTTGCTAATAACTCTTGCATCCTTCGACCGACTTCTTCGACTAAGAGCTCGATGGAAAGCTTATCTGTTCCTCTTTCAGATGGCTTTAACATATTTTACGAAAAGTCGTAAGAAATAAAATTTTTTTGATCAAAACTAAAATATCGTCGAAATCATTGAAAAAGAAGTCCCTTATCAGACGAAAATATGCCTTATCTAATTAGAGACATTTAAATTTTTTTAATTGCATAAATGGGTGGCATTTTATTCAGAATTAATAGTTTTTTTACATGGATAAAAACTCCGTTTAATTTTTTCCCATTAAAAACTATAATTATAGAAAAGTACTTTGCGAAAAGAATCGGCAGTAGGACGGAATCGTGTTGACCACCGATTAGTTTTTTGCTAATAACTCTTGCATCCTTCGACCGACTTCTTCGACTAAAAGCTCGATGGAAAGCTTATCTGTTCCTTTTTCAGATGGCATTAACATATTTTACGAAAAGTCGTAAGAAATAAAATTTTTTTGATCGAAACTAAAATATCCTCGAAATCATTGAAAAAGAAGTACCTTATAAGACGAAAATATGCCTTATCTAATAAAAGACTTAAATTTTTTTAATTGCATAAATGGGTGGCATTTTATTCAGAATTAATAGTTTTTTTACATGGAGAAAAACTCTGTTTAATTTTTTCCCTTTAAAAACTATAAATATAGAAAAGTACTTTGCGAAAAGAATCGGCAGTACGACGGAATCGTGTTGACCACCGATTAGTTTTTTGCTAATAACTCTTGCACCCTTTGACCGACTTCTTCGAATAAGAGCTCGATGGAAAGCTTATCTGTTCCTCTTTCAGATGGCATTAACATATTTTACGAAAAGTCATGAGAAATAAAATTTTTTTGATCAAAATTAAAATATCCTCGAAATCATTGAAAAAGAAAAACCTTATCATACGAAAATATGCCTCATCTAATAAGAGACATTTAAATTTTTTTAATTGCTTGGGTGGCATTTTATTCAGAATTAATAGTTTTTTTTACATGGACAAAAAATTCGTTTAATTTTTTCCCATTAAATACTACAATTATAGAAAAGCATTTTGCGAAAAGAATCGGCAGTAGGACGGAACCGTGTTGACCACCGATTGGTTTGTTGCTAACAACTCTTGCATTCTTCGACCGACTTCTTCGACTAAATGCTCGATGGAAAGCTTATCTGTTCCTCTTTCAGATGGCATTAACATATTTTACGAAAAGTCGTAAGAAATAAAATTTTTTTGATCAAAACTAAAATATCCTCAAAATCATTGAAAAAGTAGTACCTTATCAGACGAAAATATGCCTTGTCTAATAAGAGACATTTAAATTTTTTAATTTCATAAATGGGTGGCATTTTATTCAGAATTAATAGTTTTTTACATGGACAAAAAATTCGTTTAATTTTTTCCCATTAAATACTTGAATTATAGAAAAGTACTTTGCGAAAAGAATCGGCAGTAGGACGGAAACATGTTGACCACCGATTAGTTTTTTGCTAATAACTGTTGCATCCTTCGACCGACTTCTTCGACTAAGAGCTCGATGGAAAGCTTATCTGTTCCTCTTTCAGATGGCATTAACATATTTTACGAAAAGTCATGACAAATAAAATTTTTTTGATCAAAACTAAAATATCCTCGAAATCATTGAAGAAGAAGTACCTTATCAGACGAAAATATGCCTTATCTAATAAGAGACATTTAAAATTTTTTAATTGCGTAAATGGGTGGCATTTTATTGAGAATTAATAGCTTTTTACATAAACAAAAACTCCGTTTACCACCGATTAGTTTTTTTCTAATAACTCTTTTATCCTTCGACCGACTTCTTCGAATAAGAGCTTGATGGAAAGCTTATCTGTTCCTCTTTCAGATGGCATTAACATATTTTACGAAAAGTCGTAAGAAATAAAATTTTTTTGATCAAAACTAAAATATCCTCCAAATCATTGAAAAAGAAGTACCTTATCATACGAAAATATGCCTTATCTAATAAGAGACATTTAAATTTTTTTAATTGCATAAACAGGTGGCATTTTATTCAGAATTAATAGTTTTTTTACATGGACAAAAAATTCGTTTAATTTTTTTCCCATTAAATACTACAATTATAGAAAAGCATTTTGCGAAAAGAATCGGCAGTAGGACGGAAACGTGTTGACCACCGATTAGTTTTTTGCTAATAACTCTTGCATCCTTCGACCGACTTCTTCGACTAAGAGCTCGATGGAAAGCTTATCTGTTCCTCTTTCAGATGGCATTAACATATTTTACGAAAAGTCATGAAAATATAAATTTTTTTGATCAAAACTAAAATATCCTCGAAATCATTGAAAAACAAGTAGCTTATCAGACGAAAATATGCCTTATCTAATAAGAGACATTTAAATTTTTTTAATTGCAGAAATGGGTGGCATTTTATTCAGAATTAATAGTGTTTTGCATAAAAAAAAAGTCCGTCTAATTTTTTCACATTAAATACTAGAATTATAGAAAAGTACTTTGCGAAAAGAATCGGCAGTAGGACGGAAACGTGTTGACCACCGATTAGTTTTTTGCTAATAACTCTTGCATCCTTCGACCGACTTCTTCGACTAAGAGCTCGACGGAAAGCTTATCTGTTCCTCTTTCAGATGGCTTTAACATATTTTACGAAAAGTCGTAAGAAATAAAATTTTTTTGATCAAAACTAAAATATCGTCGAATTCATTGAAAAAGAAGTACCTTATTAGATGAAAATATGCCTTATCTAATAAGAGACATTTAAATTTTTTTAATTGCATAAATGGGTGGCATTTTTTTCAGAATTTATAGTTTTTTTACATGGATAAAAACTCCGTTTAATTTTTTCCCATTAAAAACTATAATTATAGAAAAGTACTTTGCGAAAAGAATCGGCAGTAGGACGGAATCGTGTTGACCACCGATTAGTTTTTTGCTAATAACTCTTGCATCCTTCGACCGACTTCTTCGACTAAAAGCTCGATGGAAAGCTTATCTGTTCCTCTTTCAGATGGCATTAACATATTTTACGAAAAGTCGTAAGAAATAAAATTTTTTTGATCGAAACTAAAATATCCTCGAAATCATTGAAAAAGAAGTACCTTATCAGACGAAAATATGCCTTATCTAATAAAAGACATTTAAATTTTTTTAATTGCATAAATGGGTGGCATTTTATTCAGAATTAATAGTTTTTTTACATGGAGAAAAACTCCGTTTAATTTTTTCCCTTTAAAAACTATAATTATAGAAAAGTACTTTGCGAAAAGAATCGGCAGTACGACGGAATCGTGTTGACCACCGATTAGTTTTTTGCTAATAACTCTTGCACCCTTCGACCGACTTCTTCGACTAAGAGCTCGATGGAAAGCTTATCTGTTCCTCTTTCAGATGGCATTAACATATTTTACGAAAAGTCATGAGAAATAAAATTTTTTTGATCAAAATTAAAATATCCTCGAAATCATTGAAAAAGAAAAACCTTATCATACGAAAATATGCCTCATCTAATAAGAGACATTTAAATTTTTTTAATTGCATGGGTGGCATTTTATTCAGAATTAATAGTTTTTTACATAAACAAAATTACCGTTTAATTTTTTCCCATTAAATACTATAATTATAGAAAAGTACTTTGCGAAAAGAATCGGCAGTAGGACGGAATCGTGTTGACCACCGATAAGTTTTTTGCTAATAACTCTTGCATCCTTCGACCGACTTCTTCGACTAAGAGCTCGATGGAAAGCTTATCTGTTCCTCTTTCAGATGGCATTAACATATTTTACGAAAAGTCATGAAAATATAAATTTTTTTGATCAAAACTAAAATATTCTCGAAATCATTGAAAAAGAAGTACCTTATCAGACGAAAATATGCCTTATCTAATAAGAGACATTTAAATTTTTTTAATTGCATAAATGAATGGCATTTTATTCAGAATTAATAGTTTTTTTACATGGATAAAAACTCCGTTTAATTTTTTCCCATTAAAAACTATAATTATAGAAAAGTACTTTGCGAAAAGAATCGGCAGTAGGACGGAATCGTGTTGACCACCGATTAGTTTTTTGCTAATAACTCTTGCATCCTTCGACCGACTTCTTCGACTAAAAGCTCGATGGAAAGCTTATCTGTTCCTCTTTCAGATGGCATTAACATATTTTACGAAAAGTCGTAAGAAATAAAATTTTTTTGATCGAAACTAAAATATCCTCGAAATCATTGAAAAAGAAGTACCTTATCAGACGAAAATATGCCTTATCTAATAAAAGACATTTAAATTTTTTTAATTGCATAAATGGGTGGCATTTTATTCAGAATTAATAGTTTTTTTACATGGAGAAAAACTCCGTTTAATTTTTTCCCTTTAAAAACTATAATTATAGAAAAGTACTTTGCGAAAAGAATCGGCAGTACGACGGAATCGTGTTGACCACCGATTAGTTTTTTGCTAATAACTCTTGCACCCTTCGACCGACTTCTTCGAATAAGAGCTCGATGGAAAGCTTATCTGTTCCTCTTTCAGATGGCATTAACATATTTTACGAAAAGTCATGAGAAATAAAATTTTTTTGATCAATATTAAAATATCCTCGAAATCATTGAAAAAGAAAAACCTTATCATACGAAAATATGCTTCATCTAATAAGAGACATTTAAATTTTTTTAATTGCATGGGTGGCATTTTATTCAGAATTAATAGTTTTTTTTACATGGACAAAAAATTCGTTTAATTTTTTCCCATTAAATACTACAATTATAGAAAAGCATTTTGCGAAAAGAATCGGCAGTAGGACGGAACCGTGTTGACCACCGATTGGTTTGTTGCTAACAACTCTTGCATCCTTCGACCGACTTCTTCGACTAAGAGCTCGATGGAAAGCTTATCTGTTCCTCTTTCAGATGGCATTAACATATTTTACGAAAAGTCATGACAAATAAAATTTTTTTGATCAAAACTAAAATATCCTCGAAATCATTGAAGAAGAAGTACCTTATCAGACGAAAATATGCCTTATCTAATAAGAGACATTTAAAATTTTTTAATTGCGTTAATGGGTGGCATTTTATTGAGAATTAATAGTTTTTTACATGGACAAAAAATTCGTTTAATTTTTTCCCATTAAATACTTGAATTATAGAAAAGTACTTTGCGAAAAGAATCGGCAGTAGGACGGAAACATGTTGACCACCGATTAGTTTTTTGCTAATAACTGTTGCATCCTTCGACCGACTTCTTCGACTAAGAGCTCGATGGAAAGCTTATCTGTTCCTCTTTCAGATGGCATTAACATATTTTACGAAAAGTCATGACAAATAAAATTTTTTTGATCAAAACTAAAATATCCTCGAAATCATTGAAGAAGAAGTACCTTATCAGACGAAAATATGCCTTATCTAATAAGAGACATTTAAAATTTTTTAATTGCGTAAATGGGTGGCATTTTATTGAGAATTAATAGCTTTTTACATAAACAAAAACTCCGTTTACCACCGAGTAGTTTTTTTCTAATAACTCTTTCATCCTTCGACCGACTTCTTCGAATAAGAGCTTGATGGAAAGCTTATCTGTTCCTCTTTCAGATGGCATTAACATATTTTACGAAAAGTCGTAAGAAATAAAATTTTTTTGATCAAAACTAAAATATCCTCCAAATCATTGAAAAAGAAGTACCTTATCATACGAAAATATGCCTTATCTAATAAGAGACATTTAAATTTTTTTAATTGCATAAACAGGTGGCATTTTATTCAGAATTAATAGTTTTTTTACATGGACAAAAAATTCGTTTAATTTTTTTCCCATTAAATACTACAATTATAGAAAAGCATTTTGCGAAAAGAATCGGCAGTAGGACGGAACCGTGTTGACCACCGATTGGTTTGTTGCTAACAACTCTTGCATCCTTCGACCGACTTCTTCGACTAAGAGCTCGATGGAAAGCTTATCTGTTCCTCTTTCAGATGGCATTAACATATTTTACGAAAAGTCATGACAAATAAAATTTTTTTGATCAAAACTAAAATATCCTCGAAATCATTGAAGAAGAAGTACCTTATCAGACGAAAATATGCCTTATCTAATAAGAGACATTTAAAATTTTTTAATTGCGTAAATGGGTGGCATTTTATTGAGAATTAATAGTTTTTTACATGGACAAAAAATTCGTTTAATTTTTTCCCATTAAATACTTAAATTATAGAAAAGTACTTTGCGAAAAGAATCGGCAGTAGGACGGAAACATGTTGACCACCGATTAGTTTTTTGCTAATAACTGTTGCATCCTTCGACCGACTTCTTCGACTAAGAGCTCGATGGAAAGCTTATCTGTTCCTCTTTCAGATGGCATTAACATATTTTACGAAAAGTCATGACAAATAAAATTTTTTTGATCAAAACTAAAATATCCTCGAAATCATTGAAGAAGAAGTACCTTATCAGACGAAAATATGCCTTATCTAATAAGAGACATTTAAAATTTTTTAATTGCGTAAATGGGTGGCATTTTATTGAGAATTAATAGCTTTTTACATAAACAAAAACTCCGTTTACCACCGATTAGTTTTTTTCTAATAACTCTTTCATCCTTCGACCGACTTCTTCGAATAAGTGCTTGATGGAAAGCTTATCTGTTCCTCTTTCAGATGGCATTAACATATTTTACGAAAAGTCGTAAGAAATAAAATTTTTTTGATCAAAACTAAAATATCCTCCAAATCATTGAAAAAGAAGTACCTTATCATACGAAAATATGCCTTATCTAATAAGAGACATTTAAATTTTTTTAATTGCATAAACAGGTGGCATTTTATTCAGAATTAATAGTTTTTTTACATGGACAAAAAATTCGTTTAATTTTTTTCCCATTAAATACTACAATTATAGAAAAGCATTTTGCGAAAAGAATCGGCAGTAGGACGGAAACGTGTTGACCACCGATTAGTTTTTTGCTAATAACTCTTGCATCCTTCGACCGACTTCTTCGACTAAGAGCTCGATGGAAAGCTTATCTGTTCCTCTTTCAGATGGCATTAACATATTTTACGAAAAGTCATGAGAAATACAATTTTTTGATCAAAACTGAAATATCCTCGAAATCATTAAAAAAGAAGTACCTTATCAGACGAAAATATGCCTTATCTAATAAGAGACATTTAAATTTTTTTAATTGCATAAATGGGTGGCATTTTATTCAGAATTAATAGTTTTTTACATAAAAAAAAAGTCCGTCTAATTTTTTCACATTAAATACTAGAATTATAGAAAAGTACTTTGCGAAAAGAATCGGCAGTAGGACGGAAACGTGTTGACCACCGATTAGTTTTTTGCTAATAACTCTTGCATCCTTCGACCGACTTCTTCGACTAAGAGCTCGATGGAAAGCTTATCTGTTCCTCTTTCAGATGGCTTTAACATATTTTACGAAAAGTCGTAAGAAATAAAATTTTTTTGATCAAAACTAAAATATCGTCGAAATCATTGAAAAAGAAGTACCTTATTAGATGAAAATATGCCTTATCTAATAAGAGACATTTAAATTTTTTTAATTGCATAAATGGGTGGCATTTTGTTCAGAATTAATAGTTTTTTTACATGGATAAAAACTCCGTTTAATTTTTTCCCATTAAAGACTATAATTATAGAAAAGTACTTTGCGAAAAGAATCGGCAGTAGGACGGAATCGTGTTGACCACCGATTAGTTTTTTGCTAATAACTCTTGCATCCTTCGACCGACTTCTTCGACTAAAAGCTCGATGGAAAGCTTATCTGTTCCTCTTTCAGATGGCATTAACATATTTTACGAAAAGTCGTAAGAAATAAAATTTTTTTGATCGAAACTAAAATATCCTCGAAATCATTGAAAAAGAAGTACCTTATCAGACGAAAATATGCCTTATCTAATAAAAGACATTTAAATTTTTTTAATTGCATAAATGGGTGGCATTTTATTCAGAATTAATAGTTTTTTTACATGGAGAAAAACTCCGTTTAATTTTTTCCCTTTAAAAACTATAATTATAGAAAAGTACTTTGCGAAAAGAATCGGCAGTACGACGGAATCGTGTTGACCACCGATTAGTTTTTTGCTAATAACTCTTGCACCCTTCGACCGACTTCTTCGAATAAGAGCTCGATGGAAAGCTTATCTGTTCCTCTTTCAGATGGCATTAACATATTTTACGAAAAGTCATGAGAAATAAAATTTTTTTGATCAAAATTAAAATATCCTCGAAATCATTGAAAAAGAAAAACCTTATCATACGAAAATATGCCTTATCTAATAAAAGACATTTAAATTTTTTTAATTGCATAAATGGGTGGCATTTTATTCAGAATTAATAGTTTTTTTACATGGAGAAAAACTCCGTTTAATTTTTTCCCTTTAAAAACTATAATTATAGAAAAGTACTTTGCGAAAAGAATCGGCAGTACGACGGAATCGTGTTGACCACCGATTAGTTTTTTGCTAATAACTCTTGCACCCTTCGACCGACTTCTTCGAATAAGAGCTCGATGGAAAGCTTATCTGTTCCTCTTTCAGATGGCATTAACATATTTTACGAAAAGTCATGAGAAATAAAATTTTTTTGATCAAAATTAAAATATCCTCGAAATCATTGAAAAAGAAAAACCTTATCATACGAAAATATGCCTCATCTAATAAGAGACATTTAAATTTTTTTAATTGCATGGGTGGCATTTTATTCAGAATTAATAGTTTTTTACATAAACAAAATTACCGTTTAATTTTTTCCCATTAAATACTATAATTATAGAAAAGTACTTTGCGAAAAGAATCGGCAGTAGGACGGAATCGTGTTGACCACCGATAAGTTTTTTGCTAATAAATCTTGCATCCTTCGACCGACTTCTTCAACTAAAAGCTCGATGGAAAGCTTATCTGTTCCTCTTTCAGATGGCATTAACATATTTTACGAAAAGTCATGAGAAATAAAATTTTTTTGATCAAAACTTAAATATCCTCGAAATCATTGAAAAAGAAGTACCTTATCAGATGAAAATATGCATTATCTAATAAGAGACATTTAAATTTTTTTAATTTTATAAATGGGTGGCATTTTATTCAAAATTAATAGTTTTTTACATAGACAAAAAATTCGTATAATTTTTTCCCGTTAAATACTATAATTATAGAAAAGTACTTTGCGAAAAGAATCGGCAGTAGGACGGAATCGTGTTGACCACCGATTGGTTTTTTGCTAATAACTCTTGCATCCTTCGACCGACTTCTTCGACTAAGAGCTCGATGGAAAGCTTATCTGTTCCTCTTTCAGATGGCATTAACATATTTTACGAAAAGTCATGAAAATATAAATTTTTTTGATCAAAACTAAAATATCCTCGAAATCATTGAAAAAGAAGTACCTTATCAGACGAAAATATGCCTTATCTAATAAGAGACATTTAAATTTTTTTAATTGCATAAATGGGTGGCATTTTATTCAGAATTAATAGTTTTTTTACATGGAGAAAAACTCCGTTTAATTTTTTCCCTTTAAAAACTATAATTATAGAAAAGTACTTTGCGAAAAGAATCGGCAGTACGACGGAATCGTGTTGACCACCGATTAGTTTTTTGCTAGTAACTCTTGCATCCTTCGACCGACTTCTTCGACTAAGAGCTCGATGGAAAGCTTATCTGTTCCTCTTTCAGATGGCTTTAACATATTTTACGAAAAGTCGTAAGAAATAAAATTTTTTTGATCAAAACTAAAATATCGTCGAAATCATTGAAAAAGAAGTAACTTATTAGATGAAAATATGCCTTATCTAATAAGAGACATTTAAATTTTTTTAATTGCATAAATGAATGGCATTTTATTCAGAATTAATAGTTTTTTTACATGGATAAAAACTCCGTTTAATTTTTTCCCATTAAAAACTATAATTATAGAAAAGTACTTTGCGAAAAGAATCGGCAGTAGGACGGAATCGTGTTGACCACCGATTAGTTTTTTGCTAATAACTCTTGCATCCTTCGACCGACTTCTTCGACTAAAAGCTCGATGGAAAGCTTATCTGTTCCTCTTTCAGATGGCATTAACATATTTTACGAAAAGTCGTAAGAAATAAAATTTTTTTGATCGAAACTAAAATATCCTCGAAATCATTGAAAAAGAAGTACCTTATCAGACGAAAATATGCCTTATCTAATAAAAGACATTTAAATTTTTTTAATTGCATAAATGGGTGGCATTTTATTCAGAATTAATAGTTGCATGGGTGGCATTTTATTCAGAATTAATAGTTTTTTTTACATGGACAAAAAATTCGTTTAATTTTTTCCCATTAAATACTACAATTATAGAAAAGCATTTTGCGAAAAGAATCGGCAGTAGGACGGAACCGTGTTGACCACCGATTGGTTTGTTGCTAACAACTCTTGCATTCTTCGACCGACTTCTTCGACTAAATGCTCGATGGAAAGCTTATCTGTTCCTCTTTCAGATGGCATTAACATATTTTACGAAAAGTCGTAAGAAATAAAATTTTTTTGATCAAAACTAAAATATCCTCAAAATCATTGAAAAAGTAGTACCTTATCAGACGAAAATATGCCTTGTCTAATAAGAGACATTTAAATTTTTTAATTTCATAAATGGGTGGCATTTTATTCAGAATTAATAGTTTTTTTACATGGAGAAAAACTCCGTTTAATTTTTTCCCTTTAAAAACTATAATTATAGAAAAGTACTTTGCGAAAAGAATCGGCAGTAGGACGGAACCGTGTTGACCACCGATTGGTTTGTTGCTAACAACTCTTGCATTCTTCGACCGACTTCTTCGACTAAATGCTCGATGGAAAGCTTATCTGTTCCTCTTTCAGATGGCATTAACATATTTTACGAAAAGTCATGAGAAATAAAATTTTTTTGATCAATATTAAAATATCCTCGAAATCATTGAAAAAGAAAAACCTTATCATACGAAAATATGCCTCATCTAATAAGAGACATTTAAATTTTTTTAATTGCATGGGTGGCATTTTATTCAGAATTAATAGTTTTTTTTACATGGACAAAAAATTCGTTTAATTTTTTCCCATTAAATACTACAATTATAGAAAAGCATTTTGCGAAAAGAATCGGCAGTAGGACGGAACCGTGTTGACCACCGATTGGTTTGTTGCTAACAACTCTTGCATTCTTCGACCGACTTCTTCGACTAAATGCTCGATGGAAAGCTTATCTGTTCCTCTTTCAGATGGCATTAACATATTTTACGAAAAGTCGTAAGAAATAAAATTTTTTTGATCAAAACTAAAATATCCTCAAAATCATTGAAAAAGTAGTACCTTATCAGACGAAAATATGCCTTGTCTAATAAGAGACATTTAAATTTTTTAATTTCATAAATGGGTGGCATTTTATTCAGAATTAATAGTTTTTTACATGGACAAAAAATTCGTTTAATTTTTTCCCATTAAATACTTGAATTATAGAAAAGTACTTTGCGAAAAGAATCGGCAGTAGGACGGAAACATGTTGACCACCGATTAGTTTTTTGCTAATAACTGTTGCATCCTTCGACCGACTTCTTCGACTAAGAGCTCGATGGAAAGCTTATCTGTTCCTCTTTCAGATGGCATTAACATATTTTACGAAAAGTCATGACAAATAAAATTTTTTTGATCAAAACTAAAATATCCTCGAAATCATTGAAGAAGAAGTACCTTATCAGACGAAAATATGCCTTATCTAATAAGAGACATTTAAAATTTTTTAATTGCGTAAATGGGTGGCATTTTATTGAGAATTAATAGCTTTTTACATAAACAAAAACTCCGTTTACCACCGATTAGTTTTTTTCTAATAACTCTTTTATCCTTCGACCGACTTCTTCGAATAAGAGCTTGATGGAAAGCTTATCTGTTCCTCTTTCAGATGGCATTAACATATTTTACGAAAAGTCGTAAGAAATAAAATTTTTTTGATCAAAACTAAAATATCCTCCAAATCATTGAAAAAGAAGTACCTTATCATACGAAAATATGCCTTATCTAATAAGAGACATTTAAATTTTTTTAATTGCATAAACAGGTGGCATTTTATTCAGAATTAATAGTTTTTTTACATGGACAAAAAATTCGTTTAATTTTTTTCCCATTAAATACTACAATTATAGAAAAGCATTTTGCGAAAAGAATCGGCAGTAGGACGGAAACGTGTTGACCACCGATTAGTTTTTTGCTAATAACTCTTGCATCCTTCGACCGACTTCTTCGACTAAGAGCTCGATGGAAAGCTTATCTGTTCCTCTTTCAGATGGCATTAACATATTTAACGAAAAGTCATGAAAATATAAATTTTTTTGATCAAAACTAAAATATCCTCGAAATCATTGAAAAAGAAGTACCTTATCAGACGAAAATATGCCTTATCTAATAAGAGACATTTAAATTTTTTTAATTGCATAAATGGGTGGCATTTTATTCAGAATTAATAGTTTTTTACATAAAAAAAAAGTCCGTCTAATTTTTTCACATTAAATACTAGAATTATAGAAAAGTACTTTGCGAAAAGGATCGGCAGTAGGACGGAAACGTGTTGACCACCGATTAGTTTTTTGCTAATAACTCTTGCATCCTTCGACCCACTTCTTCGACTAAGAGCTCGATGGAAAGCCTATCTGTTCCTCTTTCAGATGGCTTTAACATATTTTACGAAAAGTCGTAAGAAATAAAATTTTTTTGATCAAAACTAAAATATCGTCGAAATCATTGAAAAAGAAGTACCTTATTAGATAAAAATATGCCTTATCTAATAAGAGACATTTAAATTTTTTTAATTGCATAAATGGGTGGCATTTTATTCAGAATTAATAGTTTTTTTACATGGATAAAAACTCCGTTTAATTTTTTCCCATTAAAAACTATAATTATAGAAAAGTACTTTGCGAAAAGAATCGGCAGTAGGACGGAATCGTGTTGACCACCGATTAGTTTTTTGCTAATAACTCTTGCATCCGTCGACCGACTTCTTCGACTAAAAGCTCGATGGAAAGCTTATCTGTTCCTCTTTCAGGTGGCATTAACATATTTTACGAAAAGTCGTAAGAAATAAAATTTTTTTGATCGAAACTAAAATATCCTCGAAATCATTGAAAAAGAAGTACCTTATCAGACGAAAATATGCCTTATCTAATGAAAGACATTTAAATTTTTTTAATTGCATAAATGGGTGGCATTTTATTCAGAATTAATAGTTTTTTTACATGGAGAAAAACTCCGTTTAATTTTTTCCCTTTAAAAACTATAATTATAGAAAAGTACTTTGCGAAAAGAATCGGCAGTACGACGGAATCGTGTTGACCACCGATTAGTTTTTTGCTAATAACTCTTGCACCCTTCGACCGACTTCTTCGAATAAGAGCTCGATGGAAAGCTTATCTGTTCCTCTTTCAGATGGCATTAACATATTTTACGAAAAGTCATGAGAAATAAAATTTTTTTGATCAAAATTAAAATATCCTCGAAATCATTGAAAAAGAAAAACCTTATCATACGAAAATATGCCTCATCTAATAAGAGACATTTAAATTTTTTTAATTGCATGGGTGGCATTTTATTCAGAATTAATAGTTTTTTACATAAACAAAATTACCGTTTAATTTTTTCCCATTAAATACTATAATTATAGAAAAGTACTTTGCGAAAAGAATCGGCAGTAGGACGGAATCGTGTTGACCACCGATAAGTTTTTTGCTAATAAATCTTGCATCCTTCGACCGACTTCTTCAACTAAAAGCTCGATGGAAAGCTTATCTGTTCCTCTTTCAGATGGCATTAACATATTTTACGAAAAGTCATGAGAAATAAAATTTTTTTGATCAAAACTTAAATATCCTCGAAATCATTGAAAAAGAAGTACCTTATCAGATGAAAATATGCATTATGTAATAAGAGACATTTAAATTTTTTTAATTTTATAAATGGGTGGCATTTTATTCAAAATTAATAGTTTTTTACATAGACAAAAAATTCGTATAATTTTTTCCCGTTAAATACTATAATTATAGAAAAGTACTTTGCGAAAAGAATCGGCAGTAGGACGGAATCGTGTTGACCACCGATTGGTTTTTTGCTAATAACTCTTGCATCCTTCGACCGACTTCTTCGACTAAGAGCTCGATGGAAAGCTTATCTGTTCCTCTTTCAGATGGCATTAACATATTTTACGAAAAGTCATGAAAATATAAATTTTTTTGATCAAAACTAAAATATCCTCGAAATCATTGAAAAAGAAGTACCTTATCAGACGAAAATATGCCTTATCTAATAAGAGACATTTAAATTTTTTTAATTGCATAAACGGGTGGAATTTTATTCAGAATTAATAGTTTTTTACATAAAAAAAAAGTCCGTCTAATTTTTTCACATTAAATACTAGAATTATAGAAAAGTACTTTGCGAAAAGAATCGGCAGTAGGACGGAAACGTGTTGACCACCGATTAGTTTTTTGCTAGTAACTCTTGCATCCTTCGACCGACTTCTTCGACTAAGAGCTCGATGGAAAGCTTATCTGTTCCTCTTTCAGATGGCTTTAACATATTTTACGAAAAGTCGTAAGAAATAAAATTTTTTTGATCAAAACTAAAATATCGTCGAAATCATTGAAAAAGAAGTAACTTATTAGATGAAAATATGCCTTATCTAATAAGAGACATTTAAATTTTTTTAATTGCATAAATGAATGGCATTTTATTCAGAATTAATAGTTTTTTTACATGGATAAAAACTCCGTTTAATTTTTTCCCATTAAAAACTATAATTATAGAAAAGTACTTTGCGAAAAGAATCAGCAGTAGGACGGAATCGTGTTGACCACCGATTAGTTTTTTGCTAATAACTCTTGCATCCTTCGACCGACTTCTTCGACTAAAAGCTCGATGGAAAGCTTATCTGTTCCTCTTTCAGATGGCATTAACATATTTTACGAAAAGTCGTAAGAAATAAAATTTTTTTGATCGAAACTAAAATATCCTCGAAATCATTGAAAAAGAAGTACCTTATCAGACGAAAATATGCCTTATCTAATAAAAGACATTTAAATTTTTTTAATTGCATAAATGGGTGGCATTTTATTCAGAATTAATAGTTTTTTTACATGGAGAAAAACTCCGTTTAATTTTTTCCCTTTAAAAACTATAATTATAGAAAAGTACTTTGCGAAAAGAATCGGCAGTACGACGGAATCGTGTTGACCACCGATTAGTTTTTTGCTAATAACTCTTGCACCCTTCGACCGACTTCTTCGAATAAGAGCTCGATGGAAAGCTTATCTGTTCCTCTTTCAGATGGCATTAACATATTTTACGAAAAGTCATGAGAAATAAAATTTTTTTGATCAAAATTAAAATATCCTCGAAATCATTGAAAAAGAAAAACCTTATCATACGAAAATTTGCCTCATCTAATAAGAGACATTTAAATTTTTTTAATTGCATGGGTGGCATTTTATTCAGAATTAATAGTTTTTTTTACATGGACAAAAAATTCGTTTAATTTTTTCCCATTAAATACTACAATTATAGAAAAGCATTTTGCGAAAAGAATCGGCAGTAGGACGGAACCGTGTTGACCACCGATTGGTTTGTTGCTAACAACTCTTGCATTCTTCGACCGACTTCTTCGACTAAGAGCTCGATGGAAAGCTTATCTGTTCCTCTTTCAGATGGCATTAACATATTTTACGAAAAGTCATGACAAATAAAATTTTTTTGATCAAAACTAAAATATCCTCGAAATCATTGAAGAAGAAGTACCTTATCAGACGAAAATATGCCTTATCTAATAAGAGACATTTAAATTTTTTTAATTGCATAAATGGGTGGCATTTTATTCAGAATTAATAGTTTTTTTACATGGAGAAAAACTCCGTTTAATTTTTTCCCTTTAAAAACTATAATTATAGAAAAGTACTTTGCGAAAAGAATCGGCAGTACGACGGAATCGTGTTGACCACCGATTAGTTTTTTGCTAATAACTCTTGCACCCTTCGACCGACTTCTTCGAATAAGAGCTCGATGGAAAGCTTATCTGTTCCTCTTTCAGATGGCATTAACATATTTTACGAAAAGTCATGAGAAATAAAATTTTTTTGATCAAAATTAAAATATCCTCGAAATCATTGAAAAAGAAAAACCTTATCATACGAAAATTTGCCTCATCTAATAAGAGACATTTAAATTTTTTTAATTGCATGGGTGGCATTTTATTCAGAATTAATAGTTTTTTTTACATGGACAAAAAATTCGTTTAATTTTTTCCCATTAAATACTACAATTATAGAAAAGCATTTTGCGAAAAGAATCGGCAGTAGGACGGAACCGTGTTGACCACCGATTGGTTTGTTGCTAACAACTCTTGCATTCTTCGACCGACTTCTTCGACTAAATGCTCGATGGAAAGCTTATCTGTTCCTCTTTCAGATGGCATTAACATATTTTACGAAAAGTCGTAAGAAATAAAATTTTTTTGATCAAAACTAAAATATCCTCCAAATCATTGAAAAAGAAGTACCTTATCATACGAAAATATGCCTAATCTAATAAGAGACATTTAAATTTTTTTAATTGCATAAACAGGTGGTATTTTATTCAGAATTAATAGTTTTTTTACATGGACAAAAAATTCGTTTAATTTTTTTCCCATTAAATACTACAATTATAGAAAAGCATTTTGCGAAAAGAATCGGCAGTAGGACGGAAACGTGTTGACCACCGATTAGTTTTTTGCTAATAACTCTTGCATCCTTCGACCGACTTCTTCGACTAAGAGCTCGATGGAAAGCTTATCTGTTCCTCTTTCAGATGGCATTAACATATTTTACGAAAAGTCATGAAAATATAAATTTTTTTGATCAAAACTAAAATATCCTCGAAATCATTGAAAAAGAAGTACCTTATTAGACGAAAATATGCCTTATCTAATAAGAGACATTTAAAATTTTTTAATTGCGTAAATGGGTGGCATTTTATTGAGAATTAATAGCTTTTTACATAAACAAAAACTCCGTTTACCACCGATTAGTTTTTTTCTAATAACTCTTTCATCCTTCGACCGACTTCTTCGAATAAGAGCTTGATGGAAAGCTTATCTGTTCCTCTTTCAGATGGCATTAACATATTTTACGAAAAGTCGTAAGAAATAAAATTTTTTTGATCAAAACTAAAATATCCTCCAAATCATTGAAAAAGAAGTACCTTATCATACGAAAATATGCCTTATCTAATAAGAGACATTTAAATTTTTTTAATTGCATAAACAGGTGGTATTTTATTCAGAATTAATAGTTTTTTTACATGGACAAAAAATTCGTTTAATTTTTTTCCCATTAAATACTACAATTATAGAAAAGCATTTTGCGAAAAGAATCGGCAGTAGGACGGAAACGTGTTGACCACCGATTAGTTTTTTGCTAATAACTCTTGCATCCTTCGACCGACTTCTTCGACTAAGAGCTCGATGGAAAGCTTATCTGTTCCTCTTTCAGATGGCATTAACATATTTTACGAAAAGTCATGAAAATATAAATTTTTTTGATCAAAACTAAAATATCCTCGAAATCATTGAAAAAGAAGTACCTTATCAGACGAAAATATGCCTTATCTAATAAGAGACATTTAAATTTTTTTAATTGCATAAATGGGTGGCATTTTATTCAGAATTAATAGTTTTTTACATAAAAAAAAAGTCCGTCTAATTTTTCACATTAAATACTAGAATTATAGAAAAGTACTTTGCGAAAAGAATCGGCAGTAGGACGGAAACGTGTTGACCACCGATTAGTTTTTTGCTAATAACTCTTGCATCCTTCGACCGACTTCTTCGACTAAATGCTCGATGGAAAGCTTATCTGTTCCTCTTTCAGATGGCATTAACATATTTTACGAAAAGTCGTAAGAAATAAAATTTTTTTGATCAAAACTAAAATATCCTCCAAATCATTGAAAAAGAAGTACCTTATCATACGAAAATATGCCTTATCTAATAAGAGACATTTAAATTTTTTTAATTGCATGGGTGGCATTTTATTCAGAATTAATAGTTTTTTTTACATGGACAAAAAATTCGTTTAATTTTTTCCCATTAAATACTACAATTATAGAAAAGCATTTTGCGAAAAGAATCGGCAGTAGGACGGAACCGTGTTGACCACCGATTGGTTTGTTGCTAACAACTCTTGCATTCTTCGACCGACTTCTTCGACTAAATGCTCGATGGAAAGCTTATCTGTTCCTCTTTCAGATGGCATTAACATATTTTACGAAAAGTCGTAAGAAATAAAATTTTTTTGATCAAAACTAAAATATCCTCCAAATCATTGAAAAAGAAGTACCTTATCATACGAAAATATGCCTTATCTAATAAGAGACATTTAAATTTTTTTAATTGCATAAACAGGTGGCATTTTATTCAGAATTAATAGTTTTTTTACATGGACAAAAAATTCGTTTAATTTTTTTCCCATTAAATACTACAATTATAGAAAAGCATTTTGCGAAAAGAATCGGCAGTAGGACGGAAACGTGTTGACCACCGATTAGTTTTTTGCTAATAACTCTTGCATCCTTCGACCGACTTCTTCGACTAAGAGCTCGATGGAAAGCTTATCTGTTCCTCTTTCAGATGGCATTAACATATTTTACGAAAAGTCATGAAAATATAAATTTTTTTGATCAAAACTAAAATATCCTCGAAATCATTGAAAAAGAAGTACCATATCAGACGAAAATATGCCTTATCTAATAAGAGACATTTAAATTTTTTTAATTGCATAAATGGGTGGCATTTTATTCAGAATTAATAGTTTTTTACATAAAAAAAAAGTCCGTCTAATTTTTTCACATTAAATACTAGAATTATAGAAAAGTACTTTGCGAAAAGAATCGGCAGTAGGACGGAAACGTGTTGACCACCGATTAGTTTTTTGCTAATAACTCTTGCATCCTTCGACCGACTTTTTCGACTAAGAGCTCGATGGAAAGCTTATCTGTTCCTCTTTCAGATGGCATTAACATATTTTACGAAAAGTCATGAAAATATAAATTTTTTTGATCAAAACTAAAATATCCTCGAAATCATTGAAAAAGAAGTACCTTATCAGACGAAAATATGCCTTATCTAATAAGAGACATTTAAATTTTTTTAATTGCATGGGTGGCATTTTATTCAGAATTAATAGTTTTTTTTACATGGACAAAAAATTCGTTTAATTTTTTCCCATTAAATACTACAATTATAGAAAAGCATTTTGCGAAAAGAATCGGCAGTAGGACGGAACCGTGTTGACCACCGATTGGTTTGTTGCTAACAACTCTTGCATTCTTCGACCGACTTCTTCGACTAAATGCTCGATGGAATGCTTATCTGTTCCTCTTTCAGATGGCATTAACATATTTTACGAAAAGTCGTAAGAAATAAAATTTTTTTGATCAAAACTAAAATATCCTCCAAATCATTGAAAAAGAAGTACCTTATCATACGAAAATATGCCTTATCTAATAAGAGACATTTAAATTTTTTTAATTGCATAAACAGGTGGCATTTTATTCAGAATTAATAGTTTTTTTACATGGACAAAAAATTCGTTTAATTTTTTTCCCATTAAATACTACAATTATAGAAAAGCATTTTGCGAAAAGAATCGGCAGTAGGACGGAAACGTGTTGACCATCGATTAGTTTTTTGCTAATAACTCTTGCATCCTTCGACCGACTTCTTCGACTAAGAGCTCGATGGAAAGCTTATCTGTTCCTCTTTCAGATGGCATTAACATATTTTACGAAAAGTCATGACAAATAAAATTTTTTTGATCAAAACTAAAATATCCTCGAAATCATTGAAGAAGAAGTACCTTATCAGACGAAAATATGCCTTATCTAATAAGAGACATTTAAAATTTTTTAATTGCGTAAATGGGTGGCATTTTATTGAGAATTAATAGCTTTTTACATAAACAAAAACTCCGTTTACCACCGATTAGTTTTTTTCTAATAACTCTTTCATCCTTCGACCGACTTCTTCGAATAAGAGCTTGATGGAAAGCTTATCTGTTCCTCTTTCAGATGGCATTAACATATTTTACGAAAAGTCGTAAGAAATAAAATTTTTTTGATCAAAACTAAAATATCCTCCAAATCATTGAAAAAGAAGTACCTTATCATACGAAAATATGCCTTATCTAATAAGAGACATTTAAATTTTTTTAATTGCATAAACAGGTGGCATTTTATTCAGAATTAATAGTTTTTTTACATGGACAAAAAATTCGTTTAATTTTTTTCCCATTAAATACTACAATTATAGAAAAGCATTTTGCGAAAAGAATCGGCAGTAGGACGGAAACGTGTTGACCACCGATTAGTTTTTTGCTAATAACTCTTGCATCCTTCGACCGACTTCTTCGACTAAGAGCTCGATGGAAAGCTTATCTGTTCCTCTTTCAGATGGCATTAACATATTTTACGAAAAGTCATGAAAATATAAATTTTTTTGATCAAAACTAAAATATCCTCGAAATCATTGAAAAAGAAGTACCTTATCAGACGAAAATATGCCTTATCTAATAAGAGACATTTAAATTTTTTTAATTGCATAAATGGGTGGAATTTTATTCAGAATTAATAGTTTTTTACATAAAAAAAAAGTCCGTCTAATTTTTTCACATTAAATACTAGAATTATAGAAAAGTACTTTGCGAAAAGAATCGGCAGTAGGACGGAAACGTGTTGACCACCGATTAGTTTTTTGCTAATAACTCTTGCATCCTTCGACCGACTTCTTCGACTAAGAGCTCGATGGAAAGCTTATCTGTTCCTCTTTCAGATGGCTTTAACATATTTTACGAAAAGTCGTAAGAAATAAAATTTTTTTGATCAAAACTAAAATATCGTCGAAATCATTGAAAAAGAAGTACCTTATTAGATGAAAATATGCCTTATCTAATAAGAGACATTTAAATTTTTTTAATTGCATAAATGGGTGGCATTTTATTCAGAATTAATAGTTTTTTTACATGGATAAAAACTCCGTTTAATTTTTTCCCATTAAAAACTATAATTATAGAAAAGTACTTTGCGAAAAGAATCGGCAGTAGGACGGAGTCGTGTTGACCAACGATTAGTTTTTTGCTAATAACTCTTGCATCCTTCGACCGACTTCTTCGACTAAAAGCTCGATGGAAAGCTTATCTGTTCCTCTTTCAGATGGCATTAACATATTTTACGAAAAGTCGTAAGAAATAAAATTTTCTTGATCGAAACTAAAATATCCTCGAAATCATTGAAAAAGAAGTACCTTATCAGACGAAAATATGCCTTATCTAATAAAAGACATTTAAATTTTTTTAATTGCATAAATGGGTGGCATTTTATTCAGAATTAATAGTTTTTTTACATGGAGAAAAACTCCGTTTAATTTTTTCCCTTTAAAAACTATAATTATAGAAAAGTACTTTGCGAAAAGAATCGGCAGTACGACGGAATCGTGTTGACCACCGATTAGTTTTTTGCTAATAACTCTTGCACCCTTCGACCGACTTCTTCCACTAAGAGCTCGATGGAAAGCTTATCTGTTCCTCTTTCAGATGGCATTAACATATTTTACGAAAAGTCATGAGAAATAAAATTTTTTTGATCAAAATTAAAATAGTCTCGAAATCATTGAAAAAGAAAAACCTTATCATACGAAAATATGCCTCATCTAATAAGAGACATTTAAATTTTTTTAATTGCATGGGTGGCATTTTATTCAGAATTAATAGTTTTTTTTACATGGACAAAAAATTCGTTTAATTTTTTCCCATTAAATACTACAATTATAGAAAAGCATTTTGCGAAAAGAATCGGCAGTAGGACGGAACCGTGTTGACCACCGATTGGTTTGTTGCTAACAACTCTTGCATTCTTCGACCGACTTCTTCGACTAAATGCTCGATGGAAAGCTTATCTGTTCCTCTTTCAGATGGCATTAACATATTTTACGAAAAGTCGTAAGAAATAAAATTTTTTTGATCAAAACTAAAATATCCTCAAAATCATTGAAAAAGTAGTACCTTATCAGACGAAAATATGCCTTGTCTAATAAGAGACATTTAAATTTTTTAATTTCATAAATGGGTGGCATTTTATTCAGAATTAATAGTTTTTTACATGGACAAAAAATTCGTTTAATTTTTTCCTATTAAATACTTGAATTATAGAAAAGTACTTTGCGAAAAGAATCGGCAGTAGGACGGAAACATGTTGACCACCGATTAGTTTTTTGCTAATAACTGTTGCATCCTTCGACCGACTTCTTCGACTAAGAGCTCGATGGAAAGCTTATCTGTTCCTCTTTCAGATGGCATTAACATATTTTACGAAAAGTCATGACAAATAAAATTTTTTTGATCAAAACTAAAATATCCTCGAAATCATTGAAGAAGAAGTACCTTATCAGACGAAAATATGCCTTATCTAATAAGAGACATTTAAAATTTTTTAATTGCGTAAATGGGTGGCATTTTATTGAGAATTAATAGCTTTTTACATAAACAAAAACTCCGTTTACCACCTATTAGTTTTTTTCTAATAACTCTTTCATCCTTCGACCGACTTCTTCGAATAAGAGCTTGATGGAAAGCTTATCTGTTCCTCTTTCAGATGGCATTAACATATTTTACGAAAAGTCGTAAGAAATAAAATTTTTTTGATCAAAACTAAAATATCCTCCAAATCATTGAAAAAGAAGTACCTTATCATACGAAAATATGCCTTATCTAATAAGAGACATTTAAATTTTTTTAATTGCATAAACAGGTGGCATTTTATTCAGAATTAATAGTTTTTTTACATGGACAAAAAATTCGTTTAATTTTTTTCCCATTAAATACTACAATTATAGAAAAGCATTTTGCGAAAAGAATCGGCAGTAGGACGGAAACGTGTTGACCACCGATTAGTTTTTTGCTAATAACTCTTGCATCCTTCGACCGACTTCTTCGACTAAGAGCTCGATGGAAAGCTTATCTGTTCCTCTTTCAGATGGTATTAACATATTTTACGAAAAGTCGTAAGAAATAAAATTTTTTTTGATCAAAACTAAAATATTCTCGAAATCATTGAAAAAGAAGTCCCTTATCAGACGAAAATATGCCTTATCTAATAAGAGACATTCAAATTTTTTTAATTGCATAAATGGGTGGCATTTTATTCGGAATTAATAGTTTTTTACATAAACAAAAACTCCGTTTAATTTTTTCCCATTAAATACTAGAATTATAGAAAAGTACTTTGCGAAAAGAATCGGCAGTAGGACGGAATCGTGTTGACCACCGATTGGTTTTTTGCTAACAACTCTTGCATCCTTCGACCGACTTCTTCGAATAAGAGCTCGATGGAAAGCTTATCTGTTCCTCTTTCAGATGGCATTAACATATTTTACGAAAAGTCATGAGAAATAAAATTTTTTTGATCAAAACTAAAATATCCTCGAAATCATTGAAAAAGAAAAACCTTATCATACGAAAATATGCCTTATCTAATAAGAGACATTTAAATTTTTTTAATTGCATATTATTCAGTATTAATAGTTTTTTTTACATGGACAAAAAATTCGTTTAATTTTTTCCCATTAAATACTACAAA
The DNA here is from genome assembly GCA_034638295.1 of Phortica okadai. Classification (NCBI taxonomy): domain Eukaryota; kingdom Metazoa; phylum Arthropoda; class Insecta; order Diptera; family Drosophilidae; genus Phortica; species Phortica okadai. The sequence goes on along the minus strand of CM067850.1, from coordinate 25,353,335 downwards.
TATAGAAAAGCATTTTGCGAAAAGAATCGGCAGTAGGACGGAATCGTGTTGACCACCGATTGGTTTTTTGCTAACAACTCTTGCATTCTTCGACCGACTTCTTCGACTAAATGCTCGATGGAAAGCTTATCTGTTCCTCTTTCAGATGGCATTAACATATTTTACGAAAAGTCGTAAGAAATAAAATTTTTTTGATCAAAACTAAAATATCCTCAAAATCATTGAAAAAGAAGTACCTTATCAGACGAAAATATGCCTTGTATAATAAGAGACATTTAAATTTTTTAATTTCATAAATGGGTGGCATTTTATTCAGAATTAATAGTTTTTTACGTGAACAAAAAATTCGTTTAATTATTTCCCATTAAATACTATAATTATAGAAAAGTACTTTGCGAAAAGAATCGGCAGTAGGACGGAAACGTGTTAACCACCGATTAGTTTTTTGTTAATAACTGTTGCATCCCTCGACCGACTTCTTCGACTAAGAGCTCGATGGAAAGCTTATCTGTTCCTCTTTCAGATGGCATTTACATAGTTTACGAAAAGTCATGACAAATAAAATTTTTTTGATCAAAACTAAAATATCCTCGAAATCATTGAAGAAGTAGTACCTTATCAGACGAAAATAGGCCTTATCTAATAAGAGACATTTAAATTTTTTTAATTGCATAAATGGGTGGCATTTTATTCAGAATTAATAGTTTTTTACATAAACAAAAACTCCGTTTACCACCGATTAGTTTTTTTCTAATACCTCTTGCATCCTTCGACCGACTTCTTCGAATAAGAGCTTGATGGAAAGCTTATCTGTTCCTCTTTCAGATGGCATTAACATATCTTACGAAAAGTCGTAAGAAATAAAATTTTTTTGATCAAAACTAAAATATCCTCCAAATCATTGAAAAAGAAGTACCTTATCATACGAAAATATGCCTTATCTAATAAGAGACATTTAAATTTTTTTAATTGCATAAACAGGTGGCATTTTATTCAGAATTAATAGTTTTTTTACATGGACAAAAAATTCGTTTAATTTTTTTCCCATTAAATACTACAATTATAGAAAAGCATTTTGCGAAAATAATCGGCAGTAGGACGGAAACGTGTTGACCACCGATTAGTTTTTTGCTAATAACTCTAGCATCCTTCGACCGACTTCTTCGACTAAGAGCTCGATAGAAAGCTTATCTGTTCCTCTTTCAGATGGCATTAACATATTTTACGAAAAGTCGTAAGAAATAAAATTTTTTTGATCAAAACTAAAATATCCTCGAAATCATTAAAAAAAAAGTACCTTATCATACGAAAATATGCATAATCTAACAAGAGACATTTAAATTTTTTTAATTGCATAAATGGGTGGCATTTTATTCAGAATTAATAGTTTTTTTACATGGACAAAAAATTCGTTTAATTTTTTTCCCATTAAATACTACAATTATAGAAAAGCATTTTGCGAAAAGAATCGGCAGTAGGACGGAATCGTGTTGACCACCGATTAGTTTTTTGCTAACAACTCTTGCATTCTTCGACCGACTTCTTCGACTAAATACTTGATGGAAAGCTTATCTGTTCCTCTTTCAGATGGCATTAATATATCTTACGAAAAGTCGTAAGAAATAAAATTTTTTTGATCAAAACTAAAATATCCTCAAAATCATTGAAAAAGTAGTACCTTATCATACGAAAATATGCATAATCTAACAAGAGACATTTTAATTTTTTTAATTGCATAAATGGGTGGCATTTTATTCAGAATTAATAGTTTTTTTACATGGACAAAAAATTCGTTTAATTTTTTTCCCATTAAATACTACAATTATAGAAAAGCATTTTGCGAAAAGAATCGGCAGTAGGACGGAATCGTGTTGACCACCGATTAGTTTTTTGCTAACAACTCTTGCATTCTTCGACCGACTTCTTCGACTAAATACTTGATGGAAAGCTTATCTGTTCGTCTTTCAGATGGCATTAACATATCTTACGAAAAGTCGTAAGAAATAAAATTTTTTTGATCAAAACTAAAATATCCTCGAAATCATTAAAAAAAAAGTACCTTATCATACGAAAATATGCATAATCTAACAAGAGACATTTAAATTTTTTTAATTGCATAAATGGGTGGCATTTTATTCAGAATTAATAGTTTTTTACATAAACAAAAACTCCGTTTACCACCGATTAGTTTTTTTCTAATACCTCTTGCATCCTTCGACCGACTTCTTCGAATAAGAGCTCGATGGAAAGCTTATCTGTTCCTCTTTCAGATGGCATTAACATATTTTACGAAAAGTCGTAAGAAATAAAATTTTTATGATCAAAACTAAAATATCCTCCAAATCATTGAAAAAGAAGTACCTTATCAGACGAAAATATGCCTTATCTAATAAGAGACATTTAAATTTTTTTAATTTCATAAATGGGTGGCATTTTATTCAGAATTAATAGTTTTTTATATGGACAAAAAATTCGTTTAATTTTTTCCCATTAAATACTACAATTATAGAAAAGCATTTTGCGAAAAGAATCGGCAGTATGACGGAAACGTGTTGACCACCGATTGGTTTTTTGCTAATAACTCTGGCATCCTTCGACCGACTTCTTCGACTAAGAGCTCGATGGAAAGCTTATCTGTTCCTCTTTCAGATGGGATTAAAATATTTTACGAAAAGTCATGACAAATAAAATTTTTTTGATCAAAACTAAAATATCATCGAAATCATTGAAGAAGAACTACCTTATCAGACGAAAATATGCGTTATCTAATAAGAGACATTTAAATTTTTTTAATTGCATAAATGGGTGGCATTTTATTCAGAATTAATAGTTTTTTACATAAACAAAAACTCCGTTTACCACCGATTAGTTTTTTTTTAATACCTCTTGCATCCTTCGACCGACTTCTTCGAATAAGAGCTCGATGGAAAGCTTATCTGTTCCTCTTTCAGATGGCATTAACATATTTTACGAAAAGTCGTAAGAAATAAAATTTTTATGATCAAAACTAAAATATCCTCGAAATCATTGAAAAAGAAGTACCTTATCAGACGAAAATATGCTTTATCTAATAAGAGACATTTAAATTTTTTTAATTTCATAAATGGGTGGCATTTTATTCAGAATTAATAGTTTTTTATATGGACAAAAAATTCGTTTAATTTTTTCCCATTAAATACTACAATTATAGAAAAGCATTTTGCGAAAAGAATCGGCAGTATGACGGAAACGTGTTGACCACCGATTGGTTTTTTGCTAATAACTCTTGCATCCTTCGACCGACTTCTTCGACTAAGAGCTCGATGGAAAGCTTATCTGTTCCTCTTTCAGATGGGATTAACATATTTTACGAAAAGTCGTAAGAAATAAAATTTTTTTGATCAAAACTAAAATATCCTCGAAATCATTAAAAAAAAAGTACCTTATCATACGAAAATATGCATAATCTAACAAGAGACATTTAAATTTTTTTAATTGCATAAATGGGTGGCATTTTATTCAGAATTAATAGTTTTTTTACATGGACAAAAAATTCGTTTAATTTTTTTCCCATTAAATACTACAATTATAGAAAAGCATTTTGCGAAAAGAATCGGCAGTAGGACGGAATCGTGTTGACCACCGATTAGTTTTTTGCTAACAACTCTTGCATTCTTCGACCGACTTCTTCGACTAAATACTTGATGGAAAGCTTATCTGTTCCTCTTTCAGATGGCATTAACATATCTTACGAAAAGTCGTAAGAAATAAAATTTTTTTGATCAAAACTAAAATATCCTCAAAATCATTGAAAAAGTAGTACCTTATCAGACGAAAATATGCCTTGTCTAATAAGAGACATTTAAATTTTTTAATTTCATAAATGGGTGGCATTTTATTCAGAATTAATAGTTTTTTACATGGACAAAAAATTAGTTTAATTTTTTTCCCATTAAATACTACAATTATAGAAAAGTACTTTGCGAAAAGAATCGGCAGTAGGACGGAAACGTGTTGACCACCGATTAGTTTTTTGCTAATAACTGTTGCATCCTTCGACCGACTTCTTCGACTAAGAGCTCGATGGAAAGCTTATCTGTTCCTCTTTCAGATGGCATTAAAATATTTTACGAAAAGTCATGACAACTAAAATTTTTTTGATCAAAACTAAAATATCCTCGAAATCATTGAAGAAGAACTACCTTATCAGACGAAAATATGCCTTATCTAATAAGAGACATTTAAATTTTTTTAATTGCATAAATGGGTGGCATTTTATTCAGAATTAATAGTTTTTTACATAAACAAAAACTCCGTTTACCACCGATTAGTTTTTTTCTAATAACTCTTGCATCCTTCGACCGACTTCTTCGAATAAGAGCTCGATGGAAAGCTTATCTGTTCCTCTTTCAGATGGCAGTAACATATTTTACGAAAAGTCGTAAGAAATAAAATTTTTTTGATCAAAACTAAAATATCCTCCAAATCATTGAAGAAGAAGTACCTTATCATACGAAAATATGCATAATCTAACAAGAGACATTTAAATTTTTTTAATTTCATTAATGGGTGGCATTTTATTCAGAATTAATAGTTTTTTTACATGGACAACAAATTCGTTTAATTTTTTCCCATTAAATGCTATAATTATAGAAAAGTACTTTGCGAAAAGAATCGGCAGTAGGACGGAAACGTGTTGACCACCGATTAGTTTTTTGCTAATAACTCTAGCATCCTTCGACCGACTTCTTCGACTAAGAGCTCGATGGAAAGCTTATCTGTTCCTCTTTCAGATGTCATTAACATATTTTACGAAAATTCATGACAAATAAAATTCTTTTGATCAAAACTAAAATATCCTCGAAATCATTAAAAAAAAAGTACCTTATCATACGAAAATATGCATAATCTAACAAGAGACATTTAAATTTTTTTAATTTCATTAATGGGTGGCATTTTATTCAGAATTAATAGTTTTTTTACATGGACAACAAATTCGTTTAATTTTTTCCCATTAAATGCTATAATTATAGAAAAGTACTTTGCGAAAAGAATCGGCAGTAGGACGGAAACGTGTTGACCACCGATTAGTTTTTTGCTAATAACTGTTGCATCCTTCGACCGACTTCTTCGACTAAGAGCTCGATGGAAAGCTTATCTGTTCCTCTTTCAGATGGCATTAACATATTTTACGAAAAGTCATGACAAATAAAATTTTTTTGATCAAAACTAAAATATCCTCGAAATCATTGAAGAAGAAGTACCTTATCAGACGAAAATATGCCTTATCTAATAAGAGACATTTAAATTTTTTTAATTGCATAAATGGGTGGCATTTTATTCAGAATTAATAGTTTTTTACATAAACAAAAACTCCGTTTACCACCGATTAGTTTTTTTCTAATAACTCTTGCATCCTTCGACCGACTTCTTCGAATAAGAGCTCGATGGAAAGCTTATCTGTTCCTCTTTCAGATGGCTGTAACATATTTTACGAAAAGTCGTAAGAAATAAAATTTTTTTGATCAAAACTAAAATATCCTCCAAATCATTGAAAAAGAAGTACCTTATCATACGAAAATATGCCTTATCTAATAAGAGACATTTAAATTTTTTTAATTGCATAAACAGGTGGTATTTTATTCAGAATTAATAGTTTTTTTACATGGACAAAAAATTCGTTTAATTTTTTTCCCATTAAATACTACAATTATAGAAAAGCATTTTGCGAAAAGAATCGGCAGTAGGACGGATACGTGTTGACCACCGATTAGTTTTTTGCTAATAACTCTTGCATCCTTCGACCGACTTCTTCGACTAAGAGCTCGATGGAAAGCTTATCTGTTCCTCTTTCAGATGGCATTAACATATTTTACGAAAAGTCGTAAGAAATAAAATTTTTATGATCAAAACTAAAATATCCTCCAAATCATTGAAAAAGAAGTACCTTATCAGACGAAAATATGCCTTATCTAATAAGAGACATTAAAATTTTTTTAATTGCATAAACAGGTGGCATTTTATTCAGAATTAATAGTTTTTTTACATGGACAAAAAATTCGTTTAATTTTTTTCCCATTAAATACTACAATTATAGAAAAGCATTTTGCGAAAAGAATCGGCAGTATGACGGAAACGTGTTGACCACCGATTGGATTTTTGCTAATAACTCTTGCATCCTTCGACCGACTTCTTCGACTAAGAGCTCGATGGAAAGCTTAACTGTTCCTCTTTCAGATGGCATTAACATATTTTACGAAAAGTCGTAAGAAATAAAATTTTTTTGATCAAAACTAAAATATCCTCGAAATCATTGAAAAAGAAGTACCTTATCATACGAAAATATGCATAATCTAACAAGAGACATTTAAATTTTCTTAATTGCATAAATGGGTGGCATTTTATTCAGAATTAATAGTTTTTTTACATGGACAAAAAATTCGTTTAATTTTTTCCCATTAAATACTACAATTATAGAAAAGCATTTTGCGAAAAGAATCGGCAGTAGGACGGAATCGTGTTGACCACCGATTAGTTTTTTGCTAATAACTCTTGCATCCTTCGACCGACTTCTTCGACTAAGAGCTCGATGGAAAGCTTATCTGTTCCTCTTTCAGATGGTATTAACATATTTTACGAAAAGTCATGAGAAATAAAATTTTTTTGATCAAAACTAAAATATCCTCGAAATCATTGAAGAAGAAGTACCTTATCAGACGAAAATATGCCTTATCTAATAAGAGACATTTAAATTTTTTTAATTGCATAAATGGGTGGCATTCTATTCAGAATTAATAGTTTTTTTACGTGGACAAAAAATTCGTTTAATTTTTTCCCATTAAGTACTACAATTATAGAAAAGTATTTTACGAAAAGAATCGGCAGTAGGACGGAATCGTGTTGACCACCGATTGGTTTTTTGCTAACAACTCTTGCATCCTTCGACCGACTTCTTCGACTAAGAGCTCGATGGAAAACTTATCTGTTCCTCTTTCAGATGGCATTAACATATTTTACGAAAAGTCGTAAGAAATAAAATTTTTTTGATCAAAACTAAAATATCCTCCAAATCATTGAAAAAGAAGTACCTTATCAGACGAAAATATGCCTTATCTAATAAGAGACATTTAAATTTTTTTAATTTCATAAATGGGTGGCATTTTATTCAGAATTAATAGTTTTTTTACATGGACAAAAAATTCGTTTAATTTTTTCCCATTAAATACTACAATTATAGAAAAGCATTTTGCGAAAAGAATCGGCAGTAGGATGGAATCGTGTTGACCACCGATTGGTTTTTTGCTAATAACTCTTGCATCCTTCGACCGACTTCTTCGACTAAGAGCTCGATGGAAAGCTTATCTGTTCCTCTTTCAGATGGCATTAACATATTTTATGAAAAGTCGTAAGATATAAAATTTTTTTGATCAAAACTAAAATATCCTCCAAATCATTGAAAAAGAAGTACCTTATCAGACGAAAATATGCCTTATCTAATAAGAGACATTTAAATTTTTTTAATTTCGTAAATGGGTGGCATTTTATTCAGAATTAATAGTTTTTTTACATGGACAAAAAATTCGTTTAATTTTTTCCCATTAAATACTACAATTATAGAAAAGCATTTTGCGAAAAGAATCGGCAGTAGGACGGAATCGTGTTGACCACCGATTGGTTTTTTGCTAACAACTCTTGCATCCTTCGACCGACTTCTTCGAATAAGAGCTCGATGGAAAGCTTATCTGTTCCTCTTTCAGATGGCATTAACATATTTTACGAAAAGTCATGAGAAATAAAATTTTTTTGATCGAATTTAAAATATCCTCGAAATCATTGAAGAATAAGTACCTTATCAGACAAATATATGCCTTATCTAATAAGAGACATTTAAATTTTTTTAATTTCATAAATGGGCGGCATTTTATTTAGAATTAATAGTTTTTTTACATGGACAAAAAATTCGTTTAATTTTTTCCCATTAAATACTACAATTATATAAAAACATTGTGCGAAAAGAATCGGTAGTAGGACGGAAACGTGTTGACCACCGATTAGTTTTCTGCTAATAACTCTTTCATCCTTCGGCCGACTTCTTCGAATAAGAGCTCGATGGAAAGCTTATCTGTTCCTCTTTCAGATGGCATTAACATATTTTACGAAAAGTCGTAAGATATAAAATTTTTTTGATCAAAACTAAAATATCCTCCAAATCATTGAAAAAGAAGTACCTTATCAGACGAAAATATGCCTTATCTAATAAGAGACATTTACATTTTTTTAATCGCATAAACGGGTGGCATTTTATTCAGAATTAATAGTTTTTTTACGTGGACAAAAAATTCGTTTAATTTTTTCCCATTAAATACTACAAGTATAGAAAAGCATTTTGCGAAAAGAATCGGCAGTAGGACGGAATCGTGTTGACCACCGATTGGTTTTTTGCTGACAACTCTTGCATCCTTCGACCGACTTCTTCGAATAAGAGCTCGATGGAAAGCTTATCTGTTCCTCTTTCAGATGGCATTAACATATTTTACGAAAAGTCGTAAGAAATAAAATTTTTTTGATCAAAACTAAAATATCCTCGAAATCATTGAAAAAGAAGAACCTTATCAGACGAAAATATGCCTTATCTAATAAGAGACATTTAAATTTTTTTAATTTCATAAATGGGTGGCATTTTATTCAGAATTAATAGTTTTTTACATAAACAAAAACTCCGTTTACCACCGATTAGTTTTTTTCTAATAACTCTTGCATCCTTCGACCGACTTCTTCGAATAAGAGCTCGATGGAAAGCTTATCTGTTCCTCTTTCAGATGGCAGTAATATATTTTACGAAAAGTCGTAAGAAATAAAATTTTTTTGATCAAAACTAAAATATCCTCCAAATCATTGAAAAAGAAGTACCTTATCATACGAAAATATGCCTTATCTAATAAGAGACATTTAAATTTTTTTAATTGCATAAACAGGTGGCATTTTATTCAGAATTAATAGTTTTTTTACATGGACAAAAAATTCGTTTAATTTTTTTCCCATTAAATACTACAATTATAGAAAAGCATTTTGCGAAAAGAATCGGCAGTAGGACGGATACGTGTTGACCACCGATTAGTTTTTTGCTAATAACTCTTGCATCCTTCGACCGACTTCTTCGACTAAGAGCTCGATGGAAAGCTTATCTGTTCCTCTTTCAGATGGCATTAACATATTTTACGAAAAGTCGTAAGAAATAAAATTTTTATGATCAAAACTAAAATATCCTCCAAATCATTGAAAAAGAAGTACCTTATCAGACGAAAATATGCCTTATCTAATAAGAGACATTAAAATTTTTTTAATTGCATAAACAGGTGGCATTTTATTCAGAATTAATAGTTTTTTTACATGGACAAAAAATTCGTTTAATTTTTTTCCCATTAAATACTACAATTATAGAAAAGCATTTTGCGAAAATAATCGGCAGTATGACGGAAACGTGTTGACCACCGATTGGATTTTTGCTAATAACTCTTGCATCCTTCGACCGACTTCTTCGACTAAGAGCTCGATGGAAAGCTTATCTGTTCCTCTTTCAGATGGCATTAACATATTTTACGAAAAGTCGTAAGAAATAAAATTTTTTTGATCAAAACTAAAATATCCTCGAAATCATTGAAAAAGAAGTACCTTATCATACGAAAATATGCATAATCTAACAAGAGACATTTAAATTTTCTTAATTGCATAAATGGGTGGCATTTTATTCAGAATTAATAGTTTTTTTACATGGACAAAAAATTCGTTTAATTTTTTCCCATTAAATACTACAATTATAGAAAAGCATTTTGCGAAAAGAATCGGCAGTAGGACGGAATCGTGTTGACCACCGATTAGTTTTTTGCTAATAACTCTTGCATCCTTCGACCGACTTCTTCGACTAAGAGCTCGATGGAAAGCTTATCTGTTCCTCTTTCAGATGGTATTAACATATTTTACGAAAAGTCATGAGAAATAAAATTTTTTTGATCAAAACTAAAATATCCTCGAAATCATTGAAGAAGAAGTACCTTATCAGACGAAAATATGCCTTATCTAATAAGAGACATTTAAATTTTTTTAATTGCATAAATGGGTGGCATTTTATTCAGAATTAATAGTTTTTTTACGTGGACAAAAAATTCGTTTAATTTTTTCCCATTAAGTACTACAATTATAGAAAAGTATTTTACGAAAAGAATCGGCAGTAGGACGGAATCGTGTTGACCACCGATTGGTTTTTTGCTAACAACTCTTGCATCCTTCGACCGACTTCTTCGACTAAGAGCTCGATGGAAAACTTATCTGTTCCTCTTTCAGATGGCATTAACATATTTTACGAAAAGTCGTAAGAAATAAAATTTTTTTGATCAAAACTAAAATATCCTCCAAATCATTGAAAAAGAAGTACCTTATCAGACGAAAATATGCCTTATCTAATAAGAGACATTTAAATTTTTTTAATTTCATAAATGGGTGGCATTTTATTCAGAATTAATAGTTTTTTTACATGGACAAAAAATTCGTTTAATTTTTTCCCATTAAATACTACAATTATAGAAAAGCATTTTGCGAAAAGAATCGGCAGTAGGACGGAATCGTGTTGACCACCGATTGGTTTTTTGCTAATAACTCTTGCATCCTTCGACCGACTTCTTCGACTAAGAGCTCGATGGAAAGCTTATCTGTTCCTCTTTCAGATGGCATTAACATATTTTACGAAAAGTCGTAAGATATAAAATTTTTTTGATCAAAACTAAAATATCCTCCAAATCATTGAAAAAGAAGTACCTTATCAGACGAAAATATGCCTTATCTAATAAGAGACATTTAAATTTTTTTAATTTCGTAAATGGGTGGCATTTTATTCAGAATTAATAGTTTTTTTACATGGACAAAAAATTCGTTTAATTTTTTCCCATTAAATACTACAATTATAGAAAAGCATTTTGCGAAAAGAATCGGCAGTAGGACGGAATCGTGTTGACCACCGATTGGTTTTTTGCTAACAACTCTTGCATCCTTCGACCGACTTCTTCGAATAAGAGCTCGATGGAAAGCTTATCTGTTCCTCTTTCAGATGGCATTAACATATTTTACGAAAAGTCATGAGAAATAAAATTTTTTTGATCGAATCTAAAATATCCTCGAAATCATTGAAGAATAAGTACCTTATCAGACAAATATATGCCTTATCTAATAAGAGACATTTAAATTTTTTTAATTTCATAAATGGGCGGCATTTTATTTAGAATTAATAGTTTTTTTACATGGACAAAAAATTCGTTTAATTTTTTCCCATTAAATACTACAATTATATAAAAACATTGTGCGAAAAGAATCGGTAGTAGGACGGAAACGTGTTGACCACCGATTAGTTTTCTCCTAATAACTCTTTCATCCTTCGGCCGACTTCTTCGAATAAGAGCTCGATGGAAAGCTTATCTGTTCCTCTTTCAGATGGCATTAACATATTTTACGAAAAGTCGTAAGATATAAAATTTTTTTGATCAAAACTAAAATATCCTCCAAATCATTGAAAAAGAAGTACCTTATCAGACGAAAATATGCCTTATCTAATAAGAGACATTTACATTTTTTTAATCGCATAAATGGGTGGCATTTTATTCAGAATTAATAGTTTTTTTACGTGGACAAAAAATTCGTTTAATTTTTTCCCATTAAATACTACAAGTATAGAAAAGCATTTTGCGAAAAGAATCGGCAGTAGGACGGAATCGTGTTGACCACCGATTGGTTTTTTGCTAACAACTCTTGCATCCTTCGACCGACTTCTTCGAATAAGAGCTCGATGGAAAGCTTATCTGTTCCTCTTTCAGATGGCATTAACATATTTTACGAAAAGTCGTAAGAAATAAAATTTTTTTGATCAAAACTAAAATATCCTCGAAATCATTGAAAAAGAAGAACCTTATCAGACGAAAATATGCCTTATCTAATAAGAGACATTTAAGTTTTTTTAATTTCATAAATGGGTGGCATATTATTCAGAATTAATAGTTTTTTTACATGGACAAAAAATTCGTTTAATTTTTTCCCATTAAATACTACAATTATAGAAAAGCATTTTGCGAAAAGAATCGGCAGTAGGACGGAAACGTGTTGACTACCGATTAGTTTTTTGCTAATAACTCTTGCATCCTTCGACCGACTTCTTCGACTCTTTCAGACGGCATTAACATATTTTACTAAAAGTGGTAAGAAATAAAATTTTTTTGATCAAAAGTAAAATATCTTCGAAATCATTGAAAACCAGTAAGGGCGGTATAGTCGAGTATACTCGACAATATAATACCCTGCACACATGGTAGGCGGTGCCACACCCTCAATCTACAAAACCATATTGATCGACGTCGCACAGTGGGGCCTTCTGAGTTTTGCCGTTGCAAAAATCATATCTTCTGAACGAATAAAGAGAATTTCATGAAATAAGTTTTATTTAAAAGGGAATTCCTTAAGCTTTAAAACGAGCCATCGCTCAATACGCTACGATATCTGGGAGCGGCATAGTAGGTTGTCAAAGTCAGAATATGTTTTCGGTGCAGCTTTAGCATCAGAAAATGGCTAGTTTTCCATTTTTTATAAACTTCGAAATTTGCGACTGTACACAGTATGTATATTCTTTATCAGTATGACAAGACGAGTTGAAATAGTCATGTCCGTCCGTCCGTCTGTATGTCTATCAGTACTTAAACAATATCTCCCACAATTTTGAAGTTATCGACCTGAAATTTTGCACAGAGTCTTCTTTTCTGTGCGATCAACTCATATGTCTGAATCGGCATGATCGGATTATTGGAACTGGTAGCCCCCATACGAAAAGAAGAAGAAAAACGAGCAAAACTTGATTCGTTGTATGGAAAACTTTTTTGTTTTTGAAGATAGAGGGCTGAAATTTTACAACTAGAAGTTTAAGATACCCAGACCAAATGTCTGAAAGTTTCATTGAGATCGAACTACTGCCACTGGTACCTGCCATACGAAATTAAGAAGAGGAAGAGAAGCAAATTTAAGTCGTTGTATGAAAAATTTCTTTATTTCTCAACATAGAAGGCTAAAATTTAAAATGTAGTCTTTTTACGTACCCAAGTAATATGCACATTAGTATCATTGAGATCGGACCACTGAAACTGGCACGTGCCACACAAAATGAAGAAAATTAAGCCATTTTACCCCCCTTTGTACCGCCACCAATCGATTTTACAACCACCTGATTTGCATAATATAACTAGTTGCTTCCTATAACAAAATATGTTCATTTTATTAACATATTAAAGCTGTAACAGCGAATCTACCTACTGTGCATTCTTCTTCTTATACCTGCGGCAGCGTCTTTTTCGCTGATTTTTTGTGCGAGGTTGCGTCCGATTTATTGCTATAAAAACCAAACACGGACGAAGTAGGTTGTAAAATTTTAAACTTAAGTTAAGGAATATATAAATAAGATATTTAGAAAATTTGAGACAGGTAATATTGGGTTTTTTTTTTTTATTGTCCACCAAAGTTGAAAAATAGCCAAAAAATAAGTAGTTCGAAAAACAACTGCCACTACAAAAGTAAAAATGCTAAAGTCTTGATATTTATAATATAACACAATAATATAGCCATCTAAGAATAGAAATCAATTTGATAACGATTCATGATGTAATTGCGCTATTATTCGAACTCAGAGATGCCAAATTCTCAAAAATGTAGTGTGTTATTGAAAGTTGAAAAAAAGGTCAACTTTGAGTGCGCATATCTTCCAAACTATAATTCCGATTTTTTCAATGTTAATATTTCCTTAATCTCTGGAAAATTCTCTGTCAGACACATATATTTGTTGTATCGAAAGCGTTCATGAAATTTTTGATTTTTGCAAGCTGAATGTATCTGAGGCCCCTCTGTGCGTCGCCTTTTCAAATAGTTATCAAAATACAAGGAAAATCGTTAAAAAAATGTGGATTTTACGAAAAATTTAAGTTTGTAGGTCTCTGAGGGGTAGCCATCAAAGAGAGGGGAAATTTGAGGTATGCAGTTTTTAAGATGTATTATCACTGAGCTTGTATACAAAATTTCAGGTTCATACCTTTGTTAATTTTGGAGATATAGCAATTTAGAGAAAATTACTAGGGGAGGGGAAATGAAAATGATGGGGGGATTTTGTGGTTTGCAGTTTTGTAGAGCCATTCATACTGAGTCTACATACCGACTTTCATGTTTCTATCTCTTTGGATGTTTGAGTTATAGCGATTTAAAAAAGTGGGTAGGGCTGGATGGGCGGGAAGGAGTGGGCGTGGCACAAAAAAAAATAAACTTGATCTGCTGCCAAGCATCATGAGTCTACCCTCCAAATTTCAAGTCTCTAGCTCTTACAGTTTCCAAAATCCATTGGTGAATACAGACGGACGGACGGACAGACGGACGGACATGGCTCAATCAATTTCTCTTGTAGTCCTGATCAAGAATATATATACTTTATGGGGTCCCCCTCCCTTCCCTCTGTGCGTTACATACATTTCGTTCAAACAAACTTAATATACCCTGACACACTGTATGTGCAGGGTATAAAGAAGTACCTTATTAGACGAAAATATGCCTTATCTAATAAGAGACATTTAAATTTTTTTAATTGCATAAAGGGGTGGCATTATATTCAGAATTAATAGTTTTTTTACATGGACAAAAATTCGATTAATTTTTTCCCATTAAATACTAGAATTATAGAAAAGTACTTTGCGAAAAGAATCGGCAGTAGGACGGAAACGTGTTGACCACCAATTAGTTTTTTGCTAATAACTCTTGCATCCTTCGACCTACATATTCGACTAAAAGCTCGATGGAAAGCTTATCTGTTCCTCTCTCAGATGGCATTAACATATTTTACGAAAAGTCATGAGAAATAAAATTTTTTTGATCAAAACTAAAATATCCTCGAAATCATTGAAAAATATGTACCTTATCAGACGAAAATATGCCTTATCTAACATGAGACATTTAAATTTTTTTAATTGCATAAATGGGTGGCATTTTATTCAGAATTAATAGTTTTTTACATAAAGAAAAACTCCGTTTAATTTTTTGCCATTAAATACTACAATTATAGAAAAGTATTTTGCGAAAAGAATCGGCAGTACGACGGAAACGTGTTGACCACCGATTAGTTTTTGCTGATAACTCTTGCATCCTTCGACCGACTTCTTCGACTAAGAGCTCGATGGAAAGCTTATCTGTTCCTCTTTCAGATGGCATTAACATATTTTACGAAAAGTCGTAAGAAATAAAATTTTTTTGATCAAATCTAAAATATCGTCGATATCATTGAAAAAGAAGTACCTTATCAGACGAAAATATGCCTTATCTAATAAGAGGCATTTAAATTTTTTTAATTGCATAAACAGGCGGCATTTTATTCAGAATTAATAGTTTTTTTCATGGACAAAAATTCGTTTAATTTTTTCCCATTAAATACTATAATTATAGAAAAGTACTTTGCGAAAAGAATCGGCAGTAGGACGGAATCGTGTTGAACACCGATTGGTTTTTGCCAACAACTCTTGCATCCTTCGACCGACTTCTTCGACTAAAAGCTCGATGGAAAGCTTATCTGTTCCTCTTTCAGATGGCATTAACATATTTTACGAAAAGTCGCAAGAAATAAAATTTTTTTGATCAAAACTAAAATATCCTCGAAATCATTGAAAAACAAATACCTTATCAGACGAAAATATGCCTTATGTAATAAGAGACATTTAAATTTTTTTAATTTCATAAATGGGTGGCATTTTATTCAGAATTAATAGTTTTTTACATAAACAAAAACTCCGTTTAATTTTTTCCCATTAAATACCACAATTATAGAAAAGCATTTTGCGAAAAGAAGCGGCAGTAGGACGGAATCGCGTGGACCACTCATTAGTTTTTTGCTAATAACTCTTGCATCCTTCGACCGACTTCTTCGACTAAAAGCTCGATGGAAAGCTTATCTGTTCCTCTTTCAGATGACATTAACATATTTTACGAAAAGTCGTAAGAAATAAAATTTTTTTGATCAAAACTAAAATATCCTCGAAATCATTGAAGAAGAAGTACCTTATCAGACGAAAATATGCCTTATCTAATAAGAGACATTTAAATTTTTTTAATTTCATAAATGGGTGGCATTTCATTCAAAATTAATAGTTTTTTACATAAACAAAAACTCCGTTTAATTTTTTTCCATTAAATACTATAATTATAGAAAAGTACTTTGCGAAAAGAATCGGCAGTAGGACGGAATCGTGTTGACCACCGATTAGTTTTTTGCTAATAACTCTTGCATCCTTCGACCGACTTCGTCGACTAAAAGCTCGATGGAAAGCTTATCTGTTCCTCTTTCAGATGGCATTAACATATTTTACGAAAAGTCGTAAGAAATAAAATTTTTTTGATCAAAACTAAAATATCCTTATTCCTTTTTCAATGATTTCGAGGATATTTTACTTTCGAACAAAAAAATTTTATTTCTTACGACTTTTAGTAAAATATGTTAATGCCATCTGAAAGAGGAACAGATAAGCTTTCCATCGAGCTTTTAGTCGAAGAAGTCGGTCGAAGGATGCAAGAGTTATTAGCAAAAAACTAATCGGTGGTCAACACGTTTCCGTCCTACTGCCGATTCTTTTCGCAAAGTACTTTTCTATAATTATAGTATTTAATGGGAAAAAATTAAACGGAGTTTTTGGTTTTGTAAAAAACTATTAATTATCAATAAAATGCCACCCATTTATAAAAATAAAAAAATTTATATGTCTCTTATTAGATAAGGCATATTTTCATCTGATAAGGTACTTCTTTTTCAATAATTTCGAGGATATTTTAGTTTCAAACAAAAAAATTTTATTTCTTACGACTTTTCGTAAAATATGTTAATGCCATCTGAAAGAGGAACAGATAAGCTTTCCATCGAGCTTTTAGTCGAAGAAGTCGGTCGAAGGATGCAAGAGTTATTAGCAAAAAACTAATCGGTGGTCAACACGTTTCCGTCCTACTGCCGATTCTTTTCGCAAAGTACTTTTCTATAATTATAGTATTTAATGGAAAAAAATTAAACGGAGTTTTTGTTTATGTAAAAAACTATTAATTTTGAATGAAATGCCACCCATTTATGAAATTAAAAAAATTTAAATGTCTCTTATTAGATAAGGCATATTTTCGTCTGATAAGGTACTTCTTCTTCAATGATTTCGAGGATATTTTAGTTTTGATCAAAAAAATTTTATTTCTTACGACTTTTCGTAAAATATGTTAATGTCATCTGAAAGAGGAACAGATAAGCTTTCCATCGAGCTTTTAGTCGAAGAAGTCGGTCGAAGGATGCAAGAGTTATTAGCAAAAAACTAATGAGTGGTCCACGCGATTCCGTCCTACTGCCGCTTCTTTTCGCAAAATGCTTTTCTATAATTGTGGTATTTAATGGGAAAAAATTAAACGGAGTTTTTGTTTATGTAAAAAACTATTAATTCTGAATAAAATGCCACCCATTTATGAAATTAAAAAAATTTAAATGTCTCTTATTACATAAGGCATATTTTCGTCTGATAAGGTATTTGTTTTTCAATGATTTCGAGGATATTTTAGTTTTGATCAAAAAAATTTTATTTCTTGCGACTTTTCGTAAAATATGTTAATGCCATCTGAAAGAGGAACAGATAAGCTTTCCATCGAGCTTTTAGTCGAAGAAGTCGGTCGAAGGATGCAAGAGTTGTTGGCAAAAACCAATCGGTGTTCAACACGATTCCGTCCTACTGCCGATTCTTTTCGCAAAGTACTTTTCTATAATTATAGTATTTAATGGGAAAAAATTAAACGAATTTTTGTCCATGAAAAAAACTATTAATTCTGAATAAAATGCCGCCTGTTTATGCAATTAAAAAAATTTAAATGCCTCTTATTAGATAAGGCATATTTTCGTCTGATAAGGTACTTCTTTTTCAATGATATCGACGATATTTTAGATTTGATCAAAAAAATTTTATTTCTTACGACTTTTCGTAAAATATGTTAATGCCATCTGAAAGAGGAACAGATAAGCTTTCCATCGAGCTCTTAGTCGAAGAAGTCGGTCGAAGGATGCAAGAGTTATCAGCAAAAACTAATCGGTGGTCAACACGTTTCCGTCGTACTGCCGATTCTTTTCGCAAAGTACTTTCCTATAATTATAGTATTTAATGGGAAAAAATTAAACGAAGTTTTTGTCCATGTTAAAAACTATTAATTCTGAATAAATTGCCACCCACTTATGCAATTAAAAAAATATAAATGTCTCTTATTAGATAAGGCATATATTCGTCTGAAGGGTACTTCTTCTTCAATGATTTCGAGGATATTTTAGTTTCGATAAAAAAAATTTTATTTCTTACGACTTTTCGTAAAATATGTTAATGCCATCTGAAAGAGGAACAGATAAGCTTTCCATCGAGCTTTTAGTCGAAGAAGTCGGTCGAAGGATGCAAGAGTTATTAGCAAAAAACTAATCGGTGGTCAACACGTTTCCGTCCTACTACCGATTCTTTTCGCACAATGTTTTTATATAATTGTAGTATTTAATGGGAAAAAATTAAACGAATTTTTTGTCCATATAAAAAACCATTAATTCTAAATAACATGCCGCCTGTTTATGCAATTAAAAAAATTTAAATGTCTCTTATTAGATAAGGCATATTTTCGTCTGATAAGGTACATCTTCTTCACTGATTTCGAGGATATTTTAGTTTCGATCAAGAAACTTGTATTTCTTACGATTTTTCTTAAAAAATGTTAATGCCAACTGAAAGAGGAATAGATAAGCTTTCCATCGAGCTCTTAGTCGAAGAAGTCGGTCGAGTGATGCAAGAGTTATTAGCAAAAAACTAATCGGTGGTCAATACGATTCCGTTCTACTGCCGATTCTTTTCGCAAAGTACTTTCCTATAATTATAGTATTTAATGGGAAAAAATTAAACGAAGTTTTTGTCCATGTTAAAAACTATTAATTCTGAATAAATTGCCACCCACTTATGCAATTAAAAAAATATAAATGTCTCTTATTAGATAAGGCATATATTCGTCTGAAGGGTACTTCTTCTTCAATGATTTCGAGGATATTTTAGTTTCGATAAAAAAAATTTTATTTCTTACGACTTTTCGTAAAATATGTTAATGCCATCTGAAAGAGGAACAGATAAGCTTTCCATCGAGCTTTTAGTCGAAGAAGTCGGTCGAAGGATGCAAGAGTTATTAGCAAAAAACTAATCGGTGGTCAACACGTTTCCGTCCTACTACCGATTGTTTTCGCACAATGTTTTTATATAATTGTAGTATTTAATGGGAAAAAATTAAACGAATTTTTTGTCCATATAAAAAACCATTAATTCTAAATAACATGCCGCCTGTTTATGCAATTAAAAAAATTTAAATGTCTCTTATTAGATAAGGCATATTTTCGTCTGATAAGGTACATCTTCTTCACTGATTTCGAGGATATTTTAGTTTCGATCAAGAAACTTGTATTTCTTACGATTTTTCTTAAAAAATGTTAATGCCAACTGAAAGAGGAATAGATAAGCTTTCCATCGAGCTCTTAGTCGAAGAAGTCGGTCGAGTGATGCAAGAGTTATTAGCAAAAAACTAATCGGTGGTCAATACGATTCCGTCCTACTGCCGATTCTTTTCGCAAAGTACTTTCCTATAATTATAGTATTTAATGGGAAAAAATTAAACGAAGTTTTTGTCCATGTTAAAAACTATTAATTCTGAATAAATTGCCACCCACTTATGCAATTAAAAAAATATAAATGTCTCTTATTAGATAAGGCATATATTCGTCTGAAGGGTACTTCTTCTTCAATGATTTCGAGGATATTTTAGTTTCGATAAAAAAAATTTTATTTCTTACGACTTTTCGTAAAATATGTTAATGCCATCTGAAAGAGGAACAGATAAGCTTTCCATCGAGCTTTTAGTCGAAGAAGTCGGTCGAAGGATGCAAGAGTTATTAGCAAAAAACTAATCGGTGGTCAACACGTTTCCGTCCTACTACCGATTGTTTTCGCACAATGTTTTTATATAATTGTAGTATTTAATGGGAAAAAATTAAACGAATTTTTTGTCCATATAAAAAACCATTAATTCTAAATAACATGCCGCCTGTTTATGCAATTAAAAAAATTTAAATGTCTCTTATTAGATAAGGCATATTTTCGTCTGATAAGGTACATCTTCTTCACTGATTTCGAGGATATTTTAGTTTCGATCAAGAAACTTGTATTTCTTACGATTTTTCTTAAAAAATGTTAATGCCAACTGAAAGAGGAATAGATAAGCTTTCCATCGAGCTCTTAGTCGAAGAAGTCGGTCGAGTGATGCAAGAGTTATTAGCAAAAAACTAATCGGTGGTCAATACGATTCCGTCCTACTGCCGATTCTTTTCGCAAAGTACTTTCCTATAATTATAGTATTTAATGGGAAAAAATTAAACGAAGTTTTTGTCCATGTTAAAAACTATTAATTCTGAATAAATTGCCACCCACTTATGCAATTAAAAAAATATAAATGTCTCTTATTAGATAAGGCATATATTCGTCTGAAGGGTACTTCTTCTTCAATGATTTCGAGGATATTTTAGTTTCGATAAAAAAAATTTTATTTCTTACGACTTTTCGTAAAATATGTTAATGCCATCTGAAAGAGGAACAGATAAGCTTTCCATCGAGCTCTTAGTCGAAGAAGTCGGTCGAAGGATGCAACAGTTATTAGCAAAAAACTAATCGGTGGTCAACACGTTTCCGTCCTACTGCCGATTCTTTTCGCAAAGTACTTTTCTATAATTATAGTATTTAATGGGAAAAAATTAAACGAAGTTTTTGTTTATGTAAAAAACTATTAATTCTGAATAAATTGCCACCCATTTATGAAATTAAAAAAATTTAAATGTCTCTTATTAGATAAGGCATATATTCGTCTGATAAGGTACTTATTCTTCAATGATTTCGAGGATATTTTAGTTTCGATCAAAAAAATTTTATATCTTACGACTTTTTGTAAAATATGTTAATACCATCTGAAAGAGGAACAGATAAGCTTTCCATCGAGCTTTTAGTCGAAGAAGTAGGTCGAAGGATGCAAGAGTTATTAGCAAAAATCTAATCGGTGGTCAACACGATTCCGTCCTACTGCCGATTCTTTTCGCAAAGTACTTTTCTATAATTATAGTATTTAATGGGAAAAAATTAAACGGAGTTTTTGTTTATGTAAAAAACTATTAATTCTGAATAAAATGCCACCCATTTATGCAATTAAAAAAATTTAAATGTCCCTTATTAGATAAAGCATTTTTTCGTCTGATAAGGTACTTCTTCTTTAATGATTTCGAGGATATTTTAGTTTTGATCAAAAAAATTTTATTTCTCATGACTTTTCGTAAAATATGTTAATGCCATCTGAAAGAGGAACAGATAAGCTTTTCATCGAGCTCTTAGTCGAAGAAGTCGGTCGAAGGATGCAAGAGTTATTAAAAAAAAACTAATCGGTGGTCAACACGTTTCCGTCCTACTGCCGATTCTTTTCGCAAAATGCTTTTCTATAATTGTAGTATTTAATGGGAAAAAATTAAACGAATTTTTTGTCCATGTAAAAAAACTGTTAATTCTGAATAAAATGCAACCCATTTATGCATTTAAAAAAATTTTAATGTCTCTTATTAGATAAGGCATATTTTCGTCTGATAAGGTACTTCGTTTTCAATGATTTCGAGGATATTTTAGTTTTGATCAAAAAAATTTTATTTCTTACGACTTTTCGTAATATATGTTAATGCCATCGAGCTCTTAGTCGAAAAAGTCGGTCGAAGGATGAAAGAGTTATTAGCAGAAAACTAATCGGTGGTCAACACGTTTCCGTCCTACTACCGATTCTTTTCGCACAATGTTTTTATATAATTGTAGTATTTAATGGGAAAAAATTAAACGAATTTTTTGTCCATGTAAAAAACCATTAATTCTAAACAACATGCCGCCTGTTTATGCAATTAAAAAAATTTAAATGTCTCTTATTAGATAAGGCATATTTTCGTCTGATAAGGTACTTCGTTTTCAATGATTTCAAGGATATTTTAGTTTTGATCAAAAAAAATTTTTTTTCTTACGACTTTTCGTAAAAAAATCTTAATGCAAACTGACAGAGGAATAGATAAGCGTTCCATCGAGCTCTTAGTCGAAGAAGTCGGTCGAACGATGCAAGAGTTATTGGTAAAAAACTAATCGGTGGTCAACACGTTTCCGTCCTACTGCCGATTCTTTTCGCAAAGTACTTTTCTATAATTCTAATATTTAATGGGAAAAAATTAAACGAATTTTTTGTCCATGTTAAAAACTATTAATTCTGAATAAAATTCCACCCATTTTTGCAATTAAAAAAATTTAAATGTTTCTTATTAGATAAGGCATATTTTCGTATGATAAGGTACTTCTTTTTGAATGATTTCGAGGATATTTTAGTTTTTATCAAAAAAATTTTATTTCTTACGACATTTCGTAAGAAATGTTAATGCCATCTGAAAGAGGAACAGATAAGCTTTCCATCGAGTTCTTAGTCGAAGAAGTCGGTCGAAGGATGCAAGAGTTATTAGCAAAAAAGTAATCGGTGGTCAACACGATTCCGTCCTACTGCCGATTCTTTTCGCAAAGTACTTTTCTATAATTATAGTATTTAATGGGAAAAAATTAAACGGAGTTTTTGGTTATGTAAAAAACTATTAATTATGAATAAAATGCCACCCATTTATGAAAATAAAAAAATGTATATGTCTCTTATTAGATAAGGCATATTTTCGTCTGATAAGGTACTTCGTTTTCAATGATTTCGAGGATATTTTAGTTTTGATCAAAAAAATTTTATTTCTTACGACTTTTCGTAAAATATGTTAATGCCATTTGAAAGAGGAATAGATAAGCTTTCCATCGAGCTTTTAGTCGCAGAAGTCGGTCGAAGGATGCAAGAGTTATTAGCAAAAAAGTAATCGGTGGTCAACACGATTCCGTCCTACTGCAGATTCTTTTCGCAAAATGCTTTTCTATAATTGATGTATTTAATGGGAAAAAATTAAACGAATTTTTTGTCCATGTAAAAAAACTGTTAATTCTGAATAAAATGCCACCCATTTATGCATTTAAAAAAATTTTAATGTCTCTTATTAGATAAGGCATATTTTCGTCTGATAAGGTACTTCTTCTTCAATGATTTCGAGGATATTTTAGTTTTGATCAAAAAAATTTTATTTCTCATGACTTTTCGTAAAATATGTTAATGCCATCTGAAAGAGGAACAGATAAGCTTTTCATCGAGCTCTTAGTCGAAGAAGTCGGTCGAAGGATGCAAGAGTTATTAAAAAAAAACCAATCGGTGGTCAACACGTTTCCGTCCTACTGCCGATTCTTTTCGCAAAGTACTTTTCTATAATTATAGTATTTAATGGGAAAAAATTAAACGAAGTTTTTGTCCATGTTAAAAACTATTAATTCTGAATAAATTGCCACCCATTTATGAAATTAAAAAAATTTAAATGTCTCTTATTAGATAAGGCATAAATTCGTCTGATAAGGTACTTATTCTTCAATGATTTCGAGGATATTTTAGTTTCGATCAAAAAAATTTTATATCTTACGACTTTTTGTAAAATATGTTAATACCATCTGAAAGAGGAACAGATAAGCTTTCCATCGAGCTTTTAGTCGAAGAAGTCGGTCGAAGGATGCAAGAGTTATTAGCAAAAATCTAATCGGTGGTCAACACGATTCCGTCCTACTGCCGATTCTTTTCGCAAAGTACTTTTCTATAATTATAGTATTTAATGGGAAAAAATTAAACGGAGTTTTTGGTTATGTAAAAAACTATTAATTATGAATAAAATGCCACCCATTTATGAAAATAAAAAAATTTATATGTCTCTTATTAGATAAGGCATATTTTCGTCTGATAAGGTACTTCGTTTTCAATGATTTCGAGGATATTTTAGTTTTGATCAAAAAAATTTTATTTCTTACGACTTTTCGTAAAATACGTTAATGCCATCGAGCTCTTAGTCGAAAAAGTCGGTCGAAGGATGCAAGAGTTATTAGCAGAAAACTAATCGGTGGTCAACACGTTTCCGTCCTACTACCGATTCTTTTCGCACAATGTTTTTATATAATTGTAGTATTTAATGGGAAAAAATTAAACGAATTTTTTGTCCATGTAAAAAAACTATTAATTCTAAATAAAATGCCGCCTGTTGTGCAATTAAAATAATTTTCATGTCTCTTATTAGATAAGGCATATTTTCGTCTGATAAGGTACTTCGTTTTCAATGATTTCGTGGATATTTTAGTTTTGATCAAAAATATTTTATTTCTTACAACTTTTCGTAAAATATGTTAATGCCATCGAGCTCTTAGTCGAAAAAGTCGGTCGAAGGATGCAAGAGTTATTAGCAGAAAACTAATCGGTGGTCAACACGTTTCCGTCCTAGTACCGATTCTTTTCGCAAAGTACTTTTCTATAATTATAGTATTTAATGGGAAAAAATTAAACGGAGTTTTTGGTTATGTAAAAAACTATTAATTATGAATAAAATGCCACCCATTTATGAAAATAAAAAAATTTATATGTCTCTTATTAGATAAGGCATATTTTCGTCTGATAAGGTACTTCTTTTTCAATGATTTCGAGGATATTTTAGTTTCGATCAAGAAAATTTTATTTCTTACGACTTTTCGTAAAATACGTTAATGCCATCGAGCTCTTAGTCGAAAAAGTCGGTCGAAGGATGCAAGAGTTATTAGCAGAAAACTAATCGGTGGTCAACACGTTTCCGTCCTACTACCGATTCTTTTCGCACAATGTTTTTATATAATTGTAGTATTTAATGGGAAAAAATTAAACGAATTTTTTGTCCATGTAAAAAAACTATTAATTCTAAATAAAATGCCGCCTGTTGTGCAATTAAAATAATTTTCATGTCTCTTATTAGATAAGGCATATTTTCGTCTGATAAGGTACTTCGTTTTCAATGATTTCGTGGATATTTTAGTTTTGATCAAAAATATTTTATTTCTTACAACTTTTCGTAAAATATGTTAATGCCATCGAGCTCTTAGTCGAAAAAGTCGGTCGAAGGATGAAAGAGTTATTAGCAGAAAACTAATCGGTGGTCAACACGTTTCCGTCCTACTACCGATTCTTTTCGCACAATGTTTTTATATAATTGTAGTATTTAATGGGAAAAAATTAAACGAATTTTTTGTCCATATAAAAAACCATTAATTCTAAATAACATGCCGCCTGTTTATGCAATTAAAAAAATTTAAATGTCTCTTATTAGATAAGGCATATTTTCGTCTGATAAGGTACATCTTCTTCACTGATTTCGAGGATATTTTAGTTTCGATCAAGAAACTTGTATTTCTTACGATTTTTCTTAAAAAATGTTAATGCCAACTGAAAGAGGAATAGATAAGCTTTCCATCGAGCTCTTAGTCGAAGAAGTCGGTCGAGTGATGCAAGAGTTATTAGCAAAAAACTAATCGGTGGTCAATACGATTCCGTCCTACTGCCGATTCTTTTCGCAAAGTACTTTCCTATAATTATAGTATTTAATGGGAAAAAATTAAACGAAGTTTTTGTCCATGTTAAAAACTATTAATTCTGAATAAATTGCCACCCACTTATGCAATTAAAAAAATATAAATGTCTCTTATTAGATAAGGCATATATTCGTCTGAAGGGTACTTCTTCTTCAATGATTTCGAGGATATTTTAGTTTCGATAAAAAAAAATTTTATTTCTTACGACTTTTCGTAAAATATGTTAATGCCATCTGAAAGAGGAACAGATAAGCTTTCCATCGAGCTTTTAGTCGAAGAAGTCGGTCGAAGGATGCAAGAGTTATTAGCAAAAAACTAATCGGTGGTCAACACGTTTCCGTCCTACTACCGATTCTTTTCGCACAATGTTTTTATATAATTGTAGTATTTAATGGGAAAAAATTAAACGAATTTTTTGTCCATATAAAAAACCATTAATTCTAAATAACATGCCGCCTGTTTATGCAATTAAAAAAATTTAAATGTCTCTTATTAGATAAGGCATATTTTCGTCTGATAAGGTACATCTTCTTCACTGATTTCGAGGATATTTTAGTTTCGATCAAGAAACTTGTATTTCTTACGATTTTTCTTAAAAAATGTTAATGCCAACTGAAAGAGGAATAGATAAGCTTTCCATCGAGCTCTTAGTCGAAGAAGTCGGTCGAGTGATGCAAGAGTTATTAGCAAAAAACTAATCGGTGGTCAATACGATTCCGTCCTACTGCCGATTCTTTTCGCAAAGTACTTTCCTATAATTATAGTATTTAATGGGAAAAAATTAAACGAAGTTTTTGTCCATGTTAAAAACTATTAATTCTGAATAAATTGCCACCCACTTATGCAATTAAAAAAATATAAATGTCTCTTATTAGATAAGGCATATATTCGTCTGAAGGGTACTTCTTCTTCAATGATTTCGAGGATATTTTAGTTTCGATAAAAAAAATTTTATTTCTTACGACTTTTCGTAAAATATGTTAATGCCATCTGAAAGAGGAACAGATAAGCTTTCCATCGAGCTCTTAGTCGAAGAAGTCGGTCGAAGGATGCAACAGTTATTAGCAAAAAACTAATCGGTGGTCAACACGTTTCCGTCCTACTGCCGATTCTTTTCGCAAAGTACTTTTCTATAATTATAGTATTTAATGGGAAAAAATTAAACGAAGTTTTTGTTTATGTAAAAAACTATTAATTCTGAATAAATTGCCACCCATTTATGAAATTAAAAAAATTTAAATGTCTCTTATTAGATAAGGCATATATTCGTCTGATAAGGTACTTATTCTTCAATGATTTCGAGGATATTTTAGTTTCGATCAAAAAAATTTTATATCTTACGACTTTTTGTAAAATATGTTAATACCATCTGAAAGAGGAACAGATAAGCTTTCCATCGAGCTTTTAGTCGAAGAAGTAGGTCGAAGGATGCAAGAGTTATTAGCAAAAATCTAATCGGTGGTCAACACGATTCCGTCCTACTGCCGATTCTTTTCGCAAAGTACTTTTCTATAATTATAGTATTTAATGGGAAAAAATTAAACGGAGTTTTTGTTTATGTAAAAAACTATTAATTCTGAATAAAATGCCACCCATTTATGCAATTAAAAAAATTTAAATGTCCCTTATTAGATAAAGCATTTTTTCGTCTGATAAGGTACTTCTTCTTTAATGATTTCGAGGATATTTTAGTTTTGATCAAAAAAATTTTATTTCTTACGATTTTTCTTAAAAAATGTTAATGCCAACTGAAAGAGGAATAGATAAGCTTTCCATCGAGCTCTTAGTCGAAGAAGTCGGTCGAGTGATGCAAGAGTTATTAGCAAAAAACTAATCGGTGGTCAATACGATTCCGTCCTACTGCCGATTCTTTTCGCAAAGTACTTTCCTATAATTATAGTATTTAATGGGAAAAAATTAAACGAAAAAAAAAATTTTTGTCCATGTTAAAAACTATTAATTCTGAATAAATTGCCACCCACTTATGCAATTAAAAAAATATAAATGTCTCTTATTAGATAAGGCATATATTCGTCTGAAGGGTACTTCTTCTTCAATGATTTCGAGGATATTTTAGTTTCGATAAAAAAAATTTTATTTCTTACGACTTTTCGTAAAATATGTTAATGCCATCTGAAAGAGGAACAGATAAGCTTTCCATCGAGCTTTTAGTCGAAGAAGTCGGTCGAAGGATGCAAGAGTTATTAGCAAAAAACTAATCGGTGGTCAACACGTTTCCGTCCTACTACCGATTCTTTTCGCACAATGTTTTTATATAATTGTAGTATTTAATGGGAAAAAATTAAACGAATTTTTTGTCCATATAAAAAACCATTAATTCTAAATAACATGCCGCCTGTTTATGCAATTAAAAAAATTTAAATGTCTCTTATTAGATAAGGCATATTTTCGTCTGATAAGGTACATCTTCTTCACTGATTTCGAGGATATTTTAGTTTCGATCAAGAAACTTGTATTTCTTACGATTTTTCTTAAAAAATGTTAATGCCAACTGAAAGAGGAATAGATAAGCTTTCCATCGAGCTCTTAGTCGAAGAAGTCGGTCGAGTGATGCAAGAGTTATTAGCAAAAAACTAATCGGTGGTCAATACGATTCCGTCCTACTGCCGATTCTTTTCGCAAAGTACTTTCCTATAATTATAGTATTTAATGGGAAAAAATTAAACGAAGTTTTTGTCCATGTTAAAAACTATTAATTCTGAATAAATTGCCACCCACTTATGCAATTAAAAAAATATAAATGTCTCTTATTAGATAAGGCATATATTCGTCTGAAGGGTACTTCTTCTTCAATGATTTCGAGGATATTTTAGTTTCGATAAAAAAAATTTTATTTCTTACGACTTTTCGTAAAATATGTTAATGCCATCTGAAAGAGGAACAGATAAGCTTTCCATCGAGCTTTTAGTCGAAGAAGTCGGTCGAAGGATGCAAGAGTTATTAGCAAAAAACTAATCGGTGGTCAACACGTTTCCGTCCTACTACCGATTCTTTTCGCACAATGTTTTTATATAATTGTAGTATTTAATGGGAAAAAATTAAACGAATTTTTTGTCCATATAAAAAACCATTAATTCTAAATAACATGCCGCCTGTTTATGCAATTAAAAAAATTTAAATGTCTCTTATTAGATAAGGCATATTTTCGTCTGATAAGGTACATCTTCTTCACTGATTTCGAGGATATTTTAGTTTCGATCAAGAAACTTGTATTTCTTACGATTTTTCTTAAAAAATGTTAATGCCAACTGAAAGAGGAATAGATAAGCTTTCCATCGAGCTCTTAGTCGAAGAAGTCGGTCGAGTGATGCAAGAGTTATTAGCAAAAAACTAATCGGTGGTCAATACGATTCCGTCCTACTGCCGATTCTTTTCGCAAAGTACTTTCCTATAATTATAGTATTTAATGGGAAAAAATTAAACGAAGTTTTTGTCCATGTTAAAAACTATTAATTCTGAATAAATTGCCACCCACTTATGCAATTAAAAAAATATAAATGTCTCTTATTAGATAAGGCATATATTCGTCTGAAGGGTACTTCTTCTTCAATGATTTCGAGGATATTTTAGTTTCGATAAAAAAAATTTTATTTCTTACGACTTTTCGTAAAATATGTTAATGCCATCTGAAAGAGGAACAGATAAGCTTTCCATCGAGCTCTTAGTCGAAGAAGTCGGTCGAAGGATGCAACAGTTATTAGCAAAAAACTAATCGGTGGTCAACACGTTTCCGTCCTACTGCCGATTCTTTTCGCAAAGTACTTTTCTATAATTATAGTATTTAATGGGAAAAAATTAAACGAAGTTTTTGTTTATGTAAAAAACTATTAATTCTGAATAAATTGCCACCCATTTATGAAATTAAAAAAATTTAAATGTCTCTTATTAGATAAGGCATATATTCGTCTGATAAGGTACTTATTCTTCAATGATTTCGAGGATATTTTAGTTTCGATCAAAAAAATTTTATATCTTACGACTTTTTGTAAAATATGTTAATACCATCTGAAAGAGGAACAGATAAGCTTTCCATCGAGCTTTTAGTCGAAGAAGTAGGTCGAAGGATGCAAGAGTTATTAGCAAAAATCTAATCGGTGGTCAACACGATTCCGTCCTACTGCCGATTCTTTTCGCAAAGTACTTTTCTATAATTATAGTATTTAATGGGAAAAAATTAAACGGAGTTTTTGTTTATGTAAAAAACTATTAATTCTGAATAAAATGCCACCCATTTATGCAATTAAAAAAATTTAAATGTCCCTTATTAGATAAAGCATTTTTTCGTCTGATAAGGTACTTCTTCTTTAATGATTTCGAGGATATTTTAGTTTTGATCAAAAAAATTTTATTTCTCATGACTTTTCGTAAAATATGTTAATGCCATCTGAAAGAGGAACAGATAAGCTTTTCATCGAGCTCTTAGTCGAAGAAGTCGGTCGAAGGATGCAAGAGTTATTAGAAAAAAACTAATCGGTGGTCAACACGTTTCCGTCCTACTGCCGATTCTTTTCGCAAAATGCTTTTCTATAATTGTAGTATTTAATGGGAAAAAATTAAACGAATTTTTTGTCCATGTAAAAAAACTGTTAATTCTGAATAAAATGCAACCCATTTATGCATTTAAAAAAATTTTAATGTCTCTTATTAGATAAGGCATATTTTCGTCTGATAAGGTACTTCGTTTTCAATGATTTCGAGGATATTTTAGTTTTGATCAAAAAAATTTTATTTCTTACGACTTTTCGTAATATATGTTAATGCCATCGAGCTCTTAGTCGAAAAAGTCGGTCGAAGGATGAAAGAGTTATTAGCAGAAAACTAATCGGTGGTCAACACGTTTCCGTCCTACTACCGATTCTTTTCGCACAATGTTTTTATATAATTGTAGTATTTAATGGGAAAAAATTAAACGAATTTTTTGTCCATGTAAAAAACCATTAATTCTAAACAACATGCCGCCTGTTTATGCAATTAAAAAAATTTAAATGTCTCTTATTAGATAAGGCATATTTTCGTCTGATAAGGTACTTCGTTTTCAATGATTTCGAGGATATTTTAGTTTTGATCAAAAAAAATTTTTTTTCTTACGACTTTTCGTAAAAAAATCTTAATGCAAACTGACAGAGGAATAGATAAGCGTTCCATCGAGCTCTTAGTCGAAGAAGTCGGTCGAACGATGCAAGAGTTATTGGTAAAAAACTAATCGGTGGTCAACACGTTTCCGTCCTACTGCCGATTCTTTTCGCAAAGTACTTTTCTATAATTCTAATATTTAATGGGAAAAAATTAAACGAATTTTTTGTCCATGTTAAAAACTATTAATTCTGAATAAAATTCCACCCATTTTTGCAATTAAAAAAATTTAAATGTTTCTTATTAGATAAGGCATATTTTCGTATGATAAGGTACTTCTTTTTGAATGATTTCGAGGATATTTTAGTTTTTATCAAAAAAATTTTATTTCTTACGACATTTCGTAAGAAATGTTAATGCCATCTGAAAGAGGAACAGATAAGCTTTCCATCGAGTTCTTAGTCGAAGAAGTCGGTCGAAGGATGCAAGAGTTATTAGCAAAAAAGTAATCGGTGGTCAACACGATTCCGTCCTACTGCCGATTCTTTTCGCAAAGTACTTTTCTATAATTATAGTATTTAATGGGAAAAAATTAAACGGAGTTTTTGGTTATGTAAAAAACTATTAATTATGAATAAAATGCCACCCATTTATGAAAATAAAAAAATTTATATGTCTCTTATTAGATAAGGCATATTTTCGTCTGATAAGGTACTTCTTTTTCAATGATTTCGAGGATATTTTAGTTTCGATCAAGAAAATTTTATTTCTTACGACTTTTCGTAAAATACGTTAATGCCATCGAGCTCTTAGTCGAAAAAGTCGGTCGAAGGATGCAAGAGTTATTAGCAGAAAACTAATCGGTGGTCAACACGTTTCCGTCCTACTACCGATTCTTTTCGCACAATGTTTTTATATAATTGTAGTATTTAATGGGAAAAAATTAAACGAATTTTTAGTCCATGTAAAAAAACTATTAATTCTAAATAAAATGCCGCCTGTTGTGCAAATTAAATAATTTTCATGTCTCTTATTAGATAAGGCATATTTTCGTCTGATAAGGTACTTCGTTTTCAATGATTTCGTGGATATTTTAGTTTTGATCAAAAATATTTTATTTCTTACAACTTTTCGTAAAATATGTTAATGCCATCGAGCTCTTAGTCGAAAAAGTCGGTCGAAGGATGAAAGAGTTATTAGCAGAAAACTAATCGGTGGTCAACACGTTTCCGTCCTACTACCGATTCTTTTCGCACAATGTTTTTATATAATTGTAGTATTTAATGGGAAAAAATTAAACGAATTTTTTGTCCATATAAAAAACCATTAATTCTAAATAACATGCCGCCTGTTTATGCAATTAAAAAAATTTAAATGTCTCTTATTAGATAAGGCATATTTTCGTCTGATAAGGTACATCTTCTTCACTGATTTCGAGGATATTTTAGTTTCGATCAAGAAACTTGTATTTCTTACGATTTTTCTTAAAAAATGTTAATGCCAACTGAAAGAGGAATAGATAAGCTTTCCATCGAGCTCTTAGTCGAAGAAGTCGGTCGAGTGATGCAAGAGTTATTAGCAAAAAACTAATCGGTGGTCAATACGATTCCGTCCTACTGCCGATTCTTTTCGCAAAGTACTTTCCTATAATTATAGTATTTAATGGGAAAAAATTAAACGAAGTTTTTGTCCATGTTAAAAACTATTAATTCTGAATAAATTGCCACCCACTTATGCAATTAAAAAAATATAAATGTCTCTTATTAGATAAGGCATATATTCGTCTGAAGGGTACTTCTTCTTCAATGATTTCGAGGATATTTTAGTTTCGATAAAAAAAATTTCATTTCTTACGACTTTTCGTAAAATATGTTAATGCCATCTGAAAGAGGAACAGATAAGCTTTCCATCGAGCTTTTAGTCGAAGAAGTCGGTCGAAGGATGCAAGAGTTATTAGCAAAAAACTAATCGGTGGTCAACACGTTTCCGTCCTACTACCGATTCTTTTCGCACAATGTTTTTATATAATTGTAGTATTTAATGGGAAAAAATTAAACGAATTTTTTGTCCATATAAAAAACCATTAATTCTAAATAACATGCCGCCTGTTTATGCAATTAAAAAAATTTAAATGTCTCTTATTAGATAAGGCATATTTTCGTCTGATAAGGTACATCTTCTTCACTGATTTCGAGGATATTTTAGTTTCGATCAAGAAACTTGTATTTCTTACGATTTTTCTTAAAAAATGTTAATGCCAACTGAAAGAGGAATAGATAAGCTTTCCATCGAGCTCTTAGTCGAAGAAGTCGGTCGAGTGATGCAAGAGTTATTAGCAAAAAACTAATCGGTGGTCAATACGATTCCGTCCTACTGCCGATTCTTTTCGCAAAGTACTTTCCTATAATTATAGTATTTAATGGGAAAAAATTAAACGAAGTTTTTGTCCATGTTAAAAACTATTAATTCTGAATAAATTGCCACCCACTTATGCAATTAAAAAAATATAAATGTCTCTTATTAGATAAGGCATATATTCGTCTGAAGGGTACTTCTTCTTCAATGATTTCGAGGATATTTTAGTTTCGATAAAAAAAATTTTATTTCTTACGACTTTTCGTAAGAAATGTTAATGCCATCTGAAAGAGGAACAGATAAGCTTTCCATCGAGTTCTTAGTCGAAGAAGTCGGTCGAAGGATGCAAGAGTTATTAGCAAAAAAGTAATCGGTGGTCAACACGATTCCGTCCTACTGCCGATTCTTTTCGCAAAGTACTTTTCTATAATTATAGTATTTAATGGGAAAAAATTAAACGGAGTTTTTGGTTATGTAAAAAACTATTAATTATGAATAAAATGCCACCCATTTATGAAAATAAAAAAATTTATATGTCTCTTATTAGATAAGGCATATTTTCGTCTGATAAGGTACTTCTTTTTCAATGATTTCGAGGATATTTTAGTTTCGATCAAGAAAATTTTATTTCTTACGACTTTTCGTAAAATACGTTAATGCCATCGAGCTCTTAGTCGAAAAAGTCGGTCGAAGGATGCAAGAGTTATTAGCAGAAAACTAATCGGTGGTCAACACGTTTCCGTCCTACTACCGATTCTTTTCGCACAATGTTTTTATATAATTGTAGTATTTAATGGGAAAAAATTAAACGAATTTTTAGTCCATGTAAAAAAACTATTAATTCTAAATAAAATGCCGCCTGTTGTGCAAATTAAATAATTTTCATGTCTCTTATTAGATAAGGCATATTTTCGTCTGATAAGGTACTTCGTTTTCAATGATTTCGTGGATATTTTAGTTTTGATCAAAAATATTTTATTTCTTACAACTTTTCGTAAAATATGTTAATGCCATCGAGCTCTTAGTCGAAAAAGTCGGTCGAAGGATGAAAGAGTTATTAGCAGAAAACTAATCGGTGGTCAACACGTTTCCGTCCTACTACCGATTCTTTTCGCACAATGTTTTTATATAATTGTAGTATTTAATGGGAAAAAATTAAACGAATTTTTTGTCCATATAAAAAACCATTAATTCTAAATAACATGCCGCCTGTTTATGCAATTAAAAAAATTTAAATGTCTCTTATTAGATAAGGCATATTTTCGTCTGATAAGGTACATCTTCTTCACTGATTTCGAGGATATTTTAGTTTCGATCAAGAAACTTGTATTTCTTACGATTTTTCTTAAAAAATGTTAATGCCAACTGAAAGAGGAATAGATAAGCTTTCCATCGAGCTCTTAGTCGAAGAAGTCGGTCGAGTGATGCAAGAGTTATTAGCAAAAAACTAATCGGTGGTCAATACGATTCCGTCCTACTGCCGATTCTTTTCGCAAAGTACTTTCCTATAATTATAGTATTTAATGGGAAAAAATTAAACGAAGTTTTTGTCCATGTTAAAAACTATTAATTCTGAATAAATTGCCACCCACTTATGCAATTAAAAAAATATAAATGTCTCTTATTAGATAAGGCATATATTCGTCTGAAGGGTACTTCTTCTTCAATGATTTCGAGGATATTTTAGTTTCGATAAAAAAAATTTCATTTCTTACGACTTTTCGTAAAATATGTTAATGCCATCTGAAAGAGGAACAGATAAGCTTTCCATCGAGCTTTTAGTCGAAGAAGTCGGTCGAAGGATGCAAGAGTTATTAGCAAAAAACTAATCGGTGGTCAACACGTTTCCGTCCTACTACCGATTCTTTTCGCACAATGTTTTTATATAATTGTAGTATTTAATGGGAAAAAATTAAACGAATTTTTTGTCCATATAAAAAACCATTAATTCTAAATAACATGCCGCCTGTTTATGCAATTAAAAAAATTTAAATGTCTCTTATTAGATAAGGCATATTTTCGTCTGATAAGGTACATCTTCTTCACTGATTTCGAGGATATTTTAGTTTCGATCAAGAAACTTGTATTTCTTACGATTTTTCTTAAAAAATGTTAATGCCAACTGAAAGAGGAATAGATAAGCTTTCCATCGAGCTCTTAGTCGAAGAAGTCGGTCGAGTGATGCAAGAGTTATTAGCAAAAAACTAATCGGTGGTCAATACGATTCCGTCCTACTGCCGATTCTTTTCGCAAAGTACTTTCCTATAATTATAGTATTTAATGGGAAAAAATTAAACGAAGTTTTTGTCCATGTTAAAAACTATTAATTCTGAATAAATTGCCACCCACTTATGCAATTAAAAAAATATAAATGTCTCTTATTAGATAAGGCATATATTCGTCTGAAGGGTACTTCTTCTTCAATGATTTCGAGGATATTTTAGTTTCGATAAAAAAAATTTTATTTCTTACGACTTTTCGTAAAATATGTTAATGCCATCTGAAAGAGGAACAGATAAGCTTTCCATCGAGCTCTTAGTCGAAGAAGTCGGTCGAAGGATGCAACAGTTATTAGCAAAAAACTAATCGGTGGTCAACACGTTTCCGTCCTACTGCCGATTCTTTTCGCAAAGTACTTTTCTATAATTATAGTATTTAATGGGAAAAAATTAAACGAAGTTTTTGTTTATGTAAAAAACTATTAATTCTGAATAAATTGCCACCCATTTATGAAATTAAAAAAATTTAAATGTCTCTTATTAGATAAGGCATATATTCGTCTGATAAGGTACTTATTCTTCAATGATTTCGAGGATATTTTAGTTTCGATCAAAAAAATTTTATATCTTACGACTTTTTGTAAAATATGTTAATACCATCTGAAAGAGGAACAGATAAGCTTTCCATCGAGCTTTTAGTCGAAGAAGTAGGTCGAAGGATGCAAGAGTTATTAGCAAAAATCTAATCGGTGGTCAACACGATTCCGTCCTACTGCCGATTCTTTTCGCAAAGTACTTTTCTATAATTATAGTATTTAATGGGAAAAAATTAAACGGAGTTTTTGTTTATGTAAAAAACTATTAATTCTGAATAAAATGCCACCCATTTATGCAATTAAAAAAATTTAAATGTCCCTTATTAGATAAAGCATTTTTTCGTCTGATAAGGTACTTCTTCTTTAATGATTTCGAGGATATTTTAGTTTTGATCAAAAAAATTTTATTTCTCATGACTTTTCGTAAAATATGTTAATGCCATCTGAAAGAGGAACAGATAAGCTTTTCATCGAGCTCTTAGTCGAAGAAGTCGGTCGAAGGATGCAAGAGTTATTAGAAAAAAACTAATCGGTGGTCAACACGTTTCCGTCCTACTGCCGATTCTTTTCGCAAAATGCTTTTCTATAATTGTAGTATTTAATGGGAAAAAATTAAACGAATTTTTTGTCCATGTAAAAAAACTGTTAATTCTGAATAAAATGCAACCCATTTATGCATTTAAAAAAATTTTAATGTCTCTTATTAGATAAGGCATATTTTCGTCTGATAAGGTACTTCGTTTTCAATGATTTCGAGGATATTTTAGTTTTGATCAAAAAAATTTTATTTCTTACGACTTTTCGTAATATATGTTAATGCCATCGAGCTCTTAGTCGAAAAAGTCGGTCGAAGGATGAAAGAGTTATTAGCAGAAAACTAATCGGTGGTCAACACGTTTCCGTCCTACTACCGATTCTTTTCGCACAATGTTTTTATATAATTGTAGTATTTAATGGGAAAAAATTAAACGAATTTTTTGTCCATGTAAAAAACCATTAATTCTAAACAACATGCCGCCTGTTTATGCAATTAAAAAAATTTAAATGTCTCTTATTAGATAAGGCATATTTTCGTCTGATAAGGTACTTCGTTTTCAATGATTTCGAGGATATTTTAGTTTTGATCAAAAAAAATTTTTTTTCTTACGACTTTTCGTAAAAAAATCTTAATGCAAACTGACAGAGGAATAGATAAGCGTTCCATCGAGCTCTTAGTCGAAGAAGTCGGTCGAACGATGCAAGAGTTATTGGTAAAAAACTAATCGGTGGTCAACACGTTTCCGTCCTACTGCCGATTCTTTTCGCAAAGTACTTTTCTATAATTCTAATATTTAATGGGAAAAAATTAAACGAATTTTTTGTCCATGTTAAAAACTATTAATTCTGAATAAAATTCCACCCATTTTTGCAATTAAAAAAATTTAAATGTTTCTTATTAGATAAGGCATATTTTCGTATGATAAGGTACTTCTTTTTGAATGATTTCGAGGATATTTTAGTTTTTATCAAAAAAATTTTATTTCTTACGACATTTCGTAAGAAATGTTAATGCCATCTGAAAGAGGAACAGATAAGCTTTCCATCGAGTTCTTAGTCGAAGAAGTCGGTCGAAGGATGCAAGAGTTATTAGCAAAAAAGTAATCGGTGGTCAACACGATTCCGTCCTACTGCCGATTCTTTTCGCAAAGTACTTTTCTATAATTATAGTATTTAATGGGAAAAAATTAAACGGAGTTTTTGGTTATGTAAAAAACTATTAATTATGAATAAAATGCCACCCATTTATGAAAATAAAAAAATGTATATGTCTCTTATTAGATAAGGCATATTTTCGTCTGATAAGGTACTTCGTTTTCAATGATTTCGAGGATATTTTAGTTTTGATCAAAAAAATTTTATTTCTTACGACTTTTCGTAAAATATGTTAATGCCATTTGAAAGAGGAATAGATAAGCTTTCCATCGAGCTTTTAGTCGCAGAAGTCGGTCGAAGGATGCAAGAGTTATTAGCAAAAAAGTAATCGGTGGTCAACACGATTCCGTCCTACTGCAGATTCTTTTCGCAAAATGCTTTTCTATAATTGATGTATTTAATGGGAAAAAATTAAACGAATTTTTTGTCCATGTAAAAAAACTGTTAATTCTGAATAAAATGCCACCCATTTATGCATTTAAAAAAATTTTAATGTCTCTTATTAGATAAGGCATATTTTCGTCTGATAAGGTACTTCTTCTTCAATGATTTCGAGGATATTTTAGTTTTGATCAAAAAAATTTTATTTCTCATGACTTTTCGTAAAATATGTTAATGCCATCTGAAAGAGGAACAGATAAGCTTTTCATCGAGCTCTTAGTCGAAGAAGTCGGTCGAAGGATGCAAGAGTTATTAGAAAAAAACCAATCGGTGGTCAACACGTTTCCGTCCTACTGCCGATTCTTTTCGCAAAGTACTTTTCTATAATTATAGTATTTAATGGGAAAAAATTAAACGAAGTTTTTGTCCATGTTAAAAACTATTAATTCTGAATAAATTGCCACCCATTTATGAAATTAAAAAAATTTAAATGTCTCTTATTAGATAAGGCATAAATTCGTCTGATAAGGTACTTATTCTTCAATGATTTCGAGGATATTTTAGTTTCGATCAAAAAAATTTTATATCTTACGACTTTTTGTAAAATATGTTAATACCATCTGAAAGAGGAACAGATAAGCTTTCCATCGAGCTTTTAGTCGAAGAAGTCGGTCGAAGGATGCAAGAGTTATTAGCAAAAATCTAATCGGTGGTCAACACGATTCCGTCCTACTGCCGATTCTTTTCGCAAAGTACTTTTCTATAATTATAGTATTTAATGGGAAAAAATTAAACGGAGTTTTTGGTTATGTAAAAAACTATTAATTATGAATAAAATGCCACCCATTTATGAAAATAAAAAAATTTATATGTCTCTTATTAGATAAGGCATATTTTCGTCTGATAAGGTACTTCGTTTTCAATGATTTCGAGGATATTTTAGTTTTGATCAAAAAAATTTTATTTCTTACGACTTTTCGTAAAATACGTTAATGCCATCGAGCTCTTAGTCGAAAAAGTCGGTCGAAGGATGCAAGAGTTATTAGCAGAAAACTAATCGGTGGTCAACACGTTTCCGTCCTACTACCGATTCTTTTCGCACAATGTTTTTATATAATTGTAGTATTTAATGGGAAAAAATTAAACGAATTTTTTGTCCATGTAAAAAAACTATTAATTCTAAATAAAATGCCGCCTGTTGTGCAATTAAAATAATTTTCATGTCTCTTATTAGATAAGGCATATTTTCGTCTGATAAGGTACTTCGTTTTCAATGATTTCGTGGATATTTTAGTTTTGATCAAAAATATTTTATTTCTTACAACTTTTCGTAAAATATGTTAATGCCATCGAGCTCTTAGTCGAAAAAGTCGGTCGAAGGATGCAAGAGTTATTAGCAGAAAACTAATCGGTGGTCAACACGTTTCCGTCCTAGTACCCATTCTTTTCGCAAAGTACTTTTCTATAATTATAGTATTTAATGGGAAAAAATTAAACGGAGTTTTTGGTTATGTAAAAAACTATTAATTATGAATAAAATGCCACCCATTTATGAAAATAAAAAAATTTATATGTCTCTTATTAGATAAGGCATATTTTCGTATGATAAGGTACTTCTTTTTCAATGATTTCGAGGATATTTTACTTTCGAACAAAAAAATTTTATTTCTTACGACTTTTCGTAAAATATGTTAATGCCATCTGAAAGAGGAACAGATAAGCTTTCCATCGAGCTTTTAGTCGAAGAAGTCGGTCGAAGGATGCAAGAGTTATTAGCAAAAAACTAATCGGTGGTCAACACGTTTCCGTCCTACTGCCGATTCTTTTCGCAAAGTACTTTTCTATAATTATAGTATTTAATGGGAAAAAATTAAACGGAGTTTTTGGTTATGTAAAAAACTATTAATTATGAATAAAATGCCACCCATTTATAAAAATAAAAAAATTTATATGTCTCTTATTAGATAAGGCATATTTTCGTCTGATAAGGTACTTCTTTTTCAATGATTTCGAGGATATTTTAGTTTCAAACAAAAAAATTTTATTTCTTACGACTTTTCGTAAAATATGTTAATGCCATCTGAAAGAGGAACAGATAAGCTTTCCATCGAGCTTTTAGTCGAAGAAGTCGGTCGAAGGATGCAAGAGTTATTAGCAAAAAACTAATCGGTGGTCAACACGTATCCGTCCTACTGCCGATTCTTTTCGCAAAATGCTTTTCTATAATTGTAGTATTTAATGGGAAAAAAATTAAACGAATTTTTTGTCCATGTAAAAAAACTATTAATTCTGAATAAAATGCCACCTGTTTATGCAATTAAAAAAATTTAAATGTCTCTTATTAGATAAGGCATATTTTCGTCTGATAAGGTACTTCGTTTTCAATGATTCCGAGGATATTTTAGTTTTGATCAAAAAAATTTTATTTCTTACGACTTTTCGTAAAATACGTTAATGCCATCGAGCTCTTAGTCGAAAAAGTCGGTCAAAGGATGAAAGAGTTATTAGCAGAAAACTAATCGGTGGTCAACACGTTTCCGTCCTACTACCGATTCTTTTCGCACAATGTTTTTATATAATTGTAGTATTTAATGGGAAAAAATTAAACGAATTTTTTGTCCATGTAAAAAAACTATTAATTCTAAATAAAATGCCGCCTGTTGTGCAATTAAAATAATTTAAATGGCTCTTATTAGATAAGGCATATTTTCGTCTGATAAGGTACTTCGTTTTCAATGATTTCGAGGATATTTTAGTTTTGATCAAAAAGATTTTATTTCTTACGACTTTTCGTAAAATATGTTAATGCCATCGAGCTCTTAGTCGAAAAAGTCGGTCGAAGGATGCAAGAGTTATTAGCAGAAAACTAATCGGTGGTCAACACGTTTCCGTCCTAGTACCGATTCTTTTCGCAAAGTACTTTTCTATAATTATAGTATTTAATGGGAAAAAATTAAACGGAGTTTTTGGTTATGTAAAAAACTATTAATTATGAATAAAATGCCACCCATTTATGAAAATAAAAAAATTTTTATGTCTCTTATTAGATAAGGCATATTTTCGTCTGATAAGGTACTTCTTTTTCAATGATTTCGAGGATATTTTACTTTCGAACAAAAAAATTTTATTTCTTATGACTTTTCGTAAAATATGTTAATGCCATCTGAAAGAGGAACAGATAAGCTTTCCATCGATCTTTTAGTCGAAGAAGTCGGTCGAAGGATGCAAGAGTTATTAGCAAAAAACTAATCGGTGGTCAACACGTTTCCGTCCTACTGCCGATTCTTTTCGCAAAGTACTTTTCTATAATTATAGTATTTAATGGGAAAAAATTAAACGGAGTTTTTGGTTATGTAAAAAACTATTAATTATGAATAAAATGCCACCCATTTATAAAAATAAAAAAATTTATATGTCTCTTATTAGATAAGGCATATTTTCGTCTGATAAGGTACTTCTTTTTCAATGATTTCGAGGATATTTTAGTTTCAAACAAAAAAATTTTATTTCTTACGACTTTTCGTAAAATATGTTAATGCCATCTGAAAGAGGAACAGATAAGCTTTCCATCGAGCTTTTAGTCGAAGAAGTCAGTCGAAGGATGCAAGAGTTATTAGCAAAAAAGTAATCGGTGGTCAACACGATTCCGTCCTACTGCCGATTCTTTTCGCAAAATGCTTTTCTATAATTGATGTATTTAATGGGAAAAAATTAAACGAATTTTTTGTCCATGTAAAAAAACTGTTAATTCTGAATAAAATGCCACCCATTAATGCATTTAAAAAAATTTTAATGTTTCTTATTAGATAAGGCATATTTTCGTCTGATAAGGTACTTCGTTTTCAATGATTTCGAGGATATTTTAGTTTTGATCAAAAAAATTTTATTACTTACGACTTTTCGTAAAATATGTTAATGCC
Organism: Phortica okadai; assembly: GCA_034638295.1. NCBI lineage: Eukaryota > Metazoa > Arthropoda > Insecta > Diptera > Drosophilidae > Phortica > Phortica okadai. The sequence continues at coordinate 25,311,441 of CM067850.1, read as the reverse complement.
ATCGAGCTCTTAGTCGAAAAAGTAGGTCGAAGGATGAAAGAGTTATTAGCAGAAAACTAATCGGTGGTCAACACGTTTCCGTCCTACTACCGATTATTTTCGCACAATGTTTTTATATAATTGTAGTATTTAATGGGAAAAAATTAAACGAATTTTTTGTCCATGTAAAAAACCATTAATTCTAAATAACATGCCACCTGTTTATGCAATTAAAAAAATTTAAATGTCTCTTATTAGATAAGGCATATTTTCGTCTGATAAGGTACATCTTCTTCACTGATTTCGAGGATGTTTTAGTTTCGATCAAAAAACTTGTATTTCTTATGATTTTTCTTAAAAAATGTTAATGCCAACTGAAAGAGGAATAGATAAGCTTTCCATCGTGCTCTTAGTCGAAGAAGTCGGTCGAAGGATGCAAGAGTTATTAGCAAAAAACTAATCGGTGGTCAATACGATTCCGTCCTACTGCCGATTCTTTTCGCAAAGTACTTTCCTATAATTATAGTATTTAATGGGAAAAAATTAAACGGAGTTTTTGTTTATGTAAAAACTTTTAATTCTGAATAAAATGCCACCCACTTATGCAATTAAAAAAATTTAAATGTCTCTTATTAGATAAGGCATATATTCGTCTGAAGGGTACTTCTTCTTCAATGATTTCGAGGATATTTTAGTTTCGATCAAAAAAATTTTATTTCTTACGACTTTTCGTAAAATATGTTAATGCCATCTGAAAGAGGAACAGATAAGCTTTCCATCGAGCTCTTAGTCGAAGAAGTCGGTCGAAGGATGCAACAGTTATTAGCAAAAAACTAATCGGTGGTCAACACGTTTCCGTCCTACTGCCGATTCTTTTCGCAAAGTACTTTTCTATAATTATAGTATTTAATGGGAAAAAATTAAACGAAGTTTCTGTCCATGTTAAAAACTATTAATTCTGAATAAATTGCCACCCATTTATGAAATTAAAAAAATTTAAATGTCTCTTATTAGATAAGGCATATAATCGTCTGATAAGGTACTTATTCTTCAATGATTTCGAGGATATTTTAGTTTCGATCAAAAAAATTTTATATCTTACGACTTTTTGTAAAATATGTTAATACCATCTGAAAGAGGAACAGATAAGCTTTCCATCGAGCTTTTAGTCGAAGAAGTCGGTCGAAGGATGCAAGAGTTATTAGCAAAAATCTAATCGGTGGTCAACACGATTCCGTCCTACTGCCGATTCTTTTCGCAAAGTACTTTTCTATAATTATAGTATTTAATGGGAAAAAATTAAACGGAGTTTTTGTTTATGTAAAAAACTATTAATTCTGAATAAAATGCCACCCATTTATGCAATCAAAAAAATTTAAATGTCTCTTATTAGATAAAGCATTTTTTCGTCTGATAAGGTACTTCTTCTTCAATGATTTCGAGGATATTTTAGTTTTGATCAAAAAAATTTTATTTCTCATGACTTTTCGTAAAATATGTTAATGCCATCTGAAAGAGGAACAGATAAGCTTTTCATCGAGCTCTTAGTCGAAAAAGTCGGTCGAAGGATGCAAGAGTTATTAGAAAAAAACCAATCGGTGGTCAACACGTTTCCGTCCTACTGCCGATTCTTTTCGCAAAATGCTTTTCTATAATTGTAGTATTTAATGGGAAAAAATTAAACGGAGTTTTTGTTTATGTAAAAAACTATTAATTCTCAATAAAATGCCACCCATTTATGCAATTAAAAAAATTTAAATGTCTCTTATTAGATAATGCATTTTTTCGTATGATAAGGTGCTTCTTTTTCAATGATTTCGAGGATATTTTAGTTTTGATCAAAAAAATTTTATTTCGTACGACTTTTCGTAAAATATGTTAATGCCATCTAAAAGAGGAACAGATAAGCTTTCCATCGAGCTCTTAGTCACAGAAGTCGGTCGAAGGATGCAAGCGTTATTAGCAAAAAACTAATCGGTGGTCAACAAGTTTCCGTCCTACTGCCGATTCTTTTCGCAAAATGCTTTTCTATAATTGTAGTATTTAATGGGAAAAAATTAAACGAATTTTTTGTCCATGTAAAAAAACTGTTAATTCTGAATAAAATGCAACCCATTTATGCATTTAAAAAAATTTTAATGTCTCTTATTAGATAAGGCATATTTTCGTCTGATAAGGTACTTCGTTTTCAATGATTTCGAGGATATTTTAGTTTTGATCAAAAAAATTTTATTTCGTACGACTTTTCGTAAAATATGTTAATGCCATCTGAAAGAGGAACAGATAAGCTTTCCATCGAGCTCTTAGTCGAAGAAGTCGGTCGAAGGGTGCAAGCGTTATTAGCAAAAAACTAATCGGTGGTCAACACGTTTCCGTCCTACTGCCGATTCTTTTCGCAAAATGCTTTTCTATAATTGTAGTATTTAATGGGAAAAAATTAAACGAATTTTTTGTCCATGTAAAAAAACTGTTAATTCTGAATAAAATGCAACCCATTTATGCATTTAAAAAAATTTTAATGTCTCTTATATGATAAGGCATATTTTCGTCTGATAAGGTACTTCGTTTTCAATGATTTCGAGGATATTTTAGTTTTGATCAAATAATTTTATTTCTTACGACTTTTCGTAAAATATGTTAATGCCATCGAGCTCTTAGTCGAAAAAGTCGGTCGAAGGATGAAAGAGTTATTAGCAGAAAACTAATCGGTGGTCAACACGTTTCCGTCCTACTACCGATTCTTTTCGCACAATGCTTTTATATAATTGTAGTATTTAATGGGAAAAAATTAAACGAATTTTTTGTCCATGTAAAAAACCATTAATTCTAAATAACATGCCGCCTGTTTATGCAATTAAAAAAATTTAAATGTCTCTTATTAGATAAGGCATATTTTCGTCTGATAAGGTACTTCGTTTTCAATGATTTCGAGGATATTTTAGTTTTGATCAAAAAAATTTTTTTTTCTTACGACTTTTCGTAAAAAATGTTAATGCCAACTGACAGAGGAATAGATAAGCTTTCCATCGAGCTCTTAGTCGAAGAAGTCGGTCGAAGGATGCAAGAGTTATTGGCAAAAAACTAATCGGTGGTCAACACGTTTCCGTCCTACTGACGATTCTTTTCGCAAAGTACTTTTCTATAATTCTAATATTTAATGGGAAAAAATTAAACGAATTTTTTGTCCATGTTAAAAACTATTAATTCTGAATAAAATGCCACCCATTTATGCAATTAAAAAAATTTAAATGTTTCTTATAAGATAAGGCATATTTTCGTATGATAAGGTACTTCTTTTTCAATGATTTCGAGGATATTTTAGTTTTTATCAAAAAAATTTTATTTCTTACGACATTTCGTAAGAAATGTTAATGCCATCTGAAAGAGGAACAGATAAGCTTTCCATCGAGCTCTTAGTCGAAGAATTCGGTCGATGGATGCAAGAGTTATTAGCAAAAAACTAATCGGTGGTCAACACGTTTCCGTCCTACTGCCGATTCTTTTCGCAAAGTACTTTTCTATAATTCTAGTATTTAATGGGAAAAAATTAAACGAATTTTTTGTCCATGTAAAAAACTATTAATTCTGAATAAAATGCCACCCATTTATGAAATTAAAAAATTTAAATGTCTCTTATTAGACAAGGCATATTTTCGTCTGATAAGGTACTACTTTTTCAATGATTTTGAGGATATTTTAGTTTTGATCAAAAAAATTTTATTTCTTACGACTTTTCGTAAAATATGTTAATGCCATCTGAAAGAGGAATAGATAGAAGTCGGTCGAAGGATGCAAGAGTTATTAGCAAAAAAGTAATCGGTGGTCAACACGATTCCGTCCTACTGCCGATTCGTTTCGCAAAATGCTTTTCTATAGTTGATGTATTTAATGGGAAAAAATTAAACGAATTTTTTGTCCATGTAAAAAAACTGTTAATTCTGAATAAAATGCCACCCATTTATGCATTTAAAAAAATTTTAATGTCTCTTATTAGATAAGGCATATTTTCGTCTGATAAGGTACTTCGTTTTCAATGATTTCGAGGATATTTTAGTTTTGATCAAAAAAATTTTATTACTTACGACTTTTCGTAAAATATGTTAATGCCATCGAGCTCTTAGTCGAAAAAGTCGGTCGAAGGATGAAAGAGTTATTAGCAGAAAACTAATCGGTGGTCAACACGTTTCCGTCCTACTACCGATTCTTTTCGCACAATGTTTTTATATAATTGTAGTATTTAATGGGAAAAAATTAAACGAATTTTTTGTCCATGTAAAAAACCATTAATTCTAAATAACATGCCGCCTGTTTATGCAATTAAAAAAATTTAAATGTCTCTTATTAGATAAGGCATATTTTCGTCTGATAAGGTACATCTTCTTCACTGATTTCGAGGATATTTTAGTTTCGATCAAAAAACTTGTATTTCTTACGATTTTTCTTAAAAAATGTTAATGCCAACTGAAAGAGGAATAGATAAGCTTTCCATCGAGCTCTTAGTCGAAGAAGTCGGTCGAAGGATACAAGAGTTATTAGCAAAAAACTAATCGGTGGTCAATACGATTCCGTCCTACTGCCGATTCTTTTCGCAAAGTACTTTCCTACAATTATAGTATTTAATGGGAAAAAATTAAACGTAGTTTTTGTTTATGTAAAAACTTTTAATTCTGAATAAAATGCCACCCACTTATGCAATTAAAAAAATTTAAATGTCTCTTATTAGATAAGGCATATATTCGTCTGAAGGGTACTTCTTCTTCAATGATTTCGAGGATATTTTAGTTTCGATCAAAAAAATTTTATTTCTTACGACTTTTCGTAAAATATGTTAATGCCATCTGAAAGAGGAACAGATAAGCTTTCCATCGAGCCCTTAGTCGAAGAAGTCGGTCGAAGGATGCAACAGTTATTAGCAAAAAACTAATCGGTGGTCAACACGTTTCCGTCCTACTGCCGATTCTTTTCGCAAAGTACTTTTCTATAATTATAGTATTTAATGGGAAAAAATTAAACGAAGTTTTTGTCCATGTTAAAAACTATTAATTCTGAATAAATTGCCACCCATTTATGAAATTAAAAAAATTTAAATGTCTCTTATTAGATAAAGCATATATTCGTCTGATAAGGTACTTATTCTTCAATGATTTCGAGGATATTTTAGTTTCGATCAAAAAAATTTTATATCTTACGACTTTTTGTAAAATATGTTAATACCATCTGAAAGAGGAACAGATAAGCTTTCCATCGAGCTTTTAGTCGAAGAAGTCGGTCGAAGGATGCAAGAGTTATTAGCAAAAATCTAATCGGTGGTCAACACGATTCCGTCCTACTGCCGATTCTTTTCGCAAAGTACTTTTCTATAATTATAGTATTTAATGGGAAAAAATTAAACGGAGTTTTTGTTTATGTAAAAAACTATTAATTCTGAATAAAATGCCACCCATTTATGCAATTAAAAAAATTTAAATGTCTCTTATTAGATAAAGCATTTTTTCGTCTGATAAGGTACTTCTTCTTCAATGATTTCGAGGATATTTTAGTTTTGATCAAAAAAATTTTATTTCTCATGACTTTTCGTAAAATATGTTAATGCCATCTGAAAGAGGAACAGATAAGCTTTTCATCGAGCTCTTAGTCGAAGAAGTCGGTCGAAGGATGCAAGAGTTATTAGAAAAAAACCAATCGGTGGTCAACACGTTTCCGTCCTACTGCCGATTCTTTTCGCAAAGTACTTTTCTATAATTATAGTATTTAATGGGAAAAAATTAAACGAAGTTTTTGTCCATGTTAAAAACTATTAATTCTGAATAAATTGCCACCCATTTATGAAATTAAAAAAATTTAAATGTCTCTTATTAGATAAGGCATATATTCGTCTGATAAGGTACTTATTCTTCAATGATTTCGAGGATATTTTAGTTTCGATCAAAAAAATTTTATATCTTACGACTTTTTGTAAAATATGTTAATACCATCTGAAAGAGGAACAGATAAGCTTTCCATCGAGCTTTTAGTCGAAGAAGTCGGTCGAAGGATGCAAGAGTTATTAGCAAAAATCTAATCGGTGGTCAACACGATTCCGTCCTACTGCCGATTCTTTTCGCAAAGTACTTTTCTATAATTATAGTATTTAATGGGAAAAAATTAAACGGAGTTTTTGGTTATGTAAAAAACTATTAATTATGAATAAAATGCCACCCATTTATGAAAATAAAAAAATTTATATGTCTCTTATTAGATAAGGCATATTTTCGTCTGATAAGGTACTTCGTTTTCAATGATTTCGAGGATATTTTAGTTTTGATCAAAAAAATTTTATTTCTTACGACTTTTCGTAAAATACGTTAATGCCATCGAGCTCTTAGTCGAAAAAGTCGGTCGAAGGATGCAAGAGTTATTAGCAGAAAACTAATCGGTGGTCAACACGTTTCCGTCCTACTACCGATTCTTTTCGCACAATGTTTTTATATAATTGTAGTATTTAATGGGAAAATATTAAACGAATTTTTTGTCCATGTAAAAAAACTATTAATTCTAAATAAAATGCCGCCTGTTGTGCAATTAAAATAATTTAAATGTCTCTTATTAGATAAGGCATATTTGCGTCTGATAAGATACTTCGTTTTCAATGATTTCGAGGATATTTTAGTTTTGATCAAAAAGATTTTATTTCTTACGACTTTTCGTAAAATATGTTAATGCCATCGAGCTCTTAGTCGAAAAAGTCGGTCGAAGGATGCAAGAGTTATTAGCAGAAAACTAATCGGTGGTCAACACGTTTCCGTCCTAGTACCGATTCTTTTCGCAAAGTACTTTTCTATAATTATAGTATTTAATGGGAAAAAATTAAACGGAGTTTTTGGTTATGTAAAAAACTATTAATTATGAATAAAATGCCACCCATTTATGAAAATAAAAAAATTTATATGTCTCTTATTAGATAAGGCATATTTTCGTCTGATAAGGTACTTCTTTTTCAATGATTTCGAGGATACTTTACTTTCGAACAAAAAAATTTTATTTCTTACGACTTTTCGTAAAATATGTTAATGCCATCTGAAAGAGGAAGAGATAAGCTTTCCATCGAGCTTTTAGTCGAAGAAGTCGGTCGAAGGATGCAAGAGTTATTAGCAAAAAACTAATCGGTGGTCAACACGTTTCCGTCCTACTGCCGATTCTTTTCGCAAAGTACTTTTCTATAATTATAGTATTTAATGGGAAAAAATTAAACGGAGTTTTTGGTTATGTAAAAAACTATTAATTATGAATACAATGCCACCCATTTATAAAAATAAAAAAATTTATATGTCTCTTATTAGATAAGGCATATTTTCGTCTGATAAGGTACTTCTTTTTCAATGATTTCGAGGATATTTTAGTTTTGATCAAAAAAATTTTATTACTTACGACTTTTCGTAAAATATGTTAATGCCATCGAGCTCTTAGTCGAAAAAGTAGGTCGAAGGATGAAAGAGTTATTAGCAGAAAACTAATCGGTGGTCAACACGTTTCCGTCCTACTGCCGATTCTTTTCGCACAATGTTTTTATATAATTGTAGTATTTAATGGGAAACAATTAAACGAATTTTTTGTCCATGTAAAAAACCATTAATTCTAAATAACATGCCGCATGTTTATGCAATTAAAAAAATTTAAATGTCTCTTATTAGATAAGGCATATTTTCGTCTGATAAGGTACATCTTCTTCACTGATTTCGAGGATATTTTAGTTTCGATCAAAAAACTTGTATTTCTTACGATTTTTCTTAAAAAATGTTAATGCCAACTGAAAGAGGAATAGATAAGCTTTCCATCGAACTCTTAGTCGAAGAAGTCGGTCGAAGGATGCAAGAGTTATTAGCAAAAAACTAATCGGTGGTCAATACGATTCCGTCCTACTGCCGATTCTTTTCGCAAAGTACTTTCCTATAATTATAGTATTTAATGGGAAAAAATTAAACGGAGTTTTTGTTTATGTAAAAACTTTTAATTCTGAATAAAATGCCATTCACTTATGCAATTAAAAAAATTTAAATGTCTCTTATTAGATAAGGCATATATTCGTCTGAAGGGTACTTCTTCTTCAATGATTTCGAGGATATTTTAGTTTCGATCAAAAAAATTTTATTTCTTACGACTTTTCGTAAAATATGTTAATGCCATCTGAAAGAGGAACAGATAAGCTTTCCATCGAGCTCTTAGTCGAACAAGTCGGTCGAAGGATGCAAGAGTTATTAGAAAAAAACCAATCGGTGGTCAACACGTTTCCGTCCTACTGCCGATTCTTTTCGCAAAATGCTTTTCTATAATTGTAGTATTTAATGGGAAAAAATTAAACGGAGTTTTTGTTTATGTAAAAAACTATTAATTCTCAATAAAATGCCACCCATTTATGCAATTAAAAAAATTTAAATGTCTCTTATTAGATAATGCATTTTTTCGTATGATAAGGTTCTTCTTTTTCAATGATTTCGAGGATATTTTAGTTTTGATCAAAAAAATTTTATTTCGTACGACTTTTCGTAAAATATGTTAGTGCCATCTAAAAGAGGAACAGATAAGCTTTCCATCGAGCTCTTAGTTGAAGAAGTCGGTCGAAGGATGCAAGCGTTATTAGCAAAAAACTAATCGGTGGTCAACAAGTTTCCGTCCTACTGCCGATTCTTTTCGCAAAATGCTTTTCTATAATTGTAGTATTTAATGGGAAAAAATTAAACGAATTTTTTGTCCATGTAAAAAAACTGTTAATTCTGAATAAAATGCAACCCATTTATGCATTTAAAAAAATTTTAATGTCTCTTATTAGATAAGGCATATTTTCGTCTGATAAGGTACTTCGTTTTCAATGATTTCGAGGATATTTTAGTTTTGATCAAATAATTTTATTTCTTACGACTTTTCGTAAAATATGTTAATGCCATCGAGCTCTTAGTCGAAGAAGTCGGTCGAAGGATAAAAGAGTTATTAGCAGAAAACTAATCGGTGGTCAACACGTTTCCGTCCTACTACCGATTCTTTTCGCACAATGTTTTTATATAATTGTAGTATTTAATGGGAAAAAATTAAACGAATTTTTTGTCCATGTAAAAAACCATTAATTCTAAATAACATGCCGCCTGTTTATGCAATTAAAAAAATTTAAATGTCTCTTATTAGATAAGGCATATTTTCGTCTGATAAGGTACTTCGTTTTCAATGATTTCGAGGATATTTTAGTTTTGATCAAAAAAAATTTTTTTTCTTACGACTTTTCGTAAGAAATGTTAATGCCAACTGACAGAGGAATAGATAAGCTTTCCATCGAGCTCTTAGTCGTAGAAGTCGGTCGAAGGATGCAAGAGTTATTGGCAAAAAACTAATCGGTGGTCAACACGTTTCCGTCCTACTGCCGATTCTTTTCGCAAAGTACTTTTCTATAATTCTAATATTTAATGGGAAAAAATTAAACGAATTTTTTGTCCATGTTAAAAACTATTAATTCTGAATAAAATGCCACCCATTTATGCAATTAAAAAAATTTAAATGTTTCTTATTAGATAAGGCATATTTTCGTCTGATAAGGTACTTATTCTTCAATGATTTCGAGGATATTTTAGTTTCGATCAAAAAAATTTTATATCTTACGACTTTTTGTAAAATATGTTAATACCATCTGAAAGAAGAACAGATAAGCTTTCCATCGAGCTTTTAGTCGAAGAAGTCGGTCGAAGGATGCAAGAGTTATTGGCAAAAAACTAATCGGTGGTCAACACGTTTCCGTCCTACTGCCGATTCTTTTCGCAAAGTACTTTTCTATAATTATAGTATTTAATGGGAAAAAATTAAACGAAGTTTTTGTCCATGTTAAAAACTATTAATTCTGAATAAATTGCCACCCATTTATGAAATTAAAAAAATTTAAATGTCTCTTATTAGATAAGGCATATATTCGTCTGATAAGGTACTTATTCTTCAATGATTTCGAGGATATTTTAGTTTCGATCAAAAAAATTTTATATCTTACGACTTTTTGTAAAATATGTTAATACCATCTGAAAGAGGAACAGATAAGCTTTCCATCGAGCTTTTAGTCGAAGAAGTCGGTCGAAGGATGCAAGAGTTATTAGCAAAAATCTAATCGGTGGTCAACACGATTCCGTCCTACTGCCGATTCTTTTCGCAAAGTACTTTTCTATAATTATAGTATTTAATGGGAAAACATTAAACGGAGTTTTTGGTTATGTAAAAAACTATTAATTATGAATAAAATGCCACCCATTTATGAAAATAAAAAAATTTATATGTCTCTTATTAGATAAGGCATATTTTCGTCTGATAAGGTACTTCGTTTTCAATGATTTCGAGGATATTTTAGTTTTGATCAAAAAAATTTTATTTCTTACGACTTTTTGTAAAATACGTTAATGCCATCGAGCTCTTAGTCGAAAAAGTCGGTCGAAGGATGCAAGAGTTATTAGCAGAAAACTAATCGGTGGTCAACACGTTTCCGTCGTACTACCGATTCTTTTCGCACAATGTTTTTATATAATTGTAGTATTTAATGGGAAAAAATTAAACGAATTTTTTGTCCATGTAAAAAAACTATTAATTCTAAATAAAATGCCGCCTGTTGTGCAATTAAAATAATTTAAATGTCTCTTATTAGATAAGGCATATTTTCGTCTGATAAGATACTTCGTTTTCAATGATTTCGAGGATATTTTAGTTTTGATCAAAAAGATTTTATTTCTTACGACTTTTCGTAAAATATGTTAATGCTATCGAGCTCTTAGTCGAAAAAGTCGGTCGAAGGATGCAAGAGTTATTAGCAGAAAACTAATCGGTGGTCAACACGTTTCCGTCCTAGTACCGATTCTTTTCGCAAAGTACTTTTCTATAATTATAGTATTTAATGGGAAAAAATTAAACGGAGTTTTTGGTTATGTAAAAAACTGTTAATTATGAATAAAATGCCACCCATTTATGAAAATAAAAAAATTTATATGTTTCTTATTAGATAAGGCATATTTTCGTCTGATAAGGTACTTCTTTTTCAATGATTTCGAGGATATTTTACTTTCGAACAAAAAAATTTTATTTCTTACGACTTTTCGTAAAATATGTTAATGCCATCTGAAAGAGGAACAGATAAGCTTTCCATCGAGCTTTTAGTCGAAGAAGTCGGTCGAAGGATGCAAGAGTTATTAGCAAAAAACTAATCGGTGGTCAACACGTTTTCGTCCTACTGCCGATTCTTTTCGCAAAGTACTTTTCTATAATTATAGTATTTAATGGGAAAAAATTAAACGGAGTTTTTGTTATTAGCAGAAAACTAATCGGTGGTCAACACGTTTCCGTCCTACTGCCGATTCTTTTCGCACAATGTTTTTATATAATTGTAGTATTTAATGGGAAAAAATTAAACGAATTTTTTGTCCATGTAAAAAACCATTAATTCTAAATAACATGCCGCCTGTTTATGCATTAAAAAAAATTTAAATGTCTCTTATTAGATAAGGCATATTTTCGTCTGATAAGGTACATCTTCTTCACTGATTTCGAGGATGTTTTAGTTTCGATCAAAAAACTTGTATTTCTTACGATTTTTCTTAAAAAATGTTAATGCCAACTGAAAGAGGAATAGATAAGCTTTCCATCGAGCTCTTAGTCGAAGAAGTCGGTCGAAGGATGCAAGAGTTATTAGCAAAAAACTAATCGGTGGTCAATACGATTCCGTCCTACTGCCGATTCTTTTCGCAAAGTACTTTCCTATAATTATAGTATTTAATGGGAAAAAATTAAACGGAGTTTTTGTTTATGTAAAAACTTTTAATTCTGAATAAAATGCCATTCACTTATGCAATTAAAAAAATTTAAATGTCTCTTATTAGATAAGGCATATATTCGTCTGAAGGGTACTTCTTCTTCAATGATTTCGAGGATATTTTAGTTTCGATCAAAAAAATTTTATTTCTTACGACTTTTCGTAAAATATGTTAATGCCATCTGAAAGAGGAACAGATAAGCTTTCCATCGAGCTCTTAGTCGAACAAGTTGGTCGAAGGATGCAAGAGTTATTAGAAAAAAACCAATCGGTGGTCAACACGTTTCCGTCCTACTGCCGATTCTTTTCGCAAAATGCTTTTCTATAATTGTAGTATTTAATGGGAAAAAATTAAACGGAGTTTTTGTTTATGTAAAAAACTATTAATTCTCAATAAAATGCCACCCATTTATGCAATTAAAAAAATTTAAATGTCTCTTATTAGATAATGCATTTTTTCGTATGATAAGGTACTTCTTTTTCAATGATTTCGAGGATATTTTAGTTTTGATCAAAAAAATTTTATTTCGTACGACTTTTCGTAAAATATGTTAATGCCATCTAAAAGAGGAACAGATAAGCTTTCCATCGAGCTCTTAGTTGAAGAAGTCGGTCGAAGGATGCAAGCGTCATTAGCAAAAAACTAATCGGTGGTCAACAAGTTTCCGTCCTACTGCCGATTCTTTTCGCAAAATGCTTTTCTATAATTGTAGTATTTAATGGGAAAAAATTAAACGAATTTTTTGTCCATGTAAAAAAACTGTTAATTCTGAATAAAATGCAACCCATTTATGCATTTAAAAAAATTTTAATGTCTCTTATTAGATAAGGCATATTTTCGTCTGATAAGGTACTTCGTTTTCAATGATTTCGAGGATATTTTAGTTTTGATCAAAAAAATTTTATTTCGTACGACTTTTCGTAAAATATGTTAATGCCATCTGAAAGAGGAACAGATAAGCTTTCCATCGAGCATTTAGTCGAAGAAGTCGGTCGAAGGGTGCAAGCGTTATTAGCAAAAAACTAATCGGTGGTCAACACGTTTCCGTCCTACTGCCGATTCTTTTCGCAAAATGCTTTTCTATAATTGTAGTATTTAATGGGAAAAAATTAAACGAATTTTTTGTCCATGTAAAAAAACTGTTAATTCTGAATAAAATGCAACCCATTTATGCATTTAAAAAAATTTTAATGTCTCTTATTAGATAAGGCATATTTTCGTCTGATAAGGTACTTCGTTTTCAATGATTTCGAGGATATTTTAGTTTTGATCAAATAATTTTATTTCTTACGACTTTTCGTAAAATATGTTAATGCCATCGAGCTCTTAGTCGAAGAAGTCGGTCGAAGGATGAAAGAGTTATTAGCAGAAAACTAATCGGTGGTCAACACGTTTCCGTCCTACTACCGATTCTTTTCGCACAATGTTTTTATATAATTGTAGTATTTAATGGGAAAAAATTAAACGAATTTTTTGTCCATGTAAAAAACCATTAATTCTAAATAACATGCCGCCTGTTTATGCAATTAAAAAAATTTAAATGTCTCTTATTAGATAAGGCATATTTTCGTCTGATAAGGTACTTCGTTTTCAATGATTTCGAGGATATTTTAGTTTTGATCAAAAAAAATTTTTTTTCTTACGACTTTTCGTAAGAAATGTTAATGCCAACTGACAGACGAATAGATAAGCTTTCCATCGAGCTCTTAGTCGAAGAAGTCGGTCGAAGGATGCAAGAGTTATTGGCAAAAAACTAATCGGTGGTCAACACGTTTCCGTCCTACTGCCGATTCTTTTCGCAAAGTACTTTTCTATAATTCTAATATTTAATGGGAAAAAATTAAACGAATTTTTTGTCCATGTTAAAAACTATTAATTCTGAATAAAATGCCACCCATTTATGCAATTAAAAAAATTTAAATGTTTCTTATTAGATAAGGCATATTTTCGTATGACAAGGTACTTCTTTTTCAATTATTTCGAGGATATTTTAGTTTTTATCAAAAAAATTTTATTTCTTATGACATTTCGTAAGAAATGTTAATGCCATCTGAAAGAGGAACAGATAAGCTTTCCATCGAGCTCTTAGTCGAAGAAGTCGGTCGAAGGATGCAAGAGTTATTAGCAAAAAACTAATCGGTGGTCAACACGTTTCCGTCCTACTGCCGATTCTTTTCGCAAAGTACTTTTCTATAATTATAGTATTTAATGGAAAAAAATTAAACAGAGTTTTTGGTTATGTAAAAAACTATTAATTATAAATGAAATGCCACCCATTTATGAAAATAAAAACATTTATACGTCTCTTATTAGATAAGGCATATTTTCGTCTGATAAGGTACTTCGTTTTCAATGATTTCGACGATATTTTAGTTTTGATCAAAAAAATTTTATTTCTTACGACTTTTCGTAAAATATGTTAATGCCATCGAGCTCTTAGTCGAAAAAGTCGGTCGAAGGATGCAAGAGTTATTAGCAGAAAATTAATCGGTGGTCAACACGTTTCCGTCCTAGTACCGATTCTTTTCGCAAAGTACTTTTCTATAATTATAGTATTTAATGGGAAAAAATTAAACGGAGTTTTTGGTTATGTAAAAAACTATTAATTATAAATAAAATGCCACCCATTTATGAAAATAAAAACATTTATATGTCTCTTATTAGATAAGGCATATTTTCGTCTGATAAGGTACTTCGTTTTCAATGATTTCGACGATATTTTAGTTTTGATCAAAAAAATTTTATTTCTTACGACTTTTCGTAAAATATGTTAATGCCATCGAGCTCTTAGTCGAAGAAGTCGGTCGAAGGATGCAAGAGTTATTAGCAAAAAACTAATCGGTGGTCAACACGTTTCCGTCCTACTGCCGATTCTTTTCGCAAAGTACTTTTCTATAATTATAGTATTTAATGGGAAAAAATTAAACGGAGTTTTTGGTTATGTAAAAAACTATTAATTATGAATAAAATGCCACCCATTTATAAAAATAAAAAAATTTATATGTCTCTTATTAGATAAGGCATATTTTCGTCTGATAAGGTACTTCGTTTTCAATGATTTCGAGGATATTTTAGTTTTGATCAAAAAAATTTTATTACTTACGACTTTTTGTAAAATATGTTAATGCCATCGAGCTCTTAGTCGAAAAAGTCGGTCGAAGGATGCAAGAGTTATTAGCAGAAAACTAATCGGTGGTCAACACGTTTCCGTAATACTACCGATTCTTTTCGCACAATGTTTTTATATAATTGTAGTATTTAATGGGAAAAAATTAAACGAATTTTTTGTCCATGTAAATAAACTATTAATTCTAAATAAAATGCCGCCTGGTTATGCAATTAAAAAAATTTAAATGTCTCTTATTAGATAAGGCATATTTTTGTCTGATAAGGTACTTCGTTTTCAATGATTTCGAGGATATTTTAGTTTTGATCAAAAAAATTTTATTTCTTACAACTTTTCGTAAAAAATGTTAATGCCAACTGACAGAGGAATAGATTAGCTTTCCATCGAGCTCTTAGTCGAAGAAGTCGCTCGAAGGATGCAAGAGTTATTAGCAAAAAACTAATCGGTGGTCAACACTTTTCCGTCCTACTGCCGATTCTTTTCGCAGAGTACTTTTCTATAATTCTAGTATATAATGGGAAAAAATTAAACGAATTTTTTGTCCATGTTAAAAACTATTAATTCTGAATAAAATGCCACCCATTTATGCAATTAAAAAAATTTTAATGTTTCTTATTAGATAAGGCATATTTTCGTATGATAAGG
Organism: Phortica okadai; assembly: GCA_034638295.1. Taxonomy (NCBI): domain Eukaryota; kingdom Metazoa; phylum Arthropoda; class Insecta; order Diptera; family Drosophilidae; genus Phortica; species Phortica okadai. Next base: position 25,295,886 of record CM067850.1, on the reverse strand, counting down.
TACTTCGTTTTCAATGATTTCGAGGATATTTTAGTTTCGAACAAAAAAATTTTATTTCTTACGACTTTTCGTAAAATATGTTAATGCCATCTGAAAGAGGAACAGATAAGCTTTCCATCGAGCTCTTAGTCGAAGAAGTCGGTCGAAGGATGCAAGAGTTATTAGCAAAAAACTAATCGGTGGTCAACACGATTCCGTCCTACTGCCGATTCTTTTCGCAAAGTGCTTTTCTATAATTCTAGTATTTAATGGGAAAAAATTAAACGAATTTTTTATCCATGTATAAAACTATTAATTCTAAATCAACTTCCGCCCATTTATGCAATTAAAAAAATTTAAATATCTCTTATTAGATAAGGCATATTTTCGTCTGAAAAGGTACTTCTTCTTCAATGATTTCGAGGATATTTTAGTTTTGATCAAAAAAATTTTATTTCTTACGACTTTTCGTAAAATATGTTAATGCCATCGAGCTCTTAGTCGAAGAAGTCGGTCGAAGGGTGCAAGAGTTATTAGCAGAAAACTAATCGGTGGTCAACACGTTTCCGTCCTACTACCGATTCTTTTCGCACAATGTTTTTATATAATTGTAGTATTTAATGGGAAAAAATTAAACGAATTTTTTGTCCATGTAAATAAACTATTAATTCTAAATAAAATGCCGCCTGGTTATGCAATTAAAAAAATTTAAATGTCTCTTATTAGATAAGGCATATTTTTGTCTGATAAGGTACTTCGTTTTCAATGATTTCGAGGATATTTTAGTTTTGATCAAAAAAATTTTATTTCTTACGACTTTTCGTAAAAAATGTTAATGCCAACTGACAGAGGAATAGATAAGCTTTCCATCGAGCTCTTAGTCGAAAAAGTCGGTCGAAGGATGCAAGAGTTATTAGCAGAAAACTAATCGGTGGTCAACACGTTTCCGTAATACTACCGATTCTTTTCGCACAATGTTTTTATATAATTGTAGTATTTAATGGGAAAAAATTAAACGAATTTTTTGTCCATGTAAATAAACAATTAATTATGAATAAAATGCCACCCATTTATGAAAATAAAAAAATTTATATGTCTCTTATTAGATTAGGCATATTTTCGTCTGATAATGTACTTCTTTTTCAATGATTTCGAGGATATTTTAGTTTCGAACAAAAAAATTTTATTTCTTACGACTTTTCGTAAAATATGTTAATGCCACATGAAAGAGGAACAGATAAGCTTTCCATCGAGCTTTTGGTCGAAGAAGTCGGTCGAAGGATGCAAGAGTTATTAGCAAAAAAGTAATCGGTGGTCAACACGATTCCGTCCTACTGCCGATTCTTTTCGCAAAGTACTTTTCTACAATTATAGTATTTAATGGGAAAAAGTTAAACGGAGTTTTTGTTTATGTAAAAAACTATTAATTCTTAATAAAATGCCACCCATTTATGCAATTAAAAAAATTTAAATGTTTCTTATTAGATAAGGCATATTTTCGTATGATAAGGTACTTCGTTTTCAATGATTTCGAGGATATTTTAGTTTTGATCAAAAAAATTTTATTTCTTACGACTTTTCGTAAAAAATGTTAATGCCAACTGACAGAGGAATAGATAAGCTTTCCATTGAGGTCTTAGTCGAAGAAGTCGGTCGAAGGATGCAAGAGTTATTAGCAAAAAACTAATCGGTGGTCAACACGTTTCCGTCCTACTGCCGATTCTTTTCGCAAAGTACTTTTCTATAATTCTAGTATTTAATGGGAAAAAATTAAACGAATTTTTTGTCCATGTTAAAAACTATTAATTCTGAATAAAATGCCACCCATTTATGCAATTAAAAAAATTTAAATGTCTCTTATTAGATAAGGCATATTTTTGTCTGATAAGGTACTTCGTTTTCAATGATTTCGAGGATATTTTAGTTTTGATCAAAAAAATTTTATTTCTTACGACTTTTCGTAAAAAATGTTAATGCCAACTGACAGAGGAATAGATAAGCTTGCCATCGAGCTCTTAGTCGAAGAAGTCGGTCGAAGGATGCAAGAGTTATTAGCAGAAATCTAATCGGTGGTCAACACGTTTCCGTCCTAGTACCGATTCTTTTCGCAAAGTACTTTTCTATAATTATAGTATTTAATGGGAAAAAATTAAACGGAGTTTTTGGTTATGTAAAAAACTATTAATTATGAATAAAATGCCACCCATTTATGAAAATAAAAAAATTTATATGTCTCTTATTAGATAAGGCATATTTTCGTCTGATAAGGTACTTCTTTTTCAATGATTTCGAGGATATTTTACTTTCGAACAAAAAAATTTTATTTCTTACGACTTTTCGTAAAATATGTTAATGCCATCTGAAAGAGGAACAGATAAGCTTTCCATCGAGCTTTTAGTCGAAGAAGTCGGTCGAAGGATGCAAGAGTTATTAGCAAAAAACTAATCGGTGGTCAACACGTTTCCGTCCTACTGCCGATTCTTTTCGCAAAGTACTTTTCTATAATTATAGTATTTAATGGGAAAAAATTAAACGGAGTTTTTGGTTATGTAAAAAACTATTAATTATGAATAAAATGCCACCCATTTATAAAAATAAAAAAATTTATATGTCTCTTATTAGATAAGGCATATTTTCGTCTGATAAGGTACTTCGTTTTCAATGATTTCGAGGATATTTTAGTTTTGATCAAAAAAATTTTATTACTTACGACTTTTCGTAAAATATGTTAATGCCATCGAGCTCTTAGTCGAAAAAGTCGGTCGAAGGATGCAAGAGTTATTAGCAGAAAACTAATCGGTGGTCAACACGTTTCCGTAATACTACCGATTCTTTTCGCACAATGTTTTTATATAATTGTAGTATTTAATGGGAAAAAATTAAACGAATTTTTTGTCCATGTAAAAAAACTATTAATTCTAAATAAAATGCCGCCTGTTGTGCAATTAAAATAATTTAAATGTCTCTTATTAGATAAGGCATATTTTCGTCTGATAAGGTACTTCGTTTTCAATGATTTCGAGGATATTTTAGTTTTGATCAAAAAAATTTTATTACTTACGACTTTTTGTAAAATATGTTAATGCCATCGAGCTCTTAGTCGAAAAAGTCGGTCGAAGGATGCAAGAGTTATTAGCAGAAAACTAATCGGTGGTCAACACGTTTCCGTAATACTACCGATTCTTTTCGCACAATGTTTTTATATAATTGTAGTATTTAATGGGAAAAAATTAAACGAATTTTTTGTCCATGTAAATAAACTATTAATTCTAAATAAAATGCCGCCTGGTTATGCAATTAAAAAAATTTAAATGTCTCTTATTAGATAAGGCATATTTTTGTCTGATAAGGTACTTCGTTTTCAATGATTTCGAGGATATTTTAGTTTTGATCAAAAAAATTTTATTTCTTACAACTTTTCGTAAAAAATGTTAATGCCAACTGACAGAGGAATAGATTAGCTTTCCATCGAGCTCTTAGTCGAAGAAGTCGCTCGAAGGATGCAAGAGTTATTAGCAAAAAACTAATCGGTGGTCAACACTTTTCCGTCCTACTGCCGATTCTTTTCGCAGAGTACTTTTCTATAATTCTAGTATATAATGGGAAAAAATTAAACGAATTTTTTGTCCATGTTAAAAACTATTAATTCTTAATAAAATGCCACCCATTTATGCAATTAAAAAAATTTTAATGTTTCTTATTAGATAAGGCATATTTTCGTATGATAAGGTACTTCGTTTTCAATGATTTCGAGGATATTTTAGTTTCGAACAAAAAAATGTTATTTCTTACGACTTTTCGTAAAATATGTTAATGCCATCTGAAAGAGGAACAGATAAGCTTTCCATCGAGCTCTTAGTCGAAGAAGTCGGTCGAAGGATGCAAGAGTTATTAGCAAAAAACTAATCGGTGGTCAACACGATTCCGTCCTACTGCCGATTCTTTTCGCAAAGTGCTTTTCTATAATTCTAGTATTTAATGGGAAAAAATTAAACGAATTTTTTATCCATGTATAAAACTATTAATTCTAAATCAACTTCCGCCCATTTATGCAATTAAAAAAATTTAAATATCTCTTATTAGATAAGGCATATTTTCGTCTGATAAGGTACTTCTTCTTCAATGATTTCGAGGATATTTTAGTTTTGATCAAAAAAATTTTATTTCTTACGACTTTTCGTAAAATATGTTAATGCCATCGAGCTCTTAGTCGAAGAAGTCGGTCGAAGGGTGCAAGAGTTATTAGCAGAAAACTAATCGGTGGTCAACACGTTTCCGTCCTACTACCGATTCTTTTCGCACAATGTTTTTATATAATTGTAGTATTTAATGGGAAAAAATTAAACGAATTTTTTGTCCATGTAAATAAACTATTAATTCTAAATAAAATGCCGCCTGGTTATGCAATTAAAAAAATTTAAATGTCTCTTATTAGATAAGGCATATTTTTGTCTGATAAGGTACTTCGTTTTCAATGATTTCGAGGATATTTTAGTTTTGATCAAAAAAATTTTATTTCTTACGACTTTTCGTAAAAAATGTTAATGCCAACTGACAGAGGAATAGATAAGCTTTCCATCGAGCTCTTAGTCGAAAAAGTCGGTCGAAGGATGCAAGAGTTATTAGCAGAAAACTAATCGGTGGTCAACACGTTTCCGTAATACTACCGATTCTTTTCGCACAATGTTTTTATATAATTGTAGTATTTAATGGGAAAAAATTAAACGAATTTTTTGTCCATGTAAATAAACAATTAATTATGAATAAAATGCCACCCATTTATGAAAATAAAAAAATTTATATGTCTCTTATTAGATTAGGCATATTTTCGTCTGATAATGTACTTCTTTTTCAATGATTTCGAGGATATTTTAGTTTCGAACAAAAAAATTTTATTTCTTACGACTTTTCGCAAAATATGTTAATGCCACCTGAAAGAGGAACAGATAAGCTTTCCATCGAGCTTTTGGTCGAAGAAGTCGGTCGAAGGATGCAAGAGTTATTAGCAAAAAAGTAATCGGTGGTCAACACGATTCCGTCCTACTGCTGATTCTTTTCGCAAAGTACTTTTCTACAATTATAGTATTTAATGGGAAAAAGTTAAACGGAGTTTTTGTTTATGTAAAAAACTATTAATTCTTAATAAAATGCCACCCATTTATGCAATTAAAAAAATTTAAATGTTTCTTATTAGATAAGGCATATTTTCGTATGATAAGGTACTTCGTTTTCAATGATTTCGAGGATATTTTAGTTTTGATCAAAAAAATTTTATTTCTTACGACTTTTCGTAAAAAATGTTAATGCCAACTGACAGAGGAATAGATAAGCTTTCCATTGAGGTCTTAGTCGAAGAAGTCGGTCGAAGGATGCAAGAGTTATTAGCAAAAAACTAATCGGTGGTCAACACGTTTCCGTCCTACTGCCGATTCTTTTCGCAAAGTACTTTTCTATAATTCTAGTATTTAATGGGAAAAAATTAAACGAATTTTTTGTCCATGTTAAAAACTATTAATTCTGAATAAAATGCCACCCATTTATGCAATTAAAAAAATTTAAATGTCTCTTATTAGATAAGGCATATTTTTGTCTGATAAGGTACTTCGTTTTCAATGATTTCGAGGATATTTTAGTTTTGATCAAAAAAATTTTATTTCTTACGACTTTTCGTAAAAAATGTTAATGCCAACTGACAGAGGAATAGATAAGCTTTCCATCGAGCTCTTAGTCGAAGAAGTCGGTCGAAGGATGCAAGAGTTATTAGCAGAAATCTAATCGGTGGTCAACACGTTTCCGTCCTAGTACCGATTCTTTTCGCAAAGTACTTTTCTATAATTATAGTATTTAATGGGAAAAAATTAAACGGAGTTTTTGGTTATGTAAAAAACTATTAATTATGAATAAAATGCCACCCATTTATGAAAATAAAAAAATTTATATGTCTCTTATTAGATAAGGCATATTTTCGTCTGATAAGGTACTTCTTTTTCAATGATTTCGAGGATATTTTACTTTCGAACAAAAAAATTTTATTTCTTACGACTTTTCGTAAAATATGTTAATGCCATCTGAAAGAGGAACAGATAAGCTTTCCATCGAGCTTTTAGTCGAAGAAGTCGGTCGAAGGATGCAAGAGTTATTAGCAAAAAACTAATCGGTGGTCAACACGTTTCCGTCCTACTGCCGATTCTTTTCGCAAAGTACTTTTCTATAATTATAGTATTTAATGGGAAAAAATTAAACGGAGTTTTTGGTTATGTAAAAAACTATTAATTATGAATAAAATGCCACCCATTTATAAAAATAAAAAAATTTATATGTCTCTTATTAGATAAGGCATATTTTCGTCTGATAAGGTACTTCGTTTTCAATGATTTCGAGGATATTTTAGTTTTGATCAAAAAAATTTTATTACTTACGACTTTTCGTAAAATATGTTAATGCCATCGAGCTCTTAGTCGAAAAAGTCGGCTGAAGGATGCAAGAGTTATTAGCAGAAAACTAATCGGTGGTCAACACGTTTCCGTCCTACTGCCGATTCTTTTCGCAAAGTACTTTTCTATAATTATAGTATTTAATGGGAAAAAGTTAAACGGAGTTTTTGTTTATGTAAAAAACTATTAATTCTGAATAAAATGCCACCCATTTATGAAATTAAAAATGTTTAAATGTCTCTTATTAGATAAGGCATATTTTCGTCTGATAAGGTATTTCTTTTTCAATGATTTCGATGATATTTTAGTTTTGATCAAAAAAATTTTATTTCTTACGACTTTTCGTAAAATATGTTAATGCCATCTGAAAGAGGAACAGATAAGCTGTCCATCGAGCTTTAAGTCGAAGAAGTCGGTCGAAGGATGCAAGAGTTATTAACAAAAAACTAATCGGTGGTCAACGCGATTCCGTCCTACTGCCGATTCTTTTCGCAAAGTAGTTTTCTATAATTATAGTATTTATTGGGAAAAAATTTAACGGAGTTTTTGTTTATGTAAAAAACTATTAATTCTGAATAAAATGGCGCCCATTTATGAAAATAAAAAAATTTATATGTCTCTTATTAGATAAGGCATATTTTCGTCTGATAAGGTACTTCTTTTTCAATGATTTCGAGGATATTTTACTTTCGAACAAAAAAATTTTATTTCTTACGACTTTTCGTAAAATATGTTAATGCCATCTGAAAGAGGAACAGATAAGCTTTCCATCGAGCTTTTAGTCGAAGAAGTCGGTCGAAGGATGCAAGAGTTATTAGCAAAAAACTAATCGGTGGTCAACACGTTTCCGTCCTACTGCCGATTCTTTTCGCAAAGTACTTTTCTATAATTATAGTATTTAATGGGAAAAAATTAAACGGAGTTTTTGGTTATGTAAAAAACTATTAATTATGAATAAAATGCCACCCATTTATAAAAATAAAAAAATTTATATGTCTCTTATTAGATAAGGCATATTTTCGTCTGATAAGGTACTTCGTTTTCAATGATTTCGATGATATTTTAGTTTTGATCAAAAAAATTTTATTACTTACGACTTTTCGTAAAATATGTTAATGCCATCGAGCTCTTAGTCGAAAAAGTCGGCTGAAGGATGCAAGAGTTGTTAGCAGAAAACTAATCGGTGGTCAACACGTTTCCGTCCTACTGCCGATTCTTTTCGCAAAGTACTTTTCTATAATTATAGTATTTAATGGGAAAAAGTTAAACGGAGTTTTTGTTTATGTAAAAAACTATTAATTCTGAATAAAATGCCACCCATTTATGAAATTAAAAATGTTTAAATGTCTCTTATTAGATAAGGCATATTTTCGTCTGATAAGGTATTTCTTTTTCAATGATTTCGATGATATTTTAGTTTTGATCAAAAAAATTTTATTTCTTACGACTTTTCGTAAAATATGTTAATGCCATCTGAAAGAGGAACAGATAAGCTGTCCATCGAGCTTTAAGTCGAAGAAGTCGGTCGAAGGATGCAAGAGTTATTAACAAAAAACTAATCGGTGGTCAACGCGATTCCGTCCTACTGCCGATTCTTTTCGCAAAGTACTTTTCTATAATTATAGTATTTATTGGGAAAAAATTTAACGGAGTTTTTGTTTATGTAAAAAACTATTAATTCTGAATAAAATGGCGCCTGTTTACGCAATTAAAAAAATTAAAATGTCTCTGATTCGATAAGGCATATTTTCGTCTGATAAGGTACTTCTTTTTCAATGATTTCGAGGATACTTTAGTTTTGATCAAAAAAATTTTATTTCTCATGACTTTTCGTAAAATATGTTAATGCCATCTGAAAGAGGAACAGATAAGCTTTCCATCGAGCTCTTATTCGAAGAAGTCGGTCGAAGGATGCAAGAGTTGTTAGCAAAAAACCAATCGGTGGTCAACACGATTCCGTCCTACTGCCGATTCTTTTCGCAAAATGCTTTTCTATAATTGTAGTATTTTATGGGAAAAAATTAAACGAATTTTTTGTCCACGGTAAAAAACTATTAATTCTGAATATAATGCCACCCATTTATGCAATTAAAAAAATTTAAATGTCTCTTATTAGATAAGGCATATTTTCGTCTGATAAGGTACCTCTTCTTCAATGATTTCGAGAATATTTTAGTTTTGATCAAAAAAATTTTATTTCGTACGACTTTTCGTAAAATATGTTAATACCATCTGAAAGAGGAACAGATAAGCTTTCCATCGAGCTCTTAGTCGAAGAAGTCGGTCGAAGGATGCAAGAGTTGTTAGCAAAAAACCAATCGGCGGTCAACACGATTCCGTCCTACTGCCGATTCTTTTCGCAAAGTACTTTTCTATAATTGTAGTATTTAATGGGAAAAAATTAAAGGAATTTTTTGTCCATGTAAAAAAACTATTAATTCTGAATAAAATGCCACCCATTTATGCAATTAAAAAAATTTAAATGTCTCTTATTAGATACGGCATATTTTTGTCTGATAAGGTATTTGTTTTTCAATGATTTCGAGGATATTTTAGTTTTGATCAAAAAAATTTTATTTCTTACGACTTTTCGTAAAATATGTTAATGCCATCTGAAAGAGGAACAGATAAGCTTTCCATCGAGCTTTTAGTCGAAGAAGTCGGTCGAAGGATGCAAGAGTTGTTAGCAAAAAACCAATCGGCGGTCAACACGATTCCGTCCTACTGCCGATTCTTTTCGCAAAGTACTTTTCTATAATTGTAGTATTTAATGGGAAAAAATTAAACGGAGTTTTTGTTTATGTAAAAAAACTGTTAATTCTGAATAAAATGCCACCCATTTAAGAAATTAAAAAAATTTAAATGTCTCTTATTAGATAAGGCATATTTTCGTCTGATAAGGTACTTTTTATACCCTGTACACACACTGTGTATCAGGGTATATTAAGTTTGTTTGAGACGGTTTGTATGTAACGCATAGAAGGAGGTGAGGGGGACCCTATAAAGTATATATATTCTTAATCAGGATGACAAGACGAATTGATATAGCCCTGTCTGTCCGTCCGTCCGTCCGTCCGTCCGTCCGTCCGTCCGTCCGTCCGTCCTCACCAATGGTTTTTGAAAACTATAAGAGCTAGAGACTTGAATTTTGGTGGATAGAGTCGTGAGGTCAAACGCTAGATCAAGTTTGAAGGATTTTTTGCCACGCCCACTCCTTCCCGCCCATCGAGCACCACCCATTTTTTCAAAAGGCTGTAGCTCGAAAACCTGATGAGTTAGAAACATGAAAATGAGTATGTAGACTCAGTATGTATAGCTCTACAAAACTGCATACCACATTTTTCCCCCTCCCCTTCGTTTCCCCTCAAAAAGTTGTTTTCTTAAAATTGCTGTATCTCCTAAACTATAATAGATACAATGCTGAAATTTTGTATGCAAACTCAGTAAACATACCTTTTTAAAACTGCATACAAACTTTCATTTTTAACGCTGTGTGACAACGCAAAGACAAACAAGTTGAAATTTGGCATAAATTGCGCTTTGAACACTGCTTTATCCTATTTGTAACAAAAACCGTACTTAACACTGCGAAAACTATCAAAGCTAGAGACTTGAAATTTGGAAGATAGTCTCGTGTGGTCGAACACTAGATGAAGTTTGAAGGAATTTTTGCCACGCCCATTCCTTCCCGCCCATCGAGCACAACAAAAGGTAATTTTTTTCTTAAAATTGCTGTATCTCCTAAAGTATAAAGAATACAATTCTGAAATTTTGTATGCAAACTAAGATAACATACCTTTTTAAAACTGCATACAACAAACTACCACTTTCCCCGCAAAGACCAACACACTAAAATTTTGCAGCAATGCTTTGTAACAAAATCCGTACTAAAGCGCCATCTAATGGCAACATTGCACTGTGAGCCCTGCCTCACTATTAGCAAATACACAAACCACATCGTGGTACACTGCTTTTGCTGTCGGCGAATGTTTAACGTGTTATCAACATAGGTGTGTGTACAGGGTATTATATAGTTGAGAATACTCAACTATACCGCCCTTACTGATTTTTCAATGATTTCGAGGATACTTTAGTTTTGATCAAAAAAAATTTATTTCTTACGACTTTTCGTAAAATATGTTAATGCCATCTGAAAGAGGAACAGATAAGCTTTCCATCGAGCATTTAGTCGAAGAAGTCAGTCGAAGGATGCAAGAGTTATCAGCAAAAACTAATCGGTGGTCAACACGTTTCCGTCCTACTGCCGATTCTTTTCGCAAAATACTTTTCTATAATTGTAGTATTTAATGGCAAAAAATTAAACGAAGTTTTTGTTTATGTAAAAAACTATTAATTCTGAATAAAATGCCACCCATTTATGCCATTAAAAAAATTTAAATGTCTCTTATTAGATAAGGCATATTTTCGTCTGATAAGGTACATAATTTTCAACGATTTCGAGGATATTTTAGTTTTGATCAAAAAAATTTTATTTCTCATGACTTTTCGTAAAATATGTTAATGCCATCTGAGAGAGGAACAGATAAGCTTTCCATCGAGCTTTTAGTCGAATATGTCGGTCGAAGGATGCAAGAGTTTTTAGTAAAAAACTAATTGGTGGTCAACACGTTTCCGTCCTACTGCCGCTTCTTTTCGCAAAGTACTTTTCTATAATTCTAGTTTTTAATGGGAAAAAATTAAACGAATTTTTTGTCCATGTAAAAAACTATTAATTCCAAATAAAATGCCACCCATTTATGCAATTAAAAAAATTTAAATGTCTCTTATTAGATAAGGCATATTTTCGTCTGATAAGGTACTTCTTTTTTAATGATTTCGAGGATATTTTAGTTTTGATCAAAAAAATTTTATTTCTTACGACTTTTAGTAAAATATGTTAATGCCGTCTGAAAGAGGAACAGATAAGCTTTCCATCGAGCTCTTATTCGAAGAAGTCCGTCGAAGGATGCAAGAGTTGTTAGCAAAAAACCAATCGGTGGTCAACACGATTCCGTCCTACTGCCGATTCTTTTCGCAAAATGGTTTTCTATAATTGTAGTATTTAATGGGAAAAAATAAAACGAATTTTTTGTCCACGTAAAAAAACTATTAATTCTGAATATAATGCCACCCATTTATGCAATTAAAAAAATTTAAATGTCTCTTATTAGATAAGGCATATTTTCGTCTGATAAGGTACCTCTTCTTCAATGATTTCGAGAATATTTTAGTTTTGATCAGAAAAATTTTATTTCTTACGACTTTTCGTAAAATATGTTAAAACCATCTGAAAGAGGAACAGATAAGCTTTTCATCGAGCTCTTAGTCGAAGAAGTCAGTCGAAGGATGCAAGAGTTGTTAGCAAAAAACCAATCGGTGGTCAACACGATTCCGTCCTACTGCCGATTCTTTTCGCAAAGTACTTTTCTATAATTGTAGTATTTAATGGGAAAAAATTAAACGAATTTTTTGTCCATGTAAAAAAACTATTAATTCTGAATAAAATGCCACCCATTTATGCAATTAAAAAAATTTAAATGTCTCTTATTAGATAAGGCATATTTTCGTCTGATAAGAGACTTGTTTTTCAATGATTTCGAGAATATTTTAGTTTTGATCAAAAAAATTTTATTTCTTACGACTTTTCGTAAAATATGTTAATACTATCTGAAAGAGGAACAGATAAGCTTTCCATCGAGCTCTTAGTCGAAGAAGTCGGTCGAAGGATGCAAGAGTTATTAGCAAAAAACTAATCGGTGGTCAACACGTTTCCGTCCTACTGCCGATTCTTTTCGCAAAATGCTTTTCTATAATTGTAGTATTTAATGGGAAAAAATTAAACGAATTTTTTGTCCATGTAAAAAAACTATTAATTCTGAATAAAATACCACCCATTTATGCAATTAAAATAATTTAAATGTCTCTTGTTAGATTATGCATATTTTCGTATGATAAGGTACTTCTTTTTCAATGATTTCGAGGATATTTTAGTTTTGATCAAAAAAATTTTATTTCTTACGACTTTTCGTAAAATATGTTAATGCCATCTGAAAGAGGAACAGATAAGCTTTCCATCGAGCTCTTAGTCGAAGAAGTCGGTCGAAGGATGCAAGAGTTATCAGCAAAAACTAATCGGTGGTCAACACGTTTCCGTCCTACTGCCGATTCTTTTCGCGAAATACTTTTCTATAATTGTAGTATTTAATGGGAAAAAATTAAACGAATTTTTTGTCCACGTAAAAAAACTATTAATTCTGAATAAAATGCCACCCATTTATGCAATTACAAAAATTTAAATGTCTCTTATTAGATAAGGCATATTTTCGTCTGATAAGGTACTTCGTTTTCAATGATTCCGAGGATATTTTAGTTTTGATCAAAAAAATTTTATTTCTCATGACTTTTCGTAAAATATGTTAATGCCATCTGAAAGAGGAACAGATAAGCTTTCCATCGAGCTCTTATTCGAAGAAGTCGGTCGAAGGATGCAAGAGTTGTTAGCAAAAAACCAATCGGTGGTCAACACGATTCCCTCCTACTGCCGATTCTTTTCGCAAAATGCTTTTCTATAATTGTAGTATTTAATGGTTAAAAAATAAACGAATTTTTTGTCCACGTAAAAAAACTATTAATTCTGAATATAATGCCACCCATTTATGCAATTAAAAAAATTTAAATGTCTCTTATTAGATAAGGCATATTTTCGTCTGATAAGGTACCTCTTCTTCAATGATTTCGAGAATATTTTAGTTTTGATCAAAAAAATTTTATTTCTTACGACTTTTCGTAAAATATGTTAATACCATCTCAAAGAGGAACAGATAAGCTTTCCATCGCATTAAGTTTTTTTTTTTTTTAAATCACTTTTTCAAATTAACCATGTTACTAACGTAAAATTAAAGAAAAAGTGAAAAAAACAATTCGATTTCCACATTTTTTATGAAGATGATTACACAATGTTTAAAAGTGTGAATTCTGATCCTTTAATTTTTTTTTTTCAACTTTAAACAAACGGGACGGAAAAACCGCTTAATGGATCGATCTGAAAATGTACATGGTTGTTGGGGGTACTATTAAGTGTAAAACACCACGAGGCCTCATCCATCCGATAAGTGTTTGCTAAGATGTAGCCAAATAACGAAAACAAGTTTTTGACATTTTTTCAACTTGAAATTAAAAATGTTAAAAAATTTTGTTCATCAAATGTCTTAACTGACTCTTTTAGAAAGTTTTCCCAAGTTTTCAAAACTGTCTTTCCCATTCGTGTAGGTTTATTCGTTGCTGAGATATTGATGGTTAAAGTCAAAAGGACCTTTTTTGGTTCAATCTCGGATATCTCCGCCAAAAAAAAACGCAGCAAGAATTGGAAAAATGCAAATTAAAGCTAAATCAACAGGCTATCTGATCCATATAACGGTTTATCTAAAAAAAAATCACCAAAGCCCATAGAGCAAGTCAAAAAAGACAAAAAATTTTGTAAATTTTTTTTTCTCGCAGGATTAAGCATTGCATTAAAACCGTTAGTCCTAAAATTTTTTTTCATAAAAAATTCAAAAACTAGAAGTTACAAGCTACAAAATCTTTTCTTTAAGTTTTTCGATACGACCAATACCAACAAAGTTACAGACTGTCAAAAAACAGTCCAAAATACGATTTTTTTTCTGCTCCCTTAATTTTTTTGCTAAGTGTAGATAAGGCATATTTTCGTCTGATAAGGTACTTCGTTTTCAATGATTTCGAGGATATTTTAGTTTTGATCAAAAAAATTTTATTTCTTACGACTTTTCGTAAAAAATGTTAATGCCAACTGACAGAGGAATAGATAAGCTTTCCATCGAGCTCTTAGTCGAAGAAGTCGGTCGAAGGATGCACGAGTTGTTAGCAAAAAACTAATCGGTGGTCAACACGTTTCCGTCCTACTGCCGATTCTTTTCGCAAAGTACTTTTCTATAATTCTAGTATTTAATGGGAAAAAATTAAACGAATTTTTTGTCCATGTTAAAAACTATTAATTCTGAATAAAATGCCACCCATTTATGCAATTAAAAAAATTTAAATGTTTCTTATTAGATAAGGCATATTTTCGTATGATAAGGTACTTCTTTTTCAATGATTTCGAGGATATTTTAGTTTTTATTAAAAAAATTTTATTTCTTACGACTTTTCGTAAGAAATGTTAATGCCATCTGATAGAGGAACAGATAAGCTTTCCATCGAGCTCTTAGTCGAAGAAGTCGGTCGAAGGATGCAAGAGTTATTAGCAAAAAACTAATCGGTGGTCAACACGTTTCCGTCCTACTGCCGATTCTTTTCGCAAAGTACTTTTCTATAATTATAGTATTTAATGGGAAAATATTAAACGGAGTTTTTGGTTATGTAAAAAACTATTAATTATAAATAAAATGCCACCCATTTATGAAAATAAAAAAATTTATATGTCTCTTATTAGATAAGGCATATTTTCGTCTGATAAGGTACTTCTTTTTCAATGATTTCGAGGATATTTTAATTTCGAACAAAAAAATTTTATTTCTTACGACTTTTCGTAAAATATGTTAATGCCATCTGAAAGAGGAACAGATAAGCTTTCCATCGAGCTTTTAGTCGAAGAAGTCGGTCGAAGGATGCAAGAGTTATTAGCAAAAAAGTAATCGGTGGTCAACACGATTCCGTCCTACTGCCGATTCTTTTCGCAAAGTACTTTCCTATAATTATAGTATTTAATGGGAAAAAATTAAACGGAGTTTTTGTTTATGTAAAAACTTTTAATTCTGAATAAAATGACACCCACTTATGCAATTAAAAAAATTGAAATGTCTCTTATTAGATAAGGCATATTTTCGTCTGATAAGGTACATCTTCTTCACTGATTTCGAGGATATTTTAGTTTCGATCAAAAAACTTGTATTTCTTACGATTTTTCTTAAAAAATGTTAATGCCAACTGAAAGAGGAATAGATAAGCTTTCCATCGAGCTCTTAGTCGAAGAAGTCGGTCGAAGGATGCAAGAGTTATTAGCAAAAAACTAATCGGTGGTCAACACGATTCCGTCCTACTGCCGATTCTTTTCGCAAAGTACTTTTCTATAATTCTAGTATTTAATGGGAAAAAATTAAACGAATTTTTTGTCCATGTTAAAAACTATTAATTCTGAATAAAATGCCACCCATTTATGCAATTAAAAAAATTTAAATGTTTCTTATTAGATAAGGCATATTTTCGTATGATAAGGTACTTCTTTTTCAATGATTTCGAGGATATTTTAGTTTTTATCAAAAAAATTTTATTTCTTACGACTTTTCGTAAAATATATTAATGCCATCGAGCTCTTAGTCGAAAAAGTCGGTCGAAGGATGAAAGAGTTATTAGCAGAAAACTAATCGGTGGTCAACACGTTTCCGTCCTACTACCGATTCTTTTCGCACAATGTTTTTATATAATTGTAGTATTTAATGGGAAAAAATTAAACGAATTTTTTGTCCATGTAAAAAAACTATTAATTCTAAATAAAATGCCGCCCATTTATGAAATTAAAAAAATTTAAATGTCTCTTATTAGATAAGGCATATATTTGTCTGATAAGGTACTTATTCTTCAATGATTTCGAGGATATTTTAGATTCGATCAAAAAAATTTTATTTCTCATGACTTTTCGTAAAATATGTTAATGCCATCTGAAAGAGGAACAGATAAGCTTTTCATCGAGCCTTTAGTCGAAGAAGTCGGTCGAAGGAGGCAAGAGTTATTAGAAAAAAACCAATCGGTGGTCAACACGTTTCCGTCCTACTGCCGATTCTTTTCGCAAAATGCTTTTCTATAATTATAGTATTTAATGGGAAAAAATTAAACGGAGTTTTTGTTTATGTAAAAAACTATTAATTCTCAATAAAATGCCACCCATTTATGCAATTAAAAAAATTTAAATGTCTCTTATTAGATAAGGTATTTTTTCGTATGATAAGGTACTTCTTTTTCAATGATTTCGAGGATATTTTAGTTTTGATCAAAAAAATTTTATTTCGTACGACTTTTCGTAAAATATGTTAATGCCATCTGAAAGAGGAACAGATAAGCTGTCCATCGAGCTCTTAGTCGAAGAAGTCGGTCGAAGGATGCAAGCGTTATTAGCAAAAAACTAATCGGTGGTCAACACGTTTCCGTCCTACTGCCGATTCTTTTCGCAAAATGCTTTTCTATAATTGAAGTATTTAATGGGAAAAAATTAATCGAATTTTTTGTCCATGTAAAATAACTGTTAATTCTGAATAAAATGCAACCCATTAGTGCATTTAAAAAAATTTTAATGTATCTTATTAGATAAGGCATATTTTCGTCTGATAAGGTACTTCTTTTTCAATGATTTCGAGGATATTTTAGTTTTGATCAAAAAAATTTTATTTCGTACGACTTTTCGTAAGAAATGTTAATGCCATCTGAAAGAGGAACAGATAAGCTTTCCATCGAGCTCTTAGTCGAAGAAGTCGGTCGAAGGATGCAAGAGTTATTAGCAAAAAACTAATCGGTGGTCAACACGTTTCCGTTATACTGCCGATTCTTTTCGCAAAGTACTTTTCTATAATTATAGTATTTAATGGGAAAATATTAAACGGAGTTTTTGGTTATGTAAAAAACTATTAATTATAAATAAAATGCCACCCATTTATGAAAATAAAAAAATTTATATGTCTCTGATTAGATAAGGCATATTTTCGTCTGATAAGGTACTTCTTTTTCAATGATTTCGAGGATATTTTAGTTTCGAACAAAAAAATTTTATTTCTTACGACTTTTCGTAAAATATGTTAATGCCATCTGAAAGAGGAACAGATAAGCTTTCCATCGAGCTTTTAGTCGAAGAAGTCGGTCGAAGGATGCAAGAGTTATTAGCAAAAAAGTAATCGGTGGTCAACACGATTCCGTCCTACTGCCGATTCTTTTCGCAAAGTACTTTTCTATAATTATAGTATTTAATGGGAAAAAATTAAACGGAGATTTTGTTTATGTAAAAAACTATTAATTCTCAATAAAATGCCACCCATTTATGCAATTAAAAAAATTTAAATGTCTCTTATTAGATAAGGTATTTTTTCGTATGATAAGGTACTTCTTTTTCAATGATTTCGAGGATATTTTAGTTTTGATCAAAAAAATTTTATTTCGTACGACTTTTCGTAAAATATGTTAATGCCATCTGAAAGAGGAACAGATAAGCTGTCCATCGAGCTCTTAGTCGAAGAAGTCGGTCGAAGGATGCAAGCGTTATTAGCAAAAAACTAATCGGTGGTCAACACGTTTCCGTCCTACTGCCGATTTTTTTCGCAAAATGCTTTTCTATAATTGAAGTATTTAATGGGAAAAAATTAATCGAATTTTTTGTCCATGTAAAATAACTGTTAATTCTGAATAAAATGCAACCCATTAGTGCATTTAAAAAAATTTAAATGTCTCTTATTAGATAAGGCATATTTTCGTCTGATAAGGTACTTCTTTTTCAATGATTTCGAGGATATTTTAGTTTTGATCAAAAAAATTTTATTTCGTACGACTTTTCGTAAGAAATGTTAATGCCATCTGAAAGAGGAACAGATAAGCTTTCCATCGAGCTCTTAGTCGAAGAAGTCGGTCGAAGGATGCAAGAGTTATTAGCAAAAAACTAATCGGTGGTCAACACGTTTCCGTCCTACTGCCGATTCTTTTCGCAAAGTACTTTTCTATAATTATAGTATTTAATGGGAAAATATTAAACGGAGTTTTTGGTTATGTAAAAAACTATTAATTATAAATAAAATGCCACCCATTTATGAAAATAAAAAAATTTATATGTCTCTGATTAGATAAGGCATATTTTCGTCTGATAAGGTACTTCTTTTTCAATGATTTCGAGGATATTTTAGTTTCGAACAAAAAAATTTTATTTCTTACGACTTTTCGTAAAATATGTTAATGCCATCTGAAAGAGGAACAGATAAGCTTTCCATCGAGCTTTTAGTCGAAGAAGTCGGTCGAAGGATGCAAGAGTTATTAGCAAAAAAGTAATCGGTGGTCAACACGATTCCGTCCTACTGCCGATTCTTTTCGCAAAGTACTTTCCTATAATTATAGTATTTAATGGGAAAAAATTAAACGGAGTTTTTGTTTATGTAAAAACTTTTAATTCTGAATAAAATGACACCCACTTATGCAATTAAAAAAATTTAAATGTCTCTTATTAGATAAGGCATATTTTCGTCTGATAAGGTACATCTTCTTCACTGATTTCGAGGATATTTTAGTTTCGATCAAAAAACTTGTATTTCTTAGGATTTTTCTTAAAAAATGTTAATGCCAACTGAAAGAGGAATAGATAAGCTTTCCATCGAGCCCTTAGTCGAAGAAGTCGGTCGAAGGATGCAAGAGTTATTAGCAAAAAACTAATCGGTGGTCAACACGATTCCGTCCTATTGCCGATTCTTTTCGCAAAGTACTTTTCTATAATTGTAGTATTTAATGGGAAAAAATTAAACGAATTTTTTGTCCATGTTAAAAACTATTAATTCTGAATAAAATGCCACCCATTTATGCAATTAAAAAAATTTAAATGTTTCTTATTAGATAAGGCATATTTTCGTATGATAAGGTACTTCTTTTTCAATGATTTCGAGGATATTTTAGTTTTTATCAAAAAAATTTTATTTCTTACGACTTTTCGTAAAATATGTTAATGCCATCGAGCTCTTAGTCGAAAAAGTCGGTCGAAGGATGAAAGAGTTATTAGCAGAAAACTAATCGGTGGTCAACACGTTTCCGTCCTACTACCGATTCTTTTCGCACAATGTTTTTATATAATTGTAGTATTTAATGGGAAAAAATTAAACGAATTTTTTGTCCATGTAAAAAAACTATTAATTCTAAATAAAATGCCGCCCATTTATGAAATTAAAAAAATTTAAATGTCTCTTATTAGATAAGGCATATATTTGTCTGATAAGGTACTTATTCTTCAATGATTTCGAGGATATTTTAGATTCGATCAAAAAAATTTTATTTCTCATGACTTTTCGAAAAATATGTTAATGCCATCTGAAAGAGGAACAGATAAGCTTTTCATCGAGCTCTTAGTCGAAGAAGTCGGTCGAAGGATGCAAGAGTTATTAGAAAAAAACCAATCGGTGGTCAACACGTTTCCGTCCTACTGCCGATTCTTTTCGCAAAATGCTTTTCTATAATTATAGTATTTAATGGGAAAAAATTAAACGGAGTTTTTGTTTATGTAAAAAACTATTAATTCTCAATAAAATGCCACCCATTTATGCAATTAAAAAAATTTAAATGTCTCTTATTAGATAAGGTATTTTTTCGTATGATAAGGTACTTCTTTTTCAATGATTTCGAGGATATTTTAGTTTTGATCAAAAAAATTTTATTTCGTACGACTTTTCGTAAAATATGTTAATGCCATCTGAAAGAGGAACAGATAAGCTTTCCATCGAGCTTTTAGTCGAAGAAGTCGGTCGAAGGATGCAAGAGTTATTAGCAAAAAACTAATCGGTGGTCAACACGTTTCCGTCCTACTGCCGATTCTTTTCGCAAAGTACTTTTCTATAATTATAGTATTTAATGGGAAAAAATTAAACGGAGTTTTTGGTTATGTAAAAAACTATTAATTATGAATAAAATGCCACCCATTTATAAAAATAAAAAAATTTATATGTCTCTTATTAGATAAGGCATATTTTCGACTGATAAGGTACTTCGTTTTCAATGATTTCGAGGATATTTAAGTTTTGATCAAAAAAATTTTATTACTTACGACTTTTTGTAAAATATGTTAATGCCATCGAGCTCTTAGTCGAAAAAGTCGGTCGAAGGATGCAAGAGTTATTAGCAGAAAACTAATCGGTGGTCAACACGTTTCCGTAATACTACCGATTCTTTTCGCACAATGTTTTTATATAATTGTAGTATTTAATGGGAAAAAATTAAACGAATTTTTTGTCCATGTAAATAAACTATTAATTCTAAATAAAATGCCGCCTGGTTATGCAATCAAAAAAATTTAAATGTCTCTTATTAGATAAGGCATATTTTTGTCTGATAAGGTACTTCGTTTTCAATGATTTCGAGGATATTTTAGTTTTGATCAAAAAAATTTTATTTCTTACGACTTTTCGTAAAAAATGTTAATGCCAACTGACAGAGGAATAGATAAGCTTTCCATCGAGCTCTTAGTCGAAGAAGTCGCTCGAAGGATGCAAGAGTTATTAGCAAAAAACTAATCGGTGGTCAACACTTTTCCGTCCTACTGCCGATTCTTTTCGCAAAGTACTTTTCTATAATTCTAGTATTTAATGGGAAAAAATTAAACGAATTTTTTGTCCATGTTAAAAACTATTAATTCTGAATAAAATGCCACCCATTTATGCAATTAAAAAAATTTAAATGTTTCTTATTAGATAAGGCATATTTTCGTATGATAAGGTACTTCTTTTTCAATGATTTCGAGGATATTTTAGTTTTTATCAAAAAAATTTTATTTCTTACGACTTTTCGTAAAATATGTTAATGCCATCGAGCTCTTAGTCGAAAAAGTCGGTCGAAGGATGAAAGAGTTATTAGCAGAAAACTAATCGGTGGTCAACACGTTTCCGTCCTACTACCGATTCTTTTCGCACAATGTTTTTATATAATTGTAGTATTTAATGGGAAAAAATTAAACGAATTTTTTGTCCATGTAAAAAAACTATTAATTCTAAATAAAATGCCGCCCATTTATGAAATTAAAAAAATTTAAAAGTCTCTTATTAGATAAGGCATATATTTGTCTGATAAGGTACTTATTCTTCAATGATTTCGAGGATATTTTAGATTCGATCAAAAAAATTTTATTTCTCATGACTTTTCGAAAAATATGTTAATGCCATCTGAAAGAGGAACAGATAAGCTTTTCATCGAGCTCTTAGTCGAAGAAGTCGGTCGAAGGATGCAAGAGTTATTAGCAAAAAACTAATCGGTGGTCAACACGTTTCCGTCCTACTACCGATTCTTTTCGCACAATGTTTTTATATAATTGTAGTATTTAATGGGAAAAAATTAAACGAATTTTTTGTCCATGTAAAAAAACTATTAATTCTCAATAAAATGCCACCCATTTATGCAATTAAAAAAATTTAAATGTCTCTTATTAGATAAGGTATTTTTTCGTATGATAAGGTACTTCGTTTTCAATGATTTCGAGGATATTTTAGTTTTGATCAAAAAAATTTTATTTCGTACGACTTTTCGTAAAATATGTTAATGCCATCTGAAAGAGGAACAGATAAGCTTTCCATCGAGCTTTTAGTCGAAGAAGTCGGTCGAAGGATGCAAGAGTTATTAGCAAAAAACTAATCGGTGGTCAACACGTTTCCGTCCTACTGCCGATTCTTTTCGCAAAGTTTTTTTCTATAATTATAGTATTTAATGGGAAAAAATTAAACGGAGTTTTTGGTTATGTAAAAAACTATTAATTATGAATAAAATGCCACCCATTTATAAAAATAAAAAAATTTATATGTCTCTTATTAGATAAGGCATATTTTCGTCTGATAAGGTACTTCGTTTTCAATGATTTCGAGGATATTTAAGTTTTGATCAAAAAAATTTTATTACTTACGACTTTTTGTAAAATATGTTAATGCCATCGAGCTCTTAGTCGAAAAAGTCGGTCGAAGGATGCAAGAGTTATTAGCAGAAAACTAATCGGTGGTCAACACGTTTCCGTCCTACTGCCAATTCTTTTCGCAAAGTACTTTTCTTTAATTCTGGTATTTAATGGGAAAAAGTTAAACGAATTTTTTGTCCATGTTAAAAACTATTAATTCTGAATAAAATGCCACCCATTTATGCAATTAAAAAAATTTAAATGTTTCTTATTAGATAAGGCATATTTTCATCTGATAAGGAACTTCTTTTTCAATGATTTCGAGGATATTTTAGTTTCGAACAAAAAAATTTTATTTCTTACGACTTTTCGTAAAATATGTTAATGCCATCTGAAAGAGGAACAGATAAGCTTTCCATCGAGCTCTTAGTCGAAGAAGTCGGTCGAAGGATGCAAGAGTTATTAGAAAAAAACCAATCGGTGGTCAACACGTTTCCGTCCTACTGCCGATTCTTTTCGCAAAATGCTTTTCTATAATTATAGTATTTAATGGGAAAAAATTAAACGGAGTTTTTGTTTATGTAAAAAACTATTAATTCTCAATAAAATGCCACCCATTTATGCAATTAAAAAAATTTATATGTCTCTTATTAGATAAGGCATATTTTCGTCTGATAAGGAACTTCTTTTTCAATGATTTCGAGGATATTTTAGTTTTTATCAAAAAAATTTTATTTCTTACGACTTTTCGTAAAATATGTTAATGCCATCGAGCTCTTAGTCGAAAAAGTCGGTCGAAGGATGAAAGAGTTATTAGCAGAAAACTAATCGGTGGTCAACACGTTTCCGTCCTACTACCGATTCTTTTCGCACAATGTTTTTATATAATTGTAGTATTTAATGGGAAAAAATTAAACGAATTTTTTGTCCATGTAAAAAAACTATTAATTCTAAATAAAATGCCGCCCATTTATGAAATTAAAAAAATTTAAATGTCTCTTATTAGATAAGGCATATATTTGTCTGATAAGGTACTTATTCTTCAATGATTTCGAGGATATTTTAGATTCGATCAAAAAAATTTTATTTCTCATGACTTTTCGAAAAATATGTTAATGCCATCTGAAAGAGGAACAGATAAGCTTTTCATCGAGCTCTTAGTCGAAGAAGTCGGTCGAAGGATGCAAGAGTTATTAGAAAAAAACCAATCGGTGGTCAACACGTTTCCGTCCTACTGCCGATTCTTTTCGCAAAATGCTTTTCTATAATTATAGTATTTAATGGGAAAAAATTAAACGGAGTTTTTGTTTATGTAAAAAACTATTAATTCTCAATAAAATGCCACCCATTTATGCAATTAAAAAAATTTAAATGTCTCTTATTAGATAAGGTATTTTTTCGTATGATAAGGTACTTCTTTTTCAATGATTTCGAGGATATTTTAGTTTTGATCAAAAAAATTTTATTTCGTACGACTTTTCGTAAAATATGTTAATGCCATCTGAAAGAGGAACAGATAAGCTTTCCATCGAGCTCTTAGTCGAAGAAGTCGGTCGAAGGATGCAAGAGTTATTAGAAAAAAACCAATCGGTGGTCAACACGTTTCCGTCCTACTGCCGATTCTTTTCGCAAAATGCTTTTCTATAATTATAGTATTTAATGGGAAAAAATTAAACGGAGTTTTTTTTTATGTAAAAAACTATTAATTCTCAATAAAATGCCACCCATTTATGCAATTAAAAAAATTTATATGTCTCTTATTAGATAAGGCATATTTTCGTCTGATAAGGAACTTCTTTTTCAATGATTTCGAGGATATTTTAGTTTCGAACAAAAAAATTTTATTTCTTACGACTTTTCGTAAAATATGTTAATGCCATCTGAAAGAGGAACAGACAAGCTTTCCATCGAGCTTTTAGTCGAAGAAGTCGGTCGAAGGATGCAAGAGTTATTAGCAAAAAACTAATCGGTGGTCAACACGTTTCCGTCCTACTGCCGATTCTTTTCGCAAAGTACTTTTCTATAATTATAGTATTTAATGGGAAAAAATTAAACGGAGTTTTTGGTTATGTAAAAAACTATTAATTATGAATAAAATGCCACCCATTTATAAAAATAAAAAAATTTATATGTCTCTTATTAGATAAGGCATATTTTCGTCTGATAAGGTACTTCGTTTTCAATGATTTCGAGGATATTTAAGTTTTGATCAAAAAAATTTTATTACTTACGACTTTTTGTAAAATATGTTAATGCCATCGAGCTCTTAGTCGAAAAAGTCGGTCGAAGGATGCAAGAGTTATTAGCAGAAAACTAATCGGTGGTCAACACGTTTCCGTAATACTACCGATTCTTTTCGCACAATGTTTTTATATAATTGTAGTATTTAATGGGAAAAAATTAAACGAATTTTTTGTCCATGTAAATAAACTATTAATTCTAAATAAAATGCCGCCTGGTTATGCAATTAAAAAAATTTAAATGTCTCTTATTAGATAAGGCATATTTTTGTCTGATAAGGTACTTCGTTTTCAATGATTTCGAGGATATTTTAGTTTTGATCAAAAAAATTTTATTTCTTACGACTTTTCGTAAAAAATGTTAATGCCAACTGACAGAGGAATAGATAAGCTTTCCATCGAGCTCTTAGTCGAAGAAGTCGCTCGAAGGATGCAAGAGTTATTAGCAAAAAACTAATCGGTGGTCAACACTTTTCCGTCCTACTGCCGATTCTTTTCGCAGAGTACTTTTCTATAATTCTAGTATTTAATGGGAAAAAATTAAACGAATTTTTTGTCCATGTTAAAAACTATTAATTCTGAATCAACTTCCGCCCATTTATGCAATTAAAAAAATTTAAATATATCTTATTAGATAAGGCATATTTTCGTCTGATAAGGTACTTCTTCTTCAATGATTTCGAGGATATTTTAGTTTTGATAAAAAAAATTTTATTTCTTACGACTTTTCGTAAAATATGTTAATGCCATCGAGCTCTTAGTCGAAGAAGTCGGTCGAAGGGTGCAAGAGTTATTAGCAGAAAACTAATCGGTGGTCAACACGTTTCCGTCCTACTACCGATTCTTTTCGCACAATGTTTTTATATAATTGTAGTATTTAATGGGAAAAAATTAAACGAATTTTTTGTCCATGTAAATAAACTATTAATTCTAAATAAAATGCCGCCTGGTTATCCAATTAAAAAAATTTAAATGTCTCTTATTAGATAAGGCATATTTTTGTCTGATAAGGTACTTCGTTTTCAATGATTTCGAGGATATTTTAGTTTTGATCAAAAAAAATTTTATTTCTTACGACTTTTCGTAAAAAATGTTAATGCCAACTGACAGAGGAATAGATAAGCTTTCCATCGAGCTCTTAGTCGAAAAAGTCGGTCGAAGGATGCAAGAGTTATTAGCAGAAAACTAATCGGTGGTCAACACGTTTCCGTAATACTACCGATTCTTTTCGCACAATGTTTTTATATAATTGTAGTATTTAATGGGAAAAAATTAAACGAATTTTTTGTCCATGTAAATAAACAATTAATTATGAATAAAATGCCACCCATTTATGAAAATAAAAAAATGTATATGTCTCTTATTAGATTAGGCATATTTTCGTCTGATAATGTACTTCTTTTTCAATGATTTCGAGGATATTTTAGTTTCGAACAAAAAAATTTTATTTCTTACGACTTTTCGTAAAATATGTTAATGCCATCTGAAAGAGGAACAGATAAGCTTTCCATCGAGCTTTTGGTCGAAGAAGTCGGTCGAAGGATGCAAGAGTTATTAGCAAAAAAGTAATCGGTGGTCAACACGATTCCGTCCTATTGCCGATTCTTTTCGCAAAGTACTTTTCTACAATTATAGTATTTAATGGGAAAAAGTTAAACGGAGTTTTTGTTTATGTAAAAAACTATTAATTCTTAATAAAATGCCACCCATTTATGCAATTAAAAAAATTTAAATGTTTCTTATTAGATAAGGCATATTTTCGTATGATAAGGTACTTCGTTTTCAATGATTTCGAGGATATTTTAGTTTTGATCAAAAAAATTTTATTTCTTACGACTTTTCGTAAAAAATGTTAATGCCAACTGACAGAGGAATAGATAAGCTTTCCATTGAGGTCTTAGTCGAAGAAGTCGGTCGAAGGATGCAAGAGTTATTAGCAAAAAACTAATCGGTGGTCAACACGTTTCCGTCCTACTGCCGATTCTTTTCGCAAAGTACTTTTCTATAATTCTAGTATTTATTGGGAAAAAATTAAACGAATTTTTTGTCCATGTTAAAAACTATTAATTCTGAATAAAATGCCACCCATTTATGCAATTAAAAAAATTTAAATGTCTCTTATTAGATAAGGCATATTTTTGTCTGATAAGGTACTTCGTTTTCAATGATTTCGAGGATATTTTAGTTTTGATCAAAAAAATTTTATTTCTTACGACTTTTCGTAAAAAATGTTAATGCCAACTGACAGAGGAATAGATAAGCTTTCCATCAAGCTCTTAGTCGAAGAAGTCGGTCGAAGGATGCAAGAGTTATTAGCAGAAATCTAATCGGTGGTCAACACGTTTCCGTCCTAGTACCGATTTTTTTCGCAAAGTACTTTTCTATAATTATAGTATTTAATGGGAAAAAATTAAACGGAGTTTTTGGTTATGTAAAAAACTATTAATTATGAATAAAATGCCACCCATTTATGAAAATAAAAAAATTTATATGTCTCTTATTAGATAAGGCATATTTTCGTCTGATAAGGTACTTCTTTTTCAATGATTTCGAGGATATTTTACTTTCGAACAAAAAAATTTTATTTCTTACGACTTTTCGTAAAATATGTTAATGCCATCTGAAAGAGGAACAGATAAGCTTTCCATCGAGCTTTTAGTCGAAGAAATCGGTCGAAGGATGCAAGAGTTATTAGCAAAAAACTAATCGGTGGTCAACACGTTTCCGTCCTACTGCCGATTCTTTTCGCAAAGTACTTTTCTATAATTATAGTATTTAATGGGAAAAAATTAAACGGAGTTTTTGGTTATGTAAAAAACTATTAATTATGAATAAAATGCCACCCATTTATAAAAATAAAAAAATTTATATGTCTCTTATTAGATAAGGCATATGTTCGTCTGATAAGGTACTTCGTTTTCAATGATTTCGAGGATATTTTAGTTTTGATCAAAAAAATTTTATTACTTACGACTTTTCGTAAAATATGTTAATGCCATCGAGCTCTTAGTCGAAAAAGTCGGTCGAAGGATGCAAGAGTTATTAGCAGAAAACTAATCGGTGGTCAACACGTTTCCGTAATACTACCGATTCTTTTCGCACAATGTTTTTATATAATTGTAGTATTAAATGGGAAAAAATTAAACGAATTTTTTGTCCATGTAAATAAACTATTAATTCTAAATAAAATGCCGCCTGTTTATGCAATTAAAAAAATTTTAATGTCTCTTATTAGATAAGGCATATTTTTGTCTGATAAGGTACTTCGTTTTCAATGATTTCGAGGATATTTTAGTTTTGATCAAAAAAATTTTATTTCTTACGACTTTTCGTAAAAAATGTTAATGCCAATTGACAGAGGAATAGATAAGCTTTCCATCGAGCTCTTAGTCGAAGAAGTCGGTCGAAGGATGCAAGAGTTATTAGCAAAAAAGTAATCGGTGGTCAACACGATTCCGTCCTACTGCCGATTCTTTTCGCAAAGTACTTTTCTACAATTATAGTATTTAATGGGAAAAAGTTAAACGGAGTTTTTGTTTATGTAAAAAACTATTAATTCTGAATAAAATGCCACCCATTTATGCAATTAAAAAAATTTAAATGTTTCTTATTAGATAAGGCATATTTTCGTATGATAAGGTACTTCGTTTTCAATGATTTCGAGGATATTTTAGTTTTGATCAAAAAAATTTTATTTCTTACGACTTTTCGTAAAAAATGTTAATGCCATCGAGCTCTTAGTCGAAAAAGTCGGTCGAAGGATGCAAGAGTTATTAGCAGAAAACTAATCGGTGGTCAACACGTTTCCGTAATACTACCGATTCTTTTCGCACAATGTTTTTATATAATTGTAGTATTTAATGGGAAAAAATTAAACGAATTTTTTGTCCATGTAAATAAACTATTAATTCTAAATAAAATGCCGCCTGTTTATGCAATTAAAAAAATTTTAATGTCTCTTATTAGATAAGGCATATTTTTGTCTGATAAGGTACTTCGTTTTCAATGATTTCGAGGATATTTTAGTTTTGATCAAAAAAATTTTATTTCTTACGACTTTTCGTAAAAAATGTTAATGCCAATTGACAGAGGAATAGATAAGCTTTCCATCGAGCTCTTAGTCGAAGAAGTCGGTCGAAGGATGCAAGAGTTATTAGCAAAAAAGTAATCGGTGGTCAACACGATTCCGTCCTACTGCCGATTCTTTTCGCAAAGTACTTTTCTACAATTATAGTATTTAATGGGAAAAAGTTAAACGGAGTTTTTGTTTATGTAAAAAACTATTAATTCTGAATAAAATGCCATCCATTTATGCAATTAAAAAAATTTAAATGTTTCTTATTAGATAAGGCATATTTTCGTATGATAAGGTACTTCGTTTTCAATGATTTCGAGGATATTTTAGTTTTGATCAAAAAAATTTTATTTCTTACGACTTTTCGTAAAAAATGTTAATGCCAACTGACAGAGGAATAGATAAGCTTTCCATCGAGCTCTTAGTCGAAGAAGTCGGCCGAAGGATGCAAGAGTTATCAGCAAAAAACTAATCGGTGGTCAACACGTTTCCGTCCTACTGCCGATTCTTTTCGCAAAGTACTTTTCTATAATTATAGTATTTAATGGAAAAAAGTTAAACGGAGTTTTTGTTTATGTAAAAAACTATTAATTCTAAATAAAATGTCACCCATTTATGAAATTAAAAAAGTTTAAATGTCTCTTATTAGATAAGGCATATTTTCGTCTGATAAGGTGTTTCTTTTTCAATGATTTCGATGATATTTTAGTTTTGATCAAAAAAATTTTATTTCTTACGACTTTTCGTAAAATATGTTAATGCCATCCGAAAGAGGAACAGATAAGCTTTCCATCGAGCTTTAAGTCGAAGAAGTCGGTCGAAGGATGCAAGAGTTATTAACAAAAAACTAATCGGTGGTCAACGCGATTCCGTCCTACTGCCGATTCTTTTCGCAAAGTACTTTTCTATAATTATAGTATTTAATGGGAAAAAGTTAAACGGAGTTTTTGTTTATGTAAAAAACTATTAATTCTGAATAAAATGCCACCCATTTATGAAATTAAAAATGTTTAAATGTCTCTTATTAGATAAGGCATATTTTCGTCTGATAAGGTATTTCTTTTTCAATGATTTCGATGATATTTTAGTTTTGATCAAAAAAATTTTATTTCTTACGACTTTTCGTAAAATATGTTAATGCCATCTGAAAGAGGAACAGATAAGCTTTCCATCGAGCTTTAAGTCGAAGAAGTCGGTCGAAGGATGCAAGAGTTATTAACAAAAAACTAATCGGTGGTCAACGCGATTCCGTCCTACTGCCGATTCTTTTCGCAAAGTACTTTTCTATAATTATAGTATTTATTGGGAAAAAATTTAACGGAGTTTTTGTTTATGTAAAAAACTATTAATTCTGAATAAAATGGCGCCTGTTTACGCAATTAAAAAAAATAAAATGTCTCTGATTCGATAAGGCATATTTTCGTCTGATAAGGTACTTCTTTTTCAATGATTTCGAGGATACTTTAGTTTTGATCAAAAAAATTTTATTTCTCATGACTTTTCGTAAAATATGTTAATGCCATCTGAAAGAGGAACAGATAAGCTTTCCATCGAGCTCTTATTCGAAGAAGTCGGTCGAAGGATGCAAGAGTTGTTAGCCAAAAACCAATCGGTGGTCAACACGATTCCGTCCTACTGCCGATTCTTTTCGCAAAATGCTTTTCTATAATTGTAGTATTTTATGGGAAAAAATTAAACGAATTTTTTGTCCATGTAAAAAAACTATTAATTCTGAATAAAATGCCACCCATTTATGCAATTAAAAAAATTTAAATGTCTCTTATTAGATAAGGCATATTTTCGTCTGATAAGGTACCTCTTCTTCAATGATTTCGAGAATATTTTAGTTTTGATCAAAAAAATTTTATTTCTTACGACTTTTCGTAAAAAATGTTAATACCATCAGAAAGAGGAACAGATAAGCTTTCCATCGAGCTCTTAGTCGAAGAAGTCGGTCGAAGGATGCAAGAGTTGTTAGCAAAAAACCAATCGGCGGTCAACACGATTCCGTCCTACTGCCGATTCTTTTCGCAAAGTACTTTTCTATAATTGTAGTATTTAATGGGAAAAAATTAAAGGAATTTTTTGTCCATGTAAAAAAACTATTAATTCTGAAAAAAAAGCCACCCATTTATGCAATTAAAAAAATTTAAATGTCTCTTATTAGATAAGGCATATTTTCGTCTGATAAGGGACTTCTTTTTCAATGATTTCGAGAATATTTTAGTTAATACCATCTGAAAGAGGAACAGATAAGCTTTCCATCGAGCTCTAAGTCGAAGAAGTCGGTCGAAGGATGCAAGAGTTATTAGCAAAAAACTAATCGGTGGTCAACACGTTTCCGTCCTACTGCCGATTCTTTTCGCAAAATGCATTTCTATAATTGTAGTATTTAATGGGAAAAAATTAAACGAATTTTTTGTCCATGTAAAAAAACTATTAATTCTGAATAAAATGCCACCCATTTATGCAATTAAAAAAATTTAAATGTCTCTTGTTAGATTATGCATATTTTCGTATGATAAGGTACTTCTTTTTCAATGATTTCGAGGATATTTTAGTTTTGATCAAAAAATTTTTATTTCTTACGAATTTTCGTAAAATATGTTAATGTCATCTGAAATAGGAACAGATAAGCTTTCCATCGAGCTTTTAGTCGAAGAAGTCGGTCGAAGGATGCAAGAGTTATGAGCAAAAAACTAATGAGTGGTCAACGCGATTCTGTCCTACTGCCGCTTCTTTTCGCAAAATGCTTTTCTATAATTGTGGTATTTAATGGGAAAAAATTAAACGGAGTTTTTGTTTATGAAAAAAAACTGTTAATTCTGAATAAAATGCCACCCATTTAAGAAATTAAAAAAATTTAAATGTCTCTTATTAGATAAGGCATATTTTCGTCTGATAAGGTACTTTTTATACCCTGTACACATACTGTGTATCAGGGTATATTAAGTTTGTTTGAGACGGTTTGTATGTAACACATAGAAGGAGGGGATGGGGACCCTATAAAGTATATATATTCTTAATCAGGATGACAAGACGAATTGATATAGCCCTGTCTGTCCGTCCGTCCGTCCGTCCGTCCTCACCAATGGTTCTCGAAAACTATAAGAGCTAGAGACTTGAAATTTGGTGGATAGACTCGTGAGGTCAAACGCTAGATCAAGTTTGAAGGATTTTTTGCCACGCCCACTCCTTCCCGCCCATCGAGCACCACCCATTTTTTCAAAAGGCTGTAGCTCGAAAACCTGATGAGTTAGAAACATGAAAATGAGTATGTAGACTCAGTATGTATAGCTCTACAAAACTGCATACCACATTTTTCCCCCTCCCCTTCGTTTCCCCTCAGAAAGTTGTTTTCTTAAAATTGCTGTATCTCCTAAACTATAATAGATACAATGCTGAAATTTTGTATGCAAACTCAGTAAACATACCTTTTTAAAACTGCATACCACAAACTTTCATTTTTAACGCTGTGTGACAACGCAAAGACAAACAAGTTGAAATTTGGCATAAATTGCGCTTTGAACACTGCTTTATCCTATTTGTAACAAAAACCGTACTTAACACTGCGAAAACTATTAAAGCTAGAGACTTGAAATTTGGAAGATAGTCTCGTGTGGTCGAACACTAGATGAAGTTTGAAGGAATTTTTGCCACGCCCATTCCTTCCCGCCCATCGAGCACAACAAAAGGTAATTTTTTTCTTAAAATTGCTGTATCTCCTAAAGTATAAAGAATACAATGCTGAAATTTTGTATGCAAACTAAGATAACATACCTTTTTAAAACTGCATACAACAAACTACCACTTTCCCCGCAAAGACCAACACACTAAAATTTTGCAGCAATGCTTTGTAACAAAATCCGTACTAAAGCGCCATCTAATGGCAACATTGCACTGTGAGCCCTGCCTCACTATTAGCAAATACACAAACCACATCGTGGTACACTGCTTTTGCTGTCGGCGAATGTTTAACGTGTTATCAACATAGGTGTGTGTACAGGGTATTATATAGTTGAGAATACTCAACTATACCGCCCTTACTGGTTTTTCAACGATTTCGAGGATATTTTAGTTTTGATCAAAAAAATTTTATTTCTCATGACTTTTCGTAAAATATGTTAATGCCATCTGAGAGAGGAACAGATAAGCTTTCCATCGAGCTTTTAGTCGAATATGTCGGTCGAAGGATGCAAGAGTTTTTAGTAAAAAACTAATTGGTGGTCAACACGTTTCCGTCCTACTGCCGCTTCTTTTCGCAAAGTACTTTTCTATAATTCTAGTTTTTAATGGGAAAAAATTAAACGAATTTTTTGTCCATGTAAAAAACTATTAATTCCAAATAAAATGCCACCCATTTATGCAATTAAAAAAATTTAAATGTCTCTTATTAGATAAGGCATATTTTCGTCTGATAAGGTACTTCTTTTTTAATGATTTCGAGGATATTTTAGTTTTGATCAAAAAAATTTTATTTCTTACGACTTTTAGTAAAATATGTTAATGCCGTCTGAAAGAAAGGAAAAAGTCGGTCGAAGGATGCAAGAGTTATTAGCAAAA
This sequence comes from Phortica okadai, assembly GCA_034638295.1. NCBI lineage: Eukaryota > Metazoa > Arthropoda > Insecta > Diptera > Drosophilidae > Phortica > Phortica okadai. The sequence continues at coordinate 25,262,976 of CM067850.1, read as the reverse complement.
AACTAATCGGTGGTCAACACGTTTCCGTCCTACTACCGATTCTTTTCGCAAAATGCTTTTCTATAATTGTAGTATTTAATGGGAAAAAATTAAACGGAGTTTTTGTTTAAGTAAAAAACTATTAATTCTGAATAAAATGCCACCCATTTATGCAATTAAAAAAATTTAAATGTCTCTTATTAGATAAGGCATATTTTCGTCTGATAAGGTACTTCTTCTTCAATGATTTCGAGGATATTTTAGTTTTGATCAAAAAAATTTTATTTCTCATGACTTTTCGTAAAATATGTTAATGCCATCTGAAAGAGGAACAGATAAGCTTTCCATCGAGCTCTTATTCGAAGAAGTCCGTCGAAGGATGCAAGAGTTGTTAGCAAAAAACCAATCGGTGGTCAACACGATTCCGTCCTACTGCCGATTCTTTTCGCAAAATGCTTTTCTATAATTGTAGTATTTAATGGGAAAAAATAAAACGAATTTTTTGTCCACGTAAAAAAACTATTAATTCTGAATATAATGCTACCCATTTATGCAATTAAAAAAATTTAAATGTCTCTTATTAGATAAGGCATATTTTCGTCTGATAAGGTACCTCTTCTTCAATGATTTCGAGAATATTTTAGTTTTGATCAGAAAAATTTTATTTCTTACGACTTTTCGTAAAATATGTTAAAACCATCTGAAAGAGGAACAGATAAGCTTTCCATCGAGCTCTTAGTCGAAGAAGTCAGTCGAAGGATGCAAGAGTTGTTAGCAAAAAACCAATCGGTGGTCAACACGATTCCGTCCTACTGCCGATTCTTTTCGCAAAGTACTTTTCTATAATTGTAGTATTTAATGGGAAAAAATTAAACGAATTTTTTGTCCATGTAAAAAAACTATTAATTCTGAATAAAATGCCACCCATTTATGCAATTAAAAAAATTTAAATGTCTCTTATTAGATTAGGCATATTTTCGTCTGATAAGGGACTTGTTTTTCAATGATTTCGAGAATATTTTAGTTTTGATCAAAAAAATTTTATTTCTTACGACTTTTCGTAAAATATGTTAATACTATCTGAAAGACGAACAGATAAGCTTTCCATCGAGCTCTTAGTCGAAGAAGTCGGTCGAAGGATGCAAGAGTTATTAGCAAAAAACTAATCGGTGGTCAACACGTTTCCGTCCTACTGCCGATTCTTTTCGCAAAATGCTTTTCTATAATTGTAGTATTTAATGGGAAAAAATTAAACGAATTTTTTGTCCATGTAAAAAAACTATTAATTCTGAATAAAATGCCACCCATTTATGCAATTAAAATAATTTAAATGTCTCTTGTTAGATTATGCATATTTTCGTATGATAAGGTACTTCTTTTTCAATGATTTCGAGGATATTTTAGTTTTGATCAAAAAAATTTTAGTTCTTACGACTTTTCGTAAAATATGTTAATGCCATCTGAAAGAGGAACAGATAAGCTTTCCATCGAGCTCTTAGTCGAAGAAGTCGGTCGAAGGATGCAAGAGTTATCAGCAAAAACTAATCGGTGGTCAACACGTTTCCGCCCTACTGCCGATTCTTTTCGCGAAATACTTTTCTATAATTGTAGTATTTAATGGGAAAAAATTAAACGAATTTTTTGTCCACGTAAAAAAACTATTAATTCTGAATAAAATGCCACCCATTTATGCAATTAAAAAAATTTAAATGTCTCTTGTTAGATTATGCATATTTTCGTATGATAAGGTACTTCTTTTTCAATGATTTCGATGATATTTTAGTTTTGATCAAAAAAATTTTATTTCTTACGACTTTTCGTAAAATATGTTAATGCCATCTGAAAGAGGAACAGATAAGCTTTCCATCGAGCTCTTAGTCGAAGAAGTCGGTCGAAGGATGCAAGAGTTATCAGCAAAAACTAATCGGTGGTCAACACGTTTCCATCCTACTGCCGATTCTTTTCGCGAAATACTTTTCTATAATTGTAGTATTTAATGGGAAAAAATTAAACGAATTTTTTGTCCACGTAAAAAAACTATTAATTCTGAATAAAATGCCACCCATTTATGCAATTACAAAAATTTAAATGTCTCTTATTAGATAAGGCATATTTTCGTCTGATAAGGTACTTCTTCTTCTATGATTTCGAGGATATTTTAGTTTTGATCAAAAAAATTTTATTTCTCATGACTTTTCGTAAAATATGTTAATGCCATCTGAAAGAGGAACAGATAAGCTTTCCATCGAGCTCTTATTCGAAGAAGTCGGTCGAAGGATGCAAGAGTTGTTAGCAAAAAACCAATCGGTGGTCAACACGATTCCCTCCTACTGCCGATTCTTTTCGCAAAATGCTTTTCTATAATTGTAGTATTTAATGGGAAAAAAATAAACGAATTTTTTGTCCACGTAAAAAAACTATTAATTCTGAATATAATGCCACCCATTTATGCAATTAAAAAAATTTAAATGTCTCTTATTAGATAAGGCATATTTTCGTCTGATAAGGTACTTCGTTTTCAATGATTTCGAGAATATTTTAGTTTTGATCAAAAAAATTTTATTTCTTACGACTTTTCGTAAAATATGTTAATACCATCTCAAAGAGGAACAGATAAGCTTTCCATCGCATTAAGTTTTTTTTTTTTTTAAATCACTTTTTCAAATTAACCATGTTACTAACGTAAAATTAAAGAAAAAGTGAAAAAAACAATTTGATTTCCACATTTTTTATGAAGATGATTACACAATGTTTAAAAGTGTGAATTCTGATCCTTTAATTTTTTTTTTTCAACTTTAAACAAACGGGACGGAAAAACCGCTTAATGGATCGATCTGAAAATTTACATGGTTGTTGGGGGTACTATTAAGTGTAAAACACCACGAGGCCTCATCCATCCGATAAGTGTTTGCTAAGATGTAGCCAAATAACGAAAACAAGTTTTTGACATTTTTTCAACTTGAAATTAAAAATGTTAAAAAATTTTGTTCATCAAATGTCTTAACTGACTCTTTTAGAAAGTTTTCCCAAGTTTTCAAAACTGTCTTTCCCATTCGTGTAGGTTTATTCGTTGCTGAGATATTGATGGTTAAAGTCAAAAGGACCTTTTTTGGTTCAATCTCGGATATCTCCGCCAAAAAAAAACGCAGCAAGAATTGGAAAAATGCAAATTAAAGCTAAATCAACAGGCTATCTGATCCATATAACGGTTTATCTAAAAAAAAATCACCAAAGCCCATAGAGCAAGTCAAAAAAGACAAAAAATTTTGTAAATTTTTTTTTCTCGCAGGATTAAGCATTGCATTAAAACCGTTAGTCCTAAATTTTTTTTTCATAAAAAATTCAAAAACTAGAAGTTACAAGCTACAAAATCTTTTCTTTAAGTTTTTCGATACGACCAATACCAACAAAGTTACAGACTGTCAAAAAACAGTCCAAAATACGATTTTTTTTTCTGCTCCCTTATTTTTTTTGCTAAGTGTAGATAAGGCATATTTTCGACTGATAAGGTACTTCGTTTTCAATGATTTCGAGGATATTTTAGTTTTGATCAAAAAAATTTTATTTCTTACGACTTTTCTTAAAAAATGTTAATGCCAACTGACAGAGGAATAGATAAGCTTTCCATCGAGCTCTTAGTCGAAGAAGTCGGTCGAAGGATGCACGAGTTGTTAGCAAAAAACTAATCGGTGGTCAACACGTTTCCGTCCTACTGCCGATTCTTTTCGCAAAGTACTTTTCTATAATTCTAGTATTTAATGGGAAAAAATTAAACGAATTTTTTGTCCATGTTAAAAACTATTAATTCTGAATAAAATGCCACCCATTTATGCAATTAAAAAAATGTATATGTCTCTTATTAGATAAGGCATATTTTCGTCTGATAAGGTACTTCTTTTTCAATGATTTCGAGGATATTTTAATTTCGAACAAAAAAATTTTATTTCTTACGACTTTTCGTAAAATATGTTAATGCCATCTGAAAGAGGAACAGATAAGCTTTCCATCGAGCTTTTAGTCGAAGAAGTCGGTCGAAGGATGCAAGAGTTATTAGCAAAAAAGTAATCGGTGGTCAACACGATTCCGTCCTACTGCCGATTCTTTTCGCAAAGTACTTTCCTATAATTATAGTATTTAATGGGAAAAAATTAAACGGAGTTTTTGTTTATGTAAAAACTTTTAATTCTGAATAAAATGACACCCACTTATGCAATTAAAAAAATTGAAATGTCTCTTATTAGATAAGGCATATTTTCGTCTGATAAGGTACATCTTCTTCACTGATTTCGAGGATATTTTAGTTTCGATCAAAAAACTTGTATTTCTTACGATTTTTCTTAAAAAATGTTAATGCCAACTGAAAGAGGAATAGATAAGCTTTCCATCGAGCTCTTAGTCGAAGAAGTCGGTCGAAGGATGCAAGAGTTATTAGCAAAAAACTAATCGGTGGTCAACACGATTCCGTCCTACTGCCGATTCCTTTCGCAAAGTACTTTTCTATAATTCTAGTATTTAATGGGAAAAAATTAAACGAATTTTTTGTCCATGTTAAAAACTATTAATTCTGAATAAAATGCCACCCATTTATGTAATTAAAAAAATTTAAATGTTTCTTATTAGATAAGGCATATTTTCGTATGATAAGGTACATCTTTTTCAATGATTTCGAGGATATTTTAGTTTTTATCAAAAAAATTTTATTTCTTACGACTTTTCGTAAAATATATTAATGCCATCGAGCTCTTAGTCGAAAAAGTCGGTCGAAGGATGAAAGAGTTATTAGCAGAAAACTAATACGTTTCCGTTTCAACACGTTTCCGTCCTACTACCGATTCTTTTCGCACAATGTTTTTATATAATTGTAGTATTTAATGGGAAAAAATTAAACGAATTTTTTGTCCATGTAAAAAAACTATTAATTCTAAATAAAATGCCGCCCATTTATGAAATTAAAAAAATTTAAATGTCTCTTATTAGATAAGGCATATATTTGTCTGATAAGGTACTTATTCTTCAATGATTTCGAGGATATTTTAGATTCGATCAAAAAAATTTTATTTCTCATGACTTTTCGTAAAATATGTTAATGCCATCTGAAAGAGGAACAGATAAGCTTTTCATCGAGCTCTTAGTCGAAGAAGTCGGTCGAAGGATGCAAGAGTTATTAGAAAAAAACCAATCGGTGGTCAACACGTTTCCGTCCTACTGCCGATTCTTTTCGCAAAATGCTTTTCTATAATTATAGTATTTAATGGGAAAATATTAAACGGAGTTTTTGGTTATGTAAAAAACTATTAATTATAAATAAAATGCCACCCATTTATGAAAATAAAAAAATTTATATGTCTCTGATTAGATAAGGCATATTTTCGTCTGATAAGGTACTTCTTTTTCAATGATTTCGAGGATATTTTAGATTCGATCAAAAAAACTTTATTTCTCATGACTTTTCGAAAAATATGTTAATGCCATCTGAAAGAGGAACAGATAAGCTTTCCATCGAGCTCTTAGTCGAAGAAGTCGGTCGAAGGATGCAAGAGTTATTAGAAAAAAACCAATCGGTGGTCAACACGTTTCCGTCCTACTGCCGATTCTTTTCGCAAAATGCTTTTCTATAATTATAGTATTTAATGGGAAAAAATTAAACGGAGTTTTTGTTTATGTAAAAAACTATTAATTCTCAATAAAATGCCACCCATTTATGCAATTAAAAAAATTTAAATGTCTCTTATTAGATAAGGTATTTTTTCGTATGATAAGGTACTTCTTTTTCAATGATTTCGAGGATATTTTAGTTTTGATCAAAAAAATTTTATTTCGTACGACTTTTCGTAAAATATGTTAATGCCATCTGAAAGAGGAACAGATAAGCTGTCCATCGAGCTCTTAGTCGAAGAAGTCGGTCGAAGGATGCAAGCGTTATTAGCAAAAAACTAATCGGTGGTCAACACGTTTCCGTCCTACTGCCGATTCTTTTCGCAAAATGCTTTTCTATAATTGTAGTATTTAATGGGAAAAAATTAAACGAATTTTTTGTCCATGTAAAATAACTGTTAATTCTGAATAAAATGCAACCCATTTATGCATTTAAAAAAATTTTAATGTCTCTTATTAGATAAGGCATATTTTCGTCTGATAAGGTACTTCTTTTTCAATGATTTCGAGGATATTTTAGTTTTGATCAAAAAAATTTTATTTCGTACGACTTTTCGTAAAATATGTTAATGCCAACTGAAAGAGGAACAGATAAGCTGTCCATCGAGCTCTTAGTCGAAGAAGTCGGTCGAAGGATGCAAGCGTTATTAGCAAAAAACTAATCGGTGGTCAACACGTTTCCGTCCTACTGCCGATTCTTTTCGCAAAATGCTTTTCTATAATTGTAGTATTTAATGGGAAAAAATTAAACGGAGTTTTTGTTTATGTAAAAAACTATTAATTCTCAATAAAATGCCACCCATTTATGCAATTAAAAAAATTTAAATGTCTCTTATTAGATAAGGCATTTTTTCGTATGATAAGGTACTTCTTTTTCAATGATTTCGAGGATATTTTAGTTTTGATCAAAAAAATTTTATTTCGTACGACTTTGCGTAAAATATGTTTATGCCATCTGAAAGAGGAACAGGTAAGCTTTCCATCGAGCTCTTAGTCGAAGAAGTCGGTCGAAGGATGAAAGAGTTATTAGCAGAAAACTAATCGGTGGTCAACACGTTTCCGTCCTACTACCGATTCTTTTCGCACAATGTTTTTATATAATTGTTGTATTTAATGGGAAAAAATTAAACGAATTTTTTGTCCATGTAAAAAAACTATTAATTCTAAATAAAATGCCGCCCATTTATGAAATTAAAAAAATTTAAATGTCTCTTATTAGATAAGGCATATATTTGTCTGATAAGGCACTTATTCTTCAATGATTTCGAGGATATTTTAGATTCGATCAAAAAAATTTTATTTCTCATGACTTTTCGTAAAATATGTTAATGCCATCTGAAAGAGGAACAGATAATCTTTTCATCGAGCTCTTAGTCGAAGAAGTCGGTCGAAGGATGCAAGAGTTATTAGAAAAAAACCAATCGGTGGTCAACACGTTTCCGTCCTACTGCCGATTCTTTTCGCAAAATGCTTTTCTATAATTATAGTATTTAATGGGAAAAAATTAAACGGAGTTTTTGTTTATGTAAAAAACTATTAATTCTCAATAAAATGCCACCCATTTATGCAATTAAAAAAATTTAAATGTCTCTTATTAGATAAGGTATTTGTTCGTATGATAAGGTACTTCTTTTTCAATGATTTCGAGGATATTTTAGTTTTGATCAAAAAAATTTTATTTCGTACGACTTTTCGTAAAATATGTTAATGCCATCTGAAAGAGGAACAGATAAGCTGTCCATCGAGCTCTTAGTCGAAGAAGTCGGTCGAAGGATGCAAGCGTTATTAGAAAAAACTAATCGGTGGTCAACAGGTTTCCGTCCTACTGCCGATTCTTTTCGCAAAATGCTTTTCTATAATTGTAGTATTTAATGGGAAAAAATTAAACGGGGTTTTTGTTTATGTAAAAAACTATTAATTCTCAATAAAATGCCACCCATTTATGCAATTAAAAAAATTTAAATGTCTCTTATTAGAAAAGGCATTTTTTCGTATGATAAGGTACTTCTTTTTCAATGATTTCGAGGATATTTTAGTTTTGATCAAAAAAATTTTATTTCGTACGACTTTGCGTAAAATATGTTTATGCCATCTGAAAGAGGAACAGGTAAGCTTTTCATCGAGCTCTTAGTCGAAAAAGTCGGTCGAAGCATGAGAGAGTTATTAGCAGAAAACTAATCGGTGGTCAACGCGTTTCCGTCCTACTACCGATTCTTTTCGCAAAATGCTTTTCTATAATTGTAGTATTTAATGGGAAAAAATTAAACGAATTTTTTGTCCATGTAAAAAAACTGTTAATTCTGAATAAAATGCAACCCATTTATGCATTTAAAAAAATTTTAATGTCTCTTATTAGATAAGGCATATTTTCGTCTGATAAGGTACATCTTCTTCACTGATTTCGAGGATATTTTAGTTTCGATCAAAAAACATGTATTTCTTACGATTTTTCTTAAAAAATGTTAATGCCAACTGAAAGAGGAATAGATAAGCTTTCCATCGAGCTTTTAGTCGAAGAAGTCGGTCGAAGGATGCAAGAGTTATTAGCAAGAAACCAATCGGTGGTCAACACGATTCCGTCCTACTGCCGATTCTTTTCGAAAAGTACTTTTCTATAATTATAGTATTTAATGGGAAAAAATTAAACGGAGTTTTTGTTTATGTAAAAACTTTTAATTCTGAATAAAATGCCACCCACTTATGCAATTAAAAAAATTTAAATGTCTCTTATTAGATAAGGCATATTTTCGTCTGATAAGGTACATCTTCTTCACTGATTTCGAGGATATTTTAGTTTCGATCAAAAAACATGTATTTCTTACGATTTTTCTTAAAAAATGTTAATGCCAACTGAAAGAGGAATAGATAAGCTTTCCATCGAGCTCTTAGTCGAAGAAGTCGGTCGAAGGATGCAACAGTTATTAGCAAAAAACTAATCGGTGGTCAATACGATTCCGTCCTACTGCCGATTCTTTTCGCAAAGTACTTTCCTAACATTATAGAATTTAATGGGAAAAAATTAAACGGAGTTTTTGTTTATGTAAAAACTTTTAATTCTGAATAAAATGCCACCCACTTATGCAATGAAAACCAGTAAGGACGCTATCTTCAGCAAGGCTGAAGCTATAATACTTTTCACTTTGTGTCACTATAAAAAAAACTAAATGAATAGTTTTCATGCATCCCTAACAACATAACTGTAATGTTTCAAGTCAATTCGTTAAAAAACAAAAAATTTTTCCATACAACGGTTCAAGTTTTGCGATAAGTGGGCGTAGCCATGCCCACATTTGGTCAAAATAGTTTTTATTCCTCCCTAAGAGCACAACTGCAAAGTTTCAAGTCAATTGGTTAAAAAACAAAAAAGTTTTCCATACAACGGATAAATTTTCGCTATAAGTGGGCGTGGCTACGCCCACTTTTGGTCAAAATAGTTTTCATTCCTCTCTAAGAACATAACTGTAAAGTTTCAAGTCAATTGGTTAAAAAACAAAAAAGTTTTCCATACAAAGTGTCAATTTTCGCTATAAGTGGGCGTGGCTACGCCCACTTTTGGTCAAAATAGTTTTCATTCCTCTCTAAGAACATAACTGCAAAGTTTCAAGTCAATTGGTTACAAAACAAAAAAGTTTTCCATACAACGGGTAAATTTTCGCTATAAGTGGGCGTGGCTACGCCCACTTTTGGTCAAAATAGTTTTCATTCCTCTCTAAGAACATAACTGTAAAGTTTCAAGTCAATTGGTTAAAAAACAAAAAAGTTTTCCATACAAAGTGTCAATTTTCGCTATAAGTGGGCGTGGCTACGCCCACTTTTGGTCAAAATAGTTTTCATTCCTCTCTAAGAACATAACTGCAAAGTTTCAAGTCAATTGGTTACAAAACAAAAAAGTTTTCCATACAACGGGTAAATTTTCGTTATAAGTGGGCGTGGCTACGCCCACTTTTGGTCAAAATAGTTTTCATTCCTCTCTAAGAACATAACTGTAAAGTTTCAAGTCAATTGGTTAAAAAACAAAAAAGTTTTCCATACAAAGGGTCAATTTTCGCTATAAGTGGGCGTGGCTACGCCCACTTTTGGTCAAAATAGTTTTCATTCCTCTCTAAGAACATAACTGTAAAGTTTCAAGTCAATTGGTTAAAAAACAAAAAAGTTTTCCATACAACGGGTAAATTTTCGCTATAAGTGGGCGTGGCTACGCCCACTTTTGGTCAAAATAGTTTTCATTCCTCTCTAAGAACATAACTGTAAAGTTTCAAGTCAATTGGTTAAAAAACAAAAAAGTTTTCCATACAAAGGGTCAATTTTCGCTATAAGTGGGCGTGGCTACGCCCACTTTTGATCAAAATAGTTTTCATTCCTCCCTAAGAGCATAACTGCAAAGTTTCAAGTCAATTGGTTAAAAAACAAAAAAGTTTTCCATACAACGGGTAAATTTTCGCTATAAGTGGGCGTGGCTACGCCCACTTTTGGTCAAAATAGTTTTCATTCCTCTCTAAGAACATAACTGTAAAGTTTCAAGTCAATTGGTTAAAAAACAAAAAAGTTTTCCATACAAAGGGTCAATTTTCGCTATAAGTGGGCGTGGCTACGCGTGGTTACGCCCACTTTTGGTCAAAATAGTTTTCATTCCTCCCTAAGAACATAACTGTAAAGTTTCAAGTCAATTGGTTAAAAAACAAGAAAGTTTTCCATACAAAGGGTCAAGTTAAGCTATAAGTGGGCGTGGCCACGCCCACTTTTGATCAAAATAGTTTTCATTCCTCCCTAAGAGCAAAACTGCAAAGTTTCAAGTCAATTGGTTAAAAAACAAAAAAGTTTTCCATACAACGGGTAAATTTTCGCTATAAGTGGGCGTGGCTACGCGTGGTTACGCCCACTTTTGGTCAAAATAGTTTTCATTCCTCCCTAAGAACATAACTTTAAAATTTCAAGTCAATTGGTTAAGAAACAAAAAAGTTTTCCATACAACGACGTGAATATGGCTTCTCTTCCTCTTCTTCATTTTGTATGGGAGCTACCAGTTCCAGATGTCCAATCTCAATGAAACTTTCAGGCATGTAGTCGGACCATGTAAAACAACTACGTTTAAAATTTCAGCACTCTATTGTACAAAACAAAAAAGTTTTCCATACAACGATTCAAGTTTTGTTCACTTTTCTTCTTCTTTTCGTATGGGAGCTACCTGTTCCAATAATCCGATCATGCTGGTTCCGACGAATGATTCATCGTAATAAATTCTAAGACTCTGTGCAAAGTTTCAGCTCGATAGCTTCAAAACTGAGGGACTAGTTTGCATACATACAGACAGACAGACAGACAGACAGACAGACAGACAGACAGACAGACAGACAGACAGACAGACAGACAGACAGACAGACAGACGGACAGACGGACAGACGGACATGGCTAAATCAACTCGTCTTGTCGTCCTGATCAAGAATATATATACTTTATATAGTCGGAAATTAATATTTCGATCTGTTACAAACTCCGTGACAAAGTTAATATACTATTTCACATAAGTGAAAAGTATAAAAATTTAAATGTCTCTTATTAGATAAGGCATATATTCGTCTGAAGGGTACATCTTCTTCAATGATTTCGAGGATATTTTAGTTTCGATCAAAAAAATTTTATTTCTAACGACTTTTCGTAAAATATGTTAATGCCATCTGAAAGAGGAACAGATAAGCTTTCCATCGAGCTCTTATTCGAAGAAGTCGGTCGAAGGATGCAAGAGTTATTAGAAAAAAACTAATCGGTGGTAAACGGAGTTTTTGTTTATGTAAAAAACTATTAATTCTGAATAAAATGCCACCCATTTATGCAATTAAAAAAATTTTAATGTCTCTTATTAGATAAGGCATATTTTCGTCTGATAAGGTACTTCGTTTTCAATGATTTCGAGGATATTTTAGTTTTGATCAAAAAAATTTTATTTCGTACGACTTTTCGTAAAATATGTTAATGCCATCTGAAAGAGGAACAGATAAGCTGTCCATCGAGCTCTTAGTCGAAAAAGTCGGTCGAAGGATGAAAGAGTTATTAGCAAAAAACTAATCGGTGGTCAACACGTTTCCGTCATACTGCCGATTCTTTTCGCAAAGTACTTTTCTATAATTATAGTATTTAATGGGAAAAAATTAAACGAAGTTTTTGTCCATGTTAAAAACTATTAATTCTGAATAAATTGCTACCCATTTATGAAATTAAAACCAGTAAGGGCGGTATAGTTGAGTATTCTCAACTATATAATACCCTGTACACACACTCATGTTGATAACACGTTAAACATTCGCCGACAGCAAAAGCAGTGTACCACGATATGGTTTGTGTATTTGCTAATAGTGAGGCAGGGCTCACAGTGCAATGTTGCCATTAGATGGCGCTTTAGTACGGGTTTTGTTACAAAGCATTGCTGCAAAATTTTAGTGTGTTGGTCTTTGCGGGGAAAGTGGTAGTTTGTTGTATGCAGTTTTAAAAAGGTATGTTATCTGAGTTTGCATACAAAATTTCAGCATTGTATTCTTTATACTTTAGGATATACAGCAATTTTAAGAAAAAATGACCTTTTGTTGTGCTCGATGGGCGGGAAGGAATGGGCGTGGCAAAAATTCCTTCAAACTTCGTCTAGTATTCGACCACACGAGGCTATCTTCCAAATTTCAAGTCTCTAGCTTTAATAGTTTTCGCAGTGTTAAGTACGGTTTTTGTTACAAATAGGATAAAGCAGTGTTCAAAGCGCAATTTATGCCAAATTTCAACTTGTTTGTCTTTGCGTTGTCACACAGCGTTAAAAATGAAAGTTTGTGGTATGCAGTTTTAAAAAGGTATGTTTACTGAGCTTGCATACAAAATTTCAGCATTGTATCTCTTATAGTTTAGGAGATACAGCAATTTTAAGAAAACAACTTTTTGAGGGGAAACGAAGGGGAGGGGGAAAAAATGTGGTATGCAGTTTTGTAGAGCTATACATACTGAGTCTACGTACTCATTTTCATGTTTCTAACTCATCAGGTTTTCGAGCTACAGCCTTTTGAAAAAATGGGTGGTGCTCGATGGGCGGGAAGGAGTGGGCGTGGCAAAAAATCCTTCAAACTTGATCTAGCGTTTGACCTCACGAGTCTATCCACCAAATTTCAAGTCTCTAGCTCTTATAGTTTTCGAGAACCATTGGTGAGGACGGACGGACGGACGGACGGACGGACGGACGGACGGACGGACGGACGGACAGACAGGGCTATATCAATTCGTCTTGTCATCCTGATCAAGAATATATATACTTTATAGGGTCCCCCTCCCCTCCTTCTATGCGTTACATACAAACCGTCTCAAACAAACTTAATATACCCTGATACACAGTGTGTGTACAGGGTATAAAAATTTAAATGTCTCATATTAGATAAGGCATATATTCGTCTGATAAGGTACTTATTCTTCAATGATTTCGAGGATATTTTAGTTTCGATCAAAAAAATTTTATATCTTACGATTTTTTGTAAAATATGTTAATACCATCTGAAAGAGGAACAGATAAGCTTTCCATCGAGCTTTTAGTCGAAGAAGTCGGTCGAAGGATGCAAGAGTTATTAGCAAAAATCTAATCGGTGGTCAACACGATTCCGTCCTACTGCCGATTCTTTTCGCAAAGTACTTTTCTATAATTATAGTATTTAATGGGAAAAAATTAAACGGAGTTTTTTTTTATGTAAAAAACTATTAATTCTGAATAAAATGCCACCCATTTATGCAATTAAAAAAATTTAAATGTCTCTTATTAGATAAAGCATTTTTTCGTATGATAAGGTACTTCTTCTTCAATGATTTCGAGGATATTTTAGTTTTGATCAAAAAAATTTTATTTCTCATGACTTTTCGTAAAATATGTTAATACTATCTGAAAGAGGAATAGATAAGCTTTTCATCGAGCTCTTAGTCGAAGAAGTCGGTCGAAGGATGCAAGAGTTATTAGAAAAAAACCAATCGGTAGTCAACACGTTTCCGTCCTACTGCCGATTCTTTTCGCAAAATGCTTTTCTATAATTATAGTATTTAATGGGAAAAACTTAAACGGAGTTTTTGTTTATGTAAAAAACTATTAATTCTCAATAAAATGCCACCCATTTATGCAATTAAAAAAATTTAAATGTCTCTTATTAGATAAGGCATTTTTTCGTATGATAAGGTACTTCTTTTTCAATGATTTCGAGGATATTTTAGTTTTGATCAAAAAAATTTTATTTCGTACGACTTTTCGTAAAATATGTTAATGCAATCTAAAAGAGGAACAGATAAGCTTTCCATCGAGCTCTTAGTCGAAGAAGTCGGTCGAAGGATGCAAGCGTTATTAGCAAAAAACTAATCGGTGGTCAACAAGTTTCCGTCCTACTGCCGATTCTTTTCGCAAAATGCTTTTCTATAATTGTAGTATTTAATGGGAAAAAATTAAACGAATTTTTTGTCCATGTAAAAAAACTGTTAATTCTGAATAAAATGCAACCCATTTATGCAATTAAAAAAATTTTAATATCTCTTATTAGATAAGGCATATTTTCGTCTGATAAGGTACTTCGTTTTCAATGATTTCGAGGATATTTTAGTTTTGATCAAAAAAATTTTATTTCGTACGACTTTTCGTAAAATATGTTAATGCCATCTGAAAGAGGAACAGATAAGCTTTCCATCGAGCTTTTAGTCGAAGAAGTCGGTCGAAGGGTGCAAGCGTTATTAGCAAAAAACTAATCGGTGGTCAGCACGTTTCCGTCCTACTGCCGATTCTTTTCGCAAAATGCTTTTCTATAATTGTAGTATTTAATGGAAAAAAATTAAACGAATTTTTTGTCCATGTAAAAAAACTGTTAATTCTGAATAAAATGCAACCCATTTATGCATTTAAAAAAATTTTAATGTCTCTTATTAGATAAGGCATATTTTCGTCTGATAAGGTACTTCGTTTTCAATGATTTCGAGGATATTTTAGTTTTGATCAAAAAAATTTTATTTCTTACGACTTTTCGTAAAATATGTTAATGCCATCGAGCTCTTAGTCGAAAAAGTCGGTCGAAGGATGAAAGAGTTATTAGCAGAAAACTAATCGGTGGTCAACACGTTTCCGTCCTACTACCGATTCTTTTCGCACAATGTTTTTATATAATTGTAGTATTTAATGGGAAAAAATTAAACGAATTTTTTGTCCATGTAAAAAACCATTAATTCTAAATAACATGCCGCCTGTTTATGCAATTAAAAAAATTAAAATGTCTCTTATTAGATAAGGCATATTTTCGTCTGATAAGGTACTTCGTTTTCAATGATTTCGAGGATACTTTAGTTTTGATCAAAAAAAATTTTTTTTCTTACGACTTTTCGTAAAAAATGTTAATGCCAACTGACAGAGGAATAGATAAGCTTTCCATCGAGCTCTTAGTCGAAGAAGTCGGTCGAAGGATGCAAGAGTTATTGGCAAAAAACTAATCGGTGGTCAACACGTTTCCGTCCTACTGCCGATTCTTTTCGCAAAGTACTTTTCTATAATTCTAATATTTAATGGGAAAAAATTAAACGAATTTTTTGTCCATGTTAAGAACTATTAATTCTGAATAAAATGCCACCCATTTATGCTATTAAAAAAATTTAAATGTTTCTTATTAGATAAGGCATATTTTCGTATGATAAGTTACTTCTTTTTCAATGATTTCGAGGATATTTTAGTTTTTAGCAAAAAAATTTTATTTCTTACGACATTTCGTAAGAAATGTTAATGCCATCTGAAAGAGGAACAGATAAGCTTTCCATCGAGCTCTTAGTCGAAGAAGTCGGTCGAAGGATGAAAGAGTTATTAGCAGAAAACTAATCGGTGGTCAACACGTTTCCGTCCTACTACCGATTCTTTTCGCACAATGTTTTTATATAATTATAGTATTTAATGGAAAAAAGTTAAACGGAGTTTTTGTTTATGTAAAAAACTATTAATTCTGAATAAAAGGCCACCCATTTATGCAATTAAAAAAATTTAAATGTTTCTTATTAGATAAGGCATATTTTCGTATGATAAGTTACTTCTTTTTCAATGATTTCGAGGATATTTTAGTTTTTAGCAAAAAAATTTTATTTCTTACGACATTTCGTAAGAAATGTTAATGCCATCTGAAAGAGGAACAGATAAGCTTTCCATCGAGCTCTTAATCGAAGAAGTCGGTCGAAGGATGCAAGAGTTATTAGCAAAAAACTAATCGGTGGTCAACACGTTTCCGTCCTACTGCCGATTCTTTTCGCAAAGTACTTTTCTATAATTATAGTATTTAATGGGAAAAAATTAAACGGAGTTTTTGGTTATGTAAAAAACTATTAATTATACATAAAATGCCACCCATTTATGAAAATAAAAAAATTTATATGTCTCTTATTAGATAAGGCATATTTTCGTCTGATAAGGTACTTCGTTTTCAATGATTTCGAGGATATTTTAGTTTTGATGAAAAAAATTTTATTTCTTACGACTTTTCGTAAAATATGTTAATGCCATCGAGCTCTTAGTCAAATAAGTCGGTCGAAGGATGCAAGAGTTATTAGCAAAAAACTAATCGGTGGCCAATACGATTCCGTCCTACTGCCGATTCTTTTCGCAAAGTACTTTCCTATAATTATAGTATTTAATGGGAAAAAATTAAACGGAGTTTTTGTTTATGTAAAAACTTTTAATTCTGAATAAAATGCCACCCACTTATGCAATTAAAAAAATTTAAATGTCTCTTATTATATAAGGCATATATTCGTCTGAAGGGTACTTCTTCTTCAATGATTTCGAGGATATTTTAGTTTCGATCAAAAAAATTTTATTTCTTACGGCTTTTCGTAAAATATGTTAATGCCATCTGAAAGAGGAACAGATAAGCTTTCCATCGAGCTCTTAGTCGAAGAAGTCGGTCGAAGGATGCAACAGTTATTAGCAAAAAACTAATCGGTGGTCAACACGTTTCCGTCCTACTGCCGATTCTTTTCGCAAAGTACTTTTCTATAATTATAGTATTTAATGGGAAAAAATTAAACGAAGTTTTTGTCCATGTTAAAAACTATTAATTCTGAATAAATTGCCACCCATTTATGAAATTAAAAAAATTTAAATGTCTCTTATTAGATAAAGCATTTTTTCGTCTGATAAGGTACTTCTTCTCCAATGATTTCGAGGATATTTTAGTTTTGATCAAAAAAATTTTATTTCTCATGACTTTTCGTAAAATATGTTAATGCCATCTGAAAGAGGAACAGATAAGCTTTTCATTGAGCTCTTAGTCGAAGAAGTCGGTCGAAAGATGCAAGAGTTATTAGAAAAAAACCAATCGGTGGTCAACACGTTTCCGTCCTACTGCCGATTCTTTTCGCAAAATTCTTTTCTATAATTATAGTTTTTAATGGGAAAAAATTAAACGGAGTTTTTGTTTATGTAAAAAACTATTAATTCTTAATAAAATGCCACCCATTTATGCAATTAAAAAAATTTAAATGTCTCTTATTAGATAATGCATTTTTTCGTATGATAAGGTACTTCTTTTTCAATGATTTCGAGGATATTTTAGTTTTGATCAAAAAAATTTTATTTCGTACGACTTTTCGTAAAATATGTTAATGCCATCTAAAAGAGGAACAGATAAGCTTTCCATCGAGCTCTTAGTCGAAGAAGTCGGTCGAAGGATGCAAGCGTTATTAGCAAAAAACTAATCGGTGGTCATCAAGTTTCCGTCCTACTGCCGATTCTTTTCGCAAAATGCTTTTCTATAATTGTAGTATTTAATGGGAAAAAATTAAACGAATTTTTTGTCCATGTAAAAAAACTGTTAATTCTGAATAAAATGCAACCCATTTATGCATTTAAAAAAATTTTAATGTCTCTTATTAGATAAGGCATATTTTCGTCTGATAAGGTACTTCGTTTTCAATGATTTCGAGGATATTTTAGTTTTGATCAAAAAAATTTTATTTCGTACGACTTTTCGTAAAATATGTTAATACCATCTGAAAGAGGAATAGATAAGGTTTCCATCGAGCTCTTAGTCGAAGAAGTCGGTCGAAGGGTGCAAGCGTTATTAGCAAAAAACTAATCGGTGGTCAACACGTTTCCGTCCTACTGCCGATTCTTTTCGCAAAATGCTTTTCTATAATTGTAGTATTTAATGGGAAAAAAATAAACGAATTTTTTGTCCATGTAAAAAAACTGTTAATTCTGAATAAAAGGCAACCCATTTATGCCTTTAAAAAAATTTTAATGTCTCTTATTAGATAAGGCATATTTTCGTCTGATAAGGTACTTCGTTTTCAATGATTTCGAGGATATTTTAGTTTTGATCAAAAAAATTTGATTTCTTACGACTTTTCGTAAAATATGTTAATGCCATCGAGCTCTTAGTCGAAAAAGTCGGTCGAAGGATGAAAGAGTTATTAGCAGAAAACTAATCGGTGGTCAACACGTTTCCGTCCTACTACCGATTCTTTTCGCACAATGTTTTTATATAATTGTAGTATTTAATGGGAAAAAATTAAACGAATTTTTTGTCCATGTAAAAAACCATTAATTCTAAATAACATGCCGCCTGTTTATGCAATTAAAAAAATTTAAATGTCTCTTATTAGATAAGGCATATTTTCGTCCGATAAGGTACTTCGTTTTCAATGGTTTCGAGGATATTTTAGTTTTGATCAAAAAAAATTTTTTTTATTACGAATTTTCGTAAAAAATGTTAATGCCAACTGACAGAGGAATAGATAAGCTTTCCATCGAGCTCTTAGTCGAAGAAGTCGGTCAAAGGATGCAAGAGTTATTGGCAAAAAACTAATCGGTGGTCAACACGTTTCCGTCCTACTGCCGATTCTTTTCGCAAAGTACTTTTCTATAATTCTAATATTTAATGGGAAAAAATTAAACGAATTTTTTGTCCATGTTAAAAACTATTAATTCTGAATAAAATGCCACCCATTTATGCAATTAAAAAAATTTAAATGTTTCTTATTAGATAAGGCATATTTTCGTATGATAAGGTACTTCTTCTTCAATGATTTCGAGGATATTTTAGTTTTTATCAAAAAAATTTTATTTCTTACGACATTTCGTAAGAAATGTTAATGCCATCTGAAAGAGGAACAGATAAGCTTTCCATCGAGCTCTTAGTCGAAGAAGTCGGTCGAAGGATGCAAGAGTTATTAGCAAAAAACTAATCGGTGTACAACACGTTTCCGTCCTACTGCCGATTCTTTTCGCAAAGTACTTTTCTATAATTATAGTATTTAATGGGAAAAAAATAAACGGAGTTTTTGTTTATGTAAAAAACTATTAATTATAAATAAAATGCCACACATTTATGAAAATAAAAAAATTTATATGTCTCTTATTAGATAAGGCATATTTTCGTCTGATAAGGTACTTCGTTTTCAATGATTTCGAGGATATTTTAGTTTTGATCAAAAAAATTTTATTTCTTACGACTTTTCGTAAAATATGTTAATGCCATCGAGCTCTTAGTCGAAAAAGTCGGTCGAAGGATGCAAGAGTTATTAGCAGAAAACTAATCGGTGGTCAACACGTTTCCGTCCTACTACCGATTCTTTTCGCACAATGTTTTTATATAATTGTAGTATTTAATGGGAAAAAATTAAACGAATTTTTTGTCCATGTAAAAAAACTATTAATTCTAAATAAAATGCCGCCTGTTGTGCAATTAAAATAATTTAAATGTCTCTTATTAGATAAGGCATATTTTCGTCTGATAAGGTACTTCGTTTTCAATGATTTCGAGGATATTTTAGTTTTGATCAAAAAGATTTTATTTCTTACGACTTTTCGTAAAATATGTTAATGCCATCGAGCTCTTAGTCGAAAAAGTCGGTCGAAGGATGCAAGAGTTATTAGCAGAAAACTAATCGGTGGTCAACACGTTTCCGTCCTAGTACCGATTCTTTTCGCAAAGTACTTTTCTATAATTATAGTATTTAGAGGGAAAAAATTAAACGGAGTTTTTGGTTATGTAAAAAACTATTAATTATGAATAAAATGCCACCCATTTATGAAAATAAAAAAATTTATATGTCTCTTATTAGATAAGGCATATTTTCGTCTGATAAGGTACTTCTTTTTCAATGATTTCGAGGATATTTTACTTTCGAACAAAAACATTTTATTTCTTACGACTTTTCGTAAAATATGTTAATGCCATCTGAAAGAGGAACAGATAAGCTTTCCATCGAGCTTTTAGCCGAAGAAGTCGGTCGAAGGATGCAAGAGTTATTAGCAAAAAAGTAATCGGTGGTCAACACGATTCCGTCCTACTGCCGATTCTTTTCGCAAAATGCTTTTCTATAATTGATGTATTTAATGGGAAAAAATTAAACGAATTTTTTGTCCATGTTAAAAACTATTAATTCTGAATAAAATGCCACCCATTTATGAAAATAAAAAATTTTAAATGTTTCTTATTAGATAAGGCATATTTTCGTATGATAAGTTACTTCTTTTTCAATGATTTCGAGGATATTTTAGTTTTGATGAAAAAAATTTTATTTCTTACGACATTTCGTAAGAAATGTTAATGCCATCTGAAAGAGGAACAGATAAGCTTTCCATCGAGCTCTTAATCGAAGAAGTCGGTCGAAGGATGCAAGAGTTATTAGCAAAAAACTAATCGGTGGTCAACACGTTTCCGTCCTACTGCCGATTCTTTTCGCAAAGTACTTTTCTATAATTATAGTATTTAATGGGAAAAAATTAAACGGAGTTTTTGGTTATGTAAAAAACTATTAATTATACATAAAATGCCACCCATTTATGAAAATAAAAAAATTTATATGTCTCTTATTAGATAAGGCATATTTTCGTCTGATAAGGTACTTCGTTTTCAATGATTTCGAGGATATTTTAGTTTTGATGAAAAAAATTTTATTTCTTACGACTTTTCGTAAAATATGTTAATGCCATCGAGCTCTTAGTCAAATAAGTCGGTCGAAGGATGCAAGAGTTATTAGCAAAAAACTAATCGGTGGCCAATACGATTCCGTCCTACTGCCGATTCTTTTCGCAAAGTACTTTCCTATAATTATAGTATTTAATGGGAAAAAATTAAACGGAGTTTTTGTTTATGTAAAAACTTTTAATTCTGAATAAAATGCCACCCACTTATGCAATTAAAAAAATTTAAATGTCTCTTATTATATAAGGCATATATTCGTCTGAAGGGTACTTCTTCTTCAATGATTTCGAGGATATTTTAGTTTCGATCAAAAAAATTTTATTTCTTACGGCTTTTCGTAAAATATGTTAATGCCATCTGAAAGAGGAACAGATAAGCTTTCCATCGAGCTCTTAGTCGAAGAAGTCGGTCGAAGGATGCAACAGTTATTAGCAAAAAACTAATCGGTGGTCAACACGTTTCCGTCCTACTGCCGATTCTTTTCGCAAAGTACTTTTCTATAATTATAGTATTTAATGGGAAAAAATTAAACGAAGTTTTTGTCCATGTTAAAAACTATTAATTCTGAATAAATTGCCACCCATTTATGAAATTAAAAAAATTTAAATGTCTCTTATTAGATAAAGCATTTTTTCGTCTGATAAGGTACTTCTTCTCCAATGATTTCGAGGATATTTTAGTTTTGATCAAAAAAATTTTATTTCTCATGACTTTTCGTAAAATATGTTAATGCCATCTGAAAGAGGAACAGATAAGCTTTTCATTGAGCTCTTAGTCGAAGAAGTCGGTCGAAAGATGCAAGAGTTATTAGAAAAAAACCAATCGGTGGTCAACACGTTTCCGTCCTACTGCCGATTCTTTTCGCAAAATTCTTTTCTATAATTATAGTTTTTAATGGGAAAAAATTAAACGGAGTTTTTGTTTATGTAAAAAACTATTAATTCTTAATAAAATGCCACCCATTTATGCAATTAAAAAAATTTAAATGTCTCTTATTAGATAATGCATTTTTTCGTATGATAAGGTACTTCTTTTTCAATGATTTCGAGGATATTTTAGTTTTGATCAAAAAAATTTTATTTCGTACGACTTTTCGTAAAATATGTTAATGCCATCTAAAAGAGGAACAGATAAGCTTTCCATCGAGCTCTTAGTCGAAGAAGTCGGTCGAAGGATGCAAGCGTTATTAGCAAAAAACTAATCGGTGGTCAACAAGTTTCCGTCCTACTGCCGATTCTTTTCGCAAAATGCTTTTCTATAATTGTAGTATTTAATGGGAAAAAATTAAACGAATTTTTTGTCCATGTAAAAAAACTGTTAATTCTGAATAAAATGCAACCCATTTATGCATTTAAAAAAATTTTAATGTCTCTTATTAGATAAGGCATATTTTCGTCTGATAAGGTACTTCGTTTTCAATGATTTCGAGGATATTTTAGTTTTGATCAAAAAAATTTTATTTCGTACGACTTT
The DNA here is from genome assembly GCA_034638295.1 of Phortica okadai. Classification (NCBI taxonomy): domain Eukaryota; kingdom Metazoa; phylum Arthropoda; class Insecta; order Diptera; family Drosophilidae; genus Phortica; species Phortica okadai. The sequence goes on along the minus strand of CM067850.1, from coordinate 25,240,912 downwards.
TCGTAAAATATGTTAATACCATCTGAAAGAGGAATAGATAAGGTTTCCATCGAGCTCTTAGTCGAAGAAGTCGGTCGAAGGGTGCAAGCGTTATTAGCAAAAAACTAATCGGTGGTCAACACGTTTCCGTCCTACTGCCGATTCTTTTCGCAAAATGCTTTTCTATAATTGTAGTATTTAATGGGAAAAAAATAAACGAATTTTTTGTCCATGTAAAAAAACTGTTAATTCTGAATAAAAGGCAACCCATTTATGCCTTTAAAAAAATTTTAATGTCTCTTATTAGATAAGGCATATTTTCGTCTGATAAGGTACTTCGTTTTCAATGATTTCGAGGATATTTTAGTTTTGATCAAAAAAATTTGATTTCTTACGACTTTTCGTAAAATATGTTAATGCCATCGAGCTCTTAGTCGAAAAAGTCGGTCGAAGGATGAAAGAGTTATTAGCAGAAAACTAATCGGTGGTCAACACGTTTCCGTCCTACTACCGATTCTTTTCGCACAATGTTTTTATATAATTGTAGTATTTAATGGGAAAAAATTAAACGAATTTTTTGTCCATGTAAAAAACCATTAATTCTAAATAACATGCCGCCTGTTTATGCAATTAAAAAAATTTAAATGTCTCTTATTAGATAAGGCATATTTTCGTCCGATAAGGTACTTCGTTTTCAATGGTTTCGAGGATATTTTAGTTTTGATCAAAAAAAATTTTTTTTATTACGAATTTTCGTAAAAAATGTTAATGCCAACTGACAGAGGAATAGATAAGCTTTCCATCGAGCTCTTAGTCGAAGAAGTCGGTCAAAGGATGCAAGAGTTATTGGCAAAAAACTAATCGGTGGTCAACACGTTTCCGTCCTACTGCCGATTCTTTTCGCAAAGTACTTTTCTATAATTCTAATATTTAATGGGAAAAAATTAAACGAATTTTTTGTCCATGTTAAAAACTATTAATTCTGAATAAAATGCCACCCATTTATGCAATTAAAAAAATTTAAATGTTTCTTATTAGATAAGGCATATTTTCGTATGATAAGGTACTTCGTTTTCAATGATTTCGAGGATATTTTAGTTTTGATCAAAAAGATTTTATTTCTTACGACTTTTCGTAAAATATGTTAATGCCATCTGAAAGAGGAACAGATAAGCTTTCCATCGAGCTCTTAGTCGAAGAAGTCGGTCGAAGGATGCAAGAGTTATTAGCAAAAAACTAATCGGTGTACAACACGTTTCCGTCCTACTGCCGATTCTTTTCGCAAAGTACTTTTCTATAATTATAGTATTTAATGGGAAAAAAATAAACGGAGTTTTTGTTTATGTAAAAAACTATTAATTATAAATAAAATGCCACACATTTATGAAAATAAAAAAATTTATATGTCTCTTATTAGATAAGGCATATTTTCGTCTGATAAGGTACTTCGTTTTCAATGATTTCGAGGATATTTTAGTTTTGATCAAAAAAATTTTATTTCTTCCGACTTTTCGTAAAATATGTTAATGCCATCGAGCTCTTAGTCGAAAAAGTCGGTCGAAGGATGCAAGAGTTATTAGCAGAAAACTAATCGGTGGTCAACACGTTTCCGTCCTACTACCGATTCTTTTCGCACAATGTTTTTATATAATTGTAGTATTTAATGGGAAAAAATTAAACGAATTTTTTGTCCATGTAAAAAAACTATTAATTCTAAATAAAATGCCGCCTGTTGTGCAATTAAAATAATTTAAATGTCTCTTATTAGATAAGGCATATTTTCGTCTGATAAGGTACTTCGTTTTCAATGATTTCGAGGATATTTTAGTTTTGATCAAAAAGATTTTATTTCTTACGACTTTTCGTAAAATATGTTAATGCCATCGAGCTCTTAGTCGAAAAAGTCGGTCGAAGGATGCAAGAGTTATTAGCAGAAAACTAATCGGTGGTCAACACGTTTCCGTCCTAGTACCGATTCTTTTCGCAAAGTACTTTTCTATAATTATAGTATTTAGTGGGAAAAAATTAAACGGAGTTTTTGGTTATGTAAAAAACTATTAATTATGAATAAAATGCCACCCATTTATGAAAATAAAAAAATTTATATGTCTCTTATTAGATAAGGCATATTTTCGTCTGATAAGGTACTTCTTTTTCAATGATTTCGAGGATATTTTACTTTCGAACAAAAACATTTTATTTCTTACGACTTTTCGTAAAATATGTTAATGCCATCTGAAAGAGGAACAGATAAGCTTTCCATCGAGCTTTTAGCCGAAGAAGTCGGTCGAAGGATGCAAGAGTTATTAGCAAAAAAGTAATCGGTGGTCAACACGATTCCGTCCTACTGCCGATTCTTTTCGCAAAATGCTTTTCTATAATTGATGTATTTAATGGGAAAAAATTAAACGAATTTTTTGTCCATGTTAAAAACTATTAATTCTGAATAAAATGCCACCCATTTATGCAATTAAAAAAATTTTAATGTCTCTTATTAGATAAGGCATATTTTCGTCTGATAAGGTACTTCGTTTTCAATGATTTCGAGGATATTTTAGTTTTGATCAAAAAAATTTTATTTCTTACGACTTTTCGTAAAAAATGTTTATGCCAACTGACAGAGGAATAGATAAGCTTTCCATCGAGCTCTTAGTCGAAGAAGTCGATCGAAGGATGCAAGAGTTATTAGCAAAAAACTAATCGGTGGTCAACACGTTTCCGTCCTACTGCCGATTCTTTTCGCAAAGTACTTTTCTATAATTATAGTATTTAATGGGAAAAAATTAAACGGAGTTTTTGTTTATGTAAAAAACTATTAATTATGAATAAAATGCCACCCATTTATGAAAATAAAAAAATTTCTATGTCTCTTATTAGATTAGGCATATTTTCGTCTGATAATGTACTTCTTTTTCAATGTTTTCGAGGATATTTTAGTTTCGAACAAAAAATTTTTATTTCTTACGACTTTTCGTAAAATATGTTAATGCCATCTGAAAGAGGAACAGATAAGCTTTCCATCGAGCTTTTGGTCGAAGAAGTCGGTCGAAGGATGCAAGAGTTATTAGCAAAAAAGTAATCGGTGGTCAACACGTTTCCGTCCTACTGCCGATTCTTTTCGCAAAGTACTTTTCTATAATTATAGTATTTAATGGAAAAAAGTTAAACGGAGTTTTTGTTTATGTAAAAAACTATTAATTCTGAATAAAAGGCCACCCATTTATGCAATTAAAAAAATTTAAATGTTTCTTATTAGATAAGGCATATTTTCGTATGATAAGTTACTTCTTTTTCAATGATTTCGAGGATATTTTAGTTTTTTGCAAAAAAATTTTATTTCTTACGACATTTCGTAAGAAATGTTAATGCCATCTGAAAGAGGAACAGATAAGCTTTCCATCGAGCTCTTAATCGAAGAAGTCGGTCGAAGGATGCAAGAGTTATTAGCAAAAAACTAATCGGTGGTCAACACGTTTCCGTCCTACTGCCGATTCTTTTCGCAAAGTACTTTTCTATAATTATAGTATTTAATGGGAAAAAATTAAACGGAGTTTTTGGTTATGTAAAAAACTATTAATTATACATAAAATGCCACCCATTTATGAAAATAAAAAAATTTATATGTCTCTTATTAGATAAGGCATATTTTCGTCTGATAAGGTACTTCGTTTTCAATGATTTCGAGGATATTTTAGTTTTGATGAAAAAAATTTTATTTCTTACGACTTTTCGTAAAATATGTTAATGCCATCGAGCTCTTAGTCAAATAAGTCGGTCGAAGGATGCAAGAGTTATTAGCAAAAAACTAATCGGTGGCCAATACGATTCCGTCCTACTGCCGATTCTTTTCGCAAAGTACTTTCCTATAATTATAGTATTTAATGGGAAAAAATTAAACGGAGTTTTTGTTTATGTAAAAACTTTTAATTCTGAATAAAATGCCACCCACTTATGCAATTAAAAAAATTTAAATGTCTCTTATTATATAAGGCATATATTCGTCTGAAGGGTACTTCTTCTTCAATGATTTCGAGGATATTTTAGTTTCGATCAAAAAAATTTTATTTCTTACGGCTTTTCGTAAAATATGTTAATGCCATCTGAAAGAGGAACAGATAAGCTTTCCATCGAGCTCTTAGTCGAAGAAGTCGGTCGAAGGATGCAACAGTTATTAGCAAAAAACTAATCGGTGGTCAACACGTTTCCGTCCTACTGCCGATTCTTTTCGCAAAGTACTTTTCTATAATTATAGTATTTAATGGGAAAAAATTAAACGAAGTTTTTGTCCATGTTAAAAACTATTAATTCTGAATAAATTGCCACCCATTTATGAAATTAAAAAAATTTAAATGTCTCTTATTAGATAAAGCATTTTTTCGTCTGATAAGGTACTTCTTCTCCAATGATTTCGAGGATATTTTAGTTTTGATCAAAAAAATTTTATTTCTCATGACTTTTCGTAAAATATGTTAATGCCATCTGAAAGAGGAACAGATAAGCTTTTCATTGAGCTCTTAGTCGAAGAAGTCGGTCGAAAGATGCAAGAGTTATTAGCAAAAAAGTAATCGGTGGTCAACACGATTCCGTCCTACTGCCGATTCTTTTCGCAAAATGCTTTTCTATAATTGATGTATTTAATGGGAAGAAATTAAACGAATTTTTTGTCCATGTTAAAAACTATTAATTCTGAATAAAATGCCACCCATTTATGCAATTAAAAAAATTTTAATGTCTCTTATTAGATAAGGCATATTTTCGTCTGATAAGGTACTTCGTTTTCAATGATTTCGAGGATATTTTAGTTTTGATCAAAAAAATTTTATTTCGTACGACTTTTCGTAAAATATGTTAATACCATCTGAAAGAGGAATAGATAAGGTTTCCATCGAGCTCTTAGTCGAAGAAGTCGGTCGAAGGGTGCAAGCGTTATTAGCAAAAAACTAATCGGTGGTCAACACGTTTCCGTCCTACTGCCGATTCTTTTCGCAAAATGCTTTTCTATAATTGTAGTATTTAATGGGAAAAAAATAAACGAATTTTTTGTCCATGTAAAAAAACTGTTAATTCTGAATAAAAGGCAACCCATTTATGCCTTTAAAAAAATTTTAATGTCTCTTATTAGATAAGGCATATTTTCGTCTGATAAGGTACTTCGTTTTCAATGATTTCGAGGATATTTTAGTTTTGATCAAAAAAATTTGATTTCTTACGACTTTTCGTAAAATATGTTAATGCCATCGAGCTCTTAGTCGAAAAAGTCGGTCGAAGGATGAAAGAGTTATTAGCAGAAAACTAATCGGTGGTCAACACGTTTCCGTCCTACTACCGATTCTTTTCGCACAATGTTTTTATATAATTGTAGTATTTAATGGGAAAAAATTAAACGAATTTTTTGTCCATGTAAAAAACCATTAATTCTAAATAACATGCCGCCTGTTTATGCAATTAAAAAAATTTAAATGTCTCTTATTAGATAAGGCATATTTTCGTCCGATAAGGTACTTCGTTTTCAATGGTTTCGAGGATATTTTAGTTTTGATCAAAAAAAATTTTTTTTCTTACGAATTTTCGTAAAAAATGTTAATGCCAACTGACAGAGGAATAGATAAGCTTTCCATCGAGCTCTTAGTCGAAGAAGTCGGTCAAAGGATGCAAGAGTTATTGGCAAAAAACTAATCGGTGGTCAACACGTTTCCGTCCTACTGCCGATTCTTTTCGCAAAGTACTTTTCTATAATTCTAATATTTAATGGGAAAAAATTAAACGAATTTTTTGTCCATGTTAAAAACTATTAATTCTGAATAAAATGCCACCCATTTATGCAATTAAAAAAATTTAAATGTTTCTTATTAGATAAGGCATATTTTCGTATGATAAGGTACTTCTTCTTCAATGATTTCGAGGATATTTTAGTTTTTATCAAAAAAATTTTATTTCTTACGACATTCGTAAGAAATGTTAATGCCATCTGAAAGAGGAACAGATAAGCTTTCCATCGAGCTCTTAGTCGAAGAAGTCGGTCGAAGGATGCAAGAGTTATTAGCAAAAAACTAATCGGTGTACAACACGTTTCCGTCCTACTGCCGATTCTTTTCGCAAAGTACTTTTCTATAATTATAGTATTTAATGGGAAAAAAATAAACGGAGTTTTTGTTTATGTAAAAAACTATTAATTATAAATAAAATGCCACACATTTATGAAAATAAAAAAATTTATATGTCTCTTATTAGATAAGGCATATTTTCGTCTGATAAGGTACTTCGTTTTCAATGATTTCGAGGATATTTTAGTTTTGATCAAAAAAATTTTATTTCTTACGACTTTTCGTAAAATATGTTAATGCCATCGAGCTCTTAGTCGAAAAAGTCGGTCGAAGGATGCAAGAGTTATTAGCAGAAAACTAATCGGTGGTCAACACGTTTCCGTCCTACTACCGATTCTTTTCGCACAATGTTTTTATATAATTGTAGTATTTAATGGGAAAAAATTAAACGAATTTTTTGTCCATGTAAAAAAACTATTAATTCTAAATAAAATGCCGCCTGTTGTGCAATTAAAATAATTTAAATGTCTCTTATTAGATAAGGCATATTTTCGTCTGATAAGGTACTTCGTTTTCAATGATTTCGAGGATATTTTAGTTTTGATCAAAAAGATTTTATTTCTTACGACTTTTCGTAAAATATGTTAATGCCATCGAGCTCTTAGTCGAAAAAGTCGGTCGAAGGATGCAAGAGTTATTAGCAGAAAACTAATCGGTGGTCAACACGTTTCCGTCCTAGTACCGATTCTTTTCGCAAAGTACTTTTCTATAATTATAGTATTTAGTGGGAAAAAATTAAACGGAGTTTTTGGTTATGTAAAAAACTATTAATTATGAATAAAATGCCACCCATTTATGAAAATAAAAAAATTTATATGTCTCTTATTAGATAAGGCATATTTTCGTCTGATAAGGTACTTCTTTTTCAATGATTTCGAGGATATTTTACTTTCGAACAAAAACATTTTATTTCTTACGACTTTTCGTAAAATATGTTAATGCCATCTGAAAGAGGAACAGATAAGCTTTCCATCGAGCTTTTAGCCGAAGAAGTCGGTCGAAGGATGCAAGAGTTATTAGCAAAAAAGTAATCGGTGGTCAACACGATTCCGTCCTACTGCCGATTCTTTTCGCAAAATGCTTTTCTATAATTGATGTATTTAATGGGAAAAAATTAAACGAATTTTTTGTCCATGTTAAAAACTATTAATTCTGAATAAAATGCCACCCATTTATGCAATTAAAAAAATTTTAATGTCTCTTATTAGATAAGGCATATTTTCGTCTGATAAGGTACTTCGTTTTCAATGATTTCGAGGATATTTTAGTTTTGATCAAAAAAATTTTATTTCTTACGACTTTTCGTAAAAAATGTTAATGCCAACTGACAGAGGAATAGATAAGCTTTCCATCGAGCTCTTAGTCGAAGAAGTCGATCGAAGGATGCAAGAGTTATTAGCAAAAAACTAATCGGTGGTCAACACGTTTCCGTCCTACTGCCGATTCTTTTCGCAAAGTACTTTTCTATAATTATAGTATTTAATGGGAAAAAATTAAACGGAGTTTTTGTTTATGTAAAAAACTATTAATTATGAATAAAATGCCACCCATTTATGAAAATAAAAAAATTTCTATGTCTCTTATTAGATTAGGCATATTTTCGTCTGATAATGTACTTCTTTTTCAATGATTTCGAGGATATTTTAGTTTCGAACAAAAAATTTTTATTTCTTACGACTTTTCGTAAAATATGTTAATGCCATCTGAAAGAGGAACAGATAAGCTTTCCATCGAGCTTTTGGTCGAAGAAGTCGGTCGAAGGATGCAAGAGTTATTAGCAAAAAAGTAATCGGTGGTCAATACGATTCCGTCCTACTGCCGATTCTTTTCGCAAAGTACTTTTCTATAATTATAGTATTTAATGGGAAAAAGTTAAACGGAGTTTTTGTTTATGTAAAAAACTATTAATTCTGAATAAAAGGCCACCCATTTATGCAATTAAAAAAATTTAAATGTTTCTTATTAGATAAGGCATATTTTCGTATGATAAGGTACTTCGTTCTCAATGATTTCGAGGATATTTTAGTTTTGATCAAAAAAATTTTATTTCTTACGACTTTTCGTAAAAAATGTTAATGCCAACTGACAGAGGAATAGATAAGCTTTCCATCGAGCTCTTAATCGAAGAAGTCGGTCGAAGGATGCAAGAGTTATTAGCAAAAAACTAATCGGTGGTCAACACGTTTCCGTCCTACTGCCGATTCTTTTCGCAAAGTACTTTTCTAAAATTCTAGTATTTAATGGGAAAAAATTAAACGAATTTTTTGTCCATGTTAAAAACTATTAATTCTGAATAAAATGCTACCCATTTATGCAATTAAAAAAATTTAAATGTCTCTTATTAGATAAGGCATATTTTTGTCTTATAAGGTTCTTCGTTTTCAATGATTTCGAGGATATTTTAGTTTTGATCAAAAAAATTTTATTTCGTACGACTTTTCGTAAAATATGTTTATGCCATCTGAAAGAGGAACAGATAAGCTTTCCATCGAGCTCTTAGTCGAAAAAGTCGGTCGAAGGATGAGAGCGTTATTAGCAGAAAACTAATCGGTGGTCAACACGTTTCCGTCCTACTACCGATTCTTTTCGCAAAATGCTTTTCTATAATTGTAGTATTTAATGGGAAAAAATTAAACGAATTTTTTGTCCATGTAAAAAAACTGTTAATTCTGAATAAAATGCAACCCATTTATGCATTTAAAAAAATTTTAATGTCTCTTATTAGATAAGGCATATTTTCGTCTGATAAGATACATCTTCTTCACTGATTTCGAGGATATTTTAGTTTCGATCAAAAAACTTGTATTTCTTACGACTTTTCTTAAAAAATGTTAATGCCAACTGAAAGAGGAATAGATAAGCTTTCCATCGAGCTCTTAGTCGAAGAAGTCGGTCGAAGGATGCAAGAGTTATTAGCAAAAAACTAATCGGTGGTCAATACGATTCCGTCCTACTGCCGATTCTTTTCGCAAAGTACTTTCCTATAATTATAGTATTTAATGGGAAAAAATTAAACGGAGTTTTTGTTTATGTAAAAACTTTTAATTCTGAATAAAATGCCACCCACTTATGCAATTAAAAAAATTTAAATGTCTCTTATTAGATAAGGCATATATTCGTCTGAAGGGTACTTCTTCTTCAATGATTTCGAGGATATTTTAGTTTCGATCAAAAAAATTTTATTTCTTACGACTTTTCGTAAAATATGTTAATGCCATCTGAAAGAGGAACAGATAAGCTTTCCATCGAGCTCTTAGTCGAAGAAGTCGGTCGAAGGATGCAACAGTTATTAGCAAAAAACTAATCGGTGGTCAACACGTTTCCGTCCTACTGCCGATTCTTTTCGCAAAGTACTTTTCTATAATTATAGTATTTAATGGGAAAAAATTAAACGAAGTTTTTGTCCATGTTAAAAACTATTAGTTCTGATTAAATTGCCACCCATTTATGAAATTAAAAAAATTTAAATGTCTCTTATTAGATAAGGCATATATTCGTCTGATAAGGTACTTATTCTTCAATGATTTCGAGGATATTTTAGTTTCGATCAAAAAAATTTTATATCTTACGACTTTTTGTAAAATATGTTAATACCATCTGAAAGAGGAACAGATAAGCTTTCCATCGAGCTTTTAGTCGAAGAAGTCGGTCGAAGGATGCAAGAGTTATTAGCAAAAATCTAATCGGTGGTCAACACGATTCCGTCCTACTGCCGATTCTTTTCGCAAAGTACTTTTCTATAATTATAGTATTTAATGGGAAAAAATTAAACGGAGTTTTTGTTTATGCAAAAAACTATTAATTCTGAATAAAATGCCACCCATTTATGCAATTAAAAAAATTTAAATGACTCTTATTAGATAAAGCATTTTTTCGTCTGATAAGGTACTTCTTCTTCAATGATTTCGAGGATATTTTAGTTTTGATCAAAAAAATTTTATTTCTCATGACTTTTCGTAAAATATGTTAATGCCATCTGAAAGAGGAACAGATAAGCTTTTCATCGAGCTCTTAGTCGAAGAAGTCGGTCGAAGGATGCAAGAGTTATTAGAAAAAAACCAATCGGTGGTCAACACGTTTCCGTCCTACTGCCGATTCTTTTCGCAAAATGCTTTTCTATAATTATAGTATTTAATGGGAAAAAATTAAACGGAGTTTTTGTTTATGTAAAAAACTATTAATTCTCAATAAAATGCCACCCATTTATGCAATTAAAAAAATTTAAATGTCTCTTATTAGATAAGGCATTTTTTCGTATGATAAGGTACTTCTTTTTCAATGATTTCGAGGATATTTTAGTTTTGATCAAAAAAATTTTATTTCGTACGACTTTTCGTAAAATATGTTAATGCCATCTAAAAGAGGAACAGATAAGCTTTCCATCGAGCTCTTAGTCGAAGAAGTCGGTCGAAGGATGCAAGCGTTATTAGCAAAAAACTAATCGGTGGTCAACAAGTTTCCGTCCTACTGCCGATTCTTTTCGCAAAATGCTTTTCTATAATTGTAGTATTTAATGGGAAAAAATTAAACGAATTTTTTGTCCATGTAAAAAAACTGTTAATTCTGAATAAAATGCAACCCATTTATGCATTTAAAAAAATGTTAATGTCTCTTATTAGATAAGGCATATTTTCGTCTGATAAGGTACTTCGTTTTCAATGATTTCGATGATATTTTAGTTTTGATCAAAAAGATTTTATTTCTTACGACTTTTCGTAAAATATGTTAATGCCATCTGAAAGAGGAACAGATAAGCTTTCCATCGAGCTCTTAGTCGAAAAAGTCGGTCGAAGGATGAGAGCGTTATTAGCAGAAAACTAATCGGTGGTCAACACGTTTCCGTCCTACTACCGATTCTTTTCGCAAAATGCTTTTCTATAATTGTAGTATTTAATGGGAAAAAATTAAACGAATTTTTTGTCCATGTAAAAAAACTGTTAATTCTGAATAAAATGCAACCCATTTATGCATTTAAAAAAATTTTAATGTCTCTTATTAGATAAGGCATATTTTCGTCTGATAAGATACATCTTCTTCACTGATTTCGAGGATATTTTAGTTTCGATCAAAAAACTTGTATTTCTTACGACTTTTCTTAAAAAATGTTAATGCCAACTGAAAGAGGAATAGATAAGCTTTCCATCGAGCTCTTAGTCGAAGAAGTCGGTCGAAGGATGCAAGAGTTATTAGCAAAAAACTAATCGGTGGTCAATACGATTCCGTCCTACTGCCGATTCTTTTCGCAAAGTACTTTCCTATAATTATAGTATTTAATGGGAAAAAATTAAACGGAGTTTTTGTTTATGTAAAAACTTTTAATTCTGAATAAAATGCCACCCACTTATGCAATTAAAAAAATTTAAATGTCTCTTATTAGATAAGGCATATATTCGTCTGAAGGGTACTTCTTCTTCAATGATTTCGAGGATATTTTAGTTTCGATCAAAAAAATTTTATTTCTTACGACTTTTCGTAAAATATGTTAATGCCATCTGAAAGAGGAACAGATAAGCTTTCCATCGAGCTCTTAGTCGAAGAAGTCGGTCGAAGGATGCAACAGTTATTAGCACAAAACTAATCGGTGGTCAACACGTTTCCGTCCTACTGCCGATTCTTTTCGCAAAGTACTTTTCTATAATTATAGTATTTAATGGGAAAAAATTAAACGAAGTTTTTGTCCATGTTAAAAACTATTAATTCTGATTAAATTGCCACCCATTTATGAAATTAAAAAAATTTAAATGTCTCTTATTAGATAAGGCATATATTCGTCTGATAAGGTACTTATTCTTCAATGATTTCGAGGATATTTTAGTTTCGATCAAAAAAATTTTATATCTTACGACTTTTTGTAAAATATGTTAATACCATCTGAAAGAGGAACAGATAAGCTTTCCATCGAGCTTTTAGTCGAAGAAGTCGGTCGAAGGATGCAAGAGTTATTAGCAAAAATCTAATCGGTGGTCAACACGATTCCGTCCTACTGCCGATTCTTTTCGCAAAGTACTTTTCTATAATTATAGTATTTAATGGGAAAAAATTAAACGGAGTTTTTGTTTATGTAAAAAACTATTAATTCTGAATAAAATGCCACCCATTTATGCAATTAAAAAAATTTAAATGACTCTTATTAGATAAAGCATTTTTTCGTCTGATAAGGTACTTCATCTTCAATGATTTCGAGGATATTTTAGTTTTGATCAAAAAAATTTTATTTCTCATGACTTTTCGTAAAATATGTTAATGCCATCTGAAAGAGGAACAGATAAGCTTTTCATCGAGCTCTTAGTCGAAGAAGTCGGTCGAAGGATGCAAGAGTTATTAGAAAAAAACCAATCGGTGGTCAACACGTTTCCGTCCTACTGCCGATTCTTTTCGCAAAATGCTTTTTTATAATTATAGTATTTAATGGGAAAAAATTAAACGGAGTTTTTGTTTATGTAAAAAACTATTAATTCTCAATAAAATGCCACCCATTTATGCAATTAAAAAAATTTAAATGTCTCTTATTAGATAAGGCATTTTTTCGTATGATAAGGTACTTCTTTTTCAATGATTTCGAGGATATTTTAGTTTTGATCAAAAAAATTTTATTTCGTACGACTTTTCGTAAAATATGTTAATGCCATCTAAAAGAGGAACAGATAAGCTTTCCATCGAGCTCTTAGTCGAAGAAGTCGGTCGAAGGATGCAAGCGTTATTAGCAAAAAACTAATCGGTGGTCAACAAGTTTCCGTCCTACTGCCGATTCTTTTCGCAAAATGCTTTTCTATAATTGTAGTATTTAATGGGAAAAAATTAAACGAATTTTTTGTCCATGTAAAAAAACTGTTAATTCTGAATAAAATGCAACCCATTTATGCATTTAAAAAAATTTTAATGTCTCTTATTAGATAAGGCATATTTTCGTCTGATAAGGTACTTCGTTTTCAATGACTTCGAGGATATTTTAGTTTTGATCAAAAAGATTTTATTTCTTACGACTTTTCGTAAAATATGTTAATGCCATCGAGCTCTTAGTCGAAAAAGTCGGTCGAAGGATGCAAGAGTTATTAGCAGAAAACTAATCGGTGGTCAACACGTTTCCGTCCTAGTACCGATTCTTTTCGCAAAGTACTTTTCTATAATTATAGTATTTAATGGGAAAAAATTAAACGGAGTTTTTGGTTATGTAAAAAACTATTAATTATGAATAAAATGCCACCCATTTATGAAAATAAAAAAATTTATATGTCTCTTATTAGATAAGGCATATTTTCGTCTGATAAGGTACTTCTTTTTCAATGATTTCGAGGATATTTTACTTTCGAACAAAAAAATTTTATTTCTTACGACTTTTCGTAAAATATGTTAATGCCATCTGAAAGAGGAACAGATAAGCTTTCCATCGAGCTTTTAGTCGAAGAAGTCGGTCGAAGGATGCAAGAGTTATTAGCAAAAAACTAATCGGTGGTCAACACGTTTCCGTCCTACTGCCGATTCTTTTCGCAAAGTACTTTTCTATAATTATAGTATTTAATGGGAAAAAATTAAACGGAGTTTTTGGTTATGTAAAAAACTATTAATTATGAATAAAATGCCACCCATTTATAAAAATAAAAAAAATTTATATGTCTCTTATTAGATAAGGCATATTTTCGTCTGATAAGGTACTTCTTTTTCAATGATTTCGAGGATATTTTAGTTTCAAACAAAAAAATTTTATTTCTTACGACTTTTCGTAAAATATGTTAATGCCATCTGAAAGAGGAACAGATAAGCTTTCCATCGAGCTTTTAGTCGAAGAAGTCGGTCGAAGGATGCAAGAGTTATTAGCAAAAAACTAATCGGTGGTCAACACGATTCCGTCCTACTGCCGATTCTTTTCGCAAAATGCTTTTCTATAATTGATGTATTTAATGGGAAAATATTAAACGAATTTTTTGTCCATGTAAAAAAACTGTTAATTCTGAATAAAATGCCACCCATTTATGCATTTAAAAAAATTTTAATGTCTCTTATTAGATAAGGCATATTTTCGTCTGATAAGGTACTTCGTTTTCAATGATTTCGAGGATATTTTAGTTTTGATCAAAAAAATTTTATTACTTACGACTTTTCGTAAAATATGTTAATGCCATCGAGCTCTTAGTCGAAAAAGTCGGTCGAAGGATGAAAGAGTTATTAGCAGAAAACTAATCGGTGGTCAACACGTTTCCGTCCTACTACCGATTCTTTTCGCACAATGTTTTTATATAATTGTAGTATTTAATGGGAAAAAATTAAACGAATTTTTTGTCCATATAAAAAACCATTAATTCTAAATAACATGCCGCCTGTTTATGCAATTAAAAAAATTTAAATGTCTCTTATTAGATAAGGCATATTTTCGTCTGATAAGGTACATCTTCTTCACTGATTTCGAGGATATTTTAGTTTCGATCAAAAAACTTGTATTTCTTACGATTTTTCTTAAAAAATGTTAATGCCAACTGAAAGAGGAATAGATAAGCTTTCCATCGAGCTCTTAGTCGAAGAAGTCGGTCGAAGGATGCAAGAGTTATTAGCAAAAAACTAATCGGTGGCCAATACGATTCCGTCCTACTGCCGATTCTTTTCGCAAAGTACTTTTCTATAATTATAGTATTTAATGGGAAAAAATTAAACGGAGTTTTTGTTTATGTAAAAAACTATTAATTCTGAATAAAATGCCACCCATTTATGCAATTAAAAAAATTTAAATGACTCTTATTAGATAAAGCATTTTTTCGTCTGATAAGGTACTTCTTCTTCAATGATTTCGAGGATATTTTAGTTTCGATCAAAAAAATTTTATATCTTACGACCTTTTGTAAAATATGTTAATACCATCTGAAAGAGGAACAGATAAGCTTTCCATCGAGCTTTTAGTCGAAGAAGTCGGTCGAAGGATGCAAGAGTTATTAGCAAAAATCTAATCGGTGGTCAACACGATTCCGTCCTACTGCCGATTCTTTTCGCAAAGTACTTTTCTATAATTATAGTATTTAATGGGAAAAAATTAAACGGAGTTTTTGTTTATGTAAAAAACTATTAATTCTGAATAAAATGCCACCCATTTATGCAATTAAAAAAATTTAAATGACTCTTATTAGATAAAGCATTTTTTCGTCTGATAAGGTACTTCTTCTTCAATGATTTCGAGGATATTTTAGTTTTGATCAAAAAAATTTTATTTCTCATGACTTTTCGTAAAATATGTTAATGCCATCTGAAAGAGGAACAGATAAGCTTTTCATCGAGCTATTAGTCGAAGAAGTCGGTCGAAGGATGCAAGAGTTATTAGAAAAAAACCAATCGGTGGTCAACACGTTTCCGTCCTACTGCCGATTCTTTTCGCAAAATGCTTTTCTATAATTATAGTATTTAATGGGAAAAAATTAAACGGAGTTTTTGTTTATGTAAAAAACTATTAATTCTCAATAAAATGCCACTCATTTATGCAATTAAAAAAATTTAAATGTCTCTTATTAGATAAGGCATTTTTTCGTATGATAAGGTACTTCTTTTTCAATGATTTCGAGGATATTTTAGTTTTGATCAAAAAAATTTTATTTCGTACAACTTTTCGTAAAATATGTTAATGCCATCTAAAAGAGGAACAGATAAGCTTTCCATCGAGCTCTTAGTCGAAGAAGTCGGTCGAAGGATGCAAGCGTTATTAGCAAAAAACTAATCGGTGGTCAACAAGTTTCCGTCCTACTGCCGATTCTTTTCGCAAAATGCTTTTCTATAATTGTAGTATTTAATGGGAAAAAATTAAACGAATTTTTTGTCCATGTAAAAAAACTGTTAATTCTGAATAAAATGCAACCCATTTATGCATTTAAAAAAATTTTAATGTCTCTTATTAGATAAGGCATATTTTCGTCTGATAAGGTACTTCGTTTTCAATGATTTCGAGGATATTTTAGTTTTGATCAAAAAGATTTTATTTCTTACGACTTTTCGTAAAATATGTTAATGCCATCGAGCTCTTAGTCGAAAAAGTCGGTCGAAGGATGCAAGAGTTATTAGCAGAAAACTAATCGGTGGTCAACACGTTTCCGTCCTAGTACCGATTCTTTTCGCAAAGTACTTTTCTATAATTATAGTATTTAATGGGAAAAAATTAAACGGAGTTTTTGGTTATGTAAAAAACTATTAATTATGAATAAAATGCCACCCATTTATGAAAATAAAAAAATTTATATGTCTCTTATTAGATAAGGCATATTTTCGTCTGATAAGGTACTTCTTTTTCAATGATTTCGAGGATATTTTACTTTCGAACAAAAAAATTTTATTTCTTACGACTTTTCGTAAAATATGTTAATGCCATCTGAAAGAGGAACAGATAAGCTTTCCATCGAGCTTTTAGTCGAAGAAGTCGGTCGAAGGATGCAAGAGTTATTAGCAAAAAACTAATCGGTGGTCAACACGTTTCCGTCCTACTGCCGATTCTTTTCGCAAAGTACTTTTCTATAATTATAGTATTTAATGGGAAAAAATTAAACGGAGTTTTTGGTTATGTAAAAAACTATTAATTATGAATAAAATGCCACCCATTTATAAAAATAAAAAAATTTATATGTCTCTTATTAGATAAGGCATATTTTCGTCTGATAAGGTACTTCTTTTTCAATGATTTCGAGGATATTTTAGTTTCAAACAAAAAAATTTTATTTCTTACGACTTTTCGTAAAATATGTTAATGCCATCTGAAAGAGGAACAGATAAGCTTTCCATCGAGCTTTTAGTCGAAGAAGTCGGTCGAAGGATGCAAGAGTTATTAGCAAAAAACTAATCGGTGGTCAACACGATTCCGTCCTACTGCCGATTCTTTTCGCAAAATGCTTTTCTATAATTGATGTATTTAATGGGAAAAAATTAAACGAATTTTTTGTCCATGTAAAAAAACTGTTAATTCTGAATAAAATGCCACCCATTTATGCATTTAAAAAAATTTTAATGTCTCTTATTAGATAAGGCATATTTTCGTCTGATAAGGTACTTCGTTTTCAATGATTTCGAGGATATTTTAGTTTTGATCAAAAAAATTTTATTACTTACGACTTTTCGTAAAATATGTTAATGCCATCGAGCTCTTAGTCGAAAAAGTCGGTCGAAGGATGAAAGAGTTATTAGCAGAAAACTAATCGGTGGTCAACACGTTTCCGTCCTACTACCGATTCTTTTCGCACAATGTTTTTATATAATTGTAGTATTTAATGGGAAAAAATTAAACGAATTTTTTGTCCATATAAAAAACCATTAATTCTAAATAACATGCCGCCTGTTTATGCAATTAAAAAAATTTAAATGTCTCTTATTAGATAAGGCATATTTTCGTCTGATAAGGTACATCTTCTTCACTGATTTCGAGGATATTTTAGTTTCGATCAAAAAACTTGTATTTCTTACGATTTTTCTTAAAAAATGTTAATGCCAACTGAAAGAGGAATAGATAAGCTTTCCATCGAGCTCTTAGTCGAAGAAGTCGGTCGAAGGATGCAAGAGTTATTAGCAAAAAACTAATCGGTGGCCAATACGATTCCGTCCTACTGCCGATTCTTTTCGCAAAGTACTTTCCTATAATTATAGTATTTAATGGGAAAAAATTAAACGGAGTTTTTGTTTATGTAAAAACTTTTAATTCTGAATAAAATGCCACCCATTTATGCAATTAAAAAAATTTAAATGTCTCTTATTAGATAAGGCATATATTCGTCTGAAGGGTACTTCTTCTTCAATGATTTCGAGGATATTTTAGTTTCGATCAAAAAAATTTTATTTCTTACGACTTTTCGTAAAATATGTTAATGCCATCTGAAAGAGGAACAGATAAGCTTTCCAGCGAGCTCTTAGTCGAAGAAGTCGGTCGAAGGATGCAACAGTTATTAGCAAAAAACTAATCGGTGGTCAACACGTTTCCGTCCTACTGCCGATTCTTTTCGCAAAGTACTTTTCTATAATTATAGTATTTAATGGGAAAAAATTAAACGAAGTTTTTGTCCATGTTAAAAACTATTAATTCTGAATAAATTGCCACCCATTTATGAAATTAAAAAAATTTAAATGTCTCTTATTAGATAAGGCATATATTCGTCTGATAAGGTACTTATTCTTCAATGATTTCGAGGATATTTTAGTTTCGATCAAAAAAATTTTATATCTTACGACTTTTTGTAAAATATGTTAATACCATCTGAAAGAGGAACAGATAAGCTTTCCATCGAGCTTTTAGTCGAAGAAGTCGGTCGAAGGATGCAAGAGTTATTAGCAAAAAACTAATCGGTGGTCAACACGTTTCCGTCCTACTGCCGATTCTTTTCGCAAAGTACTTTTCTATAATTATAGTATTTAATGGGAAAAAATTAAACGGAGTTTTTGTTTATGTAAAAAACTATTAATTCTGAATAAAATGCCACCCATTTATGCAATTAAAAAAATTTAAATGTCTCTTATTAGATAAAGCATTTTTTCGTCTGATAAGGTACTTCTTCTTCAATGATTTCGAGGATATTTTAGTTTTGATCAAAAAAATTTTATTTCTCATGACTTTTCGTAAAATATGTTAATGCCATCTGAAAGAGGAACAGATAAGCTTTTCATCGAGCTCTTAGTCGAAGAAGTCGGTCGAAGGATGCAAGAGTTATTAGAAAAAAACCAATCGGTGGTCAACACGTTTCCGTCCTACTGCCGATTCTTTTCGCAAAATGCTTTTCTATAATTATAGTATTTAATGGGAAAAAATTAAACGGAGTTTTTGTTTATGTAAAAAACTATTAATTCTCAATAAAATGCCACCCATTTATGCAATTAAAAAAATTTAAATGTCTCTTATTAGATAATGCATTTTTTCGTATGATAAGGTACTTCTTTTTCAATGATTTCGAGGATATTTTAGTTTTGATCAAAAAAATTTTATTTCGTACGACTTTTCGTAAAATATGTTAATGCCATCTAAAAGAGGAACAGATAAGCTTTCCATCGAGCTCTTAGTCGAAGAAGTCGGTCGAAGGATGAAAGAGTTATTAGCAGAAAACTAATCGGTGGTCAACACGTTTCCGTCCTACTACCGATTCTTTTCGCACAATGTTTTTATATAATTGTAGTATTTAATGGGAAAAAATTAAACGAATTTTTTGTCCATGTAAAAAACCATTAATTCTAAATAACATGTCGCCTGTTTATGCAATTAAAAAAATTTAAATGTCTCTTATTAGATAAGGCATATTTTCGTCTGATAAGGTACATCTTCTTCACTGATTTCGAGGATATTTTAGTTTCGATCAAAAAAAATTTTTTTTCTTACGACTTTTCGTAAAAAAATGTTAATGCCAACTGACAGAGGAATAGAAAAGCTTTCCATCGAGCTCTTAGTCGAAGAAGTCGGTCGAAGGATGCAAGAGTTATTGGTAAAAAACTAATCGGTGGTCAACACGTTTCCGTCCTACTGCCGATTCTTTTCGCAAAGTACTTTTCTATAATTCTAGTATTTAATGTGAAAAAATTAGACGGACTTTTTTTTTATGTAAAGAACTATTAATTCTGAATAAAATGCCACCCATTTATGCAATTAAAAAAATTTAAATGTCTCTTATTAGATAAGGCATATTTTCGTCTGATAAGGTACTTCGTTTTAAATGATTTCGAGGATATTTTAGTTTTGATCAAAAAAATTTTATTACTTACGACTTTTCGTAAAATATGTTAATGCCATCGAGCTCTTAGTCGAAAAAGTCGGTCGAAGGATGAAAGAGTTATTAGCAGAAAACTAATCGGTGGTCAACACGTTTCCGTCCTACTACCGATTCTTTTCGCATAATATTTTTATATAATTGTAGTATTTAATGGGAAAAAATTAAACGAATTTTTTGTCCATGTAAAAAACCATTAATTCTAAATAACATGCCGCCTGTTTATGCAATTAAAAAAATTTAAATGTCTCTTATTAGATAAGGCATATTTTCGTCTGATAAGGTACATCTTCTTCACTGATTTCGAGGATATTTTAGTTTCGATCAAAAAACTTGTATTTCTTACGATTTTTCTTAAAAAATGTTAATGCCAACTGAAAGAGGAATAGATAAGCTTTCCATCGAGCTCTTAGTCGAAGAAGTCGGTCGAAGGATGCAAGAGTTATTAGAAAAAAACTAATCGGTGGTCAATACGATTCCGTCCTACTGCCGATTCTTTTCGCAAAGTACTTTCCTATAATTATGGTATTTAATGGGAAAAAATTAAACGGAGTTTTTGTTTATGTAAAAACTTTTAATTCTGAATAAAATGCCACCCACTTATGCAATTAAAAAAATGTAAATGTCTCTTATTAGATAAGGCATATATTCGTCTGAAGGGTACTTCTTCTTCAATGATTTCGAGGATATTTTAGTTTCGATCAAAAAAATTTTATTTCTTACGACTTTTCGTAAAATATGTTAATGCCATCTGAAAGAGGAACAGATAAGCTTTCCATCGAGCTCTTAGTCGAAGAAGTCGGTCGAAGGATGCAACAGTTATTAGCAAAAAACTAATCGGTGGCCAACACGTTTCCGTCCTACTGCCGATTCTTTTCGCAAAGTACTTTTCTATAATTATAGTATTTAATGGGAAAAAATTAAACGAAGTTTTTGTCCATGTTAAAAACTATTAATTCTGAATAAATTGCCATCCATTTATGAAATTAAAAAAATTTAAATGTCTCTTATTAGATAAGGCATATATTCGTCTGATAAGGTACTTATTCTTCAATGATTTCGAGGATATTTTAGTTTCGATCAAAAAAATTTTATATCTTACGACTTTTTGTAAAATATGTTAATACCATCTGAAAGAGGAACAGATAAGCTTTCCATCGAGCTTTTAGTCGAAGAAGTCGGTCGAAGGATGCAAGAGTTATTAGCAAAAATCTAATCGGTGGTCAACACGATTCCGTCCTACTGCCGATTCTTTTCGCAAAGTACTTTTCTATAATTATAGTATTTAATGGGAAAAAATTAAACGGAGTTTTTGTTTATGTAAAAAACTATTAATTCTGAATAAAATGCCACCCATTTATGCTATTAAAAAAATTTAAATGTCTCTTATTAGATAAAGCATTTTTTCGTCTGATAAGGTACTTCTTCTTCAATGATTTCGAGGATATTTTAGTTTTGATCGAAAAAATTTTATTTCTCATGACTTTTCGTAAAATATGTTAATGCCATCTGAAAGAGGAACAGATAAGCTTTTCATCGAGCTCTTAGTCGAAGAAGTCGGTCGAAGGATGCAAGAGTTATTAGAAAAAAACCAATCGGTGGTCAACACGTTTCCGTCCTACTGCCGATTCTTTTCGCAAAGTACTTTTCTATAATTATAGTATTTAATGGGAAAAAATTAAACGGAGTTTTTGGTTATGTAAAAAACTATTAATTATGAATAAAATGCCACCCATTTATGAAAATAGAAAAATTTATATGTCTCTTATTAGATAAGGCATATTTTCGTCTGATAAGGTACTTCGTTTTCAATGATTTCGAGGATATTTTAGTTTTGATCAAAAAAATTGTATTTCTTACGACTTTTCGTAAAATATGTTAATGCCATCTGAAAGAGGAACAGATAAGCTTTCCATCGAGCTTTTAGTCGAAGAAGTCGGTCGAAGGATGCAAGAGTTATTAGCAAAAAAGTAATCGGTGGTCAACACGATTCCGTCCTACTGCCGATTCTTTTCGCAAAATGCTTTTCTATAATTGATGTATTTAATGGGAAAAAATTAAAGTAATTTTTTGTCCATGTAAAAAAACTGTTAATTCTGAATAAAATGCCACCCATTTATGTAATTAAAAAAATTTAAATGTCTCTTATTAGATAAGGCATATATTCGTCTGAAGGGTACTTCTTCTTCAATGATTTCGAGGATATTTTAGTTTCGATCAAAAAAATTTTATTTCTTACGACTTTTCGTAAAATATGTTAATGCCATCTGAAAGAGGAACAGATAAGCTTTCCATCGAGCTCTTAGTCGAAGAAATCGGTCGAAGGATGCAACAGTTATTAGCAAAAAACTAATCGGTGGTCAACACGTTTCCGTCCTACTGCCGATTCTTTTCGCAAAGTACTTTTCTATAATTATAGTATTTAATGGGAAAAAATTAAACGAAGTTTTTGTCCATGTTAAAAACTATTAATTCTGAATAAATTGCCACCCATTTATGAAATTAAAAAAATTTAAATGTCTCTTATTAGATAAGGCATATATTCGTCTGATAAGGTACTTATTCTTCAATGATTTCGAGGATATTTTAGTTTCGATCAAAAAAATTTTATATCTTATCTTATGTTAATACCATCTGAAAGAGGAAGAGATAAGCTTTCCATCGAGCTCTTAGTCGAAGAAGTCGGTCGAAGGATGCAAGAGTTATTAGCAAAAATCTAATCGGTGGTCAACACGATTCTTTTCGCAAAGTACTTTTCTATAATTATAGTATTTAATGGGAAAAAATTAAACGGAGTTTTTGTTTATGTAAAAAACTATTAATTCTGAATAAAATGCCACCCATTTATGCAATTAAAAAAATTTAAATGTCTCTTATTAGATAAAGCATTTTTTCGTCTGATAAGGTACTTCTTCTTCAATGATTTCGAGGATATTTTAGTTTTGATCGA
The DNA here is from genome assembly GCA_034638295.1 of Phortica okadai. Classification (NCBI taxonomy): domain Eukaryota; kingdom Metazoa; phylum Arthropoda; class Insecta; order Diptera; family Drosophilidae; genus Phortica; species Phortica okadai. Next base: position 25,218,179 of record CM067850.1, on the reverse strand, counting down.
AAAAATTTTATTTCTCATGACTTTTCGTAAAATATGTTAATGCCATCTGAAAGAGGAACAGATAAGCTTTTCATCGAGCTCTTAGTCGAAGAAGTCGGTCGAAGGATGCAAGAGTTATTAGAAAAAAACCAATCGGCGGTCAACACGTTTCCGTCCTACTGCCGATTCTTTTCGCAAAGTACTTTTCTATAATTATAGTATTTAATGGGAAAAAATTAAACGGAGTTTTTGGTTATGTAAAAAACTATTAATTATGAATAAAATGCCACCCATTTATGAAAATAGAAAAATTTATATGTCTCTTATTAGATAAGGCATATTTTCGTCTGATAAGGTACTTCGTTTTCAATGATTTCGAGGATATTTTAGTTTTGATCAAAAAAATTTTATTTCTTACGACTTTTCGTAAAAAATGTTAATGCCATCGAGCTCTTAGTCGAAGAAGTCGGTCGAAGGATACAAGAGTTATTAGCAAAAAAGTAATCGGTGGTCAACACGTTTCCGTCCTACTGCCGATTCTTTTCGCAAAGTACTTTTCTATAATTATAGTATTTAATGGGAAAAAATTAAACGGAGTTTTTGGTTATGTAAAAAACTATTAATTATGAATAAAATGCCACCCATTTATGAAAATAGAAAAATTTATATGTCTCTTATTAGATAAGGCATATTTTCGTCTGATAAGGTACTTCGTTTTCAATGATTTCGAGGATATTTTAGTTTTGATCAAAAAAATTTTATTTCTTACGACTTTTCGTAAAAAATGTTAATGCCATCGAGCTCTTAGTCGAAAAAGTCGGTCGAAGGATGCAAGAGTTATTAGCAGAAAACTAATCGGTGGTCAACACGTTTCCGTCCTACTACCGATTCTTTTCGCACAATGTTTTTATATAATTGTAGTATTTAATGGGAAAAAATTAAACGAATTTTTTGTCCATGTAAAAAAACTATTAATTCTAAATAAAATGCCGCCTGTTGTGCAATTAAAATAATTTAAATGTCTCTTATTAGATAAGGCATATTTTCGTCTGATAAGGTACTTCGTTTTCAATGATTTCGAGGATATTTTAGTTTTGATCAAAAAGATTTTATTTCTTACGACTTTTCGTAAAATATGTTAATGCCATCGAGCTCTTAGTCGAAAAAGTCGGTCGAAGGATGCAAGAGTTATTAGCAAAAAACTAATCGGTGGTCAACACGTTTCCGTCCTACTGCCGATTCTTTTGGCAAAGTACTTTTCTATAATTATAGTATTTAATGGGAAAAAATTAAACGGAGTTTTTGGTTATGCAAAAAACTATTAATTATGAATAAAATGCCACCCATTTATTAAAATAAAAAATTTATATGTCTCTTATTAGATAAGGCATATTTTCGTCTGATAAGGTACTTCGTTTTCAATGATTTCGAGGATATTTTAGTTTTGATCAAAAAAATTGTATTTCTTACGACTTTTCGTAAAATATGTTAATGCCATCTGAAAGAGGAACAGATAAGCTTTCCATCGAGCTTTTAGTCGAAGAAGTCGGTCGAAGGATACAAGAGTTATTAGCAAAAAAGTAATCGGTGGTCAACACGATTCCGTCCTACTGCCGATTCTTTTCGCAAAATGCTTTTCTATAATTGATGTATTTAATGGGAAAAAATTAAAGGAATTTTTTGTCCATGTAAAAAAACTGTTAATTCTGAATAAAATGCCACCCATTTATGCATTTAAAAAAATTTTAATGTCTCTTATTAGATAAGGCATATTTTCGTCCGATAAGGTACTTCGTTTTCAATGATTTCGAGGATATTTTAGTTTTGATCAAAAAAATTTTATTACTTACGACTTTTCGTAAAATATGTTAATGCCATCGAGCTCTTAGTCGAAAAAGTCGGTCGAAGGATGAAAGAGTTATTAGCAGAAAACTAATCGGTGGTCAACACGTTTCCGTCCTACTACCGATTCTTTTCGCACAATGTTTTTATATAATTGTAGTATTTAATGGGAAAAAATTAAACGAATTTTTTGTCCATGTAAAAAACCATTAATTCTAAATAACATGCCGCCTGTTTATGCAATTAAAAAAATTTAAATGTCTCTTATTAGATAAGGCATATTTTCGTCTGATAAGGTACATCTTCTTCACTGATTTCGAGGATATTTTAGTTTCGATCAAAAAACTTGTATTTCTTATGATTTTTCTTAAAAAATGTTAATGCCAACTGAAAGAGGAATAGATAAGCTTTCCATCGAGCTCTTAGTCTTAGTCTGAATAAATTGCCATCCATTTATGAAATTAAAAAAATTTAAATGTCTCTTATTAGATAAGGCATATATTCGTCTGATAAGGTACTTATTCTTCAATGATTTCGAGGATATTTTAGTTTCGATCAAAAAAATTTTATATCTTACGACTTTTTGTAAAATATGTTAATACCATCTGAAAGAGGAACAGATAAGCTTTCCATCGAGCTTTTAGTCGAAGAAGTCGGTCGAAGGATGCAAGAGTTATTAGCAAAAATCTAATCGGTGGTCAACACGATTCCGTCCTACTGCCGATTCTTTTCGCAAAGTACTTTTCTATAATTATAGTATTTAATGGGAAAAAATTAAACGGAGTTTTTGTTTATGTAAAAAACTATTAATTCTGAATAAAATGCCACCCATTTATGCTATTAAAAAAATTTAAATGTCTCTTATTAGATAAAGCATTTTTTCGTCTGATAAGGTACTTCTTCTTCAATGATTTCGAGGATATTTTAGTTTTGATCGAAAAAATTTTATTTCTCATGACTTTTCGTAAAATATGTTAATGCCATCTGAAAGAGGAACAGATAAGCTTTTCATCGAGCTCTTAGTCGAAGAAGTCGGTCGAAGGATGCAAGAGTTATTAGAAAAAAACCAATCGGTGGTCAACACGTTTCCGTCCTACTGCCGATTCTTTTCGCAAAGTACTTTTCTATAATTATAGTATTTAATGGGAAAAAATTAAACGGAGTTTTTGGTTATGTAAAAAACTATTAATTATGAATAAAATGCCACCCATTTATGAAAATAGAAAAATTTATATGTCTCTTATTAGATAAGGCATATTTTCGTCTGATAAGGTACTTCGTTTTCAATGATTTCGAGGATATTTTAGTTTTGATCAAAAAAATTGTATTTCTTACGACTTTTCGTAAAATATGTTAATGCCATCTGAAAGAGGAACAGATAAGCTTTCCATCGAGCTTTTAGTCGAAGAAGTCGGTCGAAGGATGCAAGAGTTATTAGCAAAAAAGTAATCGGTGGTCAACACGATTCCGTCCTACTGCCGATTCTTTTCGCAAAATGCTTTTCTATAATTGATGTATTTAATGGGAAAAAATTAAAGTAATTTTTTGTCCATGTAAAAAAACTGTTAATTCTGAATAAAATGCCACCCATTTATGTAATTAAAAAAATTTAAATGTCTCTTATTAGATAAGGCATATATTCGTCTGAAGGGTACTTCTTCTTCAATGATTTCGAGGATATTTTAGTTTCGATCAAAAAAATTTTATTTCTTACGACTTTTCGTAAAATATGTTAATGCCATCTGAAAGAGGAACAGATAAGCTTTCCATCGAGCTCTTAGTCGAAGAAATCGGTCGAAGGATGCAACAGTTATTAGCAAAAAACTAATCGGTGGTCAACACGTTTCCGTCCTACTGCCGATTCTTTTCGCAAAGTACTTTTCTATAATTATAGTATTTAATGGGAAAAAATTAAACGAAGTTTTTGTCCATGTTAAAAACTATTAATTCTGAATAAATTGCCACCCATTTATGAAATTAAAAAAATTTAAATGTCTCTTATTAGATAAGGCATATATTCGTCTGATAAGGTACTTATTCTTCAATGATTTCGAGGATATTTTAGTTTCGATCAAAAAAATTTTATATCTTATCTTATGTTAATACCATCTGAAAGAGGAAGAGATAAGCTTTCCATCGAGCTCTTAGTCGAAGAAGTCGGTCGAAGGATGCAAGAGTTATTAGCAAAAATCTAATCGGTGGTCAACACGATTCTTTTCGCAAAGTACTTTTCTATAATTATAGTATTTAATGGGAAAAAATTAAACGGAGTTTTTGTTTATGTAAAAAACTATTAATTCTGAATAAAATGCCACCCATTTATGCAATTAAAAAAATTTAAATGTCTCTTATTAGATAAAGCATTTTTTCGTCTGATAAGGTACTTCTTCTTCAATGATTTCGAGGATATTTTAGTTTTGATCGAAAAAATTTTATTTCTCATGACTTTTCGTAAAATATGTTAATGCCATCTGAAAGAGGAACAGATAAGCTTTTCATCGAGCTCTTAGTCGAAGAAGTCGGTCGAAGGATGCAAGAGTTATTAGAAAAAAACCAATCGGCGGTCAACACGTTTCCGTCCTACTGCCGATTCTTTTCGCAAAGTACTTTTCTATAATTATAGTATTTAATGGGAAAAAATTAAACGGAGTTTTTGGTTATGTAAAAAACTATTAATTATGAATAAAATGCCACCCATTTATGAAAATAGAAAAATTTATATGTCTCTTATTAGATAAGGCATATTTTCGTCTGATAAGGTACTTCGTTTTCAATGATTTCGAGGATATTTTAGTTTTGATCAAAAAAATTTTATTTCTTACGACTTTTCGTAAAAAATGTTAATGCCATCGAGCTCTTAGTCGAAGAAGTCGGTCGAAGGATACAAGAGTTATTAGCAAAAAAGTAATCGGTGGTCAACACGTTTCCGTCCTACTGCCGATTCTTTTCGCAAAGTACTTTTCTATAATTATAGTATTTAATGGGAAAAAATTAAACGGAGTTTTTGGTTATGTAAAAAACTATTAATTGTGAATAAAATGCCACCCATTTATGAAAATAGAAAAATTTATATGTCTCTTATTAGATAAGGCATATTTTCGTCTGATAAGGTACTTCGTTTTCAATGATTTCGAGGATATTTTAGTTTTGATCAAAAAAATTTTATTTCTTACGACTTTTCGTAAAAAATGTTAATGCCATCGAGCTCTTAGTCGAAAAAGTCGGTCGAAGGATGCAAGAGTTATTAGCAGAAAACTAATCGGTGGTCAACACGTTTCCGTCCTACTACCGATTCTTTTCGCACAATGTTTTTATATAATTGTAGTATTTAATGGGAAAAAATTAAACGAATTTTTTGTCCATGTAAAAAAACTATTAATTCTAAATAAAATGCCGCCTGTTGTGCAATTAAAATAATTTAAATGTCTCTTATTAGATAAGGCATATTTTCGTCTGATAAGGTACTTCGTTTTCAATGATTTCGAGGATATTTTAGTTTTGATCAAAAAGATTTTATTTCTTACGACTTTTCGTAAAATATGTTAATGCCATCGAGCTCTTAGTCGAAAAAGTCGGTCGAAGGATGCAAGAGTTATTAGCAAAAAACTAATCGGTGGTCAACACGTTTCCGTCCTACTGCCGATTCTTTTGGCAAAGTACTTTTCTATAATTATAGTATTTAATGGGAAAAAATTAAACGGAGTTTTTGGTTATGCAAAAAACTATTAATTATGAATAAAATGCCACCCATTTATTAAAATAAAAAATTTATATGTCTCTTATTAGATAAGGCATATTTTCGTCTGATAAGGTACTTCGTTTTCAATGATTTCGAGGATATTTTAGTTTTGATCAAAAAAATTGTATTTCTTACGACTTTTCGTAAAATATGTTAATGCCATCTGAAAGAGGAACAGATAAGCTTTCCATCGAGCTTTTAGTCGAAGAAGTCGGTCGAAGGATACAAGAGTTATTAGCAAAAAAGTAATCGGTGGTCAACACGATTCCGTCCTACTGCCGATTCTTTTCGCAAAATGCTTTTCTATAATTGATGTATTTAATGGGAAAAAATTAAAGGAATTTTTTGTCCATGTAAAAAAACTGTTAATTCTGAATAAAATGCCACCCATTTATGCATTTAAAAAAATTTTAATGTCTCTTATTAGATAAGGCATATTTTCGTCCGATAAGGTACTTCGTTTTCAATGATTTCGAGGATATTTTAGTTTTGATCAAAAAAATTTTATTACTTACGACTTTTCGTAAAATATGTTAATGCCATCGAGCTCTTAGTCGAAAAAGTCGGTCGAAGGATGAAAGAGTTATTAGCAGAAAACTAATCGGTGGTCAACACGTTTCCGTCCTACTACCGATTCTTTTCGCACAATGTTTTTATATAATTGTAGTATTTAATGGGAAAAAATTAAACGAATTTTTTGTCCATGTAAAAAACCATTAATTCTAAATAACATGCCGCCTGTTTATGCAATTAAAAAAATTTAAATGTCTCTTATTAGATAAGGCATATTTTCGTCTGATAAGGTACATCTTCTTCACTGATTTCGAGGATATTTTAGTTTCGATCAAAAAACTTGTATTTCTTACGATTTTTCTTAAAAAATGTTAATGCCAACTGAAAGAGGAATAGATAAGCTTTCCATCGAGCTCTTAGTCGAAGAAGTCGGTCGAAGGATGCAAGAGTTATTAGCAAAAAACTAATCGGTGGTCAACACGATTCCGTCCTACTGCCGATTCTTTTCGCAAAGTACTTTCCTATAATTATAGTATTTAATGGGAAAAAATTAAACGGAGTTTTTGGTTATGTAAAAAACTATTAATTATGAATAAAATGCCACCCATTTATGAAAATAGAAAAATTTATATGTCTCTTATTAGATAAGGCATATTTTCGTCTGATAAGGTACTTCGTTTTCAATGATTTCGAGGATATTTTAGTTTTGATCAAAAAAATTGTATTTCTTACGACTTTTCGTAAAATATGTTAATGCCATCTGAAAGAGGAACAGATAAGCTTTCCATCGAGCTTTTAGTCGAAGAAGTCGGTCGAAGGATGCAAGAGTTATTAGCAAAAAAGTAATCGGTGGTCAACACGATTCCGTCCTACTGCCGATTCTTTTCGCAAAATGCTTTTCTATAATTGATGTATTTAATGGGAAAAAATTAAAGTAATTTTTTGTCCATGTAAAAAAACTGTTAATTCTGAATAAAATGCCACCCATTTATGTAATTAAAAAAATTTAAATGTCTCTTATTAGATAAGGCATATATTCGTCTGAAGGGTACTTCTTCTTCAATGATTTCGAGGATATTTTAGTTTCGATCAAAAAAATTTTATTTCTTACGACTTTTCGTAAAATATGTTAATGCCATCTGAAAGAGGAACAGATAAGCTTTCCATCGAGCTCTTAGTCGAAGAAATCGGTCGAAGGATGCAACAGTTATTAGCAAAAAACTAATCGGTGGTCAACACGTTTCCGTCCTACTGCCGATTCTTTTCGCAAAGTACTTTTCTATAATTATAGTATTTAATGGGAAAAAATTAAACGAAGTTTTTGTCCATGTTAAAAACTATTAATTCTGAATAAATTGCCACCCATTTATGAAATTAAAAAAATTTAAATGTCTCTTATTAGATAAGGCATATATTCGTCTGATAAGGTACTTATTCTTCAATGATTTCGAGGATATTTTAGTTTCGATCAAAAAAATTTTATATCTTATCTTATGTTAATACCATCTGAAAGAGGAAGAGATAAGCTTTCCATCGAGCTCTTAGTCGAAGAAGTCGGTCGAAGGATGCAAGAGTTATTAGCAAAAATCTAATCGGTGGTCAACACGATTCTTTTCGCAAAGTACTTTTCTATAATTATAGTATTTAATGGGAAAAAATTAAACGGAGTTTTTGTTTATGTAAAAAACTATTAATTCTGAATAAAATGCCACCCATTTATGCAATTAAAAAAATTTAAATGTCTCTTATTAGATAAAGCATTTTTTCGTCTGATAAGGTACTTCTTCTTCAATGATTTCGAGGATATTTTAGTTTTGATCGAAAAAATTTTATTTCTCATGACTTTTCGTAAAATATGTTAATGCCATCTGAAAGAGGAACAGATAAGCTTTTCATCGAGCTCTTAGTCGAAGAAGTCGGTCGAAGGATGCAAGAGTTATTAGAAAAAAACCAATCGGCGGTCAACACGTTTCCGTCCTACTGCCGATTCTTTTCGCAAAGTACTTTTCTATAATTATAGTATTTAATGGGAAAAAATTAAACGGAGTTTTTGGTTATGTAAAAAACTATTAATTATGAATAAAATGCCACCCATTTATGAAAATAGAAAAATTTATATGTCTCTTATTAGATAAGGCATATTTTCGTCTGATAAGGTACTTCGTTTTCAATGATTTCGAGGATATTTTAGTTTTGATCAAAAAAATTTTATTTCTTACGACTTTTCGTAAAAAATGTTAATGCCATCGAGCTCTTAGTCGAAGAAGTCGGTCGAAGGATACAAGAGTTATTAGCAAAAAAGTAATCGGTGGTCAACACGTTTCCGTCCTACTGCCGATTCTTTTCGCAAAGTACTTTTCTATAATTATAGTATTTAATGGGAAAAAATTAAACGGAGTTTTTGGTTATGTAAAAAACTATTAATTATGAATAAAATGCCACCCATTTATGAAAATAGAAAAATTTATATGTCTCTTATTAGATAAGGCATATTTTCGTCTGATAAGGTACTTCGTTTTCAATGATTTCGAGGATATTTTAGTTTTGATCAAAAAAATTTTATTTCTTACGACTTTTCGTAAAAAATGTTAATGCCATCGAGCTCTTAGTCGAAAAAGTCGGTCGAAGGATGCAAGAGTTATTAGCAGAAAACTAATCGGTGGTCAACACGTTTCCGTCCTACTACCGATTCTTTTCGCACAATGTTTTTATATAATTGTAGTATTTAATGGGAAAAAATTAAACGAATTTTTTGTCCATGTAAAAAAACTATTAATTCTAAATAAAATGCCGCCTGTTGTGCAATTAAAATAATTTAAATGTCTCTTATTAGATAAGGCATATTTTCGTCTGATAAGGTACTTCGTTTTCAATGATTTCGAGGATATTTTAGTTTTGATCAAAAAGATTTTATTTCTTACGACTTTTCGTAAAATATGTTAATGCCATCGAGCTCTTAGTCGAAAAAGTCGGTCGAAGGATGCAAGAGTTATTAGCAAAAAACTAATCGGTGGTCAACACGTTTCCGTCCTACTGCCGATTCTTTTGGCAAAGTACTTTTCTATAATTATAGTATTTAATGGGAAAAAATTAAACGGAGTTTTTGGTTATGCAAAAAACTATTAATTATGAATAAAATGCCACCCATTTATTAAAATAAAAAATTTATATGTCTCTTATTAGATAAGGCATATTTTCGTCTGATAAGGTACTTCGTTTTCAATGATTTCGAGGATATTTTAGTTTTGATCAAAAAAATTGTATTTCTTACGACTTTTCGTAAAATATGTTAATGCCATCTGAAAGAGGAACAGATAAGCTTTCCATCGAGCTTTTAGTCGAAGAAGTCGGTCGAAGGATACAAGAGTTATTAGCAAAAAAGTAATCGGTGGTCAACACGATTCCGTCCTACTGCCGATTCTTTTCGCAAAATGCTTTTCTATAATTGATGTATTTAATGGGAAAAAATTAAAGGAATTTTTTGTCCATGTAAAAAAACTGTTAATTCTGAATAAAATGCCACCCATTTATGCATTTAAAAAAATTTTAATGTCTCTTATTAGATAAGGCATATTTTCGTCCGATAAGGTACTTCGTTTTCAATGATTTCGAGGATATTTTAGTTTTGATCAAAAAAATTTTATTACTTACGACTTTTCGTAAAATATGTTAATGCCATCGAGCTCTTAGTCGAAAAAGTCGGTCGAAGGATGAAAGAGTTATTAGCAGAAAACTAATCGGTGGTCAACACGTTTCCGTCCTACTACCGATTCTTTTCGCACAATGTTTTTATATAATTGTAGTATTTAATGGGAAAAAATTAAACGAATTTTTTGTCCATGTAAAAAACCATTAATTCTAAATAACATGCCGCCTGTTTATGCAATTAAAAAAATTTAAATGTCTCTTATTAGATAAGGCATATATTCGTCTGATAAGGTACATCTTCTTCACTGATTTCGAGGATATTTTAGTTTCGATCAAAAAACTTGTATTTCTTACGATTTTTCTTAAAAAATGTTAATGCCAACTGAAAGAGGAATAGATAAGCTTTCCATCGAGCTCTTAGTCGAAGAAGTCGGTCGAAGGATGCAAGAGTTATTAGCAAAAAACTAATCGGTGGTCAACACGATTCCGTCCTACTGCCGATTCTTTTCGCAAAGTACTTTCCTATAATTATAGTATTTAATGGGAAAAAATTAAACGGAGTTTTTGTTTATGTAAAAACTTTTAATTCTGAATAAAATGCCACCCACTTATGCAATTAAAAAAATTTAAATGTCTCTTATTAGATAAGGCATATATTCGTCTGAAGGGTACTTCTTCTTCAATGATTTCGAGGATATTTTAGTTTCGATCAAAAAAATTTTATTTCTTACGACTTTTCGTAAAATATGTTAATGCCATCTGAAAGAGGAACAGATAAGCTTTCCATCGAGCTCTTAGTCGAAGAAGTCGGTCGAAGGATGCAACAGTTATTAGCAAAAAACTAATCGGTGGTCAACACGTTTCCGTCCTACTGCCGATTCTTTTCGCAAAGTACTTTTCTATAATTATAGTATTTAATGGGAAAAAATTAAACGAAGTTTTTGTCCATGTTAAAAACTATTAATTCTGAATAAATTGCCACCCATTTATGAAATTAAAAAAATTTAAATGTCTCTTATTAGATAAGGCATATATTCGTCTGAAGGGTACTTCTTCTTCAATGATTTCGAGGATATTTTAGTTTCGATCAAAAAAATTTTATTTCTTACGACTTTTCGTAAAATATGTTAATGCCATCTGAAAGAGGAACAGATAAGCTTTCCATCGAGCTTTTAGTCGAAGAAGTCGGTCGAAGGATGCAAGAGTTATTAGCAAAAATCGAATCGGTGGTCAACACGATTCCGTCCTACTGCCGATTCTTTTCGCAAAGTACTTTTCTATAATTATAGTATTTAATGGGAAAAAATTAAACGGAGTTTTTGTTTATGTAAAAAACTATTAATTCTGAATAAAATGCCACCCATTTATGCAATTAAAAAAATGTAAATGTCTCTTATTAGATAAAGCATTTTTTCGTCTGATAAGGTACTTCCTCTTCAATGATTTCGAGGATATTTTACTTTCGAACAAAAAAATTTTATTTCTTACGACTTTTCGTAAAATATGTTAATGCCATCTGAAAAAGGAACAGATAAGCTTTCCATCGAGCTTTTAGTCGAAGAAGTCGGTCGAAGGATGCAAGAGTTATTAGCAAAAAACTAATCGGTGGTCAACACGTTTCCGTCCTACTGCCGATTCTTTTCGCAAAATGCTTTTCTATAATTGTAGTATTTAATGGGAAAAAATTAAACGAATTTTTTGTCCATGTAAAAAAACTGTTAATTCTGAATAAAATGCAACCCATTTATGCATTTAAAAAAATTTTAATGTCTCTTATTAGATAAGGCATATTTTCGTCTGATAAGGTACTTCGTTTTCAATGATTTCGAGGATATTTTAATTTTGATCAAAAAAATTTTATTTCTTACGACTTTTCGTAAAATATGTTAATGCCATAGAGCTTTTAGTCGAAGAAGTCGGTCGAAGGATGCAAGAGTTATTAGCAAAAATCTAATCGGTGGTCAACACGATTCCGTCCTACTGCCGATTTTTTTCGCAAAGTACTTTTCTATAATTATAGTATTTAATGGGAAAAAATTAAACGGGGTTTTTGATTATGTAAAAAACTATTAATTCTGAATAAAATGCCACCCATTTATGCAATTAAAAAAATTTAAATGTCTCTTATTAGATAAAGCATTTTTTCGTCTAATAAGGTACTTCTTCTTCAATGACTTCGAGGATATTTTAGTTTTGATCAAAAAAATTTTATTTCTCATGACTTTTCGTAAAATATGTTAATGCCATCTGAAAGAGGAACAGATAAGCTTTCCATCGAGCTCTTAGTCGAAGAAGTCGGTCGAAGGATGCAAGAGTTATTAGCAAAAAACTAATCGGTGGTCAACACGTTTCCGTCCTACTGCCGATTCTTTTCGCAAAGTACTTTTCTCTAATTATAGTATTTAATGGGAAAAAATTAAACGGAGTTTTTGTTTATGTAAAAAACTATTAATTATGAATAAAATGCCACCCATTTATGAAAATAAAAAAATTTATATGTCTCTTATTAGATAAGGCATATTTTCGTCTGATAAGGTACTTCTTTTTCAATGATTTCGAGGATATTTTAGTTTCGAACAAAATAATTTTATTTCTTACGACTTTTCGTAAAATATGTTAATGCCATCTGAAAGAGGAACAGATAAGCTTTCCATCGAGCATTTAGTCGAAGAAGTCGGTCGAAGGATGCAAGAGTTATTAGCAAAAAACTAATCGGTGGTCAACACGATTCCGTCCTACTGCCGATTCCTTTCGCAATGTACTTTTCTATAATTATAGTATTTAATGGGAAAAAATTAAACGGAGTTTTTGTTTATGTAAAAAACTATTAATTCTAAATAAAATGCCACCCATTTATGCAATTAAAAAAATTTATCTGTCTCTTATTAGATAAGGCATATTTTCGTCTGATAAGGTACTTCTTCTTCAATGATTTCGAGGATATGTTAGTTTTGATCAAAAAAATTTTATTTCTCATGACTTTTCGTTAAATATGTTCATGCCATCTGAAAGAGGAACAGATAAGCTTTCCATCGAGCTTTTAGTCGAAGAAGTCGGTCGAAGGATGCAACAGTTATTAGCAAAATACTAATCGGTGGTCAACACGTTTCCGTCCTACTCCGTCCTATAATTATAGTATTTAATGGGAAAAAATTAAACGAATTTTTTGTCCATGTTAAAAACTATTAATTCTGAATAAATTGCCACCCATTTATGAAATTAAAAAAATTTAAATGTCTCTTATTAGATAAGGCATATTTTCGTCTGATAAGGTACTTATTCTTCAATGATTTCGAGGATATTTTAGTTTCGATCAAAAAAATTTTATTTCTTACGACTTTTCGTAAAATATGTTAATGCCATCTGAAAGAGGAACAGATAAGCTTTCCATCGAGCTCTTAGTCGAAGAAGTCGGTCGAAGGATGCAACAGTTATTAGCAAAAAACTAATCGGTGGTCAACACGTTTCCGTCCTACTGCCGATTCTTTTCGCAAAGTACTTTTCTATAATTATAGTATTTAATGGGAAAAAATTAAACGAAGTTTTTGTCCATGTTAAAAACTATTAATTCTGAATAAATTGCCACCCATTTATGAAATTAAAAAAATTTAAATGTCTCTTATTAGATAAGGCATATATTCGTCTGAAGGGTACTTCTTCTTCAATGATTTCGAGGATATTTTAGTTTCGATCAAAAAAATTTTATTTCTTACGACTTTTCGTAAAATATGTTAATGCCATCTGAAAGAGGAACAGTTTAGCTTTCCATCGAGCTTTTAGTCGAAGAAGTCGGTCGAAGGATGCAAGAGTTATTAGCAAAAATCTAATCGGTGGTCAACACGATTCCGTCCTACTGCCGATTCTTTTCGCAAAGTACTTTTCTATAATTATAGTATTTAATGGGAAAAAATTAAACGGAGTTTTTGTTTATGTAAAAAACTATTAATTCTGAATAAAATGCCACCCATTTATGCAATTAAAAAAATTTAAATGTCTCTTATTAGATAAGGCATATTTCGAAATCTTTTTCAATGATTTCGAGGATATTTTAGTTTTGATCAAAAAAATTTTATTTCGTACGACTTTTCGTAAAATATGTTAATGCCATCTGAAAGAGGAACAGATAAGCTTTCCATCGAGCTCTAAGTCGAAGAAGTCGGTCGAAGGATGCAAGAGTTATTAGCAAAAAACTAATCGGTGGTCAACACGTTTCCGTCCTACTGCCGATTCTTTTCGCAAAAGGCTTTTCTATAATTGTAGTATTTAATGGGAAAAAATTAAACGAATTTTTTGTCCATGTAAAAAAACTGTTAATTCTGAATAAAATGCCACCCATTTATGCATTTAAAAAAATATTAATGTCTCTTATTAGATAAGGCATATTTTCGTCTGATAAGGTACTTCGTTTTCAATGATTTCGAGGATATTTTAGTTTTGATCAAAAAAATTTTATTTCTTACGACTTTTCGTAAAATATGTTAATGCCATCGAGCTCTTAGTCGAAAAAGTCGGTCGAAGGAAGAAAGAGTTATTAGCAGAAAACTTATCGGTGGTCAACACGTTTCCGTCCTACTACCGATTCTTTTCGCATAATGTTTTTATTAATTTTAGTTTTTTAGCAGGCTCAAGGTCGTTTTTATTATTTTCAAAAAGAAAAGACAAATTTTTTCTCTTTTTTAATAATTTAATTTTTATCCCGATATATTTCGGACTCCACCGGAGTTCGTCTTCAGGGGCTACAACATTTATTTAGACATTTTATTAGTTTAGCGTATATAATTATTATATAATTTTAAATGCCTACTTAACACGGCGTCTTTACAGGTCGTCGCGGAGTTCGTCACTGATTTGTTTTTTGTCAGTTTTTTCTGAGTTTGTCGTCAAGTAAGTGTCTGTATATGTGAGCGCAATTCTCCGTGTCTGTTTTGTAATTAATTCTAATGTTTGTTGGTATATTTATAATGTGCAGCATTTCTATCATGAAGCGTTTATTGTAATGCTCTTCATGTTGTAACACCTTCACTGCGTCAAAGTTCGGTGTGTGCCGATGTTCTATGCAATGAGTTGCAAGGGCTGTTTTTTGTGCACTTCCGTCATTCCTTCTTTTTATGTCCGATTTATGTCCAGATAATCTTGTTTTTAATTTTGTCTTTGTCGTACCAACATATATCTTATTACATATGTTCGTCCCGTCACCAGCGCAAGGTATCTGGTATATGACGTTGTGTTTGTCCATTAATTTTATTTTTGCTTTGGTGTTACTAAATAGCATTCCCGTCGTATATACTGGCTTATGAGCTATCCTTATCATTTCTCGGTTGTAGCAGTTCGATGCACCTAGTCGTTCAGAAAATTGTGGAATATACGTCACAGATTTGTAAATTGTCGGGGTGTCAAGTCTTTTTTCTCCGCTTGTTTCCTTCATCGTCTTTATAATAGTCCTCATTACTCCATCGGGAAAGTCATTCATTTTTAATATGCGTTTTATACGTTTTACGTTGTCATCATAGAAAATTTCGTCACTTGTGTCCATTACTTTTCTTGCATAATTTTTAGCAGTGTTTAAGATCATAGTCTTTGGGTGTTTTGAGAAATAATTAAGAATCCGTCCAGACGCCATTGGTTTTTTGTACCAATTTACTTTCAAAATGTTGTCTATTCTGTGTACAACCGCGTCTAAAAATGGTATTCTTTGGTCTGATTCTAATTCTAAGGTAAACTTTATGTTTGGATGGTAAGAGTTTAATGTTTTAAGTGTTTCGTCTATTTCGTCTTCTTTCACTATGGCAAAAATGTCATCAACGTACTTCGTCAGTAGCCGCGTCCTTAGTATTTTTGTTAGGATATCTTCCATTATCAAATCCGCAATTATCGGGGAAGCTGGTGATCCCATTGGAAGTCCTTTTTGTTGTTTGTATAGTTTGTCATCAAACTTGAAAAATCTGTTTTCCTGTATACAAAAAACGACAATGTCCATAAATAGTTTTTCGGTCATTTTTGTATGTTTTTTTATATCGCTCCATTTGTTCTGTATCACCTGTAATGCCAAGTCTATTGGTATGCTTGGAAAAAGGGATACCACATCAAACGATACCATCCGTTCATCATCATATATGTATGAGTTGTTCACCTTCTTTTTGAACTCCACTGCATTTTTAATATTAAAGTTAGAATCTGTTGTCAAGTTATTCAAAATATTTGTCATATATTTGCATAAGTCATATGATGGTGAGTTCAACATCGAGCAAATTGGTCTGAGAGGCATATTGTCCTTGTGAATTTTCGGTAGTCCGTATATTCTGGGTGGAAGTGCTGTATGCGTTATCAGTTTATATCTTTCTCTGTCTTCAATGATACTTTGTTTGTGTAATTTGTCAACCAATTCATTGTTTTTCGTTTGTAGTTTTTGTGTTGGGTCTTTTTGTAGTAGTCTATATGTACCTAATTCATTTAGAATGTTCATCATTTTGGTTTTATAATCATTTTTCTCCATTGCTACTGTTACATTCCCTTTGTCAGATTTTAATATTAAAATATTGTCATTTTCACGTAAAAACTGTCTTGTTTGCTCCACTGTGCATGTAATTGCGCGATCCATTGCACTCTCACGTCTCTTGCTTCTAAAATCTTTTATAAGTAAAGAGAGTTCTGTTCGGGCTGTCTCTTGTTGTTCTTTTGTTTCAAGCGTCTGTATTAGTTCTTCACCGTCTGCAATACATTTGAAGAGCGGAAACTTATTTGATGGTATTGGTAAAGCAAACTTTGGACCCTTTGCAAGTAACTCTTCCACGTTTGACGGGAAAACAGTTTTTGTGTTGTTTACAAACCAACCATTGTTTTTGTAGTTAGTGCTGACTGCGATTTGTTCTTTTTGGAGTTCTGCATGTTTGGCCATCTGTTTTTCGCTCAGTTGCTTTGCTCTTCTGTCTGCTAATATTCGCTCACTCTCAAAAATTGAGTTGGCGTCGTCTTTGTTCAACAGTTTATGTATTTTTGTTTTTGCGTCCGTTAGTTGTTTTGTTTCTGTTCGTAATACTTTGTGCTTATGCGCGATGAGAACGTTTAGTAACTTAGTATGAAAATTATCTGCATGTCTATTTATTGTTTTCTGTATGTCCTCTGGTATGTCATTGTTGTAATAAAATATACTTTTGTATCTCGTCGTGTTTTGTATAAACTTAGGTGTAATTTTAGTTTTTCTGCATCTTAGAAGAAACTTAATGCTAGACTTAAGTTTTACCATCTTGATGGACTTGGTCTGGAACCTATTGATGGCGTGTTTGGTGTTATTGTTGTAGTTCCGTTTTATGTTGGCATAAACCATGTTGTTGCAGCGGCTTATGAAAACAGATTTTTCAAGTTTGATGACAAAATATACAAACAACAAAAAGGACTTCCAATGGGATCACCAGCTTCCCCGATAATTGCGGATTTGATAATGGAAGATATCCTAACAAAAATACTAAGGACGCGGCTACTGACGAAGTACGTTGATGACATTTTTGCCATAGTGAAAGAAGACGAAATAGACGAAACACTTAAAACATTAAACTCTTACCATCCAAACATAAAGTTTACCTTAGAATTAGAATCAGACCAAAGAATACCATTTTTAGACGCGGTTGTACACAGAATAGACAACATTTTGAAAGTAAATTGGTACAAAAAACCAATGGCGTCTGGACGGATTCTTAATTATTTCTCAAAACACCCAAAGACTATGATCTTAAACACTGCTAAAAATTATGCAAGAAAAGTAATGGACACAAGTGACGAAATTTTCTATGATGACAACGTAAAACGTATAAAACGCATATTAAAAATGAATGACTTTCCCGATGGAGTAATGAGGACTATTATAAAGACGATGAAGGAAACAAGCGGAGAAAAAAGACTTGACACCCCGACAATTTACAAATCTGTGACGTATATTCCACAATTTTCTGAACGACTAGGTGCATCGAACTGCTACAACCGAGAAATGATAAGGATAGCTCATAAGCCAGTATATACGACGGGAATGCTATTTAGTAACACCAAAGCAAAAATAAAATTAATGGACAAACACAACGTCATATACCAGATACCTTGCGCTGGTGACGGGACGAACATATGTAATAAGATATATGTTGGTACGACAAAGACAAAATTAAAAACAAGATTATCTGGACATAAATCGGACATAAAAAGAATTAATGACGGAAGTGCACAAAAAACAGCCCTTGCAACTCATTGCATAGAACATCGGCACACACCGAACTTTGACGCAGTGAAGGTGTTACAACATGAAGAGCATTACAATAAACGCTTCATGATAGAAATGCTGCACATTATAAATATACCAACAAACATTAGAATTAATTACAAAACAGACACGGAGAATTGCGCTCACATATACAGACACTTACTTGACGACAAACTCAGAAAAAACTGACAAAAAACAAATCAGTGACGAACTCCGCGACGACCTGTAAAGACGCCGTGTTAAGTAGGCATTTAAAATTATATAATAATTATATACGCTAAACTAATAAAATGTCTAAATAAATGTTGTAGCCCCTGAAGACGAACTCCGGTGGAGTCCGAAATATATCGGGATAAAAATTAAATTATTAAAAAAGAGAAAAAATTTGTCTTTTCTTTTTGAAAATAATAAAAACGACCTTGAGCCTGCTAAAAAACTAAAATTAATAAGAAAAAGGTCGCCAAACTCAAACTTTAAATAATGTTTTTATATAATTGTAGTATTTAATGGGAAAAAATTAAACGAATTTTTTGTCCATGTAAAAAAACTATTAATTCTAAATAAAATGCCGCCTGTTTATGCAATTAAAAAAATTTAAATGTCTCTTATTAGATAAGGCATATTTTCGTATGATAAGGTACTTCTTTTTCAATGATTTGGAGGATATTTTAGTTTTGATCAAAAAAATTTTATTTCTTATGACTTTTCGTAAAATATGTTAATGCCATCTGAAAGAGGAACAGATAAGCTTTCCATCGAGCTCTTAGTCGAAGAAGTCGGTCGAAGGATGCAAGAGTTATTAGCAAAAAACTAATCGGTGGTCAACACGTTTCCGTCCTACTGCCGATTCTTTTCGCAAAGTACTTTTCTATAATTATAGTATTTAATGGGAAAAAATTAAACGGAGTTTTTGTTTATGTAAAAACTTTTAATTCTGAATAAAATGCCACCCACTTATACAATTAAAAAAATTTAAATGTCTCTTATTAGATAAGGCATATTTCTTTGCGAAAAGAATCGGCAGTAGGACGGAAACGTGTTGACCACTGATTGGTTTTTTTCTAATAACTCTTGCATCCTTCGACCGACTTTTTCGACTAAGAGCTCTATGGAAAGCTTATCTATTCCTCTTTCAGTTGGCATTAACATTTTTAAGAAAAATCGTAAAAAATACAAGTTTTTTGATCGAAACTAAAATATCCTCGAAATCATTGAAGAATAAGTACCTTATCAGACGAAAATATGCCTTATCTAATTAGAGACATTTAAATTTTTTTAATTTCATAAATGGGTGGCATTTTATTCAGAATTAATAGTTTTTTTACATGGACAAAAAATTCCTTTAATTTTTTCCCATTAAATACTACAATTATAGAAAAGTACTTTGCGAAAAGAATCGGCAGTAGGACGGAATCGTGTTGACCACCGATTAGTTTTTTGCTAATAACTCTTGCATCCTTCGACCGACTTCGTCGACTAAGAGCTCGATGGAAAGCTTATCTATTCCTCTTTCAGTTGGCATTAACATTTTTTAAGAAAAATCGTAAGAAATACAAGTTTTTTGATCGAAACTAAAATATCCTCGAAATCAGTGAAGAAGATGTACCTTATCAGACGAAAATATGCCTTATCTAATAAGAGACATTTAAATTTTTTTAATTGCATAAGTGGGTGTCATTTTATTCAGAATTAAAAGTTTTTACATAAACAAAAACTCCGTTTAATTTTTTCCCATTAAATACTATAATTATAGAAAAGTACTTTGCGAAAAGAATCGGCAGTAGGACGGAAACGTGTTGACCACCGATTAGTTTTTTGCTAATAACTGTTGCATCCTTCGACCGACTTCTTCGTCTAAAAGCTCGATGGAAAGCTTATCTGTTCCTCTTTCAGATGGCATTAACATATTTTACGAAAAGTCGTAAGAAATAAAATTTTTTTGATCGAAACTAAAATATCCTCGAAATCAGTGAAGAAGATGTACCTTATCAGACGAAAATATGCCTTATCTAATAAGAGACATTTAAATTTTTTTAATTTCATTAATGGGTGGCATTTTATTCAGAATTTTAGTTTTTAACATGGACAAAAAATTCGTTTAATTTTTTCCCATTAAATACTACAATTATAGAAAAGCATTTTGCGAAAAGAATCGGCAGTAGGACGGAAACGTGTTGACCACCGATTAGTTTTTTGCTTATAACTCTTGCATCCTTCGACCCACTTCTTCGACTAAGAGCTCGATGGAAAGCTTATCTGTTCCTCTTTCAGATGGCATGAACATATTTAACGAAAAGTCATGAGAAATAAAATTTTTTTGATCAAAACTAACATATTCTCGAAATCATTGAAGAAGAAGTACCTTATCAGACGAAAATATGCCTTATCTAATAAGAGACAGATAAATTTTTTTAATTGCATAAATGGGTGGCATTTTATTCAGAATTAATAGTTTTTTACATAAACAAAAACTCCGTTTAATTTTTTCCCATTAAATACTATAATTATAGAAAAGTACTTTGCGAAAAGAATCGGCAGTAGGATGGAATCGTGTTGACCACCGATTAGTTTTTTGCTAATAACTCTTGCATCCTTCGACCGACTTCGTCGACTAAAAGCTCGATGGAAAGCTTATCTGTTCCTCTTTCAGATGGCATCAACATATTTTACGAAAAGTCGTAAGAAATAAAATTTTTTTGTTCGAAACTAAAATATCCTCGAAATCATTGAAAACGAAGTACCTTATCAGACGAAAATATGCCTTATCTAATAAAAGACATATAAATTTTTTTATTTTCATAAATGGGTGGCATTTTATTCATAATTAATAGTTTTTTACATAAACAAAAACTCCGTTTAATTTTTTCCCATTAAATACTATAATTATAGAAAAGTACTTTGCGAAAAGAATCGGCAGTAAGACGGAAACGTGTTGACCACCGATTAGTTTTTTGCTAGTAACTCTTGCATCCTTCGACCGACTTCTTCGACTAAGAGCTCGATGGAAAGCTTATCTGTTGCTCTTTCAGATGGCATTAACATTTCATACGAAAAGTCGTAAGAAATAAAATTTTTTTGATAAAAACTAAAATATCCTCGAAATCATTGAAAAGGAAGTACCTTATCATACGAAAATATGCCTTATCTAATAAGAAACATTTAAATTTTTTTAATTGCATAAATGGGTGGCATTTTATTCAGAATTAATAGTTTTTAACATGGACAAAAAATTCGTTTAATTTTTTCCCATTAAATACTAGAATTATAGAAAAGTACTTTGCGAAAAGAATCGGCAGTAGGACGGAAACGTGTTGACCACCGATTAGTTTTTTGCTAATAACTCTTGCATCCTTCGACCGACTTCTTCGACTAAGAGCTCGATGGAAAGCTTATCTATTCCTCTGTCAGTTGGCATTAACATTTTTTACGAAAAGTCGTAAGAAATAAAATTTTTTTGATCAAAACTAAAATATCCTCGAAATCATTGAAAACGAAGTACCTTATCAGACGAAAATATGCCTTATCTAATAAGAGACATTTAAATTTTTTTAATTGCATCAACAGGCGGCATTTTATTTAGAATTAATAGTTTTTTTACATGGACAAAAAATTCTTTTAATTTTTTCCCATTAAATACTACAATTATATAAAAACATTGTGCGAAAAGAATCGGTAGTAGGACGGAAACGTGTTGACCACCGATTAGTTTTTTGCTAATAACTATTGCATCCTTCGACCGACTTTTTCGATTAAGAGCTCGATGGCATTAACATATTTTACGAAAAGTCGTAAGAAATAAAATTTTTTTGATCAAAACTAAAATATCCTCGAAGTCATTGAAAACGAAGTACCTTATCAGACGAAAATATGCCTTATCTAATAAGAGACATTAAAATTTTTTTAAATGCATAAATGGGTTGCATTTTATTAAGAATTAACAGTTTTTTTACATGGACAAAAAATTCGTTTAATTTTTTCCCATTAAATACTACAATTATAGAAAAGCATTTTCCGAAAAGAATCGGCAGTAGGACGGAAACGTGTTGACCACCGATTAGTGTTTTGCTAATAACTCTTGCATCCTTCGACCGACTTCTTCGACTAAGAGCTCGATGGAAAGCTTCGACCGACTTCTTCGAC
Organism: Phortica okadai; assembly: GCA_034638295.1. Taxonomy (NCBI): domain Eukaryota; kingdom Metazoa; phylum Arthropoda; class Insecta; order Diptera; family Drosophilidae; genus Phortica; species Phortica okadai. The sequence goes on along the minus strand of CM067850.1, from coordinate 25,196,073 downwards.
TAAGAGCTCGATGGAAAGCTTATCTGTTCCTCTTTCAGATGGCATTAACATATTTTACGAAAAGTCATGAGAAATAAAATTTTTTTGATCAAAACTTAAATATCCTCGCAATCATTGAAGAAGAAGTACCTTATTAGACGAAAAAATGCTTTATCTAATAAGAGACATTTAAATTTTTTTAATTGCATAAATGGGTCGCATTTTATTCAGAATTAATAGTTTTTTTACATGGACAAACACTCCGTTTAATTTTTTCCCATTAAATATTAGAATTATAGAAAAGTACTTTGCGAAAAGAATCGGCAGTAGGACGGAATCGTGTTGACCACCGATTAGATTTTTACTAATAACTCTTGCATCCTTCGACCGACTTCTTCGACTTAAAGCTCGATGAAAAGCTTATCTGTTCCTCTTTCAGATGGTATTAACATATTTTACAAAAAGTCGAAAGATATAAAATTTTTTTGATCGAAACTAAAATATCCTCGAAATCATTGAAGAATAAGTACCTTATCAGACGAAAATATGCCTTATCTAATAAGAGACATTTAAATTTTTTTAATTTCATAAATGGGTGGCATTTTATTCAGAATTAATAGTTTTTAACATGGACAAAAAATTCGTTTAATTTTTTCCCATTAAATACTAGAATTATAGAAAAGTACTTTGCGAAAAGAACCGGCAGTAGGACGGAAACGTGTTGACCACCGATTAGTTTTTTGCTAATAACTCTTGCATCCTTCGACCGACTTCTTCGACTAAGAGCTCGATGGAAAGCTTATCTATTCCTCTGTCAGTTGGCATTAACATTTTTTACGAAAAGTCGTAAGACATAAAATTTTTTTGATCAAAACTAAAATATCCTCGAAATCATTGAAAACGAAGTACCTTATCAGACGAAAATATGCCTTATATAATAAGAGACATTTAAATTTTTTTAATTGCATCAACAGGCGGCATTTTATTTAGAATTAAAAGTTTTTTTACATGGACAAAAAATTCTTTTAATTTTTTCCCATTAAATACTACAATTATATAAAATCATTGTGCGAAAAGAATCGGTAGTAGGACGGAAACGTGTTGACCACCGATTAGTTTTTTGCTAATAACTCTTGCATCGTTCGACCGACTTTTTCGATTAAGAGCTCGATGTCATTAACATATTTTACGAAAAGTCGTAAGAAATAAAATTTTTTTGATCAAAACTAAAATATCCTCGAAGTCATTGAAAACGAAGTACCTTATCAGACGAAAATATGCCTTATCTAATAAGAGACATTAAAATTTTTTTAAATGCATAAATGGGTTGCATTTTATTCAGAATTAACAGTTTTTTTACATGGACAAAAAATTCGTTTAATTTTTTCCCATTAAATACTACAATTATAGAAAAGCATTTTCCGAAAAGAATCGGCAGTAGGACGGAAACGTGTTGACCACCGATTAGTGTTTTGCTAATAACTCTTGCATCCTTCGACCGACTTCTTCGACTAAGAGCTCGATGGAAAGCTTCGACCGACGTCTTCGACTAAGAGCTCGATGGAAAGCTTATCTGTTCCTCTTTCAGATGGCATTAACATATTTTACGAAAAGTCATGAGAAATAAAATTTTTTTGATCAAAACTTAAATATCCTCGAAATCATTGAAGAAGAAGTACCTTATTAGACGAAAAAATGCTTTATCTAATAAGAGACATTTTAATTTTTTTAATTGCATAAATGGGTCGCATTTTATTCAGAATAAATAGTTTTTTTACATGGACAAAAACTCCGTTTAATTTTTTCCCATTAAATATTAGAATTATAGAAAAGTACTTTGCGAAAAGAATCGGCAGTAGGACGGAATCGTGTTGACCACCGATTAGATTTTTACTAATAACTCTTGCATCCTTCGACCGACTTCTTCGACTAAAAGCTCGATGGAAAGCTTATCTGTTCATCTTTCAGATGGTATTAACATATTTTACAAAAAGTCGAAAGATATAAAATTTTTTTGATCGAAACTAAAATATCCTCGAAATCATTGAAGAATAAGTACCTTATCAGACGAAAATATGCCTTATCTAATAAGAGACATTTAAATTTTTTTAATTTCATAAATGGGTGGCATTTTATTCAGAATTAATAGTTTTTAACATGGACAAAAAATTCGTTTAATTTTTTCCCATTAAATACTAGAATTATAGAAAAGTACTTTGCGAAAAGAATCGGCAGTAGGACGGAAACGTGTTGACCACCGATTAGATTTTTACTAATAACTCTTGCATCCTTCGACCGACTTCTTCGACTAAAAGCTCGATGGAAAGCTTATCTGTTCCTCTTTCAGATGGTATTAACATATTTTACAAAAAGTCGAAAGATATAAAATTTTTTTGATCGAAACTAAAATATCCTCGAAATCATTGAAGAATAAGTACCTTATCAGACGAAAATATGCCTTATCTAATAAGAGACATTTAAATTTTCTTAATTTCATAAATGGGTGGCATTTTATTCAGAATTAATAGTTTTTAACATGGACAAAAAATTCGTTTAATTTTTTCCCATTAAATACTAGAATTATAGAAAAGTACTTTGCGAAAAGAATCGGCAGTAGGACGGAAACGTGTTGACCACCGATTAGTGTTTTGCTAATAACTCTTGCATCCTTCGACCGACTTCTTCGACTAAGAGCTCGATGGAAAGCTTCGACCGACTTCTTCGACTAAGAGCTCGATGGAAAGCTTATCTGTTCCTCTTTCAGATGGCATTAACATATTTTACGAAAAGTCATGAGAAATAAAATTTTTTTGATCAAATCTTAAATATCCTCGAAATCATTGAAGAAGAAGTACCTTATTAGACGAAAAAATGCTTTATCTAATAAGAGACATTTAAATTTTTTTAATTGCATAAATGGGTCGCATTTTATTCAGAATTAATAGTTTTTTTACATGGACAAAAACTCCGTTTAATTTTTTCCCATTAAATATTAGAATTATAGAAAAGTACTTTGCGAAAAGAATCGGCAGTAGGACGGAATCGTGTTGACCACCGATTAGATTTTTGCTAATAACTCTTGCATCCTTCGACCGACTTCTTCGACTAAAAGCTCGATGGAAAGCTTATCTGTTCCTCTTTCAGATGGTATTAACATATTTTACAAAAAGTCGAAAGATATAAAATTTTTTTGATCGAAACTAAAATATCCTCGAAATCATTGAAGAATAAGTACCTTATCAGACGAAAATATGCCTAATCTAATAAGAGACATTTAAATTTTTTTAATTTTATAAATGGGTGGCATTTTATTCAGAATTAATAGTTTTTAACATGGACAAAAAATTCGTTTAATTTTTTCCCATTAAATACTATAATTATAGAAAAGTACTTTGCGAAAAGAATCGGCAGTAGGACGGAAACGTGTTGACCACCGATTAGTTTTTTGCTTATAACTGTTGCATCCTTCTACCGACTTCTTCGACTAAGAGCTCGATGGAAAGCTTATCTGTTTTTCTTTCAGATGGCATTAACATATTTTACGAAAAGTCATAAGAAATAAAATTTTTTTGATCGAAACTAATATATCCTCGAAATCATTGAAAAAGAAGTACCTTATCAGACGAAAAAATGCCTTAGCTAATAAGAGACAGATAAATTTTTTTAATTGCATAAATGGGTGTCATTTTATTCAGAATTAATAGTTTTTTACATAAACAAAAACTCCGTTTAATTTTTTCCCATTAAATACTATAATTATAGAAAAGTACTTTGCGAAAAGAATCGGCAGCAGGACGGAATCGTGTTGACCCCCGATTAGTTTTTTGCTAATCACTCTTGGATCCTTCGACCGACTTCTTCGACTAAAAGCTCGATGGAAAGCTTATCTGTTCATCTTTCAGATGGCATTAGCATATTTTACGAAAAGTCGTAAGAAATAAAATTTTTTTGATCGAAACTAAAATATCCTCAAAATCATTGAAAAAGAAGTACCTTATCAGTCGAAAATATGCCTTATCTACTAAGACACATTTAAATTTTTTTAATTTCATAAATGGGTAGCATTTTATTCAGAATTAATAGTTTTTAACGTGGACAAAAAATTCGTCTAATTTTTTCCCATTAAATACTATAATTATAGAAAAGTATTTTGCGAAAAGAACCGGCAGTAGGACGGAAACGTGTTGACCACCGATTAGTTTTTTGCTAATAACTCCTGCATTCTTCGACCGACTTCTTCGACTAAAAGCTCGATGGCAAGCTTATCTATTGCTCTTTCAGTTGGCATTAACATTTTTTACGAAAAGTCGTAAGAAATAAAATTTTTTTGATCAAAACTAAAATATCCTCGAAATAATTGAAAAAGAAGTACCTATCAGACGAAAATATGCCTTCTCTAATAAGAGACATTTAAATTTTTTTAATTGCATAAACAGGCGGCATTTTAGTCAGAATTAATAGGTTTTTAGATGGACACAAAATTCGTTTAATTTTTTCCCATTAAATACTATAATTATAGAAAAGTACTTTGCGAAAAGAATCGGCAGTAGGACGGAATCGTGTTGACCACCGATTAGATTTTTGCTAATAACTCTTGCATCCTTCGACCGACTTCTTCGACTAAAAGCTCGATGGAAAGCTTATCTGTTCCTCTTTCAGATGGTATTAACATATTTTACAAAAAGTCGTAAGATATAAAATTTTTTTGATCGAAACTAAAATATCTTCGAAATCATTGAAGAATAAGTACCTTATCAGACGAAAATATGCCTTATCTAATAAGAGACATTAAAATTTTTTTAATTTCATAAATGGGTGGCATTTTATTCAGAATTAATAGTTTTTAACATGGACAAAAAATTCGTTTAATTTTTTCCCATTAAATACTATAATTATAGAAAAGTACTTTGCGAAAAGAATCGGCAGTAGGACGGAAACGTGTTGACCACCGATTAGTTTTTTGCTAATAACTGTTGCATCTTTCGACCGACTTCTTCGACTAAGAGCTCGATGGAAAGCTTATCTGTTCTTCTTTCAGATGGCATTAACATTTTTTACGAAAAGTCATAAGAAATAAAATTTTTTTGATCGAAATTAATATATCCTCGAAATCATTGGAGAAGAAGTACCTTATCAGACGAAAATATGCCTTATCTAATAAGAGACATTTAAATTTTTTTAATTGCATAAGTGGGTGGCATTTTATTCAGAATTAATAGTTTTTACATAAACAAAAACTCCGTTTAATTTTCTCCCATTAAATACTATAATTATAGAAAAGTACTTTGCGAAAAGAATCGGCAGTAGGACGGAATCGTATTGACCACCGATTAGTTTTTTGCTAATAACTCTTGCATCCTTCGACCGACTTCTTCGACTAAGAGCTCGATGGAAAGCTTATCTATTCCTCTTTCAGTTGGCATTAACATTTTTTAAGAAAAGTCGTAAGAAATAAAATTTTTTTGATCAAAACTAAAATATCCTCGAAATCAGTGAAGAAAAAGTACCTTATCAGACGAAAATATGCCTTATCTAATAAGAGACATTTAAATTTTTTTAATTTCATAAATGGGTGGCATTTTATTCAGAATTATAGTTTTTAACATGGACAAAAAATTCGTTTAATTTTTTCCCATTAAATACTACAATTATAGAAAAGCATTTTGCGAAAAGAATCGGCAGTAGGACGGAAACGTGTTCACCACCGATTAGTTTTTTGCTAATAACTCTTGCATCCGTCGACCCACTTCTTCGACTAAGAGCTCGATGGAAAGCTTATCTGTTCCTCTTTCAGATGGCATGAACATATTTAACGAAAAGTCATGAGAAATAAAATTTTTTTGATCAAAACTAACATATCCTCGAAATCATTGAAGAAGAAGTACCTTATCAGACGAAAATATGCCTTATCTAATAAGAGACATATAAATTTTTTTATTTTCATAAATGGGTGGCATTTTATTCATAATTAATAGTTTTTTACATAAACAAAAACTCCGTTTAATATTTTCCCATTAAATACTATAATTACAGAAAAGTACTTTGCGAAAAGAATCGGCAGTAGGACGGAATCGTGTTGACCCCCGATTAGTTTTTTGCTAATATCTCTTGCATCCTTCGACCGACTTCTTTGACTAAGAGCTCGATGGAAAGCTTATCTGTTCCTCTTTCAGATGTCATTAACATTTCATACGAAAAGTCGTAAGAATAAAATTTTTTTGATAAAAACTAAAATATCCTCGAAATCATTGAAAAGGAAGTACCTTATCAGACGAAAATATGCCTTATCTAATAAGAGACATATAAATTTTTTTATTTTCATAAATGGGTGGCATTTTATTCATAATTAATAGTTTTTTACATAAACAAAAACTCCGTTTAATATTTTCCCATTAAATACTATAATTACAGAAAAGTACTTTGCGAAAAGAATCGGCAGTAGGACGGAAACGTGTTGACCACCGATTAGTTTCTTGCTAATAACTCTTGCATCCTTCGACCGACTTCTTCGACTAAGAGCTCGATGGAAAGCTTATCTGTTCCTCTTTCAGATGGCATTAACATTTCATACGAAAAGTCGTAAGAAATAAAATTTTTTTGATAAAAACTAAAATATCCTCGAAATCATTGAAAAGGAAGTACCTTATCAGACGAAAATATGCCTTATCTAATAAGAGACATTTAAATTTTTTTAATTTCATAAATGGGTGGCATTTTATTCAGAATTAATAGTTTTTAACATGGACAAAAAATTCGTTTAATTTTTTCCCATTTAATACTACAATTATAGAAAAGCATTTTGCGAAAAGAATCGGCGGTATGACGGAAACGTGTTGACCACCGATTAGTTTTTTGCTAATAACTCTTGCATCCTTCGACCGACTTCTTCGACTAAGAGCTCGATGGAAAGCTTATCTATTCATCTTTCAGTTGGCATTAACATTTTTAAGAAAAATCGTAAAAAATACAAGTTTTTTGATCGAAACTAAAATATCCTCGAAATCAGTGAAGAAGATGTACCTTATCAGACGAAAATATGCCTTATCTAATAAGAGACTTTTAAATTTTTTTAATTTCATAAATGGGTGGCATTTTATTCAGAATTATAGTTTTTAACATGGACAAAAAATTCGTTTAATTTTTTCCCATTAAATACTACAATTATAGAAAAGCATTTTGCGAAAATAATCGGCAGTAGGATGGAAACGTGTTCACCACCGATTAGTTTTTTGCTAATAACTCTTGCATCCTTCGACCCACTTCTTCGACTAAGAGCTCGATGGAAAGCTTATCTGTTCCTCTTTCAGATGGCATGAACATATTTAACGAAAAGTCATGAGAAATAAAATTTTTTTGATCAAAACTAACATATCCTCGAAATCATTGAAGAAGAAGTACCTTATCAGACGAAAATATGCCTTATCTAATAAGAGACATATAAATTTTTTAATTTCATAAATGGGTGGCATTTTATTCAGAATTAATAGTTTTTAACATGGACAAAAAATTCGTTTAATTTTTTCCCATTAAATACTACAATTATAGAAAAGCATTTTGCGAAAAGAATCGGCTGTATGACGGAAACGTGTTGACCACCGATTAGTTTTTTGCTAATAACTCTTGCATCCTTCGACCGACTTCTTCGACTAAGGCCCAGTTTCACAGTCAAAGTTAACCCAGGGTTAACTCCGAGTAACAATTTTTCAGTTTCACACTTAGTAGTTAACCCCTGAGTTAACCCTACTACGTTCTAGGGTTAACCCCGAGTTAACTACTCTGTTTTAACTTTTTCTATTTATGTTTTTTAATGTCAAAACAGAACAAAACTTGTCTGTCAAAAAAATAAAAATTAAATATGTCCCAATCAATAGAAATGAATTTGATAAATGAGCTTGTATAGCAGCATTCAACCAGGTAGTCTCACATCATATGGAATTACTGACATCGGAAGTCGTTTACTTTTCATTGGGAGAAGATATGCATCATTTATACAAAGTTTCCTTGTGTGACTGCTATGTGTATTGCACCCATGTTGTGTTTTACACGAAACTAACATAACTACGTACTATGGTACCATTTGAACAGTGCGGTTTACTTTCGTTGTGCAGAGTAACTGCCCGCCTCTTTGTAATGGTAAAATATACAATTAGACATAATCTAGTCAACATTTCACCGCTTTTTATATTGGATTCTCTTCTCCTATCCATTACTAATTGAAGGTGATTTTTAAAATAACTGAAAAAATAAACAGTGTTTGGTAAGTAGATGTTCAATGTTGTAAAACATTATTCTCAAAAAATAGAATGTTGCCATACTTATATAACTAGAGTTAACTCGTCACTGTGGAACTGAAAGTCAGAGTTAACTCCGGGTAAGGGTTAAATTCGAGTTAACTTTACTCTGGGTTAACCCTAGACTGTGAAACTGGGCCTAAGAGCTCGATGGAAAGCTTATCTATTCCTCTTTCAGTTGGCATTAACATTTTTAAGAAAAATCGTAAAAAATACAAGTTTTTTGATCGAAACTAAAATATCCTCGAAATCAGTGAAAAAGATGTACCTTATCAGACGAAAATATGCCTTATCTAATAAGAGACATTTAAATTTTTTTAATTGCATAAATGGGTGGCATTTTATTCAGAATTAATAGTTTTTTACATAAACAAAAACTCCGTTTAATTTTTTCCCATTAAATACTATAATTATAGAAAAGTACTTTGCGAAAAGAATCGGCAGTAGGACGGAATCGTGTTGACCCCCGATTAGTTTTTTGCTAATAACTCTTGCATCCTTCGACCGACTTCTTCGTCTAAAAGCTCGATGGAAAGCTTATCTGTTCCTCTTTCAGATGGTATTAACATATTTTACAAAAAGTCGTAAGATATAAAATTTTTTTTGATCGAAACTAAAGTATCCTCGAAATCATTGAAGAATAAGTACCTTATCAGACGAAAATATGCCTTATCTAATAAGAGACATTTAAATTTTTTTAATTTCATAAATGGGTGTCATTTTATTCAGAATTAATAGTTTTTAACATGGACAAAAAATTCGTTTAATTTTTTCCCATTAAATACTATAATTGTTGAAAAGTACTTTGCGAAAAGAATTGGCAGTAGGACGGAAACGTGTTGACCACCGATTAGTTTTTTGCTAATAACTGTTGCATCTTTCGACCGACTTCTTCGACTAAGAGCTCGATGGAAAGCTTATCTGTTCTTCTTTCAGATGGCATTAACATATTTTACGAAAAGTCATAAGAAATAAAATTTTTTTTAACCAAACTAATATATCCTCGAAATCATTGGAGAAGAAGTACCTTATCAGACGAAAATATGCCTTATCTAATAAGAGACATTTAAATTTTTTTAATTGCATAAGTGGGTGGCATTTTATTCAGAATTAATAGTTTTTACATAAACAAAAACTCCGTTTAATTTTCTCCCATTAAATACTATAATTATAGAAAAGTACTTTGCGAAAAGAATCGGCAGTAGGACGGAATCGTATTGACCACCGATTAGTTTTTTGCTAATAACTCTTGCATCCTTCGACCGACTTCTTCGACTAAGAGCTCGATGGAAAGCTTATCTATTTCTCTTTCAGTTGGCATTAACATTTTTTAAGAAAAGTCGTAAGAAATAAAATTTTTTTGATCGCAACTAAAATATCCTCGAAATCAGTGAAGAAGAAGTACCTTATCAGACGAAAATATGCCTTATCTAATAAGAGACATTTAAATTTTTTTAATTTCATAAATGGGTGGCATTTTATTCAGAATTAATAGTTTTTAACATGGACAAAAAATTCGTTTAATTTTTTCCCATTAAATACTACAATTATAGAAAAGCATTTTGCGAAAAGAATCGGCGGTATGACGGAAACGTGTTGACCACCGATTAGTTTTTTGCTAATAACTCTTGCATCCTTCGACCGACTACTGCGACTAAGAGCTCGATGGAAAGCTTATCTATTCCTCTTTCAGTTGGCATTAACATTTTTAAGAAAAATCGTAAAAAATACAAGTTTTTTGATCGAAACTAAAATATCCTCGAAATCATTGAAAAATAAGTACCTTATCAGACGAAAATATGCCTTATCTAATAAGAGACATTTAAATTTTTTTAATTTCATAAATGGGTGGCATTTTATTCAGAATTAATAGTTTTTAACATGGACAAAAACTCCGTTTAATTTTTTCCCGTTAAATACTATAATTATAGAAAAGTACTTTGCGAAAAGAATCGGCAGTAGGACGGAATCGTCTTGACCACCGATTAGTTTTTTGCTAATAACTCTTGCATCCTTCGACCGACTTCTTTGACTAAGAGCTCGATGGAAAGCTTATCTACTCCTTTTTCAGTTGGCATTAAAATTTTTATGATCAAAACTAAAATATCCTCGAAATCAGTGAAGAAGAAGTACCTTATCAGACGAAAATATGCCTTATCTAATAAGAGACATTTAAATTTTTTTAATTTCATAAATGGGTGGCATTTTATTCAGAATTAATAGTTTTTAACATGGACAAAATATTCGTTTAATTTTTTCCCATTAAATACTATAATTATAGAAAAGTACTTTGCGAAAAGAATCGGCAGTAGGACGGAAACGTGTTGACCACCGATTAGTTTTTTGCTAATAACTGTTGCATCTTTCGACCGACTTCTTCGACTAAGAGCTCGATGGAAAGCTTATCTGTTCTTCTTTCAGATGGCATTAACATATTTTACGAAAAGTCATAAGAAATAAAATTTTTTTGATCGAAACTAATATATCCTCGAAATCATTGGAGAAGAAGTACCTTATCAGACGAAAATATGCCTTATCTAATAAGAGACATTTAAATTTTTTTAATTGCATAAGTGGGTGGCATTTTATTCAGAATTAATATTTTTTACATAAACAAAAACTCCGTTTAATTTTCTCCCATTAAATACTATAATTATAGAAAAGTACTTTGAGAAAAGAATCGGCAGTAGGACGGAATCGTATTGACCACCGATTAGTTTTTTGCTAATAACTCTTGCATCCTTCGACCGACTTCTTCGATTCAGAGCTCGATGGAAAGCTTATCTATTCCTCTTTCAGTTGGCATTAACATTTTTTACGAAAAGTCGTAAGAAATAAAATTTTTTTGATCAAAACTAAAATATCCTCGAAATCATTGAAAAAGAAGTACCTTATCAGAAGAAAATATGCCTTATCTAATAAGAGACATATAAATTTTTTTAATTTCATAAATGGGTGGCATTTTATTCATAATTAATAGTTTTTTACATAAACAAAAACTCCGTTTAATATTTTCCCATTAAATACTATAATTACAGAAAAGTACTTTGCGAAAAGAATCGGCAGTAGGACGGAAACGTGTTGACCACCGATTAGTTTTTTGCTAATAACTCTTGCATCCTTCGACCGACTTCTTCGACTAAGAGCTCGATGGAAAGCTTATCTGTTCCTCTTTCAGATGGCATTAACATTTCATACGAAAAGTCGTAAGAAATAAAATTTTTTTGATAAAAACTAAAATATCCTCGAAATCATTGAAAAGGAAGTACCTTATCAGACGAAAATATGCCTTATCTAATAAGAGACATATAAATTTTTTTATTTTCATAAATGGGTGGCATTTTATTCATAATTTATAGTTTTTTACATAAACAAAAACTCCGTTTAATATTTTCCCATTAAATACTATAATTACAGAAAAGTACTTTGCGAAAAGAATCGGCAGTAGGACGGAATCGTGTTGACCCCCGATTAGTTTTTTGCTAATAACTCTTGCATCCTTCGACCGACTTCTTCGACTAAGAGCTCGATGGAAAGCTTATCTGTTCCTCTTTCAGATGGCATTAACATTTCATACGAAAAGTCGTAAGAAATAAAATTTTTTTGATCGAAACTAAAATATCCTCGAAATCATTGAAGAAGAAGTACCTTATCAGACGAAAAAATGCTTTATCTAATAAGAGTCATTTAAATTTTTTTAATTGCATAAATGGGTGGCATTTTATTCAGAATTAATAGTTTTTAACATGGACAAAAAATTCGTTTAATTTTTTCCCATTTAATACTATAATTATAGAAAAGTACTTTGCGAAAAGAATCGGCAGTATAACGGAATCGTTTTGACCACCGATTAGTTTTTCGCTAATAACTCTTGCATCCTTCGACCAACTTCTTCGACTAAGAGCTCGATGGAAAGCTTATCTATTCCTCTTTCAGTTGGCATTAACATTTTTAAGAAAAATCGTAAAAAATACAAGTTTTTTGATCGAAACTAAAATATCCTCGAAATCAGTGAAGAAGATGTACCTTATCAGACGAAAATATGCCTTATCTAATAAGAGACTTTTAAATTTTTTTAATTTCATAAATGGGTGGCATTTTATTCAGAATTAATAGTTTTTAACATGGACAAAAAATTCGTTTAATTTTTTCCCATTTAATACTACAATTATAGAAAAGCATTTTGCGAAAAGAATCGGCGGTATGACGGAAACGTGTTGACCACCGATTAGTTTTTTGCTAATAACTCTTGCATCCTTCGACCGACTTCTTCGACTAAGAGCTCGATGGAAAGCTTATCTATTCCTCTTTCAGTTGGCATTAACATTTTTAAGAAAAATCGTAAAAAATACAAGTTTTTTGATCGAAACTAAAATATCCTCGAAATCAGTGAAGAAGATGTACCTTATCAGACGAAAATATGCCTTATCTAATAAGAGACATTTAAATTTTTTTAATTTCATAAATGGGTGGCATTTTATTCAGAATTAATAGTTTTTAACATGGACAAAAAATTCGTTTAATTTTTTCCCATTAAATACTACAATTATAGAAAAGCATTTTGCGAAAAGAATCGGCAGTAGGACGGAAACGTGTTCACCACCGATTAGTTTTTTGCTAATAACTCTTGCATCCTTCGACCCACTTCTTCGACTAAGAGCTCGATGGAAAGCTTATCTGTTCCTCTTTCAGATGGCATGAACATATTTAACGAAAAGTCATGAGAAATAACATTTTTTTGATCAAAACTAACATATCCTCGAAATCATTGAAGAAGAACTACCTTATCAGACGAAAATATGCCTTATCTAATAAGAGACATATAAATTTTTTTATTTTCATAAATGGGTGGCATTTTATTCATAATTAATAGTTTTTTACATAAACAAAAACTCCGTTTAATATTTTTCCATTAAATACTATAATTACAGAAAAGTACTTTGCGAAAAGAATCGGCAGTAGGACGGAATCGTGTTGACCCCCGATTAGTTTTTTGCTAATAACTCTTGCATCCTTCGACCGACTTCTTCGACTAAGAGCTCGATGGAAAGCTTATCTGTTCCTCTTTCAGATGGCATTAACATTTCATACGAAAAGTTGTAAGAAATTAAATTTTTTTGATAAAAACTAAAATATCCTCGAAATCATTGAAAAGGAAGTACCTTATCAGACGAAAATATGCCTTATCTAATAAGAGACATATACATTTTTTTAATTTCATAAATGGGTGGCATTTTATTCATATTTAATAGTTTTTTACATAAACAAAAACTCCGTTTAATATTTTCCCATTAAATACTATAATTACAGAAAAGTACTTTGCGAAAAGAATCGGCAGTAGGACGGAATCGTATTGACCACCGATTAAATTTTTGCTAATAACTCTTGCATCCTTCGACCGACTTCTTCGACTAAGAGCTCGATGGAAAGCTTATCTATTCCTCTTTCAGTTGGCATTAACATTTTTTAAGAAAAGTCGTAAGAAATAAAATTTTTTCGATCGCAACTAAAATATCCTCGAAATCAGTGAAGAAGAAGTACCTTATCAGACGAAAATATGCCTTATCTAATAAGAGACATTTAAATTTTTTTAATTTCATAAATGGGTGGCATTTTATTCAGAATTAACAGTTTTTTTACATGGACAAAAAATTCGTTTAATTTTTTCCCATTAAACACTACAATTATAGAAAAGCATTTTCCGAAAAGAATCGGCAGTAGGACGGAAACGTGTTGACCACCGATTAGTGTTTTGCTAATAACTCTTGCATCCTTCGACCGACTTCTTCGACTAAGAGCTCGATGGAAAGCTTCGACCGACTTCTTCGACTAAGAGCTCGATGGAAAGCTTATCTGTTCCTCTTTCAGATGGCATTAACATATTTTACGAAAAGTCATGAGAAATAAAATTTTTTTGATCGAAACTAAAATATCCTCGAAATCATTGAAGAATAAGTACCTTATCAGACGAAAATATGCCTTATCTAATAAGAGACATTTAAATTTTTTTAATTTCATAAATGGGTGGCATTTTATTCAGAATTAATAGTTTTTAACATGGACAAAAAATTCGTTTAATTTTTTCCCATTAAATACTATAATTATAGAAAAGTACTTTGCGAAAAGAATCGGCAGTAGGACGGAAACGTGTTGACCACCGATTAGTTTTTTGCTAATAACTGTTGCATCCTTCGACCGACTTCTTCGACTAAGAGCTCGATGGAAAGCTTATCTGTTTTTCTTTCGGATGGCATTAACATATTTTACGAAAAGTCATAAGAAATAAAATTTTTTTGATCGAAACTAATATATCCTCGAAATCATTTGAAAAGAAGTACCTTATCAGACGAAAATATGCCTTATCTAATAAGAGACATTTAAATTTTTTTAATTGCATAAGTGGGTGGCATTTTATTCAGAATTAATAGTTTTTAACATGGACAAAAAATTCGTTTAATTTTCTCCCATTAAATACTATAATTATAGAAAAGTACTTTGCGAAAAGAATCGGCAGTAGGACGGAATCGTATTGACCACCGATTAGTTTTTTGCTAATAACACTTGCATCCTTCGACCGACTTCTTCGACTGAGAGCTCGATGGAAAGCTTATCTATTCCTCTTTCAGTTGGCATTAACATTTTTTAAGAAAAGTCGTAAGAAATAAAATTTTTTTGATCGAAACTAAAATATCCTCGAAATCAGTGAAGAAGAAGTACCTTATCAGACGAAAATATGCCTTATCTAATAAGAGACATTTAAATTTTTTTAATTTCATAAATGGGTGGCATTTTATTCAGAATTAATAGTTTTTAACATGGAAAAAAAATTCGTTTAATTTTTTCCCATTAAATACTACAATTATAGAAAAGCATTTTGCGAAAAGAATCGGCGGTATGACGGAAACGTGTTGACCACCGATTAGTTTTTTGCTAATAACTCTTGCATCCTTCGACCCACTTCTTCGACTAAGAGCTCGATGGAAAGCTTATCTGTTCCTCTTTCAGATGGCATGAACATATTTTACGAAAAGTCATGAGAAAAAAAATTTTTTTGATCAAAACTAACATATCCTCGAAATCATTGAAGAAGAAGTACCTTATCAGTCGAAAATATGCCTTATCTAATAAGAGACATTTAAATTTTTTTAATTTCATAAATGGGTGGCATTTTATTCAGAATTAATAGTTTTTAACGTGGACAAAAAATTTGTTTAATTTTTTCCCATTAAATACTACAATTATAGAAAAGCATTTTGCGAAAAGAATCGGCGGTATGACGGAAACGTGTTGACCACCGATTAGTTTTTTGCTAATAACACTTGCATCCTTCGACCGACTTCTTCGACTGAGAGCTCGATGGAAAGCTGATCTGTTCCTCTTTCAGATGGCATTAGCATATTTTACGAAAAGTCGTAAGAAATAAAATTTTTTTGATCGAAACTAAAATATCCTCAAAATCATTGAAAAAGAAGTACCTTATCAGTCGAAAATATGCCTTATCTAATAAGAGACATTTAAATTTTTTTAATTTCATAAATGGGTGGCATTTTATTCAGAATTAATAGTTTTTAACGTGGACAAAAAATTCGTTTAATTTTTTCCCATTAAATACTATAATTATAGAAAAGTATTTTGCGAAAAGAATCGGCAGTAGGACGGAAACGTGTTGACCACCGATTAGTTTTTTGCTAATAACTCCTGCATCCTTCGACCGACTTCTTCGACTAAAAGCTCGATGGAAAGCTCATCTATTGCTCTTTCAGTTGGCATTAACATTTTTTACGAAAAGTCGTAAGAAATAAAATTTAAAAAAAAAAACTAAAATATCCTCGAAATCATTGAAGAAGAAGTACCTTATCAGACGAAAATATGCCTTATCTAATAAGAGACATTTAAATTTTTTAATTGCATAAACAGGCGGCATTTTATTCAGAATTAATAGTTTTTTACATGGACAAAAAATTCGTTTAATTTTTCCCATTAAAAACTACAATTATAGAAAAGCATTTTGCGAAAAGAATCGGTAGTAGGACGGAAACGTGTTGACCACCGATTAGTTTTTTGCTAATAACTCTTGCATCCTTTGACCGACTTCTTTGACTAAGAGTTCGATGGAAAGCTTATCTGTTCCTCTTTCAGATGGCATAAACATATTTTACGAAAAGTCGTAAGAAATAAAATTTTTTTGGTCGAAACTAAAATATCTTCGAAATCATTGAAAAAGCAGTACCTTATCATACGAAAATATGCCTTCTCTAATAAGAGGCATTTAAATTTTTTTAATTGCATAAATGGGTGCCATTTTATTCAGAATTAATAGCTTTTTTACATGGACAAAAAATTCGTTTAATTTTTTCCCATTAAATACTACAATTATAGAAAAGCATTTTGCGAAAAGAATCGGCAGTAGGACGGAAACGTGTTGACCACCGATTAGTTTTTTGCTAATAACTCTTGCATCCCTTGACCGACTTCTTTGACTAAGAGCTCGATGGAAAGCTTATCTGTTCCTCTTTCAGATGGCATAAACATATTTTACGAAAAGTCATGAGAAATAAAATTTTTTTGATCGAAACTAAAATATCCTCAAAATCATTGAAAAAGAAGTACCTTATCAGTCGAAAATATGCCTTATCTAATAAGAGACATTTAAATTTTTTTAATTTCATAAATGGGTGGCATTTTATTCAGAATTAATAGTTTTTAACGTGGACAAAAAATTCGTTTAATTTTTTCCCATTAAATACTATAATTATAGAAAAGTATTTTGCGAAAAGAATCGGCAGTAGGACGGAAACGTGTTGACCACCGATTAGTTTTTTGCTAATAACTCCTGCATCCTTCGACCGACTGCTTCGACTAAAAGCTCGATGGAAAGCTTATCTATTGCTCTTTCAGTTGGCATTAACATTTTTTACGAAAAGTCGTAAGAAATAAAATTTAAAAAAAAAAACTAAAATATCCTCGAAATCATTGAAGAAGAAGTACCTTATCAGACGAAAATATGCCTTATCTAATAAGAGACATTTAAATTTTTTAATTGCATAAACAGGCGGCATTTTATTCAGAATTAATAGTTTTTTACATGGACAAAAAATTCGTTTAATTTTTCCCATTAAAAACTACAATTATAGAAAAGCATTTTGCGAAAAGAATCGGTAGTAGGACGGAAACGTGTTGACCACCGATTAGTTTTTTGCTAATAACTCTTGCATCCTTTGACCGACTTCTTTGACTAAGAGTTCGATGGAAAGCTTATCTGTTCCTCTTTCAGATGGCATAAACATATTTTACGAAAAGTCGTAAGAAATAAAATTTTTTTGGTCGAAACTAAAATATCTTCGAAATCATTGAAAAAGCAGTACCTTATCATACGAAAATATGCCTTCTCTAATAAGAGGCATTTAAATTTTTTTAATTGCATAAATGGGTGCCATTTTATTCAGAATTAATAGCTTTTTTACATGGACAAAAAATTCGTTTAATTTTTTCCCATTAAATACTACAATTATAGAAAAGCATTTTGCGAAAAGAATCGGCAGTAGGACGGAAACGTGTTGACCACCGATTAGTTTTTTGCTAATAACTCTTGCATCCCTTGACCGACTTCTTTGACTAAGAGCTCGATGGAAAGCTTATCTGTTCCTCTTTCAGATGGCATAAACATATTTTACGAAAAGTCATGAGAAATAAAATTTTTTTGATCGAAACTAAAATATCCTCAAAATCATTGAAAAAGAAGTACCTTATCAGTCGAAAATATGCCTTATCTAATAAGAGACATTTAAATTTTTTTAATTTCATAAATGGGTGGCATTTTATTCAGAATTAATAGTTTTTAACGTGGACAAAAAATTCGTTTAATTTTTTCCCATTAAATACTATAATTATAGAAAAGTATTTTGCGAAAAGAATCGGCAGTAGGACGGAAACGTGTTGACCACCGATTAGTTTTTTGCTAATAACTCCTGCATCCTTCGACCGACTGCTTCGACTAAAAGCTCGATGGAAAGCTTATCTATTGCTCTTTCAGTTGGCATTTACATTTTTTACGAAAAGTCGTAAGAAATAAAATTTTTTAAAAAAAACTAAAATATCCTCGAAATCATTGAAAAAGAAGTACCTATCAGACGAAAATATGCCTTCTCTAATAAGAGACATTTAAATTTTTTTAATTGCATAAACAGGCGGCATTTTATTCAGAATTAATAGGTTTTTAGATGGACAAAAAATTTGTTTAATTTTTTCCCATTAAATACTACAATTATAGAAAAGCATTTTGCCAAAAGAATCGGCAGTAGGACGGAAACGTGTTGACCACCGATTAGTTTTTTGCTAATAACTCTTGCATCCTTCGACCGACTTCTTCGACTAAGAGCTCGATGGAAAGGTTATCTGTTCCGCTTTCAGTTGGCATTAACATTTTTTACGAAAAGTCGTAAGAAATGAAATTTTTTTGATCAAAACTAAAATATTCTCGAAATCATTGAAAACGAAGTACCTTATCAGACGAAAATATGCCTTATCTAATAAGAGACATTTAAATTTTTTTAATTGCATAAATGGGTGGCATTTTATTCAGAATTAATAGTTTTTTACATGGACAAAAACTCCGTTTAATTTTTTCCCATTAAATATTAGAATTATAGAAAAGTACTTTGCGAAAAGAATCGGCAGTAGGACGGAATCGTGTTGACCACCGATTAGTTTTTTGCTAATAACTCGTGCATCCTTCGACCGACTTCTTCGACTAAAAGCTCGATGGAAAGCTTATTTTTTACGAAAAGTCGTAAGAAATAAAATGTTTTTGATCAAAACTAAAATATCCTCAAAATCATTGAAGAAGAAGTACCTTATCAGACGAAAATATGCCTTATCTAATAAGAGACATTTAAATTTTTTTAATTGCATAAATGGGTCGCATTTTATTCAGAATTAATAGTTTTTTTACATGGACAAAATTTTTTCCCATTAAATATTAGAATTATAGAAAAGTACTTTGCGAAAAGAATCGGCAGTAGGACGGAATCGTGTTGACCACCGATTAGTTTTTTGCTAATAACTCGTGCATCCTTCGACCGACTTCTTCGACTAAAAGCTCGATGGAAAGCTTATCTGTTCCTCTTTCAGATGGCATTAACATATTTTACGAAAAGTCATGAGAAATAAAATGTTTTTGATCAAAACTAAAATATCCTCGAAATCATTGAAGAAGAAGTACCTTATCAGACGAAAATATGCCTTATCTAATAAGAGACATTTAAATTTTTTAACTGCATAAACAGGCGGCATTTTATTCAGAATTAATAGTTTCTTACATGGACAAAAAATTCTTTTAATTTTTTCCCATTAAAAACTACAATTATAGAAAAGGATTTTGCGAAAAGAATCGGCAGTAGGACGGAAACGTGTTGACCACCGATTAGTTTTTTGCTAATAACTCTTGCATCCTTTGACCGACTTCTTTGACTAAGAGCTCGATGGAAAGCTTATCTGTTCCTCTTTCAGATGGCATAAACATATTTTACGAAAAGTTGTAAGAAATAAAATTTTTTTGGTCGAAACTAAAATTTCTTCGAAATCATTGAAAAAGGAGTACCTTATCATACGAAAATATGCCTTCTCTAATGAGAGGCATTTAAATTTTTTTAATTGCATAAATGGGTGGCATTTTATTCAGAATTAATAGCTTTTTTACATGGACAAAAAATTCGTTTAATTTTTTCCCATTAAATACTACAATTATAGAAAAGCATTTTGCGAAGAGAATCGGCAGTAGGACGGAAACGTGTTGACCACCGATTAGTTTTTTGCTAAAAACTCTTGCATCCTTTGACCGACTTCTTTGACTAAGAGATTGATGGAAAGCTTATCTGTTCCTCTTTCAGATGGCATAAACATATTTTACGAAAAGTCATGAGAAATAAAATTTTTTTGATCAAAACCAAAATATCCTCGAAATCATTGAAAACGAAGTACCTTATCAGACGAAAATATGCGTTATCTAATAAGAGACATTTAAATTTTTTTAATTGCATAAATGGGTGGCATTTTATTCAGAATTAATAGTTTTTTACATAAACAAAAACTCCCTTTTTGCATTTTGCGAAAAGAATCGGCAGTAGGACGGAAACGTGTTGACCATCGATCAGTTTTTTGCTAATAACTCTTGCATCCTTCGACCGACTCCTTAGACTAAGAGCTCGTAAGAATGCTTATCTGTTCCTCTTTCAGATGGCATTAACATGTTTTACGAAAAGTCATGAGAAATAAAATTTTTTTGATCAAAACTAAAATATCCTCGAAATCATTGAAAAAGAAGTACGAAGTACGATCAGACGAAAATATGCCTTATCGAATCAGAGACATTGGTTTGGTTGGTTTTTTGCTAACAACTCTTGCATCCTTCGACCGACTTCTTCGACTAAAAGCTCGATGGAAAGCTTATCTATTGCTCTTTCAGTTGGCATTAACATTTTTTACGAAAAGTCGTAAGAAATAAAATTTAAAAAAAAAAACTAAAATATCCTCAAAATCATTGAAAAAAAGTACCTTATCAGTCGAAAATATGCCTTATCTAATAAGAGACATTTAAATTTTTTTAATTTCATAAATGGGTGGCATTTTATTCAGAATTAATAGTTTTTAACGTGGACAAAAAATTCGTTTAATTTTTTCCCATTAAATACTATAATTATAGAAAAGTATTTTGCGAAAAGAATCGGCAGTAGGACGGAAACGTGTTGACCACCGATTACTTTTTTGCTAATAACTCCTGCATCCTTCGACCGACTTCTTCGACTAAAAGCTCGATGGAAAGCTTATCTATTGCTCTTTCAGTTGGCATTAACATTTTTTACGAAAAGTCGTAAGAAATAAAATTTAAAAAAAAAACTAAAATATCCTCGAAATCATTGAAGAAGAAGTACCTTATCAGACGAAAATATGCCTTATCTAATAAGAGACATTTAAATTTTTTAATTGCATAAACAGGCGGCATTTTATTCAGAATTAATAGTTTTTTACATGGACAAAAAATTCGTTTAATTTTTTCCCATTAAAAACTACAATTATAGAAAAGCATTTTGCGAAAAGAATCGGCAGTAGGACGGAAACGTGTTGACCACCGATTAGTTTTTTGCTAATAACTCTTGCATCCTTTGACCGACTTCTTTGACTAAGAGCTCGATGGAAAGCTTATCTGTTCCTCTTTCAGATGGCATAAACATATTTTACGAAAAGTCGTAAGAAATAAAATTTTTTTGGTCGAAACTAAAATATCTTCGAAATCATTGAAAAAGGAGTACCTTATCATACGAAAATATGCCTTCTCTAATAAGAGGCATTTAAATTTTTTTAATTGCATAAATGGGTGGCATTTTATTCAGAATTAATAGCTTTTTTACATGGACAAAAAATTCGTTTAATTTTTTCCAATTAAATACTACAATTATAGAAAAGCATTTTGCGAAAAGAATCGGCAGTAGGACGGAAACGTGTTGACCACCGATTAGTTTTTTGCTAATAACTCCTGCATCCTTCGACCGACTTCCTCGACTAAAAGCTCGATGGAAAGCTTATCTGTTCCTCTTTCAGATGGCATTAGCATATTTTACGAAAAGTCATGAGAAATAAAATTTTTTTGATCAAAACTAAAATATCTTCGAAATCATAGAAGAAGAAGTACCTTATCAGACGAAAATATGCCTTATCTAATAAGAGACATTTAAATTTTTTTAATTGCATAAATGGGTCGCATTTTATTCAGAATTAATAGTTTTTTTACATGGACAAAAACTCCGTTTAATTTTTTCCCATTAAATATTAGAATTATAAAAAAGTACTTTGCGAAAAGAATCGGCAGTAGGACGGAATCGTGTTGACCACCGATTAGTTTTTTGCTAATAACTCGTGCATCCTTCGACCGACTTCTTCGACTAAAAGCTCGATGGAAAGCTTATTTTTTACGAAAAGTCGTAAGAAATAAAATGTTTTTGATCAAAACTAAAATATCCTCAAAATCATTGAAGAAGAAGTACCTTATCAGACGAAAATATGCCATATCTAATAAGAGACATTTAAATTTTTTTAATTGCATAAATGGGTCGCATTTTATTCAGAATTAATAGTTTTTTTATATGGACAAAATTTTTTCCCATTAAATATTAGAATTATAGAAAAGTACTTTGCGAAAAGAATCGGCAGTAGGACGGAATCGTGTTGACCACCGATTAGTTTTTTGCTAATAACTCGTGCATCCTTCGACCGACTTCTTCGACTAAAAGCTCGATGGAAAGCTTATCTGTTCCTCTTTCAGATGGCATTAACATATTTTACGAAAAGTCATGAGAAATAAAATGTTTTTGATCAAAACTAAAATATCCTCGAAATCATTGAAGAAGAAGTACCTTATCAGACGAAAATATGCCTTATCTAATAAGAGACATTTAAATTTTTTAACTGCATAAACAGGCGGCATTTTATTCAGAATTAATAGTTTCTTACATGGACAAAAAATTCTTTTAATTTTTTCCCATTAAAAACTACAATTATAGAAAAGCATTTTGCGAAAAGAATCGGCAGTAGGACGGAAACGTGTTGACCACCGATTAGTTTTTTGCTAATAACTCGTGCATCCTTTGACCGACTTCTTTGACTAAGAGCTCGATGGAAAGCTTATCTGTTCCTCTTTCAGATGGCATAAACATATTTTACGAAAAGTTGTAAGAAATAAAATTTTTTTGGTCGAAACTAAAATTTCTTCGAAATCATTGAAAAAGGAGTACCTTATCATACGAAAATATGCCTTCTCTAATGAGAGGCATTTAAATTTTTTTAATTGCATAAATGGGTGGCATTTTATTCAGAATTAATAGCTTTTTTACATGGACAAAAAATTCGTTTAATTTTTTCGCATTAAATACTACAATTATAGAAAAGCATTTTACGAAGAGAATCGGCAGTAGGACGGAAACGTGTTGACCACCGATTAGTTTTTTGCTAAAAACTCTTGCATCCTTTGACCGACTTCTTTGACTAAGAGCTCGATGGAAAGCTTATCTGTTCCTCTTTCAGATGGCATAAACATATTTTACGAAAAGTCATGAGAAATAAAATTTTTTTGATCAAAACCAAAATATCCTCGAAATCATTGAAAACGAAGTAACTTATCAGACGAAAATATGCCTTATCTAATAAGAGACAGATAAATTTTTTTAATTGCATAAATGGGTGGCATTTTATTCAGAATTAATAGTTTTTTACATAAACAAAAACTCCCTTTTTGCATTTTGCGAAAAGAATCGGCAGTAGGACGGAAACGTGTTGACCATCGATCAGTTTTTTGCTAATAACTCTTGCATCCTTCGACCGACTCCTTAGACTAAGAGCTCGTAAGAATGCTTTTCTGTTCCTCTTTCAGATGGCATTAACATATTTTACGAAAAGTCATGAGAAATAAAATTTTTTTGATCAAAACTAAAATATCCTCGAAATCATTGAAAAAGAAGTACGAAGTACGATCAGACGAAAATATGCCTTATCGAATCAGAGACATTGGTTTGGTTGGTTTTTTGCTAACAACTCTTGCATCCTTCGACCGACTTCTTCGACTAAAAGCTCGATGGAAAGCTTATCTATTGCTCTTTCAGTTGGCATTAACATTTTTTACGAAAAGTCGTAAGAAATAAAATTTAAAAAAAAAAAACTAAAATATCCTCAAAATCATTGAAAAAGAAGTACCTTATCAGTCGAAAATATGCCTTATCTAATAAGAGACATTTAAATTTTTTTAATTTCATAAATGGGTGGCATTTTATTCAGAATTAATAGTTTTTAACGTGGACGAAAAATTCGTTTAATTTTTTCCCATTAAATACTATAATTATAGAAAAGTATTTTGCGAAAAGAATCGGCAGTAGGACGGAAACGTGTTGACCACCGATTAGTTTTTTGCTAATAACTCCTGCATCCTTCGACCGACTTCCTCGACTAAAAGCTCGATGGAAAGCTTATCTGTTCCTCTTTCAGATGGCATTAGCATATTTTACGAAAAGTCATGAGAAATAAAATTTTTTTGATCAAAACTAAAATATCTTCGAAATCATAGAAGAAGAAGTACCTTATCAGACGAAAATATGCCTTATCTAATAAGAGACATTTAAATTTTTTTAATTGCATAAATGGGTCGCATTTTATTCAGAATTAATAGTTTTTTTACATGGACAAAAACTCCGTTTAATTTTTTCCCATTAAATATTAGAATTATAAAAAAGTACTTTGCGAAAAGAATCGGCAGTAGGACGGAATCGTGTTGACCACCGATTAGTTTTTTGCTAATAACTCGTGCATCCTTCGACCGACTTCTTCGACTAAAAGCTCGATGGAAAGCTTATTTTTTACGAAAAGTCGTAAGAAATAAAATGTTTTTGATCAAAACTAAAATATCCTCAAAATCATTGAAGAAGAAGTACCTTATCAGACGAAAATATGCCATATCTAATAAGAGACATTTAAATTTTTTTAATTGCATAAATGGGTCGCATTTTATTCAGAATTAATAGTTTTTTTATATGGACAAAATTTTTTCCCATTAAATATTAGAATTATAGAAAAGTACTTTGCGAAAAGAATCGGCAGTAGGACGGAATCGTGTTGACCACCGATTAGTTTTTTGCTAATAACTCGTGCATCCTTCGACCGACTTCTTCGACTAAAAGCTCGATGGAAAGCTTATCTGTTCCTCTTTCAGATGGCATTAACATATTTTACGAAAAGTCATGAGAAATAAAATGTTTTTGATCAAAACTAAAATATCCTCGAAATCATTGAAGAAGAAGTACCTTATCAGACGAAAATATGCCTTATCTAATAAGAGACATTTAAATTTTTTAACTGCATAAACAGGCGGCATTTTATTCAGAATTAATAGTTTCTTACATGGACAAAAAATTCTTTTAATTTTTTCCCATTAAAAACTACAATTATAGAAAAGCATTTTGCGAAAAGAATCGGCAGTAGGACGGAAACGTGTTGACCACCGATTAGTTTTTTGCTAATAACTCGTGCATCCTTTGACCGACTTCTTTGACTAAGAGCTCGATGGAAAGCTTATCTGTTCCTCTTTCAGATGGCATAAACATATTTTACGAAAAGTTGTAAGAAATAAAATTTTTTTGGTCGAAACTAAAATTTCTTCGAAATCATTGAAAAAGGAGTACCTTATCATACGAAAATATGCCTTCTCTAATGAGAGGCATTTAAATTTTTTTAATTGCATAAATGGGTGGCATTTTATTCAGAATTAATAGCTTTTTTACATGGACAAAAAATTCGTTTAATTTTTTCGCATTAAATACTACAATTATAGAAAAGCATTTTGCGAAGAGAATCGGCAGTAGGACGGAAACGTGTTGACCACCGATTAGTTTTTTGCTAAAAACTCTTGCATCCTTTGACCGACTTCTTTGACTAAGAGCTCGATGGAAAGCTTATCTGTTCCTCTTTCAGATGGCATAAACATATTTTACGAAAAGTCATGAGAAATAAAATTTTTTTGATCAAAACCAAAATATCCTCGAAATCATTGAAAACGAAGTAACTTATCAGACGAAAATATGCCTTATCTAATAAGAGACATTTAAATTTTTTTAATTGCATAAATGGGTGGCATTTTATTCAGAATTAATAGTTTTTTACATAAACAAAAACTCCCTTTTTGCATTTTGCGAAAAGAATCGGCAGTAGGACGGAAACGTGTTGACCATCGATCAGTTTTTTGCTAATAACTCTTGCATCCTTCGACCGACTCCTTAGACTAAGAGCTCGTAAGAATGCTTATCTGTTCCTCTTTCAGATGGCATTAACATATTTTACGAAAAGTCATGAGAAATAAAATTTTTTTGATCAAAACTAAAATATCCTCGAAATCATTGAAAAAGAAGTACGAAGTACGATCAGACGAAAATATGCCTTATCGAATCAGAGACATTGGTTTGGTTGGTTTTTTGCTAACAACTCTTGCATCCTTCGACCGACTTCTTCGACTAAAAGCTCGATGGAAAGCTTATCTATTGCTCTTTCAGTTGGCATTAACATTTTTTACGAAAAGTCGTAAGAAATAAAATTTAAAAAAAAAAAACTAAAATATCCTCAAAATCATTGAAAAAGAAGTACCTTATCAGTCGAAAATATGCCTTATCTAATAAGAGACATTTAAATTTTTTTAATTTCATAAATGGGTGGCATTTTATTCAGAATTAATAGTTTTTAACGTGGACGAAAAATTCGTTTAATTTTTTCCCATTAAATACTATAATTATAGAAAAGTATTTTGCGAAAAGAATCGGCAGTAGGACGGAAACGTGTTGACCACCGATTAGTTTTTTGCTAATAACTCCTGCATCCTTCGACCGACTTCCTCGACTAAAAGCTCGATGGAAAGCTTATCTATTGCTCTTTCAGTTGGCATTAACATTTTTTACGAAAAGTCGTAAGAAATAAAATTTAAAAAAAAAAACTAAAATATCCTCGAAATCATTGAAGAAGAAGTACCTTATCAGACGAAAATATGCCTTATCTAATAAGAGACATTAAATTTTTTAATTGCATAAACAGGCGGCATTTTATTCAGAATTAATAGTTTTTTACATGGACAAAAAATTCGTTTAATTTTTTCCATTAAAAACTACAATTATAGAAAAGCATTTTGCGAAAAGAATCGGCAGTAGGACGGAAACGTGTTGACCACCGATTAGTTTTTTGCTAATAACTCTTGCATCCTTTGACCGACTTCTTTGACTAAGAGCTCGATGGAAAGCTTATCTGTTCCTCTTTCAGATGGCATAAACATATTTTACGAAAAGTCGTAAGAAATAAAATTTTTTTGGTCGAAACTAAAATATCTTCGAAATCATTGAAAAAGGAGTACCTTATCATACGAAAATATGCCTTCTCTAATAAGAGGCATTTAAATTTTTTTAATTGCATAAATGGGTGGCATTTTATTCAGAATTAATAGCTTTTTTACATGGACAAAAAATTCGTTTAATTTTTTCCCATTAAATACTACAATTATAGAAAAGCATTTTGCGAAAAGAATCGGCAGTAGGACGGAAACGTGTTGACCACCGATTAGTTTTTTGCTAATAACTCTTGCATCCTTTGACCGACTTCTTTGACTAAGAGCTCGATGGAAAGCTTATCTGTTCCTCTTTCAGATGGCATTAGCATATTTTACGAAAAGTCATGAGAAATAAAATTTTTTTGATCAAAACTAAAATATCTTCGAAATCATAGAAGAAGAAGTACCTTATCAGACGAAAATATGCCTTATCTAATAAGAGACATTTAAATTTTTTTAATTGCATAAATGGGTGGCATTTTATTCAGAATTAATAGTTTTTTACATAAACAAAAACTCCGTTTTTGCATTTTGCTAAAAGAATCGGCAGTAGGACGGAAACGTGTTGACCACCTATCAGTTTTTTGCTAATAACTCTTGCATCCTTCGTCCGACTCCTTCAACTAAGAGCTCGATAGAACGCTTATCTGTTCCTCTTTCAGATGGCATGAACATATTTTACGAAAAGTCATGAGAAATAAAATTTTTTTGATCAAAACTAACATATCCTCGAAATCATTGAAGAAGAAGTACCTTATCAGACGAAAAAATGCCTTATCTAATAAGAGACAGATAAATTTTTTTAATTGCATAAATGGGTGTCATTTTATTCAGAATAAATAGTTTTTTACATAAACAAAAACTCCGTTTAATTTTTTCCCATTAAATACTATACTTATAGAAAAGTACTTTGCGAAATGAATCGGCAGTAGGACGGAATCGTGTTGACCACCGATTAGTTTTTTGCTAATAACTCTTGGATCCTTCGACCGACTTCTTCGACTAAAAGCTCGATAGAATGCTTATCTGTTCCTCTTTCAGATGGCATGAACATATTTTACGAAAAGTCATGAGAAATAAAATTTTTTTGATCAAAACTAACATATCCTCAAAATCATTGAAAAAGAAGTACCTTATCATACGAAAATATGCCTTATCTAATAAGAGACATTTAAATTTTTTTAATTTCATAAATGGGTGGCATTTTATTCAGAATTAATAGTTTTTAACGTTGCCAAAAAATTCGTTTAATTTTTTCCCATTAAATACTATAATTATAGAAAAGTATTTTGCGAAAAGAATCGGCAGTAGGACGGAAACGTGTTGACCACCGATTAGTTTTTTGCTAATAACTCCTGCATCCTTCGACCGACTGCTTCGACTAAAAGCTCGATGGAAAGCTTATCTATTGCTCTTTCAGTTGGCATTAACATTTTTTACGAAAAGTCGTAAGAAATGAAATTTTTTTGATCAAAACTAAAATATCCTCAAAATCATTGAAGAAGAAGTACCTTATCAGACGAAAATATGCCTTATCTAATAAGAGACATTTAAAATTTTTAATTGCATAAATGGGTCGCATTTTATTCAGAATTAATAGTTTTTTTACATGGACAAAAACTCCGTTTAATTTTTTCCCATTAAATATTAGAATTATAGAAAAGTACTTTGCGAAAAGAATCGGCAGTAGGACGGAATCGTGTTGACCACCGATTAGTTTTTTGCTAATAACTCGTGCATCCTTCGACCGACTTCTTCGACTAAAAGCTCGATGGAAAGCTTATCTGTTCCTCTTTCAGATGGCATTAACATATTTTACGAAAAGTCATGAGAAATAAAATGTTTTTGATCAAAACTAAAATATCCTCGAAATCATTGAAGAAGAAGTACCTTATCAGACGAAAATATGCCTTATCTAATAAGAGACATTTAAATTTTTTAACTGCATAAACAGGCGGCATTTTATTCAGAATTAATAGTTTTTTACATGGACAAAAAATTCGTTTAATTTTTTCCCATTAAAAACTACAATTATAGAAAAGCATTTTGCGAAAAGAATCGGCAGTAGGACGGAAACGTGTTGACCACCGATTAGTTTTTTGCTAATAACTCTTGCATCCTTTGACCGACTTCTTTGACTAAGAGCTCGATAGAAAGCTTATCTGTTCCTCTTTCAGATGGCATAAACATATTTTACGAAAAGTTGTAAGAAATAAAATTTTTTTGGTCGAAACTAAAATATCTTCGAAATCATTGAAAAAGGAGTACCTTATCATACGAAAATATGCCTTCTCTAATAAGAGGCATTTAAATTTTTTTAATTGCATAAATGGGTGGCATTTTATTCAGAATTAATAGCTTTTTTACATGGACAAAAAATTCGTTTAATTTTTTCCCATTAAATACTACAATTATAGAAAAGCATTTTGCGAAGAGACTCGGCAGTAGGACGGAAACGTGTTGACCACCGATTAGTTTTTTGCTAAAAACTCTTGCATCCTTTGACCGACTTCTTTGACTAAGAGCTCGATGGAAAGCTTATCTGTTCCTCTTTCAGATGGCATAAACATATTTTACGAAAAGTCATGAGAAATAAAATTTTTTTGATCAAAACTAAAATATCCTCGAAATCATTGAAAACGAAGTACCTTATCAGACGAAAATATGCCTTATCTAATAAGAGACATTTAAATTTTTTTAATTGCATAAATGGGTGGCATTTTATTCAGAATTAATAGTTTTTTACATAAACAAAAACTCCATTTTTGCATTTTGCGAAAAGAATCGGCAGTAGGACGGAAACGTGTTGACCACCGATCAGTTTTTTGCTAATAACTCTTGCATCCTTCGACCGACTCCTTCGACTAAGAGCTCGTAAGAATGCTTATCTGTTCCTCTTTTAGATGGCATTAACATATTTTACGAAAAGTCATGTGAAATAAAATTTTTTTGATCAAAACTAAAATATCCTCGAAATCATTGAAAACGAAGTACCTTATCAGACGAAAATATGCCTTATCTAATAAGAGACATTTAAATTTTTTTAATTGCATAAATGGGTGGCATTTTATTCAGAATTAATAGTTTTTTACATAAACAAAAACTCCATTTTTGCATTTTGCGAAAAGAATCGGCAGTAGGACGGAAACGTGTTGACCACCGATTGGTTTTTTGCTAACAACTCTTGCATCCTTCGACCGACTTCTTCGAATAAGAGCTCGATGGAAAGCTTATCTGTTCCTCTTTCAGATGGCATTAACATATTTTACGAAAAGTCAAGAAAAATAAAATTTTTTTGATCAAAACTAAAATATCCTCGAAATCATTGAAAAAGAGGTACCTTATCAGACGAAAATATGCCTTATCTAATAAGAGACATTTACATTTTTTTCATTGCATAAATGGGTGGCATTTTATTCAGAATTAATAGTTTTTTTACATGGACAAAAAATTCGTTTAATTTTTTTCCATTAAATACTAGAATTATAGAAAAGTACTTTGCGAAAAGAATCGGCAGTAGGACGGAAACGTGTTGACCACCGATTAGTTTTTTGCTAATAACTGTTGCATCCTTCGACCGACTTCTTCGAATAACAGCTCGATGGAAAGCTTATCTGTTCATCTTTCAGATGGCATTAACATATTTTACGAAAAGTCGTAAGAAATAAAATTTCTGTGATCAAAACTAAAATATCCTCGAAATCATTGAAAAAGAAGTACCTTATTAGATGAAAATATGCCTTATCTAACAAGAGACATTTAAATTTTTTCAATTTTATAAATGGGTGGCATTTTATTCAGAATTAATAGTTTTTTACATAAACAAAATTTCCGTTTAATTTTTTCCCATTAAATACTATAATTATAGAAAAGTACTTTGCGAAAAGAATCGGCAGTAGCACGGAATCGTGTTGACCACCGATTAGTTTTTTGCTAATAACTCTTGCATCCTTCGACCGAATTCTTCGAATAAGAGCTCGATGGAAAGCTTATCTGTTCCTCTTTTAGATGGCATTAACATATTTTACGAAAAGTCATGAAAAATAAAATTTTTTTGATCAAAACTAAAATATCCTCGAAATCATTGAAAAAGAAGTACCTTATCAGACGAAAATATGCCTTATCTAATAAGAGACATTTAAATTTTTTTAATTGCACAAATGGGTGGCATTTTATTCAGAATTAATAGTTTTTTACATAAACAAAATTTCCGTTTAATTTTTTCCCATTAAATACTATAATTATAGAAAAGTACTTTGCGAAAAGAAACGGCAGTAGGACGTATGATGAAATAACATAAGGTGGTCTCGTCGCGTGCCGAAGTTTTACGAAGTATCCAATTATTTCAGTGCACGTTTGCTTGTTGAAAAGAAAGGTTGTGTGCGGACGAATTTATTCTCGTTATTCTTTAACCCTTAAGCGTGCACGCATTAATATTAAATATTATATTAATAATATTAATTTCTTTTTACTTTAAAATAAGAATATATTTAAGAGTTAACTGCTTAAACAAAAAAATTTGTATTAAGAACCAAAAGCAGCGTTTAATTGGTAACTCTAAATTATTAAAAATCAAACTTTAAAAAAAAATCTCGTGTTTTATTTATAAGTGGCATATTCAAAGCCTACGGACATGCTAAGGGTTAATCAACAATCACATTGGCGCCTCACTCACACTCAATACGACACTCAGTTTACTACGTTCCTTTCACTCGCACTTATTGCGAGCATACAATAAGTGGATGTCTGTTGCCGACGAGACCACCTTATGTTATTTCATCATGGTAGGACGGAATCGTGTTGACCACCGATTAGTTTTTTGCTAATAACTCTTGCATCCTTCGACCGACTTCTTCGACTAAAAGCTCGATGGAAAGCTTATCTGTTCCTCTTTCAGATGGCATTAACATATTTTCGAAAAGTCATGAGAAATAAAATTTTTTTGATCAAAACTAAAATATCCTCGAAATCATTGAAAAAGAAGTACCTTATTAGATGAAAATATGCCTTATCTAATAAGAGACATTTAAATTTTTTTAATTTTATAAATGGGTGGCATTTTATTCAGAATTAATAGTTTTTTACATAGACAAAATCTCCGTTTAATTTTTTCCCATTAAATACTATAATTATAGAAAAGTACTTTGCGAAAAGAAACGGCAGTAGGACGGAATCGCGTTGACCACCGATTAGTTTTTTGCTAATAACTCTTGCATCCTTCGATCGACTTCTTCGACTAAAAGTTCGATGGAAAGCTTATCTTTTCCTCTTTCAGATGGCATTAACATATTTTACGAAAAGTCGTAAGAAATAAAATTTTTTTGATCGAAACTAAAATATCCTCGAAATCATTGAAAAAGATGTACCTTATCAGACGAAAATATGCCTTATCTAATAAGAGACATTTAATTTTTTTTAATTGCATAAATGGGTGGCTTTTTATTCAGAACTTATAGTTTTTTACATAAAAAAAATCTCCGTTTAATTTTTTCCCATTAAATACTATAATTATAGAAAAGTACTTTGCGAAAAGAATCGGCAGTAGGACGGAATCGTGTTGACCACCGATTAGTTTTTTGCTAATAACTCTTGCATCCTTCGACCGACTTCTTCGACTAAGAGCTCGATGGAAAGCTTATCTGTTCCTCTTTAAGATGGCACTAACATATTTTACGAAAAGTCATGAAAAATAAAATTTTTTTGATCAAAACTAAAATATCCTCGAAATCATTGAAAAAGAAGTACCCTATCAGATGAAAATATGCCTTATCTAATAATAGACATTTAAATTTTTTTAATTTTATAAATGGGTGGCATTTTATTCACAATAAATAGTTTTTTCACATTGACAAAAAATTCGTTTAATTTTTTCCCATTAAATACTATAATTATAGAAAAGTACTTTGCGAAAAGAATCGGCAGTAGGACGGAATCGTGTTGACCACCGATTGGTTTTTTGCTAATAACTCTTGCATCCTTCGACCGACTTCTTCGACTAAGAGCTCGATGGAAAGCTTATCTGTTCCTCTTTCAGATGGCATTAACATATTTTACGAAAAGTCGTAAGAAATAAAATTTTTTTGATCAAAACTAAAATATCCTCGAAGCCATTGAAAAAGAAGTATCTTATCAGACGAAAATATGCCTTATCTAATGAGAGACATTTAACTTTTTTTAATTGCATAAATGGGTGGCATTTTATTCAGAATTAATAGTTTCTTAGATGGACAAAAAATTCGTTTAATTTTTTCCCATTAAATACTATAATTATAGAAAAGCATTTTGCGAAAAGTATCGGCAGTAGGACGGAAACGTATTGACCACCGATTAGTTTTTTGCTAATAACTCTTGCATCCTTCGACCGACTTCTTCGACTAAGAGCTCGATGGAAAGCTTATCTTTTCCTCTTTCAGATGGCATTAACATATTTTACGAAAAGTCATGAGAAATAAAATTTTTTTGATCAAAACTTAAATATCCTCGAAATCATTGAAAAAGAAGTACCTTATCAGATGAAAATATGCCTTATCTAATAATAGACATTTAAATTTTTTTAATTTTATAAATGGGTGGCATTTTATTCACAATAAATAGTTTTTTCACATTTACAAAAAATTCGTTTAATTTTTTCCCATTAAATACTATAATTATAGAAAAGTACTTTGCGAAAAGAATCGGCAGTAGGACGGAATCGTGTTGACCACCGATTGGTTTTTTGCTAATAACTCTTGCATCCTTCGACCGACTTCTTCGACTAAGAGCTCGATGGAAAGCTTATCTGTTCCTCTTTCAGATGGCATTAACATATTTTACGAAAAGTCATGAAAAATAAAATTTTTTTGATCAAAACTAAAATATCCTCGAAATCATTGAAAAAGAAGTACCCTATCAGACGAAAATATGCCTTATCTAATAAGAGACATTTAAATTTTTTTAATTGCATAAATGGGTGGCATTTTATTCAGAATTAATAGTTTCTTACATAAAAAAAACTCCGTTTAATTTTTTCCCATTAAATACTAGAATTATAGAAAAGTACTTTGCGAAAAGAATCGGCAGTAGGACGGAAACGTGTTGACCACCAATTAGTTTTTTGCTAATAACTCGTGCATCCTTCGACCGACTTCTTCGAATAAGAGCTCGATTGAAAGCTTATCTGTTCCTCTTTCAGATGGCATTAACATATTTTACGAAAAGTCGTAAGAAATAAAATTTTTTTGATCAAAACTAAAATATCCTCGAAATCATTGAAAAAGAAGTACCTTATCAGACGAAAATATGCCTTATCTAACAAGAGACATTTCAATTTTTTTAATCGCATAAATGGGTGGCATGTTATTCAGAATTAATAGTTTTTTACATAAACAAAAACTCCGTTTAATTTTTTCTTATTAAATACTAGAATTATAGAAAAGTACTTTGCGAAAAGAATCGGCAGTAGAACGGAAACGTGTTGACCAGCGATTAGTTTTTTGCTAATAACTCTTGCATCTTTCGACCGACTTCTTCGACTAAGAGCTCGATGGAAAGCTTATATGTTCCTCTTTCAGATGGCATTAACATATTTTACGAAAAGTAATGAGAAATAAAATTTTTTTGATCAAAATTAAAATATCCTCGAAATCATTGAAAACGAAGTACCTTATCAGACGAAAATATGCCTTATCTAATGAGAGACATTTAAATTTTTTTAATTGCATAAATGGGTGGCATTTTATTCAGAATTAATAGTTTTTTAGATGGACAAAAAATTCGTTTAATTTTTTCCCATTAAATACTATAATTATAGAAAAGTACTTTGCGAAAAGAATCGGCAGTAGGACGGAAATGTGTTGACCACCGATTAGTTTTTTGCTAATAACTCTTGCATCCTTCGACCGACTTCTTCGACTAAGAGCTCGATGGAAAGCTTATCTATTCCCCTTTCAGTTGGCATTAACATTTTTTACGAAAAGTCGTAAGAAATAAAATTTTTTTGATCAAAACTATAATATCCTCGAAATCATTGAAAACGAAGTACCTTATCAGACGAAAATATGCCTTATCTAATAAGAGACATTTAAATTTTTTTAATTGCATAAATGGGTGGCATTTTATTCAGAATTAATAGTTTTTTAGATGGACAAAAAAATCGTTTAATTTTTTCCCATTAAATACTATAATTACAGAAAAGCATTTTGCGAAAGGAATCGGCAGTAGGACGGAAACGTGTTGACCACCGATTAGTTTTTTGCTAATAACTCTTGCATCCTTCGACCGACTTCTTCGAATAAGAGCTCGATGGAAAGCTTATCTGTTCCTCTTTCAGATGGCATTAACATATTTTACGAAAAGTCGTAAGAAATAAAATTTTTTTGATCAAAACTAAAATATCCTCGAAATCATTGAAAAAGAAGTACCTTATCAGACGAAAATATGCCTTATCTAACAAGAGACATTTCAATTTTTTTAATCGCATAAATGGGTGGCATTTTATTCAGAATTAATAGTTTTTTACATAAACAAAAACTCCGTTTAATTTTTTCTTATTAAATACTAGAATTATAGAAAAGTACTTTGCGAAAAGAATCGGCAGTAGAACGGAAACTTGTTGACCAGCGATTAGTTTTTTGCTAATAACTCTTGCATCTTTCGACCGACTTCTTCGACTAAGAGCTCGATGGAAAGCTTATCTGTTCCTCTTTCAGATGGCATTAACATATTTTACGAAAAGTAATGAGAAATAAAATTTTTTTGATCAAAACTAAAATATCCTCGAAATCATTGAAAACGAAGTACCTTATCAGACGAAAATATGCCTTATCTAATGAGAGACATTTAAATTTTTTTAATTGCATAAATGGGTGGCATTTTATTCAGAATTAATAGTTTTTTAGATGGACAAAAAATTCGTTTAATTTTTTCCCATTAAATACTATAATTATAGAAAAGTACTTTGCGAAAAGAATCGGCAGTAGGACGGAAATGTGTTGACCACCGATTAGTTTTTTGCTAATAACTCTTGCATCCTTCGACCGACTTCTTCGACTAAGAGCTCGATGGAAAGCTTATCTGTTCCTCTTTCAGATGGCATTAACATATTTTACGAAAAGTCGTAAGAAATAAAATTTTTTTGATCAAAACTAAAATATCCTCGAAATCATTGGAAAATAAAAACCTTATCATACGAAAATATGCCTTATCTAATAAGAGACATTTAACTTTCTTTAATTGCATAAATGGGTGGCATTTTATTCAGAAATACTAGTTTTTTACATGGACAAAAAATTCGTTTAATTTTTTCCCATTAAATACTATAATTATAGAAAAGTACTTTGCGAAAAGAATCGGCAGTAGGACAGAAACGTGTTGACCACCGATTAGTTTTTTGCTAATAACTCTTGCATCCTTCGACCGACTTCTTCGACTAAGAGCTCGATGGAAAGCTTATCTGTTCCTCTTTAAGATGGCATTAACATATTTTACGAAAAGTCATGAGAAATAAAATTTTTTTGATCAAAACTAAAATATCCTCGAAGCTATTGAAAAAGAAGTATCTTATCAGACGAAAATATGCCTTATCTAATGAGAGACATTTAACTTTTTTTAATTGCATAAATGGGTGGCATTTTATTCAGAATTAATAGTTTTTTAGATGGACAAAAAAATCGTTTAATTTTTTCCCATTAAATACTATAATTACAGAAAAGCATTTTGCAAAAGGAATCGGCAGTAGGACGGAAACGTGTTGACCACCGATTAGTTTTTTGCTAATAACTCTTGCATCCTTCGACCGACTTCTTCGACTAAGAGCTCGATGGAAAGCTTATCTATTCCCCTTTCAGTTGGCATTAACATTTTTTACGAAAAGTCGTAAGAAATAAAATTTTTTTGATCAAAACTAAAATATCCTCGAAATCATTGAAAACGAAGTACCTTATCAGACGAAAATATGCCTTATCTAATAAGAGACATTTAAATTTTTTTAATTGCATAAATGGGTGGCATTTTATTCAGAATTAATAGTTTTTTAGATGGACAAAAAAATCGTTTAATTTTTTCCCATTAAATACTATAATTATAGAAAAGCATTTTGCGAAAGGAATCGGCAGTAGGACGGAAACGTGTTGACCACCGATTAGTTTTTTGCTAATAACTCTTGCATCCTTCGACCGACTTCTTCGACTAAGAGCTCGATCGAAAGCTTATCTGTTCCTCTTTCAGATGGCATTAACATATTTTACGAAAAGTCATGAGAAATAAAATTGTTTTGATCAAAACTAAAATATCCTCGAAGCCATTGAAAAAGAAGTACCTTATCAGACGAAAATATGCCTTATCTAATGAGAGACATTTAACTTTTTTTAATTGCATAAATGGGTGGCATTTTATTCAGAATTAATGGTTTTTTAGATGTACAAAAAATTCGTTTAATTTTTTCCCATTAAATACTATAATTATAGAAAAGTACTTTGCGAAAAGAATCGGCAGTAGGACGGAATCGTGTTGACCACCGATTAGTTTTTTGCTAATAACTCTTGCATCCTTCGAACGACTTCTTCGACTAAAAACTCGATGGAAAGCTTATCTGTTCCTCTTTCAGATGGCATTAACATATTTTACGAAAAGTCGTAAGAAATAAAATTTTTTTGATCAAAACTAAAATATCCTCGAAATCATTGAAAAAGAAGTCCCTTATCAGACGAAAATATGCCTTGTCTAATAAGAGACATTTAAATTTTTTTAATTGCATAAATGGGTGGCATTTTATTCAGAATTAATAGTTTTTTTTACATGGACAAAAATTTCGTTTAATTTTTTCCCATTAAATACTAGAATTATAGAAAAGTATTTTGCGAAAAGAATCGGCAGTAGGACGGAATCGTGTTGACCACTGATAAGTTTTTTGCCAATAACTCTTGCATCCTTCGACCGAATTTTTCGACTAAGAGCTCGATGAAAAGCTTATCTGTTCCTCTTTCAGATGGCATTAACATATTTTACGAAAAGTCGTAAGAAATAAAATTTTTTTGATCAAAACTAAAATATCCTCGAAATCATTGAAGAAAAAGTACCTTATCAGACGAAAATATGCCTTATCTAATAAGAGACATTTACATTTTTTTCATTGCATAAATGGGCGACATTTTATTCAGAATTAATAGTTTTTACATGGACATAAAATTCGTTTAATTTTTTCCCATTAAATACTAGAATTATAGAAAAGTACTTTGCGAAAAGAATCGGCAGTAGGACGGAATCGTGTTGATTACTGATAAGTTTTTTGCTAATAACTCTTGCATCCTTCGACCGACTTCTTCGACTAAGAGCTCGATGGAAAGCTTATCTGTTCCTCTTTCAGATGGCATTAACATATTTTACGAAAAGTCATGAGAAATACAATTTTTTTTATCAAAACTAAAATATCCTCGAAGCCATTGAAAAAGAAGTACCTTATCAGACGAAAATATGCCTTATCTAATGAGAGACATTTAACTTTTTTTAATTGCATAAATGGGTGGCATTTTATTCAGAATTAATGGTTTTTTAGATGGACAAAAAATTCTTTTAATTTTTTCCCATTAAATATTATAATTATAGAAAATCATTTTGCGAAAAGAATCGGCAGTAGGACGGAAACGTGTTGACCACCGATTAGTTTTTTGCTAATAACTCTTGCATTCTTCGACCGACTTCTTCGACTAAGAGCTCGATGGAAAGCTTATCTGTTCCTCTTTTAGATGACATTAACATATTTTACGAAAAGTTTTAAGAAATAAAATTTTTTTGATAAAAACTTCTTTCAGATGGCATTAACATATTTTACGAAAAGTCATGAGAAATAAAATTGTTTTGATCAAAACTAAAATATCCTCGAAGCCATTGAAAAAAAAGTACCTTATCAGACGAAAATATGCCTTATCTAATGAGAGACATTTAACTTTTTTTAATTGCATAAATGGGTGGCATTTTATTCAGAATTAATGGTTTTTTAGATGTACAAAAAATTCGTTTAATTTTTTCCCATTAAATACTATAATTATAGAAAAGTACTTTGCGAAAAGAATCGGCAGTAGGACGGAATCGTGTTGACCACCGATTAGTTTTTTGCTAATAACTCTTGCATCCTTCGACCGACTTCTTCGACTAAGAGCTCGATGGAAAGCTTATCTGTTCCTCTTTCAGATGTCATTAACATATTTTACGAAAAGTCGTAAGAAATAAAATTTTTTTGATCAAAACTAAAATATCCTCGAAATCATTGAAGAAAAAGTACCTTATCAGACGAAAATATGCCTTATCTAATAAGAGACATTTACATTTTTTTCATTGCATAAATGGGCGACATTTTATTCAGAATTAATAGTTTTTACATGGACATAAAATTCGTTTAATTTTTTCCCATTAAATACTAGAATTATAGAAAAGTACTTTGCGAAAAGAATCGGCAGTAGGACGGAATCGTGTTGATTACTGATAAGTTTTTTGCTAATAACTCTTGCATCCTTCGACCGACTTCTTCGACTAAGAGCTCGATGGAAAGCTTATCTGTTCCTCTTTCAGATGGCATTAACATATTTTACGAAAAGTCATGAGAAATACAATTTTTTTTATCAAAACTAAAATATCCTCGAAGCCATTGCAAAAGAAGTACCTTATCAGACGAAAATATGCCTTATCTAATGAGAGACATTTAACTTTTTTTAATTGCATAAATGGGTGGCATTTTATTCAGAATTAATGGTTTTTTAGATGGACAAAAAATTCTTTTAATTTTTTCCCATTAAATATTATAATTATAGAAAATCATTTTGCGAAAAGAATCGGCAGTAGGACGGAAACGTGTTGACTACCGATTAGTTTTTTGCTAATAACTCTTGCATTCTTCGACCGACTTCTTCGACTAAGAGCTCGATGGAAAGCTTATCTGTTCCTCTTTTAGATGACATTAACATATTTTACGAAAAGTTTTAAGAAATAAAATTTTTTTGATAAAAACTAAAATATCATCGAAATCATTGAAAAAGAAGTCCCTTATCAGACGAAAATATGCCGTATCTAATAAGAGACATTTAAATTTTTTTAATTGCATAAATGGGTGGCATTTTATTCAGAATTAATAGTTTTTTTACATGGACAAAAAATTCGTTTAATTTTTTCTCATTAAATACTAGAATTATAGAAAAGTACTTTGCGAAAAGAATCGGCAGTAGAACGGAAACGTGTTGACCAGCGATTAGTTTTTTGCTAATAACTCTTGCATCCTTCGACCGACTTCTTCGACTAAGAGCTCGATGGAAAGTTTATCTGTTCCTCTTTCAGATGGCATTAACATATTTTACGAAAAGTCATGAGAAATAAAATTTTTTTGATCAAAACTAAAATATCCTCCAAATCATTGAAAACGAAGTACCTTATCAGACGAAAATATGCCTTAACTAATAAGAGACATTTAAATTTTTTTAATTGCATAAATGGGTGGCATTTTATTCAGAATTAATAGTTTTTTACATAAACAAAAACTCCGTTTAATTTTTTCCCATTAAATACAAGAATTATAGAAAAGTACTTTGCGAAAAGAATCGGCAGTAGGACGGAATAGTGTTGACCACCGATAAGTTTTTTGCTAATAACTCTTGCATCCTTCGACCGACTTCTTCGACTAAGAGCTCGATGGAAAGCTTATCTGTTCCTCTTTCAGATGGCATTAACATATTTTACGAAAAGTCGTCAGAAATAAAATTTACCGGTACCTTAACTAATACCTTATCAGACGAAAATATGCCTTATCTAATAAGAGACATTTAAATTTTTTTAATTGCATAAATGGGCGGTATTTTATTCAGAATTAATAGTTTATTACATGGACAAAAAATTCATTTAATTTTTTCCCATTAAATACTAGAATTATAGAAAAGTACTTTGCGAAAAGAATCGGCAGTAGGACGGAATCGTGTTGACCACCGATTAGCTTTTTGCTAATAACTCTTGCATCCCTCGACCGACTTTTTCGACTAAGAGCTCGATGGAAAGCTTATCTGTTCCTCTTTCAGACGGCATTAACATATTTTACGAGAAGTCGTAAGAAATAAAATTTTTTTGATCAAAACTGAAATATCCTCGAAATCATTGAAAATGAAGTACCTTATCAGACGAAAATATGCCTTATCTAATTAGAGACATTTAAATTTTTTTAATTGCATAAATGGGCGGCATTTTATTCAGAATTAATAGTTTTTTACATGGACAAAAAATTAGTTTAATTTTTTCCCATTAAATACAAGAATTATAGAAAAGTACTTTGCGAAAAGAATCGGCAGTAGAACGGAAACGTGTTGACCAGCGATTAGTTTTTTGCTAATAACTCTTGCATCCTTCGACCGACTTCTTCGACTAAGAGCTCGATGGAAAGTTTATCTGTTCCTCTTTCAGATGGCATTAACATATTTTACGAAAAGTCATGAGAAATACAATTTTTTTGATCAAAACTAAAATATCCTCCAAATCATTGAAAACGAAGTACCTTATCAGACGAAAATATGCCTTAACTAATAAGAGACATTTAAATTTTTTTAATTGCATAAATGGGTGGCATTTTATTCAGAATTAATAGTTTTTTACATAAACAAAAACTCCGTTTAATTTTTTCCCATTAAATACTATAATTATAGAAAAGCATTTTGCGAAAGGAATCGGCAGTAGGACGGAAACGTGTTGACCACCGATTAGTTTTTTGCTAATAACTCTTGCATCCTTCGACCGACTTCTTCGACTAAGAGCTCGATGGAAAGCTTATCTGTTCCTCTTTCAGATGGCATTAACATATTTTACGAAAAGTTGTAAGAAATAAAATTTTTTTGATCAAAACTAAAATATCCTCGAAATCATTGAAAATGAAGTACCTTATCAGACGAAAATATGCCTTATCTAATAAGAGACATTTAAATTTTTTTAATTGCATAAATGGGCGGCATTTTATTCAGAATTAATAGTTTTTTACATGGACAAAAAATTAGTTTAATTTTTTCGCATTAAATACAAGAATTATAGAAAAGTACTTTGCGAAAAGAATCGGCAGTAGGACGGAATAGTGTTGACCACCGATAAGTTTTTTGCTAATAACTCTTGCATCCTTCGACCGACTTCTTCGACTAAGAGCTCGATGGAAAGCTTATCTAATCCTCTTTCAGACGGCATTAACATATTTTACGAGAAGTCGTAAGAAATAAAATTTTTTTGATCAAAACTGAAATATCCTCGAAATCATTGAAAATGAAGTACCTTATCAGACGAAAATATGCCTTATCTCATTAGAGACATTTAAATTTTTTTAATTGCATAAATGGGCGGCATTTTATTCAGAATTAATAGTTTTTTACATGGACAAAAAATTAGTTTAATTTTTTCCCATTAAATACAAGAATTATAGAAAAGTATTTTGCGAAAAGAATCGGCAGTAGGACGGAATCGTGTTGACCACTGATTAGTTTTTTGCTAATAACTCTTGCATCCTTCGACCGAATTCTTCGACTAAGAGCTCGATGGAAAGCTTATCTAATCCTCTTTCAGATGGCATTAACATATTTTACGAAAAGTCGTAAGAAATAAAATTTTTTTGATCAAAACTAAAATATCCTCGAAATCATTGAAGAAGAAGTACCTCATCAGACGAAAATCTGCCTTTTCTAATATGAAACATTTAAATTTTTTTAATTGCATAAATGGGTGGCATTTTATTGAGAATTAATAGTTTTTTACATGGACAAAAAATTCGTTTAATTTTTTCCCATTAAATACTAGAATTATAGAAAAGTACTTTGCGAAAAGAATCGGCAGTAGGACGGAATCGTGTTGACCACCGATTAGTTTTTTGCTAATAACTCTTGCATCCTTCGACCGACTTCTTCAAATAAGAGCTCGATGGAAAGCTTATCTGTTCCTCTTTCAGATGGCATTAACATATTTTACGAAAAGTTGTAAGAAATAAAATTTTTTTGATCAAAACTAAAATATCCTCGAAATCATTGAAAAAGAAGTCCCTTATCAGACGAAAATATGCCTTATCTAATAAGAGAC
Source organism: Phortica okadai (assembly GCA_034638295.1). Taxonomy (NCBI): domain Eukaryota; kingdom Metazoa; phylum Arthropoda; class Insecta; order Diptera; family Drosophilidae; genus Phortica; species Phortica okadai. The sequence continues at coordinate 25,152,846 of CM067850.1, read as the reverse complement.
ATTTACATTTTTTTAATTGCATAAATGGGTGGCATTTTATTCAGAATTAATAGTTTTTTTACATGGACAAAAAATTCATTTAATTTTTTCCCATTAAATACTAGAATTATAGAAAAGTACTTTGCGAAAAGAATCGGCAGTAGGACGGAAACGTGTTGACCACCGATTAGTTTTTTGCTAATAACTCTTGCATCCTTCGACCGACTTTTTCGACTAAGAGCTCGATGGAAAGCTTATCTGTTCCTCTTTCAGACGGCATTAACATATTTTACGAGAAGTCGTAAGAAATAAAATTTTTTTGATCAAAACTAAAATATCCTCGAAATAATTGGAAAAGAAGTACCTTATCAGACGAAAATATGCCTTATCTAATAAGAGACATTTAAATTTTTTTAATTGCATAAATGGGTGGAATTTTATTCAGAATTAATAGTTTTTTACATAAAAAAACTCCGTTTAATTTTTTCCCATTAAATACTAGAATTATAGAAAAGTACTTTGCGCAAAGAATCGGCAGTAGGACGGAATCGTGTTGACCACCGATTAGTTTTTTGGTAGTAACTCTTGCATCCTTCGACCGACTTCTTCGACTAAGAGCTCGATGGAAAGCTTATCTTTTCCTCTTTCAGATGGCATTAACATATTTTACGAAAAGTCATGAGCTATAAAATTTTTTTGATCAAAACTTAAATATCCTCGAAATCATTGAAAAAGAAGTACCTTATCAGATGAAAATATGCCTTATCTAATAAGAGACATTTAAATTTTTTTAATTTTATAAATGGGTGGCATTTTATTCAGAATAAATAGTTTTTTTACATTGACAAAAAATTCGTTTAATTTTTTCCCATTAAATACTAGAATTATAGAAAAGTACTTTGCGAAAAGAATCGGCATTAGGACGGAAACGTGTTGACCACCGATTAGTTTTTTGCTAATAACTCTTGAATCCATCTACCGACTTCTTCGAATAAGAGCTCGATGGAAAGCTTATCTGTTCCTCTTTCAGATGGCATTAACATATTTTACGAAAAGTCATGAGAAATAAAATTTTTTTGATCAAAATTAAAATATCGTCGAAATCATTGAAAAAGAAAAACCTTAACATACGAAAATATGCCTTATCGAATAAGAGACATTTAAATTTTTTTAATTGCATAAATGGGTGACATCTTATTCAGAATTAATAGTTTTTTTTACATGGACAAAAACTCCGTTTAATTTTTTCCCATTAAATACTACAATTATAGAAAAGCATTTTGCGAAAAGAATCGGCATTAGGACGGAAACGTGTTGACCACCGATTAGTTTTTTGCTAATAACTCTTGCATCCATCTACCGACTTCTTCGACTAAATGCTCGATGGAAAGCTTATCTGTTCCTCTTTCAGATGGCATTAACATATTTTACGAAAATTCGTAAGAAATAAAATTTTTTTGATCAAAACTAAAATATCGTCGAAATCATTGAAAAACAAGTACCTTATCAGAAGAAAATATGCCTTATCTAATAAGAGACATTTAAATTTTTATACTTTTCACTTATGTGAAATAGTATATTAACTTTGTCACGGAGTTTGTAACAGATCGAAATATTAATTTCCGACTATATAAAGTATATATATTCTTGATCAGGACGACAAGACGAGTTGATTTAGCCATGTCCGTCTGTCCGTCTGACCGTCTGTCTGTCTGTCTGTCGGTCTGTCTGTCTGTCTGTCTGTATGTATGCAAACTAGTCCCTCAGTTTTGAAGCTATCGAGCTGAAACTTTGCACAGAGTCTTAGAATTTATTACGATGAATCATTTGTCGGAACCAGCATGATCGGATTATTGGAACAGGTAGCTCCCATACGAAAAGAAGAAGAAAAGTGAACAAAACTTGAATCGTTGTATGGAAAACTTTTTTGTTTTGTACAATAGAGTGCTGAAATTTTAAACATAGTTGTTTTACATGGTCCGACTACATGCCTGAAAGTTTCATTGAGATTGGACATCTGGAACTGGTAGCTCCCATACAAAATGAAGAAGAGGAAGAGAAGGAATATTCACGTCGTTGTATGGAAAACTTTTTTGTTTCTTAACCAATTGACTTGAAATTTTAAAGTTATGTTCTTAGGGAGGAATGAAATCTATTTTGACCAAATGTGGGCGTAACCACGCGTAGCCACGCCCACTTATAGCGAAAATTTACCCGTTGTATGGAAAACTTTTTTTGTTTTTTAACCAATTGACTTGAAACTTTACAGTTATGTTCTTAGAGAGGAATGAAAACTATTTTGACCAAAAGTGGGCGTAGCCAGGCGTAGCCACGCCCACTTATAGCGAAAATTGACCCATTGTATGGAAAACTTTTTTGTTTCTTAACCAATTGACTTGAAACTTTGCAGTTATGCTCTTAGGGAGGAATGAAAACTATTTTGATCAAAAGTGGGCGTGGCCACGCCCACTTATAGCTTAACTTGACCCTTTGTATGGAAAACTTTTTTGTTTTTCAACCAATTGACTTGAAACTTTACAGTTATGTTCTTAGGGAGGAATGAAAACTATTTTAACCAAAAGTGGGCGTAGCCACGCCTACTTATAGCGAAAATTGACCCGTTGTATGGCAAACTTTTTTGTTTTTTAACCAATTGACTTGAAACTTTGCAGTTATGCTCTTAGGGAGGAATAAAAACTATTTTGACCAAAAGTGGGCGTAGCCAGGCGTAGCCACGCCCACTTATAGCGAAAATTTACCCGTTGTATGGAAAACTTTTTTGTTTCTTAACCAATTGACTTGAAACTTTGCAGTTATGTTCTTAGGGAGGAATGAAAACTATTTTGACGAAAAGTGGGCGTAGCCACGCCCTTTTATAGCGAAAATTGACCCTTTGTATGGAAAACTTTTTTGTTTTTTTACCAATTGACTTAAAACTTTACAGTTATGTTCCTAGAGAGGAATGAAAACTATTTTGACCAAAAGTGGGCGTGGCCACGCCCACTTATAGCTTCACTTGACCCTTTGTATGGAAAACTTTTTTGTTTCTTAACCAATTGACTTGAAATTTTAAAGTTATGTTCTTAGGGAGGAATGAAAACTATTTTGACCAAAAGTGGGCGTAACCACGCGTAGCCACGCCCACTTCTAGCGAAAATTTACCCGTTGTATGGAAAACTTTTTTGTTTTTTAACCAATTGACTTGAAACTTTGCAGTTATGCTCTTAGGGAGGAATGAAAACTACTTTGATCAAAAGTGGGCGGGGCCACGCCCACTTATAGCTTAACTTGACCCTTTGTATGGAAAACTTTTTTGTTTTTTAATCAATTGACTTGAAACTTTACAGTTATGTTCTTAGGGAGGAATGAAAACTATTTTAACCAAAAGTGGGCGTAGCCACGCCTACTTATAGCGAAAATTGACCCGTTGTATGGAAAACTTTTTTGTTTTTTAATCAATTGACTTGAAACTTTACAGTTATGTTCTTAGGGAGGAATGAAAACTATTTTGATCAAAAGTGGGCGTGGCCACGCCCACTTATAGCTTAACTTGACCCTTTGTATGGAAAACTTTTTTGTTTCTTAACCAATTGACTTGAAATTTTAAAGTTATGTTCTTAGGGAGGAATGAAAACTATTTTGACCAAAAGTGGGCGTAACCACGCGTAGCCACGCCCACTTCTAGCGAAAATTTACCCGTTGTATGGAAAACTTTTTTGTTTTTTAACCAATTGACTTGAAACTTTACAGTTATGCTCTTAGGGAGGAATGAAAACTACTTTGATCAAAAGTGGGCGGGGCCACGCCCACTTATAGCTTAACTTGACCCTTTGTATGGAAAACTTTTTTGTTTTTTAATCAATTGACTTGAAACTTTACAGTTATGTTCTTAGGGAGGAATGAAAACTATTTTAACCAAAAGTGGGCGTAGCCACGCCTACTTATAGCGAAAATTGACCCGTTGTATGGAAAACTTTTTTGTTTTTTAATCAATTGACTTGAAACTTTGCAGTTATGTTCTTAGGGAGGAATGAAAACTATTTTGATCAAAAGTGGGCGTGGCCACGCCCACTTATAGCTTAACTTGACCCTTTGTATGGAAAAATTATTTTTTTTTTAATCAATTGACTTGAAACTTTACAGTTATGTTCTTAGAGAGGAATGAAAACTATTTTGACCAAAAGTGGGCGTAGCCACGCCCTTTTATAGCGAAAATTGACCCTTTGTATGGAAAACTTTTTTGTTTTTTAACCAATTGACTTGAAACTTTACAGTTATGTTCTTAGAGAGGAATGAAAACTATTTTGATCAAAAGTGGGCGTGGCCACGCCCTTTTATAGCGAAAATTGACCCTTTGTATGGAAAATTTTTTTGTTTTTTAACGAATTGACTTGAAACTTTACAGTTATGTTCTTAGAGAGGAATTAAAACTATTTTGATCAAAAGTGGGCGCAGCCACGCCCTTTTATAGCGAAAATTGACCCTTTGTATGGGAAACTTTTTTGTTTTTTAACCAATTGACTTAAAACTTTACAGTTATGTTCCTAGAGAGGAATGAAAACTATTTTGACCAAAAGTGGGCGTGGCCACGCCCACTTATAGCTTAACTTGACCCTTTGTATGGAAAACTTTTTTGTTTCTTAACCAATTGACTTGAAATTTTAAAGTTATGTTCTTAGGGAGGAATGAAAACTATTTTGACCAAAAGTGGGCGTAACCACGCGTAGCCACGCCCACTTCTAGCGAAAATTTACCCGTTGTATGGAAAACTTTTTTGTTTTTTAACCAATTGACTTGAAACTTTGCAGTTATGCTCTTAGGGAGGAATGAAAACTACTTTGATCAAAAGTGGGCGGGGCCACGCCCACTTATAGCTTAACTTGACCCTTTGTATGGAAAACTTTTTTGTTTTTTAATCAATTGATTTGAAACTTTACAGTTATGTTCTTAGGGAGGAATGAAAACTATTTTAACCAAAAGTGGGCGTAGCCACGCCTACTTATAGCGAAAATTGACCCGTTGTATGGAAAACTTTTTTGTTTTTTAATCAATTGACTTGAAACTTTACAGTTATGTTCTTAGGGAGGAATGAAAACTATTTTGATCAAAAGTGGGCGTGGCCACGCCCACTTATAGCTTAACTTGACCCTTTGTATGGAAAAATTTTTTTTTTTTTAATCAATTGACTTGAAACTTTACAGTTATGTTCTTAGAGAGGAATGAAAACTATTTTGACCAAAAGTGGGCGAAGCCACGCCCTTTTATAGCGAAAATTGACCCTTTGTATGGAAAACTTTTTTGTTTTTTAACCAATTGACTTGAAACTTTACAGTTATGTTCTTAGAGAGGAATGAAAACTATTTTGATCAAAAGTGGGCGTGGCCACGCCCTTTTATAGCGAAAATTGACCCTTTGTATGGAAAATTTTTTTGTTTTTTAACGAATTGACTTGAAACTTTACAGTTATGTTCTTAGAGAGGAATGAAAACTATTTTGATCAAAAGTGGGCGTAGCCACGCCCTTTTATAGCGAAAATTGACCCTTTGTATGGGAAACTTTTTTGTTTTTTAACCAATTGACTTGAAACTTTACAGTTATGTTCTTAGGGAGGAATAAAAACTATTTTGACCAAATGTGGGCATGGCTACGCCCACTTATCGCAAAACTTGAACCGTTGTATGGAAAAATTTTTTGTTTTTTTAACGAATTGACTTGAAACATTACAGTTATGTTTTTAGGGATTCATGAAAACTATTCATTTAGTTTTTTTTATAGTGACACAAAGTGAAAAGTATTATAGCTTTAGCCTTGCTGAAGATAGCGTCCTTACTGGTTTTAATTGCATAAATACTAGAATTATAGAAAAGTACTTTGCGAAAAGAATCGGCAGTAGGACGGAATCGTGTTGACCACCGATTAGTTTTTTGCTAATAACTCTTGCATCCTTCGACCGACTTCTTCGACTAAAAGTTCGATGGAAAGCTTGTCTATTGCTCTTTCAGTTGGCATTAACATTTTTTACGAAAAGTCGTAAAAAATAAAATTTTTTGGATCAAAACTAAAATATCCTCGAAATCATTGAAAACGAAGTACCTTATCAGACGAAAATATGTCTTATCTAATAAGAGACATTTAAATTTTTTTAATATCATAAACAGGCTGCATTTTATTCAGAATTAATAGTTTTTTACATGGACAAAAAATTCGTTTAATTTTTTCCCATTAAATACTAGAATTATAGAAAAGTACTTTGCGAAAAGAATCGGCAGTAGGACGGAATCGTGTTGACCACCGATTGGTTTTTTGCTAACAACTCTTGCATCCTTCGACCGACTTCTTCGACTAAATGCTCGATGGAAAGCTTATCTGTTCCTGTTTCAGATGGCTTTAACATATTTTACGAAAAGTCGTAAGAAATAAAATTTTTTTGATCAAAACTAAAATATCGTCGAAATCATTGAAAAAGAAAAACCTTATCATACGAAAATATGCCTTATCTAATAAGAGACATTTAAATTTTTTAATTGCATAAATGGGTGGCATTTTATTCAGAATTAATAGTTTTTTTTTTAATGGACAAAAAATTCGTTTAATTTTTTCCCATTAAATACTACAATTATAGAAAAGCATTTTGCGAAGGGAATCGGCAGTAGGACGGAATCGTGTTGACCACCGATTAGTTTTTTGCTAACAACTCTTGCATCCTTCGACCGACTTCTTCGACTAAATGCTCGATGGAAAGCTTATCTGTTCCTCTTTCAGATGGCATTAACATATTTTACGAAAAGTCGTAAGAAATAAAATTTTTTTGATCAAAACTAAAATATCCTCGAAACCATTGAAAAAGAAGTACCTTATCAGAAGAAAATGTGCCTTATCTAATAAGAGACATTTAAATTTTTTTAATTGCATAAATACTATAATTATAGAAAAGTACTTTGCGAAAAGAATCGGCAGTAGGACGGAAACGTGTTGACCACCGATTAGTTTTTTGCTAATAACTCTTGCATTCTTCGACCGACTTCTTCGACTAAGAGCTCGATGGAAAGCTTATCTGTTCCTCTTTCAGATGGCATTAACATATTTTACGAAAAGTCATGAGAAATAAAATTTTTTTGATCAAAACTAAAATATCCTCCAAATCATTGAAAAAGAAGTCCCTTATCAGACGAAAATATGCTTTATCTAATAAGAGACATTTAAATTTTTTTAATTTCATAAATGGGTGGCATTTTATTCAGAATTAATAGTTTTTTACATGGACAAAAAATTCGTTTAATTTTTTCCCATTAAATACTACAATTATAGAAAAGCATTTTGCGAAAAGAATCGGCAGTATGACGGAAACGTGTTGACCACCGATCAGTTTTTAGCTAATAACTCTTGCATCCTTCGACCGACTTCTTCGACTAAGAGCTCGATGGAAAGCTTATCTGTTCCTCTTTCAGATGGCATTAACATATTTTACGAAAAGTCGTAAGAAATAAAATTTTTTTGATCAAAACTAAAATATCCTCGAAATCATTGAAAAAGAAGTACCTTATCATACGAAAATATGCATAATCTAACAAGAGATATTTAAATTTTTTTAATTGCATAAATGGGTGACATTTTATTCAGAATTAATAGTTTTTTTACATGGACAAAAAATTCGTTTAAGTTTTTCCCATCAAATACAACAATTATAGAAAAGCATTTTGCGAAAAGAATCGGCAGTAGGACGGAAACGTGTTGACCACCGATTGGTTTTTTGCTAACAACTCTTGCATCCTTCGACCGACTTCTTCGACTAAATGCTCGATGGAAAGCTTATCTGTTCCTCTTTCAGATGGCATTAACATATTTTACGAAAAGTCGTAAGAAATAAAATTTTTTTGATCAAAACTAAAATATCCTCGAAATCATTGAAGAAGAAGTACCTTATCAGACGAAAATATGCCTTATCTAATAGGGGACATTTAAATTTTTTTAATTGCATAAATGGGTGGCTTTTTATTCAGAATTAATAGTTTTTTATATAAACAAAAACTCCGTTTACCACCGATTAGTTTTTTTCTAATAACTCTTGCATCCTTCGACCGACTTCTTCGAAGCTCGATGGAAAGCTTATCTGTTCCCTTTTCAGATGGTATTAACATATTTTACGAAAAGTCGTAAGAAATAAAATTTTTTTGATCAAAACTAAAATATCCTCCAAATCATTGAAAAAAAAGTACCTTATCATACGAAAATATGCCTTATCTAATAAGAGACATTTAAATTTTTTTAATTGCATAAACAGGTGGCATTTTATTCAGAATTAATAGTTTTTTTACATGGACAAAAAATTCGTTTAATTTTTTCCCATTAAATACTACAATTATAGAAAAGCATTTTGCGAAAAGAATCGGCAGTATGACGGAAACGTGTTGACCACCGATTAGTTTTTTGCTAATAACTTTTGCATCCTTCGACCGACTTCTTCGACTAAGAGCTCGATGGAAAGCTTATCTGTTCCTCTTTCAGATGGCATTAACATATTTTACGAAAAGTCGTAAAAAATCAAATTTTTTTGATCGAAACTAAAATATCCTCGAAATCATTGAAAAAGAAGTACCTTATCAGACGAAAATATGCCTTATCTAATAAGAGACATTTAAATTTCTTTAATTGCATAAATGGGTGGCATTTTATTCAGAATTAATAGTTTTTTACATAAACAAAAACTCCGTTTAATTTTTTCCCATTAAATACTAGAATTATAGAAAAGTACTTTGCGAAAATAATCGGCAGTAGGACTGAAACGTGTTGACCACCGATTAGTTTTTTGCTAATAACTCTTGCATCCTTCGACCGACTTCTTCGACTAAGAGCTCGATGGAAAGCTTATCTATTTCTCTTTCAGTTGGCATTAACATTTTTTACGAAAAGTCGTAAGAAATAAAGTTTTTTTGATCAAAACTAAAATATCCTCTAATTCATTGAAAACGAAGTACCTTATCAGACGAAAATATGTGTTATCTAATAAGAGACATTAAAATTTTTTTAATATCATAAACAGGCTGCATTTTATTCAGAATTAATAGTTTTTTTTACATGGACAAAAAATTCGTTTAATTTTTTCCCATTAAATACTACAATTATAGAAAAGCATTTTGCGAAAAGAATCGGCAGTAGGACGGAATCGTGTTGACCACCGATTGGTTTTTTGCTAACAACTCTTGGATCCTTCGACCGACTTCTTCGACTAAATGCTCGATGGAAAGCTTATCTGTTCCTCTTTCAGATGGCATTAACATATTTTACGAAAAGTCGTAAGAAATAAAATTTTTTTGATCAAAACTAAAATATCCTCGAAATCATTGAAAAAGAAGTACCTTATCAGAAGAAAATGTGCCTTATCTAATAAGAGACATTTAAATTTTTTTAATTGCATAAATACTATAATTATAGAAAAGTACTTTGCGAAAAGAATCGGCAGTAGGACGGAAACGTGTTTACCACCGATTAGTTTTTTGCTAATAACTCTTGCATTCTTCGACCGACTTATTCGACTAAGAGCTCGATGGAAAGCTTATCTGTTCCTCTTTCAGATGGCATTAACATATTTTACGAAAAGTCATGAGAAATAAAATTTTTTTGATCAAAACTAAAATATCCTCGAAATCATTGAAGAAGAAGTACTTTATCAGACGAAAATATGCCTTATCTAATAAGGGACATTTAAATTTTTTTAATTGCATAAATGGGTGACATTTTATTCAGAATTAATAGTTTTTTTTACATGGACAAAAAATTCGTTTAATTTTTTCCCATTAAATACTACAATTATAGAAAAGCATTTTGCGAAAAGAATCGGCAGTAGGACGGAAACGTGTTGACCACCGATTGGTTTTTTGCTAACAACTCTTGCATCCTTCGACCGACTTCTTCGACTAAATGCTCGATGGAAAGCTTATCTGTTCCTCTTTCAGATGGCATTAACATATTTTACGAAAAGTCATGAGAAATAAAATTTTTTTGATCAAAACTAAAATATCCTCGAAATCATTGAAGAAGAAGTACTTTATCAGACGAAAATATGCCTTATCTAATAAGGGACATTTAAATTTTTTTAATTGCATAAATGGGTGGCATTTTATTCACAATTAATAGTTTTTTACACAAACAAAAACTCCGTTTACCACCGATTAGTTTTTTTCTAATAACTCTTGCATCCTTCGACCGACTTCTTCGAATAAGAGCTCGATGGAAAGCTTATCTGTTCCCTTTTCAGATGGCATTAACATATTTTACGAAAAGTCGTAAGAAATAAAATTTTTTTGATCAAAACTAAAATGACCTCCAAATCATTGAAAAAAAAGCACCTTATCATACGAAAATATGCCTTATCTAATAAGAGACATTTAAATTTTTTTATTTGCATAAATGGGTGGCATTTTATTCAGAATTAATAGTTTTTTACTTAAACAAAAACTCCGTTTAATTTTTTCCCATTAAATACTATAATTATAGAAAACTACTTTGCGAAAAGAATCGGCAGTAGGACGGAAACGTGTTGACAACCGATTAGTTTTTTGCTAATAACTCTTGCATCCTTCGACCGACTTCTTCGACTAAGAGCTCGATGGAAAGCTTATCTATTTCTCTTTCAGTTGGCATTAACATTTTTTACGAAAAGTCGTAGGAAATAAAGTTTTTTTGATCAAAACTAAAATATCCTCGAAATCATTGAAAACGAAGTACCTTATCAGACGAAAATATGTCTTATCTAATAAGAGACATTTAAATTTTTTTAATATCATAAACAGGCTGCATTTTATTCAGAATTAATAGTTTTTTACATGGACAAAAAATTCGTTTAATTTTTTCCCATTAAATACTAGAATTATAGAAAAGTACTTTGCGAAAAGAATCGGCAGTAGGATGGAAACGTGTTGACCACCGATTAGTTTTTTGCTAATAACTCTTGCATCCATCTACCGACTTCTTCGAATAAGAGCTCGATGGAAAGCTTATCTGTTCCTCTTTCAGATGGCATTAACATATTTTACGAAAAGTCATGAGAAATAAAATTTTTTTTATCAAAATTAAAATATCCTCGAAATCATTGAAAAAGAAAAACCTTTTCATACGAAAATATGCCTTATCTAATTAGAGACATTTAAATTTTTTTAATTGCATAAATGGGTGGCATTTTATTCAGAATTAATAGTTTTTTTTACATGGACAAAAAATTCGTTTAATTTTTTCCCATTAAATACTACAATTATAGAAAAGCATTTTGCGAAAAGAATCGGCAGTAGGACGGAATCGTGTTGACCACCGATTGGTTTTTTGCTAACAACTCTTGCATCCTTCGACCGACTTCTTCGACTAAATGCTCGATGGAAAGCTTATCTGTTCCTCTTTCAGATGGCATTAACATATTTTACGAAAAGTCGTAAGAAATAAAATTTTTTTGATCAAAACTAAAATATCGTCGAAATCATTGAAAAAGAAGTACCTTATCAGAAGAAACCAGTAAGGACGCTATCTTCAGCAAGGCTGAAGCTATAATACTTTTCACTTTGTGTCACTATAAAAAAAAACTAAATGAATAGTTTTCATGCCTCCCTAACAACATAACTGTAATGTTTCAAGTCAATTCGTTAAAAAACAAAAAATTTTTCCATACAACGGTTCAAGTTAGGATATAAGTGGGCGTAGCCATGCCCACATTTGGTCAAAATAGTTTTCATTCCTCCCTAAGAACATAACTGTAAAGTTTCAAGTCAATTGGTTAAAAAACAAAAAAGTTTTCCATACAACGGGTCAATTTTCGCTATAAAAGGGCGTGACCACGCCTACTTTTGATCAAAATAGTTTTCATTCCTCCCTAAGAGCATAACTGCAAAGTTTCAAGTCAATTGGTTAAAAAACAAAAAAGTTTTCCATACAACGGGTCAATTTTTGCTATAAGTAGGCGTGGCTACGCCCACTTTTGGTCAGAATAGTTTTCATTCCTCCCTAAGAGCATAACTGCAAAGTTTCAAGTCAATTGGTTAAAAAGCAAAAAAGTTTTCCATACAACGGGTCAATTTTCGCTATAAAAGGGCGTGGCCACGCCCACTTTTGATCAAAATAGTTTTCATTCCTCCCTAAGAGCATAACTGCAAAGTTTCAAGTCAATTGGTTAAAAAACAAAAAAGTTTTCCATACAAAGGGTCAAGTGAGGCTATAAGTGGGCGTGGCCATGCCCACTTTTGATCAAAATAGTTTTCATTCCTCCCTAAGCGCATAACTGCAAAGTTTCAAGTCAATTGGTTAAAAAACAAAAAAGTTTTCCATACAAAGGCTCAATTTTCGCTATAAAAGGGCGTGGCCACGCCCACTTTTGATCAAACTAGTTTTTATTCCTCCCTAAGAGCATAACTGCAAAGTTTCAAGTCAATTGGTTAAAAAACAAAAAAGTTTTCCATACAAAGGGTCAAGTGAGGCTATAAGTGGGCGTGGCCATGCCCACTTTTGATCAAAATAGTTTTCATTCCTCCCTAAGAGCATAACTGCAAAGTTTCAAGTCAATTGGTTAAAAAACAAAAAAGTTTTCCATACAAAGGCTCAATTTTCGCTATAAAAGGGCGTGGCCACGCCCACTTTTGATCAAAATAGTTTTTATTCCTCCCTAAGAGCATAACTGCAAAAGTTTCAAGTCAATTGGTTAAAAAACAAAAAAGTTTTCCATACAACGGGTCAATTTTTGCTATAAGTAGGCGTGGCTACGCCCACTTTTGGTCAAAATAGTTTTCATTCCTCTCTAGGAACATAACTGTAAAGTTTTAAGTCAATTGGTTAAAAAACAAAAAAGTTTTCCATACAACGGGTCAATTTTTGCTATAAGTAGGCGTGACTACGCCCACTTTTGGTCAAAATAGTTTTCATTCCTCTCTAGGAACATAACTGTAAAGTTTCAAGTCAATTGATTAAAAAACCAAAAAGTTTTCCATACAAAGGGTCAAGTTAAGCTATAAGTTGGCGTGGCCATGCCCACTTTTGATCAAAATAGTTTTCACTCCTCCCTAAGAACATAACTGCAAAGTTTCAAGTCAATTGGTTAAGAAACAAAAAAGTTTTCCATACAACGGGTCAATTTTCGCTATAAGTGGGCGTGGCTACGCCTGGCTACGCCCACTTTTGGTCAAAATAGTTTTCATTCCTCCCTAAGAGCATAACTGCAAAGTTTCAAGTCAATTGGTTAAAAAACAAAAAAGTTTTCCATACAACGGGTCAATTTTCGCTATAAGTAGGCGTGGCTACGCCCACTTTTGGTTAAAATAGTTTTCATTCCTCCCTAAGAACATAACTGTAAAGTTTCAAGTCAATTGGTTGAAAAACAAAAAAGTTTTCCATACAAAGGGTCAAGTTAAGCTATAAGTGGGCGTGGCTACGCCCACTTTTGATCAAAATAGTTTTCATTCCTCCCTAAGAGCATAACTGCAAAGTTTCAAGTCAATTGGTTAAGAAACAAAAAAGTTTTCCATACAACGGGTCAATTTTCGCTATAAGTGGGCGTGGCTACGCCTGGCTACGCCTACTTTTGGTCAAAATAGTTTTCATTCCTCTCTAAGAACATAACTGTAAAGTTTCAAGTCAATTGGTTAAAAAACAAAAAAGTTTTCCATACAACGGGTAAATTTTCGCTATAAGTGGGCGTGGCTACGCGTGGTTACGCCCACATTTGGTCAAAATAGATTTCATTCCTCCCTAAGAACATAACTTTAAAATTTCAAGTCAATTGGTTAAGAAACAAAAAAGTTTTCCATACAACGACGTGAATATTCCTTCTCTTCCTCTTCTTCATTTTGTATGGGAGCTACCAGTTCCAGATGTCCAATCTCAATGAAACTTTCAGGCATGTAGTCGGACCATGTAAAACAACTATGTTTAAAATTTCAGCACTCTATTGTACAAAACAAAAAAGTTTTCCATAAAACGATTCAAGTTTTGTTCACTTTTCTTCTTCTTTTCGTATGGGAGCTACCTGTTCCAATAATCCGATCATGCTGGTTCCGACGAATGATTCATCGTAATAAATTCTAAGACTCTGTGCAAAGTTTCAGCTCGATAGCTTCAAAACTGAGGGACTAGTTTGCATACATACAGACAGACCGACAGACAGACAGACAGACCGACAGACAGACAGACGGACAGACGGACATGGCTAAATCAACTCGTCTTGTCGTCCTGATCAAGAATATATATACTTTATATAGTCGGAAATTAATATTTCGATCTGTTACAAACTCCGTGACAAAGTTAATATATTATACTATTTCACATAGGTGAAAAGTATAAATATGCCTTATCTAATAAGAGACATTTAAATTTTTATACTTTTCACGTATGTGAAATAGTATAATAACTTTGTGCTGAAGTTTGTAACAGATCGAAATATTCATTTCCGACTATATAAAGTATATATATTCTTGATCAGGACGACAAGACGAGTTGATTTAGCCATGTCCGTCTGTCCGTCCGTCTGTCTGTATATATACAATCTCCTCCCACAGTTTTGAAGATATTGAGCTGAAATTTTGCACAGAGACTGCTTATTTGTGCGATCAACTCATTTGTCGGATCCAGCCATATCGGACCACTGGAACTGGTAGCCCCCATACGAAAAGAAGAAGAAAAATGAACAAAACTTGAGTCGTTGTATGGAAAAGTTTTTTGTTTTGTATGATAGAGTGCTGAAATTTTAAACATAGTAGTTCTACATAGTCCGACTACATGCCTGAAAGTTTCAATGAGATTGGACATCTGGAACTGGTAGCTCCCATACAAAATGAAGAAGAGGAAGAGAAGCAATATTCACGTCGTTGTATGGACAACTTTTTTGTTTTTCAACCAATTGACTTGAAATTTTAAAGTTATGTTCTTGGGGAGGAATGAAAACTATTTTGACCAAAAATGGGCGTAGCCACGCGTAGCCACGCCCACTTCTAGCGAAAATTGACCCGTTGTATGAAAAACTTTTTTGTTTTTTAACCAATTGACTTGAAATTTTAAAGTTATATTCTTAGGAAGGAATGAAAACTATTTCGACCAAAAGTGGGCGTAGCCACGCCCACTTATAGCGAAAATTGACCCGTTGTATGGAAAACTTTTTTGTTTTTTAACCAATTGACTTGAAACTTTACAGTTATGTTCTTAGGGAGGAATGAAAACTATTTTGACCAAAAGTGGGCGTAGCCACGCCCACTTATAGCAAAAATTGACCCGTTGTATGGAAAACTTTTTTGTTTTTCAACGAATTGACTTGAAACTTTACAGTTATGTTCTTAGGGAGGAATGAAAACTATTTTGACCAAAAGTGGGCGTGGCCACGCCCTTTTATAGCAAAATTTGACCCGTTGTATGGAAAACTTTTGTGTTGTTTAACCAATTGACTTGAAACTTTACAGTTATGTTCTTAGGGAGGAATGAAAACAATTTTGACCAAAAGTGGGCGCGGCCACACCCTTTTTTAGTGAAAATTGACCCGTTGTATGGAAAACTTTTTTGTTTTTTAACCAATTGACTTGAAACTTTAAGGTTATGTTCTTAGGGAGGCATGAAAACTATTTTGACCCAAAGTGAGCGTGGCCACGCCTTTTTTTTAGCGAAAATTGACCAATTGACTTGAAACCTTACAGTTATCTTCTTAGGGAGGAATGAAAACTATTTTGACCAAAAGTGGGCATGGCTACGCCCACTTATCGCAAAACTTGAACCGCTGTATGGAAAACTTTTTTGTTTTTTAACCAATTGACTTGAAACCTTACAGTTATGTTGTTATGGAGGCATGAAAACTATTCATTTAGTTTTTTAGTGACACAACGTGAAAAGTATTATAGCTTCAGCCTTGCTGAAGATAGCGTCCTTACTGGTTTTAATTGTATAAATACTATAATTATAGAAAAGTACTTTGCGAAAAGAATCGGCAGTAGGACGGAAACGTGTTGACCACCGATTAGTTTTTTGCTAATAACTCTTGCATTCTTCGACCGACTTCTTCGAATAAGAGCTCGATGGAAAGCTTATCTGTTCCTCTTTCAGATGGCATTAACATATTTTACGAAAAGTCGTAAGAAATAAAATTTTTTTGATCAAAACTAAAATATCCTCGAAATCATTGAAAAAGAAGTACCTTATCAGACGAAAATATGCCTTATCTAATAAGAGACATTTAAATTTTTTTAATTGCATAAATGGGTGGCATTTTATTCAGAATTAATAGTTTTTTACATAAACAAAAACTCCGTTTGCCACCCATTAGTTTTTTTCTAATAACTCTTGCATCCTTCGACCGACTTCTTCGACTAAGAGCTCGATGGAAAGCTTATCTGTTCCTCTTTCAGATGGCATTAACATATTTTACGAAAAGTCGTAAGAAATAAAATTTTTTTGATCAAAACTAAAATATCCTCGAAATCATTGAAAAAGAAGTACCTTATCATACGAAAATATGCCTTATCTAATTAGAGACATTTAAATTTTTTTAATTACATAAACAGGTGGCATTTTATTCAGAATTAATAGTTTTTTTGCATGGACAAAAAATTCGTTTAATTTTTTTCCCATTAAATACTACAATTATAGAAAAGCATTTTGCGAAAAGAATCGGCAGTAGGACGGAAACGTGTTGACCACCGATTAGTTTTTTGCTAATAACTCTTGCATCCTTCGACCGACTTCTTCGACTAAGAGCTCGATGGAAAGCTTATCTGTTCCTCTTTCAGATGGCATTAACATATTTTACGAAAAGTCGTAAGAAATAAAATTTTTTTGATCGAAACTAAAATATCCTCGAAATCATTGAAAAAGAAGTACCTTATCACACGAAAATATGCCTTATCTAACAAGAGCCATTTAAATTTTTTTAATTGCATAAATGGGTGACATTTTATTCAGAATTAATAGTTTTTTTACATGGACAAAAAATTCGTTTAATTTTTTCCCATCAAATACTACAATTATAGAAAAGCATTTTGCGAAAAGAATCGGCAGTAGGATGGAAACGTGTTGACCACCGATTAGTTTTTGCTGATAACTCTTGCATCCTTCGACCGACTTCTTCGACTAAGAGCTCGATGGAAAGCTTATCTGTTCCTCTTTCAGATGGCATTAACATATTTTACGAAAAGTCGTAAGAAATAAAATTTTTTTGATCAAAACTAAAATATCCTCGAAATCATGCCTTATCTAATAAGAGACATTTATATTTTTTTAATTGCATAAATGGGTGGCATTATATTCAGAATTAATAGTTTTTTTACATGGACAAAAAATTCGTTTAATTTTTTCCCATTAAATACTACAATTATAGAAAAGCATTTTGCGAAAAGAATCGGCAGTAGGACGGAAACGTGTTGACCACCGATTAGTTTTTTGCTAATAACTCTTGCATCCTTCGACCGACTTCTTCGACTAAGAGCTCGATGGAAAGCTTATCTGTTCCTCTTTGAGATGGCATTAACATATCTTACGAAAAGTCGTAAGAAATAAAATTTTTTTGATCAAAACTAAAATATTCTCGAAATCATTGAAAAAGAAGTCCCTTATCAGACGAAAATATGCCTTATCTAGTAAGAGACATTTAAATTTTTTTAATTGCATAAATGGGTGGCATTTTATTCTGCATTAATAGTTTTTTTACATGGACAAAAAATTCGTTTAATTTTTTCCCATTAAATACTACAATTATAGAAAAGCATTTTGTGAAAAAAATCGGCAGTAGGACGGAAACGTGTTGACCACCGATTGGTTTTTTGCTTACAACTCTTGCATCCTTCGACCGACTTCTTCGAATAAGAGCTCGATTTAAAGCTTATCTGTTCCTCTTTCAGATGGCATTAACATATTTTACGAAAAGTCATGAGAAATAAAATTTTTTTGATCAAAACTAAAATATCCTCGAAATCATTGAAGAAGAAGTACCTTATTAGACGAAAATATGCCTTATCTAATAAGAGATATTTAAATTTTTTTAATTTCATAAATGGGTGGCATTTTATTCAGAACTAAAAGTTTTTTACATAAACAGAAACTCCGTTTAATTTTTTCCCATTAAATACTAGAATTATAGAAAAGTACTTTGCGAAAAGAATCGGCAGTAGGACGGAAACGTGTTGACCACCAATTAGTTTTTTGCTAATAACTCTTGCATCCTTCGACCGACATATTCGACTCTTTCAGACGGCATTAACATATTTTACGAAAAGTCATGAGAAATAAAATTTTTTTGATCAAAACTAAAATATCCTCGAAATCATTGAAAAATATGTACCTTATCAGACGATAATATGCCTTATCTAAAAAGAGCCATTTAAATTTTTTTAATTGCATAAATGGGTGGCATTTTATTCAGAATTAATAGTTTTTTACATAAACAAAAACTCCGTTTACCACCGATTAGTTTTTTTCTAATAACTCTTGCATCCTTCGGCCGACTTCTTCGAATAAGAGCTCGATGGAAAGCTTATCTGTTCCTCTTTGAGATGGCATTAACATATTTTACGAAAAGTCGTAAGAAATAAAATTTTTTTGATCAAAATTAAAATATCCTCCAAATCATTGAAAAAAAAGTACCTTATCATACGAAAATATGCCTTATCTAATAAGAGACATTTGAATTTTTTTAATTACATAAACAGGTGGCATTTGATTCAGAATTAATAGTTTTTTTACATGGACAAAAAATTCGTTTAATTTTTATCCCATTAAATACTACAATTATAGAAAAGCATTTTGCGAAAAGAATCGGCAGTATGACGGAAACGTGTTGACCACCGATCAGTTTTTTGCTAATAACTCTTGCATCCTTCGACCGACTTCTTCAACTAAGAGCTCGATGGAAAGCTTCTCTGTTCCTCTTTCAGATGGCATTAACATATTTTACGAAAAGTCGTAAGAAATAAAATTTTTTTGATCAAAACTAAAATATCCTCGAAATCATTGAAAAAGAAGTACCTTATCATACGAAAATATGCATAATCTAACAAGAGACATTTAAATTTTTTTAATTGCATAAATGGGTGACATTTTATTCAGAATTAATAGTTTTTTTACATGGACAAAAAATTCGTTTAATTTTTTCCCATCAAATACTACAATTATAGAAAAGCATTTTGCGAAAAGAATCGGCAGTAGGACGGAAACGTGTTGACCACCGATTAGTTTTTTGCTAATAACTCTTGCATCCTTCGACCGACTTCTTCGACTAAGAGCTCGATGGAAAGCTTATCTGTTCCTCTTTCAGATGGCATTAACATATTTTACGAAAAGTCGTAAGAAATAAAATTTTTTTGATCAAAACTAAAATATCCTCGAAATCATTCAAGAAGAGGTACCTTATCAGACGAAAATATGCCTTATCTAATAAGAGACATTTAAATTTTTTTAATTGCATAAATGGGTGGCATTTTATTCAGAATTAATAGTTTTTTTACGTGGACAAAAAATTCGTTTAATTTTTTCCCATTAAATACTACAATTATAAAAAAGCATTTTGCGAAAAGAATCGGCAGTAGGACGGAATCGTGTTGACCACCGATTGGTTTTTTGCTAACAACTCTTGCATCCTTCGACCGACTTCTTCGAATAAGAGCTCGATGGAAAGCTTATCTGTTCCTCTTTCAGATGGCATTAACATATTTTACGAAAAGTCGTAAGAAATAAAATTTTTTTGATCAAAACTAAAATATCCTCGAAATCATTCAAGAAGAGGTACCTTATCAGACGAAAATATGCCTTATCTAATAAGAGACATTTAAATTTTTTTAATTGCATAAATGGGTGGCATTTTATTCAGAATTAATAGTTTTTTTACGTGGACAAAAAATTCGTTTAATTTTTTCCCATTAAATACTACAATTATAAAAAAGCATTTTGCGAAAAGAATCGGCAGTAGGACGGAATCGTGTTGACCACCGATTGGTTTTTTGCTAACAACTCTTGCATCCTTCGACCGACTTCTTCGAATAAGAGCTCGATGGAAAGCTTATCTGTTCCTCTTTCAGATGGCATTAACATATTTTACGAAAAGTCGTAAGAAATAAAATTTTTTTGATCAAAACTAAAATATCCTCGACATCATTGAAAAAGAAGTACCTTATCAGACGAAAATATGCCTTATCTAATAAGAGACATTTAAATTTTTTTAATTGCATAAATGGGTGGCATTATATTCAGAATTAATAGTTTTTTTACATGGACAAAAAATTCGTTTAATTTTTTCCCATTAAATACTACAATTATAGAAAAGCGTTTTGCGAAAAGAATCGGCAGTAGGACGGAAACGTGTTGACCACCGATTAGTTTTTTGCTAATAACTCTTGCATCCTTCGACCGACTTCTTCGACTCTTTCAGACGGCATTAACATATTTTACGAAAAGTCATGAGAAATAAAATTTTTTTGATCAAAACTAAAATATCGTCGAAATCATTGAAAAATATGTACCTTATCAGACGAAAATATGCCTTATCTAATAAGAGACATTTAAATTTTTTTAATTGCATAAATGGGTGGCATTTTATTTAGAATTAATAGTTTTGTACATGGACAAAAAATTCGTTTAATTTTTTACCATTAAAAACTAGAATTATAGAAAAGTACTTTGCGAAAAGAAGCGGCAGTAGGACGGAATCGTGTTGACCACCGATTGGTTTTTTGCTAACAACTCTTGCATCCTTCGACCGACTTCTTCGAATAAGAGCTCGATGGAAAGCTTATCTGTTCCTCTTTCAGATGGCATTAACATATTTTACGAAAAGTCATGAGAAATAAAATTTTTTTGATCAAAACTAAAATATCCTCGAAATCATTGAAAAATATGTACCTAATCAGACGAAAATATGCCTTCACTAATAAGAGACATTTAAATTTTTTTAATTGCATAAATGGGTGGCATTTTATTCAGAATTAATAGTTTTTTACATAAACAAAAACTCCGTTTAATTTTTTGCCATTAAATACTACAATTATAGAAAAGTATTTTGCGAAAAGAATCGGCAGTAGGACGGAAACGTGTTGACCACCGATTAGTTTTTGCTGATAACTCTTGCATCCTTCGACCGACTTCTTCGACTAAGAGCTCGATGGAAAGCTTATCTGTTCCTCTTTCAGATGGCATGAGCATATTTTACGAAAAGTCGTAAGAAATAAAATTTTTTTGATCAAAACTAAAATATCCTCGAAATCATTGAAAAAGAAGTACCTTATCATACGAAAATATGCATAATCTAACAAGAGACATTTAAATTTTTTTAGTTGCATAAATGGGTGGCATTTTATTCAGAATTAATAGTTTTTTTACATGGACAAAAAATTCGTTTAATTTTTTCCCATTAAATACTACAATTATAGAAAAGCATTTTGCGAAAAGAATCGGCAGTAGGACGGAAACGTGTTGACCACCGATTAGTTTTTTGCTAATAACTCTTGCATCCTTCCACCGACTTCTTCGACTAAGAGCTCGATGGAAAGCTTATCTGTTCCTCTTTCAGATGGTATTAACATATTTTACGAAAAGTCGTAAGAAATAAAATTTTTTTGATCAAAACTAAAATATCCTCGAAATCATTGAAGAAGAGGTACCTTATCAGACGAAAATATGCCTTATCTAATAAGAGAATTTTAAAATTTTTTAATTGCATAAATGGGTGGCATTTTATTTAGAAGAAATAGTTTTTTTACATGGACAAAAAATTCGTTTAATTTTTTCCCATTAAATACTACAATTATAGAAAAGTACTTTGCGAAAAGAATCGGCAGTAGGACGGAATCGTGTTGACCACCGATTGGTTTTTTGCTAACAACTCTTGCATCCTTCGACCGACTTCTTCGACTAAGAGCTCGATGGAAAGCTTATCTGTTCCTCTTTCAGATGGTATTAACATATTTTACGAAAAGTCGTAAGAAATAAAATTTTTTTGATCAAAACTAAAATATTCTCGAAATCATTGAAGAAGAGGTACCTTATCAGACGAAAATATGCCTTATCTAATAAGAGACATTTAAATTTTTTTAATTGCATAAATGGGTGGCATTATATTCAGAATTAATAGTTTTTTTACGTGGACAAAAAATTCGTTTAATTTTTTCCCATTAAATACTACAATTATAGAAAAGCATTTTGCGAAAAGAATCGGCAGTAGGACGGAATCGTGTTGACCACCGATTGGTTTTTTGCTAACAACTCTTGCATCCTTCGACCGACTTCTTCGATTAAGAGCTCGATGGAAAGCTTATCTGTTCCTCTTTCAGATGGCATTAACATATTTTACGAAAAGTCATGATAAATAAAATTTTTTTGATCAAAACTAAAATATCCTCGAAATCATTGAAGAAGAAGTACCTTATCATACGAAAATATGCATAATCTAACAAGAGACATTTAAATTTTTTTAATTGCATAAATGGGTGGCATTTTATTCAGAATTAATAGTTTTTTTACATGGACAAAAAATTCGTTTAATTTTTTCCCATTAAATACTACAATTATAGAAACGCATTTTGCGAAAAGAATCGGCAGTAGGACGGAAACGTGTTGACCACCGATTAGTTTTTTGCTAATAACTCTTGCATCCTTCGACCGACTTCTTCAACTAAGAGCTCGATGGAAAGCTTATCTGTTCCTCTTTCAGATGGTATTAACATATTTTACGAAAAGTCGTAAGAAATAAAATTTTTTTGATCAAAACTAAAATATTCTCGAAATCATTGAAAAAGAAGTCCCTTATCAGACGAAAATATGCCTTATCTAATAAGAGACATTTAAATTTTTTTAATTGCATAAATGGGTGGCATTTTATTCAGAGTTAATAGTTTTTTTGTATGGACAAAAAATTCGTTTAATTTTTTCCCATTAAATACTACAATTATAGAAAAGTACTTTGCGAAAAGAATCGGCAGTAGGACGGAATCGTGTTGACCACCGATTAGTTTTTTGCTAACAACTCTTGCATCCTTCGACCGACTTCTTCGACTAAGAGCTCGATGGAAAGCTTATCTGTTCCTCTTTCAGATGGTATTAACATATTTTACGAAAAGTCGTAAGAAATAAAATTTTTTTGGTCAAAACTAAAATATTCTCGAAATCATTGAAGAAGAGGTACCTTATCAGACGAAAATATGCCTTATCTAATAAGAGACATTTAAATTTTTTTAATTGCATAAATGGGTGGCATTATATTCAGAATTAATAGTTTTTTTACGTGGACAAAAAATTCGTTTCATTTTTTCCCATTAAATACTACAATTATAGAAAAGCATTTTGCGAAAAGAATCGGCAGTAGGACGGAATCGTGTTGACCACCGATTGGTTTCTTGCTAATAAGTCTTGCACCCTTCGACCGACTTCTTCGACTAAGAGCTCGATGGAAAATCGATGTTCCTCTTTCAGATGGCATTAACATATTTTACGAAAAGTCATGAGAAATAAAATTTTTTTGATCAAAACTAAAATATCCTCGAAATCATTGAAGAAAAAGTACCTTATCATACGAAAATATGCATAATCTAACAAGAGACAATTAAATTTTTTTAATTGCATAAATGGGTGGCATTTTATTCAGAATTAATAGTTTTTTTACATGGACAAAAAATTCGTTTAATTTTTTCCCATTAAATACTACAATTATAGAAAAGCATTTTGCGAAAAGAATCGGCAGTAGGACGGAAACGTGTTGACCACCGATTAGTTTTTTGCTAATAACTCTTGCATCCTTCGACCGACTTCTTCGACTAAGAGCTCGATGGAAAGCTTATCTGTTCCTCTTTCAGATGGTATTAACATATTTTACGAAAAGTCGTAAGAAATAAAATTTTTTTGATCAAAACTAAAATATCCTCGAAATCATTGAAGAAGAGGTACCTTATCAGACGAAAATATGCCTTATCTAATAAGAGAATTTTAAATTTTTTTGATTGCATAAATGGGTGGCATTTTATTTAGAAGAAATAGTTTTTTTACATGGACAAAAAATTCGTTTAATTTTTTCCCATTAAATACTACAATTATAGAAAAGTACTTTGCGAAAAGAATCGGCAGTAGGACGGAATCGTGTTGACCACCGATTGGTTTTTTGCTAACAACTCTTGCATCCTTCGACCGACTTCTTCGACTAAGAGCTCGATGGAAAGCTTATCTGTTCCTCTTTCAGATGGTATTAACATATTTTACGAAAAGTCGTAAGAAATAAAATTTTTTTGATCCAAACTAAAATATTCTCGAAATCATTGAAAAAGAAGTCCCTTATCAGACGAAAATATGCCTTATCTAATAAGAGACATTTAAATTTTTTTAATTGCATAAATGGGTGGCATTTTATTCAGAGTTAATAGTTTTTTTGTATGGACAAAAAATTCGTTTAATTTTTTCCCATTAAATACTACAATTATAGAAAAGTACTTTGCGAAAAGAATCGGCA
Organism: Phortica okadai; assembly: GCA_034638295.1. Lineage (NCBI taxonomy): Eukaryota > Metazoa > Arthropoda > Insecta > Diptera > Drosophilidae > Phortica > Phortica okadai. Next base: position 25,128,437 of record CM067850.1, on the reverse strand, counting down.
GTAGGACGGAATCGTGTTGACCACCGATTAGTTTTTTGCTAACAACTCTTGCATCCTTCGACCGACTTCTTCGACTAAGAGCTCGATGGAAAGCTTATCTGTTCCTCTTTCAGATGGTATTAACATATTTTACGAAAAGTCGTAAGAAATAAAATTTTTTTGGTCAAAACTAAAATATTCTCGAAATCATTGAAGAAGAGGTACCTTATCAGACGAAAATATGCCTTATCTAATAAGAGACATTTAAATTTTTTTAATTGCATAAATGGGTGGCATTATATTCAGAATTAATAGTTTTTTTACGTGGACAAAAAATTCGTTTAATTTTTTCCCATTAAATACTACAATTATAGAAAAGCATTTTGCGAAAAGAATCGGCAGTAGGACGGAATCGTGTTGACCACCGATTGGTTTCTTGCTAATAAGTCTTGCACCCTTCGACCGACTTCTTCGACTAAGAGCTCGATGGAAAATCGATGTTCCTCTTTCAGATGGCATTAACATATTTTACGAAAAGTCATGAGAAATAAAATTTTTTTGATCAAAACTAAAATATCCTCGAAATCATTGAAGAAAAAGTACCTTATCATACGAAAATATGCATAATCTAACAAGAGACAATTAAATTTTTTTAATTGCATAAATGGGTGGCATTTTATTCAGAATTAATAGTTTTTTTACATGGACAAAAAATTCGTTTAATTTTTTCCCATTAAATACTACAATTATAGAAAAGCATTTTGCGAAAAGAATCGGCAGTAGGACGGAAACGTGTTGACCACCGATTAGTTTTTTGCTAATAACTCTTGCATCCTTCGACCGACTTCTTCGACTAAGAGCTCGATGGAAAGCTTATCTGTTCCTCTTTCAGATGGTATTAACATATTTTACGAAAAGTCGTAAGAAATAAAATTTTTTTGATCAAAACTAAAATATCCTCGAAATCATTGAAGAAGAGGTACCTTATCAGACGAAAATATGCCTTATCTAATAAGAGAATTTTAAATTTTTTTGATTGCATAAATGGGTGGCATTTTATTTAGAAGAAATAGTTTTTTTACATGGACAAAAAATTCGTTTAATTTTTTCCCATTAAATACTACAATTATAGAAAAGTACTTTGCGAAAAGAATCGGCAGTAGGACGGAATCGTGTTGACCACCGATTGGTTTTTTGCTAACAACTCTTGCATCCTTCGACCGACTTCTTCGACTAAGAGCTCGATGGAAAGCTTATCTGTTCCTCTTTCAGATGGTATTAACATATTTTACGAAAAGTCGTAAGAAATAAAATTTTTTTGATCAAAACTAAAATATTCTCGAAATCATTGAAGAAGAGGTACCTTATCAGACGAAAATATGCCTTATCTAATAAGAGACATTTAAATTTTTTTAATTGCATAAATGGCTGGCATTATATTCAGAATTAATAGTTTTTTTACGTGGACAAAAAATTCGTTTAATTTTTTCCCATTAAATACTACAATTATAGAAAAGCATTTTGCGAAAAGAATCGGCAGTAGGACGGAATCGTGTTGACCACCGATTGGTTTTTTGCTAACAACTCTTGCATCCTTCAAACGACTTCTTCGAATAAGAGCTCGATGGAAAGCTTATCTGTTCCTCTTTCAGATGGCGTTAACATATTTTACGAAAAGTCATGAGAAATAAAATTTTTTTGATCAAAACTAAAATATCCTCGAAATCATTGAAAAAGAAGTCCCTTATCAGACGAAAATATGCCTTATCTAGTAAGAGACATTTAAATTTTTTTAATTGCATAAATGGGTGGCATTTTATTCTGCATTAATAGTTTTTTACATAAACAAAAACTCCGTTTAATTTTTTGCCATTAAATTAAATTATAGAAAAGTATTTCGCGAAAAGAATCGGCAGTAGGATGGAAACGTGTTGACCACCGATTAGTTTTTGCTGATAACTCTTGCATCCTTCGACCGACTTCTTCGACTAAATGCTCGATGGAAAGCTTACCTGTTCCTCTTTCAGATGGCATTAACATATTTTACGAAAAGTCGTAAGAAATAAAATTTTTTTGATCAAAACTAAAATATCCTCGAAATCATTGAAAAAGAAGTACCTTATCATACGAAAATATGCATAATCTAACAAGAGACATTTAAATTTTTTTAGTTGCATAAATGGGTGGCATTTTATTCAGAATTAATAGTTTTTTTACATGGACAAAAAATTCGTTTAATTTTTTCCCATTAAATACTACAATTATAGAAAAGCATTTTGCGAAAAGAATCGGCAGTAGGACGGAAACGTGTTGACCACCGATTAGTTTTTTGCTAATAACTCTTGCATCCTTCCACCGACTTCTTCCACTAAGAGCTCGATGGAAAGCTTATCTGTTCCTCTTTCAGATGGTATTAACATATTTTACGAAAAGTCGTAAGAAATAAAATTTTTTTGATCAAAACTAAAATATCCTCGAAATCATTGAAGAAGAGGTACCTTATCAGACGAAAATATGCCTTATCTAATAAGAGAATTTTAAATTTTTTTAATTGCATAAATGGGTGGCATTTTATTTAGAAGAAATAGTTTTTTTACATGGACAAAAAATTCGTTTAATTTTTTCCCATTAAATACTACAATTATAGAAAAGTACTTTGCGAAAAGAATCGGCAGTAGGACGGAATCGTGTTGACCACCGATTGGTTTTTTGCTAACAACTCTTGCATCCTTCGACCGACTTCTTCGACTAAGAGCTCGATGGAAAGCTTATCTGTTCCTCTTTCAGATGGTATTAACATATTTTACGAAAAGTCGTAAGAAATAAAATTTTTTTGATCAAAACTAAAATATTCTCGAAATCATTGAAGAAGAGGTACCTTATCAGACGAAAATATGCCTTATGTAATAAGAGACATTTAAATTTTTTTAATTGCATAAATGGGTGGCATTATATTCAGAATTAATAGTTTTTTTACGTGGACAAAAAATTCGTTTAATTTTTTCCCATTAAATACTACAATTATAGAAAAGCATTTTGCGAAAAGAATCGGCAGTAGGACGGAATCGTGTTGACCACCGATTGGTTTTTTGCTAACAACTCTTGCATCCTTCGACCGACTTCTTCGATTAAGAGCTCGATGGAAAGCTTATCTGTTCCTCTTTCAGATGGCATTAACATATTTTACGAAAAGTCATGAGAAATAAAATTTTTTTGATCAAAACTAAAATATCCTCGAAATCATTGAAGAAGAAGTACCTTATCATACGAAAATATGCATAATCTAACAAGAGACATTTAAATTTTTTTAATTGCATAAATGGGTGGCATTTTATTCAGAATTAATAGTTTTTTTACATGGACAAAAAATTCGTTTAATTTTTTCCCATTAAATACTACAATTATAGAAAAGCATTTTGCGAAAAGAATCGGCAGTAGGACGGAAACGTGTTGACCACCGATTAGTTTTTTGCTAATAACTCTTGCATCCTTCGACCGACTTCTTCAACTAAGAGCTCGATGGAAAGCTTATCTGTTCCTCTTTCAGATGGTATTAACATATTTTACGAAAAGTCGTAAGAAATAAAATTTTTTTGATCAAAACTAAAATATTCTCGAAATCATTGAAAAAGAAGTCCCTTATCAGACGAAAATATGCCTTATCTAATAAGAGACATTTAAATTTTTTTAATTGCATAAATGGGTGGCATTTTATTCAGAGTTAATAGTTTTTTTGTATGGACAAAAAATTCGTTTAATTTTTTCCCATTAAATACTACAATTATAGAAAAGTACTTTGCAAAAAGAATCGGCAGTAGGACGGAATCGTGTTGACCACCGATTAGTTTTTTGCTAACAACTCTTGCATCCTTCGACCGACTTCTTCGACTAAGAGCTCGATGGAAAGCTTATCTGTTCCTCTTTCAGATGGTATTAACATATTTTACGAAAAGTCGTAAGAAATAAAATTTTTTTGATCAAAACTAAAATATTCTCGAAATCATTGAAGAAGAGGTACCTTATCAGACGAAAATATGCCTTATCTAATAAGAGACATTTAAATTTTTTTAATTGCATAAATGGGTGGCATTATATTCAGAATTAATAGTTTTTTTACGTGGACAAAAAATTCGTTTAATTTTTTCCCATTAAATACTACAATTATAGAAAAGCACTTTGCGAAAAGAATCGGCAGTAGGACGGAATCGTGTTGACCACCGATTGGTTTCTTGCTAATAAGTCTTGCACCCTTCGACCGACTTCTTCGACTAAGAGCTCGATGGAAAGCTTATCTGTTCCTCTTTCAGATGGCATTAACATATTTTACGAAAAGTCATGAGAAATAAAATTTTTTTGATCAAAACTAAAATATCCTCGAAATCATTGAAGAAAAAGTACCTTATCATACGAAAATATGCATAATCTAACAAGAGACATTTAAATTTTTTTAATTGCATAAATGGGTGGCATTTTATTCAGAATTAATAGTTTTTTTACATGGACAAAAAATTCGTTTAATTTTTTCCCATTAAATACTACAATTATAGAAAAGCATTTTGCGAAAAGAATCGGCAGTAGGACGGAAACGTGTTGACCACCGATTAGTTTTTTGCTAATAACTCTTGCATCCTTCGACCGACTTCTTCGACTAAGAGCTCGATGGAAAGCTTATCTGTTCCTCTTTCAGATGGTATTAACATATTTTACGAAAAGTCGTAAGAAATAAAATTTTTTTGATCAAAACTAAAATATCCTCGAAATCATTGAAGAAGAGGTACCGTATCAGACGAAAATATGCCTTATCTAATAAGAGAATTTTAAATTTTTTTGATTGCATAAATGGGTGGCATTTTATTTAGAAGAAATAGTTTTTTTACATGGACAAAAAATTCGTTTAATTTTTTCCCATTAAATACTACAATTATAGAAAAGTACTTTGCGAAAAGAATCGGCAGTAGGACGGAATCGTGTTGACCACCGATTGGTTTTTTGCTAACAACTCTTGCATCCTTCGACCGACTTCTTCGACTAAGAGCTCGATGGAAAGCTTATCTGTTCCTCTTTCAGATGGTATTAACATATTTTACGAAAAGTCGTAAGAAATAAAATTTTTTTGATCAAAACTAAAATATTCTCGAAATCATTGAAGAAGAGGTACCTTATCAGACGAAAATATGCCTTATCTAATAAGAGACATTTAAATTTTTTTAATTGCATAAATGGCTGGCATTATATTCAGAATTAATAGTTTTTTTACGTGGACAAAAAATTCGTTTAATTTTTTCCCATTAAATACTACAATTATAGAAAAGCATTTTGCGAAAAGAATCGGCAGTAGGACGGAATCGTGTTGACCACCGATTGGTTTTTTGCTAACAACTCTTGCATCCTTCGACCGACTTCTTCGATTAAGAGCTCGATGGAAAGCTTATCTGTTCCTCTTTCAGATGGCATTAACATATTTTACGAAAAGTCATGAGAAATAAAATTTTTTTGATCAAAACTAAAATATCCTCGAAATCATTGAAGAAGAAGTACCTTATCATACGAAAATATGCATAATCAAACAAGAGACATTTAAATTTTTTTAATTGCATAAATGGGTGGCATTTTATTCAGAATTAATAGTTTTTTTACATGGACAAAAAATTCGTTTAATTTTTTCCCATTAAATACTACAATTATAGAAAAGCATTTTGCGAAAAGAATCGGCAGTAGGACGGAAACGTGTTGACCACCGATTAGTTTTTTGCTAATAACTCTTGCATCCTTCGACCGACTTCTTCAACTAAGAGCTCGATGGAAAGCTTATCTGTTCCTCTTTCAGATGGTATTAACATATTTTACGAAAAGTCGTAAGAAATAAAATTTTTTTGATCAAAACTAAAATATTCTCGAAATCATTGAAAAAGAAGTCCCTTATCAGACGAAAATATGCCTTATCTAATAAGAGACATTTAAATTTTTTTAATTGCATAAATGGGTGGCATTTTATTCAGAGTTAATAGTTTTTTTGTATGGACAAAAAATTCGTTTAATTTTTTCCCATTAAATACTACAATTATAGAAAAGTACTTTGCGAAAAGAATCGGCAGTAGGACGGAATCGTGTTGACCACCGATTAGTTTTTTGCTAACAACTCTTGCATCCTTCGACCGACTTCTTCGACTAAGAGCTCGATGGAAAGCTTATCTGTTCCTCTTTCAGATGGTATTAACATATTTTACGAAAAGTCGTAAGAAATAAAATTTTTTTGATCAAAACTAAAATATTCTCGAAATCATTGAAGAAGAGGTACCTTATCAGACGAAAATATGCCTTATCTAATAAGAGACATTTAAATTTTTTTAATTGCATAAATGGGTGGCATTATATTCAGAATTAATAGTTTTTTTACGTGGACAAAAAATTCGTTTAATTTTTTCCCATTAAATACTACAATTATAGAAAAGCATTTTGCGAAAAGAATCGGCAGTAGGACGGAATCGTGTTGACCACCGATTGGTTTCTTGCTAATAAGTCTTGCACCCTTCGACCGACTTCTTCGACTAAGAGCTCGATGGAAAGCTTATCTGTTCCTCTTTCAGATGGCATTAACATATTTTACGAAAAGTCATGAGAAATAAAATTTTTTTGATCAAAACTAAAATATCCTCGAAATCATTGAAGAAAAAGTACCTTATCATACGAAAATATGCCTTATGTAATAAGAGACATTTAAATTTTTTTAATTGCATAAATGGGTGGCATTTTATTCAGAATTAATAGTTTTTTTACATGGACAAAAAATTCGTTTAATTTTTTCCCATTAAATACTACAATTATAGAAAAGCATTTTGCGAAAAGAATCGGCAGTAGGACGGAAACGTGTTGACCACCGATTAGTTTTTTGCTAATAACTCTTGCATCCTTCGACCGACTTCTTCGACTAAGAGCTCGATGGAAAGCTTATCTGTTCCTCTTTCAGATGGTATTAACATATTTTACGAAAAGTCGTAAGAAATAAAATTTTTTTGATCAAAACTAAAATATCCTCGAAATCATTGAAGAAGAGGTACCGTATCAGACGAAAATATGCCTTATCTAATAAGAGAATTTTAAATTTTTTTGATTGCATAAATGGGTGGCATTTTATTTAGAAGAAATAGTTTTTTTACATGGACAAAAAATTCGTTTAATTTTTTCCCATTAAATACTACAATTATAGAAAAGTACTTTGCGAAAAGAATCGGCAGTAGGACGGAATCGTGTTGACCACCGATTGGTTTTTTGCTAACAACTCTTGCATCCTTCGACCGACTTCTTCGACTAAGAGCTCGATGGAAAGCTTATCTGTTCCTCTTTCAGATGGTATTAACATATTTTACGAAAAGTCGTAAGAAATAAAATTTTTTTGATCAAAACTAAAATATCCTCGAAATCATTGAAGAAGAGGTACCTTATCAGACGAAAATATGCCTTATCTAATAAGAGACATTTAAATTTTTTTAATTGCATAAATGGGTGGCATTATATTCAGAATTAATAGTTTTTTTACGTGGACAAAAAATTCGTTTAATTTTTTCCCATTAAATACTACAATTATAGAAAAGCATTTTGCGAAAAGAATCGGCAGTAGGACGGAATCGTGTTGACCACCGATTGGTTTTTTGCTAACAACTCTTGCATCCTTCGACCGACTTCTTCGATTAAGAGCTCGATGGAAAGCTTATCTGTTCCTCTTTCAGATGGCATTAACATATTTTACGAAAAGTCATGAGAAATAAAATTTTTTTGATCAAAACTAAAATATCCTCGAAATCATTGAAGAAGAAGTACCTTATCATACGAAAATATGCATAATCTAACAAGAGACATTTAAATTTTTTTAATTGCATAAATGGGTGGCATTTTATTCAGAATTAATAGTTTTTTTACATGGACAAAAAATTCGTTTAATTTTTTCCCATTAAATACTACAATTATAGAAAAGCATTTTGCAAAAAGAATCGGCAGTAGGACGGAAACGTGTTGACCACCGATTAGTTTTTTGCTAATAACTCTTGCATCCTTCGACCGACTTCTTCAACTAAGAGCTCGATGGAAAGCTTATCTGTTCCTCTTTCAGATGGCATTAACATATTTTACGAAAAGTCGTAAGAAATAAAATTTTTTTGATCAAAACTAAAATATTCTCGAAATCATTGAAAAAGAAGTCCCTTATCAGACGAAAATATGCCTTATCTAATAAGAGACATTTAAATTTTTTTAATTGCATAAATGGGTGGCATTTTATTCAGAGTTAATAGTTTTTTTGTATGGACAAAAAATTCGTTTAATTTTTTCCCATTAAATACTACAATTATAGAAAAGTACTTTGCGAAAAGAATCGGCAGTAGGACGGAATCGTGTTGATCACCGATTAGTTTTTTGCTAACAACTCTTGCATCCTTCGACCGACTTCTTCGACTAAGAGCTCGATGGAAAGCTTATCTGTTCCTCTTTCAGATGGTATTAACATATTTTACGAAAAGTCGTAAGAAATAAAATTTTTTTGATCAAAACTAAAATATTCTCGAAATCATTGAAGAAGAGGTACCTTATCAGACGAAAATATGCCTTATCTAATAAGAGACATTTAAATTTTTTTAATTGCATAAATGGGTGGCATTATATTCAGAATTAATAGTTTTTTTACGTGGACAAAAAATTCGTTTAATTTTTTCCCATTAAATACTACAATTATAGAAAAGCATTTTGCGAAAAGAATCGGCAGTAGGACGGAATCGTGTTGACCACCGATTGGTTTTTTGCTAACAACTCTTGCATCCTTCGACCGACTTCTTCGATTAAGAGCTCGATGGAAAGCTTATCTGTTCCTCTTTCAGATGGCATTAACATATTTTACGAAAAGTCATGAGAAATAAAATTTTTTTGATCAAAACTAAAATATCCTCGAAATCATTGAAGAAGAAGTACCTTATCATACGAAAATATGCATAATCTAACAAGAGACATTTAAATTTTTTTAATTGCATAAATGGGTGGCATTTTATTCAGAATTAATAGTTTTTTTACATGGACAAAAAATTCGTTTAATTTTTTCCCATTAAATACTACAATTATAGAAAAGCATTTTGCGAAAAGAATCGGCAGTAGGACGGAAACGTGTTGACCACCGATTAGTTTTTTGCTAATAACTCTTGCATCCTTCGACCGACTTCTTCAACTAAGAGCTCGATGGAAAGCTTATCTGTTCCTCTTTCAGATGGCATTAACATATTTTACGAAAAGTCGTAAGAAATAAAATTTTTTTGATCAAAACTAAAATATTCTCGAAATCATTGAAAAAGAAGTCCCTTATCAGACGAAAATATGCCTTATCTAATAAGAGACATTTAAATTTTTTTAATTGCATAAATGGGTGGCATTATATTCAGAATTAATAGTTTTTTTACGTGGACAAAAAATTCGTTTAATTTTTTCCCATTAAATACTACAATTATAGAAAAGCATTCTGCGAAAAGAATCGGCAGTAGGACGGAATCGTGTTGACCACCGATTGGTTTTTTGCTAACAACTCTTGCATCCTTCGACCGACTTCTTCGATTAAGAGCTCGATGGAAAGCTTATCTGTTCCTCTTTCAGATGGCATTAACATATTTTACGAAAAGTCATGAGAAATAAAATTTTTTTGATCAAAACTAAAATATCCTCGAAATCATTGAAGAAGAAGTACCTTATCATACGAAAATATGCATAATCTAACAAGAGACATTTAAATTTTTTTAATTGCATAAATGGGTGGCATTTTATTCAGAATTAATAGTTTTTTTACATGGACAAAAAATTCGTTTAATTTTTTCCCATTAAATACTACAATTATAGAAAAGCATTTTGCGAAAAGAATCGGCAGTAGGACGGAAACGTGTTGACCACCGATTAGTTTTTTGCTAGTAACTCTTGCATCCTTCGACCGACTTCTTCAACTAAGAGCTCGATGGAAAGCTTATCTGTTCCTCTTTCAGATGGTATTAACATATTTTACGAAAAGTCGTAAGAAATAAAATTTTTTTGATCAAAACTAAAATATTCTCGAAATCATTGAAAAAGAAGTCCCTTATCAGACGAAAATATGCCTTATCTAATAAGAGACATTTAAATTTTTTTAATTGCATAAATGGGTGGCATTTTATTCAGAGTTAATAGTTTTTTTGTATGGACAAAAAATTCGTTTAATTTTTTCCCATTAAATACTACAATTATAGAAAAGTACTTTGCGAAAAGAATCGGCAGTAGGACGGAATCGTGTTGACCACCGATTAGTTTTTTGCTAACAACTCTTGCATCCTTCGACCGACTTCTTCGACTAAGAGCTCGATGGAAAGCTTATCTGTTCCTCTTTCAGATGGTATTAACATATTTTACGAAAAGTCGTAAGAAATAAAATTTTTTTGATCAAAACTAAAATATTCTCGAAATCATTGAAGAAGAGGTACCTTATCAGACGAAAATATGCCTTATCTAATAAGAGACATTTAAATTTTTTTAATTGCATAAATGGGTGGCATTATATTCAGAATTAATAGTTTTTTTACGTGGACAAAAAATTCGTTTAATTTTTTCCCATTAAATACTACAATTATAGAAAAGCATTTTGCGAAAAGAATCGGCAGTAGGACGGAATCGTGTTGACCACCGATTGGTTTCTTGCTAATAAGTCTTGCACCCTTCGACCGACTTCTTCGACTAAGAGCTCGATGGAAAGCTTATCTGTTCCTCTTTCAGATGGCATTAACATATTTTACGAAAAGTCATGAGAAATAAAATTTTTTTGATCAAAACTAAAATATCCTCGAAATCATTGAAGAAAAAGTACCTTATCATACGAAAATATGCATAATCTAACAAGAGACATTTAAATTTTTTTAATTGCATAAATGGGTGGCATTTTATTCAGAATTAATAGTTTTTTTACATGGACAAAAAATTCGTTTAATTTTTTCCCATTAAATACTACAATTATAGAAAAGCATTTTGCGAAAAGAATCGGCAGTAGGACGGAAACGTGTTGACCACCGATTAGTTTTTTGCTAATAACTGTTGCATCCTTCGACCGACTTCTTCGACTAAGAGCTCGATGGAAAGCTTATCTGTTCCTCTTTCAGATGGTATTAACATATTTTACGAAAAGTCGTAAGAAATAAAATTTTTTTGATCAAAACTAAAATATCCTCGAAATCATTGAAGAAGAGGTACCGTATCAGACGAAAATATGCCTTATCTAATAAGAGAATTTTAAATTTTTTTGATTGCATAAATGGGTGGCATTTTATTTAGAAGAAATAGTTTTTTTACATGGACAAAAAATTCGTTTAATTTTTTCCCATTAAATACTACAATTATAGAAAAGTACTTTGCGAAAAGAATCGGCAGTAGGACGGAATCGTGTTGACCACCGATTGGTTTTTTGCTAACAACTCTTGCATCCTTCGACCGACTTCTTCGACTAAGAGCTCGATGGAAAGCTTATCTGTTCCTCTTTCAGATGGTATTAACATATTTTACGAAAAGTCGTAAGAAATAAAATTTTTTTGATCAAAACTAAAATATCCTCGAAATCATTGAAGAAGAGGTACCTTATCAGACGAAAATATGCCTTATCTAATAAGAGACATTTAAATTTTTTTAATTGCATAAATGGGTGGCATTATATTCAGAATTAATAGTTTTTTTACGTGGACAAAAAATTCGTTTAATTTTTTCCCATTAAATACTACAATTATAGAAAAGCATTTTGCGAAAAGAATCGGCAGTAGGACGGAATCGTGTTGACCACCGATTGGTTTTTTGCTAACAACTCTTGCATCCTTCGACCGACTTCTTCGATTAAGAGCTCGATGGAAAGCTTATCTGTTCCTCTTTCAGATGGCATTAACATATTTTACGAAAAGTCATGAGAAATAAAATTTTTTTGATCAAAACTAAAATATCCTCGAAATCATTGAAGAAGAAGTACCTTATCATACGAAAATATGCATAATCTAACAAGAGACATTTAAATTTTTTTAATTGCATAAATGGGTGGCATTTTATTCAGAATTAATAGTTTTTTTACATGGACAAAAAATTCGTTTAATTTTTTCCCATTAAATACTACAATTATAGAAAAGCATTTTGCGAAAAGAATCGGCAGTAGGACGGAAACGTGTTGACCACCGATTAGTTTTTTGCTAATAACTCTTGCATCCTTCGACCGACTTCTTCAACTAAGAGCTCGATGGAAAGCTTATCTGTTCCTCTTTCAGATGGCATTAACATATTTTACGAAAAGTCGTAAGAAATAAAATTTTTTTGATCAAAACTAAAATATTCTCGAAATCATTGAAAAAGAAGTCCCTTATCAGACGAAAATATGCCTTATCTAATAAGAGACATTTAAATTTTTTTAAATGCATAAATGGGTGGCATTTTATTCAGAGTTAATAGTTTTTTTGTATGGACAAAAAATTCGTTTAATTTTTTCCCATTAAATACTACAATTATAGAAAAGTACTTTGCGAAAAGAATCGGCAGTAGGACGGAATCGTGTTGATCACCGATTAGTTTTTTGCTAACAACTCTTGCATCCTTCGACCGACTTCTTCGACTAAGAGCTCGATGGAAAGCTTATCTGTTCCTCTTTCAGATGGTATTAACATATTTTACGAAAAGTCGTAAGAAATAAAATTTTTTTGATCAAAACTAAAATATTCTCGAAATCATTGAAGAAGAGGTACCTTATCAGACGAAAATATGCCTTATCTAATAAGAGACATTTAAATTTTTTTAATTGCATAAATGGGTGGCATTATATTCAGAATTAATAGTTTTTTTACGTGGACAAAAAATTCGTTTAATTTTTTCCCATTAAATACTACAATTATAGAAAAGCATTTTGCGAAAAGAATCGGCAGTAGGACGGAATCGTGTTGACCACCGATTGGTTTCTTGCTAATAAGTCTTGCACCCTTCGTCCGACTTCTTCGACTAAGAGCTCGATGGAAAGCTTATCTGTTTCTCTTTCAGATGGCATTAACATATTTTACGAAAAGTCATGACAAATAAAATTTTTTTGATCAAAACTAAAATATCCTCGAAATCATTGAAGAAAAAGTACCTTATCATACGAAAATATGCATAATCTAACAAGAGACATTTAAATTTTTTTAATTGCATAAATGGGTGGCATTTTATTCAGAATTAATAGTTTTTTTACATGGACAAAAAATTCGTTTAATTTTTTCCCATTAAATACTACAATTATAGAAAAGCATTTTGCGAAAAGAATCGGCAGTAGGACGGAAACGTGTTGACCACCGATTAGTTTTTTGCTTATAACTCTTGCATCCTTCGACCGACTTCTTCGACTAAGAGCTCGATGGAAAGCTTATCTGTTCCTCTTTCAGATGGTATTAACATATTTTACGAAAAGTCGTAAGAAATAAAATTTTTTTGATCAAAACTAAAATATCCTCGAAATCATTGAAGAAGAGGTACCTTATCAGACGAAAATATGCCTTATCTAATAAGAGAATTTTAAATTTTTTTGATTGCATAAATGGGTGGCATTTTATTTAGAAGAAATAGTTTTTTTACATGGACAAAAAATTCGTTTAATTTTTTCCCATTAAATACTACAATTATAGAAAAGTACTTTGCGAAAAGAATCGGCAGTAGGACGGAATCGTGTTGACCACCGATTGGTTTTTTGCTAACAACTCTTGCATCCTTCGACCGACTTCTTCGACTAAGAGCTCGATGGAAAGCTTATCTGTTCCTCTTTCAGATGGTATTAACATATTTTACGAAAAGTCGTAAGAAATAAAATTTTTTTGATCAAAACTAAAATATTCTCGAAATCATTGAAGAAGAGGTACCTTATCAGACGAAAATATGCCTTATCTAATAAGAGACATTTAAATTTTTTTAATTGCATAAATGGCTGGCATTATATTCAGAATTAATAGTTTTTTTACGTGGACAAAAAATTCGTTTAATTTTTTCCCATTAAATACTACAATTATAGAAAAGCATTTTGCGAAAAGAATCGGCAGTAGGACGGAATCGTGTTGACCACCGATTGGTTTTTTGCTAACAACTCTTGCATCCTTCGACCGACTTCTTCGATTAAGAGCTTGATGGAAAGCTTATCTGTTCCTCTTTCAGATGGCATTAACATATTTTACGAAAAGTCATGAGAAATAAAATTTTTTTGATCAAAACTAAAATATCCTCGAAATCATTGAAGAAGAAGTACCTTATCAGACGAAAATATGCCTTATCTAATAAGAGACATTTAAATTTTTGTAATTGCATAAATGGGTGGCATTTTATTCAGAATTAATAATTTTTTTTACGTGGACAAAAAATTCGTTTAATTTTTTCCCATTAAATACTACAATTATAGAAAAGTATTTCGCGAAAAGAATCGGCAGTAGGAAGGAAACGTGTTGACCACCGATTAGTTTTTGCTGATAACTCTTGCATCCTTTGACCGACTTCTTCGACTAAGAGCTCAATGGAAAGCTTATCTGTTCCTCTTTCAGATGGCATTAACATATTTTACGAAAAGTCGTAAGAAATAAAATTTTTTTGATCAAAACTAAAATATCCTCGAAATCATTGAAAAAGAAGTACCTTATCATACGAAAATATGCATAATCTAACAAGAGACATTTAAATTTTTTTAATTGCATAAATGGGTGGCATTTTATTCAGAATTAATAGTTTTTTTACATGGACAAGAAATTCGTTTAATTTTTTCCCATTAAATACTACAATTATAGAAAAGCATTTTGCGAAAAGAATCGGCAGTAGGACGGAAACGTGTTGACCACCGATTAGTTTTTTGCTAATAACTCTTGCATCCTTCGACCGACTTCTTCAACTAAGAGCTCGATGGAAAGCTTATCTGTTCCTCTTTCAGATGGTATTAACATATTTTACGAAAAGTCGTAAGAAATAAAATTTTTTTGATTAAAACTAAAATATTCTCGAAATCATTGAAGAAGAGGTACCTTATCAGACGAAAATATGCCTTATCTAATAAGAGACATTTAAATTTTTTTAATTGCATAAATGGGTGGCATTATATTCAGAATTAATAGTTTTTTTACGTGGACAAAAAATTCGTTTAATTTTTTCCCATTAAATACTACAATTATAGAAAAGCATTTTGCGAAAAGAATCGGCAGTAGGACGGAATCGTGTTGACCACCGATTGGTTTCTTGCTTATAAGTCTTGCACCCTTCGACCGACTTCTTCGACTAAGAGCTCGATGGAAAGCTTATCTGTTCCTCTTTCAGATGGCATTAACATATTTTACGAAAAGTCATGAGAAATAAAATTTTTTTGATCAAAACTAAAATATCCTCGAAATCATTGAAGAAAAAGTACCTTATCAGAAGAAAATATGCCTTATCTAATAAGAGACATTTAAATTTTTGTAATTGCATAAATGGGTGGCATTTTATTCAGAATTAATAGTTTTTTTACGTGGACAAAAAATTCGTTTAATTTTTTCCCATTAAATACTACAATTATAGAAAAGCATTTTGCGAAAAGAATCGGCAGTAGGACGGAATCGTGTTGACCACCGATTGGTTTTTTGCTAACAACTCTTGCATCCTTCAAACGACTTCTTCGAATAAGAGCTCGATGGAAAGCTTATCTGTTCCTCTTTCAGATGGCGTTAACATATTTTACGAAAAGTCATGAGAAATAAAATTTTTTTGATCAAAACTAAAATATCCTCGAAATCATTGAAAAAGAAGTACCTTATCAGACGAAAATATGCCTTATCTAATAAGAGACATTTAAATTTTTGTAATTGCATAAATGGGTGGCATTTTATTCAGAATTAATAGTTTTTTTACGTGGACAAAAAATTCGTTTAATTTTTTCCCATTAAATACTACAATTATAGAAAAGTATTTCGCGAAAAGAATCGGCAGTAGGACGGAAACGTGTTGACCACCGATTAGTTTTTGCTGATAACTCTTGCATCCTTTGACCGACTTCTTCGACTAAGAGCTCAATGGAAAGCTTATCTGTTCCTCTTTCAGATGGCATTAACATATTTTACGAAAAGTCGTAAGAAATAAAATTTTTTTGATCAAAACTAAAATATCCTCGAAATCATTGAAAAAGAAGTACCTTATCATACGAAAATATGCATAATCTAACAAGAGACATTTAAATTTTTTTAATTGCATAAATGGGTGGCATTTTATTCAGAATTAATAGTTTTTTTACATGGACAAAAAATTCGTTTAATTTTTTCCCATTAAATACTACAATTATAGAAAAGCATTTTGCGAAAAGAATCGGCAGTAGGACGGAAACGTGTTGACCACCGATTAGTTTTTTGCTAATAACTCTTGCATCCTTCGACCGACTTCTTCGACTAAGAGCTCGATGGAAAGCTTATCTGTTCCTCTTTCAGATGGTATTAACATATTTTACGAAAAGTCGTAAGAAATAAAATTTTTTTGATCAAAACTAAAATATCCTCGAAATCATTGAAGAAGAGGTACCTTATCAGACGAAAATATGCCTTATCTAATAAAAGAATTTTAAATTTTTTTGATTGCATAAATGGGTGGCATTTTATTTAGAAGAAATAGTTTTTTTACATGGACAAAAAATTCGTTTAATTTTTTCCCATTAAATACTACAATTATAGAAAAGTACTTTGCGAAAAGAATCGGCAGTAGGACGGAATCGTGTTGACCACCGATTGGTTTTTTGCTAACAACTCTTGCATCCTTCGACCGACTTCTTCGACTAAGAGCTCGATGGAAAGCTTATCTGTTCCTCTTTCAGATGGTATTAACATATTTTACGAAAAGTCGTAAGAAATAAAATTTTTTTGATCAAAACTAAAATATTCTCGAAATCATTGAAGAAGAGGTACCTTATCAGACGAAAATATGCCTTATCTAATAAGAGACATTTAAATTTTTTTAATTGCATAAATGGCTGGCATTATATTCAGAATTAATAGTTTTTTTACGTGGACAAAAAATTCGTTTAATTTTTTCCCATTAAATACTACAATTATAGAAAAGCATTTTGCGAAAAGAATCGGCAGTAGGACGGAATCGTGTTGACCACCGATTGGTTTTTTGCTAACAACTCTTGCATCCTTCGACCGACTTCTTCGATTAAGAGCTTGATGGAAAGCTTATCTGTTCCTCTTTCAGATGGCATTAACATATTTTACGAAAAGTCATGAGAAATAAAATTTTTTTGATCAAAACTAAAATATCCTCGAAATCATTGAAGAAGAAGTACCTTATCAGACGAAAATAAGCCTTATCTAATAAGAGACATTTAAATTTTTGTAATTGCATAAATGGGTGCCATTTTATTCAGAATTAATAATTTTTTTTACGTGGACAAAAAATTCGTTTAATTTTTTCCCATTAAATACTACAATTATAGAAAAGTATTTCGCGAAAAGAATCGGCAGTAGGAAGGAAACGTGTTGACCACCGATTAGTTTTTGCTGATAACTCTTGCATCCTTTGACCGACTTCTTCGACTAAGAGCTCAATGGAAAGCTTATCTGTTCCTCTTTCAGATGGCATTAACAAATTTTACGAAAAGTCGTAAGAAATAAAATTTTTTTGATCAAAACTAAAATATCCTCGAAATCATTGAAAAAGAAGTACCTTATCATACGAAAATATGCATAATCTAACAAGAGACATTTAAATTTTTTTAATTGCATAAATGGGTGGCATTTTATTCAGAATTAATAGTTTTTTTACATGGACAAGAAATTCGTTTAATTTTTTCCCATTAAATACTACAATTATAGAAAAGCATTTTGCGAAAAGAATCGGCAGTAGGACGGAAACGTGTTGACCACCGATTAGTTTTTTGCTAATAACTCTTGCATCCTTCGACCGACTTCTTCAACTAAGAGCTCGATGGAAAGCTTATCTGTTCCTCTTTCAGATGGTATTAACATATTTTACGAAAAGTCGTAAGAAATAAAATTTTTTTGATTAAAACTAAAATATTCTCGAAATCATTGAAGAAGAGGTACCTTATCAGACGAAAATATGCCTTATCTAATAAGAGACATTTAAATTTTTTTAATTGCATAAATGGGTGGCATTATATTCAGAATTAATAGTTTTTTTACGTGGACAAAAAATTCGTTTAATTTTTTCCCATTAAATACTACAATTATAGAAAAGCATTTTGCGAAAAGAATCGGCAGTAGGACGGAATCGTGTTGACCACCGATTGGTTTTTTGCTAACAACTCTTGCATCCTTCAAACGACTTCTTCGAATAAGAGCTCGATGGAAAGCTTATCTGTTCCTCTTTCAGATGGCGTTAACATATTTTACGAAAAGTCATGAGAAATAAAATTTTTTTGATCAAAACTAAAATATCCTCGAAATCATTGAAAAAGAAGTACCTTATCAGACGAAAATATGCCTTATCTAATAAGAGACATTTAAATTTTTGTAATTGCATAAATGGGTGGCATTTTATTCAGAATTAATAGTTTTTTTACGTGGACAAAAAATTCGTTTAATTTTTTCCCATTAAATACTACAATTATAGAAAAGTATTTCGCGAAAAGAATCGGCAGTAGGACGGAAACGTGTTGACCACCGATTAGTTTTTGCTGATAACTCTTGCATCCTTTGACCGACTTCTTCGACTAAGAGCTCAATGGAAAGCTTATCTGTTCCTCTTTCAGATGGCATTAACATATTTTACGAAAAGTCGTAAGAAATAAAATTTTTTTGATCAAAACTAAAATATCCTCGAAATCATTGAAAAAGAAGTATCTTATCATACGAAAATATGCATAATCTAACAAGAGACATTTAAATTTTTTTAATTGCATAAATGGGTGGCATTTTATTCAGAATTAATAGTTTTTTTACATGGACAAAAAATTCGTTTAATTTTTTCCCATTAAATACTACAATTATAGAAAAGCATTTTGCGAAAAGAATCGGCAGTAGGACGGAAACGTGTTGACCACCGATTAGTTTTTTGCTAATAACTCTTGCATCCTTCGACCGACTTCTTCGACTAAGAGCTCGATGGAAAGCTTATCTGTTCCTCTTTCAGATGGTATTAACATATTTTACGAAAAGTCGTAAGAAATAAAATTTTTTTGATCAAAACTAAAATATCCTCGAAATCATTGAAGAAGAGGTACCTTATCAGACGAAAATATGCCTTATCTAATAAAAGAATTTTAAATTTTTTTAATTGCATAAATGGGTGGCATTTTATTTAGAAGAAATAGTTTTTTTACATGGACAAAAAATTCGTTTAATTTTTTCCCATTAAATACTACAATTATAGAAAAGTACTTTGCGAAAAGAATCGGCAGTAGGACGGAATCGTGTTAACCACCGATTGGTTTTTTGCTAACAACTCTTGCATCCTTCGACCGACTTCTTCGACTAAGAGCTCGATGGAAAGCTTATCTGTTCCTCTTTCAGATGGTATTAACATATTTTACGAAAAGTCGTAAGAAATAAAATTTTTTTGATCAAAACTAAAATATCCTCGAAATCATTGAGTAAGAGGTACCTTATCAGACGAAAATATGCCTTATCTAATAAAAGAATTTTAAATTTTTTTAAATTGCATAAATGGGTGGCATTTTATTTAGAAGAAATAGTTTTTTTACATGGACAAAAAATTCGTTTAATTTTTTCCCATTAAATACTACAATTATAGAAAAGTACTTTGCGAAAAGAATCGGCAGTAGGACGGAATCGTGTTGACCACCGATTGGTTTTTTGCTAACAACTCTTGCATCCTTCGACCGACTTCTTCGACTAAGAGCTCGATGAAAAGCTTATCTGTTCCTCTTTCAGATGGTATTAACATATTTTACGAAAAGTCGTAAGAAATAAAATTTTTTTGATCAAAACTAAAATATTCTCGAAATCATTGAAGAAGAGGTACCTTATCAGACGAAAATATGCCTTATCTAATAAGAGACATTTAAATTTTTTTAATTGCATAAATGGCTGGCATTATATTCAGAATTAATAGTTTTTTTACGTGGACAAAAAATTCGTTTAATTTTTTCCCATTAAATACTACAATTATAGAAAAGCATTTTGCGAAAAGAATCGGCAGTAGGACGGAATCGTGTTGACCACCGATTGGTTTTTTGCTAACAACTCTTGCATCCTTCGACCGACTTCTTCGATTAAGAGCTCGATGGAAAGCTTATCTGTTCCTCTTTCAGATGGCATTAACATATTTTACGAAAAGTCATGAGAAATAAAATTTTTTTGATCAAAACTAAAATATCCTCGAAATCATTGAAGAAGAAGTACCTTATCAGACGAAAATATGCCTTATCTAATAAGAGACATTTAAATTTTTGTAATTGCATAAATGGGTGGCATTTTATTCAGAATTAATAGTTTTTTTACGTGGACAAAAAATTCGTTTAATTTTTTCCCATTAAATACTACAATTATAGAAAAGTATTTCGCGAAAAGAATCGGCAGTAGGACGGAAACGTGTTGACCACCGATTAGTTTTTGCTGATAACTCTTGCATCCTTCGACCGACTTCTTCGACTAAGAGCTCAATGGAAAGCTTATGTGTTCCTCTTTCAGATGGCATTAACATATTTTACGAAAAGTCGTAAGAAATAAAATTTTTTTGATCAAAACTAAAATATCCTCGAAATCATTGAAAACGAAGTACCTTATCATACGAAAATATGCATAATCTAACAAGAGACATTTAAATTTTTTTAATTGCATAAATGGGTGGCATTTTATTCAGAATTAATAGTTTTTTTACATGGACAAAAAATTCGTTTAATTTTTTCCCATTAAATACTACAATTATAGAAAAGCATTTTGCGAAAAGAATCGGCAGTAGGACGGAAACGTGTTGACCACCGATTAGTTTTTTGCTAATAACTCTTGCATCCTTCGACCGACTTCTTCAACTAAGAGCTCGATGGAAAGCTTATCTGTTCCTTTTCAGATGGTATTAACATATTTTACGAAAAGTCGTAAGAAATAAAATTTTTTTGATCAAAACTAAAATATTCTCGAAATCATTGAAAAAGAAGTCCCTTATCAGACGAAAATATGCCTTATCTAATAAGAGACATTTAAATTTTTTTAATTGCATAAATGGGTGGCATTTTATTCAGAGTTAATAGTTTTTTTGTATGGACAAAAAATTCGTTTAATTTTTTCCCATTAAATACTACAATTATAGAAAAGTACTTTGCGAAAAGAATCGGCAGTAGGACGGAATCGTGTTGACCACCGATTAGTTTTTTGCTAACAACTCTTGCACCCTTCGACCGACTTCTTCGACTAAGAGCTCGATGGAAAGCTTATCTGTTCGTCTTTCAGATGGTATTAACATATTTTACGAAAAGTCGTAAGAAATAAAATTTTTTTGATCAAAACTAAAATATTCTCGAAATCATTGAAGAAGAGGTACCTTATCAGACGAAAATATGCCTTATCTAATAAGAGACATTTAAATTTTTTTAATTGCATAAATGGGTGGCATTATATTCAGAATTAATAGTTTTTTTACGTGGACAAAAAATTCGTTTAATTTTTTCCCATTAAATACTACAATTATAGAAAAGCATTTTGCGAAAAGAATCGGCAGTAGGACGGAATCGTGTTGACCACCGATTGGTTTCTTGCTTATAAGTCTTGCACCCTTCGACCGACTTCTTCGACTAAGAGCTCGATGGAAAGCTTATCTGTTCCTCTTTCAGATGGCATTAACATATTTTACGAAAAGTCATGAGAAATAAAATTTTTTTGATCAAAACTAAAATATCCTCGAAATCATTGAAGAAAAAGTACCTTATCATACGAAAATATGCATAATCTAACAAGAGACATTAAAATTTTTTTAATTGCATAAATGGGTGGCATTTTATTCAGAATTAATAGTTTTTTTACATGGACAAAAAATTCGTTTAATTTTTTCCCATTAAATACTACAATTATAGAAAAGCATTTTGCGAAAAGAATCGGCAGTAGGACGGAAACGTGTTGACCACCGATTAGTTTTTTGCTAATAACTCTTGCATCCTTCGACCGACTTCTTCGACTAAGAGCTCGATGGAAAGCTTATCTGTTCCTCTTTCAGATGGTATTAACATATTTTACGAAAAGTCGTAAGAAATAAAATTTTTTTGATCAAAACTAAAATTTCCTCGAAATCATTGAAGAAGAGGTACCTTATCAGACGAAAATATGCCTTATCTAATAAGAGAATTTTAAATTTTTTTAATTGCATAAATGGGTGGCATTTTATTTAGAAGAAATAGTTTTTTTACATGGACAAAAAATTCGTTTAATTTTTTCCCATTAAATACTACAATTATAGAAAAGTACTTTGCGAAAAGAATCGGCAGTAGGACGGAATCGTGTTGACCACCGATTGGTTTTTTGCTAACAACTCTTGCATCCTTCGACCGACTTCTTCGACTAAGAGCTCGATGGAAAGCTTATCTGTTCCTCTTTC
This sequence comes from Phortica okadai, assembly GCA_034638295.1. NCBI lineage: Eukaryota > Metazoa > Arthropoda > Insecta > Diptera > Drosophilidae > Phortica > Phortica okadai. The sequence continues at coordinate 25,105,916 of CM067850.1, read as the reverse complement.
AGATGGTATTAACATATTTTACGAAAAGTCGTAAGAAATAAAATTTTTTTGATCAAAACTAAAATATTCTCGAAATCATTGAAGAAGAGGTACCTTATCAGACGAAAATATGCCTTATCTAATAAGAGACATTTAAATTTTTTTAATTGCATAAATGGCTGGCATTATATTCAGAATTAATAGTTTTTTTACGTGGACAAAAAATTCGTTTAATTTTTTCCCATTAAATACTACAATTATAGAAAAGCATTTTGCGAAAAGAATCGGCAGTAGGACGGAATCGTGTTGACCACCGATTGGTTTTTTGCTAACAACTCTTGCATCCTTCGACCGACTTCTTCGACTAAGAGCTCGATGGAAAGCTTATCTGTTCCTCTTTCAGATGGCATTAACATATTTTACGAAAAGTCATGAGAAATAAAATTTTTTTGATCAAAACTAAAATATCGTCGAAATCATTGAAGAAGAAGTACCTTATCAGACGAAAATATGCCTAATCTAATAAGAGACATTTAAATTTTTTTAATTGCATAAATGGGTGGCATTTTATTTAGAAGAAATAGTTTTTTTACATGGACAAAAAATTCGTTTAATTTTTTCCCATTAAATACTACAATTATAGAAAAGCATTTTGCGAAAAGAATCGGCAGTAGGACGGAAACGTGTTGACCACCGATTAGTTTCTTGCTAATAAGTCTTGCACCCTTCGACCGACTTCTTCGACTAAGAGCTCGATGGAAAGCTTATCTGTCCTCTTTCAGATGGCATTAACATATTTTACGAAAAGTCATGAGAAATAAAATTTTTTTGATCAAAACTAAAATATCCTCGAAATCATTGAAGAAGAAGTTCCTTATCAGACGAAAATATGCCTTATCTAATAAGAGACATTTAAATTTTTTTAATTGCATAAATGGCTGGCATTATATTCAGAATTAATAGTTTTTTTACGTGGACAAAAAATTCGTTTAATTTTTTCCCATTAAATACTACAATTATAGAAAAGCATTTTGCGAAAAGAATCGGCAGTAGGACGGAATCGTGTTGACCACCGATTGGTTTCTTGCTAATAAGTCTTGCACCCTTCGACCGACTTCTTCGACTAAGAGCTCAATGGAAAGCTTATCTGTTCCTCTTTCAGATGGCATTAACATATTTTACGAAAAGTCATGAGAAATAAAATTTTTTTGATCAAAACTAAAATATCCTCGAAATCATTGAAGAAAAAGTACCTTATCATACGAAAATATGCATAATCTAACAAGAGACATTTAAATTTTTTTAATTGCATAAATGGGTGGCATTTTATTCAGAATTAATAGTTTTTTTACATGGACAAAAAATTCGTTTAATTTTTTCCCATTAAATACTACAATTATAGAAAAGCATTTTGCGAAAAGAATCGGCAGTAGGACGGAAACGTGTTGACCACCGATTAGTTTTTTGCTAATAACTCTTGCATCCTTCGACCGACTTCTTCGATTAAGAGCTTGATGGAAAGCTTATCTGTTCTTCTTTCAGATGGTATTAACATATTTTACGAAAAGTCGTAAGAAATAAAATTTTTTTGATCAAAACTAAAATATTCTCGAAATCATTGAAGAAAAAGTACCTTATCATACGAAAATATGCATAATCTAACAAGAGACATTTAAATTTTTTTAATTGCATAAATGGGTGGCATTTTATTCAGAATTAATAGTTTTAGGACAAAAAATTCGTTTAATTTTTTCCCATTAAATACTACAATTATAGAAAAGCATTTTGCGAAAAGAATCGGCAGTAGGACGGAAACGTGTTGACCACCGATTAGTTTTTTGCTAATAACTCTTGCATCCTTCGACCGACTTCTTCGATTAAGAGCTTGATGGAAAGCTTATCTGTTCCTCTTTCAGATGGTATTAACATATTTTACGAAAAGTCGTAAGAAATAAAATTTTTTTGATCAAAACTAAAATATTCTCGAAATCATTGAAGAAGAGGTACCTTATCAGACGAAAATATGCCTTATCTAATAAGAGACATTTAAATTTTTTTAATTGCATAAATGGGTGGCATTATATTCAGAATTAATAGTTTTTTTACGTGGACAAAAAATTCGTTTAATTTTTTCCCATTAAATACTACAATTATAGAAAAGCATTTTGCGAAAAGAATCGGCAGTAGGACGGAATCGTGTTGACCACCGATTGGTTTCTTGCTAATAAGTCTTGCACCCTTCGACCGACTTCTTCGACTAAGAACTCGATGGAAAGCTTATCTGTTCCTCTTTCAGATGGCATTAACATATTTTACGAAAAGTCATGAGAAATAAAATTTTTTTGATCAAAACTAAAATATCCTCGAAATCATTGAAGAAAAAGTACCTTATCATACGAAAATATGCATAATCTAACAAGAGACATTTAAATTTTTTTAATTGCATAAATGGGTGGCATTTTATTCAGAATTAATAGTTTTTTTACATGGACAAAAAATTCGTTTAATTTTTTCCCATTAAATACTACAATTATAGAAAAGCATTTTGCGAAAAGAATCGGCAGTAGGACGGAAACGTGTTGACCACCGATTAGTTTTTTGCTAATAACTCTTGCATCCTTCGACCGACTTCTTCGACTAAGAGCTCGATGGAAAGCTTATCTGTTCCTCTTTCAGATGGTATTAACATATTTTACGAAAAGTCGTAAGAAATAAAATTTTTTTGATCAAAACTAAAATATCCTCGAAATCATTGAAGAAGAGGTACCTTATCAGACGAAAATATGCCTTATCTAATAAGAGAATTTTAAATTTTTTTAATTGCATAAATGGGTGGCATTTTATTTAGAAGAAATAGTTTTTTTACATGGACAAAAAATTCGTTTAATTTTTTCCCATTAAATACTACAATTATAGAAAAGTACTTTGCGAAAAGAATCGGCAGTAGGACGGAATCGTGTTGACCACCGATTGGTTTTTTGCTAACAACTCTTGCATCCTTCGACCGACTTCTTCGACTAAGAGCTCGATGGAAAGCTTATCTGTTCCTCTTTCAGATGGTATTAACATATTTTACGAAAAGTCGTAAGAAATAAAATTTTTTTGATCAAAACTAAAATATTCTCGAAATCATTGAAGAACAGGTACCTTATCAGACGAAAATATGCCTTATCTAATAAGAGACATTTAAATTTTTTTAATTGCATAAATGGGTGGCATTATATTCAGAATTAATAGTTTTTTTACGTGGACAAAAAATTCGTTTAATTTTTTCCCATTAAATACTACAATTATAGAAAAGCATTTTGCGAAAAGAATCGGCAGTAGGACGGAATCGTGTTGACCACCGATTGGTTTCTTGCTAATAAGTCTTGCACCCTTCGACCGACTTCTTCGACTAAGAGCTCGATGGAAAGCTTATCTGTTCCTCTTTCAGATGGCATTAACATATTTTACGAAAAGTCATGAGAAATAAAATTTTTTTGATCAAAACTAAAATATCCTCGAAATCATTGAAGAAGAAGTACCTTATCATACGAAAATATGCATAATCTAACAAGAGACATTTAAATTTTTTTAATTGCATAAATGGGTGCCATTTTATTTAGAAGAAATAGTTTTTTTACATGGACAAAAAATTCGTTTAATTTTTTCCCATTAAATACTACAATTATAGAAAAGCATTTTGCGAAAAGAATCGGCAGTAGGACGGAAACGTGTTGACCACCGATTAGTTTCTTGCTAATAAGTCTTGCACCCTTCGACCGATTTCTTCAACTAAGAACTCGATGGAAAGCTTATCTGTTCCTCTTTCAGATGGCATTAACATATTTTACGAAAAGTCATGAGAAATAAAATTTTTTTGATCAAAACTAAAATATCCTCGAAATCATTGAAGAAGAAGTACCTTATCAGACGAAAATATGCCTTATCTAATAAGAGACATTTAAATTTTTTTAATTGCATAAATGGCTGGCATTATATTCAGAATTAATAGTTTTTTTACGTGGACAAAAAATTCGTTTAATTTTTTCCCATTAAATACTACAATTATAGAAAAGTATTTTGCGAAAAGAATCGGCAGTAGGACGGAATCGTGTTGACCACCGATTGGTTTCTTGCTAATAAGTCTTGCACCCTTCGACCGACTTCTTCGACTAAGAGCTCGATGGAAAGCTTATCTGTTCCTCTTTCAGATGGCATTAACATATTTTACGAAAAGTCATGAGAAATAAAATTTTTTTGATCAAAACTAAAATATCCTCGAAATCATTGAAGAAAAAGTACCTGATCATACGAAAATATGCATAATCTAACAAGAGACATTTAAATTTTTTTAATTGCATAAATGGGTGGCATTTTATTCAGAATTAATAGTTTTTTTACATGGACAAAAAATTCGTTTAATTTTTTCCCATTAAATACTACAATTATAGAAAAGCATTTTGCGAAAAGAATCGGCAGTAGGACGGAAACGTGTTGACCACCGATTAGTTTTTTGCTAATAACTCTTGCATCCTTCGACCGACTTCTTCGATTAAGAGCTTGATGGAAAGCTTATCTGTTCCTCTTTCAGATGGTATTAACATATTTTACGAAAAGTCGTAAGAAATAAAATTTTTTTGATCAAAACTAAAATATCCTCGAAATCATTGAAGAAGAGGTACCTTATCAGACGAAAATATGCCTTATCTAATAAGAGAATTTTAAATTTTTTTAATTGCATAAATGGGTGGCATTTTATTTAGAAGAAATAGTTTTTTTACATGGACAAAAAATTCGTTTAATTTTTTCCCATTAAATACTACAATTATAGAAAAGTACTTTGCGAAAAGAATCGGCAGTATGACGGAATCGTGTTGACCACCGATTGGTTTTTTGCTAACAACTCTTGCATCCTTCGACCGACTTCTTCGACTAAGAGCTCGATGGAAAGCTTATCTGTTCCTCTTTCAGATGGTATTAACATATTTTACGAAAAGTCGTAAGAAATAAAATTTTTTTGATCAAAACTAAAATATTCTCGAAATCATTGAAGAAGAGGTACCTTATCAGACGAAAATATGCCTTATCTAATAAGAGACATTTAAATTTTTTTAATTGCATAAATGGCTGGCATTATATTCAGAATTAATAGTTTTTTTACGTGGACAAAAAATTCGTTTAATTTTTGCCCATTAAATACTACAATTATAGAAAAGCATTTTGCGAAAAGAATCGGCAGTAGGACGGAATCGTGTTGACCACCGATTGGTTTTTTGCTAACAACTCTTGCATCCTTCGACCGACTTCTTCGATTAAGAGCTTGATGGAAAGCTTATCTGTTCCTCTTTCAGATGGCATTAACATATTTTACGAAAAGTCATGAGAAATAAAATTTTTTTGATCAAAACTAAAATATTCTCGAAATCATTGAAGAAGAGGTACCTTATCAGACGAAAATATGCCTTATCTAATAAGAGACATTTAAATTTTTTTAATTGCATAAATGGGTGGCATTTTATTCAGAGTTAATAGTTTTTTTGTATGGACAAAAAATTCGTTTAATTTTTTCCCATTAAATACTACAATTATAGAAAAGTACTTTGCGAAAAGAATCGGCAGTAGGACGGAATCGTGTTGACCACCGATTGGTTTTTTGCTAACAACCCTTGCATCCTTCGACCGACTTCTTCGACTAAGAGCTCGATGGAAAGCTTATCTGTTCCTCTTTCAGATGGTATTAACATATTTTACGAAAAGTCGTAAGAAATAAAATTTTTTTGATTAAAACTAAAATATTCTCGAAATCATTGAAGAAGAGGTACCTTATCAGACGAAAATATGCCTTATCTAATAAGAGACATTTAAATTTTTTTAATTGCATAAATGGGTGGCATTATATTCAGAATTAATAGTTTTTTTACGTGGACAAAAAATTCGTTTAATTTTTTCCCATTAAATACTACAATTATAGAAAAGCATTTTGCGAAAAGAATCGGCAGTAGGACGGAATCGTGTTGACCACCGATTGGTTTCTTGCTAATAAGTCTTGCACCCTTCGACCGACTTCTTCGACTAAGAGCTCGATGGAAAGCTTATCTGTTCCTCTTTCAGATGGCATTAACATATTTTACGAAAAGTCATGAGAAATAAAATTTTTTTGATCAAAACTAAAATATCCTCGAAATCATTGAAGAAAAAGTACCTTATCAGACGAAAATATGCCTTATCTAATAAGAGACATTTAAATTTTTGTAATTGCATAAATGGGTGGCATTTTATTCAGAATTAATAGTTTTTTTACGTGGACAAAAAATTCGTTTAATTTTTTCCCATTAAATACCACAATTATAGAAAAGCATTTTGCGAAAAGAAGCGGCAGTAGGACGGAATCGTGTTGACCACCGATTGGTTTTTTGCTAACAACTCTTGCATCCTTCGACCGACTTCTTCGACTAAGAGCTCGATGGAAAGCTTATCTGTTCCTCTTTCAGATGGTATTAACATATTTTACGAAAAGTCGTAAGAAATAAAATTTTTTTGATCAAAACTAAAATATCCTCAAAATCATTGAAAAAGAAGTACCTTATCATACGAAAATATGCATAATCTAACAAGAGACATTTAAATTTTTTTAATTGCATAAATGGGTGGCATTTTATTCAGAATTAATAGTTTTTTTTACATGGACAAAAACTCCGTTTAATTTTTTCCCATTAAATACCACAATTATAGAAAAGCATTTTGCGAAAAGAAGCGGCAGTAGGACGGAATCGTGTTGACCACCGATTGGTTTTTTGCTAACAACTCTTGCATCCTTCGACCGACTTCTTCGACTAAGAGCTCGATGGAAAGCTTATCTGTTCCTCTTTCAGATGGTATTAACATATTTTACGAAAAGTCGTAAGAAATAAAATTTTTTTGATCAAAACTAAAATATTCTCGAAATCATTGAAGAAGAGGTACCTTATCAGACGAAAATATGCCTTATCTAATAAGAGACATTTAAATTTTTTTAATTGCATAAATGGGTGGCATTTTATTCAGAGTTAATAGTTTTTTTGTATGGACAAAAAATTCGTTTAATTTTTTCCCATTAAATACTACAATTATAGAAAAGTACTTTGCGAAAAGAATCGGCAGTAGGACGGAATCGTGTTGACCACCGATTGGTTTTTTGCTAACAACCCTTGCATCCTTCGACCGACTTCTTCGACTAAGAGCTCGATGGAAAGCTTATCTGTTCCTCTTTCAGATGGTATTAACATATTTTACGAAAAGTCGTAAGAAATAAAATTTTTTTGATTAAAACTAAAATATTCTCGAAATCATTGAAGAAGAGGTACCTTATCAGACGAAAATATGCCTTATCTAATAAGAGACATTTAAATTTTTTTAATTGCATAAATGGGTGGCATTATATTCAGAATTAATAGTTTTTTTACGTGGACAAAAAATTCGTTTAATTTTTTCCCATTAAATACTACAATTATAGAAAAGCATTTTGCGAAAAGAATCGGCAGTAGGACGGAATCGTGTTGACCACCGATTGGTTTCTTGCTAATAAGTCTTGCACCCTTCGACCGACTTCTTCGACTAAGAGCTCGATGGAAAGCTTATCTGTTCCTCTTTCAGATGGCATTAACATATTTTACGAAAAGTCATGAGAAATAAAATTTTTTTGATCAAAACTAAAATATCCTCGAAATCATTGAAGAAAAAGTACCTTATCAGACGAAAATATGCCTTATCTAATAAGAGACATTTAAATTTTTGTAATTGCATAAATGGGTGGCATTTTATTCAGAATTAATAGTTTTTTTACGTGGACAAAAAATTCGTTTAATTTTTTCCCATTAAATGCTACAATTATAGAAAAGCATTTTGCGAAAAGAATCGGCAGTAGGACGGAATCGTGTTGACCACCGATTGGTTTTTTGCTAACAACTCTTGCATCCTTCAAACGACTTCTTCGAATAAGAGCTCGATGGAAAGCTTATCTGTTCCTCTTTCAGATGGCGTTAACATATTTTACGAAAAGTCATGAGAAATAAAATTTTTTTGATCAAAACTAAAATATCCTCGAAATCATTGAAAAAGAAGTACCTTATCAGACGAAAATATGCCTTATCTAATAAGAGACATTTAAATTTTTGTAATTGCATAAATGGGTGGCATTTTATTCAGAATTAATAGTTTTTTTACGTGGACAAAAAATTCGTTTAATTTTTTCCCATTAAATACTACAATTATAGAAAAGCATTTTGCGAAAAGAATCGGCAGTAGGACGGAAACGTGTTGACCACCAATTAGTTTTTTGCTAATAACTCTTGCATCCTTCGACCGACATATTCGACTAAAAGCTCGATGGAAAGCTTATCTGTTCCTCTCTCAGATGGCATTAACATATTTTACGAAAAGTCATGAGAAATAAAATTTTTTTGATCAAAACTAAAATATCCTCGAAATTGTTGAAAATTATGTACCTTATCAGACGAAAATATGCCTTATCTAATAAGAGACATTTAAATTTTTTTAATGGCATAAATGGATGGCATTTTATTCAGAATTAATAGTTTTTTACATAAACAAAAACTCCGTTTAATTTTTTGCCATTAAATACTACAATTATAGAAAAGTATTTTGCGAAAAGAATCGGCAGTAGGACGGAAACATGTTGACCACCGATTAGTTTTTGCTGATAACTCTTGCATCCTTCGACCGACTTCTTCGACTAAGAGCTCGATGGAAAGCTTATATGTTCCTCTTTCAGATGGCATTAACATATTTTACGAAAAGTCGTAAGAAATAAATTTTTTTTGATCAAAACTAAAGTATCCTCGAAATCATTGAAAAAGAAGTACCTTATCAGACGAAAATATGCCTTATCTAATAAGAGACATTTAAATTTTTTTAATTGCATAAATGGGTGGCATTTTATTTAGAATTAATAGTTTTTTACATGGACAAAAATTCGTTTAATTTTTTCCCATTAAATACTAGAATTATAGAAAAGTATTTTGCGAAAAGAATCGGAAGTAGGACGGAATCGTGTTGACCACCGATTGGTTTTTTGCCAACAACTCTTGCATACTTCGACCGACTTCTTCGACTAAAAGCTCCATGGAAAGCTTATCTGTTCCTCTTTCAGATGGCATTAACATATTTTACGAAAAGTCGTAAGAAAAAAAATTTTTTTGATCAAAACTAAAATATCCTCGAAATCATTGAAAAACAAATACCTTATCAGACGAAAATATGCCTTATCTAATAAGAGACATTTAAATTTTTTTAATTTCATAAATGGGTGGCATTTTATTCAGAATTAATAGTTTTTTTTACATGGACAAAAACTCCGTTTAATTTTTTCCCATTAAATACCACAATTATAGAAAAGCATTTTGCGAAAAGAAGCGGCAGTAGGACGGAATCGCGTTAACCACTCATTAGTTTTTTGCTCATAACTCTTGCATCCTTCGACTGACTTCTTCGACTAAAAGCTCGATGGAAAGCTTATCTGTTCCTCTTTCAGATGGCATTAACATATTTTACGAAAAGTCATGAGAAATAAAATTTTTTTGATTAAAACTCAAATATCCTCGAAATCATTGAAGAAGAACTACCTTATCAGACGAAAATATGCCTTATCTAATAAGAGACATTTAAATTTTTTAATTGCATAAATGGGTGTCATTATATTCAGAATTAATAGTTTTTTTACGTGGACAAAAAATTCGTTTAATTTTTTCCCATTAAATACTACAATTATAGAAAAGCATTTTGCGAAAAGAATCGGCAGTAGGACGGAATCGTGTTGACCACCAATTAGTTTTTTGCTAATAACTCGTGCATCCTTCGACCGACTTCTTCGAATAAGAGCTCGATGGAAAGCTTATCTGTTCCTCTTTCAGATGGCATTAACATATTTTACGAAAAGTCGTAAGAAATAAAATTTTTTTGATCAAAACTAAAATATCCTCGAAATCATTGAAAAAGAAGTACCTTATCAGACGAAAATATGCCTTATCTAATAAGAGACATTTCAATTTTTTTAATTGCATAAATGGGTGGCATTATATTCAGAATTAATAGTTTTTTTACATGGACAAAAAATTCGTTTAATTTTTTCCCATTAAAAACTAGAATTATAGAAAAGTACTTTGCGAAAAGAAGCGGCAGTAGGACGGAAACGTGTTGACCACCAATTAGTTTTTTGCTAATAACTCTTGCATCCTTCGACCGACTTCTTCCACTCTTTCAGACGGCATTAACATATTTTACTAAAAGTCGTAAGAAATAAAATTTTTTTGATCAAAACTAAAATATCCTCGAAATCATTAAAAAAGAAGTACCTTATCAGACGAAAATATGCCTTATCTTATAAGAGACATTTAAATTTTTTTAATTGCATAAATGGGTGGCATTATATTCAGAATTAATAGTTTTTTTACATGGACAAAAAATTCGTTTAATTTTTTCCCATTAAATACTACAATTATAGAAAAGCATTTTGCGAAAAGAATCGGCAGTAGGACGGAAACGTGTTGACCACCGATTGGTTTTTTGCTAACAACTCTTGCATCCTTCAAACGACTTCTTCGAATAAGAGCTCGATGGAAAGCTTATCTGTTCCTCTTTCAGATGGTATTAACATATTTTACGAAAAGTCGTAAGAAATAAAATTTTTTTGATCAAAACTAAAATATTCTCGAAATCATTGAAAAAGAAGTCCCTTATCAGACGAAAATATGCCTTATCTAATAAGAGACATTTAAATTTTTTTAATTGCATAAATGGGTGGCATTTTATTCAGAGTTAATAGTTTTTTTGTATGGACAAAAAATTCGTTTAATTTTTTCCCATTAAATACTACAATTATAGAAAAGTACTTTGCGAAAAGAATCGGCAGTAGGACGGAATCGTGTTGACCACCGATTAGTTTTTTGCTAACAACTCTTGCATCCTTCGACCGACTTCTTCGACTAAGAGCTCGATGGAAAGCTTATCTGTTCCTCTTTCAGATGGTTTTAACGTATTTTACGAAAAGTCGTAAGAAATAAAATTTTTTTGATTAAAACTAAAATATCCTCGAAATCATTGAAGAAAAAGTACCTTATCAGACGAAAATATGCCTTATCTAATAAGAGACATTTAAATTTTTGTAATTGCATAAGTGGGTGGCATTTTATTCAGAGTTAATAGTTTTTTTGTATGGACAAAAAATTCGTTTAATTTTTTCCCATTAAATACTACAATTATAGAAAAGCATTTTGCGAAAAGAATCGGCAGTAGGACGGAAACGTGTTGACCACCGATTGGTTTTTTGCTAACAACTCTTGCATCCTTCGACCGACTTCTTCGACTAAGAGCTCGATGGAAAGCTTATCTGTTCCTCTTTCAGATGGTTTTAACGTATTTTACGAAAAGTCGTAAGAAATAAAATTTTTTTGATCAAAACTAAAATATCCTCGAAATCATTGAAAAAGAAGTACCTTATCAGACGAAAATATGCCTTATCTAATAAGAGACATTTCAATTTTTTTAATTGCATAAATGGGTGGCATTATATTCAGAATTAATAGTTTTTTTACGTGGACAAAAAATTCGTTTAATTTTTTCCCATTAAATACTACAATTATAGAAAAGCATTTTGCGAAAAGAATCGGCAGTAGGACGGAATCGTGTTGACCACCGATTGGTTTCTTGCTAATAAGTCTTGCACCCTTCGACCGACTTCTTCGACTAAGAGCTCGATGGAAAGCTTATCTGTTCCTCTTTCAGATGGCATTAACATATTTTACGAAAAGTCATGAGAAATAAAATTTTTTTGATCAAAACTAAAATATCCTCGAAATCATTGAAGAAAAAGTACCTTATCAGACGAAAATATGCCTTATCTAATAAAAGACATTTAAATTTTTGTAATTGCATAAATGGGTGGCATTTTATTCAGAATTAATAGTTTTTTTACGTGGACAAAAAATTCGTTTAATTTTTTCCCATTAAATACTACAATTATAGAAAAGCATTTTGCGAAAAGAATCGGCAGTAGGACGGAATCGTGTTGACCACCGATTGGTTTTTTGCTAACAACTCTTGCATCCTTCAAACGACTTCTTCGAATAAGAGCTCGATGGAAAGCTTCTCTGTTCCTCTTTCAGATGGCGTTAACATATTTTACGAAAAGTCATGAGAAATAAAATTTTTTTGATCAAAACTAAAATATCCTCGAAATCATTGAAAAAGAAGTACCTTATCAGACGAAAATATGCCTTATCTAATAAGAGACATTTAAATTTTTGTAATTGCATAAGTGGGTGGCATTTTATTCAGAATTAATAGTTTTTTTACGTGGACAAAAAATTCGTTTAATTTTTTCCCATTAAATACTACAATTATAGAAAAGCATTTTGCGAAAAGAATCGGCAGTAGGACGGAAACGTGTTGACCACCAATTAGTTTTTTGCTAATAACTCTTGCATCCTTCGACCGACATATTCGACTAAAAGCTCGATGGAAAGCTTATCTGTTCCTCTCTCAGATGGCATTAACATATTTTACGAAAAGTCATGAGAAATAAAATTTTTTTGATCAAAACTAAAATATCCTCGAAATCGTTGAAAATTATGTACCTTATCAGACGAAAATATGCCTTATCTAATAAGAGACATTTAAATTTTTTTAATGGCATAAATGGGTGGCATTTTATTCAGAATTAATAGTTTTTTTACGTGGACAAAAAATTCGTTTAATTTTTTCCCATTAAATACTACAATTATAGAAAAGCATTTTGCGAAAAGAATCGGCAGTAGGACGGAATCGTGTTGACCACCGATTGGTTTTTTGCTAACAACTCTTGCATCCTTCAAACGACTTCTTCGAATAAGAGCTCGATGGAAAGCTTCTCTGTTCCTCTTTCAGATGGCGTTAACATATTTTACGAAAAGTCATGAGAAATAAAATTTTTTTGATCAAAACTAAAATATCCTCGAAATCATTGAAAAAGAAGTACCTTATCAGACGAAAATATGCCTTATCTAATAAGAGACATTTAAATTTTTGTAATTGCATAAGTGGGTGGCATTTTATTCAGAATTAATAGTTTTTTTACGTGGACAAAAAATTCGTTTAATTTTTTGCCATTAAATACTACAATTATAGAAAAGTATTTTGCGAAAAGAATCGGCAGTAGGACGGAAACATGTTGACCACCGATTAGTTTTTGCTGATAACTCTTGCATCCTTCGACCGACTTTTTCGACTAAGAGCTCGATGGAAAGCTTATATGTTCCTCTTTCAGATGGCATTAACATATTTTACGAAAAGTCGTAAGAAATAAATTTTTTTTGATCAAAACTAAAGTATCCTCGAAATCATTGAAAAAGAAGTACCTTATCAGACGAAAATATGCCTTATCTAATAAGAGACATTTAAATTTTTTTAATTGCATAAATGGGTGGCATTTTATTTAGAATTAATAGTTTTTTACATGGACAAAAATTCGTTTAATTTTTTTCCCATTAAATACTAGAATTATAGAAAAGTATTTTGCGAAAAGAATCGGAAGTAGGACGGAATCGTGTTGACCACCGATTGGTTTTTTGCCAAAAACTCTTGCATCCTTCGACCGACTTCTTCGACTAAAAGCTCGATGGAAAGCTTATCTGTTCCTCTTTCAGATGGCATTAACATATTTTACGAAAAGTCGTAAGAAATAAAATTTTTTTGATCAAAACTAAAATATCCTCGAAATCATTGAAAAACAAATACCTTATCAGACGAAAATATGCCTTATCTAATAAGAGACATTTAAATTTTTTTAATTTCATAAATGGGTGGCATTTTATTCAGAATTAATAGTTTTTTTACATGGACAAAAAATTCGTTTAATTTTTTCCCATTAAAAACTAGAATTATAGAAAAGTACTTTGCGAAAAGAAGCGGCAGTAGGACGGAAACGTGTTGACCACCAATTAGTTTTTTGCTAATAACTCTTGCATCCTTCGACCGACTTCTTCCACTCTTTCAGACGGCATTAACATATTTTACTAAAAGTCGTAAGAAATAAAATTTTTTTGATCAAAACTAAAATATCCTCGAAATCATTAAAAAAGAAGTACCTTATCAGACGAAAATATGCCTTATCTAATAAGAGACATTTAAATTTTTTTAATTGCATAAATGGGTGGCATTTTATTTAGAATTCATAGTTTTTTAGATGGACAAAAAATTCGTTTAATTTTTTCCCATTAAAAACAAGAATTATAGAAAAGTACTTTGCGAAAAGAAGCGGCAGTAGGACGGAAACGTGTTGATCACCAATTAGTTTTTTGCTTATAACTCTTGCATCCTTCGACCGACATATTCGACTAAAAGCTCGATGGAAAGCTTATCTGTTCCTCTCTCAGATGGCATTAACATATTTTACGAAGAGTCATGAGAAATAAAATTTTTTTGGTCAAAACTAAAATATCCTCGAAATCATTGAAAAATATGAACCTTATCAGACGAAAATATGCCTTATCTAATAAGAGACATTCAAATTTTTTTAATTTCATAAATGGGTGGCATTTTATTCAGAATTAATAGTTTTTTTACATGGACAAAAAATTCGTTTAATTTTTTCCCATTAAATACTACAATTATAGAAAAGCATTTTGCGAAAAGAATCGGCAGTAGGACGGAAACGTGTTGACCACCGATTAGTTTTTTGCTAATAACTCTTGCATCCTTCTACCGACTTCTTCCACTCTTTCAGACGGCATTAACATATTTTACTAAAAGTCGTAAAAAATAAAATTTTTTTGATCAAAACTAAAATATCCTCGAAATCATTAAAAAAGAAGTACCTTATCAGACGAAAATATGCCTTATCTAATAAGAGACATTTAAATTTTTTTAATTGCACAAATGGGTGTCATTTTATTTAGAATTCATAGTTTTTTAGATGGACAAAAAATTCGTTTAATTTTTTCCCATTAAAAACTAGAATTATAGAAAAGTACTTTGCCAAAAAAAGCGGCAGTAGGACGGAAACGTGTTGACCACCAATTAGTTTTTTGCTAATATCTCTTGCATCCTTCGACCGACATATTCGACTAAAAGCTCGATGGAAAGCTTTTCTGTTCCTCTCTCAGATGGCATTAACATATTTTACGAAAAGTCATGAGAAATAAAATTTTTTTGATCAAAACTAAAATATCCTCGAAATCATTGAAAAATATGTACCTTATCAGACGAAAATATGCCTTATCTAATAAGAGACATTTAAATTTTTTTAATTTCATAAATGGGTGGCATTTTATTCAGAATTAATAGTTTTTTACAAAAACAAAAACTCCGTTTAATTTTTTCCCATTAAATACCACAATTATAGAAAAGCATTTTGCGAAAAGAAGCGGCAGTAGGACGGAATCGCGTTGACCACTCATTAGTTTTTTGCTAATAACTCTTGCATCCTTCGACCGACTTCTTCCACTCTTTCAGACGGCATTAACATATTTTACTAAAAGTCGTAAGAAATAAAATTTTTTTGATCAAAACTAAAATATCCTCGAAATCATTAAAAAAGAAGTACCTTATCAGACGAAAATATGCCTTATCTAATAAGAGACATTTAAATTTTTTTAATTGCATAAATGGGTGGCATTTTATTAAGAATTAATAGTTTTTTAGATGGACAAAAAATTCGTTTAATTTTTTCCCATTAAAAACTAGAATTATAGAAAAGTACTTTGCGAAAAGAAGCGGCAGTAGGACGGAAACGTGTTGACCACCAATTAGTTTTTTGCTAATAACTCTTGCATCCTTCGACCGACATATTCGACTAAAAGCTCGATGGAAAGCTTATCTGTTCCTCTCTCAGATGGCATTAACATATTTTACGAAAAGTCATGAGAAATAAAATTTTTTTGATCAAAACTAAAATATCCTCGAAATCATTGAAAAATATGTACCTTATCAGACGAAAATATGCCTTATCTAATAAGAGACATTTACATTTTTTTAATTGCATAAATGGACGGCATTTTATTCAGAATTAATAGTTTTTTACATAAACAAAAACTCCGTTTAATTTTTTCCCATTAAATACCACAATTATAGAAAAGCATTTTGCGAAAAGAAACGGCAGTAGGACGGAATCGCGTTGACCACTCATTAGTTTTTTGCTAATAACTCTTGCATCCTTCGACCGACTTCTTCCACTCTTTCAGACGGCATTAACATATTTTACGAAAAGTCATGAGAAATAAAATTTTTTTGGTCAAAACTAAAATATCCTCGAAATCATTGAAAAATATGTACCTTATCAGACGAAAATATGCCTTATCTAATAAGAGACATTTAAATTTTTTTAATTTCATAAATGGGTGGCATTTTATTCAGAATTAATAGTTTTTTTACATGGACAAAAAATTCGTTTAATTTTTTCCCATTAAATACTACAATTATAGAAAAGCATTTTGCGAAAAGAATCGGCAGTAGGACGGAAACGTATTGACCACCGATTAGTTTTTTGCTAATAACTCTTGCATCCTTCTACCGACTTCTTCCACTCTTTCAGACGGCATTAACATATTTTACTAAAAGTCGTAAGAAATAAAATTTTTTTGATCAAAACTAAAATATCCTCGAAATCATTAAAAAAGAAGTACCTTATCAGACGAAAATATGCCTTATCTAATAAGAGACATTTAAATTTTTTTAATTTCATAAATTGGTGGCATTTTATTCAGAATTAATAGTTTTTTACATAAACAAAAACTCCGTTTAATTTTTTCCCATTAAATACCACAATTATAGAAAAGCATTTTGCGAAAAGAAACGGCAGTAGGACGGAATCGCGTTGACCACTCATTAGTTTTTTGCTAATAACTCTTGCATCCTTCGACCGACTTCTTCCACTCTTTCAGACGGCATTAACATATTTTACTAAAAGTCGTAAGAAATAAAATTTTTTTGATCAAAACTAAAATATCCTCGAAATCATTAAAAAAGAAGTACCTTATCAGACGAAAATATGCCTTATCTAATAAGAGACATTTAAATTTTTTTAATTGCATAAATGGGTGGCATTTTATTAAGAATTAATAGTTTTTTAGATGGACAAAAAATTCGTTTAATTTTTTCCCATTAAAAACTAGAATTATAGAAAAGTACTTTGCGAAAAGAAGCGGCAGTAGGACGGAAACGTGTTGACCACCAATTAGTTTTTTGCTAATAACTCTTGCATCCTTCGACCGACATATTCGACTAAAAGCTCGATGGAAAGCTTATCTGTTCCTCTCTCAGATGGCATTAACATATTTTACGAAAAGTCATGAGAAATAAAATTTTTTTGATCAAAACTAAAATATCCTCGAAATCATTGAAAAATATGTACCTTATCAGACGAAAATATGCCTTATCTAATAAGAGACATTTACATTTTTTTAATTGCATAAATGGACGGCATTTTATTCAGAATTAATAGTTTTTTACATAAACAAAAACTCCGTTTAATTTATTCCCATTAAATACCACAATTATAGAAAAGCATTTTGCGAAAAGAAACGGCAGTAGGACGGAATCGCGTTGACCACTCATTAGTTTTTTGCTAATAACTCTTGCATCCTTCGACCGACTTCTTCCACTCTTTCAGACGGCATTAACATATTTTACGAAAAGTCATGAGAAATAAAATTTTTTTGGTCAAAACTAAAATATCCTCGAAATCATTGAAAAATATGTACCTTATCAGACGAAAATATGCCTTATCTAATAAGAGACATTTAAATTTTTTTAATTTCATAAATGGGTGGCATTTTATTCAGAATTAATAGTTTTTTTACATGGACAAAAAATTCGTTTAATTTTTTCCCATTAAATACTACAATTATAGAAAAGCATTTTGCGAAAAGAATCGGGAGTAGGACGGAAACGTGTTGACCACCGATTAGTTTTTTGCTAATAACTCTTGCATCCTTCTACCGACTTCTTCCACTCTTTCAGACGGCATTAACATATTTTACTAAAAGTCGTAAGAAATAAAATTTTTTTGATCAAAACTAAAATATCCTCGAAATCATTAAAAAAGAAGTACCTTATCAGACGAAAATATGCCTTATCTAATAAGAGACATTTAAATTTTTTTAATTGCACAAATGGGTGTCATTTTATTTAGAATTCATAGTTTTTTAAATGGACAAAAAATTCGTTTAATTTTTTCCCATTAAAAACTAGAATTATAGAAAAGTACTTTGCGAAAAGAATCGGCAGTAGGACGGAAACGTGTTGACCACCGATTTGTTTTTTGCTAATAACTCTTGCATCCTTCGACCGACATATTCGACTTAAAGCTCGATGGAAAGCTTTTCTGTTCCTCTCTCAGATGGCATTAACATATTTTACGAAAAGTCATGAGAAATAAAATTTTTTTGATCAAAACTAAAATATCCTCGAAATCATTGAAAAATATATACCTTATCAGACGAAAATATGCCTTATCTAATAAGAGACATTTAAATTTTTTTAATTTCATAAATGGGTGGCATTTTATTCAGAATTAATAGTTTTTTACATAAACAAAAACTCCGTTTAATTTTTTCCCATTAAATACCACAATTATAGAAAAGCATTTTGCGAAAAGAAGCGGCAGTAGGACGGAATCGCGTTGACCACTCATTAGTTTTTTGCTAATAACTCTTGCATCCTTCGACCGACTTCTTCCACTCTTTCAGACGGCATTAACATATTTTACTAAAAGTCGTAAGAAATAAAATTTTTTTGATCAAAACTAAAATATCCTCGAAATCATTAAAAAAGAAGTACCTTATCAGACGAAAATATGCCTTATCTAATAAGAGACATTTAAATTTTTTTAATTTCATAAATTGGTGGCATTTTATTCAGAATTAATAGTTTTTTACATAAAAAAAACTCCGTTTAATTTTTTCCCATTAAATACCACAATTATAGAAAAGCATTTTGCGAAAAGAAACGGCAGTAGGACGGAATCGCGTTGACCACTCATTAGTTTTTTGCTAATAACTCTTGCATCCTTCGACCGACTTCTTCCACTCTTTCAGACGGCATTAACATATTTTACTAAAAGTCGTAAGAAATAAAATTTTTTTGATCAAAACTAAAATATCCTCGAAATCATTAAAAAAGAAGTACCTTATCAGACGAAAATATGCCTTATCTAATAAGAGACATTTAAATTTTTTTAATTTCATAAATTGGTGGCATTTTATTCAGAATTAATAGTTTTTTACATAAAAAAAACTCCGTTTAATTTTTTCCCATTAAATACCACAATTATAGAAAAGCATTTTGCGAAAAGAAACGGCAGTAGGACGGAATCGCGTTGACCACTCATTAGTTTTTTGCTAATAACTCTTGCATCCTTCGACCGACTTCTTCCACTCTTTCAGACGGCATTAACATATTTTACTAAAAGTCGTAAGAAATAAAATTTTTTTGATCAAAACTAAAATATCCTCGAAATCATTAAAAAAGAAGTACCTTATCAGACGAAAATATGCCTTATCTAATAAGAGACATTTAAATTTTTTTAATTGCATAAATGGGTGGCATTTTATTAAGAATTAATAGTTTTTTAGATGGACAAAAAATTCGTTTAATTTTTTCCCAATAAATACTACAATTATAGAAAAGTACTTTGCGAAAAGAAGCGGCAGTAGGACGGAAACGTGTTGACCACCGATTAGTTTTTTGCTAATAACTCTTGCATCCTTCGACCGACTTCTTCGACTAAGAGCTCGATGGAAAGCTTATCTGTTCCTCTTTCAGATGACATTAACATATTTTACGAAAAGTCGTAAGAAATAAAATTTTTTTGATCAAAACTAAAATATCCACGAAATCATTGAAAAAGAAGTACCTTATCAGACGAAAATATGCCTTGTCTAATAAGAGACATTTAAATTTTTTTAATTGCATAAATGGGTGGCATTTTATTCAGAATTAATAGTTTTTTACATAAACAAAAACTCCGTTTAATTTTTTCCCATTAAATACAATAATTATAGAAAAGTACTTTGCGAAAAGAAGCGGCAGTAGGACGGAATCGTGTTGACCACCGATTAGTTTTTTGCTAATAACTCTTGCATCCTTCGACCGACTTCTTCGACTAAAAGCTCGATGGAAAGCTTATCTGTTCTTCTTTCAGATGGCATTAACATATTTTACGAAAAGTCGTAAGAAATAAAATTTTTTTGATCAAAACTAAAATATCCACGAAATCATTGAAAAAGAAGTACCTTATCAGACGAAAATATGCCTTATCTAATAAGAGACATTTAAATTTTTTTAATTGCATAAATGGGTGGCATTATATTCAGAATTAATAGTTTTTTTACATGGACAAAAATTCGTTTAATTTTTTCCCATTAAATACTACAATTATATAAAAGCATTTTGCGAAAAGAATCGGCAGTAGGACGGAAACGTGTTGACCACCGATTAGTTTTTTGCTAATAACTCTTGCATCCTTCGACCGACTTCTTCGACTCTTTCAGACGGCATTAACATATTTTACTAAAAGTCGTAAGAAATAAAATTTTTTTGATCAAAACTAAAATATCCTCGAAATCATTGAAAAAGAAGTACCTTATCAGACGAAAATATGCCTTATCTAATAAGAGACATTTAAATTTTTTTAATTGAATAAATGGGTGGCATTTTATTTAGAATTAATAGTTTTTTACATGGACAAAAAATTCGTTTAATTTTTTCCCATGAAATACTATAATTATAGAAAAGTACTTTGCGAAAAGAATCGGCAGTAGGACGGAAACGTGTTGACCACCGATTTGTTTTTTGCTAATAACTCTTGCATCCTTCGACCGACATATTCGACTAAAAGCTCGATGGAAAGCTTATCTGTTCCTCTCTCAGATGGCATTAACATATTTTACGAAAAGTCATGAGAAATAAAATTTTTTTGATCAAAACTAAAATATCCTCGAAGTCATTGAAAAATATGTACCTTATCAGACGAAAATATGCCTTATCTAATAAGAGACATTTAAATTTTTTTAATTGCATAAATAGGTGGCATTATATTCAGAATTAATAGTTTTTTTACATGGACAAAAAATTCGTTTAATTTTTTCCCATTAAATACTACAATTATAGAAAAGTACTTTGCGAAAAGAATCGGCAGTAGGACGGAATCGTGTTGACCACCGATTGGTTTTTTGCTAACAACTCTTGCATCCTTCGACCGACTTCTTCGACTAAGAGCTTGATGGAAAGCTTATCTGTTCCTCTTTCAGATGGCATTAACATATTTTACGAAAAGTCATGAGAAATAAAATTTTTTTGATCAAAACTAAAATATCCTCGAAGTCATTGAAAAATATGTACCTTATCAGACGAAAATATGCCTTATCTAATAAGAGACATTTAAATTTTTTTAATTGCATAAATAGGTGGCATTATATTCAGAATTAATAGTTTTTTTACATGGACAAAAAATTCGTTTAATTTTTTCCCATTAAATACTACAATTATAGAAAAGTACTTTGCGAAAAGAATCGGCAGTAGGACGGAATCGTGTTGACCACCGATTGGTTTTTTGCTAACAACTCTTGCATCCTTCGACCGACTTCTTCGACTATGAGCTTGATGGAAAGCTTATCTGTTCCTCTTTCAGATGGCATTAACATATTTTACGAAAAGTCATAAGAAATAAAATTTTTTTGATCAAAACTAAAATATTCTCGAAATCATTGAAGAAGAGGTACCTTATCAGACGAAAATATGCCTTATCTAATAAGAGACATTTAAATTTTTTTAATTGCATAAATGGGTGGCATTATATTCAGAATTAATAGTTTTTTTACGTGGACAAAAAATTCGTTTAATTTTTTCCCATTAAATACTACAATTATAGAAAAGCATTTTGCGAAAAGAATCGGCAGTAGAACGGAATCGTAATGACCACCGATTGGTTTTTTGCTAACAACTCTTGCATCCTTCGACCGACTTCTTCGAATAAGAGCTCGATGGAAAGCTTATCTGTTCCTCTTTCAGATGGCATTAACATATTTTACGAAAAGTCATGAGAAATAAAATTTTTGTGATCAAAACTAAAATATCCTCGAAATCATTGAAGAAGAACTACCTTATCAGACGAAAATATGCCTTATCTAATAAGAGACATTTAAATTTTTGTAATTGCATAAATGGGTGGCATTTTATTCAGAATTAATAGTTTTTTTACGTGGACAAAAAATTCGTTTAATTTTTTCCCATTAAATACTACAATTATAGAAAAGCATTTTGCGAAAAGAATCGGCAGTAGGACGGAATCGTGTTGACCACCGATTGGTTTTTTGCTAACAACTCTTGCATCCTTCGACCGACTTCTTCGAATAAGAGCTCGATGGAAAGCTTATCTGTTCGTCTTTCAGATGGCATTAACATATTTTACGAAAAGTCGTAAGAAATAAAATTTTTTTGATCAAAACTAAAATATCCTCGAAATCATTGAAAAAGAAGTACCTTATCAGACGAAAATATGCCTTCACTAATAAGAGACATTTAAATTTTTTTAATTGCATAAATGGGTGGCATTATATTCAGAATTAATAGTTTTTTTACATGGACAAAAAATTCGTTTAATTTTTTCCCATTAAATACTACAATTATAGAAAAGTATTTTGCGAAAAGAATCGGCAGTAGGACGGAAACGTGTTGACCACCGATTAGTTTTTGCTGATAACTCTTGCATCCCTCGACCGACTTCTTCGACTAAAGCTCGATGGAAAGCTTATCTGTTCCTCTTTCAGATGGCATTAACATATTTTACGAAAAGTCGTAAGAAATAAATTCTTTTTGATCAAAACTAAAGTATCCTCGAAATCATTGAAAAAGAAGTACCTTATCAGACGAAAATATGCCTTATCTAATAAGAGACATTTAAATTTTTTTAATTGCATAAATGGGTGGCATTATATTCAGAATTAATAGTTTTTTTACATGGACAAAAAATTCGTTTAATTTTTTCCCATTAAATACTACAATTATAGAAAAGCATTTTGCGAAAAGAATCGGCAGTAGGACGGAAACGTGTTGACCACCGATTAGTTTTTTGCTAATAACTCTTGCATCCTTCGACCGACTTCTTCCACTCTTTCAGACGGCATTAACATATTTTACTAAAAGTCGTAAGAAATAAAATTTTTTTGATCAAAACTAAAATATCCTCGAAATCATTAAAAAAGAAGTACCTTATCAGACGAAAATATGCCTTATCTAATAAGAGACATTTAAATTTTTTTAATTGCATAAATGGGTGGCATTTTATTTAGAATTAATAGTTTTTACATGGACAAAAATTCGTTTAATTTTTTTCCCATTAAATACTAGAATTATAGAAAAGTACTTTGCGAAAATAATCGGCAGTAGGACGGAATCGCGTTGACCACCGATTAGTTTTTGGCTAATAACTCTTGCATCCTTCGACCGACTTCTTCGACTAAAAGCTCGATGAAAAGCTTATCTGTTCCTCTTTCAGATGGCATTAACACATTTTACGAAAAGTCGTAAGAAATAAAATGTTTTTGATCAAAACTAAAATATCCTCGAAATCATTGAAAAAGAAATACCTTATCAGACGAAAATATGCCTTATCTAATAAGAGACATTTAAATTTTTTAATTTCATAAATGGGTGGTATTTTATTCAGAATTAATAGTTTTTTACATAAACAAAAACTCCGTTTAATTTTTTCCCATTAAATAATATAATTATAGAAAAGTACTTTGCGAAAAGAATCGGCAGTAGGACGGAATCGTGTTGACCACCGATTAGTTTTTTGCTAATAACTCTTGCATCCTTCGACCGACTTCTTCGACTAAGAGCTCGATGGAAAGCTTATCTGTTCCTCTTTCAGATGGCATTAACATATTTTACGAAAAGTCGTAAGAAATAAAATGTTTTTGATCAAAACTAAAATATCCTCGAAATCATTGAAAAAGAAATACCTTATCAGACGAAAATATGTCTTATCTAATAAGAGACATTTAAATTTTTTTAATTGCATAAATGGGTGGCATTATATTCAGAATTAATAGTTTTTTTACATGGACAAAAAATTCGTTTAATTTTTTCCCATTAAATACTACAATTATAGAAAAGCATTTTGCGAAAAGAATCGGCAGTAGGACGGAAACGTGTTGACCACCGATTAGTTTTTTGCTAATAACTCTTGCATCCTTCGACCGACTTCTTCGACTAAAAGCTCGATGAAAAGCTTATCTGTTCCTCTTTCAGATGGCATTAACACATTTTACGAAAAGTCGTAAGAAATAAAATGTTTTTGATCAAAACTAAAATATCCTCGAAATCATTGAAAAAGAAATACCTTATCAGACGAAATTATGCCTTATCTAATAAGAGACATTTAAATTTTTTAATTTCATAAATGGGTGGTATTTTATTCAGAATTAATAGTTTTTTACATAAACAAAAACTCCGTTTAATTTTATCCCATTAAATAATATAATTATAGAAAAGTACTTTGCGAAAAGAATCGGCAGTAGGACGGAATCGTGTTGACCACCGATTAGTTTTTTGCTAATAACTCTTGCATCCTTCGACCAACTTCTTCGACTAAAACCTCGATGGAAAGCTTATCTGTTCCTCTTTCAGATGGCATTAACCTATTTTACGAAAAGTCGTAAGATATAAAATTTTTTTGATCGAAACTAAAATATCCCCGAAATCATTGAAAAAGAAGTACCTTAACAGACGAAAATATGCCTTATCTAATAAGAGACATATAAATTTTTTTAATTTCATAAATGGGTGGAATTTTATTCAGAATTAATAGTTTTTAACATGGACAAAAAATTCGTTTAATTTTTTCCCATTAAATACTATAATTATAGAAAAGTACTTTGCGAAAAGAATCGGCAGTAGGACGGAAACGTGTTGACCACCGATTAGTTTTTTGCTAATAACTCTTGCATCCTTCGACCGACTTCTTCGACTAAGAGCTCGATGGAAAGCTTATCTGTTCGTCTTTCAAATGGCATTAACATATTTTACGAAAAGTCGTAAGAAATAAAATTTTTTTGATCAAAACTAAAATATCTTCGAAATCATTGAAGAAGAAGTACCTTATCAGACGAAAATATGCCTTATCTAATAAGATACATTTAAATTTTTTTAATTGCATAAATGGGTGGCATTATATTCAGAATTAATAGTTTTTTTACATGGACAAAAACTCCGTTTAATTTTTTCCCATTAAATAATATAATTATAGAAAAGTACTTTGCGAAAAGAATCGGCAGTAGGACGGAATCGTGTTGACCACCGATTAGTTTTTGGCTAATAACTCTTGCATCCTTCGACCGACTTCTTCGACTAAAAGCTCGATGAAAAGCTTATCTGTTCCTCTTTCAGATGGCATTAACCTATTTTACGAAAAGTCGTAAGATATAAAATTTTTTTGATCGAAACTAAAATATCCCCGAAATCATTGAAAAAGAAGTACCTTAACAGACGAAAATATGCCTTATCTAATAAGAGACATATAAATTTTTTTAATTTCATAAATGGGTGGAATTTTATTCAGAATTAATAGTTTTTAACATAAACAAAAACTCCGTTTAATTTTTTCGCATTAAATACTATAATTATAGAAAAGTACTTTGCGAAAAGAATCGGCAGTAGGACGGAATCGTGTTGACCACCGATTAGTTTTTGGCTAATAACTCTTGCATCCTTCGACCGACTTCTTCGACTAAAAGCTCGATGAAAAGCTTATCTGTTCCTCTTTCAGATGGCATTAACACATTTTACGAAAAGTCGTAAGAAATAAAATGTTTTTGATCAAAACTAAAATATCTTCGAAATCATTGAAGAAGAAGTACCTTATCAGACGAAAATATGCCTTATCTAATAAGAGACATTTAAATTTTTTTAATTGCATAAATGGGTGGCATTATATTCAGAATTAATAGTTTTTTTACATGGACAAAAAATTCGTTTAATTTTTTCCCATTAAATACTACAATTATAGAAAAGCATTTTGCGAAAAGAATCGGCAGTAGGACGGAAACGTGTTGACCACCGATTAGTTTTTTGCTAATAACTCTTGCATCCTTCGACCGACTTCTTCGAATAAGTGCTCGATGGAAAGCTTATCTGTTCCTCTTTCAGATGGCATTAACATATTTTACGAAAAGTCATGAGAAATAAAATTTTTTTGATCAAAACTAAAATATCTTCGAAATCATTGCAGAAGAAGTACCTTATCAGACGAAAACATGCCTTATCTTATAAGAGATATTTAAATTTTTTTAATTTCATAAATGGGTGGCATTTTATTCAGAACTAATAGTTTTTTACATAAACAGACACTCCGTTTAATTTTTTCCCATTAAATACTATAATTATAGAAAAGCATTTTGCGAAAAGAATCGGCAGTAGGACGGAAACGTGTTGATCACCAGTTAGTTTTTTGCTAATAACTCTTGCATTCTTCGACCGACATCTTCGAATAAGAGCTCGATGGAAAGCTTATCTGTTCCTCTTTCAGATGGCATTAACATATTTTACGAAAAGTCGTAAGAAATAAAATTTTTTTGATCAAAACTAAAATATCCTCCAAATCATTGAAAAAAAAGTACCTTATCATACGAAAATATGCCTTATCATACGAAAATATGCCTTATCTAATAAGAGACATTTAAATTTTTTTAATGGCATAAATGGGTGGCATTTTATTCAGAATTAATAGTTTTTTAACATGGACAAAAAATTCGTTTAATTTTTTCCCATTAAATATCACAATTATAGAAAAGTATTTTGCGAAAAGAATCGGCAGTAGGACGGAAACGTGTTGACCACCGATTAGTTTTTGCTGATACCTCTTGCATCCTTCGACCGACTTCTTCGACTAAGAGCTCGATGGAAAGCTTATCTGTTACTCTTTCAGATGGCATTAACATATTTTACGAAAAGTCGTAAGAAATAAAATTTTTTTGATCAAAACTAAAATATCCTCCAAATTATTGAAAAAAAAGTACCTTATCAGACGAAAATATGCCTTATCTAATACGAGACATTTAAATTTTTTAATGGCATAAATGGGTGGCATTTTATTCAGAATTAATAGTTTTTTAACATGGACAAAAAATTCGTTTAATTTTTTCCCATTAAATATCACAATTATAGAAAAGTATTTTGCGAAAAGAATCGGCAGTAGGACGGAAACGTGTTGACAACCAATTAGTTTTTTGCTAATAACTCTTGCATTCTTCGACCGACATCTTCGAATAAGAGCTCGATGGAAAGCTTATCTGTTACTCTTTCAGATGGCATTAGCATATTTTACGAAAAGTCGTAAGAAATAAAATTTTTTTGATCAAAACTAAAATATCCTCGAAATCATTGAAAAAGAAATACCTTATCAGACGAAAATATGCCTTATCTAATAAGAGACATTTAAATTTTTTTAATGGCATAAATGGGTGGCATTTTATTCAGCATTAATAGTTTTTTACATAAACAAAAACTTCGTTTAATTTTTTGCCATTAAATACTACAATTATAGAAAAGTATTTTGCGAAAAGAATCGGCAGTAGGACGGAAACGTGTTGACCACCGATTAGTTTTTGCTGATACCTCTTGCATCCTTCGACCGACTTCTTCGACTAAGAGCTCGATGAAAAGCTTATCTGTTCCTCTTTTAGATGGCATTAACATATTTTACGAAAAGTCGTAAGAAATAAAATTTTTTTGATCAAAACTAAAGTATCCTCGAAATCATTGAAAAAAAAGTACCTTATCAGACGAAAATATGCCTTATCTAATAAGAGACATTTAAATTTTTTTAATTGCATAAATGGGTGGCATTTTATTTAGAATTAATAGTTTTTTACATGGACAAAAATTCGTTTAATTTTTTTCCCATTAAATACTAGAATTATAGAAAAGTATTTTGCGAAAAGAATCGGCAGTAGGACGGAATCGTGTTGACCACCGATTGTTTTTTTGCCAACAACTCTTGCATCCTTCGACCGACTTCTTTGACTAAAAGCTCAATGGAAAGCTTATCTGTTCCTCTTTCAGATGGCATTAATATATTTTACGAAAAGTCGTTAGAAATAAAATTTTTTTGATCAAAACTAAAATATCCTCGAAATCATTGAAAAACAAATACCTTATCAGACGAAAATATGCCTTATCTAATAAGAAACATTTAAATTTTTTTAATTTCATAAATGGGTGGCATTTTATTCAGAATTAATTGTTTTTTACATAAACAAAAACTCCGTTTAATTTTTTCCCATTAAATACCACAATTATAGAAAAGCATTTTGCGAAAAGAAACGGCAGTAGGACGGAATCGCGTTGACCACTCATTAGTTTTTTGCTAATAACTCTTGCATCCTTCGACCGACTTCTTCGACTAAACGCTTGATGGAAAGCTTATCTGTTCCTCTTTCAGATGACATTAACATATTTTACGAAAAGTCGTAAGAAATAAAATTTTTTTGATCAAAACTAAAATATCCTCGAAATCATTGAAAAATAAATACCTTATCAGACGAAAATATGCCTTATCTAATAAGAGACATTTCAATTTTTTTAATTTCATAAATGGGTGGCATTTTATTCAGAATTAATAGTTTTTTAGATAAACAAAAACTCCGTTTAATTTTTTCCCATTAAATACTATAATTATAGAAAAGTACTTTGCGAAAAGAATCGGCAGTAGGACGGAATCGTGTTGACCACCGATTAGTTTTTTGCTAATAACTCTTGTATCCTTCGACCGACTTCTTCGACTAAAAGCTCGATGAAAAGCTTATCTGTTCCTCTTTCAGATGGCATTAACACATTTTACGAAAAGTCGTAAGAAATAAAATGTTTTTGATCAAAACTAAAATATCTTCGAAATCATTGAAGAAGAAGTACCTTATCAGACGAAAATATGCCTTATCTAATAAGAGACATTTAAATTTTTTTAATTGCATAAATGGGTGGCATTATATTCAGAATTAATAGTTTTTTTACATGGACAAAAAATTCGTTTAATTTTTTCCTATTAAATACTACAATTATAGAAAAGCATTTTGCGAAAAGAATCGGCAGTAGGACGGAAACGTGTTGACCACCGATTAGTTTTTTGCTAATAACTCTTGCATCCTTCGACCGACTTCTTCGAATAAGTGCTCGATGGAAAGCTTATCTGTTCCTCTTTCAGATGGCATTAACATATTTTACGAAAAGTCATGAGAAATAAAATTTTTTTGATCAAAACTAAAATATCTTCGAAATCATTGCAGAAGAAGTACCTTATCAGACGAAAACATGCCTTATCTTATAAGAGATATTTAAATTTTTTTAATTTCATAAATGGGTGGCATTTTATTCAGAACTAATAGTTTTTTACATAAACAGACACTCCGTTTAATTTTTTCCCATTAAATACTATAATTATAGAAAAGCATTTTGCGAAAAGAATCGGCAGTAGGACGGAAACGTGTTGATCACCAGTTAGTTTTTTGCTAATAACTCTTGCATTCTTCGACCGACTTCTTCGACTAAGAGCTCGATGGAAAGCTTATCTGTTCCTCTTTCAGATGGCATTAACATATTTTACGAAAAGTCGTAAGAAATAAAATTTTTTTGATCAAAACTAAAATATCCTCCAAATCATTGAAAAAAAAGTACCTTATCATACGAAAATATGCCTTATCATACGAAAATATGCCTTATCTAATAAGAGACATTTAAATTTTTTTAATGGCATAAATGGGTGGCATTTTATTCAGAATTAATAGTTTTTTAACATGGACAAAAAATTCGTTAAATTTTTTCCCATTAAATATCACAATTATAGAAAAGTATTTTGCGAAAAGAATCGGCAGTAGGACGGAAACGTGTTGACCACCGATTAGTTTTTGCTGATACCTCTTGCATCCTTCGACCGACTTCTTCGACTAAGAGCTTGATGGAAAGCTTATCTAATACTCTTTCAGATGGCATTAACATATTTTACGAAAAGTCGTAAGAAATAAAATTTTTTTGATCAAAACTAAAATATCCTCCAAATTATTGAAAAAAAAGTACCTTATCAGACGAAAATATGCCTTATCTAATACGAGACATTTAAATTTTTTTAATGGCATAAATGGGTGGCATTTTATTCAGAATTAATAGTTTTTTAACATGGACAAAAAATTCGTTTAATTTTTTCCCATTAAATATCACAATTATAGAAAAGTATTTTGCGAAAAGAATCGGCAGTAGGACGGAAACGTGTTGACAACCAATTAGTTTTTTGCTAATAACTCTTGCATTCTTCGACCGACATCTTCGAATAAGAGCTCGATGGAAAGCTTATCTGTTACTCTTTCAGATGGCATTAGCATATTTTACGAAAAGTCGTAAGAAATAAAATTTTTTTGATCAAAACTAAAATATCCTCGAAATCATTGAAAAAGAAATACCTTATCAGACGAAAATATGCCTTATCTAATAAGAGACATTTAAATTTTTTTAATGGCATAAATGGGTGGCATTTTATTCAGCATTAATAGTTTTTTACATAAACAAAAACTTCGTTTAATTTTTTGCCATTAAATACTACAATTATAGAAAAGTATTTTGCGAAAAGAATCGGCAGTAGGACGGAAACGTGTTGACCACCGATTAGTTTTTGCTGATACCTCTTGCATCCTTCGACCGACTTCTTCGACTAAGAGCTCGATGAAAAGCTTATCTGTTCCTCTTTTAGATGGCATTAACATATTTTACGAAAAGTCGTAAGAAATAAAATTTTTTTGATCAAAACTAAAGTATCCTCGAAATCATTGAAAAAAAAGTACCTTATCAGACGAAAATATGCCTTATCTAATAAGAGACATTTAAATTTTTTTAATTGCATAAATGGGTGGCATTTTATTTAGAATTAATAGTTTTTTACATGGACAAAAATTCGTTTAATTTTTTTCCCATTAAATACTAGAATTATAGAAAAGTATTTTGCGAAAAGAATCGGCAGTAGGACGGAATCGTGTTGACCACCGATTGTTTTTTTGCCAACAACTCTTGCATCCTTCGACCGACTTCTTTGACTAAAAGCTCAATGGAAAGCTTATCTGTTCCTCTTTCAGATGGCATTAATATATTTTACGAAAAGTCGTTAGAAATAAAATTTTTTTGATCAAAACTAAAATATCCTCGAAATCATTGAAAAACAAATACCTTATCAGACGAAAATATGCCTTATCTAATAAGAAACATTTAAATTTTTTTAATTTCATAAATGGGTGGCATTTTATTCAGAATTAATTGTTTTTTACATAAACAAAAACTCCGTTTAATTTTTTCCCATTAAATACCACAATTATAGAAAAGCATTTTGCGAAAAGAAACGGCAGTAGGACGGAATCGCGTTGACCACTCATTAGTTTTTTGCTAATAACTCTTGCATCCTTCGACCGACTTCTTCGACTAAACGCTTGATGGAAAGCTTATCTGTTCCTCTTTCAGATGACATTAACATATTTTACGAAAAGTCGTAAGAAATAAAATTTTTTTGATCAAAACTAAAATATCCTCGAAATCATTAAAAAATAAATACCTTATCAGACGAAAATATGCCTTATCTAATAAGAGACATTTCAATTTTTTTAATTTCATAAATGGGTGGCATTTTATTCAGAATTAATAGTTTTTTACATAAACAAAAACTCCGTTTAATTTTTTCCCATTAAATACTATAATTATAGAAAAGTACTTTGCGAAAAGAATCGGCAGTAGGACGGAATCGTGTTGACCACCGATTAGTTTTTTGCTAATAACTCTTGCATCCTTCGACCGACTTCTTCGACTAAAAGCTCGATGGAAAGCTTATCTGTTCCTCTTTCAGATGGCATTAACATATTTTACGAAAAGTCGTAAGAAATAAAATTTTTTTGATCAAAACTAAAATATCCTCGAAATCATTGAAAAAGAAATACCTTATCAGACGAAAATATGCCTTATCTAATAAGAGACATTTAAATTTTTTAATTTCATAAATGGGTGGTATTTTATTCAGAATTAATAGTTTTTTACATAAACAAAAACTCCGTTTAATTTTTTCCCATTAAATACTATAATTATAGAAAAGTACTTTGCGAAAAGAATCGGCAGTAGGACGGAATCGCGTTGACCACCGATTAGTTTTTTGCTAATAACTCTTGCATCCTTCGACCGACTTCTTCGAATAAGTGCTCGATGGAAAGCTTATCTGTTCCTCTTTCAGATGGCATTAACATATTTTACGAAAAGTCGTAAGAAATAAAATTTTTTTGATCAAAACTAAAATATCCTCGAAATCATTGAAAAAGAAATACCTTATCAGACGAAAATATGCCTTATCTAATAAGAGACATTTAAATTTTTTTAATTGCATAAATGGCTGGCATTATATTCAGAATTAATAGTTTTTTTACGTGGACAAAAAATTCGTTTAATTTTTTCCCATTAAATACCACAATTATAGAAAAGCATTTTGCGAAAAGAAACGGCAGTAGGACGGAATCGCGTTGACCACTCATTAGTTTTTTGCTAATAACTGTTGCATCCTTCGACCGACTTCTTCGACTAAACGCTTGATGGAAAGCTTATCTGTTCCTCTTTCAGATGACATTAACATATTTTACGAAAAGTCGTAAGAAATAAAATTTTTTTGATCAAAACTAAAATATCCTCGAAATCATTGAAAAATAAATACCTTATCAGACGAAAATATGCCTTATCTAATTAGAGACATTTAAATTTTTTTAATTTCATAAATGGGTGGCATTTTATTCAGAATTAATAGTTTTTTACATAAACAAAAACTCCGTTTAATTTTTTCCCATTAAATACTATAATTATAGAAAAGTACTTTGCGAAAAGAATCGGCAGTAGGACGGAATCGTGTTGACCACCGATTAGTTTTTTGCTAATAACTCTTGCATCCTTCGACCGACTTCTTCGACTAAAAGCTCGATGGAAAGCTTATCTGTTCCTCTTTCAGATGGCATTAACATATTTTACGAAAAGTCGTAAGAAATAAAATTTTTTTGATCAAATCTAAAATATCCTCGAAATCATTGAAAAAGAAATACCTTATCAGACGAAAATATGCCTTATCTAATAAGAGACATTTAAATTTTTTTATTTCTTAAATGGGTGGTATTTTATTCAGAATTAGTAGTTTTTTACATAAACAAAAACTCCGTTTAATTTTTTCCCATTAAATACTATAATTATAGAAAAGTACTTTGCGAAGAGAATCGGCAGTAAGACGGAATCGCGTTGACCACCGATTAGTTTTTTGCTAATAACTCTTGCATCCTTCGACCGACTTCTTCGACTAAAAGCTCGATGGAAAGCTTATCTGTTCCTCTTTCAGATGGCATTAACATATTTTACGAAAAGTCGTAAGAAATAAAATTTTTTTGATCAAAACTAAAATATCCTCGAAATCATTGAAAAAGAAATACCTTATCAGACGAAAATATGCCTTATCTAATAAGAGACATTTAAATTTTGTTAATTTCATAAATGGGTGGCATTTTTTTCAGAATTAATAGTTTTTTACATAAACAAAAACTCCGTTTAATTTTTTCCCATTAAATACTATAATTATAGAAAAGTACTTTGCGAAAAGAATCGGCAGTAGGACGGAATCGTATTGACCACCGATTTGTTTTTTGCTAACAACTCTTGCATCCTTCGACAAACTTCTTCGAATAAGAGCTCGATGGAAAGCTTATCTGTTCCTCTTTCATATGGCATTAACATATTTTACGAAAAGTCGTTAGAAAGAAAATTTTTTTGATCAAAACTAAAATATCCTCGAAATCATTGAAAAAGAAGTACCTTATCAGACGAAAATATGCCTTATCTAATAAGAGACATTTAAATTTTTTTAATTGCATAAGTGGGTGGCATTTTATTCAAAATTAATAGTTTTTACATAAACAAAAACTCCATTTTATTTTTTCCCATTAAATACTATAATTATATAAAAGTACTTTGCGAAAAGAATCGGCAGTAGGACGGAATCGCGTTGACCACTGATTAGTTTTTTGCTAATGACTCTTGCATCCTTCGACCGACTTCTTCGACTAAAAGCTCGATGGAAAGCTTATCTGTTCCTCTTTCAGATGGCATTAACATATTTTACGAAAAGTCATGAGAAATAAAATTTTTATGATCAAAACTAACATATCCTCGAAATCATTTAAGAAGAAGTACCTTATCAGACGAAAATATGCCTTATCTAATAAGAGACAGATAAATTTTTTTAATTGCATAAATGGGCGGCATTTTATTCAGAATAAATAGTTTTTTACATAAACAAAAACTCCGTTTAATTTTTCCATTAAATACTATAATTATAGAAAAGTACTTTGCGAAAAGAATCGGCAGTAGGACGGAATCGTGTTGACCACCGATTAGTTTTTTGCTAATAACTCGTGCATCCTTCGACCGACTTCTTCGACTAAAAGCTCGATGGAAAGCTTATCTATTGCTCTTTCAGTTGGCATTAACATTTTTTACGAAAAGTCGTAAAAAATAAAATTTTTTTGATCAAAACTTAAATATCCTCGAAATCATTGAAAACGAAGTACCTTATCAGACGAAAATATGCCTTATCTAATAAGAGACATTAAAATTTTTTTAATTGCATAAATGGGTGGCATTTTATTCATAATAAATAGTTTTTTACATAAAAAAAACTCCGTTTTTGCATTTTGCGAAAAGAATCGGCAGTAGGACGGAAACGTGTTGACCACCGATTAGTTTTTTGCTAATAACTCTTGCATCCTTCGACCGACTTCTTCGACTAAAAGTTCGATGGCAAGCTTTTCTGTTCCTCTTTCAGATGGCATTAGCATATTTTACGAAAAGTCGTACGAAATAAAATTTTTTTGATCGAAACTAAAATATCCTCAAAATCATTGAAAAAAAAAAGAAGTACCTTATCAGTCGAAAATATGCCTTATCTAATAAGAGACATTTAAATTTTTTTAATTTCATAAATGGGTGGCATTTTATTCAGAATTAATAGTTTTTAACATGGACAAAAAATTCGTTTAATTTTTTCCCATTAAATACTATAATTATAGAAAAGTACTTTGCGAAAAGAATCGGAAGTAGGACGGAATCGCGTTGACCACCGATTAGTTTTTTGCTAATAACTCTTGCATCCTTCGACCGACTTCTTCGACTAAAAGCTCGATGGAAAGCTTATCTGTTCCTCTTTCAGATGGCATTAACATATTTTACGAAAAGTCATGAGAAATAAAATTTTTTTGATCAAAACTAAAATATCCTCGAAATCATTGAAGAAGAAGTACCTTATCAGACGAAAACATGCCTTATCTTATAAGAGATATTTAAATTTTTTTAATTTCATAAATGGGTGGCATTTTATTCAGAACTAATAGTTTTTTTTACATGGACAAAAAATTCGTTTAATTTTTTCCCATTAAATACTACAATTATAGAAAAGCATTTTGCGAAAAGAATCGGCAGTAGGACGGAATCGTATTGACCACCGATTGGTTTTTTGCTAACAACTCTTGCATCCTTCGACCGACTTCTTCGAATAAGAGCTCGATGGAAAGCTTATCTGTTCCTCTTTCAGATGGCATAAACATATTTTACGAAAAGTGGTAAGAAATAAAATTTTTTTGATCAAAACTAAAATATCCTCGAAATCATTGAAAAAGAAATACCTTATCAGACGAAAATATGCCTTATCTAATAATAGACATTTAAATTTTTTTAATTGCATAAATGGGTGGCATTTTATTCAGAATTAATAGTTTTTTTACATGGACAAAAAATTCGTTTAATTTTTTCCCATTAAATACTACAATTATAGAAAAGCATTTTGCGAAAAGAATCGGCAGTAGGACGGAATCGTGTTGACCACCGATTAGTTTTTTGCTAATAACTCTTGCATCCTTCGACAGACTTCTTCGACTAAGAGCTCGATGGAAAGCTTATCTATTTCTCTTTCAGTTGGAATTAACATTTTTTAAGAAAAGTCGTAAGAAATAAAATTTTTTTGATCGAAACTAAAATATCCTCTAAATCATTGAAGAAGAAGTACCTTATCAGACGAAAATATGCCTTATCTAATAAGAGACATTTAAATTTTTTTAATTTCATAAATGGGTGGCATTTTATTCAGAATTAATAGTTTTTAACATGGACAAAAAATTCGTTTAATTTTTTCCCATTAAATACTACAATTATAGAAAAGTACTTTGCGAAAAGAATCGGCAGTAGGACGGAATCGTGTTGACAACCGATTAGTTTTTTGCTAATAACTCGTGCATCCTTCGACCGACTTCTTCGACTAAAAGCTCGATGGAAAGCTTATCTATTGCTCTTTCAGTTGGCATTAACATTTTTTACGAAAAGTCGTAAAAAATAAAATTTTTTTGATCAAAACATAAATATCCTCGAAATCATTGAAAACGAAGTACCTTATCAGACGAAAATATGCCTTATCTAATAAGAGACATTAAAATTTTTTTAATTGCATAAATGGGTGGCATTTTATTCAGAATAAATAGTTTTTTACATAAACAAAAACTCCGTTTTTGCATTTTGCGAAAAGAATCGGCAGTAGGACGGAAACGTGTTGACCACCGATTAGTTTTTTGCTAATAACTCTTGCATCCTTCGACCGACTTCTTCGACTAAAAGCTCGATGGAAAGCTTATCTGTTCCTCTTTCAGATGGCATTAACATATTTTACGAAAAGTCGTAAGAAATAAAATTTTTTTGATCAAAACTAAAATATCCTCGAAATCATTGAAAAAGAAATACCTTATCAGACAAAAATATGCCTTATCTAATAAGAGACATTTAAATTTTTTTAATTGCATAAATGGGTGTCATTTTTTTCAGAATTAATAGTTTTTTTACATGGACAAAAAATTCGTTTAATTTTTTCCCAATAAATACTACAATTATAGAAAAGCATTTTGCGAAAAGAATCGGCAGTAGGACGGAAACGTGTTGACCACCAATTGGTTTTTTGCTAATAACTCTTGCATTCTTCGACCGACTTCTTCGAATAAGAGCTCGATGGAAAGCTTATCTGTTCCTCTTTCAGATGGCATTAACATATTTTACGAAAAGTCGTAAGAAATAAAATTTTTTTCATCAAAACTAAAATATCCTCGAAATCATTGAAAAAGAAATACCTTATCAGACGAAAATATGCCTTATCTAATAAGAGACATTTAAATTTTTTTAATTGCATAAATGGGTGTCATTTTATTCAGAATTAATAGTTTTTTTACATGGACAAAAAATTCGTTTAATTTTTTCCCATTAAATACTACAATTATAGAAATGCATTTTGCGAAAAGAATCGGCAGTAGGACGGAATCGTATTGACTACCGATTGGTTTTTTGCTAACAACTCTTGCATCCTTCGACCGACTTCTTCGAATAAGAGCTCGATGGAAAGCTTATCTGTTCCTCTTTCAGATGGCATTAACATATTTTACGAAAAGTCGTAAGAAATAAAATTTTTTTGATCAAAACTAAAATATCCTCGAAATCATTGAAAATAAAATACCTTATCAGACGAAAATATGCCTTATCTAATAAGAGACATTTAAATTTTTTTAATTGCATAAATAGGTGGCATTTTTTTCAGAATTAATAGTTTTTTTACGTGGACAAAAAATTCGTTTAATTTTTTCCCATTAAATACTACAATTATAGAAAAGCATTTTGCGAAAAGAATCGGCAGTAGGACGGAAACGTGTTTACCACCAATTAGTTTTTTGCTAACAACTCTTGCATCCTTCGACCGACTTCTTCGAATAAGAGCTCGATGGAAAGCTTGTCTGTTCCTCTTTCAGATGGCATTAACATATTTTACGAAAAGTCGTAAGAAAAAAAATTTTTTTGATCAAAACTAAAATATCCTCGAAATCATTGAAAAAGAAGTACCTTATCAGACGAAAATATGCCTTATCTAATAAGAGACATTTAAATTTTTTTAATTGCATAAACAGGCGGCATTTTATTCAGAATTAATAGTTTTTTACATGGACAAAAAATTCGTTTAATTTTTTCCCATTAAATACTACAATTATAGAAAAGCATTTTGCGAAAAGAATCGGCAGTAGGACGGAAACGTGTTGACCACCAATTAGTTTTTTGCTAATAACTCTTGCATTCTTCGACCGACATCTTCGACTAAGAGCTCGATGGAAAGCTTATCTGTTCCTCTTTCAGATGGCATTAACATATTTTACGAAAAGTCGTAAGAAATAAAATTTTTTTGATCAAAACTAAAATATCCTCGAAATCATTGAAAAAGAAATACCTTATCAGACGAAAATATGCCTTATCTAATAAGAGACATTTAAATTTTTTTAATTGCATAAATGGGTGTCATTTTATTCAGAATTAATAGTTTTTTTACATGGACAAAACATTCGTTTAATTTTTTCCCATTAAATACTACAATTATAGAAAAGCATTTTGCGAAAAGAATCGGCAGTAGGACGGAATCGTGTTGACCACCGATTGGTTTTTGCTAACAACTCTTGCATCCTTCGACCGACTTCTTCGAATAAGAGCTCGATGGAAAGCTTATCTGTTCCTCTTTCAGATGGCATTAACATATTTTACGAAAAGTCGTACGAAATAAAATTTTTTTGATCAAAACTAAAATATCCTCGAAATCATTGAAGAAGAAGTACCTTATCAGACGAAAACATGCCTTATCTTATAAAAGATATTTAAATTTTTTTAATTTCATAAATGGGTGGCATTTTATTCAGAACTAATAGTTTTTTACATAAACAGACACTCCGTTTAATTTTTTCCCATTAAATACTATAATTATAGAAAAGCATTTTGCGAAAAGAATCGGCAGTAGGACGGAAACGTGTTGACCACCAATTAGTTTTTTGCTAATAACTCTTGCATTCTTCGACCGACATCTTCGAATAAGAGCTCGATGGAAAGCTTATCTGTTCCTCTTTCAGATGGCATTAACATATTTTACGAAAAGTCGTAAGAAAGAAAATTTTTTTGATCAAAACTAAAATATCCTCGAAATCATTGAAAAAGAAGTACCTTATCAGACGAAAATATGCCTTATCTAATAAGAGACATTTAAATTTTTTTAATTGCATAAACAGGCGGCATTTTATTCAGAATTAATAGTTTTTTACATGGACAAAAAATTCGTTTAATTTTTTCCCATTAAATACTACAATTATAGAAAAGCATTTTGCGAAAAGAATCGGCAGTAGGACGGAAACGTGTTTGCCACCAATTAGTTTTTTGCTAACAACTCTTGCATCCTTCGACCGACTTCTTCGAATAAGAGCTCGATGGAAAGCTCATCTGTTCCTCTTTAAGATGGCTTTAACATATTTTACGAAAAGTCGTAAGAAAGAAAATTTTTTTGATCAAAACTAAAATATCCTCGAAATCATTGAAAAAGAAGTACCTTATCAGACGAAAATATGCCTTATCTAATAAGAGACATTTAAATTTTTTTAATTGCATAAACAGGCGGCATTTTATTCAGAATTAATGGTTTTTTACATGGACAAAAAATTCATTTAATTTTTTCCCATTAAATACTACAATTATAGAAAAGCATTTTGCGAAAAGAATCGGCAGTAGGACGGAAAATTGTTGACCACCAATTAGTTTTTTGCTAATAACTCTTGCATTCTTCGACCGACATCTTCGACTAAGAGCTCGATGGAAAGCTTATCTGTTCCTATTTCAGATGGCATTAACATATTTTACGAAAAGTCGTAAGAAATAAAATTTTTTTGATCAAAACTAAAATATCATCGAAATCAATGAAAAAGAAATACTTTATCAGACGAAAATATGCCTTATCTAATAAGAGACATTTAAATTTTTTTAATTGCATAAATGGGTGGCATTTTATTCAGAATTAATAGTTTTTTTACATGGACAAAAAATTCGTTTAATTTTTTCCCATTAAATACTACAATTATAGAAAAGCATTTTGCGAAAAGAATCGGCAGTAGGACGGAATCGTGTTGACCACCGATTGGTTTTTGCAAACAACTCTTGCATCCTTCGACCGACTTCTTCGAATAAGAGCTCGATCGAAAGCTTATCTGTTCCTCTTTCAGATGGCATTAACATATTTTACGAAAAGTCGTACGAAATAAAATTTTTTTGATCAAAACTAAAATATCCTCGAAATCATTGAAAAAGAAATACCTTATCAGACGAAAATATGCCTTATCTAATAAGAGACATTTAAATTTTTTAATTGCATAAATGGGTAGCATTTTATTCAGAATTAATAGTTTTTTTACATGGACAAAAAATTCGTTTAATTTTTTCCCATTAAATACTACAATTATAGAAAAGCATTTTGCGAAAAGAATCGGCAGTAGGACGGAAACGTGTTGACCACCAATTAGTTTCTTGCTAATAACTCTTGCATTCTTCGACCGACATCTTCGAATAAGAGCTCGATGGAAAGCTTATCTGTTCCTCTTTCAGATGGCATTAACATATTTTACGAAAAGTCGTAAGAAATAAAATTTTTTTGATCAAAACTAAAATATCCTCCAAATTATTGAAAAAAAAGTACCTTATCATACGAAAATGTGCCTTATCTAATGAGAGACATTTGAATTTTTTTAATTGCATAAACAGGTGGCATTTTATTCAGAATTAATAGTTTTTTTACATGGACAAAAAATTCGTTTAATTTTTTTCCCATTAAATACTACAATTATAAAAAAGCATTTTGCGAAAAGAATCGGCAGTAGGACGGAAATGTGTTGACCACCAATTAGTTTTTTGCTAATAACTCTTGCATTCTTCGACCGACATCTTCGAATAAGAGCTCGATGGAAAGCTTATCTGTTCCTCTTTCAGATGGCATTAACATATTTTACGAAAAGTCGTAAGAAATAAAATTTTTTTGATCAAAACTAAAATATCCTCGAAATCATTGAAAAAGAAATACCTTATCAGACGAAAATATGCCTTATCTAATAAGAGACATTTAAATTTTTTTAATTGCATAAATGGGTGTCATTTTATTCAGAATTAATAGTTTTTTTACATGGACAAAAAATTCGTTTAATTTTTTCCCATTAAATACTACAATTATAGAAAAGCATTTTGCGAAAAGAATCGGCAGTAGGACGGAATCGTATTGACCACCGATTGGTTTTTTGCTAACAACTCTTGCATCCTTCGACCGACTTCTTCGAATAAGAGCTCGATGGAAAGCTTATCTGTTTCTCTTTCAGATGGCATTAACATATTTTACGAAAAGTCGTAAGAAAGAAAATTTTTTTGATCAAAACTAAAATATCATCGAAATCATTGAAAAAGAAATACCTTATCAGACGAAAA
The DNA here is from genome assembly GCA_034638295.1 of Phortica okadai. Lineage (NCBI taxonomy): Eukaryota > Metazoa > Arthropoda > Insecta > Diptera > Drosophilidae > Phortica > Phortica okadai. The sequence continues at coordinate 25,064,525 of CM067850.1, read as the reverse complement.
TATGCCTTATCTAATAAGAGACATTTAAATTTTTTTAATTGCATAAACAGGCGGCATTTTATTCAGAATTAATAGTTTTTGACATGGACAAAAAATTCGTTTAATTTTTTCCCATTAAATACTACAATTATAGAAAAGCATTTTGTGAAAAGAATCGACAGTAGGACGGAATCGTGTTGACCACCGATTGGTTTTTGCTAACAACTCTTGCATCCTTCGACCGACTTCTTCGAATAAGAGCTCGATGGAAAGCTTATCTGTTCCTCTTTCAGAAGGCATTAACATATTTTACGAAAAGTCATAAGAAATAAAATTTTTTTGATCAAAACTAAAATATCATCGAAATCATTGAAAAAGAAATACCTTATCAGACGAAAATATGCCTTATCTAATAAGAGACATTTAAATTTTGTTAATTTCATAAATGGGTGGCATTTTTTTCAGAATGAATAGTTTTTTATATAAACAAAAACTCCGTTTAAGTTTTTCCCATTAAATACCACAATTATAGAAAAGCATTTTGCGAAAAGAATCGGCAGTAGGACGGAAACGTGTTGACCACTGATTAGTTTTTTGCTAATGACTCTTGCATCCTTCGACCGACTTCTTCGACTAAAAGCTCGATGGAAAGCTTATCTGTTCCTCTTTCAGATGGCATTAACATTTTTTACGAAAAGTCATGAGAAATAAAATTTTTTTGATCAAAACTAAAATATCCTCGAACTCATTGAAAAAGAAATACCTTATCAGACGAAAATATGCCTTATCTAATAAGAGACATTTAAATTTTTTTAATTTCATAAATGGGTGGCATTTTATTCAGAATTAATAGTTTTTTACATAAACAAAAACTCCGTTAAATTTTTTCCCAATAAATACTATAATTATATAAAAGTACTTTGCGAAAAGAATCGGCAGTAGGACGGAATCGCGTTGACCACCGATTAGTTTTTTGTTAATAACTCTTGCATCCTTCGACCGACTTCTTCGACTAAAAGCTCGATGGAAAGCTTATCTGTTCCTCTTTCAGATGGCATTAACATATTTTACGAAAAGTCGTAAGAAATAAAATTTTTTTGATCAAAACTAAAATATCCTCGAAATCATTGAAAAAGAAATACCTTATCAGACGAAAATATGCCTTATCTAATAAGAGACATATAAATTTTTTTATTTTCATAAATGGGCGGCATTTTATTCATAATTAATAGTTTTTTACATAAACAAAAACACCGTTTAATTTTTTCCCATTAAATACTATAATTATAGAAATGTTCTTTGCGAAAAGAATCGGCAGTAGGACGGAAACGTGTTGACCACCGATTAGTTTTTTGCTAATAACTCTTGCATCCTTCGACCGACTTCTTCGACTAAGAGCTCGATGGAAAGTTTATCTGTTCCTCTTTCAGATGGCATTAACATTTTTAACGAAAAGTCGTAAGAAATAAAATTTTTTTGATAAAAACTAAAATATCCTCGAAATCATTGAAAAAGAAGTACCTTATCATACAAAAATATGCCTTATCTAATAAGAAACATTTAAATTTTTTTAATTGCATAAATGGGTGGCATTTTATTCAGAATTAATAGTTTTTAATATGGACAAAAAATTCGTTTAATTTTTTCCCATTAAATACTATAATTATAGAAAAGTACTTTGCGAAAAGAATCGGCAGTAGGACGGAAACGTGTTGACCACCGATTAGTTTTTTGCTAATCACTCTTGCATCCTTCGACCAACTTCTTCGACTAAGAGCTCGATAGAAAGCTTATCTATTCCTATGTCAGTTGGCATTAATATTTTTTACGAAAAATCGTAAGAAATAAAATTTTTTTGATCAAAACTAAAATATCCTCGAAATCATTACCTTATCAGACGAAAATATGCCTAATCTAATAAGAGACATTTAAATTTTTTTAATTGCATAAACAGGTGGCATTTTATTTAGAATTAATAGTTTTTTTACATGGACAAAAAATTCGTTTAATTTTTTCCCATTAAATACTACAATTATATAAAAACATTGTGCGAAAAGAATCGGTAGTAGGACGGAAACGTGTTGACCACCGATTACTTTTTTGCTAATAACTCTTGCATCCTTCGACCGACGTCTTCGACTAAGAGCTCGATGGAAAGCTTATCTGTTCCTCTTTCAGATGGCATTAACATATTTTACGAAAAGTCGTAAGAAATAAAATTTTTTTGATCGAAACTAAAATATCCTCTAAATCATTGAAGAAGAAGTACCTTATCAGTCGAAAAAATGCCTTATCTAATAAGAGACATTTAAATTTTTTTAATTTCATAAATGGGTGGCATTTTATTCAGAATTAATAGTTTTCAACATGGACAAAAAATTCGTTTAAATACTACAATTATAGAAAAGCATTTTGCGAAAAGAATCGGCAGTAGGACGGAAACGTGTTGACCACCGATTAGTTTTTGCTAATAACTCTTGCATCCTTCGACCCACTTCTTCGACTAAGAGCTCGATGGAAAGCTTATCTGTTCCTCTTTCAGATGACATGAACATATTTTACGAAAAGTCATGAGAAATAAAATTTTTATGATCAAAACTAACATATCCTCGAAATCATTGATGAAGAAGTACCTTATCAGACGAAAATATGCCTTATCTAATAAGAGACATTTAAATTTTTTTAATTGCATAAGTGGGTGGCATTTTATTCAGAATTAATAGTTTATACATGGACAAAAAATTCGTTTAATGTTTTCCCATTAAATACTAGAATTATAGAAAAGTACTTTGCGAAAAGAATCGGTAGTAGGACGGAAACGTGTTGACCACCGATAAGTTTTCTGCTAATAACTCTTGCATCCTTCGACCGACATTTTCGATGGCATTAACATATTTTACGAAAAGTCATGAGAAATAAAATTTTTATGATCAAAACTAACATATCCTCGAAATCATTGAAAACGAAGTACCTTATCAGACGAAAATATGCCTAATCTAATAAGAGACATTTAAATTTTTTTAATTGCATAAACAGGTGGCATTTTATTTAGAATTAATAGTTTTTTTACATGGACAAAAAATTCGTTTAATTTTTTCCCATTAAATACTACAATTATATAAAAACATTGTGCGAAAAGAATCGGTAGTAGGACGGAAACGTGTTGACCACCGATTACTTTTTTGCTAATAACTCTTGCATCCTTCGACCGACTTCTTCGACTAAGAGCTCGATGGAAAGCTTATCTGTTCCTCTTTCAGATGGCATTAACATATTTTACGAAAAGTCGTAAGAAATAAAATTTTTTTGATCGAAACTAAAATATCCTCTAAATCATTGAAGAAGAAGTACCTTATCAGTCGAAAAAATGCCTTATCTAATAAGAGACATTTAAATTTTTTTAATTTCATAAATGGGTGGCATTTTATTCAGAATTAATAGTTTTCAACATGGACAAAAAATTCGTTTAAATACTACAATTATAGAAAAGCATTTTGCGAAAAGAATCGGCAGTAGGACGGAAACGTGTTGACCACCGATTAGTTTTTGCTAATAACTCTTGCATCCTTCGACCCACTTCTTCGACTAAGAGCTCGATGGAAAGCTTAGCTGTTCCTCTTTCAGATGACATGAACATATTTTACGAAAAGTCATGAGAAATAAAATTTTTATGATCAAAACTAACATATCCTCGAAATCATTGATGAAGAAGTACCTTATCAGACGAAAATATGCCTTATCTAATAAGAGACATTTAAATTTTTTTAATTGCATAAGTGGGTGGCATTTTATTCAGAATTAATAGTTTTTACATAAACAAAAACTCCATTTAATTTTTTCCCATTAAATACTATAATTATAGAAAAGTACTTTGCGAAAAGAATCGGTAGTAGGACGGAAACGTGTTGACCACCGATTAGTTTTTTGCTAATAACTCCTGCATCCTTCGACCGACTTCTTCGACTAAAAGCTCGATTGAAAGCTTATCTATTGCTCTTTCAGTTGGCATTAACATTTTTTACGAAAAGTCGTAAGAAATAAAATTTTTTTGATCAAAACTAAAATATCCTCGAAATCATTGAAAACGAAGTACCTTATCAGACGAAAATATGCCTTATCTAATAAGAGACATTTAAATTTTTTTAATTGCATAAGTGGGTGGCATTTTATTCAGAATTAATAGTTTTTACATAAACAAAAACTCCATTTAATTTTTTCCCATTAAATACTAGAATTATAGAAAAGTACTTTGCGAAAAGAATCGGCAGTAGGACGGAATCGTGTTGACCACCGATTAGTTTTTATACTTTTCACTTATGTGAAATAGTATATTAACTTTGTCACGGAGTTTGTAACAGATCGAAATATTAATTTCCGACTATATAAAGTATATATATTCTTGATCAGGACGACAAGACGAGTTGATTTAGCCATGTCCGTCTGTCCGTCTGTCTGTCGGTCTGTCTGTCTGTCTGTCTGTATGTATGCAAACTAGTCCCTCAGTTTTGAAGCTATCGAGCTGAAACTTTGCACAGAGTCTTAGAATTTATTACGATGAATCATTCGTCGGAACCAGCATGATCGGATTATTGGAACAGGTAGCTCCCATACGAAAAGAAGAAGAAAAGTGAACAAAACTTGAATCGTTGTATGGAAAACTTTTTTGTTTTGTACAATAGAGTGCTGAAATTTTAAACATATTTGTTTTACATGGTCCGACTACATGCCTGAAAGTTTCATTGAGATTGGACATCTGGAACTGGTAGCTCCCATACAAAATGAAGAAGAGGAAGAGAAGGAATATTCACGTCGTTGTATGGAAAACTTTTTTGTTTCTTAACCAATTGACTTGAAATTTTAAAGTTATGTTCTTAGGGAGGAATGAAATCTATTTTGACCAAATGTGGGCGTAACCACGCGTAGCCACGCCCACTTATAGCGAAAATTTACCCGTTGTATGGAAAACTTTTTTGTTTTTTAACCAATTGACTTGAAACTTTACAGTTATGTTCTTAGAGAGGAATGAAAACTATTTTGACCAAAAGTAGGCGTAGCCAGGCGTAGCCACGCCCTCTTATAGCGAAAATTGACCCGTTGTATGGAAAACTTTTTTGTTTCTTAACCAATTGACTTGAAACTTTGCAGTTATGCTCTTAGGGAGGAATGAAAACTATTTTGATCAAAAGTGGGCGTAGCCACGCCCACTTATAGCTTAACTTGACCCTTTGTATGGAAAACTTTTTTGTTTTTCAACCAATTGACTTGAAACTTTACAGTTATGTTCTTAGGGAGGAATGAAAACTATTTTAACCAAAAGTGGGCGTAGCCACGCCTACTTATAGCGAAAATTGACCCGTTGTATGGAAAACTTTTTTGTTTTTTAACCAATTGACTTGAAACTTTGCAGTTATGCTCTTAGGGAGGAATGAAAACTATTTTGACCAAAAGTGGGCGTAGCCAGGCGTAGCCACGCCCACTTATAGCGAAAATTGACCCGTTGTATGGAAAACTTTTTTGTTTCTTAACCAATTGACTTGAAACTTTGCAGTTATGCTCTTAGGGAGGAATGAAAACTATTTTGATCAAAAGTGGGCATGGCCACGCCCACTTATAGCTTAACTTGACCCTTTGTATGGAAAACTTTTTGGTTTTTTAATCAATTGACTTGAAACTTTACAGTTATGTTCCTAGAGAGGAATGAAAACTATTTTGACCAAAAGTGGGCGTAGTCACGCCTACTTATAGCAAAAATTGACCCGTTGTATGGAAAACTTTTTTGTTTTTTAACCAATTGACTTAAAACTTTACAGTTATGTTCCTAGAGAGGAATGAAAACTATTTTGACCAAAAGTGGGCGTAGCCACGCCTACTTATAGCAAAAATTGACCCGTTGTATGGAAAACTTTTTTGTTTTTTAACCAATTGACTTGAAACTTTGCAGTTATGCTCTTAGGGAGGAATAAAAACTATTTTGATCAAAAGTGGGCGTGGCCACGCCCTTTTATAGCGAAAATTGAGCCTTTGTATGGAAAACTTTTTTGTTTTTTAACCAATTGACTTGAAACTTTGCAGTTATGCTCTTAGGGAGGAATGAAAACTATTTTGATCAAAAGTGGGCATGGCCACGCCCACTTATAGCCTCACTTGACCCTTTGTATGGAAAACTTTTTTGTTTTTTAACCAATTGACTTGAAACTTTGCAGTTATGCTCTTAGGGAGGAATAAAAACTATTTTGATCAAAAGTGGGCGTGGCCACGCCCTTTTATAGCGAAAATTGAGCCTTTGTATGGCAAACTTTTTTGTTTTTTAACCAATTGACTTGAAACTTTGCAGTTATGCTCTTAGGGAGGAATGAAAACTATTTTGATCAAAAGTGGGCATGGCCACGCCCACTTATAGCCTCACTTGACCCTTTGTATGGAAAACTTTTTTGTTTTTTAACCAATTGACTTGAAACTTTGCAGTTATGCTCTTAGGGAGGAATGAAAACTATTTTGATCAAAAGTGGGCGTGGCCACGCCCTTTTATAGCGAAAATTGACCCGTTGTATGGAAAACTTTTTTGCTTTTTAACCAATTGACTTGAAACTTTGCAGTTATGCTCTTAGGGAGGAATGAAAACTATTTTGACCAAAAGTGGGCGTAGCCACGCCTACTTATAGCAAAAATTGACCCGTTGTATGGAAAACTTTTTTGTTTTTTAACCAATTGACTTGAAACTTTGCAGTTATTCTCTTAGGGAGGAATGAAAACTATTTTGATCAAAAGTAGGCGTGGTCACGCCCTTTTATAGCGAAAATTGACCCGTTGTATGGAAAACTTTTTTGTTTTTTAACCAATTGACTTGAAACTTTACAGTTATGTTCTTAGGGAGGAATGAAAACTATTTTGACCAAATGTGGGCATGGCTACGCCCACTTATATCCTAACTTGAACCGTTGTATGGAAAAATTTTCTGTTTTTTAACGAATTGACTTGAAACATTACAGTTATGTTGTTAGGGAGGCATGAAAACTATTCATTTAGTTTTTTTTTATAGTGACACAAAGTGAAAAGTATTATAGCTTCAGCCTTGCTGAAGATAGCGTCCTTACTGGTTTGCTAATAACTCTTGCATCCTTCGACCCACTTCTTCGACTAAGAGCTCGATGGAAAGCTTATCTGTTCCTCTTTCAGATGGCATGAACATATTTTATGAAAAGTCATGAGAAATAAAATTTTTATGATCAAAACTAACATATCCTCGAAATCATTGAAGAAGAAGTACCTTATCAGACGAAAATATGCCTTATCTAATAAGAGACAGATAAATTTTTTTAATTGCATAAATGGGTGGCATTTTATTCAGAATTAATAGTTTTTTACATAAACAAAAACTCCGTTTAATTTTTCCATTAAATACTATAATTATAGAAAAGTACTTTGCGAAAAGAATCGGCAGTAGGACGGAATCGTGTTGACCACCGATTAGTTTTTTGCTAATAACTCTTGCATCCTTCGACCGACTTCTTCGACTAAAAGCTCGATGGAAAGCTTGTCTATTGCTCTTTCAGTTGGCATTAACATTTTTTACGAAAAGTCGTACGAAATAAAATTTTTTTGATCGAAACTAAAATATCCTCAAAAGCATTGAAAAAAAAGAAGTACCTTATCAGTCGAAAATATGCCTTATCTAATAAGAGACATTTAAATTTTTTTAATTTCATAAATGGGTGGCATTTTATTCAGAATTAATAGTTTTTAACATGGACAAAAAATTCGTTTAATTTTTTCCCATTAAATACTAGAATTATAGAAAAGCACTTTGCGAAAAGAATCGGCAGTAGGACGGAAACGTGTTGACCACCGATTAGTTTTTTGCTAATAACAAACCGATTAGTTTTTTTGCTAATAACTCTTGGATCCTTCGACCGACTTCTTCGACTAAAAGCTCGATGGAAAGCTTATCTGTTCCTCTTTCAGATGGCATTAACATATTTTACGAAAAGTCGTAAGAAATAAAATTTTTTTGATCAAAACTAAAATATCTTCGAAATCATTGAAGAAGAAGTACCTTATCAGACGAAAATATGCCTTATCTAATAAGAGACATTTAAATTTTTTTAATTGCATAAATGGGTGGCATTTTATTCAGAATTAATAGTTTTTTTACATGGACAAAAAATTCGTTTAATTTTTTCCCATTAAATACTATAATTATAGAAAAGTACTTTGCGAAAAGAATCGGCAGTAGGACGGAATCGCGTTGACCACCGATTAGTTTTTTGCTAATAACTCTTGCATCCTTCGACCAACTTCTTCGACTAAAAGCTCGATGGAAAGCTTATCTGTTCCTCTTTCAGATGGCATTAACATATTTTACGAAAAGTCGTAAGAAATAAAATTTTTTTGATCAAAACTAAAATATCTTCGAAATCATTGAAGAAGAAGTACCTTATCAGACGAAAATATGCCTTATCTAATAAGAGACATTTAAATTTTTTTAATTGCATAAGTGGGTGGCATTTTATTCAGAATTAATAGTTTTTTTACATGGACAAAAAATTCGTTTAATTTTTTCCCATTAAATACTATAATTATAGAAAAGTACTTTGCGAAAAGAATCGGCAGTAGGACGGAATCGCGTTGACCACCGATTAGTTTTTTGCTAATAACTCTTGCATCCTTCGACCAACTTCTTCGACTAAAAGCTCGATGGAAAGCTTATCTGTTCCTCTTTCAGATGGCATTAACATATTTTACGAAAAGTCGTAAGAAAAAAAATTTTTTTGATCAAAACTAAAATATCTTCGAAATCATTGAAGAAGAAGTACCTTATCAGACGAAAATATGCCTTATCTAATAAGAGACATTTAAATTTTTTTAATTGCATAAATGGGTGGCATTTTATTCAGAATTATTAGTTTTTTTACATGGACAAAAAATTCGTTTAATTTTTTCCCATTTAATACTAGAAATATAGAAAAGTACTTTGCGAAAAGAATCGGCAGTAAGATGGAATCGTGTTGACCACCGATTAGTTTTTTGCTAATAACTCTTGCATTTTTCGACCGACTTCTTCGACTAAGCGCTCGATGGAAAGCTTATCTGTTCCTCTCTCAGATGGCATTAACATATTTCACGAAAAGTCATAAGAAATAAAATTATTTTTGATGAAAACTAAAATGTCCTCGAAATCATAGAAGAAGAAGTACCTTATCAGACGAAAATATGTCTTATCTAATATGAGACATTTAAATTTTTTTAATTGCATAAATGGCAGGCATTTTATTCAGAATTAAAAGTATTTTCCATGGACAAAAAATTCGTTTAATATTTTCCCATTTAATACTAGAAATATAGAAAAGTACTTTGCGAAAAGAATCGGCAGTAAGATGGAATCGTGTTGTTCACCGATTAGTTTTTTGCTAATAACTCTTGCATTTTTCGACCGACTTCTTCGACTAAGCGCTCGATGGAAAGCTTATCTGTTCCTCTCTCAGATGGCATTAACATATTTCACGAAAAGTCATAAGAAATACAATTTTTTTGATCAAAACTAAAATATTCTCGAAATCATTGAAGAAGAAGTAGCTTATCAGACGAAAATATGCCTTATCTAATATGAGACATTTAAATTTTTTTAATTGCATAAATGGCCGGCATTTCATTCACAATTAATAGATTTTTACATGGACAAAAAATTCGTTTAATTTTTTCCCATTAAATACTAGAATTATAGAAAAGTACTTTGCGAAAATAATCGGCAGTAGGACGGTATCGTGTTGACCACCGATTAGTTTTTTGCTAATAACTCTTGCATCCTTCGACCGACTTCTTTGACTAAGAACTTGATGGAAAGCTTATCTGTTCCTCTTTCAGATGGCATTAACATATTTTACGAAAAGTCATAAGAAATAAAATTTTTTTGATCAAAACTAAAATATTCTCGAAATCATTGAAGGAGAAGTACCTTATCAGACGAAAATATGCCTTATCTAATAAGAGACATTTAAATTTTTTTAATTGCATAAATGGACGGCATTTTATTCAGAATTAATAGTTTTTTACATGGAATACTAGAACTATAGAAAAGTACTTTGAGAAAAGAATCGGCAGTAGGACGGAATCGTGTTGACCACCGATTAGTTTTTTGCTAATAACTCTTGCATCCTTCGACCGACTTCTTCGACTAAGCGCTCGATGGAAAGCTTATCTGTTCCTCCTTCAGATGGCATTAACATATTTTACGAAAAGTCACAAGAAATAAAATTTTTTTTGATCAAAACTAAAATATTCTCGAAATCATTGAAAAAGAAGTAGCTTATCAGACGAAAATATGCCTTATCTAATAAGAGACATTTACATTTTTTTAATTGCATAAATGGACGGCATTTTATTCAGAATTAATAGTTTTTTACATGGACAGAATTAAAAGTTTTTTACATGGACATTAAATACTAGAATTATAGAAAAGTACTTTGCGAAAAGAATCGGCAGTAGGACGGAATCGTGTTGACCACCGATTCGTTTTTTGCTAATATTTCTTGCATTTTTCGACCGACTTCTTCGACTAAGCGCTCGATGGAAAGCTTATCTGTTCCTCTTTCAGATGGCATTAACATTATTTAGGAAAAGTCGTAAGAAATAAAATTATTTTTGATGAAAACTAAAATGTCCTCGAAATCATAGAAGAAGAAGTACCTTATCAGACGAAAATATGCCTTATCTAATATGAGACATTTAAATTTTTTTAATTGCATAAATGGCAGTCATTTTATTCAGAATTAAAAGTTTTTTCCATGGACAAAAAATTCGTTTAATATTTTCCCATTTAATACTAGAAATATAGAAAAGTACTTTGCGAAAAGAATCGGCGGTAAGATGGAATCGTGTTGACCACCGATTAGTTTTTTGCTAATAACTCTTGCATCCTTCGACCGACTTCTTCGACTAACAGATCGATGGAAAGCTTATCTGTTCCTCTTTCAGATGGCATTAACATATTTTACGAAAAGTCGTAAGAAATAAAATTTTTTTGATCGAAACTAAAATATCCTCTAAATCATTGAAGAAGAAGTACCTTATCAGACAAAAGAATGCCTTATCTAAAAAGAGACATTTACATTTTTTTAATTGCATAAATGGACGGCATTTTATTCAGAATTAATAGTTTTTTACATGAAAAAAAAATTCGCTTAATTTTTTTCCATTAAATACTAGTCTATAGAAAGTACTTTGAGAAAAGAATCGGCAGTAGGACGGAAACTTGTTGACCACCGATTAGTTTTTTGCTAATAACGCTTGCATCCTTCGACCGACTTCTTCAACTAAGAGCTCGATGGAAAGCTTATCTGTTCCTCTTTCAGATGGCATTAACATATTTTACGAAAAGTCGTAAGAAATAAAATTATTTTTGATCAAAACTAAAATGTCCTCGAAATCATTGAGGAAGAAGTACCTTATCAGACGAAAATATGCCTTATTGAATAAGAGACATTTAAATTTTTTTAATTGCATAAATGGGCGGTATTTTAGTCAGAATTAATAGTTTTTTACATGAAAAAAAAATTCGCTTAATTTTTTTCCATTAAATACTAGTCTATAGAAAGTACTTTGCGAAAAGAATCTGCAGTAGGATGAAATCGTGTTGACCACCGATTAGTTTTTTGCTAGTATTTCTTGCATCCTTTGACCGACTTCTATGACTATGAACTCGATGGAAAGCTTATCTGTTCCTCTTTCAGATGGCATTAACATATTTCACGAAAAGTCATAAGAAATAAATTTTTTTTTAACCAAAACTAAATTATTCTCGAAATCATTGAGGAAGAAGTACCTTATCAGACGAAAATATGCCTTATTGAATAAGAGACATTTAAATTTTTTTAATTGCATAAATGGGCGGTATTTTAGTCAGAATTAATAGTTTTTTACATGGACAGAATTAAAAGTCTTTTACATGGACATTAAATACTAGAATTATAGAAAAGTACTTTGCGAAAAGAATCGGCAGTAGGACGGAATCGTGTTGACCACCGATTCGTTTTTTGCTAATATTTCTTGCATCCTTCGACCGACTTCTTCGACTAAGCGCTCGATGGAAAGCTTATCTGTTCCTCTTTCAGATGGCATTAACATATTTTACGAAAAGTCGTAAGAAATAAAATTATTTTTGATCAAAACTAAAACGTCCTCGAAATCATTGAAGAAGAAGTACCTTATCAGACGAAAATATGCCTTATCTAATATGAGACATTTAAATATTTTTAATTGCATAAATGGCCGGCATTTTATTCAGAATTGATAGTTTTTCACATGGACAAAAAATTCGTTTAATTTTTTCCCATTAAATACTAGAATTATAGAAAAGTACTTTGCGAAAAGAATCGGCAGTAGGACGGAATCGTGTTGACCACCGATTAGTTTTTTGCTAATAACTCTTACATCCTTCGACCGACTTCTTCGACTAAGAGCTTGATGGAAAGCTTATCTGTTCCTCTTTCAGATGGCATTAACATATTTTACGAAAAGTCATAAGAAATAAATTTTTTTTGATCAAAACTAAAATATTCTCGAAATCATTGAAGGAGAAGTACCTTATCAGACGAAAATATGCCTTATCTAATAAGAGACATTTACATTTTTTTAATTGCATAAATGGACGGCATTTTATTCAGAATTAATAGTTTTTTACATGAAAAAAAAATTCGCTTAATTTTTTTCCATTAAATACTAGTCTATAGAAAGTACTTTGAGAAAAGAATCGGCAGTAGGACGGAATCGTGTTGACCACCGATTAGTTTTTTGCTAATAACTCTTGCATTCTTCGACCGACTTCTTCGACTAAGCGCTCGATAGAAAGCTTATCTGTTCCTCTTTCAGATGGCATTAACATATTTTACGAAAAGTCACAAGAAATAAAATTTTTTTTGATCAAAACTAAAATATTCTCGAAATCATTGAAAAAGAAGTAGCTTATCAGACGAAAATATGCCTTATCATAAAGAGACATTTAAATTTTTTTAAGTGCATAAATGGGCGGTACTTTATTCAGAATTAATAGATTTTACATGGACAGAATTAAAAGTTTTTTACATGGACATTAAATAGTAGAATTATAGAAAAGTACTTTGCGAAAAGAATCGGCAGTAGGACGGAATCGTGTTGACCACCGATTCGTTTTTTGCTAATATTTCTTGCATCCTTCGACCGACTTTTTCGACTAAGCGCTCGATGGAAAGCTTATCTGTTCCTCTTTCAGATGGCATTAACATATTTTACGAAAAGTCGTAAGAAATAAAATTATTTTTGATGAAAACTAAAATGTCCTCGAAATCATAGAAGAAGAAGTACCTTATCAGACGAAAATATGTCTTATCTAATATGAGACAATTAAATTTTTTTAATTGCATAAATGGCAGGCATTTTATTCAGAATTAAAAGTATTTTCCATGGACAAAAAATTCGTTTAATATTTTCCCATTTAATACTAGAAATATAGAAAAGTACTTTGCGAAAAGAATCGGCAGTAAGATGGAATCGTGTTGACCACCGATTAGTTTTTTGCTAATAACTCTTGCATCCTTCGACCGACTTCTTCGACTAACAGGTCGATGGAAAGCTTATCTGTTCCTCTCTCAGATGGCATTAACATATTTCACGAAAAGTCATAAGAAATACAATTTTTTTGATCAAAACTAAAATATTCTCGAAATCATTGAAGAAGAAGTAGCTTATCAGACGAAAATATGCCTTATCTAATATGAGACATTTAAATTTTTTTAATTGCATAAATGGCCGGCATTTCATTCAGAATTAATAGTTTTTTACATGGACAAAAAATTCGTTTAATTTTTTCCCATTAAATACTAGAATTATAGAAAAGTACTTTGCGAAAATAATCGGCAGTAGGACGGTATCGTGTTGACCACCGATTAGTTTTTTGCTAAAAACTCTTGCATCCTTCGACCGACTTCTTCGACTAAGAGCTTGATGGAAAGCTTATCTGTTCCTCTTTCAGATGGCATTAACATATTTTACGAAAAGTCATAAGAAATAAAATTTTTTTGATCAAAACTAAAATATTCTCGAAATCATTGAAGGAGAAGTACCTTATCAGACGAAAATATGCCTTATCTAATAAGAGACATTTACATTTTTTTAATTGCATAAATGGACGTCATTTTATTCAGAATTAATAGTTTTTTACATGGAAAAAAAATTCGCTTAATTTTTTTTCCATTAAATACTAGAACTATAGAAAAGTACTTTGAGAAAAGAATCGGCAGTAGGACGGAATCGTGTTGACCACCGATTAGTTTTTTGCTAATAACTCTTGCATCCTTCGACCGACTTCTTCGACTAAGCGCTCGATGGAAAGCTTATCTGTTCCTCCTTCAGATGGCATTAACATATTTTACGAAAAGTCACAAGAAATAAAATTTTTTTTGATCAAAACTAAAATATTCTCGAAATCATTGAAAAAGATGTAGCTTATCAGACGAAAATATGCCTTATCTAATAAGAGACATTTACATTTTTTTAATTGCATAAATGGACGGCATTTTATTCAGAATTAATAGTTTTTTACATGGACAGAATTAAAAGTTTTTTACATGGACATTAAATACTAGAATTATAGAAAAGTACTTTGCGAAAAGAATCGGCAGTAGGACGGAATCGTGTTGACCACCGATTCGTTTTTTTGATAATATTTCTTGCATTTTTCGACCGACTTCTTCGACTAAGCGCTCGATGGAAAGCTTATCTGTTCCTCTTTCAGATGGCATTAACATATTTGACGAAAAGTCGTAAGAAATAAAATTATTTTTGATGAAAACTAAAATGTCCTCGAAATCATAGAAGAAGAAGTACCTTATCAGACGAAAATATGCCTTATCTAATATGAGACATTTAAATTTTTTTAATTGCATAAATGGCAGGCATTTTATTCAGAACTAGCTGACCCAGCGCGCTTTGCTACGCTCTCAAAGTATGATGAACTGTTGCATATAGCCCAGGATTGAATCTTTTAACACTCTATCACAATTAGTTCCTAAATTTTCTTCTTGTCAGACTTATAGATACAGGTACATAGGCGTTTAAAATTTTTATTATATGTTGCAGCAGCCACGTTCATTTATCAATTCTTGTTGGGTTCGAAGTCATCAATATTATTTCCAGATTTTGTTTTCGTAGATTAATTAAATTTAAAAAAAAAAATATTCCAGCGTTTTGAAACTCTAATTACCGTTAATGCGTTTCAGAATTCTTAATGCCTTGTAATTATGGCAAATTTCTTACTTTGCAGTGATATATAATTACCTTTACAAACATGTGATTGCAAAATTCCATCTGTTTATATTTAAGAACAACAAAACCATATTTTTGACTAATTGTTCCTTTGTTCCATTTTAGCAAAATGAAAAATACTCTCCACTTTACAGCCTTCTGGCGATTTTGCTTACAGCAAAATATAATTTTGAAAATGTTTCTCTATATGGTCGGGGCCACGCCTTTATGTTCGATTCTAATAAAATTTTGGAAAATCGCTAAAAATTAATAAAACATTTTTCTAACAAAAATCTTGTTTTGACCGATTGTTTCTTTCGCAAAGTGTCTTTTTTGACGTCTAAAATGTTTTTGTACAAAAAACTAAGGTGGTAGTTTTAAAAAACCTAATTTTTAACCGGCAGCTAAATGTAATAGCAATCCAATCATGCAGATTTTTTACATATAAACTGCCTGAAAGGATAAGATAATTTTCTGCGTTTTATTTTTTTTTAAATCGTTAAAACTGAGCTCGCAGTTGGTATTGAAGCAGACATATGGACATGACTGTGTTAACTCGTCTTGTGAAGATAATATATGCTTTATGTGGTCGGCGATATCTCCTTCTCTGCGTAGCGAACTTCATGGCATCGCAAATATATATTATTTTTGCAGGAGTATAAAAAACGCTATTCAGCCTTGCTGAAGACTTTACTTTTCACGCTCTTTTTATGCCACGCCAATTTTTTGGATTGAATCTGCTTTCTCTTTACTTTAATAGCCTATATACCAATTTTCATTGTTTAAGCTAATATGGAAACTTGCAATTTATTGATATTAGCTTGTGAAGTTGTAAGTCAATTAATTAAGAAAAAAAAAGTTTTCCTTTCAACGCCGTAAATTTTCTGTCTTTTCCTCTTCTTCACTTTGTATGATAAGTACCAGTTTCAGTGGTTCGATCTTAATGACAATTCCAGAAATTTAGTCTGCGTACGTAAAGTTACTATGTTTGTTTATGTTTTTTTCATCCCTCTATCTTCCAAAACGAAAAAGTTTTCCATTCAACGACTTAAGTTCTGTTCATTTTTCTTCTTCATTCTGTATGGGTGCTACCAGTTCTAATGGTTTGATCATTGCAGTTCCGACAAATGATTTATGGTAGTAAAGCTGTAAAATTTCAGGTCAATAGTCGGAGATTTCTCCTTCTGGGGGTTACAAACTCCGTGACAAAGTCATAATAATATTTACATACGTGAAGAGTATAAAAACACTAATATGTGTAAATATGTGGCTGTATGTAAAAGATGAAGAAGAAGTGAAGCACAATTTCGAAAGTAATGCTCCTCCGTTTTCTCACCGTTCTCTTGTTCTCTTTGCAAACAACACACTCATACCAATACAAAAGTGTAAGAAGAAGCAAAGAATGGTACGTGCTTGCGTCCACAAAATCTTAATATTGTTTATTTTTCTTCTTCTTTCCGTGTGTAGGCTACCAGTTAAAATGGTCGGATTGATACCAAAACATTATAACAACCTTCAGGAGGTCCATCTAAAGATTAACTGAAAATTTCATTGAATCGGAAGCTGTTTTTGAGTTATGCGCTTATCAACATATTTTTCGATTCATTTTTATTATACTATAGATTATTGTCTCACATTCAATAATAAGTGATCATAGGTAACTAAACACTGCACTAAACACGATAAACATAGCTACGGTTTGTTTCGCGTATCAGTTGACAAAAGCAAACTCAGTAGTGAAAATCCAAGAAAAACAACACTGACATTGACAGTTTGTTTTTGTTTCAACTTTTTTTTAATTTGACATGACTTGGAGTCAAATCCTTCAAGCCGTACATACCTGCATTGTTTACACATTTGTGCGTGTAATTTGCAAAGAGTATTAATTAATTCTAATACTCTCTGGCTTGTACGTTCTCTCAAAGTTTTCTTGTTCTCTTTCAATCAACAAACACATAACAATACTGACGTATAAGAAGAAGCATAGCATGTTACGTTTAATGCTTGCGACGTCGCAAGTTTGTATGGGAAAAAGAAAAGGTCTGTTTTTAGGGTTTTTCCGGCAATTATTTGAATTTTTCTCGCCGTAAAAACCATCTTTGAACTTTAACGAAGATTTAAAAAAAAGAATTGGCCAAATTGGTCCAGGCGTTGTTGAGTTATGCGCTTACCAACACATTTTGCGATTCATTTTTATATTATAGATAGATTATTGTCTCACATTCAATAATAAGTGATCATAGGTAACTAAACACTGCACTAAACACGATATACATAGCTATGGTTTGTTTCGTGTATCAGTTGACAAAAGCAAACTCAGTAGTGAAAATCCAAGAATAACAACACTGACATTGACAGTTTGTTGTTGTTTAATTTTTTTTTTAATTTGACATGACTTGGAGTCAAATCCTTCAGGCCGTACATACCTGCATTGTTGAAACAACAGTGCGTGTGGTTTGCAAAGAGTATTAATTAATTTTAATACTCTCTGGCTTCTACGTTCTCTCAAAGTTTTCTTGTTCTCTTTCAATCAACAAACACATAACAATACTGTCGTATAAGAAGAAGCATAGCATGTTACGTTTAATGCTTGCGACGTCGCAAGTTTGTATGGGAAAAAGAAAAGGTCTGTTTTTAGTGTTTTTCCGGCAATTATTTGAATTTTTCTCGCCGTAAAAACCATCTTTGAACTTTAACGAACATTTAAAAAAAAGAATTGGCCAAATTGGTCCAGGCGTTGTTGAGTTATGCGCTTACCAACACATTTTGCGATTCATTTTTATATTATAGATAGATTATTGTCTCACATTCAATAATAAGTGATCACGATATACATAGCTACGGTTTGTTTCGTGTATCAGTTGACAAAAGCAAACTCAGTAGTGAAAATCCAAGAAAAACAACACTGACATTGACAGTTTGTTGTTGTTTCAACTTTTTTTTAATTTGACATGACTTGGAGTCAAATCCTTCAGGCCGTACATACCTGCATTGTTGAAACAACAGTGCGTGTGGTTTGCAAAGAGTATTAATTAATTTTAATACTCTCTGGCTTGTACGTTCTCTCAAAGTTTTCTTGTTCTCTTTCAATCAACAAACACATAACAATACTGACGTATAAGAAGAAGCATAGCATGTTACGTTTAATGCTTTCGATGTCGCACGTTTGTATGGGAAAAAGAAAAGGTGTGTTTTTAGGGTTTTTCCGGCAATTATTTGAATTTTTCTCGCCGTAAAAACCATCTTTGAATTTCAACGAACACTTAAAAAAAAGAATTGGCCAAATTGGTCCATGCGTTGTTGAGTTATGCGCTTACCAACACATTTTGCGATTCATTTTTATATTATAGATTAAAAGTATTTTCCATGGACAAAAAATTCGTTTAATATTTTCCCATTTAATACTAGAAATATAGAAAAGTACTTTGCGAAAAGAATCGGAAGTAAGATGGAATCGTGTTGACCACCGATTAGTTTTTTGCTAATAACTCTTGCATCCTTCGACCGACTTCTTCGACTAACAGATCGATGGAAAGCTTATCTGTTCCTCTTTCAGATGGCATTAACATATTTCACGAAAAGTCATAAGAAATAAAATTTTTTTGATCAAAACTAAAATATTCTCGAAATCATTAAAGCAGAAGTAGCTTATCAGACGAAAATATGCCTTATCTAATATGAGACATTTAAATTTTTTTAATTGCATAACTGGCAGGCATTTTATTCAGAATTAATAGTTTTTTACATGGACAAAAAATTCGTTTAATTTTTTCCCATTAAATACTAGAATTATAGAAAAGTACTTTGCGAAAATAATCGGCAGTAGGACGGTATCGTGTTGACCACCGATTAGTTTTTTGCTAATAACTGTTGCATCCTTCGACCGACTTCTTCGACTAAGCGCTCGATGGAAAGCTTATCTGTTCCTCCTTCAGATGGCATTAACATATTTTACGAAAAGTCACAAGAAATAAAATTTTTTTTGATCAAAACTAAAATACTCTCGAAATCATTGAAGGAGAAGTACCTTATCAGACGAAAATATGCCTTATCTAATAAGAGACATTTACATTTTTTTAATTGCATATATGGACGGCATTTTATTCAGAATTAATAGTTTTTTACATGGACAGAATTAATAGTTTTTTACATGGACAGAATTAAAAGTTTTTTACATGGACATTAAATACTAGAATTATAGAAAAGTACTTTGCGAAAAGAATCGGGAGTAGGACGGAATCGTGTTGACCACCGATTCGTTTTTTGCTAATATTTCTTGCATTTTTCGACTGACTTCTTCGACTAAGCACTCGATGGAAAGCTTATCTGTTCCTCTTTCAGATGGCATTAACATATTTTACGAAAAGTCGTAAGAAATAAAATTATTTTTGATGAAAACTAAAATGTCCTCGAAATCATAGAAGAAGAAGTACCTTATCAGACGAAAATATGCCTTATCTAATATGAGACATGAGACATCTGTTCCTCTTTCAGATGGCATTAACATATTTCACGAAAAGTCATAAGAAATAAAATTTTTTTGATCAAAACTAAAATATTCTCGAATTCATTAAAGAAGAAGTAGCTTATCAGACGAAAATATGCCTTATCTAATATGAGACATTTAAATTTTTTTAATTGCATAAATGGCCGGCATTTTATTCAGAATTAATAGTTTTTTACATGGACAAAAAATTCGTTTAATTTTTTCCCATTAAATACTAGAATTATAGAAAAGTACTTTGCGAAAATAATCGGCAGTAGGACGGTATCGTGTTGACCACCGATTAGTTTTTTGCTAATAACTCTTGCATCCTTCGACCGACTTCTTCGACTAAGCGCTCGATGGAAAGCTTATCTGTTCCTCCTTCAGATGGCATTAACATATTTTACGAAAAGTCACAAGAAATAAAATTTTTTTTGATCAAAACTAAAATATTCTCGAAATCATTGAAGGAGAAGTACCTTATCAGACGAAAATATGCCTTATCTAATAAGAGACATTTACATTTTTTTAATTGCATAAATGGACGGCATTTTATTCAGAATTAATAGTTTTTTACATGGACAGAATTAATAGTTTTTTACATGGACAGAATTAAAAGTTTTTTACATGGACATTAAATACTAGAATTATAGAAAAGTACTTTGCGAAAAGAATCGGCAGTAGGACGGAATCGTGTTGACCACCGATTCGTTTTTTGCTAATATTTCTTGCATTTTTCGACCGACTTCTTCGACTAAGCGCTCGATGGAAAGCTTATCTGTTCCTCTTTCAGATGGCATTAACATATTTTACGAAAAGTCGTAAGAAATAAAATTATTTTTGATGAAAACTAAAATGTCCTCGAAATCATAGAAGAAGAAGTACCTTATCAGACGAAAATATGCCTTATCTAATATGAGACATTTAAATTTTTTTAATTGCATAAATGGGTGGCATTTTATTCAGAATTAATAGTTTTTTTACATGGACAAAAAATTCGTTTAATTTTTTTTCCATTAAATACTAGAACTATAGAAAAGTACTTTGAGAAAAGAATCGGCAGTAGGACGGAATCGTGTTGACCACCGATTAGTTTTTTGCTAATAACTCTTGCATCCTTCGACCGACTTCTTCGACTAAGCGCTCGATGGAAAGCTTAT
Source organism: Phortica okadai (assembly GCA_034638295.1). NCBI lineage: Eukaryota > Metazoa > Arthropoda > Insecta > Diptera > Drosophilidae > Phortica > Phortica okadai. Next base: position 25,043,627 of record CM067850.1, on the reverse strand, counting down.
CTGTTCCTCCTTCAGATGGCATTAACATATTTTACGAAAAGTCACAAGAAATAAAATTTTTTTTGATCAAAACTAAAATATTCTCGAAATCATTGAAAAAGAAGTAGCTTATCAGACGAAAATATGCTTTATCTAATAAGAGACATTAAAATTTTTTTTAATTGCATAAATGGGCGGTATTTTATTCAGAATTAATAGTTTTTTACATGGACAGAATTAAACGTTTTTTACATGGACATTAAATACTAAAATTATAGAAAAGTACTTTGCGAAAAAAATCGGCAGTAGGATGAAATCGTGTTGACCACCGATTAGTTTTTTGCTAATATTTCTTGCATCCTTTGACCGACTTCTATGACTATGAACTCGATGGAAAGCTTATCTGTTCCTATTTCAGATGGCATTAACATATTTCACGAAAAGTCATAAGAAATAAATTTTTTTTTAACAATAACTAAATTATTCTCGAAATCATTGAGGAAGAAGTACCTTATCAGACGAAAATATGCCTTATCTAATATGAGACATTTAAATTTTTTTAATTGCATAAATGGGTGGCATTTTATTCAGAATTAATAGTTTTTTACATGGACAAAAAATTCGTTTAATATTTTCCCATTAAATTCTAGAATTATAGAAAAGTACTTTGCAAAAAGAAACGGCAGTAGGACGGAATCGTGTTGACCACCGATTAGTTTTTTGCTAATATTTCTTGCATCGTTTGACCGACTTCTTCGACTAAGAGCTTGATGGAAAGCTTATCTGTTCCTCTGTCAGATGGCATTAACGTTTTTTACGAAAAGTCATAAGAAACAAAATGTTTTTTGATCAAAACTAAAATATTCTCGAAATCATTGAAAAAGAAGTAGCTTATCAGACGAAAATATGCCTTGTCACATAAGAGACATTTAAATTTTTTTAATTGCATAAATGGGCGGTATTTTATTCAGAATTAATAGTTTTTTACATGGACAGAATTAAAAGTTTTTTACATGGACATTAAATACTAGAATTATAGAAAAGTACTTTGCGAAAAGAATCGGCAGTAGGACGGAATCGTGTTGACCACCGATTAGTTTTTTGCTAATAACTCTTGCATCCTTCGACCGACTTCTTCGACTAAGCGCTCGATGGAAAGCTTATCTGTTCCTCCTTCAGATGGCATTAACATATTTTACGAAAAGTCACAAGAAATAAAATTTTTTTTGATCAAAACTAAAATATTCTCGAAATCATTGAAGGAGAAGTACCTTATCAGACGAAAATATGCCTTATCTAATAAGAGACATTTACATTTTTTTAATTGCATAAATGGACGGCATTTTATTCAGAATTAATAGTTTTTTACATGGACAGAATTAATAGTTTTTTACATGGACAGAATTAAAAGTTTTTTACATGGACATTAAATACTAGAATTATAGAAAAGTACTTTGCGAAAAGAATCGGCAGTAGGACGGAATCGTGTTGACCACCGATTCGTTTTTTGCTAATATTTCTTGCATTTTTCGACCGACTTCTTCGACTAAGCGCTCGATGGAAAGCTTATCTGTTCCTCTTTCAGATGGCATTAACATATTTTACGAAAAGTCGTAAGAAATAAAATTATTTTTGATGAAAACTAAAATGTCCTCGAAATCATAGAAGAAGAAGTACCTTATCAGACGAAAATATGCCTTATCTAATATGAGACATTTAAATTTTTTTAATTGCATAAATGGGTGGCATTTTATTCAGAATTAATAGTTTTTTTACATGGACAAAAAATTCGTTTAATTTTTTTTCCATTAAATACTAGAACTATAGAAAAGTACTTTGAGAAAAGAATCGGCAGTAGGACGGAATCGTGTTGACCACCGATTAGTTTTTTGCTAATAACTCTTGCATCCTTCGACCGACTTCTTCGACTAAGCGCTCGATGGAAAGCTTATCTGTTCCTCCTTCAGATGGCATTAACATATTTTACGAAAAGTCACAAGAAATAAAATTTTTTTGATCAAAACTAAAATATTCTCGAAATCATTGAAAAAGAAGTAGCTTATCAGACGAAAATATGCTTTATCTAATAAGAGACATTAAAATTTTTTTTAATTGCATAAATGGGCGGTATTTTATTCAGAATTAATAGTTTTTTACATGGACAGAATTAAACGTTTTTTACATGGACATTAAATACTAAAATTATAGAAAAGTACTTTGCGAAAAAAATCGGCAGTAGGATGAAATCGTGTTGACCACCGATTAGTTTTTTGCTAATATTTCTTGCATCCTTTGACCGACTTCTATGACTATGAACTCGATGGAAAGCTTATCTGTTCCTATTTCAGATGGCATTAACATATTTCACGAAAAGTCATAAGAAATAAATTTTTTTTTAACAATAACTAAATTATTCTCGAAATCATTGAGGAAGAAGTACCTTATCAGACGAAAATATGCCTTATCTAATATGAGACATTTAAATTTTTTTAATTGCATAAATGGGTGGCATTTTATTCAGAATTAATAGTTTTTTACATGGACAAAAAATTCGTTTAATATTTTCCCATTAAATTCTAGAATTATAGAAAAGTACTTTGCAAAAAGAAACGGCAGTAGGACGGAATCGTGTTGACCACCGATTAGTTTTTTGCTAATATTTCTTGCATCGTTTGACCGACTTCTTCGACTAAGAGCTTGATGGAAAGCTTATCTGTTCCTCTGTCAGATGGCATTAACGTTTTTTACGAAAAGTCATAAGAAATAAAATGTTTTTTGATCAAAACTAAAATATTCTCGAAATCATTGAAAAAGAAGTAGCTTATCAGACGAAAATATGCCTTGTCACATAAGAGACATTTAAATTTTTTTAATTGCATAAATGGGCGGTATTTTATTCAGAATTAATAGTTTTTTACATGGACAGAATTAAAAGTTTTTTACATGGACATTAAATACTAGAATTATAGAAAAGTACTTTGCGAAAAGAATCGGCAGTAGGACGGAATCGTGTTGACCACCGATTCGTTTTTTGCTAACATTTCTTGCATCCTTCGACCGACTTCTTCGACTAAGCGCTCGATGGAAAGCTTATCTGTTCCTCTTTCAGATGGCATTAACATATTTTACGAAAAGTCGTAAGAAATAAAATTATTTTTGATCAAAACTAAAATGTACTCGAAATCATTGAAGAAGAAGTACCTTATCAGACGAAAATATGCCTTATCTAATATGAGACATTCAAATTTTTATACTTTTCACTTATGTGAAATAGTATATTAACTTTGTCACGGAGTTTGTAACAGATCGAAATATTAATTTCCGACTATATAAAGTATATATATTCTTGATCAGGACGACAAGACGAGTTGATTTAGCCATGTCCGTCTGTCCGTCTGTCCGTCTGTCTGTCTGTCTGTCTGTCTGTATGTATGCAAACTAGTCCCTCAGTTTTGAAGCTATCGAGCTGAAACTTTGCACAGAGTCTTAGAATTTATTACGATGAATCATTCGTCGGAACCAGCATGATCGGATTATTGGAACAGGTAGCTCCCATACGAAAAGAAGAAGAAAAGTGAACAAAACTTGAATCGTTGTATGGAAAACTTTTTTGTTTTGTACAATAGAGTGCTGAAATTTTAAACATAGTAGTTTTACATGGTCCGACTACATGCCTGAAAGTTTCATTGAGATTGGACATCTGGAACTGGTAGCTCCCATACAAAATGAAGAAGAGGAAGAGAAGCCATATTCACGTCGTTGTATGGAAAACTTTTTTGTTTCTTAACCAATTGACTTGAAATTTTAAAGTTATGTTCTTAGGGAGGAATGAAAACTATTTTGACCAAAAGTGGGCGTAACCACGCGTAGCCACGCCCACTTATAGCAAAAATTTACCCGTTGTATGGAAAACTTTTTTGTTTTTTAACCAATTGACTTGAAACTTTGCAGTTATGCTCTTAGGGAGGAATGAAAACTATTTTGATCAAAAGTGGGCGTGGCCACGCCCACTTATAGCTTAACTTGACCCTTTGTATGGAAAACTTTCTTGTTTTTTAACCAATTGACTTGAAACTTTACAGTTATGTTCTTAGGGAGGAATGAAAACTACTTTAAACAAAAGTGGGCGTAGCCACGCCCACTTATAGCGAAAATTTATCCGTTGTATGGAAAACTTTTTTGTTTTTTAACCAATTGACTTGAAACTTTGCAGTTGTGCTCTTAGGGAGGAATGAAAACTATTTTGATCAAAAGTGGCGTGGCCACGCCCTTTTATAGCGAAAATTGACCCTTTATATGGAAAACTTTTTTGTTTTTTAACCAATTGACTTAAAACTTTACAGTTATGTTCTTAGGGAGGAATGAAAACTATTTTGACCAAAAGTGGGCGTAGCCACGCCCACTTATAGCGAAAATTTATCCGTTGTATGGAAAACTTTTTTGTTTTTTAACCAATTGACTTGAAACTTTGCAGTTGTGCTCTTAGGGAGGAATGAAAACTATTTTGATCAAAAGTGGGCATGGCCACGCCCACTTATAGCTTAACTTGACGCTTTGTATGGAAAACTTTTTTGTTTTTTAACCAATTGACTTAAAACTTTACAGTTATGTTCTTAGGGAGGAATAAAAACTATTTTGACCAAATGTGGGCATGGCTACGCCCACTTATCGCAAAACTTGAACCGTTGTATGGAAAAATTTTTTGTTTTTTAACAAATTGACTTGAAACATTACAGTTATTTTGTTAGGGATGCATGAAAACTATTCATTTAGTTTTTTTTATAGTGACACAAAGTGAAAAGTATTATAGCTTCAGCATTGCTGAAGATAGCGTCCTTACTGGTTTTAATTGCATAAATGGCAGGCATTTTATTCAGAATTAAAAGTATTTTACATGGACAAAAAATTCGTTTAATATTTTCCCATTAAATACTAGAAATATAGAAAAGTACTTTGCGAAAAGAATCGGCAGTAGGACGGAAACGTGTTGACCACCGATTAGTTTTTTGCTAATAACTCTTGCATCCTTCGACCGACTTCTTCGACTAACAGGTCGATGGAAAGCTGATCTGTTCCTCTTTCAGATGGCATTAACATATTTCACAAAAAGTCATAAGAAATAAAATTTTTTTGATCAAAACTAAAATATTCTCGAAATCATTGAAGAAGAAGTAGCTTATCAGACGAAAATATGCCTTATCTAATATGAGACATTTAAATTTTTTTAATTGCTTAAATGGCCGGCATTTTATTCAGAATTAATAGTTTTTTACATAAACAAAAAATTCGTTTAATTTTTTCCCATTAAATACTAGAATTATAGAAAAGTACTTTGCGAAAATAATCGGCAGTAGGACGGAATCGTGTTGACCACCGATTAGTTTTTTGTTAATAACTCTTGCATCCTTCGACCGACTTCTTCGACTAAGAGCTTGATGGAAAGCTTATCTGTTCCTCTTTCAGATGGCATTAACATATTTTACGAAAAGTCATAAGAAATAAAATTTTTTTGATCAAAACTAAAATATCCTCGGAATCATTGAAGAAGAAATACCTTATCAGACGAAAGTATGCCTTATCTAATAAGAGACATTTAAATTTTTTTAATTGCATAAATGGGCGGTATTTTATTCAGAATTAATAGTTTTTTACATGGAAAAATTAATAGAATTAATAGTTTTTTACATAAAAAAAAAAATTCGCTTAATTTTTTTCCATTAAATACTAGAACTATAGAAAAGTACTTTGAGAAAAGAATCGGCAGTAGCACGGAATCGTGTTGACCACCGATTAGTTTTTTGCTATTAACTCTTGCATCCTTCGAACGACTTCTTCGACTAGGAGCTTGATGGAAAGCTTATATGTTCCTCTTTCAGATGGCATTAACATATTTTACGAAAAGTCATAAGAAATAAAATTTTTTTTATCAAAACTAAAATATCCTCGAATTCATTGAAAAAGAAGTAGCTTAGCAGACGAAAATATGCCTTATCTTATAAGAGACATTTAAATTTTTTTAATTGCATAAATGGGCGGTATTTTATTCAGAATTAATAGTTTTTTACATGGACAGAATTAAAAGTTTTTTACATGGACATTAAATTCTAGAATTATAGAAAAGTACTTTGCGAAAAGAATCGGCAGTAGGACGGAATCGTGTTGACCACCGATTAGTTTTTTGCTAATATTTCTTGCATCCTTTGACCGACTTCTTCGACTATGAGCTCGATGGAAAGTTTATCTGTTCCTCTTTCAGATGGCATTAACATATTTTACGAAAAGTCGTAAGAAATAAAATTATTTTTGATCAAAACTAAAATATCCTCGAATTCATTGAAGAAGAAGTACTTTATCAGACGAAAATATGCCTTATCTAATAAGAGACATTTAAATTTTTTTAATTGCATAAATCGGCGGCATTTTATTCAGAATTAAAAGTATTTTACATGGACAAAAAATTCGTTTAATTTTTTCCCATTAAAAACTAGAAATATAGAAAAGTACTTTGCGAAGAGAATCGGCAGTAGGACGGAATCGTGTTGACCACCGATTAGTTTTTTGCTAATAACTCTTGCATCCTTCGACCGATTTCTTCGAATAAGAGCTCGATGGAAAGCTTATCTGTTCCTCTTTCAGATGGCATTAACATATTTTACGAAAAGTCATAAGAAATAAAATTTTTTTGGATCAAAACTAAAATATTCTCGAAATCATTGAAAAAGAAGTAGCTTATCAGACGAAAATATGCCTTATCTAATAAGAGACATTAAAATTTTTTTTAATTGCATAAATGGGCGGTATTTTATTCAGAATTAATAGTTTTTTACATGGACAGAATTAAAAGTTTTTTACATGGACATTAAATACTAGAATTATAGAAAAGTACTTTGAGAAAAGAATCGGCAGTAGATCGGAATCGTGTTGACCACCGATTAGTTTTTGGAACGAAGTTCCTTTACGGAGCTTACATGTAGACTGAAATGAGAGAAAATTTCAAAATCGTCACGTAACAAAATGAGTTTTTTGTGTATGTATGTGTGGGACTATAATGCTATAACTCTAACGTTGTTGCTACTTGCATGACTCAGTAGTCATCAAAAAATAGCAACAACAAACATGTATAGTTGAAATTTTGGCATTTCTCTTCCACCGTCACTTTCGCCATCTGGCGTATATGCAACAACAACTAACTTGTTTACGCCTAATATTACAACAACTCTTGTTATAATATTCGACACAAGCATACACCGTTAGGTCACCCAGTGCTTGAACGCATGCAATATGTTTGTTACTGCTCGCTAATCAGCGTTGCAGCCAAATAATCAACGTCGCTACTTAACGTCGCTAATCAGCATCGCTAATCAGCCTCATAATCTGTGAGCCGCGAATTCATCTGCAATTCGCGTCCTCACAATGGTTTCCTAAGAATATAAATTCATCCTGTTATAATTATAATTGCGTTGTTATTCCAAGATAAAGATGCCGAATTTTCAAAAAATGTTGTATGTTATTAAATGTTGAAAAAAAAAAGGTCAACTTTGAGTAGCGATATCATCCCAACTAGAATGCCGATTTCTTTAAAGTTAACATTTCCTTTATCTCCGGTCAGGCACATATATTTGTTTTATCGAAAGCGTTCATGAATTTTTAATTTTTGCAAGCTGAATGTATCTAAGGTTCCTCTGTGCGTCCATGGAATCAGAAAGAGTGTTCAGCAAGGCGGGACAAATTATTTCAAAGAGGCGAACCAGGCTCAAGGATGACAATATAAACATCCTTTTGTTTTAAAGCCAAAATTTTTGGATTAAATAAATAAATAAACATAAATTTTCTTGTTTACATAAAAAATATTTATGTGGGATGATATTATCGACGACTATCGATAGCACTATCACGATAGTTTGAAAATAACTATCGTCGACTATCGAGTATGTATGTGCGCGACTGTTGAGCTATTATCAAAAAAGATTTCTTTCTTACTTCCAAGTGATTCAGTAGCTTATTGCATAGAGCTGTTCCTCTTCAAGTCGAAGTACTCAGGTTCGCTGCCCAGGGGTTAGTCAATCGAAATTTTTTCATTTTTATTGTATTTTTGAAAATGTTTGTTTGAAGGTACCTAGTAGTGTTGGGCATGGGCTGTGTTGAAAATTTGAATATTGTCCATGTTGGTTCGTGAAGAGCACAATCGGCACGAAGAAAAAAAATCTAAATGTTGCGATTTTTTAGTGCGCTTTAAAAGTGAAAATCAGAAAAACTGTGTAACCGATCCTTTTGTATATATAGATATTACTACCATCGCTATTCATTTATAAACTGGATTCGCTTTATTTTCGCAAAAATGAAAAAACTGCAAATTCAAGAAGCAATTCGTAGGAACAACTGGAATTTTAAACTAATAAAACTAGAAACTGCCAAGAGAATTTTGTAAGATTAATTTAAATAAAATTATACAAAAATTTTTAGTATTTCGTGTTGGACCGTGTTCGGACAATTTTTAGCCGTGCGTGTTGCAAACTTTGATTTTCGTGCTCTGTTGGGTCGTGTCGAAAAATTGCGGTCCATGCCCATTTGTAGTACCTAGGTTGAAACCTTAAAGCAGGCAGAGCTGTTGCTCATCAAGTCGATGTGGTTAAGTTCAAGCCCAAGTTGAGTCTATCGAATTTTTAAATTAAAACTTAAAGTTTAGATGCGGTAATTTACAATCCATGCACACCGTAAGGAACTTCGTTCTTGGTTGGGGTCCCATGACCCCACTATTTTTTTTGATAATATTTCTTGCATCCTTTGACCGACTTCTATGACTATGAGCTGGATGGAAAGCTTATCTGTTCCTCTTTCAGATGGCATTAACATATTTTACGAAAAGTCGTAAGAAATAAAATTATTTTTGATCAAAACTAAAATGTCCTCGAAATCATTGAAAATTAAGTACCTTATAAGACGAAAATATGCCTTATCTAATATGAGACATTCAAATTTTTTTAATTGCATAAATGGCAGGCATTTTATTCAGAATTAAAAGTATTTTACATGGACAAAAAATTCGTTTAATATTTTCCCATTAAATACTAGAAATATAGAAAAGTACTTTGCGAAAAGAATCGGCAGTAAGATGGAATCGTGTTGACCACCGTTAGTTTTTTGCTAATAACTCTTGCATCCTTCGACCGACTTCTTCGACTAACAGGTCGATGGAAAGCTGATCTGTTCCTCTTTCAGATGGCATTAACATATTTCACGAAAAGTCATAAGAAATAAAATTTTTTTGATCAAAACTAAAATATTCTCGAAATCATTGAAGAAGAAGTAGCTTATCAGACGAAAATATGCCTTATCTAATATGAGACATTTAAATTTTTTTAATTGCATAAATGGCCGGCATTTTATTCAGAATTAATAGTTTTTTACATAAACAAAAAATTCGTTTAATTTTTTCCCATTAAATACTAGAATTATAGAAAAGTACTTTGCGAAAATAATCGGCAGTAGGACGGAATCGTGTTGACCACCGATTAGTTTTTTGTTAATAACTCTTGCATCCTTCGACCGACTTCTTCGACTAAGAGCTTGATGGAAAGCTTATCTGTTCCTCTTTCAGATGGCATTAACATATTTTACGAAAAGTCATAAGAAATAAAATTTTTTTGATCAAAACTAAAATATTCTCGAAATCATTGAAGGAGAAGTACCTTATCAGACGAAAATATGCCTTATCTAATAAGAGACATTTACATTTTTTTAATTGCATAAATGGATGGCATTTTATTCAGAATTAATAGTTTTTTACATGGAAAAAAAATTCGCTTAATTTTTTTCCATTAAATACTAGAACTATTGAAAAGTACTTTGAGAAAAGAATCGGCAGTACGACGGAATCGTGTTGACCACCGATTAGTTTTTTGCTAATAACTCTTGCATCCTTCGACCGACTTCTTCGACTAAGCGCTCGATGGAAAGCTTATCTGTTCATCTTTCAGATGGCATTAACATATTTTACGAAAAGTCACAAGAAATAAAATTTTTTTTGATCAAAACTAAAATATTCTCGAAATCATTGAAAAAGAAGTAGCTTATCAGACGAAAATATGCTTTAGCTAATAAGAGACATTAAAATTTTTTTTAATTGCATAAATGGGCGGTATTTTATTCAGAATTAATAGTTTTTTACATGGACAGAATTAAAAGTTTTTTACATGGACATTAAATACTAGAATTATAGAAAAGTACTTTGCGAAAAGAATCTGCAGTAGGATGAAATCGTGTAGACCACCGATTAGTTTTTTGCTAGTATTTCTTGCATCCTTTGACCGACTTCTATGACTATGAACTCGATGGAAAGCTTATCTGTTCCTCTTTCAGATGGCATTAACATATTTCACGAAAAGTCATAAGAAATAAATTTTTTTTTAACCAAAACTAAAATATCCTCGGAATCATTGAAGAAGAAATACCTTATCAGACGAAAGTATGCCTTATCTAATAAGAGACATTTAAATTTTTTTAATTGCATAAATGGGCGGTATTTTATTCAGAATTAATAGTTTTTTACATGGAAAAAAAATTCGCTTAATTTTTTTCCATTAAATACTAGAACTATAGAAAAGTACTTTGAGAAAAGAATCGGCAGTAGGACGGAATCGTGTTGACCACCGATTAGTTTTTTGCTAATAACTCTTACATCCTTCGACTGACTTCTTCAACTAAAAGCTCGATGGAAAGCTTATCTGTTCCTCTTTCATATGGCATTAACATATTTTACGAAAAGTCATAAGAAATAAAATTTTTTTGATCAAAACTAAAATATCATTGAAATCATTGAAGAAGAAGTACCTTATCAGACGAAAGTATGCCTTATCTAATAAGAGACATTTAAATTTTTTTAATTGCATAAATGGGCGGTATTTTATTCAGAATTAATAGTTTTTTACATGGAAAAATTAATAGAATTAATAGTTTTTTACATAAAAAAAAAATTCGCTTAATTTTTTTCCATTAAATACTAGAACTATAGAAAAGTACTTTGAGAAAAGAATCGGCAGTAGGACGGAATCGTGTTGACCACCGATTAGTTTTTTGCTATTAACTCTTGCATCCTTCGAACGACTTCTTCGACTAAGAGCTTGATGGAAAGCTTATATGTTCCTCTTTCAGATGGCATTAACATATTTTACGAAAAGTCATAAGAAATAAAATTTTTTTTATCAAAACTAAAATATCCTCGAAATCATTGAAAAAGAAGTAGCTTAGCAGACGAAAATATGCCTTATCTTATAAGAGACATTTAAATTTTTTTAATTGCATAAATGGGCGGTATTTTATTCAGAATTAATAGTTTTTTACATGGACATTAAATTCTAGAATTATAGAAAAGTACTTTGCGAAAAGAATCGGCAGTAGGACGGAATCGTGTTGACCACCGATTAGTTTTTTGCTAATATTTCTTGCATCCTTTGACCGACTTTTTCGACTATGAGCTCGATGGAAAGCTTATCTGTTCCTCTTTCAGATGGCATTAACATATTTTACGAAAAGTCGTAAGAAATAAAATTATTTTTGATCAAAACTAAAATATCCTCGAATTCATTGAAGAAGAAGTACCTTATCAGACGAAAATATGCTTTATCTAATAAGAGACATTTAAATTTTTTTAATTGCATAAATCGGCGGCATTTTATTCAGAATTAAAAGTATTTTACATGGACAAAAAATTCGTTTAATTTTTTCCCATTAAAAACTAGAAATATAGAAAAGTACTTTGCGAAAAGAATCGGCAGTAGGACGGAATCGTGTTGACCACCGATTAGTTTTTTGCTAATAACTCTTGCATCCTTCGACCGATTTCTTCGACTAAGAGGTCGATGGAAAGCTGATCTGTTCCTCTTTCAGATGGCATTAACATATTTCACGAAAAGTCATAAGAAATAAAATTTTTTTGATCAAAACTAAAATATTCTCGAAATCATTGAAGAAGAAGTATCTTATCAGACGAAAATATGCCTTATCTAATATGAGACATTTGAATTTTTTTAATTGCATAAATGGGTGGCATTTTATTCAGAATTAATAGTTTTTTACATGGACAAAAAATTCGTTTAATTTTTTCCCATTCAATACTAGAATTATAGAAAAGTACTTTGCGAAAATAATCGGCAGTAGGACGGAATCGTGTTGACCACCGATTCGTTTTTTGCTAATATTTCTTGCATCCTTCGACCGACTTCTTCGAATAAGAGCTCGATGGAAAGCTTATCTGTTCCTCTTTCAGATGGCATTAACATATTTTACGAAAAGTCATAAGAAATAAAATTTTTTTGGATCAAAACTATAATATCCTCGAAATCATTGAAAAAGAAGTAGCTTATCAGACGAAAATATGCCTTATCTAATAAGAGACATTAAAATTTTTTTTAATTGCATAAACGGGCGGTATTTTATTCAGAATTAATAGTTTTTAACATGGACAGAATTAAAAGTTTTTTACATGGACATTAAATACTAGAATTATAGAAAAGTACTTTGAGAAAAGAATCGGCAGTAGATCGGAATCGTGTTGATCGATTAGTTTTTGGAACGAAGTTCCTTTACGGAGCTTACATGTAGACTGAAATGAGAGAAAATTTCAAAATCGTCACGTAACAAAATGAGTTTTTTGTGTATGTATGTGTGGGACTATAATGCTATAACTCTAACGTTGTTGCTACTTGCATGACTCAGTAGTCATCAAAAAATAGCAACAACAAACATGTATAGTTGAAATTTTGGCATTTCTCTTCCACCGTCACTTTCGCCATCTGGCGTATATGCAACAACAACTAACTTGTTTACGCCAAATATTACAACAACTCTTGTTATAATATTCGACACAAGCATACACCGTTAGGTCACCCAGTGCTTGAACGCATGCAATATGTTTGTTACTGCTCGCTAATCAGCGTTGCTGCCAAATAATCAACGTCGCTACTCAACGTCGCTAATCAGCATCGCTAATCAGCCTCATAATCTGTGAGCCGCGAATTCATCTGCAATTCGCGTCCTCACAATGGTTTCCTAAGAATATAAATTCATCCTGTTATAATTATAATTGCGTTGTTATTCCAAGATAAAGATGCCGAATTTTCAAAAAATGTTGTATGTTATTAAATGTTGAAAAAAAAAAGGTCAACTTTGAGTAGCGATATCATCCCAACTAGAATGCCGATTTCTTTAAAGTTAACATTTCCTTTATCTCCGGTCAGGCACATATATTTGTTTTATCGAAAGCGTTCATGAATTTTTAATTTTTGCAAGCTGAATGTATCTAAGGTTCCTCTGTGCGTCCATGGAATCAGAAAGAGTGTTCAGCAAGGCGGGACAAATTATTTCAAAGAGGCGAACCAGGCTCAAGGATGACAATATAAACATCCTTTTGTTTTAAAGCCAAAATTTTTGGATTAAATAAATAAATAAACATAAATTTTCTTGTTTACATAAAAAATATTTATGTGGGATGATATTATCGACGACTATCGATAGCACTATCACGATAGTTTGAAAATAACTATCGTCGACTATCGAGTATGTATGTGTGCGACTGTTGAGCTATTATCAAAAAAGATTTCTTTCTTACTTCCAAGTGATTCAGTAGCTTATTGCATAGAGCTGTTCCTCTTCAAGTCGAAGTACTCAGGTTCGCTGCCCAGGGGTTAGTCAATCGAAATTTTTTCATTTTTATTGTATTTTTGAAAATGTTTGTTTGAAGGTACCTAGTAGTGTTGGGCATGGGCTGTGTTGAAAATTTGAATATTGTCCATGTTGGTTCGTGAAGAGCACAATCGGCACGAAGAAAAAAAATCTAAAGGTTGCGATTTTTTAGTGTGCTTTAAAAGTGAAAATCAGAAAAACTGTGTAACCGATCCTTTTGTATATATAGATATTACTACCATCGCTATTCATTTATAAACTGGATTCGCTTTATTTTCGCAAAAATGAAAAAACCGCAAATTCAAGAAGCAATTCGTAGGAACAACTGGAATTTTAAACTAATAAAACTAGAAACTGCCAAGAGAATTTTGTAAGATTAATTTAAATAAAATTATACAAAAATTTTTAGTATTTCGTGTTGGACCGTGTTCGGACAATTTTTAGCCGTGCGTGTTGCAAACTTTGATTTTCGTGCTCTGTTGGGTCGTGTCGAAAAATTGCGGTCCATGCCCATTTGTAGTACCTAGGTTGAAACCTTAAAGCAGGCAGAGCTGTTGCTCATCAAGTCGATGTGGTTAAGTTCAAGCCCAAGTTGAGACTATCGAATTTTTAAATTAAAACTTAAAGTTTAGATGCGGTAATTTACAATCCATGCACACCGTATGGAACTTCGTTCTTGGTTGGGGTCCCATGACTCCACTATTTTTTTTGATAATATTTCTTGCATCCTTTGACCGACTTCTATGACTATGAGCTAGATGGAAAGCTTATCTGTTCCTCTTTCAGATGGCATTAACATATTTCACGAAAAGTCATAAGAAATAACATTTTTTTTAACCAAAACTAAAATATTCTCGAAATCATTGAGGAAGAAGTACTTTATCAGACGAAAATATGCCTTATCTAATATGAGACATTTAAATTTTTTTAATTGCATAAATGGGTGGCATTTTATTCAGAATTAATAGTTTTTTACATGGACGAAAAATTCGTTTAATTTTTTCCCATTAAAGACTAGAATTATAGAAAAGTACTTTGCGAAAAGAATCGGTAGTAGGACGGAATCGTGTTGACCACCGATTAGTTTTTTTCTAATAACTCTTGCATCCTTCGACCGACTTCTTCGACTAAGAGCTTGATGGAAAGCTCATCTGTTCCTCTTTCAGATGCCATTATCGTATTTTACGAAAAGTCATAAGAAATAAAATTTTTTTTTATCAAAACTAAAATATTCTCGAAATCATTGAAAAAGAAGTAGCTTATCAGACGAAAATATGCCTTATCATATAAGAGACATTTAAATTTTTTTAATTGCATAAATGGGCGGTATTTTATTCAGAATTAATCGTTTTTTACACGGACAGAATTAAAAGTTTTTTACATGGACATTAAATACTAGAATTATAGAAAAGTACTTTTAGAAAAGAATCGGTAGTAGGACGGAATCGTGTTGACCACCGATTAGTTTTTTCCTAATATTTCTTCTACTTCTATGACTATGAGCTAGATGGAAAGCTTATCTGTTCCTCTTTCAGATGGCATTAACATATTTCACGAAAAGTCATAAGAAATAACATTTTTTTTAACCAAAACTAAAATATTCTCGAAATCATTGAGGAAGAAGTACCTTATCAGACGAAAATATGCCTTATCTAATATGAGACATTTAAATTTTTTTAATTGCATAAATGGGTGGCATTTTATTCAGAATTAATAGTTTTTTACATGGACAAAAATTCGTTTAATTTTTTCCCATTAAAGACTAGAATTATAGAAAAGTACTTTGCGAAAATAATCGGTAGTAGGACGGAATCGTGTTGACCACCGATTAGTTTTTTGCTAATAACTCTTGCATCCTTCGACCGACTTCTTCGACTAAGAGCTTGATGGAAAGCTCATCTGTTCCTCTTTCAGATGGCATTATCGTATTTTACGAAAAGTCATAAGAAATAAAATTTTTTTTTATCAAAACTAAAATATTCTCGAAATCATTGAAAAAGAAGTAGCTTATCAGACGAAAATATGCCTTATCATATAAGAGACATTTAAATTTTTTTAATTGCATAAATGGGCGGTATTTTATTCAGAATTAATCGTTTTTTACATGGACAGAATTAAAAGTTTTTTACATGGACATTAAATACTAGAATTATAGAAAAATACTTTTAGAAAAGAATCGGTAGTAGGACGGAATCGTGTTGACCACCGATTAGTTTTTTCCTAATATTTCTTGCATCCTTTGACCGACTTCTTCGACTATGAGCTCGATGGAAAGCTTTTCTGTTCCTCTTTCAGATGGCATTAACATATTTTACGAAAAGTCGTAAGTAATAAAATTATTTTTGATCAAAACTAAAATATCCTCGAAATCATTGAAGAAGAAGTACCTTATCAGACGAAAATATGCCTTATCTAATATGAGACATTTAAATTTTTATACTTTTCACTTATGTGAAATAGTATATTAACTTTGTCACGGAGTTTGTAACAGATCGAAATATTAATTTCCGACTATATAAAGTATATATATTCTTGATCAGGACGACAAGACGAGTTGATTTAGCCATGTCCGTCTGTCCGTCTGTCCGTCTGTCTGTCTGTCTGTCTGTCGGTCTGTCTGTCTGTCTGTCTGTATGTATGCAAACTAGTCCCTCAGTTTTGAAGCTATCGAGCTGAAACTTTGCACAGAGTCTTAGAATTTATTACGATGAATCATTCGTCGGAACCAGCATGATCGGATTATTGGAACAGGTAGCTCCCATACGAAAAGAAGAAGAAAAGTGAACAAAACTTGAATCGTTGTATGGAAAACTTTTTTGTTTTGTACAATAGAGTGCTGAAATTTTAAACATAGTTGTTTTACATGGTCCGACTACATGCCTGAAAGTTTCATTGAGATTGGACATCTGGAACTGGTAGCTCCCATACAAAATGAAGAAGAGGAAGAGAAGGAATATTCACGTCGTTGTATGGAAAACTTTTTTGTTTCTTAACCAATTGACTTGAAATTTTAAAGTTATGTTCTTAGGGAGGAATGAAATCTATTTTGACCAAATGTGGGCGTAACCACGCGTAGCCACGCCCACTTATAGCGAAAATTTACCCGTTGTATGGAAAACTTTTTTTGTTTTTTAACCAATTGACTTGAAACTTTACAGTTATGTTCTTAGAGAGGAATGAAAACTATTTTGACCAAAAGTGGGCGTAGCCAGGCGTAGCCACGCCCACTTATAGCGAAAATTGACCCATTGTATGGAAAACTTTTTTGTTTCTTAACCAATTGACTTGAAACTTTGCAGTTATGCTCTTAGGGAGGAATGAAAACTATTTTGATCAAAAGTGGGCGTGGCCACGCCCACTTATAGCTTAACTTGACCCTTTGTATGGAAAACTTTTTTGTTTTTCAACCAATTGACTTGAAACTTTACAGTTATGTTCTTAGGGAGGAATGAAAACTATTTTAACCAAAAGTGGGCGTAGCCACGCCTACTTATAGCGAAAATTGACCCGTTGTATGGAAAACTTTTTTGTTTTTTAACCAATTGACTTGAAACTTTGCAGTTATGCTCTTAGGGAGGAATGAAAACTATTTTGACCAAAAGTGGGCGTAGCCAGGCGTAGCCACGCCCACTTATAGCGAAAATTGACCCGTTGTATGGAAAACTTTTTTGTTTCTTAACCAATTGACTTGAAACTTTGCAGTTATGTTCTTAGGGAGGAATGAAAACTATTTTGATCAAAAGTGGGCATGGCCACGCCCACTTTTAGCTTAACTTGACCCTTTGTATGGAAAACTTTTTGGTTTTTTAATCAATTGCCTTGAAACTTTACAGTTATGTTCCTAGAGAGGAATGAAAACTATTTTGACCAAAAGTGGGCGTAGTCACGCCTACTTATAGCAAAAATTGACCCGTTGTATGGAAAACTTTTTTGTTTTTTAACCAATTGACTTAAAACTTTACAGTTATGTTCCTAGAGAGGAATGAAAACTATTTTGACCAAAAGTGGGCGTAGCCACGCCTACTTATAGCAAAAATTGACCCGTTGTATGGAAAACTTTTTTGTTTTTTAACCAATTGACTTGAAACTTTGCAGTTATGCTCTTAGGGAGGAATAAAAACTATTTTGATCAAAAGTGGGCGTGGCCACGCCCTTTTATAGCGAAAATTGAGCCTTTGTATGGAAAACTTTTTTGTTTTTTAACCAATTGACTTGAAACTTTGCAGTTATGCTCTTAGGGAGGAATGAAAACTATTTTGATCAAAAGTGGGCATGGCCACGCCCACTTATAGCCTCACTTGACCCTTTGTATGGAAAACTTTTTTGTTTTTTAACCAATTGACTTGAAACTTTGCAGTTATGCTCTTAGGGAGGAATAAAAACTATTTTGATCAAAAGTGGGCGTGGCCACGCCCTTTTATAGCGAAAATTGAGCCTTTGTATGGAAAACTTTTTTGTTTTTTAACCAATTGACTTGAAACTTTGCAGTTATGCTCTTAGGGAGGAATGAAAACTATTTTGATCAAAAGTAGGCATGGCCACGCCCACTTATAGCCTCACTTGACCCTTTGTATGGAAAACTTTTTTGTTTTTTAACCAATTGACTTGAAACTTTGCAGTTATGCTCTTAGGGAGGAATGAAAACTATTTTGATCAAAAGTGGGCGTGGCCACGCCCTTTTATAGCGAAAATTGACCCGTTGTATGGAAAACTTTTTTGCTTTTTAACCAATTGACTTGAAACTTTGCAGTTATGCTCTTAGGGAGGAATGAAAACTATTTTGACCAAAAGTGGGCGTAGCCACGCCTACTTATAGCAAAAATTGACCCGTTGTATGGAAAACTTTTTTGTTTTTTAACCAATTGACTTGAAACTTTGCAGTTATGCTCTTAGGGAGGAATGAAAACTATTTTGATCAAAAGTAGGCGTGGTCACGCCCTTTTATAGCGAAAATTGACCCGTTGTATGGAAAACTTTTTTGTTTTTTAACCAATTGACTTGAAACTTTACAGTTATGTTCTTAGGGAGGAATGAAAACTATTTTGACCAAATGTGGGCATGGCTACGCCCACTTATATCCTAACTTGAACCGTTGTATGGAAAAATTTTTTGTTTTTTAACGAATTGACTTGAAAAATTACAGTTATGTTGGTAGGGAGGCATGAAAACTATTCATTTAGTTTTTTTTTATAGTGACACAAAGTGAAAAGTATTATAGCTTCAGCCTTGCTGAAGATAGCGTCCTTACTGGTTTTAATTGCATAAATGGCCGGCATTTTATTCAGAATTAAAAGTATTTTACATGGACAGAATTAAAAGTTTTTTACATAGACATTAAACACTAGAATTATAGAAAAGTACTTTGCGAAAAGAATCGGCAGTAGGACGGAATCGTGTTGACCACCGATTGGTTTTTTGCTAATATTTCTTGCATCCTTTGACCGACTTCTTCGACTATGAGCTCGATGGAAAGCTTATCTGTTCCTCTTTCAGATGGTATTAACATATTTTACGAAAAGTCGTAAGAAATAAAATTATTTTTGATCAAAACTAAAATATCCTCGAATTCATTGAAGAAGAAGTACCTTATCAGACGAAAATATGACTTATCTAATATGAGACATTTATTTCAAAGAGGCGAACCAGCCAAAATTTTTGGATTAAATAAATAAATAAACATAAATTTTCTTGTTTACATAAAAAATATTTATGTGGGATGATATTATCGACGACTATCGATAGCACTATCACGACTACCGATAGTTTGAAAATAACTATCGTCGACTATCGAGTATGTATGTGTGCGACTGTTGAGCTATTATCAAAAAAGATTTCTTTCTTACTTCCAAGTGATTCAGTAGCTTATTGCATAGAGCTGTTCCTCTTCAAGTCGAAGTACTCAGGTTCGCTGCCCAGGGGTTAGTCAATCGAAATTTTTTCATTTTTATTGTATTTTTGAAAATGTTTGTTTGAAGGTACCTAGTAGTGTTGGGCATGGGCTGTGTTGAAAATTTGAATATTGTCCATGTTGGTTCGTGAAGAGCACAATCGGCACGAAGAAAAAAAATTTAGTGCGCTTTAAATGTGAAAATCAGAAAAACTAATTTACAATCCATGCACACCGTAAGGAACTTCGTTCTTGGTTGGGGTCCCATGACCCCACTATTTTTTTTGATAATATTTCTTGCATCCTTTGACCGACTTCTATGACTATGAGCTAGATGGAAAGCTTATCTGTTCCTCTTTCAGATGGCATTAACATATTTCACGAAAAGTCATAAGAAATAACATTTTTTTTAACCAAAACTAAAATATTCTCGAAATCATTGAGGAAGAAGTACCTTATCAGACGAAAATATGCCTTATCTAATATGAGACATTTAAATTTTTTTAATTGCATAAATGGGTGGCATTTTATTCAGAATTAATAGTTTTTTACATGGACAAAAAATTCGTTTAATTTTTTCCCATTAAAGACTAGAATTATAGAAAAGTACTTTGCGAAAAGAATCGGTAGTAGGACGGAATCGTGTTGACCACCGATTAGTTTTTTGCTAATAACTCTTGCATCCTTCGACCGACTTCTTCGACTAAGAGCTTGATGGAAAGCTCATCTGTTCCTCTTTCAGATGGCATTATCGTGTTTTATGAAAAGTCATAAGAAATAAAATTTTTTTTTATCAAAACTAAAATATTCTCGAAATCATTGAAAAAGAAGTAGCTTATCAGACGAAAATATGCCTTATCATATAAGAGACATTTAAATTTTTTTAATTGCATAAATGGGCGGTATTTTATTCAGAATTAATCGTTTTTTACATGGACAGAATTAAAAGTTTTTTACATGGACATTAAATACTAGAATTATAGAAAAGTACTTTTAGAAAAGAATCGGTAGTAGGACGGAATCGTGTTGGCCACCGATTAGTTTTTTCCTAATATTTCTTGCATCCTTTGACCGACTTCTTCGACTATGAGCTCGATGGAAAGCTTTTCTGTTCCTCTTTCAGATGGCATTAACATATTTTACGAAAAGTCGTAAGAAATAAAATTATTTTTGATCAAAACTAAAATATCCTCGAAATCATTGAAGAAGAAGTACCTTATCAGACGAAAATATGCCTTATCTAATATGAGACATTTAAATTTTTTTAATTGCATAAATTGCATCCTTTGACCGACTTCTATGACTATGAGCTAGATGGAAAGCTTATCTGTTCCTCTTTCAGATGGCATTAACATATTTCACGAAAAGTCATAAGAAATAACATTTTTTTTAACCAAAACTAAAATATTCTCGAAATCATTGAGGAAGAAGTACCTTATCAGACGAAAATATGCCTTATCTAATATGAGACATTTAAATTTTTTTAATTGCATAAATGGGTGGCATTTTATTCAGAATTAATAGTTTTTTACATGGACAAAAAATTCGTTTAATTTTTTCCCATTAAAGACTAGAATTATAGAAAAGTACTTTGCGAAAAGAATCGGTAGTAGGACGGAATCGTGTTGACCACCGATTAATTTTTTGCTAATAACTCTTGCATCCTTCGACCGACTTCTTCGACTAAGAGCTTGATGGAAAGCTCATCTGTTCCTCTTTCAGATGGCATTATCGTATTTTACGAAAAGTCATAAGAAATAAAATTTTTTTTTTTCAAAACTAAAATATTCTCGAAATCATTGAAAAAGAAGTAGCTTATCAGACGAAAATATGCCTTATCATATAAGAGACATTTAAATTTTTTTAATTGCATAAATGGGCGGTATTTTATTCAGAATTAATCGTTTTTTACATGGACAGAATTAAAAGTTTTTTACATGGACATTAAATACTAGAATTATAGAAAAGTACTTTTAGAAAAAAATCGGTAGTAGGACGGAATCGTGTTGACCACCGATTAGTTTTTTCCTAATATTTCTTGCATCCTTTGACCGACTTCTTCGACTATGAGCTCGATGGAAAGCTTTTCTGTTCCTCTTTCAGATGGCATTAACATATTTTACGAAAAGTCGTAAGAAATAAAATTATTTTTGATCAAAACTAAAATATCCTCGAAATCATTGAAGAAGAAGTACCTTATCAGACGAAAATATGCCTTATCTAATATGAGACATTTAAATTTTTTTAATTGCATAAATGGCCGGCATTTTATTCAGAATTAAAAGTATTTTACATGGACAGAATTAAAAGTTTTTTACATGGACATTAAATACTAGAATTATAGAAAAGTACTTTGCGAAAAGAATCGGCAGTAGTACGGAATCGTGTTGACCACCGATTGGTTTTTTGCTAATATTTCTTGCATCCTTTGACCGACTTCTTCGACTATGAGCTCGATGGAAAGCTTATCTGTTCCTCTTTCAGATGGTATTAACATATTTTATGAAAAGTCGTAAGAAATAAAATTATTTTTGATCAAAACTAAAATATCCTCGAATTCATTGAAGAAGAAGTACCTTATCAGACGAAAATATGCCTTATCTAATATGAGACATTTAAATTTTTTTAATTGCATAAATCGGCGGCATTTTATTCAGAATTAAAAGTATTTTACATGGACAAAAAATTCGTTTAATTTTTTCCCATTAAATACTAGAAATATAGAAAAGTACTTTGCGAAGAGAATCGGCAGTAAGACGGAATCATGTTGACCACCGATTAGTTTTTTGCTAATAACTCTTGCATCCTTCGACCGACTTATTCGACTAATAGGTCGATGGAAAGCTGATCTGTTCCTCTTTCAGATGGCATTAACATATTTCACGAAAAGTCATAAGAAATAAAATTTTGTTGAACAAAACTAAAATATTCTCGAAATCATTGAAGAAGAAGTATCTTATCAGACGAAAATATGCCTTATCTAATATGAGACATTTGAATTTTTTTAATTGCATAAATGGGTTGCATTTTATTCAGAATTAATAGTTTTTTACATGGACAAAAAATTCGTTTAATTTTTTCCCATTAAATACTAGAATTATAGAAAAGTACTTTGCGAAAATAATCGGCAGTAGGACGGAATCGTGTTGACCACCGATTAGTTTTTTGCTAATAACTCTTGCATCCTTATACCGACTTCATCGACTAAGAGCTTGATGGAAAGCTGATCTGTTCCTCTTTCAGATGGCATTAACATATTTCACGAAAAGTCATAAGAAATAAAATTTTTTTGATCAAAACTAAAATATTCTCAAAATCATTGAAGAAGAAGTATCTTATCAGACGAAAATATGCCTTATCTAATATGAGACATTTGAATTTTTTTAATTGCATAAATGGGTTGCATTTTATTCAGAATTAATAGTTTTTTACATGGACAAAAAATTCGTTTAATTTTTTCCCATTAAATACTAGAAATATAGAAAAGTACTTTGCGAAGAGAATCGGCAGTAGGACGGAATCGTGTTGACCACCGATTAGTTTTTTGCTAATAACTCTTGCATCCTTCAACCGACTTCTTCGACTAAGAGATCGATGGAAAGCTGATCTGTTCCTCTTTCAGATGGCATTAACATATTTCACGAAAAGTCATAAGAAATAAAATTTTTTTGATCAAAACTAAAATATTCTCGAAATCATTGAAGAAGAAGTATCTTATCAGACGAAAATATGCCTTATCTAATATGAGACATTTGAATTTTTTTAATTGCATAAATGGGTTGCATTTTATTCAGAATTAATAGTTTTTTACATGGACATTAAATACTAGAATTATAGAAAAGTACTTTTAGAAAAGAATCGGTAGTAGGACGGAATCGTGTTGACCACAGATTAGTTTTTCCTAATATTTCTTGCATCCTTTGACCGACTTCTTCGACTATGAGCTCGATGGAAAGCTTATCTGTTCCTCTTCTAGATGGCATTAACATATTTTACGAAAAGTCGTAAGAAATAAAATTATTTTTGATCAAAACTAAAATATCCTCGAATTCATTAAAGAAGAAGTACCTTATCAGACGAAAATATGCCTTATCTAATATGAGACATTTAAATTTTTTTAATTGCATAAATCGGCGGCATTTTATTCAGAATTAAAAGTATTTTACATGGACAAAAAATTCGTTTAATTTTTTCCCATTAAAAAGTAGAAATATAGAAAAGTACTTTGCGAAGAGAATCGGCAGTAAGACGGAATCGTGTTGACCACCGATTAGTTTTTTGCTAATAACTCTTGCATCCTTCGACCGACTTATTCGACTAAGAGGTCGATGGAAAGCTGATCTGTTCCTCTTTCAGATGGCATTAACATATTTCACGAAAAGTCATAAGAAATAAAATTTTGTTGATCAAAACTAAAATATTCTCGAAATCATTGAAGAAGAAGTATCTTATCAGACGAAAATATGCCTTATCTAATATGAGACATTTGAATTTTTTTAATTTCATAAATGGGTGGCATTTTATTCAGAATTATTAGTTTTTTACATGGACAAAAAATTCGTTTAATTTTTTCCCATTAAATACTAGAAATATAGAAAAGTACTTTGCGAAAAGAATCGGCAGTAGGACGGAATCGTGTTGACCACCGATTAGTTTTTTGCTAATAACTCTTGCATCCTTCGACCGACTTCTTCGACTAAGAGATCGATGGAAAGCTGATCTGTTCCTCTTTCAGATGGCATTAACATATTTTACGGAAAGTCATAAGAAATAAAATTATTTTTGATCAAAACTAAAATACTCTCGAAATCATTGAAGAAGAAGTATCTTATCAGACGAAAATATGCCTTATCTAATATGACACATTTGAATTTTTTTAATTGCATAAATGGGTTGCATTTTATTCAGAATTAATAGTTTTTTACATGGACAAAAAATTCGTTTCATTTTTTCCCATTAAATACTAGAATTATAGAAAAGTACTTTGCGAAAAGAATCGGCAGTAGGACGGAATCGTCTTGACCACCGATTCGTTTTTTGCTAATAACTCTTGCATCCTTCGACCGACTTATTCGACTAAGAGGTCGATGGAAAGCTGATCTGTTCCTCTTTCAGATGGCATTAACATATTTCACGAAAAGTCATAAGAGATAAAATTTTGTTGATCAAAACTAAAATATTCTCGAAATCATTGAAGAAGAAGTATCTTATCAGACGAAAATATGCCTTATCTAATATGAGACATTTGAATTTTTTTAATTGCATAAATGGGTTGCATTTTATTCAGAATTATTAGTTTTTTACATGGACAAAAAATTCGTTTAATTTTTTCCCATTAAATACTAGAAATATAGAAAAGTACTTTGCGAAGAGAATCGGCAGTAGGACGGAATCGTGTTGAGCACCGATTAGTTTTTTGCTAATAACTCTTGCATCCTTCGACCGACTTATTCGACTAAGAGGTCGATGGAAAGCTGATCTGTTCCTCTTTCAGATGGCATTAACATATTTCACGAAAAGTCATAAGAAATATAATTTTTTTGATCAAAACTAAAATATTCTCGAAATCATTGAAGAAGAAGTACCTTATCAGACGAAAATATGCCTTATCTAATATGAGACATTTAAATTTTTTTAATTGTATAAATGGGCGGAATTTTATTCAGAATTAATAATTTTTTACATGGACACAAAATTCGTTTAATTTTTTCCCATTAAATACTAGAATTATAGAAAAGTACTTTGCGAAAAGAATCGGCAGTAGGATGGAATCGTGTTGACCACCGATTCGTTTTTTGCTAATAACTCTTGCATCCTTCGACCGACTTATTCGACTAAGAGGTCGATGGAAAGCTTATCTGTTCCTCTTTCAGATGGCATTAACATATTTCACGAAAAGTCATAAGAATAAAAATTTTGTTGATCAAAACTAAAGTATTTTCGAAATCATTGAAGAAGAAGTATCTTATCAGACGAAAATATGCCTTATCTAATATGAGACATTTGAATTTTTTTAACTGCATAAATGGGTTGCATTTTATTCAGAATTATTAGTTTTTTACATGGACAAAAAATTCGTTTAATTTTTTCCCATTAAATACTAGAAATATAGAAAAGTACTTTGCGAAGAGAATCGGCAGTAGGACGGAATCGTGTTGACCACCGATTAGTTTTTTGCTAATAACTCTTGCATCCTTCGACCGACTTCTTCGACTAAGAGATCGATGGAAAGCTGATCTGTTCCTCTTTCATATGGCATTAACATATTTTACGAAAAGTCATAAGAAATAAAATTTTTTTGATCAAAACTAAAATATTCTCGAAATCATTGAAGAAGAAGTATCTTATCAGACGAAAATATGCCTTATCTAATATGAGACATTTGAATTTTTTTAATTGCATAAATGGGTCGCATTTTATTCAGAATTAATAGTTTTTTACATGGACAAAAAATTCGTTTCATTTTTCCCATTAAATACTAGAATTATAGAAAAGTACTTTGCGAAAAGAATCGGTAGTAGGACGGAATCGTGTTGACCACCGATTAGTTTTTTGCTAATAACTCTTGCATCCTTCGACCGACTTCTTCGACTAAGAGCTTGATGGAAAGCTCATCTGTTCCTCTTTCAGATGGCATTATCGTATTTTACGAAAAGTCATAAGAAATAAAAATTTTTTTTATCAAAACTAAAATATTCTCGAAATCATTGAAAAAGAAGTAGATTATCAGACGAAAATATGCCTTATCATATAAGAGACATTTAAATTTTTTTAATTGCATAAATGGGCGGTATTTTATTCAGAATTAATCGTTTTTTACATGGACAGAATTAAAAGTTTTTTACATGGACATTAAATACTAGAATTATAGAAAAGTACTTTTAGAAAAGAATCTGTAGTAGGACGGAATCGTGTTGACCACCGATTAGTTTTTTCCTAATATTTCTTGCATCCTTTGACCGACTTCTTCAACTATGAGCTCGATGGAAAGCTTTTCTGTTCCTCTCTCAGATGCCATTAACATATTTTACGAAAAGTCGTAAGAAATAAAATTATTTTTGATCAAAACTAAAATATCCTCGAATTCATTAAAGAAGAAGTACCTTATCAGACGAAAATATGCCTTATCTAATATGAGACATTTAAATTTTTTTAATTGCATAAATCGGCGGCATTTTATTCAGAATTAAAAGTATTTTACATGGACAGAATTAAAAGTTTTTTACATGGACATTAAATACTAGAATTATAGAAAAGTACTTTGCGAAAAGAATCGGCAGTAGGACGGAATCGTGTTGACCACCGATTAGTTTTTTGCTAATAACTCTTGCATCCTTCGACCGACTTATTCGACTAAGAGGTCGATGGAAAGCTGATCTGTTCCTCTTTCAGATGGCATTAACATATTTCACGAAAAGTCATAAGAAATAAAATTTTTTTGATCAAAACTAAAATATTCTCGAAATCATTGAAGAAGAAGTATCTTATCAGAGGAAAATATGCCTTATCTAATATGAGACATTTGAATTTTTTTAATTGCATAAATGGGTTGCATTTTATTCAGAATTAATAGTTTTTTACATGGACAAAAAATTCGTTTAATTTTTTCCCATTAAATACTAGAATTATAGAAAAGTACTTTGCGAAAATAATCGGCAGTAGGTCGGAATCGTGTTGACCACCGATTAGTTTTTTGCTAATAACTCTTGCATCCTTCGACCGACTTCTTCGACTAAGAGCTTGATGGAACGCTCATCTGTTCCTCTTTCAGATGGCATTATCGTATTTTACGAAAAGTCATAAGAAATAAAATTTTTTTTTATCAAAACTAAAATATTCTCGAAATCATTGAAAAAGAAGTAGCTTATCAGACGAAAATATGCCTTATCATATAAGAGACATTTAAATTTTTTTAATTGCATAAATGGGCGGTATTTTATTCAGAATTAATCGTTTTTTACATGGACAGAATTAAAAGTTTTTTACATGGACATTAAATACTAGAATTATAGAAAAGTACTTTTAGAAAAGAATCGGTAGTAGGACGAAATCGTGTTGACCACCGATTAGTTTTCTGCTAATAACTCTTGCATCCTTCGACCGACTTCTTCGACTAAGAGCTCGATGGAAAGCTTATCTGTTCGAAAATATGCCTTATCTAATATGAGACATTTAAATTTTTATACTTTTCACTTATGTGAAATAGTATATTAACTTTGTCACGGAGTTTGTAACAGATCGAAATATTAATTTCCGACTATATAAAATATATATATTCTTGATCAGGACGACAAGACGAGTTGATTTAGCCATGTCCGTCTGTCCGTCTGTCCGTCTGTCTGTCTGTCTGTCGGTCTGTCTGTCTGTCTGTCTGTATGTATGCAAACTAGTCCCTCAGTTTTGAAGCTATCGAGCTGAAACTTTGCACAGAGTCTTAGAATTTATTACGATGAATCATTCGTCGGAACCAGCATGATCGGATTATTGGAACAGGTAGCTCCCATACGAAAAGAAGAAGAATAGTGAACAAAACTTGAATCGTTGTATGGAAAACTTTTTTGTTTTGTACAATAGAGTGCTGAAATTTTAAACATAGTTGTTTTACATGGTCCGACTACATGCCTGAAAGTTTCATTGAGATTGGACATCTGGAACTGGTAGCTCCCATACAAAATGAAGAAGAGGAAGAGAAGGAATATTCACGTCGTTGTATGGAAAACTTTTTTGTTTCTTAACCAATTGACTTGAAATTTTAAAGTTATGTTCTTAGGGAGGAATGAAATCTATTTTGACCAAATGTGGGCGTAACCACGCGTAGCCACGCCCACTTATAGCGAAAATTTACCCGTTGTATGGAAAACTTTTTTTGTTTTTTAACCAATTGACTTGAAACTTTACAGTTATGTTCTTAGAGAGGAATGAAAACTATTTTGACCAAAAGTGGGCGTAGCCAGGCGTAGCCACGCCCACTTATAGCGAAAATTGACCCATTGTATGGAAAACTTTTTTGTTTCTTAACCAATTGACTTGAAACTTTGCAGTTATGCTCTTAGGGAGGAATGAAAACTATTTTGATCAAAAGTGGGCGTGGCCACGCCCACTTATAGCTTAACTTGACCCTTTGTATGGAAAACTTTTTTGTTTTTCAACCAATTGACTTGAAACTTTACAGTTATGTTCTTAGGGAGGAATGAAAACTATTTTAACCAAAAGTGGGCGTAGCCACGCCTACTTATAGCGAAAATTGACCCGTTGTATGGCAAACTTTTTTGTTTTTTAACCAATTGACTTGAAACTTTGCAGTTATGCTCTTAGGGAGGAATGAAAACTATTTTGACCAAAAGTGGGCGTAGCCAGGCGTAGCCACGCCCACTTATAGCGAAAATTGACCCGTTGTATGGAAAACTTTTTTGTTTCTTAACCAATTGACTTGAAACTTTGCAGTTATGTTCTTAGGGAGGAATGAAAACTATTTTGACGAAAAGTGGGCGTAGCCACGCCCTTTTATAGCGAAAATTGACCCTTTGTATGGAAAACTTTTTGGTTTTTTAACCAATTGACTTAAAACTTTACAGTTATGTTCCTAGAGAGGAATGAAAACTATTTTGACCAAAAGTGGGCGTGGCCACGCCCACTTATAGCTTAACTTGACCCTTTGTATGGAAAACTTTTTTGTTTCTTAACCAATTGACTTGAAATTTTAAAGTTATGTTCTTAGGGAGGAATGAAAACTATTTTGACAAAAAGTGGGCGTAACCACGCGTAGCCACGCCCACTTCTAGCGAAAATTTACCCGTTGTATGGAAAACTTTTTTGTTTTTTAACCAATTGACTTGAAACTTTGCAGTTATGCTCTTAGGGAGGAATGAAAACTACTTTGATCAAAAGTGGGCGGGGCCACGCCTACTTATAGCTTAACTTGACCCTTTGTATGGAAAACTTTTTTGTTTTTTAATCAATTGACTTGAAACTTTACAGTTATGTTCTTAGGCAGGAATGAAAACTATTTTAACCAAAAGTGGGCGTAGCCACGCCTACTTATAGCGAAAATTGACCCGTTGTATGGAAAACCTTTTTGTTTTTTAATCAATTGACTTGAAACTTTACAGTTATGTTCTTAGGGAGGAATGAAAACTATTTTGATCAAAAGTGGGCGTGGCCACGCCCACTTATAGCTTAACTTGACCCTTTGTATGGAAAACTTTTTTGTTTCTTAACCAATTGACTTGAAATTTTAAAGTTATGTTCTTAGGGAGGAATGAAAACTATTTTGACCAAAAGTGGGCGTAACCACGCGTAGCCACGCCCACTTCTAGCGAAAATTTACCCCTTGTATGGAAAACTTTTTTGTTTTTTAACCAATTGACTTGAAACTTTGCAGTTATGCTCTTAGGGAGGAATGAAAACTACTTTGATCAAAAGTGGGCGGGGCCACGCCCACTTATAGCTTAACTTGACCCTTTGTATGGAAAACTTTTTTGTTTTTTAATCAATTGACTTGAAACTTTACAGTTATGTTCTTAGGGAGGAATGAAAACTATTTTAACCAAAAGTGGGCGTAGTTACGCCTACTTATAGCGAAAATTGACCCGTTGTATGGAAAATTTTTTGTTTTTTAATCAATTGACTTGAAACTTTACAGTTATGTTCTTACGGAGGAATGAAAACTATTTTGATCAAAAGTGGGCGTGGCCACGCCCACTTATAGCTTAACTTGACCCTTTGTATGGAAAAATTTTTTTTTTTTTAATCAATTGACTTGAAACTTTACAGTTATGTTCTTAGAGAGGAATGAAAACTATTTTGACCAAAAGTGGGCGTAGCCACGCCCTTTTATAGCGAAAATTGACCCTTTGTATGGAAAACTTTTTTGTTTTTTAACCAATTGACTTGAAACTTTACAGTTATGTTCTTAGAGAGGAATGAAAACTATTTTGATCAAAAGTGGGCGTGGCCACGCCCTTTTATAGCGAAAATTGACCCTTTGTATGGAAAATTTTTTTGTTTTTTAACGAATTGACTTGAAACTTTACAGTTATGTTCTTAGAGAGGAATGAAAACTATTTTGATTATAAGTGGGCGTGGCCACGCCCTTTTTTAGCGAAAATTGACCCTTTGTATGGGAAACTTTTTTGTTTTTTAACCAATTGACTTGAAACTTTACAGTAATGTTCTTAGGGAGGAATAAAAACTATTTTGACCAAATGTGGGCATGGCTACGCCCACTTATCGCAAAACTTGAACCATTGTATGGAAAAATTTTTTGTTTTTTTAACGAATTGACTTGAAACATTACAGTTATGTTTTTAGGGATTCATGAAAACTATTCATTTAGTTTTTTTTATAGTGACACAAAGTGAAAAGTATTATAGCTTCAGCCTTGCTGAAGATAGCGTCCTTACTGGTTTTAATTGCATAAATGGGCGGAATTTTATTCAGAATTAATAATTTTTTACATGGACACAAAATTCGTTTAATTTTTTCCCATTAAATACTAGAATTATAGAAAAGTACTTTGCGAAAAGAATCGGCAGTAGGACGGAATCGTGTTGACCACCGATTAGTTTTTTGCTAATAACTCTTGCATCCATCGACCGACTTCTTCGACTAAGAGCTTGATGGAAAGCTTATCTGTTCCTCTTTCAGATGGCATTATCGTATTTTACGAAAAGTCATAAGAAATAAAATTTATTTTGATCAAAACTAAACTATTCTCGAAATCATTGAAAAAGAAGTAGCTTATCAGACGAAAATATGCCTTATCTAATATGAGACATTTAAATTTTTTTAATTGAATAAATGGCCGGCATTTTATTCAGAATTAATAGTTTTTTACATGGACAACAAATTCGCTTAATTTTTTCCCATTAAATACTAGAATTATAGAAAAGTACTTTGCGAAAATAATCGGCAGTAGGACGGAATCGTGTTGACCACCGATTAGTTTTTTGGTAATAACTCTTGCATCCTTCGACCGACTTCTTCGACTAAGAGCTTGATGGAAAGCTTATCTGTTCCTCTTTCAGATGGCATTAACATATTTTACGAAAAGTCATAAGAAATAAAATTTTTTTGATCAAAACTAAAATATTCTTGAAATCATTGAAGGAGAAGTACTTTATTAGACGAAAATATGCCTTATCTAATAAGAGACATTTACATTTTTTTAATTGCATAAATGGACGGCATTTTATTCAGAATTATTAGTTTTTTACATGAAAAAAAAATTCGCTTAATTTTTTTCCATTAAATACAAGAACTATAGAAAAGTAGTTTGAGAAAAATATCGGCAGAAGGACAGAATCGTGTTGACCACTGATTAGTTTTTTGCTAATTACTCTTGCATCCTTCGACCGACTTCTTCGACTAAGAGCTCGATGGAAAGCTTTTCTGTTCCTCTTTCGGATGGCATTAACATATTTTACGAAAAGTCACAAGAAATAAAATTTTTTTTGTTCAAAACTAAAATATCTTCGAAATCATTGAAAAAGAAGTAGCTTATGAGACGAAAATATGCCTTATCTAATAAGAGACATTAAAATTTTTTTTAATTGCATAAATGGGCGGTATTTTATTCAGAATTAATAGTTTTTTACATGGACAGAATTAAAAGTTTTTTACATGGACATTAAATACTAGAATTATAGAAAAGTACTTTGCGAAAAGAATCGGCAGTAGGACGGAATCGTGTTGACCACCGATTAGTTTTTTGCTAATAACTCTTGCATCCTTCGACCGACTTCTTCGACTAAGAGCTCGATGGAAAGCTTATCTGTTCCTCTTTCAGATGGCATTAACATATTTCACGAAATGTCATAAGAAATAAAATTTTTTTTCATCAAAACTAAAATATCCTCGAAATCATGGAAAAAGAAGTAGCTTATCAGACGAAATTATGCCTTATCTAATATGAGACATTTAAATTTTTTTAATTGCATAAATGGGTGGCATTTTATTCAGAATTAATAGTTTTTTACATGGACAAAAAATTCGTTTAATTTTTTTTTTGCGAAAAGAATCGGCAGTAGGACGGAATCGTGTTGACCACCGATTAGTTTTTTGCTAATAACTCTTGCATCCTTCGACCGACTTCTTCAACTAAGAGCTCGATGGAAAGCTTATCTGTTCCTCTTTCAGATGGCATTAACATATTTTACGAAAAGTCATAAGAAATCAAATTTTTCTGATCAAAACTAAAATATCCTCGAAATCATTGAAGAAGAAGTACCTTATCAGACGAAAATATGCCTTATCTAATAAGAGACATTAAAATTTTTTTAATTGCATAAATGGGCGGCATTTTATTCAGAATTAATAGTTTTTTACATGGACAAAAAATTCGTTTAATTTGTTCCCATTAAATACTAGAATTATCGAAAAGTACTTTGCGAAAAAAATCGGTAGTAGGACGGAATCGTGTTGACCACCGATTAGTTTTTTGCTAATAACTCTTGCATCCTTCGACCGACTTCTTCAACTAAGAGCTCAATGGAAAGCTTATCTGTTCCTCTTTCAGATGGCATTAACATATTTTACGTAAAGTCATAAGAAATAAAATTTTTCTGATCAAAACTAAAATATCCTCGAAATCATTGAAGAAGAAGTACCTTATCAGACGAAAATATGCCTTATCTAATAAGAGACATTAAAATTTTTTTAATTGCATAAATGGGCGGCATTTTATTCAGAATTAATAGTTTTTTACATGGACAAAAAATTCGTTTAATTTGTTCCCATTAAATACTAGAATTATAGAAAAGTACTTTGCGAAAAGAATCGGCAGTAGGACGGAATCGTGTTAACCACCGATTAGTTTTTTGATAATAACTCTTGCATCCTCCGGCCGACTTTTTCAACTAAGAGCTGGATGGAAAGCTTATCTGTTCCTCTTTCAGATGGCATGAACATATTTTGCGAAAAGTCATAAGAAATAAAATTTTTTTGATCAAAACTAAAATATTCTCGAAATCATTGAAAAAGAAGTAGCTTATCAGACGAAAATATGCCTTATCATATAAGAGACATTTAAATTTTTTTAATTGCATAAATGGGCGGTATTTTATTCAGAATTAATCGTTTTTTACATGGACAGAATTAAAAGTTTTTTACATGGACATTAAATACTAGAATTATAGAAAAGTACTTTGCGAAAAGAATCGGCAGTAGGACGGAACCGTGTTGACCACCGATTCGTTTTTTGCTAATATTTCTTGCATCCTTTGACCGACTCTTCGACTATGAGCTCGATGGAAAGCTTATCTGTTCCTCTTTCAGATGGCATTAACATATTTTACGGAAAGTCGTAAGAAATAAAATTATTTTTGATCAAAACTAAAATATCCTCGAAATCATTGAAGAAGAAGTACCATATCAGACGAAAATATGCCTTATCTAATATGAGACATTTAAATTTTTTTAATTGCATAAATGGCCGGCATTTTATTCAGAATTAAAAGTATTTTACATGGACAGAATTAAAAGTTTTTTACATGGACATTAAATACTAGAATTATAGAAAAGTACTTTTAGAAAAGAATCGGTAGTAGGACGGAATCGTGTTGACCACCGATTGGTTTTTTCCTAATATTTCTTGCATCCTTTGACCGACTTCTTCGACTATGAGCTCGATGGAAAGCTTATCTGTTCCTCTTTCAGATGGCATTAACATATTTTACGAAAAGTCGTAAGAAATAAAATTATTTTTGATCAAAACTAAAATATCCTCGAATTCATTGAAGAAGAAGTACCTTATCAGACGAAAATATGCCTTATCTAATATGAGACATTTAAATTTTTTTAATTGCATAAATGGGCGGAATTTTATTCAGAATTAATAATTTTTTACATGGACACAAAATTCGTTTAATTTTTTCCCATTAAATACTAGAATTATAGAAAAGTACTTTGCGAAAAGAATCGGCAGTAGGACGGAATCGTGTTGACCACAGATTAGTTTTTTGCTAATAACTCTTGCATCCATCGACCGACTTCTTCGACTAAGAGCTTGATGGAAAGCTTATCTGTTCCTCTTTCAGATGGCATTATCGTATTTTACGAAAAGTCATAAGAAATAAAATTTATTTTGATCAAAACTAAACTATTCTCGAAATCATTGAAAAAGAAGTAGCTTATCAGACGAAAATATGCCTTATCTAATATGAGACATTTAAATTTTTTTAATTGAATAAATGTCCGGCATTTTATTCAGAATTAATAGTTTTTTACATGGACAACAAATTCGCTTAATTTTTTCCCATTAAATACTAGAATTATAAAAAAGTACTTTGCGAAAATAATCGGCAGTAGGACGGAATCGTGTTGACCACCGATTAGTTTTTTGCTAATAACTCTTGCATCCTTCGACCGACTTCTTCAACTATGAGCTCGATGGAAAGCTTATCTGTTCCTCTTTCAGATGGCATTAACATATTTTACGAAAAGTCATAAGAAATAAAATTTTTCTGATCAAAACTAAAATATCCTCGAAATCATTGAAGAAGAAGTACCTTATCAGACGAAAATATGCCTTATCTAATAAGAGACATTAAAATTTTTTTAATTGCATAAATGGGCGGCATTTTATTCAGAATTAATAGTTTTTTACATGGACAAAAAATTCGTTTAATTTGTTCCCATTAAATACTAGAATTATCGAAAAGTACTTTGCGAAAAAAATCGGTAGTAGGACGGAATCGTGTTGACCACCGATTAGTTTTTTGCTAATAACTCTTGCATCCTTCGACCGACTTCTTCAACTAAGAGCTCGATGGAAAGCTTATCTGTTCCTCTTTCAGATGGCATTAACATATTTTACGAAAAGTCATAAGAAATAAAATTTTTCTGATCAAAACTAAAATATCCTCGAAATCATTGAAGAAGAAGTACCTTATCAGACGAAAATATGCCTTATCTAATAAGAGACATTAAAATTTTTTTAATTGCATAAATGGGCGGCATTTTATTCAGAATTAATAGTTTTTTACATGGACAAAACATTCGTTTAATTTGTTCCCATTAAATACTAGAATTATAGAAAAGTACTTTGCGAAAAGAATCAGCAGTAGGACGGAATCGTGTTGACCACCGATTAGTTTTTTTAATAACTCTTGCATCCTTCGGCCGACTTTTTCGACTAAGAGCTGGATGGAAAGCTTATCTGTTCCTCTTTCAGATGGCATTAACATATTTTGCGAAAAGTCATAAGAAATAAAATTTTTTTGATCAAAACTAAAATATCCTCGGAATCATTGAAGGAGAAGTACCTTATCAGACGAAAATATGCCTTATCTAATAAGAGACATTTAAATTTTTTTAATTGCATAAATGGGCGGCATTTTATTCAGAATTAATAGTTTTTTACATGGAGAAAAAATTCGTTTAATTTTTTCCCATTAAATACTAGAATTATAGAAAAGTACTTTGCGAAAATAATCGGCAGTAGGACGGAATCGTGTTGACCACCGATTAGTTTTTTGCTAATAACTCTTGCATCCTTCGACCGACTTCTTCGACTAAGAGCTCGATGGAAAGCTTATCTGTTCCTCTTTCAGATGGCATTAACATATTATACGAAAAGTCATAAGAAATAAAATTTTTTTTGATCAAAACTAAAATATCCTTGAAATCATTGAAAAAGAAGCAGCTTATCAGACGAAAATATGCCTTATCTAATAAGAGACATTAAAATTTTTTTTAATTGCATAAATGGGCGGTATTTTATTCAGAATTAATAGTTTTTTACATGGACAGAATTAAAAGTTTTTTACATGGACATTAAATACCAGAATTATAGAAAAGTACTTTGCGAAAAGAATCGGTAGTAGGACGGAATCGTGTTGACCACCGATTAGTTTTTTGCTAATATTTCTTGCATCCTTTGACCGACTTCTTCGACTATGTGCTCGATGGAAAGCTCATCTGTTCCTTTTCAGATGGCATTAACATATTTTACGAAAAGTCATAAGAGATAAAATTTTTTTGATCAAAACTAAAATATCCTCGAAATCATTGAAGAAGAAGTACCTTATCAGACGAAAATATGCCATCTTTCAGATGGCATTAACATATTTTACGAAAAGTTGTAAGAAATAAAATTTTTTTGATCAAAACTAAAATATCCACGAAATCATTGAAGAAGAAGTACCTTATCAGACGAAAATATGCCATCTTTCAGATGGCATTAACATATTTTACGAAAAGTTGTAAGAAATAAAATTTTTTTGATCAAAACTAAAATATCCACGAAATCATTGAAAAAGAAGTACATTATCACACGAAAATATGCCTTATCTAATAAGAGACATTTAAATTTTTTTAATTGCATAAATGGGCGGCATTTTATTCAGAATTAATAGTTTTTTACATGGACAGAAAATTCGTTTATTTTTTTCCCATTAAATTCTAGAATTATAGAAAAGTACTTTGCAAAAAGAATCGGCAGTAGGACGGAATCGTGTTGACCACCGATTAGTTTTTTGCTAATATTTCTTGCATCCTTTGACCGACTTCTTCGACTATGTGCTCGATGGAAAGCTCATCTGTTCCTTTTCAGATGGCATTAACATATTTTACGAAAAGTCATAAGAGATAAAATTTTTTTGATCAAAACTAAAATATCCTCGAAATCATTGAAGAAGAAGTACCTTATCAGACGAAAATATGCCATCTTTCAGATGGCATTAACATATTTTACGAAAAGTTGTAAGAAATAAAATTTTTTTGATCAAAACTAAAATATCCACGAAATCATTGAAGAAAAAGTACCTTATCAGACGAAAATATGCCATCTTTCAGATGGCATTAACATATTTTACGAAAAGTTGTAAGAAATACAATTTTTTTGATCAAAACTAAAATATCCACGAAATCATTGAAAAAGAAGTACATTATCACACGAAAATATGCCTTATCTAATAAGAGACATTTAAATTTTTTTAATTGCATAAATGGGCGGCATTTTATTCAGAATTAATAGTTCTTTACATGGACAAAAAATTCGTTTAATTTTTTCCCATTAAATACTACAATTATAGAAAAGTACTTTGCGAAAATAACAATAACTCTTGCATCCTTTCATCGACTTCTTCGACTAAGAGCTTGATGGAAAGCTTATCTGTTCCTTTTCAGATGGCATTAACATATTTTACGAAAAGTCATAAGAAATAAAATTTTTCTGATCAAAACTAAAATATCCTCGAAATCATTGAAGAAGAAGTACCTTATCAGACGAAAATATGCCTTATCTAATAAGAGACATTAAAATTTTTTTAATTGCATAAATGGGCGGCATTTTATTCAGAATTAATAGTTTTTTACATGGACAAAACATTCGTTTAATTTGTTCCCATTAAATACTAGAATTATAGAAAAGTACTTTGCGAAAACAATCAGCAGTAGGACGGAATCGTGTTGACCACCGATTAGTTTTTTGATAATAACTCTTACATCCTTCGGCCGACTTTTTCGACTAAGAGCTGGATGGAAAGCTTATCTGTTCCTCTTTCAGATGGCATTAACATATTTTGCGAAAAGTCATAAGAAATAAAATTTTTTTGATCAAAACTAAAATATCCTCGGAATCATTGAAGGAGAAGTACCTTATCAGACGAAAATATGCCTTATCTAATAAGAGACATTTCAATTTTTTTAATTGCATAAATGGGCGGCATTTTATTCAGAATTAATAGTTTTTTACATGGAGAAAAAATTCGTTTAATTTTTTCCCATTAAATACTAGAATTATAGAAAAGTACTTTGCGAAAATAATCGGCAGTAGGACGGAATCGTGTTGACCACTGATTAGTTTTTTGCTAATAACTCTTGCATCCTCCGACCGACTTCTTCGACTAAGAGCTCGATGGAAAGCTTATCTGTTCCTCTTTCAGATGGCATTAACATATTATACGAAAAGTCATAAGAAATAAAATTTTTTTTGATCAAAACTAAAATATCCTTGAAATCATTGAAAAAGAAGTAGCTTATCAGACGAAAATATGCCATCTTTCAGATGGCATTAACATATTTTACGAAAAGTTGTAAGAAATAAAATTTTTTTGATCAAAACTAAAATATCCACGAAATCATTGAAGAAGAAGTACCTTATCAGACGAAAATATGCCATCTTTCAGATGGCATTAACATATTTTACGAAAAGTTGTAAGAAATAAAATTTTTTTGATCAAAACTAAAATATCCACGAAATCATTGAAAAAGAAGTACATTATCACACGAAAATATGCCTTATCTAATAAGAGACATTTAAATTTTTTTAATTGCATAAATGGGCGGCATTTTATTCAGAATTAATAGTTCTTTACATGGACAAAAAATTCGTTTAATTTTTTCCCATTAAATACTACAATTATAGAAAAGTACTTTGCGAAAATAACAATAACTCTTGCATCCTTTCATCGACTTCTTCGACTAAGAGCTTGATGGAGAGCTTATCTGTTCCTCTTTCAGATGGCATTAACATATTTTACGAAAAGTCATAAGAAATAAAATTTGTTTGATCAAAACTAAAATATTCTCGAAATCATTGAAGAAGAAGTACCTTATCAGACGAAAATATGCCTTATCTAATAAGAGACATTTAAATTTTTTTAATTGCATAAATGGACGGCATTTTATTCAGAATTAATAGTTTTTTACATGAAAAAAAAATTCGCTTAATTTTTTTCCATTAAATACTAGAATTATAGAAAAGTACTTTGAGAAAAGAATCGGCAGTAGGACGGAATCGTGTTGACCACCGATTAGTTTTTTGCTAATATTTCTTGCATCCTTCGACCGACTTTTTCGACTTAGAGCTCGATGGAAAGCTTATCTGTCCCTCTTTCAGATGGCATTAACATATTTCACGAAAAGTCATAAGAAATAAAATTTTTTTTAACCAAAACTAAAATATTCTCGAAATCTTTGAGGAAGAAGTACCTTATCAGACGAAAATATGCCTTATCTAATATGAGACATTTAAATTTTTTTAAATTCCAAAAATGGGTGGCATTTTATTCAGAATTAATAGTTTTTTACATGGACAAAAAATTCGTTTAATTTTTTTTTTGCGAAAAGAATCGGCAGTAGGACGGAATCGTGTTGACCACCGATTAGTTTTTTGCTAATATTTCTTGCATCCTTTGACCGACTTTTTCGACTATGAGCTCGATGGAAAGCTTATCTGTTCCTTTTCAGATGGCATTAACATATTTTACGAAAAGTCATAAGAAATAAAATTTTTTTTGATCAAAACTAAAATATCCTTGAAATCATTGAAAAAGAAGTAGCTTATCAGACGAAAATATGCCTTATCTAATAAGAGACATTAAAATTTTTTTTAATCGCATAAATGGGCAGTTTTTTATTCAGAATTAATAGTTTTTTACATGGACAGAATTAAAAGTTTTTTACATGGACATTAAATACTAGAATTATAGAAAAGTACTTTGCGAAAAGAATCGGTAGTAGGACGAAATCGTGTTGACCACCGATTAGTTTTCTGCTAATAACTCTTGCATCCTTCGACCGACTTCTTCGACTAAGAGCTCGATGGAAAGCTTATCTGTTCCTCTTTCAGATGGCATTAACATATTTTACGAAAAGTCATAAGAAATAAAATTTTTTTTGATCAAAACTAAAATATCCTTGAAATCATTGAAAAAGAAGTAGCTTATCAGACGAAAATATGCCTTATCTAATAAGAGACATTAAAATTTTTTTTAATTGCATAAATGGGCAGTATTTTATTCAGAATTAATAGTTTTTTACATGGACAGAATTAAAAGTTTTTTACATGGACATTAAATACTAGAATTATAGAAAAGTACTTTGCGAAAAGAATCGGTAGTAGGACGGAATCGTGTTGACCACCGATTAGTTTTTTGCTAATATTTCTTGCATCCTTTGACCGACTTCTTCGACTATGTGCTCGATGGAAAGCTCATCTGTTCCTTTTCAGATGGCATTAACATATTTTACGAAAAGTCATAAGAGATAAAATTTTTTTGATCAAAACTAAAATATCCTCGAAATCATTGAAGAAGAAGTACCTTATCAGACGAAAATATGCCATCTTTCAGATGGCATTAACATATTTTACGAAAAGTTGTAAGAAATAAAATTTTTTTGATCAAAACTAAAATATCCACGAAATCATTGAAGAAGAAGTACCTTATCAGACGAAAATATGCCATCTTTCAGATGGCATTAACATATTTTACGAAAAGTTGTAAGAAATAAAATTTTTTTGATCAAAACTAAAATATCCACGAAATCATTGAAAAAGAAGTACATTATCACACGAAAATATGCCTTATCTAATAAGAGACATTTAAATTTTTTTAATTGCATAAATGGGCGGCATTTTATTCAGAATTAATAGATTTTTACATGGACAAAAAATTCGTTTATTTTTTTCCCATTAAATTCTAGAATTATAGAAAAGTACTTTGCAAAAAGAATCGGCAGAAGGACGGAATCGTGTTGACCACCGATTAGTTTTTTGCTAATATTTCTTGCATCCTTTGACCGACTTCTTCGACTATGTGCTCGATGGAAAGCTTATCTGTTCCTTTTCAGATGGCATTAACATATTTTACGAAAAGTCATAAGAGATAAAATTTTTTTGATCAAAACTAAAATATCCTCGAAATCATTGAAGAAGAAGTACCTTATCAGACGAAAATATGCCATCTTTCAGATGGCATTAACATATTTTACGAAAAGTTGTAAGAAATAAAATTTTTTTGATCAAAACTAAAATATCCACGAAATCATTGAAGAAGAAATACCTTATCAGACAAAAATATGCCATCTTTCAGATGGCATTAACATATTTTACGAAAAGTTGTAAGAAATAAAATTTTTTTGATCAAAACTAAAATATCCTCGGAATCATTAAAGAAGAAGTACCTTATCAGACGAAAATATGCCTTATCTAATAAGAAGCATTAAAATTTTTTTAATTGCATAAATGGGCGGCATTTTATTCAGAATTAATAGTTTTTTACATGGACAAAAAATTCGTTTAATTTGTTCACATTAAATACTAGAATTATAAAAAAGTACTTAGCGAAAAGAATCAGCAGTAGGACGGAATCGTGTTGACCACCGATTA
Source organism: Phortica okadai (assembly GCA_034638295.1). Lineage (NCBI taxonomy): Eukaryota > Metazoa > Arthropoda > Insecta > Diptera > Drosophilidae > Phortica > Phortica okadai. Next base: position 25,001,970 of record CM067850.1, on the reverse strand, counting down.
GTTTTTTGATAATAACTCTTGCATCCTTCGACCGACATATTCGACTCTTTCAGACGGCATTAACATATTTTACGAAAAGTCATAAGAAATAAAGTTTTTTTTGATCAAAACTAAAATATCCTTGAAATCATTGAAAAAGAAGTAGCTTATCAGACGAAAATATGCCTTATCTAATAAGAGACATTAAAATTTTTTTAATTGCATAAATGGGCGGTATTTAATTCAGAATTAATAGTTTTTTACATGGACAGAATTAAAAGTTTTTTACATGGACATTAAATACTAGAATTATAGAAAAGTACCTTGCGAAAAGAATCGGTAGAAGGACGGAATCGTGTTGACCACCGATGAGTTTTCTGCTAATAACTCTTGCATCCTTCGACCGACTTCTTCGACTAACAGCTCGATGGAAAGCTTATCTGTTCCTCTTTCAGATGGCAATAACATATTTTGCGAAAAGTCATAAGAAATAAAATTTTTTTGATCAAAACTAAAATATCCTCGGAATCATTGAAGGAGAAGTACCTTATCAGACGAAAATATGCCTTATCTAATAAGAGACATTTAAATTTTTTTAATTGCATAAATGGTCGGCATTTTATTCAGAATTAATAGTTTTTTACATGGACAAAAAATTCGTTTAATTTTTTCCCATTAAATACTAGAATTATAGAAAAGTACTTTGCGAAAATAATCGGCAGTAGGACGGAATCGTGTTGACCACCGATTAGTTTTTTTCTAATAACTCTTGCATCCTTCGACCGACCTCTTCGACTAAGAGCTCGATGGAAAGCTTATCTGTTCCTCTTTCAGATGGCATTAACATATTTTACGAAAAGTCATAAGAAATAAAGTTTTTTTTGATCAAAACTAAAATATCCTTGAAATCATTGAAAAAGAAGTAGCTTATCAGACGAAAATATGCCTTATCTAATAAGAGACATTAAAATTTTTTTAATTGCATAAATGGGCGGTATTTAATTCAGAATTAATAGTTTTTTACATGGACAGAATTAAAAGTTTTTTACATGGACATTAAATACTAGAATTATAGAAAAGTACCTTGCGAAAAGAATCGGTAGAAGGACGGAATCGTGTTGACCACCGATGAGTTTTCTGCTAATAACTCTTGCATCCTTCGACTGACTTCTTCGACTAAGAGCTCGATGGAAAGCTTATCTGTTCCTCTTCAGATGGCATTAACATATTTTACGAAAAGTCATAAGAAATAAAATTTTTTGGATCAAAACTTAAACATCCTCGAAATCATTGAAGAAGAAGTAACTTATCAGACGAAAATATGCCTTATCTAATAAGAGACATTTAAATTTTTTTAATTACATAAATGGGCGGCATTTTATTCAGAATTAATAGTTTTTTACATGGACAGAAAATTCGTTTAATTTTTTCCCATTAAATTCTAGAATTATAGAAAAGTACTTTGCAAAAAGAATCGGCAGTAGGACGGAATCGTGTTGACCACCGATTAGTTTTTTGCTAATATTTCTTGCATCCTTTGACCGACTTCTTCGACTATGTGCTCGATGGAAAGCTTATCTGTTCCTTTTCAGATGGCATTAACATATTTTACGAAAAGTCATATGAGATAAAATTTTTTTGATCAAAACTAAAATATCCTCGAAATCATTGAAGAAGAAGTACCTTATCCGACGAAAATATGCCATCTTTCAGATGGCATTAACATATTTTACGAAAAGTTGTAAGAAATAAAATTTTTTTGATCAAAACTAAAATATCCACGAAATCATTGAAAAAGAAATACCTTATCACACGAAAATATGCCTTATCTAATAAGAGACATTTAAATTTTTTTAATTGCATAAATGGGCGGCATTTTATTCAGAATTAATAGTTCTTTGCATGGACAAAAAATTCGTTTAATTTTTTTCCATTAAATACTACAATTATAGAAAAGTACTTTGCGAAAATAACAATAACTCTTGCATCCTTCGACCGACTTCTTCGACTAAGAGCTCGATGGAAAGCTTATCTGTTCCCCTTTCAGATGGCATTAACATATTTTACGAAAAGTTGTAAGAAATAAAATTTTTTTGATCAAAACTAAAATATCCACGAAATCATTGAAGAAGAAGTACCGTATCAGACGAAAATATGCCATCTTTCAGATGGCATTAACATATTTTACGAAAAGTTGTAAGAAATAAAATTTTTTTGATCAAAACTAAAATATCCACGAAATCATTGAAAAAGAAGTATCTTATCAGACGAAAATATGCCTTATCTAATAAGAGACATTTAAATTTTTTTAATTGCATAAATGGACGGCATTTTATTCAGAATTAATAGTTTTTTACATGAAAAAAAAATTCGCTTAATTTTTTCCCATTAAATACTAGAATTATAGAAAAGTACTTTGTGAAAATAATCGGCAGTAGGACGGAATCGTGTTGACCACCGATTAGTTTTTTTCTAATAACTCTTGCATCCTTCGACCGACTTCTTCGACTAAGAGCTCGATGGAAAGCTGATCTGTTCCTCTTTCAGATGGCATTCACATATTTTACGAAAAGTCGTAAGAAATAAAATTATTTTTGATCAAAACTAAAATATCCTCGAAATCATTGAAAAGGAAGTAGCTTATCAGACGAAAATATGCCTTATCTTATAAGAGTCATTTAAATTTTTTTAATTGCATAAATGGGCGGTATTTTATTCAGAATTAATAGTTTTTTACATGGACAGAATTAAACGTTTTTTACATGGACATTAAATACTAGAATTATAGAAAAGTACTTTGCGAAAAGAATTGGTAGTAGGACGGAATCGTGTTGACCACCGATTAGTTTTTTGCTAATATTTCTTGCATCCTTTGACCGACTTCTTCGACTATGTGCTCGATGGAAAGCTTATCTGTTCCTTTTCAGATGGCATTAACATATTTTACGAAAAGTCATATGAGATAAAATTTTTTTGATCAAAACTAAAATATCCTCGAAATCATTGAAGAAGAAGTACCTTATCCGACGAAAATATGCCATCTTTCAGATGGCATTAACATATTTTACGAAAAGTTGTAAGAAATAAAATTTTTTTGATCAAAACTAAAATATCCACGAAATCATTGAAGAAGAAGTACCGTATCAGACGAAAATATGCCATCTTTCAGATGGCATTAACATATTTTACGAAAAGTTGTAAGAAATAAAATTTTTTTGATCAAAACTAAAATATCCACGAAATCATTGAAGAAGAAGTACCTTATCAGACGAAAATATGCCTTATCTAATAAGAGACATTTCAATTTTTTTAATTTCATAAATGGGTGGCATTTTATTCAGAATTAATAGTTTTTTACATGGACAAAAAATTCGTTTAATTTTTTCGCATTAGATACTAAAATTATAGAAAAGTACTTTGCGAAAATAATCGGCAGTAGGACGGAATCGTGTTGACCACCGATTAGTTTTTTGCTAATAACTCTTGCATCCATCGACCGACTTCTTCGACTATGTGCTCGATGGAAAGCTCATCTGTTCCTTTTCAGATGGCATTAACATATTTTACGAAAAGTCATAAGAGATAAAATTTTTTTGATCAAAACTAAAATATCCTCGAAATCATTGAAGAAGAAGTACCTTATCAGACGAAAATATGCCTTATCTAATAAGAGACATTTCAATTTTTTTAATTTCATAAATGGGTGGCATTTTATTCAGAATTAATAGTTTTTTACATGGACAAAAAATTCGTTTAATTTTTTCGCATTAGATACTAAAATTATAGAAAAGTACTTTGCGAAAATAATCGGCAGTAGGACGGAATCGTGTTGACCACCGATTAGTTTTTTGCTAATAACTCTTGCATCCTTCGACCGACTTCTTCGACTAAGGGCTCGATGGAAAGCTTATCTGTTCCTCTTTCAGATGGCATTAACATATTTTACGAAAAGTTATAAGAAATAAAATTTTTTTTGATCAAAACTAAAATATCCTCGAAATCATTGAAGAAGAAGTACCTTATCAGACGAAAATATGCCTTATCTAATAAGAGACATGTAAATTTTTTTAATTGCATAAATGGGTGGCATTTTATTCAGAATTAATAGTTTTTTACATGGACAAAAAATTCGTTTAATTTTTTCGCATTAAATACTAGAATTATAGAAAAGTACTTTGCGAAAATAATCGGCAGTAGGACGGAATCGATTAGTTTTTTGCTAATAACTCTTGCATCCTTCGACCGACTTCTTCGACTAAGAGCTCGATGGAAACTTATCTGTTCCTCCTTCAGATGGCATTAACATATTTTACGAAAAGGCGTAAGAAATAAAATTATTTTTGATCAAAACTAAAATATCCTCGAAATCATTGAAGACGAAGTACCTTATCAGATGTAAATATGCCTTATTTAACGAAAAGTCGTAAGAAATAAAATTTTTATGATCAAAACAAAAATATCATCGAAATCATTGAAAATGAAGTATCTTATCAGACGAAAATATGCCTTATCTATAAGAGACATTAACGTTTTTTTAATTGCGTAAATGGGCGGCATTTTATTCAGAATTAATAGTTTTTTACATAAAAAAAAAATTCGCTTAATTTTTTTCCATTAAATACTAGAACTATAGAAAAGTACTTTGAGAAAATAATCGGCAGTAGGACGGAATCGTGTTGACCACCGATTAGTTTTTTGCTAATAACTGTTGCATCCTTCGACCGACTTCTTCGACTTAGAGCTTGATGCAAAGCTTATCTGTTCCTCTTTCAGATGGCATTAACATATTTTACGAAAAGTCGTAAGAAATAAAATTTTTTTGATCAAAACTAAAATATCCTCGGAATCATTGAAGAAGATGTACCTTATCAGACGAAAATATGCCTTATCTTATTAGAGTTATTTAAATTTTTTTTAATTACATAAATGGGCGGCATTTTATTCAGAATTTATAGTTTTTTATATGGACAAAAAATTAGTTAGTTTTTTGATAATTACTCTTGCATCCTTCGACCGACTTCTTCGACTTAGAGCTTGATGCAAAGCTTATCTGTTCCTCTTTCAGATGGCATTAACATATTTTACGAAAAGTCGTAAGAAATAAAATTTTTTTGATCAAAACTAAAATATCCTCGGAATCATTGAAGAAGATGTACCTTATCAGACGAAAATATGCCTTATCTTATAAGAGACATTTAAACTTTTTTAATTGCATAAATGGGCGGTATTTTATTCAGAATTAATAGTTTTTACATGGACAGAATTACAAGTTTTTTATATGGACCAAAAATTCGTTTAATTTTTTCCCATTAAATACTAGAATTATAGAAAAATACTTTGCGAAAAGAATCGGCAGTAGGACGGAATCGTGTTGACCACTGATTAGTTTTTTTGCTAATGACTCTTGCATCCTTCGACCGACTTCTTCGACTTATATGTTCCTCTTTCAGATGGCATTAACATATTTTACGAAAAGTCATAAGAAATAAAATTTTTTTGATCAAAACTAAAATGTCCTCGAAATCATTGAAGACGAAGTACCTTATCAGATGTAAATATGCCTTATTTTACGAAAAGTCGTAAGAAATAAAATTTTTATGATCAAAACAAAAATATCATCGAAATCATTGAAAATGAAGTATCTTATCAGACGAAAATATGCCTTATCTATAAGAGACATTTAAATTTTTTTAATTACATAAATGGGCGGCGTTTTATTGAGAATTAATAGTTTTTTATATATACAAAAAATTCGTTTAATTTTTTCGCATTAAATACTAAAATTATAGAAAAGTACTTTGCGAAAAGAATCGGTAGTAGGACGGAAACATGTTGACCACCGATTAGTTTTTTGGTAATAGCTCTTGCATCCTTCGACCGACTTCTTCGACTAAGAGCTCGAAGGAAAGCTTATCTGTTCCTTTTCAGATGGCATTAACATATTTTACGAAAAGTCATAAGAAATAAAATTTTTTTGATCAAAACTAAAATATCCTCGAAATCATTGAAGAAGAAGTACCTTATCAGACGAAAATATGCCTTATCTAATAAGAGACATTTAAATTTTTTTAATTGCATAAATGGGTGGCATTTTATTTAGAATTAATAGTTTTTTACATGGACAAAAAATTCGTTTAATTTTTTCGCATTAAATACTAGAATTATAGAAAAGTACTTTTCGAAAATAATCGGCAGTAGGACGGAATCGTGTTGACCACCGATTAGTTTTTTGCTAATAACTCTTGCATCCTTCGACCGACTTCTTCGACTAAGAGCTCGATGGAAAGCTTATCTGTTCCTCTTTCAGATGGCATTAACATATTTTACGAAAAGGTGTAAGAAATAAAATTATTTTTGATCAAAACTAAAATATCCTCGAAATCATTGAAGACGAAGTACCTTATCAGATGTAAATATGCCTTATTTTACGAAAAGTCGTAAGAAATAAAATTTTTATGATCAAAACAAAAATATCATCGAAATCATTGAAAATGAAGTATCTTATCAGACGAAAATATGCCTTATCTATAAGAGACATTAACATTTTTTTAATTGCGTAAAAGGGCGGCATTTTATTCAGAATTAATAGTTTTTTACATAAAAAAAAAATTCGCTTAATTTTTTTCCATTAAATACTAGAACTATAGAAAAGTACTTTGAGAAAATAATCGGCAGTAGGACGGAATCGTGTTGACCACCGATTAGTTTTTTGCTAATAACTGTTGCATCCTTCGACCGACTTCTTCGACTTATAGCTTGATGCAAAGCTTATCTGTTCCTCTTTCAGATGGCATTAACATATTTTACGAAAAGTCGTAAGAAATAAAATTTTTTTGATCAAAACTAAAATATCCTCGGAATCATTGAAGAAGATGTACCTTATCAGACGAAAATATGCCTTATCTTATAAGAGACATTTAAATTTTTTTAATTACATAAATGGGCGGCATTTTATTCAGAATTAATAGTTTTTTATATGGACAAAAAATTAGTTAGTTTTTTGATAATTACTCTTGCATCCTTCGACCGACTTCTTCGACTAAGAGCTCGATGGAAAGCTTATCTGTTCCTCTTTCAGATGGCATTAACATATTTTACGAAAAGGTGTAAGAAATAAAATTATTTTTGATCAAAACTAAAATATCCTCGAAATCATTGAAGACGAAGTACCTTATCAGATGTAAATATGCCTTATTTTACGAAAAGTCGTAAGAAATAAAATTTTTATGATCAAAACAAAAATATCATCGAAATCATTGAAAATGAAGTATCTTATCAGACGAAAATATGCCTTATCTATAAGAGACATTAACATTTTTTTAATTGCATAAATGGGCGGTATTTTATTCAGAATTAATAGTTTTTACATGGACAGAATTACAAGTTTTTTATATGGACAAAAAATTCGTTTAATTTTTTCCCATTAAATACTAGAATTATAGAAAAGTACTTTGCGAAAAGAATCGGCAGTAGGACGGAAACGTGTTGACCACCGATTAGTTTTTTGCTAATAATTCGTGCATCCTTCGACCGACTTCTTCGACTAAGAGCTCGATAGAAAGTTTATCTGTTCCTCTTTCAGATGGCATTAACACATTTTACGAAAAGTCATAAGAAATACAATTGTTTTGATCAAAACTAAAATATCCCCGAAATCATTGAAGAAGAAGTACCTTATCAGACGAAAATATGCCTTATCTAATAAGAGACATTTAAATTTTTTTAATTGCATAAATGGGCGGCGTTTTATTCAGAATTAATAGTTTTTTATATGGACAAAAAATTCGTTTAATTTTTTCCCATTAAATACAAGAATTATAGAAAAGTACTTTGCGAAAAGAATCGGCAGTAGGACGGAAACGTGTTGACCACCGATTAGTTTTTTTGCTATAACTCTTGCATCCTTCGACCGACTTCTTCGACTTATATGTTCCTCTTTCAGATGGCATTAACAGATTTTACGAAAAAACGTAAGAAATAAAATTTATTTTTGATCAAAACTAAAATATCATCGAAATCATTGAAAATGAAGTACCTTATCAGACGAAAATATGCCATCTTTCAGATGGCATTTACATATTTTACGAAAAGTTGAAAGAAATAAAATTGTTTTGATCAAAACTAAAATATCCTCGAAATCATTAAAGAAGAAGTACCTTATCAGACGAAAATATGCCTCACCTAATAAGAGACATTTAAATTTTTTTTAATTGCGTAAATGGGTGGCATTTTATTCAGAGTTAATAGTTTTTTACATGGACAAAATATTCTTTTAATTTTTTCCCATTAAATACTAGAATTATAGAAAAGTACTTTGCGAAAAGAATCGGCAGTAGGACGGAAACGTGTTGACCACCGATTAGTTTTTTGCTAATAACTCTTGTATCCTTCGACCGACTTCTTTGACTTAGAGCTCGATGGAAAGCTTATCTGTGCCTCTTTCAGATGGCATTAACATATTTTACGAAAAGTCGTAAGAAATACAATTTTTTTGATCAAAACTAAAATATCATCGAAATCATTGAAAATGAATTACCTTATCAGACGAAAATATGCCATCTTTCAGATGGCATTAACATATTTTACGAAAAGTTGTAAGAAATAAAATTGTTTTGATCAAAACTAAAATATCCTCGAAATCATTGAAGAAGAAGTACCTTATCAGACGAAAATATGCATTATCTAATAAGAGACATTTAAATTTTTTTAATTACATAAATGGGCGGCGTTTTATTCAGAATTAATAGTTTTTTACATGGACAAAAAATTCGTTTAATTTTTTCGCATTAAATACTAGAATTATAGAAAAGTACTTTGCGAAAAGAATCGGCAATAGAACGGAATCGTGTTGACCACCGCCTATTTTTTTGATAATAACTCTTGCATCCTTCAACCGACTTCTTCGACTTATATGTTCCTCTTTCAGATGGCATTAACAGATTTTACGAAAAGTTGTAAGAAATAAAATTTATTTTTGATCAAAACTAAAATATCATCGAAATCATTGAAAATGAAGTACCTTATCAAACGAAAATATGCCATCTTTCAAATGGCATTAACATATTTTACGAAAAGTTGTAAGAAATAAAATTGTTTTGATCAAAACTAAAATATCCTCGAAATCATTAAAGAAGAAGTACCTTATCAGACGAAAATATGCCTTATCTAATAAGAGACATTTAAATTTTTTTAATTACATAAATGGGCGGCGTTTTATTGAGAATTAATAGTTTTTTATATGGACAAAAAAATTCGTTTAATTTTTTCCCATTAAATACAAGAATTATAGAAAAGTACTTTGCGAAAAGAATCGGCAGTAGGACGGAAACGTGTTGACCACCGATTAGTTTTTTGCTAATAATTCGTGCATCCTTCGACCGACTTCTTCGACTAAGAGCTCGATAGAAAGTTTATCTGTTCCTATTTCAGATGGCATTAACACATTTTACGAAAAGTCATAAGAAATACAATTGTTTTGATCAAAACTAAAATATCCTCGAAATCATTGAAAAAGAAGTTCCTTATCAGACGAAAATATGCCTTATCTAATAAGAGACATTTAAATTTTTTTAATTACATAAATGGGCGGCGTTTTATTCAGAATTAATAGTTTTTGATATGGACAAAAAATTCGTTTAATTTTTTCCCATTAAATACAAGAATTATAGAAAAGTACTTTGCGAAAAGAATCGGCAGTAGGACGGAAACGTGTTGACCACCGATTAGTTTTTTTGCTATAACTCTTGCATCCTTCGACCGACTTCTTCGACTTATATGTTCCTCTTTCAGATGGCATTAACAGATTTTACGAAAAGTCGTAAGAAATAAAATTTATTTTTGATCAAAACTAAAATATCATCGAAATCATTGAAAATGAAGTACCTTATCAGACGAAAATATGCCATCTTTCAGATGGCATTTACATATTTTACGAAAAGTTGAAAGAAATAAAATTGTTTTGATCAAAACTAAAATATCCTCGAAATCATTAAAGATGAAGTACCTTATCAGACGAAAATATGCCTCACCTAATAAGAGACATTTAAATTTTTTTAATTACATAAATGGGCGGCGTTTTATTCAGAATTAATAGTTTTTTATATGGACAAAAAATTCGTTTAATTTTTTCCCATTAAAAACTAGAAATATAGAAAAGTACTTTGCGAGGAGAATCGGCAGTAGGACGGAATCGTGTTGACCACTGATTAGTTTTTTTGCTAATAACTCTTACATCCTTCGACCGACTTCTTCTACTTATATGTTCCTCTTTCAGATGGCATTAACAGATTTTACGAAAAGTTGTAAGAAATAAAATTTATTTTTGATCAAAACTAAAATATCATCGAAATCATTGAAAATGAAGTACCGTATCAAACGAAAATATGCCATCTTTCAAATGGCATTAACATATTTTACGAAAAGTTGAAAGAAATAAAATTGTTTTGATCAAAACTAAAATATCCTCGAAATCATTAAAGAAGAAGTACCTTATCAGACGAAAATATGCCTCACCTAATAAGAGACATTTAAATTTTTTTAATTACATAAATGGGCGGCGTTTTATTCAGAATTAATAGTTTTTTATATGGACAAAAAATTCATTTAATTTTTTCCCATTAAATACAAGAATTATAGAAAAGTACTTTGCGAACAGAATCGGCAGTAGGACGGAATCGTGTTGACCACCGATTAGTTTTTTGCTAATATTTCTTGCATCCTTTGACCGACTTCTTCGACTATGAGCTCGATGGAAAGCTTATTTGTTTCTCTTTCAGATGGCATTAACATATTTTACGAAAAGTCGTAAGAAATAAAATTATTTTTGATCAAAACTAAAATATCCTCGAAATCATTGAAGACGAAGTACCTTATCAGATGTAAATATGCCTTATTTTACGAAAATTCGTAAGAAATAAAATTTTTATGATCAAAACTAAAATATCCTCGAAATCATTGATAAGAAGTACCTTATCAGACGAAAATATGCCTTATCTAATAAGAGACATTTAAATTTTTTTAATTGCATAAATGGTCGGCATTTTATTCAGAATTAATAGTTTTTTACATGGACAATAAATTCGTTTAATTTTTTCCCATTATATACTAGAATTATAGAAAAGTACTTTGCGAAAAGAATCGGTAGTAGGACGGAAATGTGTTGACCACCGATTAGATTTTTGCTTATAACTCTTGCATCCTTCGACCGACTTTTTCGACTAAGAGCTCGTTGGAAAGCTTATCTGTTCCTTTTGCATCCTTCGACCAACTTCTTCGATTAACAGCTCGATGGAAAGCTTATCTGTTCCTCTTTCAGATGGCATTAAAATATTTTACGAAAAGTCGTAAGAAATAAAATTTTTTTGATCAAAACTAAAATATCCTCGAAATCATTGAAGAAAAAGTACCCTTTCAGACGAAAGTATGAATTATCTAATAAGAGACATTTAAATTTTTTTAATTGCATAAATGGGCGGCATTTTATTCAGAATCCTGCGGAAGTAATCAACGCGTTACAAGAGAAGGGATTCAGTGCCAAAACTGTTTTCAACATCCAAAATAAGGATAGAAAGCCGCAACCACTCTTTAAGGTAGAACTTAATCCAGAAAGCAAGCCGCTAAAGAAAAACGAAGTGCACCCGATATACAAACTTCAATTTCTTCTGCACCGCAGAATCACCGTAGAAGAACCGCACAAACGCAATGGTCCCGTACAATGTACGAATTGCCAAGAATATGGCCATACAAGGTCGTATTGTACTCTGCGCCCCGTGTGTGTAGCTTGTGGAGAGCTTCACGACATTACACACTGCCCAGCGAGCAAAGACGACGCCAGCACAAAAAAATGCGCCAACTGTGGTGGTAACCACACAGCTAACTATAAAGGTTGCCCAATATACAAGGAACTGAAAACACGAATCCACCAGCGAGTGACCACTACACGCTCTCAAAACGCACAGCGTACATTTACACCATCTAAATTAAACCCAGACGTTTTCTTTTCGACCGCAGCCAGATCTTCACTTGGCGGAATCTCAACCAAAAACGTGACATTTGCCAGTGCTCTAAAATCAGGACTGGTTCCCCTTACCCCAAACACGCCGAACCCACAACTAGCACATGCAGATTTAAACGCGACTCAACACCACCAAATGCCGGGGCAGCAACAAAGCAACTTTGAAGCAATGTTATCAACCATGCAGCAAAGTCTAATGGAGTTTATGTCTTTTATGCGGACAACTATGCAGGATTTAATGCGTAACCAAAATCTACTGATACAAATGCTGATTTCACAACAGTCCAAATAAACCATGCCTTCCCTACGCATATCTACGTGGAATGCTAATGGCGTCTCACAGCACAAACTTGAGCTAGCTCAATTTCTACTTGACAAACACATTGACGTAATGCTACTCTCAGAAACACACCTTACAAACAAATATAATTTTAACATACGAGGCTACGTATTTTATGGAACAAACCATCCTGATGGTAAAGCACATGGGGGGACTGGTATTCTGATTAGAAACCGTCTCAAACACCACTGCCATAGAAGATTTGCAGAAAACTATCTACAGGCCACATCTATAAACATACAATTAGATAGTGGTAACCATCTAACACTAGCCGCCGTATACTGCCCACCTCGCTTCAATATATCTGAAACTGAGTTCATGCAGTTCTTTAACACACTCGGAGAACACTTCATAGCAGCAGGAGATTACAATGCCAAGCACACTCACTGGGGATCTCGTCTAATGACCCCAAAAGGAAAACAATTATACAATGCAATTATAAAAGCCAGCAATAAGCTCGACCATCTCTCTCCCGGCAGACCAACATACTGGCCGGCTGACCCCAACAAACTACCCGACCTAATTGACTTTGCAATAACAAAAAATATTTCCCGAACCCTGCTAAGCGCCGAAAGTCTTTCAGATCTCTCGTCTGATCACTCGCCTGTATTAATTAACCTACTTCGACATCCAAAAACCGTAGATCAATCAATTAGATTGACCTCGCATAAAACCAACTGGGTCAGTTACAAAAAATATTTTAGCTCACACATTGAGCTAGATCCTCCCCTAACCGTTGAAGCTGAGATCGACAGCTTCGTAAACAATCTAGAATCAGTCTTCGTTACCGCAGCTCGTATCTCAACACCTCAAACGGCGCAAGCTCCACGTAACCAAAAGAAGACGAATCTACAAATCGAGCAGCTCGTTATCGAAAAGCGACGCTTACGTCGAGAATGGCAATCAACCAGATCGCCATCTGCACGACATAGGCTTAAGAGCGCCGCACGCAACCTCTCTAAAGCGTTAAAGCAAGAAGAAGCATATACCCAACGCCGGTACATAGAACAACTATCCACATCCAGTACAAGAAACTCACTGTGGAGAGCTCACCCAACCCTAAGCTCACCGACAGAAACCGTGATGCCTATAAGAAACCCTGCAGGCGGCTGGGCCCGCAGCGACGAAGATAGAGCAAGAACATTTGCCGCCCACCTTGAAAATGTGTTTCAACCAAATCCTTGCACAAATGCGACTACACTACCAGCATTAACAAACGACGCCGAGCTTCAACGTGACCCAATCGAGTTTCGACCAAACGAAATCGCTAATATTATCAAAAAGGAACTGAACCCAAAAAAATCACCGGGCTGCGATTTAATAACCCCAAAAATGATTATTGAGCTCCCATATTGTGCTGTTTGCACTATCGCGAAGCTCTTCAATGCCATCACTAAACTTGGCTATTTTCCAGAAAGATGGAAAAAGTCTATCATCATAATGATACCAAAGCCAGGAAAAGACCACACGATTCCCTCGTCGTACAGACCTATAAGTTTATTATCGTGTCTATCAAAACTTTTCGAAAAATGCGTGCTAACTCGGATCAACTCATTCCTGAGAACACACAACAAAATCCCTTCACACCAGTTCGGCTTTCGTGAAAAACACGGAACTATTGAGCAGGTTAATCGCATAACATCAGAAATACGAAGCGCGTTTGAAAATCGAGAATACTGCACAGCAATATTTTTGGATGTCTCACAAGCATTCGACAGAGTTTGGTTAGACGGTTTAATGCATAAAATTAAAACAATGCTTCCAAACAACACGCACAAGCTACTAAAGTCATACCTCTACGACAGGAAGTTTACAGTGAGATGTAACAGATTAGAGCTGGAGTTCCTCAAGGTAGCTTACTCGGTCCTACGTTATATGTCCTCTACACATCAGACATCCCAACAAGCAGACGTCTAACAACATCCACCTTTGCTGACGATACAGCTATTCTCAGCCGTTCCAGATGCCCTATGCAAGCAACAGCACAGTTAGCTCTTCACCTGGTCGACATAGAAAAATGGCTATCTGACTGGCGAATAAAAGTCAACGAACAAAAATGCAAACACGTTACGTTCACTCTAAACAGGCAAGATTGCCCACCGCTGATGTTAAACAACACTACGCTTCCGCAAACAAACGAAGTGACATACCTCGGAGTACACCTCGATAGAAGACTCACATGGCGCAGGCACATCGAGGCCAAGAGAACGCATTTAAAACTAAAAGCAAATAGCCTCCACTGGCTTATCAACGCTCGCTCTTCCCTTAGTCTTGACTACAAAGTCCTGCTCTACAATTCTGTTCTCAAACCTATCTGGACCTACGGCTCCCAGTTATGGGGAAACGCTAGCAGTAGCAACATTGAAATCATTCAGAGAACCCAGTCAAAGATATTGAGAACCATCACCGGGGCACCGTGGTATGTTCGAAACGAAAACATACAAAAAGATTTAAATATTCAACCAGTCAGAGATGTAATAGCAGAACTCAAGGAACAATACTACAGCAGGCTTTCTACGCACCCTAACCATCTCGCCAGAAGATTAACAAGGTTGAGCAGCCAATCCCGTCCTCGTCGAAATGACCTTCCAACCCAGCGATAGACCCTAGGGCCCCGCAACCTATCTGCAGTTCAAAAGAACTGCTAGTTAATATATAGGCATAAGATCTGCAAACTTATTGTTAGTCTCATAAAGAGAAGATTCAATAAATAAAGCAAAGTTTTAATAAAAAAAAAAAAAAATAAATAAAAAAATTTATTCAGAATAAATAGTTTTTTACATGGACAAAAAATTCGTTTAATTTTTTGCCATTAAATACTAGAATTATACAAAAGTACTTTGCGAAAAGAATCGGCAGTAGGACGGAAACATGTTGACCACCGATTAGTTTTTTGCTAATATTTCATGCATCCTTCGACCGACTTCTTCGACTAAGAGCTCGATGGAAAGCTTATCTGTTCCTCTTGCATCCTTCGACCGACTTATTCGACTAACAGCTCGAAGGAAAGCTTATCTGTTCCCCTTTCAGATGGCATTAACATATTTTACGAAAAGTCGTGAGAAATAAAATTTTTTTGATCAAAACTAAAATATCCTCGAAATCATTGAAGAAAAAGTACCCTTTCAGACGAAAGTATGCCTTATCTAATAAGAGACATTTAAATTTTTTTAATTGCATAAATGGGCAGCGTTTTATTCAGAATTAATAGTTTTTTACATGGATTATAAATTCGTTTAATTTTTTCCCATTAAAGACTAGAATTATAGAAAAGTACCTTGCGAAAGGAATCGGCAGTAGGACCGAATCGTGTTGACCACCGATTAGTTTTTTGCTAATAACTCTTGCATCCTTCGACCGACTTCTTCGACTTAAAGCTCAATGGAAATCTTGTCTGTTCCTCTTTCAGATGGCATCAACATATTTTACGAAAAGTCGTGAGAAATACAATTTTTTTGATCAAAACTAATATATCCTCGAAATCATTGAAGAAGAAGTACCTTATCAGACGAAAATATGCCTTATCTAATAAGAGACATTTAAATTTTTTTAATTGCATAAATGGGCGGCATTTTATTCAGAATTAATAGTTTTTTACATGGACAAAAACTTCGTTTAATTTTTTTCCATTAAATACTAGAATTATAGAAAAGTTCTTTGCGCAAAGAATCGGCAGTAGGACGGAAACGTGTTGACCACCGATTAGTTTTTTGCTAATAACTCATGCATCCTTCAACCGACTTCTTCGACTAAGAGCTCGATGGAAAGCTTATCTGTTCCTTTTTCAGATGGCATTAACATATTTTACGAAAAGTCGTAAGAAATAAAATTTTTTTGGTCAAAACTAAATATCCTCGAAATCATTGAAGGAGAATTACCTTATCAGACGAAAATATGCCTTATCTAATAAGAGACATTTAAATTTATTTAATTGCATAAATGGGCGGCATTTTATTCAGAATTAATAGTTTTTTACATGGACAAAAAATTCGTTTAATTTTTTCCCATTGAATACTAGAGTTATAGAAAAGTACTTTGCAAAAAGAATCGGCAGTAGGACGGAAACGTGTTGACCACCGATTTGTTTTTTGCTAATAACTCTTGCATCTTTCGACCGACTTCTTCGACTAAGACATTTAAACTTTTATACCCTGTACACACACTGTGTATCAGGGTATATTAAGTTTGTTTGAGACGGTTTGTATGTAACACATAGAAGGAGGGGAGGGGGACCCAATAAAGTATATATATTCTTGATCAGGATGACAAGACGAATT
The DNA here is from genome assembly GCA_034638295.1 of Phortica okadai. Taxonomy (NCBI): domain Eukaryota; kingdom Metazoa; phylum Arthropoda; class Insecta; order Diptera; family Drosophilidae; genus Phortica; species Phortica okadai. The sequence goes on along the minus strand of CM067850.1, from coordinate 24,985,361 downwards.
GATATAGCCCTGTCTGTCCGTCCGTCCGTCCTCACCAATGGTTCTCGAAAACTATAAGAGCTAGAGACTTGAAATTTGGTGGATAGAGTCGTGAGGTCAAACGCTAGATCAAGTTTGAACGATTTTTTACCACGCCCACTCCTTCCCGCCAATCGAGCACCACCCATTTTTTCAAAAGGCTGTAGCTCGAAAACCTGATCAGTTAGAAACATGAAAATGAGTATGTATAGCTCTACAAAACTGCATACCAAATTTTTTTCCCCTCCCCTTCGTTTCTTCTCAAAAAGTTGTTTTCTTAAAATTGCTGTCTCTCCTAAACTATAATAGATACAATGCTGAAATTTTGTATGCAAACTCAGTAAACCTTTTTAAAACTGCATACCACAATCTTTCATTTTTAATGCTGTGTGACAATGCAAAGACAAACAAGTTAAAATTTGGCGTAGATTGCGCTTTGAACACTGCTTTATCCTATTTGTAACAAAAACCGTACTTAGCACTGCGAAAACTATTAAAGCTAGAGACTTGAAATTTGCAAGATAGACTCGTATGGTCGAACACTAGATCAAGTTTGAAGGAATTTTTGCTACGCCCATTCCTTCCCGCCCATCGAGCACAACAAAAGGTAATTTTTTTCTTAAAATTGCTGTATCTCCTAAAGTATAAAGAATACAATGCTGAAATTTTGTATGCAAACTCAGATAACATACCTTTTTAAAACTGCATACAACAAACCACCACTTTCCCCGCAAAGACCAACACACTAAAATTCTGCAGCAATGCTTTGTAACAAAATCCGTTCTAAAGCGCCATCTAATGGCAACATTGCACTGTGAGCCCTGCCTCACCTAAGCAAATACACCACATCGTGGTACACTGCTTTTGCTGTCGGCGAATGTTTAACGTGTTATCAACATAGGTGTGTGTACAGGGTATTATATAGTTGAGAATACTCAACTATACCGCCCTTACTGGTTTTAATTGCATAAATGGGCGGCATTTTATTCGGAATTAATAGTTTTGTACATGGACAAAAAAGTTGTTTAGTTTTTTCCCTTTAAATGGTAGAATTATAGAAAAGTACTTTGCGAAAAGAATCCGCAAAAGGACGGAATCGTGTCGACCACCGATTAGTTTTTTGCTAATAACTCTTGCATCCTTCGACCGACTTCTTCGACTAACAGCTCGATGGAAAGCTTATCTGTTCCTCTTTCAGATGGCATTAAAATATTTTACGAAAAGTCGTAAGAAATAAATTTTTTTTATCAAAACTAAAATATCCTCGAAATCATTGAAGAAAAAGTACCCTTTCAGACGAAAGTATGCCTTATCTAATAAGAGACATTTACATTTTTTTAATTGCATAAATGGGCGGCATTTTATTCAGAATAAATAGTTTTTTACATGGACAAAAAATGCGTTTCATTTTTTCCCATTGAATACTAGAATTATAGAAAAGTACTTTGCGAAAAGAATCGGCAGTAGGACGGAAACGTGTTGACCACCGATTAGTTTTTTGCTAATAACTCTTGCATCTTTCGACCGACTTCTTCGACTAAGGCATTTAAACTTTTATACCCTGTACACACACTGTGTATCAGGGTATATTAAGTTTGTTTGAGACGGTTTGTATGTAACACATAGAAGGAGGGGAGGGGGACCCAATAAAGTATATATATTCTTGATCAGGATGACAAGAAGAATTGATATAGCCCTGTCTGTCCGTTCGTCCGTCCGTCCTCACCAATGGTTTTTGAAAACTATAAGAGCTAGAGACTTGAAATTTGGTGGATAGAGTCGTGAGGTCAAACGCTAGATCAAGTTTGAAGGATTTTTTACCACGCCCACTCCTTCCCGCCAATCGAGCACCACCCATTTTTTCAAAAGGCTGTAGCTCGAAAACCTGATCAGTTAGAAACATGAAAATGAGTACGTATAGCTCTACAAAACTGCATACCAAATTTTTTTCCCCTCCCCTTCGTTTCTTCTCAAAAAGTTGTTTTCTTAAAATTGCTGTCTCTCCTAAACTATAATAGATACAATGCTGAAATTTTGTATGCAAACTCAGTAAACCTTTTTAAAACTGCATACCACAAAGTTTCATTTTTAATGCTGTGTGACAATGCAAAGACAAACAAGTTAAAATTTGGCGTAGATTGCGCTTTGAACACTGCTTTATCCTATTTGTAACAAAAACCGTACTTAGCACTGCGAAAACTATTAAAGCTAGAGACTTGAAATTTGCAAGATAGACTCGTGTGGTCGAACACTAGATCAAGTTTGAAGGAATTTTTGCTACGCCCATTCCTTCCCGCCCATCGAGCACAACAAAAGGTAATTTTTTTCTTAAAATTGCTGTATCTCCTAAAGTATAAAGAATACAATGCTGAAATTTTGTATGCAAACTCAGATAACATACCTTTTTAAAACTGCATACAACAAACTACCACTTTCCCCGCAAAGACCAACACACTAAAATTCTGCAGCAATGCTTTGTAACAAAATCCGTACTAAAGCGCCATCTAATGGCAACATTGCACTGTGAGCCCTGCCTCACCTAAGCAAATACACCACATCGTGGTACACTGCTTTTGCTGTCGGCGAATGTTTAACGTGTTATCCACAAAGGTGTGTGTATAGGGTATTATATAGTTGAGAATACTCAACTATACCGCCCTTACTGGTTTTAATTGCATAAATGGGCGGCATTTTATTCGGAATTAATAGTTTTGTACATGGACAAAAAAGTTGTTTAGTTTTTTCCCTTTAAATGGTAGAATTATAGAAAAGTACTTTGCGAAAAGAATCCGCAAAAGGACGGAATCGTGTCGACCACCGATTAGTTTTTTGCTAATAACTCTTGCATCCTTCGACCGACTTCTTCGACTAACAGCTCGATGGAAAGCTTATCTGTTCCTCTTTCAGATGGCATTAAAATATTTTACGAAAAGTCGTAAGAAATAAATTTTTTTTATCAAAACTAAAATATCCTCGAAATCATTGAAGAAAAAGTACCCTTTCAGACGAAAGTATGCCTTATCTAATAAGAGACATTTAAATTTTTTTAATTGCATAAATGGGCGGCATTTTATTCAGAATAAATAGTTTTTTACATGGACAAAAAATGCGTTTCATTTTTTCCCATTGAATACTAGAATTATAGAAAAGTACTTTGCGAAAAGAATCGGCAGTAGGACGGAAACGTGTTGACCACCGATTAGTTTTTTGCTAATAACTCTTGCATCTTTCGACCGACTTCTTCGACTAAGACATTTAAACTTTTATACCCTGTACACACACTGTGTATCAGGGTATATTAAGTTTGTTTGAGACGGTTTGTATGTAACACATAGAAGGAGGGGAGGGGGACCCAATAAAGTATATATATTCTTGATCAGGATGACAAGACGAATTGATATAGCCCTGTCTGTCCGTCCGTCCGTCCGTCCGTCCTCACCAATGGTTTTTGAAAACTACAAGAGCTAGAGACTTGAAATTTGGTGGATAGAGTCGTGAGGTCAAACGCTAGATCAAGTTTGAAGGATTTTTTACCACGCCCACTCCTTCCCGCCAATCGAGCACCACCCATTTTTTCAAAAGGCTGTAGCTCGAAAACCTGATCAGTTAGAAACATGAAAATGAGTACGTATAGCTCTACAAAACTGCATACCAAATTTTTTTCCCCTCCCCTTCGTTTCTTCTCAAAAAGTTGTTTTCTTAAAATTGCTGTCTCTCCTAAACTATAATAGATACAATGCTGAAATTTTGTATGCAAACTCAGTAAACCTTTTTAAAACTGCATACCACAAAGTTTCATTTTTAATGCTGTGTGACAATGCAAAGACAAACAAGTTAAAATTTGGCGTAGATTGCGCTTTGAACACTGCTTTATCCTATTTGTAACAAAAACCGTACTTAGCACTGCGAAAACTATTAAAGCTAGAGACTTGAAATTTGCAAGATAGACTCGTGTGGTCGAACACTAGATCAAGTTTGAAGGAATTTTTGCTACGCCCATTCCTTCCCGCCCATCGAGCACAACAAAAGGTAATTTTTTTCTTAAAATTGCTGTATCTCCTAAAGTATAAAGAATACAATGCTGAAATTTTGTATGCAAACTCAGATAACATACCTTTTTAAAACTGCATACAACAAACTACCACTTTCCCCGCAAAGACCAACACACTAAAATTCTGCAGCAATGCTTTGTAACAAAATCCGTACTAAAGCGCCATCTAATGGCAACATTGCACTGTGAGCCCTGCCTCACCTAAGCAAATACACCACATCGTGGTACACTGCTTTTGCTGTCGGCGAATGTTTAACGTGTTATCCACAAAGGTGTGTGTATAGGGTATTATATAGTTGAGAATACTCAACTATACCGCCCTTACTGGTTTTAATTGCATAAATGGGCGGCATTTTATTCAGAATTAATAGTTTTTTACATGGACAAAAAAGTTGTTTAGTTTTTTCCCTTTAAATGCTAGAATTATAGAAAAGTACTTTGCGAAAAGAATCCGCGAAAGGACGGAATCGTGTCGACCACCGATTAGTTTTTTGCTAATAACTCTTGCATCCTTCGACCGACTTCTTCGACTAACAGCTCGATGGAAAGCTTATCTGTTCCTCTTTCAGATGGCATTAAAATATTTTATGAAAAGTCGTAAGAAATAAAATTTTTTTGATCAAAACTAAAATATCCTCCAAATCATTGAAGAAAATGTACCCTTTCAGACGAAAGTATGCCTTATCTAATATGAGACATTTAAATTTTTTTAATTGCATAAATGGGCGGCATTTTATTCAGAATAAATAGTTTTTTACATGGACAAAAAATTCGTTTAATTTTTTCGCATTAAATACTAGAATTATAGAAAAGAATCGGCAGTAGGACGGAAATGTGTTGACCACCGATTAGATTTTCGCTAATAACTCTTGCATCCTTCGACCGGCTTCTTCGACTAAGAGCTCGATGGAAAGCTTATCTGTTCCTCTTGCATCCTTCGACCGACTTCTTCGACTAAGAGGTCGATGGAAAGCTTGTCTGTTCCTCTTTCAGATAAATGGGCGGCATTTTATTCAGAATAAATAGTTTTTTACATGGACAAAAAATGCGTTTCATTTTTTCCCATTGAATACTAGAATTATAGAAAAGTACTTTGCGAAAAGAATCGGCAGTAGGACGGAAACGTGTTGACCACCGATTAGGTTTTTGCTAATAACTCTTGCATCTTTCGACCGACTTCTTCGACTAAGACATTTAAACTTTTATACCCTGTACACACACTGTGTATCAGGGTATATTAAGTTTGTTTGAGACGGTTTGTATGTAACACATAGAAGGAGGGGAGGGGGACCCAATAAAGTATATATATTCTTGATCAGGATGACAAGACGAATTGATATAGCCCTGTCTGTCCGTCCGTCCGTCCGTCCTCACCAATGGTTTTTGAAAACTACAAGAGCTAGAGACTTGAAATTTGGTGGATAGAGTCGTGAGGTCAAACGCTAGATCAAGTTTGAAGGATTTTTTACCACGCCCACTCCTTCCCGCCAATCGAGCACCACCCATTTTTTCAAAAGGCTGTAGCTCGAAAACCTGATCAGTTAGAAACATGAAAATGAGTACGTATAGCTCTACAAAACTGCATACCAAATTTTTTTCCCCTCCCCTTCGTTTCTTCTCAAAAAGTTGTTTTCTTAAAATTGCTGTCTCTCCTAAACTATAATAGATACAATGCTGAAATTTTGTATGCAAACTCAGTAAACCTTTTTAAAACTGCATACCACAAAGTTTCATTTTTAATGCTGTGTGACAATGCAAAGACAAACAAGTTAAAATTTGGCGTAGATTGCGCTTTGAACACTGCTTTATCCTATTTGTAACAAAAACCGTACTTAGCACTGCGAAAACTATTAAAGCTAGAGACTTGAAATTTGCAAGATAGACTCGTGTGGTCGAACACTAGATCAAGTTTGAAGGAATTTTTGCTACGCCCATTCCTTCCCGCCCATCGAGCACAACAAAAGGTAATTTTTTTCTTAAAATTGCTGTATCTCCTAAAGTATAAAGAATACAATGCTGAAATTTTGTATGCAAACTCAGATAACATACCTTTTTAAAACTGCATACAACAAACTACCACTTTCCCCGCAAAGACCAACACACTAAAATTCTGCAGCAATGCTTTGTAACAAAATCCGTACTAAAGCGCCATCTAATGGCAACATTGCACTGTGAGCCCTGCCTCACCTAAGCAAATACACCACATCGTGGTACACTGCTTTTGCTGTCGGCGAATGTTTAACGTGTTATCCACAAAGGTGTGTGTATAGGGTATTATATAGTTGAGAATACTCAACTATACCGCCCTTACTGGTTTTAATTGCATAAATGGGCGGCATTTTATTCAGAATTAATAGTTTTTTACATGGACAAAAAAGTTGTTTAGTTTTTTCCCTTTAAATGCTAGAATTATAGAAAAGTACTTTGCGAAAATAATCCGCGAAAGGACGGAATCGTGTCGACCACCGATTAGTTTTTTGCTAATAACTCTTGCATCCTTCGACCGACTTCTTCGACTAACAGCTCGATGGAAAGCTTATCTGTTCCTCTTTCAGATGGCATTAAAATATTTTATGAAAAGTCGTAAGAAATAAAATTTTTTTGATCAAAACTAAAATATCCTCCAAATCATTGAAGAAAATGTACCCTTTCAGACGAAAGTATGCCTTATCTAATAAGAGACATTTAAATTTTTTTAATTGCATAAATGGGCGGCATTTTATTCAGAATAAATAGTTTTTTACATGGACAAAAAATTCGTTTAATTTTTTCGCATTAAATACTAGAATTATAGAAAAGAATCGGCAGTAGGACGGAAATGTGTTGACCACCGATTAGATTTTCGCTAATAACTCTTGCATCCTTCGACCGGCTTCTTCGACTAAGAGCTCGATGGAAAGCTTATCTGTTCCTCTTGCATCCTTCGACCGACTTCTTCGACTAAGAGGTCGATGGAAAGCTTGTCTGTTCCTCTTTCAGATGGCATTAACATATTTTACGAAAAGTCGTAAGAAATAACATTTTTTTGATCAAAACTAAAATATCCTCGAAATCATTGATGAAGAAGTACCTTATCTGACGAAAATATGCCTTATCTAAAAAGAGACATTTAAATTTCTTTAATTGCATAAATGGTCGGCATTTTATTTAGAATTAATAGTTTTTTACATGGACAAAAAATTCGTTTAATTTTTTCCCTTTAAATGCTAGAATTATAGAAAAGTACTTTGCGAAAAGAACCCGCAAAAGGATGGAATCGTGTCGACCACCGATTAGTTTTTTGCTAATAACTCTTGCATCCTTCGACCGACTTCTTCGACTAACAGCTCGATGGAAAGCTTATCTGTTCCTCTTTCAGATGGCATTAAAATATTTTACGAAAAGTCGAAATCATTGAAGAAATAGTACCCTTTCAGACGAAAGTATGCCTTATCTAATAAGAGACATTTAAATTTTTTTAATTGCATAAATGGGCGGAATTTTATTCAGAATTAATAGTTTTTTACATGGACTATAAATTCGTTTAATTTTTTGCCATTAAATACTAGAATTATACAAAAGTACTTTGCGAAAAGAATCAGCAGTAGGACGGAAACATGTTGACCACCGATTAGTTTTTTGCTAATATCTCATGCATCCTTCGACCGACTTCTTCGACTAAGAGCTCGATGGAAAGCTTATCTGTTCCTCTTGCATCGTTCGACCGACTTATTCGACTAACAGCTCGAAGGAAAGCTTATCTGTTCCCCTTTCAGATGGCATTAACATATTTTACGAAAAGTCGTGAGAAATACAATTTTTTTGATTAAAACTAAAATATCCTCTAATTCATTGATGAAGAAGTACCTTATCAGACAAAAATATGCCTTATCTAATAAGAGACATTTAAATTTTTTTATTTGCATAAATGGGCGGCATTTTATTCAGAATTAAAAGTTTTTTACATGGATTATAAATTCGTTTAATTTTTTCCCATTAAAAACTAGAATTATAGAAAAGTACTTTGCGAAAAGAATCGGCAGTAGGACGGAATCGTGTTGACCACCGATTAGTTTTTTGCTAATAACTCTTGCATCCTTCGACCGACTTCTTCGACTGAGAGCTCGATGGAAAGCTTGTCTGTTCCTCTTTCAGATGGCATTAACATATTTTACGAAAAGTCGTGAGAAATACAATTTTTTTGATTAAAACTAAAATATCCTCTAAATCATTGATGAAGAAGTACCTTATCAGACAAAAATATGCCTTATCTAATAAGAGACATTTAAATTTTTTTAATTGCATAAATGGGCGACATTTTATTCAGAATTAATAGTTTTTTACATGGATTATAAATTCGTTTAATTTTTTCCCATTAAAGACTAGAATTATAGATAAGTTCTTTGCGAAAAGAATCGGCAGTAGGACGGAATCGTGTTGACCACCGATTATTTTTTTGCTAATAACTCTTGCATCCTTCGACCGACTTCTTCGACTGAGAGCTCGATGGAAAGCTTGTCTGTTCCTCTTTCAGATGGCATTAACATATTTTTCGAAAAGTCGTAAGAAATAAAATTTTTTTGATCAAAACTAAAATATCCTCGAAATCATTGAAGAAGAAGTACCTTATCAGACGAAAATATGCCTTATCTAATAAGAGACATTTAAATTTATTTAATTGCATAAATGGGCGGCATTTTATTCAGAATTAATAGTTTTTTACATGGACAAAAAATTCGTTTAATTTTTTCCCATTGAATACTAGAATTATAGAAAAGTACTTTGCGAAAATAATCGGCAGTAGGACGGAAACGTGTTGACCACCGATTAGTTCTTTGCTAATAACTCATGCATCCTTCAACCGACTTCTTCGACTAAGAGCTCGATGGAAAGCTTATCTGTTCCTCTTTCAGATGGCATTAACATATTTTACGAAAAGTCGTAAGAAATACAATTTTTTTATCCTCGAAATCATTGAAGGAGAAGTACCTTATCAGACGAAAATATGCCTTATCTAATAAGAGACATTTAAATTTATTTAATTGCATAAATGGGCGGCATTTTATTCAGAATTAATAGTTTTTTACATGGACAAAAAATTCGTTTAATTTTTTCCCATTGAATACTAGAATTATAGAAAAGTACTTTGCGAAAATAATCGGCAGTAGGACGGAAACGTGTTGACCACCGATTAGTTTTTTGCTAATAACTCTTGCATCTTTCGACCGACTTCTTCGACTAAGACATTTAAACTTTTATACCCTGTACACACACTGTGTATCAGGCTATATTAAGTTTGTTTGAGACGGTTTGTATGTAACACATAGAAGGAGGGGAGGGGGACCCAATAAAGTATATATATTCTTGATCAGGATGACATGACGAATTGATATAGCCCTGTCTGTCCGTCCGTCCGTCCGTCCGTCCTCACCAATGGTTCTCGAAAACTATAAGAGCTAGAGACTTGAAATTTGGTGGATAGAGTCGTGAGGTCAAACGCTAGATCAAGTTTCAACGATTTTTTACCACGCCCACTCCTTCCCGCCCATCGAGCACCACCCATTTTTTCAAAAGGCTGTAGCTCGAAAACCTGATCAGTTAGAAACATGAAAATGAGTACGTATAGCTCCACAAAACTGCATACCAAATTTTTTTCCCCTCCCCTTCGTTTCCCCTCAAAAAGTTCTTTTCTTAAAATTGCTGTCTCTCCTAAACTATAATAGATACAATGCTGAAATTTTGTATGCAAACTCAGTAAACCTTTTTAAAACTGCATACCACAAACTTTCATTTTTAATGCTGTGTGACAATGCAAAGACAAACAAGTTGAAATTTGGCGTAGATTGCGCTTTGAACACTGCTTTATCCTATTTGTAACAAAAACCGTACTTAGCACTGCGAAAACTATTAAAGCTAGAGACTTGAAATTTGCAAGATAGACTCGTATGGTCGAACATTAGATCAAGTTTGAAGGAATTCTTGCTACGCCCATTCCTTCCCGCCCATCGAGCACAACAAAAGGTAATTTTTTTCTTAAAATTGCTGTATCTCCTAAAGTATAAAGAATACAATGCTGAAATTTTGTATGCAAACTCAGATAACATACCTTTTTAAAACTGCATACAACAAACCACCACTTTCCCCGCAAAGACCAACACACTAAAATTCTGCAGCAATGCTTTGTAACAAAATCCGTTCTAAAGCGCCATCTAATGGCAACATTGCACTGTGAGCCCTGCCTCACCTAAGCAAATACACCACATCGTGGTACACTGCTTTTGCTGTCGGCGAATGTTTAACGTGTTATCAACATAGGTGTGTGTACAGGGTATTATATAGTTGAGAATACTCAACTATACCGCCCTTACTGGTTTTAATTGCATAAATGGGCGGCATTTTATTCGGAATTAATAGTTTTGTACATGGACAAAAAAGTTGTTTAGTTTTTTCCCTTTAAATGGTAGAATTATAGAAAAGTACTTTGCGAAAAGAATCCGCAAAAGGACGGAATCGTGTCGACCACCGATAAGTTTTTTGCTAATAACTCTTGCATCCTTCGACCGACTTCTTCGACTAACAGCTCGATGGAAAGCTTATCTGTTCCTCTTTCAGATGGCATTAAAATATTTTACGAAAAGTCGTAAGAAATAAATTTTTTTTATCAAAACTAAAATATCCTCGAAATCATTGAAGAAAAAGTACCCTTTCAGACGAAAGTATGCCTTATCTAATAAGAGACATTTAAATTTTTTTAATTGCATAAATGGGCGGCATTTTATTCAGAATAAATAGTTTTTTACATGGACAAAAAATGCGTTTCATTTTTTCCCATTGAATACTAGAATTATAGAAAAGTACTTTGCGAAAAGAATCGGCAGTAGGACGGAAACGTGTTGACCACCGATTAGTGTTTTGCTAATAACTCTTGCATCTTTCGACCGACTTCTTCGACTAAGACATTTAAACTTTTATACCCTGTACACACACTGTGTATCAGGGTATATTAAGTTTGTTTGAGACGGTTTGTATGTAACACATAGAAGGAGGGGAGGGGGACCCAATAAAGTATATATATTCTTGATCAGGATGACAAGACGAATTGATATAGCCCTGTCTGTCCGTCCGTCCGTCCGTCCGTCCTCACCAATGGTTCTCGAAAACTATAAGAGCTAGAGACTTGAAATTTGGTGGATAGAGTCGTGAGGTCAAACGCTAGATCAAGTTTCAAGGATTTTTTACCACGCCCACTCCTTCCCGCCCATCGAGCACCACCCATTTTTTCAAAAGGCTGTAGCTCGAAAACCTGATCAGTTAGAAACATGAAAATGAGTATGTATCGCTCTACAAAACTGCATACCAAAATTTTTTTCCCCTCCCCTTCGTTTCCCCACAAAAAGTTGTTTTCTTAAAATTGCTGTCTCTCCTAAACTATAATAGATACAATGCTGAAATTTTGTATGCAAACTCAGTAATCCTTTTTAAAACTGCATACCACAAACTTTCATTTTTAATGCTGTGTGACAATGCAAAGACAAACAAGTTCAAATTTGGCGTAGATTGCGCTTTGAACAGGATCCTATTTGTAACAAAAACCGTACTTAGCACTGCGAAAACTATTAAAGCTAAAGACTTGAAATTTGCAAGATAGACTCGTGTGGTCGAACACTAGATCAAGTTTGAAGGAATTTTTGCCACGCCCATTCCTTCCCGCCCATCGAGCACAACAAAAGGTAATTTTATTCTTAAAATTGCTGTATCTCCTAAAGTATAAAGAATACAATGCTGAAATTTTGTATGCAAACTCAGATAACATACCTTTTTAAAACTGCATACAACAAACTACCACTTTCCCCGCAAAAACCAACACACAAAAATTCTGCAGCAATGCTTTGTAACAAAATCCGTACTAAAGCGCCATCTAATGGCAACATTGCACTGTGAGCCCTGCCTCACCTTAGCAAATACACCATATCGTGGTACACTGCTTTTGCTGTCGGCGAATGTTTAACGTTTTATCAACAAAGGTGTGTGTACAGGGTATTATATAGTTGAGAATACTCAACTATACCGCCCTTACTGGTTTTAATTGCATAAAAGGGCGGCATTTTATTCAGAATTAATAGTTTTGTACATGGACAAAATAGTTGTTTAATTTTTTCGCCTTAAATGCTAGAATTATAGAAAAGTACTTTGCGAAAAGAATCCGCAAAAGGACGGAATCGTGTCGACCACCGATTAGTTTTTTGCTAATAACTCTTGCATCCTTCGACCGACTTCTTCGACTAACAGCTCGATGGAAAGCTTATCTGTTCCTCTTGCATACTTCGACCGACTTCTTCGACTAAGAGGTCGATGGAAAGCTTGTCTGTTCCTCTTTCAGATGGCATTAACATATTTAACGAAAAGTCATTAGAAATAAAATTTTTTTGATCAAAACTAAAATATCCTCAAAATCATTGAAGAAGAAGTACCCTTTCAGACGAAAGTATCCCTTATCTAATAAGAGACATTTAAATTTTTTTAATTGCATAAATGGGCGGCATTTTATTCAGAATTAATAGTTTTTTATATGGACTATAAATTCGTTTAATTTTTTGCAATTAAATACTAGATTTATACAAATGTACTTTGCGAAAAGAATCGGCAGTAGGACGGAAACATGTTGACCACCGATTAGTTTTTTGCTAAGATCTCATGCATCTTTCGACCGACTTCTTCGACTAAGAGCTCGGTGGAAAGCTTATCTGTTCCTCTTTCAGATAGCATTAACATATTTTACGAAAAGTCGTAAAAAATAAAATTTTTTGGCTTAAAACTAAAATATCCTTCAAATCATTGAAGAAGAAGTACCTTATCAGACGAAAGTATGTCTTATTTAAGAAGAGACATTTAAATGTCTTTAATGGCATAAATGGGTGGCATTTTATTCAGAACTAAAAGTTTTTTACAAGAAGATGGAAAGCTTATCCATTCCTCTTTCAGATGGCATTAACATATTTTACGAAAAGTCGTAAGAAATAAAATTTTTTTGACCAAATCTAAAATATCCTCGAAATCATTGAAGAAAAAGTACCTTATCAGACGAAAGTATGCCTTATCTAATAAGAGACATTTAAATTTTCTTAATTGCATAAATGGGCGGCATTTTATTTAGAATTAACAGTTTTTTTCATGGACAAAAAATTCGTTTAATTTTTTCCCATTAAATACTAGAATTATAGAAAAGTACTTTGCGAAAAGAATCGGCAGTAGGACGGAATAGTGTTGACCACCGATTAGTTTTTTGCTAATAACTTTTGCATCCTTAGACCGACTTCTTCCACTAAACGCTCGATGGAAAGCTTATCTGTTCCTCTTTCAGATGGCATTAACATATTTAACGAAAAGTCGTAAGAAATAAAATTTTTTTGATCAAAACTAAAATATCCTCGAAATCATTGAAGAAGAAGTACCTTATCGGACGAAAATATGCCTTATCTAATAAGAGACATTTAAATTTTTTTAATTGCATAAATGGGTGGCATTTTATTCAGAATTAATAGTTTTTTACATGGACAAAAAATTCGTTTAATTTTTTCCCATTAAATACTAGAATGATAGAAAAGTACTTTAAGAAAAGAATCGGCAGTAGGACGGAATCGTGTCGACCACCGATTAGTTTTTTGCTAATAACTCTTGAATCCTTCGACCGACTTCTTCGACTAAGACATTTAAACGTGTATACCCTGTATACACACTGTGTATCAGGGTATATTAAGTTTGTTTGAGACGGTTTGTATGTAACACAGAGAAGGAGGGGAGGGGGACCCAATGAAGTATATATATTCTTGATCAGGATGACAAGACGAATTGATATAGCCCTGTCTGTCCGTCCGTCCGTCCTCACCAATGGTTCTCGAAAACTATAAGAGCTAGAGACTTGAAATTTGGTGGATAGAGTCGTGAGGTCAAACGCTAGATCAAGTTTCAAGGATTTTTTACCACGCCCACTCCTTCCCGCCCATCGAGCACCACCCATTTTTTCAAAAGGCTGTAGCTCGAAAACCTGATCAGTTAGAAACATGAAAATGAGTACGTATAGCTCCACAAAACTGCATACCAAATTTTTTTCCCCTCCCCTTCGTTTCCACTTAAAAAGTTTTTTTTCTTAAAATTGCTGTCTCTCCTAAACTATAATAGATACAATGCTGAAATTTTGTATGCAAACTCAGTAAACCTTTTTAAAACTGCATACCACAAACTTTCATTTTTAATGCTGTGTGACAATGCAAAGACAAACAAGTTGAAATTTGGCGTAGATTGCGCTTTGAACACTGCTTTATCCTATTTGTAACAAAAACCGTACTTAGCACTGCGAAAACTATTAAAGCTAGAGACTTGAAATTTGCAAGATAGACTCGAATGGTCGAACACTAGATCAAGTTTGAAGGAATTCTTGCTACGCCCATTCCTTCCCGCCCATCGAGCACAACAAAAGGTAATTTTTTTCTTAAAATTGCTGTATCTCCTAAAGTATAAGGAATACAATGCTGAAATTTTGTATGCAAACTCAGATAACATACCTTTTTAAAACTGCATACAACAAACTACCACTTTCCCCGCAAAGACCAACACAATAAAATTCTGCAGCAATGCTTTGTAACAAAATCCGTACTAAAGCGCCATCTAATGGCAACATTGCACTGTGAGCCCTGCCTCACCTTAGCAAATACACCATATCGTGGTACACTGCTTTTGCTGTCGGCGAATGTTTAACGTGTTATCAACATAGGTGTGTGTACAGGGTATTATATAGTTGAGAATATTCAACTATACCGCCCTTACTGGTTTTAATTGCATAAATGGGCGGCATTTTATTCAGAATTAATAGTTTTGTACATGGACAAAAAAGTTGTTTAATTTTTTCCCATTAAATACTAGAATTATAGAAAAGTACTTTGCGAAAAGAATCGGCAGTAGGACGGAATAGTATTGACCACCGATTAGTTTTTTGCTAATAACTTTTGCATCCTTAGACCTACTTCTTCCACTAAACGCTCGATGGAAAGCTTATCTGTTCCTCTTTCAGATGGCATTAACATATTTAACGAAAAGTCATTAGAAATAAAATTTTTTTCATCAAAACTAAAATATCCTCGAAATCATTGAAGAAGAAGTACCTTATCGGACGAAAATATGCCTTATCTAATAAGAGACATTTAAATTTTTTTAATTGCATAAATGGGCGGCATTTTATTCAGAATTAATAGTTTTTTACATGGACTATAAATTCGTTTAATTTTTTGCCATTAAATACTAGATTTATACAAATGTACTTTGCGAAAAGAATCCGCAGTAGGACGGAAACATGTTGACCACCGATTAGTTTTTTGCTAATATCTCATGCATCTTTCGACCGACTTCTTCGACTAACAGCTCGATGGAAAGCTTATCTGTTCCTCTTTCAGATGGCATTAAAATATTTTACGAAAAGTCGTAAGAAATAAAATTTTTTTGATCAAATCTAAAATATCCTCGAAATCATTGAAGAAAAAGTACCCTTTCAGACGAAAATATGCCTTATCTAATAAGAGACATTTAAATTTTTTGAATTGCAAAAATGGGCGGCATTTTATTCAGAATAAATTGTTTTTTACATGGACAAAAAATTCATTTAATTTTCTCCCATTAAATACTAGAATTATAGAAAAGTACTTTGCAAAAAGAATCGGCAGTAGGACGGAATCGTGTCGACCACCGATTAGTTTTTTGCTAATAACTCTTGAATCCTTCGACCGACTTCTTCGACTAAGAGCTCGATGGAAAGCTTATCTGTTCCTCTTTCAGATGGCATTAACGTATTTAACGAAAAGTCATTAGAAATAAAATTTTTTTGATCAAAACTAAAATATAATCGAAATCATTGAAGAAGAAGTACCTTATCAGACAAAAGTATGCCTTATTTAAAAAGAGACATTTAAATTTTTTTAATTGCATAAACGGGCGGCATTTTATTCAAAATTAATACTTTTTTACATGGACAAAAAATTCGTTTAATTTTTTCCCATTAAATACTAGAATTATAGAAAAGTACTTTGCGAAAAGAATCGGTAGTAGGACGGATATGTGTTGACCACCGATTAGATTTTTGCTAATTACTCTTGCATCCTTTGACCGACCTCTTCCACTAAGTGCTCGATGGAAAGCTTATCTGTTCCTCTTCCAGATGGCATTAACATATTTTACGAAAAAGCATTAGAAATAAAATTTTTTTGCTTAAAACTAAAATATCCTTGAAATCATTGAAGAAGAAGTACCTAAGAAAGAAATAAATTTTTTTTTATCAGACGAAAGAATGCCTTATCTATAAGAGACATTTAAATATTTTTAATTGCATAAATGGGCGGCATTTTATTCAGAATAAATAGTCTTTTACATGGACAAAGAATTCGTTCAATTTTTTCCCATTAAATACTAGAATGATAGAAAAGTACTTTGCGAAAAGAATCGGCAGTAGGACGGAATCGTGTTGACCACCGATTAGTTTTTTGCTAATAACTCTTGCATCCTTTGACCGACTTCTTCCACTAAGTGCTCGATGGAAAGCTTATCTGTTCCTCTTTCAGATGGCATTAACATATTTAACGAAAAGTCATTAGAAATAAAATTTTTTTTTTTCAAAACTAAAATATCCTCGAAATCATTGAAGTAGAAGTACCTTATCGGACGAAAATATGCCTTATCTAATAAGAGATATTAGTATATTTTACGAAAAGTCGTAAGAAATAAAATTTTTTTAACAGACGAAAGTATGCCTTATCTAATAAGAGACATTTAAATATTTTTAATTGCATAAATGGGCGGCATTTTATTCAGAATAAATAGTTTTTTACATGGACAAAAAATTCGTTTAATTTTATCCCATTAAATACTAGAATGATAGAAAAGTACTTTGCGAAAAGAATCGGCAGTAGGACGGAATCGTGTCGACCACCGATTAGTTTTTTGCTAATAACTCTTGAATCCTTCGACCGACTTCTTCGACTAAGAGCTCGATCGAAAGCTTATCTGTTCCTCTTTCAGATGGCATTAACATATTTTACGAACAGTCATAAAAAATAAAATTTTTTTGCTTAAAACTAAAATATCCTTGAAATCATTGAAGAAGAAGTACCTTATCAGACAAAAGTATGCCTTATTTAAGAAGAGACATTTAAATTTCTTTAATGGCATAAATGGGTGGCATTTTATTCAGAATTTAAAGTTTTTTACAAGAAGATAGAAAGCTTATCTATTCCTCTTTCAGATGGCATTAACATTTTTTACGAAAAGTCGTAAGAAATAAAATTTTTTTGATCAAAACTAAAATATCCTCGAAATCATTGAAGAAGAAGTACCGTATCAGACGAAAATATGCTTTATTTAATAAGAGACATTTAAATTTTTTTAATTGCATAAACGGGAGGCATTTTAATCAGAATTAATAGTTTTATACATGGACAAAAAATTCGTTTAATTTTTTCCCATTAAATACTAGAATTATAGAAAAGTACTTTGCGAAAAGAAGCGGCAGTAGGACGGAATCGTGTTGACCACCGATTAGTTTTTTGCTAATAACTCTTGCATCGTTTGACCGACTTCTTCCACTAAGTGCTCGATGGAAAGCTTATCTGTTCCTCTTTCAGATGGCCTTAACATATTTTACGAAAAGTCATTAGAAATAAAATTTTTTTGCTTAAAACTAAAATATCCTTGAAATCATTGAAGAAGAAGCACCTTATCTGACAAAAGAATGCCTTATTTAAGAAGAGACATTTAAATTTCTTTAATGGCATAAATGGGTGGCATTTTATTCAGAATTACAAGTTTTTTACAAGAAGACGGAAAGCTTATCTATTCCTCTTTCAGATGGCATTAACATATTTTACGAAAAGTCGTAAGAAATAAAATTTTTTTGATCAAAACTAAAATATCCTCGAAATCATTGAAGAAGAAGTACCTTATCAGAGAGACATTTAAATTTTTTTAATTGCATAAATGGGCGGCATTTTATTCAGAATAAATAGTTTTTTACATGGACAAAGAATTCGTTTAATTTTTTCCCATTAAATACTAGAATGATAGACAAGTACTTTGCGAAAAGAATCGGCAGTAGGACGGAATCGTGTTGACCACCGATTAGTTCTTTGCTAATAACTCTTGCATCCTTTGACCGACTTCTTCCACTAAGTGCTCGATGGAAAGCTTATCTGTTCCTCTTTCAGATGGCATTAACATATTTTACGAAAAGTCGTAAGAAATAAAATTTTTTTGATCAAAACTAAAATATCCTCGAAATCATTGAAGAAGAAGTAGCTTATCAGACAAAAATATGCCTTATCTAATAAGAGACATTAGTATATTTTACGAAAAGTCGTAAGAAATAAAATTTTTTTATCAGACGAAAGTATGCCTTATCTAATAAGAGACATTTAAATTTTTTTAACTGCATAAATGGGCGGCATTTTATTGAGAATAAATAGTTTTTTACATGGACAAAAAATTCGTTTAATTTTTTCCCATTAAATACTGGAATGATAGAAAAGTACTTTGCGAAAAGAATCGGCAGTAGGACGGAATCGTGTTGACCACCGATTAGTTTTTTGCTAATAACTCTTGCATCCTTTGACCGACTTCTTCCACTAAGTGCTCGATGGAAAGCTTATCTGTTCCTCTTTCAGATGGCATTAACATATTTAACGAAAAGTCATTAGAAATAAAATTTTTTTTGTTCAAAACTAAAATATCCTCGAAATCATTGAAAAAGAAGTACCTTATCGGACGAAAATATGCCTTATCTAATAGGAGATATTTAAATTTTTTTAATTGCATAAATGGGCGGCATTTTATTCACAATTAATAGTTTTTTACATGGACAAAAAATTAAAATTAGAATGATAGAAAAGTACTTAGCGAAAAGAATCGGCAGTAGGACGGAATCGTATTGACCACCGATTAGTTTTTTGCTAATAACTCTTGCATCGTTTGACCGACTTCTTCCACTAAGTGCTCGATGGAAAGCTTATCTGTTCCTCTTTCAGATGGCATTAACATATTTTACGAAAAGTCGTAAGAAATAAAATTTTTTTTATCAAAACTAAAATATCCTCGAAATCATTGAAGAAGAAGTACCTTATCAGACGAAAATATGCCTTATCTAATAAGAGACATTAGTATATTTTACGAAAAGTCGTAAGAAATAAAATTTTTTTATCAGACGAAAGTATGCCTTATCTAATAAGAGACATTTAAATTTTTTTAATTGCATAAATGGGCGGCATTTTATTCAGAATAAATAGGTTTTTACATGGACAAAAAATTCGTTCAATTTTTTCCCATTAAATACTAGAATAATAGAAAAGTACTTTGCGAAAAGAATCGGCAGTAGGACGGAATCGTGTTGACCACCGATTAGTTTTTTGCTAATAACTCTTGCATCCTTTGACCGACTTCTTCCACTAAGTGCTCGATGGAAAGCTTATCTGTTCCTCTTTCAGATGGCATTAACATATTTTACGAAAAGTCATTAGAAATAAAATTTTTTTGATCAAAACTAAAATATCCTCGAAATCATTGAAGAAGAAGTACCTTATCGGACGAAAATATGCCTTATCTCATAAGAGATATTAGTATATTTTACGAAAAGTCGTAATTAATTGCATAAATGGGCGGCATTTTATTCAGAATAAATAGTTTTTTACATGGACAAAAAATTCGTTTAATTTTTTCCCATTAAATACTAGAATGATAGAAAAGTACTTTGCGAAAAGAATCGGCAGTAGGACGGAATCGTGTCGACCACCGATTAGTTTTTTGCTAATAACTCTTGAATCCTTCGACCGACTTCTTCGACTAAGAGCTCGACCGAAAGTTTATCTGTTCCTCTTTCAGATGGCATTAACATATTTTACGAACAGTCATAAAAAATAAAATTTTTTTGCTTAAAACTAAAATATCCTTGAAATCATTGAAGAAGAAGTACCTTATCAGACAAAAGTATGCCTTATTTAAGAAGAGACATTTAAATTTCTTTAATGGCATAAATGGGTGGCATTTTATTCAGAATTAAAAGTTTTTTACAAGAAGATGGAAAGCTTATCTATTCCTCTTTCAGATGGCATTAACATATTTTACGAGAAGTCGTAAGAAATAAAATTTTTTTGATCAAAACTAAAATATCCTCGAAATCATTGAAGAAGAAGTACCGTATCAGACGAAAATATGCTTTATCTAATAAGAGACATTTAAATTTTTTTAATTGCATAAACGGGTGCATTTTAATCAGAATTAATAGTTTTTTACATGGACAATAAATTCGTTTAATTGTTTCCCATTAAATCCTAGAATTATAGAAAAGTACTTTGCGAAAAGAATCGGCAGTAGGACGGAATCGTGTTGACCACCGATTAGTTTTTTGCTAATAACTCATGCATCGTTTGACCGACTTCTTCCACTAAGTGCTCGATGGAAAGCTTATCTGTTCCTCTTTCAGATGGCCTTAACATATTTTACGAAAAGTCATTAGAAATAAAATTTTTTTGCTTAAAACTAAAATATCCTTGAAATCATTGAAGAAGAAGTACTTTATCAGAAAAAAGTATGCCTTATTTAAGAAGAGACATTTAAATTTCTTTAATGGCAT
This sequence comes from Phortica okadai, assembly GCA_034638295.1. Classification (NCBI taxonomy): domain Eukaryota; kingdom Metazoa; phylum Arthropoda; class Insecta; order Diptera; family Drosophilidae; genus Phortica; species Phortica okadai. The sequence goes on along the minus strand of CM067850.1, from coordinate 24,964,653 downwards.
AAATGGGTGGCATTTTATTCAGAATTAAAAGTTTTTTACAAGAAGACGGAAAGCTTATCTATTCCTCTTTCAGATGGCATTAACATATTTAACGAAAAGTCATTAGAAATAAAATTTTTTTGATCAAAACTAAAATATCATCGAAATCATTGAAGAAGAAGTACCTTATCGGACGAAAATATGCCTTATCTAATAAGAGATATTTAAGTTTTTTTAATTGCATAAATGGGCGGCATTTTATTCACAATTAATAGTTTTTTACATTGACAAAAAAGTTGTTTAATTTTTTCCCTTTAAATGCTAGAATTATAGAAAACTACTTTGCGAAATGAATCCGCAGTAGGACGGAATCGTGTCGACCACCGATTAGTTTTTTGCTAATAACTCTTGCATCCTTCGACCGACTTCTTCGACTAACAGCTCGATGGAAAGCTTATCTGTTCCTCTTTCAGATGGCATCAAAATATTTTACGAAAAGTCGTAAGAAATAAAATTTTTTTGATCAAAACTAAAATATCCTCTAAATCGTTGAACAAATAGTACCTTATCAGACGAAAGGATGCCTTATCTAATAAGAGACATTTAAATTTTTTTAATTGCATAAATGGGCGGCATTTTATTCAGAATAAAAAGTTTTTTACATGGACAAAAAATTCGTTTAATTTTTTCCCATTAAATACTAGAATTATAGAAAAGTACTTTGCGAAAAGAATCGGCAGTAGGACGGAATCGTGTTGACCACCGATTAGTTTTTTGCTAATAACTCTTGCATCCTTTGACCGACTTCTTCCACTAAGTGCTCGATGGAAAGTTTATCTGTTCCTCTTTCAGATGGCTTTAACATATTTTACGAAAAGTCATTAGAAATAAAATTTTTTTGCTTAAAACTAAAATATCCTTGAAATCATTGAAAAAGAAGTACCTTATCAGACGAAAGTATGCCTTATCTAATAAGAGACATTTCAATTTCTTTAATGGCATAAATAGGTGGCATTTTATTCAGAATTAAAAGTTTTTTTACAAGAAGATGGAAAGCTTATCGATTCCTCTTTGAGATGGCATTAACATATTTTACGAAAAGTCGTAAGAAATAAATTTTTTTTTATCAGACGAAAGAATGCCTTATCTATAAGAGACATTTAAATATTTTTAATTGCATAAATGGGCGGCATTTTATTCAGAATAAATAGTCTTTTACATGGACAAAAAATTCGTTTAATTTTTTCCCATTAAATACTAGAATTATAGAAAAGTACTTTGCGAAAAGAATCGGAAGTAGGACGGAATCGTGTTGACCACCGATTAGTTTTTTGCTAATAACTCTTGCATCGTTTGACCGACTTCTTCCACTAAGTGCTCGATGGAAAGCTTATCTATTTCTCTTTCAGATGGCATTAACATATTTTGCGAAAAGTCGTAAGAAATAAAATTTTTTTGATCAAAACTAAAATATCCCCGAAATCATTGAAGAAGAAGTACCTTATCAGACGAAAATATGCCTTATCTAATAAGAGACATTAGTATATTTTACGAAAAGTCGTAAGAAATAAAATTTTTTTTATCAGACGAAAGTATGCCTTATCTAATAAGAGACATTTAAATATTTTTAATTGCATAAATGGGCGGCATTTTATTCAGAATAAATAGTTTTTTACATGGACAAAAAATTCGTTTAATTTTTTCCCATTAAATACTAGAATGATAGAAAAGTGCTTTGCGAAAAGAATCGGCAGTAGGACGGAATCGTGTTGACCACCGATTCGTTCTTTGCTAATAACTCTTGCATCCTTCGACCGACTTCTTCCACTAAGTGCTCGATGGAAAGCTTATCTGTTCCTCTTTCAGATGGCATTAACATATTTTACGAAAAGTCATTAGAAATAAAATTTTTTTGATCAAAACTAAAATTTCCTCGAAATCATTGAAGAAGAAGTACCTTATCGGACGAAACTATGCCTTATCTAATAAGAGATATTAGTATATTTTACGAAAAGTCGTAAGAAATAAATTTTTTTTAACAGACGAAAGTATGCCTTATCTAATAAGAGACATTTACATTTTTTTAATTGCATAAACGGGCGGCATTTTAATCAGAATAAATAGTTTTTTACATGGACAAAAAATTCGTTTAATTTTTTCCCATTAAATACTAGAATGATAGAAAAGTGCTTTGCGAAAAGAATCGGCAGTAGGACGGAATCGTGTTGACCACCGATTAGTTTTTTGCTAATAACTCTTGCATCCTTCGACCGACTTCTTCCACTAAGTGCTCGATGGAAAGCTTATCTGTTCCTCTTTCAGATGGCATTAACATATTTTACGACAAGTCGTAAGAAATAAAATTTTTTTGATCAAAACTAAAATATCCTTGAAATCATTGAAGAAGAAATACCTTATCAGACAAAAGTATGCCTTATTTAAGAAGAGACATTTAAATTTCTTTAATGGCATAAATGGGTGGCATTTTATTCAGAATTAAAAGTTTTTTACAAGAAGACGGAAAGCTTATCTATTCCTCTTTCAGATGGCATTAACATATTTTACGAAAAGTCGTAAGAAATAAAATTTTTTTGATCAAAACTAAAATATCCTCGAAATCATTGAAGAAGAAGTACCTTATCAGTCGAAAATATGCCTTATCTAATAAGAGATATTAGTATATTTTACGAAAAGTCGTAAGAAATAAATTTTTTTTAACAGACGAAAGTATGCCTTATCTAATAAGAGACATTTAAATATTTTTAATTGCATAAATGGGCGGCATTTTATTCAGAATAAATAGTTTTTTACATGGACAAAAAATTCGTTTAATTTTTTCCCATTAAATACTAGAATGATAGAAAAGTGCTTTGCGAAAAGAATCGGCAGTAGGACGGAATCGTGTTGACCACAGATTAGTTTTTTGCTAATAACTCTTGCATCCTTCGACCGACTTCTTCCACTAAGTGCTCGATGGAAAGCTTATCTGTTCCTCTTTCAGATGGCCTTAACATATTTTACGAAAAGTCATTAGAAATAAAATTTTTTTGCTTAAAACTAAAATATCCTTGAAATCATTGAAGAAGAAGTACCTTATCAGACAAAAGTATGCCTTATTTAAGAAGAGACATTTAAATTTCTTTAATGGCATAAATGGGTGGCATTTTATTCAGAATTAAAAGTTTTTTACAAGAAGACGGAAAGCTTATCTATTCCTCTTTCAGATGGCATTAACATATTTTACGAAAAGTCGTAAGAAATAAAATTTTTTTGATCAAAACTAAAATATCCTCGAAATCATTGAAGAAAATATGCCTTATCTAATAAGAGACATTAGTATATTTTACGAAAAGTCGTAAGAAATAAAATTTTTTTTATCAGACGAAAGTATGCCTTATCTAATAAGAGACATTTAAATATTTTTAATTGCATAAATGGGCGGCATTTTATTCAGAATAAATAGTTTTTTACATGGACAAACAATTCGTTTAATTTTTTCCCATTAAATACTAGAATGATAGAAAAGTGCTTTGCGAAAAGAATCGGCAGTAGGACGGAATCGTGTTGACCACAGATTAGTTTTTTGCTAATAACTCTTGCATCCTTCGACCGACTTCTTCCACTAAGTGCTCGATGGAAAGCTTATCTGTTCCTCTTTCAGATGGCCTTAACATATTTTACGAAAAGTCATTAGAAATAAAATTTTTTTGCTTAAAACTAAAATATCCTTGAAATCATTGAAGAAGAAGTACCTTATCAGACAAAAGTATGCCTTATTTAAGAAGAGACATTTAAATTTCTTTAATGGCATAAATGGGTGGCATTTTATTCAGAATTAAAAGTTTTTTACAAGAAGACGGAAAGCTTATCTATTCCTCTTTCAGATGGCATTAACATATTTTACGAAAAGTCGTAAGAAATAAAATTTTTTTTATCAGACGAAAGTATGCCTTATCTAATAAGAGACATTTAAATTTTTTTAATTGCATAAACGGGCGGCATTTTAATCAGAATTAATAATTTTTACATGGACAAAAAATTCGTTTAATTTTTTCCCATTAAATACTAGAATGATAGAAAAGTGCTTTGCGAAAAGAATCGGCAGTAGGACGGAATCGTGTTGACCACCGATTAGTTTTTTGCTAATAACTCTTGCATCCTTCGACCGACTTCTTCCACTAAGAGCTCGATGGAAAGCTTATCTGTTCCTCTTTCAGATGGCATTAACATATTTTACGAAAAGTTATTAGAAATAAAATTTTTTTGATCAAAACTAAAATTTCCTCGAAATCATTGAAGAAGAAGTACCTTTTCGGACGAAAATATGCCTTATCTAATAAGAGATATTAGTATATTTTTCGAAAAGTCGTAAGAAATAAAATTTTTTTGATCAAAACTAAAATATCCTTGAAATTATTGAAGAAGAAGTACCGTATCAGACGAAAATATGCTTTATCTAATAAGAGACATTTAAATTTTTATACTTTTCACTTATGTGAAATAGTATATTAACTTTGTCACGGCGTTTGTAACAGATCGAAATATTAATTTCCGACTATATAAAGTATATATATTCTTGATCAGGACGACAAGACGAGTTGATTTAGCCATGTCCGTCTGTCCGTCTGTCTGTCTGTCTGTCTGTATGTATGCAAACTAGTCCCTCAGTTTTGAAGCTATCGAGCTGAAACTTTGCACAGAGTCTTAGAATTTATTACGATGAATCATTCGTCGGAACCAGCATGATCGGATTATTGGAACAGGTAGCTCCCATACGAAAAGAAGAAGAAAAGTGAACAAAACTTGAATCGTTGTATGGAAAACTTTTTTGTTTTGTACAATAGAGTGCTGAAATTTTAAACATAGTAGTTTTACATGGTCCGACTACATACCTGAAAGTTTCATTGAGATTGGACATCTGGAACTGGTAGCTCCCATACAAAATGAAGAAGAGGAAGAGAAGCCATATTCACGTCGTTGTATGGAAAACTTTTTTGTTTCTTAACCAATTGACTTGAAATTTTAAAGTTATGTTCTTAGGGAGGAATGAAAACTATTTTGACCAAAAGTGGGCGTAACCACGCGTAGCCACGCCCACTTATAGCGAAAATTGACCCGTTGTATGGAAAACTTTTTTGTTTTTTAACCAATTGACTTGAAACTTTGCAGTTATGCTCTTAGGGAGGAATGAAAACTATTTTGATCAAAAGTGGGCGTGGCCACGCCCTTTTATAGCGAAAATTGACCCTTTGTATGGAAAACTTTTTTGTTTTTTAACCAATTGGCTTGAAACTTTACAGTTATGTTCTTAGGGAGGAATAAAAACTATTTTGACCAAACGTGGGCATGGCTACGCCCACTTATCGCAAAACTTGAACCGTTGTATGGAAAAATTTTTTGTTTTTTAACGAATTGACTTGAAACATTACAGTTATGTTGTTAGGGATGCATGAAAACTATTCATTTAGTTTTTTTTATAGTGACACAAAGTGAAAAGTATTATAGCTTCAGCCTTGCTGAAGATAGCGTCCTTACTGGTTTTAATTGCATAAACGGACGGCATTTTAATCAGAATTAATAGTTTTTTACATGGACAAAAATTTCGTTTAATTTTTTCCCATTAAATACTAGAATTATAGAAAAGTACTTTGCGAAAAGAATCGGCAGTAGGACGGAATCGTGTTGACCACCGATTAGTTTTTTGCTAATAACTCTTGCATCGTTTGACCGAATTCTTCCACTAAGTGCTCGATGGAAAGCTTATCTGTTCCTCTTTCAGATGGCATTAACATATTTTACGAAAAGTCATTAGAAATAAAAGTTTGTTGCTTAAAACTAAAATATCCTTGAAATCATTGAAGAAGAAGTACCTTATCAGACAAAAGTATGCCTTATTTAAAAAGAGACATTTAAATTTCTTTAATGGCATAAATGGGTGGCATTTTATTCAGAATTAAAAGTTTTTTACAAGAAGATGGAAAGCTTATCTATTCCTCTTTCAGATGGCATTAACATATTTTACGAAAAGTCGTAAGAAATAAAATTTTTTTGATCAAAACTAAACTATCCTCGAAATCATTGAAGAAGAAGTACCTTATCAGACGAAAATATGCTTTATCTAATAAGAGACATTTAAATTTTTTTAATTGCATAAACGGGCGGCATTTTAATCAGAATTAATAGTTTTTTACATGGACAAAAAATTCGTTTAATTTTTTCCCATTAGATACTAGAATTATAGAAAAGTACTTTGCGAAAAGAATCGGCAGTAGGACGGAATCGTGTTGACCACCGATTAGTTTTTTGCTAATAACTCTTGCATCCTTCGACCGAATTATTCGACTAAGAACTCGGTGGAAAACTTATCTGTTCCTCTTTCAGATGGCATTAACATATTTTACGAAAAGTCGTAAGAAATAAAATTTTTTGATCAAAACTAAAATATCCTCGAAATTATTGAAGAAGAAGTACCTTATCAGACGAAAATATGCCTTATCTAATAAGAGATATTAGTATATTTTACGAAAAGTCGTAAGAAATAAAATTTTTTTTATCAGACAAAAATATGCCTTATCTAATAAGAGACATTAACATTTTTTTAATTGCATAAACGGGCGGCATTTTAATCAGAATTAATAGTTTTTTACATGGAAAAAAAATTTGTTTAATTTTTTCCCATTCAATACTAGAATTATAGAAAAGTACTTTGCGAAAAGAATCGGCAGTAGGACGGAATCGTGTTGACCACCGATTAGTTTTTTGCTAATAACTCTTGCATCCTTCGACCGACTTCTTCGACTATGAGCTCGACGGAAAGCTTATCTGTTCCTCTTTCAGATGACATTAACATATTTTACGAAAGGTCATAAGAAATACAATTTTTTTGATCAAAACTAAAATATCCTCGAAATCATTGAAGAAAAAGTACCTTATCAGACAAAAATATGCCTTATCTAATAAGAAACATTTAAATTTTTTTAATTGCATAAATAGGCGGTATTTTATTCAGAATTAATAGTTTTTTACATGGACAAAAAATTTGTTTAATTTTTTCCCATTCAATACTAGAATTATAGAAAAGTACTTTGCGAAGAGAATCGGCACTAGGACGGAATCGTGTTAACCACCGACTAGTTTTTTGCTAATAACTCTTGAATCCTTCGACCGACTTCTTCGACTAAGAGCTCGATGGAAAGCTTACCTGTTCCTCTTTCAGATGGCATTAACATATTTTACGAAAAAACGTAAGAAATAAAATTTTTTTGATCGAAACTAAAATATCCTCGGAATCATTGAAAATTAAGTACCTTATAAGACGAAAATATGCCTTATCTAATAAGAGACATTAACATTTATTTAATTACATAAATGGGCGGCGATTTATTCAGAATTAATAGTTTTTTTTATGGAAAAAAAATTCGTTTAATTTTTTCCCATTAAATACTACAATTATAGAAAAGTGCTCTGCGAAAAGAATCGACAGTAGGACGGAATTGTGTTGACCACCGACTAGTTTTTTGCTAATAACTCTTGCATCCTTCGACCGACTTCTTCGACTATGAGCTCGACGGAAAGCTTATCTGTTCCTCTTTCAGATGACATTAACATATTTTACGAAAGGTCATAAGAAATACAATTTTTTTGATCAAAACAAAAATATCCTCGAAATCATTGAAGAAAAAGTACCTTATAAGACGAAAATATGCCTTATCTAATAAGAGACATTAACATTTTTTTAATTACATAAATTGGCGGCGATTTTTTCAGAATTAATAGTTTTTTTTATGGAAAAAAAATTCGTTTAATTTTTTCCCATTAAATACTAGAATTATAGAAAAGTACTTTGCGAAGAGAATCGGCAGTAGGACGGAATCGTGTTGACCACCGACTAGTTTTTTGCTAATAACTCTTGCATCCTTCCACCGACTTCTTCGACTTAGAGCTCGATGGAAAGCTTACCTGTTCCTCTTTCAGATGGCATTAACATATTTTACGAAAAAACGTAAGAAATAAAATTTTTTTGATCGAAACTAAAATATCCTCGGAATCATTGAAAATTAAGTACCTTATAAGACGAAAATATGCCTTATCTAATAAGAGACATTAACATTTATTTAATTACATAAATGGGCGGCGATTTATTCAGAATTAATAGTTTTTTTTATGGAAAAAAAATTCGTTTAATTTTTTCCCATTAAATACTACAATTATAGAAAAGTGCTCTGCGAAAAGAATCGACAGTAGGACGGAATTGTGTTGACCACCGATTAGTTTTTTGCTAATAACTCTTGCATCCTTCGACCGACTTCTTCGACTATGAGCTCGACGGAAAGCTTATCTGTTCCTCTTTCAGATGGCATTAACATATTTTACGAAAGTTCATAAGAAATACAATTTTTTTGATCAAAACTAAAATATCCTCGAAATCATTGAAGAAAAAGTACCCTATCAGACAAAAATATGCCTTATCTAATAAAAAACATTTAAATTTTTTTAATTGCATAAATAGGCGGTATTTTATTCAGAATTAATAGTTTTTTACATGGACAAAAAATTTGTTTAATTTTTTCCCATTCAATACTAGAATTATAGAAAAGTACTTTGCGAAGAGAATCGGCAGTAGGACGGAATCGTGTTGACCACCGACTAGTTTTTTGCTAATAACTCTTGCATCCTTCCACCGACTTCTTCGACTTAGAGCTCGATGGAAAGCTTACCTGTTCCTCTTTCAGATGGCATTAACATATTTTACGAAAAAAAGTAAGAAATAAAATTTTTTTGATCGAAACTAAAATATCCTCGGAATCATTGAAAATTAAGTACCTTATAAGACGAAAATATGCCTTATCTAATAAGAGACATTAACATTTATTTAATTACATAAATGGGCGGCGATTTATTCAGAATTAATAGTTTTTTTTATGGAAAAAAAATTCGTTTAATTTTTTCCCATTAAATACTACAATTATAGAAAAGTGCTCTGCGAAAAGAATCGACAGTAGGACGGAATCGTGTTGACCACCGATTAGTTTTTTGCTAATAACTCTTGCATCCTTCGACCGACTTCTTCGACTATGAGCTCGACGGAAAGCTTATCTGTTCCTCTTTCAGATGGCATTAACATATTTTACGAAAGTTCATAAGAAATACAATTTTTTTGATCAAAACTAAAATTTCCTCGAAATCATTGAAGAAGAAGTACCTTATCGGACGAAACTATGCCTTATCTAATAAGAGATATTAGTATATTTTACGAAAAGTCGTAAGAAATAAATTTTTTTTAACAGACGAAAGTATGCCTTATCTAATAAGAGACATTAACATTTATTTAATTACATAAATGGGCGGCATTTTATTTAGAATTAATAGTTTTTTACATGGACAAAAAATTCGTTTAATTTTTTCCCATTAAATACTAGAATTATAGAAAAGTTCTCTGCGAAAAGAATCGGCAGTAGGACGGAATCGTGTTGACCACCGATTAGTTTTTTGCTAATAACTCTTGCATCCTTCGACCGACTTCTTCGACTATGAGGTCGACGGAAAGCTTATCTGTTCCTCTTTCAGATGGCATTAACATATTTTACGAAAGGTCATAAGAAATACAATTTTTTTGATCAAAACTAAAATATCCTCGAAATCATTGAAGAAAAAGTACCTTATCAGACAAAAATATGCCTTATCTAATAAGAAACATTTAAATTTTTTTAATTGCATAAATAGGCGGTATTTTATTCAGAATTAATAGTTTTTTACATGGACAAAAAATTTGTTTAATTTTTTCCCATTCAATACTAGAATTATAGAAAAGTACTTTGCGAAGAGAATCGGCAGTAGGACGGAATCGTGTTGACCACCGACTAGTTTTTTGCTAATAACTCTTGCATCCTTCCACCGACTTCTTCGACTTAGAGCTCGATGGAAAGCTTACCTGTTCCTCTTTCAGATGGCATTAACATATTTTACGAAAAGTCGTAAGAAATAAAATTTTTTTGATCAAAACTAAAATATCCTCGGAATCATTGAAGAAGAAGTACCTTATCAGACGAAAATGTGCCATCTTTCAGATGATCAAAGTAATATTTTACGAAAAGTCGTAAAAAATACATTTTTTTTGATCAAAACTAAAATATCCTCGAAATCATTAAAAATTAAGTACCTTATAAGACGAAAATATGCCTTATCTAATAAGAGACATTAACATTTTTTTAATTACATAAATGGGCGGCATTTTATTTAGAATTAATAGTTTTTTACATGGACAAAAAATTCGTTTAATTTTTTCCCATTAAATACTAGAATTATAGAAAAGTTCTCTGCGAAAAGAATCGGCAGTAGGACGGAATCGTGTTGACCACCGATTAGTTTTTTGCTAATAACTCTTGCATCCTTCGACCGACTTCTTCGACTATGAGCTCGACGGAAAGCTTATCTGTTCCTCTTTCAGATGGCATTAACATATTTTACGAAAGTTCATAAGAAATACAATTTTTTTGATCAAAACTAAAATATCCTCGAAATCATTGAAGAAAAAGTACCTTATCAGACAAAAATATGCCTTATCTTATAAGAAACATTTAAATTTTTTTAATTGCATAAATAGGAGGTCTTTTATTCAGAATTAATAGTTTTTTACATGGACAACAAATTTGTTTAATTTTTTCCCATTCAATACTAGAATTATAGAAAAGTACTTTGCGAAGAGAATCGGCAGTAGGACGGAATCGTGTTGACCACCGACTAGTTTTTTGCTAATAACTCTTGCATCCTTCCACCGACTTCTTCGACTTAGAGCTCGATGGAAAGCTTACCTGTTCCTCTTTTAGATGGCATTAACATATTTTACGAAAAAACGTAAGAAATAAAATTTTTTTGATCGAAACTAAAATATCCTCGGAATCATTGAAAATTAAGTACCTTATAAGACGAAAATATGCCATCTTTCAGATGATCAAAGTAATATTTTACGAAAAGTCGTAAAAATACATTTTTTTTGATCAAAACTAAAACATCCTCGAAATCATTAAAAATGAAGTACCTTATAAGACGAAAATATGCCTTATCTAATAAGAGGCATTAACATTTTTTTAATTACATAAATGGGCGGCATTTTATTTAGAATTAATAGTTTTTTACATGGACAAAAAATTCGTTTAATTTTTTCCCATTAAATACTAGAATTATAGAAAAGTTCTCTGCGAAAAGAATCGGCAGTAGGACGGAATCGTGTTGTCCACCGATTAGTTTTTTGCTAATAACTCTTGCATCCTTCGACCGACTTCTTCGTCTATGAGGTCGACGGAAAGCTTATCTGTTCCTCTTTCAGATGGCATTAACATATTTTACGAAAGGTCATAAGAAATACAATTTTTTTGATCAAAACTAAAATATCCTCGAAATCATTGAAAAAAAAGTACCTTATCAGACAAAAATATGCCTTATCTAATAAGAAACATTTAAATTTTTAATTGCATAAATAGGCGGTATTTTATTCAGAATTAATAGTTTTTTACATGGACAAAAAATTTGTTTAATTTTTTCCCATTCAATACTAGAATTATAGAAAAGTACTTTGCGAAGAGAATCGGCAGTAGGACGGAATCGTGTTGACCACCGACTAGTTTTTTGCTAATAACTCTTGCATCCTTCCACCGACTTCTTCGACTTAGAGCTCGATGGAAAGCTTACCTGTTCCTCTTTCAGATGGCATTAACATATTTTACGAAAAGTCGTAAGAAATAAAATTTTTTTGATCAAAACTAAAATATCCTCGGAATCATTGAAGAAGAAGTACCTTATCAGACGAAAATGTGCCATCTTTCAGATGATCAAAGTAATATTTTACGAAAAGTCGTAAAAATACATTTTTTTTGATCAAAACTAAAATATATTCGAAATCATTAAAAATTAAGTACCTTATAAGACGAACATATGCCTTTTCTAATAAGAGACATTAACATTTTTTTAATTACATAAATGGGCGGCATTTTATTCAGAATTAATAGTTTTTTACATGGACAAAAAATTCATTTAATTTTTTCCCATTAAATACTAGAATTATAGAAAAGTACTATTCGAAAAGAATCTTCAGTAGGACGGAAACGTGTTGACCACCGATTAGTTTTTTGCTAATAACTCTTGCATCCTTCGACCGACTTCTTCGACTATGAGCTCGATGGAAAGCTTATATGTTCCTCTTTCAGATGGCATTAACATGTTTTGCGAAAAGTCGGTAAGAAATAAAATTTTTTTGATCAAAACTAAAATATCCTCGAAATCATTGAAGAAAAAGTACCTTATCAGACAAAAATAAGCCTTATCTAATAAGAAACATGTAAATTTTTTTAATTGCATAAAAAGGCGGTATTTTATTCAGTATTAATAGTTTTTTACATGGACAAAAAATTTGTTTAATTTTTTCCCATTCAATACTAGAATTATAGAAAAGTACTTTGCGAAGAGAATCGGCAGTAGGACGGAATCGTGTTGACCACCGACTAGTTTTTTGCTAATAACTCTTGGATCCTGCGACCGAATTCTTCGACTTAGAACTCGATGGAAAGCTTACCTATTCCTCCTTCAGATGGCATTAACATATTTTACGAAAAGTCGTAAGAAATAAAATTTTTTTGATCAAAACTAAAATATCCTCGGAATCATTGAAGAAGAAGTACCTTCTCAGACGAAAATATGCCATCTTTCAGATGATCAAAGTAATATTTTACGAAAAGTCGTAAAAATACATTTTTTTTTGATCAAAACTAAAACATCCTCGAAATCATTAAAAATGAAGTACCTTATAAGACGAAAATATGCCTTATCTAATAAGAGACATTAACATTTTTTTAATTACATAAATGGGCGGCATTTTATTTAGAATTAATAGTTTTTTACATGGACAAAAAATTTGTTTAAATTTTTCCCATTAAATACTAGAATTATAGAAAAGTTCTCTGCGAAAAGAATCGGCAGTAGGACGGAATCGTGTTGACCACCGATTAGTTTTTTGCTAATAACTCTTGCATTCTTCGACCGACTTCTTCGACTATGAGGTCGACGGAAAGCTTATCTGTTCCTCTTTCAGATGGCATTAACATATTTTACGAAAGGTCATAAGAAATACAATTTTTTTGATCAAAACTAAAATATCCTCGAAATCATTGAAGAAAAAGTACCTTATCAGACAAAAATATGCCTTATCTAATAAGAAACATTTAAATTTTTTTAATTGCATAAATAGGCGGTATTTTATTCAGAATTAATAGTTTTTTACATGGACAAAAAATTTGTTTAATTTTTTCCCATTCAATACTAGAATTATAGAAAAGTACTTTGCGAAGAGAATCGGCAGTAGGACGGAATCGTGTTGACCACCGACTAGTATTTTGCTAATAACTCTTGCATCCTTCCACCGACTTCTTCGACTTAGAGCTCGATGGAAAGCTTACCTGTTCCTCTTTCAGATGGCATTAACATATTTTACGAAAAGTCGTAAGAAATAAAATTTTTTTGATCAAAACTAAAATATCCTCGGAATCATTGAAGAAGAAGTACCTTATCAGACGAAAATGTGCCATCTTTCAGATGATCAAAGTAATATTTTACGAAAAGTCGTAAAAAATACATTTTTTTTGATCAAAACTAAAATATCCTCGAAATCATTAAAAATTAAGTACCTTATAAGACGAAAATATGCCTTATCTAATAAGAGACATTAACATTTTTTTAATTACATAAATGGGCGGCATTTTATTTAGAATTAATAGTTTTTTACATGGACAAAAAATTCGTTTAATTTTTTCCCATTAAATACTAGAATTATAGAAAAGTTCTCTGCGAAAAGAATCGGCAGTAGGACGGAATCGTGTTGACCACCGATTAGTTTTTTGCTAATAACTCTTGCATCCTTCGACCGACTTCTTCGACTATGAGCTCGACGGAAAGCTTATCTGTTCCTCTTTCAGATGGCATTAACATATTTTACGAAAGTTCATAAGAAATACAATTTTTTTGATCAAAACTAAAATATCCTCGAAATCATTGAAGAAAAAGTACCTTATCAGACAAAAATATGCCTTATCTTATAAGAAACATTTAAATTTTTTTAATTGCATAAATAGGAGGTCTTTTATTCAGAATTAATAGTTTTTTACATGGACAAAAAATTTGTTTAATTTTTTCCCATTCAATACTAGAATTATAGAAAAGTACTTTGCGAAGAGAATCGGCAGTAGGACGGAATCGTGTTGACCACCGACTAGTTTTTTGCTAATAACTCTTGCATCCTTCCACCGACTTCTTCGACTTAGAGCTCGATGGAAAGCTTACCTGTTCCTCTTTCAGATGGCATTAACATATTTTACGAAAAAACGTAAGAAATAAACTTTTTTTGATCGAAACTAAAATATCCTCGGAATCATTGAAAATTAAGTACCTTATAAGACGAAAATATGCCTTATCTAATATGAGACATTAACATTTATTTAATTACATAAATGGGCGGCGATTTATTCAGAATTAATAGTTTTTTTTATGGAAAAAAAATTCGTTTAATTTTTTCCCATTAAATACTACAATTATAGAAAAGTGCTCTGCGAAAAGAATCGACAGTAGGACGGAATTGTGTTGACCACCGATTAGTTTTTTGCTAATAACTCTTGCATCCTTCGACCGACTTCTTCGACTTAGAGCTCGATGGAAAGCTTACCTGTTCCTCTTTCAGATGGCATTAACATATTTTACGAAAAGTCGTAAGAAATAAAATTTTTTTGATCAAAACTAAAATATCCTCGGAATCATTGAAGAAGAAGTACCTTATCAGACGAAAATGTGCCATCTTTCAGATGATCAAAGTAATATTTTACGAAAAGTCGTAAAAAATACATTTTTTTTGATCAAAACTAAAATATCCTCGAAATCATTAAAAATGAAGTACCTTATAAGACGAAAATATGCCTTATCTAATAAGAGACATTAACATTTTTTTAATTACATAAATGGGCGGCATTTTATTCAGAATTAATAGTTTTTTTCATGGACAAAAAATTCGTTTAATTTTTTCCCATTAAATAATAGAATTATAGAAAAGTACTATTCGAAAAGAATCTTCAGTAGGACGGAAACGTGTTGACCACCGATTAGTTTTTTGCTAATAACTCTTGCATCCTTCGACCGACTTCTTCGACTATGAGCTCGATGGAAAGCTTATATGTTCCTCTTTCAGATGGCATTAACATGTTTTACGAAAAGTCGGTAAGAAATAAAATTTTTTTGATCAAAACTAAAATATCCTTGAAATCATTGAAGAAAAAGTACCTTATCAGACAAAAATTTGCCTTATCTAATAAGAAACGTTAAAATTTTTTTAATTGCATAAATAGGCGGTATTTTATTCAGTATTAATAGTTTTTTACATGGACAAAAAATTTGTTTAATTTTTTCCCATTCTATACTAGAATTAAAGAAAAGTACTTTGCGAAGAGAATCGGCAGTAGGACGGAATCGTGTTGACCACCGACTAGTTTTTTGCTAATAACTCTTGGATCCTGCGACCGAATTCTTCGACTTAGAACTCGATGGAAAGCTTACCTATTCCTCCTTCAGATGGCATTAACATATTTTACAAAAAGTCGTAAGAAATAAAATTTTTTTGATCAAAACTAAAATATCCTCGGAATCATTGAAGAAGAAGTACCTTATCAGACGAAAATATGCCATCTTTCAGATGATCAAAGTAATATTTTACGAAAAGTCGTAAAAATACATTTTTTTTGATCAAAACTAAAACATCCTCGAAATCATTAAAAATGAAGTACCTTATAAGACGAAAATATGCCTTATCTAATAAGAGACATTAACATTTTTTTAATTACATAAATGGGCGGCATTTTATTTAGAATTAATAGTTTTTTACATGGACAAAAAATTCGTTTAATTTTTTCCCATTAAATACTAGAATTATAGAAAAGTTCTCTGCGAAAAGAATCGGCAGTAGGACGGAATCGTGTTGACCACCGATTAGTTTTTTGCTAATAACTCTTGCATCCTTCGACCGACTTCTTCGACTATGAGGTCGACGGAAAGCTTATCTGTTCCTCTTTCAGATGGCATTAACATATTTTACGAAAGGTCATAAGAAATACAATTTTTTTGATCAAAACTAAAATATCCTCGAAATCATTGAAGAAAAAGTACCTTATCAGACAAAAATATGCCTTATCTAATAAGAAACATTTAAATTTTTTTAATTGCATAAATAGGCGGTATTTTATTCAGAATTAATAGTTTTTTACATGGACAAAAAATTTGTTTAATTTTTTCCCATTCAATACTAGAATTATAGAAAAGTACTTTGCGAAGAGAATCGGCAGTAGGACGGAATCGTGTTGACCACCGACTTGTTTTTTGCTAATAACTCTTGCATCCTTCCACCGACTTCTTCGACTTAGAGCTCGATGGAAAGCTTACCTGTTCCTCTTTCAGATGGCATTAACATATTTTACGAAAAGTCGTAAGAAATAAAATTTTTTTGATCAAAACTAAAATATCCTCGGAATCATTGAAGAAGAAGTACCTTATCAGACGAAAATGTGCCATCTTTCAGATGATCAAAGTAATATTTTACGAAAAGTCGTAAAAAATACATTTTTTTTGATCAAAACTAAAATATCCTCGAAATCATTAAAAATTAAGTACCTTATAAGACGAAAATATGCCTTATCTAATAAGAAACATTTAAATTTTTTTAATTGCATAAATAGGCGGTATTTTATTCAGAATTAATAGTTTTTTACATGGACAAAAAATTCATTTAATTTTTTCCCATTAAATACTAGAATTATAGAAAAGTACTATTCGAAAAGAATCTTCAGTAGGACGGAAACGTGTTGACCACCGATTAGTTTTTTGCTAATAACTCTTGCATCCTTCGACCGACTTCTTCGACTATGAGCTCGATGGAAAGCTTATATGTTCCTCTTTCAGATGGCATTAACATGTTTTGCGAAAAGTCGGTAAGAAATAAAATTTTTTTGATCAAAACTAAAATATCCTTGAAATCATTGAAGAAAAAGTACCTTATCAGACAAAAATAAGCCTTATCTAATAAGAAACATGTAAATTTTTTTAATTGCATAAAAAGTCGGTATTTTATTCAGTATTAATAGTTTTTTACATGGACAAAAAATTTGTTTAATTTTTTCCCATTCAATACTAGAATTATAGAAAAGTACTTTGCGAAGAGAATCGGCAGTAGGACGGAATCGTGTTGACCACCGACTAGTTTTTTGCTAATAACTCTTGGATCCTGCGACCGAATTCTTCGACTTAGAACTTGATGGAAAGCTTACCTGTTCCTCTTTCAGATGGCATTAACATATTTTACGAAAAGTCGTAAGAAATAAAATTTTTTTGATCAAAACTAAAATATACACGAAATCATTGAAAAAGAAGTACCTTATAAGACAAAAATATGCGCTATCTAATAAGAGACATTTAAATTTTTTTAATTGCATAAATGGGCAGCATTTTATTCAGAATTAATAGTTCTTTACATGGACAAAAAATTCGTTTAATTTTTTCCCATTAAAAACTAGAATTATCGAAAAGTACTTTATGAAAAGAATCGGCAGTAGGACGGAAACGTGTTGACCAGCGATTAGTTTTTTGCTAATAACTCTTGCATCCTTCGACCGACTTCTTCGACTAAGAGCTCGATGGAAAGCTTATCTGTTCCTCTTTCAGATGGCATTAACATATTTTACGAAAAGTCGTAAGAAATAAAATTTTTTTGATTAAAACTAAAATAGCCTCGGAATCATTTAAGAAGAAGTACCTTATCAGACGAAAATATGCCTTATCTTATAAAAGACATTTAAATATTTTTAATTGCATAAATGCGCGGCATTTTATTCAGAATTAATAGTTTTTTAGATGGGCTGAATTATTAGTTTTTTACTTGGACAAAAAATTCGATTAACTTTTTCCCATTAAATACTATAATTATAGAAAAGTACTTTGCGAAAAGAATCGACAGTAGGACGGAATCGTGTTGACCACCGATTAGTTTTTTGCTAATAACTCTTGCATCCTTCGACCGACTTCTTAGACTTAGAGCTCGATGGAAAGCTTATCTGTTCCTCCTTCAGATGGCATTAACATATTTTACGAAAGGTCATAAGAAATACAATTTTTTTGATCAAAACTAAAATATCCTCGAAATCATTGAAGAAAAAGTACCTTATCAGACAAAAATATGCCTTATCTTATAAGAAACATTTAAATTTTTTTAATTCCATAAATAGGCGGCATTTTATTCAGAATTAATAGTTTTTTACTTGGACAAAAAATTCGATCAATTTTTTCCCATTAAATACTAGAATTATAGAAAAGTACACTGCGAAAAGAATCGGCAGTAGGACGGAATCGTGTTGACCACCGATTAGTTTTTTGCTAATAACTCTTGCATCCTTCGACCGACTTCTTCCACTAAGAGCTCGGTGGAAAGTTTATCTTTTCCTTTTTCCGATGGCATTAACATATTTAACGAAAAGTCGTAAGAAATAAAATTTTTTTTGATCAAAACTAAAATATCCTCGAAATCATTGAAAAAGAAGTATCTTATAAGACGAAAATATACCTTATCTAATAAGAGACATTTAATTTTTTTTTAATTGCATAAATAGGCGGCATTTTATTCAGAATTAATAGACAAAAATTCGTTTAATTTTTTCCCATTAAATACTATAATTATAGAAAAGTACTTTGCGAAAAGAATCGACAGTAGGACGGAATCGTGTTGACCACCGATTAGTTTTTTGCTAATAACTCTTGCATCCTTCGACCGACTTCTTAGACTTAGAGCTCGATGGAAAGCTTATCTGTTCCTCTTTCAGATGGCATTGACATATTTTACGAAAAGTAGTGAGAAATAAAATTTTCATTGATCAAAACTAAAATATCCTCGAAATCATTGAAAAAGGAATAGCTTATCAGACAAAAATATGCCTTATCTTATAAAAGACATTTAAATATTTTTAATTACATAAATGCGCGGCATTTAATTCAGAATGAATAGTTTGTTACATGGGCTGAATTAAAAGTTTTTTACTTGGACAAAAAATTCGTTTAATTTTTTCCCATTAAATACTAGAATTATAGAAAATTACTTTGCGAAGAGAATCGGCAGTAGGACGGAAACGTGTTGACCACCGATTAGTTTTTTGCTAATAAATCTCGCATCCTTCGACCGACTTCTTCCACTAAGAGCTCGGTGGAAAGTTTATCTTTTTCTCTTTCCGATGGCATTAACATATTTAACGAAAAGTCGTAAGAAATAAAATTTTTTTTGATCAAAACTAAAATATCCTCGAAATCATTGAAAAAGAAGTATCTTATAAGACGAAAATATACCTTATCTAATAAGAGACATTTAATTTTTTTTTAATTGCATAAATAGGCGGCACTTTATTCAGAATTAATAGACAAAAATTCGTTTAATTTTTTCCCATTAAATACTATAATCATAGAAAAGTACTTTGCGAAAAGAATCGACAGTAGGACGGAATCGAGTTGACCACCGATTAGTTTTTTGCTAATAACTCTTGCATCCTTCGACCGACTTCTTCGACTAAGAGCTCGATGGAAAGCTTATCTGTTCCTCTTTCAGATGGCATTGACATATTTTACGAAAAGTAGTGAGAAATAAAATTTTCATTGATCAAAACTAAAATATCCTCGAAATCATTGAAAAAGAAGTAGCTTATCAGACGAAAATATGCCTTATCTAATAAGAGACATTTAAATTTTTTTAATTGCATAAATGGGCGGCATTTTATTCAGAATTAATAGTTTTTTACATGGACAAAAATTTCGTTTAATTTTTTTCCATTAAATACTAGAAATATAGAAAAGTACTTTGCGAAAATAGTCGACAGTAGGACGGAATCGAGTTGACCACCGATTAGTTTTTTGCTAATAACTCTTGCATCCTTCGACCGACTTCTTCGACTAAGAGCTCGATGGAAAGCTTATCTGTTCCTCTTTCAGATGGCATTGACATATTTTAAGAAAAGTCATAAGAAATAAAATCAATCAAATGGATCAATGGGTGGCATTTAATTCACAATTAATTGTTTTTTACATGGACAAAAATTTCGTTTAATTTTTTCCCATTAAATACTAGAATTATAGAAAAGTGCTTTGCGAAAAGAAACGGCAGTAGGACGGAATCGTGT
The DNA here is from genome assembly GCA_034638295.1 of Phortica okadai. Classification (NCBI taxonomy): domain Eukaryota; kingdom Metazoa; phylum Arthropoda; class Insecta; order Diptera; family Drosophilidae; genus Phortica; species Phortica okadai. The sequence goes on along the minus strand of CM067850.1, from coordinate 24,944,440 downwards.
TGACCACCGATAAGTTTTTTGCTAAAAACTCTTGCATCCTTCGACCAACTTTGTTGACTAAGAGCTCGATGGAAAGCTTATCTGTTCCTCTTTCAGATGGCATTGACATATTTTACGAAAAGTAGTGAGAAATAAAATTTTCATTGATCAAAACTAAAATATCCTCGAAATCATTGAAAAAGAAGTAGCTTATCAGACGAAAATATGCCTTATCTTATAAAAGACATTTAAATATTTTTTATTGCATAAATGCGCGGCATTTTATTCAGAATTAATAGTTTTTTACATGGACAAAAAATTCGTTTAATTTTTTCCCATTAAATACTAGAATTATAGAAAAGTACTCTGCGAAAAGAATTGGCAGTAGGGCGGAATCGTGTTGACCACCGATTAGTTTTTTGCTAATAACTCTTGCATCCTTCGACCGACTTCTTAGACTTAGAGCTCGATGCAAAGCTTATCTGTTCCTCTTTCAGATTAAATACTCCCATTAAATACTAGAATTATAGAAAAGTACTCTGCGAAAAGAATTGGCAGTAGGGCGGAATCGTGTTGACCACCGATTAGTTTTTTGCTAATAACTCTTGCATCCTTCGACCGACTTCTTAGACATAGAGCTCGATGGAAAGCTTATCTGTTCCTCTTTCAGATGGCATTAACATATTTTACGAAAAGTCGTAAGAAATAAAATTTTTTTGATCAAAACTAAAATATCATTTAAATCATTGAAGAAGAAGTACCTTATCAGACGAAAATGTGCCATCTTTCAGATGGCATTAACATTATTTACGAAAAGTTGTAAGAAATAAAATTGTTTTGATCAAAACTTAAATATCCACGAAATCATTGAAAAAGAAGTACCTTATAATACGAAAATATACCTTATCTAATAAGAGACATTTAATTTTTTTTAATTGCATAAATAGGCGGCATTTTATTCAGAATTAATAGGTTTTTACTTGGACAAAAATTTCGTTTAATTTTTTTCCATTAAATACTAGAACTATAGAAATGTAATTTGAGAAAAGAATCGGCAGTAGGACGGAATCGTGTTGACCACCGATTAGTTTTTTGGTAATATTTCTTGCATCCTTCGACCGACTTCTTCGACTAAGAGCTCGATGGAAAGCTTATCTGTTCCTCTTTCAGATGGCATTAACATATTTTACGAAAAGTCATAAGAAATAAAATTTTTTTCATCAAAACTAAAATATCCTCGAAATCATTGAAGAAGAAGTACCTTATCAGACGAAAATATGCCTTATCTAATAAGAGACATTTAAAAGTTTTTAATTGCATAAATGAGCGGCATTTAATCCAGAATTAATAGTTTTTTACATGGACAAAAAATTCGTTTAATTTTTTCCCATTAAATACTAGAATTATAAAAAAGTACTTTGCGAAAAGAATCGGCAGTAGGATGGAAACGTGTTGACCAGCGATTAGTTTTTTGCTAATAACTCTTGCATCCTTCGACCGACTTCTTCGACTAAGAGCTCGATGGAAAGCTTATCTGTTCCTCTTTCAGATGGCATTAACATATTTTACGAAAAGTCGTAAGAAATAAAATCAATCAAATGGATCAATGGGTGGCATTTTATTCAGAGTTAATTGTTTTTTACCTGGACAAAAATTTCGTTTAATTTTTTCCCATTAAATACTAGAATTATAGAAAAGTACTTTGCGAAAAGAATCGGCAGTAGGACGGAATCGTGTTGACCACCGATTAGTTTTTTGCTAATAACTCTTGCATCCTTCGACCGACTTCTTCCACTAAGAGCTCGGTGGAAAGCTTATCTGTTCCCCTTTCCGATGGCATTAACATATTTAACGAAAAGTCGTAAGAAATAAAATTTTTTTGATCAAAACTAAAATATCATCGAAATCATTGAAGAAGAAGTACCATATCAGACGAAAATATGCCATCTTTCAGATGGCATTAACATTATTTACGAAAAGTCATAAGAAATAAAATTTGTTTCATCAAAACTAAAATATCCTCGAAATCATTGAAGAAGAAGTACCTTATCAGACGAAAATATGTATTATCTAATAAGAGACATTAAAATTTTTTTAATATCATAAATGGACGGCATTTTATTCAGAATTAATAGTTTTTTACATGGAAAAAAAATTCGCTTAATTTTTTTCCATTAAATACTAGAACTATAGAAAAGTAATTTGAGAAAAGAATCGGCAGTAGGACGGAATCGTGTTGACCACCGATTAGTTTTTTGCTAATATTTCTTGCATCCTTCGACCGACTTCTTCCACTAAGAGCTCGGTAGAAAGCTTATCTGTTCCTCTTTCCGATGGCATTAACATATTAAACGAAAAGTCGTAAGAAATAAAATTTTTTTGATCAAAACTAAAATATCATCGAAATCATTGAAGAAGAAGTACCTTATCAGACGAAAATATGCCATCTTTCAGATCGCATTAACATTATTTACGAAAAGTCATAAGAAATAAAATTTGTTTCATCAAAACTAAAATATCCTCGAAATCATTGAAGAAGAAGTACCTAATCAGACGAAAATATGCCTTATCTAATAAGAGACATTTAAAATTTTTTAATTGCATAAATGAGCGGCATTTTATCCAGAATTAATAGTTTTTTACATGGACAAAAAATTCGTTTAATTTTTGCCCATTAAATACTAGAATTATAGAAAAGTTCTTTGCGAAAAGAATCGGCAGTAGGATGGAAACGTGTTGACCAGCGATTAGTTTTTTGCTAATATTTCTTGCATTCTTCGACCGACTTCTTCCACTAAGAGCTCGATGGAAAGCTTATCTGTTCCTCTTTCAGATGGCATTAACATATTTTACGAAAAGTCGTAAGAAATAAAATTTTTTTGATCAAAACTAAAATATCATCGAAATCATTGAAGAAGAAGTACCTTATCAGACGAAAATATGCCATCTTTCAGATGGCATTAACATTATTTACGAAAAGTCATAAGAAATAAAATTTGTTTCATCAAAACTAAAATATCCTCGAAATTATTGAAGAAGAAGTACCTTATCAGACGAAAATATGCCTTATCTAATAAGAGACATTTAAAATTTTAAAATTGCATAAATGAGCGGCATTTTATCCAGAATTAATAGTTTTTTACATGGACAAAAAATTCGTTTAATTTTTTCCCATTAAATACTAGAATTATAGAAAAGTACTTTGAGAAAAGAATCGGCAGTAGGATGGAAACGTGTTGACCAGCGATTAGTTTTTTGCTAATAACTCTTGCATCCTTCGACCGACTTCTTCGACTAAGAGCTCGATGGAAAGCTTATCTGTTCCTCTTTCAGATGGCATTAACATATTTTACGAAAAGTCGTTAGAAATAAAATCAATCAAATGGATCAATGGGTGGCATTTTATTCAGAGTTAATTGTTTTTTACCTGGACAAAAATTTCGTTTAATTTTTTCCCATTAAATACTGGAATTATAGAAAAGTACTTTGCGAAAAGAATCTGCAGTAGGACGGAATCGTGTTGACCACCGATTAGTTTTTTGCTATAACTCTTGCATCCTTCGCCCGACTTCTTCCACTAAGAGCTCGGTGGAAAGCTTATCTGTTCCTCTTTCCGATGGCATTAACATATTTAACGAAAAGTCGTAAGAAATAAATTTTTTTTGATCAAAACTAAAATATCCTCGAAATCATTGAAGAAGAAGTACCTTATCAGACGAAAATATGCCATCTTTCAGATGGCATTAACATATTTTACGAAAAGTCGTAAGAAATAAAATTATTTTTGATCATAACTAAAATGTCCTCGAAATCATAGCAGAAGAAGTACCTTATCAGACGAAAATATGCCTCATCTAATCAGAGACATTTAAATTTTTTTAATTGCATAAATCGGCGGCATTTTATTCAGAATTAATAGTTTTTTACATAAACAAAAACTCCGTTTAATTTTTTCACATTAAATACTATAATTATAGAAAAGTACTTTGCGAAAAGAATCTGCAGTAGGACGGAATCGTGTTGACCACCGATTAGTTTTTTGCTATAACTCTTGCATCCTTCGCCCGACTTCTTCCACTAAGAGCTCGGTGGAAAGCTTATCTGTTCCTCTTTCCGATGGCATTAACATATTTAACGAAAAGTCGTAAGAAATAAATTTTTTTTGATCAAAACTAAAATATCCTCGAAATCATTGAAGAAGAAGTACCTTATCAGACGAAAATATGCCATCTTTCAGATGGCATTAACATTATTTACGAAAAGTGATAAGAAATAAAATTTGTTTCGTCAAAACTAAAATATCCTCGAAATCATTGAAGAAGAAGTACCTTATCAGACGAAAATATGCATTATCTAATAAGAGACATTAAAATTTTTTTAATTGCATAAATGGACGGCATTTTATTCAGAATTAATAGTTTTTTACATGGGAAAAAAATTCGCTTAATTTTTTTCCATTAAATACTAGAACTATAGAAAAGTAATTTGAGAAAAGAATCGGCAGTAGGACGGAATCGTGTTGACCACCGAATAGTTTTTTGCTTATATTTCTTGCATCCTTCGACCGACTTCTTCGACTAAGAGCTCGATGGAAAGCTTATCTGTTCGTCTTTCAGATGGCATTAACTTATTTTACGAAAAGTCATAAGAAATAACATTTTTTTCATCAAAACTAAAATATCATCGAAATCATTGAAGAAGAAGTACCTTATCAGACGAAAATATACCTTATCTAATAAGAGACATTTAAAATTTTTTAATTGCATAAATGAGCGGCATTTTATCCAGAATTAATAGTTTTTTACATGGACAAAAAATTCGTTTAATTTTTTCCCATTAAATACTAGAATTATAGAAAAGTACTCTGCGAAAAGAATTGGCAGTAGGGCGGAATCGTGTTGACCACCGATTAGTTTTTTGCTTATAACTCTTGCATCCTTCGACCGACTTCTTAGACTTAGAGCTCGATGGAAAGCTTATTTGTTCCTCTTTCAGATGGCATTAACATATTTTGCGAAAAGTCGTAAGAAATAAAATTTTTTTGATCAAAACTAAAATATCCTCGAAATCATTAAAAAAGAAGTATCTTATCAGACGAAAATATACCTTATCTAATAAGAGACATTTAATTTTTTTTAATTGCATAAATAGGCGGCATTTTATTCAGAATTAATAGGTTTTTACTTGGACAAAAAATTCGTTTAATTTTTTCCCATTAAATACTAGAATTATAGAAAAGTACTCTGCGAAAAGAATTGGCAGTAGGGCGTAATCGTATTGACCACCGATTAGTTTTTTGCTTATAACTCTTGCATCCTTCGCCCGACTTCTTCCACTAAGAGCTCGGTGGAAAGCTTATCTGTTCCTCTTTCCGATGGCATTAACATATTTAACGAAAAGTCGTAAGAAATAAATTTTTTTTGATCAAAACTAAAATATCCTCGAAATCATTGAAGAAGAAGTACCTTATCAGACGAAAATATGCCATCTTTCAGATGGCATTAACATATTTTACGAAAAGTCGTAAGAAATAAAATTATTTTTGATCATAACTAAAATGTCCTCGAAATCATTGAAGAAGAAGTACCTTATCAGACGAAAATATGCATTATCTAATAAGAGACATTAAAATTTTTTTAATTGCATAAATGGACGGCATTTTATTCAGAATTAATAGTTTTTTACATGGGAAAAAAATTCGCTTAATTTTTTTCCATTAAATACTAGAACTATAGAAAAGTAATTTGAGAAAAGAATCGGCAGTAGGACGGAATCGTGTTGACCACCGAATAGTTTTTTGCTTATATTTCTTGCATCCTTCGACCGACTTCTTCGACTAAGAGCTCGATGGAAAGCTTATCTGTTCGTCTTTCAGATGGCATTAACTTATTTTACGAAAAGTCATAAGAAATAACATTTTTTTCATCAAAACTAAAATATCATCGAAATCATTGAAGAAGAAGTACCTTATCAGACGAAAATATGCCTCATCTAATCAGAGACATTTAAATTTTTTTAATTGCATAAATCGGCGGCATTTTATTCAGAATTAATAGTTTTTTACATAAACAAAAACTCCGTTTAATTTTTTCACATTAAATACTATAATTATAGAAAAGTACTTTGCGAAAAGAATCTGCAGTAGGACGGAATCGTGTTGACCACCGATTAGTTTTTTGCTATAACTCTTGCATCCTTCGCCCGACTTCTTCCACTAAGAGCTCGGTGGAAAGCTTATCTGTTCCTCTTTCCGATGGCATTAACATATTTAACGAAAAGTCGTAAGAAATAAATTTTTTTTGATCAAAACTAAAATATCCTCGAAATCATTGAAGAAGAAGTACCTTATCAGACGAAAATATGCCATCTTTCAGATGGCATTAACATTATTTACGAAAAGTGATAAGAAATAAAATTTGTTTCGTCAAAACTAAAATATCCTCGAAATCATTGAAGAAGAAGTACCTTATCAGACGAAAATATGCATTATCTAATAAGAGACATTAAAATTTTTTTAATTGCATAAATGGACGGCATTTTATTCAGAATTAATAGTTTTTTACATGGGAAAAAAATTCGCTTAATTTTTTTCCATTAAATACTAGAACTATAGAAAAGTAATTTGAGAAAAGAATCGGCAGTAGGACGGAATCGTGTTGACCACCGAATAGTTTTTTGCTTATATTTCTTGCATCCTTCGACCGACTTCTTCGACTAAGAGCTCGATGGAAAGCTTATCTGTTCGTCTTTCAGATGGCATTAACTTATTTTACGAAAAGTCATAAGAAATAACATTTTTTTCATCAAAACTAAAATATCATCGAAATCATTGAAGAAGAAGTACCTTATCAGACGAAAATATACCTTATCTAATAAGAGACATTTAAAATTTTTTAATTGCATAAATGAGCGGCATTTTATCCAGAATTAATAGTTTTTTACATGGACAAAAAATTCGTTTAATTTTTTCCCATTAAATACTAGAATTATAGAAAAGTACTCTGCGAAAAGAATTGGCAGTAGGGCGGAATCGTGTTGACCACCGATTAGTTTTTTGCTTATAACTCTTGCATCCTTCGACCGACTTCTTAGACTTAGAGCTCGATGGAAAGCTTATTTGTTCCTCTTTCAGATGGCATTAACATATTTTGCGAAAAGTCGTAAGAAATAAAATTTTTTTGATCAAAACTAAAATATCCTCGAAATCATTAAAAAAGAAGTATCTTATCAGACGAAAATATACCTTATCTAATAAGAGACATTTAATTTTTTTTAATTGCATAAATAGGCGGCATTTTATTCAGAATTAATAGGTTTTTACTTGGACAAAAAATTCGTTTAATTTTTTCCCATTAAATACTAGAATTATAGAAAAGTACTCTGCGAAAAGAATTGGCAGTAGGGCGTAATCGTATTGACCACCGATTAGTTTTTTGCTTATAACTCTTGCATCCTTCGACCGACTTCTTAGACTTAGAGCTCGATGGAAAGCTTATTTGTTCCTCTTTCAGATGGCATTAACATATTTTGCGAAAAGTCGTAAGAAATAAAATTTTTTTGATCAAAACTAAAATATCATCGAAATCATTGAAGAAGAAGTACCTTATCAGACGAAAATATGCCATCTTTCAGATGGCATTAACATTATTTACGAAAAGTTGTAAGAAATACAATTTTTTTGACCAAACTTAAATATCCACGAAATCATTGAAAAAGAAGTACCTTATAATACGAAAATATGCCTTATCTAATAAGAGACATTTAAATTTTTTTAATTGCATAAATGAGCGGCATTTTATTCAGAATTAATAGTTTTTTACATGGAAAAAAAATTTCTCTTAATCTTTTTCCATTAAATACTAGAACTATAGAAAAGTACTTTGAGAAAAGAATCGGCAGTAGGACCGAATCGTGTTGACCATCGATTAGTTTTTTGTTAATAACTCTTGCATCCTTCGACCGACATCTTCGACTAAGAGCTCGATGGAAAGCTTATCTGTTCCTCTTTCAGATGGCATTAACATATTTTACGAAAAGTCGTAAGAAATAAAATTTTTTTTGATCAAAACTAAAATATCCTCGAAATCATTGAAAAAGAACTAGCTTATCAGACGAAAATATTCCTTATCTAATAAGAGACATTTACATTTTTTTAATTGCATAAATAGGCGGCATTTTATTCAGAATTACTTGTTTTTTACTTGGACAAAAAATTCGTTTAATTCTTTCCCATTAAGTACTAGAATTATAGAAAAGTACTCTGCGAAAAGAATCGGCAGTAGGGCGAAATCGTGTTGACCACCGATTAGTTTTTTGCTAATAACTCTTGCATCCTTCGACCAACTTCTTAGACTTAGACCTCGATGGAAAGCTTATTTGTTCCTCTTTCAGATGGCATTAACATATTTTACGAAAAGTCGTAAGAAATAAAATTTTTTTGATCAAACCTAAAATATCATCGAAATCATTGAAGAAGAAGTACCTTATCAGACGAAAATATGCCATCTTTCAGATGGCATTAACATTATTTACGAAAAAATGTAAGAAATAAAATTTTTTTGATCAAAACTTAAATATCCACGAAATCTATGAAAAAGAAGTACCTTATAATACGAAAATATGCCTTATCTAATAAGAGACATTTAAATTTTGTTAATTGCATAAATAGGCGGCATTTTATTCAGAATTAATAGGTTTTTACTTGGACAAAAAATTCGTTTAATTTTTTCCCATTAAATACTGGAATTATAGAAAAGTACTCTGCGAAAAGAATTGGCAGTAGGGCGGAATCGTGTTGACCACCGATTAGTTTTTTGGTAATAACTCTTGCATCCTTCGACCGACTTTTTCGACTAAGAGCTGGATGGAAAGCTTATCTATTCCTCTTTCTAAAACTAAAATATTCTTGAAATCATTGAAGAAGAAGTACCTTATCAGACGAAAATATGCATTATCTAATAAGAGACATTAAAATTTTTTTAATTGCATAAATAGGCGGCATTTTATTCAGAATTACTAGTTTTTTACTTGTACAAAAAATTCGTTTAATTCTTTCCCATTAAATACTAGAATTATAGAAAAGTACTCTGCGAAAAGAATCGGCAGTAGGGCGAAATCGTGTTGACCATCGATTAGTTTTTTGCTAATAACTCTTGCATCCTTCGACCAACTTCTTAGACTTAGACCTCGATGGAAAGCTTATTTGTTCCTCTTTCAGATGGCATTAACATATTTTACGAAAAGTCGTAAGAAGTAAAATTTTTTTGATCAAACCTAAAATATCATCGAAATCATTGAAGAAGAAGTACCTTATCAGACGAAAATATGCCATCTTTCAGATGGCATTAACATTATTTACGAAAAGTTGTAAGAAATAAAATTTTTTTGATCAAAACTTAAATATCCACGAAATCTATGAAAAAGAAGTACCTTATAATACGAAAATATGCCTTATCTAATAAGAGACATTTAAATTTTGTTAATTGCATAAATAGGCGGCATTTTATTCAGAATTAATAGGTTTTTACTTGGACAAAAAATTCGTTTAATTTTTTCCCATTAAATACTGGAATTATAGAAAAGTACTCTGCGAAAAGAATTGGCAGTAGGGCGGAATCGTGTTGACCACCGATTAGTTTTTTGGTAATAACTCTTGCATCCTTCGACCGACTTTTTCGACTAAGAGCGGGATGGAAAGCTTATCTATTCCTCTTTCTAAAACTAAAATATTCTTGAAATCATTGAAGAAGAAGTACCTTATCAGACGAAAATATGCATTATCTAATAAGAGACATTAAAATTTTTTTAATTGCATAAATAGGCGGCATTTTATTCAGAATTACTAGTTTTTTACTTGGACAAAAAATTCGTTTAATTCTTTCCCATTAAATACTAGAATTATAGAAAAGTACTCTGCGAAAAGAATCGGCAGTAGGGCGAAATCGTGTTGACCACCGATTAGTTTTTTGCTAATAACTCTTGCATCCTTCGACCAACTTCTTAGACTTAGACCTCGATGGAAAGCTTATTTGTTCCTCTTTCAGATGGCATTAACATATTTTACGAAAAGTCGTAAGAAGTAAAATTTTTTTGATCAAACCTAAAATATCATCGAAATCATCGAAGAAGAAGTACCTTATCAGACGAAAATATGCCATCTTTCAGATGGCATTAACATTATTTACGAAAAGTCGTAAGAAATAAAATCAATCAAATGGATCAATGGGTGGCATTATATTCAGAGTTAATTGTTTTTTACCTGGACAAAAATTTCGTTTAATTTTTTCCCATTAAATACTAGAATTATAGAAAAGTACTTTGCGAAAAGAATCGGCAGTAGGACGGAATCGTGTTGAACACCGATTAGTTTTTTGCTAATAACTCTTGCATCCTTCGACCGATTTCTTCGACTAAGAGCTTGATGGAAAGCTTATCTGTTCGTCTTTCAGATGGCATTAATATATTTTAGGAAAAGTCGTAAGAAATAAAAATTTTTTCATCAAAACTAAAATATCCTCGAAATCATTGAAGAAGAAGTACCTTATCAGTCGAAAATATGCCTTATCTAATAAGAGACATTTAAAATTTTTTAATTGCATAAGTGAGCGGCATTTTATCCAGAATTAATAGTTTTTTACATGGACAAAAAATTCGTTTAATTTTTTCCCATTAAATACTAGAATTATAGAAAAGTACTTTGCGAAAAGAATCGGCAGTAGGACGGAAACGTGTTGACCACCGATTAGTTTTTTGCTAATAACTCTTGCATCCTTCGACCGACTTCTTCCACTAAGAGCTCGGTGGAAAGCTTATCTGTTCCTCTTTCCGATGGCATTAACATATTTAACGAAAAGTCGTAAGAAATAAATTTTTTTTTGATCAAAACTAAAATATCCTCGAAATCATTAAAAAAGAAGTATCTTATCAGACGAAAATATACCTTATCTAATAAGGGACATTTAATTTTTTTAATTGCATAAATAGGCGGCATTTTATTCAGAATTAATAGGTTTTTACTTGGACAATAAATTCGTTTAATTTTTTCCCATTAAATACTAGAATTATAGAAAAGTACTTTGCGAAAAGAATCGGCAGTAGGACGGAAACGTGTTGACCACCGATTAGTTTTTTGCTAATAACTCTTGCATCCTTCGACCGACTTCTTCCACTAAGAGCTCGGTGGAAAGCTTATCTGTTCCTCTTTCCGATGGCATTAACATATTTAACGAAAAGTCGCAAGAAATAAATTTTTTTTTGATCAAAACTAAAATATCCTCGAAATCATTAAAAAAGAAGTATCTTATCAGACGAAAATATACCTTATCTAATAAGGGACATTTAATTTTTTTAATTGCATAAATAGGCGGCATTTTATTCAGAATTAATAGGTTTTTACTTGGACAATAAATTCGTTTAATTTTTTCCCATTAAATACTAGAATTATAGAAAAGTACTCTGCGAAAAGAATTGGCAGTAGGGCGGAATCGTGTTGACCACCGATTAGTTTTTTGCTAATAACTCTTGCATCCTTCGACCGACTTCTTAGACTTAGAGCTTGATCGAAAGCTTATTTGTTCCTCTTTCAGATGGCATTAACATATTTTACGAAAAGTCGTAAGAAATAAAATTTTTTTGATCAAAACTAAAATATCATCGAAATCATTGAAGAAGAAGTACCTTATCAGACGAAAATATGACATCTTTCAGATGGCATTAACATTATTTACGAAAAGTTGTAAGAAATACAATTTTTTTGAACAAAACTTAAATATCCACGAAATCATTGAAAAGAAGTACCTTATCAGACGAAAATATGCCTTATCTAATAAGAGAGATTTAATTTTTTTTAATTGCATAAATAGGCGGCATTTTATTCAGAATTAATAGGTTTTTACTTGGACAAAAAAATTCGTTTAATTTTTTCCCATTAAATACTAGAATTATAGAAAAGTACTCTGCGAAAAGAATTGGCAGTAGGGCGGAATCGTGTTGACCACCGATTAGTTTTTTTGTAATAACTCTTGCATCCTTCGACCGACTTTTTCGACTAAGAGCTGGATGGAAAGCTTATCTATTCGTCTTTCTAAAACTAAAATATTCTTGAAATCATTGAAGAAGAAGTACCTTATCAGACGAAAATATGCATTATCTAATAAGAGACATTAAAATTTTTTTAATTGCATAAATGGACGGCATTTTATTCAGAATTAATATTTTTTACATAGAAAAAAAATTCGCTTAATTTTTTTTCATTAAATACTAGAACTATAGAAAAGTAATTTGAGAAAAGAATCGGCAGTAGGACGGAATCGTGTTGACCACCGATTAGTTTTTTGCTAATATTTCTTGCATCCTTCGACCGACTTCTTCGACTAAGAGCTCGATGGAAAGCTTATCTGTTCGTCTTTCAGATGTTATTAACATATTTTACGAAAAGTCATAAGAAATAAAATTTTTTTCATCAAAACTAAAATATCCTCGAAATCATTGAAGAAGAAGTACCTTATCAGACGAAAATATGCCTTATCTAATAAGAGACATTTAATTTTTTTTAATTGCATAAATAGGCGGCATTTTATTCAGAATTAATAGGTTTTTACTTGGACAAAAAAATTCGTTTAATTTTTTCCCATTAAATACTAGAATTATAGAAAAGTACTCTGCGAAAAGAATTGGCAGTAGGGCGGAATCGTGTTGACCACCGATTAGTTTTTTTGTAATAACTCTTGCATCCTTCGACCGACTTTTTCGACTAAGAGCTGGATGGAAAGCTTATCTATTCGTCTTTCTAAAACTAAAATATTCTTGAAATCATTGAAGAAGAAGTACCTTATCAGACGAAAATAAACATTATCTAATAAGAGACATTAAAATTTTTTTAATTGCATAAATGGACGGCATTTTATTCAGAATTAATATTTCTTACATAGAAAAAAAATTCGCTTAATTTTTTTTTATTAAATACTAGAACTATAGAAAAGTAATTTGAGAAAAGAATCGGCAGTAGGACGGAATCGTGTTGACCACCGATTAGTTTTTTGCTAATATTTCTTGCATCCTTCGACCGACTTCTTCGACTAAGAGCTCGATGGAAAGCTTATCTGTTCGTCTTTCAGATGTTATTAACATATTTTACGAAAAGTCATAAGAAATAAAATTTTTTTCATCAAAACTAAAATATCCTCGAAATCATTGAAGAAGAAGTACCTTATCAGACGAAAATATGCCTTATCTAATAAGAGACATTAAAATTTTTTTAATTGCATAAATGGACGGCATTTTATTCAGAATTAATATTTTTTACATAGAAAAAAAATTCGCTTAATTTTTTTTCATTAAATACTAGATCTATAGAAAAGTAATTTGAGAAAAGAATCGGCAGTAGGACGGAATCGTGTTGACCACCGATTAGTTTTTTGCTAATAACTCTTGCATCCTTCGACCGGTTTCTTCGACTAAAAGCTTGATGGAAAGCTTATCCTCTTAAGCCTCTTTCAGATAGCATTAACATATTTTACGAAAAGTCGAAAGAATTAAAATTTTTTTGATCAAAACTAAAATATTCTTGAAATCATTGAAGAAGAAGTACATTATCAGACGAAAATATGCCTTATCTAATAAGAGACAATTAAATTTTTTTAATTGCATAAATGGACGGCATTTTATTCAGAATTAATAGTTTTTTACATGGAAAAAAAAATTTCTCTTAATCTTTTTCCATTAAATACTAGAACTATAGAAAAGTACTTTGAGAAAAGAATCGGCAGTAGGACGGAATCGTGTTGACCATCGATTAGTTTTTTTGTAATAACTCTTGCATCCTTCGACCGACTTTTTCGACTAAGAGCTGGATGGAAAGCTTATCTATTCGTCTTTCTAAAACTAAAATATTCTTGAAATCATTGAAGAAGAAGTACCTTATCAGACGAAAATAAACATTATCTAATAAGAGACATTAAAATTTTTTTAATTGCATAAATGGACGGCATTTTATTCAGAATTAATATTTCTTACATAGAAAAAAAATTCGCTTAATTTTTTTTTATTAAATACTAGAACTATAGAAAAGTAATTTGAGAAAAGAATCGGCAGTAGGACGGAATCGTGTTGACCACCGATTAGTTTTTTGTTAACAACTCTTGCATCCTTCGACCGACATCTTCGACTAAGAGCTCGATGGAAAGCTTATCTGTTCCTCTTTCAGATGGCATTAACATATTTTACGAAAAGTCGTAAGAAATAAAATTTTTTTTGATCAAAACTACAATATCTTCGAAATCATTGAAAAAGAAGTAGCTTATCAGACGAAAATATGCCTTATCTACTAAGGGACATTTAAATTTTTTAATTGCATAAATAGGCGGCATTTTATTCAGAATTAAAAGTTTTTTACTTGGACAAAAAATTCGTTTAATTCTTTCCCATTAAATACTAGAATTATAGAAAAGTACTCTGCGAAAAGAATCGGCAGTAGGGCGGAATCGTGTTGACCACCGAATAGTTTTTTGCTAATAACTCTTGCATCCTTCGACCGACTTCTTCGACTTGAAGCTGCATGGAAAGCTTATCTGTTCCTCTTTCAGATGGCTTTAACATATTTTACGAAAAGTCGTAAGAAATAAAATTTTTTTGATCAAAACTAAAATATCATCGAAATCATTGAAAATGAAGTACCTTATACGACGAAAATATGCCTTATCTAATAAGAGACATTACCATTTTTTTAATTATATAAATGGGCGGGATTTTATTCACAACTAATAATTTTTTACGTGGACAAAAAATTTGTTTAATTTTTTCCCATTAAATACTAGAATTAGAGAAATGTACTTTGCGAAAAGAATCGGTAGTAGGACGGAAACGTGTTGACCACCGATTAGTTTTTTGCTAATAACTCTTGCAACCTTCGACCGACTTAAAACTCTTACCTGTTCCTCTTTCAGATGGTACTAACATATTTTACGAAAAGTCATAAGAGATAACATTTTTTTGATCAAAACTTAAATATCCTCGAAATCATTGAAGAAGAAGTACCTTATCAGACGAAAATATGCCATCTTTGAGATGGCATTAACATATTTTACGAAAAGTTGTAAGAAATAAAATTTTTTTGATCAAAACTAAAATATCCACGAAATCATTGAAAAAGAAGTACCTTATAAGACGAAATTATGCCTTATCTAATAAGAGATATTTGAATTTTTTTAATAAATAAATGGGCGGCATTTTATTCAGAATTAATAATTTTTTACATGGACAAAAAATTCGTTTAATTTTTTCCCATTAAATACTAGAATTATAGAAAACTACTTTGCGAAAAGAATCGGTAGTAGGACGGAAACGTGTTGACCACCGATTAGTTTTTTGCTTATGACTCTTGCATCCTTCGACCGACTTCTTCGACTTAGAGCTCGATGGAAAGCTTACCTGTTCCTCTTTCAAATGGCATTAACATATTTTACGAAAAGTCATAAGAGATAATATTTTTTTGATCAAAACTAAAATATCCTCGAAATCATTGAAGAAGAAGTCCCTTATCAGGCGAGAATATGTCATCTTTCAGATGGCATTAACATATTTTACGAAAAGTTGTAAGAAATACAATTTTTTTGATCAAAACTAAAATATTCACGAAATCATTAAAAAAGAAGTACCTTATAAGACGAAAATATGCCTTATCTAATAAGAGACATTTGAATTTTTTTAATTGCATAAATGGGCGGCATTTTATTCAGAATTAATAGTTTTTTACATGGACAAAAATGTCGTTTAATTTTTTCCCATTAAATACTAGAATTATAGAAAAGTACTTTGCGAAAATAATCGGCAGTAGGACGGAATCGTGTTGACCACCGATTAGTTTTTTGCTAATAATTCTTGCATCCTTTGAACGACTTCTTCGACTATGATCTCGATGGAAAGCTTATCTGTTCCTCTTTCAGATGCCATTAACATATTTTACGAAAAGTCGTAAGAAATAAAATTATGTTTGATCAAAACTAATATATCTTCGAAATCATTGAAGAAGAAATACCTTATCAGACGAAAATATGCCTTATCTAATAAGAGACATTTAAATTTTTTTAATTGCATAAATCGGCGACATTTTATTCAGAATTAAAAGTATTTTACATGGACAAAAAATTCGTTTAATTTTTTCCCATTAAATACTAGAAATATAGAAAAGTACTTTGCGAAAAGAATCGGCAGTAGGTCGGAATCGTGTTGACTACCGATTAGTTTTTTGCTAATAACTCTT
This sequence comes from Phortica okadai, assembly GCA_034638295.1. Lineage (NCBI taxonomy): Eukaryota > Metazoa > Arthropoda > Insecta > Diptera > Drosophilidae > Phortica > Phortica okadai. The sequence continues at coordinate 24,928,203 of CM067850.1, read as the reverse complement.
GCATCCTTCGACCGACTTCTTCGACTAAGAGGTCGATGGAAAGCTGATCTGTTCCTCTTTCAGATGGCAATATCATATTTTACGAAAAGTTGTAAGAAATAAAATTTTTTGGATCAAAACTAAAATATCCTTGAAATCATTCAAGAAGAAGTACCTTATCAGACGAAAATATGCCTTATCTAATAAGAGACATTTAAATTTTTTTAATTGCATAAATGGGCGGCATTTTATTCAGAATTAATAGTTTTTCACATGGACAAAAAATTCGTTTAATTTTTTCCCATTAAATACTAGAATTATAGAAAAGTACTTTGCGAAAAGAATCGGCAGTAGAACGGAATCGTGTTGACCACCGATTAGTTTTTTGATAATTACTCTTGCATCTTTCAACCGACTTTTTCGACTAAGAGCTGGATGGAAAGCTTAACTGTTCCTCTTTCATATGGCATTAACATATTTTACGAAAAGTCATAAGAAATAAAATTTTTTTGATCAAAACTAAAATATCCTCGGAATCATTGAAGAAGATGTACCTTATCAGAAGAAAATATGCCTTATCTAATAAGAGACATTTAAATTTTTTTAATTGCATAAATGGGTTGCATTTTATTCAGAATTAATAGTTTTTTACATGGACAAAAATTTCGTTTAATTTTTTCCTATTAAATACAAGAATTATAGAAAAGTACTTTGCGAAAATAGTCGGCAGTAGGACGGAATCGTGTTGACCACCGATTAGTTTTTTGCTAATAACTCTTGCATCCTTCGACCGATTTCTTCGACTAAGAGCTTGATGGAAAGCTTATCCTCTTAAGCCTCTTTCAGATAGCATTAACATATTTTACAAAAAGTCGAAACAATTAAATTTTTTTTGATCAAAATCATTGAAGAAGAAGTACATTATCAGACGAAAATATGCCTTATTTAATAAGAGACATTTAAATTTTTTTAATTGCATAAATGGGCGGCATTTTATTCAGAATTAATAGTTTTTTACATGGACAAAACATTCGTTTAATTTTGTCCCATTAAATACTAGAATTATAGAAAAGTACTTTGCGAAAATAATCGGCAGTAGGACGGAATCGTGTTGACCACCGATTAGTTTTTTGCTAATAACTCTTGCATCCTTCGACCGACTTCTTCGACTAAGAGCTTGATGGAAAGCTTATCTGTTCCTCTTTAAGATGGCATTAACATATTTTACGAAAAGTCGTAAGAAATAAAATTTTTTTTATCAAAACTAAAATTTTCTTGAAATCATTGAAGAAGAAGTACCTTATCAGACGAAAATATGCCTTATCTAATAAGAGACATTTAAATTTTTTTAATTGCATAAATGGACGGCATTTTATTCAGAATTAATAGTTTTTTACATGGAAAAAAAATTCGCTTAATTTTTTTCCATTAAATACTAGAACTATAGAAAAGTAATTTGAGAAAAGAATCGGCAGTAGGACGGAATCGTGTTGACCACCGATTAGGTTTTTGCTAATATTTCTTGCATCCTTCGACCGACTTCTTCGACTAAAAGCTCGATGGAAAGCTTATCTATTCGTCTTTCAGATGGCATTAACATATTTTACGAAAAGTCATAAGAAATTAAATTTTTTTGATCAAAACTAAAATATCTTTGAAATCATTGAAGAAGAAGTACCTTATCAGACGAAAATATGCCTTATCTAATAAGAGACATTTAAATTTTTTTAATTGCATAAATGAGCGGCGTTTTATTCAGACTTAATAGTTTTTTACATGGACAAAAACTTCGTTTAATTTTTTCCCATTAAATAATAGAATTATAGAAAAGTACTTTGCGAAAAGAATTGGCAGTAGAACGGAATCGTGTTGACCACCGATTAGTTTTTTGATAATTACTCTTGCATCTTTCAACCGACTTTTTCGACTAAGAGCTGGATGGAAAGCTTAACTGTTTCTCTTTCAGATGGCATTAACATATTTTACGAAAAGTCATAAGAAATAAAATTTTTTTGATCAAAACTAAAATATCCTCGGAATCATTGAAGAAGATGTACCTTATCAGACGAAAATATGCCTTATCTAATAAGAGACATTTAAGTTTTTTAATTTGCATAAATGGGCGGCATTTTATTCAGAATTAATAGTTTTTTACATGGACAAAAAATTCGTTTAATTTTTTCCCATTAAATACTATAATTATAGAAAAGTACTTTGCAAAAATAATCGGCAGTAGGACGGAAAACTAAAATATTCTTGAAATCATTAAAGAAGAAGTACCTTATCAGACGAAAATATGCCTTATCTAATAAGAGACATTTAAATTTTTTTAATTGCATAAATGGAAGGCATTTTATTCAGAATTAATAGTTTTTTACATGGAAAAAAAATTCGCTTAATTTTTTTTCATTAAATACTAGAACTATAGAAAAGTAATTTGAGAAAAGAATCGGCAGTAGCACGGAATCGTGTTGACCACCGATTAGTTTTTTGCTAATATTTCTTGCATCCTTCGACCGACTTCTTCGACTAAGAGCTCGATGGAAAGCTTATCTGTTCGTCTTTCAGATGGCTTTAACATATTTTACGAAAAGTCATAAGAAATAAAATTTTTTTGATCAAAACTAAAATATCCTTGAAATCATTGAAGAAGAAGTACCTTATCAGACGAAAATATGCCTTATCTAATAAGAGACATTTAAATTTTTTTAATTGCATAAATGGGCGGCATTTTATTCAGAATTAATAGTTTTTTACATGGACAAAAAATTCGTTTAATTTTTTCCCATTAAATACTAGAATTATAGAAAAGTACTTTGCGAAAATAATCGACAGTAGGACTGAATCGTGTTGACCACCGATTAGTTTTGTGCTAATAAATCTTGCATATTTCGACCGACTTCTTCGACTAAGAGCTCGATGGAAAGCTTATCTGTTCCTCTTTCAGATGGCATTAACATATTTTAAGAAAAGTCATAAGAAATAAAATCAATCAAATGGATCAATGGGTGGCATTTTATTCAGAATTAATTGTTTTTTACCTGGACAAAAATTTCGATTAATTTTTTCCCATTAAATAGTAGAATTATAGAAAAGTACTTTGCGAAAATAGTCGGCAGTAGGACGGAATCGAGTTGACCACCGATTAGTTTTTTGCTAATAACTCTTGCAGCCTTCGACCGAGTTCTTCGACTAAGAGCTTGATGGAAAGCTTATCTGTTCCTCTTTCAGATGGCATTAACAAATTTTACGAAAAGTCGAAAGAATTAAAATTTTTTTTATCAAAACTAAAATATCCTCGGAATTATTGAAGAAAATGTACCTTATCAGACGAAAATATGCCTTATCTAATATGAGATATTTAAATTTTTTTAATTTTATTCAGAATTAATAGTTTTTTACATGGAAAAAAAATTCGCTTAATTTTTTTCCATTAAATACTAGAACTATAGAAAAGGAATTTGAGAAAAGAATCGGCAGTAGGATGGAATCGTGTTGACCACCGATTAGTTTTTTGCTAATATTTCTTGCATCCTTCGACCGACTTCTTCGACTAAGAGCTCGATGGAAAGCTTATCTGTTCCTGTTCAGATTTTTTTTTTTTTTATACTCTTCACGCAAGTGAATAGTATTATAACTTTGTCCTGAAGTTTGTAACAGCAAGAAGGAGGGGAGGGGGACCCCATAAAGTATATATATTCTTGATCAGCTCAACAAGACGAGTTGATATAGCCATGTCCGTCTGTCCGTCCGTCCGTCCGTCCGTCCGTCCGTCCGTCTGTCTGTGAATATTCTGTCTCCTCCCACAGTTTTGAAGATATCGAGCTGAAGTTTTGCAGGGAGTCTTCTCTAATGTGTGGTCAAATCATTGGTCGGAACCGGCCATATCGGATTATTGGAACTGGTAGCCCCCATACGAAATGAAAAAGAAAAACAAATTTTAATCGTTATATGGAAAACTTTTTTGTTTTGTAAGATAGAGGGCTGAAATTTCAAACATAGTAGTTTAACATAGTCCGACATAATGCCTGAAAGTTTCATTGAGATCGGGCAACTAGAACTAGTAGCTGCCATACAAAATGAAGAAGAGGAAGAGAAATTTAGATTTAACGTCGTTGTATGGAAAACTTTTTTGTTTTGTATGATAGAGGGCTGAAATTTTAAACTTAGTAGTATTACATAGTTCGATTAAATGCCTGAAAGTTTCATTAAGATCGGGCAACTGGAACTGGTAGCTGCCATACAAAATGAAGAAGAGGAAGATAAGCAATATTCACGTCGTTGTATGGACATTTTTTTTGTTTCTTAACCAATTGACATGAAACTTCACAGTTATGTTCTTGGGGAGGCATTAAAACTATTTTGACAAAAATGGGCATGGTTACGCCCACTTTTACCAAAAATCAATAATTTGCATATCTCCGGCACCCAATGAGCAAAAACAATGAAAATTTGTATATAGGCTAATTAGATGAAGAAAAAATATATTCAGTCAAAAAAATAGGCGTGGCACAAGAAATAAGCGTGAAGAGTATTTAAGCTTCAGCCTTGCTGAAGTTAGCGTCCTTACTGGTTTTATTAAAACTTTGCTTTATTTATTGGATCTTCTCTTTATGAGACTAACAATAAGTTTGCAGATCTTATTCCTATATGTTAACTAGCAGTTCTTTTGGACTGCAGATAGGTTGCGGGGCCCTAGGGTCTATCGGTGGGTTGGAAGGTCATTTCGGCGAAGACGGGATTGGCTGCACAACCTTGTTAATCTTCTGACGAGATGGTTAGGGTGCGTAGAAAGCTTGCAGTAGTATTGTTCCTTGAGTTCTGCTATTACATCTCTGACTGGTTGAATATTTAAATCTTTTTGTATGTTTCGTTTCGAACATACCACGGTGCCCCGGTGATGGTTCTCAATATCTTTGACTGGGTTCTCTGGTTGATTTCAATGTTGCCACTGCTAGCGTTTCCCCATAGCTGGGAGCCGTAGGTCCAGATAGGTTTGAGAACAGAATTGTAGAGCAGGACTTTGTAGTCAAGACTAAGGGAAGAGCGAGCGTTGATAAGCCAGTGGAGGCTATTTGTTTTTAGTTTTAAATGCGTTCTCTTGTCCTCGATGTGCCTGCGCCATGTGAGTCTTCTATCGAGGTGTACTCCGAGGTACGTCACTTCGTTTGTTTGCGGAAGCGTAGTGTTGTTTAACATCAGCGGTGGGCAATCTTGCCTGTTTAGAGTGAACGTAACGTGTTTGCATTTTTGTTCGTTGACTTTTATTAAGGTCAAGTTGCGAATTCCGTAAAGTACGAACGTGTTTTTCTTGTGCTCCGGAAAATTAACTTAAAACCCATCAGTGCAGTGAAAGATCTTATAATAATTAGTGTATATCGCGAAAAGACGCTTAGTGCGATAAATTCGCACAAATCAATTTATTAGCCACAATAAACAATAAAAAACAATTAAAACTAAATCTCAATTAAAACAGTGAGTACAAAAGAAATCGAAACTCGCAGTGAACTGCAGCAGTAAGCAAGATGAGTGTCGGCTCTCTTTGCAACGGAACAACGCGTATTTCACCTATAACGCCGCGTCAACCGAAAATACTGCAGCTCTAGAGCGATCGAGGGCAATGACCAATGCAGAGCACGAACTATTGCATGTAGCGAGCGGGAGAGCGCGTTCTTGCTCTCCGTCGCTACCGTCCACGTCTCAAACGCCGCAGAGCGCCGTGTCCGCTCATCAGCAGATATTTATTGGCCCATCTACGACGACTAGTACAACAATGTCACTAACTACCTCAACAGTAAGTACAACAACAACTTCAACGGTATCAACTGCCCGTCCAATTGCCAATGCAAATATAACTGGCGCAACATTACCTAAAGAAAACGCAAACAAAGAAACAAAAAGGTACAGTCTGGAATGGATCGCTACATTCAATTTAAAAGAATGTTGAGCCCCCTAAACTCGAAGCCGAAAATTACCCGTGTTATATTCAGCCTACCAGCAAGCGAAATGCCTGATAATACCAACAGGTTCAAAATTCTGGCAGATAACACTACTGATCTGGCCCTTAAACAGAAAGCGTTAAAAGAATGCCAAAGCCACCACCAATTTACATCCGTGAAAAAAGCTGCAACGCCTTAGTCAGCAAATTTATCGAGCTTATTGGAAAGGACAACTTTCATATAATCCCCCTTGTAAAGGGAAATATACATGAAACAAATGTACAAACTAAGTCCGAAGATAACTACAGAGTACTGTCAAAGTACCTGAGCGACAACAAAAAGAACTTCTATACGTACCAGCTAAAAAGCAGCAAAAGCCTGCAAGTCGTACTAAAGGGCATAGAACCTGAAGTCACTCCTGCAGAAGTAATTAACGCGTTACAAGAGAAAGGATTCAGTGCCAAAACTGTTTTCAACATCCAAAATAATGATAGAAAGCAGAAATCACTCTTTAAGGTAGAACTTAATCCAGAAAGCAAGCCGCTAAAGAAAAACGAAGTGCACTCGATATACAAACTTCAATTTCTACTGCACCGCAGAATCACCGTAGAAGAACCACACAAACGCAATGGTCCCGTACAATGTACGAATTGCCAAGAATATGGCCATACAATGTCGTATTCTACTCTGCGCCCCGTGTGTGTAGCTTGTGGAGAGCTTCACGACATTACACACTGCCCATCGAGCAAAGACGACGCCAGCACAAAAAAATGCGCCAACTGTGGTGGTAACCACACAGCTAACTATAAAGGTTGCCCAATATACAAGGAACTGAAAACACGAATCCACCAGCGAATGACCACTATACGCTCTCAAAACGCACAGCCTACATTTACACCATCTAAATTAAACCCAGACGTCTTCTTTTCGACCGCAGCCAGATCTTCACTTGGCCCCGGAATCTCAACCAAAAACGTGACATTTGCCAGTGCTCTAAAATCAGGACTGGTCCCCCCTACCCCAAATACGCCAAACCCACAACCAGCACAACCAGCACATAAACGCGACTCAACACCACCAAATGCCGGGGCAGCAACAAAGCAACTTTGAAGCAATGTTATCAACCATGCAGCAAAGTCTAATGGAGTTTATGTCTTTTATGCGGACAACTATGCAGGATTTAATGCGTAACCAAAATCTACTGATACAAATGCTGATTTCACAACAGTCCAAATAAACCATGCCTTCCCTACGCATATCTACGTGGAATGCTAATGGCGTCTCACAGCACAAACTTGAGCTAGCTCAATTTCTACTTGACAAACACATTGACGTAATGCTACTCTCAGAAACACACCTTACAAACAAATATAATTTTAACATACGAGGCTACGTATTTTACGGAACAAACCATCCTGATGGTAAACCACATGGGGGGACTGGTATTCTGATTAGAAACCGTCTCAAACACCACTGCCATAGAAGATTTGCAGAAAACTATCTACAGGCCACATCTATAAACATACAATTAGATAGTGGTAACCATCTAACACTAGCCGCCATATACTGCCCACCTCGCTTTAATATATCTGAAGCTGAGTTCATGCAGTTCTTTAACACACTCGGAGAATACTTCATGGCAGCAGGAGATTACAATGCCAAGCACACTCACTGGGGATCTCGTCTAGTGACCCCAAAAGGAAAACAATTATATAATGCAATTATAAAAGCCAGCAATAAGCTCGACCATCTCTCTCCCGGCAGACCAACATACTGGCCGGCTGACCCCAGTAAACTACCCGACCTAATTGACTTTGCAATAACAAAAAACATTCCCCGAACCCTGCTAAGCGCCAAAAGTCTTTCAGATCTCTCGTCTGACCACTCGCCTTTATTAATGAACCTACTTCGACATCCAAAACCCGTATTTCAACCAAGTAGATTGACCTCGCATAAAACCAACTGGGTCAGATACAAAAAATATTTTAGCTCACACATTGAGCTAGATCCTCCCCTAACCGTTGAAGCTGAGATCGACAGCTTCGAAAACAATCTAGAATCAGTCTTCGTAACCGCAGCTCGTATCTCAACACCTCAAACGGCGCAAGCTCCACGTAACCAAAAGAAGACGAATCTACAAATCGAGCAGCTCGTTATCGAAAAGCGACGCTTACGTCGAGAATGGCAATCAACCAGATCGCCATCTGCACGACATAGGCTTAAGAGCGCCGCACGCAACCTCTCTAAAGGGCTAAAGCAAGAAGAAGCATTTACCCAACGCCGGTACATAGAACAACTATCCACATCCAGTACAAGAAACTCACTGTGGAGAGCTCACCCAACCCTAAGCTCACCGACAGAAACCGTGATGCCTATAAGAAACCCTGCAGGCGGATGGGCCCGCAGCGACGAAGATAGAGCAAGAACATTTGCCGCCCACCTTGAAAATGTGTTTCAACCAAATCCTTGCACAAATGCGACTACACTACCAGCATTAACAAACGACGACGAGCTTCAACGTGACCCAATCGAGTTTCGACCAAACGAAATCGCTAATATTATCAAAAAGGAACTGAACCCAAAAAAATCACCGGGCTGCGATTTAATAACCCCAAAAATGATTATTGAGCTCCCATATTGTGCTGTTTGCACTATCGCGAAGCTCTTCAATGCCCTCACTAAACTTGGCTATTTTCCAGAAAGATGGAAAAAGTCTATCATCATAATGATACCAAAGCAAGGAAAAGATCACAATTTAATGCATAAAATTAAAACAATGCTTCCAAACAAGACGCACAAGCTACTAAAGTCATACCTCTACGACAGGAAGTTTACAGTGAGATATAACAGTGATATGTCCGACGACCACACCATTAGAGCTGGAGTTCCTCAAGGTAGCGTACTCGGTCCAACGTTATATGTCCTCTACACATCAGACATCCCAACAAGCAGACGTCTAACAACATCCACCTTTGCTGACGATACAGCTATTCTCAGCCGTTCCAGATGACCTATGCAAGCAACAGCGCAGTTAGATCTTCACCTGGTCGACATAGCAAAATGGCTAGCTGACTGGCGAATAAAAGTCCTTTTCAGATGGCATTAACATATTTTACGAAAAGTCGTAAGAAATAAAATTTTTTTGATCAAAACTAAAATATCATCGAAATCATTGAAAATGAAGTACCTTATAAGACGAAAATATGCCTTATCTAATAAGAGATATTTAAATTTTTTTAATTGCATAAATAGGCGGCATTTTATTAAGAATTAATACTTTTTTACTTGGACAAAAAATTCGTTTAATTTTTTCCCTTTAAATACTAGAATTATACGAAAGTACTCTGCGAAAAGAATCGGCAGTTGGGCGGAATCGTGTTGACCTCCGATTAGTTTTTTGCTAATAACTCTTGCATCCTTCGACCGACTTCTTCGACTTAGAGCTCGATGGAAAGCTTATCTGTTCCTCTTTCAGATGGCATTAACATATTTTACGAAAAGTCGTAAGAAATAAAATTTTTTTGATCAAAACTAAAATATCATCGAAATCATTGAAAATGAAGTACCTTATCAGACGAAAATATGCCATCTTTCAGATGGCATTAACATATTTTACGAAAAGTTGTAAGAAATAAAATTTTTTGGATCAAAACTAAAACATCCTCGGAATCATTGAAGAAGATGTACCTTATCAGACGAAAATATGCCTTATCTAATAAGAGACATTTAAATTTTTTTAATTGCATAAATGGACGGCATTTTATTCAGAATTAATAGTTTAATTTTTTCCCATTAAATACCAGAATTATAGAAAAGTATTTTGCGAAAAGAATCGGCAGTAGAACGGAATCGTGTTGACCACCGATTAGGTTTTTGATAATAACTCTTGCATCCTTCAACCGACTTTTTCGACTAAGAGCTTGATGGAAAGCTTATCTGTTCCTCTTTCAGATGGCATTAACATATTTTAAGAAAAGTCATAAGAAATAAAAACAATCAAAGTGATCAATGGGTGGCATTTTATTCAGAATTAATGGTTATTTACCACTCATCAGCAGATATGTATTGGCCCATCTACGACGACTAGTACAACAATGTCACTAACTACCTCAACAGTAAGTACAACAACAACTTCAACGGTATCAACTGCCCGTCCAATTGCCAATGCAAATATAACTGGCGCAACATTACCTAAAGAAAACGCAAACAAAGAAACAAAAAGGCCGGCCGTACAGACTGGAATGGATCGCTACATTCAATTTAAAAGAAAGTTGAGCCCCCTAAACTCGAAGCCGAAAATTGCCCGTGTTATATTCAGCCTACCAGCAAGCGAAATGCCTGATAATACCAACAGGTTCAAAATTCTGGCAGATAACACTACTGATCTGGCCCTTAAACAGAAAGCGTTAAAAGAATGCCAAAGCCACCACCAATTTACATCCGTGAAAAAAGCTGCAACGCCTTAGTCAGCAAATTTATCGAGCTTATTGGAAAGGACAACTTTCATATAATCCCCCTTGTAAAGGGAAATATACATGAAACAAATGTACAAACTAAGTCCGAAGATAACTACAGAGTACTGTCAAAGTACCTGAGCGACAACAAAAAGAACTTCTATACGTACCAGCTAAAAAGCAGCAAAGGCCCGCAAGTCGTACTAAAGGGCATAGAGCCTGAAGTCACTCCCGCGGAAGTAATTAACGCGTTACAAGAGAAAGGATTCAGTGCCAAAACTGTTTCCAACATGCAAAATAAGGATAGGAAGCAGAAACCACTCTTTAAGGTAGAACTTAATCCAGAAAGCAAGCCGCTAAAGAAAAACGAAGTGCACCCGATATACAAACTTCAATTTCTACTGCACCTCAGAATCACCGTAGAAGAACCACACAAACGCAATGGTCCCGTACAATGTACGAATTGCCAAGAATATGGCCATACAATGTCGAATTCTACTCTGCGCCCCGTGTGTGTAGCTTGTGGAGAGCTTCACGACATTACACACTGCCCAGCGAGCAAAGACGACGCCAGCACAAAAAAATGCGCCAACTGTGGTGGTAACCACACAGCTAACTATAAAGGTTGCCCAATATACAAGGAACTGAAAACACGAATCCACCAGCGAGTGACCACTACACGCTCTCAAAACGCACAGCCTACATTTACACCATCTAAATTAAACCCAGACGTCTTCTTTTCGACCGCAGCCAGATCTTCACTTGACCCCGGAATCTCAACCAAAAACGTGACATTTGCCAGCGCTCTAAAATCAGGACTGGTCCCCCTACCCCAAATACGCCGAACCCACAACAAGCACATGTAAATGTAAACGCGACTCAACACCACCAAATGTCGGGGCAGCAACAAAGCAACTTTGAAGCAATGTTATCAACCATGCAGCAAAGTCTAATGGAGTTTATGTCTTTTATGCGGACAACTATGCAGGATTTAATGCGTAACCAAAATCTACTGATACAAATGCTGATTTCACAACAGTCCAAATAAACCATGCCTTCCCTACGCATATCTACGTGGAATGCTAATGGCGTCTCACAGCACAAACTTGAGCTAGCTCAATTTCTACTTGACAAACACATTGACGTAATGCTACTCTCAGAAACACACCTTACAAACAAATATAATTTTAACATACGATGCTACGTATTTTATGGAACAAACCATCCTGATGGTAAAGCACATGGGGGGACTGGTATTCAGATTAGAAACCGTCTCAAACACCACTGCCATAGAAGATTTGCAGAAAACTATCTACAGGCCACATCTATAAACATACAATTAGATAGTGGTAACCATCTAACACTAGCCGCCGTATACTGCCCACCTCGCTTCAATATATCTGAAACTGAGTTCATGCAGTTCTTTAACACACTCGGAGAACACTTCATAGCAGCAGGAGATTACAATGCCAAGCACACTCACTGGGGATCTCGTCTAGTGACCCCAAAAGGAAAACCCCCCCATCAAACTACCCGACCTAATTGACTTTGCAATAACAAAAAATATTCCCCGAACCCTGCTAAGCGCCGAAAGTCTTTCAGATCTCTCGTCTGATCACTCGCCTGTATTAATTAACCTACTTCGACATCCAAAAACCGTAGATCAACCAATTAGATTGACCTCGCATAAAACCAACTGGGTCAGTTACAAAAAATATTTTAGCTCACACATTGAGCTAGATCCTCCCCTAACCGTTGAAGCTGAGATCGACAGCTTCGTAAACAATCTAGAATCAGTCTTCGTTACCGCAGCTCGTATCTCAACACCTCAAACGGCGCAAGCTCCACGTAACCAAAAGAAGACGAATCTACAAATCGAGCAGCTCGTTATCGAAAAGCGACGCTTACGTCGAGAATGGCAATCAACCAGATCGCCATCTGCACGACATAGGCTTAAGAGCGCCGCACGCAACCTCTCTAAAGGGCTAAAGCAAGAAGAAGCATTTACCCAACGCCGGTACATAGAACAACTATCCACATCCAGTACAAGAAACTCACTGTGGAGAGCTCACCCAACCCTAAGCTCACCGACAGAAACCGTGATGCCTATAAGAAACCCTGCAGGCGGATGGGCCCGCAGCGACGAAGATAGAGCAAGAACATTTGCCGCCCACCTTGAAAATGTGTTTCAACCAAATCCTTGCACAAATGCGACTACACTTCCAGCATTAACAAACGACGCCGAGCTTCAACGTGACCCAATCGGGTTTCGACCAAACGAAATCGCTTATATTATCAAAAAGGAATTGAACCCAAAAAAATCACCGGCCTGCGATTTAATAACCCCAAAAATGATTATTGAGCTCCCATATTGTGCTGTTTGCACTATCGCGAAGCTCTTCAATGCCATCACTAAACTTGGCTATTTTCCAGAAAGATGGAAAAATTTTATCATCATAATGATACCAAAGCCAGGAAAAGATCACACGAGTCCCTCGTCGTACAGACCTATAAGTTTATTATCGTGTCTATCAAAACTTTTCGAAAAATGCGTGCTAACTCGTATCAACTCATTCCTGAGAACACACAACAAAATCCCTTCACACCAGTTCGGCTTTCGTGAAAAACACGGAACTATTGAGCAGGTTAATCGCATAACATCAGAAATACGAAGCGCATTTGAAAATCGAGAACACTGCACAGCAATATTTTTGGATGTCTCACAAGCATTCGACAGAGTTTGGTTAGACGGTTTAATGCATAAAATTAAAACAATGCTTCCAAACAAGACGCACAAGCTACTAAAGTCATACCTCTACGACAGGAAGTTTACAGTGAGATGTAACAGTGATATGTCCGACGACCACACCACTAGAGCTGGAGTTCCTCAAGGTAGCGTACTCGGTCCTACGTTATATGTCCTCTACACATCAGACATCCCAACAAGCAGACGACTAACAACATCCACCTTTGCTGACGATACTGCTATTCTCAGCCGTTCCAGATGCCCTATGCAAGCAACAGCGCAGTTAGATCTTCACCTGGTCGACATAGAAAAATGGCTAGCTGACTGGCGAATAAAAGTCCTTTTCAGATGGCATTAACATATTTTACGAAAAGTCGTAAGAAATAAAATTTTTTTGATCAAAACTAAAATATCATCGAAATCATTGAAAATGAAGTACCTTATCAGACGAAAATATGCCATCTTTCAGATGGCATTAACATATTTTACGAAAAGTTGTAAGAAATAAAATTTTTTGGATCAAAACTAAAATATCCTCGGAATCCTTGAAGAAGATGTACCTTATCAGACGAAAATATGCCTTATCTAATAAGAGACATATAAATTTTTTTAATTGCATAAATGGGCGGCGTTTTATTCAGAATTAATAGTTTTTTACATGGACAAAAGATTCGTTTAATTTTTTCCCATTAAATACTAGAATTATAGAAAAGTACTTTGCGAAAAGAATCGGCAGTAGAACGGAATCGTGTTGACCACCGATTAGTTTTTTTATAATAACTCTTGCATCCTTCAACCGACTTTTTCGACTAAGAGCTTGATGGAAAGCTTATCTGTTCCTCTTTCAGATGGCATTAACATATTTTACGAAAAGTCGTAAGAAATAAAATTTTTTTGATCAAAACTAAAATATCCTCGGAATCATTGAAGAAGATGTAGCTTATCAGACGAAAAAATTGCCTTATCTAATAAGAGACATTTAAATTTTTTTAATTGCATAAATGGACGGCATTTTATTCAGAATTAATAGTTTTTTACATGGACCAAAAATTCGTTTAATTTTTTCCCATTAAATACTACAATTATAGAAAAGTACTTTGCGAAAATAGTCGGCAGTAGGACGGAATCGAGTTGACCACCGATTAGTTTTTTGCTAATAACTCTTGCATCCTTCGACCGACTACTTCGACTAAGAGCTTGATGGAAAGCTTATCTGTTCCTCTTTCAGATGGCATTAACAAATTTTAAGAAAAGTCGAAAGAATTAAAATTTTTTTGATCAAAACTAAAATATTCTCGAAATCATTAAAGAAGAAGTACATTATCAGACGAAAATATGCCTTATCTAATAAGAGACATTTAAATTTTTTTAATTGCATAAATGGACGGCATTTTATTCAGAATTAATAGTTTTTTACATGGAAAAAAAAATCGTTTAATTTTTTCGCATTAAATACTAGAACTATAGAAAAGTACTTTGCAAAAATAGTCGGCAGTAGGACGGAATCGAGTTGACCACCGATTAGTTTTTTGCTAATAACTCTTGCATCCTTCGACCGACTTCTTCGACTAAGAGCTTGATGGAAAGCCTATCTGTTCCTCTTTCAGGTGGCATTAACATATTAAAAGAAAAGTCATAAGAAATAAAATCAATCAAAGTGATCAATGGGCGGCATTTTATTCAGAATTAATAGTTTTTTACATGGACCGAAAATTCGTTTAATTTTTTCCCATTAAATACTAGAATTATAGAAAAGTACTTTGCGAAAATAGTCGGCAGTAGGACGGAATCGAGTTGACCACCGATTAGTTTTTTGCTAATAACTCTTGCATCCTTCGACCGATTTCTTCGACTAAGAGCTTGATGGAAAGCTTATCTGTTCCTCTTTCAGATGGCATTAACATATTTTAAGAAAAGTCATAAGAAATAAAATCAATCAAAGTGATCAATGGGTGGCATTTTATTCAGAATTAATTGTTATTTACCTGGAAAAAATTCGCTTAATTTTTTTCCGTTAAATACTAGAACTATAGAAAAGTACCTTGCGAAAATAGTCGGCAGTAGGACGGAATCGAGTTGACCACCGATTAGTTTTTTGCTAATAACTCTTGCATCCTTCGACCGACTTCTTCGACTAAGAGCTTGATAGAGAGCTTATCTGTTCCTCTTTCAGATGGCATTCACATATTTTAAGAAAAGTCATAAGAAATTAAATCAATCAAAGTGATCAATGGGTGGCATTTTATTCAGAATTAATTGTTATTTACCTGGACAAAAATTTCGTTTAATTTTTTCCCATTAAATACTAGAATTATAGAAAAGTACTTTGCGAAAATAGTCGGCAGTAGGACGGAATCGAGTTGACCACCGATTAGTTTTTTGCTAATAACTCTTGCATCCTTCGACCGACTTCTTCGACTAAGAGCTTGATGGAAAGCTTATCTGTTCCTCTTTCAGATGGCATTAACATATTTAAAGAAAAGTCATAAGAAATAAAATCAATCAAAGTGATCAATGGGTGGCATTTTATTCAGAATTAATTGTTATTTACCTGGACAAAAATTTCGTTTAATTTTTTCCCATTAAATACTAGAATTATAGAAAAGTACTTTGCGAAAATAGTCGGCAGTAGGACGGAATCGAGTTGACCACCGATTAGTTTTTTGCTAATAACTCTTGCATCCTTCAACCGACTTCTTCGACTAAAAGCTTGATGGAAAGCTTATCTGTTCCTCTTTCAGATGGCATTAACATATTTTACGAAAAGTCATAAGAAATAAAATTTTTTTGATCAAAACTAAAATATCCTCGGAATCATTGAAGAATATGTACCTTATCAGACGAAAATATGCCTTATCTAATAAGAGACATTTAAATTTTTTTAATTGCATAAATGGGCGGCATTTTATTCAGAATTAATAGTTTTTTACATGGACCGAAAATTCGTTTAATTTTTTCCCATTAAATACTAGAATTATAGAAAAGTACTTTGCGAAAATAGTCGGCAGTAGGACGGAATCGAGTTGACCACCGATTAGTTTTTTGCTAATAACTCTTGCATCCTTCGACCGATTTCTGTGACTAAGAGCTTGATGGAAAGCTTATCTGTTCCTCTTTCAGATGGCATTAACATATTTTAAGAAAAGTCATAAGAAATAAAATCAATCAAAGTGATCAATGGGTGGCATTTTATTCAGAATTAATTGTTATTTACCTGGAAAAAATTCGCTTAATTTTTTTCCGTTAAATACTAGAACTATAGAAAAGTACCTTGCGAAAATAGTCGGCAGTAGGACGGAATCGAGTTGACCACCGATTAGTTTTTTGCTAATAACTCTTGCATCCTTCGACCGACTTCTTCGACTAAGAGCTTGATAGAAAGCTTATCTGTTCCTCTTTCAGATGGCATTCACATATTTTAAGAAAAGTCATAAGAAATTAAATCAATCAAAGTGATCAATGGGTGGCATTTTATTCAGAATTAATTGTTATTTACCTGGACAAAAATTTCGTTTAATTTTTTCCCATTAAATACTAGAATTATAGAAAAGTACTTTGCGAAAATAGTCGGCAGTAGGACGGAATCGAGTTGACCACCGATTAGTTTTTTGCTAATAACTCTTGCATCCTTCGACCGACTTCTTCGACTAAGAGCTTGATGGAAAGCTTATCTGTTCCTCTTTCAGATGGCATTAACATATTTAAAGAAAAGTCATAAGAAATATATCAATCAAAGTGATCAATGGGTGGCATTTTATTCACAATTAATTGTTATTTACCTGGACAAAAATTTCGTTTAATTTTTTCCCATTAAATACTAGAATTATAGAAAAGTACTTTGCTAAAATAGTCGGCAGTAGGACGGAATCGAGTTGACCACCGATTAGTTTTTTGCTAATAACTCTTCCATCCTTCGACCGACTTCTTCGACTAAGAGCTTGATGGAAAGCTTATCTGTTCCTCTTTCAGATGGTATTAACATATTCAAAGAAAAGTCATAAGAAATATATCAATCAAAGTGATCAATGGGTGGCATTTTATTCAGAATTAATTGTTATTTACCTGGACAAAAATTTCGTTTAATTTTTTCCCATTAAATACTAGAATTATAGAAAAGTACTTTGCGAAAATAGTCGGCAGTAGGACGGAATCGAGTTGACCACCGATTAGTTTTTTGCTAATAACTCTTGCATCCTTCGACCGACTTCTTCGAATAAGAGCTTGATGGAAAGCTTATCTGTTCCTCTTTCAGATGGCATTAACATATTTTAAGAAAAGTCATAAGAAATAAAATCAATCAAAGTGATCAATGGGTGGCATTTTATTCAGAATTAATTGTAATTTACCTGGACAAAAATTTCGTTTAATTTTTTCCCATTAAATACTAGAATTATAGAAAAGTACTTTGCGAAAATAGTCGGCAGTACGACGGAATCGAGTTGACCACCGATTAGTTTTTTGATAATAACTCTTGCATCCTTCGACCGACTTTTTCGACTAAGAGCTGGATGGAAAGCTTATCTGTTCCTCTTTCAGATGGCATTAACATATTTTACGAAAAGTCCTAAGAAATAAATTTTTTTGATCAAAACTAAAATATCCTCGAAATCATTGAAGAAGAAGTACCTTATCAGACGAAAATATGCTATCTTTCAGATGGCATTATCATTTGAATTTTTTTAATTGCATAAATGGGCGGCATTTTATTCAGAATTAACAGTTTTTTACATGGACAAAAAATTCGTTTAATTTTTTCCCATTAAATACTAGAATTATAGAAAAGTACTTTGCGAAAATAATCGGCAGTAGGACGGAATCGTGTTGACCACCGATTAGTTTTTTGCTAATAACTCTTGCATCCTTCGACCGACTTCTTCGACTAAGAGCTCGATGGAAAGCTTATCTGTTCCTCTTTCAGATGGCATTAACATATTTTACGAAAAGGCGTAAGAAATAAAATTATTTTTGATCAAAACTAAAATATCCTCGAAATCATTGAAGACGAAGTACCTTATCAGATGTAAATATGCCTTATTTTACGAAAAGTCGTAAGAAATAAAATTTTTATGATCAAAACAAAAATATCATCGAAATCATTGAAAATGAAGTATCTTATCAGACGAAAATATGCCTTATCTATAAGAGACATTAACATTTTTTTAATTGCGTAAAAGGGCGGCATTTTATTCAGAATTAATAGTTTTTTACATAAAAAAAAAATTCGCTTAATTTTTTTCCATTAAATACTAGAACTATAGAAAAGTACTTTGAGAAAATAATCGGCAGTAGGACGGAATCGTGTTGACCACCGATTAGTTTTTTGCTAATAACTGTTGCATCCTTCGACCGACTTCTTCGACTTAGAGCTTGATGCAAAGCTTATCTGTTCCTCTTTCAGATGGCATTAACATATTTTACGAAAAGTCGTAAGAAATAAAATTTTTTTGATCAAAACTAAAATATCCTCGGAATCATTGAAGAAGATGTACCTTATCAGACGAAAATATGCCTTATCTTATAAGAGACATTTAAATTTTTTTAATTACATAAATGGGCGGCATTTTATTCAGAATTAATAGTTTTCTACATGGAAAAAAAATTCGCTTCATTTTTTTCCATTAAATACTAGAACTATAGAAAAGTACTTTGCGAAAATAGTCGGCAATAGGACGGAAACGATTTGACCACCGATTAGTTTTTTGCTAATAACTCTTGCATCCTTCGACCGACTTCTTCGACTAAGAGCTTGATGGAAAGCTTATCTGTTCCTCTTTCAGATGGCATTAACATATTTTAAGAAAAGTCATAAGAAATAAAATCAATCAAAGTGATCAATGGGTGGCATTTTATTCAGAATTAATTGTAATTTACCTGGACAAAAAATTCGTTTAATTTTTTCCCATTAAATACTAGAATTATAGAAAAGTACTTTGCGAAAAGAATCGGCAGTAGGACGGAATCGTATTGACCACCGATTAGTTTTTTGCTAATATTTCTTGCATCCTTCGACCGACTTCTTCGACAAAGAGCTCGATGGAAAGCTTATCTGTTCCTCTTTCAGATGGCATTAACATATTTTACGAAAAGGCGTAAGAAATAAAATTATTTTTGATCAAAACTAAAATGTCCTCGAAATCATTGCATAAGAAGAAGTACCTTATCAGACGAAAATATGCCTTATCTAATAAGAGACATTTAAATTTTTTTAATTGCATAAATGGACGGCATTTTATTCAGAATTAATAGTTTTCTACATGGAAAAAAAATTCGCTTCATTTTTTTCCATTAAATACTAGAACTATAGAAAAGTACTTTGCGAAAATAGTCGGCAGTAGGACGGAAACGATTTGACCACCGATTAGTTTTTTGCTAATAACTCTTGCATCCTTCGACCGACTTCTTCGACTAAGAGCTTGATGGAAAGCTTATCTGTTCCTCTTTCAGATGGCATTAACATATTTTAAGAAAAGTCATAAGAAATAAAATCAATCAAAGTGATCAATGGGTGGCATTTTATTCAGAATTAATTGTAATTTACCTGGACAAAAAATTCGTTTAATTTTTTCCCATTAAATACTAGAATTATAGAAAAGTACTTTGCGAAAAGAATCGGCAGTAGGACGGAATCGTGTTGACCACCGATTAGTTTTTTGCTAATATTTCTTGCATCCTTTGACCGACTTCTTTGACTGTGAGCTCGATGGAAAGCTTTTCTGTTCCTCTTTCAGATGGCATTAACATATTTTACGAAAAGTCGTAAGAAATAAAATTATTTTTGATCAAAACTAAAATGTCCTCGAAATCATTGCAGAAGAAGAAGTACCTTATCAGACGAAAATACGCCTTATCTAATAAGAGACATTTAAATTTTTTTAATTGCATAAATCGGCGGTATTTTATTCAGAATTAATAGTTTTTTACATGGAAAAAAAATTCGCTTAGTTTTTTTCCATTAAATACTGGAACTATAGAAAAGTACTTTGAGAAAAGAATCGGCAGTAGGACGGCATCGTGTTGACCACCGATTCGTTTTTTGATAATAACTCTTCCATCCTTCAACCGACTTTTTCGACTATGAGCTCGATGGAAAGCTTATCTGTTCCTCTTTCAGATGGCATTAACATATTTTACGAAAAGTCATAAGAAATAAAATCAATCAAAGTGATCAATGGGTGGCATTTTATTCAGAATTAATTGTAATTTACCTGGACAAAAATTTCGTTTAATTTTTTCCCATTAAATACTAGAATTATAGAAAAGTACTTTGCGAAAATAGTCGGCAGTAGGACGGAATCGAGTTGACCACCGATTAGTTTTTTGATAATAACTCTTGCATCCTTCGACCGACTTTTTCGACTAAGAGCTGGATGGAAAGCTTATCTGTTCCTCTTTCAGATGGCATTAACATATTTTACGAAAAGTCGTAAGAAATAAATTTTTTTGATCAAAACTAAAATATCCTCGAAATCATTGAAGAAGAAGTACCTTATCAGACGAAAATATGGTATCTTTCAGATGGCATTAACATTTGAATTTTTTTAATTGCATAAATGGGCGGCATTTTATTCAGAATTAATAGTTTTTTACATGGACAAAAAATTCGTTTAATTTTTTCCCATTAAATACTAGAATTATAGAAAAGTACTTTGCGAAAAGAATCGGCAGTAGGACGGAATCGTGTTGACCACCGATTAGTTTTTTGCTAATATTTCTTGCATCCTTTGACCGACTTCTTCGACTATGAGCTCGATGGAAAGCTTTTCTGTTTCTCTTTCAGATGGCATTAACATATTTTACGAAAAGTCGTAAGAAATAAAATTATTTTTGATCAAAACTAAAATGTCCTCGAAATCATTGCAGAAGAAGAAGTACCTTATCAGACGAAAATATGCCTTATCTAATAAGAGACATTTAAATTTTTTTAATTGCATAAATCAGCGGTATTTTATTCAGAATTAATAGTTTTTTACATGGAAAAAAAATTCGCTTAGTTTTTTTCCATTAAATACTGGAACTATAGAAAAGTACTTTGAGAAAAGAATCGGCAGTAGGACGGCATCGTGTTGACCACCGATTAGTTTTTTGCTAATATTTCTTGCATCCTTTGACCGACTTCTTCGACTATGAGCTCGATGGAAAGCTTTTCTGTTTCTCTTTCAGATGGCATTAACATATTTTACGAAAAGTCGTAAGAAATAAAATTATTTTTGATCAAAACTAAAATGTCCTCGAAATCATTGCTGAAGAAGAAGTACCTTATCAGACGAAAATATGCCTTATCTAATAAGAGACATTTAAATTTTTTTAATTGCATAAATCGGCGGCATTTTATTCAGAATTAATAGTTTTTTACATGGACAGAATTAAAAGTTTTTTATATGGACATTAAATACTAGAATTATAGAAAAGTACCTTGCGAAAAGAATCGGCAGTAGAACGGAATCGTGTTGACCACCGATTCGTTTTTTGCTAATATTTCTTGCATCCTTCGACCGACTTCTTCGACTAAGAGCTTGATGGAAAGCTTATATGTTCCTCTTTCAGATGGCATTAAAATATTTTACGAAAAAACGTAAGAAATAAAATTATTTTTGATCAAAACTAAAATGTCCTTGAAATCATTGCAAAAGAAGAAGTACCTTATCAGACGAAAATATGCCGTATCTAATAAGAGACACTTAAATTTTTTTAATTGCATAAATCGGCGGCATTTTATTCAGAATTAATAGTTTTTTACATGGAAAAAAAATTCGCTTAATTTTTTTCTATTAAATAGGAGAACTAGAGAAAAGTACTCTGAGAAAAGAATCGGCAGTAGGACGGAATCGTGTTGACCACCGATTCGTTTTTTGCTAATATTTCTTGCATCCTTTGACCGACTTCTTCGACTATGAGCTCGATGGAAAGCTTTTCTGTTTCTCTTTCAGATGGCATTAACATATTTTACGAAAAGTCGTAAGAAATAAAATCAATCAAAGTGATCAATGGGTGGCATTTTATTCAGAATTAATTGTAATTTACCTGGACAAAAATTTCGTTTAATTTTTTCCCATTAAATACTAGAATTATAGAAAAGTACTTTGCGAAAATAGTCGGCAGTAGGACGGAATCGAGTTGACCACCGATTAGTTTTTTGATAATAACTCTTGCATCCTTCGACCGACTTTTTCGACTAAGAGCTGGATGGAAAGCTTATCTGTTCCTCTTTCAGATGGCATTAACATATTTTACGAAAAGTCGTAAGAAATAAATTTTTTTGATCAAAACTAAAATATCCTCGAAATCATTGAAGAAGAAGTACCTTATCAGACGAAAATATGGTATCTTTCAGATGGCATTAACATTTGAATTTTTTTAATTGCATAAATGGGCGGCATTTTATTCAGAATTAATAGTTTTTTACATGGACAAAAAATTCGTTTAATTTTTTCCCATTAAATACTAGAATTATAGAAAAGTACTTTGCGAAAAGAATCGGCAGTAGGACGGAATCGTGTTGACCACCGATTAGTTTTTTGCTAATATTTCTTGCATCCTTTGACCGACTTCTTCGACTATGAGCTCGATGGAAAGCTTTTCTGTTTCTCTTTCAGATGGCATTAACATATTTTACGAAAAGTCGTAAGAAATAAAATTATTTTTGATCAAAACTAAAATGTCCTCGAAATCATTGCAGAAGAAGAAGTACCTTATCAGACGAAAATATGCCTTATCTAATAAGAGACATTTAAATTTTTTTAATTGCATAAATCAGCGGTATTTTATTCAGAATTAATAGTTTTTTACATGGAAAAAAAATTCGCTTAGTTTTTTTCCATTAAATACTGGAACTATAGAAAAGTACTTTGAGAAAAGAATCGGCAGTAGGACGGCATCGTGTTGACCACCGATTCGTTTTTTGCTAATATTTCTTGCATCCTTTGACCGACTTCTTCGACTATGAGCTCGATGGAAAGCTTTTCTGTTCCTCTTTCGGATGGCATTAACATATTTTACGAAAAGTCGTAAGAAATAAAATTATTTTTGATCAAAACTAAAATGTCCTCGAAATCATTGCAGAAGAAGAAGTACCTTATCAGACGAAAATATGCCTTATCTAATAAGAGACATTTAAATTTTTTTAATTGCATAAATCGGCGGCATTTTATTCAGAATTAATAGTTTTTTACATGGACAGAATTAAAAGTTTTTTATATGGACATTAAATACTAGAATTATAGAAAAGTACCTTGCGAAAAGAATCGGCAGTAGAACGGAATCGTGTTGACCACCGATTCGTTTTTTGCTAATATTTCTTGCATCCTTCGACCGACTTCTTCGACTAAGAGCTTGATGGAAAGCTTATATGTTCCTCTTTCAGATGGCATTAAAATATTTTACGAAAAAACGTAAGAAATAAAATTATTTTTGATCAAAACTAAAATGTCCTTGAAATCATTGCAAAAGAAGAAGTACCTTATCAGACGAAAATATGCCGTATCTAATAAGAGACACTTAAATTTTTTTAATTGCATAAATCGGCGGCATTTTATTCAGAATTAATAGTTTTTTACATGGAAAAAAAATTCGCTTAATTTTTTTCTATTAAATAGGAGAACTAGAGAAAAGTACTCTGAGAAAAGAATCGGCAGTAGGACGGAATCGTGTTGACCACCGATTCGTTTTTTGCTAATATTTCTTGCATCCTTTGACCGACTTCTTCGACTATGAGCTCGATGGAAAGCTTATCTGTTTCTCTTTCAGATGGCATTAACATATTTTACGAAAAGTCTTAAGAGATAAAATTTTTTTGATCAAAACTAAAATATCCTCGAAATCATTGAAGAAGAAGTACCTGATCAGACGAAAATATGCCATCTTTCAGATGGCATTAACATATTTTACGAAAAGTCGTAAGAAATAAAATTATTTTTGATCATAACTAAAATGTCCTCGAAATCATTGCAGAAGAAGAAGTACCTTATCAGACGAAAATATGCCTTATCTAATAAGAGACATTTAAATTTTTTTAATTGCATAAATCGGCGGTATTTTATTCAGAATTAATAGTTTTTTACATGGAAAAAAAATTCGCTTAGTTTTTTTCCATTAAATACTGGAACTATAGAAAAGTACTTTGAGAAAAGAATCGGCAGTAGGACGGCATCGTGTTGACCACCGATTCGTTTTTTGCTAATATTTCTTGCATCCTTTGACCGACTTCTTCGACTATGAGCTCGATGGAAAGCTTTTCTGTTCCTCTTTCAGATGGCATTAACATATTTTACGAAAAGTCGTAAGAAATAAAATTATTTTTGATCAAAACTAAAATGTCCTCGAAATCATTGCAGAAGAAGAAGTACCTTATCAGACGAAAATATGCCTTATCTAATAAGAGACATTTAAATTTTTTTAATTGCATAAATCGGCGGCATTTTATTCAGAATTAATAGTTTTTTACATGGACAGAATTAAAAGTTTTTTATATGGACATTAAATACTAGAATTATAGAAATGTACCTTGCGAAAAGAATCGGCAGTAGAACGGAATCGTGTTGACCACCGATTCGTTTTTATACCCTGTACACACACTGTGTATCAGGGTATATTAAGTTTGTTTGAGACGGTTTGTATGTAACGCATAGAAGGAGGAGAGGGGGACCCTATAAAGTATATATATTCTTGATCAGGATGACAAGACGAATTGATATAGCCCTGTCTGTCCGTCCGTCCGTCCTCACCAATGGTTCTCGAAAACTATAAGAGCTAGAGACTTGAAATTTGGTGGATAGACTCGTGAGGTCAAACGCTAGATCAAGTTTGAAGTATTTTTTGCCACGCCCACTCCTTCCCGCCCATCGAGCACCACCCATTTTTTCAAAAGGCTGTAGCTCGAAAACCTGCTGAGTTAGAAACATGAAAATGAGTATGTAGACTCAGTATGTATAGCTCTACAAAACTGCATACCACATTTTTTCCCCCTCCCCTTCGTTTCCCCTCAAAAAGTTGTTTTCTCAAAAATGCAGTATCTCCTAAACTATAATAGATACAATGCTGAAATTTTGTATGCAAACTCAGTAAACATACCTTTTTAAAACTGCATACCACAAACTTTCATTTTTAACGCTGTGTGACAACGCAAAGACAAACAAGTTGAAATTTGGCATAAATTGCGCTTTGAACACTGCTTTATCCTATTTGTAACAAAAACCGTACTTAACACTGCGAAAACTATTAAAGCTAGAGTCTTGAAATTTGGAAGATAGTCTCGTGTGGTCGAACACTAGATGAAGTTTGAAGGAATTTTTGCCACGCCCATTCCTTCCCGCCCATCGAGCACAACAAAAGGTCATTTTTTTCTTAAAATTGCTGTATCTCCTAAAGTATAAAGAATACAATGCTGAAATTTTGTATGCAAACTCAGATAACATACCTTTTTAAAACTGCATACAACAAACTACCACTTTCCTCGCAAAGACCAACACACTAAAATTTTGCAGCAATGCTTTGTAACAAAACCCGTACTAAAGCGCCATCTAATGGCAACATTGCACTGTGAGCCCTGCCTCACTATTAGCCAATACACAAACCATATCGTGGTACACTGCTTTTGCTGTCGGCGAATGTTTAACGTGTTATCAACATAGGTGTGTGTACAGGGTATTATATAGTTGAGAATACTCAACTATACCGCCCTTACTGGTTTGCTAATATTTCTTGCATCCTTTGACCGACTTCTTCGACTATGAGCTCGATGGAAAGCTTATCTGTTTCTCTTTCAGATGGCATTAACATATTTTACGAAAAGTCTTAAGAGATAAAATTTTTTTGATCAAAACTAAAATATCCTCGAAATCATTGAAGAAGAAGTACCTGATCAGACGAAAATATGCCATCTTTCAGATGGCATTAACATATTTTACGAAAAGTCGTAAGAAATAAAATTATTTTTGATCATAACTAAAATGTCCTCGAAATCATTGCAGAAGAAGAAGTACCTTATCAGACGAAAATATGCCTTATCTAATAAGAGACATTTAAATTTTTTTAATTGCATAAATCGGCGGTATTTTATTCAGAATTAATAGTTTTTTACATGGAAAAAAAATTCGCTTAGTTTTTTTCCATTAAATACTGGAACTATAGAAAAGTACTTTGAGAAAAGAATCGGCAGTAGGACGGCATCGTGTTGACCACCGATTCGTTTTTTGCTAATATTTCTTGCATCCTTTGACCGACTTCTTCGACTATGAGCTCGATGGAAAGCTTTTCTGTTCCTCTTTCAGATGGCATTAACATATTTTACGAAAAGTCGTAAGAAATAAAATTATTTTTGATCAAAACTAAAATGTCCTCGAAATCATTGCAGAAGAAGAAGTACCTTATCAGACGAAAATATGCCTTATCTAATAAGAGACATTTAAATTTTTTTAATTGCATAAATCGGCGGCATTTTATTCAGAATTAATAGTTTTTTACATGGACAGAATTAAAAGTTTTTTATATGGACATTAAATACTAGAATTATAGAAAAGTACCTTGCGAAAAGAATCGGCAGTAGAACGGAATCGTGTTGACCACCGATTCGTTTTTATACCCTGTACACACACTGTGTATCAGGGTATATTAAGTTTGTTTGAGACGGTTTGTATGTAACGCATAGAAGGAGGAGAGGGGGACCCTATAAAGTATATATATTCTTGATCAGGATGACAAGACGAATTGATATAGCCCTGTCTGTCCGTCCGTCCGTCCTCACCAATGGTTCTCGAAAACTATAAGAGCTAGAGACTTGAAATTTGGTGGATAGACTCGTGAGGTCAAACGCTAGATCAAGTTTGAAGTATTTTTTGCCACGCCCACTCCTTCCCGCCCATCGAGCACCACCCATTTTTTCAAAAGGCTGTAGCTCGAAAACCTGCTGAGTTAGAAACATGAAAATGAGTATGTAGACTCAGTATGTATAGCTCTACAAAACTGCATACCACTTTTTTCCCCCTCCCCTTCGTTTCCCCTCAAAAAGTTGTTTTCTCAAAAATGCAGTATCTCCTAAACTATAATAGATACAATGCTGAAATTTTGTATGCAAACTCAGTAAACATACCTTTTTAAAACTGCATACCACAAACTTTCATTTTTAACGCTGTGTGACAACGCAAAGACAAACAAGTTGAAATTTGGCATAAATTGCGCTTTGAACACTGCTTTATCCTATTTGTAACAAAAACCGTACTTAACACTGCGAAAACTATTAAAGCTAGAGTCTTGAAATTTGGAAGATAGTCTCGTGTGGTCGAACACTAGATGAAGTTTGAAGGAATTTTTGCCACGCCCATTCCTTCCCGCCCATCGAGCACAACAAAAGGTCATTTTTTTCTTAAAATTGCTGTATCTCCTAAAGTATAAAGAATACAATGCTGAAATTTTGTATGCAAACTCAGATAACATACCTTTTTAAAACTGCATACAACAAACTACCACTTTCCTCGCAAAGACCAACACACTAAAATTTTGCAGCAATGCTTTGTAACAAAACCCGTACTAAAGCGCCATCTAATGGCAACATTGCACTGTGAGCCCTGCCTCACTATTAGCCAATACACAAACCATATCGTGGTACACTGCTTTTGCTGTCGGCGAATGTTTAACGTGTTATCAACATAGGTGTGTGTACAGGGTATTATATAGTTGAGAATACTCAACTATACCGCCCTTACTGGTTTGCTAATATTTCTTGCATCCTTTGACCGACTTCTTCGACTATGAGCTCGATGGAAAGCTTATATGTTCCTCTTTCAGATGGCATTAAAATATTTTACGAAAAGTCGTAAGAAATAAAATTATTTTTGATCAAAACTAAAATGTCCTCGAAATCATTGCAGAAGAAGAAGTACCTTATCAGACGAAAATATGCCTTATCTAATAAGAGACATTTAAATTTTTTTAATTGCATAAATCGGCGGCATTTTATTCAGAATTAATAGTTTTTTACATGGACAGAATTAAAAGTTTTTTATATGGACATTAAATACTAGAATTATAGAAAAGTACCTTGCGAAAAGAATCGGCAGTAGAACGGAATCGTGTTGACCACCGATGCGTTTTTTGCTAATATTTCTTGCATCCTTCGACCGACTTCTTCGACTCAGAGCTTGATGGAAAGCTTATATGTTCCTCTTTCAGATGGCATTAAAATATTTTACGAAAAGTCGTAAGAAATAAAATTATTTTTGATCAAAACTAAAATGTCCTCGAAATCATTGCAGAAGAAGAAGTACCTTATCAGACGAAAATATGCCTTATCTAATAAGAGACATTTAAATTTTTTTAATTGCATAAATCGGCGGCATTTTATTCAAAATTAATAGTTTTTTACATGGACAGAATTAAAAGTTTTTTATATGGACATTAAATACTAGAATTATAGAAAAGTACCTTGCGAAAAGAATCGGCAGTAGAACGGAATCGTGTTGATCACCGATTCGTTTTTTGCTAATATTTCTTGCATCCTTCGACCGACTTCTTCGACTAAGAGCTTGATGGAAAGCTTATATGTTCCTCTTTCAGATGGCATTAAAATATTTTACGAAAAGTCGTAAGAAATAAAATTATTTTTGATCAAAACTAAAATGTCCTCGAAATCATTGCAGAAGAAGAAGTACCTTATCAGACGAAAATATGCCTTATCTAATAAGAGACATTTAAATTTTTTTAATTGCATAAATCGGCGGTATTTTATTCAGAATTAATAGTTTTTTACATGGAAAAAAAATTCGCTTAATTTTTTTCTATTAAATAGGAGAACTAGAGAAGAGTACTTTGAGAAAAGAATCGGCAGTAGGACGGAATCGTGTTGACCACCGATTCGTTTTTTGCTAATATTTCTTGCATCCTTCGACCGACTTCTTCGACTAAGAGCTTGATGGAAAGCTTATATGTTCCTCTTTCAGATGGCATTAAAATATTTTACGAAAAGTCGTAAGAAATAAAATTATTTTTGATCAAAACTAAAATGTTCTTGAAATCATTGCAAAAGAAGAAGTACCTTATCAGACGAAAATATGCCTTATCTAATAAGAGACATTTAAATTTTTTTAATTGCATAAATCGGCGGCATTTTATTCAGAATTAATAGTTTTTTACATGGAAAAAAAATTCGCTTAATTTTTTTCTATTAAATAGGAGAACTAGAGAAAAGTACTCTGAGAAAAGAATCGGCAGTAGGACGGAATCGTGTTGACCACCGATTCGTTTTTTGCTAATATTTCTTGCATCCTTTGACCGACTTCTTCGACTATGAGCTCGATGGAAAGCTTATCTGTTTCTCTTTCAGATGGCATTAACATATTTTACGAAAAGTCTTAAGAGATAAAATTTTTTTGATCAAAACTAAAATATCCTCGAAATCATTGAAGAAGAAGTACCTGATCAGACGAAAATATGCCATCTTTCAGATGGCATTAACATATTTTACGAAAAGTCGTAAGAAATAAAATTATTTTTGATCATAACTAAAATGTCCTCGAAATCATTGCAGAAGAAGAAGTACCTTATCAGACGAAAATATGCCTTATCTAATAAGAGACATTTAAATTTTTTTAATTGCATAAATCGGCGGTATTTTATTCAGAATTAATAGTTTTTTACATGGAAAAAAAATTCGCTTAGTTTTTTTCCATTAAATACTGGAACTATAGAAAAGTACTTTGAGAAAAGAATCGGCAGTAGGACGGCATCGTGTTGACCACCGATTCGGAAAAAAGAATCGGCAGTAGAACGGAATCGTGTTGACCACCGATTCGTTTTTTGCTAATATTTCTTGGATCCTTCGACCGACTTCTTCGACTAAGAGCTTGATGGAAAGCTTATATGTTCCTCTTTCAGATGGCATTAAAATATTTTACGAAAAGTCGTAAGAAATAAAATTATTTTTGATCAAAACTAAAATGTCCTCGAAATCATCGCAGAAGAAGAAGTACCTTATCAGACGAAAATATGCCTTATCTAATAAGAGACATTTAAATTTTTTTAATTGCATAAATCGGCGGTATTTTATTCAGAATTAATAGTTTTTTACATGGAAAAAAAATTCGCTTAATTTTTTTCTATTAAATAGGAGAACTAGAGAAAAGTACTTTGAGAAAAGAATCGGCAGTAGGACGGAATCGTGTTGACCACCGATTCGTTTTTTGCTAATATTTCTTGCATCCTTTGACCGACTTCTTCGACTATGAGCTCGATGGAAAGCTTATCTGTTCCTCTTTCAGATGGCATTAACATATTTTACGAAAAGTCATAAGAGATAAAATTTTTTTGATCAAAACTAAAATATCCTCGAAATCATTGAAGAAGAAGTACCTTATCAGACGAAAATATGCCATCTTTCAGATGGCATTAACATATTTTACGAAAAGTCGTAAGAAATAAAATTATTTTTGATCATAACTAAAATGTCCTCGAAATCATTGCAGAAGAAGTACCTTATCAGACGAAAATATGCCTCATCTAATCAGAGACATTTAAATTTTTTTAATTGCATAAATCGGCGGCATTTTATTCAGAATTAATAGTTTTTTACATGGACAGAATTAAAATTTTTTTATATGGACATTAAATACTAGAATTATAGAAAAGTACTTTGCGAAAAGAATCGGCAGTAGGACGGAATCGTGTTGACCACCGATTAGTTTTTTGCTAATAACTCTTGCATCCTTTGACCGACTTCTTCGACTATGAGCTCGATGGAAAGCTTATCTGTTTCTCTTTCAGATGGCATTAACATATTTTACGAAAAGTCTTAAGAGATAAAATTTTTTTGATCAAAACTAAAATGTCCTCGAAATCATTGCAGAAGAAGTACCTTATCAGACGAAAATATGCCTCATCTAATCAGAGACATTTAAATTTTTTTAATTGCATAAATCGGCGGCATTTTATTCAGAATTAATAGTTTTTTACATGGACAGAATTAAAATTTTTTTATATGGACATTAAATACTAGAATTATAGAAAAGTACTTTGCGAAAAGAATCGGCAGTAGGACGGAATCGTGTTGACCACCGATTCGTTTTTTGCTGATATTTCTTGCATCCTTTGACCGACTTCTTCGACTAAGAGCTTGATGGAAATCTTATATGTTCCTCTTTCAGATGGCATTAAAATATTTTACGAAAAGTCGTAAGAAATAAAATTATTTTTGAACAAAACTAAAATGTCCTCGAAATCATTGAAGAAGAAGTACCTTATCAGACGAAAATATGCCTTATCTAATAAGAGACATTTAAATTTTTTTAATTGCATATATCGGCGGCATTTTATTCAGAATTAATAGTTTGTAAATGTTTTTCGTAAAATATGTTAATGCCATCTGAAAGAGGAACAGATAAGCTTTCCATCGAGCTCATAGTCGAAGAAGTCGGTCAAAGGATGCAAGAAATATCAGCAAAAAACGAATCGGTGGTCAACACGATTCCGTCCTACTGCCGATTATTTTCTCAAAGTACTTTTCTATAGTTCTAGTATTTAATGGAAAAAAAATTCGCTTAATTTTTGCCTTATCAAATAAGAGACATTTACATTTTTTTAATTGCATAAATCGGCGGTATTTTATTCAGAATTAATAGTTTTTTACATGGAAAAAAAATTCGCTTAATTTTTTTCCATTAAATACGAGAACTATAGAAAAGTACTTTGAGAAAAGAATCGGCAGTAGAACGGAATCGTGTTGACCACCGATTCGTTTTTTGCTAATATTTCTTGGATCCTTCGACCGACTTCTTCGACTAAGAGCTTGATGGAAAGCTTATATGTTCCTCTTTCAGATGGCATTAAAATATTTTACGAAAAGTCGTAAGAAATAAAATTATTTTTGATCAAAACTAAAATGTCCTCGAAATCATCGCAGAAGAAGAAGTACCTTATCAGACGAAAATATGCCTTATCTAATAAGAGACATTTAAATTTTTTTAATTGCATAAATCGGCGGTATTTTATTCAGAATTAATAGTTTTTTACATGGAAAAAAAATTCGCTTAATTTTTTTCTATTAAATAGGAGAACTAGAGAAAAGTACTTTGAGAAAAGAATCGGCAGTAGGACGGAATCGTGTTGACCACCGATTCGTTTTTTGCTAATATTTCTTGCATCCTTTGACCGACTTCTTCGACTATGATGGAAAGCTTATCTGTTCCTCTTTCAGATGGCATTAACATATTTTAAGAAAAGTCATAAGAGATACAATTTTTTTGATCAAAACTAAAATATCCTCGAAATCATTGAAGAAGAAGTGCCTTATCAGACGAAAATATGCCGTCTTTCAGATGGCATTAACATATTTTACGAAAAGTCGTAAGAATTAAAATTATTTTTGATCAAAACTAAAATGTCCTCGAAATCATTGCAGAAGAAGAAGTACCTTATCAGACGAAAATATGCCTTATCTAATAAGAGACATTTAAATTTTTTTAATTGCATAAATCGGCGGTATTTTATTCAGAATTAATAGTTTTTTACATGGAAAAAAAATTCGCTTAATTTTTTCGCATTAAATACTGGAATTATAGAAAAGTACTTTGAGAAAAGAATCGGCAGTAGGACGTAATCGTGTTGACCACCGATTAGTTTTTTGCTAATAACTCTTGCATCCTTCGACCGACTTCTTCGATTAAGAGCTTGATGGAAAGCTTATCTGTTCCTCTTTCAGATGGCATTAAAATATTTTACGAAAAGTCGTAAGAAATAAAATTATTTTTGAACAAAACTAAAATGTCCTCGAAATCATTGAAGAAGAAGTACCTTATCAGACGAAAATATGCCTTATCTAATAAGAGACATTTAAATTTTTTTAATTGCATAAATCGGCGGCATTTTATTCAGAATTAATAGTTTTTTATATGGAAAAAAAATTCGCTTAATTTTTTTCGCTTAATTTTTTTTCCATTAAATACTAGAACTATAGAAAAGTACTTTGAGAAAAGAATCGGCAGTAGGACGGAATCGTGTTGACCACCGATTCAATTTTTGCTAATATTCCTTGCATCCTTTGACCGACTTCTTCGACTATGAGCTCGATGGAAAGCTTATGTGTTCCTCTTTCAGATGGCATTAAAATATTTTACGAAAAGTCGTAAGAAATAAAATTATTTTTGATCAAAACTAAAATGTCCTCGAAATCATTGAAGAAGAAGTACCTTATCAGACGAAAATATGCCTTATCTAATAAGAGACATTTAAATTTTTTTAATTGCATAAATCGGCGGTATTTTATTCAGAATTAATAGTTTTTTACATGGAAAAAAAATTCGCTTAGTTTTTTTCCATTAAATACTGGAACTATAGAAAAGTACTTTGAGAAAAGAATCGGCAGTAGGACGGCATCGTGTTGACCACCGATTCGGAAAAAAGAATCGGCAGTAGAACGGAATCGTGTTGACCACCGATTCGTTTTTTGCTAATATTTCTTGGATCCTTCGACCGACTTCTTCGACTAAGAGCTTGATGGAAAGCTTATATGTTCCTCTTTCAGATGGCATTAAAATATTTTACGAAAAGTCGTAAGAAATAAAATTATTTTTGATCAAAACTAAAATGTCCTCGAAATCATCGCAGAAGAAGAAGTACCTTATCAGACGAAAATATGCCTTATCTAATAAGAGACATTTAAATTTTTTTAATTGCATAAATCGGCGGTATTTTATTCAGAATTAATAGTTTTTTATATGGAAAAAAAATTCGCTTAATTTTTTTCTATTAAATAGGAGAACTAGAGAAAAGTACTTTGAGAAAAGAATCGGCAGTAGGACGGAATCGTGTTGACCACCGATTCGTTTTTTGCTAATATTTCTTGCATCCTTTGACCGACTTCTTCGACTATGAGCTCGATGGAAAGCTTATCTGTTCCTCTTTCAGATGGCATTAACATATTTTACGAAAAGTCATAAGAGATAAAATTTTTTTGATCAAAACTAAAATATCCTCGAAATCATTGAAGAAGAAGTACCTTATCAGACGAAAATATGCCATCTTTCAGATGGCATTAACATATTTTACGAAAAGTCGTAAGAAATAAAATTATTTTTGATCATAACTAAAATGTCCTCGAAATCATTGCAGAAGAAGTACCTTATCAGACGAAAATATGCCTCATCTAATCAGAGACATTTAAATTTTTTTAATTGCATAAATCGGCGGCATTTTATTCAGAATTAATAGTTTTTTACATGGACAGAATTAAAATTTTTTTATATGGACATTAAATACTAGAATTATAGAAAAGTACTTTGCGAAAAGAATCGGCAGTAGGACGGAATCGTGTTGACCACCGATTAGTTTTTTGCTAATAACTCTTGCATCCTTTGACCGACTTCTTCGACTATGAGCTCGATGGAAAGCTTATCTGTTCCTCTTTCAGATGGCATTAACATATTTTACGAAAAGTCGTAAGAAATAAAATTATTTTTGATCAAAACTAAAATGTCCTCGAAATCATTGAAGAAGTACCTTATAAGACGAAAATATGCCTCATCTAATCAGAGACATTTAAATTTTTTTAATTGCATAAATCGGCGGCATTTTATTCAGAATTAATAGTTTTTTACATGGACAGAATTAAAATTTTTTTATATGGACATTAAATACTAGAATTATAGAAAAGTACTTTGCGAAAAGAATCGGCAGTAGGACGGAATCGTGTTGACCACCGATTCGTTTTTTGCTGATATTTCTTGCATCCTTTGACCGACTTCTTCGACTATGAGCTCGATGGAAAGCTTATCTGTTCCTCTTTCAGATGCCATTAACATATTTTACGAAAAGTCATAAGAGATAAAATTTTTTTGATCAAAACTAAAATATCCTCGAAATCATTGAAGAAGAAGTACCTTATCAGACGAAAATATGCCATCTTTCAGATGGCATTAACATATTTTACGAAAAGTCGTAAGAAATAAAATTATTTTTGATCATAACTAAAATGTCCTCGAAATCATTGCAGAAGAAGTACCTTATCAGACGAAAATATGCCTCATCTAATCAGAGACATTTAAATTTTTTTAATTGCATAAATCGGCGGCATTTTATTCAGAATTAATAGTTTTTTACATGGACAGAATTAAAATTTTTTTATATGGACATTAAATACTAGAATTATAGAAAAGTACTTTGAGAAAAGAATCGGCAGTAGGACGGAATCGTGTTGACCACCGATTCGTTTTTTGCTGATATTTCTTGCATCCTTTGACCGACTTCTTCGACTAAGAGCTTGATGGAAATCTTATATGTTCCTCTTTCAGATGGCATTAAAATATTTTACGAAAAGTCGTAAGAAATAAAATTATTTTTGAACAAAACTAAAATGTCCTCGAAATCATTGAAGAAGAAGTACCTTATCAGACGAAAATATGCCTTATCTAATAAGAGACA
Organism: Phortica okadai; assembly: GCA_034638295.1. Taxonomy (NCBI): domain Eukaryota; kingdom Metazoa; phylum Arthropoda; class Insecta; order Diptera; family Drosophilidae; genus Phortica; species Phortica okadai. The sequence goes on along the minus strand of CM067850.1, from coordinate 24,892,687 downwards.
TTTAAATTTTTTTAATTGCATATATCGGCGGCATTTTATTCAGAATTAATAGTTTGTAAATGTTTTTCGTAAAATATGTTAATGCCATCTGAAAGAGGAACAGATAAGCTTTCCATCGAGCTCATAGTCGAAGAAGTCGGTCAAAGGATGCAAGAAATATCAGCAAAAAACGAATCGGTGGTCAACACGATTCCGTCCTACTGCCGATTATTTTCTCAAAGTACTTTTCTATAGTTCTAGTATTTAATGGAAAAAAAATTCGCTTAATTTTTGCCTTATCAAATAAGAGACATTTACATTTTTTTAATTGCATAAATCGGCGGTATTTTATTCAGAATTAATAGTTTTTTACATGGAAAAAAAATTCGCTTAATTTTTTTCCATTAAATACGAGAACTATAGAAAAGTACTTTGAGAAAAGAATCGGCAGTAGAACGGAATCGTGTTGACCACCGATTCGTTTTTTGCTAATATTTCTTGGATCCTTCGACCGACTTCTTCGACTAAGAGCTTGATGGAAAGCTTATATGTTCCTCTTTCAGATGGCATTAAAATATTTTACGAAAAGTCGTAAGAAATAAAATTATTTTTGATCAAAACTAAAATGTCCTCGAAATCATCGCAGAAGAAGAAGTACCTTATCAGACGAAAATATGCCTTATCTAATAAGAGACATTTAAATTTTTTTAATTGCATAAATCGGCGGTATTTTATTCAGAATTAATAGTTTTTTACATGGAAAAAAAATTCGCTTAATTTTTTTCTATTAAATAGGAGAACTAGAGAAAAGTACTTTGAGAAAAGAATCGGCAGTAGGACGGAATCGTGTTGACCACCGATTCGTTTTTTGCTAATATTTCTTGCATCCTTTGACCGACTTCTTCGACTATGATGGAAAGCTTATCTGTTCCTCTTTCAGATGGCATTAACATATTTTAAGAAAAGTCATAAGAGATACAATTTTTTTGATCAAAACTAAAATATCCTCGAAATCATTGAAGAAGAAGTGCCTTATCAGACGAAAATATGCCGTCTTTCAGATGGCATTAACATATTTTACGAAAAGTCGTAAGAAATAAAATTATTTTTGATCAAAACTAAAATGTCCTCGAAATCATTGCAGAAGAAGAAGTACCTTATCAGACGAAAATATGCCTTATCTAATAAGAGACATTTAAATTTTTTTAATTGCATAAATCGGCGGTATTTTATTCAGAATTAATAGTTTTTTACATGGAAAAAAAATTCGCTTAATTTTTTCGCATTAAATACTGGAATTATAGAAAAGTACTTTGAGAAAAGAATCGGCAGTAGGACGTAATCGTGTTGACCACCGATTAGTTTTTTGCTAATAACTCTTGCATCCTTCGACCGACTTCTTCGATTAAGAGCTTGATGGAAAGCTTATCTGTTCCTCTTTCAGATGGCATTAAAATATTTTACGAAAAGTCGTAAGAAATAAAATTATTTTTGAACAAAACTAAAATGTCCTCGAAATCATTGAAGAAGAAGTACCTTATCAGACGAAAATATGCCTTATCTAATAAGAGACATTTAAATTTTTTTAATTGCATAAATCGGCGGCATTTTATTCAGAATTAATAGTTTTTTATATGGAAAAAAAATTCGCTTAATTTTTTTCGCTTAATTTTTTTTCCATTAAATACTAGAACTATAGAAAAGTACTTTGAGAAAAGAATCGGCAGTAGGACGGAATCGTGTTGACCACCGATTCAATTTTTGCTAATATTCCTTGCATCCTTTGACCGACTTCTTCGACTATGAGCTCGATGGAAAGCTTATGTGTTCCTCTTTCAGATGGCATTAAAATATTTTACGAAAAGTCGTAAGAAATAAAATTATTTTTGATCAAAACTAAAATGTCCTCGAAATCATTGAAGAAGAAGTACCTTATCAGACGAAAATATGCCTTATCTAATAAGAGACATTTAAATTTTTTTAATTGCATAAATCGGCGGTATTTTATTCAGAATTAATAGTTTTTTACATGGAAAAAAAATTCGCTTAATTTTTTTCCATTAAATACGAGAACTATAGAAAAGTACTTTGAGAAAAGAATCGGCAGTAGGACGTAATCGTGTTGACCACCGATTAGTTTTTTGCTAATAACTCTTGCATCCTTCGACCGACTTCTTCGACTAAGAGCTTGATGGAAAGCTTATCTGTTCCTCTTTCAGATGGCATTAACATATTTTAAGAAAAGTCATAAGAGATACAATTTTTGTGATCAAAACTAAAATATCCTCGAAATCATTGAAGAAGAAGTGCCTTATCAGACGAAAATATGCCGTCTTTCAGATGGCATTAACATATTTTACGAAAAGTCGTAAGAACTAAAATTATTTTTGATCAAAACTAAAATGTCCTCGAAATCATTGCAGAAGAAGAAGTACCTTATCATACGAAAATGTGCCTTATCTAATAAGAAACATTTAAATTTTTTTAATTGCATAAATCGGCGGTATTTTATTCAGAATTAATAGTTTTTTACATGGAAAAAAAATTCGCTTAATTTTTTTCCATTAAATACTGGAACTATAGAAAAGTACTTTGAGAAAAGAATCGGCAGTAGGACGGCATCGTGTTGACCACCGATTCGTTTTTTGCTAATATTTCTTGCATCCTTTGACCGACTTCTTCGACTATGAGCTCGATGGAAAGCTTATCTGTTCCTCTTTCAGATGGCATTAACATATTTTACGAAAAGTCGTAAGAAATAAAATTATTTTTGATCAAAACTAAAATGTCCTCGAAATCATTGAAGAAGAAGTGCCTTATCAGACGAAAATATGCCATCTTTCAGATGGCATTGACATATTTTACGAAAAGTCGTAAGAAATAAAATTATTTTTGATCAAAACTAAAATGTCCTCGAAATCATTGCAGAAGAAGAAGTACCTTATCAGACGAAAATATGCCTTATCTAATAAGAGACATTTAAATTTTTTTAATTGCATAAATCGGCGGTATTTTATTCAGAATTAATAGTTTTTTACATGAAAAAAAAATTCGCATAATTTTTTTCCATTAAATACGAGAACTATAGAAAAGTACTTTGAGAAAAGAATCGGCAGTAGGACGGAATCGTGTTGACCACCGATTAGTTTTTTGCTAATAACTCTTGCATCATTCGACCGACTTTTTCGACTAAGAGCTTGATGGAAAGCTTATCTGTTCCTCTTTCAGATGGCATTAAGATATATTACGAAAAGTCGTAAGAAATAAAATTATTTTTGATCAAAACTAAAATGTCCTCGAAATCATTGAAGAAGATGTACCTTATCAGACGAAAATATGCCTTATCTAATTAGAGACATTTAAATTTTTTTAATTGCATAAATCGGCGGCATTTTATTCAGAATTGATAGTTTTTTACATGGAAAAAAAATTCGCATAATTATTTTCCACTAAATACTAGAACTATAGAAAAGTAATTTGAGAAAAGAATCGGCAGTAGGACGGAATCGTGTTGACCACCGATTAGTTTTTTGCTAATAACTCTTGCATCCTTCGACCGACTTCTTCGACTAAGAGCTGGATGGAAAGCTTATCTGTTCCTCTTTCAGATGGCATTAACTTATTTTACGATAAGTCATAAGAGATAAAATTTTTTTGATCAAAACTAAAATATCCTCGAAATCATTGAAGAAGAAGTGCCTTATCAGACGAAAATATGCCATCTTTCAGATGGCATTAACATATTTTACGAAAAGTCGTAAGAAATAAAATTATTTTTGATCAAAACTAAAATGTCCTCGAAATCATTGCAGAAGAAGAAGTACCTTATCAGACGAAAATATGCCTTATTTAATAAGAGACATTTAAATTTTTTTAATTGCATAAATCGGCGGTATTTTATTCAGAATTAATAGTTTTTTACATGGAAAAAAAATTCGCTTAATTTTTTTCCATTAAATACTAGAACTATAGAAAAGTACTTTGAGAAAAGAATCGGCAGTAGGACGGAATCGTGTTGACCACCGATTCGTTTTTTGCTAATATTCTTGCATCCTTTGACCGACTTCTTCGACTATGAGCTCGATGGAAAGCTTATCTGTTCCTCTTTCAGATGGCATTAATGTATTTTACGAAAAGTCGTAAGAAATAAAATTATTTTTGATCAAAACTAAAATGTCCTCGAAATCATTGAAGAAGAAGTACCTTATCAGACGAAAATATGCCTCATCTAATAAGAGACATTTAAATTTTTTTAATTGCATAAATCGGCGGCATTTTATTCAGAATTAATAGTTTTTTAATGGACAGAATTAAAAGTTTTTTATATGGACATTAAATACTAGAATTATAGAAAAGTACTTTGCGAAAAGAATCGGCAGTAGGACGGAATCGTGTTGACCACCGATTCGTTTTTTGCTAATATTTCTTGCATCCTTCGACCGACTTCTTCGACTAAGAGCTTGATGGAAGGCTTATATGTTTCTCTTTCAGATGGCATTAATATATTTTACGAAAAGTCGTAAGAAATAAAATTATTTTTAATAAAAACTAAAATGTCCTCGAAATCATTGAAGAAGAAGTACCTTATCAGACGAAAATATGCCTTATCTAATAAGAGACATTTAAATTTTTTTAATTGCATAAATCGGCGGCATTTTATTCAGAATTAATAGTTTTTTACATGGAAAAAAAATTCGTTTAATTTTTTCGCATTAAATACTGGAATTATAGAAAAGTACTTTGCGAAAATAATCGGATGGAAAGCTTATCTGTTCCTCTTTCAGATGGCATTAACATATTTTACGAAAAGTCATAAGAAATAAAATTTTTTTGACCAAAACTAAAATATCCTCGGAATCATTGAAGAAGATGTACTTTATCAGACGAAAATATGCCTTATCTAATAAGAGACATTTAATTTTTTTTAATTGCATAAATGGGCGTCATTTTATTCAGAATTAATAATTTTTTACATGGACAAAAAATTCGTTTAATTTTTTCGCATTAAATACTGGAATTATAGAAAAGTACTTTGAGAAACGAATCAGCAGTAGGACGGAATCGTGTTGACCATCGATTAGTTTTTTGCTAATAACTTTTGCATCCTTCGACCGACTTCTTCAACTAAAAGCTCGATGGAAAGCTTATCTGTTCCTCTTTTAGATGACATTAACATATTTTACGAAAAGTCATAAGAAATAAAATTATTTTTGATCAAAACTAAAATATCCTCGAAATCATTGAAGAAGAAGTACCTTATCAGACGAAAATATGCCTTATCTAATAAGAGACATTTAAATTTTTTTAATTGCATAAATGGACGCCATTTTATTCAGAATTAATAGTTTTTTACATAAAAAAAAAAAATTCGCTTCATTTTTTTCCATTAAATACTAGAACTATAGAAAAGTACTTTGAGAAAAGAATCGGCAGTAGGACGGAATCGTGTTGACCACCGATTAGTTTCTTGCTAATAACTCTTGCATCCTTCGACCGACTTCTTCGACTAAGCGCTCGATGGAAAGCTTATCTGTTCCTCTTTCAGATGGCATTAACATATTTTACGAAAAGTCGTAAGAAATAAAATTATTTTTGATCAAAACTAAAATGTCCTCGAAATCATTGAAGAAGAAGTACGTTATCAGACGAAAATATGCCTTATCTAATAAAAGACATTTAAATTTTTTTAATTGCATAAATGGGCGGCATTTTATTCAGAATTAATAGTTTTTTAATGGACAGAATTAAAAGTTTTTTATATGGACATTAAATACTAGAATTATAGAAAAGTACTTTGCGAAAAGAATCGGCAGTAGGACGGAATCGTGTTGACCACCGATTAGTTTTTTGCTAATATTTCTTGCATCCTTCGACCGACTTCTTCGACTAAGAGCTGGATGGAAAGCTTATCTGTTCCTCTTTCAGATGGCATTAACATATTTTACGAAAAGTCATAAGAAATAAAATTTTTTTGATCAAAACTAAAATATCCTCGGAATCATTGAAGAAGATGTACTTTATCAGACGAAAATATGCCTTATCTAATAAGAGACATTTAATTTTTTTTAATTGCATAAATGGGCGTCATTTTATTCAGAATTAATAATTTTTTACATGGACAAAAAATTCGTTTAATTTTTTCGCATTAAATACTGGAATTATAGAAAAGTACTTTGAGAAACGAATCAGCAGTAGGACGGAATCGTGTTGACCACCGATTCGTTTTTTGCTAATATTTCTTGCATCCTTCGACTGACTTCTTCGACTAAGAGCTTGATGGAAGGCTTATATGTTTCTCTTTCAGATGGCATTAATATATTTTACGAAAAGTCGTAAGAAATAAAATTATTTTTGATCAAAACTAAAATGTCCTCGAAATCATTGAAGAAGAAGTACCTTATCAGACGAAAATATGCCTTATCTAATAAGAGACATTTAAATTTTTTTAATTGCATAAATCGGCGGCATTTTATTCAGAATTAATAGTTTTTTACATGGAAAAAAAATTCGTTTAATTTTTTCGCATTAAATACTGGAATTATAGAAAAGTACTTTGCGAAAATAATCGGCAGTAGGACGGAATCGTGTTGACCACCGATTAGTTTTATGCTAATAACTCTTGCATCCTTCGACCGACTTCTTCGACTAAGAGCTGGATGGAAAGCTTATCTGTTCCTCTTTCAGATGGCATTAACATATTTTACGAAAAGTCATAAGAAATAAAATTTTTTTGATCAAAACTAAAATATCCTCGGAATCATTGAAGAAGATGTACTTCATCAGACGAAAATATGCCTTATCTAATAAGAGACATTTAATTTTTTTTAATTGCATAAATGGGCGTCATTTTATTCAGAATTAATAGTTTTTTACATGGACAAAAAATTCGTTTAATTTTTTCGCATTAAATACTGGAATTATAGAAAAGTACTTTGAGAAACGAATCAGCAGTAGGACGGAATCGTGTTGACCATCGATTAGTTTTTTGCTAATAACTTTTGCATCCTTCGACCGACTTCTTCAACTAAAAGCTCGATGGAAAGCTTATCTGTTCCTCTTTTAGATGGCATTAACATATTTTACGAAAAGTCATAAGAAATAAAATTATTTTTGATCAAAACTAAAATATCCTCGAAATCATTGAAGAAGAAGTACCTTATCAGACGAAAATATGGCTTATCTAATAAGAGACATTTAAATTTTTTTAATTGCATAAATGGACGCCATTTTATTCATAATTAATAGTTTTTTACATAAAAAAAAAAAATTCGCTTAATTTTTTTCCATTAAATACTAGAACTATAGAAAAGTACTTTGAGAAAAGAATCGGCAGTAGGACGGAATCGTGTTGACCACCGATTAGTTTTTTGCTAATAACTCTTGCATCCTTCGACCGACTTCTTCGACTAAGCGCTCGATGGAAAGCTTATCTGTTCCTCTTTCAGATGGCATTAACATATTTTACGAAAAGTCGTAAGAAATAAAATTATTTTTGATCAAAACTAAAATGTCATCGAAATCATTGAAGAAGAAGTACGTTATCAGACGAAAATATGCCTTATCTAATAAAAGACATTTAAATTTTTTTAATTGCATAAATGGGCGGCATTTTATTCAGAATAAATAGTTTTTTACATGGACAGAATTAAAAGTTTTTTACATGGATATTAAATACTAGAATTATAGAAAAGTACTTTGCGAAAAGAATCGGCAGTAGGACGGAATCGTGTTGACCACCGATTAGTTTTTTGCTAATATTTCTTGCATCCTTTGACCGACTTCTTCGACTATGAGCTCGATGGAAAGCTTATCTGTTCCTCTTTCAGATGGCATTAAGATATTTTACGAAAAGTCGTAAGAAATAAAATTATTTTTGATCAAAACTAAAATGTCCTCGAAATCATTGCAGAAGAAGAAGTACTTTATCAGACGAAAATCTTTCAGATGGCATTAACATATTTTACGAACAGTCGTAAGAAATAAAATTGTTTTTGATCAAAACTAAAATGTCCTCGAAATCATTGCAGAAGAAGAAGTACCTTATCAGACGAAAATATGCCTCATCTAATAAGAGACATTTAAATTTTTTTAATTGCATAAATCGGCGGCATTTTATTTAGAATTAATAGTTTTTTACATGGACAGAATTAAAAGTTTTTTATATGGACATTAAATACTAGAATTATAGAAAAGTACTTTGCGAAAAGAATCGGCAGTAGGACGGAATCGTGTTGACCACCGATTCGTTTTTTGCTAATATGTCTTGCATCCTTCGACCGACTTCTTCGACTAAGAGCTTGATGGAAAGCTTATATGTTCCTCTTTCAGATGGCATTAACATATTTTACGAAAAGTCGTAAGAAATAAAATTATTTTTGATCAAAACTAAAATGTCCTCGAAATCATTGAAGAAGAAGAACCTTATCAGACGAAAATATGCCTTATCTAATAAGAGACATTTAAATTTTTTTAATTGCATAAATCGGCGGCATTTTATTCAGAATTATTAGTTTTTTACATGGAAAAAAAATTCGCTTAATTTTTTTTCATTAAATACTAGAACTATAGAAAAGTACTTTGAGAAAAGAATCGGCAGTAGGACGGAATCGTGTTGACCACCGATTAGTTTTTTGCTAATAACTCTTGCATCCTTCGACCGACTTCTTCGACTAAGAGCTGGATGGAAAGCTTATCTGTTCCTCTTTCAGATGGCATTAACATATTTTACGAAAAGTCATAAGAAATAAAATTTTTTTGATCAAAACTAAAATATCCTCGGAATCATTGAAGAAGATGTACTTTATCAGACGAAAATATGCCTTATCTAATAAGAGACATTTAAATTTTTTTAATTGCATAAATGGGCGTCATTTTATTCAGAATTAATAGTTTTTTACATGGACAAAAAATTCGTTTAATTTTTTCGCATTAAATACTGGAATTATAGAAAAGTACTTTGCGAAAATAATCGGCAGTAGGACGGAATCGTGTTGACCACCGATTAGTTTTTTGCTAATAACTCTTGCATCCTTCGACCGACTTCTTCAACTAAAAGCTTGATGGAAAGCTTATCTGTTCCTCTTTTAGATGGCATTAACATATTTTACGAAAAGTCATAAGAAATAAAATTATTTTTGATCAAAACTGAAATGTCCTCGAAATCATTGAAGAAGAAGTACCTTATCAGACGAAAATATGCCTTATCTAATAAGAGACATTTAAATTTTTTTAATTGCATAAATGGGCGTCATTTTATTCAGAATTAATAGTTTTTTACATGGACAAAAAATTCGTTTAATTTTTTCGCATTAAATACTGGAATTATAGAAAAGTACTTTGCGAAAATAATCGGCAGTAGGACGGAATCGTGTTGACCACCGATTAGTTTTTTGCTAATAACTCTTGCATTCTTCGACCGACTTCTTCGACTAAGAGCTGGATGGAAAGCTTATCTGTTCCTCTTTCAGATGGCATTAACATATTTTACGAAAAGTCATAAGAAATAAAATTATTTTTGATCAAAACTGAAATGTCCTCGAAATCATTGAAGAAGAAGTACCTTATCAGACGAAAATATGCCTTATCTAATATGAGACATTTAAATTTTTATACTTTTCACTTATGTGAAATAGTATATTAACTTTGTCACGGAGTTTGTAACAGATCGAAATATTAATTTCCGACTATATAAAGTATATATATTCTTGATCAGGACGACAAGACGAGTTGATTTAGCCATGTCCGTCTGTCCGTCTGTCTGTCTGTCTGTCTGTCTGTCGGTCTGTCTGTCTGTCTGTATGTATGCAAACTAGTCCCTCAGTTTTGAAGCTATCGAGCTGAAACTTTGCACAGAGTCTTAGAATTTATTACGATGAATCATTCGTCGGAACCAGCATGATCGGATTATTGGAACAGGTAGCTCCCATACGAAAAGAAGAAGAAAAGTGAACAAAACTTGAATCGTTGTATGGAAAACTTTTTTGTTTTGTACAATAGAGTGCTGAAATTTTAAACATAGTTGTTTTACATGGTCCGACTACATGCCTGAAAGTTTCATTGAGATTGGACATCTGGAACTGGTAGCTCCCATACAAAATGAAGAAGAGGAAGAGAAGGAATATTCACGTCGTTGTATGGAAAACTTTTTTGTTTCTTAACCAATTGACTTGAAATTTTAAAGTTATGTTCTTAGGGAGGAATGAAATCTATTTTGACCAAATGTGGGCGTAACCACGCGTAGCCACGCCCACTTATAGCGAAAATTTACCCGTTGTATGGAAAACTTTTTTTGTTTTTTAACCAATTGACTTGAAACTTTACAGTTATGTTCTTAGAGAGGAATGAAAACTATTTTGACCAAAAGTGGGCGTAGCCAGGCGTAGCCACGCCCACTTATAGCGAAAATTGACCCATTGTATGGAAAACTTTTTTGTTTCTTAACCAATTGACTTGAAACTTTGCAGTTATGCTCTTAGGGAGGAATGAAAACTATTTTGATCAAAAGTGGGCGTCGCCACGCCCACTTATAGCTTAACTTGACCCTTTGTATGGAAAACTTTTTTGTTTTTCAACCAATTGACTTGAAACTTTACAGTTATGTTCTTAGGGAGGAATGAAAACTATTTTAACCAAAAGTGGGCGTAGCCACGCCTACTTATAGCGAAAATTGACCCGTTGTATGGAAAACTTTTTTGTTTTTTAACCAATTGACTTGAAACTTTGCAGTTATGCTCTTAGGGAGGAATGAAAACTATTTTGACCAAAAGTGGGCGTAGCCAGGCGTAGCCACGCCCACTTATAGCGAAAATTGACCCGTTGTATGGAAAACTTTTTTGTTTTTTAACCAATTGACTTGAAACTTTGCAGTTATGCTCTTAGGGAGGAATGAAAACTATTTTGATCAAAAGTGGGCATGGCCACGCCCACTTATAGCTTAACTTGACCCTTTGTATGGAAAACTTTTTGGTTTTTTAATCAATTGACTTGAAACTTTACAGTTATGTTCCTAGAGAGGAATGAAAACTATTTTGACCAAAAGTGGGCGTAGTCACGCCTACTTATAGCAAAAATTGACCCGTTGTATGGAAAACTTTTTTGTTTTTTAACCAATTGACTTGAAACTTTACAGTTATGTTCTTAGGGAGGAATGAAAACTATTTTGACCAAATTTGGGCATGGCTACGCCCACTTATCGCAAAACTTGAACCGTTGTATGGAAAAATTTTTTGTTTTTTAACGAATTGACTTGAAACATTACAGTTATGTTGTTAGGGAGGCATGAAAACTATTCATTTAGGTTTTTTATAGTGACACAAAGTGAAAAGTATTATAGCTTCAGCCTTGCTGAAGATAGCGTCCTTACTGGTTTTAATTGCATAAATGGACGGCATTTTATTCAGAATTAATAGTTTTTTACATAAAAAAAAAATTCGCTTAATTTTTTTCCATTAAATACTAGAACTATAGAAAAGTACTTTGAGAAAAGAATCGGCAGTAGGACGGAATCGTGTTGACCACCGATTAGTTTTTTGCTAATAACTCTTGCATCCTTCGACCGACTTCTTCGACTAAGAGCTCGATTAAAAGCTTATCTGTTCCTCTTTCAGATGGCATTAACATATTTTACGAAAAGTCATAAGAAATAAAATTATTTTTGATCAAAACTGAAATGTCCTCGAAATCATTGAAGAAGTACCTTATCAGACGAAAATATGCCTTATCTAATAAGAGACATTTAAATTTTCTTAATTGCATAAATGGGCGGCATTTTATTCAGAATAAATAGTTTTTTACATGGACAGAATTAAAAGTTTTTTACATGGACATTAAATACTAGAATTATAGAAAAGTACTTTGCGAAAAGAATCGGCAGTAGGACGGAATCGTGTTGACCACCGATTAGTTTTTTGCTAATATTTCTTGCATCCTTTGACCGACTTCTTCGACTATGAGCTCGGTGGAAAGCTTATCTGTTCCTCTTTCAGATGGCATTAACATATTTTACGAAAAGTCATAAGAAATACAATTTTTTTGATCAAAACTAAAATATCCTCGGAATCATTGAAGAAGATGTACTTTATCAGACGAAAATATGCCTTATCTAATAAGAGACATTTAAATTTTCTTAATTGCATAAATGGGCGGCATTTTATTCAGAATAAATAGTTTTTTACATGGACAGAATTAAAAGTTTTTTACATGGACATTAAATACTAGAATTATAGAAAAGTACTTTGCGAAAAGAATCGGCAGTAGGACGGAATCGTGTTGACCACCGATTAGTTTCTTGCCAATATTTCTTGCATCCTTTGACCGACTTCTTCGACTATGAGCTCGATGGAAAGCTTATCTGTTCCTCTTTCAGATGGCATTAACATATTTTACGAAAAGTCATAAGAAATAAAATTATTTTTGATCAAAACTAAAATGTCCTCGAAATCATTGAAGAAGAAGTACCTTATCAGACGAAAATATGCCTTATCTAATAAGAGACATTTAAATTTTCTTAATTGCATAAATGGGTGGCATTTTATTCAGAATAAATAGTTTTTTACATGGACAGAATTAAACGTTTTTTACATGGACATTAAATACTAGAATTATAGAAAAGTACTTTGCGAAAATAATCGGCAGTAGGACGGAATCGTGTTGACCACCCATTAGTTTTTTGCTAATAACTCTTGCATCCTTCGAACGACTTCTTCAACTAAAAGCTCGATGGAAAGCTTATCTGTTCCTCTTTTAGATGGCATTAACATATTTTACGAAAATTCGTAAGAAATAAAATTATTTTTGATCAAAACTAAAATGTCCTCGAAATCATTGAAGAAGAAGTACCTTATCAGACGAAAATATGCCTTATCTAATAAGAGACATTTAAATTTTCTTAATTGCATAAATGGGCGGCATTTTATTCAGAATAAATAGTTTTTTACATGGACAGATTTAAAAGTTTTTTACATGGACATTAAATACTAGAATTATAGAAAAGTACTTTGCGAAAATAATCGGCAGTAGGACGGAATCGTGTTGACCACCCATTAGTTTTTTGCTAATAACTCTTGCATCCTTCGAACGACTTCTTCAACTAAAAGCTCGATGGAAAGCTTATCTGTTCCTCTTTTAGATGGCATTAACATATTTTACGAAAATTCGTAAGAAATAAAATTATTTTTGATCAAAACTAAAATGTCCTCGAAATCATTGAAGAAGAAGTACCTTATCAGACGAAAATATGCCTTATCTAATAAGAGACATTTAAATTTTCTTAATTGCATAAATGGGTGGCATTTTATTCAGAATAAATAGTTTTTTACATGGACAGAATTAAACGTTTTTTACATGGACATTAAATACTAGAATTATAGAAAAGTACTTTGCGAAAATAATCGGCAGTAGGACGGAATCGTGTTGACCACCCATTAGTTTTTTGCTAATAACTCTTGCATCCTTCGAACGACTTCTTCAACTAAAAGCTCGATGGAAAGCTTATCTGTTCCTCTTTTAGATGGCATTAACATATTTTACGAAAAGTCATAAGAAATAAAATTATTTTTGATCAAAACTAAAATATCCTCGAAATCATTGAAGAAGAAGTACCTTATCAGACGAAAATATGGCTTATCTAATAAGAGACATTTAAATTTTTTTAATTGCATAAATGGACGCCATTTTATTCATAATTAATAGTTTTTTACATAAAAAAAAAAAATTCGCTTAATTTTTTTCCATTAAATACTAGAACTATAGAAAAGTACTTTGAGAAAAGAATCGGCAGTAGGACGGAATCGTGTTGACCACCGATTAGTTTTTTGCTAATAACTCTTGCATCCTTCGACCGACTTCTTCGACTAAGCGCTCGATGGAAAGCTTATCTGTTCCTCTTTCAGATGGCATTAACATATTTTACGAAAAGTCGTAAGAAATAAAATTATTTTTGATCAAAACTAAAATGTCATCGAAATCATTGAAGAAGAAGTACGTTATCAGACGAAAATATGCCTTATCTAATAAAAGACATTTAAATTTTTTTAATTGCATAAATGGGCGGCATTTTATTCAGAATAAATAGTTTTTTACATGGACAGAATTAAAAGTTTTTTACATGGATATTAAATACTAGAATTATAGAAAAGTACTTTGCGAAAAGAATCGGCAGTAGGACGGAATCGTGTTGACCACCGATTAGTTTTTTGCTAATATTTCTTGCATCCTTTGACCGACTTCTTCGACTATGAGCTCGATGGAAAGCTTATCTGTTCCTCTTTCAGATGGCATTAAGATATTTTACGAAAAGTCGTAAGAAATAAAATTATTTTTGATCAAAACTAAAATGTCCTCGAAATCATTGCAGAAGAAGAAGTACTTTATCAGACGAAAATCTTTCAGATGGCATTAACATATTTTACGAACAGTCGTAAGAAATAAAATTGTTTTTGATCAAAACTAAAATGTCCTCGAAATCATTGCAGAAGAAGAAGTACCTTATCAGACGAAAATATGCCTCATCTAATAAGAGACATTTAAATTTTTTTAATTGCATAAATCGGCGGCATTTTATTTAGAATTAATAGTTTTTTACATGGACAGAATTAAAAGTTTTTTATATGGACATTAAATACTAGAATTATAGAAAAGTACTTTGCGAAAAGAATCGGCAGTAGGACGGAATCGTGTTGACCACCGATTCGTTTTTTGCTAATATGTCTTGCATCCTTCGACCGACTTCTTCGACTAAGAGCTTGATGGAAAGCTTATATGTTCCTCTTTCAGATGGCATTAACATATTTTACGAAAAGTCGTAAGAAATAAAATTATTTTTGATCAAAACTAAAATGTCCTCGAAATCATTGAAGAAGAAGAACCTTATCAGACGAAAATATGCCTTATCTAATAAGAGACATTTAAATTTTTTTAATTGCATAAATCGGCGGCATTTTATTCAGAATTATTAGTTTTTTACATGGAAAAAAAATTCGCTTAATTTTTTTTCATTAAATACTAGAACTATAGAAAAGTACTTTGAGAAAAGAATCGGCAGTAGGACGGAATCGTGTTGACCACCGATTAGTTTTTTGCTAATAACTCTTGCATCCTTCGACCGACTTCTTCGACTAAGAGCTGGATGGAAAGCTTATCTGTTCCTCTTTCAGATGGCATTAACATATTTTACGAAAAGTCATAAGAAATAAAATTTTTTTGATCAAAACTAAAATATCCTCGGAATCATTGAAGAAGATGTACTTTATCAGACGAAAATATGCCTTATCTAATAAGAGACATTTAAATTTTTTTAATTGCATAAATGGGCGTCATTTTATTCAGAATTAATAGTTTTTTACATGGACAAAAAATTCGTTTAATTTTTTCGCATTAAATACTGGAATTATAGAAAAGTACTTTGCGAAAATAATCGGCAGTAGGACGGAATCGTGTTGACCACCGATTAGTTTTTTGCTAATAACTCTTGCATCCTTCGACCGACTTCTTCAACTAAAAGCTTGATGGAAAGCTTATCTGTTCCTCTTTTAGATGGCATTAACATATTTTACGAAAAGTCATAAGAAATAAAATTATTTTTGATCAAAACTGAAATGTCCTCGAAATCATTGAAGAAGAAGTACCTTATCAGACGAAAATATGCCTTATCTAATAAGAGACATTTAAATTTTTTTAATTGCATAAATGGGCGTCATTTTATTCAGAATTAATAGTTTTTTACATGGACAAAAAATTCGTTTAATTTTTTCGCATTAAATACTGGAATTATAGAAAAGTACTTTGCGAAAATAATCGGCAGTAGGACGGAATCGTGTTGACCACCGATTAGTTTTTTGCTAATAACTCTTGCATTCTTCGACCGACTTCTTCGACTAAGAGCTGGATGGAAAGCTTATCTGTTCCTCTTTCAGATGGCATTAACATATTTTACGAAAAGTCATAAGAAATAAAATTATTTTTGATCAAAACTGAAATGTCCTCGAAATCATTGAAGAAGAAGTACCTTATCAGACGAAAATATGCCTTATCTAATATGAGACATTTAAATTTTTATACTTTTCACTTATGTGAAATAGTATATTAACTTTGTCACGGAGTTTGTAACAGATCGAAATATTAATTTCCGACTATATAAAGTATATATATTCTTGATCAGGACGACAAGACGAGTTGATTTAGCCATGTCCGTCTGTCCGTCTGTCTGTCTGTCTGTCTGTCTGTCGGTCTGTCTGTCTGTCTGTATGTATGCAAACTAGTCCCTCAGTTTTGAAGCTATCGAGCTGAAACTTTGCACAGAGTCTTAGAATTTATTACGATGAATCATTCGTCGGAACCAGCATGATCGGATTATTGGAACAGGTAGCTCCCATACGAAAAGAAGAAGAAAAGTGAACAAAACTTGAATCGTTGTATGGAAAACTTTTTTGTTTTGTACAATAGAGTGCTGAAATTTTAAACATAGTTGTTTTACATGGTCCGACTACATGCCTGAAAGTTTCATTGAGATTGGACATCTGGAACTGGTAGCTCCCATACAAAATGAAGAAGAGGAAGAGAAGGAATATTCACGTCGTTGTATGGAAAACTTTTTTGTTTCTTAACCAATTGACTTGAAATTTTAAAGTTATGTTCTTAGGGAGGAATGAAATCTATTTTGACCAAATGTGGGCGTAACCACGCGTAGCCACGCCCACTTATAGCGAAAATTTACCCGTTGTATGGAAAACTTTTTTTGTTTTTTAACCAATTGACTTGAAACTTTACAGTTATGTTCTTAGAGAGGAATGAAAACTATTTTGACCAAAAGTGGGCGTAGCCACGCCCACTTATAGCCAAAATTGACCCATTGTATGGAAAACTTTTTTGTTTCTTAACCAATTGACTTGAAACTTTGCAGTTATGCTCTTAGGGAGGAATGAAAACTATTTTGATCAAAAGTGGGCGTCGCCACGCCCACTTATAGCTTAACTTGACCCTTTGTATGGAAAACTTTTTTGTTTTTCAACCAATTGACTTGAAACTTTACAGTTATGTTCTTAGGGAGGAATGAAAACTATTTTAACCAAAAGTGGGCGTAGCCACGCCTACTTATAGCGAAAATTGACCCGTTGTATGGAAAACTTTTTTGTTTTTTAACCAATTGACTTGAAACTTTGCAGTTATGCTCTTAGGGAGGAATGAAAACTATTTTGACCAAAAGTGGGCGTAGCCAGGCGTAGCCACGCCCACTTATAGCGAAAATTGACCCGTTGTATGAAAAACTTTTTTGTTTTTTAACCAATTGACTTGAAACTTTGCAGTTATGCTCTTAGGGAGGAATGAAAACTATTTTGATCAAAAGTGGGCATGGCCACGCCCACTTATAGCTTAACTTGACCCTTTGTATGGAAAACTTTTTGGTTTTTTAATCAATTGACTTGAAACTTTACAGTTATGTTCCTAGAGAGGAATGAAAACTATTTTGACCAAAAGTGGGCGTAGTCACGCCTACTTATAGCAAAAATTGACCCGTTGTATGGAAAACTTTTTTGTTTTTTAACCAATTGACTTGAAACTTTACAGTTATGTTCTTAGGGAGGAATGAAAACTATTTTGACCAAATTTGGGCATGGCTACGCCCACTTATCGCAAAACTTGAACCGTTGTATGGAAAAATTTTTTGTTTTTTAACGAATTGACTTGAAACATTACAGTTATGTTGTTAGGGAGGCATGAAAACTATTCATTTAGGTTTTTTATAGTGACACAAAGTGAAAAGTATTATAGCTTCAGCATTGCTGAAGATAGCGTCCTTACTGGTTTTAATTGCATAAATGGACGGCATTTTATTCAGAATTAATAGTTTTTTACATAAAAAAAAAATTCGCTTAATTTTTTTCCATTAAATACTAGAACTATAGAAAAGTACTTTGAGAAAAGAATCGGCAGTAGGACGGAATCGTGTTGACCACCGATTAGTTTTTTGCTAATAACTCTTGCATCCTTCGACCGACTTCTTCGACTAAGAGCTCGATTAAAAGCTTATCTGTTCCTCTTTCAGATGGCATTAACATATTTTACGAAAAGTCATAAGAAATAAAATTATTTTTGATCAAAACTGAAATGTCCTCGAAATCATTGAAGAAGTACCTTATCAGACGAAAATATGCCTTATCTAATAAGAGACATTTAAATTTTCTTAATTGCATAAATGGGCGGCATTTTATTCAGAATAAATAGTTTTTTACATGGACAGAATTAAAAGTTTTTTACATGGACATTAAATACTAGAATTATAGAAAAGTACTTTGCGAAAAGAATCGGCAGTAGGACGGAATCGTGTTGACCACCGATTAGTTTTTTGCTAATATTTCTTGCATCCTTTGACCGACTTCTTCGACTATGAACTCGGTGGAAAGCTTATCTGTTCCTCTTTCAGATGGCATTAACATATTTTACGAAAAGTCATAAGAAATACAATTTTTTTGATCAAAACTAAAATATCCTCGGAATCATTGAAGAAGATGTACTTTATCAGACGAAAATATGCCTTATCTAATAAGAGACATTTAAATTTTCTTAATTGCATAAATGGGCGGCATTTTATTCAGAATAAATAGTTTTTTACATGGACAGAATTAAAAGTTTTTTACATGGACATTAAATACTAGAATTATAGAAAAGTACTTTGCGAAAAGAATCGGCAGTAGGACGGAATCGTGTTGACCACCGATTAGTTTCTTGCCAATATTTCTTGCATCCTTTGACCGACTTCTTCGACTATGAGCTCGATGGAAAGCTTATCTGTTCCTCTTTCAGATGGCATTAACATATTTTACGAAAAGTCATAAGAAATAAAATTATTTTTGATCAAAACTAAAATGTCCTCGAAATCATTGAAGAAGAAGTACCTTATCAGACGAAAATATGCCTTATCTAATAAGAGACATTTAAATTTTCTTAATTGCATAAATGGGTGGCATTTTATTCAGAATAAATAGTTTTTTACATGGACAGAATTAAACGTTTTTTACATGGACATTAAATACTAGAATTATAGAAAAGTACTTTGCGAAAATAATCGGCAGTAGGACGGAATCGTGTTGACCACCCATTAGTTTTTTGCTAATAACTCTTGCATCCTTCGAACGACTTCTTCAACTAAAAGCTCGATGGAAAGCTTATCTGTTCCTCTTTTAGATGGCATTAACATATTTTACGAAAATTCGTAAGAAATAAAATTATTTTTGATCAAAACTAAAATGTCCTCGAAATCATTGAAGAAGAAGTACCTTATCAGACGAAAATATGCCTTATCTAATAAGAGACATTTAAATTTTCTTAATTGCATAAATGGGCGGCATTTTATTCAGAATAAATAGTTTTTTACATGGACAGATTTAAAAGTTTTTTACATGGACATTAAATACTAGAATTATAGAAAAGTACTTTGCGAAAAGAATCGGCAGTAGGACGGAATCGTGTTGACCACCGATTAGTTTTTTGCTAATATTTCTTGCATCCTTTGACCGACTTCTTCGACTATGAGCTCGATGGAAAGCTTATCTGTTCCTCTTTCAGATGGCATTAACATATTTTACGAAAAGTCATAAGAAATAAAATTTTTTTGATCAAAACTAAAATATCCTCGGAATCATTGAAGAAGATGTACTTTATCAGACGAAAATATGCCTTATCAAATTAGAGACATTTAAATTTTTTTAATTGCATAAATCGGCGGCATTTTATTCAGAATTTATAGTTTTTTACTTAAAAAAAAAATTCGCATAATTATTTTCCATTAAATACTATAACTATAGAAAAGTAATTTGAGAAAAGAATCGGCAGTAGGACGGAATCGTGTTGACCACCGATTAGTTTTTTGCTAATAACTCTTGCATCCTTCGACCGACTTCTTCCACTAAGAGCTGGATGGAAAGCTTATCTGTTCCTCTTTCAGATGGCATTAACATATTTTACGAAAAGTCATAAGAAATAAAATTTTTTTGATCAAAACTAAAATATCCTCGGAATCATTGAAGAAGATGTACTTTATCAGACGAAAATATGCCTTATCTAATAAGAGACATTTAAATTTTTTTAATTGCATAAATGGGCGTCATTTTATTCAGAATTAATAGTTTTTTACATGGACAAAAAATTCGTTTAATTTTTTCGCATTAAATACTGGAATTATAGAAAAGTACTTTGCGAAAATAATCGGCAGTAGGACGGAATCGTGTTGACCACCGATTAGTTTTTTGCTAATAACTCTTGCATCCTTCGACCGACTTCTTCAACTCAAGCTCGATGGAAAGCTTATCTGTTCCTCTTTTAGATGGCATTAACATATTTTACGAAAAGTCATAAGAAATAAAATTATTTTTGATCAAAACTGAAATGTCCTCGAAATCATTGAAGAAGAAGTACTTATCAGACGAAAATATGCCTTATCTAATAAGAGACATTTAAATTTTTTTAATTGCATAAATTGACGGCATTTTATTCAGAATTAATAGTTTTTTACATAAAAAAAAAAAAATCGCTTAATTTTTTTCCATTAAATACTAGAACTATAGAAAAGTACTTTGAGAAAAGAATCGGCAGTAGGACGGAATCGTGTTGACCACCGATTAGTTTTTTGCTAATAACTCTTGCATCCTTCGACCGACTTCTTCGACTAAGAGCTCGATTAAAAGCTTATCTGTTCCTCTTTCAGATGGTATTAACATATTTTACGAAAAGTCGTAAGAAATAAAATTATTTTTGATCAAAACTAAAATGTCCTCGAAATCATTGAAGAAGAAGTACCTTATCAGACGAAAATATGCCTTATCTAATAAGAGACATTTAAATTTTCTTAATTGCATAAATGGGCGGCATTTTATTCAGAATAAATAGTTTTTTACATGGACAGAATTAAAAGTTTTTTACATGGACATTAAATACTAGAATTATAGAAAAGTACTTTGCGAAAAGAATCGGCAGTAGGACGGAATCGTGTTGACCACCGATTAGTTTTTTGCTAATATTTCTTGCATCCTTTGACCGACTTCTTCGACTATGAGCTCGATGGAAAGCTTATCTGTTCCTCTTTCAGATGGCATTAACATATTTTACGAAAAGTCATAAGAAATAAAATTTTTTTGATCAAAACTAAAATATCCTCGGAATCATTGAAGAAGATGTACTTTATCAGACGAAAATATGCCTTATCAAATAAGAGACATTTAAATTTTTTTAATTGCATAAATCGGCGGCATTTTATTCAGAATTTATAGTTTTTTACTTAAAAAAAAAATTCGCATAATTATTTTCCATTAAATACTATAACTATAGAAAAGTACTTTGAGAAAAGAATCGGCAGTAGGACGGAATCGTGTTGACCACCGATTAGTTTTTTGCTAATAACTCTTGCATCCTTCGACCGACTTCTTCGACTAAGAGCTGGATGGAAAGCTTATCTGTTCCTCTTTCAGATGGCATTAACATATTTTACGAAAAGTCATAAGAAATAAAATTATTTTTGATCAAAACTGAAATGTCCTCGAAATCATTGAAGAAGAAGTACCTTATCAGACGAAAATATGCCTTATCTAATATGAGACATTTAAATTTTTATACTTTTCACTTATGTGAAATAGTATATTAACTTTGTCACGGAGTTTGTAACAGATCGAAATATTAATTTCCGACTATATAAAGTATATATATTCTTGATCAGGACGACAAGACGAGTTGATTTAGCCATGTCCGTCTGTCCGTCTGTCTGTCTGTCTGTCTGTCTGTCTGTCGGTCTGTCTGTATGTATGCAAACTAGTCCCTCAGTTTTGAAGCTATCGAGCTGAAACTTTGCACAGAGTCTTAGAATTTATTACGATGAATCATTCGTCGGAACCAGCATGATCGGATTATTGGAACAGGTAGCTCCCATACGAAAAGAAGAAGAAAAGTGAACAAAACTTGAATCGTTGTATGGAAAACTTTTTTGTTTTGTACAATAGAGTGCTGAAATTTTAAACATAGTTGTTTTACATGGTCCGACTACATGCCTGAAAGTTTCATTGAGATTGGACATCTGGAACTGGTAGCTCCCATACAAAATGAAGAAGAGGAAGAGAAGGAATATTCACGTCGTTGTATGGAAAACTTTTTTGTTTCTTAACCAATTGACTTGAAATTTTAAAGTTATGTTCTTAGGGAGGAATGAAATCTATTTTGACCAAATGTGGGCGTAACCACGCGTAGCCACGCCCACTTATAGCGAAAATTTACCCGTTGTATGGAAAACTTTTTTTGTTTTTTAACCAATTGACTTGAAACTTTACAGTTATGTTCTTAGAGAGGAATGAAAACTATTTTGACCAAAAGTGGGCGTAGCCAGGCGTAGCCACGCCCACTTATAGCGAAAATTGACCCATTGTATGGAAAACTTTTTTGTTTCTTAACAAATTGACTTGAAACTTTGCAGTTATGCTCTTAGGGAGGAATGAAAACTATTTTGATCAAAAGTGGGCGTTGACCCTTTGTATGGAAAACTTTTTTGTTTTTCAACCAATTGACTTGAAACTTTACAGTTATGTTCTTAGGGAGGAATGAAAACTATTTTAACCAAAAGTGGGCGTAGCCACGCCTACTTATAGCGAAAATTGACCCGTTGTATGGAAAACTTTTTTGTTTTTTAACCAATTGACTTGAAACTTTGCAGTTATGCTCTTAGGGAGGAATGAAAACTATTTTGACCAAAAGTGGGCGTAGCCAGGCGTAGCCACGCCCACTTATAGCGAAAATTGACCCGTTGTATGGAAAACTTTTTTGTTTCTTAACCAATTGACTTGAAACTTTGCAGTTATGTTCTTAGGGAGGAATGAAAACTATTTTGACGAAAAGTGGGCGTAGCCACGCCTACTTATAGCAAAAATTGACCCGTTGTATGGAAAACTTTTTTGTTTTTTAACCAATTGACTTGAAACTTTGCAGTTATGCTCTTAGGGAGGAATGAAAACTATTTTGATCAAAAGTGGGCATGGCCACGCCCACTTATAGCTTAACTTGACCCTTTGTATGGAAAACTTTTTGGTTTTTTAATCAATTGACTTGAAACTTTACAGTTATGTTCCTAGAGAGGAATGAAAACTATTTTGACCAAAAGTGGGCGTAGTCACGCCTACTTATAGCAAAAATTGACCCGTTGTATGGAAAACTTTTTTGTTTTTTAACCAATTGACTTGAAACTTTACAGTTATGTTCTTAGGGAGGAATGAAAACTATTTTGACCAAATTTGGGCATGGCTACGCCCACTTATCGCAAAACTTGAACCGTTGTATGGAAAAATTTTTTGTTTTTTAACGAATTGACTTGAAACATTACAGTTATGTTGTTAGGGAGGCATGAAAACTATTCATTTAGGTTTTTTATAGTGACACAAAGTGAAAAGTATTATAGCTTCAGCCTTGCTGAAGATAGCGTCCTTACTGGTTTTAATTGCATAAATGGACGGCATTTTATTCAGAATTAATAGTTTTTTACATAAAAAAAAAATTCGCTTAATTTTTTTCCATTAAATACTAGAACTATAGAAAAGTACTTTGAGAAAAGAATCGGCAGTAGGACGGAATCGTGTTGACCACCGATTAGTTTTTTGCTAATAACTCTTGCATCCTTCGACCGACTTCTTCGACTAAGAGCTCGATTAAAAGCTTATCTGTTCCTCTTTCAGATGGCATTAACATATTTTACGAAAAGTCATAAGAAATAAAATTATTTTTGATCAAAACTAAAATGTCCTCGAAATCATTGAAGAAGTACCTTATCAGACGAAAATATGCCTTATCTAATAAGAGACATTTAAATTTTCTTAATTGCATAAATGGGCGGCATTTTATTCAGAATAAATAGTTTTTTACATGGACAGAATTAAAAGTTTTTTACATGGACATTAAATACTAGAATTATAGAAAAGTACTTTGCGAAAAGAATCGGCAGTAGGACGGAATCGTGTTGACCACCGATTAGTTTTTTGCTAATATTACTTGCATCCTTTGACCGACTTCTTCGACTATGAGCTCGATGGAAAGCTTATCTGTTCCTCTTTCAGATGGCATTAACATATTTTACGAAAAGTCATAAGAAATACAATTTTTTTGATCAAAACTAAAATATCCTCGGAATCATTGAAGAAGATGTACTTTATCAGACGAAAATATGCCTTATCTAATAAGAGACATTTAAATTTTCTTAATTGCATAAATGGGCGGCATTTTATTCAGAATAAATAGTTTTTTACATGGACAGAATTAAAAGTTTTTTACATGGACATTAAATACTAGAATTATAGAAAAGTACTTTGCGAAAAGAATCGGCAGTAGGACGGAATCGTGTTGACCACCGATTAGTTTCTTGCCAATATTTCTTGCATCCTTTGACCGACTTCTTCGACTATGAGCTCGATGGAAAGCTTATCTGTTCCTCTTTCAGATGGCATTAACATATTTTACGAAAAGTCATAAGAAATAAAATTATTTTTGATCAAAACTAAAATGTCCTCGAAATCATTGAAGAAGAAGTACCTTATCAGACGAAAATATGCCTTATCTAATAAGAGACATTTAAATTTTCTTAATTGCATAAATGGGTGGCATTTTATTCAGAATAAATAGTTTTTTACATGGACAGAATTAAACGTTTTTTACATGGACATTAAATACTAGAATTATAGAAAAGTACTTTGCGAAAATAATCGGCAGTAGGACGGAATCGTGTTGACCACCCATTAGTTTTTTGCTAATAACTCTTGCATCCTTCGAACGACTTCTTCAACTAAAAGCTCGATGGAAAGCTTATCTGTTCCTCTTTTAGATGGCATTAACATATTTTACGAAAAGTCGTAAGAAATAAAATTATTTTTGATCAAAACTAAAATGTCCTCGAAATCATTGAAGAAGATGTACTTTATCAGACGAAAATATGCCTTATCAAATTAGAGACATTTAAATTTTTTTAATTGCATAAATCGGCGGCATTTTATTCAGAATTTATAGTTTTTTACTTAAAAAAAAATTCGCATAATTATTTTCCATTAAATACTATAACTATAGAAAAGTACTTTGAGAAAAGAATCGGCAGTAGGACGGAATCGTGTTGACCACCGATTAGTTTTTTGCTAATAACTCTTGCATCCTTCGACCGACTTCTTCCACTAAGAGCTGGATGGAAAGCTTATCTGTTCCTCTTTCAGATGGCATTAACATATTTTACGAAAAGTCATAAGAAATAAAATTTTTTTGATCAAAACTAAAATATCCTCGGAATCATTGAAGAAGATGTACTTTATCAGACGAAAATATGCCTTATCTAATAAGAGACATTTAAATTTTTTTAATTGCATAAATGGGCGTCATTTTATTCAGAATTAATAGTTTTTTACATGGACAAAAAATTCGTTTAATTTTTTCGCATTAAATACTGGAATTATAGAAAAGTACTT
Organism: Phortica okadai; assembly: GCA_034638295.1. Lineage (NCBI taxonomy): Eukaryota > Metazoa > Arthropoda > Insecta > Diptera > Drosophilidae > Phortica > Phortica okadai. The sequence continues at coordinate 24,867,242 of CM067850.1, read as the reverse complement.
TGCGAAAATAATCGGCAGTAGGACGGAATCGTGTTGACCACCGATTAGTTTTTTGCTAATAACTCTTGCATCCTTCGACCGACTTCTTCAACTCAAGCTCGATGGAAAGCTTATCTGTTCCTCTTTTAGATGGCATTAACATATTTTACGAAAAGTCATAAGAAATAAAATTATTTTTGATCAAAACTGAAATGTCCTCGAAATCATTGAAGAAGAAGTACCTTATCAGACGAAAATATGCCTTATCTAATAAGAGACATTTAAATTTTTTTAATTGCATAAATTGACGGCATTTTATTCAGAATTAATAGTTTTTTACATAAAAAAAAAAAATCGCTTAATTTTTTTCCATTAAATACTAGAACTATAGAAAAGTACTTTGAGAAAAGAATCGGCAGTAGGACGGAATCGTGTTGACCACCGATTAGTTTTTTGCTAATAACTCTTGCATCCTTCGACCGACTTCTTCGACTAAGAGCTCGATTAAAAGCTTATGTGTTCCTCTTTCAGATGGTATTAACATATTTTACGAAAAGTCGTAAGAAATAAAATTATTTTTGATCAAAACTAAAATGTCCTCGAAATCATTGAAGAAGAAGTACCTTATCAGACGAAAATATGCCTTATCTAATAAGAGACATTTAAATTTTCTTAATTGCATAAATGGGCGGCATTTTATTCAGAATAAATAGTTTTTTACATGGACAGAATTAAAAGTTTTTTACATGGACATTAAATACTAGAATTATAGAAAAGTACTTTGCGAAAAGAATCGGCAGTAGGACGGAATCGTGTTGACCACCGATTAGTTTTTTGCTAATATTTCTTGCATCCTTTGACCGACTTCTTCGACTATGAGCTCGATGGAAAGCTTATCTGTTCCTCTTTCAGATGGCATTAACATATTTTACGAAAAGTCATAAGAAATACAATTTTTTTGATCAAAACTAAAATATCCTCGGAATCATTGAAGAAGATGTACTTTATCAGACGAAAATATGCCTTATCAAATAAGAGACATTTAAATTTTTTTAATTGCATAAATCGGCGGCATTTTATTCAGAATTTATAGTTTTTTACTTAAAAAAAAAATTCGCATAATTATTTTCCATTAAATACTATAACTATAGAAAAGTACTTTGAGAAAAGAATCGGCAGTAGGACGGAATCGTGTTGACCACCGATTAGTTTTTTGCTAATAACTCTTGCATCCTTCGACCGACTTCTTCGACTAAGAGCTGGATGGAAAGCTTATCTGTTCCTCTTTCAGATGGCATTAACATATTTTACGAAAAGTCATAAGAAATAAAATTTTTTTGATCAAAACTAAAATATCCTCGGAATCATTGAAGAAGATGTACTTTATCAGACGAAAATATGCCTTATCTAATAAGAGACATTTAAATTTTTTTAATTGCATAAATGGGCGTCATTTTATTCAGAATTAATAGTTTTTTACATGGACAAAAAATTCGTTTAATTTTTTCGCATTAAATACTGGAATTATAGAAAAGTACTTTGCGAAAATAATCGGCAGTAGGACGGAATCGTGTTGACCACCGATTAGTTTTTTGCTAATAACTCTTGCATCCTTCGACCGACTTCTTCAACTAAAAGCTCGATGGAAAGCTTAGCCTCTTTTAGATGGCATTAACATATTTTACGAAAAGTCATAAAAAATAAAATTATTTTTGATCAAAACTGAAATGTCCTCGAAATCATTGAAGAAGAAGTACCTTATCAGACGGAAATATGCCTTATCTAATAAGAGACATTTAAATTTTTTTAATTGCATAAATTGACGGCATTTTATTCAGAATTAATAGTTTTTTACATAAAACAAAAAATTCGCTTAATTTTTTTCCATTAAATACTAGAACTATAGAAAAGTACTTTGAGAAAAGAATCGGCAGTAGGACGGAATCGTGTTGACCACCGATTAGATTTTTGCTAATAACTCTTGCATCCTTCGACCGACTTCTTCGACTAAGAGCTCGATTAAAAGCTTATATGTTCCTCTTTCAGATGGCATTAATATATTTTACGAAAAGTCGTAAGAAAAAAAATTATTTTTGATCAAAACTAAAATGTCCTCGAAATCATTGAAGAGAAGTACCTTATCAGACGAAAATATGCCTTATCTAATAAGAGACATTTAAATTTTCTTAATTGCATAAATGGGTGGCATTTTATTCAGAATAAATAGTTTTTTACATGGACAGAATTAAAAGTTTTTTACATGGACATTAAATACTAGAATTATAGAAAAGTACTTTGCGAAAAGAATCGGCAGTAGGACGGAATCGTGTTGACCACCGATTAGTTTTTTGCTAATATTTCTTGCATCCTTTGACCGACTTCTTCGACTATGAGCTCGATGGAAAGCTTATCTGTTCCTCTTTCATATGGCATTAACATATTTTACGAAAAGTCATAAGAAATAAAATTTTTTTGATCAAAACTAAAATATCCTCGAAATCATTGAAGAAGAAGTACCTTATCAGACGAAAATATGCCTTATCTAATAAGAGACATTTAAATTTTTTTAATTGCATAAATGGCCGGCATTTTATTCAGAATTAATAGTTTTTTACATAAAAAAAAAATTCGCTTAATTTTTTTCCATTAAATACTAGAACTATAGAAAAGTACTTTGAGAGAAGAATCGGCAGTAGGACGGAATCGTTCTGACCACCGATTAGTTTGTTGCTAATAACTCTTGCATCCTTCGACCGACTTCTTCGACTAAGAGCTCGATGGAAAGCTTATCTGTTCCTCTTTCAGATGGCATAAACATATTTTACGAAAAGTCGTAAGAAATAAAATTATTTTTGATCAAAACTAAAATGTCCTCGAAATCATTGAAGAAGAAGTACCTTATCAGACGAAAATATGCCTTATCTAATAAGAGACATTTAAATTTTCTTAATTGCATAAATGGGTGGCATTTTATTCAGAATAAATAGTTTTTTACATGGACAGAATTAAAAGTTTTTTACATGGACATTAAATACTAGAATTATAGAAAAGTACTTTGCGAAAAGAATCGGCAGTAGGACGGAATCGTGTTGACCACCGATTAGTTTTTTGCTAATAACTCTTGCATCCTTCGACCGACTTCTTCAACTAAAAGCTCGATGGAAAGCTTAGCCTCTTTTAGATGGCATTAACATATTTTACGAAAAGTCATAAAAAATAAAATTATTTTTGATCAAAACTAAAATGTCCTCGAAATCATTGAAGAAGAAGTACCTTATCAGACGAAAATATGCCTTATCTAATAAGAGACATTTAAATTTTTTTAATTGCATAAATGGCCGGCATTTTATTCAGAATTAATAGTTTTTTACATAAAAAAAAAATTCGCTTAATTTTTTTCCATTAAATACTAGAACTATAGAAAAGTACTTTGAGAGAAGAATCGGCAGTAGGACGGAATCGTTCTGACCACCGATTAGTTTGTTGCTAATAACTCTTGCATCCTTCGACCGACTTCTTCGACTAAGAGCTCGATGGAAAGCTTATCTGTTCCTCTTTCAGATGGCATAAACATATTTTACGAAAAGTCGTAAGAAATAAAATTATTTTTGATCAAAACTAAAATGTCCTCGAAATCATTGAAGAAGAAGTACCTTATCAGACGAAAATATGCCTTATCTAATAAGAGACATTTAAATTTTCTTAATTGCATAAATGGGTGGCATTTTATTCAGAATAAATAGTTTTTTACATGGACAGAATTAAAAGTTTTTTACATGGACATTAAATACTAGAATTATAGAAAAGTACTTTGCGAAAAGAATCGGCAGTAGGACGGAATCGTGTTGACCACCGATTAATTTTTTGCTAATATTTCTTGCATCCTTTGACCGACTTCTTCGACTATGAGCTCGATGGAAAGCTTATCTGTTCATCTTTCATATGGCATTAACATATTTTACGAAAAGTCATAAGAAATAAAATTTTTTTGATCAAAACTAAAATATCCTCGGAATCATTGAAGAAGATGTACTTTATCAGACGAAAATATGCCTTATCTAATAAGAGACATTTAAATTTTTTTAATTGCATTAATGGGCGTCATTTTTTTCAGAATTAATAGTTTTTTACATGGACAAAAAATTCGTTTAATTTTTTCGCATTAAATACTGGAATTATAGAAAAGTACTTTGCGAAAATAATCGGCAGTAGGACGGAATCGTGTTGACCACCGATTAGTTTTTTGCTAATAACTCTTGCATCCTTCGACCGACTTCTTCAACTAAAAGCTCGATGGAAAGCTTATCTGTTCCTCTTTTGGATGACATTAACATATTTTACGAAAAGTCATAAGAAATAAAATTATTTTTGATCAAAACTAAAATGTCCTCGAAATCATTGAAGAAGAAGTACCTTATCAGACGAAAATATGCCTTATCTAATAAGAGACATTTAAATTTTTTTAATTGCATAAGTGGACGGCATTTTATTCAGAATTAATAGTTTTTTACATAAAAAAAAAATTCGCTTAATTTTTTTCCATTAAATACTAGAACTATAGAAAAGTACTTTGAGAGAAGAATCGGCAGTAGGACGGAATCGTTCTGACCACCGATTAGTTTGTTGCTAATAACTCTTGCATCCTTCGACCGACTTCTTCGACTAAGAGCTCGATGGAAAGCTTATCTGTTCCTCTTTCAGATGGCATAAACATATTTTACGAAAAGTCGTAAGAAATAAAATTATTTTCGATCAAAACTAAAATGTCCTCGAAATCATTGAAGAAGAAGTACCTTATCAGACGAAAATATGCCTTATCTAATAAGAGACAATTAAATTTTTTTAATTGCATAAATTGGCGCAATTTATTCAGAATAAATAGTTTTTTACATGGACAGAATTAAAAGTTTTTTACATGGACATTATATACTAGAATTATAGAAAAGTACTTTGCGAAAAGAATCGGCAGTAGGACGGAATCGTGTTGACCACCGATTAGTTTTTTGCTAATATTTCTTGCATCCTTTGACCGACTTCTTCGACTATGAGCTCGATGGAAAGCTTATCTGTTCCTCTTTCAGATGGCATTAAGATATTTTACGAAAAGTCGTAAGAAATAAAATTATTTTTGATCAAAACTAAAATGTCCTCGAAATCATTGAAGAAGAAGTTCCTTATCAGACGAAAATATGCCTTATCTAATAAGAGACATTTACATTTTTTTAATTGCATAAATCGGCGGTATTTTATTCAGATTTAATAGTTTTTTACATGGACAGAATTTAAAGTTTTTTACATGGACATTAAATACTAGAATTATAGAAAAGTACTTTGCGAAAAGAATCGGCAGTAGGTCGGAATCGTGTTGACCACCGATTTGTTTTTTGCTAATATTTCTTGCATCCTTCGACCGACTTCTTGGACTAAGAGCTCGATGGAAAGCTTATCTGGGCCTCTTTCAGAGGGCATTAACATATTTCACGAAAAGTCATAAGAAATAAAATTTTTTTTAACCAAAACTAAAATATTCTCGAAATCATTGAAGAAGAAGTACCTTATCAGACGAAAATATGCCTTATCTAATATGAGTCATTTAAATTTTTTTAATTGCATAAATGGGTGCCATTTTATTCAGAATTAATAGTTTTTTACATGGAAAAAAAATTCGCTTAATTTTTTTCCATTAAATACTAAAACTATAGAAAAGTACTTTGAGAAAAGAATCGGCAGTAGGACGGAATCGTGTTGACCACCGATTAGTTTTTTGCTAATAACTCTTGCATCCTTCGACCGACTTCTTCGACTAAGAGCTCGATTAAAAGCTTATCTGTTCCTCTTTCAGATGGCATTAACATATTTTACGAAAAGTCGTAAGAAATAAAATTATTTTTGATCAAAACTAAAATGTCCTCGAAATCATTGAAGAGAAGTACCTTATCAGACGAAAATATGCCTTATCTAATAAGAGACATTTAAATTTTCTTAATTGCATAAATGCGTGGCATTTTATTCAGAATAAATAGTTTTTTACATGGACAGAATTAAAAGTTTTTTACATGGACATTAAATACTAGAATTATAGAAAAGTACTTTGCGAAAAGAATTGGCAGTAGGACGGAATCGTTCTGACCACCGATTAGTTTTTTGCTAATAACTCTTGCATCCCTCGACCGACTTCTTCGACTATGAGCTCGATGGAAAGCTTATCTGTTCCTCTTTCAGATGGCATTAACATATTTTACGAAAAGTCGTAAGAAATAAAATTATTTTTGATCAAAACTAAAATGTCCTCGAAATCATTGAAGAAGAAGTACCTTATCAGACGAAAATATGCCTTATCTTATAAGAGACATTTAAATTTTTTTAATTGCATAAATGGGCGGTATTTTATTCAGATTTAATAGTTTTTTACATGGACAGAATTAAAAGTTTTTTACATGGACATTAAATACTAGAATTATAGAAAAGTACTTTGCGAAAAGAATCGGCAGTAGGTCGGAATCGTGTTGACCACCGATTTGTTTTTTGCTAATATTTCTTGCATCCTTCGACCGACTTATTGGACTAAGAGCTCGATGGAAAGCTTATCTGGGCCTCTTTCAGAGGGCATTAACATATTTCACGAAAAGTCATAAGAAATAAAATTTTTTTTAACCAAAACTAAAATATTCTCGAAATCATTGAAGAAGAAGTACCTTATCAGACGAAAATATGCCTTATCTAATAAGAGACATTTAAATTTTTTTAATTGCATAAATCGGCGGTATTTTATTCAGAATTAATAGTTTTTTACATGGGAAAAAAATTCTCTTAATTTTTTTCCATTAAATACTAGAACTATAGAAAAGTACTTTGAGAGAAGAATCGGCAAAAGGACGGAATCGTTCTGACCACCGATTAGTTTTTTACTAATTACTCTTGCATCCTTCGACCGACTTCTTCGACTAAGAGCTGGATGGAAAGCTTATCTGTTCCTCTTTCAGATGGCATTAACATATTTTACGAAAAGTCATAAGAAATAAAATTTTTTTGATCAAAACTAAAATATCCTCGGAATCATTGAAGAAGATGTACTTTATCAGACGAAAATATGCCTTATCTAATAAGAGACATTTAAATTTTTTTAATTGCATAAATGGGCGGCGTTTTATTCAGAATTAATAGTTTTTTACATGGACAAATAATTCGTTTAATTTTTTCCCCTTAAATACTAGAATTATAGAAAAGTACTTTGCGAAAAGAATTGGCAGTAGGACGGAATCGTTCTGACCACCGATTAGTTTTTTGCTAATAACTCTTGCATCCCTCGACCGACTTCTTCGACTATGAGCTCGATGGAAAGCTTATCTGTTCCTCTTTCAGATGGCATTAACATATTTTACGAAAAGTCGTAAGAAATAAAATAATTTTTGATCAAAACTAAAATGTCCTCGAAATCATTGAAGAAGAAGTACCTTATCAGACGAAAATATGCCTTATCTTATAAGAGACATTTAAATTTTTTTAATTGCATAAATGGGCGGTATTTTATTCAGATTTAATAGTTTTTTACATGGACGGAATTAAAAGTTTTTTACATGGACATTAAATACTAGAATTATAGAAAAGTACTTTGCGAAAAGAATCGGCAGTAGGTCGGAATCGTGTTGACCACCGATTTGTTTTTTGCTAATATTTCTTGCATCCTTCGACCGACTTCTTGGACTAAGAGCTCGATGGAAAGCTTATCTGGGCCTCTTTCAGAGGGCATTAACATATTTCAGGAAAAGTCATAAGAAATAAAATTTTTTTTAACCAAAACTAAAATATTCTCGAAATCATTGAAGAAGAAGTACCTTATCAGACGAAAATATGCCTTATCTAATATGAGTCATTTAAATTTTTTTAATTGCATAAATGGGTGCCATTTTATTCAGAATTAATAGTTTTTTACATGGAAAAAAAATTCGCTTAATTTTTTTCCATTAAATACTAAAACTATAGAAAAGTACTTTGAGAAAAGAATCGGCAGTAGGACGGAATCGTGTTGACCACCGATTAGTTTTTTGCTAATAACTCTTGCATCCTTCGACCGATTTCTTCGACTTAGAGCTGCATGGAAAGCTTATCTGTTCCTCTTTCAGATGGCATTAACATATTTTACGAAAAGTCGTAAGAAATAAAATTATTTTTGATCAAATCTGAAATGTCCTCGGAACCATTGAAAAAGAAGTAGCTTATCAGACGAAAATATGCCTTATCTTATAAGAGACATTTAAATTTTTTTAATTGCATAAATGGGCGGTATTTTATTCAGATTTAATAGTTTTTTACATGGACAGAATTTAAAGTTTTTAACATGGACATTAAATACTAGAATTATAGAAAAGTACTTTGCGAAAAGAATCGGCAGTAGGACGGAATCGTGTTGACCACCGATTAGGTTTTTGCTAATATTTCTTGCATCCTTTGACCGACTTCTTCGACTATGAGCTCGATGTAAAGCTTATCTGTTCCTCTTTCAGATGACATTAAGATATTTTACGAAAAGTCGTAAGAAATAAAATTATTTTTGATCAAAACTAAAATGTCCTCGAAATCATTGAAGAAGAAGTACCTTATCAGACGAAAATATGCCTTATCTAATAAGAGACATTTAAATTTTTTTAATTGCATAAATCGGCGGTATTTTATTCAGAATTAATAGTTTTTTACATGGAAAAAAAATTCGCTTAATTTTTTTCCATTAAATACTAGAACTATAGAAAAGTACTTTGAGAGAAGAATCGGCAAAAGGACGGAATCGTTCTGACCACCGATTAGTTTTTTAGTAATTACTCTTGCATCCTTTGACCGACTTCTTCGACTAAGAGCTGGATGGAAAGCTTATCTGTTCCTCTTTCAGATGACATTGACATATTTTACGAAAAGTCATAAGAAATAAAATTTTTTTGATCAAAACTAAAATATCCTCGGAATCATTGAAGAAGATGTACTTTATCAGACGAAAATATGCCTTATCTAATAAGAGACATTTAAATTTTTTTAATTGCATAAATGGGCGTCATTTTATTCAGAATTAATAGTTTTTTACATGGACAAATAATTCGTTTAATTTTTTCCCCTTAAATACTAGAATTATAGAAAAGTACTTTGCGAAAAGAATTGGCAGTAGGACGGAATCGTTCTGACCACCGATTAGTTTTTTGCTAATAACTCTTGCATCCCTCGACCGACTTCTTCGACTATGAGCTCGATGGAAAGCTTATCTGTTCCTCTTTCAGATGGCATTAACATATTTTACGAAAAGTCGTAAGAAATAAAATTATTTTTGATCAAAACTAAAATGTCCTCGAAATCATTGAAGAAGAAGTACCTTATCAGACGAAAATATGCCTTATCTTATAAGAGACATTTAAATTTTTTTAATTGCATAAATGGGCGGTATTTTATTCAGATTTAATAGTTTTTTACATGGACAGAATTAAAAGTTTTTTACATGGACATTAAATACTAGAATTATAGAAAAGTACTTTGCGAAAAGAATCGGCAGTAGGTCGGAATCGTGTTGACCACCGATTTGTTTTTTGCTAATATTTCTTGCATCCTTCGACCGACTTCTTGGACTAAGAGCTCGATGGAAAGCTTATCTGGGCCTCTTTCAGAGGGCATTAACATATTTCACGAAAAGTCATAAGAAATAAAATTTTTTTTAACCAAAACTAAAATATTCTTGAAATCATTGAAGAAGAAGTACCTTATCAGACGAAAATATGCCTTATCTAATATGAGTCATTTAAATTTTTTTAATTGCATAAATGGGTGCCATTTTATTCAGAATTAATAGTTCTTTACATGGACAAAAAATTCGTTTAATTTTTCCCAATTAAATACTAGAATTATAGAAAAGTACTTTGCGAAAAGAATCGGTAGTAGGACGAAATCGTGTTGACCACCGATTAGAGTCCTTCGACCGACTTCTTCGACTTAGAGCTCGATGGAAAGCTTATCTGTTCCTTTTCAGATGGCATTAACATATTTTACGAAAAGTCATAAGAAATAAAATTATTTTTGATCAAAACTAAAATATCCTCGAATTCATTGAAGAAGAAGTACCTTATCAGACGAAAATATGCCTTATCTAATATGAGTCATATAAATTTTTTTAATTGCATAAATGGGTGCCATTTTATTCAGAATTAATAGTTCTTTACATGGACAAAAAATTCGTTTAATTTTTCCCAATTAAATACTAGAATTATAGAAAAGTACTTTGCGAAAAGAATCGGTAGTAGGACGAAATCGTGTTGACCACCGATTAGAGTCCTTCGACCGACTTCTTCGACTTAGAGCTCGATGGAAAGCTTATCTGTTCCTTTTCAGATGGCATTAACATATTTTACGAAAAGTCATAAGAAATAAAATTATTTTTGATCAAAACTAAAATATCCTCGAATTCATTGAAGAAGAAGTACCTTATCAGACGAAAATATGCCTTATCTTATAAGAGACATTTAAATTTTTTTAATTGCATAAATGGGCGGTATTTTATTCAGATTTAATAGTTTTTTACATGGACAGAATTAAAAGTTTTTTACATGGACATTAAATACTAGAATTATAGAAAAGTACTTTGCGAAAAGAATCGGCAGTAGGTCGGAATCGTGTTGACCACCGATTTGTTTTTTGCTAATATTTCTTGCATCCTTCGACCGACTTCTTGGACTAAGAGCTCGATGGAAAGCTTATCTGGGCCTCTTTCAGAGGGCATTAACATATTTCACGAAAAGTCATAAGAAATAAAATTTTTTTTAACCAAAACTAAAATATTCGCGAAATCATTGAAGAAGAAGTACCTTATCAGACGAAAATATGCCTTATCTAATATGAGTCATTTAAATTTTTTTAATTGCATAAATGGGTGCCATTTTATTCAGAATTAATAGTTCTTTACATGGACAAAAAATTCGTTTAATTTTTCCCAATTAAATACTAGAATTATAGAAAAGTACTTTGCGAAAAGAATCGGTAGTAGGACGAAATCGTGTTGACCACCGATTAGAGTCCTTCGACCGACTTCTTCGAATAAGAGGTCGATAGAAAGCTGATCTGTTCCTCTTTCAGATGGCATTAACATATTTCACGAAAAGTCATAAAAAAAAAATTTTTTTTTATCAAAACTAAAATACTCTCGAAATCATTGAAGAAGAAGTACCTTATCAGACGAAAATATGCCTTATCTAATAAGAGACATTTAAATTTTTTTAATTGCATAAATGGACGGCATTTTATTCAGAATTAATAGTTTTTTACATGGAAAAAAAATTCGCTTAATTTTTTTCCATTAAATACTAGAACTATAGAAAAGTACTTTGAGAAAAGAATCGGCAGTAGGACGGAATCGTGTTGACCACCGATTAGTTTTTTGCTAGTAACTCTTGCATCTTTCGACCGACTTCTTCGACTAAGAGCTCGATGGAAAGCTTATATGTTCCTCGTTCAGATGGCATTAACATATTTTACGAAAAGTCGTAAGAAATAAAATTTTTTGATCAAAACTAAAATATCCTCGAAATCATTGAAGAAGAAGTACCTTATCAGACGAAAATATGCCTTATCTAATAAAAGACATTTAAATTTTTTTAATTGCATAAATGGGCGGCATTTTATTCAGAATTAATAGTTTTTTACATGGACAGAATTTAAAGTTTTTTACATGGACATTAAATACTAGAATTATAGAAAAGTACTTTGCGAAAAGAATCGGCAGTAGGTCGGAATCGTATTGACCACCGATTTGTTTTTTGCTAATATTTCTTGCATCCTTCGACCGACTTCTTCGACTAAGAGCTCGATGGAAAGCTTATCTGTTCCTCTTTCAGAGGGCATTAACATATTTCAAGAAAAGTCATAAGAAATAAAATTTTTTTTAACCAAAACTAAAATATTCTCGAAATCATTGAAGAAGAAGTATGTTATCAGACGAAAATATGCCTTATCTAATATGAGTCATTTAAATTTTTTTAATTGCATAAATGGGTGCCATTTTATTCAGAATTAATAGTTCTTTACATGGACAAAAAATTCGTTTAATGTTTTCCAATTAAATACTAGAATTATAGAAAAGTACTTTGCGAAAAGAATCGGTAGTAGGACGGAATCGTGTTGACCACCGATTAGTTTTCTGCTAATAACTCTTGCATCCTTCGACCGACTTCTTCGACTTAGAGCTCGATGGAAAGCTTATCTGTTCCTTTTCAGATGGCATTAACATATTTTACGAAAAGTCATAAGAAATAAAATTATTTTTGATCAAAACTAAAATATCCTCGAATTCATTGAAGAAGAAGTACCTTATCAGACGAAAATATGCCTTATCTAATAAGAGACATTTAAATTTTTTTAATTGCATAAATCGGCGGCATTTTATTCAGAATTAAAACTATTTTACATGGACAAAACATTCGTTTAATTTTTTCCCATAAAATACTAGAAATGTAGAAAAGTACTTTGCGAAGAGAATCGGCAGTAGGACGGAATCGTGTTGACCACCGATTAGTTTTTTTCTAATAACTCTTGCATTCCTTCGACCGACTTTTTCGACTAAGAGGTCGATAGAAAGCTGATCTGTTCCTCTTTCAGATGGCATTAACATATTTCACGAAAAGTCATAAAAAAAAACCAGTAAGGACGCTATCTTCAGCAAGGCTGAAGCTATAATACTTTTCACTTTGTGTCACTATAAAAAAAACTAAATGAATAGTTTTCATGCCTTCCTAACAACATATCTGTAATGTTTCAAGTCAATTCGTTAAAAAACAAAAAATTTTTCCATACAACGGTTCAAGTTTTGCGATAAGTGGGCGTAGCCATGCCCAAATTTGGTCAAAATAGTTTTCATTCCTCCCTAAGAACATAACTGTAAAGTTTCAAGTCAATTGGTTAAAAAACAAAAAAGTTTTCCATACAACGGGTCAATTTTTGCTATAAGTAGGCGTGACTACGCCCACTTTTGGTCAAAATAGTTTTCATTCCTCTCTAGGAACATCACTGTAAAGTTTCAAGTCAATTGATTAAAAAACCAAAAAGTTTTCCATACAAAGGGTCAAGTTAAGCTATAAGTGGGCGTGGCCATGCCCACTTTTGATCAAAATAGTTTTCATTCCTCCCTAAGAGCATAACTGCAAAGTTTCAAGTCAATTGGTTAAAAAACAAAAAAGTTTTCCATACAACGGGTCAATTTTTGCTATAAGTAGGCGTGGCTACGCCCACTTTTGGTCAAAATAGTTTTCATTCCTCTCTAGGAACATAACTGTAAAGTTTTAAGTCAATTGGTTAAAAAACAAAAAAGTTTTCCATACAAAGGGTCAATTTTCGCTATAAAAGGGCGTGGCTACGCCCACTTTTCGTCAAAATAGTTTTCATTCCTCCCTAAGAACATAACTGCAAAGTTTCAAACCAATTGGTTAAGAAACAAAAAAGTTTTCCATACAACGGATCAATTTTCGCTATAAGTGGGCGTGGCTACGCCTGGCTACGCCCACTTTTGGTCAAAATAGTTTTCATTCCTCCCTAAGAGCATAACTGCAAAGTTTCAAGTCAATTGGTTAAAAAACAAAAAAGTTTTCCATACAACGGGTCAATTTTCGCTATAAGTAGGCGTGGCTACGCCCACTTTTGGTTAAAATAGTTTTCATTCCTCCCTAAGAACATAGCTGTAAAGTTTCAAGTCAATTGGTTGAAAAACAAAAAAGTTTTCCATACAAAGGGTCAAGTTAAGCTATAAGTGGGCGTGGCCACGCCCACTTTTGATCAAAATAGTTTTCAGTCCTCCCTAAGAGCATAACTGCAAAGTTTCAAGTCAATTGGTTAAGAAACAAAAAAGTTTTCCATACAACGGGTCAATTTTCGCTATAAGTGGGCGTGGCTACGCCTGGCTACGCCCACTTTTTGTCAAAATAGTTTTCATTCCTCTCTAAGAACATAACTGTAAAGTTTCAAGTCAATTGGTTAAAAAACAAAAAAGTTTTCCATACAACGGGTAAATTTTCGCTATAAGTGGGCGTGGCTACGCGTGGTTACGCCCACATTTGGTCTAAATAGATTTCATTCCTCCCTAAGAACATAACTTTAAAATTTCAAGTCAATTGGTTAAGAAACAAAAAAGTTTTCCATACAACGACGTGAATATTCCTTCTCTTCCTCTTCTTCATTTTGTATGGGAGCTACCAGTTCCAGATGTCCAATCTCAATGAAACTTTCAGGCATGTAGTCGGACCATGTAAAACAACTATGTTTAAAATTTCAGCACTCTATTGTACAAAACAAAAAAGTTTTCCATACAACGATTGAAGTTTTGTTCACTTTTCTTCTTCTTTTCGTATGGGAGCTACCTGTTCCAATAATCCGATCATGCTGGTTCCGACGAATGATTCATCGTAATAAATTCTAAGACTCTGTGCAAAGTTTCAGCTCGATAGCTTCAAAACTGAGGGAGAAGTTTGCATACATACAGACAGACAGACAGACCGACAGACAGACAGACGGACAGACGGACATGGCTAAATTAACTCGTCTTGTCGTCCTGATCAAGAATATATATACTTTATATAGTCGGAAATTAATATTTCGATCTGTTACAAACTCCGTGACAAAGTTAATATACTATTTCACATAAGTGGAAAGTATAAAAATTTTTTGATCAAAACTAAAATATTCTCGAAATCATTGAAGAAGAAGTACCTTATCAGACGAAAATATGCCTTATCTAATAAGAGACATTTAAATTTTTTTAATTGCATAAATGGACGACATTTTATTCAGAATTAAAAGTTTTTTACATGGAAAAAAAATTCGCTTAATTTTTTTCCATTAAATACTAGAACTATAGAAAAGTACTTTGAGAAAAGAATCGGCAGTAGGACGGAATCGTGTTGACCACCGATTAGTTTTTTGCTAATAACTCTTGCATCCTTCGACCGACTTCTTCGACTAAGAGCTCGATGGAAAGCTTATCTGTTCCTTGTTCAGATGGCATTAACATATTTTACGAAAAGTCGTAAGAAATAAAATTTTTTTTAACCAAAACTAAAATATTCTCAAAATCATTGAAGAAGAAGTACCTTATCAGACGAAAATATGCCTTATCTAATATGAGACATTTAAATTTTTTTAATTGCATAAATAGGTGGCATTTTATTGAGAATTAATAGTTTTTTACATGGAAAAAAAATTCGCTTAATTTTTTTCCATTAAATACTAGAACTATAGAAAAGTACTTTGAGAAAAGAATCGGCAGTAGGACGAAATCGTGTTGACCACCGATTAGTTTTCAGCTAATAACTCTTGCATCCTTCGACCGACTTCTTCGACTAAGAGCTCGATGGAAAGCTTATCTGTTCCTTTTCAGATGGCATTAACATATTTTACGAAAAGTCGTAAGAAATAAAATTATTTTTGATCAAAACTAAAATATCCTCGAAATCATTGAAGAAGTACCTTATCAGACGAAAATATGCCTTTTTGAATAAGAGACATTTAAATTTTTATACCCTGTACACACACTGTGTATCAGGGTATATTAAGTTTGTTTAAGACGGTTTGTATGTAACGCATAGAAGGAGGGGAGGGGGACCCTATAAAGTATATATATTCTTAATCAGGATGACAAGACGAATTGATATAGCCCTGTCTGTCCGTCCGTCCGTCCGTCCTCACCAATGGTTCTCGAAAACTATAAGAGCTAGAGACTTGAAATTTGGTGGATCGACTCGTGAGGTCAAACGCTAGATCAAGTTTGAAGGATTTTTTGCCACGCCCACTCCTTCCCGCCCATCGAGCACCACCCATTTTTTCAAAAGGCTGTAGCTCGAAAACCTGATGAGTTAGAAACATGAAAATGAGTATGTAGACTCAGTATGTATAGCTCTACAAAACTGCATACCACATTTTTTCCCCCTCCCCTTCGTTTCCCCTCAAAAAGTTTTTTTCTGAAAATTGCTGTATCTCCTAAACTATAATAGATACAATGCTGAAATTTTGTATGCAAACTCAGTAAACATACCTTTTTAAAACTGCATACCACAAACTTTCATTTTTAACGCTGTGTGACAACGCAAAGACAAACAAGTTGAAATTTGGCATAAATTGCGCTTTGAACACTGCTTTATCCTATTTGTAACAAAAACCGTACTTAACACTGCGAAAACTATTAAAGCTAGAGACTTGAAATTTGGAAGATAGTCTCGTGTGGTCGAACACTAGATGAAGTTTGAAGGAATTTTTGCCACGCCCATTCCTTCCCGCCCATCGAGCACAACAAAAGGTCATTTTTTTCTTAAAATTGCTGTATCTCCTAAAGTATAAAGAATACAATGTTGAAATTTTGTATGCAAACTCAGATAACATACCTTTTTAAAACAGTATACAACAAACTACCACTTTCCTCGCAAAGACCAACACACTAAAATTTTGCAGCAATGCTTTGTAACAAAACCCGTACTAAAGCGCCATCTAATGGCAACATTGCACTGTGAGCCCTGCCTCACTATTAGCAAATACACAAACCATATCGTGGTACACTGCTTTTGCTGTCGGCGAATGTTTAACGTGTTATCAACATAGGTGTGTGTACAGGGTATTATATAGTTGAGAATACTCAACTATACCGCCCTTACTGGTTTTAATTGCATAAATGGGCGGCATTTTATTCAGAATTAATAGTTTTTTACATGGACAAAAAATTCGTTTAATTTTTTCCAATTAAATACTAGAATTATAGAAAAGTACTTTGCGAAAAGAATCGGTAGTAGGACGGAATCGTGTTGACCACCGATTAGTTTTCTGCTAAAAACTCTTGCATCCTTCGACCGACTTCTTCGACTAAGAGCTCGATGGAAAGCTTATCTGTTCCTTTTCAGATGGCATTAACATATTTTACGAAAAGTCGTAAGAAATAAAATTATTTTTGATCAAAACTAAAATATCCTCGAATTCATTGAAGAAGAAGTACCTTATCAGACGAAAATATGCCTTATCTAATAAGAGACATTTAAATTTTTTTAATTGCATAAATGGGCGGCATTTTATTCAGAATTAAAAGTATTTTACATGGACAAAACATTCGTTTAATTTTTTCCCATTTAATACTAGAAATATAGAAAAGTACTTTGCGAAGAGAATCGGCAGTAGGACGGAATCGTGTTGACCACAGATTAGTTTTTTGCTAATAACTCTTGCATCCTTCGACCGACTTCTTCGACTAAGAGGTCGATGGAAAGCTGATCTGTTCCTCTTTCAGATGGCTTTAACATATTTCTCGAAAAGTCATAAGAAATAAAATTTTTTTGATCAAAACTAAAATATTCTCGAAATCATTGAAGAAGAAGTACCTTATCAGACGAAAATATGCCTTATCTAATAAGAGACATTTAAATTTTTTTGAATTGCATAAATGGACGGCATTTTATTCAGAATTAATAGTTTTTTACATGAAAAAAAAATTCGCTTAATTTTTTTCCATTAAATACTAGAACTATAGAAAAGTACTTTGAGAAAAGAATCGGCAGTAGGACGGAATCGTGTTGACCACCGATTAGTTTTTTGCTAATAACTCTTGCATCCTTCGACCGACTTCTTCGACTAAGAGCTCGATGGAAAGCTTATCTGTTTCTCGTTCAGATGGCATTAACATATTTTACGAAAAGTCATAAGAAATAAAATTTTTTTTGATCAAAACTATAATATCATCGAAATCATTGAAGAAGAAGTACCTTATCAGACGAAAATATGCCTTATCTAATATGAGACATTTAAATTTTTTTAATTGCATAAATGGGTGGCATTTTATTCAGAATTAATAGTTTTTTACATGGACAAAAAATTCGTTTAATTTTTTCCCATTAAATACTAGAATTATAGAAAAGTACTTTGCGAAAAGAATCGGTAGTAGGACGGAATCGTGTTGACCACCGATTAGTTTTCTGCTAATAACTCTTGCATCCTTCGACCAACTTCTTCGACTAAGAGCGCGACGGAAAGCTTATCTGTTCCTTTTCAGATGGCATTAATATATTTTACGAAAAGTCATAAGAAATAAAATTTTTTTGATCAAAACTAAAATATCCTCCAAATTATTGAAGAAGAAGTACCTTATCAGACGAAAATATGCCTTATCTAATAAGAGACATTTACATTTTTTTAATTGCATAAATGGGCGGTATTTTATTCAGAATTAATAGTTTTTTACATGGACAGAATTAAAAGTTTTTTACATGGACATTAAATACTAGAATTATAGAAAAGTACTTTGCGAAAAGAATCGGCAGTAGGACGGAATCGTGTTGACCACCGATTCGTTTTTTGCTAATATTTCTTGCATCCTTCGACCGACTTCTTCGACTAAGAGCTCGATGGAAAGCTTATCTGTTCCTCTTTCAGATTGCATTAACATATTTTACGAAAAGTCATAAGAAATAAAATTTTTTTGATCAAAACTAAAATGTCCTCGAAATCATTGAAGAAGAAGTACCTTATCAGACGAAAATATGCCTTATCTAATATGAGACATTTAAATTTTTTTAATTGCATAAATGGCAGGCATTTTATTCAGAATTAAAAGTATTTTACATGGACAAAAAATTCGTGTAATATTTTCCCATTAAATACTGGAAATATAGAAAAGTACTTTGCGAAAAGAATCGGCAGTAAGATGGAATCGTGTTGACCACCGATTAGTTTTTTGCTAATAACTCTTGCATCCTTTGACCGACTTCTATGACTTTGAGCTCGATGGAAAGCTTATCTGTTCCTCTTTCAGATGGCATTAACATATTTCACGAAAAGTCATAAGAAATAAAATTTTTTTTAACCAAAACTAAAATATTCTCGAAATCATTGAAGAAGAAGTACCTTATCAGACGAAAATATGCCTTATCTAATATGAGACATTTAAATTTTTTTAATTGCATAAATGGGTGGCATTTTATTCAGAATTAATAGTTTTTTACAAAAATTCGTTTAATTTTTTCCCATTAAATACTAGAATTAAAGAAAAGTACTTTGCGAAAAGAATCGGTAGTAGGTCGGAATCGTGTTGACCACCGATTAGTTTTCTGCTAATAACTCTTGCATCCTTCGACCGACTTCTTCGACTAAGAGCTCGATGGAAAGCTTATCTGTTCCTTTTCAGATGGCATTAATATATTTTACGAAAAGTCATAAGAAATAAAATTTTTTTGATCAAAACTAAAATATCCTCCAAATTATTGAAGAAGAAGTACCTTATCAGACGAAAATATGCCTTATCTAATAAGAGACATTTACATTTTTTTAATTGCATAAATGGGCGGTATTTTATTCAGAATTAATAGTTTTTTACATGGACAGAATTAAGAGTTTTTTACATGGACATTAAATACTAGAATTATAGAAAAGTACTTTGCGAAAAGAATCGGCAGTAGGACGGAATCGTGTTGACCACCGATTCGTTTTTTGCTAATATTTCTTGCATCCTTCGACCGACTTCTTCGACTAAGCGCTCGATGGAAAGCTTATCTGTTCCTCTTTCAGATGGCATTAACATATTTTACGAAAAGTCGTAAGAAATAAATTTATTTTTGATCAAAACTAAAATGTCCTCGAAATCATTGAAGAAGAAGTACCTTATCAGACGAAAATATGCCTTATCTAATATGAGACATTTAAATTTTTTTAATTGCAGAAATGGCAGGCATTTTATTCAGAATTAAAAGTATTTTACATGGACAAAAAATTCGTGTAATATTTTCCCATTAAATACTAGAAATATAGAAAAGTACTTTGCGAAAAGAATCGGCAGTAAGATGGAATCGTGTTGACCACCGATTAGTTTTTTTCTAATAACTCTTGCATCCTTCAACCGACTTCTTCGACTAACAGGTCGATGGAAAGCTGATCTGTTCCTCTTTCAGATGGCATTAACATATTTCACGAAAAGTCATAAGAAATAAAATTTTTTTGATCAAAACTAAAATATTCTCGAAATCATTGAAGAAGAAGTAGCTTATCAGACGAAAATATGCCTTATCTAATATGAGACATTTAAATTTTTTTAATTGCATAAATGGCCGGCATTTCATTCAGAATTAATAGTTTTTTACATGGACAAAAAATTCGTTTCATTTTTTCCCATTAAATACTACAATTATAGAAAAGCATTTTGCGAAAATAATCGGCAGTAGGACGGAATCGTGTTGACCACCGATTAGTTTTTTGCTAATAACTCTTGCATCCTTCGACCGACTTCTTCGACTAAGAGCTTGATGGAAAGCTTATCTGTTCCTCTTTCAGATGGCATTAACATATTTTACGAAAAGTCATAAGAAATAAAATTTTTTTGATCAAAACTAAAATATTCTCGAAATCATTGAAGGAGAAGTACCTTATCAGACGAAAATATGCCTTATCTAATAAGAGACATTTACATTTTTTTAATCGCATAAATGGGCGGTATTTTATTCAGAATTAAAAGTATTTTACATGGACAAAACATTCGTTTAATTTTTTCCCATTAAATACTACAATTATAGAAAAGCATTTTGCGAAAAGAATCGGCAGTAGGACGGAATCGTGTTGACCACCGATTGGTTTTTTGCTAACAACTCGTGCATCCTTCGACCGACTTCTTCGAATAAGTGCTCGATGAAAAGCTTATCTGTTCCTCTTTCAGATGGCATTAACATATTTTACGAAAAGTCATAAGAAATAAAATTTTTTTGATCAAAACTAAAATATCCTCGGAATCATTGAAGAAGATGTACCTTATCAGACGAAAATATGCCTTATCTCATAAGAGACATTTAAATTTTTTTAATTGCATAAATGGGTGGCATTTTATTCAGAATTAATAGTTTTTTACATGGACAAAAAATTCGTTTATTTTTTTCCCATTAAATACTAGAATTATAGAAAAGTACTTTGCGAAAATAATCGGCAGTAGGACGGAATCGTGTTGACCACCGATTAGTTTTTTGCTAATAACTCTTGCATCCTTCGACCGACTTTTTCGACTAAGAGCTTGATGGAAAGCTTATCTGTTCCTCTTTCAGATGGCAGTAACGTATTTTACGAAAAGTCATAAGAAATAAAATTTTTTTTGATCAAAACTAAAATATTCTCGAAATCGTTGAAAAAGACGTAGCTTATCAGACGAAAATATGCCTTATCATATAAGAGACATTTAAATTTTTTTAATTGCATAAATGGGCGTTATTTTATTCAGAATTAAAAGTTTTTTACATGGACAGAATTAAAAGTTTTTTACATGGACATTAAATACTAGAATTATAGAAAAGTACTTTGCGAAAAGAATCGGCAGTAGGACGGAATCGTGTTGACAACCGATTCGTTTTTTGCTAATATTTCTTGCATCCTTCGACCGACTTCTTCGACTAAGAGCTTGATGGAAAGCTTATCTGTTCCTCATTCAGATGGCATTAACGTATTTTACGAAAAGTCATAAGAAATAAAATTATTTTTGATCAAAACTAAAATGTCCTCGAAATCATTGAAGAAGAAGTACCTTATCAGACGAAAATATGCCTTATCTAATATGAGACATTTAAATTTTTTTAATTGCATAAATGGCAGGCATTTTATTCAGAATTAAAAGTATTTTACATGGACAAAAAATTCATTTAATATTTTCCCATTAAATACTAGAAATATAGAAAAGTACTTTGCGAAAAGAATCGGCAGTAAGATGGAATCGTGTTGACCACCGATTAGTTTTTTGCTAATAACTCTTGCATCCTTCGACCGACTTCTTCGACTAACAGGTCGATGGAAAGCTGATCTGTTCCTCTTTCAGATGGCATTAACATATTTCACGAAAAGTCATAAGAAATAAAATTTTTTTGATCAAAACTAAAATATTCTCGAAATCATTGAAGGAGAAGTACTTTATCAGACGAAAATATGCCTTATCTAATATGAGACATTTAAATCTTTTTAATTGCATAAATGGCAGGCATTTTATTCAGAATTAAAAGTATTTTACATGGACAAAAAATTCGTTTAATATTTTCCCATTAAATACTAGAAATATAGAAAAGTACTTTGCGAAAAGAATCGGCAGTAAGATGGAATCGTGTTGACCACCGATTAGTTTTTTGCTAATAACTCTTGCATCCTTCGACTGACTTCTTCGACTAACAGGTCGATGGAAAGCTGATCTGTTCCTCTTTCAGATGGCATTA
The DNA here is from genome assembly GCA_034638295.1 of Phortica okadai. Lineage (NCBI taxonomy): Eukaryota > Metazoa > Arthropoda > Insecta > Diptera > Drosophilidae > Phortica > Phortica okadai. The sequence continues at coordinate 24,845,049 of CM067850.1, read as the reverse complement.
ACATATTTCACGAAAAGTCATAAGAAATAAAATTTTTTTGATCAAAACTAAAATGTCCTCGAAATCATAGAAGAAGAAGTACCTTATCAGACGAAAATATGTCTTATTTAATATGAGACATTTAAATTTTTTTAATTGCATAAATGGCAGGCATTTTATTCAGAATTAAAAGTATTTTCCATGGACAAAAAATTCGTTTAATATTTTCCCATTTAATACTAGAAATATAGAAAAGTACTTTGCGAAAAGAATCGGCAGTAAGATGGAATCGTGTTGACCACCGATTAGTTTTTTGCTAATAACTCTTGCATCCTTCGACCGACTTCTTCGAATAAGTGCTCGATGAAAAGCTTATCTGTTCCTCTTTCAGATGGCATTAACATATTTTACGAAAAGTCATAAGAAATAAAATTTTTTTGATCAAAACTAAAATATCCTCGGAATCATTGAAGAAGATGTACCTTATCAGACGAAAATATGCCTTATCTCATAAGAGACATTTAAATTTTTTTAATTGCATAAATGGGTGGCATTTTATTCAGAATTAATAGTTTTTTACATGGACAAAAAATTCGTTTATTTTTTTCCCATTAAATACTAGAATTATAGAAAAGTACTTTGCGAAAAGAATCGGCAGTAAGATGGAATCGTGTTGACCACCGATTAGTTTTTTGCTAATAACTCTTGCATCCTTCGACTGACTTCTTCGACTAACAGGTCGATGGAAAGCTGATCTGTTCCTCTTTCAGATGGCATTAACATATTTCACGAAAAGTCATAAGAAATAAAATTTTTTTTGATCAAAACTAAAATATTCTCGAAATCGTTGAAAAAGACGTAGCTTATCAGACGAAAATATGCCTTATCATATAAGAGACATTTAAATTTTTTTAATTGCATAAATGGGCGTTATTTTATTCAGAATTAAAAGTTTTTTACATGGACAGAATTAAAAGTTTTTTACATGGACATTAAATACTAGAATTATAGAAAAGTACTTTGCGAAAAGAATCGGCAGTAGGACGGAATCGTGTTGACAACCGATTCGTTTTTTGCTAATATTTCTTGCATCCTTCGACCGACTTCTTCGACTAAGAGCTTGATGGAAAGCTTATCTGTTCCTCTTTCAGATGGCATTAACGTATTTTACGAAAAGTCATAAGAAATAAAATTATTTTTGATCAAAACTAAAATGTCCTCGAAATCATTGAAGAAGAAGTACCTTATCAGACGAAAATATGCCTTATCTAATATGAGACATTTAAATTTTTTTAATTGCATAAATGGCAGGCATTTTATTCAGAATTAAAAGTATTTTACATGGACAAAAAATTCATTTAATATTTTCCCATTAAATACTAGAAATATAGAAAAGTACTTTGCGAAAAGAATCGGCAGTAAGATGGAATCGTGTTGACCACCGATTAGTTTTTTGCTAATAACTCTTGCATCCTTCGACCGACTTCTTCGACTAACAGGTCGATGGAAAGCTGATCTGTTCCTCTTTCAGATGGCATTAACATATTTCACGAAAAGTCATAAGAAATAAAATTTTTTTGATCAAAACTAAAATATTCTCGAAATCATTGAAGGAGAAGTACTTTATCAGACGAAAATATGCCTTATCTAATATGAGACATTTAAATCTTTTTAATTGCATAAATGGCAGGCATTTTATTCAGAATTAAAAGTATTTTACATGGACAAAAAATTCGTTTAATATTTTCCCATTAAATACTAGAAATATAGAAAAGTACTTTGCGAAAAGAATCGGCAGTAAGATGGAATCGTGTTGACCACCGATTAGTTTTTTGCTAATAACTCTTGCATCCTTCCACTGACTTCTTCGACTAACAGGTCGATGGAAAGCTGATCTGTTCCTCTTTCAGATGGCATTAACATATTTCACGAAAAGTCATAAGAAATAAAATTTTTTTGATCAAAACTAAAATGTCCTCGAAATCATAGAAGAAGAAGTACCTTATCAGACGAAAATATGTCTTATTTAATATGAGACATTTAAATTTTTTTAATTGCATAAATGGCAGGCATTTTATTCAGAATTAAAAGTATTTTCCATGGACAAAAAATTCGTTTAATATTTTCCCATTTAATACTAGAAATATAGAAAAGTACTTTGCGAAAAGAATCGGCAGTAAGATGGAATCGTGTTGACCACCGATTAGTTTTTTGCTAATAACTCTTGCATCCTTCGACCGACTTCTTCGACTAACAGGTCGATGGAAAGCTTATCTGTTCCTCTCTCAGATGGCATTAACATATTTCACGAAAAGTCATAAGAAATACAATTTTTTTGATCAAAACTAAAATATTCTCGAAATCATTGAAGAAGAAGTAGCTTATCAGACGAAAATATGCCTTATCTAATATGAGACATTTAAATTTTTTTAATTGCATAAATGGCCGGCATTTCATTCAGAATTAATAGTTTTTTACATGGACAAAAAATTCGTTTAATTTTTTCCCATTAAATACTAGAATTATAGAAAAGTACTTTGCGAAAAGAATCGGTAGTAGGACGGAATCGTGTTGACCACCGATTAGTTTTCTGCTAATAACTCTTGCATCCTTCGACCGACTTCTTCGACTAAGAGCGCGATGGAAAGCTTATCTGTTCCTTTTCAGATGGCATTAATATATTTTACGAAAAGTCATAAGAAATAAAATTTTTTTGATCAAAACTAAAATATCCTCCAAATTATTGAAGAAGAAGTACCTTATCAGACGAAAATATGCCTTATCTAATAAGAGACATTTACATTTTTTTAATTGCATAAATGGGCGGTATTTTATTCAGAATTAATAGTTTTTTACATGGACAGAATTAAAAGTTTTTTACATGGACATTAAATACTAGAATTATAGAAAAGTACTTTGCGAAAAGAATCGGCAGTAGGACGGAATCGTGTTGACCACCAATTCGTTTTTTGCTAATATTTCTTGCATCCTTCGACCGACTTCTTCGACTAAGCGCTCGATGGAAAGCTTATCTGTTCCTCTTTCAGATGGCATTAACATATTTTACGAAAAGTCGTAAGAAATAAATTTATTTTTGATCAAAACTAAAATGTCCTCGAAATCATTGAAGAAGAAGTACCTTATCAGACGAAAATATGCCTTATCTAATATGAGACATTAAAATTTTTTTAATTGCAGAAATGGCAGGCATTTTATTCAGAATTAAAAGTATTTTACATGGACAAAAAATTCGTGTAATATTTTCCCATTAAATACTAGAAATATAGAAAAGTACTTTGCGAAAAGAATCGGCAGTAAGATGGAATCGTGTTGACCACCGATTAGTTTTTTTCTAATAACTCTTGCATCCTTCAACCGACTTCTTCGACTAACAGGTCGATGGAAAGCTGATCTGTTCCTCTTTCAGATGGCATTAACATATTTCACGAAAAGTCATAAGAAATAAAATTTTTTTGATCAAAACTAAAATATTCTCGAAATCATTGAAGAAGAAGTAGCTTATCAGACGAAAATATGCCTTATCTAATATGAGACATTTAAATTTTTTTAATTGCATAAATGGCCGGCATTTCATTCAGAATTAATAGTTTTTTACATGGACAAAAAATTCGTTTAATTTTTTCCCATTAAATACTAGAATTATAGAAAAGTACTTTGCGAAAATAATCGGCAGTAGGACGGAATCGTGTTGACCACCGATTAGTTTTTTGCTAATAACTCTTGCATCCTTCGACCGACTTCTTCGACTAACAGGTCGATGGAAAGCTGATCTGTTCCTCTTTCAGATGGCATTAACATATTTCACGAAAAGTCATAAGAAATAAAATTTTTTTGATCAAAACTAAAATATTCTCGAAATCATTGAAGGAGAAGTACTTTATCAGACGAAAATATGCCTTATCTAATATGAGACATTTAAATTTTTTTAATTGCATAAATGGCCGGCATTTCATTCAGAATTAATAGTTTTTTACATGGACAAAAAATTCGTTTAATATTTTCCCATTAAATACTAGAAATATAGAAAAGTACTTTGCGAAAAGAATCGGCAGTAAGATGGAATCGTGTTGACCACCGATTAGTTTTTTGCTAATAACTCTTGCATCCTTCGACCGACTTCTTCGACTAACAGGTCGATGGAAAGCTGATCTGTTCCTCTTTCAGATGGCATTAACATATTTCACGAAAAGTCATAAGAAATAAAATTTTTTTGATCAAAACTAAAATATTCTCGAAATCATTGAAGGAGAAGTACTTTATCAGACGAAAATATGCCTTATCTAATATGAGACATTTAAATCTTTTTAATTGCATAAATGGCAGGCATTTTATTCAGAATTAAAAGTATTTTACATGGACAAAAAATTCGTTTAATATTTTCCCATTAAATACTAGAAATATAGAAAAGTACTTTGCGAAAAGAATCGGCAGTAAGATGGAATCGTGTTGACCACCGATTAATTTTTTGCTAATAACTCTTGCATCCTTCGACTGACTTCTTCGACTAACAGGTCGATGGAAAGCTGATCTGTTCCTCTTTCAGATGGCATTAACATATTTCACGAAAAGTCATAAGAAATAAAATTTTTTTGATCAAAACTAAAATGTCCTCGAAATCATAGAAGAAGAAGTACCTTATCAGACGAAAATATGTCTTATTTAATATGAGACATTTAAATTTTTTTAATTGCATAAATGGCAGGCATTTTATTCAGAATTAAAAGTATTTTCCATGGACAAAAAATTCGTTTAATATTTTCCCATTTAATACTAGAAATATAGAAAAGTACTTTGCGAAAAGAATCGGCAGTAAGATGGAATCGTGTTGACCACCGATTAGTTTTTTGCTAATAACTCTTGCATCCTTCGACCGACTTCTTCGACTAACAGGTCGATGGAAAGCTTATCTGTTCCTCTCTCAGATGGCATTAACATATTTCACGAAAAGTCATAAGAAATACAATTTTTTTGATCAAAACTAAAATATTCTCGAAATCATTGAAGAAGAAGTAGCTTATCAGACGAAAATATGCCTTATCTAATATGAGACATTTAAATTTTTTTAATTGCATAAATGGCCGGCATTTCATTCAGAATTAATAGTTTTTTACATGGACAAAAAATTCGTTTAATTTTTTCCCATTAAATACTAGAATTATAGAAAAGTACTTTGCGAAAAGAATCGGTAGTAGGACGGAATCGTGTTGACCACCGATTAGTTTTCTGCTAATAACTCTTGCATCCTTCGACCGACTTCTTCGACTAAGAGCGCGATGGAAAGCTTATCTGTTCCTTTTCAGATGGCATTAATATATTTTACGAAAAGTCATAAGAAATAAAATTTTTTTGATCAAAACTAAAATATCCTCCAAATTATTGAAGAAGAAGTACCTTATCAGACGAAAATATGCCTTATCTAATAAGAGACATTTACATTTTTTTAATTGCATAAATGGGCGGTATTTTATTCAGAATTAATAGTTTTTTACATGGACAGAATTAAAAGTTTTTTACATGGACATTAAATACTAGAATTATAGAAAAGTACTTTGCGAAAAGAATCGGCAGTAGGACGGAATCGTGTTGACCACCGATTCGTTTTTTGCTAATATTTCTTGCATCCTTCGACCGACTTCTTCGACTAAGCGCTCGATGGAAAGCTTATCTGTTCCTCTTTCAGATGGCATTAACATATTTTACGAAAAGTCGTAAGAAATAAATTTATTTTTGATCAAAACTAAAATGTCCTCGAAATCATTGAAGAAGAAGTACCTTATCAGACGAAAATATGCCTTATCTAATATGAGACATTTAAATTTTTTTAATTGCAGAAATGGCAGGCATTTTATTCAGAATTAAAAGTATTTTACATGGACAAAAAATTCGTGTAATATTTTCCCATTAAATACTAGAAATATAGAAAAGTACTTTGCGAAAAGAATCGGCAGTAAGATGGAATCGTGTTGACCACCGATTAGTTTTTTTCTAATAACTCTTGCATCCTTCAACCGACTTCTTCGACTAACAGGTCGATGGAAAGCTGATCTGTTCCTCTTTCAGATGGCATTAACATATTTCACGAAAAGTCATAAGAAATAAAATTTTTTTGATCAAAACTAAAATATTCTCGAAATCATTGAAGAAGAAGTAGCTTATCAGACGAAAATATGCCTTATCTAATATGAGACATTTAAATTTTTTTAATTGCATAAATGGCCGGCTTTTCATTCAGAATTAATAGTTTTTTACATGGACAAAAAATTCGTTTCATTTTTTCCCATTAAATACTAGAATTATAGAAAAGTACTTTGCGAAAATAATCGGCAGTAGGACGGAATCGTGTTGACCACCGATTAGTTTTTTGCTAATAACTCTTGCATCCTTCGACCGACTTCTTCGACTAAGAGCTTGATGGAAAGCTTATCTGTTCCTCTTTCAGATGGCATTAACATATTTTACGAAAAGTCATAAGAAATATAATAAAATTTTTTTGATCAAAACTAAAATATTCTCGAAATCATTGAAGGAGAAGTACCTTATCAGACGAAAATATGCCTTATCTAATAAGAGACATTTACATTTTTTTAATTGCATAAATGGGCGGTATTTTATTCAGAATTAAAAGTATTTTACATGGACAAAACATTCGTTTAATTTTTTCCCATTAAATACTACAATTATAGAAAAGCATTTTGCGAAAAGAATCGGCAGTAGGACGGAATCGTGTTGACCACCGATTGGTTTTTTGCTAACAACTCGTGCATCCTTCGACCGACTTCTTCGAATAAGTGCTCGATGAAAAGCTTATCTGTTCCTCTTTCAGATGGCATTAACATATTTTACGAAAAGTCATAAGAAATAAAATTTTTTTGATCAAAACTAAAATATCCTCGGAATCATTGAAGAAGATGTACCTTATCAGACGAAAATATGCCTTATCTCATAACAGACATTTACATTTTTTTAATTGCATAAATGGGTGGCATTTTATTCAGAATTAATAGTTTTTTACATGGACAAAAAATTCGTTTATTTTTTTCCCATTAAATACTAGAATTATAGAAAAGTACTTTGCGAAAATAATCGGCAGTAGGACGGAATCGTGTTGACCACCGATTAGTTTTTTGCTAATAACTCTTGCATCCTTCGACCGACTTTTTCGACTAAGAGCTTGATGGAAAGCTTATCTGTTCCTCTTTCAGATGGCAGTAACGTATTTTACGAAAAGTCATAAGAAATAAAATTTTTTTTGATCAAAACTAAAATATTCTCGAAATCGTTGAAAAAGACGTAGCTTATCAGACGAAAATATGCCTTATCATATAAGAGACATTTAAATTTTTTTAATTGCATAAATGGGCGTTATTTTATTCAGAATTAAAAGTTTTTTACATGGACAGAATTAAAAGTTTTTTACATGGACATTAAATACTAGAATTATAGAAAAGTACTTTGCGAAAAGAATCGGCAGTAGGACGGAATCGTGTTGACAACCGATTCGTTTTTTGCTAATATTTCTTGCATCCTTCGACCGACTTCTTCGACTAAGAGCTTGATGGAAAGCTTATCTGTTCCTCTTTCAGATGGCATTAACGTATTTTACGAAAAGTCATAAGAAATAAAATTATTTTTGATCAAAACTAAAATGTCCTCGAAATCATTGAAGAAGAAGTACCTTATCAGACGAAAATATGCCTTATCTAATATGAGACATTTAAATTTTTTTAATTGCATAAATGGCAGGCATTTTATTCAGAATTAAAAGTATTTTACATCGACAAAAAATTCATTTAATATTTTCCCATTAAATACTAGAAATATAGAAAAGTACTTTGCGAAAAGAATCGGCAGTAAGATGGAATCGTGTTGACCACCGATTAGTTTTTTGCTAATAACTCTTGCATCCTTCGACCGACTTCTTCGACTAACAGGTCGATGGAAAGCTGATCTGTTCCTCTTTCAGATGGCATTAACATATTTCACGAAAAGTCATAAGAAATAAAATTTTTTTGATCAAAACTAAAATATTGTCGAAATCATTGAAGGAGAAGTACTTTATCAGACGAAAATATGCCTTATCTAATATGAGACATTTAAATCTTTTTAATTGCATAAATGGCAGGCATTTTATTCAGAATTAAAAGTATTTTACATGGACAAAAAATTCGTTTAATATTTTCCCATTAAATACTAGAAATATAGAAAAGTACTTTGCGAAAAGAATCGGCAGTAAGATGGAATCGTGTTGACCACCGATTAGTTTTTTGCTAATAACTCTTGCATCCTTCGACTGACTTCTTCGACTAACAGGTCGATGGAAAGCTGATCTGTTCCTCTTTCAGATGGCATTAACATATTTCACGAAAAGTCATAAGAAATAAAATTTTTTTGATCAAAACTAAAATATTCTCGAAATCATTAAAGGAGAAGTACCTTATCAGACGAAAATATGCCTTATCTAATATGAGACATTTAAATTTTTTTAATTGCATAAAAGGCCGGCATTTTATTCAGAATTAATAGTTTTTTACATGGACAAAAAATTCGTTTAATTTTTTCCCATTAAATACTAGAATTATAGAAAAGTACTTTGCGAAAATAATCGGCAGTAGGACGGAATCGTGTTGACCACCGATTCGTTTTTTGCTAATAACTCTTGCATCCTTCGACCGACTTCTTCGACTAAGAGCTTGATGGAAAGCTTATCTGTTCCTCTTTCAGATGGCATTAACGTATTTTACGAAAAGTCATAAGAAATAAAATTATTTTTGATCAAAACTAAAATGTCCTCGAAATCATTGAAGAAGAAGTACCTTATCAGACGAAAATATGCCTTATCTAATATGAGACATTTAAATTTTTTTAATTGCATAAATGGCAGGCATTTTATTCAGAATTAAAAGTATTTTACATCGACAAAAAATTCATTTAATATTTTCCCATTAAATACTAGAAATATAGAAAAGTACTTTGCGAAAAGAATCGGCAGTAAGATGGAATCGTGTTGACCACCGATTAGTTTTTTGCTAATAACTCTTGCATCCTTCGACCGACTTCTTCGACTAACAGGTCGATGGAAAGCTTATCTGTTTCTCTTTCAGATGGCATTAACATATTTCACGAAAAGTCATAAGAAATAAAATTTTTTTGATCAAAACTAAAATATTGTCGAAATCATTGAAGGAGAAGTACTTTATCAGACGAAAATATGCCTTATTGAATAAGAGACATTTAAATTTTTTTAATTGCATAAATGGGCGGTATTTTAGTCAGAATTAATAGTTTTTTACATGGACAGAATTAAAAGTCTTTTACATGGACATTAAATACTAGAATTATAGAAAAGTACTTTGCGAAAAGAATCGGCAGTAGGACGGAATCGTGTTGACCACCGATTCGTTTTTTGCTAATATTTCTTGCATCCTTCGACCGACTTCTTCGACTAAGAGCTTGATGGAAAGCTTATCTGTTCCTCTTTCAGATGACATTGACATATTTTACGAAAAGTCATAAGAAATAAAATTATTTTTGATCAAAACTAAAATGTCCTCGAAATCATTGAAGAATAAGTACCTTATCAGACGAAAATATGCCTTATCTAATATGAGACATTTAAATATTTTTAATTGCATAAATGGCCGGCATTTTATTCAGAATTAATAGTTTTTTACATGGACAAAAAATTCGTTTAATTTTTTCCCATTAAATACTAGAATTATAGAAAAGTACTTTGCGAAAAGAATCGGCAGTAGGACGGAATCGTGTTGACCACCGATTAGTTTTTTGCTAATAACTCTTGCATCCTTCGACCGACTTCTTCGACTAACAGGTCGATGGAAAGCTGATCTGTTCCTCTTTCAGATGGCATTAACATATTTCACGAAAAGTCATAAGAAATAAAATTTTTTTGATCAAAACTAAAATATTGTCGAAATCATTGAAGGAGAAGTACTTTATCAGACGAAAATATGCCTTATCTAATATGAGACATTTAAATCTTTTTAATTGCATAAATGGCAGGCATTTTATTCAGAATTAAAAGTATTTTACATGGACAAAAAATTCGTTTAATATTTTCCCATTAAATACTAGAAATATAGAAAAGTACTTTGCGAAAAGAATCGGCAGTAAGATGGAATCGTGTTGACCACCGATTAGTTTTTTGCTAATAACTCTTGCATCCTTCGACTGACTTCTTCGACTAACAGGTCGATGGAAAGCTGATCTGTTCCTCTTTCAGATGGCATTAACATATTTCACGAAAAGTCATAAGAAATAAAACTTTTTTGATCAAAACTAAAATATTCTCGAAATCATAGAAGTAGAAGTACCTTATCAGACGAAAATATGCCTTATCTAATATGAGACATTTAAATTTTTTTAATTGCATAAAAGGCCGGCATTTTATTCAGAATTAATAGTTTTTTACATGGACAAAAAATTCGTTTAATTTTTTCCCATTAAATACTAGAATTATAGAAAAGTATTTTGCGAAAATAATCGGCAGTAGGACGGAATCGTGTTGACCACTGATAAGTTTTTTGCTAATAACTCTTGCATCCTTCGACCGAATTCTTCGACTAAAAGCTCGATGGAAAGCTTATCTGTTCCTCTTTCAGATGGCATTAACATATTTTACGAAAAGTCGTAAGAAATAAAATTTTTTTGATCAAAACTAAAATATTCTCGAAATCATTGAAGGAGAAGTACCTTATCAGACGAAAATATGCCTTATTGAATAAGAGACATTTAAATTTTTTTAATTGCATAAATGGGCGGTATTTTAGTCAGAATTAATAGTTTTTTACATGGACAGAATTAAAAGTCTTTTACATGGACATTAAATACTAGAATTATAGAAAAGTACTTTGCGAAAAGAATCGGCAGTAGGACGGAATCGTGTTGACCACCGATTCGTTTTTTGCTAATATTTCTTGCATCCTTCGACCGACTTCTTCGACTAAGAGCTTGATGGAAAGCTTATCTGTTCCTCTTTCAGATGACATTGACATATTTTACGAAAAGTCATAAGAAATAAAATTATTTTTGATCAAAACTAAAATGTCCTCGAAATCATTGAAGAATAAGTACCTTATCAGACGAAAATATGCCTTATCTAATATGAGACATTTAAATATTTTTAATTGCATAAATGGCCGGCATTTTATTCAGAATTAATAGTTTTTTACATGGACAAAAAATTCGTTTAATTTTTTCCCATTAAATACTAGAATTATAGAAAAGTACTTTGCGAAAAGAATCGGCAGTAGCACGGAATCGTGTTGACCACCGATTAGTTTTTTGCTAATAACTCTTACATCCTTCGACCGAATTCTTCGACTAAGAGCTTGATGGAAAGCTTATCTGTTCCTCTTTCAGATGGCATTAACATATTTTACGAAAAGTCATAAGAAATAAATTTTTTTTGATCAAAACTAAAATATTCTCGAAATCATTGAAGGAGAAGTACCTTATCAGACGAAAATATGCCTTATCTAATAAGAGACATTTACATTTTTTTAATTGAATAAATGGACGGCATTTTATTCAGAATTAATAGTTTTTTACATGAAAAAAAAATTCGCTTAATTTTTTTCCATTAAATACTAGTCTATAGAAAGTACTTTGAGAAAAGAATCGGCAGTAGGACGGAATCGTGTTGACCACTGATTTGTTTTTTGCTAATAACTCTTGCATTCTTCGACCGACTTCTTCGACTAAGCGCTCGATAGAAAGCTTATCTGTTCCTCTTTCAGATGGCATTAACATATTTTACGAAAAGTCACAAGAAATAAAATTTTTTTTTATCAAAACTAAAATATTCTCGAAATCATTGAAAAAGAAGTAGCTTATCAGACGAAAATATGCCTTATCATATAAGAGACATTTAAATTTTTTTAATTGCATAAATGGGCGGTACTTTATTCAGAATTAATAGTTTTTTACATGGACAGAATTGAAAGTTTTTTACATGGACATTAAATACTAGAATTATAGAAAAGTACTTTGCGAAAAGAATCGGCAGTAGGACGGAATCGTGTTGACCACCGATTCGTTTTTTGCTAATATTTCTTGCATCCTTCGACCGACTTCTTCGACTAAGAGCTCGATGGAAAGCTTATCTGTTCCTCTTTCAGATGGCATTAACATATTTTACGAAAAGTCGTAAGAAATAAAATTATTTTTGATGAAAACTAAAATGTCCTCGAAATCATAGAAGAAGAAGTACCTTATCAGACGAAAATATGTCTTATTTAATATGAGACATTTAAATTTTTTTAATTGCATAAATGGCAGGCATTTTATTCAGAATTAAAAGTATTTTCCATGGACAAAAAATTCGTTTAATATTTTCCCATTTAATACTAGAAATATAGAAAAGTACTTTGCGAAAAGAATCGGCAGTAAGATGGAATCGTGTTGACCACCGATTAGTTTTTTGCTAATAACTCTTGCATCCTTCGACCGACTTCTTCGACTAACACGTCGATGGAAAGCTTATCTGTTCCTCTCTCAGATGGCATTAACATATTTCACGAAAAGTCATAAAAAATACAATTTTTTTGATCAAAACTAAAATATTCTCGAAATCATTGAAGAAGAAGTAGCTTATCAGACGAAAATATGCCTTATCTAATATGAGACATTTAAATTTTTTTAATTGCATAAATGCCCGGCATTTCATTCAGAATTAATAGATTTTTACATGGACAAAAAATTCGTTTAATTTTTTCCCATTAAATACTAGAATTATAGAAAAGTACTTTGAGAAAAGAATCGGCAGTAGGACGGAAACGTGCTGACCACCGATTAGTTTTTTGCTAATAACTCTTGCATCCTTCGACCGACTTCTTCGACTAAGCGCTCGATGGAAAGCTTATCTGTTCCTCCTTCAGATGGCATTAACATATTTTACGAAAAGTCACAAGAAATAAAATTTTTTTTGATCAAAACTAAAATATTCTCGAATTCATTGAAAAAGAAGTAGCTTATCAGACGAAAATATGCCTTATCTAATAAGAGACATTTACATTTTTTTAATTGCATAAATGGACGGCATTTTATTCAGAATTAATAGTTTTTTACATGGACAGAATTAAAAGATTTTTACATGGACATTAAATACTAGAATTATAAAAAAGTACTTTGCGAAAACAATCGGCAGTAGGACGTAATCGTGTTGACCACCGATTCGTTTTTTGATAATATTTCTTGCATTTTTCGACCGACTTCTTCGACTAAGCGCTCGATGGAAAGCTTATCTGTTCCTCTTTCAGATGGCATTAACATATTTTACGAAAAGTCGTAAGAAATAAAATTATTTTTGATGAAAACTAAAATGTCCTCGAAATCATAGAAGAAGAAGTACCTTATCAGACGAAAATATGCCTTATCTAATATGAGACATTTAAATTTTTTTAATTGCATAAATGGCAGGCATTTTATTCAGAATTAAAAGTTTTTTCCATGGACAAAAAATTCGTTTAATATTTTCCCATTTAATACTAGAAATATAGAAAAGTACTTTGCGAAAAGAATCGGCAGTAAGATGGAATCGTGTTGACCACCGATTAGTTTTTTGCTAATAACTCTTGCATCCTTCGACCGACTTCTTCGACTAACAGATCGATGGAAAGCTTATCTGTTCCTCTTTCAGATGGCATTAACATATTTCACGAAAAGTCATAAGAAATAAAATTTTTTTGATCAAAACTAAAATATTCTCGAAATCATTGAAGGAGAAGTACCTTATCAGACGAAAATATGCCTTATCTAATAAGAGACATTTACATTTTTTTAATTGCATAAATGGACGGCATTTTATTCAGAATTAATAGTTTTTTACATGAAAAAAAAATTCGCTTAATTTTTTCCCATTAAATACTAGAATTATAGAAAAGTACTTTGCGAAAAGAATCGGCAGTAGGACGGAATCGTGTTGACCACCGATTAGTTTTTTGCTAATAACTCTTGCATCCTTCGACCGACTTCTTCGACTAACAGATCGATGGAAAGCTTATCTGTTCCTCTTTCAGATGGCATTAACATATTTCACGAAAAGTCATAAGAAATAAAATTTTTTTGATCAAAACTAAAATATTCTCGAAATCATTGAAGGAGAAGTACCTTATCAGACGAAAATATGCCTTATCTAATAAGAGACATTTACATTTTTTTAATTGCATAAATGGACGGCATTTTATTCAGAATTAATAGTTTTTTACATGAAAAAAAAATTCGCTTAATTTTTCCCCATTAAATACTAGAATTATAGAAAAGTACTTTGCGAAAAGAATCGGCAGTAGGACGGAATCGTGTTGACCACCGATTAGTTTTTTGCTAATAACTCTTACATCCTTCGACCGACTTCTTCGACTAAGAGCTTGATGGAAAGCTTATCTGTTCCTCTTTCAGATGGCATTAACATATTTTATGAAAAATCATAAGAAATAAATTTTTTTTTATCAAAACTAAAATATTCTCGAAATCATTGAAGGAGAAGTACCTTATCAGACGAAAATATGCCTTATCTAATAAGAGACATTTACATTTTTTTTAATTGCATAAATGGACGGCATTTTATTCAGAATTAATAGTTTTTTACATGAAAAAAAAATTCGCTTAATTTTTTTCCATTAAATACTAGTCTATAGAAAGTACTTTGAGAAAAGAATCGGCAGTAGGACGGAATCGTGTTGACCACCGATTAGTTTTTTGCTAATAACTCTTACATCCTTCGACCGACTTCTTCGACTAAGAGCTTGATGGAAAGCTTATCTGTTCCTCTTTCAGATGGCATTAACATATTTTATGAAAAGTCATAAGAAATAAAATTTTTTTGATCAAAACTAAAATATTCTCGAAATCATTGAAGGAGAAGTACCTTATCAGACGAAAATATGCCTTATTGAATAAGAGACATTTAAATTTTTTTAATTGCATAAATGGGCGGTATTTTAGTCAGAATTAATAGTTTTTTACATGGACAGAATTAAAAGTCTTTTACATGGACATTAAATACTAGAATTATAGAAAAGTACTTTGCGAAAAGAATCGGCAGTAGGACGGAATCGTGTTGACCACCGATTCGTTTTTTGCTAATATTTATTGCATCCTTCGACCGACTTCTTCGACTAAGCGCTCGATGGAAAGCTTATCTGTTCCTCTTTCAGATGGCATTAACATATTTTACGAAAAGTCGTAAAAAATAAAATTATTTTTGATCAAAACTAAAATGTCCTCGAAATCATTGAAGAAGAAGTACCTTATCAGACGAAAATATGCCTTATATAATATGAGACCTTTAAATATTTTTAATTGCATAAATGGCCGGCATTTTAATCAGAATTGATAGTTTTTCACATGGACAAAAAATTCGTTTAATTTTTTCCCATTAACTACTAGAATTATAGAAAAGTACTTTGCGAAAAGAATCGGCAGTAGGACGGAATCGTGTTGACCACCGATTAGTTTTTTGCTAATAACTCTTACATCCTTCGACCGACTTCTTCGACTAAGAGCTTGATGGAAAGCTTATCTGTTCCTCTTTCAGATGGCATTAACATATTTTACGAAAAGTCATAAGAAATAAATTTTTTTTGATCAAAACTAAAATATTCTCGAAATCATTGAAGGAGAAGTACCTTATCAGACGAAAATATGCCTTATCTAATAAGAGACATTTACATTTTTTTAATTGCATAAATGGACGGCATTTTATTCAGAATTAATAGTTTTTTACATGAAAAAAAAATTCGCTTAATTTTTTTCCATTAAATACTAGTCTATAGAAAGTACTTTGAGAAAAGAATCGGCAGTAGGACGGAATCGTGTTGACCACCGATTAGTTTTTTGATAATAACTCTTGCATCCTTCGACCGACTTCTTCGACTAAGCGCTCGATAGAAAGCTTATCTGTTCCTCTTTCAGATGGCATTAACATATTTTACGAAAAGTCACAAGAAATAAAATTTTTTTTGATCAAAACTAAAATGTCCTCGAAATCATAGAAGTAGAAGTACCTTATCAGACGAAAATATGTCTTATCTAATATGAGACAATTAAATTTTTTTAATTGCATAAATGGCAGGCATTTTATTCAGAATTAAAAGTATTTTCCATGGACAAAAAATTCGTTTAATATTTTCCCATTTAATACTAGAAATATAGAAAAGTACTTTGCGAAAAGAATCGGCAGTAAGATGGAATCGTGTTGACCTCCGATTAGTTTTTTGCTAATAACTCTTGCATCCTTCGACCGACTTCTTCGACTAACAGGTCGATGGAAAGCTTATCTGTTCCTCTCTCAGATGGCATTAACATATTTCACGAAAAGTCATAAGAAATACAATTTTTTTGATCAAAACTAAAATATTCTCGAAATCATTGAAGAAGAAGTAGCTTATCAGACGAAAATATGCCTTATCTAATATGAGACATTTAAATTTTTTTAATTGCATAAATGGCAGGCATTTCATTCAGAATTAATAGTTTTTTACATGGACAAAAAATTCGTTTAATTTTTTCCCATTAAATACTAGAATTATAGAAAAGTACTTTGCGAAAATAATCGGCAGTAGGACGGTATCGTGTTGACCACCGATTAGTTTTTTGCTAATAACTCTTGCATCCTTCGACCTACTTTTTCGACTAAGAGCTTGATGGAAAGCTTATCTGTTCCTCTTTCAGATGGCATTAACATATTTTACGAAAAGTCATAAGAAATAAAATTTTTTTGATCAAAACTAAAATATTCTCGAAATCATTGAAGGAGAAGTACCTTATCAGACGAAAATATGCCTTATCTAATAAGAGACATTTACATTTTTTTAATTGCATAAATGGACGCCATTTTATTCAGAATTAATAGTTTTTTACATGGAAAAAAAATTCGCTTAATTTTTTTTCCATTAAATACTAGAACTATAGAAAAGTACTTTGAGAAAAGAATCGGCAGTAGGACGGAATCGTGTTGACCACCGATTAGTTTTTTGCTAATAACTTTTGCATCCTTCGACCGACTTCTTCGACTAAGCGCTCGATGGAAAGCTTATCTGTTCCTCCTTCAGATGGCATTAACATATTTTACGAAAAGTCACAAGAAATAAAATTTTTTTTGATCAAAACTAAAATATTCTCGAAATCATTGAAAAAGAAGTAGCTTATCAGACGAAAATATGCCTTATCTAATAAGAGACATTTACATTTTTTTAATTGCATAAATGGACGGCATTTTATTCAGAATTAATAGTTTTTTACATGGACAGAATTAAAAGTTTTTTACATGGACATTAAATACTAGAATTATAGAAAAGTACTTTGCGAAAAGAATCGGCAGTAGGACGGAATCGTGTTGACCACCGATTCGTTTTTTGATAATATTTCTTGCATTTTTCGACCGACTTCTTCGACTAAGCGCTCGATGGAAAGCTTATCTGTTCCTCTTTCAGATGGCATTAACATATTTTACGAAAAGTCGTAAGAAATAAAATTATTTTTGATGAAAACTAAAATGTCCTCGAAATCATAGATGAAGAAGAACCTTATCAGACGAAAATATGCCTTATCTAATATGAGACATTTAAATTTTTTTAATTGCATAAATGGCAGGCATTTTATTCAGAATTAATAGTTTTTTACATGGACAAAAAATTCGTTTAATTTTTTCCCATTAAATACTAGAATTATAGAAAAGTACTTTGCGAAAATAATCGGCAGTAGGACGGTATCGTGTTGACCACCGATTAGTTTTTTGCTAATAACTGTTGCATCCTTCGACCGACTTCTTCGACTAAGCGCTCGATGGAAAGCTTATCTGTTCCTCCTTCAGATGGCATTAACAAATTTTACGAAAAGTCACAAGAAATAAAATTTTTTTTGATCAAAACTAAAATATTCTCGAAATCATTGAAGGAGAAGTACCTTATCAGACGAAAATATGCCTTATCATATAAGAGACATTTAAATTTTTTTAATTGCATAAATGGGCGGTACTTTATTCAGAATTAATAGTTTTTTACATGGACAGAATTAAAAGTTTTTTACATGGACATTAAATACTAGAATTATAGAAAAGTACTTTGCGAAAAGAATCGGCAGTAGGACGGAATCGTGTTGACCACCGATTCGTTTTTTGATAATATTTCTTGCATTTTTCGACCGACTTCTTCGACTAAGCGCTCGATGGAAAGCTTATCTGTTCCTCTTTCAGATGGCATTAACATATTTTACGAAAAGTCGTAAGAAATAAAATTATTTTTGATGAAAACTAAAATGTCCTCGAAATCATAGATGAAGAAGTACCTTATCAGACGAAAATATGCCTTATCTAATATGAGACATTTAAATTTTTTTAATTGCATAAATGGCAGGCATTTTATTCAGAATTAATAGTTTTTTACATGGACAAAAAATTCGTTTAATTTTTTCCCATTAAATACTAGAATTATAGAAAAGTACTTTGCGAAAATAATCGGCAGTAGGACGGTATCGTGTTGACCACCGATTAGTTTTTTGCTAATAACTGTTGCATCCTTCGACCGACTTCTTCGACTAAGTGCTCGATGGAAAGCTTATCTGTTCCTCCTTCAGATGGCATTAACATATTTTACGAAAAGTCACAAGAAATAAAATTTTTTTTGATCAAAACTAAAATATTCTCGAAATCATTGAAGGAGAAGTACCTTATCAGACGAAAATATGCCTTATCATATAAGAGACATTTAAATTTTTTTAATTGCATAAATGGGCGGTACTTTATTCAGAATTAATAGTTTTTTACATGGACAGAATTAAAAGTTTTTTACATGGACATTAAATACTAGAATTATAGAAAAGTACTTTGCGAAAAGAATCGGCAGTAGGACGGAATCGTGTTGACCACCGATTCGTTTTTTGATAATATTTCTTGCATTTTTCGACCGACTTCTTCGACTAAGCGCTCGATGGAAAGCTTATCTGTTCCTCTTTCAGATGGCATTAACATATTTTACGAAAAGTCGTAAGAAATAAAATTATTTTTGATGAAAACTAAAATGTCCTCGAAATCATAGAAGAAGAAGTACCTTATCAGACGAAAATATGTCTTATCTAATATGAGACAATTAAATTTTTTTAATTGCATAAATGGCAGGCATTTTATTCAGAATTAAAAGTATTTTCCATGGACAAAAAATTCGTTTAATATTTTCCCATTTAATACTAGAAATATAGAAAAGTACTTTGCGAAAAGAATCGGCAGTAAGATGGAATCGTGTTGACCACCGATTAGTTTTTTGCTAATAACTCTTGCATCCTTCGACCGACTTCTTCGACTAACAGGTCGATGGAAAGCTTATCTGTTTCTCTCTCAGATGGCATTAACATATTTCACGAAAAGTCATAAGAAATACAATTTTTTTGATCAAAACTAAAATATTCTCGAAATCATTGAAGAAGAAGTAGCTTATCAGACGAAAATATGCCTTATCTAATATGAGACATTTAAATTTTTTTAATTGCATAAATGGCCGGCATTTCATTCAGAATTAATAGTTTTTTACATGGACAAAAAATTCGTTTAATTTTTTCCCATTAAATACTAGAATTATAGAAAAGTACTTTGCGAAAATAATCGGCAGTAGGACGGTATCGTGTTGACCACCGATTAGTTTTTTGCTAATAACTCTTGCATCCTTCGACCGACTTTTTCGACTAAGAGCTTGATGGAAAGCTTATCTGTTCCTCTTTCAGATGGCATTAACATATTTTACGAAAAGTCATAAGAAATAAAATTTTTTTGATCAAAACTAAAATATTCTCGAAATCATTGAAGGAGAAGTACCTTATCAGACGAAAATATGCCTTATCTAATAAGAGACATTTACATTTTTTTAATTGCATAAATGGACGCCATTTTATTCAGAATTAATAGTTTTTTACATGGAAAAAAAATTCGCTAAATTTTTTTTCCATTAAATACTAGAACTATAGAAAAGTACTTTGAGAAAAGAATCGGCAGTAGGACGGAATCGTGTTGACCACCGATTAGTTTTTTGCTAATAACTCTTGCATCCTTCGACCGACTTCTTCGACTAAGCGCTCGATGGAAAGCTTATCTGTTCCTCCTTCAGATGGCATTAACATATTTTACGAAAAGTCACAAGAATTAAAATTTTTTTTGATCAAAACTAAAATATTCTCGAAATCATTGAAAAAGAAGTAGCTTATCAGACGAAAATATGCCTTATCTAATAAGAGACATTTACATTTTTTTAATTGCATAAATGGACGGCATTTTATTCAGAATTAATAGTTTTTTACATGGACAGAATTAAAAGTTTTTTACATGGACATTAAATACTAGAATTATAGAAAAGTACTTTGCGAAAAGAATCGGCAGTAGAACGGAATCGTGTTGACCACCGATTCGTTTTTTGATAATATTTCTTGCATTTTTCGACCGACTTCTTCGACTAAGCGCTCGATGGAAAGCTTATCTGTTCCTCTTTCAGATGGCATTAACATATTTTACGAAAAGTCGTAAGAAATAAAATTATTTTTGATGAAAACTAAAATGTCCTCGAAATCATAGAAGAAGAAGTACCTTATCAGACGAAAATATGCCTTATCTAATATGAGACATTTAAATTTTTTTAATTGCATAAATGGCAGGCATTTTATTCAGAATTAAAAGTATTTTCCATGGACAAAAAATTCGTTTAATATTTTCCCATTTAATACTAGAAATATAGAAAAGTACTTTGCGAAAAGAATCGGCAGTAAGATGGAATCGTGTTGACCACCGATTAGTTTTTTGCTAATAACTCTTGCATCCTTCGACCGACTTCTTCGACTAACAGATCGATGGAAAGCTTATCTGTTCCTCTTTCAGATGGCATTAACATATTTCACGAAAAGTCATAAGAAATAAAATTTTTTTGATCAAAACTAAAATATTCTCGAAATCATTAAAGAAGAAGTAGCTTATCAGACGAAAATATGCCTTATCTAATATGAGACATTTAAATTTTTTTAATTGCATAAATGGCAGGCATTTTATTCAGAATTAATAGTTTTTTACATGGACAAAAAATTCGTTTAATTTTTTCCCATTAAATACTAGAATTATAGAAAAGTACTTTGCGAAAATAATCGGCAGTAGGACGGTATCGTGTTGACCACCGATTAGTTTTTTGCTAATAACTGTTGCATCCTTCGACCGACTTCTTCGACTAAGCGCTCGATGGAAAGCTTATCTGTTCCTCCTTCAGATGGCATTAACATATTTTACAACAAGTCACAAGAAATAAAATTTTTTTTGATCAAAACTAAAATATTCTCGAAATCATTGAAGGAGAAGTACCTTATCAGACGAAAATATGCCTTATCTAATAAGAGACATTTACATTTTTTTAATTGCATAAATGGACGGCATTTTATTCAGAATTAATAGTTTTTTACATGGACAGAATTAATAGTTTTTTACATGGACAGAATTAAAAGTTTTTTACATGGACATTAAATACTAGAATTATAGAAAAGTACTTTGCGAAAAGAATCGGCAGTAGGACGGAATCGTGTTGACCACCGATTCGTTTTTTGCTAATATTTCTTGCATTTTTCGACCGACTTCTTCGACTAAGCGCTCGATGGAAAGCTTATCTGTTCCTCTTTCAGATGGCATTAACATATTTTACGAAAGTCGTAAGAAATAAAATTATTTTTGATGAAAACTAAAATGTCCTCGAAATCATAGAAGAAGAAGTACCTTATCAGACGAAAATATGCCTTATCTTATATGAGACATGAGACATCTGTTCCTCTTTCAGATGGCATTAACATATTTCACGAAAAGTCATAAGAAATAAAATTTTTTTGATCAAAACTAAAATATTCTCGAAATCATTGAAGGAGAAGTACCTTATCAGACGAAAATATGCCTTATCTAATAAGAGACATTTACATTTTTTTAATTGCATAAATGGACGGCATTTTATTCAGAATTAATAGTTTTTTACATGGACAGAATTAATAGTTTTTTACATGGACAGAATTAAAAGTTTTTTACATGGACATTAAATACTAGAATTATAGAAATGTAATTTGCGAAAAGAATCGGCAGTAGGACGGAATCGTGTTGACCACCGATTCGTTTTTTGCTAATATTTCTTGCATTTTTCGACCGACTTCTTCGACTAAGCGCTCGATGGAAAGCTTATCTGTTCCTCTTTCAGATGGCATTAACATATTTTACGAAAAGTCGTAAGAAATAAAATTATTTTTGATGAAAACTAAAATGTCCTCGAAATCATAGAAGAAGAAGTACCTTATCAGACGAAAATATGCCTTATCTAATATGAGACATGAGACATCTGTTCCTCTTTCAGATGGCATTAACATATTTCACGAAAAGTCATAAGAAATAAAATTTTTTTGATCAAAACTAAAATATTCTCGAATTCATTAAAGAAGAAGTAGCTTATCAGACGAAAATATGCCTTATCTAATATGAGACAATTAAATTTTTTTAATTGCATAAATGGCCGGCATTTTATTCAGAATTAATAGTTTTTTACATGGACAAAAAATTCGTTTAATTTTTTCCCATTAAATACTAGAATTATAGAAAAGTACTTTGCGAAAATAATCGACAGTAGGACGGTATCGTGTTGACCACCGATTAGTTTTTTGCTAATAACTCTTGCATCCTTCGACCGACTTCTTCGACTAAGCGCTCGATGGAAAGCTTATCTGTTCCTCCTTCAGATGGCATTAACATATTTTACGAAAAGTCACAAGAAATAAAATTTTTTTTGATCAAAACTAAAATATTCTCGAAATCATTGAAGGAGAAGTACCTTATCAGACGAAAATATGCCTTATCTAATAAGAGACATTTACATTTTTTTAATTGCATAAATGGACGGCATTTTATTCAGAATTAATAGTTTTTTACATGGACAGAATTAATAGTTTTTTACATGGACAGAATTAAAAGTTTTTTACATGGACATTAAATACTAGAATTATAGAAAAGTACTTTGCGAAAAGAATCGGCAGTAGGACGGAATCGTGTCGACCACCGATTCGTTTTTTGCTAATATTTCTTGCATTTTTCGACCGACTTCTTCGACTAAGCGCTCGATGGAAAGCTTATCTGTTCCTCTTTCAGATGGCATTAACATATTTTACGAAAAGTCGTAAGAAATAAAATTATTTTTGATGAAAACTAACATGTCTTCGAAATCATTGAAGAAGAAGTACCTTATCAGACGAAAATATGCCTTATCTAATATGAGACATCTGTTCCTCTTTCAGATGGCATTAACATATTTCACGAAAAGTCATAAGAAATACAGTTTTTTTGATCAAAACTAAAATATTCTCGAAATTATTAAAGAAGAAGTAGCTTATCAGACGAAAATATGCCTTATCTAATAAGAGACATTTACATTTTTTTAATTGCATAAATGGACGGCATTTTATTCAGAATTAATAGTTTTTTACTTGGAAAAAAAATTCGCTTAATTTTTTTTTTTTTAAATACTAGAACTATAGAAAAGTACTTTGAGAAAAGAATCGGCAGTAGGACGGAATCGTGTTGACCACCGATTCGTTTTTTGCTAATATTTCTTGCATCCTTCGACCGACTTCTTCGACTAAGAGCTCGATGGAAAGCTTTTCTGTTCCTCTTTCAGATGGCATTAACATATTTTACGAAAAGTCGTAAGAAATAAAATTTTTTTGATCAAATCTAACATAATCTCGAAATCATTGAAGAAGAAGTACCTTATTGGACGAAAATATGCCATATCTAATAAGAGACATTAAAATTTTTTTAACTGCATAAATGGGCGGCATTATATTCAGAATTAAAAGTTTTTTACATGGACAAAAAGTTCGTTTAATTTTTTCCCATTAAATACTAGAATTATAGAAAAGTACTTTGCGAAAATAATCGGCAGTAGGACGGAAACGTGTTGACTACCGATTAGCTTTTTGCTAATAACTCTTGCATCCTTCGACCGGCTTCGTCGACTAAAGGCTCGATGGAAAGCTTTTCTGTTCCTCTTTCAGATGGCATTAACATATTTTACGAAAAGTCGTAAGAAATAAAATTATTTTTGATGAAAACTAAAATGTCCTCGAAATCATAGATGAAGAAGTACCTTATCAGACGAAAATATGCCTTATCTAATATGAGACATTTAAATTTTTTTAATTGCATAAATGGCAGGCATTTTATTCAGAATTAATAGTTTTTTACATGGACAAAAAATTCGTTTAATTTTTTCCCATTAAATACTAGAATTATAGAAAAGTACTTTGCGAAAATAATCGGCAGTAGGACGGTATCGTGTTGACCACCGATTAGTTTTTTGCTAATAACTGTTGCATCCTTCGACCGACTTCTTCGACTAAGCGCTCGATGGAAAGCTTATCTGTTCCTCCTTCAGATGGCATTAACAAATTTTACGAAAAGTCACAAGAAATAAAATTTTTTTTGATCAAAACTAAAATATTCTCGAAATCATTGAAGGAGAAGTACCTTATCAGACGAAAATATGCCTTATCATATAAGAGACATTTAAATTTTTTTAATTGCATAAATGGGCGGTACTTTATTCAGAATTAATAGTTTTTTACATGGACAGAATTAAAAGTTTTTTACATGGACATTAAATACTAGAATTATAGAAAAGTACTTTGCGAAAAGAATCGGCAGTAGGACGGAATCGTGTTGACCACCGATTCGTTTTTTGATAATATTTCTTGCATTTTTCGACCGACTTCTTCGACTAAGCGCTCGATGGAAAGCTTATCTGTTCCTCTTTCAGATGGCATTAACATATTTTACGAAAAGTCGTAAGAAATAAAATTATTTTTGATGAAAACTAAAATGTCCTCGAAATCATAGATGAAGAAGTACCTTATCAGACGAAAATATGCCTTATCTAATAGGAGACATTTAAATTTTTTTAATTGCATAAATGGCAGGCATTTTATTCAGAATTAATAGTTTTTTACATGGACAAAAAATTCGTTTAATTTTTTCCCATTAAATACTACAATTATAGAAAAGTACTTTGCGAAAATAATCGGCAGTAGGACGGTATCGTGTTGACCACCGATTAGTTTTTTGCTAATAACTGTTGCATCCTTCGACCGACTTCTTCGACTAAGCGCTCGATGGAAAGCTTATCTGTTCCTCCTTCAGATGGCATTAACATATTTTACGAAAAGTCACAAGAAATAAAATTTTTTTTGATCAAAACTAAAATATTCTCGAAATCATTGAAGGAGAAGTACCTTATCAGACGAAAATATGCCTTATCATATAAGAGACATTTAAATTTTTTTAATTGCATAAATGGGCGGTACTTTATTCAGAATTAATAGTTTTTTACATGGACAGAATTAAAAGTTTTTTACATGGACATTAAATACTAGAATTATAGAAAAGTACTTTGCGAAAAGAATCGGCAGTAGGACGGAATCGTGTTGACCACCGATTCGTTTTTTGATAATATTTCTTGCATTTTTCGACCGACTTCTTCGACTAAGCGCTCGATGGAAAGCTTATCTGTTCCTCTTTCAGATGGCATTAACATATTTTACGAAAAGTCGTAAGAAATAAAATTATTTTTGATGAAAACTAAAATGTCCTCGAAATCATAGAAGAAGAAGTACCTTATCAGACGAAAATATGTCTTATCTAATATGAGACAATTAAATTTTTTTAATTGCATAAATGGCAGGCATTTTATTCAGAATTAAAAGTATTTTCCATGGACAAAAAATTCGTTTAATATTTTCCCATTTAATACTAGAAATATAGAAAAGTACTTTGCGAAAAGAATCGGCAGTAAGATGGAATCGTGTTGACCACCGATTAGTTTTTTGCTAATAACTCTTGCATCCTTCGACCGACTTCTTCGACTAACAGGTCGATGGAAAGCTTATCTGTTTCTCTCTCAGATGGCATTAACATATTTCACGAAAAGTCATAAGAAATACAATTTTTTTGATCAAAACTAAAATATTCTCGAAATCATTGAAGAAGAAGTAGCTTATCAGACGAAAATATGCCTTATCTAATATGAGACATTTAAATTTTTTTAATTGCATAAATGGCCGGCATTTCATTCAGAATTAATAGTTTTTTACATGGACAAAAAATTCGTTTAATTTTTTCCCATTAAATACTAGAATTATAGAAAAGTACTTTGCGAAAATAATCGGCAGTAGGACGGTATCGTGTTGACCACCGATTAGTTTTTTGCTAATAACTCTTGCATCCTTCGACCGACTTTTTCGACTAAGAGCTTGATGGAAAGCTTATCTGTTCCTCTTTCAGATGGCATTAACATATTTTACGAAAAGTCATAAGAAATAAAATTTTTTTGATCAAAACTAAAATATTCTCGAAATCATTGAAGGAGAAGTACCTTATCAGACGAAAATATGCCTTATCTAATAAGAGACATTTACATTTTTTTAATTGCATAAATGGACGCCATTTTATTCAGAATTAATAGTTTTTTACATGGAAAAAAAATTCGCTAAATTTTTTTTCCATTAAATACTAGAACTATAGAAAAGTACTTTGAGAAAAGAATCGGCAGTAGGACGGAATCGTGTTGACCACCGATTAGTTTTTTGCTAATAACTCTTGCATCCTTCGACCGACTTCTTCGACTAAGCGCTCGATGGAAAGCTTATCTGTTCCTCCTTCAGATGGCATTAACATATTTTACGAAAAGTCACAAGAATTAAAATTTTTTTTGATCAAAACTAAAATATTCTCGAAATCATTGAAAAAGAAGTAGCTTATCAGACGAAAATATGCCTTATCTAATAAGAGACATTTACATTTTTTTAATTGCATAAATGGACGGCATTTTATTCAGAATTAATAGTTTTTTACATGGACAGAATTAAAAGTTTTTTACATGGACATTAAATACTAGAATTATAGAAAAGTACTTTGCGAAAAGAATCGGCAGTAGAACGGAATCGTGTTGACCACCGATTCGTTTTTTGATAATATTTCTTGCATTTTTCGACCGACTTCTTCGACTAAGCGCTCGATGGAAAGCTTATCTGTTCCTCTTTCAGATGGCATTAACATATTTTACGAAAAGTCGTAAGAAATAAAATTATTTTTGATGAAAACTAAAATGTCCTCGAAATCATAGAAGAAGAAGTACCTTATCAGACGAAAATATGCCTTATCTAATATGAGACATTTAAATTTTTTTAATTGCATAAATGGCAGGCATTTTATTCAGAATTAAAAGTATTTTCCATGGACAAAAAATTCGTTTAATATTTTCCATTTAATACTAGAAATATAGAAAAGTACTTTGCGAAAAGAATCGGCAGTAAGATGGAATCGTGTTGACCACCGATTAGTTTTTTGCTAATAACTCTTGCATCCTTCGACCGACTTCTTCGACTAACAGATCGATGGAAAGCTTATCTGTTCCTCTTTCAGATGGCATTAACATATTTCACGAAAAGTCATAAGAAATAAAATTTTTTTGATCAAAACTAAAATATTCTCGAAATCATTAAAGAAGAAGTAGCTTATCAGACGAAAATATGCCTTATCTAATATGAGACATTTAAATTTTTTTAATTGCATAAATGGCAGGCATTTTATTCAGAATTAATAGTTTTTTACATGGACAAAAAATTCGTTTAATTTTTTCCCATTAAATACTAGAATTATAGAAAAGTACTTTGCGAAAATAATCGGCAGTAGGACGGTATCGTGTTGACCACCGATTAGTTTTTTGCTAATAACTGTTGCATCCTTCGACCGACTTCTTCGACTAAGCGCTCGATGGAAAGCTTATCTGTTCCTCCTTCAGATGGCATTAACATATTTTACGACAAGTCACAAGAAATAAAATTTTTTTTGATCAAAACTAAAATATTCTCGAAATCATTGAAGGAGAAGTACCTTATCAGACGAAAATATGCCTTATCTAATAAGAGACATTTACATTTTTTTAATTGCATAAATGGACGGCATTTTATTCAGAATTAATAGTTTTTTACATGGACAGAATTAATAGTTTTTTACATGGACAGAATTAAAAGTTTTTTACATGGACATTAAATACTAGAATTATAGAAAAGTACTTTGCGAAAAGAATCGGCAGTAGGACGGAATCGTGTTGACCACCGATTCGTTTTTTGCTAATATTTCTTGCATTTTTCGACCGACTTCTTCGACTAAGCGCTCGATGGAAAGCTTATCTGTTCCTCTTTCAGATGGCATTAACATATTTTACGAAAGTCGTAAGAAATAAAATTATTTTTGATGAAAACTAAAATGTCCTCGAAATCATAGAAGAAGAAGTACCTTATCAGACGAAAATATGCCTTATCTTATATGAGACATGAGACATCTGTTCCTCTTTCAGATGGCATTAACATATTTCACGAAAAGTCATAAGAAATAAAATTTTTTTGATCAAAACTAAAATATTCTCGAAATCATTGAAGGAGAAGTACCTTATCAGACGAAAATATGCCTTATCTAATAAGAGACATCTACATTTTTTTAATTGCATAAATGGACGGCATTTTATTCAGAATTAATAGTTTTTTACATGGACAGAATTAATAGTTTTTTACATGGACAGAATTAAAAGTTTTTTACATGGACATTAAATACTAGAATTATAGAAAAGTAATTTGCGAAAAGAATCGGCAGTAGGACGGAATCGTGTTGACCACCGATTCGTTTTTTGCTAATATTTCTTGCATTTTTCGACCGACTTCTTCGACTAAGCGCTCGATGGAAAGCTTATCTGTTCCTCTTTCAGATGGCATTAACATATTTTACGAAAAGTCGTAAGAAATAAAATTATTTTTGATGAAAACTAAAATGTCCTCGAAATCATAGAAGAAGAAGTACCTTATCAGACGAAAATATGCCTTATCTAATATGAGACATGAGACATCTGTTCCTCTTTCAGATGGCATTAACATATTTCACGAAAAGTCATAAGAAATAAAATTTTTTTGATCAAAACTAAAATATTCTCGAATTCATTAAAGAAGAAGTAGCTTATCAGACGAAAATATGCCTTATCTAATATGAGACATTTAAATTTTTTTAATTGCATAAATGGCCGGCATTTTTTTCAGAATTAATAGTTTTTTACATGGACAAAAAATTCGTTTAATTTTTTCCCATTAAATACTAGAATTATAGAAAAGTACTTTGCGAAAATAATCGACAGTAGGACGGTATCGTGTTGACCACCGATTAGTTTTTTGCTAATAACTCTTGCATCCTTCGACCGACTTCTTCGACTAAGCGCTCGATGGAAAGCTTATCTGTTCCTCCTTCAGATGGCATTAACATATTTTACGAAAAGTCACAAGAAATAAAATTTTTTTTGATCAAAACTAAAATATTCTCGAAATCATTGAAGGAGAAGTACCTTATCAGACGAAAATATGCCTTATCTAATAAGAGACATTTACATTTTTTTAATTGCATAAATGGACGGCATTTTATTCAGAATTAATAGTTTTTTACATGGACAGAATTAATAGTTTTTTACATGGACAGAATTAAAAGTTTTTTACATGGACATTAAATACTAGAATTATAGAAAAGTACTTTGCGAAAAGAATCGGCAGTAGGACGGAATCGTGTCGACCACCGATTCGTTTTTTGCTAATATTTCTTGCATTTTTCGACCGACTTCTTCGACTAAGCGCTCGATGGAAAGCTTATCTGTTCCTCTTTCAGATGGCATTAACATATTTTACGAAAAGTCGTAAGAAATAAAATTATTTTTGATGAAAACTAACATGTCTTCGAAATCATTGAAGAAGAAGTACCTTATCAGACGAAAATATGCCTTATCTAATATGAGACATGAGACATCTGTTCCTCTTTCAGATGGCATTAACATATTTCACGAAAAGTCATAAGAAATACAGTTTTTTTGATCAAAACTAAAATATTCTCGAAATTATTAAAGAAGAAGTAGCTTATCAGACGAAAATATGCCTTATCTAATAAGAGACATTTACATTTTTTTAATTGCATAAATGGACGGCATTTTATTCAGAATTAATAGTTTTTTACTTGGAAAAAAAATTCGCTTAATTTTTTTTTTTTTAAATACTAGAACTATAGAAAAGTACTTTGAGAAAAGAATCGGCAGTAGGACGGAATCGTGTTGACCACCGATTCGTTTTTTGCTAATATTTCTTGCATCCTTCGACCGACTTCTTCGACTAAGAGCTCGATGGAAAGCTTTTCTGTTCCTCTTTCAGATGGCATTAACATATTTTACGAAAAGTCGTAAGAAATAAAATTTTTTTGATCAAATCTAACATAATCTCGAAATCATTGAAGAAGAAGTACCTTATTGGACGAAAATATGCCATATCTAATAAGAGACATTAAAATTTTTTTAACTGCATAAATGGGCGGCATTATATTCAGAATTAAAAGTTTTTTACATGGACAAAAAGTTCGTTTAATTTTTTCCCATTAAATACTAGAATTATAGAAAAGTACTTTGCGAAAATAATCGGCAGTAGGACGGAAACGTGTTGACTACCGATTAGCTTTTTGCTAATAACTCTTGCATCCTTCGACCGGCTTCGTCGACTAAAGGCTCGATGGAAAGCTTTTCTGTTCCTCTTTCAGATGGCAGTAAAATATTTTACGAAAAGTCGTAAGAAATAAAATTTTTTTGATCAAAACTAAAATATCCTCGAAATCATTGAAGGAGAAGTACCTAATAAAACGAAAATATGCCATATCTAATAAGAGACATTAACATTTTTTTAACTGCATAAATGGGCGGCATTTTATTCAGAATTAATAGTTTTTTACATGGACAAAAAATTCGTTTAATTTTTTCCCATTTTATACTAGAATTATAGAAAATACTTTGCGAAAAGAATCGGCAGTAGGACGGAAACGTGTTGACCACCGATAAGTTTTTTGCTAATAACTCTTGCATCCTTCGACCGACTTCGTCGACTAAAGGCTCGATGGAAAGCTTTTCTGTTCCTCTTTCAGATGGCAGTAAAATATTTTACGAAAAGTCGTAAGAAATAAAATTTTTTTGATTAAAACTAAAATATCCTCGAAATCATTGAAGAAGAAGTACCTAATAAAATGAAAATATGCCATATCTAATAAGAGACATTAAAATTTTTTTAACTGCATAAATGGGCGGCATTTTATTCAGAATTAATAGTTTTTTACATGGACAAAAAATTCGTTTAATTTTTTCCCATTTTATACTAGAATTATAGAAAATACTTTGCGAAAAGAATCGGCAGGACGGAAACGTGTTGACCACCGATAAGTTTTTTGCTAATTACTCTTGCATCGTTCGACCGATTTCTTCGACTAAGAGCTCGATGGAAAGCTTTTCTGTTCCTCTTTCAGATGGCAGTAAAATATTTTACGAAAAGTTGTAAGAAATAAAATTTTTTTAACCAAAACTAAATTATTCTCGAAATCATTGAAGAAGAAGTACCTAATAAAACGAAAATATGCCTTATCTAATAAGAGACATTTAAATTTTTCTAATTGCATAAATGGGCGGCATTTTATTCAGAATTAATAGTTTTTTACGTGGACAAAAAATTCGTTTAATTTTTTTTCATTAAATACTAGAATTATAGAAAAGTACTTTAGGAAAAGAATCGGCAGTAGGAAGGAAACGTGTTGAAAACCGATTAGTTTTTTGCTAATAACTCTTGCATCCTTCGACTGACTTCTTCGACTAAGACCTCGATGGAAAGCTAATCTGTTCCTCTTTCAGATGGCATTAACATATTTTACGAAAAGTCGTAAGAAATAAAATTTTTTTGATCAAAACTAAAATATCCTCGGAATCATTGAAGAAGAAGTACCTAATGAAACGAAAATATGCCTTATCTAATAAGAGACATTTAAATTTTTTTAATTGCATAAATGGGCGGCATTATATTCAGAATTAATAGTTTTTTACATGGACAAAAAATTCGTTTAATTTTTTTCCATTAAATACTAGAATTATAGAAAACTACTTTGCGAAAAGAATCGGCAGTAGGACGGAAACGTGTTGACCACCGATTAGCTATTTGCTAATAACTCTTGCATCCTTCGACCGACTTCTTCGACTAAGAGCTCGATGGAAAGCTTATCTGTTAATCTTTCAGATGGCATTAACATATTTTACGAAAAGTCGTAAGAAATAAAATTTTTTTGATCAAAACTAAAATATCCTCGAAATCATTAAAGAAGAAGTACCTTATCAGACGAAAATATGCCTTATCTAACAAGAAACATTTAAATTTTTTTAATTGCATAAACGGACGGTATTTTATTCAGAATTAATAGTTTTTTACATGGAAAAATTAATAGAATTAATAGTTTTTTACATAAAAAAAAAAATTCGCTTAATCTTTTTCCATTAAATACTAGAACTATAGAAAAGTACTTTGAGAAAAGAATCGGCAGTAGCACGGAATCGTGTTGACCACCGATTAGTTTTTTGCTATTAACTCTTGCATCCTTCGAACGACTTCTTCGACTAGGAGCTTGATGGAAAGCTTATATGTTCCTCTTTCAGATGGCATTAACATATTTTACGAAAAGTCATGAGAAATAAAATTTTTTTTATCAAAACTAAAATATCCTCGAAATCATTGAAAAAGAAGTAGCTTAGCAGACGAAAATATGCCTTATCTTATAAGAGACATTTAAATTTTTTTAATTGCATAAATGGGCGGTATTTTATTCAGAATTAATAGTTTTTTACGTGGACAAAAAATTCGTTTAATTTTTTCCCATTAAATACTAGAATTATAGAAAAGTACTTTGCGAAAAGAATCGGCAGTAGGACGGAATCGTGTTGACCACCGATTAGTTTTTTGCTAATATTTCTTGCATCCTTTGACCGACTTCTTCGACTATGAGCTCGATGGAAAGTTTATCTGTTCCTCTTTCAGATGGCATTAACATATTTTACGAAAAGTCGTAAGAAATAAAATTATTTTTGATCAAAACTAAAATATCCTCGAATTCATTGAAGAAGAAGTACTTTATCAGACGAAAATATGCCTTATCTAATAAGAGACATTTAAATTTTTTTAATTGCATAAATCGGCGGCATTTTATTCAGAATTAAAAGTATTTTACATGGACAAAAAATTCGTTTAATTTTTTCCCATTAAAAACTAGAAATATAGAAAAGTACTTTGCGAAGAGAATCGGCAGTAGGACGGAATCGTGTTGACCACCGATTAGTTTTTTGCTAATAACTCTTGCATCCTTCGACCGATTTCTTCGACTAAGAGGTCGATGGAAAGCTGATCTGTTCCTCTTTCAGATGGCATTAACATATTTCACGAAAAGTCATAAGAAATAAAATTTTTTTGATCAAAACTAAAATATTCTCGAAATCATTGAAGAAGAAGTATCTTATCAGACGAAAATATGCCTTATCTAATATGAGACATTTGAATTTTTTTAATTGCATAAATGGGTGGCATTTTATTCAGAATTAATAGTTTTTTACATGGACAAAAAATTCGTTTAATTTTTTCCCATTCAATACTAGAATTATAGAAAAGTACTTTGCGAAAATAATCGGCAGTAGGACGGAATCGTGTTGACCACCAATTCGTTTTTTGCTAATATTTCTTGCATCCTTCGACCGACTTCTTCGAATAAGGGCTCGATGGAAAGCTTATCTGTTCCTCTTTCAGATGGCATTAACATATTTTACGAAAAGTCATAAGAAATAAAATTTTTTTGGATCAAAACTTTAATATCCTCGAAATCATTGAAAAAGAAGTAGCTTATCAGACGAAAATATGCCTTATCTAATAAGAGACATTAAAATTTTTTTTAATTGCATAAATGGGTGGTATTTTATTCAGAATTAATAGTTTTTTACATGGACAGAATTAAAAGTTTTTTACATGGACATTAAATACTAGAATTATAGAAAAGTACTTTGAGAAAAGAATCGGCAGTAGATCGGAATCGTGTTGACCACCGATTAGTTTTTGGAACGAAGTTCCTTTACGGAGCTTACATGTAGACTGAAATGAGAGAAAATTTCAAAATCGTCACGTAACAAAATGAGTTTTTTGTGTATGTATGTGTGGGACTATAATGCTATAACTCTAACGTTGTTGCTACTTGCATGACTCAGTAGTCATCAAAAAATAGCAACAACAAACATGTATAGTTGAAATTTTGGCATTTCTCTTCCACCGTCACTTTCGCCATCTGGCGTATATGCAACAACAACTAACTTGTTTACGCCAAATATTACAACAACTCTTGTTATAATATTCGACACAAGCATACACCGTTAGGTCACCCAGTGCTTGAACGCATGCAATATGTTTGTTACTGCTCGCTAATCAGCGTTGCTGCCAAATAATCAACGTCGCTACTCAACGTCGCTAATCAGCATCGCTAATCAGCCTCATAATCTGTGAGCCGCGAATTCATCTGCAATTCGCGTCCTCACAATGGTTTCCTAAGAATATAAATTCATCCTGTTATAATTATAATTGCGTTGTTATTCCAAGATAAAGATGCCGAATTTTCAAAAAATGTTGTATGTTATTAAATGTTGAAAAAAAAAGGTCAACTTTGAGTAGCGATATCATCCCAACTAGAATGCCGATTTCTTTAAAGTTAACATTTCCTTTATCTCCGGTCAGGCACATATATTTGTTTTATCGAAAGCGTTCATGAATTTTTAATTTTTGCAAGCTGAATGTATCTAAGGTTCCCCTGTGCGTCCATGGAATCAGAAAGAGTGTTCAGCAAGGCGGGACAAATTATTTCAAAGAGGCGAACCAGGCTCAAGGATGACAATATAAACATCCTTTTGTTTTAAAGCCAAAATTTTTGGATTAAATAAATAAATAAACATAAATTTTCTTGTTTACATAAAAAATATTTATGTGGGATGATATTATCGACGACTATCGATAGCACTATCACGACTACCGATAGTTTGAAAATAACTATCGTCGACTATCGAGTATGTATGTGTGCGACTGTTGAGCTATTATCAAAAAAGATTTCTTTCTTACTTCCAAGTGATTCAGTAGCTTATTGCATAGAGCTGTTCCTCTTCAAGTCGAAGTACTCAGGTTCGCTGCCCAGGGGTTAGTCAATCGAAATTTTTTCATTTTTATTGTATTTTTGAAAATGTTTGTTTGAAGGTACCTAGTAGTGTTGGGCATGGGCTGTGTTGAAAATTTGAATATTGTCCATGTTGGTTCGTGAAGAGCACAATCGGCACGAAGAAAAAAAATCTAAAGGTTGCGATTTTTTAGTGCGCTTTAAAAGTGAAAATCAGAAAAACTGTGTAACCGATCCTTTTGTATATATAGATATTACTACCATCGCTATTCATTTATAAACTGGATTTGCTTTATTTTCGCAAAAATGAAAAAACTGCAAATTCAAGAAGCAATTCGTAGGAACAACTGGAATTTTAAACTAATAAAACTAGAAACTGCCAAGAGAATTTTGTAAGATTAATTTAAATAAAATTATACAAAAATTTTTAGTATTTCGTGTTGGACCGTGTTCGGACAATTTTTAGCCGTGCGTGTTGCAAACTTTGATTTTCGTGCTCTGTTGGGTCGTGTCGAAAAATTGCGGTCCATGCCCATTTGTAGTACCTAGGTTGAAACCTTAAAGCAGGCAGAGCTGTTGCTCATCAAGTCGATGTGGTTAAGTTCAAGCCCAAGTTGAGTCTATCGAATTTTTAAATTAAAACTTAAAGTTTAGATGCGGTAATTTACAATCCATGCACACCGTAAGGAACTTCGTTCTTGGTTGGGGTCCCATGACCCCACTATTTTTTTTGATAATATTTCTTGCATCCTTTGACCGACTTCTATGACTATGAGCTAGATGGAAAGCTTATCTGTTCCT
This sequence comes from Phortica okadai, assembly GCA_034638295.1. Classification (NCBI taxonomy): domain Eukaryota; kingdom Metazoa; phylum Arthropoda; class Insecta; order Diptera; family Drosophilidae; genus Phortica; species Phortica okadai. The sequence goes on along the minus strand of CM067850.1, from coordinate 24,809,114 downwards.
CTTTCAGATGGCATTAACATATTTCACGAAAAGTCATAAGAAATAACATTTTTTTTAACCAAAACTAAAATATTCTCGAAATCATTGAGGAAGAAGTACCTTATCAGACGAAAATATGCCTTATCTAATATGAGACATTTACATTTTTTTAATTGCATAAATGGGTGGCATTTTATTCAGAATTAATAGTTTTTTACATGGACAAAAAATTCGTTTAATTTTTTCCCATTAAATTCTAGAATTATAGAAAAGTACTTTGCAAAAAGAAACGGCAGTAGGACGGAATCGTGTTGACCACCGATTAGTTTTTTGCTAATATTTCTTGCATCCTTTGACCGACTTCTTCGACTATGAGCTCGATGGAAAGTTTATCTGTTCCTCTTTCAGATGGCATTAACATATTTTACGAAAAGTCGTAAGAAATAAAATTATTTTTGATCAAAACTAAAATATCCTCGAATTCATTGAAGAAGAAGTACTTTATCAGACGAAAATATGCCTTATCTAATAAGAGACATTTAAATTTTTTTAATTGCATAAATCGGCGGCATTTTATTCAGAATTAAAAGTATTTTACATGGACAAAAAATTCGTTTAATTTTTTCCCATTAAAAACTAGAAATATAGAAAAGTACTTTGCGAAGAGAATCGGCAGTAGGACGGAATCGTGTTGACCACCGATTAGTTTTTTGCTAATAACTCTTGCATCCTTCGACCGATTTCTTCGACTAAGAGGTCGATGGAAAGCTGATCTGTTCCTCTTTCAGATGGCATTAACATATTTCACGAAAAGTCATAAGAAATAAAATTTTTTTGATCAAAACTAAAATATTCTCGAAATCATTCAAGAAGAAGTATCTTATCAGACGAAAATATGCCTTATCTAATATGAGACATTTGAATTTTTTTAATTGCATAAATGGGTGGCATTTTATTCAGAATTAATAGTTTTTTACATGGACAAAAAATTCGTTTAATTTTTTCCCATTCAATACTAGAATTATAGAAAAGTACTTTGCGAAAATAATCGGCAGTAGGACGGAATCGTGTTGACCACCAATTCGTTTTTTGCTAATATTTCTTGCATCCTTCGACCGACTTCTTCGAATAAGAGCTCGATGGAAAGCTTATCTGTTCCTCTTTCAGATGGCATTAACATATTTTACGAAAAGTCATAAGAAATAAAATTTTTTTGGATCAAAACTTTAATATCCTCGAAATCATTGAAAAAGAAGTAGCTTATCAGACGAAAATATGCCTTATCTAATAAGAGACATTAAAATTTTTTTTAATTGCATAAATGGGCGGTATTTTATTCAGAATTAATAGTTTTTTACATGGACAGAATTAAAAGTTTTTTACATGGACATTAAATACTAGAATTATAGAAAAGTACTTTGAGAAAAGAATCGGCAGTAGATCGGAATCGTGTTGACCACCGATTAGTTTTTGGAACGAAGTTCCTTTACGGAGCTTACATGTAGACTGAAATGAGAGAAAATTTCAAAATCGTCACGTAACAAAATGAGTTTTTTGTGTATGTATGTGTGGGACTATAATGCTATAACTCTAACGTTGTTGCTACTTGCATGACTCAGTAGTCATCAAAAAATAGCATTTAATTGCATTTAACAACAAACATGTATAGTTGAAATTTTGGCATTTCTCTTCCACCGTCACTTTCGCCATCTGGCGTATATGCAACAACAACTAACTTGTTTACGCCAAATATTACAACAACTCTTGTTATAATATTCGACACAAGCATACACCGTTAGGTCACCCAGTGCTTGAACGCATGCAATATGTTTGTTACTGCTCGCTAATCAGCGTTGCTGCCAAATAATCAACGTCGCTACTCAACGTCGCTAATCAGCATCGCTAATCAGCCTCATAATCTGTGAGCCGCGAATTCATCTGCAATTCGCGTCCTCACAATGGTTTCCTAAGAATATAAATTCATCCTGTTATAATTATAATTGCGTTGTTATTCCAAGATAAAGATGCCGAATTTTCAAAAAATGTTGTATGTTATTAAATGTTGAAAAAAAAAGGTCAACTTTGAGTAGCGATATCATCCCAACTAGAATGCCGATTTCTTTAAAGTTAACATTTCCTTTATCTCCGGTCAGGCACATATATTTGTTTTATCGAAAGCGTTCATGAATTTTTAATTTTTGCAAGCTGAATGTATCTAAGGTTCCTCTGTGCGTCCATGGAATCAGAAAGAGTGTTCAGCAAGGCGGGACAAATTATTTCAAAGAGGCGAACCAGGCTCAAGGATGACAATATAAACATCCTTTTGTTTTAAAGCCAAAATTTTTGGATTAAATAAATAAATAAACATAAATTTTCTTGTTTACATAAAAAATATTTATGTGGGATGATATTATCGACGACTATCGATAGCACTATCACGACTACCGATAGTTTGAAAATAACTATCGTCGACTATCGAGTATGTATGTGTGCGACTGTTGAGCTATTATCAAAAAAGATTTCTTTCTTACTTCCAAGTGATTCAGTAGCTTATTGCATAGAGCTGTTCCTCTTCAAGTCGAAGTACTCAGGTTCGCTGCCCAGGGGTTAGTCAATCGAAATTTTTTCATTTTTATTGTATTTTTGAAAATGTTTGTTTGAAGGTACCTAGTAGTGTTGGGCATGGGCTGTGTTGAAAATTTGAATATTGTCCATGTTGGTTCGTGAAGAGCACAATCGGCACGAAGAAAAAAAATCTAAAGGTTGCGATTTTTTAGTGCGCTTTAAAAGTGAAAATCAGAAAAACTGTGTAACCGATCCTTTTGTATATATAGATATTACTACCATCGCTATTCATTTATAAACTGGATTCGCTTTATTTTCGCAAAAATGAAAAAACTGCAAATTCAAGAAGCAATTCGTAGGAACAACTGGAATTTTAAACTAATAAAACTAGAAACTGCCAAGAGAATTTTGTAAGATTAATTTAAATAAAATTATACAAAAATTTTTAGTATTTCGTGTTGGACCGTGTTCGGACAATTTTTAGCCGTGCGTGTTGCAAACTTTGATTTTCGTGCTCTGTTGGGTCGTGTCGAAAAATTGCGGTCCATGCCCATTTGTAGTACCTAGGTTGAAACCTTAAAGCAGGCAGAGCTGTTGCTCATCAAGTCGATGTGGTTAAGTTCAAGCCCAAGTTGAGTCTATCGAATTTTTAAATTAAAACTTAAAGTTTAGATGCGGTAATTTACAATCCATGCACACCGTAAGGAACTTCGTTCTTGGTTGGGGTCCCATGACCCCACTATTTTTTTTGATAATATTTCTTGCATCCTTTGACCGACTTCTATGACTATGAGCTTGATGGAAAGCTTATCTGTTCCTCTTTCAGATGGCATTAACATATTTCACGAAAAGTCATAAGAAATAACATTTTTTTTAACCAAAACTAAAATATTCTCGAAATCATTGAGGAAGAAGTACCTTATCAGACGAAAATATGCCTTATCTAATATGAGACATTTACATTTTTTTAATTGCATAAATGGGTGGCATTTTATTCAGAATTAATAGTTTTTTACATGGACAAAAAATTCGTTTAATTTTTTCCCATTAAATTCTAGAATTATAGAAAAGTACTTTGCAAAAAGAAACGGCAGTAGGACGGAATCGTGTTGACCACCGATTAGTTTTTTGCTAATATTTCTTGCATCGTTTGACCGACTTCTTCGACTAAGAGCTTGATGGAAAGCTTATCTGTTCCTCTGTCAGATGGCATTAACGTTTTTTACGAAAAGTCATAAGAAATAAAATGTTTTTTGATCAAAACTAAAATATTCTCGAAATCATTGAAAAAGAAGTAGCTTATCAGACGAAAATATGCCTTGTCACATAAGAGACATTTAAATTTTTTTAATTGCATAAATGGGCGGTATTTTATTCAGAATTAATAGTTTTTTACATGGACAGAATTAAAAGTTTTTTACATGGACATTAAATACTAGAATTATAGAAAAGTACTTTGCGAAAAGAATCTGCAGTAGGATGGAATCGTGTTGACCACCGATTAGTTTTTTGCTAATAACTCTTGCATCCTTCGACCGACTTCTTCGACTAACAGGTCGATGGAAAGCTTATCTGTTCCTCTTTCAGATGGCATTAACATATTTCACGAAAAGTCATAAGAAATAAAATTTTTTTGATCAAAACTAAAATATTCTCGAAATCATTGAAGAAGAAGTAGCTTATCAGACGAAAATATGCCTTATCTAATATGAGACATTCAAATTTTTTTAATTGCATAAATGGCAGGCATTTTATTCAGAATTAAAAGTATTTTACGTGGACAAAAAATTCGTTTAATATTTTCCCATTAAATACTAGAAATATAGAAAAGTACTTTGCGAAAAGAATCGGCAGTAAGATGGAATCGTGTTGACCACCGATTAGTTTTTTGCTAATAACTCTTGCATCCTTCGACCGACTTCTTCGACTAACAGGTCGATGGAAAGCTTATCTGTTCCTCTTTCAGATGGCATTAACATATTTCACGAAAAGTCATAAGAAATAAAATTTTTTTGATCAAAACTAAAATATTCTCGAAATCATTGAAGAAGAAGTAGCTTATCAGACGAAAATATGCCTTATCTAATATGAGACATTTAAATTTTTTTAATTGCATAAATGGCCGGCATTTTATTCAGAATTAATAGTTTTTTACATAAACAAAAAATTCGTTTAATTTTTTCCCATTAAATACTAGAATTATAGAAAAGTACTTTGCGAAAATAATCGGCAGTAGGACGGAATCGTGTTGACCACCGATTAGTTTTTTGTTAATAACTCTTGCATCCTTCGACCGACTTCTTCGACTAAAAGCTTGATGGAAAGCTTATCTGTTCCTCTTTCAGATGACATTAACATATTGTACGAAAAGTCATAAGAAATAAAATTTTTTTGATCAAAACTAAAATATTCTCGAAATCATTGAAGGAGAAGTACCTTATCAGACGAAAATATGCCTTATCTAATAAGAGACATTTACATTTTTTTAATTGCATAAATGGACGGCATTTTATTCAGAATTAATAGTTTTTTACATGGAAAAAAAATTCGCTTAATTTTTTTCCATTAAATACTAGAACTATTGAAAAGTACTTTGAGAAAAGAATCGGCAGTACGACGGAATCGTGTTGACCACCGATTAGTTTTTTGCTAATAACTCTTGCATCCTTCGACCGACTTCTTCGACTAAGCACTCGATGGAAAGCTTATCTGTTCCTCTTTCAGATGGCATTAACATATTTTACGAAAAGTCACAAAAAATAAAATTTTTTTTGATCAAAACTAAAATATTCTCGAAATCATTGAAAAAGAAGTAGCTTATCAGACGAAAATATGCTTTAACTAATAAGAGACATTAAAATTTTTTTTAATTGCATAAATGGGCGGTATTTTATTCAGAATTAATAGTTTTTTACATGGACAGAATTAAAAGTTTTTTACATGGACATTAAATACTAGAATTATAGAAAAGTACTTTGCGAAAAGAATCTGCAGTAGGATGAAATCGTGTTGACCACCGATTAGTTTTTTGCTAATATTTCTTGCATCCTTTGACCGACTTCTATGACTATGAACTCGATGGAAAGCTTATCTGTTCCTCTTTCAGATGGCATTAACATATTTCACGAAAAGTCATAAGAAATAAATTTTTTTTTAACCAAAACTAAATTATTCTCGAAATCATTGAGGAAGAAGTACCTTATCAGACGAAAATATGCCTTATCTAATATGAGACATTTAAATTTTTTTAATTGCATAAATGGGTGGCATTTTATTCAGAATTAATAGTTTTTTACATGGACAAAAAATTCGTTTAATTTTTTCCCATTAAATTCTAGAATTATAGAAAAGTACTTTGCAAAAAGAAACGGCAGTAGGACGGAATCGTGTTGACCACCGATTGGTTTTTTGCTAATATTTCTTGCATCCTTTGACCGATTTGTTCGACTATGAGCTCGATGGAAAACTTATATGTTCCTTTTCAGATGGCATTAACATATTTTACGAAAAGTCATAAGAAATAAAATTTTTTTGATCAAAACTAAAATATCCTCGGAATCATTGAAGAAGAAATACCTTATCAGACGAAAGTATGCCTTATCTAATAAGAGACATTTAAATTTTTTTAATTGCATAAATGGGCGGTATTTTATTCAGAATTAATAGTTTTTTACATGGAAAAAAAATTCGCTTAATTTTTTTCCATTAAATACTAGAACTATAGAAAAGTACTTTGAGAAAAGAATCGGCAGTAGGACGGAATCGTGTTGACCACCGATTAGTTTTTTGCTAATAACTCTTACATCCTTCGACTGACTTCTTCAACTAAAAGCTCGATGGAAAGCTTATCTGTTCCTCTTTCATATGGCATTAACATATTTTACGAAAAGTCATAAGAAATAAAATTTTTTTGATCAAAACTAAAATATCCTTGAAATCATTGAAGAAGAAGTACCTTATCAGACGAAAGTATGCCTTATCTAATAAGAGACATTTAAATTTTTTTTAATTGCATAAATGGGCGGTATTTTATTCAGAATTAATAGTTTTTTACATGGAAAAATTAATAGAATTAATAGTTTTTTACATGGAAAAAAAATTCGCTTAATTTTTTTCCATTAAATACTAGAACTATTGAAAAGTACTTTGAGAAAAGAATCGGCAGTACGACGGAATCGTGTTGACCACCGATTAGTTTTTTGCTAATAACTCTTGCATCCTTCGACCGACTTCTTCGACTAAGCGCTCGATGGAAAGCTTATCTGTTCCTCTTTCAGATGGCATTAACATATTTTACGAAAAGTCGTAAGAAATAAAATTATTTTTGATCAAAACTAAAATATCCTCGAATTCATTGAAGAAGAAGTACCTTATCAGACGAAAATATGCCTTATCTAATAAGAGACATTTAAATTTTTTTAATTGCATAAATCGGCGGCATTTTATTCAGAATTAAAAGTTTTTTACATGGACAAAAAATTCGTTTAATTTTTTCCCATTAAAAACTAGAAATATAGAAAAGTACTTTGCGAGGAGAATCGGCAGTAGGACGGAATCGTGTTGACCACCGATTAGTTTTTTGCTAATAACTCTTGCTTCCTTCGACCGATTTCTTCGACTAAGAGGTCGATGGAAAGCTGATCTGTTCCTCTTTCAGATGGCATTAACATATTTCACGAAAAGTCATAAGAAATAAAATTTTTTTGATCAAAACTAAAATATTCTCGAAATCATTGAAGAAGAAGTATCTTATCAGACGAAAATATGCTTTATCTAATATGAGACATTTGAATTTTTATACTTTTCACGTATGTGAAACAGTATAATAACTTTGTGCTGAAGTTTGTAACAGATCGAAATATTCATTTCCGACTATATAAAGTATATATATTCTTGATCAGGTTGACAAGACGAGTTGATTTAGCCATGTCCGTCTGTCCGTCTGTCCGTCTGTCTGTATATATACAATCTCCTCCCACAGTTTTGAAGATATCGAGCTGAAATTTTGCACAGAGACTTCTTATTCGTGCAGTCAAATCATTGGTCGGAACCGGCCATATCGGACCACTGGAACTGGTAGCCCCCATACGAAAAGAAGAAGAAAAATGAACAAAACTTGAATCGTTGTATGGAAAACTTTTTTGTTTTGTATGATAGAGTGCTGAAATTTTAAACATAGTAGTTCTACATGTCTGAAAGTTTCAATGAGATTGGACATCTGGAACTGGTAGCTCCCATACAAAATGAAGAAGAGGAAGAGAAGCAATATTCACGTCGTTGTATGGACAACTTTTTTGTTTTTCAACCAATTGACTTGAAATTTTAAAGTTATGTTCTTGGGGAGGAATGAAAACTATTTTGACCAAAAGTGGGCGTAGCCACGCGTAGCCACGCCCACTTCTAGCGAAAATTGATCCGTTGTATGAAAAACTTTTTTGTTTTTTAACCAATTGACTTGAAATTTTAAAGTTATGTTCTTAGGAAGGAATGAAAACTATTTTGACCAAAAGTGGGCGTAGCCAGGGGTAGCCACGCCCACTTATAGCGAAAATTGACCCGTTGTATGGAAAACTTTTTTGTTTTTTAACCAATTGACTTGAAACTTTACAGTTATGTTCTTAGGGAGGAATGAAAACCATTTTGACCAAAAGTGGGCGTAGCCACGCCCACTTATAGCAAAAATTGACCCGTTGTATGGAAAACTTTTTTGTTTTTCAACGAATTGACTTGAAACTTTACAGTTATGTTCTTAGGGAGGAATGAAAACTATTTTGACCAAAAGTGGGCGTGGCCACGCCCACTTATAGCGAAAATTGACCCGTTGTATGGAAAACTTTTTTGTTTTTTAACCAATTGACTTGAAACTTTACAGTTATGTTCTTAGGGAGGAATGAAAACCATTTTGACCAAAAGTGGGCGTAGCCACGCCCACTTATAGCAAAAATTGACCCGTTGTATGGAAAACTTTTTTGTTTTTCAACGAATTGACTTGAAACTTTACAGTTATGTTCTTAGGGAGGAATGAAAACTATTTTGACCAAAAGTGGGCGTGGCCACGCCCTTTTATAGCGAAATTTGACCCGTTGTATGGAAAACTTTTGTGTTTTTTAACCAATTGACTTGAAACTTTACAGTTATGTTCTTAGGGAGGAATGAAAACAATTTTGACCAAAAGTGGGCGCGGCCACGCCCTTTTATAGCGAAATTTGACCCGTTGTATGGAAAACTTTTTTGTTTTTTAACCAATTGACTTGAAACTTTACAGTTATGTTCTTAGGGAGGAATGAAAACCATTTTGACCAAAAGTGGGCGTGGCCACGCCCTTTTATAGCGAAATTTGACCCGTTGTATGGAAAACTTTTGTGTTTTTTAACCAATTGACTTGAAACTTTACAGTTATGTTCTTAGGGAGGAATGAAAACTATTTTGACCAAAAGTGGGCGTGGCCACGCCCTTTTATAGCCAAATTTGACCCGTTGTATGGAAAACTTTTTTGTTTTTTAACCAATTGACTTGAAACTTTACAGTTATGTTCTTAGGGAGGCATGAAAACTATTTTGACCCAAAGTGAGCGTAGCCACGCCCACTTCTAGCGAAATTTGACCCGTTGTATGGACAACTTTTTTGTTTTTCAACCAATTGACTTGAAATTTTAAAGTTATGTTCTTAGGAAGGAATGAAAACTATTTCGACCAAAAGTGGGCGTAGCCACGCCCACTTATAGCGAAAATTGACCCGTTGTATGGAAAACTTTTTTGTTTTTTAACCAATTGACTTGAAACTTAACAGTTATGTTCTTAGGGAGGAATGAAAACTATTTTGACCAAAAGTGGGTGTAGCCACGCCCACTTATAGCAAAAATTGACCCGTTGTATGGAAAACTTTTTTGTTTTTCAACGAATTGACTTGAAACTTTACAGTTATGTTCTTAGGGAGGAATGAAAACTATTTTGACCAAAAGTGGGCGTGGCCACGCCCTTTTATAGCGAAATTTGACCCGTTGTATGGAAAACTTTTGTGTTTTTTAACCAATTGACTTGAAACTTTACAGTTATGTTCTTAGGGAGGAATGAAAACAATTTTGACCAAAAGTGGGCGCGGCCACGCCCTTTTATAGCGAAATTTGACCCGTTGTATGGAAAACTTTTTTGTTTTTTAACCAATTGACTTGAAACTTTAAAGTTATGTTCTTAGGAAGGAATGAAAACTATTTCGACCAAAAGTGGGCGTAGCCACGCCCACTTATAGCGAAAATTGACCCGTTGTATGGAAAACTTTTTTGTTTTTTAACCAATTGACCTGAAACTTTACAGTTATGTTCTTAGGGAGGCATGAAAACTATTTTGACCCAAAGTGAGCGTGCCCACGCTTTTTTTTTAGCGAAAATTGACCAATTGACTTGAAACCTTACAGTTATCTTCTTAGGGAGGAATGAAAACTATTTTGACCAAAAGTGGGCATGGCTACGCCCACTTATCGCAAAACTTGAACCGCTGTATGGAAAACTTTTTTGTTTTTTAACCAATTGACTTGAAACCTTACAGTTATGTTGTTAGGGAGGCATGAAAACTATTCATTTAGTTTTTTAGTGACACAACGTGAAAAGTATTATAGCTTCAGCCTTGCTGAAGATAGCGTCCTTACTGGTTTTAATTGCATAAATGGGTGGCATTTTATTCAGAATTAATAGTTTTTTACATGGACAAAAAATTCGTTTAATTTTTTCCCATTCTATACTAGAATTATAGAAAAGTACTTTGCGAAAATAATCGGCAGTAGGACGGAATCGTGTTGACCACCGATTCGTTTTTTGCTAATATTTCTTGCATCCTTCGACCGACTTCTTCGAATAAGAGCTCGATGGAAAGCTTATCTGTTCCTCTTTCAGATGGCATTAACATATTTTACGAAAAGTCATAAGAAATAAAATTTTTTTGGACCAAAACTATAATATCCTCGAAATCATTGAAAAAGAAGTAGCTTATCAGACGAAAATATGCCTTATCTAATAAGAGACATTAAAATTTTTTTTAATTGCATAAATGGGCGGTATTTTATTCAGAATTAATAGTTTTTTACATGGACAGAATTAAAAGTTTTTTACATGGACATTAAATACTAGAATTATAGAAAAGTACTTTGAGAAAAGAATCGGCAGTAGATCGGAATCGTGTTGACCACCGATTAGTTTTTGGAACGAAGTTCCTTTACGGAGCTTACATGTAGACTGAAATGAGAGAAAATTTCAAAATCGTCACGTAACAAAATGAGTTTTTTGTGTATGTATGTGTGGGACTATAATGCTATAACTCTAACGTTGTTGCTACTTGCATGACTCAGTAGTCATCAAAAAATAGCAACAACAAACATGTATAGTTGAAATTTTGGCATTTCTCTTCCACCGTCACTTTCGCCATCTGGCGTATATGCAACAACAACTAACTTGTTTACGCCAAATATTACAACAACTCTTGTTATAATATTCGACACAAGCATACACCGTTAGGTCACCCAGTGCTTGAACGCATGCAATATGTTTGTTACTGCTCGCTAATCAGCGTTGCTGCCAAATAATCAACGTCGCTACTCAACGTCGCTAATCAGCATCGCTAATCAGCCTCATAATCTGTGAGCCGCGAATTCATCTGCAATTCGCGTCCTCACAATGGTTTCCTAAGAATATAAATTCATCCTGTTATAATTATAATTGCGTTGTTATTCCAAGATAAAGATGCCGAATTTTCAAAAAATGTTGTATGTTATTAAATGTTGAAAAAAAAAGGTCAACTTTGAGTAGCGATATCATCCCAACTAGAATGCCGATTTCTTTAAAGTTAACATTTCCTTTATCTCCGGTCAGGCACATATATTTGTTTTATCGAAAGCGTTCATGAATTTTTAATTTTTGCAAGCTGAATGTATCTAAGGTTCCTCTGTGCGTCCATGGAATCAGAAAGAGTGTTCAGCAAGGCGGGACAAATTATTTCAAAGAGGCGAACCAGGCTCAAGGATGACAATATAAACATCCTTTTGTTTTAAAGCCAAAATTTTTGGATTAAATAAATAAATAAACATAAATTTTCTTGTTTACATAAAAAATATTTATGTGGGATGATATTATCGACGACTATCGATAGCACTATCACGATAGTTTGAAAATAACTATCGCCGACTATCGAGTATGTATGTGTGCGACTGTTGAGCTATTATCAAAAAAGATTTCTTTCTTACTTCCAAGTGATTCAGTAGCTTATTGCATAGAGCTGTTCCTCTTGAAGTCGAAGTACTCAGGTTCGCTGCCCAGGGGTTAGTCAATCGAAATTTTTTCATTTTTATTGTATTTTTGAAAATGTTTGTTTGAAGGTACCTAGTAGTGTTGGGCATGGGCTGTGTTGAAAATTTGAATATTGTCCATGTTGGTTCGTGAAGAGCACAATCGGCACGAAGAAAAAAAATCTAAAGGTTGCGATTTTTTAGTGCGCTTTAAAAGTGAAAATCAGAAAAACTGTGTAACCGATCCTTTTGTATATATAGATATTACTACCATCGCTATTCATTTATAAACTGGATTCGCTTTATTTTCGCAAAAATGAAAAAACTGCAAATTCAAGAAGCAATTCGTAGGAACAACTGGAATTTTAAACTAATAAAACTAGAAACTGCCAAGAGAATTTTGTAAGATTAATTTAAATAAAATTATACAAAAATTTTTAGTATTTCGTGTTGGACCGTGTTCGGACAATTTTTAGCCGTGCGTGTTGCAAATTTTGATTTTCGTGCTCTGTTGGGTCGTGTCGAAAAATTGCGGTCCATGCCCATTTGTAGTACCTAGGTTGAAACCTTAAAGCAGGCAGAGCTGTTGCTCATCAAGTCGATGTGGTTAAGTTCAAGCCCAAGTTGAGTCTATCGAATTTTTAAATTAAAACTTAAAGTTTAGATGCGGTAATTTACAATCCATGCACACCGTAAGGAACTTCGTTCTTGGTTGGGGTCCCATGACCCCACTATTTTTTTTGATAATATTTCTTGCATCCTTTGACCGACTTCTATGACTATGAGCTAGATGGAAAGCTTATCTGTTCCTCTTTCAGATGGCATTAACATATTTCACGAAAAGTCATAAGAAATAACATTTTTTTTAACCAAAACTAAAATATTCTCGAAATCATTGAGGAAGAAGTACCTTATCAGACGAAAATATGCCTTATCTAATATGAGACATTTAAATTTTTTTAATTGCATAAATGGGTGGCATTTTATTCAGAATTAATAGTTTTTTACATGGACTAAAAATTCGTTTAATTTTTTCCCATTAAAGACTAGAATTATAGAAAAGTACTTTGCGAAAAGAATCGGTAGTAGGACGGAATCGTGTTGACCACCGATTAGTTTTTTGCTAATAACTCTTGCATCCTTCGACCGACTTCTTCGACTAAGAGCTTGATGGAAAGCTCATCTGTTCCTCTTTCAGATGGCATTATCGTATTTTACGAAAAGTCATAAGAAATAAAATTTTTTTTTATCAAAACTAAAATATTCTCGAAATCATTGAAAAAGAAGTAGCTTATCAGACGAAAATATGCCTTATCATATAAGAGACATTTAAATTTTTTTAATTGCATAAATGGGCGGTATTTTATTCAGAATTAATCGTTTTTTACATGGACAGAATTTAAAGTTTTTTACATGGACATTAAATACTAGAATTATAGAAAAGTACTTTTAGAAAAGAATCGGTAGTAGGACGGAATCGTGTTGACCACCGATTAGTTTTTTCCTAATATTTCTTGCATCCTTTGACCGACTTCTTCGACTATGATCTCGATGGAAAGCTTTTCTGTTCCTCTTTCAGATGGCATTAACATATTTTACGAAAAGTCGTAAGAAATAAAATTATTTTTGATCAAAACTAAAATATCCTCGAAATCATTGAAGAAGAAGTACCTTATCAGACGAAAATATGCCTTATCTAATATGAGACATTTAAATTTTTTTAATTGCATAAATGGCCGGCATTTTATTCAGAATTAAAAGTATTTTACATGGACAGAATTAAAAGTTTTTTACATGGACATTAAATACTAGAATTATAGAAAAGTACTTTGCGAAAAGAATCGGCAGTAGGACGGAATCGTGTTGACCACCGATTGGTTTTTTGCTAATATTTCTTGCATCCTTTGACCGACTTTTTCGACTATGAGCTCGATGGAAAGCTTATCTGTTCCTCTTTCAGATGGTATTAACATATTTTACGAAAAGTCGTAAGAAATAAAATTATTTTTGATCAAAACTAAAATATCCTCGAATTCATTGAAGAAGAAGTACCTTATCAGACGAAAATATGCCTTATCTAATACGAGACATTTATTTCAAAGAGGCGAACCAGGCTCAAGGATGACAATATAAACATCCTTTTGTTTTAAAGCCAAAATTTTTGGATTAAATCAATAAATAAACATAAATTTTCTTGTTTACATAAAAAATATTTATGTGGGATGATATTATCGACGACTATCGATAGCACTATCACGACTACCGATAGTTTGAAAATAACTATCGTCGACTATCGAGTATGTATGTGTGCGACTGTTGAGCTATTATCAAAAAAGATTTCTTTCTCACTTCCAAGTGATTCAGTAGCTTATTGCATAGAGCTGTTCCTCTTCAAGTCGAAGTACTCAGGTTCGCTGCCCAGGGGTTAGTCAATCGAAATTTTTTCATTTTTATTGTATTTTTGAAAATGTTTGTTTGAAGGTACCTAGTAGTGTTGGGCATGGGCTGTGTTGAAAATTTGAATATTGTCCATGTTGGTTCGTGAAGAGCACAATCGGCACGAAGAAAAAAAATCTAAAGGTTGCGATTTTTTAGTGCGCTTTAAAAGTGAAAATCAGAAAAACTGTGTAACCGATCCTTTTGTATATATAGATATTACTACCATCGCTATTCATTTATAAACTGGATTCGCTTTATTTTCGCAAAAATGAAAAAACTGCAAATTCAAGAAGCAATTCGTAGGAACAACTGGAATTTTAAACTAATAAAACTAGAAACTGACAAGAGAATTTTGTAAGATTAATTTAAATAAAATTATACAAAAATTTTTAGTATTTCGTGTTGGACCGTGTTCGGACAATTTTTAGCCGTGCGTGTTGCAAACTTTGATTTTCGTGCTCTGTTGGGTCGTGTCGAAAAATTGCGGTCCATGCCCATTTTTAGTACCTAGGTTGAAACCTTAAAGCAGGCAGAGCTGTTGCTCATCAAGTCGATGTGGTTAAGTTCAAGCCCAAGTTGAGTCTATCGAATTTTTAAATTAAAACTTAAAGTTTACATGCGGTAATTTACAATCCATGCACACCGTAAGGAACTTCGTTCTTGGTTGGGGTCCCATGACCCCACTATTTTTTTTGATAATATTTCTTGCATCCTTTGACCGACTTCTATGACTATGAGCTAGATGGAAAGCTTATCTGTTCCTCTTTCAGATGGCATTAACATATTTCACGAAAAGTCATAAGAAATAACATTTTTTTTAACCAAAACTAAAATATTCTCGAAATCATTGAGGAAGAAGTACCTTATCAGACGAAAATATGCCTTATCTAATATGAGACATTTAAATTTTTTTAATTGCATAAATGGGTGGCATTTTATTCAGAATTAATAGTTTTTTACATGGACAAAAAATTCGTTTAATTTTTTCCCATTAAAGACTAGAATTATAGAAAAGTACTTTGCGAAAAGAATCGGTAGTAGGACGGAATCGTGTTGACCACCGATTAGTTTTTTGCTAATAACTCTTGCATCCTTTGACCGACTTCTTCGACTATGAGCTCGATGGAAAGCTTTTCTGTTCCTCTTTCAGATGGCATTAACATATTTTACGAAAAGTCGTAAGAAATAAAATTATTTTTGATGAAAACTAAAATATCCTCGAAATCATTGAAGAAGAAGTACCTTATCAGACGAAAATATGCCTTATCTAATATGAGACATTTAAATTTTTTTAATTGCATAAATTGCATCCTTTGACCGACTTCTATGACTATGAGCTAGATGGAAAGCTTATCTGTTCCTCTTTCAGATGGCATTAACATATTTCACGAAAAGTCATAAGAAATAACATTTTTTTTAACCAAAACTAAAATATTCTCGAAATCATTGAGGAAGAAGTACCTTATCAGACGAAAATATGCCTTATCTAATATGAGACATTTAAATTTTTTTAATTGCATAAATGGGTGGCATTTTATTCAGAATTAATAGTTTTTTACATGGACAAAAAATTCGTTTAATTTTTTCCCATTAAAGACTAGAATTGTAGAAAAGTACTTTGCGAAAAGAATCGGTAGTAGGACGGAATCGTGTTGACCACCGATTAGTTTTTTGCTAATAACTCTTGCATCCTTCGACCGACTTCTTCGACTAAGAGCTTGATGGAAAGCTCATCTGTTCCTCTTTCAGATGGCATTATCGTATTTTACGAAAAGTCATAAGAAATAAAATTTTTTTTTTTCAAAACTAAAATATTCTCGAAATCATTGAAAAAGAAGTAGCTTATCAGACGAAAATATGCCTTATCATATAAGAGACATTTAAATTTTTTTAATTGCATAAATGGGCGGTATTTTATTCAGAATTAATCGTTTTTTACATGGACAGAATTAAAAGTTTTTTACATGGACATTAAATACTAGAATTATAGAAAAGTACTTTTAGAAAAGAATCGGTAGTAGGACGGAATCGTGTTGACCACCGATTAGTTTTTTCCTAATATTTCTTGCATCCTTTGACCGACTTCTTCGACTATGAGCTCGATGGAAAGCTTTTCTGTTCCTCTTTCAGATGGCATTAACATATTTTACGAAAATTCGTAAGAAATAAAATTATTTTTGATCAAAACTAAAATATCCTCGAAATCATTGAAGAAGAAGTACCTTATCAGACGAAAATATGCCTTATCTAATATGAGACATTTAAATTTTTTTAATTGCATAAATGGCCGGCATTTTATTCAGAATTAAAAGTATTTTACATGGACAGAATTAAAAGTTTTTTACATGGACATTAAATACTAGAATTATAGAAAAGTACTTTGCGAAAAGAATCGGCAGTAGTACGGAATCGTGTTGACCACCGATTGGTTTTTTGCTAATATTTCTTGCATCCTTTGACCGACTTCTTCGACTATGAGCTCGATGGAAAGCTTATCTGTTCTTCTTTCAGATGGTATTAACATATTTTACGAAAAGTCGTAAGAAATAAAATTATTTTTGATCAAAACTAAAATATCCTCGAATTCATTGAAGAAGAAGTACCTTATCAGACGAAAATATGCCTTATCTAATATGAGACATTTAAATTTTTTTAATTGCATAAATCGGCGGCATTTTATTCAGAATTAAAAGTATTTTACATGGACAAAAAATTCGTTTAATTTTTTCCCATTAAATACTAGAAATATAGAAAAGTACTTTGCGAAGAGAATCGGCAGTAAGACGGAATCGTGTTGACCACCGATTAGTTTTTTGCTAATAACTCTTGCATCCTTCGACCGACTTATTCGACTAAGAGGTCGATGGAAAGCTGATCTGTTCCTCTTTCAGGTGGCATTAACATATTTCACGAAAAGTCATAAGAAATAAAATTTTGTTGAACAAAACTAAAATATTCTCGAAATCATTGAAGAAGAAGTATCTTATCAGACGAAAATATGCCTTATCTAATATGAGACATTTGAATTTTTTAGTTGCATAAATGGGTTGCATTTTATTCAGAATTAATAGTTTTTTACATGGACAAAAAATTCGTTTAATTTTTTCCCATTAAATACTAGAATTATAGAAAAGTACTTTGCGAAAATAATCGGCAGTAGGACGGAATCGTGTTGACCACCGATTAGTTTTTTGCTAATAACTCTTGCATCCTTCGACCGACTTCTTCGACTAAGAGATCGATGGAAAGCTGATCTGTTCCTCTTTCAGATGGCATTAACATATTTCACGAAAAGTCATAAGAAATAAAATTTTTTTGATCAAAACTAAAATATTCTCGAAATCATTGAAGAAGAAGTATCTTATCAGACGAAAATATGCCTTATCTAATATGAGACATTTGAATTTTTTTAATTGCATAAATGGGTTGCATTTTATTCAGAATTAATAGTTTTTTACATGGACAAAAAATTCGTTTAATTTTTTCCCATTAAATACTAGAATTATAGAAAAGTACTTTGCGAAAATAATCGGCAGTAGGACGGAATCGCGTTGACCACCGATTAGTTTTTAGCTAATAACTCTTGCATCCTTCGACCGACTTCTTCGACTAAGAGCTTGATGGAAAGCTCATCTGTTCCTCTTTCAGATGGCATTATCGTATTTTACGAAAAGTCATAAGAAATAAAATTTTTTTTTATCAAAACTAAAAAATTCTCGAAATCATTGAAAAAGAAGTAGCTTATCAGACGAAAATATGCTTTATCATATAAGAGACATTTAAATTTTTTTAATTGCATAAATGGGCGGTATTTTATTCAGAATTAATCGTTTTTTACATGGACAGAATTAAAAGTTTTTTACATGGACATTAAATACTAGAATTATAGAAAAGTACTTTTAGAAAAGAATCGGTAGTAGGACGGAATCGTGTTGACCACCGATTCGTTTTTTGCTAATATTTCTTGCATCCTTTGACCGACTCTTCGACTATGAGCTCGATGGAAAGCTTATCTGTTCCTCTTTCAGATGGCATTAACATATTTTACGAAAAGTCGTAAGAAATAAAATTATTTTTGATCAAAACTAAAATGTCCTCGAAATCATTGAAGAAGAAGTACCATATCAGACGAAAATATGCCTTATCTAATATGAGACTTTTAAATTTTTTTAATTGCATAAATGGCCGGCATTTTATTCAGAATTAAAAGTATTTTACATGGACAGAATTAAAAGTTTTTTACATGGACATTAAATACTAGAATTATAGAAAAGTACTTTGCGAAGAGAATCGGCAGTAAGACGGAATCGTGTTGACCACCGATTAGTTTTTTGCTAATAACTCTTGCATCCTTCGACCGACTTATTCGACTAAGAGGTCGATGGAAAACTGATCTGTTCCTCTTTCAGATGGCATTAACATATTTCACGAAAAGTCATAAGAAATAAAATTTTGTTGATCAAAACTAAAATATTCTCGAAATCATTGAAGAAGAAGTATCTTATCAGACGAAAATATGCCTTATCTAATATGAGACATTTGAATTTTTTTAATTGCATAAATGGGTTGCATTTTATTCAGAATTATTAGTTTTTTACATGGACAAAAAATTCGTTTAATTTTTTCCCATTAAATACTAGAAATATAGAAAAGTACTTTGCGAAAAGAATCGGCAGTAGGACGGAATCGTGTTGACCACCGATTAGTTTTTTGCTAATAACTCTTGCATCCTTCGACCGACTTCTTCGACTATGAGATCGATGGAAAGCTGATCTGTTCCTCTTTCAGATGGCATTAACATATTTTACGGAAATTCATAAGAAATAAAATTTTTTTGATCAAAACTCAAATATTCTCGAAATCATTGAAGAAGAAGTATCTTATCAGACGAAAATATGCCTTATCTAATATGACACATTTGAATTTTTTTAATTGCATAAATGGGTTGCATTTTATTCAGAATTAATAGTTTTTTACATGGACAAAAAATTCGTTTCATTTTTTCGCATTAAATACTAGAATTATAGAAAAGTACTTTACGAAAACAATCGGCAGTAGGACGGAAACGTGTTGACCACCGATTAGCTTTTTGCTAATAACTCTTGCATCCTTCGACCGACTTCTTCGACTAAGAACTCGATGGAAAGCTTATCTGTTCCTCTTTCAGATGGCATTAACATATTTTACGAAAAGTCATAAGAAATAAAATTTTTTTCATCAAACCTAAAACATCCTCGAAATCATTGAAGAAGAAGTATCTTATCAGCCGAAAATATGCCTTATCTAATATGAGACATTTGAATTTTTTTAATTGCATAAATGGGTTGCATTTTATTCAGAATTATTAGTTTTTTCCATGGACAAAAAATTCGTTTAATTTTTTCCCATTAAATACTAGAAATATAGAAAAGTACTTTGCGAAGAGAATCGGCAGTAGGACGGAATCGTGTTGACCACCGATTAGTTTTTTGCTAATAACTCTTGCATCCTTCGACCGACTTCTTCGACTAAGAGATCGATGGAAAGCTGATCTGTTCCTCTTTCAGATGGCATTAACATATTTTACGAAAAGTCATAAGAAATAAAATTTTTTTGATCAAAACTAAAATATTCTCGAAATCATTGAAGAAGAAGTACCTTATCAGACGAAAATATGCCTTATCTAATATGAGACATTTAAATTTTTTTAATTGCATAAATGGGCGGAATTTTATTCAGAATTAAAAGTATTTTACATGGACAGAATTAAAAGTTTTTTACATGGACATTAAATACTAGAATTATAGAAAAGTACTTTGCGAAAAGAATCGGCAGTAGGACGGAATCGTGTTGACCACCGATTGGTTTTTTGCTAATATTTCTTGCATCCTTTGACCGACTTCTTCGACTATGAGCTCGATGGAAAGCTTATCTGTTGCTCTTTCAGATGGTATTAACATATTTTACGAAAAGTCGTAAGAAATAAAATTATTTTTGATCAAAACTAAAATATCCTCGAATTCATTGAAGAAGAAGTACCTTATCAGACGAAAATATGCCTTATGTAATATGAGACATTTAAATTTTTTTAATTGCATAAATCGGCGGCATTTTATTCAGAATAAAAAGTATTTTACATGGACAAAAAATTCGTTTAATTTTTTCCCATTAAATACTAGAAATATAGAAAAGTACTTTGCGAAGAGAATCGGCAGTAAGACGGAATCGTGTTGACCACCGATTAGTTTTTTGCTAATAACTCTTGCATCCTTCGACCGACTTATTCGACTAAGAGGTCGATGGAAAGCTGATCTGTTCCTCTTTCAGATGGCATTAACATATTTCACGAAAAGTCATAAGAAATAAAATTTTGTTGAACAAAACTAAAATATTCTCGAAATCATTGAAGAAGAAGTATCTTATCAGACGAAAATATGCCTTATCTAATATGAGAGATTTGAATTTTTTTAATTGCATAAATGGGTTGCATTTTATTCAGAATTAATAGTTTTTTACATGGACAAAAAATTCGTTTAATTTTTTCCCATTAAATACTAGAATTATAGAAAAGTACTTTGCGAAAATCATCGGCAGTAGGACGGAATCGTGTTGACCACCGATTAGTTTTTTGCTAATAACTCTTGCATCCTTCGACCGACTTCTTCGACTAAGAGATCGATGGAAAGCTTATCTATTCCTCTTTCAGATGGCATTATCGTATTTTACGAAAAGTCATAAGAAAAAAAAATTTTTTTTATCAAAACTAAAATATTCTCGAAATCATTGAAAAAGAAGTAGATTATCAGACGAAAATATGCCTTATCATATAAGAGACATTTAAATTTTTTTAATTGCATAAATGGGCGGTATTTTATTCAGAATTAATCGTTTTTTACATGGACAGAATTAAAAGTTTTTTACATGGACATTAAATACTAGAATTATAGAAAAGTACTTTTAGAAAAGAATCTGTAGTAGGACGGAATCGTGTTGACCACCGATTAGTTTTTTCCTAATATTTCTTGCATCCTTTGACCGACTTCTTCGACTATGAGCTCGATGGAAAGCTTTTCTGTTCCTCTTTCAGATGCCATTAACATATTTTACGAAAAGTCGTAAGAAATAAAATTATTTTTGATCAAAACTAAAATATCCTCGAATTCATTAAAGAAGAAGTACCTTATCAGACGAAAATATGCCTTATCTAATATGAGACATTTAAATTTTTTTAATTGCATAAATCGGCGGCATTTTATTCAGAATTAAAAGACTTTTACATGGACAGAATTAAAAGTTTTTTACATGGACATTAAATACTAGAATTATAGAAAAGTACTTTGCGAAAAGAATCGGCAGTAGGACGGAATCGTGTTGACCACCGATTGGTTTTTTGCTAATATTTCTTGCATCCTTTGACCGACTTCTTCGACTATGAGCTCGATGGAAAGCTTATCTGTTGCTCTTTCAGATGGTATTAACATATTTTACGAAAAGTCGAAATAATAAGTCGAGAAATAAAATTATTTTTGATCAAAACTAAAATATCCTCGAATTCATTGAAGAAGAAGTACCTTATCAGACGAAAATATGCCTTATGTAATATGAGACATTTAAATTTTTTTAATTGCATAAATCGGCGGCATTTTATTCAGAATAAAAAGTATTTTACATGGACAAAAAATTCGTTTAATTTTTTCCCATTAAATACTAGAAATATAGAAAAGTACTTTGCGAAGAGAATCGGCAGTAAGACGGAATCGTGTTGACCACCGATTAGTTTTTTGCTAATAACTCTTGCATCCTTCGACCGACTTATTCGACTAAGAGGTCGATGGAAAGCTGATCTGTTCCTCTTTCAGATGGCATTAACATATTTCACGAAAAGTCATAAGAAATAAAATTTTGTTGAACAAAACTAAAATATTCTCGAAATCATTGAAGAAGAAGTATCTTATCAGACGAAAATATGCCTTATCTAATATGAGAGATTTGAATTTTTTTAATTGCATAAATGGGTTGCATTTTATTCAGAATTAATAGTTTTTTACATGGACAAAAAATTCGTTTAATTTTTTCCCATTAAATACTAGAATTATAGAAAAGTACTTTGCGAAAATCATCGGCAGTAGGACGGAATATTGTTGACCACCGATTAGTTTTTTGCTAATAACTCTTGCATCCTTATACCGACTTCTTCGACTAAGAGCTTGATGGAAAGCTGATCTGTTCCTCTTTCAGATGGCATTAACATATTTCACGAAAAGTCATAAGAAATAAAATTTTTTTGATCAAAACTAAAATATTCTCGAAATCATTGAAGAAGAAGTATCTTATCAGACGAAAATATGCCTTATCTAATATGAGACATTTGAATTTTTTTAATTGCATAAATGGGTTGCATTTTATTCAGAATTAATAGTTTTTTACATGGACAAAAAATTCGTTTAATTTTTTCCCATTAAATACTAGAATTATAGAAAAGTACTTTGCGAAAATAATCGGCAGTAGGACGGAATCGTGTTGACCACCGATTAGTTTTTTGCTAATAACTCTTGCATCCTTCGACCGACTTCTTCGACTAAGAGCTTGATGGAAAGCTCATCTGTTCCTCTTTCAGATGGCATTATCGTATTTTACGAAAAGTCATAAGAAATAAAATTTTTTTTTATCAAAACTAAAATATTCTCGAAATCATTGAAAAAGAAGTAGCTTATCAGACGAAAATATGCCTTATCATATAAGAGACATTTAAATTTTATTAATTGCATAAATGGGCGGTATTTTATTCAGAATTAATCGTTTTTTACATGGACAGAATTAAAAGTTTTTTACATGGACATTAAATACTAGAATTATAGAAAAGTACTTTGCGAAAAGAATCGGCAGTAGGACGGAACCGTGTTGACCACCGATTCGTTTTTTGCTAATATTTCTTGCATCCTTTGACCGACTCTTCGACTATGAGCTCGATGGAAAGCTTATCTGTTCCTCTTTCAGATGGCATTAACATATTTTACGAAAAGTCGTAAGAAATAAAATTATTTTTGATCAAAACTAAAATATCCTCGAAATCATTGAAGAAGAAGTACCATATCAGACGAAAATATGCCTTATCTAATATGAGACATTTAAATTTTTTTAATTGCATAAATGGCCGGCATTTTATTCAGAATTAAAAGTATTTTACATGGACAGAATTAAAAGTTTTTTACATGGACATTAAATACTAGAATTATAGAAAAGTACTTTTAGAAAAGAATCGGTAGTAGGACGGAATCGTGTTGACCACCGATTAGTTTTTTCCTAATATTTCTTGCATCCTTTGACCGACTTCTTCGACTATGAGCTCGATGGAAAGCTTATCTGTTCCTCTTTCAGATGGCATTAACATATTTTACGAAAAGTCGTAAGAAATAAAATTATTTTTGATCAAAACTAAAATATCCTCGAATTCATTGAAGAAGAAGTACCTTATCAGACGAAAATATGCCTTATCTAATAAGAGACATTTAAATTTTTTTAATTGCATAAATGGGCGGAATTTTATTCAGAATTAATAATTTTTTACATGGACACAAAATTCGTTTAATTTTTTCCCATTAAATACTAGAATTATAGAAAAGTACTTTGCGAAAAGAATTGGCATTAGGACGGAATCGTGTTGACCACCGATTAGTTTTTTGCTAATAACTCTTGCATCCTTCGACCGACTTCTTCGACTAAGAGCTTGATGGAAAGCTTATCTGTTCCTCTTTCAGATGGCATTATCGTATTTTACGAAAAGTCATAAGAAATAAAATTTATTTTGATCAAAACTAAACTATTCTCGAAATCATTGAAAAAGAAGTAGCTTATCAGACGAAAATATGCCTTATCTAATATGAGATATTTAAATTTTTTTAATTGAATAAATGGCCGGCATTTTATTCAGAATTAATAGTTTTTTACATGGACAAAAAATTCGCTTAATTTTTTCCCATTAAATACTAGAATTATAAAAAAGTACTTTGCGAAAATAATCGGCAGTAGGACGGAATCGTGTTGACCACCGATTAGTTTTTTGCTAATAACTCTTGCATCCTTCGACCGACTTCTTCGACTAAGAGCTTGATGGAAAGCTTATCTGTTCCTCTTTCAGATGGCATTAACATATTTTACGAAAAGTCATAAGAAATAAAATTTTTTTGATCAAAACTAAAATATTCTTGAAATCATTGAAGGAGAAGTACTTTATTAGACGAAAATATGCCTTATCTAATAAGAGACTTACATTTTTTTAATTGCATAAATGGACGGCATTTTATTCAGAATTAATAGTTTTTTACATGAAAAAAAAATTCGCTTTATTTTTTTCCATTAAATACAAGAACTATAGAAAAGTAGTTTGAGAAAAATATCGGCAGAAGGACAGAATCGTGTTGACCACTGATTAGTTTTTTGCTAATTACTCTTGCATCCTTCGACCGACTTCTTCGACTAAGAGCTCGATGGAAAGCTTATCTGTTCCTCTTTCGGATGGCATTAACATATTTTACGAAAAGTCACAAGAAATAAAATTTTTTTTGATCAAAACCAAAATATCTTCGAAATCATTGAAAAAGAAGTAGCTTATCAGACGAAAATATGCCTTATCTAATAAGAGGCATTTACATTTTTTTAATTGCATAAATGGACGGCATTTTATTCAGAATTAATAGTTTTTTACATGAAAAAAAAATTCGCTTAATTTGTTCCCATTAAATACTAGAATTATCGAAAAGTACTTTGCGAAAAAAATCGGTAGTAGGACGGAATCGTGTTGACCACCGATTAGTTTTTTGCTAATAACTCTTGCATCCTTCGACCGACTTCTTCAACTAAGAGCTCGATGGAAAGCTTATCTGTTCCTCTTTCAGATGGCATTAACATATTTTACGAAAAGTCATAAGAAATAAAATTTTTCTGATCAAAACTAAAATATCCTCGAAATCATTGAAGAAGAAGTACCTTATCAGACGAAAATATGCCTTATCTAAAAAGAGACATTAAAAATTTTTTAATTGCATAAATGGGCGGCATTTTATTCAGAATTAATAGTTTTTTACATGGACAAAAAATTCGTTTAATTTGTTCCCATTAAATACTAGAATTATAGAAAAGTACTTTGCGAAAAGAATCGGCAGTAGGACGGAATCGTGTTGACCACCGATTAGTTTTTTGATAATAACTCTTGCATCCTCCGGCCGACTTTTTCGACTAAGAGCTGGATGGAAAGCTTATCTGTTCCTTTTTCAGATGGCATTAACATATTTTGCGAAAAGTCATAAGAAATAAAATTTTTTTGATCAAAACTAAAATATCCTCGGAATCATTGAAGGAGAAGTACCTTATCAGACGAAAATATGCCTTATCTAATAAGAGACATTTAAATTTTTTTAATTGCATAAATGGGCGGCATTTTATTCAGAATTAATAGTTTTTTACATGGACAGAATTAAAAGTTTTTTACATGGACATTAAATACTAGAATTATAGAAAAGTACTTTGCGAAAAGAATCAGCAGTAGGACGGAATCGTGTTGACCACCGATTAGTTTTTTGCTAATATTTCTTGCATCCTTTGACCGACTTCTATGACTATGAGCTCGATGGAAAGCTTATCTGTCCCTCTTTCAGATGGCATTAACATATTTCATGAAAAGTCATAAGAAATAAAATTTTTTTGAACCAAAACTAAAATATTCTCGAAATCATTGAAAATGAAGTACCTTATAAGACGAAAATATGCCTCATCTAATAAGAGACATTACCATTTTTTTAATTACATTAAGGGGCGGGATTTTATTCAGAATTAATAATTTTTTACATGGACAAAAAATTCGTTTAATTTTTTCCCATTAAATACTAGAATTATCAAAAAGTACTTTGCGAAAAAAATCGGTAGTAGGACGGAATCGTGTTGACCACCGATTAGTTTTTTGCTAATATTTCTTGCATCCTTTGACCGACTTCTTCGACTATGAGTTCGATGGAAAGCTTATCTGTTCCTTTTCAGATGGCATTAACATATTTTACGAAAAGTCATAAGAAATAAAATTTATTTTGATCAAAACTAAACTATTCTCGAAATCATTGAAAAAGAAGTAGCTTATCAGACGAAAATATGCCTTATCTAATATGAGATATTTAAATTTTTTTAATTGAATAAATGGCCGGCATTTTATTCAGAATTAATAGTTTTTTACATGGACAAAAAATTCGCTTAATTTTTTCCCATTAAATACTAGAATTATAAAAAAGTACTTTGCGAAAATAATCGGCAGTAGGACGGAATCGTGTTGACCACCGATTAGTTTTTTGCTAATAACTCTTGCATCCTTCGACCGACTTCTTCGACTAAGAGCTTGATGGAAAGCTTATCTGTTCCTCTTTCAGATGGCATTAAAATATTTTACGAAAAGTCATAAGAAATAAAATTTTTTTGATCAAAACTAAAATATTCTTGAAATCATTGAAGGAGAAGTACTTTATTAGACGAAAATATGCCTTATCTAATAAGAGACTTACATTTTTTTAATTGCATAAATGGACGGCATTTTATTCAGAATTAATAGTTTTTTACATGAAAAAAAAATTCGCTTTATTTTTTTCCATTAAATACAAGAACTATAGAAAAGTAGTTTGAGAAAAATATCGGCAGAAGGACAGAATCGTGTTGACCACTGATTAGTTTTTTGCTAATTACTCTTGCATCCTTCGACCGACTTCTTCGACTAAGAGCTCGATGGAAAGCTTATCTGTTCCTCTTTCGGATGGCATTAACATATTTTACGAAAAGTCACAAGAAATAAAATTTTTTTTGATCAAAACCAAAATATCTTCGAAATCATTGAAAAAGAAGTAGCTTATCAGACGAAAATATGCCTTATCTAATAAGAGACATTTACATTTTCTTAATTGCATAAATGGACGGCATTTTATTCAGAATTAATAGTTTTTTACATGAAAAAAAAATTCGCTTAATTTGTTCCCATTAAATACTAGATTTATCGAAAAGTACTTTGCGAAAAAAATCGGTAGTAGGACGGAATCGTGTTGACCACCGATTAGTTTTTTGCTAATAACTCTCGCATCCTTCGACCGACTTCTTCAACTAAGAGCTCGATGGAAAGCTTATCTGTTCCTCTTACAGATGGCATTAACATATTTTACGAAAAGTCATAAGAAATAAAATTTTTCTGATCAAAACTAAAATATCCTCGAAATCATTGAAGAAGAAGTACCTTATCAGACGAAAATATGCCTTATCTAATAAGAGACATTAAAAATTTTTTAATTGCATAAATGGGCGGCATTTTATTCAGAATTAATAGTTTTTTACATGGACAAAAAATTCGTTTAATTTGTTCCCATTAAATACTAGAATTATAGAAAAGTACTTTGCGAAAAGAATCGGCAGTAGGACGGAATCGTGTTGACCACCGATTAGTTTTTTGATAATAACTCTTGCATCCTCCGGCCGACTTTTTCGACTAAGAGCTGGATGGAAAGCTTATCTGTTCCTCTTTCAGATGGCATTAACATATTTTGCGAAAAGTCATAAGAAATAAAATTTTTTTGATCAAAACTAAAATATCCTCGGAATCATTGAAGGAGAAGTACCTTATCAGACGAAAATATGCCTTATCTAATAAGAGACATTTAAATTTTTTTAATTGCATAAATGGGCGGCATTTTATTCAGAATTAATAGTTTTTTACATGGACAGAATTAAAAGTTTTTTACATGGACATTAAATACTAGAATTATAGAAAAGTACTTTGCGAAAAGAATCGGCAGTAGGACGGAATCGTGTTGACCACCGATTAGTTTTTTGCTAATATTTCTTGCATCCTTTGACCGACTTCTATGACTATGAGCTCGATGGAAAGCTTATCTGTCCCTCTTTCAGATGGCATTAACATATTTCATGAAAAGTCATAAGAAATAAAATTTTTTTGAACCAAAACTAAAATATTCTCGAAATCATTGAAAATGAAGTACCTTATAAGACGAAAATATGCCTCATCTAATAAGAGACATTACCATTTTTTTAATTACATTAAGGGGCGGGATTTTATTCAGAATTAATAATTTTTTACATGGACAAAAAATTCGTTTAATTTTTTCCCATTAAATACTAGAATTATCAAAAAGTACTTTGCGAAAAAAATCGGTAGTAGGACGGAATCGTGTTGACCACCGATTAGTTTTTTGCTAATATTTCTTGCATCCTTTGACCGACTTCTTCGACTATGAGTTCGATGGAAAGCTTATCTGTTCTTTTTCAGATGGCATTAACATATTTTACGAAAACTCGTAAGAAATAAAATTTTTTTGATCAAAACTAAAATATCATCGAAATCATTGAAAATGAAGTACCTTATAAGACGAAAATATGCCTCATCTAATAAGAGACATTACCATTTTTTTAATTTCATTAAGGGGCGGGATTTTATTCAGAATTAATAGTTTTTTACATGGACAAAAAACTCGTTTAATTTTTTTTTTGCGAAAAGAATTGGCAGTAGGACGTAATCGTGTTGACCACCGATTAGTTTTTTGCTAATATTTCTTGCATCCTTTGACCGACTTCTTCGACTATGAGTTCGATGGAAAGCTTATCTGTTCCTTTTCAGATGGCATTAACATATTTTACGAAAACACGTAAGAAATAAAATTTTTTTGATCAAAACTAAAATATCATCGAAATCATTGAAAATGAAGTACCTTATAAGACGAAAATATGCCTCATCTAATAAGAGACATTACCATTTTTTTAATTACATTAAGGGGCGGGATTTTATTCAGAATTAATAATTTTTTACATGGACAAAAAATTCGTTTAATTTTTTCCCATTAAATACTAGAATTATCAAAAAGTACTTTGCGAAAAAAATCGGTAGTAAGACGGAATCGTGTTGACCACCGATTAGTTTTTTGCTAATAACTCTTGCATCCTTCGACCGACTTCTTCGACTAAGAGCTCGATGGAAAGCTTATCTGTTCCTTTTCAGATGGCATTAACATACTTTACGAAAAGTCATAAGAAATAAAATGTTTCTGATCAAAACTAAAATATCCTCGAAATCATTGAAGCAGAAGTACCTTATCAGACGAATATATGCCTTATCTAATAAGAGACATTAAAATTTTTTTAATTGCATAAATGGGCGGCATTTTATTCAGAATTAATAGTTTTTTACATGGACAAAACATTCGTTTAATTTGTTCCCATTAAATACTAGAATTATAGAAAAGTACTTTGCGAAAAGAATCAGCAGTAGGACGGAATCGTGTTGACCACCGATTAGTTTTTTGATAATAACTCTTGCATCCTTCGGCCGACTTTTTCGACTAAGAGCTGGATGGAAAGCTTATCTGTTCCTCTTTCAGATGGCATTAACATATTTTGCGAAAAGTCATAAGAAATAAAATTTTTTTGATCAAAACTAAAATATCCTCGGAATCATTGAAGGAGAAGTACCTTATCAGACGAAAATATGCCTTATCTAATAAGAGACATTTAAATTTTTTTAATTGCATAAATGGGCGGCATTTTATTCAGAATTAATAGTTTTTTACATGGAGAAAAAATTCGTTTAATTTTTTCCCATTAAATACTAGAATTATAGAAAAGTACTTTGCGAAAATAATCGGTAGTAGGACGGAATCGTGTTGACCACCGATTAGTTTTTTTCTAATAACTCTTGCATCCTTCGACCGACTTCTTCGACTAAGAGCTCGATGGAAAGCTTATCTGTTGCTTTTCAGATGGCATTAACATATTTTACGAAAAACCATAAGAAATAAAATTTTTCTGATCAAAACTAAAATATCCTCGAAATCATTGAAGAAGAAGTACCTTATCAGACGAAAATATGCCTTATCTAATAAGAGACATTAAAATTTTTTTAATTGCATAAATGGGCGGCATTTTATTCAGAATTAATAGTTTTTTACATGGACAAAACATTCGTTTAATTTGTTCCCATTAAATACTAGAATTATAGAAAAGTACTTTGCGAAAAGAATCAGCAGTAGGACGGAATCGTGTTGACCACCGATTAGTTTTTTGATAATAACTCTTGCATCCTTCGGCCGACTTTTTCGACTAAGAGCTGGATGGAAAGCTTATCTGTTCCTCTTTCAGATGGCATTAACATATTTTGCGAAAAGTCATAAGAAATAAAATTTTTTTGATCAAAACTAAAATATCCTCGGAATCATTGAAGGAGAAGTACCTTATCAGACGAAAATATGCCTTATCTAATAAGAGACATTTAAATTTTTTTAATTGCATAAATGGGCGGCATTTTATTCAGAATTAATAGTTTCTTACATGGAGAAAAAATTCGTTTAATTTTTTCCCATTAAATACTAGAATTATAGAAAAGTACTTTGCGAAAATAATCGGCAGTAGGACGGAATCGTGTTGACCACCGATTAGTTTTTTGCTAATAACTCTTGCATCCTTCGACCAACTTCTTCGACTAAGAGCTCGATGGAAAGCTTATCTGTTCCTCTTTCAGATGGCATTAACATATTATACGAAAAGTCATAAGAAATAAAATTTTTTTTGATCAAAACTAAAATATCCTTGAAATCATTGAAAAAGAAGTAGCTTATCAGACGAAAATATGCCTTATCTAATAAGAGACATTAAAATTTTTTTTAATTGCATAAATGGGCGGTATTTTATTCAGAATTAATAGTTTTTTACATGGACAGAATTAAAAGTTTTTTACATGGACATTAAATACTAGAATTATAGAAAAGTACTTTGCGAAAAGAATCGGTAGTAGGACGGAATCGTGTTGACCACCGATTAGTTTTCTGCTAATAACTCTTGCATCCTTCGACCGACTAAGAGCTCGGTGGAAAGCTTATCTGTTCCTTTTCAGATGGCATTAACATATTTTACGAAAAGTCATAAGAAATAAAATTTTTTGGATCAAAACTTAAACATCCTCGAAATCATTGAAGAAGAAGTAACTTATCAGTCGAAAATATGCCTTATCTAATAAGAGACATTTAAATTTTTTTAATTGCATAAATGGGCGGCATTTTATTCAGAATTAATAGTTTTTTACATGGACAGAAAATTCGTTTAATTTTTTCCCATTAAATTCTAGAATTATAGAAAAGTACTTTGCAAAAAGAATCGGCAGTAGGACGGAATCGTGTTGACCACCGATTAGTTTTTTGCTAATATTTCTTGCATCCTTTGACCGACTTCTTCGACTATGTGCTCGATTGAAAGCTTATCTGTTCCTTTTCAGATGGCATTAACATATTTTACGAAAAGTCATAAGAGATAAAATTTTTTTGATCAAAACTAAAATATCCTCGAAATCATTGAAGAAGAAGTACCTTATCAGACGAAAATATGCCATCTTTCAGATGGCATTAACATATTTTACGAAAAGTTGTAAGAAATAAAATTTTTTTGATCAAAACTAAAATATCCACGAAATCATTGAAGAAGAAGTACCTTATCAGACGAAAATATGCCATCTTTCAGATGGCATTAACATATTTTACGAAAAGCTGTAAGAAATAAAATTTTTTTGATCAAAACTAAAATATCAACGAAATCATTGAAAAAGAAGTACATTATCACACGGAAATATGCCTTATCTAATAAGAGACATTTAAATTTTTTTAATTGCATAAATGGGCGGCATTTTATTCAGAATTAATAGTTCTTTACATGGACAAAAAATTCGTTTAATTTTTTCCCATTAAATACTACAATTATAGAAAAGTACTTTGCGAAAATAACAATAACTCTTGCATCCTTTCATCGACTTCTTCGACTAAGAGCTTGATGGAGAGCTTATCTGTTCCTCTTTCAGATGGCATTAACATATTTTACGAAAAGTCATAAGAAATAAAATTTGTTTGATCAAAACTAAAATATTCTCGAAATCATTGAAGAAGAAGTACCTTATCAGACGAAAATATGCCTTATCTAATAAGAGACATTTAAATTTTTTTAATTGCATAAATGGACGGCATTTTATTCAGAATTAATAGTTTTTTACATGAAAAAAAAATTCGCTTAATTTTTTTCCATTAAATACTAGAATTATAGAAAAGTACTTTGAGAAAAGAATCGGCAGTAGGACGGAATCGTGTTGACCACCGATTAGTTTTTTGCTAATATTTCTTGCATCCTTCGACCGACTTTTTCGACTTAGAGCTCGATGGAAAGCTTATCTGTCCCTCTTTCAGATGGCATTAACATATTTCACGAAAAATCATAAGAAATAAAATTTTTTTTAACCAAAACTAAAATATTCTCGAAATCATTGAGGAAGAAGTACCTTATCAGACGAAAATATGCCTTATCTAATATGAGACATTTAAATTTTTTTAAATTCAAAAATGAGTGGCATTTTATTCAGAATTAATAGTTTTTTACATGGACAAAAAATTCGTTTAATTTTTTTTTTGCGAAAAGAATCGGCAGTAGGACGGAATCGTGTTGACCACCGATTAGTTTTTTGCTAATATTTCTTGCATCCTTTGACCGACTTCTTCGACTATGAGCTCGATGGAAAGCTTATCTGTTCCTTTTCAGATGGCATTAACATATTTTACGAAAACACGTAAGAAATAAAATTTTTTTGATCAAAACTAAAATATCATCGAAATCATTGAAGAAGAAGTACCTTATCAGACGAAAATATGCCTTATCTAATAAGAGACATTAAAATTTTTTTAATTGCATAAATGGGCGGCATTTTATTCAGAATTAATAGTTTGTTACATGGACAAAAAATTCGTTTAATTTGTTCCCATTAAATACTAGAATTATAGAAAAGTACTTAGCGAAAAGAATCAGCAGTAGGACGGAATCGTGTTGACCACCGATAAGTTTTTTGATAATAACTCTTGCATCCTTCGGCCGACTTTTTCGACTAAGAGCTGGAGGGAAAGCTTATCTGTTCCTCTTTCAGATGGCAATAACATATTTTGCGAAAAGTCATAAGAAATAAAATTTTTTTGATCAAAACTAAAATATCCTCGGAATCATTGAAGGAGAAGTACCTTATCAGACGAAAATATGCCATCTTTCAGATGGCATTAACATATTTTACGAAAAGTTGTAAGAAATAAAATTTTTTTGATCAAAACTAAAATATCCACGAAATCATTGAAGAAGAAATACCTTATCAGACGAAAATATGCCATCTTTCAGATGGCATTAACATATTTTACGAAAAGTTGTAGAAATAAAATTTTTTTGATCAAAACTAAAATATCCTCGGAATCATTAAAGAAGAAGTACCTTATCAGACGAAAATATGCCTTATCTAATAAGAGACATTAAAATTTTTTTAATTGCATAAATGGGCGGCATTTTATTCAGAATTAATAGTTTTTACATGGACAAAAAATTCGTTTAATTTGTTCACATTAAATACTAGAATTATAGAAAAGTACTTAGCGAAAAGAATCAGCAGTAGGACGGAATCGTGTTGACCACCGATTAGTTTTTTGATAATAACTCTTGCATCCTTCGGCCGACTTTTTCGACTAAGAGCTGGATGGAAAGCTTATCTGTTCCTCTTTCAGATGGCAATAACATATTTTGCGAAAAGTCATAAGAAATAAAATTTTTTTGATCAAAACTAAAATATCCTCGGAATCATTGAAGGAGAAGTACCTTATCAGACGAAAATATGCCTTATCTAATAAGAGACATTTAAATTTTTTTAATTGCATAAATGGGCGGCATTTTATTCAGAATTAATAGTTTTTTACATGGACAAAAAATTCGTTTAATTTTTTCCCATTAAATACTAGAATTATAGAAAAGTACTTTGCGAAAATAATCGGCAGTAGGACGGAATCGTGTTGACCACCGATTAGTTTTTTGCTAATAACTCTTGCATCCTTCGACCGACTTCTTCGACTAAGAGCTCGATGGAAAGCTTATCTGTTCCTCTTTCAGATGGCATTAACATATTTTACGAAAAGTCATAAGAAATAAAATTTTTTTTGATCAAAACTAAAATATCCTTGAAATCATTGAAAGAGAAGTAGCTTATCAGACGAAAATATGCCTTATCTAATAAGAGACATTAAAATGTTTTTTAATTGCATAAATGGGCGGTATTTTATTCAGAATTAATAGTTTTTTACATGGACAGAATTAAAAGTTTTTTACATGGACATTAAATACTAGAATTATAGAAAAGTACTTTGCGAAAAGAATCGGTAGTAGGACGGAATCGTGTTGACCACCGATTAGTTTTCTGCTAATAACTCTTGCATCCTTCGACCGACTTCTTCGACTAAGAGCTCGATGGAAAGCTTATCTGTTCCTCTTCAGATGGCATTAACATATTTTACGAAAAGTCATAAGAAATAAAATTTTTTGGATCAAAACTTAAACATCCTCGAAATCATTGAAAAAGAAGTAACTTATCAGACGAAAATATGCCTTATCTAATAAGAGACATTTAAATTTTTTTAATTGCATAAATGGGCGGCATTTTATTCAGAATTAATAGTTTTTTACATGGACAGAAAATTCGTTTAATTTTTTCCCATTAAATTCTAGAATTATAGAAAAGTCCTTTGCAAAAAGAATCGGCAGTAGGACGGAATCGTGTTGACCACCGATTAGTTTTTTGCTAATATTTCTTGCATCCTTTGACCGACTTCTTCGACTATGTGCTCGATGGAAAGCTTATCTGTTCCTTTTCAGATGGCATTAACATATTTTACGAAAAGTCATAAGAGATAAAATTTTTTTGATCAAAACTAAAATATCCTCGAAATCATTGAAGAAGAAGTACCTTATCCGACGAAAATATGCCATCTTTCAGATAGCATTAACATATTTTACGAAAAGTTGTAAGAAATAAAATTTTTTTGATCAAAACTAAAATATCCACGAAATCATTGAAGAAGAAGTACCTTATCAGACGAAAAGGCATTAACATATTTTACGAAAAGTTGTAAGAAATAAAATTTTTTTGATCAAAACTAAAATATCCACGAAATCATTGAAGAAGAAGTACCTTATCAGACGA
The DNA here is from genome assembly GCA_034638295.1 of Phortica okadai. Classification (NCBI taxonomy): domain Eukaryota; kingdom Metazoa; phylum Arthropoda; class Insecta; order Diptera; family Drosophilidae; genus Phortica; species Phortica okadai. The sequence continues at coordinate 24,773,812 of CM067850.1, read as the reverse complement.
AAAGGCATTAACATATTTTACGAAAAGTTGTAAGAAATAAAATTTTTTTGATCAAAACTAAAATATCCACGAAATCATTGAAAAAGAAATACCTTATCACACGAAAATATGCCTTATCTAATAAGAGACATTTAAATTTTTTTAATTGCATAAATGGGCGGCATTTTATTCAGAATTAATAGTTCTTTACATGGACAAAAAATTCGTTTAATTTTTTTCCATTAAATACTACAATTATAGAAAAGTACTTTGCGAAAATAACAATAACTCTTGCATCCTTTCATCGACTTCTTCGACTAAGAGCTTGATGGAGAGTTTATCTGTTCCTCTTTCAGATGGCGTTAACATATTTTACGAAAAGTCATAAGAAATAAAATTTGTTTGATCAAAACTAAAATATTCTCGAAATCATTGAAGAAGAAGTACCTTATCAGACGAAAATATGCCTTATCTAATAAGAAACATTTAAATTTTTTTAATTGCATAAATGGACGGCATTTTATTCAGAATTAATAGTTTTTTACATGAAAAAAAAATTGGCTTAATTTTTTTTCCATTAAATACTAGAATTATAGAAAAGTACTTTGAGAAAAGAATCGGCAGTAGGACGGAATCGTGTTGACCACCGATTAGTTTTTTGCTAATATTTCTTGCATCCTTCGACCGACTTTTTCGACTAAGAGCTCGATGGAAAGCTTATCTGTGCCTCTTTCAGATGGCATTAACATATTTTACGAAAAGTCATAAGAAATAAAATTTTTTTTGATCAAAACTAAAATATCCTCGAAATCATTGAAAAAGAAGTAGCTTATCAGACGAAAATATGCCTTATCTTATAAGAGACATTTAAGTTTTTTAATTGCATAAATGGGCGGTATTTTATTCAGAATTAATAGTTTTTTACATGGAAAAAAAATTTGCTTAATTTTTTTCCATTAAATACTAGAACTATAGAAAAGTACTTTGAGAAAAGAATCGGCAGTAGGACGGAATCGTGTTGACCACCGATTAGTTTTTTGCTAATAACTCTTGCATCCTTCGACCGACTTCTTCGACTAAGAGCTCGATAGAAAGCTTATCTGTTCCTCTTTCAGATGGCATTAACATATTTTACGAAAAGTCATAAGAAATAAAATTTTTTTTGATCAAAACTAAAATATCCTTGAAATCATTGAAAAAGAAGTAGCTTATCAGACGAAAATATGCCTTATCTAATAAGAGACATTAAAATTTTTTTTTAATGCATAAATGGGCGGTATTTTATTCAGAATTAATAGTTTTTTACATGGACAGAATTAAAAGTTTTTTACATGGACATTAAATACTAGAATTATAGAAAAGTACTTTGCGAAAAGAATCGGTAGTAGGACGGAATCGTGTTGACCACCGATTAGTTTTCTGCTAATAACTCTTGCATCCTTCGACCGACTTCTTCGACTAAGAGCTCGATGGAAAGCTTATCTGTTCCTTTTCAGATGGCATTAACATATTTTACGAAAAGTCATAAGAAATAAAATTTTTTGGATCAAAACTTAAACATCCTCGAAATCATTGAAGAAGAAGTAACTTATCAGACGAAAATATGCCTTATCTAATAAGAGACATTAAAATTTTTTTAATTGCATAAATGGGCGGCATTTTATTCAGAATTAATAGTATTTTACATGGACAGAAAATTCGTTTAATTTTTTCCCATTAAATTCTAGAATTATAGAAAAGTACTTTGCAAAAAGAATCGGCAGTAGGACGAAATCGTGTTGACCACCGATTAGTTTTTTGCTAATATTTCTTGCATCCTTTGACCGACTTCTTCGACTATGTGCTCGATGGAAAGCTTATCTGTTCCTTTTCAGATGGCATTAACATATTTTACGAAAAGTCATATGAGATAAAATTTTTTTGATCAAAACTAAAATATCCTCGAAATCATTGAAGAAGAAGTACCTTATCCGACGAAAATATGCCTTATCTAATAAGAGACATTTAAATTTTTTTAATTGCATAAATGGACGGCATTTTATTCAGAATTAATAGTTTTTTACATGGACAGAAAATTCGTTTAATTTTTTCCCATTAAATTCTAGAATTATAGAAAAGTACTTTGCAAAAAGAATCGGCAGTAGGACGGAATCGTGTTGACCACCGATTAGTTTTCTGCTAATAACTCTTGCATCCTTCGACCGACTTCTTCGACTAAGAGCTCGATGGAAAGCTTATCTGTTCCTATTCAGATGGCATTAACATATTTTACGAAAAGTCATATGAAATACAATTTTTTGGATCAAAACTTAAACATCCTCGAAATCATTGAAGAAGAAGTAACTTATCAGACGAAAATATGCCTTATCTAATAAGAGACATTTCAATTTTTTTAATTGCATAAATGGGCGGCATTTTATTCAGAATTAATAATATTTTACATGGACAGAAAATTCGTTTAATTTTTTCCCATTAAATTCTAGAATTATAGAAAAGTACTTTGCAAAGAGAATCGGCAGTAGGACGGAATCGTGTTGACCACCGATTAGTTTTCTGCTAATAACTCTTGCATCCTTCGACCGACTTCTTCGACTAAGAGCTCGATGGAAAGCTTATCTGTTCCTTTTCAGATGGCATTAACATATTTTACGAAAAGTCATAAGAAATAAAATTTTTTGGATCAAAACTTAAACATCCTCGAAATCATTGAAGAAGAAGTAACTTATCAGACGAAAATATGCCTTATCTAATAAGAGACATTTAAATTTTTTTAATTGCATAAATGGGCGGCATTTTATTCAGAATTAATAGTTTTTTACATGGACAGAAAATTCGTTTAATTTTTTCCCATTAAATTCTAGAATTATAGAAAAGTACTTTTTGAAAAGAATCGGCAGTAGGACGGAATCGTGTTGACCACCGATTAGTTTTTTGCTAATATTTCTTGCATGCTTTGACCGACTTCTTCGACTATGTGCTCGATGGAAAGCTTATCTGTTCCTTTTCAGATGGCATTAACATATTTTACGAAAAGTCATATGAGATAAAATTTTTTTGATCAAATCTAAAATATCCTCGAAATCATTGAAGAAGAAGTACCTTATCCGACGAAAATATGCCATCTTTCAGATGGCATTAACATATTTTACGAAAAGTTGTAAGAAATAAAATTTTTTTGATCAAAACTAAAATATCCACGAAATCATTGAAGAAGAAGTACCTTATCAGACGAAAATATGCCATCTTTCAGATGGCATTAACATATTTTACGAAAAGTTGTAAGAAATAAAATTTTTTTGATCAAAACTAAAATATCCACGAAATCAATGAAAAAGAAATACCTTATCACACGAAAATATGCCTTATCTAATAAGAGACATTTAAATTTTTTTAATTGCATAAATGGGCGGCATTTTATTCAGAATTAATAGTTCTTTACATGGACAAAAAATTCGTTTAATTTTTTTCCATTAAATACTACAATTATAGAAAAGTACTTTGCGAAAATAACAATAACTCTTGCATCCTTTCATCGACTTCTTCGACTAAGAGCTTGATGGAGAGCTTATCTGTTCCTCTTTCAGATGGCGTTAACATATTATACGAAAAGTCATAAGAAATAAAATTTGTTTGATCAAAACTAAAATATTCTCGAAATCATTGAAGAAGAAGTACCTTATCAGACGAAAATATGCCTTATCTAATAAGAGACATTTAATTTTTTTTAATTGCATAAATGGACGGCATTTTATTCAGAATTAATAGTTTTTTACATGAAAAAAAAATTGGCTTAATTTTTTTGAGAACCATCACCGGGGCACCGTGGTATGTTCGAAACGAAAACATACAAAAAGATTTAAATATTCAACCAGTCAGAGATGTAATAGCAGAACTCAAGGAACAATACTACAGCAAGCTTTCTACGCACCCTAACCATCTCGCCAGAAGATTAACAAGGTTGAGCAGCCAATCCCGTCTTCGTCGAAATGACCTTCCAACCCAGCGATAGACCCTAGGGCAACCTATCTGCAGTTCAAAAGAACTGCTAGTTAATATATAGGCATAAGATCTGCAAACTTATTGTTAGTCTCATAAAGAGAAGATTCAATAAATAAAGCAAAGTTTTAATAAAAACCAGTAAGGGCGGTATAGTTGAGTATTCTCAACTATATAATACCCTGTACACACACCTATGTTGATAACATGTTAAACATTCGCCGACAGCAAAAGCAGTGTACCACGATATGGTTTGTGTATTTGCTAATAGTGAGGCAGGGCTCACAGTGCAATGTTGCCATTAGATGGCGCTTTAGTACGGATTTTGTTACAAAGCATTGCTGCAAAATTTTAGTGTGTTGGTCTTTGCGGGGAAAGTGGTAGTTTGTTGTATGCAGTTTTAAAAAGGTATGTTACCTGAGTTTGCATACCAAATTTCAGCATTGTATTCCTTATACTTTAGGAGATACAGCAATTTTAAGAAAAAAATTACCTTTTGTTGTGCTCGATGGGTGGGAAGGAATGGGCGTGGCAAAAATTCCTTCAAACTTCATCTAGTGTTCGACCACACGAGACTATCTTCCAAATTTCAAGTCTCTAGCTTTAATAGTTTTCGCAGTGTTAAGTACGGTTTTTGTTACAAATAGGATAAAGCAGTGTTCAAAGCGCAATTTATGCCAAATTTCAACTTGTTTGTCTTTGCGTTGTCACACAGCGTTAAAAATGAAAGTTTGTGGTATGCAGTTTTAAAAAGGTATGTTTACTGAGTTTGCATACAAATTTTCAGCATTGTATCTATTATAGTTTAGGAGATACAGCAATTTTAAGAAAACAACTTTTTGAGGGGAAACGAAGGGGAGGGGGAAAAAATGTGGTATGCAGTTTTGTAGAGCTATACATACTGAGTCTACATACTCATTTTCATGTTTCTAACTCATCAGGTTTTCGAGCTACAGCCTTTTGAAAAAATGGGTGGTGCTCGATGGGCGGGAAGGAGTAGGCGTGGCAAAAAATTCTTCAAACTTGATCTAGCGTTTGACCTCACGAGTCTATCCACCAAATTTCAAGTCTTTAGCTCTTATAGTTTTCGAGAACCATTGGTGAGGACGGACGGACGGACGGACGGACGGACAGACAGGGCTATATCAATTCGTCTTGTCATCCTGATCAAGAATATATATACTTTATAGGGTCCCCCTCCCCTCCTTCTATGCGTTACATACAAACCGTCTCAAACAAACTTAATATACCCTGATACACAGTGTGTGTACAGGGTATAAAAAAAAAAAAAAAATTTTTTTCCATTAAATACTAGAATTATAGAAAAGTACTTTGCGAAAAGAATCGGTAGTAGGACGGAATCGTGTTGACCACCGATTAGTTTTCTGCTAATAACTCTTGCATCCTTCGACCGACTTCTTCGACTAAGAGCTCGATGGAAAGCTTATCTGTTCCTTTTCAGATGGCATTAACATATTTTACGAAAAGTCATAAGAAATAAAATTTTTTGGATCAAAACTTAAACATCCTCGAAATCATTGAAGAAGAAGTAACTTATCAGACGAAAATATGCCTTATCTAATAAGAGACATTTAAATTTTTTTAATTGCATAAATGGGCGGCATTTTATTCAGAATTAATAGTATTTTACATGGACAGAAAAATCGTTTAATTTTTTCCCATTAAATTCTAGAGATATAGAAAAGTACTTTGCAAAAAGAATCGGCAGTAGGACGGAATCGTGTTGACCACCGATTAGTTTTTTGCTAATATTTCTTGCATCCTTTGACCGACTTCTTCGACTATGTGCTCGATGGAAAGCTTATCTGTTCCTTTTCAGATGGCATTAACATATTTTACGAAAAGTCATAAGAGATAAAATTTTTTTGATCAAAACTAAAATTTCCTCGAAATCATTGAAGAAGAAGTACCTTATCAGACGAAAATATGCCATCTTTCAGATGGCATTAACATATTTTACGAAAAGTTGTAAGAAATAAAATTTTTTTGATCAAAACTAAAATATCCACGAAATCATTGAAGAAGAAGTACCGTATCAGACGAAAATATGCCATCTTTCAGATGGCATTAACATATTTTACGAAAAGTTGTAAGAAATAAAATTTTTTTGATCAAAACTAAAATATCCACGAAATCATTGAAAAAGAAGTACCTTATCAGACGAAAATATGCCTTATCTAATAAGAGACATTTAAATTTTTTTAATTGCATAAATGGACGGCATTTTATTCGGAATTAATAGTTTTTTACATGAAAAAAAAATTCGCTTAATTTTTTCCCATTAAATACTAGAATTATAGAAAAGTACTTTGTGAAAATAATCGGCAGTAGGACGGAATCGTGTTGACCACCGATTAGTTTTTTGCTAATAACTCTTGCATCCTTCGACCGACTTCTTCGACTTAGAGCTCGATGGAAAGCTGATCTGTTCCTCTTTCAGATGGCATTCACATATTTTACGTAAAGTCGTAAGAAATCAAATTATTTTTGATCAAAACTAAAATATCCTCGAAATCATTGAAAAGGAAGTAGCTTATCAGACGAAAATATTTCTTATCTTATAAGAGTCATTTAAATTTTTTTAATTGCATAAATGGGCGGTATTTTATTCAGAATTAATAGTTTTTTACATGGACAGAATTAAAAGTTTTTTTACATGGACATTAAATACTAGAATTATAGAAAAATACTTTGCAAAAAGAATCGGCAGTAGGACGGAATCGTGTTGACCACCGATTAGTTTTTTGTTAATATTTCTTGCATCCTTTGACCGACTTCTTCGACTAAGAGCTCGATGGAAAGCTTATCTGTTCCTCCTTCAGATGGCATTAACATATTTTACGAAAAGTTATAAGAAATAAAATTTTTTTTGATCAAAACTAAAATATCCTCGAAATCATTGAAGAAGAAGTACCTTATCAGACGAAAATATGCCTTATCTAATAAGAGACATTTAAATTTTTTTAATTACATAAATGGGTGGCATTTTATTCAGAATAAATAGTTTTTTACATGGCAAGCTTAAGCTCGAAACCGGAGCTGCAGGTGGCCATTATCGATAGGAGGGACCCGGAAGGGAAACTCACTACCGAGAACTGTCTCATCCTTGAAGGGTCAATCAACCGGGCGATAGCAGATGCCATCACTCGGCCAGAAAATCCCTTCGTGGCAGAGTTTGACGGTATCAACTGGTACAAGGGTGTCAAGGTTGTGGCATGTGCCAATGAGGAGTCCCTGCGGCTCCTCAAGGACACATTGCTGGAACTAGACGCCCCTTGGCCGGGTGCTAAGATTGATGTCGTCCCCGTGGACCAAATTCCGGCTCGAACGATTATTAAGGTCTGGATCCCACCTCCAATTATGGAGGATCGAACCACCCTCTTATTGATCAAGAGCCAGAACGCGGACTGCGACACCGGGGATTGGACAATCAAGAGAGGGCTGGCCCGCGACAAGGGAAACGGCAAGGACCTCTGGATCAGTATTGGTCCGGAGTCCAGACGCCAACTCCTGAGCAGGCAGGGCCGTCTGAAGATGGGAATGGGTTGCCTTCGGGCAATCATTCCTGGAGGCGCCGGGCGCGAAGATGATAGGTCAACCGGAGAGACTTAAGGTGGTGCAGATTAATCTGCATCATTCAAGGGTCCCCTCGATCGACCTACTACGGTGGATGGACAGGGAGAGGGTAGACGTGGCTCTTATCCAGGAGCCCTGGATCGTGAGTGAAAGGGTTTGCGGTTTAGGTGCCCGCGGCTACAATCTCCTTGTCCCTACAACTGTAGGTAAGTCCAGAACCTGTATCGTGGTAAGAACCGGACTTAATGTTCTTTTCTCTTCCCGTTACAGCAACAACGACCTGACGGTAGTGTTATGCGAGCGAAGGAACGGTCCCAAACTATACCTGGCCTCGGCATATCTACCGTATGAAGAGAGGGATCCACCATCAGAGAGCGTCCGAGCCCTTATTCGGCATGCGCAGGAGGAGGGCACGGACTTAATCCTGGGGTGTGATGCCAATGCTCACCATACTATGTGGGGAAGCAAGGATATTAACGTGAGAGGAGAATCGCTGTGTGAATTCATGTCGTGCACAAATCTTAATGTGTGTAACCGGGGTGACCACCCCACATTCCGCAATAAGAACCGTGCTGAGGTTATTGACATAACCCTAGCGACCAACAGTGACTCTCTCTCTGTTGTAGACTGGCACGTATCCACGGAATGTTCCTTCTCGGACCATTACAGGATAGTGTTCGAAGTAGAATGGTTCAGAGAGGCCAAACGCCCCTTCAGGAACCCAAAACGAACTGACTGGGTCAAGTTCTCTCAACTTGTCAAGGAGTTACTCCCAAACCACCCAGTGGGTAGGCTGGACAACTCGGACAAACTGGAGAAATCGACCATGACCGTCACGGAAGCTTTGTGTAAGGCCTTCATCAAATCCTGTCCTATCAGCCGTCCTCCAAAGTCAAACCGCAACAGGAGGTGGACACCGGAGCTCGGAAGGATACGGAAGGAAACGAGAAGACTCTACAACAGAGCGAAAGACAGAAACTGCCAGGTGGACTGGGACGCCTACCACCTCAGTTTCAAAGTCTTCAAGAAAGAATGTAGGAAGGCCAAAAGAGATTCTTGGGCCGCTTTCTGCGAGGATCTGACCAGCACCACAGAAGCGTCCAGACTTCGAAGGTTGCTAGCGAAAGATCCAGCCACACCAGGCTTGCTCTGCCATCTGGATGGCAAATTCGCTAAAGACAGCCAGGAGTCTCTACTACTCCTCATGAACACACACTTTCCGGGATGCTTGGAAGCTGACGATGAACCTGGGTTTAGCATCAGCGAAGAGCCGGAACAGGCAGTGGACCTGGGGGGTGAGGCCGTAGTACGGGAAATCCTTACCAAAGAAAAGATAATCTGGGCTATCAAGTCGTTCCATCCCAACAAATCAGCTGGACCGGATGACATCAGACCGGCCATGATGCAAGCGGTGAGTGAGCACCTATCGCAATGGCTACTGGAAATCTTCAGGGGATGTCTCCTCACAGGATACATCCCAAGGTACTGGAGAGAAGTGAGGGTGGCTTTCATTCCCAAAGCAGGAAAGATCAACCTTTGCTCACCAAAAGATTATAGGCCCATTAGTCTTTCATCGTTTTTATTGAAAACATTGGAGAGACTCCTGGACCTGCATCTCAGAAGTAAGCTGACACCTCACACTTTCAGCGGATCTCAATACGCCTATCTTAAGGGTAGATCAGTTGAGACCGCTTTGCACGAGGTAGTTAGCACAATTGGAAAAACATTGCGGAGAAAGGAGTTTACGTTGGCGGCTTTTCTGGACATAGAAGGTGCCTTCAACAATGTCAGGATCGAGTCTATTACGACTGCACTTGTCAAAATTGGCTCACACCCGACAATCACTCGATGGCTTAGCAACATGCTCAGCCACAGAGTGATAAACGCCCAACTCTGCACCTCGACAATTATGAGAAAGGTGGTCAGGGGAACTCCGCAAGGGGGTGTCATATCTCCCTTGCTGTGGAACCTTGTCCTTAATGATCTTCTCCTAAAACTGGAAAATAGGGGATGTAGAGTGACGGCCTATGCAGACGACCTGGTGCTTATGGTAACAGACAGATTCCTGCCTACAATCAGTGAGCTCCTAAACGGCGCATTGGGCCTAACTCTTCGATGGGCAGAGCAGAACGGTCGAGGGACTGCAACCGTATATCATTCATTGGTTTTACACAGCAGTCGTCAGACCTATACTTACTTATGGAGCGCTGGTTTGGTGGGAGGCGTGTCACACCAACTCCCATCTAAACAACCTCCGCAAGGTACAAAGACTCGCTTGCCTGGGAGTAACAGGATGCATTCGTTCTACCCCCCAGGCAGCGCTTGACGTGATGTTGAATCTGGAACCAATTGGAGTCTCCCTCAAGCACGTGGCAGCAAGAAGTGCAGTCAGGCTGCTAGCCCAGGGCCTTCTTAAGCCTTGTGTTGCGGGCCACAGTACCATCCTACGCTCAGTAGGAACCTCTGTGGCAGATGAGAACGACTACTGGGTTTCAGATCTCAAATGGGAAGACAAATTTACTGTCGAATTTCCTAATAGAGCAGATTGGCAACTCGAAACTCCCGTGAGGCAGAACGAGTTGTCAATCTATACAGACGGCTCGAAGACGAAGGAAGGAACTGGATCGGGGGTCTACTCTGATGACCCTTCGGTTCAACTCTCCTTTCGTCTTCCTGACTATTGTAGCGTGTTCCAAGCGGAGATCTACGCCGTTTGGCAGGCGGCTAAATTGATACACACCTTGAGTGAGAGCCCGAGGAACGTATCGATCTACGTTGATAGCCAAGCAGCGCTTAAAGCTCTCTCGTCGAACACGGTAAAGAGTAAACTCATCCGGGACACGGTTTTGGCACTGAACCGGTGTCAACCGCACTCAATCAGACTGGTCTGGGTGCCGGGCCACATGGGTATGCCTGGTAACGAGGCGGCTGACGAGTGCGCTAGATCCGGTTCAGCGTTAGAAACAAGTCTCGTGGTGAAAGACATTAAAAGGCCAATCCAGTACGTCCTATCGGAACTTGACAGTACCATGAGGACTGTGGCTGCCGAACACTGGATAGCAGTACTGGGCTGCGAGGTGTCCAAGGCATTATGGCCAAGATACAATTCGAAGCGCACTTCCGAGCTCCTACACTTAACAAAGAACAGGATAAGGATGTTGACAGGAGTCTTAACGGGACACTGCTATATTGGGCGTATGGCCCAACGGTACGGCGTATCCCAACAAGACTACTGTCGTAGCTGTGAAAACGAAGATGAGATTGAGAGTGTCCAACACCTTCTCTGCGACTGCCCTGCACTTCTGAGGAAGAGAACCCAATTTTTGGGAAGACCCTTCTTTGACGAACTGGGCAGTCTAGCGAACGCGCACGTGGAGGACCTGGCACTCTTCGTGGATTCCACTGGGTGGTTCCGTGGGCTGCCGAAGCCCAATGGGACTGGCCATTAGAACCAGGAAAAACGGAATGACCCTTCTCCCATCCATTATCCCAGCAACCCTACCCGATCCCATCTATCCCTCCAGTATATAAATCAGGCAACACAATGGACCTAATGGTCACTGGGTGCTCTCGACTTCGGTTGAGCTGCCTGTTCAACCTAACCTAACCTACATGGACAAAAAATTCGTTTAATTTTTTCGCATTAGATACTAAAATTATAGAAAAGTACTTTGCGAAAATAATCGGCAGTAGGACGGAATCGTGTTGACCACCGATTAGTTTTTTGCTAATAACTCTTGCATCCTTCGACCGACTTCTTCGACTAAGGGCTCGATGGAAAGCTTATCTGTTCCTCTTTCAGATGGCATTAACATATTTTACGAAAAGTTATAAGAAATAAAATTTTTTTTGATCAAAACTAAAATATCCTCGAAATCATTGAAGAAGAAGTACCTTATCAGACGAAAATATGCCTTATCTAATAAGAGACATGTAAATTTTTTTAATTGCATAAATGGGTGGCATTTTATTCAGAATTAATAGTTTTTTACATGGACAAAAAATTCGTTTAATTTTTTCGCATTAAATACTAGAATTATAGAAAAGTACTTTGCGAAAATAATCGGCAGTAGGACGGAATCGATTAGTTTTTTGCTAATAACTCTTGCATCCTTCGACCGACTTCTTCGACTAAGAGCTCGATGGAAAGCTTATCTGTTCCTCCTTCAGATGGCATTAACATATTTTACGAAAAGGCGTAAGAAATAAAATTATTTTTGATCAAAACTAAAATATCCTCGAAATCATTGAAGACGAAGTACCTTATCAGATGTAAATATGCCTTATTTTACGAAAAGTCGTAAGAAATAAAATTTTTATGATCAAAACAAAAATATCATCGAAATCATTGAAAATGAAGTATCTTATCAGACGAAAATATGCCTTATCTATAAGAGACATTAACGTTTTTTTAATTGAGTAAATGGGCGGCATTTTATTCAGAATTAATAGTTTTTTACATAAAAAAAAAATTCGCTTAATTTTTTTCCATTAAATACTAGAACTATAGAAAAGTACTTTGAGAAAATAATCGGCAGTAGGACAGAATCGTGTTGACCACCGATTAGTTTTTTGCTAATAACTGTTGCATCCTTCGACCGACTTCTTCGACTTAGAGCTTGATGCAAAGCTTATCTGTTCCTCTTTCAGATGGCATTAACATATTTTACGAAAAGTCGTAAGAAATAAAATTTTTTTGATCAAAACTAAAATATCCTCGGAATCATTGAAGAAGATGTACCTTATCAGACGAAAATATGCCTTATCTTATAAGAGTTATTTAAATTTTTTTAATTACATAAATGGGCGGCATTTTATTCAGAATTTATAGTTTTTTATATGGACAAAAAATTAGTTAGTTTTTTGATAATTACTCTTGCATCCTTCGACCGACTTCTTCGACTTAGAGCTTGATGCAAAGCTTATCTGTTCCTCTTTCAGATGGCATTAACATATTTTACGAAAAGTCGTAAGAAATAAAATTTTTTTGATCAAAACTAAAATATCCTCGGAATCATTGAAGAAGATGTACCTTATCAGACGAAAATATGCCTTATCTTATAAGAGACATTTAAACTTTTTTAATTGCATAAATGGGCGGTATTTTATTCAGAATTAATAGTTTTTACATGGACAGAATTACAAGTTTTTTATATGGACCAAAAATTCGTTTAATTTTTTCCCATTAAATACTAGAATTATAGAAAAATATTTTGCGAAAAGAATCGGCAGTAGGACGGAATCGTGTTGACCACTGATTAGTTTTTTTGCTAATGACTCTTGCATCCTTCGACCGACTTCTTCGACTTATATGTTCCTCTTTCAGATGGCATTAACAGATTTTACGAAAAGTCGTAAGAAATAAAATTTATTTTTGATCAAAACTAAAATATCATCGAAATCATTGAAAATGAAGTACCTTATCAAACGAAAATATACCATCTTTCAGATGGCATTAACATATTTTACGAAAAGTTGTAAGAAATAAAATTGTTTTGATCAAAACTAAAATATCCTCGAAATCATTAAAGAAGAAGTACCTTATCAGACGAAAATATGCCTTATCTAATAAGAGACATTTAAATTTTTTTAATTACATAAATGGGCGGCGTTTTATTGAGAATTAATAGTTTTTTATATGGACAAAAAATTCGTTTAATTTTTTCCCATTAAATACAAGAATTATAGAAAAATACTTTGCGAAAAGAATCGGCAGTAGGACGGAAACGTGTTGACCACCGATTAGTTTTTTGCTAATAATTCGTGCATCCTTCGACCGACTTCTTCGACTAAGAGCTCGATAGAAAGTTTATCTGTTCCTCTTTCAGATGGCATTTACATATTTTACGAAAAGTCATAAGAAATAAAATTTTTTTGATCAAAACTAAAATGTCCTCGAAATCATTGAAGAAGAAGTACCTTATCAGACGAAAATATGCCTTATCTAATAAGAGACATTTAAATTTTTTTAATTACATAAATGGGTGGCATTTTATTCAGAATTAATAGTTTTTTACATTGACAAAAAATTCGTTTAATTTTTTCGCATTAAATACTAAAATTATAGAAAAGTACTTTGCGAAAAGAATCGGTAGTAGGACGGAAACATGTTGACCACCGATTAGTTTTTTGCTAATAACTCTTGCATCCTTCGACCGACTTCTTCGACTAAGAGCTTGATGGAAAGCTCATCTGTTCCTCTTTCAGATGGCATTATCGTATTTTACGAAAAGTCATAAGAAATAAAATTTTTTTTTATCAAAACTAAAATATTCTCGAAATCATTGAAAAAGAAGTACCGTATCAGACGAAAATATGCCTTATCATATAAGAGACATTTAAATTTTTTTAATTGCATAAATGGGCAGTATTTTATTCAGAATTAATCGTTTTTTACATGGACAGAATTAAAAGTTTTTTACATGGACATTAAATACTAGAATTATAGAAAAGTACTTTTAGAAAAGAATCGGTAGTAGGACGGAATTGTGTTGACCACCGATTAGTTTTTTCCTAATATTTCTTGCATCCTTTGACCGACTTCTTCGACTAAGAGCTTGATGGAAAGCTCATCTGTTCCTCTTTCAGATGGCATTATCGTATTTTACGAAAAGTCATAAGAAATAAAATTTTTTTTTATCAAAACTAAAATATTCTCGAAATCATTGAAGAAGAAGTACCTTATCAGACGAAAATATGCCTTATCATATAAGAGACATTTAAACTTTTTTAATTGCATAAATGGGCGGTATTTTATTCAGAATTAATAGTTTTTACATGGACAGAATTACAAGTTTTATATATGGACAAAAAATTAGTTTAATTTTTTCCCATTAAATACTAGAATTATAGAAAAGTACTTTGCGAAAAGAATCGGCAGTAGGACGGAATCGTGTTGACCACTGATTAGTTTTTTTGCTAATAACTCTTGCATCCTTCGACCGACTTCTTCGACTTATATGTTCCTCTTTCTGATGGCATTAACAGATTTTACGAAAAGTTGTAAGAAATAAAATTTATTTTTGATCAAAACTAAAATATCATCGAAATCATTGAAAATGAAGTACCTTATCAAACGAAAATATGCCATCTTTCAAATGGCATTAACATATTTTACGAAAAGTTGTAAGAAATAAAATTGTTTTGATCAAAACTAAAATATCCTCGAAATCATTAAAGAAGAAGTACCTTATCAGACGAAAATATGCCTTATCTAATAAGAGACATTTAAATTTTTTTAATTACATAAATGGGCGGCGTTTTATTGAGAATTAATAGTTTTTTATATGGACAAAAAATTCGTTTAATTTTTTCCCATTAAATACAAGAATTATAGAAAAGTACTTTGCGAAAAGAATCGGCAGTAGGACGGAAACGTGTTGACCACCGATTAGTTTTTTGCTAATAATTCGTGCATCCTTCGACCGACTTCTTCGACTAAGAGCTCGATAGAAAGTTTATCTGTTCCTCTTTCAGATGGCATTAACACATTTTACGAAAAGTCATAAGAAATACAATTGTTTTGATCAAAACTTTAATATCCTCGAAATCATTGAAGAAGAAGTACCTTATCAGACGAAAATATGCCTTATCTAATAAGTGACATTTAAATTTTTTTAATTACATAAATGGGCGGCGTTTTATTCAGAATTAATAGTTTTTTATATGGACAAAAAATTCGTTTAATTTTTTCCCATTAAATACAAGAATTATAGAAAAGTACTTTGCGAAAAGAATCGGCAGTAGGACGGAAACGTGTTGACCACCGATTAGTTTTTTTGCTATAACTCTTGCATCCTTCGACCGACTTCTTCGACTTATATGTTCCTCTTTCAGATGGCATTAACAGATTTTACGAAAAGTCGTAAGAAATAAAATTTATTTTTGATCAAAACTAAAATATCATCGAAATCATTGAAAATGAAGTACCTTATCAGACGAAAATATGCCATCTTTCAGATGGCATTTACATATTTTACGAAAAGTTGAAAGAAATAAAATTGTTTTGATCAAAACTAAAATATCCTCGAAATCATTAAAGAAGAAGTACCATATCAGACGAAAATATGCCTCACCTAATAAGAGACATTTAAATTTTTTTTAATTGCGTAAATGGGTGGCATTTTATTCAGAGTTAATAGTTTTTTACATGGACAAAATATTCTTTTAATTTTTTCCCATTAAATACTAGAATTATAGAAAAGTACTTTGCGAAAAGAATCGGCAGTAGGACGGAAACGTGTTGACCACCGATTAGTTTTTTGCTAATAACTCTTGTATTCTTCGACCGACTTCTTTGACTTAGAGCTCGATGGAAAGCTAATCTGTGCCTCTTTCAGATGGCATTAACATATTTTACGAAAAGTCGTAAGAAATACAATTTTTTTGATCAAAACTAAAATATCATCGAAATCATTGAAAATGAAGTACCTTATCAGACGAAAATATGCCATCTTTCAGATGGCATTAACATATTTTACGAAAAGTTGTAAGAAATAAAATTGTTTTGATCAAAACTAAAATATCCTCGAAATCATTGAAGAAGAAGTACCTTATCAGACGAAAATATGCCTTATCTAATAAGAGACATTTAAATTTTTTTAATTACATAAATGGGCGGCGTTTTATTCAGAATTAATAGTTTTTTACATGGACAAAAAATTCGTTTAATTTTTTCGCATTAAATACTAGAATTATAGAAAAGTACTTTGCGAAAAGAATCGGCAGTAGAACGGAATCGTGTTGACCACCGCCTATTTTTTTGATAATAACTCTTGCATCCTTCAACCGACTTCTTCGACTTATATGTTCCTCTTTCAGATGGCATTAACAGATTTTACGAAAAGTTGTAAGAAATAAAATTTATTTTTCATCAAAACTAAAATATCATCGAAATCATTGAAAATGAAGTACCTTATCAAACGAAAATATGCCATCTTTCAAATTGCATTAACATATTTTACGAAAAGTTGAAAGAAATAAAATTGTTTTGATCAAAACTAAAATATCCTCGAAATCATTAAAGAAGAAGTACCTTATCAGACGAAAATATGCCTTATCTAATAAGAGACATTTAAATTTTTTTAATTACATAAATGGGCGGCGTTTTATTGAGAATTAATAGTTTTTTATATGGACAAAAAAATTCGTTTAATTTTTTCCCATTAAATACTAGAATTATAGAAAAGTACTTTGCGAAAAGAATCGGCAGTAGGACGGAAACGTGTTGACCACCGATTAGTTTTTTGCTAATAATTCGTGCATCCTTCGACCGACTTCTTCGACTAAGAGCTCGATAGAAAGTTTATCTGTTCCTCTTTCAGATGGCATTAACACATTTTACGAAAAGTCATAAGAAATACAATTGTTTTGATCAAAACTAAAATATCCTCGAAATCATTGAAGAAGAAGTACCTTATCAGACGAAAATATGCCTTATCTAATAAGAGACATTTAAATTTTTTTAATTACATAAATGGGCGGCGTTTTATTCAGAATTAATAGTTTTTTATATGGACAAAAAATTCGTTTAATTTTTTCCCATTAAATACAAGAATTATAGAAAAGTACTTTGCGAAAAGAATCGGCAGTAGGACGGAAACGTGTTGACCACCGATTAGTTTTTTTGCTATAACTCTTGCATCCTTCGACCGACTTCTTCGACTTATATGTTCCTCTTTCAGATGGCACTAACAGATTTTACGAAAAGTCGTAAGAAATAAAATTTATTTTTGATCAAAACTAAAATATCATCGAAATCATTGAAAATGAAGTACCTTATCAGACGAAAATATGCCATCTTTCAGATGGCATTTACATATTTTACGAAAAGTTGAAAGAAATAAAATTGTTTTGATCAAAACTAAAATATCCTCGAAATCATTAAAGATGAAGTACCTTATCAGACGAAAATATGCCTCACCTAATAAGAGACATTTAAATTTTTTTAATTACATAAATGGGCGGCGTTTTATTCAGAATTAATAGTTTTTTATATGGACAAAAAATTCGTTTCATTTTTTCCCATTAAATACAAGAATTATAGAAAAGTACTTTGCGAAAAGAATCGGCAGTAGGACGGAATCGTGTTGACCACTGATTAGTTTTTTTGCTAATAACTCTTGCATCCTTCGACCGACTTCTTCGACTTATATGTTCCTCTTTCAGATGGCATTAACAGATTTTACGAAAAGTTGTAAGAAATAAAATTTATTTTTGATCAAAACTAAAATATCATCGAAATCATTGAAAATGAAGTACCTTATCAGACGAAAATATGCCATCTTTCAGATGGCATTAACATATTTTACGAAAAGTTGTAAGAAATAAAATTGTTTTGATCAAAACTAAAATATCCTCGAAATCATTGAAGAAGAAGTACCTTATCAGACGAAAATATGCCTTATCTAATAAGAGACATTTAAATTTTTTTAATTACATAAATGGGCGGCGTTTTATTCAGAATTAATAGTTTTTTACATGGACAAAAAATTCGTTTAATTTTTTCGCATTAAATACTAGAATTATAGAAAAGTACTTTGCGAAAAGAATCGGCAGTAGAACGGAATCGTGTTGACCACCGCCTATTTTTTTGATAATAACTCTTGCATCCTTCAACCGACTTCTTCGACTTATATGTTCCTCTTTCAGATGGCATTAACAGATTTTACGAAAAGTTGTAAGAAATAAAATTTATTTTTCATCAAAACTAAAATATCATCGAAATCATTGAAAATGAAGTACCTTATCAAACGAAAATATGCCATCTTTCAAATTGCATTAACATATTTTACGAAAAGTTGAAAGAAATAAAATTGTTTTGATCAAAACTAAAATATCCTCGAAATCATTAAAGAAGAAGTACCTTATCAGACGAAAATATGCCTTATCTAATAAGAGACATTTAAATTTTTTTAATTACATAAATGGGCGGCGTTTTATTGAGAATTAATAGTTTTTTATATGGACAAAAAAATTCGTTTAATTTTTTCCCATTAAATACTAGAATTATAGAAAAGTACTTTGCGAAAAGAATCGGCAGTAGGACGGAAACGTGTTGACCACCGATTAGTTTTTTGCTAATAATTCGTGCATCCTTCGACCGACTTCTTCGACTAAGAGCTCGATAGAAAGTTTATCTGTTCCTCTTTCAGATGGCATTAACACATTTTACGAAAAGTCATAAGAAATACAATTGTTTTGATCAAAACTAAAATATCCTCGAAATCATTGAAGAAGAAGTACCTTATCAGACGAAAATATGCCTTATCTAATAAGAGACATTTAAATTTTTTTAATTACATAAATGGGCGGCGTTTTATTCAGAATTAATAGTTTTTTATATAGACAAAAAATTCGTTTAATTTTTTCCCATTAAATACAAGAATTATAGAAAAGTACTTTGCGAAAAGAATCGGCAGTAGGACGGAAACGTGTTGACCACCGATTAGTTTTTTTGCTATAACTCTTGCATCCTTCGACCGACTTCTTCGACTTATATGTTCCTCTTTCAGATGGCACTAACAGATTTTACGAAAAGTCGTAAGAAATAAAATTTATTTTTGATCAAAACTAAAATATCATCGAAATCATTGAAAATGAAGTACCTTATCAGACGAAAATATGCCATCTTTCAGATGGCATTTACATATTTTACGAAAAGTTGAAAGAAATAAAATTGTTTTGATCAAAACTAAAATATCCTCGAAATCATTAAAGATGAAGTACCTTATCAGACGAAAATATGCCTCACCTAATAAGAGACATTTAAATTTTTTTAATTACATAAATGGGCGGCGTTTTATTCAGAATTAATAGTTTTTTATATGGACAAAAAATTCGTTTCATTTTTTCCCATTAAATACAAGAATTATAGAAAAGTACTTTGCGAAAAGAATCGGCAGTAGGACGGAATCGTGTTGACCACTGATTAGTTTTTTTGCTAATAACTCTTGCATCCTTCGACCGACTTCTTCGACTTATATGTTCCTCTTTCAGATGGCATTAACAGATTTTACGAAAAGTTGTAAGAAATAAAATTTATTTTTGATCAAAACTAAAATATCATCGAAATCATTGAAAATGAAGTACCTTATCAGACGAAAATATGCCATCTTTCAGATGGCATTAACATATTTTACGAAAAGTTGTAAGAAATAAAATTGTTTTGATCAAAACTAAAATATCCTCGAAATCATTGAAGAAGAAGTACCTTATCAGACGAAAATATGCCTTATCTAATAAGAGACATTTAAATTTTTTTAATTACATAAATGGGCGGCGTTTTATTCAGAATTAATAGTTTTTTACATGGACAAAAAATTCGTTTAATTTTTTCGCATTAAATACTAGAATTATAGAAAAGTACTTTGAGAAAAGAATCGGCAGTAGGACGGAATCGTGTTGACCACCGATTAGTTTTTTGCTAATAACTCTTGCATCCTTCAACCGACTTCTTCGACTTATATGTTCCTCTTTCAGATGGCATTAACAGATTTTACGAAAAGTTGTAAGAAATAAAATTTATTTTTCATCAAAACTAAAATATCATCGAAATCATTGAAAATGAAGTACCTTATCAAACGAAAATATGCCATCTTTCAAATGGCATTAACATATTTTACGAAAAGTTGAAAGAAATAAAATTGTTTTGATCAAAACTAAAATATCCTCGAAATCATTAAAGAAGAAGTACCTTATCAGACGAAAATATGCCTTATCTAATAAGAGACATTTAAATTTTTTTAATTACATAAATGGGCGGCGTTTTATTGAGAATTAATAGTTTTTTATATGGACAAAAAAATTCGTTTAATTTTTTCCCATTAAATACTAGAATTATAGAAAAGTACTTTGCGAAAAGAATCGGCAGTAGGACGGAAACGTGTTGACCACCGATTAGTTTTTTGCTAATAATTCGTGCATCCTTCGACCGACTTCTTCGACTAAGAGCTCGATAGAAAGTTTATCTGTTCCTCTTTCAGATGGCATTAACACATTTTACGAAAAGTCATAAGAAATACAATTGTTTTGATCAAAACTAAAATATCCTCGAAATCATTGAAGAAGAAGTACCTTATCAGACGAAAATATGCCTTATCTAATAAGAGACATTTAAATTTTTTTAATTACATAAATGGGCGGCGTTTTATTCAGAATTAATAGTTTTTTATATGGACAAAAAATTCGTTTAATTTTTTCCCATTAAATACAAGAATTATAGAAAAGTACTTTGCGAAAAGAATCGGCAGTAGGACGGAAACGTGTTGACCACCGATTAGTTTTTTTGCTATAACTCTTGCATCCTTCGACCGACTTCTTCGACTTATATGTTCCTCTTTCAGATGGCACTAACAGATTTTACGAAAAGTCGTAAGAAATAAAATTTATTTTTGATCAAAACTAAAATATCATCGAAATCATTGAAAATGAAGTACCTTATCAGACGAAAATATGCCATCTTTCAGATGGCATTTACATATTTTACGAAAAGTTGAAAGAAATAAAATTGTTTTGATCAAAACTAAAATATCCTCGAAATCATTAAAGATGAAGTACCTTATCAGACGAAAATATGCCTCACCTAATAAGAGACATTTAAATTTTTTTAATTACATAAATGGGCGGCGTTTTATTCAGAATTAATAGTTTTTTATATGGACAAAAAATTCGTTTAATTTTTTCCCATTAAATACAAGAATTATAGAAAAGTACTTTGCGAAAAGAATCGGCAGTAGGACGGAATCGTGTTGACCACTGATTAGTTTTTTTGCTAATAACTCTTGCATCCTTCGACCGACTTCTTCGACTTATATGTTCCTCTTTCAGATGGCATTAACAGATTTTACGAAAAGTTGTAAGAAATAAAATTTATTTTTGATCAAAACTAAAATATCATCGAAATCATTGAAAATGAAGTACCTTATCAGACGAAAATATGCCATCTTTCAGATGGCATTAACATATTTTACGAAAAGTTGTAAGAAATAAAATTGTTTTGATCAAAACTAAAATATCCTCGAAATCATTGAAGAAGAAGTACCTTATCAGACGAAAATATGCCTTATCTAATAAGAGACATTTAAATTTTTTTAATTACATAAATGGGCGGCGTTTTATTCAGAATTAATAGTTTTTTACATGGACAAAAAATTCGTTTAATTTTTTCGCATTAAATACTAGAATTATAGAAAAGTACTTTGCGAAAAGAATCGGCAGTAGAACGGAATCGTGTTGACCACCGCCTATTTTTTTGATAATAACTCTTGCATCCTTCAACCGACTTCTTCGACTTATATGTTCCTCTTTCAGATGGCATTAACAGATTTTACGAAAAGTTGTAAGAAATAAAATTTATTTTTCATCAAAACTAAAATATCATCGAAATCATTGAAAATGAAGTACCTTATCAAACGAAAATATGCCATCTTTCAAATGGCATTAACATATTTTACGAAAAGTTGAAAGAAATAAAATTGTTTTGATCAAAACTAAAATATCCTCGAAATCATTAAAGAAGAAGTACCTTATCAGACGAAAATATGCCTTATCTAATAAGAGACATTTAAATTTTTTTAATTACATAAATGGGCGGCGTTTTATTGAGAATTAATAGTTTTTTATATGGACAAAAAAATTCGTTTAATTTTTTCCCATTAAATACTAGAATTATAGAAAAGTACTTTGCGAAAAGAATCGGCAGTAGGACGGAAACGTGTTGACCACCGATTAGTTTTTTGCTAATAATTCGTGCATCCTTCGACCGACTTCTTCGACTAAGAGCTCGATAGAAAGTTTATCTGTTCCTCTTTCAGATGGCATTAACACATTTTACGAAAAGTCATAAGAAATACAATTGTTTTGATCAAAACTAAAATATCCTCGAAATCATTGAAGAAGAAGTACCTTATCAGACGAAAATATGCCTTATCTAATAAGAGACATTTAAATTTTTTTTAATTACATAAATGGGCGGCGTTTTATTCAGAATTAATAGTTTTTTTATATGGACAAAGGTCGGCGAAAACTCCTCTGACTGAACCCTCCCCGAGGGTGCCGGCTGGGCAATGGATACTGCATTGTCTCGGGCAACCGAGGGATGCTAGCATCTCTTGCCTGTCCGCAGGACCTTGCAGTGTCTAGCAAAGGTGACGGACCCAAGTCTCTCAGACCTAGTCTGAGAGGCTTGGGCCCGAAGCCATGGTCAGAGGTACTTGGCAGCAAGTATAAACTGCATCACCCTTATGATGGGACGGAAGAACAGTAGAGAAGCACGGGCTGGGATGTCAGCCCAAACGTCGGTGGGAGGTGTGACCGCTACCACCGGCGGGCACGGGGAGGAGCAATCCTCTCTGCGTGTCGCCAGTGGTCACAGTGACGGAACGCGCGCGAGTGCGCTCCGTCGCCAGGAGGGTACAGAGCTGGAACCAACTGCCACAGAGTCGGAGTTTGTGTTCACAGGCCCATCGATGCCGGCTGCCGAGCTAGCGCTTGCGCTAGCGGAGCCGCCGCTAGACGATGAGTCATCGAGCACAGATGAAGGTGAAGTGACGGTTGTCCAGGGACAACCCAAAAAGACCATAGCAGACGATGATCTCAAACGCAAACGGCTGTCTGGGTACAAGACCTCTCTAAAGTTCCTTAAGGGACTGGAGGGTCGCGACCCGGGTTCGCTGAGCGGCCGAGAAAAGAGACTGCGCAAAAAGCATGAGTACAACGTGCGACTGTATCTGAGACTTGCTGGCCCGCCTGGTAACACTCAGACCGCCGCACAAAGTACGAGTGCTCTGTGCCGAGGGAAACCTGCCGCAGCCACACCCCCCGTAAAGGAGGGAACGGCTAGCAAGAGTACCGCACCGGCCAATAAGAGACAAAGGTCTGATGACTCGGCGAAGGCTTCGGAGAGCAAGCGGAAACGTCCAGGGGAATTTCTGGCAAGCTTAAGCTCGAAACCGGAGCTGCAGGTGGCCATTATCGATAGGAGGGACCCGGAAGGGAAACTCACTACCGAGAACTGGCTCATCCTTGAAGGGTCAATCAACCGGGCGATAGCAGATGCCATCACTCGGCCAGAAAATCCCTTCGTGGCAGAGTTTGACGGTATCAACTGGTACAAGGGTGTCAAGGTTGTGGCATGTGCCAATGAGGAGTCCCTGCGGCTCCTCAAGGACACATTGCTGGAACTAGACGCCCCCTGGCCGGGTGCTAAGATTGATGTCGTCCCCGTGGACCAAATTCCGGCTCGAACGATTATTAAGGTCTGGATCCCACCTCCAATTATGGAGGATCGAACCACCCTCTTATTGATCAAGAGCCAGAACGCGGACTGCGACACCGGGGATTGGACAATCAAGAGAGGGCTGGGCCGCGACAAGGGAAACGGCAAGGACCTCTGGATCAGTATTGGTCCGGAGTCCAGACGCCAACTCCTGAGCAGGCAGGGCCGTCTGAAGATGGGAATGGGTTGCCTTCGGGCAATCATTCCTGGAGGCGCCGGGCGCGAAGATGATAGGTCAACCGGAGAGACTTAAGGTGGTGCAGATTAATCTGCATCATTCAAGGGTCCCCTCGATCGACCTACTACGGTGGATGGACAGGGAGAGGGTAGACGTGGCTCTTATCCAGGAGCCCTGGATCGTGAGTGAAAGGGTTTGCGGTTTAGGTGCCCGCGGCTACAATCTCCTTGTCCCTACAACTGTAGGTAAGTCCAGAACCTGTATCGTGGTAAGAACCGGACTTAATGTTCTTTTCTCTTCCCGTTACAGCAACAACGACCTGACGGTAGTGTTATGCGAGCGAAGGAACGGTCCCAAACTATACCTGGCCTCGGCATATCTACCGTATGAAGAGAGGGATCCACCATCAGAGAGCGTCCAAGCCCTTATTCGGCATGCGCAGGAGGAGGGCACGGACTTAATCCTGGGGTGTGATGCCAATGCTCACCATACTATGTGGGGAAGCAAGGATATTAACGCGAGAGGAGAATCGCTGTGTGAATTCATGTCGTGCACAAATCTTAATGTGTGTAACCGGGGTGACCACCCCACATTCCGCAATAAGAACCGTGCTGAGGTTATTGACATAACCCTAGCGACCAACAGTGACTCTCTCTCTGTTGTAGACTGGCACGTATCCACGGAATGTTCCTTCTCGGACCATTACAGGATAGTGTTCGAAGTAGAATGGTTCAGAGAGGCCAAACGCCCCTTCAGGAACCCAAAACGAACTGACTGGGTCAAGTTCTCTCAACTTGTCAAGGAGTTACTCCCAAACCACCCAGTGGGTAGGCTGGACAACCCGGACAAACTGGAGAAATCGACCAGGACCGTCACGGAAGCTCTGTGTAAGGCCTTCATCAAATCCTGTCCTATCAGCCGTCCTCCAAAGTCAAACCGCAACAGGTGGTGGACACCGGAGCTCGGAAGGATACGGAAGGAAACGAGAAGACTCTACAACAGAGCGAAAGACAGAAACTGCCAGGTGGACTGGGACGCCTACCACCTCAGTTTCAAAGTCTTCAAGAAAGAATGTAGGAAGGCCAAAAGAGATTCTTGGGCCGCTTTCTGCGAGGATCTGACCAGCACCACAGAAGCGTCCAGACTTCGAAGGTTGCTAGCGAAAGATCCAGCCACACCAGGCTTGCTTTGCGATCTGGATGGCAAATTCGCTAAAGACAGCCAGGAGTCTCTACAACTCCTCATGAACACACACTTTCCGGGATGCTTGGAAGCTGACGATGAACCTGGGTTTAGCATCAGCGAAGAGCCGGAACAGGCAGTGGCCCTGGGGGGTGAGGCCGTAGTAAGGGAAATCCTTACCAAAGAAAAGATAATCTGGGCTATCAAGTCGTTCCATCCCAACAAATCAGCTGGACCGGATGACATCAGACCGGCCATGATGCAAGCGGTGAGTGAGCACCTGTCGCAATGGCTACTGGAAATCTTCAGGGGATGTCTCCTCACAGGATACATCCCAAGGTACTGGAGAGAAGTGAGGGTGGCTTTCATTCCCAAAGCAGGAAAGATCAACCATTGCTCACCAAAAGATTATAGGCCCATTAGTCTTTCATCGTTTTTATTGAAAACATTGGAGAGACTCCTGGACCTGCATCTCAGAAGTAAGCTGACACCTCACACTTTCAGCGGATCTCAACACGCCTATCTTAAGGGTAGATCAGTTGAGACCGCTTTGCACGAGGTAGTTAGCACAATTGAAAAAACATTGCGGAGAAAGGAGTTTACGTTGGCGGCTTTTCTGGACATAGAAGGTGCCTTCAACAATGTCAGGATCGAGTCTATTACGACTGCACTTGTCAAAATTGGCTCACACCCGACAATCACTCGATGGCTTAGCAACATGCTCAGCCACAGAGTGATAAACGCCCAACTCTGCGCCTCGACAATTAGGAGAAAGGTGGTCAGGGGAACTCCGCAAGGGGGTGTCATATCTCCCTTGCTGTGGAACCTTGTCCTTAATGATCTTCTCCTAAAACTGGAAAATAGGGGATGTAGAGTGACGGCCTATGCAGACGACCTGGTGCTTATGGTAACAGGCAGATTCCTGCCTACAATCAGTGAGCTCCTAAACGGCGCATTGGGCCTAACTCTTCGATGGGCAGAGCAGAACGGTCTGGGGGCCAACCCACAAAAGACCGAGCTGGTTCTGTTCACCCGGAAATATAAGATCCCAAGCTTCAAACTCCCGACACTGGGCGGAACGGAGCTTGTGCTTTCAAAGGAGGCCAAGTACCTTGGAGTAATCCTCGACTCTAAACTCTCCTGGAGGAGGAACTCGGAGGAGAGGATGAAAAAGGCACTACAGGCCTTTTTTGTATGCAAAAAGACTTTCGGTAAAGGATGGGGACTGCAACCGTATATCATTCATTGGTTTTACACAGCAGTCGTCAGACCTATACTTACTTATGGAGCGCTGGTTTGGTGGGAGGCGGGTCACACCAACTCCCATCTAAACAACCTCCGCAAGGTACAAAGACTCGCTTGCCTGGGAGTGACAGGATGCATTCGTTCTACCCCCCAGGCAGCGCTTGACGTGATGTTGAATCTGGAACCAATTGGAGTCTCCCTCAAGCACGTGGCAGCAAGAAGTGCAGTCAGGCTGCTAGCCCAGGGCCTTCTTAAGCCTTGTGTTGCGGGCCACAGTACCATCCTACGCTCAGTAGGAACCTCTGTGGCAGATGAGAACGACTACTGGGTTTCAGATCTCAAATGGGAAGACAAATTTACTGTCGAATTTCCTAATAGAGCAGATTGGCAACTCGAAACTCCCGTGAGGCAGAACGAGTTGTCAATCTATACAGACGGCTCGAAGACGAAGGAAGGAACTGGATCGGGGGTCTACTCTGATGACCCTTCGGTTCAACTCTCCTTTCGTCTTCCTGACTATTGCAGCGTGTTCCAAGCGGAGATCTACGCCGTTTGGCAGGCGGCTAAATTGATACACACCTTGAGTGAGAGCCCGAGGAACGTATCGATCTATGTTGATAGCCAAGCAGCGCTTAAAGCTCTCTCGTCGAACACGGTAAAGAGTAAACTCATCCGGGACACGGTTTTGGCACTGAACCGGTGTCAACCGCACTCAATCAGACTGGTCTGGGTGCCGGGCCACATGGGTGTGCCTGGTAACGAGGCGGCTGACGAGCGCGCTAGATCCGGTTCAGCGTTAGAAACAAGTCTCGTGGTGAAAGACATTAAAAGGCCAATCCAGTACGTCCTATCGGAACTTGACAGTACCATGAGGACTGTGGCTGCCGAACACTGGATAGCAGTACTGGGCTGCGAGGTGTCCAAGGCATTATGGCCAAGATACAATTCGAAGCGCACTTCCGAGCTCCTACACTTAACAAAGAACAGGATAAGGATGTTGACAGGAGTCTTAACGGGACACTGCTACATTGGGCGTATGGCCCAACGGTACGGCGTATCCCAACAAGACTACTGTCGTAGCTGTGAAAACGAAGATGAGATTGAGAGTGTCCAACACCTTCTCTGCGACTGCCCTGCACTTCTGAGGAGGAGAACCCAATTTTTGGGAAGACCCTTCTTTGACGAACTGGGCAGTCTAGCGAACGCGCACCTGGAGGACCTGGCACTCTTCCTGGATTCCACTGGGTGGTTCCGTGGGCTGCCGAAGCCCAGTGGGACTGGCCATTAGAACCAGGAAAAACGGAATGACCCTTCTCCCATCCATTATCCCAGCAACCCTACCCGATCCCATCTATCCCTCCAGTATATAAATCAGGCAACACAATGGACCTAATGGTCACTGGGTGCTCTCGACTTCGGTTGAGCTGCCTGTTCAACCTAACCTAACCTATATGGACAAAAAATTCGTTTAATTTTTTCCCATTAAATACAAGAATTATAGAAAAGTACTTTGCGAAAAGAATCGGCAGTAGGACGGAAACGTGTTGACCACCGATTAGTTTTTTTGCTATAACTCTTGCATCCTTCGACCGACTTCTTCGACTTATATGTTCCTCTTTCAGATGGCACTAACAGATTTTACGAAAAGTCGTAAGAAATAAAATTTATTTTTGATCAAAACTAAAATATCATCGAAATCATTGAAAATGAAGTACCTTATCAGACGAAAATATGCCATCTTTCAGATGGCATTTACATATTTTACGAAAAGTTGAAAGAAATAAAATTGTTTTGATCAAAACTAAAATATCCTCGAAATCATTAAAGATGAAGTACCTTATCAGACGAAAATATGCCTCACCTAATAAGAGACATTTAAATTTTTTTAATTACATAAATGGGCGGCGTTTTATTCAGAATTAATAGTTTTTTATATGGACAAAAAATTCGTTTAATTTTTTCCCATTAAATACAAGAATTATAGAAAAGTACTTTGCGAAAAGAATCGGCAGTAGGACGGAATCGTGTTGACCACTGATTAGTTTTTTTGCTAATAACTCTTGCATCCTTCGGCCGACTTCTTCGACTTATATGTTCCTCTTTCAGATGGCACTAACAGATTTTACGAAAAGTCGTAAGAAATAAAATTTATTTTTGATCAAAACTAAAATATCATCGAAATCATTGAAAATGAAGTACCTTATCAGACGAAAATATGCCATCTTTCAGATGGCATTAACATATTTTACGAAAAGATGAAAGAAATAAAATTGTTTTGATCAAAACTAAAATATCCTCGAAATCATTAAAGGAGAAGTACCTTATCAGACGAAAATATGCCTCACCTAATAAGAGACATTTAAATTTTTTTAATTACATAAATGGGCGGCGTTTTATTCAGAATTAATAGTTTTTTATATGGACAAAAAATTCGTTTAATTTTTTCCCATTAAATACAAGAATTATAGAAAAGTACTTTGCGAAAAGAATCGGCAGTAGGACGGAATCGTGTTGACCACCGATTAGTTTTTTGCTAATATTTCTTGCATCCTTTGACCGACTTCTTCGACTATGAGCTCGATGGAAAGCTTATCTGTTCCTCTTTCAGATGGCATTAACATATTTTACGAAAAGGCGTAAGAAATAAAATTATTTTTGATCAAAACTAAAATATCCTCGAAATCATTGAAGTCGAAGTACCTTATCAGATGTAAATATGCATTATTTTACGAAAAGTCGTAAGAAATAAAATTTTTATGATCAAAACAAAAATATCATCGAAATCATTGAAAATGAAGTATCTTATCAGACGAAAATATGCCTTATCTATAAGAGACATTAACATTTTTTTAATTGCGTAAAAGGGCGGCATTTTATTCAGAATTAATAGTTTTTTACATAAAAAAAAAATTCGCTTAATTTTTTTCCATTAAATACTAGAACTATAGAAAAGTACTTTGAGAAAATAATCGGCAGTAGGACGGAATCGTGTTGACCACCGATTAGTTTTTTGCTAATAACTGTTGCATCCTTCGACCGACTTCTTCGACTTAGAGCTTGATGCAAAGCTTATCTGTTCCTCTTTCAGATGGCATTAACATATTTTACGAAAAGTCGTAAGAAATAAAATTTTTTTGATCAAAACTAAAATATCCTCGGAATCATTGAAGAAGATGTACCTTATCAGACGAAAATATGCCTTATCTTATAAGAGACATTTAAATTTTTTTAATTACATAAATGGGCGGCATTTTATTCAGAATTAATAGTTTTTTATATGGACAAAAAATTAGTTAGTTTTTTGATAATTACTCTTGCATCCTTCGACCGACTTCTTCGACTTAGAGCTTGATGCAAAGCTTATCTGTTCCTCTTTCAGATGGCATTAACATATTTTACGAAAAGTCGTAAGAAATAAAATTTTTTTGATCAAAACTAAAATATCCTCGGAATCATTGAAGAAGATGTACCTTATCAGACGAAAATATGCCTTATCTTATAAGAGACATTTAAACTTTTTTAATTGCATAAATGGGCGGTATTTTATTCAGAATTAATAGTTTTTACATGGACAGAATTACAAGTTTTTTATATGGACAAAAAATTCGTTTAATTTTTTCCCATTAAATACTAGAATTATAGAAAAGTACTTTGCGAAAAGAATCGGCAGTAGGACGGAATCGTGTTGACCACTGATTAGTTTTTTTGCTAATAACTCTTGCATCCTTCGACCGACTTCTTCGACTTATATGTTCCTCTTTCAGATGGCATTAACAGATTTTACGAAAAGTTGTAAGAAATAAAATTTTTTTGATCAAAACTAAAATATCATCGAAATCATTGAAAATGAAGTACCTTATCAAACGAAAATATGCCATCTTTCAAATGGCATTAACATATTTTACGAAAAGTTGTAAGAAATAAAATTGTTTTGATCAAAACTAAAATATCCTCGAAATCATTAAAGAAGAAGTACCTTATCAGACGAAAATATGCCTTATCTAATAAGAGACATTTAAATTTTTTTAATTACATAAATGGGCGGCGTTTTATTGAGAATTAATAGTTTTTTATATGGACAAAAAATTCGTTTAATTTTTTCCCATTAAATACAAGAATTATAGAAAAGTACTTTGCGAAAAGAATCGGCAGTAGGACGGAAACGTGTTGACCACCGATTAGTTTTTTGCTAATAATTCGTGCATCCTTCGACCGATTTCTTCGACTAAGAGCTCGATAGAAAGTTTATCTGTTCCTCTTTCAGATGGCATTAACACATTTTACGAAAAGTCATAAGAAATACAATTGTTTTGATCAAAACTAAAATATCCTCGAAATCATTGAAGAAGAAGTACCTTATCAGACGAAAATATGCCTTATCTAATAAGAGACATTTAAATTTTTTAAATTACATAAATGGGCGGCGTTTTATTCAGAATTAATAGTTTTTTATATGGACAAAAAATTCGTTTAATTTTTTCCCATTAAATACAAGATTTTAGAAAAGTACTTTGCGAAAAGAATCGGCAGTAGGACGGAAACGTGTTGACCACCGATTAGTTTTTTTGCTATAACTCTTGCATCCTTCGACCGACTTCTTCGACTTATATGTTCCTCTTTCAGATGGCATTAACAGATTTTACGAAAAGTCGTAAGAAATAAAATTTATTTTTGATCAAAACTAAAATATCATCGAAATCATTGAAAATGAAGTACCTTATCAGACGAAAATATGCCATCTTTCAGATGGCATTTACATATTTTACGAAAAGTTGAAAGAAATAAAATTGTTTTGATCAAAACTAAAATATCCTCGAAATCATTAAAGAAGAAGTACCTTATCAGACGAAAATATGCCTCACCTAATAAGAGACATTTAAATTTTTGTTTAATTGCGTAAATGGGTGGCATTTTATTCAGAGTTAATAGTTTTTTACATGGACAAAATATTCTTTTAATTTTTTCCCATTAAATATTAGAATTATAGAAAAGTACTTTGCGAAACGAATCGGCAGTAGGACGGAAACGTGTTGACCACCGATTAGTTTTTTGCTAATAACTCTTGTATCCTTCGACCGACTTCTTTGACTTAGAGCTCGATGGAAAGCTAATCTGTGCCTCTTTCAGATGGCATTAACATATTTTACGAAAAGTCGTAAGAAATACAATTTTTTTGATCAAAACTAAAATATCATCGAAATTATTGAAAATGAAGTAAATTATCAGACGAAAATATGCCATCTTTCAGATGGCATTAACATATTTTACGAAAAGTTGTAAGAAATAAAATTGTTTTGATCAAAACTAAAATATCCTCGAAATCATTGAAGAAGAAGTACCTTATCAGACGAAAATATGCCTTATCTAATAAGAGACATTTAAATTTTTTTAATTACATAAATGGGCGGCGTTTTATTCAGAATTAATAGTTTTTTACATGGACAAAAAATTCGTTTAATTTTTTCGCATTAAATACTAGAATTATAGAAAACTACTTTGCGAAAAGAATCGGCAGTAGAACGGAATCGTGTTGACCACCGCCTATTTTTTTGATAATAACTCTTGCATCCTTCAACCGACTTTTTCGACTAAGAGCTAGATGGAAAGCTTATCTGTTCCTCTTTCAGATGGCATTAACATATTTTACGAGAAGTCATAAGAAATAAAATTTTTTTGATCAAAACTAAAATATCCTCGAAATCATTGAAGAAGATGTACCTTATCAGACGAAAATATGCCTTATCTAATAAGAGACATTTAAATTTTTTTAATTACATAAATGGGCGGCATTTTATTCAGATTTAATAGTTTTTTATATCGACAAAAAATTCGTTTAATTTTTTCTTATTAAATACTAGTGTAGGAATGGGTGGTAACACTAGAAAATTAAGAAGTGGACGTATTGTTTAAATCAGATTGGCAGTCCTCAGCATGATCATAGAGTAGAGAAACAAGAAGAAGTAAAATCATTCTAAGTTCAGCTGTTGAGAGTGAAATACGCATATTGTTATTAAACCTAAGCATTACCTTTTTATATTCAAATATATATTTAATACAACTAAATGAGTGTTGTTATTAAAGTGCGGGCTTAGAATCCTATTGACGGAAAACAAATACGTTCACGAGTCAACATACACGCGCTCGTTTGGAACTTCGCCAATAGTTAACCAACGTAGGGTTTGTGCTGAGTGCATAAGCAAATCCTACAAATTGGGGGCTCGTCCGGGAGTGAGAGAATAGGACGACTGAGTCAACCACGAAGGACAAGTGAGTCAACAGAGATTGGAGATCACCTCTGAGTGAAGAATTGCGACACGGATTCTAGAATGAGTTTCTAGACATCGAATATTAAAAGTTGCGGCGCCAGAGAAACGCCACAAGAAACATAACGGCATTAATTCGCAGTAAGTGTGAAATTGTGCGACAACGAGACGCCTCACATAGGGACAAGCGGACAGCATTCAGCTTGTAATTTTGTGAGTGCAACGAAGGAGAATTCGGCGAGGGAAACATCGAGTGTAACCCTATTGCTACGCTGAGTGCGAGAAAACAACGATCGAGAGAGAACGAGAGCTTCAAAGAATTTCACAATTAGAGGCAACAAATCGAACCACAGATTTGTAGAAACGAATTCGGGAATGTACACGTTTGGGATCTACAAAATTCTTCGAAACGAAGTTTAATACGAAGTATGCAACAACGGAGTAAGTAGATGAGGTTATGTACATTGATATATGTACACCCAGCGCCACAAAAAAAGCCGCACCTCGAAAATTTATTAATTTTTGCCATCACTGTGCGGGGATTTCCCTAAATGCGGTTCTATGCTCATATTTTTTTTTTTGGGGGTTCCCTTATATATTCTTCACTTAGATTCGTCATTTCAAGAGCTCAGTTGTCAAAATAGTTTTTTCTAGAATTTTGTTTTTGAAGACACCTCTAAAAGTATGCCTAAAGGAAAGCAGATGAGTATTCGGGAGAAGAAGAGAATTATTTTATTATCTGAGCAAAATGTACCAAATCGTCAAATAGCAGCTCAGACAGGTTATAATGAAAGTTCAGTGCGTCGATTTTTAAAAAAATATCGTGAGACAGGTAAAGTGAAAAGGAAGCAAGGATCGGGAATGAAAAAATGCACCACAACACGAGAAGATCGTATTATCATGAAAACGAGCCTGCGGGATCGCTTTAAAAATGCAGCTGAGATAGCATCTGAGGTACGGCAACAATTTGCAAAGGATGTTTCGACCCGAACAATTCAACGTCGTTTAAATGAAGTGGGTTTAATGGCAAGGAAACCTGCAAAAAAGCCACTCTTAAATAAAAGAATGAAGGAAAATCGGCTAAACTGGGCCAAGGAAAAAAAAAATTGGAGTGACTCCGAATGGTCACGAGTCCTATTTTCGGATGAGTCCAAATTCAATCTCATTGGACCCGATGGCTCTTGCATGGTGCGCCGTAGAAAGGGCGAACGATATTTGGAAAATTGCTGTGTGGGAACCTTGAAGCATTCACCATACATTATGATATGGGGATGCATATCTAAATATAAAACTGAATCAATTTTAATGGTGCAGGGTATGGTGAACGCGGAAAAATATAAAGATATAATTTTAAGTGGAGTTGTGGCTAGCATTGAGGCAATAAGTGAGAAAGAAGAAGATCCTATTTTTCAAGATGATTCTGCACCTTGCCATCGGGCTCGATCTGTAAGTTATTCAGTGAGCTTTTGTTATTAAAACAACTTAATTAATTAATTTTGACCTTCTTTTTAACGAAGATAACAATTTTGAAGGAAGAATTGGGCATTAAGTCCCTAAATTGGCCCGGAAACAGCCCTGACCTCAACCCAATAGAGAATGTCTGGGCCCTTATGTCTGCGAAAATAAAAAAAAGAAAGCCTAAAACCATGGTAGAATTGAAGAATGTGATAGAAAAAGTATGGTTCAAGGATATCACTGAGGAATATTTAAGCGCTTTGTACAATTCGATGCCCAATAGGGTAAAATGTGTAATTAAAGCAAAAGGGGGTACTACAAAATACTAATTTAAATTAAAAAAAAAAAATTTTCATTAATTTGACATAAAATATATATTAGATTATAGTAAATTAAGTATACTTTTGTAACAAAATCATTATTTGTTGAGGAAATGCACTATTAAAATTATTATAATTTTTTTTCTTAAAGTTGTCATAATAATGAAAAGCCACCAAAATTAATATGGGTCTGGAAAAAAAAAAACTAGCATTCATATAATAAAAATTGGTATGCAGTTTTATTTAAAAATATTCCATCAATCAGTAAAAAAAATAATTGGGCAATTCGGAAAACATTTATAGAGACCCTAAGCAAGAAAACATATAAGTATGTGAATATTTAGACTGCGGCTTTTTTTGTGGCGCTGGGTGTATATACATGTGTGTATGTATATAGAAATTATGACTCATCATAATACAAAATTAAGAAATAATTGGAAACGTAGATTATTGTAAACGTTTGAACAGTTCTGAGAAAAAAAAAAAAAAAATTGTGAAATCATTTAAGAGGAAATTTGTGAAAAGAATTAAGACAAATTGTGACGAAATATTGTGAACAAAAGCGAAAAATAATTAAAAGAAAATTATTGTTAAGAAATACGAATATTGTGAAGAGAGAAAGTAAACTCAAAGAGAAAAGAGTTAAATGTAAAAGTAATATTCTAATTTTGAAACTGATTGTTAAACTTAAATTTAAATTCATATATCATAAGAAGATAATTACTCAAAGAGAGATAACATATGTACACTGTAAGAATATAAGTTAAGAAATATTGTTCACAAATATGCAGCTTGAGGAAATATTAAGTTTGAATGTCGCTGGACTAAAAGATATATTAAGAGAGTTAGAAAAAGACATAACTGGACGGAAATACGATTTACAAGACAGACTATTAGCACATTTTGAGTTACAAAGACCTTTAGACGACGGTTCAGTATACGAGGAAGCAGAAACAATAAGAGCAACGAACAAAATGAATTTTACGCTAAAAGATATTAAAGAATCGCTATCGACGTTTAGCGGAGATGGCTATCCGGAGATAGATGATTGGCTTGAAGATTTTGAAGCAAATGCAGATACAGTTGGATGGAACGATCTACAAAAATTTATTTATGCGAAGCAACTGCTAAAAGTAGCGGCAAAAATTTATATAAAAACACAACAAGGCATTAATAATTGGCAATCGTTCAAAGAGTCGTTAGAGAATGAGTTTCTCGTCAAGCTGTCAGCTAATGATGTACACAAACTTCTGAAAAACCGACGCAAGAAGAGCACCGAGTCGTTGAGAGAATATTTGTATTCTTTAATGGAAATTGCTAACCCAATAAACCTAGACGAAGAAAGTATAATTGAATACTTTGTAGAAGGAATACCAGACGCGAAACATAACAAGATAGTATTATATCAAGCTGGAACTATCGCAGAGTTAAAAGAGAAAATTAAGATTTATGAGAAGTTTGCATTGAGTCAAAAACCGAGAACATTTCAAAGCAGATCAGAGAATCGTGATCAGAGTGCCAAAACAGATGCAAGGACAGAGATTGGAACTAGACGATGTTTCAAATGTGGTTCAAAAGATCATATCGCAAAGGATTGCAAGGCAGAGTCGATTATTTGTTTCAAATGTAATCAGCCTGGACATAAATCAAATCAATGCGGAGTAAAAGAAGAGTTTAAAAAGCCGAAGCCTGAAAAGACAAACGTTCAGCAAATATCACAAGGGAAAAAGAATAGAGGATTTAAAAACGTAAAAATTGGACAAGGCACTGTGTCAGCACTTTTTGATTCAGGCAGTGACGTATGCACGATAAGTATGAGTACTTATGCTAAGCTTTATCCAGTTTCATTAAACGCAGAGAAAAAGCAATTGATTGGCATTGGAGGGAAAAGAATTTTCACAGCAGGAGATTTTGCAGTTGAAACACAATTAGATGATGTCCCAATTAGAATCATCTTTCACGTTGTTCGAGATGAAGACACTTTATATGATGCAGTTATTGGCAACGATGTTCTCCAGTATGTAAACGCCATCATGAATGCTAATGGAGTAACTTTTCAACCAATAAACGCAGGAAACACGAGAAAGCAGATTGAAGAAGTCCAAATAAATGACAGAGGTGAAGGCCTGAGTGAAGAAGTAGGTACAACTTTTTGCGAGGAATTCCAACAATTGATGGTGACAGATGTCAATGAACACATATCACAAAATTATGATGTTGATTTGTTTCATCTGAATACAACCATGCGAAAGAACGTAGAGAGATTAATAAGAGAGTACAAACCAATGAAGCCAGCTAATAGCCCAGTAGAAATGAAGTTGATATTAACTGATGATGTACCAGTTTATGAGAGACCTAGACGCCTACCACTTAACGACCAGCATTGGGTAGATAAGCAAATAAGAGAATGGCTTGAGGACGGAATAATACGACAGAGCACGTCTGAATACGCATCGCCAATTGTACTAGTATCAAAGAAGGACGGTACAAAACGACTTTGCTGTGATTTCAGAAGGATAAATGCAAAAATTATACGCGATAATTTTCCAATGGTATTAATTGATGACGTTCTACACAGATTGCAAGATGCAAAAGTTTATACTACACTGGATTTGAGTAACGGATTTTTCCATGTACCCGTAGAACCGAGTTCGCAAAAATATACGGCGTTTGTAACGCAAAACGGACAATATGAGTTTCGCTATGTGCCATTTGGAATTTCGAATTCGCCAGCAGTTTTTACAAGATATATATTTGCAGTGTTTCGAGAGTTAATCGAAGACGGAACGGTCGTGATTTATATGGATGATATAATCATACCATCGCAAAACGAAGAAGAAGGCATACAAAAGTTGGAAAAAGTATTAGATGTAGCGAGATTGTCTGGATTAAAAATTAAATGGAAGAAATGTCAGATACTCCAGAGAAAAGTAACATTTTTGGGATATGTTATCGAAAACTCAACTATATTGCCATCAACCGAGAAAACAGCAGCAATCAAAAATTTTCCGATACCGAGAGACAAAAAAGGAGTTCAACGATATTTGGGTTTGACTTCTTATTTTCGACGATTTGTAAAGAATTTCGCCACGTATGCAAGACCGCTTTCGAATTTGTTAAAGAAAAAGGCAAAATTTAAGATAGGTGATGAAGAGATTGCAGCATTTGAACAATTAAAAACATTCTTAGTGAGTTCACCAGTTTTAACATTATTCAATGAAAGAGCAGAAACTGAAATACATTGTGACGCGAGTATGTATGGGTATGGAGCAGTTTTGATGCAGAGAAATAGTGACGATCAGCAATATCACCCCGTTGAGTACATGAGTCGGAAAACTACTTCGTCTGAGCAGAAGTACCACTCATATGAATTAGAAGTTTTAGCGATTGTACGAGCACTGAAGAAATGGAGAATTTACGTCCTTGGACGCAAAATCAAGATTGTGACGGATTGTAACGCATTCACCCAGACGATGAAAAAAGCTGATGTTCCATTGAGAGTAGCGAGATGGGCTTTATTGTTGCAAGATTTTGACTATGAAATCGAACACAGATCAGGAACAAAAATGAGACATGTAGATGCATTAAGCAGAATTCATTACAGGATGACTGAAGACTCACTGAGGTTCAGAATAAAGCAAGCACAACTGCAAGATGATTGGATTAAGGCAATAAGAAAAATTTTGGAGACCGAGAGTTATGAAGACTTTTATTTGAAGCATGACATTTTACACAAAGACCCAAACAAGGATTTGATCGTAATACCGTCTAATATGGAAAAGGAAATCATAAGAATTGCACATCGACAAGGTCACTTTGCCGCAAAGAAAACACAAGAGTTAGTAGAGCGAGAATATTTTATACCGAGTTTGCCTAGCAAAGTAGATGAAATCGTTAAATCGTGCATCGAATGTATTGTAATTGATGCTAAGCATGGTAAAAAAGAAGGATTTCTTAACGTAATTGACAAGTCAGATAGACCGCTGAGAACGTATCATATTGACCACGTTGGACCAATGGAGTTGACCCACAAACAATATAATCATGTTCTGGTAGTGGTGGACGCATTTTCAAAATTTGTTTGGTTATATGCTACCAAGAGCACAGGAACCAATGAGGTGATTGATAGATTGCAGAAGCAAGCGCACATATTTGGAAATCCAGAACGAATTGTCACTGATAGGGGTACAGCATTTACATCACATGGTTTTAAAGAGTATTGCGACGAGGAGAAGATTCAGCATCTTTTAATTGCCACAGGTGTACCGCGAAGAAACGGGCAAGTTGAGCGTATCAACAAAATTGTGACTGGAATGTTAGCAAAACTTTGCGCAGAAAACCCAAAGGCATGGTATAAGCATGTAGGACGGGTACAGCAACTGATAAATTCGTCTCCGCCGAGAAGTACCAAGATAGCACCGTTTAAGATACTGACAGGCTTGAATATGAAAACGGCATTTAATAAAGATCTAGAGGCCGCATTGAATGATGAATTGTATCGAGAGCTACAAGAGGAAAAGGATGAACTTCGAAAGACAGCTAAAGAAAACATTTCCAAAGTTCAAGAAGAGAACCGACGAACGTACGATAAACATAGACGAGTTGAGAACGAATACCGACCAAACGAACTTGTTGCTATTAAACGCACACAATTTGAGCCAGGAGTTAAATTAAAACAAAAGTATCTAGGACCATATAGAGTACTAGACAGAATGAAACACGGACGGTATAACGTAGAGAAGTTAGGAGATACTGAAGGACCAAGAAAGACAGTTACTGTTGCCGAATATATGAAAAATGGATTCCGACATTCGAGGCGAATGTAAGTTCAGGACGGCCGACTGTAGGAATGGGTGGTAACACTAGAAAATTAAGAAGTGGACGTATTGTTTAAATCAGATTGGCAGTCCTCAGCATGATCATAGAGTAGAGAAACAAGAAGAAGTAAAATCATTCTAAGTTCAGCTGTTGAGAGTGAAATACGCATATTGTTATTAAACCTAAGCATTACCTTTTTATATTCAAATATATATTTAATACAACTAAATGAGTGTTGTTATTAAAGTGCGGGCTTAGAATCCTATTGACGGAAAACAAATACGTTCACGAGTCAACATAAACGCGCTCGTTTGGAACTTCGCCAATAGTTAACCAACGTAGGGTTTGTGCTGAGTGCATAAGCAAATCCTACACTAGAATTATGGAAAAGTACTTTGCGAAAATAATCGGCAGTAGGACGGAATAGTGTTGACCACCGATTAGTTTTTTGCTAATAACTCTTGCATCCTTCGACCGACTTCTTTGACTTAGAGCTCGATGGAAAGCTAATCTGTTCCTCTTTCAGATGGCATTAACATATTTTACGAAAAGTCATAACAAATAAAATCTTTTTTGATCAAAACTAAAATATCATCGAAATCATTGAAAATGAAGTACCTTATCAGACGAAAGTATGCCATCTTTCAGATGGCATTAACATATTTTACGAAAAGTTGTAAGAAATAAAATTGTTTTGATCAAAACTAAAATATTCTCGAAATCATTGAAGAAGAAGTACCTTATCAGACGAAAATATGCCTTATCTAATAAGAGACATTTAAATTTTTTTAATTACATAAATGGGCGGCGTTTTATTCAGAATTAACAGTTTTTTACATGGACAAAAAATTCGTTTAATTTTTTCGCATTAAATACTAGAATTATAGAAAAGTACTTTGCGAAAAGAATCGGTAGTAGGACGGAAACATGTTGACCACCGATTAGTTTTTTGCTAATAACTCTTGCATCCTTCGACCGACTTCTTCGACTAAGGGCTCGATGGAAAGCTTATCTGTTCCTCTTACAGATGGCATTAACATATTTTACGAAAAGTTGTAAGAAATAAAATTGTTTTGATCAAAACTAAAATATCCTCGAAATCATTGAAGAAGAAGTACCTCATCAGACGAAAATATGCCTTATCTAATAAGAGACATTTAAATTTTTTTAATTACATAAATGGGTGGCATTTTATTCATAATTAATAGTTTTTTACATGGACAAAAAATTCGTTTAATTTTTTCGCATTAAATACTAAAATTATAGAAAAGTACTTTGCGAAAATAATCGGCAGTAGGACGGAATCGTGTTGACCACCGATTAGTTTTTTGCTAATAACTCTTGCATCCTTCGACCGACTTCTTCGACTAAGGGCTCGATGGAAAGCTTATCTGTTCCTCTTTCAGATGGCATTAACATATTTTACGAAAAGTTACAACAAATAAAATTTTTTTTGATCAAAACTAAAATATCCTCGAAATCATTAAAGAAGAAGTACCTTATCAGACGAAAATATGCCTCACCTAATAAGAGACATTTAAATTTTTTTTAATTGCGTAAATGGGTGGCATTTTATTCAGAGTTAATAGTTTTTTACATGGACAAAATATTCTTTTAATTTTTTCCCATTAAATTCTAGAATTATAGAAAAGTACTTTGCGAAAAGAATCGGCAGTAGAACGGAATCGTGTTGACCACCGCCTATTTTTTTGATAATAACTCTTGCATCCTTCAACCGACTTTTTCGACTAAGAGCTAGATGGAAAGCTTATCTGTTCCTCTTTCAGATGTCATTAACATATTTTACGAGAAGTCATAAGAAATAAAATTTTTTTGATCAAAACTAAAATATCCTCGAAATCATTGAAGAAGATGTACCTTATCAGACGAAAATATGCCTTATCTAATAAGAGACATTTAAATTTTTTTAATTACATAAATGGGCGGCATTTTATTCAGATTTAATAGTTTTTTATATCGACAAAAAATTCGTTTAATTTTTTCTTATTAAATACTAGAATTATAGAAAAGTACTTTGCGAAAATAATCGGCAGTAGGACGGAATCGTGTTGACCACCGATTAGTTTTTTGCTAATAACTCTTGCATCCTTCGACCGACTTCTTTGACTTAGAGCTCGATGGAAAGCTAATCTGTTCCTCTTTCAGATGGCATTAACATATTTTACGAAAAGTCATAACAAATAAAATCTTTTTTGATCAAAACTAAAATATCATCGAAATCATTGAAAATGAAGTACCTTATCAGACGAAAGTATGCCATCTTTCAGATGGCATTAACATATTTTACGAAAAGTTGTAAGAAATAAAATTGTTTTGATCAAAACTAAAATATTCTCGAAATCATTGAAGAAGAAGTACCTAATCAGACGAAAATATGCCTTATCTAATAAGAGACATTTAAATTTTTTTAATTACATAAATGGGCGGCGTTTTATTCAGAATTAATAGTTTTTTACATGGACAAAAAATTCGTTTAATTTTTTCGCATTAAATACTAGAATTATAGAAAAGTACTTTGCGAAAAGAATCGGTAGTAGGACGGAAACATGTTGACCACCGATTAGTTTTTTGCTAATAACTCTTGCATCCTTCGACCGACTTCTTCGACTAAGAGCTCGAAGGAAAGCTTATCTGTTCCTTTTCAGATGGCATTAACATATTTTACGAAAAGTCATAAGAAATAAAATTTTTTTGATCAAAACTAAAATATCATCGAAATCATTGAAGAAGAAGTACCTTATCAGACGAAAATATGCCTTATCTAATAAGAGACATTTAAATTTTTTTAATTACATAAATGGGTGGCATTTTATTCATAATTAATAGTTTTTTATATGGACAAAAAATTCGTTTAATTTTTTCGCATTAAATACTAAAATTATAGAAAAGTACTTTGCGAAAATAATCGGCAGTAGGACGGAATCGTGTTGACCACCGATTAGTTTTTTGCTAATAACTCTTGCATCCTTCGACCGACTTCTTCGACTAAGGGCTCGATGGAAAGCTTATCTGTTCCTCTTTCAGATGGCATTAACATATTTTACGAAAAGTTATAAGAAATAAAATTTTTTTTGATCAAAACTAAAATATCCTCGAAATCATTGAAGAAGAAGTACCTTATCAGACGAAAATATGCCTTATCTAATAAGAGACATTTAAATTTTTTTAATTGCATAAATGGGTGGCATTTTATTCAGAATTAATAGTTTTTTACATGGACAAAAAATTCGTTTAATTTTTTCGCATTAAATACTAGAATTATAGAAAAGTACTTTGCGAAAAGAATCGGCAGTAGAACGGAATCGTGTTGACCACCGCCTATTTTTTTGATAATAACTCTTGCATCCTTCAACCGACTTTTTCGACTAAGAGCTGGATGGAAAGCTTATCTGTTCCTCTTTCAGATGGCATTAACATATTTTACGAGAAGTCATAAGAAATAAAATTTTTTTGATCAAAACTAAAATATCCTCGAAATCATTGTAGAAGATGTACCTTATCAGACGAAAATATGCCTTATCTAATAAGAGACATTTAAATTTTTTTAATTACATAAATGGGCGGCATTTTATTCAGAATTAATAGTTTTTTATATGGACAAAAAATTCGTTTAATTTTTTTCGCATTAAATACTAGAATTATAGAAAAGTACTTTGCGAAAATAATCGGCAGAAGGACGGAATCGTATTGACCACCGATTAGTTTTTTGCTAATAACTCTTGCATCCTTCGACCGACTTCTTTGACTTAGAGCTCGATGGAAAGCTAATCTGTTCCTCTTTCAGATGCCATTAACATATTTTACGAAAAGTCATAAGAAATAAAATCTTTTTTGATCAAAACTAAAATATCATCGAAATCATTGAAAATGAAGTACCTTATCAGACGAAAATATACCATCTTTCAGATGGCATTAACATATTTTACGAAAAGTTGTAAGAAATAAAATTGTTTTGATCAAAACTAAAATATCCTCGAAATCATTGAAGAAGAAGTACCTTATCAGACGAAAATATGCCTTATCTAATAAGAGACATTTAAATTTTTTTAATTACATAAATGGGCGGCGTTTTATTCAGAATTAATAGTTTTTTACATGGACAAAAAATTCGTTTAATTTCTTCGCATTAAATACTAGAATTATAGAAAAGTACTTTGCGAAAATAATCGGCAGTAGGACGGAATCGTGTTGACCACCGATTAGTTTTTTGCTAATAACTCTTGCATCCTTCGACCGACTTCTTCGACTAAGGGCTCGATGGAAAGCTTATCTATTCCTCTTTCAGATGGCATTAACATATTTTACGAAAAGTTATAACAAATAAAATTTTTTTTGATCAAAACTAAAATATCCTCGAAATCATTGAAGAAGAAGTACCTTATCAGACGAAAATATGCCTTATCTAATAAGAGACATTTAAATTTTTTTAATTACATAAATGGGCGGCGTTTTATTCAGAATTAATAGTTTTTTACATGGACAAAAAATTCGTTTAATTTCTTCGCATTAAATACTAGAATTATAGAAAAGTACTTTGCGAAAATAATCGGCAGTAGGACGGAATCGTGTT
The DNA here is from genome assembly GCA_034638295.1 of Phortica okadai. Taxonomy (NCBI): domain Eukaryota; kingdom Metazoa; phylum Arthropoda; class Insecta; order Diptera; family Drosophilidae; genus Phortica; species Phortica okadai. Next base: position 24,729,912 of record CM067850.1, on the reverse strand, counting down.
GACCACCGATTAGTTTTTTCTAATAACTCTTGCATCCTTCGGCCGACTTCTTTGACTTAGAGCTCGATGGAAAGCTAATCTGTTGCTCTTTCAGATGGCATTAACATATTTTACGAAAAGTCATAAGAAATAAAATCTTTTTTGATCAAAACTAAAATATCATCGAAATCATTGAAAATGAAGTACCTTATCAGACGAAAATATGCCATCTTTCAGATGGCATTAACATATTTTACGAAAAGTTGTAAGAAATAAAATTGTTTTGATCAAAACTAAAATATCCTCGAAATCATTGAAGAAGAAGTACCTTATCAGACGAAAATATGCCTTATCTAATAAGAGACATTTAAATTTTTTTAATTGCATAAATGGGTGGCATTTTATTCAGAATTAATAGTTTTTTACATGGACAAAAAATTCGTTTAATTTTTTCGCATTAAATACTAGAATTATAGAAAAGTACTTTGCGAAAATAATCGGCAGTAGGACGGAATCGTGTTGACCACCGATTAGTTTTTTGCTAATAACTCTTGCATCCTTCGACCGACTTCTTCGACTAAGAGCTCGATGGAAAGCTTATCTGTTCCTCTTTCAGATGGCATTAACATATTTTACGAAAAGTCGTAAGAAATAAAATTATTTTTGATCAAAACTAAAATATCCTCGAAATCATTGAAGACGAAGTACCTTATCAGATGTAAATACGCCTTATTTTACGAAAAGTCGTAAGAAATAAAATTTTTATGATCAAAACTTAAATATCATCGAAATCATTGAAAATGAAGTATCTTATCAGACGAAAATATGACTTATCTATAAGAGACATTAACATTTTTTTAATTGCGTAAATGGGCGGCATTTTATTCAGAATTAATAGTTTTTTACATGGACAAAAAATTCGATTAATTTTTTCGCATTAAATACTAGAATTATAGAAAAGTACTTTGCGAAAATAATCGGTAGTAGGACGGAATCGTGTTGACCACCGATTAGTTTTTTGTTAATAACTGTTGCATCCTTCGACCGACTTCTTCGACTTAAAGCTTGATGCAAAGCTTATCTGTTCCTCTTTTAGATGGCATTAACATATTTTACGAAAAGTCGTAAGAAATAAAATTTTTTTGATCAAAACTAAAATATCCTCGGAATCATTGAAGAAGATGTACCTTATCAGACGAAAATATGCCTTATCTTATAAGAGACATTTAAATTTTTTTAATTACATAAATGGGCGGCATTTTATTCAGAATTAAGAGTTTTTTATATAGACAAAAAATTAGTTAGTTTTTTGATAATAACTCTTGCATCCTTCAACCGACTTCTTCGACTGAGAGCTTGATGCAAAGCTTATCTGTTCCTCTTTCAGATGGCATTAACATATTTTACGAAAAGTCATAAGAAATAAAATTTATTTTTGATCAAAACCAAAATATCCTCGAAATCATGGAAAAAGAAGTAGCTTATCAGACGAAAATATGCCTTATCTTATAAGAGACATGTAAACTTTTTTAATTGCATAAATGGGCGGTATTTTATTCAGAATTAATAGTTTTTACATGGACAGAATTAAAAGTTTTTTACATGGACAAAAAATTCGTTTAATTTTTTCCCATTAAATACTAGAATTATAGAAAAGTACTTTGCGAAAAGAATCGGCAGTAGGACGGAAACGTGTTGACCACCGATTAGTTTTTTGCTAATAATTCTTGCATCCTTCGACCGACTTCTTCGACTAAGAGCTCGATAGAAAGCTTATCTGTTCCTCTTTCAGATGGCATTAACACATTTCACGAAAAGTCATAAGAAATACAATTTTTTTGATCAAAACTAAAATATCCTCGAAATCATTGAAAAAGAAGTACCTTATCAGACGAAAATATGCCTTACCTAATAAGAGACATTTTAATTTTTTTAATTGCGTAAATGGGCGGCATTTTATTCAGAGTTAATTGTTTTTTACATGGACAAAATATTCGTTTAATTTTTTCCCATTAAATACTAGAATTATAGAAAAGTACTTTGCGAAAAGAATCGGCAGTAGGACGGAAACGTGTTGACCACCGATTAGTTTTTTGCTAATAATTCTTGCATCCTTCGACCGACTTCTTCGACTAAGCGCTCGATGGAAAGCTTATCTGTTCCTCCTTCAGATGGCATTAACATATTTTACGAAAAGTCACAAGAAATAAAATTTTTTTTGATCAAAACTAAAATATTCTCGAAATCATTGAAGGAGAAGTACCTTATCAGACGAAAATATGCCTTATCTAATAAGAGACATTTACATTTTTTTAATTGCATAAATGGACGGCATTTTATTCAGAATTAATAGTTTTTTACATGGACAGAATTAATAGTTTTTTACATGGACAGAATTAAAAGTTTTTTACATGGACATTAAATACTAGAATTATAGAAAAGTACTTTGCGAAAATAATCGGCAGTAGGACGGTATCGTGTTGACCACCGATTAGTTTTTTGCTAATAACTGTTGCATCCTTCGACCGACTTCTTCGACTAAGCGCTCGATGGAAAGCTTATCTGTTCCTCCTTCAGATGGCATTAACATATTTTACGAAAAGTCACAAGAAATAAAATTTTTTTTGATCAAAACTAAAATATTCTCGAAATCATTGAAGGAGAAGTACCTTATCAGACGAAAATATGACTTATCTATAAGAGACATTAACATTTTTTTAATTGCGTAAATGGGCGGCATTTTATTCAGAATTAATAGTTTTTTACATGGACAAAAAATTCGTTTAATTTTTTCGCATTAAATACTAGAATTATAGAAAAGTACTTTGCGAAAATAATCGGTAGTAGGACGGAATCGTGTTGACCACCGATTAGTTTTTTGTTAATAACTGTTGCATCCTTCGACCGACTTCTTCGACTTAAAGCTTGATGCAAAGCTTATCTGTTCCTCTTTTAGATGGCATTAACATATTTTACGAAAAGTCGTAAGAAATAAAATTTTTTTGATCAAAACTAAAATATCCTCGGAATCATTGAAGAAGATGTACCTTATCAGACGAAAATATGCCTTATCTTATAAGAGACATTTAAATTTTTTTAATTACATAAATGGGCGGCATTTTATTCAGAATTAAGAGTTTTTTATATAGACAAAAAATTAGTTAGTTTTTTGATAATAACTCTTGCATCCTTCAACCGACTTCTTCGACTAAGAGCTTGATGCAAAGCTTATCTGTTCCTCTTTCAGATGGCATTAACATATTTTACGAAAAGTCATAAGAAATAAAATTTATTTTTGATCAAAACCAAAATATCCTCGAAATCATGGAAAAAGAAGTAGCTTATCAGACGAAAATATGCCTTATCTTATAAGAGACATGTAAACTTTTTTAATTGCATAAATGGGCGGTATTTTATTCAGAACTAATAGTTTTTACATGGACAGAATTAAAAGTTTTTTACATGGACAAAAAATTCGTTTAATTTTTTCCCATTAAATACTAGAATTATAGAAAAGTACTTTGCGAAAAGAATCGGCAGTAGGACGGAAACGTGTTGACCACCGATTAGTTTTTTGCTAATAATTCTTGCATCCTTCGACCGACTTCTTCGACTAAGAGCTCGATAGAAAGCTTATCTGTTCCTCTTTCAGATGGCATTAACACATTTTACGAAAAGTCATAAGAAATAAAATTTATTTTTGATCAAAACCAAAATATCCTCGGAATCATTGAAGAAGATGTACCTTATCAGACGAAAATATGCCTTATCTTATAAGAGACATTTAAATTTTTTTAATTACATAAATGGGCGGCATTTTATTCAGAATTAAGAGTTTTTTATATAGACAAAAAATTAGTTAGTTTTTTGATAATAACTCTTGCATCCTTCAACCGACTTCTTCGACTAAGAGCTTGATGCAAAGCTTATCTGTTCCTCTTTCAGATGGCATTAACATATTTTACGAAAAGTCATAAGAAATAAAATTTATTTTTGATCAAAACCAAAATATCCTCGAAATCATGGAAAAAGAAGTACCTTATCAGACGAAAATATGCCTTATCTAATAAGAGACATTTAAATTTTTTTAATTGCATAAATGGGCGGCATTTTATTCAGAATTAATAGTTTTTTACATGGACAAAAAATTCGTTTAATTTTTTCCCATTAAATACTAGAATTATAGAAAAACTTAGCGAAAAGAATCGGCAGTAGGACGGAATCGTGTTGACCACTGATTAGTTTTTTTGCTAATAACTCTTGCATCCTTCGACCGACTTCTTCGACTTATATGTTCCTCTTTCAGATGGCATTAACAGATTTTACGAAAAGTCGTAAGAAATAAAATTTATTTTTGATCAAAACCAAAATATCCTCGAAATCATCGAAAAAGAAGTAGCTTATCAGACGAAAATATGCCTTATCTTATAAGAGACATTTAAACTTTTTTAATTGCATAAATGGGCGGTATTTTATTCAGAATTAATATATTTTACATGGACAGTATTAAAAGTTTTTTACATGGACAAAAAATTCGTTTAATTTTTTCCCATTAAATACTAGAATTATAGAAAAGTACTTTGCGAAAAGAATCGGCAGTAGGACGGAAACGTGTTGACCACCGATTAGTTTTTTGCTAATAATTCTTGCATCCTTCGACCGACTTCTTCGACTAAGAGCTCGATAGAAAGCTTATCTGTTCCTCTTTCAGATGGCATTAACACATTTCACGAAAAGTCATAAGAAATACAATTTTTTTGATCAAAACTAAAATATCCTCGAAATCATTGAAAAAGAAGTACCTTATCAGACGAAAATATGCCTTACCTAATAAGAAACATTTTAATTTTTTTAATTGCGTAAATGGGCGGCATTTTATTCAGAGTTAATTGTTTTTTACATGGACAAAATATTCGTTTAATTTTTTCCCATTAAATACTAGAATTATAGAAAAGTACTTTGCGAAAAGAATCGGCAGTAGGACGGAAACGTGTTGACCAGCGATTAGTTTTTTGCTAATAATTCTTGCATCCTTCGACCGACTTCTTCGACTAAGAGCTCGATAGAAAGCTTATCTGTTCCTCTTTTAGATGGCATTAACACATTTTACGAAAAGTCATAAGAAATACAATTTTTTTGATCAAAACTAAAATATCCTCGAAATCATTGAAGAAGAAGTACCTTATCAGACGAAAATATGCCTTATCTAATAAGAGACATTTAAATTTTTTTAATTGCGTAAATGGGCGGCATTTTATTCAGAGTTAATTGTTTTTTACATGGACAAATTATTCGTTTAATTTTTTCCCATTAAATACTAGAATTATAGAAAAGTACTTTGCGAAAAGAATCGGCAGTAGGACGGAAACGTGTTGACCACCGATTAGTTTTTTGCTAATAACTCTTGTATCCTTCGACCGACTTCTTTGACTTAGAGCTCGATGGAAAGCTAATCTGTTCCTCTTTCAGATGGCATTAACATATTTTACGAAAAGTTGTAAGAAATAAAATTGTTTTGAGCAAAACTAAAATATCCTCGAAATCATTGAAGAAGAAGTACCTTATCAGACGAAAATATGCCTTATCTAATAAGAGACATTTAAATTTTTTTAATTACATAAATGGGCGGCGTTTTATTCAGAATTAATAGTTTTTTATATGGACAAAAAATTCGTTTAATTTTTTCCCATTAAATACTTGAATTATAGAAAAGTACTTTGCGAAAAGAATCGGCAGTGGGTTGGAATCGTGTTGACCATCGATTAGTTTTTTGCTAATAACTCTTGTATCCTTCGACCGACTTCTTCGACTAAGAGCTCGCTGGAAAGCTTATCTGTTACTTTTCAGATGGCATTAACATATTTTACGAAAAGTCATAAGAAATAAAATTTTTTTGATCAAATCTAAAATATCCTCGCAATCATTGAAGAAGAAGTACCTTATCAGACGAAAATATGCCTTATCTAATAAAAACAATTAAAATTTTTTTAATTACATAAATGGGCGGCGTTTTATTCAGAATTAATAGTTTTTTACATGGACACAAAATTCGTTTAATTTTTTCCCATTAAATACTAGAATTATAGAAAAGTACTTTGAGAAAAGAATCGGCAGTAGGACGGAATCGTGTTTACCACCGATTAGTTTTTTGCTAATAACTCTTGCATCCTTCGACCGACTTCTTTGACTTAGAGCTCGATGGAAAGCTAATCTGTTCCTCTTTCAGATGGCATTAACATATTTTACGAAAAGTCATAAGAAATAAAATCTTTTTTGATCAAAACTAAAATATCATCGAAATCATTGAAAATGAAGTACCTTATCAGACGAAAATATGCCATCTTTCAGATGGCATTAACATATTTTACGAAAAGTTGTAAGAAATCAAATTGTTTTGATCAAAACTAGAATATCCTCGAAATCATTGAAGAAGAAGTACCTTATCAGACGAAAATATGCCTTATCTAATAAGAGACATTTAAATTTTTTTAATTACATAAATGGGCGGCGTTTTATTCAGAATTAATAGTTTTTTACATGGACAAAAAATTCGTTTAATTTCTTCGCATTAAATACTAGAATTATAGAAAAGTACTTTGCGAAAAGAATCGGTAGTAGGACGGAAACATGTTGACCACCGATTAGTTATTTGCTAATAACTCTTGCATCCTTCGACCGACTTCTTCGACTAAGAGCTCGAAGGAAAGCTTATCTGTTCCTTTTCAGATGGCATGAACATATTTTACGAAAAGTCATAAGAAATACAATTTTTTTTATCAACACTAAAATATCCTCGAAATCATTGAAGAAGAAGTACCTTATCAGACGAAAATATGCCTTATCTAATAAGCGACATTTAAATTTTTTTAATTACATAAATGGGTGGCATTTTATTCAGAATTAATAGTTTATTACATGGACAAAAAATTCGTTTAATTTTTTCGCATTAAATACTAAAATTATAGAAAAGTACTTTGCGAAAATAATCGGCAGTAGGACGGAAACGTGTTGACCACCGATTAGTTTTTTGCTAATAACTCTTGCATCCTTCGACCGACTTCTTCGACTAAGAGCTCGATGGAAAGCTTATCTGTTCCTCTTTCAGATGGCATTAACATATTTTACGAAAAGTTATAAGAAATAAAATTTTTTTTGATCAAAACTAAAATATCATCGAAACCATTGAAGAAGAAGTACCTTATCAGACGAAAATATGCCTTATCTAATAAGAGACATTTAAATTTCATTAATTGCATAAATGGGTGGCATTTTATTCAGAATTAATAGTTTTTTACATGGACAAAAAATTCGTTTAATTTTTTCGCATTAAATACTAGAATTATAGAAAAGTACCTTGCGAAAATAATCGGCAGTAGGACGGAATCGTGTTGACCACCGATTAGTTTTTTGCTAATAACTCTTGCATCCTTCGACCGACTTCTTCGACTAAGAGCTCGATGGGAAGCTTATCTGTTGCTCTTTCAGATGGCATTAACATATTTTACGAAAAGTCGTAAGAAATAAAATTATTTTTGATCAAAACTAAAATATCCTCGAAATCATTGAAGAAGAAGTACCTTATCAGACGAAAATATGCCTTATCTAATAAGAGACATTTAAATTTTTTTAATTGCATAAATGGGCGGCATTTTATTCAGAATTAATAGTTTTTTACATGGACAAAAAATTCGTTTAATTTTTTCGCATTAAATACTAGAATTATAGAAAAGTACTTTGCGAAAATAATCGGTAGTAGGACGGAATCGTGTTGACCACCGATTAGTTTTTTGTTAATAACTGTTGCATCCTTCGACCGACTTCTTCGACTTAAAGCTTGATGCAAAGCTTATCTGTTCCTCTTTTAGATGGCATTAACATATTTTACGAAAAGTCGTAAGAAATAAAATTTTTTTGATCAAAACTAAAATATCCTCGGAATCATTGAAGAAGATGTACCTTATCAGACGAAAATATGCCTTATCTTATAAGAGACATTTAAATTTTTTTAATTACATAAATGGGCGGCATTTTATTCAGAATTAAGAGTTTTTTATATAGACAAAAAATTAGTTAGTTTTTTGATAATAACTCTTGCATCCTTCAACCGACTTCTTCGACTGAGAGCTCGATGGAAAGCTAATATGTTCCTCTTTCAGATGGCATTAACATATTTTACGAAAAGTCATAAGAAATAAAATTTATTTTTGATCAAAACCAAAATATCCTCGAAATCATGGAAAAAGAAGTAGCTTATCAGACGAAAATATGCCTTATCTTATAAGAGACATGTAAACTTTTTTAATTGCATAAATGGGCGGTATTTTATTCAGAATTAATAGTTTTTACATGGACAGAATTAAAAGTTTTTTACATGGACGAAAAATTCGTTTAATTTTTTCCCATTAAATACTAGAATTATAGAAAAGTACTTTGCGAAAAGAATCGGCAGTAGGACGGAAACGTGTTGACCACCGATTAGTTTTTTGCTAATAATTCTTGCATCCTTCGACCGACTTCTTCGACTAAGAGCTCGATAGAAAGCTTATCTGTTCCTCTTTCAGATGGCATTAACACATTTCACGAAAAGTCATAAGAAATACAATTTTTTTGATCAAAACTAAAATATCCTCGAAATCATTGAAAAAGAAGTACCTTATCAGACGAAAATATGCCTTACCTAATAAGAGACATTTTAATTTTTTTAATTGCGTAAATGGGCGGCATTTTATTCAGAGTTAATTGTTTTTTACATGGACAAAATATTCGTTTAATTTTTTCCCATTAAATACTAGAATTATAGAAAAGTACTTTGCGAAAAGAATCGGCAGTAGGACGGAAACGTGTTGACCACCGATTAGTTTTTTGCTAATAATTCTTGCATCCTTCGACCGACTTCTTCGACTAAGAGCTCGATAGAAAGCTTATCTGTTCCTCTTTTAGATGGCATTAACACATTTTACGAAAAGTCATAAGAAATACAATTTTTTTGATCAAAACTAAAATATCCTCGAAATCATTGAAGAAGAAGTACCTTATCAGACGAAAATATGCCTTATCTAATAAGAGACATTTAAATTTTTTTAATTGCGTAAATGGGCGGCATTTTATTCAGAGTTAATTGTTTTTTACATGGACAAAATATTCGTTTAATTTTTTCCCATTAAATACTAGAATTATAGAAAAGTACTTTGCGAAAATAATCGGCAGTAGGACGGTATCGTGTTGACCACCGATTAGTTTTTTGCTAATAACTGTTGCATCCTTCGACCGACTCCTTCGACTAAGCGCTCGATGGAAAGCTTATCTGTTCCTCCTTCAGATGGCATTAACATATTTTACGAAAAGTCACAAGAAATAAAATTTTTTTTGATCAAAACTAAAATATTCTCGAAATCATTGAAGGAGAAGTACCTTATCAGACGGAAATATGCCTTATCTAATAAGAGACATTTACATTTTTTTAATTGCATAAATGGACGGCATTTTATTCAGAATTAATAGTTTTTTACATGGACAGAATTAATAGTTTTTTACATGGACAGAATTAAAAGTTTTTTACATGGACATTAAATACTAGAATTATAGAAAAGTACTTTGCGAAAATAATCGGCAGTAGGACGGTATCGTGTTGACCACCGATTAGTTTTTTGCTAATAACTGTTGCATCCTTCGACCGACTTCTTCGACTAAGCGCTCGATGGAAAGCTTATCTGTTCCTCCTTCAGATGGCATTAACATATTTTACGAAAAGTCACAAGAAATAAAATTTTTTTTGATCAAAACTAAAATATTCTCGAAATCATTGAAGGAGAAGTACCTTATCAGACGAAAATATGACTTATCTATAAGAGACATTAACATTTTTTTTATTGCGTAAATGGGCGGCATTTTATTCAGAATTAATAGTTTTTTACATGGACAAAAAATTCGTTTAATTTTTTCGCATTAAATACTAGAATTATAGAAAAGTACTTTGCGAAAATAATCGGTAGTAGGACGGAATCGTGTTGACCACCGATTAGTTTTTTGTTAATAACTGTTGCATCCTTCGACCGACTTCTTCGACTTAAAGCTTGATGCAAAGCTTATCTGTTCCTCTTTTAGATGGCATTAACATATTTTACGAAAAGTCGTAAGAAATAAAATTTTTTTGATCAAAACTAAAATATCCTCGGAATCATTGAAGAAGATGTACCTTATCAGACGAAAATATGCCTTATCTTATAAGAGACATTTAAATTTTTTTAATTACATAAATGGGCGGCATTTTATTCAGAATTAAGAGTTTTTTATATAGACAAAAAATTAGTTAGTTTTTTGATAATAACTCTTGCATCCTTCAACCGACTTCTTCGACTAAGAGCTTGATGCAAAGCTTATCTGTTCCTCTTTCAGATGGCATTAACATATTTTACGAAAAGTCATAAGAAATAAAATTTATTTTTGATCAAAACCAAAATATCCTCGAAATCATGGAAAAAGAAGTAGCTTATCAGACGAAAATATGCCTTATCTTATAAGAGACATGTAAACTTTTTTAATTGCATAAATGGGTGGTATTTTATTCAGAATTAATAGTTTTTACATGGACAGAATTAAAAGTTTTTTACATGGACAAAAAATTCGTTTAATTTTTTCCCATTAAATACTAGAATTATAGAAAAGTACTTTGCGAAAAGAATCGGCAGTAGGACGGAAACGTGTTGACCACCGATTAGTTTTTTGCTAATAATTCTTGCATCCTTCGACCGACTTCTTCGACTAAGAGCTCGATAGAAAGCTTATCTGTTCCTCTTTCAGATGGCATTAACACATTTTACGAAAAGTCATAAGAAATAAAATTTATTTTTGATCAAAACCAAAATATCCTCGGAATCATTGAAGAAGATGTACCTTATCAGACGAAAATATGCCTTATCTTATAAGAGACATTTAAATTTTTTTAATTACATAAATGGGCGGCATTTTATTCAGAATTAAGAGTTTTTTATATAGACAAAAAATTAGTTAGTTTTTTGATAATAACTCTTGCATCCTTCAACCGACTTCTTCGACTAAGAGCTTGATGCAAAGCTTATCTGTTTCTCTTTCAGATGGCATTAACATATTTTACGAAAAGTCATAAGAAATAAAATTTATTTTTGATCAAAACCAAAATATCCTCGAAATCATGGAAAAAGAAGTACCTTATCAGACGAAAATATGCCTTACCTAATAAGAAACATTTAAATTTTTTTAATTGCATAAATGGGCGGCATTTTATTCAGAATTAATAGTTTTTTACATGGACAAAAAATTCGTTTAATTTTTTCCCATTAAATACTAGAATTATAGAAAAACTTAGCGAAAAGAATCGGCAGTAGGACGGAATCGTGTTGACCACTGATTAGTTTTTTTGCTAATAACTCTTGCATCCTTCGACCGACTTCTTCGACTTATATGTTCCTCTTTCAGATGGCATTAACAGATTTTACGAAAAGTCGTAAGAAATAAAATTTATTTTTGATCAAAACCAAAATATCCTCGAAATCATCGAAAAAGAAGTAGCTTATCAGACGAAAATATGCCTTATCTTATAAGAGACATTTAAACTTTTTTAATTGCATAAATGGGCGGTATTTTATTCAGAATTAATATATTTTACATGGACAGTATTAAAAGTTTTTTACATGGACAAAAAATTCGTTTAATTTTTTCCCATTAAATACTAGAATTATAGAAAAGTACTTTGCGAAAAGAATCGGCAGTAGGACGGAAACGTGTTGACCAGCGATTAGTTTTTTGCTAATAATTCTTGCATCCTTCGACCGACTTCTTCGACTAAGAGCTCGATAGAAAGCTTATCTGTTCCTCTTTTAGATGGCATTAACACATTTTACGAAAAGTCATAAGAAATACAATTTTTTTGATCAAAACTAAAATATCCTCGAAATCATTGAAGAAGAAGTACCTTATCAGACGAAAATATGCCTTATCTAATAAGAGACATTTAAATTTTTTTAATTGCGTAAATGGGCGGCATTTTATTCAGAGTTAATTGTTTTTTACATGGACAAATTATTCGTTTAATTTTTTCCCATTAAATACTAGAATTATAGAAAAGTACTTTGCGAAAAGAATCGGCAGTAGGACGGAAACGTGTTGACCACCGATTAGTTTTTTGCTAATAACTCTTGTATCCTTCGACCGACTTCTTTGACTTAGAGCTCGATGGAAAGCTAATCTGTTCCTCTTTCAGATGGCATTAACATATTTTACGAAAAGTTGTAAGAAATAAAATTGTTTTGAGCAAAACTAAAATATCCTCGAAATCATTGAAGAAGAAGTACCTTATCAGACGAAAATATGCCTTATCTAATAAGAGACATTTAAATTTTTTTAATTACATAAATGGGCGGCGTTTTATTCAGAATTAATAGTTTTTTATATGGACAAAAAATTCGTTTAATTTTTTCCCATTAAATACTTGAATTATAGAAAAGTACTTTGCGAAAAGAATCGGCAGTGGGTTGGAATCGTGTTGACCATCGATTAGTTTTTTGCTAATAACTCTTGTATCCTTCGACCGACTTCTTCGACTAAGAGCTCGCTGGAAAGCTTATCTGTTACTTTTCAGATGGCATTAACATATTTTACGAAAAGTCATAAGAAATAAAATTTTTTTGATCAAATCTAAAATATCCTCGCAATCATTGAAGAAGAAGTACCTTATCAGACGAAAATATGCCTTATCTAATAAAAACAATTAAAATTTTTTTAATTACATAAATGGGCGGCGTTTTATTCAGAATTAATAGTTTTTTACATGGACACAAAATTCGTTTAATTTTTTCCCATTAAATACTAGAATTATAGAAAAACTTAGCGAAAAGAATCGGCAGTAGGACGGAATCGTGTTGACCACTGATTAGTTTTTTTGCTAATAACTCTTGCATCCTTCGACCGACTTCTTCGACTTATATGTTCCTCTTTCAGATGGCATTAACAGATTTTACGAAAAGTCGTAAGAAATAAAATTTATTTTTGATCAAAACCAAAATATCCTCGAAATCATCGAAAAAGAAGTAGCTTATCAGACGAAAATATGCCTTATCTTATAAGAGACATTTAAACTTTTTTAATTGCATAAATGGGCGGTATTTTATTCAGAATTAATATATTTTACATGGACAGTATTAAAAGTTTTTTACATGGACAAAAAATTCGTTTAATTTTTTCCCATTAAATACTAGAATTATAGAAAAGTACTTTGCGAAAAGAATCGGCAGTAGGACGGAAACGTGTTGACCACCGATTAGTTTTTTGCTAATAATTCTTGCATCCTTCGACCGACTTCTTCGACTAAGAGCTCGATAGAAAGCTTATCTGTTCCTCTTTCAGATGGCATTAACACATTTCACGAAAAGTCATAAGAAATACAATTTTTTTGATCAAAACTAAAATATCCTCGAAATCATTGAAAAAGAAGTACCTTATCAGACGAAAATATGCCTTACCTAATAAGAAACATTTTAATTTTTTTAATTGCGTAAATGGGCGGCATTTTATTCAGAGTTAATTGTTTTTTACATGGACAAAATATTCGTTTAATTTTTTCCCATTAAATACTAGAATTATAGAAAAGCACTTTGCGAAAAGAATAGGCAGTAGGACGGAAACGTGTTGACCACCGATTAGTTTTTTGCTAATAATTCTTGCATCCTTCGACCGACTTCTTCGACTAAGAGCTCGATAGAAAGATTATCTGTTCCTCTTTTAGATGGCATTAACACATTTTACGAAAAGTCATAAGAAATACAATTTTTTTGATCAAAACTAAAATATCCTCGAAATCATTGAAGAAGAAGTACCTTATCAGACGAAAATATGCCTTATCTAATAAGAGACATTTAAATTTTTTTAATTGCGTAAATGGGCGGCATTTTATTCAGAGTTAATTGTTTTTTACATGGACAAAATATTCGTTTAATTTTTTCCCATTAAATACTAGAATTATAGAAAAGTACTTTGCGAAAAGAATCGGCAGTAGGACGGAAACGTGTTGACCACCGATTAGTTTTTTGCTAATAACTCTTGTATCCTTCGACCGACTTCTTTGACTTAGAGCTCGATGGAAAGCTAATCTGTTCCTCTTTCAGATGGCATTAACATATTTTACGAAAAGTTGTAAGAAATAAAATTGTTTTGAGCAAAACTAAAATATCCTCGAAATCATTGAAGAAGAAGTACCTTATCAGACGAAAATATGCCTTATCTAATAAGAGACATTTAAATTTTTTTAATTACATAAATGGGCGGCGTTTTATTCAGAATTAATAGTTTTTTATATGGACAAAAAATTCGTTTAATTTTTTCCCATTAAATACTTGAATTATAGAAAAGTACTTTGCGAAAAGAATCGGCAGTGGGTTGGAATCGTGTTGACCATCGATTAGTTTTTTGCTAATAACTCTTGTATCCTTCGACCGACTTCTTCGACTAAGAGCTCGCTGGAAAGCTTATCTGTTACTTTTCAGATGGCATTAACATATTTTACGAAAAGTCATAAGAAATAAAATTTTTTTGATCAAATCTAAAATATCCTCGCAATCATTGAAGAAGAAGTACCTTATCAGACGAAAATATGCCTTATCTAATAAAAACAATTAAAATTTTTTTAATTACATAAATGGGCGGCGTTTTATTCAGAATTAATAGTTTTTTACATGGACACAAAATTCGTTTAATTTTTTCCCATTAAATACTAGAATTATAGAAAAGTACTTTGAGAAAAGAATCGGCAGTAGGACGGAATCGTGTTTACCACCGATTAGTTTTTTGCTAATAACTCTTGCATCCTTCGACCGACTTCTTTGACTTAGAGCTCGATGGAAAGCTAATCTGTTCCTCTTTCAGATGGCATTAACATATTTTACGAAATGTCATAAGAAATAAAATCTTTTTTGATCAAAACTAAAATATCATCGAAATCATTGAAAATGAAGTACCTTATCAGACGAAAATATGACATCTTTCAGATGGCATTAACATATTTTACGAAAAGTTGTAAGAAATCAAATTGTTTTGATCAAAACTAGAATATCCTCGAAATCATTGAAGAAGAAGTACCTTATCAGACGAAAATATGCCTTATCTAATAAGAGACATTTAAATTTTTTTAATTACATAAATGGGCGGCGTTTTATTCAGAATTAATAGTTTTTTACATGGACAAAAAATTCGTTTAATTTCTTCGCATTAAATACTAGAATTATAGAAAAGTACTTTGCGAAAAGAATCGGTAGTAGGACGGAAACATGTTGACCACCGATTAGTTTTTTGCTAATAACTCTTGCATCCTTCGACCGACTTCTTCGACTAAGAGCTCGAAGGAAAGCTTATCTGTTCCTTTTCAGATGGCATGAACATATTTTACGAAAAGTCATAAGAAATACAATTTTTTTTATCAACACTAAAATATCCTCGAAATCATTGAAGAAGAAGTACCTTATCAGACGAAAATATGCCTTATCTAATAAGCGACATTTAAATTTTTTTAATTACATAAATGGGCGGCATTTTATTCAGAATTAATAGTTTATTACATGGACAAAAAATTCGTTTAATTTTTTCGCATTAAATACTAAAATTATAGAAAAGTACTTTGCGAAAATAATCGGCAGTAGGACGGAAACGTGTTGACCACCGATTAGTTTTTTGCTAATAACTCTTGCATCCTTCGACCGACTTCTTCGACTAAGAGCTCGATGGAAAGCTTATCTGTTCCTCTTTCAGATGGCATTAACATATTTTACGAAAAGTTATAAGAAATAAAATTTTTTTTGATCAAAACTAAAATATCATCGAAACCATTGAAGAAGAAGTACCTTATCAGACGAAAATATGCCTTATCTAATAAGAGACATTTAAATTTCATTAATTGCATAAATGGGTGGCATTTTATTCAGAATTAATAGTTTTTTACATGGACAAAAAATTCGTTTAATTTTTTCGCATTAAATACTAGAATTATAGAAAAGTACCTTGCGAAAATAATCGGCAGTAGGACGGAATCGTGTTGACCACCGATTAGTTTTTTGCTAATAACTCTTGCATCCTTCGACCGACTTCTTCGACTAAGAGCTCGATGGGAAGCTTATCTGTTGCTCTTTCAGATGGCATTAGCATATTTTACGAAAAGTCGTAAGAAATAAAATTATTTTTGATCAAAACTAAAATATCCTCGAAATCATTGAAGACGAAGTACCTTATCAGATGTAAATATGCCTTATTTTACGAAAAGTCGAAAGAAATAAAATTTTTATGATCAAAACTAAAATATCATCGAAATCATTGAAAATGAAGTATCTTATCAGACGAAAATATGACTTATCTATAAGAGACATTAACATTTTTTTAATTGCGTAAATGGGCGGCATTTTATTCAGAATTAATAGATTTTTACATGGACAAAAAATTAGTTAGTTTTTTGATAATAACTCTTGCATCCTTCAACCGACTTCTTCGACTAAGAGCTTGATGCAAAGCTTATCTGTTCCTCTTTCAGATGGCATTAACATATTTTACGAAAAGTCATAAGAAATAAAATTTATTTTTGATCAAAACCAAAATAACCTCGAAATCATCGAAAAAGAAGTAGCTTATCAGACGAAAATATGCCTTATCTTATAAGAGACATGTAAACTTTTTTAATTGCATAAATGGGCGGTATTTTATTCAGAATTAATAGTTTTTTACATGGACACAAAATTCGTTTAATTTTTTCCCATTAAATACTAGAATTATAGAAAAGTACTTTGCGAAAACAATCGGCTTTAGGACGGAAACGTGTTGACCACCGATTAGTTTTTTGCTAATAAATCCTGCATATTTCGACCGACTTCTTCGACTAAGAGCTCGATGGAAAGCTTATCTGTTCCTCTTTCAGATTGCATTAACATATTTTATGAAAAGTCATAAGAAATAAAATTTTTTTGATCAAAACTAAAATATCCTCGAAATCATTGAAAAAGAAGTACCTTATCAGACGAAAATATGCCTTATCTAATAAGAGACATTTAAATGTTATTAATGGCATAAATGGGCGGAATTTTATTTAGAATTAATAGTTATTTACATGGATAGAATTAAAAGTTTTTTACATGGACAAAAATTTCGTTTAATTTTTTTCCCATTAAATACTAGAATTATAGAAAAGTACTTTGCGAAAAGAATCGGCAGTAGGACGGAAACGTGTTGACCACCGATTAGTTTTTTGCTAATAACTCTTGCTTCCTTGAACCGACTTCTTCGACTAAGAGTTCGATGGAAAGCTTATCTGTTCCTCTTTCAGATGGCATAATCATAATTTAAGAAAAGTCATAAGAAATAAAATGTTTTTGATCAAAACTAAAATATCCTCGAAATCATTGAAAAAGAAGTACCTTATGAGACGAAAATATGCCTTATCTAATAAGAGACATTTAAATTTTTTTAATTGCATAAATGGGCGGCAAAATATTCAGAATTAATAGTTTTTTACATGGACAAAAAATTCGTTTAATTTTTTCCCATTAAATACTAGAATTATAGAAAAGTACCTTGCGAAAAGAATCGGCAGTAGGACGGAAACGTGTTGACCACCGATTAGTTTTTTGCTAATAACTCTTGTATCCATCGACCGACTTCTTCGCTTAAGAGCTCGATGGAAAGCTTATGTGTTCCTCTTTCAGATAGCATTAACATATTTTACGAAAAGTCATAAGAAATAAAATTTTTTTTCATCAAAACTAAAATATCCTCGAAATCATTGAAGAAGAAGTATCTTATCAGACGAAAATATGCCTTATCTAATACGAGACATTAAAAATTTTTTAATTGCAGAAATGGATGGCATTTTATTCAGAATTAATAGTTTTTTACATGAACAAAAAATTCGTTAAATTTTTTCCCATTAAATACTAGAATTATAGAAAAGTACCTTGCCAAAAGAATCGGCAGTAGGACATTCGTTTAATTTTTTCCCATTAAATACTAGAATTATAGAAAAGAACTTTGCGAAAAGAATCGGCAGTAGGACGGAATCGTGTTGACCACCGATTAGTTTTTGGCTAATATTTCTTGCATCCTTTGACCGACTTCTTCGACTATGAGCTCGATGGAAAGCTTATCTGTTCCTCTTTCAGATGGCATTAACATATTTTACGAAAAGTCGTAAGAAATAAAATTTTTTTGATCAAAACTAAAATATCCTCGAAATTATTGAAGAAGAAGTACCTTATCAGACGAAAATATGCCTTATCTTATAAGAGACATTTAAATTTTTTTAATTACATAAATGGGCGGCGTTTTATTCAGAATTAATAGTTTTTTATATGGACAAAAAATTCGTTTAATTTTTTCCCATTAAATACAAGAATTATAGAAAAGTACTTTGCGAAAAGAATCGGCAGTAGAACGGAATCGTGTTGACCACCGCCTATTTTTTTGATAATAACTCTTGCATCCTTCAACCGACGTTTTCGACTAAGAGCTGAGTGGAAAGCTTATCTGTTCCTCTTTCAGACGGCATTAACATATTTTACGAAAAGTTGTAAGAAATAAAATTGTTTTCATCAAAACTAAAATATCTTCGAAATCATTGAAGAAGAAGTACCTTATCAGACAAAAATATGCCTTATCTAAGAGACATTTAAATTTTTTTAATTGCCTAAATCGGCGGTATTTTATTCAGAATTAAAAGTTTTTTACATGGACAAAAAATTCGTTTAATTTTTTCCCATTAAATACTAGAATTATAGAAAAGTACTTTGCGAAAAGAATCGGCAGCGGGTTGGAATCGTGTTGACCACCGATTAGTTTTTTGCTAATAACTCTTGTATCCTTCGACCAACTTCTTCGACTAAGAGCTCGATGGAAAGCTTATCTGTTACTTTTCAGATGGCATTAACATATTTTACGAAAAGTCATAAGAAATAAAACTTTTTTGATCAAATCTAAAATATCCTCGCAATCATTGAAGAAGAAGTACCTTATCAGACGAAAATATGCCTTATCTAATAAGAAAAATTCAAATTTTTTTAATTGCATAAATGGGTGGCATTTTATTCAGAATTAATAGTTTTTTACATGGACACAAAATTCGTTTAATTTTTTCCCATTAAATACTAGAATTATAGAAAAGTACTTTGCGAAAACAATCGGCTTTAGGACGGAAACGTGTTGACCACCGATTAGTTTTTTGCTAATAACTCTTTCATCCTTCAACCGACTTCTTCGACTAAGAGCTGGATGGAAAGCTTATCTGTTCCTCTTTCAGATTGCATTAACATATTTTACGAAAAGTCATAAGAAATAAAATTTTTTTGATCAAAACTAAAATATCCTCGAAATCATTGAAAAAGAAGTACCTTATCAGACGAAAATATGCCTTATCTAATAAGAGACATTTAAATGTTTTTAATTGCATAAATGGGCGGAATTTTATTAAGAATTAATAGTTTTTTACATGGATAGAATTAAAAGTTTCTTACATGGACAAAAATTTCGTTTAATCTTTTCCCATTAATTACAAGAATTATAGAAAAGAACTTTGCGAAAAGAATTGGCAGTAGGACGGAATCGTGTTGACCACCGATTAGTTTCTTGTTAATATTTCTTGCATCCTTTGACCGACTTCTTCGACTATGAGCTCGATGGAAAGCTTATCTGTTCCTCTTTCAGATGGCATTAACATATTTTACGAAAAGTCGTAAGAAATAAAATTTTTTTTGATCAAAACTAAAATATCATCGAAATCATTGAAAATGAAGTACCTTATCAGACGAAAATATGCCATCTTTCAGATGGCATTAACATATTTTACGAAAAGTCATAAGAAATAAAATTTTTTTGATCAAAACTAAAATATCCTCGAAATCATTGAAGAACAAGTACCTTATCAGACGAAAATATGCCTTATCTAATAAGAGACATTTCAATTTTTTTAATTACATAAATGGGCGGCGTTTTATTCAGAATTAATAGTTTTTTATATGGACAAAAAATTCGTTTAATTTTTTCCATTAAATACAAGAATTATAGAAAAGTACTTTGCGAAAAGAATCAAATTTTTTTTGATCAAAACTAAAATATCCTCGAAATCATTGAAGAAGAAGTACCTTATCAGACAAAAATATGCCTTATCTAAGAGACATTTAAATTTTTTTAATTGCATAAATCGGCGGTATTTTATTCAGAATTAAAAGTTTTTTACATGGACAAAAAATTCGTTTAATTTTTTCCCATTAAATACTAGAATTATAGAAAAGTACTTTGCGAAAAAAATCGGCAGTAGGACAGAATCGTGTTAACCACCGCCTATTTCTTTGATAATAACTCTTGCATCCTTCAACCGACTTTTTCGACTAAGAGCTGGATGGAAAGCTTATCTGTTCCTCTTTTAGATGGCATTAACATATTTTACGAAAAGTCATAAGAAATAAAATTTTTTTTGATCAAAACTAAAATATCCTCGAAATCATTGAAGAAGAAGTTCCTTATCAGACAAAAATATGCCTTATCTAAGAGACATTTAAATTTTTTTAATTGCATAAATCGGCGGTATTTTATTCAGAATTAAAAGTTTTTAACATGGACAAAAAATTCGTTTAATTTTTTCCCATTAAATACTAGAATTATAGAAAAGTACTTTGCGAAAAGAATCGGCAGTGGATTGGAATCGTGTTGACCACCGATTAGTTTTTTGCTAATAACTCTTTCATCTTTCGACCGACTTCTTCGACTAAGAGCTGGATGGAAAGCTTATCTGTTCCTCTTTCAGATTGCATTAACATATTTTACGAAAAGTCATAAGAAATAAAATTTTTTTGATCAAAACTAAAATATCCTCGAAATCATTGAAAAAGAAGTACCTTATCAGACGAAAATATGCCTTATCTAATAAGAGACATTTAAATGTTTTTAATTGCATAAATGGGCGGAATTTTATTAAGAATTAATAGTTTTTTACATGGATAGAATTAAAAGTTTTTTACATGGACAAAAATTTCGTTTAATCTTTTCCCATTAATTACTAGAATTATAGAAAAGAACTTTGCGAAAAGAATTGGCAGTAGGACGGAATCGTGTTGACCACCGATTAGTTTTTTGTTAATATTTCTTGCATCCTTTGACCGACTTCTTCGACTATGAGCTCGATGGAAAGCTTATCTGTTCCTCTTTCAGATGGCATTAACATATTTTACGAAAAGTCGTAAGAAATAAAATTTTTTTTGATCAAAACTAAAATATCATCGAAATCATTGAAAATGAAGTACCTTATCAGACGAAAATATGCCATCTTTCAGATGGCATTAACATATTTTACGAAAAGTCATAAGAAATAAAATTTTTTTGATCAAAACTAAAATATCCTCGAAATCATTGAAGAACAAGTACCTTATCAGACGAAAATATGCCTTATCTAATAAGAGACATTTCAATTTTTTTAATTACATAAATGGGCGGCGTTTTATTCAGAATTAATAGTTTTTTATATGGACAAAAAATTCGTTTAATTTTTTCCATTAAATACAAGAATTATAGAAAAGTACTTTGCGAAAAGAATCAAATTTTTTTTGATCAAAACTAAAATATCCTCGAAATCATTGAAAACCAGTAAGGACGGTATAGTCGAGTATACTCGACAATATAATACCCTGCACACACAGTAGCCGGTGCAAAACCCTCAGTCTACAAAAACATATTGATCTGACGTCGCATATTCAAATAGTGTTCAAAATATCAAGCAAATCGGTCAAAAAATGTGGAATTCACGAAAAATTTGAGTTTGTAGGTCATTGAGGGGTAACTATCAAAAAGAGGGGAATTTTGTGGTATGCAGTTTTTAAGATACGTACATACTGAGCTTGTCTACAAAATTTCAGGTTCGTATCTCTAATAGTTTTGAAGATACAGCAATTTTAAGAAAACAACCGTGATAGGGGAAATGAAGAGGAGGGGGAAAAATTGTGGTATGCAGTTTTGTAGTGCTACTTATACTGAGTCTACATACCGATTTTAATGTTTCTATCTCTTTGGATGTTCAAGTTATAGCGTTTTAAAAAAGTGGGCGGTGCTGGATGGGCGGGAAGGAGTGGGCGTGGCACAAAACCGTTCAAACTTGATCTGCTGCCGAGCATCACGAGTCTACCCTCCCAATTTCAAGTCTCTAGCTATTATAGTTTCTGAGAACCATTGGTGAATACGGACGGACAGACGGACAGACAGACGGACGGACAGACAGAAGGACATGGCTTAACCAATTTCTCTTGTCATTCTGATCAAGAATATATATACTTTATATAGTCGCAAGTGCATATTTCTGTGCGTTACATACATTTCGCTCAAACAAACACAATATACCCCGATACACAGTATGTGTACAGGGTATAATGAAGTACCTTATCAGACGAAAATATGCCATCTTTCAGATGGCATTAACATATTTTACGAAAAGTTGTAAGAAATAAAATTGTTTTCATCAAAACTAAAATATCATCGAAATCATTGAAGAAGAAGTACCTTATCAGACGAAAATATGCCTTATCTAATAAGAGACATTTCAATTTTTTTAATTACATAAATGGGCGGCGTTTTATTCAGAATTAATAGTTTTTTATATGGACAGAAAATTCGTTTAATTTTTTCCCATTAAATACAAGAATTATAGAAAAGTACTTTGCGAAAAGAATCGGCAGTAGGACGGAATCGTGTTAACCACCGCCTATTTCTTTGATAATAACTCTTGCATCCTTCAACCGACTTTTTCGACTAAGAGCTGGATGGAAAGCTTATCTGTTCCTCTTTCAGATGGCATTAACATATTTTACGAAAAGTCATAAGAAATAAAATTTTTTTTGATCAAAACTAAAATATCCTCGAAATCATTGAAAAATAAGTACCTTATCAGACAAAAATATGCCTTATCTAAGAGACATTTAAATTTTTTTAATTGCATAAATCGGCGGTATTTTATTCAGAATTAAAAGTTTTTTACATGGACAAAAAATTTGTTTAATTTTTTCCCATTAAATACTAGAATTATAGAAAAGTACTTTGCGAAAAGAATCGGCAGTGGGTTGGAATCGTGTTGACCACCGATTAGTTTTTTGCTAATAACTCTTGCATCCTTCGACCGACTTCTTCGACTAAGAGCTCGATGGAAAGCTTATCTGTTACTTTTCAGATGGCATTAACATATTTTACGAAAAGTCATAAGAAATAAAATTTTTTTGATCAAATCTAAAATATCATCGCAATCATTGAAGAAGAAGTACCTTATCAGAGGAAAATATGCCTTATCTAATAAGAAAAATTTAAATTTTTTTAATTGCATAAATGGGTGGCATTTTATTCAGAATTAATAGTTTTTTACATGGACACAAAATTCGTTTAATTTTTTCCCATTAAATACTAGAATTATAGAAAAGTACTTTGCGAAAACAATCGGCTTTAGGACGGAAACGTGTTGACCACCGATTAGTTTTTTGCTAATAACTCTTTCATCCTTCGACCGACTTCTTCGACTAAGAGCTGGATGGAAAGCTTATCTGTTTCTCTTTCAGATGGCATTAACATATTTCACGAAAAGTCATAAGAAATAAAATTTTTTTGATCAAAACTAAAATATCCTCGAAATCATTGAAAAAGAAGTACCTTATCAGACGAAAATATGCCTTATCTAATAAGCGACATTTAAATGTTTTTAATTGCATAAATGGGCGGAATTTTATTTAGAATTAATAGTTTTTTACATGGATAGAATTAAAAGTTTTTTACATGGACAAAAATTTCGTTTAATTTTATCCCATTAAATACTAGAATTATAGAAAAGTACTTTGCGAAAAGAATCGGCAGTAGGACGGAAACGTGTTGACCACCGATTAGTTTTTGCTTATAACTCTTGCTTCCTTGAACCGACTTCTTCGACTAAGAGCTCGATGGAAAGCTTATCTGGTCCTCTTTCAGATGGCATTAACATATTTTACGAAAAGTCGTAAGAAATAAAATTTTTTTTGATCAAAACTAAAATATCATCGAAATCATTGAAAACCAGTAAGGGCGGTATAGTTGAGTATTCTCAACCCTGTACATACACCTATGTTGATAACACGTTAAACATTCGCCGACAGCAAAGGCAGTGTACCACGATATGGTTTGTGTATTTGCTAATAGTGAGGCAGGGCTCACAGTGCAATGTTGCCATTAGATGGCGCTTTAGTACGGGTTTTGTTACAAAGCATTGCTGCAAAATTTTAGTGTGTTGTTCTTTGCGGGGAAAGTGGTAGTTTGTTGTATGCAGTTTTAAAAATGTATGTTATCTGAGTTTGCATACAAAATTTCAGCATTGTATTCTTTATACTTTAGGAGATACAGCAATTTTAAGAAAAAAATGACCTTTTGTTGTGCTCGATGGGCGGGAAGGAATGGGCGTGGCAAAAATTCCTTCAAACTTCATCTAGTGTTCGACCACACGAGACTATCTTCCAAATTTCAAGTCTCTAGCTTTAATAGTTTTCGCAGTGTAAAGTACGGTTTTTGTTACAAATAGGATAAAGCAGTGTTCAAAGCGCAATTTATGCCAAATTTTAACTTGTTTGTCTTTGCGTTGTCACACAGCGTTAAAAATGAAAGTTTGTGGTATGCAGTTTTAAAAAGGTATGTTTACTGAGTTTGCATACAAAATTTCAGCATTGTATCTATTATAGTTTAGGAGATACAGCAATTTTAGGAAAACAACTTTTTGAGGGGAAACGAAGGGGAGGGGGAAAAAATGTGGTATGCAGTTTTGTAGAGCTATACATACTGAGTCTACATACTCATTTTCATGTTTCTAACTCATCAGGTTTTCGAGCTACAGCCTTTTGAAAAAATGGGTGGTGCTCGATGGGCGGGAAGGAGTGGGCGTGGCAAAAAATCCTTCAAACTTGATCTAGCGTTTGACCTCACGAGTCTATCCACCAAATTTCAAGTCTCTAGCTCTTATAGTTTTCGAGAACCATTGGTGAGGACGGACGGACGGACGGACAGACGGACGGACGGACGGACAGACAGGGCTATATCAATTCGTCTTGTCAACCTGATCAAGAATATATATACTTTATAGGGTCCCCCTCCCCTCCTTCTATGCGTTACATACAAACCGTCTCAAACAAACTTAATATACCCTGATACACAGTGTGTGTACAGGGTATAATGAAGTACCTTATCAGACGAAAATATGCCATCTTTCAGATGGCATTAACATATTTTACGAAAAGTTGTAAGAAATAAAATTGTTTTCATCAAAACTAAAATATCCTCGAAATCATTGAAGATGAATTACCTTATCAGACGAAAATATGCCTTATCTAATAAGAGACATTTCAATTTTTTTAATTACATAAATGGGCGGCGTTTTATTCAGAATTAATAGTTTTTTATATGGACAAAAAATTCGTTTAATTTTTTCCCATTAAATACAAGAATTATAGAAAAGTACTTTGCGAAAAGAATCAAATTTTTTTTGATCAAAACTAAAATATCCTCGAAATCATTGAAGAAGAAGTACCTTATCAGACAAAAATATGCCTTATCTAAGAGACATTTAAATTTTTTTAATTGCATAAATCGGCGGTATTTTATTCAGAATTAAAAGTTTTTTACATGGACAAAAAATTCGTTTAATTTTTTCCCATTAAATACTAGAATTATAGAAAAGTACTTTGCGAAAAGAATCGGCAGCGGGTTGGAATCGTGTTGACCACCGATTAGTTTTTATACTTTTCACTTATGTGAAATAGTATATTAACTTTGTCACGGAGTTTGTAACAGATCGAAATATTAATTTCCGACTATATAAAGTATATATATTCTTGATCAGGACGACAAGACGAGTTGATTTAGCCATGTCCGTCTGTCCGTCTGTCTGTCTGTCGGTCTGTCTGTCTGTCTGTCTGTCTGTATGTATGCAAACTAGTCCCTCAGTTTTGAAGCTATCGAGCTGAAACTTTGCACAGAGTCTTAGAATTTATTACGATGAATCATTCGTCGGAACCAGCATGATCGGATTATTGGAACAGGTAGCTCCCATACGAAAAGAAGAAGAAAAGTGAACAAAACTTGAATCGTTGTATGGAAAACTTTTTTGTTTTGTACAATAGAGTGCTGAAATTTTAAACATAGTTGTTTTACATGGTCCGACTACATGCCTGAAAGTTTCATTGAGATTGGACATCTGGAACTGGTAGCTCCCATACAAAATGAAGAAGAGGAAGAGAAGGAATATTCACGTCGTTGTATGGAAAACTTTTTTGTTTCTTAACCAATTGACTTGAAATTTTAAAGTTATGTTCTTAGGGAGGAATGAAATCTATTTTGACCAAATGTGGGCGTAACCACGCGTAGCCACGCCCACTTATAGCGAAAATTTACCCGTTGTATGGAAAACTTTTTTATACTTTTCACTTATGTGAAATAGTATATTAACTTTGTCACGGAGTTTGTAACAGATCGAAATATTAATTTCCGACTATATAAAGTATATATATTCTTGATCAGGACGACAAGACGAGTTGATTTAGCCATGTCCGTCTGTCCGTCTGTCCGTCTGTCGGTCTGTCTGTCTGTCTGTCTGTCTGTCTGTCTGTATGTATGCAAACTAGTCCCTCAGTTTTGAAGCTATCGAGCTGAAACTTTGCACAGAGTCTTAGAATTTATTACGATGAATCATTCGTCGGAACCAGCATGATCGGATTATTGGAACAGGTAGCTCCCATACGAAAAGAAGAAGAAAAGTGAACAAAACTTGAATCGTTGTATGGAAAACTTTTTTGTTTTGTACAATAGAGTGCTGAAATTTTAAACATAGTTGTTTTACATGGTCCGACTACATGCCTGAAAGTTTCATTGAGATTGGACATCTGGAACTGGTAGCTCTCATACAAAATGAACAAGAGGAAGAGAAGGAATATTCACGTCGTTGTATGGAAAACTTTTTTGTTTCTTAACCAATTGACTTGAAATTTTAAAGTTATGTTCTTAGGGAGGAATGAAATCTATTTTGACCAAATGTGGGCGTAACCACGCGTAGCCACGCCCACTTATAGCGAAAATTTACCCGTTGTATGGAAAACTTTTTTGTTTTTTAACCAATTGACTTGAAACTTTACAGTTATGTTCTTAGAGAGGAATGAAATCTATTTTGACCAAAAGTAGGCGTAGCCAGGCGTAGCCACGCCCACTTATAGCGAAAATTGACCCGTTGTATGGAAAACTTTTTTGTTTCTTAACCAATTGACTTGAAACTTTGCAGTTATGCTCTTAGGGAGGAATGAAAACTATTTTGATCAAAAGTGGGCGTAGCCACGCCCACTTATAGCTTAACTTGACCCTTTGTATGGAAAACTTTTTTGTTTTTCAACCAATTGACTTGAAACTTTACAGTTATGTTCTTAGGGAGGAATGAAAACTATTTTAACCAAAAGTGGGCGTAGCCACGCCTACTTATAGCGAAAATTGACCCGTTGTATGGAAAACTTTTTTGTTTTTTAACCAATTGACTTGAAACTTTGCAGTTATGCTCTTAGGGAGGAATGAAAACTATTTTGACCAAAAGTGGGCGTAGCCAGGCGTAGCCACGCCCACTTATAGCGAAAATTAACCCGTTGTATGGAAAACTTTTTTGTTTCTTAACCAATTGACTTGAAACTTTGCAGTTATGTTCTTAGGGAGGAATGAAAACTGTTTTGATCAAAAGTGGGCATGGCCACGCCCACTTATAGCTTAACTTGACCCTTTGTATGGAAAACTTTTTGGTTTTTTAATCAATTGACTTGAAACTTTACAGTTATGTTCCTAGAGAGGAATGAAAACTATTTTGACCAAAAGTGGGCGTAGTCACGCCTACTTATAGCAAAAATTGACCCGTTGTATGGAAAACTTTTTTGTTTTTTAACCAATTGACTTAAAACTTTACAGTTATGTTCCTAGAGAGGAATGAAAACTATTTTGACCAAAAGTGGGCGTAGCCACGCCTACTTATAGCAAAAATTGACCCGTTGTATGGAAAACTTTTTTGTTTTTTAACCAATTGACTTGAAACTTTGCAGTTATGCTCTTAGGGAGGAATAAAAACTATTTTGATCAAAAGTGGGCGTGGCCACGCCCTTTTATAGCGAAAATTGAGCCTTTGTATGGAAAACTTTTTTGTTTTTTAACCAATTGACTTGAAACTTTGCAGTTATGCTCTTAGGGAGGAATGAAAACTATTTTGATCAAAAGTGGGCATGGCCACGCCCACTTATAGCCTCACTTGACCCTTTGTATGGAAAACTTTTTTGTTTTTTAACCAATTGACTTGAAACTTTGCAGTTATGCTCTTAGGGAGGAATAAAAACTATTTTGATCAAATGTGGGCGTGGCCACGCCCTTTTATAGCGAAAATTGAGCCTTTGTATGGAAAACTTTTTTGTTTTTTAACCAATTGACTTGAAACTTTGCAGTTATGCTCTTAGGGAGGAATGAAAACTATTTTGATCAAAAGTGGGCATGGCCACGCCCACTTATAGCCTCACTTGACCCTTTGTATGGAAAACTTTTTTGTTTTTTAACCAATTGACTTGAAACTTTGCAGTTATGCTCTTAGGGAGGAATGAAAACTATTTTGATCAAAAGTAGGCGTGGTCACGCCCTTTTATAGCGAAAATTGACCCGTTGTATGGAAAACTTTTTTGTTTTTTAACCAATTGACTTGAAACTTTACAGTTATGTTCTTAGGGAGGAATGAAAACTATTTTGACCAAATGTGGGCATGGCTACGCCCACTTATATCCTAACTTGAACCGTTGTATGGAAAAATTTTTTGTTTTTTAACGAATTGACTTGAAACATTACAGTTATGTTGTTAGGGAGGCATGAAAACTATTCATTTAGTTTTTTTTTTATAGTGACACAAAGTGAAAAGTATTATAGCTTCAGCCTTGCTGAAGATAGCGTCCTTACTGGTTTTAATTACATAAATGGGCGGCGTTTTATTCAGAATTAATAGTTTCTTATATAGACAAAAAATTCGTTTAATTTTTTCCCATTAAATACTAGAATTATAGAAAAGTACTTTGCGAAAAGAATCGGCAGTGGGTTGGAATCGTGTTGACCACCGATTAGTTTTTTGCTAATAACTCTTGCATCCTTCGACCGACTTCTTCGACTTATATGTTCCTCTTTCAGATGGCATTAACAGATTTTACGAAAAGTCGTAAGAAATAAAATTTATTTTTGATCAAAACTAAAATATCCTGGACATCATCGAAAAAGAAGTAGCTTATCAGACGAAAATATGCCTTACCTAATAAGAGACATTTAAATTTTTTTTATTGCGTAAATGGTCGGCATTTTATTTAGAGTTAATAGTTTTTTACATGGACAAAATATTCGTTTAATTTTTTCCCATTAAATACTAGAATTATAGAAAAGTACTTTGCGAAAAGAATCGGCAGTAGGACGGAAACGTGTTGACCACCGATTAGTTTTTTGCTAATAACTCTTGTATCCTTCGACCGACTTCTTTGACTTAGAGCTCGATGGAAAGCTAATCTGTTCCTCTTTCAGATGGCATTAACATATTTTACGAAAAGTCGTAAGAAATACAATTTTTTTGATCAAAACTAAAATATCATCGAAATCATTGAAAATAAAGTACCTTATCAGACGAAAATATGCCATCTTTCGGATGGCATTAACATATTTTACGAAAAGTTGTAAGAAATAAAATTGTTTTGATCAAAACTAAAATATACTCGAAATCATTGAAGACGAAGTACCTTATCAGACGAAAATATGCCTTATCTAATAAGAAAAATTTAAATTTTTTTAACTGCATAAATGGGTGGCATTTTATTCAGAATTAATAGTTTTTTACATGGACACAAAATTCGTTTAATTTTTTCCCATTAAATACTAGAATTATAGAAAAGTACTTTGCGAAAAGAATCGGCAGTAGGACGGAAACGTGTTGACCACCGATTAGTTTTTTGCTAATAACTCTTTCATCCTTCGACCGACTTCTTCGACTAAGAGCTGTATGGAAAGCTTATCTGTTCCTCTTTCAGATTGCGTTAACATATTTTACGAAAAGTCATAAGAAATAAAATTTTTTTGATCAAAACTAAAATATCCTCGAAATCATTGAAAAAGAAGTACCTTATCAGACGAAAATATGCCTTATCTAATAAGAGATATTTAAATGTTTTTAATTGCATAAATGGACGGAATTTTATTTAGAATTAATAGTTATTTACATGGATAGAATTAAAAGTTTTTTACATGGACAAAAATTTCGTTTAATTTTTTTCCCATTAAATACTAGAATTATAGAAAAGTACTTTGCGAAAAGAATCGGCAGTAGGACGGAAACGTGTTGACCACCGATTAGTTTTTTGCTAATAACTCTTGCTTCCTTGAACCGACTTCTTCGACTAAGAGCTCGATGGAAAGCTTATCTGTTCCTCTTTCAGATGGCATAATCATAATTTAAGAAAAGTCATAAGAAATACAATTTTTTTGATCAAAACTAAAATATCCTCGAAATCATTGAAAAAGAAGTACCTTATGAGACGAAAATATGCCTTATCTAATAAGAGACATTTAAATTTTTTTAATTGCATAAATGGGCGGCATTTTATTTAGAATTAATAGTTTATTACATGGACAAAAAATTCGTTTAATTTTTTCCCATTAAATACTAGAATTATAGAAAAGTACCTTGCGAAAAGAATCGGCAGTAGGACGGAAACGTGTTGACCACCGATTAGTTTTTTGCTAATAACTCTTGCATCCATCGACCGACTTCTTCGCTTAAGAGCTCGATGGAAAGCTTACCTGTTCCTCTTTCAGATGGCATTAACATATTTTACGAAAAGTCATAAGAAATAAAATTTTTTTCATCAAAACTAAATTATCCTCGAAATCATTGAAGAAGAAGTACCTTATCAGACGAAAATATGCCTTATCTTATAAGAGACATTTAAATTTTTTTAATTGCATAAATGGGCGGTATTTTACTCAGAATTAATATTTTTTTACATGATCAAAAAATTCGTTAAATTTTTTCCCATTAAATACTAGAATTATAGAAAAGTACCTTGCGAAAACAATCGGCAGTAGGACATTCGTTTAATTTTTTCCCATTAAATACTAGAATTATAGAAAAGTACTTTGCGAAAAGAATCGGCAGTAGGACGGAATCGTGTTGACCACCGATTAGTTTTGTGCTAATAAATCTTGCATATTTCGACCGACTTCTTCGACTAAGAGCTCGATGGAAAGCTTATCTGTTCCTCTTTCAGATGGCATCAACATATTTTACGAAAAGTCATAAGAAATAAAATTTTTTTCATCAAAACTAAAATATCCTCGAAATCATTGACGAAGAAGTACCTTATCAGACGAAAATATGCCTTATCTAATAAGAGCATTTCAATTTTTTTAATTACATAAATGGGCGGCGTTTTATTCAGAATTAATAGTTTTTTATATGGACAAAAAATTCGTTTAATTTTGTCCCATTAAATACAAGAATTATAGAAAAGTACTTTGTGAAAAGAATCGGCAGTAGAACGGAATCGTGTTGACCAGCGCCTATTTTTTTGATAATAACTCTTGCATCCTTCAACCGACTTTTTCGACTAAGAGCTGGGTGGAAAGCTTATCTGTTCCTCTTTCAGATGGCATTAACATATTTTACGAAAAGTTGTAAGAAATAAAATTGTTTTCATCAAAACTAAAATATCGTCGAAATCATTGAAGAAGAAGTACCTTATCAGACAAAAATATGCCTTATCTAAGAGACATTTAAATTTTTTTAATTGCATAAATCGGCGGTATTTTATTCAGAATTAAAAGTTTTTTACATGGACAAAAAATTCGTTTAATTTTTTCCCATTAAATACTAGAATTATAGAAAAGTACTTTGCGAAAAGAATCGGCAGCGGGTTGGAATCGTGTTGACCACCGATTAGTTTTTTGCTAATAACTCTTGCATCCTTCGACCGACTTCTTCGACTAAGAGCTCGATGGAAAGCTTATCTGTTACTTTTCAGATGGCATTAACATATTTTACGAAAAGTCATAAGAAATAAACTTTTTTTGATCAAATCTAAAATATCCTTGCAATCATTGAAGAAGAAGTACCTTATCAGACGAAAATATGCCTTATCTAATAAGAAAAATTTAAATTTTTTTAATTGAATAAATGGGTGGCATTTTATTCAGAATTAATAGTTTTTTACATGGACACAAAATTCGTTTAATTTTTTCCCATTAAATACTAGAATTATAGAAAAGTACTTTGCGAAAACAATCGGCTTTAGGACGGAAACGTGTTGACCACCGATTAGTTTTTTGCTAATAACTCTTTCATCCTTCGACCGACTTCTTCGACTAAGAGCTGGATGGAAAGTTTATCTGTTCGTCTTTCAGATTGCATTAACATATTTTACGAAAAGTCATAAGAAATAAAATTTTTTTGATCAAAACTAAAATATCCTCGAAATCATTGAAAAAGAAGTACCTTATCAGACGAAAATATGCCTTATCTAATAAGAGACATTTAAATGTTTTTAATTGCATAAATGGGCGGAATTTTATTTAGAATTAATAGTTTTTTACATGGATAGAATTAAAAGTTTTTTACATGGACAAAAATTTCGTTTAATCTTTTCCCATTAAATACTAGAATTATAGAAAAGAACTTTGCGAAAAGAATCGGCAGTAGGACGGAATCGTGTTGACCACCAATTAGTTTTTTGCTAATATTTCTTGCATCCTTTGACCGACTTCTTCGACTAAGAGCTCGATGGAAAGCTTATCTGTTACTTTTCAGATGGCATTAACATATTTTACGAAAAGTCATAAGAAATAAAATTTTTTTGATCAAAACTAAAATATCCTCGAAATCATTGAAAAAGAAGTACCTTATCAGACGAAAATATGCCTTATCTAATAAGAGACATTTAAATGTTTTTAATTGCATAAATGGACGGAATTTTATTTAGAATTAATAGTTATTTACATGGATAGAATTAAAAGTTTTTTACATGGACAAAAATTTCGTTTAATTTTTTTCCCATTAAATACTAGAATTATAGAAAAGTACTTTGCGAAAAGAATCGGCAGTAGGACGGAAACGTGTTGACCACCGATTAGTTTTTTGCTAATAACTCTTGCTTCCTTGAACCGACTTCTTCGACTAAGAGCTCGATGGAAAGCTTATCTGTTCCTCTTTCAGATGGCATAATCATAATTTAAGAAAAGTCATAAGAAATACAATTTTTTTGATCAAAACTAAAATATCCTCGAAATCATTGAAAAAGAAGTACCTTATGAGACGAAAATATGCCTTATCTAATAAGAGACATTTAAATTTTTTTAATTGCATAAATGGGCGGCATTTTATTTAGAATTAATAGTTTATTACATGGACAAAAAATTCGTTTAATTTTTTCCCATTAAATACTAGAATTATAGAAAAATACCTTGCGAAAAGAATCGGCAGTAGGACGGAAACGTGTTGACCACCGATTAGTTTTTTGCTAATAACTCTTGCATCCATCGACCGACTTCTTCGCTTAAGAGCTCGATGGAAAGCTTATTTGTTCCTCTTTCAGATGGCATTAACATATTTTACGAAAAGTCATAAGAAATAAAATTTTTTTCATCAAAACTAAATTATCCTCGAAATCATTGAAGAAGAAGTACCTTATCAGACGAAAATATGCCTTATCTTATAAGAGACATTTAAATTTTTTTAATTGCATAAATGGGCGGTATTTTACTCAGAATTAATATTTTTTTACATGAACAAAAAATTCGTTAAATTTTTTCCCATTAAATACTAGAATTATAGAAAAGTACCTTGCGAAAACAATCGGCAGTAGGACATTCGTTTAATTTTTTCCCATTAAATACTAGAATTATAGAAAAGTACTTTGCGAAAAGAATCGGCAGTAGGACGGAATCGTGTTGACCACCGATTAGTTTTGTGCTAATAAATCTTGCATATTTCGACCGACTTCTTCGACTAAGAGCTCGATGGAAAGCTTATCTGTTCCTCTTTCAGATGGCATTAACATATTTTACGAAAAGTCATAAGAAATAAAATTTTTTTCATCAAAACTAAAATATCCTCGAAATCATTGAAGAAGAAGTACCTTATCAGACGAAAATATGCCTTATCTAATAAGAGCATTTCAATTTTTTTAATTACATAAATGGGCGGCGTTTTATTCAGAATTAATAGTTTTTTATATGGACAAAAAATTCGTTTAATTTTGTCCCATTAAATACAAGAATTATAGAAAAGTACTTTGTGAAAAGAATCGGCAGTAGAACGGAATCGTGTTGACCACCGCCTATTTTTTTGATAATAACTCTTGCATCCTTCAACCGACTTTTTCGACTAAGAGCTGGGTGGAAAGCTTATCTGTTCCTCTTTCAGATGGCATTAACATATTTTACGAAAAGTTGTAAGAAATAAAATTGTTTTCATCAAAACTAAAATATCCTCGAAATCATTGAAGAAGAAGTACCTTATCAGACAAAAATATGCCTTATCTAAGAGACATTTAAATTTTTTTAATTGCATAAATCGGCGGTATTTTATTCAGAATTAAAAGTTTTTTACATGGACAAAAAATTCGTTTAATTTTTTCCCATTAAATACTAGAATTATAGAAAAGTACTTTGCGAAAAGAATCGGCAGCGGGTTGGAATCGTGTTGACCACCGATTAGTTTTTTGCTAATAACTCTTGCATCCTTCGACCGACTTCTTCGACTAAGAGCTCGATGGAAAGCTTATCTGTTACTTTTCAGATGGCATTAACATATTTTACGAAAAGTCATAAGAAATAAACTTTTTTTGATCAAATCTAAAATATCCTTGCAATCATTGAAGAAGAAGTACCTTATCAGACGAAAATATGCCTTATCTAATAAGAAAAATTTAAATTTTTTTAATTGCATAAATGGGTGGCATTTTATTCAGAATTAATAGTTTTTTACATGGACACAAAATTCGTTTAATTTTTTCCCATTAAATACTAGAATTATAGAAAAGTACTTTGCGAAAACAATCGGCTTTAGGACGGAAACGTGTTGACCACCGATTAGTTTTTTGCTAATAACTCTTTCATCCTTCGACCGACTTCTTCGACTAAGAGCTGGATGGAAAGCTTATCTGTTACTTTTCAGATGGCATTAACATATTTTACGAAAAGTCATAAGAAATAAAATTTTTTTGATCAAAACTAAAATATCCTCGAAATCATTGAAAAAGAAGTACCTTATCAGACGAAAATATGCCTTATCTAATAAGAGACATTTAAATGTTTTTAATTGCATAAATGGGCGGAATTTTATTTAGAATTAATAGTTTTTTACATGGATAGAATTAAAAGTTTTTTACATGGACAAAAATTTCGTTTAATCTTTTCCCATTAATTACTAGAATTATAGAAAAGAACTTTGCGAAAAGCATCGGCAGTAGGACGGAATCGTGTTGACCACCGATTAGTTTTTTGTTAATATTTCTTGCATCCTTTGACCGACTTCTACGACTATGAGCTCGATGGAAAGCTTATCTGTCCCTCATTCAGATGGCATTAACATATTTTACGAAAAGTCGTAAGAAATAAAATTTTTTTTGATCAAAACTAAAATATCATCGAAATCATTGAAAATGAAGTACCTTATCAGACGAAAATATGCCATCTTTCAGATGGCATTAACATATTTTACGAAAAGTTGTAAGAAATAAAATTGTTTTCATCAAAACTAAAATATCCTCGAAATCATTGAAGAAGAAGTACCTTATCAGACGAAAATATGCCTTATCTAATAAGAGACATTTCAATTTTTTTAATTACATAAATGGGCGGCGTTGTATTCAGAATTAATAGTTTTTTATATGGACAAAAAATTCGTTAAATTTTTTTCCATTAAATACAAGAATTATAGAAAAGTACTTTGCGAAAAGGATCAAATTTTTTTTTAATCAAAACTAAAATATCCTCGAAATCATTGAAGAAGAAGTACCTTATCAGACAAAAATATGCCTTATCTAAGAGACATTTAAATTTTTTTAATTGCATAAATCGGCGGTATTTTATTCAGAATTAAAAGTTTTTTACATGGACAAAAAATTCGTTTAATTTTTTCCCATTAAATACTAGAATTATAGAAAAGTACTTTGCGAAAAGAATCGGCAGTGGGTTGGAATCGTGTTGACCACCGATTAGTTTTTTGCTAATAACTCTTGCATCCTTCGACCGACTTCTTCGACTAAGAGCTCGATGGAAAGCTTATCTGTTACTTTTCAGATGGCATTAACATATTTTACGAAAAGTCATAAGAAATAAAATTTTTTTTATCAAATCTAAAATAGTCTCGCAATCATTGAAAAAGAAGTACCTTATCAGACGAAAATATGCCTTATCTAATAAGAAAAATTTAAATTTTTTTAATTGCATAAATGGGTGGCATTTTATTCAGAATTAATAGTTTTTTACATGGACACAAAATTCGTTTAATTTTTTCCCATTAAATACTAGAATTATAGAAAAGTACTTTGCGAAAACAATCGGCTTTAGGACGGAAACGTGTTGACCACCGATTTGTTTTTTGCTAATAACTCTTTCATCCTTCGACCGACTTCTTCGACTAAGAGCTGGATGGAAAGTTTATCTGTTCCTCTTTCAGATTGCATTAAAATATTTTACGAAAAGTCATAAGAAATAAAATTTTTTTGATCAAAACTAAAATATCCTCGAAATCATTGAAAAAGAAGTACCTTATCAGACAAAAATATGCCTTATCTAAGAGCATTTCAATTTTTTTAATTACATAAATGGGCGGCGTTTTATTCAGAATTAATAGTTTTTTATATGGACAAAAATTTCGTTTAATTTTGTCCCATTAAATACAAGAATTATAGAAAAGTACTTTGTGAAAAGAATCGGCAGTAGAACGGAATCGTGTTGACCACCGCCTATTTTTTTGATAATAACTCTTGCATCCTTCAACCGACTTTTTCGACTAAGAGCTGGGTGGAAAGCTTATCTGTTCCTCTTTCAGATGGCATTAACATATTTTACGAAAAGTTGTAAGAAATAAAATTGTTTTCATCAAAACTAAAATATCCTCGAAATCATTGAAAAAGAAGTACCTTATCAGACAAAAATATGCCTTATCTAAGAGACATTTAAATTTTTTTAATTGCATAAATCGGCGGTATTTTATTCAGAATTAAAAGTTTTTTACATGGACAAAAAATTCGTTTAATTTTTTCCCATTAAATACTAGAATTATAGAAAAGTACTTTGCGAAAAGAATCGGCAGCGGGTTGGAATCGTGTTGACCACCGATTAGTTTTTTGCTAATAACTCTTGCATCCTTCGACCGACTTCTTCGACTAAGAGCTCGATGGAAAGCTTATCTGTTACTTTTCAGATGGCATTAACATATTTTACGAAAAGTCATAGGAAATAAAATTTTTTTGATCAAAACTAAAATATCCTCGAAATCATTGAAGAAGAAGTACCTTATCAGACGAAAATATGCCTTATCTAATACGAGACATTAAAATTTTTTTAATTGCATAAATGGGTGGCATTTTATTCAGAATTAATAGTTTTTTACATGAACAAAAAATTTGTTTAATTTTTTCCCATTAAATACTAGAATTATAGAAAAGTACCTTGCGAAAAGAATCGGCAGTAGGACAGATCGTGTTGACCACCGATTAGTTTTTTCCTAATAACTCTTGCATATTTCGACCGACTTCTTCGACTAAGAGCTCGATGGAAAGCTTATCTGTTACTTTTCAGATGGCATTAACATATTTTACGAAAAGTCATAGGAAATAAAATTTTTTTGATCAAAACTAACATATCCTCGAAATCATTGAAAACGAAGTACCTTATCAGACGAAAATATGCCTTATCTAATAAGAGACATTAAAATTTTTTTAATTGCATAAATCGGCGGTATTTTATTCAGAATTAAAAGTTTTTTACATGGACAAAAAATTTGTTCAATTTTTTCCCATTAAATACAAGAATTATAGAAAAGTACTTTGCGTAAAGAATCGGAAGTAGGACGGAATCGTGTTGACCACCGATTAGTTTTTCGCTAATAACTCTTGCATCCTTCGACCGACTTCTTCGACTAAGAGCTCGATGGAAAGCTTATCTGTTCCTCTTTCAGATGGCATTAACATATTTCACGAAAAGTGATAAGAAATAAAAATTTTTTGATCAAAACTAAAATATCCTCGAAATCATTGAAGAAGAAGTACCTTATCAGACGAAAATATGCCTTATCTAATATGTGACATTTAAATTTTTTTAATTGCATATATGGGTGGCATTTTATTCAGAATTAATAGTTTTTTACATGGACAAAAAATTCGTTTAATTTTTTCCCATTAAATACTAGAATTATAGAAAAGAACTTTGCGAAAAGAATCGGCAGTAGGACGGAATCGTGTTGACCACCGATTAGTTTTTTGCTAATATTTCTTGCATCCTTTGACCGATTTCTTCGACTATGAGCTTGATGGAAAGCTTATCTGTTCCTCTTTCAGATGGCATTAACATATTTTACGAAAAGTCGTAAGAAATAAAATTTTTTTTGATCAAAACTAAAATATCCTCGAAATCATTGAAGAAGAAGTACCTTATCAGACGAAAATATGCCTTATCTAATAAGAGACATTTCAATTTTTTTAATTACATAAATGGGCGGCGTTTTATTCAGAATTAATAGTTTTTTATATGGACAAAAAATTCGTTTAATTTTTTCCCATTAAATACAAGAATTATAGAAAAGTACTTTGCGAAAAGAATCGGCAGTAGGACGGAATCGTGTTAACCACCGCCTATTTCTTTGATAATAACTCTTGCATCGTTCAACCGACTTTTTCGACTAAGAGCTGGATGGAAAGCTTATCTGTTCCTCTTTCAGATGGCATTAACATATTTTACGAAAAGTCATAAGAAATAAAATTTTTTTTGATCAAAACTAAAATATCCTCGAAATCATTGAAAATGCAGTACCTTATCAGACGAAAATATGCCATCTTTCAGATGGCATTAACATATTTTACGAAAAGTTGTAAGAAATAAAATTGTTTTCATCAAAACTAAAATATCATCGAAATCATTGAAGAAGAAGTACCTTATCAGACGAAAATATGCCTTATCTAATAAGAGACATTTCAATTTTTTTAATTACATAAATGGGCGGCGTTTTATTCAGAATTAATAGTTTTTTATATGGACAAAAAATTCGTTTAATTTTTTCCCATTAAATACAAGAATTATAGAAAAGTACTTTGCGAAAAGAATCGGCAGTAGGACGGAATCGTGTTAACCACCGCCTATTTCTTTGATAATAACTCTTGCATCGTTCAACCGACTTTTTCGACTAAGAGCTGGATGGAAAGCTTATCTGTTCCTCTTTCAGATGGCATTAACATATTTTACGAAAAGTCATAAGAAATAAAATTTTTTTTGATCAAAACTAAAATATCCTCGAAATCATTGAAGAAGAAGTACCTTATCAGACAAAAATATACCTTATCTAAGAGACATTTAAATTTTTTTAATTGCATAAATCGGCGGTATTTTATTCAGAATTAAAAGTTTTTTACATGGACAAAAAATTCGTTTAATTTTTTCCCATTAAATACTAGAATTATAGAAAAGTACTTTGCGAAAAGAATCGGCAGTGGGTTGGAATCGTGTTGACCACCGATTAGTTTTTTGCTAATAACTCTTGCATCCTTCGACCGACTTCTTCGACTAAGAGCTCGATGGAAAGCTTATCTGTTACTTTTCAGATGGCATTAACATATTTTACGAAAAGTCACAAGAAAAAAATTTTTTTTGATCAAATCTAAAATATCATCGCAATCATTGAAGAAGAAGTACCTTATCAGACGAAAATATGCTTTATCTAATAAGAAAAATGTAAATTTTTTTAATTGCATAAATGGGTGGCATTTTATTCAGAATTAATAGTTTTTTACATGGACACAAAATTCGTTTAATTTTTTCCCATTAAATACTCGAATTATAGAAAAGTACTTTGTGAAAACAATCGGCTTTAGGACGGAAACGTGTTGACCACCGATTAGTTTTTTGCTAATAACTCTTTCATCCTTCGAGCGACTTCTTCGACTAACAGCTGGATGGAAAGCTTATCTGTTCCTCTTTCCGATTGCATTAACATATTTTACGAAAAGTCATAAGAAATAAAATTTTTTTGATCAAAACTAAAATATCCTCGAAATCATTGAAGAAGAAGTACCTTATCAGACGAAAATATGCCTTATCTAATACGAGACATTAAAATTTTTTTAATTGCATAAATGGGTGGCATTTTATTCAGAATTAATAGTTTTTTACATGAACAAAAAATTTGTTTAATTTTTTCCCATTAAATACTAGAATTATAGAAAAGTACCTTGCGAAAAGAATCGGCAGTAGGACAGATCGTGTTGACCACCGATTAGTTTTTTCCTAATAACTCTTGCATATTTCGACCGACTTCTTCGACTAAGAGCTCGATGGAAAGCTTATCTGTTACTTTTCAGATGGCATTAACATATTTTACGAAAAGTCATAGGAAATAAAATTTTTTTGATCAAAACTAACATATCCTCGAAATCATTGAAAACGAAGTACCTTATCAGACGAAAATATGCCTTATCTAATAAGAGACATTAAAATTTTTTTAATTGCATAAATCGGCGGTATTTTATTCAGAATTAAAAGTTTTTTACATGGACAAAAAATTTGTTCAATTTTTTCCCATTAAATACAAGAATTATAGAAAAGTACTTTGCGTAAAGAATCGGAAGTAGGACGGAATCGTGTTGACCACCGATTAGTTTTTCGCTAATAACTCTTGCATCCTTCGACCGACTTCTTCGACTAAGAGCTCGATGGAAAGCTTATCTGTTCCTCTTTCAGATGGCATTAACATATTTCACGAAAAGTGATAAGAAATAAAATTTTTTTGATCAAAACTAAAATATCCTCGAAATCATTGAAGAAGAAGTACCTTATCAGACGAAAATATGCCTTATCTAATATGTGACATTTAAATTTTTTTAATTGCATATATGGGTGGCATTTTATTCAGAATTAATAGTTTTTTACATGGACAAAAAATTCGTTTAATTTTTTCCCATTAAATACTAGAATTATAGAAAAGAACTTTGCGAAAAGAATCGGCAGTAGGACGGAATCGTGTTGACCACCGATTAGTTTTTTGCTAATATTTCTTGCATCCTTTGACCGATTTCTTCGACTATGAGCTTGATGGAAAGCTTATCTGTTCCTCTTTCAGATGGCATTAACATATTTTACGAAAAGTCGTAAGAAATAAAATTTTTTTTGATCAAAACTAAAATATCATCGAAATCATTGAAAATGCAGTACCTTATCAGACGAAAATATGCCATCTTTCAGATGGCATTAACATATTTTACGAAAAGTTGTAAGAAATAAAATTGTTTTCATCAAAACTAAAATATCATCGAAATCATTGAAGAAGAAGTACCTTATCAGACGAAAATATGCCTTATCTAATAAGAGACATTTCAATTTTTTTAATTACATAAATGGGCGGCGTTTTATTCAGAATTAATAGTTTTTTATATGGACAAAAAATTCGTTTAATTTTTTCCCATTAAATACAAGAATTATAGAAAAGTACTTTGCGAAAAGAATCGGCAGTAGGACGGAATCGTGTTAACCACCGCCTATTTCTTTGATAATAACTCTTGCATCGTTCAACCGACTTTTTCGACTAAGAGCTGGATGGAAAGCTTATCTGTTCCTCTTTCAGATGGCATTAACATATTTTACGAAAAGTCATAAGAAATAAAATTTTTTTTGATCAAAACTAAAATATCCTCGAAATCATTGAAGAAGAAGTACCTTATCAGACAAAAATATACCTTATCTAAGAGACATTTAAATTTTTTTAATTGCATAAATCGGCGGTATTTTATTCAGAATTAAAAGTTTTTTACATGGACAAAAAATTCGTTTAATTTTTTCCCATTAAATACTAGAATTATAGAAAAGTACTTTGCGAAAAGAATCGGCAGTGGGTTGGAATCGTGTTGACCACCGATTAGTTTTTTGCTAATAACTCTTGCATCCTTCGACCGACTTCTTCGACTAAGAGCTCGATGGAAAGCTTATCTGTTACTTTTCAGATGGCATTAACATATTTTACGAAAAGTCACAAGAAAAAAATTTTTTTTGATCAAATCTAAAATATCATCGCAATCATTGAAGAAGAAGTACCTTATCAGACGAAAATATGCTTTATCTAATAAGAAAAATGTAAATTTTTTTAATTGCATAAATGGGTGGCATTTTATTCAGAATTAATAGTTTTTTACATGGACACAAAATTCGTTTAATTTTTTCCCATTAAATACTAGAATTATAGAAAAGTACTTTGTGAAAACAATCGGCTTTAGGACGGAAACGTGTTGACCACCGATTAGTTTTTTGCTAATAACTCTTTCATCCTTCGAGCGACTTCTTCGACTAACAGCTGGATGGAAAGCTTATCTGTTCCTCTTTCCGATTGCATTAACATATTTTACGAAAAGTCATAAGAAATAAAATTTTTTTGATCAAAACTAAAATATCCTCGAAATCATTGAAGAAGAAGTACCTTATCAGACGAAAATATGCCTTATCTAATACGAGACATTAAAATTTTTTTAATTGCATAAATGGGTGGCATTTTATTCAGAATTAATAGTTTTTTACATGAACAAAAAATTTGTTTAATTTTTTCCCATTAAAT
Source organism: Phortica okadai (assembly GCA_034638295.1). Classification (NCBI taxonomy): domain Eukaryota; kingdom Metazoa; phylum Arthropoda; class Insecta; order Diptera; family Drosophilidae; genus Phortica; species Phortica okadai. The sequence goes on along the minus strand of CM067850.1, from coordinate 24,687,044 downwards.
ACTAGAATTATAGAAAAGTACCTTGCGAAAAGAATCGGCAGTAGGACAGATCGTGTTGACCACCGATTAGTTTTTTCCTAATAACTCTTGCATATTTCGACCGACTTCTTCGACTAAGAGCTCGATGGAAAGCTTATCTGTTCCGCTTTCAGATGGCATTAACATATTTTACGAAAAGTCATAAGAAATAAAATTTTTTTGATCAAAACTAAAATATCCTCGAAATCATTGAAAAAGAAGTACCTTATCAGACGAAAATATGCCTTATCTAATAAGAGACATTTAAATTTTTTTAATTGCATAATGGGATGGGGTTTTATTCAGAATTAATAGTTTTTTACATGGACAAAAAATTCGTTTAATTTTTTCCCATTAAATACTAGAATTATAGAAAAGTACTTTGCGAAAAGAATCGGCAGTAGGACGGAATCGTGTTGACCACCGATTAGTTTTGTGCTAATAAATCTTGCATATTTCGACCGACTTCTTCGACTAAGAGCTCGATGGAAAGCTTATCTGTTCCTCTTTCAGATGGCATTAACATATTTTACGAAAAGTCATAAGAAATAAAATTTTTTTCATCAAAACTAAATTATCCTCGAAATCATTGAAGAAGAAGTACCTAATCAGACGAAAATATGCCTTATCTTATAAGAGACATTTAAATTTTTTTAATTGCATAAATGGGCGGTATTTTATTCAGAATTAATATTTTTTTACATGGACAAAAAATTTGTTCAATTTTTTCCCATTAAATACAAGAATTATAGAAAAGTACTTTGCGTAAAGAATCGGAAGTAGGACGGAATCGTGTTGACCACCGATTAGTTTTTCGCTAATAACTCTTGCATCCTTCGACCGACTTCTTCGACTAAGAGCTCGATGGAAAGCTTATCTGTTCCTCTTTCAGATGGCATTAACATATTTCACGAAAAGTGATAACAAATAAAATTTTTTTGATCAAAACTAAAATATCCTCGAAATCATTGAAGAAGAAGTACCTTATCAGACGAAAATATGCCTTATCTAATATGTGACATTTAAATTTTTTTAATTGCATAAATGGGTGGCATTTTATTCAGAATTAATAGTTTTTTACATGGACAAAAAATTTGTTCAATTTTTTCCCATTAAATACAAGAATTATAGAAAAGTACTTTGCGTAAAGAATCGGAAGTAGGACGGAATCGTGTTGACCACCGATTAGTTTTTCGCTAATAACTCTTTCATCCTTCGAGCGACTTCTTCGACTAACAGCTGGATGGAAAGCTGATCTGTTCCTCTTTCAGATGGCATTAACATATTTTACGAAAAGTCGTAAGAAATAAAATTTTTTTTGATCAAAACTAAAATATCATCGTATTCATTGAAAATGAAGTACCTTATCAGACGAAAATATGCCATCTTTCAGATGGCATTAACATATTTTACGAAAAGTTGTAAGAAATAAATTTGTTTTCATCAAAACTAAAATATCATCGAAATCATTGAAGAAGAAGTACCTTATCAGACGAAAATATGCCTTATCTAATAAGAGACATTTCAATTTTTTTAATTACATAAATGGGCGGCGTTTTATTCAGAATTAATAGTTTTTTATATGGACAAAAAATTCGTTTAATTTTTTCCCATTAAATACAAGAATTATAGAAAAGTACTTTGCGAAAAGAATCGGCAGTAGGACGGAATCGTGTTAACCACTGCCTATTTCTTTGATAATAACTCTTGCATCGTTCAACCGACTTTTTCGACTAAGAGCTGGATGGAAAGCTTATCTGTTCCTCTTTCAGATGGCATTAACATATTTTACGAAAAGTCATAAGAAATAAAATTTTTTTTGATCAAAACTAAAATATCCTCGAAATCATTGAAGAAGAAGTACCTTATCAGACAAAAATATACCTTATCTAAGAGACATTTAAATTTTTTTAATTGCATAAATCGGCGGTATTTTATTCAGAATTAAAAGTTTTTTACATGGACAAGAAATTCGTTTAATTTTTTCCCATTAAATACTAGAATTATAGAAAAGTACTTTGCGAAAAGAATCGGCAGTGGGTTGGAATCGTGTTGACCACCGATTAGTTTTTTGCTAATAACTCTTGCATCCTTCGACCGACTTCTTCGACTAAGAGCTCGATGGAAAGCTTATCTGTTACTTTTCAGATGGCATTAACATATTTTACGAAAAGTCACAAGAAATAAAATTTTTTTGATCAAATCTAAAATATCATCGCAATCATTGAAGAAGAAGTACCTTATCAGACGAAAATATGCTTTATCTAATAAGAAAAATGTAAATTTTTTTAATTGCATAAATGGGTGGCATTTTATACAGAATTAATAGTTTTTTACATGGACACAAAATTCGTTTAATTTTTTCCCATTAAATACTAGAATTATAGAAAAGTACTTTGTGAAAACAATCGGCTTTAGGACGGAAACGTGTTGACCACCCATTAGTTTTTTGCTAATAACTCTTTCATCCTTCGAGCGACTTCTTCGACTAAGAGCTGGATGGAAAGCTTATCTGTTCCTCTTTCCGATTGCATTAACTTATTTTACGAAAAGTCATAAGAAATAAAATTTTTTTGATCAAAACTAAAATATCCTCGAAATCATTGAAAAAGAAGTACCTTATCAGACGAAAATATGCCTTATATAATAAGAGACATTTAAATGTTTTTAATTGCATAAATGGGCGGAATTTTATTTAGAATTAATAGTTTTTTACATGGATAGAATTAAAAGTTTTTTACATGGACAAAAATTTCGTTTAATCTTTTCCCATTAAATACTAGAATTATAGAAAAGAACTTTGCGAAAAGAATCGGCAGTAGGACGGAATCGTGTTGACCACCGATTAGTTTTTTGTTAATATTTCTTGCATCCTTTGACCGACTTCTTCGACTATGAGCTCGATGGAAAGCTTATCTGTTCCTCTTTCAGATGGCATTAACATATTTTACGAAAAGTCGTAAGAAATAAAATTTTTTTTTATCAAAACTAAAATATCATCGAAATCATTGAAAATAAAGTACCTTATCAGACGAAAATATGCCATCTTTCAGATGGCATTAACATATTTTACGAAAAGTTGTAAGAAATAAAATTGTTTTCATCAAAACTAAAATATCCTCGAAATCATTGAAGAAGAAGTACCTTATCAGACGAAAATATGCCTTATCTAATAAGAGACATTTCAATTTTTTTAATTACATAAATGGGCGGCGTTTTATTCAGAATTAATAGTTTTTTATATGGACAAAAAATTCGTTTAATTTTTTCCCATTAAATACAAGAATTATAGAAAAGTACTTTGCGAAAAGAATCAAATTTTTTTTGATCAAAACTAAAATATCCTCGAAATCATTGAAGAAGAAGTACCTTATCATACAAAAATATGCCTTATCTAAGAGACATTTAAATTTTTTTAATTGCATAAATCGGCGGTATTTTATTCAGAATTAAAAGTTTTTTACATGGACAAAAAATTCGTTTAAGTTTTTCCCATTAAATACTAGAATAATAGAAAAGTACTTTGCGAAAAGAATCGGCAGCGGGTTGGAATCGTGTTGACCACCGATTAGTTTTTGGCTAATAACTCTTGCATCCTTCGACCGACTTCTTCGACTAAGAGCTCGATGGAAAGCTTATCTGTTACTTTTCAGATGGCATTAACATATTTTACGAAAAGTCATAAGAAATAAAATTTTTTTGATCAAAACTAAAATATCCTCGAAATCATTGAAGAAGAAGTACCTTATCAGACGAAAATATGCCTTATCTAATACGAGACATTAAAATTTTTTTAATTGCATAAATGGGTGGCATTTTATTCAGAATTAATAGTTTTTTATATGGACAAAAAATTCCCATTAAATACTAGAATTATAGTAAAGAACTTTGCGAAAAGAAACGGTAGTAGGACGGAAACGTGTTGACCACCGACTAGTTTTTTGTTAATAACTCTTGGATCCTTCGACCGACTTCTTCGACTAAGAGCTCGATGGAAAGCTTATCTGTTCCTTTTCAGATGGCATTAACATATTTTACGAAAAGTCATAAGAAATAAAATTTTTTTGATCAAAACTAAAATATCCTCGAAATCATTGAAGAAGAAGTACCTTATCAGACGAAAATATGCCTTATCTAATAAGAATCATTTAAATTTTTTTAATTGCATAAATGGGCGGCATTTTATTCAGAATTAATAGTTTTTTACATAGACAAAAAATTCGTTTAATTTTTTCCCATTAAATACTAGAATTATAGAAAAGTACTTTGCGAAAAGAATCGGCAGTAGGACGGAATCGTGTTGACCACCGATTAGTTTTGTGCTAATAAATCTTGCATAAGAGCTCGATGGAAAGCTTATCTGTTCCTCTTTCAGATGGCATTAACATATTTTACGAGAAGTCATAAGAAATAACATTTTTTTGATCAAAATTAAAATATCCTCGAAATCATTGAAGAAGAAGTACCTTATCAGACGAAAATACGCCTTATCTAATCAGAGACATTTTAATTTTTATACCCTGTACACACACTGTGTATCAGGGTATATTAAGTTTGTTTGAGACGCTTTGTATGTAACGCATAGAAGGCGGGGAGGGGGACCCTATAAAGTATATATATTCTTGATCAGGATGACAAGACGAATTGATATAGCCCTGTCTGTCCGTCCGTCCATCCGTCCGTCCTCACCAATGGTTCTCGAAAACTATAAGAGCTAGAGACTTGAAATTTGGTGGATAGACTCGTGAGGTCAAACGCTAGATCAAGTTTGAAGGATTTTTTGCCACGCCCACTCCTTCCCGCCCATCGAGCACCACTCATTTTTTCAAAAGCCTGTAGCTCGAAAACCTGATGAGTTAGAAACATGAAAATGAGTATGTAGACTCAGTATGTATAGCTCTACAAAACTGCATACCACATTTTTTCCCCCTCCCCTTCGTTTCCCTTCAAAAAGTTGTTTTCTTAAAATTGCTGTATCTCCTAAACTATAAGAGATACAATGCTGAAATTTTGTATGCAAACTCAGTAAACATACCTTTTTATTTAACTGCATACCACAAACTTTCATTTTTAACGCTGTGTGACAACGCAAAGACAAACAAGTTGAAATTTGGCATAAATTGCGCTTTGAACACTGCTTTATCCTATTTGTAACAAAAACCGTACTTAACACTGCGAAAACTATTAAAGCTAGAGACTTGAAATTTGGAAGATAGACTCGTGTGGTCGAACACTAGATCAAGTTTGCAGGAATTTTTGCCACGCCCATTCCCTCCCGCCCATCGAGCACAACAAAAGGTAATTTTTTTCTTAAAATTGCTGTATCTCCTAAAGTATAAAGAATACAATGCTGAAATTTGGTATGCAAACTCAGGTAACATACCTTTTTAAAACTGCATACAACAATCTACCACTTTCCCACAAAGACCAACACACTAAAATTTTGCTGCAATGCTTTGTAACAAAATCCGTACTAAAGCGCCATCTAATGGCAACATTGCACTGTGAGCCCTGCCTCACTATTAGCAAATACACAAACCATATCGTGGTACACTGCTTTTGCTGTCGGCAAATGTTTAACGTGTTATCAACAAAGGTGTGTGTACAGGGTATTATGTAGTTGAGAATACTCAACTATACCGCCCTTACTGGTTTTAATTGCATAAATGGGCGGCATTTTATTCAGAATTAATAGTTTTTTACATGGACAAAAAATTCGTTTAATTTTTTCCCATTAAATACTAGAATTATAGAAAAGTACTTTGCGAAAAGAATCGGCAGTAGGACGGAATCGTGTTGACCACCGATTAGTTTTGTGCTAATAAATCTTGCATAATAGCTCGATGGAAAGCTTATCTGTTCCTCTTTCAGATGGCATTAACATATTTTACGAAAAGTTGTAAGAAATAAAATTTTTTTGATCAAAACTAAAATATCCTCGAAATCATTGAAAAAGAAGTACCTTATCAGACGAAAATATTCCGTATCTAATAAGAGACATTTAAATTTTTTAATTGCATAAATGGGCGGAATTTTATTAAGAATTAATAGTTTTTTACATGGACAAAAAATTCGTTTAATTTTTTCTCATTAAATACTAGAATTATAGAAAAGTACCTTGCGAAAAGAATCGGCAGTAGGACGGAATCGTGTTGGCCAGCGATTAGTTCTTTGCTAATAACTCTTGCATCCTTCGACCGATTTCTTCGACTAAGAGCTCGATGGAAAGCTTATCTGTTCCTCTTTCAGATGGCATTAACATATTTTACGAAAAGTCGTAAGAAATAAAATTGTTTTTAATCAAAACTAAAATATCCTCGGAATCATTGAAAAAGAAGTAGCTTATCAGACGAAAATATTCCGTATCTAATAAGAGACATTTAAATTTTTTAATTGCATAAATGGGCGGAATTTTATTAAGAATTAATAGTTTTTTACATGGACAAAAAATTCGTTTAATTTTTTCTCATTAAATACTAGAATTATAGAAAAGTACCTTGCGAAAAGAATCGGCAGTAGGACGGAATCGTGTTGGCCAGCGATTAGTTCTTTGCTAATAACTCTTGCATCCTTCGACCGACTTCTTCGACTAAGAGCTCGATGGAAAGCTTATCTGTTCCTCTTTCAGATGGCATTAACATATTTTACGAAAAGTCGTAAGAAATAAAATTGTTTTTAATCAAAACTAAAATATCCTCGGAATCATTGAAAAAGAAGTAGCTTATCAGACGAAAATATACCTTATCTTATAAGAGACATTTAAATTTTTTTAATTGCATAAATGGGCGGAATTTTATTAAGAATTAATAGTTTTTTACATGGACAAAAAATTCGTTTAATTTTTTCCCATTAAATACTAGAATTATAGAAAAGTACCTTGCGAAAAGAATCGGCAGTAGGACGGAATCGTGTTGGCCAGCGATTAGTTCTTTGCTAATAACTCTTGCATCCTTCGACCGACTTCTTCGACTAAGAGCTCGATGGAAAGCTTATCTGTTCCTCTTTCAGATGGCATTAACATATTTTACGAAAAGTCGTAAGAAATAAAATTGTTTTTAATCAAAACTAAAATATCCTCGGAATCATTGAAAAAGAAGTAGCTTATCAGACGAAAATATGCCTTATCTTATAAGAGACATTTAAATTTTTTTAATTGCATAAATGGGCGGTATTTTATTCAGAATTAATAGTTTTTTAGATGGACAGAATTAAAAGTTTTTTACATGGACAAAAAATTCGTTTAATTTTTTCCCATTAAATACTAGAATTATAGAAAAGAACTTTGCGAAAAGAATCGGCAGTAGGACGGAATCGTGTTGACCACCGATTAGTTTTTGGAACGAAGTTCCTTTACGGAGCTTACATGTAGACTGAAATGAGAGAAAATTTCAAAATCGTCACGTAACAAAATTAGTTTCTTGTGTATGTATGTGTGGGACTATAATGCTATAACTGTAACGTTGTTGCTACTTGCATGACTCTGTAGTCATCAAAAAATAGCAACAACAAACATGTATAGTGTAAATTTTGGCATTTCCCTTCCATCCTCACTTTCGCCATCAGGCGCATATGCAACAACAACTAACTTGCTTACGCCAAATATTACAACAACTCTTGTTGTATATAAACAACAACTCTTGTTGTGATATTCGACACAAGCATGCACTGTTAGGTCACCCAGTGCTTGAACGCATGCAATGTGTTTGTTACTGTTCGCTAATCAGCGTTGCTGCCAAATAATCAACGTCGCTACTCAACGTCGCTACTCAACGTCACTACTCAACGTCGCTACTCAACGTCGCTACTCAACGTCGCTACTCAACGTCGCTACTCAACGTCGCTACTCAACGTCGCTACTCAACGTCGCTAACCAGCATTGCTAATTAGCCTCATAATCTATGAGCCGCGAATTCATCTGCAATTCGCGTCCTCACAATGGCTACCTAAGAATATAATTTCATCCTGTTATAATTATAATTGCGTTGTTATTTAGAAGTTAAAGATGCCGAATTTTCAAAAAATGTTGTATGTTATTAAATGTTGAAAAAAAAAAGGACAACTTTGAGTAGCGATATCATCCCAACTATAATTCCGATTTCTTTAAAGTTAACATTTTTTTAATCTCTGGTCAGGCACATATATTTGTTTTATCGAAAGCGTTCATGAATTTTTAATTTTTGCAAGCTGAATGTATCTAAGGTTCCTCTGTGCGTCCGTAGAATCAGAAAGAGTGTTCAGCAAGGCGGGACAAATTATTTCAATGAGGCGAATCAGGCTCAAGGAGGACAATATAAACATCCTTTTGTTTTTAAGCCAAAATTTTTGGATTAAATAAATAAGTAAACATTAATTTTCTTGTTTACATAAAAAATATTTATGTGGGATGATATTATTGGCGACTATTGATAGCACAATCACGACTATCGATGGTTCCAAAATAACTATCGTTGACTATCGCTAGCGCCGATTATCGATAGTTCTCCACCTCTAGTATGTATGTGTGCGACTGTTGAGCTATTAACAAAAAAGAATTCTTTCTTACTTCCAAGTGATTCAGTAGCTTATTGCATGGAGCTGTTCCTCTTCAATTGGAAGTACTCAGGTTCGCTGCCCAGGGGTTAGTCAATCGAAATTTGTTCATTTTTATTGTATTTTTGAAAATGTTTGTTTGAAGGTACCTAGTAGTGTTGGGCATGGGCTGTGTTGAAAATTTGAATATTGTCCATGTTGGTTCATGCAGAGCAAAATCGGCACGAAGAAAAAAAATCTAGAGGCTGCGATTTTTTAGTGCGCTTTAAAAGTGAAAATAAAAGTGATAGATATTACTACCATCGCTATTCATTTATAAACTGGATTCGCTTCATTTTCGCAAAAATGGAAAAACTGCAAATTCAAGAAGCAATTCGTTGGAACAACAGGAACTTTAAACTAATAAAACAAGAAACTGACAAGCGAATTTTGTAATAAAATTATACAAACATTTTTAATATTTCGTGTTGGATCGTGTTCGGACAATTTTTGCGTGTTGCAAATTTTGATTTTCGTGCTCTGTTGGGTTGTGTGGAAAAATTGCGGTCCATGCCCATTTCTAGTACCTAGGTTGAAACCTTAAAACAGGCAGAGCTGTTGCACATCAAGTCGATGTGCTTAAGTTCAAGCCCAAGTTGAGTCTATCGAATTTTTAAATTAAAACTTTAAGTTAAGATTCGGTAATTTACAATCCATGCACACCGTAATAAACTTCGTTCCTAGTTGGGGTCCCATGACCCCACTATTTTTTTTTCAGACGAAAATATGCCTTATCTAATAAGAGACATTTAAATTTTTTTAATTGCATAAATGGGTCGCATTTTATTCAGAATTAATAGTTTTTTACATGGACAAAAAATTCGTTTAATTTTTTCCCATTAAATACTAGAATTATAGAGAAGAACTTTGCAAAAAAATCGGTAGTAGGACGGAAACGTGTTGACCACCGATTAGTTTTGTGCTAATAAATCTTGCATATTTCGACCGACTTCTTCGACTAAGAGCTCGATGAAAAGCTTATCTGTTCCTCTTTCAGATGGCATTAACATATTTCACGAAAAGTCATAAGAAATAAAATTTTTTTGATCAAAACTAAAATATCCTCGAAATCATTGAAAAAGAAGTACCTTACCAGACGAAAATATGCCTTATCTAATAAGAGACATTTAAATTTTTTTAATTGCATAAATGGGTGGCATTTTATTCAGAATTAATAGTTTTTTACATGGACAAAAAATTCCATTAATTTTTTCCCATTAAATACTAGAATTATAGAAAAGAACTTTGCAAAAAGAATCGGTAGTAGGACGGAAACGTGTTGACCACCGATTAGTTTTGTGCTAATAAATCTTGCAGATTTCGACCGACTTCTTCGACTAAGAGCTCGATGGAAAGCTTATCTGTTCCTCTTTCAGATGGCATTAACATATTTTACGAAAAGTTGTAAGAAATAAAATTTTTTTGATCAAAACTAAAATATCTTCGAAATCATTGAAGAAGAAGTACCTTATCAGACGAAAATATGCCTTATCTAATAAGGGACATCTAACTTTTTTTAATTGCATAAATGGGTGGCATTTTATTCAGAATTAATAGTTTTTTACATGGACAAAAAATTCGTTTAATTTTTTACAATTAAATACTAGAATTATAGAAAAGTACTTTGCGAATAGAATCGGCAGTAGGACGGAAACGTGTTGACCACCGATTAGTTTTGTGCTAATAAATCTTGCATATTTTGACCGACTTCTTCGACTTAGAGCTCGATGGAAAGCTTATCTGTTCCTCTTTCAGATGGTATTAACATATTTTACGAAAAGTCATAAGAAATAAAATTTTTTTTGATCAAAACTAAAATATTCTCGAAATCATTGAAAAAGAAGTACCTTATCAGACGAAAATATGCCTTATCTAATAAGAGACATTTAAATTTTTTTTAATTGGATAAATGGACGGCATTTTATTCAGAATTAATAGTTTTTTACATGAACAAAAAATTCGTTTAATTTTTTCCCATTAAATACTAGAATTATAGAAAAGTACTCTGCGAAAAGAATCGGCAGTGGGAGAGACCGTGTTGACCACCGATTAGTTTTTTGCTATAACTCTTGCATATTTTGACCGACTTTTTCGACTTAGAGCTCGATGGAAAGCTTATCTGTTCCTCTTTTAGATGGTATTAACATATTTTACGAAAAGTCATAAGAAATAAAATTTTTTTTGATCAAAACTAAAATATTCTCGAAATCATTGAAAAAGAAGTACCTTATCAGACGAAAATATGCCTTATCTAATAAGAGACATTTAAATTTTTTTAATTGCATAAATAGGTGGCATTTTATTCAGAATTAATAGTTTTTTACATGGACAAAAAATTCCATTAATTTTTTCCCATTAAATACTAGAATTATAGAAAAGAACTTTGCAAAAAGAATCGGTAGTAGGACGGAAACGTGTTGACCACCGATTAGTTTTGTGCTAATAAATCTTGCATATTTCTACCGACTTCTTCGACTAAGAGCTCGATAGAAAGCTTATCTGTTCCTCTTTCAGATGGCATTAACATATTTTACGAAAAGTCATGAGAAATAAAATTATTTTGATCAAAACTAAAATATCCTCGAAATCATTGAAGAAGAAGTACCTTATAAGACGATAATATGCCTTATCTAATAAGGGACATTTAACTTTTTTTGAATTGCATAAATGGGTGGCATTTTATTCAGAATTAACAGTTTTTTACATGGACAAAAAATTCGTTTAATTTTTTACAATTAAATACTAGAATTATAGAAAAGTACTTTGCGAATAGAATCGGCAGTAGGACGGAAACGTGTTGACCACCGATTAGTTTTTTGTTAATAACTCTTGCATCCTTCGACCGACTTCTTCGACTAAGAGCCCGATGGAAATCTTATCTGTGCTTCTTTCAGATGGCATTAACATATTTTACGAAAAGTCATAAGAAATAAAATTTTTTTGATCAAAACTAAAATATCCTCGAAATCATTGAAAAAGAAATACCTTATCAGACGAAAATATGCCTTATCTAATAAGAGACATTTAAATTTTTTTAATTGCATAAATGGGCGGCATTTTATTCAGAATTAATAGTTTTTTACATGGACAAAAAATTCGTTTAATTTTTTCCCATTAAATACTAGAATTATAGAAAAGTACTTTGCGAAAAGAATCGGTAGTCGGACGGAAACGTGTTGACCACCGATTAGTTTTTTGCTAGTAACTCTTGCATCCTTCGACCGACTTCTTCGACTAAGAGCCCGATGGAAAGCTTATCTGTTCTTCTTTCAGATGGCATTAACATATTTTACGAAAAGTCATAAGAAATAAAATTTTTTTGATCAAAACTAAAATATCCTCGAAATCATTGAAAAAGAAGTACCTTATCAGACGAAAATATGCCTTATCTAATAAGAGACATTTAAATTTTTTTTAATTGCATAAATGGACGGCATTTTATTCAGAATTAATAGTTTTTTACATGGACAAAAAATTCGTTTAATTTTTTCCCATTAAATACTAGAATTATAGAAAAGTACTATGCGAAAAGAATCGGCAGTAGGAGAGACCGTGTTGACCACCGATTAGTTTTTTGCTATAACTCTTGCATATTTTGACCGACTTCTTCGACTTAGAGCTCGATGGAAAGCTTATCTGTTCCTCTTTCAGATGGTATTAACATATTTTACGAAAAGTCATAAGAAATAAAATTTTTTTTGATCAAAACTAAAATATTCTCGAAATCATTGAAAAAGAAGTACCTTATCAGACGAAAATATGCCGTATCTAATAAGAGACATTTAAATTTTTTTAATTGCATAAATGGACGGTATTTTATTCAGAATTAATAGTTTTTTACATGGACAAAAAATTCGTTTAATTTTTTCCCATTAAATACTAGAATTATAGAAAAGTACTTTGCGAAAAGAATCGGCAGTAGGACGGAAACGTGTTGACCACCGATTAGTTTTTTGCTAATAACTCTTGCATCCTTCGACCGACTTCTTCAACTAAGAGCTCGATGGAAAGCTTATGTGTTCCTCTTTCAGAAAGCATTAACATATTTTACGAAAAGTCATAAGAAATAAAATTTTTTTTATCAAAACTAAAATATCCTCGAAATCATTGAAAAAGAAATACCTTATCAGACGAAAATATGCCTTATCTAATAAGAGACATTTAAATTTTTTTAATTGCATAAATGGGCGGCATTTTATTCAGAATTAATAGTTTTTTACGTGGACAAAAAATTCGTTTAATTTTTTCCCATTAAATACAAGAATTATAGAAAAGTACTTTGCGAAAAGAATCGGTAGTAGGACGGAAACGTGTTGACCACCGATTAGTTTTTTGCTAGTAACTCTTGCATCCTTCGACCGACTTCTTCGACTAAGAGCCCGATGGAAAGCTTATCTGTTCCTCTTTCAGATGGCATTAACATATTTCACGAAAAGTCATAAGAAATAAAATTTTTTTGATCAAAACTAAAATATCCTCGAAATCATTGAAAAAGAAGTTCCTTTCCAGACGAAAATATGCCTTATCTAATAAGAGACATTTAAATTTTTTTAATTGCATAAATGGGTGGCATTTTATTCAGAATTAATAGTTTTTTACATGGACAAAAAATTCCATTAATTTTTTCCCATTATATACTAGAATTATAGAAAAGAACTTTGCAAAAAGAATCGGTAGTAGGACGGAAACGTGTTGACCACCGATTAGTTTTGTGCTAATAAATCTTGCATATTTCGACCGACTTCTTCGACTAAGAGCTCGATGGAAAGCTTATCTGTTCCTCTTTCAGATGGCATTAACATATTTTACGAAAAGTTGTAAGAAATAAAATTTTTTTGATCAAAACTAAAATATCCTCGAAATCATTGAAGAAGAAGTACCTTATCAGACGAAAATATGCCTTATCTAATAAGGGACATTTAACTTTTTTTAATTGCATAAATGGGTGGCATTTTATTCAGAATTAATAGTGTTTTACATGGACAAAAAATTCGTTTAATTTTTTTACTATTAAAAACTAGAATTATAGAAAAGTACTTTGCGAATAGAATCGGCAGTAGGACGGAAACGTGTTGACCACCGATTAGTTTTTTGCTAATAACTCTTGCATCCTTCGACCGACTTCTTCGACTAAAAGCCCGATGGAAAGCTTATCTGTTCTTCTTTCAGATGGCATTAACATATTTTACGAAAAGTCATAAGAAATAAAATTTTTTTGATCAAAACTAAAATATCCTCGAAATCATTGAAAAAGAAATACCTTATCAGACGAAAATATGCCTTATCTAATAAGAGACATTTAAATTTTTTTAATTGCATAAATGGTCGGCATTTTATTCAGAATTAATAGTTTTTTACATGGACAAAAAATTCGTTTAATTTTTTCCCATTAAATACTAGAATTATAGAAAAGTACTTTGCAAAAAGAATCGGTAGTCGGACGGAAACCTGTTGACCACCGATTAGTTTTTTGCTAATAACTCTTGCATCCTTCGACCGACTTCTTCGACTAAGAGCCCGATGGAAAGCTTATCTGTTCTTCTTTCAGATGGCATTAACATATTTTACGAAAAGTCATAAGAAATAAAATTTTTTTGATCATAACTAAAATATCCTCGAAATCATTGAAAAAGAAGTACCTTATCAGACGAAAATATTCCTTATCTAATAAGAGACATTTAAATTTTTTTTAGTTGCATAAATGGACGGCATTTTATTCAGAATTAATAGTTTTTTACATGGACAAAAAATTCGTTTAATTTTTTCCCATTAAATACTAGAATTATAGAAAAGTACTCTGCGAAAAGAATCGGCAGTAGGAGAGACCGTGTTGACCACCGATTAGTTTTTTGCTATAACTCTTGCATATTTTGACCGACTTCTTCGACTTAGAGCTCGATGAAAAGCTTATCTGTTCCTCTTTCAGATGGTATTAACATATTTTACGAAAAGTCATAAGAAATAAAATTTTTTTTGATCAAAACTAAAATATTCTCGAAATCATTGAAAAAGAAGTACCTTATCAGACGAAAATATGCCGTATCTAATAAGAGACATTTAAATTTTTTTAATTGCATAAATGGGTGGCATTTTATTCAGAATTAATAGTTTTTTACATGGACAAAAAATTCGCTTAATTTTTTTCCATTAAATACTAGAACTATAGAAAAGTACTTTGAGTAAAGAATCGGCAGTAGGACGGAATCGTGTTGACCACCGATTAGTTTTTTGCTAATAACTCTTGCATCCTTCGACCGACTTCTTCAACTAAGAGCTCGATGGAAAGCTTATGTGTTCCTCTTTCAGATAGCATTAACATATTTTACGAAAAGTCATAAGAAATAAAATTTTTTTGATCAAAACTAAAATATCCTCGAAATCATTGAAGAAGAAGTACCTTATCAGACGATAATATGCCTTATCTAATAAGGGACATTTAACTTTTTTTAATTGCATAAATGGGTGGCATTTTATTCAGAATTAATAGTTTTTTGCATGGACAAAAAATTCGTTTAATTTTTTACAATTAAATACTAGAATTATAGAAAAGTACTATGCGAAAAGAATCGGCAGTAGGAGAGACCGTGTTGACCACCGATTAGTTTTTTGCTATAACTCTTGCATCCTTCGACCGACTTCTTCGACTAAGAGCCCGATGGAAAGCTTATCTGTTCTTCTTTCAGATGGCATTAACATATTTTACGAAAAGTCATAAGAAATAAAATTTTTTTGATCAAAACTAAAATATCCTCGAAATCATTGAAAAAGAAATACCTTATCAGACGAAAATATGCCTTATCTAATAAGAGACATTTAAATTTTTTTAATTGCATAAATGGGCGGCATTTTATTCAGAATTAATAGTTTTTTACATGGACAAAAAATTCGTTTAATTTTTTCCCAATAAATACTAGAATTATAGAAAAGTACTTTGCGAAAAGAATCGGTAGTCGGACGGAAACGTGTTGACCACCGATTAGTTTTTTGCTAATAACTCTTGCATCCTTCGACCGACTTCTTCGACTAAGAGCCCGATGGAAAGCTTATCTGTTCTTCTTTCAGATGGCATTAACATATTTTACGAAAAGTCATAAGAAATAAAATTTTTTTGATCAAAACTAAAATATCCTCGAAATCATTGAAAAAGAAGTACCTTATCAGACGAAAATATGCCTTATCTAATAAGAGGCATTTAAATTTTTTTTAATTGCATAAATGGACGGCATTTTATTCAGAATTAATAGTTTTTTACATGGACAAAAAATTCGTTTAATTTTTTCCCATTAAATACTAGAATTATAGAAAAGTACTATGCGAAAAGAATCGGCAGTAGGAGAGACCGTGTTGACCACCGATTAGTTTTTTGCTATAACTCTTGCATATTTTGACCGACTTCTTCGACTTAGAGCTCGATGGAAAGCTTATCTGTTCCTCTTTCAGATGGTATTAACATATTTTACGAAAAGTCATAAGAAATAAAATTTTTTTTGATCAAAACTAAAATATTCTCGAAATCATTGAAAAAGAAGTACCTTATCAGACGAAAATATGCCGTATCTAATAAGAGACATTTAAACGTGTTGACCACCGATTAGTTTTTTGCTATAACTCTTGCATCCTTCGACCGACTTCTTCAACCAAGAGCTCGATGGAAAGCTTATGTGTTCCTCTTTCAGATAGCATTAACATATTTTACGAAAAGTCATAAGAAATAAAATTTTTTTCATCAAAACTAAAATATCCTCGAAATCATTGAAAAAGAAATACCTTATCATACGAAAATATGCCTTATCTAATAAGAGACATTTAAATTTTTTTAATTGCATAAATGGGCGGCATTTTATTCAAAATTAATAGTTTTTTACATGGACAAAAAATTCGTTTAATTTTTTCCCATTAAATACTAGAATTATAGAAAAGTACTTTGCGAAAAGAATCGGTAGTAGGACGGAAACGTGTTGACCACCGATTAGTTTTTTGCTAGTAACTCTTGCATCCTTCGACCGACTTCTTCGACTAAGAGCCCGATGGAAAGCTTATCTGTTCTTCTTTCAGATGGCATTAACATATTTTACGAAAAGTCATAAAAAATAAAATTTTTTTGATCAAAACTAAAATATCCTCGAAATCATTGAAAAAGAAGTACCTTATCAGACGAAACTATGCCTTATCTAATAAGAGACATTTAAATTTTTTTTAATTGCATAAATGGACGGCATTTTATTCAGAATTAATAGTTTTTTACATGGACAAAAAATTCGTTTAATTTTTTCCCATTAAATACTAGAATTATAGAAAAGTACTCTGCGAAAAGAATCGGCAGTAGGAGAGACCCTGTTGACCACCGATTAGTTTTTATACTTTTCACTTATGTGAAATAGTATATTAACTTTGTCACGGAGTTTGTAACAGATCGAAATATTAATTTCCGACTATATAAAGTATATATATTCTTGATCAGGACGACAAGACGAGTTGATTTAGCCATGTCCGTCTGTCTGTCTGTCGGTCTGTCTGTCGGTCTGTCTGTCTGTCTGTCTATCTGTATGTATGCAAACTAGTCCCTCAGTTTTGAAGCTATCGAGCTGAAACTTTGCACAGAGTCTTAGAATTTATTACGACGAATCATTCGTCGGAACCAGCCTGATCGGATTATTGGAACAGGTAGCTCCCATACGAAAAGAAGAAGAAAAGTGAACAAAACTTGAATCGTTGTATGGAAAACTTTTTTGTTTTGTACAATAGAGTGCTGAAATTTTAAACATAGTAGTTTTACATGGTCCGACTACATGCCTGAAAGTTTCATTGAGATTCGACATCTGCAACTGGTAGCTCCCATACAAAATGAAGAAGAGGAAGAGAAGGAATATTCACGTCGTTGTATGGAAAACTTTTTTGTTTCTTAACCAATTGACTTGAAATTTTAAAGTTATGTTCTTAGGGAGGAATGAAATCTATTTTGACCAAAAGTGGGCGTAACCACGCGTAGCAACGCCCACTTATAGCGAAAATTTACCCGTTGTATGGAAAACTTTTTTGTTTTTTAACCAATTGACTTGAAACTTTACAGTTATGTTCTTAGAAAGGAATGAAAACTATTTTGACCAAAAGTGGGCGTAGCCAGGCGTAGCCACGCCCACTTATAGCGTAAATTGACCCGTTGTATGGAAAACTTTTTTGTTTTTTAACCAATTGACTTGAAACTTTGCAGTTATGCTCTTAGGGAGGAATGAAAACTATTTTGATCAAAAGTGGGCGTAGCCACGCCCACTTATAGCTTAACTTGACCCTTTGTATGGAAAACTTTTTTGTTTTTTAACCAATTGACTTGAAACTTTACAGTTATGTTCTAAGGGAGGAATGAAAACTATTTTGACCAAAAGTGGGCGTAGCCACGCCTACTTATAGCGAAAATTGACCCGTTGTATGGAAAACTTTTTTGTTTTTTAACCAATTGACTTGAAACTTTGCAGTTATGCTCTTAGGGAGGAATGAAAACTATTTTGATCAAAAGTGGGCGTGGCCACGCCCTTTTATAGCGAAAATTGACCCTTTGTATGGAAAACTTTTTTGTTTTTTAACCAATTGACTTGAAACTTTACTGTTATGTTCTTAAGGAGGAATAAAAACTATTTTGACCAAATGTGGGCATGGCTACGCCCACTTATCGCAAAACTTAAACCGTTGTATGGAAAAATTTTTTGTTTTTTAACGAATTGACTTGAAACATTACAGTTATGTTGTTAGGGAGGCATGAAAACTATTCATTTAGTTTTTTTTATAGTGACACAAAGTGAAAAGTATTATAGCTTCAGCCTGGCTGGAGATAGCGTCCTTACTGGTTTGCTATAACTCTTGCATATTTTGACCGAGTTCTTCGACTTAGAGCTCGATGGAAAGCTTATCTGTTCCTCTTTCAGATGGTATTAACATATTTTACGAAAAGTCATAAGAAATAAAATTTTTTTGATCAAAACTAAAATATTCTCGAAATCATTGAAAAAGAAGTACCTCATCAGACGAAAATATGCCGTATCTAATATGAGACATTTAAATTTTTTTAATTGCATAAATGGACGGTATTTTATTCAGAATTAATAGTTTTTTACATGGACAAAAAATTTGTTTAATTTTTTCCCATTAAATACTAGAATTATAGAAAAGTTCTTTGCGAAAAGAATCGGCAGTAGGACGGAAACGTGTTGACCACCGATTAGTTTTTTGCTTCCTTCGACCGACTTTTTCAACTAAGAGCTCGACGGAAAGCTTATGTGTTCCTCTTTCAGATAGCATTAACATATTTTACGAAAAGTCATAAGAAATACAATTTTTTTCATCAAAACTAAAATATCCTCGAAATCATTGAAAAAGAAGTACCTTATCAGACGAAAGTATGCCTTATCTAATAAGAGACATTTAAATTTTTTTTTATTGCATAAATGGACGGCATTTTATTCAGAATTAATAGTTTTTTACATGGACAAAAAATTCGTTTAATTTTTTCCCATTAAATACTAGAATTATAGAAAAGTACTATGCGAAAAGAATCGGCAGTAGGAGAGACCGTGTTGACCACCGATTAGTTTTTTGCTATAACTCTTGCATATTTTGACCGACTTCTTCGACTTAGAGCTCGATGGAAAGCTTATCTGTTCCTCTTTCAGATGGTATTAACATATTTTACGAAAAGTCATAAGAAATAAAATTTTTTTTGATCAAAACTAAAATATTCTCGAAATCATTGAAAAAGAAGTACCTTATCAGACGAAAATATGCCGTATCTAATAAGAGACATTTAAACGTGTTGACCACCGATTAGTTTTTTGCTATAACTCTTGCATCCTTCGACCGACTTCTTCAACCAAGAGCTCGATGGAAAGCTTATGTGTTCCTCTTTCAGATAGCATTAACATATTTTACGAAAAGTCATAAGAAATAAAATTTTTTTCATCAAAACTAAAATATCCTCGAAATCATTGAAAAAGAAATACCTTATCATACGAAAATATGCCTTATCTAATAAGAGACATTTAAATTTTTTTAATTGCATAAATGGGCGGCATTTTATTCAAAATTAATAGTTTTTTACATGGACAAAAAATTCGTTTAATTTTTTCCCATTAAATACTAGAATTATAGAAAAGTACTTTGCGAAAAGAATCGGTAGTAGGACGGAAACGTGTTGACCACCGATTAGTTTTTTGCTAGTAACTCTTGCATCCTTCGACCGACTTCTTCGACTAAGAGCCCGATGGAAAGCTTATCTGTTCTTCTTTCAGATGGCATTAACATATTTTACGAAAAGTCATAAAAAATAAAATTTTTTTGATCAAAACTAAAATATCCTCGAAATCATTGAAAAAGAAGTACCTTATCAGACGAAACTATGCCTTATCTAATAAGAGACATTTAAATTTTTTTTAATTGCATAAATGGACGGCATTTTATTCAGAATTAATAGTTTTTTACATGGACAAAAAATTCGTTTAATTTTTTCCCATTAAATACTAGAATTATAGAAAAGTACTCTGCGAAAAGAATCGGCAGTAGGAGAGACCCTGTTGACCACCGATTAGTTTTTATACTTTTCACTTATGTGAAATAGTATATTAACTTTGTCACGGAGTTTGTAACAGATCGAAATATTAATTTCCGACTATATAAAGTATATATATTCTTGATCAGGACGACAAGACGAGTTGATTTAGCCATGTCCGTCTGTCCGTCTGTCTGTCTGTCGGTCTGTCTGTCGGTCTGTCTGTCTGTCTGTCTATCTGTATGTATGCAAACTAGTCCCTCAGTTTTGAAGCTATCGAGCTGAAACTTTGCACAGAGTCTTAGAATTTATTACGACGAATCATTCGTCGGAACCAGCCTGATCGGATTATTGGAACAGGTAGCTCCCATACGAAAAGAAGAAGAAAAGTGAACAAAACTTGAATCGTTGTATGGAAAACTTTTTTGTTTTGTACAATAGAGTGCTGAAATTTTAAACATAGTAGTTTTACATGGTCCGACTACATGCCTGAAAGTTTCATTGAGATTCGACATCTGCAACTGGTAGCTCCCATACAAAATGAAGAAGAGGAAGAGAAGGAATATTCACGTCGTTGTATGGAAAACTTTTTTGTTTCTTAACCAATTGACTTGAAATTTTAAAGTTATGTTCTTAGGGAGGAATGAAATCTATTTTGACCAAAAGTGGGCGTAACCACGCGTAGCAACGCCCACTTATAGCGAAAATTTACCCGTTGTATGGAAAACTTTTTTGTTTTTTAACCAATTGACTTGAAACTTTACAGTTATGTTCTTAGAAAGGAATGAAAACTATTTTGACCAAAAGTGGGCGTAGCCAGGCGTAGCCACGCCCACTTATAGCGTAAATTGACCCGTTGTATGGAAAACTTTTTTGTTTTTTAACCAATTGACTTGAAACTTTGCAGTTATGCTCTTAGGGAGGAATGAAAACTATTTTGATCAAAAGTGGGCGTAGCCACGCCCACTTATAGCTTAACTTGACCCTTTGTATGGAAAACTTTTTTGTTTTTTAACCAATTGACTTGAAACTTTACAGTTATGTTCTAAGGGAGGAATGAAAACTATTTTGACCAAAAGTGGGCGTAGCCACGCCTACTTATAGCGAAAATTGACCCGTTGTATGGAAAACTTTTTTGTTTTTTAACCAATTGACTTGAAACTTTGCAGTTATGCTCTTAGGGAGGAATGAAAACTATTTTGATCAAAAGTGGGCGTGGCCACGCCCTTTTATAGCGAAAATTGACCCTTTGTATGGAAAACTTTTTTGTTTTTTAACCAATTGACTTGAAACTTTACTGTTATGTTCTTAAGGAGGAATAAAAACTATTTTGACCAAATGTGGGCATGGCTACGCCCACTTATCGCAAAACTTAAACCGTTGTATGGAAAAATTTTTTGTTTTTTAACGAATTGACTTGAAACATTACAGTTATGTTGTTAGGGAGGCATGAAAACTATTCATTTAGTTTTTTTTATAGTGACACAAAGTGAAAAGTATTATAGCTTCAGCCTGGCTGGAGATAGCGTCCTTACTGGTTTGCTATAACTCTTGCATATTTTGACCGAGTTCTTCGACTTAGAGCTCGATGGAAAGCTTATCTGTTCCTCTTTCAGATGGTATTAACATATTTTACGAAAAGTCATAAGAAATAAAATTTTTTTGATCAAAACTAAAATATTCTCGAAATCATTGAAAAAGAAGTACCTCATCAGACGAAAATATGCCGTATCTAATATGAGACATTTAAATTTTTTTAATTGCATAAATGGACGGTATTTTATTCAGAATTAATAGTTTTTTACATGGACAAAAAATTTGTTTAATTTTTTCCCATTAAATACTAGAATTATAGAAAAGTATTTTGCGAAAAGAATCGGCAGTAGGACGGAAACCTGTTGACCACCGATTAGTTTTTTGCTAATAACTCTTGCATCCTTCGACCGACTTCTTCGACTAAGAGCCCGATGGAAAGCTTATCTGTTCTTCTTTCAGATGGCATTAACATATTTTACGAAAAGTCATAAGAAATAAAATTTTTTTGATCAAAACTAAAATATCCTCGAAATCATTGAAAAAGAAGTACCTTATCAGACGAAAGTATGCCTTATCTAATAAGAGACATTTAAATTTTTTTTTATTGCATAAATGGACGGCATTTTATTCAGAGTTAATAGTTTTTTACATGGACAAAAAATTCGTTTAATTTTTTCCCATTAAATACTAGAATTATAGAAAAGTACTCTGCGAAAAGAATCGGCAGTAGGACAGACCGTGTTGACCACCGATTAGTTTTTTGCTAATAACTCTTGCATATTTCGACCGACTTCTTCGACTAAGAGCTCGATGGAAAGCTTATCTGTTCCTCTTTCAGATGGCATTAACTTATTTTACGAAAAGTCATAAGAAATAAAATTTTTTTGATCAAAACTTAAATATCCTCGAAATCATTGAAGAAGAAGTACCTTATCAGACGAAAATATGCCTTATCTAATATGAGACATTTAAATTTTTTTAATTGCATAAATGGGTGGCATATTATTCAGAGTTAATAGTTTTATACATGGACAAAAAATTCGTTTAATTTTTTCCCATTAAATACTAGAATTATAGAAAAGTACTTTGCGAAAATAATCGGCAGTAGGACGGAATCGTGTTGACCACCGATTAGTTTTGTGCTAATAAATCCTGCATATTTCGACCGACTTCTTCGACTAAGAGCTCGATGGAAAGCTTATCTGTTCCTCTTTCAGATGGCATTAACATATTTTACGAAAAGTCATAAGAAATAAAATTTTTTTGATCAAAACTAAAATATCCTCGAAATCATTGAAGAAGAAGTACCTTATCAGACGAAAATATGCCTTATCTAATAAGAGACATTTAAATTTTTTTAATTGCATAAATGGATGGCTTTTTATTCAGAATTAATAGTTTTTTACATGGACAAAAAATTCGTTTAATTTTTTCCCATTAAATACTAGAATTATAAAAAAGTACTCTGCGAAAAGAATCGGCAGTAGGACAGACCGTGTTGACCACCGATTAGTTTTTTGCTAATAACTCTTGCATCCTTCGACCGACTTCTTCGACTAAGAGCCCGATGGAAAGCTTATCTGTTCTTCTTTCAGATGGCATTAACATATTTTACGAAAAGTCATAAGAAATAAAATTTTTTTGATCAAAACTAAAATATCATCGAAATCATTGAAGAAGAAGTACCTTATCAGACAAAAATATGCCTTATCTAATATGAGACATTTAAATTTTTTTAATTGCATAAATGGGTGGCATATTATTCAGAAGTAATAGTCTTATACATGGACAAAAAATTCGTTTAATTTTTTCCCATTAAATACTAGAATTATAGAAAAGTACTTTGCGAAAAGAATCGGCCGTAGGACGGAATCGTGTTGACCACCGATTAGTTTTGTGCTAATAAATCTTGCATATTTCGACCGACTTCTTCGACTAAGAGCTCGATGGAAAGCTTATCTGTTCCTCTTTTAGATGGCATTAACATATTTTAGGAAAAGTCATAAGAAATAAAATTTTTTTGATCAAAACTAAAATATCCTCGAAATCATTGAAGAAGAAGTACCTTATCAGACGAAAATATGCCTTATCTAATAAGAGACATTTAAATTTTTTTAATTTCATAAATGGACGGCATTTTATTCAGAATTAATAGTTTTTTACATGGACAAAAAATTCGTTTAATTTTTATACTTTTCATGTATGTGAAACAGTATAATAACTTTGTGCTGAAGTTTGTAACACACAGAAATATTCACTTGCGACTATATAAAGTATATATATTCTTGATCAGGACGACAAGACGAGTTGATTTAGCCATGTCCGTCTGTCTGTATATATACACTAGTCGGCATAAGTATTTTGACAAAACTTACTTGCGACTATTGGCCTGCACTTTGATTAGTACCGTTAAGGATCGGTGCGAAAATGTGTAGAAAACGAAAGAGCGTAATTACAGCTATATGCAAGCAAAATTAATTGTGGATTATCTTTTGCATTCTCTTTCTGCTGATAAGAATGCGCGCAGAAAACAATTTTTTTCGTGGCAGAAGTATTTTGACAAGACCTTTGTGGTAATTATCTCGAGTTTCAGCAAGTGTCAATAAAAATTTGTTGCTAGTTAAACTTTGTTAACATATTTTTAAATAAAAAAAACTAAAATCAAAAACTAATAATAGAAAACTATGGTGAAAACGGCAGAGTTAAGCCCTGATGTTAGAGCTTTAATCGTAGCGAAGTTTGAAGCAGGGGTTGTCGTAAAAGACATAGCAAATGAATTTAAACTGTCGCGCCAAACAGTTCATTATCAGATAAACAAATTCAAAAAACATAATTCTGTTAAGAACTTGCCAAGATTGGGTGCCAAACGCAAAACATCAACGA
The DNA here is from genome assembly GCA_034638295.1 of Phortica okadai. Classification (NCBI taxonomy): domain Eukaryota; kingdom Metazoa; phylum Arthropoda; class Insecta; order Diptera; family Drosophilidae; genus Phortica; species Phortica okadai. The sequence continues at coordinate 24,662,503 of CM067850.1, read as the reverse complement.
ATGAAGATAGAATCCTTCTGCGGGCATTCAAGAAAAACATTCATTTAAAGCCTCAATCTGCTGCAAATCAATGGAATGAGAAAGCTAATAAATCAATAAGTGAACGTACTGTTCGAAGACGTTTGGAGGAAGCCAATATCAAGACTTACCGAGCAAAGGAAATACCGTACATCTCTAAAGTAAACAAGGCGAAAAGATTGGCTCTCGCAAAGGAGCATTAGCATAAGCCAAAAGAGTTTTGGAGGAGCGTACTTTGGACAGACGAAAGTTCCTTTGAGTACAATTCAGCAAGGCAAAAGGTTTTTGTAAGGCTTCCACTGGCACAACGACAAAAAAATAGGCCCGTTTGCAAAACAGTGAGTCATGGCGGAGGCTCGGTTATGTTCTGGGGTTGCATTTCATTCAATGGGTTGGGTGACTTGGTTCCCATTGAAGGCTCGATGAACCAAGGGGAATATTTGAGAGTGCTGAATGACAACGTTTTCCCTTCTGGAGACAAACTTATCGGTGAGTCATTCATTCTGCAACAGGATAATGCCCCATGGCACAAAAGCAGAATGATCATGAAGTTTTTGAAAGACGTTGGAGTCAATACTCTCGACTGGCCACCACAAAGTCCAGACTTGCATGTAATTGAAAACGTGTGGTCCCTCATGAAGCGGAAGCGAATTGCTTCTTTGCATAAAAGCAAAGAAGAAACAATTTGTGAGGTAACTTCCCTTTGGAACGAGGTGTCCACAGATATCCTCAAAAGTTTAGAGGACTCAGTTCCAAAAAGACTTCAAAAAGTTATTGAAGCTAAAGGGGACTATACGTTCTATTAATAGAAATTATAATTGGAAGCCTTTTTATGATTTAACTGTTATTTAGTTAATAAAAATCACTCGTCAAAATACTTATGCCAACGGCTGAAAATCACTTTAATTCATATCTTTTTAGTTTTCCATGAAAAAATTTTTGTTCAATTAATTTTAAGTTTGTATGTCCGAGATGTAAAACAAAAAAAAAATTTTTAAGTTCTATAAAGCCAATAAAAAGATATAAGCAAAAACACATCGCTTTCATTATGTCAAAATATTTATGCCGACTAGTGTACAATCTCCTCCCACAAATTTGAAGATATCGAGCTGAAATTTTGCACAGAGACTTCTTATTCGTGCAGTCGACTCATTTGTCGGATCCAGCCATTTTGGACCACTGGAACTGGTAGCCCCCATACGAAAAGAAGAAGAACCAGTAAAGGCGGTATAGTCGAGTATACTCGACAATATAATACCCTGCACACATGGTAGGCGGTGCCACACCCTCAATCTACAAAAACATATTGATCTGACGTCGCTTTTTCAAATAGTGTTCAAAATACAAAGAAAATCGGTCAAAAAATGTGGATTTTACGAAAAATTTAAGTTTGTTGGTCTCTGAGGGGTAGCCATCAAAGAGAGGGGAAATTTGTGGTATGCAGTTTTTAAGATGTATTATCACTGAGCTTGTACACAAAATTTCAGGTTCATACCTTTGTTAATTTTGGAGATATAGCAATTTAGAGAAAATTACTGGGGGAGGGGATTTTGTGGTATGCAGTTTTGTAGAGCCACTCATACTGAGTCGACATACCGACTTTCATGTTTCTATCTCTTTGGATGTTGGAGTTATAGCGATTTAAAAAAGTGGGTAGGGCTGGATGGGCGGAAAGGAGTGGGCGTGGCACAAAAAAAAAATAAACTTGATCTGCTGCCAAGCATCACGAGTCTACCCTCCAAATTTCAAGTCTCTAGCTCTTACAGTTTCCGAGATCCATTGGTGAATACAGACGGACGGACGGACACACGGACGGACGGACAGACGGACGGACATGGCTCAATCAATTTCTCTTGTCGTCCTGATCAAGAATATGTATACTTTATGGGGTCCCCCTCCCTTCCTTCTGTGCGTTACATACATTTCGTTCAAACAAACTTAATATACCCTGACACACTGTATATGCAGGGTATAAAAATGAACAAAACTTGAATCGTTGTATGGAAAACTTTTTTGTTTTGTAAGATAGAGTGCTGAAATTTTAAACATAGTAGTTTTACATAGTCCGACTACATGCCTGAAAGTTTCATAGAGATTGGACATCTGGAACTGGTAGCTCCCATACAAAATGAAGAAGAGGAAGAGAAGCAATATTCACGTCGTTGTATGGAAAACTTTTTTGTTTTCTAACCAATTGACTTGAAATTTTAAAGTTATGTTCTTGGGGAGGAATGAAAACTATTTTGACCAAAAGTGGGCGTAGCCACGCGTAGTCACGCCCACTTGTAGCGAAAATTGACCCGTTGTATGGAAAACTTTTTTGTTTTTTAACCAATTGACTTGAAACTTTACAGTTATGTTCTTAGGGAGGAATGGAAACTATTTTGACCAAAAGTGGGCGAATTAAGTAAGTGGGAAGCTTGGGTTTCGTCACTTTACTTCTATGATATTGATCTTTGGATCAACACCAGGACACCTTTCTAATTTGAAACTAAACTTGAATGATTTAAAGCTTTTTAATAACTTATGTTCCTTTTAAAAGGTACTTTATAGTTTTATTGAGCTTGTTTCTTCAATTAGTTGATAAGTTACAATGCCAATTATGATGCTTAAGTCTATGGTATTTATACTATTCATTGCTTCGCAAATCTTGCAAAGTTAGCGGAAGCAATGTGTTACAATTGTTATTGATCTACTTAGTTATTATTTGATTAGTGTAAAATTGGAACAATGTTATGGTTTTGGTTTGCAATTCGGAACGTTGACGTTGCGAAGTGCAATGTCAGCGTTTGCCGATGGTGTGACGTTAAGTTACATTCATTCATAAAATTGGAACAACGTTTTGGTTTTGGTTTGCAAGTCGGAACGTTGACTTTGCGAAGTGCAATGTCAACGTTTGCCGATGGTATGGGGTCTGGCTTAAGTCATATTATGATAAGTATTTATTCATAATTTGACTTAGGTCAGTTACATGCACAGTAGGGTATGTAACTTCTCCCACCCTTGTATTGTGATTCTCCTGGATCACTTTTTTTTTCTTGATCAGCATAAATATTATTATTATAATTATAGTTGTAACTAGTGATATTATGACTATATCTGTTGTTGTTGTTTTGAATTGAATTTCTTGAATTTTTTGATTGTTCTCAATTTGTCTTAATACTATTTCTTTGAATGACATTTGGTTTGTAAAGTTATAATTAGCTTCTATGGGTTCCTTTATAAAGGGTTGTATGTAAACGTGGTTCTTGTTTGTAAATTTTTCTTTGTTTATAATGAGTGTGCTATTTATATAATTTATGATTGAATTGTTTGATATTATATGTTCTAGTATTGTATTATTTATATCTTCTTTTACCGTTATGTTAGTGTTTGTTTGTAATATTATTATGTTGTCTTGAATATTTTGTATTTTTTGTTCTTCATCTACGATGAGGTTACATGTGTTTTTTGTTATACAGCTTGTGTTTAGTTTTAATTCTTTAAAAAGTTTGTTTTCTTAGAAGGTATATGTCAAGTTGTTTATGGTGGATCAGTAGTGTCAGTGCTATCAGCATTGTTGCCTGAAAATTTGAGTGGTCGTTTGATATTTGTTTCGTGAAGATTTCTAAGGTTAGACTTTCTGAATTTCGGTTGTTCTATGTGTCTAAGATTTTTATAGTTTTTTATGAATCCTATTTCCCTGGATTCCTGATAATTTTTTCTTTTTTTGTTTAGTTTGGTTATTTTGTGTGTCTTTGTCTGTTGTATTCTTTCGTAGATAATTTTGTGATCTACTTTATGGTTTTGTACTTCAAATGGTGTACATTTGATAGTACTGTGATAGCTATTGTTGTAGAAATTTACTGCCCTGTTCATTTGAAAGATTATGGGTAGTTTTTCTTCTATGTTCAATGTTCGAATTTTTTCTGTAAGAGTATTATTCAATCTTTCTACGTCGCTGTTACCAGTATGACTGTTTGGTTTAGTAGCATAAAATTCGATGTTTTCTCTTTGCAAAAAATTTCTTATATTGGTAGTATTAAATTCGTTATCGAAGACGAATTTCTTAATATTACCTTTTATAGCTATAAACTGTTCGATATTATTAAGAAGAGTTATGTCATTTCTATCGAAGAGTGGAAAACAGGTTGCCTGTTTTGAAAATTTATCAATAAAAACAATAAAAGACTGTTTGCTGTTGACGTAAGTGTCGATGTGAACTATTTCATTTGTTGTGTTTGGAGTTTCCGTGTTATGAAATTTGTTTTTGATGGGACGGCGATCATATTTGCCACCTGTGAAAATGTCGCAATTATTTATTATTTTGTGGATGTGTTCCCTTAGATTTGGATTGAATACTCTGCTTTTCAACTTGTGATATGTTGCTATAATACCGCAATGACCACTTTCATGTTTGTGAAACAAAGCAATTTGCTTATTAAGCTCCTCTGTGTTCTGTATATCTTGTGCAAAATGAGTACATTTAACGAATTTGATATTTCTGTCTCTACTAAATTCTTCAATAATAACTTTTTGCACTTTATTATATTCATGGTCGTTCAAATCCGTAAAGATTCCTACTTTGCCTTTCTTAATTTCTCTTCGGAGAATATTTGAAATATTATTTTCTGTTAGGTCTTTTATATCAATATATATTCGTTTGTTTTCGAAAATAGTTGAAACAGTTGTCGTTTTCTCTTGTAAAACGATTATTTGTATTTTAAACCGGTTGACCACCGTTTCCAGGATTGGGATGGTGTACCCTTGGTCTTCTTCTTGCGAATGGACGGTTTGTACGTCCATTGACTGCCTATCATCTTCGTCTCCGTTAAGGATTTCATTATCGTTTAATAGTTCATTTTTATGGATTTCCTCGTTAGATATCCTACTAAGAAAGTCAGCTATAAAACTCTGTTTTCCCTTGATATATTCTGTCGCAAAATTGTACTCTCCCAAATTTATTAGCCATCTTTGTAATCTCGGACTTATGTCTTTGCCTGAATATTTTGTCATTAGCCACTTAAGAGGTTGGTGATCGCTCTCTAAATCAAATTCCCTCCCATAGACGTAAGGTCTGAAATACTTCACCGCCCATACTATCGCTAGTAATTCTTTTTCGATAGTGGAGTAATTTGTTTCATGTTTGTTTAGGGTTCGTGAGGCATAGGCGTCTTGTGATAACATGGCTCCGATGGCGAAATTGCTTGCATCGGTTGTAACTTTAAATTTTTTACTAAAATTAGGATACCTTAATATGGGTGTATTTGTAACAATGGCCTTAAGCCTTTCAAATGCAGAGATGTAATTAGGGTCATTATTATTTACTGTTTGATCTTTCTTATGATATCGAGTCATTGGATGGGCTATTTTCGCATAATCTTTTATAAATTTTCTATAAAACCCCGTCATTCCTAGAAATGACTTTATTTTCTTGGGATTTGTGGGTAGTTTTAGATTTTGTATGACAGATACTTTTTCAGGGTTTGGTTTCACCCCCTGTGTGGTCAAAATGTGTCCCAGAAATTGGGTTTCTTTCTTGAGAAAGTCACACTTGTCTACTTGTATTTTTAAGCTAGCCCTTCTTAGTGCCTTGAATATGGCTTTTAAGTTCGTTATATGTTCTTGTAGTGTTGTACCAAAGACTAAAAAGTCGTCCGTGTACACTACACATGTTTTATTTATGAATTCCTTGAGGACTGAATTCATAAGTCTTTGAAAAGTTGAAGGTGCATTTTTTAAACCAAAAGGCAAGTCGAGTATACTCGACAATATAATACCCTGCACACATGGTAGGCGGTGCCACACCCTCAATCTACAAAAACATATTGATCTGACGTCGCTTTTTCAAATAGTGTTCAAAATACAAAGAAAATCGGTCAAAAAATGTGGATTTTATGAAAAATTTAAGTTTGTTGGTCTCTGAGGGGTAGCCATCAAAGAGAGGGGAAATTTGTGGTATGCAGTTTTTAAGATGTATTATCAGTGAGCTTGTACACAAAATTTCAGGTTCATACCTTTGTTAATTTTGGAGATATAGCAATTTAGAGAAAATTACTGGGGGAAGGGATTTTGTGGTATGCAGTTTTGTAGAGCCACTCATACTGAGTCGACATACCGACTTTCATGTTTCTATCTCTTTGGATGTTGGAGTTATAGCGATTTAAAAAAGTGGGTAGGGCAGGATGGTCGGAAAGGAGTGGGCGTGGCACAAAAAAAAAATAAACTTGATCTGCTGCCAAGCATCACGAGTCTACCCTCCAAATTTCAAGTCTCTAGCTCTTACAGTTTCTGAGATCCATTGGTGAATACAGACGGACGGACGGACACACGGACGGACGGACAGACGGACGGACATGGCTCAATCAATTTCTCTTGTCGTCCTGATCAAGAATATGTATACTTTATGGGGTCCCCCTCCCTTCCTTCTGTGCGTTACATACATTTCGTTCAAACAAACTTAATATACCCTGACACACTGTATATGCAGGGTATAAAAATGAACAAAACTTGAATCGTTGTATGGAAAACTTTTTTGTTTTGTACGATAGAGTGCTGAAATTTTAAACATAGTAGTTTTACATAGTCCGACTACATGCCTGAAAGTTTCATAGAGATTGGACATCTGGAACTGGTAGCTCCCATACAAAATGAAGAAGAGGAAGAGAAGCAATATTCACGTCGTTGTATGGAAAACTTTTTTGTTTTTTAACCAATTGACTTGAAATTTTAAAGTTATGTTCTTGGGGAGGAATGAAAACTATTTTGACCAAAAGTGGGCGTAGCCACGCGTAGTCACGCCCACTTGTAGCGAAAATTGACCCGTTGTATGGAAAACTTTTTTGTTTTTTAACCAATTGACTTGAAACTTTACAGTTATGTTCTTAGGGAGGAATGGAAACTATTTTGACCATAAGTGGGCGTAGCCACGCCCACTTATAGCGAAAATTGACCCGTTGTATGGAAAACATTTGTGTTTTTCAACCAATTGACTTGAAACTTTACAGTTATGTTCTTAGGAAGGAATGAAAACTATTTTGACCAAAAGTGGGCGAATTAAGTAAGTGGGAAGCTTGGGTTTCGTCACTTTACTTCTATGATATTGATCTTTGGATCAACACCAGGACACCTTTCTAATTTGAAACTAAACTTGAATGATTTAAAGCTTTTTAATAACTTATGTTCCTTTTAAAAGGTACTTTATAGTTTTATTGAGCTTGTTTCTTCAATTAGTTGATAAGTTACAATGCCAATTATGATGCTTAAGTCTATGGTATTTATACTATTCATTGCTTCGCAAATCTTGCAAAGTTAGCGGAAGCAATGTGTTACAATTGTTATTGATCTACTTAGTTATTATTTGATTAGTGTAAAATTGGAACAATGTTATGGTTTTGGTTTGCAATTCGGAACGTTGACGTTGCGAAGTGCAATGTCAGCGTTTGCCGATGGTGTGACGTCTGGTTGCATTCATTCATAAAATTGGAACAACGTTTTGGTTTTGGTTTGCAAGTCGGAACGTTGACTTTGCGAAGTGCAATGTCAACGTTTGCCGATGGTATGGGGTCTGGCTTAAGTCATATTATGATAAGTATTTATTCATAATTTGACTTACGTCAGTTACATGCACAGTAGGGTATGTAACTTCTCCCACCCTTGTATTGTGATTCTCCTGGATCACTTTTTTTTTCTTGATCAGCATAAATATTATTATTATAATTATAGTTGTAACTAGTGATATTATGACTATATCTGTTGTTGTTGTTTTGAATTGAATTTCTTGAATTTTTTGATTGTTCTCAATTTGTCTTAATACTAATTCTTTGAATGACATTTGGTTTGTAAAGTTATAATTAGCTTCTATGGGTTCCTTTATAAAGGGTTGTATGTAAACGTGGTTCTTGTTTGTAAATTTTTCTTTGTTTATAATGAGTGTGCTATTTATATAATTTATGATTGAATTGTTTGATATTATATGTTCTAGTATTGTATTATTTATATCTTCTTTTACCGTTATGTTAGTGTTTGTTTGTAATATTATTATGTTGTCTTGAATATTTTGTATTTTTTGTTCTTCATCTACGATGAGGTTACATGTGTTTTTTGTTATACAGCTTGTGTTTAGTTTTAATTGTTCAAAAAGTTTGTTTTCTTGGAAGGTATATGTCAAGTTGTTTATGGTGGATCAGTAGTGTCAGTGCTATCAGCATTGTTGCCTGAAAATTTGAGTGGTCGTTTGATATTTGTTTCGTGAAGATTTCTAAGGTTAGACTTTCTGAATTTCGGTTGTTCTTTGTGTCTAAGATTTTTATAGTTTTTTATGAATCCTATTTCCCTGGATTCCTGATAATTTTCTCTTTTTTTGTTTAGTTTGTTTATTTTGTGTGTCTTTGTCTGTTGTATTCTTTCGTAGATAATTTTATGATCTACTTTATGGTTTTGTACTTCAAATGGTGTACATTTGATAGTACTGTGATAGCTATTGTTGTAGAAATTTACTGCCCTGTTCATTTGAAAGATTATGGGTAGTTTTTCTTCTATGTTCAATGTTCGAATTTTTTCTGTAAGAGTATTATTCAATCTTTCTACGTCGCTGTTACCAGTATGACTGTTTGGTTTAGTAGCATGAAATTCGATGTTTTCTCTTTGCAAAAAATTTCTTATATTGGTAGTATTAAATTCGTTATCGAAGACGAATTTCTTAATATTACCTTTTATAGCTATAAACTGTTCGATATTATTAAGAAGAGTTATGTCATTTCTATCGAAGAGTGGAAAACAGGTTGCCTGTTTTGAAAATTTATCAATAAAAACAATAAAAGACTGTTTGCTGTTGACGTAAGTGTCGATGCGAACTATTTCATTTGTTGTGTTTGGAGTTTCCGTGTTATGAAATTTGTTTTTGATGGGACGGCGATCATATTTGCCACCTGTGCAAATGTCGCAATTATTTATTATTTTGTGGATGTGTTCCCTAAGATTTGGGTTGAATACTCTGCTTTTCAACTTGTGATATGTTGCTATAATATAATATAATAATTCATGTTTGTGAAACAAAGCAATTTGCTTATTAAGCTCCTCTGTGTTCTGTATATCTTGTGCAAAATGAGTACATTTAACGAATTTGATATTTCTGTCTCTACTAAATTCTTCAATAATAACTTTTTGCACTTTATAATATTCATGGTCGTTCAAATCCGTAAAGATTCCTACTTTGCCTTTCTTAATTTCTCTTCGGAGAATATTTGAAATATTATTTTCTGTTAGGTCTTTTATATCAATATATATTCGTTTGTTTTCGAAAATAGTTGAAACAGTTGTCGTTTTCTCTTGTAAAGCGATTATTTGTATTTTAAACCGGTTGACCACCGTTTCAAGGATTGGGATGGTGTACCCTTGGTCTTCTTCTTGCGAATGGACGGTTTGTACGTCCATTGGCTGCCTATCATCTTCGTCTCCGTTAAGGATTTCATTTGCGATGGAATTTTCGATAATGGGTAGATCTTTATTATCGTTTAATAGTTCATTTTTATGGATTTCCTCGTTAGATATCATACTAAGAAAGTCAGCTATAAAATTCTGTTTTCCCTTGATATATTCTATCGCAAAATTGTACTCTCCCAAATTTATTAGCCATCTTTGTAATCTCAGACTTATGTCTTTGCCTGAATATTTTGTCATTAGCCACTTAAGAGGTTGGTGATCGCTCTCTAAATCAAATTTCCTCCCATAGACGTAAGGTCTGAAATACTTCACCGCCCATACTATCGCTAGTAATTCTTTTTCGATAGTGGAGTAATTTGTTTCATGTTTGTTTAGGGTTCGAGAAGCATAGGCGTCTTGTGATAACACGGCTCCGATGGCGAAATTGCTTGCATCGGTTGTAACTTTAAATTTTTTACTAAAATTAGGATACCTTAATATGGGTGTATTTGTAACAATGGCCTTAAGCCTTTCAAATGCAGAGATGTAATTAGGGTCATTATTATTTACTGTTTGATCTTTCTTATGATATCGAGTCATTGGATGGGCTATTTTCGCATAATCTTTTATAAATTTTCTATAAAACCCCGTCATTCCTAGAAATGACTTTATTTTCTTGGGATTTGTGGGTAGTTTTAGATTTTGTATGACAGATACTTTTTCATGGTTTGGTTTCACCCCCTGTGTGGTCAAAATGTGTCCCAGAAATTGGGTTTCTTTCTTGAGAAAGTCACACTTGTCTACTTGTATTTTTAAGCTAGCCCTTCTTAGTGCTTTGAATATGGCTTTTAAGTTCGTTATATGTTCTTGTAGTGTTGTACCAAAGACTAAAATGTCGTCCATGTACACTACACATGTTTTATTTATGAATTCCTTGAGGACTGAATTCATAAGTCTTTGAAAAGTTAAAGGTGCATTTTTTAAACCAAAAGGCATTCGTACGAATTCGTAGTGCACCGATGGTGTTAAAAACGCTGTCTTTTTCCTATCCTCTTCTTTTACCATAATTTGGTGAAATCCTTTGGCTAGATCCAGCGTTGTGAAGTACTGTGCCCTGCGAAGTTTGTCTAATATGGTATTCAAATTGGGAATTGGAAATTTGTCGTCAACTGTGAACTCGTTCAGTTACTTTCTTTAATAATATTTTGTTCAAGCATTTCTTTTAATTTGCCTGTTTATCTCGGCTTCATGTATTTGGGGATATCTGTATATTTTAGAATATAATGGCCTATCGATGGTGGTTATTATTTCGTGGCTTACTTCATTTGCCGCGGTTAACTTGTCTCCTTCCTTAAAAAATAAGTCACTAAATTCAGTTAGCAACTTCGAGGTAACTTGGCTCTCTTCACTACTAAGGTGATTGAAATTGAAATTGTTCAGAACATTTTTTTTTACCGTTTGTAGTGAGCATACATGATCAATTATCTTTGGATAATTGTACTCTTGAAAATAAAGCTTGGAGCCTAAGATATCTAGGAACTTGTGTTCGCTATTTATTTTTGCTTTTAACGGAGTTAGGAAGTTTTGGCCTATTATGCCGGAGAAATTTTAATTTGTGAAATCTATTATTTTCCACTGATGTGTCCCTGAGCAATTGAATTCTCTAGGGAATGGTGTCGTAATGAAGTATTTAACTTCAGTGTTTTAAAATAGCTTGGTTTATTAAGTGGGGTTAAGGGATAATTGTCTACTAATGTACTTGGTTGTAGCACACTTGTGGTTGATCGTGTGTCTAGTAAGCACCTAACTACTTCTCTTCCTATTGTAAGAGTGACTATGGGGAGTGGGCATTTTGAGGCGATAAAATTTACTTCTGTATCGTTCGTCTCTTGTAATGTTTCCACCTCCATATGCGATGGCGTCGACTTTTGGGTGTCTATGCTCGTATATGAAGTGCGAGTTTGTTTTGAACTGTTGTCTTTTCGTTGTTGGTATTTGTTATTGTTATTTGTGGTTTGGTGTCTGTTATTGTATGTATTACGGGATTCTGGGTGTTCTGATGCCCGTTTCCGTTTGTGTATGTGTTACGAGAACCAGATTGATATGTGTTCTGATACCCGTTATTAGTCTTCTGTTCGCCGTTTTGTGGTGTCCCTGTTCTTTGTCCCTGACCGTATGACTGTCTCGTTAGGTTAGCGGGTTTTCTGTACCTGCTATTGATTGCTCTTGGGTCGTCGAGAGCCCTCAAGTGGCTGTATTTTTTTAGTAAATTGTCTGCGGTGTCGTTGTGTGTTATGTGCATTCTGTATGGTGTGTCTATCTTGTTTAACATTATGTTTAATAGGTCCCTTTCTACCCTATCAGGTGAATATATACCCGGTTTCTCATTATCAAATAAATAAATACTATTAATATCGAATTTTGCTTTCTGATAGCCATCGAATAATTCTCTTAAACTACTTACTTACCTTGGCTTCGTCTTCTACATCAGCTTGCTTTTGATTGCCGTCCAGCTCGGGTTAGGTCCCAGTTGCCTTGTGTAGCTGGGTGCTTCGCCCGATATCTTCTCGTTAAAGATGATGCTGGTTCCGAACTGTAGCTACAGTTCATCTCCACAGCAAAGCTGCATGACCGCTTCCACCGAGTTTATGAACGCCAACACATCGTGCCGTTCGTCCAGTGTTCGGACCTGCCTGAACTGTTGTATCAGGCCCTTTTTGCTGAGCCATGGCTGTTGCTGCTGCTGGTCCCTTTGTTGCTGTTACTGTTGTTGTGGTTCTGGCTGCTGCTGCTGTGGTTCCACCTGCTGCTGCTGTGGTTCCAACTGCTGCCTTTGTTGTCGCTCTGCTTGCCAGTGCGGTGATTGTGGCTGCTGCTGTTGGAGTTGTAGTTGTAGCAATTGCTGTTGTAGTTGTAGTTGCTGCTGCTGAGCCTCAGATTGCTGCCTCTGGAGATGGAGCTCCTGTTGGCGGATTACTGCCTCCATGGTGACTATCTGACTCCTCAGATCCTCTATATCGATGTTTTCTGGTTGTTGATTCATTTTGATTTTTTTTTTTATTGTCTTTTGTTTTTTTTTTTTACAATATTATTCTCCTAATCGGATGATGAATCATCATCCAGAAGAAATGACCTGTTTCCAAACCTTGGTTGATTTCCTCCAGTAGGGCCTGTCGTTCGTCGAATTCAGTCCCTTCTACCGTAGAGTCGTCGTCGCTCCACTCGTGGTTAACGTAGTAATTAAGGTACTCGTAATCCCTTATAGTAATAACCGGGGATGTGTCCTCGGTCTCCACGTCTGAGTCCTCGTCTGAATATTCGTCTACGATGTCTTCGGGGTCGTCGTCTCCGGTGCTTGATACTTCAATTACTGGAGGAGCGTCTTCGAGCATCTAATTTCTTCTTCTGAGTATTACCTTCGGATAATACTTGTGGGTTCCGATAGCTTGACTTTGGTCAGCTATCGCCGTCGGCTGCGCCAATTAAGTAAGTGGGAAGCTTGGGTTTCGTCACTTTACTTCTATGATATTGATCTTTGGATCAACACCAGGACACCTTTCTAATTTGAAACTAAACTTGAATGATTTAAAGCTTTTTAATAACTTATGTTCCTTTTAAAAGGTACTTTATAGTTTTATTGAGCTTGTTTCTTCAATTAGTTGATTAGTTACAATGCCAATTATGATGCTTAAGTCTATGGTATTTATACTATTCATTGCTTCGCAAATCTTGCAAAGTTAGCGGAAGCAATGTGTTACAATTATTATTGATCTACTTAGTTATTATTTGATTAGTGTAAAATTGGAACAATGTTATGGTTTTGGTTTGCAATTCGGAACGTTGACGTTGCGAAGTGCAATGTCAGCGTTTGCCGATGGTGTGACGTTAAGTTACATTCATTCATAAAATTGGAACAACGTTTTGGTTTTGGTTTGCAACTCGGAACGTTGACTTTGCGAAGTGCAATGTCAGCGTTTGCCGATGGTGTGACGGCTGGTTGCATTCATTCATAAAATTGGAACAACGTTTTGGTTTGCAAGTCGGAACGTTGACTTTGCGAAGTGCAATGTCAACGTTTGCCGATGGTATGGAGTCTGGCTTAAGTCATATTATGATAAGTATTTATTCATAATTTGACTTAGGTCAGTTACATGCACAGTAGGGTATGTAACTGGCGTGGCCACGCCCTTTTATAGCGAAATTTGACCCGTTGTATGCAAATCTTTTGTGTTCTTTAACCAATTGACTTGAAACTTTACAGTTATGTTCTTAGGGAAGAATGAAAACAATTTTGACCAAAAGTGGGCGCGGCTACGCCCTTTTATAGCGAAAATTGACCCGTTGTATGGAAAACTTTTTTGTTTTTTAACCAATTGACTTGAAACTTTACAGTTATGTTCTTAGGGAGGAATGAAAACTATTTTGACCAAAAGTGGGCGTGGCCACGCCCTTTTTTAGTGGAAATTGACCCGTTGTATCGAAAACTTTTTTGTTTTTTAACCAGTTGACTTGAAACTTTACAGTTATGTTCTTAGGGAGGAATGAAAACTATTTTGACCAAAAGTGGGCGTGGCCACACCCTTTTTTAGCGAAAATTAACCTATTGTGTTGAAACTTTACAGTTATGTTCTTAGGGAGGAATGAAAACTATTTTGACCAAAAGTGGGCATGGCTTCGCCCACTTATCGCAAAACTTCAACCGCTGTATGGAAAACTTTTTTGTTTTTTAACCAATTGACTTAAAACCTTACAGTAATGTTGTTAGGGAGGCATGAAAACTATTCATTTAGTTTTTTTTATAGTGACACAACGTGAAAAGTATTATAGCTTCAGCCTTGCTGAATATAGCGTCCTTACTGGTTTCCCATTAAATACTAGAATTATAAAAAAGTACTCTGCGAAAAGAATCGGCAGTAGGACGGAAACGTGTTGACCACCTATTAGTTTTTTGCTAATAACTCTTGCATCCTTCGACCGACTTCTTCAACTAAGAGCTCGATGGAAAGCTTATGTGTTCCTCTTTCAGATAGCATTGAGATATTTTATGAAAAGTCATAAGAAATAAAATTTTTTTCATCAAAACTAAAATATCCTCGAAATCATTGAAAAAGAAGTACCTTATCAGACGAAAATATGCCTTATCTAATAAGAGACATTTAAATTTTTTTAATTGCATAAATGGATGGCATTTTATTCAGAATTAATAGTTTTTTACATCGACAAAAAATTCGTTTAATTTTTTCCCATTAAACACTAGAAATATAGAAAAGTACTTTGCGAAAAGAATCGGCAGTAGGACGGAAACGTGTTCACCACCGAGTAGTTTTTTGCTAATAACTCTTGCATCCTTCGACCGACTTCTTCAACTAAGAGCTCGATGGAAAGCTGATATGTTCCTCTTTCAGATAGCATTAACATATTTTACGAAAAGTCATAAGAAATAAAATTTTTTTCAATAAAACTAAAATATCCTCGAAATCATTGAAAAAGAAGTACCTTATCAGACGAAAATATGCCTTATCTAATAAGAGACATTTAAATTTTTTTAATTGCATAAATGGATGGCATTTTATTCAGAATTAATAGTTTTTTACATGGACAAAAAATTCGTTTAATTTTTTCCCATTAAATACTAGAATTATAGAAAAGTACTTTGCCAAAAGAATCGGCAGTAGGACGGATACGTGTTGACCAACGATTAGTTTTTTGCTAATAACCCTTGCATCCTTTGACCGACTTCTTCAACTAAGAGCCCGGTGGAAAGCTTATCTGTTCTTCTTTCAGATGGCATTAACATATTTTACGAAAAGTCATAAGAAATAAAATTTTTTTGATCAAAACTAAAATATCCTCGAAATCATTGAAAAAGAAGTACCTTATCAGACGAAAATATGCCTTATCTAATAAGAGACATTTAAATTTTTTTAATTGCATAAATGGACGGCATTTTGTTCAAAATTTACAGTTTTTTACATGGACAAAAAATTCGTTTAATTTTTTCCCATTAAATACTAGAATTATAGAAAAGTACTTTGCGAAAAGAATCGGCAGTAGGACGGAAACGTGTTGACCACCGATTAGTTTTTTGCTAATAACTCTTGCATCCTTCAACCGACTTCTTCGACTTAGAGCCCGATGGAAAGCTTATCTGTTCTTCTTCCAGATGGCATTAACATATTTTACGAAAACTCATAAGAAATACAATTTTTTTGATCAAAACTAAAATATCCTCGAAATCATTGAAAAAGAAGTACCTTATCAGACGAAAATATGCCTTATCTAATAAGAAACATTTAAATTTTTTTAATTGCATAAATGGACGGCATTTTGTTCAGAATTAACAGTTTTTTACATGGACAAGAAATTCGTTTAATTTTTTCCCATTAAATACTAGAATTATAGAAAAGTACTTTGCCAAAAGAATCGGCAGTAGGACGGAATTGTGTTGACCACCGATTAGTTTTTTGCTAATAACCCTTGCATCCTTTGACCGACTTCTTCAACTAAGAGCCCGGTGGAAAGCTTATCTGTTCTTCTTTCAGATGGCATTAACATATTTTACGAAAAGTCATAAGAAATAAAATTTTTTTGATCAAAACTAAAATATCCTCGAAATCATTGAAAAAGAAGTACCTTATCAGACGAAAATATGCCTTATCTAATAAGAGACATTTAAATTTTTTTAATTGCATAAATGGACGGCATTTTGTTCAAAATTTACAGTTTTTTACATGGACAAAAAATTCGTTTAATTTTTTCCCATTAAATACTAGAATTATAGAAAAGTACTTTGCGAAAAGAATCGGCAGTAGGACGGAAACGTGTTGACCACCGATTAGTTTTTTGCTAATAACTCTTCATCCTTCAACCGACTTCTTCGACTTAGAGCCCGATGGAAAGCTTATCTGTTCTTCTTCCAGATGGCATTAACATATTTTACGAAAACTCATAAGAAATAAAATTTTTTTGATCAAAACTAAAATATCCTCGAAATCATTGAAAAAGAAGTACCTTATCAGACGAAAATATGCCTTATCTAATAAGAAACATTTAAATTTTTTTAATTGCATAAATGGACGGCATTTTGTTCAGAATTAACAGTTTTTTACATGGACAAAAAATTCGTTTAATTTTTTCCCATTAAATACTAGAATTATAGAAAAGTACTTTGCCAAAAGAATCGGCAGTAGGACGGAATTGTGTTGACCACCGATTAGTTTTTTGCTAATAACTCTTGCATATTTTGACCGACTTCTTAAAAGTTTTTTACATGGACAAAAAATTCGTTTAATTTTTTCCCATTAAATACTAGAATTATAGAAAAGAACTTTGCGAAAAGAATCGGCAGTAGGACAGACCGTGTTGACCACCGATTAGTTTTTTGGTAATAACTCTTGCATCCTTTGACCGACTTCTTCAACTAAGAGCTCGATGGAAAGCTTATCTGTTCCTCTTTCAGATGGCTTTAACATATTTTACGAAAAGTCAAAAGAAATAAAATTTTTTTGATCAAAACTAAAATATCCTCGAAATCATTGAAAAAGAAGTACCTTATCAGACGAAAATATGCCTTATCTAATAAGAGACATTTAAATTTTTTTATTTGCATAAATGGGCGGTATTTTAGTCAGAATTAATAGTTTTTTACATGGACAAAAAATTCGTTTAATTTTTTCCCATTAAACACTAGAATTATAGAAAAGTACTTTGCGAAAATAATCGGCAGTAGGACGGAATCGTGTTGACCACCGATTAGTTTTGTGCTAATAAATCTTGCATATTTCGACCGACTTCTTCGACTAAGAGCTCGATGGAAAGCTTATCTGTTCCTCTTTCAGATTGCATTAACATATTTTACGAAAAGTCATAAGAAATAAAATTTTTTTGATCAAAACTAAAATACTCTCGAAATCATTGAAGAAGAAGTACCTTATCAGACGAAAATATGCCTTATCTAATAAGAGAGATTTAAATTTTTTTAATTGCATAAATGGATGGCATTTTATTCAAAATTAATAGTTTTTTACATGGACAGAATTAAAAGTTTTTTACATGGACAAAAAATTCGTTAAATTTTTTCCCATTAAATACTAGAATTATAGAAAAGTACTTTGCGAAAAGAATCGGCAGTAGGACGGAAACGTGTTGACCACCGATTAGTTTTTTGCTAATAACTCTTGCATCCTTCGACCGACTTCTTCGACGAAGTGCTCGATGGAAAGCTTATCTGTTCCTCTTTCAGATGGCATTAACATATTTCACGAAAAGTCATAAGAAATAAAATTTTTTTGATCAAAACTAAAATATCCTCGAAATCATTGAAGAAGAAGTACCTTATTAGACGAAAATATGCCTTATCTAATAAGAGACATTTACATTTTTTTAATTGCATAAATGGAAGGCATTTTATTCAGAATTAATAGTTTTTTACATGGACAAAAAATTCGCTTAATATTTTTCCATTAAATACTAGAACTATAGAAAAGTACTTTGAGTAAAGAATCGGCAGTAGGACGGAATCGTGTTGACCACCGATTAGTTTTTGGCTAATAACTCTTGCATCCTTCGACTGACTTCTTCGACTAAGAGCTCGATGGAAACCTTATCTGTTCCTCTTTCAGAAGGATTTTACGAAAAGTCGTAAGAAATAAATTTTTTTTTTGATCAAAACTAAAATATCCTCGAAATCATTGAAAAAGAAGTACCTTATGAGACGAAAATATTCCTTATCTTATAAGAGACATTTACATTTTTTTAATTGCATAAATGGACGGCATTTTATTCAGAATTAATAGTTTTTTACATGGACAAAAAATTCGTTTAATTTTTTCCCATTAAATACTAGAATTATAGAAAAGTACTTTGCGAAAAGAATCGGCAGTAGGAAGGAATCGTGTTGACCACCGATTAGTTTTTTGCTAATAACTCTTGCATCCTTCGACCGACTTCTTCGACGAAGTGCTCGATGGAAAGCTTATCTGTTCCTCTTTCAGATGGCATTAACATATTTCACGAAAAGTCATAAGAAATAAAATTTTTTTGATCAAAACTAATATATCCTCGAAATCATTGAAGAAGAAGTACCTTATGAGACGAAAATATGCCTTATCTTATAAGAGACATTTACATTTTTTTAATTGCATAAATGGATGGTATTTTATTCAGAATTAATAGTTTTTTACATGGACAAAAAATTCGTTTAGTTTTTTCCCATTAAATAGTGGAATTATAGAAAAGTACTTTGCGAAAAGAATTGGTAGTAGGACAGATCGTGTTGACCACCGATTAGTTTTTTGCTAATAACTCTTGCATCCTTCGACTGACTTCTTCGACTAAGAGCTCGATGGAAAGCTTATCTGTTCCTCTTTCAGATGGCATTAACATATTTTACGAAAAGTCATAAGAAATAAAATTTTTTTGATCAAAACTAAAATATCCTCGAATGCGAAGTGAGATTTCAAGTGAGTCAGACGTTGTTCTCTTTGCTCCGCGCTTTTATTCAATTTTTAATATTTTAATACTTTTTATTTGAAGCAATATTTATTTACTTGCATACTAATTTACTGTGCATAATTGTGAAGTGTTAGTTAGTTGTGCATCACCATAATTTTATATTGTTTTAAATTTCAAACATTTGTGTAATTTTTATTTTTTTGTGTTTGCGTCAGTGAACATTAACATTTTTTGTTACTGTAGCGATACTCTCGTTTTTCTTCTCGTTTTGTTGTTGTTCGGTAAGCTCATTTGCTCACTCACTTTGTTGTTGTTCTTTCGCATGCCGAATTGCCCATTTTTGTTTTTGCATTTTTTTGCGCGAAATCTATTTTTAGATTTATTTTATTTTGAACATCTGTTGCGTTTTGTTCTTCACTGAAGTTTTGTTGTTGTTAACTTACTTCGGTAACAAGTGCATTTGTTGTTTTTATTTCTGTAGCGGTCTTTGCTCTTTTTTTTTTTTTTTTTTTTTTTTTTTCATCCAGTGCATTACCCTGTTTCCACTAAACAGTTTTTATATAAGGCGTTCTCACTGCATTTCGTTAGTTGCTTACCTTGTCGTTTTGCTTGATTGTTTTCATTTGAAGTTCTATTGGGATTTTTTGCCATGAGTTGTTGTAACGTTTCATGCAATGCAAAAGATTCGTTCGATGCAGATAAAAAGCGTGCCATACATTGCTGGTTATGCGAAAATATCTGCCACTTCACTTGTGCTGGAATCACCGGCCGCGATTATGATAGACTGTACAGCGACTCTAAGTCTGGTTGTGGAGGCTATAAATGGTCCTGCCCAGTATGTTTTAAACGGCAAACGGATTTCGCAGCAATGTATCGGCGGGTTCGTGACAAGTTTCTGAAGCTCAACAAATTGGTTAATGAGTTGGCTTCGGAATTTGAGTCAAGCTCCGATGTTCTCGGTAACTATGACTTCGAACCTCCACTTGTCTCGTTGTCACCTTCTCCCTTTTCGCAACTTGCGCTGCCCCAGCTTTTACTCCCTGCACCATTGGCCCCCGTCAGTACCAATATCCTTCCACCTCATCCTATTCCTGATCCTAGTATTACTGCACCATCTGAGTCGATTCCTCAAGAAACCCAAGAAGCAAGTCTAGCTAGTAAATCTACTAAGCGAACTAGGGTTACTTCCTCCCCTGGGTTAAATGGTGCTCAATCCAAGCGCAAGAAATCTAAAGCGAAGCCCGCCTCTTGCCCACCATTGCCCCTATCACCTGCATCCTCTTCTTCTACAATTCTTCCGCTAGTCCATACTATCGACACTGCTGTTGATCCTATCACTGTGCCAGTTTCAGTGAACTCCTCAGTGGTCCATCCCACTGTTGTTGAAAGTGCACCTCCTCCCGAAACACTTACGGTTGTTGCCCCTAGGAAACAAATTTTTATTTCCCGATTGTCCTCGGATACCACATGCGAAGCTGTAGCAAAATATATTAAATCTAAAACTGGTGTTGTGGTTCAGATTCATAAGTTCTCATTTGCGCAGCCAAGAGAGATTGCGTCATTTAAATTAGGTGTCGAAAATGATGCATTTGATTTAATATGCAATCCTTCATTCTGGCCTGCGCATATGGTGGTTCATGAGTTTAAACCAAAAAAGAGATCCAGTCCTGTAGCATTGGTCCTTGACTCCTCTTCAGCTGCCCCTAACACGGCCCCAAAAAACTGAGTTTGGATTCTGAACGCCTTACTTTTGTCTACCAAAATGTAAGGCGTCTTTTATCTAAACTCAGTAATTTGTATAGGGATAGCTTTTTATTTGACGTTGACCTTATTGCTTTTTCCGAAACGTGGTTAAATCCTTCTGTTCTGAGCAGCGAAATCTTCTGTAATAAATTTGTTTCTTACAGACGTGACCGCCCTGCTCGGCGCGGTGGCGGTGTACTGATTGCAGTAGATTCATGTCTTCGATCTGAGGTTCTCCAAAGTGATAAGTTTGATGATATAGAATTTGTTGGAGTCAAGATCAGTTTACTTCAATATGTTGTCTTTGTTACATGCTCATATATTCCACCTGCCTCTGGACAGGAGGTCTATCTGAAGCATGTGGAAGCGATAAATCATGTATATGATCTTACGCACGACAGAGACTATCTCATCGTGCTTGGTGACTTTAACCTTTCACAAATTTCTTGGTCATACCTCAATGATTCGAATTACTTAATACCTTCCGGACAACATGAATTCCTCGATAATCTGCTAGATACACCTCTATTTCAGAAAAACTGGGTCGTGAACTCAATTGGTAGATCTCTCGACCTTGTGTTGGTTAATGATAGTAACGGCATTGTCGTGTCAAGATGTCACCCATTGTCTTTACCTGAAGATAAGTTTCACCCCACGTTGGAAATTGCACTATCTTTAATTTCCCCCTCCACATTTTCGCCGAAAAAATCTTATCAGCGTAGACTTTGTTTTCGAAAATGTAATTTCGACCTACTTAATTCATTAATAGATCAGACTGACTGGTCTGTTTTATATCGTTGTGATGATATAATATATGCCACTTCTTTCTTTTACGAAACTTTATATGGTATCCTCAATATGTGCGTCCCAACATCTACTTCTCCAAAACTGTCTCTGAAACCACCGTGGTTTTCCCGCCAGTTATCGAATCTTAAGAATATAAAGTCTAGACTCTATAAAAATTTTAAAAAGTCTGGGTTGCTGTCTGATTTTTCTAGATATTCAGTCGCTCGATCTCAGGTTTTTTCGCTTAACACCACCTGTTATAATAATTACTTGAGCCGATGTAAAAATCAATTCTCGCGTGACCCTAAATCATTTTATAGGTTTGTCAATTCCAAGCGTAAAACGGCTTTATATCCTTCTTCATTTTTTCTCGATGTCAATGAAGCTAGCGATGATTCGGGAATTGCTAATTTGTTTGCAAAATTCTTCAACACGACTTACTCTTCCACAATATTTTCGGGAACCTCATATCCATATCCGATATGCCCTTTTAACGGCTTTGTTTCCCCTGTATTAAATGAAGAGTATGTCCTAAATAATTTACTTACTGTCAAAAAATCGTTTTCTCCTGGCCCTGACAATGTCCCTGGCTGTGTCCTGAAAGGATGTTCAAAATCGCTGTGTAAGCCTTTATTGAAGCTTTTTCAGCTCTCGCTTCTTAATTCTTCGTTTCCACCTATTTGGAAGGAATCTTTTATTATTCCTCTCCACAAAAAAGGCAATAAATCAGATGTCACCAATTATAGGGGCATAGCTAAACTATCTGCGATTCCCAAGCTTTTTGAGAAGATCATTGTTTCAACTATGCAACATTTCTGCAAATCGATCATGTCACCTTCTCAACATGGGTTTTTAAAAAGGAGGTCAGCTTGTACTAATCTCCTTGAATTTACTGGCTTAGTAAACCATGGTTTTGTCAATCATTCTCAAACCGATGTTATATATACTGATTTCAGTAAGGCCTTTGACTCGGTTAACCATGCTTTACTTTTATTGAAATTGAATCTATTGGGCTTCCCGCCGAATCTTCTGAATTGGATAAAGTCCTATTTAACAAACAGAACTCAAAGGGTGTTGTTTAGATCCACCAGGTCTGACCCTGTTCAAGTCACTTCTGGTGTCCCTCAAGGTAGTCATATTGGTCCTCTATTGTTTAATCTTTTCATTAATGACCTCCCCATGTCGATATCAAACTCTCGGGTACTTATGTATGCCGATGATGTTAAATTGTGCCTATCGTACAAGAAACCTGATCAGCATGGCCTGTTACAGGCTGATCTGAACTCATTGCATTCTTGGTGTTCACTGAATTTGCTTTTGCTTAATTGTTCTAAGTGTAAGTTTATGACTTATCATCGTAGTAGACCTTACTTGTTTACTTACTCGATTGATAGCGTCCAATTAGAACGAATCTCTACTTTTAACGACCTAGGTGTTCTCTTTGATCCTAAACACAGCTTCATTCAACAAGTCTCAACTGTCGTTAATAAGGCGAAAGGGGTTTTTGGATTCATTAAACGCTGGTCTAAAGAGTTCAATGACCCCTTTACCACCAAACTTCTTTTTACGTCACTTGTACGTCCTATTCTCGAGTATTGTTGTTGCGTTTGGTCTCCACAATACAAAAAACATCAAGATCGCATTGAGTCAGTCCAGAAGCAATTTCTCCTTTTCGCGCTTCGTGGCCTTAATTGGAATCCTAACATCAGGTTACCATCATACCATGACAGGCTCCTTCTCATTGATCTTCCATCTCTAACTCATCGCAGGATTGTTCTAGGGGCTGTTTTTCTTCATAAAATGATTCTTGGTTTAATTGATTCTTCAGACCTTCTCAGTCAGATTAGCTTCAGCGTCCCACGACGCACTACCAGAAACTTTGTTCCTTTAGTTTTGCAAAGATGCACAACTAACTACGCCCATCATGATCCGTTTCGCGTATTATGTAGGAATTATAACATACTATATAACGTCCTCTCACCTGAGATCTCTCTTACGACTCTTAACTCTACCATTCTACGCTATCTACGTGAGTCTGGAACGGATTAGCGGCTTGATGTATTGTTTTGTGGTTGGAATGGTGGCGCTCTCTGCAATTTAAGTCTCTGGCCATATATGGCTGTGAGTAGGGGCATAGCTGGCATATTGCAAATAAATTTCCCCCACCGGGTCAGAGACTTCTTAGAATTAATTTAACTACTAGTATTATTTTTTATTTTTTATCAATTGAATTATTTTGTATTTTTTTTAAATATTATACTTACTTTTACTTTATATGTACATTTATATTATTATTTTCTTTTTGCTTTTGTATTATATTAATTATTTTTATTTTAATATATTTTTTACATTTCTTTTTGTAAACATACAATATTATATTACTATGCTTAATGACAGTAAATTGTTATCACAGAATAAATAAATAAATAAATAAAAAATCATTGAAGAAGAAGTACCTTATCAGACGAAAATATGCCCTATCTAATAAGAAACATTTAAATTTTTCTAATTGCATAAATGGGCGGCATTATATTCAGAATTAATAGTTTTTTACATGCACAAAAAATTCGTTTAATTTTTTCCCATTAAATACTGGAATTATAAAAAAGTACTTTGCGAAAAGAATCGGCAGTAGGACGGAATCGTGTTGACCACCGATTAGTTTTGTGCTAATAACTCTTGCATCCTTCGTCCGAATTCTTCGGCTAAGAGCTCGTGTGAAAGATTATCTGTTCCTCTTTCAGATGGCATTAACATATTTTACGAAAAGTCATAAGAAATAAAATTTTTTTGATCAAAACTAAAATATCCTCGAAATCATTAAAGAAGAAGAACCTTATCAGACGAAAATATGCCTTATCTAATAAGAAATATTTAAATTTTTTTAATTGCATAAATGGGCGGTATTTTATTCACAATTATTAGTTTTTTACATGGACAAAAAATTCGTTTAACTTTTTCCCATTAAATACTAGAATTATAGAAAAGTACTCTGCGAAAAGAATCGGCAGTAGGACGGAATCGTGTTGACCACCGATTAGTTTTTTGCTAATAACTCTTGCATCCTTCGACCGACTTCTTCGACTAAGAGCTCGATGGAAAGCTTATCTGTTCCTCTTTCAGATGGCATTAACATATTTTACGAAAAGTCATAAGAAATAAAATTTTTTTGATCAAAACTAAAATATCTTCGAAATAATTGAAGAAAAAGTACCTTATCAGACGAAAGTATGCCTTATCTAATAAGAAACATTTAAATTTTTTTAATTTCATAAATGGGCGGTATTTTATTCACAATTATTAGTTTTTTACATGGACAAAAAATTCGTTTAACTTTTTCCCATTAAATACTAGAATTATAGAAAAGTACTCTGCGAAAAGAATCGGCAGTAGGACGGAATCGGCAGTAGGACGGAATCGTGTTGACCACCGATTAGTTTTGTGCTAATAACTCTTGCATCCTTCGACCGAATTCTTCGACTAAGAGCTCGAGTGAAAGATTGTCTGTTCCTCTTTCAGATGGCATTAACATATTTTACGAAAAGTCATAAAAAATAAAATTTTTTTGATCAAAACTAAAATATCCTCGAAATAATTGAAGGAGAAGTACCTTATCAGACGAAAATATGCCTTATCTAATAAGAGACATTTAACTTTTTTTAATTGCATAAATGGGCGGCATTTTATTCAGAATTAATAGTTTTTTACATGGACAAAAAATTGGTTTAATTCTTTCCCATTAAATACTAGAATTACAGAAAAGTACTTTGCGAAAAGAATCGGCAGTAGGTCGGAAACGTGTTGACCACCGATTAATTTTTTGCTAATAACTCTTGCATCCTTCGACCGACTTCTTCGACTAAGAGCTCGATGGAAAGCTTATCTGTTCCTCTTTTAGATGGCATTAACATATTTTACGGAAAGTCATAAAAAATAAAATTTTTTTGATCAAAACTAAAATATCCTCGAAATCATTGAAAAAGAAGTACCTTATCAGACGAAAATATGCCTTATCTAATAAGAGACATTTAAATTTTTTTAATTGCATAAATGGACGGTATTTTATTCAGAATTAAAAGTTTTTTACATGGAAAAAAAATTCGTTTAATTTTTTCCCATTAAATACTAGAATTATAGAGAAGTACTTTGCGAAAAGAACCGGCAGTAGGACGGAATCGTGTTGACCACCGATTAGTTTTGTGCAAATAAATCTTGCATATTTCGACCGACTTCTTCGACTAAGAGCTCGATGGAAAGCTTATCTGTTCGTTTTCAGATGGCATTAACATATTTTACGAAAAGTCACATGAAATAAAATTTTTTTGATCAAAAGTAAAATATCCTCGAAATCATTGAAAAAGAAGTACCTTATCAGACGAAAATATGCCTTATCTAATATGAGACATTTAAATTTTTTTATTTGCATAAATGGGCGGTATTTGAGTCAGAATTAATAGTTTTTTACATGGACAGAATTAAAAGTTTTTTACATGGACAAAAAATTCGTTAAATTTTTTCCCATTAAATACTAGAATTATAGAAAAGTACTTTGCGAAAAGAATCGGCAGTAGGACGGAAACGTGTTGACCACCGATTAGTTTTTTGCTAATAACTCTTGCATCCTTCGACCGACTTCTTCGACTAAGAGCTCGATGGAAAGCTTATCTGTTCCTCTTTCAGATGGCATTAACATATTTTACGAAAAGTCATAAGAAATAAAATTTTTTTGATCAAAACTAAAATATCCTCGAAATCATTAAAGAAGAAGAACCTTATCAGACGAAAATATGCCTTATCTAATAAGAAATATTAAAATTTTTTTAATTGCATAAATGGGCGGTATTTTATTCAGATTTATTAGTTTTTTACATGGAAAAAAAATTCGTTTAACTTTTTCCCATTACATACTAGAATTATAGAAAAGTACTTTTCGAAAAGAATCGGCAGTAGGACGGAATCGTGTTGACCACCGATTAGGTTTGTGCTAATAACTCTTGCATCCTTCGACCGAATTCTTCGACTAAGAGCTCGAGTGAAAGATTATCTGTTCCTCTTTCAGATGGCATTAACATATTTTACGAAAAGTCATAAAAAATAAAATTTTTTTGATCAAAACTAAAATATCCTCGAAATAATTGAAGGAGAAGTACCTTATCAGACGAAAATATGCCTTATCTAATAAGAGACATTTAACTTTTTTTAATTGCATAAATGGGCGGCATTTTATTCAGAATTAATAGTTTTTTACATGGACAAAAAATTGGTTTAATTTTTTCCCATTAAATACTAGAATTACAGAAAAGTACTTTGCGAAAAGAATCGGCAGTAGGTCGGAAACGTGTTGACCACCGATTAATTTTTTGCTAATAACTCTTGCATCCTTCGACCGACTTCTTCGACTAAGAGCTCGATGGAAAGCTTATCTGTTCCTCTTTTAGATGGCATTAACATATTTTACGGAAAGTCATAAAAAATAAAATTTTTTTGATCAAAATTAAAATATCCTCGAAATCATTGAAAAAGAAGTACCTTATCAGACGAAAATATGCCTTATCTAATAAGAGACATTTAAATTTTTTTAATTGCATAAATGGACGGTATTTTATTCAGAATTAAAAGTTTTTTACATGGAAAAAAAATTCGTTTAATTTTTTCCCATTAAATACTAGAATTATAGAAAAGTACTTTGCGAAAAGAATCGGCAGTAGGACGGAATCGTGTTGACCACCGATTAGTTTTGTGCAAATAAATCTTGCATATTTCGACCGACTTCTTCGACTAAGAGCTCGATGGAAAGCTTATCTGTTCGTTTTCAGATGGCATTAACATATTTTACGAAAAGTCACATGAAATAAAATTTTTTTGATCAAAAGTAAAATATCCTCGAAATCATTGAAAAAAAGTACCTTATCAGACGAAAATATGCCTTATCTAATAAGAGACATTTAAATTTTTTTATTTGCATAAATGGGCGGTATTTGAGTCAGAATTAATAGTTTTTTACATGGACAGAATTAAAAGTTTTTTACATGGACAAAAAATTCGTTAAATTTTTTCCCATTAAATACTAGAATTATAGAAAAGTACTTTGCGAAAAGAATCGGCAGTAGGACGGAAACGTGTTGACCACCGATTAGTTTTTTGCTAATAACTCTTGCATCCTTCGACCGACTTCTTCGACTAAGAGCTCGATGGAAAGCTTATATGTTCCTCTTTCAGATAGCATTAAAAAGTTTGACGAAAAGTCACAAGAAATAACATTTTTTTGATCAAAACTAAAATATCCTCGAAATCATTGAAAAAGAAGTGGCTTATCAGACGAAAATATGCCTTATCTAATAAGAGACATTTACATTTTTTTAATTGCATAAATGGAAGGCATTTTATTCAGAATTAATAGTTTTTTACATGGACAAAAAATTCGCTTAATATTTTTCCATTAAATACTAGAACTATAGAAAAGTACTTTGAGTAAAGAATCGGCAGTAGGACGGAATCGTGTTGACCACCGATTAGTTTTTTGCTAATAACTCTTGCATCGTTCAACTGACTTCTTCGACTAAGAGCTCGATGGAAACCTTATCTGTTCCTCTTTCAGAAGGATTTTACGAAAAGTCGTAAGAAATAAATTTTTTTTTGATCAAAACTAAAATATCCTCGAAATCATTGAAAAAGAAGTACCTTATGAGACGAAAATATGCCTTATCTTATAAGAGACATTTACATTTTTTTAATTGCATAAATGGACGGCATTTTATTCAGAATTAATAGTTTTTTACATGGACAAAAAATTCGTTTAATTTTTTCCCATTAAATACTAGAATTATAGAAAAGTACTTTGCGAAAAGAATCGGCAGTAGGAAGGAATCGTGTTGACCACCGATTAATTTTTTGCTAATAACTCTTGCATCCTTCGACCGACTTCTTCGACGAAGTGCTCGATGGAAAGCTTATCTGTTCCTCTTTCAGATGGCATTAACATATTTCACGAAAAGTCATAAGAAATAAAATTTTTTTGATCAAAACTAAAATATCCTCGAAATCATTGAAGAAGAAGTACCTTATTAGACGAAAATATGCCTTATCTAATAAGAGACATTTACATTTTTTTAATTGCATAAATGGAAGGCATTTTATTCAGAATTAATAGTTTTTTACATGGACAAAAAATTCGCTTAATATTTATCCATTAAATACTAGAACTATAGAAAAGTACTTTGAGTAAAGAATCGGCAGTAGGACGGAATCGTGTTGACCACCGATTAGTTTTTTGCTAATAACTCTTGCATCCTTCGACTGACTTCTTCGACTAAGAGCTCAATGGAAACCTTATCTGTTCCTCTTTCAGAAGGATTTTACGAAAAGTCGTAAGAAATAAATTTTTTTTTGATCAAAACTAAAATATCCTCGAAATCATTGAAAAAGAAGTACCTTATGAGACGAAAATATGCCTTATCTTATAAGAGACATTTACATTTTTTTAATTGCATAAATGGACGGCATTTTATTCAGAATTAATAGTTTTTTACATGGACAAAAAATTCGTTTAATTTTTTCCCATTAAATACTAGAATTATAGAAAAGTACTTTGCGAAAAGAATCGGCAGTAGGAAGGAATCGTGTTGACCACCGATTAGTTTTTTGCTAATAACTCTTGCATCCTTCGACCGACTTCTTCGACGAAGTGCTCGATGGAAAGCTTATCTGTTCCTCTTTCAGATGGCATTAACATATTTCACGAAAAGTCATAAGAAATAAAATTTTTTTGATCAAAACTAAAATATCCTCGAAATCATTGAAGAAGAAGTACCTTATTAGACGAAAATATGCCATAGCTAATAAGAGACATTTACATTTTTTTAATTGCATAAATGGAAGGCATTTTATTCAGAATTAATAGTTTTTTACATGGACAAAAAATTCGCTTAATATTTTTCCATTAAATACTAGAACTATAGAAAAGTACTTTGAGTAAAGAATCAGCAGTAGGACGGAATCGTGTTGACCACCGATTAGTTTTTTGCTAATAACTCTTGCATCCTTCGACTGACTTCTTCGACTAAGAGCTCGATGGAAACCTTATCTGTTCCTCTTTCAGAAGGATTTTACGAAAAGTCGTAAGAAATAAATTTTTTTTTGATCAAAACTTAAATATCCTCGAAATCATTGAAAAAGAAGTACCTTATGAGACGAAAATATGCCTTATCTTATAAGAGACATTTACATTTTTTTAATTGCATAAATGGACGGCATTTTATTCAGAATTAAAAGTTTTTTACATGGACAAAAAATTCGTTTAATTTTTTCCCATTAAATACTAGAATTATAGAAAAGTACTTTGCGAAAAGAATCGGCAGTAGGAGGGAATCGTGTTGACCACCGATTAGTTTTTTGCTAATATTTCTTGCATCCTTCGACCGACTTCTTCGACGAAGTGCTCGATGGAAAGCTTATCTGTTCCTCTTTCAGATGGCATTAACATATTTCACGAAAAGTCATAAGAAATAAAATTTTTTTGATCAAAACTAAAATATCCTCGAAATCATTGAAGAAGAAGTACCTTATGAGACGAAAATATGCCTTATCTTATAAGAGACATTTACATTTTTTTAATTGCATAAATGGATGGTACTTTATTCAGAATTAATAGTTTTTTACATGGACAAAAAATTCGTTTAGTTTTTTCCCATTAAATACTGGAATTATAAAAAAGTACTTTGCGAAAAGAATCGGTAGTAGGACAGATCGTGTTGACCACCGATTAGTTTTTTGCTAATAACTCTTGCATCCTTCGACTGACTTCTTCGACTAAGAGCTCGATGGAAAGCTTATCTGTTCCTCTTTCAGATGGCATTAACATATTTTACGAAAAGTCATAAGAAATAAAATTTTTTTGATCAAAACTAAAATATCCTCGAAATCATTGAAGAAGAAGTACCTTATCAGACGAAAGTATGCCCTATCTAATAAGAAACATTTAAATTTTTCTAATTGCATAAATGGGCGGCATTATATTCAGAATTAATAGTTTTTTACATGCACAAAAAATTCGTTTAATTTTTTCCCATTAAATACTGGAATTATAAAAAAGTACTTTGCGAAAAGAATCGGCAGTAGGACGGAATCGTGTTGACCACCGATTAGTTTTGTGCTAATAACTCTTGCATCCTTCGTCCGAATTCTTCGGCTAAGAGCTCGTGTGAAAGATTATCTGTTGCTCTTTCAGATGGCATTAACATATTTTACGAAAAGTCATAAGAAATAAAATTTTTTTGATCAAAACTAAAATATCCTCGAAATCATTAAAGAAGAAGAACCTTATCAGACGAAAATATGCCTTATCTAATAAGAAATATTTAAATTTTTTTAATTGCATAAATGGGCGGTATTTTATTCACAATTATTAGTTTTTTACATGGACAAAAAATTCGTTTAACTTTTTCCCATTAAATACTAGAATTATAGAAAAGTAGCCTCTGCGAAAAAAATCGGCAGTAGGACGGAATCGTGTTGCCCACCGATTAGTTTTTTGCTAATAACTCTTGCATCCTTCGACCGACTTCTTCGACTAAGAGTTCGATGGAAAGCTTATCTGTTCCTCTTTCAGATGGCATTAACATATTTTACGAAAAGTCATAAGAAATAAAATTGTTTTGATCAAAACTAAAATATCTTCGAAATAATTGAAGAAAAAGTACCTTATCAGACGAAAGTATGCCTTATCTTATAAATGGGTGGTATTTTATTCAGATTTATTAGTTTTTTACATGGAAAAAAAATTCGTTTAACTTTTTCCCATTACATACTAGAATTATAGAAAAGTACTTTTCGAAAAGAATCGGCAGTAGGACGGAATCGTGTTGACCACCGATTAGGTTTGTGCTAATAACTCTTGCATCCTTCGACCGAATTCTTCGACTAAGAGCTCGAGTGAAAGATTATCTGTTCCTCTTTCAGATGGCATTAACATATTTTACGAAAAGTCATAAAAAATAAAATTTTTTTGATCAAAACTAAAATATCCTCGAAATAATTGAAGGAGAAGTACCTTATCAGACGAAAATATGCCTTATCTAATAAGAGACATTTAACTTTTTTTAATTGCATAAATGGGCGGCATTTTATTCAGAATTAATAGTTTTTTACATGGACAAAAAATTCGTTTAATTTTTTCCCATTAAATACTAGAATTACAGAAAAGTACTTTGCGAAAAGAATCGGCAGTAGGTCGGAAACGTGTTGACCACCGATTAATTTTTTGCTAATAACTCTTGCATCCTTCGACCGACTTCTTCGACTAAGAGCTAGATGGAAAGCTTATCTGTTCCTCTTTTAGATGGCATTAACATATTTTACGGAAAGTCATAAAAAATAAAATTTTTTTGATCAAAACTAAAATATCCTCGAAATCATTGAAAAAAAGTACCTTATCAGACGAAAATATGCCTTATCTAATAAGAGACATTTAAATTTTTTTAATTGCATAAATGGACGGTATTTTATTCAGAATTAAAAGTTTTTTACATGGACAAAAAATTCGTTTAATTTTTTCCCATTAAATACTAGAATTATAGAAAAGTACTTTGCGAAAAGAATCGGCAGTAGGACGGAATCGTGTTGACCACCGATTAGTTTTGTGCAAATAAATCTTGCATATTTCGACCGACTTCTTCGACTAAGAGCTCGATGGAAAGCTTATCTGTTCGTTTTCAGATGGCATTAACATATTTTACGAAAAGTCACATGAAATAAAATTTTTTTGATCAAAAGTAAAATATCCTCGAAATCATTGAAAAAGAAGTACCTTATCAGACGAAAATATGCCTTATCTAATATGAGACATTTAAATTTTTTTATTTGCATAAATGGGCGGTATTTGAGTCAGAATTAATAGTTTTTTACATGGACAGAATTAAAAGTTTTTTACATGGACAAAAAATTCGTTAAATTTTTTCCCATTAAATACTAGAATTATAGAAAAGTACTTTGCGAAAAGAATCGGCAGTAGGACGGAAACGTGTTGACCACCGATTAGTTTTTTGCTAATAACTCTTGCATCCTTCGACCGACTTCTTCGACTAAGAGCTCGATGGAAAGCTTATCTGTTCCTCTTTCAGATGGCATTAACATATTTTACGAAAAGTCATAAGAAATAAAATTTTTTTGATCAAAACTAAAATATCCTCGAAATCATTAAAGAAGAAGAACCTTATCAGACGAAAATATGCCTTATCTAATAAGAAATATTTAAATTTTTTTAATTGCATAAATGGGCGGTATTTTATTCACAATTATTAGTTTTTTACATGGACAAAAAATTCGTTTAACTTTTTCCCATTAAATACTAGAATTATAGAAAAGTACTCTGCGAAAAGAATCGGCAGTAGGACGGAATCGTGTTGACCACCGATTAGTTTTTTGCTAATAACTCTTGCATCCTTCGACCGACTTCTTCGACTAAGAGCTCGATGGAAAGCTTATCTGTTCCTCTTTCAGATGGCATTAACATATTTTACGAAAAGTCATAAGAAATAAAATTTTTTTGATCAAAACTAAAATATCTTCGAAATAATTGAAGAAAAAGTACCTTATCAGACGAAAGTATGCCTTATCTAATAAGAAACATTCAAATTTTTTTAATTGCATAAATGGGCGGTATTTTATTCAGATTTATTAGTTTTTTACATGGACAAAAAATTCGTTTAACTTTTTCCCATTAAATACTAGAATTATAGAAAAGTACTTTTCGAAAAGAATCGGCAGTAGGACGGAATCGTGTTGACCACCGATTAGTTTTGTGCTAATAACTCTTGCATCCTTCGACCGAATTCTTCGACTAAGAGCTCGAGTGAAAGATTATCTGTTCCTCTTTCAGATGGCATTAACATATTTTACGAAAAGTCATAAAAAATAAAATTTTTTTGATCAAAACTAAAATATCCTCGAAATAATTGAAGGAGAAGTACCTTATCAGACGAAAATATGCCTTATCTAATAAGAGACATTTAACTTTTTTTAATTGCATAAATGGGCGGCATTTTATTCAGAATTAATAGTTTTTTACATGGACAAAAAATTGGTTTAATTTTTTCCCATTAAATACTAGAATTACAGAAAAGTACTTTGCGAAAAGAATCGGCAGTAGGTCGGAAACGTGTTGACCACCGATTAATTTTTTGCTAATAACTCTTGCATCCTTCGACCGACTTCTTCGACTAAGAGCTCGATGGAAAGCTTATCTGTTCCTCTTTTAGATGGCATTAACATATTTTACGGAAAGTCATAAAAAATAAAATTTTTTTGATCAAAACTAAAATATCCTCGAAATCATTGAAAAAGAAGTACCTTATCAGACGAAAATATGCCTTATCTAATAAGAGACATTTAAATTTTTTTAATTGCATAAATGGACGGTATTTTATTCAGAATTAAAAGTTTTTTACATGGAAAAAAAATTCGTTTAATTTTTTCCCATTAAATACTAGAATTATAGAAAAGTACTTTGCGAAAAGAATCGGCAGTAGGACGGAATCGTGTTGACCACCGATTAGTTTTGTGCAAATAAATCTTGCATATTTCGACCGACTTCTTCGACTAAGAGCTCGATGGAAAGCTTATCTGTTCGTTTTCAGATGGCATTAACATATTTTACGAAAAGTCACATGAAATAAAATTTTTTTGATCAAAAGTAAAATATCCTCGAAATCATTGAAAAAAAGTACCTTATCAGACGAAAATATGCCTTATCTAATAAGAGACATTTAAATTTTTTTATTTGCATAAATGGGCGGTATTTGAGTCAGAATTAATAGTTTTTTACATGGACAGAATTAAAAGTTTTTTACATGGACAAAAAATTCGTTAAATTTTTTCCCATTAAATACTAGAATTATAGAAAAGTACTTTGCGAAAAGAATCGGCAGTAGGACGGAAACGTGTTGACCACCGATTAGTTTTTTGCTAATAACTCTTGCATCCTTCGACCGACTTCTTCGACTAAGAGCTCGATGGAAAGCTTATATGTTCCTCTTTCAGATAGCATTAACAAGTTTGACGAAAAGTCACAAGAAATAACATTTTTTTGATCAAAACTAAAATATCCTCGAAATCATTGAAAAAGAAGTGGCTTATCAGACGAAAATATGCCTTATCTAATAAGAGACATTTACATTTTTTTAATTGCATAAATGGAAGGCATTTTATTCAGAATTAATAGTTTTTTACATGGACAAAAAATTCGCTTAATATTTTTCCATTAAATACTAGAACTATAGAAAAGTACTTTGAGTAAAGAATCGGCAGTAGGACGGAATCGTGTTGACCACCGATTAGTTTTTTGCTAATAACTCTTGCATCGTTCGACTGACTTCTTCGACTAAGAGCTCGATGGAAACCTTATCTGTTCCTCTTTCAGAAGGATTTTACGAAAAGTCGTAAGAAATAAATTTTTTTTTGATCAAAACTAAAATATCCTCGAAATCATTGAAAAAGAAGTACCTTATGAGACGAAAATATGCCTTATCTTATAAGAGACATTTACATTTTTTTAATTGCATAAATGGACGGCATTTTATTCAGAATTAATAGTTTTTTACATGGACAAAAAATTCGTTTAATTTTTTCCCATTAAATACTAGAATTATAGAAAAGTACTTTGCGAAAAGAATCGGCAGTAGGAAGGAATCGTGTTGACCACCGATTAATTTTTTGCTAATAACTCTTGCATCCTTCGACCGACTTCTTCGACGAAGTGCTCGATGGAAAGCTTATCTGTTCCTCTTTCAGATGGCATTAACATATTTCACGAAAAGTCATAAGAAATAAAATTTTTTTGATCAAAACTAAAATATCCTCGAAATCATTGAAGAAGAAGTACCTTATTAGACGAAAATATGCCTTATCTAATAAGAGACATTTACATTTTTTTAATTGCATAAATGGAAGGCATTTTATTCAGAATTAATAGTTTTTTACATGGACAAAAAATTCGCCTAATATTTATCCATTAAATACTAGAACTATAGAAAAGTACTTTGCGAAAATAATCGGCAGTAGGACGGAATCGTGTTGACCACCGATTAGTTTTTTGCTAATAACTCTTGCATCCTTCGACTGACTTCTTCGACTAAGAGCTCGATGGAAACCTTATCTGTTCCTCTTTCAGAAGGATTTTACGAAAAGTCGTAAGAAATAAATTTTTTTTTGATCAAAACTAAAATATCCTCGAAATCATTGAAAAAGAAGTACCTTATGAGACGAAAATATGCCTTATCTTATAAGAGACATTTACATTTTTTTAATTGCATAAATGGATGGTATTTTATTCAGAATTAAAAGTTTTTTACATGGACAAAAAATTCGTTTAATTTTTTCCCATTAAATACTAGAATTATAGAAAAGTACTTTGCGAAAAGAATCGGTAGTAGGACAGATCGTGTTGACCACCGATTAGTTTTTTGCTAATAACTCTTGCATCCTTCGACTGACTTCTTCGACTAAGAGCTCGATGGAAAGCTTATATGTTCCTCTTTCAGATGGCATTAACATATTTTACGAAAAGTCATAAGAAATAAAATTTTTTTGATCAAAACTAAAATATCCTCGAAATCATTGAAGAAGAAGTACCTTATCAGACGAAAGTATGCCCTATCTAATAAGAAACATTTAAATTTTTCTAATTGCATAAATGGGCGGCATTATATTCAGAAT
The DNA here is from genome assembly GCA_034638295.1 of Phortica okadai. Lineage (NCBI taxonomy): Eukaryota > Metazoa > Arthropoda > Insecta > Diptera > Drosophilidae > Phortica > Phortica okadai. Next base: position 24,626,392 of record CM067850.1, on the reverse strand, counting down.
TAATAGTTTTTTACATGCACAAAAAATTCGTTTAATTTTTTCCCATTAAATACTGGAATTATAAAAAAGTACTTTGCGAAAAGAATCGGCAGTAGGACGAAATCGTGTTGACCACCGATTAGTTTTGTGCTAATAACTCTTGCATCCTTCGTCAGAATTCTTCGGCTAAGAGCTCGTGTGAAAGATTATCTGTTCCTCTTTCAGATGGCATTAACATATTTTACGAAAAGTCATAAGAAATAAAATTTTTTTGATCAAAACTAAAATATCCTCGAAATCATTAAAGAAGAAGAACCTTATCAGACGAAAATATGCCTTATCTAATAAGAAATATTTAAATTTTTTTAATTGCATAAATGAGCGGTATTTTATTCACAATTATTAGTTTTTTACATGGACAAAAAATTCGTTTAACTTTTTCCCATTAAATACTAGAATTATAGAAAAGTAGCCTCTGCGAAAAGAATCGGCAGTAGGACGGAATCGTGTTGCCCACCGATTAGTTTTTTGCTAATAACTCTTGCATCCTTCGACCGACTTCTTCGACTAAGAGTTCGATGGAAAGCTTATCTGTTCCTCTTTCAGATGGCATTAACATATTTTACGAAAAGTCATAAGAAATAAAATTTTTTTGATCAAAACTAAAATATCTTCGAAATAATTGAAGAAAAAGTACCTTATCAGACGAAAGTATGCCTTATCTTATAAATGGGCGGTATTTTATTCAGAATTAATAGTTTTTTACATGGACAAAAAAACCTTAAGTCTTTTTCCATTAAATACTAGAATTATAGAAAAGTTTTTTGTGAAAAGAATCAGCAGTAGGACGGAATCGTGTTGACCACCGATTAGTTTTGTGCTAATAACTCTTGCATCCTTCGACCGAATTCTTCGACTAAGAGCTCGAGTGAAAGATTATCTGTTCCTCTTTCAGATGGCATTAACATATTTTACGAAAAGTCATAAAAAATAAAATTTTTTTGATCAAAACTAAAATATCCTCGAAATAATTGAAGGAGAAGTACCTTATCAGACGAAAATATGCCTTATCTAATAAGAGACATTTAACTTTTTTTAATTGCATAAATGGGCGGCATTTTATTCAGAATTAATAGTTTTTTACATGGACAAAAAATTCGTTTAACTTTTTCCCATTAAATACTAGAATTACAGAAAAGTACTTTGCGAAAAGAATCGGCAGTAGGTCGGAATCGTGTTGACCACCGATTAATTTTTTGCTAATAACTCTTGCATCCTTCGACCGACTTCTTCGACTAAGAGCTAGATGGAAAGCTTATCTGTTCCTCTTTTAGATGGCATTAACATATTTTACGGAAAGTCATAAAAAATAAAATTTTTTTGATCAAAACTAAAATATCCTCGAAATCATTGAAAAAAAAGTACCTTATCAGACGAAAATATGCCTTATCTAATAAGAGACATTTAAATTTTTTTAATTGCATAAATGGACGGTATTTTATTCAGAATTAAAAGTTTTTTACATGGACAAAAAATTCGTTTAATTTTTTCCCATTAAATACTAGAATTATAGAAAAGTACTTTGCGAAAAGAATCGGCAGTAGGACGGAATCGTGTTGACCACCGATTAGTTTTGTGCAAATAAATCTTGCATATTTCGACCGACTTCTTCGACTAAGAGCTCGATGGAAAGCTTATCTGTTCGTTTTCAGATGGCATTAACATATTTTACGAAAAGTCACATGAAATAAAATTTTTTTGATCAAAAGTAAAATATCCTCGAAATCATTGAAAAAGAAGTACCTTATCAGACGAAAATATGCCTTATCTAATAAGAGACATTTAAATTTTTTTATTTGCATAAATGGGCGGTATTTGAGTCAGAATTAATAGTTTTTTACATGGACAGAATTAAAAGTTTTTTATATGGACAAAAAATTCGTTTAATTTTTTCCCATTAAATACTAGAATTATAGAAAAGTACTTTGTGAAAAGAATCGGCAGTAGGACGGAATCGTGTTGACCACCGATTAGTTTTGTGCAAATAAATCTTGCATATTTCGACCGACTTCTTCGACTAAGAGCTCGATGGAAAACTTATCTGTTCGTTTTCAGATGGCATTAACATATTTTACGAAAAGTCACATGAAATAAAATTTTTTTGATCAAAAGTAAAATATCCTCGAAATCATTGAAAAAGAAGTACCTTATGAGACGAAAATATGCCTTATCTTATAAGAGACATTTACATTTTTTTAATTGCATAAATGGACGGCATTTTATTCAGAATTAATAGTTTTTTACATGGACAAAAAATTCGTTTAATTTTTTCCCATTAAATACTAGAATTATAGAAAAGTACTTTGCGAAAAGAATCGGCAGTAGGAGGGAATCGTGTTGACCACCGATTAGTTTTTTGGTAATATTTCTTGCATCCTTCGACCGACTTCTTCGACGAAGTGCTCGATGGAAAGCTTATCTGTTCCTCTTTCAGATGGCATTAACATATTTCACGAAAAGTCATAAGAAATAAAATTTTTTTGATCAAAACTAAAATATCCTCGAAATCATTGAAGAAGAAGTACCTTATGAGACGAAAATATGCCTTATCTTATAAGAGACATTTACATTTTTTTAATTGCATAAATGGATGGTATTTTATTCAGAATTAATAGTTTTTTACATGGACAAAAAATTCGTTTAGTTTTTTCCCATTAAATACTGGAATTATAAAAAAGTACTTTGCGAAAAGAATCGGTAGTAGGACAGATCGTGTTGACCACCGATTAGTTTTTTGCTAATAACTCTTGCATCCTTCGACTGACTTCTTCGACTAAGAGCTCTATGGAAAGCTTATCTGTTCCTCTTTCAGATGGCATTAACATATTTTACGAAAAGTCATAAGAAATAAAATTTTTTTGATCAAAACTAAAATATCCTCGAAATCATTGAAGAAGAAGTACCTTATCAGACGAAAATATGCCCTATCTAATAAGAAACATTTAAATTTTTCTAATTGCATAAATGGGCGGCATTATATTCAGAATTAATAGTTTTTTACATGCACAAAAAATTCGTTTAATTTTTTCCCATTAAATACTGGAATTATAAAAAAGTACTTTGCGAAAAGAATCGGCAGTAGGACGGAATCGTGTTGACCACCGATTAGTTTTGTGCTAATAACTCTTGCATCCTTCGACCGACTTCTTCGACTAAGAGCTAGATGGAAAGCTTATCTGTTCCTCTTTTAGATGGCATTAACATATTTTACGGAAAGTCATAAAAAATAAAATTTTTTTGATCAAAACTAAAATATCCTCGAAATCATTGAAAAAAAAGTACCTTATCAGACGAAAATATGCCTTATCTAATAAGAGACATTTAAATTTTTTTAATTGCATAAATGGACGGTATTTTATTCAGAATTAAAAGTTTTTTACATGGACAAAAAATTCGTTTAATTTTTTCCCATTAAATACTAGAATTATAGAAAAGTACTCTGCGAAAAGAATCGGCAGTAGGACGGAATCGTGTTGACCACCGATTAGTTTTTTGCTAATAACTCTTGCATCCTTCGACCGACTTCTTCGACTAAGAGTTCGATGGAAAGCTTATCTGTTCCTCTTTCAGATGGCATTAACATATTTTACGAAAAGTCATAAGAAATAAAATTTTTTTGATCAAAACTAAAATATCTTCGAAATAATTGAAGAAAAAGTACCTTATCAGACGAAAGTATGCCTTATCTTATAAATGGGCGGTATTTTATTCAGATTTATTAGTTTTTTACATGGACAAAAAATTCGTTTAACTTTTTCCCATTAAATACTAGAATTATAGAAAAGTACTTTTCGAAAAGAATCGGCAGTAGGACGGAATCGTGTTGACCACCGATTAGTTTTGTGCTAATAACTCTTGCATCCTTCGACCGAATTCTTCGACTAAGAGCTCGAGTGAAAGATTATCTGTTCCTCTTTCAGATGGCATTAACATATTTTACGAAAAGTCATAAAAAATAAAATTTTTTTGATCAAAACTAAAATATCCGCGAAATAATTGAAGGAGAAGTACCTTATCAGACGAAAATATGCCTTATCTAATAAGAGACATTTAACTTTTTTTAATTGCATAAATGGGCGGCATTTTATTCAGAATTAATAGTTTTTTACATGGACAAAAAATTCGTTTAATTTTTTCCCATTAAATACTAGAATTACAGAAAAGTACTTTGCGAAAAGAATCGGCAGTAGGTCGGAAACGTGTTGACCACCGATTAATTTTTTGCTTATAACTCTTGCATCCTTCGACCGACTTCTTCGACTAAGAGCTAGATGGAAAGCTTATCTGTTCCTCTTTTAGATGGCATTAACATATTTTACGGAAAGTCATAAAAAATAAAATTTTTTTGATCAAAACTAAAATATCCTCGAAATCATTGAAAAAGAAGTACCTTATCAGACGAAAATATGCCTTATCTAATAAGAGACATTTAAATTTTTTTAATTGCATAAATGGACGGTATTTTATTCAGAATTAAAAGTTTTTTACATGGACAAAAAATTCGTTTAATTTTTTCCCATTAAATACTAGAATTATAGAAAAGTACTTTGCGAAAAGAATCGGCAGTAGGACGGAATCGTGTTGACCACCGATTAGTTTTGTGCAAATAAATCTTGCATATTTCGACCGACTTCTTCGACTAAGAGCTCGATGGAAAGCTTATCTGTTCGTTTTCAGATGGCATTAACATATTTTACGAAAAGTCATATGAAATAAAATTTTTTTGATCAAAAGTAAAATATCCTCGAAATCATTGAAAAAGAAGTACCTTATCAGACGAAAATATGCCTTATCTAATAAGAGACATTTAAATTTTTTTATTTGCATAAATGGGCGGTATTTGAGTCAGAATTAATAGTTTTTTACATGGACAGAATTAAAAGTTTTTTACATGGACAAAAAATTCGTTAAATTTTTTCCCATTAAATACTAGAATTATAGAAAAGTACTTTGCGAAAAGAATCGGCAGTAGGACGGAAACGTGTTGACCACCGATTAGTTTTTTGTTAATAACTCTTGCATCCTTCGACCGACTTCTTCGACTAAGAGCTCGATGGAAAGCTTATATGTTCCTCTTTCAGATAGCATTAACAAGTTTGACGAAAAGTCACAAGAAATAACATTTTTTTGATCAAAACTAAAATATCCTCGAAATCATTGAAAAAGAAGTGGCTTATCAGACGAAAATATGCCTTATCTAATAAGAGACATTTACATTTTTTTAATTGCATAAATGGAAGGCATTTTATTCAGAATTAATAGTTTTTTACATGGACAAGAAATTCGTTTAATTTTTTCCCATTAAATACTAGAATTACAGAAAAGTACTTTGCGAAAAGAATCGGCAGTAGGTCGGAAACGTGTTGACCACCGATTAATTTTTTGCTAATAACTCTTGCATCCTTCGACCGAATTCTTCGACTAAGAGCTCGAGTGAAAGATTATCTGTTCCTCTTTCAGATGGCATTAACATATTTTACGAAAAGTCATAAAAAATAAAATTTTTTTGATCAAAACTAAAATATCCTCGAAATAATTGAAGGAGAAGTACCTTATCAGACGAAAATATGCCTTATCTAATAAGAGACATTTAACTTTATTTAATTGCATAAATGGGCGGCATTTTATTCAGAATTAATAGTTTTTTACATGGACAAAAAATTCGTTTAATTTTTTCCCATTAAATACTAGAATTACAGAAAAGTACTTTGCGAAAAGAATCGGCAGTAGGTCGGAAACGTGTTGACCACCGATTAATTGTTTGCTAATAACTCTTGCATCCTTCGACCGACTTCTTCGACTAAGAGCTAGATGGAAAGCTTATCTGTTCCTCTTTTAGATGGCATTAACATATTTTACGGAAAGTCATAAAAAATAAAATTTTTTTGATCAAAACTAAAATATCCTCGAAATCATTGAAAAAAAAGTACCTTATCAGACGAAAATATGCTTTATCTAATAAGAGACATTTAAATTTTTTTAATTGCATAAATGGACGGTATTTTATTCAGAATTAAAAGTTTTTTACATGGACAAAAAATTCGTTTAATTTTTTCCCATTAAATACTAGAATTATAGAAAAGTACTTTGCGAAAAGAATCGGCAGTAGGACGGAATCGTGTTGACCACCGATTAGTTTTGTGCAAATAAATCTTGCATATTTCGACCGACTTCTTCGACTAAGAGCTCGATGGAAAGCTTATCTGTTCGTTTTCAGATGGCATTAACATATTTTACGAAAAGTCACATGAAATAAAATTTTTTTGATCAAAAGTAAAATATCCTCGAAATCATTGAAAAAGAAGTACCTTATCAGACGAAAATATGCCTTATCTAATAAGAGACATTTAAATTTTTTTATTTGCATAAATGGGCGGTATTTGAGTCAGAATTAATAGTTTTTTACATGGACAGAATTAAAAGTTTTTTATATGGACAAAAAATTCGTTTAATTTTTTCCCATTAAATACTAGAATTATAGAAAAGTACTTTGTGAAAAGAATCGGCAGTAGGACGGAATCGTGTTGACCACCGATTAGTGTTGTGCAAATAAATCTTGCATATTTCGCCCGACTTCTTCGACTAAGAGCTCGATGGAAAGCTTATCTGTTCGTTTTCAGATGGCATTAACATATTTTACGAAAAGTCACATGAAATAAAATTTTTTTGATCAAAAGTAAAATATCCTCGAAATCATTGAAAAAGAAGTACCTTATGAGACGAAAATATGCCTTATCTTATAAGAGACATTTACATTTTTTTAATTGCATAAATGGGCGGTATTTTATTCAGAATTAATAGTTTTTTACATGGACAAAAAATTCGTTTAATTTTTTCCCATTAAATACTAGAATTATAGAAAAGTACTTTGCGAAAAGAATCGGCAGTAGGAGGGAATCGTGTTGACCACCGATTAGTTTTTTGCTAATATTTCTTGCATCCTTCGACCGACTTCTTCGACGAAGTGCTCGATGGAAAGCTTATCTGTTCCTCTTTCAGATGGCATTAACATATTTCACGAAAAGTCATAAGAAATAAAATTTTTTTGATCAAAACTAAAATATCCTCGAAATAATTGAAGAAAAAGTACCTTATCAGACGAAAGTATGCCTTATCTTATAAATGGGCGGTATTTTATTCAGATTTATTAGTTTTTTACATGGACAAAAAATTCGTTTAACTTTTTCCCATTAAATACTAGAATTATAGAAAAGTACTTTTCGAAAAGAATCGGCAGTAGGACGGAATCGTGTTGACCACCGATTAGTTTTGTGCTAATAACTCTTGCATCCTTCGACCGAATTCTTCGACTAAGAGCTCGAGTGAAAGATTATCTGTTCCTCTTTCAGATGGCATTAACATATTTTACGAAAAGTCATAAAAAATAAAATTTTTTTGATCAAAACTAAAATATCCTCGAAATAATTGAAGGAGAAGTACCTTATCAGACGAAAATATGCCTTATCTAATAAGAGACATTTAACTTTTTTTAATTGCATAAATGGGCGGCATTTTATTCAGAATTAATAGTTTTTTACATGGACAAAAAATTCGTTTAATTTTTTCCCATTAAATACTAGAATTACAGAAAAGTACTTTGCGAAAAGAATCGGCAGTAGGTCGGAAACGTGTTGACCACCGATTAATTTTTTGCTAATAACTCTTGCATCCTTCGACCGACTTCTTCGATTAAGAGCTAGATGGAAAGCTTATCTGTTCCTCTTTTAGATGGCATTAACATATTTTACGGAAAGTCATAAAAAATAAAATTTTTTTGATCAAAACTAAAATATCCTCGAAATCATTGAAAAAGAAGTACCTGATCAGACGAAAATATGCCATCTTTCAGATGGCATTAACATATTTTACGGAAAGTCATAAAAAATAAAATTTTTTTGATCAAAACTAAAATATCCTCGAAATCATTGAAAAAAAAGTACCTTATCAGACGAAAATATGCCTTATCTAATAAGAGACATTTAAATTTTTTTAATTGCATAAATGGACGGTATTTTATTCAGAATTAAAAGTTTTTTACATGGACAAAAAATTCGTTTAATTTTTTCCCATTAAATACTAGAATTATAGAAAAGTACTTTGCGAAAAGAATCGGCAGTAGGACGGAATCGTGTTGACCACCGATTAGTTTTGTGCAAATAAATCTTGCATATTTCGACCGACTTCTTCGACTAAGAGCTCGATGGAAAGCTTATCTGTTCGTTTTCAGATGGCATTAACACATTTTACGAAAAGTCACATGAAATAAAATTTTTTTGATCAAAAGTAAAATATCGTCGAAATCATTGAAAAAGAAGTACCTTATCAGACGAAAATATGCCTTATCTAATAAGAGACATTTAAATTTTTTTATTTGCATAAATGGGCGGTATTTGAGTCAGAATTAATAGTTTTTTACATGGACAGAATTAAAAGTTTTTTATATGGACAAAAAATTCGTTTAATTTTTTCCCATTAAATACTAGAATTATAGAAAAGTACTTTGTGAAAAGAATCGGCAGTAGGACGGAATCGTGTTGACCACCGATTAGTTTTGTGCAAATAAATCTTGCATATTTCGACCGACTTCTTCGACTAAGAGCTCGATGGAAAGCTTATCTGTTCGTTTTCAGATGGCATTAACATATTTTACGAAAAGTCACATGAAATAAAATTTTTTTGATCAAAAGTAAAATATCCTCGAAATCATTGAAAAAGAAGTACCTTATGAGACGAAAATATGCCTTATCTTATAAGAGACATTTACATTTTTTTAATTGCATAAATGGACGGCATTTTATTCAGAATTAATAGTTTTTTACATGGACAAAAAATTCGTTTAATTTTTTCCCATTAAATACTAGAATTATAGAAAAGTACTTTGCGAAAAGAATCGGCAGTAGTAGGGAATCGTGTTGACCACCGATTAGTTTTTTGCTAATATTTCTTGCATCCTTCGACCGACTTCTTCGACGAAGTGCTCGATGGAAAGCTTATCTGTTCCTCTTTCAGATGGCATTAACATATTTCACGAAAAGTCATAAGAAATAAAATTTTTTTGATCAAAACTAAAATATCCTCGAAATCATTGAAGAAGAAGTACCTTATGAGACGAAAATATGCCTTATCTTATAAGAGACATTTACATTTTTTTAATTGCATAAATGGATGGTATTTTATTCAGAATTAATAGTTTTTTACATGGACAAAAAATTCGTTTAGTTTTTTCCCATTAAATACTGGAATTATAAAAAAGTACTTTGCGAAAAGAATCGGTAGTAGGACAGATCGTGTTGACCACCGATTAGTTTTTTGCTAATAACTCTTGCATCCTTCGACTGACTTCTTCGACTAAGAGCTCGATGGAAAGCTTATCTGTTCCTCTTTCAGATGGCATTAACATATTTGACGAAAAGTCATAAGAAATAAAATTTTTTTGATCAAAACTAAAATATCCTCGAAATCATTAAAGAAGAAGAACCTTATCAGACGAAAATATGCCTTATCTAAAAAAAAATATTTAATTTTTTTTAATTGCATAAATGGGCGGTATTTTATTCACAATTATTAGTTTTTTACATGGACAAAAAATTCGTTTAACTTTTTCCCATTAAATACTAGAATTATAGAAAAGTACTCTGCGATAAGAATCGGCAGTAGGACGGAATCGTGTTGACCATCGATTAGTTTTTTGCTAATAACTCTTGCATCCTTCGACCGACTTCTTCGACTAAGAGTTCGATGGAAAGCTTATCTGTTCCTCTTTCAGATGGCATTAACATATTTTACGAAAAGTCATAAGAAAAAAAATTTTTTTGATCAAAACTAAAATATCTTCGAAATAATTGAAGAAAAAGTACCTTATCAGACGAAAGTATGCCTTATCTTATAAATGGGCGGTATTTTATTCAGATTTATTAGTTTTTTACATGGACAAAAAATTCGTTTAACTTTTTCCCATTAAATACTAGAATTATAGAAAAGTACTTTTCGAAAAGAATCGGCAGTAGGACGGAATCGTGTTGACCACCGATTAGTTTTGTGCTAATAACTCTTGCATCCTTCGACCGAATTCTTCGACTAAGAGCTCGAGTGAAAGATTATCTGTTCCTCTTTCAGATGGCATTAACATATTTTACGAAAAGTCATAAAAAATAAAATTTTTTTGATCAAAACTAAAATATCCTCGAAATAATTGAAGGAGAAGTACCTTATCAGACGAAAATATGCCTTATTTAATAAGAGACATTTAACTTTTTTTAATTGCATAAATGGGCGGCATTTTATTCAGAATTAATAGTTTTTTACATGGACAAAAAATTCGTTTAATTTTTTCCCATTAAATACTAGAATTACAGAAAAGTACTTTGCGAAAAGAATCGGCAGTAGGTCGGAAACGTGTTGACCACCGATTAATTTTTTGCTAATAACTCTTGCATCCTTCGACCGACTTCTTCGACTAAGAGCTAGATGGAAAGCTTATCTGTTCCTCTTTTAGATGGCATTAACATATTTTACGGAAAGTCATAAAAAATTAAATTTTTTTGATCAAAACTAAAATATCCTCGAAATCATTGAAAAAGAAGTACCTTATCAGACGAAAATATGCCTTATCTAATAAGAGACATTTAAATTTTTTTAATTGCATAAATGGACGGTATTTTATTCAGAATTAAAAGTTTTTTACATGGACAAAAAATTCGTTTAATTTTTTCCCATTAAATACTAGAATTATAGAAAAGTACTTTGCGAAAAGAATCGGCAGTAGGACGGAATCGTGTTGACCACCGATTAGTTTTGTGCAAATAAATCTTGCATATTTCGACCGACTTCTTCGACTAAGAGCTCGATGGAAAGCTTATCTGTTCGTTTTCAGATGGCATTAACATATTTTACGAAAAGTCACATGAAACAACATTTTTTTGATCAAAAGTAAAATATCCTCGAAATCATTGAAAAAGAAGTACCTTATCAGACGAAAATATGCCTTATCTAATAAGAGACATTTAAATTTTTTTATTTGCATAAATGGGCGGTATTTGAGTCAGAATTAATAGTTTTTTACATGGACAGAATTAAAAGTTTTTTACATGGACAAAAAATTCGTTAAATTTTTTCCCATTAAATACTGCAATTATAGAAAAGTACTTTGCGAAAAGAATCGGCAGTAGGACGGAATCGTGTTGACCACCGATTAGTTTTGTGCAAATAAATCTTGCATATTTCGACCGACTTCTTCGACTAAGAGCTCGATGGAAAGCTTATCTGTTCGTTTTCAGATGGCATTAACACATTTTACGAAAAGTCACATGAAATAAAATTTTTTTGATCAAAAGTAAAATATCCTCGAAATCATTGAAAAAGAAGTACCTTATCAGACGAAAATATGCCTTATCTAATAAGAGACATTTAAATTTTTTTATTTGCATAAATGGGCGGTATTTGAGTCAGAATTAATAGTTTTTTACATGGACAGAATTAAAAGTTTTTTATATGGACAAAAAATTCGTTTAATTTTTTCCCATTAAATACTAGAATTATAGAAAAGTACTTTGTGAAAAGAATCGGCAGTAGGACGGAATCGTGTTGACCACCGATTAGTTTTGTGCAAATAAATCTTGCATATTTCGACCGACTTCTTCGACTAAGAGCTCGATGGAAAGCTTATCTGTTCGTTTTCAGATGGCATTAACATATTTTACGAAAAGTCACATGAAATAAAATTTTTTTGATCAAAAGTAAAATATCCTCGAAATCATTGAAAAAGAAGTACCTTATCAGACGAAAATATGCCTTATCTTATAAGAGACATTTACATTTTTTTAATTGCATAAATGGACGGCATTTTATTCAGAATTAATAGTTTTTTACATGGACAAAAAATTCGTTTAATTTTTTCCCATTAAATACTAGAATTATAGAAAAGTACTTTGCGAAAAGAATCGGCAGTAGGAGGGAATCGTGTTGACCACCGATTAGTTTTTTGCTAATATTTCTTGCATCCTTCGACCGACTTCTTCGACGAAGTGCTCGATGGAAAGCTTATCTGTTCCTCTTTCAGATGGCATTAACATATTTCACGAAAAGTCATAAGAAATAAAATTTTTTTGATCAAAACTAAAATATCCTCGAAATCATTGAAGAAGAAGTACCTTATGAGACGAAAATATGCCTTATCTTATAAGAGACATTTACATTTTTTTAATTGCATAAATGGATGGTATTTTATTCAGAATTAATAGTTTTTTACATGGACAAAAAATTCGTTTAGTTTTTTCCCATTAAATACTGGAATTATAAAAAAGTACTTTGCGAAAAGAATCGGTAGTAGGACAGATCGTGTTGACCACCGATTAGTTTTTTGCTAATAACTCTTGCATCCTTCGACTGACTTCTTCGACTAAGAGCTCGATGGAAAGCTTATCTGTTCCTCTTTCAGATGGCATTAACATATTTGACGAAAAGTCATAAGAAATAAAATTTTTTTGATCAAAACTAAAATATCCTCGAAATCATTGAAGAAGAAGTACCTTATCAGACGAAAATATGCCCTATCTAATAAGAAACATTTAAATTTTTCTAATTGCATAAATGGGCGGCATTATATTCAGAATTAATAGTTTTTTACATGCACAAAAAGTTCGTTTAATTTTTTCCCATTAAATACTGGAATTATAAAAAAGTACTTTGCGAAAAGAATCGGTAGTAGGACAGATCGTGTTGACCACCGATTAGTTTTGTGCTAATAACTCTTGCATCCTTCGTCCGAATTCTTCGGCTAAGAGCTCGTGTGAAAGATTATCTGTTCCTCTTTCAGATGGCATTAACATATTTTACGAAAAGTCATAAGAAATAAAATTTTTTTGATCAAAACTAAAATATCCTCGAAATCATTAAAGAAGAAGAACCTTATCAGACGAAAATATGCCTTATCTAAAAAGAAATATTTAATTTTTTTTAATTGCATAAATGGGCGGTATTTTATTCACAATTATTAGTTTTTTACATGGACAAAAAATTCGTTTAACTTTTTCCCATTAAATACTAGAATTATAGAAAAGTACTCTGCGATAAGAATCGGCAGTAGGACGGAATCGTGTTGACCATCGATTAGTTTTTTGCTAATAACTCTTGCATCCTTCGACCGACTTCTTCGACTAAGAGTTCGATGGAAAGCTTATCTGTTCCTCTTTCAGATGGCATTAACATATTTTACGAAAAGTCATAAGAAATAAAATTTTTTTGATCAAAACTAAAATATCTTCGAAATAATTGAAGAAAAAGTACCTTATCAGACGAAAGTATGCCTTATCTTATAAATGGGCGGTATTTTATTCAGATTTATTAGTTTTTTACATGGACAAAAAATTCGTTTAACTTTTTCCCATTAAATACTAGAATTATAGAAAAGTACTTTTCGAAAAGAATCGGCAGTAGGACGGAATCGTGTTGACCACCGATTAGTTTTGTGCTTATAACTCTTGCATCCTTCGACCGAATTCTTCGACTAAGAGCTCGAGTGAAAGATTATCTGTTCCTCTTTCAGATGGCATTAACATATTTTACGAAAAGTCATAAAAAATAAAATTTTTTTGATCAAAACTAAAATATCCTCGAAATAATTGAAGGAGAAGTACCTTATCAGACGAAAATATGCCTTATTTAATAAGAGACATTTAACTTTTTTTAATTGCATAAATGGGCGGCATTTTATTCAGAATTAATAGTTTTTTACATGGACAAAAAATTCGTTTAATTTTTTCCCATTAAATACTAGAATTACAGAAAAGTACTTTGCGAAAAGAATCGGCAGTAGGTCGGAAACGTGTTGACCACCGATTAATTTTTTGCTAATAACTCTTGCATCCTTCGACCGACTTCTTCGACTAAGAGCTAGATGGAAAGCTTATCTGTTCCTCTTTTAGATGGCATTAACATATTTTACGGAAAGTCATAAAAAATTAAATTTTTTTGATCAAAACTAAAATATCCTCGAAATCATTGAAAAAGAAGTACCTTATCAGACGAAAATATGCCTTATCTAATAAGAGACATTTAAATTTTTTTAATTGCATAAATGGACGGTATTTTATTCAGAATTAAAAGTTTTTTACATGGACAAAAAATTCGTTTAATTTTTTCCCATTAAATACTAGAATTATAGAAAAGTACTTTGCGAAAAGAATCGGCAGTAGGACGGAATCGTGTTGACCACCGATTAGTTTTGTGCAAATAAATCTTGCATATTTCGACCGACTTCTTCGACTAAGAGCTCGATGGAAAGCTTATCTGTTCGTTTTCAGATGGCATTAACATATTTTACGAAAAGTCACATGAAACAACATTTTTTTGATCAAAAGTAAAATATCCTCGAAATCATTGAAAAAGAAGTACCTTATCAGACGAAAATATGCCTTATCTAATAAGAGACATTTAAATTTTTTTATTTGCATAAATGGGCGGTATTTGAGTCAGAATTAATAGTTTTTTACATGGACAGAATTAAAAGTTTTTTACATGGACAAAAAATTCGTTAAATTTTTTCCCATTAAATACTACAATTATAGAAAAGTACTTTGCGAAAAGAATCGGCAGTAGGACGGAAACGTGTTGACCACCGATTAGTTTTTTGCTAATAACTCTTGCATCCTTCGACCGACTTCTTCGACTAAGAGCTCGATGGAAAGCTTATATGTTCCTCTTTCAGATAGCATTAACAAGTTTGACGAAAAGTCACAAGAAATAAAATTTTTTTTGATCAAAACTAAAATATCCTCGAAATCATTGAAAAAGAAGTGGCTTATCAGACGAAAATATGCCTTATCTAATAAGAGACATTTACATTTTTTTAATTGCATAAATGGAAGGCATTTTATTCAGAATTAATAGTTTCTTACATGGACAAAAAATTCGCTTAATATTTTTCCATTAAATACTAGAACTATAGAAAAGTACTTTGAGTAAAGAATCGGCAGTAGGACGGAATCGTGTTGACCACCGATTAGTTTTTTGCTAATAACTCTTGCATCCTTCGACTGACTTCTTCGACTAAGAGCTCGATGGAAACCTTATCTGTTCCTCTTTCAGAAGGATTTTACGAAAAGTCGTAAGAAATAAATTTTTTTTTGATCAAAACTAAAATATCCTCGAAATCATTGAAAAAGAAGTACCTTATGAGACGAAAATATGCCATATCTTATAAGAGACATTTACATTTCTTTAATTGCATAAATGGACGGCATTTTATTCAGAATTAATAGTTTTTTACATGGACAAAAAATTCGTTTAATTTTTTCCCATTAAATACTAGAATTATAGAAAAGTACTTTGCGAAAAGAATCGGCAGTAGGAAGGAATCGTGTTGACCACCGATTAGTTTTTTGCTAATATTTCTTGCATCCTTCGACCGACTTCTTCGACGAAGTGCTCGATGGAAAGCTTATCTGTTCCTCTTTCAGATGGCATTAACATATTTCACGAAAAGTCATAAGAAATAACATTTTTTTGATCAAAACTAAAATATCGTCGAAATCATTGAAGAAGAAGTACCTTATTAGACGAAAATATGCCTTATCTAATAAGAGACATTTAACTTTTTTTAATTGCATAAATGGGCGGCATTTTATGCAGAATTAATAGTTTTTTACATGGACAAAAAATTCGTTTAATTTTTTCCCATTAAATACTAGAATTACAGAAAACTACTTTGCGAAAAGAATCGGCAGTAGGACGGAATCGTGTTGACCACCGATTAATTTTTTGCTAATAACTCTTGCATCCTTCGACCGACTTCTTCGACTAAGAGCTCGATGGAAAGCTTATCTGTTCCTCTTTTAGATGGCATTAACATATTTTACGGAAAGTCATAAAAAATAAAATTTTTTTGATCAAAACTAAAATATCCTCGACATCGTTGAAGAAGAAGTACCTTACTAGACGATAATATGCCTTATATAATATGAAACATTTAAATTTTTTTAATTGCATAAATGGGTGGCATTTTATTCAGAATTAATAGTTTTTTAAATGGACAAAAAATTCGTTTAATTTTTTCCCATTAAATACTAGAATTATAGAAAAGTACTTTGCGAAAAGAATCGGTAGTAGGACGGAAACGTGTTGACCACCGATTAGTTTTTTGCTAATAACTCTTGCATCCTTCGACCGATTTCTTCGACTAAGAGCTCGATGGAAAGGTTATTTGTTCCTTTTCAGATGGCATTAACATATTTTACGAAAAGTCATAAAAAATAAAATTTGTTTGATCAAAACTAAAATATCCTCGACATCATTGAAGAAGAAGTACCTTATTAGACGATAATATGCCTTATATAATATAAAACATTTACATTTTTTTAATTGCATAAATGGGCGGCATTTTATTCAGAATTAATAGTTTCTTACATGGACAAAAAATTCGCTTAATATTTTTCCATTAAATACTAGAACTATAGAAAAGTACTTTGACTAAAGAATCGGCAGTAGGACGGAATCGTGTTGACCACCGATTAGTTTTTTGCTAATAACTCTTGCATCCTTCGACTGACTTCTTCGACTAAGAGCTCGATGGAAACCTTATCTGTTCCTCTTTCAGAAGGATTTTACGAAAAGTCGTAAGAAATAAATTTTTTTTTGATCAAAACTAAAATATCCTCGAAATCATTGAAAAAGAAGTACCTTATGAGACGAAAATATGCCTTATCTTATAAGAGACATTTACATTTTTTTAATTGCATAAATGGACGGCATTTTATTCAGAATTAATAGTTTTTTACATGGACAAAAAATTCGTTTAATTTTTTCCCATTAAATACTAGAATTATAGAAAAGTACTTTGCGAAAAGAATCGGCAGTAGGAAGGAATCGTGTTGACCACCGATTAGTTTTTTGCTAATATTTCTTGCATCCTTCGACCGACTTCTTCGACGAAGTGCTCGATGGAAAGCTTATCTGTTCCTCTTTCAGATGGCATTAACATATTTCACGAAAAGTCATAAGAAATAAAATTTTTTTGATCAAAACTAAAATATCCTCGAAATCATTGAAGAAGAAGTACCTTATTAGACGAAAATATGCCTTATCTAATAAGAGACATTTAACTTTTTTTAATTGCATAAATGGGCGGCATTTTATGCAGAATTAATAGTTTTTTACATGGACAAAAAATTCGTTTAATTTTTTCCCATTAAATACTAGAATTACAGAAAAGTACTTTGCGAAAAGAATCGGCAGTAGGACGGAATCGTGTTGACCACCGATTAATTTTTTGCTAATAACTCTTGCATCCTTCGACCGACTTCTTCGACTAAGAGCTCGATGGAAAGCTTATCTGTTCCTCTTTTAGATGGCATTAACATATTTTACGGAAAGTCATAAAAAAAAAAATTTTTTTGATCAAAACTAAAATATCCTCGACATCGTTGAAGAAGAAGTACCTTATTAGACGATAATATGCTAATAATTCTTGCATCCTTCGACTGACTTCTTCGACTAAGAGCTCGATCGAAACCTTATCTGTTCCTCTTTCAGAAGGATTTTACGAAAAGTCGTAAGAAATAAATTTTTTTTTGATCAAAACTAAAATATCCTCGAAGTCATTGAAAAAGAAGTACCTTATGAGACGAAAATATGCCTTATCTTATAAGAGACATTTACATTTTTTTAATTGCATAAATGGACGGCATTTTATTCAGAATTAATAGTTTTTTACATCGACAAAAAATTCGCTTAATTTTTTCCCATTAAATAATGGAATTATAAAAAAGTACTTTGCGAAAAGAATCGGTAGTAGGACAGATCGTGTTGACCACCGATTAGTTTTGTGCTAATAACTCTTGCATCCTTCGACCGACTTCTTCGACTAAGAGCTCGATGGAAAGCTTATCTGTTCCTCTTTCAGATGGCATTAACATATTTTACGAAAAGTCATAAGAAATAAAATTTTTTTTATCAAAACTAAAATATCCTCGACATCATTGAAGAAGAAGTACCTTATCAGACGAAAATATGCCTTATCTAATAAGAAACATTTAAATTTTTTTAATTGCATAAATGGGCGGTATTTTATTCAGAATTATAAGTTATTTACATGGACAACAAATTCGTTTAACTTTTTCCCATTAAATACTAGAATTATAGAAAAGTACTTTTCGAAAAGAATCGGCAGTAGGACGGAATCGTGTTAACCACCGATTAGTTTTGTACTAATAACTCTTGTGTCCTTCGACCGAATTCTTCGACTAAGAGCTCGAGTGAAAGATTATCGGTTCCTCTTTCAGATGGCATTAACATATTTCACGAAAAGTCATAAGAAATAAAATTTTTTTGATCAAAACTAAAATATCCTCGAAATCATTGAAGAAGAAGTACCTTATTAGACGAAAATATGCCTTATCTAATAAGAGACATTTAACTTTTTTTAATTGCATAAATGGGCGGCATTTTATGCAGAATTAATAGTTTTTTACATGGACAAAAAATTCGTTTAATTTTTTCCCATTAAATACTAGAATTACAGAAAAGTACTTTGCGAAAAGAATCGGTAGTAGGACGGAAACGTGTTGACCACCGATTAGTTTTTTGCTAATAACTCTTGCATCCTTCGACCGATTTCTTCGACTAAGAGCTCGATGGAAAGGTTATTTGTTCCTTTTCAGATGGCATTAACATATTTTACGAAAAGTCATAACAAATAAAATTTTTTTGATCAAAACTAAAATATCCTCGACATCATTGAAGAAGAAGTACCTTATTAGACGATAATATGCCTTATATAATATGAAACATTTACATTTTTTTAATTGCATAAATGGGCGGCATTTTATTCAGAATTAATAGTTTCTTACATGGACAAAAAATTCGCTTAATATTTTTCCATTAAATACTAGAACTATAGAAAAGTACTTTGGGTAAAAAATCGGCAGTAGGACGGAATCGTGTTGACCACCGATTAGTTTTTTGCTAATAATTCTTGCATCCTTCGACTGACTTCTTCGACTAAGAGCTCGATCGAAACCTTATCTGTTCCTCTTTCAGAAGGATTTTACGAAAAGTCGTAAGAAATAAATTTTTTTTTGATCAAAACTAAAATATCCTCGAAGTCATTGAAAAAGAAGTACCTTATGAGACGAAAATATGCCTTATCTTATAAGAGACATTTAAATTTTTTTAATTGCATAAGTGGACGGCATTTTATTCAGAATTAATAGTTTTTTACATGGACAAAAAATTCGCTTAATTTTTTCCCATTAAATAAATGAATTATAAAAAAGTACTTTGCGAAAAGAATCGGTAGTAGGACAGATCGTGTTGACCACCGATTAGTTTTTTGCTAATAACTCTTGCATCCTTCGACCGACTTCTTCGACTAAGAGCTCGATGGAAAGCTTATCTGTTCCTCTTTCAGATGGCATTAACATATTTTACGAAAAGTCATAAGAAATAAAATTTTTTTTATCAAAGCTAAAATATCCTCGACATCATTGAAGAAGAAGTACCTTATCAGACGAAAATATGCCTTATCTAATAAGAAACATTTAAATTTTTTTAATTGCATAAATGGGCGGTATTTTATTCAGAATTATAAGTTATTTACATGGACAAAAAATTCGTTTAACTTTTTCCCATTAAATACTAGAATTATAGAAAAGTACTTTTCGAAAAGAATCGGCAGTAGGACGGAATCGTGTTAACCACCGATTAGTTTTGTACTAATAACTCTTGTGTCCTTCGACCGAATTCTTCGACTAAGAGCTCGAGTGAAAGATTATCGGTTCCTCTTTCAGATGGCATTAACATATTTTACGAAAAGTCATAAGAAATAATATTTTTTTGATCAAAACTAAAATATCCTCGAAATAATTGAAGAAGAAGTACCTTATCAGACGAAAATATGCCTTATCTAATAAGAGACATTTAACTTTTTTTAACTGCATAAATGGGCGGCATTTTATTCAGAATTAATAGTTTTTTACATGGACAAAAAATCCGTTTAATTTTTTCCCATTAAATACTAGAATTACAGAAAAGTACTTTGCGAAAAGAATCGGCAGTAGGACGGAAACGTGTTGACCACCGATTAATTTTTTGCTAATAACTCTTGCATCCTTCGACCGACTTCTTCGACTAAGAGCTCGATGGAAAACTTATGTGTTCCTCTTTCAGATGGCATTAACATATTTTACGAAAAGTCATAAGAAATTAAATTTTTTGATCAAAACCAAAATATCCTCGAAATCATTAAAAAAGAAGTACCTTATCAGACGAAAATATGCCTTATCTAATAACAGACATTTAAATTTTTTTAATTGCATAAATGGACGACATTTTATTCAAAATTAATAGTTTTTTACATGGACAAAAAATTCGTTTAATTTTTTCCCATTAAATACTAGAATTATAGAAAAGTACTCTGCGAAAAGAATCGGCAGTAGGACGGAATCGTGTTGACCACCGATTAGTTTTTTGCTAATAACTCTTGCATCCTTCGACCGACTTCTTCGACTAAGAGTTCGATGGAAAGCTTATCTGTTCCTCTTTCAGATTGCATTAACATATTTTACGAAAAGTCATAAGAAATAAAATTTTTTTGATCAAAACTAAAATACCCTCGAAATCATTGAAGAAGAAGTACCTTATCAGACGCAAATATGCCTTATCTAATATGAGACATTTAAATTTTTTTAATTGCATAAATGGGTGGCATTTTATTCAGAATTATTAGTTTTTTACATGGACAAAAAATTCGTTTAATTTTTTCCCATTAAACACTAGAATTATAGAAAACAACTTAGTTCTTTGCTAATAACTCTTGCATCCTTCGACCGACTTCTTCATCTAAGAGCTCGATGGAAAGCTTATCTGTTCCTCTTTCAGATGGCATTAACATATTTTACGAAAAGTCATAAGAAATAAAATTTTTTTGATCAAAACTAAAATATCCTCGAAATCATTCAAAAAGAAGTACCTTATCAGACGAAAATATGCCTTATCTAATAAGTGACATTTAAATTTTTTTAATTGCATAAATGGACGGTATTTTATTCAGAATTAAAATTTTTTTACATGGACAAAAAATTCGTTTAATTTTTTCCCATTATATACTAGAATTATAGAAAAGTACTTTGCGAAAAGAATCGGCAGTAGGACGGAATCGTGTTGACCACCGATTAGTTTTGTGCTAATAAATCTTGCATATTTCGACCGACTTCTTCGACTAAGAGCTCGATGGAAAGCTTATCTGTTCCTCTTTCAGATTGCATTAACATATTTTACGAAAAGTCATAAGAAATAAAATTTTTTTGATCAAAACTAAAATATCCTCGAAATCATTGAAAAAGAAGTAGCTAATCAGACGAAAATATGCCTTATCTAATAAGAGACATTTACATTTTTTTAATTGCATAAATGGACGGCATTTTATTCAGAATTAATAGTTTTTTACATGGACAAAAAATTCGCTTAATATTTTTTCATTAAATACTAGAACTACAGAAAAGTACTTTGAGTAAAGAATCGGCAGTAGGACGGAATCTTGTTGACCACCGATTAGTTTTTTGCTAATAACTCTTGCATCCTTCGACTGACTTCTTCGACTAAGAGCTCGATGGAAACCTTATCTGTTCCTCTTTCAGAAGGATTTTACGAAAAGTCGTAAGAAATAAATTTTTTTTTGATCAAAACTAAAATATCCTCGAAATCATTGAAAAAGAAGTACCTTATGAGACGAAAATATGCCTTATCTTATAAGAGACATTACATTTTTTTAATTGCATAAATGGACGGCATTTTATTCAGAATTAATAGTTTTTTATATGGACAAAAAATTCGTTTAATTTTTTCCCATTAAATACTAGAATTATAGAAAAGTACTTTGCGAAAAGAATCGGCAGTAGGAAGGAATCGTGTTGACCACCGATTAGTTTTTTGTTTATATTTCTTGCATCCTTCGACCGACTTCTTCGCCGAAGTGCTCGACGGAAAGCTTATCTGTTCCTCTTTCAGATGGCATTAACATATTTCACGAAAAGTCATAAGAAATAAAATTTTTTTGATCAAAACTAAAATATCATCGAAATCATTGAAGAAGAAGTACCTTATCAGACGAAAATATGCCTTATCTAATATGAGACATTTAAATTTTTTAAATTGCATAAATGGGTGGTATTTTATTCAGAATTAATAGTTTTTTACATGGACAAAAAATTCGTTTAGTTTTTTCCCATTAAATACTGGAATTATAAAAAAGTACTTTGCGAAAAGAATCGGTAGTAGGACAGATCGTGTTGACCACCGATTAGTTTTTTGCTAATAACTCTTGCATCCTTCGACTGACTTCTTCGACTAAGAGCTCGATGGAAAGCTTATCTGTTCCCCTTTCAGATGGCATTAACATATTTTACGAAAAGTCATAAGAAATAAAATTTTTTTGATCAAAACTAAAATATCCTCGAAATCATTGAAGAAGAAGTACCTTATCAGACGAAAATATGCCCTATCTAATAAGAAACATTTAAATTTTTCTAATTGCATAAATGGGCGGCATTTTATTCAGAATTAATAGTTTTTTACATGCACAAAAAATTCGTTTAATTTTTTCCCATTAAATACTGGAATTATAAAAAAGTACTTTGCGAAAAGAATCGGCAGTAGGACGGAAACGTGTTGACCGCCGACTAGTTTTATTCTAATAACTCTTGCATCCTTCGACCGACTTCTTAAAAGTTTGTTACATGGACAAAAAATTCGTTTAACTTTTTCCCATTAAATACTAGAATTATAGAAAAGAACTTTGCGAAAAGAATCGGTAGTAGAACGGAAACGTGTTGACCACCGACTAGTTTTATTCTAATAACTCTTGCATCCTTTGACCGACTTCTTCAACTAAGAGCTCGATGGAAAGCTTATCTGTTCCTCTTTCAGATGGCATTAACATATTTTACGAAAAGTCAAAAGAATTAAAATTTTTTTGATCAAAACTAAAATATCCTCGAAATCATTGAAAAAGAAGTACCTTATCAGACGAAAATATGCCTTATCTAATAAGAGACATTTAAATTTTTTTAATTGCATAAATGGACGGTATTTTATTCAGAATTAAAAGTTTTTTACATAGACAAAAAATTCGTTTAATTTTTTCCCATTAAATACTAGAATTATAGAAAAGTACTTTGAGTAAAGAATCGGCAGTAGGACGGAATCGTGTTGACCACCGATTAGTTTTTTGCTAATAACTCTTGCATCCTTCGACTGACTTCTTCGACTAAGAGCTCGATGGAAATCTTATCTGTTCCTCTTTCAGAAGGATTTTACGAAAAGTCGTAAGAAATAAATTTTTTTTTGATCAAAACTAAAATATCCTCGAAATCATTGAAAAAGAAGTACCTTATGAGACGAAAATATGCCTTATCTTATAAGAGACATTTACATTTTTTTAATTGCATAAATGGACGGCATTTTATTCAGAATTAATAGTTTTTTACATGGACTTTTTGTCGTTTAATTTTTTCCCATTAAATACTAGAATTATAGAAAAGTACTTTGCGAAAAGAATCGGCAGTAGGAAGGAATCGTGTTGACCACCGATTAGTTTTTTGCTTATATTTCTTGCATCCTTCGACCGACTTCTTCGACGAAGTGCTCGACGGAAAGCTTATCTGTTCCTCTTTCAAATGGCATTAACATATTTCACGAAAAGTCATAAGAAATAAAATTTTTTTGATCAAAACTAAAATATCCTCGAAATCATTGATGAAGAAGTACCTTATCAGACAAAAGTATGCCTTATCTAATAAGAAACATTTAAATTTTTTTAATTGCATAAATGGGCGGTATTTTATTCAGAATAATTAGTTTTTTACATGGACAAAAAATTCGTTTAACTTTTTCCCATTAAATACTAGAATTATAGAAAAGTACTTTCGAAAAGAATCGGCAGTAGGACGGAATCGTGTTGACCACCGATAAGTTTTGTGCTTATAACTCTTGCATCCTTCGACCGAATTCTTCGACAAAGAGCTCGAGTGAAAGATTATCTGTTCCTCTTTCAGATGGCATTAACATATTTTACGAAAAGTCATAAAAAATAAAATTTTTTTGATCAAAACTAAAATATCCTCGAAATAATTGAAGGAGAATTACCTTATCAGACGAAAATATGCCTTATCTAATAAGAGACATTTAACTTTTTTTAATTGCATAAATGGGCGGCATTTTATTCAGAATTAATAGTTTTTTACATGGACAAAAAATTCGTTTAATTTTTTCCCATTAAATACTAGAATTACAGAAAAGTACTTTGCGAAAAAAATCGGCAGTAGGTCGGAAACGTGTTGACCACCGATTAATTTTTTGCTAATAACTCTTGCATCCTTCGACCGACTTCTTCGACTAAGAGCTCGATGGAAAGTTTATCTGTTTTTCTTTCAGATGGCATTAACATGTTTTACGGAAAGTCGTAAGAAATAAATTTTTTTTTGATCAAAACTAAAATATCGTCGAAATCATTGAAGAAGAAGTACCTTATCAGACGAAAATATGCCTTATCTAATAAGAGACATTTAAATTTTTTTAATTGCATAAATGGGCGGTATTTTATTCAGAATTATTAGTTTTTTACATGGACAAAAAATTCGTTTAACTTTTTCCCATTAAATACTAGAATTATAGAAAAGTACTTTTCGAAAAGAATCGGCAGTAGGACGGAATCGTGTTGACCACCGATTAGTTTTGTGCTAATAACTCTTGCATCCTTCGACCGACTTCTTCGACTAAGAGCTCGATGGAAAGCTTATCTGTTCCTCTTTCAGATGGCATTAACATATTTTACGAAAAGTTATAAGAAATTAAATTTTTTGATCAAAACTAAAATATCCTCGAAATCATTGAAAAAGAAGTACCTCATCAGACGAAAATATGCCTTATCTTATAAGAGACATTTACATTTTTTTAATTGCATAAATGGACGGCACTTTATTCAGAATTAATAGTTTTTTACATGGACAAAAAATTCGTTTAATTTTTTCCCATTAAATACTAGAATTATAGAAAAGTACTTTGCGAAAAGAATCGGCAGTAGGAAGGAATCGTGTTGACCACCGATTAGTTTTTTGCTAATATTTCCTGCATCCTTCGACCGACTTCTTCGACGAAGAGCTCGATGGAAAGCTTATCTGTTCCCCTTTCAGATGGCATTAACATATTTTACGAAAAGTCATAAGAAATAAAATTTTTTTGATCAAATTTAAAATATCCTCGAAATCATTGAAGAAGAAGTACCTTATCAGACGAAAATATGCCCTATCTAATAAGAAACATTTAAATTTTTCTAATTGCATAAATGGGCGGCATTTTATTCAGAATTAATAGTTTTTTACATGCACAAAAAATTCGTTTAATTTTTTCCCATTAAATACTGGAATTATAAAAAAGTACTTTGCGAAAAGAATCGGTAGTAGGACAGATCGTGTTGACCAACGATTAGTTTTTTGCTAATAACTCTTGCATCCTTCGACTGACTTCTTCGACTAAGAGCTCGATGGAAAGCTTATCTGTTCCCCTTTCAGATGGCATTAACATATTTTACGAAAAGTCATAAGAAATAAAATTTTTTTGATCAAAACTAAAATATCCTCGAAATCATTGAAGAAGAAGTACCTTATCAGACGAAAATATGCCCTATCTAATAAGAAACATTTAAATTTTTCTAATTGCATAAATGGGCGGCATTTTATTCAGAATTAATAGTTTTTTACATGCACAAAAAATTCGTTTAATTTTTTCCCATTAAATACTGGAATTATAAAAAAGTACTTTGCGAAAAGAATCGGCAGTAGGACGGAAACGTGTTGATCGCCGACTAGTTTTATTCTAATAACTCTTGCATCCTTCGACCGACTTCTTAAAAGTTTGTTACATGGACAAAAAATTCGTTTAACTTTTTCCCATTAAATACTAGAATTATAGAAAAGAACTTTGCGAAAAGAATCGGTAGTAGAACGGAAACGTGTTGACCACCGACTAGTTTTATTCTAATAACTCTTGCATCCTTTGACCGACTTCTTCAACTAAGAGCTCGATGGAAAGCTTATCTGTTCCTCTTTCAGATGGCATTAACATATTTTACGAAAAGTCAAAAGAATTAAAATTTTTTTGATCAAAACTAAAATATCCTCGAAATCATTGAAAAAGAAGTACCTTATCAGACGAAAATATGCCTTATCTAATAAGAGACATTTAAATTTTTTTAATTGCATAAATGGACGGTATTTTATTCAGAATTAAAAGTTTTTTACATAGACAAAAAATTCGTTTAATTTTTTCCCATTAAATACTAGAATTATAGAAAAGTACTTTGAGTAAAGAATCGGCAGTAGGACGGAATCGTGTTGACCACCGATTAGTTTTTTGCTAATAACTCTTGCATCCTTCGACTGACTTCTTCGACTAAGAGCTCGATGGAAATCTTATCTGTTCCTCTTTCAGAAGGATTTTACGAAAAGTCGTAAGAAATAAATTTTTTTTTGATCAAAACTAAAATATCCTCGAAATCATTGAAAAAGAAGTACCTTATGAGACGAAAATATGCCTTATCTTATAAGAGACATTTACATTTTTTTAATTGCATAAATGGACGGCATTTTATTCAGAATTAATAGTTTTTTACATGGACTTTTTGTCGTTTAATTTTTTCCCATTAAATACTAGAATTATAGAAAAGTACTTTGCGAAAAGAATCGGCAGTAGGAAGGAATCGTGTTGACCACCGATTAGTTTTTTGCTTATATTTCTTGCATCCTTCGACCGACTTCTTCGACGAAGTGCTCGACGGAAAGCTTATCTGTTCCTCTTTCAAATGGCATTAACATATTTCACGAAAAGTCATAAGAAATAAAATTTTTTTGATCAAAACTAAAATATCCTCGAAATCATTGATGAAGAAGTACCTTATCAGACAAAAGTATGCCTTATCTAATAAGAAACATTTAAATTTTTTTAATTGCATAAATGGGCGGTATTTTATTCAGAATAATTAGTTTTTTACATGGACAAAAAATTCGTTTAACTTTTTCCCATTAAATACTAGAATTATAGAAAAGTACTTTCGAAAAGAATCGGCAGTAGGACGGAATCGTGTTGACCACCGATTAGTTTTGTGCTTATAACTCTTGCATCCTTCGACCGAATTCTTCGACAAAGAGCTCGAGTGAAAGATTATCTGTTCCTCTTTCAGATGGCATTAACATATTTTACGAAAAGTCATAAAAAATAAAATTTTTTTGATCAAAACTAAAATATCCTCGAAATAATTGAAGGAGAATTACCTTATCAGACGAAAATATGCCTTATCTAATAAGAGACATTTAACTTTTTTTAATTGCATAAATGGGCGGCATTTTATTCAGAATTAATAGTTTTTTACATGGACAAAAAATTCGTTTAATTTTTTCCCATTAAATACTAGAATTACAGAAAAGTACTTTGCGAAAAAAATCGGCAGTAGGTCGGAAACGTGTTGACCACCGATTAATTTTTTGCTAATAACTCTTGCATCCTTCGACCGACTTCTTCGACTAAGAGCTCGATGGAAAGTTTATCTGTTTTTCTTTCAGATGGCATTAACATGTTTTACGGAAAGTCGTAAGAAATAAATTTTTTTTTGATCAAAACTAAAATATCGTCGAAATCATTGAAGAAGAAGTACCTTATCAGACGAAAATATGCCTTATCTAATAAGAGACATTTAAATTTTTTTAATTGCATAAATGGGCGGTATTTTATTCAGAATTATTAGTTTTTTACATGGACAAAAAATTCGTTTAACTTTTTCCCATTAAATACTAGAATTATAGAAAAGTACTTTTCGAAAAGAATCGGCAGTAGGACGGAATCGTGTTGACCACCGATTAGTTTTGTGCTAATAACTCTTGCATCCTTCGACCGACTTCTTCGACTAAGAGCTCGATGGAAAGCTTATCTGTTCCTCTTTCAGATGGCATTAACATATTTTACGAAAAGTCATAAGAAATTAAATTTTTTGATCAAAACTAAAATATCCTCGAAATCATTGAAAAAGAAGTACCTCATCAGACGAAAATATGCCTTATCTTATAAGAGACATTTACATTTTTTTAATTGCATAAATGGACGGCACTTTATTCAGAATTAATAGTTTTTTACATGGACAAAAAATTCGTTTAATTTTTTCCCATTAAATACTAGAATTATAGAAAAGTACTTTGCGAAAAGAATCGGCAGTAGGAAGGAATCGTGTTGACCACCGATTAGTTTTTTGCTAATATTTCCTGCATCCTTCGACCGACTTCTTCGACGAAGAGCTCGATGGAAAGCTTATCTGTTCCTCTTTCAGATGGCATTAACATATCTCACGAAAAGTCATAAGAAATAAAATTTTTTTGATCAAAACTAAAATATCCTCGAAATCATTGAAGATGAAGTACCTTATCAGACGAAAATATGCCTTATCTAATATGAGACATTTAAATTTTTTTAACTGCATAAATGGGAGGCATTTTATTCAGAATTAATAGTTTTTTACATGGACAAAAAATTCGTTTAATTTTTTCCCATTAAATACTAGAATTACAGAAAAGTACTTTGCGAAAAGAATCGGCAGGAGGACGGAAACGTATTGACCACCGATTAATTTTTTGCTAATAACTCTTGCATCCTTCGACCGACTTCTTCGACTAAGAGCTCGATGGAAAGCTTATCTGTTCCTCTTTCAGATGGCATTAACATAATTTACGAAAAGTCATAAAAAATAAAATTTTTTTGATCAAAACTAAAACATCCTCGACATCATTGAAGAAGAAGTACCTTATTAGACGATAATATGCCTTATATAATATGAAACATTTAAATTTTTTTAATTGCATAAATGGGTGGCATTTTATTTAGAATTAATAGTTTTTTACATGGACAAAAAATTCGTTCAATTTTTTCCCATTAAATACTAGAATCATAGAAAAGTACTTTGCGAATAGAATCGGTAGTAGGACGGAAACGTGTTGACCACCGATTAGTTTTTTGCTAATAACTCTTGCATCCTTCGACCGACTTCTTCGACTAAGACCTCGATGGAAAACTTATGTGTTCCTCTTTCAGATGGCATTAACATATTTTACGAAAAGTCATAAGAAATTAAATTTTTTGATCAAAACTAAAATATCCTCGAAATCATTGAAAAAGAAGTACCTTATCAGACGAAAATATGCCTTATCTAATAACAGACATTTAAATTTTTTTAATTGCATAAATGGACGGCATTTTATTCAAAATTGATAGTTTTTTACATGGACAAAAAACTCGTTTAATTTTTTCCCATTAAATACTAGAATTATAGAAAAGTACTCTGCGAAAAGAATCGGCAGTAGGACGGAATCGTGTTGACCACCGATTAGTTTTTTGCTAATAACTCTTGCATCCTTCGACCGACTTCTTCGACTAAGAGCTCGATGGAAAGCTTATCTGTTCCTCTTTCAGATGGCATTAACATAATTTACGAAAAGTCATAAAAAATAAAATTTTTTTGATCAAAACTAAAACATCCTCGACATCATTGAAGAAGAAGTACCTTATTAGACGATAATATGCCTTATATAATATGAAACATTTAAATTTTTTTAATTGCATAAATGGGTGGCATTTTATTTAGAATTAATAGTTTTTTACATGGACAAAAAATTCGTTCAATTTTTTCCCATTAAATACTAGAATCATAGAAAAGTACTTTGCGAATAGAATCGGTAGTAGGACGGAAACGTGTTGACCACCGATTAGTTTTTTGCTAATAACTCTTGCATCCTTCGACCGATTTCTTCGACTAAGAGCTCGATGGAAAGGTTATCTGTTCCTTTTCAGATGGCATTAACATATTTTACGAAAAGTCATAAGAAATAAAATTTTTTTGATCAAAACTAAAATATCCTCGAAATCATTGAAGAAGAAGTACCTTATCAGACAAAAATATGCCTTATCTAATAAGAAACATTTAAATTTTTTTTAATTGCATAAATGGGCGGCATTTTATTCAGAGTTATTAGTTTTTTACATGGGCAAAAAATTCGTTTAATTTTTTCCCATTAAATACTAGAATTATAGAAAAGTACTTTTCGAAAAGAATCGGCAGTAGGACGGAAACGTGTTGACCACCGAATAGTTTTTTGCTAATAACTCTTGCATCCTTCGACCGACTTCTTCGACTAAGAGCTCGATGGAAAGCTTATCTGTTCCTTTTCAGATGGCATCAACATATTTTACGAAAAGTCACAAGAAATAAAATTTTTTTGATCAAAACTAAAATATCCTCGAAATCATTAAAAAGAAGTAGCTTATCAGACGAAAATATGCCTTATCTAATAAGAGACATTTACATTTTGTTAATTGCATAAATAGACATTTTATTCAGAATTAATAGTTTTTTACATGGACAAAAAATTCGCTTAATATTTTTCCATTAAATACTAGAACTATAGAAAAGTACTTTGAGTAAA
Source organism: Phortica okadai (assembly GCA_034638295.1). Taxonomy (NCBI): domain Eukaryota; kingdom Metazoa; phylum Arthropoda; class Insecta; order Diptera; family Drosophilidae; genus Phortica; species Phortica okadai. The sequence continues at coordinate 24,595,844 of CM067850.1, read as the reverse complement.
GAATCGGCAGTAGGACGGAATCGTGTTGACCACCGATTAGTTTTATGCTAATAACTCTTGCATCCTTCGACTGACTTCTGCGACTAAGAGCTCGATGGAACGCTTATCTGTTCCTCTTTCAGAAGGCATTAACATATATTACGAAAAGTCCTAAGAAATAAATTTTTTTTTGATCAAAACTAAAATATCCTCGAAATCATTGAAAAAGAAGTACCTTATCAGACGAAAATATGCCTTATCTAATAAGAGACATTTAAATTTTTTTAATTGCATAAATGGGCGGTATTTTATTCAGAATTAATAGTTTTTTACATGGACAGAATTAAAAGGTTTTTACATGGACAAAAAATTCGTTTAATTTTTTCTCATTAAATACTCGAATTATAGAAAAGTACTTTGCGAAAAGAATCGGCAGTAGGACCGAATCGTGTTGACCACCGACTAATTTTTTGCTAATATTTCTTGCATCCTTCGACCGACTTCTTCGACGAAGAGCTCGATTGAAAGCTTATCTGTTCCTCTTTCAGATGGCATTAACATATTTCACGAAAAGTCATAAGAAATAAAATTTTTTTGATCAAAACTAAAATATCCTCGAAATCATTGAAGAAGAAGTACCTTTTCAGACGAAAATATGCCTTATCTAATATGACACATTAAAATTTTTTTAATTGCATAAATGGGTGGCATTTTATTCAGAATTAAAAGTTTTTTACATGGACAAAAATTCGTTTAATTTGTTCCCATTAAATACTAGAATTATAGAAAAGTACTTTGCGAAAAGAATTAGTTTTATGCTAATAACTCTTGCATCCTTCGACTGACTTCTGCGACTAAGAGCTCGATGGAAAGCTTATCTGTTCCTCTTTCAGAAGGCATTAACATATATTACGAAAAGTCCTAAGAAATAAATTTTTTTTTGATCAAAACTAAAATATCCTCGAAATCATTGAAAAAGAAGTACCTTATCAGACGAAAATATGCCTTATCTAATAAGAGACATTTAAATTTTTTTAATTGCATAAATGGGCGGTATTTTATTCAGAATTAATAGTTTTTTACATGGACAGAATTAAAAGTTTTTTACATGGACAAAAAATTCGTTTAATTTTTTCTCATTAAATACTCGAATTATAGAAAAGTACTTTGCGAAAAGAATCGGCAGTAGGACCGAATCGTGTTGAACACCGACTAATTTTTTGCTAATATTTCTTGCATCCTTCGACCGACTTCTTCGACGAAGAGCTCGATTGAAAGCTTATCTGTTCCTCTTTCAGATGGCATTAACATATTTCACGAAAAGTCATAAGAAATAAAATTTTTTTGATCAAAACTAAAATATCCTCGAAATCATTGAAGAAGAAGTACCTTTTCAGACGAAAATATGCCTTATCTAATATGAGACATTAAAATTTTTTTAATTGCATAAATGGGTGGCATTTTATTCAGAATTAATAGTTTTTTACATGGACAAAAATTCGTTTAATTTTTTCCCATTAAATACTAGAATTATAGAAAAGTACTTAGCGAAAAGAGTCGGCAGTAGGACGGAGTCGTGTTGACCACCGATTAGTTTTGTACTAATAACTCTTGCATATTTCGACCGACTTCTTCGACTAAAAGCTCGATGGAATGCTTATCTGTTCCTTTTCAGATGGCATTAACATATTTTACGAAAAGTCACAAGAAATAAAATTATTTTGATCAAAACTAAAATATCCTCGAAATCATTGAAAAAGAAGTACCTTATCAGACGAAAATATGCCTTATCTAATAAGAGACATTTAAATTTTTTTAATTGCATAAATGGGCGGTATTTTATTCAGAATTAATAGTTTTTTACATGGACAGAATTAAAAGTTTTTTACATGGACAAAAAATTCGTTTAATTTTTTCTCATTAAATACTCGAATTATAGAAAAGTACTTTGCGAAAAGAATCGGCAGTAGGACCGAATCGTGTTGACCACCGACTAATTTTTTGCTAATATTTCTTGCATCCTTCGACCGACTTCTTCGACGAAGAGCTCGATTGAAAGCTTATCTGTTCCTCTTTCAGATGGCATTAACATATTTCACGAAAAGTCATAAGAAATAAAATTTTTTTGATCAAAACTAAAATATCCTCGAAATCATTGAAGAAGAAGTACCTTTTCAGACGAAAATATGCCTTATCTAATATGACACATTAAAATTTTTTTAATTGCATAAATGGGTGGCATTTTATTCAGAATTAATAGTTTTTTACATGGACAAAAATTCGTTTAATTTGTTCCCATTAAATACTAGAATTATAGAAAAGTACTTTGCGAAAAGAATCGGTAGTAGGACGGAAACGTGTTGACCACCGATTAGTTTTATGCTAATAACTCTTGCATCCTTCGACTGACTTCTGCGACTAAGAGCTCGATGGAAAGCTTATCTGTTCCTCTTTCAGAAGGCATTAACATATATTACGAAAAGTCCTAAGAAATAAATTTTTTTTTGATCAAAACTAAAATATCCTCGAAATCATTGAAAAAGAAGTACCTTATCAGACGAAAATATGCCTTATCTAATAAGAGACATTTAAATTTTTTTAATTGCATAAATGGGCGGTATTTTATTCAGAATTAATAGTTTTTTACATGGACAGAATTAAAAGTTTTTTACATGGACAAAAAATTCGTTTAATTTTTTCTCATTAAATACTCGAATTATAGAAAAGTACTTTGCGAAAAGAATCGGCAGTAGGACCGAATCGTGTTGACCACCGACTAATTTTTTGTTAATATTTCTTGCATCCTTCGACCGACTTCTTCGACGAAGAGCTCGATTGAAAGCTTATCTGTTCCTCTTTCAGATGGCATTAACATATTTCACGAAAAGTCATAAGAAATAAAATTTTTTTGATCAAAACTAAAATATCCTCGAAATCATTGAAGAAGAAGTACCTTTTCAGACGAAAATATGCCTTATCTAATATGAGACATTAAAATTTTTTTAATTGCATAAATGGGTGGCATTTTATTCAGAATTAATAGTTTTTTACATGGACAAAAATTCGTTTAATTTTTTCCCATTAAATACTAGAATTATAGAAAAGTACTTAGCGAAAAGAATCGGCAGTAGGACGGAGTCGTGTTGACCACCGATTAGTTTTGTACTAATAACTCTTGCATATTTCGACCGACTTCTTCGACTAAAAGCTCGATGGAATGCTTATCTGTTCCTTTTCAGATGGCATTAACATATTTTACGAAAAGTCGTAAGAAATAAAATTATTTTGATCAAAACTAAAATATCCTCGAAATCATTGAAAAAGAAGTAGCTTATCAGACGAAAATATGCCTTATCTAATATGAGACATTTAAATTTTTTCAATTACATAAATGGGTGGAATTTTATTCAGAATTAATAGTTTTTTACATGGATAAAAATTCGTTTAATTTTTTCCCATTAAATACTAGAATTATAGAAAAGTACTTTGCGAAAAGAATCGGTAGTAGGACGGAAACGTGTTGACCACCGATTAGTTTTTTGCTAATAACTCTTGCATCCTTTGACCGATTTCTTCGACTAAGAGCTCGATGGAAAGCTTATCTGGCATTTTATTCAGAATTAATAGTTTTTTACATGGACAAAAAATTCGTTTAACTTGTTCCCATTAAATACTAGAATTATAGAAAAGTACTCTGCGAAAAGAATCGGCAGTAGGACGGAAACGTGTTGACCACCGATTAGTTTTTTGCTAATAACTCTTGCATCCTTCGACCGACTTCTTCGACTAAGAGCTCGATGGAAAGCTTATCTGTTCCTCTTTCAGATGGCATTAACATATTTTACGAAAAGACATAAGAAATAAAATTTTTTTGATCAAAACTAAAATATCATCGAAATCATTGAAAGAGAAGTAGCTTATCAGACGAAAATATGCCTTATCTTATAAGAGAGATTTAAATTTTTTTAATTGCATAAATGAGCGGCATTTTATTCAGAATTAATAGTTTTTTACATGGACAAAAAATTCGTTTAATTTTTTCCCATTATATACTAGAATTATAGAAAAGTACTTTGAGAAAAGAATCGGCAGTAGGATGGAATCGTGTTGACCACCGATTAGTTTTTTGTTAATAACTCTTGCATCCTTCGACCGACTTCTTCGACTAAGAGCTCGATGGAAAGCTTATCTGTTCCTCTTTGAGATGGCATTAACATATTTCACGAAAAGTCATAAGAAATAAAATTTTTTTGATCAAAACTAAAATATCGTCGAAATCATTGAAGAAGAAGTACCTTATCAAACGAAAATATGCCTTATCTAATACGAGACATTTAAATTTTTTTAATTGCATAAATGGGCGGCATTTTATTCAGAATTAATAGTTTTTTACATGGACAAAAAATTCGTTTAATTTTTTCCCATTATATACTATAATTATAGAAAAGTACTTTGAGAAAAGAATCGGCAGTAGGATGGAATCGTGTTGACCACCGATTAGTTTTTTGCTAATAACTCTTGCATCCTTCGACCGATTTCTTCGACTAAGAGCTCGATGGAAAGCTTATCTGGCATTTTATTCAGAATTAATAGTTTTTTACATGGACAAAAAATTCGTTTAATTTTTTCCCATTAAATACTAGAATTATAGAAAAGTACTTAGCGAAAAGAATCGGTAGTAGGACGGAAACGTGTTGACCTCCGATTAGTTTTTTGCTAATAACTCTTGCATCCTTCGACCGATTTCTTCGACAAAGAACTCGATGGAAAGCTTATCTGGCATTTTATTCAGAATTAATAGTTTTTTACATGGACAAAGAATTCGTTTAATTTTTTCCCATTAAATACTAGAATTATAGAAAAGTACTTTGCGAAAAGAATCGGCAGTAGGACGGAAACGTGTTGACCACCGATTCGTTTTTTGCTAATATTTCTTGCATCCTTCGACCGATTTCTTCGACTAAGAGCTCGATGGAAAGCTTATCTGGCATTTTATTCAGAATTAATAGTTTTTTACATGGACAAAAAATTCGTTTAATTTTTTCCCATTAAATACTAGAATTATAGAAAAGTACTTAGCGAAAAGAATCGGTAGTAGGACGGAAACGTGTTGACCTCCGATTAGTTTTTTGCTAATAACTCTTGCATCCTTCGACCGATTTCTTCGACAAAGAACTCGATGGAAAGCTTATCTGGCATTTTATTCAGAATTAATAGTTTTTTACATGGACAAAGAATTCGTTTAATTTTTTCCCATTAAATACTAGAATTATAGAAAAGTACTTTGCGAAAAGAATCGGCAGTAGGACGGAAACGTGTTGACCACCGATTCGTTTTTTGCTAATATTTCTTGCATCCTTCGACGGACTTCTTCGACTAAGAGCTCGATGGAAAGCTTATCTGTTTCTCTTTCAGATGGCATTAACATATTTTATGAAAAGTCATAAGAAATAAAATTTTTTTGATCAAAACTAAAATAACCTCGAAATCATTGAAAAAGAAGTAGCTTATCAGACGAAAATATGCCTTATCTTATAAGAAAGATTTAAATTTTTTTAATTGCATAAATGGGCGGTATTTTATTCAGAATTAATAGTTTTTTACATGGACAGAATTAAAAGTTTTTTACATGGACAAAAAATTCGTTTAATTTTTTCCCATTAAATACTAGAATTATAGAAAAGTACTTTGAGAAAAGAATCGGCAGTAGGATGGAATCGTGTTGACCACCGATTAGTTTTTTGCTAATAACTCTTGCATCCTTCGATCGACTCTAAGAGCTCGATGGAAAGCTTATCTGTTCCTCTTTCAGATGGCATTAACATATTTCACGAAAAGTCATAAGAAATAAAATTTTTTTGATCAAAACTAAAACATCCTCGAAATCATTGAAGAAGAAGTACGTTATCAAACGAAAATATGCCTTATCTAATACGAGACGTTTAAGTTTTTTTAAATGCATAAATGGGCGGCATTTTATTCCGAATTAATAGTTTTTTACATGGACAAAAAATTCGTTTAATTTTTTCCCATTAAATACTAGAATTATAGAAAAGTACTTTGCGAAAATAATCGGTAGTAGGACGGAAACGTGTTGACCACCAATTAGTTTTTTGCTAATAACTCTTGCATCCTTCGACCGATTTCTTCGACTAAGAGCTCGATGGAAAGCTTATCTGGCATTTTATTCAGAATTAATAGTTTTTTACATTGACAAAGAATTCGTTTAGTTTTTTCGCATTAAATACTAGAATTATAGAAAAGTACTTTGCGAAAAGAATCGGCAGTAGGACGGAATCGTGTTGACCACCGATTAGTTTTTTGCTAATAACTCTTGCATCCTTCGACCGACTTTTTCGACTAAGAGCTGGATGGAAAGCTTATCTGTTCCTCTTTCAGATGGCATTAACATATTTTACGAAAAGTCCTAAGAAATACATTTTTTTGATCAAAACTAAAATATCCTCGAAATCATTGAAGAAGAAGTACCTTATCAGACGAAAATATGCTATCTTTCAGATGGCATTATCATTTGAATTTTTTTAATTGCATAAATGGGCGGCATTTTATTCAGAATTAACAGTTTTTTACATGGACAAAAAATTCGTTTAATTTTTTCCCATTAAATACTAGAATTATAGAAAAGTACTTTGCGAAAAGAATCGGCAGTAGGACGGAATCGTGTTGACCACCGATTCGTTTTTTGCTAATATTTCTTGCATCCTTCGACCGACTTCTTCGACTAAGAGCTTGATGGAAAGCATATATGTTCCTCTTTCAGATGGCATTAAAATATTTTACGAAAACTCGTAAGAAATAAAATTATTTTTGATCAAAACTAAAATGTCCTCGAAATCATTGCATAAGAAGAAGTACCTTATCAGACGAAAATATGCCTTATCTAATAAGAAACATTTAAATTTTTTTAATTGCATAAATGGACGGCATTTTATTCAGAATTAATAGTTTTCTACATGGAAAAAAAATTCGCTTCATTTTTTTCCATTAAATACAAGAACTATAGAAAAGTACTTTGCGAAAATAGTCGGCAGTAGGACGGAAACGATTTGACCACCGATTAGTTTTTTGCTAATAACTCTTGCATCCTTCGACCGACTTCTTCGACTAAGAGCTTGATGGAAAGCTTATCTGTTCCTCTTTCAGATGGCATTAACATATTTTACGAAAAGTCATAAGAGATAAAATTTTTTTGATCAAAACTAAAATATCCTTATCTGTTCCTCTTTCACGCATTAAAATATTTTAAGAAAAGTCATAAGAAATAAAATCAATCAAAGTGATCAATGGGTGGCATTTTATTCAGAATTAATAGTTTTTACATGGACAAAGAATTCGTTTAATTTTTTCCCATTAAATACTAGAATTATAAAAAAGTACTTTGCGAAAATAGTCGGCAGTAGGACGGAATCGAGTTGACCACCGATTAGTTTTTTGATAATAACTCTTGCATCCTTCGACCGACTTTTTCGACTAAGAGCTGGATGGAAAGCTTATCTGTTCCTCTTTCAGATGGCATTAACATATTTTACGAAAAGTCGTAAGAAATAAATTTTTTTCATCAAAACTAAAATGTCCTCGAAATCATTGCAGAGGAAGAAGAACCTTATCAGACGAAAATATGCCTTATCTAATAAGAGACATTTAAATTTTTTTAATTGCATAAATCGGCGGCATTTTATTCAGAATTAATAGTTTTTTACATGGACAGAATTAAAAGTTTTTTATATGGACATTAAATGCTAGAATTATAGAAAAGTACCTTGCGAAAAGAATCGGCAGTAGAACGGAATCGTGTTGACCACCGATTCGTTTTTTGCTAATATTTCTTGCATCCTTCGACCGACTTCTTCGACTAAGAGCATGATGGAAAGCTTATATGTTCCTCTTTCAGATGGCATTAAAATATTTTACGAAAAGTCGTAAGAAATAAAATTATTTTTGATCATAACTAAAATGTCCTCGAAATCATTGCAGAGGAAGAAGAACCTTATCAGACGAAAATATGCCTTATCTAATAAGAGACATTTAAATTTTTTTAATTGCATAAATCGGCGGTATTTTATTCAGAATTAATAGTTTTTTACATGGAAAAAAAATTCGCTTAATTTTTTTCCATTAAATACTAGAACTATAAAAAAGTACTTTGAGAAAAGAATCGGCAGTAGGACGGAATCGTGTTGACCACCGATTCGTTTTTTGCTAATATTTCTTGCATCCTTTGACCGACTTCTTCGACTATGAGCTCGATGGAAAGCTTATCTGTTCCTCTTTCAGATGGCATTAACATATTTTACGAAAAGTCATAAGAGATAAAATTTTTTTGATCAAAATTAAAATATCCTTATCTGTTCCTCTTTCAGATGGCATTAAAATATTTTAAGAAAAGTCATAAGAAATAAAATCAATCAAAGTGATCAATGGGTGGCGTTTTATTCAGAATTAATTGTAATTTACCTGGACAAAAATTTCGTTTAATTTTTTCCCATTAAATACTAGAATTATAGAAAAGTACTTTGCGAAAATAGTCGGCAGTAGGACGGAATCGAGTTGACCACCGATTAGTTTTTTGATAATAACTCTTGCATCCTTCGACCGACTTTTTCGACTAAGAGCTGGATGGAAAGCTTATCTGTTCCTCTTTCAGATGGCATTAACATATTTTACGAAAAGTCGTAAGAAATAAATTTTTTTGATCAAAACTAAAATAACCTCGAAATCATTGAAGAAGAAGTACCTTATCAGACGAAAATTAGGTATCTTTCAGATGGCATTAACATTTGAATTTTTTTAATTGCATAAATGGGCGGCATTTTATTCAGAATTAATAGTTTTTTACCTGGAAAAAAAATTCGCTTAATTTTTTTCTATTAAATAGGAGAACTAGAGAAAAGTACTCTGAGAAAAGAATCGGCAGTAGGACGGAATCGTGTTGACCACCGATTCGTTTTTTGCTAATATTTCTTGCATCCTTTGACCGACTTCTTCGACTATGAGCTCGATGGAAAGCTTTTCTGTTCCTCTTTCAGATGGCATTAACATATTTTACGAAAAGTCGTAAGAAATAAAATTATTTTTGATCAAAACTAAAATATCCTCGAAATCATTGAAGAAGAAGTACCTGATCAGACGAAAATATGCCATCTTTCAGATGGCATTAACATATTTTACGAAAAGTCGTAAGAAATAAAATTATTTTTGATCATAACTAAAATGTCCTCGAAATCATTGCAGCAGAAGAAGTACCTTATCAGACGAAAATATGCCTTATCTAATAAGAGACATTTAAATTTTTTTAATTGCATAAATCGGCGGTATTTTATTCAGAATTAATAGTTTTTTACATGGAAAAAAAATTCGCTTAGTTTTTTTCCATTAAATACTGGACCTATAGAAAAGTACTTTGAGAAAAGAATCGGCAGTAGGACGGCATCGTGTTGACCACCGATTCGTTTTTTGCTAATATTTCTTGCATCCTTTGACCGACTTCTTCGACTATGAGCTCGATGGAAAGCTTTTCTGTTCCTCTTTCATATGGCATTAACATATTTTACGAAAAGTCGTAAGAAATAAAATTATTTTTGATCAAAACTAAAATGTCCTCGAAATCATTGCAGAAGAAGAAGTACCTTATCAGACGAAAATATGCCTTATCTAATAAGAGACATTTAAATTTTTTTAATTGCATAAATCGGCGGCATTTTATTCAGAATTAATAGTTTTTTACATGGAGAGAATTAAAAGTTTTTTATATGGACATTAAATACTAGAATTATAGAAAAGTACCTTGCGAAAAGAATCGGCAGTAGAACGGAATCGTGTTGACCACCGATTGGTTTTTTGCTAATAACTCTTGCATCCTTCGACCGACTTCTTCGACTAAGAGCTTGATAGAAAGCTTATCTGTTCCTCTTTCAGATGGCATTAACATATTTTAAGAAAAGTCATAAGACATACAATTTTTTTGATCAAAACTAAAATATCCTCGAAATCATTGAAGAAGAAGTGCCTTATCAGACGAAAATATGCCGTCTTTCAGATGGCATTAACATATTTTACGAAAAGTCGTAAGAAATAAAATTATTTTTGATCAAAACTAAAATGTCCTCGAAATCATTGCAGAAGAAGAAGTACCTTATCAGACGAAAATATGCCTTATCTAATAAGAGACATTTAAATTTTTTTAATTGCATAAATCGGCGGCATTTTATTCAGAATTAATAGTTTTTTACATGGAAAAAAAATTCGCTTAATTTTTTTCTATTAAATAGGAGAACTAGAGAAAAGTACTCTGAGAAAAGAATCGGCAGTAGGACGGAATCGTGTTGACCACCGATTCGTTTTTTGCTAATATTTCTTGCATCCTTTGACCGACTTCTTCGACTATGAGCTCGATGGAAAGCTTATCTGTTTCTCTTTCAGATGGCATTAACATATTTTACGAAAAGTCATAAGAGATAAAATTTTTTTGATCAAAACTAAAATATCCTCAAAATCATTGAAGAAGAAGTACCTGATCAGACGAAAATATGCCATCTTTCAGATGGCATTACCATATTTTACGAAAAGTCGTAAGAAATAAAATTATTTTTGATCATAACTAAAATGTCCTCGAAATCATTGCAGCAGAAGAAGTACCTTATCAGACGAAAATATGCCTTATCTAATAAGAGACATTTAAATTTTTTTAATTGCATAAATCGGCGGTATTTTATTCAGAATTAATAGTTTTTTACATGGAAAAAAAATTCGCTTAGTTTTTTTCCATTAAATACTGGAACTATAGAAAAGTACTTTGAGAAAAGAATCGATTCCGAACCGATTCGTTTTTTGCTAATATTTCTTGCATCCTTTGACCGACTTCTTCGACTATGAGCTCGATGGAAAGCTTTTCTGTTCCTCTTTCAGATGGCATTAACATATTTTACGAAAAGTCGTAAGAAATAAAATTATTTTTGATCAAAACTAAAATGTCCTCGAAATCATTGCAGAAGAAGAAGTACCTTATCAGACGAAAATATGCCTTATCTAATAAGAGACATTTAAATTTTTTTAATTGCATAAATCGGCGGCATTTTATTCAGAATTAATAGTTTTTTACATGGAGAGAATTAAAAGTTTTTTATATGGACATTAAATACTAGAATTATAGAAAAGTACCTTGCGAAAAGAATCGGCAGTAGAACGGAATCGTGTTGACCACCGATTCGTTTTTATACCCTGTACACACACTGTGTATCAGGGTATATTAAGTTTGTTTGAGACGGTTTTTATGTAACGCATAGAAGGAGGAGAGGGGGACCCTATAAAGTATATATATTCTTGATCAGGATGACAAGACGAATTGATATAGCCCTGTCTGTCCGTCCGTCCGTCCTCACCAATGGTTCTCGAAAACTATAAGAGCTAGAGACTTGAAATTTGGTGGATAGACTCGTGAGGTCAAACGCTAGATCAAGTTTGAAGTATTTTTTGCCACGCCCACTCCTTCCCGCCCATCGAGCACCACCCATTTTTTCAAAAGGCTGTAGCTCGAAAACCTGCTGAGTTAGAAACATGAAAATGAGTATGTAGACTCAGTATGTATAGCTCTACAAAACTGCATACCACATTTTTTCCCCCTCCCCTTCGTTTCCCCTCAAAAAGTTGTTTTCCTAAAATTGCTGTATCTCCTAAACTATAATAGATACAATGCTGAAATTTTGTATGCAAACTCAGTAAACATACCTTTTTAAAACTGCATACCACAAACTTTCATTTTTAACGCTGTGTGACAACGCAAAGACAAACAAGTTGAAATTTGGCATAAATTGCGCTTTGAACACTGCTTTATCCTATTTGTAACAAAAACCGTACTTAACACTGCGAAAACTATTAAAGCTAGAGTCTTGAAATTTGGAAGATAGTCTCGTGTGGTCGAACACTAGATGAAGTTTGAAGGAATTTTTGCCACGCCCATTCCTTCCCGCCCATCGAGCACAACAAAAGGTCATTTTTTTCTTAAAATTGCTGTATCTCCTAAAGTATAAAGAATACAATGCTGAAATTTTGTATGCAAACTCAGGTAACATACCTTTTTAAAACTGCATACAACAAACTACCACTTTCCTCGCAAAGACCAACACACTAAAATTTTGCAGCAATGCTTTGTAACAAAACCCGTACTAAAGCGCCATCTAATGGCAACATTGCACTGTGAGCCCTGCCTCACTATTAGCAAATACACAAACCATATCGTGGTACACTGCTTTTGCTGTCGGCGAATGTTTAACGTGTTATCAACATAGGTGTGTGTACAGGGTATTATATAGTTGAGAATACTCAACTATACCGCCCTTACTGGTTTGCTAATATTTCTTGCATCCTTTGACCGACTTCTTCGACTATGAGCTCGATGGAAAGCTTATATGTTCCTCTTTCAGATGGCATTAAAATATTTTACGAAAAGTCATAAGAGATAAAATTTTTTTGATCAAAACTAAAATATCCTCGAAATCATTGAAGAAGAAGTACCTTATCAGACGAAAATATGCCTTATCTAATAAGAGACATTTAAATTTTTTTAATTGCATAAATCGGCGGCATTTTATTCAGAATTAATAGTTTGTAAATGTTTTTCGTAAAATATGTTAATGCCATCTGAAAGAGGAACAGATAAGCTTTCCATCGAGCTCATAGTCGAAGAAGTCGGTCAAAGGATGCAAGAAATATCAGCAAAAAACGAATCGGTGGTCAACACGATTCCGTCCTACTGCCGATTCTTTTCTCAAAGTACTTTTCTATAGTTCTAGTATTTAATGGAAAAAAAATTCGCTTAATTTTTGCCTTATCTAATAAGAGACATTTACATTTTTTTAATTGCATAAATCGGCGGTATTTTATTCAGAATTAATAGTTTTTTACATGGAAAAAAAATTCGCTTAATTTTTTTCCATTAAATACGAGAACTATAGAAAAGTACTTTGAGTCGGCAGTAGGACGTAATCGTGTTGACCACCGATTGGTTTTTTGCTAATAACTCTTGCATCCTTCGACCGACTTCTTCGACTAAGAGCTTGATAGAAAGCTTATCTGTTCCTCTTTCAGATGGCATTAACATATTTTAAGAAAAGTCATAAGAGATAAAATTTTTTTGATCAAAACTAAAATATCCTCGAAATCATTGAAGAAGAAGTGCCTTATCAGACGAAAATATGCCGTCTTTCAGATGGCATTAACATATTTTACGAAAAGTCGTAAGAAATAAAATTATTTTTGATCAAAACTAAAATGTCCTCGAAATCAGTGCAGAAGAAGAAGTACCTTATCAGACGAAAATATGCCTTATCTAATAAGAGACATTTAAATTTTTTTAATTGCATAAATCGGCGGTATTTTATTCAGAATTAATAGTTTTTTACATGGAAAAAAAATTCGCTTAATTTTTTTCCATTAAATACTGGAACTATAGAAAAGTACTTTGAGAAAAGAATCGGCAGTAGGACGGCATCGTGTTGACCACCGATTCGTTTTTTGCTAATATTTCTTGCATCCTTTGACCGACTTCTTCGACTATGAGCTCGATGGAAAGCTTATCTGTTCCTCTTTCAGATGGCATTAACATATTTTACGAAAAGTCGCAAGAAATAAAATTATTTTTGATCAAAACTAAAATGTCCTCGAAATCATTGAAGAAGAAGTACCTTATCAGACGAAAATATGCCTCATCTAATAAGAGACATTTAAATTTTTTTAATTGCATAAATCGGCGGCATTTTATTCAGAATTAATAGTTTTTTACATGGACAGAATTAAAAGTTTTTTATATGGACATTAAATACTAGAATTATAGAAAAGTACTTTGCGAAAAGACTCGGCAGTAGGACGGAATCGTGTTAACCACCGATTCGTTTTTTGCTAATATTTCTTGCATCCTTCGACCGACTTCTTCGACTAAGAGCTTGATGGAAAGCTTATATGTTCCTCTTTCAGATGGCATTAAAATATTTTACGAAAAGTCGTAAGAAATAAAATTATTTTTGAACAAAACTAAAATGTCCTCGAAATCATTGAAGAAGAAGTACCTTATCAGACGAAAATATGCTTTATCTAATAAGAGACATTTAAATTTTTTTAGTTTCATAAATCAGCGGCATTTTATTCAGAATTAATAGTTTTTTACATGGAAAAAAAATTCGCTTAATTTTTTTTCCATTAAATACTAGAACTATAGAAAAGTACTTTGAGAAAAGAATCGGCAGTACGACGGAATCGTATTGACCACCGATTCGTTTTTTGCTAATATTTCTTGCATCCTTTGACCGACTTCTTCGACTATGAGCTCGATGGAAAGCTTATCTGTTCCTCTTTCAGATGGCATTAACATATTTTACGAAAAGTCGTAAGAAATAAAATTATTTTTGATCAAAACTAAAATGTCCTCGAAATCATTGCAGAAGAAAAAGTACCTTATCAGACGAAAATATGCCTTATCTAATAAGAGACATTTAAATTTTTTTAATTGCATAAATCGGCGTTATTTTATTCAGAATTAATAGTTTTTTACATGGAAAAAAAATTCGCTTAATTTTTTTCCATTAAATACGAGAACTATAGAAAAGTACTTTGAGAAAAGAATCGGCAGTAGGACGTAATCGTGTTGACCACCGATTAGTTTTTTGCTAATAACTCTTGCATCCTTCGACCGACTTCTTTGACTAAGAGCTTGATGGAAAGCTTATCTGTTCCTCTTTCAGATGGCATTAACATATTTTAAGAAATGTCATAAGAGATACAATTTTTTTGATCAAAACTAAAATATCCTCGAAATCATTGAAGAAGAAGTGCCTTATCAGACGAAAATATGCCGTCTTTCAGATGGCATTAACATATTTTACGAAAAGTCGTAAGAAATAAAATTATTTTTGATCAAAACTAAAATGTCCTCGAAATCATTGCAGAAGAAGAAGTACCTTATCAGACGAAAATATGCCTTATCTAATAAGAGACATTTAAATTTTTTTAATTGCATAAATCGGCGGTATTTTATTCAGAATTAATAGTTTTTTACATGGAAAAAAAATTCGCTTAATTTTTTTCCATTAAATACGAGAACTATAGAAAAGTACTTTGAGAAAAGAATCGGCAGTAGGACGTAATCGTGTTGACCACCGATTAGTTTTTTGCTAATAACTCTTGCATCCTTCAACCGACTTCTTCGACTAAGAGCTTGATGGAAAGCTTATCTGTTCCTCTTTCAGATGGCATTAACATATTTTAAGAAAAGTCATAAGAGATACAATTTTTTTGATCAAAACTAAAATATCCTCGAAATCATTGAAGAAGAAGTGCCTTATCAGACGAAAATATGCCGTCTTTCAGATGGCATTAACATATTTTACGAAAAGTCGTAAGAAATAAAATTATTTTTGATCAAAACTAAAATGTCCTCGAAATCATTGCAGAAGAAGAAGTACCTTATCAGACGAAAATATGCCTTATCTAATAAGAGACATTTAAATTTTTTTAATTGCATAAATCGGCGGTATTTTATTCAGAATTAATAGTTTTTTACATGGAAAAAAAATTCGCTTAATTTTTTTCCATTAAATACTGGAACTATAGAAAAGTACTTTGAGAAAAGAATCGGCAGTAGGACGGCATCGTGTTGACCACCGATTCGTTTTTTGCTAATATTTCTTGCATCCATTGACCGACTTCTTCGACTATGAGCTCGATGGAAAGCTTATCTGTTCCTCTTTCAGATGGCATTAACATATTTTACGAAAAGTCGTAAGAAATAAAATTATTTTTGATCAAAACTAAAATGTCCTCGAAATCATTGAAGAAGAAGTACCTTATCAGACGAAAATATGCCTCATCTAATAAGAGACATTTACATTTTTTTAATTGCATAAATCGGCGGCATTTTATTCAGAATTAATAGTTTTTTACATGGACAGAATTAAAAGTTTTTTATATGGACATTAAATACTAGAATTATAGAAAAGTACTTTGCGAAAAGAATCGGCAGTAGAACGGAATCGTGTTGACCACCGATTCGTTTTTTGCTAATATTTTTTGCATCCTTCGACCGACTTCTTCGACTAAGAGCTTGATGGAAAGCTTATATGTTCCTCTTTCAGATGGCATTAAAATATTTTACGAAAAGTCGTAAGAAATAAAATTATTTTTGATCAAAACTAAAATGTCCTCGAAATCATTGAAGAAGAAGTACCTTATCAGACGAAAATATGCCTTATCTAATAAGAGACATTTAAATTTTTTTAATTGCATAAATCGGCGGCATTTTATTCAGAATTAATAGTTTTTTACATGGAAAAAAATTCGCTTAATTTTTTTTCCATTAAATACTAGAACTATAGGAAAGTACTTTGCGAAAACAATCGGCTTTAGGACGGAAACGTGGTGACCACCGATTAGTTTTTTGCTAATATTTCTTGCATCCTTTGACCGACTTCTTCGACTATGAGCTCGATGGAAAGCTTATCTGTTCCTCTTTCAGATGGCATTAACATATTTTAAGAAAAGTCGTAAGAAATAAAATTATTTTTGATCAAAACTAAAATGTCCTCGAAATCATTGAAGAAGAAGTACCTTATCAGACGAAAATATGCCTTATCTAATAAGAGACATTTAAATTTTTTTAATTGCATAAATCGGCGGCATTTTATTCAGAATTAATAGTTTTTTACATGGAAAAAAATTCGCTTAATTTTTTTTCCATTAAATACTAGAACTATAGGAAAGTACTTTGAGAAAAGAATCGGCAGTAGGACGTAATCGTGTTGACCACCGATTAGTTTTTTGCTAATAACTCTTGCATCCTTCGACCGACTTCTTTGACTAAGAGCTTGATGGAAAGCTTATCTGTTCCTCTTTCAGATGGCATTAACATATTTTAAGAAAAGTCATAAGAGATACAATTTTTTTGATCAAAACTAAAATATCCTCGAAATCATTGAAGAAGAAGTGCCTTATCAGACGAAAATATGCCGTCTTTCAGATGGCATTAACATATTTTACGAAAAGTCGTAAGAAATAAAATTATTTTTGATCAAAACTAAAATGTCCTCGAAATCATTGCAGAAGAAGAAGTACCTTATCAGACGAAAATATGCCTTATCTAATAAGAGACATTTAAATTTTTTTAATTGCATAAATCGGCGGTATTTTATTCAGAATTAATAGTTTTTTACATGGAAAAAAAATTCGCTTAATTTTTTTCCATTAAATACGAGAACTATAGAAAAGTACTTTGAGAAAAGAATCGGCAGTAGGACGTAATCGTGTTGACCACCGATTAGTTTTTTGCTAATAACTCTTGCATCCTTCGACCGACTTCTTCGACTAAGAGCTTGATGGAAAGCTTATCTGTTCCTCTTTCAGATGGCATTAACATATTTTAAGAAAAGTCATAAGAGATACAATTTTTTTGATCAAAACTAAAATATCCTCGAAATCATTGAAGAAGAAGTGCCTTATCAGACGAAAATATGCCGTCTTTCAGATGGCATTAACATATTTTACGAAAAGTCGTAAGAAATAAAATTATTTTTGATCAAAACTAAAATGTCCTCGAAATCATTGCAGAAGAAGAAGTACCTTATCAGACGAAAATATGCCTTATCTAATAAGAGACATTTAAATTTTTTTAATTGCATAAATCGGCGGTATTTTATTCAGAATTAATAGTTTTTTACATGGAAAAAAAATTCGCTTAATTTTTTTCCATTAAATACTGGAACTATAGAAAAGTACTTTGAGAAAAGAATCGGCAGTAGGACGGCATCGTGTTGACCACCGATTCGTTTTTTGCTAATATTTCTTGCATCCATTGACCGACTTCTTCGACTATGAGCTCGATGGAAAGCTTATCTGTTCCTCTTTCAGATGGCATTAACATATTTTACGAAAAGTCGTAAGAAATAAAATTATTTTTGATCAAAACTAAAATGTCCTCGAAATCATTGAAGAAGAAGTACCTTATCAGACGAAAATATGCCTCATCTAATAAGAGACATTTACATTTTTTTAATTGCATAAATCGGCGGCATTTTATTCAGAATTAATAGTTTTTTACATGGACAGAATTAAAAGTTTTTTATATGGACATTAAATACTAGAATTATAGAAAAGTACTTTGCGAAAAGAATCGGCAGTAGAACGGAATCGTGTTGACCACCGATTCGTTTTTTGCTAATATTTTTTGCATCCTTCGACCGACTTCTTCGACTAAGAGCTTGATGGAAAGCTTATATGTTCCTCTTTCAGATGGCATTAAAATATTTTACGAAAAGTCGTAAGAAATAAAATTATTTTTGATCAAAACTAAAATGTCCTCGAAATCATTGAAGAAGAAGTACCTTATCAGACGAAAATATGCCTTATCTAATAAGAGACATTTAAATTTTTTTAATTGCATAAATCGGCGGCATTTTATTCAGAATTAATAGTTTTTTACATGGAAAAAAATTCGCTTAATTTTTTTTTCCATTAAATACTAGAACTATAGGAAAGTACTTTGCGAAAACAATCGGCTTTAGGACGGAAACGTGGTGACCACCGATTAGTTTTTTGCTAATATTTCTTGCATCCTTTGACCGACTTCTTCGACTATGAGCTCGATGGAAAGCTTATCTGTTCCTCTTTCAGATGGCATTAACATATTTTAAGAAAAGTCGTAAGAAATAAAATTATTTTTGATCAAAACTAAAATGTCCTCGAAATCATTGAAGAAGAAGTACCTTATCAGACGAAAATATGCCTTATCTAATAAGAGACATTTAAATTTTTTTAATTGCATAAATCGGCGGCATTTTATTCAGAATTAATAGTTTTTTACATGGAAAAAAATTCGCTTAATTTTTTTTCCATTAAATATTAGAACTACAGGAAAGTACTTTGAGAAAAGAATCGGCAGTAGGACGGAATCGTGTTGACCACTGATTAGTTTTTTGCTAATAACTCTTGCATCATTCGACCGACTTTTTCGACTAAGAGCTTGATGGAAAGCTTATCTGTTCCTCTTTCAGATGGCATTAAGGGGGGGGTAAGGTATTAAATTTTTTTTTTTTGGATTTTTCCAAAATTTGTAAGATGACAGTAGAATGTTTCGAGAATATCGTGTAAAAATTTCAGCTTGATCCGATGAAAACTGACGAAGATAGAGCGTTTTCAGTTTCAGTCTTCCTATGCGGCTTATAGCGCAGAGCAAAAGTTTAATTTGATTTTCCCACAACTTGGTTTTGCAAAGTCGGTGACCACTCTCACTCGAAAACTAACAAACCGATTCTTTTAAAATTTTACAGGCATTTTCTAGACATAATTAGCCGTGTCCTGACGTCGAGTTTTTTTTTTTTTTTTAGATTTAAGTATTTTTTTCAGCAGCTTAAAGGTTGATTTTTTTGTCAAAAATCGATATTTTGACTTCAACATGCTAAAAAAAAATTAAAAAATTTTTTCTTTTTAAAAACCTCGACGTCAGGACACTGCAAATTTCATCAGCTAAAATCATTTATTTTGTCTTGAGTTTGCGATGATTCAGTAGTTTGTAATCGTGGTCACCGCAAGACACCTTTTTTCAATGGCATTAATTTAAAACTGCTGCCATCGTCTCAAACTTTTTTTAATTTTAATGAAATTTTCAGGAAATATGCTTAAGATATTACTTATTAACTTCCCATTCAAATAACTGAACAAATGCTTATCGTTTTCCTTAATAAAAATCACAAAAATGTGCTTTTTTTTCAACGAATTAACCTTACCCCCCCCTTAAGATATATTACGAAAAGTCGTAAGAAATAAAATTATTTTTGATCAAAACTAAAATGTCCTCGAAATCATTGAAGAAGATGTACCTTATCAGACGAAAATATGCCTTATCTAATTAGAGACATTTAAATTTTTTTAATTGCATAAATCGGCGGCATTTTATTCAGAATTAATAGTTTTTTAATGGACAGAATTAAAAGTTTTTTATATGGACATTAAATACTAGAATTATAGAAAAGTACTTTGCGAAAAGAATCGGCAGTAGGACGGAATCGTGTTGACCACCGATTCGTTTTTTGCTAATATTTCTTGCATCCTTCGACCGACTTCTTCGTTTAAGAGCTTGATGGAAGGCTTATATGTTTCTCTTTCAGATGGCATTAATATATTTTACGAAAAGTCATAAGACATAAAATTTTTTTGATCAAAACTAAAATATCCTCGAAATCATTGAAGAAGAAGTGCCTTATCAGACGAAAATATGCCATCTTTCAGATGGCATTGACATATTTTACGAAAAGTCGTAAGAAATAAAATTATTTTTGATCAAAACTAAAATGTCCTCGAAATCATTGCAGAACAAGAAGTACCTTATCAGACGAAAATATGCCTTATCTAATAAGAGACATTTAAATTTTTTTAATTGCATAAATCGGCGGTATTTTATTCAGAATTAATAGTTTTTTACATGAAAAAAAAATTCGCATAATTTTTTTCCATTAAATACGAGAACTATAGAAAAGTACTTTGAGAAAAGAATCGGCAGTAGGACGGAATCGTGTTGACCACCGATTAGTTTTTTGCTAATAACTCTTGCATCATTCGATCGACTTTTTCGACTAAGAGCTTGATGGAAAGCTTATCTGTTCCTCTTTCAGATGGCATTAAGATATATTACGAAAAGTCGTAAAAAATAAAATTATTTTTGATCAAAACTAAAATGTCCTCGAAATCATTGAAGAAGATGTACCTTATCAGACGAAAATATGCCTTATCTAATTAGAGACATTTAAATTTTTTTAATTGCATAAATCGGCGGCATTTTATTCAGAATTGATAGTTTTTTACATGGAAAAAAAATTCGCATAATTATTTTCCATTAAATACTAGAACTATAGAAAAGTACTTTGAGAAAAGAATCGGCAGTAGGACTGAATCGTGTTGACCACCGATTAGTTTTTTGCTAATAACTCTTGCATCCTTCGACCGACTTCTTCGACTAAGAGCTGGATGGAAAGCTTATCTGTTCCTCTTTCAGATGGCATTAACATATTTTACGATAAGTCATAAGAGATAAAATTTTTTTGATCAAAACTAAAATATCCTCGAAATCATTGAAGAAGAAGTGCCTTATCAGACGAAAATATGCCATCTTTCAGATGGCATTAACATATTTTACGAAAAGTCGTAAGAAATAAAATTATTTTTGATCAAAACTAAAATGTCCTCGAAATCATTGCAGAAGAAGAAGTACCTTATCAGACGAAAATATGCCTTATTTAATAAGAGACATTTAAATTTTTTTAATTGCATAAATCGGCGGTATTTTATTCAGAATTAATAGTTTTTTACATGGAAAAAAATTCGCTTAATTTTTTTCCATTAAATACTAGAACTATAGAAAAGTACTTTGAGAAAAGAATCGGCAGTAGGACGGAATCGTGTTGACCACCGATTCGTTTTTTGCTAATATTCTTGCATCCTTCGACCGACTTCTTCGACTATGAGCTGGATGGAAAGCTTATCTGTTCCTCTTTCAGATGGCATTAATGTATTTTACGAAAAGTCGTAAGAAATAAAATTATTTTTGATCAAAACTAAAATGTCCTCGAAATCATTGAAGAAGAAGTACCTTATCAGACGAAAATATGCCTCATCTAATAAGAGACATTTAAATTTTTTTAATTGCATAAATCGGCGGCATTTTATTCAGAATTAATAGTTTTTTAATGGACAGAATTAAAAGTTTTTTATATGGACATTAAATACTAGAATTATAGAAAAGTACTTTGCGAAAAGAATCGGCAGTAGGACGGAATCGTGTTGACCACCGATTAGTTTTTTGCTAATAACTCTTGCATGCTTCGACCGACTTCTTCGTTTAAGAGCTTGATGGAAGGCTTATATGTTTCTCTTTCAGATGGCATTAATATATTTTACGAAAAGTCGTAAGAAATAAAATTATTTTTGATCAAAACTAAAATGTCCTCGAAATCATTGAAGAAGAAGTACCTTATCAGACGAAAATATGCCTTATCTAATAAGAGACATTTAAATTTATTTAATTGCATAAATCGGCGGCATTTTATTCAGAATTAATAGTTTTTTACATGGAAAAAAAATTCGTTTAATTTTTTCGCATTAAATACTGGAATTATAGAAAAGTACTTTGCGAAAATAATCGGCAGTAGGACGGAATCGTGTTGACCACCGATTAGTTTTATGCTAATAACTCTTGCATCCTTCGACCGACTTCTTCGACTAAGAGCTTGATGGAAAGCTTATATGTTCCTCTTTCAGATGGCATTAACATATTTTACGAAAAGTCGTAAGAAATAAAATTATTTTTGATCAAAACTAAAATGTCATCGAAATCATTGAAGAAGAAGAACCTTATCAGACGAAAATATGCCTTATCTAATAAGAGACATTTAAATTTTTTTAATTGCATAAATGGGCGGCATTTTATTCAGAATTATTAGTTTTTTACATGGAAAAAAAATTCGCTTAATTTTTTTTCATTAAATACTAGAACTATAGAAAAGTACTTTGAGAAAGGAATCGGCAGTAGGACGGAATCGTGTTGACCACCGATTAGTTTTTTGCTAATAACTTTTGCATCCTTCGACCGACTTCTTCGACTAAGAGCTGGATGGAAAGCTTATCTGTTCCTCTTTCAGATGGCATTAACATATTTTACGAAAAGTCATAAGAAATAAAATTTTTTTGATCAAAACTAAAATATCCTCGGAATCATTGAAGAAGATGTACTTTATCAGACGAAAATATGCCTTATCTAATAAGAGACATTTAAATTTTTTTAATTGCATAAATGGGCGTCATTTTATTCAGAATTAATAGTTTTTTACATGGACAAAAAATTCGTTTAATTTTTTCGCATTAAATACTGGAATTATAGAAAAGTACTTTGCGAAAATAATCGGCAGTAGGACGGAATCGTGTTGACCACCGATTAGTTTTTTGCTAATAACTCTTGCATCCTTCGACCGACTTCTTCAACTAAAAGCTTATCTGTTCCTCTTTTAGATGGCATTAACATATTTTACGAAAAGTCATAAGAAATAAAATTATTTTTGATCAAAACTGAAATGTCCTCGAAATCATTGAAGAAGAAGTACCTTATCAGACGAAAATATGCCTTATCTAATAAGAGACATTTAAATTTTTTTAATTACATAAATGGGCGTCATTTTATTCAGAATTAATAGTTTTTTACATGGACAAAAAATTCGTTTAATTTTTTCGCATTAAATACTGGAATTATAGAAAAGTACTTTGCGAAAATAATCGGCAGTAGGACGGAATCGTGTTGACCACCGATTAGTTTTTTTGCTAATAACTCTTGCATTCTTCGACCGACTTCTTCGACTAAGAGCTGGATGGAAAGCTTATCTGTTCCTCTTTCAGATGGCATTAACATATTTTACGAAAAGTCATAAGAAATAAAATTATTTTTGATCAAAACTGAAATGTCCTCGAAATCATTGAAAAAGAAGTACCTTATCAGACGAAAATATGCCTTATCTAATATGAGACATTTAAATTTTTTTAATTGCATAAATGGACGGCATTTTATTCAGAATTAATAGTTTTTTACATAAAAAAAAAATTCGCTTAATTTTTTTCCATTAAATACTAGAACTATAGAAAAGTACTTTGAGAAAAGAATCGGCAGTAGGACGTAATCGTGTTGACCACCGATTAGTTTTTTGCTAATAACTCTTGCATCCTTCGACCGACCTCTTTGACTAAGAGCTTGATGGAAAGCTTATCTGTTCCTCTTTCAGATGGCATTAACATATTTTAAGAAAAGTCATAAGAGATACAATTTTTTTGATCAAAACTAAAATATCCTCGAAATCATTGAAGAAGAAGTGCCTTATCAGACGAAAATATGCCGTCTTTCAGATGGCATTAACATATTTTACGAAAAGTCGTAAGAAATAAAATTATTTTTGATCAAAACTAAAATGTCCTCGAAATCATTGCAGAAGAAGAAGTACCTTATCAGACGAAAATATGCCTTATCTAATAAGAGACATTTAAATTTTTTTAATTGCATAAATCGGCGGTATTTTATTCAGAATTAATAGTTTTTTACATGGAAAAAAAATTCGCTTAATTTTTTCGCATTAAATACTGGAATTATAGAAAAGTACTTTGAGAAAAGAATCGGCAGTAGGACGTAATCGTGTTGACCACCGATTAGTTTTTTGCTAATAACTCTTTCATCCTTCGACCGACTTCTTCGACTAAGAGCTTGATGGAAAGCTTATCTGTTCCTCTTTCAGATGGCATTAAAATATTTTACGAAAAGTCGTAAGAAATAAAATTATTTTTGAACAAAACTAAAATGTTCTCGAAATCATTGAAGAAGAAGTACCTTATCAGACGAAAATATGCCTTATCTAATAAGAGACATTTAAATTTTTTTAATTGCATAAATCGGCGGCATTTTATTCAGAATAAATAGTTTTTTACATGGAAAAAAAATTCGCTTAATTTTTTTTCCATACTAGAACTATAGAAAAGTACTTTGAGAAAAGAATCGGCAGTAGGACGGAATCGTGTTGACCACCGATTCATTTTTTGCTAATATTCCTTGCATCCTTTGACCGACTTCTTCGACTATGAGCTCGATGGAAAGCTTATATGTTCCTCTTTCAGATGGCATTAAAATATTTTACGAAAAGTCGTAAGAAATAAAATTATTTTTGATCAAAACTAAAATGTCCTCGAAATCATTGAAGAAGAAGTACCTTATCAGACGAAAATATGCCTTATCTAATAAGAGACATTTAAATTTTTTTAATTGCATAAATCGGCGGTATTTTATTCAGAATTAATAGTTTTTTACATGGAAAAAAAATTCGCTTAATTTTTTTCCATTAAATACGAGAACTATAGAAAAGTACTTTGAGAAAAGAATCGGCAGTAGGACGTAATCGTGTTGACCACCGATTAGTTTTTTGCTAATAACTCTTGCATCCTTCGACCGACTTCTTCGACTAAGAGCTTGATGGAAAGCTTATCTGTTCCTCTTTCAGATGGCATTAACATATTTTAAGAAAAGTCATAAGAGATACAATTTTTTTGATCAAAACTAAAATATCCTCGAAATCATTGAAGAAGAAGTGCCTTATCAGACGAAAATATGCCGTCTTTCAGATGGCATTAACATATTTTACGAAAAGTCGTAAGAAATAAAATTATTTTTGATCAAAACTAAAATGTCCTCGAAATCATTGCAGAAGAAGAAGTACCTTATCAGACGAAAATATGCCTTATCTAATAAGAGACATTTAAATTTTTTTAATTGCATAAATCGGCGGTATTTTATTCAGAATTAATAGTTTTTTACATGGAAAAAAAATTCGCTTAATTTTTTTCCATTAAATACTGGAACTATAGAAAAGTACTTTGAGAAAAGAATCGGCAGTAGGACGGCATCGTGTTGACCACCGATTCGTTTTTTGCTAATATTTCTTGCATCCTTTGACCGACTTCTTCGACTATGAGCTCGATGGAAAGCTTATCTGTTCCTCTTTCAGATGGCATTAACATATTTTACGAAAAGTCGTAAGAAATAAAATTATTTTTGATCAAAACTAAAATGTCCTCGAAATCATTGAAGAAGAAGTACCTTATCAGACGAAAATATGCCTCATCTAATAAGAGACATTTACATTTTTTTAATTGCATAAATCGGCGGCATTTTATTCAGAATTAATAGTTTTTTACATGGACAGAATTAAAAGTTTTTTATATGGACATTAAATACTAGAATTATAGAAAAGTACTTTGCGAAAAGAATCGGCAGTAGAACGGAATCGTGTTGACCACCGATTCGTTTTTTGCTAATATTTTTTGCATCCTTCGACCGACTTCTTCGACTAAGAGCTTGATGGAAAGCTTATATGTTCCTCTTTCAGATGGCATTAAAATATTTTACGAAAAGTCGTAAGAAATAAAATTATTTTTGATCAAAACTAAAATGTCCTCGAAATCATTGAATAAGAAGTACCTTATCAGACGAAAATATGCCTTATCTAATAAGAGACATTTAAATTTTTTTAATTGCATAAATCGGCGGCATTTTATTCAGAATTAATAGTTTTTTACATGGAAAAAAATTCGCTTAATTTTTTTTCCATTAAATACTAGAACTATAGAAAAGTACTTTGCGAAAACAATCGGCTTTAGGACGGAAACGTGGTGACCACCGATTAGTTTTTTGCTAATATTTCTTGCATCCTTTGACCGACTTCTTCGACTATGAGCTCGATGGAAAGCTTATCTGTTCCTCTTTCAGATGGCATTAACATATTTTACGAAAAGTCGTAAGAAATAAAATTATTTTTGATCAAAACTAAAATGTCCTCGAAATCATTTAAGAAGAAGTACCTTATCAGACGAAAATATGCCTTATCTAATAAGAGACATTTAAATTTTTTTAATTGCATAAATCGGCGGCATTTTATTCAGAATTAATAGTTTTTTACATGGAAAAAAATTCGCTTAATTTTTTTTCCATTAAATACTAGAACTATAGGAAAGTACTTTGAGAAAAGAATCGTCAGTAGGACGGAATCGTGTTGACCACTGATTAGTTTTTTGCTAATAACTCTTGCATCATTCGACCGACTTTTTCGACTAAGAGCTTGATGGAAAGCTTATCTGTTCCTCTTTCAGATGGCATTAAGATATATTACGAAAAGTCGTAAGAAATAAAATTATTTTTGATCAAAACTAAAATGTCCTCGAAATCATTGAAGAAGATGTACCTTATCAGACGAAAATATGCCTTATCTAATTAGAGACATTTAAATTTTTTTAATTGCATAAATCGGCGGCATTTTATTCAGAATTAATAGTTTTTTAATGGACAGAATTAAAAGTTTTTTATATGGACATTAAATACTAGAATTATAGAAAAGTACTTTGCGAAAAGAATCGGCAGTAGGACGGAATCGTGTTGACCACCGATTCGTTTTTTGCTAATATTTCTTGCATCCTTCGACCGACTTCTTCGTTTAAGAGCTTGATGGAAGGCTTATATGTTTCTCTTTCAGATGGCATTAATATATTTTACGAAAAGTCATAAGACATAAAATTTTTTTGATCAAAACTAAAATATCCTCGAAATCATTGAAGAAGAAGTGCCTTATCAGACGAAAATATGCCATCTTTCAGATGGCATTGACATATTTTACGAAAAGTCGTTAGAAATAAAATTATTTTTGATCAAAACTAAAATGTCCTCGAAATCATTGCAGAACAAGAAGTACCTTATCAGACGAAAATATGCCTTATCTAATAAGAGACATTTAAATTTTTTTAATTGCATAAATCGGCGGTATTTTATTCAGAATTAATAGTTTTTTACATGAAAAAAAAATTCGCATAATTTTTTTCCATTAAATACGAGAACTATAGAAAAGTACTTTGAGAAAAGAATCGGCAGTAGGACGGAATCGTGTTGACCACCGATTAGTTTTTTGCTAATAACTCTTGCATCATTCGACCGACTTTTTCGACTAAGAGCTTGATGGAAAGCTTATCTGTTCCTCTTTCAGATGGCATTAAGATATATTACGAAAAGTCGTAAAAAATAAAATTATTTTTGATCAAAACTAAAATGTCCTCGAAATCATTGAAGAAGATGTACCTTATCAGACGAAAATATGCCTTATCTAATTAGAGACATTTAAATTTTTTTAATTGCATAAATCGGCGGCATTTTATTCAGAATTGATAGTTTTTTACATGGAAAAAAAATTCGCATAATTATTTTCCATTAAATACTAGAACTATAGAAAAGTACTTTGAGAAAAGAATCGGCAGTAGGACGGAATCGTGTTGACCACCGATTAGTTTTTTGCTAATAACTCTTGCATCCTTCGACCGACTTCTTCGACTAAGAGCTGGATGGAAAGCTTATCTGTTCCTCTTTCAGATGGCATTAACATATTTTACGATAAGTCATAAGAGATAAAATTTTTTTGATCAAAACTAAAATATCCTCGAAATCATTGAAGAAGAAGTGCCTTATCAGACGAAAATATGCCATCTTTCAGATGGCATTAACATATTTTACGAAAAGTCGTAAGAAATAAAATTATTTTTGATCAAAACTAAAATGTCCTCGAAATCATTGCAGAAGAAGAAGTACCTTATCAGACGAAAATATGCCTTATTTAATAAGAGACATTTAAATTTTTTTAATTGCATAAATCGGCGGTATTTTATTCAGAATTAATAGTTTTTTACATGGAAAAAAAATTCGCTTAATTTTTTTCCATTAAATACTAGAACTATAGAAAAGTACTTTGAGAAAAGAATCGGCAGTAGGACGGAATCGTGTTGACCACCGATTCGTTTTTTGCTAATATTCTTGCATCCTTCGACCGACTTCTTCGACTATGAGCTCGATGGAAAGCTTATCTGTTCCTCTTTCAGATGGCATTAATGTATTTTACGAAAAGTCGTAAGAAATAAAATTATTTTTGATCAAAACTAAAATGTCCTCGAAATCATTGAAGAAGAAGTACCTTATCAGACGAAAATATGCCTCATCTAATAAGAGACATTTAAATTTTTTTAATTGCATAAATCGGCGGCATTTTATTCAGAATTAATAGTTTTTTAATGGACAGAATTAAAAGTTTTTTATATGGACATTAAATACTAGAATTATAGAAAAGTACTTTGCGAAAAGAATCGGCAGTAGGACGGAATCGTGTTGACCACCGATTAGTTTTTTGCTAATAACTCTTGCATCCTTCGACCGACTTCTTCGTTTAAGAGCTTGATGGAAGGCTTATATGTTTCTCTTTCAGATGGCATTAATATATTTTACGAAAAGTCGTAAGAAATAAAATTATTTTTGATCAAAACTAAAATGTCCTCGAAATCATTGAAGAAGAAGTACCTTATCAGACGAAAATATGCCTTATCTAATAAGAGACATTTAAATTTATTTAATTGCATAAATCGGCGGCATTTTATTCAGAATTAATAGTTTTTTACATGGAAAAAAAATTCGTTTAATTTTTTCGCATTAAATACTGGAATTATAGAAAAGTACTTTGCGAAAATAATCGGCAGTAGGACGGAATCGTGTTGACCACCGATTAGTTTTATGCTAATAACTCTTGCATCCTTCGACCGACTTCTTCGACTAAGAGCTTGATGGAAAGCTTATATGTTCCTCTTTCAGATGGCATTAACATATTTTACGAAAAGTCGTAAGAAATAAAATTATTTTTGATCAAAACTAAAATGTCCTCGAAATCATTGAAGAAGAAGAACCTTATCAGACGAAAATATGCCTTATCTAATAAGAGACATTTAAATTTTTTTAATTGCATAAATCGGCGGCATTTTATTCAGAATTATTAGTTTTTTACATGGAAAAAAAATTCGCTTAATTTTTTTTCATTAAATACTAGAACTATAGAAAAGTACTTTGAGAAAGGAATCGGCAGTAGGACGGAATCGTGTTGACCACCGATTAGTTTTTTGCTAATAACTTTTGCATCCTTCGACCGACTTCTTCGACTAAGAGCTGGATGGAAAGCTTATCTGTTCCTCTTTCAGATGGCATTAACATATTTTACGAAAAGTCATAAGAAATAACATTTTTTTGATCAAAACTAAAATATCCTCGGAATCATTGAAGAAGATGTACTTTATCAGACGAAAATATGCCTTATCTAATAAGAGACATTTAAATTTTTTTAATTGCATAAATGGGCGTCATTTTATTCAGAATTAATAGTTTTTTACATGGACAAAAAATTCGTTTAATTTTTTCGCATTAAATACTGGAATTATAGAAAAGTACTTTGCGAAAATAATCGGCAGTAGGACGGAATCGTGTTGACCACCGATTAGTTTTTTGCTAATAACTCTTGCATCCTTCGACCGACTTCTTCAACTAAAAGCTTATCTGTTCTTCTTTTAGATGGCATTAACATATTTTACGAAAAGTCATAAGAAATAAAATTATTTTTGATCAAAACTGAAATGTCCTCGAAATCATTGAAGAAGAAGTACCTTATCAGACGAAAATATGCCTTATCTAATAAGAGACATTTAAATTTTTTTAATTACATAAATGGGCGTCATTTTATTCAGAATTAATAGTTTATTACATGGACAAAAAATTCGTTTAATTTTTTCGCACTAAATACTGGAATTATAGAAAAGTACTTTGCGAAAATAATCGGCAGTAGGACGGAATCGTGTTGACCACCGATTAGTTTTTTTGCTAATAACTCTTGCATTCTTCGACCGACTTCTTCGACTAAGAGCTGGATGGAAAGCTTATCTGTTCCTCTTTCAGATGGCATTAACATATTTTACGAAAAGTCATAAGAAATAAAATTATTTTTGATCAAAACTGAAATGTCCTCGAAATCATTGAAAAAGAAGTACCTTATCAGACGAAAATATGCCTTATCTAATATGAGACATTTAAGTTTTTTTAATTGCATAAATGGACGGCATTTTATTCAGAATTAATAGTTTTTTACATAAAAAAAAAATTCGCTTAATTTTTTTCCATTAAATACTAGAACTATAGAAAAGTACTTTGAGAAAAGAATCGGCAGTAGGACGGAATCGTGTTGACCACCGATTAGTTTTTTGCTAATAACTCTTGCATCCTTCGACCGACTTCTTCGACTAAGAGCTCGATTTAAAGCTTATCTGTTCCTCTTTCAGATGGCATTAACATATTTTACGAAAAGTCGTAAGAAATAAAATTATTTTTGATCAAAACTAAAATGTCCTCGAAATCATTGAAGAAGTACCTTATCAGACGAAAATATGCCTTATCTAATAAGAGACATTTAAATTTTCTTAATTGCATAAATGGGCGGCATTTTATTCAGAATAAATAGTTTTTTACATGGACAGAATTAAAAGTTTTTTACATGGACATTAAATACTAGAATTATAGAAAAGTACTTTGCGAAAAGAATCGGCAGTAGGACGGAATCGTGTTGACCACCAATTAGTTTTTTGCTAATATTTCTTGCATCCTTTGACCGACTTCTTCGACTATGAGCTCGATGGAAAGCTTATCTGTTCCTCTTTCAGATGGCATTAACATATTTTACGAAAAGTCATAAGAAATAAAATTATTTTTGATCAAAACTAAAATGTCCTCGAAATCATTGAAGAAGAAGTACCTTATCAGACGAAAATATGCCTTATCTAATAAGAGACATTTAAATTTTTTTAATTGCATAAATCGGCGGCATTTTATTCAGAATTATTAGTTTTTTACATGGAAAAAAAAATCGCTTAATTTTTTTCCATTAAATACTAGAACTATAGACAAGTACTTTGAGAAAAGAATCGGCAGTAGGACGGAATCGTGTTGACCACCGATCAGTTTTTTGCTAATAACTCTTGCATCCTTCGACCGACTTCTTCGACTAAGAGCTCGATGGAAAGCTTATCTGTTCCTCTTTCAGAGGGCATTAACATATTTCACGAAAAGTCATAAGAAATAAAATTTTTTTTAACCAAAACTAAAATATTCTCGAAATCATTGAAGAAGAAGTACTTTATCAGACGAAAATATGCCTTATCTAATAAGAGACATTTAAATTTTTTTAATTGCATAAATGGACGGCATTTTATTCAGAATTAATAGTTTTTTATATGGACAAAAAATTCGTTCAATTTTTTCGCATTTAATACTGGAATTATAGGAAAGTACTTTGCGAAAATAATCGGCAGTAGGACGGAATCGTGTTGACCACCGATTAGTTTTTTGCTTATAACTCTTGCATCCTTCGACCGACTTCTTCAACTAAAAGCTCGATGGAAAGCTTAAATGTTCCTCTTTTAGATGGCATTAACATATTTTACGAAAAGTCAGAAGAAATAAAATTATTTTTGATCAAAACTGAAATGTCCTCGAAATCATTGAAGAAGAAGTACCTTATCAGACGAAAATATGCCTTATCTAATAAGAGACATTTAAATTTTTTTAATTGCATAAATGGACGGCATTTTATTCAGAATTAATAGTTTTTTACATAAAAAAAATTCGCTTAATTTTTTTCCATTAAATACTAGAACTATAGAAAAGTACTTTGAGAAAAGAATCGGCAGTAGGACGGAATCGTGTTGACCACCGATTAGTTTTTTGCTAATAACTCTTGCATCCTTCGACCGACTTCTTCGACTAAGAGCTCGATTAAAAGCTTATCTGTTCCTCTTTCAGATGGTATTAACATATTTTACGAAAAGTCGTAAGAAATAAAATTATTTTTGATGAAAACTAAAATGTCCTCGAAATCATAGAAGAAGAAGTACCTTATCAGACGAAAATATGCCTTATCTAATAAGAGACATTTAAATTTTCTTAATTGCATAAATGGGCGGCATTTTATTCAGAATAAATAGTTTTTTACATGGACAGAATTAAAAGTTTTTTACATGGACATTAAATACTAGAATTATAGAAAAGTACTTTGCGAAAAGAATCGGCAGTAGGACGGAATCGTGTTGACTACCGATTAGTTTTTTGCTAATATTTCTTGCATCCTTTGACCGACTTCTTCGACTATGAGCTCGATGGAAAGCTTATCTGTTCCTCTTTCAGATGGCATTAACATATTTTACGAAAAGTCATAAGAAATAAAATTTTTTTGATCAAAACTAAAATATCCTCGGAATCATTGAAGAAGATGTACTTTATCAGACGAAAATATGCCTTATCAAATAAGAGACACTTAAATTTTTTTAATTGCATAAATCGGCGGCATTTTATTCAGAATTTATAGTTTTTTACTTAAAAAAAAAATTCGCATAATTATTTTCCATTAAATACTATAACTATAGAAAAGTACTTTGAGAAAAGAATCGGCAGTAGGACGGAATCGTGTTGACCACCGATTAGTTTTTTGCTAATAACTCTTGCATCCTTCGACAGACTTCTTCAACTAAAAGCTCGATGGAAAGCTTATCTGTTCCTCTTTTAGATGGCATTAACATATTTTACGAAAAGTCGTAAGAAATAAAATTATTTTTGATCAAAACTAAAATGTCCTCGAAATCATTGAAGAAGAAGTACGTTATCAGACGAAAATATGCCTTATCTAATAAGAGACATTTAAATTTTTTTAATTGCATAAATCGGCGGCATTTTATTCAGAATTATTAGTTTTTTACATGGAAAAAAAAATCGCTTAATTTTTTTCCATTGAATACTAGAACTATAGACAAGTACTTTGAGAAAAGAATCGGCAGTAGGACGGAATCGTGTTGACCACCGATCAGTTTTTTGCTAATAACTCTTGCATCCTTCGACCGACTTCTTCGACTAAGAGCTCGATGGAAAGCTTATCTGTTCCTCTTTCAGAGGGCATTAACATATTTCACGAAAAGTCATAAGAAATAAAATTTTTTTTAACCAAAACTAAAATATTCTCGAAATCATTGAAGAAGAAGTACTTTATCAGACGAAAATATGCCTTATCTAATAAGAGACATTTAAATTTTTTTAATTGCATAAATGGACGGCATTTTATTCAGAATTAATAGTTTTTTACATGGACAAAAAATTCGTTCAATTTTTTCGCATTTAATACTGGAATTATAGGAAAGTACTTTGCGAAAAGAATCGGCAGTAGGACGGAATCGTGTTGACCACCGATTAGTTTCTTGCTAATATTTCTTGCATCCTTTGACCGACTTCTTCGACTATGAGCTCGATGGAAAGCTTATCTGTTCCTCTTTCAGATGGCATTAACATATTTTACGAAAAGTCATAAGAAATAAAATTATTTTTGATCAAAACTAAAATGTCCTCGAAATCATTGAAGAAGAAGTACCTTATCAGACGAAAATATGCCTTATCTAATAAGAGACATTTAAATTTTTTTAATTGCATAAATGGGCGGCATTTTATTCAGAATAAATAGTTTTTTACATGGACAGAATTAAAAGTTTTTTACATGGACATTAAATACTAGAATTATAGAAAAGTACTTTGCGAAAATAATCGGCAGTAGGACGGAATCGTGTTGACCTCCGATTAGTTTTTTGCTAATAACTCTTGCATCCTTCGACCGACTTCTTCAACTAAAAGCTCGATGGAAAGCTTATCTGTTCCTCTTTTAGATGGCATTAACATATTTTACGAAAAGTCGTAAGAAATAAAATTATTTTTGATCAAAACTAAAATGTCCTCGAAATCATTGAAGAAGAAGTACCTTATCAGACGAAAATATGCCTTATCTAATAAGAGACATTTAAATTTTTTTAATTGCATAAATCGGCGGCATTTTATTCAGAATTATTAGTTTTTTACATGGAAAAAAAAATCGCTTAATTTTTTTCCATTAAATACTAGAACTATAGACAAGTACTTTGAGAAAAGAATCGGCAGTAGGACGGAATCGTGTTGACCACCGATCAGTTTTTTGCTAATAACTCTTGCATCCTTCGACCGACTTCTTCGACTAAGAGCTCGATGGAAAGCTTATCTGTTCCTCTTTCAGAGGGCATTAACATATTTCACGAAAAGTCATAAGAAATAAAATTTTTTTTAACCAAAACTAAAATATTCTCGAAATCATTGAAGAAGAAGTACTTTATCAGACGAAAATATGCCTTATCTAATAAGAGACATTTAAATTTTTTTGATTGCATAAATGGACGGCATTTTATTCAGAATTAATAGTTTTTTACATGGACAAAAAATTCGTTCAATTTTTTCGCATTAAATACTGGAATTATAGGAAAGTACTTTGCGAAAATAATCGGCAGTAGGACGGAATCGTGTTGACCACCGATTAGTTTTTTGCTAATAACTCTTGCATCCTTCGACCGACTTCTTCAACTAAAAGCTCGATGGAAAGCTTAAATGTTCCTCTTTTAGATGGCATTAACATATTTTACGAAAAGTCAGAAGAAATAAAATTATTTTTGATCAAAACTGAAATGTCCTCGAAATCATTGAAGAAGAAGTACCTTATAAGACGAAAATATGCCTTATCTAATAAGAGACATTTAAATTTTTTTAATTGCATAAATGGACGGCATTTTATTCAGAATTAATAGTTTTTTACATAAAAAAAATTCGCTTAATTTTTTTCCATTAAATACTAGAACTATAGAAAAGTACTTTGAGAAAAGAATCGGCAGTAGGACGGAATCGTGTTGACCACCGATTAGTTTTTTGCTAATAACTCTTGCATCCTTCGACCGACTTCTTCGACTAAGAGCTCGATTAAAAGCTTATCTGTTCCTCTTTCAGATGGTATTAACATATTTTACGAAAAGTCGTAAGAAATAAAATTATTTTTGATGAAAACTAAAATGTCCTCGAAATCATAGAAGAAGAAGTACCTTATCAGACGAAAATATGCCTTATCTAATAAGAGACATTTAAATTTTCTTAATTGCATAAATGGGCGGCATTTTATTCAGAATAAATAGTTTTTTACATGGACAGAATTAAAAGTTTTTTACATGGACATTAAATACTAGAATTATAGAAAAGTACTTTGCGAAAAGAATCGGCAGTAGGACGGAATCGTGTTGACCACCGATTAGTTTTTTGCTAATATTTCTTGCATCCTTTGACCGACTTCTTCGACTATGAGCTCGATGGAAAGCTTATCTGTTCCTCTTTCAGATGGCATTAATATATTTTACGAAAAGTCATAAGAAATAAAATTTTTTTGATCAAAACTAAAATATCCTCGGAATCATTGAAGAAGATGTACTTTATCAGACGAAAATATGCCTTATCAAATAAGAGACACTTAAATTTTTTTAATTGCATAAATCGGCGGCATTTTATTCAGAATTTATAGTTTTTTACTTAAAAAAAAAATTCGCATAATTATTTTCCATTAAATACTATAACTATAGAAAAGTACTTTGAGAAAAGAATCGGCAGTAGGACGGAATCGTGTTGACCACCGATTAGTTTTTTTGCTAATAACTCTTGCATCCTTCGACCGACTTCTTCGACTAAGAGCTGGATGGAAAGCTTATCTGTTCCTCTTTCAGATGGCATTAACATATTTTACGAAAAGTCATAAGAAATAAAATTTTTTTGATCAAAACTAAAATATCCTCGGAATCATTGAAGAAGATGTACTTTATCAGACGAAAATATGCCTTATCTAATAAGAGACATTTAAATTTTTTTAATTGCATAAATGGGCGTCATTTTATTCAGAATTAATAGTTTTTTACATGGACAAAAAATTCGTTTAATTTTTTCGCATTAAATACTGGAATTATAGAAAAGTACTTTGCGAAAATAATCGGCAGTAGGACGGAATCGTGTTGACCACCTATTAGTTTTTTGCTAATAACTCTTGCATCCTTCGACCGACTTCTTCAACTCAAGCTCGATGGAAAGCTTATCTGTTCCCCTTTTAGATGGCATTAACATATTTTACGAAAAGTCATAAGAAATAAAATTATTTTTGATCAAAACTGAAATGTCCTCGAAATCATTGAAGAAGAAGTACCTTATCAGACGAAAATATGCCTTATCTAATAAAAGACATTTAAATTTTTTTAATTGCATAAATGGGCGGCATTTTATTCAGAATAAATAGTTTTTTACATGGACAGAATTAAAAGTTTTTTACATGGATATTAAATACTATACTATAGAAAAGTACTTTCCGAAAAGAATCGGCAGTAGGACGGAATCGTGTTGACCACCGATTAGTTTTTTGCTAATAACTATTGCATCCTTCGACCGACTTCTTCGACTAAGAGCTCGATTAAAAGCTTATCTGTTCCTCTTTCAGATGGTATTAACATATTTTACGAAAAGTCGTAAGAAATAAAATTATTTTTGATCAAAACTAAAATGTCCTCGAAATCATTGAAGAAGAAGTACCTTATCAGACGAAAATATGCCTTATCTAATAAGAGACATTTAAATTTTCTTAATTGCATAAATGGGCGGCATTTTATTCAGAATAAATAGTTTTTTACATGGACAGAATTAAAAGTTTTTTACATGGACATTAAATACTAGAATTATAGAAAAGTACTTTGCGAAAAGAATCGGCAGTAGGACGGAATCGTGTTGACCACCGATTAGTTTTTTGCTAATATTTCTTGCATCCTTTGACCGACTTCTTCGACTATGAGCTCGATGGAAAGCTTATCTGTTCCTCTTTCAGATGGCATTAACATATTTTACGAAAAGTCATAAGAAATAAAATTATTTTTGATCAAAACTGAAATGTCCTCGAAATCATTGAAGAAGAAGTACCTTATCAGACGAAAATATGCCTTATCTAATAAAAGACATTTAAATTTTTTTAATTGCATAAATGGGCGGCATTTTATTCAGAATAAATAGTTTTTTACATGGACAGAATTAAAAGTTTTTTACATGGATATTAAATACTATACTATAGAAAAGTACTTTCCGAAAAGAATCGGCAGTAGGACGGAATCGTGTTGACCACCGATTAGTTTTTTGCTAATAACTATTGCATCCTTCGACCGACTTCTTCGACTAAGAGCTCGATTAAAAGCTTATCTGTTCCTCTTTCAGATGGTATTAACATATTTTACGAAAAGTCGTAAGAAATAAAATTATTTTTGATCAAAACTAAAATGTCCTCGAAATCATTGAAGAAGAAGTACCTTATCAGACGAAAATATGCCTTATCTAATAAAAGACATTTAAATTTTTTTAATTGCATAAATGGGCGGCATTTTATTCAGAATAAATAGTTTTTTACATGGACAGAATTAAAAGTTTTTTACATGGATATTAAATACTATACTATAGAAAAGTACTTTCCGAAAAGAATCGGCAGTAGGACGGAATCGTGTTGACCACCGATTAGTTTTTTGCTAATAACTATTGCATCCTTCGACCGACTTCTTCGACTAAGAGCTCGATTAAAAGCTTATCTGTTCCTCTTTCAGATGGCATTAACATATTTTACGAAAAGTCATAAGAAATAAAATTTTTTTGATCAAAACTAAAATATCCTCGGAATCATTGAAGAAGATGTACTTTATCAGACGAAAATATGCCTTATCAAATAAGAGACATTTAAATTTTTTTAATTGCATAAATCGGCGGCATTTTATTCAGAATTTATAGTTTTTTACTTAAAAAAAAAATTCGCATAATTATATTCCATTAAATACTATAACTATAGAAAAGTACTTTGAGAAAAGAATCGGCAGTAGGACGGAATCGTGTTGACCACCGATTAGTTTTTTGCTAATAACTCTTGCATCCTTCGACCGACTTCTTCGACTAAGAGCTGGATGGAAAGCTTATCTGTTCCTCTTTCAGATGGCATTAACATATTTTACGAAAAGTCATAAGAAATAAAATTTATTTGATCAAAACTAAAATATCCTCGGAATCATTGAAGAAGATGTACTTTATCAGACGAAAATATGCCTTATCTAATAAGAGACATTTAAATTTTTTTAATTGCATAAATGGGCGTCATTTTATTCAGAATTAATAGTTTTTTACATGGACAAAAAATTCGTTTAATTTTTTCGCATTAAATACTGGAATTATAGAAAAGTACTTTGCGAAAATAATCGGCAGTAGGACGGAATCGTGTTGACCACCGATTAGTTTTTTGCTAATATTTCTTGCATCCTTTGACCGACTTCTTCGACTATGAGCTCGATGGAAAGCTTATCTGTTCCTCTTTCATATGGCATTAACATATTTTACGAAAAGTCATAAGAAATAAAATTTTTTTGATCAAAACTAAAATATCCTCGGAATCATTGAAGAAGATGTACTTTATCAGACGAAAATATGCCGTATCTAATAAGAGACATTTAAATTTTTTTAATTGCATTAATGGGCGTCATTTAATTCAGAATTAATAGTTTTTTACATGGACAAAAAATTCGTTTAATTTTTTCGCATTAAATACTGGAATTATAGAAAAGTACTTTGCGAAAATAATCGGCACTAGGACGGAATCGTGTTGACCACCGATTAGTTTTTTGCTAATAACTCTTGCATCCTTCGACCGACTTCTTCAACTAAAACCTCGATGGAAAGCTTATCTGTTCCTCTTTTAGATGACATTAACATATTTTACGAAAAGTCATAAGAAATAAAATTATTTTTGATCAAAACTAAAATGTCCTCGAAATCATTGAAGAAGAAGTACCTTATCAGACGAAAATATGCCTTATCTAATAAGAGACATTTAAATTTTTTTAATTGCATAAATGGCCGGCATTTTATTCAGAATTAATAGTTTTTTACTTTAAAAAAAAATTCGCTTAATTTTTTTCCATTAAATACTAGAACTATAGAAAAGTACTTTGAGAGAAGAATCGGCAGTAGGACGGAATCGTTCTGACCACCGATTAGTTTGTTGCTAATAACTCTTGCATCCTTCGACCGACTTCTTCAACTAAGAGCTCGATGGAAAGCTTATCTGTTCCTCTTTCAGATGGCATAAACATATTTTACGAAAACTCGTAAGAAATAAAATTATTTTTGATCAAAACTAAAATGTCCTCGAAATCATTGAAGAAGAAGTACCTTATCAGACGAAAATATGCCTTATCTAATAAGAGACAATTAAATTTTTTTAATTGCATAAATTGGCGGCATTTTATTCAGAATAAATAGTTTTTTACATGGACAGAATTAAAAGTTTTTTACATGGACATTATATACTAGAATTATAGAAAAGTACTTTGCGAAAAGAATCGGCAGTAGGACGGAATCGTGTTGACCACCGATTAGTTTTTTGCTAATATTTCTTGCATCCTTTGACCGACTTCTTCGACTATGAGCTCGATGGAAAGCTTATCTGTTCCTCTTTCAGATGGCATTAACATATTTTACGAAAAGTCGTAAGAAATAAAATTATTTTTGATCAAAACTAAAATGTCCTCGAAATCATTGAAGAGAAGTACCTTATCAGACGAAAATATGCCTTATCTAATAAGAGACGTTTAAATTTTCTTAATTGCATAAATGGGTGGCATTTTATTCAGAATAAATAGTTTTTTACATGGACAGAATTAAAAGTTTTTTACATGGACATTAAATACTAGAATTATAGAAAAGTACTTTGCGAAAAGAATCGGCAGTAGAACGGAATCGTGTTGACCACCGATTAGTTTTTTGCTAATATTTCTTGCATCCTTTGACCGACTTCTTCGACTTTGAGCTCGATGGAAAGCTTATCTGTTCCTCTTTCATATGGCATTAACATATTTTACGAAAAGTCATAAGAAATAAAATTTTTTTGATCAAAACTAAAATATCCTCGGAATCATTGAAGAAGATGTACTTTATCAGACGAAAATATGCCTTATCTAATAAGAGACATTTAAATTTTTTTAATTGCATTAATGGGCGTCATTTTATTCAGAATTAATAGTTTTTTACATGGACAAAAAATTCGTTTAATTTTTTCGCATTAAATACTGGAATTATAGAAAAGTACTTTGCGAAAATAATCGGCAGTAGGCCGGAATCGTGTTGACCACCGATTAGTTTTTTGCTAATAACTCTTGCATACTTCGACCGACTTCTTCAACTTAAAGCTCGATGGAAAGCTTATCTGTTCCTCTTTTAGATGACATTAACATATTTTACGAAAAGTCATAAGAAATAAAATTATTTTTGATCAAAACTAAAATGTCCTCGAAATCATTGAAGAAGAAGTACCTTATCAGACAAAAATATGCCTTATCTAATAAGAGACATTTAAATTTTTTTAATTGCATAAATGGACGGCATTTTATTCAGAATTAATAGTTTTTTACATAAAAAAAAAATTCGCTTAATTTTTTTCCATTAAATACTAGAACTATAGAAAAGTACTTTGAGAGAAGAATCGGCAGTAGGACGGAATCGTGTTGACCACCGATTAGTTTTTTGCTGAAATTTCTTGCATCCTTTGACCGACTTCTTCGACTATGAGCTCGATGGAAAGCTTATCTGTTCCTCTTTCAGATGGCATTAAGATATTTTACGAAAAGTCGTAAGAAATAAAATTATTTTTGATCAAAACTAAAATGTCCTCGAAATCATTGAAGAAGAAGTTCCTTATCAGACGAAAATATGCCTTATCTAATAAGAGACATTTACATTTTTTAAATTGCATAAATCGGCGGTATTTTATTCAGAATTAATAGTTTTTTACATGGAAAAAAAATTCGCTTAATTTTTTTCCATTAAATACTAGAACTATAGAAAAGTACTTTGAGAAAAGAATCGGCAGTAGGACGGAATCGTGTTGACCACCGATTAGTTTTTTGCTAATAACTCTTGCATCCTTCGACCGACTTCTTCGACTTAGAGCTGGATGGAAAGCTTATCTGTTCCTCTTTCAGATGGCATTAACGTATTTTACGAAAAGTCGTAAGAAATAAAATTATTTTTGATCAAAACTGAAATGTCCTCGAAACCATTGAAAAAGAAGTAGCTTATCAGACGAAAATATGCCTTATCTAATAAGAGACATTTACATTTTTTTAATTGCATAAATGGGCGGTATTTTATTCAGAATTAATAGTTTTTTACATGGACAGAATTAAAAGTTTTTTACATGGACATTAAATACTAGAATTATAGAAAAGTACTTTGCGAAAAGAATCGGCAGTAGGACGGAATCGTGTTGACCACCGATTTGTTTTTTGCTAATATTTCTTGCATCCTTCGACCGACTTCTATGACTATGAGCTCGATGGAAAGCTTATCTGTTCCTCTTTCAGATGGCATTAACATATTTCACGAAAAGTCATAAGGAATAAAATTTTTTTTAACCAAAACTAAAATATTCTCGAAATCATTGAAGAAGAAGTACCTTATCAGACGAAAATATGCCTTATCTAAAATGAGACATTTAAATGTTTTTAATTGCATAAATGGGTGGCATTTTATTCAGAATTAATAGTTTTTTACATGGACAAAAAATTCGTTTAATTTTTTCCCATTAAATACTAGAATTATAGAAAAGTACTTTGCGAAAAGAATTGGCAGTAGGACGGAATCGTTCTGACCACCGATTAGTTTTTTGCTAATAACTCTTGCATCCTTCGACCGACTTCTTCGACTATGAGCTCGATGGAAAGCTTATCTGTTCCTCTTTCAGATGGCAGTAACATATTTTACGAAAAGTCGTAAGAAATAAAATTATTTTTGATCAAAACTAAAATGTCCTCGAAATCATTGAAGAAGAAGTACCTTATCAGACGAAAATATGCCTTATCTTATAAGAGACATTTAAATTTTTTTAATTGCATAAATAGGCGGTATTTTATTCAGATTCAATAGTTTTTTACATGGACAGAATTAAAAGTTTTTTACATGGACATTAAATACTAGAATTATAGAAAAGTACTTTGCGAAAAGAATCGGCAGTAGGTCGGAATCGTGTTGACCACCGATTTGTTTTTTGCTAATATTTCTTGCATCCTTCGACCGACTTCTTGGACTAAGAGCTTGATGGAAAGCTTATCTGGGCCTCTTTCAGAGGGCATTAACATATTTCACGAAAAGTCATAAGAAATAAAATTTTTTTTAACCAAAACTAAAATATTCTCGAAATCATTGAAGAAGAAGTACCTTATCAGACGAAAATATGCCTTATCTAATATGAGTCATTTAAATTTTTTTAATTGCATAAATGGGTGCCATTTTATTCAGAATTAATAGTTCTTTACATGGACAAAAAATTCGTTTAATTTTTCCCAATTAAATACTAGAATTATAGAAAAGTACTTTGCGAAAAGAATCGGTAGTAGGACGAAATCGTGTTGACCACCGATTAGAGTCCTTCGACCGACTTCTTCGACTTAGAGCTCGATGGAAAGCTTATCTGTTCCTTTTCAGATGGCATTAACATATTTTACGAAAAGTCATAAGAAATAAAATTATTTTTGATCAAAACTAAAATATCCTCGAATTCATTGAAGAAGAAGTACCTTATCAGACGAAAATATGCCTTATCTAATATGAGTCATTTAAATTTTTTTAATTGCATAAATGGACGGCATTTTATTCAGAATTAAAAAATTTTTACATGGAAAAAAAAATCGCTTAATTTTTTTCCATTAAATACTAGAACTATAGAAAAGTACTTTGAGAAAAGAATCGGCAGTAGGACGAAATCGTGTTGACCACCGATTAGTTTTCTGCTAATAACTCTTGCATCCTTCGACCGACTTCTTCGACTAAGAGCTCGATGGAAAGCTTATCTGTTCCTTTTCAGATGGCATTAACATATTTTACGAAAAGTCGTAAGAAATAAAATTATTTTTGATCAAAACTAAAATATCCTCGAAATCATTGAAGAAGAAGTACCTTATCAGACGAAAATATGCCTTATCTAATATGAGACATTTAAATTTTTTTAATTGCATAAATAGGTGGCATTTTATTCAGAATTAATAGTTTTTTACATGGAAAAAAAATTCGCTTAATTTTTTTCCATTAAATACTAGAACTATAGAAAAGTACTTTGAGAAAAGAATCGGCAGTAGGACGAAATCGTGTTGACCACCGATTAGTTTTCTGCTAATAACTCTTGCATCCTTCGACCGACTTCTTCGACTAAGAGCTCGATGGAAAGCTTATCTGTTCCTTGTTCAGATGGCATTAACATATTTTACGAAAAGTCGTAAGAAATAAAATTTTTTTTAACCAAAACTAAAATATTCTCAAAATCATTGAAGAAGAAGTACCTTATCAGACGAAAATATGCCTTATCTAATATGAGACATTTAAATTTTTTTAATTGCATAAATAGGTGGCATTTTATTCAGAATTAATAGTTTTTTACATGGAAAAAAAATTCGCTTAATTTTTTTCCATTAAATACTAGAACTATAGAAAAGTACTTTGAGAAAAGAATCGGCAGTAGGACGAAATCGTGTTGACCACCGATTAGTTTTCTGCTAATAACTCTTGCATCCTTCGACCGACTTCTTCGACTAAGAGCTCGATGGAAAGCTTATCTGTTCCTTTTCAGATGGCATTAACATATTTTACGAAAAGTCGTAAGAAATAAAATTATTTTTGATCAAAACTAAAATATCCTCGAAATCATTGAAGAAGAAGTACCTTATCAGACGAAAATATGCCTTATTGAATAAGAGACATTTAAATTTTTTTAATTGCATAAATGGGCGGCATTATATTCAGAATTAATAGTTTTTTACATGGACAAAAAATTCGTTTAATTTTTTCCAATTAAATACTAGAATTATAGAAAAGTACTTTGCGAAAAGAATCGGTAGTAGGACAGAATCGTGTTGACCACCGATTAGTTTTCTGCTAAAAACTCTTGCATCCTTCGACCGACTTCTTCGACTAAGAGCTCGATGGAAAGCTTATCTGTTCCTTTTCAGATGGCATTAACATATTTTACGAAAAGTCGTAAGAAATAAAATTATTTTTGATCAAAACTAAAATATCCTCGAA
Organism: Phortica okadai; assembly: GCA_034638295.1. NCBI lineage: Eukaryota > Metazoa > Arthropoda > Insecta > Diptera > Drosophilidae > Phortica > Phortica okadai. Next base: position 24,551,383 of record CM067850.1, on the reverse strand, counting down.
TTCATTGAAGAAGAAGTACCTTATCAGACGAAAATATGCCTTATCTAATAAGAGACATTTAAATTTTTTTAATTGCATAAATGGGCGGCATTTTATTCAGAATTAAAAAAATTTTATATGGACAAAACATTCGTTTAATTTTTTCCCATTTAATACTAGAAATATAGAAAAGTACTTTGCGAAGAGAATCGGCAGTAGGACGGAATCGTGTTGACCACCGATTAGTTTTTTGCTAATAACTCTTGCATCCTTCGACCGACTTCTTCGACTAAGAGGTCGATGGAAAGCTGATCTGTTCCTCTTTCAGATGGCATTAACATATTTCTCGAAAAGTCATAAGAAATAAATTTTTTTTGATCAAAACTAAAATATTCTCGAAATCATTGAAGAAGAAGTACCTTATCAGACGAAAATATGCCTTATCTAATAAGAGACATTTAAATTTTTTTGAATTGCATAAATGGACGGCATTTTATTCAGAATTAATAGTTTTTTACATGAAAAAAAAATTCGCTTAATTTTTTTCCATTAAATACTAGAACTATAGAAAAGTACTTTGAGAAAAGAATCGGCAGTAGGACGGAATCGTGTTGACCACCGATTAGAGTCCTTCGACCGACTTCTTCGACTAAGAGATCGATGGAAAGCTTATCTGTTTCTCGTTCAGATGGCATTAACATATTTTACGAAAAGTCATAAGAAATAAAATCTTTTTTGATCAAAACTATAATATCATCGAAATCATTGAAAAAGAAGTAGCTTATCAGACGAAAATATGTCTTATCTAATAAGAGACATTTAAATTTTTTTAATTGCATAAATGGGCGGTATTTTATTCAGAATTAATAGTTTTTTACATGGACAGAATTAAAAGTTTTTTACATGGACATTAAATACTAGAATTATAGAAAAGTACTTTGCGAAAAGAATCGGCAGTAGGACGGAATCGTGTTGACCACCAATTTGTTTTTTGCTAATATTTCTTGCATCCTTCGACCGACTTCTATGACTATGAGCTCGATGGAAAGCTTATCTGTTCCTTTTTCAGATGGCATTAACATATTTCACGAAAAGTCATAAGAAATAAAATTTTTTTTAACCAAAACTAAAATATTCTCGAAATCATTGAAGAAGAAGTACCTTATCAGACGAAAATATGCCTTATCTAATATGAGACATTTAAATTTTTTTAATTGCATAAATGGGTGGCATTTTATTCAGAATTAATAGTTTTTTACATGGACAAAAAATTCGTTTAATTTTTTCCCATTAAATACTAGAATTATAGAAAAGTACTTTGCGAAAAGAATCGGTAGTAGGACGGAATCGTGTTGACCACCGATTAGTTTTCTGCTAATAACTCTTGCATCCTTCGACCAACTTCTTCGTCTAAGAGCGCGATGGAAAGCTTATCTGTTCCTATTCAGATGGCATTAATATATTTTACGAAAAGTCATAAGAAATAAAATTTTTTTGATCAAAACTAAAATATCCTCCAAATTATTGAAGAAGAAGTACCTTATCAGACGAAAATATGCCTTATCTAATAAGAGACATTTACATTTTTTTAATTGCATAAATAGGCGGTATTTTATTCAGAATTAATAGTTTTTTACATGGACAGAATTAAAAGTTTTTTACATGGACATTAAATACTAGAATTATAGAAAAGTACTTTGCGAAAAGAATCGGCAGTAGGACGGAATCGTGTTGACCACCAATTTATTTTTTGCTAATATTTCTTGCATCCTTCGACCGACTTCTTGGACTAAGAGCTCGATGGAAAGCTTATCTGGGCCTCTTTCAGAGGGCATTAACATATTTCACGAAAAGTCATAAGAAATAAAATTTTTTTTAACCAAAACTAAAATATTATCGAAATCATTGAAGAAGAAGTACCTTATCAGACGAAAATATGCCTTATCTAATATGAGTCATTTAAATTTTTTTAATTGCATAAATGGGTGCCATTTTATTCAGAATTAATAGTTCTTTACATGGACAAAAAATTCGTTTAATTTTTCCCAATTAAATACTAGAATTATAGAAAAGTACTTTGCGAAAAGAATCGGTAGTAGGACGAAATCGTGTTGACCACCGATTAGAGTCCTTCGACCGACTTCTTCGACTTAGAGCTCGATGGAAAGCTTATCTGTTCCTTTTCAGATGGCATTAACATATTTTACGAAAAGTCATAAGAAATAAAATTATTTTTGATCAAAACTAAAATATCCTCGAATTCATTGAAGAAGAAGTACCTTATCAGACGAAAATATGCCTTATCTAATATGAGTCATTTAAATTTTTTTAATTGCATAAATGGACGGCATTTTATTCAGAATTAAAAAATTTTTACATGGAAAAAAAAATCGCTTAATTTTTTTCCATTAAATACTAGAACTATAGAAAAGTACTTTGAGAAAAGAATCGGCAGTAGGACGAAATCGTGTTGACCACCGATTAGTTTTCTGCTAATAACTCTTGCATCCTTCGACCGACTTCTTCGACTAAGAGCTCGATGGAAAGCTTATCTGTTCCTTTTCAGATGGCATTAACATATTTTACGAAAAGTCGTAAGAAATAAAATTATTTTTGATCAAAACTAAAATATCCTCGAAATCATTGAAGAAGAAGTACCTTATCAGACGAAAATATGCCTTATCTAATATGAGACATTTAAATTTTTTTAATTGCATAAATAGGTGGCATTTTATTCAGAATTAATAGTTTTTTACATGGAAAAAAAATTCGCTTAATTTTTTTCCATTAAATACTAGAACTATAGAAAAGTACTTTGAGAAAAGAATCGGCAGTAGGACGAAATCGTGTTGACCACCGATTAGTTTTCTGCTAATAACTCTTGCATCCTTCGACCGACTTCTTCGACTAAGAGCTCGATGGAAAGCTTATCTGTTCCTTGTTCAGATGGCATTAACATATTTTACGAAAAGTCGTAAGAAATAAAATTTTTTTTAACCAAAACTAAAATATTCTCAAAATCATTGAAGAAGAAGTACCTTATCAGACGAAAATATGCCTTATCTAATATGAGACATTTAAATTTTTTTAATTGCATAAATGGGCGGCATTATATTCAGAATTAATAGTTTTTTACATGGACAAAAAATTCGTTTAATTTTTTCCAATTAAATACTAGAATTATAGAAAAGTACTTTGCGAAAAGAATCGGTAGTAGGACAGAATCGTGTTGACCACCGATTAGTTTTCTGCTAAAAACTCTTGCATCCTTCGACCGACTTCTTCGACTAAGAGCTCGATGGAAAGCTTATCTGTTCCTTTTCAGATGGCATTAACATATTTCTCGAAAAGTCATAAGAAATAAATTTTTTTTGATCAAAACTAAAATATTCTCGAAATCATTGAAGAAGAAGTACCTTATCAGACGAAAATATGCCTTATCTAATAAGAGACATTTAAATTTTTTTGAATTGCATAAATGGACGGCATTTTATTCAGAATTAATAGTTTTTTACATGAAAAAAAAATTCGCTTAATTTTTTTCCATTAAATACTAGAACTATAGAAAAGTACTTTGAGAAAAGAATCGGCAGTAGGACGGAATCGTGTTGACCACCGATTAGTTTTTTGCTAATAACTCTTGCATCCTTCGACCGCCTTCTTCGACTAAGAGATCGATGGAAAGCTTATCTGTTTCTCGTTCAGATGGCATTAACATATTTTACGAAAAGTCATAAGAAATAAAATTTTTTTTGATCAAAACTATAATATCATCGAAATCATTGAAAAAGAAGTAGCTTATCAGACGAAAATATGCCTTATCTAATAAGAGACATTTAAATTTTTTTTAATTGCATAAATGGGCGGTATTTTATTCAGAATTAATAGTTTTTTACATGGACAGAATTAAAAGTTTTTTACATGGTTTTTAAATACTAGAATTATAGAAAAGTACTTTGCGAAAAGAATCGGCAGTAGGTCGGAATCGTGTTGACCACCGATTAGTTTTTTGCTAATATTTCTTGCATCCTTTAACCGACTTCTATGACTATGAGCTCGATGGAAAGCTTATCTGTTCCTCTTTCAGATGGCATTAACATATTTCACGAAAAGTCATAAGAAATAAAATTTTTTTTAACCAAAACTAAAATATTCTCGAAATCATTGAAGAAGAAGTACCTTATCAGACGAAAATATGCCTTATCTAATATGAGACATTTAATTTTTTTTAATTGCATAAATGGGTGGCATTTTATTCAGAATTAATAGTTTTTTACATGGACAAAAAATTCGTTTAATTTTTTCCCATTAAATACTAGAATTATAGAAAAGTACTTTGCGAAAAGAATCGGTAGTAGGACGGAATCGTGTTGACCACCGATTAGTTTTCTGCTAATAACTCTTGCATCGTTCGACCAACTTCTTCGTCTAAGAGCGCGATGGAAAGCTTATCTGTTCCTTTTCAGATGGCATTAATATATTTTACGAAAAGTCATAAGAAATAAAATTTTTTTGATCAAAACTAAAATATCCTCCAAATTATTGAAGAAGAAGTACCTTATCAGACGAAAATATGCCTTATCTAATATGAGACATTTACATTTTTTTAATTGCATAAATGGGCGGTATTTTATTCAGAATTAATAGTTTTTTACATGGACAGAATTAAAAGTTTTTTACATGGACATTAAATACTAGAATTATAGAAAAGTACTTTGCGAAAAGAATCGGCAGTAGGACGGAATCGTGTTGACCACCGATTCGTTTTTTGCTAATATTTCTTGCATCCTTCGACCGACTTCTTCGACTAAGCGCTCGATGGAAAGCTTATCTGTTCCTCTTTCAGATGGCATTAACATATTTTACGAAAAGTCATAAGAAATAAAATTTTTTTGATCAAAACTAAAATGTCCTCGAAATCATTGAAGAAGAAGTACCTTATCAGACGAAAATATGCCTTATCTAATGTGAGACATTTAAATTTTTTTAATTGCATAAATGGCAGGCATTTTATTCAGAATTAAAAGTATTTTACATGGACAAAAAATTCGTGTAATATTTTCCCATTAAATACTAGAAATATAGAAAAGTACTTTGCGAAAAGAATCGGCAGTAAGATGGAATCGTGTTGGCCACCGATTAGTTTTTTGCTAATAACTCTTGCATCCTTTGACCGACTTCTATGACTATGAGCTCGATGGAAAGCTTATCTGTTCCTCTTTCAGATGGCATTAACATATTTCACGAAAACTCATAAGAAATAAAATTTTTTTTAACCAAAACTAAAATATTCTCGAAATCATTGAAGAAGAAGTACCTTATCAGACGAAAATATGCCTTATCTAATATGAGACATTTAAATTTTTTTAATTGCATAAATGGGTGGCATTTTATTCAGAATTAATAGTTTTTTACATGGACAAAAAATTCGTTTAATTTTTTCCCATTAAATACTAGAATTATAGAAAAGTACTTTGCGAAAATAATCGGTAGTAGGACGGAATCGTGTTGACCACCGATTAGTTTTCTGCTAATAACTCTTGCATCCTTCGACCGACTTCTTCGACTAAGAGCGCGATGGAAAGCTTATCTGTTCCTTTTCAGATGGCATTAATATATTTTACGAAAAGTCATAAGAAATAAAATTTTTTTGATCAAAACTAAAATATCCTCCAAATTATTGAAGAAGAAGTACCTTATCAGACGAAAATATGCCTTATCTAATAAGAGACATTTACATTTTTTTAATTGCATAAATGGGCGGTATTTTATTCAGAATTAATAGTTTTTTACATGGACAGAATTAAAAGTTTTTTACATGGACATTAAATACTAGAATTATAGAAAAGTACTTTGCGAAAAGAATCGGCAGTAGGACGGAATCGTGTTGACCACCGATTCGTTTTTTGCTAATATTTCTTGCATCCTTCGACGGACTTCTTCGACTAAGAGCTTGATGGAAAGCTTATCTGTTCCTTTTCAGATGGCATTAATATATTTTACGAAAAGTCGTAAGAAATAAATTTATTTTTGATCAAAACTAAAATGTCCTCGAAATCATTGAAGAAGAAGTACCTTATCAGACGAAAATATGCCTTATCTAATAAGAGACATTTAAATTTTTTTAATTGCATAAATGGGCGGCATTTTATTCAGAATTAAAAGTATTTTACATGGACAAAACATTCGTTTAATTTTTTCCCATTAAATACTAGAATTATAGAAAAGTACTTTGCGAAAATAATCGGCAGTAGGACGGAATCGTGTTGACCACCGATTAGTTTTTTGCTAATAACTCTTGCATCCTTCGACCGACTTCTTCGACTAAGAGCTTGATGGAAAGCTTATCTGTTCCTTTTCAGATGGCATTAATATATATTACGAAAAGTCATAAGAAATAAAATTTTTTTGATCAAAACTAAAATATCCTCCAAATTATTGAAGAAGAAGTACCTTATCAGACGAAAATATGCCTTATCTAATATGAGACATTTAAATTTTTTTAATTGCAGAAATGGCAGGCATTTTATTCAGAATTAAAAGTATTTTACATGGACAAAAAATTCGTGTAATATTTTCCCATTAAATACTAGAAATATAGAAAAGTACTTTGCGAAAAGAATCGGCAGTAAGATGGAATCGTGTTGACCACCGATTAGTTTTTTTCTAATAACTCTTGCATCCTTCAACCGACTTCTTCGACTAAGAGGTCGATGGAAAGCTGATCTGTTCCTCTTTCAGATGGCATTAACATATTTCACGAAAAGTCATAAGAAATAAAATTTTTTTGATCAAAACTAAAATATTCTCGAAATCATTGAAGAAGAAGTAGCTTATCAGACGAAAACATGCCTTATCTAATATGAGACATTTAAATTTTTTTAATTGCATAAATGGCCGGCATTTCATTCAGAATTAATAGTTTTTTACATGGACAAAAAATTCGTTTAATTTTTTCCCATTAAATACTAGAATTATAGAAAAGTACTTTGCGAAAATAATCGGCAGTAGGACGGAATCGTGTTGACCACCGATTAGTTTTTTGCTAATAACTCTTGCATCCTTCGACCGACTTCTTCGACTAAGAGCTTGATGGAAAGCTTATCTGTTCCTCTTTCAGATGGCATTAACATATTTTACGAAAAGTCATAAGAAATAAAATTTTTTTGATCAAAACTAAAATATTCTCGAAATCATTGAAGGAGAAGTACCTTATCAGACGAAAATATGCCTTATCTAATAAGAGACATTTACATTTTTTTAATTGCATAAATGGGCGGCATTTTATTCAGAATTAAAAGTATTTTACATGGACAAAACATTCGTTTAATTTTTTCCCATTTAATACTAGAAATATAGAAAAGTACTTTGCGAAGAGAATCGGCAGTAGGACGGAAACGTGTTGACCACCGATTAGTTTTTTGCTAATAACTCTTGCATCCTTCGACCGACTTCTTCGACTAAAAGGTCGATGGAAAGCTGATCTGTTCCTCTTTCAGATGGCATTAACATATTTCACGAAAAGTCATAAGAAATAAAATTTTTTTGATCAAAACTAAAATATTCTCGAAATCATTGAAGAAGAAGTACCTTATCAGACGAAAATATGCCTTATCTAATAAGAGACATTTAAATTTTTTAAATTGCATAAATGGACGGCATTTTATTCAGAATTAATAGTTTTTTACATGGAAAAAAAATTCGCTTAATTTTTTTCCATTAAATACTAGAACTATAGAAAAGTACTTTGAGAAAAGAATCGGCAGTAGGACGGAATCGTGTTGACCACCGATTAGTTTTTTGCTAATAACTCTTGCATCCTTCGACCGACTTCTTCGACTAAGAGCTCGATGGAAAGTTTATCTGTTCCTCGTTCAGATGGCATTAACATATTTTACGAAAAGTCATAAGAAATAAAATTTTTTTTGATCAAAACTATAATATCCTCGAAATCATTGAAAAAGAAAAAGCTTATCAGACGAAAATATGCCTTATCTAATAAACGACATTAAAATTTTTTTTAATTGCATAAATGGGCGGTATTTTATTCAGAATTAATAGTTTTTTACATGGACAGAATTAAAAGTATTTTACATGGTTTTTAAATACTAGAATTATAGAAAAGTACTTTGCGAAAAGAATCGGCAGTAGGTCGGAATCGTGTTGACCACCGATTAGTTTTTTGCTAATATTTCTTGCATCCTTTGACCGACTTATATGACTATGAGCTCGATGGAAAGCTTATCTGTTCCTCTTTCAGATGGCATTAACATATTTCACGAAAAGTCATAAGAAATAAAATTTTTTTTAACCAAAACTAAAATATTCTCGAAATCATTGAAGAAGAAGTACCTTATCAGACGAAAATATGCCTTATCTAATATGAGAAATTTAAATTTTTTCAATTGCATAAATGGGTGGCATTTTATTCAGAATTAATAGTTATTTACATGGACAAAAAATTCGTTTAATTTTTTCCCATTAAATACTAGAATTATAGAAAAGTACTTTGCGAAAATAATCGTTAGTAGGACGGAATCGTGTTGACCACCGATTAGTTTTCTGCTAATAACTCTTGCATCCTTCGACCGACTTCTTCGACTAAGAGCGCGATGGAAAGCTTATCTGTTCCTTTGCAGATGGCATTAATATATTTTACGAAAAGTCATAAGAAATAAAATTTTTTTGATCAAAACTAAAATATCCTCCAAATTATTGAAGAAGAAGTACCTTATCAGACGAAAATATGCCTTATCTAATAAGAGACATTTACATTTTTTTAATTGCATAAATGGGCGGTTTTTTATTCAGAATTAATAGTTTTTTACATGGACAGAATTAAAAGTTTTTTACATGGACATTAAATACTAGAATTATAGAAAAGTACTTTGCGAAAAGAATCGGCAGTAGGACGGAATCGTGTTGACCACCGATTCGTTTTTTGCTAATATTTCTTGCATCCTTCGACGGACTTCTTCGACTAAGAGCTTGATGGAAAGCTTATCTGTTCCTTTTCAGATGGCATTAATATATTTTACGAAAAGTCGTAAGAAATAAATTTATTTTTGATCAAAACTAAAATGTCCTCGAAATCATTGAAGAAGAAGTACCTTATCAGACGAAAATATGCCTTATCTAATAAGAGACATTTAAATTTTTTTAATTGCATAAATGGGCGGCATTTTATTCAGAATTAAAAGTATTTTACATGGACAAAACATTCGTTTAATTTTTTCCCATTAAATACTAGAATTATAGAAAAGTACTTTGCGAAAATAATCGGCAGTAGGACGGAATCGTGTTGACCACCGATTAGTTTTTTGCTAATAACTCTTGCATCCTTCGACCGACTTCTTCGACTAAGAGCTTGATGGAAAGCTTATCTGTTCCTTTTCAGATGGCATTAATATATATTACGAAAAGTCATAAGAAATAAAATTTTTTTGATCAAAACTAAAATATCCTCCAAATTATTGAAGAAGAAGTACCTTATCAGACGAAAATATGCCTTATCTAATATGAGACATTTAAATTTTTTTAATTGCAGAAATGGCAGGCATTTTATTCAGAATTAAAAGTATTTTACATGGACAAAAAATTCGTGTAATATTTTCCCATTAAATACTAGAAATATAGAAAAGTACTTTGCGAAAAGAATCGGCAGTAAGATGGAATCGTGTTGACCACCGATTAGTTTTTTTCTAATAACTCTTGCATCCTTCAACCGACTTCTTCGACTAAGAGGTCGATGGAAAGCTGATCTGTTCCTCTTTCAGATGGCATTAACATATTTCACGAAAAGTCATAAGAAATAAAATTTTTTTGATCAAAACTAAAATATTCTCGAAATCATTGAAGAAGAAGTAGCTTATCAGACGAAAATATGCCTTATCTAATATGAGACATTTAAATTTTTTTAATTGCATAAATGGCCGGCATTTCATTCAGAATTAATAGTTTTTTACATGGACAAAAAATTCGTTTAATTTTTTCCCATTAAATACTAGAATTATAGAAAAGTACTTTGCGAAAATAATCGGCAGTAGGACGGAATCGTGTTGACAACCGATTAGTTTTTTGCTAATAACTCTTGCATCCTTCGACCGACTTCTTCGACTAAGAGCTTGATGGAAAGCTTATCTGTTCCTCTTTCAGATGGCATTAACATATTTTACGAAAAGTCATAAGAAATAAAATTTTTTTGATCAAAACTAAAATATTCTCGAAATCATTGAAGGAGAAGTACCTTATCATACGAAAATATGCCTTATCTAATAAGAGACATTTACATTTTTTTAATTGCATAAATGGGCGGCATTTTATTCAGAATTAAAAGTATTTTACATGGACAAAACATTCGTTTAATTTTTTCCCATTTAATACTAGAAATATAGAAAAGTACTTTGCGAAGAGAATCGGCAGTAGGACGGAAACGTGTTGACCACCGATTAGTTTTTTGCTAATAACTCTTGCATCCTTCGACCGACTTCTTCGACTAAAAGGTCGATGGAAAGCTGATCTGTTCCTCTTTCAGATGGCATTAACATATTTCACGAAAAGTCATAAGAAATAAAATTTTTTTGATCAAAACTAAAATATTCTCGAAATCATTGAAGAAGAAGTACCTTATCAGACGAAAATATGCCTTATCTAATAAGAGACATTTAAATTTTTTAAATTGCATAAATGGACGGCATTTTATTCAGAATTAATAGTTTTTTACATGGAAAAAAAATTCGCTTAATTTTTTTCCATTAAATACTAGAACTATAGAAAAGTACTTTGAGAAAAGAATCGGCAGTAGGACGGAATCGTGTTGACCACCGATTAGTTTTTTGCTAATAACTCTTGCATCCTTCGACCGACTTCTTCGACTAAGAGCTCGATGGAAAGTTTATCTGTTCCTCGTTCAGATGGCATTAACATATTTTACGAAAAGTCATAAGAAATAAAATTTTTTTTGATCAAAACTATAATATCCTCGAAATCATTGAAAAAGAAAAAGCTTATCAGACGAAAATATGCCTTATCTAATAAACGACATTAAAATTTTTTTTAATTGCATAAATGGGCGGTATTTTATTCAGAATTAATAGTTTTTTACATGGACAGAATTAAAAGTATTTTACATGGTTTTTAAATACTAGAATTATAGAAAAGTACTTTGCGAAAAGAATCGGCAGTAGGTCGGAATCGTGTTGACCACCGATTAGTTTTTTGCTAATATTTCTTGCATCCTTTGACCGACTTATATGACTATGAGCTCGATGGAAAGCTTATCTGTTCCTCTTTCAGATGGCATTAACATATTTCACGAAAAGTCATAAGAAATAAAATTTTTTTTAACCAAAACTAAAATATTCTCGAAATCATTGAAGAAGAAGTACCTTATCAGACGAAAATATGCCTTATCTAATATGAGAAATTTAAATTTTTTCAATTGCATAAATGGGTGGCATTTTATTCAGAATTAATAGTTTTTTACATGGACAAAAAATTCGTTTAATTTTTTCCCATTAAATACTAGAATTATAGAAAAGTACTTTGCGAAAAGAATCGGTAGTAGGACGGACTCGTGTTGACCACCGATTAGTTTTCTGCTAATAACTCTTGCATCCTTCGACCGACTTCTTCGACTAAGCGCTCGATGGAAAGCTTATCTGTTCCTCTTTCAGATGGCATTAACATATTTTACGAAAAGTCGTAAGAAATAAAATTATTTTTGATGAAAACTAAAATGTCCTCGAAATCATAGAAGAAGAAGTACCTTATCAGACGAAAATATGTCTTATCTAATATGAGACAATTAAATTTTTTTAATTGCATAAATGGCCGGCATTTCATTCAGAATTAATAGTTTTTTACATGGACAAAAAATTCGTTTAATTTTTTCCCATTAAATACTAGAATTATAGAAAAGTACTTTGCGAAAAGAATCGGTAGTAGGACGGACTCGTGTTGACCACCGATTAGTTTTCTGCTAATAACTCTTGCATCCTTCGACCGACTTCTTCGACTAAGAGCGCGATGGAAAGCTTATCTGTTTCTTTTCAGATGGCATTAACATATTTTACGAAAAGTCATAAGAAATAAAACTTTTTTGATCAAAACTAAAATATCCTCGAAATCATTGAAGAAGAAGCACCTTATCAGACGAAAATATGCCTTATCTAATAAGAGACATTTACATTTTTTTAATTGCATAAATGGGCGGCCTTTTATTCAGAATTAATAGTTCTTTACATGGACAAAAAATTCGCTTAATTTTTTCCCATTATATACTAGAATTACAGAAAAGTACTTTGCGAAAAGAATCGGCAGTAGGACGGAATCGTGTTGACCACCGATTAGTTTTTTGATAATAACTCTTGCATCGTTCGACCGACTTTTTCAACTAAGAGCTGGATGGAAAGCTTATCTGTTCCTCTTTCAGATGGCATTAACATATTTTACGAAAAGTCATAAGAAATAAAATTTTTTTGATCAAAACTAAAATATCCTCGGAATCATTGAAGAAGATGTACCTTATCAGACGAAAATATGCCTTATCTCATAAGAGACATTTAAATTTTTTTAATTGCATAAATGGGCGGCATTTTATTCAAAATTAATAGTTTTTTACATGGACAAAAAATTCGTTTAATTTTTTCCCATTAAATACTAGAATTATAGAAAAGTACTTTGCGAAAAGAATCGGCAGTAGGACGGAATCGTGTTGACCACCGATTAGTTTGTTGCTAATAACTCTTGCATCCTTCGACCGACTTTTTCGACTAAGAGCTTGATGGAAAGCTTATTTGTTCCTCTTTCAGATGGCATTAACGTATTTTACGAAAAGTCATAAGAAATAAAATTTTTTTTGATCAAAACTAAAATATTCTCGAAATCATTGAAAAAGAAGTAGCTTATCAGACGAAAATATGCCTTATCATATAAGAGACATTTAAATTTTTTTAATTGCATAAATGGGCGGTATTTTATTCAGAATTAATAGTATTTTACATGGACAGAATTAAAAGTTTTTTACATAGACATTAAATACTAGAATTATAGAAAAGTACTTTGCGAAAAGAATCGGCAGTAGGACGGAATCGTGTAGACAACCGATTCGTTTTTTGCTAATATTTCTTGCATCCTTCGACCGACTTCTTCGACTAAGCGCTCGATGGAAAGCTTATCTGTTCGTCTTTCAGATGGCAATAACATATGTTACGAAAAGTCGTAAGAAATAAAATTATTTTTGATCAAAACTTAAATGTCCTCGAAATCATTGAAGAAGAAGTACCTTATCAGACGAAAATATGCCTTATCTAATAAGAGACATTTACATTTTTTTAATTGCATAAATGGGCGGCCTTTTATTCAGAATTAATAGTTTTTTACATGGACAAAAAATTCGTTTCATTTATTCCCATTAAATACTAGAATTATAGAAAAGTACTTTGCGAAAAGAATCGGCAGTAGGACGGAATCGTGTTGACCACCGATTAGTTTTTTGATAATAACTCTTGCATCCTTCGACCGACTTTTTCAACTAAGAGCTGGATGGAAAGCTTATCTGTTCCTCTGTGAGATGGCATTAACATATTTTACGAAAAGTCATAAGAAATAAAATTTTTTTGATCAAAACTAAAATATCCTCGGAATCATTGAAGAAGATGTACCTTATCAGACGAAAATATGCCTTATCTCATAAGAGACATTTAAATTTTTTTAATTGCATAAATGGGCGGCATTTTATTCAGAATTAATAGTTTTTTACATGGACAAAAAATTCGTTTATTTTTTTCCCATTAAATACTAGAATTATAGAAAAGTACTTTGCGAAAATAATCGGCAGTAGGACGGAATCGTGTTGCCCACCGATTAGTTTGTTGCTAATAACTCTTGCATCCTTCGACCGACTTTTTCGACTAAGAGCTTGATGGAAAGCTTATCTGTTCCTCTTTCAAATGGCATTAACGTATTTTACGAAAAGTCATAAGAAATAAAATTTTTTTTGATCAAAACTAAAATATTCTCGAAATCATTGAAAAAGAAGTAGCTTATCAGACGAAAATATTCCTTATCATATAAGAGACATTTAAATTTTTTTAATTGCATAAATGGGCGGTATTTTAATCAGAATTAATAGTTTTTTACATGGACAGAATTAAAAGTTTTTTACATGGACATTAAATACTAGAATTATAGAAAAGTACTTTGCGAAAAGAATCGGCAGTAGGACGGAATCGTGTTGACCACCGATTCGTTTTTTGCTAATATTTCTTGCATCCTTCGACCGACTTCTTCGACTAAGCGCTCGATGGAAAGCTTATCTATTCCTCTTTCAGACGGCATTAACATATTTTACGAAAAGTCGTAAGAAATAAAATTATTTTTGATCAAAACTAAAATGTCCTTGAAATCATTGAAGAAGAAGTACCTTATCAGACGAAAATATGCCGTATCTAATATGAGACATTTAAATTTTTTTAATTGCATAAATGGCAGGCATTTTATTCAGAATTAAAAGTATTTTACATGGACAAAAAATTCGTTTAATATTTTCCCATTAAATACTAGAAATATAGAAAAGTACTTTGCGAAAAGAATCGGCAGTAAGATGGAATCGTGTTGACCACAGATTAGTTTTTTGCTAATAACTTTTGCATCCTTCGACCGACTTCTTCGACTAACAGGTCGATGGAAAGCTTATCTGTTCCTCTTTCAGATGGCATTAACATATTTTACGAAAAGTCATAAGAAATAAAATTTTTTTGATCAAAACTAAAATATCCTCGGAATCATTGAAGAAGAAGTACCTTATCAGACGAAAATATGCCTTATCTAATATGAGACATTTAAATTTTTTTAATTGCATAAATGGGCGTTATTTTATTCAGAATTAAAAGTTTTTTACATGGACAGAATTAAAAGTTTTTTACATGGACATTAATTACTAGAATTATAGAAAAGTACTTTGCGAAAAGAATCGGCAGTAGGACGGAATCGTGTTGACAACCGATTCGTTTTTTGCTAATATTTCTTGCATCCTTCGACCGACTTCTTCGACTAAGAGCTTGATGGAAAGCTTATCTGTTCCTCTTTCAGATGGCATTAACGTATTTTACGAAAAGTCATAAGAAATAAAATTTTTTTTGATCAAAACTAAAATGTCCTCGAAATCATTGAAGAAGAAGTACCTTATCAGACGAAAATATGCCTTATCTAATATGAGACATTTAAATTTTTTTAATTGCATAAATGGCAGGCATTTTATTCAGAATTAAATGTATTTTACATGGACAAAAAATTCGTTTAATATTTTCCCATTAAACACTAGAAATATAGAAAAGTACTTTGCGAAAAGAATCGGCAGTAAGATGGAATCGTGTTGACCACCGATTAGTTTTTTGCTAATAACTCTTGCATCCTTCGACCGACTTCTTCGACTAACAGGTCGATGGAAAGCTGATCTGTTCCTCTTTCAGATGGCATTAACATATTTCACGAAAAGTCATAAGAAATAAAATTTTTTTGATCAAAACTAAAATATTCTCGAAATCATTGAAGGAGAAGTACTTTATCAGACGAAAATATGCCTTATCTAATATGAGACATTTAAATCTTTTTAATTGCATAAATGGCAGGCATTTTGTTCAGAATTAAAAGTATTTTATATGGACAAAAAATTCGTTTAATATATTCCCATTAAATACTAGAAATATAGAAAAGTACTTTGCGAAAAGAATCGGCAGTAAGATGGAATCGTGTTGACCACCGATTAGTTTTTTGCTAATAACTCTTGCATCCTTCGACTGACTTCTTCGACTAATAGGTCGATGGAAAGCTGATCTGTTCCTCTTTCAGATGGCATTAACATATTTCACGAAAAGTCATAAGAAATAAAATTTTTTTGATGAAAACTAAAATATTCTCGAAATCATTGAAGGAGAAGTACCTTATCAGACGAAAATATGCCTTATTGAATAAGAGACATTTAAATTTTTTTAATTGCATAAATGGGCGGTATTTTAGTCAGAATTAATAGTTTTTTACATGGACAGAATTAAAAGTTTTTTACATGGACATTAATTACTAGAATTATAGAAAAGTACTTTGCGAAAAGAATCGGCAGTAGGACGGAATCGTGTTGACAACCGATTCGTTTTTTGCTAATATTTCTTGCATCCTTCGACCGACTTCTTCGACTAAGAGCTTGATGGAAAGCTTATCTGTTCCTCTTTCAGATGGCATTAACGTATTTTACGAAAAGTCATAAGAAATAAAATTTTTTTTGATCAAAACTAAAATGTCCTCGAAATCATTGAAGAAGAAGTACCTTATCAGACGAAAATATGCCTTATCTAATATGAGACATTTAAATTTTTTTAATTGCATAAATGGCAGGCATTTTATTCAGAATTAAATGTATTTTACATGGACAAAAAATTCGTTTAATATTTTCCCATTAAACACTAGAAATATAGAAAAGTACTTTGCGAAAAGAATCGGCAGTAAGATGGAATCGTGTTGACCACCGATTAGTTTTTTGCTAATAACTCTTGCATCCTTCGACCGACTTCTTCGACTAACAGGTCGATGGAAAGCTGATCTGTTCCTCTTTCAGATGGCATTAACATATTTCACGAAAAGTCATAAGAAATAAAATTTTTTTGATCAAAACTAAAATATTCTCGAAATCATTGAAGGAGAAGTACTTTATCAGACGAAAATATGCCTTATCTAATATGAGACATTTAAATCTTTTTAATTGCATAAATGGCAGGCATTTTGTTCAGAATTAAAAGTATTTTATATGGACAAAAAATTCGTTTAATATATTCCCATTAAATACTAGAAATATAGAAAAGTACTTTGCGAAAAGAATCGGCAGTAAGATGGAATCGTGTTGACCACCGATTAGTTTTTTGCTAATAACTCTTGCATCCTTCGACTGACTTCTTCGACTAATAGGTCGATGGAAAGCTGATCTGTTCCTCTTTCAGATGGCATTAACATATTTCACGAAAAGTCATAAGAAATAAAATTTTTTTGATGAAAACTAAAATATTCTCGAAATCATTGAAGGAGAAGTACCTTATCAGACGAAAATATGCCTTATTGAATAAGAGACATTTAAATTTTTTTAATTGCATAAATGGGCGGTATTTTAGTCAGAATTAATAGTTTTTTACATGGACAGAATTAAAAGTCTTTTACATGGACATTAAATACTAGAATTATAGAAAAGTACTTTGCGAAAAGAATCGGCAGTAGGACGGAATCGTGTTGACCACCGATTCGTTTTTTGCTAATATTTCTTGCATCCTTCGACCGACTTCTTCGACTAAGCGCTCGATGGAAAGCTTATCTGTTCCTCTTTCAGATGGCATTAACATATTTTACGAAAAGTCGTAAGAAATAAAATTATTTTTGATCAAAACTAAAATGTCCTCGAAATCATTGAAGAATAAGTACCTTATCAGACGAAAATATGCCTTATCTAATATGAGACATTTAAATATTTTTAATTGCATAAATGGCCGGCATTTTATTCAGAATTAATAGTTTTTTACATGGACAAAAAATTCGTTTAATTTTTTCCCATTAAATACTAGAATTATAGAAAAGTACTTTGCGAAAAGAATCGGCAGTAGGACGGAATCGTGTTGACCACCGATTAGTTTTTTGCTAATAACTCTTACATCCTTCGACCGACTTCTTCGACTAAGAGCTTGATGGAAAGCTTATCTGTTCCTCTTTCAGATGGCATTAACATATTTTACGAAAAGTCATAAGAAATAAATTTTTTTTGATCAAAACTAAAATATTCTCGAAATCATTGAAGGAGAAGTACCTTATCAGACGAAAATATGCCTTATCTAATAAGAGACATTTACATTTTTTTAATTGCATAAATGGACGGCATTTTATTCAGAATTAATAGTTTTTTACATGAAAAAAAAATTCGCTTAATTTTTTTCCATTAAATACTAGTCTATAGAAAGTACTTTGAGAAAAGAATCGGCAGTAGGACGGAATCGTGTTGACCACCGATTAGTTTTTTGCTAATAACTCTTGCATTCTTCGACCGACTTCTTCGACTAAGCGCTCGATAGAAAGCTTATCTGTTCCTCTTTCAGATAACATTAACATATTTTACGAAAAGTCACAAGAAATAAAATTTTTTTTGATCAAAACTAAAATATTCTCGAAATCATTGAAAAAGAAGTAGCTTATCAGACGAAAATATGCCTTATCATATAAGAGACATTTAAATTTTTTTAATTGCATAAATGGGCGGTACTTTATTCAGAATTAATAGTTTTTTACATGGACAGAATTGAAAGTTTTTTACATGGCCATTAAATACTAGAATTATAGAAAAGTACTTTGCGAAAAGAATCGGCAGTAGGACGGAATCGTGTTGACCACCGATTCGTTTTTTGCTAATATTTCTTGCATCCTTCGACCGACTTCTTCGACTAAGCGCTCGATGGAAAGCTTATCTGTTCCTCTTTCAGATGGCATTAACATATTTTACGAAAAGTCGTAAGAAATAAAATTATTTTTGATGAAAACTAAAATGTCCTCGAAATCATAGAAGAAGAAGTACCTTATCAGACGAAAATATGTCTTATCTAATATGAGACATTTAAATTTTTTTAATTGCATAAATGGCAGGCATTTTATTCAGAATTAAAAGTATTTTCCATGGACAAAAAATTCGTTTAATATTTTCCCATTTAATACTAGAAATATAGAAAAGTACTTTGCGAAAAGAATCGGCAGTAAGATGGAATCGTGTTGACCACCGATTAGTTTTTTGCTAATAACTCTTGCATCCTTCGACCGACTTCTTCGACTAACAGGTCGATGGAAAGCTTATCTGTTCTTCTCTCAGATGGCATTAACATATTTCACGAAAAGTCATAAGAAATAAAATTTTTTTGATGAAAACTAAAATATTCTCGAAATCATTGAAGGAGAAGTACCTTATCAGACGAAAATATGCCTTATCTAATAAGAGACATTTACATTTTTTTAATTGCATAAATGGACGCCATTTTATTCAGAATTAATAGTTTTTTACATGGAAAAAAAATTCGCTTAATTTTTTTTCCGTTAAATACTAGAACTATAGAAAAGTACTTTGAGAAAAGAATCGGCAGTAGGACGGAATCGTGTTGACCACCGATTAGTTTTTTGCTAATAACTCTTGCATCCTTCGACCGACTTCTTCGACTAAGCGCTCGATGGAAAGCTTATCTGTTCCTCCTTCAGATGGCATTAACATATTTTACGAAAAGTCACAAGAAATAAAATTTTTTTTGATCAAAACTAAAATATTCTCGAAATCATTGAAAAAGAAGTAGCTTATCAGACGAAAATATGCCTTATCTAATAAGAGACATTTACATTTTTTTAATTGCATAAATGGACGGCATTTTATTCAGAATTAATAGTTTTTTACATGGACAGAATTAAAAGTTTTTTACATGGACATTAAATACTAGAATTATAGAAAAGTACTTTGCGAAAAGAATCGGTAGTAGGACGGAATCGTGTTGACCACTGATTCGTTTTTTGATAATATTTCTTGCATTTTTCGACCGACTTCTTCGACTAAGGGCTCGATGGAAAGCTTATCTGTTCCTCTTTCAGATGGCATTAACATATTTTACAAAAAGTCGTAAGAAATAAAATTATTTTTGATGAAAACTAAAATGTCCTCGAAATCATAGAAGAAGAAGTACCTTATCAGACGAAAATATGCCTTATCTAATATGAGACATTTAAATTTTTTTAATTGCATAAATGGCAGGCATTTTATTCAGAATTAAAAGTTTTTTCCATGGACAAAAAATTCGTTTAATATTTTCCCATTTAATACTAGAAATATAGAAAAGTACTTTGCGAAAAGAATCGGCAGTAAGATAGAATCGTGTTGACCACCGATTAGTTTTTTGCTAATAACTCTTGCATCCTTCGACCGACTTCTTCGACTAACAGATCGATGGAAAGCTTATCTGTTCCTCTTTCAGATGGCATTAACATATTTCACGAAAAGTCATAAGAAATAAAATTTTTTTGATCAAAACTAAAATATTCTCGAAATCATTGAAGGAGAAGTACCTTATCAGACGAAAATATGCCTTATCTAATAAGAGACATTTACATTTTTTTAATTGCATAAATGGACGGCATTTTATTCAGAATTAATAGTTTTTTACATGGACAAAAAATTCGCTTAATTTTTTCCCATTAAATACTAGAATTATAGAAAAGTACTTTGCGAAAAGAATCGGCAGTAGGACGGAATCGTGTTGACCACCGATTAGTTTTTTGCTAATAACTCTTACATCCTTCGACCGACTTCTTCGACTAAGAGCTTGATGGAAAGCTTATCTGTTCCTCTTTCAGATGGCATTAACATATTTTACGAAAAGTCATAAGAAATAAATTTTTTTTTATCAAAACTAAAATATTCTCGAAATCATTGAAGGAGTAGTACCTTATCAGACGAAAATATGCCTTATCTAATAAGAGACATTTACATTTTTTTAATTGCATAAATGGACGGCATTTTATTCAGAATTAATAGTTTTTTACATGAAAAAAAAATTCGCTTAATTTTTTTCCATTAAATACTAGTCTATAGAAAGTACTTTGAGAAAAGAATCGGCAGTAGGACGGAATCGTGTTGACCACCGATTAGTTTTTTGCTAATAACTCTTACATCCTTCGACCGACTTCTTCGACTAAGAGCTTGATGGAAAGCTTATCTGTTCCTCTTTCAGATGGCATTAACATATTTTACGAAAAGTCATAAGAAATAAAATTTTTTTGATCAAAACTAAAATATTCTCGAAATCATTGAAGGACAAGTACCTTATCAGACGAAAATATGCCTTATTGAATAAGAGACATTTAAATTTTTTTAATTGCATAAATGGGCGGTATTTTAGTCAGAATTAATAGTTTTTTACATGGACAAAATTAAAAGTCTTTTACATGGTTATTAAATACTAGAATTATAGAAAAGTACTTTGCGAAAAGAATCGGCAGTACGACGGAATCGTGTTGACCACCGATTCGTTTTTTGCTAATATTTCTTGCATCCTTCGACCGACTTCTTCGACTAAGCGCTCGATGGAAAGCTTATCTGTTCCTCTTTCAGATGGCATTAACATATTTTACGAAAAGTCGTAAGAAATAAAATTATTTTTGATCAAAACTAAAATGTCCTCGAAATCATTGAAGAAGAAGTACCTTATCAGACGAAAATATGCCTTATCTAATATGAGACATTTAAATATTTTTAATTGCATAAATGGCCGGCATTTTATTCAGAATTGATAGTTTTTCACATGGACAAAAAATTCGTTTAATTTTTTCCCATTAAATACTAGAATTATAGAAAAGTACTTTGCGAAAAGAATCGGCAGTAGGACGGAATCGTGTTGACCACCGATTAGTTTTTTGCTAATAACTCTTACATCCTTCGACCGACTTCTTCGACTAAGAGCTTGATGGAAAGCTTATCTGTTCCTCTTTCAGATGGCATTAACATATTTTACGAAAAGTCATAAGAAATAAATTTTTTTTGATCAAAACTAAAATATTCTCGAAATCATTGAAGGAGAAGTACCTTATCAGACGAAAATATGCCTTATCTAATAAGAGACATTTACATTTTTTTAATTGCATAAATGGACGGCATTTTATTCAGAATTAATAGTTTTTTACATGAAAAAAAAATTCGCTTAATTTTTTTCCATTAAATACTAGTCTATAGAAAGTACTTTGAGAAAAGAATCGGCAGTAGGACGGAATCGTGTTGACCACCGATTAGTTTTTTGCTAATAACTCTTGCATTCTTCGACCGACTTCTTCGACTAAGCGCTCGATAGAAAGCTTATCTGTTCCTCTTTCAGATGGCATTAACATATTTTACGAAAAGTCACAAGAAATAAAATTTTTTTTGATCAAAACTAAAAGATTCTCGAAATCATTGAAAAAGAAGTAGCTTATCAGACGAAAATATGCCTTATCATATAAGAGACATTTAAATTTTTTTAATTGCATAAATGGGCGGTACTTTATTCAGAATTAATAGTTTTTTACATGGACAGAATTAAAAGTTTTTTACATGGACATTAAATACTAGAATTATAGAAAAGTACTTTGCGAAAAGAATCGGCAGTAGGACGGAATCGTGCTGACCACCGATTCGTTTTTTGCTAATATTTCTTGCATCCTTCGACCGACTTCTTCGACTAAGCGCTCGATGGAAAGCTTATCTGTTCCTCTTTCAGATGGCATTAACATATTTTACGAAAAGTCGTAAGAAATAAAATTATTTTTGATGAAAACTAAAGTGTCCTCGAAATCATAGAAGAAGAAGTACCTTATCAGACGAAAATATGTCTTATCTAATATGAGACAATTAAATTTTTTTAATTGCATAAATGGCCGGCATTTCATTCAGAATTAATAGTTTTTTACATGGACAAAAAATTCGTTTAATTTTTTCCCATTAAATACTAGAATTATAGAAAAGTACTTTGCGAAAAGAATCGGCAGTAGGACGGAATCGTGTTGACCACCGATTAGTTTTTTGCTAATAACTCTTGCATCCTTCGACCGACTTCTTCGACTAAGCGCTCGATGGAAAGCTTATCTGTTCCTCTTTCAGATGGCATTAACATATTTTACGAAAAGTCGTAAGAAATAAAATTATTTTTGATGAAAACTAAAATATTCTCGAAATCATTGAAGAAGAAGTAGCTTATCAGACGAAAATATGCCTTATCTAATATGAGACATTTAAATTTTTTTAATTGCATAAATGGCCGGCATTTCATTCAGAATTAATAGTTTTTTACATGGACAAAAAATTCGTTTAATTTTTTCCCATTAAATACTAGAATTATAGAAAAGCACTTTGCGAAAATAATCGGCAGTAGGACGGTATCGTGTTGACCACCGATTAGTTTTTTGCTAATAACTCTTGCATCCTTCGACCGACTTCTTCGACTAAGATTTTGATGGAAAGCTTATCTGTTCCTCTTTCAGATGGCATTAACATATTTTACGAAAAGTCATAAGAAATAAAATTTTTTTTTGATCAAAACTAAAATATTCTCGAAATCATTGAAGGAGAAGTACCTTATCAGACGAAAATATGCCTTATCTAATAAGAGACATTTACATTTTTTTAATTGCATAAATGGACGCCATTTTATTCAGAATTAATAGTTTTTTACATGGAAAAAAAATTCGTTTAATTTTTTTTCCATTAAATACTAGAACTATAGAAAAGTACTTTGAGAAAAGAATCGGCAGTAGGACGGAATCGTGTTGACCACCGATTAGTTTTTTGCTAATAACTCTTGCATCCTTCGACCGACTTCTTCGACTAAGCGCTCGATGGAAAGCTTATCTGTTCCTCCTTCAGATGGCATTAACATATTTTACGAAAAGTCACAAGAAATAAAATTTTTTTTGATCAAAACTAAAATATTCTCGAAATCATTGAAAAAGAAGCAGCTTATCAGACGAAAATATGCCTTATCTAATAAGAGACATTTACATTTTTTTAATTGCATAAATGGACGGCATTTTATTCAGAATTAATAGTTTTTTACATGGACAGAATTAAAAGTTTTTTACATGGACATTAAATACTAGAATTATAGAAAAGTACTTTGCGAAAAGAATCGGCAGTAGGACGGAATCGTGTTGACCACCGATTCGTTTTTTGATAATATTTCTTGCATTTTTCGACCGACTTCTTCGACTAAGCGCTCGATGGAAAGCTTATCTGTTCCTCTTTCAGATGGCATTAACATATTTCACGAAAAGTCGTAAGAAATAAAATTATTTTTGATGAAAACTAAAATGTCCTCGAAATCATAGAAGAAGAAGTACCTTATCAGACGAAAATATGCCTTATCTAATATGAGACATTTAAATTTTTTTAATTGCATAAATGGCAGGCATTTTATTCAGAATTAAAAGTATTTTCCATGGACAAAAAATTCGTTTAATATTTTCCCATTTAATACTAGAAATATAGAAAAGTACTTTGCGAAAAGAATCGGCAGTAAGATGGAATCGTGTTGACCACCGATTAGTTTTTTGCTAATAACTCTTGCATCCTTCGACCGACTTCTTCGACTAACAGATCGATGGAAAGCTTATCTGTTCCTCTTTCAGATGGCATTAACATATTTCACGAAAAGTCATAAAAAATAAAATTTTTTTGATCAAAACTAAAATATTCTCGAAATCATTAAAGAAGAAGTAGCTTATCAGACGAAAATATGCCTTATCTAATGAGAGACATTTACATTTTTTTAATTGCATAAATGGACGGCATTTTCTTCAGAATTAATAGTTTTTTACATGGACAGAATGAATAGTTTTTTACATGGACAGAATTAAAAGTTTTTTACATGGACATTAAATACTAGAATTATAGAAAAGTACTTTGCGAAAAGAATCGGCAGTAGGACGGAATCGTGTTGACCACCGATTCGTTTTTTGCTAATATTTCTTGCATTTTTCGACCGACTTCTTCGACTAAGCGCTCGATGGAAAGCTTATCTGTTCCTCTTTCAGATCGCATTAACATATTTTACGAAAAGTCGTAAGAAATAAAATTATTTTTGATGAAAACTAAAATGTCCTCGAAATCATAGAAGAAGAAGTACCTTATCAGACGAAAATATGCCTTATCTAATATGAGACATGAGACATCTGTTCCTCTTTCAGATGGCATTAACATATTTCACGAAAAGTCATAAGAAATAAAATTTTTTTGATCAAAACTAAAATATTCTCGAAATCATTAAAGAAGAAGTAGCTTATCAGACGAAAATATGCCTTATCTAATATGAGACATTTATATTTTTTTAATTGCATAAATGGCCGGCATTTTATTCAGAATTAATAGTTTATTACATGGACAAAAAATTCGTTTAATTTTTTCCCATTAAATACTAGAATTATAGAAAAGTACTTTGCGAAAATAATCGGCAGTAGGACGGAATCGTGTTGACCATCGATTAGTTTTTTGCTAATAACTCTTGCATCCTTCGACCGACTTCTTCGACTAAGAGCTTGATGGAAAGCTTATCTGTTCCTCTTTCAGATGGCATTAACATATTTTACGAAAAGTCATAAGAAATAAAATTTTTTTGATCAAAACTAAAATATTCTCGAAATCATTGAAGGAGAAGTACCTTATCAGACGAAAATATGCCTTATCTAATAAGAGACATTTACATTTTTTTAATTGTATAAATGGGTGGCATTTTATTCAGAATTAATAGTTTTTTACATGGAAAAAAAATTCGCTTAATTTTTTTTCCATTAAATACTAGAACTATAGAAAAGTACTTTGAGAAAAGAATTGGCAGTAGGA
Source organism: Phortica okadai (assembly GCA_034638295.1). Lineage (NCBI taxonomy): Eukaryota > Metazoa > Arthropoda > Insecta > Diptera > Drosophilidae > Phortica > Phortica okadai. Next base: position 24,525,987 of record CM067850.1, on the reverse strand, counting down.
CGGAATCGTGTTGACCACCGATTAGTTTTTTGCTAATAACTCTTGCATCCTTCGACCGACTTCTTCGACTAAGCGCTCGATGGAAAGCTTATCTATTCCTCCTTCAGATGGCATTAACATATTTTACGAAAAGTCACAAGAAATAAAATTTTTTTTGATCAAAACTAAAATATTCTCGAAATCATTGAAGGACAAGTACCTTATCAGACGAAAATATGCCTTATTGAATAAGAGACATTTAAATTTTTTTAATTGCATAAATGGGCGGTATTTTAGTCAGAATTAATAGTTTTTTACATGGACAAAATTAAAAGTCTTTTACATGGACATTAAATACTAGAATTATAGAAAAGTACTTTGCGAAAAGAATCGGCAGTACGACGGAATCGTGTTGACCACCGATTCGTTTTTTGCTAATATTTCTTGCATCCTTCGACCGACTTCTTCGACTAAGCGCTCGATGGAAAGCTTATCTGTTCCTCTTTCAGATGGCATTAACATATTTTACGAAAAGTCGTAAGAAATAAAATTATTTTTGATCAAAACTAAAATGTCCTCGAAATCATTGAAGAAGAAGTACCTTATCAGACGAAAATATGCCTTATCTAATATGAGACATTTAAATATTTTTAATTGCATAAATGGCCGGCATTTTATTCAGAATTGATAGTTTTTCACATGGACAAAAAATTCGTTTAATTTTTTCCCATTAAATACTAGAATTATAGAAAAGTACTTTGCGAAAAGAATCGGCAGTAGGACGGAATCGTGTTGACCACCGATTAGTTTTTTGCTAATAACTCTTACATCCTTCGACCGACTTCTTCGACTAAGAGCTTGATGGAAAGCTTATCTGTTCCTCTTTCAGATGGCATTAACATATTTTACGAAAAGTCATAAGAAATAAATTTTTTTTGATCAAAACTAAAATATTCTCGAAATCATTGAAGGAGAAGTACCTTATCAGACGAAAATATGCCTTATCTAATAAGAGACATTTACATTTTTTTAATTGCATAAATGGATGGCATTTTATTCAGAATTAATAGTTTTTTACATGAAAAAAAAATTCGCTTAATTTTTTTCCATTAAATACTAGTCTATAGAAAGTACTTTGAGAAAAGAATCGGCAGTAGGACGGAATCGTGTTGACCACCGATTAGTTTTTTGCTAATAACTCTTGCATTCTTCGACCGACTTCTTCGACTAAGCGCTCGATAGAAAGCTTATCTGTTCCTCTTTCAGATGGCATTAACATATTTTACGAAAAGTCACAAGAAATAAAATTTTTTTTGATCAAAACTAAAAGATTCTCGAAATCATTGAAAAAGAAGTAGCTTATCAGACGAAAATATGCCTTATCATATAAGAGACATTTAAATTTTTTTAATTGCATAAATGGGCGGTACTTTATTCAGAATTAATAGTTTTTTACATGGACAGAATTAAAAGTTTTTTACATGGACATTAAATACTAGAATTATAGAAAAGTACTTTGCGAAAAGAATCGGCAGTAGGACGGAATCGTGCTGACCACCGATTCGTTTTTTGCTAATATTTCTTGCATCCTTCGACCGACTTCTTCGACTAAGCGCTCGATGGAAAGCTTATCTGTTCCTCTTTCAGATGGCATTAACATATTTTACGAAAAGTCGTAAGAAATAAAATTATTTTTGATGAAAACTAAAATGTCCTCGAAATCATAGAAGAAGAAGTACCTTATCAGACGAAAATATGTCTTATCTAATATGAGACAATTAAATTTTTTTAATTGCATAAATGGCCGGCATTTCATTCAGAATTAATAGTTTTTTACATGGACAAAAAATTCGTTTAATTTTTTCCCATTAAATACTAGAATTATAGAAAAGTACTTTGCGAAAAGAATCGGCAGTAGGACGGAATCGTGTTGACCACCGATTAGTTTTTTGCTAATAACTCTTGCATCCTTCGACCGACTTCTTCGACTAAGATTTTGATGGAAAGCTTATCTGTTCCTCTTTCAGATGGCATTAACATATTTTACGAAAAGTCATAAGAAATAAAATTTTTTTGATCAAAACTAAAATATTCTCGAAATCATTGAAGGAGAAGTACCTTATCAGACGAAAATATGCCTTATCTAATAAGAGACATTTAAATTTTTTTAATTGCATAAATGGCCGGCATTTCATTCAGAATTAATAGTTTTTTACATGGAAAAAAAATTCGCTTAATTTTTTTTCCATTAAATACTAGAACTATAGAAAAGTACTTTGAGAAAAGAATCGGCAGTAGGACGGTATCGTGTTGACCACCGATTAGTTTTTTGCTAATAACTCTTGCATCCTTCGACCGACTTCTTCGACTAAGATTTTGATGGAAAGCTTATCTGTTCCTCTTTCAGATGGCATTAACATATTTTACGAAAAGTCATAAGAAATAAAATTTTTTTGATCAAAACTAAAATATTCTCGAAATCATTGAAGGGGAAGTACCTTATCAGACGAAAATATGCCTTATCTAATAAGAGACATTTACATTTTTTTAATTGCATAAATGGACGCCATTTTATTCAGAATTAATAGTTTTTTACATGGAAAAAAAATTCGCTTAATTTTTTTTCCATTAAATACTAGAACTATAGAAAAGTACTTTGAGAAAAGAATCGGCAGTAGGACGGAATCGTGTTGACCACCGATTAGTTTTTTGCTAATAACTCTTGCATCCTTCGACCGACTTCTTCGACTAAGCGCTCGATGGAAAGCTTATCTGTTCCTCCTTCAGATGGCATTAACATATTTTACGAAAAGTCACAAGAAATAAAATTTTTTTTGATCAAAACTAAAATATTCTCGAAATCATTGAAAAAGAAGCAGCTTATCAGACGAAAATATGCCTTATCTAATAAGAGACATTTACATTTTTTTAATTGCATAAATGGACGGCATTTTATTCAGAATTAATAGTTTTTTACATGGACAGAATTAAAAGTTTTTTACATGGACATTAAATACTAGAATTATAGAAAAGTACTTTGCGAAAAGAATCGGCAGTAGGACGGAATCGTGTTGACCACCGATTCGTTTTTTGATAATATTTCTTGCATTTTTCGACCGACTTCTTCGACTAAGCGCTCGATGGAAAGCTTATCTGTTCCTCTTTCAGATGGCATTAACATATTTCACGAAAAGTCGTAAGAAATAAAATTATTTTTGATGAAAACTAAAATGTCCTCGAAATCATAGAAGAAGAAGTACCTTATCAGACGAAAATATGCCTTATCTAATATGAGACATTAAAATTTTTTTAATTGCATAAATGGCAGGCATTTTATTCAGAATTAAAAGTATTTTCCATGGACAAAAAATTCGTTTAATATTTTCCCATTTAATACTAGAAATATAGAAAAGTACTTTGCGAAAAGAATCGGCAGTAAGATGGAATCGTGTTGACCACCGATTAGTTTTTTGCTAATAACTCTTGCATCCTTCGACCGACTTCTTCGACTAACAGATCGATGGAAAGCTTATCTGTTCCTCTTTCAGATGGCATTAACATATTTCACGAAAAGTCATAAAAAATAAAATTTTTTTGATCAAAACTAAAATATTCTCGAAATCATTAAAGAAGAAGTAGCTTATCAGACGAAAATATGCCTTATCTAATATGAGACATTTAAATTTTTTTAATTGCATAAATGGCAGGCATTTTATTCAGAATTAATAGTTTTTTACATGGACAAAAAATTCGTTTAATTTTTTCCCATTAAATACTAGAATTATAGAAAAGTACTTTGCGAAAATAATCGGCAGTAGGACGGTATCGTGTTGACCACCGATTAGTTTTTTTCTAATAACTCTTGCATCCTTCGACCGACTTCTTCGACTAAGCGCTCGATGGAAAGCTTATCTGTTCCTCCTTCAGATGGCATTAACATATTTTACGAAAAGTCACAAGAAATAAAATTTTTTTTGATCAAAACTAAAATATTCTCGAAATCATTGAAGGAGAAGTACCTTATCAGACGAAAATATGCCTTATCTAATGAGAGACATTTACATTTTTTTAATTGCATAAATGGACGGCATTTTCTTCAGAATTAATAGTTTTTTACATGGACAGAATGAATAGTTTTTTACATGGACAGAATTAAAAGTTTTTTACATGGACATTAAATACTAGAATTATAGAAAAGTACTTTGCGAAAAGAATCGGCAGTAGGACGGAATCGTGTTGACCACCGATTCGTTTTTTGCTAATATTTCTTGCATTTTTCGACCGACTTCTTCGACTAAGCGCTCGATGGAAAGCTTATCTGTTCCTCTTTCAGATCGCATTAACATATTTTACGAAAAGTCGTAAGAAATAAAATTATTTTTGATGAAAACTAAAATGTCCTCGAAATCATAGAAGAAGAAGTACCTTATCAGACGAAAATATGCCTTATCTAATATGAGACATGAGACATCTGTTCCTCTTTCAGATGGCATTAACATATTTCACGAAAAGTCATAAGAAATAAAATTTTTTTGATCAAAACTAAAATATTCTCGAAATCATTAAAGAAGAAGTAGCTTATCAGACGAAAATATGCCTTATCTAATATGAGACATTTATATTTTTTTAATTGCATAAATGGCCGGCTTTTTATTCAGAATTAATAGTTTATTACATGGACAAAAAATTCGTTTAATTTTTTCCCATTAAATACTAGAATTATAGAAAAGTACTTTGCGAAAATAATCGGCAGTAGGACGGAATCGTGTTGACCACCGATTTGTTTTTTGCTAATAACTCTTGCATCCTTCGACCGACTTCTTCGACTAAGAGCTTGATGGAAAGCTTATCTGTTCCTCTTTCAGATGGCATTAACATATTTTACGAAAAGTCATAAGAAATAAAATTTTTTTGATCAAAACTAAAATATCCTCGGAATCATTGAAGGAGAAGTACCTTATCAGACGAAAATATGCCTTATCTAATAAGAGACATTTACATTTTTTTAATTGCATAAATGGGTGGCATTTTATTCAGAATTAATAGTTTTTTACATGGAAAAAAAATTCGCTTAATTTTTTTTCCATTAAATACTAGAACTATAGAAAAGTACTTTGAGAAAAGAATCGGCAGTAGGACGGAATCGTGTTGACCACCGATTAGTTTTTTGCTAATAACTCTTGCATCCTTCGACCGACTTCTTCGACTAAGCGCTCGATGGAAAGCTTATCTATTCCTCCTTCAGATGGCATTAACATATTTTACGAAAAGTCACAAGAAATACAATTTTTTTTGATCAAAACTAAAATATTCTCGAAATCATTGAAAAAGAAGCTACTCAGACGAAAATATGCTTTATCTAATAAGAGACATTAAAATTTTTTTTAATTGCATAAATGGGCGGTATTTTATTCAGAATTAATAGTTTTTTACATGGACAGAATTAAAAGTTTTTTACATGGACATTAAATACTAGAATTATAGAAAAGTACTTTGCGAAAAAAATCGGCAGTAGGATGAAATCGTGTTGACCACCGATTAGTTTTTTGCTAATATTTCTTGCATCCTTTGACCGACTTCTATGACTATGAACTCGATGGAAAGCTTATCTGTTCCTCTTTCAGATGGCATTAACATATTTCACGAAAAGTCATAAGAAATAAATTTTTTTTTAACAATAACTCAATTATTCTCGAAATCATTGAGGAAGAAGTACCTTATCAGACGAAAATATGCCTTATCTAATATGAGACATTTAAATTTTTTTAATTGCATAAATGGGTGGCATTTTATTCAGAATTAATAGTTTTTTACATGGACGAAAAATTCGTTTAATATTTTCCCATTAAATTCTAGAATTATAGAAAAGTACTTTGCAAAAAGAAACGGCAGTAGGACGGAATCGTGTTGACCACCGATTAGTTTTTTGCTAATATTTCTTGCATCGTTTGACCAACTTCTTCGACTAAGAGCTTGATGGAAAGCTTATCTGTTCCTCTGTCAGATGGCATTAACGTTTTTTACCAAAAGTCATAAGAAATAAAATGTTTTTTGATCAAAACTAAAATATTCTCGAAATCATTGAAAAAGAAGTAGCTTATCAGACGAAAATATGCCTTGTCACATAAGAGACATTTAAATTTTTTTAATTGCATAAATGGGCGCTATTTTATTCAGAATTAATAGTTTTTTACATGGACAGAATTAAAAGTTTTTTACATGGACATTAAATACTAGAATTATAGAAAAGTACTTTGCGAAAAGAATCGGCAGTAGGACGGAATCGTGTTGACCACCGATTCGTTTTTTGCTAATATTTCTTGCATCCTTCGACCGACTTCTTCGACTAAGCGCTCGATGGAAAGCTTATCTGTTCCTCTTTCAGATGGCATTAACATATTTTACGAAAAGTCGTAAGAAATAAAATTATTTTTGATCAAAACTAAAATGTCCTCGAAATCATTGAAGAAGTACCTTATCAGACGAAAATATGCCTTATCTAATATGAGACATTCAAATTTTTTTAATTGCATAAATGGCAGGCATTTTATTCAGTATTAAAAGTATTTTACATGGACAAAAAATTCGTTTAATATTTTCCCATTAAATACTAGAAATATAGAAAAGTACTTTGCGAAAAGAATCGGCAGTAAGATGGAATCGTGTTGACCCCCGATTAGTTTTTTGCTAATAACTCTTGCATACTTCGACCGACTTCTTCGACTAACAGATCGATGGAAAGCTTATCTGTTCCTCTTTCAGATGGCATTAACATAATTCACGAAAAGTCATAAAAAATAAAATTTTTTTGATCAAAACTAAAATATTCTCGAAATCATTAAAGAAGAAGTAGCTTATCAGACGAAAATATGCCTTATCTAATATGAGACATTTAAATTTTTTTAATTGCATAAATGGCAGGCATTTTATTCAGAATTAATAGTTTTTTACATGGACAAAAAATTCGTTTAATTTTTTCCCATTAAATACTAGAATTATAGAAAAGTACTTTGCGAAAATAATCGGCAGTAGGACGGTATCGTGTTGACCACCGATTAGTTTTTTTCTAATAACTCTTGCATCCTTCGACCGACTTCTTCGACTAAGCGCTCGATGGAAAGCTTATCTGTTCCTCCTTCAGATGGCATTAACATATTTTACGAAAAGTCACAAGAAATAAAATTTTTTTTGATCAAAACTAAAATATTCTCGAAATCATTGAAGGAGAAGTACCTTATCAGACGAAAATATGCCTTATCTAATGAGAGACATTTACATTTTTTTAATTGCATAAATGGACGGCATTTTCTTCAGAATTAATAGTTTTTTACATGGACAGAATGAATAGTTTTTTACATGGACAGAATTAAAAGTTTTTTACATGGACATTAAATACTAGAATTATAGAAAAGTACTTTGCGAAAAGAATCGGCAGTAGGACGGAATCGTGTTGACCACCGATTCGTTTTTTGCTAATATTTCTTGCATTTTTCGACCGACTTCTTCGACTAAGCGCTCGATGGAAAGCTTATCTGTTCCTCTTTCAGATCGCATTAACATATTTTACGAAAAGTCGTAAGAAATAAAATTATTTTTGATGAAAACTAAAATGTCCTCGAAATCATAGAAGAAGAAGTACCTTATCAGACGAAAATATGCCTTATCTAATATGAGACATGAGACATCTGTTCCTCTTTCAGATGGCATTAACATATTTCACGAAAAGTCATAAGAAATAAAATTTTTTTGATCAAAACTAAAATATTCTCGAAATCATTAAAGAAGAAGTAGCTTATCAGACGAAAATATGCCTTATCTAATATGAGACATTTATATTTTTTTAATTGCATAAATGGCCGGCATTTTATTCAGAATTAATAGTTTATTACATGGACAAAAAATTCGTTTAATTTTTTCCCATTAAATACTAGAATTATAGAAAAGTACTTTGCGAAAATAATCGGCAGTAGGACGGAATCGTGTTGACCACCGATTAGTTTTTTGCTAATAACTCTTGCATCCTTCGACCGACTTCTTCGACTAAGAGCTTGATGGAAAGCTTATCTGTTCCTCTTTCAGATGGCATTAACATATTTTACGAAAAGTCATAAGAAATAAAATTTTTTTGATCAAAACTAAAATATTCTCGAAATCATTGAAGGAGAAGTACCTTATCAGACGAAAATATGCCTTATCTAATAAGAGACATTTACATTTTTTTAATTGCATAAATGGGTGGCATTTTATTCAGAATTAATAGTTTTTTACATGGAAAAAAAATTCGCTTAATTTTTTTTCCATTAAATACTAGAACTATAGAAAAGTACTTTGAGAAAAGAATCGGCAGTAGGACGGAATCGTGTTGACCACCGATTAGTTTTTTGCTAATAACTCTTGCATCCTTCGACCGACTTCTTCGACTAAGCGCTCGATGGAAAGCTTATCTATTCCTCCTTCAGATGGCATTAACATATTTTACGAAAAGTCACAAGAAATAAAATTTTTTTTGATCAAAACTAAAATATTCTCGAAATCATTGAAAAAGAAGCTACTCAGACGAAAATATGCTTTATCTAATAAGAGACATTAAAATTTTTTTTAATTGCATAAATGGGCGGTATTTTATTCAGAATTAATAGTTTTTTACATGGACAGAATTAAAAGTTTTTTACATGGACATTAAATACTAGAATTATAGAAAAGTACTTTGCGAAAAAAATCGGCAGTAGGATGAAATCGTGTTGACCACCGATTAGTTTTTTGCTAATATTTCTTGCATCCTTTGACCGACTTCTATGACTATGAACTCGATGGAAAGCTTATCTGTTCCTCTTTCAGATGGCATTAACATATTTCACGAAAAGTCATAAGAAATAAATTTTTTTTTAACAATAACTAAATTATTCTCGAAATCATTGAGGAAGAAGTACCTTATCAGACGAAAATATGCCTTATCTAATATGAGACATTTAAATTTTTTTAATTGCATAAATGGGTGGCATTTTATTCAGAATTAATAGTTTTTTACATGGACGAAAAATTCGTTTAATATTTTCCCATTAAATTCTAGAATTATAGAAAAGTACTTTGCAAAAAGAAACGGCAGTAGGACGGAATCGTGTTGACCACCGATTAGTTTTTTGCTAATATTTCTTGCATCGTTTGACCAACTTCTTCGACTAAGAGCTTGATGGAAAGCTTATCTGTTCCTCTGTCAGATGGCATTAACGTTTTTTACCAAAAGTCATAAGAAATAAAATGTTTTTTGATCAAAACTAAAATATTCTCGAAATCATTGAAAAAGAAGTAGCTTATCAGACGAAAATATGCCTTGTCACATAAGAGACATTTAAATTTTTTTAATTGCATAAATGGGCGCTATTTTATTCAGAATTAATAGTTTTTTACATGGACAGAATTAAAAGTTTTTTACATGGACATTAAATACTAGAATTATAGAAAAGTACTTTGCGAAAAGAATCGGCAGTAGGACGGAATCGTGTTGACCACCGATTCGTTTTTTGCTAATATTTCTTGCATCCTTCGACCGACTTCTTCGACTAAGCGCTCGATGGAAAGCTTATCTGTTCCTCTTTCAGATGGCATTAACATATTTTACGAAAAGTCGTAAGAAATAAAATTATTTTTGATCAAAACTAAAATGTCCTCGAAATCATTGAAGAAGAAGTACCTTATCAGACGAAAATATGCCTTATCTAATATGAGACATTCAAATTTTTTTAATTGCATAAATGGCAGGCATTTTATTCAGTATTAAAAGTATTTTACATGGACAAAAAATTCGTTTAATATTTTCCCATTAAATACTAGAAATATAGAAAAGTACTTTGCGAAAAGAATCGGCAGTAAGATGGAATCGTGTTGACCCCCGATTAGTTTTTTGCTAATAACTCTTGCATACTTCGACCGACTTCTTCGACTAACAGGTCGATGGAAAGCTGATCTGTTCCTCTTTCAGATGGCATCAACATATTTCACAAAAAGTCATAAGAAATAAAATTTTTTTGATCAAAACTAAAATATTCTCGAAATCATTGAAGAAGAAGTAGCTTATCAGACGAAAATATGCCTTATCTAATATGAGACATTTAAATTTTTTTAATTGCATAAATAGCCGGCATTTTATTCAGAATTAATAGTTTTTTATATAAACAAAAAATTCGTTTAATTTTTTCCCATTAAATACTAGAATTATAGAAAAGTACTTTGCGAAAATAATCGGCAGTAGGACGGAATCGTGTTGACCACCGATTAGTTTTTTGTTAATAACTCTTGCATCCTTCGACCGACTTCTTCGACTAAGAGCTTGATGGAAAGCTTATCTGTTCCTCTTTCAGATGGCATTAACATATTTTACGAAAAGTCATAAGAAATAAAATTTTTTTGATCAAAACTGAAATATTCTCGAAATCATGGAAGGAGAAGTACCTTATCAGACGAAAATATGCCTTATCTAATAAGAGACATTTACATTTTTTTAATTGCATAAATGGACGGCATTTTATTCAGAATTAATAGTTTTTTACATGGAAAAAAAATTCGCTTAATTTTTTTCCATTAAATACTAGAACTATTGAAAAGTACTTTGAGAAAAGAATCGGCAGTACGACGGAATCGTGTTGACCACCGATTAGTTTTTTGCTAATAACTCTTGCATCCTTCGACCGACTTCTTCGACTAAGCGCTAGATGGAAAGCTTATCTGTTCCTCTTTCAGATGGCATTAACATATTTTACGAAAAGTCACAAGAAATAAAATTATTTTTGATCAAAACTAAAATATCCTCGAATTCATTGAAGAAGAAGTACTTTATCAGACGAAAATATGCCTTATCTAATAAGAGACATTTAAATTTTTTTAATTGCATAAATCGGCGGCATTTTATTCAGAATTAAAAGTATTTTACATGGACAAAAAATTCGTTTAATTTTTTCCCATTAAAAACTAGAAATATAGAAAAGTACTTTGCGAAGAGAATCGGCAGTAGGACGGAATCGTGTTGACCACCGACTAGTTTTTTGCTAATAACTCTTGCATCCTTCGACCGATTTCTTCGACTAAGAGGTCGATGGAAAGCTGATCTGTTCCTCTTTCAGATGGCATTAACATATTTCACGAAAAGTCATAAGAAATAAAATTTTTTTGATCAAAACTAAAATATTCTCGAAATCATTGAAGAAGAAGTATCTTATCAGACGAAAATATGCCTTATCTAATATGAGACATTTGAATTTTTTTAATTGCATAAATGGGTGGCATTTTATTCAGAATTAATAGTTTTTTACATGGACAAAAAATTCGTTTAATTTTTTCCCATTCAATACTAGAATTATAGAAAAGTACTTTGCGAAAATAATCGGCAGTAGGACGGAATCGTGTTGACCACCAATTCGTTTTTTGCTAATATTTCTTGCATCCTTCGACCGACTTCTTCGAATAAGAGCTCGATGGAAAGCTTATCTGTTCCTCTTTCAGATGGCATTAACATATTTTACGAAAAGTCATAAGAAATAAAATTTTTTTGGATCAAAACTATAATATCCTCGAAATCATTGAAAAAGAAGTAGCTTATCAGACGAAAATATGCCTTATCTAATAAGAGACATAAATTGCATAAATGGGCGGTATTTTATTCAGAATTAATAGTTTTTTACATGGACAGAATTAAAAGTTTTTTACATGGACATTAAATACTAGAATTATAGAAAAGTACTTTGAGAAAAGAATCGGCAGTAGATCGGAATCGTGTTGACCACCGATTAGTTTTTGGAACGAAGTTCCTTTACGGAGCTTACATGTAGACTGAAATGAGAGAAAATTTCAAAATCGTCACGTAACAAAATGAGTTTTTTGTGTATGTATGTGTGGGACTATAATGCTATAACTCTAACGTTGTTGCTACTTGCATGACTCAGTAGTCATCAAAAAATAGCAACAACAAACATGTATAGTTGAAATTTTGGCATTTCTCTTCCACCGTCACTTTCGCCATCTGGCGTATATGCAACAACAACTAACTTGTTTACGCCAAATATTACAACAACTCTTGTTATAATATTCGACACAAGCATACACCGTTAGGTCACCCAGTGCTTGAACGCATGCAATATGTTTGTTACTGCTCGCTAATCAGCGTTGCTGCCAAATAATCAACGTCGCTACTCAACGTCGCTAATCAGCATCGCTAATCAGCCTCATAATCTGTGAGCCGCGAATTCATCTGCAATTCGCGTCCTCACAATGGTTTCCTAAGAATATAAATTCATCCTGTTATAATTATAATTGCGTTGTTATTCCAAGATAAAGATGCCGAATTTTCAAAAAATGTTGTATGTTATTAAATGTTGAAAAAAAAAGGTCAACTTTGAGTAGCGATATCATCCCAACTAGAAAGCCGATTTCTTTAAAGTTAACATTTCCTTTATCTCCGGTCAGGCACATATATTTGTTTTATCGAAAGCGTTCATGAATTTTTAATTTTTGCAAGCTGAATGTATCTAAGGTTCCTCTGTGCGTCCATGGAATCAGAAAGAGTGTTCAGCAAGGCGGGACAAATTATTTCAAAGAGGCGAACCAGGCTCAAGGATGACAATATAAACATCCTTTTGTTTTAAAGCCAAAATTTTTGGATTAAATAAATAAATAAACATAAATTTTCTTGTTTACATAAAAAATATTTATGTGGGATGATATTATCGACGACTATCGATAGCACTATCACGATAGTTTGAAAATAACTATCGTCGACTATCGAGTATATATGTGTGCGACTGTTGAGCTATTATCAAAAAAGATTTCTTTCTTACTTCCAAGTGATTCAGTAGCTTATTGCATAGAGCTGTTCCTCTTCAAGTCGAAGTACTCAGGTTCGCTGCCCAGGGGTTAGTCAATCGAAATTTTTTCATTTTTATTGTATTTTTGAAAATGTTTGTTTGAAGGTACCTAGTAGTGTTGGGCATGGGCTGTGTTGAAAATTTGAATATTGTCCATGTTGGTTCGTGAAGAGCACAATCGGCACGAAGAAAAAAAATCTAAAGGTTGCGATTTTTTAGTGCGCTTTAAAAGTGAAAATCAGAAAAACTGTGTAACCGATCCTTTTGTATATATAGATATTACTACCATCGCTATTCATTTATAAACTGGATTCGCTTTATTTTCGCAAAAATGAAAAAACTGCAAATTCAAGAAGCAATTCGTAGGAACAACTGGAATTTTAAACTAATAAAACTAGAAACTGCCAAGAGAATTTTGTAAGATTAATTTAAATAAAATTATACAAAAATTTTTAGTATTTCGTGTTGGACCGTGTTCGGACAATTTTTAGCCGTGCGTGTTGCAAACTTTGATTTTCGTGCTCTGTTGGGTCGTGTCGAAAAATTGCGGTCCATGCCCATTTGTAGTACCTAGGTTGAAACCTTAAAGCAGGCAGAGCTGTTGCTCATCAAGTCGATGTGGTTAAGTTCAAGTCCAAGTTGAGTCTATCGAATTTTTAAATTAAAACTTAAAGTTTAGATGCGGTAATTTACAATCCATGCACACCGTAAGGAACTTCGTTCTTGGTTGGGGTCCCATGACCCCACTATTTTTTTTGATAATATTTCTTGCATCCTTTCACCGACTTCTATGACTATGAGCTAGATGGAAAGCTTATCTGTTCCTCTTTCAGATGGCATTAACATATTTCACGAAAAGTCATAAGAAATAACATTTTTTTTAACCAAAACTAAAATATTCTCGAAATCATTGAGGAAGAAGTACCTTATCAGACGAAAATATGCCTTATCTAATATGAGACATTTAAATTTTTTTAATTGCATAAATGGGTGGCATTTTATTCAGAATTAATAGTTTTTTACATGGACAAAAAATTCGTTTAATTTTTTCCCATTAAATTCTAGAATTATAGAAAAGTACTTTGCAAAAAGAAACGGCAGTAGGACGGAATCGTGTTGACCACCGATTAGTTTTTTGCTAATATTTCTTGCATCGTTTGACCGACTTCTTCGACTAAGAGCTTGATGGAAAGCTTATCTGTTCCTCTTTCAGATGGCATTAACATTTTTTACGAAAAGTCATAAGAAATAAAATGTTTTTTTATCAAAACTAAAATATTCTCGAAATCATTGAAAAAGAAGTAGCTTATCAGACGAAAATATGCCTTGTCACATAAGAGACATTTAAATTTTTTTAATTGCATAAATGGGCGGTATTTTATTCAGAATTAATAATTTTTTACATGGACAGAATTAAAAGTTTTTTACATGGACATTAAATACTAGAATTATAGAAAAGTACTTTGCGAAAAGAATCGGCAGTAGGACGGAATCGTGTTGACCACCGATTCGTTTTTTGCTAATATTTCTTGCATCCTTCGACCGACTTTTTCGACTACGCGCTCGATGGAAAGCTTATCTGTTCCTCTTTCAGATGGCATTAACATATTTTACGAAAAGTCGTAAGAAATAAAATTATTTTTGATCAAAACTAAAATGTCCTCGAAATCATTGAAGAAGAAGTACCTTATCAGACGAAAATATGCCTTATCTAATATGAGACATTCAAATTTTTTTAATTGCATAAATGGCAGGCATTTTATTCAGAATTAAAAGTATTTTACATGGACAAAAAATTCGTTTAATATTTTCCCATTAAATACTAGAAATATAGAAAAGTACTTTGCGAAAAGAATCGGCAGTAAGATGGAATCGTGTTGACCACCGATTAGTTTTTTGCTAATAACTCTTGCATCCTTCGACCGACTTCTTCGACTAACAGGTCGATGGAAAGCTGATCTGTTCCTCTTTCAGATGGCATTAACATATTTCACGAAAAGTCATAAGAAATAAAATTTTTTTGATCAAAACTAAAATATTCTCGAAATCATTGAAGAAGAAGTACCTTATCAGACGAAAATATGCCTTATCTAATATGAGACATTCAAATTTTTTTAATTGCATAAATGGCAGGCATTTTATTCAGAATTAAAAGTATTTTACATGGACAAAAAATTCGTTTAATATTTTCCCATTAAATACTAGAAATATAGAAAAGTACTTTGCGAAAAGAATCGGCAGTAGGACGGAATCGTGTTGACCACCGATTAGTTTTTTGTTAATAACTCTTGCATCGTTCGACCGACTTCTTCGACTAACAGGTCGATGGAAAGCTGATCTGTTCCTCTTTCAGATGGCATTAACATATTTCACGAAAAGTCATAAGAAATAAAATTTTTTTGATCAAAACTAAAATATTCTCGAAATCATTGAAGAAGAAGTAGCTTATCAGATGAAAATATGCCTTATCTAATATGAGACATTTAAATTTTTTTAATTGCATAAATGGCCGGCATTTTATTCAGAATTAATAGTTTTTTACATAAACAAAAAATTCGTTTAATTTTTTCCCATTAAATACTAGAATTATAGAAAAGTACTTTGCGAAAATAATCGGCAGTACGACGGAATCGTGTTGACCACCGATTAGTTTTTTGCTAATAACTCTTGCATCCTTCGACCGACTTCTTCAACTAAAAGCTAGATGGAAAGCTTATCTGTTCCTCTTTCAGATGGCATTAACATATTTTACGAAAAGTCACAAGAAATAAAATTTTTTTTGATCAAAACTAAAATATTCTCGAAATCATTGAAGAAGAAATACCTTATCAGACGAAAGTATGCCTTATCTAATAAGAGACATTTAAATTTTTTTAATTGCATAAATGGGCGGTATTTTATTCAGAATTAATAGTTTTTTACATGGAAAAAAAATTCGCTTAATTTTTTTCCATTAAATACTAGAACTATAGAAAAGTACTTTGAGAAAAGAATCGGCAGTAGGACGGAATCGTGTTGACCACCGATTAGTTTTTTGCTAATAACTCTTACATCCTTCGACTGACTTCTTCAACTAAAAGCTAGATGGAAAGCTTATCTGTTCTTCTTTCATATGGCATTAACATATTTTACGAAAAGTCATAAGAAATAAAATTTTTTTGATCAAAACTAAAATATCCTCGGAATCATTGAAGAAGAAATACCTTATCAGACGAAAGTATGCCTTATCTAATAAGAGACATTTAAATTTTTTTAATTGCTTAAATGGGCGGTATTTTATTCAGAATTAATAGTTTTTTACATAAAAAAAAAATTCGCTTAATTTTTTTCCATTAAATACTAGAACTATAGAAAAGTACTTTGAGAAAAGAATCGGCAGTAGGACGGAATCGTGTTGACCACCGATTAGTTTTTTGCTATTAACTCTTGCATCCTTCGAACGACTTCTTCGACTAAGAGCTTGATGGAAAGCTTATATGTTCCTCTTTCAGATGGCATTAACATATTTTACGAAAAGTCATAAGAAATAAAATTTTTTTTATCAAAACTAAAATATCCTCGAAATCATTGAAAAAGAAGTAGCTTAGCAGACGAAAATATGCCTTATCTTATAAGAGACATTTAAATTTTTTTAATTGCATAAATGGGCGGTATTTTATTCAGAATTAATAGTTTTTTACATGGACATTAAATTCTAGAATTATAGAAAAGTACTTTGCGAAAAGAATCGGCAGTAGGACGGAATCGTGTTGACCACCGATTAGTTTTTTGCTAATATTTCTTGCATCCTTTGACCGACTTCTTCGAATAAGAGCTCGATGGAAAGCTTAATAGTTTTTTACATGGACATTAAATACTAGAATTATAGAAAAGTACTTTGAGAAAAGAATCGGCAGTAGATCGGAATCGTGTTGACCACCGATTAGTTTTTGGAACGAAGTTCCTTTACGGAGCTTACATGTAGACTGAAATGAGAGAAAATTTCAAAATCGTCACGTAACAAAATGAGTTTTTTGTGTATGTATGTGTGGGACTATAATGCTATGACTCTAACGTTGTTGCTACTTGCATGACTCAGTAGTCATCAAAAAATAGCAACAACAAACATGTATAGTTGAAATTTTGGCATTTCTCTTCCACCGTCACTTTCGCCATCTGGCGTATATGCAACAACAACTAACTTGTTTACGCCAAATATTACAACAACTCTTGTTATAATATTCGACACAAGCATACACCGTTAGGTCACCCAGTGCTTGAACGCATGCAATATGTTTGTTACTGCTCGCTAATCAGCGTTGCTGCCAAATAATCAACGTCGCTACTCAACGTCGCTAATCAGCATTGCTAATCAGCCTCATAATCTGTGAGCCGCGAATTCATCTGCAATTCGCGTCCTCACAATGGTTTCCTAAGAATATAAATTCATCCTGTTATAATTATAATTGCGTTGTTATTCCAAGATAAAGATGCCGAATTTTCAAAAAATGTTGTATGTTATTAAATGTTGAAAAAAAAGGTCAACTTTGAGTAGCGATATCATCCCAACTAGAATGCCGATTTCTTTAAAGTTAACATTTCCTTTATCTCCGGTCAGGCACATATATTTGTTTTATCGAAAGCGTTCATGAATTTTTAATTTTTGCAAGCTGAATGTATCTAAGGTTCCTCTGTGCGTCCATGGAATCAGAAAGAGTGTTCAGCAAGGCGGGACAAATTATTTCAAAGAGGCGAACCAGGCTCAAGGATGACAATATAAACATCCTTTTGTTTTAAAGCCAAAATTTTTGGATTAAATAAATAAATAAACATAAATTTTCTTGTTTACATAAAAAATATTTATGTGGGATGATATTATCGACGACTATCGATAGCACTATCACGATAGTTTGAAAATAACTATCGTCGACTATCGAGTATATATGTGTGCGACTGTTGAGCTATTATCAAAAAAGATTTCTTTCTTACTTCCAAGTGATTCAGTAGCTTATTGCATAGAGCTGTTCCTCTTCAAGTCGAAGTACTCAGGTTCGCTGCCCAGGGGTTAGTCAATCGAAATTTTTTCATTTTTATTGTATTTTTGAAAATGTTTGTTTGAAGGTACCTAGTAGTGTTGGGCATGGGCTGTGTTGAAAATTTGAATATTGTCCATGTTGGTTCGTGAAGAGCACAATCGGCACGAAGAAAAAAAATCTAAAGGTTGCGATTTTTTAGTGCGCTTTAAAAGTGAAAATCAGAAAAACTGTGTAACCGATCCTTTTGTATATATAGATATTACTACCATCGCTATTCATTTATAAACTGGATTCGCTTTATTTTCGCAAAAATGAAAAAACTGCAAATTCAAGAAGCAATTCGTAGGAACAACTGGAATTTTAAACTAATAAAACTAGAAACTGCCAAGAGAATTTTGTAAGATTAATTTAAATAAAATTATACAAAAATTTTTAGTATTTCGTGTTGGACCGTGTTCAAACAATTTTTAGCCGTGCGTGTTACAAACTTTGATTTTCGTGCTCTGTTGGGTCGTGTCGAAAAATTGCGGTCCATGCCCATTTGTAGTACCTAGGTTGAAACCTTAAAGCAGGCAGAGCTGTTGCTCATCAAGTCGATGTGGTTAAGTTCAAGCCCAAGTTGAGTCTATCGAATTTTTAAATTAAAACTTAAAGTTTAGATGCGGTAATTTACAATCCATGCACACCGTAAGGAACTTCGTTCTTGGTTGGGGTCCCATGACCCCACTATTTTTTTTGATAATATTTCTTGCATCCTTTGACCGACTTCTATGACTATGAGCTAGATGGAAAGCTTATCTGTTCCTCTTTCAGATGGCATTAACATATTTCACGAAAAGTCATAAGAAATAACATTTTTTTTAACCAAAACTAAAATATTCTCGAAATCATTGAGGAAGAAGTACCTTATCAGACGAAAATATGCCTTATCTAATATGAGACATTTAAATTTTTTTAATTGCATAAATGGGTGGCATTTTATTCAGAATTAATAGTTTTTTACATGGACAAAAAATTCGTTTAATTTTTTCCCATTAAAGACTAGAATTATAGAAAAGTACTTTGCGAAAAGAATCGGTAGTAGGACGGAATCGTGTTGACCACCGATTAGTTTTTTGCTAATAACTCTTGCATCCTTCGACCGACTTCTTCGACTAAGAGCTTGATGGAAAGCTCATCTGTTCCTCTTTCAGATGGCATTATCGTATTTTACGAAAAGTCATAAGAAATAAAATTTTTTTTTATCAAAACTAAAATATTCTCGAAATCATTGAAAAAGAAGCAGCTTATCAGACGAAAATATGCCTTATCATATAAGAGACATTTAAATTTTTTTAATTGCATAAATGGGCGGTATTTTATTCAGAATTAATCGTTTTTTACATGGACAGAATTAAAAGTTTTTTACATGGACATTAAATACTAGAATTATAGAAAAGTACTTTTAGAAAAGAATCGGTAGTAGGACGGAATCGTGTTGCCCACCGATTAGTTTTTTCCTAATATTTCTTGCATCCTTTGACCGACTTCTTCGACTATGAGCTCGATGGAAAGCTTTTCTGTTCCTCTTTCAGATGGCATTAACATATTTTACGAAAAGTCGTAAGAAATAAAATTATTTTTGATCAAAACTAAAATATCCTCGAAATCATTGAAGAAGAAGTACCTTATCAGACGAAAATATGCCTTATCTAATATGAGACATTTAAATTTTTTTAATTGCATAAATTGCATCCTTTGACCGACTTCTATGACTATGAGCTAGATGGAAAGCTTATCTGTTCCTCTTTCAGATGGCATTAACATATTTCACGAAAAGTCATAAGAAATAACATTTTTTTTAACCAAAACTAAAATATTCTCGAAATCATTGAGGAAGAAGTACCTTATCAGACGAAAATATGCCTTATCTAATATGAGACATTTAAATTTTTTTAATTGCATAAATGGGTGGCATTTTATTCAGAATTAATAGTTTTTTACATGGACAAAAAATTCGTTTAATTTTTTCCCATTAAAGACTAGAATTATAGAAAAGTACTTTGCGAAAAGAATCGGTAGTAGGACGGAATCGTGTTGACCACCGATTAGTTTTTTGCTAATAACTCTTGCATCCTTCGACCGACTTCTTCGACTAAGAGCTTGATGGAAAGCTCATCTGTTCCTCTTTCAGATGGCATTATCGTATTTTACGAAAAGTCATAAGAAATAAAATTTTTTTTTATCAAAACTAAAATATTCTCGAAATCATTGAAAAAGAAGTAGCTTATCAGACGAAAATATGCCTTATCATATAAGAGACATTTAAATTTTTTTAATTGCATAAATGGGCGGTATTTTATTCAGAATTAATCGTTTTTTACATGGACAGAATTAAAAGTTTTTTACATGGACATTAAATACTAGAATTATAGAAAAGTACTTTTAGAAAAGAATCGGTAGTAGGACGGAATCGTGTTGACCACCGATTAGTTTTTTCCTAATATTTCTTGCATCCTTTGACCGACTTCTTCGACTATGAGCTCGATGGAAAGCTTTTCTGTTCCTCTTTCAGATGGCATTAACATATTTTACGAAAAGTCGTAAGAAATAAAATTATTTTTGATCAAAACTAAAATATCCTCGAAATCATTGAAGAATAAGTACCTTATCAGACGAAAATATGCCTTATCTAATATGAGACATTTAAATTTTTTTAATTGCATAAATGGCCGGCATTTTATTCAGAATTAAAAGTATTTTACATGGACAGAATTAAAAGTTTTTTACATGGACATTAAATACTAGAATTATAGAAAAGTACTTTGCGAAAAGAATCGGCAGTAGGACGGAATCGTGTTGACCACCGATTGGTTTTTTGCTAATATTTCTTGCATCCTTTGACCGACTTCTTCGACTATGAGCTCGATGGAAAGCTTATCTGTTCCTCTTTCAGATGGTATTAACATATTTTACGAAAAGTCGTAAGAAATAAAATTATTTTTGATCAAAACTAAAATATCCTCGAATTCATTGAAGAAGAAGTACCTTATCAGACGAAAATATGCCTTATCTAATATGAGACATTTATTTCAAAGAGGCGAACCAGGCTCAAGGATGACAATATAAACATCCTTTCGTTTTAAAGCCAAAATTTTTGGATTAAATAAATAAATAAACATAAATTTTCTTGTTTACATAAAAAATATTTATGTGGGATGATATTATCGACGACTATCGATAGCACTATCACGACTACCGACAGTTTGAAAATAACTATCGTCGACTATTATCAAAAAAGATTTCTTTCTTACTTCCAAGTGATTCAGTAGCTTATTGCATAGAGCTGTTCCTCTTCAAGTCGAAGTACTCAGGTTCGCTGCCCAGGGGTTAGTCAATCGAAATTTTTTCATTTTTATTGTATTTTTGAAAATGTTTGTTTGAAGGTACCTAGTAGTGTTGGGCATGGGCTGTGTTGAAAATTTGAATATTGTCCATGTTGGTTCGTGAAGAGCACAATCGGCACGAAGAAAAAAAATCTAAAGGTTGCGATTTTTTAGTGCGCTTTAAAAGTGAAAATCAGAAAAACTGTGTAACCGATCCTTTTGTATATATAGATATTACTACCATCGCTATTCATTTATAAACTGGATTCGCTTTATTTTCGCAAAAATGAAAAAACTGCAAATTCAAGAAGCAATTCGTAGGAACAACTGGAATTTTAAACTAATAAAACTAGAAACTGCCAAGAGAATTTTGTAAGATTAATTTAAATAAAATTATACAAAAATTTTTAGTATTTCGTGTTGGACCGTGTTCGGACAATTTTTAGCCGTGCCTGTTGCAAACTTTGATTTTCGTGCTCTGTTGGGTCGTGTCGAAAAATTGCGGTCCATGCCCATTTGTAGTACCTAGGTTGAAACCTTAAAGCAGGCAGAGCTGTTGCTCATCAAGTCGATGTGGTTAAGTTCAAGCCCAAGTTGAGTCTATCGAATTTTTAAATTAAAACTTAAAGTTTGCATGCGGTAATTTACAATCCATGCACACTGTAAGGAACTTCGTTCTTGGTTGGGGTCCCATGACCCCACTATTTTTTTTGATAATATTTCTTGCATCCTTTCACCGACTTCTATGACTATGAGCTAGATGGAAAGCTTATCTGTTCCTCTTTCAGATGGCATTAACATATTTCACGAAAAGTCATAAGAAATAACATTTTTTTTAACCAAAACTAAAATATTCTCGAAATCATTGAGGAAGAAGTACCTTATCAGACGAAAATATGCCTTATCTAACATGAGACATTTAAATTTTTTTAATTGCATAAATGGGTGGCATTTTATTCAGAATTAATAGTTTTTTACATGGACAAAAAATTCGTTTAATTTTTTCCCATTAAAGACTAGAATTATAGAAAAGTACTTTGCGAAAAGAATCGGTAGTAGGACGGAATCGTGTTGACCACCGATTAGTTTTTTGCTAATAACTCTTGGATCCTTCGACCGACTTCTTCGACTAAGAGCTTGATGGAAAGCTCATCTGTTCCTCTTTCAGATGGCATTATCGTGTTTTACGAAAAGTCATAAGAAATAAAATTTTTTTTTATCAAAACTAAAATATTCTCGAAATCATTGAAAAAGAAGTAGCTTATCAGACGAAAATATGCCTTATCATATAAGAGACATTTAAATTTTTTTAATTGCATAAATGGGCGGTATTTTATTCAGAATTAATCGTTTTTTACATGGACAGAATTAAAAGTTTTTTACATGGACATTAAATACTAGAATTATAGAAAAGTACTTTTAGAAAAGAATCGGTAGTAGGACGGAATCGTGTTGACCACCGATTAGTTTTTTCCTAATATTTCTTGCATCCTTTGACCGACTTCTTCGACTATGAGCTCGATGGAAAGCTTTTCTGTTCCTCTTTCAGATGGCATTAACATATTTTACGAAAAGTCGTAAGAAATAAAACTATTTTTGATCAAAACTAAAATATCCTCGAAATCATTGAAGAAGAAGTACCTTATCAGACGAAAATATGCCTTATCTAATATGAGACATTTAAATTTTTATACTTTTCACTTATGTGAAATAGTATATTAACTTTGTCACGGAGTTTGTAACAGATCGAAATATTAATTTCCGACTATATAAAGTATATATATTCTTGATCAGGACGACAAGACGAGTTGATTTAGCCATGTCCGTCTGTCCGTCTGTCTGTCTGTCTGTCGGTCTGTCTGTCTGTCTGTATGTATGCAAACTAGTCCCTCAGTTTTGAAGCTATCGAACTGAAACTTTGCACAGAGTCTTAGAATTTATTACGATGAATCATTCGTCGGAACCAGCATGATCGGATTATTGGAACAGGTAGCTCCCATACGAAAAGAAGAAGAAAAGTGAACAAAACTTGAATCGTTGTATGGAAAACTTTTTTGTTTTGTACAATAGAGTGCTGAAATTTTAAACCTAGTTGTTTTACATGATCCGACTACATGCCTAAAAGTTTCATTGAGATTGGACATCTGGAACTGGTAGCTCCCATACAAAATGAAGAAGAGGAAGAGAAGGAATATTCACGTCGTTGTATGGAAAACTTTTTTGTTTTTCAACCAATTGACTTGAAACTTTACAGTTATGTTCTTAAGGAGGAATGAAAACTATTTTAACCAAAAGTGGGCGTAGTCACGCCTACTTATAGCTTAACTTGACCCTTTGTATGGAAAACTTTTTTGTTTTTTTAACCAATTGACTTGAAACTTTGCAGTTATGCTCTTAGGGAGGAATGAAAACTATTTTGACCAAAAGTGGGCGTAGCCAGGCGTAGCCACGCCCACTTATAGCGAAAATTGACCCGTTGTATGGAAAACTTTTTTGTTTCTTAACCAATTGACTTGAAACTTTGCAGTTATGTTCTTAGGGAGGAATGAAAACTATTTTGACGAAAAGTGGGCGTAGCCACGCCCTTTTATAGCGAAGATTGACCCTTTGTATGGAAAACTTTTTTGTTTTTTAACCAATTGACTTAAAACTTTGCAGTTATGCTCTTAGGGAGGAATGAAAACTATTTTGATCAAAAGTGGGCATGGTCACGCCCACTTATAGCTTAACTTGACCCTTTGTATGGAAAACTTTTTGGTTTTTTAATCAATTGACTTGAAACTTCACAGTTATGTTCCTAGAGAGGAATGAAAACTATTTTGACCAAAAGTGGGCGTAGTCACGCCTACTTATAGCAAAAATTGACCCGTTGTATGGAAAACTTTTTTGTTTTTTAACCAATTGACTTGAAACTTTACAGCTATGTTCTTAGGGAGGAATGAAAACTATTTTGACCAAATTTGGGCATGGCTACGCCCACTTATCGCAAAACTTGAACCGTTGTATGGAAAAATTTTTTGTTTTTTAACGAATTGACTTGAAACATTACAGTTATGTTGTTAGGGAGGCATGAAAACTATTCATTTAGTTTTTTTTATAGTGACACAAAGTGAGAAGTATTATAGCTTCAGCCTTGCTGAAGATAGCGTCCTTACTGGTTTTAATTGCATAAATTGCATCCTTTGACCGACTTCTATGACTATGAGCTAGATGGAAAGCTTATCTGTTCCTCTTTCAGATGGCATTAACATATTTCACGAAAAGTCATAAGAAATAACATTTTTTTTAACCAAAACTAAAATATTCTCGAAATCATTGAGGAAGAAGTACCTTATCAGACGAAAATATGCCTAATCTAATATGAGACATTTAAATTTTTTTAATTGCATAAATGGGTGGCATTTTATTCAGAATTAATAGTTTTTTACATGGACAAAAAATTCGTTTAATTTTTTCCCATTAAAGACTAGAATTATAGAAAAGTACTTTGCGAAAAGAATCGGTAGTAGGACGGAATCGTGTTGACCACCGATTAGTTTTTTGCTAATAACTCTTGCATCCTTCGACCGACTTCTTCGACTAAGAGCTTGATGGAAAGCTCATCTGTTCCTCTTTCAGATGGCATTATCGTATTTTACGAAAAGTCATGAGAAATAAAATTTTTTTTTTTCAAAACTAAAATATTCTCGAAATCATTGAAAAAGAAGTAGCTTATCAGACGAAAATATGGCTTATCATATAAGAGACATTTAAATTTTTTTAATTGCATAAATGGGCGGTATTTTATTCAGAATTAATCGTTTTTTACATGGACAGAATTAAAAGTTTTTTACATGGACATTAAATACTAGAATTATAGAAAAGTACTTTTAGAAAAGAATCGGTAGTAGGACGGAATCGTGTTGACCACCGATTAGTTTTTTCCTAATATTTCTTGCATCCTTTGACCGACTTCTTCGACTATGAGCTCGATGGAAAGCTTTTCTGTTCCTCTTTCAGATGGCATTAACATATTTTACGAAAAGTCGTAAGAAATAAAATTATTTTTGATCAAAACTAAAATATCCTCGAAATCATTGAAGAAGAAGTACCTTATCAGACGAAAATATGCCTTATCTAATATGAGACATTTAAATTTTTTTAATTGCATAAATGGCCGGCATTTTATTCAGAATTAAAAGTATTTTACATGGACAGAATTAAAAGTTTTTTACATGGACATTAAATACTAGAATTATAGAAAAGTACTTTGCGAAAAGAATCGGCAGTAGTACGGAATCGTGTTGACCACCGATTGGTTTTTTGCTAATATTTCTTGCATCCTTTGACCGACTTCTTCGACTATGAGCTCGATGGAAAGCTTATCTGTTCCTCTTTCAGATGGTATTAACATATTTTACGAAAAGTCCTAAGAAATAAAATTATTTTTGATCAAAACTAAAATATCCTCGAATTCATTGAAGAAGAAGTACCTTATCAGACGAAAATATGCCTTATCTAATATGAGACATTTAAATTTTTTTAATTGCATAAATCGGCGGCATTTTATTCAGAATTAAAAGTATTTTACATGGACAAAAAATTCGTTTAATTTTTTCCCATTAAATACTAGAAATATAGAAAAGTACTTTGCGAAGAGAATCGGCAGTAAGACGGAATCGTGTTGACCACCGATTAGTTTTTTGCTAATAACTCTTGCATCCTTCGACCGACTTATTCGACTAAGAGGTCGATGGAAAGCTGATCTGTTCCTCTTTCAGATGGCATTAACATATTTCACGAAAAGTCATAAGAAATAAAATTTTGTTGAACAAAACTAAAATATTCTCGAAATCATTGAAGAAGAAGTATCTTATCAGACGAAAATATGCCTTATCTAATATGAGACATTTGAATTTTTTTAATTGCATAAATGGGTTGCATTTTATTCAGAATTAATAGTTTTTTACAGGGACAAAAAATTCGTTTAATTTTTTCCCATTAAATACTAGAATTATAGAAAAGTACTTTGCGAAAATAATCGGCAGTAGGACGGAATCGTGTTGACCATCGATTAGTTTTTTGCTAATAACTCTTGCATCCTTATACCGACTTCTTCGACTAAGAGCTTGATGGAAAGCTGATCTGTTCCTCTTTCAGATGGCATTAACATATTTCACGAAAAGTCATAAGAAATAAAATTTTTTTGATCAAAACTAAAATATTCTCGAAATCATTGAAGAAGAAGTATCTTATCAGACGAAAATATGCCTTATCTAATATGAGACATTTGAATTTTTTTAATTGCATAAATGGGTTGCATTTTATTCAGAATTAATAGTTTTTTACATGGACAAAAAATTCGTTTAATTTTTTCCCATTAAATACTAGAAATATAGAAAAGTACTTTGCGAAGAGAATCGGCAGTAGGACGGAATCGTGTTGACCACCGATTAGTTTTTTGCTAATAACTCTTGCATCCTTCGACCGACTTCTTCGACTAAGAGATCGATGGAAAGCTGATCTGTTCCTCTTTCAGATGGCATTAACATATTTCACGAAAAGTCATAAGAAATAAAATTTTTTTGATCAAAACTAAAATATTCTCGAAATCATTGAAGAAGAAGTATCTTATCAGACGAAAATATGCCTTATCTAATATGAGACATTTGAATTTTTTTAATTGCATAAATGGGTTGCATTTTATTCAGAATTAATAGTTTTTTACATGGACAAAAAATTCGTTTAATTTTTTCCCATTAAATACTAGAATTATAGAAAAGTACTTTGCGAAAATAATCGGCAGTAGGACGGAATCGCGTTGACCACCGATTAGTTTTTTGCTAATAACTCTTGCATCCTTCGACCGACTTCTTCGACTAAGAGCTTGATGGAAAGCTCATCTGTTCCTCTTTCAGATGGCATTATCGTATTTTACGAAAAGTCATAAGAAATAAAATTTTTTTTTATCAAAACTAAAATATTCTCGAAATCATTGAAAAAGAAGTAGCTTATCAGACGAAAATATGCCTTATCATATAAGAGACATTTAAATTTTTTTAATTGCATAAATGGGCGGTATTTTATTCAGAAATAATCGTTTTTTACATGGACAGAATTAAAAGTTTTTTACATGGACATTAAATACTAGAATTATAGAAAAGTACTTTGCGAAAAGAATCGGCAGTAGGACGGAATCGTGCTGACCACCGATTCGTTTTTTGCTAATATTTCTTGCATCCTTTGACCGACTCTTCGACTATGAGCTCGATGGAAAGCTTATCTGTTCCTCTTTCAGATGGCATTAACATATTTTACGAAAAGTCGTAAGAAATAAAATTATTTTTGATCAAAACTAAAATGTCCTCGAAATCATTGAAGAAGAAGTACCATATCAGACGAAAATATGCCTTATCTAATATGAGACATTTAAATTTTTTTAATTGCATAAATGGCCGGCATTTTATTCAGAATTAAAAGTATTTTACATGGACAGAATTAAAAGTTTTTTACATGGACATTAAATACTAGAATTATAGAAAAGTACTTTTAGAAAAGAATCGGTAGTAGGACGGAATCGTGTTGACCACAGATTAGTTTTTTCCTAATATTTCTTGCATCCTTTGACCGACTTCTTCGACTATGAGCTCGATGGAAAGCTTATCTGTTCCTCTTCTAGATGGCATTAACATATTTTACGAAAAGTCGTAAGAAATAAAATTATTTTTGATCAAAACTAAAATATCCTCGAATTCATTAAAGAAGAAGTACCTTATCAGACGAAAATATGCCTTATCTAATATGAGACATTTAAATTTTTTTAATTGCATAAATCGGCGGCATTTTATTCAGAATTAAAAGTATTTTACATGGACAAAAAATTCGTTTAATTTTTTCCCATTAAATACTAGAAATATAGAAAAGTACTTTGCGAAAAGAATCGGCAGTAGGACGGAATCGTGTTGACCACCGATTAGTTTTTTGCTAATAACTCTTGCATCCTTCGACCGACTTATTCGACTAAGAGGTCAATGGAAAGCTGATCTGTTCCTCTTTCAGATGGCATTAACATATTTCACGAAAAGTCATAAGAAATAAAATTTTGTTGATCAAAACTAAAATATTCTCGAAATCATTGAAGAAGAAGTATCTTATCAGACGAAAATATGCCTTATCTAATATGAGACATTTGAATTTTTTTAATTGCATAAATGGGTTGCATTTTATTCAGAATTATTAGTTTTTTACATGGACAAAAAATTCGTTTAATTTTTTCCCATTAAATACTAGAAATATAGAAAAGTACTTTGCGAAAAGAATCGGCAGTAGGACGGAATCGTGTTGACCACCGATTAGTTTTTTGCTAATAACTCTTGCATCCTTCGACCGACTTCTTCGACTAAGAGATCGATGGAAAGCTGATCTGTTCCTCTTTCAGATGGCATTAACATATTTTACGCAAAGTCATAAGAAATAAAATTTTTTTGATCAAAACTAAAATATTCTCGAAATCATTGAAGAAGAAGTATCTTATCAGACGAAAATATGCCTTATCTAATATGACACATTTGAATTTTTTTAATTGCATAAATGGGTTGCATTTTATTCAGAATTAATAGTTTTTACATGGACAAAAAATTCGTTTCATTTTTTCCCATTAAATACTAGAATTATAGAAAAGTACTTTGCGAAAAGAATCGGCAGTAGGACGGAATCGTGTTGACCACCGATTCGTTTTTTGCTAATAACTCTTGCATCCTTCGACCGACTTATTCGACTAAGAGGTCGATGGAAAGCTGATCTGTTCCTCTTTCAGATGGCATTAACATATTTCACGAAAAGTCATATGAAATAAAATTTTGTTGATCAAAACTAAAATATTCTCGAAATCATTGAAGAAGAAGTATCTTATCAGACGAAAATATGCCTTATCTAATATGAGACATTGGAATTTTTTTAATTGCATAAATGGGTTGCATTTTATTCAGAATTATTATTTTTTTACATGGACAAAAAATTCGTTTAATTTTTTCCCATTAAATACTAGAAATATAGAAAAGTACTTTGCGAAGAGAATCGGCAGTAGGACGGAATCGTGTTGACCACCGATTAGTTTTTTGCTAATAACTCTTGCATCCTCAGGCCGACTTTTTCGACTAAGAGCTGGATGGAAAGCTTATCTGTTCCTCTTTCAGATGGCATTAACATATTTTGCGAAAAGTCATAAGAAATAAAATTTTTCTGATCAAAACTAAAATATCCTCGAAATCATTGAAGAAGAAGTACCTTATCAGACGAAAATATGCCTTATCTAATAAGAGACATTAAAATTTTTTTAATTGCATAAATGGGCGGCATTTTATTCAGAATTAATAGTTTTTTACATGGACAAAACATTCGTTTAATTTTTTCCCATTAAATACTAGAATTATCGAAAAGTACTTTGCGAAAAAAATCGGTAGTAGGACGGAATCGTGTTGACCACCGATTAGTTTTTTGCTAATAACTCTTGCATCCTTCGACCGACTTCTTCGACTAAGAGCTCGATGGAAAGCTTATCTGTTCCTTTTCAGATGGCATTAACATATTTTACGAAAAGTCATAAGAAATAAAATTTTTCTGATCAAAACTCAAATATCCTCGAAATCATTGAAGAAGAAGTACCTTATCAGACGAAAATATGCCTTATCTAATAAGAGACATTAAAATTTTTTTAATTGCATAAATGGGCGGCATTTTATTCAGAATTAATAGTTTTTTACATGGACAAAAAATTCGTTTAATTTGTTCCCATTAAATACTAGAATTATAGAAAAGTACTTTGCGAAAAGAATCGGCAGTAGGACGGAATCGTGTTGACCACCGATTAGTTTTTTGCTAATAACTCTTGCATCCTCAGGCCGACTTTTTCGACTAAGAGCTGGATGGAAAGCTTATCTGTTCCTCTTTCAGATGGCATTAACATATTTTGCGAAAAGTCATAAGAAATAAAATTTTTTTGATCAAAACTAAAATATCCTCGGAATCATTGAAGGAGAAGTACCTTATCAGACGAAAATATGCCTTATACAATAAGAGACATTTAAATTTTTTTAATTGCATAAATGGGCGGCATTTTATTCAGAATTAATAGTTTTTTACATGGACAGAATTAAAAGTTTTTTACATGGACATTAAATACTAGAATTATAGAAAAGTACTTTGCGAAAAGAATCGGCAGTAGGACGGAATCGTGTTGACCACCGATTAGTTTTTTGCTAATATTTCCTGCATCCTTTGACCGACTTCTATGACTATGAGCTCGATGGAAAGCTTATCTGTCCCTCTTTCAGATGGCATTAACATATTTCACGAAAAGTCATAAGAAATAAAATTTTTTTGAACCAAAACTAAAATATTCTCGAAATCATTGAGGAAGAAGTACCTTATCAGACGAAAATATGCCTTATCTAATATGAGACATTTTAATTTTTTTAATTGCATAAATGGGTGGCATTTTATTCAGAATTAATAGTTTTTTACATGGACAAAAAATTCGTTTAATTTTTTTTTTGCGAAAAGAATTGGCAGTAGGACGTAATCGTGTTGACCACCGATTAGTTTTTTGCTAATATTTCTTGCATCCTTTGACCGACTTCTTCGACTATGAGTTCGATGGAAAGCTTATCTGTTCCTTTTCAGATGGCATTAACATATTTTACGAAAACACGTAAGAAATAAAATTTTTTTGATCAAAACTAAAATATCATCGAAATCATTGAAAATGAAGTACCTTATAAGACGAAAATATGCCTCATCTAATAAGAGACATTACCATTTTTTTAATTACATTAAGGGGCGGGATTTTATTCAGAATTAATAATTTTTTACATGGACAAAAAATTCGTTTAATTTTTTCCCATTAAATACTAGAATTATCGAAAAGTACTTTGCGAAAAAAATCGGTAGTAGGACGGAATCGTGTTGACCACCGATTAGTTTTTTGCTAATAACTCTTGCATCCTTCGACCGACTTCTTCGACTAAGAGCTCGATGGAAAGCTTATCTGTTCCTTTTCAGATGGCATTAACATATTTTACGAAAAGTCATAAGAAATAAAATTTTTCTGATCAAAACTAAAATATCCTCGAAATCATTGAAGAAGAAGTACCTTATCAGACGAAAATATGCCTTATCTAATAAGAGACATTAAAATTTTTTTAATTGCATAAATGGGCGGCATTTTATTCAGAATTAATAGTTTTTTACATGGACAAAACATTCGTTTAATTTGTTCCCATTAAATACTAGAATTATAGAAAAGTACTTTGCGAAAAGAATCAGCAGTAGGACGGAATCGTGTTGACCACCGATTAGTTTTTTGATAATAACTCTTGCATCCTTCGGCCGACTTTTTCGACTAAGAGCTGGATGGAAAGCTTATCTGTTTCTCTTTCAGATGGCATTAACATATTTTGCGAAAAGTCATAAGAAATAAAATTTTTTTGATCAAAACTAAAATTTCCTCGGAATCATTGAAGGAGAAGTACCTTATCAGACGAAAATATGCCTTATCTAATAAGAGACATTTAAATTTTTTTAATTGCATAAATGGGCGGCATTTTATTCAGAATTAATAGTTTTTTACATGGAGAAAAAATTCGTTTAATTTTTTCCCATTAAATACTAGAATTATAGAAAAGTACTTTGCGAAAATAATCGGTAGTAGGTCGGAATCGTGTTGACCACCGATTAGTTTTTTGCTAATAACTCTTGCATCCTTCGACCGACTTCTTCGACTAAGAGCTCGATGGAAAGCTTATCTGTTCCTCTTTCAGATGGCATTAACATATTTTACGAAAAGTCATAAGAAATAAAATTTTTTTTGATCAAAACTAAAATATCCTTGAAATCATTGAAAAAGAAGTAGCTTATCAGACGAAAATATGCCTTATCTAATAAGAGACATTAAAATTTTTTTTAATTGCATAAATGGGCGGTATTTTATTCAGAATTAATAGTTTTTTACATGGACAGAATTAAAAGTTTTTTACATGGACATTAAATACTAGAATTATAGAAAAGTACTTTGCGAAAAGAATCGGTAGTAGGACGGAATCGTGTTGACCACCGATTAGTTTTCTGCTAATAACTCTTGCATCCTTCGACCGACTTCTTCGACTAAGAGCTCGATTGAAAGCTTATCTGTTCCTTTTCAGATGGCATTAACATATTTTACGAAAAGTCATAAGAAATAAAATTTTTTGGATCAAAACTTAAACATCCTCGAAATCATTGAAGAAGAAGTAACTTATCAGTCGAAAATATGCCTTATCTAATAAGAGACATTTAAATTTTTTTAATTGCATAAATGTTCGGCATTTTATTCAGAATTTATAGTTTTTTACATGGACAGAAAATTCGTTTAATTTTTTCCCATTAAATTCTAGAATTATAGAAAAGTACTTTGCAAAAAGAATCGGCAGTAGGACGGAATCGTGTTGACCACCGATTAGTTTTTTGCTTATATTTCTTGCATCTTTTGACCGACTTCTTCGACTATGTGCTCGATGGAAAGCTTATCTGTTCCTTTTCAGATGGCATTAACATATTTTACGAAAAGTCATAAGAGATAAAATTTTTTTGATCAAAACTAAAATATCCTCGAAATCATTGAAGAAGAAGTACCTTATCAGACGAAAATATGCCATCTTTCAGATGGCATTAACATATTTTACGAAAAGTTGTAAGAAATAAAATTTTTTTGATCAAAACTAAAATATCCACGAAATCATTGAAGAAGAAGTACCTTATCAGACGAAAATATGCCATCTTTCAGATGGCATTAACATATTTTACGAAAAGTTGTAAGAAATAAAATTTTTTTGATCAAAACTAAAATATCCACGAAATCATTGAAAAAGAAGTACATTATCACACGAAAATATGCCTTATCTAATAAGAGACATTTAAATTTTTTTAATTGCATAAATGGGCGGCATTTTATTCAAAATTAATAGTTCTTTACATGGACAAAAAATTCGTTTAATTTTTTCCCATTAAATACTACAATTATAGAAAAGTACTTTGCGAAAATAACAATAACTCTTGCATCCTTTCATCGACTTCTTCGACTAAGGGCTTGATGGAGAGCTTATCTGTTCCTCTTTCAGATGGCATTAACATATTTTACGAAAAGTCATAAGAAATAAAATTTTTTGGATCAAAACTATAATATCCTCGAAATCATTGAAAAAGAAGTAGCTTATCAGACGAAAATATGCCTTATCTAATAAGAGACATTAAAATTTTTTTTAATTGCATAAATGGGCGGTATTTTATTCAGAATTAATAGTTTTTTACATGGACAAAAAATTCGTTTAATTTTTTTTTTGCGAAAAGAATCGGCAGTAGGACGGAATCGTGTTGACCACCGATTAGTTTTTTGCTAATATTTCTTGCATCCTTTGACCGACTTCTTCGACTATGAGCTCGATGGAAAGCTTATCTGTTCCTTTTCAGATGGCATTAACATATTTTACGAAAACACGTAAGAAATAAAATTTTTTTGATCAAAACTAAAATATCATCGAATTCATTGAAGAAGAAGTACCTTATCAGACGAAAATATGCCTTATCTAATAAGAGACATTAAAATTTTTTTAATTGCATAAATGGGCGGCATTTTATTCAGAATTAATAGTTTGTTACATGGACAAAAAATTCGTTTAATTTGTTCCCATTAAATACTAGAATTATAGAAAAGTACTTAGCGAAAAGAATCAGCAGTAGGACGGAATCGTGTTGACCACCGATTAGTTTTTTGATAATAACTCTTGCATCCTTCGGCCGACTTTTTCGACTAAGAGCTGGAGGGAAAGCTTATCTGTTCCTCTTTCAGATGGCAATAACATATTTTGCGAAAAGTCATAAGAAATAAAATTTTTTTGATCAAAACTAAAATATCCTCGGAATCATTGAAGGAGAAGTACCTTATCAGACGAAAATATGCCTTATCTAATAAGAGACATTTAAATTTTTTTAATTGCATAAATGGGCGGCATTTTATTCAGAATTAATAGTTTTTTACATGGACAAAAAATTCGTTTAATTTTTTCCCATTAAATACTAGAATTATAGAAAAGTACTTTGCGAAAATAATCGGCAGTAGGACGGAATCGTGTTGACCACCGATTAGTTTTTTGCTAATAACTCTTGCATCCTTCGACGTTCTTCTTCGACTAAGAGCTCGATGGAAAGCTTATCTGTTCCTCTTTCAGATGGCATTAACATATTTTACGAAAAGTCATAAGAAATAAAATTTTTTGAATCAAAACTTAAACATCCTCGAAATCATTGAAGAAGAAGTAACTTATCAGACGAAAATATGCCTTATATAATAAGAGACATTTAAATTTTTTTAATTGCATAAATGGGCGGCATTTTATTCAGAATTAATAGTTTTTTACATGGACAGAAAATTCGTTTAATTTTTTCCCATTAAATTCTAGAATTATAGAAAAGTACTTTGCAAAAAGAATCGGCAGTAGGACGGAATCGTGTTGACCACCGATTAGTTTTTTGCTAATATTTCTTGCATCCTTTGACCGACTTCTTCGACTATGTGCTCGATGGAAAGCTTATCTGTTCCTTTTCAGATGGCATTAACATATTTTACGAAAAGTCATAAGAGATAAAATTTTTTTGATCAAAACTAAAATATCCTCGAAATCATTGAAGAAGAAGTACCTTATCAGACGAAAATATGCCATCTTTCAGATGGCATTAACATATTTTACGAAAAGTTGTAAGAAATAAAATTTTTTTGATCAAAACTAAAATATCAACGAAATCATTGAAGAAGAAATACCTTATCAGACGAAAATATGCCTTATCTAATAAGAGACATTTAAATTTTTTTAATTGCATAAATGGGCGGCATTTTATTCAGAATTAATAGTTTTTTACATGGACAGAATTAAAAGTTTTTTACATGGACATTAAATACTAGAATTATAGAAAAGTACTTTGCGAAAAGAATCGGCTGTAGGACGGAATCGTGTTGACCACCGATTAGTTTTTTGCTAATATTTCTTGCATCCTTTGACCGACTTCTATGACTATGAGCTCGATGGAAAGCTTATCTGTCCCTCTTTCAGATGGCATTAACATATTTCACGAAAAGTCATAAGAAATAAAATTTTTTTGAACCAACACTAAAATATTCTCGAAATCATTGAGGAAGAAGTACCTTATCAGACGAAAATATGCCTTATCTAATATGAGACATTTTAATTTTTTTAATTGCATAAATGGGTGGCATTTTATTCAGAATTAATAGTTTTTTACATGGACAAAAAATTCGTTTAATTTTTTTTTTGCGAAAAGTATTGGCTGTAGGACGTAATCGTGTTGACCACCGATTAGTTTTTTGCTAATATTTCTTGCATCCTTTGACCGACTTCTTCGACTATGAGTTCGATGGAAAGCTTATCTGTTCCTTTTCAGATGGCATTAACATATTTTACGAAAACACGTAAGAAATCAAATTTTTTTGATCAAAACTAAAATATCATCGAAATCATTGAAAATGAAGTACCTTATAAGACGAAAATATGCCTCATCTAATAAGAGACATTACCATTTTTTTAATTACATTAAGGGGCGGGATTTTATTCAGAATTAATAATTTTTTACATGGACAAAAAATTCGTTTAATTTTTTCCCATTAAATACTAGAATTATCGAAAAGTACTTTGCGAAAAAAATCGGTAGTAGGACGGAATCGTGTTGACCACCGATTAGTTTTTTGCTAATAACTCTTGCATCCTTCGACCGACTTCTTCGACTAAGAGCTCGATGGAAAGCTTATCTGTTCCTTTTCAGATGGCATTAACATATTTTACGAAAAGTCATAAGAAATAAAATTTTTCTGATCAAAACTAAAATATCCTCGAAATCATTGAAGAAGAAGAACCTTATCAGACGAAAATATGCCTTATCTAATAAGAGACATTAAAATTTTTTTAATTGCATAAATGGGCGGCATTTTATTCAGAATTAATAGTTTTTTACATGGACAAAACATTCGTTTAATTTGTTCCCATTAAATACTAGAATTATAGAAAAGTACTTTGCGAAAAGAATCAGCAGTAGGACGGAATCGTGTTGACCACCGATTAGTTTTTTGATAATAACTCTTGCATCCTTCGGCCGACTTTTTCGACTAAGAGCTGGATGGAAAGCTTATCTGTTCCTCTTTCAGATGGCATTAACATATTTCTCGAAAAGTCATAAGAAATAAAATTTTTTTGATCAAAACTAAAATATCCTCGGAATCATTGAAGGAGAAGTACCTTATCAGACGAAAATATGCCTTATCTAATAAGAGACATTTAAATTTTTTTAATTGCATAAATGGGCGGCATTTTATTCAGAATTAATAGTTTTTTACATGGAGAAAAAATTCGTTTAATTTTTTCCCATTAAATACTAGAATTATAGAAAAGTACTTTGCGAAAATAATCGGTAGTAGGACGGAATCGTGTTGACCACCGATTAGTTTTTTGCTAATAACTCTTGCATCCTTCGACCGACTTCTTCGACAAAGAGCTCGATGGAAAGCTTATCTGTTCCTTTTCAGATGGCATTAACATATTTTACGAAAAGTCATAAGAAATAAAATTTTTCTGATCAAAACTAAAATATCCTCGAAATCATTGAAGAAGAAGAACCTTATCAGACGAAAATATGCCTTATCTAATAAGAGACATTAAAATTTTTTTAATTGCATAAATGGGCGGCATTTTATTCAGAATTAATAGTTTTTTACATGGAGAAAAAATTCGTTTAATTTTTTCCCATTAAATACTAGAATTATAGAAAAGTACTTTGCGAAAATAATCGGCAGTAGGACGGAATCGTGTTGACCACCGATTAGTTTTTTGCTAATAACTCTTGCATCCATCGACCGACTTCTTCGACTAAGAGCTCGATGGAAAGCTTATCTGTTCCTCTTTCAGATGGCATTAACATATTATACGAAAAGTCATAAGAAATAAAATTTTTTTTGATCAAAACTAAAATATCCTTGAAATCATTGAAAAAGAAGTAGCTTATCAGACGAAAATATGCCTTATCTAATAAGAGACATTAAAATTTTTTTTAATTGCATAAATGGGCGGCATTTTATTCAGAATTAATAGTTTTTTACATGGACAGAATTAAAAGTTTTTTACATGGACATTAAATACTAGAATTATAGAAAAGTACTTTGCGAAAAGAATCGGTAGTAGGACGGAATCGTGTTGACCACCGATTAGTTTTCTGCTAATAACTCTTGCATCCTTCGACCGACTTCTTCGACTAAGAGCTCGATGGAAAGCTTATCTGTTCCTTTTCAGATGGCATTAACATATTTTACGAAAAGTCATAAGAAATAAAATTTTTTGGATCAAAACTTAAACATCCTCGAAATCATTGAAGAAGAAGTAACTTATCAGTCGAAAATATGCCTTATCTAATAAGAGACATTTAAATTCTTTTAATTGCATAAATGGGCGGCATTTTATTCAGAATTAATAGTTTTTTACATGGACAGAAAATTCGTTTAATTTTTTCCCATTAAATTCTAGAATTATAGAAAAGTACTTTGCGAAAATAACAATAACTCTTGCATCCTTTCATCGACTTCTTCGACTAAGAGCTTGATGGAGAGCTTATCTGTTCCTCTTTCAGATGGCATTAACATATTTTACGAAAAGTCATAAGAAATAAAATTTGTTTGATCAAAACTAAAATATTCTCGAAATCATTGAAGAAGAAGTACCTTATCAGACGAAAATATGCCTTAACTAATAAGAGACATTTAAATTTTTTTAATTGCATAAATGGACGGCATTTTATTCAGAATTAATAGTTTTTTACATGAAAAAAAAATTCGCTTAATTTTTTTCCATTAAATACTAGAATTATAGAAAAGTACTTTGAGAAAAGAATCGGCAGTAGGACGGAATCGTGTTGACCACCGATTAGTTTTTTGCTAATATTTCTTGCATCCTTCGACCGACTTTTTCGACTTAGAGCTCGATGGAAAGCTTATCTGTCCCTCTTTCAGATGGCATTAACATATTTCACGAAAAGTCATAAGAAATAAAATTTTTTTTAACCAAAACTAAAATATTCTCGAAATCATTGAGGAAGAAGTACCTTATCAGACGAAAATATGCCTTATCTAATATGAGACATTTAAATTTTTTTAAATTCCAAAAATGGGTGGCATTTTATTCAGAATTAATAGTTTTTTACATGGACAAAAAATTCGTTTAATTTTTTTTTTGCGAAAAGAATCGGCAGTAGGACGGAATCGTGTTGACCACCAATTAGTTTTTTGCTTATATTTCTTGCATCCTTTGACCGACTTCTTCGACTATGAGCTCGATGGAAAGCTTATATGTTCCTTTTCAGATGGCATTAACATATTTTACGAAAACACGTAAGAAATAAAATTTTTTTGATCAAAACTAAAATATCATCGAAATCATTGAAGAAGAAGTACCTTATCAGACGAAAATATGCCTTATCTAATAAGAGACATTAAAATTTTTTTAATTGCATAAATGGGCGGCATTTTATTCAGAATTAATCAGAAGAATCAGCAGTAGGACGGAATCGTGTTGACCACCGATTAGTTTTTTGATAATAACTCTTGCATCCTTCGACCGACTTTTTCGACTAAGAGCTGGATGGAAAGCTTATCTGTTTCTCTTTCAGATGGCATTAACATATTTTGCGAAAAGTCATAAGAAATAAAATTTTTTTGATCAAAACTAAAATATCCTCGGAATCATTGAAGGAGAAGTACCTTATCAGACGAAAATATGCCTTATCTAATAAGAGACATTTAAATTTTTTTAATTGCATAAATGGGCGGCATTTTATTCAGAATTAATAGTTTTTTACATGGACAAAAAATTCGTTTAATTTTTTCCCATTAAATACTAGAATTATAGAAAAGTACTTTGCGAAAATAATCGGCAGTAGGACGGAATCGTGTTGACCACCGATTAGTTTTTATACTTTTCACTTATGTGAAATAGTATATTAACTTTGTCACGGAGTTTGTAACAGATCGAAATATTAATTTCCGACTATATAAAGTATATATATTCTTGATCAGGACGACAAGACGAGTTGATTTAGCCATGTCCGTCTGTCCGTCTGTCCGTCTGTCCGTCTGTCGGTCTGTCTGTCTGTCTGTCTGTATGTATGCAAACTAGTCCCTCAGTTTTGAAGCTATCGAGCTGAAACTTTGCACAGAGTCTTAGAATTTATTACGATGAATCATTCGTCGGAACCAGCATGATCGGATTATTGGAACAGGTAGCTCCCATACGAAAAGAAGAAGAAAAGTGAACAAAACTTGAATCGTTGTATGGAAAACTTTTTTGTTTTGTACAATAGAGTGCTGAAATTTTAAACATAGTTGTTTTACATAGTCCGACTACATGCCTGAAAGTTTCATTGAGATTGGACATCTGGAACTGGTAGCTCCCATACAAAATGAAGAAGAGGAAGAGAAGGAATATTCACGTCGTTGTATGGAAAACTTTTTTGTTTCTTAACCAATTGACTTGAAATTTTAAAGTTATGTTCTTAGGGAGGAATGAAATCTATTTTGACCAAATGTGGGCGTAACCACGCGTAGCCACGCCCACTTATAGCGAAAATTTACCCGTTGTATGGAAAACTTTTTTTGTTTTTTAACCAATTGACTTGAAACTTTACAGTTATGTTCTTAGAGAGGAATGAAAACTATTTTGACCAAAAGTGGGCGTAGCCAGGCGTAGCCACGCCCACTTATAGCGAAAATTGACCCATTGTATGGAAAACTTTTTTGTTTCTTAACCAATTGACTTGAAACTTTGCAGTTATGCTCTTAGGGAGGAATGAAAACTATTTTGATCAAAAGTGGGCGTGGCCACGCCCACTTATAGCTTAACTTGAACCTTTGTATGGAAAACTTTTTTGTTTTTCAACCAATTGACTTGAAACTTTACAGTTATGTTCTTAGGGAGGAATGAAAACTATTTTAACCAAAAGTGGGCGTAGCCACGCCTACTTATAGCGAAAATTGACCCGTTGTATGGAAAACTTTTTTGTTTTTTAACCAATTGACTTGAAACTTTGCAGTTATGCTCTTAGGGAGGAATGAAAACTATTTTGACCAAAAGTGGGCGTAGCCAGGCGTAGCCACGCCCACTTATAGCGAAAATTGACCCGTTGTATGGAAAACTTTTTTGTTTCTTAACCAATTGACTTGAAACTTTGCAGTTACGTTCTTAGGGAGGAATGAAAACTATTTTGACGAAAAGTGGGCGTAGCCACGCCCTTTTATAGCGAAAATTGACCCTTTGTATGGAAAACTTTTTTGTTTTTTAACCAATTGACTTAAAACTTTACAGTTATGTTCCTAGAGAGGAATGAAAACTATTTTGACCAAAAGTGGGCGTAGCCACGCCTACTTATAGCAAAAATTGACCCGTTGTATGGAAAACTTTTTTGTTTTTTAACCAATTGACTTGAAACTTTGCAGTTATGCTCTTAGGGAAGAATGAAAACTATTTTGATCAAAAGTGGGCATGGCCACGCCCACTTATAGCTTAACTTGACCCTTTGTATGGAAAACTTTTTGGTTTTTTAATCAATTGACTTGAAACTTTACAGTTATGTTCCTAGAGAGGAATGAAAACTATTTTGACCAAAAGTGGGCGTAGTCACGTCTATAGCAAAAATTGACCCGTTGTATGGAAAACTTTTTTGTTTTTTAACCAATTGACTTGAAACTTTACAGTTATGTTCTTAGGAAGGAATGAAAACTATTTTGACCAAATTTGGGCATGGCTACGCCCACTTATCGAAAAACTTGAACCGTTGTATGGAAAAATTTTTTGTTTTTTAACGAATTGACTTGAAACATTACAGTTATGTTGTTAGGGAGGCATGAAAACTATTCATTTAGGTTTTTTATAGTGACACAAAGTGAAAAGTATTATAGCTTCAGCCTTGCTGAAGATAGCGTCCTTACTGGTTTGCTAATAACTCTTGCATCCTTCGACCTACTTCTTCGACTAAGAGCTCGATGGAAAGCTTATCTGTTCCTCTTTCAGATGGCATTAACATATTTTACGAAAAGTCATAAGAAATAAAATTTTTTGGATCAAAACTTAAACATCCTCGAAATCATTGAAGAAGAAGTACCTTATCAGACGAAAATATGCCTTATCTAATAAGAGACATTTAAATTTTTTTAATTGCATAAATGGGCGGCATTTTATTCAGAATTAATAGTTTTTTACATGGACAGAAAATTCGTTTAATTTTTTCCCATTAAATTCTAGAATTATAGAAAAGTACTTTGCAAAAAGAATCGGCAGTAGGACGGAATCGTGTTGACCACCGATTAGTTTTTTGCTAATATTTCTTGCATCCTTTGACCGACTTCTTCGACTATGTGCTCGATGGAAAGCTTATCTGTTCCTTTTCAGATGGCATTAACATATTTTACGAAAAGTCATAAGAGATAAAATTTTTTTGATCAAAACTAAAATATCCTCGAAATCATTGAAGAAGAAGTACCTTATCAGACGAAAATATGCCATCTTTCAGATGGCATTAACATATTTTACGAAAAGTTGTAAGAAATAAAATTTTTTTGATCAAAACTAAAATATCAACGAAATCATTGAAGAAGAAATACCTTATCAGACGAAAATATGCCATCTTTCAGATGGCATTAACATATTTTACGAAAAGTTGTAAGAAATAAAATTTTTTTGATCAAAACTAAAATATCCTCGGAATCATTAAAGAAGAAGTACCTTATCAGACGAAAATAGGCCTTATATAATAAGAGACATTTAAATTTTTTTAATTGCATAAATGGGCGGCATTTTATTCAGAATTAATAGTTTTTTACATGGACAAAAAATTCGTTTAATTTGTTCACATTAAATACTAGAATTATAGAAAAGTACTTTACGAAAATAATCGGCAGTAGGACGGAATCGTGTTGACCACCGATTAGTTTTTTGCTAATAACTCTTGCATCCTTCGACCGACTTCTTCGACTAAGAGCTCGATGGAAAGCTTATCTGTTCCTCTTCAGATGGCATTAACATATTTTACGAAAAGTCATATGAGATAAAATTTTTTTGATCAAAACTAAAATATCCTCGAAATCATTGAAGAAGAAGTACCTTATCCGACGAAAATATGCCATCTTTCAGATGGCATTAACATATTTTACGAAAAGTTGTAAGAAATAAAATTTTTTTGATCAAAACTAAAATATCCACG
This sequence comes from Phortica okadai, assembly GCA_034638295.1. NCBI lineage: Eukaryota > Metazoa > Arthropoda > Insecta > Diptera > Drosophilidae > Phortica > Phortica okadai. The sequence continues at coordinate 24,483,459 of CM067850.1, read as the reverse complement.
AAATCATTGAAGAAGAAGTACCTTATCAGACGAAAATATGCCATCTTTCAGATGGCATTAACATATTTTACGAAAAGTTGTAAGAAATAAAATTTTTTTGATCAAAACTAAAATATCCACGAAATCATTGAAAAAGAAATACCTTATCACACGAAAATATGCCTTATCTAATAAGAGACATTTAAATTTTTTTAATTGCATAAATGGGCGGCATTTTATTCAGAATTAATAGTTCTTTACATGGACAAAAAATTCGTTTAATTTTTTTCCATTAAATACTACAATTATAGAAAAGTACTTTGCGAAAATAACAATAAGTCTTGCATCCTTTCATCGACTTCTTCGACTAAGAGCTTGATGGAGAGCTTATCTGTTCCTCTTTCAGATGGCGTTAACATATTTTACGAAAAGTCATAAGAAATAAAATTTGTTTGATCAAAACTAAAATATTCTCGAAATCATTGAAGAAGAAGTACCTTATCAGACGAAAATATGCCTTATCTAATAAGAGACATTTAAATTTTTTTAATTGCATAAATGGACGGCATTTTATTCAGAATTAATAGTTTTTTACATGAAAAAAAAATTGGCTTAATTTTTTTTCCATTAAATACTAGAAATATAAAAAAGTACTTTGAGAAAAGAATCGGCAGTAGGACGGAATCGTGTTGACCACCGATTAGTTTTTTGCTAATATTTCTTGCATCCTTCGACCGACTTTTTCGACTAAGAGCTCGATGGAAAGCTTATCTGTGCCTCTTTCAGATGGCATTAACATATTTTACGAAAAGTCATAAGAAATAAAATTTTTTTTGATCAAAACTAAAATATCCTCGAAATCATTGAAAAAGAAGTAGCTTATCAGACGAAAATATGCCTTATCTTATAAGAGACATTTAAGTTTTTTAATTGCATAAATGGGCGGTATTTTATTCAGAATTAATAGTTTTTTACATGGAAAAAAATTTTGCTTAATTTTTTTCCATTAAATACTAGAACTATAGAAAAGTACTTTGAGAAAAGAATCGGCAGTAGGACGGAATCGTGTTGACCACCGATTAGTTTTTTGCTAATAACTCTTGCATCCTTCGACCGACTTCTTCGACTATGTGCTCGATGGAAAGCTTATCTGTTCCTCTTTCAGATGGCATTAACATATTTTACGAAAAGTCATAAGAAATAAAATTTTTTTTGATCAAAACTAAAATATCCTTGAAATCATTGAAAAAGAAGTAGCTTATCAGACGAAAATATGCCTTATCTAATAAGAGACATTAAAATTTTTTTTTAATGCATAAATGGGCGGTATTTTATTCAGAATTAATAGTTTTTTACATGGACAGAATTAAAAGTTTTTTACATGGACATTAAATACTAGAATTATAGAAAAGTACTTTGCGAAAAGAATCGGTAGTAGGACGGAATCGTGTTGACCACCGATTAGTTTTCTGCTAATAACTCTTGCATCCTTCGACCGACTTCTTCGACTAAGAGCTCGATGGAAAGCTTATCTGTTCCTTTTCAGATGGCATTAACATATTTTACGAAAAGTCATAAGAAATAAAATTTTTTGGATCAAAACTTAAACATCCTCGAAATCATTGAAGAAGAAGTAACTTATCAGACGAAAATATGCCTTATCTAATAAGAGACATTTAAATTTTTTTAATTGCATAAATGGACGGCATTTTATTCAGAATTAATAGTTTTTTACATGAAAAAAAAATTCGATTAATTTTTTTCCATTAAATACTAGAATTATAGAAAAGTACTTTGAGAAAAGAATCGGCAGTAGGACGGAATCGTGTTGACCACCGATTAGTTTTTTGCTAATATTTCTTGCATCCTTCGACCGACTTTTTCGACTTAGAGCTCGATGGAAAGCTTATCTGTCCCTCTTTCAGATGGCATTAACATATTTCACGAAAAGTCATAAGAAATAAAATTTTTTTTAACCAAAACTAAAATATTCTCGAAATCATTGAGGAAGAAGTACCTTATCAGACGAAAATATACCTTATCTAATATGAGACATTTAAATTTTTTTAAATTCCAAAAATGGGTGGCATTTTATCCAGAATTAATAGTTTTTTACATGGACAAAAAATTCGTTTAATTTTTTTTTTGCGAAAAGAATCGGCAGTAGGACGGAATCGTGTTGACCACCGATTGGTTTTTTGCTAATATTTCTTGCATCCTTTGACCGACTTCTTCGACTATGAGCTCGATGGAAAGCTTATCTGTTCCTTTTCAGATGGCATTAACATATTTTACGAAAACACGTAAGAAATAAAATTTTTTTGATCAAAACTAAAATATCATCGAAATCATTGAAGAAGTAGTACCTTATCAGACGAAAATATGCTTTATCTAATAAGAGACATTAAAATTTTTTTAATTGCATAAATGGGCGGCATTTTATTCAGAATTAATCAGAAGAATCAGCAGTAGGACGGAATCGTGTTGACCACCGATTAGTTTTTTGATAATAACTCTTGCATCCTTCGGCCGACTTTTTCGACTAAGAGCTGGAGGGAAAGCTTATCTGTTCCTCTTTCAGATGGCAATAACATATTTTGCGAAAAGTCATAAGAAATAAAATTTTTTTGATCAAAACTAAAATATCCTCGGAATCATTGAAGGAGAAGTACCTTATCAGACGAAAATATGCCTTATCTAATAAGAGACATTTAAATTTTTTTAATTGCATAAATGGGCGGCATTTTATTCAGAATTAATAGTTTTTTACATGGACAAAAAATTCGTTTAATTTTTTCCCATTAAATACTAGAATTATAGAAAAGTACTTTGCGAAAATAATCGGCAGTAGGACGGAATCGTGTTGACCACCGATTAGTTTTTTGCTAATAACTCTTGCATCCTTCGACCTACTTCTTCGACTAAGAGCTCGATGGAAAGCTTATCTGTTCCTCTTTCAGATGGCATTAACATATTTTACGAAAAGTCATAAGAAATAAAATTTTTTGGATCAAAACTTAAACATCCTCGAAATCATTGAAGAAGAAGTAACTTATCAGACGAAAATATGCCTTATATAATAAGAGACATTTAAATTTTTTTAATTGCATAAATGGGCGGCATTTTATTCAGAATTAATAGTTTTTTACATGGACAAAAAATTCGTTTAATTTGTTCACATTAAATACTAGAATTATAGAAAAGTACTTTGCGAAAATAATCGGCAGTAGGACGGAATCGTGTTGACCACCGATTAGTTTTTTGCTAATATTTCTTGCATCCTTTGACCGACTTCTTCGACTATGTGCTCGATGGAAAGCTTATCTGTTCCTTTTCAGATGGCATTAACATATTTTACGAAAAGTCATAAGAGATAAAATTTTTTTGATCAAAACTAAAATATCCTCGAAATCATTGAAGAAGAAGTACCTTATCAGACGAAAATATGCCATCTTTCAGATGGCATTAACATATTTTACGAAAAGTTGTAAGAAATAAAATTTTTTTGATCAAAACTAAAATATCAACGAAATCATTGAAGAAGAAATACCTTATCAGACGAAAATATGCCATCTTTCAGATGGCATTAACATATTTTACGAAAAGTTGTAAGAAATAAAATTTTTTTGATCAAAACTAAAATATCCTCGGAATCATTAAAGAAGAAGTACCTTATCAGACGAAAATATGCCTTATCTAATAAGAGACATTAAAATTTTTTTAATTGCATAAATGGGCGGCATTTTATTCAGAATTAATAGTTTTTTACATGGACAAAAAATTCGTTTAATTTGTTCACATTAAATACTAGAATTATAGAAAAGTACTTTGCGAAAATAATCGGCAGTAGGACGGAATCGTGTTGACCACCGATTAGTTTTTTGCTAATAACTCTTGCATCCTTCGACCGACTTCTTCGACTAAGAGCTCGATGGAAAGCTTATCTGTTCCTCTTCAGATGGCATTAACATATTTTACGAAAAGTCATAAGAAATAAAATTTTTTGGATCAAAACTTAAACATCCTCGAAATCATTGAAGAAGAAGTAACTTATCAGACGAAAATATGCCTTATCTAATAAGAGACATTTAAATTTTTTTAATTGCATAAATGGGCGGCATTTTATTCAGAATTAATAGTTTTTTACATGGACAGAAAATTCGTTTAATTTTTTCCCATTAAATTCTAGAATTATAGAAAAGTACTTTGCAAAAAGAATCGGCAGTAGGACGGAATCGTGTTGACCACCGATTAGTTTTTTGCTAATATTTCTTGCATCCTTTGACCGACTTCTTCGACTATGTGCTCGATGGAAAGCTTATCTGTTCCTTTTCAGATGGCATTAACATATTTTACGAAAAGTCATAAAAGATAAAATTTTTTTGATCAAAACTAAAATATCCTCGAAATCATTGAAGAAGAAGTACCTTATCAGACGAAAATATGCCATCTTTCAGATGGCATTAACATATTTTACGAAAAGTTGTAAGAAATAAAATTTTTTTGATCAAAACTAAAATATCAACGAAATGATTGAAGAAGAAATACCTTATCAGACGAAAATATGCCATCTTTCAGATGGCATTAACATATTTTACGAAAAGTTGTAAGAAATAAAATTTTTTTGATCAAAACTAAAATATCCTCGGAATCATTAAAGAAGAAGTACCTTATCAGACGAAAATATGCCTTATCTAATAAGAGACATTAAAATTTTTTTAATTGCATAAATGGGCGGCATTTTATTCAGAATTAATAGTTTTTTACATGGACAAAAAATTCGTTTAATTTGTTCACATTAATTACTAGAATTATAGAAAAGTACTTTGCGAAAATAATCGGCAGTAGGACGGAATCGTGTTGACCACCGATTAGTTTTTTGCTAATAACTCTTGCATCCTTCGACCGACTTCTTCGACTAAGAGCTCGATGGAAAGCTTATCTGTTCCTCTTTCAGATGGCATTAACATATTTTACGAAAAGTCATAAGAAATAAAATTTTTTTTGATCAAAACTAAAATATCCTTGAAATCATTGAAAAAGAAGTAGCTTATCAGACGAAAATATGCCTTATCTAATAAGAGACATTAAAATTTTTTTAATTGCATAAATGGGCGGCATTTTATTCAGAATTAATAGTTTTTTACATGGACAAAAAATTCGTTTAATTTGTTCACATTAAATACTAGAATTATAGAAAAGTACTTTGCGAAAATAATCGGCAGTAGGACGGAATCGTGTTGACCACCGATTAGTTTTTTGCTAATAACTCTTGCATCCTTCGACCGACTTCTTCGACTAAGAGCTCGATGGAAAGCTTATCTGTTCCTCTTCAGATGGCATTAACATATTTTACGAAAAGTCATAAGAAATAAAATTTTTTGGATCAAAACTTAAACATCCTCGAAATCATTGAAGAAGAAGTAACTTATCAGACGAAAATATGCCTTATCTAATAAGAGACATTTAAATTTTTTTAATTGCATAAATGGGCGGCATTTTATTCAGAATTAATAGTTTTTTACATGGACAGAAAATTCGTTTAATTTTTTCCCATTAAATTCTAGAATTATAGAAAAGTACTTTGCAAAAAGAATCGGCAGTAGGACGGAATCGTGTTGACCACCGATTAGTTTTTTGCTAATATTTCTTGCATCCTTTGACCGACTTCTTCGACTATGTGCTCGATGGAAAGCTTATCTGTTCCTTTTCAGATGGCATTAACATATTTTACGAAAAGTCATATGAGATAAAATTTTTTTGATCAAAACTAAAATATCCTCGAAATCATTGAAGAAGAAGTACCTTATCCGACGAAAATATGCCATCTTTCAGACGGCATTAACATATTTTACAAAAAGTTGTAAGAAATAAAATTTTTTTGATCAAAACTAAAATATCCACGAAATCATTGAAGAAGAAGTACCTTATCAGACGAAAATATGCCATCTTTCAGATGGCATTAACATATTTTACGAAAAGTTGTAAGAAATAAAATTTTTTTGATCAAAACTAAAATATCCACGAAATCATTGAAAAAGAAATACCTTATCACACGAAAATATGCCTTATCTAATAAGAGACATTTAAATTTTTTTAATTGCATAAATGGGCGGCATTTTATTCAGAATTAATAGTTCTTTACATGGACAAAAAATTCGTTTAATTTTTTTCCATTAAATACTACAATTATAGAAAAGTACTTTGCGAAAATAACAATAAGTCTTGCATCCTTTCATCGACTTCTTCGACTAAGAGCTTGATGGAGAGCTTATCTGTTCCTCTTTCAGATGGCGTTAACATATTTTATCATTGAAGAAGAAGAAGAAGTACCTTATCAGACGAAAATATGCCTTATCTAATAAGAGACATTTAAATTTTTTTAATTGCATAAATGGACGGCATTTTATTCAGAATTAATAGTTTTTTACATGAAAAAAAAATTGGCTTAATTTTTTTTCCATTAAATACTAGAATTATAGAAAAGTACTTTGAGAAAAGAATCGGCAGTAGGACGGAATCGTGTTGACCACCGATTAGTTTTTTGCTAATATTTCTTGCATCCTTCGACCGACTTTTTCGACTAAGAGCTCGATGGAAAGCTTATCTGTGCCTCTTTCAGATGGCATTAACATATTTTACGAAAAGTCATAAGAAATAAAATTTTTTTTGATCAAAACTAAAATATCCTCGAAATCATTGAAAAAGAAGTAGCTTATCAGACGAAAATATGCCTTATCTTATAAGAGACATTTAAGTTTTTTAATTGCATAAATGGGCGGTATTTTATTCAGAATTAATAGTTTTTTACATGGAAAAAAATTTTGCTTAATTTTTTTCCATTAAATACTAGAACTATAGAAAAGTACTTTGAGAAAAGAATCGGCAGTAGGACGGAATCGTGTTGACCACCGATTAGTTTTTTGCTAATAACTCTTGCATCCTTCGACCGACTTCTTCGACTAAGAGCTCGATGGAAAGCTTATCTGTTCCTTTTCAGATGGCATTAACATATTTTACGAAAAGTCATAAGAAATAAAATTTTTTGGATCAAAACTTAAACATCCTCGAAATCATTGAAGAAGAAGTAACTTATCAGACGAAAATATGCCTTATCTAATAAGAGACATTTAAATTTTTTTAATTGCATAAATGGGCGGCATTTTATTCAGAATTAATAGTTTTTTTACATGGACAGAAAATTCGTTTAATTTTTTCCCATTAAATTCTAAAATTATAGAAAAGTACTTTGCAAAAAGAATCGGCAGTAGGACGGAATCGTGTTGACCACCGATTAGTTTTTTGCTAATATTTCTTGCATCCTTTGACCGACTTCTTCGACTATGTGCTCGATGGAAAGCTTATCTGTTCCTTTTCAGATGACATTAACATATTTTACGAAAAGTCATAAGAGATAAAATTTTTTTTGATCAAAACTAAAATATCCTCGAAATCATTGAAGAAGAAGTACCTTATCAGACGAAAATATGCCATCTTTCAGATGGCATTAACATATTTTACGAAAAGTTGTAAGAAATAAAATTTTTTTGATCAAAACTAAAGTATCCACGAAATCATTGAAGAAGAAGTACCGTATCAGACGAAAATATGCCATCTTTCAGATGGCATTAACATATTTTACGAAAAGTTGTAAGAAATAAAATTTTTTTGATCAAAACTAAAATATCCACGAAATCATTGAAAAAGAAGTACCTTATCAGACGAACATATGCCTTATCTAATAAGAGACATTTAAATTTTTTTAAATGCATAAATGGGTGGCATTTTATTCAGAATTTATAGTTTTTTACATGGACAGAATTAAAAGTTTTTTTACATGGACATTAAATACTAGAATTATAGAAAAATACTTTGCAAAAAGAATCGGCAGTAGGACGGAATCGTGTTGACCACCGATTAGTTTTTTGTTAATATTTCTTGCATCCTTTGACCGACTTCTTCGACTATGAGCTCGATGGAAAGCTTATCTGTTCCTCTTTCAGATGGCATTCACATATTTTACGAAAAGTCGTCAGAAATAAAATTATTTTTGATCAAAACTAAAATATCCTCGAAATCATTGAAGAAGAAGTACCTTATCAGACGAAAATATGCCTTATCTAATAAGAGACATTTAAATTTTTTTAAATGCATAAATGGGTGGCATTTTATTCAGAATTAATAGTTTTTTACATGGACAAAAAATTCGTTTAATTTTTTCGCATTAAATACTAGAATTATAGAAAAGTACTTTGCGAAAAGAATCGGTAGTAGGACGGAAACATGTTGACCACCAATTAGTTTTTTGCTAATAACTCTTGCATCCTTCGACCGACTTCTTCGACTAAGAGCTCGAAGGAAAGCTTATCTGTTTCTTTTCAGATGGCATTAACATATTTTACGAAAAGTCATAAGAAATAAAATTTTTTTGATCAAAACTAAAATATCCTCGAAATCATTGAAGAAGAAGTACCTTATCAGACGAAAATATGCCTTATCTAATAAGAGACATTTAAATTTTTTTAATAACATAAATGGGTGGCATTTTATTCAGAATTAATAGTTTTTTACATGGACAAAAAATTCGTTTAATTTTTTCGCATTAGATACTAAAATTATAGAAAAGTACTTTGCGAAAATAATCGGCAGTACGACGGAATCGTGTTGACCACCGATTAGTTTTTTGCTAATAACTCTTGCATCCTTCGACCGACTTCTTCGACTAAGGGCTCGATGGAAAGCTTATCTGTTCCTCTTTCAGATATCATTAACATATTTTACGAAAAGTTATAAAAATACAAAATTTTTTTTGATCAAAACTAAAATATCCTCGAAATCATTGAAGAAGAAGTACCTTATCAGACGAAAATATGCCTTATCTAATAAGAGACATGTAAATTTTTTTAATTGCATAAATGGGTGGCATTTTATTCAGAATTAATAGTTTTTTACATGGACAAAAAATTCGTTTAATTTTTTCGCATTAAATACTAGAATTATAGAAAAGTACTTTGCAAAAATAATCGGAAGTAGGACGGAATCGATAAGTTTTTTGCTAATAACTCTTGCATCCTTCGACCGACTTCTTCGACTAAGAGCTCGATGGAAAGCTTATCTGTTCCTCCTTCAGATGGCATTAACATATTTTACGAAAAGGCGTAAGAAATAAAATTATTTTTGATCAAAACTAAAATATCCTCGAAATCATTGAAGACGAAGTACCTTATCAGATGTAAATATGCCTTATTTTACGAAAAGTCGTAAGAAATAAAATTTTTATGATCAAAACAAAAATATCATCGAAATCATTGAAAATGAAGTATCTTATCAGACGAAAATATGCCTTATCTATAAGAAACATTAACGTTTTTTTAATTGCGTAAATGGGCGGCATTTTATTCAGAATTAATAGTTTTTTACATAAAAAAAAAATTCGCTTAATTTTTTTCCATTAAATACTAGAACTATAGAAAAGTACTTTGAGAAAATAATCGGCTGTAGGACGGAATCGTGTTGACCACCGATTAGTTTTTTGCTAATAACTGTTGCATCCTTCGACCGACTTCTTCGACTTAGAGCTTGATGCAAAGCTTATCTGTTCCTCTTTCAGATGGCATTAACATATTTTACGAAAAGTCGTAAGAAATAAAATTTTTTTGATCAAAACTAAAATATCCTCGGAATCATTGAAGAAGATGTACCTTATCAGACGAAAATATGCCTTATCTTATAAGAGACATTTAAATTTTTTTAATTACATAAATGGGCGGCATTTTATTCAGAATTTATAGTTTTTTATATGGACAAAAAATTAGTTAGTTTTTTGATAATTACTCTTGCATCCTTCGACCGACTTCTTCGACTTAGAGCTTGATGCAAAGCTTATCTGTTCCTTTTTCAGATGGCATTAACATATTTTACGAAAAGTCGTAAGAAATAAAATTTTTTTGATCAAAACTAAAATATCCTCGGAATCATTGAAGAAGATGTACCTAATCAGACGAAAATATGCCTTATCTTATAAGAGACATTTAAACTTTTTTAATTGCATAAATGGGCGGTATTTTATTCAGAATTAATAGTTTTTACATGGACAGAATTACAAGTTTTTTATATGGACCAAAAATTCGTTTAATTTTTTCCCATTAAATACTAGAATTATAGAAAAATACTTTGCGAAAGGAATCGGCAGTAGGACAGAATCGTGTTGACCACTGATCAGTTTTTTTGCTAATGACTCTTGCATCCTTCGACCGACTTCTTCGACTTATATGTTCCTCTTTCAGATGGCATTAACAGATTTTACGAAAAGTCGTAAGAAATAAAATTTATTTTTGATCAAAACTAAAATATCATCGAAATCATTGAAAATGAAGTACCTTATCAAACGAAAATATTCCATCTTTCAGATGGCATTAACATATTTTACGAAAAGTTGTAAGATATAAAATTGTTTTGATCAAAACTAAAATATCCTCGAAATCATTAAAGAAGAAGTACCTTATCAGACGAAAATATGCCTTATCTAATAAGAGACATTTAAATTTTTTTAATTACATAAATGGGCGGCGTTTTATTGAGAATTAATAGTTTTTTATATGGACAAAAAATTCGTTTAATTTTTTCCCATTAAATACAAGAATTATAGAAAAGTACTTTGCGAAAAGAATCGGCAGTAGGACGGAAACGTGTTGACCACCGATTAGTTTTTTGCTAATAATTCGTGCATCCTTCGACCGTCTTCTTCGACTAAGAGCTCGATAGAAAGTTTATCTGTTCCTCTCTCAGATGGCATTAACATATTTTACGAAAAGTCATAAGAAATAAAATTTTTTTGATCAAAACTAAAATGTCCTCGAAATCATTGAAGAAGAAGTACCTTATCAGACGAAAATATGCCTTATCTAATAAGAGACATTTAAATTTTTTTAATTACATAAATGGGTGGCATTTTATTCAGAATTAATAGTTTTTTACATGGACAAAAAATTCGTTTAATTTTTTCGCATTAAATACTAAAATTATAGAAAAGTACTTTGCGAAAAGAATCGGCAGTAGGACGGAAACGTGTTGACCACCGATTAGTTTTTTGCTAATAATTCGTGCATCCTTCGACCGACTTCTTCGACTAAGAGCTCGATAGAAAGTTTATCTGTTCCTCTTTCAGATGGCATTAACATATTTTACGAAAAGTCATATGAAATAAAATTTTTTTGATCAAAACTAAAATGTCCTCGAAATCATTGAAGAAGAAGTACCTTATCAGACGAAAATATGCCTTATCTAATAAGAGACAGTTAAATTTTTTTAATTACATAAATGGGTGGCATTTTATTCAGAATTAATAGTTTTTTACATGGACAAAAAATTCGTTTAATTTTTTCGCATTAAATACTAAAATTATAGAAAAGTACTTTGCGAAAAGAATCGGCAGTAGGACGGAATCGTGTTGACCACCGATTAGTTTTTTGCTAATAACTCTTGCATCCTTCGACCGACTTCTTCGACTAAGAGCTCGAAGGAAAGCTTATCTGTTCCTTTTCAGATGGCATTAACATATTTTACGAAAAGTCATAAGAAATAAAATTTTTTTGATCAAAACTAAAATATCCTCGAAATCATTGAAGAAGAAGTACCTTATCAGACGAAAATATGCCTTATCTAATAAGAGACATTTAAATTTTTTTAATTGCATAAATGGGTGGCATTTTATTCAGAATTAATAGTTTTTTACATGGACAAAAAATTCGTTTTATTTTTTCGCATTTAATACTAGAATTATAGAAAAGTACTTTGCGAAAATAATCGGCAGTAGGACGGAATCGTGTTGACCACCGATTAGTTTTTTGCTAATAACTCTTGCATCCTTCGACCGACTTCTTCGATTAAGAGCTCGATGGAAAGCTTATCTGTTCCTCTTTCAGATGGCATTAACATATTTTACGAAAAGGCGTAAGAAATAAAATTATTTTTGATCAAAACTAAAATATCCTCGAAATCATTGAAGACGAAGTACCTTATCAGATGTAAATATGCCTTATTTTACGAAAAGTCGTAAGAAATAAAATTTTTATGATCAAAACAAAAATATCATCGAAATCATTGAAAATGAAGTATCTTATCAGACGAAAATATGCCTTATCTATAAGAGACATTAACATTTTTTTAATTGCGTAAAAGGGCGGCATTTTATTCAGAATTAAAAGTTTTTTACATAAAAAAAAATTCGCTTAATTTTTTTCCATTAAATACTAGAACTATAGAAAAGTACTTTGAGAAAATAATCGGCAGTAGGACGGAATCGTGTTGACCACCGATTAGTTTTTTGCTAATAACTGTTGCATCCTTCGACCGACTTCTTCGACTTAGAGCTTGATGCAAAGCTTATCTGTTCCTCTTTCAGATGGCATTAACATATTTTACGAAAAGTCGTAAGAAATAAAATTTTTTTGATCAAAACTAAAATATCCTCGGAATCATTGAAGAAGATGTACCTTATCAGACGAAAATAAGCCTTATCTTATAAGAGACATTTAAATTTTTTTAATTACATAAATGGGCGGCATTTTATTCAGAATTAATAGTTTTTTATATGGACAAAAAATTAGTTAGTTTTTTGATAATTACTCTTGCATCCTTCGACCGACTTCTTCGACTTAGAGCTTGATGCAAAGCTTATCTGTTCCTCTTTCAGATGGCATTTACATATTTTACGAAAAGTCGTAAGAAATAAAATTTTTTTGATCAAAACTAAAATATCCTCGGAATCATTGAAGAAGATGTACCTTATCAGACGAAAATATGCCTTATCTTATAAGAGACATTTAAACTTTTTTAATTGCATAAATGGGCGGTATTTTATTCAGAATTAATAGTTTTTACATGGACAGAATTACAAGTTTTTTATATGGACAAAAAATTCGTTTAATTTTTTCCCATTAAATACTAGAATTATAGAAAAGTACTTTGCGAAAAAAATCGGCAGTAGGACGGAATCGTGTTGACCACTGATTAGTTTTTTTGCTAATAACTCTTGCATCCTTCGACCGACTTCTTCGACTTATATGTTCCTCTTTCAGATGGCATTAACAGATTTTACGAAAAGTTGTAAGAAATAAAATTTATTTTTGATCAAAACTAAAATATCATCGATATCATTGAAAATGAAGTACCTTATCAAACGAAAATATGCCATCTTTCAAATGGCATTAACATATTTTACGAAAAGTTGTAAGAAATAAAATTGTTTTGATCAAAACTAAAATATCCTCGAAATCATTAAAGAAGAAGTACCTTATCAGACGAAAATATGCCTTATCAAATAAGAGACATTTAAATTTTTTTAATTACATAAATGGGCGGCGTTTTATTGAGAATTAATAGTTTTTTATATGGACAAAAAATTCGTTTAATTTTTTCCCATTAAATACAAGAATTATAGAAAAGTACTTTGCGAAAAGAATCGGCAGTAGGACGGAAACGTGTTGACCACCGATTAGTTTTTTGCTAATAATTCGTGCATCCTTCGACCGACTTCTTCGACTAAGAGCTCGATAGAAAGTTTATCTGTTCCTCTTTCAGATGGCATTAACACATTTTACGAAAAGTCATAAGAAATACAATTGTTTTGATCAAAACTAAAATATCCTCGAAATCATTGAAGAAGAAGTACCTTATCAGACGAAAATATGCCTTATCTAATAAGAGACATTTAAATTTTTTTAATTACATAAATGGGCGGCGTTTTATTCAGAATTAATAGTTTTTAATATGGACAAAAAATTCGTTTAATTTTTTCCCATTAAATACAAGAATTATAGAAAAGTACTTTGCGAAAAGAATCGGCAGTAGGACGGAAACGTGTTGACCACCGATTAGTTTTTTTGCTATAACTCTTGCATCCTTCGACCGACTTCTTCGACTTATATGTTCCTCTTTCAGATGGCATTAACAGATTTTACGAAAAGTCGTAAGAAATAAAATTTATTTTTGATCAAAACTAAAATATCATCGAAATCATTGAAAATGAAGTACCTTATCAGACGAAAATATGCCATCTTTCAGATGGCATTTACATATTTTACGATAAGTTGAAAGAAATAAAATTGTTTTGATCAAAACTAAAATATCCTCGAAATCATTAAAGAAGAAGTACCTTATCAGACGAAAATATGCCTCACCTAATAAGAGACATTTAAATTTTTTTTAATTGCATAAATGGGTGGCATTTTATTCAGAGTTAATAGTTTTTTACATGGACAAAATATTCTTTTAATTTTTTCCCATTAAATACTAGAATTATAGAAAAGTACTTTGCGAAAAGAATCGGCAGTAGGACGGAAACGTGTTGACCACCGATTAGTTTTTTGCTAATAACTCTTGTATCCTTCGACCGACTTCTTTGACTTAGAGCTCGATGGAAAGCTAATCTGTGCCTCTTTCAGATGGCATTAACATATTTTACGAAAAGTCGTAAGAAATACAATTTTTTTGATCAAAACTAAAATATCATCGAAATCATTGAAAATGAAGTACCTTATCAGACGAAAATATGCCATCTTTCAGATGGCATTAACATATTTTACGAAAAGTTGTAAGAAATAAAATTGTTTTGATCAAAACTAAAATATCCTCGAAATCATTGAAGAAGAAGTACCTTATCAGACGAAAATATGCCTTATCTAATAAGAGACATTTAAATTTTTTTAATTACATAAATGGGCGGCGTTTTATTGAGAATTAATAGTTTTTTATATGGACAAAAAAATTCGTTTAATTTTTTCCCATTAAATACAAGAATTATAGAAAAGTACTTTGCGAAAAGAATCGGCAGTAGGACGGAAACGTGTTGACCACCGATTAGTTTTTTGCTAATAATTCGTGCATCCTTCGACCGACTTCTTCGACTAAGAGCTCGATAGAAAGTTTATCTGTTCCTCTTTCAGATGGCATTAACACATTTTACGAAAAGTCATATGAAATACAATTGTTTTGATCAAAACTAAAATATCCTCGAAATCATTGAAGAAGAAGTACCTTATCAGACGAAAATATGCCTTATCTAATAAGAGACATTTAAATTTTTTTAATTACATAAATGGGCGGCGTTTTATTCAGAATTAATAGTTTTTTATATGGACAAAAAATTCGTTTAATTTTTTCCCATTAAATACAAGAATTATAGAAAAGTACTTTGCGAAAGGAATCGGCAGTAGGACGGAAACGTGTTGACCACCGATTAGTTTTTTTGCTATAACTCTTGCATCCTTCGACCGACTTCTTCGACTTATATGTTCCTCTTTCAGATGGCATTAACAGATTTTACCAAAAGTCGTAAGAAATAAAATTTATTTTTGATCAAAACTAAAATATCATCGAAATCATTGAAAATGAAGTACCTTATCAGACGAAAATATGCCATCTTTCAGATGGCATTTACATATTTTACGAAAAGTTGAAAGAAATAAAATTGTTTTGATCAAAACTAAAATATCCTCGAAATCATTAAAGAAGAAGTACCTTATCAGACGAAAATATGCCTCACCTAATAAGAGACATTTAAATTTTTTTAATTACATAAATGGGCGGCGTTTTATTCAGAATTAATAGTTTTTTATATGGACAAAAAATTCGTTTAATTTTTTCCCATTAAATACAAGAATTATAGAAAAGTACTTTGCGAAAAGAATCGGCAGTAGGACGGAATCGTGTTGACCACTGATTAGTTTTTTTGCTAATAACTCTTGCATCCTTCGACCGACTTCTTCGACTTATATGTTCCTCTTTCAGATGGCATTAACAGATTTTACGAAAAGTTGTAAGAAATAAAATTTATTTTTGATCAAAACTAAAATATCATCGAAATCATTGAAAATGAAGTACCTTATCAAACGAAAATTTGCCATCTTTCAAATGGCATTAACATATTTTACGAAAAGTCATGAGAAATAAAATTTTTTTGATCAAAACTAAAATATCCTCGAAATCATTAAAGAAGAAGTACCTTATCAGACGAAAATATGCCTCACCTAATAAGAGACATTTAAATTTTTTTAATTACATAAATGGGCGGCGTTTTATTCAGAATTAATAGTTTTTTATATGTACAAAAAATTAGTTTAATTTTTTCCCATTAAATACAAGAATTATAGAAAAGTACTTTGCGAAAAGAATCGGCAGTAGGACGGAATCGTGTTGACCACCGATTAGTTTTTTGCTAATATTTCTTGCATCCTTTGACCGACTTCTTCGACTATGAGCTCGATGGAAAGCTTATCTGTTCCTCTTTCAGATGGCATTAACATATTTTACGAAAAGGCGTAAGAAATAAAATTATTTTTGATCAAAACTAAAATATCCTCGAAATCATTGAAAATGAAGTATCTTATCAGACGAAAATATGCCTTATCTATAAGAGACATTAACATTTTTTTAATTGCGTAAAAGGGCGGCATTTTATTCAGAATTAATAGTTTTTTACATAAAAAAAAAATTCGCTTAATTTTTTTCCATTAAATACTAGAACTATAGAAAAGTACTTTGAGAAAATAATCGGCAGTAGGACGGAATCGTGTTGACCACCGATTAGTTTTTTGCTAATAACTGTTGCATCCTTCGACCGACTTCTTCGACTTAGAGCTTGATGCAAAGCTTATCTGTTCCTCTTTCAGATGGCATTAACATATTTTACGAAAAGTCGTAAGAAATAAAATTTTTTTGATCAAAACTAAAATATCCTCGGAATCATTGAAGAAGATGTACCTTATCAGACGAAAATATGCCTTATCTTATAAGAGACATTTAAATTTTTTTAATTACATAAATGGGCGGCATTTTATTCAGAATTAATAGTTTTTTATATGGACAAAAAATTAGTTAGTTTTTTGATAATTACTCTTGCATCCTTCGACCGACTTCTTCGACTTAGAGCTTGATGCAAAGCTTATCTGTTCCTCTTTCAGATGGCATTAACATATTTTACGAAAAGTCGTAAGAAATAAAATTTTTTTGATCAAAACTAAAATATCCTCGGAATCATTGAAGAAGATGTACCTTATCAGACGAAAATATGCCTTATCTTATAAGAGACATTTAAACTTTTTTAATTGCATAAATGGGCGGTATTTTATTCAGAATTAATAGTTTTTACATGGACAGAATTACAAGTTTTTTATATGGACAAAAAATTCGTTTAATTTTTTCCCATTAAATACTAGAATTATAGAAAAGTACTTTGCGAAAAGAATCGGCAGTAGGACGGAATCGTGTTGACCACTGATTAGTTTTTTTGCTAATAACTCTTGCATCCTTCGACCGACTTCTTCGACTTATATGTTCCTCTTTCAGATGGCATTAAAAGATTTTACGAAAAGTTGTAAGAAATAAAATTTATTTTTGATCAAAACTAAAATATCATCGAAATCATTGAAAATGAAGTACCTTATCAAACGAAAATATGCCATCTTTCAAATGGCATTAACATATTTTACGAAAAGTTGTAAGAAATAAAATTGTTTTGATCAAAACTAAAATATCCTCGAAATCATTAAAGAAGAAGTACCTTATCAGACGAAAATATGCCTTATCTAATAAGAGACATTTAAATTTTTTTAATTACATAAATGGGCGGCGTTTTATAGAGAATTAATAGTTTTTTATATGGACAAAAAATTCGTTTAATTTTTTCCCATAAATACAAGAATTATAGAAAAGTACTTTGCGAAAAGAATCGGCAGTAGGACGGAAACGTGTTGACCACCGATTAGTTTTTTGCTAATAATTCGTGCATCCTTCGGACTTCTTCGACTAAGAGCTCGATAGAAAGTTTATCTGTTCCTCTTTCAGATGGCATTAACACATTTTACGAAAAGTCATAAGAAATGCAATTGTTTTGATCAAAACTAAAGTATCCTCGAAATCATTGAAGAAGAAGTACCTTATCAGACGAAAATATGCCTTATCTAATAAGAGACATTTAAATTTTTTTAATTACATAAATGGGCGGCGTTTTATTCAGAATTAATAGTTTTTTATATGGACAAAAAATTCGTTTAATTTTTTCCCATTAAATACAAGAATTATAGAAAAGTACTTTGCGAAAAGAATCGGCAGTAGGACGGAAACGTGTTGACCACCGATTAGTTTTTTTGCTATAACTCTTGCATCCTTCGACCGACTTCTTCGACTTATATGTTCCTCTTTCAGATGGCATTAACAGATTTTACGAAAAGTCGTAAGAAATAAAATTTATTTTTGATCAAAACTAAAATATCATCGAAATCATTGAAAATGAAGTACCTTATCAGACGAAAATATGCCATCTTTCAGATGGCATTTACATATTTTACGAAAAGTTGAAAGAAATAAAATTGTTTTGATCAAAACTAAAATATCCTCGAAATCATTAAAGAAGAAGTACCTTATCAGACGAAAATATGCCTCACCTAATAAGAGACATTTAAATTTTTTTTAATTGCGTAAATGGGTGGCATTTTATTCAGAGTTAATAGTTTTTTACATGGACAAAATATTCTTTTAATTTTTTCCCATTAAATACTAGAATTATAGAAAAGTACTTTGCGAAAAGAATCGGCAGTAGGACGGAAACGTGTTGACCACCGATTAGTTTTTTGCTAATAATTCGTGCATCCTTCGACCGACTTCTTCGACTAAGAGCTCGATAGAAAGTTTATCTGTTCCTCTTTCAGATGGCATTAACATATTTTACGAAAAGTTGTAAGAAATAAAATTGTTTTGATCAAAACTAAAATATCATCGAAATCATTGAAGAAGAAGTACCTTATCAGACGAAAATATGCCTTATCTAATAAGAGACATTTAAATTTTTTTAATTACATAAATGGGCGGCGTTTTATTCAGAATTAATAGTTTTTTACATGGACAAAAAATTCGTTTCATTTTTTCGCATTAAATACTAGAATTATAGAAAAGTACACTTGGCCCTCGCTTAACACGGGGGTTACGTTCCAAGAAAACAT
Organism: Phortica okadai; assembly: GCA_034638295.1. NCBI lineage: Eukaryota > Metazoa > Arthropoda > Insecta > Diptera > Drosophilidae > Phortica > Phortica okadai. Next base: position 24,464,482 of record CM067850.1, on the reverse strand, counting down.
CGTGTTAAGCGAAATCGTGTTAAGCGAAACATGGATTCAGTACAAAATAAGGGGTTACGTTCCTGAAATTCAAAATTGGGCACAAAAACATTTTTTTTATTGTTGAAATTTAGGGTGTCATCATTAAAGTTTCATACATTTGTTCAAAACTAACCAAAATTTACTATGTATATGCCTTAAATATATGTATAACATTCATATTTTAAAATTAAAAGTTTGCATTAAGTTAAAAAAGTTACTTCATAAAATTAATTAACATGTTAAACTTTTTAAAAACTCTGAAATGTTAAAAAGTAAGAAGATCATATGTTTATATTTATATCAAATTTGACATGCATTTGGTGGCATTTATAGTTTAAGCCGTTTTGATTCAACATGTTTTCTTTTTTGGTGGCTCCTTATCAAAAAAATTACTCAAAATCGTGTAAGAACGAGGTTTTCAGCGTGTTAAAAGGGGAAAGGGAGTAAATTTGTAACCGTGTAAGACCGAGTTCGTGCTAAAAGAGTCCGTGTTAAGCGAGGGCCAAGTGTACTTTGCGAAAAGAATCGGCAGTAGAACGGAATCGTGTTGACCACCGCCTATTTTTTTGATAATAACTCTTGCATCCTTCAACCGACTTTTTCGACTAAGAAATGGATGGAAAGCTTATCTGTTCCTTTTTCAGATGGCATTAACATATTTTACGAGAAGTCATAAGAAATAAAATTTTTTTGATCAAAACTAAAATATCCTCGAAATCATTGAAGAAGATGTACCTTATCAGACGAAAATATGCCTTATCTAATAAGAGACATTTAAATTTTTTTAATTACATAAATGGGCGGCATTTTATTCAGATTTAATAGTTTTTTATATCGACAAAAAATTCGTTTAATTTTTTCTTATTAAATACTAGAATTATAGAAAAGTACTTTGCGAAAATAATCGGCAGTAGGACGGAATCGTGTTGACCACCGATTAGTTTTTTGCTAATAACTCTTGCATCCTTCGACCGACTTCTTTGACTTAGAGCTCGATGGAAAGCTAATCTGTTCCTCTTTCAGATGGCATTAACATATTTTACGAAAAGTTGTAAGAAATAAAATTATTTTTGATCAAAACTAAAATATCCTCGAAATCATTGAAGAAGAAGTACCTTATCAGACGAAAATATGCCTTATCTAATAAGAGACATTTAAATTTTTTTAATTACATAAATAGGCGGCGTTTTATTCAGAATTAATAGTTTTTTACATGGACAAAAAATTCGTTTAATTTTTTCGCATTAAATACTAGAATTATAGAAAAGTACTTTGCGAAAAGAATCGGTAGTAGGACGGAAACATGTTGACCACCGATTAGTTTTTTGCTAATAACTCTTGCATCCTTCGACCGACTTCTTCGACTAAGAGCTCGAAGGAAAGCTTATCTGTTCCTTTTCAGATGGCATTAACATATTTTACGAAAAGTCATAAGAAATAAAATTTTTTTGATCAAAACTAAAATATCCTCGAAATCATTGAAGAAGAAGTACCTTATCAGACGAAAATATGCCTTATCTAATAAGAGACATTTAAATTTTTTTAATTACATAAATGGGTGGCATTTTATTCATAATTAATAGTTTTTTACATGGACAAGAAATTCGTTTAATTTTTTCGCATTAAATACTAGAATTATAGAAAAGTACTTTGCGAAAATAATCGGCAGTAGGACGGAATCGTGTTGACCACCGATTAGTTTTGTGCTAATAACTGTTGCATCCTTCGACCGACTTCTTCGACTTAGAGCTTGATGCAAAGCTTATCTGTTCCTCTTTCAGATGGCATTAACATATTTTACGAAAAGTCGTAAGAAATACAATTTTTTTGATCAAAACTAAAATATCCTCGGAATCATTGAAGAAGATGTACCTTATCAGACGAAAATATGCCTTATCTTATAAGAGACATTTAAATTTTTTTAATTACATAAATGGGCGGCATTTTATTCAGAATTAATAGTTTTTTATATGGACAAAAAATTAGTTAGTTTTTTGATAATAACTCTTGCATCCTTCGACCGACTTCTTCGACTAAGAGCTCGATGGAAAGCTTATCTGTTCCTCTTTCAGATGGCATTAACATATTTTACGAAAAGTCGTAAGAAATAAAATTATTTTTGATTAAAACTAAAATATCCTCGAAATCATTGAAGACGAAGTACCTTATCAGATGTAAATACGCCTTATTTTACGAAAAGTCGTAAGAAATAAAATTTTTATGATCAAAACTAAAATATCATCGAAATCATTGAAAATGAAGTATCTTATCAGACGAAAATATGACTTATCTATAAGAGACATTAACATTTTTTATACTTTTCACTTATGTGAAATAGTATATTAACTTTGTCACGGAGTTTGTAACAGATCGAAATATTAATTTCCGACTATATAAAGTATATATATTCTTGATCAGGACGACAAGACGAGTTGATTTAGCCATGTCCGTCTGTCCGTCTGTCTGTCTGTCTGTCTGTCGGTCTGTCTGTCTGTCTGTCTGTATGTATGCAAACTAGTCCCTCAGTTTTGAAGCTATCGAGCTGAAACTTTGCACAGAGTCTTAGAATTTATTACGATGAATCATTCGTCGGAACCAGCATGATCGGATTATTGGAACAGGTAGCTCCCATACGAAAAGAAGAAGAAAAGTGAACAAAACTTGAATCGTTGTATGGAAAACTTTTTTGTTTTGTACAATAGAGTGCTGAAATTTTAAACATAGTAGTTTTACATGGTCCGACTACATGCCTGAAAGTTTCATTGAGATACAAAATGAAGAAGAGGAAGAGAAGCCATATTCACGTCGTTGTATGGAAAACTTTTTTGTTTCTTAACCAATTGACTTGAAATTTTAAAGTTATGTTCTTAGGGAGGAATGAAATCTATTTTGACCAAATGTGGGCGTAACCACGCATAGCCACGCCCACTTATAGCGAAAATTTACCCGTTGTATGGAAAACTTTTTTGTTTTTTAACCAATTGACTTGAAACTTTGCAGTTATGCTCTTAGGGAGGAATGAAAACTATTTTGATCAAAAGTGGGCGTGGCCACGCCCACTTATAGCTTAACTTGACCCTTTGTATGGAAAACTTTTTTGTTTTTTAACCAATTGACTTGAAACTTTGCAGTTATGCTCTTAGGGAGGAATGAAAACTATTTTGATCAAAAGTGGGCGTGGCCACGCCCACTTATAGCTTAACTTGACCCTTTGTATGGAAAACTTTTTTGTTTTTTAACCAATTGACTTGAAACTTTACAGTTATGTTCTTAGGGAGGAATGAAAACTATTTTAACCAAAAGTGGGCGTAGCCACGCCTACTTATAGCGAAAATTGACCCGTTGTATGGAAAACTTTTTTGTTTTTTAACCAATTGACTTGAAACTTTGCAGTTATGCTCTTAGGGAGGAATGAAAACTATTTTGATCAAAAGTAGGCGTGGTCACGCCCTTTTATAGCGAAAATTGACCCGTTGTATGGAAAACTTTTTTGTTTCTTAACCAATTGACTTGAAACTTTGCAGTTATGCTCTTAGGGAGGAATGAAAACTATTTTGATCAAAAGTGGGCGTGGCCACGCCCACTTATAGCTTAACTTGACCCTTTGTATGGAAAAATTTTTTGTTTTTTAACCAATTGACTTGAAACTTTGCAGTTATGTTCTTAGGGAGGAATGAAAACTATTTTGATCAAAAGTAGGCGTGGTCACGCCCTTTTATAGCGAAAATTGACCCGTTGTATGGAAAACTTTTTTGTTTTTTAACCAATTGACTTGAAACTTTACAGTTATGTTCTTAGGGAGGAATGAAAACTATTTTGACCAAAAGTGGGCGTAGCCACGCCTACTTATAGCGAAAATTGACCCGTTGTATGGAAAACTTTTTTGTTTTTTAACCAATTGACTTGAAACTTTACAGTTATGTTCTTAGGGAGGAATGGAAACTATTTTGACCAAAAGTGGGCGTAGCCACGCCCACTTATAGCGAAAATTGACCCGTTGTATGGAAAACATTTGTGATTTTCAACCAATTGACTTGAAACTTTACAGTTATGTTCTTAGGGAGGAATAAAAACTATTTTGACCAAATGTGGGCATGGCTACGCCCACTTATCGCAAAACTTGAACCGTTGTATGGAAAAATTTTTTGTTTTTTAACGAATTGACTTGAAACATTACAGTTATGTTGTTAGGGATGCATGAAAACTATTCATTGAGTTTTTTTTATAGTGACACAAAGTGAAAAGTATTATAGCTTCAGCCTTGCTGAAGATAGCGTCCTTACTGGTTTAATTACATAAGTGGGTGGCATTTTATTCAGAATTAATAGTTTTTTACATGGACAAAAAATTCGTTCAATTTTTTCGCATTAAATACTAAAATTATAGAAAAGTACTTTGCGAAAATAATCGGCAGTAGGACGGAATCGTGTTGATCACCGATTAGTTTTTTGCTAATAACTCTTGCATTCTTCGATCGACTTCTTCGACTAAGAGCTCGATGGAAAGCTTATCTGTTCCTCTTTCAGATGGCATTAACATATTTTACGAAAAGTCATAAGAAATAAAATTTTTTTGATCAAAACTAAAATATCCTCGAAATCATTGAAAAAGAAGTACCTTATCAGACGAAAATATGCCTTATCTAATAAGAGACATTTAAATTTTTTTAATTGCATAAATGGACGGCATTTTATTCAGAATTAATAGTTTTTACATGGACAAAAAATTCGTTTAATTTTTTCCCATTAAATACTAGAATTATAGAAAAGTACTCTGCGAAAAGAATCGGCAGTAGGACAGACCGTGTTGATCACCGATTAGTTTTTTGCTAATAACTCTTGCATATTTTGACCAACTTCTTCGACTAAGAGCTCGATGGAAAGCTTATCTGTTCCTCTTTCAGATTAACATATTTTACGAAAAGTCGTAAGAAATAAAATTATTTTTGATCAAAACTAAAATATCCTCGAAATCATTGAAGACGAAGTACCTTATCAGATGTAAATACGCCTTATTTTACGAAAAGTCGTAAGAAATAAAATTTTTATGATCAAAACTAAAATATCATCGAAATCATTGAAAATGAAGTATCTTATCAGACGAAAATATGACTTATCTAATAAGAGACATTAACATTTTTTTAATTACATAAATGGGTGGCATTTTATTCAGAATTAATAGTTTTTTACATGGACAAAAAATTCGTTCAATTTTTTCGCATTAAATACTAAAATTATAGAAAAGTACTTTGCGAAAATAATCGGCAGTAGGACGGAATCGTGTTGACCACCGATTAGTTTTTTGCTAATAACTGTTGCATCCTTCGACCGACTTCTTCGACTAAGGGCTCGATGGAAAGCTAATCTGTTCCTCTTTCAGATGGCATTAACATATTTTACGAAAAGTTATAACAAATAAAATTTTTTTTGATCAAAACTAAAATATCCTCGAAATCATTGAAGAAGAAGTACCTTATCAGACGAAAATATGCCTTATCTAATAAGAGACATTTAAATTTTTTTAATTGCATAAATGGGTGGCATTTTATTCAGAATTAATAGTTTTTTACATGAACAAAAAATTCGTTCAATTTTTTCGCATTAAATACTAAAATTATAGAAAAGTACTTTGCGAAAATAATCGGCAGTAGGACGGAATCGTGTTGACCACCGATTAGTTTTTTGCTAATAACTCTTGCATCCTTCGACCGACTTCTTCGACTAAGGGCTCGATGGAAAGCTTATCTGTTCCTCTTTCAGATGGCATTAACATATTTTACGAAAAGTTATAACAAATAAAATTTTTTTTGATCAAAACTAAAATATCCTCGAAATCATTGAAGAAGAAGTACCTTATCAGACGCAAATATGCCTTATCTAATAAGAGACATTTAAATTTTTTTAATTGCATAAATGGGTGGCATTTTATTCAGAATTAATAGTTTTTTACATGGACAAAAAATTCGTTTAATTTTTTCGCATTAAATACTAGAATTATAGAAAAGTACTTTGCGAAAATAATCGGCAGTAGGACGGAATCGTGTTGACCACCGATTAGTTTTTTGCTAATAACTCTTGCATCCTTCGACCGACTTCTTCGACTAAGAGCTCGATGGAAAGCTTATCTGTTCCTCTTTCAGATGGCATTAACATATTTTACGAAAAGTCGTAAGAAATAAAATTATTTTTGATCAAAACTAAAATATCCTCGAAATCATTGAAGACGAAGTACCTTATCAGATGTAAATACGACTTATTTTACGAAAAGTCGTAAGAAATAAAATTTTTATGATCAAAACTAAAATATCATCGAAATCATTGAAAATGAAGTATCTTATCAGACGAAAATATGACTTATCTATAAGAGACATTAACATTTTTTTAATTACATAAATGGGTGGCATTTTATTCAGAATTAATAGTTTTTTACATGGACAAAAAATTCGTTTAATTTTTTCGCATTAAATACTAGAATTATAGAAAAGTACTTTGCGAAAATAATCGGCAGTAGGACGGAATCGTGTTGACCACCGATTAGTTTTTTGCTAATAACTCTTGCATCCTTCGACCGACTTCTTCGACTAAGGGCTCGATGGAAAGCTTATCTGTTCCTCTTTCAGATGGCATTAACATATTTTACGAAAAGTCGTAAGAAATAAAATTATTTTTGATCAAAACTAAAATATCCTCGAAATCATTGAAGAAGAAGTACCTTATCAGACGAAAATATGCCTTATCTAATAAGAGACATTTAAATTTTTTTAATTGCATAAATGGGTGGCATTTTATTCAGAATTAATAGTTTTTTACATGGACAAAAAATTCGTTTAATTTTTTCGCATTAAATACTAGAATTATAGAAAAGTACTTTGCGAAAATAATCGGCAGTAGGACGGAATCGTGTTGACCACCGATTAGTTTTTATACTTTTCACTTATGTGAAATAGTATATTAACTTTGTCACGGAGTTTGTAACAGATCGAAATATTAATTTCCGACTATATAAAGTATATATATTCTTGATCAGGACGACAAGACGAGTTGATTTAGCCATGTCCGTCTGTCCGTCTGTCTGTCTGTCGGTCTGTCTGTCTGTCTGTCTGTCTGTCTGTCTGTATGTATGCAAACTAGTCCCTCAGTTTTGAAGCTATCGAGCTGAAACTTTGCACAGAGTCTTAGAATTTATTACGATGAATCATTCGTCGGAACCAGCATGATCGGATTATTGGAACAGGTAGCTCCCATACGAAAAGAAGAAGAAAAGTGAACAAAACTTGAATCCTTGTATGGAAAACTTTTTTGTTTTGTACAATAGAGTGCTGAAATTTTAAACATAGTTGTTTTACATGGTCCGACTACATGCCTGAAAGTTTCATTGAGATTGGACATCTGGAACTGGTAGCTCCCATACAAAATGAAGAAGAGGAAGAGAAGGAATATTCACGTCGTTGTATGGAAAACTTTTTTGTTTCTTAACCAATTGACTTGAAATTTTAAAGTTATGTTCTTAGGGAGGAATGAAATCTATTTTGACCAAATGTGGGCGTAACCACGCGTAGCCACGCCCACTTATAGCGAAAATTTACCCGTTGTATGGAAAACTTTTTTGTTTTTTAACCAATTGACTTGAAACTTTACAGTTATGTTCTTAGAGAGGAATGAAAACTATTTTGACCAAAAGTGGGCGTAGCCAGGCGTAGCCACTCCCACTTATAGCGAAAATTGACCCGTTGTATGGAAAACTTTTTTGTTTCTTAACCAATTGACTTGAAACTTTGCAGTTATGCTCTTAGGGAGGAATGAAAACTATTTTGATCAAAAGTGGGCGTGGCCACGCCCACTGATAGCTTAACTTGACCCTTTGTATGGAAAACTTTTTTGTTTTTCAACCAATTGACTTGAAACTTTACAGTTATGTTCTTAGGGAGGAATGAAAACTATTTTAACCAAAAGTGGGCGTAGCCACGCCTACTTATAGCGAAAATTGACCCGTTGTATGGAAAACTTTTTTGTTTTTTAACCAATTGACTTGAAACTTTGCAGTTATGCTCTTAGGGAGGAATGAAAACTATTTTGACCAAAAGTGGGCGTAGCCACGCCCACTTATAGCGAAAATTGACCCGTTGTATGGAAAACTTTTTTGTTTCTTAACCAATTGACTTGAAACTTTGCAGTTATGTTCTTAGGGAGGAATGAAAACTATTTTGACGAAAAGTGGGCGTAGCCACGCCCTTTTATAGCGAAAATTGACCCTTTGTATGGAAAACTTATTTGTTTTTTTAACCAATTGACTTAAAACTTTACAGTTATGTTCCTAGAGAGGAATGAAAACTATTTTGACCAAAAGTGGGCGTAGTCACGCCTACTTATAGCAAAAATTTACCCGTTGTATGGAAAACTTTTTTGTTTTTTAACCAATTGACTTGAAACTTTGCAGTTATGCTCTTAGGGAGGAATGAAAACTATTTTTATCAAAAGTGGGCATGGCCACGCCCACTTATAGCTTAACTTGACCCTTTGTATGGAAAACTTTTTGGTTTTTTAATCAATTGACTTGAAACTTTACAGTTATGTTCCTAGAGAGGAATGAAAACTATTTTGACCAAAAGTGGGCGTAGTCACGCCTACTTATAGCAGATATTGACCCGTTGTATGGAAAACTTTTTTGTTTTTTAACCGATTGACTTGAAACTTTACAGTTATGTTCTTAGGGAGGAATGAAAACTATTTTGACCAAATTTGGGCATGGCTACGCCCACTTATCGCAAAACTTGAACCGTTGTATGGAAAAATTTTTTGTTTTTTAACGAATTGACTTGAAACATTACAGTTATGTTGTTAGGGAGGCATGAAAACTATTCATTTAGTTTTTTTTATATTGACACAAAGTGAAAAGTATTATAGCTTCAGCCTTGCTGAAGATAGCGTCCTTACTGGTTTGCTAATAACTCTTGCATCCTTCGACCGACTTCTTCGACTAAGGGCTCGATGGAAAGCTTATCTGTTCCTCTTTCAGATGGCATTAACATATTTTACGAAAAGTTATAACAAATAAAATTTTTTTTGATCAAAACTAAAATATCCTCGAAATCATTGAAGAAGAAGTACCTTATCAGACGAAAATATGCCTTATCTAATAAGAGACATTTAAATTTTTTTAATTGCATAAATGGGTGGCATTTTATTCAGAATTAATAGTTTTTTACATGGACAAAAAATTCGTTTAATTTTTTCGCATTAAATACTAGAATTATAGAAAAGTACTTTGCGAAAATAATCGGCAGTAGGACGGAATCGTGTTGACCACCGATTAGTTTTTTGCTAAAAACTCTTGCATCCTTCGACCGACTTCTTCGACTAAGGGCTCGATGGAAAGCTTATCTGTTCCTCTTTCAGATGGCATTAACATATTTTACGAAAAGTTATAACAAATAAAATTTTTTTTGATCAAAACTAAAATATCCTCGAAATCATTGAAGAAGAAGTACCTTATCAGACGAAAATATGCCTTATCTAATAAGAGACATTTAAATTTTTTTAATTGCATAAATGGGTGGCATTTTATTCAGAATTAATAGTTTTTTACATGGACAAAAAATTCGTTTAATTTTTTCGCATTAAATACTAGAATTATAGAAAAGTACTTTGCGAAAATAATCGGCAGTAGGACGGAATCGTGTTGACCACCGATTAGTTTTTTGCTAATAACTCTTGCATCCTTCGACCGACTTCTTCGACTAAGAGCTCGATGGAAAGCTTATCTGTTCCTCTTTCAGATGGCATTAACATATTTTACGAAAAGTCGTAAGAAATAAAATTATTTTTGATCAAAACTAAAATATCCTCGAAATCATTGAAGACGAAGTACCTTATCAGATGTAAATACGCCTTATTTTACGAAAAGTCGTAAGAAATAAAATTTTTAAGATCAAAACTAAAATATCATCGAAATCATTGAAAATGAAGTATCTTATCAGACGAAAATATGACTTATCTATAAGAGACATTAACATTTTTTTAATTGCGTAAATGGGCGGCATTTTATTCAGAATTAATAGTTTTTTACATGGACAAAAAATTCGTTTAATTTTTTCGCATTAAATACTAGAATTATAGAAAAGTACTTTGCGAAAATAATCGGCAGTAGGACGGAATCGTGTTGACCACCGATTAGTTTTTTGCTAATAACTGTTGCATCCTTCGACCGACTTCTTCGACTTAGAGCTTGATGCAAAGCTTATCTGTTCCTCTTTTAGATGGCATTAACATATTTTACGAAAAGTCGTAAGAAATAAAATTTTTTTGATCAAAACTAAAATATCCTCGAAATCATTGAAGAAGATGTACCTTATCAGACGAAAATATGCCTTATCTTATAAGAGACATTTAAATTTTTTTAATTACATAAATGGGCGGCATTTTATTCAGAATTAAGAGTTTTTTATATAGACAAAAAATTAGTTAGTTTTTTGATAATAACTCTTGCATCCTTCAACCGACTTCTTCGACTAAGAGCTTGATGCAAAGCTTATCTGTTCCTCTTTCAGATGGCATTAACATATTTTACGAAAAGTCATAAGAAATAAAATTTATTTTTGATCAAAACCAAAATATCCTCGAAATCATGGAAAAAGAAGTAGCTTATCAGACGAAAATATGCCTTATCTTATAAGAGACATGTCAACTTTTTTAATTGCATAAATGGGCGGTATTTTATTCAGAATTAATAGTTTTTACATGGACAGAATTAAAAGTTTTTTACATGGACATTCGTCGGAACCAGCATGATCGGATTATTGGAACAGGTAGCTCCCATACGAAAAGAAGAAGAAAAGTGAACAAAACTTGAATCGTTGTATGGAAAACTTTTTTGTTTTGTACAATAGAGTGCTGAAATTTTAAACATAGTTGTTTTACATGGTCCGACTACATGCCTGAAAGTTTCATTGAGATTGGACATCTGGAACTGGTAGCTCCCATACAAAATGAAGAAGAGGAAGAGAAGGAATATTCACGTCGTTGTATGGAAAACTTTTTTGTTTCTTAACCAATTGACTTGAAATTTTAAAGTTATGTTCTTAGGGAGGAATGAAATCTATTTTGACCAAATGTGGGCGTAACCACGCGTAGCCACGCCCACTTATAGCGAAAATTTACCCGTTGTATGGAAAACTTTTTTGTTTTTTAACCAATTGACTTGAAACTTTACAGTTATGTTCTTAGAGAGGAATGAAAACTATTTTGACCAAAAGTGGGCGTAGCCAGGCGTAGCCACTCCCACTTATAGCGAAAATTGACCCGTTGTATGGAAAACTTTTTTGTTTCTTAACCAATTGACTTGAAACTTTGCAGTTATGCTCTTAGGGAGGAATGAAAACTATTTTGATCAAAAGTGGGCGTGGCCACGCCCACTGATAGCTTAACTTGACCCTTTGTATGGAAAACTTTTTTGTTTTTCAACCAATTGACTTGAAACTTTACAGTTATGTTCTTAGGGAGGAATGAAAACTATTTTAACCAAAAGTGGGCGTAGCCACGCCTACTTATAGCGAAAATTGACCCGTTGTATGGAAAACTTTTTTGTTTTTTAACCAATTGACTTGAAACTTTGCAGTTATGCTCTTAGGGAGGAATGAAAACTATTTTGACCAAAAGTGGGCGTAGCCACGCCCACTTATAGCGAAAATTGACCCGTTGTATGGAAAACTTTTTTGTTTCTTAACCAATTGACTTGAAACTTTGCAGTTATGTTCTTAGGGAGGAATGAAAACTATTTTGACGAAAAGTGGGCGTAGCCACGCCCTTTTATAGCGAAAATTGACCCTTTGTATGGAAAACTTTTTTGTTTTTTAACCAATTGACTTGAAACTTTACAGTTATGTTCCTAGAGAGGAATGAAAACTATTTTGACCAAAAGTGGGCGTAGTCACGCCTACTTATAGCAAAAATTTACCCGTTGTATGGAAAACTTTTTTGTTTTTTAACCAATTGACTTGAAACTTTGCAGTTATGCTCTTAGGGAGGAATGAAAACTATTTTTATCAAAAGTGGGCATGGCCACGCCCACTTATAGCTTAACTTGACCCTTTGTATGGAAAACTTTTTGGTTTTTTAATCAATTGACTTGAAACTTTACAGTTATGTTCCTAGAGAGGAATGAAAACTATTTTGACCAAAAGTGGGCGTAGTCACGCCTACTTATAGCAGAAATTGACCCGTTGTATGGAAAACTTTTTTGTTTTTTAACCGATTGACTTGAAACTTTACAGTTATGTTCTTAGGGAGGAATGAAAACTATTTTGACCAAATTTGGGCATGTCTACGCCCACTTATCGCAAAACTTGAACCGTTGTATGGAAAAATTTTTTGTTTTTTAACGAATTGACTTGAAACATTACAGTTATGTTGTTAGGGAGGCATGAAAACTATTCATTTAGTTTTTTTTATAGTGACACAAAGTGAAAAGTATTATAGCTTCAGCCTTGCTGAAGATAGCGTCCTTACTGGTTTGCTATTAACTCTTGCATCCTTCGACCGACTTCTTCGACTAAGGGCTCGATGGAAAGCTTATCTGTTCCTCTTTCAGATGGCATTAACATATTTTACGAAAAGTTATAACAAATAAAATTTTTTTTGATCAAAACTAAAATATCCTCGAAATCATTGAAGAAGAAGTACCTTATCAGACGAAAATATGCCTTATCTAATAAGAGACATTTAAATTTTTTTAATTGCATAAATGGGTGGCATTTTATTCAGAATTAATAGTTTTTTACATGGACAAAAAATTCGTTTAATTTTTTCGCATTAAATACTAGAATTATAGAAAAGTACTTTGCGAAAATAATTGGCAGTAGGACGGAATCGTGTTGACCACCGATTAGTTTTTTGCTAAAAACTCTTGCATCCTTCGACCGACTTCTTCGACTAAGGGCTCGATGGAAAGCTTATCTGTTCCTCTTTCAGATGGCATTAACATATTTTACGAAAAGTTATAACAAATAAAATTTTTTTTGATCAAAACTAAAATATCCTCGAAATCATTGAAGAAGAAGTACCTTATCAGACGAAAATATGCCTTATCTAATAAGAGACATTTAAATTTTTTTAATTGCATAAATGGGTGGCATTTTATTCAGAATTAATAGTTTTTTACATGGACAAAAAATTCGTTTAATTTTTTCGCATTAAATACTAGAATTATAGAAAAGTACTTTGCGAAAATAATCGGCAGTAGGACGGAATCGTGTTGACCACCGATTAGTTTTTTGCTAATAACTCTTGCATCCTTCGACCGACTTCTTCGACTAAGAGCTCGATGGAAAGCTTATCTGTTCCTCTTTCAGATGGCATTAACATATTTTACGAAAAGTCGTAAGAAATAAAATTATTTTTGATCAAAACTAAAATATCCTCGAAATCATTGAAGACGAAGTACCTTATCAGATGTAAATACGCCTTATTTTACGAAAAGTCGTAAGAAATAAAATTTTTATGATCAAAACTAAAATATCATCGAAATCATAGAAAATGAAGTATCTTATCAGACGAAAATATGACTTATCTATAAGAGACATTAACATTTTTTTAATTGCGTAAATGGGCGGCATTTTATTCAGAATTAATAGTTTTTTACATGGACAAAAAATTCGTTTAATTTTTTCGCATTAAATACTAGAATTATAGAAAAGTACTTTGCGAAAATAATCGGCAGTAGGACGGAATCGTGTTGACCACCGATTAGTTTTTTGCTAATAACTGTTGCATCCTTCGACCGACTTCTTCGACTTAGAGCTTGATGCAAAGCTTATCTGTTCCTCTTTTAGATGGCATTAACATATTTTACGAAAAGTCGTAAGAAATAAAATTTTTTTGATCAAAACTAAAATATCCTCGAAATCATTGAAGAAGATGTACCTTATCAGACGAAAATATGCCTTATCTTATAAGAGACATTTAAATTTTTTTAATTACATAAATGGGCGGCATTTTATTCAGAATTAAGAGTTTTTTATATAGACAAAAAATTAGTTAGTTTTTTGATAATAACTCTTGCATCCTTCAACCGACTTCTTCGACTAAGAGCTTGATGCAAAGCTTATCTGTTCCTCTTTCAGATGGCATTAACATATTTTACGAAAAGTCATAAGAAATAAAATTTATTTTTGATCAAAACCAAAATATCCTCGAAATCATGGAAAAAGAAGTAGCTTATCAGACGAAAATATGCCTTATCTTATAAGAGACATGTAAACTTTTTTAATTGCATAAATGGGCGGTATTTTATTCAGAATTAATAGTTTTTACATGGACAGAATTAAAAGTTTTTTACATGGACAAAAAATTCGTTTAATTTTTTCCCATTAAATACTAGAATTATAGAAAACTACTTTGCGAAAAGAATCGGCAGTAAGACGGAAACGTGTTGACCACCGATTAGTTTTTTGCTAATAATTCTTGCATCCTTCGACCGACTTCTTCGACTAAGAGCTCGATAGAAAGCTTATCTGTTGCTCTTTCAGATGGCATTAACACATTTTACGAAAAGTCATAAGATATAAAATTTATTTTTGATCAAAACCAAAATATCCTCGGAATCATTGAAGAAGATGTACCTTATCAGACGAAAATATGCCTTATCTTATAAGAGACATTTAAATTTTTTTAATTACATAAATGGGCGGCATTTTATTCAGAATTAAGAGTTTTTTATATAGACAAAAAATTAGTTAGTTTTTTGATAATAACTCTTGCATCCTTCAACCGACTTCTTCGACTAAGAGCTTGATGCAAAGCTTATCTGTTCCTCTTTCAGATGGCATTAACATATTTTACGAAAAGTCATAAGAAATAAAATTTATTTTTGATCAAAACCAAAATATCCTCGAAATCATGGAAAAAGAAGTACCTTATCAGACGAAAATATGCCTTATCTAATAAGAGACATTTAAATTTTTTTAATTGCATAAATGGGCGGCATTTTATTCAGAATTAATAGTTTTTTACATGGACAAAAAATTCGTTTAATTTTTTCCCATTAAATACTAGAATTATAGAAAAACTTAGCGAAAAGAATCGGCAGTAGGACGAAATCGTGTTGACAACTGATTAGTTTTTTTGCTAATAACTCTTGCATCCTTCGACCGACTTCTTCGACTTATATGTTCCTCTTTCAGATGGCATTAACAGATTTTACGAAAAGTCGTAAGAAATAATATTTATTTTTGATCAAAACCAAAATATCCTCGAAATCATCGAAAAAGAAGTAGCTTATCAGACGAAAATATGCCTTATCTTATAAGAGACATTTAAACTTTTTTAATTGCATAAATGGGCGGTATTTTATTCAGAATTAATAGTTTTTACATGGACCGAATTAAAAGTTTTTTGCATGGACAAGAAATTCGTTTAATTTTTTCCCATTAAATACTAGAATTATAGAAAAGTACTTTGAGAAAAGAATCGGCAGTAGGACGGAAACGTGTTGACCACCGATTAGTTTTTTGCTAATAATTCTTGCATCCTTCGACCGACTTCTTCGACTAAGAGCTCGATAGAAAGCTTATCTGTTCCTCTTTCAAATGGCATTAACACATTTCACGAAAAGTCATAAGAAATACAATTTTTTTGATCAAAACTAAAATATCCTCGAAATCATTGAAGAAGAAGTACCTTATCAAACGAAAATATGCCTTACCTAATAAGAGACATTTAAATTTTTTTAATTGCGTAAATGGGCGGCATTTTATTCAGAGTTAATTGTTTTTTACATGGACAAAATATTCGTTTAATTTTTTTCCCATTAAATACTAGAATTATAGAAAAGTACTTTGCGAAAAGAATCGGCAGTAGGACGGAATCGTGTTGACCACCGATTAGTTTTTTGCTAATAATTCTTGCATCCTTCGACCGACTTCTTCGACTAAGAGCTCGATAGAAAGCTTATCTGTTCCTCTTTTAGATGGCATTAACACATTTTACGAAAAGTCATAAGAAATACAATTTTTTTGATCAAAACTAAAATATCCTCGAAATCATTGAAGAAGAAGTACCTTATCAGACGAAAATATGCCTTACCTAATAAGAGACATTTAAATTTTTTTAATTGCGTAAATGGGCGGCATTTTATTCAGAGTTAATTGTTTTTTACATGGACAAAATATTCGTTTAATTTTTTCCCATTAAATACTAGAATTATAGAAAAGTACTTTGAGAAAAGAATCGGCAGTAGGACGGAAACGTGTTGACCACCGATTAGTTTTTTGCTAATAACTCTTGTATCCTTCGAACGACTTCTTTGAATTAGAGCTCGATGGAAAGCTAATCTGTTCCTCTTTCAGATGGCATTAACATATTTTACGAAAAGTTGTAAGAAATAAAATTGTTTTGAGCAAAACTAAAATATCCTCGAAATCATTGAAGAAGAAGTACCTTATCAGACGAAAATATGCCTTATCTAATAAGAGACATTTAAATTTTTTTAATTACATAAATGGGCGGCGTTTTATTCAGAATTAATAGTTTTTTATATGGACAAAAAATTCGTTTAATTTTTTCCCATTAAATACAAGAATTATAGAAAAGTACTTTGCGAAAAGAATCGGCAGTGGGTTGGAATCGTGTTGACCATCAATTAGTTTTTTGCTAATAACTCTTGCATCCTTCGACCGACTTCTTCGACTAAGAGCTCGCTGGAAAGCTTACCTGTTACTTTTCAGATGGCATTAACATATTTTACGAAAAGTCATAAGAAATAAAATTTTTTTGATCAAATCTAAAATATCCTCGCAATCATTGAAGAAGAAGTACCTTATCAGACGAAAATATGCCTTATCTAATAAAAACAATTTAAATTTTTTTAATTACATAAATGGGCGGCGTTTTATTCAGAATTAATAGTTTTTTACATGGACACAAAATTCGTTTAATTTTTTCCCATTAAATACTAGAATTATAGAAAAGTACTTTGAGAAAAGAATCGGCAGTAGGACGGAATCGTGTTGACCACCGATTAGTTTTTTGCTAATAACTCTTGCATCCTTCGACCGACTTCTTTGACTTAGAGCTCGATGGAAAGCTAATCTGTTCCTCTTTCAGATGGCATTAACATATTTTACGAAAAGTCATAAGAAATAAAATCTTTTTTGATCAAAACTAAAATATCATCGAAATCATTGAAAATGAAGTACCTTATCAGACGAAAATATGCCATCTTTCAGATGGCATTAACATATTTTACGAAAAGTTGTAAGAAATCAAATTGTTTTGATCAAAACTAAAATATCCTCGAAATCATTGAAGAAGAAGTACCTTATCAGACGAAAATATGCCTTATCTAATAAGAGACATTTAAATTTTTTTAATTACATAAATGGGCGGCGTTTTATTCAGAATTAATAGTTTTTTACATGGACAAAAAATTCGTTTAATTTCTTCGCATTAAATACTAGAATTATAGAAAAGTACTTTGCGAAAAGAATCGGTAGTAGGACGGAAACATGTTGACCACCGATTAGTTTTTTGCTAATAACTCTTGCATCCTTCGACCGACTTCTTCGACTAAGAGCTCGAAGGAAAGCTTATCTGTTCCTTTTCAGATGGCATTAACATATTTTACGAAAAGTCATAAGAAATACAATTTTTTTGATCAAAACTAAAATATCCTCGAAATCATTGAAGAAGAAGTACCTTATCAGACGAAAATATGCCTTATCTAATAAGCGACATTTAAATTTTTTTAATTACATAAATGGGTGGCATTTTATTCAGAATTAATAGTTTTTTACATGGACAAAAAATTCGTTTAATTTTTTCGCATTAAATATTAAAATTATAGAAAAGTACTTTGCGAAAATAATCGGCAGTAGGACGGAATCGTGTTGACCACCGATTAGTTTTTTGCTAATAACTCTTGCATCCTTCGACCGACTTCTTCGACTAAGAGCTCGATGGGAAGCTTATCTGTTCCTCTTTTAGATGGCATTAACATATTTTACGAAAAGTCGTAAGAAATAAAATTATTTGTGATCAAAACTAAAATATCCTCGAAATCATTGAAGACGAAGTACCTTATCAGATGTAAATATGCCTTATTTTACGAAAAGTCGAAAGAAATAAAATTTTTATGATCAAAACTAAAATATCATCGAAATCATTGAAAATGAAGTATCTTATCAGACGAAAATATGACTTATCTATAAGAGACATTAACATTTTTTTAATTGCGTAAATGGGCGGCATTTTATTCAGAATTAATAGTTTTTTACATGGACAAAAAATTAGTTAGTTTTTTGATAATAACTCTTGCATCCTTCAACCGACTTCTTCGACTAAGAGCTTGATGCAAAGCTTATCTGTTCCTCTTTCATTAACATATTTTACGAAAAGTCATATGAAATAAAATTTATTTTTGATCAAAACCAAAATATCCTCGAAATCATCGAAAAAGAAGTAGCTTATCAGACGAAAATATGCCTTATCTTATAAGAGACATGTAAACTTTTTTAATTGCATAAATGGGCGGTATTTTATTCAGAATTAATAGTTTTTACATGGACAGAATTAAACGTTTTTTACATGGACAAAAAATTCGTTTAATTTTTTCCCATTAAATACTAGAATTATAGAAAAGTACTTTGCGAAAAGAATCGGCAGTAGGACGGAATCGTGTTGACCACTGATTAGTTTTTTGATAATAACTATTGCATCCTTCAACCGACTTCTTCGACTAAGAGCTTGATGCAAAGCTTATCTGTTCCTCTTTCAGATGGCATTAACATATTTTACGAAAAGTCATAAGAAATAAAATTTATTTTTGATCAAAACCAAAATATCCTCGAAATCATCGAAAAAGAAGTACCTTATCAGACGAAAATATGCCTTATCTTATAAGAGACATGTAAACTTTTTTAATTGCATAAATGGGCGGTATTTTATTCAGAATTAATAGTTTTTACATGGACAGAATTAAAAGTTTTTTACATGGACAAAAAATTCGTTTAATTTTTTCCCATTAAATACTAGAATTATAGAAAAGTACTTTGCGAAAAGAATCGGCAGTAGGACGGAATCGTGTTGACCACCGATTAGTTTTTTGCTAATAACTCTTGCATCCTTCGACCGACTTCTTTGACTAAGAGCTCGATAGAAGGCTTATCTGTTCCTCTTTCAGATGGCATTAACACATTTTACGAAAAGTCATAAGAAATACAATTTTTTTTATCAAAACCAAAATTTCCTCGAAATCATTGAAGAAGAAGTACCTTAGCAGACGAAAATATGCCTTACCTAATAAGAGACATTTAAATTATTTTAATTGGGTAAATGGGCGGCATTTTATTCAGAGTTAATTGTTTTTTACATGGAGAAAATACTCGTTTAATTTTTTCCCATTAAATACTAGAATTATAGAAAAGTACTTTGCGAAAAGAATCGGCAGTAGGACGGAAACGTGTTGACCACCGATTAGTTTTTTGCTAATAACTCTTGTATCCTTCGACCGACTTCTTTGACTTAGAGCTCGATGGAAAGCTAATCTGTTCCTCTTTCAGATGGCATTAACATATTTTACGAAAAGTCGTAAGATATACAATTTTTTTGATCAAAACTAAAATATCCTCGAAATCATTGAAGAAGAAGTATCTTATCAGACGAAAATATGCCATCTTTCAAATGGCATTAACATATTTTACAAAAAGTTGTAAGAAATAAAATTGTTTTGAGCAAAACTAAAATATCCTCGAAATCATTGAAGAAGAAGTACCTTATCAGACGAAAATATGCCTTATCTAATAAAAGACATTTAAATTTTTTTAATTACATAAATGGGCGGCGTTTTATTCAGAATTAATAGTTTTTTATATGGACAAAAAATTGGTTTAATTTTTTCCCATTAAATACAAGAATTATAGAAAAGTACTTTGCGAAAAGAATCGGCAGTAGAACGGAATCGTGCTGACCACCGCCTATTTTTTTGATAATAACTCTTGCATCCTTCAACCGACTTTTTCGACTAAAAGCTGGATGGAAAGCTTATCTGTTCCTCTTTCAGAAGGCATTAACATATTTTACGAAAAGTCATAAGAAATAAAATTTTTTTGATCAAAACTAAAATATCCTCGGAATCATTGAAAATGAAGTACCTTAACAGACGAAAATATGCCATCTTTCAGATGGCATAAACATATTTTACGAAAAGTTGTAAGAAATAAAATTGTTTTGATCAAAACTAAAATATCCTCGAAATCATTGAAGAAGAAGTACCTTATCAGACGAAAATATGCCTTATCTAATAAGAGACATTTAAATTTTTTTAATTACATAAATGGGCGGCGTTTTTTCAAAATTAATAGTTTTTTATATAGACAAAAAATTCGTTTAATTTTTTCCCATTAAATACAAGAATTATAGAAAAGTACTTTGCGAAAAGAAGCGGCAGTAGAACGGAATCGTGTTGACCACCGCCTATTTTTTTGATAATAACTCTTGCATCCTTCAACCGACTTTTTCGACTAAGAGCTGGATGGAAAGCTTATCTGTTCCTCTTTCAGATAGCATTAACATATTTTACGAGAAGTCATAAGAAATAAAATTTTTTTGATCAAAACTAAAATATCCTCGAAATCATTGAAGAAGAACGAAAATCAGACGAAAATATGCCTTATCTAATAAGAGACATTTTAATTTTTTTAATTGCATAAATGGGCGGCATTTTATTCAGAATTAATAGTTTTTTACGTGGACAAAAAATTCGTTTAATTTT
Source organism: Phortica okadai (assembly GCA_034638295.1). NCBI lineage: Eukaryota > Metazoa > Arthropoda > Insecta > Diptera > Drosophilidae > Phortica > Phortica okadai. The sequence goes on along the minus strand of CM067850.1, from coordinate 24,443,701 downwards.
TTCCCATTAAATACTAGAATTATAGAAAAGTACTTTGCGAAAAGAATCGGCAGTGGGTTGGAATCGTGTTGACCACCGATTAGTTTTTTGCTAATAACTCTTGCATCCTTCGACCGACTTCTTCGACTTATATGTTCCTCTTTCAGATGGCATTAACAGATTTTACGAAAAGTCGTAAGAAATAAAATTTATTTTTGATCAAAACTAAAATATCCTCGACATCATCGAAAAAGAAGTAGCTTATCAGACGAAAATATGCCTTACCTAATAAGAGACATTTAAATTTTTTTTATTGCGTAAATGGTCGGCATTTTATTTAGAGTTAATAGTTTTTTACATGGACAAAATATTCGTTTAATTTTTTCCCATTAAATACTAGAATTATAGAAAAGTACTTTGCGAAAAGAATCGGCAGTAGGACGGAAACGTGTTGACCACCGATTAGTTTTTTGCTAATAACTCTTGTATCCTTCGACCGACTTCTTTGACTTAGAGCTCGATGGAAAGCTAATCTGTTCCTCTTTCAGATGGCATTAACATACTTTACGAAAAGTCGTAAGAAATACAATTTTTTTGATCAAAACTAAAATATCATCGAAATCATTGAAAATGAAGTACCTTATCAGACGAAAATATGCCATCTTTCGGATGGCATTAACATATTTTACGAAAAGTTTTAAGAAATAAAATTGTTTTGATCAAAACTAAAATATACTCGAAATCATTGAAGACGAAGTACCTTATCAGACGAAAATATGCCTTATCTAATAAGAAAAATTTAAATTTTTTTAACTGCATAAATGGGCGGCATTTTATTCAGAATTAATAGTTTTTTACATGGACACAAAATTCGTTTAATTTTTTCCTATTAAATACTAGAATTATAGAAAAGTACTTTGCGAAAACAATCGGCTTTAGGACGGAAACGTGTTGACCACCGATTAGTTTTTTGCTAATAACTCTTTCATCATTCGACCGACTTTTTCGACTAAAAGCTGGATGGAAAGCTTATCTGTTCCTCTTTCAGATTGCATTAACATATTTTACGAAAAGTCATAAGAAATAAAATTTTTTTGATCAAAACTAAAATATCCTCGAAATCATTGAAAAAGAAGTACCTTATCAGACGAAAATATGCCTTATCTAATAAGAGACATTTAAATGTTTTTAATGGCATAAATGGGCGGAATTTTATTTAGAATTAATAGTTATTTACATGGATAGAATTAAAAGTTTTTTACATGGACAAAAATTTCGTTTAATTTTTTTCCCATTAAATATTAGAATTATAGAAAAGTACTTTGCGAAAAGAATCGGCAGTAGGACGGAATCGTGTTGACCACCGATTAGTTTTTTGCTAATAACTCTTGCTTCCTTGAACCGACTTCTTCGACTAAGAGCTCGATGGAAGGCTTATCTGTTCCTCTTTCAGATGGCATAATCATAATTTAAGAAAAGTCATAAGAAATAAAATGTTTTTGATCAAAACTAAAATATCCTCGAAATCATTGAAAAAGAAGTACCTTATGAGACGAAAATATGCCTTATCTAATAAGAGACATTTAAATTTTTTTAACTGCATAAATGGGCGGCATTTTATTCAGAATTAATAGTTTTTTACATGGACAAAAAATTCGTTTAATTTTTTCCCATTAAATACTAGAATTATAGAAAAGTACCTTGCGAAAAGAATCGGCAGTAGGACTGAAACGTGTTGACCACCGATTAGTTTTTTGCTAATAACTCTTGCATCCATCGACCGACTTCTTCGCTTAAGAGCTCGATGGAAAGCTTATGTGTTCCTCTTTCAGATAGCATTAACATATTTTACGAAAAGTCATAAGAAATAAAATTTTTTTTCATCAAAACTAAAATATCCTCGAAATCATTGAAGAAGAAGTATCTTATCAGACGAAAATATGCCTTATCTAATACGAGACATTAAAAATTTTTTAATTGCAGAAATGGATGGCATTTTATTCAGAATTAATAGTTTTTTACATGAACAAAAAATTCGTTAAATTTTTTCCCATTAAATACTAGAATTATAGAAAAGTTCCTTGCGAAAAGAATCGGCAATAGGACATTCGTTTAATTTTTTCCCATTAAATACTAGAATTATAGAAAAGTACTTTGCGAAAAGAATCGGCAGTAGGACGGAATCGTGTTGACCACCGATTAGTTTTGTGCTAATAAATCTTGCATATTTCGACCGACTTCTTCGACTAAGAGCTCGATGGAAAGCTTATCTGTTCCTCTTTCAGATGGCATTAACATATTTTACGAAAAGTCGTAAGAAATAAAATTTTTTTGATCAAAACTAAAATATCCTCGAAATCATTGAAGAAGAAGTACCTTATCAGAAGAAAATATGCCTTATCTAATTAGAGCATTTCAATTTTTTTAATTACATAAATGGGCGGCGTTTTATTCAGAATTAATAGTTTTTTACATGGACAGAATTAAAAGTTTTTTACTTGGACAAAAAATTCCTTTAATCTTTTCCCATTAAATACTAGAATTATAGAAAAGAACTTTGCGAAAAGAATCGGCAGTAGGACGGAATCGTGTTGACCACCGATTAGTTTTTTGCTAATATTTCTTGCATCCTTTGACCGACTTCTTCGACTATGAGCTCGATGGAAAGCTTATCTGTTCCTCTTTCAGATGGCATTAACATATTTTACGAAAAGTCGTAAGAAATAAAATTTTTTTGATCAAAACTAAAATATCCTCGAAATCATTGAAGAAGAAGTACCTTATCAGACGAAAATATGCCTTATCTAATTAGAGCATTTCAATTTTTTTAATTACATAAATGGGCGGCGTTTTATTCAGAATTAATAGTTTTTTATATGGACAAAAAATTCGTTTAATTTTTTCCCATTAAATACAAGAATTATAGAAAAGTACTTTGCGAAAAGAAGCGGCAGTAGAACGGAATCGTGTTGACCACCGCCTATTTTTTTGATAATAACTCTTGCATCCTTCAACCGACTTTTTCGACTAAGAGCTGGGTGGAAAGCTTATCTGTTCCTCTTTCAGACGGCATTAACATATTTTACGAAAAGTTGTAAGAAATAAAATTGTTTTCATCAAAACTAAAATATCCTCGAAATCATTGAAGAAGAAGTACCTTATCAGACAAAAATATGCCTTATCTAAGAGACATTTAAATTTTTTTAATTGCCTAAATCGGCGGTATTTTATTCAGAATTAAAAGTTTTTTACATGGACAAAAAATTCGTTTAATTTTTTCCCATTAAATACTAGAATTATAGAAAAGTACTTTGCGAAAAGAATCGGCAGCGGGTTGGAATCGTGTTGACCACCGATTAGTTTTTTGCTAATAACTCTTGCATCCTTCGACCAACTTCTTCGACTAAGAGCTCGATGGAAAGCTTATCTGTTACTTTTCAGATGGTATTAACATATTTTACGAAAAGTCATAAGAAATAAAATTTTTTTGATCAAATCTAAAATATCCTCGCAATCATTGAAGAAGAAGTACCTTATCAGACGAAAATATGCCTTATCTAATATGAAAAATTTAAATTTTTTTAATTGCATAAATGGGTGGCATTTTATTCAGAATTAATAGTTTTTTACATGGACACAAAATTCGTTTAATTTTTTCCCATTAAATACTAGAATTATAGAAAAGTACTTTGCGAAAACAATCGGCTTTAGGACGGAAACGTGTTGACCACCGATTAGTTTTTTGCTAATAACTCTTTCATCCTTCGACCGACTTCTTCGACTAAGAGCTGGATGGAAAGCTTATCTGTTCCTCTTTCAGATTGCATTAACATATTTTACGAAAAGTCATAAGAAATAAAATTTTTTTGATCAAAACTAAAATATCCTCGAAATCATTGAAAAAGAAGTACCTTATCAGACGAAAATATGCCTTATCTAATAAGAGACATTTAAATGTTTTTAATTGCATAAATGGGCGGAATTTGATTAAGAATTAATAGTTTTTTACATGGATAGAATTAAAAGTTTTTTACATGGACAAAAATTTCGTTTAATCTTTTCCCATTAATTACTAGAATTATAGAAAAGAACTTTGCGAAAAGAATCGGCAGTAGGACGGAATCGTGTTGACCACCGATTAGTTTTTTGTTAATATTTCTTGCATCCTTTGACCGACTTCTTCGACTATGAGCTCGATGGAAAGCTTATCTGTTCCTCTTTCAGATGGCATTAACATATTTTACGAAAAGTCGTAAGAAATAAAATTTTTTTTGATCAAAACTAAAATATCATCGAAATCATTGAAAATGAAGTACCTTATCAGACGAAAATATGCCATCTTTCAGATGGCATTAACATATTTTACGAAAAGTTGTAAGAAATAAAATTGTTTTCATCAAAACTAAAATATCCTCGAAATCATTGAAGAAGAAGTACCTTATCAGACGAAAATATGCCTTATCTAATAAGAGACATTTCAATTTTTTTAATTACATAAATGGGCGGCGTTTTATTCAGAATTAATAGTTTTTTACATGGACAAAAAATTCGTTTATTTTTTGCCATTAAATACAAGAATTATAGAAAAGTACTTTGCGAAAAGAATCAAATTTTTTTTGATCAAAACTAAAATATCCTCGAAATCATTGAAGAAGAAGTACATTATCAGACAAAAATATGCCTTATCTAAGAGACATTTAAATTTTTTTAATTGCCTAAATCGGCGGTATTTTATTCAGAATTAAAAGTTTTTTACATGGACAAAAAATTCGTTTAATTTTTTCCCATTAAATACTAGAATTATAGAAAAGTACTTTGCGAAAAGAATCGGCAGCGGGTTGGAATCGTGTTGACCACCGATTAGTTTTTTGCTAATAACTCTTGCATCCTTCGACCGACTTCTTCGACTAAGAGCTCGATGGAAAGCTTATCTGTTACTTTTCAGATGGCATTAACATATTTTACGAAAAGTCATAAGAAATAAAATTTTTTTGATCAAATCTAAAATAGTCTCGCAATCATTGAAGAAGAAGTACCTTATCAGACGAAAATATGCCTTATCTAATAAGAAAAATTTAAATTTTTTTAATTGCATAAATGGGTGGCATTTTATTCAGAATTAACAGTTTTTTACATGGACACAAAATTCGTTTAATTTTTTCCCATTAAATACTAGAATTATAGAAAAGTACTTTGCGAAAACAATCGGCTTTAGGACGGAAACGTGTTGACCACCGATTAGTTTTTTGCTAATAACTCTTTCATCCTTCGACCGACTTCTTCGACTAAGAGCTGGATGGAAAGTTTATCTGTTCCTCTTTCAGATTGCATTAACATATTTTACGAAAAGTCATAATAAATAAAATTTTTTTAATCAAAACTAAAATATCCTCGAAATCATTGAAAAAGAAGTACCTTATCAGACGAAAATATGCCTTATCTAATAAGAGACATTTAAATGTTTTTAATTGCATAAATGGGCGGAATTTTATTTAGAATTAATAGTTTTTTACATGGATAGAATTAAAAGTTTTTTACATGGACAAAAATTTCGTTTAATCTTTTCCCATTAAATACTAGAATTATAGAAAAGAACTTTGCGAAAAGAATCGGCAGTAGGACGGAATCGTGTTGACCACCGATTAGTTTTTTGCTAATATTTCTTGCATCCTTTGACCGACTTCTTCGACTATGAGCTCGATGGAAAGCTTATCTGTTCCTCTTTCAGATGGCATTAACATATTTTACGAAAAGTCGTAAGAAATAAAATTTTTTTTGATCAAAACTAAAATATCATCGAAATCATTGAAAATGAAGTACCTTATCAGACGAAAATATGCCTTATCTAATAAGAGACATTTCAATTTTTATACTTTTCACTTATGTGAAATAGTATATTAACTTTGTCACGGAGTTTGTAACAGATCGAAATATTAATTTCCGACTATATAAAGTTTATATATTCTTGATCAGGACGACAAGACGAGTTGATTTAGCCATGTCCGTCTGTCCGTCTGTCTGTCTGTCTGTCGGTCTGTCTGTCTGTATGTATGCAAACTAGTCCCTCAGTTTTGAAGCTATCGAGCTGAAACTTTGCACAGAGTCTTAGAATTTATTACGATGAATCATTCGTCGGAACCAGCATGATCGGATTATTGGAACAGGTAGCTCCCATACGAAAAGAAGAAGAAAAGTGAACAAAACTTGAATCGTTGTATGGAAAACTTTTTTGTTTTGTACAATAGAGTGCTGAAATTTTAAACATAGTTGTTTTACATGGTCCGACTACATGCCTGAAAGTTTCATTGAGATTGGACATCTGGAACTGGTAGCTCCCATACAAAATGAAGAAGAGGAAGAGAAGCCATATTCACGTCGTTGTATGGAAAACTTTTTTGTTTCTTAACCAATTGACTTGAAATTTTAAAGTTATGTTCTTAGGGAGGAATGAAATCTATTTTGACCAAATGTGGGCGTAACCACGCGTAGCCACGCCCACTTATAGCGAAAATTTACCCGTTGTATGGAAAACTTTTTTGTTTTTTAACCAATTGACTTGAAACTTTACAGTTATGTTCCTAGAGAGGAATGAAAACTATTTTGACCAAAAGTGGGCGTAGCCACGCCCACTTATGGCGAAAATTGACCCGTTGTATGGAAAACTTTTTTGTTTCTTAACCAATTGACTTGAAACTTTGCAGTTATGCTCTTAGGGAGGAATGAAAACTATTTTGATCAAAAGTGGGCGTGGCCACGCCCTTTTATAGCTTAACTTGACCCTTTGTATGGAAAACTTTTTTGTTTTTCAACCAATTGACTTGAAACTTTACAGTTATGTTCTTAGGGAGGAATGAAAACTATTTTAACCAAAAGTGGGCGTAGCCACGCCTACTTATAGCGAAAATTGACCCGTTGTATGGAAAACTTTTTTGTTTTTTAACCAATTGACTCGAAACTTTGCAGTTATGCTCTTAGGGAGGAATGAAAACTACTTTGACCAAAAGTGGGCGTAGCCACGCCCACTTATAGCGAAAATTGACCCGTTGTATGGAAAACTTTTTTGTTTCTTAACCAATTGACTTGAAACTTTGCAGTTATGTTCTTAGGGAGGAATGAAAACTATTTTGACGAAAAGTGGGCGTAGCCACGCCCTTTTATAGCGAAAATTGACCCTTTGTATGGAAAACTTTTTTGTTTTTTAACCAATTGACTTAAAACTTTACAGTTATGTTCCTAGAGAGGAATGAAAACTATTTTGACCAAAAGTGGGCGTAGTCACGCCTACTTATAGCAAAAATTTACCCGTTGTATGGAAAACTTTTTTGTTTTTTAACAAATTGACTTGAAACTTTGCAGTTATGCTCTTAGGGAGGAATGAAAACTATTTTTATCAAAAGTGGGCATGGCCACGCCCACTTATAGCTTAACTTGACCCTTTGTATGGAAAACTTTTTGGTTTTTTAATCAATTGACTTGAAACTTTACAGTTATGTTCCTAGAGAGGAATGAAAACTATTTTGACCAAAAGTGGGCGTAGTCACGCCTACTTATAGCAGAAATTGACCCGTTGTATGGAAAACTTTTTTGTTTTTTAACCGATTGACTTGAAACTTTACAGTTATGTTCTTAGGGAGGAATGAAAACTATTTTGACCAAATTTGGGCATGGCTACGCCCACTTATCGCAAAACTTGAACCGTTGTATGGAAAAATTTTTTGTTTTTTAACGAATTGACTTGAAACATTACAGTTATGTTGTTAGGGAGGCATGAAAACTATTCATTTAGTTTTTTTTATAGTGACACAAAGTGAAAAGTATTATAGCTTCAGCCTTGCTGAAGATAGCGTCCTTACTGGTTTTAATTACATAAATGGGTGGCATTTTATTCAGAATTAATAGTTTTTTACATGGACACAAAATTCGTTTAATTTTTTCCCATTAAATACTAGAATTATAGAAAAGTACTTTGCGAAAACAATCGGCTTTAGGACGGAAACGTGTTGACCACCGATTATTTTTTTGCTAATAACTCTTTCATCCTTCGACCGACTTCTTCGACTAAGAGCTGGATGGAAAGCTTATCTGTTTTTCTTTCAGATGGCATTAACATATTTCACGAAAAGTCATAAGAAATAAAATTTTTTTGATCAAAACTAAAATATCCTCGAAATCATTGAAAAAGAAGTACCTTATCAGACGAAAATATGCCTTATCTAATAAGAGACATTTAAATGTTTTTAATTGCATAAATGGGCGGAATTTTATTTAGAATTAATAGTTTTTTACATGGATAGAATTAAAAGTTTTTTACATGGACAAAAATTTCGTTTAATTTTATCCCATTAAATACTAGAATTATAGAAAAGTACTTTGCGAAAAGAATCGGCAGTAGGACGGAAACGTGTTGACCACCGATTAGTTTTTGCTTATAACTCTTGCTTCCTTGAACCGACTTCTTCGACTAAGAGCTCGATGGAAAGCTTATCTGTTCCTCTTTCAGATGGCATTAACATATTTTACGAAAAGTCGTAAGAAATAAAAATTTTTTTGATCAAAACTAAAATATCATCGAAATCATTGAATATGAAGTACCTTATCAGACGAAAATATGTCATCTTTCAGATGGCATTAACATATTTTACGAAAAGTTGTAAGAAATAAAATTGTTTTCATCAAAACTAAAATATCCTCGAAATCATTGAAGAAGAAGTACCTTATCAGACGAAAATATGCCTTATCTAATAAGAGACATTTCAATTTTTTTAATTACATAAATGGGCGGCGTTTTATTCAGAATTAATAGTTTTTTACATGGACACAAAATTCGTTTAATTTTTTCCCATTAAATACTAGAATTATAGAAAAGTACTTTGCGAAAACAATCGGCTTTAGGACGGAAACGTGTTGACCACCGATTAGTTTTTTGCTAATAACTCTTTCATCCTTCGACCGACTTCTTCGACTAAGAGCTGGATGGAAAGCTTATCTGTTACTTTTCAGATGGCATTAACATATTTTACGAAAAGTCATAAGAAATAAAATTTTGTTGATCAAATCTAAAATATCATCGCAATCATTGAAGAAGAAGTACCTTATCAGACGAAAATATGCCTTATCTAATAAGAAAAATGTAAATTTTTTTAACTGCATAAATGGGTGGCATTTTATTCAGAATTAAGAGTTTTTTACATGGACACAAAATTCGTTTAATTTTTTCCCATTAAATACCAGAATTATAGAAAAGTACTTTGCGAAAAGAATCGGCAGTAGGACGGAAACGTGTTGACCACCGCCTATTTCTTTGATAATAACTCTTGCATCCTTCAACCGACTTTTTCGACTAAGAGCTGGATGGAAAGCTTATCTGTTCCTCTTTTAGATGGCATTAACATATTTTACGAAAAGTCATAAGAAATAAAATTTTTTTTGATCAAAACTAAAATATCCTCGAAATCATTGAAGAAGAAGTACCTTATCAGACGAAAATATGCCTTATCTAATAAGAGACATTTCAATTTTTTTTAATTACATAAATGGGCGGCGTTTTATTCAGAATTAATAGTTTTTTACATGGACACAAAATTCGTTTAATTTTTTCACATTAAATACTAGAATTATAGAAAAGTACTTTGCGAAAACAATCGGCTTTAGGACGGAAACGTGTTGACCACCGATTAGTTTTTTGCTAATAACTCTTTCATCCTTCGACCGACTTCTTCGACTAAGAGCTGGATGGAAAGCTTATCTGTTACTTTTCAGATGGCATTAACATATTTTACGAAAAGTCATAAGAAATAAAATTTTTTTGATCAAATCTAAAATATCATCGCAATCATTGAAGAAGAAGTACCTTATCAGACGAAAATATGCCTTATCTAATAAGAAAAATGTAAATTTTTTTAACTGCATAAATGGGTGGCATTTTATTCAGAATTAATAGTTTTTTACATGGACACAAAATTCGTTTAATTTTTTCCCATTAAATACTAGAATTATAGAAAAGTACTTTGCGAAAAGAATCGGCAGTAGGACGGAAACGTGTTGACCACCGCCTATTTCTTTGATAATAACTCTTGCATCCTTCAACCGACTTTTTCGACTAAGAGCTGGATGGAAAGCTTATCTGTTCCTCTTTTAGATGGCATTAACATATTTTACGAAAAGTCATAAGAAATAAAATTTTTTTTGATCAAAACTAAAATATCCTCGAAATCATTGAAGAAGAAGTACCTTATCAGACGAAAATATGCCTTATCTAATAAGAGACATTTCAATTTTTTTAATTACATAAATGGGCGGCGTTTTATTCAGAATTAATAGTTTTTTACATGGACACAAAATTCGTTTAATTTTTTCCAATTAAATACTAGAATTATAGAAAAGTACTTTGCGAAAACAATCGGCTTTAGGACGGAAACGTGTTGACCACCGATTAGTTTTTTGCTAATAACTCTTTCATCCTTCGACCGACTTCTTCGACTAAGAGCTGGATGGAAAGCTTATCTGTTACTTTTCAGATGGCATTAACATATTTTACGAAAAGTCATAAGAAATAAAATTTTTTTGATCAAATCTAAAATATCATCGCAATCATTGAAGAAGAAGTACCTTATCAGACGAAAATATGCCTTATCTAATAAGAAAAATGTAAATTTTTTTAACTGCATAAATGGGTGGCATTTTATTCAGAATTAATAGTTTTTTACATGGACACAAAATTCGTTTAATTTTTTCCCATTAAATACTAGAATTATAGAAAAGTACTTTGCGAAAAGAATCGGCAGTAGGATGGAAACGTGTTGACCACCGCCTATTTCTTTGATAATAACTCTTGCATCCTTCAACCGACTTTTTCGACTAAGAGCTGGATGGAAAGCTTATCTGTTCCTCTTTTAGATGGCATTAACATATTTTACGAAAAGTCATAAGAAATAAAATTTTTTTTGATCAAAACTAAAATATCCTCGAAATCATTGAAGAAGAAGTACCTTATCAGACAAAAATATGCCTTATCTAAGAGATGTTTAAATTTTTTTAATTGCATAAATCGGCGGTATTTTATTCAGAATTAAAAGTTTTTTACATGGACAAAAAATTCGTTTAATTTTTTCCCATTAAATACTAGAATTATAGAAAAGTACTTTGCGAAAAGAATCGGCAGTACGACGGAATCGTGTTGACCACCGATTAGTTTTTTGCTAATAACTCTTGCATCCTTCGACCGACTTCTTCGACTAAGAGCTCGATGGAAAGCTTATCTGTTACTTTTCAGATGACATTAACATATTTTACGAAAAGTCATAAGAAATAAAATTTTTTTTGATCAAAACTAAAATATCCTCGAAATCATTGAAGAAGAAGTACCTTATCAGACGAAAATATGCCTTATCTAATAAGAAAAATGTAAATTTTTTTAACTGCATAAATGGGTGGCATTTTATTCAGAATTAATAGTTTTTTACATGGACACAAAATTCGTTTAATTTTTTCCCATTAAATACTAGAATTATAGAAAAGTACTTTGCGAAAACAATCGGCTTTAGGACGGAAACGTGTTGACCACCGATTAGTTTTTTGCTAATAACTCTTTCATCCTTCGACCGACTTCTTCGACTAAGAGCTGGATGGAAAGCTTATCTGTTCCTCTTTCAGATTGCATTAACATATTTTACGAAAAGTCATATGAAATAAAATTTTTTTGATCAAAACTAAAATATCCTCGAAATCATTGAAAAAGAAGTACCTTATCAGACGAAAATATGCCTTATCTAATAAGAGACATTTAAATGTTTTTAATTGCATAAATGGGCGGAATTTTATTTAGAATTAATAGTTTTTTACATGGATAGAATTAAAAGTTTTTTACATGGACAAAAATTTCGTTTAATCTTTTCCCATTAAATACTAGAATTATAGAAAAGAACTTTGCGAAAAGAATCGGCAGTAGGACGGAATCGTGTTGACCACCGATTAGTTTTTTGTTAATATTTCTTGCATCCTTTGACCGACTTCTTCGACTATGAGCTCGATGGAAAGCTTATCTGTTCCTCTTTCAGATGGCATTAACATATTTTACGAAAAGTCGTAAGAAATAAAATTTTTTTTGATCAAAACTAAAATATCATCGAAATCATTGAAAATGAAGTACCTTATTAGACGAAAATATGCCATCTTTCAGATGGCATTAACATATTTTACGAAAAGTTGTAAGAAATAAAATTGTTTTCATCAAAACTAAAATATCCTCGAAATCATTGAAGAAGAAGTACCTTATCAGACGAAAATATGCCTTATCTAATAAGAGACATTTAAATTTTTTTAATTAGATAAATGGGCGGCGTTTTATTCAGAATTAATAGTTTTTTATATGGACAAAAAATTCGTTTAATTTTTTCCCATTAAATACTAGAATTATAGAAAAGTACTTTGCGAAAAGAATCGGCTGTAGGACGGAATCGTGTTAACCACCGCCTATTTCTTTGATAATAACTCTTGCATCCTTCAACCGACTTTTTCGACTAAGAGCTGGATGGAAAGCTTATCTGTTCCTCTTTCAGATGGCATTAACATATTTTACGAAAAGTCATAAGAAATAAAATTTTTTTTGATCAAAACTAAAATATCCTCGAAATCATTGAAAAAGAAGTACCTTATGAGACGAAAATATGCCTTATCTAATAAGAAAAATTTAAATTTTTTTAATTGCATAAATGGGTGGCATTTTATTTTATTTTTACATGGACACAAAATTCGTTTAATTTTTTCCCATTAAATACTAGAATTATAGAAAAGTACTTTGCGAAAAGAATCGGCAGTGGGTTGTAATCGTGTTGACCACCGATTAGTTTTTTGCTAATAACTCTTGCATCCTTCGACCGACTTCTTCGACTAAGAGCTCGATGGAAAGCTTATCTGTTACTTTTCAGATGGCATTAACATATTTTACGAAAAGTCATAAGAAATAAAATTTTTTTGATCAAATCTAAAATATCATCGCAATCATTGAAGAAGAAGTACCTTATCAGACGAAAATATGCCTTATCTAATAAGAAAAATTTCAATTTTTTTAATTGCATAAATGGGTGGCATTTTATTCAGAATTAATAGTTTTTTACATGGATAGAATTAAAAGTTTTTTACATGGACAAAAATTTCGTTTAATCTTTTCCCATTAAATACTAGAATTATAGAAAAGAACTTTGCGAAAAGAATCGGCAGTAGGACGGAATCGTGTTGACCACCGATTAGTTTTTTGCTAATATTTCTTGCATCCTTTGACCGACTTCTTCGACTATGAGCTCGATGGAAAGCTTATCTGTTCCTCTTTCAGATGGCATTAACATATTTTACGAAAAGTCGTAAGAAATAAAAATTTTTTTGATCAAAACTAAAATATCATCGAAATCATTGAATATGAAGTACCTTATCAGACGAAAATATGTCATCTTTCAGATGGCATTAACATATTTTACGAAAAGTTGTAAGAAATAAAATTGTTTTCATCAAAACTAAAATATCCTTGAAATCATTGAAGAAGAAGTACCTTATCAGACGAAAATATGCCTTATCTAATAAGAGACATTTCAATTTTTTTAATTACATAAATGGGCGGCGTTTTATTCAGAATTAATAGTTTTTTACATGGACACAAAATTCGTTTAATTTTTTCCCATTAAATACTAGAATTATAGAAAAGTACTTTGCGAAAAGAATCGGCAGTAGGACGGAAACGTGTTGACCACCGCCTATTTCTTTGATAATAACTCTTGCATCCTTCAACCGACTTTTTCGACTAAGAGCTGGATGGAAAGCTTATCTGTTCCTCTTTTAGATGGCATTAACATATTTTACGAAAAGTCATAAGAAATAAAATTTTTTTTGATCAAAACTAAAATATCCTCGAAATCATTGAAGAAGAAGTACCTTATCAGACGAAAATATGCCTTATCTAATAAGAGACATTTCAATTTTTTTAATTACATAAATAGGCGGCGTTTTATTCAGAATTAATAGTTTTTTACATGGACACAAAATTCGTTTAATTTTTTCCCATTAAATACTAGAATTATAGAAAAGTACTTTGCGAAAACAATCGGCTTTAGGACGGAAACGTGTTGACCACCGATTAGTTTTTTGCTAATAACTCTTTCATCCTTCGACCGACTTCTTCGACTAAGAGCTGGATGGAAAGCTTATCTGTTACTTTTCAGATGGCATTAACATATTTTACGAAAAGTCATAAGAAATAAAATTTTTTTGATCAAATCTAAAATATCATCGCAATCATTGAAGAAGAAGTACCTTATCAGACGAAAATATGCCTTATCTAATAAGAAAAATGTAAATTTTTTTAACTGCATAAATGGGTGGCATTTTATTCAGAATTAATAGTTTTTTACATGGACACAAAATTCGTTTAATTTTTTCCCATTAAATACTAGAATTATAGAAAAGTACTTTGCGAAAAGAATCGGCAGTAGGACGGAAACGTGTTGACCACCGCCTATTTCTTTGATAATAACTCTTGCATCCTTCAACCGACTTTTTCGACTAAGAGCTGGATGGAAAGCTTATCTGTTCCTCTTTTAGATGGCATTAACATATTTTACGAAAAGTCATAAGAAATAAAATTTTTTTTGATCAAAACTAAAATATCCTCGAAATCATTGAAGAAGAAGTACCTTATCAGACAAAAATATGCCTTATCTAAGAGATGTTTAAATTTTTTTAATTGCATAAATCGGCGGTATTTTATTCAGAATTAAAAGTTTTTTACATGGACAAAAAATTCGTTTAATTTTTTCCCATTAAATACTAGAATTATAGAAAAGTACTTTGCGAAAAGAATCGGCAGTACGACGGAATCGTGTTGACCACCGATTAGTTTTTTGCTAATAACTCTTGCATCCTTCGACCGACTTCTTCGACTAAGAGCTCGATGGAAAGCTTATCTGTTACTTTTCAGATGGCATTAACATATTTTACGAAAAGTCATAAGAAATAAAATTTTTTTGATCAAATCTAAAATATCATCGCAATCATTGAAGAAGAAGTACCTTATCAGACGAAAATATGCCTTATCTAATAAGAAAAATGTAAATTTTTTTAACTGCATAAATGGGTGGCATTTTATTCAGAATTAATAGTTTTTTACATGGACACAAAATTCGTTTAATTTTTTCCCATTAAAAACTAGAGTTATAGAAAAGTACTTTGCGAAAACAATCGGCTTTAGGACGGAAACGTGTTGACCACCGATTAGTTTTTTGCTAATAACTCTTTGATCCTTCGACCGACTTCTTCGACTAAGAGCTGGATGGAAAGCTTATCTGTTCCTCTTTCAGATTGCATTAACATATTTTACGAAAAGTCATAAGAAATAAAATTTTTTTGATCAAAACTAAAATATCCTCGAAATCATTGAAAAAGAAGTACCTTATCAGACGAAAATATGCCTTATCTAATAAGAGACATTTAAATGTTTTTAATTGCATAAATGGGCGGAATTTTATTTAGAATTAATAGTTTTTTACATGGATAGAATTAAAAGTTTTTTACATGGACAAAAATTTCGTTTAATCTTTTCCCATTAAATACTAGAATTATAGAAAAGAACTTTGCGAAAAGAATCGGCAGTAGGACGGAATCGTGTTGACCACCGATTAGTTTTTTGTTAATATTTCTTGCATCCTTTGACCGACTTCTTCGACTATGAGCTCGATGGAAAGCTTATCTGTTCCTCTTTCAGATGGCATTAACATATTTTACGAAAAGTCGTAAGAAATAAAATTTTTTTTGATCAAAACTAAAATATCATCGAAATCATTGAAAATGAAGTACCTTATTAGACGAAAATATGCCATCTTTTAGATGGCATTAACATATTTTACGAAAAGTTGTAAGAAATAAAATTGTTTTCATCAAAACTAAAATATCCTCGAAATCATTGAAGAAGAAGTACCTTATCAGACGAAAATATGCCTTATCTAATAAGAGACATTTAAATTTTTTTAATTACATAAATGGGCGGCGTTTTATTCAGAATTAATAGTTTTTTATATGGACAAAAAATTCGTTTAATTTTTTCCCATTAAATACAAGAATTATAGAAAAGTACTTTGCGAAAAGAATCGGCTGTAGGACGGAATCGTGTTAACCACCGCCTATTTCTTTGATAATAACTCTTGCATCCTTCAACCGACTTTTTCGACTGAGAGCTGGATGGAAAGCTTATCTGTTCCTCTTTCAGATGGCATTAACATATTTTACGAAAAGTCATAAGAAATAAAATTTTTTTTGATCAAAACTAAAATATCCTCGAAATCATTGAAAAAGAAGTACCTTGTGAGACGAAAATATGCCTTATCTAATAAGAAAAATTTAAATTTTTTTAATTGCATAAATGGGTGGCATTTTATTTTATTTTTACATGGACACAAAATTCGTTTAATTTTTTCCCATTAAATACTAGAATTATAGAAAAGTACTTTGCGAAAAGAATCGGCAGTGGGTTGGAATCGTGTTGACCACCGATTAGTTTTTTGCTAATAACTCTTGCAACCTTCGACCGACTTCTTCGACTAAGAGCTCGATGGAAAGCTTATCTGTTACTTTTCAGATGGCATTAACATATTTTACGAAAAGTCATAAGAAATAAAATTTTTTTGATCAAATCTAAAATATCATCGCAATCATTGAAGAAGAAGTACCTTATCAGACGAAAATATGCCTTATCTAATAAGAAAAATTTAAATTTTTTTAATTGCATAAATGGGTGGCATTTTATTCAGAATTAATAGTTTTTTACATGGACACAAAATTCGTTTAATTTTTTCCCATTAAATACTAGAATTATAGAAAAGTACTTTGCGAAAACAATCGGCTTTAGGACGGAAACGTGTTGACCACCGATTAGTTTTTTGCTAATAACTCTTTCATCCTTCGACCGACTTCTTCGACTAAGAGCTGGATGGAAAGCTTATCTGTTCCTCTTTCAGATGGCATTAACATATTTCACGAAAAGTCATAAGAAATAAAATTTTTTTGATCAAAACTAAAATATCCTCGAAATCATTGAAAAAGAAGTACCTTATCAGACGAAAATATGCCTTATCTAATAAGAGACATTTAAATGTTTTTAATTGCATAAATGGGCGGAATTTTATTTAGAATTAATAGTTTTTTACATGGATAGAATTAAAAGTTTTTTACATGGACAAAAATTTCGTTTAATTTTATCCCATTAAATACTAGAATTATAGAAAAGTACTTTGCGAAAAGAATCGGCAGTAGGACGGAAACGTGTTGACCACCGATTAGTTTTTTGCTTATAACTCTTGCTTCCTTGAACCGACTTCTTCGACAAAGAGTTCGATGGAAAGCTTATCTGTTCCTCTTTCAGATGGCATAGTCATAACTTAGGAAAAGTCATAAGAAATAAAATTTTTATGATCAAAACTAAAATATCCTCGAAATCATTGAAAAAGAAGTACCTTATGAGACGAAAATATGCCTTATCTAATAAGAGACATTTAAATTTTTTTTAATTGCATAAGTGGACGGCATTTTATTCAGAATTAATAGTTTTTTACATGGACAAAAAATTCGTTTAATTTTTTCCCATTAAATACTAGAATTATAGAAAGACAGACCGTGTTGACCACCGATTAGTTTTTTCCTAATAACTCTTGCATATTTCGACCGACTTCTTCGACTAAGAGCTCGATGGACAGCTTATCTGTTCCTCTTTCAGATGGCATAGTCATAACTTAGGAAAAGTCATAAGAAATAAAATTTTTTTGATCAAAACTAAAATATCCTCGAAATCATTGAAAAAGAAGTACCTTATGAGACGAAAATATGCCTTATCTAATAAGAGACATTTAAATTTTTTTTAATTGCATAAGTAGACGGCATTTTATTCAGAATTAATAGTTTTTTTACATGGACAAA
Organism: Phortica okadai; assembly: GCA_034638295.1. NCBI lineage: Eukaryota > Metazoa > Arthropoda > Insecta > Diptera > Drosophilidae > Phortica > Phortica okadai. The sequence goes on along the minus strand of CM067850.1, from coordinate 24,425,770 downwards.
AAATTCGTTTAATTTTTTCCCATTAAATACTAGAATTATAGAAAAGTACTTTGCGAAAAGAATCGGCAGTAGGACAAAAACGTGTTGACCACCGATTAGTTTTTTGCTAATAACTCTTGCATCCTTCGACCGACTTCTTCGGCTAAGAGTTCGATGGAAAGCTTATGTGTTCCTCTTTCAGAAAGCATTAACATATTTTACGAAAAGTCATAAGAAATAAAATTTTTTTGATCAAAACTAAAATTTCCTCGAAATCATTGAAAAAGAAGTACCTTATGAGACGAAAATATGCCTTATCTAATAAGAGACATTTAAATTTTTTTTAATTGCATAAGTGGACGTCATTTTATTCAGAATTAATAGTTTTTTACATGGACAAAAAATTCGTTTAATTTTTTCCCATTAAATACTAGAATTATAGAAAAGTACCTTGCGAAAAGAATCGGCAGTATGACAGACCGTGTTCACTACCGATTAGTTTTTTGCTAATAACTCTGGCATATTTCGACCGACTACTTCGACTAAGAGCTCGATGGAAAGCTTATGTGTTCCTCTTCCAGATAGCATTAACATATTTTACGAAAAGTCATAAGAAATAAAATTTTTTTGATCAAAACTAAAATATCCTCGAAATCATTGAAGAAGAAGTACCTTATCAGACGAAAATATGCCTTATCTAATACGAGACATTAAAATTTTTTTAATTGCATAAATGGGTGGCATTTTATTCAGACTTAATAGTTTTTTACATGGAGACAAAATTTGTTTAATTTTTTCCCATTAAATACTAGAATTATAGAACAGTACCTTGCGAAAAGAATCGGCAGTAGGACAGATCGTGTTGACCACCGATTAGTTTTTTCCTAATAAGTCTTGCATATTTCGACCGACTTCTTCGACTAAGAGCTCGATGGAAAGCTTATCTGTTCCGCTTTCAGATGGCATTAACATATTTTACGAAAAGTCATAAGAAATAAAATTTTTTTGATCAAAACTAAAATATCCTCGAAATCATTGAAAAAGAAGTACCTTATCAGACGAAAATATGCCTTATCTAATAAGAGACATTTAAATCCATTTAATTGCATAAATGGATGGTAATTTATTCATAATTAATAGTTTTTACATGGACAAAAAATTCGTTTAATTTTTTCCCATTAAATACTAGAATTATAGAAAAGTACTTTGCGAAAAGAATCGGCAGTAGGACGGAATCGTGTTGACCACCGATTAGTTTTGTGCTAATAAATCTTGCATATTTCGACCGACTTCTTCGACTAAGAGCTCGATGGAAAGCTTATCTGTTCCGCTTTCAGATGGCATTAACATATTTTACGAAAAGTCATAAGAAATAAAATTTTTTTCATCAAAACTAAATTATCCTCGAAATCATTGAAAAAGAAGTACCTTATCAGATGAAAATATGCCTTATCTAATAAGAGACATTTAAATTTTTTTAATTACATAAATGGGCGGCGTTTTATTCAGAATTAATAGTTCTTTATATGGACAAAAAATTCGTTTAATTTTTTCCCATTAAATACAAGAATTATAGAAAAGTACTTTGCGAAAAGAATCGGCTTTAGGACGGAAACGTGTTGACCATCGATTAGTTTTTTGCTAATAACTCTTGCATCCTTCGACCGACTTCTTCGACTAAGAGCTCGATGGAAAGCTTATCTGTTACTTTTCAGATGGCATTAACATTTTTTACGAAAAGTCATAAGAAATAAAATTTTTTTGATCAAATCTAAAATATCATCGCAATCATTGAAGAAGAAGTACCTTATCAGACGAAAATATGCCTTATCTAATAAGAAAAATTTAAATTTTTTCAATTGCATAAATGGGTGGCATTTTATTCAGAATTAATAGTTTTTTACATGGACACAAAATTCGTTTAATTTTTTCCCATTAAATACTAGAATTATAGAAAAGTACTTTGCGAAAACAATCGGCTTTAGGACGGAAACGTGTTGACCATCGATTAGTTTTTTGCTAATAACTCTTTCATCCTTCGACCGACTTCTTCGACTAAGAGCTCGATGGAAAGCTTATCTGTTCCGCTTTCAGATGGCATTAACATATTTTACGAAAAGTCGTAAGAAATAAAATTTTTTTTGATCAAAACTAAAATATCATCGAAATCATTGAAAATGAAGTACCTTATTAGACGAAAATATGCCATCTTTCAGATGGCATTAACATATTTTACGAAAAGTTGTAAGAAATAAAATTGTTTTCATCAAAACTAAAATATCCTCGAAATCATTGAAGAAGAAGTACCTTATCAGATGAAAATATGCCTTATCTAATAAGAGACATTTAAATTTTTTTAATTACATAAATGGGCGGCGTTTTATTCAGAATTAATAGTTCTTTATATGGACAAAAAATTCGTTTAATTTTTTCCCATTAAATACAAGAATTATAGAAAAGTACTTTGCGAAAAGAATCGGCTGTAGGACGGAATCGTGTTAACCACAGCCTATTTCTTTGATAATAACTCTTGCATCCTTCAACCGACTTTTTCGACTAAGAGCTGGATGGAAAGCTTATCTGTTCCTCTTTCAGATGGCATTAACATATTTTACGAAAAGTCATAAGAAATAAAATTTTTTTTGATCAAAACTAAAATATCCTCGAAATCATTGAAAAAGAAGTACCTTATGAGAAGAAAATATGCCTTATCTAATAAGAAAAATTTAAATTTTTTTAATTGCATAAATGGGTGGCATTTTATTTTATTTTTACATGGACACAAAATTCGTTTAATTTTTTCCCATTAAATACTAGAATTATAGAAAAGTACTTTGCGAAAAGAATCGGCAGTGGGTTGGAATCGTGTTGACCACCGATTAGTTTTTTGCTTATAACTCTTGCTTCCTTGAACCGACTTCTTCGACTAAGAGTTCGATGGAAAGCTTATCTGTTCCTCTTTCAGATGGCATAGTCATAACTTAGGAAAAGTCATAAGAAATAAAATTTTTATGATCAAAACTAAAATATCCTCGAAATCATTGAAAAAGAAGTACCTTATGAGACGAAAATATGCCTTATCTAATAAGAGACATTTAAATTTTTTTTAATTGCATAAGTGGACGGCATTTTATTCAGAATTAATAGTTTTTTACATGGACAAAAAATTCGTTTAATTTTTTCCCATTAAATACTAGAATTATAGAAAAGTACCTTGCGAAAAGAATCGGCAGAAGGACAGACCGTGTTGACCACCGATTAGTTTTTTCCTAATAACTCTTGCATATTTCGACCGACTTCTTCGGCTAAAGGTTCGATGGAAAGCTTATGTGTTCCTCTTTCAGAAAGCATTAACATATTTTACGAAAAGTCATAAGAAATAAAATTTTTTTGATCAAAACTAAAATTTCCTCGAAATCATTGAAAAAGAAGTACCTTATGAGACGAAAATATGCCTTATCTAATAAGAGACATTTAAATTTTTTTTAATTGCATAAGTGGACGGCATTTTATTCAGAATTAATAGTTTTTTACATGGACAAAAAATTCGTTTAATTTTTTCCCATTAAATACTAGAATTATAGAAAAGTACCTTGCGAAAAGAATCGGCAGTAGGACAGACCGTGTTCACTACCGATTAGTTTTTTGCTAATAACTCTGGCATATTTCGACCGACTACTTCGACTAAGAGCTCGATGGAAAGCTTATGTGTTCCTCTTTCAGATATCATTAACATATTTTACGAAAAGTCATAAGAAATAAAATTTTTTTGATCAAAACTAAAATATCCTCGAAATCATTGAAGAAGAAGTACCTTATCAGACGAAAATATGCCTTATCTAATACGAGACATTAAAATTTTTTTAATTGCATAAATGGGTGGCATTTTATTCAGACTTAATAGTTTTTTACATGGAGAAAAAATTTGTTTAATTTTTTCCCATTAAATACTAGAATTATAGAAAAGTACCTTGCGAAAAGAATCGGCAGTAGGACAGATCGTGTTGACCACCGATTAGTTTTTTCCTAATAAGTCTTGCATATTTCGACCGACTTCTTCGACTAAGAGCTCGATGGAAAGCTTATCTGTTCCGCTTTCAGATGGCATTAACATATTTTACGAAAAGTCATAAGAAATAAAATTTTTTTGATCAAAACTAAAATATCCTCGAAATCATTGAAAAAGAAGTACCTTATCAGACGAAAATATGCCTTATCTAATAAGAGACATTTAAATCCATTTAATTGCATAAATGGATGGTAATTTATTCATAATTAATAGTTTTTACATGGACAAAAAATTCGTTTAATTTTTTCCCATTAAATACTAGAATTATAGAAAAGTACTTTGCGAAGAGAATCGGCAGTAGGACGGAATCGTGTTGACCACCGATTAGTTTTGTGCTAATAAATCTTGCATATTTCGACCGACTTCTTCGACTAAGAGCTCGATGGAAAGCTTATCTGTTCCGCTTTCAGATGGCATTAACATATTTTACGAAAAGTCATAAGAAATAAAATTTTTTTGATCAAAACTAAATTATCCTCGAAATCATTGAAAAAGAAGTACCTTATCAGACGAAAATATGCCTTATCTAAGAGACATTTAAATTTTTTTAATTGCATAAATCGGCGGTATTTTATTCAGAATTAATAGTTTTTTACATGGACAAAAAATTTGTTTAATTTTTTCCCATTAAATACTAGAATTATAGAAAAGTACTTTGCGAAAACAATCGGCTTTAGGACGGAAACGTGTTGACCATCGATTAGTTTTTTGCTAATAACTCTTTCATCCTTCGACCGACTTCTTCGACTAAGAGCTGGATGGAAAGCTTATCTGTTCCTCTTTCAGATGGCATTAACATATTTCACGAAAAGTCATAAGAAATAAAATTTTTTTGATCAAAACTAAAATATCCTCGAAATCATTGAAAAAGAAGTACCTTATCAGACGAAAATCTGCCTTATCTAATAAGAGACATTTAAATGTTTTTAATTGCATAAATGGGCGGAATTTTATTTAGAATTAATAGTTTTTTACATGGATAGAATTAAAAGTTTTTTACATGGACAAAAATTTCGTTTAATTTTATCCCATTAAATACTAGAATTATAGAAAAGTACTTTGCGAAAAGAATCGGCAGTAGGACGGAAACGTGTTGACCACCGATTAGTTTTTTTCTTATAACTCTTGCTTCCTTGAACCGACTTCTTCGACTAAGAGCTCGATGGAAAGCTTATCTGTTCCTCTTTCAGATGGCATAATCATAACTTAGGAAAAGTCATAAGAAATAAAATTTTTTTGATCAAAACTAAAATATCCTCGAAATCATTGAAAAAGAAGTACCTTATGAGACGAAAATATGCCTTATCTAATAAGAGACATTTAAATTTTTTTTAATTGCATAAGTGGACGGCATTTTATTCAGAATTAACAGTTTTTTACATGGACAAAAAATTCGTTTAATTTTTTCCTATTAAATACTAGAATTATAGAAAAGTACCTTGCGAAAAGAATCGGCAGAAGGACAGACGGTGTTGACCACCGATTAGTTTTTTCCTAATAACTCTTGCATATTTCGACCGACTTCTTCGACTAAGAGCTCGATGGAAAGCTTATCTGTTCCTCTTTCAGATAGCATTAACATATTTTATGAAAAGTCATAAGAAATAAAATTTTTTTGATCAAAACTAAAATATCCTCGAAATCATTGAAGAAGAAGTACCTTATCAGACGAAAATATGCCTTATCTAATACGAGACATTAAAATTTTTTTAATTGCATAAATGGGTGGCATTTTATTCAGACTTAATAGTTTTTTACATGAACAAAAAATTTGTTTAATTTTTTCCCATTAAATACTAGAATTATAGAAAAGTACCTTGCGAAAAGAATCGGCAGTAGGACAGATCGTGTTGACCACCGATTAGTTTTTTCCTAATAACTCTTGCATATTTCGACCGACTTCTTCGACTAAAAGCTCGATGGAAAGCTTATCTGTTCCGCTTTCAGATGGCATTAACATATTTTACGAAAAGTCATAAGAAATAAAATTTTTTTGATCAAAACCAAAATATCCTCGAAATCATTGAAAAAGAAGTACCTTATCAGACGAAAATATGCCTAATCTAATAAGAGACATTTAAATCCATTTAATTGCATAAATGGATGGTAATTTATTCATAATTAATAGTTTTTTACATGGACAAAAAATTCGTTTAATTTTTTCCCATTAAATACTAGAATTATAGAAAAGTACTTTGCGAAAAGAATCGGCAGTAGGACGGAATCGTGTTGACCACTGATTAGTTTTGTGCTAATAAATCTTGCATATTTCGACCGACTTCTTCGACTAAGAGCTCGATGGAAAGCTTATCTGTTCCGCTTTCAGATGGCATTAACATATTTTACGAAAAGTCATAAGAAATAAAATTTTTTTGATCAAAACTAAATTATCCTCGAAATCATTGAAAAAGAAGTACCTTATCAGACAAAAATATGCCTTATCTAAGAGACATTTAAATTTTTTTAATTGCATAAATCGGCGGTATTTTATTCAGAATTAATAGTTTTTTACATGGACAAAAAATTTGTTTAATTTTTTCCCATTAAATACTAGAATTATAGAAAAGTACTTTGCGAAAAGAATCGGCAGTACGACGGAATCGTGTTGACCACCGATTAGTTTTTTGCTAATAACTCTTGCATCCTTCGACCGACTTCTTCGACTAAGAGCTCGATGGAAAGCTTATCTGTTACTTTTCAGATGGCATTAACATTTTTTACGAAAAGTCATAAGAAATAAAATTTTTTTGATCAAATCTAAAATATCATCGCAATCATTGAAGAAGAAGTACCTTATCAGACGAAAATATGCCTTATCTAATAAGAAAAATTTAAATTTTTTTAATTGCATAAATGGGTGGCATTTTATTCAGAATTAATAGTTTTTTACATGGACACAAAATTCGTTTAATTTTTTCCCATTAAATACTAGAATTATAGAAAAGTACTTTGCGAAAAGAATCGGCAGTAGGACGGAAACATGTTGACCACCGATTAGTTTTTTGTTAATAACTCTTGCATCCTTCGACCGACTTCTTCGGCTATGAGCTCGATGGAAAGCTTATGTGTTCCTCTTTCAGAAAGCATTAACATATTTAACGAAAAGTCATAAGAAATAAAATTTTTTTGATCAAAACTAAAATATCCTCGAAATCATTGAAGAAGAAGTACCTTATCAGACGAAAATATGCCTTATCTAATACGAGACATTAAAATTTTTTTAATTGCATAAATGGGTGGCATTTTATTCAGACATAATAGTTTTTTACATGAACAAAAAATTTGTTTAATTTTTTCCCATTAAATACTAGAATTATAGAAAAGTACTTTGCGAAAAGAATCGGCAGTAGGACGGAATCGTGTTGACCACCGATTAGTTTTGTGCTAATAAATCTTGCATATTTCGACCGACTTCTTCGACTAAGAGCTCGATGGAAAGCTTATCTGTTCCTCTTTCAGATGGCATTAACATATTTTACGAAAAGTCATAAGAAATAAAATTTTTTTCATCAAAACTAAATTATCCTCGAAATCATTGAAGAAGAAGTACCTTATCAGACGAAAATATGCCTTATCTAATATGTGACATTTAAATTTTTTTAATTGCATAAATGGGTGGCATTTTATTCAGAATTAATAGTTTTTTACATGGACAAAAAATTCGTTTAATTTTTTCCCATTAAATACTAGAATTATAGTAAAGAACTTTGCGAAAAGAAACGGTAGTAGGACGGAAACGTGTTGACCACCGACTAGTTTTTTGTTAATAACTCTTGGATCCTTCGACCGACTTCTTCGACTAAGAGCTCGATGGAAAGCTTATCTGTTCCTTTTCAGATGGCATTAACATATTTTACGAAAAGTCATAAGAAATAAAATTTTTTTGATCAAAACTAAAATATCCTCGAAATCATTGAAGAAGAAGTACCTTATCAGACGAAAATATGCCTTATCTAATAAGAATCATTTAAATTTTTTTAATTGCATAAATGGGCGGCATTTTATTCAGAATTAATAGTTTTTTACATAGACAAAAAATTCGTTTAATTTTTTCCCATTAAATAATAGAATTATTGAAAAGTACTTTGCGAAAAGAATCGGCAGTAGGACGGAATCGTGTTGACCACCGACTAGTTTTGTGCTAATAAATCTTGCATAAGAGCTCGATGGAAAGCTTATCTGTTCCTCTTTCAGATGGCATTAACATATTTTACGAGAAGTCATAAGAAATAAAATTTTTTTGATCAAAACTGAAATATCCTCGAAATCATTGAAGAAGAAGTACCTTATCAGACGAAAATATGCCTTATCTAATCAGAGACATTTTAATTTTTTTAATGGCATAAATGGGCGGCATTTTATTCAGAATTAATAGTTTTTTACATGGACAAAAAATTCGTTTAATTTTTTCCCATTAAATACTAGAAATATAGAAAAGTACTTTGCGAAAAGAATCGGCAGTAGGACGGAAACGTGTTGACCACCGATTAGTTTTTTGCTAATAACTCTTGTATCCTTCGACCGACTTCTTTGACTTAGAGCTCGATGGAAAGCTAATCTGTTCCTCTTTCAGATGGCATTAACATATTTTACGAAAAGTCGTAAGAAATACAATTTTTTTGATCAAAACTAAAATATCATCGAAATCATTGAAAATGAAGTACCTTATCAGACGAAAATATGCCATCTTTCAGATGGCATTAACATATTTTACGAAAAGTTGTAAGAAATAAAATTGTTTTGAGCAAAACAATATCAATATCCTCGAAATCATTGAAGAAGAAGTACCTTATCAGACGAAAATATGCCTTATCTAATAAGAGCATTTCAATTTTTTTAATTACATAAATGGGCGGCGTTTTATTCAGAATTAATAGTTTTTTATATGGACAAAAAATTCGTTTAATTTTGTCCCATTAAATACTTGAATTATAGAAAAGTACTTTGTGAAAAGAATCGGCAGTAGAACGGAATCGTGTTGACCACCGCCTATTTTTTTGATAATAACTCTTGCATCCTTCAACCGACTTTTTCGACTAAGAGCTGGGTGGAAAGCTTATCTGTTCCTCTTTCAGATGGCATTAACATATTTTACGAAAAGTTGTAAGAAATAAAATTGTTTTCATCAAAACTAAAATATCCTCGAAATCATTGAAGAAGAAGTACCTTATCAGACAAAAATATGCCTTATCTAAGAGACATTTAAATTTTTTTTATTGCGTAAATGGTCGGCATTTTATTTAGAGTTAATAGTTTTTTACATGGACAAAATATTCGTTTAATTTTTTCCCATTAAATACTAGAATTATAGAAAAGTACTTTGCGAAAAGAATCGGCAGTAGGACGGAAACGTGTTGACCACCGATTAGTTTTTTGCTAATAACTCTTGTATCCTTCGACAGACTTCTTTGACTTAGAGCTCGATGGAAAGCTAATCTGTTCCTCTTTCAGATGGCATTAACATATTTTACGAAAAGTCGTAAGAAATACAATTTTTTTGATCAAAACTAAAATATCATCGAAATCATTGAAAATGAAGTACCTTATCAGACGAAAATATGCCATCTTTCGGATGGCATTAACATATTTTACGAAAAGTTGTAAGAAATAAAATTGTTTTGATCAAAACTAAAATATACTCGAAATCATTGAAGACGAAGTACCTTATCAGACGAAAATATGCCTTATCTAATAAGAAAAATTTAAATTTTTTTAACTGCATAAATGGGTGGCATTTTATTCAGAATTAATAGTTTTTTACATGGACACAAAATTCGTTTAATTTTTTCCCATTAAATACTAGAATTATAGAAAAGTACTTTGCGAAAAGAATCGGCAGTAGGACGGAAACGTGTTGACCACCGATTAGTTTTTTGCTAATAACTCTTTCATCCTTCGACCGACTTCTTCGACTAAGAGCTGTATGGAAAGCTTATCTGTTCCTCTTTCAGATTGCATTAACATATTTTACGAAAAGTCATAAGAAATAAAATTTTTTTGATCAAAACTAAAATATCCTCGAAATCATTGAAAAAGAAGTACCTTATCAGACGAAAATATGCCTTATCTAATAAGAGACATTTAAATGTTTTTAATTGCATAAATGGACGGAATTTTATTTAGAATTAATAGTTATTTACATGGATAGAATTAAAAGTTTTTTACATGGACAAAAATTTCGTTTAATTTTTTTCCCATTAAATACTAGAATTATAGAAAAGTACTTTGCGAAAAGAATCGGCAGTAGGACGGAAACGTGTTGACCACCGATTAGTTTTTTGCTAATAACTCTTGCTTCCTTGAACCGACTTCTTCGACTAAGAGCTCGATGGAAAGCTTATCTGTTCCTCTTTCAGATGGCATAATCATAATTTAAGAAAAGTCATAAGAAATACAATTTTTTTGATCAAAACTAAAATATCCTCGAAATCATTGAAAAAGAAGTACCTTATGAGACGAAAATATGCCTTATCTAATAAGAGACATTTAAATTTTTTTTAATTGCATAAATGGGCGGCATTTTATTTAGAATTAATAGTTTATTACATGGCCAAAAAATTCGTTTAATTTTTTCCCATTAAATACTAGAATTATAGAAAAGTACATTGCGAAAAGAATCGGCAGTAGAACGGAAACGTGTTGACCACCGATTAGTTTTTTGCTAATAACTCTTGCATCCATCGACCGACTTCTTCGCTTAAGAGCTCGATGGAAAGCTTATCTGTTCTTCTTTCAGATGGCATTAACATATTTTACGAAAAGTCATAAGAAATAAAATTTTTTTCATCAAAACTAAATTATCCTCGAAATCATTGAAGAAGAAGTACCTTATCAGACGAAAATATGCCTTATCTTATAAGACACATTTAAATTTTTTTAATTGCATAAATGGGCGGTATTTTACTCAGAATTAATATTTTTTTACATGAACAAAAAATTCGTTAAATTTTTTCCCATTAAATACTAGAATTATAGAAAAGTACCTTGCGAAAACAATCGGCAGTAGGACATTCGTTTAATTTTTTCCCATTAAATACTAGAATTATAGAAAAGTACTTTGCGAAAAGAATAGGCAGTAGGACGGAATCGTGTTGACCACCGATTAGTTTTGTGCTAATAAATCTTGCATATTTCAGCCGACTTCTTCGACTAAGAGCTCGATGGAAAGCTTATCTGTTCCTCTTTCAGATGGCATTAACATATTTTACGAAAAGTCATAAGAAATAAAATTTTTTTCATCAAAACTAAAATATCCTCGAAATCATTGAAGAAGAAGTACCTTATCAGACGAAAATATGCCTTATCTAATAAGAGCATTTCAATTTTTTTAATTACATAAATGGGCGGCGTTTTATTCAGAATTAATAGTTTTTTATATGGACAAAAAATTCGTTTAATTTTGTCCCATTAAATACTTGAATTATAGAAAAGTACTCTGTGAAAAGAATCGGCAGTAGAACGGAATCGTGTTGACCACCGCCTATTTTTTTGATAATAACTCTTGCATCCTTCAACCGACTTTTTCGACTAAGAGCTGGGTGGAAAGCTTATCTGTTCCTCTTTCAGATGGCATTAACATATTTTACGAAAAGTTGTAAGAAATAAAATTGTTTTCATCAAAACTAAAATATCCTCGAAATCATTGAAAAAGAAGTACCTTATCAGACAAAAATATGCCTTATCTAATAAGAGACATTTAAATTTTTTTAATTGCATAAATGGGCGGCATTTTATTTAGAATTAATAGTTTATTACATGGACAAAAAATTCGTTTAATTTTTTCCCATTAAATACTAGAATTATAGAAAAGTACATTGCGAAAAGAATCGGCAGCGGGTTGGAATCGTGTTGACCACCGATTAGTTTTTTGCTAATAACTCTTGCTTCCTTGAACCGACTTCTTCGACTAAGAGCTCGATGGAAAGCTTATCTGTTCCTCTTTCAGATGGCATAATCATAATTTAAGAAAAGTCATAAGAAATACAATTTTTTTGATCAAAACTAAAATATCCTCGAAATCATTGAAAAAGAAGTACCTTATGAGACGAAAATATGCCTTATCTAATAAGAGACATTTAAATTTTTTTAATTGCATAAATGGGCGGCATTTTATTTAGAATTAATAGTTTATTACATGGACAAAAAATTCGTTTAATTTTTTCCCATTAAATACTAGAATTATAGAAAAGTACATTGCGAAAAGAATCGGCAGCGGGTTGGAATCGTGTTGACCACCGATTAGTTTTTTGCTAATAACTCTTGCATCCTTCGACCGACTTCTTCGACTAAGAGCTCGATGGAAAGCTTATCTGTTACTTTTCAGATGGCATTAACATATTTTACGAAAAGTCATAAGAAATAAACTTTTTTTGATCAAATCTAAAATATCCTTGCAATCATTGAAGAAGAAGTACCTTATCAGACGAAAATATGCCTTATCTAATAAGAAAAATTTAAATTTTTTTAATTGCATAAATGGGTGGCATTTTATTCAGAATTAATAGTTTTTTACATGGACACAAAATTCGTTTAATTTTTTCCCATTAAATACTAGAATTATGGAAAAGTACTTTGCGAAAACAATCGGCTTTAGGACGGAAACGTGTTGACCACCGATTAGTTTTTTGCTAATAACTCTTTCATCCTTCGACCGACTTCTTCGACTAAGAGCTGGATGGAAAGTTTATCTGTTCCTCTTTCAGATTGCATTAACATATTTTACGAAAAGTCATAAGAAATAAAATTTTTTTGATCAAAACTAAAATATCCTCGAAATCATTGAAAAAGAAGTACCTTATCAGACGAAAATATGCCTTATCTAATAAGAGACATTTAAATGTTTTTAATTGCATAAATGGGCGGAATTTTATTTAGAATTAATAGTTTTTTACATGGATAGAATTAAAAGTTTTTTAAATGGACAAAAATTTCGTTTAATCTTTTCCCATTAAATACTAGAATTATAGAAAAGAACTTTGCGAAAAGAATCGGCAGTAGGACGGAATCGTGTTGACCACCGATTAGTTTTTTGCTAATATTTCTTGCATCCTTTGACCGACTTCTTCGACTAAGAGCTCGATGGAAAGCTTATCTGTTACTTTTCAGATGGCATTAACATATTTTACGAAAAGTCATAAGAAATAAATTTTTTTTGACCAAAACTAAAATATCCTCGAAATCATTGAAAAAGAAGTACCTTATCAGACGAAAATATGCCTTATCTAATAAGAGACATTTAAATGTTTTTAATTGCATAAATGGGCGGAATTTTATTTAGAATTAATAGTTTTTTACATGGATAGAATTAAAAGTTTTTTACATGGACAAAAAATTCGTTTAATTTTTTCCCATTAAATACTAGAATTATAGAAAAGTACTTTGTGAAAAGAATCGGCAGTAGAACGGAATCGTGTTGACCACCGCCTATTTTTTTGATAAGAACTCTTGCATCCTTCAACCGACTTTTTCGACTAAGAGCTGGGTGGAAAGCATATCTGTTCCTCTTTCAGATGGCATTAACATATTTTACGAAAAGTGGTAAGAAATAAAATTGTTTTCATCAAAACTAAAATATCCTCGAAATCATTGAAAAAGAAGTACCTTATCAGACAAAAATATGCCTTATCTAATAAGAGACATTTAAATTTTTTTAATTGCATAAATGGGCGGCATTTTATTCAGAATTAATAGTTTTTTACATGGATAGAATTAAAAGTTTTTTAAATGGACAAAAATTTCGTTTAATCTTTTCCCATTAAATACTAGAATTATAGAAAAGAACTTTGCGAAAAGAATCGGCAGTAGGACGGAATCGTGTTGACCACCGATTAGTTTTTTGCTAATATTTCTTGCATCCTTTGACCGACTTCTTCGACTAAGAGCTCGATGGAAAGCTTATCTGTTCCTCTTTCAGATGGCATAATCATAATTTAAGAAAAGTCATAAGAAATACAATTTTTTTGATCAAAACTAAAATATCCTCGAAATCATTGAAAAAGAAGTACCTTATGAGACGAAAATATGCCTTATCTAATAAGAGACATTTAAATTTTTTTAATTGCATAAATGGGCGGCATTTTATTTAGAATTAATAGTTTATTACATGGACAAAAAATTCGTTTAATTTTTTCCCATTAAATACTAGAATTATAGAAAAGTACATTGCGAAAAGAATCGGCAGTAGGACGGAAACGTGTTGACCACCGATTAGTTTTTTGCTAATAACTCTTGCATCCATCGACCGACTTCTTCGCTTAAGAGCTCGATGGAAAGCTTATCTGTTCCTCTTTCAGATGGCATTAACATATTTTACGAAAAGTCATAAGAAATAAAATTTTTTTCATCAAAACTAAATTATCCTCGAAATCATTGAAGAAGAAGTACCTTATCAGACGAAAATATGCCTTATCTTATAAGAGACATTTAAATTTTTTTAATTGCATAAATGGGCGGTATTTTACTCAGAATTAATATTTTTTTACATGAACAAAAAATTCGTTAAATTTTTTCCCATTAAATACTAGAATTATAGAAAAGTACCTTGCGAAAACAATCGGCAGTAGGACATTCGTTTAATTTTTTCCCATTAAATACTAGAATTATAGAAAAGTACTTTGCGAAAAGAATAGGCAGTAGGACGGAATCGTGTTGACCACCGATTAGTTTTGTGCTAATAAATCTTGCATATTTCGACCGACTTCTTCGACTAAGAGCTCGATGGAAAGCTTATCTGTTCCTCTTTCAGATGGCATTAACATATTTTACGAAAAGTCATAAGAAATAAAATTTTTTTCATCAAAACTAAAATATCCTCGAAATCATTGAAGAAGAAGTACCTTATCAGACGAAAATATGCCTTATCTAATAAGAGCATTTCAATTTTTTTAATTACATAAATGGGCGGCGTTTTATTCAGAATTAATAGTTTCTTATATGGACAAAAAATTCGTTTAATTTTGTCCCATTTAATACTTGAATTATAGAAAAGTACTTTGTGAAAAGAATCGGCAGTAGAACGGAATCGTGTTGACCACCGCCTATTTTTTTGATAATAACTCTTGCATCCTTCAACCGACTTTTTCGACTAAGAGCTGGGTGGAAAGCTTATCTGTTCCTCTTTCAGATGGCATTAACATATTTTACGAAAAGTTGTAAGAAATAAAATTGTTTTCATCAAAACTAAAATATCCTCGAAATCATTGAAAAAGAAGTGCCTTATCAGACAAAAATATGCCTTATCTAATAAGAGACATTTAAATTTTTTTAATTGCATAAATGGGCGGCATTTTATTTAGAATTAATAGTTTATTACATGGACAAAAAATTCGTTTAATTTTTTCCCATTAAATACTAGAATTATAGAAAAGTACATTGCGAAAAGAATCGGCAGCGGGTTGGAATCGTGTTGACCACCGATTAGTTTTTTGCTAATAACTCTTGCTTCCTTGAACCGACTTCTTCGACTAAGAGCTCGATGGAAAGCTTATCTGTTCCTCTTTCAGATGGCATAATCATAATTTGAGAAAAGTCATAAGAAATACAATTTTTTTGATCAAAACTAAAATATCCTCGAAATCATTGAAAAAGAAGTACCTTATGAGACGAAAATATGCCTTATCTAATAAGAGACATTTAAATTTTTTTAATTGCATAAATGGGCGGCATTTTATTTAGAATTAATAGTTTATTACATGGACAAAGAATTCGTTTAATTTTTTCCCATTAAATACTAGAATTATAGAAAAGTACATTGCGAAAAGAATCGGCAGCGGGTTGGAATCGTGTTGACCACCGATTAGTTTTTTGCTAATAACTCTTGCATCCTTCGACCGACTTCTTCGACTAAGAGCTCGATGGAAAGCTTATCTGTTACTTTTCAGATGGCATTAACATATTTTACGAAAAGTCATAAGAAATAAACTTTTTTTGATCAAATCTAAAATATCCTTGCAATCATTGAAGAAGAAGTACCTTATCAGACGAAAATATGCCTTATCTAATAAGAAAAATTTAAATTTTTTTAATTGCATAAATGGGTGGCATTTTATTCAGAATTAATAGTTTTTTACATGGACACAAAATTCGTTTAATTTTTTCCCATTAAATACTAGAATTATGGAAAAGTACTTTGCGAAAACAATCGGCTTTAGGACGGAAACGTGTTGACCACCGATTAGTTTTTTGCTAATAACTCTTTCATCCTTCGACCGACTTCTTCGACTAAGAGCTGGATGGAAAGTTTATCTGTTCCTCTTTCAGATTGCATTAACATATTTTACGAAAAGTCATAAGAAATAAAATTTTTTTGATCAAAACTAAAATATCCTCGAAATCATTGAAAAAGAAGTACCTTATCAGACGAAAATATGCCTTATCTAATAAGAGACATTTAAATGTTTTTAATTGCATAAATGGGCGGAATTTTACTTAGAATTAATAGTTTTTTACATGGATAGAATTAAAAGTTTTTTAAATGGACAAAAATTTCGTTTAATCTTTTCCCATTAAATACTAGAATTATAGAAAAGAACTTTGCGAAAAGAATCGGCAGTAGGACGGAATCGTGTTGACCACCGATTAGTTTTTTGCTAATATTTCTTGCATCCTTTGACCGACTTCTTCGACTAAGAGCTCGATGGAAAGCTTATCTGTTACTTTTCAGATGGCATTAACATATTTTACGAAAAGTCATAAGAAATAAAATTTTTTTGACCAAAACTAAAATATCCTCGAAATCATTGAAAAAGAAGTACCTTATCAGACGAAAATATGCCTTATCTAATAAGAGACATTTAAATGTTTTTAATTGCATAAATGGGCGGAATTTTATTTAGAATTAATAGTTTTTTACATGGATAGAATTAAAAGTTTTTTACATGGACAAAAATTTCGTTTAATCTTTTCCCATTAATTACTAGAATTATAGAAAAGCATTTTGCGAAAAGCATCGGCAGTAGGACGGAATCGTGTTGACCACCGATTAGTTTTTTGTTTATATTTCTTGCATCCTTTGACCGACTTCTTCGACTATGAGCTCGATGGAAAGCTTATCTGTTCCTCTTTCAGATGGCATTAACATATATTACGAAAAGTCGTAAGAAATAAAATTTTTTTTGATCAAAACTAAAATATCATCGAAATCATTGAAAATGAAGTACCTTATCAGACGAAAATATGCCATCTTTCAGATGGCATTAACATATTTTACGAAAAGTTGTAAGAAATAAAATTGTTTTCATCAAAACTAAAATATCCTCGAAATCATTGAAGAAGAAGTACCTTATCAGACGAAAATATGCCTTATCTAATAAGAGACATTTCAATTTTTTTAATTACATAAATGGGCGGCGTTTTATTCAGAATTAATAGTTTTTTATATGGACAAAAAATTCGTTTAATTTTTTTCCATTAAATACAAGAATTATAGAAAAGTACTTTGCGAAAAGAATCAAATTTTTTTTGATCAAAACTAAAATATCCTCGAAATCATTGAAGAAGAAGTACCTTATCAGACAAAAATATGCCTTATCTAAGAGACATTTAAATTTTTTTAATTGCATAAATCGGCGGTATTTTATTCAGAATTAAAAGTTTTTTACATGGACAAAAAATTCGTTTAATTTTTTCCCATTAAATACTAGAATTATAAAAAAGTACTTTGCGAAAAGAATCGGCAGCGGGTTGGAATCGTGTTGACCACCGATTAGTTTTTTGCTAATAACTCTTGCATATTTCGACCGACTTCTTCGACTAAGAGCTCGATGGAAAGCTTATCTGTTACTTTTCAGATGGCATTAACATATTTTACGAAAAGTAATAAGAAATAAAATTTTTTTGATCAAATCTAAAATAGTCTCGCAATCATTGAAAAAGAAGTACCTTATCAGACGAAAATATGCCTTATCTAATAAGAAAAATTTAAATTTTTTTAATTGCATAAATGGGTGGCATTTTATTCAGAATTAATAGTTTTTTACATGGACACAAAATTCGTTTAATTTTTTCCCATTAAATACTAGAATTATAGAAAAGTACTTTGCGAAAACAATCGGCTTTAGGACGGAAACGTGTTGACCACCGATTAGTTTTTTGCTAATAACTCTTTCATCTTTCGACCGACTTCTTCGACTAAGAGCTGGATGGAAAGTTTATCTGTTCCTCTTTCAGATTGCATTAACATATTTTACGAAAAGTCATAAGAAATAAAATTTTTTTGATCAAAACTAAAATATCCTCGAAATCATTGAAAAAGAAGTACCTTATCAGACGAAAATATGCCATATCTAATAAGAGACATTAAAATGTTTTTAATTGCATAAATGGGCGGAATTTTATTTAGAATTAATAGTTTTTTATATGGATAGAATTAAAAGTTTTTTACATGGACAAAAATTTCGTTTAATCTTTTCCCATTAAATACTAGAATTATAGAAAAGAACTTTGCGAAAAGAATCGGCAGTAGGACGGAATCGTGTTGACCACCGATTAGTTTTTTGCTAATATTTCTTGCATCCTTTGACCGATTTCTTCGACTATGAGCTCGATGGAAAGCTTATCTGTTCCTCTTTCAGATGGCATTAACATATTTTACGAAAAGTCGTAAGAAATAAAATTTTTTTTGATCAAAACTAAAATATCATCGAAATCATTGAAAATGAAGTACCTTATCAGACGAAAATATGCCATCTTTCAGATGGCATTAACATATTTTACGAAAAGTTGTAAGAAATAAAATTGTTTTCATCAAAACTAAAATATCCTCGAAATCATTGAAGAAGAAGTACCTTATCAGACGAAAATATGCCTTATCTAATAAGAGACATTTAAATTTTTTTAATTACATAAATGGCCGGCGTTTTAATCAGAATTAATAGTTTTTTATATGGACAAAAAATTCGTTTAATTTTTTCCCATTAAATACTAGAATTATAGAAAAGTACTTTGCGAAAACAATCGGCTTTAGGACGGAAACGTGTTGACCACCGATTAGTTTTTTGCTAATAACTTTTTCATCCTTCGAGCGACTTCTTCGACTAAGAGCCCGATGGAAAGCTTATCTGTTCCTCTTTCAGATGGCATTAACATATTTTACGAAAAGTCACAAGAAATAAAATTTTTTTGATCAAATCTAAAATATCATCGCAATCATTGAAGAAGAAGTACCTTATCAGACGAAAATATGCCTTATCTAATAAGAAAAATGTAAATTTTTTTAATTGCATAAATGGGTGGCATTTTATTCAGAATTAATAGTTTTTTACATGGACACAAAATTCGTTTAATTTTTTCCCATTAAATACTAGAATTACAGAAAAGTACTTTGCGAAAAGAATCGGCAGTAGGACGGAATCGTGTTAACCACCGCCTATTTCTTTGATAATAACTCTTGCATCGTTCAACCGACTTTTTCGACTAAGAGCTGGATGGAAAGCTTATCTGTTCCTCTTTCAGATGGCATTAACATATTTTACGAAAAGTCATAAGAAATAAAATTTTTTTTGATCAAATCTAAAATATCCTCGAAATCATTGAAGAAGAAGTACCTCATCAGACAAAAATATACCTTATCTAAGAGACATTTACATTTTTTTAATTGCATAAATCGGCGGTATTTTATTCAGAATTAAAAGTTTTTTACATGGACAAAAAATTCGTTTAATTTTTTCCCATTAAATACTAGAATTATAGAAAAGTACTTTGCGAAAAGAATCGGCAGTGGGTTGGAATCGTGTTGACCACCGATTAGTTTTTTGCTAATAACTCTTGCATCCTTCGACCGACTTCTTCGACTAAGAGCTCGATGGAAAGCTTATCTATTACTTTTCAGATGGCATTAACATATTTTACGAAAAGTCACAAGAAATAAAATTTTTTTGATCAAATCTAAAATATCATCGCAATCATTGAAGAAGAAGTACCTTATCAGACGAAAATATGCCTTATCTAATAAGAAAAATGTAAATTTTTTTAATTGCATAAATGGGTGGCATTTTATTCAGAATTAATAGTTTTTTACATGGACACAAAATTCGTTTAATTTTTTCCCATTAAATACTAGAATTATAGAAAAGTACTTTGCGAAAACAATCGGCTTTAGGACGGAAACGTGTTGACCACCGATTAGTTTTTTGCTAATAACTTTTTCATCCTTCGAGCGACTTCTTCGACTAAGAGCTGGATGGAAAGCTTATCTGTTCCTCTTTCAGATGGCATTAACATATTTTACGAAAAGTCACAAGAAATAAAATTTTTTTGATCAAATCTAAAATATCATCGCAATCATTGAAGAAGAAGTACCTTATCAGACGAAAATATGCCTTATCTAATAAGAAAAATGTAAATTTTTTTAATTGCATAAATGGGTGGCATTTTATTCAGAATTAATAGTTTTTTACATGGACACAAAATTCGTTTAATTTTTTCCCATTAAATACTAGAATTACAGAAAAGTATTTTGCGAAAACAATCGGCTTTAGGACGGAAACGTGTTGACCACCGATTAGTTTTTATACTTTTCACTTATGTGAAATAGTATATTAACTTTGTCACGGAGTTTGTAACAGATCGAAATATTAATTTCCGACTATATAAAGTATATATATTCTTGATCAGGACGACAAGACGAGTTGATTTAGCCATGTCCGTCTGTCCGTCTGTCCGTCTGTCTGTCTGTCTGTCTGTCGGTCTGTCTGTCTGTCTGTATGTATGCAAACTAGTCCCTCAGTTTTGAAGCTATCGAGCTGAAACTTTGCACAGAGTCTTAGAATTTATTACGATGAATCATTCGTCGGAACCAGCATGATCGGATTATTGGAACAGGTAGCTCCCATACGAAAAGAAGAAGAAAAGTGAACAAAACTTGAATCGTTGTATAGAAAACTTTTTTGTTTTGTACAACAGAGTGCTGAAATTTTAAACATAGTTGTTTTACATGGTCCGACTACATGCCTGAAAGTTTCATTGAGATTGGACATCTGGAACTGGTAGCTCCCATACAAAATGAAGAAGAGGAAGAGAAGGAATATTCACGTCGTTGTATGGAAAACTTTTTTGTTTCTTAACCAATTGACTTGAAATTTTAAAGTTATGTTCTTGGGGAGGAATGAAATCTATTTTGACCAAATGTGGGCGTAACCACGCGTAGCCACGCCCACTTATAGCGAAAATTTACCCGTTGTATGGAAAACTTTTTTGTTTTTTAACCAATTGACTTGAAACTTTACAGCTATGTTCTTAGAGAGGAATGAAAACTATTTTGACCAAAAGTGGGCGTAGCCAGCCGTAGCCACGCCCACTTATAGCGAAAATTGACCCGTTGTATGGAAAACTTTTTTGTTTCTTAACCAATTGACTTGAAACTTTGCAGTCATGCTCTTAGGGAGGAATGAAAACTATTTTGATCAAAAGTGGGCGTGGCCACGCCCACTTATAGCTTAACTTGACCCTTTGTATGGAAAATTTTTTTGTTTTTTAACCAATTGACTTGAAACTTTGCAGTTATGCTCTTAGGGAGGAATGAAAACTATTTTGATCAAAAGTGGGCGTGGCCACGCCCTTTTATAGCGAAAATTGACCCTTTGTATGGAAAACTTTTTTGTTTTTTAACCAATTGACTTGAAACTTTACAGTTATGTTCTTAGGGAGGAATGAAAACTATTTTGACGAAAAGTGGGCGTAGCCACGCCCTTTTATAGCGAAAATTGACCCTTTGTATGGAAAACTTTTTTGTTTTTTAACCAATTGACTTGAAACTTTACAGTTATGTTCCTAGAGAGGAATGAAAACTATTTTGACCAAAAGTGGGCGTAGCCACGCCTACTTATAGCAAAAATTGACCCGTTGTATGGAAAACTTTTTTGTTTTTTAACCAATTGACTTGAAACTTTGCAGTTATGCTCTTAGGGAGGAATGAAAACTATTTTGATCAAAAGTGGGCATGGCCACGCCCACTCATAGCTTAACTTGACCCTTTGTATGGAAAACTTTTTGGTTTTTTAATCAATTGACTTGAAACTTTACTGTTATGTTCCTAGAGAGGAATGAAAACTATTTTGACCAAAAGTGGGCGTAGCCACGCCTACTTATAGCAAAAATTGACCCGTTGTATGGAAAACTTTTTTGTTTTTTAACCAATTGACTTGAAACTTTGCAGTTATGCTCTTAGGGAGGAATGAAAACTATTTTGACCAAAAGTGGGCGTAACCACGCGTAGCCACGCCCACTTATAGCGAAAATTTACCCGTTGTATGGAAAACTTTTTTGTTTTTTAACCAATTGACTTGAAACTTTACAGTTATGTTCTTAGGGAGGAATGAAAACTATTTTGACGAAAAGTGGGCGTAGCCACGCCCTTTTATAGCGAAAATTGACCCTTTGTATGGAAAACTTTTTTGTTTTTTAACCAATTGACTTGAAACTTTACAGTTATGTTCCTAGAGAGGAATGAAAACTATTTTGACCAAAAGTGGGCGGAGCCACGCCTACTTATAGCAAAAATTGACCCGTTGTATGGAAAACTTTTTTGTTTTTTAACCAATTGACTTGAAACTTTGCAGTTATGCTCTTAGGGAGGAATGAAAACTATTTTGATCAAAAGTGGGCATGGCCACGCCCACTTATAGCTTAACTTGACCCTTTGTATGGAAAACTTTTTGGTTTTTTAATCAATTGACTTGAAACTTTACAGTTATGTTCCTAGAGAGGAATGAAAACTATTTTGACCAAAAGTGGGCGTAGTCACGCCAACTTATAGCAAAAATTGACCCGTTGTATGGAAAACTTTTTTGTTTTTTAACCAATTGACTTGAAACTTTACAGTTATGTTCTTAGGGAGGAATGAAAACTATTTTGACCAAATTTGGGCATGGCTACGCCCACTTATCGCAAAACTTGAACCGTTGTATGGAAAAATTTTTTGTTTTTTAACGAATTGACTTGAAACATTACAGTTATGTTGTTAGGGAGGCATGAAAACTATTCATTTAGTTTTTTTTATATTGACACAAAGTGAAAAGTATTATAGCTTCAGCCTTGCTGAAGATAGCGTCCTTACTGGTTTGCTAATAACTCTTTCATCCTTCGAGCGACTTCTTCGACTATGAGCTCGATGGAAAGCTTATCTGTTCCTCTTTCAGATGGCATTAACATATTTTACGAAAAGTCGTAAGAAATAAAATTTTTTTTTATCAAAACTAAAATATCATCGAAATCATTGAAAATGAAGTACCTTATCAGACGAAAATATGCCATCTTTCAGATGGCATTAACATATTTTACGAAAAGTTGTAAGAAATAAAATTGTTTTCATCAAAACTAAAATATCCTCGAAGTCATTGAAGAAGAAGTACCTTATCAGACGAAAATATGCCTTATCTAATAAAAGACATTTCAATTTTTTTAATTACATAAATGGGCGGCGTTTTATTCAGAATTAATAGTTTTTTATATGGACAAAAAATTCGTTTAATTTTTTCCCATTAAATACAAGAATTATAGAAAAGTACTTTGCGAAAAGAATCAAATTTTTTTTGATCAAAACTAAAATATCCTCGAAATCATTGAAGAAGAAGTACCTTATCAGACAAAAATATGCCTTATCTAAGAGACATTTAAATTTTTATACTCTTGCAAGAGTATATTAACTTTGTCATGAAGTTTGCAACGCAGAGAAGGAGACATCTCCGACTATATAAAGTACATATATTCTTGATCAGCACGACGAGACGAGTTCAAATAGCCATGTCCGTCTGTCCGTCTGTCTGTCTGTCCGTCTGTCCGTCTGTCTGTTTCAATGCGAACTCCTCCCAGAGTTTTGAAGTTAGCAAAAAAATTTAAATGCAGAAAATTTTATTTTCCTTGCAGGCAGTTTATATGTAGAAACCAGCTTGATCGGATTACTATAGCATATAGCTGCCATAGGAACGATCGGTTAAAAATGAGGTTTTTTCCTTAAAAACGCTGTGATTTTAAAGCTATCACTTCAATTTTTTGCACAGAGACATGTTGGACGTCAGTCAAAATACACTGCAAATTTGGTGCAGATCGGATAACTATAGAATATAGCTGCCATAGGAACGATCGGTCAAAAATGAGGTTTTTGCTCAATAAACTCTTTGTTTTTCAAGTTATCGCCCCAATTTTTTGCACAAGAATATCTCGGACGTAAATTAAGGCTCACTGCAAAATTGGTGAAGATCGGATAAATATAGCATATAGCTTCCATAGGAACAATCGGTTAAAAATTCGGTTTTCGTTAGAAAAACTTTTTTATTTTCAACTATAAACAGATGAAACATTGCAGTTGCGCGTTTTTAAGAATTCTTGACCATATTACAAAGTTTCATAAGAATCGGACATAAGGGCGTGGCACCGCCCATATAGAGAAAAACTTAAAAATGTGATTTATCTATAAGCAACGCGATAGAAAATCGTAAAATTAAGTGTAGAATGAATGCATTGTATTCGTTAAAAAAAAGTAGAAAATGGGCGGGGTTACGCCACTTTATCTTTATAAACTTATAAGATTCTTATTGGCAAAACTATAAAACGTATTTTCCAAATGCTTGCAAGAGTATATAAGTTTCAGCAAAGCTGAAAATAGCTCCCTTACTGGTTTTAATTGCATAAATCGGCGGTATTTTATTCAGAATTAAAAGTTTTGTACATGGACAAAAAATTCGTTTAAGTTTTTCCCATTAAATTCTAGAATTATAGAAAAGTACTTTGCGTAAGAATCGGCAGCGGGTTGGAATCGTGTTGACCACCGATTAGTTTTTTGCTAATAACTCTTGCATCCTTCGACCGACTTCTTCGACTAAGAGCTCGATGGAAAGCTTATCTGTTACTTTTCAGATGGCATTAACATATTTTACGAAAAGTCATAAGAAATAAAATTTTTTTGATCAAAACTAAAATATCCTCGAAATCATTGAAGAAGAAGTACCTTATCAGACGAAAATATGCCTTATCTAATACGAGACATTAAAATTTTTTTAATTGCATAAATGGGTGGCATTTTATTCAGAATTAATAGTTTTTTACATGAACAAAAAATTTGTTTAATTTTTTCCCATTAAATACTAGAATTATAGAAAAGTACCTTGCGAAAAGAATCGGCAGTAGGACAGATCGCGTTGACCACCGATTAGTTTTTTCCTAATAACTCTTGCATATTTCGACCGACTTCTTCGACTAAGAGCTCGATGGAAAGCTTATCTGTTCTGCTTTCAGATGGCATTAACATATTTTACGAAAAGTCATAAGAAATAAAATTTTTTTGATCAAAACTAAAATATCCTCGAAATCATTGAAAAAGAAGTACCTTATCAGACGAAAATATGCCTTATCTAATAAGAGACATTTAAATTTTTTTAATAACATAAATGGATGGTATTTTATTCAGAATTAATAGTTTTTTACATGGACAAAAAATTCGTTTAATTTTTTCCCATTAAATACTAGAATTATAGAAAAGTACTTTGCGAAAAGAATCGGCAGTAGGACGGAATCGTGTTGACCACCGATTAGTTTTGTGCTAATAAATCTTGCATATTTCGACCGACTTCTTCGACTAAGAGCTCGATGGAAAGCTTATCTGTTCCTCTTTCAGATGGCATTAACATATTTTACGAAAAGTCATAAGAAATAAAATTTTTTTCATCAAAACTAAATTATCCTCGAAATCATTGAAGAAGAAGAACCTTATCAGACGAAAATATGCCTTATCTTATAAGAGACATTTAAATTTTTTTAATTGCATAAATGGGCGGTATTTTATTCAGAATTAATATTTTTTTACATGGACAAAAAATTTGTTCAATTTTTTCCCATTAAATACAAGAATTATAGAAAAGTACTTTGCGTAAAGAATCGGAAGTAGGACGGAATCGTGTTGACCACCGATTAGTTTTTCGCTAATAACTCGTGCATATTTCGACCGACTTCTTCGACTAAGAGCTCGATGGAAAGCTTATCTGTTCCGCTTTCAGATGGCATTAACATATTTTACGAAAAGTCATAAGAAATAAAATTTTTTTGATCAAAACTAAAATATCCTCGAAATCATTGAAAAAGAAGTACCTTATCAGACGAAAATATGCCTTATCTAATAAGAGACATTTAAATTTTTTTAATAACATAAATGGATGGTATTTTATTCAGAATTAATAGTTTTTTACATGGACAAAAAATTCGTTTAATTTTTTCCCATTAAATACTAGAATTATAGAAAAGTACCTTTCGAAAAGAATCGGCAGTAGGACGGAATCGTGTTGGCCAGCGATTAGTTCTTTGCTAATAACTCTTGCATCCTTCGACCGACTTCTTCGACTAAGAGCTCGATGGAAAGCTTATCTGTTCCTCTTTCAGATGGCATTAACATATTTTACGAAAAGTCGTAAGAAATAAAATTGTTTTTAATCAAAACTAAAATATCCTCGGAATCATTGAAAAAGAAGTAGCTTATCAGACGAAAATATGCCTTATCTTATAAGAGACATTTAAATTTTTTTAATTGCATAAATGGGCGGTTTTTTATTCAGAATTAATAGTTTTTTACATGGACAGAATTAAAAGTTTTTTACATGGACAAAAAATTCGTTTGATTTTTTCCCATTAAATACTAGAATTATAGAAAAGAACTTTGCGAAAAGAATCGGCAGTAGGACGGAATCGTGTTGACCACCGATTAGTTTTTGGAACGAAGTTCCTTTACGGAGCTTACATGTAGACTGAAATGAGAGAAAATTTCAAAATCGTCACGTAACAAAATTAGTTTCTTGTGTATGTATGTGTGGGACTATAATGCTATAACTGTAACGTTGTTGCTACTTGCATGACTCTGTAGTCATCAAAAAATAGCAACAACAAACATGTATAGTGTAGATTTTGGCATTTCCCTTCCATCCTCACTTTCGCCATCAGGCGCATATGCAACAACAACTAACTTGCTTACGCCAAATATTACAACAACTCTTGTTGTATATAAACAACAACTCTTGTTGTGATATTCGACACAAGCATGCACTGTTAGGTCACCCAGTGCTTGAACGCATGCAATGTGTTTGTTACTGTTCGCTAATCAGCGTTGCTGCCAAATAATCAACGTCGCTACTCAACGTCGCTACTCAACGTCACTACTCAACGTCGCTACTCAACGTCACTACTCAACGTCGCTACTCAACGTCGCTACTCAACGTCGCTACTCAACGTCGCTACTCAACGTCGCTACTCAACGTCGCTACTCAACGTCGCTAACCAGCATTGCTAATTAGCCTCATAATCTGTGAGCCGCGAATTCATCTGCAATTCGCGTCCTCACAATGGCTACCTAAGAATATAATTTCATCCTGTTATAATTATAATTGCGTTGTTATTTCCAAGTTAAAGATGCCGAATTTTCAAAAAATGTTGTATGTTATTAAATGTTGAAAAAAAAAAGGACAACTTTGAGTAGCGATATCATCCCAACTATAATTCCGATTTCTTTAAAGTTAACATTTTTTTAATCTCTGGTCAGGCACATATATTTGTTTTATCGAAAGCGTTCATGAATTTTTAATTTTTGCAAGCTGAATGTATCTAAGGTTCCTCTGTGCGTCCGTAGAATCAGAAAGAGTGTTCAGCAAGGCGGGACAAATTATTTCAATGAGGCGAATCAGGCTCAAGGAAGACAATATAAACATCCTTTTGTTTTTAAGCCAAAATTTTTGGATTAAATAAATAAGTAAACATTAATTTTCTTGTTTACATAAAAAATATTTATGTGGGATGATATTATTGGCGACTATCGATAGCACAATCACGACTATCGATGGTTCCAAAATAACTATCGTTGACTATCGCTAGCGCCGATTATCGATAGTTCTCCACCTCTAGTATGTATGTGTGCATCTGTTGAGCTATTAACAAAAAAGAATTCTTTCCTACTTCCAAGTGATTCAGTAGCTTATTGCATGGAGCTGTTCCTCTTCAATTGGAAGTACTCAGGTTCGCTGCCCAGGGGTTAGTCAATCGAAATTTGTTCATTTTTATTGTATTTTTGAAAATGTTTGTTTGAAGGTACCTAGTAGTGTTGGGCATGGGCTGTGTTGAAAATTTGAATATTGTCCATATTGGTTCATGCAGAGCAAAATCGGCACGAAGAAAAAAAATCTAGAGGCTGCGATTTTTTAGTGCGCTTTAAAAGTGAAAATAAAAGTGATAGATATTACTACCATCGCTATTCATTTATAAACTGGATTCGCTTCATTTTCGCAAAAATGGAAAAACTGCAAATTCAAGAAGCAATTCGTAGGAACAACTGGAATTTTAAACTAATAAAACTAGAAACTGCCAAGAGAATTTTGTAATAAAATTATACAAAAATTTTTAATATTTCGTGTTGGATCGTGTTCGGACAATTTTTAGCCGTGCGTGTTGCAAATTTTGATTTTCGTGCTCTGTTGGGTTGTGTGGAAAAATTGCGGTCCATGCCCATTTCTAGTACCTAGGTTGAAACCTTAAAACAGGCAGAGCTGTTGCACATCAAGTCGATGTGCTTAAGTTCAAGCCCAAGTTGAGTCTATCGAATTTTTAAATTAAAACTTTAAGTTAAGATTCGGTAATTTACAATCCATGCACACCGTAATGAACTTCGTTCATAGTTGGGGTCCCATGACCCCACTATTTTTTTTTCAGACGAAAATATGCCTTATCTAATAAGAGACATTTAAATTTTTTTAATTGCATAAATGGGTCGCATTTTATTCAGAATTAATAGTTTTTTAAATGGACAAAAAATTTGTTTAATTTTTTCCCATTAAATACTACAATTATAGAGAAGAACTTTGCAAAAAGAATCGGTAGTAGGACGGAAACGTGTTGACCACCGATTAGTTTTGTGCTAATAAATCTTGCATATTTCGACCGACTTCTTCGACTAAGAGCTCGATGAAAAGCTTATCTGTTCCTCTTTCAGATGGCATTAACATATTTCACGAAAAGTCATAAGAAATAAAATTTTTTTGATCAAAACTAAAATATCCTCGAAATCATTGAAAAAGAAGTACCTTACCAGACGAAAATATGCCTTATCTAATAAGAGACATTTAAATTTTTTTAATTGCATAAATGGGTGGCATTTTATTCAGAATTAATAGTTTTTTACATGGACAAAAAATTCCATTAATTTTTTCCCATTAAATACTAGAATTATAGAAAAGAACTTTGCAAAAAGAATCGGTAGTAGGACGGAAACGTGTTGACCACCGATTAGTTTTGTGCTAATAAATCTTGCATATTTCGACCGACTTCTTCGACTAAGAGCTCGATGGAAAGCTTATCTGTTCCTCTTTCAGATGGCATTAACATATTTTACGAAAAGTTGTAAGAAATAAAATTTTTTTGATCAAAACTAAAATATCCTCGAAATCATTGAAGAAGAAGTACCTTATCAGACGAAAATATGCCTTATCTAATAAGGGACATCTAACTTTTTTTAATTGCATAAATGGGTGGCATTTTATTCAGAATTAATAGTTTTTTACATGGACAAAAAATTCGTTTAATTTTTTCCCATTAAATACTAGAATTATAGAAAAGTACTCTGCGAAAAGAATCGGCAGTGGGAGAGACCGTGTTGACCACCGATTAGTTTTTTGCTAATAACTCTTGCATCCTTCGACCGACTTCTTCGACTAAAAGCCCGATGGAAAGCTTATCTGTTCTTCTTTCAGATGGCATTAACATATTTTACGAAAAGTCATAAGAAATAAAATTTTTTTGATCAAAACTAAAATATCCTCGAAATCATTGAAAAAGAAATACCTTATCAGACGAAAATATGCCTTATCTAATAAGAGACATTTAAATTTTTTTAATTGCATAAATGGGCGGCATTTTATTCAGAATTAATAGTTTTTTACATGGACAAAAAATTCGTTTAATTTTTTCCCATTAAATACTAGAATTATAGAAAAGTACTTTGCGAAAAGAATCGGTAGTCGGACGGAAACGTGTTGACCACCGATTAGTTTTTTGCTAATAACTCTTGTATCCTTCGACCGACTTCTTCGACTAAGAGCCCGATGGAAAGCTTATCTGTTCTTCTTTCAGATGGCATTAACATATTTTACGAAAAGTCATAAGAAATAAAATTTTTTTGATCAAAACTAAAATATCCTCGAAATCATTGAAAAAGAAGTACCTTATCAGACGAAAATATGCCTTATCTAATAAGAGACATTTAAATTTTTTTTAATTGGATAAATGGACGGCATTTTATTCAGAATTAATAGTTTTTTACATGGACAAAAAATTCGTTTAATTTTTTCCCATTAAATACTAGAATTATAGAAAAGTACTCTGCGAAAAGAATCGGCAGTGGGAGAGACCGTGTTGACCACCGATTAGTTTTTTGCTATAACTCTTGCATATTTTGACCGACTTCTTCGACTTAGAGCTCGATGGAAAGCTTATCTGTTCCTCTTTCAGATGGTATTAACATATTTTACGAAAAGTCATAAGAAATAAAATTTTTTTTGATCAAAACTAAAATATTCTCGAAATCATTGAAAAAGAAGTACCTTATCAGACGAAAATATGCCGTATCTAATAAGAGACATTTAAATTTTTTTAATTGCATAAATGGAAGGCATTTTATTCAGAATTAATAGTTTTTTACATGGACAAAAAATTCGCTTAATATTTTTCCATTAAATACTAGAACTATAGAAAAGTACTTTGAGTAAAGAATCGGCAGTAGGACGGAATCGTGTTGACCACCGATTAGTTTTTTGCTAATAACTCTTGCATCCTTCGACCGACTTCTTCAACTAAGAGCTCGATGGAAAGCTTATGTGTTCCTCTTTCAGATAGCATTAACATATTTTACGAAAAGTCATAAGAAATAAAATTTTCACATCAAAACTAAAATATCCTCGAAATCATTGAAAAAGAAGTACCTTATCAGACGAAAATATGCCTTATCTAATAAGAGACATTTAAATTTTTTTAATTGCATAAATGGGTGGCATTTTATTCAGAATTAATAGTTTTTTACATGGACAAAAAATTCCATTAATTTTTTCCCATTAAATACTAGAATTATAGAAAAGAACTTTGCAAAAAGAATCGGTAGTAGGACGGAAACGTGTTGACCACCGATTAGTTTTGTGCTAATAAATCTTGCATATTTCGACCGACTTCTTCGACTAAGAGCTCGATGGAAAGCTTATCTGTTCCTCTTTCAGATGGCATTAACATATTTTACGAAAAGTTGTAAGAAATAAAATTTTTTTGATCAAAACTAAAATATCCTCGAAATCATTGAAGAAGAAGTACCTTATCAGAAGATAATATGCCTTATCTAATAAGGGACATTTAACTTTTTTTAATTGCATAAATGGGTGGCATTTTATTCAGAATTAATAGTTTTTTACATGGACAAAAAATTCGTTTAATTTTTTACAATTAAATACTAGAATTATAGAAAAGTACTTTGCGAATAGAATCGGCAGTAGGACGGAAACGTGTTGACCACCGATTAGTTTTTTGCTAATAACTCTTGCATCCTTCGACCGACTTCTTCGACTAAGAGCCCGATGGAAAGCTTATCTGTTCTTCTTTCAGATGGCATTAACATATTTTACGAAAAGTCATAAGAAATAAAATTTTTTTGATCAAAACTAAAATATCCTCGAAATCATTGAAAAAGAAATACCTTATCAGACGAAAATATGCCTTATCTAATAAGAGACATTTAAATTTTTTTAATTGCATAAATGGGCGGCATTTTATTCAGAATTAATAGTTTTTTACATGGACAAAAAATTCGTTTAATTTTTTCCCATTAAATACTAGAATTATAGAAAAGTACTTTGCGAAAAGAATCGGTAGTCGGACGGAAACGTGTTGACCACCGATTAGTTTTTTGCTAGTAACTCTTGCATCCTTCGACCGACTTCTTCGACTAAGAGCCCGATGGAAAGCTTATCTGTTCTTCTTTCAGATGGCATTAACATATTTTACGAAAAGTCATAAGAAATAAAATTTTTTTGATCAAAACTAAAATATCCTCGAAATCATTGAAAAAGAAGTACCTTATCAGACGAAAATATGCCTTATCTAATAAGAGACATTTAAATTTCTTTTAATTGCATAAATGGACGGCATTTTATTCAGAATTAATAGTTTTTTACATGGACAAAAAATTCGTTTAATTTTTTCCCATTAAATACTAGAATTATAGAAAAGTACTATGCGAAAAGAATCGGCAGTAGGAGAGACCGTGTTGACCACCGATTAGTTTTTTGCTATAACTCTTGCATATTTTGACCGACTTCTTCGACTTAGAGCTCGATGGAAAGCTTATCTGTTCCTCTTTCAGATGGTATTAACATATTTTACGAAAAGTCATAAGAAATAAAATTTTTTTTGATCAAAACTAAAATATTCTCGAAATCATTGAAAAAGAAGTACCTTATCAGACGAAAATATGCCGTATCTAATAAGAGACATTTAAATTTTTTTAATTGCATAAATGGACGGTATTTTATTCAGAATTAATAGTTTTTTACATGGACAAAAAATTCGTTTAATTTTTTCCCATTAAATACTAGAATTATAGAAAAGTACTTTGCGAAAAGAATCGGCAGTAGGACGGAAACGTGTTGACCACCGATTAGTTTTTTGCTAATAACTCTTGCATCCTTCGACCGACTTCTTCAACTAAAAGCTCGATGGAAAGCTTATGTGTTCCTCTTTCAGATAGCATTAACATATTTTACGAAAAGTCATAAGAAATAAAATTTTTTTCATCAAAACTAAAATATCCTCGAAATCATTGAAAAAGAAATACCTTATCAGACGAAAATATGCCTTATCTAATAAGAGACATTTAATTTTTTTTAATTGCATAAATGGGCGGCATTTTATTCAGAATTAATAGTTTTTTACGTGGACAAAAAATTCGTTTAATTTTTTCCCATTAAATACAAGAATTATAGAAAAGTACTTTGCGAAAAGAATCGGTAGTAGGACGGAAACGTGTTGACCACCGATTAGTTTTTTGCTAATAACTCTTGCATCCTTCGACCGACTTCTTCGACTAAGAGCCCGATGGAAAGCTTATCTGTTCCTCTTTCAGATGGCATTAACATATTTCACGAAAAGTCATAAGAAATAAAATTTTTTTGATCAAAACTAAAATATCATCGAAATCATTGAAAAAGAAGTACCTTACCAGACGAAAATATGCCTTATCTAATAAGAGACATTTAAATTTTTTTAATTGCATAAATGGGTGGCATTTTATTCAGAATTAATAGTTTTTTACATGGACAAAAAATTCCATTAATTTTTTCCCATTATATACTAGAATTATAGAAAAAAACTTTGCAAAAAGAATCGGTAGTAGGACGGAAACGTGTTGACCACCGATTAGTTTTGTGCTAATAAATCTTGCATATTTCGACCGACTTCTTCGACTAAGAGCTCGATGGAAAGCTAATCTGTTGCTCTTTCAGATGGCATTAACATATTTTACGAAAAGTTGTAAGAAATAAAATTTTTTTGATCAAAATTAAAATATCCTCGAAATCATTGAAGAAGAAGTACCTTATCAGACGAAAATATGCCTTATCTAATAAGGGACATTTAACTTTTTTTAATTGCATAAATGGGTGGCATTTTATTCAGAATTAATAGTTTTTTACATGGACAAAAAATTCGTTGAATTTTTTTACTATTAAATACTAGAATTATAGAAAAGTACTTTGCGAATAGAATCGGCAGTAGGACGGAAACGTGTTGACCACCGATTAGTTTTTTGCTAATAACTCTTGCATCCTTCGACCGACTTCTTCGACTTAAAGCCCGATGGAAAGCTTATCTGTTCTTCTTTCAGATGGCATTAACATATTTTATGAAAAGTCGTAAGAAATAAAATTTTTTTGATCAAAACTAAAATATCCTCGAAATCATTGAAAAAGAAATACCTTATCAGACGAAAATATGCCTTATCTAATAAGAGACATTTAAATTTTTTTAATTGCATAAATGGGCGGCATTTTATTCAGAATTAATAGTTTTTTACATGGACAAAAAATTCGTTTAATTTTTTCCCATTAAATACTAGAATTATAGAAAAGTACTTTGCAAAAAGAATCGGTAGTCGGACGGAAACGTGTTGATCACCGATTAGTTTTTTGCTAATAACTCTTGCATCCTTCGACCGACTTCTTCGACTAAGAGCCCGATGGAAAGCTTATCTGTTCTTCTTTCAGATGGCATTAATATATTTTACGAAAAGTCATAAGAAATACAATTTTTTTGATCAAAATTAAAATATCCTCGAAATCATTGAAAAAGAAATACCTTATCAGACGAAAATATGCCGTATCTAATAAGAGACATTTAAATTTTTTTAATTGCATAAATGGGCGGCATTTTATTCAGAATTAATAGTTTTTTACATGGACAAAAAATTCGTTTAATTTTTTCCCATTAAATACTAGAATTATAGAAAAGTACTTTGCGAAAAGAATCGGCAGTAGGACGGAAACGTGTTTACCACCGATAAGCTTTTTGCTAATAACTCTGGCATCCTTCGACCGACTTCTTCGACTAAGAGCTCGATGGAAATCTTATCAGTTCCTCTTTTATATGGCATTAACATATTTTACGAAAAGTCATAGAAATGCAATTTTTTGGACCAAAACTAAAATATCCTCGAAATCATTGAAGAAGAAGTAGCTTATCAGACGAAAATATGCCTTATCTAATAAGAGACATTTAAATTTTTTTAATTGCATAAATGGGCGTCATTTTATTCAGAATTCATAGCTTTTTACATAAACAAAAAATTTGTTTAATTTTTTCATATTAAATACTAGAATTATTGAAATGTACTTTGCAAAAAGAATCGGCAGTAGGACGGAAACGTGTTGACCACCAATTAACTTTTTGCTAAAAACTCTTGCATCCTTTGACCGACTTCTTCGACTAAGAGCTCGATGGAAAGCTTATCTGTTCCTCTTTTATATGGCATTAACATATTTTACGAAAAGTCATATGAAATAAAATTTTTTTGATCAAAACTAAAATATCCTCGAAATCATTGAAGAAAAAGTACCTTATCAGACGAAAATATACCTTATCTAATATGAGACATTAAAATTTTTTTAATTGCATAAATGGGTGGCATTCTATTCAGAATTAATAGTTTTTTACATGGACAAAAATTCGTTTAATTTTTTTCCCATTAAATACTAGAATTATTGAAATGTACTTTGCGAAAAGAATCGGTAGTAGGACGGAAACGTGTTGACCACCGATAAGTTTTTTGATAATAACTCTTGCATCCTTCGACCAACTTCTTCGACTAAGAGCTCGACGGAAAGCTTATCTATTCCTCTTTCAGACGGCATTAACATTTTTTACGAAAAGTCGTAAGAAATACAATTTTTTTGATCAAAACAAAAATATCCTCGAAATCATTGAAGAAGAAGTACCTTATCAGACGAAAATATGCCTTATCTAATAAGAAACCTTTAAATTTTTTTAATTGCATAAATGGGCGGCATTTTATTCAGAATTAATAGTTTTTTACATGGACAAAAAATTCGTTTAATTTTTTTCCATTAAATACTAGAATTATTGAAAAGTACTTTGCGAAAAGAATCGGCAGTAGGACGGAAACGTGTTGACGGAGCTTATCAGATCCTTTTCTATATGGCATTAACATATTTTACGAAAAGTCATAAGAAATGCAATTTTTTGGACCAAAACTAAAAAATCCTCGAAATCATTGAAGAAGAAGTACCTTATCAGACGAAAATATGCCTTATCTACTATGAGACATTTAAATTTTTTTAATTGCATAAATGGGTGGCACTTTATTCAGAATTAATAGTTTTTTACATGGACAAAAAATTCGTTTAATTTTTTTTCCATTAAATACTAGAATTATAGAAAAGTACTTTGCGAAAAGAATCGGTAGTAGGACGGAAACGTGTTGACTACCGATTAGTTTCTTGCTTATAACTCTTGCATCCTTCGACCGACTTCTTCGACTAAGAGCTCGACGGAAAGCTTATCTGTTCCTCTTTCAGATGGCATTGACATATTTTACGAAAAGTCATAAGAAATAAAATTTTTTTGATCATAACTAAAATATCCTTGAAATCATATAAGAAGAAGTACCTTATCAGACGATATATGCCTTATCTAATAAGAGACATTTAAATTTTTTTTAATTGCATAAATGGACCGCATTTTATTCAGAGTTAATATTTTTTTACATGGACAAAAAATTAGTTTAATTTTTTCCCATTAAATACAAGAATTATAGAAAAGTACTTTGAGAAAAGAATCGGCTGTAGGACGGAAACGTATTGACCACCGATTAGTTTTTGGCTAATAATTCTTGCATCCTTCGACCGATTTTTTCGACTTAGAGCCGGGTGGAAAGCTTATCTGTTCCTCTTTCAGATGGCATTAACATATGTTACGAAAAGTGGTAAGTAATAAAATTTTTTTTGATCAAAACTAAAATATCCTCGAAATCATTGAAAAAGAAGTACCTTATCAGACGAAAATATGCCATATCTAATAAGAGACATTTAAATTTTTTTAATTGCATAAATGGGCGGCATTTTATTCAGAATTAATAGTTTTTTACATGGACAAAAAATTCGTTTAATTTTTTCCCATTAAATACTAGAATTATAGAAAAGTACTTTGCGAAAAGAATCGGCAGTAGGACGGAAACGTGTTGACGGAGCTTATCAGATCCTTTTCTATATGGCATTAACATATTTTACGAAAAGTCATAAGAAATGCAATTTTTTGGACCAAAACTAAAATATCCTCGAAATCATTGAAGAAGAAGTACCTTATCAGACGAAAATATGCCTTATCTACTATGAGACATTTAAATTTTTTTAATTGCATAAATGGGTGGCACTTTATTCAGAATTAATAGTTTTTTACATGGACAAAAAATTCGTTTAATTTTTTTTCCATTAAATACTAGAATTATAGAAAAGTACTTTGCGAAAAGAATCGGTAGTAGGACGGAAACGTGTTGACTACCGATTAGTTTCTTGCTTATAACTCTTGCATCCTTCGACCGACTTCTTCGACTAAGAGCTCGACGGAAAGCTTATCTGTTCCTCTTTCAGATGGCATTGACATATTTTACGAAAAGTCATAAGAAATAAAATTTTTTTGATCATAACTAAAATATCCTTGAAATCATATAAGAAGAAGTACCTTATCAGACGATATATGCCTTATCTAATAAGAGACATTTAAATTTTTTTAATTGCATAAATGGACCGCATTTTATTCAGAGTTAATATTTTTTTACATGGACAAAAAATTAGTTTCATTTTTTCCCATTAAATACTAGAATTATAGAAAAGTACTTTGAGAAAAGAATCGGCTGTAGGACGGAAACGTATTGACCACCGATTAGTTTTTGGCTAATAATTCTTGCATCCTTCGACCGATTTTTTCGACTTAGAGCCGGGTGGAAAGCTTATCTGTTCCTCTTTCAGACGGCATTAACATTTTTTACGAAAAGTCGTAAGAAATACAATTTTTTTGATCAAAACAAAAATATCCTCGAAATCATTGAAGAAGAAGTACCTTATCAGACGAAAATATGCCTTATCTAATAAGAAACATTTAAATTTTTTTAATTGCATAAATGGGCGGCATTTTATTCAGAATTAATAGTTTTTTACATGGACAAAAAATTCGTTTAATTTTTTCCCATTAATTACTAGAATTATAGAAAAGTACTTTGCGAAAAGAATCGGCAGTAGGACGGAAACGTGTTGACGGAGCTTATCAGATCCTTTTCTATATGGCATTAACATATTTTACGAAAAGTCATAAGAAATGCAATTATTTGGACCAAAACTAAAATATCCTCGAAATCATTGAAGAAGAAGTACCTTATCAGACGATATATGCCTTATCTAATAAGAGACATTTACATTTTTTTAATTGCATATAAGGGTGGCATTTTATTCAGAATAAATAGTTTGTTACATGGACAAAAAATTCGTTTAATTTTTCCCCATTAAATACTAGAATTATAGAAAAGTACTTTGAGAAAAGAATCGGCAGTAGGACGGAAACGTGTTGACCACCGATTAGTTTTTGGCTAATAATTCTTGCATCCTTCGACCGATTTTTTCGACTTAGAGCCGCGTGGAAAGCTTATCTGTTCCTCTTTCAGATGGCATTAACATATGTTACGAAAAGTGGTAAGAAATAAAATTTTTTTTGATCAAAACTAAAATATCCTCGAAATCATTGAAAAAGAAGTACCTTATCAGACGAAAATATGCCATATCTAATAAGAGACATTTAAATTTTTTTAATTGCATAAATGGGTGGCATTTTATTCAGAATAAATAGTTTGTTACATGGACAAAAAATTCGTTTAATTTTTTTTCCATTAAATACTAGAATTATAGAAAAGTACTTTGCGAAAACAATCGGCAGTAGGACGGAAACGTGTTGACCACCGATTAGCTTTTTACTAATAACTCTTGCAGCCTTCGACTGACTTCTTCGACTAAGAGCCGGGTGGAAAGCTTATCTGTTCCTCTTTCAGATGGCATTAACATATTTTATGAAAAGTCATAAGAAATAAAATTTTTTTGATCATAACTAAAATATCCTTGAAATCATATAAGAAGAAGTCCCTTATCAGACGAAAATCTGCCTTATCTAATAAGAGACATTTAAATTTTTTTAATTGCATAAATGGACCGCATTTTATTCAGAGTTAATATTTTTTTACATGGAGAAAAAATTAGTTTAATTTTTTTCCATTGAATACTAGAATTATAGAAAAGAACTTTGCGAAAAGAATCGGCAGTTGGACGGAAACGTGTTGACCACCGATTAGCTTTTTGCTAATAACTCTTGCATCCTTCGGCCGACTTCTTCGACTAAGAGCTAGATGGAAAGCTTATTAGATCCTCTTTTATATGGCATTAACATATTTTACGAAAAGTCATAAGAAATGCAATTATTTGGACCAAAACTAAAATATTCTCGAAATCATTGAAGAAGAAGTACCTTATCAGACGATATATGCCTTATCTAATAAGAGACATTTACATTTTTTTAATTGCATATATGGGTGGCATTTTATTCAGAATAAATAGTTTGTTACATGGACAAAAAGTTCGTTTAATTTTTCCCCATTAAATACTAGAATTATAGAAAAGTACTTTGAGAAAAGAATCGGCAGTAGGACGGAAACGTGTTGACCACCGATTAGTTTTTCGCTAATAATTCTTGCATCCTTCGACCGATTTTTTCGACTTAGAGCCGGGTGGAAAGCTTATCTGTTCCTCTTTCAGATGGCATTAACATATGTTACGAAAAGTGGTAAGAAATAAAATTTTTTTTGATCAAAACTAAAATATCCTCGAAATCATTGAAAAAGAAGTACCTTATCAGACGAAAATATGCCATATCTAATAAGAGACATTTAAATTTTTTTAATTGCATAAATGGGTGGCATTTTATTCAGAATTAATAGTTTTTTACATGGACAAAAAATTTGTTTAATTTTTTCCCATTAAATACTAGAATTATAGAAAAGTACGTTGCGAAAAGAATCGGCAGTAGGACGGAAACGTGTTGACCACCGTTTAGCTTTTTACTAATAACTCTTGCAGCCTTCGACTGACTTCTTCGACTAAGAGCCGGGTGGAAAGCCTATCTGTTCCTCTTTCAGATGGCATTACTATATTTTACGAAAAGTGGTAAGAAAACAAATTTATAGAAAAGTACTTTGCGAAGAGAATCGGCAGTGGGACGGAAACGTATTGACCACCGATTAGTTTTTTGATAATAGCTCTTGCATCCTTCGACCGACTTCTTCGACTGAAAGCTCGATGGAAAGCTTATCTGTTCCTCTTTCAGACGGCATAGACATATTTTACGAAAAGTCGTAAGAAATAAAATTTTTTTGATCAAAACTAAAATATCCTCGGAATCATTGAAGAAGAAGTACCTTATCAGACGAAAATATGCCTTATCTAATAAGAGACATTTACATTTTTTTAATTGATTAAATGGGCGGCATTTTAATCAGAATTCATAGTTTTTTACATGGACAAAAAATTTGTTTAATTTTTTCCCATTAAATACTAGAATTACAGAAATGTACTTTGCAAAACGAATCAGCAGTAGGACGGAAACGTGTTGACCACCGATTAGCTTTTTGCTAAAAACTCTTGCATCCTTCGACCGACTTCTTCGACTAAGAGCTCGATGGAAAGCTTATCTGTTCCTCTTTCAGATGGCATTAACATATTTTACAAAAAGTCATAAGAGATAAAATTTTTTTGATCAAAACTAAAATATCCTCGAAATCATTGAAAAAGAAGTACCTTATAAGACGAAAATATGCCTTATCTAATAAGAAACATTTAAATTTTTTTAATTGCATAAATGGGCGGCATT
Organism: Phortica okadai; assembly: GCA_034638295.1. Lineage (NCBI taxonomy): Eukaryota > Metazoa > Arthropoda > Insecta > Diptera > Drosophilidae > Phortica > Phortica okadai. The sequence continues at coordinate 24,385,248 of CM067850.1, read as the reverse complement.
TTATTCAGAATTAATAGTTTTTAACATGGACAAAAAATTCGTTTAATTTTTTCCCATTAAATACTAGAATTATAGAAAAATACTTTGCGAAAAGAGTCGGCAGTAGGACGGAAACGTGTTGACCACCGATTAGTTTTTTGGTAATATTTCTTGGATCCTTCGACCGAATTCTTCGACTAAGAGCTCGATGGAAAGCTTATCTGTTCCTCTTTCAGATAGCATTAACACATTTCACGAAAAGTCATAAGAAATAAAATTTTTTTGATCAAAACTAAAATATCCTCGAAATCATTGAAGAAGACGTACCTTATCAGACGAAAATATACCTTATCTAATATGAGACATTTTAATTTTTTTAATTGCATAAATGGGTGGCATTTTATTCAGAATTAATAGTTTTTTACATGGACAAAAAATTCGTTTAATTTTTTCCCATTAAATACAAGAATTATTGAAAAGTACTTTGCGAAAAGAATCGGTAGTAGGACGGAAACGTGTTGAACACCGATAAGGTTTTTGATAATAACTCTTGCATCCTTCGACCGACTTCTTCGACTAAGAGCTCGATGGAAAGCTTATCTGTTCCTCTTTCAGATGGCATTAAAATTTTTACGAAGAGTCGTAAGAAATAAATTTGTTTTCATCAAAACTAAAATATCCTCGAAATAATTGAAGAAGAAGTACTTTATCAGACGAAAATATGCATTATCTAATTAGAAACATTTACATTTTTTTAATTGCTTAAATGGGTGGCATTTTATTCAGAATTCATAGTTTTTTACGTGGACAAAAAATTTGTTTAATTTTTTCCCATTAAATACTAGAATTATAGAAATGTAGTTTGCAAAAAGAGTCGGCAGTAGGACGGAAACGTGTTGACCACCGATTAGCTTTTAGCTAAAAACTCTTGCATCCTTCGGCCGACTTCTTCGACTAAGAGCTCGATGGAAAGCTTATCTGTTCCTCTTTCAGATGGCATTAACATATCTTACGAAAAGTCATAAGAAATAAAATTTCTTTGATCAAAACTAAAATATCCTCGAAATCATTGAAGAAGAAGAACCTTATCAGACAAAAATATGCCTTATCTAATAAGAAACATTAAAATTTTTTTAATTGCCTAAGTGGGCGGCATTTCATTCAGAATTAATAGTTTTTTACATGGTCAAAAAATTTGTTAATTTTTTCCCATTAAATACTAGAATTATAGAAATGTACTTTGGAAAAATAATCGGCAGTAGGACGGAAACGTGTTGACCACCGATTAGCTTTTTGCTAAAAACTCTTGCATCCTTCGACCGACTTCTTCGACTAAGAGCTCGATGGAAAGCTTATCTGTTCCTCTTTCAGATGGCATTAACATATCTTACGAAAAGTCATAAGAAATAAAATTTTTTTGATCAAAACTAAAATATCCTCGAAATCATTGAAGAAGAAACACCTTATCAGACAAAAATATGCCTTATCTAATAAGAAACATTAAAATTTTTTTAATTGCCTAAATGGGCGGCATTTCATTCAGAATTAATAGTTTTTTACATGGTCAAAAAATTTGTTAATTTTTTCCCATTAAATACTAGAATTATAGAAATGTACTTTGGAAAAATAATCGGCAGTAGGACGGAAACGTGTTGACCACCGATTAGCTTTTAGCTAAAAACTCTTGCATCCTTCGGCCGACTTCTTCGACTAAGAGCTCGATGGAAAGCTTATCTGTTCCTCTTTCAGATGGCATTAACATATCTTACGAAAAGTCATAAGAAATAAAATTTCTTTGATCAAAACTAAAATATCCTCGAAATCATTGAAGAAGAAGAACCTTATCAGACAAAAATATGCCTTATCTAATAAGAAACATTAAAATTTTTTTAATTGCCTAAGTGGGCGGCATTTCATTCAGAATTAATAGTTTTTTACATGGTCAAAAAATTTGTTAATTTTTTCCCATTAAATACTAGAATTATAGAAATGTACTTTGGAAAAATAATCGGCAGTAGGACGGAAACGTGTTGACCACCGATTAGCTTTTTGCTAAAAACTCTTGCATCCTTCGACCGACTTCTTCGACTAAGAGCTCGATGGAAAGCTTATCTGTTCCTCTTTCAGATGGCATTAACATATCTTACGAAAAGTCATAAGAAATAAAATTTTTTTGATCAAAACTAAAATATCCTCGAAATCATTGAAGAAGAAACACCTTATCAGACAAAAATATGCCTTATCTAATAAGAAACATTAAAATTTTTTTAATTGCCTAAATGGGCGGCATTTCATTCAGAATTAATAGTTTTTTACATGGTCAAAAAATTTGTTAATTTTTTCCCATTAAATACTAGAATTATAGAAATGTACTTTGGAAAAATAATCGGCAGTAGGACGGAAACGTGTTGACCACCGATTAGCTTTTAGCTAAAAACTCTTGCATCCTTCGGCCGACTTCTTCGACTAAGAGCTCGATGGAAAGCTTATCTGTTCCTCTTTCAGATGGCATTAACATATCTTACGAAAAGTCATAAGAAATAAAATTTCTTTGATCAAAACTAAAATATCCTCGAAATCATTGAAGAAGAAGAACCTTATCAGACAAAAATATGCCTTATCTAATAAGAAACATTAAAATTTTTTTAATTGCCTAAGTGGGCGGCATTTCATTCAGAATTAATAGTTTTTTACATGGTCAAAAAATTTGTTAATTTTTTCCCATTAAATACTAGAATTATAGAAATGTACTTTGGAAAAATAATCGGCAGTAGGACGGAAACGTGTTGACCACCGATTAGCTTTTTGCTAAAAACTCTTGCATCCTTCGACCGACTTCTTCGACTAAGAGCTCGATGGAAAGCTTATCTGTTCCTCTTTTATATGGCATTAACATATTTTACGAAAAGTCATATGAATTAAAATTTTTTTGATCAAAACTAAAATATCCTCGAAATCATTGAAGAAGAAGTACCTTATCAGACGAAAATATGCCATATCTACTATGAGACATTTATATTTTTTTAATTGCATAAATGGGTGGCACTTTATTCAGAATTAATAGTTTTTTACATGGACAAAAAATTCGTTTAATTTTTTTTCCATTAAATACTAGAATTATAGAAAAGTACTTTGCGAAAAGAATCGGCAGTAGGACGGAAACGTGTTGACCACCGATTAGCTTTTTGCTAATAACTCTTGCATCCTTCGGCCGACTTCTTCGACTAAGAGCTCGATGGAAAGCTTATTAGTTCCTCTTTTATATGGCATTAACATATTTTACGAAAAGTCATAAGAAATGCAATTATTTGGACCAAAACTAAAATATCCTCGAAATCATTGAAGAAGAAGTACCTTATCAGACGATATATGCCTTATCTAATAAGAGACATTTACATTTTTTTAATTGCATATATGGGTGGCATTTTATTCAGAATAAATAGTTTGTTACATGGACAAAAAATTCGTTTAATTTTTCGCCATTAAATACTAGAATTAGAGAAAAGTACTTTGAGAAAAGAATCGGCAGTAGGACGGAAACGTGTTGACCACCGATTAGTTTTTGGCTAATAATTCTTGCATCCTTCGACCGATTTTTTCGACTTAGAGCCGCGTGGAAAGCTTATCTGTTCCTCTTTCAGATGGCATTAACATATGTTACGAAAAGTGGTAAGAAATAAAATTTTTTTTGATCAAAACTAAAATATCCTCGAAATCATTGAAAAAGAAGTACCTTATCAGACGAAAATATGCCATATCTAATAAGAGACATTTACATTTTTTTAATTGCATAAATGGGTGGCATTTTATTTAGAATAAATAGTTTGTTACATGGACAAAAAATTCGTTTAATTTTTTCCCATTAAATACTAGAATTATAGAAAAGTACTTTGCGAAAACAATCGGCAGTAGGACGGAAACGTGTTGACCACCGATTAGCTTTTTACTAATAACTCTTGCAGCCTTCGACTGACTTCTTCGACTAAGAGCCGGGTGGAAAGCCTATCTGTTCCTCTTTCAGATGGCATTACTATATTTTACGAAAAGCGGTAAGAAAACAAATTTATAGAAAAGTACTTTGCGAAGAGAATCGGCAGTGGGACGGAAATGTATTGACCACCGATTAGTTTTTTGATAATAGCTCTTGCATCCTTCGACCGACTTCTTCGACTGAAAGCTCGATGGAAAGCTTATCTGTTCCTCTTTCAGACGGCATAAACATATTTTACGAAAAGTGGTAAGAAATAAAATTTTTTTTGATCAAAACTAAAATATCCTCGAAATCATTGAAAAAGAAGTACCTTATCAGACGAAAATATGCCATATCTAATAAGAGACATTTAAATTTTTTTAATTGCATAAATGGGTGGCATTTTATTCAGAATAAATAGTTTGTTACATGGACAAAAAATTCGTTTAATTTTTTTTCCATTAAATACTAGAATTATAGAAAAGTACTTTGCGAAAAGAATCGGTAGTAGGACGGAAACGTGTTGACTACCGATTAGTTTCTTGCTTCTAACTCTTGCATCCTTCGACCGACTTCTTCGACTAAGAGCTCGATGGAAAGCTTATCTGTTCCTCTTTCAGATAGCATTAACACATTTCACGAAAAGTCATAAGAAATAAAATTTTTTTGATCAAAACTAAAATATCCTCGAAATCATTGAAGAAGACGTACCTTATCAGACGAAAATATACCTTATCTAATATGAGACATTTTAATTTTTTTAATTGCATAAATGGGTGGCATTTTATTCAGAATTAATAGTTTTTTACATGGACAAAAAATTCGTTTAATTTTTTCCCATTAAATACAAGAATTATTGAAAAGTACTTTGCGAAAAGAATCGGTAGTAGGACGGAAACGTGTTGAACACCGATAAGGTTTTTGATAATAACTCTTGCATCCTTCGACCGACTTCTTCGACTAAGAGCTCGATGGAAAGCTTATCTGTTCCTCTTTCAGATGGCATTAAAATTTGTACGAAGAGTCGTAAGAAATAAATTTGTTTTCATCAAAACTAAAATATCCTCGAAATCATTGAAGAAGAAGTACCTTATCAGACGAAAATATGCATTATCTAATTAGAAACATTTACATTTTTTTAATTGCTTAAATGGGCGGCATTTTATTCAGAATTAATAGTTTTTTACATGGACAAAAAATTTGTTTAATTTTTTCCCATTAAATACTAGAATTATAGAAATGTACTTTGCAAAAAGAATCGGCAGTAGGACGGAAACGTGTTGACCACCGATTAGCTTTTTGCTAATAACTCTTACATCCTTCGGCCGACTTCTTCGACTAAGAGCTCGATGGAAAGCTTATCTGTTCCTCTTTCAGATGGCATTAACATATCTTACGAAAAGTCATAAGAAATAAAATTTCTTTGATCAAAACTAAAATATCCTCGAAATCATTGAAGAAGAAGAACCTTATCAGACAAAAATATGCCTTATCTAATAAGAAACATTAAAATTTTTTTAATTGCCTAAGTGGGCGGCATTTCATTCAGAATTAATAGTTTTTTACATGGTCAAAAAATTTGTTAATTTTTTCCCATTAAATACTAGAATTATAGAAATGTACTTTGGAAAAATAATCGGCAGTAGGACGGAAACGTGTTGACCACCGATTAGCTTTTTGCTAAAAACTCTTGCATCCTTCGACCGACTTCTTCGACTAAGAGCTCGATGGAAAGCTTATCTGTTCCTCTTTCAGATGGCATTAACATATCTTACGAAAAGTCATAAGAAATAAAATTTCTTTGATCAAAACTAAAATATCCTCGAAATCATTGAAGAAGAAGAACCTTATCAGACAAAAATATGCCTTATCTAATAAGAAACATTAAAATTTTTTTAATTGCCTAAATGGGCGGCATTTCATTCAGAATTAATAGTTTTTTACATGGTCAAAAAATTTGTTAATTTTTTCCCATTAAATACTAGAATTATAGAAATGTACTTTGCAAAAAGAATCGGCAGTAGGACGGAAACGTGTTGACCACCGATTAGCTTTTTGCTAATAACTCTTACATCCTTCGGCCGACTTCTTCGACTAAGAGCTCGATGGAAAGCTTATCTGTTCCTCTTTCAGATGGCATTAACATATCTTACGAAAAGTCATAAGAAATAAAATTTCTTTGATCAAAACTAAAATATCCTCGAAATCATTGAAGAAGAAGAACCTTATCAGACAAAAATATGCCTTATCTAATAAGAAACATTAAAATTTTTTTAATTGCCTAAGTGGGCGGCATTTCATTCAGAATTAATAGTTTTTTACATTGTCAAAAAATTTGTTAATTTTTTCCCATTAAATACTAGAATTATAGAAATGTACTTTGGAAAAATAATCGGCAGTAGGACGGAAACGTGTTGACCACCGATTAGCTTTTTGCTAAAAACTCTTGCATCCTTCGACCGACTTCTTCGACTAAGAGCTCGATGGAAAGCTTATCTGTTCCTCTTTCAGATGGCATTAACATATCTTACGAAAAGTCATAAGAAATAAAATTTTTTTGATCAAAACTAAAATATCCTCGAAATCATTGAAGAAGAAGAACCTTATCAGACAAAAATATGCCTTATCTAATAAGAAACATTAAAATTTTTTTAATTGCCTAAATGGGCGGCATTTCATTCAGAATTAATAGTTTTTTACATGGTCAAAAAATTTGTTAATTTTTTCCCATTAAATACTAGAATTATAGAAATGTACTTTGGAAAAATAATCGGCAGTAGGACGGAAACGTGTTGACCACCGATTAGCTTTTTGCTAAAAACTCTTGCATCCTTCGACCGACTTCTTCGACTAAGAGCTCGACGGAAAGCTTATCTGTTCCTCTTTTATGTGGCATTAACATATTTTACAAAAAGTCATAAGAGATAAAATTTTTTTGATGAAAACTTAAATATCCTCGAAATCATTGAAAAAGAAGTACCTTATAAGACGAAAATATGCCTTATCTAATAAGAAACATTTAAATTTTTTTAATTGCATAAATGGGCGGCATTTTATTCAGAATTAATAGTTTTTTACATGGACAAAAAATTCGTTCAATTTTTTCCCATTAAATACTAGAATTAAAGAAAAATACTTTGCGAAAAGAGTCGGCAGTATGACGGAAACGTGTTGACCACCGATTAGTTTTTTGGTAATATTTCTTGCATCCTTCGACCGAATTCTTCGACTAAGAGCTCGATGGAAAGCTTATCTGTTCCTCTTTCAGATAGCATTAACATATTTCACGAAAAGTCATAAGAAATAAAATTTTTTTGATCAAAACTAAAATATCCTCGGAATCATTGAAGAAGAAGTACCTTATCAGACGAAAATATGCCATATCTAATAAGAGACATTTAAATTTTTTTAATTGCATAAATGGGTGGCATTTTATTCAGAATAAATAGTTTGTTACATGGACAAAAAATTCGTTTAATTTTTTTTCCATTAAATACTAGAATTATAGAAAAGTACTTTGCGAAAAGAATCGGTAGTAGGACGGAAACGTGTTGACTACCGATTAGTTTCTTGCTTCTAACTCTTGCATACTTCGACCGACTTCTTCGACTAAGAGCTCGATGGAAAGCTTATCTGTTCCTCTTTCAGATAGCATTAACACATTTCACGAAAAGTCATAAGAAATAAAATTTTTTTGATCAAAACTAAAATATCCTCGAAATCATTGAAGAAGACGTACCTTATCAGACGAAAATATACCTTATCTAATATGAGACATTTTAATTTTTTTAATTGCATAAATGGGTGGCATTTTATTCAGAATTAATAGTTTTTTACATGGACAAAAAATTCGTTTAATTTTTTCCCATTAAATACAAGAATTATTGAAAAGTACTTTGCGAAAAGAATCGGTAGTAGGACGGAAACGTGTTGAACACCGATAAGGTTTTTGATAATAACTCTTGCATCCTTCGACCGACTTCTTCGACTAAGAGCTCGATGGAAAGCTTATCTGTTCCTCTTTCAGATGGCATTAAAATTTTTACGAAGAGTCGTAAGAAATAAATTTGTTTTCATCAAAACTAAAATATCCTCGAAATCATTGAAGAAGAAGTACCTTATCAGACGAAAATATGCATTATCTAATTAGAAACATTTACATTTTTTTAATTGCTTAAATGGGCGGCATTTTATTCAGAATTAATAGTTTTTTACATGGACAAAAAATTTGTTTAATTTTTTCCCATTAAATACTAGAATTATAGAAATGTACTTTGCAAAAAGAATCGGCAGTAGGACGGAAACGTGTTGACCACCGATTAGCTTTTTGCTAATAACTCTTACATCCTTCGGCCGACTTCTTCGACTAAGAGCTCGATGGAAAGCTTATCTGTTCCTCTTTCAGATGGCATTAACATATCTTACGAAAAGTCATAAGAAATAAAATTTCTTTGATCAAAACTAAAATATCCTCGAAATCATTGAAGAAGAAGAACCTTATCAGACAAAAATATGCCTTATCTAATAAGAAACATTAAAATTTTTTTAATTGCCTAAGTGGGCGGCATTTCATTCAGAATTAATAGTTTTTTACATGGTCAAAAAATTTGTTAATTTTTTCCCATTAAATACTAGAATTATAGAAATGTACTTTGGAAAAATAATCGGCAGTAGGACGGAAACGTGTTGACCACCGATTAGCTTTTTGCTTAAAACTCTTGCATCCTTCGACCGACTTCTTCGACTAAGAGCTCGATGGAAAGCTTATCTGTTCCTCTTTCAGATGGCATTAACATATCTTACGAAAAGTCATAAGAAATAAAATTTTTTTGATCAAAACTAAAATATCCTCGAAATCATTGAAGAAGAAGAACCTTATCAGACAAAAATATGCCTTATCTAATAAGAAACATTAAAATTTTTTTAATTGCCTAAATGGGCGGCATTTCATTCAGAATTAATAGTTTTTTACATGGTCAAAAAATTTGTTAATTTTTTCCCATTAAATACTAGAATTATAGAAATGTACTTTGGAAAAATAATCGGCAGTAGGACGGAAACGTGTTGACCACCGATTAGCTTTTTGCTAAAAACTCTTGCATCCTTCGACCGACTTCTTCGACTAAGAGCTCGACGGAAAGCTTATCTGTTCCTCTTTTATGTGGCATTAACATATTTTACAAAAAGTCATAAGAGATAAAATTTTTTTGATGAAAACTTAAATATCCTCGAAATCATTGAAAAAGAAGTACCTTATAAGACGAAAATATGCCTTATCTAATAAGAAACATTTAAATTTTTTTAATTGCATAAATGGGCGGCATTTTATTCAGAATTAATAGTTTTTTACATGGACAAAAAATTCGTTCAATTTTTTCCCATTAAATACTAGAATTAAAGAAAAATACTTTGCGAAAAGAGTCGGCAGTACGACGGAAACGTGTTGACCACCGATTAGTTTTTTGGTAATATTTCTTGCATCCTTCGACCGAATTCTTCGACTAAGAGCTCGATGGAAAGCTTATCTGTTCCTCTTTCAGATAGCATTAACATATTTCACGAAAAGTCATAAGAAATAAAATTTTTTTGATCAAAACTAAAATATCCTCGGAATCATTGAAGAAGAAGTACCTTATCAGACGAAAATATGCCATCTTTGAGATGGCATTAACATATTTTACGAAAAGTCGTAAGAAATAAAATTTTTTTGATCAAAACTAAAATATCCTCGAAATCATTGAAGAAGAAGTACCTTATCAGACGAAAATATACCTTATATAATATGAGACATTTAAATTTTTTTAATTGCATAAATGGGTGGCATTTTTTTCAGAATTAATAGTTCTTTACATGGACAAAAAATTCGTTTAATTTTTTCCCATTAAATACTAGAATTATTGAAAAGTACTTTGCGAAAATAATCGGTAGTAGGACGGAAACGTGTGACCACCTATTAGCTTTTTGCTAATAACTCTTGCATCCTTCGACCGACTTCTTCGACTAAGAGCTCGATGGAAAGCTAATCTGTTCCTCTTTTATATGGCATTAACATATTTTACAAAAAGTCATAAGATATAAAATTTTTTTGATCAAAACTAAAATATCCTCGGAATCATTGAAGAAGAAGTACCTTATCAGACGAAAATATGCCGTATCTAATAAGAGACATTTAAATTTTTTTAATTGCATAAATGGACGGCATTTTATTCAGAATTCATAGTTTTTTACATGGACAAAAAATTCGTTTAATTTTTTCCCATTAAATACCAGAATTATAAAAAAGTACTCTGCGAAAAGAATCGGCAGTAGGACAGACCGTGTTGACCACCGATTAGTTTTTTGCTAATAACTCTTGCATCCTTCGACCGACTTCTTCGACTAAGAGCCCGATGGAAAGCTTATCTGTTCTTCTTTCAGATGGCATTAACATATTTTACGAAAAGTCATAAGAAATAAAATTTTTTTGATCAAAACTAAATATCATCGAAATCATTGAAGAACAAGTACCTTATCAGACAAAAATATGCCTTATCTAATAAGAGACATTTAAATTTTTTTTAATTGCATAAATGGACGGCATTTTATTCAGAATTAATAGTTTTTTACATGGACAAAAAATTCGTTTAATTTTTTCCCATTAAATACTAGAATTATAGAAAAGTACTCTGCGAAAAGAATCGGCAGTAGGAGAGACCGTGTTGACCACCGATTAGTTTTTTGCTATAACTCTTGCATATCTTGACCGAGTTCTTCGACTTAGAGCTCGATGGAAAGCTTATCTGTTCCTCTTTCAGATGGTATTAACATATTTTACGAAAAGTCATAAGAAATAAAATTTTTTTGATCAAAACTAAAATATTCTCGAAATCATTGAAAAAGAAGTACCTTATCAGACGAAAATATGCCGTATCTAATAAGAGACATTTAAATTTTTTTAATTGCATAAATGGACGGTATTTTATTCAGAATTAATAGTTTTTTACATGGACAAAAAATTCGTTTAATTTTTTCCCATTAAATACTAGAATTATAGAAAAGTACTTTGCGAAAAGAATCGGCAGTAGGACGGAAACGTGTTGACCACCGATTAGTTTTTTGCTTCCTTCGACCGACTTTTTCAACTAAGAGCTCGACGGAAAGCTTATGTGTTCCTCTTTCAGATAGCATTAACATATTTTACGAAAAGTCATAAGAAATAAAATTTTTTTCATCAAAACTAAAATATCCTCGAAATCATTGAAAAAGAAGTACATTATCAGACGAAAATATGCCTTATCTAATAAGAGACATTTAAATTTTTTTAATTGCATAAATGGGCGGCATTTAAGTCAGAATTAATAGTTTTTTACATGGACAAAAAACTCGTTTAATTTTTTCCCATTAAATACTAGAATTATAGAAAAGTACTTTGCGAAAAGAATCGGTAGTAGGACGGAAACGTGTTGACCACCGATTAGTTTTTTGCTAGTAACTCTTGCATCCTTCGACCGACTTCTTCGACTAAGAGCCCGATGGAAAGCTTATCTGTTCTTCTTTCAGATGGCATGAACATATTTTACGAAAAGTCATAAGAAATAAAATTTTTTTGATCAAAACTAAAATAGCCTCGAAATCATTGAAAAAGAAGTACCTTATCAGACGAAAGTATGCCTTATCTAATAAGAGACATTTAAATTTTTTTTTATTGCATAAATGGACGGCATTTTATTCAGAATTAATAGTTTTTTACATGGACAAAAAATTCGTTTAATTTTTTCCCATTAAATACTAGAATTATAGAAAAGTACTCTGCGAAAAGAATCGGCAGTAGGACAGACCGTGTTGACCACCGATTAGTTTTTTGCTAATAACTCTTGCATATTTCGACCGACTTCTTCGACTAAGAGCTCGATGGAAAGCTTATCTGTTCCTCTTTCAGATGGCATTAACATATTCTACGAAAAGTCATAAGAAATAAAATTTTTTTGATCAAAACTAAAATATCCTCGAAATCATTGAAGAAGAAGTACCTTATCAGACGAAAATATGCCTTATCTAATAAGAGACATTTAAATTTTTTTAATTGCATAAATGGATGGCATTTTATTCAGAATTAATAGTTTTTTACATGGACAAAAAATTCGTTTAATTTTTTCCCATTAAATACTAGAATTATAAAAAAGTACTCTGCGAAAAAAATCGGCAGTAGGACAGACCGTGTTGACCACCGATTTTGCTAATAACTCTTGCATCCTTCGACCGACTTCTTCGACTAAGAGCCCGATGGAAAGCTTATCTGTTCTTCTTTCAGATGGCATTAACATATTTTACGAAAAGTCATAAGAAATAAAATTTTTTTGATCAAAACTAAAATATCATCGAAATCATTGAAGAAGAAGTACCTTATCAGACAAAAATATGCCTTATCTAATATGAGACATTTAAATTTTTTTAATTGCATAAATGGGTGGCATATTATTCAGAAGTAATAGTCTTATACATGGACAAAAAATTCGTTTAATTTTTTCCCATTAAATACTAGAATTATAGAAAAGTACTTTGCGAAAAGAATCGGCCGTAGGACGGAATCGTGTTGACCACCGATTAGTTTTGTGCTAATAAATCTTGCATATTTCGACCGACTTCTTCGACTAAGAGCTCGATGGAAAGCTTATCTGTTCCTCTTTTAGATGGCATTAACATATTTTACGAAAAGTCATAAGAAATAAAATTTTTTTGATCAAAACTAAAATATCCTCGAAATCATTGAAGAAGAAGTACCTTATCAGACGAAAATATGCCTTATCTAATAAGAGACATTTAAATTTTTTTAATTTCATAAATGGACGGCATTTTATTCAGAATTAATAGTTTTTTACATGGACAAAAAATTCGTTTAATTTTTATACTTTTCATGTATGTGAAACAGTATAATAACTTTGTGCTGAAGTTTGTAACTCACAGAAATATTCACTTGCGACTAGATAAAGTATATATATTCTTGATGAGGACGACAAGACGAGTTGATTTAGCCATGTCCGTCTGTCCGTCTGTCTGTATATATACAATCTCCTCCCACAGTTTTGAAGATATCGAGCTGAAATTTTGTACAGAGACTTCTTATTCGTGCAGTCGACTCATTTGTCGGATCCAGCCATTTTGGACCACTGGAACTGGTAGCCCCCATACGAAAAGAAGAAGAACCAGTAAAGGCGGTATAGTCGAGTATACTCGACAATATAATACCCTGCACACATGGTAGGCGGTGCCACACCCTCAATCTACAAAAACATATTGATCTGACGTCGCTTTTTCAAATAGTGTTCAAAATACAAAGAAAATCGGTCAAAAAATGTGGATTTTACGAAAAATTTAAGTTTGTTGGTCTCTGAGGGGTAGCCATCAAAGAGAGGGGAAATTTGTGGTATGCAGTTTTTAAGATGTATTATCACTGAGCTTGTACACAAAATTTCAGGTTCATACCTTTGTTAATTTTGGAGATATAGCAATTTAGAGAAAATTACTGGGGGAGGGGATTTTGTGGTATGCAGTTTTGTAGAGCCACTCATACTGAGTCGACATACCGACTTTCATGTTTCTATCTCTTTGGATGTTGGAGTTATAGCGATTTAAAAAAGTGGGTAGGGCTGGATGGGCGGAAAGGAGTGGGCGTGGCACAAAAAAAAAATAAACTTGATCTGCTGCCAAGCATCACGAGTCTACCCTCCAAATTTCAAGTCTCTAGCTCTTACAGTTTCCGAGATCCATTGGTGAATACAGACGGACGGACGGACACACGGACGGACGGACAGACGGACGGACATGGCTCAATCAATTTCTCTTGTCGTCCTGATCAAGAATATGTATACTTTATGGGGTCCCCCTCCCTTCCTTCTGTGCGTTACATACATTTCGTTCAAACAAACTTAATATACCCTGACACACTGTATATGCAGGGTATAAAAATGAACAAAACTTGAATCGTTGTATGGAAAACTTTTTTGTTTTGTAAGATAGAGTGCTGAAATTTTAAACATAGTAGTTTTACATAGTCCGACTACATGCCTGAAAGTTTCATAGAGATTGGACGTCTGGAACTGGTAGCTCCCATACAAAATGAAGAAGAGGAAGAGAAGCAATATTCACGTACAACGACGAAAACTTTTTTGTTTTCTAACCAATTGACTTGAAATTTTAAAGTTATGTTCTTGGGGAGGAATGAAAACTATTTTGACCAAAAGTGGGCGTAGCCACGCGTAGTCACGCCCACTTGTAGCGAAAATTGACCCGTTGTATGGAAAACTTTTTTGTTTTTTAACCAATTGACTTGAAACTTTACAGTTATGTTCTTAGGGAGGAATGGAAACTATTTTGACCAAAAGTGGGCGAATTAAGTAAGTGGGAAGCTTGGGCTTCGTCACTTTACTTCTATGATATTGATCTTTGGATCAACACCAGGACACCTTTCTAATTTGAAACTAAACTTGAATGATTTAAAGCTTTTTAATAACTTATGTTCCTTTTAAAAGGTACTTTATAGTTTTATTGAGCTTGTTTCTTTAATTAGTTTATAAGTTACAATGCCAATTATGATGCTTAAGTCTATGGTATTTATACTATTCATTGCTTCGAAAATCTTGCAAAGTTAGCGGAAGCAATGTGTTACAATTGTTATTGATCTACTTAGTTATTATTTGATTAGTGTAAAATTGGAACAATGTTATGGTTTTGGTTTGCAATTCGGAACGTTGACGTTGCGAAGTGCAATGTCAGCGTTTGCCGATGGTGTGACGTTAAGTTACATTCATTCATAAAATTGGAACAACGTTTTGGTTTTGGTTTGCAACTCGGAACGTTGACTTTGCGAAGTGCAATGTCAGCGTTTGCCGATGGTGTGACGTCTGGTTGCATTCATTCATAAAATTGGAACAACGTTTTGCTTTTGGGTTGCAATTCGGAACGTTGACGTTGCGAAGTGCAATGTCAGCGTTTGCCGATGGTGTGACGTTAAGTTACATTCATTCATAAAATTGGAACAACGTTTTGGTTTTGGTTTGCAACTCGGAACGTTGACTTTGCGAAGTGCAATGTCAGCGTTTGCCGATGGTGTGACGTCTGGTTGCATTCATTAATAAAATTGGAACAACGTTTTGGTTTTGGTTTGCAAGTCGGAACGTTGACTTTGCGAAGTGCAATGTCAACGTTTGCCGATGGTATGGGGTCTGGCTTAAGTCATATTATGATAAGTATTTATTCATAATTTGACTTAGGTCAGTTACATGCACAGTAGGGTATGTAACTTCTCCCACCCTTGTATTGTGATTCTCCTGGATCACTTTTTTTTTCTTGATCAGCATAAATATTATTATTATAATTATAGTTGTAACTAGTGATATTATGACTATATCTGTTGTTGTTGTTTTGAATTGAATTTCTTGAATTTGTTGATTGTTCTCAATTTGTCTTAATACTATTTCTTTGAATGACATTTGGTTTGTAAAGTTATAATTAGCTTCTATGGGTTCCTTTATAAAGGGTTGTATGTAAACGTGGTTCTTGTTTGTAAATTTTTGTTTGTTTATAATGAGTGTGCTATTTATATAATTTATGATTGAATTGTTTGATATTATATGTTCTAGTATTGTATTATTTATATCTTCTTTTACCGTTATGTTAGTGTTTGTTTGTAATATTATTATGTTGTCTTGAATATTTTGTATTTTTTGTTCTTCATCTACGATGAGGTTACATGTGTTTTTTGTTATACAGCTTGTGTTTAGTTTTAATTGTTCAAAAAGTTTGTTTTCTTGGAAGGTATATGTCAAGTTGTTTATGGTGGATCAGTAGTGTCAGTGCTATCAGCATTGTTGCCTGAAAATTTGAGTGGTCGTTTGATATTTGTTTCGTGAAGATTTCTAAGGTTAGACTTTCTGAATTTCGGTTGTTCTTTGTGTCTAAGATTTTTATAGTTTTTTATGAATCCTATTTCCCTGGATTCCTGATAATTTTTTCTTTTTTTGTTTAGTTTGGTTATTTTGTGTGTCTTTGTCTGTTGTATTCTTTCGTAGATAATTTTGTGATCTACTTTATGGTTTTGTACTTCAAATGGTGTACATTTGATAGTACTGTGATAGCTATTGTTGTAGAAATTTACTGCCCTGTTCATTTGAAAGATTATGGGTAGTTTTTCTTCTATGTTCAATGTTCGAATTTTTTCTGTAAGAGTATTATTCAATCTTTCTACGTCGCTGTTACCAGTATGACTGTTTGGTTTAGTAGCATAAAATTCGATGTTTTCTCTTTGCAAAAAATTTCTTATATTGGTAGTATTAAATTCGTTATCGAAGACGAATTTCTTAATATTACCTTTTATAGCTATAAACTGTTCGATATTATTAAGAAGAGTAATGTCATTTCTATCGAAGAGTGGAAAACAGGTTGCCTGTTTTGAAAATTTATCAATAAAAACAATAAAAGACTGTTTGCTGTTGACGTAAGTGTCGATGTGAACTATTTCATTTGTTGTGTTTGGAGTTTCCGTGTTATGAAATTTGTTTTTGATGGGACGGCGATCATATTTGCCACCTGTGCAAATGTCGCAATTATTTATTATTTTGTGGATGTGTTCCCTAAGATTTGGGTTGAATACTCTGCTTTTCAACTTGTGATATGTTGCTATAATACCGCAATGACCACTTTCATGTTTGTGAAACAAATCAATTTGCTTATTAAGCTCCTCTGTGTTCTGTATATCTTGTGCAAAATGAGTACATTTAACGAATTTGATATTTCTGTCTCTACTAAATTCTTCAATAATAACTTTTTGCACTTTATTATATTCATGGTCGTTCAAATCCGTAAAGATTCCTACTTTGCCTTTCTTAATTTCTCTTCGGAGAATATTTGAAATATTATTTTCTGTTAGGTCTTTTATATCAATATATATTCGTTTGTTTTCGAAAATAGTTGAAACAGTTGTCGTTTTCTCTTGTAAAGCGATTATTTGTATTTTAAACCGGTTGACCACCGTTTCCAGGATTGGGATGGTGTACCCTTGGTCTTCTTCTTGCGAATGGACGGTTTGTACGTCCATTGACTGCCTATCATCTTCGTCTCCGTTAAGGATTTCATTTGCGATGGAATTTTCGATAATGGGTAGATCTTTATTATCGTTTAATAGTTCATTTTTATGGATTTCCTCGTTAGATATCCTACTAAGAAAGTCAGCTATAAAACTCTGTTTTCCCTTGATATATTCTGTCGCAAAATTGTACTCTCCCAAATTTATTAGCCATCTTTGTAATCTCGGACTTATGTCTTTGCCTGAATATTTTGTCATTAGCCACTTAAGAGGTTGGTGATCGCTCTCTAAATCAAATTCCCTCCCATAGACGTAAGGTCTGAAATACTTCACCGCCCATACTATCGCTAGTAATTCTTTTTCGATAGTGGAGTAATTTGTTTCATGTTTGTTTAGGGTTCGTGAGGCATAGGCGTCTTGTGATAACACGGCTCCGATGGCGAAATTGCTTGCATCGGTTGTAACTTTAAATTTTTTACTAAAATTAGGATACCTTAATATGGGTGTATTTGTAACAATGGCCTTAAGCCTTTCAAATGCAGAGATGTAATTAGGGTCATTATTATTTACTGTTTGATCTTTCTTATGATATCGAGTCATTGGATGGGCTATTTTCGCATAATCTTTTATAAATTTTCTATAAAACCCCGTCATTCCTAGAAATGACTTTATTTTCTTGGGATTTGTGGGTAGTTTTAGATTTTGTATGACAGATACTTTTTCAGGGTTTGGTTTCACCCCCTGTGTGGTCAAAATGTGTCCCAGAAATTGGGTTTCTTTCTTGAGAAAGTCACACTTGTCTACTTGTATTTTTAAGCTAGCCCTTCTTAGTGCTTTGAATATGGCTTTTAAGTTCGTTATATGTTCTTGTAGTGTTGTAACAAAGACTAAAATGTCGTCCATGTACACTACACATGTTTTATTTATGAATTCCTTGAGGACTGAATTCATAAGTCTTTGAAAAGTTGAAGGTGCATTTTTTAAACCAAAAGGCAAGTCGAGTATACTCGACAATATAATACCCTGCACACATGGTAGGCGGTGCCACACCCTCAATCTACAAAAACATATTGATCTGACGTCGCTTTTTCAAATAGTGCAGTATGCAGTAGTATGCAGTTTTTAAGATGTATTATCACTGAGCTTGTACACAAAATTTCAGGTTCATACCTTTGTTAATTTTGGAGATATAGCAATTTAGAGAAAATTACTGGGGGAGGGGATTTTGTGGTATGCAGTTTTGTAGAGCCACTCATACTGAGTCGACATACCGACTTTCATGTTTCTATCTCTTTGGATGTTGGAGTTATAGCGATTTAAAAAAGTGGGTAGGGCTGGATGGGCGGAAAGGAGTGGGCGTGGCACAAAAAAAAAATAAACTTGATCTGCTGCCAAGCATCACGAGTCTACCCTCCAAATTTCAAGTCTCTAGCTCTTACAGTTTCCGAGATCCATTGGTGAATACAGACGGACGGACGGACACACGGACGGACGGACAGACGGACGGACATGGCTCAATCAATTTCTCTTGTCGTCCTGATCAAGAATATGTATACTTTATGGGGTCCCCCTCCCTTCCTTCTGTGCGTTACATACAATTCGTTCAAACAAACTTAATATACCCTGACACACTGTATATGCAGGGTATAAAAATGAACAAAACTTGAATCGTTGTATGGAAAACTTTTTTGTTTTGTAAGATAGAGTGCTGAAATTTTAAACATAGTAGTTTTACATAGTCCGACTACATGCCTGAAAGTTTCATAGAGATTGGACATCTGGAACTGGTAGCTCCCATACAAAATGAAGAAGAGGAAGAGAAGCAATATTCACGTCGTTGTATGGAAAACTTTTTTGTTTTCTAACCAATTGACTTGAAATTTTAAAGTTATGTTCTTGGGGAGGAATGAAAACTATTTTGACCAAAAGTGGGCGTAGCCACGCGTAGTCACGCCCACTTGTAGCGAAAATTGACCCGTTGTATGGAAAACTTTTTTGTTTTTTAACCAATTGACTTGAAACTTTACAGTTATGTTCTTAGGGAGGAATGGAAACTATTTTGACCAAAAGTGGGCGTAGCCACGCCTACTTATAGCGAAAATTGACCCGTTGTATGGAAAACATTTGTGTTTTTCAACCAATTGACTTGAAACTTTACAGTTATGTTCTTAGGAAGGAATGAAAACTATTTTGACCAAAAGTGGGCGAATTAAGTAAGTGGGAAGCTTGGGTTTCGTCACTTTACTTCTATGATATTGATCTTTGGATCAACACCAGGACACCTTTCTAATTTGAAACTAAACTTGAATGATTTAAAGCTTTTTAATAACTTATGTTCCTTTTAAAAGGTACTTTATAGTTTTATTGAGCTTGTTTCTTCAATTAGTTGATAAGTAACAATGCCAATTATGATGCTTAAGTCTATGGTATTTATACTATTCATTGCTTCGCAAATCTTGCAAAGTTAGCGGAAGCAATGTGTTACAATTGTTATTGATCTACTTAGTTATTATTTGATTAGTGTAAAATTGGAACAATGTTATGGTTTTGGTTTGCAATTCGGAACGTTGACGTTGCGAAGTGCAATGTCAGCGTTTGCCGATGGTGTGACGTTAAGTTACATTCATTCGTAAAATTGGAACAACGTTTTGGTTTTGGTTTGCAACTCGGAACGTTGACTTTGCGAAGTGCAATGTCAGCGTTTGCCGATGGTGTGACGTCTGGTTGCATTCATTCATAAAATTGGAACAACGTTTTGGTTTTGGTTTGCAAGTCGGAACGTTGACTTTGCGAAGTGCAATGTCAACGTTTGCCGATGGTATGGGGTCTGGCTTAAGTCATATTATGATAAGTATTTATTCATAATTTGACTTAGGTCAGTTACATGCACAGTAGGGTATGTAACTTCTCCCCCCCTTGTATTGTGATTCTCCTGGATCACTTTTTTTTTCTTGATCAGCATAAATATTATTATTATAATTATAGTTGTAACTAGTGATATTATGACTATATCTGTTGTTGTTGTTTTGAATTGAATTTCTTGAATTTGTTGATTGTTCTCAATTTGTCTTAATACTATTTCTTTGAATGACATTTGGTTTGTAAAGTTATAATTAGCTTCTATGGGTTCCTTTATAAAGGGTTGTATGTAAACGTGGTTCTTGTTTGTAAATTTTTGTTTGTTTATAATGAGTGTGCTATTTATATAATTTATGATTGAATTGTTTGATATTATATGTTCTAGTATTGTATTATTTATATCTTCTTTTACCGTTATGTTAGTGTTTGTTTGTAATATTATTATGTTGTCTTGAATATTTTGTATTTTTTGTTCTTCATCTACGATGAGGTTACATGTGTTTTTTGTTATACAGCTTGTGTTTAGTTTTAATTGTTCAAAAAGTTTGTTTTCTTGGAAGGTATATGTCAAGTTGTTTATGGTGGATCAGTAGTGTCAGTGCTATCAGCATTGTTGCCTGAAAATTTGAGTGGTCGTTTGATATTTGTTTCGTGAACATTTCTAAGGTTAGACTTTCTGAATTTCGGTTGTTCTTTGTGTCTAAAATTTTTATAGTTTTTTATGAATCCTATTTCCCTGGATTCCTGATAATTTTCTCTTTTTTTGTTTAGTTTGTTTATTTTGTGTGTCTTTGTCTGTTGTATTCTTTCGTAGATAATTTTATGATCTACTTTATGGTTTTGTACTTCAAATGGTGTACATTTGATAGTACTGTGATAGCTATTGTTGTAGAAATTTACTGCCCTGTTCATTTGAAAGATTATGGGTAGTTTTTCTTCTATGTTCAATGTTCGAATTTTTTCTGTAAGAGTATTATTCAATCTTTCTACGTCGCTGTTACCAGTATGACTGTTTGGTTTAGTAGCATGAAATTCGATGTTTTCTCTTTGCAAAAAATTTCTTATATTGGTAGTATTAAATTCGTTATCGAAGACGAATTTCTTAATATTACCTTTTATAGCTATAAACTGTTCGATATTATTAAGAAGAGTTATGTCATTTCTATCGAAGAGTGGAAAACAGGTTGCCTGTTTTGAAAATTTATCAATAAAAACAATAAAAGACTGTTTGCTGTTGACGTAAGTGTCGATGCGATGCGTTGTGTTTGGAGTTTCCGTGTTATGAAATTTGTTTTTGATGGGACGGCGATCATATTTGCCACCTGTGCAAATGTCGCAATTATTTATTATTTTGTGGATGTGTTCCCTAAGATTTGGGTTGAATACTCTGCTTTTCAACTTGTGATATGTTGCTATAATACCGCAATGACCACTTTCATGTTTGTGAAACAAAGCAATTTGCTTATTAAGCTCCTCTGTGTTCTGTATATCTTGTGCAAAATGAGTACATTTAACGAATTTGATATTTCTGTCTCTACTAAATTCTTCAATAATAACTTTTTGCACTTTATAATATTCATGGTCGTTCAAATCCGTAAAGATTCCTACTTTGCCTTTCTTAATTTCTCTTCGGAGAATATTTGAAATATTATTTTCTGTTAGGTCTTTTATATCAATATATATTCGTTTGTTTTCGAAAATAGTTGAAACAGTTGTCGTTTTCTCTTGTAAAGCGATTATTTGTATTTTAAACCGGTTGACCACCGTTTCCAGGATTGGGATGGTGTACCCTTGGTCTTCTTCTTGCGAATGGACGGTTTGTACGTCCATTGGCTGCCTATCATCTTCGTCTCCGTTAAGGATTTCATTTGCGATGGAATTTTCGATAATGGGTAGATCTTTATTATCGTTTAATAGTTCATTTTTATTGATTTCCTCGTTAGATATCCTACTAAGAAAGTCAGCTATAAAATTCTGTTTTCCCTTGATATATTCTATCGCAAAATTGTACTCTCCCAAATTTATTAGCCATCTTTGTAATCTCAGACTTATGTCTTTGCCTGAATATTTTGTCATTAGCCACTTAAGAGGTTGGTGATCGCTCTCTAAATCAAATTCCCTCCCATAGACGTAAGGTCTGAAATACTTCACCGCCCATACTATCGCTAGTAATTCTTTTTCGATAGTGGAGTAATTTGTTTCATGTTTGTTTAGGGTTCGTGAGGCATAGGCGTCTTGTGATAACACGGCTCCGATGGCGAAATTGCTTGCATCGGTTGTAACTTTAAATTTTTTACTAAAATTAGGATACCTTAATATGGGTGTATTTGTAACAATGGCCTTAAGCCTTTCAAATGCAGAGATGTAATTAGGGTCATTATTATTTACTGTTTGATCTTTCTTATGATATCGAGTCATTGGATGGGCTATTTTCGCATAATCTTTTATAAATTTTCTATAAAACCCCGTCATTCCTAGAAATGACTTTATTTTCTTGGGATTTGTGGGTAGTTTTAGATTTTGTATGACAGATACTTTTTCAGGGTTTGGTTTCACCCCCTGTGTGGTCAAAATGTGTCCCAGAAATTGGGTTTCTTTCTTGAGAAAGTCACACTTGTCTACTTGTATTTTTAAGCTAGCCCTTCTTAGTGCTTTGAATATGGCTTTTAAGTTCGTTATATGTTCTTGTAGTGTTGTACCAAAGACTAAAATGTCGTCCATGTACACTACACATGTTTTATTTATGAATTCCTTGAGGACTGAATTCATAAGTCTTTGAAAAGTTAAAGGTGCATTTTTTAAACCAAAAGGCATTCGTACGAATTCGTAGTGCCCCGATGGTGTTAAAAACGCTGTCTTTTTCCTATCCTCTTCTTTTACCATAATTTGGTGAAATCCTTTGGCTAGGTCCAGCGTTGTGAAGTACTGTGCCCTGCGAAGTTTGTCTAATATGGTATTCAAATTGGGAATTGGAAATTTGTCGTCAACTGTGAACTCGTTCAGTTACTTTCTCTAATAATATTTTGTTCAAGCATTTCTTTTAATTTGCCTGTTTATCTCGGCTTCATGTATTTGGGGATATCTGTATATTTTAGAATATAATGGCCTATCGATGGTGGTTATTATTTCGTGGCTTACTTCATTTGCCGCGGTTAACTTGTCTCCTTCCTTAAAAAATAAGTCACTAAATTCAGTTAGCAACTTCGAGGTAACTTGGCTCTCTTCACTACTAAGGTGATTGAAATTGAAATTGTTCAGAACATTTTTTTCTACCGTTTGTAGTGAGCATACATGATCAATTATCTTTGGATAATTGTACTCTTGAAAATAAAGCTTGGAGCCTAAGATATCTAGGAACTTGTGTTCGCTATTTATTTTTGCTTTTAACGGAGTTAGGAAGTTTTGGCCTATTATGCCGGAGAAATTTTAATTTGTGAAATCTATTATTTTCCACTGATGTGTCCCTGAGCAATTGAATTCTCTAGGGAATGGTGTCGTAATGAAGTATATAGCTTGGTTTATTAAGTGGGGTTAAGGGATAATTGTCTACTAATGTACTTGGTTGTAGCACACTTGTGGTTGATCGTGTGTCTAGTAAGCACCTAACTACTGCTCTTCCTATTGTAAGAGTGACTATGGGGAGTGGGCATTTTGAGGCGATAAAATTTACTTCTGTATCGTCCGTCTCTTGTAATGTTTCCACCTCCATATGCGATGGCGTCGACTTTTGGGTGTCTATGCTCGTATATGAAGTGCGAGTTTGTTTTGAACTGTTGTCTTTTCGTTGTTGGTATTTGTTATTGTTATTTGTGGTTTGGTGTCTGTTATTGTATGTATTACGGGATTCTGGGTGTTCTGATGCCCGTTTCCGTTTGTGTATGTGTTACGAGAACCAGATTGATATGTGTTCTGATACCCGTTATTAGTCTTCTGTTCGCCGTTTTGTGGTGTCCCTGTTCTTTGTCCCTGACCGTATGACTGTCTCGTTAGGTTAGCGGGTTTTCTGTACCTGCTATTGATTGCTCTTGGGTCGTCGAGAGCCCTCAAGTGGCTGTATTTTTTTAGTAAATTGTCTGCGGTGTCGTTGTGTGTTATGTGCATTCTGTATGGTGTGTCTATCTTGTTTAACATTATGTTTAATAGGTCCCTTTCTACCATATCAG
The DNA here is from genome assembly GCA_034638295.1 of Phortica okadai. Classification (NCBI taxonomy): domain Eukaryota; kingdom Metazoa; phylum Arthropoda; class Insecta; order Diptera; family Drosophilidae; genus Phortica; species Phortica okadai. The sequence continues at coordinate 24,361,217 of CM067850.1, read as the reverse complement.
GTGAATATATACCCGGTTTCTCATTATCAAATAAATAAATACTATTAATATCGAATTTTGCTTTCTGATAGCCATCGAATAATTCTCTTAAACTACTTACTTTTAAATATCTACATCTGTTGTAGACGTCTTCGTATGCCATCCTTGGCTTCGTCTTCTACATCAGCTTGCTTTTGATTGCCGTCCAGCTCGGGTTAGGTCTCAGTTGCCTTGTGTAGCTGGGTGCTTCGCCCGATATCTTCTCGTTAAAGATGATGCTGGTTCCGAACTGTAGCTACAGTTCATCTCCACAGCAAAGCTGCATGACCGCTTCCACCGAGTTTATGAACGCCAACACATCGTGCCGTTCGTCCAGTGTTCGGACCTGCCTGAACTGTTGTATCAGGCCCTTTTTGCTGAGCCATGGCTGTTGCTGCTGCTGGTCCCTTTGTTGCTGTTGCTGTTGTTGTGGTTCTGGCTGCTGCTGCTGTGGTTCCACCTGCTGCTGCTGTGGTTCCAACTGCTGCCTTTGTTGTCGCTCTGCTTGCCAGTGCGGTGATTGTGGCTGCTGCTGTTGGAGTTGTAGTTGTAGCAATTGCTGTTGTAGTTGTAGTTGCTGCTGCTGAGCCTCAGATTGCTGCCTCTGGAGATGGAGCTCCTGTTGGCGGATTACTGCCTCCATGGTGACTATCTGACTCCTCAGATCCTCTATATCGATGTTTTCTGGTTGTTGATTCATTTTGATTTTTTTTTTTATTGTCTTTTGTTTTTTTTTTTTTACAATATTATTCTCCTAATCGGATGATGAATCGTCTATCCAGAAGAAATGACCTGTTTCCAAACCTTGGTTGATTTCCTCCAGTAGGGCCTGTCGTTCGTCGAATTCAGTCCCTTCTACCGTAGAGTCGTCGTCGCTCCACTCGTGGTTAACGTAGTAATTAAGGTACTCGTAATCCCTTATAGTAATAACCGGGGATGTGTCCTCGGTCTCCACGTCTGAGTCCTCGTCTGAATATTCGTCTACGATGTCTTCGGGGTCGTCGTCTCCGGTGATTGATACTTCAATTACTGGAGGAGCGTCTTCGAGCATCTAATTTCTTCTTCTGAGTATTACCTTCGGATAATATTTGTGGGTTCCAATAGCTTGACTTTGGTCAGCTATCGCCGTCGGCTGCGCCAATTAAGTAAGTGGGAAGCTTGGGTTTCGTCACTTTACTTCTATGATATTGATCTTTGGATCAACACCAGGACACCTTTCTAATTTGAAACTAAACTTGAATGATTTAAAGCTTTTTAATAACTTATGTTCCTTTTAAAAGGTACTTTATAGTTTTATTGAGCTTGTTTCTTCAATTAGTTGATTAGTTACAATGCCAATTATGATGCTTAAGTCTATGGTATTTATACTATTCATTGCTTCGCAAATCTTGCAAAGTTAGCGGAAGCAATGTGTTACAATTATTATTGATCTACTTAGTTATTATTTGATTAGTGTAAAATTGGAACAATGTTATGGTTTTGGTTTGCAATTCGGAACGTTGACGTTGCGAAGTGCAATGTCAGCGTTTGCCGATGGTGTGACGTTAAGTTACATTCATTCATAAAATTGGAACAACGTTTTGGATTTGGTTTGCAACTCGGAACGTTGACTTTGCGAAGTGCAATGTCAGCGTTTGCCGATGGTGTGACGTCCGGTTGCATTCATTCATAAAATTGGAACAACGTTTTGGTTTGCAAGTCGGAACGTTGACTTTGCGAAGTGCAATGTCAACGTTTGCCGATGGTATGGAGTCTGGCTTAAGTCATATTATGATAAGTATTTATTCATAATTTGACTTAGGTCAGTTACATGCACAGTAGGGTATGTAACTGGCGTGGCCACGCCCTTTTATAGCGAAATTTGACCCGTTGTATGCAAATCTTTTGTGTTCTTTAACCAATTGACTTGAAACCTTACAGTTATGTTCTTAGGGAAGAATGAAAACAATTTTGACCAAAAGTGGGCGCGGCTACGCCCTTTTATAGCGAAAATTGACCCGTTGTATGGAAAACTTTTTTGTTTTTTAACCAATTGACTTGAAACTTTACAGTTATGTTCTTAGGGAGGAATGAAAACTATTTTGCCCAAAAGTGGGCGTGCCCACGCCTTTTTTAGCGAAAATTGACCAATTGACTTGAAACCTTACAGTTATCTTCTTAGGGAGGAATGAAAACTATTTTGACCAAAAGTGGGCATGGCTTCGCCCACTTATCGCAAAACTTCAACCGCTGTATGGAAAACTTTTTTGTTTTTTAACCAATTGACTTGAAACCTTACAGTAATAATGTTAGGGAGGCATGAAAACTATTCATTTAGTTTTTTTTATAGTGACACAACGTGAAAAATATTATAGCTTCAGCCTTGCTGAATATAGCGTCCTTACTGGTTTCCCATTAAATACTAGAATTATAAAAAAGTACTCTGCGAAAAGAATCGGCAGTAGGACGGAAACGTGTTCACCACCGATTAGTTTTTTGCTAATAACTCTTGCATCCTTCGACCGACTTCTTCAACAAAGAGCTCGATGGAAAGGTTATATGTTCCTCTTTCAGATAGCATTAACATATTTTACGAAAAGTCATAAGAAATAAAATTTTTTTCAATAAAACTAAAATATCCTCGAAATCATTGAAAAAGAAGTAACTTATCAGACGAAAATATGCCTTATCTAATAAGAGACATTTAAATTTTTTTAATTGCATAAATGGACGGCATTTTGTTCAAAATTTACAGTTTTTTACATGGACAAAAAATTCGTTTAATTTTTTCCCATTAAATACAAGAATTATAGAAAAGTACTTTGCGAAAAGAATCGGCAGTTGGACGGAAACGTATTGACCACCGATTAGTTTTTTGCTAATGACTCTTGCATCCTTCAACCGACTTCTTCGACTTAGAGCCCGATGGAAAGCTTATCTGTTCTTCTTTCAGATGGCATTAACATATTTTACGAAAACTCATAAGAAATAAAATTTTTTTGATCAAAACTAAGATATCCTCGAAATCATTGAAAAAGAAGTACCTTATCAGACGAAAATATGCCTTATCTAATAAGAAACATTTAAATTTTTTTAATTGCATAAATGGACGGCATTTTGTTCAGAATTAACAGTTTTTTACATGGACAAAAAATTCGTTTAATTTTTTCCCATTAAATACTAGAATTATAGAAAAGAACTTTGCGAAAAGAATCGGCAGTAGGAGAGACCGTGTTGACCACCGATTAGTTTTTTGGTAATAACTCTTGCATCCTTTGACCGACTTCTTCAACTAAGAGCTCGATGGAAAGCTTATCTGTTCCTCTTTCAGATGGCATTAACATATTTTACGAAAAGTCAAAAGAAATAAAATTTTTTTGATCAAAACTAAAATATCCTCGAAATCATTGAAAATGAAGTACCTTATCAGACAAAAATATGCCTTATCTAATAAGAGACATTTAAATTTTTTTATTTGCATAAATGGGCGGTATTTTAGTCAGAATTAATAGTTTTTTACATGGACAGAATTAAAAGTTTTTTACATGGACAAAAAATTCGTTAAATTTTTTCCCATTAAATACTAGAATTAAAAAAAGTACTTTGCGAAAAGAATCGGCAGTAGGACAGACCGTGTTGACCACCGATTAGTTTTTTGCTAATAACTCTTGCAACCTTCGACCGATTTCTTCAACTAAGAGCTCGATGGAAAGCTTATCTGTTCCTCTTTCAGATGGCATTAACACATTTCACGAAAAGTCATAAGAAATAAAATTTTTTTCATCAAAACTAAAATATCCTCGAAATCATTGAAGAAGAAGTACCTTATCAGACGAAAATATGCCTTATCCAATATGAGACATTTAAATTTTTTTAATTGCATAAATGGGTGGCATTTTATTCAGAATTATTAGTTTTTTACATGGACAAAAAATTCGTTTAATTTTTTCCCATTTAATACAAGAATTATAGAAAAGTACTTTGCGAAAAGAATCGGCAGTAGGACGGAATCGTGTTGACCACCGATTAGTTTTTTGCTAATAAATCTTGCATATTTCGACCGACTTCTTCGACTAAGAGCTCGATGGAAAGCTTATCTGTTCCTCTTTCAGATTGCATTAACATATTTTACGAAAAGTCATAAGAAATAAAATTTTTTTGATCAAAACTAAAATACCCTCGAAATCATTGAAGAAGAAGTACCTTATCAGACGAAAATATGCCTTATCTAATAAGAGAGATTTAAATTTTTTTAATTGCATAAATGGATGGCATTTTATTCAAAATTAATAGTTTTTTACATGGACAGAATTAAAAGTTTTTTACATGGACAAAAAATTCGTTAAATTTTTTCCCATTAAATACTAGAATTATAGAAAAGTACTTTGCGAAAAGAATCGGCAGTAGGACGGAAACGTGTTGACCACCGATTAGTTTTTTGCTAATAACTCTTGCATCCTTCGACCGACTTCTTCGACGAAGTGCTCGATGGAAAGCTTATCTGTTCCTCTTTCAGATGGCATTAACATATTTCACGAAAAGTCATAAGAAATAAAATTTTTTTGATCAAAACTAAAATATCCTCGAAATCATTGAAGAAGAAGTACCTTATTAGACGAAAATATGCCTTATCTAATAAGAGACATTTACATTTTTTTAATTGCATAAATGGAAGGCATTTTATTCAGAATTAATAGTTTTTTACATGGACAAAAAATTCGCTTAATATTTATCCATTAAATACTAGAACTATAGAAAAGTACTTTGAGTAAAGAATCGGCAGTAGGACGGAATCGTGTTGACCACCGATTAGTTTTTTGCTAATAACTCTTGCATCCTTCGACTGACTTCTTCGACTAAGAGCTCGATGGAAACCTTATCTGTTCCTCTTTCAGAAGGATTTTACGAAAAGTCGTAAGAAATAAATTTTTTTTTGATCAAAACTAAAATATCCTCGAAATCATTGAAAAAGAAGTACCTTATGAGACGAAAATATGCCTTATCTTATAGGAGACATTTACATTTTTTTAATTGCATAAATGGAAGGCATTTTATTCAGAATTAATAGTTTTTTACATGGACAAAAAATTCGTTTAATGTTTTCCATTAAATACTAGAATTATAGAAAAGTACTTTGCGAAAAGAATCGGCAGTAGGAAGGAATCGTGTTGACCACCGATTAGTTTTTTGCTAATAACTCTTGCATCCTTCGACCGACTTCTTCGACGAAGTGCTCGATGGAAAGCTTATCTGTTCCTCTTTCAGATGGCATTAACATATTTCACGAAAAGTCATAAGAAATAAAATTTTTTTGATCAAAACTAAAATATCCTCGAAATCATTGAAGAAGAAGTACCTTATTAGACGAAAATATGCCTTATCTAATAAGAGACATTTACATTTTTTTAATTGCATAAATGGAAGGCATTTTATTCAGAATTAATAGTTTTTTACATGGACAAAAAATTCGCTTAATATTTTCCCATTAAATACTAAAACTATAGAAAAGTACTTTGAGTAAAGAATCAGCAGTAGGACGGAATCGTGTTGACCACCGATTAGTTTTTTGCTAATAACTCTTGCAACCTTCGACCGATTTCTTCAACTAAGAGCTCGATGGAAAGCTTATCTGTTCCTCTTTCAGATGGCATTAACATATTTCACGAAAAGTCATAAGAAATAAAATTTTTTTCATCAAAACTAAAATATCCTCGAAATCATTGAAGAAGAAGTACCTTATCAGACGCAAATATGCCTTATCTAATATGAGACATTTAAATTTTTTTAATTGCATAAATGGGTGGCATTTTATTCAGAATTATTAGTTTTTTACATGGACAAAAAATTCGTTTAATTTTTTTCCATTTAATACAAGAATTATAGAAAAGTACTTTGCGAAAAGAATCGGCAGTAGGACGGAATCGTGTTGACCACCGATTAGTTTTTTGCTAATATTTCTTGCATCCTTCGACCGACTTCTTCGACGAAGTGCTCGATGGAAAGCTTATCTGTTCCTCTTTCAGATGGCATTAACATATTTCACGAAAAGTCATAAGAAATAAAATTTTTTTCATCAAAACTAAAATATCCTCGAAATCATTGAAGAAGAAGTACCTTATCAGACGCAAATATGCCTTATCTAATATGAGACATTTAAATTTTTTCAATTGCGTAAATGGGTGGCATTTTATTCAGAATTATTATTTTTTTACATGGACAAAAAATACGTTTAATTTTTTCTCATTAAACACTAGAATTATAGAAAAGTACTTTGCGAAAATAATCGGCAGTAGGACGGAATCGTGTTGACCACCGATTAGTTTTGTGCTAATAAATCTTGCATATTTCGACCGACTTCTTCGACTAAGAGCTCGATGGAAAGCTTATCTGTTCCTCTTTCAGATTGCATTAACATATTTTACGAAAAGTCATAAGAAATAAAATTTTTTTGATCAAAACTAAAATACCCTCGAAATCATTGAAGAAGAAGTACCTTATCAGACGAAAATATGCCTTATCTAATAAGAGAGATTTAAATTTTTTTAATTGCATAAATGGATGGCATTTTATTCAAAATTAATAGTTTTTTACATGGACAGAATTAAAAGTTTTTTACATGGACAAAAAATTCGTTAAATTTTTTCCCATTAAATACTAGAATTATAGAAAAGTACTTTGCGAAAAGAATCGGCAGTAGGACGGAAACGTGTTGACCACCGATTAGTTTTTTGCTAATAACTCTTGCATCCTTCGACCGACTTCTTCGACGAAGTGCTCGATGGAAAGCTTATCTGTTCCTCTTTCAGATGGCATTAACATATTTCACGAAAAGTCATAAGAAATAAAATTTTTTTGATCAAAACTAAAATATCCTCGAAATCATTGAAGAAGAAGTACCTTATTAGACGAAAATATGCCTTATCTAATAAGAGACATTTACATTTTTTTAATTGCATAAATGGAAGGCATTTTATTCAGAATTAATAGTTTTTTACATGGACAAAAAATTCGCTTAATATTTATCCATTAAATACTAGAACTATAGAAAAGTACTTTGAGTAAAGAATTGGCAGTAGGACGGAATCGTGTTGACCACCGATTAGTTTTTTGCTAATAACTCTTGCATCCTTCGACTAACTTCTTCGACTAAGAGCTCGATGGAAACCTTATCTGTTCCTCTTTCAGAAGGATTTTACGAAAAGTCGTAAGAAATAAATTTTTTTTTGATCAAAACTAAAATATCCTCGAAATCATTGAAAAAGAAGTACCTTATGAGACGAAAATATGCCTTATCTTATAAGAGACATTTACATTTTTTTAATTGCATAAATGGAAGGCATTTTATTCAGAATTAATAGTTTTTTACATGGACAAAAAATTCGTTTAATTTTTTCCCATTAAATACTAGAATTATAGAAAAGTACTTTGCGAAAAGAATCGGCAGTAGGAAGGAATCGTGTTGACCACCGATTAGTTTTTTGCTAATAACTCTTGCATCCTTCGACCGACTTCTTCGACGAAGTGCTCGATGGAAAGCTTATCTGTTCCTCTTTCAGATGGCATTAACATATTTCACGAAAAGTCATAAGAAATAAAATTTTTTTGATCAAAACTAAAATATCCTCGAAATCATTGAAGAAGAAGTACCTTATGAGACGAAAATATGCCTTATCTTATAAGAGACATTTACATTTTTTTAATTGCATAAATGGATGGTATTTTATTCAGAATTAATAGTTTTTTACATGGACAAAAAATTCGCTTAGTTTTTTCCCATTAAATACTGGAATTATAAAAAAGTACTTTGCGAAAAGAATCGGTAGTAGGACAGATCGTGTTGACCACCGATTAGTTTTTTGCTAATAACTCTTGCATCCTTCGACTGACTTCTTCGACTAAGAGCTCGATGGAAAGCTTATCTGTTCCTCTTTCAGATGGCATTAACATATTTTACGAAAAGTCATAAGAAATAAAATTTTTTTGATCAAAACTAAAATATCCTCGAAATCATTGAAGAAGAAGTACCTTATCAGACGAAAATATGCCCTATCTAATAAGAAACATTTAAATTTTTCTAATTGCATAAATGGGCGGCATTATATTCAGAATTAATAGTTTTTTACATGCACAAAAAATTCGTTTAATTTTTTCCCATTAAATACTGGAATTATAAAAAAGTACTTTGCGAAAAGAATCGGCAGTAGGACGGAATCGTGTTGACCACCGATTAGTTTTGTGCTAATAACTCTTGCATCCTTCGTCCGAATTCTTCGGCTAAGAGCTCGTGTGAAAGATTATCTGTTCCTCTTTCAGATGGCATTAACATATTTTACGAAAAGTCATAAGAAATAAAATTTTTTTGATCAAAACCAAAATATCCTCGAAATCATTAAAGAAGAAGAACCTTATCAGACGAAAATATGCCTTATCTAATAAGAAATATTTAAATTTTTTTAATTGCATAAATGGGCGGTATTTTATTCACAATTATTAGTTTTTTACATGGACAAAAAATTCGTTTAACTTTTTCCCATTAAATACTAGAATTATAGAAAAGTACTCTGCGAAAAGAATCGGCAGTAGGACGGAATCGTGTTGACCACCGATTAGTTTTTTGCTAATAACTCTTGCATCCTTCGACCGACTTCTTCGACTAAGAGCTCGATGGAAAGCTTATCTGTTCCTATTTCAGATGGCATTAACATATTTTACGAAAAGTCATAAGAAATAAAATTTTTTTGATCAAAACTAAAATATCTTCGAAATAATTGAAGAAAAAGTACCCTATCAGACGAAAGTATGCCTTATCTAATAAGAGACATTTAAATTTTTTTATTTGCATAAATGGGCGGTATTTGAGTCAGAATTAATAGTTTTTTACATGGACAGAATTAAAAGTTTTTTACATGGACAAAAAATTCGTTAAATTTTTTCCCATTAAATACTAGAATTATAGAAAAGTACTTTGCGAAAAGAATCGGCAGTAGGACGGAAACGTGTTGACCACCGATTAGTTTTTTGCTAATAACTCTTGCATCCTTCGACTGACTTCTTCGACTAAGAGCTCGATGGAAAGCTTATCTGTTCCTCTTTCAGATGGCATTAACATATTTTACGAAAAGTCATAAGAAATAAAATTTTTTTGATCAAAACTAAAATATCCTCGAAATCATTGAAGAAGAAGTACCTTATCAGACGAAAATATGCCCTATCTAATAAGAAACATTTAAATTTTTCTAATTGCATAAATGGGCGGCATTATATTCAGAATTAATAGTTTTTTACATGCACAAAAAATTCGTTTAATTTTTTCCCATTAAATACTGGAATTATAAAAAAGTACTTTGCGAAAAGAATCGGCAGTAGGACGGAATCGTGTTGACCACCGATTAGTTTTGTGCTAATAACTCTTGCATCCTTCGTCCGAATTCTTCGGCTAAGAGCTCGTGTGAAAGATTATCTGTTCCTCTTTCAGATGGCATTAACATATTTTACGAAAAGTCATAAGAAATAAAATTTTTTTGATCAAAACCAAAATATCCTCGAAATCATTAAAGAAGAAGAACCTTATCAGACGAAAATATGCCTTATCTAATAAGAAATATTTAAATTTTTTTAATTGCATAAATGGGCGGTATTTTATTCACAATTATTAGTTTTTTACATGGACAAAAAATTCGTTTAACTTTTTCCCATTAAATACTAGAATTATAGAAAAGTACTCTGCGAAAAGAATCGGCAGTAGGACGGAATCGTGTTGACCACCGATTAGTTTTTTGCTAATAACTCTTGCATCCTTCGACCGACTTCTTCGACTAAGAGCTCGATGGAAAGCTTATCTGTTCCTATTTCAGATGGCATTAACATATTTTACGAAAAGTCATAAGAAATAAAATTTTTTTGATCAAAACTAAAATATCTTCGAAATAATATAAGAAAAAGTACCTTATCAGACGAAAGTATGCCTTATCTAATAAGAGACATTTAAATTTTTTTATTTGCATAAATGGGCGGTATTTGAGTCAGAATTAATAGTTTTTTACATGGACAGAATTAAAAGTTTTTTACATGGACAAAAAATTCGTTAAATTTTTTCCCATTAAATACTAGAATTATAGAAAAGTACTTTGCGAAAAGAATCGGCAGTAGGACGGAAACGTGTTGACCACCGATTAGTTTTTTGCTAATAACTCTTGCATCGTTCGACTGACTTCTTCGACTAAGAGCTCGATGGAAACCTTATCTGTTCCTCTTTCAGAAGGATTTTACGAAAAGTCGTAAGAAATAAATTTTTTTTTGATCAAAACTAAAATATCCTCGAAATCATTGAAAAAGAAGTACCTTATGAGACGAAAATATGCCTTATCTTATAAGAGACATTTACATTTTTTTAATTGCATAAATGGACGGCATTTTATTCAGAATTAATAGTTTTTTACATGGACAAAAAATTCGTTTAATTTTTTCCCATTAAATACAAGAATTATAGAAAAACACTTTGCGAAAAGAATCGGCAGTAGGAAGGAATCGTGTTGACCACCGATTAGTTTTTTGCTAATAACTCTTGCATCCTTCGACCGACTTCTTCGACGAAGTGCTCGATGGAAAGCTTATCTGTTCCTCTTTCAGATGGCATTAACATATTTCACGAAAAGTCATAAGAAATAAAATTTTTTTGATCAAAACTAAAATATCCTCGAAATCATTGAAGAAGAAGTACCTTATTAGACGAAAATATGCCTTATCTAATAAGAGACATTTACATTTTTTTAATTGCATTAATAGAAGGCATTTTATTCAGAATTAATAGTTTTTTACATGGACAAAAAATTCGCTTAATATTTATCCATTAAATACTAGAACTATAGAAAAGTACTTTGAGTAAAGAATCGGCAGTAGGACGGAATCGTGTTGACCACCGATTAGTTTTTTGCTAATAACTCTTGCATCCTTCGACTGACTTCTTCGACTAAGAGCTCGATGGAAACCTTATCTGTTCCTCTTTCAGAAGGATTTTACGAAAAGTCGTAAGAAATAAATTTTTTTTTTATCAAAACTAAAATATCCTCGAAATCATTGAAAAAGAAGTACCTTATGAGACGAAAATATGCCTTATCTTATAAGAGACATTTACATTTTTTTAATTGCATAAATGGACGGCATTTTATTCAGAATTAATAGTTTTTTACATGGACAAAAAATTCGTTTAATTTTTTCCCATTAAATACTAGAATTATAGAAAAGTACTGTGCGAAAAGAATCGGCAGTAGGAAGGAATCGTGTTGACCACCGATTAGTTTTTTTCTAATAACTCTTGCATCCTTCGACCGACTTCTTCGACGAAGTGCTCGATGGAAAGCTTATCTGTTCCTCTTTCAGATGGCATTAACATATTTCACGAAAAGTCATAAGAAATAAAATTTTTTTGATCAAAACTAAAATATCCTCGAAATCATTGAAGAAGAAGTACCTTATTAGACGAAAATATGCCTTATCTAATAAGAGACATTTACATTTTTTTAATTGCATTAATGGAAGGCATTTTATTCAGAATTAATAGTTTTTTACATGGACAAAAAATTCGCTTAATATTTATCCATTAAATACTAGAACTATAGAAAAGTACTTTGAGTAAAGAATCGGCAGTAGGACGGAATCGTGTTGACCACCGATTAGTTTTTTGCTAATAACTCTTGCATCCTTCGACTGACTTCTTCGACTAAGAGCTCGATGGAAACCTTATCTGTTCCTCTTTCAGAAGGATTTTACGAAAAGTCGTAAGAAATAAATTTTTTTTTTATCAAAACTAAAATATCCTCGAAATCATTGAAAAAGAAGTACCTTATGAGACGAAAATATGCCTTATCTTATAAGAGACATTTACATTTTTTTAATTGCATAAATGGACGGCATTTTATTCAGAATTAATAGTTTTTTACATGGACAAAAAATTCGTTTAATTTTTTCCCATTAAATACTAGAATTATAGAAAAGTACTTTGCGAAAAGAATCGGCAGTAGGAAGGAATCGTGTTGACCACCGATTAGTTTTTTGCTAATAACTCTTGCATCCTTCGACCGACTTCTTCGACGAAGTGCTCGATGGAAAGCTTATCTGTTCCTCTTTCAGATGGCATTAACATATTTCACGAAAAGTCATAAGAAATAAAATTTTTTTGATCAAAACTAAAATATCCTCGAAATCATTGAAGAAGAAGTACCTTATTAGACGAAAATATGCCTTATCTAATAAGAGACATTTACATTTTTTTAATTGCATAAATGGAAGGCATTTTATTCAGAATTAATAGTTTTTTACATGGACAAAAAATTCGCTTAATATTTATCCATTAAATACTAGAACTATAGAAAAGTACTTTGAGTAAAGAATCGGCAGTAGGACGGAATCGTGTTGACTACCGATTAGTTTTTTGCTAATAACTCTTGCATCCTTCGACTGACTTCTTCGACTAAGAGCTCGATGGAAACCTTATCTGTTCCTCTTTCAGAAGGATTTTACGAAAAGTCGTAAGAAATACATTTTTATTTGATCAAAACTAAAATATCCTCGAAATCATTGAAAAAGAAGTACCTTATGAGACGAAAATATGCCTTATCTTATAAGAGACATTTACATTTTTTTAATTGCATAAATGGACGGCATTTTATTCAGAATTAATAGTTTTTTACATGGACAAAAAATTCGTTTAATTTTTTCTCATTAAATACTAGAATTATAGAAAAGTACTTTGCGAAAAGAATCGGCAGTAGGAAGGAATCGTGTTGACCACCGATTAGTTTTTTGCTGATAACTCTTGCATCCTTCGACCGACTTCTTCGACGAAGTGCTCGATGGAAAGCTTATCTGTTCCTCTTTCAGATGGCATTAACATATTTCACGAAAAGTCATAAGAAATAAAATTTTTTTGATCAAAACTAAAATATCCTCGAAATCATTGAAGAAGAAGTACCTTATTAGACGAAAATATGCCTTATCTAATAAGAGACATTTACATTTTTTTAATTGCATAAATGGAAGGCATTTTATTCAGAATTAATAGTTTTTTACATGGACAAAAAATTCGCTTAATATTTATCCATTAAATTCTAGAACTATAGAAAAGTACTTTGAGTAAAGAATCAGCAGTAGGACGGAATCGTGTTGACCACCGATTAGTTTTTTGCTAATAACTCTTGCATCCTTCGACTGACTTCTTCGACTAAGAGCTCGATGGAAACCTTATCTGTTCCTCTTTCAGAAGGATTTTACGAAAAGTCGTAAGAAATAAATTTTTTTTTGATCAAAACTAAAATATCCTCGAAATCATTGAAAAAGAAGTACCTTATGAGACGAAAATATGCCTTATCTTATAAGAGACATTTACATTTTTTTAATTGCATAAATGGACGGCATTTTATTCAGAAGTAATAGTTTTTTACATGGACAAAAAATTCGTTTAACTTTTTCCCATTGTTCATGGATGAACATGGAACAGCGAGTTTAGTAGATAAGTAATCTTATATTTAGAAATAAGAAACTAATAAACGCGTTATGATCGACAGCTGCAACCGTTTGACAAGATCAACGGGTCGAAGGTCGCAGATAGTGATTCATGCGACCTACGCAGCAGGCGGCAGATAAGACGAACGGGTGTAAGCAGCGGTTGTTTGTGCGGCCGCTACAGCAGGTCACAAGGGTTAGTTTACACAGCCGTTCGACAAACGCAGTGTTAGCATAAGATAACTAAAACTAAGTGTAAATCTAAAATTAGAAGTTAAGATTAAACTTCCTGCTGCGCTGTAACTCAGCGCAGAAATTGCTTTAAATAAAGATGCGTCCGATCACGGACGAGCAGTACAACTCAAAAACTTGAGCGTGCTCAACACAGTGTATACTATTAAAGAGAATAATATACATTTTTGCTGACTTTAAACAATTTACGATCACGAATCCGGCTCGAAGGACCAAAAATGTATATTATTCTCTTTAATAGTATACACTGTGTTGAGCACGCTCAAGTTTTTGAGTTGTACTGCTCGTCCGTGATCGGACGCATCTTTATTTAAGGCAATTTCTGCGCTGAGTTACAGCGCAGCAGGAAGTTTAATCTTAACTTCTAATTTTAGAGTTACACTTAGTTTTAGTTATCTTATGCTAACACTGCGTTTGTCGAACGGCTGTGTAAACTAACCCTTGTGACCTGCTGTAGCGGCCGCACAAACAACCGCTGCTTACACCCGTTCGTCTTATCTGCCGCCTGCTGCGTAGGTCGCATGAATCACTATCTGCGACCTTCGACCCGTTGATCTTGTCAAACGGTTGCAGCTGTCGATCATAACGCGTTTATTTGTTTCTTATTTCTAAATATAAGATTACTTATCTACTAAACTCGCTGTTCCATGTTCATCCATGAACACCCATTAAATACTAGAATTATAGAAAAGTACTTTTCGAAAAGAATCGGCAGTAGGACGGAATGGTGTTGACCACCGATTAGTTTTGTGCTAATAACTCTTGCATCCTTCGACCGAATTCTTCGACTAAGAGCTCGAGTGAAAGATTATCTGTTCCTCTTTCAGATGGCATTAACATATTTTACGAAAAGTCATAAAAAATAAAATTTTTTTGATCAAAACTAAAATATCCTCGAAATAATTGAAGGAGAAGTACCTTATCAGACGAAAATATGCCTTATCTAATAAGAGACATTTAACTTTTTTTAATTGCATAAATGGGCGGCATTTTATTCAGAATTAATAGTTTTTTACATGGACAAAAAATTCGTTTAATTTTTTCCCATTAAATACTAGAATTACAGAAAAGTACTTTGCGAAAAGAATCGGCAGTAGGTCGGAAACGTGTTGACCACCGATTAATTTTTTGCTAATAACTCTTGCATCCTTCGACCGACTTCTTCGACTAAGAGCTCGATGGAAAGCTTATCTGTTCCTCTTTTAGATGGCATTAACATATTTTACGGAAAGTCATAAAAAATAAAATTTTTTTGATCAAAACTAAAATATCCTCGAAATCATTGAAAAAGAAGTACCTTATCAGACGAAAATATGCCTTATCTAATAAGAGACATTTAAATTTTTTTAATTGCATAAATGGACGGTATTTTATTCAGAATTAAAAGTTTTTTACATGGACAAAAAATTCGTTTAATTTTTTCCCATTAAATACTAGAATTATAGAAAAGTACTTTGCGAAAAGCATCGGCAGTAGGACGGAATCGTGTTGACCACCGATTAGTTTTGTGCAAATAAATCTTGCATATTTCGACCGACTTCTTCGACTAAGAACTCGATGGAAAGCTTATCTGTTCGTTTTCAGATGGCATTAACATATTTTACGAAAAGTCACATGAAATAAAATTTTTTTGATCAAAAGTAAAATATCCTCGAAATCATTGAAAAAGAAGTACCTTATCAGACGAAAATATGCCTTATCTAATAAGAGACATTTAAATTTTTTATTTGCATAAATGGGCGGTATTTGAGTCAGAATTAATAGTTTTTTACATGGACAGAATTAAAAGTTTTTTACATGGACAAAAAATTCGTTAAATTTTTTCCCATTAAATACTAGAATTATAGAAAAGTACTTTGCGAAAAGAATCGGCAGTAGGACGGAAACGTGTTGACCACCGATTAGTTTTTTGCTAATAACTCTTGCATCCTTCGACCGACTTCTTCGACTAAGAGTTCGATGGAAAGCTTATATGTTCCTCTTTCAGATAGCATTAACAAGTTTGACGAAAAGTCACAGAAATAACATTTTTTTGATCAAAACTAAAATATCCTCGAAATCATTGAAAAAGAAGTGGCTTATCAGACGAAAATATGCCTTATCTAATAAGAGACATTTACATTTTTTTAATTGCATAAATGGAAGGCATTTTATTCAGAATTAATAGTTTTTTACATGGACAAAAAATTCGCTTAATATTTTTCCATTAAATACTAGAACTATAGAAAAGTACTTTGAGTAAAGAATCGGCAGTAGGACGGAATCGTGTTGACCACCGATTAGTTTTTTGCTAATAACTCTTGCATCGTTCGACTGACTTTTTCGACTAAGAGCTCGATGGAAACCTTATCTGTTCCTCTTTCAGAAGGATTTTACGAAAAGTCGTAAGAAATAAATTTTTTTTTGATCAAAACTAAAATATCCTCGAAATCATTGAAAAAGAAGTACCTTATGAGACGAAAATATGCCTTATCTTATAAGAGACATTTAAATTTTTTTAATTGCATAAATGGACGGAATTTTATTCAGAATTAATAGTTTTTTACATGGACAAAAAATTCGTTTAATTTTTTCCCATTAAATACTAGAATTATAGAAAAGTACTTTGCGAAAAGAATCGGCAGTAGGAAGGAATCGTGTTGACCACCGATTAGTTTTTTGCTAATAACTCTTGCATCCTTCGACCGACTTCTTCGACGAAGTGCTCGATGGAAAGCTTATCTGTTCCTCTTTCAGATGGCATTAACATATTTCACGAAAAGTCATAAGAAATAAAATTTTTTTGATCAAAACTAAAATATCCTCGAAATCATTGAAGAAGAAGTACCTTATTAGACGAAAATATGCCTTATCTAATAAGATACATTTACATTTTTTTAATTGCATAAATGGAAGGCATTTTATTCAGAATTAATAGTTTTTTACATGGACAAAAAATTCGCTTAATATTTATCCATTAAATACTAGAACTATAGAAAAGTACTTTGAGTAAAGAATCGGCAGTAGGACGGAATCGTGTTGACCACCGATTAGTTTTTTGCTAATAACTCTTGCATCCTTCGACTGACTTCTTCGACTAAGAGCTCGATGGAAACCTTATCTGTTCCTCTTTCAGAAGGATTTTACGAAAAGTCGTAAGAAATAAATTTTTTTTTGATCAAAACTAAAATATCCTCGAAATCATTGAAAAAGAAGTACCTTATGAGACGAAAATATGCCTTATCTTATAAGAGACATTTACATTTTTTTTATTGCATAAATGGACGGCATTTTATTCAGAATTAATAGTTTTTTACATGGACAAAAAATTCGTTTAATTTTTTCCCATTAAATACTAGAATTATAGAAAAGTACTTTGCGAAAAGAATCGGCAGTAGGAAGGAATCGTGTTGACCACCGATTAGTTTTTTGCTAATAACTCTTGCATCCTTCGACCGACTTCTTCGACGAAGTGATCGATGGAAAGCTTATCTGTTCCTCTTTCAGATGGCATTAACATATTTCACGAAAAGTCGTAAGAAATAAAATTTTTTTGATCAAAACTAAAATATCCTCGAAATCATTGAAAAAGAAGTACCTTATCAGACGAAAATATGCCTTATCTTATAAGAGACATTTACATTTTTTTATTTGCATAAATGGGCGGTATTTGAGTCAGAATTAATAGTTTTTTACATGGACAGAATTACAAGTTTTTTACATGGACAAAAAATTCGTTAAATTTTTTCCCATTAAATACTAGAATTATAGAAAAGTACTTTGCGAAAAGAATCGGCAGTAGGACGGAAACGTGTTGACCACCGATTAGTTTTTTGCTAATAACTCTTGCATCCTTCGACCGACTTCTTCGACTAAGAGCTCGATGGAAAGCTTATATGTTCCTCTTTCAGATAGCATTAACAAGTTTGACGAAAAGTCACAAGAAATAACATTTTTTTGATCAAAACTAAAATATCCTCGAAATCATTGAAAAAGAAGTGGCTTATCAGACGAAAATATGCCTTATCTAATAAGAGACATTTACATTTTTTTAATTGCATAAATGGAAGGCATTTTATTCAGAATTAATAGTTTTTTACATGGACAAAAAATTCGCTTAATATTTTTCCATTAAATACTAGAACTATAGAAAAGTACTTTGAGTAAAGAATCGGCAGTAGGACGGAATCGTGTTGACCACCGATTAGTATTTTGCTAATAACTCTTGCATCCTTCGACTGACTTCTTCGACTAAGAGCTCGATGGAAACCTTATCTGTTCCTCTTTCAGAAGGATTTTACGAAAAGTCGTAAGAAATAAATTTTTTTTTGATCAAAACTAAAATATCCTCGAAATCATTGAAAAAGAAGTACCTTATGAGACGAAAATATGCCTTATCTTATAAGAGACATTTACATTTTTTTAATTGCATAAATGGACGGCATTTTATTCAGAATTAATAGTTTTTTACATGGACAAAAAATTCGTTTAATTTTTTCCCATTAAATACTAGAATTATAGAAAAGTACTTTGCGAAAAGAATCGGCAGTAGGAAGGAATCGTGTTGACCACCGATTAGTTTTTTGCTAATATTTCTTGCATCTTTCGACCGACTTCTTCGACGAAGTGCTCGATGGAAAGCTTATCTGTTCCTCTTTCAGATGGCATTAACATATTTCACGAAAAGTCATAAGAAATAAAATTTTTTTGATCAAAACTAAAATATCCTCGAAATCATTGAAGAAGAAGTACCTTATTAGACGAAAATATGCCTTATCTAATAAGAGACATTTAACTTTTTTTAATTGCATAAATGGGCGGCATTTTATTCAGAATTAATAGTTTTTTACATGGACAAAAAATTCGTTTAATTTTTTCCCATTAAATACTAGAATTACAGAAAAGTACTTTGGAAAAGAATCGGCAGTAGGACGGAATCGTGTTGACCACCGATTAATTTTTTGCTAATAACTCTTGCATCCTTCGACCGACTTCTTCGACTAAGAGCTCGATGGAAAGCTTATCTGTTCCTCTTTTAGATGGCATTAACATATTTTACGGAAAGTCATAAAAAATAAAATTTTTTTGATAAAAACTAAAATATCCTCGACATCGTTGAAGAAGAAGTACCTTATTAGACGATAATATGCCTTATATAATATGAAACATTTAAATTTTTTTAATTGCATAAATGGGTGGCATTCTATTCAGAATTAATAGTTTTTTAAATGGACAAAAAATTCGTTTAATTTTTTCCCATTAAATACTAGAATTATAGAAAAGTACTTTGCGAAAAGAATCGGTAGTAGGACGGAAACGTGTTGACCACCGATTAGTTTTTTGCTAATAACTCTTGCATCCTTCGACCGATTTCTTCGACTAAGAGCTCGATGGAAGGGTTATTTGTTCCTTTTCAGATGGCATTAACATATTTTACGAAAAGTCATAAAAAATAAAATTTTTTTGATCAAAACTAAAATATCCTCGACATCATTGAAGAAGAAGTACCTTATTAGACGATAATATGCCTTATATAATATAAAACATTTACATTTTTTTTAATTGCATAAATGGGCGGCATTTTATTCAGAATTAATAGTTTCTTACATGGACAAAAAATTCGCTTAATATTTTTCCATTAAATACTAGAACTATAGAAAAGTACTTTGGGTAAAGAATCGGCAGTAGGACGGAATCGTGTTGACCACCGATTAGTTTTTTGCTAATAATTCTTGCATCCTTCGACTGACTTCTTCGACTAAGAGCTCGATCGAAACCTTATCTGTTCCTCTTTCAGAAGGATTTTACGAAAAGTCGTAAGAAATAAATTTTTTTTTGATCAAAACTAAAATATCCTCGAAGTCATTGAAAAAGAAGTACCTTATGAGACGAAAATATGCCTTATCTTATAAGAGACATTTACATTTTTTTAATTGCATAAATGGACGGCATTTTATTCAGAATTAATAGTTTTTTACATGGACAAAAAATTCGCTTAATTTTTTCCCATTAAATACTGGAATTATAAAAAAGTACTTTGCGAAAAGAATCGGTAGTAGGACAGATCGTGTTGACCACCGATTAGTTTTTTGCTAATAACTCTTGCATCCTTCGACCGACTTCTTCGACTAAGAGCTCGATGGAAAGCTTATCTGTTCCTCTTTCAGATGGCATTAATATATTTTACGAAAAGTCATAAGAAATAAAATTTTTTTTATCAAAACTAAAATATCCTCGACATCATTGAAGAAGAAGTACCTTATCAGACGAAAATACGCCTTATCTAATAAGAAACATTTAAATTTTTTTAATTGCATAAATGGGCGGTATTTTATTCAGAATTATTAGTTTTTTACATGGACAAAAAATTCGTTTAACTTTTTCCCATTAAATACTAGAATAATAGAAAAGTACTTTTCGAAAAGAATCGGCAGTAGGACGGAATCGTGTTGACCACCGATTAGTTTTGTACTAATAACTCTTGTATCCTTCGACCGAATTCTTCGACTAAGAGCTCGAGTGAAAGATTATCGGTTCCTCTTTCAGATGGCATTAACATATTTTACGAAAAGTCATAAGAAATAATATTTTTTTGATCAAAACTAAAATATCTTCGAAATAATTGAAGAAGAAGTACCTTATCAGACGAAAATATGCCTTATCTAATAAGAGACATTTAACTTTTTTTAACTGCATAAATGGGCGGCATTTTATTCAGAATTAATAGTTTTTTACATGGACAAAAAATCCGTTTAATTTTTTCCCATTAAATACTAGAATTACAGAAAAGTACTTTGCGAAAAGAATCGGCAGTAGGACGGAAACGTGTTGACCACCGATTAATTTTTTGCTAATAACTCTTGCATCCTTCGACCGATATCTTCGACTAAGAGCTCGATGGAAAACTTATGTGTTCCTCTTTCAGATGGCATTAACATATTTTACGAAAAGTCATAAGAAATTAAATTTTTTGATCAAAACCAAAATATCCTCGAAATCATTGAAAAAGAAGTACCTTATCAGACGAAAATATGCCTTATCTAATAACAGACATTTAAATTTTTTTAATTCCATAAATGGACGGCATTTTATTCAAAATTAATAGTTTTTTACATGGACAAAAAATTCGTTTAATTTTTTCCCATTAAATACTAGAATTATAGAAAAGTACTCTGCGAAAAGAATCGGCAGTAGGAAGGAATCGTGTTGACCACCGATTAGTTTTGTACTAATAACTCTTGTATCCTTCGACCGAATTCTTCGACTAAGAGCTCGAGTGAAAGATTATCGGTTCCTCTTTCAGATGGCATTAACATATTTTACGAAAAGTCATAAGAAATAATATTTTTTTGATCAAAACTAAAATATCTTCGAAATAATTGAAGAAGAAGTAACTTATCAGACGAAAATATGCCTTATCTAATAAGAGACATTTAACTTTTTTTAACTGCATAAATGGGCGGCATTTTATTCAGAATTAATAGTTTTTTACATGGACAAAAAATCCGTTTAATTTTTTCCCATTAAATACTAGAATTACAGAAAAGTACTTTGCGAAAAGAATCGGCAGTAGGACGGAAACGTGTTGACCACCGATTAATTTTTTGCTAATAACTCTTGCATCCTTCGACCGATATCTTCGACTAAGAGCTCGATGGAAAACTTATGTGTTCCTCTTTCAGATGGCATTAACATATTTTACGAAAAGTCATAAGAAATTAAATTTTTTGATCAAAACCAAAATATCCTCGAAATCATTGAAAAAGAAGTACCTTATCAGACGAAAATATGCCTTATCTAATAACAGACATTTAAATTTTTTTAATTCCATAAATGGACGGCATTTTATTCAAAATGAATAGTTTTTTACATGGACAAAAAATTCGTTTAATTTTTTCCCATTAAATACTAGAATTATAGAAAAGTACTCTGCGAAAAGAATCGGCAGTAGGACGGAATCGTGTTGACCACCGATTAGTTTTGTACTAATAACTCTTGTATCCTTCGACCGAATTCTTCGACTAAGAGCTCGAGTGAAAGATTATCTGTTCCTCTTTTAGATGGCATTAACATATTTTACGGAAAGTCATAAAAAATAAAATTTTTTTGATAAAAACTAAAATATCCTCGACATCGTTGAAGAAGAAGTACCTTATTAGACGATAATATGCCTTATATAATATGAAACATTTAAATTTTTTTAATTGCATAAATGGGTGGCATTCTATTCAGAATTAATAGTTTTTTAAATGGACAAAAAATTCGTTTAATTTTTTCCCATTAAATACTAGAATTATAGAAAAGTACTTTGCGAAAAGAATCGGTAGTAGGACGGAAACGTGTTGACCACCGATTAGTTTTTTGCTAATAACTCTTGCATCCTTCGACCGATTTCTTCGACTAAGAGCTCGATGGAAGGGTTATTTGTTCCTTTTCAGATGGCATTAACATATTTTACGAAAAGTCATAAAAAATAAAATTTTTTTGATCAAAACTAAAATATCCTCGACATCATTGAAGAAGAAGTACCTTATTAGACGATAATATGCCTTATATAATATAAAACATTTACATTTTTTTAATTGCATAAATGGGCGGCATTTTATTCAGAATTAATAGTTTCTTACATGGACAAAAAATTCGCTTAATATTTTTCCATTAAATACTAGAACTATAGAAAAGTACTTTGGGTAAAGAATCGGCAGTAGGACGGAATCGTGTTGACCACCGATTAGTTTTTTGCTAATAATTCTTGCATCCTTCGACTGACTTCTTCGACTAAGAGCTCGATCGAAACCTTATCTGTTCCTCTTTCAGAAGGATTTTACGAAAAGTCGTAAGAAATAAATTTTTTTTTGATCAAAACTAAAATATCCTCGAAGTCATTGAAAAAGAAGTACCTTATGAGACGAAAATATGCCTTATCTTATAAGAGACATTTACATTTTTTTAATTGCATAAATGGACGGCATTTTATTCAGAATTAATAGTTTTTTACATGGACAAAAAATTCGCTTAATTTTTTCCCATTAAATACTGGAATTATAAAAAAGTACTTTGCGAAAAGAATCGGTAGTAGGACAGATCGTGTTGACCACCGATTAGTTTTTTGCTAATAACTCTTGCATCCTTCGACCGACTTCTTCGACTAAGAGCTCGATGGAAAGCTTATCTGTTCCTCTTTCAGATGGCATTAATATATTTTACGAAAAGTCATAAGAAATAAAATTTTTTTTATCAAAACTAAAATATCCTCGACATCATTGAAGAAGAAGTACCTTATCAGACGAAAATACGCCTTATCTAATAAGAAACATTTAAATTTTTTTAATTGCATAAATGGGCGGTATTTTATTCAGAATTATTAGTTTTTTACATGGACAAAAAATTCGTTTAACTTTTTCCCATTAAATACTAGAATAATAGAAAAGTACTTTTCGAAAAGAATCGGCAGTAGGACGGAATCGTGTTGACCACCGATTAGTTTTGTACTAATAACTCTTGTATCCTTCGACCGAATTCTTCGACTAAGAGCTCGAGTGAAAGATTATCGGTTCCTCTTTCAGATGGCATTAACATATTTTACGAAAAGTCATAAGAAATAATATTTTTTTGATCAAAACTAAAATATCTTCGAAATAATTGAAGAAGAAGTACCTTATCAGACGAAAATATGCCTTATCTAATAAGAGACATTTAACTTTTTTTAACTGCATAAATGGGCGGCATTTTATTCAGAATTAATAGTTTTTTACATGGACAAAAAATCCGTTTAATTTTTTCCCATTAAATACTAGAATTACAGAAAAGTACTTTGCGAAAAGAATCGGCAGTAGGACGGAAACGTGTTGACCACCGATTAATTTTTTGCTAATAACTCTTGCATCCTTCGACCGATATCTTCGACTAAGAGCTCGATGGAAAACTTATGTGTTCCTCTTTCAGATGGCATTAACATATTTTACGAAAAGTCATAAGAAATTAAATTTTTTGATCAAAACCAAAATATCCTCGAAATCATTGAAAAAGAAGTACCTTATCAGACGAAAATATGCCTTATCTAATAACAGACATTTAAATTTTTTTAATTCCATAAATGGACGGCATTTTATTCAAAATTAATAGTTTTTTACATGGACAAAAAATTCGTTTAATTTTTTCCCATTAAATACTAGAATTATAGAAAAGTACTCTGCGAAAAGAATCGGCAGTAGGAAGGAATCGTGTTGACCACCGATTAGTTTTGTACTAATAACTCTTGTATCCTTCGACCGAATTCTTCGACTAAGAGCTCGAGTGAAAGATTATCGGTTCCTCTTTCAGATGGCATTAACATATTTTACGAAAAGTCATAAGAAATAATATTTTTTTGATCAAAACTAAAATATCTTCGAAATAATTGAAGAAGAAGTAACTTATCAGACGAAAATATGCCTTATCTAATAAGAGACATTTAACTTTTTTTAACTGCATAAATGGGCGGCATTTTATTCAGAATTAATAGTTTTTTACATGGACAAAAAATCCGTTTAATTTTTTCCCATTAAATACTAGAATTACAGAAAAGTACTTTGCGAAAAGAATCGGCAGTAGGACGGAAACGTGTTGACCACCGATTAATTTTTTGCTAATAACTCTTGCATCCTTCGACCGATATCTTCGACTAAGAGCTCGATGGAAAACTTATGTGTTCCTCTTTCAGATGGCATTAACATATTTTACGAAAAGTCATAAGAAATTAAATTGTTTGATCAAAACCAAAATATCCTCGAAATCATTGAAAAAGAAGTACCTTATCAGACGAAAATATGCCTTATCTAATAACAGACATTTAAATTTTTTTAATTCCATAAATGGACGGCATTTTATTCAAAATTAATAGTTTTTTACATGGACAAAAAATTCGTTTAATTTTTTCCCATTAAATACTAGAATTATAGAAAAGTACTCTGCGAAAAGAATCGGCAGTAGGACGGAATCGTGTTGACCACCGATTAGTTTTGTACTAATAACTCTTGTATCCTTCGACCGAATTCTTCGACTAAGAGCTCGAGTGAAAGATTATCGGTTCCTCTTTCAGATGGCATTAACATATTTTACGAAAAGTCATAAGAAATAATATTTTTTTGATCAAAACTAAAATATCCTCGAAATAATTGAAGAAGAAGTACCTTATCAGACGCAAATATGCCTTATCTAATATGAGACATTTAAATTTTTTTAATTGCATAAATGGGTGGCATTTTATTCAGAATTATTAGTTTTTTACATGGACAAAAAATTCGTTTAATTTTTTCCCATTAAACACTAGAATTATAGAAAAGAACTTAGTTCTTTGCTAATAACTCTTGCATCCTTCGACCGACTTCTTCATCTAAGAGCTCGATGGAAAGCTTATCTGTTCCTCTTTCAGATGGCATTAACATATTTTACGAAAAGTCATAAGAAATAAAATTTTTTTGATCAAAACTAAAATATCCTCGAAATCATTCAAAAAGAAAAACCTTATCAGACGAAAATATGCCTTATCTAATAAGTGACATTTAAATTTTTTTAATTGCATAAATGGACGGTATTTTATTCAGAATTAAAATTTTTTTACATGGACAAAAAATTCGTTTAATTTTTTCCCATTATATACTAGAATTATAGAAAAGTACTTTGCGAAAAGAATCGGCAGTAGGACGGAATCGTGTTGACCACCGATTAGTTTTGTGCTAATAAATCTTGCATATTTCGACCGACTTCTTCGACTAAGAGTTCGATGGAAAGCTTATATGTTCCTCTTTCAGATTGCATTAACATATTTTACGAAAAGTCATAAGAAATAAAATTTTTTTGATCAAAACTAAAATACCCTCGAAATCATTGAAGAAGAAGTACCTTATCAGACGAAAATATGCCTTATCTAATAAGAGAGATTTAAATTTTTTTAATTGCATAAATGGATGGCATATTATTCAAAATTAATAGTTTTTTACATGGACAAAAAATTGGTTTAATTTTTTCCCATTAAATACTAGAATTATAGAAAAGTACTCTGCGAAAAGAATCGGCAGTAGGACAGACCGTGTTGACCACCGATTAGTTTTTGGTAATAACTCTTGCATCCTTTGACCGACTTCTTAAAAGTTTTTTACATGGACAAAAAATTCGTTTAACTTTTTCCCATTAAATACTAGAATTATAGAAAAGAACTTTGCGAAAATCGGTAGTAGAACGGAAACGTGTTGACCACCGACTAGTTTTATTCTAATAACTCTTGCATCCTTTGACCGACTTCTTCAACTAAGAGCTCGATGGAAAGCTTATCTGTTCCTCTTTCAGATGGCATTAACAAGTTTGACGAAAAGTCACAAGAAATAACATTTTTTTGATCAAAACTAAAATATCCTCGAAATCATTGAAAAAGAAGTAGCTTATCAGACGAAAATATGCCTTATCTAATAAGAGACATTTACATTTTTTTAATTGCATAAATGGACGGCATTTTATTCAGAATTAATAGTTTTTTACATGGACAAAAAATTCGCTTAATATTTTTCCATTAAATACTAGAACTATAGAAAAGTACTTTGAGTAAAGAATCGGCAGTAGGACGGAATCTTGTTGACCACCGATTAGTTTTTTGCTAATAACTCTTGCATCCTTCGACTGACTTCTTCGACTAAGAGCTCGATGGAAACCTTATCTGTTCCTCTTTCAGAAGGATTTTACGAAAAGTCGTAAGAAATAAATTTTTTTTTGATCAAAACTAAAATATCCTCGAAATCATTGAAAAAGAAGTACATTATGAGACGAAAATATGCCTTATCTTATAAGAGACATTTACATTTTTTTAATTGCATAAATGGACGGCATTTTATTCAGAATTAATAGTTTTTTACATGGACAAAAAATTATAGAAAAGTACTTTGCGAAAAGAATCGGCAGTAGGAAGGAATCGTGTTTAATCAAACAATACATGATGCAGGATGCAACAATATTTATTTCATATAATAACAAATTGACTGTTATGTGACTTAGAATAATATAATAAGATAATATTTAAAAAAATTAAATTAATAAAATTAAACAGAAATATATACATGATGATAAAAATAAAGATAAAAAAATTTGTTATTCAAAAAATATGATTATGAATGATTAAATATAATGAAAGAAAAAAAAAGCAAGGAAAAAAAACTTCGCAGTTAGAAACTAGAAAACTAATTGAATTAAAGCTGAGAAGTCTCTGACCCGTTGGGGGAAATTTATTTGCGTTACGCAGGCTATGCCCCGACTCACAGCCGTTTGCGGTCAGAGACTTAACTTTAACGAGCGCCACCAGTCCATCCAGAAACGATCATCCATGCCGATTTGAGCTTTGAGCTTCACGAAGGTAGCGTAGAATGGTTGAGTTAAGTGAAGTGAGAGAGATTTCAGGTGAGGGGGCGTGATAAAAATTATTATAATTCATACATAATACGCGAAACGGATCGTGAAGGGCATAGTTAATTGTGCATCTTTGCAAAGCTAAAGGGACAAAGTTTCTAGTAGTGCGTCGTGGGACGCTAAAACTAATCCGACTGAGTAGGTCTGAAGAATCAATCAATCCAAGAATGAGTTTGTGAAGGAAAATAGTCCCTAAAACTATCCTGCGATGATGTAGAGATGGAAGGTCAATGAGTAGAAGTCTGTCCATGTATGATGGTAACCTAGTATTTGGATTCCAATTAAGGCCTCGAAGCGCAAAGAGGAGAAATTGCTTCTGAACTGACTCAATGCGATCCTGATGTTTTTTGTACTGTGGAGACCACACGCAGCAACAATATTCGAGAAGTGGACGTACAAGTGACGTGAAAAGAAGTTTGGTGATATAGGGGTCATTGAATTCTTTAGACCAGCGTTTAATGAATCCAAAAACACCTTTCGCCTTATTAACGACAGTTGAAACATGTTGAATGAAGCAAAGTTTGGGATCAAAGAGAACACCGAGGTCGTTAAAAACAGAGACTCGTTCTAATTGGACGTTATCAATCGAATAAGTAAACAAGTGAGGTTTACTACGATGATAAGTCATAAACTTACATTTAGAACAATTCAGTAAAAGCAAGTTAAGTGAACACCAAGATTGTAACGAGTTCAGATCAGCCTGCAATAGGACATAAGAAGCAGGATCGTTATAAGAAAGACACAATTTAACATCATCAGCGTACATGAGTACCCGAGAGTATGATATCGACCACCGATTAGTTTTTTGCTTATATTTCTTGCATCCTTCGACCGACTTCTTCGACGAAGTGCTCGACGGAAAGCTTATCTGTTCCTCTTTCAGATGGCATTAACATATTTCACAAAAAGTCATAAGAAATAAAATTTTTTTGATCAAAACTAAAATATCCTCGAAATCATTGAAGAAGAAGTACCTTATTAGACGAAAATATGCCTTATCTAATATGAGACATTTAAATTTTTTTAATTGCATAAATGGGTGGTATTTTATTCAGAATTAATAGTTTTTTACGTGGACAAAAATTCGTTTAGTTTTTTCCCATTAAATACTGGAATTATAAAAAAGTACTTTGCGAAAAGAATCGGTAGTAGGACAGATCGTGTTGACCACCGATTAGTTTTTTGCTAATAACTCTTGCATCCTTCGACTGACTTCTTCGACTAAGAGCTCGATGGAAAGCTTATCTGTTCCTCTTTCAGATGGCATTAACATATTTTACGAAAAGTCATAAGAAATAAAATTTTTTTGATCAAAACTAAAATATCCTCGAAATCATTGAAGAAGAAGTACCTTATCAGACGAAAATATGCCCTATCTAATAAGAAACATTTAAATTTTTCTAATTGCATAAATGGGCGGCATTTTATTCAGAATTAATAGTTTTTTACATGCACAAAAAATTCGTTTAATTTTTTCCCATTAAATACTGGAATTATAAAAAAGTACCTTGCGAAAAGAGTCGGCAGTAGGACGGAAACGTGTTGACCACCGACTAGTTTTATTTTAATAACTCTTGCATCCTTCGACCGACTTCTTAAAAGTTTTTTACATGGACAAAAAATTCGTTTAACTTTTTCCCATTAAATACTAGAATTATAGAAAAGAACTTTGCGAAAAGAATCGGTAGTAGAACGGAAACGTGTTGACCACCGACTAGTTTTATTCTAATAACTCTTGCATCCTTTGACCGACTTCTTCAATTAAGAGCTTGATGGAAAGCTTATCTGTTCCTCTTTCAGATGGCTTTAACATATTTTACGAAAAGTCAAAAGAAATAAAATTTTTTTGATCAAAACTAAAATATCCTCGAAATCATTGAAAAAGAAGTACCTTATCAGACGAAAATATGCCTTATCTAATAAGAGACATTTAAATTTTTTTAATTGCATAAATGGACGGTATTTTATTCAGAATTAAAAGTTTTTTACATGGACAAAAAATTCGTTTAATTTTTTCCCATTAAATACTAGAATTATAGAAAAGTACTTTGCGAAAAGAATCAGCAGTAGGACGGAATCGTGTTGACCACCGATTAGTTTTGTGAAAATAACTCTTGCATATTTCGACCGACTTCTTCGACTAAAAGCTCGATGGAAAGCTTATCTGTTCGTTTTCAGATGGCATTAACATATTTTACGAAAAGTCACATGAAATAAAATTTTTTTGATCAAAAGTAAAATATCCTCGAAATCATTGAAAAAGAAGTACCTTATCAGACGAAAATATGCCTTATCTAATAAGAGACATTTAAATTTTTTTATTTGCATAAATGGGTGGTATTTGAGTCAGAATTAATAGTTTTTTACATGGACAGAATTAAAAGCTTTTTACATGGACAAAAAATTCGTTAAATTTTTTCCCATTAAATACTAGAATTATAGAAAAGTACTTTGCGAAAAGAATCGGCAGTAGGACGGAAACGTGTTGACCACCGATTAGTTTTTTGCTAATAACTCTTGCATCCTTCGACCGACTTCTTCGACTAAGAGCTCGATGGAAAGCTTATCTCTTCCTTTTCAGATGGCATTAACAAGTTTGACGAAAAGTCACAAGAAATAACATTTTTTTGATAAAAACTAAAATATCCTCGAAATCATTGAAAAAGAAGTGGCTTATCAGACGAAAATATGCCTTATCTAATAAGAGACATTTACATTTTTTTAATTGCATAAATGGACGGCATTTTATTCAGAATTAATAGTT
Source organism: Phortica okadai (assembly GCA_034638295.1). NCBI lineage: Eukaryota > Metazoa > Arthropoda > Insecta > Diptera > Drosophilidae > Phortica > Phortica okadai. The sequence continues at coordinate 24,331,291 of CM067850.1, read as the reverse complement.
TTTTACATGGACAAAAAATTCGCTTAATATTTTTCCATTAAATACTAGAACTATAGAAAAGTACTTTGAGTAAAGAATCGGCAGTAGGACGGAATCGTGTTGACCACCGATTAGTTTTTTTGCTAATAACTCTTGCATCCTTCGACTGACTTCTTCGACTTAGAGCTCGATGGAAACCTTATCTGTTCCTCTTTCAGAAGGATTTTACGAAAAGTCGTAAGAAATAAATTTTTTTTTGATCAAAACTAAAATATCCTCGAAATCATTGAAAAAGAAGTACCTCATGAGACGAAAATATGCCTTATCTTATAAGAGACATTTACATTTTTTTAATTGCATAAATGGACGGCATTTTATTCAGAATTAATAGTTTTTTACATGGACAAAAAATTCGTTTAATGTTTACCCATTAAATACTAGAATTATAGAAAAGTACTTTGCGAAAAGAATCGGCAGTAGGAAGGAATCGTGTTGACCACCGATTAGTTTTTTGCTTATATTTCTTGCATCCTTCGACCGACTTCTTCGACGAAGTGCTCGACGGAAAGCTTATCTGTTCCTCTTTCAGATGGCATTAACATATTTCACGAAAAGTCATAAGAAATAAAATTTTTTTGATCAAAACTAAAATATCCTCGAAATCATTGAAGAAGAAGTACCTTATAAGACAAAAGTATGCCTTATCTAATAAGAAACATTTAAATTTTTTTAATTGCATAAATGGGCGGTATTTTATTCAGAATAATTAGTTTTTTACATGGACAAAAAATTCGTTTAACTTTTTCCCATTAAATACTAGAATTATAGAAAAGTACTTTCGAAAAGAATCGGCAGTAGGACGGAATCGTGTTGACCACCGATTAGTTTTGTGCTTATAACTCTTGCATCCTTCGACCGAATTCTTCGACTAAGAGCTCGAGTGAAAGATTATCTGTTCCTCTTTCAGATGGCATTAACATATTTCACGAAAAGTCATAAGAAATAAAATTTTTTTGATCAAAACTAAAATATCCTCGAAATCATTGAAAAAGAAGTACCTCATCAGACGAAAATATGCCTTATCTTATAAGAGACTGTAAAGGACTCCCGGTTCTACCCGGGTCAAAGGCTGGGGTAAGCTCGCCGACAGAGTCCGGTTTACATAAAATTTAGTTTATTTTTATATAAAGACCCTGCGTGAATTAGTAACGTTACCTATTGTATTTTGCCTGAAATCCAAACTCCAGAAAAGGCGAAGAAGAAAGAAAAGGTTGATGTTCGATTCGTACAAAACAGTTTTAATTTTAAAGAAGGAAGTAACGATCGGAAAGATCAGATATATCCTAGCTTATAACTAGAGCAAGAAAAGGCCCTGTCTCCTATCTCACTTATAACGATCTACAGACTCTGTTACAAAGTATAACTTATGCGCTAGACTTAGCTGTAATATATCCTCCAGTCGCTGTTGCGGGGTGGTGCGTTCTCCCTCGACGTTCGTTCGATGAATTGCTCGATCCTGTGCTAATGCACGTCTTGCTGGTGGCTGGACGAGATCAACGTCCGACTTACGTAGAAAGATGATGTCGTTGGCGTGGTTACGAGAGACGGCTCTGCCAAACGCGTTGTAGTGGCAGCAGGCACCGTGGCACGACGTGGGTTTTCCACACACTCGAATTATAGATTTCATACGACCCGGTCGACGGGGAAGTCGCGTTTCTTGTTCGCACGTTGAATTAATTTACGCGAGACTTTCCTCTAGTCGAGCTGCACGAACTCAAACTCAGCCTTACTACCGTCTTTCTCCGTTTTCTCGTATCTCAAATCAAACAAAATGACGAATCGACTCTACTGTCTTCGTTTGTGTCCCGTAGCAGACTAACTCATTTTGTCCTCGCACAACTTGCTGCCGCCTTTTCTCCCGCTATTCCATCCAACGGTATCCTTCCTGGGCCTTGAAAACGGTCATTCACCCCAACGGTGTGTTTCCGCCGTTCCAATGCACCTCAGCACGCTGTGCATGTGCCAACAACAACCACTGTGCATACATCTATAGCCGTCAGCTGATCGCGGCTATGACAAAGCAACTCTGTCCGCCGGTTCGCCAGCTGTTAACGGCGACAACGGCATGCTGCTGTTACGCTGTTAGTCCCGCAGTGGCCAACAGACTACTAACAGATCGCGTAACTGTTAGCTCAGCAGTGGCTTGCAGACTACTAACAGATCGCATAGCTGTTGCACCCTGCAGCAACTGATCGGCCTGGTATGTTACGTGGTGAGGGGCGAATCCACTACGGAATTCGCTCCCTCACACTTCCCCCTCCCCTCGGGAGAGAAAGTGCTCCTCGACGCTGCACCACCCCGGTCTCCTCCACCACCCCGCTTTCTGGATCTATATACATTTTTTTTTTTTTTTTTTTTTTATATTCTTTTCCTTTCCTACAAACTTAATATTATCTTTTTCCATCTTATATATAACTTCCTTTTTTTATCTTTTTTTTTCAACCAAATATTTAATTTCATTCTTCTTTTTTTTTTTTGACAATATTCTTTTTCAGACTTACAATACTATATATTTACAATGTTTTTTTTTTCCCAAACTAAATATTTCTTTTCCTTCTCTTTTTTTCCCCACAAATTTTCTTTTTATTTTTCCAACCTTAACATTATTTCTTTTTTTTATATTCTTATCTTTTTCTACAAACTTAATACTATCTTTTTTCATCTTATATATAACTTCCTTTTTTTTTTCCCTTTCTTTTTCCAACCAAATATTTAAGTTCATTCTTCTTTTTTTTCCTTTTGACAATATTCTTTTTCCAGACTTACAATATTATATATTTACAATGTTTTTTTTTTAAACTAAATATTTCTTTTCCTTCTCTTTTTTTTCTTTTTTTTTTTACAAATTTTCTTCTTATTTTCCCAAACTTAATATTATTATTTTTTTTCCCATCTTATATTTACAATAAACCGATTATCCTCCTTTCCTTTCGTTTTCCGTATTTACAAATATTTCTTCCCCTTTTTTTCCTTTTTCACAAATTTCATTCTTATTTTTTTCCATACTTACAATATTATATATTTACAATTTTCCTCAAACTAAATATTTCCTTTCCTTCTCTTTTTTCCTTTTTTCCACAAATTTTCTTCTTACTTTTCTTTTTTTTCCCTCATTTTTCTTTCCCCCTTCTATGAACCAAATCTCTCTTCTCTTTCCGCCTTTACACCAACAAATTTACCTCCGGAGCATTCTGTTAACCGGGTCCTCCGCCTGCTTCCTGGCCCGAGGCGTGCGACGCCAAACCGACATTCGTTGAAACTCGTCCACGACCACGTGAAAGTCCAACCCATCGTGGGACTCGCTGATCTGGCAACCCCCAAATCCAACGAATGCGACTGCCTTCGCTACCACGCGCGCATACACGCACACCGGTAGTCCAACTCGCCGCTCGAAGCCTCTGCTCACCATCATTCTCTCGAATACAGCCTCGCCCAAACTACTCCTTCCCTCCCTTTTTCCCGCGCAGTCCTCCCCCAACCGATCCACCTCACGACGAGCAGACTTTAGCTCCGCTTTCAGCACTTCGATCTGCCGTTGCGCCACACGGACCTCCTCCCTCAGTCGCGTCACATTCTCCTCAGATTCCACCTGAGGCACCTTTTTTTGCGGTCGCTCCACCTGCTCGATCTGAGCCGGCAGCTCAAAAATTAACCGTCCTCTGCCTGTCATATTGATTTCCTGAACCCAAAAGAAAGACAAAAAAACAAACCCCCCATAAACCGGCTACCACTTGCCGTTCACAAAAAAAAACCAATTCTCACCTACCTTGCTATTATTACAATTACTTCCTTCGTTCACCTTTTTTTTTCCTTTTATGTCCTAACCCACGCGCTCGTCTTGATCCACCATTTGCAAATGGCAACCCACGCTCACATCGTTTACTGCTACGTACCTTGGTAATATTTAACCCTTTTACCCAACACTAATATGCTGTGTTTCATGGGCCTGCGCCCCTGCTACCATTTGACGCATATGCGTGCGCAGGCGCGGCAACACTGGTCCTGCAACGCATGTGTGTTGACACATGTTCACAACCAAGGTGTGTCATTGTTGACCCATGTGCGTCGCGTGTGCGACGCATGTGTGCGCACCGACGCGGCACCACCAGTCATGCAACACTGGCCATGTTGACACATGTTACTACCTCAGTGTGTCACTGTTGACTCACGTGTGTCGTGTGGGTGACGCATGTGTGTGCGCCGGCGCGGCAACACTGGTCCTGCAACACTGGCCATGTTGACACATGCTACTACCTCAGTGTGTCACTGTTGACTCACGTGTGTCGTGTGGGTGACGCATGTGTGTGCGCCGGCGCGGCAACACTGGTCCTGCAACACTGGCCATGTTGACACATGTTACTACCTCAGTGTGTCACTGTTGACTCACGTGTGTCGTGTGGGTGACGCATGTGTGTGCGCCGGCGCGGCAACACTGGTCCAGCAACGCATGTGTGTTTCACATTTAACATTTATCCAGCGAACTACAGCCAATCGAATTTTCGGGTAATTGAATAATAAAAAGGAAGTGTACGAGTTTGATAACAACAAAAAAAAAAATAAATAACATGACTTAATCTCGAAATGTGCCGTGTTGGAGAGGGCAGTGATACCAGCTGCGCAGGCTGACGATGAACCTATACCCGAACGCAATGAGGTTGCACTTATTGATCTATGGCCGGCAGCTGATCAAGAAAATGATGCACTGAATGCGGATAGCCCTGCAGATTGCTTGGGTCGTTTGCGTTTCTTTTACACTCAAATTTGGATGCTGTGGGACAATGAGAGTGATAATGACCGGAATTGGGTGAACAGCACTTGGAGTCTCGCATTAACCTGGCATGCGACTTGCAGTGCACAGAAAGTGTCACGCGCATCATTGATACACATACGCACTTTGTTGGCGGAGGCACGATCCTTGCAACAGCACCTGGAGTTAGATTTAGCAAATTACAATGAAGCCAACCGCAAACAGAAGCAACGGTTCAGCACGGAGGCATTACCACGTATGTTAAACGACAATGATGACAAGGGAAACATGATTCTGTGGTTTTAATGTATATACATATATACACTTTGTCACTTGAGCCTTAAATAACTACCAGTAGGTTCCACCGAGATATTGTCACTGATCGTTTGTAGCTCTTTTCACACGATTTATAAAAACCAAATGCGGAACGACTAACCCAACAAAACGTTTAACAGGCACCTACCCCAGCGAGCAGGAGACGAGGCTATTTGAGATCAACGCAGCTTTAGACGCAGGAAAATGTTACCGACCCGAATGAGAAAAACGGCGTGACCTGACGGTTTCATTTCATTTTGCCAAGAGCCCAGAATGTTAACTTCTTTAACGATAACGACAACGATAATGACGACGGGTTTGACTACTGCATTATATCCGCATCCATTTCCACCTTACTAAAGTCTGTTCGTCTATTCCAGATCACCGCCGCCGTAGTCATAAGTTATCTTACTATGTACCCCTAAGGTGCATGATAATTTTAAGGCTCAACGAAATTGTATTAGCATGTAAGCTCAGCCTGTACCTAGTTAGTTAGTTCCTCCTCCTCTTCCTCTTCAATCGACTGTCCGTCCGCAAATAACTTCAGCTCACTCACGTGGGCTGTACGCGTCCGAGCCCGTCTACCTGTTGTATTTTGCAACTCTGCGATCACCGGTGACACATAACCGATCACCTGATAAGGCCCATCGTACTTCGGCGCCAACTTGGCTGCAAAATTTTCAACTGCCTTGGATAGGTGATGTTGCTTCACAAGCACCCTCTGACCGACTTCAGGCCTCCATTCGCGTCGTCGTAAATTATAACCTCTCGCCTGATCCTGGCTAGCTTTCGATTGCGATTTCTTCACGATTTCAAAAATCTCGCTCATCTTTGCCTGATGCTCACTGACCCCCTCCGCAACGCGACCCGACCCTATAGCGACTTCGTCGAACAATGCCTTCGGCAGCCGAGGCTCCCGCCCCTGCGCCAAAAATGCTGGCGTATAGCCGGTACTGTCGGCCATACTGGTGTTTATTGCCAGCGTAAGTTCTGGGATGAATTCATCCCACCGACGCTGCTCCCCTTCCGCAAATTGCGAAATCATCGTCTTCACTGTCCGATTTGTTCGTTCAGTCGGGTTTTCCTGCGGCGTATACGGGGCAGTGAATTGGTGGCGTACCCCCATGTCCCCGAGAAACCTCTTAAACGACCTACTCGTGAACTGGGCGCCATTGTCCGTCACCATCACCTTCGGTACTCCAAAACGTGCCAAAATTTTGACCCTGAAAGCCTTTTGCAAATTTTCAGTCGATGCTTTGCGCAACGGTGCCATTTCTACCCATTTGGTAAATTTGTCTACAAACACGACCAACATAGTATTACCGTGTACCGACCGTGGTAGTGGTCCGACAAAATCTGCGCAAAGTATCGCCCATGGTTCGTCAGGCAATTGAGTCAGCATTTTCCCTGCCGCCTTCTGTTGGCCTGTCTTAAATTTCTGGCAAGATACGCACTTTGCGACGTAATTCCTCACATCTCGGAACAACCCCGGCCAGTAATACTGCCGCAACAGCCGCGCAATTGTTTTTCGCACCCCCAAGTGACCCGCCGTTACCGCATCATGATTTTCTTTTAACACTCGGCCTCTCAGTGGCTCTGGGACGCACAATTTCCAGTCCGGTCCCCCGTCCTCCCCCAATCGTCCTGGTATGTACCGATACAAATGTCCGTTTTCAACCATGAAGTCAGGGTACCGTTCAGGGTATTTCCCGATGTCTGAAATTTTCGCGTCTGTCCATGCGCATGTCTGTTTGTCATCTACCGTCGCCCTATACAACGTGTCCAGCGGCTGCCGCGATAGTGCGTCGGCCACGACGTTTAACTTTCCCTTGCGATATTCGACATCAAAGGTATACTGCTGCAGTTCTAATGCCCAGCGAGCAATTCGGCCAGAGGGGCTTTCAATGCTGTTCAGCCATTTCAACGCTTGGTGGTCAGTAAGGACGGTAAACCTATAACCTTCCAGGTAGGGTCGTAGTTTCCGGATTGCCCACACGATCGCCAGGCATTCCTTTTCAGTTGCCGAATAGTTTCGTTCACTTTTGCCCGAATGCCTGCTAGCGTATGCAATTACGCGTTCCTGTCCATCTATCATCTGCGTAAGCACCGCGCCCAGTCCGAAATCGCTTGCATCGGTTTGCAGCATAAATCTTTGCGAAAAGTCCGGGCATGCCAAAACCGGCGCCTCCGTCAAACGTCTCTTCAGTTCCTCGAACTCAGTCTGATGCTCGACTTTCCACCGCCAATGCTTGCCTTTTTTCAGCAACGTGGTGATGTTCACTGTTGCTTTGGAAAAATTCTCCACGAACCGCCTATACCACGACACTACCCCCAAAAACTGTCGCACCCCTCGCAAGCTGGTCGGAGGTTTTAATTGTTGTATCGCGGCTATTTTATCAGGATCAGTCTTGATTCCGGCCTCACACACCACATGCCCCAAATACTTAATCTCCTGCCTGAAAAATTCGCATTTTTCCCTATTTAGTTTAAAATTCGCCGCTCTCAATCTCCTAAACACCTCACGTAGGTTTGTCATATGCTCCTCTAAGGAGCTCCCTGTAACAATTATGTCATCGAGGTATGCAAACGCATGTGGCTCCATCTCAGCGCCAATCACCTGATCTAGGGCGCGCTGAAATGTCGCCGGTGCGGAGTGCAAACCGAACGGCATCACTTTCCATTGATAGAGTCCCCTTCCAGGCACCGTGAACGCAGTGCATGGTCTGCTCGCTTCTTCCACCGGTATCTGCCAATAGCCGTTTTTGAGGTCTAGGCTGCTAATATATTTCGCGTTCCGCAGCCGATCCAGAATATGGTTAATTCGCGGAAGAGGGTACGCGTCAGGAACTGAATTCGCGTTAAGTTGACGATAATCGACGCACATACGCCAGGTCCCATTCTTCTTTTTTACTAGCACAATGGGTGCACTGTGAGGACTTACCGACGGTTCGATGCAGTCGTTCGCAAGCAACTCGTCCACCTGCGCATTAATTATTGCCATCATGGCCGGGTTCTTCGGAAAATACCGCTGTTTCAATGGTCGATCACTCTTCATGTTGATTTTATGTGTCGTAATGTTAGAAGTCCCCGTCAGGCCCTCAAACTTCTGAAGTTCGAGCTCCAGAAATTTTTCTACCTCCCGCAAATCGTTCTCCATTTTGATACCTCGTGCAATACATGCAGCACGAACGCGGCGAAGATGGGCAGGTCGTTTTTGTCTTATCTTATGCTTGGGTACGGCGAAGTCCGGCCCCTCACGGGCGTCGGCACGTTTCACCGTAGACCGCTTCGTACGCTGCGGCTTCGGCCTAGATATTTCGCGGCCGTTCTCGGAGTCCAGTACACCCTCGTTTAACGTGGGGATCCCGCGTTGGTAGCTCCTGTGTCTATCTCCCCCATCTCGGGTATACCGCACCCTCCTAAAGCGGACGACACCATAACTGGCGATCGGCACTGAGGCTCCATGACTAGCTTATGCCCCTCAGTTTCGCGTATCTGTACCACTTCTTCGCCACACTTTAGTTCAGAACCTATTCGCTTTAGAAAGTCCATGCCCAGGATCAGGTCGTCCACCATTTCGCACAAGGTGAGCAAGCCCACGGCACACGACCTTGAACCCAACGCGACCTGCGCGTGGACCACCTCCGATATTCGGTTGTTCACGCCGTTCGCCATGCGTACCTCCTGATTCACCTGTTCAACATTCTCACCATTTTTGAAATGACCGGCCAAACGCGAGCTGATGAAACTCCGCGTGGCTCCTGTGTCGATGATCGCCTCAATCAAAACGCCATCGAGCGTGACCAGGGCTTGCAGCCCGGCCTCTCTGACTTGTAAGGTCCCTAATTTGAGTTCCCCTGTGGAGGCGGAAGCTCCAGCCGAGGAAGTTGCCTGGACTCCGATGGGCCTCGTCCCGGTCGGGGTCCTTGGCCGTTTCCCGCCCGCCCACAGCAATCGCGGGTATGGGTCCCCCTCTTCCCACAATCCCAGCAAAACGCCACGAACGCATTCCGACATTCCTTGGACCAATGCCCGTCCTGTCCACAACGCCGACAAGCGGTGTGTGGGTTGATTGGCCGCTCCGACACCGACGCCACCTGCCGCTGTGCGTTTCCCCTATTCTGTACCCCATTTCGGACGGGGTTGGTTTCGCGCCGGCGTACCTCTTCGAACTCCTCCGCCAGTTCCAGCAGCTCCTCCAGCGTGCTAAAACTTCTCCTCGGTGCGTAGTATTGATACTCGCACCGGCTGTTCTCGTAAATGTGCTTCAGTTGTTGCTGTCGAGTTAGCTGTGAATGTTTCATAAGACGCATCATGTCCAAAACGTAGCTCGCGAATAACTCATCCGGTCCCTGCAACCTACCCCGTACCTCCCATTCCAAGTCTTCCGCGAAGCTACGCGACACAAAGAACTTAATAAAGTCGGCCTTAAAATCAGTCCAGGTGTCCCAGGCCTGTTCACTGTACAAATACCACGTCTGGGCCCTGCCTTCCAGCAGTTCGGGCACGATAAGTGGCAACTGGTCCTGTGGTATTTGCCGCCTCCTGGCCTTACTTTCAACTACATCCAGGAACTGCAGCGCGTCCTGCTGACCATCAAACCGGATCTTCCACTTGTCAGTTTCATGGAAATAAGTTATGTCCCCGACTATTGGACCCCCCCGAGCCGTCTCCGTTTCCCGACTATCCCTTAAAGATACCCTCGGCGTCGTTCGGCGACCGCTTCTGCCGGACGCCTCTAGGCCGCCTGTTGCCCCCACCCAATCTTCCACCCGGCCCTCTTCTGACGTCTCATATCCCCCCGGTGAACTTGATCGTGCTGTTGCACGTGTGTCTCCCGGCGGCGGGGGCGCGAGGGTCTTTGGCTTAATCTCTGGTACCCCCTCGATTGCTTCCTGGGTTCGTGCCTCGGTGACCAGCACGGTGGGCGATTTCAATGACGGTGGCCGGGCGTGCATAGCCGCCAGCTCCTCAAGCCGCGCCAGAGAAGCCGCGTCATGGCCCCCCTCGCTAATAAATTTGGAGAGGCGTTTACGCATCTCCTCTACCGAACCGTATGCTGCCTGATCAAACTCCTCCAGATAAGCTATCAGCTCCTCCTTCCGCAGGCTCGCCACAAACGAAACCTTAACCATTTTGTTACCCTATTCGCAAAATTTAGATTATTTTTTTTTTTCCCCTCCCTGGTTGTTAAAACCTTTACCTTTAACGGGTCTCCCCCAAAATGCCCTGCAATATTTCCTCAACCAGAACCTGTATGCTCCCTCTCTAGCCTAACACAATGAAACGTTACCAATCCACCCAGGGTCCCTGCTCGGGCGCCAATGTAAAGGACTCCCGGTTCTACCCGGGTCAAAGGCTGGGGTAAGCTCGCCGACAGAGTCCGGTTTACATAAAATTTAGTTTATTTTTATATAAAGACCCTGCGTGAATTAGTAACGTTACCTATTGTATTTTGCCTGAAATCCAAACTCCAGAAAAGGCGAAGAAGAAAGAAAAGGTTGATGTTCGATTCGTACAAAACAGTTTTAATTTTAAAGAAGGAAGTAACGATCGGAAAGATCAGATATGTCCTAGCTTATAACTAGAGCAAGAAAAGGCCCTGTCTCCTATCTCACTTATAACGATCTACAGACTCTGTTACAAAGTATAACTTATGCGCTAGACTTAGCTGTAATATATCCTCCAGTCGCTGTTGCGGGGTGGTGCGTTCTCCCTCGACGTTCGTTCGATGAATTGCTCGATCCTGTGCTAATGCACGTCTTGCTGGTGGCTGGACGAGATCAACGTCCGACTTACGTAGAAAGATGATGTCGTTGGCGTGGTTACGAGAGACGGCTCTGCCAAACGCGTTGTAGTGGCAGCAGGCACCGTGGCACGACGTGGGTTTTCCACACACTCGAATTATAGATTTCATACGACCCGGTCGACGGGGAAGTCGCGTTTCTTGTTCGCACGTTGAATTAATTTACGCGAGACTTTCCTCTAGTCGAGCTGCACGAACTCAAACTCAGCCTTACTACCGTCTTTCTCCGTTTTCTCGTATCTCAAATCAAACAAAATGACGAATCGACTCTACTGTCTTCGTTTGTGTCCCGTAGCAGACTAACTCATTTTGTCCTCGCACAACTTGCTGCCGCCTTTTCTCCCGCTATTCCATCCAACGGTATCCTTCCTGGGCCTTGAAAACGGTCATTCACCCCAACGGTGTGTTTCCGCCGTTCCAATGCACCTCAGCACGCTGTGCATGTGCCAACAACAACCACTGTGCATACATCTATAGCCGTCAGCTGATCGCGGCTGTGACAAAGCAACTCTGTCCGCCGGTTCGCCAGCTGTTAACGGCGACAACGGCATGCTGCTGTTACGCTGTTAGTCCCGCAGTGCCAACAGACTACTAATAGATCGCGTAACTGTTAGCTCAGCAGTGGCTTGCAGACTACTAACAGATCGCATAGCTGTTGCACCCTGCAGCAACTGATCGGCCTGGTATGTTACGTGGTGAGGGGCGAATCCACTACGGAATTCGCTCCCTCACAAGACATTTACATTTTTTTAATTGCATAAATGGACGGCATTTTATTCAGAATTAATAGTTTTTTACATGGACAAAAAATTCGTTTAATTTTTTCCCATTAAATACTAGAATTACAGAAAAGTACTTTGCGAAAAGAATCGGCAGTAGGACGGAAACGTGTTGACCACCGATTAATTTTTTGCTAATAACTCTTGCATCCTTCGACCGACTTCTTCGACTAAGAGCTCGAGTGAAAGATTATCTGTTCCTCTTTCAGATGGCATTAACATATTTTACGAAAAGTCATAAAAAATAAAATTTTTTTGATCAAAACTAAAATATCCTCGAAATAATTGAAGGAGAAGTACCTTATCAGACGAAAATATGCCTTATCTAATAAGAGACATTTAACTTTTTTTAATTGCATAAATGGGCGGCATTTTATTCAGAATTAATAGTTTTTTACATGGACAAAAAATTCGTTTAATTTTTTCCCATTAAATACTAGAATTACAGAAAAGTACTTTGCGAAAAAAATCGGCAGTAGGTCGGAAACGTGTTGACCACCGATTAATTTTTTGCTAATAACTCTTGCATCCTTCGACCGACTTCTTCGACTAAGAGCTCGATGGAAAGTTTATCTGTTCTTCTTTCAGATGGCATTAACATGTTTTACGAAAAGTCGTAAGAAATAAATTTTTTTTTGATCAAAACTAAAATATCGTCGAAATCATTGAAGAAGAAGTACCTTATCAGACGAAAATATGCCTTATCTAATAAGAGACATTTAAATTTTTTTAATTGCATAAATGGGCGGTATTTTATTCAGAATTATTAGTTTTTTACATGGACAAAAAATTCGTTTAACTTTTTCCCATTAAATACTAGAATTATAGAAAAGTACTTTGCGAAAAGAATCGGCTGTAGGAAGGAATCGTGTTGACCACCGATTAGTTTTTTGCTAATATTTCCTGCATCCTTCGACCGACTTCTTCGACGAAGAGCTCGATGGAAAGCTTATCTGTTCCTCTTTCAGATGGCATTAACATATTTCACGAAAAGTCATAAGAAATAAAATTTTTTTGATCAAAACTAAAATATCCTCGAAATCATTGAAAAAGAAGTACCTCATCAGACGAAAATATGCCTTATCTTATAAGAGACATTTACATTTTTTTAATTGCATAAATGGACGGCATTTTATTCAGAATTAATAGTTTTTTACATGGACAAAAAATTCGTTTAATTTTTTCCCATTAAATACTAGAATTATAGAAAAGTACTTTGCGAAAAGAATCGGCAGTAGGATGGAATCGTGTTGACCACCGATTAGTTTTTTGCTAATATTTCCTGCATCCTTCGACCGACTTCTTCGACGAAGAGCTCGATGGAAAGCTTATCTGTTCCTCTTTCAGATGGCATTAACATATTTCACGAAAAGTCATAAGAAATAAAATTTTTTTGATCAAAACTAAAATATCCTCGAAATCATTGAAGAAGAAGTACCTTATCAGACGAAAATATGCCTTATCTAATATGAGACATTTAAATTTTTTTAACTGCATAAATGGGCGGCATTTTATTCAGAATTAATAGTTTTTTACATGGACAAAAAATTCGTTTAATTTTTTCCCATTAAATACTAGAATTACAGAAAAGTACTTTGCGAAAAGAATCGGCAGTAGGACGGAAACGTGTTGACCACCGATTAATTTTTTGCTAATAACTCTTGCATCCTTCGACCGACTTCTTCGACTAAGAGCTCGATGGAAAGCTTATCTGTTCTTCTTTCAGATGGCATCAACATGTTTTACGAAAAGTCGTAAGAAATAAATTTTTTTTTGATCAAAACTAAAATATCCTCGAAATCATTGAAGAAGTACCTTATCAGACAAAAATATGCCTTATCTAATAAGAGACATTGAAATTTTTTTAATTGCATAAATGGGCGGTATTTTATTCAGAATTATTAGTTTTTTACATGGACAAAAAATTCGTTTAACTTTTTCCCATTAAATACTAGAATTACAGAAAAGTACTTTGCGAAAAGAATCGGCAGTAGGACGGAAACGTGTTGACCACCGATTAATTTTTTGCTAATAACTCTTGCATCCTTCGACCGACTTCTTCGACTAAGAGCTCGATGGAAAGCTTATCTGTTCTTCTTTCAGATGGCATCAACATGTTTTACGAAAAGTCGTAAGAAATAAATTTTTTTTTGATCAAAACTAAAATATCCTCAAAATCATTGAAGAAGAAGTACCTTATCAGACAAAAATATGCCTTATCTAATAAGAGACATTGAAATTTTTTTAATTGCATAAATGGGCGGTATTTTATTCAGAATTATTAGTTTTTTACATGGACAAATAATTCGTTTAATTTTTTCCCATTAAATACTAGAATTATAGAAAAGTACTTTGCGAATAGAATCGGTAGTAGGATGGAATCGTGTTGACCACCGACTAGTTTTATTCTAATAACTCTTGCATCCTTCGACCGACTTCTTAAAAGTTTTTTACATGGACAAAAAATTCGTTTAACTTTTTCCCATTAAATACTAGAATTATAGAAAAGAACTTTGCGAAAAGAATCGGTAGTAGAACGGAAACGTGTTGACCACCGACTAGTTTTATTCTAATAACTCTTGCATCCTTTGACCGACTTCTTCAACTAAGAGCTCGATGGAAAGCTTATCTGTTCCTCTTTGAGATGGCATTAACATATTTTACGAAAAGTCAAAAGAAATAAAATTTTTTTGATCAAAACTAAAATATCCTCGAAATCATTGAAAAAGAAGTACCTTATCAGACGAAAATATGCCTTATCTAATAAGAGACATTTAAATTTTTTTAATTGCATAAATGGACGGTATTTTATTCAGAATTAAAAGTTTTTTACATGGACAAAAAATTCGTTTAATTTTTTCCCATTAAATACTAGAATTATAGAAAAGTACTTTGCGAAAAGAATCAGCAGTAGGACGGAATCGTGTTGACCACCGATTAGTTTTGTGCAAATAACTCTTGCATATTTCGACCGACTTCTTCGACTAAGAGCTCGATGGAAAGCTTATCTGTTCGTTTTCAGATGGCATTAACATATTTTACGAAAAGTCACATGAAATAAAATTTTTTTGATCAAATGTAAAATATCCTCGAAATCATTGAAAAAGAAGTACCTTATCAGACGAAAATATGCCTTATCTAATAAGAGACATTTAAATTTTTTTATTTGCATAAATGGGCGGTATTTTAGTCAGAATTAATAGTTTTTTACATGGACAGAATTAAAAGTTTTTTACATGGACAAAAAATTCGTTCAAATTTTTTCCCATTAAATACTAGAATTATAGAAAAGTACCTTGCGAAAAGAATCGGCAGTAGGACGGAAACGTGTTGACCACCGATTAGTTTTTTGCTAGTAACTCTTGCATCCTTCGACCGACTTCTTCGACTAAGAGCTCGATGGAAAGCTTATCTCTTCCTTTTCAGATGGCATTAACAAGTTTGACGAAAAGTCACAAGAAATAACATTTTTTTGATCAAAACTAAAATATCCTCGAAATCATTGAAAAAGAAGTAGCTTATCAGACGAAAATATGCCTTATCTAATAAGAGACATTTACATTTTTTTAATTGCATAAATGGACGGCATTTTATTCAGAATAAATAGTTTTTTACATGGACAAAAAATTCGCTTAATATTTTTCCATTAAATACTAGAACTATAGAAAAGTACTTTGAGTAAAGAATCGGCAGTAGGACGGAATCGTGTTGACCACCGATTAGTTTTTTGCTAATAACTCTTGCATCCTTCGACTGACTTCTTCGACTAAGAGCTCGATGGAAACCTTATCTGTTCCTCTTTCAGAAGGATTTTACGAAAAGTCGTAAGAAATAAATTTTTTTTTGATCAAAACTAAAATATCCTCGAAATCATTGAAAAAGAAGTACCTTATGAGACGAAAATATGCCTTATCTTATAAGAGACATTTACATTTTTTTAATTGCCTAAATGGACGGCATTTTATTCAGAATTAATAGTTTTTTACATGGACAAAAAATTCGTTTAATTTTTTCCCATTAAATACTAGAATTATAGAAAAGTACTTTGCGAAAAGAATCGGCAGTAGGAAGGAATCGTGTTGACCACCGATTAGTTTTTTGCTAATATTTCCTGCATCCTTCGACCGACTTCTTCGACGAAGAGCTCGATGGAAAGCTTATCTGTTCCTCTTTCAGATGGCATTAACATATTTCACGAAAAGTCATAAGAAATAAAATTTTTTTGATCAAAACTAAAATATCCTCGCAATCATTGAAGAAGAAGTACCTTATCAGACGAAAATATGCCTTATCTAATATGAGACATTTAAATTTTTTTAACTGCATAAATGGGCGGCATTTTATTCAGAATTAAAAGTTTTTTACATGGACAAAAAATTCGTTTAACTTTTTCCCATTAAATACTAGAATTATAGAAAAGAACTTTGCGAAAAGAATCGGTAGTAGAACGGAAACGTGTTGACCACCGACTAGTTTTATTCTAATAACTCTTGCATCCTTTGACCGACTTCTTCAACTAAGAGCTCGATGGAAAGCTTATCTGTTCCTCTTTGAGATGGCATTAACATATTTTACGAAAAGTCAAAAGAAATAAAATTTTTTTGATCAAAACTAAAATATCCTCGAAATCATTGAAAAAGAAGTACCTTATCAGACGAAAATATGCCTTATCTAATAAGAGACATTTAAATTTTTTTAATTGCATAAATGGACGGTATTTTATTCAGAATAATTAGTTTTTTACATGGACAAAAAATTCGTTTAACTTTTTCCCATTAAATACTAGAATTATAGAAAAGTACTTTCGAAAAGAATCGGCAGTAGGACGGAATCGTGTTGACCACCGATTAGTTTTGTGATTATAACTCTTGCATATTTCGACCGACTTCTTCGACTAAGAGCTCGATGGAAAGCTTATCTGTTCGTTTTCAGATGGCATTAACATATTTTACGAAAAGTCACATGAAATAAAATTTTTTTGATCAAAAGTAAAATATCCTCGAAATCATTGAAAAAGAAGTACCTTATCAGACGAAAATATGCCTTATCTAATAAGAGACATTTAAATTTTTTTATTTGCATAAATGGGCGGTATTTTAGTCAGAATTAATAGTTTTTTACATGGACAGAATTAAAAGTTTTTTACATTACAGAAAAGTACTTTGCGAAAAAAATCGGCAGTAGGACGGAATCGTGTTGACCACCGATTAGTTTTTTGCTAATAACTCTTGCATCCTTCGACTGACTTCTTCGACTAAGAGCTCGATGGAAACCTTATCTGTTCCTCTTTCAGAAGGATTTTACGAAAAGTCGTAAGAAATAAATTTTTTTTTGATCAAAACTAAAATATCCTCGAAATCATTGAAAAAGAAGTACCTTATGAGACGAAAATATGCCTTATCTTATAAAAGACATTTACATTTTTTTAATTGCATAAATGGACGGCATTTTATTCAGAATTAATAGTTTTTTACATGGACAAAAAATTCGTTTAATTTTTTCCCATTAAATACTAGAATTATAGAAAAGTACTTTGCGAAAAGAATCGGCAGTAGGAAGGAATCGTGTTGACCACCGATTAGTTTTTTGCTAATATTTCCTGCATCCTTCGACCGACTTCTTCGACGAAGAGCTCGATGGAAAGCTTATCTGTTCCTCTTTCAGATGGCATTAACATATTTCACGAAAAGTCATAAGAAATAAAATTTTTTTGATCAAAACTAAAATATCCTCGAAATCATTGAAGAAGAAGTACCTTATCAGACGAAAATATGCCTTATCTAATATGAGACATTTAAATTTTTTTAACTGCATAAATGGGCGGCATTTTATTCAGAATTAATAGTTTTTTACATGGACAAAAAATTCGTTTAATTTTTTCCCATTAAATACTAGAATTACAGAAAAGTACTTTGCGAAAAGAATCGGCAGTAGGACGGAAACGTGTTGACCACCGATTAATTTTGTGATTATAACTCTTGCATCCTTCGACCGAATTCTTCGACTAAGAGCTCGAGTGAAAGATTATCTGTTCCTCTTTCAGATGGCATTAACATATTTTACGAAAAGTCATAACAAATAACATTTTTTTGATCAAAACTAAAATATCCTCGAAATAATTGAAGGAGAAGTACCTTATGAGACGAAAGTATGCCTTATCTAATAAGAAACATTTAAATTTTTTTAATTGCATAAATGGGCGGTATTTTATTCAGAATAATTAGTTTTTTACATGGACAAAAAATTCGTTTAACTTTTTCCCATTAAATACTAGAATTATAGAAAAGTACTTTCGAAAAGAATCGGCAGCAGGACGGAATCGTGTTGACCACCGATTAGTTTTGTGATTATAACTCTTGCATCCTTCGACCGAATTCTTCGACTAAGAGCTCGAGTGAAAGATTATCTGTTCCTCTTTCAGATGGCATTAACATATTTCACGAAAAGTCATAAGAAATAAAATTTTTTTGATCAAAACTAAAATATCCTCGAAATCATTGAAAAAGAAGTACCTCATCAGACGAAAATATGCCTTATCTTATAAGAGACATTTACATTTTTTTAATTGCATAAATGGACGGCATTTTATTCAGAATTAATAGTTTTTTACATGGACAAAAAATTCGTTTAATTTTTTCCCATTAAATACTAGAATTATAGAAAAGTACTTTGCGAAAAGAATCGGCAGTAGGAAGGAATCGTGTTGACCACCGATTAGTTTTTTGCTAATATTTCCTGCATCCTTCGACCGACTTCTTCGACGAAGAGCTCGATGGAAAGCTTATCTGTTCCTCTTTCAGATGGCATTAACATATTTCACGAAAAGTCATAAGAAATAAAATTTTTTTGATCAAAACTAAAATATCCTCGAAATCATTGAAGAAGAAGTACCTTATCAGACGAAAATATGCCTTATCTAATATGAGACATTTAAATTTTTTTAACTGCATAAATGGGCGGCATTTTATTCAGAATTAATAGTTTTTTACATGGACAAAAAATTCGTTTAATTTTTTCCCATTAAATACTAGAATTACAGAAAAGTACTTTGCGAAAAGAATCGGCAGTAGGACGGAAACGTGTTGACCACCGATTAATTTTTTGCTAATAACTCTTGCATCCTTCGACCGACTTCTTCGACTAAGAGCTCGAGTGAAAGATTATCTGTTCCTCTTTCAGATGGCATTAACATATTTTACGAAAAGTCATAAAAAATAAAATTTTTTTGATCAAAACTAAAATATCCTCGAAATAATTGAAGGAGAAGTACCTTATCAGACGAAAATATGCCTTATCTAATAAGAGACATTTAACTTTTTTTAATTGCATAAATGGGCGGCATTTTATTCAGAATTAATAGTTTTTTACATGGACAAAAAATTCGTTTAATTTTTTCCCATTAAATACTAGAATTACAGAAAAGTACTTTGCGAAAAAAATCGGCAGTAGGTCGGAAACGTGTTGACCACCGATTAATTTTTTGCTAATAACTCTTGCATCCTTCGACCGACTTCTTCGACTAAGAGCTCGATGGAAAGTTTATCTGTTCTTCTTTCAGATGGCATTAACATGTTTTACGAAAAGTCGTAAGAAATAAATTTTTTTTTGATCAAAACTAAAATATCGTCGAAATCATTGAAGAAGAAGTACCTTATCAGACGAAAATATGCCTTATCTAATAAGAGACATTTAAATTTTTTTAATTGCATAAATGGGCGGTATTTTATTCAGAATTATTAGTTTTTTACATGGACAAAAAATTCGTTTAACTTTTTCCCATTAAATACTAGAATTATAGAAAAGTACTTTGCGAAAAGAATCGGCTGTAGGAAGGAATCGTGTTGACCACCGATTAGTTTTTTGCTAATATTTCCTGCATCCTTCGACCGACTTCTTCGACGAAGAGCTCGATGGAAAGCTTATCTGTTCCTCTTTCAGATGGCATTAACATATTTCACGAAAAGTCATAAGAAATAAAATTTTTTTGATCAAAACTAAAATATCCTCGAAATCATTGAAAAAGAAGTACCTCATCAGACGAAAATATGCCTTATCTTATAAGAGACATTTACATTTTTTTAATTGCATAAATGGACGGCATTTTATTCAGAATTAATAGTTTTTTACATGGACAAAAAATTCGTTTAATTTTTTCCCATTAAATACTAGAATTATAGAAAAGTACTTTGCGAAAAGAATCGGCAGTAGGAAGGAATCGTGTTGACCACCGATTAGTTTTTTGCTAATATTTCCTGCATCCTTCGACCGACTTCTTCGACGAAGAGCTCGATGGAAAGCTTATCTGTTCCTCTTTCAGATGGCATTAACATATTTCACGGAAAGTCATAAGAAATAAAATTTTTTTGATCAAAACTAAAATATCCTCGAAATCATTGAAGAAGAAGTACCTTATCAGACGAAAATATGCCTTATCTAATATGAGACATTTAAATTTTTTTAACTGCATAAATGGGCGGCATTTTATTCAGAATTAATAGTTTTTTACATGGACAAAAAATTCGTTTAATTTTTTCCCATTAAATACTAGAGTTACAGAAAAGTACTTTGCGAAAAAAATCGGCAGTAGGTCGGAAACGTGTTGACCACCGATTAATTTTTTGCTAATAACTCTTGCATCCTTCGACCGACTTCTTCGACTAAGAGCTCGATGGAAAGCTTATCTGTTCTTCTTTCAGATGGCATCAACATGTTTTACGAAAAGTCGTAAGAAATAAATTTTTTTTTGATCAAAACTAAAATATCCTCGAAATCATTGAAGAAGTACCTTATCAGACAAAAATATGCCTTATCTAATAAGAGACATTGAAATTTTTTTAATTGCATAAATGGGCGGTATTTTATTCAGAATTATTAGTTTTTTACATGGACAAAAAATTCGTTTAACTTTTTCCCATTAAATACTAGAATTACAGAAAAGTACTTTGCGAAAAGAATCGGCAGTAGGACGGAAACGTGTTGACCACCGATTAATTTTTTGCTAATAACTCTTGCATCCTTCGACCGACTTCTTCGACTAAGAGCTCGATGGAAAGCTTATCTGTTCTTCTTTCAGATGGCATCAACATGTTTTACGAAAAGTCGTAAGAAATAAATTTTTTTTTGATCAAAACTAAAATATCCTCAAAATCATTGAAGAAGAAGTACCTTATCAGACAAAAATATGCCTTATCTAATAAGAGACATTGAAATTTTTTTAATTGCATAAATGGGCGGTATTTTATTCAGAATTATTAGTTTTTTACATGGACAAATAATTCGTTTAATTTTTTCCCATTAAATACTAGAATTATAGAAAAGTACTCTGCGAAAAGAATCGGCAGTAGGACGGAATCGTGTTGACCACCGATTAGTTTTTTGCTAATAACTCTTGCATCCTTCGACCGACTTCTTCGACTAAGAGCTCGATGGAAAGCTTATCTGTTCCTCTTTCAGATGGCATTAACATAATTTACGAAAAGTCATAAAAAATAAAATTTTTTTGATCAAAACTAAAACATCCTCGACATCATTGAAGAAGAAGTACCTTATTAGACGATAATATGCCTTATATAATATGAAACATTTAAATTTTTTTAATTGCATAAATGGGTGGCATTTTATTTAGAATTAATAGTTTTTTACATGGACAAAAAATTCGTTCAATTTTTTCCCATTAAATACTAGAATCATAGAAAAGTACTTTGCGAATAGAATCGGTAGTAGGACGGAAACGTGTTGACAACCGATTAGTTTTTTGCTAATAACTCTTGCATCCTTCGACCGATTTCTTCGACTAAGAGCTCGATGGAAAGGTTATCTGTTCCTTTTCAGACGGCATTAACATATTTTACGAAAAGTCATAAGAAATAAAATTTTTTTGATCAAAACTAAAATATCCTCGAAATCATTGAAGAAGAAGTACCTTATCAGACAAAAATATGCCTTATCTAATAAGAAACATTTAAATTTTTTTTAATTGCATAAATGGGCGGCATTTTATTCAGAGGTATTAGTTTTTTACATGGGCAAAAAATTCGTATAATTTTTTCCCATTAAATACTAGAATTATAGAAAAGTACTTTGAGAAAAGAATCGGTAGTAGGATGGAATCGTGTTGACCACCGACTAGTTTTATTCTAATAACTCTTGCATCCTTCGACCGACTTCTTAAAAGTTTTTTACATGGACAAAAAATTCGTTTAACTTTTTCCCATTAAATACTAGAATTATAGAAAAGAACTTTGCGAAAAGAATCGGTAGTAGAACGGAAACGTGTTGACCACCGACTAGTTTTATTCTAATAACTCTTGCATCCTTTGACCGACTTCTTCAACTAAGAGCTCGATGGAAAGCTTATCTGTTCCTCTTTGAGATGGCATTAACATATTTTACGAAAAGTCAAAAGAAATAAAATTTTTTTGATCAAAACTAAAATATCCTCGAAATCATTGAAAAAGAAGTACCTTATCAGACGAAAATATGCCTTATCTAATAAGAGACATTTAAATTTTTTTAATTGCATAAATGGACGGTATTTTATTCAGAATTAAAAGTTTTTTACATGGACAAAAAATTCGTTTAATTTTTTCCCATTAAATACTAGAATTATAGAAAAGTACTTTGCGAAAAGAATCAGCAGTAGGACGGAATCGTGTTGACCACCGATTAGTTTTGTGCAAATAACTCTTGCATATTTCGACCGACTTCTTCGACTAAGAGCTCGATGGAAAGCTTATCTGTTCGTTTTCAGATGGCATTAACATATTTTACGAAAAGTCACATGAAATAAAATTTTTTTGATCAAAAGTAAAATATCCTCGAAATCATTGAAAAAGAAGTACCTTATCAGACGAAAATATGCCTTATCTAATAAGAGACATTTAAATTTTTTTATTTGCATAAATGGGCGGTATTTTAGTCAGAATTAATAGTTTTTTACATGGACAGAATTATTAGTTTTTTACATGGACAAATAATTCGTTTAATTTTTTCCCATTAAATACTAGAATTATAGAAAAGTACTCTGCGAAAAGAATCGGCAGTAGGACGGAATCGTGTTGACCACCGATTAGTTTTTTGCTAATAACTCTTGCATCCTTCGAACGACTTCTTCGACTAAGAGCTCGATGGAAAGCTTATCTGTTCCTCTTTCAGATGGCATTAACATAATTTACGAAAAGTCATAAAAAATAAAATTTTTTTGATCAAAACTAAAACATCCTCGACATCATTGAAGAAGAAGTACCTTATTAGACGATAATATGCCTTATATAATATGAAACATTTAAATTTTTTTAATTGCATAAATGGGTGGCATTTTATTTAGAATTAATAGTTTTTTACATGGACAAAAAATTCGTTCAATTTTTTCCCATTAAATACTAGAATCATAGAAAAGTACTTTGCGAATAGAATCGGTAGTAGGACGGAAACGTGTTGACCACCGATTAGTTTTTTGCTAATAACTCTTGCATCCTTCGACCGATTTCTTCGACTAAGAGCTCGATGGAAAGGTTATCTGTTCCTTTTCAGACGGCATTAACATATTTTACGAAAAGTCATAAGAAATAAAATTTTTTTGATCAAAACTAAAATATCCTCGAAATCATTGAAGAAGAAGTACCTTATCAGACAAAAATATGCCTTATCTAATAAGAAACATTTAAATTTTTTTTAATTGCATAAATGGGCGGCATTTTATTCAGAGGTATTAGTTTTTTACATGGGCAAAAAATTCGTATAATTTTTTCCCATTAAATACTAGAATTATAGAAAAGTACTTTGAGAAAAGAATCGGTAGTAGGATGGAATCGTGTTGACCACCGACTAGTTTTATTCTAATAACTCTTGCATCCTTCGACCGACTTCTTAAAAGTTTTTTACATGGACAAAAAATTCGTTTAACTTTTTCCCATTAAATACTAGAATTATAGAAAAGAACTTTGCGAAAAGAATCGGTAGTAGAACGGAAACGTGTTGACCACCGACTAGTTTTATTCTAATAACTCTTGCATCCTTTGACCGACTTCTTCAACTAAGAGCTCGATGGAAAGCTTATCTGTTCCTCTTTGAGATGGCATTAACATATTTTATGAAAAGTCAAAAGAAATAAAATTTTTTTGATCAAAACTAAAATATCCTCGAAATCATTGAAAAAGAAGTACCTTATCAGACGAAAATATGCCTTATCTAATAAGAGACATTTAAATTTTTTTAATTGCATAAATGGACGGTATTTTATTCAGAATTAAAAGTTTTTTACATGGACAAAAAATTCGTTTAATTTTTTCCCATTAAATACTAGAATTATAGAAAAGTACTTTGCGAAAAGAATCAGCAGTAGGACGGAATCGTGTTGACCACCGATTAGTTTTGTGCAAATAACTCTTGCATATTTCGACCGACTTCTTCGACTAAGAGCTCGATGGAAAGCTTATCTGTTCGTTTTCAGATGGCATTAACATATTTTACGAAAAGTCACATGAAATAAAATTTTTTTGATCAAAAGTAAAATATCGTCGAAATCATTGAAAAAGAAGTACCTTATCAGACGAAAATATGCCTTATCTAATAAGAGACATTTAAATTTTTTTATTTGCATAAATGGGCGGTATTTTAGTCAGAATTAATAGTTTTTTACATGGACAGAATTAAAAGTTTTTTACATGGACAAAAAATTCGTTCAAATTTTTTCCCATTAAATACTAGAATTATAGAAAAGTACCTTGCGAAAAGAATCGGCAGTAGGACGGAAACGTGTTGACCACCGATTAGTTTTTTGCTAATAACTCTTGCATCCTTCGACCGACTTCTTCGACTAAGAGCTCGATGGAAAGCTTATCTCTTCCTTTTCAGATGGCATTAACAAGTTTGACGAAAAGTCACAAGAAATAACATTTTTTTGATCAAAACTAAAATATCCTCGAAATCATTGAAAAAGAAGTAGCTTATCAGACGAAAATATGCCTTATCTAATAAGAGACATTTACATTTTTTTAATTGCATAAATGGACGGCATTTTATTCAGAATAAATAGTTTTTTACATGGACAAAAAATTCGCTTAATATTTTTCCATTAAATACTAGAACTATAGAAAAGTACTTTGAGTAAAGAATCGGCAGTAGGACGGAATCGTGTTGACCACCGATTAGTTTTTTGCTAATAACTCTTGCATCCTTCGACTGACTTCTTCGACTAAGAGCTCGATGGAAACCTTATCTGTTCCTCTTTCAGAAGGATTTTACGAAAAGTCGTAAGAAATAAATTTTTTTTTGATCAAAACTAAAATATCCTCGAAATCATTGAAAAAGAAGTACCTTATGAGACGAAAATATGCCTTATCTTATAAGAGACATTTACATTTTTTTAATTGCCTAAATGGACGGCATTTTATTCAGAATTAATAGTTTTTTACATGGACAAAAAATTCGTTTAATTTTTTCCCATTAAATACTAGAATTATAGAAAAGTACTTTGCGAAAAGAATCGGCAGTAAGAAGGAATCGTGTTGACCACCGATTAGTTTTTTGCTAATATTTCCTGCATCCTTCGACCGACTTCTTCGACGAAGAGCTCGATGGAAAGCTTATCTGTTCCTCTTTCAGATGGCATTAACATATTTCACGAAAAGTCATAAGAAATAAAATTTTTTTGATCAAAACTAAAATATCCTCGCAATCATTGAAGAAGAAGTACCTTATCAGACGAAAATATGCCTTATCTAATATGAGACATTTAAATTTTTTTAACTGCATAAATGGGCGGCATTTTATTCAGAATTAAAAGTTTTTTACATGGACAAAAAATTCGTTTAACTTTTTCCCATTAAATACTAGAATTATAGAAAAGAACTTTGCGAAAAGAATCGGTAGTAGAACGGAAACGTGTTGACCACCGACTAGTTTTATTCTAATAACTCTTGCATCCTTTGACCGACTTCTTCAACTAAGAGCTCGATGGAAAGCTTATCTGTTCCTCTTTGAGATGGCATTAACATATTTTACGAAAAGTCAAAAGAAATAAAATTTTTTTGATCAAAACTAAAATATCCTCGAAATCATTGAAAAAGAAGTACCTTATCAGACGAAAATATGCCTTATCTAATAAGAGACATTTAAATTTTTTTAATTGCATAAATGGACGGTATTTTATTCAGAATAATTAGTTTTTTACATGGACAAAAAATTCGTTTAACTTTTTCCCATTAAATACTAGAATTATAGAAAAGTACTTTCGAAAAGAATCGGCAGTAGGACGGAATCGTGTTGACCACCGATTAGTTTTGTGATTATAACTCTTGCATATTTCGACCGACTTCTTCGACTAAGAGCTCGATGGAAAGCTTATCTGTTCGTTTTCAGATGGCATTAACATATTTTACGAAAAGTCACATGAAATAAAATTTTTTTGATCAAAAGTAAAATATCCTCGAAATCATTGAAAAAGAAGTACCTTATCAGACGAAAATATGCCTTATCTAATAAGAGACATTTAAATTTTTTTATTTGCATAAATGGGCGGTATTTTAGTCAGAATTAATAGTTTTTTACATGGACAGAATTAAAAGTTTTTTACATTACAGAAAAGTACTTTGCTAATAACTCTTGCATCCTTCGACTGACTTCTTCGACTAAGAGCTCGATGGAAACCTTATCTGTTCCTCTTTCAGAAGGATTTTACGAAAAGTCGTAAGAAATAAATTTTTTTTTGATCAAAACTAAAATATCCTCGAAATCATTGAAAAAGAAGTACCTTATGAGACGAAAATATGCCTTATCTTATAAAAGACATTTACATTTTTTTAATTGCATAAATGGACGGCATTTTATTCAGAATTAATAGTTTTTTACATGGACAAAAAATTCGTTTAATTTTTTCCCATTAAATACTAGACTTATAGAAAAGTACTTTGCGAAAAGAATCGGCAGTAGGAAGGAATCGTGTTGACCACCGATTAGTTTTTTGCTAATATTTCCTGCATCCTTCGACCGACTTCTTCGACGAAGAGCTCGATGGAAAGCTTATCTGTTCCTCTTTCAGATGGCATTAACATATTTCACGAAAAGTCATAAGAAATAAAATTTTTTTGATCAAAACTAAAATATCCTCGAAATCATTGAAGAAGAAGTACCTTATCAGACGAAAATATGCCTTATCTAATATGAGACATTTAAATTTTTTTAACTGCATAAATGGGCGGCATTTTATTCAGAATTAATAGTTTTTTACATGGACAAAAAATTCGTTTAATTTTTTCCCATTAAATACTAGAATTACAGAAAAGTACTTTGCGAAAAGAATCGGCAGTAGGACGGAAACGTGTTGACCACCGATTAATTTTGTGATTATAACTCTTGCATCCTTCGACCGAATTCTTCGACTAAGAGCTCGAGTGAAAGATTATCTGTTCCTCTTTCAGATGGCATTAACATATTTTACGAAAAGTCATAAGAAATAAAATTTTTTTGATCAAAACTAAAATATCCTCGAAATAATTGAAGGAGAAGTACCTTATGAGACGAAAGTATGCCTTATCTAATAAGAAACATTTAAATTTTTTTAATTGCATAAATGGGCGGTATTTTATTCAGAATAATTAGTTTTTTACATGGACAAAAAATTCGTTTAACTTTTTCCCATTAAATACTAGAATTATAGAAAAGTACTTTCGAAAAGAATCGGCAGTAGGACGGAATCGTGTTGACCACCGATTAGTTTTGTGATTATAACTCTTGCATCCTTCGACCGAATTCTTCGACTAAGAGCTCGAGTGAAAGATTATCTGTTCCTCTTTCAGATGGCATTAACATATTTCACGAAAAGTCATAAGAAATAAAATTTTTTTGATCAAAACTAAAATATCCTCGAAATCATTGAAAAAGAAGTACCTCATCAGACGAAAATATGCCTTATCTTATAAGAGACATTTACATTTTTTTAATTGCATAAATGGACGGCATTTTATTCAGAATTAATAGTTTTTTACATGGACAAAAAATTCGTTTAATTTTTTCCCATTAAATACTAGAATTATAGAAAAGTACTTTGCGAAAAGAATCGGCAGTAGGAAGGAATCGTGTTGACCACCGATTAGTTTTTTGCTAATATTTCCTGCATCCTTCGACCGACTTCTTCGACGAAGAGCTCGATGGAAAGCTTATCTGTTCCTCTTTCAGATGGCATTAACATATTTCACGAAAAGTCATAAGAAATAAAATTTTTTTGATCAAAACTAAAATATCCTCGAAATCATTGAAGAAGAAGTACCTTATCAGACGAAAATATGCCTTATCTAATATGAGACATTTAAATTTTTTTAACTGCATAAATGGGCGGCATTTTATTCAGAATTAATAGTTTTTTACATGGACAAAAAATTCGTTTAATTTTTTCCCATTAAATACTAGAATTACAGAAAAGTACTTTGCGAAAAGAATCGGCAGTAGGACGGAAACGTGTTGACCACCGATTAATTTTTTGCTAATAACTCTTGCATCCTTCGACCGACTTCTTCGACTAAGAGCTCGAGTGAAAGATTATCTGTTCCTCTTTCAGATGGCATTAACATATTTTACGAAAAGTCATAAAAAATAAAATTTTTTTGATCAAAACTAAAATATCCTCGAAATAATTGAAGGAGAAGTACCTTATCAGACGAAAATATGCCTTATCTAATAAGAGACATTTAACTTTTTTTAATTGCATAAATGGGCGGCATTTTATTCAGAATTAATAGTTTTTTACATGGACAAAAAATTCGTTTAATTTTTTCCCATTAAATACTAGAGTTACAGAAAAGTACTTTGCGAAAAAAATCGGCAGTAGGTCGGAAACGTGTTGACCACCGATTAATTTTTTGCTAATAACTCTTGCATCCTTCGACCGACTTCTTCGACTAAGAGCTCGATGGAAAGTTTATCTGTTCTTCTTTCAGATGGCATTAACATGTTTTACGAAAAGTCGTAAGAAATAAATTTTTTTTTGATCAAAACTAAAATATCGTCGAAATCATTGAAGAAGAAGTACCTTATCAGACGAAAATATGCCTTATCTAATAAGAGACATTTAAATTTTTTTAATTGCATAAATGGGCGGTATTTTATTCAGAATTATTAGTTTTTTACATGGACAAAAAATTCGTTTAACTTTTTCCCATTAAATACTAGAATTATAGAAAAGTACTTTGCGAAAAGAATCGGCAGTAGGAAGGAATCGTGTTGACCACCGATTAGTTTTTTGCTAATATTTCCTGCATCCTCCGACCGACTTCTTCGACGAAGAGCTCGATGGAAAGCTTATCTGTTCCTCTTTCAGATGGCATTAACATATTTCACGAAAAGTCATAAGAAATAAAATTTTTTTGATCAAAACTAAAATATCCTCGAAATCATTGAAAAAGAAGTACCTCATCAGACGAAAATATGCCTTATCTTATAAGAGACATTTACATTTTTTTAATTGCATAAATGGACGGCATTTTATTCAGAATTAATAGTTTTTTACATGGACAAAAAATTCGTTTAATTTTTTCCCATTAAATACTAGAATTATAGAAAAGTACTTTGCGAAAAGAATCGGCAGTAGGAAGGAATCGTGTTGACCACCGATTAGTTTTTTGCTAATATTTCCTGCATCCTTCGAACGACTTCTTCGACGAAGAGCTCGATGGAAAGCTTATCTGTTCCTCTTTCAGATGGCATTAACATATTTCACGAAAAGTCATAAGAAATAAAATTTTTTTGATCAAAACTAAAATATCCTCGAAATCATTGAAGAAGAAGTACCTTATCAGACGAAAATATGCCTTATCTAATATGAGACATTTAAATTTTTTTAACTGCATAAATGGGCGGCATTTTATTCAGAATTAATAGTTTTTTACATGGACAAAAAATTCGTTCAATTTTTTCCCATTAAATACTAGAATTACAGAAAAGTACTTTGCGAAAAGAATCGGCAGTAGGACGGAAACGTGTTGACCACCGATTAATTTTTTGCTAATAACTCTTGCATCCTTCGACCGACTTCTTCGACTAAGAGCTCGATGGAAAGCTTATCTGTTCTTCTTTCAGATGGCATCAACATGTTTTACGAAAAGTCGTAAGAAATAAATTTTTTTTTGATCAAAACTAAAATATCCTCGAAATCATTGAAGAAGAAGTACCTTTTCAGACAAAAATATGCCTTATCTAATAAGAGACATTGAAATTTTTTTAATTGCATAAATGGGCGGTATTTTATTCAGAATTATTAGTTTTTTACATGGACAAAAATTCGTTTAACTTTTTCCCATTAAATACTAGAAGTATAGAAAAGTACTTTTCGAAAAGAATCGGCAGTAGGACGGAATCGTGTTGACCACCGATTAGTTTTTTGCTAATAACTATTGCACCCTTTGACCGACTTCTTCGACTAAGAGCTCGATGGAAAACTTATGTGTTCCTCTTTCAGATGGCATTAACATATTTTACGAAAAGTCATAAAAAATAAAATTTTTTTGATCAAAACTAAAATATCCTCGAAATAATTGAAGGAGAAGTACCTTATGAGACGAAAGTATGCCTTATCTAATAAGAAACATTTAAATTTTTTTAATTGCATAAATGGGCGGTATTTTATTCAGAATAATTAGTTTTTTACATGGACAAAAAATTCGTTTAACTTTTTCCCATTAAATACTAGAATTATAGAAAAGTACTTTCGAAAAGAATCGGCAGTAGGACGGAATCGTGTTGACCACCGATTAGTTTTGTGATTATAACTCTTGCATCCTTCGACCGAATTCTTCGACTAAGAGCTCGAGTGAAAGATTATCTGTTCCTCTTTCAGATGGCATTAACATATTTCACGAAAAGTCATAAGAAATAAAATTTTTTTGATCAAAACTAAAATATCCTCGAAATCATTGAAAAAGAAGTACCTCATCAGACGAAAATATGCCTTATCTAATAAGAGACATTGAAATTTTTTTAATTGCATAAATGGGCGGTATTTTATTCAGAATTATTAGTTTTTTACATGGACAAAAAATTCGTTTAACTTTTTCCCATTAAATACTAGAAGTATAGAAAAGTACTTTTCGAAAAGAATCGGCAGTAGGACGGAATCGTGTTGACCACCGATTAGTTTTTTGCTAATAACTATTGCACCCTTTGACCGACTTCTTCGACTAAGAGCTCGATGGAAAACTTATGTGTTCCTCTTTCAGATGGCATTAACATATTTTACGAAAAGTCATAAGAAATTAAATTTTTTGATCAAAACTTAAATATCCTCGAAATCATTGAAAAAGAAGTACCTTATCAGACGAAAATATGCCTTATCTAATAACACACATTTAAATTTTTTTAATTGCATAAATGGACGGCATTTTATTCAAAATTGATAGTTTTTTACATGGACAAATAATTCGTTTAATTTTTCCCATTAAATACTAGAATTATAGAAAAGTACTCTGCGAAAAGAATCGGCAGTAGGACGGAATCGTGTTGACCACCGATTAGTTTTTTGCTAATAACTCTTGCATCCTTCGACCGACTTCTTCGGCTAAGAGCTCGATGGAAAGCTTATCTGTTCCTCTTTCAGATGGCATTAACATAATTTACGAAAAGTCATAAAAAATAAAATTTTTTTGATCAAAACTAAAACATCCTCGACATCATTGAAGAAGAAGTACCTTATTAGACGATAATATGCCTTATATAATATGAAACATTTAAATTTTTTTAATTGCATAAATGGGTGGCATTTTATTTAGAATTAATAGTTTTTTACATGGACAAAAAATTCGTTCAATTTTTTCCCATTAAATACTAGAATCATAGAAAAGTACTTTGCGAAAAGAATCGGTAGTAGGACGGAAACGTGTTGACCACCGATTAGTTTTTTGCTAATAACTCTTACATCCTTCGACCGATTTCTTCGACTAAGAGCTCGATGGAAAGGTTATCTGTTCCTTTTCAGATGGCATTAACAAATTTTACGAAAAGTCATAAGAAATAAAATTTTTTTGATCAAAACTAAAATATCCTCGAAATCATTGAAGAAGAAGTACCTTATCAGACAAAAATATGCCTTATCTAATAAGAAACATTTAAATTTTCTTTAATTGCATAAATGGGCGGCATTTTATTCAGAGGTATTAGTTTTTTACATGGGCAAAAAATTCGTTTAATTTTTTCCCATTAAATACTAGAATTATAGAAAAGTACTTTTCGAAAAGAATCGGCAGTAGGACGGAAACGTGTTGACCACCGAATAGTTTTTTGCTAATAACTCTTGCATCCTTCGACCGACTTCTTCGACTAAGAGCTCGATGGAAAGCTTATCTGTTCCTTTTCAGATGGCATCAACATATTTTACGAAAACTCACAAGAAATAAAATTTTTTTGATCAAAACTAAAATATCCTCGAAATCATTAAAAAGAAGTAGCTTATCAGACGAAAATATGCCTTATCTAATAAGAGACATTTACAGTTTGTTAATTGCACAAATAGACATTTTATTCAGAATTAATAGTTTTTTACATGGACAAAAAATTCGCTTAATATTTTTCCATTAAATACTAGAACTATAGAAAAGAACTTTGAGTAAAGAATCGGCAGTAGGACGGAATCGTGTTGACCACCAATTAGTTTTTTGCTAATATTTCCTGCATCCTTCGACTGACTTCTGCGACTAAGAGCTCGATGGAAAGCTTATCTGTTCCTCTTTCAGAAGGCATTAACATATATTACGAAAAGTCCTAAGAAATACATTTTTTTTTGATCAAAACTAAAATATCCTCGAAATCATTGAAAAAGAAGTACCTTATCAGACGAAAATATGCCTTATCTAATAAGAGACATTTAAATTTTTTTAATTGCATAAATGGGCGGTATTTTATTCAGAATTAATAGTTTTTTACATGGACAGAATTAAAAGTTTTTTACATGGACAAAAAATTCGTTTAATTTTTTCTCATTAAATACTCGAATTATAGAAAAGTACTTTGCGAAAAGAATCGGCAGTAGGACCGAATCGTGTTGACCACCGACTAATTTTTTGCTAATATTTCTTGCATCCTTCGACCGACTTCTTCGACGAAGAGCTCGATTGAAAGCTTATCTGTTCCTCTTTCAGATGGCATTAACATATTTCACGAAAAGTCATAAGAAATAAAATTTTTTTGATCAAAACTAAAATATCCTCGAAGTCATTGAAGAAGAAGTACCTTTTCAGACGAAAATATGCCTTATCTAATATGAGACATTAAAATTTTTTTAATTGCATAAATGGGTGGCATTTTATTCAGAATTAATAGTTTTTTACATGGACAAAAAATTCGTTTAATTTTTTCCCATTAAATACTAGAATTATAGAAAAGTACTTAGCGAAAAGAATCGGCAGTAGGACGGAGTCGTGTTGACCACCGATTAGTTTTGTACTAATAACTCTTGCATATTTCGACCGACTTCTTCGACTAAAAGCTCGATGGAAAGCTTATCTGTTCCTTTTCAGATGGCATTAACATATTTTACGAAAAGTCACAAGAAATAAAATTATTTTGATCAAAACTAAAATATCCTCAAAATCATTGAAAAAGAAGTAGCTTATCAGACGAAAATATGCCTTATCTAATATGAGACATTTAAATTTTTTCAATTACATAAATGGGTGGAATTTTATTCAGAATTAATAGTTTTTTACATGGATAAAAATTCGTTTAATTTTTTCCCATTAAATACTAGAATTATAGAAAAGTACTTTGCGAAAAGAATCGGTAGTAGGACGGAAACGTGTTGACCACCGATTAGTTTTTTGCTAATAACTCTTGCATCCTTTGACCGATTTCTTCGACTAAGAGCTCGATGGAAAGCTTATCTGGCATTTTATTCAGAATTAATAGTTTTTTACATGGACAAAAAATTCGTTTAATTTTTTCCCATTAAATACTAGAATTATAGAAAAGTACTTAGCGAAAAGAATCGGTAGTAGGACGGAAACGTGTTGACCTCCGATTAGTTTTTTGCTAATAACTCTTGCATCCTTCGACCGATTTCTTCGACTAAGAGCTCGATGGAAAGCTTATCTGGCATTTTATTCAGAATTAATAGTTTTTTACATGGACAAAGAATTCGTTTAATTTTTTCCCATTAAATACTAGAATTATAGAAAAGTACTTTGCGAAAAGAATCGGTAGTAGGACGGAAACGTGTTGACCACCGATTAGTTTTTTGCTAATAACTCTTGCATCCTTCGACCGACTTCTTCGACTAAGAGCTCGATGGAAAGCTTATCTGTTTCTCTTTCAGATGGCATTAACATATTTTATGAAAAGTCATAAGAAATAAAATTTTTTTGATCAAAACTAAAATAACCTCGAAATCATTGAAAAAGAAGTAGCTTATCAGACGAAAATATGCCTTATCTTATAAGAGAGATTTTAATTTTTTTAATTGCATAAATGGGCGGTATTTTATTCAGAATTAATAGTTTTTTACATGGACAGAATTAAAAGTTTTTTACATGGACAAAAAATTCGTTTAATTTTTTCCCATTAAATACTAGAATAATAGAAAAGTACTTTGAGAAAAGAATCGGCAGTAGGATGGAATCGTGTTGACCACCGATTAGTTTTTTGCTAATAACTCTTGCATCCTTCGATCGACTTCTTCGACTAAAAGCTCGATGGAAAGCTTATCTGTTCCTTTTCAGATGGCATTAACATATTTTACGAAAAGTCACAAGAAATAAAATTATTTTGATCAAAACTAAAATATCCGCGAAATCATTGAAAAAGAAGTAGCTTATCAGACGAAAATATGCCTTATCTAATATGAGACATTTAAATTTTTTCAATTACATAAATGGGTGGAATTTTATACAGAATTAATAGTTTTTTACATGGATAAAAATTCGTTTAATTTTTTCCCATTAAATACTAGAATTATAGAAAAGTACTTTGCGAAAAGAATCGGTAGTAGGACGGAAACGTGTTGACCACCGATTAGTTTTGTACTAATAACTCTTGCATATTTCGACCGACTTCTTCGACTAAAAGCTCGATGGAAAGCTTATCTGTTCCTTTTCAGATGGCATTAACATATTTTACGAAAAGTCACAAGAAATAAAATTATTTTGATCAAAACTAAAATATCCTCGAAATCATTGAAAAAGAAGTAGCTTATCAGACGAAAATATGCCTTATCTAATATGAGACATTTAAATTTTTTAAATTACATAAATGGGTGGAATTTTATTCAGAATTAATAGTTTTTTACATGGATAAAAATTCGTTTAATTTTTTCCCATTAAATACTAGAATTATAGAAAAGTACTTTGCGAAAAGAATCGGTAGTAGGACGGAAACGTGTTGACCACCGATTAGTTTTTTGCTAATAACTCTTGCATCCTTTGACCGATTTCTTCGACTAAGAGCTCGATGGAAAGCTTATCTGGCATTTTATTCAGAATTAATAGTTGTTTACATGGACAAAAAATTCGTTTAATTTGTTCCCGTTAAATACTAGAATTATAGAAAAGTACTATGCGAAAAGAATCGGCAGTAGGACGGAAACGTGTTGACCACCGATTAGTTTTTTGCTAATAACTCTTGCATCCTTCGACCGACTTCTTCGACTAAGAGCTCGATGGAAAGCTTATCTGTTCCTCTTTCAGATGGCATTAACATATTCTACGAAAAGACATAAGAAATAAAATTTTTTTGATCAAAACTAAAATATCATCGAAATCATTGAAAAAGAAGTAGCTTATCAGACGAAAATATGCCTTATCTTATAAGAGAGATTTAAATTTTTTTAATTGCATAAATGAGCGGCATTTTATTCAGAATTAATAGTTTTTTACATGGACAAAAAATTCGTTTAATTTTTTCCCATTATATACTAGAATTATAGAAAAGTACTTTGAGAAAAGAATCGGCAGTAGGATGGAATCGTGTTGACCACCGATTAGTTTTTTGCTAATAACTCTTGCATCCTTCGACCGACTTCTTCGACTAAGAGCTCGATGGAAAGCTTATCTGTTCCTCTTTGAGATGGCATTAACATATTTTACGAATAGTCATAAGAAATAAAATTTTTTTGATCAAAACTAAAATATCCTCGAAATCATTGAAGAAGAAGTACCTTATCAAACGAAAATATGCCTTATCTAATACGAGACATTTAAATTTTTTTAATTGCATAAATGGGCGGCATTTTATTCAGAATTAATAGTTTTTTACATGGACAAAAAATTCATTTAATTTTTTCCCATTAAATACTAGAATTATAGAAAAGTACTTAGCGAAAAGAATCGGTAGTAGGACGGAAACGTGTTGAACTCCGATTAGTTTTTTGCTAATAACTCTTGCATCCTTCGACCGATTTCTTCGACTAAGAGCTCGATGGAAAGCTTATCTGGCATTTTATTCAGAATTAATAGTTTTTTACATGGACAAAGAATTCGTTTAATTTTTTCCCATTAAATACTAGAATTATAGAAAAGTACTTTGCGAAAAGAATCGGCAGTAGGACGGAAACGTGTTGACCACCGATTAGTTTTCTGCTAATAACTCTTGCATCCTTCGACCGACTTCTTCGACTAAGAGCTCGATGGAAAGCTTATCTGTTTCTCTTTCAGATGGCATTAACATATTTTACGAAAAGTCATAAGAAATAAAATTTTTTTGATCAAAACTAAAATAAGCTCGAAATCATTGAAAAAGAAGTAGCTTATCAGACGAAAATATGCCTCATCTTATAAGAGAGATTAAAATTTTTTTAATTGCATAAATGGGCGGTATTTTATTCAGAATTAATAGTTTTTTACATGGACAGAATTAAAAGTTTTTTACATGGACAAAAAATTCGTTTAATTTTTTCCCATTAAATACTAGAATTTTTTCCCATTAAATACTAGAATTATAGAAAAGTACTTAGCGAAAAGAATCGGTAGTAGGACGGAAACGTGTTGAACTCCGATTAGTTTTTTGCTAATAACTCTTGCATCCTTCGACCGATTTCTTCGACTAAGAGCTCGATGGAAAGCTTATCTGGCATTTTATTCAGAATTAATAGTTTTTTACATGGACAAAGAATTCGTTTAATTTTTTCCCATTAAATACTAGAATTATAGAAAAGTACTTTGCGAAAAGAATCGGCAGTAGGACGGAAACGTGTTGACCACCGATTAGTTTTCTGCTAATAACTCTTGCATCCTTCGACCGACTTCTTCGACTAAGAGCTCGATGGAAAGCTTATCTGTTCCTCTTTCAGATGGCATTAACATATTCTACGAAAAGACATAAGAAATAAAATTTTTTTGATCAAAACTAAAATATCATCGAAATCATTGAAAAAGAAGTAGCTTATCAGACGAAAATATGCCTTATCTTATAAGAGAGATTTAAATTTTTTTAATTGCATAAATGAGCGGCATTTTATTCAGAATTAATAGTTTTTTACATGGACAAAAAATGCGTTTAATTTTTTCCCATTATATACTAGAATTATAGAAAAGTACTTTGAGAAAAGAATCGGCAGTAGGATGGAATCGTGTTGACCACCGATTAGTTTTTTGCTAATAACTCTTGCATCCTTCGACCGACTTCTTCGACTAAGAGCTCGATGGAAAGCTTATCTGTTCCTCTTTGAGATGGCATTAACATATTTTACGAATAGTCATAAGAAATAAAATTTTTTTGATCAAAACTAAAATATCCTCGAAATCATTGAAAAAGAAGTAGCTTATCAGACGAAAATATGCCTTATCTTATAAGAGAGATTTAAATTTTTTTAATTGCATAAATGGGCGGTATTTTATTCAGAATTAATAGTTTTTTACATGGACAGAATTAAAAGTTTTTTACATGGACAAAAAATTCGTTTAATTTTTTCCCATTAAATACTAGAATAATAGAAAAGTACTTTGAGAATAGAATCGGCAGTAGGATGGAATCGTGTTGACCACCGATTAGTTTTTTGCTAATAACTCTTGCATCCTTCGATCGACTCTAAGAGCTCGATGGAAAGCTTATCTGTTCCTCTTTCAGATGGCATTAACATATTTCACGAAAAGTCATAAGAAATAAAATTTTTTTGATAAAAACTAAAACATCCTCGAAATCATTGAAGAAGAAGTACCTTATCAAACGAAAATATGCCTTATCTAATACGAGACGTTTAAGTTTTTTTAAATGCATAAATGGGCGGCATTTTATTCAGAATTAATAGTTTTTTACATGGACAAAAAATTCGTTTAATTTTTTCCCATTAAATACTAGAATTATAGAAAAGTACTTTGCGAAAATAATCGGTAGTAGGACGGAAACGTGTTGACCACCAATTAGTTTTTTGCTAATAACTCTTGCATCCTTCGACCGATTTCTTCGACTAAGAGCTCGATGGAAAGCTTATCTGGCATTTTATTCAGAATTAATAGTTTTTTACATGGACAAAGAATTCGTTTAGTTTTTTCCCATTAAATACTAGAATTATAGAAAAGTACTTTGCGAAAAGAATCGGCAGTAGGACGGAAACGTGTTGACCACCGATTAGTTTTTTGCTAATAACTCTTGCATCCTTCGACCGACTTCTTCGACTAAGAGCTCGATGGAAAGCTTATCTGTTCCTCTTTCAGATGGCATTAACATATTTTACGAAAAGTCATAAGAAATAAAATTTTTTTGATCAAAACTAAAATAACCTCGAGGTCGGCGAAAACTCCTCTGACTGAACCCTCCCCGAGGGTGCCGGCTGGGCAATGGATACTGCATTGTCTCGGGCAACCGAGGGATGCTAGCATCTCTTGCCTGTCCGCAGGACCTTGCAGTGTCTAGCAAAGGTGACGGACCCAAGTCTCTCAGACCTAGTCTGAGAGGCTTGGGTCCGAAGCCATGGTCAGAGGTACTTGGCAGCAAGTATAAACTGCATCACCCTTATGATGGGACGGAAGAACAGTAGAGAAGCACGGGCTGGGATGTCAGCCCAAACGTCGGTGGGAGGTGTGACCGCTACCACCGGCGGGCACGGGGAGGAGCAATCCTATCTGCGTGTCGCCAGTGGTCACAGTGACGGAACGCGCGCGAGTGCGCTCCGTCGCCAGGAGGGTACAGAGCTGGAACCAACTTCCACAGAGTCGGAGTTTGTGTTCACAGGCCCATCGATGCCGGCTGCCGAGCTAGCGCTTGCGCTAGCGGAGCCGCCGCTAGACGATGAGTCATCGAGCACAGATGAAGGTGAAGTGACGGTTGTCCAGGAACAACCCAAAAAGACCATAGCAGACGATGATCTCAAACGCAAACGGCTGTCTGGGTACAAGACCTCTCTAAAGTTCCTTAAGGGACTGGAGGGTCGCGACCCGGGTTCGCTGAGCGGCCGAGAAAAGAGACTGCGCAAAAAGCATGAGTACAACGTGCGACTGTATCTGAGACTTGCTGGCCCGCCTGGTAACACTCAGACCGCCGCACAAAGTACGAGTGCTCTGTGCCGAGGGAAACCTGCCGCAGCCACACCCCCCGTAAAGGAGGGAACGGCTAGCAAGAGTACCGCACCGGCCAATAAGAGACAAAGGTCTGATGACTCGGCGAAGGCTTCGGAGAGCAAGCGGAAACGTCCAGGGGAATTTCTGGCAAGCTTAA
Source organism: Phortica okadai (assembly GCA_034638295.1). NCBI lineage: Eukaryota > Metazoa > Arthropoda > Insecta > Diptera > Drosophilidae > Phortica > Phortica okadai. Next base: position 24,291,981 of record CM067850.1, on the reverse strand, counting down.
GCTCGAAACCGGAGCTGCAGGTGGCCATTATCGATAGGAGGGACCCGGAAGGGAAACTCACTACCGAGAACTGGCTCATCCTTGAAGGGTCAATCAACCGGGCGATAGCAGATGCCATCACTCGGCCAGAAAATCCCTTCGTGGCAGAGTTTGACGGTATCAACTGGTACAAGGGTGTCAAGGTTGTGGCATGTGCCAATGAGGAGTCCCTGCGGCTCCTCAAGGACACATTGCTGGAACTAGACGCCCCCTGGCCGGGTGCTAAGATTGATGTCGTCCCCGTGGACCAAATTCCGGCTCGAACGATTATTAAGGTCTGGATCCCACCCCCAATTATGGAGGATCGAACCACCCTCTTATTGATCAAGAGCCAGAACGCGGACTGCGACACCGGGGATTGGACAATCAAGAGAGGGCTGGCCCGCGACAAGGGAAACGGCAAGGACCTCTGGATCAGTATTGGTCCGGAGTCCAGACGCCAACTCCTGAGCAGGCAGGGCCGTCTGAAGATGGGAATGGGTTGCCTTCGGGCAATCATTCCTGGAGGCGCCGGGCGCGAAGATGATAGGGCAACCGGAGAGACTTAAGGTGGTGCAGATTAATCTGCATCATTCAAGGGTCCCCTCGATCGACCTACTACGGTGGATGGACAGGGAGAGGGTAGACGTGGCTCTTATCCAGGAGCCCTGGATCGTGAGTGAAAGGGTTTGCGGTTTAGGTGCCCGCGGCTACAATCTCCTTGTCCCTACAACTGTAGGTAAGTCCAGAACCTGTATCGTGGTAAGAACCGGACTTAATGTTCTTTTCTCTTCCCGTTACAGCAACAACGACCTGACGGTAGTGTTATGCGAGCGAAGGAACGGTACTATACCTGGCCTCGGCATATCTACCGTATGAAGAGAGGGATCCACCATCAGAGAGCGTCCGAGCCCTTATTCGGCATGCGCAGGAGGAGGGCACGGACTTAATCCTGGGGTGTGATGCCAATGCTCACCATACTATGTGGGGAAGCAAGGATATTAACGTGAGAGGAGAATCGCTGTGTGAATTCATGTCGTGCACAAATATTAATGTGTGTAACCGGGGTGACCACCCCACATTTCGCAATAAGAACCGTGCTGAGGTTATTGACATAACCCTAGCGACCAACAGTGACTCTCTCTCTGTTGTAGACTGGCACGTATCCACGGAATGTTCCTTCTCGGACCATTACAGGATAGTGTTCGAAGTAGAATGGTTCAGAGAGGCCAAACGCCCCTTCAGGAACCCAAAACGAACTGACTGGGTCAAGTTCTCTCAACTTGTCAAGGAGTTACTCCCAAACCACCCAGTGGGTAGGCTGGACAACCCGGACAAACTGGAGAAATCGACCAGGACCGTCACGGAAGCTCTGTGTAAGGCCTTCATCAAATCCTGTCTTATCAGCCGTCCTCCAAAGTCAAACCGCAACAGGAGGTGGACACCGGAGCTCGGAAGGATACGGAAGGAAACGAGAAGACTCTACAACAGAGCGAAAGACAGAAACTGCCAGGTGGACTGGGATGCCTACCACCTCAGTTTCAAAGTCTTCAAGAAAGAATGTAGGAAGGCCAAAAGAGATTCTTGGGCCGCTTTCTGCGAGGATCTGACCAGCACCACAGAAGCGTCCAGACTTCGAAGGTTGCTAGCGAAAGATCCAGCCACACCAGGCTTGCTTTGCGATCTGGATGGCAAATTCGCTAAAGACAGCCAGGAGTCTCTACAACTCCTCATGAACACACACTTTCCGGGATGCTTGGAAGCTGACGATGAACCTGGGTTTAGCATCAGCGAAGAGCCGGAACAGGCAGTGGACCTGGGGGGTGAGGCCGTAGTAAGGGAAATCCTTACCAAAGAAAAGATAATCTGGGCTATCAAGTCGTTCCATCCCAACAAATCAGCTGGACCGGATGACATCAGACCGGCCATGATGCAAGCGGTGAGTGAGCACCTATCGCAATGGCTACTGGAAATCTTCAGGGGATGTCTCCTCACAGGATACATCCCAAGGTACTGGAGAGAAGTGAGGGTGGCTTTCATTCCCAAAGCAGGAAAGATCAACCTTTGCTCACCAAAAGATTATAGGCCCATTAGTCTTTCATCGTTTTTATTGAAAACATTGGAGAGACTCCTGTACCTGCATCTCAGAAGTAAGCTGACACCTCACACTTTCAGCGCATCTCAATACGCCTATCTTAAGGGTAGATCAGTTGAGACCGCTTTGCACGAGGTAGTTAGCACAATTGAAAAAACATTGCGGAGAAAGGAGTTTACGTTGGCGGCTTTTCTGGACATAGAAGGTGCCTTCAACAATGTCAGGATCGAGTCTATTACGACTGCACTTGTCAAAATTGGCTCACACCCGACAATCACTCGATGGCTTAGCAACATGCTCAGCCACAGAGTGATAAACGCCCAACTCTGCACCTCGAAAATTATGAGAAAGGTGGTCAGGGGAACTCCGCAAGGGGGTGTCATATCTCCCTTGCTGTGGAACCTTGTCCTTAATGATCTTCTCCTAAAACTGGAAAATAGGGGATGTAGAGTGACGGCCTATGCAGACGACCTGGTGCTTATGGTAACAGGCAGATTCCTGCCTACAATCAGTGAGCTCCTAAACGGCGCATTGGGCCTAACTCTTCGATGGGCAGAGCAGAACGGTCTGGGGGCCAACCCACAAAAGACCGAGCTGGTTTTGTTCACCCGGAAATATAAGATCCCAAGCTTCAAACTCCCGACACTGGGCGGAACGGAGCTTGTGCTTTCAAAGGAGGCCAAGTACCTTGGAGTAATCCTCGACTCTAAACTCTCCTGGAGGAGGAACTCGGAGGAGAGGATGAAAAAGGCACTACAGGCCTTTTTTGTATGCAAAAAGACTTTCGGTAAAGGATGGGGACTGCAACCGTATATCATTCATTGGTTTTACACAGCAGTCGTCAGACCTATACTTACTTATGGAGCGCTGGTTTGGTGGGAGGCGGGTCACACCAACTCCCATCTAAACAACCTCCGCAAGGTACAAAGACTCGCTTGCCTGGGAGTAACAGGATGCATTCGTTCTACCCCCCAGGCAGCGCTTGACGTGATGTTGAATCTGGAACCAATTGGAGTCTCCCTCAAGCACGTGGCAGCAAGAAGTGCAGTCAGGCTGCTAGCCCAGGGCTTTCTTAAGCCTTGTGTTGCGGGCCACAGTACCATCCTACGCTCAGTAGGAACCTCTGTGGCAGATGAGAACGACTACTGGGTTTCAGATCTCAAATGGGAAGACAAATTTACTGTCGAATTAACTAATAGAGCAGATTGGCAACTCGAAACTCCCGTGAGGCAGAACGAGTTGTCAATCTATACAGACGGCTCGAAGACGAAGGAAGGAACTGGATCGGGGGTCTACTCTGATGACCCTTCGGTTCAACTCTCTTTTCGTCTTCCTGACTATTGCAGCGTGTTCCAAGCGGAGATCTACGCCGTTTTGCAGGCGGCTAAATTGATACACACCTTGAGTGAGAGCCCGAGGAACGTATCGATCTACGTTGATAGCCAAGCAGCGCTTAAAGCTCTCTCGTCGAACACGGTAAAGAGTAAACTCATCCGGGACACGGTTTTGGCACTGAACCGGTGTCAACCGCACTCAATCAGACTGGTCTCGGTGCCGGGCCACATGGGTGTGCCTGGTAACGAGGCGGCTGACGAGTGCGCTAGATCTGGTTCAGCGTTAGAAATAAGTCTCGTGGTGAAAGACATTAAAAGGCCAATCCAGTACGTCCTATCGGAACTTGACAGTACCATGAGGACTGTGGCTGCCGAACACTGGATAGCAGTACTGGGCTGCGAGGGGTCCAAGGCATTATGGCCAAGATACAATTCGAAGCGCACTTCCGAGCTCCTACACTTAACAAAGAACAGGATAAGGATGTTGACAGGAGTCTTAACGGGACACTGCTACATTGGGCGTATGGCCCAACGGTACGGCGTATCCCAACAAGACTACTGTCGTAGCTGTGAAAACGAAGATGAGATTGAGAGTGTCCAACACCTTCTCTGCGACTGCCCTGCACTTCTGAGGAGGAGAACCCAATTTTTGGGAAGACCCTTCTTTGACGAACTGGGCAGTCTAGCGAACGCGCACCTGGAGGACCTGGCACTCTTCCTGGATTCCACTGGGTGGTTCCGTGGGCTGCCGAAGCCCAGTGGGACTGGCCATTAGAACCAGGAAAAACGGAATGACCCTTCTCCCATCCATTATCCCAGCAACCCTACCCGATCCCATCTATCCCTCCAGTATATAAATCAGGCAACACAATGGACCTAATGGTCACTGGGTGCTCTCGACTTCGGTTGAGCTGCCTGTTCAACCTAACCTAACCTAAAATAACCTCGAAATCATTGAAAAAGAAGTAGCTTATCAGACGAAAATATGCCTTATCTTATAAGAGAGATTTACATTTTTATACTTTTCACGTATGTGAAATAGTATAATAACTTTGTGCTGAAGTTTGTAACAGATCGAAATATTCATTTCCGACTATATAAAGTATATATATTCTTGATCAGGACGACAAGACGAGTTGATTTAGCCATGTCCGTCTGTCCGTCTGTCTGTATATATACAATCTCCTACCACAGTTTTTAAGATATCGAGCTGAAATTTTGCACAGAGACTTCTTATTCGTGCAGTCAACTCATTTGTCAGATCCAGCCATATCGGACCACTGGAACTGGTAGCCCCCATACGAAAAGAAGAAGAAAAATGAACAAAACTTGAATCGTTGTATGGAAAACTTTTTTGTTTTGTATGATAGAGTGCTGAAATTTTAAACATAGTAGTTCTACATAGTCCGACTACATGCCTGAAAGTTTCAATGAGATTGGACATCTGGAACTGGTAGCTCCCATACAAAATGAAGAAGAGGAAGAGAAGCAATATTCACGTCGTTGTATGGACAACTTTTTTGTTTTTCAACCAATTGACTTGAAATTTTAAAGTTATGTTCTTGGGGAGGAACGAAAACTATTTTGACCAAAAATGGGCGTAGCCACGCGCACTTCTAGCGAAAATTGACCCGTTGTATGAAAAACTTTTTTGTTTTTTAACCAATTGACTTGAAATTTTAAAGTTATGTTCTTAGGAAGGAATGAAAACTATTTTGACCAAAAGTGGGCGTAGCCAGGGGTAGCCACGCCCACTTATAGCGAAAATTGACCCGTTGTATGGAAAACTTTTTTGTTTTTCAACCAATTGACTTGAAACTCTACAGTTATGTTCTTAGGGAGGAATGAAAACTATTTTGACCAAAAGTGGGCGTAGCCCCGCCCACTTATAGCAAAAATTGACCCGTTGTATGGAAAACTTTTTTGTTTTTCAACGAATTGACTTGAAACTTTACAGTTATGTTCTTAGGGAGGAATGAAAACTATTTTGACCAAAAGTGGGCGTGGCCACGCCCTTTTATAGCGAAATTTGACCCGTTGTATGGAAAACTTTTGTGTTTTTGAACCAATTGACTTGAAACTTTACAGTTATGTTCTTAGGGAGGAATGAAAACAATTTTGACCAAAAATGGGCGCGGCCACGCCTTTTTATAGCGAAATTTGACCCGTTGTATGAAAAACTTTTTTGTTTTTTAACCAATTGACTTGAAACTTTACAGTTATGTTCTTAGGGAGGAATGAAAACAATGTTGACCAAAAGTGGGCGTGGCCACGCCCTTTTTTAGTGAAAATTGACCCGTTGTATGGAAAACTTTTTTTTTTTTAACCAATTGACTTGAAACTTTACAGTTATGTTCTTAGGGAGGCATGAAAACTATTTTGACCCAAAGTGAGCGTAGCCACGCCCACTTCTAGCGAAATTTGACCCGTTGTATGGACAACTTTTTTGTTTTTCAACCAATTGACTTGAAACTTTGCAGTTATGTTCTTAGGCAGGAATGAAAACTGTTTTGACCAAAAGTGGGCGTGCCCACGCCTTTTTTTTTAGCGAAAATTGACCAATTGACTTGAAACCTTACAGTTATCTTCTTAGAGAGGAATGAAAACAATTTTGACCAAAAGTGGGCGCGGCCACGCCTTTTTATAGCGAAATTTGACCCGTTGTATGAAAAACTTTTTTGTTTTTTAACCAATTGGCTTGAAACTTTACAGTTATGTTCTTAGGGAGGAATGAAAACAATGTTGACCAAAAGTGGGCGTGGCCACGCCCTTTTTTAGTGAAAATTGACCCGTTGTATGGAAAACTTTTTTTTTTTTAACCAATTTACTTGAAACTTTACAGTTATGTTCTTAGGGAGGCATGAAAACTATTTTGACCCAAAGTGAGCGTAGCCACGCCCACTTATCGCAAAACTTGAACCGCTGTATGGAAAACTTTTTTGTTTTTTAACCAATTGACTTGAAACCTTACAGTTATGTTGTTAGGGAGGCATGAAAACTATTCATTTAGTTTTTTAGTGACACAACGTGAAAAGAATTATAGCTTCAGCCTTGCTGAAGATAGCGTCCTTACTGGTTTTAATTGCTTAAATGGGCGGTATTTTATTCAGAATTAATAGTTTTTTACATGGACAGAATTAAAAGTTTTTTACATGGACAAAGAATTCGTTTAATTTTTTCCCATTAAATACTAGAATTATAGAAAAGTACTTTGCGAAAAGAATCGGCAGTAGGACGGAAACGTGTTGACCACCGATTAGTTTTTTGCTAATAACTCTTGCATCCTTCGACCGACTTCTTCGACTAAGAGCTCGATGGAAAGCTTATCTGTTCCTCTTTCAGATGGCATTAACATATTTTACGAAAAGTCATAAGAAATAAAATTTTTTTGATCAAAACTAAAATAACCTCGAAATCATTGAAAAAGAAGTAGTTTATCAGACGAAAATATGCCTTATCTTATAAGAGAGATTTAAATTTTTTTTAAGTGCATAAATGGGCGGCATTTTATTCAGAATTAATAGTTTTTTACATGGACAAAAAATTCGTTTAATTTTTTCCCATTAAATACTAGAATTATAGAAAAGTACTTTGAGAAAAGAATCGGCAGTAGGATGGAATCGTGTTGACCACCGATTAGGTTTTTGCTAAAAAGTCTTGCAAGCTTCGACCGACTTCTTCGACTAAGAGCTCGATGGAAAGCTTATTTGTTCCTCTTTGAGATGGCATTAACATATTTCACGAAAAGTCATAAGAAATAAAATTTTTTTGATCAAAACTAAAATATCCTCGAAATCATTGAAGAAGAAGTACCTTATCAAACGAAAATATGCCTTATCTAATACGAGACGTTTAAATTTTTTTAATTGCATAAATGGGCGGCATTTAATTCAGAATTAATAGTTTATACATGGACAAAAAATTCGTTTAATTTTTTCCCATTAAATACTAGAATTATAGAAAAGTTCTTTGCGAAAAGAATCGGTAGTAGGACGGAAACGTGTTGACCACCGATTAGTTTTTTGCTAATAACTCTTGCATCCTTCGACCGATTTCTTCGACTAAGAGCTCGATGGAAAGCTTATCTGGCATTTTATTCAGAATTAATAGTTTTTTACATGGACAAAGAATTCGTTTAATTTTTTTTCCATTAAATACTAGAATTATAGAAAAGTACTTTGCGAAAAGAATCGGCAGTAGGACGGAAACGTGTTGACCACCGATTAGTTTTTTGCTAATAACTCTTGCATCCTTCGACCGACTTCTTCGACTAAGAGCTCGATGGAAAGCTTATCTGTTCCTCTTTCAGATGGCATTAACATATTTCACGAAAAGTCATAAGAAATAAAATTTTTTTGATCAAAACTAAAATATCCTCGAAATCATTGAAGAAGAAGTACCTTATCAAACGAAAATATGCCTTATCTAATACGAGACGTTTAAATTTTTTTAATTGCATAAATGGGCAGCATTTAATTCAGAATTAATAGTTTATACATGGACAAAAAATTCGTTTAATTTTTTCCCATTAAATACTAGAATTATAGAAAAGTACTTTGCGAAAAGAATCGGTAGTAGGACGGAAACGTGTTGACCACCGATTTCTTCGACTAAGAGCTCGATGGAAAGCTTATCTGGCATTTTATTCAGAATTAATAGTTTTTTACATGGACAAAAAATTCGTTTAATTTTTTCCCATTAAATACTAGAATTATAGAAAAGTACTTTGCGAAAAGAATCGGCAGTAGGACGGAAACGTGTTGACCACCGATTAGTTTTTTTCTAATAACTCTTGCATCCTTCGACCGACTTCTTCGACTAAGAGCTCGATGGAAAGCTTATCTGTTCCTCTTTCAGATGGCATTAACATATTTTACGAAAAGTCATAAGAAATAAAATTTTTTTGATCAAAACTAAAATAACCTCGAAATCATTGAAAAAGAAGTAGCTTATCAGACGAAAATATGCCTTATCTTATAAGAGAGATTTAAATTTTTTTAAGTGCATAAATGGGCGGCATTTTATTCAGAATTAATAGTTTTTTACATGGACAAAAAATTCGTTTAATTTTTTCCCATTAAATACTAGAATTATAGAAAACTACTTTGAGAAAAGAATCGGCAGTAGGATGGAATCGTGTTGACCACCGATTAGTTTTTTGCTAAAAAGTCTTGCAAGCTTCGACCGACTTCTTCGACTAAGAGCTCGATGGAAAGCTTATTTGTTCCTCTTTGAGATGGCATTAACATATTTCACGAAAAGTCATAAGAAATAAAATTTTTTTGATCAAAACTAAAATATCCTCGAAATCATTGAAGAAGAAGTACCTTATCAAACGAAAATATGCCTTATCTAATACGAGACATTTAAATTTTTTTAATTGCATAAATGGGCGGCATTTTATTCATAATTAATAGTTCTTTGCATGGACAAAAAATTCGTTTAATTTTTTCCCATTAAATACTAGAATTATAGAAAAGTACTTTGAGGAAAGAATCGGCAGTAGGATGGAATCGTGTTGACCACCGATTAGTTTTTTGCTAATAACTCTTGCATCCTTCGACCGACTTCTTCGACTAAGAGCTCGATGGAAAGCTTATCTGTTCCTCTTTCAGATGGCATTAACATATTTCACGAAAAGTCATAAGAAATAAAATTTTTTTGATCAAAACTAAAATATCCTCGAAATCATTGAAGAAGAAGTACCTTATCAAACGAAAATATGCCTTATCTAATACGAGACGTTTAAATTTTTTTAATTGCATAAATGGGCGGCATTTTATTCAGAATTAATAGTTTTTTACATGGACAAAAAATTCGTTTAATTTTTTCCCATTAAATACTAGAATTATAGAAAAGTACTTTGCGAAAAGAATCGGTAGTAGGACGGAAACGTGTTGACCACCGATTAGTTTTTTGCTAATAACTCTTGCATCCTTCGACCGATTTCTTCGACTAAGAGCTCGATGGAAAGCTTATCTGGCATTTTATTCAGAATTAATAGTTTTTTACATGGACAAAGAATTCGTTTAATTTTTTCCCATTAAATACTAGAATTATAGAAAAGTACTTTGCGAAAAGAACCGGCAGTAGGACGGAAACGTGTTGACCACCGATTAGTTTTTTTCTAATAACTCTTGCATCCTTCGACCGATTTCTTCGACTAAGAGCTCGATGGAAAGCTTATCTGGCATTTTATTCAGAATTAATAGTTTTTTACATGGACAAAGAATTCGTTTAATTTTTTCCCATTAAATACTAGAATTATAGAAAAGTACTTTGCGAAAAGAACCGGCAGTAGGACGGAAACGTGTTGACCACCGATTAGTTTTTTGCTAATAACTCTTGCATCGTTCGACTGACTTCTTAGACTAAGAGCTCGATGGAAAGCTTATTGTTCCTCTTTCAGATGGCATTAACATATTTTACGAAAAGTCATAAGAAATAAAATTTTTTTGATCAAAACTAAAATAACCTCGAAATCATTGAAAAAGAAGTAGCTTATCAGACGAAAATATGCCTTATCTTATAAGAGAGATTTAAATTTTTTTAATTGCATAAATGGGCGGTATTTTATTCAGAATTAATAGTTTTTTACATGGACAGAATTAAAAGTTTTTTACATGGACAAAAAATTCGTTTAATTTTTTCCCATTAAATACTAGAATTATAGAAAAGTACTTTGAAGAAAGAATCGGCAGTAGGATGGAATCGTGTTGACCACCGATTAGTTTTTTGCTAATAACTCTTGCATCATTCGACCGACTTCTTCGACTAAGAGCTCGATGGAAAGCTTATCTGTTCCTCTTTCAGATGGCATTAACATATTTCACGAAAAGTCATAAGAAATAAAATTTTTTTGATCAAAACTAAAATATCCTCGAAATCATTGAAGAAGAAGTACCTTATCAAACGAAAATATGCCTTATCTAATACGAGACGTCTAAATTTTTTTAATTGCATAAATGGGCGGCATTTTATTCAGAATTAATAGTTTTTTACATGCACAAAAAATTCGTTTAATTTTTTCCCATTAAATACTAGAATTATAGAAAAGTACTTTGAGAAAAGAATCGGCAGTAGGATGGAATCGTGTTGACCGCCGATCAGTTTTTTGCTAATAACTCTTGCATCCGTTGACCGACTTCTTCGACTAAGAGCTCGATGGAAAGCTTATCTGTTCCTCTTTGAGATGGCATTAACATATTTCACGAAAAGTCATAAGAAATAAAATTTTTTTGATCAAAACTAAAATATCGTCGAAATCATTGAAGAAGAAGGACCTTATCAAACGAAAATATGCCGTATCTAATACGAGACATTTAAATTTTTTTAATTGCATAAATGGGCGGCATTTTATTCAGAGTTAATAGTTTTTTATATGGACAAAAAATTCGTTTAATTTTTTCCCATTAAATACTAGAATTATAGAAAAGTACTTTGCGAAAAGAATCGGTAGTAGGACGGAAACGTGTTGACCACCAATTAGTTTTTTGCTAATAACTCTTGCATCCTTCGATTGATTTCTTCGACTAAGAGCTCGATGGAAAGCTTATCTGGCATTTTATTCAGAATTAATAGTTTTTTACATGGACAAAAAATTCGTTTAATTTTTTCCCGTTAAATACTAGAATTATAGAAAAGTACTTTGCGAAAAGAATCGGTAGTAGGACGGAAACGTGTTGACAACCGATTAGTTTTTTTCTAATAACTCTTGCATCCTTCGACCGATTTCTTCGACTAAGAGCTCGATGGAAAGCTTATCTGGCATTTTATTCAGAATTAATAGTTTTTTACATGGACAAAGAATTCGTTTAATTTTTTCCCATTAAATACTAGAATTATAGAAAAGTACTTTGCGAAAAGAACCGGCAGTAGGACGGAAACGTGTTGACCACCGATTAGTTTTTTGCTAATAACTCTTGCATCGTTCGACTGACTTCTTAGACTAAGAGCTCGATGGAAAGCTTATCTGTTCCTCTTTCAGATGGCATTAACATATTTTACGAAAAGTCATAAGAAATAAAATTTTTTTGATCAAAACTAAAATAACCTCGAAATCATTGAAAAAGAAGTAGCTTATCAGACGAAAATATGCCTTATCTTATAAGAGAGATTTAAATTTTTTTAATTGCATAAATGGGCGGTATTTTATTCAGAATTAATAGTTTTTTACATGGACAGAATTAATAGTTTTTTACATGGACAAAAAATTCGTTTAATTTTTTCCCATTAAATACTAGAAATATAGAAAAGTACTTTGAGAAAAGAATCGGCAGTAGGATGGAATCGTGTTGACCACCGATTAGTTTTTTGCTAAAAAGTCTTGCAAGCTTCGACCAACTTCTTCGACTAAGAGCTCGATGGAAAGCTTATTTGTTCCTCTTTGAGATGGCATTAACATATTTCACGAAAAGTCATAAGAAATAAAATTTTTTTGATCAAAACTAAAATATCCTCGAAATCATTGAAGAAGAAGTACCTTATCAAACGAAAATATGCCTTATCTAATACGAGACATTTAAATTTTTTTAATTGCATAAATGGGCGGCATTTTATTCATAATTAATAGTTTTTTACATGGACAAAAAATTCGTTTAATTTTTTCCCATTAAATACTAGAATTATAGAAAAGTACTTTGAGAAAAGAATCGGCAGTAGGATGGAATAGTGTTGACCACCGATTAGTTTTTTGCTAATAACTCTTGCATCCTTCGACCGATTTCTTCGACTAAGAGCTCGATGGAAAGCTTATCTGGCAATTTATTCAGAATTAATAGTTTTTTACAAGGACAAAAAATTCGTTTAATTTTTTCCCATTAAATACTAGAATTATAGAAAAGTACTTTGCGAAAAGAATCGGTAGTAGGACGGAAACGTGTTGACCACCGATTAGTTTTTTGCTAATAACTCTTGCATCCTTCGACCGATTTCTTCGACTAAGAGCTCGATGGAAAGCTTATCTGGCATTTTATTCAGAATTAATAGTTTTTTACATGGACAAAGAATTCGTTTAATTTTTTTTCCATTAAATACTAGAATTATAGAAAAGTACTTTGCGAAAAGAATCGGCAGTAGGACGGAAACGTGTTGACCACCGATTAGTTTTTTGCTAATAACTCTTGCATCCTTCGACCGACTTCTTCGACTAAGAGCTCGATGGAAAGCTTATCTGTTCCTCTTTCAGATGGCATTAACATATTTCACGAAAAGTCATAAAAAATAAAATTTTTTTGATCAAAACTAAAATATCCTCGAAATCATTGAAGAAGAAGTACCTTATCAAACGAAAATATGCCTTATCTAATACGAGACGTTTAAATTTTTTTAATTGCATAAATGGGCGGCATTTTATTCAGAATTAATAGTTTATACATGGACAAAAAATTCGTTTAATTTTTTCCCATTAAATACTAGAATTATAGAAAAGTACTTTGCGAAAAGAATCGGTAGTAGGACGGAAACGTGTTGACCACCGATTTCTTCGACTAAGAGCTCGATGGAAAGCTTATCTGGCATTTTATTCAGAATTAATTGTTTTTTACATGGACAAAAAATTCGTTTAATTTTTTCCCATTAAATACTAGAATTATAGAAAAGTACTTTGCGAAAAGAATCGGCAGTAGGACGGAAACGTGTTGACCACCGATTAGTTTTTTTCTAATAACTCTTGCATCCTTCGACCGACATCTTCGACTAAGAGCTTGACGGAAAGCTTATCTGTTCCTCTTTCAGATGGCATTAACATATTTTACGAAAAGTCATAAGAAATAAAATTTTTTTGATCAAAACTAAAATAACCTCGAAATCATTGAAAAAGAAGTAGCTTATCAGACGAAAATATGCCTTATCTTATAAGAGAGATTTAAATTTTTTTAAGTGCATAAATGGGCGGCATTTTATTCAGAATTAATAGTTTTTTACATGGACAAAAAGTTCGTTTAATTTTTTCCCATTAAATACTAGAATTATAGAAAAGTACTTTGAGAAAAGAATCGGCAGTAGGATGGAATCGTGTTGACCACCGATTAGTTTTTTGCTAAAAAGTCTTGCAAGCTTCGACCGACTTCTTCGACTAAGAGCTCGATGGAAAGCTTATTTGTTCCTCTTTGAGATGGCATTAACATATTTCACGAAAAGTCATAAGAAATAAAATTTTTTTGATCAAAACTAAAATATCCTCGAAATCATTGAAGAAGAAGTACCTTATCAAACGAAAATATGCCTTATCTAATACGAGACATTTAAATTTTTTTAATTGCATAAATGGGCGGCATTTTATTCATAATTAATAGTTCTTTACATGGACAAAAAATTCGTTTAATTTTTTCCCATTAAATACTAGAATTATAGAAAAGTACTTTGAGGAAAGAATCGGCAGTAGGATGGAATCGTGTTGACCACCGATTAGTTTTTTGCTAATAACTCTTGCATCCTTCGACCGACTTCTTCGACTAAGAGCTCGATGGAAAGCTTATCTGGCATTTTATTCAGAATTAATACTTTTTTACATGGACAAAGAATTCGTTTAATTTTTTCCCATTAAATACTAGAATTATAGAAAAGTACTTTAAGAAAAGAACCGGCAGTAGGACGGAAACGTGTTGACCACCGATTAGTTTTTTGCTAATAACTCTTGCATCGTTCGACTGACTTCTTAGACTAAGAGCTCGATGGAAAGCTTATCTGTTCCTCTTTCAGATGGCATTAACATATTTTACGAAAAGTCATAAGAAATAAAATTTTTTTGATCAAAACTAAAATAACCTCGAAATCATTGAAAAAGAAGTAGCTTATCAGACGAAAATATGCCTTATCTTATAAGAGAGATTTAAATTTTTTTAATTGCATAAATGGGCGGTATTTTATTCAGAATTAATAGTTTTTTACATGGACAGAATTAATAGTTTTTTACATGGACAAAAAATTCGTTTAATTTTTTCCCATTAAATACTAGAATTATAGAAAAGTACTTTGAGAAAAGAATCGGCAGTAGGATGGAATCGTGTTGACCACCGATTAGTTTTTTGCTAAAAAGTCTTGCAAGCTTCGACCGACTTCTTCGACTAAGAGCTCGATGGAAAGCTTATTTGTTCCTCTTTGAGATGGCATTAACATATTTCACGAAAAGTCATAAGAAATAAAATTTTTTTGATCAAAACAAAAATATCGTCGAAATCATTGAAGAAGAAGTACCTTATCAAACGAAAATATGCCTTATCTAATACGAGACATTTAAATTTTTTTAATTGCATAAATGGGCGGCATTTTATTCATAATTAATAGTTTTTTACATGGACAAAAAATTCGTTTAATTTTTTCCCATTAAATACTAGAATTATAGAAAAGTACTTTGAGAAAAGAATCGGCAGTAGGATGGAATCGTGTTGACCACCGATTAGTTTTTTGCTAATAACTCTTGCATCCTTCGACCGATTTCTTCGACTAAGAGCTCGATGGAAAGCTTATCTGGCATTTTATTCAGAATTAATAGTTTTTTACATGGACAAAAAATTCGTTTAATTTTTTCCCATTAAATACTAGAATTATAGAAAAAAACTTTGCGAAAAGAATCGGTAGTAGGACGGAAACGTGTTGACCACCGATTAGTTTTTTGCTAATAACTCTTGCATCCTTCGACCGATTTCTTCGACTAAGAGCTCGATGGAAAGCTTATCTGGCATTTTATTCAGAATTAATAGTTTTTTACATGGACAAAGAATTCATTTAATTTTTTTTCCATTAAATACTAGAATTATAGAAAAGTACTTTGCGAAAAGAATCGGCAGTAGGACGGAAACGTGTTGACCACCGATTAGTTTTTTGCTAATAACTCTTGCATCCTTCGACCGACTTCTTCGACTAAGAGCTCGATGGAAAGCTTATCTGTTCCTCTTTCAGATGGCATTAACATATTTCACGAAAAGTCATAAGAAATAAAATTTTTTTGATCAAAACTAAAATATCCTCGAAATCATTGAAGAAGAAGTACCTTATCAGACGAAAATATGCCTTATCTAATACGAGACGTTTAAATTTTTTTAATTGCATAAATGGGCGGCATTTTATTCAGAATTAATAGTTTATACATGGACAAAAAATTCGTTTAATGTTTTCCCATTAAATACTAGAATTATAGAAAAGTACTTTGCGAAAAGAATCGGTAGTAGGACGGAAACGTGTTGACCACCGATTTCTTCGACTAAGAGCTCGATGGAAAGCTTATCTGGCATTTTATTCAGAATTAATAGTTTTTTACATGGACAAAAAATTCGTTTAATTTTTTCCCATTAAATACTAGAATTATAGAAAAGTACTTTGCGAAAAGAATCGGCAGTAGGACGGAAACGTGTTGACCACCGATTAGTTTTTTTCTAATAACTCTTGCATCCTTCGACCGACTTCTTCGACTAAGAGCTCGATGGAAAGCTTATCTGTTCCTCTTTCAGATGGCATTAACATATTTTACGAAAAGTCATAAGAAATAAAATTTTTTTGATCAAAACTAAAATAACCTCGAAATCATTGAAAAAGAAGTAGCTTATCAGACGAAAATATGCCTTATCTTATAAGAGAGATTTAAATTTTTTTAAGTGCATAAATGGGCGGCATTTTATTCAGAATTAATAGTTTTTTACATGGACAAAAAATTCGTTTAATTTTTTCCCATTAAATACTAGAATTATAGAAAAGTACTTTGAGAAAAGAATCGGCAGTAGGATGGAATCGTGTTGACCACCGATTAGTTTTTTGCTAATAACTCTTGCATCCTTCGACCGATTTCTTCGACTAAGAGCTCGATGGAAAGCTTATCTGGCATTTTATTCAGAATTAATACTTTTTTACATGGACAAAGAATTCGTTTAATTTTTTCCCATTAAATACTAGAATTATAGAAAAGTACTTTGAGAAAAGAATCGTCAGTAGGATGGAATCGTGTTGACCACCGATTAGTTTTTTGCTAAAAAGTCTTGCAAGCTTCGACCGACTTCTTCGACTAAGAGCTCGATGGAAAGCTTATTTGTTCCTCTTTCAGATGGCATTAACATATTTCACGAAAAGTCATAAGAAATAAAATTTTTTTGATCAAAACTAAAATATCCTCGAAATCATTGAAGAAGAAGTACCTTATCAAACGAAAATATGCCTTATCTAATACGAGACATTTAAATTTTTTTAATTGCATAAATGGGCGGCATTTTATTCATAATTAATAGTTCTTTACATGGACAAAAAATTCGTTTAATTTTTTCCCATTAAATACTAGAATTATAGAAAAGTACTTTGAGGAAAGAATCGGCAGTAGGATGGAATCGTGTTGACCACCGATTAGTTTTTTGCTAATAACTCTTGCATCCTTCGACCGACTTCTTCGACTAAGAGCTCGATGGAAAGCTTATCTGTTCCTCTTTCAGATGGCATTAACATATTTCACGAAAAGTCATAAGAAATAAAATTTTTTTGATCAAAACTAAAATATCCTCGAAATCATTGAAGAAGAAGTACCTTATCAAACGAAAATATGCCTTATCTAATACGAGACGTTTAAATTTTTTTAATTGCATAAATGGGCAGCATTTTATTCAGAATTAATAGTTTTTTACATGGACAAAAAATTCGTTTAATTTTTTCCCGTTAAATACTAGAATTATAGAAAAGTACTTTGCGAAAAGAATCGGTAGTAGGACGGAAACGTGTTGACAACCGATTAGTTTTTTTCTAATAACTCTTGCATCCTTCGACCGATTTCTTCGACTAAGAGCTCGATGGAAAGCTTATCTGGCATTTTATTCAGAATTAATACTTTTTTACATGGACAAAGAATTCGTTTAATTTTTTCCCATTAAATACTAGAATTATAGAAAAGTACTTTAAGAAAAGAACCGGCAGTAGGACGGAAACGTGTTGACCACCGATTAGTTTTTTGCTAATAACTCTTGCATCGTTCGACTGACTTCTTAGACTAAGAGCTCGATGGAAAGCTTATCTGTTCCTCTTTCAGATGGCATTAACATATTTTACGAAAAGTCATAAGAAATAAAATTTTTTTGATCAAAACTAAAATAACCTCGAAATCATTGAAAAAGAAGTAGCTTATCAGACGAAAATATGCCTTATCTTATAAGAGAGATTTAAATTTTTTTAATTGCATAAATGGGCGGTATTTTATTCAGAATTAATAGTTTCTTACATGGACAGAATTAATAGTTTTTTACATGGACAAAAAATTCGTTTAATTTTTTCCCATTAAATACTAGAATTATAGAAAAGTACTTTGAGAAAAGAATCGGCAGTAGGATGGAATCGTGTTGACCACCGATTAGTTTTTTGCTAAAAAGTCTTGCAAGCTTCGACCGACTTCTTCGACTAAGAGCTCGATGGAAAGCTTATTTGTTCCTCTTTGAGATGGCATTAACATATTTCACGAAAAGTCATAAGAAATAAAATTTTTTTGATCAAAACAAAAATATCCTCGAAATCATTGAAGAAGAAGTACCTTATCAAACGAAAATATGCCTTATCTAATACGAGACATTTAAATTTTTTTAATTGCATAAATGGGCGGCATTTTATTCATAATTAATAGTTTTTTACATGGACAAAAAATTCGTTTAATTTTTTCCCATTAAATACTAGAATTATAGAAAAGTACTTTGAGAAAAGAATCGGCAGTAGGATGGAATCGTGTTGACCACCGATTAGTTTTTTGCTAATAACTCTTGCATCCTTCGACCGATTTCTTCGACTAAGAGCTCGATGGAAAGCTTATCTGGCATTTTATTCAGAATTAATAGTTTTTTACATGGACAAAAAATTCGTTTAATTTTTTCCCATTAAATACTAGAATTATAGAAAAAAACTTTGCGAAAAGAATCGGTAGTAGGACGGAAACGTGTTGACCACCGATTAGTTTTTTGCTAATAACTCTTGCATCCTTCGACCGATTTCTTCGACTAAGAGCTCGATGGAAAGCTTATCTGGCATTTTATTCAGAATTAATAGTTTTTTACATGAACAAAGAATTCATTTAATTTTTTTTCCATTAAATACTAGAATTATAGAAAAGTACTTTGCGAAAAGAATCGGCAGTAGGACGGAAACGTGTTGACCACCGATTAGTTTTTTGCTAATAACTCTTGCATCCTTCGACCGACTTCTTCGACTAAGAGCTCGATGGAAAGCTTATCTGTTCCTCTTTCAGATGGCATTAACATATTTCACGAAAAGTCATAAGAAATAAAATTTTTTTGATCAAAACTAAAATATCCTCGAAATCATTGAAGAAGAAGTACCTTATCAGACGAAAATATGCCTTATCTAATACGAGACGTTTAAATTTTTTTAATTGCATAAATGGGCGGCATTTTATTCAGAATTAATAGTTTATACATGGACAAAAAATTCGTTTAATGTTTTCCCATTAAATACTAGAATTATAGAAAAGTACTTTGCGAAAAGAATCGGTAGTAGGACGGAAACGTGTTGACCACCGATTTCTTCGACTAAGAGCTCGATGGAAAGCTTATCTGGCATTTTATTCAGAATTAATAGTTTTTTACATGGACAAAAAATTCGTTTAATTTTTTCCCATTAAATACTAGAATTATAGAAAAGTACTTTGAGAAAAGAATCGGCAGTAGGATGGAATCGTGTTGACCACCGATTAGTTTTTTGCTAATAACTCTTGCATCCTTCGACCGATTTCTTCGACTAAGAGCTCGATGGAAAGCTTATCTGGCATTTTATTCAGAATTAATACTTTTTTACATGGACAAAGAATTCGTTTAATTTTTTCCCATTAAATACTAGAATTATAGAAAAGTACTTTGAGAAAAGAATCGGCAGTAGGATGGAATCGTGTTGACCACCGATTAGTTTTTTGCTAAAAAGTCTTGCAAGCTTCGACCGACTTCTTCGACTAAGAGCTCGATGGAAAGCTTATTTGTTCCTCTTTGAGATGGCATTAACATATTTCACGAAAAGTCATAAGAAATAAAATTTTTTTGATCAAAACTAAAATATCCTCGAAATCATTGAAGAAGAAGTACCTTATCAAACGAAAATATGCCTTATCTAATACGAGACATTTAAATTTTTTTAATTGCATAAATGGGCGGCATTTTATTCATAATTAATAGTTTTTTACATGGACAAAAAATTCGTTTAATTTTTTCCCATTAAATACTAGAATTATAGAAAAGTACTTTGAGAAAAGAATCGGCAGTAGGATGGAATCGTGTTGACCACCGATTAGTTTTTTGCTAATAACTCTTGCATCCTTCGACCGATTTCTTCGACTAAGAGCTCGATGGAAAGCTTATCTGGCATTTTATTCAGAATTAATAGTTTTTTACATGGACAAAAAATTCGTTTAATTTTTTCCCATTAAATACTAGAATTATAGAAAAAAACTTTGCGAAAAGAATCGGTAGTAGGACGGAAACGTGTTGACCACCGATTAGTTTTTTGCTAATAACTCTTGCATCCTTCGACCGATTTCTTCGACTAAGAGCTCGATGGAAAGCTTATCTGGCATTTTATTCAGAATTAATAGTTTTTTACATGGACAAAGAATTCATTTAATTTTTTTTCCATTAAATACTAGAATTATAGAAAAGTACTTTGCGAAAAGAATCGGCAGTAGGACGGAAACGTGTTGACCACCGATTAGTTTTTTGCTAATAACTCTTGCATCCTTCGACCGACTTCTTCGACTAAGAGCTCGATGGAAAGCTTATCTGTTCCTCTTTCAGATGGCATTAACATATTTCACGAAAAGTCATAAGAAATAAAATTTTTTTGATCAAAACTAAAATATCCTCGAAATCATTGAAGAAGAAGTACCTTATCAAACGAAAATATGCCTTATCTAATACGAGACGTTTAAATTTTTTTAATTGCATAAATGGGCGGCATTTTATTCAGAATTAATAGTTTTTTACATGGACAAAAAATTCGTTTAATTTTTTCCCATTAAATACTAGAATTATAGAAAAGTACTTTGAGAAAACAATCGGCAGTAGGATGGAATCGTGTTGACCACCGATTAGTTTTTTGCTAAAAAGTCTTGCAAGCTTCGACCGACTTCTTCGACTAAGAGCTCGATGGAAAGCTTATTTGTTCCTCTTTGAGATGGCATTAACATATTTCACGAAAAGTCATAAGAAATAAAATTTTTTTGATCAAAACTAAAATATCCTCGAAATCATTGAAGAAGAAGTACCTTATCAAACGAAAATATGCCTTATCTAATACGAGACGTTTAAATTTTTTTAATTGCATAAATGGGCGGCATTTTATTCAGAATTAATAGTTTTTTACATGGACAAAAAATTCGTTTAATTTTTTCCCGTTAAATACTAGAATTATAGAAAAGTACTTTGCGAAAAGAATCGGTAGTAGGACGGAAACGTGTTGACAACCGATTAGTTTTTGAAGTGAAACTTCTTTAGCATGGGTGCGATTTGAAACTCGATGAAACGACATGAGAAAGAGACAGACTATACATTTATATGATGTAGCCTGCGAGAGAATGAAATAGAACATAGAATGACAGTCTGTAGTCATAAACTGAGTAGTCATAAAGAAACCAACAACAACAACATGCTTAGTTGTAATTTTCGCATTCCTCTTCAATCGTCACTTTCGCCATCTGGCGAATATGCAACAACAACTAACCTGGCTTGTTTACTCCAAATATTACAACAATTCTTGTTGTTGTTATTTTCGGCATAAGCATGCACCGTTAGGTCGGACAGTGTGGTTGTTGCTACCTATGACACTGTCTGGGCGTATACATTGTGTTTTTTGTTGCCCGCTACTTAACATTGCTAATCAACGTCACTAATCAGCTTCATAATGTACGAGCCGCGAATTCATCTCCAATTCGCGTCCTCACAATTATGTTGAAGCCCGTTTAATTTTGCAATTGCCAATTAACCTTTCCTTTGCTGTGCTTACCAAATGAAAACAATTAACTTACAAATTCAAATTAATCCAAAAGTGAACACTAATAATAAATTATATACATACATATGTCTGTATGCAATAAATAAAGTCAGGTAGATTCTACACATTGGAGCATTGGTAGTTAACTTGCCTTTGTTATTCGGGGGACTCTCTGCACATTTAAATTAATTCTTCTTTTTCGCACTTATGCATTAAAAACTGAACACATTCCAATTTGCCCAAATATCATAGTTTATACATACATTTTTTCATAAAATTTACTATTTTTACAAGTTTTTTTTAACCATTTCAAATACAACTTTATAATTTTAAAATTATTTCAACAATTTAATTCGAATGAACTTCTCAATCTTCGAAAATAGACACAAGCATGATGGTGAGGCATTACACTGATTTTTTTCCAGCTCAAAACATTGGGTTGATTTGGGAAGCGTTTTTTATTAATGAAAATATATAAAATATTGAATAGTTTTGATGCAGAAACCATAAAGTTTATTTCTTGGTACATAATTGTTTATAATAACTTAAAGTGAAGCTGAATTCAATAAAATCTCTGAGAAAATTGTCAGAGATTTTGTAACGGCAACGCCCACTTATAGCAAAAATTGATAATTTGCATATCTCAGGTAGGCAATGAGCTAAAATAATGAAAATTAGTGTATAGGATATTAAGATAAAAATAAATTCAATCCAAAAAATGGGCGTGGCAAGGCTGAAGATAGCGTCCTTACTGGTTTTTTGGTTCTTTTAAAGAAAGTTTCACTTCGAACACGTGTACTGTGTTGCACGCGATTTTTTTTTCTAATAACTCTTGCATCCTTCGACCGATTTCTTCGACTACGAGCTCGATGGAAAGCTTATCTGGCATTTTATTCAGAATTAATAGTTTTTTACATGGACAAAGAATTCGTTTAATTTTTTCCCATTAAATACTAGAATTATAGAAAAGTACTTTGCGAAAAGAACCGGCAGTAGGACGGAAACGTGTTGACCACCGATTAGTTTTTTGCTAATAACTCTTGCATCGTTCGACTGACTTCTTAGACTAAGAGCTCGATGGAAAGCTTATCTGTTCCTCTTTCAGATGGCATTAACATATTTTACGAAAAGTCATAAGAAATAAAATTTTTTTGATCAAAACTAAAATAACCTCGAAATCATTGAAAAAGAAGTTGCTTATCAGACGAAAATATGCCTTATCTTATAAGAGAGATTTAAATTTTTTTAATTGCATAAATGGGCGGTATTTTATTCAGAATTAATAGTTTTTTACATGGACACAATTAATAGTTTTTTACATGGACAAAAAATTCGTTTAATTTTTTCCCATTAAATACTAGAATTATAGAAAAGTACTTTGAGAAAAGAATCGGCAGTAGGATGGAATCGTGTTGACCACCGATTAGTTTTTTGCTAAAAAGTCTTGCATCCTTCGACCGACTTCTTCGACTAAGAGCTCGATGGAAAGCTTATTTGTTCCTCTTTGAGATGGCATTAACATATTTCACGAAAAGTCATAAGAAATAAAATTTTTTTGATCAAAACTAAAATATCCTCGAAATCATTGAAGAAGAAGTACCTTATCAAACGAAAATATGCCTTATCTAATACGAGACGTTTAAATTTTTTTAATTGCATAAATGGGCGGCATTTTATTCAGAATTAATAGTTTATACATGGACAAAAAATTCGTTTAATTTTTTCCCATTAAATACTAGAATTATAGAAAAGTACTTTGCGAAAAGAATCGGTAGTAGGACGGAAACGTGTTGACCACCGATTTCTTCGACTAAGAGCTCGATGGAAAGCTTATCTGGCATTTTATTCAGAATTAATAGTTTTTTACATGGACAAAAAATTCGTTTAATTTTTTCCCATTAAATACTAGAATTATAGAAAAGTACTTTGCGAAAAGAATCGGCAGTAGGACGGAAACGTGTTGACCACCGATTAGTTTTTTTCTAATAACTCTTGCATCCTTCGACTGACTTCTTCGACTAAGAGCTCGATGGAAAGCTTATCTGTTCCTCTTTCAGATGGCATTAACATATTTTACGAAAAGTCATAAGAAATAAAATTTTTTTGATCAAAACTAAAATAACCTCGAAATCATTGAAAAAGAAGTAGCTTATCAGACGAAAATATGCCTTATCTTATAAGAGAGATTTAAATTTTTTTAAGTGCATAAATGGGCGGCATTTTATTCAGAATTAATAGTTTTTTACATGGACAAAAAATTCGTTTAATTTTTTCCCATTAAATACTAGAATTATAGAAAAGTACTTTGAGAAAAGAATCGGCAGTAGGATGGAATCGTGTTGACCACCGATTAGTTTTTTGCTAAAAAGTCTTGCAAGCTTCGACCGACTTCTTCGACTAAGAGCTCGATGGAAAGCTTATTTGTTCCTCTTTGAGATGGCATTAACATATTTCACGAAAAGTCATAAGAAATAAAATTTTTTTGATCAAAACTAAAATATCCTCGAAATCATTGAAGAAGAAGTACCTTATCAAACGAAAATATGCCTTATCTAATACGAGACATTTAAATTTTTTTAATTGCATAAATGGGCGCCATTTTATTCATAATTAATAGTTCTTTACATGGACAAAAAATTCGTTTAATTTTTTCCCATTAAATACTAGAATTGTAGAAAAGTACTTTGAGGAAAGAATCGGCAGTAGGATGGAATCGTGTTGACCACCGATTAGTTTTTTGCTAATAACTCTTGCATCCTTCGACTGACTTCTTCGACTAAGAGCTCGATGGAAAGCTTATTTGTTCCTCTTTGAGATGGCATTAACATATTTCACGAAAAGTCATAAGAAATAAAATTTTTTTGATCAAAACTAAAATATCCTGGAAATCATTGAAGAAGAAGTACCTTATCAAACGAAAATATGCCTTATCTAATACGAGACATTTAGATTTTTTTAATTGCATAAATGGGCGGCATTTTATTCATAATTAATAGTTCTTTACATGGACAAAAAATTCGTTTAATTTTTTCCCATTAAATACTAGAATTGTAGAAAAGTACTTTGAGGAAAGAATCGGCAGTAGGATGGAATCGTGTTGACCACCGATTAGTTTTTTGCTAATAACTCTTGCATCCTTTGACCGACTTCTTCGACTAAGAGCTCGATGGAAAGCTTATCTGTACCTCTTTCAGATGGCATTAACATATTTCAAGAAAAGTCATAAGAAATAAAATTTTTTTGATCAAAACTAAAATAACCTCGAAATCATTGAAAAAGAAGTTGCTTATCAGACGAAAATATGCCTTATCTTATAAGAGAGATTTAAATTTTTTTAATTGCATAAATGGGCGGTATTTTATTCAGAATTAATAGTTTTTTACATGGACACAATTAATAGTTTTTTACATGGACAAAAAATTCGTTTAATATTTTCCCATTAAATACTAGAATTATAGAAAAGTACTTTGAGAAAAGAATCGGCAGTAGGATGGAATCGTGTTGACCACCGATTAGTTTTTTGCTAAAAAGTCTTGCATCCTTCGACCGACTTCTTCGACTAAGAGCTCGATGGAAAGCTTATTTGTTCCTCTTTGAGATGGCATTAACATATTTCACGAAAAGTCATAAGAAATAAAATTTTTTTGATCAAAACTAAAATATCCTCGAAATCATTGAAGAAGAAGTACCTTATCAAACGAAAATATGCCTTATCTAATACGAGACGTTTAAATTTTTTTAATTGCATAAATGGGCGGCATTTTATTCAGAATTAATAGTTTATACATGGACAAAAAATTCGTTTAATTTTTTCCCATTAAATACTAGAATTATAGAAAAGTACTTTGCGAAAAGATTCGGTAGTAGGACGGAAACGTGTTGACCACAGATTTCTTCGACTAAGAGCTCGATGGAAAGCTTATCTGCCATTTTATTCAGAATTAATAGTTTTTTACATGGACAAAAAATTCGTTTAATTTTTTCCCATTAAATACTAGAATTATAGAAAAGTACTTTGCGAAAAGAATCGGCAGTAGGACGGAAACGTGTTGACCACCGATTAGTTTTTTTCTAATAACTCTTGCATCCTTCGACCGACTTCTTCGACTAAGAGCTCGATGGAAAGCTTATCTGTTCCTCTTTCAGATGGCATTAACATATTTTACGAAAAGTCATAAGAAATAAAATTTTTTTGATCAAAACTAAAATAACCTCGAAATCATTGAAGAAGAAGTACCTTATCAAACGAAAATATGCCTTATCTAATACGAGACATTTAAATTTTTTTAATTGCATAAATGGGCGGCATTTTATTCATAATTAATAGTTCTTTACATGGACAAAAAATTCGTTTAATTTTTTCCCATTAAATACTAGAATTGTAGAAAAGTACTTTGAGGAAAGAATCGGCAGTATGATGGAATCGTGTTGACCACCGATTAGTTTTTTGCTAATAACTCTTGCATCCTTCGACCGACTTCTTCGACTAAGAGCTCGATGGAAAGCTTATCTGTACCTCTTTCAGATGGCATTAACATTTTTCACGAAAAGTCATAAGAAATAAAATTTTTTAGATCAAAACTAAAATATCCTCGAAATCATTGAAGAAGAAGTACCTTATCAAATGAAAATATGCCTTATCTAATACGAGACGTTTAAATTTTTTTAATTGCATAAATGGGCGGCATTTTATTCAGAATTAATAGTTTTTTACATGGACAAAAAATTCGTTTAATTTTTTCCCATTAAATACTAGAATTATAGAAAAGTACTTTTCGAAAAGAATCGGCAGTAGGATGGAATCGTGTTGACCGCCGATTAGTTTTTTGCTTATAACTCTTGCATCCGTTGACCGACTTCTTCGCCTAAGAGCTCGATGGAAAGCTTATCTGTTCCTCTTTGAGATGGCATTAACATATTTCACGAAAAGTCATAAGAAATAAAATTTTTTTGATCAAAACTAAAATATCCTCGAAATCATTGAAGAAGAAGTACCTTATCAAACGCAAATATGCCGTATCTAATACGAGACATTTAAATTTTTTTAATTGCATAAATGGGCGGCATTTTATTCAGAGTTAATAGTTTTTTACATGGACAAAAAATTCGCTTAATTTTTTTTCATTAACTACTAGAATTATAGAAAAGTACTTTGTGAAAAGAATCGGTAGTAGGACGGAAACGTGTTGACCACCGATTAGTTTTTTGCTAATAACTCTTGCATCCTTCGACCGATTTCTTCGACTAAGAGCTCGATGGAAAGCTTATCTGGCATTTTATTCAGAATTAATAGTTTTTTACATGGACAAAAAATTCGTTTAATTTTTTCCCGTTAAATACTAGAATTATAGAAAAGTACTTTGCGAAAAGAATCGGTAGTAGGACGGAAACGTGTTGACAACCGATTCGTTTTTTTCTAATAACTCTTGCATCCTTCGACCGATTTCTTCGACTAAGAGCTCGATGGAAAGCTTATCTGGCATTTTATTCAGAATTAATAGTTTTTTACATGGACAAAAAATTCGTTTAATTTTTTCCCATTAAATACTAGAATTATAGAAAAGTACTTTGAGAAAAGAATCGGCAGTAGGACGGAAACGTGTTGACCACCGATTAGTTTTTTGCTAATAACTCTTGCATCGTTCGACTGAATTCTTAGACTAAGAGCTCGATGGAAAGCTTATCTGTTACTCTTTCAGATGGCATTAACATATTTTACGAAAAGTCATAAGAAATAAAATTTTTTTGATCAAAACTAAAATAACCTCGAAATCATTGAAAAAGAAGTAGCTTATCAGACGAAAATATGCCTTATCTTATAAGAGAGATTTAAATTTTTTTAATTGCATAAATGGGCGGTATTTTATTCAGAATTAATAGTTTTTTACATGGACAGAATTAAAAGTTTTTTACATGGACAAAAAATTCGTTTCATTTTTTCCCATTAAATACTAGAATTATAGAAAAGTACTTTGAGAAAAGAATGGGCAGTAGGATGGAATCGTGTTGACCACCGATTAGTTTTTTGCTAATAACTCTTGCATCCTTCGACCGACTTCTTCGACTAAGAGCTCGATGGAAAGCTTATCTGTTCCTCTTTCAGATGGCATTAACATATTTTACGAAAAGTCATACGAAATAAAATTTTTTTGATCAAAACTAAAATATCCTCAAAATCATTGAAGAAGAAGTACCTTATCAAACGAAAATATGCCTTATCTAATACGAGACGTTTAAATTTTTTTAATTGCATAAATGGGCGGCATTTTATTCAGAATTAATAGTTTTTTACATGGGCAAAAAATTCGTTTAATTTTTTCCCATTAAATACTAGAATTATAGAAAAGTACTTTGAGAAAAGAATCGGCAGTAGGATGGAATCGTGTTGACCACCGATTAGTTTTTTGCTAATAACTCTTGCATCCGTCGACCGACTTCTTCGACTAGGAGCTCGATGGAAAGCTTATCTGTTCCTCTTTGAGATGGCATTAACATATTTCACGAAAAGTCATAAGAAATAAAATTTTTTTGATCAAAACTAAAATATCCACGAAATCATTGAAGAAGAAGTACCTTATCAAACGAAAATATGCCTTATCTAATACGAGACATTTAAATTTTTTTAATTGCAAAAATGGGCGGCATTTTATTCAGAATTAATAGTTTTTTACATGGACAAAAAATTCGTTTAATTTTTTCCCATTAAATACTAGAATTATAGAAAAGTACTTTTCGAAAAGAATCGGCAGTAGGATGGAATCGTGTTGACCACCAATTAGTTTTTTGCTAATAACTCTTGCATCCTTACACCGATTTCTTTGACTAAGAGCTTGATGGAGAGTTTATCTGGCATTTTATTCAGAATTAATAGTTTTTTACATGGACAAAAAATTCGTTTAATTTTTTCCCATTAAATACTAGAATTATAGAAAAGTACTTTGCGAAAAAAATTGACAGTAGGACGGAAACGTGTTGACCACCGATAAGTTTTTTACATGGTCAAAAAATTCGTTTAATTTTTTCCCATTAAATACTAGAATTATAGAAAAGTACTTTGCGAAAAGAATCGGCATTAGGACGGAAACGTGTTGACCTCCGATTAGTTTTTTGCTAATAACTCTTGCATCCTTCGACCGATTTCTTCGACTAAGAGCTCGATGGAAAGCTTATCTGTTCCTCTTTCAGATGGCATTAACATATTTTACGAAAAGTCACAAGAAATAAAATTTTTTTGATCAAAACTAAAATAACCTCGAAATCATTGAAAAAGAAGTAGCTTATCAGACGAAAATATGCCTTATCTTATAAGAGAGATTTAAATTTTTTTAATTGCATAAATGGGCGGCATTTTATTCAGAATTAATAGTTTTTTACATGGACAAAAAATTCGCTTAATTTTTTTTCATTAATTACTAGAACTATAGAAAAGTACTATGAGAAAAGAATCGGCAGTAGGATGGAATCCTGTTGACCACCGATTAGTTTTTTGCTAATAACTCTTGCATCCTTCGACCGATTTCTTCGACTAAGAGCTCGATGGAAAGCTTATTTGTTCCTTTTCAGATGGCATTAACATATTTTACGAAAAGTCACAAGAAATAAAATTTTTTTGATCAAAACTAAAATAACCTCGAAATCATTGAAAAAGAAGTAGCTTATCAGACGAAAATATGCCTTATCTTATAAGAGAGATTTAAATTTTTTTAATTGCATAAATGGGCGGCATTTTATTCAGAATTAATAGTTTTTTACATGGACAAAAAATTCGTTTAATTTTTTCCCATTAAATACTAGAATTATAGAAAAGTACTATGAGAAAAGAATCGGCAGTAGGACGGAATCGTGTTGACCACCGATTAGTTTTTTGCTAATAACTCTTGCATCCTTCGACCGATTTCTTCGACTAAGAGCTCGATGGAAAGCTTATTTGTTCCTTTTCAGATGGCATTAACATATTTTACGAAAAGTCACAAGAAATAAAATTTTTTTGATCAAAACTAAAATATCCTCGAAATCATTGAAGAAGAAGTACCTTATCAAACGAAAATATGCCTTATCTAATACGAGACGTTTAAATTTTTTTAATTGCATAAATGGGCGGCATTTTATTCAGAATTAATAGTTTATACATGGACAAAAAATTCGTTTAATTTTTTCCCATTAAATACTAGAATTATAGAAAAGTTCTTTGCGAAAAGAATCGGTAGTAGGACGGAAACGTGTTGACCACCGATTTCTTCGACTAAGAGCTCGATGGAAAGCTTATCTGGCATTTAATTCAGAATTAATAGTTTTTTACATGGACAAAAAATTCGTTTAATTTTTCCCCATTAAATACTAGAATTATAGAAAAGTACTTTGCGAAAAGAATCGGCAGTAGGACGGAAACGTGTTGACCACCGATTAGTTTTTTTCTAATAACTCTTGCATCCTTCGACCGACTTCTTCGACTAAGAGCTCGATGGAAAGTTTATCTGTTCCTCTTTCAGATGGCATTAACATATTTTACGAAAAGTCATAAGAAATAAAATTTTTTTGATCAAAACTAAAATAACCTCGAAATCATTGAAAAAGAAGTACCTTATCACACGAAAATATGCCTTATCTAATAAGAGACATTTAAATTTTTTAATTGCATAAATGGACGGCATTTTATTCAGAATTAATAGTTTTTTACATGGACAAAAAATTCGCTTAATTTTTTTTCATTAATTACTAGAACTATAGAAAAGTACTATGAGAAAAGAATCGGCAGTAGGACGGAATCCTGTTGACCACCGATTAGTTTTTTGCTAATAACTCTTGCATCCTTCGACCGATTTCTTCGACTAAGAGCTCGATGGAAAGCTTATTTGTTCCTTTTCAGATGGCATTAACATATTTTACGAAAAGTCACAAGAAATAAAATTTTTTTGATCAAAACTAAAATAACCTCGAAATCATTGAAAAAGAAGTAGCTTATCAGACGAAAATATGCCTTATCTTATAAGAGAGATTTAAATTTTTTTAATTGCATAAATGGGCGGCATTTTATTCAGAATTAATAGTTTTTTACATGGACAAAAAATTCGTTTAATTTTTTCCCATTAAATACTAGAATTATAGAAAAGTACTATGAGAAAAGAATCGGCAGTAGGACGGAATCCTGTTGACCACCGATTAGTTTTTTGCTAATAACTCTTGCATCCTTCGACCGATTTCTTCGACTAAGAGCTCGATGGAAAGCTTATTTGTTCCTTTTCAGATGGCATTAACATATTTTACGAAAAGTCACAAGAAATAAAATTTTTTTGATCAAAACTAAAATATCCTCGAAATCATTGAAGAAGAAGTACCTTATCAAACGAAAATATGCCTTATCTAATACGAGACGTTTAAATTTTTTTAATTGCATAAATGGGCGGTATTTTATTCAGAATTAATAGTTTTTTACATGAACAAAAAATTCGTTTAATTTTTTCCCATTAAATACTAGAATTATAGAAAAGTACTTTGAGAAAAGAATCGGCAGTAGGATGGAATCGTGTTGACCGCCGATTAGTTTTTTGCTAATAACTCTTGCATCCGTTGACCGACTTCTTCGACTAAGAGCTCGATGGAAAGCTTATCTGTTCCTCTTTGAGATGGCATTAACATATTTCACGAAAAGTCATAAGAAATAAAATTTTTTTGATCAAAACTAAAATATCCTCGAAATCATTGAAGAAGAAGTACCTTATCAAACGAAAATATGCCGTATCTAATACGAGACATTTAAATTTTTTTAATTGCATAAATGGGCGCCATTTTATTCAGAGTTAATAGTTTTTTATATGGACAAAAAATTCGTTTAATTTTTTCCCATTAAATACTAGAATTATAGAAAAGTACTTTGCGAAAAGAATCGGTAGTAGGACGGAAACGTGTTGACCACCGATTAGTTTTTTGCTAATAACTCTTGCATCCTTCGACCGATTTCTTCGACTAAGAGCTCGATGGAAAGCTTATCTGGCATTTTATTCAGAATTAATAGTTTTTTACATGGACAAAAAATTCGTTTAATTTTTTCCCATTAAATACTAGAATTATAGAAAAGTACTTTGCGAAAAGAATCGGTAGTAGGACGGAAACGTGTTGACAACCGATTAGTTTTTTTCTAATAACTCTTGCATCCTTCGACCGATTTCTTCGACTAAGAGCTCGATGGAAAGCTTATCTGGCATTTTATTCAGAATTAATAGTTTTTTACATGGACAAAGAATTCGTTTAATTTTTTCCCATTAAATACTAGAATTATAGAAAAGTACTTTGCGAAAAGAACCGGCAGTAGGATGGAATCGTGTTGACAACCGATTAGTTTTTTTCTAATAACTCTTGCATCCTTCGACTGACTTCTTAGACTAAGAGCTCGATGGAAAGCTTATCTGTTCCTCTTTCAGATGGCATTAACATATTTTACGAAAAGTCATAAGAAATAAAATTTTTTTGATCAAAACTAAAATAACCTCGAAATCATTGAAAAAGAAGTAGCTTATCAGACGAAAATATGCCTTATCTTATAAGAGAGATTTAAATTTTTTTAATTGCATAAATGGGCGGTATTTTATTCAGAATTAATAGTTTTTTACATGGACAGAATTAAAAGTTTTTTACATGGACAAAAAATTCGTTTAATTTTTTCCCATTAAATACTATAATTATAGAAAAGTACTTTGAGGAAAGAATCGGCAGTAGGATGGAATCGTGTTGACCACCGATTAGTTTTTTGCTAATAACTCTTGCATCCTTCGACCGACTTCTTCGACTAAGAGCTCGATGGAAAGCTTATCTGTTCCTCTTTCAAATGGCATTAACATATTTCACGAAAAGTCATAAGAAATAAAATTTTTTTGATCAAACTAAAATATCCTCGAAATCATTGAAGAAGAAGTACCTTATCAAACGAAAATATGCCTTATCTAATACGAGACGTTTAAATTTTTTTAATTGCATAAATGGGCGGCATTTTATTCAGAATTAATAGTTTTTTACATGGACAAAAAATTCGTTTAATTTTTTCCCATTAAATACTAGAATTATAGAAAAGTACTTTGAGAAAAGAATCGGCAGTAGGATGGAATCGTGTTGACCGCCGATCAGTTTTTTGCTAATAACTCTTGCATCCGTTGACCGACTTCTTCGACTAAGAGCTCGATAGAAAGCTTATCTGTTACTCTTTGAGATGGCATTAACATATTTCACGAAAAGTCATAAGAAATAAAATTTTTTTGATCAAAACTAAAATATCCTCGAAATCATTGAAGAAGAAGTACCTTATCAAACGAAAATATGCCGTATCTAATACGAGACATTTAAATTTTTTTAATTGCATAAATGGGCGGCATTTTATTCAGAATTAATAGTTTTTTACATGGACAAAAAATTCGTTTAATTTTTTCCCGTTAAATACTAGAATTATAGAAAAGTACTTTGCGAAAAGAATCGGTAGTAGGACGGAAACGTGTTGACAACCGATTAGTTTTTTTCTAATAACTCTTGCATCCTTCGACCGATTTCTTCGACTAAGAGCTCGATGGAAAGCTTATCTGGCATTTTATTCAGAATTAATAGTTTTTTACATGGACAAAGAATTCGTTTAATTTTTTCCCATTAAATACTAGAATTATAGAAAAGTACTTTGCGAAAAGAACCGGCAGTAGGACGGAAACGTGTTGACCACCGATTAGTTTTTTGCTAATAACTCTTGCATCGTTCGGCTGACTTCTTAGACTAAGAGCTCGATGGAAAGCTTATCTGTTCCTCTTTCAGATGGCATTAACATATTTTACGAAAAGTCATAAGAAATAAAATTTTTTTGATCAAAACTAAAATATTCTCGAAATCATTGAAAAAGAAGTAGCTTATCAGACGAAAATATGCCTTATCTTATAAGAGAGATTTAATTTTTTCTAATTGCATAAATGGGCGGTATTTTATTCAGAATTAATAGTTTTTTATATGGACAGAATTAAAAGTTTTTTACATGGACAAAAAATTCGTTTAATTTTTTCTCATTAAATACTAGAATTATAGAAAAGTACTTTGAGAAAAGAATCGGCAGTAGGATGGAATCGTGTTGACCACCGATTAGTTTTTTGCTAATAACTCTTGCATCCTTCGACCGACTTCTTCGACTAAGAGCTCGATGGAAAGCTTATCTGTTCCTCTTTCAGATGGCATTAACATATTTTACGAAAAGTCATAAGAAATAAAATTTTTTTGATCAAAACTAAAATATCCTCAAAATCATTGAAGAAGAAGTACCTTATCAAACGAAAATATGCCTTATCTAATACGAGACGTTTAAATTTTTTTAATTGCATAAATGGGCGGCATTTTATTCAGAATTAATAGTTTTTTACATGGACAAAAAATTCGTTTAATTTTTTCCCATTAAATACTAGAATTATAGAAAAGTACTTTGAGAAAAGAATCGGCAGTAGGATGGAATCGTGTTGACCACCGATTAGTTTTTTGCTAATAACTCTTGCATCCGTCGACCGACTTCTTCGACTAGGAGCTCGATGGAAAGCTTATCTGTTCCTCTTTGAGATGGCATTAACATATTTCACGAAAAGTCATAAGAAATAAAATTTTTTTGATCAAAACTAAAATATCCACGAAATCATTGAAGAAGAAGTACCTTATCAAACGAAAATATGCCTTATCTAATACGAGACATTTAAATTTTTTTAATTGCAAAAATGGGCGGCATTTTATTCAGAATTAATAGTTTTTTACATGGACAAAAAATTCGTTTAATTTTTTCCCATTAAATACTAGAATTATAGAAAAGTACTTTTCGAAAAGAATCGGCAGTAGGATGGAATCGTGTTGACCACCGATTAGTTTTTTGCTAATAACTCTTGCATCCTTACACCGATTTCTTTGACTAAGAGCTTGATGGAGAGTTTATCTGGCATTTTATTCAGAATTAATAGTTTTTTATATGGACAAAAAATTCGTTTAATTTTTTCCCATTAAATACTAGAATTATAGAAAAGTACTTTGCGAAAAGAATTGGCAGTAGGACGGAAACGTGTTGACCACCGATAAGTTTTTTACATGGACAAAAAATTCGTTTAATTTTTTTTCATTAATTACTAGAACTATAGAAAAGTACTATGAGAAAAGAATCGGCAGTAGGACGGAATCCTGTTGACCACCGATTAGTTTTTTGCTAATAACTCTTGCATCCTTCGACCGATTTCTTCGACTAAGAGCTCGATGGAAAGCTTATTTGTTCCTTTTCAGATGGCATTAACATATTTTACGAAAAGTCACAAGAAATAAAATTTTTTTGATCAAAACTAAAATAACCTCGAAATCATTGAAAAAGAAGTAGCTTATCAGACGAAAATATGCCTTATCTTATAAGAGAGATTTAAATTTTTTTAATTGCATAAATGGGCGGAATTTTATTCAGAGTTAATAGTTTTTTATATGGACAAAAAATTCGTTTAATTTTTTCCCATTAAATACTAGAATTATAGAAAAGTACTTTGCGAAAAGAATCGGTAGTAGGACGGAAACGTGTTGACCACCGATTAGTTTTTTGCTAATAACTCTTGCATCCTTCGACCGATTTCTTCGACTAAGAGCTCGATTGAAAGCTTATCTGGCATTTTATTCAGAATTAATAGTTTTTTACATGGACAAAAAATTCGTTTAATTTTTTCCCGTTAAATACTAGAATTATAGAAAAGTACTTTGCGAAAAGAATCGGTAGTAGGACGGAAACGTGTTGACAACCGATTAGTTTTTTTCTAATAACTCTTGCATCCTTCGACCGATTTCTTCGACTAAGAGCTCGATGGAAAGCTTATCTGGCATTTTATTTAGAATTAATAGTTTTTTACAAAGACAAAGAATTCGTTTAATTTTTTCCCATTAAATACTAGAATTATAGAAAAGTACTTTGCGAAAAGAACCGGCAGTAGGACGAAAACGTGTTGACCACCGATTAGTTTTTTGCTAATAACTCTTGCATCGTTCGACTGACTTCTTAGACTAAGAGCTCGATGGAAAGCTTATCTGTTCCTCTTTCAGATGGCATTAACATATTTTACGAAAAGTCATAAGAAATAAAATTTTTTTGATCAAAACTAAAATAACCTCGAAATCATTGAAAAAGAAGTAGCTTATCAGACGAAAATATGCCTTATCTTATAAGAGAGATTTAAATTTTTCTAATTGCATAAATGGGCGGTATTTTATTCAGAATTAATAGTTTTTTACGTGGACAGAATTAAAAGTTTTTTACATGGACAAAAAATTCGTTTCATTTTTTCCCATTAAATACTAGAATTATAGAAAAGTACTTTGAGAAAAGAATCGGCAGTAGGATGGAATCGTGTTGACCACCGATTAGTTTTTTGCTAATAACTCTTGCATCCGTTGACCGACTTCTTCGACTAAGAGCTCGATAGAAAGCTTATCTGTTACTCTTTGAGATGGCATTAACATATTTCACGAAAAGTCATAAGAAATAAAATTTTTTTGATCAAAACTAAAATATCCTCGAAATCATTGAAGAAGAAGTACCTTATCAAACGAAAATATGCCGTATCTAATACGAGACATTTAAATTTTTTTAATTGCATAAATGGGCGGCATTTTATTCAGAGTTAATAGTTTTTTATATGGACAAAAAATTCGTTTAATTTTTTCCCATTAAATACTAGAATTATAGAAAAGTACTTTGCGAAAAGAATCGGTAGTAGGACGGAAACGTGTTGACCACCGATTAGTTTTTTGCTAATAACTCTTGCATCCTTCGACCGATTTCTTCGACTAAGAGCTCGATGGAAAGCTTATCTGGCATTTTATTCAGAATTAATAGTTTTTTACATGGACAAAAAATTCGTTTAATTTTTTCCCGTTAAATACTAGAATTATAGAAAAGTACTTTGCGAAAAGAATCGGTAGTAGGACGGAAACGTGTTGACAACCGATTAGTTTTTTTCTAATAACTCTTGCATCCTTCGACCGATTTCTTCGACTAAGAGCTCGATGGAAAGCTTATCTGGCATTTTATTCAGAATTAATAGTTTTTTACATGGACAAAGAATTCGTTTAATTTTTTCCCATTAAATACTAGAATTATAGAAAAGTACTTTGCGAAAAGAACCGGCAGTAGGACGGAAACGTGTTGACCACCGATTAGTTTTTTGCTAATAACTCTTGCATCGTTCGACTGACTTCTTAGACTAAGAGCTCGATGGAAAGCTTATCTGTTCCTCTTTCAGATGGCATTAACATATTTTACGAAAAGTCATAAGAAATAAAATTTTTTTGATCAAAACTAAAATAACCTCGAAATCATTGAAAAAGAAGTAGCTTATCAGACGAAAATATGCCTTATCTTATAAGAGAGATTTAAATTTTTCTAATTGCATAAATGGGCGGTATTTTATTCAGAATTAATAGTTTTTTATATGGACAGAATTAAAAGTTTTTTACATGGACAAAAAATTCGTTTAATTTTTTCCCATTAAATACTAGAATTATAGAAAAGTACTTTGAGAAAAGAATCGGCAGTAGGATGGAATCGTGTTGACCACCGATTAGTTTTTTGCTAATAACTCTTGCATCCTTCGACCGACTTCTTCGACTAAGAGCTCGATGGAAAGCTTATCTGTTCCTCTTTCAGATGGCATTAACATATTTTACGAAAAGTCATAAGAAATAAAATTTTTTTGATCAAAACTAAAATATCCTCAAAATCATTGAAGAAGAAGTACCTTATCAAACGAAAATATGCCTTATCTAATACGAGACGTTTAAATTTTTTTAATTGCATAAATGGGCGGCATTTTATTCAGAATTAATAGTTTTTTACATGGACAAAAAATTCGTTTAATTTTTTTCCATTAAATACTAGAATTATAGAAAAGTACTTTGAGAAAAGAATCGGCAGTAGGATGGAATCGTGTTGACCACCGATTAGTTTTTTGCTAATAACTCTTGCATCCGTCGACCGACTTCTTCGACTAGGAGCTCGATGGAAAGCTTATCTGTTCCTCTTTGAGATGGCATTAACATATTTCACGAAAAGTCATAAGAAATAAAATTTTTTTGATCAAAACTAAAATATCCACGAAATCATTGAAGAAGAAGTACCTTATCAAACGAAAATATGCCTTATCTAATACGAGACATTTAAATTTTTTTAATTGCAAAAATGGGCGGCATTTTATTCAGAATTAATAGTTTTTTACATGGACAAAAAATTCGTTTAATTTTTTCCCATTAAATACTAGAATTATAGAAAAGTACTTTTCGAAAAGAATCGGCAGTAGGATGGAATCGTGTTGACCACCGATTAGTTTTTTGCTAATAACTCTTGCATCCTTACACCGATTTCTTTGACTAAGAGCTTGATGGAGAGTTTATCTGGCATTTTATTCAGAATTAATAGTTTTTTATATGGACAAAAAATTCGTTTAATTTTTTCCCATTAAATACTAGAATTATAGAAAAGTACTTTGCGAAAAGAATTGGCAGTAGGACGGAAACGTGTTGACCACCGATAAGTTTTTTACATGGACAAAAAATTCGTTAAATTTTTTTTCATTAATTACTAGAACTATAGAAAAGTACTATGAGAAAAGAATCGGCAGTAGGACGGAATCCTGTTGACCACCGATTAGTTTTTTGCTAATAACTCTTGCATCCTTCGACCGATTTCTTCGACTAAGAGCTCGATGGAAAGCTTATTTGTTCCTTTTCAGATGGCATTAACATATTTTACGAAAAGTCACAAGAAATAAAATTTTTTTGATCAAAACTAAAATAACCTCGAAATCATTGAAAAAGAAGTAGCTTATCAGACGAAAATATGCCTTATCTTATAAGAGAGATTTAAATTTTTTTAATTGCATAAATGGGCGGCATTTTATTCAGAGTTAATAGTTTTTTATATGGACAAAAAATTCGTTTAATTTTTTCCCATTAAATACTAGAATTATAGAAAAGTACTTTGCGAAAAGAATCGGTAGTAGGACGGAAACGTGTTGACCACCGATTAGTTTTTTGCTAATAACTCTTGCATCCTTCGACCGATTTCTTCGACTAAGAGCTCGATGGAAAGCTTATCTGGCATTTTATTCAGAATTAATAGTTTTTTACATGGACAAAAAATTCGTTTAATTTTTTCCCGTTAAATACTAGAATTATAGAAAAGTACTTTGCGAAAAGAATCGGTAGTAGGACGGAAACGTGTTGACAACCGATTAGTTTTTTTCTAATAACTCTTGCATCCTTCGACCGATTTCTTCGACTAAGAGCTCGATGGAAAGCTTATCTGGCATTTTATTTAGAATTAATAGTTTTTTACATGGACAAAGAATTCGTTTAATTTTTTCCCATTAAATACTAGAATTATAGAAAAGTACTTTGCGAAAAGAACCGGCAGTAGGACGAAAACGTGTTGACCACCGATTAGTTTTTTGCTAATAACTCTTGCATCGTTCGACTGACTTCTTAGACTAAGAGCTCGATGGAAAGCTTATCTGTTCCTCTTTCAGATGGCATTAACATATTTTACGAAAAGTCATAAGAAATAAAATTTTTTTGATCAAAACTAAAATAACCTCGAAATCATTGAAAAAGAAGTAGCTTATCAGACGAAAATATGCCTTATCTTATAAGAGAGATTTAAATTTTTCTAATTGCATAAATGGGCGGTATTTTATTCAGAATTAATAGTTTTTTACATGGACAGAATTAAAAGTTTTTTACATGGACAAAAAATTCGTTTCATTTTTTCCCATTAAATACTAGAATTATAGAAAAGTACTTTCAGAAAAGAATCGGCAGTAGGATGGAATCGTGTTGACCACCGATTAGTTTTTTGCTAATAACTCTTGCATCCTTCGACCGACTTCTTCGACTAAGAGCTCGATGGAAAGCTTATCTGTTCCTCTTTCAGATGGCATTAACATATTTTACGAAAAGTCATAAGAAATAAAATTTTTTTGATCAAAAGTAAAATATCCTCAAAATCATTGAAGAAGAAGTACCTTATCAAACGAAAATATGCCTTATCTAAAACGAGACGTTTAAATTTTTTTAATTGCATAAATGGGCGGCATTTTATTCAGAATTAATAGTTTTTTACATGGACAAAAAATTCGTTTAATTTTTTCCCATTAAATACTAGAATTATAGAAAAGTACTTTGAGAAAAGAATCGGCAGTAGGATGGAATCGTGTTGACCATCGATTAGTTTTTTGCTAATAACTCTTGCATCCGTCGACCGACTTCTTCGACTAGGAGCTCGATGGAAAGCTTATCTGTTCCTCTTTGAGATGGCATTAACATATTTCACGAAAAGTCATAAGAAATAAAATTTTTTTGATCAAAACTAAAATATCCACGAAATCATTGAAGAAGAAGTACCTTATCAAACGAAAATATGCCTTTTCTAATACGAGACATTTAAATTTTTTTAATTGCAAAAATGGGCGGCATTTTATTCAGAATTAATAGTTTTTTACATGGACAAAAAATTCGTTTAATTTTTTCCCATTAAATACTAGAATTATAGAAAAGTACTTTTCGAAAAGAATCGGCAGTAGGATGGAATCGTGTTGACCACCGATTAGTTTTTTGCTAATAACTCTTGCATCCTTACACCGATTTCTTTGACTAAGAGCTTGATGGAGAGTTTATCTGGCATTTTATTCAGAATTAATAGTTTTTTATATGGACAAAAAATTCGTTTAATTTTTTCCCATTAAATACTAGAATTATAGAAAAGTACTTTGCGAAAAGAATTGGCAGTAGGACGGAAACGTGTTGACCACCGATAAGTTTTTTACATGGACAAAAAATTCGTTTAATTTTTTCCCATTAAATACTAGAATTATAGAAAAGTACTTTGCGAAAAGAATCGGCATTAAGACGGAAACGTGTTGACCACCGATTAGTTTTTTGCTAATAACTCTTGCATCCTTCGACCGATTTCTTCGACTAAGAGCTCGATGGAAAGCTTATCTGTTCCTCTTTCAGATGGCATTAACATATTTCACGAAAAGTCATAAGAAATAAAATTTTTTTTGATCAAAACTAAAATATCCTCGAAATCATTGAAGAAGAAGTACCTTATCAGACGAAAATATGCCTTATCTAATATGAGACATTAAAATTTTTTTAATTGCATAAATGGGTGGCATTTTATTCAGAATTAATAGTTTTTTACATGGACAAAAAATTCGTTTAATTTTTTCCCATTAAATACTAGAATTATAGAAAAGTACTTTGCGAAAAGAATCGGTAGTAGAACGAAAACGCG
Organism: Phortica okadai; assembly: GCA_034638295.1. Taxonomy (NCBI): domain Eukaryota; kingdom Metazoa; phylum Arthropoda; class Insecta; order Diptera; family Drosophilidae; genus Phortica; species Phortica okadai. The sequence goes on along the minus strand of CM067850.1, from coordinate 24,251,270 downwards.
TTGACCACCGATTAGTTTTTTGCTAATTACTCTTGCGTCCTTCGACCGACTTCTTCGACTAAGAGCTCGATGGAAAGCTTATCTGTTCCTTTTCAGATGGCATTAACATATTTTAAGAAACGTCATAAGAAATAAAATTTTTTTGATCAAATCTAAAATATCCTCGAAATCATTGAAGAAGAAGTACCTTATCAGACGAAAATATGCCTTATCTAATAAGAGACATTTAAATTTTTTAATTGCATAAATGGACGGCATTTTATTCAGAATTAATAGTTTTTTACATGGACAAAAAATTCGCTTAATTTTTTTTCATTAATTACTAGAACTATAGAAAAGTACTATGAGAAAAGAATCGGCAGTAGGACGGAATCCTGTTGACCACCGATGAGTATTTGCTAATAACTCTTGCATCCTTCGACCGATTTCTTCGACTAAGAGCTCGATGGAAAGCTTATTTGTTCCTTTTCAGACGGCATTAACATATTTTACGAAAAGTCACAAGAAATAAAATTTTTTTGATCAAAACTAAAATAACATCGAAATCATTGAAAAAGAAGTAGCTTATCAGACGAAAATATGCCTTATCTTATAAGAGAGATTTAAATTTTTTTAATTGCATAAATGGGCGGCATTTTATTCAGAATTAATAGTTTTTTACATGGACAAAAAATTCGTTTAATTTTTTCCCATTAAATACTAGAATTATAGAAAAGTACTTTGAGAAAAGAATCGGCAGTAGGATGGAATCGTGTTGACCACCGTTTAGTTTTTTGCTAATAACTCTTGCATCCTTCGACCGATTTCTTCGACTAAGAGCTCGATGGAAAGCTTATTTGTTCCTTTTCAGATGGCATTAACATATTTTACGAAAAGTCACAAGAAATAAAATTTTTTTGATCAAAACTAAAATATCCTCGAAATCATTGAAGAAGAAGTACCTTATCAAACGAAAATATGCCTTATCTAATACGAGACGTTTAAATTTTTTTAATTGCATAAATGGGCGGCATTTTATTCAGAATTAATAGTTTATACATGGACAAAAAATTCGTTTAATTTTTTCCCATTAAATACTAGAATTATAGAAAAGTACTTTGCGAAAAGAATCGGTAGTAGGACGGAAACGTGTTGACCACCGATTTCTTCGACTAAGAGCTCGATGGAAAGCTTATCTGGCATTTAATTCAGAATTAATAGTTTTTTACATGGACAAAAAATTCGTTTAATTTTTTCCCATTAAATACTAGAATTATAGAAAAGTACTTTGCGAAAAGAATCGGCAGTAGGACGGAAACGTGTTGACCACCGAATAGTTTTTTTCTAATAACTCTTGCATCCTTCGACCGACTTCTTCGACTAAGAGCTCGATGGAAAGCTTATCTGTTCCTCTTTTAGATGGCATTAACATATTTTACGAAAAGTCATAAGAAATAAAATTTTTTTGATCAAAACTAAAATAGCCTCGAAATCATTGAAAAAGAAGTAGCTTATCAGACGAAAATATGCCTTATCTTATAAGAGATATTTAAATTTTTTTAATTGCATAAATGGGCGGCATTTTATTCAGAATTAATAGTTTTTTACATGGACAAAAAATTCGTTTAATTTTTTTCCCATTAAATACTAGAATTATAGAAAAGTACTTTGAGAAAAAAATCGGCAGTAGGATGGAATCGTGTTGACCACCGATTAGTTTTTTGCTAAAAAGTCTTGCAAGCTTCGACCGACTTCTTCGACTAAGAGCTCGATGGAAAGCTTATCTGTTCCTCTTTGAGATGGCATTAACATATTTCACGAAAAGTCATAAGAAATAAAACTTTTTTTATCAAAACTAAAATATCCTCGAAATCATTGAAGAAGAAGTACCTTATCAAACGAAAATATGCCTTATCTAATACGAGACATTTAATTTTTTTTAATTGCATAAATGGGCGGCATTTTATTCATAATTAATAGTTTTTTACATGGACAAAAAATTCGTTTAATTTTTTCCCATTAAATACTAGAATTATAGAAAAGTACTTTGCGAAAAGAATCGGTAGTAGGACTGAAACGTGTTGACCACCGATTTCTTCGACTAAGAGCTCGATGGAAAGCTTATCTGGCATTTAATTCAGAATTAATAGTTTTTTACATGGACAAAAAATTCGTTTAATTTTTTACCATTAAATTCTAGAATTATAGAAAAGTACTTCGCGAAAAAAATCGGCAGTTGGACGGAATCGTATTGACCACCGAATTAAAAATATCCTCGAAATCATTGAAGAAGAAGTACCTTATCAAACGAAAATATGCCTTATCTAATACGAGACATTTAAATTTTTTTAATTGCATAAATGGGCGGCATTTTATTCATAATTAATAGTTTTTTACATGGACAAAAAATTCGTTTAATTTTTTTCCCATTAAATACTAGAATTATAGAAAAGTACTTTGCGAAAAGAATCGGCATTAGGACGGAAACGTGTTGAGCTCCGATTAGTTTTTTGCTAATAACTCTTGCATCCTTCGACCGATTTCTTCGACTAAGAGCTCGATGGAAAGCTTATCTGTTCCTCTTTCAGATGGCATTAATATATTTCACGAAAAGTCATAAGAAATAAAATTTTTTTTGATCAAAACTAAAATATCCTCGAAATCATTGAAGAAGAAGTACCTAATCAGACGAAAATATGCCTTATCTAATAAGAGACATTTAAATTTTTTAATTGCATAAATGGACGGCATTTGATTCAGAATTAATAGTTTTTTACATGGACAAAAAATTCGCTTAATTTTTTTTCATTAATTACTAGAACTATAGAAAAGTACTATGAGAAAAGAATCGGCAGTAGGACGGAATCCTGTTGACCACCGATTAGTTTTTTGCTAATAACTCTTGCATCCTTCGACCGATTTCTTCGACTAAGAGCTCGATGGAAAGCTTATCTGTTCCTCTTTCAGATGGCATTAACATATTTTACGAAAAGTCATAAGAAATAAAATTTTTTTGATCAAAACTAAAATATCCTCGAAATCATTGAAGAAGAAGTACCTTATCAAACGAAAATATGCCTTATCTAATACGAGACATTTAAATTTTTTTAATTGCATAAATGGGCGGCATTTTATTCATAATTAATAGTTTTTTACATGGACAAAAAATTCGTTTAATTTTTTCCCATTAAATACTAGAATTATAGAAAAGTACTTTGAGAAAAGAATCGGCGGTAGGATGGAATCGTGTTGACCACCGATTAGTTTTTTGCTAATAATTCTTGCATCCTTCGACCGATTTCTTCGACTTAGAGCTCGATGGAAAGCTTATCTGGCATTTTATTCAGAATTAATAGTTGTTTACATGGACAAAAAATTCGTTTAATTTTTTCCCATTAAATACTAGAATTATGGAAAAGTACTTTGCTTAGTTTTTTGCTAATAACTCTTGCATCCTTCGACCGATTTCTTCGACTTAGAGCTCGATGGAAAGCTTATCTGGCATTTTATTCAGAATTAATAGTTTTTTACATGGACAAAAAATTCGTTTAATTTTTTCCCATTAAATACTAGAATTATGGAAAAGTACTTTGCGAAAAGAATCGGCAGTAGGACGGAAACGTGTTGACCACCGATTAGTTTTTTTCTTATAACTCTTGCATCCTTCGACCGACTTCTTCGACTAAGAGCTCGATGGAAAGCTTATCTGTTCCTCTTTCAGATGGCATTAACATATTTTACGAAAAGTCATAAGAAATAAAATTTTTTTGATCAAAACTAAAATATCCTCGAAATCATTGAAGAAGAAGTACCTTATCAAACGAAAATATGCCTTATCTAATACGAGACATTTAAATTTTTTTAATTGCATAAATGGGCGGCATTTTATTCATAATTAATAGTTTTTTACATGGACAAAAAATTCGTTTAATTTTTTCCCATTAAATACTAGAATTATAGAAAAGTACTTTGAGAAAAGAATCGGCGGTAGGATGGAATCGTGTTGACCACCGATTAGTTTTTTGCTAATAACTCTTGCATCCTTCGACCGATTTCTTCGACTTAGAGCTCGATGGAAAGCTTATCTGGCATTTTATTCAGAATTAATAGTTGTTTACATGGACAAAAAATTCGTTTAATTTTTTCCCATTAAATACTAGAATTATGGAAAAGTACTTTGCTTAGTTTTTTGCTAATAACTCTTGCATCCTTCGACCGATTTCTTCGACTTAGAGCTCGATGGAAAGCTTATCTGGCATTTTATTCAGAATTAATAGTTTTTTACATGGACAAAAAATTCGTTTAATTTTTTCCCATTAAATACTAGAATTATGGAAAAGTACTTTGCGAAAAGAATCGGTAGTAGGACGGAAACGTGTTGACCACCGATTTCTTCGACTAAGAGCTCGATGGAAAGCTTATCTGGCATTTAATTCAGAATTAATAGTTTTTTACATGGACAAAAAATTCGTTTAATTTTTTACCATTAAATTCTAGAATTATAGAAAAGTACTTCGCGAAAAAAATCGGCAGTTGGACGGAATCGTATTGACCACCGAATTAAAAATATCCCCGAAATCATTGAAGAAGAAGTACCTTATCATACGAAAATATGCCTAATCTAATAAGAGACATTTAAATTTTCTTAATTGCATAAATGGGCGGCATTTTATTCATAATTAATAGTTTTTTACATGGACAAAAAATTCGTTTAATTTTTTCCCATTAAATACTAGAATTATATAAAAGTACTTTGAGAAAAAAATCGGCAGTAGGATGGAATCGTGTTGACCACCGATTAGTTTTTTGCTAAAAAGTCTTGCAAGCTTCGACCGACTTCTTCGACTAAGAGCTCGATGGAAAGCTTATATGTTCCTCTTTGAGATGGCATTAACATATTTCACGAAAAGTCATAAGAAATAAAATTTTTTTTATCAAAACTAAAATATCCTCGAAATCATTGAAGAAGAAGTACCTTATCAAACGAAAATATGCCTTATCTAATACGAGACATTTAAATTTTTTTAATTGCCTAAATGGGCGGCATTTTATTCATAATTAATAGTTTTTTACATGGACAAAAAATTCGTTTAATTTTTTCCCATTAAATACTAGAATTATAGAAAAGTACTTTGAGAAAAGAATCGGCGGTAGGATGGAATCGTGTTGACCACCGATTAGTTTTTTGCTAATAACTCTTGCATCCTTCGACCAAATTCTTCGACTTAGAGCTCGATGGAAAGCTTATCTGGCATTTTATTCAGAATTAATAGTTTTTTACATGGACAAAGAATTCGTTTCATTTTTTTTCCATTAAATACTAGAATTATAGAAAAGTACTTTGCGAAAAGAATCGGCAGTAGGACGGAAACGTGTTGACCACCGATTAGTTTTTTGCTAATAACTCTTGCATCGTTCGACTGACTTCTTAGACTAAGAGCTCGATGCAAAGCTTATCTGTTCCTCTTTCAGATGGCATTAACATATATTACGAAAAGTCATAAGAAATAAAATTTTTTTGATCAAAACTAAAATAACCTCGAAATCATTGAAAAAGAAGTAGCTTATCAGACGAAAATATGCCTTATCTTATAAGAGAGATTTAAATTTTTTTAATTGCATAAATGGGCGGTATTTTATTCAGAATTAATAGTTTTTTACATGGACAGAATTAAAAGTTTTTTACATGGACAAAAAATTCGTTTAATTTTTTCCCATTAAATACTAGAATTATAGAAAAGTACTTTGAGGAAAGAATCGGCAGTAGGATGGAATCGTGTTGACCACCGATTAGTTTTTTGATAATAACTCTTGCATCCTTCGACCGATTTCTTCGACTAAGAGCTCGATGGAAAGCTTATCTGGCATTTTATTCAGAATTAAGAGTTTTTTACATGGACAAAGAATTCGTTTAATTTTTTCCCATTAAATACTAGAATTATAGAAAAGTACTATGAGAAAAGAATCGGCAGTAGGACGGAAACGTGTTGACCACCGATTAGTTTTTTGCTAATAACTCTTGCATCGTTCGACTGACTTCTTCGACTAAGAGCTCGATGGAAAGCTTATCTGTTCCTCTTTGAGATGGCATTAACATATTTCACGAAAAGTCATAAGAATAAAATTTTTTTGATCAAAACTAAAATATCCTCGAAATCATTGAGGAAGAAGTACCTTATCAAACGAAAATATGCCGTATCTAATACGAGACATTTAAATTTTTTTAATTGCATAAATGGGCGGCATTTTATTCAGAATTAATAGTTTTTTATATGGACAAAGAATTCGTTTAATTTTTTCCCATTAAATACTAGAATTATAGAAAAGTACTTTGAGAAAAGAATCGGCAGTAGGATGGAATCGTGTTGACCACCGATTAGTTTTTTGCTAATAACTCTTGCATCCGTCGACCGACTTCTTCGACTAAGTGCTTGATGGAAAGCTTATCTGGCTTTTTATTCAGAATTAATAGATTTTTACATGGACAAAAAATTCGTTTAATTTTTTCCCATTAAATACTAGAATTATAGAAAAGTACTTTGCGAAAAGAATCGGCAGTAGGACGGAAACGTGTTGACCACCGATTAATTTTTGGCTAATAACTCTTGCATCCTTCGACCGATTTCTTCGACTAAGAGCTCGATGGAAAGCTTATCTGGCATTTTATTCAGAATTAATAGTTTTTTACATGGACAAAGAATTCGTTTAATTTTTTCCCATTAAATACTAGAATTATAGAAAAGTGCTTTGTGAAAAGAACCGGCAGTAGGACGGAAACGTGTTGACCACCGATAAGGTTTTTGCTAATAACTCTTGCATCGTTCGACTGACTTCTTCGACTAAGAGCTCGATGGAAAGCTTATCTGTTCCTCTTTCAGATGGCATTAACATATTTTACGAAAAGTCATAAGAAATAAAATTTTTTTGATCAAAACTAAAATAACCTCGAAATCATTGAAAAAGAAGTAGCTTATCAGACGAAAATATGCCTTATCTTATAAGAGAAATTTAAATTTTTTTAATTGCATAAATGGGCGGTATTTTAGTCAGAATTAATAGTTTTTTACATGGACAGAATTAAAAGTTTTTTACATGGACAAAAAATTCGTTTAATTTTTTCCCATTAAATACTAGAATTATAGAAAAGTACTTTGAGGAAAGAATCGGCAGTAGGATGGAATCGTGTTGACCACCGATTAGTTTTTTGCTAATAACTCTTGCATCCTTCGACCGACTTCTTCGACTAAGAGCTCGATGGAAAGCTTATCTGTTCCTCTTTCAGATGGCATTAACATATTTCACGAAAAGTCATAAGAAATAAAATTTTTTTTATCAAAACTAAAATATCCTCGAAATCATTGAAGAAGAAGTACCTTATCAAACGAAAATATGCCTTATCTAATACGAGACGTTTAAATTTTTTTAATTGCATAAATGGGCGGCATTTTATTCAGAATTAATAGTTTTTTACATGGACAAAAAATTCGTTTAATTTTTTCCCATTAAATACTAGAATTATAGAAAAGTACTTTGAGAAAAGAATCGGCAGTAGGATGGAATCGTGTTGACCACCGATTAGTTTTTTGCTAATAACTCTTGCATCCGTCGACCGACTTCTTCGACTAGGAGCTCGATGCAAAGCTTATCTGTTCCCTTTTCAGATAGCATTAACATATTTCACGAAAAGTCATAAGAAATAAAATTTTTTTGATCAAAACTAAAATATCCACGAAATCATTGAAGAAGAAGTACCTTATCAAACGAAAATATGCCTTATCTAATACAAGACATTTAAATTTTTTTAATTGCAAAAATGGGCGGCATTTTATTCAGAATTAATAGTTTTTTACATGGACAAAAAATTCGTTTAATTTTTTCCCATTAAATACTAGAATTATAGAAATGTACTTTTCGAAAAGAATCGGCAGTAGTATGGAATCGTGTTGACCACCGATTAGTTTTTTGCTAATAACTCTTGCATCCTTACACCGATTTCTTCGACTAAGAGCTTGATGGAGAGCTTATCTGGCATTTTATTCAGAATTAATAGTTTTTTACATGGACAAAAAATTCGTTTAATTTTTTCCCATTAAATACTAGAATTATAGAAAAGTACTTTGCGAAAAGAATCGGCAGTAGAACGGAAACGTGTTGACCTCCGATTAGTTTTCTGCTAATAACTCTTGCATCCTTCGACCGATTTCTTCGACTAAGAGCTCGATGGAAAGCTTATCTGTTCCTCTTTCAGATGGCATTAACATATTTCACGAAAAGTCATAACAAATAAAATTTTTTTTGATCAAAACTAAAATATCCTCGAAATCATTGAAGAAGAAGTACGTTATCAGACGAAAATATGCCTTATCTAATATGAGACATTAAAATTTTTTTAATTGCATAAATGGGTGGCATTTTATTCAGAATTAATAGTTTTTTACATGGACAAAAAATTCGTTTAATTTTTTCCCATTAAATACTAGAATTATAGAAAAGTACTTTGCGAAAAGAATCGGTAGTAGGACGGAAACGCGTTGACCACCGATTAGTTTTTTGCTAATTACTCTTGCGTCCTTCGACCGATTTCTTCGACTAAGAGCTCGATGGAAAGCTTATCTGTTCCTCTTTCAGATGGCATTAACATATTTCACGAAAAGTCATAACAAATAAAATTTTTTTTGATCAAAACTAAAATATCCTCGAAATCATTGAAGAAGAAGTACGTTATCAGACGAAAATATGCCTTATCTAATAAGAGACATTTAAATTTTTTAATTGCATAAATGGACGGCATTTTATTCAGAATTAATAGTTTTTTACATGGACAAAAAATTCGCTTAATTTTTTTTTTATTAATTACTAGAACTATAGAAAAGTACTATGGGAAAAGAATCGGCAGTAGGACGGAATCCTGTTGACCACCGATTAGTTTTTTGCTAATAACTCTTGCATCCTTCGACCGATTTCTTCGACTAAGAGCTCGATGGAAAGCTTATTTGTTCCTTTTCAGATGGAATTAACATATTTTACGAAAAGTCACAAGAAATAAAATTTTGTTGATCAAAACTAAAATATCCTCGAAATCATTGAAAAAGAAGTAGCTTATCAGACGAAAATATGCCTTATCTAATAAGATATATTTAAATTTTTTTAATTGCATAAATAGACGGCACTTTATTCAGAATTAATAGTTTTTTACATGGACAGAATTAAAAGTTTTTTACTTGAAAAAAAAATTTGTTTAATTTTTTCCCATTAAATACTAGAATTATAGAAAAGTACGTTGCGAAAAGAATCGGCAGTAGGACGGAATCGTGTTGACCACCGATTAGTTTTTTGCTAATATTTCTTGCATCCTTCGACCGACTTCTTCGACGAAGTGCTCGATGGAAAGCTTATCTGTTCCTCTTTCAGATGGCATTAACATATTTCACGAAAAGTCATAAGAAATACAATTTTTTTTGATCAAAACTAAAATGTCCTCTAAATCATTGAGGAAGAAGTACCTTATCAGACGAAAATATGCCTTATCTAATATGAGACATTAAAATTTTTTTAATTGCGTAAATGGGTGAGATTTTATTCAGAATTAATAGTTTTTTACATGGACAAAAAATTCGTTTAATTTTTTCCCATTAAATACTAGAATATAGAAAAGTACTTTGCGCAAAGAATCGGTAGTAGGACGGAAACGCGTTGACCACCGATTAGTTTTTTGCTAATTACTCTTGCGTCCTTCGACCGACTTCTTCGACTAAGAGCTCGATGGAAAGCTTATCTGTTCCTTTTCAGATGGCATTAACATATTTTAAGAAAAGTCATAAGAAATAAAATTTTTTTGATCAAAACTAAAATATCCTCGAAATCATTGAAGAAGAAGTACCTTATCAGACGAAAATATGCCTTATCTAATAAGAGACATTTAATTTTTTTAATTGCATAAATGGACGGCATTTTATTCAGAATTAATAGTTTTTTACATGGACAAAAAATTCGTTTAATTTTTTTTCATTAAATACTAGAATTATAGAAAAGTACTTTGAGAAAAGAATCGGCAGTAGGACGGAATCCTGTTGACCACCGATTACTTTTTTGCTAATAACTCTTGCATCCTTCGACCGACTTCTTCGACTAAGAGCTCGATGGAAAGCTTATCTGTTCCTCTTTCAGATGGCATTAACATATTTCACGAAAAGTCATAAGAAATAAAATTTTTTTTATCAAAACTAAAATATCCTCGAAATCATTGAAGAAGAAGTACCTTATCAAACGAAAATATGCCTTATCTAATACGAGACGTTTAAATTTTTTTATTTGCATAAATGGGCGGCATTTTATTCAGAATTAATAGTTTTTTACATGGACAAAAAATTCGTTTAATTTTTTCCCATTAAATACTAGAATTATAGAAAAGTACTTTGAGAAAAGAATCGGCAGTAGGATGGAATCGTGTTGACCACCGATTAGTTTTTTGCTAATAACTCTTGCATCCGTCGACCGACTTCTTCGACTAGGAGCTCGATGCAAAGCTTATCTGTTCCTTTTCAGATGGCATTAACATATTTTACGAAAAGTCACAAGAAATAAAGTTTTTTTGATCAAAACTAAAATATCCTCGAAATCATTGAAAAAGAAGTAGCTTATCAGACGAAAATATGCCTTATCTAATAAGATATATTTAAATTTTTTTAATTGCATAAATAGACGGCACTTTATTCAGAATAAATAGTTTTTTACATGGACAGAATTAAAAGTTTTTTACATGGACAAAAAATTCGTTTAATTTTTTTCCATTAACTACTAGAACTATAGAAAAGTACTTTGAGGAAAGAATCGGCAGTAGGATGGAATCGTGTTGACCACCGATAAGTTTTTTGCTAATAACTCTTGCATCGTTCGACTGACTTCTTCGACTAAGAGCTCGATGGAAAGCTTATCTGTTCCTCTTTCAGATGGCATTAACATATTTTACGAAAAGTCCTAAGAAATAAAATTTTTTTGATCAAAACTAAAATAACCTCGAAATCATTGAAAAAGAAGTAGCTTATCAGACGAAAATATGCCTTATCTTATAAGAGAAATTTAAATTTTTTTAATTGCATAAATGGGCGGTATTTTATTCAGAATTAATAGTTTTTTACATGGACAGAATTAAAAGTTTTTTACATGGACAAAAAATTCGTTTAATTTTTTCCCATTAAATACTAGAATTATAGAAAAGTACTTTGAGGAAAGAATCGGCAGTAGGATGGAATCGTGTTGACCACCGATTAGTTTTTTGCTAATAACTCTTGCATCCTTCGACCGACTTCTTCGACTAAGAGCTCGATGGAAAGCTTATTTGTTCCTTTTCAGATGGCATTAACATATTTTACGAAAAGTAACAAGAAATAAAATTTTTTTTATCAAAACTAAAATATCCTCGAAATCATTGAAGAAGAAGTACCTTATCAAACGAAAATATGCCTTATCTAATACGAGACGTTTAAATTTTTTTAATTGCATAAATGGGCGGCATTTTATTCAGAATTACTAGTTTTTTACATGGACAAAAAATTCGTTTAATTTTTTCCCATTAAATACTAGAATTATAGAAAAGTACTTTGAGAAAAGAATCGGCAGTAGGATGGAATCGTGTTGACCACCGATTAGTTTTTTGCTAATAACTCTTGCATCCGTCGACCGACTTCTTCGACTAGGAGCTCGATGCAAAGCTTATCTGTTCCCCTTTCAGATAGCATTAACATATTTCACGAAAAGTCATAAGATATAAAATTTTTTTGATCAAAACTAAAATATCCACGAAATCATTGAAGAAGAAGTACCTTATCAAACGAAAATATGCCTTATCTAATACAAGACATTTAAATTTTTTTAATTGCAAAAATGGGCGGCATTTTATTCAGAATTAATAGTTTTTTACATGGACAAAAAATTCGTTTAATTTTTTCCCATTAAATACTAGAATTATAGAAAAGTACTTTTCGAAAAGAATCGGCAGTAGGATGGAATCGTGTTGACCACCGATTAGTTTTTTGCTAATAACTCTTGCATCCTTACACCGATTTCTTCGACTAAGAGCTTGATGGAGAGCTTATCTGGCATTTTATTCAGAATTAATAGTTTTTTACATGGACAAAAAATTCGTTTAATTTTTTCCCATTAAATACTAGAATTATAGAAAAGTACTTTGCGAAAAGAATTGGCAGTAGGACGGAAACGTGTTGACCACCGATAAGTTTTTTACATGGACAAAAAATTCGTTTAATTTTTTCCCATTAAATACTAGAATTATAGAAAAGTACTTTGCGAAAAGAATCGGCAGTAGGACGGAAACGTGTTGACCTCCGATTAGTTTTTTGCTAATAACTCTTGCATCCTTCGACCGATTTCTTCGACTAAGAGCTCGATGGAAAGCTTATTTGTTCCTTTTCAGATGGCATTAACATATTTTACGAAAAGTAACAAGAAATAAAATTTTTTTTATCAAAACTAAAATATCCTCGAAATCATTGAAGAAGAAGTACCTTATCAAACGAAAATATGCCTTATCTAATACGAGACGTTTAAATTTTTTTAATTGCATAAATGGGCGGCATTTCATTCAGAATTACTAGTTTTTTACATGGACAAAAAATTCGTTTAATTTTTTCCCATTAAATACTAGAATTATAGAAAAGTACTTTGAGAAAAGAATCGGCAGTAGGATGGAATCGTGTTGACCACCGATTAGTTTTTTGCTAATAACTCTTGCATCCGTCGACCGACTTCTTCGACTAGGAGCTCGATGCAAAGCTTATCTGTTCCCCTTTCAGATAGCATTAACATATTTCACGAAAAGTCATAAGATATAAAATTTTTTTGATCAAAACTAAAATATCCACGAAATCATTGAAGAAGAAGTACCTTATCAAACGAAAATATGCCTTATCTAATACAAGACATTTAAATTTTTTTAATTGCAAAAATGGGCGGCATTTTATTCAGAATTAATAGTTTTTTACATGGACAAAAAATTCGTTTAATTTTTTCCCATTAAATACTAGAATTATAGAAAAGTACTTTTCGAAAAGAATCGGCAGTAGGATGGAATCGTGTTGACCACCGATTAGTTTTTTGCTAATAACTCTTGCATCCTTACACCGATTTCTTCGACTAAGAGCTTGATGGAGAGCTTATCTGGCATTTTATTCAGAATTAATAGTTTTTTACATGGACAAAAAATTCGTTTAATTTTTTCCCATTAAATACTAGAATTATAGAAAAGTACTTTGCGAAAAGAATTGGCAGTAGGACGGAAACGTGTTGACCACCGATAAGTTTTTTACATGGACAAAAAATTCGTTTAATTTTTTCCCATTAAATACTAGAATTATAGAAAAGTACTTTGCGAAAAGAATCGGCAGTAGGACGGAAACGTGTTGACCTCCGATTAGTTTTTTGCTAATAACTCTTGCATCCTTCGACCGATTTCTTCGACTAAGAGCTCGATGGAAAGCTTATCTGTTCCTCTTTCAGATGGCATTAACATATTTCACGAAAAGTCATAAGAAATAAAATTTTTTTTGATCAAAACTAAAATATCATCGAAATCATTGAAGAAGAAGTACCTTATCAGACGAAAATATGCCTTATCTAATATGAGACATTAAAATTTTTTTAATTGCATAAATGGGTGGCATTTTATTCAGAATTAATAGTTTTTTACATGGACAAAAAATTCGTTTAATTTTTTCCCATTAAATACTAGAATTATAGAAAAGTACTTTGCGAAAAGAATCGGTAGTAGGACGGAAACGCGTTGACCACCGATTAGTTTTTTGCTAATTACTCTTGCGTCCTTCGACCGACTTCTTCGACTAAGAGCTCGATGGAAAGCTTATCTGTTCCTTTTCAGATGGCATTAACATATTTTAAGAAACGTCATAAGAAATAAAATTTTTTTGATCAAATCTAAAATATCCTCGAAATCATTGAAGAAGAAGTACCTTATCAGACGAAAATATGCCTTATCTAATAAGAGACATTTAAATTTTTTAATTGCATAAATGGACGGCATTTTATTCAGAATTAATAGTTTTTTACATGGACAAAAAATTCGCTTAATTTTTTTTTTATTAATTACTAGAACTATAGAAAAGTACTATGAGAATAGAATCGGCAGTAGGACGGAATCCTGTTGACTACCGATTAGTTTTTTGCTAATAACTCTTGCATCCTTCGACCGACTTCTTCGACTAAGAGCTCGATGGAAAGCTTATCTGTTCCTCTTTCAGATGGCATTAACATATTTCACGAAAAGTCATAAGAAATAAAATTTTTTTTATCAAAACTAAAATATCCTCGAAATCATTGAAGAAGAAGTACCTTATCAAACGAAAATATGCCTTATCTAATACGAGACGTTTAAATTTTTTTATTTGCATAAATGGGCGGCATTTTATTCAGAATTAATAGTTTTTTACATGGACAAAAAATTCGTTTAATTTTTTCCCATTAAATACTAGAATTATAGAAAAGTACTTTGAGAAAAGAATCGGCAGTAGGATGGAATCGTGTTGACCACCGATTAGTTTTTTGCTAATAACTCTTGCATCCGTCGACCGACTTCTTCGACTAGGAGCTCGATGCAAAGCTTATCTGTTCCTTTTCAGATGGCATTAACATATTTTACGAAAAGTCACAAGAAATAAAGTTTTTTTGATCAAAACTAAAATATCCTCGAAATCATTGAAAAAGAAGTAGCTTATCAGACGAAAATATGCCTTATCTAATAAGATATATTTAAATTTTTTTAATTGCATAAATAGACGGCACTTTATTCAGAATAAATAGTTTTTTACATGGACAGAATTAAAAGTTTTTTACATGGACAAAAAATTCGTTTAATTTTTTTCCATTAACTACTAGAACTATAGAAAAGTACTTTGAGGAAAGAATCGGCAGTAGGATGGAATCGTGTTGACCACCGATAAGTTTTTTGCTAATAACTCTTGCATCGTTCGACTGACTTCTTCGACTAAGAGCTCGATGGAAAGCTTATCTGTTCCTCTTTCAGATGGCATTAACATATTTTACGAAAAGTCCTAAGAAATAAAATTTTTTTGATCAAAACTAAAATAACCTCGAAATCATTGAAAAAGAAGTAGCTTATCAGACGAAAATATGCCTTATCTTATAAGAGAAATTTAAATTTTTTTAATTGCATAAATGGGCGGTATTTTATTCAGAATTAATAGTTTTTTACATGGACAGAATTAAAAGTTTTTTACATGGACAAAAAATTCGTTTAATTTTTTCCCATTAAATACTAGAATTATAGAAAAGTACTTTGAGGAAAGAATCGGCAGTAGGATGGAATCGTGTTGACCACCGATTAGTTTTTTGCTAATAACTCTTGCATCCTTCGACCGACTTCTTCGACTAAGAGCTCGATGGAAAGCTTATTTGTTCCTTTTCAGATGGCATTAACATATTTTACGAAAAGTAACAAGAAATAAAATTTTTTTTATCAAAACTAAAATATCCTCGAAATCATTGAAGAAGAAGTACCTTATCAAACGAAAATATGCCTTATCTAATACGAGACGTTTAAATTTTTTTAATTGCATAAATGGGCGGCATTTTATTCAGAATTACTAGTTTTTTACATGGACAAAAAATTCGTTTAATTTTTTCCCATTAAATACTAGAATTATAGAAAAGTACTTTGAGAAAAGAATCGGCAGTAGGATGGAATCGTGTTGACCACCGATTAGTTTTTTGCTAATAACTCTTGCATCCGTCGACCGACTTCTTCGACTAGGAGCTCGATGCAAAGCTTATCTGTTCCCCTTTCAGATAGCATTAACATATTTCACGAAAAGTCATAAGATATAAAATTTTTTTGATCAAAACTAAAATATCCACGAAATCATTGAAGAAGAAGTACCTTATCAAACGAAAATATGCCTTATCTAATACAAGACATTTAAATTTTTTTAATTGCAAAAATGGGCGGCATTTTATTCAGAATTAATAGTTTTTTACATGGACAAAAAATTCGTTTAATTTTTTCCCATTAAATACTAGAATTATAGAAAAGTACTTTTCGAAAAGAATCGGCAGTAGGATGGAATCGTGTTGACCACTGATTAGTTTTTTGCTAATAACTCTTGCATCCTTACACCGATTTCTTCGACTAAGAGCTTGATGGAGAGCTTATCTGGCATTTTATTCAGAATTAATAGTTTTTTACATGGACAAAAAATTCGTTTAATTTTTTCCCATTAAATACTAGAATTATAGAAAAGTACTTTGCGAAAAGAATTGGCAGTAGGACGGAAACGTGTTGACCACCGATAAGTTTTTTACATGGACAAAAAATTCGTTTAATTTTTTCCCATTAAATACTAGAATTATAGAAAAGTACTTTGCGAAAAGAATCGGCAGTAGGACGGAAACGTGTTGACCTCCGATTAGTTTTTTGCTAATAACTCTTGCATCCTTCGACCGATTTCTTCGACTAAGAGCTCGATGGAAAGCTTATCTGTTCCTCTTTCAGATGGCATTAACATATTTCACGAAAAGTCATAAGAAATAAAATTTTTTTTGATCAAAACTAAAATATCATCGAAATCATTGAAGAAGAAGTACCTTATCAGACGAAAATATGCCTTATCTAATATGAGACATTAAAATTTTTTTAATTGCATAAATGGGTGGCATTTTATTCAGAATTAATAGTTTTTTACATGGACAAAAAATTCGTTTAATTTTTTCCCATTAAATACTAGAATTATAGAAAAGTACTTTGCGAAAAGAATCGGTAGTAGGACGGAAACGCGTTGACCACCGATTAGTTTTTTGCTAATTACTCTTGCGTCCTTCGACCGACTTCTTCGACTAAGAGCTCGATGGAAAGCTTATCTGTTCCTTTTCAGATGGCATTAACATATTTTAAGAAACGTCATAAGAAATAAAATTTTTTTGATCAAATCTAAAATATCCTCGAAATCATTGAAGAAGAAGTACCTTATCAGACGAAAATATGCCTTATCTAATAAGAGACATTTAAATTTTTTAATTGCATAAATGGACGGCATTTTATTCAGAATTAATAGTTTTTTACATGGACAAAAAATTCGCTTAATTTTTTTTTTATTAATTACTAGAACTATAGAAAAGTACTATGAGAATAGAATCGGCAGTAGGACGGAATCCTGTTGACTACCGATTAGTTTTTTGCTAATAACTCTTGCATCCTTCGACCGATTTCTTCGACTAAGAGCTCGATGGAAAGCTTATTTGTTCCTTTTCAGATGGCATTAACATATTTTACGAAAAGTCACAAGAAATAAAATTTTGTTGATCAAAACTAAAATATCCTCGAAATCATTGAAAAGAAGTAGCTTATCAGACGAAAATATGCCTTATCTAATAAAATATATTTAAATTTTTTTAATTGCATAAATAGACGGCACTTTATTCAGAATGAATAGTTTTTTACAAGGACAGAATTAAAAGTTTTTTACTTGAAAAAAAAATTTGTTTAATTTTTTCCAATTAAATACTAGAATTATAGAAAAGTACTTTGCGCAAAGAATCGGTAGTAGGACGGAAACGCGTTGACCACCGATTAGTTTTTTGCTAATTACTCTTGCGTCCTTCGACCGACTTCTTCGACTAAGAGCTCGATGGAAAGCTTATCTGTTCCTTTTCAGATGGCATTAACATATTTTAAGAAAAGTCATAAGAAATAAAATTTTTTTGATCAAAACTAAAATATCCTCGAAATCATTGAAGAAGAAGTACCTTATCAGACGAAAATATGCCTTATCTAATAAGAGACATTTAATTTTTTTAATTGCATAAATGGACGGCATTTTATTCAGAATTAATAGTTTTTTACATGGACAAAAAATTCGCTTAATTTTTTTTCATTAAATACTAGAATTATAGAAAAGTACTTTGAGAAAAGAATCGGCAGTAGGACGGAATCCTGTTGACCACCGATTACTTTTTTGCTAATTACTCTTGCGTCCTTCGACCGACTTCTTCGACTAAGAGCTCGATGGAAAGCTTATCTGTTCCTTTTCAGATGGCATTAACATATTTTAAGAAAAGTCATAAGAAATAAAATTTTTTTGATCAAAACTAAAATATCCTCGAAATCATTGAAGAAGAAGTACCTTATCAGACGAAAATATTTTATGAGACATTAAAATTTTTTTAATTGCGTAAATGGGTGAGATTTTATTCAGAATTAATAGTTTTTTACATGGACAAAAAATTCGTTTAATTTTTTCCCATTAAATACTAGAATTATAGAAAAGTACTTTGCGCAAAGAATCGGTAGTAGGACGGAAACGCGTTGACCACCGATTAGTTTTTTGCTAATTACTCTTGCGTCCTTCGACCGACTTCTTCGACTAAGAGCTCGATGGAAAGCTTATCTGTTCCTTTTCAGATGGCATTAACATATTTTAAGAAAAGTCATAAGAAATAAAATTTTTTTGATCAAAACTAAAATATCCTCGAAATCATTGAAGAAGAAGTACCTTATCAGACGAAAATATGCCTTATCTAATAAGAGACATTTAATTTTTTTAATTGCATAAATGGACGGCATTTTATTCAGAATTAATAGTTTTTTACATGGACAAAAAATTCGCTTAATTTTTTTTCATTAAATACTAGAATTATAGAAAAGTACTTTGAGAAAAGAATCGGCAGTAGGACGGAATCCTGTTGACCACCGATTACTTTTTTGCTAATAACTCTTGCATCCTTCGACCGATTTCTTCGACTAAGAGCTCGATGGAAAGCTTATTTGTTCCTTTTCAGATGGCATTAACATATTTTACGAAAAGTAACAAGAAATAAAATTTTTTTGATCAAAACTAAAATATCCTCGAAATCATTGAAAAAGAAGTAGCTTATGAGACAAAAATATTCCTTATCTAATAAGAGACATTTTAATTTTTTTAATTGCATAAATGGACAGCATTTTATTCAGAATTAATAGTTTTTTACATGCACAAAAAATTGCTAAATTTTTTTTCATTAAATACTAGAACTATAGAAAAGTACTTTGAGAAAAGAATCGCCAGTAGGACGGAATCGTGTTGACCACCGATTAGTTTTTTGCTAATAACTCTTGCATCCTTCGACCGATTTCTTCGACTAAGAGCTCGATGGAAAGCTTATCTGTTCCTTTTCAGATGGCATTAACATATTTTACGAAAAGTCGCAAGAAATAAAGTTTTTTTGATCAAAACTAAAATATCCTCGAAATCATTGAAAAAGAAGTAGCTTATCAGACGAAAATATGCCTTATCTAATAAGATATATTTAAATTTTTTTAATTGCATAAATAGACGGCACTTTATTCAGAATAAAAAGTTTTTTACATGGACAGAATTAAAAGTTTTTTACATGGACAAAAAATTCGTTTAATTTTTTCCCATTAACTACTATAATTATAGAAAAGTACTTTGCGAAAAGAATCGGCAGTATGACGGAATCGTGTTGACCGCCGACTAATTTTTTGCTAATATTTCTTGCATCCTTCGACCGACTTCTTCGACGAAGTGCTCGATGGAAAGCTTATCTGTTCCTCTTTCAGATGGCATTAACATATTTCACGAAAAGTCATAAGAAATAAAATTTTTTTTTATCAAAACTAAAATATCCTCTAAATCATTGAAGAAGAAGTACCTTATCAGACGAAAATATGCCTTATCTAATATGAGACATTAAAATTTTTTTAATTGCGTAAATGGGTGACATTTTATTCAGAATTAATAGTTTTTTACATGGACAAAAAATTGCTTAATTTTTTTTCATTAAATACTAGAACTATAGAAAAGTACTTTGAGAAAAGAATCGGCAGTAGGACGGAATCGTGTTGACCACCGATTAGTTTTTTGCTAATAACTCTTGTATCCTTCGACCGATTTCTTTGACTATGAGCTCGATAGAAAGCTTATCTGTTCCTTTTCAGATGGCATTAACATATTTTACGAAAAGTCACAAGAAATAAAATTTTTTTGATCAAAACTAAAATATCCTCGGAATCATTGAAAAAGAAGTAGCTTATCAGACGAAAATATGCCTTATCTAATAAGATATATTTAAATTTTTTTAATTGCATAAATAGACGGCACTTTATTCAGAATTAATAGTTTTTTACATGGACAGAATTAAAAGTTTTTTACATGGACAAAAAATTCGTTTAATTTTTCCCATTAAATACTAGAATTATAGAAAAGTACTTTGCGAAAAGAATCGGCTGTAGGACGGAATCGTGTTGACCGCCGACTAATTTTTTGCTAATATTTCTTGCATCCTTCCTTATGTGCCTTATCTAATATGAGACATTTAAATTTTTTTAATTGCATAAATGGGTGGAATTTTATTCAGAATTAATAGTTTTTTACATGGATAAAAATTCGTTTAATTTTTTCCCATTAAATACTAGAATTATAGAAAAGTACTTTGCGAAATGAATCGGTAGTAGGACGGAAACGTGTTGACCACCGATTAGTTTTTTGCTAATAACTCTTGCATCCTTCGACCGATTTCTTCGACTAAGAGCTCGATGGAAAGCTTATCTGGCATTTTATTCAGAATTAATAGTTTTTTACATGGACAAAAAATTCGTTTAATTTTTTCCCATGAAATACTAGAATTATAGAAAAGTACTTTGAGAAAAGAATCGGCAGTAGGACGGAAACGTGTTGACCTCCGATTAGTTTTTTGCTAATAACTCTTGCATCCTTCGACCGACTTCTTCGACTAAGTGCTCGATGGAAGGCTTATCTGTTCCTCTTTCAGATGGCATTAACATATTTCACGAAAAGTCATAAGAAATAAAATTCTTTTGATCAAAACTAAAATATCCTCGAAATCATTGAAGAAGAAGTACCTTGTCAAACGAAAATATGCCTTGTCTAATACGAGACATTTAAATTTTTTTAATTGCATAAATGGGCGGCATTTTATTCAGAATTAATAGTTTTTTACGTGGACAAAAAATTCGTTTAATTTTTTCCCATTAAATACTAGAATTATAGAAAAGTACTTTGAGAAAAGAATCGGCAGTAGGATGGAAACGTGTTGACCACCGTTTAGTTTTTTGCTAATAACTCTTGCATCCTTCGACCGATTTCTTCGAATAAGTGTTCGATGGAAAGCTTATCTGTTCCTCTTTCAGATGGCATTAACATATTTCACGAAAAGTCATAAGAAATAAAATTTTTTTGATCAAAACTAAAATATCCTCGAAATCATTGAAGAAGAAGTACCTTATAAAACGAAAATATGCCTTGTCTAATACGAGACATTTAAATTTTTTTAATTGCATAAATGGGCGGCATTTTATTCAGAATTAATAGTTTTTTATGTGGACAAAAAATTCGTTTAATTTTTTCCCATTAACTACTAGAATTATAGAAAAGTACTTTGCGAAAAGAATCGGCAGTAGGACGGAATCGTGTTGACCGCCGACTAATTTTTTGCTAATATTTCTTGCATCCTTCGACCGACTTCTTCGACGAAGTGCTCGATGGAAAGCTTATCTGTTCCTCTTTCAGATGGCATTAACATATTTCACGAAAAGTCATAAGAAATAAAATTTTTTTTGATCAAAACTAAAATATCCTCTAAATCATTGAAGAAGAAGTACCTTATCAGACGAAAATATGCCTTATCTAATATGAGACATTAAAATTTTTTTAATTGCGTAAATGGGTGACATTTTATTCAGAATTAATAGTTTTTTACATGGACAAAAAATTGCTTAATTTTTTTTCATTAAATACTAGAACTATAGAAAAGTACTTTGAGAAAAGAATCGGCAGTAGGACGGAATCGTGTTGACCACCGATTAGTTTTTTGCTAATAACTCTTGTATCCTTCGACCGATTTCTTTGACTATGAGCTCGATAGAAAGCTTATCTGTTCCTTTTCAGATGGCATTAACATATTTTACGAAAAGTCACAAGAAATAAAATTTTTTTGATCAAAACTAAAATATCCTCGGAATCATTGAAAAAGAAGTAGCTTATCAGACGAAAATATGCCTTATCTAATAAGATATATTTAAATTTTTTTAATTGCATAAATAGACGGCACTTTATTCAGAATTAATAGTTTTTTACATGGACAGAATTAAAAGTTTTTTACATGGACAAAAAATTCGTTTAATTTTTCCCATTAAATACTAGAATTATAGAAAAGTACTTTGCGAAAAGAATCGGCTGTAGGACGGAATCGTGTTGACCGCCGACTAATTTTTTGCTAATATTTCTTGCATCCTTCCTTATGTGCCTTATCTAATATGAGACATTTAAATTTTTTTAATTGCATAAATGGGTGGAATTTTATTCAGAATTAATAGTTTTTTACATGGATAAAAATTCGTTTAATTTTTTCCCATTAAATACTAGAATTATAGAAAAGTACTTTGCGAAAAGAATCGGTAGTAGGACGGAAACGTGTTGACCACCGATTAGTTTTTTGCTAATAACTCGTGCATCCTTCGACCGATTTCTTCGACTAAGAGCTCGATGGAAAGCTTATCTGGCATTTTATTCACAATTAATAGTTTTTTACATGGACAAAAAATTCGTTTAATTTTTTCCCATGAAATACTAGAATTATAGAAAAGTACTTTGAGAAAAGAATCGGCAGTAGGACGGAAACGTGTTGACCTCCGATTAGTTTTTTGCTAATAACTCTTGCATCCTTCGACCGACTTCTTCGACTAAGTGCTCGATGGAAGGCTTATCTGTTCCTCTTTCAGATGGCATTAACATATTTCACGAAAAGTCATAAGAAATCAAATTTTTTTGATCAAAACTAAAATATCCTCGAAATCATTGAAGAAGAAGTACCTTATCAAACGAAAATATGCCTTGTCTAATACGAGACATTTAAATTTTTTTAATTGCATAAATGGGCGGCATTTTATTCAGAATTAATAGTTTTTTATGTGGACAAAAAATTCGTTTAATTTTTTCCCATTAAATACTAGAATTATAGAAAAGTACTTTGCGAAAAGAATCGGCAGTAGGACGGAATCGTGTTGACCGCCGACTAATTTTTTGCTAATATTTCTTGCATCCTTCGACCGACTTCTTCGACGAAGTGCTCGATGGAAAGCTTATCTGTTCCTCTTTCAGATGGCATTAACATATTTCACGAAAAGTCATAAGAAATCAAATTTTTTTGATCAAAACTAAAATATCCTCGAAATCATTGAAGAAGAAGTACCTTATCAGACGAAAATATGCCTTGTCTAATATGAGACATTAAAATTTTTTTAATTGCGTAAATGGGTGACATTTTATTCAGAATTAATAGTTTTTTATGTGGACAAAAAATTCGTTAAATTTTTTCCCATTAAATACTAGAATTATGGAAAAGTACTTTGCGAAAAGAATCGGTAGTAGGACGGAAACGTGTTGACCACCGATTAGTTTTTTGCTAATAACTCTTGCATCCTTCGACCGATTTCTTCGACTAAGAGCTCGATGGAAAGCTTATCTGTTCCTCTTTCAGATGGCATTAACATATTTTACGAAAAGTCATAAGAAATAAAATTTTTTTGATCAAAACTAAAATATCCTCGAAATCATTGAAGAAGAAGTACCTTATCAGACGAAAATATGCCTTATCTAATAAGAGACATTTACATTTTTTAATTGCATATATGGGCGGCATTTTATTCAGAATGAATAGTTTTTTACATGGACAAAAAATTCGTTTAATTTTTTCCCATTAAATACTAGAATTAAAGAAGAGTACTTTGCGAAAAGAATCGGTAGTAGGACGGAAACGTGTTGACCACCGATTAGTTTTTTGCTAGTAACTCATGCATCCTTCGACCGATTTCTTCGACTAAGAGCTCGTTGGAAAGCTTATCTGTTCCTCTTTCAGATGGCATTAACATATTTTAAGAAAAGTCATAAGAAATAAAATTTTTTTGATCAAAACTAAAATATCCTCGAAATCATTGAAGAAGAAGTACCTTATCAGACGAAAATATGCCTTATCTAATAAGAGACATTTAAATTTTTTAATTGCATTAATGGACGGCATTTTATTCAGAATGAATAGTTTTTTACATGGACGAAAAATTCGCTTAATTTTTTTTCATTAAATACTAGAACTATAGAAAAGTACTTTGAGAAAAGAATCGGCAGTAGGACGGAATCGTGTTGACCACCGATTAGTTTTTTGCTAATAACTCTTGCATCCTTCGACCGATTTCTTCGACTAAGAGCTCGATGGAATGCTTATCTGTTCCTCTTTTGGATGGCATTAACATATTTTACCAAAAGTAACAAGAAATAAAATTTTTTTGATCAAAACTAAAATATCCTCGAAATCATTGAAAAAGAAGTAGCTTATGAGACGAAAATATGCCTTATATAATAAGAGACATTTTAATTTTTTTAATTGCATAAATGGACGGCATTTTATTCAGAATTAATAGTTTTTTACATGGACAAAAAATTCGCTTAATTTTTTTTCATTAAATACTAGAACTATAGAAAAGTACTTTGAGAAAAGAATCGGCAGTAGGACGGAATCGTGTTGACCACCGATTAGTTTTTTGCTAATAACTCTTGCATCCTTCGACCAATTTCTTCGACTAAGAGCTCGATGGAAAGCTTATTTGTTCCTTTTCAGATGGCATTAACATATTTTACGAAAAGTCACAAGAAATAAAATTTTTTTGATCAAAACTAAAATATCCTCGAAATTATTGAAAAAGAAGTAGCTTATCAGACGAAAATATGCCTTATCTAATAAGAGACATTTAAATTTTTTAATTGCATTAATGGACGGCATTTTATTCAGAATGAATAGTTTTTTACATGGACGAAAAATTCGCTTAATTTTTTTTCATTAAATACTAGAACTATAGAAAAGTACTTTGAGAAAAGAATCGGCAGTAGGACGGAATCGTGTTGACCACCGATTAGTTTTTTGCTAATAACTCTTGCATCCTTCGACCGATTTCTTCGACTAAGAGCTCGATGGAAAGCTTATCAGTTCCTTTTCAGATGGCATTAACATATTTTACGAAAAGTCACAAGAAATAAAATTTTTTTGATCAAAGAATTATAGAAAAGTACTTTGCGAAAAGAATCGGCAGTAGGACGGAAACGTGTTGACCACTGATTAGTTTTTTGCTAATAACTCTTGCATCCTTCGACCGACTTCTTCGACTAATAGCTCGATGGAAAGCTTATCTGGAATTTTATTCAGAATTAATAGTTTTTTACATGGACAAAAAATTCGTTTAATTTTTACCCATTAAATACTAGAATTATAGAAAAGTACTTTGCGAAAAGAATCGGCAGTAGGACGGAATCGTGTTGACCACCAATTAGTTTTTTGCTAATATTTCTTGCATCCTTCCACCGATTTCTTCGACTAAGAGCTCGATGGAAAGCTTATCAGTTCCTTTTCAGATGGCATTAACATATTTTACGAAAAGTCACAAGAAATAAAACTTTTTTGATCAAAACTAAAATATCCTCGAAATCATTGAAAAAGAAGTAGCTTATGAGACGAAAATATGCCTTATCTAATAAGAGACATTTTAATTTTTTTAATTGCATAAATGGACGGCATTTTATTCAGAATTAATAGTTTTTTACATGGACAAAAAATTCGCTTAATTTTTTTTCATTAAATACTAGAACTATAGAAAAGTACTTTGAGAAAAGAATCGGCAGTAGGACGGAATCGTGTTGACCACCGATTAGTTTTTTGCTAATAACTCTTGCATCCTTCGGCCGATTTCTTTGACTTAGAGCTCGATGGAAAGCTTATCAGTTCCTTTTCAGATGCCATTAACATATTTTACGAAAAGTCACAAGAAATAAAATTTTTTTGATCAAAACTAAAATATCCTCGAAATCATTGAAAAAGAAGTACCTTATCAGACGAAAATATGCCTTATCTAATAAGTGACATTTAAATTTTTTTAATTGCATAAATGGGCGGCATTTTATTCAGAATTATTAGTTTTTTACATGGACAAAAAATTCGTTTAATTTTTTCCCATTAAATACTACAATTATAGAAAAGTACTTTGAGAAAAGAATCGGCAGTAGGATGGAATCGTGTTGACCACCGATTAGTTTTTTGCTAATAACTCTTACATCCTTCGACCGATTTCTTCGACTAAGAGCTCGATGGAAAGCTTATTTGTTCCTTTTCAGATGGCATTAACATATTTTACGAAAAGTAACAAGAAATAAAATTTTTTTGATCAAAACTAAAATATCCTCGAAATCATTGAAAAAGAAGTAGCTTATGAGACGAAAATATGCCTTATATAATAAGAGACATTTTAATTTTTTTAATTGCATAAATGGACGGCATTTTATTCAGAATTAATAGTTTTTTACATGGACAAAAAATTCGCTTAATTTTTTTTCATTAAATACTAGAACTATAGAAAAGTACTTTGAGAAAAGAATCGGCAGTAGGACGGAATCGTGTTGACCACCGATTAGTTTTTTGCCAATAACTCTTGCATCCTTCGACCAATTTCTTCGACTAAGAGCTCGATGGAAAGCTTATTTGTTCCTTTTCAGATGGCATTAACATATTTTACGAAAAGTCACAAGAAATAAAATTTTTTTGATCAAAACTAAAATATCCTCGAAATTATTGAAAAAGAAGTAGCTTATCAGACGAAAATATGCCTTATCTAATAAGAGACATTTAATTTTTTTAATTGCATAAACGGACGGCATTTTATTCAGAATTAATAGTTTTTTACATGGACGAAAAATTCGCTTAATTTTTTTTCATTAAATACTAGAACTATAGAAAAGTACTTTGAGAAAAGAATCGGCAGTAGGACGGAATCGTGTTGACCACCGATTAGTTTTTTGCTAATAACTCTTGCATCCTTCGACCGATTTCTTCGACTAAGAGCTCGATGGAAAGCTTATCAGTTCCTTTTCAGATGGCATTAACATATTTTACGAAAAGTCACAAGAAATAAAATTTTTTTGATCAAAGAATTATAGAAAAGTACTTTGCGAAAAGAATCGGCAGTAGGACGGAAACGTGTTGACCACCGATTAGTTTTTTGCTAATAACTCTTGCATCCTTCGACCGACTTCTTCGACTAATAGCTCGATGGAAAGCTTATCTGGAATTTTATTCAGAATTAATAGTTTTTTACATGGACAAAAAATTCGTTTAATTTTTACCCATTAAATACTAGAATTATAGAAAAGTACTTTGCGAAAAGAATCGGCAGTAGGACGGAATCGTGTTGACCACCAATTAGTTTTTTGCTAATATTTCTTGCATCCTTCGACCGATTTCTTCGACTAAGAGCTCGATGGAAAGCTTATCAGTTCCTTTTCAGATGGCATTAACATATTTTACGAAAAGTCACAAGAAATAAAACTTTTTTGATCAAAACTAAAATATCCTCGAAATCATTGAAAAAGAAGTAGCTTATGAGACGAAAATATGCCTTATCTAATAAGAGACATTTTAATTTTTTTAATTGCATAAATGGACGGCATTTTATTCAGAATTAATAGTTTTTTACATGGACAAAAAATTCGCTTAATTTTTTTTCATTAAATACTAGAACTATAGAAAAGTACTTTGAGAAAAGAATCGGCAGTAGGACGGAATCGTGTTGACCACCGATTAGTTTTTTGCTAATAACTCTTGCATCCTTCGGCCGATTTCTTTGACTTAGAGCTCGATGGAAAGCTTATCAGTTCCTTTTCAGATGCCATTAACATATTTTACGAAAAGTCACAAGAAATAAAATTTTTTTGATCAAAACTAAAATATCCTCGAAATCATTGAAAAAGAAGTACCTTATCAGACGAAAATATGCCTTATCTAATAAGTGACATTTAAATTTTTTTAATTGCATAAATGGGCGGCATTTTATTCAGAATTATTAGTTTTTTACATGGACAAAAAATTCGTTTAATTTTTTCCCATTAAATACTAGAATTATAGAAAAGTACTTTGAGAAAAGAATCGGCAGTAGGATGGAATCGTGTTGACCACCGATTAGTTTTTTGCTAATAACTCTTACATCCTTCGACCGATTTCTTCGACTAAGAGCTCGATGGAAAGCTTATTTGTTCCTTTTCAGATGGCATTAACATATTTTACGAAAAGTAACAAGAAATAAAATTTTTTTGATCAAAACTAAAATATCCTCGAAATCATTGAAAAAGAAGTAGCTTATGAGACGAAAATATGCCTTATCTAATAAGAGACATTTTAATTTTTTTAATTGCATAAATGGACGGCATTTTATTCAGAATTAATAGTTTTTTACATGGACAAAAAATTCGCTTAATTTTTTTTCATTAAATACTAGAACTATAGAAAAGTACTTTGAGAAAAGAATCGGCAGTAGGACGGAATCGTGTTGACCACCGATTAGTTTTTTGTTAATAACTCTTGCATCCTTCGACCGATTTCTTCGACTAAGAGCTCGATGGAAAGCTTATTTGTTCCTTTTCAGATCGCATTAACATATTTTACGAAAAGTCACAAGAAATAAAATTTTTTTGATCAAAACTAAAATATACTCGAAATCATTGAAAAAGAAGTAGCTTATGAGACGAAAATATGCCTTATCTAATAAGAGACATTTTAATTTTTTTAATTGCATAAACGGACGGCATTTTATTCAGAATTAATAGTTTTTTACATGGACAAAAAATTCGTTTAATTTTTTCCCATTAAATACTAGAATTATAGAAAAGTACTTTTCGAAAAGAATCGGCAGTAGGATGGAATCGTGTTGACCACCGATTAGTTTTTTGCTAATAACTCTTGCATCCTTACACCGATTTCTTCGACTAAGAGCTTGATGGAGAGCTTATCTGGCATTTTATTCAGAATTAATAGTTTTTTACATGGACAAAAAATTCGTTTAATTTTTTCCCATTAAATACTAGAATTATAGAAAAGTACTTTTCGAAAAGAATCGGCAGTAGGATGGAATCGTGTTGACCACCGATTAGTTTTTTGCTAATAACTCTTGCATCCTTACACCGATTTCTTCGACTAAGAGCTTGATGGAGAGCTTATCTGGCATTTTATTCAGAATTAATAGTTTTTTACATGGACAAAAAATTCGTTTAATTTTTTCCCATTAAATACTAGAATTATAGAAAAGTACTTTGCGAAAAGAATTGGCAGTAGGACGGAAACGTGTTGACCACCGATAAGTTTTTTACATGGACAAAAAATTCGTTTAATTTTTTCCCATTAAATACTAGAATTATAGAAAAGTACTTTGCGAAAAGAATCGGCAGTAGGACGGAAACGTGTTGACCTCCGATTAGTTTTTTGCTAATAACTCTTGCATCCTTCGACCGATTTCTTCGACTAAGAGCTCGATGGAAAGCTTATCTGTTCCTCTTTCAGATGGCATTAACATATTTCACGAAAAGTCATAAGAAATAAAATTTTTTTTGATCAAAACTAAAATATCCTCGAAATCATTGAAAAAGAAGTAGCTTATCAGACGAAAATATGCCTTATCTAATAAGAGACATTTAAATTTTTTAATTGCATAAATGGACGGCATTTTATTCAGAATTAATAGTTTTTTACATGGACAAAAAATTCGCTTAATTTTTTTTTTATTAATTACTAGAACTATAGAAAAGTACTATGAGAATAGAATCGGCAGTAGGACGGAATCCTGTTGACCACCGATTAGTTTTTTGCTAATAACTCTTGCATCCTTCGACCGATTTCTTCGACTAAGAGCTCGATGGAAAGCTTATTTGTTCCTTTTCAGATGGCATTAACATATTTTACGAAAAGTCACAAGAAATAAAATTTTGGTGATCAAAACTAAAATATCCTCGAAATCATTGAAAAAGAAGTAGCTTATCAGACGAAAATATGCCTTATCTAATAAGATATATTTAAATTTTTTTAATTGCATAAATAGACGGCACTTTATTCAGAATGAATAGTTTTTTACAAGGACAGAATTAAAAGTTTTTTACTTGAAAAAAAAATTTGTTTAATTTTTTCCCATTAAATACTAGAATTATAGAAAAGTACTTTGCGAAAAGAATCGGCAGTAGGACGGAATCGTGTTGACCACCGATTAGTTTTTTGCTAATATTTCTTGCATCCTTCGACCGACTTCTTCGACGAAGTGCTCGATGGAAAGCTTATCTGTTCCTCTTTCAGATGGCATTAACATATTTCACGAAAAGTCATAAGAAATACAATTTTTTTTGATCAAAACTAAAATATCCTCTAAATCATTGAAGAAGAAGTACCTTATCAGACGAAAATATTTTATGAGACATTAAAATTTTTTTAATTGCGTAAATGGGTGAGATTTTATTCAGAATTAATAGTTTTTTACATGGACAAAAAATTCGTTTAATTTTTTCCCATTAAATACTAGAATTATAGAAAAGTACTTTGCGCAAAGAATCGGTAGTAGGACGGAAACGCGTTGACCACCGATTAGTTTTTTGCTAATTACTCTTGCGTCCTTCGACCGACTTCTTCGACTAAGAGCTCGATGGTAAGCTTATCTGTTCCTTTTCAGATGGCATTAACATATTTTAAGAAAAGTCATAAGAAATAAAATTTTTTTGATCAAAACTAAAATATCCTCGAAATCATTGAAGAAGAAGTACCTTATCAGACGAAAATATGCCTTATCTAATAAGAGACATTTAATTTTTTTAATTGCATAAATGGACGGCATTTTATTCAGAATTAATAGTTTTTTACATGGACAAAAAATTCGCTTAATTTTTTTTCATTAAATACTAGAATTATAGAAAAGTACTTTGAGAAAAGAATCGGCAGTAGGACGGAATCCTGTTGACCACCGATTACTTTTTTGCTAATAACTCTTGCATCCTTCGACCGATTTCTTCGACTAAGAGCTCGATGGAAAGCTTATTTGTTCCTTTTCAGATGGCATTAACATATTTTACGAAAAGTAACAAGAAATAAAATTTTTTTGATCAAAACTAAAATATCCTCGAAATCATTGAAAAAGAAGTAGCTTATGAGACAAAAATATTCCTTATCTAATAAGAGACATTTTAATTTTTTTAATTGCATAAATGGACAGCATTTTATTCAGAATTAATAGTTTTTTACATGCACAAAAAATTGCTTAATTTTTTTTCATTAAATACTAGAACTATAGAAAAGTACTTTGAGAAAAGAATCGGCAGTAGGACGGAATCGTGTTGACCACCGATTAGTTTTTTGCTAATAACTCTTGCATCCTTCGACCGATTTCTTCGACTAAGAGCTCGATGGAAAGCTTATCTGTTCCTTTTTTAGATGGCATTAACATATTTTACGAAAAGTCACAAGAAATAAAGTTTTTTTGATCAAAACTAAAATATCCTCGAAATCATTGAAAAAGAAGTAGCTTATGAGACGAAAATATGCCTTATCTAATAAGAGACATTTTAATTTTTTTAATTGCATAAACGGACGGCATTTTATTCAGAATTAATAGTTTTTTACATGGACAAAAAATTCGTTTAATTTTTTCCCATTAAATACTAGAATTATAGAAAAGTACTTTTCGAAAAGAATCGGCAGTAGGATGGAATCGTGTTGACCACCGATTAGTTTTTTGCTAATAACTCTTGCATCCTTACACCGATTTCTTCGACTAAGAGCTTGATGGAGAGCTTATCTGGCATTTTATTCAGAATTAATAGTTTTTTACATGGACAAAAAATTCGTTTAATTTTTTCCCATTAAATACTAGAATTATAGAAAAGTACTTTTCGAAAAGAATCGGCAGTAGGATGGAATCGTGTTGACCACCGATTAGTTTTTTGCTAATAACTCTTGCATCCTTACACCGATTTCTTCGACTAAGAGCTTGATGGAGAGCTTATCTGGCATTTTATTCAGAATTAATAGTTTTTTACATGGACAAAAAATTCGTTTAATTTTTTCCCATTAAATACTAGAATTATAGAAAAGTACTTTGCGAAAAGAATTGGCAGTAGGACGGAAACGTGTTGACCACCGATAAGTTTTTTACATGGACAAAAAATTCGTTTAATTTTTTCCCATTAAATACTAGAATTATAGAAAAGTACTTTGCGAAAAGAATCGGCAGTAGGACGGAAACGTGTTGACCTCCGATTAGTTTTTTGCTAATAACTCTTGCATCCTTCGACCGATTTCTTCGACTAAGAGCTCGATGGAAAGCTTATCTGTTCCTCTTTCAGATGGCATTAACATATTTCACGAAAAGTCATAAGAAATAAAATTTTTTTTGATCAAAACTAAAATATCCTCGAAATCATTGAAAAAGAAGTAGCTTATCAGACGAAAATATGCCTTATCTAATAAGAGACATTTAAATTTTTTAATTGCATAAATGGACGGCATTTTATTCAGAATTAATAGTTTTTTACATGGACAAAAAATTCGCTTAATTTTTTTTTTATTAATTACTAGAACTATAGAAAAGTACTATGAGAATAGAATCGGCAGTAGGACGGAATCCTGTTGACCACCGATTAGTTTTTTGCTAATAACTCTTGCATCCTTCGACCGATTTCTTCGACTAAGAGCTCGATGGAAAGCTTATTTGTTCCTTTTCAGATGGCATTAACATATTTTACGAAAAGTCACAAGAAATAAAATTTTGGTGATCAAAACTAAAATATCCTCGAAATCATTGAAAAAGAAGTAGCTTATCAGACGAAAATATGCCTTATCTAATAAGATATATTTAAATTTTTTTAATTGCATAAATAGACGGCACTTTATTCAGAATGAATAGTTTTTTACAAGGACAGAATTAAAAGTTTTTTACTTGAAAAAAAAATTTGTTTAATTTTTTCCCATTAAATACTAGAATTATAGAAAAGTACTTTGCGAAAAGAATCGGCAGTAGGACGGAATCGTGTTGACCACCGATTAGTTTTTTGCTAATATTTCTTGCATCCTTCGACCGACTTCTTCGACGAAGTGCTCGATGGAAAGCTTATCTGTTCCTCTTTCAGATGGCATTAACATATTTCACGAAAAGTCATAAGAAATACAATTTTTTTTGATCAAAACTAAAATATCCTCTAAATCATTGAAGAAGAAGTACCTTATCAGACGAAAATATTTTATGAGACATTAAAATTTTTTTAATTGCGTAAATGGGTGAGATTTTATTCAGAATTAATAGTTTTTTACATGGACAAAAAATTCGTTTAATTTTTTCCCATTAAATACTAGAATTATAGAAAAGTACTTTGCGCAAAGAATCGGTAGTAGGACGGAAACGCGTTGACCACCGATTAGTTTTTTGCTAATTACTCTTGCGTCCTTCGACCGACTTCTTCGACTAAGAGCTCGATGGTAAGCTTATCTGTTCCTTTTCAGATGGCATTAACATATTTTAAGAAAAGTCATAAGAAATAAAATTTTTTTGATCAAAACTAAAATATCCTCGAAATCATTGAAGAAGAAGTACCTTATCAGACGAAAATATGCCTTATCTAATAAGAGACATTTAATTTTTTTAATTGCATAAATGGACGGCATTTTATTCAGAATTAATAGTTTTTTACATGGACAAAAAATTCGCTTAATTTTTTTTCATTAAATACTACAATTATAGAAAAGTACTTTGAGAAAAGAATCGGCAGTAGGACGGAATCGTGTTGACCACCGATTAGTTTTTTGCTAATAACTCTTGCATCCTTCGACCGATTTCTTCGACTAAGAGCTCGATGGAAAGCTTATCTGTTCCTTTTTTAGATGGCATTAACATATTTTACGAAAAGTCACAAGAAATAAAGTTTTTTTGATCAAAACTAAAATATCCTCGAAATCATTGAAAAAGAAGTAGCTTATCAGACGAAAATATGCCTTATCTAATAAGATATATTTAAATTTTTTTAATTGCATAAATAGACGGCACTTTATTCAGAATAAATAGTTTTTTACATGGACAGAATTAAAAGTTTTTTACATGGACAAAAAATTCGTTTAATTTTTTCCCATTAACTACTATAATTATAGAAAAGTACTTTGCGAAAAGAATCGGCAGTAGGACGGAATCGTGTTGACCGCCGACTAATTTTTTGCTAATATTTCTTGCATCCTTCGACCGACTTCTTCGACGAAGTGCTCGATGGGAAGCTTATCTGTTCCTCTTTCAGATGGCATTAACATATTTCACGAAAAGTCATAAGAAATAAAATTTTTTTTTATCAAAACTAAAATATCCTCTAAATCATTGAAGAAGAAGTACCTTATCAGACGAAAATATGCCT
Organism: Phortica okadai; assembly: GCA_034638295.1. Lineage (NCBI taxonomy): Eukaryota > Metazoa > Arthropoda > Insecta > Diptera > Drosophilidae > Phortica > Phortica okadai. Next base: position 24,216,993 of record CM067850.1, on the reverse strand, counting down.
TATCTAATATGAGACATTAAAATTTTTTTAATTGCGTAAATGGGTGACATTTTATTCAGAATTAATAGTTTTTTACATGGACAAAAAATTGCTTAATTTTTTTTCATTAAATACTAGAACTATAGAAAAGTACTTTGAGAAAAGAATCGGCAGTAGGACGGAATCGTGTTGACCACCGATTAGTTTTTTGCTAATAACTCTTGTATCCTTCGACCGATTTCTTTGACTATGAGCTCGATAGAAAGCTTATCTGTTCCTTTTCAGATGGCATTAACATATTTTACGAAAAGTCACAAGAAATAACATTTTTTTGATCAAAACTAAAATATCCTCGGAATCATTGAAAAAGAAGTAGCTTATCAGACGAAAATATGCCTTATCTAATAAGATATATTTAAATTATTTTAATTGCATAAATAGACGGCACTTTATTTATTAGAATTAATAGTTTTTTACATGGACAGAATTAAAAGTTTTTTACATGGACAAAAAATTCGTTTAATTTTTCCCATTAAATACTAGAATTATAGAAAAGTACTTTGCGAAAAGAATCGGCTGTAGGACGGAATCGTGTTGACCGCCGACTAATTTTTTGCTAATATTTCTTGCATCTTTCCTTATGTGCCTTATCTAATATGAGACATTTAAATTTTTTTAATTGCATAAATGGGTGGAATTTTATTCAGAATTAATAGTTTTTTACATGGATAAAAATTCGTTTAATTTTTTCCCATTAAATACTAGAATTATAGAAAAGTACTTTGCGAAAAGAATCGGTAGTAGGACGGAAACGTGTTGACCACCGATTAGTTTTTTGCTAATAACTCTTGCATCCTTCGACCGATTTCTTCGACTAAGAGCTCGATGGAAAGCTTATCTGGCATTTTATTCAGAATTAATAGTTTTTTACATGGACAAAAAATTCGTTTAATTTTTTCCCATGAAATACTAGAATTATAGAAAAGTACTTTGAGAAAAGAATCGGCAGTAGGACGGAAACGTGTTGACCTCCGATTAGTTTTTTGCTAATAACTCTTGCATCCTTCGACCGACTTCTTCGACTAAGTGCTCGATGGAAGGCTTATCTGTTCCTCTTTCAGATGGCATTAACATACTTCACGAAAAGTCATAAGAAATAAAATTTTTTTGATCAAAACTAAAATATCCTCGAAATCATTGAAGAAGAAGTACCTTATCAAACGAAAATATGCCTTGTCTAATACGAGACATTTAAATTTTTTTAATTGCATAAATGGGCGGCATTTTATTCAGAATTAATAGTTTTTTACGTGGACAAAAAATTCGTTTATTTTTTTCCCATTAAATACTAGAATTATAGAAAAGTACTTTGAGAAAAGAATCGGCAGTAGGATGGAAACGTGTTGACCACCGATTAGTTTTTTGCTAATAACTCTTGCATCCTTCGACCGATTTCTTCGACTAAGTGTTCGATGGAAAGCTTATCTGTTCCTCTTTCAGATGGCATTAACATATTTCACGAAAAGTCATAAGAAATAAAATTTTTTTTGATCAAAACTAAAATATCCTCTAAATCATTGAAGAAGAAGTACCTTATCAGACGAAAATATGCCTTATCTAATATGAGACATTAAAATTTTTTTAATTGCGTAAATGGGTGACATTTTATTCAGAATTAATAGTTTTTTACATGGACAAAAAATTGCTTAATTTTTTTTCATTAAATACTAGAACTATAGAAAAGTACTTTGAGAAAAGAATCGGCAGTAGGACGGAATCGTGTTGACCACCGATTAGTTTTTTGCTAATAACTCTTGTATCCTTCGACCGATTTCTTCGACTATGAGCTCGATAGAAAGCTTATCTGTTCCTTTTCAGATGGCATTAACATATTTTACGAAAAGTCACAAGAAATAAAATTTTTTTGATCAAAACTAAAATATCCTCGAAATCATTGAAGAAGAAGTACCTTATCAGACGAAAATATGCCTTATCTAATATGAGACATTTAAATTTTTTTAATTGCATAAATTGCATCCTTTGACCGACTTCTATGACTATGAGCTAGATGGAAAGCTTATCTGTTCCTCTTTCAGATGGCATTAACATATTTCACGAAAAGTCATAAGAAATAAAATTTTTTTTGATCAAAACTAAAATATCCTCTAAATCATTGAAGAAGAAGTACCTTATCAGACGAAAATATGCCTTATCTAATATGAGACATTAAAATTTTTTTAATTGCGTAAATGGGTGACATTTTATTCAGAATTAATAGTTTTTTACATGGACAAAAAATTGCTTAATTTTTTTCATTAAATACTAGAACTATAGAAAAGTACTTTGAGAAAAGAATCGGCAGTAGGACGGAATCGTGTTGACCACCGATTAGTTTTTTGCTAATAACTCTTGTATCCTTCGACCGATTTCTTCGACTATGAGCTCGATAGAAAGCTTATCTGTTCCTTTTCAGATGGCATTAACATATTTTACGAAAAGTCACAAGAAATAAAATTTTTTTGATCAAAACTAAAATATACTCGAAATCATTGAAGAAGAAGTACCTTATAAAACGAAAATATGCCTTGTCTAATACGAGACATTTAAATTTTTTTAATTGCATAAATGGGCGGCATTTTATTCAGAATTAATAGTTTTTTATGTGGACAAAAAATTCGTTTAATTTTTTCCCATTAAATACTAGAATTATGGAAAAGTACTTTGAGAAAAGAATCGGCAGTAGGACGGAATCGTGTTGACCACCGATTAGTTTTTTGCTAATAACTCTTGCATCCTTCGACCGATTTCTTCGACTAAGAGCTCGACGGAAAGCTTATCTGTTCCTCTTTTGGATGGCATTAACGTATTTTACCAAAAGTAACAAGAAATAAAATTTTTTTGATCAAAACTAAAATATCCTCGAAATCATTGAAAAAGAAGTAGCTTATGAGACGAAAATATGCCTTATATAATAAGAGACATTTTAATTTTTTTAATTGCATAAATGGACGGCATCGATGGAAAGCTTATTTGTTCCTTTTCAGATGGCATTAACATATTTTACGAAAAGTCACAAGAAATAAAATTTTTTTGATCAAAACTAAAATATCCTCGAAATTATTGAAAAAGAAGTAGCTTATCAGACGAAAATATGCCTTATCTAATAAGAGACATTTAAATTTTTTAATTGCATTAATGGACGGCATTTTATTCAGAATGAATAGTTTTTTACATGGACGAAAAATTCGCTTAATTTTTTTTCATTAAATACTAGAACTATAGAAAAGTACTTTGAGAAAAGAATCGGCAGTAGGACGGAATCGTGTTGACCACCGATTAGTTTTTTGCTAATAACTCTTGCATCCTTCGACCGATTTCTTCGACTAAGAGCTCGATGGAAAGCTTATCAGTTCCTTTTCAGATGGCATTAACATATTTTACGAAAAGTCACAAGAAATAAAATTTTTTTGATCAAAGAATTATAGAAAAGTACTTTGCGAAAAGAATCGGCAGTAGGACGGAAACGTGTTGACCACCGATTAGTTTTTTGCTAATAACTCTTGCATCCTTCGACCGACTTCTTCGACTAATAGCTCGATGGAAAGCTTATCTGGAATTTTATTCAGAATTAATAGTTTTTTACATGGACAAAAAATTCGTTTAATTTTTACCCATTAAATACTAGAATTATAGAAAAGTACTTTGCGAAAAGAATCGGCAGTAGGACGGAATCGTGTTGACCACCAATTAGTTTTTTGCTAATATTTCTTGCATCCTTCGACCGATTTCTTCGACTAAGAGCTCGATGGAAAGCTTATCAGTTCCTTTTCAGATGGCATTAACATATTTTACGAAAAGTCACAAGAAATAAAACTTTTTTGATCAAAACTAAAATATCCTCGAAATCATTGAAAAAGAAGTAGCTTATGAGACGAAAATATGCCTTATCTAATAAGAGACATTTTAATTTTTTTAATTGCATAAATGGACGGCATTTTATTCATAATTAATAGTTTTTTACATGGACAAAAAATTCGCTTAATTTTTTTTCATTAAATACTAGAACTATAGAAAAGTACTTTGAGAAAAGAATCGGCAGTAGGACGGAATCGTGTTGACCACCGATTAGTTTTTTGCTAATAACTCTTGCATCCTTCGACCGATTTCTTTGACTTAGAGCTCGATGGAAAGCTTATCAGTTCCTTTTCAGATGCCATTAACATATTTTACGAAAAGTCACAAGAAATAAAATTTTTTTGATCAAAACTAAAATATCCTCGAAATCATTGAAAAAGAAGTACCTTATCAGACGAAAATATGCCTTATCTAATAAGTGACATTTAAATTTTTTTAATTGCATAAATGGGCGGCATTTTATTCAGAATTATTAGTTTTTTACATGGACAAAAAATTCGTTTAATTTTTTCCCATTAAATACTAGAATTATAGAAAAGTACTTTGAGAAAAGAATCGGCAGTAGGATGGAATCGTGTTGACCACCGATTAGTTTTTTGCTAATAACTCTTACATCCTTCGACCGATTTCTTCGACTAAGAGCTCGATGGAAAGCTTATTTGTTCCTTTTCAGATGGCATTAACATATTTTACGAAAAGTAACAAGAAATAAAATTTTTTTGATCAAAACTAAAATATCCTCGAAATCATTGAAAAAGAAGTAGCTTATGAGACGAAAATATGCCTTATCTAATAAGAGACATTTTAATTTTTTTAATTGCATAAATGGACGGCATTTTATTCAGAATTAATAGTTTTTTACATGGACAAAAAATTCGCTTAATTTTTTTTCATTAAATACTAGAACTATAGAAAAGTACTTTGAGAAAAGAATCGGCAGTAGGACGGAATCGTGTTGACCACCGATTGGTTTTTTGCTAACAACTCTTGCATCTTTCGACCGATTTCTTCGACTAAGAGCTCGATGGAAAGCTTATTTGTTCCTTTTCAGATCGCATTAACATATTTTACGAAAAGTCACAAGAAATAAAATTTTTTTGATCAAAACTAAAATATCCTCGAAATCATTGAAAAAGAAGTAGCTTATGAGACGAAAATATGCCTTATCTAATAAGAGACATTTTAATTTTTTTAATTGCATAAACGGACGGCATTTTATTCAGAATTAATAGTTTTTTACATGGGCAAAAAATTCGTTTAATATTTTCCCATTAAATACTAGAATTATAGAAAAGTACTTTGCGAAAAGAATCGGCAGTAGGACGGAAACGTGTTGACCACCGATTAGTTTTTTGCTAATAACTCTTGCATCCTTCGACCGACTTCTTCGACTAATAGCTCGATGGAAGCTTATCTGGAATTTTATTCAGAATTAATAGTTTTTTACATGGACAAAAAATTCGTTTAATTTTTTCCCATTAAATACTAGAATTATAGAAAAGTACTTTTCGAAAAGAATCGGCAGTAGGACGGAATCGTGTTGACCACCGATTAGTTTTTTGCTAATATTTCTTGCATCCTTCGACCGATTTCTTCGACTAAGAGCTCGATGGAAAGCTTATTTGTTCCTTTCCAGATGGCATAAACATATTTTTCGAAAAGTCACAAGAAATAAAACTTTTTTGATCAAAACTAAAATATCCTCGAAATCATTGAAAAAGAAGTAGCTTATGAGACGAAAATATGCCTTATCTAATAAGAGACATTTTAATTTTTTTAATTGCATAAATGGACGGCATTTTATTCAGAATTAATAGTTTTTTACATGGACAAAAAATTCGCTTAATTTTTTTTCATTAAATACTAGAACTATAGAAAAGTACTTTGAGAAAAGAATCGGCAGTAGGACGGAATCGTGTTGACCACCGATTAGTTTTTTGCTAATAACTCTTGCATCATTCGACCGATTTCTTCGACTAAGAGCTTGATGGAAAGCTTATCAGTTCCTTTTCAGATGGCATTAACATATTTTACGAAAAGTCACAAGAAATAAAATTTTTTTGATCAAAACTAAAATATCCTCGAAATCATTGAAAAAGAAGTACCTTATCAGACGAAAATATGCCTTATCTAATAAGTGACATTTAAATTTTTTTAATTGCATAAATGGGCGGCATTTTATTCAGAATTAATAGTTTTTTACATGGACAAAAAATTCGTTTAATTTTTGCCATTAAATACTAGAATTATAGAAAAGTACTTTGAGAAAAGAATCGGCAGTAGGATGGAATCGTGTTGACCACCGATTAGTTTTTTGCTAATAACTCTTGCATCCTTCGACCGATTTCTTCGACTAAGAGCTCGATGGAAAGCTTATTTGTTCCTTTTCAGATGGCATTAACATATTTTACGAAAAGTAACAAGAAATAAAATTTTTTTGATCAAAACTAAAATATCCTCGAAATCATTGAAAAAGAAGTAGCTTATGAGACGAAAATATGCCTTATCTAATAAGAGACATTTTAATTTTTTTAATTGCATAAATGGACGGCATTTTATTCAGAATTAATAGTTTTTTACATGGACAAAAAATTCGTTTAATTTTTTCCCATTAAATACTAGAAGTATAGAAAAGTACTTTGCGAAAAGAATCGGCAGTATGACGGAAACGTGTTGACCACCGATTAGTTTTTTGCTAATAACTCTTGCATCCTTCGACCGACTTCTTCGACTAATAGCTCGATGGAAAGCTTATCTGGCATTTTATTCAGAATTAATAGTTTTTTACATGGACAAAAAATTCGTTTAATTTTTTCCCATTAAATACTAGAATTATAGAAAAGTACTTTGCGAAAAGAATCGGCAGTAGGACGGAATCGTGTTGACCACCGATCAGTTTTTTTCCAATATTTCTTGCATCCTTCGACCGATTTCTTCGACTAAGAGCTCGATGGAAAACTTATCTGTTCCTTTTCAGATGGCATTAACATATTTTACGAAAAGTCACAAGAAATAAAATTTTTAATAGTAAATTAATAGAAATTAATAGAAATAAAAATTAATAGTTTTTTACAGGGACAAAAAATTCGTTTAATTTTTTTCCATTAAATACTAGAATTATAGAAAAGTACTTTGAGAAAAGAATCGGCAGTAGGATGGAATCGTGTTGACCACCGATCAGTTTTTTGCTAATAACTCTTGCATCCTTCGACCGATTTCTTCGACTAAGAGCTCGATGGAAAGCTTATTTGTTCCTTTTCAGATGCCATCAACATATTTTACGAAAAGTCACAAGAAATAAAATTTTTTTGATCAAAACTAAAATATCCTCGAAATCATTGAAAAAGAAGTACCTTATCAGACGAAAATATGCCTTATCTAATAAGTGACATTTAAATTTTTTTAATTGCATAAATGGGCGGCATTTTATTCAGAATTATTAGTTTTTTACATGGACAAAAAATTCGTTTAATTTTTTCCCATTAAATACTATAATTATAGAAAAGTACTTTGAGGAAAGAATCGGCAGTAGGATGGAATCGTGTTGACCACCGATTAGTTTTTTGCTAATAACTCTTGCATCCTTCGACCGATTTCTTCGACTAAGAGCTCGATGGAAAGCTTATTTGTTCCTTTTCAGATGGCATTAACATATTTTACGAAAAGTCACAAGAAATAAAATTTTGTTGATCAAAACTAAAATATCCTCGAAATCATTGAAAAAGAAGTAGCTTATCAGACGAAAATATGCCTTATCTAATAAGATATATTTAAATTTTTTTAATTGCATAAATAGACGGCACTTTATTCAGAATTAATAGTTTTTTACATGGACAGAATTAAAAGTTTTTTACTTGAAAAAAAAATTTGTTTAATTTTTTCCCATTTAATACTAGAATTATAGAAAAGTACTTTGCGAAAAGAATCGGCAGTAGGACGGAATCGTGTTGACCACCGATTAGTTTTTTGCTAATATTTCTTGCATCCTTCGACCGACTTCTTCGACGAAGTGCTCGATGGAAAGCTTATCTGTTCCTCTTTCAGATGGCATTAACATATTTCACGAAAAGTCATAAGAAATACAATTTTTTTTGATCAAAACTAAAATGTCCTCTAAATCATTGAAGAAGAAGTACCTTATCAGACGAAAATATGCCTTATCTAATATGAGACATTAAAATTTTTTTAATTGCGTAAATGGGTGAGATTTTATTCAGAATTAATAGTTTTTTACATGGACAAAAAATTCGTTTAATTTTTTCCCATTAAATACTAGAATATAGAAAAGTACTTTGCGCAAAGAATCGGTAGTAGGACGGAAACGCGTTGACCACCGATTAGTTTTTTGCTAATTACTCTTGCGTCCTTCGACCGACTTCTTCGACTAAGAGCTCGATGGAAAGCTTATCTGTTCCTTTTCAGATGGCATTAACATATTTTAAGAAAAGTCATAAGAAATAAAATTTTTTTGATCAAAACTAAAATATCCTCGAAATCATTGAAGAAGAAGTACCTTATCAGACGAAAATATGCCTTATCTAATAAGAGACATTTAAATTTTTTAATTGCATTAATGGACGGCATTTTATTCAGAATGAATAGTTTTTTACATGGACGAAAAATTCGCTTAATTTTTTTTCATTAAATACTAGAACTATAGAAAATTACTTTGAGAAAAGAATCGGCAGTAGGACGGAATCGTGTTGACCACCGATTAGTTTTTTGCTAATAACTCTTGCATCCTTCGACCGATTTCTTCGACTAAGAGCTCGATGGAAAGCTTATCTGTTCCTCTTTTGGATGGCATTAACATATTTTACCAAAAGTAACAAGAAATAAAATTTTTTTGATCAAAACTAAAATATCCTCGAAATCATTGAAAAAGAAGTAGCTTATGAGACGAAAATATGCCTTATATAATAAGAGACATTTTAATTTTTTTAATTGCATAAATGGACGGCATTTTATTCAGAATTAATAGTTTTTTACATGGACAAAAAATTCGCTTAATTTTTTTTCATTAAATACTAGAACTATAGAAAAGTACTTTGAGAAAAGAATCGGCAGTAGGACGGAATCGTGTTGACCACCGATTAGTTTTTTGCTAATAACTCTTGCATCCTTCGACCAATTTCTTCGACTAAGAGCTCGATGGAAAGCTTATTTGTTCCTTTTCAGATGGCATTAACATATTTTACGAAAAGTCACAAGAAATAAAATTTTTTTGATCAAAACTAAAATATCCTCGAAATCATTGAAAAAGAAGTAGCTTATCAGACGAAAATATGCCTTATCTAATAAGAGACATTTAAATTTTTTAATTGCATTAATGGACGGCATTTTATTCAGAATGAATAGTTTTTTACATGGACGAAAAATTCGTTTAATTTTTTCCCATTAAATACTAGAATTATAGAAAAGTACTTTGAGAAAAGAATCGGCAGTAGGATGGAATCGTGCTGACCACCGATTAGTTTTTTGCTAATAACTCTTACATCCTTCGACCGATTTCTTCGACTAAGAGCTCGATGGAAAGCTTATTTGTTCCTTTTCAGATGGCATTAACATATTTTACGAAAAGTAACAAGAAATAAAATTTTTTTGATCAAAACTAAAATATCCTCGAAATCATTGAAAAAGAAGTAGCTTATGAGACGAAAATATGCCTTATCTAATAAGAGACATTTTAATTTTTTTAATTGCATAAATGGACGGCATTTTATTCAGAATTAATAGTTTTTTACATGGACAAAAAATTCGCTTAATTTTTTTTCATTAAATACTAGAACTATAGAAAAGTACTTTGAGAAAAGAATCGGCAGTAGGACGGAATCGTGTTGACCACCGATTAGTTTTTTGTTAATAACTCTTGCATCCTTCGACCGATTTCTTCGACTAAGAGCTCGATGGAAAGCTTATTTGTTCCTTTTCAGATCGCATTAACATATTTTACGAAAAGTCACAAGAAATAAAATTTTTTTGATCAAAACTAAAATATCCTCGAAATCATTGAAAAAGAAGTAGCTTATGAGACGAAAATATGCCTTATCTAATAAGAGACATTTTAATTTTTTTAATTGCATAAACGGACGGCATTTCATTCAGAATTAATAGTTTTTTACATGGACAAAAAATTCGTTTAATATTTTCCCATTAAATACTAGAATTATAGAAAAGTACTTTGCGAAAAGAATCGGCAGTAGGACGGAAACGTGTTGACCACCGATTAGTTTTTTGCTAATAACTCTTGCATCCTTCGACCGACTTCTTCGACTAATAGCTCGATGGAAGCTTATCTGGAATTTTATTCAGAATTAATAGTTTTTTACATGGACAAAAAATTCGTTTAATTTTTTCCCATTAAATACTAGAATTATAGAAAAGTACTTTTCGAAAAGAATCGGCAGTAGGACGGAATCGTGTTGACCACCGATTAGTTTTTTGCTAATATTTCTTGCATCCTTCGACCGATTTCTTCGACTAAGAGCTCGATGGAAAGCTTATTTGTTCCTTTCCAGATGGCATAAACATATTTTTCGAAAAGTCACAAGAAATAAAACTTTTTTGATCAAAACTAAAATATCCTCGAAATCATTGAAAAAGAAGTAGCTTATGAGACGAAAATATGCCTTATCTAATAAGAGACATTTTAATTTTTTTAATTGCATAAATGGACGGCATTTTATTCAGAATTAATAGTTTTTTACATGGACAAAAAATTCGCTTAATTTTTTTTCATTAAATACTAGAACTATAGAAAAGTACTTTGAGAAAAGAATCGGCAGTAGGACGGAATCGTGTTGACCACCGATTAGTTTTTTGCTAATAACTCTTGCATCATTCGACCGATTTCTTCGACTAAGAGCTTGATGGAAAGCTTATCAGTTCCTTTTCAGATGGCATTAACATATTTTACGAAAAGTCACAAGAAATAAAATTTTTTTGATCAAAACTAAAATATCCTCGAAATCATTGAAAAAGAAGTACCTTATCAGACGAAAATATGCCTTATCTAATAAGTGACATTTAAATTTTTTTAATTGCATAAATAGGCGGCATTTTATTCAGAATTAATAGTTTTTTACATGGACAAAAAATTCGTTTAATTTTTGCCATTAAATACTAGAATTATAGAAAAGTACTTTGAGAAAAGAATCGGCAGTAGGATGGAATCGTGTTGACCACCGATTAGTTTTTTGCTAATAACTCTTGCATCCTTCGACCGATTTCTTCGACTAAGAGCTCGATGGAAAGCTTATTTGTTCCTTTTCAGATGGCATTAACATATTTTACGAAAAGTAACAAGAAATAAAATTTTTTTGATCAAAACTAAAATATCCTCGAAATCATTGAAAAAGAAGTAGCTTATGAGACGAAAATATGCCTTATCTAATAAGAGACATTTTAATTTTTTTAATTGCATAAATGGACGGCATTTTATTCAGAATTAATAGTTTTTTACATGGACAGAATTAAAAGTTTTTTACTTGAAAAAAAAATTTGTTTAATTTTTTCCCATTTAATACTAGAATTATAGAAAAGTACTTTGCGAAAAGAATCGGCAGTAGGACGGAATCGTGTTGACCACCGATTAGTTTTTTGCTAATATTTCTTGCATCCTTCGACCGACTTCTTCGACGAAGTGCTCGATGGAAAGCTTATCTGTTCCTCTTTCAGATGGCATTAACATATTTCACGAAAAGTCATAAGAAATACAATTTTTTTTGATCAAAACTAAAATGTCCTCTAAATCATTGAAGAAGAAGTACCTTATCAGACGAAAATATGCCTTATCTAATATGAGACATTAAAATTTTTTTAATTGCGTAAATGGGTGAGATTTTATTCAGAATTAATAGTTTTTTACATGGACAAAAAATTCGTTTAATTTTTTCCCATTAAATACTAGAATATAGAAAAGTACTTTGCGCAAAGAATCGGTAGTAGGACGGAAACGCGTTGACCACCGATTAGTTTTTTGCTAATTACTCTTGCGTCCTTCGACCGACTTCTTCGACTAAGAGCTCGATGGAAAGCTTATCTGTTCCTTTTCAGATGGCATTAACATATTTTAAGAAAAGTCATAAGAAATAAAATTTTTTTGATCAAAACTAAAATATCCTCGAAATCATTGAAGAAGAAGTACCTTATCAGACGAAAATATGCCTTATCTAATAAGAGACATTTAAATTTTTTAATTGCATTAATGGACGGCATTTTATTCAGAATGAATAGTTTTTTACATGGACGAAAAATTCGCTTAATTTTTTTTCATTAAATACTAGAACTATAGAAAATTACTTTGAGAAAAGAATCGGCAGTAGGACGGAATCGTGTTGACCACCGATTAGTTTTTTGCTAATAACTCTTGCATCCTTCGACCGATTTCTTCGACTAAGAGCTCGATGGAAAGCTTATCTGTTCCTCTTTTGGATGGCATTAACATATTTTACCAAAAGTAACAAGAAATAAAATTTTTTTGATCAAAACTAAAATATCCTCGAAATCATTGAAAAAGAAGTAGCTTATGAGACGAAAATATGCCTTATATAATAAGAGACATTTTAATTTTTTTAATTGCATAAATGGACGGCATTTTATTCAGAATTAATAGTTTTTTACATGGACAAAAAATTCGCTTAATTTTTTTTCATTAAATACTAGAACTATAGAAAAGTACTTTGAGAAAAGAATCGGCAGTAGGACGGAATCGTGTTGACCACCGATTAGTTTTTTGCTAATAACTCTTGCATCATTCGACCGATTTCTTCGACTAAGAGCTTGATGGAAAGCTTATCAGTTCCTTTTCAGATGGCATTAACATATTTTACGAAAAGTCACAAGAAATAAAATTTTTTTGATCAAAACTAAAATATCCTCGAAATCATTGAAAAAGAAGTACCTTATCAGACGAAAATATGCCTTATCTAATAAGTGACATTTAAATTTTTTTAATTGCATAAATAGGCGGCATTTTATTCAGAATTAATAGTTTTTTACATGGACAAAAAATTCGTTTAATTTTTGCCATTAAATACTAGAATTATAGAAAAGTACTTTGAGAAAAGAATCGGCAGTAGGATGGAATCGTGTTGACCACCGATTAGTTTTTTGCTAATAACTCTTGCATCCTTCGACCGATTTCTTCGACTAAGAGCTCGATGGAAAGCTTATTTGTTCCTTTTCAGATGGCATTAACATATTTTACGAAAAGTAACAAGAAATAAAATTTTTTTGATCAAAACTAAAATATCCTCGAAATCATTGAAAAAGAAGTAGCTTATGAGACGAAAATATGCCTTATCTAATAAGAGACATTTTAATTTTTTTAATTGCATAAATGGACGGCATTTTATTCAGAATTAATAGTTTTTTACATGGACAAAAAATTCGTTTAATTTTTTCCCATTAAATACTAGAAGTATAGAAAAGTACTTTGCGAAAAGAATCGGCAGTAGGACGGAAACGTGTTGACCACCGATTAGTTTTTTGCTATAACTCTTGCATCCTTCGACCGATTTCTTCGACTAAGAGCTCGATGGAAAGCTTATCTGGCATTTTATTCAGAATTAATAGTTTTTACATGGACAAAAAATTCGTTTAATTTTTTCCCATTAAATACTAGAATTATAGAAAAGTACTTTGCGAAAAGAATCGGCAGTAGGACGGAATCGTGTTGACCACCGATCAGTTTTTTTCCAATATTTCTTGCATCCTTCGACCGATTTCTTCGACTAAGAGCTCGATGGAAAACTTATCTGTTCCTTTTCAGATGGCATTAACATATTTTACGAAAAGTCACAAGAAATAAAATTTTTAATAGTAAATTAATAGAAATTAATAGAAATAAAAATTAATAGTTTTTTACATGGACAAAAAATTCGTTTAATTTTTTTCCATTAAATACTAGAATTATAGAAAAGTACTTTGAGAAAAGAATCGGCAGTAGGATGGAATCGTGTTGACCACCGATCAGTTTTTTGCTAATAACTCTTGCATCCTTCGACCGATTTCTTCGACTAAGAGCTCGATGGAAAGCTTATTTGTTCCTTTTCAGATGGCATTAACATATTTTACGAAAAGTAACAAGAAATAAAATTTTTTTGATCAAAACTAAAATATCCTCGAAATCATTGAAAAAGAAGTAGCTTATGAGACGAAAATATGCCTTATCTAATAAGAGACATTTTAATTTTTTTAATTGCATAAACGGACGGCATTTTATTCAGAATTAATAGTTTTTTACATGGACAAAAAATTCGTTTAATATTTTCCCATTAAATACTAGAATTATAGAAAAGTACTTTGCGAAAAGAATCGGCAGTAGGACGGAAACGTGTTGACCACCGATTAGTTTTTTGCTAATAACTCTTGCATCCTTCGACCGACTTCTTCGACTAATAGCTCGATGGAAGCTTATCTGGAATTTTATTCAGAATTAATAGTTTTTTACATGGACAAAAAATTCGTTTAATTTTTTCCCATTAAATACTAGAATTATAGAAAAGTACTTTTCGAAAAGAATCGGCAGTAGGACGGAATCGTGTTGACCACCGATTAGTTTTTTCCTAATATTTCTTGCATCCTTCGACCGATTTCTTCGACTAAGAGCTCGATGGAAAGCTTATTTGTTCCTTTCCAGATGGCATAAACATATTTTTCGAAAAGTCACAAGAAATAAAACTTTTTTGATCAAAACTAAAATATCCTCGAAATCATTGAAAAAGAAGTAGCTTATGAGACGAAAATATGCCTTATCTAATAAGAGACATTTTAATTTTTTTAATTGCATAAATGGACGGCATTTTATTCAGAATTAATAGTTTTTTACATGGACAAAAAATTCGCTTAATTTTTTTTCATTAAATACTAGAACTATAGAAAAGTACTTTGAGAAAAGAATCGGCAGTAGGACGGAATCGTGTTGACCACCGATTAGTTTTTTGCTAATAACTCTTGCATCATTCGACCGATTTCTTCGACTAAGAGCTTGATGGAAAGCTTATCAGTTCCTTTTCAGATGGCATTAACATATTTTACGAAAAGTCACAAGAAATAAAATTTTTTTGATCAAAACTAAAATATCCTCGAAATCATTGAAAAAGAAGTACCTTATCAGACGAAAATATGCCTTATCTAATAAGTGACATTTAAATTTTTTTAATTGCATAAATGGGCGGCATTTTATTCAGAATTAATAGTTTTTTACATGGACAAAAAATTCGTTTAATTTTTGCCATTAAATACTAGAATTATAGAAAAGTACTTTGAGAAAAGAATCGGCAGTAGGATGGAATCGTGTTGACCACCGATTAGTTTTTTGCTAATAACTCTTGCATCCTTCGACCGATTTCTTCGACTAAGAGCTCGATGGAAAGCTTATTTGTTCCTTTTCAGATGGCATTAACATATTTTACGAAAAGTAACAAGAAATAAAATTTTTTTGATCAAAACTAAAATATCCTCGAAATCATTGAAAAAGAAGTAGCTTATGAGACGAAAATATGCCTTATCTAATAAGAGACATCTTAATTTTTTTAATTGCATAAATGGACGGCATTTTATTCAGGATTAATAGTTTTTTACATGGACAAAAAATTCGTTTAATTTTTTCCCATTAAATACTAGAAGTATAGAAAAGTACTTTGCGAAAAGAATCGGCAGTAGGACGGAAACGTGTTGACCACCGATTAGTTTTTTGCTAATAGCTCTTGCATCCTTCGACCGACTTCTTCGACTAATAGCTCGATGGAAAGCTTATCTGGCATTTTATTCAGAATTAATAGTTTTTTACATGGACAAAAAATTCGTTTAATTTTTTCCCATTAAATACTAGAATTATAGAAAAGTACTTTGCGAAAGGAATCGGCAGTAGGACGGAATCGTGTTGACCACCGATCAGTTTTTTTCCAATATTTCTTGCATCCTTCGACCGATTTCTTCGACTAAGAGCTCGATGGAAAACTTATCTGTTCCTTTTCAGATGGCATTAACATATTTTACGAAAAGTCACAAGAAATAAAATTTTTAATAGTAAATTAATAGAAATTAATAGAAATAAAAATTAATAGTTTTTTACATGGACAAAAAATTCGTTTAATTTTTTTCCATTAAATACTAGAATTATAGAAAAGTACTTTGAGAAAAAAATCGGCAGTAGGATGGAATCGTGTTGACCACCGATTAGTTTTTTGCTTATAACTCTTGCATCCTTCGACCGACTTCTTCGACTAATAGCTCGATGGAAAGCTTATCTGTTCCTCTTTGAGATGGCATTAACATATTTCACGGGTCGGCGAAAACTCCTCTGACTGAACCCTCCCCGAGGGTGCCGGCTGGGCAATGGATACTGCATTGTCTCGGGCAACCGAGGGATGCTAGCATCTCTTGCCTGTCCGCAGGACCTTGCAGTGTCTAGCAAAGGTGACGGACCCAAGTCTCTCAGACCTAGTCTGAGAGGCTTGGGCCCGAAGCCATGGTCAGAGGTACTTGGCAGCAAGTATAAACTGCATCACCCTTATGATGGGACGGAAGAACAGTAGAGAAGCACGGGCTGGGATGTCAGCCCAAACGTCGGTGGGAGGTGTGACCGCTACCACCGGCGGGCACGGGGAGGAGCAATCCTCTCTGCGTGTCGCCAGTGGTCACAGTGACGGAACGCGCGCGAGTGCGCTCCGTCGCCAGGAGGGTACAGAGCTGGAACCAACTGCCACAGAGTCGGAGTTTGTGTTCACAGGCCCATCGATGCCGGCTGCCGAGCTAGCGCTTGCGCTAGCGGAGCCGCCGCTAGACGATGAGTCATCGAGCACAGATGAAGGTGAAGTGACGGTTGTCCAGGGACAACCCAAAAAGACCATAGCAGACGATGATCTCAAACGCAAACGGCTGTCTGGGTACAAAACCTCTCTAAAGTTCCTTAAGGGACTGGAGGGTCGCGACCCGGGTTCGCTGAGCGGCCGAGAAAAGAGACTGCGCAAAAAGCATGAGTACAACGTGCGACTGTATCTGAGACTTGCTGGCCCGCCTGGTAACACTCAGACCGCCGCACAAAGTACGAGTGCTCTGTGCCGAGGGAAACCTGCCGCAGCCACACCCCCCGTAAAGGAGGGAACGACTAGCAAGAGTACCGCACCGGCCAATAAGAGACAAAGGTCTGATGACTCGGCGAAGGCTTCGGAGAGCAAGCGGAAACGTCCAGGGGAATTTCTGGCAAGCTTAAGCTCGAAACCGGAGCTGCAGGTGGCCATTATCGATAGGAGGGACCCGGAAGGGAAACTCACTACCGAGAACTGGCTCATCCTTGAAGGGTCAATCAACCGGGCGATAGCAGATGCCATCACTCGGCCAGAAAATCCCTTCGTGGCAGAGTTTGACGGTATCAACTGGTACAAGGGTGTCAAGGTTGTGGCATGTGCCAATGAGGAGTCCCTGCGGCTCCTCAAGGACACATTGCTGGAACTAGACGCCCCCTGGCCGGGTGCTAAGATTGATGTCGTCCCCGTGGACCAAATTCCGGCTCGAACGATTATTAAGGTCTGGATCCCACCTCCAATTATGGAGGATCGAACCACCCTCTTATTGATCAAGAGCCAGAACGCGGACTGCGACACCGGGGATTGGACAATCAAGAGAGGACTGGCCCGCGACAAGGGAAACGGCAAGGACCTCTGGATCAGTATTGGTCCGGAGTCCAGACGCCAACTCCTGAGCAGGCAGGGCCGTCTGAAGATGGGAATGGGTTGCCTTCGGGCAATCATTCCTGGAGGCGCCGGGCGCGAAGATGATAGGTCAACCGGAGAGACTTAAGGTGGTGCAGATTAATCTGCATCATTCAAGGGTCCCCTCGATCGACCTACTACGGTGGATGGACAGGGAGAGGGTAGACGTGGCTCTTATCCAGGAGCCCTGGATCGTGAGTGAAAGGGTTTGCGGTTTAGGTGCCCGCGGCTACAATCTCCTTGTCCCTACAACTGTAGGTAAGTCCAGAACCTGTATCGTGGTAAGAACCGGACTTAATGTTCTTTTCTCTTCCCGTTACAGCAACAACGACCTGACGGTAGTGTTATGCGAGCGAAGGAACGGTCCCAAACTATACCTGGCCTCGGCATATCTACCGTATGAAGAGAGGGATCCACCATCAGAGAGCGTCCGAGCCCTTATTCGGCATGCGCAGGAGGAGGGCACGGACTTAATCCTGGGGTGTGATGCCAATGCTCACCATACTATGTGGGGAAGCAAGGATATTAACGTGAGAGGAGAATCGCTGTGTGAATTCATGTCGTGCACAAATCTTAATGTGTGTAACCGGGGTGACCACCCCACATTCCGCAATAAGAACCGTGCTGAGGTTATTGACATAACCCTAGCGACCAACAGTGACTCTCTCTCTGTTGTAGACTGGCACGTATCCACGGAATGTTCCTTCTCGGACCATTACAGGATAGTGTTCGAAGTAGAATGGTTCAGAGAGGCCAAACGCCCCTTCAGGAACCCAAAACGAACTGACTGGGTCAAGTTCTCTCAACTTGTCAAGGAGTTACTCCCAAACCACCCAGTGGGTAGGCTGGACAACCCGGACAAACTGGAGAAATCGACCAGGACCGTCACGGAAGCTCTGTGTAAGGCCTTCATCAAATCCTGTCCTATCAGCCGTCCTCCAAAGTCAAACCGCAACAGGTGGTGGACACCGGAGCTCGGAAGGATACGGAAGGAAACGAGAAGACTCTACAACAGAGCGAAAGACAGAAACTGCCAGGTGGACTGGGACGCCTACCACCTCAGTTTCAAAGTCTTCAAGAAAGAATGTAGGAAGGCCAAAAGAGATTCTTGGGCCGCTTTCTGCGAGGATCTGACCAGCACCACAGAAGCGTCCAGACTTCGAAGGTTGCTAGCGAAAGATCCAGCCACACCAGGCTTGCTTTGCGATCTGGATGGCAAATTCGCTAAAGACAGCCAGGAGTCTCTACAACTCCTCATGAACACACACTTTCCGGGATGCTTGGAAGCTGACGATGAACCTGGGTTTAGCATCAGCGAAGAGCCGGAACAGGCAGTGGCCCTGGGGGGTGAGGCCGTAGTAAGGGAAATCCTTACCAAAGAAAAGATAATCTGGGCTATCAAGTCGTTCCATCCCAACAAATCAGCTGGACCGGATGACATCAGACCGGCCATGATGCAAGCGGTGAGTGAGCACCTGTCGCAATGGCTACTGGAAATCTTCAGGGGATGTCTCCTCACAGGATACATCCCAAGGTACTGGAGAGAAGTGAGGGTGGCTTTCATTCCCAAAGCAGGAAAGATCAACCATTGCTCACCAAAAGATTATAGGCCCATTAGTCTTTCATCGTTTTTATTGAAAACATTGGAGAGACTCCTGGACCTGCATCTCAGAAGTAAGCTGACACCTCACACTTTCAGCGGATCTCAACACGCCTATCTTAAGGGTAGATCAGTTGAGACCGCTTTGCACGAGGTAGTTAGCACAATTGAAAAAACATTGCGGAGAAAGGAGTTTACGTTGGCGGCTTTTCTGGACATAGAAGGTGCCTTCAACAATGTCAGGATCGAGTCTATTACGACTGCACTTGTCAAAATTGGCTCACACCCGACAATCACTCGATGGCTTAGCAACATGCTCAGCCACAGAGTGATAAACGCCCAACTCTGCGCCTCGACAATTAGGAGAAAGGTGGTCAGGGGAACTCCGCAAGGGGGTGTCATATCTCCCTTGCTGTGGAACCTTGTCCTTAATGATCTTCTCCTAAAACTGGAAAATAGGGGATGTAGAGTGACGGCCTATGCAGACGACCTGGTGCTTATGGTAACAGGCAGATTCCTGCCTACAATCAGTGAGCTCCTAAACGGCGCATTGGGCCTAACTCTTCGATGGGCAGAGCAGAACGGTCTGGGGGCCAACCCACAAAAGACCGAGCTGGTTCTGTTCACCCGGAAATATAAGATCCCAAGCTTCAAACTCCCGACACTGGGCGGAACGGAGCTTGTGCTTTCAAAGGAGGCCAAGTACCTTGGAGTAATCCTCGACTCTAAACTCTCCTGGAGGAGGAACTCGGAGGAGAGGATGAAAAAGGCACTACAGGCCTTTTTTGTATGCAAAAAGACTTTCGGTAAAGGATGGGGACTGCAACCGTATATCATTCATTGGTTTTACACAGCAGTCGTCAGACCTATACTTACTTATGGAGCGCTGGTTTGGTGGGAGGCGAGTCACACCAACTCCCATCTAAACAACCTCCGCAAGGTACAAAGACTCGCTTGCCTGGGAGTGACAGGATGCATTCGTTCTACCCCCCAGGCAGCGCTTGACGTGATGTTGAATCTGGAACCAATTGGAGTCTCCCTCAAGCACGTGGCAGCAAGAAGTGCAGTCAGGCTGCTAGCCCAGGGCCTTCTTAAGCCTTGTGTTGCGGGCCACAGTACCATCCTACGCTCAGTAGGAACCTCTGTGGCAGATGAGAACGACTACTGGGTTTCAGATCTCAAATGGGAAGACAAATTTACTGTCGAATTTCCTAATAGAGCAGATTGGCAACTCGAAACTCCCGTGAGGCAGAACGAGTTGTCAATCTATACAGACGGCTCGAAGACGAAGGAAGGAACTGGATCGGGGGTCTACTCTGATGACCCTTCGGTTCAACTCTCCTTTCGTCTTCCTGACTATTGCAGCGTGTTCCAAGCGGAGATCTACGCCGTTTGGCAGGCGGCTAAATTGATACACACCTTGAGTGAGAGCCCGAGGAACGTATCGATCTACGTTGATAGCCAAGCAGCGCTTAAAGCTCTCTCGTCGAACACGGTAAAGAGTAAACTCATCCGGGACACGGTTTTGGCACTGAACCGGTGTCAACCGCACTCAATCAGACTGGTCTGGGTGCCGGGCCACATGGGTGTGCCTGGTAACGAGGCGGCTGACGAGTGCGCTAGATCCGGTTCAGCGTTAGAAACAAGTCTCGTGGTGAAAGACATTAAAAGGCCAATCCAGTACGTCCTATCGGAACTTGACAGTACCATGAGGACTGTGGCTGCCGAACACTG
This sequence comes from Phortica okadai, assembly GCA_034638295.1. Taxonomy (NCBI): domain Eukaryota; kingdom Metazoa; phylum Arthropoda; class Insecta; order Diptera; family Drosophilidae; genus Phortica; species Phortica okadai. The sequence goes on along the minus strand of CM067850.1, from coordinate 24,196,047 downwards.
GATAGCAGTACTGGGCTGCGAGGTGTCCAAGGCATTATGGCCAAGATACAATTCGAAGCGCACTTCCGAGCTCCTACACTTAACAAAGAACAGGATAAGGATGTTGACAGGAGTCTTAACGGGACACTGCTACATTGGGCGTATGGCCCAACGGTACGGCGTATCCCAACAAGACTACTGTCGTAGCTGTGAAAACGAAGATGAGATTGAGAGTGTCCAACACCTTCTCTGCGACTGCCCTGCACTTCTGAGGAGGAGAACCCAATTTTTGGGAAGACCCTTCTTTGACGAACTGGGCAGTCTAGCGAACGCGCACCTGGAGGACCTGGCACTCTTCCTAGATTCCACTGGGTGGTTCCGTGGGCTGCCGAAGCCCAGTGGGACTGGCCATTAGAACCAGGAAAAACGGAATGACCCTTCTCCCATCCATTATCCCAGCAACCCTACCCGATCCCATCTATCCCTCCAGTATATAAATCAGGCAACACAATGGACCTAATGGTCACTGGGTGCTCTCGACTTCGGTTGAGCTGCCTGTTCAATCTAACCTAACCTAACATATTTCACGAAAAGTCATAAGAAATAAAATTTTTTTGATCAAAACTAAAATATCATCGAAATCATTGAAGAAGAAGTACCTTATCAAACGAAAATATGCCTTATCTAATAGGAGACATTTAAATTTTTTTAATTGCATAAATGGGAGGCATTTTATTCAGAATTAATAGTTTTTTACATGGACAAAAAATTCGTTTAATTTTTTCCCATTAAATACTAGAATTATAGAAAAGTACTTTGCGAAAAGAATCGGCAGTAGGTCGGAAACGTGTTGACCTCCGATTAGTTTTATGCTAATAACTCTTGCATCCTTCTACCGATTTCTTCGACTAAGAGCTCGATGGAAAGCTTATCTGTTCCTCTTTCAGATGGCATCAACATATTTCACGAAAAGTCATAAGAAATAAAATTTTTTTGATCAAAACTAAAATATCCTCGAAATCATTGAAGAAGAAGTACCTTATCAGACGAAAATATGTCTTATCTTATAAGAGATATTTAAATTTTTTTAATTGCATAAATGGGCGGCATTTTATTCAGAATTAATAGTTTTTTACATGGACAAAAAATTCGTTTAATTTATTCCCATTAAATACTAGAATTATAGAAAAGTACTTTGCGAAAAGAATTGGCAGTAGGACGGAAACGTGTTGACCACCGATTAGTTTTTTGCTAATAACTCTTGCATCCTTCGACCGACTTCTTCGACTAAGAGCTCGATGGAAAGCTTATCAGTTCCTCTTTCAGATGGCATTAACATATTTCACGAAAAGTCATAAGAAATAAAATTTTTTTGATCAAAACTAAAATATCCTCGAAATCATTGAAGAAGAAGTACCTTATCAGACGAAAATATGCCTTATCGTATAAGAGACATTTAAATTTTTTTAATTGCATAAATGGGCGGCATTTTATTCAGATATAATAGTTTTTTACATGGACAAAAAATTCGTTTAATTTTTTCCATTAAATACTAGAATTATAGAAAAGTACTTTGAGAAAAGCATCGGCAGTAGGATGGAATCGTGTTGACCACCGATTAGTTTTTTGCTAATAACTCTTGCATCCTTCGACCGACTTCTTCGACTAAGAGCTCGATGGAAAGCTTATCTGTTCCTCTTTCAGATGGCATCAACATATTTCACGAAAAGTCATAAGAAATAAAATTTTTTTGATCAAAACTAAAATATCTTCGAAATCATTGAAGAAGAAGTACCTTATCAAACGAAAATATGCCTTATCTAATAGGAGACATTTAAATTTTTTTAATTGCATAAATGGGAGGCATTTTATTCAGAATTAATAGTTTTTTACATGGACAAAAAATTCGTTTAATTTTTTCCCATTAAATACTAGAATTATAGAAAAGTACTTTGCGAAAAGAATCGGCAGTAGGTCGGAAACGTGTTGACCTCCGATTAGTTTTATGCTAATAACTCTTGCATCCTTCTACCGATTTCTTCGACTAAGAGCTCGATGGAAAGCTTATCTGTTCCTCTTTCAGATGGCATCAACATATTTCACGAAAAGTCATAAGAAATAAAATTTTTTTGATCAAAACTAAAATATCCTCGAAATCATTGAAGAAGAAGTACCTTATCAGACGAAAATATGTCTTATCTTAAAAGAGATATTTAAATTTTTTTAATTGCATAAATGGGCGGCATTTTATTCAGAATTAATAGTTTTTTACATGGACAAAAAATTCGTTTAATTTATTCCCATTAAATACTAGAATTATAGAAAAGTACTTTGCGAAAAGAATTGGCAGTAGGACGGAAACGTGTTGACCACCGATTAGTTTTTTGCTAATAACTCTTGCATCCTTCGACCGACTTCTTCGACTAAGAGCTCGATGGAAATCTTATCAGTTCCTCTTTCAGATGGCATTAACATATTTCACGAAAAGTCATAAGAAATAAAATTTTTTTGATCAAAACTAAAATATCCTCGAAATCATTGAAGAAGAAGTACCTTATCAGACGAAAATATGTCTTATCTTATAAGAGATATTTAAATTTTTTTAATTGCATAAATGAGAGGCATTTTATTCAGAATTAATAGTTTTTTACATGGACAAAAAATTCGTTTAATTTTTTCCATTAAATACTAGAATTATAGAAAAGTACTTTGAGAAAAGCATCGGCAGTAGGATGGAATCGTGTTGACCACCGATTAGTTTTTTGCTAATAACTCTTGCATCCTTCGACCGACTTCTTCGACTAAGAGCTCGATGGAAAGCTTATCTGTTCTTCTTTCAGATGGCATTAACATATTTTACGAAAAGTCGTAAGAAATAAATTTTTTTTTATCAAACCTAAAATATCCTCGAAATCGTTGAAAAAGAAGTAGCTTATCAGACGAAAATATGCCTTATCTTATAAGAGACATTTAAATTTTTTTAATTGCATAAATTCAGAATTAATAGTTTATTCAGAATTAATAGTTTTTTACATGGACAGAATTAAAAGTTTTTTACATGGACAAAAAATTCGTTTAATTTTTTCCCATTAAATACTAGAATTATAGAAAAGTACTTTGCGAAAAGAATCGGCAGTAGGACGGAATCGTGTTGACCACTGATTAGTTTTTTGCTAATATTTCTTGTATCCTTCGACCGACTTCTTCGACTAAGAGCTCGATGGAAAGCTTACCTTTTCCTCTTTCAGATGGCATTAACATATTTCCAAAAAGTCATAAGAAATAAAATTTTTTTGATCAAAACTAAAATATCCTCGAAATCATTGAAGAAGAAGTACCTTATCAAACGAAAATATGCCTTATCTAATACGAGACATTTAAATTTTTTTAATTGCATAAATGGGCGGCATTTTATTCAGAATTAATAGTTTTTTACATGGACAAAAAATTCGTTTAATTTTTTCCCATTGAATACTAGAATTATAGAAAAGTACTCTGCGAAAAGAATCGGCAGTAGGATGGAATCGTGTTGACCACCGATTAGTTTTTCGCTTATAACTCTTGCATCCTTCGACCGACTTCTTCGACTAATAGCTCGATGGAAAGCTTATCTGTTCCTCTTTGAGATGGCATTAACATATTTCACGAAAAAACAAAAGAAATAAAATTTTTTTGATCAAAACTAAAATATCCTCGAAATCATTGAAGAAGAAGTACCTTATCAAACGAAAATATGCCTTATCTAATAGGAGACATTTAAATTTTTTTAATTGCATAAATAGACGGCACTTTATTCAGAATTAATAGTTTTTTACATGGACACAATTAAAAGTTTTTTACATGGACAAAAAATTCGTTTAATTTTTCCCATTAAATACTAGAATTATAGAAAAGTACTTTGCGAAAAGAATCGGCTGTAGGACGGAATCGTGTTGACCGCCGACTAATTTTTTGCTAATATTTCTTGCATCCTTCCTTATGTGCCTTATCTAATATGAGACATTTAAATTTTTTTAATTGCATAAATGGGTGGAATTTTATTCAGAATTAATAGTTTTTTACATGGATAAAAATTCGTTTAATTTTTTCCCATTAAATACTAGAATTATAGAAAAGTACTTTGCGAAAAGAATCGGTAGTAGGACGGAAACGTGTTGACCACCGATTAGTTTTTTGCTAATAACTCTTGCATCCTTAGACCGATTTCTTCGACTAAGAGCTCGATGGAAAGCTTATCTGGCATTTTATTCAGAATTAATAGTTTTTTACATGGACAAAAAATTCGTTTAATTTTTTCCCATTAAATACTAGAATTATAGAAAAGTACTTTGCGAAAAGAATCGGCAGTAGGACGGAAACGTGTTGACCACCGATTAGTTTTTTGCTAATAACTCTTGCATCCTTCGACCAACTTCTCCGACTAAGAGCTCGATGGAAACCTTATCTGTTCCTCTTTCAGATGGCATTAACATATTTTACGAAAAGTCATAAGAAATAAAATTTTTTTGATCAAAACTAAAATATCCTCGCAATCATTGAAAAAGAAGTAGCTTATCAGACGAAAATATGCCTTATCTTATAAGAGAGATTTAAATTTTTTTTAATTGCATAAATGGGCGGTATTTTATTCAGAATTAATAGTTTTTTACGTGGAAAAAAAATTCGTTTAATTTTTTCCCATGAAATACTAGAATTATAGAAAAGTACTTTGAGAAAAGAATCGGCAGTAGGACGGAAACGTGTTGACCTCCGATTAGTTTTTTGCTAATAACTCTTGCATCCTTCGACCGACTTCTTCGACTAAAAGCTCGATGGAAAGCTTATCTGTTCCTCTTTCAGATGGCATTAACATATTTCACGAAAAGTCATAAGAAATAAAATTTTTTTGATCAAAACTAAAATATCCTCGAAATCATTGAAGAAGAAGTACCTTATCAAACGAAAATATGCCTTGTCTAATACGAGACATTTAAATTTTTTTAATTGCATAAATGGGCGGCATTTTATTCAGAATTAATAGTTTTTTACGTGGACAAAAAATTCGTTTAATTTTTTCCCATTAAATACTAGAATTATAGAAATGTACTTTGAGAAAAGAATCGGCAGTAGGATGGAAACGTGTTGACCACCGATTAGTTTTTTGCTAATGACTTTTGCATCCTTCGACCGATTTCTTCGACTAAGTGTTCGATGGAAAGCTTATCTGTTCTTCTTTCAGATGGCATTAACATATTTCACGAAAAGTCATAAGAAATAAAATTTTTTTGATCAAAACTAAAATATCCTCGAAATCATTGAAGAAGAAGTACCTTATAAAACGAAAATATGCCTTGTCTAATACGAGACATTTAAATTTTTTTAATTGCATAAATGGGCGGCATTTTATTCAGAATTAATAGTTTTTTATGTGGACAAAAAATTCGTTTAATTTTTTCCCATTAAATACTAGAATTATGGAAAAGTACTTTGAGAAAAGAATCGGCAGTTGGACGGAAACGTGTTGACCTCCGATTAGTTTTTTGCTAATAACTCTTGCATCCTTCGACCTATTTCTTCGACTAAGAGCTCGATGGAAAGCTTATCTGTTCCTCTTTCAGATGGCATTAACATATTTTACGAAAAGTCATAAGAAATAAAATTTTTTTGATCAAAACTAAAATATAAAATAAGTACCTTATCAGACGAAAATATGCCTTATCTAATAAGAGACATTTACATTTTTTAATTGCATATATGGGCGGCATTTTATTCAGAATGAATAGTTTTTTACATGGACAAAAAATTCGTTTAATTTTTTCCCATTAAATACTAGAATTAAAGAAGAGTACTTTGCGAAAAGAATCGGTAGTAGGACGGAAACGTGTTGACCACCGATTAGTTTTTTGCTAGTAACTCATGCATCCTTCGACCGATTTCTTCGACTAAGAGCTCGTTGGAAAGCTTATCTGTTCCTCTTTCAGATGGCATTAACATATTTTAAGAAAAGTCATAAGAAATAAAATTTTTTTGATCAAAACTAAAATATCGTCGAAATCATTGAAGAAGAAGTACCTTATCAGACGAAAATATGCCTTATCTAATAAGAGACATTTAAATTTTTTAATTGCATTAATGGACGGCATTTTATTCAGAATGAATAGTTTTTTACATGGACGAAAAATTCGCTTAATTTTTTTTCATTAAATACTAGAACTATAGAAAAGTACTTTGAGAAAAGAATCGGCAGTAGGACGGAATCGTGTTGACCACCGATTAGTTTTTTGCTAATAACTCTTGCATCCTTCGACCGATTTCTTCGACTAAGAGCTCGATGGAAAGCTTATCTGTTCCTCTTTTGGATGGCATTAACATATTTTACGAAAAGTAACAAGAAATAAAATTTTTTTGATCAAAACTAAAATATCCTCGAAATCATTGAAAAAGATGTAGCTTATGAGACGAAAATATGCCTTATATAATAAGAGACATTTTAATTTTTTTAATTGCATAAATGGACAGCATTTTATTCAGAATTAATAGTTTTTTACATGGACAAAAAATTCGCTTAATTTTTTTTCATTAAATACTAGAACTATAGAAAAGTACTTTGAGAAAAGAATCGGCAGTAGGACGGAATCGTGTTGACCACCGATTAGTTTTTTGCTAATAACTCTTGCATCCTTCGACCAATTTCTTCGACTAAGAGCTCGATGGAAAGCTTATTTGTTCCTTTTCAGATGGCATTAACATATTTTACGAAAAGTCACAAGAAATAAAATTTTTTTGATCAAAACTAAAATATCCTCGAAATCATTGAAAAAGAAGTAGCTTATGAGACGAAAATATGCCTTATCTAATAAGAGACATTTTAATTTTTTTAATTGCATAAATGGACGGCATTTTATTCAGAATTAATAGTTTTTTACATGGACAAAAAATTCGTTTAATTTTTTCCCATTAAATACTAGAATTATAGAAAAGTACTTTGCGAAAAGAATCGGCAGTAGGACGGAATCGTGTTGACCACCGATTAGTTTTTTGCTAATATTTCTTGCATCCTTCGACCGATTTCTTCGACTAAGAGCTCGATGGAAAGCTTATTTCTTCCTTTTCAGATGGCATAAACATATTTTACGAAAAGTCACAAGAAATAAAACTTTTTTGATCAAAACTAAAATATCCTCGAAATCATTGAAAAAGAAGTACCTTATGAGACGAAAATATGCCTTATCTAATAAGAGACATTTTAATTTTTTTAATTGCATAAATGGGCGGTATTTTATTCAGAATTAATAGTTTTTTACGTGGAAAAAAAATTCGTTTAATTTTTTCCCATGAAATACTAGAATTATAGAAAAGTACTTTGAGAAAAGAATCGGCAGTAGGACGGAAACGTGTTGACCTCCGATTAGTTTTTTGCTAATAACTCTTGCATCCTTCGACCGACTTCTTCGACTAAAAGCTCGATGGAAAGCTTATCTGTTCCTCTTTCAGATGGCATTAACATATTTCACGAAAAGTCATAAGAAATAAAATTTTTTTGATCAAAACTAAAATATCCTCGAAATCATTGAAGAAGAAGTACCTTATAAAACGAAAATATGCCTTGTCTAATACGAGACATTTAAATTTTTTTAATTGCATAAATGGGCGGCATTTTATTCAGAATTAATAGTTTTTTATGTGGACAAAAAATTCGTTTAATTTTTTCCCATTAAATACTAGAATTATGGAAAAGTACTTTGAGAAAAGAATCGGCAGTTGGACGGAAACGTGTTGACCTCCGATTAGTTTTTTGCTAATAACTCTTGCATCCTTCGACCTATTTCTTCGACTAAGAGCTCGATGGAAAGCTTATCTGTTCCTCTTTCAGATGGCATTAACATATTTTACGAAAAGTCATAAGAAATAAAATTTTTTTGATCAAAACTAAAATATAAAATAAGTACCTTATCAGACGAAAATATGCCTTATCTAATAAGAGACATTTACATTTTTTAATTGCATATATGGGCGGCATTTTATTCAGAATGAATAGTTTTTTACATGGACAAAAAATTCGTTTAATTTTTTCCCATTAAATACTAGAATTAAAGAAGAGTACTTTGCGAAAAGAATCGGTAGTAGGACGGAAACGTGTTGACCACCGATTAGTTTTTTGCTAGTAACTCATGCATCCTTCGACCGATTTCTTCGACTAAGAGCTCGTTGGAAAGCTTATCTGTTCCTCTTTCAGATGGCATTAACATATTTTAAGAAAAGTCATAAGAAATAAAATTTTTTTGATCAAAACTAAAATATCGTCGAAATCATTGAAGAAGAAGTACCTTATCAGACGAAAATATGCCTTATCTAATAAGAGACATTTAAATTTTTTAATTGCATTAATGGACGGCATTTTATTCAGAATGAATAGTTTTTTACATGGACGAAAAATTCGCTTAATTTTTTTTCATTAAATACTAGAACTATAGAAAAGTACTTTGAGAAAAGAATCGGCAGTAGGACGGAATCGTGTTGACCACCGATTAGTTTTTTGCTAATAACTCTTGCATCCTTCGACCGATTTCTTCGACTAAGAGCTCGATGGAAAGCTTATCTGTTCCTCTTTTGGATGGCATTAACATATTTTACGAAAAGTAACAAGAAATAAAATTTTTTTGATCAAAACTAAAATATCCTCGAAATCATTGAAAAAGAAGTAGCTTATGAGACGAAAATATGCCTTATATAATAAGAGACATTTTAATTTTTTTAATTGCATAAATGGACGGCATTTTATTCAGAATTAATAGTTTTTTACATGGACAAAAAATTCGCTTAATTTTTTTTCATTAAATACTAGAACTATAGAAAAGTACTTTGAGAAAAGAATCGGCAGTAGGACGGAATCGTGTTGACCACCGATTAGTTTTTTGCTAATAACTCTTGCATCCTTCGACCAATTTCTTCGACTAAGAGCTCGATGGAAAGCTTATTTGTTCCTTTTCAGATGGCATTAACATATTTTACGAAAAGTCACAAGAAATAAAATTTTTTTGATCAAAACTAAAATATCCTCGAAATCATTGAAAAAGAAGTAGCTTATGAGACGAAAATATGCCTTATCTAATAAGAGACATTTTAATTTTTTTAATTGCATAAATGGACGGCATTTTATTCAGAATTAATAGTTTTTTACATGGACAAAAAATTCGTTTAATTTTTTCCCATTAAATACTAGAATTATAGAAAAGTACTTTGCGAAAAGAATCGGCAGTAGGACGGAATCGTGTTGACCACCGATTAGTTTTTTGCTAATATTTCTTGCATCCTTCGACCGATTTCTTCGACTAAGAGCTCGATGGAAAGCTTATTTCTTCCTTTTCAGATGGCATAAACATATTTTACGAAAAGTCACAAGAAATAAAACTTTTTTGATCAAAACTAAAATATCCTCGAAATCATTGAAAAAGAAGTACCTTATGAGACGAAAATATGCCTTATCTAATAAGAGACATTTTAATTTTTTTAATTGCATAAATGGATGGCATTTTATTCAGAATTAATAGTTTTTTACATGGACAAAAAATTCGCTTAATTTTTTTTCATTAAATACTAGAACTATAGAAAAGTACTTTGAGAAAAGAATCGGCTTTAGGACGGAATCGTGTTGACCACCGAGTAGTTTTTTGCTAATAACTCTTGCATCCTTCGACCGATTTCTTCGACTAAGAGCTCGATGGAAAGCTTATCAGTTCCTTTTCAGATGGCATTAACATATTTTACGAAAAGTCACAAGAAATAAAATTTTTTTGATCAAAGAATTATAGAAAAGTACTTTGCGAAAAGAATCGGCAGTAGGACGGAAACGTGTTGACCACCGATTAGTTTTTTGCTAATAACTCTTGCATCCTTCGACCGACTTCTTCGACTAATAGCTCGATGGAAAGCTTATCTGGAATTTTATTCAGAATTAATAGTTTTTTACATGGACAAAAAATTCGTTTAATTTTTACCCATTAAATACTAGAATTATAGAAAAGTACTTTGCGAAAAGAATCGGCAGTAGGACGGAATCGTATTGACCACCAATTAGTTTTTTGCTAATATTTCTTGCATCCTTCGACCGATTTCTTCGACTAAGAGCTCGATGGAAAGCTTATCAGTTCCTTTTCAGATGGCATTAACATATTTTACGAAAAGTCACAAGAAATAAAACTTTTTTGATCAAAACTAAAATATCCTCGAAATCATTGAAAAAGAAGTAGCTTATGAGACGAAAATATGCCTTATCTAATAAGAGACATTTTAATTTTTTTAATTGCATAAATGGACGGCATTTTATTCAGAATTAATAGTTTTTTACATGGACAAAAAATTCGCTTAATTTTTTTTCATTAAATACTAGAACTATAGAAAAGTACTTTGAGAAAAGAATCGGCAGTAGGACGGATTCGTGTTGACCACCGATTAGTTTTTTGTTAATATTTCTTGCATCCTTCGACCGATTTCTTCGACTAAGAGCTCGATGGAAAGCTTATTTGTTCCTTTTCAGATCGCATTAACATATTTTACGAAAAGTCACAAGAAATAACATTTTTTTGATCAAAACTAAAATATCCTCGAAATCATTGAAAAAGAAGTAGCTTATGAGACGAAAATATGCCTTATCTAATAAGAGACATTTTAATTTTTTTAATTGCATAAATGGACGGCATTTTATTCAGAATTAATAGTTTTTTACATGGACAAAAAATTCGTTTAATATTTTCCCATTAAATACTAGAATTATAGAAAAGTACTTCGCGAAAAGAATCGGCAGTAGGACGGAAACGTGTTGACCACCGATTAGTTTTTTGCTAATAACTCTTGCATCCTTCGACCGACTTCTTCGACTAATAGCTCGATGGAAGCTTATCTGGAATTTTATTCAGAATTAATAGTTTTTTACATGGACAAAAAATTCGTTTAATTTTTTCCCATTAAATACTAGAATTATAGAAAAGTACTTTTCGAAAAGAATCGGCAGTAGGACGGAATCGTGTTGACCACCGATTAGTTTTTTGCTAATATTTCTTGCATCCTTCGACCGATTTCTTCGACTAAGAGCTCGATGGAAAGCTTATTTGTTCCTTTCCAGATGGCATAAACATATTTTTCGAAAAGTCACAAGAAATAAAACTTTTTTGATCAAAACTAAAATATCCTCGAAATCATTGAAAAAGAAGTAGCTTATGAGACGAAAATATGCCTTATCTAATAAGAGACATTTTAATTTTTTTAATTGCATAAATGGACGGCATTTTATTCAGAATTAATAGTTTTTTACATGGACAAAAAATTCGCTTAATTTTTTTTCATTAAATACTAGAACTATAGAAAAGTACTTTGAGAAAAGAATCGGCAGTAGGACGGAATCGTGTTGACCACCAATTAGTTTTTTGCTAATAACTCTTGCATCATTCGACCGATTTCTTCGACTAAGAGCTTGATGGAAAGCTTATCAGTTCCTTTTCAGATGGCATTAACATATTTTACGAAAAGTCACAAGAAATAAAATTTTTTTGATCAAAACTAAAATATCCTCGAAATCATTGAAAAAGAAGTACCTTATCAGACGAAAATATGCCTTATCTAATAAGTGACATTTAAATTTTTTTAATTGCATAAATGGGCGGCATTTTATTCAGAATTAATAGTTTTTTACATGGACAAAAAATTCGTTTAATTTTTGCCATTAAATACTAGAATTATAGAAAAGTACTTTGAGAAAAGAATCGGCAGTAGGATGGAATCGTGTTGACCACCGATTAGTTTTTTGCTAATAACTCTTGCATCCTTCGACCGATTTCTTCGACTAAGAGCTCGATGGAAAGCTTATTTGTTCCTTTTCAGATGGCATTAACATATTTTACGAAAAGTAACAAGAAATAAAATTTTTTTGATCAAAACTAAAATATCCTCGAAATCATTGAAAAAGAAGTAGCTTATGAGACGAAAATATGCCTTATCTAATAAGAGACATTTTAATTTTTTTAATTGCATAAATGGGCGGCATTTTATTCAGAATTAATAGTTTTTTACATGGACAAAAAATTCGTTTAATTTTTTCCCATTAAATACTAGAAGTATAGAAAAGTACTTTGCGAAAAGAATCGGCAGTAGGACGGAAACGTGTTGACCACCGATTAGTTTTTTGCTAATAACTCTTGCATCCTTCGACCGACTTCTTCGACTAATAGCTCGATGGAAAGCTTATCTGGCATTTTATTCAGAATTAATAGTTTTTTACATGGACAAAAAATTCGTTTAATTTTTTCCCATTAAATACTAGAATTATAGAAAAGTACTTTGCGAAAAGAATCGGCAGTAGGACGGAATCGTGTTGACCACCGATCAGTTTTTTTCCAATATTTCTTGCATCCTTCGACCGATTTCTTCGACTAAGAGCTCGATGGAAAACTTATCTGTTCCTTTTCAGATGGCATTAACATATTTTACGAAAAGTCACAAGAAATAAAATTTTTAATAGTAAATTAATAGAAATTAATAGAAATAAAAATTAATAGTTTTTTACATGGACAAAAAATTCGTTTAATTTTTTTCCATTAAATACTAGAATTATAGAAAAGTACTTTGAGAAAAGAATCGGCAGTAGGATGGAATCGTGTTGACCACCGATCAGTTTTTTGCTAATAACTCTTACATCCTTCGACCGATTTCTTCGACTAAGAGCTCGATGGAAAGCTTATTTGTTCCTTTTCAGATGGCATTAACATATTTTACGAAAAGTAACAAGAAATAAAATTTTTTTGATCAAAACTAAAATATCCTCGAAATCATTGAAAAAGAAGTAGCTTATGAGACGAAAATATGCCTTATCTAATAAGAGACATTTTAATTTTTTTAATTGCATAAATGGACGGCATTTTATTCAGAATTAATAGTTTTTTACATGGACAAAAAATTCGTTTAATTTTTTCCCATTAAATACTAGAATTATAGAAAAGTACTTTGCGAAAAGAATCGGCAGTAGAACGGAAACGTGTTGACCACCGATTAGTTTTTTGCTAATAACTCTTGCATCCTTCGACCGACTTCTTCGACTAATAGCTTGATGGAAAGCTTATCTGGCATTTTATTCAGAATTAATAGTTTTTTACATGGACAAAAAATTCGTTTAATTTTTTCCCATTAAATACTAGAATTATAGAAAAGTACTTTGCGAAAAGAATCGGCAGTAGGACGGAATCGTGTTGACCACCGATTAGTTTTTTGCTAATAATTCTTGCATCCTTCGACCAACTTCTTCGACTAAGAGCTCGATGGAAAGCTTACCTTTTCCTCTTTCAGATGGCATTAACATATTTCCAAAAAGTCATAGGAAATAACATTTTTTTGATCAAAACTAAAATATCCTCGAAATCATTGAAGAAGAAGTACCTTATCAAACGAAAATATGCCTTATCTAATACGAGACATTTAAATTTTTTTAATTGCATAAATGGGCGGCATTTTATTCAGAATTAATAGTTTTTTACATGGACAAAAAATTCGTTTAATTTTTTTCCATTAAATACTAGAATTATAGAAAAGTACTTTGAGAAAAGAATCGGCAGTAGGATGGAATCGTGTTGACCACCGATTAGTTTTTTGCTTATAACTCTTGCATCCTTCGACCGACTTCTTCGACTAATAGCTCGATGGAAAGCTTATCTGTTCCTCTTTGAGACGGCATTAACATATTTCACGAAAAGTCATAAGAAATAAAATTTTTTTGATCAAAACTAAAATATCCTCGAAATCATTGAAGAAGAAGTACCTTATCAAACGAAAATATGCCTTATCTAATAGGAGACATTTAAATTTTTTTAATTGCATAAATGGGAGGCATTTTATTCAGAATTAATAGTTTTTTACATGGACAAAAAATTCGTTTAATTTTTTCCCATTAAATACTAGAATTATAGAAAAGTACTTTGAGAAAAGAATCGGCAGTAGGATGGAATCGTGTTGACCACCGATTAGTTTTTTGCTTATAACTCTTGCATCCTTCGACCGACTTCTTCGACTAATAGCTCGATGGAAAGCTTATCTGTTCCTCTTTGAGACGGCATTAACATATTTCACGAAAAGTCATAAGAAATAAAATTTTTTTGATCAAAACTAAAATATCCTCGAAATCATTGAAGAAGAAGTACCTTATCAAACGAAAATATGCCTTATCTAATAGGAGACATTTAAATTTTTTTAATTGCATAAATGGGCGGCATTTTATTCAGAATTATTAGTTTTTTACATGGACAAAAAATTTGTTTAATTTTTTCCCATTAAATACTAGAATTATAGAAAAGTACTTTGAGAAAAGAATCGGCAGTAGGATGGAATCGTGTTGACCACCGATTAGTTTTTTGCTAATAACTCTTACATCCTTCGACCGATTTCTTCGACTAAGAGCTCGATGGAAAGCTTATTTGTTCCTTTTCAGATGGCATTAACATATTTTACGAAAAGTAACAAGAAATAAAATTTTTTTGATCAAAACTAAAATATCCTCGAAATCATTGAAAAAGAAGTAGCTTATGAGACGAAAATATGCCTTATCTAATAAGAGACATTTTAATTTTTTTAATTGCATAAATGGACGGCATTTTATTCAGAATTAATAGTTTTTTACATGGACAAAAAATTCGCTTAATTTTTTTTCATTAAATACTAGAACTATAGAAAAGTACTTTGAGAAAAGAATCGGCAGTAGGACGGATTCGTGTTGACCACCGATTAGTTTTTTGTTAATATTTCTTGCATCCTTCGACCGATTTCTTCGACTAAGAGCTCGATGGAAAGCTTATTTGTTCCTTTTCAGATCGCATTAACATATTTTACGAAAAGTCACAAGAAATAAAATTTTTTTGATCAAAACTAAAATATCCTCGAAATCATTGAAATAGAAGTAGCTTATGAGACGAAAATATGCCTTATCTAATAAGAGACATTTTAATTTTTTTAATTGCATAAACGGACGGCATTTTATTCAGAATTAATAGTTTTTTACATGGACAAAAAATTCGTTTAATATTTTCCCATTAAATACTAGAATAATAGAAAAGTACTTTGCGAAAAGAATCGGCAGTAGGACGGAAACGTGTTGACCACCGATTAGTTTTTTGCTAATAACTCTTGCATCATTCGACCGACTTCTTCGACTAATAGCTCGATGGAAGCTTATCTGGAATTTTATTCAGAATTAATAGTTTTTTACATGGACAAAAAATTCGTTTAATTTTTTTCCATTAAATACTAGAATTATAGAAAAGTACATGGACAAAAAATTCGTTTAATTTTTTCCCATTAAATACTAGAATTATAGAAAAGTACTTTGAGAAAAGAATCGGCAGTAGGATGGAATCGTGTTGACCACCGATTAGTTTTTTGCTTATAACTCTTGCATCCTTCGACCGACTTCTTCGACTAATAGCTCGATGGAAAGCTTATCTGTTCCTCTTTGAGACGGCATTAACATATTTCACGAAAAGTCATAAGAAATAAAATTTTTTTGATCAAAACTAAAATATCCTCGAAATCATTGAAGAAGAAGTACCTTATCAAACGAAAATATGCCTTATCTAATAGGAGACATTTAAATTTTTTTAATTGCATAAATGGGAGGCATTTTATTCAGAATTAATAGTTTTTTACATGGACAAAAAATTCGTTTAATTTTTTCCCATTAAATACTAGAATTATAGAAAAGTACTTTGAGAAAAGAATCGGCAGTAGGATGGAATCGTGTTGACCACCGATTAGTTTTTTGCTTATAACTCTTGCATCCTTCGACCGACTTCTTCGACTAATAGCTCGATGGAAAGCTTATCTGTTCCTCTTTGAGACGGCATTAACATATTTCACGAAAAGTCATAAGAAATAAAATTTTTTTGATCAAAACTAAAATATCCTCGAAATCATTGAAGAAGAAGTACCTTATCAAACGAAAATATGCCTTATCTAATAGGAGACATTTAAATTTTTTTAATTGCATAAATGGGCGGCATTTTATTCAGAATTATTAGTTTTTTACATGGACAAAAAATTTGTTTAATTTTTTCCCATTAAATACTAGAATTATAGAAAAGTACTTTGAGAAAAGAATCGGCAGTAGGATGGAATCGTGTTGACCACCGATTAGTTTTTTGCTAATAACTCTTACATCCTTCGACCGATTTCTTCGACTAAGAGCTCGATGGAAAGCTTATTTGTTCCTTTTCAGATGGCATTAACATATTTTACGAAAAGTAACAAGAAATAAAATTTTTTTGATCAAAACTAAAATATCCTCGAAATCATTGAAAAAGAAGTAGCTTATGAGACGAAAATATGCCTTATCTAATAAGAGACATTTTAATTTTTTTAATTGCATAAATGGACGGCATTTTATTCAGAATTAATAGTTTTTTACATGGACAAAAAATTCGCTTAATTTTTTTTCATTAAATACTAGAACTATAGAAAAGTACTTTGAGAAAAGAATCGGCAGTAGGACGGATTCGTGTTGACCACCGATTAGTTTTTTGTTAATATTTCTTGCATCCTTCGACCGATTTCTTCGACTAAGAGCTCGATGGAAAGCTTATTTGTTCCTTTTCAGATCGCATTAACATATTTTACGAAAAGTCACAAGAAATAAAATTTTTTTGATCAAAACTAAAATATCCTCGAAATCATTGAAATAGAAGTAGCTTATGAGACGAAAATATGCCTTATCTAATAAGAGACATTTTAATTTTTTTAATTGCATAAACGGACGGCATTTTATTCAGAATTAATAGTTTTTTACATGGACAAAAAATTCGTTTAATATTTTCCCATTAAATACTAGAATAATAGAAAAGTACTTTGCGAAAAGAATCGGCAGTAGGACGGAAACGTGTTGACCACCGATTAGTTTTTTGCTAATAACTCTTGCATCATTCGACCGACTTCTTCGACTAATAGCTCGATGGAAGCTTATCTGGAATTTTATTCAGAATTAATAGTTTTTTACATGGACAAAAAATTCGTTTAATTTTTTCCCATTAAATACTAGAATTATAGAAAAGTACTTTGCGAAAAGAATCGGCAGTAGGACGGAATCGTGTTGACCACCGATTAGTTTTTTGCTAATATTTCTTGCATCCTTCGACCGATTTCTTCGACTAAGAGCTCGATGGAAAGCTTATTTGTTCCTTTCCAGATGGCATAAACATATTTTTCGAAAAGTCACAAGAAATAAAACTTTTTTGATCAAAACTAAAATATCCTCGAAATCATTGAAAAAGAAGTAGCTTATGAGACGAAAATATGCCTTATCTAATAAGAGACATTTTAATTTTTTTAATTGCATAAATGGACGGCATTTTATTCAGAATTAATAGTTTTTTACATGGACAAAAAATTCGCTTAATTTTTTTTCATTAAATACTAGAACTATAGAAAAGTACTTTGAGAAAAGAATCGGCAGTAGGACGGAATCGTGTTGACCACCGATTAGTTTTTTGCTAATAACTCTTGCATCATTCGACCGATTTCTTCGACTAAGAGCTTGATGGAAAGCTTATCAGTTCCTTTTCAGATGGCATTAACATATTTTACGAAAAGTCACAAGAAATAAAATTTTTTTGATCAAAACTAAAATATCCTCGAAATCATTGAAAAAGAAGTACCTTATCAGACGAAAATATGCCTTATCTAATAAGTGACATTTAAATTTTTTTAATTGCATAAATGGGCGGCATTTTATTCAGAATTAATAGTTTTTTACATGGACAAAAAATTCGTTTAATTTTTGCCATTAAATACTAGAATTATAGAAAAGTACTTTGAGAAAAGAATCGGCAGTAGGATGGAATCGTGTTGACCACCGATTAGTTTTTTGCTAATAACTCTTGCATCCTTCGACCGATTTCTTCGACTAAGAGCTCGATGGAAAGCTTATTTGTTCCTTTTCAGATGGCATTAACATATTTTACGAAAAGTAACAAGAAATAAAATTTTTTTGATCAAAACTAAAATATCCTCGAAATCATTGAAAAAGAAGTAGCTTATGAGACGAAAATATGCCTTATCTAATAAGAGACATTTTAATTTTTTTAATTGCATAAATGGACGGCATTTTATTCAGAATTAATAGTTTTTTACATGGACAAAAAATTCGTTTAATTTTTTCCCATTAAATACTAGAAGTATAGAAAAGTACTTTGCGAAAAGAATCGGCAGTAGGACGGAAACGTGTTGACCACCGATTAGTTTTTTGCTAATAACTCTTGCATCCTTCGACCGACTTCTTCGACTAATAGCTCGATGGAAAGCTTATCTACATTTTATTCAGAATTAATAGTTTTTTACATGGACAAAAAATTCGTTTAATTTTTTCCCATTAAATACTAGAATTATAGAAAAGTACTTTGCGAAAAGAATCGGCAGTAGGACGGAATCGTGTTGACCACCGATCAGTTTTTTTCCAATATTTCTTGCATCCTTCGGCCGATTTCTTCGACTAAGAGCTCGATGGAAAACTTATCTGTTCCTTTTCAGATAGCATTAACATATTTTACGAAAAGTCACAAGAAATAAAATTTTTAATAGTAAATTAATAGAAATTAATAGAAATAAAAATTAATAGTTTTTTACATGGACAAAAAATTCGTTTAATTTTTTTCCATTAAATACTAGAATTATAGAAAAGTACTTTGAGAAAAGAATCGGCAGTAGGATGGAATCGTGTTGACCACCGATCAGTTTTTTGCTAATAACTCTTGCATCCTTCGACCGATTTCTTCGACTAAGAGCTCGATGGAAAGCTTATTTGTTCCTTTTCAGATGGCATTAACATATTTTACGAAAAGTAACAAGAAATAAAATTTTTTTGATCAAAACTAAAATATCCTCGAAATCATTGAAAAAGAAGTAGCTTATGAGACGAAAATATGCCTTATCTAATAAGAGACATTTTAATTTTTTTAATTGCATAAATGGACGGCATTTTATTCAGAATTAATAGTTTTTTACATGGACAAAAAATTCGTTTAATTTTTTCCCATTAAATACTAGAATTATAGAAAAGTACTTTGCGAAAAGAATCGGCAGTAGAACGGAAACGTGTTGACCACCGATTAGTTTTTTGCTAATAACTCTTGCATCCTTCGACCGACTTCTTCGACTAATAGCTTGATGGAAAGCTTATCTGGCATTTTATTCAGAATTAATAGTTTTTTACATGGACAAAAAATTCGTTTAATTTTTTCCCATTAAATACTAGAATTATAGAAAAGTACTTTGCGAAAAGAATCGGCAGTAGGACGGAATCGTGTTGACCACCGATTAGTTTTTTGCTAATAATTCTTGCATCCTTCGACCGACTTCTTCGACTAAGAGCTCGATGGAAAGCTTACCTTTTCCTCTTTCAGATGGCATTAACATATTTCCAAAAAGTCATAGGAAATAACATTTTTTTGATCAAAACTAAAATATCCTCGAAATCATTGAAGAAGAAGTACCTTATCAAACGAAAATATGCCTTATCTAATACGAGACATTTAAATTTTTTTAATTGCATAAATGGGCGGCATTTTATTCAGAATTAATAGTTTTTTACATGGACAAAAAATTCGTTTAATTTTTTTCCATTAAATACTATAATTATAGAAAAGTACTTTGAGAAAAGAATCGGCAGTAGGATGGAATCGTGTTGACCACCGATTAGTTTTTTTCTTATAACTCTTGCATCCTTCGACCGACTTCTTCGACTAATAGCTCGATGGAAAGCTTATCTGTTCCTCTTTGAGATGGCATTAACATATTTCACGAAATGTCATAAGAAATAAAATTTTTTTGATCAAAACTAAAATATCCTCGAAATCATTGAAGAAGAAGTACCTTATCAAACGAAAATATGCCTTATCTAATAGGAGACATTTAAATTTTTTTAATTGCATAAATGGGAGGCATTTTATTCAGAATTAATAGTTTTTTACATGGACAAAAAATTCGTTTAATTTTTTCCCATTAAATACTAGAATTATAGAAAAGTACTTTGCGAAAAGAATCGGCAGTAGGTCGGAAACGTGTTGACCTCCGATTAGTTTTATGCTAATAACTCTTGCATCCTTCTACCGATTTCTTCGACTAAGAGCTCGATGGAAAGCTTATCTGTTCCTCTTTCAGATGGCATCAACATATTTCACGAAAAGTCATAAGAAATAAAATTTTTTTGATCAAAACTAAAATATCCTCGAAATCATTGAAGAAGAAGTACCTTATCAGACGAAAATATGTCTTATCTTATAAGAGATATTTAAATTTTTTTAATTGCATAAATGGGCGGCATTTTATTCAGAATTAATAGTTTTTTACATGGACAAAAAATTCGTTTAATTTATTCCCATTAAATACTAGAATTATAGAAAAGTACTTTGCGAAAAGAATTGGCAGTAGGACGGAAACGTGTTGACCACCGATTAGTTTTTTGCTAATAACTCTTGCATCCTTCGACCGACTTCTTCGACTAAGAGCTCGATGGAAAGCTTATCAGTTCCTCTTTCAGATGGCATTAACATATTTCACGAAAAGTCATAAGAAATAAAATTTTTTTGATCAAAACTAAAATATCCTCGAAATCATTGAAGAAGAAGTACCTTATCAGACGAAAATATGCCTTATCGTATAAGAGACATTTAAATTTTTTTAATTGCATAAATGGGCGGCATTTTATTCAGATATAATAGTGTTTTACATGGACAAAAAATTCGTTTAATTTTTTCCATTAAATACTAGAATTATAGAAAAGTACTTTGAGAAAAGCATCGGCAGTAGGATGGAATCGTGTTGACCACCGATTAGTTTTTTGCTAATAACTCTTGCATCCTTCGACCGACTTCTTCGACTAAGAGCTCGATGGAAAGCTTATCTGTTCCTCTTTCAGATGGCATCAACATATTTCACGAAAAGTCATAAGAAATAAAATTTTTTTGATCAAAACTAAAATATCTTCGAAATCATTGAAGAAGAAGTACCTTATCAAACGAAAATATGCCTTATCTAATAGGAGACATTTAAATTTTTTTAATTGCATAAATGGGAGGCATTTTATTCAGAATTAATAGTTTTTTACATGGACAAAAAATTCGTTTAATTTTTTCCCATTAAATACTAGAATTATAGAAAAGTACTTTGCGAAAAGAATCGGCAGTAGGTCGGAAACGTGTTGACCTCCGATTAGTTTTATGCTAATAACTCTTGCATCCTTCTACCGATTTCTTCGACTAAGAGCTCGATGGAAAGCTTATCTGTTCCTCTTTCAGATGGCATCAACATATTTTACGAAAAGTCATAAGAAATAAAATTTTTTTGATCAAAACTAAAATATCCTCGAAATCATTGAAGAAGTAGTACCTTATCAGACGAAAATATGTCTTATCTTATAAGAGATATTTAAAT
This sequence comes from Phortica okadai, assembly GCA_034638295.1. Lineage (NCBI taxonomy): Eukaryota > Metazoa > Arthropoda > Insecta > Diptera > Drosophilidae > Phortica > Phortica okadai. The sequence goes on along the minus strand of CM067850.1, from coordinate 24,174,636 downwards.
TTTTTTAATTGCATAAATGGGCGGCATTTTATTCAGAATTAATAGTTTTTTACATGGACAAAAAATTCGTTTAATTAATTCCCATTAAATACTAGAATTATAGAAAAGTACTTTGCGAAAAGAATTGGCAGTAGGACGGAAACGTGTTGACCACCGATTAGTTTTTTGCTAATAACTCTTGCATCCTTCGACCGACTTCTTCGACTAAGAGCTCGATGGAAAGCTTATCAGTTCCTCTTTCAGATGGCATTAACATATTTCACGAAAAGTCATAAGAAATAAAATTTTTTTGATCAAAACTAAAATATCCTCGAAATCATTGAAGAAGAAGTACCTTATCAGACGAAAATATGTCTTATCTTATAAGAGATATTTAAATTTTTTTAATTGCATAAATGGGAGGCATTTTATTCAGAATTAATAGTTTTTTACATGGACAAAAAATTCGTTTAATTTTTTCCATTAAATACTAGAATTATAGAAAAGTACTTTGAGAAAAGCATCGGCAGTAGGATGGAATCGTGTTGACCACCGATTAGTTTTTTGCTAATAACTCTTGCATCCTTCGACCGACTTCTTCGACTAAGAGCTCGATGGAAAGCTTATCTGTTCTTCTTTCAGATGGCATTAACATATTTTACGAAAAGTCGTAAGAAATAAATTTTTTTTTTTATCAAACCTAAAATATCCTCGAAATCGTTGAAAAAGAAGTAGCTTATCAGACGAAAATATGCCTTATCTTATAAGAGACATTTAAATTTTTTTAATTGCATACATTCAGAATTAATAGTTTATTCAGAATTAATAGTTTTTTACATGGACAGAATTAAAAGTTTTTTACATGGACAAAAAATTCGTTTAATTTTTTCCCATTAAATACTAGAATTATAGAAAAGTACTTTGAGAAAAGAATCGGCAGTAGGACGGAATCGTGTTGACCACTGATTAGTTTTTTGCTAATATTTCTTGTATCCTTCGACCGACTTCTTCGACTAAGAGCTCGATGGAAAGCTTACCTTTTCCTCTTTCAGATGGCATTAACATATTTCCAAAAAGTCATAAGAAATAAAATTTTTTTGATCAAAACTAAAATATCCTCGAAATCATTGAAGAAGAAGTACCTTATCAGACGAAAATATGCCTTATCTAATAAGAGATATTTAAATTTTTTTAATTGCATAAATGGGCGGCATTTTATTCAGAATTAATAGTTTTTTACATGGACAAAAAATTAGTTTAATTTTTTTCCATTAAATACTAGAATTATAGAAAAGTACTTTGAGAAAAGAATCGGCAGTAGGATGGAATCGTGTTGACCACCGATTAGTTTTTTGCTTATAACTCTTGCATCCTTCGACCGACTTCTTCGACTAATAGCTCGATGGAAAGCTTATCTGTTCCTCTTTGAGATGGCATTAACATATTTCACGAAAAGTCATAAGAAATAAAATTTTTTTGATCAAAACTAAAATATCCTCGAAATCATTGAAGAAGAAGTACCTTATCAAACGAAAATATGCCTTATCTAATAGGAGACATTTAAATTTTTTTAATTGCATAAATGGGAGGCATTTTATTCAGAATTAATAGTTTTTTACATGGACAAAAAATTCGTTTAATTTTTTCCCATTAAATACTAGAATTATAGAAAAGTACTTTGCGAAAAGAATCGGCAGTAGGTCGGAAACGTGTTGACCTCCGATTAGTTTTATGCTAATAACTCTTGCATCCTTCTACCGATTTCTTCGACTAAGAGCTCGATGGAAAGCTTATCTGTTCCTCTTTCAGATGGCATCAACATATTTCACGAAAAGTCATAAGAAATAAAATTTTTTTGATCAAAACTAAAATATCCTCGAAATCATTGAAGAAGAAGTACCTTATCAGACGAAAATATGTCTTATCTTATAAGAGATATTTAAATTTTTTTAATTGCATAAATGGGCGGCATTTTATTCAGAATTAATAGTTTTTTACATGGACAAAAAATTCGTTTAATTTATTCCCATTAAATACTAGAATTATAGAAAAGTACTATGCGAAAAGAATTGGCAGTAGGACGGAAACGTGTTGACCACCGATTAGTTTTTTGCTAATAACTCTTGCATCCTTCGACCGACTTCTTCGACTAAGAGCTCGATGGAAAGCTTATCAGTTCCTCTTTCAGATGGCATTAACATATTTCACGAAAAGTCATAAGAAATAAAATTTTTTTGATCAAAACTAAAATATCCTCGAAATCATTGAAGAAGAAGTACCTTATCAGACGAAAATATGCCTTATCGTATAAGAGACATTTAAATTTTTTTAATTGCATAAATGGGCGGCATTTTATTCAGATACAATAGTGTTTTACATGGACAAAAAATTCGTTTAATTTTTTCCATTAAATACTAGAATTATAGAAAAGTACTTTGAGAAAAGCATCGGCAGTAGGATGGAATCGTGTTGACCACCGATTAGTTTTTTGCTAATAACTCTTGCATCCTTCGACCGACTTCTTCGACTAAGAGCTCGATGGAAAGCTTATCTGTTCCTCTTTCAGATGGCATCAACATATTTCACGAAAAGTCATAAGAAATAAAATTTTTTTGATCAAAACTAAAATATCTTCGAAATCATTGAAGAAGAAGTACCTTATCAAACGAAAATATGCCTTATCTAATAGGAGACATTTAAATTTTTTTAATTGCATAAATGGGAGGCATTTTATTCAGAATTAATAGTTTTTTACATGGACAAAAAATTCGTTTAATTTTTTCCCATTAAATACTAGAATTATAGAAAAGTACTTTGCGAAAAGAATCGGCAGTAGGTCGGAAACGTGTTGACCTCCGATAAGTTTTATGCTAATAACTCTTGCATCCTTCTACCGATTTCTTCGACTAAGAGCTCGATGGAAAGCTTATCTGTTCCTCTTTCAGATGGCATCAACATATTTTACGAAAAGTCATAAGAAATAAAATTTTTTTGATCAAAACTAAAATATCCTCGAAATCATTGAAGAAGAAGTACCTTATCAGACGAAAATATGTCTTATCTTATAAGAGATATTTAAATTTTTTTAATTGCATAAATGTGCGGCATTTTATTCAGAATTAATAGTTTTTTACATGGACAAAAAATTCGTTTAATTTTTTCCATTAAATACTAGAATTATAGAAAAGTACTTTGAGAAAAGCATCGGCAGTAGGATGGAATCGTGTTGACCACCGATTAGTTTTTTGCTAATAACTCTTGCATCCTTCGACCGACTTCTTCGACTAAGAGCTCGATGGAAAGCTTATCTGTTCCTCTTTCAGATGGCATCAACATATTTCACGAAAAGTCATAAGAAATAAAATTTTTTTGATCAAAACTAAAATATCCTCGAAATCATTGAAGAAGAAGTACCTTATCAGACGAAAATATGTCTTATCTTATAAGAGATATTTAAATTTTTTTAATTGCATAAATGGGCGGCATTTTATTCAGAATTAATAGTTTTTTACATGGACAAAAAATTCGTTTAATTTATTCCCATTAAATACTAGAATTATAGAAAAGTACTTTGCGAAAAGAATTGGCAGTAGGACGGAAACGTGTTGACCACCGATTAGTTTTTTGCTAATAACTCTTGCATCCTTCGACCGACTTCTTCGACTAAGAGCTCGATGGAAAGCTTATCAGTTCCTCTTTCAGATGGCATTAACATATTTCACGAAAAGTCATAAGAAATAAAATTTTTTTGATCAAAACTAAAATATCCTCGAAATCATTGAAGAAGAAGTACCTTATCAGACGAAAATATGCCTTATCGTATAAGAGACATTTAAATTTTTTTAATTGCATAAATGGGCGGCATTTTATTCAGATACAATAGTGTTTTACATGGACAAAAAATTCGTTTAATTTTTTCCATTAAATACTAGAATTATAGAAAAGTACTTTGAGAAAAGCATCGGCAGTAGGATGGAATCGTGTTGACCACCGATTAGTTTTTTGCTAATAACTCTTGCATCCTTCGACCGACTTCTTCGACTAAGAGCTCGATGGAAAGCTTATCTGTTCCTCTTTCAGATGGCATCAACATATTTCACGAAAAGTCATAAGAAATAAAATTTTTTTGATCAAAACTAAAATATCTTCGAAATCATTGAAGAAGAAGTACCTTATCAAACGAAAATATGCCTTATCTAATAGGAGACATTTAAATTTTTTTAATTGCATAAATGGGAGGCATTTTATTCAGAATTAATAGTTTTTTACATGGACAAAAAATTCGTTTAATTTTTTCCCATTAAATACTAGAATTATAGAAAAGTACTTTGCGAAAAGAATCGGCAGTAGGTCGGAAACGTGTTGACCTCCGATAAGTTTTATGCTAATAACTCTTGCATCCTTCTACCGATTTCTTCGACTAAGAGCTCGATGGAAAGCTTATCTGTTCCTCTTTCAGATGGCATCAACATATTTTACGAAAAGTCATAAGAAATAAAATTTTTTTGATCAAAACTAAAATATCCTCGAAATCATTGAAGAAGAAGTACCTTATCAGACGAAAATATGTCTTATCTTATAAGAGATATTTAAATTTTTTTAATTGCATAAATGTGCGGCATTTTATTCAGAATTAATAGTTTTTTACATGGACAAAAAATTTGTTTAATTTTTTCCATTAAATACTAGAATTATAGAAAAGTACTTTGAGAAAAGCATCGGCAGTAGGATGGAATCGTGTTGACCACCGATTAGTTTTTTGCTAATAACTCTTGCATCCTTCGACCGACTTCTTCGACTAAGAGCTCGATGGAAAGCTTATCTGTTCTTCTTTCAGATGGCATTAACATATTTTACGAAAAGTCGTAAGAAATAAATTTTTTTTTTATCAAACCTAAAATATCCTCGAAATCGTTGAAAAAGAAGTAGCTTATCAGACGAAAATATGCCTTATCTTATAAGAGACATTTAAATTTTTTTAATTGCATACATTCAGAATTAATAGTTTATTCAGAATTAATAGTTTTTTACATGGACAGAATTAAAAGTTTTTTACATGGACAAAAAATTCGTTTAATTTTTTCCCATTAAATACTAGAATTATAGAAAAGTACTTTGAGAAAAGAATCGGCAGTAGGACGGAATCGTGTTGACCACTGATTAGTTTTTTGCTAATATTTCTTGAATCCTTCGACCGACTTCTTCGACTAAGAGCTCGATGGAAAGCTTACCTTTTCCTCTTTCAGATGGCATTAACATATTTCCAAAAAGTCATAAGAAATAAAATTTTTTTGATCAAAACTAAAATATCCTCGAAATCATTGAAGAAGAAGTACCTTATCAGACGAAAATATGCCTTATCTAATAAGAGATATTTAAATTTTTTTAATTGCATAAATGGGCGGCATTTTATTCAGAATTAATAGTTTTTTACATGGACAAAAAATTAGTTTAATTTTTTCCCATTAAATACTAGAATTATAGAAAAGTACTCTGCGAAAAGAATCGGCAGTAGGATGGAATCGTGTTGACCACCGATTAGTTTTTTGCTTATAACTCTTGCATCCTTCGACCGACTTCTTCGACTAATAGCTCGATGGAAAGCTTATCTGTTCCTCTTTGAGATGGCATTAACATATTTCACGAAAAGTTAAAAGAAATAAAATTTTTTTGATCAAAACTAAAATATCCTCGAAATCATTGAAGAAGAAGTACCTTATCAAACGAAAATATGCCTTATCTAATAGGAGACATTTAAATTTTTTTAATTGCATAAATGGGAGGCATTTTATTCAGAATTAATAGTTTTTTACATGGAAAAAAAATTCGTTTAATTTTTTCCCATTAAATACTAGAATTATAGAAAAGTACTTTGCGAAAAGAATCGGCAGTAGGTCGGAAACGTGTTGACCTCCGATTAGTTTTATGCTAATAACTCTTGCATCCTTCGACCGACTTCTTCGACTAAGAGCTCGATGGAAAGCTTATCTGTTCCTCTTTGAGATGGCATCAACATATTTCACGAAAAGTCATAAGAAATAAAATATTTTTGATCAAAACTAAAATATCCTCGAAATCGTTGAAAAAGAAGTAGCTTATCAGACGAAAATATGCCTTATCGTATAAGAGACATTTAAATTTTTTTAATTGCATAAATGGGTGGCATTTTATTCAGAATTAATAGTTTTTTACATGGACAAAAAATTCGTTTAATTTATTCCCATTAAATACTAGAATTATAGAAAAGTACTTTGCGAAAAGAATTGGCAGTAGGACGGAAACGTGTTGACCACCGATTAGTTTTTTGCTAATAACTCTTGCATCCTTCGACCGACTTCTTCGACTAAGAGCTCGATAGAAAGCTTATCAGTTCCTCTTTCAGATGGCATTAACATATTTCACGAAAAGTCATAAGAAATAAAATTTTTTTGATCAAAACTAAAATATCCTCGAAATCATTGAAGAAGAAGTACCTTATAAGAGACATTTAAATTTTTTTAATTGCATAAATGGGCGGCATTTTATTCAGATATAATAGTTTTTTACATGGACAAAAAATTCGTTTAATTTTTTCCCATTAAATACTAGAATTATAGAAAAGTACTTTGCGAAAAGAATCGGCAGTAGGTCGGAAACGTGTTGACCTCCGACTAGTTTTATGCTAATAACTCTTGCATCCTTCGACCGACTTCTTCGACTAAGAGCTCGATGGAAAGCTTATATGTTCCTCTTTGAGATGGCATCAACATATTTCACGAAAAGTCATAAGAAATAAACTTTTTTTGATCAAAACTAAAATATCCTCGAAATCGTTGAAAAAGAAGTAGCTTATCAGACGAAAATATGCCTTATCGTATAAGAGACATTTAAATTTTTTTAATTGCATAAATGGGTGGCATTTTATTCAGAATTAATAGTTTTTTACATGGACAAAAAATTCGTTTAATTTATTCCCATTAAATACTAGAATTATAGAAAAGTACTCTGCGAAAAGAATTGGCAGTAGGACGGAAACGTGTTGACCACCGATTAGTTTTTTGCTAATAACTCTTGCATCCTTCGACCGACTTCTTCGACTAAGAGCTCGATGGAAAGCTTATCAGTTCCTCATTCAGATGGCATTAACATATTTCACGAAAAGTCATAAGAAATAAAATTTTTTTGATCAAAACTAAAATATCCTCGAAATCATTGAAGAAGAAGTACCTTATCAGACGAAAATATGCCTTATCGTATAAGAGACATTTAAATTTTTTTAATTGCATAAATGGGCGGCATTTTATTCAGATATAATAGTTTTTTACATGGACAAAAAATTCGTTTAATTTTTTCCATTAAATACTAGAATTATAGAAAAGTACTTTGAGAAAAGCATCGGCAGTAGGATGGAATCGTGTTGACCACCGATTAGTTTTTTGCTAATAACTCTTGCATCCTTCGACCGACTTCTTCGACTAAGAGCTCGATGGAAAGCTTATCTGTTCCTCTTTGAGATGGCATCAACATATTTCACGAAAAGTCATAAGAAATAAAATTTTTTTGATCAAAACTAAAATATCCTCGAAATCATTGAAGAAGAAGTACCTTATCAAACGAAAATATGCCTTATCTAATAGGAGACATTTAAATTTTTTTAATTGCATAAATGGGAGGCATTTTATTCAGAATTAATAGTTTTTTACATGGACAAAAAATTCGTTTAATTTATTCCCATTAAATACTAGAATTATAGAAAAGTACTTTGCGAAAAGAATTGGCAGTAGGACGGAAACGTGTTGACCACCGATTAGTTTTTTGCTAATAACTCTCGCATCCTTCGACCGACTTCTTCGACTAAGAGCTCGATGGAAAGCTTATCAGTTCCTCTTTCAGATGGCATTAACATATTTCACGAAAAGTCATAAGAAATAAAATTTTTTTGATCAAAACTAAAATATCCTCGAAATCATTGAAGAAGAAGTACCTTATCAGACGAAAATATGCCTTATCGTATAAGAGACATTTAAATTTTTTTAATTGCATAAATGGGCGGCATTTTATTCAGATATAATCATTTTTTACATGGACAAAAAATTCGTTTAATTTTTTCCATTAAATACTACAATTATAGAAAAGTACTTTGAGAAAAGCATCGGCAGTAGGATGGAATCGTGTTGACCACCGATTAGTTTTTTGCTAATAACTCTTGCATCCTTCGACCGACTTCTTCGACTAAGAGCTCGATGGAAAGCTTATCTGTTCTTCTTTCAGATGGCATTAACATATTTCACGAAAAGTCATAAGAAATAAAATTTTTTTGATCAAAACTAAAATATCCTCGAAATCGTTGAAGAAGAAGTACCTTATCAGACGAAAATATGCCTTATCTAATATGAGATATTAAAATTTTTATACATTTCACTTATGTGAAATAGTATATTAACTTTGTCACGGAGTTTGTAACAGATCGAAATATTAATTTCCGACTATATAAAGTATATATATTCTTGATCAGGACGACAAGACGAGTTGATTTAGCCATGTCCGTCTGTCCATCTGTCCGTCTGTCTGTCTGTCGGTCTGTCTGTCTGTCTGTCTGTATGTATGCAAACTAGTCCCTCAGTTTTAAAGCTATCGAGCTGAAACTTTGCACAGAGTCTTAGAATTTATTACGATGAATCATTCGTCGGAACCAGCATGATCGGATTATTGGAACAGGTAGCTCCCATACGAAAAGAAGAAGAAAAGTGAACAAAACTTGAATCGTTGTATGGAAAACTTTTTTGTTTTGTACAATAGAGTGCTGAAATTTTAAACGTAGTAGTTTTACATAGTCCGACTACATGCCTGAAAGTTTCATTGAGATTGGACATCTGGAACTGGTAGCTCCCATACAAAATGAAGAAGAGGAAGAGAAGCCATATTCACGTCGTTGTATGGAAAACTTTTTTGTTTCTTAACCAATTGACTTGAAATTTTAAAGTTATATTCTTAGGGAGGAATGAAAACTATTTTGACCAAAAGTGGGCGTAACCACGCGTAGCCACGCCCACTTATAGCGAAAATTTACCCGTTGTATGGAAAACTTTTTTGTTTTTTAACCAATTGACTTGAAACTTTGCAGTTATGTTTTTAGGGAGGAATGAAAACTACTTTGACCAAAAGTGGGCGTAACCACGCGCAGCCACGCCCACTTATAGCTTAACTTGACCCTTTGTATGGAAAACTTTTTTGTTTTTTAACCAATTGACTTGAAACTTTACAGTTATGTTCTTAGGGAGGAATGAAAACTATTTTAACCAAAAGTGGGCGTAGCCACGCCCACTTATAGCGAAAATTTACCCGTTGTATGGAAAACTTTTTTGTTTTTTAACCAATTGACTTGAAACTTTGCAGTTATGCTCTTAGGGAGGAATGAAAACTATTTTGACCAAAAGTGGGCGTAGCCACGCCCTTTTATAGCGCAAATTGACCCTTTGTATGGAAAACTTTTTTGTTTTTTAACCAATTGACTTGAAACTTTACAGTTATGTTCTTAGGGAGGAATGAAAACTATTTTAACCAAAAGTGGGCGTAGCCACGCCTACTTATAGCGAAAATTGACCCGTTGTATGGAAAACTTTTTTGTTTTTTAACCAATTGACTTGAAACTTTGCAGTTATGCTCTTAAGGAGGAATGAAAACTATTTTGACCAAAAGTGGGCGTAGCCACGCCCTTTTATAGCGCAAATTGACCCTTTGTATGGAAAACTTTTTTTGTTTTTTAACCAATTGACTTGAAACTTTACAGTTATGTTCTTAGAGAGGAATGAAAACTATTTTGACCAAAAGTGGGCGTAGCCACGCCCACTTATAGCGAAAATTTACCCGTTGTATGGAAAACTTTTTTGTTTTTTAACCAATTGACTTGAAACTTTGCAGTTATGTTCTTAGAGAGGAATGAAAACTATTTTGACCAAAAGTGGGCGTAGACAGGCGTAGCCACGCCCACTTATAGCGAAAATGACCCGTTGTATGGAAAACTTTTTTGTTTTTTAACCAATTGACTTGAAACTTTGCAGTTATGCTCTTAGGGAGGAATAAAAACTATTTTGACCAAATGTGGGCATGGCTACGCCCACTTATCGCAAAACTTGAACCGTTGTATGGAAAAATTTTTTGTTTTTTAGCGAATTTACTTGTAACATTACAGTTATGTTGTTAGGGATGCATGAAAACTATTCATTTAGTTTTTTTTATAGTGACACAAAGTGAAAAGTATTATAGCTTCAGCCTTGCTGAAGATAGCGTCCTTACTGGTTTTAATTGCATTAATGGGTGGCATTTTATTCAGAATTAATAGTTTTTCACATGGACAAAAAATTCGTTTAATTTTTTCCCATTAAATACTAGAATTATAGAAAAGTACTCTGCGAAAAGCATCGGCAGTAGGATGGAATAGTGTTGACCACCGATTAGTTTTTTGCTAATAACTCTTGCATCCTTCGACAGACTTCTTCGACTAAGAGCTCGATGGAAAGCTTATCTGTTCTTCTTTCAGATGGCATTAACATATTTTACGAAAAGTCGTAAGAAATAAATTTTTTTTTTTGAATCGTGTACACCACCGATTAGTTTTTTGCTAATATTTCTTGCATCCTTCGACCGACTTCTTCGACGAAGAGTTCGATGGAAAGCTTATCTGTTCCTCTTTCAGATGGCATTAACATATTTCACGAAAAGTCATAAGAAATAAAATTTTTTTGATCAAAACTAAAATATCCTCGAAATCGTCGAAGAAGAAGTACCTTATCAGACGGAAATATGCTTTATCTAATATGAGACGATAAAATTTTTTTAATTGCATAAATGGGTGGCATTTTATTCAGAATTAATAGTTTTTTACATGGACACAAAATTCGTTTAATTTTTTCCCATTAAATACTAGAATTATAGAAAAGTACTTTGAGAAAAGAATCGGCAGTAGGACGGAATCGTGTTGACCACCGATTAGTTTTTTGCTAATATTTCTTGCATCCTTCGTCCGACTTCTTCGACTAAGAGCTCGATGGAAAGCTTATCTGTTCTTCTTTCAGATGGCATTAACATATTTTACGAAAAGTCGTAAGAAATAAATTTTTTTTTTGATCAAAACTAAAATATCCTCGAAATCATTGAGAAAGAAGTAGCTTATCAGACGAAAATATGCCTTATCTTATAAGAGACATTTAAATTTTTTATTTGCATAATTGGGCGGTATTTTATTCAGAATAAATAGTTTTTTACATGGACAGAATTAAAAGTTTTTTACATGGACAAAAAATTCGTTTAATTTTTTCCCATTAAATACTAGAATTATAGAAAAGTACTTTGAGAAAAGAATCGGCAGTAGGACGGAATCGTGTTGACCACCGATTAGTTTTTTGCTAATATTTCTTGCATCCTTCGACCGACTTCTTCGACGAAGAGCTCGATGGAAAGCTTATCGGTTCCTCTTTCAGACGGCATTAACATATTTCACGAAAAATCATAAGCAATAAAATTTTTTTGATCAAAACTAAAATATCATCGAAATCATTGAAAAAGAAGTACGTTATCAAACGAAAATATGCCTTATCTAATAGGAGACATTTTAATTTTTTTAATTGCATAAATGGGCGGCGTTTTATTCAGAATTGATAGTTTTTTACATGGACAAAAAATTCGTTTAATTTTTTCCCATTAAATACTAGAATTATAGAAAAGTACTTTGAGAAAAGCATCGGCAGTAGGATGGAATAGTGTTGACCACCGATTAGTTTTTTGCTAATAACTCTTGCATCCTTCGACCGACTTCTTCGACTAAGAGCTCGATGGAAAGCTTATCTGGCATTTTATTCAGAATTAATAGTTTTTTACGTGGACAAAAAATTCGTTTAATTTTTTCCCATTAAATACTAGAATTATAGAAAAGTACTTTGCGAAAAGAATTGGCAGTAGGACGGAAACGTGTTGACCACCGATTAGTTTTTTGCTAATAACTCTTGCATCCTTCGACCAATTTCTTCGACTAAGAGCTCGATGGAAAGCTTATCTGGCATTTAATTCAAAATTAACAGTTTTTTACATGGACAAAAAATTCGTTTATCTTTTTCCCATTAAATACTAGGATTAAAGAAAAGTACTTTGCGAAAAGAATTGGCAGTAGGACGGAAACGTGTTGACCACCGATTAGTTTTTTGCTAATAACTCTTGCATCCTTTGACCGACTTCTTCGACTAAGAGCTCGATGGAAAGCTTGTCAGTTCCTCTTTTAGATGGCATTAACATATTTCACGAAAAGTCATAAGAAATAAAATTTTTTTGATCAAAACTAAAATATCCTCGAAATCATTGAAGAAGAAGTACCTTATCAGACGAAAATATGCCTTATCCTATAAGAGACATTTAAATTTTTTTAATTGCATTAATGGGCGGCATTTTATTCAGAATTAATAGTTTTTTACATGGACAAAAAATTCGTTTAATTTTTTCCCATTAAATACTAGAATTATAGAAAAGTACTTTGAGAAAAGCATCGGCAGTAGGATGGAATAGTGTTGACCACCGATTAGTTTTTTGCTAATAACTCTTGCATCCTTCGACCGACTTCTTCGACTAAGAGCTCGATGGAAAGCTTATCTGGCATTTTATTCAGAATTAATAGTTTTTTACGTGGACAAAAAATTCGTTTAATTTTTTCCCATTAAATACTAGAATTATAGAAAAGTACTTTGCGAAAAGAATTGGCAGTAGGACGGAAACGTGTTGACCACCGATTAGTTTTTTGCTAATATTTCTTGCATCCTTCGACCGACTTCTTCGACGAAGAGCTCGATGGAAAGCTTATCTGTTCCTCTTTCAGATGGCATTAACATATTTCACGAAAAGTCATAAGAAATAAAATTTTTTTGATCAAAACTAAAATATCCTCGAAATCATTGAAGAAGAAGTACCTTATCAGACGAAAATATGCCTTATCCTATAAGAGACATTTAAATTTTTTTAATTGCATTAATGGGCGGAATTTTATTCAGAATTAATAGTTTTTTACATGGACAAAAAATTCGTTTAATTTTTTCCCATTAAATACTAGAATTATAGAAAAGTACTTTGAGAAAAGCATCGGCAGTAGGATGGAATAGTGTTGACCACCGATTAGTTTTTTGCTAATAACTCTTGCATCCTTCGACCGACTTCTTCGACTAAGAGCTCGATGGAAAGCTTATCTGGCATTTTATTCAGAATTAATAGTTTTTTACATGGACAAAAAATTCGTTTAATTTTTTCCCATTAAATACTAGAATTATAGAAAAGTACTTTGAGAAAAGCATCGGCAGTAGGATGGAATAGTATTGACCACCGATTAGTTTTTTGCTAATAACTCTTGCATCCTTCGACCGACTTCTTCGACTAAGAGCTCGATGGAAAGCTTATCTGGCATTTTATTCAGAATTAATAGTTTTTTACATGGACAAAAAATTCGTTTAATTTTTTCCCATTAAATACTAGAATTATAGAAAAGTACTTTGCGAAAAGAATTGGCAGTAGGACGGAAACGTGTTGACCACCGATTAGTTTTTTGCTAATAACTCTTGCATCCTTCGACCAATTTCTTCGACTAAGAGCTCGATGGAAAGCTTATCTGGCATTTTATTCAGAATTAATAGTTTTTTACGTGGACAAAAAATTCGTTTAATTTTTTCCCATTAAATACTAGAATTATAGAAAAGTACTTTGCGAAAAGAATTGGCAGTAGGACGGAAACGTGTTGACCACCGATTAGTTTTTTGCTAATATTTCTTGCATCCTTCGACCGACTTCTTCGACGAAGAGCTCGATGGAAAGCTTGTCAGTTCCTCTTTTAGATGGCATTAACATATTTCACGAAAAGTCATAAGAAATAAAATTTTTTTGATCAAAACTAAAATATCATCGAAATCATTGAAAAAGAAGTACCTTATCAAACGAAAATATGCATTATCTAATAGGAGACATTTTAATTTTTTTAATTGCATAAATGGGCGGCATTTTAGTCAGAATTAATAGTTTTTTACATGGACAAAAAATTCGTTTAATTTTTTCCCATTAAATACTAAAATATCATCGAAATCATTGAAAAAGAAGTACCTTATCAAACGAAAATATGCATTATCTAATAGGAGACATTTTAATTTTTTTAATTGCATAAATGGGCGGCATTTTATTCAGAATTAATAGTTTTTTACATGGACAAAAAATTCGTTTAATTTTTTCCCATTAAATACTAGAATTATACAAAAGTACTTTGAGAAAAGCATCGGCAGTAGGATGGAATAGTATTAACCACCGATTTGTTTTTTGCTAATAACTCTTGCATCCTTCGACCGACTTCTTCGACTAAGAGCTCGATGGAAAGCTTATCTGGCATTTTATTCAGAATTAATAGTTTTTTACATGGACAAAAAATTCGTTTAATTTTTTCCCATTAAATACTAGAATTATAGAAAAGTACTTTGCGAAAAGAATTGGCAGTAGGACGGAAACGTGTTGACCACCGATTAGTTTTTTGCTAATAACTCTTGCATCCTTCGACCAATTTCTTCGACTAAGAGCTCGATGGAAAGCTTATCTGGCATTTTATTCAAAATTAACAGTTTTTTACATGGACAAAAAATTCGTTTAACTTTTTCCCATTAAATACTAGAATTATAGAAAAGTACTTTGCGAAAAGAATTGGCAGTAGGACGGAAACGTGTTGACCACCGATTAGTTTTTTGCTAATAACTCTTGCATCCTTCGACCGACTTCTTCGACTAAGAGCTCGATGGAAAGCTTGTCAGTTCCTCTTTTAGATGGCATTAACATATTTCACGAAAAGTCATAAGAAATAAAATTTTTTTGATCAAAACTAAAATATCCTCGAAATCATTGAAGAAGAAGTACCTTATCAAACGAAAATATGCCTTATCCTATAAGAGACATTTAAATTTTTTTAATTGCATTAATGGGCGGAATTTTATTCAGAATTAATAGTTTTTTACATGGACAAAAAATTCGTTTAATTTTTTCCCATTAAATACTAAAATATCATCGAAATCATTGAAAAAGAAGTACCTTATCAAACGAAAATATGCATTATCTAATAGGAGACATTTTAATTTTTTTAATTGCATAAATGGGCGGCATTTTATTCAGAATTAATAGTTTTTTACATGGACAAAAAATTCGTTTAATTTTTTCCCATTAAATACTAGAATTATACAAAAGTACTTTGAGAAAAGCATCGGCAGTAGGATGGAATAGTATTGACCACCGATTAGTTTTTTGCTAATAACTCTTGCATCCTTCGACCGACTTCTTCGACTAAGAGCTCGATGGAAAGCTTATCTGGCATTTTATTCAGAATTAATAGTTTTTTACATGGACAAAAAATTCGTTTAATTTTTTCCCATTAAATACTAGAATTATAGAAAAGTACTTTGCGAAAAGAATTGGCAGTAGGACGGAAACGTGTTGACCACCGATTAGTTTTTTGCTAATAACTCTTGCATCCTTCGACCAATTTCTTCGACTAAGAGCTCGATGGAAAGCTTATCTGGCATTTTATTCAAAATTAACATTTTTTTACATGGACAAAAAATTCGTTTAACTTTTTCCCATTAAATACTAGAATTATAGAAAAGTACTTTGCGAAAAGAATTGGCAGTAGGACGGAAACGTGTTGACCACCGATTAGTTTTTTGCTAATAACTCATGCATCCTTCGACCGACTTCTTCGACTAAGAGCTCGATGGAAAGCTTGTCAGTTCCTCTTTTAGATGGCATTAACATATTTCACGAAAAGTCATAAGAAATAAAATTTTTTTGATCAAAACTAAAATATCCTCGAAATCATTGAAGAAGAAGTACCTTATCAGACGAAAATATGCCTCATCCTATAAGAGACATTTAAATTTTTTTAATTGCATTAATGGGCGGCATTTTATTCAGAATTAATAGTTTTTCACATGGACAAAAAATTCGTTTAATTTTTTCCCATTAAATACTAGAATTATAGAAAAGTACTTTGAGAAAAGCATCGGCAGTAGGATGGAATAGTGTTGACCACCGATTAGTTTTTTGCTAATATTTCTTGCATCCTTCGACCGACTTCTTCGACTAAGAGCTCGATGGAAAGCTTATCTGGCATTTTATTCAAAATTAACATTTTTTTACATGGACAAAAAATTCGTTTAACTTTTTCCCATTAAATACTAGAATTATAGAAAAGTACTTTGCGAAAAGAATTGGCAGTAGGACGGAAACGTGTTGACCACCGATTAGTTTTTTGCTAATAACTCTTGCATCCTTCGACCGACTTCTTCGACTAAGAGCTCGATGGAAAGCTTATCTGTTCTTCTTTCAGATGGCATTAACATATTTTACGAAAAGTCGTAAGAAATAAATTGTTTTTTTTGATCAAAATTAAAATATTCTCGAAATCATTGAAAAAGAAGTAGCTTATCAGACGAAAATATGCCTTATCTTATAAGAGACATTTAAATTTTTTTAATTGCATAAATGGGCGGTATTTTATTCAAAATTAATAGTTTTTTACATGGACAGAATTAAAAGTTTTTTACATGGACAAAAAATTCGTTTAATTTTTTCCCATTAAATACTAGAATTATAGAAAAGTACTTTGAGAAAAGCATCGGCAGTAGGATGGAATAGTGTTGACCACCGATTAGTTTTTTGCTAATAACTCTTGCATCCTTCGACCAATTTCTTCGACTAAGAGCTCGATGGAAAGCTTATCTGGCATTTTATTCAAAATTAACATTTTTTTACATGGACAAAAAATTCGTTTAACTTTTTCCCATTAAATACTAGAATTATAGAAAAGTACTTTGCGAAAAGAATTGGCAGTAGGACGGAAACGTGTTGACCACCGATTAGTTTTTTGCTAATAACTCATGCATCCTTCGACCGACTTCTTCGACGAAGAGCTCGATGGAAAGCTTGTCAGTTCCTCTTTTAGATGGCATTAACATATTTCACGAAAAGTCATAAGAAATAAAATTTTTTTGATCAAAACTAAAATATCCTCGAAATCATTGAAGAAGAAGTACCTTATCAGACGAAAATATGCCTCATCCTATAAGAGACATTTAAATTTTTTTAATTGCATTAATGGGCGGCATTTTATTCAGAATTAATAGTTTTTCACATGGACAAAAAATTCGTTTAATTTTTTCCCATTAAATACTAGAATTATAGAAAAGTACTTTGCGAAAAGAATTGGCAGTAGGACGGAAACGTGTTGACCACCGATTAGTTTTTTGCTAATATTTCTTGCATCCTTCGACCGACTTCTTCGACGAAGAGCTCGATGGAAAGCTTATCTGTTCCTCTTTCAGATGGCATTAACATATTTCACGAAAAGTCATAAGAAATAAATTTTTTTTGATCAAAACTAAAATATCCTCGAAATCGTTGAAGAACAAGTACCTTATCAGATGAAAATATGCCTTATCTAATATGAGACGATAAAATTTTTTTAATTGCATAAATGGGTGGCATTTTATTCAGAATTAATAGTTTTTTACATGGACACAAAATTCGTTTAATTTTTTCCCATTAAATACTAGAATTAAAGAAAAGTACTTTGCGAAAAGAATTGGCAGTAGGACGGAAACGTGTTGACCACCGATTAGTTTTTTGCTAATAACTCTTGCATCCTTCAACCGACTTCTTCGACTAAGAGCTCGATGGAAAGCTTGTCAGTTCCTCTTTTAGATGGCATTAACATATTTCACGAAAAGTCATGAGAAATAAAATTTTTTTGATCAAAACTAAAATATCCTCGAAATCTTTGAAGAAGAAGTACCTTATCAGACGAAAATATGCCTTATCCTATAAGAGACATTTAAATTTTTTTAATTGCATTAATGGGCGGCATTTTATTCAGAATTAATAGTTTTTTACATGGAAAAAAATTCGTTTAATTTTTTCCCATTAAATACTAGAATTATAGAAAAGTACTTTGAGAAAAGCATCGGCAGTAGGATGGAATAGTGTTGACCACCGATTAGTTTTTTTGCTAATAACTCTTGCATCCTTCGACCAACTTCTTCGACTAAGAGCTCGATGGAAAGCTTATCTGTTCTTCTTTCAGATGGCATTAACATATTTTACGAAAAGTCGTAACAAATAAATTTTTTTTTTTGATCAAAATTAAAATATTCTCGAAATCATTGAAAAAGAAGTAGCTTATCAGACGAAAATATGCCTTATCTTATAAGAGACATTTAAATTTTTTTAATTGCATAAATGGGCGGTATTTTATTCAGAATTAATAGTTTTTTACATGGACAGAATTAAAAGTTCTTTAAATGGACAAAAAATTCGTTTTAATTTTTTTTTTAAATACTAGAATTATAGAAAAGTACTTTGAGAAAAGCATCGGCAGTAGGATGGAATAGTGTTGACCACCGATTAGTTTTTTGCTAATAACTCTTGCATCCTTCGACCAATTTCTTCGACTAAGAGCTCGATGGAAAGCTTATCTGGCATTTTATTCAGAATTAATAGTTTTTTACGTGGACAAAAAATTCGTTTAATTTTTCCCCATTAAATACTAGAATTATAGAAAAGTACTTTGCGAAAAGAATTGGCAGTAGGACGGAAACGTGTTGACCACCGATTAGTTTTTTGCTAATAACTCTTGCATCCTTCGACCGACTTCTTCGACTAAGAGCTCGATGGAAACCTTGTCAGTTCCTCTTTTAGATGGCATTAACATATTTCACGAAAAGTCATAAGAAATAAAATTTTTTGGATCAAAACTAAAATATCCTCGAAATCTTTGAAGAAGAAGTACCTTATCAGACGAAAATATGCCTTATCTTATAAGAGACATTTAAATTTTTTTAATTGCATAAATGGGCGGTATTTTATTCAGAATTAATAGTTTTTTACATGGACAGAATTAAAAGTTTTTTACATGGACAAAAAATTCGTTTAATTTTTTCCCATTAAATACTAGAATTATAGAAAAGTACTTTGAGAAAAGCATCGGCAGTAGGATGGAATCGTGTTGACCACCGATTAGTTTTTTGCTAATAACTCTTGCATCCTTCGACCGACTTCTTCGACTAAGAGCTCGATGGAAAGCTTATCTGTTCTTCTTTCAGATGGCATTAACATATTTTACGAAAAGTCGTAAGAAATAAATTTTTTTTTGATCAAAACTAAAATATCCTCGAAATCGTTGAAAAAGAAGTAGCTTATCAGACGAAAATATGCCTTATCTTATAAGAGACATTTAAATTTTTTTAATTGCATAAATGGGCGGTATTTTATTCAGAATTAATAGTTTTTTACATGGACATAATTAAAAGTTTTTTACATGGACAAAAAATTCGTTTAATTTTTTCCCATTAAATACTAGAATTATAGAAAAGTACTTTGAGAAAAGAATCGGCAGTAGGACGGAATCGTGTTGACCACCGATCAGTTTTTTGCTAATAACTCTTGCATCCTTCGACCGACTTCTTCGACGAAGAGCTCGATGGAAAGCTTATCTGGCATTTTATTCAGAATTAATAGTTTTTTACATGGACAAAAAATTCGTTTAATTTTTTCCCATTAAATACTAGAATTATAGAAAAGTAAATAAAATTTTTTTGATCAAAACTAAAATATCCTCGAAATCATTGAAGAAGAAGTACCTTATCAGACGAAAATATGCCTTATCTTATGAGAGACATTTAACTTTTTTTAATTGCATAAATGGGCGGCATTTTATTCAGAATTAATAGTTTTTTAAATGGACAAAAAATTCGTTTAATTTTTTCCCATTAAATACTAGAATTATAGAAAAGTACTTTGAGAAAAGCATCGGCAGTAGGATGGAATCGTGTTGACCACCGATTAGTTTTTTGCTAATAACTCTTGCATCCTTCGACCGACTTCTTCGACTAAGAGCTTGATGGAAAGCTTATCTGTTCTTCTTTCAGATGGCATTAACATATTTTACGAAAAGTCGTAAAAAATAAATTTTTTTTTGATCAAAACTAAAATATCCTCGAAATCGTTGAAAAAGAAGTAGCTTATCAGACGAAAATATGCCTTATCTTATAAGAGACATTTAAATGTTTTTAATTGCATAAATGGGCGGTATTTTATTCAGAGTTAATAGTTTTTTACATGGACAGAATTAAAAGTTTTTTACATGGGCAAAAAATTCGTTTAATTTTTTCCCATTAAATACTAGAATTATAGAAAAGTACTTTGAGAAAAGAATCGGCAGTAGGATGGAATCGTGTTGACCACCGATTAGTTTTTTGCTAATAACTCTTGCATCCTTCGACCGACTTCTTCGACTAAGAGCTCGATGGAAAGCTTATCTGTTCTTCTTTCAGATGGCATTAACATATTTTACGAAAAGTCGTAAGAAATAAATTTTTTGTTTGATCAAAACTAAAATATCCTCGAAATCATTGAGAAAGAAGTAGCTTATCAGACGAAAATATGCCTTATCTTATAAGAGACATTTAAATTTTTTAATTGCATAAATGGGCGGTATTTTATTCAGAATTAATAGTTTTTTACATGGACAGAATTAAAAGTTTTTTACATGGACAAAAAAATTCATTTAATTTTTTCCCATTAAATACTAGAATTATAGAAAAGTACTTTGAGAAAAGAATCGGCAGTAGGATGGAATCGTGTTGACCACCGATTAGTTTTTTGCTAATAACTCTTGCATCCTTCGACCGACTTCTTCGACTAAGAGCTCGATGGCAAGCTTATCTGTTCTTCTTTCAGATGGCATTAACATATTTTACGAAAAGTCGTAAGAAATAAATTTTTTGTTTGATCAAAACTAAAATATCCTCGAAATCATTGAGAAAGAAGTAGCTTATCAGACGAAAATATGCCTTATCTTATAAGAGACATTTAAATTTTTTAATTGCATAAATGGGCGGTATTTTATTCAGAATTAATAGTTTTTTACATGGACAGAATTAAAAGTTTTTTAAATGGACAAAAAATTCGTTTAATTTTTTCCCATTAAATACTAGAATTATAGAAAAGTACTTTGAGAAAAGAATCGGCAGTAGGACGGAATCGTGTTGACCACCGATTAGTTTTTTGCTAATATTTCTTGCATCCTTCGACCGACTTCTTCGACGAAGAGCTCGATGGAAAGCTTATCGGTTCCTCTTTCAGATGGCATTAACATATTTCACGAAAAGTCATAGGAAATAAAATTTTTTTGATCAAAACTAAAATATCCTCGAAATCATTGAAAAAGAAGTACCTTATCAAACGAAAATATGCCTTATCTAATAGGAGACATTTAAATTTTTTTAATTGCATAAATGGGCGGCATTTTATGCAGAATTAATAGTTTTTTACATGGACAAAAAATTCGTTTAATTTTTTCCCATTAAATACTAGAATTATAGAAAAGTACTTTGCGAAAAGAATTGGCTGTAGGACGGAAACGTGTTGACCACCGATTAGTTTTTGGCTAATAACTCTTGCATCCTTCGACCAATTTCTTCGACTAAGAGCTCGATGGAAAGCTTATCTGGCATTTTATTCAGAATTAATAGTTTTTTACATGGACAAAAAATTCCTTTAATTTTTTCCCATTAAATACTAGAATTTTTAAAAAGTACTTTGAGAAAAGCATCGGCAGTAGGATGGAATAGTGTTGACCACCGATTAGTTTTTTGCTAATAACTCTTGCATCCTTCGACCGACTTCTTCGACTACGAGCTCGATGGAAAGCTTATCTGTTCTTCTTTCAGATGGCATTAACATATTTTACGAAAAGTCGTAAGAAATAATTTTGTTTTTTGATCAAATCTAAAATATCCTCGAAATCATTGAAAAAGAAGTAGCTTATCAGACGAAAATATGCCTTATCTTATAAGAGACATTTAAATTTTTTTAATTGCATAATTGGGCGGTATTTTATTCAGAATTAATAGTTTTTTACATGGACAGAATTAAAAGTTTTTTACATGGACAAAAAATTCGTTTAATTTTTTCCCATTAAATACTAGAATTATAGAAAAGCACTTTGAGAAAAGAATCGGCAGTAGGACGGAATCGTGTTGACCACCGATTAGTTTTTTGCTAATATTTCTTGCATCCTTCGACCGACTTCTTCGACGAAGAGCTCGATAGAAAGCTTATCGGTTCCTCTTTCAGATGGCATTAACATATTTCACGAAAAGTCATAAGAAATAAAATTTTTTTGATCAAAACTAAAATATCCTCGAAATCGTCGAAGAAGAAGTACCTTATCAGACGAAAATATGCCTTATCTAATATGAGACATTAAAATTTTTTTAATTGCATAAATGGGTGGCATTTTATTAAGAATTAATAGTTTTTTACATGGACAGAATTAAAAGTTTTTTACATGGACAAAAAATTCGTTTAATTTTTTCCCATTAAATACTAGAATTATAGAAAAGTACTTTGAGAAAAGAATCGGCAGTAGGACGGAATCGTGTTGACCACCGATTAGTTTTTTGCTAATATTTCTTGCATCCTTCGACCGACTACTTCGACGAAGAGCTCGATGGAAAGCTTATCGGTTCCTCTTTCAGATGTCATTAACATATTTCACGAAAAGTCATAGGAAATAAAATTTTTTTGATCAAAACTAAAATATCCTCGAAATCATTGAAAAAGAAGTACCTTATCAAACGAAAATATGCCTTATCTAATAGGAGACATTTAAATTTTTTTAATTGCATAAATGGGCGGCATTTTATGCAGAATTAATAGTTTTTTACATGGACAAAAAATTCGTTTAATTTTTTCCCATTAAATACTAGAATTATAGAAAAGTACTTTGCGAAAAGAATTGGCTGTAGGACGGAAACGTGTTGACCACCGATTAGTTTTTGGCTAATAACTCTTGCATCCTTCGACCAATTTCTTCGACTAAGAGCTCGATGGAAAGCTTATCTGGCATTTTATTCAGAATTAATAGTTTTTTACATGGACAAAAAATTCGTTTAATTTTTTCCCATTAAATACTAGAATCATAGAAAAGTACTTTGAGAAAAGCATCGGCAGTAGGATGGAATAGTGTTGACCACCAATTAGTTTTTTGCTAATAACTCTTGCATCCTTCGACCGACTTCTTCGACTAAGAGCTGGATGGAAAGCTTATCTGTTCTTCTTTCAGATGGCATTAACATATTTTACGAAAAGTCGTAAGAAATAATTTTTTTTTTTGATCAAAACTAAAAAATCCTCGAAATCATTGAAAAAGAAGTAGCTTATCAGACGAAAATATGCCTTATCTTATAAGAGACATTTAAATTTTTTTAATTGCATAATTGGGCGGTATTTTATTGAGAATTAATAGTCTTTTACATGGACAGAATTAAAAGTTTTTTACATGGACAACAAATTCGTTTAATTTTTTCCCATTAAATACTAGAATTATAGAAAAGCACTTTGAGAAAAGAATCGGCAGTAGGACGGAATCGTGTTGACCACCGATTAGTTTTTTGCTAATATTTGTTGCATCCTTCGACCGACTTCTTCGACGAAGAGCTCGATGGAAAGCTTATCTGTTCCTCTTTCAGATGGCATCAACATATTTCACGAAAAGTCATAAGAAATAAAATTTTTTTGATCAAAACTAAAATATCCTCGAAATCGTCGAAGAAGAAGTACCTTATCAGACGAAAATATGCCTTATCTAATATGAGACATTAAAATTTTTTTAATTGCATAAATGGGTGGCATTTTATTCAGAATTAATAGTTTTTTACATGGACAAAAAATTCGTTTAATTTTTTCCCATTAAATACTAGAATTATAGAAAAGTACTTTGAGAAAAGAATCGGCAGTAGGATGGAATCGTGTTGACCACCGATTAGTTTTATGCTAATAACTCTTGCATCCTTCGACCGACTTCTTCGACGAAGAGCTCGATGGAAAGCTTATCTGTTCCTCTTTTAGATGGCATCAACATATTTCACGAAAAGTCATAAGAAATAAAATTTTTTTGATCAAAACTAAAAATTGAAGAAGAAGTACCTTATCAGACCAAAATATGCCTTATCTTGTAAGAGACATTTACATTTTTTTAATTGCATAAATGGGCGGCATTTTATTCAGAATTAATAGTTTTTTACATGGACAAAAAATTCGTTTAATTTTTTCCCATTAAATACTAGAATTATAGAAAAGTACTTTGCGAAAAGAATTGGCAGTAGGACGGAAAAGTGTTGACCACCGATTAGTTTTTTGCTAATAACTCTTGCATCCTTCGACCGACTTCTTCGACTAAGAGCTCGATGGAAAGCTTATCAGTTCCTCTTTCAGATGGCATTAACATATTTCACGAAAAGTCATAAGAAATAAAATTTTTTTGATCAAAACTAAAACATCCTCGAAAGCATTGAAGAAGAAGTACCTTATCAGACCAAAATATGCCTTATCTTATAAGAGACATTTAAATTTTTTTAATTGCATAAATGGGCGGCATTTTATTCAGAATTAATAGTTTTTTACATGGACAAAAAATTCGTTTAATTTTTTCCCATTAAATACTAGAATTATAGAAAAGTACTTTGAGAAAAGCATCGCCAGTAGGATGGAATCGTGTTGACCACCGATTAGTTTTTTGCTAATAACTCTTGCATCCTTCGACCAATTTCTTCGACTAAGAGCTTGATGGAAAGCTTATCTGGCATTTTATTCAGAATTAATAGTTTTCTACATGGACAAAAAATTCGTTTAATTTTTTCCCATTAAATACTAGAATTATAGAAAAGTACTTTGAGAAAAGCATCGGCAGTAGGATGGAATAGTGTTGACCACCGATTAGTTTTTTGCTAATAACTCTTGCATCCTTCGACCGACTTCTTCGACTAAGAGCTCGATGCAAAGCTTTCTGTTCTTCTTTCAGATGGCATTAACATATTTTACGAAAAGTCGTAAGAAATAATTTTTTTTTTTTATCAAAACTAAAATATCCTCGAAATCATTGAAAAAGAAGTAGCTTATCAGACGAAAATATGCCTTATCTTATAAGAGACATTTAAATTTTTTTAATTGCATAAATGGGCGGTATTTTATTCAGAATTAATAGTTTTTTACATGGACAGAATTAAAAGTTTTTTACATGGACAAAAAATTCGTTTAATTTTTTCCTATTAAATACTAGAATTATAGAAAAGTACTTTGAGAAAAGCATCGGCAGTAGGATGGAATCGTGTTGACCACCGATTAGTTTTTTGCTAATAACTCTTGCATCCTTCGACCGACTTCTTCGACTAAGAGCTCGATGCAAAGCTTTCTGTTCTTCTTTCAGATGGCATTAACATATTTTACGAAAAGTCGTAAGAAATAAATTTTTTTTTTGATCAAAACTAAAATATCCTCGAAATCATTGAAAAAGAAGTAGCTTATCAGACGAAAATATGCCTTATCTTATAAGAGACATTTAAATTTTTTTAATTGCATAAATGGGCGGTATTTTATTCAGAATTAATAGTTTTTTACATGGACAGAATTAAAAGTTTTTTACATGGACAAAAAATTCGTTTAATTTTTTCCCATTAAATACTAGAATTATAGAAAAGTACTTTGAGAAAAGAATCGGCAGTAGGACGGAATCGTGTTGACCACCGATTAGTTTTTTGCTAATAACTCTTGCATCCTTCGACCGACTTCTTCGACTAAGAGCTCGATGGAAAGCTTATCTGTTCCTCTTTGAGATGGCATTAACATATTTCACGAAAAGTCATAAGAAATAAAATTTTTTTGATCAAAACTAAAATATCCTCGAAATCATTGAAGAAGAAGTACCTTATCAAACGAAAATATGCCTTATCTAATAGGAGACATTTAAATTTTTTTAATTGCATAAATGGGTGGCATTTTATTCAGAATTAATAGTTTTTTACATGGACAAAAAATTCGTTTAATTTTTTCCCATTAAATACTAGAATTATAGAAAAGTACTTTGAGAAAAGAATCGGCAGTAGGATGGAATCGTGTTGACCACCGATTAGTTTTTTGCTAATATTTCATGCATCCTTCAACCAACTTCTTCGACGAAGAGCTCGATGGAAAGCTTATCTGTTCCTCTTTCAGATGGCATTACCATTTTTCACGAAAAGTCATAAGAAATAAAATTTTTTTTATCAAAACTAAAATATCCTCGAAATCGTCGAAGAAGAAGTACCTTATCAGACGAAAATATGCCTTATCTAATATGAGACATTAAAATTTTTTTAATTGCATAAATGGGATGCATTTTATTCAGAATTAATAGTTTTTTACATGGACAAAAAATTCGTTTAATTTTTTCCCATTAAATACTAGAATTATAGAAAAGCACTTTGAGAAAAGAATCGGCAGTAGGATGGAATCGTGTTGACCACCGATTAGTTTTTTGCTAATAACTCTTGCATCCTTCGACCGACTTCTTCGACTAAGAGCTCGATGGAAAGCTTCTCTGTTCCTCTTTGAGATGGCATTAACATATTTCACGAAAAGTCGTAAGAAATAAAATTTTTTTTAACAAAACTAAAATATCCTCGAAATCATTGAAGAAGAAGTACCTTATCAAACGAAAATATGCCTTATCTAATAGGAGACATTTAAATTTTTTTAATTGCATAAATGGGCGGCATTTTATGCAGAATTAATAGTTTTTTACATGGACAAAAAATTCGTTTAATTTTTTCCCATTAAATACTAGAATTATAGAAAAGTACTTTGCGAAAAGAATTGGCTGTAGGACGGAAACGTGTTGACCACCGATTAGTTTTTGGCTAATAACTCTTGCATCCTTCGACCAATTTCTTCGACTAAGAGCTCGATGGAAAGCTTATCTGGCATTTTATTCAGAATTAATAGTTTTTTACATGGACAAAAAATTCGTTTAATTTATTCCCATTAAATACTAGAATTATAAAAAAGTACTTTGAGAAAAGCATCGGCAGTAGGATGGAATAGTGTTGACCACCGATTAGTTTTTTGCTAATAACTCTTGCATCCTTCGACCGACTTCTTCGACTACGAGCTCGATGGAAAGCTTATCTGTTCTTCTTTCAGATGGCATTAACATATTTTACGAAAAGTCGTAAGAAATAATTTTTTTTTTTGATCAAATCTAAAATATCCTCGAAATCATTGAAAAAGAAGTAGCTTATCAGACGAAAATATGCCTTATCTTATAAGAGACATTTAAATTTTTTTAATTGCATAATTGGGCGGTATTTTATTCAGAATTAATAGTTTTTTACATGGACAGAATTAAAAGTTTTTTACATGGACAAAAAATTCGTTTAATTTTTTCCCATTAAATACTAGATTTATAGAAAAGCACTTTGAGAAAAGAATCGGCAGTAGGACGGAATCGTGTTGACCACCGATTAGTTTTTTGCTAATATTTCTTGCATCCTTCGACCGACTTCTTCGACGAAGAGCTCGATGGAAAGCTTATCGGTTCCTCTTTCAGATGGCATTAACATATTTCACGAAAAGTCATAGGAAATAAAATTTTTTTGATCAAAACTAAAATATCCTCGAAATCATTGAAAAAGAAGTACCTTATCAAACGAAAATATGCCTTATCTAATAGGAGACATTTAAATTTTTTTAATTGCATAAATGGGCGGCATTTTATTCAGAATTAATAGTTTTTTACATGGACAAAAAATTCGTTTAATTTTTTCCCATTAAATACTAGAATTATAGAAAAGTACTTTGCGAAAAGAATTGGCAGTAGGACGGAAACGTGTTGACCACCGATTAGTTTTTTGCTAATAACTCTTGCATCCTTCGACCAATTTCTTCGACTAAGAGCTCGATGGAAAGCTTATCTGGCATTTTATTCAGAATTAATAGTTTTTTACATGGACAAAAAATTCGTTTAATTTTTTCCCATTAAATACTAGAATCATAGAAAAGTACTTTGAGAAAAGCATCGGCAGTAGGATGGAATAGTGTTGACCACCGATTAGTTTTTTGATAATAACTCTTGCATCCTTCGACCGACTTCTTCGACTAAGAGCTGGATGGAAAGCTTATCTGTTCTTCTTTCAGATGGCATTAACATATTTTACGAAAAGTCGTAAGAAATATTTTTTTTTTTTTATCAAAACTAAAATATCCTCGAAATCATTGAAAAAGTAGTAGCTTATCAGACGAAAATATGCCTTATCTTATAAGAGACATTTAAATTTTTTTAATTGCATAAATGGGCGGTATTTTATTCAGAATTAATAGTTTTTTACATGGACAGAATTAAAAGTTTTTTACATGGACAAAAAATTCGTTTAATTTTTTCCCATTAAATACTAGAATTATAGAAAAGTACTTTGAGAAAAGAATCGGCAGTAGGACGGAATCGTGTTGACCACCGATTAGTTTTTTGCTAATATTTCTTGCATCCTTCGACCGACTTCTTCGACGAAGAGCTCGATGGAAAGCTTATCGGTTCCTCTTTCAGATGGCATTAACATATTTCACGAAAAGTCATAGGAAATAAAATTTTTTTGATCAAAACTAAAATATCCTCGAAATCATTGAAAAAGAAGTACCTTATCAAACGAAAATATGCCTTATCTAATAGGAGACATTTAAATTTTTTTAATTGCATAAATGGGCGGCATTTTATTCAGAATTAATAGTTTTTTACATGGACAAAAAATTCGTTTAATTTTTTCCCATTAAATACTAGAATTATAGAAAAGTACTTTGCGAAAAGAATTGGCAGTAGGACGGAAACGTGTTGACCACCGATTAGTTTTTTGCTAATAACTCTTGCATCCTTCGACCAATTTCTTCGACTAAGAGCTCGATGGAAAGCTTATCTGGCATTTTATTCAGAATTAATAGTTTTTTACATGGACAAAAAATTCGTTTAATTTTTTCCCATTAAATACTAGAATTATAGAAAAGTACTTTGAGAAAAGCATCGCCAGTAGGATGGAATCGTGTTGACCACCGATTAGTTTTTTGCTAATAACTCTTGCATCCTTCGACCGACTTCTTCGACGAAGAGCTCGATGGAAAGCTTATCTGTTCCTCTTTTAGATGGCATCAACATATTTCACGAAAAGTCATAAGAAATAAAATTTTTTTGATCAAAACTAAAAATTGAAGAAGAAGTACCTTATCAGACCAAAATATGCCTTATCTTATAAGAGACATTTACATTTTTTTAATTGCATAAATGGGCGGCATTTTATTCAGAATTAATAGTTTTTTACATGGACAAAAAATTCGTTTAATTTTTTCCCATTAAATACTAGAATTATAGAAAAGTACTTTGCGAAAAGAATTGGCAGTAGGACGGAAACGTGTTGACCACCGATTAGTTTTTTGATAATATTTCTTGCATCCTTCGACCAATTTCTTCGACTAAGAGCTTGATGGAAAGCTTATCTGGCATTTTATTCAGAATTAATAGTTTTTTACATGGACAAAAAATTCGTTTAATTTTTTCCCATTAAATACTAGAATTATAGAAAAGTACTTTGAGAAAAGCATCGCCAGTAGGATGGAATCGTGTTGACCACCGATTAGTTTTTTGCTAATAACTCTTGCATCCTTCGACCAATTTCTTCGACTAAGAGCTTGATGGAAAGCTTATCTGGCATTTTATTCAGAATTAATAGTTTTTTACATGGACAAAAAATTCGTTTAATTTTTTCCCATTAAATACTAGAATTATAGAAAAGTACTTTGAGAAAAGAATCGGCAGTAGGACGGAATCGTGTTGACCACCGATTAGTTTTTTGATAATATTTCTTGCATCCGTCGACCGACTTCTTCGACTAAGAGCTCGATGGAAAGCTTATCTGTTCCTCTTTCAGATGGCATTAACATATTTCACGAAAAGTCGTAAGAAATAAATTTTTTTTTTGATCAAAACTAAAATATCCTCGAAATCATTGAAAAAGTAGTAGCTTATCAGACGAAAATATGCCTTATCTTATAAGAGACATTTAAATTTTTTTAATTGCATAAATGGGCGGTATTTTATTCAGAATTAATAGTTTTTTACATGGACAGAATTAAAAGTTTTTTACATGGACAAAAAATTCGTTTAATTTTTTCCCATTAAATACTAGAATTATAGAAAAGTACTTTGAGAAAAGAATCGGCAGTAGGACGGAATCGTGTTGACCACCGATTAGTTTTTTGCTAATATTTCTTGCATCCTTCGACCGACTTCTTCGACGAAGAGCTCGATGGAAAGCTTATCGGTTCCTCTTTCAGATGGCATTAACATATTTCACGAAAAGTCATAGGAAATAAAATTTTTTTGATCAAAACTAAAATATCCTCGAAATCATTGAAAAAGAAGTACCTTATCAAACGAAAATATGCCTTATCTAATAGGAGACATTTAAATTTTTTTAATTGCATAAATGGGCGGCATTTTATTCAGAATTAATAGTTTTTTACATGGACAAAAAATTCGTTTAATTTTTTCCCATTAAATACTAGAATTATAGAAAAGTACTTTGCGAAAAGAATTGGCAGTAGGACGGAAACGTGTTGACCACCGATTAGTTTTTTGCTAATAACTCTTGCATCCTTCGACCAATTTCTTCGACTAAGAGCTCGATGGAAAGCTTATCTGGCATTTTATTCAGAATTAATAGTTTTTTACATGGACAAAAAATTCGTTTAATTTTTTCCCATTAAATACTAGAATTATAGAAAAGTACTTTGAGAAAAGAATCGGCAGAAGGATGGAATCGTGTTGATCACCGATTAGTTTTATGCTAATAACTCTTGCATCCTTCGACCGACTTCTTCGACGAAGAGCTCGATGGAAAGCTTATCTGTTCCTCTTTTAGATGGCATCAACATATTTCACGAAAAGTCATAAGAAATAAAATTTTTTTGATCAAAACTAAAAATTGAAGAAGAAGTACCTTATCAGACCAAAATATGCCTTATCTTATAAGAGACATTTACATTTTTTTAATTGCATAAATGGGCGGCATTTTATTCAGAATTAATAGTTTTTTACATGGACAAAAAATTCGTTTAATTTTTTCCCATTAAATACTAGAATTATAGAAAAGTACTTTGAGAAAAGAATCGGCAGTAGGACGGAATCGTGTTGACCACCGATTAGTTTTTTGCTAATAACTCTTGCATCCTTCGACCAATTTCTTCGACTAAGAGCTCGATGGAAAGCTTATCTGGCATTTTATTCAGAATTAATAGTTTTTTACATGGACAAAAAATTCGTTTAATTTTTTCCCATTAAATACTAGAATTATAGAAAAGTACTTTGAGAAAAGAATCGGCAGAAGGATGGAATCGTGTTGATCACCGATTAGTTTTATGCTAATAACTCTTGCATCCTTCGACCGACTTCTTCGACGAAGAGCTCGATGGAAAGCTTATCGGTTCCTCTTTCAGATGGCATTAACATATTTCACGAAAAGTCATAGGAAATAAAATTTTTTTGATCAAAACTAAAATATCCTCGAAATCATTGAAAAAGAAGTACCTTATCAAACGAAAATATGCCTTATCTAATAGGAGACATTTAAATTTTTTTAATTGCATAAATGGGCGGCATTTTATTCAGAATTAATAGTTTTTTACATGGACAAAAAATTCGTTTAATTTTTTCCCATTAAATACTAGAATTATAGAAAAGTACTTTGCGAAAAGAATTGGCAGTAGGACGGAAACGTGTTGACCACCGATTAGTTTTTTGCTAATAACTCTTGCATCCTTCGACCAATTTCTTCGACTAAGAGCTCGATGGAAAGCTTATCTGGCATTTTATTCAGAATTAATAGTTTTTTACATGGACAAAAAATTCGTTTAATTTTTTCCCATTAAATACTAGAATTATAGAAAAGTACTTTGAGAAAAGAATCGGCAGAAGGATGGAATCGTGTTGATCACCGATTAGTTTTATGCTAATAACTCTTGCATCCTTCGACCGACTTCTTCGACGAAGAGCTCGATGGAAAGCTTATCTGTTCCTCTTTTAGATGGCATCAACATATTTCACGAAAAGTCATAAGAAATAAAATTTTTTTGATCAAAACTAAAAATTGAAGAAGAAGTACCTTATCAGACCAAAATATGCCTTATCTTATAAGAGACATTTACATTTTTTTAATTGCATAAATGGGCGGCATTTTATTCAGAATTAATAGTTTTTTACATGGACAAAAAATTCGTTTAATTTTTTCCCATTAAATACTAGAATTATAGAAAAGTACTTTGCGAAAAGAATTGGCAGTAGGACGGAAACGTGTTGACCACCGATTAGTTTTTTGATAATATTTCTTGCATCCTTCGACCAATTTCTTCGACTAAGAGCTTGATGGAAAGCTTATCTGGCATTTTATTCAGAATTAATAGTTTTTTACATGGACAAAAAATTCGTTTAATTTTTTCCCATTAAATACTAGAATTATAGAAAAGTACTTTGAGAAAAGCATCGCCAGTAGGATGGAATCGTGTTGACCACCGATTAGTTTTTTGCTAATAACTCTTGCATCCTTCGACCAATTTCTTCGACTAAGAGCTTGATGGAAAGCTTATCTGGCATTTTATTCAGAATTAATAGTTTTTTACATGGACAAAAAATTCGTTTAATTTTTTCCCATTAAATACTAGAATTATAGAAAAGTACTTTGAGAAAAGAATCGGCAGTAGGACGGAATCGTGTTGACCACCGATTAGTTTTTTGATAATATTTCTTGCATCCGTCGACCGACTTCTTCGACTAAGAGCTCGATGGAAAGCTTATCTGTTCCTCTTTCAGATGGCATTAACATATTTCACGAAAAGTCATAAGAAATAAAATTTTTTTGATCAAAACTAAAATATCCTCGAAATCGTCGAAGAAGAAGTACCTTATCAGACGAAAATATGCCTTATCTAATATGAGACATTAAAATTTTTTTAATTGCATAAATGGGTGGCATTTTATTCAGAATTAATAGTTTTTTACATGGACAGAATTAAAAGTTTTTTACATGGACAAAAAATTCGTTTAATTTTTTCCCATTAAATACTAGAATTATAGAAAAGTACTTTGAGAAAAGAATCGGCAGTAGGACGGAATCGTGTTGACCACCGATTAGTTTTTTGCTAATAACTCTTGCATCCTTCGACCGACTTCTTCGACTAAGAGCTCGATGGAAAGCTTATCTGTTCCTCTTTGAGATGGCATTAACATATTTCACGAAAAGTCATAAGAAATAAAATTTTTTTGATCAAAACTAAAATATCCTCGAAATCATTGAAGAAGAAGTACCTTATCAAACGAAAATATGCCTTATCTAATAGGAGACATTTAAATTTTTTTAATTGCATAAATGGGAGGCATTTTATTCAGAATTAATAGTTTTTTACATGGACAAAAAATTCGTTTAATTTTTTCCCATTAAATACTAGAATTATAGAAAAGTACTTTGAGAAAAGAATCGGCAGTAGGATGGAATCGTGTTGACCACCGATTAGTTTTTTGCTAATATTTCTTGCATCCTTCAACCAACTTCTTCGACGAAGAGCTCGATGGAAAGCTTATCTGTTCCTCTTTCAGATGGCATTAACATATTTCACGAAAAGTCATACGAAATAAAATTTTTTTGATCAAAACTAAAATATCCTCGAAATCGTCGAAGAAGAAGTACCTTATCAGACGAAAATATGCCTTATCTAATAGGAGACATTAAAATTTTTTTAATTGCATAAATGGGATGCATTTTATTCAGAATTAATAGTTTTTTACATGGACAAAAAATTCGTTTAATTTTTTCCCATTAAATACTAGAATTATAGAAAAGTACTTTGAGAAAAGAATCGGTAGTAGGATGGAATCGTGTTGACCACCGATTAGTTTTTTGCTAATATCTCTTGCATCCTTCGACCGACTTCTTCGACTAAGAGCTCGATGGAAAGCTTATCTGTTCCTCTTTAAGATGGCATTAACATATTTCACGAAAAGTCATAAGAAATAAAATTTTTTTGATCAAAACTAAAATATCCTTGAAATCATTGAAGAAGAAGTACCTTATCAAACGAAAATATGCCTTATCTAATACGAGACATTCAAATTTTTTTAATTGCATAAATGGGCGGCATTTCATTCAGAATTAATAGTTTTTTACATGGACAAACAATTCGTTTAATTTTTTCCCATTAAATACTAGAATTATAGAAAAGTACTTTGAGAAAAGAATCGGCAGTAGGATGGAATCGTGTTGACCACCGATTAGTTTTTTGCTAATAACTCTTGCATCCTTCGACCGACTTCTTCGACTAAGAGCTCGATGGAAAGCTTCTCTGTTCCTCTTTGAGATGGCATTAACATATTTCACGAAAAGTCGTAAGAAATAAAATTTTTTTGATCAAAACTAAAATATCCTCGAAATCATTGAAGAAGAAGTACCTTATCAGACGAAAATATGCCTTATCTAATAGGAGACATTTAAATTTTTTTAATTGCATAAATGGGCGGCATTTTATTCAGAATTAATAGTTTTTTACATGGACAAAAAATTCGTTTAATTTTTTCCCATTAAATACTAGAATTATAGAAAAGTACTTTGCGAAAAGAATCGGCAGTAGGTCGGAAAAGTGTTGACCTCCGATTAGTTTTTTCCTAATAACTCTTGCATCCTTCGACCGATTTCTTTGACTAAGAGCTCGATGGAAAGCTTATCTGTTCCTCTTTCAGATGGCATCAACATATTTTACGAAAAGTCGTAAGAAATAAAATTTTTTTTTATCAAAACTAAAATATCCTCGAAATCATTGAAAAAGAAGTAGCTTATCAGACGAAAATAGGCCTTATCTAATAAGAGACATTTAAATTTTTTGAATTGCATAAATGGACGGCATTTTATTCAGAATTAATAGTTTTTTACATGGACAAAAAATTCGCTTAATATTTTTCCAATTAATACTAGAACTATAGAAAAGTACTTTGAGAAAATAATCGGCAGTAGGATGGAATCGTGTTGACCACCGATTAGTTTTTTGCTAATAACTCTTGCATCCTTCGACCGACTTCTTCGACTAAAGGCTCGATGGAAAGCTTATCTGTTCTTCTTTGAGATGGCATTAACATATTTTACGAAAAGTCGTAAGAAATAAATTTTTTTTTTGATCAAAACTAAAATATCCTTGAAATCATTGAAAAAGAAGTAGCTTATCAGACGAAAATATGCCTTATCTTATAAGAGACATTTAAATTTTTTTAATTGCATAAATTGGCGGAATTAAAAGTTTTTTACATGGACAAAAAATTCGTTTAATTTATTCCCATTAAATACTAGAATTATAGAAAAGTACTTTGAGAAAAGAATCGGCAGTAGGACGGAATCGTGTTGACCACCGATAAGTTTTTTGCTAATATTTCTTGCATCCTTCGACCGACTTCTTCGACGAAGCGCTCGATGGAAAGCTTATCTGTTCCTCTTTCAGATGGCATTAACATATTTCACGAAAAGTCATAAGAAATAAAATTTTTTTGATCAAAACTAAAATATCCTCGAAATCGTCGAAGAAGAAGTACCTTATCAGACGAAAATATGCCTTATCTAATATGAGACATTAAAATTTTTTGAATTGCATAAATGGGTGGCATTTTATTCAGAATTAATAGTTTTTTACATGGACAAAAAATTCGTTTAATTTTTTCCCATTAAATACTAGAATAATAGAAAAGTACTTTGAGAAAAGAATCGGTAGTAGGATGGAATCGTGTTGACCACTTATTAGTTTTTTGCTAATAACTCTTGCATCCTTCGACCGACTTCTTCGACTAAGAGCTCGATGGAAAGCTTATCTGTTCCTCTTTCAGATGGCATTAACATATTTCACGAAAGGTCATAAGAAATAAAATTTTTTTGATCAAAACTAAAATATCCTCGAAATCATTGAAGAAGAAGTACCTTATCAAACGAAAATATGCCTTAATTAATACGAGACATTTAAATTTTTTTAATTGCATAAATGGGCGGCATTTTATTCAGAATTAATAGTTTTTTACATGGACAAAAAATTTGTTTAATTTTTTTCCATTAATTATTAGAATTATAGAAAAGTACTTTGAGAAAAGAATCGGCAGTAGGACGGAATCGTGTTGACCACCGATTAGTTTTTTGCTAATATTTCTTGCATCCTTCGACCGACTTCTTCGACGAAGAGCTCGATGGAAAGCTTATCTGTTCCTCTTTCAGATGGCATTAACATATTTCACGAAAAGTCATAAGAAATAAAATTTTTTTGATCAAAACTAAAATATCCTCGAAATTGTTGAAGAAGAAGTACCTAATCAGACGAAAATATGCCTTATCTAATATGAGACATTAAAATTTTTTTAATTGCATAAATGGGTGGCATTTTATTCAGAATTAATAGTTTTTTACATGGACAAAAAATTCGTTGAATTTTTTTTCATTAAATACCAGAACTATAGAAAAGTACTTTGAGAAAAGAATCGGCAGTAGGACGGAATCGTGTTGACCACCGATTAGTTTTTTGCTAATAACTCTTGCACCCTTCGACCGATTTCTTCGACTAAGAGCTCGATGGAAAGCTTATCTGTTCTTCTTTCAGATGGCATTAACATATTTTACGAAAAGTCGTAAGAAATAAATTTTTTTTTTTATCAAAACTAAAATATCCTCGAAATCATTGAAAAAGAATTAGCTTATCAGACGAAAATATACCTTATCTTATAAGAGACATTTAAATTTTTTTAATTGCATAAATGGGCGGTATTTTATTCAGAATTAATAGTTTTTTACATGGACAAAAATTCGTTTAATTTTTTCCCATTAAATACTAGAATTATAGAAAAGTACTTTGCGAAAAGAATCGGCAGTAGGACGGAAACGTGTTGACCTCCGATTAGTTTTTTGCTAATAACTCTTGCATCCTTCGACCGATTTCTTCGACTAAGAGCTCGATGGAAAGCTTATCTGTTCCTCTTTCAGATTGCATTAACATATTTTACGAAATAAAATTTTTTTGATCAAAACTAAAATATCCTCGAAATCATTGCAGAATAAGTACCTTATCAGTCGAAAATTTGCCCTATATAATAAGAGACATTTAAATTTTTTAATTACATTAATGGACAGCATTTTATTCAGAATTAATAGTTTTTTACATGGACAAAAAATTCTCTTTATTTGTGTTCATTAAATACTAGAACTATAGAAAAGTTCTTTGAGAAAAGAATCGGCAATAGGACGGAATCGTGTTGACCACTGATTAGTTTTTTGCTAATAACTCTTGCATCCTTCGACCGATTTCTTCGACTAAGAGCTCGATGGAAAGCTTATTTGTTCCTTTTCAGATGGCATTAACATATTTTACGAAAAGTCACAAGAAATAAAATTTTTTGATCAAAACCAAAATATCATCGAAATCATTGAAAAAGAAGTAGCTTATCAGACGAAAATATGCCTTATCTAATATGAGACATTAAAATTTTTTTAATTGCATAAATGGGTGGCATTTTATTCAGAATTAATAGTTTTTTACATGGACAAAAAATTCGTTTAATTTTTTCCCATTAAATACTAGAATTATAGAAAAGTACTTTGAGAAAAGAATCGGCAGTAGGACGGAATCGTGTTGACCACCGATTAGTTTTTTGCTAATAACTCTTGCATCCTTCGACCGACTTTTTCGACTAAGAACTCGATGGAAAGCTTATCTGTTCCTCTTTCAGATGGCATTAACATATTTCACGAAAAGTCGTAAGAAATAAAATTTTTTTGATCAAAACTAAAATATCCTCGAAATCATTGAAGAAGAAGTACATTATAAAACGAAAATATGCCTTATCTAATAGGAGACATTTAAATTTTTTTAATTGCATAAATGGGCGGCATTTTATTCAGAATTAATAGTTTTTTACATGGACAAAAAATTCGTTTAATTTTTTCCCATTAAATACTAGAATTATAGAAAAGTACTTTGCGAAAAGAATCGGCAGTAGGTCGGAAAAGTGTTGACCTCCGATTAGTTTTTTGCTAATAACTCTTGCATTCTTCGACCGATTTCTTTGACTAAGAGCTCGATGGAAAGCTTATCTGTTCCTCTTTCAGATGGCATCAACATATTTTACGAAAAGTGGTAAGAAATAAAATTTTTTTTTATCAAAACTAAAATATCCTCGAAATCATTGAAAAAGAAGTAGCTTATCAGACGAAAATAGGCCTTATCTAATATAAGATATTAAAATTTTTTGAATTGCATAAATGGGCGGCATTTTATTCAGAATTAATAGTTTTTTACATGGACAAAAAATTCGTTTAATTTTTTCCCATTAAATACTAGAATTATAGAAAAGTACTTTGAGAAAAGAATCGGCAGTAGGATGGAATCGTGTTGACCACCGATTAGTTTCTTGCTAATAACTCTTGCATCCTTCGACCGACTTCTTCGACTAAGAGCTCGATGGAAAGCTTATCTGTTCCTCTTTCAGATGGCATTAACATATTTCACGAAAAGTCGTAAGAAATAAAATTTTTTTGATCAAAACTAAAATATCCTCGAAATCATTGAAGAAGAAGTACCTTATAAAACGAAAATATGCCTTATCTAATAGGAGACATTTAAATTTTTTTAATTGCATAAATGGACGGCATTTTATTCAGAATTAATAGTTTTTTACATGGACAAAAAATTCGTTTAATTTTTTCCCATTAAATGCTAGAATAATAGAAAAGTACTTTGAGAAAAGAATCGGCGGTAGGACGGAATCGTGTTGACCACCGATTAGTTTTTTGCTAATATTTCTTGCATCCTTCGACCGACTTCTTCGACGAAGAGCTCGATGGAAAGCTTATCTGTTCCTCTTTCAGATGGCATTAACATATTTCGCGAAAAGTCATAAGAAATAAAATTTTTTTGATCAAAACTAAAATATCCTCGAAATCGTCGAAGAAGAAGTACCTTATCAGACGAAAATATGCCTTATCTAATATAAGATATTAAAATTTTTTGAATTGCATAAATGGGCGGCATTTAATTCAGAATTAATAGTTTTTTACATGGACAAAAAATTCGTTTAATTTATTCCCATTAAATACTAGAATTATAGAAAAGTACTTTGAGAAAAGAATCGGCAGTGGGACGGAATCGTGTTGACCACCGATTAGTTTTTTGCTAATATTTCTTGCATCCTTCGACCGACTTCTTCGACGAAGAGCTCGATGGAAAGCTTATCTGTTCCTCTTTCAGATGGCATCAACATATTTCACGAAAAGTCATAAGAAATAAAATTTTTTTGATCAAAACTAAAATATCCTCGAAATCGTCGAAGAAGAAGTACCTTATCAGACGAAAATATGCCTTATCTAATATATGACATTAAAATTTTTTGAATTGCATAAATGGGTGGCATTTTATTCAGAATTAATAGTTTTTTACATGGACAAAAAATTCGTTTAATTTTTTCCCATTAAATACTAGAATAATAGAAAAGTACTTTGAGAAAAGAATCGGTAGTAGGATGGAATCGTGTTGACCACTTATTAGTTTTTTGCTAATAACTCTTGCATCCTTCGACCGACTTCTTCGACTAAGAGCTCGATGGAAAGCTTATCTGTTCCTCTTTCAGATGGCATTAACATATTTCACGAAAGGTCATAAGAAATAAAATTGTTTTGATCAAAACTAAAATATCCTCGAAATCGTTGAAGAAGAAGTACGTTATCAAACGAAAATATGCCTTAATTAATACGAGACATATAAATTTTTTTAATTGCATAAATGGGCGGCATTTTATTCAGAATTAATAGTTTTTTACATGGACAAAAAATTCGTTTAATTTTTTCCCATTAAATACTAGAATTATAGAAAAGTACTTTGCGAAAAGAATCGGCAGTAGGTCGGAAAAGTGTTGACCTCCGATTAGTTTTTTGCTAATAACTCTTGCATCCTTCGACCGATTTCTTCGACTAAGAGCTCGATGGAAAGCTTCTCTGTTCCTCTTTCAGATGGCATCAACATATTTTACGAAAAGTCGTAAGAAATAAAATTTTTTTTTGATCAAAACTAAAATATCCTCGAAATCATTGAAAAAGAAGTAGCTTATCAGACGAAAATATGCCTTATCTTATAAGAGACATTTAAATTTTTTTAATTGCATAAATGGGCGGAATTAAAAGTTTTTTAAATGGACAAAAAATTCGTTTAATTTTTTTCCATTAAATACTAGAATTATAGAAAAGTACTTTGAGAAAAGAATCGGCAGTAGGACGGAATCGTGTTGACCACCGATTAGTTTTCTGCTAATAACTCTTGCATCCTTCGACCGACTTTTTCGACTAAGAGCTCGATGGAAAGCTTATCTGTTCCTCTTTCAGATGGCATTAACATATTTCACGAAAAGTCGTAAGAAATAAAATTTTTTTGATCAAAACTAAAATATCCTCGAAATCATTGAAGAAGAAGTACGTTATCAGTCGAAAATATGCCCTATATAATAAGAGACATTTAAATTTTTTATTTACATAATTGGACAGCATTTTATTCAGAATTAATAGTTTTTTACATGGACAAAAAATTCGCTTCATATTTTTCCAATTAATACTAGAATTATAGAAAAGTACCTTGCGAAAAGAATCGGTAGTAGGACGGAAACGCGTTGACCACCGATTAGTTTTTTGCCAATAACTCTTGCGTCCTTCGACCGACTTCTTCGACTGAGAGCTCGATGGAAAGCTTATCTGTTCTTCTTTCAGATGGCATTAACATATTTTACGAAAAGTCACAAGAAATAAAATTTTTTGGATCAAAACTCAAATATCCTCGAAATCATTGAAAAAGAAGTAGCTTATCAGACGAAAATATGCCTTATATAATAAGAGACATTTAAATTTTTTTAGTTGCATAAATGGGCGGTATTTTATTCAGAATTAATAGTTTTTTACATGGACAAAAAATTCGCTTAATATTTTTCCAATTAATACTAGAATTATAAAAAAGTACCTTACGAAAAGAATCGGTAGTAGGACGGAAACGCGTTGACCACCGATTAGTTTTTTGCCAATAACTCTTGCGTCCTTCGACCGACTTCTTCGAACGACTTCTGCGACCGACTTCTTCTACTGAGAGCTCGATGGAAAGCTTATCTGTTCTTCTTTCAGATGGCATTAACATATTTTACGAAAAGTCGTAAGAACTAATTTTTTTTTTTATCAAAACTAAAGTATCCTCGAAATCATTGAAAAAGAAGTAGCTTATCAGACGAAAATATACCTTATCTTATAAGAGACATTTAAATTTTTTTAATTGCATAAATGGGCGGTATTTTATTCAGAATTAATAGTTTTTTACATGGACAGAATAAAAAGTTTTTTACATGGACAAAAAATTCGTTTAATTTTTTCCCATTAAATACTAGAATTATAGAAAAGTACTTTGCGAAAAGAATCGGCAGTAGGACGGAAACGGGTTGACCTCCGATTAGTTTTTTGCTAATAACTCTTGCATCCTTCGACCGATTTCTTCGACTAAGAGCTCGATGGAAAGCTTATCTGTTCCTCTTTCAGATTGCATTAACATATTTTACGAAATAAAATTTTTTTGATCAAAACTAAAATATCCTCGAAATCATTGAAGAATAAGTACCTTATCAGACGAAAATATCCACGAGAGATCTTCACATAGACCGCGTTGGTCCTTAGTGTACCGGTAGTACATAGAGAGCTTAGTTCAAGCAAGTGTGTCCGCTACCAGGTTTGCTTTGAGTGCAAACCTGAGCAGCATGCTGTAGTGTCCTTTCTCCACTGCTTCCAGTGACTCCAGGATCGGCTTGCCTAACAGATCAAGTCTTTGCCTCCCAAGGGCTGGACACTGGCATATTAGATGCTCCAGTGTTTCTCTCACTTCAGGTTCTATGCATTTCCTGCAGCCATCGTCCCGTGTAAGGCCCATCTTTTTAGCATGAACTGCTGTCAAACAGTGCCCTGTCAGCAGGCCTACTAATAGGCGACACTTGGCCCTTTCCAGAGACAGTAGGAACTTCGTACGCTTGGCGCACGCACCTCCACACAACTTCCTGGTTAGTTTGCACGTGGTCGTGTCTCTCCATGCACGATCTACGTGTCTCTTGCATTCTTCTGTGATGCTGCCATACAGACATCTTATGGGCACCCCCATGGGTTGCGCTACATCGCTTGGCAGTTGGGTGCCCTCTTTGGCCAGCCTGTCCGCCATTTCGTTTCCATCTATGTACTGATGGCTGGGAACCCAGTATTACCTTACCCTCCTGCCACTGCGCAAGGCCCTTACTGACTCCCTGCTTTCCAGCACACATTTGGAACTTATGGTGGCGGATGCCATCGCCCTCAACGCCGCTTGGCTATCCACCAGTATATTCACTCTTTATACTTACATCTAATGATGCGCCTATCTCTGCAGCCTTCCCTATGGCAAACACCTCAGCCTGGAAGATGCTGCTCTGATCCGGCAGCCTGTAGAAATGGCTCTCGCCACTCTCCATGCAGTAAACCGCCGCACCTACACCACATTCCATCTTGGATCCGTCAGTGTATATGTTTACTGTTCTTGGCCTTCTTCTCTGGCATTTCTGCCACTCATTGGGGCTCAGGGAAACCTTGACTATCGTTTCGAATTGGGAGATTGGTACCAAATAGTCCGACTCCCTCATTACACTATTCGTTTTTGCACAATGTCCCTGGGCACACCGCACGAGATTGCCTGTCACAGCCAGACGCTGCAGCGTCCGTTGGGCAGTCATCCTCGCCTGTACCTCTACGGGAAATATGTTTAGAAGCGTCTCTAACGCCTTACTTGGGGTTGTTCTCAGCGCCCCAGTGATACATAACATCGCCTGACGCTGCGCTTTGGCGAGCGCATTTGCGTACGTTCGTTTCTGGAGGGCATGCCACCACACGCATACCCCGCAGAGCATCGTTGGCTGCACCACTGCTGTGAAGATCCAATGCATCAGTCGGGGGGAGAGACCCCATCTGCTGCCTAGCATCTTCTTAGATGCATAGAGCGCTACAGTTGCCCTCTTCACCCTCTCTTCAATTTGGAGCTTCCACATCAGTTTACTGTCCAACACGACTCCGAGGTACTTCGTGTGTGTTACCAGTTTTA
This sequence comes from Phortica okadai, assembly GCA_034638295.1. Lineage (NCBI taxonomy): Eukaryota > Metazoa > Arthropoda > Insecta > Diptera > Drosophilidae > Phortica > Phortica okadai. The sequence goes on along the minus strand of CM067850.1, from coordinate 24,131,565 downwards.
GCCTCACACCGTTTAGCTTTGGTGGTATCCATTTAGGAACTTTGTACCTTCTAGTGAACAATACTAGCTCGGTTTTATCTGGATTTATGGACAGGCCTGCTCCTTCCGCCCACCTCGACACTTCCTTAAGTGTTGTGCCCATGACTTCACTGACCGTGGCTGGACAGCGTCCCGTAATAATCAAGCTTATGTAGTCGGCACAGGCTGTAATCTTGGGGGCGCTACCTGCCATGGTTATGAGTAGTTCGTTCACGACAAGGTTCCACAGCAACGGCGATAGCACCCCTCCCTGTGGGGTGCCCCTGTGTGCATTCTTCATGTTTTTAGCATGAAGGACGTCAGACTGACCATCGCCGGAGCGCTGGAGAGTATCTTCCTGAGCCTCTCGGTTTCTGCAGTCCTTTCCAAGTTTGAGCAGAAATCCCTCCAGGAGGACCTTCTCGCTGTACGAATTAAATTCTTATACAGTCTAAGTCTGTCCTTATACTCTAGCCGTATCATATCATCGTCCACGACTTTGGTTGCCTTAAACAGCTCCTTCAAATCCCTTCTCATCTCTGCGAGTTCTTTGTTCCACCAGACCGGAAGAGAACGTCGCCTAGGGAGAGTGGATTTGCATGCTTCTTTATATGCACTGTTCAGTGTGCCGGTCAGGACATTTAGACCTCTCTCTATGTCCTTCACAGTTCTCACACCCCTGCAGTTTGGGAGTCTGCTCTACACTAACGTACCATAGAGCGCCCAGTCCGTATTTCTGGGATTCCGACGAAGCCCAGCCGGGCGCTCCGTTGAAAGCATCAGCTTAAAGCTGATGTTCCTATGGTCCGAGAATGATGGCACCCTCCATTCCCGCACCCTTGGTTTATTCCCGACAATTAGCGTTAAATCAAGTACATTGGCAGAGGTCGGCCCTACATACGTCGGCTCTCTGCCAACGTTTACTATACTTATGTTAGTTGATAGTATAAATTCTAAAAGAGACTCACCCCTTTCATTAATATCCGCGCTTCCCCACACTTCATGGTGTGAGTGGGCGTCGGTGCCAATCACCACGTCCCGTCCCATCTTTTCGGATGCAGACACCAGCGTCGTCACTTTCGTTGGCGGAGCTGGCTTGTCGTGCTCCATATAGCTCGACGCCAGCCACGTCACCTCCTTCTTGCGGCCTTCCATAGCCACAACTGTGAGGTCATCTGTGCTGTAATTAGGTAATAAGTAGGCGTGCAACCCTTTCCTTGTTAGGATGGCTGACCTGATTCTACTTACTGTTGTCGGGTGATGTAAATTGAAGTTTTTAGACCTCAGTTCAGAGACCACGTTACCCGACGCAATCCATGGTTCCTGGACTAAGGCCACATCATAGGCTCCTTCCTCCAGCGTCAGAAGGAGCTCAGTGGACGCTACTTTACATTTGTGGAGGTTGAGCTGCAGGATCTTCAGATCCATGTCTGTTGCTCTGTCCCTCCACAAGCGCAACACCTCCCGTGTCCTCCGTCAGGGTGAGGTCTACCATGGCTTCTAGGCCAAGGTCCTTGTCAACCTCCCCTGCTTCTAGCGTGTTGTCGTTGCCGTCGGTAGGATGGCGCTTCTTGAGGCGAAGGTACACACAACCTAGGCCCCACGCCATCTTCCCCTTCCTCTCATACAAGGCGTCCTCAGACTCCTTGTTGATTGCTAGGATGTAGTGCTGGCCGCCATCCCTATTGGGAGTTGGCTCCGACACGTACAGTATCCTCCAATCCGCCGTCGGGACATCAGGATTTTGCTTCTGGAGCAGCTTTAGCGCAGTCTCCTTCGGCAGTACACTTGGGATGTACAATTTCGCCTTAGGTGGGGCCGGGATGCTAGTCCGGTCCACCACCTCCAGCTTGGCGTTCTCCCAAAGGCCCTGTAACGTCGGGACCACACCCTTCAGCCACTCCAGCGTAGGATCGTCCTTGCAGCGTAGGACTTTGACGCTACTGGTCCACCCCGACCCATCAAATGATGGCATTGGGGCGTCCGGCGACGTCTCCATCCTCTCCACAAGGGCGTTCAGCAGCTTTTCCTCCACTCTCTTCCACTGCTCTTGCGTTATCTTTCCGAGTGGATCCGTTCTGTCGATGAGGGCAACGACCAAGTGTCGTTTGGCCACATCACTAGAGGACTCCAATCGTTCGTGTGATACCGCGTGGCTCGCCTTCTTGGGCCCCTTGCTCACACGCGTATCCGTCTCACCCGACCTCTGCCGCTTCGTCAAGGCCTCCTCCAGAGCATTTGCGCTCCTGCCATCTGACGCTACAGCCCTTGGGTCGTCACCGAAATACTTCCGGCCCTCGAGCACTTGTTGTTTTGCCCAGGCCAGCCGCTCTTGCTCGACGGGAGTGAGACGCGCTATGTCTTGTAGCCTTCTGCAGATGCCCAGCACCGCCTTATACTTCGCTTTCTCTCTCTGCCCTTCACGCGACTTAACCCTGAACCCGTCCCTTCTTGGGGAAACAACGACCACAGGTTTAGTCGGCGACGATAGTAGGATCGCCTCCTCTATTGTGTTTGCCGACACAACGCTCTCCAGGTCCGAGTCCGACTCGACCACAGCCCTTGAGCGTTGCATCGCTGCGTTTTTGGAAGTGGTCGGCTTCTCGGCCGCACCAACCTCCGTCCCGGCAGTAGCTCTACAACAGTTGGGGCCTGCTCCCACCACAACCGAGGTGTGACCGCTGGCGACACGCAGAGGGGTTTGCACCCCCCCGAGCCCGCCGGTGGTAGCAGTCACGCCTCCCACCGACGTTTGGGATGACATCCCAGCCCTTGTTTCGTCTTTAGTCTTCTCCATACTGATTTATTATTCTGGGAATCACCCATAGCGTTTATGGTCTACCGCCAGACACCTCGAGCCCATGGCCCCAACCCCGATCCCACCTCAGACCTTCTAGGGTCCGGGCATGGGGTCAGTGTTGGGTCCTCAGCTGGGCACTGCCAGCCGGGTGTTTGCGCGGCGAACCTAGCTACCTCCGACTGACAGTGCCCATTGCCCAGCCGGCACCCTCGTGGAGGGTTCAGACCGAGGATTTTTTTGCCAGCCGCCTTATCTAATAAGAGACATTTAAATTTTTTAATTGCATTAATGGACAGCATTTTATTCAGAATTAATAGTTTTTTACATGGACAAAAAATTCGCTTAATATTTTTCCATTTAATACTAGAACTATAGAAAAGTATTTTGAAAAAAGAATCGGCAGTAGGACGAAATCGTGTTGACCACCGATTAGTTTTTTGCTAATAACTCTTGCATCCTTCGACCGACTTCTTTGACTAAGAGCTCGATGCAAAGTTTATCTGTTCTTCTTTCAGATGGCATTAACATATTTTACGAAAAGTCGTAAGAAATAAATTTTTTTTTATCAAAACTAAAATATCCTCGAAATCATTGAAAAAGAAGTAGCTTATCAGACCAAAATAGGCCTTATCTTATAAGAGACATTTAAATTTTTTTAATTGCATAAATGGGCGGTATTTTATTCAGAATTAATAGTTTTTTACATGGACAGAATTAAAAGTTTTTTACATGGACAAAAAATTCGTTTAATTTTTTCCCATTAAATACTAGAATTATAGAAAAGTACTTTGCGAAAAGAATCGGAAGTAAGACGGAAACGTGTTGACCTCCGATTAGTTTTTTGCTAATAACTCTTGCATCCTTCGACCGATTTCTTCGACTAAGAGCTCGATGGAAAGCTTATCTGTTCCTCTTTCAGATTGCATTAACATATTTTACGAAATAAAATTTTTTTGATCAAAACTAAAATATCCTCGAAATCATTGAAGAAGAAGTACCTTATCAGACGAAAATATGCCTTATCTAAAAAGAGACATTTCAATTTTTTTAATTGCAAAATGGACGGCATTTTATTCAGAATTAATAGTTTTTTACATGGACAAAAAATTCGCTTAATATTTTTCCATTTAATACTAGAACTATAGAAAAGTACTTTGAGAAAAGAATCGGCAGTAGGACGGAATCGTGTTTACCACCGATTAGTTTTTTGCTAATATCTCTTGCATCCTTCGACCGATTTATTCGACTAAGAGCTCGATGGAAAGCTTATTTGTTCCTTTTCAGATGGCATTAACATATTTTACGAAAAGTCACAAGAAATACAATATTTTTGATCAAAACCAAAATATCCTCGAAATCATTGAAAAAGAAGTAGCTTATCAGACGAAAATATGCCTTATCTAATAAAACACATTTAAATTTTTTTAATTGCAAAATGGACGGTATTTTATTCAGAATTAATAGTTTTTTACATGGAATGGAAAATTCGTTTAATTTTTTCCCATTAAATACTAGAATTATAGAAAAGTACTTTGCGAAAAGAATTGGCAGTAGGACGGAATCCTGTTGACCACCGACTAATTTTTTGCTAATATTTCTTGCATCCTTCGACCGACTTCTTCGACGAAGAGCTCGATGGAAAGCTTATCTGTTCCTCTTTCAGATGGCATTAACATATTTCACGAAAAGTCATAAGAAATAAAATTTTTTTGATCAAAACTAAAATATCCTCGAAATCATTGAAGAAGAAATATTTTTTCAGACGAAAATATGCCTTATCTATTATGAGACATTAAAATTTTTTTAATTGCAAAAATGGGTGGCATTTTATTCAGAATTAATAGTTTTTTACATGGACAAAACATTCGTTTAATTTTTTCACATTAAATACTAGAATTATAGAAAAGTACTTAGCGAAAACAATCGGCAGTAGGACGGAATCGTGTTGACCACCGATTAGTTTTGTGCTAATAACTCTTGCATATTTCGACCGACTTCTTCGACTAAGAGGTCGATGGAAAGCTTATCTGGCATTTTATTCAGAATTAATAGTTTTTTACATGGACAAAAAATTCGTTTAATTTTTTCCCATTAAATACTAGAATTATAGAAAAGTACTTTGCGAAAAGAATCGGCAGTAGGACGAAAACGTGTTGACCACCGATTAGTTTTTTGCTAATAACTCTTGCATCCTTCGACCGACTTCTTCGACTAAGAGCTCGAAGGAAGGCTTATCTGTTCTTCTTTCAGATGGAATTAACATATTTTACGAAAAGTCATAAGAAATAAAATTTTTTTGATCAAAACTAAAATATCCTCGAAATCATTGAAAAAGAAGTACCTTATCAGACGAAAATATGCCTTATCTAATATGAGACATTTAAATTATTTTAATTGCATAAATGGACGGCATTTTATTCAGAATTAATAGTTTTTTACATGGACAAAAAATTGGTTTAATTTTTTCCCATTAAATACTAGAATTATAGAAAAGTACTTTGCGAAAAGAATCGGTAGTAGGACGGAATCGTGTTGACCACCGATTAGTTTTTTGCTAATAACTCTTGCATCCTTCGATCCTTTCTTCGACTAAGAGCTCGATGGAAAGCTTATCTGTTCCTTTTCAGATGGCATTAACATATTTTACGAAAAGTCATCAGAAATAAAATTTTTTTGATCAAAACTAAAATATCCTCGAAATCATTGAAAAAGAAGTACCTTATCAGACGAAAATATGCCTTATCTAATAAGAGACATTTAAATTTTTTTAATTGCATAAATGGACGACATTTTATTCAGAATTAATAGTTTTTTACATTGACAAACAATTCGTTTAATTTTTTCCCGTTAAATACTACAATTATAGAAAAGTACTTTGCGAAAAGAATCGGTAGTAGGACGGAAACGTGTTGACCACCGATTAGTTTTTTGCTAATAACTCTTGCATCCTTCGACCGATTTCTTCGACTAAGAGCTCGATGGAAAGCTTATCTGTTCCTTTTCAGATGGCATTAACATATTTTACGAAAAGTCACAAGAAATAAAATTTTTTTGATCAAAACTAAAATATCCTCGAAATCATTGAAAAAGAAGTCGCTTATCAGACGAAATTATGCCTTATCTAATACGAGACATTAAAATTTTTTTAATTGCATAAATGGGTGGCATTTTATTGAGAATTAATAGTTTTTTACATGGACAGAATTAAAAGTTTTTTACATGGACAAAAAATTCGTTTAATTTTTTCCCATTAAATACTAGAATTATAGACAATCGGCAGTAGGACGGAATCGTGTTGACCACCGATTAGTTTTTTGCTAATATTTCTTGCATCCTTCGACCGACTTCTTCGACTAAGAGCTCGAATGAAAGTTTATCTGTTCCTCTTTCAGATGGCATTAACATATTTTAAGAAAACTCATAAGAAATCAAATCAATCAAATGGATCAATGGGTGGCATTTTATTCAGAATTAATAGTTTTTTACATGGACAAAAAATTGGTTTAATTTTTTCCCATTAAATACTAGAATTACAGAAAAGTACTTTGCGAAAAGAATCGGCAGTAGGATGGAAACGTGTTGACAACCGATTAGTTTTTTGCTAATAACTCTTGCATCCTTCGACCGATTTCTTCGGCTAAGAGCTCGGTGGAAAGCTTATCTCTTCCTCTTTCAGATGGCATTAACATATTTTACGAAAAGTCGTAAGAAATAAAATCTTTTTTGATCAAAACTAAAATATCCTCGAAATCATTGAAAAAGAAAACATTTTAATATTTTTAATTGCATAAATGGGCGGTATTTTATTCAGAATTAATAGTTTTTTACATGGGCAGAATTAATAGTTTTTTACATGGACAAAAAATTCGTTTAATTTTTTCACATTAAATACTAGAATTATAGAAAAGTACTTTGCGAAAAGAATCGGCAGTAGGACGGAAACGTGTTGACCACCGATTAGTTTTTTGCTAATATTTCTTGCATCCTTCGACCGACTTCTTCGACTAAGAGCTCGATGGAAAGTTTATCTGTTCCTCTTTTAGATGGCATTAACATATTTTAAGAAAAGTCATAAGAAATAAAATCAATCAAATGGATCAATGGGTGGCATTTTATTCAGAATTAATAGTTTTTTACATGGACAAAAAATTGGTTTAATTTTTTCCCATTAAATACTAGAATTACAGAAAAGTACTTTGCGAAAAGAATCGGCAGTAGGACGGAAACGTGTTGAAAACCGATTCGTTTTTTGCTAATAACTCTTGCATCCTTCGACCGATTTCTTCGACTAAGAGCTCGATGGAAAGCTGATCTGTTCCTCTTTCAGATGGCATTAACATATTTTACGAAAAGTCGTAAGAAATAAAATCTTTTTTGATCAAAACTAAAATATCCTCGAAATCATTGAAAAAGAAAACATTTTAATATTTTTAATTGCATAAATGGGCGGTATTTTATTCAGAATTAATAGTTTTTTACATGGGCAGAATTAAAAGTTTTTTACATGGACAAAAAATTCGTTTAATTTTTTCCCATTAAATACTAGAATTATAGAAAAGTACTTTGCGAAAAGAATCGGCAGTAGGACGGAAACGTGTTGACCACCGATTAGTTTTTTGCTAATAACTCTTGCATCCTTCGACCGACTTCTTCGACTAAGAGCTCGATGGAAAGCTTATCTGTTCCTCTTTCAGTCGTAAGAAATACAATTTTTTTGATCAAAACTAAAATATCCTCGATATCGTTGAAGAAGAAGTACCTTATCAGACGAAATATGCCTTATCTAATATGAGACATTAAAATTTTTTTAATTGCATAAATGGGTGGCATTTTATTCAGAATGAATAGTTTTTTGCATGGACAAAAAATTCGTTTAATTTTTTCCCATTAAATACTAGAATTATAGAAAAGTACCTTGCGAAAAGAATCGGTAGTAGGACGGAAACGCGTTGACCACCGATTAGTTTTTTGCCAATAACTCTTGCGTCCTTCGACCGACTTCTTCGACTGAGAGCTCGATGGAAAGCTTATCTGTTCCTCTTTCAGATGGCATTAACATATTTCACGAAAAGTCATAAGAAATAAAATTTTTTTGACCAAAACTAAAATATCCTCGAAATCATTGAAGAAGAAGTACCTTTTCAGACGAAAATATGCCTTATCTAATATGAGACATTAAAATTTTTTTAATTGCATAAATGGGTGGCATTTTATTCAGAATTAATAGTTTTTTACATGGACAAAAAATTCGTTTAATTTTTTCCCATTAAATACTAGAATTATAGAAAAGTACTTAGCGAAAAGAATCGGCAGTAGGACGGAATCGTGTTGTCCACCGATTAGTTTTGTGCTAATAACTCTTGCATATTTCGACCGACTTCTTCGAATAAGAGCTCGATGGAAAGCTTATCTGGCATTTTATTCAGAATTAATAGTTTTTTACATGGACAAAAAATTCGTTTAATTTTTTCCCATTAAATACTAGAATTATAGAAACGTACTTTGCGAAAAGAATCGGCAGTAGGACGGAAACGTGTTGACCACCGATTAGTTTTTTGGTAATAACTCTTGCATCCTTCGACCGACTTCTTCGACTAAGAGCTCGATGGAAAGCTTATCTGTTCTTCTTTCAGATGGAATTAACATATTTTACGAAAAGTCATAAGAAATAAAATTTTTTTTTATCAAAACTAAAATATCCTCCAAATCATTGAAAATGAAGTACCTCATCAGACGAAAATATGCCTTATCTAATATGAGACATTTAAATTTTTTTAATTGCATAAATGGACGGCATTTTATTCAGAATTAATAGTTTTTTACATGGACAAAAAATTCGTTTAATTTTTTCCCATTAAATACTAGAATTATAGAAAAGTACTTTGCGAAAAGAATCGGTTGTAGGACGGAAACGTGTTGACCACCGATTAGTTTTTTGCTAATAACTCTTGCATCCTTCGACCGATTTCTTCGACTAAGAGCTCGATGGAAAGCTTATCTGTTCCTTTTCAGATGGCATTAACATATTTTACGAAAAGTCACAAGAAATAAAATTTTTTTGACCAAAACTAAAATATCCTCGAAATCATTGAAAAAGAAGTAGCTTATCAGACGAAAATATGCCTTATCTAATACGAGACATTAAAATTTTTTTAATTGCATAAATGGGTGGCATTTTATTGAGAATTAATAGTTTTTTACATGGACAGAATTAAAAGTTTTGTACATGGACAAAAAATTCGTTTAATTATTTCCCATTAAATACTAGAATTATAGACAATCGGCAGTAGGACGGAATCGTGTTGACCACCGATTAGTTTTTTGCTAATATTTCTTGCATCCTTCGACCGACTTCTTCGACTAAGAGCTCGATGGAAAGTTTATCTGTTCCTCTTTCAGATGGCATTAACATATTTTAAGAAAAGTCATAAGAAATAAAATCAATCAAATGGATCAATGGGTGGCATTTTATTCAGAATTAATAGTTTTTTACATGGACAAAAAATTGGTTTAATTTTTTCCCATTAAATACTAGAATTACAGAAAAGTACTTTGCGAAAAGAATCGGCAGTAGGACGGAAACGTGTTGACAACCGATTAATTTTTGGTAATAACTCTTGCATCCTTCGACCGATTTCTTCGACTAAGAGCTCGATGGAAAGCTTATCTGTTCCTCTTTCAGATGGCATTAACATATTTTACGAAAAGTCGTAAGAAATAAAATCTTTTTTGATCAAAACTAAAATATCCTCGAAATCATTGAAAAATAAAACATTTTAATATTTTTAATTGCATAAATGGGCGGTTTTTTATTCAGAATTAATAGTTTTTTACATGGGCAGAATTAATAGTTTTTTACATGGACAAAAAATTCGTTTAATTTTTTCCCATTAAATACTAGAATTATACAAAAGTACTTTGCGAAAAGAATCGGCAGTAGGACGGAAACGTGTTGACCACCGATTAGTTTTTTGCTAATAACTCTTGCATCCTTCGACCGACTTCTTCGACTAAGAGCTCGATGGAAAGCTTATCTGTTCCTCTTTCAGATGGCATTAACATATTTTACGAAAAGTCGTAAGAAATACAATTTTTTTGATCAAAACTAAAATATCCTCGATATCGTTGAAGAAGAAGTACCTTATCAGACGAAATATGCCTTATCTAATATGAGACATTAAAATTTTTTTAATTGCATAAATGGGTGGCATTTTATTCAGAATGAATAGTTTTTTGCATGGACAAAAAATTCGTTTAAATTTTTCCCATTAAATACTAGAATTATAGAAAAGTACTTTGCGAAAGGCGGAATCGTGTTGTCCACCGATTAGTTTTGTGCTAATAAGTCTTGCATATTTCGACCGACTGCTTCGAATAAGAGCTCAATGGAAAGGTTATCTGGCATTTTATTCAGAATTAATAGTTTTTTACATGGACAAAAAATTCGTTTAATTTTTTCCCATTAAATACTAGAATTATAGAAACGTACTTTGCGAAAAGAATCGGCAGTAGGACGGAAACGTGTTGACCACCGATTAGTTTTTTGCTAATAACTCTTGCATCCTTCGACCGACTTCTTCGACTAAGAGCTCGATGGAAAGCTTATCTGTTCTTCTTTCAGATGGAATTAACATATTTTACGAAAAGTCGTAAGAAATAAAATATTTTTGATCAAAACTAAAATATCCTCGAAATCATTGAAAAAGAAAACATTTTAATATTTTTAATTGCATAAATGGGCGGTATTTTATTCAGAATTAATAGTTTTTTACATGGGCAGAATTAATAGTTTTTTACATGGACAAAAAATTCGTTTAATTTTTTCCCATTAAATACTAGAAATATAGACAATCGGCAGTAGGACGGAATCGTGTTGACCACCGATTAGTTTTTTGCTAATAACTCTTGCATCCTTCGACCGACTTCTTCGACTAAGAGCTCGATGGAAAGCTTATCTGTTCCTTTTCAGATGGCATTAACATATTTTACGAAAAGTCACAAGAAATAAAATTTTTTTGATCAAAACTAAAATATCCTCGAAATCATTGAAAAAGAAGTAGCTTATCAGACGAAAATATGCCTTATCTAATACGAGACATTAAAATTTTTTTAATTGCATAAATGGGTGGCATTTTATTGAGAATTAATAGTTTTTTACATGGACAGAATTAAAAGTTTTTTACATGGACAAAAAATTCGTTTAATTTTTTCCCATTAAATACTAGAATTATAGACAATCGGCAGTAGGACGGAATCGTGTTGACCACCGATTAGTTTTTTGCTAATATTTCTTGCATCCTTCGACCGACTTCTTCGACTAAGAGCTCGATGGAAAGTTTATCTGTTCCTCTTTCAGATTGCATTAACATATTTTAAGAAAAGTCATAAGAAATACAATCAATCAAATGGATCAATGGGTGGCATTTTATTCAGAATTAATAGTTTTTTACATGGACAAAAAATTGGTTTAATTTTTTCCCATTAAATACTAGAATTACAGAAAAGTACTTTGCGAAAAGAATCGGCAGTAGGACGGAAACGTGTTGACAACCGATTAATTTTTGCTAATAACTCTTGCATCCTTCGACCGATTTCTTCGACTAAGAGCTCGATGGAAAGCTTATCTGTTCCTCTTTCAGATGGCATTAACATATTTTACGAAAAGTCGTAAGAAATAAAATGTTTTTTGATCAAAACTAAAATATCCTCGAAATCATTGAAAAAGAAAACATTTTAATATTTTTAATTGCATAAATGGGCGGTATTTTATTCAGAATTAATAGTTTTTTACATGGGCAGAATTAATAGTTTTTTACATGGACAAAAAATTCGTTTAATTTTTTCCCATTAAATACTAGAATTATAGAAAAGTACTTTGCGAAAAGAATCGGCAGTAGGACGGAAACGTGTTGACCACCGATTAGTTTTTTGCTAATAACTCTTGCATCCTTCGACCGACTTCTTCGACTAAGAGCTCGATGGAAAGCTGATCTGTTCCTCTTTCAGATGGCATTAACATATTTTACGAAAAGTCGTAAGAAATACAATTTTTTTGATCAAAACTAAAATATCCTCGATATCGTTGAAGAAGAAGTACCTTATCAGACGAAATATGCCTTATCTAATATGAGACATTAAAATTTTTTTAATTGCATAAATGGGTGGCATTTTATTCAAAATGAATAGTTTTTTGCATGGACAAAAAATTCGTTTAATTTTTTCCCATTAAATACTAGAATTATAGAAAAGTACCTTGCGAAAAGAATCGGTAGTAGGACGGAAACGCGTTGACCACCGATTAGTTTTTTGCCAATAACTCTTGCGTCCTTCGACCGACTTCTTCGACTGAGAGCTCGATGGAAAGCTTATCTGTTCCTCTTTCAGATGGCATTAACATATTTCACGAAAAGTCATAAGAAATAAAATTTTTTTGACCAAAACTAAAATATCCTCGAAATCATTGAAGAAGAAGTACCTTTTCAGACGAAAATATGCCTTATCTAATATGAGACATTAAAATTTTTTTAATTGCATAAATGGGTTGCATTTTATTCAGAATTAATAGTTTTTTACATGGACAAAAAATTCGTTTAATTTTTTCCCATTAAATACTAGAATTATAGAAAAGTACTTAGCGAAAAGAATCGGCAGTAGGACGGAATCGTGTTGTCCACCGATTAGTTTTGTGCTAATAACTCTTGCATATTTCGACCGACTTCTTCGAATAAGAGCTCGATTGAAAGCTTATCTGGCATTTTATTAAGAATTAATAGTTTTTTACATGGACAAAAAATTCGTTTAATTTTTTCCCATTAAATACTAGAATTACAGAAAAGTACTTTGCGAAAAGAATCGGCAGTAGGACGGAAACGTGTTGACCACCGATTAGTTTTTTGCTAATAACTCTTGCATCCTTCGACCGACTTCTTCGACTAAGAGCTCGATGGAAAGCTTATCTGTTCTTCTTTCAGATGGAATTAACATATTTTACGAAAAGTCATAAGAAATAAAATTTTTTTTTATCAAAACTAAAATATCCTCGAAATCATTGAAAAAGAAGTACCTCATCAGACGAAAATATGCCTTATCTAATATGAGACATTTAAATTTTTTTAATTGCATAAATGGACGGCATTTTATTCAGAATTAATAGTTTTTTACATGGACAAAAAATTCGTTTAATTTTTTCCCATTAAATACTAGAATTATAGAAACGTACTTTGCGAAAAGAATCGGCAGTAGGACGGAAACGTGTTGACCACCGATTAGTTTTTTGCTAATAACTCTTGCATCCTTCGACCGACTTCTTCGACTAAGAGCTCGATGGAAATCTTATCTGTTCTTCTTTCAGATGGAATTAACATATTTTACGAAAAGTCATAAGAAATAAAATTTTTTTTTATCAAACCTAAAATATCCTCGAAATCATTGAAAAAGAAGTACCTCATCAGACGAAAATATGCCTTATCTAATATGAGACATTTAAATTTTTTTAATTGCATAAATGGACGGCATTTTATTCAGAATTAATAGTTTTTTACATGGACAAACAATTCGTTTAATTTTTTCCCATTAAATACTAGAATTATAGACAATCGGCAGTAGGACGGAATCGTGTTGACCACCGATTAGTTTTTTGCTAATATTTCTTGCATCCTTCGACCGACTTCTTCGACTAAGAGCTCGATGGAAAGTTTATCTGTTCCTCTTTCAGATGGCATTAACATATTTTAAGAAAAGTCATAAGAAATAAAATCAATCAAATGGATCAATGGGTGGCATTTTATTCAGAATTAATAGTTTCTTACATGGACAAAAAATTGGTTTAATTTTTTTCCATTAAATACTAGAATTATAGAAAAGTACTTTGAGAAAAGAATCGGCAGTAGGACGGAATCGTGTTGACCACCGATTAGTTTTTTGCTTTTTCCATGGACAGAATTAAAAGTTTTTTACATGGACAAAAAATTGGTTTAATTTTTTCCCATTAAATACTAGAATTACAGAAAAGTACTTTGCGAAAAGAATCGGCAGTAGGACGGAAACGTGTTGACCACCGATTAGTTTTTTGCTAATAACTCTTGCATCCTTCGACCGACTTCTTCGACTAAGAGCTCGATGGAAAGCTTATCTGTTCCTCTTTCAGATGGCATTAACATATTTTACGAAAAGTCGTAAGAAATACAATTTTTTTGATCAAAACTAAAATATCCTCGATATCGTTGAAGAAGAAGTACCTTATAAGACGAAATATGCCTTATCTAATATGAGACATTAAAATTTTTTTAATTGCATAAATGGGTGGCATTTTATTCAGAATGAATAGTTATTTGCATGAACAAAAAATTCGTTTAATTTTTTCCCATTAAATACTAGAATTATAGAAAAGTACCTTGCGAAAAGAATCGGTAGTAGGACGGAAACGCGTTGACCACCGATTAGTTTTTTGCCAATAACTCTTGCGTCCTTCGACCGACTTCTTCGACTGAGAGCTCCATGGAAAGCTTATTTGTTCCTATTTCAGATGGCATTAACATATTTGACGAAAAGTCATAAGAAATAAAATTTTTTTGATCAAAACTAAAATATCCTCGAAAACATTGAAGAAGAAGTACCTTATCAGACGAAAATATGCCTTATCTAATAAGAGACATTTAAATTTTTTAATTGCATAAATGGACGGCATTTTATTCAGAATTAATAGTTTTTTACATAGACAAAAAATTCGCTTAATTTGTTTTCATTAAATACTAGAACTATAGAAAAGTACTTTGAGAAAAGAATCGGCTGTAGGACGGAATCGTGTTGACCACCGATTAGTTTTTTGCTAATAACTCTTGCATCCTTCGACCGATTTCTTCGACTAAGAGCTCGATGGAAAGCTTATTTGTTCCTTTTCAGATGGCATTAACATATTTTACGAAAAGTCACAAGAAATAAAATTTTTTTGATCCAAACCAAAATATCCTCGAAATCATTGAAAAAGAAGTAGCTTATCAGACGAAAATATACCTTATCTAATAAGAGACATTTAAATTTTTTTAATTGCAAAATGGACGGCGTTTTATTCGGAATTAATAGTTTTTTACATGGACAAAAAATTCGCTTAATATTTTTCCATTTAATACTACACTATAAAAAAGTACTTTGAGAAAAGATTCGGCAGTAGGACGGAATCGTGTTGACCACCGATTAGTTTTTTGCTAATAACTCTTGCATCCTTCGACCGACTTCTTCGACTAAGAGCTCGATGCAAAGTTTATCTGTTCTTCTTTCAGATGGCATTAACATATTTTACGAAAAGTCGTAAGAAATAAATTTTTTTTTGATCAAAACTAAAATATCCTCGAAATCATTGAAAAAGAAGTAGCTTATCAGACGAAAATAGGCCTTATCTTATAAGAGACATTTAAATTTTTTTAATTGCATAAATTAATTCAGAATTAATAGTTTTTTACATGGAATGGAAAATTCGTTTAATTTTTTCCCATTAAATACTAGAATTATAGAAAAGTACTTTGAGAAAAGAATCGGCAGTAGGACGGAATCGTGTTGACCACCGATTAGTTTTTTGCTAATAACTCTTGCATCCTTCGACCGATTTCTTCGACTAAGAGCTCGATGGAAAGCTTATTTGTTCCTTTTCAGATGGCATTAACATATTTTACGAAAAGTCACAAGAAATAAAATTTTTTTGATCAAAACTAAAATATCCTCGAAATCATTGAGAAAGAAGTAGCTTATCAGACGAAAATATGCCTTATCTTATAAGAGACATTTAAATTTTTTATTTGCATAATTGGGCGGTATTTTATTCAGAATTAATAGTTTTTTACATGGACAGAATTAAAAGTTTTTTACATGGACAAAAAATTCGTTTAATTTTTTCCCATTAAATACTAGAATTATAGAAAAGTACTTTGAGAAAAGAATCGGCAGTAGGACGGAATCGTGTTGACCACCGATTAGTTTTTTGCTAATAACTCTTGCATCCTTCGACCGATTTCTTCGACTAAGAGCTCGATGGAAAGCTTATTTGTTCCTTTTCAGATGGCATTAACATATTTTACGAAAAGTCACAAGAAATAAAATTTTTTTGACCAAAACTAAAATATCCTCGAAATCATTGAAAAAGAAGTACCTCATCAGACGAAAATATGCCTTATCTAATATGAGACATTTAAATTTTTTTAATTGCATAAATGGACGCCATTTTATTCAGAATTAATAGTTTTTTACATGGACAAAAAATTCGTTTAATTTTTTCCCATTAAATACTAGAATTATAGAAAAGTACTTAGCGAAAAGAATCGGCAGTAGGACGGAATCGTGTTGTCCACCGATTAGTTTTGTGTTAATAACTCTTGCATATTTCGACCGACTTCTTCGAATAAGAGCTCGATGGAAAGCTTATCTGGCATTTTATTAAAAATTAATAGTTTTTTACATGGACAAAAAATTCGTTTAATTTTTTCCCATTAAATACTAGAATTATAGAAACGTACTTTGCGAAAAGAATCGGCAGTAGGACGGAAACGTGTTGACCACCGATTAGTTTTTTGCTAATAACTCTTGCATCCTTCGACCGACTTCTTCGACTAAGAGCTCGATGGAAATCTTATCTGTTCTTCTTTCAGATGGAATTAACATATTTTACGAAAAGTCATAAGAAATAAAATTTTTTTTTATCAAACCTAAAATATCCTCGAAATCATTGAAAAAGAAGTACCTCATCAGACGAAAATATGCCTTATCTAATATGAGACATTTAAATTTTTTTAATTGCATAAATGGACGCCATTTTATTCAGAATTAATAGTTTTTTACATGGACAAAAAATTCGTTTAATTTTTTCCCATTAAATACTAGAATTATAGAAAAGTACTTTGCGAAAAGAATCGGTAGTAGGACGGAAACGTGTTGTCCACCGATTAGTTTTTTGCTAATAACTCTTGCATCCTTCGACCGATTTCTTCGACTAAGAGCTCGATGGAAAGCTTATCTGTTCCTTTTCAGATGGCATTAACATATTTTAAGAAAAGTCATAAGAAATAAAATCAATCAAATGGATCAATGGGTGGCATTTTATTCAGAATTAATAGTTTCTTACATGGACAAAAAATTGGTTTAATTTTTTTCCATTAAATACTAGAATTATAGACAATCGGCAGTAGGACGGAATCGTGTTGACCACCGATTAGTTTATTGCTAATATTTCTTGCATCCTTCGACCGACTTCTTCGACTAAGAGCTCGATGGAAAGTTTATCTGTTCCTCTTTCAGATGGCATTAACATATTTTAAGAAAAGTCATAAGAAATAAAATCAATCAAATGGATCAATGGGTGGCATTTTATTCAGAATTAATAGTTTCTTACATGGACAAAAAATTGGTTTAATTTTTTTCCATTAAATACTATAATTATAGAAAAGTACTTTGAGAAAAGAATCGGCAGTAGGACGGAATCGTGTTGACCACCGATTAGTTTTTTGCTTTTTCCATGGACAGAATTAAAAGTTTTTTACATGGACAAAAAATTGGTTTAATTTTTTCCCATTAAATACTAGAATTACAGAAAAGTACTTTGCGAAAAGAATCGGCAGTAGGACGGAAACGTGTTGACCACCGATTAGTTTTTTGCTTTTTCCATGGACAGAATTAAAAGTTTTTTACATGGACAAAAAATTGGTTTAATTTTTTCCCATTAAATACTAGAATTACAGAAAAGTACTTTGCGAAAAGAATCGGCAGTAGGACGGAAACGTGTTGACCACCGATTAGTTTTTTGCTAATAACTCTTGCATCCTTCGACCGACTTCTTCGACTAAGAGCTCGATGGAAAGCTTATCTGTTCCTCTTTCAGATGGCATCAACATATTTTACGAAAAGTCGTAAGAAATACAATTTTTTTGATCAAAACTAAAATATCATCGATATCGTTGAAGAAGAAGTACCTTATAAGACGAAATATGCCTTATCTAATATGAGACATTAAAATTTTTTTAATTGCATAAATGGGTGGCATTTTATTCAGAATGAATAGTTATTTGCATGAACAAAAAATTCGTTTAATTTTTTCCCATTAAATACTAGAATTATAGAAAAGTACCTTGCGAAAAGAATCGGTAGTAGGACGGAAACGCGTTGACCACCGATCAGTTTTTTGCCAATAACTCTTGCGTCCTTCGAACGACTTCTTCGACTGAGAGCTCGATGGAAAGCTTATCTGCTCCTCTTTCAGATGGCATTAACATATTTGACGAAAAGTCATAAGAAATAAAATTTTTTTCATCAAAACTAAAATATCCTCGAAAACATTGAAGAAGAAGTACCTTATCAGACGAAAATATGCCTTATCTAATAAGAGACATTTAAATTTTTTAATTGCATAAATGGACGGCATTTTATTCAGAATTAATAGTTTTTTACATAGACAAAAAATTCGCTTAATTTGTTTTCATTAAATACTAGAACTATAGAAAAGTACTTTGCGAAAAGAATCGGTTGTAGGACGGAAACGTGTTGACCACCGATTAGTTTTTTGCTAATATTTCTTGCATCCTTCGACCGACTTCTTCGACTGAGAGCTCGATGGAAAGCTTATCTGCTCCTCTTTCAGATGGCATTAACATATTTGACGAAAAGTCATAAGAAATAAAATCTTTTTTGATCAAAACTAAAATATCCTCGAAATCATTGAAAAAGAAAACATTTTAATATTTTTAATTGCATAAATGGGCGGTATTTTATTCAGAATTAATAGTTTTTTACATGGGCAGAATTAATAGTTTTTTACATGGACAAAAAATTCGTTTAATTTTTTCACATTAAATACTAGAATTATAGAAAAGTACTTTGCGAAAAGAATCGGCAGTAGGACGGAAACGTGTTGACCACCGATTAGTTTTTTGCTAATATTTCTTGCATCCTTCGACCGACTTCTTCGACTAAGAGCTCGATGGAAAGTTTATCTGTTCCTCTTTTAGACGGCATTAACATATTTTAAGAAAAGTCATAAGAAATAAAATCAATCAAATGGATCAATGGGTGGCATTTTATTCAGAATTAATAGTTTTTTACATGGACAAAAAATTGGTTTAATTTTTTCCCATTAAATACTAGAATTACAGAAAAGTACTTTGCGAAAAGAATCGGCAGTAGGACGGAAACGTGTTGAAAACCGATTCGTTTTTTGCTAATAACTCTTGCATCCTTCGACCGATTTCTTCGACTAAGAGCTCGATGGAAAGCTGATCTGTTCCTCTTTCAGATGGCATTAACATATTTTACGAAAAGTCGTAAGAAATAAAATCTTTTTTGATCAAAACTAAAATATCCTCGAAATCATTGAAAAAGAAAACATTTTAATATTTTTAATTGCATAAATGGGCGGTATTTTATTCAGAATTAATAGTTTTTTACATGGGCAGAATTAAAAGTTTTTTACATGGACAAAAAATTCGTTTAATTTTTTCCCATTAAATACTAGAATTATAGAAAAGTACTTTGCGAAAAGAATCGGCAGTAGGACGGAAACGTGTTGACCACCGATTAGTTTTTTGCTAATAACTCTTGCATCCTTCGACCGACTTCTTCGACTAAGAGCTCGATGGAAAGCTTATCTGTTCCTCTTTCAGTCGTAAGAAATACAATTTTTTTGATCAAAACTAAAATATCCTCGATATCGTTGAAGAAGAAGTACCTTATCAGACGAAATATGCCTTATCTAATATGAGACATTAAAAATTTTTTAATTGCATAAATGGGTGGCATTTTATTCAGAATGAATAGTTTTTTGCATGGACAAAAAATTCGTTTAATTTTTTCCCATTAAATACTAGAATTATAGAAAAGTACCTTGCGAAAAGAATCGGTAGTAGGACGGAAACGCGTTGACCACCGATTAGTTTTTTGCCAATAACTCTTGCGTCCTTCGACCGACTTCTTCGACTGAGAGCTCGATGGAAAGCTTATCTGTTCCTCTTTCAGATGGCATTAACATATTTCACGAAAAGTCATAAGAAATAAAATTTTTTTGACCAAAACTAAAATATCCTCGAAATCATTGAAGAAGAAGTACCTTTTCAGACGAAAATATGCCTTATCTAATATGAGACATTAAAATTTTTTTAATTGCATAAATGGGTGGCATTTTATTCAGAATTAATAGTTTTTTACATGGACAAAAAATTCGTTTAATTTTTTCCCATTAAATACTAGAATTATAGAAAAGTACTTAGCGAAAAGAATCGGCAGTAGGACGGAATCGTGTTGTCCACCGATTAGTTTTGTGCTAATAACTCTTGCATATTTCGACCGACTTCTTCGAATAAGAGCTCGATGGAAAGCTTATCTGGCATTTTATTCAGAATTAATAGTTTTTTACATGGACAAAAAATTCGTTTAATTTTTTCCCATTAAATACTAGAATTATAGAAACGTACTTTGCGAAAAGAATCGGCAGTAGGACGGAAACGTGTTGACCACCGATTAGTTTTTTGGTAATAACTCTTGCATCCTTCGACCGACTTCTTCGACTAAGAGCTCGATGGAAAGCTTATCTGTTCTTCTTTCAGATGGAATTAACATATTTTACGAAAAGTCATAAGAAATAAAATTTTTTTTTATCAAAACTAAAATATCCTTCAAATCATTGAAAATGAAGTACCTCATCAGACGAAAATATGCCTTATCTAATATGAGACATTTAAATTTTTTTAATTGCATAAATGGACGGCATTTTATTCAGAATTAATAGTTTTTTACATGGACAAAAAATTCGTTTAATTTTTTCCCATTAAATACTAGAATTATAGAAAAGTACTTTGCGAAAAGAATCGGTTGTAGGACGGAAACGTGTTGACCACCGATTAGTTTTTTGCTAATAACTCTTGCATCCTTCGACCGATTTCTTCGACTAAGAGCTCGATGGAAAGCTTATCTGTTCCTTTTCAGATGGCATTAACATATTTTACGAAAAGTCACAAGAAATAAAATTTTTTTGATCAAAACTAAAATATCCTCGAAATCATTGAAAAAGAAGTAGCTTATCAGACGAAAATATGCCTTATCTAATACGAGACATTAAAATTTTTTTAATTGCATAAATGGGTGGCATTTTATTGAGAATTAATAGTTTTTTACATGGACAGAATTAAAAGTTTTGTACATGGACAAAAAATTCGTTTAATTATTTCCCATTAAATACTAGAATTATAGACAATCGGCAGTAGGACGGAATCGTGTTGACCTTCGATTAGTTTTTTGCTAATATTTCTTGCATCCTTCGACCGACTTCTTCGACTAAGAGCTCGATGGAAAGTTTATCTGTTCCTCTTTCAGATGGCATTAACATATTTTAAGAAAAGTCATAAGAAATAAAATCAATCAAATGGATCAATGGGTGGCATTTTATTCAGAATTAATAGTTTTTTACATGGACAAAAAATTGGTTTAATTTTTTCCCATTAAATACTAGAATTACAGAAAAGTACTTTGCGAAAAGAATCGGCAGTAGGACGGAAACGTGTTGACAACCGATTAATTTTTGGTAATAACTCTTGCATCCTTCGACCGACTTCTTCGACTAAGAGCTCGATGGAAAGCTTATCTGTTCCTCTTTCAGATGGCATTAACATATTTTACGAAAAGTCGTAAGAAATACAATTTTTTTGATCAAAACTAAAATATCCTCGATATCGTTGAAGAAGAAGTACCTTATCAGACGAAATATGCCTTATCTAATATGAGACATTAAAATTTTTTTAATTGCATAAATGGGTGGCATTTTATTCAGAATGAATAGTTTTTTGCATGGGCAGAATTAATAGTTTTTTACATGGACAAAAAATTCGTTTAATTTTTTCCCATTAAATACTAGAATTATACAAAAGTACTTTGCGAAAAGAATCGGCAGTAGGACGGAAACGTGTTGACCACCGATTAGTTTTTTGCTAATATTTCTTGCATCCTTCGACCGACTTCTTCGACTAAGAGCTCGATGGAAAGTTTATCTGTTCCTCTTTCAGATGGCATTAACATATTTTAAAAAAAGTCATAAGAAATAAAATCAATCAAATGGATCAATGGGTGGCATTTTATTCAGAATTAATAGTTTCTTACATGGACAAAAAATTGGTTTAATTTTTTTCCATTAAATACTAGAATTATAGAAAAGTACTTTGAGAAAAGAATCGGCAGTAGGACGGAAACGTGTTGACCACCGATTAGTTTTTTGCTAATAACTCTTGCATCATTCGACCGACTTCTTCGACTAAGAGCTCGATGGAAAGTTTATCTGTTCCTCTTTCAGATGGCATTAACATTTTTTACGAAAAACCATAAGAAATAAAATTTTTTTGATCAAAACTAAAATATCCTCGATATCGTTGAAGAAGAAGTACCTTATCAGACGAAATATGCCTTATCTAATATGAGACATTAAAATTTTTTTAATTGCATAAATGGGTGGCATTTTATTCAGAATGAATAGTTTTTTGCATGGACAAAAAATTCGTTTAAATTTTTCCCATTAAATACTAGAATTATAGAAAAGTACTTTGCGAAAGGCGGAATCGTGTTGTCCACCGATTAGTTTTGTGCTAATAAGTCTTGCATATTTCGACCGACTTCTTCGAATAAGAGCTCAATGGAAAGGTTATCTGGCATTTTATTCAGAATTAATAGTTTTTTACATGGACAAAAAATTCGTTTAATTTTTTCCCATTAAATACTAGAATTATAGAAACGTACTTTGCGAAAAGAATCGGCAGTAGGACGGAAACGTGTTGACCACCGATTAGTTTTTTGGTAATAACTCTTGCATCCTTCGACCGACTTCTTCGACTAAGAGCTCGATGGAAAGCTTATCTGTTCTTCTTTCAGATGGAATTAACATATTTTACGAAAAGTCGTAAGAAATAAAATATTTTTGATCAAAACTAAAATATCCTCGAAATCATTGAAAAAGAAATCATTTTAATATTTTTAATTGCATAAATGGGCGGTATTTTATTCAGAATTAATAGTTTTTTACATGGGCAGAATTAATAGTTTTTTACATGGACAAAAAATTCGTTTAATTTTTTCCCATTAAATACTAGAATTATAGACAATCGGCAGTAGGACGGAATCGTGTTGACCACCGATTAGTTTTTTGCTAATAACTCTTGCATCCTTCGACCGACTTCTTCGACTAAGAGCTCGATGGAAAGCTTATCTGTTCCTTTTCAGATGGCATTAACATATTTTACGAAAAGTCACAAGAAATAAAATTTTTTTGATCAAAACTAAAATATCCTCGAAATCATTGAAAAAGAAGTAGCTTATCAGACGAAAATATGCCTTATCTAATACGAGACATTAAAATTTTTTTAATTGCATAAATGGGTGGCATTTTATTGAGAATTAATAGTTTTTTACATGGACAGAATTAAAAGTTTTTTACATGGACAAAAAATTCGTTTAATTTTTTCCCATTAAATACTAGAATTATAGACAATCGGCAGTAGGACGGAATCGTGTTGACCACCGATTAGTTTTTTGCTAATATTTCTTGCATCCTTCGACCGACTTCTTCGACTAAGAGCTCGATGGAAAGTTTATCTGTTCCTCTTTCAGATTGCATTAACATATTTTAAGAAAAGTCATAAGAAATACAATCAATCAAATGGATCAATGGGTGGCATTTTATTCAGAATTAATAGTTTTTTACATGGACAAAAAATTCGTTTAATTTTTTCCCATTAAATACTAGAATTATAGAAAAGTACTTTGCGAAAAGAATCGGCAGTAGGACGGAAACGTGTTGACCACCGATTAGTTTTTTGCTAATAACTCTTGCATCCTTCGACCGACTTCTTCGACTAAGAGCTCGATGGAAAGCTGATCTGTTCCTCTTTCAGATGGCATTAACATATTTTACGAAAAGTCGTAAGAAATACAATTTTTTTGATCAAAACTAAAATATCCTCGAAATCATTGAAGAAGAAGTACCTTTTCAGACGAAAATATGCCTTATCTAATATGAGACATTAAAATTTTTTTAATTGCATAAATAGGTGGCATTTTATTCAGAATTAATAGTTTTTTACATGGACAAAAAATTCGTTTAATTTTTTCCCATTAAATACTAGAATTATAGAAAAGTACTTAGCGAAAAGAATCGGCAGTAGGACGGAATCGTGTTGTCCACCGATTAGTTTTGTGCTAATAACTCTTGCATATTTCGACCGACTTCTTCGAATAAGAGCTCGATTGAAAGCTTATCTGGCATTTTATTAAGAATTAATAGTTTTTTACATGGACAAAAAATTCGTTTAATTTTTTCCCATTAAATACTAGAATTACAGAAAAGTACTTTGCGAAAAGAATCGGCAGTAGGACGGAAACGTGTTGACCACCGATTAGTTTTTTGCTAATAACTCTTGCATCCTTCGACCGACTTCTTCGACTAAGAGCTCGATGGAAAGCTTATCTGTTCTTCTTTCAGATGGAATTAACATATTTTACGAAAAGTCATAAGAAATAAAATTTTTTTTTATCAAAACTAAAATATCCTCGAAATCATTGAAAAAGAAGTACCTCATCAGACGAAAATATGCCTTATCTAATATGAGACATTTAAATTTTTTTAATTGCATAAATGGACGGCATATTATTCAGAATTAATAGTTTTTTACATGGACAAAAAATTCGTTTAATTTTTTCCCATTAAATACTAGAATTATAGAAAAGTACTTTGCGAAAAGAATCGGTAGTAGGACGGAAACGTGTTGTCCACCGATTAGTTTTTTGCTAATAACTCTTGCATCCTTCGACCGATTTCTTCGACTAAGAGCTCGATGGAAAGCTTATCTGTTCCTTTTCAGATGGCATTAATATATTTTACGAAAAGTCATAAGAAATAAAATTTTTTTGATCAAAACTAAAATATCCTCGAAATCATTGAAAAAGAAGTACCTTATCAGACGAAAATATGCCTTATCTAATAAGAGACATTTAAATTTTTTTAATTGCATAAATGGACGGCATTTTATTCAGAATTAATAGTTTTTTACATGGACAAACAATTCGTTTAATTTTTTCCCATTAAATACTAGAATTATAGACAATCGGCAGTAGGACGGAATCGTGTTGACCACCGATTAGTTTTTTGCTAATATTTCTTGCATCCTTCGACCGACTTCTTCGACTAAGAGCTCGATGGAAAGTTTATCTGTTCCTCTTTCAGATGGCATTAACATATTTTAAGAAAAGTCATAAGAAATAAAATCAATCAAATGGATCAATGGGTGGCATTTTATTCAGAATTAATAGTTTCTTACATGGACAAAAAATTGGTTTAATTTTTTTCCATTAAATACTAGAATTATAGAAAAGTACTTTGAGAAAAGAATCGGCAGTAGGACGGAATCGTGTTGACCACCGATTAGTTTTTTGGTTTTTCCATGGACAGAATTAAAAGTTTTTTACATGGACAAAAAATTGGTTTAATTTTTTCCCATTAAATACTAGAATTACAGAAAAGTACTTTGCGAAAAGAATCGGCAGTAGGACGGAAACGTGTTGACCACCGATTAGTTTTTTGCTAATAACTCTTGCATCCTTCGACCGACTTCTTCGACTAAGAGCTCGATGGAAAGCTTATCTGTTCCTCTTTCAGATGGCATTAACATATTTTACGAAAAGTCGTAAGAAATACAATTTTTTTGATCAAAACTAAAATATCCTCGATATCGTTGAAGAAGAAGTACCTTATAAGACGAAATATGCCTTATCTAATATGAGACATTAAAATTTTTTTAATTGCATAAATGGGTGGCATTTTATTCAGAATGAATAGTTATTTGCATGAACAAAAAATTCGTTTAATTTTTTCCCATTAAATACTAGAATTATAGAAAAGTACCTTGCGAAAAGAATCGGTAGTAGGACGGAAACGCGTTGACCACCGATTAGTTTTTTGCCAATAACTCTTGCGTCCTTCGACCGACTTCTTCGACTGAGAGCTCCATGGAAAGCTTATTTGTTCCTATTTCAGATGGCATTAACATATTTGACGAAAAGTCATAAGAAATAAAATTTTTTTGATCAAAACTAAAATATCCTCGAAAACATTGAAGAAGAAGTACCTTATCAGACGAAAATATGCCTTATCTAATAAGAGACATTTAAATTTTTTAATTGCTTAAATGGACGGCATTTTATTCAGAATTAATAGTTTTTTACATAGACAAAAAATTCGCTTAATTTGTTTTCATTAAATACTAGAACTATAGAAAAGTACTTTGAGAAAAGAATCGGCTGTAGGACGGAATCGTGTTGACCACCGATTAGTTTTTTGCTAATAACTCTTGCATCCTTCGACCGATTTCTTCGACTAAGAGCTCGATGGAAAGCTTATTTGTTCCTTTTCAGATGGCATTAACATATTTTACGAAAAGTCACAAGAAATAAAATTTTTTTGATCCAAACCAAAATATCCTCGAAATCATTGAAAAAGAAGTAGCTTATCAGACGAAAATATACCTTATCTAATAAGAGACATTTAAATTTTTTTAATTGCAAAATGGACGGCGTTTTATTCGGAATTAATAGTTTTTTACATGGACAAAAAATTCGCTTAATATTTTTCCATTTAATACTACACTATAAAAAAGTACTTTGAGAAAAGATTCGGCAGTAGGACGGAATCGTGTTGACCACCGATTAGTTTTTTGCTAATAACTCTTGCATCCTTCGACCGACTTCTTCGACTAAGAGCTCGATGCAAAGTTTATCTGTTCTTCTTTCAGATGGCATTAACATATTTTACGAAAAGTCGTAAGAAATAAATTTTTTTTTGATCAAAACTAAAATATCCTCGAAATCATTGAAAAAGAAGTAGCTTATCAGACGAAAATAGGCCTTATCTTATAAGAGACATTTAAATTTTTTTAATTGCATAAATTAATTCAGAATTAATAGTTTTTTACATGGAATGGAAAATTCGTTTAATTTTTTCCCATTAAATACTAGAATTATAGAAAAGTACTTTGAGAAAACAATCGGCAGTAGGACGGAATCGTGTTGACCACCGATTAGTTTTTTGCTAATAACTCTTGCATCCTTCGACCGATTTCTTCGACTAAGAGCTCGATGGAAAGCTTATTTGTTCCTTTTCAGATGGCATTAACATATTTTACGAAAAGTCACAAGAAATAAAATTTTTTTGATCAAAACTAAAATATCCTCGAAATCATTGAGAAAGAAGTAGCTTATCAGACGAAAATATGCCTTATCTTATAAGAGACATTTAAATTTTTTATTTGCATAATTGGGCGGTATTTTATTCAGAATAAATAGTTTTTTACATGGACAGAATTAAAAGTTTTTTACATGGACAAAAAATTCGTTTAATTTTTTCCCATTAAATACTAGAATTATAGAAAAGTACTTTGAGAAAAGAATCGGCAGTAGGACGGAATCGTGTTGACCACCGATTAGTTTTTTGCTAATATTTCTTGCATCCTTCGACCGACTTCTTCGACTAAGAGCTCGATGCAAAGTTTATCTGTTCTTCTTTCAGATGGCATTAACATATTTCACGAAAAGTCATAAGAAATAAAATTTTTTTGACCAAAACTAAAATATCCTCGAAATCATTGAAAAAGAAGTACCTCATCAGACGAAAATATGCCTTATCTAATATGAGACATTTAAATTTTTTTAATTGCATAAATGGACGCCATTTTATTCAGAATTAATAGTTTTTTACATGGACAAAAAATTCGTTTAATTTTTTCCCATTAAATACTAGAATTATAGAAAAGTACTTAGCGAAAAGAATCGGCAGTAGGACGGAATCGTGTTGTCCACCGATTAGTTTTGTGTTAATAACTCTTGCATATTTCGACCGACTTCTTCGAATAAGAGCTCGATGGAAAGCTTATCTGGCATTTTATTAAGAATTAATAGTTTTTTACATGGACAAAAAATTCGTTTAATTTTTTCCCATTAAATACTAGAATTATAGAAACGTACTTTGCGAAAAGAATCGGCAGTAGGACGGAAACGTGTTGACCACCGATTAGTTTTTTGCTAATAACTCTTGCATCCTTCGACCGACTTCTTCGACTAAGAGCTCGATGGAAATCTTATCTGTTCTTCTTTCAGATGGAATTAACATATTTTACGAAAAGTCATAAGAAATAAAATTTTTTTTTATCAAACCTAAAATATCCTCGAAATCATTGAAAAAGAAGTACCTCATCAGACGAAAATATGCCTTATCTAATATGAGACATTTAAATTTTTTTAATTGCATAAATGGACGCCATTTTATTCAGAATTAATAGTTTTTTACATGGACAAAAAATTCGTTTAATTTTTTCCCATTAAATACTAGAATTATAGAAAAGTACTTTGCGAAAAGAATCGGTAGTAGGACGGAAACGTGTTGTCCACCGATTAGTTTTTTGCTAATAACTCTTGCATCCTTCGACCGATTTCTTCGACTAAGAGCTCGATGGAAAGCTTATCTGTTCCTTTTCAGATGGCATTAACATATTTTAAGAAAAGTCATAAGAAATAAAATCAATCAAATGGATCAATGGGTGGCATTTTATTCAGAATTAATAGTTTCTTACATGGACAAAAAATTGGTTTAATTTTTTTCCATTAAATACTAGAATTATAGACAATCGGCAGTAGGACGGAATCGTGTTGACCACCGATTAGTTTATTGCTAATATTTCTTGCATCCTTCGACCGACTTCTTCGACTAAGAGCTCGATGGAAAGTTTATCTGTTCCTCTTTCAGATG
This sequence comes from Phortica okadai, assembly GCA_034638295.1. NCBI lineage: Eukaryota > Metazoa > Arthropoda > Insecta > Diptera > Drosophilidae > Phortica > Phortica okadai. The sequence continues at coordinate 24,102,943 of CM067850.1, read as the reverse complement.
GCATTAACATATTTTAAGAAAAGTCATAAGAAATAAAATCAATCAAATGGATCAATGGGTGGCATTTTATTCAGAATTAATAGTTTCTTACATGGACAAAAAATTGGTTTAATTTTTTTCCATTAAATACTATAATTATAGAAAAGTACTTTGAGAAAAGAATCGGCAGTAGGACGGAATCGTGTTGACCACCGATTAGTTTTTTGCTTTTTCCATGAACAGAATTAAAAGTTTTTTACATGGACAAAAAATTGGTTTAATTTTTTCCCATTAAATACTAGAATTACAGAAAAGTACTTTGCGAAAAGAATCGGCAGTAGGACGGAAACGTGTTGACCACCGATTAGTTTTTTGCTAATAACTCTTGCATCCTTCGACCGACTTCTTCGACTAAGAGCTCGATGGAAAGCTTATCTGTTCCTCTTTCAGATGGCATCAACATATTTTACGAAAAGTCGTAAGAAATACAATTTTTTTGATCAAAACTAAAATATCCTCGATATCGTTGAAGAAGAAGTACCTTATAAGACGAAATATGCCTTATCTAATATGAGACATTAAAATTTTTTTAATTGCATAAATGGGTGGCATTTTATTCAGAATGAATAGTTATTTGCATGAACAAAAAATTCGTTTAATTTTTTCCCATTAAATACTAGAATTATAGAAAAGTACCTTGCGAAAAGAATCGGTAGTAGGACGGAAACGCGTTGACCACCGATTAGTTTTTTGCCAATAACTCTTGCGTCCTTCGAACGACTTCTTCGACTGAGAGCTCGATGGAAAGCTTATCTGCTCCTCTTTCAGATGGCATTAACATATTTGACGAAAAGTCATAAGAAATAAAATTTTTTTGATCAAAACTAAAATATCCTCGAAAACATTGAAGAAGAAGTACCTTATCAGACGAAAATATGCCTTATCTAATAAGAGACATTTAAATTTTTTAATTGCATAAATGGACGGCATTTTATTCAGAATTAATAGTTTTTTACATAGACAAAAAATTCGCTTAATTTGTTTTCATTAAATACTAGAACTATAGAAAAGTACTTTGAGAAAAGAATCGGCAGTAGGACGGAATCGTGTTGACCACCGATTAGTTTTTTGCTAATAACTCTTGCATCCTTCGACCGATTTCTTCGACTAAGAGCTCGATGGAAAGCTTATTTGTTCCTTTTCAGATGGCATTAACATATTTTACGAAAAGTCACAAGAAATAAAATTTTTTTGATCAAAACCAAAATATCCTCGAAATCATTGAAAAAGAAGTAGCTTATCAGACGAAAATATGCCTTATCTAATAAGAGACATTTAAATTTTTTTAATTGCAAAATGGACGGCGTTTTATTCGGAATTAATAGTTTTTTACATGGACAAAAAATTCGCTTAATATTTTTCCATTTAATACTACACTATAAAAAAGTACTTTGAGAAAAGATTCGGCAGTAGGACGGAATCGTGTTGACCACCGATTAGTTTTTTGCTAATAACTCTTGCATCCTTCGACCGACTTCTTCGACTAAGAGCTCGATGCAAAGTTTATCTGTTCTTCTTTCAGATGGCATTAACATATTTTACGAAAAGTCGTAAGAAATAAATTTTTTTTTGATCAAAACTAAAATATCCTCGAAATCATTGAAAAAGAAGTAGCTTATCAGACGAAAATAGGCCTTATCTTATAAGAGACATTTAAATTTTTTTAATTGCATAAATTAATTCAGAATTAATAGTTTTTTACATGGAATGGAAAATTCGTTTAATTTTTTCCCATTAAATACTAGAATTATAAAAAAGTACTTTGAGAAAAGATTCGGCAGTAGGACGGAATCCTGTTGACCACCGACTAATTTTTTGCTTATATTTCTTGCATCCTTCGACCGACTTCTTCGACGAAGAGCTCGATGGAAAGCTTATCTGATCCTCTTTCAGATTGCGTTAACATATTTCACGAAAAGTCATAAGAAATAAAATTTTTTTGATCAAAACTAAAATATCCTCGAAATCATTGAAGAAGAAGTACCTTTTCAGACGAAAATATGCCTTATCTAATATGAGACATTAAAATTTTTTTAATTGCATAAATGGGTGGCATTTTATTCAGAATTAATAGTTTTTTACATGGACAAAAAATTCGTTTAATTTTTTCCCATTAAATACTAGAATTATAGAAAAGTACTTAGCGAAAAGAATCGGCAGTACGACGGAATCGTGTTGTCCACCGATTAGTTTTGTGCTAATAACTCTTGCATATTTCGACCGACTTCTTCGAATAAGAGCTCGATGGAAAGCTTATCTGGCATTTTATTCAGAATTAATAGTTTTTTACATGGACAAAAAATTGATTTAATTTTTTCCCATTAAATACTAGAATTACAGAAAAGTACTTTGCGAAAAGAATCGGCAGTAGGACGGAAACGTGTTAACAACCGATTAGTTTTTTGCTAATAACTCTTGCATCCTTCGACCGACTTCTTCGACTAAGAGCTCGATGGAAAGCTTATCTGTTCTTCTTTCAGATGGAATTAAGATATTTTACGAAAAGTCGTAAGAAATAAAATCTTTTTTGATCAAAGCTAAAATATCCTCGAAATCATTGAAAAAGAAAACATTTTAATATTTTTAATTGCATAAATGGGCGGTATTTTATTCAGAATTAATAGTTTTTTACATGGGCAGAATTAATAGTTTTTTACATGGACAAAAAATTCGTTTAATTTTTTCCCATTAAATACTAGAATTATAGACAATCGGCAGTAGGACGGAATCGTGTTGACCACCGATTAGTTTTTTGCTAATAACTCTTGCATCCTTCGACCGACTTCTTCGACTAAGAGCTCGATGGAAAGCTTATCTGTTCCTTTTCAGATGGCATTAACATATTTTACGAAAAGTCACAAGAAATAAAATTTTTTTGATCAAAACTAAAATATCCTCGAAATCATTGAAAAAGAAGTAGCTTATCAGACGAAAATATGCCTTATCTAATACGAGACATTAAAATTTTTTTAATTGCATAAATGGGTGGCATTTTATTGAGAATTAATAGTTTTTTACATGGACAGAATTAAAAGTTTTTTACATGGACAAAAAATTCGTTTAATTTTTTCCCATTAAATACTAGAATTATAGACAATCGGCAGTAGGACGGAATCGTGTTGACCACCGATTAGTTTTTTGCTAATATTTCTTGCATCCTTCGACCGACTTCTTCGACTAAGAGCTCGATGGAAAGTTTATCTGTTCCTCTTTCAGATGGCATTAACATATTTTAAGAAAAGTCATAAGAAATAAAATCAATCAAATGGATCAATGAGTGGCATTTTATTCAGAATTAACAGTTTTTTACATGGACAAAAAATTGGTTTAATTTTTTCCCATTAAATACTAGAATTACAGAAAAGTACTTTGCGAAAAGAATCGGCAGTAGGACGGAAACGTGTTGACAACCGATTAGTTTTTTGCTTATAACTCTTGCATCCTTCGACCGATTTCTTCGACTAAGAGCTCGATGGAAAGCTTATCTGTTCCTCTTTCAGATGACATTAACATATTTTACGAAAAGTCGTAAGAAATAAAATCTTTTTTGATCAAAACTAAAATATCCTCGAAATCATTGAAAAAGAAAACATTTTAATATTTTTAATTGCATAAATGGGCGGTATTTTATTCAGAATTAATAGTTTTTTACATGGGCAGAATTAATAGTTTTTTACATGGACAAAAAATTCGTTTAATTTTTTCCCATTAAATACTAGAATTATACAAAAGTACTTTGCGAAAAGAATCGGCAGTAGGACGGAAACGTGTTGACCACCGATTAGTTTTTTGCTAATAACTCTTGCATCCTTCGACCGACTTCTTCGACTAAGAGCTCGATGGAAAGTTTATCTGTTCCTTTTTCAGATGGCATTAACATATTTTAAGAAAAGTCATAAGAAATAAAATTTTTTTGATCAAAACTAAAATATCCTCGATATCGTTGAAGAAGAAGTACCTTATCAGACGAAATATGCCTAATCTAATATGAGACATTAAAATTTTTTTAATTGCATAAATGGGTGGCATTTTATTCAGAATGAATAGTTTTTTGCATGAACAAAAAATTCGTTTAATTTTTTCCCATTAAATACTAGAATTATAGAAAAGTACCTTGCGAAATGAATCGGTAGTAGGACGGAAACGCGTTGACCACCGACTAATTTTTTGCTTATATTTCTTGCATCCTTCGACCGACTTCTTCGACGAAGAGCTCGATGGAAAGCTTATGTGATCCTCTTTCAGATTGCATTAACATATTTCACGAAAAGTCATAAGAAATAAAATTTTTTTGATCAAAACTAAAATATCCTCGAAATCATTGAAGAAGAAGTACCTTTTCAGACGAAAATATGCCTTATCTAATATGAGACATTAAAATTTTTTTAATTGCATAAATGGGTGGCATTTTATTCAGAATTAATAGTTTTTTACATGGACAAAAAATTCGTTTAATTTTTTCCCATTAAATACTAGAATTATAGAAAAGTACTTAGCGAAAAGAATCGGCAGTAGGACGGAATCGTGTTGTCCACCGATTAGTTTTGTGCTAATAACTCTTGCATATTTCGACCGACTTCTTCGAATAAGAGCTCGATGGAAAGCTTATCTGGCATTTTATTCAGAATTAATAGTTTTTTACATGGACAAAAAATTCGTTTAATTTTTACCCATTAAATACTAGAATTATAGAAACGTACCTTGCGAAAAGAATCGGCAGTAGGACGGAAACGTGTTGACCACCGATTAGTTTTTTGCTAATAACTCTTGCATCCTTCGACCGACTTCTTCGACTAAGAGCTCGATGGAAAGCTTATCTGTTCTTCTTTCAGATGGAATTAACATATTTTACGAAAAGTCGTAAGAAATAAAATCTTTTTTGATCAAAACTAAAATATCCTCGAAATCATTGAAAAAGAAAACATTTTAATATTTTTAATTGCATAAATGGGCGGTATTTTATTCAGAATTAATAGTTTTTTACATGGGCAGAATTAATAGTTTTTTACCTGGACAAAAAATTCGTTTAATTTTTTCCCATTAAATACTAGAATTATAGACAATCGGCAGTAGGACGGAATCGTGTTGACCACCGATTAGTTTTTTGCTAATAACTCTTGCATCCTTCGACCGACTTCTTCGACTAAGAGCTCGATGGAAAGCTTATCTGTTCCTTTTCAGATGGGCATTAACATATTTTACGAAAAGTCACAAGAAATAAAATTTTTTTGATCAAAACTAAAATATCCTCGAAATCATTGAAAAAGAAGTAGCTTATCAGACGAAAATATGCCTTATCTAATACGAGACATTAAAATTTTTTTAATTGCATAAATGGGTGGCATTTTATTGAGAATTAATAGTTTTTTACATGGACAGAATTAAAAGTTTTTTACATGGACAAAAAATTCGTTTAATTTTTTCTCATTAAATACTAGAATTATAGACAATCGGCAGTAGGACGGAATCGTGTTGACCACCGATTAGTTTTTTGCTAATATTTCTTGCATCCTTCGACCGACTTCTTCGACTAAGAGCTCGATGGAAAGTTTATCTGTTCCTCTTTCAGATGGCATTAACATATTTTAAGAAAAGTCATAAGAAATAAAATCAATCAAATGGATCAATGGATGGCATTTTATTCAGAATTAATAGTTTTTTACATGGACAAAAAATTGGTTTAATTTTTTCCCATTAAATACTAGAATTACAGAAAAGTACTTTGCGAAAAGAATCGGCAGTAGGACGGAAACGTGTTGACAACCGATTAGTTTTTTGCTAATAACTCTTGCATCCTTCGACCGATTTCTTGGACTAAGAGCTCGATGGAAAGCTTATCTGTTCCTCTTTCAGATGGCATTAACATATTTTACGAAAAGTCGTAAGAAATAAAATCTTTTTTGATCAAAACTAAAATATCCTCGAAGTCATTGAAAAAGAAAACATTTTAATATTTTTAATTGCATAAATGGGCGGTATTTTATTCAGAATTAATAGTTTTTTACATGGGCAGAATTAATAGTTTTTTACATGGACAAAAAATTCGTTTAATTTTTTCCCATTAAATACTAGAATTATACAAAAGTACTTTGCGAAAAGAATCGGCAGTATTACGGAAACGTGTTGACCACCGATTAGTTTTGTGCTAATAACTCTTGCATATTTCGACCGACTTCTTCGAATAAGAGCTCGATGGAAAGCTTATCTGGCATTTTATTCAGAATTAATAGTTTTTTACATGGACAAAAAATTGATTTAATTTTTTCCCATTAAATACTAGAATTACAGAAAAGTACTTTGCGAAAAGAATCGGCAGTACGACGGAATCGTGTTGTCCACCGATTAGTTTTGTGCTAATAACTCTTGCATATTTCGACCGACTTCTTCGAATAAGAGCTCGATGGAAAGCTTATCTGGCATTTTATTCAGAATTAATAGTTTTTTACATGGACAAAAAATTGATTTAATTTTTTCCCATTAAATACTAGAATTACAGAAAAGTACTTTGCGAAAAGAATCGGCAGTAGGACGGAAACGTGTTAACAACCGATTAGTTTTTTGCTAATAACTCTTGCATCCTTCGACCGACTTCTTTGACTAAGAGCTCGATGGAAAGCTTATGTGATCCTCTTTCAGATTGCATTAACATATTTCACGAAAAGTCATAAGAAATAAAATTTTTTTGATCAAAACTAAAATATCCTCGAAATCATTGAAGAAGAAGTACCTTTTCAGACGAAAATATGCCTTATCTAATATGAGACATTAAAATTTTTTTAATTGCATAAATGGGTGGCATTTTATTCAGAATTAATAGTTTTTTACATGGACAAAAAATTCGTTTAATTTTTTCCCATTAAATACTAGAATTATAGAAAAGTACTTAGCGAAAAGAATCGGCAGTACGACGGAATCGTGTTGTCCACCGATTAGTTTTGTGCTAATAACTCTTGCATATTTCGACCGACTTCTTCGAATAAGAGCTCGATGGAAAGCTTATCTGGCATTTTATTCAGAATTAATAGTTTTTTACATGGACAAAAAATTGATTTAATTTTTTCCCATTAAATACTAGAATTACAGAAAAGTACTTTGCGAAAAGAATCGGCAGTAGGACGGAAACGTGTTAACAACCGATTAGTTTTTTGCTAATAACTCTTGCATCCTTCGACCGACTTCTTTGACTAAGAGCTCGATGGAAAGCTTATCTGTTCTTCTTTCAGATGGAATTAACATATTTTACGAAAAGTCGTAAGAAATAAAATCTTTTTTGATCAAAACTAAAATATCCTCGAAATCATTGAAAAAGAAAACATTTTAATATTTTTAATTGCATAAATGGGCGGTATTTTATTCAGAATTAATAGTTTTTTACATGGGCAGAATTAATAGTTTTTTACATGGACAAAAAATTCGTTTAATTTTTTCCCATTAAATACTAGAATTATAGACAATCGGCAGTAGGACGGAATCGTGTTGACCACCGATTAGTTTTTTGCTAATAACTCTTGCATCCTTCGACCGACTTCTTCGACTAAGAGCTCGATGGAAAGCTTATCTGTTCCTTTTCAGATGGCATTAACATATTTTACGAAAAGTCACAAGAAATAAAATTTTTTTGATCAAAACTAAAATATCCTCGAAATCATTGAAAAAGAAGTAGCTTATCAGACGAAAATATGCCTTATCTAATACGAGACATTAAAATTTTTTTAATTGCATAAATGGGTGGCATTTTATTGAGAATTAATAGTTTTTTACATGGACAGAATTAAAAGTTTTTTACATGGACAAAAAATTCGTTTAATTTTTTCCCATTAAATACTAGAATTATAGACAATCGGCAGTAGGACGGAATCGTGTTGACCACCGATTAGTTTTTTGCTAATATTTCTTGCATCCTTCGACCGACTTCTTCGACTAAGAGCTCGATGGAAAGTTTATCTGTTCCTCTTTCAGATGGCATTAACATATTTTAAGAAAAGTCATAAGAAATAAAATCAATCAAATGGATCAATGAGTGGCATTTTATTCAGAATTAACAGTTTTTTACATGGACAAAAAATTGGTTTAATTTTTTCCCATTAAATACTAGAATTACAGAAAAGTACTTTGCGAAAAGAATCGGCAGTAGGACGGAAACGTGTTGACAACCGATTAGTTTTTTGCTAATAACTCTTGCATCCTTCGACCGATTTCTTCGACTAAGAGCTCGATGGAAAGCTTATCTGTTCCTCTTTCAGATGACATTATCATATTTTACGAAAAGTCGTAAGAAATAAAATCTTTTTTGATCAAAACTAAAATATCCTCGAAATCATTGAAAAAGAAAACATTTTAATATTTTTAATTGCATAAATGGGCGGTATTTTATTCAGAATTAATAGTTTTTTACATGGGCAGAATTAATAGTTTTTTACATGGACAAAAAATTCGTTTAATTTTTTCCCATTAAATACTAGAATTATACAAAAGTACTTTGCGAAAAGAATCGGCAGTATTACGGAAACGTGTTGACCACCGATTAGTTTTTTGCTAATAACTCTTGCATCCTTCGACCGACTTCTTCGACTAAGAGCTCGATGGAAAGTTTATCTGTTCCTCTTTCAGATGGCATTAACATATTTTAAGAAAAGTCATAAGAAATACAATTTTTTTGATCAAAACTAAAATATCCTCGATATCGTTGAAGAAGAAGTACCTTATCAGACGAAATATGCCTAATCTAATATGAGACATTAAAATTTTTTTAATTGCATAAATGGGTGGCATTTTATTCAGAATGAATAGTTTTTTGCATGAACAAAAAATTCGTTTAATTTTTTCCCATTAAATACTAGAATTATAGAAAAGTACCTTGCGAAATGAATCGGTAGTAGGACGGAAACGCGTTGACCACCGACTAATTTTTTGCTTATATTTCTTGCATCCTTCGACCGACTTCTTCGACGAAGAGCTCGATGGAAAGCTTATGTGATCCTCTTTCAGATTGCATTAACATATTTCACGAAAAGTCATAAGAAATAAAATTTTTTTGATCAAAACTAAAATATCCTCGAAATCATTGAAGAAGAAGTACCTTTTCAGACGAAAATATGCCTTATCTAATATGAGACATTAAAATTTTTTTAATTGCATAAATGGGTGGCATTTTATTCAGAATTAATAGTTTTTTACATGGACAAAAAATTCGTTTAATTTTTTCCCATTAAATACTAGAATTATAGAAAAGTACTTAGCGAAAAGAATCGGCAGTAGGACGGAATCGTGTTGTCCACCGATTAGTTTTGTGCTAATAACTCTTGCATATTTCGACCGACTTCTTCGAATAAGAGCTCGATGGAAAGCTTATCTGGCATTTTATTCAGAATTAATAGTTTTTTACATGGACAAAAAATTCGTTTAATTTTTACCCATTAAATACTAGAATTATAGAAACGTACTTTGCGAAAAGAATCGGCAGTAGGACGGAAACGTGTTGACCACCGATTAGTTTTTTGCTAATAACTCTTGCATCCTTCGACCGACTTCTTCGACTAAGAGCTCGATGGAAAGCTTATCTGTTCTTCTTTCAGATGGAATTAACATATTTTACGAAAAGTCGTAAGAAATAAAATCTTTTTTGATCAAAACTAAAATATCCTCGAAATCATTGAAAAAGAAAACATTTTAATATTTTTAATTGCATAAATGGGCGGTATTTTATTCAGAATTAATAGTTTTTTACATGGGCAGAATTAATAGTTTTTTACCTGGACAAAAAATTCGTTTAATTTTTTCCCATTAAATACTAGAATTATAGACAATCGGCAGTAGGACGGAATCGTGTTGACCACCGATTAGTTTTTTGCTAATATTTCTTGCATCCTTCGACCGACTTCTTCGACTAAGAGCTCGATGGAAAGTTTATCTGTTCCTTTTCAGATGGCATTAACATATTTTACGAAAAGTCACAAGAAATAAAATTTTTTTGATCAAAACTAAAATATCCTCGAAATCATTGAAAAAGAAGTAGCTTATCAGACGAAAATATGCCTTATCTAATACGAGACATTAAAATTTTTTTAATTGCATAAATGGGTGGCATTTTATTGAGAATTAATAGTTTTTTACATGGACAGAATTAAAAGTTTTTTACATGGACAAAAAATTCGTTTAATTGTTTCTCATTAAATACTAGAATTATAGACAATCGGCAGTAGGACGGAATCGTGTTGACCACCGATTAGTTTTTTGCTAATATTTCTTGCATCCTTCGACCGACTTCTTCGACTAAGAGCTCGATGGAAAGTTTATCTGTTCCTCTTTCAGATGGCATTAACATATTTTAAGAAAAGTCATAAGAAATAAAATCAATCAAATGGATCAATGGATGGCATTTTATTCAGAATTAATAGTTTTTTACATGGACAAAAAATTGGTTTAATTTTTTCCCATTAAATACTAGAATTACAGAAAAGTACTTTGCGAAAAGAATCGGCAGTAGGACGGAAACGTGTTGACAACCGATTAGTTTTTTGCTAATAACTCTTGCATCCTTCGACCGATTTCTTGGACTAAGAGCTCGATGGAAAGCTTATCTGTTCCTCTTTCAGATGGCATTAACATATTTTACGAAAAGTCGTAAGAAATAAAATCTTTTTTGATCAAAACTAAAATATCCTCGAAGTCATTGAAAAAGAAAACATTTTAATATTTTTAATTGCATAAATGGGCGGTATTTTATTCAGAATTAATAGTTTTTTACATGGGCAGAATTAATAGTTTTTTACATGGACAAAAAATTCGTTTAATTTTTTCCCATTAAATACTAGAATTATACAAAAGTACTTTGCGAAAAGAATCGGCAGTATTACGGAAACGTGTTGACCACCGATTAGTTTTTTGCTAATAACTCTTGCATATTTCGACCGACTTCTTCGAATAAGAGCTCGATGGAAAGCTTATCTGGCATTTTATTCAGAATTAATAGTTTTTTACATGGACAAAAAATTAATTTAATTTTTTCCCATTAAATACTAGAATTACAGAAAAGTACTTTGCGAAAAGAATCGGCAGTACGACGGAATCGTGTTGTCCACCGATTAGTTTTGTGCTAATAACTCTTGCATATTTCGACCGACTTCTTCGAATAAGAGCTCGATGGAAAGCTTATCTGGCATTTTATTCAGAATTAATAGTTTTTTACATGGACAAAAAATTGATTTAATTTTTTCCCATTAAATACTAGAATTACAGAAAAGTACTTTGCGAAAAGAATCGGCAGTAGGACGGAAACGTGTTAACAACCGATTAGTTTTTTGCTAATAACTCTTGCATCCTTCGACCGACTTCTTCGACTAAGAGCTCGATGGAAAGCTTATGTGATCCTCTTTCAGATTGCATTAACATATTTCACGAAAAGTCATAAGAAATAAAATTTTTTTGATCAAAACTAAAATATCCTCGAAATCATTGAAGAAGAAGTACCTTTTCAGACGAAAATATGCCTTATCTAATATGAGACATTAAAATTTTTTTAATTGCATAAATGGGTGGCATTTTATTCAGAATTAATAGTTTTTTACATGGACAAAAAATTCGTTTAATTTTTTCCCATTAAATACTAGAATTATAGAAAAGTACTTAGCGAAAAGAATCGGCAGTACGACGGAATCGTGTTGTCCACCGATTAGTTTTGTGCTAATAACTCTTGCATATTTCGACCGACTTCTTCGAATAAGAGCTCGATGGAAAGCTTATCTGGCATTTTATTCAGAATTAATAGTTTTTTACATGGACAAAAAATTGATTTAATTTTTTCCCATTAAATACTAGAATTACAGAAAAGTACTTTGCGAAAAGAATCGGCAGTAGGACGGAAACGTGTTAACAACCGATTAGTTTTTTGCTAATAACTCTTGCATCCTTCGACCGACTTCTTCGACTAAGAGCTCGATGGAAAGCTTATCTGTTCTTCTTTCAGATGGAATTAACATATTTTACGAAAAGTCGTAAGAAATAAAATCTTTTTTGATCAAAACTAAAATATCCTCGAAATCATTGAAAAAGAAAACATTTTAATATTTTTAATTGCATAAATGGGCGGTATTTTATTCAGAATTAATAGTTTTTTACATGGGCAGAATTAATAGTTTTTTACATGGACAAAAAATTCGTTTAATTTTTTCCCATTAAATACTAGAATTATAGACAATCGGCAGTAGGACGGAATCGTGTTGACCACCGATTAGTTTTTTGCTAATAACTCTTGCATCCTTCGACCGACTTCTTCGACTAAGAGCTCGATGGAAAGCTTATCTGTTCCTTTTCAGATGGCATTAACATATTTTACGAAAAGTCACAAGAAATAAAATTTTTTTGATCAAAACTAAAATATCCTCGAAATCATTGAAAAAGAAGTAGCTTATCAGACGAAAATATGCCTTATCTAATACGAGACATTAAAATTTTTTTAATTGCATAAATGGGTGGCATTTTATTGAGAATTAATAGTTTTTTACATGGACAGAATTAAAAGTTTTTTACATGGACAAAAAATTCGTTTAATTTTTTCCCATTAAATACTAGAATTATAGACAATCGGCAGTAGGACGGAATCGTGTTGACCACCGATTAGTTTTTTGCTAATATTTCTTGCATCCTTCGACCGACTTCTTCGACTAAGAGCTCGATGGAAAGTTTATCTGTTCCTCTTTCAGATGGCATTAACATATTTTAAGAAAAGTCATAAGAAATAAAATCAATCAAATGGATCAATGAGTGGCATTTTATTCAGAATTAACAGTTTTTTACATGGACAAAAAATTGGTTTAATTTTTTCCCATTAAATACTAGAATTACAGAAAAGTACTTTGCGAAAAGAATCGGCAGTAGGACGGAAACGTGTTGACAACCGATTAGTTTTTTGCTAATAACTCTTGCATCCTTCGACCGATTTCTTCGACTAAGAGCTCGATGGAAAGCTTATCTGTTCCTCTTTCAGATGACATTAACATATTTTACGAAAAGTCGTAAGAAATAAAATCTTTTTTGATCAAAACTAAAATATCCTCGAAATCATTGAAAAAGAAAACATTTTAATATTTTTAATTGCATAAATGGGCGGTATTTTATTCAGAATTAATAGTTTTTTACATGGGCAGAATTAATAGTTTTTTACATGGACAAAAAATTCGTTTAATTTTTTCCCATTAAATACTAGAATTATACAAAAGTACTTTGCGAAAAGAATCGGCAGTAGGACGGAAACGTGTTGACCACCGATTAGTTTTTTGCTAATAACTCTTGCATCCTTCGACCGACTTCTTCGACTAAGAGCTCGATGGAAAGTTTATCTGTTCCTCTTTCAGATGGCATTAACATATTTTAAGAAAAGTCATAAGAAATACAATTTTTTTGATCAAAACTAAAATATCCTCGATATCGTTGAAGAAGAAGTACCTTATCAGACGAAATATGCCTAATCTAATATGAGACATTAAAATTTTTTTAATTGCATAAATGGGTGGCATTTTATTCAGAATGAATAGTTTTTTGCATGAACAAAAAATTCGTTTAATTTTTTCCCATTAAATACTAGAATTATAGAAAAGTACCTTGCGAAATGAATCGGTAGTAGGACGGAAACGCGTTGACCACCGACTAATTTTTTGCTTATATTTCTTGCATCCTTCGACCGACTTCTTCGACGAAGAGCTCGATGGAAAGCTTATGTGATCCTCTTTCAGATTGCATTAACATATTTCACGAAAAGTCATAAGAAATAAAATTTTTTTGATCAAAACTAAAATATCCTCGAAATCATTGAAGAAGAAGTACCTTTTCAGACGAAAATATGCCTTATCTAATATGAGACATTAAAATTTTTTTAATTGCATAAATGGGTGGCATTTTATTCAGAATTAATAGTTTTTTACATGGACAAAAAATTCGTTTAATTTTTTCCCATTAAATACTAGAATTATAGAAAAGTACTTAGCGAAAAGAATCGGCAGTAGGACGGAATCGTGTTGTCCACCGATTAGTTTTGTGCTAATAACTCTTGCATATTTCGACCGACTTCTTCGAATAAGAGCTCGATGGAAAGCTTATCTGGCATTTTATTCAGAATTAATAGTTTTTTACATGGACAAAAAATTCGTTTAATTTTTACCCATTAAATACTAGAATTATAGAAACGTACTTTGCGAAAAGAATCGGCAGTAGGACGGAAACGTGTTGACCACCGATTAGTTTTTTGCTAATAACTCTTGCATCCTTCGACCGACTTCTTCGACTAAGAGCTCGATGGAAAGCTTATCTGTTCTTCTTTCAGATGGAATTAACATATTTTACGAAAAGTCGTAAGAAATAAAATCTTTTTTGATCAAAACTAAAATATCCTCGAAATCATTGAAAAAGAAAACATTTTAATATTTTTAATTGCATAAATGGGCGGTATTTTATTCAGAATTAATAGTTTTTTACATGGGCAGAATTAATAGTTTTTTACCTGGACAAAAAATTCGTTTAATTTTTTCCCATTAAATACTAGAATTATAGACAATCGGCAGTAGGACGGAATCGTGTTGACCACCGATTAGTTTTTTGCTAATAACTCTTGCATCCTTCGACCGACTTCTTCGACTAAGAGCTCGATGGAAAGCTTATCTATTCCTTTTCAGATGGCATTAACATATTTTACGAAAAGTCACAAGAAATAAAATTTTTTTGATCAAAACTAAAATATCCTCGAAATCATTGAAAAAGAAGTAGCTTATCAGACGAAAATATGCCTTATCTAATACGAGACATTAAAATTTTTTTAATTGCATAAATGGGTGGCATTTTATTGAGAATTAATAGTTTTTTACATGGACAGAATTAAAAGTTTTTTACATGGACAAAAAATTCGTTTAATTTTTTCTCATTAAATACTAGAATTATAGACAATCGGCAGTAGGACGAAATCGTGTTGACCACCGATTAGTTTTTTGCTAATATTTCTTGCATCCTTCGACCGACTTCTTCGACTAAGAGCTCGATGGAAAGTTTATCTGTTCCTCTTTCAGATGGCATTAACATATTTTAAGAAAAGTCATAAGAAATAAAATCAATCAAATGGATCAATGGATGGCATTTTATTCAGAATTAATAGTTTTTTACATGGACAAAAAATTGGTTTAATTTTTTCCCATTAAATACTAGAATTACAGAAAAGTACTTTGCGAAAAGAATCGGCAGTAGGACGGAAACGTGTTGACAACCGATTAGTTTTTTGCTAATAACTCTTGCATCCTTCGACCGATTTCTTGGACTAAGAGCTCGATGGAAAGCTTATCTGTTCCTCTTTCAGATGGCATTAACATATTTTACGAAAAGTCGTAAGAAATAAAATCTTTTTTGATCAAAACTAAAATATCCTCGAAGTCATTGAAAAAGAAAACATTTTAATATTTTTAATTGCATAAATGGGCGGTATTTTATTCAGAATTAATAGTTTTTTACATGGGCAGAATTAATAGTTTTTTACATGGACAAAAAATTCGTTTAATTTTTTCCCATTAAATACTAGAATTATACAAAAGTACTTTGCGAAAAGAATCGGCAGTATTACGGAAACGTGTTGACCACCGATTAGTTTTTTGCTAATAACTCTTGCATCCTTCGACCGACTTCTTCGACTAAGAGATCGATGGAAAGTTTATCTGTTCCTCTTTCAGATGGCATTAACATATTTTACGAAAAGTCATAAGAAATAAAATCAATCAAATGGATCAATGGGTGGCATTTTATTCAGAATTAATAGTTTTTTACATGGACAAAAAATTGGTTTAATTTTTTCCCATTAAATACTAGAATTACAGAAAAGTACTTTGCGAAAAGAATCGGCAGTAGGACGGAAACGTGTTGACAACCGATTAATTTTTGCTAATAACTCTTGCATCCTTCGACCGATTGCTTCGACTAAGAGCTCGATGGAAAGCTTATCTGTTCCTCTTTCAGATGGCATTAACATATTTTACGAAAAGTCGTAAGAAATAAAATCTTTTTTGATCAAAACTAAAATATCCTCGAAATCATTGAAAAAGAAAACATTTTAATATTTTTAATTGCATAAATGGGCGGTATTTTATTCAGAATTAATAGTTTTTTACATGGGCAGAATTAATAGTTTTTTACATGGACAAAAAATTCGTTTAATTTTTTCCCATTAAATACTAGAATTATAGAAAAGTACTTTGCGAAAAGAATCGGCAGTAGGACGGAAACGTGTTGACCACCGATTAGTTTTTTGCTAATAACTATTGCATCCTTCGACCGACTTCTTCGACTAAGAGCTCGATGGAAAGCTTATCTGTTCCTCTTTCAGATGGCATTAACATATTTTACGAAAAGTCGTAAGAAATACAATTTTTTTGATCAAAACTAAAATATCCTCGATATCGTTGAAGAAGAAGTACCTTATCAGACGAAATATGCCTTATCTAATATGAGACATTAAAATTTTTTTAATTGCATAAATGGGTGGCATTTTATTCAGAATTAATAGTTTTTTACATGGACAAAAAATTCGTTTAATTTTTTCCCATTAAATACTAGAATTATAGAAAAGTACTTAGCGAAAAGAATCGGCAGTAGGACGGAATCGTGTTGTCCACCGATTAGTTTTGTGCTAATAACTCTTGCATATTTCGACCGACTTCTTCGAATAAGAGCTCGATGGAAAGCTAATCTGGCATAATTATTCAGAATTAATAGTTTTTTACATGGACAAAAAATTCGTTTAATTTTTTCCCATTAAATACTAGAATTATAGAAACGTACTTTGCGAAGAGAATCGGCAGTAGGACGGAAACGTGTTGACCACCGATTAGTTTTTTGCTAATAACTCTTGCATCCTTCGACCGACTTCTTCGACTGAGAGCTCGATGGAAAGCTTATTTGTTCCTATTTCAGATGGAATTAACATATTTTACGAAAAGTCATAAGAAATAAAATTTTTTTTTATCAAAACTAAAATATCCTCGAAATCATTGAAAAAGAAGTACCTCATCAGACGAAAATATGCCTTATCTAATATGAGACATTTAAATTTTTTTAATTGCATAAATGGACGGCATTTTATTCAGAATTAATAGTTTTTTACATGGACAAAAAATTCGTTTAATTTTTTCCCATTAAATACTAGAATTATAGAAAAGTACTTTGCGAAAAGAATCGGTTGTAGGACGGAAACGTGTTGTCCACCGATTAGTTTTTTGCTAATAACTCTTGCATCCTTCGACCGATTTCTTCGACTAAGAGCTCGATGGAAAGCTTATCTGTTGCTTTTCAGATGGCATTAATATATTTTACGAAAAGTCATAAGAAATAAAATTTTTTTGATCAAAACTAAAATATCCTCGAAATCATTGAAAAAGAAGTACCTTATCAGACGAAAATATGCCTTATCTAATAAGAGACATTTAAATTTTTTTAATTGCATAAATGGACGGCATTTTATTCAGAATGAATAGTTTTTTGCATGGACAAAAAATTCGTTTAATTTTTTCCCATTAAATACTAGAATTATAGAAAAGTACCTTGCGAAAAGTATCGGTAGTAGGACGGAAACGCGTTGACCACCGATTAGTTTTTTGCCAATAACTCTTGCGTCCTTCGACCGACTTCTTCGACTGAGAGCTCGATGGAAAGCTTATCTGTTCCTCTTTCAGATGGCATTAACATATTTCACGAAAAGCCATAAGAAATAAAATTTTTTTGACCAAAACTAAAATATCCTCGAAATCATTGAAGAAGAAGTACCTTTTCAGACGAAAATATGCCTTATCTAATATGAGACATTAAAATTTTTTTAATTGCATAAATGGGTGGCATTTTATTCAGAATTAATAGTTTTTTACATGGACAAAAAATTCGTTTAATTTTTTCCCATTAAATACTAGAATTATAGAAAAGTACTTAGCGAAAAGAATCGGCAGTAGGACGGAATCGTGTTGTCCACCGATTAGTTTTGTGCTAATAACTCTTGCATATTTCGACCGACTTCTTCGAATAAGAGCTCGATGGAAAGCTAATCTGGCATAATTATTCAGAATTAATAGTTTTTTACATGGACAAAAAATTCGTTTAATTTTTTCCCATTAAATACTAGAATTATAGAAACGTACTTTGCGAAAAGAATCGGCAGTAGGACGGAAACGTGTTGACCACCGATTAGTTTTTTGCTAATAACTCTTGCATCCTTCGACCGACTTCTTCGACTGAGAGCTCGATGGAAAGCTTATTTGTTCCTATTTCAGATGGAATTAACATATTTTACGAAAAGTCATAAGAAATAAAATTTTTTTTTATCAAAACTAAAATATCCTCGAAATCATTGAAAAAGAAGTACCTCATCAGACGAAAATATGCCTTATCTAATATGAGACATTTAAATTTTTTTAATTGCATAAATGGACGGCATTTTATTCAGAATTAATAGTTTTTTACATGGACAAAAAATTCGTTTAATTTTTTCCCATTAAATACTAGAATTATAGAAAAGTACTTTGCGAAAAGAATCGGTTGTAGGACGGAAACGTGTTGTCCACCGATTAGTTTTTTGCTAATAACTCTTGCATCCTTCGACCGATTTCTTCGACTAAGAGCTCGATGGAAAGCTTATCTGTTGCTTTTCAGATGGCATTAATATATTTTACGAAAAGTCATAAGAAATAAAATTTTTTTGATCAAAACTAAAATATCCTCGAAATCATTGAAAAAGAAGTACCTTATCAGACGAAAATATGCCTTATCTAATAAGAGACATTTAAATTTTTTTAATTGCATAAATGGACGGCATTTTAATCAGAATTAATAGTTTTTTACATGGACAAACAATTCGTTTAATTTTTTCCCATTAAGAATTATAGACAATCGGCAGTAGGACGGAATCGTGTTGACCACCGATTAGTTTTTTGCTAATATTTCTTGCATCCTTCGACCGACTTCTTCGACTAAGAGCTCGTTGGAAAGTTTATCTGTTCCTCTTTCAGATGGCATTAACATATTTTAAGAAAAGTCATAAGAAATAAAATCAATCAAATGGATCAATGGGTGGCATTTTATTCAGAATTAATAGTTTCTTACATGGACAAAAAATTGGTTTAATTTTTTTCCATTAAATACAAGAATTATAGAAAAGTACTTTGAGAAAAGAATCGGCAGTAGGACGGAATCGTGTTGATCACCGATTAGTTTTTTGCTTTTTACATGGACAGAATTAAAAGTTTTTTACATGGACAAAAAATTGGTTTAATTTTTTCCCATTAAATACTAGAATTACAGAAAAGTACTTTGCGAAAAGAATCGGCAGTAGGACGGAAACGTGTTGACCACCGATTAGTTTTTTGCTAATAACTCTTGCATCCTTCGACCGACTTCTTCGACTAAGAGCTCGATGGAAAGCTTATCTGTTCCTCTTTCAGATGGCATTAACATATTTTACGAAAAGTCGTAAGAAATACAATTTTTTTGATCAAAACTAAAATATCCTCGATGTCGTTGAAGAAGAAGTACCTTATAAGACGAAATATGCCTTATCTAATATGAGACATTAAAATTTTTTTAATTGCATAAATGGGTGGCATTTTATTCAGAATGAATAGTTATTTGCATGAACAAAAAATTCGTTTCATTTTTTCCCATTAAATACTAGAATTATAGAAAAGTACCTTGCGAAAAGAATCGGTAGTAGGACGGAAACGCGTTGACCACCGATTAGTTTTTTGGTAATAACTCTTGCGTCCTTCGACCGACTTCTTCGACTGAGAGCTCGATGGAAAGCTTATTTGTTCCTATTTCAGATGGCATTAACATATTTGACGAAAAGTCATAAGAAATAAAATTTTTTTGATCAAAACTAAAATATCCTCGAAATCATTGAAGAAGAAGTACCTTATCAGACGAAAATATGCCTTATCTAATAAGAGACATTTAAATTTTTTAATTGCATAAATGGACGGCATTTTATTCAGAATTAATAGTTTTTTACATAGACAAAAAATTCGCTTAATTTGTTTTATTAAATACTAGAACTATAGAAAAGTACTTTGAGAAAAGAATCGGCAGTAGGACGGAATCGTGTTGACCACCGATTAGTTTTTTGCTAATAACTCTTGCATTCTTCGACCGATTTCTTCGACTAAGAGCTCGATGGAAAGCTTATTTGTTCCTTTTCAGATGGCATTAACATATTTTACGAAAAGTCACAAGAAATACAATTTTTTTGATCAAAACCAAAATATCCTCGAAATCATTGAAAAAGAAGTAGCTTATCAGACGAAAATATGCCTTATCTAATAAGAGACATTTAAATTTTTTTAATTGCAAAATGGACGGCGTTTTATTCGGAATTAATAGTTTTTACATGGACAAAAAATTCGCTTAATATTTTTCCATTTAATACTACACTATAAAAAAGTACTTTGAGAAAAGATTCGGCAGTAGGACGGAATCGTGTTGACCACCGATTAGTTTTTTGCTAATAACTCTTGCATCCTTCGACCGACTTCTTCGACTAAGAGCTCGATGCAAAGTTTACCTGTTCTTCTTTCAGATGGCATTAACATATTTTACGAAAAGTCGTAAGAAATAAATTTTTTTTTGATCATAACTAAAATATCCTCGAAATCATTGAAAAAGAAGTAGCTTATCAGACGAAAATAGGCCTTATCTTATAAGAGACATTTAAATTTTTTTAATTGCATAAATTAATTCAGAATTAATAGTTTTTTACATGGAATGGAAAATTCGTTTAATTTTTTCTCATTAAATACTAGAATTATAGAAAAGTACTTTGCGAAAAGAATCGGCAGTAGGACGGAATCCTGTTGACCACCGACTAATTTTTTGCTTATATTTCTTGCATCCTTCGACCGATTTCTTCGACGAAGAGCTCGATGGAAAGCTTATCTGATCCTCTTTCAGATTGCATTAACATATTTCACGAAAAGTCATAAGAAATAAAATTTTTTTGATCAAAACTAAAATATCCTCGAAATCATTGAAGAAGAAGTACCTTTTCAGACGAAAATATGCCTTATCTAATATGAGACATTAAAATTTTTTTAATTGCATAAATGGGTGGCATTTTATTCAGAATTAATAGTTTTTTACATGGACAAAAAATTCGTTTAATTTTTTCCCATTAAATGCTAGAATTATAGAAAAGTACTTAGCGAAAAGAATCGGCAGTAGGACGGAATCGTGTTGTCCACCGATTAGTTTTGTGCTAATAACTCTTGCATATTTCGACCGACTTCTTCGAATAAGAGCTCGATGGAAAGCTTATCTGGCATTTTATTCAGAATTAATAGTTTTTTACATGGACAAAAAATTCGTTTAATTTTTTCCCATTAAATACTAGAATTATAGAAACGTACTTTACGAAAAGAATCGGCAGTAGGACGGAAACGTGTTGACCACCGATTAGTTTTTTGCTAATAACTCTTGCATCCTTCGACCGACTTCTTCGACTAAGAGCTCGATGGAAAGCTTATCTGTTCTTCTTTCAGATGGAATTAACATATTTTACGAAAAGTCGTAAGAAATAAAATCTTTTTTGATCAAAACTAAAATATCCTCGAAATCATTGAAAAAGAAAACATTTTAATATTTTTAATTGCATAAATGGGCGGTATTTTATTCAGAATTAATAGTTTTTTACATGGGCAGAATTAATAGTTTTTTTACATGGACAAAAAATTCGTTTAATTTTTTCCCATTAAATACTAGAATTATAGACAATCGGCAGTAGGACGGAATCGTGTTGACCACCGATTAGTTTTTTGCTAATAACTCTTGCATCCTTCGACCGACTTCTTCGACTAAGAGCTCGATGGGAAGCTTATCTGTTCCTTTTCAGATGGCATTAACATATTTTACGAAAAGTCACAAGAAATAAAATTTTTTTGATCAAAACTAAAATATACTCGAAATCATTGAAAAATAAGTAGCTTATCAGACGAAAATATGCCTTATCTAATACGAGACATTAAAATTTTTTTAATTGCATAAATGGGTGGCATTTTATTGAGAATTAATAGTTTTTTACATGGACAGAATTAAAAGTTTTTTACATGAACAAAAATTTCGTTTAATTTTTTCCCATTAAATACTAGAATTATAGACAATCGGCAGTAGGACGGAATCGTGTTGACCACCGATTAGTTTTTTGCTAATATTTCTTGCATCCTTCGACCGACTTCTTCGACTAAGAGCTCGATGGAAAGTTTATCTGTTCCTCTTTCAGATGGCATTAACATATTTTAAGAAAAGTCATAAGAAATAAAATCAATCAAATGGATCAATGGGTGGCATTTTATTCAGAATTAATAGTTTTTTACATGGACAAAAAATTGGTTTAATTTTTTCCCATTAAATACTAGAATTACAGAAAAGTACTTTGCGAAAAGAATCGGCAGTAGGACGGAAACGTGTTGACAACCGATTAGTTTTTTGCTAATAACTCTTGCATCCTTCGACCGATTTCTTCGACTAAGAGCTCGATGGAAAGCTTATCTGTTCCTCTTTCAGATGGCATTAACATATTTTACGAAAAGTCGTAAGAAATAAAATCTTTTTTGATCGAAACTAAAATATCCTCGAAATCATTGAAAAAGAAAACATTTTAATATTTTTAATTGCATAGATGGGCGGTATTTTATTCAGAATTAATAGTTTTTTACATGGGCAGAATTAATAGTTTTTTACATGGACAAAAAATTCGTTTAATTTTTTCCCATTAAATACTAGAATTATAGAAAAGTACTTTGAGAAAAGAATCGGCAGTAGGACGGAATCGTGTTGACCACCGATTAGTTTTTTGCTAATAACTCTTGCATCCTTCGACCGATTTCTTCGACTAAGAGCTCGATGGAAAGCTTATCTGGCATTTTATTCAGAATTAATAGTTTTTTACATGGACAAAAAATTCGTTTAATTTTTTCCCATTAAATACTAGAATTATAGAAAAGTACTTTGCGAAAAGAATCGGTAGTAGGACGGAAACGTGTTGTCCACCGATTAGTTTTTTGCTAATAACTCTTGCATCCTTCGACCGATTTCTTCGACTAAGTGCTCGATGGAAAGCTTATCTGTTCCTTTTCAGATGGCATTAACATATTTTACGAAAAGTCATAAGAAATAAAATTTTTTTGATCAAAACTAAAATATCCTCGAAATCATTGAAAAAGAAGTACCTTATCAGACGAAAATATGCCTTATCTAATAAGAGACATTTAAATTTTTTAATTGCATAAATGGACGGCATTTTATTCAAAATTAATAGTTTTTTACATGGACAAACAATTCGTTTAATTTTTTCCCATTAAATACTAGAATTATAGAAAAGTACTTTGCGAAAAGAATCGGTAGTAGGACGGAAACGTGTTGACCACCGATTAGTTTTTTGCTAATAACTCTTGCATCCTTCGACCGATTTCTTCGACTAAGAGCTCGATGGAAAGCTTATCTGTTCCTTTTCAGATGGCATTAACATATTTTACGAAAAGTCACAAGAAATAAAATTTTTTTGATCAAAACTAAAATATCGTCGAAATCATTGAAAAAGAAGTAGCTTATCAGACGAAAATATGCCTTATCTAATACGAGACATTAAAATTTTTTTAATTGCATAAATGGGTGGCATTTTATTGAGAATTAATAGTTTTTACATGGACAGAATTAAAAGTTTTTTACATGGACAAAAAATTCGTTAAATTTTTTCCCAATTAATACTGGAATTATAGAAACGTACTTTGCGAAAAGAATCGGCAGTAGGACGGAAACGTGTTGACAACCGATTAGTTTTTTGCTAATATTTCTTGCATCCTTCGACCGACTTCTTCGACTAAGAGCTCGATGGAAAGTTTATCTGTTCCTCTTTCAGATGGCATTAACATATTTTACGAAAAGTCATAAGAAATAAAATCAATCAAATGGATCAATGCACAGTGGTCCCGCCCGTAGGCCAAAAATAAAAAAACCAAAGTCAAAATTTTTACTTTAAATGTATCAATTCTTATTTATAATTGGTCTAGCTATTTGAATTTATTCATCTTTTTGTTTTGCTATATCTGTCCTCTTCAATAATAGCATCGAAAGAGAGAACATGATATTCATTTAGTATTGCAGCATAAGCAACGTGCAAGGGAAGCTCTCCGTAGAAAATTTATTTTACTTATTTAAAACAAGTTTTTGTGCAATGGAAGTGATGATTATTATAAATAAAGGTATTAACTTTCTTATTACAATAAAAAGTATATGTAGTATGTGTTGTGTTTTGTGTAAATCATTATTGTATTTAGTACATAATTGTGAACGTTCTTAGTTTGTCTTTTCTGTGTTTGGTTAAAGTTTTAGTTGTGAAGGGGTTCTTGGGGTTGAACAAATCTTTTTGTATAATATTCTTAAGCATTTTAAGAATATAAGAAAGTTTAATTCAAGTGCCGTAAGGTGCCGTAACCTAACCTCAATTTAAAAAAAAGCACGTGCAAAACTTCTTATCATTAAATATCCGTGGTACTACTTTCCTGCATCGGTCCATAAAGTGTTATTACATGGTCCTGCCATTATAAAAAATTGTTTATCTCAATTGGAGAGCTTTCTGAGGAAGCTGAAGAGGCAAAAAATAAAGACATTAAATTATTTAGACTAAACCATACACCCAAAATTTCAACGTATAGTATCCAGATTTTTACTGAAGTCTCACAGGTAATATACCAAAATTTCCAAAGTTGTGTTGCAATAAAATGAAAAACAAAAGTTTTTCATATAAAAACTGAATATCAGACCGATTGTTTATATGGCAGCTATACGATATAGATGTCCGATCTGGCTGATTTTTACATATTATCTTAGGATAAATACAAAAAAATTTTGTGCCAGGTTTCAAGTCCCTACCTCAACTAGAAGTATTTTAGGCCGCTCTCCCCATACAAGCCGGACCACTGTGCAATGGGTGGCATTTTATTCAGAATTAATAGTTTCTTACATGGACAAAAAATTGGTTTAATTTTTTTCCATTAAATACTAGAATTATAGAAAAGTACTTTGAGAAAAGAATCGGCAGTAGGACGGAATCGTGTTGACCACCGATTAGTTTTTTGCTTTTTACATGGACAGAATTAAAAGTTTTTTACATGGACAAAAAATTGGTTTAATTTTTTCCCATTAAATACTAGAATTACAGAAAAGTACTTTGCGAAAAGAATCGGCAGTAGGACGGAAACGTGTTGACCACCGATTAGTTTTTTGCTAATAACTCTTGCATCCTTCGACCGACTTCTTCGACTAAGAGCTCGATGGAAAGGTTATCTGTTCCTCTTTCAGATGACAATAACATATTTTACGAAAAGTCGTAAGAAATACAATTTTTTTGATCAAAATTAAAATATCCTCGATATCGTTGAAGAAGAAGTACCTTATAAGACGAAATATGCCTTATCTAATATGAGACATTAAAATTTTTTTAATGGCATAAATGGGTGGCATTTTATTCAGAATGAATAGTTTTTTGCATGGACAAAAAATTCGTTTAATTTTTTCCCATTAAATACTAGAATTATAGAAAAGTACCTTGCGAAAAGAATCGGTAGTAGGACGGAAACGCGTTGACCACCGATTAGTTTTTTGCCAATAACTCTTGCGTCCTTCGACCGACTTCTTCGACTGAGAGCTCGATGGAAAGCTTATTTGTTCCTCTTTCAGATGGCATTAACATATTTTAAGAAAAGTCATAAGAAATAAAATCAATCAAATGGATCAATGGGTGGCATTTTATTCAGAATTAATAGTTTCTTACATGGACAAAAAATTGGTTTAATTTTTTCCCATTATATACTAGAATTATAGACAATCGGCAGTAGGACGGAATCGTGTTGGCCACCGATTAGTTTATTACTAATATTTCTTGCATCCTTCGACCGACTTCTTCGACTAAGAGCTCGATGGAAAGTTTATCTGTTCTTCTTTCAGATGGCATTAACATATTTGACGAAAAGTCATAAGAAATAAAATTTTTTTGATCAAAACTAAAATATCCTCGAAATCATTGAAGAAGAAGTACCTTATCAGACGAAAATATGACTTATCTAATAAGAGACATTTAAATTTTTTAATTGCATAAATGGACGGCATTTTATTCAGAATTAATAGTTTTTTACATAGACAAAAAATTCGCTTAATTTGTTTTCATTAAATACTAGAACTATAGAAAAGTACTTTGAGAAAAGAATCGGCAGTAGGACGGAATCGTGTTGACCAACGATTAGTTTTTTGCTAATAACTCTTGCATCCTTCGACTGATTTCTTCGACTAAGAGCTCGATGGAAAGCTTATTTGTTCCTTTTCAGATGGCATTAACATATTTTACGAAAAGTCAAAAGAAATAAAATTTTTTTGATCAAAACCAAAATATCCTCGAAATCATTGAAAAAGAAGTAGCTTATCAGACGAAAATATGCCTTATCTAATAAGAGACATTTAAATTTTTTTAATTGCAAAATGGACGGCGTTTTATTCAGAATTAATAGTTTTTTACATGGACAAAAAATTCGCTTAATATTTTTCCATTTAATACTACACTATAAAAAAGTACTTTGAGAAAAGATTCGTTAGTAGGACGGAATCGTGTTGACCACCGATTAGTTTTTTGCTAATAACTCTTGCATCCTTCGACCGACTTCTTCGACTAAGAGCTCGATGCAAAGTTTATCTGTTCCTCTTTCAGATGGCATTAACATATTTTAAGAAAAGTCATAAGAAATAAAATCAATCAAATGGATCAATGGGTGGCATTTTATTCAGAATTAATAGTTTCTTACATGGACAAAAAATTGGTTTAATTTTTTTCCATTAAATACTAGAATTATAGAAAAGTACTTTGCGAAAAGAATCGGTAGTAGGACGGAAACGTGTTGTCCACCGATGAGTTTTTTGCTAATAACTCTTGCATCCTTCGACCGATTTCTTCGACTAAGTGCTCGATGGAAAGCTTATCTGTTCCTTTTCAGATGGCATTAACATATTTTGCGAAAAGTCATAACAACTAAAATTTTTTTGATCAAAACTAAAATATCCTCGAAATCATTGAAAAAGAAGTACCTTATCAGACGAAAATACGCCTTATCTAATAAGAGACATTTAAATTTTTTAATTGCATAAATGGACGGCATTTTATTCAAAATTAATAGTTTTTTACATGGACAAACAATTCGTTTAATTTTTTCCCATTAAATACTAGAATTATAGAAAAGTACTTTGCGAAAAGAATCGGTAGTAGGACGGAAACGTGTTGACCACCGATTAGTTTTTTGCTAATAACTCTTGCATCCTTCGACCGATTTCTTCGACTAAGAGCTCGATGGAAAGCTTATCTGTTCCTTTTCAGATGGCATTAACATATTTTACGAAAAGTCATAAGAAATAAAATTTTTTTGATCAAAACTAAAATATCCTCGAAATAATTGAAAGAGAAGTAGCTTATCAGACGAAAATATGCCTTATCTAATACGAGACATTAAAATTTTTTTAATTGCATAAATGGGTGGCATTTTATTGAGAATTAATAGTTTTTACATGGACAGAATTAAAAGTTTTTTACATGGACAAAAAATTTGTTTAATTTTTTCCCATTAAATACTAGAATTATAGAAAAGTACTTTGCGAAAAGAATCGGTAGTAGGACGGAAACGTGTTGACCACCGATTAGTTTTTTGCTAATAACTCTTGCATCCTTCGACCGATTTCTTCGACTAAGAGCTCGATGGAAATCTTATCTGTTCTTTTCAGATGGCATTAACATATTTTACGAAAAGTCGTAAGAAATAAAATCTTTTTTGCCTTATATAATACGAGACATTAAAATTTTTTTAATTGCATAAATGGGTGGCATTTTATTGAGAATTAATAGTTTTTACATGGACAGAATTAAAAGTTTTTTACATGGACAAAAAATTTGTTTAATTTTTTCCCATTAAATACTACAATTATAAAAAAGTACTTTGAGAAAAGATTCGGCAGTAGGACGGAATCGTGTTGACCACCGATTAGTTTTTTGCTAATAACTCTTGCATCCTTCGACCGACTTCTTCGACTAAGAGCTCGATGCAAAGTTTATCTGTTCTTCTTTCAGATGGCATTAACATATTTTACGAAAAGTCGTAAGAAATAAATTTTTTTTTGATCAAAACTAAAATATCCTCGAAATCATTGAAAAAGAAGTAGCTTATCAGACGAAAATAGGCTTTATCTTATAAGAGACATTTAAATTTTTTTAATTGCATAAATTAATTCAGAATTAATAGTTTTTTACATGGAATGGAAAATTCGTTTAATTTTTTCCCATTAAATACTAGAATTATAGAAAAGTACTTTGCGAAAAGAATCGGCAGTTGGACGGAATCCTGTTGACCACCGACTAATTTTTTGCTTATATTTCATGCATCCTTCGACCGACTTCTTCGACGAAGAGCTCGATGGAAAGCTTATCTGATCCTCTTTCAGATGGCATTAACATATTTCACGAAAAGTCATAAGAAATAAAATTTTTTTGATCAAAACTAAAATATCCTCGAAATCATTGAAGAAGAAGTACCTTTTCAGACGAAAATATGCCTTATCTAATATGAGACATTAAAATTTTTTTAATTGCATAAATGGGTGGCATTTTATTCAGAATTAATAGTTTTTTACATGGACAAAAAATTCGTTTAATTTTTTCCCATTAAATACTAGAATTATAGAAAAGTACTTAGCGAAAAGAATCGGCAGTAGGACGGAATCGTGTTGTCCACCGATTAGTTTTGTGCTAATAACTCTTGCATATTTCGACCGACTTCTTCGAATAAGAGCTCGATGGAAAGCTTATCTGGCATTTTATTCAGAATTAATAGTTTTTTACATGGACAAAAAATTCGTTTAATTTTTTCCCATTAAATACTAGAATTATAGAAAAGTACTTTGCGAAAAGAATCGGCAGTAGGACGGAAACGTGTTGACCACCGATTAGTTTTTTGCTAATAACTCTTGCATCCTTCGACCGACTTCTTCGACTAAGAGCTCGATGGAAAGCTTATCTGTTCTTTTCAGATGGCATTAACATATTTTACGAAAAGTCGTAAGAAATAAAATCTTTTTTGATCAAAACTAAAATATCCTCGAAATCATTGAAAAAGAAGTAGCTTGTCAGAAGAAACTATGCCTTATCTAATACGAGACATTAAAATTTTTTTAATTGCATAAATGGGTGCCATTTTATTCAGAATTAAAAGTTTTTTACATGGACAAAAAATTCGCTTAATATTTTTCAATTTAATACTACACTATAAAAAAGTACTTTAAGAAAAGATTTGGCAGTAGGACGGAATCGTGTTGACCACCGATTAGTTTTTTGCTAATAACTCTTGCATCCTTCGACCGACTTCTTCGACTAAGAGCTCGATGCAAAGTTTATCTGTTCTTCTTTCAGATGGCATTAACATATTTTACGAAAAGTCGTAAGAAATAAATTTTTTTTTGATCAAAACTTAAATATCCTCGAAATCATTGAAAAAGAAGTAGCTTATCAGACGAAAATAGGCCTTATCTTATAAGAGACATTTAAATTTTTTTAATTGCATAAATTAATTCAGAATTAATAGTTTTTTACATGGAATGGAAAATTCGTTTAATTTTTTCCCATTAAATACTAGAATTATAGAAAAGTACTTTGCGAAAAGAATCGGCAGTTGGACGGAATCCTGTTGACCACCGACTAATTTTTTGCTTATATTTCTTGCATCCTTCGACCGACTTCTTCGACGAAGAGCTCGATGGAAAGCTTATCTGATCCTCTTTCAGATGGCATTAACATATTTCACGAAAAGTCATAAGAAATAAAATTTTTTTGATCAAAACTAAAATATCCTCGAAATCATTGAAAAAGAAGACATTTTAATATTTTTAATTGCATAAATGGGCGGTATTTTATTCAGAATTAATAGTTTTTACATGGTCGTAAGAAATAAAATCTTTTTTGAGCAAAACTAAAATATCCTCGAAATCATTGAAAAAGAAGACATTTTAATATTTTTAATTGCATAAATGGGCGGTATTTTATTCAGAATTAATAGTTTTTTACATGGGCAGAATTAAAAGTCTTTTACATGAACAAAAAATTCGTTTAATTTTTTCGCATGAAATACTAGAATTATAGAAAAGTACTTTGCGAAAAGAATTTTTTGCTTATATTTCTTGCATCCTTCGACCGACTTCTTCGACGAAGAGCTCGATGGAAAGCTTATCTGATCCTCTTTCAGGTGGCATTAACATATTTCACGAAAAGTCATAAGAAATAAAATTTTTTTTGATCAAAACTAAAATATCCTCGAAATCATTGAAGAAGAAGTACCTTTTCAGACGAAAATATGCCTTATCTAATATGAGACATTAAAATTTTTTTAGTTGCATAAATGGACGGCATTTTATTCAGAATTAATAGTTTTTTACATGGACAAAAAATTCGTTTAATTTTTTCCCATTAAATACTAGAATTATAGAAAAGTACTTAGCGAAAAGAATCGGTAGTAGGACGGAAACGTGTTGTCCACCGATTAGTTTTTTGCTAATAACTCTTGCATCCTTCGACCGACTTCTTCGACGAAGAGCTCGATGGAAAGCTTATCTGGCATTTTATTCAGAATTAATAGTTTTTTACATGGACAAAAAATTCGTTTCATTTTTTCCCATTAAATACTAGAATTATAGAAAAGTACTTTGCGAAAAGAATCGGCAGTTGGACGGAAACGTGTTGACCACCGATTAGTTTTTTGCTAATAACTCTTGCATCCTTCGACCGACTTCTTCGACTAAGAGCTCGATGGAAAGCTTATCTGGCATTTTATTCAGAATTAATAGTTTTTTACATGGACAAAAAATTCGTTTCATTTTTTCCCATTAAATACTAGAATTATAGAAAAGTACTTTGCGAAAAGAATCGGCAGTTGGACGGAAACGTGTTGACCACCGATTAGTTTTTTGCTAATAACTCTTGCATCCTTCGACCGACTTCTTCGACTAAGAGCTCGATGGAAAGCTTATCTGGCATTTTATTCAGAATTAATAGTTTTTTACATGGACAAAAAATTCGTTTAATTTTTTCCCATTAAATACTAGAATTATAGAAAAGTACTTTGCGAAAAGAATCGGTAGTAGGACGGAAACGTGTTGTCCACCGATTAGTTTTTTGCTAATAACTCTTGCATCCTTCGACCGATTTCTTCGACTAAGAGCTCGATGGAAAGCTTATCTGTTCCTTTTCAGATGGCATTAACATATTTTACGAAAAGTCATAAGAAATAAAATTTTTTTGATCAAAACTAAAATATACTCGAAATCATTGAAAAAGAAGTACCTTATCAGGAATCGTGTTGACCACCGATTAGTTTTTTGCTAATATTTCTTGCATCCTTCGACCGACTTCTTTGACTTAGAGCTCGATGGAAAGCTTATCTGTTCCTCTTTCAGATGGCATTTACATATTTTACGAAAATCCGTAAGAAATAAAATCTTTTTTGAGCAAAACTAAAATATCCTCGAAATCATTGAAAAAGAAGACATTTTAATATTTTTAATTGCATAAATGGGCGGTATTTTATTCAGAATTAATAGTTTTTTACATGGGCAGAATTAAAAGTCTTTTACATGGACAAAAAATTCGTTTAATTTTTTCCCATTAAATACTAGAATTATAGAAAAGTACTTAGCGAAAAGAATCGGCAGTAGGACGGAATCGTGTTGTCCACCGATTAGTTTTGTGCTAATAACTCTTGCATATTTCGACCGACTTCTTCGAATAAGAGCTCGATGGAAAGCTTATCTGGCATTTTATTCAGAATTAATAGTTTTTTACATGGACAAAAAATTCGTTTCATTTTTTCCCATTAAATACTAGAATTATAGAAAAGTACTTTGCGAAAAGAATCGGCAGTTGGACGGAAACGTGTTGACCACCGATTAGTTTTTTGCTAATAACTCTTGCATCCTTCGACCGACTTCTTCGACTAAGAGCTCGATGGAAAGCTTATCTGATCTTCTTTCAGATGGAATTAACATATTTTACGAAAAGTCATAAGAAATAAAATTGTTTTTGATCAAAACTAAAATATCCTCGAAATCATTGAAAAAAAAGTACCTCATCACACGAAAATATGCCTTATCTAATATGAGACATTTAAATTTTTTTAATTGCATAAATGGACGGCATTTTATTCAGAATTAATAGTTTTTTACATGGACAAAAAATTCGTTGAATTTTTTCCCATTAAATACTAGAATTATAGAAAAGTACTTTGCGAAAAGAATAGGTAGTAGGACGGAAACGTGTTGTCCACCGATTAGTTTTTTGCTAATAACTCTTGCATCCTTCGACCGATTTCTTCGACTAAATGCTCGTTGGAAAGCTTATCTGTTCCTTTTCAGATGGCATTAACATATCTTACGAAAAGTCATAAGAAATAAAATTTTTTTGATCAAAACTAAAATATCCTCGAAATCATTGAAAAAGAAGTACCTCATCAGACGAAAATATGCCTTATCTAATACGAGACATTAAAATTTTTTTAATTGCATAAATGGGTGGCATTTTATTGAGAATTAATAGTTTTTACATGGACAGAATTAAAAGTTTTTTACATGGACAAAAAATTCGTTTAATTTTTTCCCATTAAATACTAGAATTATAGAAAAGTACTTTGCGAAAAGAATCGGCAGTAGGACGGAAACGTGTTGACCACCGATTAGTTTTTTGCTAATAACTCTTGCATCCTTCGACCGATTTCTTCGACTAAGAGCTCGATGGAAAGCTTATCTGTTCCTCTTTCAGATGGCATTAACATATTTTACGAAAAGTCGTAAGAAATAAAATCTTTTTTGAGCAAAACTAAAATATCCTCGAAATCATTGAAAAAGAAGACATTTTAATATTTTTAATTGCATAAATGGGCGGTATTTTATTCAGAATTAATAGTTTTTTACATGGGCAGAATTAAAAGTCTTTTACATGAACAAAAAATTCGTTTAATTTTTTCGCATGAAATACTAGAATTATAGAAAAGTACTTTGCGAAGAGAATCGGCAGTAGGACGCAATCGTGTTGACCACCGATTAGTTTTTTGCTAATAACTCTTGCATCCTTCGACCGATTTCTTCGACTAAGAGCTCGATGGAAAGCTTATCTGTTCCTTTTCAGATGGCATTAACATATTTTACGAAAAGTCATAAGAAATAAAATTTTTTTTGATCAAAACTAAAATATCCTCGAAATCATTGAAAAAGAAGTACCTCATCAGACGAAAATATGCCTTATCTAATATGAGACATTTAAATTTTTTTAATTGCATAAATGGACGGCATTTTATTCAGAATTAATAGTTTTTTACATGGACAAAAAATTCGTTGAATTTTTTCCCATTAAATACTAGAATTATAGAAAAGTACTTTGCGAAAAGAATAGGTAGTAGGACGGAAACGTGTTGTCCACCGATTAGTTTTTTGCTAATAACTCTTGCATCCTTCGACCGATTTCTTCGACTAAATGCTCGTTGGAAAGCTTATCTGTTCCTTTTTAGATGGCATTAACATATCTTACGAAAAGTCATAAGAAATAAAATTTTTTTGATCAAAACTAAAATATCCTCGAAATCATTGAAAAAGAAGTACCTCATCAGACGAAAATATGCCTTATCTAATACGAGACATTAAAATTTTTTTAATTGCATAAATGGGTGGCATTTTATTGAGAATTAATAGTTTTTACATGGACAGAATTAAAAGTTTTTTACATGGACAAAAAATTCGTTTAATTTTTTCCCATTAAATACTAGAATTATAGAAAAGTACTTTGCGAAAAGAATCGGCAGTAGGACGGAAACGTGTTGACCACCGATTAGTTTTTTGCTAATAACTCTTGCATCCTTCGACCGATTTCTTCGACTAAGAGCTCGATGGAAAGCTTATCTGTTCCTCTTTCAGATGGCATTAACATATTTTACGAAAAGTCGTAAGAAATAAAATCTTTTTTGAGCAAAACTAAAATATCCTCGAAATCATTGAAAAAGAAGACATTTTAATATTTTTAATTGCATAAATGTGCGGTATTTTATTCAGAATTAATAGTTTTTTACATGGGCAGAATTAAAAGTCTTTTACATGAACAAAAAATTCGTTTAATTTTTTCGCATTAAATACTAGAATTATAGAAAAGTACTTTGCGAAGAGAATCGGCAGTAGGACGCAATCGTGTTGACCACCGATTAGTTTTTTGCTAATAACTCTTGCATCCTTCGACCGATTTCTTCGACTAACAGCTCGATGGAAAGCTTATCTGTTCCTTTTCAGATGGCATTAACATATTTTACGAAAAGTCATAAGAAATAAAATTTTTTTTGATCAAAACTAAAATATCCTCGAAATCATTGAAAAAGAAGTACCTCATCAGACGAAAATATGCCTTATCTAATATGAGACATTTAAATTTTTTTAATTGCATAAATGGACGGCATTTTATTCAGAATTAATAGTTTTTTACATGGACAAAAAATTCGTTTAATTTTTTCCCATTAAATACTAGAATTATAGAAAAGTACTTTGCGAAAAGAATCGGTAGTAGGACGGAAACGTGTTGTCCACCGATTAGTTTTTTGCTAATAACTCTTGCATCCTTCGACCGATTTCTTCGACTAAGAGCTCGATGGAAAGCTTATCTGTTCCTTTTCAGATGGCATTAACATATTTTACGAAAAGTCATAAGAAATAAAATTTTTTTGATCAAAACTAAAATATACTCGAAATCATTGAAAAAGAAGTACCTTATCAGGAATCGTGTTGACCACCGATTAGTTTTTTGCTAATATTTCTTGCATCCTTCGACCGACTTCTTCGACTTAGAGCTCGATGGAAAGCTTATCTGTTCCTCTTTCAGATGGCATTAACATATTTTACGAAAATCCGTAAGAAATAAAATCTTTTTTGAGCAAAACTAAAATATCCTCGAAATCATTGAAAAAGAAGACATTTTAATATTTTTAATTGCATAAATGGGCGGTATTTTATTCAGAATTAATAGTTTTTTACATGGGCAGAATTAAAAGTCTTTTACATGAACAAAAAATTCGTTTAATTTTTTAGCATGAAATACTAGAATTATAGAAAAGTACTTTGCGAAGAGAATCGGCAAGAGGACGGAATCGTGTTGACCACCGATTAGTTTTTTGCTAATAACTCTTGCATCCTTCGACCGATTTCTTCGACTAAGAGCTCGATGGAAAGCTTATCTGTTCCTTTTCAGATGGCATTAACATATTTTACGAAAAGTCATAAGAAATAAAATTTTTTTGATCAAAACTAAAATATACTCGAAATCATTGAAAAAGAAGTACCTTATCAGACGAAAATATGCCTTATCTAATAAGAGACATTTAAATTTTTTTAATTGCATAAATGGACGGAATTTTATTCAGAATTAATAGTTTTTTACATGGACAAACAATTCGTTTAATTTTTTCCCATTAAATACTAGAATTATAGAAAAGTACTTTGCGAAAAGAATCGGTAGTAGGACGGAAACGTGTTGACCACCGATTAGTTTTTTGCTAATAACTCTTGCATCCTTCGACCGATTTCTTCGACTTAGAGCTCGATGGAAAGCTCATCTGTTCCTTTTCAGATGGCATTAACATATTTTACGAAAAGTCACAAGAAATAAAATTTTTTTGATCAAAACTAAAATATCCTCGAAATCATTGAAAAAGAAGAAATTTTAATATTTTTAATTGCATAAATGGGTGCCATTTTATTCAGAATTAAAAGTTTTTTACATGGACAGAATTAAAAGTTTTTTACATGGACAAAAAAATGGTTTAATTTTTTCCCATTAAATACTAGAATTACAGAAAAGTACTTTGCGAAAAGAATCGGCAGAAGGACGGAAACGTGTTGACCACCGATTAGTTTTTTGCTAATAACTCTTGCATCCTTCGACCGATTTCTTTTACTAAGAGCTCGATGGAAAGCTTATCTGTTCCTCTTTCAGATGGCATTAACATATTTTACGAAAAGTCGTAAGAAATAAAATCTTTTTTGATCAAAACTAAAATATCCTCGAAATCATTGAAAAAGAAGACATTTTAATATTTTTAATTGCATAAATGGGCGGTATTTTATTCAGAATTAATAGTTTTTTACATGGGCAGAATTAAAAGTTTTTTACATGAACAAAAAATTGGTTTAATTTTTTCCCATTAAATACTAGAATTGCAGAAAAGTGCTTTGCGAAAAGAATCGGCAGTAGGACGGAAACGTGTTGACCACCGATTAGTTTTTTGCTTATAACTCTTGCATCCTTCGACCGATTTCTTCGACTAATAGCTCGATGGAAACCTTATCTGTTCCTCTTTCAGATGGCATTAACATATTTTACGAAAAGTCGTAAGAAATAAAATCTTTTTTGATCAAAACTAAAATATCCTCGAAATCATTGAAAAAGAAGAAATTTTAATATTTTTAATTGCATAAATGGGCGGCATTTTGTTCAGAATTAATAGTTTTTTACATGGGCAGAATTAAAAGTTTTTTACATGAACAAAAAATTCGTTTAATTTTTTCGCATGAAATTTTAGAATTATAGAAAAGTACTTTGCGAAGAGAATCGGCAGTAGGACGGAATCGTGTTGACCACCGATTAGTTTTTTGCTAATAACTCTTGCATCCTTCGACCGACTTCTTCGACTAAGAGCTCGATGGAAAGCTTATCTGTTCCTGTTTCAGATGGCATTAACATATTTTAAGAAAAGTCATAAGAAATAAAATCAATCAAATGGATCAATGGGTGGCATTTTATTCAGAATTAAAAGTTTCTTACATGGACAAAAAATTGGTTTAATTTTTTTCCATTAAATACTAGAATTATAGAAAAGTACTTTGAGAAAAGAATCGGCAGTAGGACGGAATCGTGTTGACCACCGATTAGTTTTTTGCTAATAACTCTTGCATCCTTCGACCGACTTCTTCGACAAAGAGCTCGATGGAAAGCTCATCTGTTCCTCTTTCAGATGGCATTAACGTGTTGACCACCGATTAGTTTTTTGCTAATAACTCTTGCATCCTTCGACCGACTTCTTCGACTAAGAGCTCGATGGAAAGCTTATCTGTTCTTGTTTCAGATGGCATTAACATATTTTAAAAAAAGTCATAAGAAATAAAATCAATCAAATGGATCAATGGGTGGCATTTTATTCAGAATTAAAAGTTTTTTACATGAACAAAAAATTCGTTTAATTTTTTCGCATGAAATACTAGAATTATAGAAAAGTACTTTGCGAAGAGAATCGGCAGTAGGACGGAATCGTGTTGACCACCGATTAGTTTTTTGCTAATAACTCTTGCATCCTTCGACCGACTTCTTCGACTAAGAGCTCGATGGAAAGCTTATCTGTTCCTGTTTCAGATGGCACTAACATATTTTACGAAAAGTCGTAAGAAATAAAATTTTTTTCATCAAAACTAAAATATCCTCGAAATCATTGAAAAAGAAGTACCTTATCAGACGAAAATATGCCTTATCTAATAAGAGACATTTAAATTTTTTTAATTGCATAAATGGACGCCATTTTATTCAGAATTAATAGTTTTTTACATGGACAAAAAATTCGTTTAATTTTTTCCCATTAAATACTAGAATTATAGAAAAGTACTTTGCGAAGAGAATCGGTAGTAGGACGGAAACGTGTTGTCCACCGATTAGTTTTTTGCTAATAACTCTTGCATCCTTCGACCGATTTCTTCGACTAAGAGCTCGATGGAAAGCTTATCTGTTCCTTTTCAGATGGCATTAACATATTTTACGAAAAGTCATAAGAAATAAAATTTTTTTGATCAAAACTAAAATATCCTCGAAATCATTGAAAAAGAAGTAGCTTGTCAGACGAAACTATGCCTTATCTAATACGAGACATTAAAATTTTTTTAATTGCATAAATGGGTGCCA
Organism: Phortica okadai; assembly: GCA_034638295.1. Lineage (NCBI taxonomy): Eukaryota > Metazoa > Arthropoda > Insecta > Diptera > Drosophilidae > Phortica > Phortica okadai. The sequence continues at coordinate 24,064,854 of CM067850.1, read as the reverse complement.
TTTTATTCAGAATTAAAAGTTTTTTACATGGACAGAATTAAAAGTTTTTTACATGGACAAAAAATTGGTTTAATTTTTTCCCATTAAATACTAGAATTACAGAAAAGTACTTTGCGAAAAGAATCGGCAGTAGGACGGAAACGTGTTGACCACCGATTAGTTTTTTGCTAATAACTCGTGCATCCTTCGACCGATTTCTTCGACTAAGAGCTCGATGGAAAGCTTATCTATTCCTCTTTCAGATGGCATTAACATATTTTACGAAAAGTCGTAAGAAATAAAATCTTTTTTGATCAAAACTAAAATATCCTCGAAATCATTGAAAAAGAAGACATTTTAATATTTTTAATTGCATAAATGGGCGGTATTTTATTCAGAATTAATAGTTTTTTACATGGGCAGAATTAAAAATTTTTTACATGAACAAAAAATTCGTTTAATTTTTTCGCATGAAATACTAGAATTATAGAAAAGTACTTTGCGAAGAGAATCGGCAGTAGGACGGAATCGTGTTGACCACCGATTAGTTTTATGCTAATAACTCTTGCATCCTTCGACCGACTTCTTCAACTAAGAGCTCGATGGAAAGCTTATCTGTTCCTCTTTCAGATGGCATTAACATATTTTACGAAAAGTCGTAAAAAATAAAATTTTTTTCATCAAAACTAAAATATCACCGAAATCATTGAAAATGAAGTACCTTATAAGAAGAAAATATGCCTTATCTAATAAGAGACTAACATTTTTTTAATTGCATAAATGGGCGGCATTTTATTCAGAATTAATAATTTTTTACATGGACAAAAAGTTCGTTTAATTTTTTCCCATTAAATACTAGAATTATAGAAAAGTACTTTGCGAAAAGAATCGGCAGTAGGACTGAAACGTCTTGACCACCGAATTGTTTTTTGCTAATAACTCTTGCATCCTTCGACCGATTTCTTCGACTAAGAGCTCGATGGAAAGCTTATCTGGCATTTTATTCAGAATTAATAATTTTTTACATGGACAAAAAATTCGTTTAATTTTTTCCCATTAAATACTAGAATTATTAAAAAGTACTTTGCGAAAAGAATCGGCAGTAGGACGGAAACCGATTTTTCGACTAAGAGCTCGATGGAAAGCTTATCTGTTCCTCTTTCAGATGGCATTAACATATTTAACGAAAAGTCGTAAGAAATAAAATTTTTTTCATCAAAACTAAAATATCACCGAAATCATTGAATATGAAGTACCTTATAAGAAGAAAATATGCCTTATCTAATAAGAGACATTTAAATATTTTTAATTGCATAAATGGACGGTATTTTATTCAGAATTAATAGTTGTTTACATGGACAAAAAATTCGTTTAATTTTTTCCCATTAAATACTAGAATTATTGAAAAGTACTTTGCGAAAAGAATCGGCAGTAGGACGGAAACGTGTTGACCACCGATTAGTTTTTTGCTAATAACTCTTGCATCCTTCGACCGATTTCTTCGACTAAGAGCTCGATGGAAAGCTTATCTGTTCCTCTTTCAGATGGCATTAACATATTTTACGAAAAGTCGTAAGAAATAAAATCTTTTTTGATCAAAACTAAAATATCCTCGAAATCATTGAAAAAGAAGACATTTTAATATTTTTAATTGCATAAATGGGCGGTATTTTATTCATAAATAATAGTTTTTTACATGGGCAGAATTAAAAGTTTTTTACATGGACAAAACATTCGTTTAATTTTTTCCCATTAAATACTAGAATTATAGACAATCGGCAGTAGGACGGAATCGTGTTGACCACCGATTAGTTTTTTGCTAATATTTCTTGCATCCTTCGACCGATTTCTTCGACTAAGAGCTCGATGGAAAGCTTATCTGGCATTTTATTCAGAATTAATAATTTTTTACATGGACAAAAAATTCGTTTAATTTTTTCCCATTAAATACTAGAATTATAGAAAAGTACTTTGAGAAAAGAATCGGCAGTAGGACGGAATCGTGTTGACCACCGATTAGTTTTTTGCTAATAACTCTTGCATTCTTCGACCTACTTCTTCGACTAAGAGCTCGATGGAAAGCTTATCTGTTCCTCTTTCAGATGGCATTAACAAATTTTAAAAAAAGTCATAAGAAATAAAATCAATCAAATGGATCAATGGGTGGCATTTTATTCAGAATTAATAGTTTCTTACATGGACAAAAAATTGGTTTAATTTTTTTCCATTAAATACTAGAACTATAGAAAAGTACTTTGCGAAAAGAATCGGTAGTAGGACGGAAACGTGTTGACCACCGATTAGTTTTTTGCTAATAACTCGTGCATCCTTCGACCGATTTCTTCGACTAAGAGCTCGATGGAAAGCTTATCTGTTCCTCTTTCAGATGGCATTAACAAATTTTAAAAAAAGTCATAAGAAATAAAATCAATCAAATGGATCAATGGGTGGCATTTTATTCAGAATTAATAGTTTCTTACATGGACAAAAAATTGGTTTAATTTTTTTCCATTAAATACTAGAATTATAGAAAAGTACTTTGAGAAAAGAATCGGCAGTAGGACGGAAACGTGTTGACCACCGATTAGTTTTTTGCTAATAACTCTTGCATCATTCGACCGACTTCTTCGACTAAGAGCTCGATGGAAAGTTTATCTGTTCCTCTTGCAGATGGCATTAACATTTTTTACGAAAAACCATAAGAAATAAAATTTTTTTGATCAAAACTAAAATATCCTCGAAATCATTGAAAAAGAAGTAGCTTATCAGACGAAAATATGCCTTATCTGATATGAGACATTTAATTTTTTTAATTGCATAAATGGACGGCATTTTATTCAGAACTAATAGTTTTTTACATGGACAAAAAATTCGTTTAATTTTTTGCCATTAAATACTAGAACTATAGATAAGTACTTTGCGAAAAGAATCGGCAGTAGGACGGAAACGTGTTGACCACCGATTAGTTTTTTGCTAATAACTCTTGCATCATTCGACCGATTTCTTCGACTAAGAGCTCAATGGAAAGCTTATCTGTTCCTCTTTCAGATGGCATTAACATATTTTACGAAAAGTCGTAAGAAATAAAATCTTTTTTGATCAAAACTAAAATATCCTCGAAATCATTGAAAAAGAAAACATTTTAATATTTTTAATTGCATAAATGGGCGGTATTTTATTCAGAATTAATAGTTTTTTACATGGGCAGAATTAAAAGTTTTTTACATGGACAAAAAAATGGTTTAATTTTTTCCCATTAAATACTAGAATTACAGAAAAGTACTTTGCGAAAAGAATCGGCAGTAGGACTGAAACGTCTTGACCACCGAATTGTTTTTTGCTAATAACTCTTGCATCCTTCGACCGATTTCTTCGACTTAGAGCTCGATGGAAAGCTTATCTGGCATTTTATTCAGAATTAAAAGTTTTTTACATGCACAGAATTAAAAGTTTTTTACATGGACAAAAAATTGGTTTAACTTTTTCCCATTAAATACTAGAATTACAGAAAAGTACTTTGCGAAAAGAATCGGCAGTATGACGGAAACGTGTTGACCACCGATTAGTTTTTTGCTAATAACTCTTGCATCCTTCGACCGATTTCTTCGACTAAGAGCTCAATGGAAAGCTTATCTGTTCCTCTTTCAGATGGCATTAACATATTTTACGAAAAGTCGTAAGAAATAAAATCTTTTTTGATCAAAACTAAAATATCCTCAAAATCATTGAAAAAGAAGACATTTTAATATTTTTAATTGCATAAATGGGCGGTATTTTATTCAGAATTAATAGTTTTTTACATGGGCAGAATTAAAAGTTTTTTACATGAACAAAAAATTCGTTTAATTTTTTCGCATGAAATTTTAGAATTATAGAAAAGTACTTTGCGAAGAGAATCGGCAGTAGGACGGAATCGTGTTGACCACCGATTAGTTTTTTGCTAATAACTCTTGCATCCTTCGACCGACTTCTTCGACTAAGAGCTCGATGGAAAGATTATTTGTTCCTCTTTCAGATGGCATTAACATATTTTACGAAAAGTCGTAAGAAATAAAATTTTTTTCATCAAAACTAAAATATCACCGAAATCATTGAATATGAAGTACCTTATAAGAAGAAAATATGCCTTATCTAATAAAAAAAAAACTACACACAATAAAAAATACTAATAAACTAATTTTTAAACAATTCCTTAAAACTACTACGTTAATTAATTAACATAAACTTCATAAACAAAATTTTCATTTATTTAAATACGTTAGAATACTACGTTTTATAAGGTTAGTAGAGGAGCAGTTCTCAATTAAACTAAAATATCTGTTATAATACCTACATAAAACACGAAACGAGTCATGCTCTAAATATGTCGATCTGCAGGTACTAAGACAGATCGGACTAAAATTTCTAGTTATTCTAGCGGGGACACTGAACTGTATATACGCCAACAATGTAGGGGAGAATATAGAGCCATTTATTAGGTTATGCAAAAACAAAGTACCAAGCATAGTTCTACGACTAGACAATGATGGTAAATTAATAAGCTTCAACCGATTACTATAGGGAGGAAGGTGAACACAGGGGTCCCAGTGTAGATTCCTAAGTGCAAACAGAAGGAACTGTTTCTGAACAGATTCAATTTGGTTCTTATACTTTTCGCACTGAGGATCCCAAACACACGATGCATATTCCAAAATGGGCCGTACTAAAGAAGTGAAAAGCAATTTAGTTGTGTACGGGTCATTAAATTCTTTGGACCATCTTTTGATGAAACCCAGTACGCCTTTAGCCTTATTAACAGACAGCAAAATATGTGAAGCGAAGTGAAGTTTTGGGTCCATCAAAACACCAAGGTCATTGAACTGAGAGATACGTTCAAGGTACAAATTATTTAACTTGTACGAGCAAACAATTAGTTTTTTTCTATAAAATGACATTAGCTTGCATTTATCACTGTTTAACAATAAATTGTTTACAGCACACCATTATGTGAGAGAGTCAAGATCAGACTGAAGCAGATTCTGCTGATCTATAGAATTAACGGTTAGACATAATTTCACGTCATCAGCATACATTAAAACATGGCAGTGTTTGATCACAGTAGGCAAGTCATTAATAAATATATTAAACAATAAGGGGCCAAGGTGACTACCTTGAGGAACCCCTGAAGTAACAAAAATTCGTCTCGAAACCGATGTCTTAAAAAGAACACATTGTGTTCGAGATTCAAGATACGACGACAGCCAACCGACTAACGATGGTGGAAAACCATAGGTTTCGAGTTTTATTAAAAGCAGAGAGTGACAAACACAATCAAATGCTTTACTGAAATCAGTGTACACAACATCGGTTTGGCAGCCGGACGAGAAATTTCGATTGACAATTGAAGTGAATTCTAATAAGTTAGTTACCGTTGACCGTTTCTTGAGAAAGCCATGCTGAGACAAATTTAGAAGTGATGGCACAAAGTGCTGTAGCTGTTCCGTAATGATCTGTTCAAACAGTTTTGGAATAGCACATAGCTTTGCAATGCCTCTGTAATTCGAGATGTCTACCTTACTGCCTTTTTTATAAAGGGGTATAATGTAAGACTCTTTCCAAATTTTGGGTACAATCGAAGAATTTAACGACATGTTAAAAAGCTTACGTAATGGAATAAACAACATCTCGGCACAGTGCTTCAAAACGCAACTAGGAACACTATCTGGACCAGCCGTAAAAGATGGTTTAATTAATTTTAAGTGTCTAAGAACAGTTTCATTTTCAATAACCGGCACATTTATATTATTTCGATCATTGATTAAGTATGGGTAAGTACCATTTTGGTATGAATAGTCATTATAGGTGCTTTAGAAAAATTCAGCAAAGAGGTCGGATATCGTTGCATCATCACTTCCTTCCACACCATTGAGTTTCATACATGAAGGAAATGAGTTGGAATTAGACTTATATTTGATGATATTAAAAAAATTTTTTGGATCACGGTATATATTGGATTTTAATTTAACTAAATATAAATCATAAGTTCTTTTGTTACATAAAGTGAATCTATAGCGAACTTTTGCATAGTTTACATAATCAACAAGAAATCCGGTTCTCTTATATTTTTTAAATAATCTATTTTTTAAGTTCTTTAGACGAGACAATTCTTTTGAAAACCACGGCGGTTTATTTACGTGTGATATTATTTTAACTCTTGGTACGCACAATTTAAGCAGTTTATACATAGTCGCGTTAAAAAACTCTACTGCCCTTTCAATGTTGGACGTGTTATGAATGTATGACCAATCAGTGTTAGAAAGCAAATGACCAAGACGTTCAAAATCGGTTTTTCTGAAGCAAAATACACGATTAGGTTTGGAACCAGTAGGATTTTGACGAGGATGTGTTAGTAAGTTTGGTGTAATTGTAAGCTCCAACGTTGGGTGGTAAGAGTCTTCAGGTTGTGAAATTGGAGGGGATCTGCAAAGTGATGCACCCTCAATGTTATTTATGAAAACAAGATCTAGAATACGATTCTTAGAATTTTGTATACTGTTTATTTGGTTAAACGATGATTCAAGTAAAGAATCAATAAAATCGTTACTAGACAAGGGAGTTACTATATTTGAATTGTCAGATGCAATCCAAGAAATATGAGGGAGGTTGAAGTCTCCACAGACCAGCATCATATCTGAGTCCTTAACCAAGTCTCGAATAGATTGAATAGCGTTTATATGCGCTGAATATTCTGATGCTTCTGAATGTGGTGGAATGTAGGAGCACGTAATGAAAACGCGAGTCTTTGCAAGAGTTAATTTAACGCATATCAGCTCAATATCGTCAGTACCTATCACACAAATTTGTTCCGATGTGTGTTGAACAGCGACAGAGATTAAGACTCCACCACCAATTTTGCCAAGACGATCTTTACGAAAAGTAATAAAGCTGTCAGAAAGTAGTTCCGAATTTAAAACATCAGGGCGAAGCCAAGTTTCAACAAAGACAATGATATCAGAAGATAATGAAAAACTTTTCAAATAAAGCGAAGTTAGTTTTGAGTTTAACCCTCTGACATTTTGAAAATTTACCGTCAAAACTGAAGGGGTACTAGAAGAATTAATTAGTTTTTTGACCCCGAAGGCTTGACCGTGTTTACCGAATTAGAACGGTCTTTAAATTTGAACTCGTGCACAACGCAACCATCAGGCCAGAAATTTGAGTCAACTAAAACGTTGAAAAAGGATTCTGGCACTGAAATTTTAAAAGATGAAATTGATCGCGTTGTGTTAAATTTAAATTTGGAGATTGTTAAATTTGTGACAGATTTCATCTTGGAGCTGATAAAGTGGTTTACATCACTTTCCGAAGTATCAGCTGCTAAGCGTGAAAGAAAAATGAATTTCTTATGGGGCGCATGTGGTACAACAACAAGTTTTTTTGGCTCTTGATCACCACGTGGGAGATTACTTCCAGAAGCAGTATGAATAACTTCGGAAGGAACCGCATTGTTGTTATTGGCAACGGAAGCATATGAAACTTCTGACGCTGTGACAACAATCGGAACATTAGGTGACGGAAGAGGCGAAAAGAAATTCGTAGTCTCATCCGGAAGACTTAAGGTTGTCGGAATAGAAATCTTGAGCGGCGGATGAGGTCTTTTTCGCTTAGGGGAAGGTTCAACTGACTTAAAGATGGAGAGAGACTTATCAAACGACTTAAATTTTTCGTTAAGTCGCTCGAAATCTTTCGAAATATCCTTATATGCGTTATGCATAAGATTGAGCCACTTGCGTAACTCAATCTCTGATGAACGACAATTTGGACAGCACCAGTGAAGGCCGATGTTCTCCTCCAAAATGTCAGCAATGCGGCCATTTAATTCGGCACATTTTACATGAGCAGTGGACTCGCAGATCCAACATGCCACCAATGCTTCCTTGTCACCCTTTATTGGGCATTTAGGCAAACAGCAAGGCATTGTGATTTTATTTTTTATAAGAAAACAAAAAAAAGAAGTTATAAAAAACGAAAAAGAAATCACTTAAAAATTTTTGTTTTCAAAGGAACCCGTTTGTCACTAAAGGGTTAAAGTACGAAACTCTCTTTTAAATAAATGAAATAATCAAAGCTCTTGAAAGAGTAAAATTATATAGCGCCAAGCAAAATGAGAGAGACGATGTAATGGAATACACGCAAGAAAAACTCTCACCAGATGTTTTGCCAGCAACAAATTATACGTGACAAGTAAACAACAAATGTTAAATTACAATAACAAAATTACTTGTAATTATTTAAAACTTGCAAAACTTACTTATTTTTGTTTGAAAAATAATACAAATTGTTAGTATACACCGGCAGAACAATATTAATACGTTAGTACACTTTTTTTCTCAGTTTCAAACAAAAACCAATGAGGAATTAAGTTAATAGCACGGGACAAATTTTCATGCGACCGACCACACCGAACACTTGACAAAACTTTTGAGACATTGACATTTTTTTAATTGCATAAATGGGCGGCATTTTATTCAGAATTAATAATTTTTTACATGGACAAAAAGTTCGTTTAATTTTTTCCCATTAAATACTAGAATTATAGAAAAGTACTTTGCGAAAAGAATCGGCAGTAGGACGGAAACGTCTTGACCACCGAATAGTTTTTTGATAATAACTCTTGCATCCTTCGACCGATTTCTTCGACTAAGAGCTCTATGGAAAGCTTATCTGGCATTTTATTCAGAATAAATAGTTTTTTACATGGACAAAAAATTCGTTTAATTTTTTCTCATTAAATACTAGAATTATAGAAAAGTACTTTGCGAAAAGAATAGGCTGTAGGACGGAAACGTGTTGACCACCGATTAGTTTTTTGCTAATAACTTTTGCATCCTTCGACCGATTTCTTCGACTAAGAGCTCGATGGAAAGCTTATCTGTTCCTTTTCAGATGGCATTAACATATTTTACGAAAAACCATAAGAAATAAAATTTTTTTGATCAAAACTAAAATATCCTCAAAATCATTGAAAAAGAAGTAGCTTATCAGACGAAAATATGCCTTATCTAATATGAGACATTTAAATTTTTTTAATTTGCATTAATGGACGGCATTTTATTCAGAATTAATAGTTTTTTACATGGACAAAAAATTCGTTTAATTTTTTCCCATTAATTACTGGAATTATAGAAAAGTACTTTGCGAAAAGAATCGGCAGTAGGACGGAAACGTGTTGACCACCGATCAGTTTTGCTAATAACTCTTGCATCCTTCGACCGACTTCTTCGACTTAGAGCTCGATGGAAAGCTTACCTGTTCCTCTTTAAGATGGCATTAACATATTTCACGAAAAGTCATAAGAGATAACATTTTTTTAATCAAAACTAAAATATCCTCGAAATCATTGAAGAAGAAGTACCTAATCAGACGAAAATATGCCTTATCTAATAAGAGACATTTAAATTTTTTTAATTGCATAAATGGGCGGCATTTTATTTAGAATTATTAGTTTTTTACATGGACAAAAAATTCGTTTAATTTTTTCCCATTAATTACTGGAATTATTGAAAAGTACTTTGCGAAAAGAATCGGCAGTAGGACGGAAACGTGTTGACCACCGATTAGTTTTTTGCTAATAACTCTTGCATCCTTCGACCGACTTCTTCGACTTAGAGCTCGATGGAAAGCTTACCTGTTCTTCTTTAAGATGGCATTAACATATTTCACGAAAAGTCATAAGAGATAACATTTTTTTAATCAAAACTAAAATATCCTCGAAATCATTGAAGAAGAAGTACCTTATCAGACGAAAATATGCCTTATCTAATATGAGACATTTAAATTTTTTTAATTGCATAAATGGACGGCATTTTATTCAGAATTAATAGTTTTTTACATGGACAAAAAATTCGTTTAATTTTTTCCCATTAATTACTGGAATTATAGAAAAGTACTTTGCGAAGAGAATCGGCAGTAGGACGGAAACGTGTTGACCACCGATTAGTTTTTTGATAATAACTCTTGCATCCTTCGACCGATTTCTTCGACTAAGAGCTCTATGGAAAGCTTATCTGGCATTTTATTCAGAATTAATAATTTTTTACATGGACAAAAAGTTCGTTTAATTTTTTCCCATTAAATACTAGAATTATAGAAAAGTACTTTGCGAAAAGAATCGGCAGTAGGACGGAAACGTCTTGACCACCGAATAGTTTTTTGATAATAACTCTTGCATCCTTCGACCGATTTTTTCGACTAAGAGCTCGATGGAAAGCTTATCTGTTCCTTTTCAGATGGCATTAACATATTTTACGAAAAACCATAAGAAATAAAATTTTTTTGATCAAAACTAAAAAATCCTCGAAATCATTGAAAAAGAAGTAGCTTATCAGACGAAAATATGCCTTATCTAATATGAGACATTTAAATTTTTTTAATTGCATAAATGGACGGCATTTTATTCAGAATTAATAGTTTTTTACGTGGACAAAAAATTCGTTTAATTTTTTCCCATTAAATACTAGAATTATAGAAAAGTACTTTGTGAAAAGAATCGGTAGTAGGACGGAAACGTGTTGACCACCGATTAGTTTTTTGCTAATAACTCTTGCATCCTTCGACCGATTTCTTCGACTAAGAGCTCAATGGAAAGCTTATCTGTTCCTTTTCAGATTGCATTAACATATTTTACGAAAAGTCATAAGAAATAAAATCAATCAAATGGATCAATGGGTGTCATTTTATTCAGAATTAATAGTTTTTTATATGGACAAAAAATTGGTTTAATTTTTTCCCATTAAATACTAGAATTATAGAAAAGTACTTTGAGAAAAGAATTGGCAGTAGGACGGAATCGTGTTGACCACCGATTAGTTTTTTGCTAATAACTCTTGCATCCTTCGACCGACTTCTTCGACTAAGAGCTCGATGGAAAGCTTATCTGTTCCTCTTTCAGATGGCATTAACATATTTTACGAAAAGTAGTAAGAAATAAAATCTTTTTTGAACAAAACTCAAATATCCTCGACATCATTGAAAAAGAAGACGTTTTAATATTTTTAATTGCATAAATGGGCGGTATTTTATTCAGAATTAATAGTTTTTTATATGGGCAGAATTAAAAATTTTTTACATGGACAAAAAATTCGTTTAATTTTTTCCCATTAAATACTAGAATTATAGAAAAGTAGTTTGCGAAGAGAATCGGCAGTATGACGGAATCGTGTTGACCACCGATTAGTATTTTGCTAATAACTCTTGCATCCTTCGACCGACTTCTTCGACTAAGAGCTCGATGGAAAGCTTATCTGTTCCTCTTTCAGGTGGCATTATCATATTTTACGAAAAGTCATAAGATATAAAATTTTTTTAATCAAAACTAAAATATCCTCGAAGTCATTGAAGAAGAAGTACCTTATCAGACGAAAATATACCTTATCTAATAAGAGACATTTGAATTTTTTAATTGCATAAATAGGCGGCATTTTATTCAGAATTATAAGTTTTTTACTTGGACAAAAAATTCGTTTAATTTTTTGCCATTAAATACTAGAATTATAGAAAAGTACTCTGCGAAAAGAATCGGCAGTAGGACGGAAACGTGTTGACCACCGATTAGTTTCTTGCTAATAACTCTTGCATCCTTCGACCGACTTCTTCGACTTAGAGCTCGATGGAAAGCTTACCTGTTCCTCTTTAAGATGACATTAACATATTTCACGAAAAGTCATAAGAGATAACATTTTTTTAATCAAAACTAAAATACCCTCGAAATCATTGAAGAAGAAGTACCTTATCAGACGAAAATATGCCTTATCTAATAAGAGACATTTAAATTTTTTTAATTGCATAAATGGGCGGCATTTTATTTAGAATTATTAGTTTTTTACATGGACAAAAAATTCGTTTAATTTTTTCCCATTAATTACTGGAATTATTGAAAAGTACTTTGCGAAAAGAATCGGCAGTAGGACGGAAACGTGTTGACCACCGATTAGTTTTTTGCTAATAACTCTTGCATCCTTCGACCGACTTTCTGACTAAGAGCTCGATGGAAAGCTTATCTGTTCCTCTTTCAGATGGTATTAACATATTTTACGAAAAGTCATAAGAAATAAAATTTTTTTGATCAATATCCTCGGAATCATTGAAGAAGAAGTACCTTATCAGACGAAAATATGCCTTATCTAATAAGATACATTTGAATTTTTTAATTGTATAAATAGGCGGCATTTTATTCAGAATTAATAGTTTTTTATATGGACAAAAAATTTGTTTAATTTTTTGCCATTAAATACTAGAATTATAGAAAAGTACTTTGAGAAAAGAATTGGCAGTAGGACGGAATCGTGTTGACCACCGATTAGTTTTTTGTTAATAACTCTTGCATCCTTCGACCGACTTCTTCGACTAAGAGCTCGATGGAAAGCTTATCTGTTCCTCTTTCAGATGGCATTAACATATTTTACGAAAAGTAGTAAGAAATAAAATCTTTTTTGAACAAAACTCAAATATCCTCAAAATCATTGAAAAAAAAGACATTTTAATATTTTTAATTGCATAAATGGGCGGTATTTTATTCAGAATTAATAGTTTTTTATATGGGCAGAATTAAAAATTTTTTACATGGACAAAAAATTCGTTTAATTTTTTCCCATTAAATACTAGAATTATAGAAAAGTAGTTTGCGAAGAGAATCGGCAGTAGGACGGAATCGTGTTGACCACCGATTAGTATTTTGCTAATAACTCTTGCATCCTTCGACCGACTTCTTCGACTAAGAGCTCGATGGAAAGCTTATCTATTCCTCTTTCAGGTGGCATTATCATATTTTACGAAAAGTCATAAGATATAAAATTTTTTTAATCAAAACTAAAATATCCTCGAAGTCATTGAAGAAGAAGTACCTTATCAGACGAAAATATACCTTATCTAATAAGAGACATTTGAATTTTTTAATTGCATAAATAGGCGGCATTTTATTCAGAATTATTAGTTTTTTACATGGACAAAAAATTCGTTTAATTTTTTCCCATTAATTACTGGAATTATTGAAAAGTACTTTGCGAAAAGAATCGGCAGTAGGACGGAAACGTGTTGACCACTGATTAGTTTTTTGCTAATAACTCTTGCATCCTTCGACCGACTTTCTGACTAAGAGCTCGATGGAAAGCTTATCTGTTCCTCTTTCAGATGGTATTAACATATTTTACGAAAAGTCATAAGAAATAAAATTTTTTTGATCAATATCCTCGGAATCATTGAAGAAGAAGTACCTTATCAGACGAAAATATGCCTTATCTAATAAGATACATTTGAATTTTTTAATAGCATAAATAGGCGGCATTTTATTCAGAATTAATAGTTTTTTATATGGACAAAAAATTTGTTTAATTTTTTGCCATTAAATACTAGAATTATAGAAAAGTACTTTGAGAAAAGAATTGGCAGTAGGACGGAATCGTGTTGACCACCGATTAGTTTTTTGTTAATAACTCTTGCATCCTTCGACCGACTTCTTCGACTAAGAGCTCGATAGAAAGCTTATCTGTTCCTCTTTCAGATGGCATTAACATATTTTACGAAAAGTAGTAAGAAATAAAATCTTTTTTGAACAAAACTCAAATATCCTCAAAATCATTGAAAAAGAAGACATTTTAATATTTTTAATTGCATAAATGGGCGGTATTTTATTCAGAATTAATAGTTTTTTATATGGGCAGAATTAAAAATTTTTTACATGGACAAAAAATTCGTTTAATTTTTTCCCATTAAATACTAGAATTATAGAAAAGTAGTTTGCGAAGAGAATCGGCAGTAGGACGGAATCGTGTTGACCACCGATTAGTATTTTGCTAATAACTCTTGCATCCTTCGACCGACTTCTTCGACTAAGAGCTCGATGGAAAGCTTATCTATTCCTCTTTCAGGTGGCATTATCATATTTTACGAAAAGTCATAAGATATAAAATTTTTTTAATCAAAACTAAAATATCCTCGAAGTTATTGAAGAAGAAGTACCTTATCAGACGAAAATATACCTTATCTAATAAGAGACATTTGAATTTGTTAATTTGCATAAATAGGCGGCATTTTATTCAGAATTATAAGTTTTTTAATTGAACAAAAAATTCGTTTAATTTTTTGCCATTAAATACTAGAATTATAGAAAAGTACTCTGCGAAAAGAATCGGCAGTAGGACGGAAACGTGTTGACCACCGATTAGTTTCTTGCTAATAACTCTTGCATCCTTCGACCGACTTCTTCGACTTAGAGCTCGATGGAAAGCTTACCTGTTCCTCTTTAAGATGGCATTAACATATTTCACGAAAAGTCATAAGAGATAACATTTTTTTAATCAAAACTAAAATATCCTCGAAATCATTGAAGAAGAAGTACCTTAACAGACGAAAATATGCCTTATCTAATAGGAGACATTTAAATTTTTTAATTGCATAAATGGGCGGCATTTTATTTAGAATTATTAGTTTTTTACATGGACAAAAAATTCGTTTAATTTTTTCCCATTAATTACTGGAATTATTGAAAAATACTTTGCGAAAAGAATCGGCAGTAGGACGGAAACGTGTTGACCACCGATTAGTTTTTTGCTAATAACTCTTGCATCCTTCGACCGACTTTCTGACTAAGAGCTCGATGGAAAGCTTATCTGTTCCTCTTTCAGATGGTATTAACATATTTTACGAAAAGTCATAAGAAATAAAATTTTTTTGATCAATATCCTCGGAATCATTGAAGAAGAAGTACCTTATCAGACGAAAATATGCCTTATCTAATAAGAGACATTTAAATTTTTTAATTGCATAAATGGACGGCATTTTATTCAGAATTAATAATTTTTTACATGGACAAACAATTCGTTTAATTTTTTCCCATTAAATACTAAATTATAGAAAAGTACTTTGCGAAAAGAATCGGTAGTAGGACGGAAACGTGTTGACCACCGATTAGTTTTTTGCTAATAACTCTTGCATCCTTCGACCGATTTCTTCGACTAAGAGCTCGATGAAAAGCTTATCTGTTCCTCTTTCAGATGGTATTAACATATTTTACGAAAAGTAGTAAGAAATAAAATCTTTTTTGAACAAAACTCAAATATCCTCAAAATCATTGAAAAAGAAGACATTTTAATATTTTTAATTGCATAAATGGGCGGTATTTTACTCAGAATTAATAGTTTTTTATATGGGCAGAATTAAAAATTTTTTACATGGACAAAAAATTCGTTTAATTTTTTCCCATTAAATACTAGAATTATAGAAAAGTAGTTTGCGAAGAGAATCGGCAGTAGGACGAAATCGTGTTGACCACCGATTAGTATTTTGCTAATAACTCTTGCATCCTTCGACCGACTTCTTCGACTAAGAGCTCGATGAAAAGCTTATCTGTTCCTCTTTCAGGTGGCATTATCATATTTTTCGAAAAGTCATAAGAGATAACATTTTTTTAATCAAAACTAAAATATCCTCGAAATCATTGAAGAAGAAGTACCTTATCAGACGAAAATATGCCTTATCTAATAGGAGACATTTAAATTTTTTAATTGCATAAATGGGCGGCATTTTATTTAGAATTATTAGTTTTTTACATGGACAAAAAATTCGTTTAATTTTTTCCCATTAATTACTGGAATTATTGAAAAATACTTTGCGAAAAGAATCGGCAGTAGGACGGAAACGTGTTGACCACCGATTAGTTTTTTGCTAATAACTCTTGCATCCTTCGACCGACTTCTTCGACTTAGAGCTCGATGGAAAGCTTACCTGTTCCTCTTTAAGATGGCATTAACATATTTCACGAAAAGTCATAAGAGATAACATTTTTTTAATCAAAACTAAAATATCCTCGAAATCATTGAAGAAGAAGTACCTTAACAGACGAAAATATGCCTTATCTAATAGGAGACATTTAAATTTTTTAATTGCATAAATGGGCGGCATTTTATTTAGAATTATTAGTTTTTTACATGGACAAAAAATTCGTTTAATTTTTTCCCATTAATTACTGGAATTATTGAAAAATACTTTGCGAAAAGAATCGGCAGTAGGACGGAAACGTGTTGACCACCGATTAGTTTTTTGCTAATAACTCTTGCATCCTTCGACCGACTTTCTGACTAAGAGCTCGATGGAAAGCTTATCTGTTCCTCTTTCAGATGGTATTAACATATTTTACGAAAAGTCATAAGAAATAAAATTTTTTTGATCAATATCCTCGGAATCATTGAAGAAGAAGTACCTTATCAGACGAAAATATGCCTTATCTAATAAGAGACATTTAAATTTTTTAATTGCATAAATGGACGGCATTTTATTCAGAATTAATAATTTTTTACATGGACAAACAATTCGTTTAATTTTTTCCCATTAAATACTAAATTATAGAAAAGTACTTTGCGAAAAGAATCGGTAGTAGGACGGAAACGTGTTGACCACCGATTAGTTTTTTGCTAATAACTCTTGCATCCTTCGACCGATTTCTTCGACTAAGAGCTCGATGAAAAGCTTATCTGTTCCTCTTTCAGATGGTATTAACATATTTTACGAAAAGTAGTAAGAAATAAAATCTTTTTTGAACAAAACTCAAATATCCTCAAAATCATTGAAAAAGAAGACATTTTAATATTTTTAATTGCATAAATGGGCGGTATTTTATTCAGAATTAATAGTTTTTTATATGGGCAGAATTAAAAATTTTTTACATGGACAAAAAATTCGTTTAATTTTTTCCCATTAAATACTAGAATTATAGAAAAGTAGTTTGCGAAGAGAATCGGCAGTAGGACGAAATCGTGTTGACCACCGATTAGTATTTTGCTAATAACTCTTGCATCCTTCGACCGACTTCTTCGACTAAGAGCTCGATGAAAAGCTTATCTGTTCCTCTTTCAGGTGGCATTATCATATTTTTCGAAAAGTCATAAGAGATAACATTTTTTTAATCAAAACTAAAATATCCTCGAAATCATTGAAGAAGAAGTACCTTATCAGACGAAAATATGCCTTATCTAATAGGAGACATTTAAATTTTTTAATTGCATAAATGGGCGGCATTTTATTTAGAATTATTAGTTTTTTACATGGACAAAAAATTCGTTTAATTTTTTCCCATTAATTACTGGAATTATTGAAAAATACTTTGCGAAAAGAATCGGCAGTAGGACGGAAACGTGTTGACCACCGATTAGTTTTTTGCTAATAACTCTTGCATCCTTCGACCGACTTTCTGACTAAGAGCTCGATGGAAAGCTTATCTGTTCCTTTTCAGATGGCATTAACATATTTTATGAGAAGTCATAAGAAATAAAATTTTTTTGATCAAAACTAAAATATCCTCGAAATCATTATTCAGAATTATAAGTTTTTTAGATGGACAAAAAATTCGTTTCATTTTTTCGCATCAAATACTAGAATTATAGAAAAGTATTTTGCGAAAAGAATCGGTAGTAGGTCGGAAACGTGTTGACCACCGATTAGTTTTTTGCTAATAACTCTTGCATTTTTCGACCGACTTTTTCGACTCAAAGCTCGATGGAAAGCTTATCTGTTCCTCTTTCAGATGGCATTAACATATTTTACGAAAAGTCATAAGAAATAAATTTTTTTTGATCAATATCCTCGCAATCATTGAAAAAGAAGTAGCTTCACAGACGAAAATATGCCTTATCTTATAAGAGACATTTAAATTTTTTTAATTGCATAAATGGGCGGTATTTTATTCAGAATTAATAGTTTTTTACATGGACAGAATTAAAAGTTTTTTACATGGACAAAAAATTCGTTTGATTTTTTCCCATTAAATACTAGAATTATAGAAAAGTACTTTGCGAAAATAATCGGCAGTAGGACGGAATCGTGTTGACCACCGATTAGTTTTGTGCTAATAAATCTTGCATATTTCGACCGACTTCTTCGACTAAGAGCTCGATGGAAAGCTTATCTGTTCCTCTTTCAGATGGCATTAACATATTTTACGAAAAGTCGTAAGAAATAAAATTTTTTGGATCAAAACTAAAATATCCTCGAAATCATTGAAAAAGAAGTAGCTTCACAGACGAAAATATGCCTTATCTTATAAGAGACATTTAAATTTTTTTAATTGCATAAATGGGCGGTATTTTATTCAGAATTAATAGTTTTTTACATGGACAGAATTAAAAGTTTTTTACATGGACAAAAAATTCGTTTAATTTTTTCCCATTAAATACTAGAATTATAGAAAAGTACTTTGCGAAAAGAATCGGCAGTAGGACGGAATCGTGTTGACCACCGATTAGTTTTGTGCTAATAAATCTTGCATATTTCGACCGACTTCTTCGACTAAGAGCTCGATGGAAAGCTTATCTGTTCCTCTTTCAGATGGCATTAACATATTTTACGAAAAGTCGTAAGAAATAAAATTTTTTTGATCAAAACTAAAATATCCTCGAAATCATTGAAGAAGAAGTACCTCATCAGATGAAAATATGACTTATCTAATATGAGACATTTAAATTTTTTTAATTGCATAAATGGGCGGCATTTTATTCAGAATTAATAGTTTTTTACATGGACAAAAAATTCATTTAATTTTTTCCCATTAAATACTAGAATTATAGAAAAGTACTTTGCGAAAATAATCGGCAGTAGGACGGAAACGTGTTGACCACCGATTAGTTGTTTGCTATTAACTCTTGCATCCTTCGACCGACTTCTTCGACTAAGAGCTCGATGGAAAGCTTATCTGTTCCTCTTTCAGATGGCATTAACATATTTTACGAAAAGTCATAAGAAATAAAATTTTTTTGATCAAAACTAAAGTATCCTCGAAATCATTGAAGAAAAAGTAGCTTCACAGACGAAAATATGCCTTATCTTATAAGAGACACTTAAATTTTTTTAATTGCATAAATGGGTGGCATTTTATTCAGAATTAATAGTTTTTTACATGGACAGAATTAAAAGTTTTTTACATGGACAAAAAATTCGTTTAATTTTTTCCCATTAAATACTAGAACTATAGAAAAGTACTCTGCGAAAAGAATCGGCAGTAGGACAGATCGTGTTGACCACCGATTAGTTTTTTGCTGATAACTCTTGCATCCTTCGACCGACTTCTTCGACTAAGAGCTCGATGGAAAGCTTATCTGTTCCTTTTCAGATGGCATTAACATATTTTATGAGAAGTCATAAGAAATAAAATTTTTTTGATCAAAACTAAAATATCCTCGAAATCATTGAAAAAGAAGTAGCTTATCAGACGAAAATATGCCTTATCTAATAAGAGACATTTAAATTTTTTAATTGCATAAATGGACGGCATTTTATTCAGAATTAATAATTTTTTACATGGACAAACAATTCGTTTAATTTTTTCCCATTAAATACTAAATTATAGAAAAGTACTTTGCGAAAAGAATCGGTAGTAGGACGGAAACGTGTTGACCACCGATTAGTTTTTTGCTAATAACTCTTGCATCCTTCAACCGATTTCTTCGACTAAGAGCTCGATGGAAAGCTTATCTGTTCCTTTTCAGATGGCATTAACATATTTTACAAAAAGTCACTAGAAATAAAATTTTTTTGATCAAAACTAAAATATCCTCGAAATCATTGAAAAAGAAGTAGCTTATCAAATGAAAATATGCCTTCTCTAATATGAGACATTAAAATTTTTTTAATTGCATAAATGGGTGGCATTTTATTCAGAATTAATAGTTTTTTACATGGACAAAAAATTCGTTTAATTTTTTCCCATTATATACTAGAATTATAGACAATCGGCAGTAGGACGGAATCGTGTTGGCCACCGATTAGTTTATTACTAATATTTCTTGCATCCTTCGACCGACTTCTTCGACTAAGAGCTCGATGGAAAGTTTATCTGTTCCTCTTTCAGATGGCATTTACATATTTTAAGAAAAGTCATAAGAAATAAAATCAATCAAATGGATCAATGGGTGGCATTTTATTCAGAATTAATAGTTTTTTACATGGACAAAAAATTCGTTTCATTTTTTCCCATTAAATACTAGAATTATAGAAAAGTACTTTGAGAAAAGAATCGGCAGTAGGACGGAATCGTGTTGACCACCGATTAGTTTTTTGCTAATAACTCTTGCATCCTTCGACCGACTTCTTCGACTAAGAGCTCGATGGAAAGCTTATCTGTTCCTCTTTCAGATGGCATTAACATATTTTACGAAAAGTAGTAAGAAATAAAATCTTTTTTGATCAAAACTAAAATATCCTCGAAATCATTGAAAAAGAAGACATTTTAATATTTTTAATTGCATAACTGGGCGGTATTTTATTCAGAATTAATAGTTTTTTACATGAGCAGAATTAAAAGTTTTTTACATGGACAAAAAATTTGTTTAATTTTTTTCCATTAAATACTAGAATTATAGAAAAGTACTCTGCGAAGAGAATCGGTAGTAGGACGGAATCGTGTTGACCACCGATTAGTATTTTGCTAATAACTCTTGCATCCTTCGACCGACTTCTTCAACTAAGAGCTCGGTGGAGAGCTTGTCTGTTCCTCTTTCAGATGGCATTAACATATTTTACGAAAAGTCGTAAGAAATAAAATTTTTTTCATCAAAACTAAAATATCACCGAAATCATTGAAAATGAAGTACCTTAGAAGAAGAAAATATACCTTATCTAATAAGAGACATTAACATTTTTTTAATTACATAAATGGGCGGCATTTTATTCAGAATTAATAATTTTTTACATGGACAAAAAATTCGTTTAATTTTTTCCCATTCAATACTAGAATTATAGAAAAGTACTTTGCGAAAAGAATCGGTAGTAGGACGAAAACGTGTTGACCACCGATTAGTTTTTTGCTAATAACTCTTGCATCCTTCGACCGACTTTTTCGACTAAGAGCTCGATGGAAAGCTTATGTGTTCCTATTTCAGATGGCATTAACATATTTTACGATAAGTCATAAGAAATACAATTGTTTTAATCAAAACTAAAATATCACCGAAATCTTTGAAGAAGAAGTACCTTATCAGACGAAAATATGGCTTATCTAATAAGAGACATTTGAATTTTTTTAATTGCATAAATAGGCGGCATTTTATTCAGAATTATAAGTTTTTTAGATGGACAAAAAATTCGTTTAATTTTTTCCCATTAAATACTAGAATTATAGAAAAGTACTTTGCGAAAAGAATCGGCAGTAGGACGGAATCGTGTTGACCACCGATTAGTTTTGTGCTAATAAATCTTGCATATTTCGACCGACTTCTTCGACTAAGAGCTCGATGGAAAGCTTATCTGTTCCTCTTTCAGATGGCATTAACATATTTTACGAAAAGTCGTAAGAAATAAAATTTTTTTGATCAAAACTAAAATATCCTCGAAATCATTGAAGAAGAAGTACCTCATCAGATGAAAATATGACTTATCTAATATGAGACATTTAAATTTTTTTAATTGCATAAATGGGCGGCATTTTATTCAGAATTAATAGTTTTTTACATGGACAAAAAATTCATTTAATTTTTTCCCATTAAATACTAGAATTATAGAAAAGTACTTTGCGAAAATAATCGGCAGTAGGACGGAAACGTGTTAACCACCGATTAGTTGTTTGCTATTAACTCTTGCATCCTTCGACCGACTTCTTCGACTAAGAGCTCGATGGAAAGCTTATCTGTTCCTCTTTCAGATGGCATTAACATATTTTACGAAAAGTTATAAGAAATAAAATTTTTTTGATCAAAACTAAAATATCCTCGAAATCATTGAAAAAAAAAATAGCTTATCAGACGAAAATATTCCTTATCTTATAAAAGACATTTAAATTTTTTTAATTGAATAAATGGGCGGTATTTTATTCAGAATTAATAGTTTTTTACATGGACAGAATTAAAAGTTTTTTACATGGACAAAAAATTCGTTTAATTTTTTCCCATTAAATACTAGAATTATAGTAAAGTAATTTGCGAAGAGAATCGGCAGTAGGACGGAATCGTGTTGGCCACCGATTAGTTTATTACTAATATTTCTTGCATCCTTCGACCGACTTCTTCGACTAAGAGCTCGATGGAAAGTTTATCTGTTCGTCTTTCAGATGGCATTAACATATTTTACGAAAAGTAGTAAGAAATAAAATCTTTTTTGATCAAAACTAAAATATCCTCGAAATCATTGAAAAAGAAGTAGCTTATCAGACGAAAATATGCCTTATCTAATAAGAGACATTTAAATTTTTTAATTGCATAAATGGACGGCATTTTATTCAGAATTAATAATTTTTTACATGGACAAACAATTCGTTTAATTTTTTCCCATTAAATACTAAATTATAGAAAAGTACTTTGCGAAAAGAATCGGTAGTAGGACGGAAACGTGTTGACCACCGATTAGTTTTTTGCTAATAACTCTTGCATCCTTCAACCGATTTCTTCGACTAAGAGCTCGATGGAAAGCTTATCTGTTCCTTTTCAGATGGCATTAACATATTTTACAAAAAGTCACTAGAAATAAAATTTTTTTGATCAAAACTAAAATATCCTCGAAATCATTGAAAAAGAAGTAGCTTATCAAATGAAAATATGCCTTCTCTAATATGAGACATTAAAATTTTTTTAATTGCATAAATGGGTGGCATTTTATTCAGAATTAATAGTTTTTTACATGGACAAAAAATTCGTTTAATTTTTTCCCATTATATACTAGAATTATAGACAATCGGCAGTAGGACGGAATCGTGTTGGCCACCGATTAGTTTATTACTAATATTTCTTGCATCCTTCGACCGACTTCTTCGACTAAGAGCTCGATGGAAAGTTTATCTGTTCCTCTTTCAGATGGCATTTACATATTTTAAGAAAAGTCATAAGAAATAAAATCAATCAAATGGATCAATGGGTGGCATTTTATTCAGAATTAATAGTTTTTTACATGGACAAAAAATTCGTTTCATTTTTTCCCATTAAATACTAGAATTATAGAAAAGTACTTTGAGAAAAGAATCGGCAGTAGGACGGAATCGTGTTGACCACCGATTAGTTTTTTGCTAATAACTCTTGCATCCTTCGACCGACTTCTTCGACTAAGAGCTCGATGGAAAGCTTATCTGTTCCTCTTTCAGATGGCATTAACATATTTTACGAAAAGTAGTAAGAAATAAAATCTTTTTTGATCAAAACTAAAATATCCTCGAAATCATTGAAAAAGAAGACATTTTAATATTTTTAATTGCATAACTGGGCGGTATTTTATTCAGAATTAATAGTTTTTTACATGAGCAGAATTAAAAGTTTTTTACATGGACAAAAAATTTGTTTAATTTTTTTCCATTAAATACTAGAATTATAGAAAAGTACTCTGCGAAGAGAATCGGCAGTAGGACGGAATCGTGTTGACCACCGATTAGTATTTTGCTAATAACTCTTGCATCCTTCGACCGACTTCTTCAACTAAGAGCTCGGTGGAGAGCTTGTCTGTTCCTCTTTCAGATGGCATTAACATATTTTACGAAAAGTCGTAAGAAATAAAATTTTTTTCATCAAAACTAAAATATCACCGAAATCATTGAAAATGAAGTACCTTATAAGAAGAAAATATACCTTATCTAATAAGAGACATTAACATTTTTTTAATTACATAAATGGGCGGCATTTTATTCAGAATTAATAATTTGTTACATGGACAAAAAATTCGTTTAATTTTTCCCATTCAATACTAGAATTATAGAAAAGTACTTTGCGAAAAGAATCGGTAGTAGGACGAAAACGTGTTGACCACCGATTAGTTTTTTGCTAATAACTCTTGCATCCTTCGACCGACTTTTTCGACTAAGAGCTCGATGGAAAGCTTATGTGTTCCTATTTCAGATGGCATTAACATATTTTACGATAAGTCATAAGAAATACAATTGTTTTAATCAAAACTAAAATATCACCGAAATCTTTGAAGAAGAAGTACCTTATCAGACGAAAATATGCCTTACCTAATAAGAGACATAAAAATTTTTTTAATTACATAGATGGGCGGCATTTTATTCAGAATTATTAGTTTTTTAGATGGACAAAAAATTCGTTTCATTTTTTCGCATCAAATACTAGAATTATAGAAAAGTATTTTGCGAAAAGAATCGGTAGTAGGTCGGAAACGTGTTGACCACCGATTAGTTTTTTGCTAATAACTCTTGCATCCTTCGACCGACTTTTTCGACTAAAAGCTCGATGGAAAGCTTATCTGTTCCTCTTTCAGATGGCATTAACATATTTTACGAAAAGTCATAAGAAATAAATTTTTTTTGATCAATATCGTCGGAATCATTGAAAAAGAAGTAGCTTCACAGACGAAAATATGCCTTATCTTATAAGAGACATTTAAATTTTTTTAATTGCATAAATGGGCGGTATTTTATTCAGAATTAATAGTTTTTTACATGGACAGAATTAAAAGTTTTTTACATGGACAAAAAATTCGTTTGATTTTTTCCCATTAAATACTAGAATTATAGAAAAGTACTTTGCGAAAAGAATCGGCAGTAGGACGGAATCGTGTTGACCACCGATTAGTTTTGTGCTAATAAATCTTGCATATTTCGACCGACTTCTTCGACTAAGAGCTCGATGGAAAGCTTATCTGTTCCTCTTTCAGATGGCATTAACATATTTTACGAAAAGTCGTAAGAAATAAAATTTTTTGGATAAAAACTA
The DNA here is from genome assembly GCA_034638295.1 of Phortica okadai. NCBI lineage: Eukaryota > Metazoa > Arthropoda > Insecta > Diptera > Drosophilidae > Phortica > Phortica okadai. The sequence goes on along the minus strand of CM067850.1, from coordinate 24,040,207 downwards.
AAATATCCTCGAAATCATTGAAAAAGAAGTAGCTTCACAGACGAAAATATGCCTTATCTCATAAGAGACATTTAAATTTTTTTAATTGCATAAATGGGCGGTATTTTATTCAGAATTAATAGTTTTTTACATGGACAGAATTAAAAGTTTTTTACATGGACAAAAAATTCGTTTAATTTTTTCCCATTAAATACTAGAATTATAGAAAAGTACTTTGCGAAAAGAATCGGCAGTAGGACGGAATCGTGTTGACCACCGATTAGTTTTGTGCTAATAAATCTTGCATATTTCGACCGACTTCTTCGACTAAGAGCTCGATGGAAAGCTTATCTGTTCCTCTTTCAGATGACATTAACATATTTTACGAAAAGTCGTAAGAAATAAAATTTTTTTGATCAAAACTAAAATATCCTCGAAATCATTGAAGAAGAAGTACCTCATCAGATGAAAATATGACTTATCTAATATGAGACATTTAAATTTTTTTAATTGCATAAATGGGCGGCATTTTATTCAGAATTAATAGTTTTTTACATGGACAAAAAATTCATTTAATTTTTTCCCATTAAATACTAGAATTATAGAAAAGTACTTTGCGAAAATAATCGGCAGTAGGACGGAAACGTGTTAACCACCGATTAGTTGTTTGCTATTAACTCTTGCATCCTTCGACCGACTTCTTCGACTAAGAGCTCGATGGAAAGCTTATCTGTTCCTCTTTCAGATGGCATTAACATATTTTACGAAAAGTTATAAGAAATAAAATTTTTTTGATCAAAACTAAAATATCCTCGAAATCATTGAAAAAAAAAATAGCTTATCAGACGAAAATATTCCTTATCTTATAAAAGACATTTAAATTTTTTTAATTGAATAAATGGGCGGTATTTTATTCAGAATTAATAGTTTTTTACATGGACAGAATTAAAAGTTTTTTACATGGACAAAAAATTCGTTTAATTTTTTCCCATTAAATACTAGAATTATAGTAAAGTAATTTGCGAAGAGAATCGGCAGTAGGACGGAATCGTGTTGGCCACCGATTAGTTTATTACTAATATTTCTTGCATCCTTCGACCGACTTCTTCGACTAAGAGCTCGATGGAAAGTTTATCTGTTCGTCTTTCAGATGGCATTAACATATTTTACGAAAAGTAGTAAGAAATAAAATCTTTTTTGATCAAAACTAAAATATCCTCGAAATCATTGAAAGAGAAGACATTTTAATATTTTTAATTGCATAACTGGGCGGTATTTTATTCAGAATTAATAGTTTTTTACATGGACAGAATTAAAAGTTTTTTACATGGACAAAAAATTCGTTTAATTTTTTCCCATTAAATACTAGAATTATAGAAAAGTACTCTGCGAAGAGAATCGGCAGTAGGACGGAATCGTGTTGACCACCGATTAGTTTTTTGCTAATAACTCTTGCATCCTTCGACCGACTTTTTCGACTAAGAGCTCGATGGAAAGCTTATCTGTTCCTACTGCAGATGGCATTAACATATTTTACGAAAAGTCATAAGAAATACAATTTTTTTAATCAAAACTAAAATATCACCGAAATCATTGAAGAAGAAGTACCTTATCAGACGAAAATATGGCTTATCTAATAAGAGACATTTGAATTTTTTAATTGCATAAATAGGCGGCATTTTATTCAGAATTATAAGTTTTTTACTTGGACAAAAAATTTGATTAATTTTTTTCCATTAAATACTAGAATTATAGAAAAGTACTCTGCGAAGAGAATCGGCAGTAGGACGGAATCGTGTTGACCACCGATTAGTATTTTGCTAATAACTCTTGCATCCTTCGACCGACTTCTTCGACTAAGAGCTCGGTGGAAAGCTTGTCTGTTCCTCTTTCAGATGGCATTAACATATTTTACGCAAAGTCGTAAGAAATAAAATTTTTTTCATCAAAACTAAAATATCACCGAAATCATTGAAGAAGAAGTACCTTATCAGACGAAAATATGGCTTATCTAATAAGAGACATTTGAATTTTTTTAATTGCATAAATAGGCGGCATTTTATTCAGAATTATAAGTTTTTTACTTGGACAAAAAATTCGTTTAATTTTTTGCCATTAAATACTAGAATTATAGAAAAGTACTATGCGAAAAGAATCGGTAGTAGGACAGATCGTGTTGACCACCGATTAGTTTTTTGCTAATAACTCTTGCATCCTTCGACCGACTTCTTCGACTAAGAGCTCGATCGAAAGCTTATCTGTTTCTCTTTCAGATGGCATTAACATATTTTACGAAAAGTTATAAGAAATAAAATTTTTTTGATCAAAACTAAAATATCCTCGAAATCATTGAAAAAAAAAATAGCTTATCAGACGAAAATATTCCTTATCTTATTAAAGACATTTAAATTTTTTTAATTGAATAAATGGGCGGTATTTTATTCAGAATTAATAGTTTTTTACATGGACAGAATTAAAAGTTTTTTACATGGACAAAAAATTCGTTTAATTTTTTCCCATTAAATACTAGAATTATAGTAAAGTACTTTGCGAAGAGAATCGGCAGTAGGACGGAATCATGTTGGCCACCGATTAGTTTATTACTAATATTTCTTGCATCCTTCGACCGACTTCTTCGACTAAGAGCTCGATGGAAAGTTTATCTGTTCCTCTTTCAGATGGCATTAACATATTTTAAGAAAAGTCATAAGAAATAAAATCAATCAAATGGATCAATGGGTGGCATTTTATTCAGAATTAATAGTTTTTTACATGGACAAAAAATTGGTTTAATTTTTTCCCATTAAATACTAGAATTATAGAAAAGTACTTTGAGAAAAGAATCGGCAGTAGGACGGAATCGTGTTGACCACCGATTAGTCTTTTGCTAATAACTCTTGCATCCTTCGACCGACTTCTTCGACTAAGAGCTCGATGGAAAGCTTATCTGTTCCTCTTTCAGATGGCATTAACATATTTTACGAAAAGTAGTAAGAAATAAAATCTTTTTTGATCAAAACTAAAATATCCTCGAAATCATTGAAAAAGAAGACATTTTAATATTTTTAATTGCATAACTGGGCGGTATTTTATTCAGAATTAATAGTTTTTTACATGAGCAGAATTAAAAGTTTTTTACATGGACAAAAAATTTGTTTAATTTTTTTCCATTAAATACTAGAATTATAGAAAAGTACTCGGCGAAGAGAATCGGCAGTAGGACGGAATCGTGTTGACCACCGATTAGTATTTTGCTAATAACTCTTGCATCCTTCGACCGACTTTTTCGACTAAGAGCTCGATGGAAAGCTTATCTGTTCCTATTTCAGATGGCATTAACATATTTTACGAAAAGTCATAAGAAATACAATTTTTTTAATCAAAACTAAAATATCACCGAAATCATTGAAGAAGAAGTACCTTATCAGACGAAAATATGGCTTATCTAATAAGAGACATTTGAATTTTTTAATTGCATAAATAGGCGGCATTTTATTCAGAATTATAAGTTTTTTACTTGGACAAAAAATTTGTTTAATTTTTTTCCATTAAATACTAGAATTATAGAAAAGTACTCTGCGAAGAGAATCGGCAGTAGGACGGAATCGTGTTGACCACCGATTAGTATTTTGCTAATAACTCTTGCATCCTTCGACCGACTTCTTCAACTAAGAGCTCGGTGGAAAGCTTGTCTGTTCCTCTTTCAGATGGCATTAACATATTTTACGAAAAGTCGTAAGAAATAAAATTTTTTTCATCAAAACTAAAATATCACCGAAATCATTGAAGAAGAAGTACCTTATCAGACGAAAATATGGCTTATCTAATAAGAGACATTTGAATTTTTTTAATTGCATAAATAGGCGGCATTTTATTCAGAATTATAAGTTTTTTACTTGGACAAAAAATTCGTTTAATTTTTTGCCATTAAATACTAGAATTATAGAAAAGTACTATGCGAAAAGAATCGGTAGTAGGACGAAAACGTGTTGACCACCGATTAGTTTTTTGCTAATAAATCTTGCATATTTCGACCGACTTCTTCGACTAAGAGCTCGATGGAAAGCTTATCTGTTCCTCTTTCAGATGGCATTAACATATTTTACGAAAAGTCATAAGAAATAAATTTTTTTTGATCAATATCCTCGGAATCATTGAAGAAGAAGTACCTTATCAGACGAAAATATGCCTTACCTAATAAGAGACATAAAAATTTTTTTAATTACATAGATGGGCGGCATTTTATTCAGAATTATTAGTTTTTTAGATGGACAAAAAATTCGTTTCATTTTTTCGCATCAAATACTAGAATTATAGAAAAGTATTTTGCGAAAAGAATCGGTAGTAGGTCGGAAACGTGTTGACCACCGATTAGTTTTTTGCTAATAACTGTTGCATCCTTCGACCGACTTCTTCGACTAAAGGCTCGATGGAAAGCTTATCTTTTCCTATTTCAAATGGCATTAACTTATTTTACGAAAAGTCATAAGAAATAAAATTTTTTGGATCAAAACTAAAATATCCTCGAAATCATTGAAGAAGAAGTACCTTATCAGACGAAAATATGCCTTATCTAATCAGAAACATTTAAATTTTTTTAATTGCATAAATGGGCGCCATTTTATTCAGAATGAATAGTTTTTTACATCGACAAAAAATTCGTTTAATTTTTTCCCATTAAATACTAGAATTATAGAAAAGTACTTTGCGAAGAGAATCGGCAGTAGGACGGAATCGTGTTGACCACCGATTAGTTTTTTGCTAATAACTTTTGCATCCTTCGACCGATTTCTTCGACTTAGAGCTCGATGGAATGCTTTTCTGTTCCTCTTTCAGATGGCATTAGCATATTTTACGAAAAGTCGTAAAAAAAAAAATTTTTTTTTATCAAAACTAAAATATCCTCGAAATCATTGAAAAAGAAGTAGCTTCACAGACGAAAATATGCCTTATCTTATAAGAGTCATTTAAATTTTTTTAATTGCATAAATGGGCGGTATTTTATTCAGAATTAATAGTTTTTTACATGGACAGAATTAAAAGTTTTTTACATGGACAAAAAATTCGTTTGATTTTTTTCCATTAAATACTAGAATTATAGAAAAGTACTTTGCGAAAAGAATCGGCAGTAGGACGGAATCGTGTTGACCACCGATTAGTTTTGTGCTAATAAATCTTGCATATTTCGACCGACTTCTTCGACTAAGAGCTCGATGGAAAGCTTATCTGTTCCTCTTTCAGATGGCATTAACATATTTTACGAAAAGTCGTAAGAAATAAAATCTTTTTTGATCAAAACTAAAATATCCTCGAAATCATTGAAGAAGAAGTACCTCATCAGATGAAAATATGACTTATCTAATATGAGACATTTAAATTTTTTTAATTGCATAAATGGGCGGCATTTTATTCAGAATTAATAGTTTTTTACATGGACAAAAAATTCATTTAATTTTTTCCCATTAAATACTAGAAATATAGAAAAGTACTTTGCGAAAAGAATCGGCAGTAGGACGGAAACGTGTTGACCACCGATTAGTTTTTTGCTATTAACTCTTGCATCCTTCGACCGACTTCTTCGACTAAGAGCTCGATGGAAAGCTTATCTGTTCCTCTTTCAGATGGCATTAACATATTTTACGAAAAGTCATAAGAAATAAAATTTTTTTGATCAAAACTAAAGTATCCTCGAAATCATTGAAGAAGAAGTAGCTTCACAGACGAAAATATGCCTTATCTTATAAGAGACACTTAAATTTTTTTAATTGCATAAATGGGAATGCATTTTATTCAGAATTAATAGTTTTTTACATGGACAGAATTAAAAGTTTTTTACATGGACAAAAAATTCGTTTAATTTTTTCCCATTAAATACTAGAACTATAGAAAAGTACTCTGCGAAAAGAATCGGCAGTAGGACAGATCGTGTTGACCACCGATTAGTTTTTTGCTGATAACTCTTGCATCCTTCGACTGACTTCTTCGACTAAGAGCTGGATGGAAAGCTTATCTGTTCCTCTTTCAGATGGCATTAACATATTTCACGAAAAGTCATAAGAAATAAAATTTTTTTGATCAAAACTTAAATATCCTCGACATCATTGAAGAAGAAGTACCTTATCAGACGAAAATATGCCTTATCTAATAAAAGACATTTAAATTTTTTTAATTGCACAAATGGGTGGCATTTTATTCAGAATAAATAGTTTTTTACATGGACAAAAAATTCGTTTAATTTTTTCCCATTAAATACTAGAATTATAGAAAAGTACTCTGCGAAAAGAATCGGCAGTAGGACAGATCGTGTTGACCACCGATTAGTTTTTTGCTAATAACTCTTGCATCCTTCGACCGACTTCTTCGACTAAGAGCTCGATGGAAAGCTTATCTGTTTCTCTTTCAGATGGCATTAACATATTTTACGAAAAGTTATAAGAAATAAAATTTTTTTGATCAAAACTAAAATATCCTCGAAATCATTGAAAAAAAAAAAATAGTTTATCAGACGAAAATATTCCTTATCTTATAAAAGACATTTAAATTTTTTTAATTGAATAAATGGGCGGTATTTTATTCAGAATTAATAGTTTTTTACATGGACAGAATTAAAAGTTTTTTACATGGACAAAAAATTCGTTTAATTTTTTCCCATTAAATACTAGAATTATAGTAAAGTACTTTGCGAAGAGAATCGGCAGTAGGACGGAATCGTGTCGACCACCGATTAGTTTTTTGCTAATAACTCTTGCATCCTTCGACCGACTTCTTCGACTAAGAGCTCGATGAAAGCTTATCTGTTCCTCTTTCAGATGGCATTAACATATTTTACGAAAAGTCATAAGAAATAAAATTTTTTTGATCAAAACTAAAGTATCCTCGAAATCATTGAAGAAGAAGTAGCTCACAGACGAAAATATGCCTTATCTTATAAGAGACACTTAAATTTTTTTAATTGCATAAATGGGTGGCATTTTATTCAGAATTAATAGTTTTTTACATGGACAGAATTAAAAGTTTTTTACATGGACAAAAAATTCGTTTAATTTTTTCCCATTAAATACTAGAATTATAGAAAAGCACTCTGCGAAAAGAATCGGCAGTAGGACAGATCGTGTTGACCACCGATTAGTTTTTTGCTGATAACTCTTGCATCCTTCGACCGACTTCTTCGACTAAGAGCTGGATGGAAAGCTTATCTGTTCCTCTTTCAGATGGCATTAACATATTTCACGAAAAGTCATAAGAAATAAAATTTTTTTGATCAAAACTAAAATATCCTCGACATCATTGAAGAAGAAGTACCTTATCAGACGAAAATATGCCTTATCTAATAAAAGACATTTAAATTTTTTTAATTGCATAAATGGGTGGCATTTTATTCAGAATAAATAGTTTTTTACATGGACAAAAAATTCGTTTAATTTTTTCCCATTAAATACTAGAATTATAGAAAAGTACTCTGCGAAAAGAATCGGCAGTAGGACAGATCGTGTTGACCACCGATTAGTTTTTTGCTAATAACTCTTGCATCCTTCGACCGACTTCTTCGACTAAGAGCTCGATGGAAAGCTTATCTGTTTCTCTTTCAGATGGCATTAATATATTTTACGAAAAATTATAAGAAATAAAATTTTTTTGATCAAAACTAAAATATCCTCGAAATCATTGAAAAAAAAAAATAGCTTATCAGACGAAAATATTCCTTATCTTATAAAAGACATTTAAATTTTTTTAATTGAATAAATGGGCGGTATTTTATTCAGAATTAATAGTTTTTTACATGGACAGAATTAAAAGTTTTTTACATGTACAAAAAATTCGTTTAATTTTTTCCCATTAAATACTAGAATTATAGTAAAGTACTTTGCGAAGAGAATCGGCAGTAGGACGGAATCGTGTCGACCACCGATTAGTTTTTTGCTAATAACTCTTGCATCCTTCGACCGACTTCTTCGACTAAGAGCTCGATGAAAGCTTATCTGTTCCTCTTTCAGATGGCATTGACATGTTTTACGAAAACTAGTAAGAAATAAAATTTTTTTTTATCAAAACTAAAATATACTCGAAATCATTGAAAAAGAAGTAGCTTATAAGACGAAAATATGCCTTATCAAATAAGAGACATAAACATTTTTTTAATTACATAGAGGGGCGGCATTTTATTCAGAATTAATAATTTTTTACATGGACAAAAAATTCGTTTCATTTTTTCCCATCAAATACTAGAATTATAGAAAAGTATTTTGCGAAGAGAATCGGCAGTAGGACGGAATTGTGTCGACCACCGATTAGTTTTTTGCTAATAACTCTTGCATCCTTCGACCAACTTCTTCGACTAAGAGCTCGATGGAAAGCTTATCTGTTCCTCTTTCAGATGGCATTGACATATTTTATGAAAAGTAGTAAGAAATAATATTTTTTTCATCAAAACTAAAATATCATCGAAATCATTGAAAATGAAGTACCTTATAAAACGAAAATATGCCTTATCAAATAAGAGACATAAAAATTTTTTTAATTACATAGATGGGCGGCATTTTATTCAGAATTAAATATTTTTTACATGGACAAAAAATTCGTTTCATTTTTTCGCATCAAATACTATAATTATAGAAAAGTATTTTGCGAAAAGAATCGGTAGTAGGACGGAAACGTGTTGACCACCGATTAGTTTTTTGCTAATAACTCTTGCATCCTTCGACCGACTTCTTCGACTAAGAGATCGATGGAAAGCTTATCTGTTCCTATTTAAAATGGCATTAACATATTTTACGAAAAGTCATAAGAAATAAAATTTTTTTGACCAAAACTAAAATATCCTCGAAATCATTGAAAAAGAAGTAGCTTCACAGACGAAAATATGCCTTATCTTATAAGAGACATTTAAATTTTTTTAATTGCATAAATGGGTGGCATTTTATTCAGAATTAATAGTTTTTTACATGGACAAAAAATTCGTTTAATTTTTTCCCATTAAATACTAGAATTATAGAAAAGTACTTTGCGAAGAGAATCGGCAGTAGGACGGAATCGTGTTGACCACCGATTAGTTTTTTGCTAATAACTCTTGCATCCTTCGACCGATTTCTTCGACTTAGCGCTCGATGGAAAGCTTATCTGTTCCTCTTTCAGATGGCATTAACATATTTTACGAAAAGTCGTAAGAAATAAATTTTTTTTTTATCAAAACTAAAATATCCTCGAAATCATTGAAAAAGAAGTAGCTTCACAGACGAAAATATGCCTTATCTTATAAGAGACATTTAAATTTTTTTAATAGCATAAATGGGCGGTATTTTATTCAGAATTAATAGTTTTTTACATGGACAGAATTAAAAGTTTTTTACATGGACAAAAAATTCGTTTAATTTTTTCCCATTAAATACAAGAATTATAGAAAACTACTTTGCGAAAAGAATCGGCAGTAGGACGGAATCGTGTTGACCACCGATTAGTTTTGTGCTAATAAATCTTGCATATTTCGACCGACTTCTTCGACTAAGAGCTCGATGGAAAGCTTATCTGTTCCTCTTTCAGATGGCATTAACATATTTTACGAAAAGTCATAAGAAATACAATTTTTTTGATCAAAACTAAAATATCCTCGACATCATTGAAGAAGAAGTACCTTATCAGACGAAAATATGACTTATCTAATAAGAGACATTTAAATTTTTTTAATTGCATAAATGGACGGCGTTTTATTCAGAATTATTAGTTTTTTACATGGACAAAAAATTCGTTTAATTTTTTCCCATTAAATACTAGAATTATAGAAAAGTGCTCTGCGAAAAGAATCGGCAGTAGGACAGATCGTGTTGACCACCGATTAGTTTTTTGCTAATAACTCTTGCATCCTTCGACCGACTTCTTCGACTAAGAGCTCGATGGAAAGCTTATCTGTTCCTCTTTCAGATGGCATTAACATATTTTACGAAAAGTCATAAGAAATAAAATTTTTTTGATCAAAACTAAAATATCCTCGAAATCATTGAAAAAAAAAAAAATAGCTTATCAGACGAAAATATTCCTTATCTTATAAAAGACATTTAAATTTTTTTAATTGCATAAATGGGCGGTATTTTATTCTGAATTAATAGTTTTTTACATGGACAGAATTAAAAGTTATTTACATGGACAAAAAATTCGTTTAATTTTTTCCCATTAAATACTAGAATTATAGAAAAGTACTTTGCGAAGAGAATCGGCAGTAGGACATAATCGTGTCGACCACCGATTAGTTTTTTGCTAATAACTCTTGCATCCTTCGACCGACTTCTTCGACTAAGAGCTCGATGGAAAGCTTATCTGTTCCTCTTTCAGATGGCATTGACATGTTTTACGAAAAGTTATAAGAAATAAAATTTTTTTGATCAAAACTAAAATATCCTCGAAATCATTGAAAAAAAAAAATAGCTTATCAGACGAAAATATTCCTTATCTTATAAAAGACATTTAAATTTTTTTAATTGAATAAATGGGCGGTATTTTATTCAGAATTAATAGTTTTTTACATGGACAGAATTAAAAGTATTTTACATGTACAAAAAATTCGTTTAATTTTTTCCCATTAAATACTAGAATTATAGTAAAGTACTTTGCGAAGAGAATCGGCAGTAGGACGGAATCGTGTCGACCACCGATTAGTTTTTTGCTAATAACTCTTGCATCCTTCGACCGACTTCTTCGACTAAGAGCTCGATGAAAGCTTATCTGTTCCTCTTTCAGATGGCATTGACATGTTTTACGAAAACTAGTAAGAAATAAAATTTTTTTTTATCAAAACTAAAATATCCTCGAAATCATTGAAAAAGAAGTAGCTTATAAGACGAAAATATGCCTTATCAAATAAGAGACATAAACATTTTTTTAATTACATAGAGGGGCGGCATTTTATTCAGAATTAATAATTTTTTACATGGACAAAAAATTCGTTTCATTTTTTCCCATCAAATACTAGAATTATAGAAAAGTATTTTGTGAAGAGAATCGGTAGTAGGACGGAAACGTGTTGACCACCGATTAGTTTTTTGCTAATAACTCTTGCATCCTTCGACCGACTTCTTCGACTAAGAGATCGATGGAAAGCTTATCTGTTCCTATTTAAAATGGCATTAACATATTTTATGAAAAGTCATAAGAAATAAAATTTTTTTGACCAAAACTAAAATATCCTCGAAATCATTGAAAAAGAAGTAGCTTCACAGACGAAAATATGTCTTATCTTATAAGAGACATTTAAATTTTTTTAATTGCATAAATGGGTGGCATTTTATTCAGAATTAATAGTTTTTTACATGGACAAAAAATTCGTTTAATTTTTTCCCATTAAATACTAGAATTATAGAAAAGTACTTTGCGAAGAGAATCGGCAGTAGGACGGAATCGTGTTGACCACCGATTAGTTTTTTGCTAATAACTCTTGCATCCTTCGACCGATTTCTTCGACTTAGAGCTCGATGGAAAGCTTATCTGTTCCTCTTTCAGATGGCATTAACATATTTTACGAAAAGTCGTAAGAAATAAATTTTTTTTTTATCAAAACTAAAATATCCTCGAAATCATTGAAAAAGAAGTAGCTTCACAGACGAAAATATGCCTTATCTTATAAGAGACATTTAAATTTTTTTAATTGCATAAATGGGCGGTATTTTATTCAGAATTAATAGTTTTTTACATGGACAGAATTAAAAGTTTTTTACATGGACAAAAAATTCGTTTAATTTTTTCCCATTAAATACTAGAATTATAGAAAACTACTTTGCGAAAAGAATCGGCAGTAGGACGGAATCGTGTTGACCACCGATTAGTTTTGTGCTAATAAATCTTGCATATTTCGACCGACTTCTTCGACTAAGAGCTCGATGGAAAGCTTATCTGTTTCTCTTTCAGATGGCATTAACATATTTTACGAAAAGTCATAAGAAATAAAATTTTTTTGATCAAAACTAAAATATCCTCGACATCATTGAAGAAGAAGTACCTTATCAGACGAAAATATGACTTATCTAATAAGAGACATTTAAATTTTTTTAATTGCATAAATGGACGGCGTTTTATTCAGAATTATTAGTTTTTTACATGGACAAAAAATTCGTTTAATTTTTTCCCATTAAATACTAGAATTATAGAAAAGAACTCTGCGAAAAGAATCGGCAGTAGGACAGATCGTGTTGACCACCGATTAGTTTTTTGCTAATAACTCTTGCATCCTTCGACCGACTTCTTCGACTAAGAGCTCGATGGAAAGCTTATCTGTTCCTCTTTCAGATGGCATTAACATATTTCACGAAAAGTCATAAGAAATAAAATTTTTTTGATCAAAACTAAAATATCCTCGACATCATTGAAGAAGAAGTACCTTATCAGACGAAAATATGCCTTATCTAATAAGAGACATTCAAATTTTTTTAATTGCATAAATGGGTGGCATTTTATTCAGAATAAATAGTTTTTTACATGGACAAAAAATTCGTTTAATGTTTGCCCATTAAATACTAGAATTATAGAAAAGTACTCTGCGAAAAGAATCGGCAGTAGGACCGATCGTGTTGACCACCGATTAGTTTTTTGCTAATAACTCTTGCATCCTGCGACCGACTTCTTCGACTAAGAGCTCGATGGAAAGTTTATCTGTTTCTCTTTCAGATGGCATTAACATATTTTACGAAAAGTCATAAGAAATAAAATTTTTTTGATCAAAACTAAAATATCCTCGAAATCATTGAAAAAAAAAAAATAGCTTATCAGACGAAAATATTCCTTATCTTATAAAAGACATTTAAATTTTTTTAATTGCATAAATGGGCGGTATTTTATTCTGAATTAATAGTTTTTTACATGGACAGAATTAAAAGTTATTTACATGGACAAAAAATTCGTTTAATTTTTTCCCATTAAATACTAGAATTATAGAAAAGTACTTTGCGAAGAGAATCGGCAGTAGGACATAATCGTGTCGACCACCGATTAGTTTTTTGCTAATAACTCTTGCATCCTTCGACCGACTTCTTCGACTAAGAGCTCGATGGAAAGCTTATCTGTTCCTCTTTCAGATGGCAATGACATATTTTATGAAAAGTAGTAAGAAATAAAATTTTTTTTGATCAAAACTCAAATATCCTCGAAATCATTGAAAAATAAGTAGCTTATCAGACGAAAATATGCCTTATCTTATAAGAGACTATAAAAATTTTTAATTGCATAAATGGGCGGCGTTTTATTCAGAATTATTAGTTTTTTACATGGTCAAAAAATTCGTTTAATTTTTTCCCATTAAATACTAGAATTATTGAAAAGTACTCTGCGAAAAGAATCGGCAGTAGGACAGATCGTGTTGACCACCGATTAGTTTTTTGCTAATAACTCTTGCATCCTTCGACCGACTTCTTCGACTAAGAGCTCGATGGAAAGCTTATCTGTTCCTCTTTCAGATGGCATTAACATATTTTACGAAAAGTCATAAGAAATAAAATTTTTTTGATCAAAACTAAAATATCCTCGAAATCATTGAAAAAAAAAAAATAGCTTATCAGACGAAAATATTCCTTATCTTATAAAAGACATTTAAATTTTTTTAATTGAATAAATGGGCGGTATTTTATTCAGAATTAATAGTTTTTTACATGGACAGAATTAATAGTTTTTTACATGGACAAAAAATTCTTTTAATTTTTTCCCATTAAATATTAGAATTATAGAAAAGTACTCAGCGAAAAGAATCGGCAGTAGGACAGATCGTGTTGACCACCGATTAGTTGTTTGCTAATAACTCTTGCATCCTTCGACCGACTTCTTCGACTAAGAGCTCGATAGAAAGCTTATCTGTTCCTCTTTCAGATGGCATTAACACATTTTACGAAAAGCCATAAGAAATACAATTTTTTTTATCAAAACTAAAATATCCTCGAAATCATTGAAGAAGAAGTACCTTAGCAGACGAAAATATGCCTTACCTAATAAGAGACATTTAAATTATTTTAATTGGGTAAATGGGCGGCATTTTATTCAGAGTTAATTGTTTTTTACATGGACAGAATTAATAGTTTTTTACATGGACAAAAAATTCTTTTAATTTTTTCCCATTAAATATTAGAATTATAGAAAAGTACTCAGCGAAAAGAATCGGCAGTAGGACAGATCGTGTTGACCACCGATTAGTTGTTTGCTAATAACTCTTGCATCCTTCGACCGACTTCTTCTACTAAGAGCTCGATGCAAAGCTTATCTGTTCCTCTTTCAGATGGCATTAACATATTTTACGAAAAGTCATAAGAAATAAAGTTTTTTTGATCAAAACTAAAATATCCTCGACATCATTGAAGAAGAAGTATCTTATCAGACGAAAATATACCTTATCTAATAAGAGACATTTAAATTTTTTTAATTGCATAAATGGACGGCGTTTTATTCAGAATTATTAGTTTTTTACATGGTCAAAAAATTCGTTTAATTTTTTCCCATTAAATACTAGAATTATAGAAAAGTACTCTGCGAAAAGAATCGGCAGTAGGACAGATCGTGTTGACCACCGATTAGTTTTTTGCTAATAACTCTTGCATCCTTCGACCGACTTCTTCGACTAAGAGCTCGATGGAAAGCTTATCTGTTCCTCTTTCAGATGGCATTAACATATTTTACGAAAAGTCATAAGAAATAAAATTTTTTTGATCAAAACTAAAATATCCTCGAAATCATTGAAAAAAAAAAATAGCTTATCAGACGAAAATATTCCTTATCTTATAGAAGACATTTAAATTTTTTTAATTGAATAAATGGGCGGTATTTTATTCAGAATTAATAGTTTTTTACATGGACAGAATTAATAGTTTTTTACATGGACAAAAAATTCTTTTAATTTTTTCCCATTAAATATTAGAATTATAGAAAAGTACTCAGCGAAAAGAATCGGCAGTAGGACAGATCGTGTTGACCACCGATTAGTTGTTTGCTAATAACTCTTGCATCCTTCGACCGACTTCTTCGACTAAGAGCTCGATAGAAAGCTTATCTGTTCCTCTTTCAGATGGCATTAACACATTTTACGAAAAGTCATAAGAAATACAATTTTTTTTATCAAAACTAAAATATCCTCGAAATCATTGAAGAAGAAGTACCTTAGCAGACGAAAATATGCCTTACCTAATAAGAGACATTTAAATTATTTTAATTGGGTAAATGGGCGGCATTTTATTCAGAGTTAATTGTTTTTTACATGGAAAGAATTAATAGTTTTTTACATGGACAAAAAATTCTTTTAATTTTTTCCCATTAAATATTAGAATTATAGAAAAGTACTCAGCGAAAAGAATCGGCAGTAGGACAGATCGTGTTGACCACCGATTAGTTGTTTGCTAGTAACTCTTGCATCCTTCGACCGACTTCTTCTACTAAGAGCTCGATGCAAAGCTTATCTGTTCCTCTTTCAGATGGCATTAACATATTTTACGAAAAGTCATAAGAAATAAAGTTTTTTTGATCAAAACTAAAATATCCTCGACATCATTGAAGAAGAAGTATCTTATCAGACGAAAATATGCCTTACCTAATAAGAGACATTTAAATTATTTTAATTGGGTAAATGGGCGGCATTTTATTCAGAGTTAATTGTTTTTTACATGGAAAGAATTAATAGTTTTTTACATGGACAAAAAATTCTTTTAATTTTTTCCCATTAAATATTAGAATTATAGAAAAGTACTCAGCGAAAAGAATCGGCAGTAGGACAGATCGTGTTGACCACCGATTAGTTTTTTGCTAATAACTCTTGCATCCTTCGACCGACTTCTTCGACTAAGAGCTCGATGGAAAGCTTATCTGTTCCTCTTTCAGATGGCATTGACATATTTTATGAAAAGTAGTAAGAAATAAAATTTTTTTTGATCAAAACTAAAATATCCTCGAAATCATTGAAAAAGAAGTAGCTTATCAGACGAAAATATGCCTTATCTTATAAGAGACTATAAAAATTTTTAATTGCATAAATGGGCGGCGTTTTATTCAGAATTATTAGTTTTTTACATGGTCAAAAAATTCGTTTAATTTTTTCCCATTAAATACTAGAATTATAGAAAAGTACTCTGCGAAAAGAATCGGCAGTAGGACAGATCGTGTTGACCACCGATTAGTTTTTTGCTAATAACTCTTGCATCCTTCGACCGACTTCTTCGACTAAGAGCTCGATGGAAAGCTTATCTGTTCCTCTTTCAGATGGCATTAACATATTTTACGAAAAGTCATAAGAAATAAAATTTTTTTGATCAAAACTAAAATATCCTCGAAATCATTGAAACAAAAAAAATAGCTTATCAGACGAAAATATTCCTTATCTTATAAAAGACATTTAAATTTTTTTAATTGAATAAATGGGCGGTATTTTATTCAGAATTAATAGTTTTTTACATGGACAGAATTAATAGTTTTTTACATGGACAAAAAATTCTTTTAATTTTTTCCCATTAAATATTAGAATTATAGAAAAGTACTCAGCGAAAAGAATCGGCAGTAGGACAGATCGTGTTGACCACCGATTAGTTGTTTGCTAATAACTCTTGCATCCTTCGACCGACTTCTTCTACTAAGAGCTCGATGCAAAGCTTATCTGTTCCTCTTTCAGATGGCATTAACATATTTTACGAAAAGTCATAAGAAATAAAGTTTTTTTGATCAAAACTAAAATATCCTCGACATCATTGAAGAAGAAGTATCTTATCAGACGAAAATATATCTTATCTAATAAGAGACATTTAAATTTTTTTAATTGCATAAATGGACGGCGTTTTATTCAGAATTATTAGTTTTTTACATGGTCAAAAAATTCGTTTAATTTTTTCCCATTAAATACTAGAATTATAGAAAAGTACTCTGCGAAAAGAATCGGCAGTAGGACAGATCGTGTTGACCACCGATTAGTTTTTTGCTAATAACTCTTGCATCCTTCGACCGACTTCTTCGACTAAGAGCTCGATGGAAAGCTTATCTGTTCCTCTTTCAGATGGCATTAACATATTTTACGAAAAGTCATAAGAAGTAAAATTTTTTTGATCAAAACTAAAGTATCCTCGAAATCATTGAAGAAGAAGTAGCTTCACAGACGAAAATATGCCTTATCTTATAAGAGACACTTAAATTTTTTTAATTGCATAAATGGGTGGCATTTTATTCAGAATTAATAGTTTTTTACATGGACAGAATTAATAGTTTTTTACATGGACAAAAAATTCTTTTAATTTTTTCCCATTAAATATTAGAATTATAGAAAAGTACTCAGCGAAAAGAATCGGCAGTAGGACAGATCGTGTTGACCACCGATTAGTTGTTTGCTAATAACTCTTGCATCCTTCGACCGACTTCTTCGACTAAGAGCTCGATAGAAAGCTTATCTGTTCCTCTTTCAGATGGCATTAACACATTTTACGAAAAGTCATAAGAAATACAATTTTTTTTATCAAAACTAAAATATCCTCGAAATCATTGAAGAAGAAGTACCTTAGCAGACGAAAATATGCCTTACCTAATAAGAGACATTTAAATTATTTTAATTGGGTAAATGGGCGGCATTTTATTCAGAGTTAATTGTTTTTTACATGGAAAGAATTAATAGTTTTTTACATGGACAAAAAATTCTTTTAATTTTTTCCCATTAAATATTAGAATTATAGAAAAGTACTCAGCGAAAAGAATCGGCAGTAGGACAGATCGTGTTGACCACCGATTAGTTGTTTGCTAGTAACTCTTGCATCCTTCGACCGACTTCTTCTACTAAGAGCTCGATGCAAAGCTTATCTGTTCCTCTTTCAGATGGCATTAACATATTTTACGAAAAGTCATAAGAAATAAAGTTTTTTTGATCAAAACTAAAATATCCTCGACATCATTGAAGAAGAAGTATCTTATCAGACGAAAATATGCCTTACCTAATAAGAGACATTTAAATTATTTTAATTGGGTAAATGGGCGGCATTTTATTCAGAGTTAATTGTTTTTTACATGGAAAGAATTAATAGTTTTTTACATGGACAAAAAATTCTTTTAATTTTTTCCCATTAAATATTAGAATTATAGAAAAGTACTCAGCGAAAAGAATCGGCAGTAGGACAGATCGTGTTGACCACCGATTAGTTTTTTGCTAATAACTCTTGCATCCTTCGACCGACTTCTTCGACTAAGAGCTCGATGGAAAGCTTATCTGTTCCTCTTTCAGATGGCATTGACATATTTTATGAAAAGTAGTAAGAAATAAAATTTTTTTTGATCAAAACTAAAATATCCTCGAAATCATTGAAAAAGAAGTAGCTTATCAGACGAAAATATGCCTTATCTTATAAGAGACTATAAAAATTTTTAATTGCATAAATGGGCGGCGTTTTATTCAGAATTATTAGTTTTTTACATGGTCAAAAAATTCGTTTAATTTTTTCCCATTAAATACTAGAATTATAGAAAAGTACTCTGCGAAAAGAATCGGCAGTAGGACAGATCGTGTTGACCACCGATTAGTTTTTTGCTAATAACTCTTGCATCCTTCGACCGACTTCTTCGACTAAGAGCTCGATGGAAAGCTTATCTGTTCCTCTTTCAGATGGCATTAACATATTTTACGAAAAGTCATAAGAAATAAAATTTTTTTGATCAAAACTAAAATATCCTCGAAATCATTGAAACAAAAAAAATAGCTTATCAGACGAAAATATTCCTTATCTTATAAAAGACATTTAAATTTTTTTAATTGAATAAATGGGCGGTATTTTATTCAGAATTAATAGTTTTTTACATGGACAGAATTAATAGTTTTTTACATGGACAAAAAATTCTTTTAATTTTTTCCCATTAAATATTAGAATTATAGAAAAGTACTCAGCGAAAAGAATCGGCAGTAGGACAGATCGTGTTGACCACCGATTAGTTGTTTGCTAATAACTCTTGCATCCTTCGACCGACTTCTTCTACTAAGAGCTCGATGCAAAGCTTATCTGTTCCTCTTTCAGATGGCATTAACATATTTTACGAAAAGTCATAAGAAATAAAGTTTTTTTGATCAAAACTAAAATATCCTCGACATCATTGAAGAAGAAGTATCTTATCAGACGAAAATATATCTTATCTAATAAGAGACATTTAAATTTTTTTAATTGCATAAATGGACGGCGTTTTATTCAGAATTATTAGTTTTTTACATGGTCAAAAAATTCGTTTAATTTTTTCCCATTAAATACTAGAATTATAGAAAAGTACTCTGCGAAAAGAATCGGCAGTAGGACAGATCGTGTTGACCACCGATTAGTTTTTTGCTAATAACTCTTGCATCCTTCGACCGACTTCTTCGACTAAGAGCTCGATGGAAAGCTTATCTGTTCCTCTTTCAGATGGCATTAACATATTTTACGAAAAGTCATAAGAAGTAAAATTTTTTTGATCAAAACTAAAGTATCCTCGAAATCATTGAAGAAGAAGTAGCTTCACAGACGAAAATATGCCTTATCTTATAAGAGACACTTAAATTTTTTTAATTGCATAAATGGGTGGCATTTTATTCAGAATTAATAGTTTTTTACATGGACAGAATTAATAGTTTTTTACATGGACAAAAAATTCTTTTAATTTTTTCCCATTAAATATTAGAATTATAGAAAAGTACTCAGCGAAAAGAATCGGCAGTAGGACAGATCGTGTTGACCACCGATTAGTTGTTTGCTAATAACTCTTGCATCCTTCGACCGACTTCTTCGACTAAGAGCTCGATAGAAAGCTTATCTGTTCCTCTTTCAGATGGCATTAACACATTTTACGAAAAGTCATAAGAAATACAATTTTTTTTATCAAAACTAAAATATCCTCGAAATCATTGAAGAAGAAGTACCTTAGCAGACGAAAATATGCCTTACCTAATAAGAGACATTTAAATTATTTTAATTGGGTAAATGGGCGGCATTTTATTCAGAGTTAATTGTTTTTTACATGGAAAGAATTAATAGTTTTTTACATGGACAAAAAATTCTTTTAATTTTTTCCCATTAAATATTAGAATTATAGAAAAGTACTCAGCGAAAAGAATCGGCAGTAGGACAGATCGTGTTGACCACCGATTAGTTGTTTGCTAGTAACTCTTGCATCCTTCGACCGACTTCTTCTACTAAGAGCTCGATGCAAAGCTTATCTGTTCCTCTTTCAGATGGCATTAACATATTTTACGAAAAGTCATAAGAAATAAAGTTTTTTTGATCAAAACTAAAATATCCTCGACATCATTGAAGAAGAAGTATCTTATCAGACGAAAATATGCCTTACCTAATAAGAGACATTTAAATTATTTTAATTGGGTAAATGGGCGGCATTTTATTCAGAGTTAATTGTTTTTTACATGGAAAGAATTAATAGTTTTTTACATGGACAAAAAATTCTTTTAATTTTTTCCCATTAAATATTAGAATTATAGAAAAGTACTCAGCGAAAAGAATCGGCAGTAGGACAGATCGTGTTGACCACCGATTAGTTTTTTGCTAATAACTCTTGCATCCTTCGACCGACTTCTTCGACTAAGAGCTCGATGGAAAGCTTATCTGTTCCTCTTTCAGATGGCATTGACATATTTTATGAAAAGTAGTAAGAAATAAAATTTTTTTTGATCAAAACTAAAATATCCTCGAAATCATTGAAAAAGAAGTAGCTTATCAGACGAAAATATGCCTTATCTTATAAGAGACTATAAAAATTTTTAATTGCATAAATGGGCGGCGTTTTATTCAGAATTATTAGTTTTTTACATGGTCAAAAAATTCGTTTAATTTTTTCCCATTAAATACTAGAATTATAGAAAAGTACTCTGCGAAAAGAATCGGCAGTAGGACAGATCGTGTTGACCACCGATTAGTTTTTTGCTAATAACTCTTGCATCCTTCGACCGACTTCTTCGACTAAGAGCTCGATGGAAAGCTTATCTGTTCCTCTTTCAGATGGCATTAACATATTTTACGAAAAGTCATAAGAAATAAAATTTTTTTGATCAAAACTAAAATATCCTCGAAATCATTGAAACAAAAAAAATAGCTTATCAGACGAAAATATTCCTTATCTTATAAAAGACATTTAAATTTTTTTAATTGAATAAATGGGCGGTATTTTATTCAGAATTAATAGTTTTTTACATGGACAGAATTAATAGTTTTTTACATGGACAAAAAATTCTTTTAATTTTTTCCCATTAAATATTAGAATTATAGAAAAGTACTCAGCGAAAAGAATCGGCAGTAGGACAGATCGTGTTGACCACCGATTAGTTGTTTGCTAATAACTCTTGCATCCTTCGACCGACTTCTTCTACTAAGAGCTCGATGCAAAGCTTATCTGTTCCTCTTTCAGATGGCATTAACATATTTTACGAAAAGTCATAAGAAATAAAGTTTTTTTGATCAAAACTAAAATATCCTCGACATCATTGAAGAAGAAGTATCTTATCAGACGAAAATATATCTTATCTAATAAGAGACATTTAAATTTTTTTAATTGCATAAATGGACGGCGTTTTATTCAGAATTATTAGTTTTTTACATGGTCAAAAAATTCGTTTAATTTTTTCCCATTAAATACTAGAATTATAGAAAAGTACTCTGCGAAAAGAATCGGCAGTAGGACAGATCGTGTTGACCACCGATTAGTTTTTTGCTAATAACTCTTGCATCCTTCGACCGACTTCTTCGACTAAGAGCTCGATGGAAAGCTTATCTGTTCCTCTTTCAGATGGCATTAACATATTTTACGAAAAGTCATAAGAAGTAAAATTTTTTTGATCAAAACTAAAGTATCCTCGAAATCATTGAAGAAGAAGTAGCTTCACAGACGAAAATATGCCTTATCTTATAAGAGACACTTAAATTTTTTTAATTGCATAAATGGGTGGCATTTTATTCAGAATTAATAGTTTTTTACATGGACAGAATTAAAAGTTTTTTACATGGACAAAAAATTCGTTTAATTTTTTCCCATTAAATACTAGAACTATAGAAAAGTACTCTGCGAAAAGAATCGGCAGTAGGACAGATTGTGTTGGCCACCGATTAGTTTTTTGCTAATAACTCTTGCATCCTTCGACCGACTTCTTCGACTAAGAGCTCGATAGAAAGCTTATCTGTTCCTCTTTCAGATGGCATTAACACATTTTACGAAAAGTCATAAGAAATACAATTTTTTTTATCAAAACTAAAATATCCTCGAAATCATTGAAGAAGAAGTACCTTAGCAGACGAAAATATGCCTTACCTAATAAGAGACATTTAAATTATTTTAATTGGGTAAATGGGCGGCATTTTATTCAGAGTTAATTGTTTTTTACATGGAAAGAATTAATAGTTTTTTACATGGACAAAAAATTCTTTTAATTTTTTCCCATTAAATATTAGAATTATAGAAAAGTACTCAGCGAAAAGAATCGGCAGTAGGACAGATCGTGTTGACCACCGATTAGTTGTTTGCTAGTAACTCTTGCATCCTTCGACCGACTTCTTCTACTAAGAGCTCGATGCAAAGCTTATCTGTTCCTCTTTCAGATGGCATTAACATATTTTACGAAAAGTCATAAGAAATAAAGTTTTTTTGATCAAAACTAAAATATCCTCGACATCATTGAAGAAGAAGTATCTTATCAGACGAAAATATATCTTATCTTATAAGAGACATTTAAATTTTTTTAATTGCATAAATGGACGGCGTTTTATTCAGAATTATTAGTTTTTTACATGGTCAAAAAATTCGTTTAATTTTTTCCCATTAAATACTAGAATTATAGAAATGTACTCTGCGAAAAGAATCGGCAGTAGGACAGATCGTGTTGACCACCGATTAGTTTTTTGCTAATAACTCTTGCATCCTTCGACCGACTTCTTCGACTAAGAGCTCGATGGAAAGCTTATCTGTTCCTCTTTCAGATGGCATTAACATATTTTACGAAAAGTCATAAGAAATAAAATTTTTTTGATCAAAACTAAAATATCCTCGAAATCATTGAAGAAGAAGTAGCTTCACAGACGAAAATATGCCTTATCTTATAAGAGACACTTAAATTTTTTTAATTGCATAAATGGGTGGCATTTTATTCAGAATTAATAGTTTTTTACATGGACAGAATTAAAAGTTTTTTACATGGACAAAAAATTCGTTTAATTTTTTCCCATTAAATACTAGAACTATAGAAAAGTACTCTGCGAAAAGAATCGGCAGTAGGACAGATCGTGTTGACCACCGATTAGTTTTTTGCTGATAACTCTTGCATCGTCCGACCGACTTCTTCGACTAAGAGCTGGATGGAAAGCTTATCTGTTCCTCTTTCAGATGGCATTAACATATTTCACGAAAAGTCATAAGAAATAAAATTTTTTTGATCAAAACTAAAATATCCTCGACATCATTGAAGAAGAAGTACCTTATCAGACGAAAATATGCCTTATCTAATAAAAGACATTTAAATTTTTTTAATTGCATAAATGGGTGGCATTTTATTCAGAATAAATAGTTTTTTACATGGACAAAAAATTCGTTTATTTTTTTCCCATTAAATACTAGAATTATAGAAAAGTACTCTGCGAAAAGAATCGGCAGTAGGACAGATCGTGTTGACCACCGATTAGTTTTTTGCTAATAACTCTTGCATCCTTCGACCGACTTCTTCGACTAAGAGCTCGATGGAAAGCTTATCTGTTCCTCTTTCAGATGGCATTGACATATTTTATGAAAAGTAGTAAGAAATAAAATTTTTTTTGATCAAAACTAAAATATCCTCGAAATCATTGAAAAAGAAGTAGCTTATCAGACGAAAATATGCCTTATCTTATAAGAGACTATAAAAATTTTTAATTGCATAAATGGGCGGCGTTTTATTCAGAATTATTAGTTTTTTACATGGTCAAAAAATTCGTTTAATTTTTTCCCATTAAATACTAGAATTATAGAAAAGTACTCTGCGAAAAGAATCGGCAGTAGGACAGATCGTGTTGACCACCGATTAGTTTTTTGCTAATAACTCTTGCATCCTTCGACCGACTTCTTCGACTAAGAGCTCGATGGAAAGCTTATCTGTTCCTCTTTCAGATGGCATTAACATATTTTACGAAAAGTCATAAGAAATAAAATTTTTTTGATCAAAACTAAAATATCCTCGAAATCATTGAAAAAAAAAAAATAGCTTATCAGACGAAAATATTCCTTATCTTATAAAAGACATTTAAATTTTTTTAATTGAATAAATGGGCGGTATTTTATTCAGAATTAATAGTTTTTTACATGGACAGAATTAATAGTTTTTTACATGGACAAAAAATTCTTTTAATTTTTTCCCATTAAATATTAGAATTATAGAAAAGTACTCAGCGAAAAGAATCGGCAGTAGGACAGATCGTGTTGACCACCGATTAGTTGTTTGCTAATAACTCTTGCATCCTTCGACCGACTTCTTCTACTAAGAGCTCGATGCAAAGCTTATCTGTTCCTCTTTCAGATGACATTAACATATTTTACGAAAAGTCATAAGAAATAAAGTTTTTTTGATCAAAACTAAAATATCCTCGACATCATTGAAGAAGAAGTATCTTATCAGACGAAAATATATCTTATCTAATAAGAGACATTTAAATTTTTTTAATTGCATAAATGGACGGCGTTTTATTCAGAATTATTAGTTTTTTACATGGTCAAAAAATTCGTTTAATTTTTTCCCATTAAATACTAGAATTATAGAAAAGTACTCTGCGAAAAGAATCGGCAGTAGGACAGATCGTGTTGACCACCGATTAGTTTTTTGCTAATAACTCTTGCATCCTTCGACCGACTTCTTCGACTAAGAGCTCGATGGAAAGCTTATCTGTTCCTCTTTCAGATGGCATTAACATATTTTACGAAAAGTCATAAGAAGTAAAATTTTTTTGATCAAAACTAAAGTATCCTCGAAATCATTGAAGAAGAAGTAGCTTCACAGACGAAAATATGCCTTATCTTATAAGAGACACTTACATTTTTTTAATTGCATAAATGGGTGGCATTTTATTCAGAATTAATAGTTTTTTACATGGACAGAATTAAAAGTTTTTTACATGGACAAAAAATTCGTTTAATTTTTTCCCATTAAATACTAGAATTATAGTAAAGTACTCTGCGAAAAGAATCGGCAGTAGGACAGATCGTGTTGACCACCGATTAGTTTTTTGCTGATAACTCTTGCATCCTTCGACCGACTTCTTCGACTAAGAGCTCGATGAAAGCTTATCTGTTCCTCTTTCAGATGGCATTGACATGTTTTACGAAAACTAGTAAGAAATAAAATTTTTTTTTATCAAAACTAAAATATCCTCGACATCATTGAAGAAGAAGTACCTTATCAGACGAAAATATGCCTTATCTAATAAAAGACATTTAAATTTTTTTAATTGCATAAATGGGTGGCATTTTATTCAGAATAAATAGTTTTTTACATGTACAAAAAATTCGTTTAATTTTTTCCCATCAAATACTAGAATTATAGAAAAGTATTTTGCGAAGAGAATCGGCAGTAGGACGGAATTGTGTCGACCACCGATTAGTTTTTTGCTAATAACTCTTGCATCCTTCGACCGACTTCTTCGACTAAGAGCTCGATGGAAAGCTTATCTGTTCCTCTTTCAGATGGCATTGACATATTTTATGAAAAGTAGTAAGAAATAAAATTTTTTTCATCAAAACTAAAATATCATCGAAATCATTGAAAATGAAGTACCTTATAAAACGAAAATATGCCTTATTAAATAAGAGACATAAAAATTTTTTTTTATTACATAGATGGGCGGCATTTTATTCAGAATTAAATATTTTTTACATGGACAAAAAATTCGTTTCATTTTTTCGCATCAAATACTAGAATTATAGAAAAGTATTTTGCGAAAAGAATCGGTAGTAGGACGGAAACGTGTTGACCACCGATTAGTTTTTTGCTAATAACTCTTGCATCCTTCGACCGACTTCTTCGACTAAGAGATCGGTGGAAAGCTTATCTGTTCCTATTTAAAATGGCATTAACATATTTTACGAAAAGTCATAAGAAATAAAATTTTTTTGACCAAAACTAAAATATCCTCGAAATCATTGAAAAAGAAGTAGCTTCACAGACGAAAATATGCCTTATCTTATAAGAGACATTTAAATTTTTTTAATTGCATAAATGGGTGGCATTTTATTCAGAATTAATAGTTTTTTACATGGACAAAAAATTCGTTTAATTTTTTCCCATTAAATACTAGAATTATAGAAAAGTACTTTGCGAAGAGAATCGGCAGTAGGACGGAATCGTGTTGACCACCGATTAGTTTTTTGCCAATAACTCTTGCATCCTTCGACCGATTTCTTCGACTTAGAGCTCGATGGAAAGCTTATCTGTTCCTCTTTCAGATGGCATTAACATAGTTTACGAAAAGTCGTAAGAAATAAAATTTTTTTTTATCAAAACTAAAATATCCTCGAAATCATTGAAAAAGAAGTAGCTTCACAGACGAAAATATGCTTATCTTATAAGAGACATTTAAATTTTTTTAATTGCAGAATTAATAGTTTTTTACATGGACAGAATTAATAGTTTTTTACATGGACAAAAAATTCTTTTAATTTTTTCCCATTAAATATTAGAATTATAGAAAAGTACTCAGCGAAAAGAATCGGCAGTAGGACAGATCGTGTTGACCACCGATTAGTTGTTTGCTAGTAACTCTTGCATCCTTCGACCGACTTCTTCTACTAAGAGCTCGATGCAAAACTTATCTGTTCCTCTTTCAGATGGCATTAACATATTTTACGAAAAGTCATAAGAAATAAAGTTTTTTTGATCAAAACTAAAATATCCTCGAAATCATTGAAAAAGAAGTAGCTTCACAGACGAAAATATGCCTTATCTTATAAGAGACATTTAAATTTTTTTAATTGCAGAATTAATAGTTTTTTACATGGACAGAATTAAAAGTGTTTTACATGGACAAAAAATTCGTTTAATTTTTTCCCATTAAATACTAGAATTATAGTAAAGTACTTTGCGAAGAGAATCGGCAGTAGGACGGAATCGTGTTGACCACAGATTAGTTTTTTGCTAATAACTCTTGCATCCTTCGACCGATTTCTTCGACTTAGAGCTCGATGGAAAGCTTATCTGTTCCTCTTTCAGATGGCATTAACATATTTTACGAAAAGTCATAAGAAATAAAATTTTTTTGATCAAAACTAAAATATCCTCGACATCATTGAAGAAGAAGTACCTTATCAGACGAAAATATGCCTTATCTAATAAGAGACATTTAAATTTTTTTAATTGCATAAATGGACGGCGTTTTATTCAGAATAAATAGTTTTTTACATGGACAAAAAATTCGTTTAATTTTTGCCCATTAAATACTAGAATTATAGAAAAGTACTCTGCGAAAAGAATCGGCAGTAGGACCGATCGTGTTGACCACCGATTAGTTTTTTGCTAATAACTCTTGCATACTTCGACCGACTTCTTCGACTTAAAGCTCGATGGAAAGCTTATCTGTTCCTCTTTCAAATGGCATTAACATATTTCACGAAAAGTCATAAGAAATAAAATTTTTTTGATCAAAACTAAAATATCCTCGACATCATTGAAGAAGAAGTACCTTATCAGACGAAAATAAGCCTTATCTAATAAGAGACATTTAAATTTTTTTAATTGCATAAATGGGTGGCATTTTATTCAGAATAAATAGTTTTTTACATGGACAAAAAATTCGTTTAATTTTTGCCCATTAAATACTAGAATTATAGAAAAGTACTCTGCGAAAAGAATCGGCAGTAGGACAGATCGTGTTGACCACCGATTAGTTTTTTGCTAATAACTCTTGCATACTTCGACCGACTTCTTCGACTTAAAGCTCGATGGAAAGCTTATCTGTTCCTCTTTCAAATGGCATTAACATATTTCACGAAAAGTCATAAGAAATAAAATTTTTTTGATCAAAACTAAAATATCCTCGACATCATTGAAGAAGAAGTACCTTATCAGACGAAAATAAGCCTTATCTAATAAGAGACATTTAAATTTTTTTAATTGCATAAATGGGTGGCATTTTATTCAGAATAAATAGTTTTTTACATGGACAAAAAATTCGTTTAATTTTTGCCCATTAAATACTAGAATTATAGAAAAGTACTCTGCGAAAAGAATCGGCAGTAGGACCGATCGTGTTGACCACCGATTAGTTTTTTGCTAATAACTCTTGCATCCTTCGACCGACTTCTTCGACTAAGAGCTCGATGGAAAGCTTATCTGTTCCTCTTTCAGATGGCATTAACATATTTTACGAAAAGTCATAAGAAATAAAGTTTTTTTGATCAAAACTAAAATATCCTCGAAATCATTGAAAAAGAAGTAGCTTCACAGACGAAAATATGCCTTATCTTATAAGAGACATTTAAATTTTTTTAATTGCAGAATTAATAGTTTTTTACATGGACAGAATTAAAAGTGTTTTACATGGACAAAAAATTCGTTTAATTTTTTCCCATTAAATACTAGAATTATAGTAAAGTACTTTGCGAAGAGAATCGGCAGTAGGACGGAATCGTGTTGACCACAGATTAGTTTTTTGCTAATAACTCTTGCATCCTTCGACCGATTTCTTCGACTTAGAGCTCGATGGAAAGCTTATCTGTTCCTCTTTCAGATGGCATTAACATATTTTACGAAAAGTCATAAGAAATAAAATTTTTTTGATCAAAACTAAAATATCCTCGACATCATTGAAGAAGAAGTACCTTATCAGACGAAAATATGCCTTATCTAATAAGAGACATTTAAATTTTTTTAATTGCATAAATGGACGGCGTTTTATTCAGAATTATTAGTTTTTTACATGGACAAAAAATTCGTTTAATTTTTTCCCATTAAATACTAGAATTATAGAAAAGTACTCTGCGAAAAGAATCGGCAGTAGGACAGATCGTGTTGACCACCGATTAGTTTTTTGCTAATAACTCTTGCATACTTCGACCGACTTCTTCGACTTAAAGCTCGATGGAAAGCTTATCTGTTCCTCTTTCAAATGGCATTAACATATTTCACGAAAAGTCATAAGAAATAAAATTTTTTTGATCAAAACTAAAATATCCTCGACATCATTGAAGAAGAAGTACCTTATCAGACGAAAATATGCCTTATCTAATAAGAGACATTTAAATTTTTTTAATTGCATAAATGGGTGGCATTTTATTCAGAATAAATAGTTTTTTACATGGACAAAAAATTCGTTTAATTTTTGCCCATTAAATACTAGAATTATAGAAAAGTACTCTGCGAAAAGAATCGGCAGTAGGACCGATCGTGTTGACCACCGATTAGTTTTTTGCTAATAACTCTTGCATCCTTCGACCGACTTCTTCGACTAAGAGCTCGATGGAAAGCTTATCTGTTCCTCTTTCAGATGGCATTAACATATTTTACGAAAAGTCATAAGAAATAAAATTTTTTTGATCAAAACTAAAATATCCTCGACATCATTGAAGAAGAAGTACCTTATCAGACGAAAATATTCCTTATCTTATAAAAGACATTAAAATTTTTTTAATTGCATAAATGGGCGGTATTTTATTCTGAATTAATAGTTTTTTACATGGACAGAATTAAAAGTTATTTACATGGACAAAAAATTCGTTTAATTTTTTCCCATTAAATACTAGAATTATAGAAAAGTACTTTGCGAAGAGAATCGGCAGTAGGACATAATCGTGTCGACCACCGATTAGTTTTTTGCTAATAACTCTTGCATCCTTCGACCGACTTCTTCGACTAAGAGCTCGATGGAAAGCTTATCTGTTCCTCTTTCAGATGCCATTGACATATTTTATGAAAAGTAGTAAGAAATAAAATTTTTTTTGATCAAAACTAAAATATCCTCGAAATCATTGAAAAAGAAGTAGCTTATCAGACGAAAATATGCCTTATCTTATAAGAGACTATAAAAATTTTTAATTGCATAAATGGGCGGCGTTTTATTCAGAATTATTAGTTTTTTACATGGTCAAAAAATTCGTTTAATTTTTTCCCATTAAATACTAGAATTATAGAAAAGTACTCTGCGAAAAGAATCGGCAGTAGGACAGATCGTGTTGATCACCGATTAGTTTTTTGCTAATAACTCTTGCATCCTTCGACCGACTTCTTCGACTAAGAGCTCGATGGAAAGCTTATCTGTTCCTCTTTCAGATGGCATTAACATATTTTACGAAAAGTCATAAGAAATAAAATTTTTTTGATAAAAACTAAAATATCCTCGACATCATTGAAGAAGAAATATTTTATCAGACGAAAATATATCTTATCTAATAAGAGACATTTAAATTTTTTTAATTGCATAAATGGACGGCGTTTTATTCAGAATTATTAGTTTTTTACATGGTCAAAAAATTCGTTTAATTTTTTCCCATTAAATACTAGAATTATAGAAAAAAACTCTGCGAAAAGAATCGGCAGTAGGACAGATCGTGTTGACCACCGATTAGTTTTTTGCTAATAACTCTTGCATCCTTCGACCGACTTCTTCGACTAAGAGCTCGATGGAAAGCTTATCTGTTCCTCTTTCAGATGGCATTAACATACTTCACGAAAAGTCATAAGAAATAAAATTTTTTTGATCAAAACTAAAATATCCTCGACATCATTGAAGAAGAAGTACCTTATCAGACGAAAATATGCCTTATCTTATAAGAGACATTTAAATTTTTTTAATTGCATAAATGGACGGCGTTTTATTCAGAATTATTAGTTTTTTACATGGTCAAAAAATTCGTTTAATTTTTTCCCATTAAATACTAGAATTATAGAAAAAAACTCTGCGAAAAGAATCGGCAGTAGGACAGATCGTGTTGACCACCGATTAGTTTTTTGCTAATAACTCTTGCATCCTTCGACCGACTTCTTCGACTAAGAGCTCGATGGAAAGCTTATCTGTTCCTCTTTCAGATGGCATTAACATACTTCACGAAAAGTCATAAGAAATAAAATTTTTTTGATCAAAACTAAAATATCCTCGACATCATTGAAGAAGAAGTATTTTATCAGACGAAAATATATCTTATCTAATAAAAGACATTTAAATTTTTTTAATTGCATAAATGGACGGCGTTTTATTCAGAATTATTAGTTTTTTACATGGACAAAAAATTCGTTTAATTTTTTCCCATTAAATATTAGAATTATAGAAAAGTACTCAGCGAAAAGAATCGGCAGTAGGACAGATCGTGTTGACCACCGATTAGTTGTTTGCTAATAACTCTTGCATCCTTCGACCGACTTCTTCGACTAAGAGCTCGATGGAAAGCTTATCTGTTCCTCTTTCAGATGCCATTGACATATTTTATGAAAAGTAGTAAGAAATAAAATTTTTTTTGATCAAAACTAAAATATCCTCGAAATCATTGAAAAAGAAGTAGCTTATCAGACGAAAATATGCCTTATCTTATAAGAGACTATAAAAATTTTTAATTGCATAAATGGGCGGCGTTTTATTCAGAATTATTAGTTTTTTACATGGACAAAAAATTCGTTTAATTTTTTCCCATTAAATATTAGAATTATAGAAAAGTACTCAGCGAAAAGAATCGGCAGTAGGACAGATCGTGTTGACCACCGATTAGTTGTTTGCTAATAACTCTTGCATCCTTCGACCGACTTCTTCGACTAAGAGCTCGATGGAAAGCTTATCTGTTCCTCTTTCAGATGGCATTAACATACTTCACGAAAAGTCATAAGAAATAAAATTTTTTTCATCAAAACTAAAATATCCTCTACATCATTGAAGAAGAAGTACCTTATCAGACGAAAATATGCCTTATCTTATAAGAGACATTTAAATTTTTTTAATTGCATAAATGGACGGCGTTTTATTCAGAATTATTAGTTTTTTACATGGTCAAAAAATTCGTTTAATTTTTTCCCATTAAATACTAGAATTATAGAAAAAAACTCTGCGAAAAGAATCGGCAGTAGGACAGATCGTGTTGACCACCGATTAGTTTTTTGCTAATAACTCTTGCATCCTTCGACCGACTTCTTCGACTAAGAGCTCGATGGAAAGCTTATCTGTTTCTCTTTCAGATGGCATTAACATATTTTACGAAAAGTCATAAGAAATAAAATTTTTTTGATCAAAACTAAAATATCCTCGAAATCATTGAAAAAAAAAAAATAGCTTATCAGACGAAAATATTCCTTATCTTATAAAAGACATTAAAATTTTTTTAATTGCATAAATGGGCGGTATTTTATTCTGAATTAATAGTTTTTTACATGGACAGAATTAAAAGTTATTTACATGGACAAAAAATTCGTTTAATTTTTTCCCATTAAATACTAGAATTATAGAAAAGTACTTTGCGAAAAGAATCGGCAGTAGGACAGATCGTGTTGACCACCGATTAGTTGTTTGCTAATAACTCTTGCATCCTTCGACCGACTTCTTCGACTAAGAGCTCGATGGAAAGCTTATCTGTTCCTCTTTCAGATGGCATTAACATACTTCACGAAAAGTCATAAGAAATAAAATTTTTTTCATCAAAACTAAAATATCCTCTACATCATTTACCTCGTTTATGCGAGAGCCTTAAAGCGCTTTAACTAATGCGCACTAATTAAAAACGCATGCATAAACGCCTTAATGCGCATTAGCGTAGAGCGCTTTTTAAAAGCGACCTAACAGAGTTAAACCGCTTTAAGAGTATCGCATAAACGCGACATTCGTTAATGCGCATTAAAAATCAGCTGGTACCTAATGTGTAACAGTGGTCAGTGATGCCATATTGATGAATTAATATAATTTTTTTTATTGTAAAATTTTTTTTTAGCTCTGTTTTTCTATTATATTGCAAAAAAAAATGTTTAAACATTTCTAAAAACTAATATTGAGACTATCAATTCATATTTCATTCAATATATGTGATTTTTACATATAACGTTATTCTTGTAAAATAACATTATTCAATTGTTTTCTTATGGCAACACTTTTTTGTTTTGTTTTGATCAGCTGTTCATCATGACAGCTTTTAAAGCACATTAAGCTAATGCGCTTTAAGGTTCTCGCATAAACACTGCGTTTTTAGTTAGTGCGCATTGAGTTAAAGCGCTTTAGCTGTCGCATAAACGAGGTAATTGAAGAAGAAGTAGCTTATCAGACGAAAATATGCCTTATCTTATAAGAGACTATAAAAATTTTTAATTGCATAAATGGGCGGCGTTTTATTCAGAATTATTAGTTTTTTACATGGACAAAAAATTCGTTTAATTTTTTCCCATTAAATATTAGAATTATAGAAAAGTACTCTGCGAAAAGAATCGGCAGTAGGACAGATCGTGTTGACCACCGATTAGTTTTTTGCTAATAACTCTTGCATCCTTCGACCGACTTCTTCGACTAAGAGCTCGATGGAAAGCTTATCTGTTCCTCTTTCAGATGGCATTAACATATTTTACGAAAAGTCATAAGAAATAAAATTTTTTTTATCAAAACTAAAATATCCTCGACATCATTGAAGAAGAAGTATTTTATCAGACGAAAATATATCTTATCTAATAAGAGACATTTAAATTTTTTTAATTGCATAAATGGACGGCGTTTTATTCAGAATTAAAAGTTATTTACATGGACAAAAAATTCGTTTAATTTTTTCCCATTAAATACTAGAATTATAGAAAAGTACTTTGCGAAAAGAATCGGCAGTAGGACAGATCGTGTTGACCACCGATTAGTTGTTTGCTAATAACTCTTGCATCCTTCGACCGACTTCTTCGACTAAGAGCTCGATGGAAAGCTTATCTGTTCCTCTTTCAGATGGCATTAACATACTTCACGAAAAGTCATAAGAAATAAAATTTTTTTGATCAAAACTAAAATATCCTCGACATCATTGAAGAAGAAGTACCTTATCAGACGAAAATATGCCTTATCTTATAAGAGACATTTAAATTTTTTTAATTGAATAAATGGGCGGTATTTTATTCAGAATTAATAGTTTTTTACATGGACAGAATTAAAAGTTTTTTACATGGACAAAAAATTCGTTTAATTTTTTCCCATTAAATACTAGAATTATAGAAAAGTACTTCGCGAAGAGAATCGGCAGTAGGACAGATCGTGTTGACCACCGATTAGTTTTTTGCTAATAACTCTTGCATCCTTCGACCGACTTCTTCGACTAAGAGCTCGATGGAAAGCTTATCTGTTTCTCTTTCAGATGGCATTAACATATTTTACGAAAAGTCATAAGAAATAAAATTTTTTTGTTCAAAACTAAAATATTCTTGAAATCATTGAAAAAAAAATAGCTTATCAGACGAAAATATTCCTTATCTTATAAGAGACATTTACATTTTTATACTTTTCACTTATGTGAAATAGTATATTAACTTTGTCACGGAGTTTGTAACAGATCGAAATATTAATTTCCGACTATATAAAGTATATATATTCTTGATCAGGACGACAAGACGAGTTGATTTAGCCTTGTCCGTCTGTCCGTCTGTCTGTCTGTCGCTCTGTCTGTCTGTCTGTGTGTCTGTATGTATGCAAACTTGTCCCTCAGTTTTGAAGCTATCGAGCTGAAACTTTGCACAGAGTCTTAGAATTTATTACGATGAATCATTCGTCGGAACCAGCATGATCGGATTATTGGAACAGGTAGCTCCCATACGAAAAGAAGAAGAAAAGTGAACAAAACTTGAATCGTTGTATGGAAAACTTTTTTGTTTTGTACAATAGAGTGCTGAAATTTTAAACATAGTAGTTTTACATGGTCCGACTACATGCCTGAAAGTTTCATTGAGATTGGACATCTGGAACTGGTAGCTCCCATACAAAATGAAGAAGAGGAAGAGAAGCCATATTCACGTCGTTGTATGGAAAACTTTTTTGTTTCTTAACCAATTGACTTGAAATTTTAAAGTTATATTCTTAGGGAGGAATGAAAACTATTTTGACCAAAAGTGGGCGTAACCACGCGTAGCCACGCCCACTTATAGCGAAAATTGACCCGTTGTATGGAAAACTTTTTTGTTTCTTAACCAATTGACTTGAAACTTTGCAGTTATGCTCTTAGGGAGGAATGAAAACTATTTTGATCAAAAGTGGGCGTGGCCACGCCCACTTATAGCTTAACTTGACCCTTTGTATGGAAAACTTTTTTGTTTTTTAACCAATTGACTTGAAACTTTACAGTTATGTTCTTAGGGAGGAATGAAAACTATTTTAACCAAAAGTGGGCGTAGCCACGCCTACTTATAGCGAAAATTGACCCGTTGTATGGAAAACTTTTTTGTTTTTTAACCAATTGACATGAAACTTTGCAGTTATGCTCTTAGGGAGGAATGAAAACTATTTTAACCAAAAGTGGGCGTAGCCACGCCTACTTATAGCGAAAATTGACCCGTTGTATGGAAAACTTTTTTGTTTTTTAACCAATTGACTTGAAACTTTACAGTTATGTTCTTAGGGAGGAATGAAAACTATTTTGATCAAAAGTGGGCGTGGCCACGCCCACTTATAGCTTAACTTGACCCTTTGTATGGAAAACTTTTTTGTTTTTTAACCAATTGACTTGAAACTTTACAGTTATGTTCTTAGGGAGGAATGAAAACTATTTTAACCAAAAGTGGGCGTAGCCACGCCTACTTATAGCGAAAATTGACCCGTTGTATGGAAAACTTTTTTGTTTTTTAACCAATTGACTTGAAACTTTGCAGTTATGCTCTTAGGGAGGAATGAAAACTATTTTGACCAAAAGTGGGCGTAGCCAGGCGTAGCCACGCCCACTTATAGCGAAAATTGACCCGTTGTATGGAAAACTTTTTTGTTTCTTAACCAATTGACTTGAAACTTTGCAGTTATGCTCTTAGGGAGGAATGAAAACTATTTTGATCAAAAGTGGGCGTGGCCACGCCCACTTATAGCTTAACTTGACCCTTTGTATGGAAAACTTTTTTGTTTTTTAACCAATTGACTTGAAACTTTACAGTTATGTTCTTAGGGAGGAATGAAAACTATTTTAACCAAAAGTGGGCGTAGCCACGCCTACTTATAGCGAAAATTGACCCGTTGTATGGAAAACTTTTTTGTTTTTTAACCAATTGACTTGAAACTTTGCAGTTATGCTCTTAGGGAGGAATGAAAACTATTTTGATCAAAAGTAGCCGTGGTCACGCCCTTTTATAGCGAAAATTGACCCGTTGTATGGAAAACTTTTTTGTTTTTTAACCAATTGACTTGAAACTTTGCAGTTATGCTCTTAGGGAGGAATCAAAACTATTTTGACCAAAAGTGGGCGTAGCCACGCCTACTTATAGCAAAAATTGACCCGTTGTATGGAAAACTTTTTTGTTTTTTAACCAATTGACTTGAAACTTTGCAGTTATGCTCTTAGGGAGGAATGAAAACTATTTTGATCAAAAGTAGGCGTGGTCACGCCCTTTTATAGCGAAAATTGACCCGTTGTATGGAAAACTTTTTTGTTTTTTAACCAATTGACTTGAAACTTTACAGTTATGTTCTTAGGGAGGAATGAAAACTATTTTGACCAAAAGTGGGCGTAGCCACGCCTACTTATAGCGAAAATTGACCCTTTGTATGGAAAACTTTTTTGTTTTTTAACCAATTGACTTGAAACCTTACAGTTATGTTCTTAGGGAGGAATAAAAACTATTTTGACCAAATGTGGGCATGGCTGCGCCCACTTATCGCAAAACTTGAACCGTTGTATGGAAAAATTTTTTGTTTTTTAACGAATTGACTTGAAACATTACAGTTATGTTGTTAGGGATGCATGAAAACTATTCATTGAGTTTTTTTTATAGTGACACAAAGTGAAAAGTATTATAGCTTCAGCCTTGCTGAAGATAGCGTCCTTACTGGTTTTAATTGAATAAATGGGCGGTATTTTATTCAGAATTAATAGTATTTTACATGGACAGAATTAAGAGTTTTTTACATGGACAAAAAATTCGTTTAATTTTTTCCCATTAAATACTAGAATTATGGAAAAGTACTTTGCGAAGAGAATCGGCAGTAGGACGGAATCGTGTCGACCACCGATTAGTTTTTTGCTAATAACTCTTGCATCCTTCAACCGACTTCTTCGACTAAGAGCTCGATGGAAAGCTTATCTGTTCCTCTTTCAGATGGCATTGACATATTTTACGAAAAGTAGTAAGAAATAAAATTTTTTTTGATCAAAACTAAAATATCCTCGACATCATTGAAGAAGAAGTACCTTATCAGACGGAAATATGCCTTATCTAATAAGAGATATTTAAATTTTTTTAATTGAATAAATGGGCGGTATTTTATTCAGAATTTATAGTTTTTTACATGGACAAAAAATTCGTTTAATTTTTTCCCATTAAATACTAGAATTATAGAAAAGTAGTTTGCGAAAAGAATCGGCAGTAGGACAGATCGTGTTGACCACCGATTAGTTTTTTGCTAATAACTCTTGCATCCTTCCACCGACTTCTTCGACTAAAAGCTCGATGGAAAGCTTATCTGTTTCTCTTTCAGATGGCATTAACATATTTTACGAAAAGTCATAAGAAATAAAATTTTTTTGATCAAAACTAAAATATCCTCGAAATCATTAAAAAAAAAATAGCTTATCAGACGAAAATATTCCTTATCTTATAAAAGACATTTAAATTTTTTTAATTCAATAAATGGGCGGTATTTTATTCAGAATTAATAGTTTTTTACATGGACAGAATTAAAAGTTTTTTACATGGACCAAAAATTCGTTTAATTTTTTCCCATTAAATACTAGAATTATAGAAAAGTACTTTGCGAAGAGAATCGGCAGTAGGACGGATTTGTGTTGACCACCGATTAGTTTTTTGCTAATAACTCCTGCATCCTTCGACCGATTTCTTCGACTTAGAGCTCGATGAAAAGCTTATCTGTTCCTATTTCAAATGGCATTAACATATTTTACGAAATGTCATAAGAAATAAAAATTTTTTGACCAAAACTAAAATATCATCGAAATCATTGAAAATGAAGTACCTTATAAGACGAAAATATGCCTTATCAAATAAGAGACATAAAAATTTGTTTAATTACATAGATGGGCGGCATTTTATTCAGAATTAATAATTTTTTACATGGACAAAAAATTCGTTTCATTTTTTCGCATCAAATACTAGAATTATAGAAAAGTATTTTGCGAAAAGAATTGGTAGTAGGACGGAAACGTGTTGACCACCGATTAGTTTTTTGCTAATAACTCTTGCATCCTTCGACCGACTTCTTCGACTAAGAGCTCGACGGAAAGCTTATCTGTTCCTATTTCAAATGGCATTAACATATTTTACGAAATGTCATAAGAAATAAAAATTTTTTGACCAAAACTAAAATATCCTCGAAATCATTGAAGAAGAAGCACCTTATCAGACGAAAATATGCCTTATCTAATATGAGACATGTAAATTTTTTTAATTGCATAAATGGGTGGCATTTTATTCAGAATTAATAGTTTTTTACATGGACAAAAAATTCGTTTAATTTTTTCCATTAAATACTACAATTATAGAAAAGTACTTTGCGAAAAGAATCGGCAGTAGGACAGATCGTGTTGACCACCGATTAGTTTTTTGCTAATAACTCTTGCATCCTTCGACCGATTTCTTCGACTAAGAGCTCGATGGAAAGCTTATCTGTTTCTCTTTCAGATGGCATTAACATATTTTACGAAAAGTCGTAAGAAAAAAAATTTTTTTTTATCAAAACTAAAATATCCTCGAAATCATTGAAAAAGAGTTAGCTTCACAGACAAAATATGCCTTATCTTATAAGGGACATTAAATTCATTTTATTCAGAATTAATAGTTTTTTACATGGACAAAAAATTCGTTTAATTATTTCCCATTAAATACTAGAATTATAGAAAAGTACTCTGCGAAAAGAATCGGCAGTAGGACCGATCGTGTTGACCACCGATTAGTTTTTTGCTAATAACTCTTGCATCCTTCGACCGACTTCTTCGACTAAGAGCTCGATGGAAAGCTTATCTGTTTCTCTTTCAGATGGCATTAACATATTTTACGAAAAGTCATAAGAAATAAAATTTTTTTGATCAAAACTAAAATATCCTCGAAATCATTGAAAAAAAAAAAAATAGCTTATCAGACGAAAATATTCCTTATCTTATAAAAGACATTTAAATTTTTTTAATTGAATAAATGGGCGGTATTTTAATCAGAATTAATAGTTTTTTACATGGACAGAATTAAAAGTTATTTACATGGACAAAAAATTCGTTTAATTTTTTCCCATTAAATACTAGAATTATAGAAAAGTACTTTGCGAAGAGAATCGGCAGTAGGACATAATCGTGTCGACCACCGATTAGTTTTTTGCTAATAACTCTTGCATCCTTCAACCGACTTCTTCGACTAAGAGCTCGATGGAAAGCTTATCTGTTCCTCTTTCAGATGGCATTGACATATTTTATGAAAAGTAGTAAGAAATAAAATTTTTTTGTTCAAAACTAAAATATTCTCGAAATCATTGAAAAAAAAATAGCTTATCAGACGAAAATATTCCTTATCTTATAAGAGACATTTACATTTTTTTAATTGAATAAATGGGCGGTATTTTATTCAGAATTAATAGTTTTTTACATGGACAGAATTAAAAGTTTTTTACATGGACAAAAAATTCGTTTAATTTTTTCCCATTAAATACTAGAATTATGGAAAATTACTTTGCGAAGAGAATCGGCAGTAGGACGGAATCGTGTCGACCACCGATTAGTTTTTTGCTAATAACTCTTGCATCCTTCAACCGACTTCTTCGACTAAGAGCTCGATGGAAAGCTTATCTGTTCCTCTTTCAGATGGCATTGACATATTTTACGAAAAGTAGTAAGAAATAAAATTTTTTTTGATCAAAACTAAAATATCCTCGACATCATTGAAGAAGAAGTACCTTATCAGACGAAAATATGCCTTATCTAATAAGAGACATTTAAATTTTTTTAATTGAATAAATGGGTGGCATTTAATTCAGAATAAATAGTTTTTTACATGGACAAAAAATTCGTTTAATTTTTTCCCATTAAATACTAGAATTATAGAAAAGTACTCTGCGAAAAGAATCGGCAGTAGGACAGATCGTGTTGACCACCGATTAGTTTTTTGCTAATAACTCTTGCATCCTTCGACCGACTTCTTCGACTAAAAGCTCGATGGAAAGCTTATCTGTTTCTCTTTCAGATGGCATTAACATATTTTACGAAAAGTCATAAGAAATAAAATTTTTTTGATCAAAACTAAAATATCCTCGAAATCATTGAAAAAAAAATAGCTTATCAGACGAAAATATTCCTTATCTTATAAAAGACATTTAAATTTATTTAATTGAATAAATGGGCGGTATTTTATTCAGAATTAATAGTTTTTTACATGGACAGAATTAAAAGTTTTTTACATGGACAAAAAATTCGTTTAATTTTTTCCCATTAAATATTAGAATTATAGAAAAGTACTTTGCGAAGAGAATCGGCAGTAGGACGGATTTGTGTTGACCACCGATTAGTTTTTTGCTAATAACTCCTGCATCCTTCGACCGATTTCTTCGACTTAGAGCTCGATGAAAAGCTTATCTGTTCCTCTTTCAGATGGCATTAACATATTTTACGAAATGTCGTAAGAAATAAAATTTTTTTGACCAAAACTAAAATATCATCGAAATCATTGAAAATGAAGTACCTTATAAGACGAAAATATGTCTTATCAAATAAGAGACATAAAAATTTTTTTAATTACATAGATGGGCGGCATTTTATTCAGAATTAATAGTTTTTTACATGGACAAAAAATTCGTTTAATTTTTTCGCATTAAATACTAGAATTATAGAAAAGTACTTTGCGAAGAGAATCGGCAGTAGGACGGAATTGTGTTGACCACCGATTAGTTTTTTGCTAATAACTCTTGCATCCTTCGACAAATTTCTTCGACTTAGAGCTCGATGGAAAGCTTATCTGTTCCTCTTTCAGATGGCATTAACATATTTTACGAAAAGTCGTAAGAAATAAAATTTTTTTTTATCAAAACAAAAATATCCTCGAAATCATTGAAAAAGAAGTAGTTTCACAGACGAAAATATGCCTTATCTTATAAGAGACATTTAAATTTTTTTAATTGCATAAATGGGTGGCATTTTATTCAGAATTTGTAGTTTTTTACATGGACAAAAAATTCGTTTAATTTTTTCCCATTAAATACTAGAATTATAGAAAAGTACTTTGCGAAGAAAATCGTCAGTAGGACGGAATCGTGTTGACCACCGATTAGTTTTTTGCTAATAACTCTTGCATCCTTCGACCGATTTCTTCGACTAAGAGCTTGATGGAAAGCTTATCTATTCCTCTTTCAGATGGCAGTAACATATTTTACGAAAAGTCGTAAGAAATAAAATTTTTTTTTATCAAAACTAAAATATCCTCGAAATCATAGAAAAAGAAGTAGCTGCACAGACGAAAATATGCCTTATCTTATGAGAGACATTTAAATTTTTTTAATTGCATAAATGGGCGGTATTTTTTTCTGAATTAATAGTTTTTTACATGGACAGAATTAAAAGTTTTTTACATGGACAAAAAATTCGTTTAATTTTTTCCCATTAAATACTAGAATTATAGAAAAGTACTTTGCGAAAAGAATCGGCAGTAGGACGGAATCGTGTTGACCACCGATTAGTTTTGTGCTAATAAATCTTGCATATTTCGACCGACTTCTTCGACTAAGAGCTCGATGGAAAGCTTATCTGTTACTCTTTCAGATGGCATTAACATATTTTACGAAAAGTCATAAGAAATAACATTTTTTTGATCAAAACTAAAATATCCTCGAAATCATTGAAGAAGAAGTACCTCATCAGATGAAAATATGACTTATCTAATATGAGACATTTAAATTTTTTTAATTGCATAAATGGGCGGCATTTTATTCAGAATTAATAGTTTTTTACATGGACAAAAAATTCATTTAATTTTTTCCCATTAAATACTAGAATTATAGAAAAGTACTTTGCGAAAAGAATCGGCAGTAGGACGGAAACGTGTTGACCACCGATTAGTTGTTTGCTAATAACTCTTGCATCCTTCGACCGACTTCTTCGATTAAGAGCTCGATGGAAAGCTTATCTGTTCCTCTTTCAGATGGCATTAACATATTTTACGAAAAGTCATAAGAAATAAAATTTTTTTGATCAAAACTAAAATATCCTCGACATCTTTGAAGAAGAAGTACCTTTTCAGACGAAAATATGCCTTATCTAATCAGAGACATTTAAATTTTTTTAATTGCATAAATGGACGGCGTTTTATTCAGAATTATTAGTTTTTTACATGGACAAAAAATTCGTTTAATTTTTTCCCATTAAATACTAGAATTATAGAAAAGTACTTTGCGAAAAGAATCGGCAGTAGGACGGAAACGTGTTGACCACCGATTAGTTTTTTGCTAATAACTCTTGCATCCTCCGACCGACTTCTTCGACTAAGAGCTCGATGGAAAGCTTATCTGTTCCTCTTTGAGATGGCATTAACATATTTCACGAAAAGTCATAAGAAATAAAATTTTTTTCATCAAAACTAAAATATCCTCTACATCATTGAAGAAGAAGTACCTTATCAGACGAAAATATGCCTTATCTAATAAGAGACATTTCAATTTTTTTAATTGCATAAATGGGTGGCATTTTATTCAGAATAAATAATTTTTTTCATGGACAAAAAATTCGTTTAATTGTTTCCCATTAAATACTAGAATTATAGAAAAGTACTTTGCGAAGAGAATCGGCAGTAGGACGGAATCGTGTTGACCACCGATTAGTTTTTTGCTAATAACTCTTGCATCCTTCGACCGACTTCTTCAACTAAGAGCTCGATGGAAAGCTTATCTGTTCCTCTTTCAGATGGCATTAACATATTGCACGAAAAGTCATAAGAAATAAAATTTTTTTGATCAAAACTAAAATATCCTCTACATCATTGAAGAAGAAGTACCTTATCAGACGAAAATATGCCTTATCTAATAAGAGACATTTAAATTTTTTTAATTGCATAAATGGGTGGCATTTTATT
Organism: Phortica okadai; assembly: GCA_034638295.1. Taxonomy (NCBI): domain Eukaryota; kingdom Metazoa; phylum Arthropoda; class Insecta; order Diptera; family Drosophilidae; genus Phortica; species Phortica okadai. Next base: position 23,997,093 of record CM067850.1, on the reverse strand, counting down.
CAGAATTAATAGTTTTTTACATGAACAAAAAATTCGTTTAATTTTTTCCCATTAAATACTAAAATTATAGAAAAGTACTCTGCGAAAAGAATCGGCAGTAGGACAGATCGTGTTGACCACCGATTAGTTTTTTGCTAATAACTCTTGCATCCTTCGACCGACTTCTTCGACTAAGAGCTCGATGGAAAGCTTATCTGTTCCTCTTTGAGATGGCATTAACATATTTCACGAAAAGTCATAAGAAATAAAATTTTTTTCATCAAAACTAAAATATCCTCTACATCATTGAAGAAGAAGTACCTTATCAGACGAAAATATGCCTTATCTAATAAGAGACATTTAAATTTTTTTAATTGCATAAATGGGTGGCATTTTATTCAGAATAAATAATTTTTTTCATGGACAAAAAATTCGATTAATTGTTTCCCATTAAATACTAGAATTTTAGAAAAGTACTTTGCGAAGAGAATCGGCAGTAGGACGGAATCGTGTTGACCACCGATTAGTTTTTTGCTAATAACTCTTGCATCCTTCGACCGACTTCTTCGACTAAGAGCTCGATGGAAAGCTTATCTGTTCCTATTTCAAATGGCATTAACATATTTTACGAAAAGTCATAAGAAATAAAATTTTTTTGACCAAAACTAAAATATCCTCGAAATCATTGAAGAAGAAGCACCTTATCAGACGAAAATATGCCTTATTTAATATGAGACATGTAAATTTTTTTAATTGCATAAATGGGTGGCATTTTATTCAGAATTAATAGTTTTTTACATGGACAAAAAATTCGTTTAATTTTTTCCCATTAAATACTAGAATTATAGAAAAGTACTTTGCGAAGAGAATCGGCAGTAGGACGGAATCGTGTTGACCCCCGATTAGTTTTTTGCTAATAACTCTTGCATCCTCCGACCGACTTCTTCGACTAAGAGCTCGATGGAAAGCTTATCTGTTCCTCTTTGAGATGGCATTAACATATTTCACGAAAAGTCATAAGAAATAAAATTTTTTTCATCAAAACTAAAATATCCTCTACATCATTGAAGAAGAAGTACCTTATCAGACGAAAATATGCCTTATCTAATAAGAGACATTTAAATTTTTTTAATTGCATAAATGGGTGGCATTTTATTCAGAATGAATAATTTTTTTCATGGACAAAAAATTCGTTTAATTGTTTCCCATTAAATACTAGAATTATAGAAAAGTACTTTGCGAAGAGAATCGGCAGTAGGACGGAATCGTGTTGACCACCGATTAGTTTTTTGCTAATAACTCTTGCATCCTTCGACCGACTTCTTCGACTAAGAGCTCGATGGAAAGCTTATCTGTTCCTATTTCAAATGGCATTAACATATTTTACGAAAAGTCATAAGAAATAAAATTTTTTTGACCAAAACTAAAATATCCTCGAAATCATTGAAGAAGAAGCACCTTATCAGACGAAAATATGCCTTATTTAATATGAGACATGTAAATTTTTTTAATTGCATAAATGGGTGGCATTTTATTCAGAATTAATAGTTTTTTACATGGACAAAAAATTCGTTTAATTTTTTCCCATTAAATACTAGAATTATAGAAAAGTACTTTGCGAAGAGAATCGGCAGTAGGACGGAATCGTGTTGACCACCGATTAGTTTTTTGCTAATAACTCTTGCATCCTTCGACCGATTTCTTCGACTTAGAGCTCGATGGAAAGCTTATCTGTTCCTCTTTCAGATGGCATTAACATATTTTACGAAAAGTCGTAAGAAATAAAATTTTTTTTTATCAAAACTAAAATATCCTCGAAATCATTGAAAAAAAGTAGCTTCACAGACGAAAATATGCCTTACCTTATAAGAGACATTTAAGTTTTTTTAATTGCATAAATGGGTGGCATTTTATTCAGAATTAATAGTTTTTTACATGGACAAAAAATTCATTTAATTTTTTCCCATTAAATACTAGAATTATAGAAAAGTACTTTGCGAAAAGAATCGGCAGTAGGACGGAAACGTGTTGACCACCGATTAGTTTTTTGCTAATAACTCTTGCATCCTCCGACCGACTTCTTCGACTAAGAGCTCGATGGAAAGCTTATCTGTTCCTCTTTGAGATGGCATTAACATATTTCACGAAAAGTCATAAGAAATAAAATTTTTTTCATCAAAACTAAAATATCCTCTACATCATTGAAGAAGAAGTACCTTATCAGACGAAAATATGCCTTATCTAATAAGAGACATTTAAATTTTTTTAATTGCATAAATGGGTGGCATTTTATTCAGAATAAATAATTTTTTTCATGGACAAAAAATTCGTTTAATTGTTTCCCATTAAATACTAGAATTATAGAAAAGTACTTTGCGAAGAGAATCGGCAGTAGGACGGAATCGTGTTGACCACCGATTAGTTTTTTGCTAATAACTCTTGCATCCTTCGACCGACTTCTTCGACTAAGAGCTCGATGGAAAGCTTATCTGTTCCTATTTCAAATGGCATTAACATATTTTACGAAAAGTCATAAGAAATAAAATTTTTTTGACCAAAACTAAAATATCCTCGAAATCATTGAAGAAGAAGCACCTTATCAGACGAAAATATGCCTTATTTAATATGAGACATGTAAATTTTTTTAATTGCATAAATGGGTGGCATTTTATTCAGAATTAATAGTTTTTTACATGGACAAAAAATTCGTTTAATTTTTTCCCATTAAATACTAAAATTATAGAAAAGTACTCTGCGAAAAGAATCGGCAGTAGGACAGATCGTGTTGACCACCGATTAGTTTTTTGCTAATAACTCTTGCATCCTTCGACCGACTTCTTCGACTAAGAGCTCGATGGAAAGCTTATCTGTTCCTCTTTGAGATGGCATTAACATATTTCACGAAAAGTCATAAGAAATAAAATTTTTTTCATCAAAACTAAAATATCCTCTACATCATTGAAGAAGAAGTACCTTATCAGACGAAAATATGCCTTATCTAATAAGAGACATTTAAATTTTTTTAATTGCATAAATGGGTGGCATTTTATTCAGAATAAATAATTTTTTACATGGACAAAAAATTCGTTTAATTTTTTCCCATTAAATTCTAGAATTATAGAAAAGTACTTTGAGAAAAGAATCGGCAGTAGGACAGATCGTGTTGACCACCGATTAGTTTTTTGCTAATAACTCTTGCATCCTTCGACCGACTTCTTCGACTAAGAGCTCGATGGAAAGCTTATCTCTCTTTCAGATGGCATTAACATATTTTACGAAAAGTCATAAGAAATAAAATTTTTTTGATCAAAACTAAAATATCCTCGAAATCATTGAAAAAAAAAATAGCTTATCAGACGAAAATATTCCTTATCTTATAAAAGACATTTAAATTTTTTTAATTGAATAAATGGGCGGTACTTTATTCAGAATTAATAGTTTTTTACATGGACAGAATTAAAAGTTTTTCACATGGACAAAAAATTCGTTTAATTGTTTCTTATTAAATACTAGAATTATAGAAAAGTACTTTGCGAAGAGAATCGGCAGTAGGACGGAAACGTGTTGACCACCGATTAGTTGTTTGCTAATAACTCTTGCATCCTCCGACCGACTTCTTCGACTAAGAGCTCGATGGAAAGCTTATCTGTTCCTCTTTCAGATGGCATTGACATATTTTACGAAAAGTAGTAAGAAATAAAATTTTTTTTGATCAAAACTAAAATATCCTCGAAATCATTGAAAAAGAAGTAGCTTATCAGACGAAAATATGCCTTATCTTATAAGAGACTATAAAAATTTTTAATTGCATAAATGGGCGGTAATTTATTCAGAATTAATAGTTTTTTACATGGGCAGAATAAAAAGTTTTTTAAATGGACAAAAAATTCGTTTAATTTTTTCCCATTAAATACTAGAATTATAGAAAAGTACTTTGCGAAGAGAATCGGCAGAAGGACGGAATCGTGTTGACCACCGATTAGTTTTTTGCTAATAACTCTTGCATCCTTCGACCGACTTCTTCGACTAAGAGCTCGATGGAAAGCTTATGTGTTCCTATTTCAAATGGCATTAACATATTTTACGAAAAGTCATAAGAAATAAAATTTTTTTGACCAAAACTAAAATATCCTCGAAATCATTGAAGAAGAAGCACCTTATCAGACGAAAATATGCCTTATTTAATATGAGACATGTAAATTTTTTTAATTGCATAAATGGGTGGCATTTTATTCAGAATTAATAGTTTTTTACATGGACAAAAAATTCGTTTAATTTTTTCCCATTAAATACTAGAATTATAGAAAAGTACTTTGCGAAGAGAATCGGCAGTAGGACAGATCGTGTTGACCACCGATTAGTTTTTTGCTAATAACTCTTGCATCCTTCGACCGACTTCTTCGACTAAGAGCTCGATGGAAAGCTTATCTGTTCCTCTTTCAGATGGCATTAACATATTTCACGAAAAGTCATAAGAAATAAAATTTTTTTGATCAAAACTAAAATATCCTCTACATCATTGAATAAGAAGTACCTTATCAGACGAAAATATGCCTTATCTAATAAGAGACATTTAAATTTTTTTAATTGCATAAATGGGTGGCATTTTATTCAGAATAAATAATTTTTTACATGGACAAAAAATTCGTTTAATTTTTTCCCATTAAATTCTAGAATTATAGAAAAGTACTTTGCGAAAAGAATCGGCAGTAGGGCAGATCGTGTTGACCACCGATTAGTTTTTTGCTAATAACTCTTGCATCCTTCGACCGACTTCTTCGACTAAGAGCTCGATGGAAAGCTTATCTCTCTTTCAGATGGCATTAACATATTTTACGAAAAGTCATAAGAAATAAAATTTTTTTGATCAAAACTAAAATATCCTCTACATCATTGAATAAGAAGTACCTTATCAGACGAAAATATGCCTTATTTAATATGAGACATGTAAATTTTTTTAATTGCATAAATGGGTGGCATTTTATTCAGAATAAATAATTTTTTACATGGACAAAAAATTCGTTTAATTTTTTCCCATTAAATTCTAGAATTATAGAAAAGTACTTTGAGAAAAGAATCGGCAGTAGGACAGATCGTGTTGACCACCGATTAGTTTTTTGCTAATAACTCTTGCATCCTTCGACCGACTTCTTCGACTAAGAGCTCGATGGAAAGCTTATGTGTTCCTATTTCAAATGGCATTAACATATTTTACGAAAAGTCATAAGAAATAAAATTTTTTTGATCAAAACTAAAATATCCTCGAAATCATTGAAAAAAAAATAGCTTATCAGACGAAAATATTCCTTATCTTATAAAAGACATTTAAATTTTTTTAATTGAATAAATGGGCGGTACTTTATTCAGAATTAATAGTTTTTTACATGGACAGAATTAAAAGTTTTTTACATGGACAAAAAATTCGTTTAATTTTTTCCCATTAAATACTAGAATTATAGAAAAGTACTTTGCGAAGAGAATCGGCAGTAGGACGGAAACGTGTTGACCACCGAGTAGTTGTTTGCTAATAACTCTTGCATCCTCCGACCGACTTCTTCGACTAAGAGCTCGATGGAAAGCTTATCTGTTCCTCTTTCAGATGGCATTGACATATTTTACGAAAAGTAGTAAGAAATAAAATTTTTTTTGATCAAAACTAAAATATCCTCGAAATCATTGAAAAAGAAGTAGCTTATCAGACGAAAATATGCCTTATCTTATAAGAGACTATAAAAATTTTTAATTGCATAAATGGGCGGTAATTTATTCAGAATTAATAGTTTTTTACATGGGCAGAATTAAAAGTTTTTTAAATGGACAAAAAATTCGTTTAATTTTTTCCCATTAAATACTAGAATTATAGAAAAGTACTTTGCGAAGAGAATCGGCAGAAGGACGGAATCGTGTTGACCACCGATTAGTTTTTTGCTAATAACTCTTGCATCCTTCGACCGACTTCTTCGACTAAGAGCTCGATGGAAAGCTTATGTGTTCCTATTTCAAATGGCATTAACATATTTTACGAAAAGTCATAAAAAATAAAATTTTTTTGACCAAAACTAAAATATCCTCGAAATCATTGAAGAAGAAGCACCTTATCAGACGAAAATATGCCTTATTTAATATGAGACATGTAAATTTTTTTAATTGCATAAATGGGTGGCATTTTATTCAGAATTAATAGTTTTTTACATGGACAAAAAATTCGTTTAATTTTTTCCCATTAAATACTAGAATTATAGAAAAGTACTTTGCGAAGAGAATCGGCAGTAGGACGGAATCGTGTTGACCACCGATTAGTTTTTTGCTAATAACTCTTGCATCCTTCGACCGATTTCTTCGACTTAGAGCTCGATGGAAAGCTTATCTGTTCCTCTTTCAGATGGCATTAACATATTTTACGAAAAGTCGTAAGAAATAAAATTTTTTTTTATCAAAACTAAAATATCCTCGAAATCATTGAAAAAAAGTAGCTTCACAGACGAAAATATGCCTTATCTTATAAGAGACATTTAAGTTTTTTTAATTGCATAAATGGGCGGTATTTTATTCAGAATTAATAGTTTTTTACATGGACAAAAAATTCGTTTAATTTTTTCCCATTAAATACTAGAATTATAGAAAAGTACTTTGCGAAGAGAATCGGCAGTAGGACGGAATCGTGTTAACCACCGATTGGTTTTTTGCTAATAACTCTTGCATCCTTCGACCGATTTCTTCGACTAAGAGCTCGATGAAAAGCTTATCTGTTCCTCTTTCAGATGGCATTAAAATATTTTACGAAAAGTCGTAAGAAATAAAATTTTTTCATCAAAACTAAAATATCATCGAAATCATTGAAGAAGAAGTACCTCATCAAATGAAAATATGCCTTATCTTATAAGAGACATTTAAATTTTTTTAATTGCATAAATGGGCGGTATTTTATTCAGAATTAATAGTTTTTTACATGGACAGAATTAATAGTTTTTTACATGGACAAAAAATTCATTTAATTTTTTCCCATTAAATACTAGAATTATAGAAAAGTACTTTGCGAAAAGAATCGGCAGTAGGACGGACACGTGTTGACCACCGATTAGTTTTTTGCTAATAACTCTTGCATCCTTCGACTGATTTCTTCGACTAAGAGCTCGATGAAAAGCTTATCTGTTCCTCTTTCAGATGGCATTAAAATATTTTACGAAAAGTCGTAAGAAATAAAATTTTTTCATCAAAACTAAAATATCATCGAAATCATTGAAAATGAAGTACATTATAAGACGAAAATATGCCAAATCTAATAAGAGACATTTAATTTTTTAATTGCATAAATGGGTGGCATTTTATTCAGAATTAAAAGTTTTTTACATGGACAAAAAATTCGTTTAATTTTTTCCCATTAAATACTAGAATTATAGAAAAGTACTTTGCGAAGAGAATCGGCAGTAGGACGGAATCGTGTTGACCACCGATTAGTTTTTTTGCTAATAACTCTTGCATCCTTCGACCGATTTCTTCGACTTAGAGCTCGATGGAAAGCTTATCTGCTCCTCTTTCAGATGTCATTAACATATTTTACGAAAAGTCGTAAGAAAAAAAATTTTTTTATCAAAACTAAAATTTCCTCGAAATCATTGAAAAAGAAGTAGCTTCACAGACGAAAATATGCCTTATCTTATAAGAGACATTTAAATTTTTTTAATTGCATAAATGGATGGCATTTTATTCGGAATTAAAAGTTTTTTACATGGACAAAAAATTCGTTTAATTTTTTCCCATTAAATACTAGAATTATAAAAAAGTACTTTGCGAAGAGAATCGGCAGTAGGACGGAATCGTGTTGACCACCGATTAGTTTTTTGCTAATAACTCTTGCATCCTTTGACCGATTTCTTCGACTTAGAGCTCGATGGAAAGCTTATCTGTTCCTCTTTCAGATTGCATTAACATATTTTACGAAAAGTCGTAAGAAATAAAATTTTTTTTATCAAAACTAAAATATCCTCGAAATCATTGAAAAAGAAGTAGCTTCACAGACGAAAATATGCCTTATCTTATAAGATACATTTAAATTTTTTTAATTGCATAAATGGGTGGCATTTTATTCAGAATTAATAGTTTTTTACGTGGACAAAAAATTCGTTTAATTTTTTGCCATTAAATACTAGAATTATAGAAAAGTACTTTGCGAAGAGAATCGGCAGTAGGACGGAATCGTGTTGACCACCGATTAGTTTTTTGCTAATAGCTCTTGCATCCTTCGACCGATTTCTTCGACTTAGAGCTCGATGGAAAGCTTATCTGTTCCTCTTTCAGATGGCATTAACATATTTTACGAAAAGTCATAAGAAATAAAATTTTTTTTTATCAAAACTAAAATATCCTCGAAATCATTGAAAAAGAAGTAGCTTCACAGACGAAAATATGCCTTATCTTATAAGATACATTTAAATTTTTTTAATTGCATAAATGGATGGCATTTTATTCGGAATTAATAGTTTTTTACATGGACAAAAAATTCATTTCATTTTTTCCCATTAAATACTAGAATTATAGAAAAGTACTTTGCGAAAAGAATCGGCAGTAGGACGGAATCGTGTTGACCACCGATTAGTTTTGTGCTAATAAATCTTGCATATTTCGACCGACTTCTTCGACTAAGAACTCGATGGAAAGCTTATCTGTTCCTCTTTGAGATGGCATTAACATTTTTTACGAAAAGTCATAAGAAATAAAATTTTTTTGATCAAAACTAAAGTATCATCATTGAAAAAGAAGTACCTTATCAGACGAAAATATGCCTTATCTAATAAGAGACATTTAAATTTTTTTAATTGCATATATGGACGGCGTTTTATTCAGAATTATTAGTTTTTTACATGGACAAAAAATTCGTTTAATTTTTTCCCATTAAATATTAGAATTATAGAAAAGTACTCTGCGAAAAGAATCGGCAGTAGGACAGATCGTGTTGACCACCGATTAGTTTTTTGCTAATAACTCTTGCATCCTTCGACCGACTTCTTCGACTAACAGCTCGATGGAAAGCTTATCTGTTCCTCTTTCAGATGGCATTAACATATTTTACGAAAAGTCGTAAGAAATAAAATTTTTTTTTATCAAAACTAAAATATCCTCGAAATCATTGAAAAAAAGTAGCTTCACAGACGAAAATATGCCTTATCTTATAAGAGACATTGAAATTTTTTTAATTGCATAAATGGGCGGTATTTTATTCAGAATTAATAGTTTTTTACATGGACAAAAAATTCATTTAATTTTTTCCCATTAAATACTAGAATTATAGAAAAGTACTTTGCGAAAAGAATCGGCAGTAGGACGGAATCGTGTTGACCACCGATTAGTTTTGTGCTAATAAATCTTGCATATTTCGACCGACTTCTTCGACTAAGAACTCGATGGAAAGCTTATCTGTTCCTCTTTCAGATGGCATTAACATATTTTACGAAAAGTCATAAGAAATAAAATTTTTTTGATCAAAACTAAAATATCCTCGAAATCATTGAAGAAGAATGAAAATATGCCTTATCTTATAAGAGACATTTAAATTTTTTTAATTGCTTAAATGGGCGGTATTTCATTCAGAATTAATAGTTTTTTACATGGACAGAATTAATAGTTTTTTACATGGACAAAAAATTCATTTAATTTTTTCCCATTAAATACTAGAATTATAGAAAAGTACTTTGCGAAAAGAATCGGCAGTAGGACGGACACGTGTTGACCACCGATTAGTTTTTTGCTAATAACTCTTGCATCCTTCGACCGATTTCTTCGACTAAGAGCTCGATGAAAAGCTTATCTGTTCCTCTTTCAGATGGCATTAAAATATTTTACGAAAATAATATTTTACGTAAGAAATAAAATTTTTTCATCAAAACTAAAATATCATCGAAATCATTGAAAATGAAGTACATTATAAGACGAAAATATGCCTTATCAAATAAGAGACATAAAAATTTTTTTAATTACATAGATGGGCGGCATTTTATTCAGAATTAATAATTTTTTACATGGACAAAAAATTCGTTTCATTTTTTCCCAACAAATACTAGAATTATAGAAAAGCATTTTGCGAATAGAATCGGTAGTAGGACGGAAACGTGTTGACCACCGATTAGTTTTTTGCTAATAACTCTTGCGTCCTTCGACCGACTTCTTCGACTAAGAGCTCGATGGAAAGCTTATGTGTTCCTATTTCAAATGGCATTAACATATTTTACGAAAAGTCATAAGAAATAAAATTTTTTTGACCAAAACTAAAATATCCTCGAAATCATTGAAGAAGAAGCACCTTATCAGACGAAAATATGCCTTATCTAATAAGAGACATGTAAATTTTTTTAATTGCATAAATGGGTGGCATTTTATTCAGAATTAATAGTTTTTTACATGGACAAAAAATTCATTTAATTTTTTCCCATTAAATACTAGAATTATAGAAAAGTACTTTGCGAAGAGAATCGGCAGTAGGACGGAATCGTGTTGACCACCGATTAGTTTTTTGCTAATAACTCTTGCATCCTTCGACCGATTTCTTCGACTTAGAGCTCGATGGAAAGCTTATCTGCTCCTCTTTCAGATGGCATTAACATATTTTACGAAAAGTCGTAAGAAAAAAAATTTTTTTATCAAAACTAAAATTTCCTCGAAATCATTGAAAAAGAAGTAGCTTCACAGACGAAAATATGCCTTATCTTATAAGAGACATTTAAATTTTTTTAATTGCATAAATGGGTGGCATTTTATTCAGAATTAATAGTTTTTTACGTGGACAAAAAATTCGTTTAATTTTTTGCCATTAAATACTAGAATTATAGAAAAGTACTTTGCGAAGAGAATCGGCAGTAGGACGGAATCGTGTTGACCACCGATTAGTTTTTTGCTAATAACTCTTGCATCCTTTGACCGATTTCTTCGACTTAGAGCTCGATGGAAAGCTTATCTGTTCCTCTTTCAGATGGCATTAACATATTTTACGAAAAGTCGTAAGAAATAAAATTTTTTTTATCAAAACTAAAATATCCTCGAAATCATTGAAAAAGAAGTAGCTTCACAGACGAAAATATGCCTTATCTTATAAGAGACATTTAAATTTTTTTAATTGCATAAATGGGTGGCATTTTATTCAGAATTAATAGTTTTTTACGTGGACAAAAAATTCGTTTAATTTTTTGCCATTAAATACTAGAATTATAGAAAAGTACTTTGCGAAGAGAATCGGCAGTAGGACGGAATCGTGTTGACCACCGATTAGTTTTTTGCTAATAGCTCTTGCATCCTTCGACCGATTTCTTCGACTTAGAGCTCGATGGAAAGCTTATCTGTTCCTCTTTCAGATGGCATTAACATATTTTACGAAAAGTCGTAAGAAACAAAATTTTTTTTTTATCAAAACTAAAATATCCTCGAAATCATTGAAAAACAAGTAGCTTCACAGACGAAAATATGCCTTATCTTATAAGAGACATTTAAATTTTTTTAATTGCATAAATGGGCGGTATTTTATTCAGAATTAATTGTTTTTTACATGGACAGAATTAAAAGTTTTTTACATGGACAAAGGTAGGAAGGTTGGTCCGGTGATCCACGAGAGTTCTTCGCATACACCGCATCGGTCCTTAGCGTACCGGTAGTACAAAGAGGGCTAGTTCAAGCAAGTGTGTCCGCTACCAGGTTTTCTTTGAGTGCAAACCTGAGCAGCATGCTGTAATGGACAAAAAATTCGTTTAATTTTTTCCCATTAAATACTAGAATTATAGAAAAGTACTTTGCGAAAAGAATCGGCAGTAGGACGGAATCGTGTTGACCACCGATTAGTTTTGTGCTAATAAATCTTGCATATTTCGACCGACTTCTTCGACTTAGAGCTCGATGGAAAGCTTATCTGTTCCTCTTTCAGATGGCATTAACATATTTTACGAAAAGTCGTAAGAAACAAAATTTTTTTTTTATCAAAACTAAAATATCCTCGAAATCATTGAAAAACAAGTAGCTTCACAGACGAAAATATGCCTTATCTTATAAGAGACATTTAAATTTTTTTAATTGCATAAATGGGCGGTATTTTATTCAGAATTAATAGTTTTTTACATGGACAGAATTAAAAGTTTTTTACATGGACAAAGGTAGGTAGGTTGGTCCGGTGATCCACGAGAGTTCTTCGCATAGACCGCATCGGTCCTTAGCGTACCGGTAGTACATAGAGGGCTAGTTCAAGCAAGTGTGTCCGCTACCAGGTTTTCTTTGAGTGCAAACCTGAGCAGCATGCTGTAATGGACAAAAAATTCGTTTAATTTTTTCCCATTAAATACTAGAATTATAGAAAAGTACTTTGCGAAAAGAATCGGCAGTAGGACGGAATCGTGTTGACCACCGATTAGTTTTGTGCTAATAAATCTTGCATATTTCGACCGACTTCTTCGACTAAGAGCTCGATGGAAAGCTTATCTGTTCCTCTTTCAGATGGCATTAACATATTTTACGAAAAGTCAAAAGAAATAAAATTTTTTTAATCAAAACTAAAATATCCTCGAAATCATTGAAGAAGAAGTAACTCATCAGATGAAAATATGACTTATCTAATATGAGACATTTAAATTTTTTTAATTGCATAAATGGGCGGCATTTTATTCAGAATTAATAGTTTTTTACATGGACAAAAAATTCATTTAATTTTTTCCCATTAAATACTAGAATTATAGAAAAGTACTTTGCGAAAAGAATCGGCAGTAGGACGGAAACGTGTTGACCACCGATTAGTTGTTTGCTAATAACTCTTGCATCCTTCGACCGACTTCTTCGACTAAGAGCTTGATGGAAAGCTTATCTGTTCCTCTTTCAGATGGCATTAACATATTTTGCGAAAAGTCATAAGAAATAAAATTTTTTTTATCAAAACTAAAGTATCCTCGAAATCTTTGAAAAAGAAGTACCTTATCAGACGAAAATATGCCTTATCTAATAAGAGACATTTAAATTTTTTTAATTGCATAAATGGACGGCGTTTTATTCAGAATTATAAGTTTTTTACATGGACAAAAAATTCGTTTAATTTTTTCCCATTAAATACTAGAATTATAGAAAAGTACTCTGCGAAAAGAATCGGCAGTAGGACGGAAACGTGTTGCCCACCGATTAGTTGTTTGCTAATAACTCTTGCATCCTTCGACCGACTTTTTCGACTAAGAGCTCGATGGAAAGCTTATCTGTTCCTCTTTCAGATGGCATTAACATTTTTTACGAAAAGTCATAAGAAATAAAATTTTTTTGATCAAAACTAAAGTATCCTCGAAATCATTGAAAAAGAAGTACCTTATCAGACGAAAATATGCCTTATCTAATAAGAGACATTTAAATTTTTTTAATTGCATATATGGACGGCGTTTTATTCAGAATTATTAGTTTTTTACATGGACAAAAAATTCGTTTAATTTTTTCCCATTAAATACTAGAATTATAGAAAAGTACTTTGCGAAAAGAATCGGCAGTAGGACGGAATCGTGTTGACCACCGATTAGTTTTTTGCTAACAACTCTTGCATCCTTCGACCGATTTCTTCGACTAAGAACGCGATGGAAAGCTTATCTATTCCTCTTTCAGATGGCATTAACATATTTTACGAAAAGTCATAAGAAATAAAATTTTTTTGATCAAAACTAAAATATCCTCGAAATCATTGAAGAAGAAGTAACTCATCAGATGAAAATATGACTTATCTAATATGAGACATTTAAATTTTTTTAATTGCATAAATGGGCGGCATTTTATTCAGAATTAATAGTTTTTTACATGGACAAAAAATTCGTTTAATTTTTTCCCATTAAATACTAGAATTATAGAAAAGTACTTTGCGAAAAGAATCGGCAGTAGGACGGAAACGTGTTGACCACCGATTAGTTTTTTGCTAATAACTCTTGCATCCTTCGACCGACTTCTTCGACTAAGAGCTCGATGGAAAGCTTATTTGTTCCTCTTTCAGATGGCATTAACATATTTCACGAAAAGTCATAAGAAATAAAATTTTTTTGATCAAAACTAAAATATCGTCGACATCATTGAAGAAGAAGTACCTCATCAGATGAAAATATGACTTATCTAATATGAGACATTTAAAATTCTTTAATTGCATAAATGGGCGGCATTTTATTCAGAATTAATAGTTTTTTATATGGACAAAAAATTCGTTTAATTTTTTCCCATTAAATACTAGAATTATAGAAAAGTACTTTGCGAAAAGAATCGGTAGTAGGACGGAAACGTGTTGACCACCGATTAGTTTTTTGCTAATAACTCTTGCATCCTTCGACCGATTTCTTCGACTAAGAGCTCGATGGAAAGCTTATCTGTTCCTTTTCAGATGGCATTAACATATTTTACGAAAAGTCATAAGAAATAAAATTTTTTTGATCAAAACTAAAATATCCTCGAAATCATTGAAGAAGAAGTACCTTATCAGACGAAAATATGCCCTATCTAATAAGAAACATTAAAATTTTTTTAATTGCATATATGGACGGCGTTTTATTCAGAATTATTAGTTTTTTACAGGGACAAAAAATTCGTTTAATTTTTTCCCATTAAATATTAGAATTATAGAAAAGTACTCTGCGAAAAGAACCGGCAGTAGGACAGATCGTGTTGACCACCGATTAGTTTTTTGCTAATAACTCTTGCATCCTTCGACCGACTTCTTCGACTAAGAGCTCGATGGAAAGCTTATCTGTTCCTCTTTCAGATGGCATTATCATATTTCACGAAAAGTCATAAGAAATAAAATTTTTTTGATCAAAACTAAAATATCGTCGACATCATTGAAGAAGAAGTACCTCATCAGATGAAAATATGACTTATCTAATATGAGACATTTAAATTTTTTTAATTGCATAAATGGGCGGCATTTTATTCAGAATTAATAGTTTTTTACATGGACAAAAAATTCGTTTAATTTTTTCCCATTAAATACTAGAATTATAGAAAAGTACTTTGCGAAAATAATCGGTAGTAGGACGGAAACGTGTTGACCACCGATTAGTTTTTTGCTAATAACTCTTGCATCCTTCGACCGATTTCTTCGACTAAGAGCTCGATGGAAAGCTTATCTGTTCCTTTTCAGATGGCATTAACATATTTTACGAAAAGTCATAAGAAATAAAATTTTTTTGATCAAAACTAAAGTATCCTCGAAATCATTGAAAAAGAAGTACCTTATCAGACGAAAATATGCCTTATCTAATAAGAGACATTTAAATTTTTTTAATTGCATATATGGACGGCGTTTTATTCAGAATTATTAGTTTTTTACAGGGACAAAAAATTCGTTTAATTTTTTCCCATTAAATATTAGAATTATAGAAAAGTACTCTGCGAAAAGAATCGGCAGTACGACGGAATCGTGTTGACCACCGATTAGTTTTTTGCTAATAACTCTTGCATCCTTTGACCGATTTCTTCGACTTAGAGCTCGATGGAAAGCTTATCTGTTCCTCTTTCAGATGGCATTAACATATTTCACGAAAAGTCATAAGAAATAAAATTTTTTTGATCAAAACTAAAATATCGTCGACATCATTGAAAAAGAAGTACCTTATCAGACGAAAATATGCCTTATCTAATAAGAGACATTTAAATTTTTTTAATTGCATATATGGACGGCGTTTTATTCAGAATTATTAGTTTTTTACAGGGACAAAAAATTCGTTTAATTTTTTCCCGTTAAATATTAGAATTATAGAAAAGTACTCTGCGAAAAGAATCGGCAGTAGGACAGATCGTGTTGACCACCGATTAGTTTTTTGCTAATAACTCTTGCATCGTTCGACCGACTTCTTCGACTAAGAGCTCGATGGAAAGCTTATCTGTTCCTCTTTCAGATGGCATTAACATATTTCACGAAAAGTCATAAGAAATAAAATTTTTTTGATCAAAACTAAAATATCGTCGACATCATTGAAGAAGAAGTACCTCATCAGATGAAAATATGACTTATCTAATATGAGACATTTAAATTTTTTTAATTGCATAAATGGGCGGCATTTTATTCAGAATTAATAGTTTTTTACATGGACAAAAAATTCGTTTAATTTTTTCCCATTAAATACTAGAATTATAGAAAAGTACTTTGCGAAAAGAATCGGTAGTAGGACGGAAACGTGTTGACCACCGATTAGTTTTTTGCTAATAACTCTTGCATCCTTCGACCGATTTCTTCGACTAAGAGCTCGATGGAAAGCTTATCTGTTCCTTTTCAGATGGCATTAACATATTTTACGAAAAGTCATAAGAAATAAAATTTTTTTGATCAAAACTAAAATATCCTCGAAATCATTGAAGAAGAAGTACCTTATCAGACGAAAATATGCCCTATCTAATAAGAAACATTAAAATTTTTTTTAATTGCATAAATAGGCGGCATTTTATTCAGAATTAATAGTTTTTTACATGGACAGAATTAAAAGTTTTTTACATGGACAAAAAATTCGTTTAATTTTTTCCCATTAAATACTAGAATTATAGAAAAGTACTTTGCGAAAAGAATCGGTAGTAGGACGGAATCGTGTTGACCACCGATTAGTTTTTTGCTAATAACTCTTGCATCCTTCGACCGACTTCTTCGACTAAGAGCTCGATGGAAAGCTTATCTGTTCCTTTTCAGATGGCATTAACATATTTTACGAAAAGTCGTAAGAAATAAATTTTTTTTTGATCAAAACTAAAATATCCTTGAAATCATTGAAAAAGAACTACCTAATCAGACGAAAATATGCCTTATCTTATAAGAGACATTTAAATTTTTTTAATTGCTTAAATGGGCGGTATTTTATTCAGAATTAATAGTTTTTTACATGGACAGAATTAAAAGTTTTTAATATGGACAAAAAATTCCTTTAACTTTTTCCCATTAAATACTAGAATTATAGAAAAGTACTTTGCGAAAAGAATCGGCAGTAGGATGGAATCGTGTTGACCACCGATTAGTTTTTTGCTAATATTTCTTCCATCCTTCGACCGACTTCTTCGACTAAGAGCTCGATGGAAAGCTTATCTGTTCCATTTCAGATGGCATTAACATATTTTACGAAAAGTCACAAAAACTAAATTTTTGAAGTGAAACTTCTTTAGCATGGGTGCGATTTGAAACTCGATGAAACGACATGAGAAAGAGACAGACTATACATTAATATGATGTAGCCTGCGAGAGAATGAAATAGAACATAGAATGACAGTCTGTAGTCATAAACTGTGTAGTCATAAAGAAACCAACAACAACAACATGCTTAGTTGTATTTTTCGCATTCCTCTTCAATCGTCACTTTCGCAATCTGGCGAATATGCAACCACAACTAACCTGGCTTGTTTACTCCAAATATTACAACAATTCTTGTTGTTGTTATTTTCGGCATAAGCATGCACCGTTAGGTCGGACAGTGTGGTTGTTACTACCTATGACACTGTCTGAGCGTATACATTGTGTTTGTTGTTGCCCGCTACTTAACATTGCTAATCAACGTCACTAATCAGCTGCATAATGTACGAGCCGCGAATTCATCTCCAATTCGCGTCCTCACAATTATGTTGAAGCCCGTTTAATTTTGCAATTGCCAATTATCCTTTCCTTTGCTGTGCTTACCAAATGAAAACAATTAACTTACAAATTCAAATTAATCCAAAAGTGAACACAAATAATAAATTATATACATACATATGTTTGTATGCAAAAAATAAATTCAAGTAGATTCTATACATTGGAGCTTTGGTAGTTAACTTGCCTTTGTTATTCGGGGGACTCTCTGCACATTTAAATTAATTCTTCTTTTTCGCACTTATGCATTAAAAACTGAACACATTCCAATTTGCCCAAATATCATAGTTTATACATACATTTTTTCATAAAATTTACTATTTTTACAAGTTTTTTTTAACCATTTCAAATACAACTTTATAATTTTAAAATTATTTCAACAACTTAATTCGCATGAACTTCTCAATTTTCGAAAATAGACACAAGCATGATGGTGAGGCATTACACTGATTTTTTTCCAGCTCAAAACATTGGGTTGATTTGGGAAGCGTTTTTTATTAATGAAAATATATAAAATATTGAATAGTTTTGATGCAGAAACCATAAAGTTTATTTCTTGGTACATAATTGTTTATAATAACTTAAAGTGAAGCTGAATTCAATAAAATCTCTGAGAAAATTGTCAGAGATTTTGTAACGGCAACGCCCACTTATAGAAAAATTGATAATTTGCATATCTCAGGTAGGCAATGAGCTAAAATAATGAAAATTAGTGTATAGGATATTAAGATAAAAAGAAATTCAATCCAAAAAATGGGCGTGGCAAGGCTGAAGATAGCGTCCTTACTGGTTTTTTAGTTCTTTTAAAGAAAGTTTCACTTCGAACACGTGTACTGTGTTGCACGCGATTTTTTTTTTTTTTTTTTTGATCAAAACTAAAATATCCTTGAAATCATTGAAAAAGAACTACCTAATCAGTCGAAAATATGCCTTATCTTATAATGGACATTTAAATTTCTTTAATTGCATAAATGGGCGGTATTTTATTCAGAATTAATAGTTTTTTACATGGACAGAATTAAAAGTTTTTTACATGGACAAAAAATTCGTTTAACTTTTTCCCATTAAATACTAGAATTATAGAAAAGTACTTTTCGAAAAGAATCGGCAGTAGGACGGAATCGTGTTGACCACCGATAAGTTTTTTGCTAATAACTCTTGCATCCTTCGACAGACTTCTTCGACTAAGAGCTTATCTGTTCCTCTTTCAGATGGCATTAACATATTTCACGAAAAGTCATAAGAAATAAAATTTTTTTGATCAAAACTAAAATATCCTCGACATCATTGAAGAAAAAGTACCTTATCAGACGAAAATATGCCTTATCTAATAAGAGACATTTAAATTTTTTTAATTGCATAAATGGGTGGCATTTTATTCAGAATAAATAGTTTTTTACATGGACAAAAAATTCGTTTAATTTTTTCCCATTAAATACTAGAATTATAGAAAAGTACTTTGCGAAAAGAATCGGCAGTAAAACGGAAACGTGTTGACCACCGATTAGTTTTTTGCTAATAACTCTTGCATCCTTCGACCGACTTCTTCGACTAAGAGCTCGATGGAAAGCTTATCTGTTCCTCTTTCAGATGGCATTAACATATTTTACGAAAAGTCATAAGAAATAAAATTTTTTTGATCAAAACTAAAATATCCTCGAAATCATTGATAAAGAAGTAGCTTATTAGACGAAAATATGTCTTATCTTATAAAAGACATTCAAATTTTTTTAATTAAATAAATGGGCGGTATTTTATTCAGAATTAATAGTTTTTTACATGGACAGAATTAAAAGTTTTTTACATGGACAAAAAATTCGTTTAATTTTTTCCCATTAAATACTAGAATTATAGAAAAGTACTTTGTGAAGAGAATCGGCAGTAGGACGGAATCGTGTTGACCACCGATTAGTTTTTTGCTTATAACTCTTGCATCCTTCGACCGACTTCTTCGACTAAGAGCTCGATGGAAAGCTTATCTGTTCCTCTTTCAGATGGCATTGACATATTTTACGAAAAGTAGTAAGAAATAAAATTTTTTTTGATCAAAACTAAGATATCCTCGAAATCATTGAAAAAGAAGTAGCTTATCAGACGAAAATATGCCTTATCTTATAAGAGACTATAAAAATTTTTAATTGCATAAATGGGCGGTTTTTTATTCAGAATTAATAGTTTTTTACATGGGCAGAATTAAAAGTTTTTTAAATGGACCAAAAATTCGTTTAATTTTTTCCCATTAAATACTAGAATTATAGAAAAGTACTTTGCGAAGAGAATCGGCAGTAGGACGGAATCGTGTTGACCACCGATTAGTTTTTTGCTAATAACTCTTGCATCCTTCGACCGATTTCTTCGACTTAGAGCTCGATGAAAAGCTTATCTGTTCCTCTTTCAGATGGCAATAAAATATTTTACGAAAAGTCGTAAGAAATAAAATTTTTTTCATCAAAACTAAAATGTCATCGAAATCATTGAAAATGAAGAACCTTATAAGACGAAAATATGCCTTATCAAATAAGAGACATTTAAATATTTTTAATTACATAAATGGGCGGTATTTTATTCAGAATTCATAGTTTTTTACTTCGACAAAAAATTCGTTTAATTTTTTCCCATTAAATACTAGAATTATAGAAAAGTACTTTGTGAAGAGAATCGGCAGTAGGACGGAATCGTGTTGACCACCGATTAGTTTTTTGCTTCTAACTCTTGCATCCTTCGACCGACTTCTTCGACTAAGAGCTCGATGGAAAGCTTATCTGTTCCTCTTTCAGATGGCATTGACATATTTTACGAAAAGTAGTAAGAAATAAAATTTTTTTTGATCAAAACTAAGATATCCTCGAAATCATTGAAAAAGAAGTAGCTTATCAGACGAAAATATGCCTTATCTTATAAGAGACTATAAAAATTTTTAATTGCATAAATGGGCGGTTTTTTATTCAGAATTAATAGTTTTTTACATGGGCAGAATTAAAAGTTTTTTACATGGACAAAAAATTCGTTTAATTTTTTCCCATTAAATACTAGAATTATAGAAAAGTACTTTGCGAAAAGAATCGGCAGTAAAACGGAAACGTGTTGACCACCGATTAGTTTTTTGCTAATAACTCTTGCATCCTTCGACCGACTTCTTCGACTAAGAGCTCGATGGAAAGCTTATCTGTTCCTCTTTCAGATGGCATTGACATATTTTACGAAAAGTAGTAAGAAATAAAATTTTTTTTGATCAAAACTAAGATATCCTCGAAATCATTGAAAAAGAAGTAGCTTATCAGACGAAAATATGCCTTATCTTATAAGAGACTATAAAAATTTTTAATTGCATAAATGGGCGGTTTTTTATTCAGAATTAATAGTTTTTTACATGGGCAGAATTAAAAGTTTTTTAAATGGACCAAAAATTCGTTTAATTTTTTCCCATTAAATACTAGAATTATAGGAAAGTACTCTGCGAAAAGAATCGGCAGTAGGACGGAATCGTGTTGACCACCGATTAGTTTTTTGCTAATAACTCTTGCATCCTTCGACCGACTTCTTCGACTTAGAGCTCGATGGAAAGCTTATCTGTTCCTCTTTCAGATGTCATTAAAATATTTTACGAAAAGTCGTAAGAAATAAAATTTTTTTCATCAAAACTAAAATATCATCGAAATCACTGAAAATGAAGTACCTTATAAGACGAAAATATGCCTTATCAAATAAGAGACATAGAAATTTTCATACTTTTCACTTATGTGAAATAGTATATTAACTTTTTCACGGAGTTTGTAACAGATCGAAGTATTAATTTCCGACTATATAAAGTATATATATTCTTGATCAGGACGACAAGACGAGTTGATTTAGCCATGTCCGTCTGTCTGTGTGTCGGTCTGTCTGTATGTATGCAAACTAGTCCCTCAGTTTTGAAGCTATCGAGCTGAAACTTTGCACAGAGTCATAGAATTTATTACGATGAATCATTCGTCGGAACCAGCATGATCGAATTATTGGAACAGGTAGCTCCCATACGAAAAGAAGAAGAAAAGTGAACAAAACTTGAATCGTTGTATGGAAAACTTTTTTGTTTTGTACAATAGAGTGCTGAAATTTTAAACATAGTAGTTTTACATAGTCCGACTACATGCCTGGATTGGACATCTGGATCTAGTAGCTCCCATACAAAATGAAGAAGAGGAAGAGAAGGAATATTATCGTCGTTACATGGAAAACTTTTTGTTTCTTAACCAATTGACTTGAAATTTTAAAGTTATGTTCTTAGGGAGGAATGAAAACTATTTTGACCAAAAGTGGGCGTAGCCACGCCCACTTATAGCGAAAATTGACCCGTTGCATGGAAAACTTTTTTGTTTTTTAACCAATTGACTTGAAACTTTACAGTTATGTTCTTAGAGAGGAATGAAAACTATTTTGACCAAAAGTGGGCGTAGCCACGCCCACTTATAGCGAAAATTGACCCGTTGCATGGAAAATTTTTTTTAATTTTTAACCAATTGACTTGAAACTTTACAGTTATGTTCCTAGGGAGGAATAAAAACTATTTTGACCAAAAGTGGGCGTAGTCACGCCTACTTATAGCGAAAATTGACCCGTTGTATGGAAAACTTTTTTGTTTTTTAACCAATTGACTTGAAACTTTGCAGGATTGTTCTTAGGGTGGAATGAAAACAGTTTTGACCAAAAGTGGGCGTGGCCACGCCCTCTTATAGCGAAAATTGACCCGTTGTATGGAAAACTTTTTTGTTTTTTAACCAATTGGCTTGAAACCTTGCAGTTATGCTCTTAGGGAGGAATGAAAACTATTTTGATAAAAAGTGGGCATGGCCACGCCCACTTATAGCGAAAATTTACCCGTTGTATGGAAAGCTTTTTTGTTTTTTAACCAATTGACTTGAAACTTTACAGTTATATTCTTAGAGAGGAATGAAAAAATGGGGCATGGGCATTGCCACGCCCACTTATAGCTTAACTTGACCCTTTGTATGGAAAACTTTTTTGTTTTTTATTCAATTGACTTGAAAATTTACAGGTATGCTCTTAGGGAGGAATGAAAACTATTTTGACCAAATGTGGGCATGGCTACGCCCACTTATCGCAAAACTTGAACCGTTGTATGGAAAAATTTTTTGTTTTTTAACCGATTGACTTGAAACCCTACAGTTATGTTTTTAGGGAGGAATGAAAACTATTTTGACCAAAAGTGGGCGTGGCCACGCGTTTTTTATAGCGAAAATTTCCCTTTGTATGGAAAACTTTTTGGTTTTTTAACCAATTGACTTGAAATTTTAAAGTTATGTTCTTAGGGAGGAATGAAAACTATTTTGACCAAAAGTGGGCGTAGCCACGCCCACTTATAGCGAAAATTGACCCGTTGCATGGAAAACTTTTTTGTTTTTTAACCAATTGACTTGAAACATTACAGTTATGTTGTTAGGGAGGCATGAAAACTATTCATTTAGTTTTTTTTATAGTGACACAGAGTGAAAAGTATTATAGCTTCAGCCTTGCTGAGGAAAGCGTCCTTACTGGTTTTAATTACATAGATGGGCGGCATTTTCTTCAGAATTAATAATTTTTTACATGGACAAAAAATTAGTTTAATTTTTTCCCATCAAATACTAGAATTATAGAAAAGTATTTTGCGAAAAGAATCGGTAGTAGGATGGAAACGTGTTGACCACCGATTAGTTTTTTGCTAATAACTCTTGCATCCTTCGACCGACTTCTTCGACTAAGAGCTCGATCGAAAGCTTATCTGTTCCTATTTCAAATGGCGTTAACATATTTTACGAATTATCAGACGAAAATATGCCTTATCTAATAAGAAAAATTTTAATGTTTTTCATTGCATAAATGGGCGGCATTTTATTCAGAATTAATAGTTTTTTACATGGACAAAAAATTCGTTTAATTTTTTCCCATTAAATACTAGAATTATAAAAAAGTACTTTAGGAAAAGAATCAGTAGTAGGACGGAAACGAGTTGACCACCGATTAGTTTTTTGCTAATAACTCTTGCATCCTTCGACCGACTTCTTCGACTATGAGCTCGATGGAAAGCTTATATGTTATTCTTTCAGATGGCATAAACATGTTTTACGAAAAGTCGGTAAGAAATAAAATTTTTTTGATCAAAACTAAAATATCCTCGAGATCATTGAAGAAGAAGCACCTTATCAGACGAAAATATGCCTTATCTAATATGAGACATGTAAATTTTTTTAATTGCATAAATGGGTGGCATTTTATTCAGAATTAATAGTATTTTACATGGACAAAAAATTCGTTTAATTTTTTTCCATTAAATACTAGAATTATAGAAAAGTACTTTGCGAAGAGAATCGGCAGTAGGACGGAATCGTGTTGACAACCGATTAGTTTTTTGCTAATAACTCTTGCGTCCTTCGACCGATTTCTTCGACTTAGAGCTCGATGGAAAGCTTGAGTGTTCCTCTTACAGATGGCATTAACATATTTTACGAAAAGTCATAAGAAATAAAATTTTTTTTTATCAAAACTAAAATATCCTCAAAATCATTGAAAAAGAAGTAGCTTCACAGACGAAAATATGCCTTATCTTATAAGAGACATTTAAATTTTTTTAATTGCATAAATGGGCGGTATTTTATTCAGAATTAATAGTTTTTTACATGGACAAAAAATTCGTTTAATTTTTTCCCATTAAATACAAGAATTATAGAAAAGTACTTTGCGAAATGAATCGGCAGTAGGACGGAATCGTGTTGACCACCGATTAGTTTTGTGCTAATAAATCTTGCATATTTCGACCGACTCCTTCGACTAAGAGCTCGATGGAAAGCTTATCTGTTCCTCTTTCAGATGGCATTTACATATTTTACGAAAAAACATAAGAAATAAAATTTTTTTGATCAAAACTAAAATATCCTCGAAATCATTGAAGAAGTACCTTATCAGATGAAAATATGCCTTATCTAATATGAGACATTTAAATTTTTTTAATTGCATAAATGGGCGGTATTTTATTCAGAATTAATAGTTTTTTACATGGACAAAAAATTCGTTTAATTTTTTCCTATTTAATACTAGAATTATAGAAGAGTACTCTGCGAAAAGAATCGGCAGTAGGACAGATCGTGTTGACCACCGATTAGTTTTTTGCTAATAACTCTTGCATCCTTCGACCGACTTCTTCGACTAAGAGCTCGATGGAAAGCTTATCTGTTGCTCTTTCAGATGGCATTAACATATTTCACGAAAAGTCATAAGAAATGAAATTTTTTTGATCAAAACTAAAATATCCTCGACATCATTGAAGAAGAAGTACCTTATCAGACGAAAATATGCCTTATCTAATAAGAGACATTTAAATTTTTTTAATTGCATTAATGGGTGGCATTTTATTCAGAATAAATAGTTTTTTACATGGACAAAAAATTCGTTTAATTTTTTCCCATTAAATACTAGAATTATAGAAAAGTACTTTGTGAAAATAATCGGTAGTAGGACGGAAACGTGTTGACCACCGATCAGTTTTTTGCTAATAACTCTTGCATCCTTCTACCGACTTCTTCGACTAAGAGCTCAATGGAAAGCTTATCTGTTGCTTTTCAAATGGCATTAACATATTTTACGAAAAGTCGTAAGAAATAAAATTTTTTTGATCAAAACTAAAATATCCTCGAAATCATTGAAGAAGAAGTACCTTATCAGACGAAAATATGCCTTATCTAATAAGAAACATTTAAATTTTTTTTAATTGCATAAATGGGCGGCATTTTATTCAGAATTAATAGTTTTTTACATGGACAGAATTAAAAGTTTTTTACATGGACAAAAAATTCGTTTAATTTTTTCCCATTAAAAACTAGAATTATAGAAAAGTACTTTGCGAAAAGAATCGGCAGTAGGACGGAATCGTGTTGACCACCGATTAGTTTTTTGCTAATATTTCTTCCATCCTTCGACCGACTTCTTCGACGAAGAGCTTGATGGAAAGCTTACCTGTTCCTCTTTCAGATGGCATTAACATATTTTACGAAAAGTCGTAAGAAATAAATTTTTTTTTGATCAAAACTAAAATATCCTCGAAATCATTGAAGAAGAAGTACCTTATCAGACAAAAATATGCCTTATCTTATAAGATACATTTAAATTTATTTAATTGCATAAATGGGCGGTATTTTATTCAGAATTAATAGTTTTTTACATGGACAGAATTAAAAGTTTTTTACATGGACACAAAATTCGTTTAACATTTTCCCATTAAATACTAGAATTATAGAATAGTACTTTTCGAAAAGAATCGGTAGTAGGACGGAATCGTGTTGACCACCGATTAGTTTTTTGCTAATAACTCTTGCATCCTTCGACCGACTTCTTCGACTAAGAGCTCGATGGAAAGCTTATCTGTTCCTCTTTCAGATGGCATTAACATATTTCACGAAAAGTCATAAAAAATAAAATTTTTTTGATCAAAACTAAAATACCCTCGACATCATTGAAGAAAAAGTACCTTATCAGACGAAAATATGCCTTATCTAATAAGAGTCATTTAAATTTTTTTAATTGCATAAATGTGTGGCATTTTATTCAGAATAAATAGTTTTTTACATGGACAAAAAATTCGTTTAATTTTTTGCCATTAAATACTAGAATTATAGAAAAGTACTTTGCGAAAAGAATCGGCAGAAGGACGGAAACGTGTTGACCACCGATTAGTTTTTTGCTAATAACTCTTGCATCCTTCGACCGACTTCTTCGACAAGGAGCTCGATGGAAAGCTTATCTGTTCCTCTTTCAGATGGCATTAACATATTTTACGAAAAGTCATAAGAAATAAAATTTTTTTGATCAAAACTAAAATATCCTCGAAATCATTGAAGAAGAAGTACCTTATCAGACGAAAATATGCCTTATATAATAAGAAACATTTAAATTTTTTTAGTTGCATTAATGGACGGCATTTTATTCAGAATTAATAGTTTTTTACATGGACAAAAAATTCGCTTGATATTTTTCCATTAAATACTAGAATTATAGAAAAGTACTCAGCGAAAAGAATCGGCAGTAGGACAGACCGTGTTGACCACCGATTATTTTATGCTAATAACTCTTGCATATTTCGACCGACTTCTTCGACTAAAAGCTCGATGGAAAGCTTATCTGTTCCTCTTTCAGATGGCATTAACATATTTTACGAAATGTCATAAAAGATAAAATTTTTTTGATCCAAACTAAAATATCTTCGAAATCATTGAAAAAGAAGTACCTTATCAGACGAAAATATGCCTTATATAATAAGAGACATTTAAATTTTTTTAGTTGCATTAATGGACGGCATTTTATTCAGAATTAATAGTTTTTTACATGGACAAAAAATTCGCTTGATATTTTTCCATTAAATACTAGAATTATAGAAAAGTACTCAGCGAAAAGAATCGGCAGTAGGACAGACCGTGTTGACCACCGATTATTTTTTGTTAATAACTCTTGCATCCTTCGACCGACTTCTTCGACTAAGAGCTCGATAGAAAGCTTATCTGTCCCTCTATCAGATGGCATTAGCATATTTTACGAAAAGTCGTAAGAAATAAATTTTTTTTTTATCAAAACTAAAATATCCTCGAAATCATTGAAAAAGAAGTAGCTTCACAGACGAAAATATGCCTTATCTTATAAGAGACATTTAAATTTTTTTAATTGCATAAATGGGCGGTATTTTATTCAGAATTAATAGTTTTTTACATGGACAGATTAATAGTTTTTTACATGGACAAAAAATTCGTTTAATTTTTTCCCATTAAATACTAGAATTATAGAAAAGTACTTTGCGAAAAGAATCGGCAGTAGGACGGAAACGTGCTGACCACCGATTAGTTTTTTGCTAATAACTCTTGCATCCTTCGACCGACTTCTTCGACTAAAAGCTCGATGGAAAGCTACTTTGTTCCTCTTTCAGATGGCATTAACATATTTTACGAAAAGTCATAAAAAATAAAATTTTTTTGATCAAAAGTAAAATATCCTCGATATCATTGAAAAAGAAGTACCTTATCAGACGAAAATATGCCTTATCTAATATGAGACATTTAAATATTTTTAATTGCATAAATGGGTGGCATTTTATTCAGAATTAATAGTTTTTTACATGGACAAAAAATTCGTTTAATTTTTTGCCATTAAATACTAGAATTATAGAAAAGTACTTTGCGAAAAGAATCGGCAGAAGGACGGAAACGTGTTGACCACCGATTAGTTTTTTGCTAATAACTCTTGCATCCTTCGACCGACTTCTTCGACAAGGAGCTCGATGGAAAGCTTATCTGTTCCTCTTTCAGATGGCATTAACATATTTTACGAAAAGTCATAAGAAATAAAATTTTTTTGATCAAAACTAAAATATCCTCGAAATCATTGAAGAAGAAGTACCTTATCAGACGAAAATATGCCTTATCTAATCAGAAACATTTAAATTTTTATACCCTGTACACACACTGTGTATCAGGGTATATTAAGTTTGTTTGAGACGGTTTGTATGTAACGCATAGAAGGAGGGGAGGGGGACCCTATAAAGTATATATATTCTTGATCAGGATGACAAGACGAATTGATATAGCCCTGTCTGTCCGTCCGTCCGTCCGTCCGTCCGTCCTCACCAATGGTTCTCGAAAACTATAAGAGCTAGAGACTTGAAATTTGGTGGATAGACTCGTGAGGTCAAACGCTAGATCAAGTTTGAAGGATTTTTTGCCACGCCCACTCCTTCCCGCCCATCGAGCACCACCCATTTTTTCAAAAGGCTGTAGCTCGAAAACCTGATGAGTTAGAAACATGAAAATGAGTATGTAGACTCAGTATGTATAGCTCTACAAAACTGCATACCACATTTTTTCCCCCTCCCCTTCGTTTCCCCTCAAAAAGTTGTTTTCTTAAAATTGCTGTATCTCCTAAACTATAATAGATACAATGCTGAAATTTTGTATGCAAACTCAGTAAACTTACCTTTTTAAAACTGCATACCACAAACTTTCATTTTTAACGCTGTGTGACAACGCAAAGACAAACAAGTTGAAATTTGGCATAAATTGCGCTTTGAACACTGCTTTATCCTATTTGTAACAAAAACCGTACTTAACACTGCGAAAACTATTAAAGCTAGAGACTTGAAATTTGGAAGATAGTCTCATGTGGTCGAACACTAGATGAAGTTTGAAGGAATTTTTGCCACGCCCATTCCTTCCCGCCCATCGAGCACAACAAAAGGTCATTTTTTTCTTAAAATTGCTGTATCTCCTAAAGTATAAAGAATACAATGCTGAAATTTTGTATGCAAACTCAGATAACATACCTTTTTAAAACTGCATACAACAAACTACCACTTTCCCCGCAAAGACCAACACACTAAAATTTTGCAGCAATGCTTTGTAACAAAACCCGTACTAAAGCGCCATCTAATGGCAACATTGCACTGTGAGCCCTGCCTCACTATTAGCAAATACACAAACCATATCGTGGTACACTGCTTTTGCTGTCGACGAATATTTAACGTGTTATCAACATAGGTGTGTGTACAGGGTATTATATAGTTGAGAATACTCAACTATACCGCCCTTACTGGTTTTTAATTGCATAAATGGGCGGCATTTTATTCAGAATTAATAGTTTTTTACATGAACAGAATTAAAAGTTTTTTACATGGACAAAAAATTCGTTTAATTTTTTCCCATTAAATACTAGAATTATAGAAAACTACTCAGCGAAAAGAATCGGCAGTAGGACAGACCGTGTTGACCACCGATTATTTTTTGCTAATAACTCTTGCATATTTCGACCGACTTCTTCGACTAAAAGCTCGATGGAAAGCTTATCTGTTCCTCTTTCAGATGGCATTAACATATTTTACGAAATGTCATAAAAAATAAAATTTTTTTGATCCAAACTAAAATATATTCGAAATCATTGAAAAAGAAGTACCTTATCAGACGAAAATATGCCTTATATAATAAGAGACATTTAAATTTTTATACCCTGTACCTTATGGTACAAGGGTATATTAGTTTTGTGCGCATCGACAATGTATGTAACACCTTAAAGGAGACATTTCCGACTATACAAAGTATATATATTCTTGATCAGTATCGAAAGAGAAGTCGATTTAGCCATGTTCGTCTGTCCGTCTGTCCGTCCGTCCGTCCGTCTGTATGAACGCGTCGATCTCGGAAACTATAATAGATAGGACCAAAAGCTCTTCGCAGTTCGATTCTGTTATTCCTTCAGCAGATCAAGTTTATTTTGTTTCCCCCTTTTTTTAATTTGTTTAGGGGTGAGGGGCAAATGACTGGAGCAACCTCGGGAAAAAACTTACAAAAGTCGTTTTATCTCGGTTGTCTTTAGAGATAGGCACACCAAATTTGGAGTGTATATAGCTGACTCAAGCCCCAAGAAGATACATTAAAGAAATGGGCGTAGCCACGCCTATATATAGTAATAATTTGAAACGCTTATATCTCAAGAACCATAAAACCTACAAGAATGAAACTTTGCATATATGATATTGGGATGGAGTATAACAAGATTCAATTGTGAAATGGGCGTGACCACGCCCACATATAGCCATGGTAGAATGCCGTTATATCTCTTGAACGAATTGGTCTCAAAGAGTAAAAATTGGTATATATGGAATTGAATGAAAATGAAATCTGTTTCGATTAAAAAGTGGGCGGGGCAACGCCTTCAAACAGTTGGTACAAATTGAAGGTACAGGGTATGTCGGAGTCGAGTACTGTCGACTCCAATCCTTACTGGTTTTAGTTGCATTAATGGACGGCATTTTATTCAGAATTAATAGTTTTTTACATGGACAAAAAATTCGCTTGATATTTTTCCATTAAATACTAGAATTATAGAAAAGTACTCAGCGAAAAGAATCGGCAGTAGGACAGACCGTGTTGACCACCGATTATTTTTTGTTAATAACTCTTGCATCCTTCGACCGACTTCTTCGACTAAGAGCTCGATGGAAAGCTTATCTGTCCCTCTATCAGATGGCATTAGCATATTTTACGAAAAGTCGTAAGAAATAAATTTTTTTTTTATCAAAACTAAAATATCCTCGAAATCATTGAAAAAGAAGTAGCTTCACAGACGAAAATATGCCTTATCTTATAAGAGACATTTAAATTTTTTTAATTGCATAAATGGGCGGTATTTTATTCAGAATTAATAGTTTTTTACATGGACAGATTAATAGTTTTTTACATGGACAAAAAATTCGTTGAATTTTTTCCCATTAAATACTAGAATTATAGAAAAGTACTTTGCGAAAAGAATCGGCAGTAGGACGGAAACGTGCTGACCACCGATTAGTTTCTTGCTAATAACTCTTGCATCCTTCGACCGACTTCTTCGACTAAAAGCTCGATGGAAAGCTACTTTGTTCCTCTTTCAGATGGCATTAACATATTTTACGAAAAGTCATAAGAAATAAAATTTTTTTGTCAAAAGTAAAATATCCTCGATATCATTGAAAAAGAAGTACCTTATCAGACGAAAATATGCCTTATCTAATATGAGACATTTAAATATTTTTAATTGCATAAATGGACGGCATTTTATTCAGAATTAATAGTTTTTTACATGGACAAAAAAATCGTTTAATTTTTTCCCATTAAATACTACAATTATAGAAAAGTACTTTGCGAAAAGAATCGGTAGTAGGACGGAAACGTGTTGACCACCGATTAGTTTTTTGCTAATAACTCTTGCATCTTTCGACCGACTTCTTCGACTAAGGGCTCGATGGAAAATTTATCTGTTCCTCTTTCAGATGGCATTAACATATTTTACGAAAAGTCATAAGAAATAAAATTTTTTTGATCAAAACTAAAAAATCCTTGAAATCATTGAAGAAGAAGTACCTTATCAGACGAATATATGCCTTATCTTATATGAGACATTCAAATTTTTTTAATTGCATAAATGGGTGGCATTTTATTCAGAATTAATAGTTTTTTACATGGAAAAAAAATTCGCTTAATTCTTTTCCATTAAATACTAGAACTATAGAAAAGTAATTTGAGAAGAGAATCGGCAGTAAGACGGAATCGTGTTGACCACCGATTAGTTTTTTGCTAATAACTCTTGTATCTTTCGACCGACTTCTTCGACTAAGGGCTCGATGGAAAGCTTATCTGTTCCTTTTTCAGATGGCATTAACTATTTTACGAAAAGTCATAAGAAACAAAATTTTTTTGATCAAAACTAAAATATCCTCGAAATCATTGAAAAAGAAGTACCTTATCAGACGAAAATAGGCCTTATCTTATAAGAGACATTTAAATTTTTTTAATTGCATAAGTGGACGGCATTTTTTTCAGAATTAATAGTTTTTTACATGGACAAAAAATTCGCTTAATTTTTTTCCATTAAATACTAGAACTATAGAAAAGTAATTTGAGAAAGGAATCGGCAGTAAGACGGAATCGTGTTGACCACCGATTAGTTTTTTGCTAATAACTCTTGCATCTTTCGACCGACTTCTTCGACTAAGGGCTCGATGGAAAGCTTAACTGTTCCTCTTTCAGATGGCATTAACTATTTCACGAAAAGTCATAAGAAATAAAATTTTTTTGATGAAAAGTAAAATATCCTCGAAATCATTGAAAAAGAAGTAGCTTATCAGACGAAAATATGCCTTATCTAATAAGAGACATTTAAATTTTTTTAGTTGCATTAATGGACGGCATTTTATTCAGAATTAAAAGTTTTTTACATGGACAAAAAATTCGCTTGATATTTTTCCATTAAATACTAGAATTATAGAAAAGTATTCAGCGAAAAGAATCGGCAGTAGGACGGAATCGTGTTGAACACCGATTAGTTTTGTGCTAATAACTCTTGCATCCTTCGACCGACTTCTTCGACTAAGAGCTCGATGGAAAGCTTATCTGTTCCTCTTTCAGATGGCATTAACATATATTACTAAAAGTCATATGAAATAAAATTTTTTTGATCAAAACTAAAATATTCTCGAAATCATTGAAAAAGAAGTAGCTTATCAGACGAAAATATGCCTTATCTAATAAGAGACATTTAAATTTCTCTAATTGCATAAATAGGCGGCATTTTATTCAGAATTAATAGTTTTTTACTTGGACAAAAAATTCGTTTAATTTTTTCCCATTAAATACTAGAATTATAGAATAGTACTTTGCGAAAAGAATCGGTAGTAGGACGGAATCGTGTTGACCACCGATTAGTTTTGTGCTAATAACTCATGCATATTTCGACCGACTTCTTCGACTAAGAGCTCGATGGAAAGCTAATCTGTTCCTCTTTCAAATGGCATTAACATATTTTACGAAAAGTCATAAGAAATAAAATTTTTTTGATCAAAACCAAAATATCCTCGAAATCATTGAAGAAGAAGTACCTTATCCGACGAAAATATGCCTCATCTAATAAGAGACATTTAAATTTTTTTAATTGCATAAATGGGCGGAATTTTATTCAGAATTATTAGTTTTTTACATGGACAAAAGATTCGTTTAATTTTTTCCCATTAAATATTAGAATTATAGAAAAGTACTCTGCGAAAAGAATCGGCAGTAGGACAGATCGTGTTGACCACCGATTAGTTTTTTGCTAATAACTCTTGCATCCTTCGACCGACTTCTTCGACTAAGAGCTCGATGGAAAGCTTATCTGTTCCTCTTTCAGATGGCATTAACATATTTCACGAAAAGTCATAAGAAATAAAATTTTTTTGATCAAAACTAAAATATCCTCGAAATCATTGAAGAAGAAGCACCTTATCAGACGAAAATATGCCTTATCTAATAAGAGACATTTAAATTTTTTAATTGCATAAATAGGCGGCATTCTAGTCAGAATTAATAGTCTTTTACTTGGAAAAAAAAATTGGTTAATTTTTTCACCATTAAACACTAGAATTATAGAAAAGTACTTTGCGAAAAGAATCGGCAGTAGGACGGAAACGTGTTGACCACCGATTAGTTTTTTGCTAATAACTCTTGCATCCTTCAACCGACTTCTTCGACTAAGAGCTCGATGGAAAGCTTATCTGTTCCTCTTTCAGATGGCATTAACATATATTACTAAAAGTCATATGAAATAAAATTTTTTTGATCAAAACTAAAATATCCTCGAAATCATTGAAAAAGAAGTACCTTATCAGACGAAAATATGCCTTATTTTACGAAAAGTCGTAAGAAATAAATTTTTTTTGATCAAAATTAAAATATCATCGAAATCATTGAAAATGAAGTATCTTATCAGACGAAAATATGCCTTATCTAATAAGAGACATTTAAATTTTTCTAATTGCATAAATGGGCGGTATTTTATTCAGAATTAATAGTTTTTTACTTGGACAAAAAATTCGTTTAATTTTTTCCCATTAAATTCTAGAATTCTAGAAAAAAACTTTGCGAAAAGAATCGGTAGTAGGACGGAATCGTGTTGACCACCGATTAGTTTTGTGCTAATAACTCATGCATATTTCGACCGACTTCTTCGACTAAGAGCTCGATGGAAAGCTAATCTGTTTCTCTTTCAGATGGCATTAACATATTTCACGAAAAGTCGAAAGAATTAAAATTTTTTTGATCAACACTAAAATATCCTTGAAATCATTGAAGAAGAAGAACCTTATCAGACGAAAATATGCCTTATCTGATATGAGACATTTAAATTTTTTTAATTGCATAAGTCTGTGGCAAAAAATACGTTTAATTTTTTCCCATTAAATACTAGAATTATAGAAAGGTACTTTGCGAAAAGAATCGGCAGTAGGACGGAACCGTGTGGACCCCCGATTAGTTTTTTGCTAATAACTCTTGCATCCTTCGACCGACTTCTTCGACTAAGAGGTCGATGGAAAGCTTATCTGTTCCTCTCTCAGATGGCATTGACATATTTTACGGAAAGTTGTAAGAAATAAAATTTTTTTGATCAAAACCAAAATATCCTCGAAATCATTGAAGAAGAAGTACCTTATCAGACGAAAATATGCCTTATCTAATAAGAGACATTTAAATTTTTTTAATTGCATAAATAGGCGGCATTCTAGTCAGAATTAATAGTCTTTTACTTGGAAAAAAAATTTGGTTAATTTTTTCACCATTAAACACTAGAATTATAGAAAAGTACTCTGCGAAAAGAATCGGCAGTTGGGCGGAATCGTGTTGACCACCGATTAGTTTTTTGCTAATAACTCTTGCATTCTTCGACCAACTTCTTCGACTAAGAGCTCGATGGAAAGCTTATCTATTCCTCTTTCAGATGGCATTGAGATATTTTACGAAAAGTTGTAAGAAATAAAATTTTTTTGATCAAAACTAAAATATCTTCGAAATCATTGAAGAAGAATTACCTTATCAGACGAAAATATGCTTTATCTAATAAGAGACATTTAAATTTTTTTAATTGCATAAATGGGCGGCATTTTATTCAGAATTAATAGTTTTTTTACATGGACAAAAAATTCGTTGAATTTTTTCCCATTAAATACTAGAATTATAGAAAAGTACTTTGCGAAAAGAATCGGCAGTTGGACGGAAACGTGTTGACCACCGATTAGTTTTTTGCTATTAACTCTTGCCTCCTTCGACCGACTTCTTCGACTAAGAGCTCGATGGAAAGCTTATCTGTTCCTCTTTCAGATGGCATTCACATATTTTACGAAAAGTCATAAGAAATAAAATTTTTTTGATCAAAAGTAAAATATCCTCGATATCATTGAAAAAGAAGTACCTTATCAGACGAAAATATGCCTTATCTAATATGAGACATTTAAATATTTTTAATTGCATAAATGGACGGCATTTTATTCAGAATTAATAGTTTTTTACATGGACAAAAAAATCGTTTAATTTTTTCCCATTAAATACTACAATTATAGAAAAGTACTTTGCGAAAAGAATCGGTAGTAGGACGGAAACGTGTTGACCACCGATTAGTTTTGTGCTAATAACTCATGCATATTTCGACCGACTTCTTCGACTAAGAGCTCGATGGAAAGCTAATCTGTTCCTCTTTCAAATGGCATTAACATATTTTACGAAAAGTCATAAGAAATAAAATTTTTTTGATCAAAACTAAAATATCCTCGAAATTATTGAAGAAGAAGTACCTTATCCGACGAAAATATGCCTCATCTAATAAGAGACATTTAAATTTTTTTAATTGCATAAATGGGCGGAATTTTATTCAGAATTATTAGTTTTTTACATGGACAAAAAATTCGTTTAATTTTTTCCCATTAAATATTAGAATTATAGAAAAGTACTCTGCGAAAAGAATCGGCAGTTGGGCGGAATCGTGTTGACCACCGATTAGTTTTTTGCTAATAACTCTTGCATTCTTCGACCAACTTCTTCGACTAAGAGCTCGATGGAAAGCTTATCTGTTCCTCTCTCAGATGGCATTGACATATTTTACGGAAAGTTGTAAGAAATAAAATTTTTTTGATCAAAACCAAAATATCCTCGAAATCATTGAAGAAGAAGTACCTTATCAGACGAAAATATGCCTTATCTAATAAGAGATATTTAAATTTTTTTAATTGCATAAATAGGCGGCATTCTTGTCAGAATTAATAGTCTTTTACTTGGAAAAAAAATTTGGTTAATTTTTTCACCATTAAACACTAGAATTATAGAAAAGTACTCTGCGAAAAGAATCGGCAGTTGGGCGGAATCGTGTTGACCACCGATTA
The DNA here is from genome assembly GCA_034638295.1 of Phortica okadai. Classification (NCBI taxonomy): domain Eukaryota; kingdom Metazoa; phylum Arthropoda; class Insecta; order Diptera; family Drosophilidae; genus Phortica; species Phortica okadai. The sequence continues at coordinate 23,960,806 of CM067850.1, read as the reverse complement.
GTTTTTTGCTAATAACTCTTGCATTCTTCGACCAACTTCTTCGACTAAGAGCTCGATGGAAAGCTTATCTATTCCTCTTTCAGATGGCATTGAGATATTTTACGAAAAGTTGTAAGAAATAAAATTTTTTTGATCAAAACTAAAATATCTTCGAAATCATTGAAGAAGAATTACCTTATCAGACGAAAATATGCTTTATCTAATAAGAGACATTTAAATTTTTTTAATTGCATAAATGGGCGGCATTTTATTCAGAATTAATAGTTTTTTTACATGGACAAAAAATTCGTTGAATTTTTTCCCATTAAATACTAGAATTATAGAAAAGTACTTTGCGAAAAGAATCGGCAGTTGGACGGAAACGTGTTGACCACCGATTAGTTTTTTGCTATTAACTCTTGCCTCCTTCGACCGACTTCTTCGACTAAGAGCTCGATGGAAAGCTTATCTGTTCCTCTTTCAGATGGCATTGACATATTTTACGAAAAGTCATAAGAAATAAAATTTTTTTGATCAAAAGTAAAATATCCTCGATATCATTGAAAAAGAAGTACCTTATCAGACGAAAATATGCCTTATCTAATATGAGACATTTAAATATTTTTAATTGCATAAATGGACGGCATTTTATTCAGAATTAATAGTTTTTTACATGGACAAAAAAATCGTTTAATTTTTTCCCATTAAATACTACAATTATAGAAAAGTACTTTGCGAAAAGAATCGGCAGTAGGACGGAAACGTGTTGACCACCGATTAGTTTTTTGCTAATAACTCTTGCATCCTTCAACCGACTTCTTCGACTAAGAGCTCGATGGAAAGCTTATCTGTTCCTCTTTCAGATGGCATTAACATATATTACTAAAAGTCATATGAAATAAAATTTTTTTGATCAAAACTAAAATATCCTCGAAATCATTGAAAAAGAAGTACCTTATCAGACGAAAATATGCCTTATTTTACGAAAAGTCGTAAGAAATAAATTTTTTTTGATCAAAATTAAAATATCATCGAAATCATTGAAAATGAAGTATCTTATCAGACGAAAATATGCCTTATCTAATAAGAGACATTTAAATTTTTCTAATTGCATAAATGGGCGGTATTTTATTCAGAATTAATAGTTTTTTACTTGGACAAAAATTTCGTTTAATTTTTTCCCATTAAATTCTAGAATTCTAGAAAAAAACTTTGCGAAAAGAATCGGTAGTAGGACGGAATCGTGTTGACCACCGATTAGTTTTGTGCTAATAACTCATGCATATTTCGACCGACTTCTTCGACTAAGAGCTCGATGGAAAGCTAATCTGTTTCTCTTTCAGATGGCATTAACATATTTCACGAAAAGTCGAAAGAATTAAAATTTTTTTGATCAACACTAAAATATCCTCGAAATCATTGAAGAAGAAGAACCTTATCAGACGAAAATATGCCTTATCTGATATGAGACATTTAAATTTTTTTAATTGCATAAGTCTGTGGCAAAAAATACGTTTAATTTTTTCCCATTAAATACTAGAATTATAGAAAGGTACTTTGCGAAAAGAATCGGCAGTAGGACGGAACCGTGTGGACCCCCGATTAGTTTTTTGCTAATAACTCTTGCATCCTTCGACCGACTTCTTCGACTAAGAGGTCGATGGAAAGCTTATCTGTTCCTCTCTCAGATGGCATTGACATATTTTACGGAAAGTTGTAAGAAATAAAATTTTTTTGATCAAAACCAAAATATCCTCGAAATCATTGAAGAAGAAGTACCTTATCAGACGAAAATATGCCTTATCTAATAAGAGACATTTAAATTTTTTTAATTGCATAAATAGGCGGCATTCTAGTCAGAATTAATAGTCTTTTACTTGGAAAAAAAATTTGGTTAATTTTTTCACCATTAAACACTAGAATTATAGAAAAGTACTCTGCGAAAAGAATCGGCAGTTGGGCGGAATCGTGTTGACCACCGATTAGTTTTTTGCTAATAACTCTTGCATTCTTCGACCAACTTCTTCGACTAAGAGCTCGATGGAAAGCTTATCTATTCCTCTTTCAGATGGCATTGAGATATTTTACGAAAAGTTGTAAGAAATAAAATTTTTTTGATCAAAACTAAAATATCTTCGAAATCATTGAAGAAGAATTACCTTATCAGACGAAAATATGCTTTATCTAATAAGAGACATTTAAATTTTTTTAATTGCATAAATGGGCGGCATTTTATTCAGAATTAATAGTTTTTTTACATGGACAAAAAATTCGTTGAATTTTTTCCCATTAAATACTAGAATTATAGAAAAGTACTTTGCGAAAAGAATCGGCAGTTGGACGGAAACGTGTTGACCACCGATTAGTTTTTTGCTATTAACTCTTGCCTCCTTCGACCGACTTCTTCGACTAAGAGCTCGATGGAAAGCTTATCTGTTCCTCTTTCAGATGGCATTCACATATTTTACGAAAAGTCATAAGAAATAAAATTTTTTTGATCAAAAGTAAAATATCCTCGATATCATTGAAAAAGAAGTACCTTATCAGACGAAAATATGCCTTATCTAATATGAGACATTTAAATATTTTTAATTGCATAAATGGACGGCATTTTATTCAGAATTAATAGTTTTTTACATGGACAAAAAAATCGTTTAATTTTTTCCCATTAAATACTACAATTATAGAAAAGTACTTTGCGAAAAGAATCGGTAGTAGGACGGAAACGTGTTGACCACCGATTAGTTTTGTGCTAATAACTCATGCATATTTCGACCGACTTCTTCGACTAAGAGCTCGATGGAAAGCTAATCTGTTCCTCTTTCAAATGGCATTAACATATTTTACGAAAAGTCATAAGAAATAAAATTTTTTTGATCAAAACTAAAATATCCTCGAAATTATTGAAGAAGAAGTACCTTATCCGACGAAAATATGCCTCATCTAATAAGAGACATTTAAATTTTTTTAATTGCATAAATGGGCGGAATTTTATTCAGAATTATTAGTTTTTTACATGGACAAAAAATTCGTTTAATTTTTTCCCATTAAATATTAGAATTATAGAAAAGTACTCTGCGAAAAGAATCGGCAGTTGGGCGGAATCGTGTTGACCACCGATTAGTTTTTTGCTAATAACTCTTGCATTCTTCGACCAACTTCTTCGACTAAGAGCTCGATGGAAAGCTTATCTGTTCCTCTCTCAGATGGCATTGACATATTTTACGGAAAGTTGTAAGAAATAAAATTTTTTTGATCAAAACCAAAATATCCTCGAAATCATTGAAGAAGAAGTACCTTATCAGACGAAAATATGCCTTATCTAATAAGAGATATTTAAATTTTTTTAATTGCATAAATAGGCGGCATTCTTGTCAGAATTAATAGTCTTTTACTTGGAAAAAAAATTTGGTTAATTTTTTCACCATTAAACACTAGAATTATAGAAAAGTACTCTGCGAAAAGAATCGGCAGTTGGGCGGAATCGTGTTGACCACCGATTAGTTTTTTGCTAATAACTCTTGCATTCTTCGACCAACTTCTTCGACTAAGAGCTCGATGGAAAGCTTATCTATTCCTCTTTCAGATGGCATTGAGATATTTTACGAAAAGTTGTAAGAAATAAAATTTTTTTGATCAAAACTAAAATATCTTCGAAATCATTGAAGAAGAATTACCTTATCAGACGAAAATATGCTTTATCTAATAAGAGACATTTAAATTTTTTTAATTGCATAAATGGGCGGCATTTTATTCAGAATTAATAGTTTTTTTACATGGACAAAAAATTCGTTGAATTTTTTCCCATTAAATACTAGAATTATAGAAAAGTACTTTGCGAAAAGAATCGGCAGTTGGACGGAAACGTGTTGACCACCGATTAGTTTTTTGCTATTAACTCTTGCCTCCTTCGACCGACTTCTTCGACTAAGAGCTCGATGGAAAGCTTATCTGTTCCTCTTTCAGATGGCATTGACATATTTTACGAAAAGTCATAAGAAATAAAATTTTTTTGATCAAAAGTAAAATATCCTCGATATCATTGAAAAAGAAGTACCTTATCAGACGAAAATATGCCTTATCTAATATGAGACATTTAAATATTTTTAATTGCATAAATGGACGGCATTTTATTCAGAATTAATAGTTTTTTACATGGACAAAAAAATCGTTTAATTTTTTCCCATTAAATACTACAATTATAGAAAAGTACTTTGCGAAAAGAATCGGTAGTAGGACGGAAACGTGTTGACCACCGATTAGTTTTGTGCTAATAACTCATGCATATTTCGACCGACTTCTTCGACTAAGAGCTCGATGGAAAGCTAATCTGTTCCTCTTTCAAATGGCATTAACATATTTTACGAAAAGTCATAAGAAATAAAATTTTTTTGATCAAAACTAAAATATCCTCGAAATCATTGAAGAAGAAGTACCTTATCCGACGAAAATATGCCTCATCTAATAAGAGACATTTAAATTTTTTTAATTGCATAAATGGGCGGAATTTTATTCAGAATTATTAGTTTTTTACATGGACAAAAAATTCGTTTAATTTTTTCCCATTAAATATTAGAATTATAGAAAAGTACTCTGCGAAAAGAATCGGCAGTAGGACAGATCGTGTTGACCACCGATTAGTTTTTTGCTAATAACTCTTGCATCCTTCGACCGACTTCTTCGACTAAGAGCTCGATGGAAAGCTTATCTGTTCCTCTTTCAGATGGCATTAACATATTTCACGAAAAGTCATAAGAAATAAAATTTTTTTGAACAAAACTAAAATATCCTCGAAATCATTGAAGAAGAAGCACCTTATCAGACGAAAATATGCCTTATCTAATAAGAGACATTTAAATTTTTTAATTGCATAAATAGGCGGCATTCTAGTCAGAATTAATAGTCTTTTACTTGGAAAAAAAAATTGGTTAATTTTTTCACCATTAAACACTAGAATTATAGAAAAGTACTTTGCGAAAAGAATCGGCAGTAGGACGGAAACGTGTTGACCACCGATTAGTTTTTTGCTAATAACTCTTGCATCCTTCGACCGACTTCTTCGACTAAGAGCTCGATGGAAAGCTTATCTGTTCCTCTTTCAGATGGCATTAACATATATTACTAAAAGTCATATGAAATAAAATTTTTTTGATCAAAACTAAAATATCCTCGAAATCATTGAAAAAGAAGTACCTTATCAGACGAAAATATGCCTTATTTTACGAAAAGTCGTAAGAAATAAATTTTTTTTGATCAAAATTAAAATATCATCGAAATCATTGAAAATGAAGTATCTTATCAGACGAAAATATGCCTTATCTAATAAGAGACATTTAAATTTTTCTAATTGCATAAATAGGCGGCATTTTATTCAGAATTAATAGTTTTTTACTTGGACAAAAAATTCGTTTAATTTTTTCCCATTAAATTCTAGAATTCTAGAAAAAAACTTTGCGAAAAGAATCGGTAGTAGGACGGAATCGTGTTGACCACCGATTAGTTTTGTGCTAATAACTCATGCATATTTCGACCGACTTCTTCGACTAAGAGCTCGATGGAAAGCTAATCTGTTCCTCTTTCAGATGGCATTAACATATTTCACGAAAAGTCGAAAGAATTAAAATTTTTTTGATCAACACTAAAATATCCTCGAAATCATTGAAGAAGAAGAACCTTATCAGACGAAAATATGCCTTATCTGATATGAGACATTTAAATTTTTTTAATTGCATAAGTCTGTGGCAAAAAATACGTTTAATTTTTTCCCATTAAATACTAGAATTATAGAAAGGTACTTTGCGAAAAGAATCGGCAGTAGGACGGAACCGTGTGGACCCCCGATTAGTTTTTTGCTAATAACTCTTGCATCCTTCGACCGACTTCTTCGACTAAGAGGTCGATGGAAAGCTTATCTGTTCCTCTCTCAGATGGCATTGACATATTTTACGGAAAGTTGTAAGAAATAAAATTTTTTTGATCAAAACCAAAATATCCTCGAAATCATTGAAGAAGAAGTACCTTATCAGACGAAAATATGCCTTATCTAATAAGAGACATTTAAATTTTTTTAATTGCATAAATAGGCGGCATTCTAGTCAGAATTAATAGTCTTTTACTTGGAAAAAAAATTTGGTTAATTTTTTCACCATTAAACACTAGAATTATAGAAAAGTACTCTGCGAAAAGAATCGGCAGTTGGGCGGAATCGTGTTGACCACCGATTAGTTTTTTGCTAATAACTCTTGCATTCTTCGACCAACTTCTTCGACTAAGAGCTCGATGGAAAGCTTATCTATTCCTCTTTCAGATGGCATTGAGATATTTTACGAAAAGTTGTAAGAAATAAAATTTTTTTGATCAAAACTAAAATATCTTCGAAATCATTGAAGAAGAATTACCTTATCAGACGAAAATATGCTTTATCTAATAAGAGACATTTAAATTTTTTTAATTGCATAAATGGGCGGCATTTTATTCAGAATTAATAGTTTTTTTACATGGACAAAAAATTCGTTGAATTTTTTCCCATTAAATACTAGAATTATAGAAAAGTACTTTGCGAAAAGAATCGGCAGTTGGACGGAAACGTGTTGACCACCGATTAGTTTTTTGCTATTAACTCTTGCCTCCTTCGACCGACTTCTTCGACTAAGAGCTCGATGGAAAGCTTATCTGTTCCTCTTTCAGATGGCATTGACATATTTTACGAAAAGTTGTAAGAAATAAAATATTTTTGATCAAAACTAAAATATCTTCGAAATCATTGAAGAAGAACTACCTTATCAGACGAAAATATGCCTTATCTAATAAGAGTCATTTAAATTTTTTTGATTGCATAAATGGGCGGCATTTTATTCAGAATTAATAGTTCTTTACATGGACAAAAAATTCGTTTAATTTTTTCCCATTATATACTAGAATTATAGAAAAGTAGTTTGCGAAAATAATCGGCAGTAGGACGGAATCGTGTTGACCACCGATTAGTTTTTATACTTTCCACTTATGTGAAATAGTATAATAACTTTGTCACGGAGTTTGTATCAGATCGAAATATTAATTTCTTAATATATAAAGTATATATATTCTTGATCAGGACGACAAGACGAGTTGGTTTAGCCATGTCCGTCTGTCCGTCTGTCTGTCTGTCGGTCTGTCTGTCTGTATGTATGCAAACTAGTCCCTCAGTTTTGAAGCTATCGAGCTGAAACTTTGCACAGAGTCATAGAATTTATTACGATGAATCATTCGTCGGAACCAGCATGATCGAATTATTGGAACAGGTAGCTCCCATACGAAAAGTAGAAGAAAAGTGAACAAAACTTGAATCGTTGTATGGAAAACTTTTTTGTTTTGTACAATAGAGTGCTGAAATTTTAAATATAGTAGTTTTACATAGTCCGACTACATGTCTGGATTGGACATCTGGATCAAGTAGCTCCCATACAAAATGAAGAAGAGGAAGAGAAGGAATATTCACGTCGTAGTATGGAAAACTTTTTAGTTTCTTAACCAATTGACTTGAAATTTTAAAGTTATGTTCTTAGGGAGGAATGAAAACTATTTTGACCAAAAGTGGGCGTAGCCACGCCCACTTATAGCGAAAATTTACCCGTTGTATGGAAAACTTTTTTGTTTTGTAACCAATTGACTTGAAACTTTACAGTTATGTTCTTAGAGAGGAATGAAAACTATTTTGACCAAAAGTGGGCATGGCTACGCCCACTTACCGCAAAACTTGAACCGTTGTATGGAAAACTTTTTTGTTTTTTAACGAATTGACTTGAAACATTACAGTTATGTTGTTAGGGAGGCATGAAAACTATTCATTTAGTTTTTTTTTATAGTGACACAAAGTGAAAAGTATTATAGCTTCAGCCTTGCTGAAGATAGCGTCGTTACTGGTTTTATAATAACTCTTGCATCCTTCGACCGACTTTTTCGACTAAGAGCTGGATGGTAAGCTTATCTGTTCCTCTTTCAGATGGCATTCACATATTTTACGAAAAGTCATAAGAAATAAAATTTTTTTTATCAAAACTAAAATATCCTCGGAATCATTGAAGAAGATGTACCTTATCAGACGAAAATATGCCTTATCTAATAAGAGACATTTAAATTTTTTTAATTGAATAAATCGGCGGCATTTTATTCAGAATTAATAGTGTTTTACATGGACACAAAATTCGCTTAATTTTTTCCCATTATATACTAAAATTATAGAAAAGTAGTTTGCGAAAATAATCGGCAGTAGGACGGAATCGTGTTGACCACCGATTAGTGATTTGCTAATAACTCTTGCATCCTTCGACCGACTCCTTCGACTAAGAGCTGGATGGTAAGCTTATCTGTTCCTCTTTCAGATGGCATTAACATATTTTACAAAACTAAAATATCTTCGAAATCATTGAAGAAGAAGTACCTTATCAGACGAAAATATGCCTTATCTAATAAGAGACATTTACATTTTTTTAATTGAATAAATCGGCGGAATTTTATTCAGAATTAATAGTTTTTTTAAATGGACAAAAAATTCGTTTAATTTTTTTCCATTAATTACTGAAATTATAGAAAAGTACTTTGCGAAAAGAATCGGCAGTAGGACGGAATCGTGTTGACCACCGATTAGTTTTTTGCTAATAACTCTTGCATCCTTCGACCGACTCCTTCGACTAAGAGCTTGATGGAAAGCTTATCTGTTCCTCTTTCAGATGGCATTAACATATTTTACAAAACTAAAATATCTTCGAAATCATTGAAGAAGAAGTACCTTATCAGACGAAAATATGCCTTATCTAATAAGAGACATTTAAATTTTTTTAATTGCATAAATGGGAAGCGTTTTATTCAGAATTAATAGTTTTTTTAAATGGACAAAAAATTCGTTTAATTTTTTCCCATTAATTACTGGAATTATAGAAAAGTACTTTGCGAAAATAATCGGCAGTAGGACGGAAACGTGTTGACCACCGATTAGTTTTTTGCTAATAGCTCTTGCATCCTTCGACCGACTTCTTCGACTTAAAGCTCGATGAAAAGCTTACCTGTTCATCTTTCAGATGGCATTAACATATTTTACGAAAAGTCATAACAGATAAAATTTTTTTGATCAAAACTAAAATATCGTCGAAATCATTGAAGAAGAAGTACTTTATTAGACGAAAATATGCCATCTTTCAGATGGCATTCACATATTTTACAAAACTAAAATATCTTCGAAATCATTGAAAATGAAGTATCTTATCAGACGAAAATATGCCTTATCTAATAAGAGACATTTAAATTTTTTTAATTGAATAAATCGGCGGCATTTCATTCAGAATTAATAGTTTTTTACATGGACAAAAAATTCGCTTAATTTTTTCCCATTAAATACTAGAATTATAGAAAAGTAGTTTGCGAAAATAATCGGCAGTAGGACGGAATCGTGTTGACCACCGATTAGTTTTTTGCTAATAACTCTTGCATCCTTCGACCGACTTCTTCGACTAAGAGCTTGATGGAAAGCTTATCTGTTCCTCTTTCAGATGGCATTAACATATTTTACAAAACTAAAATATCTTCGAAATCATTGAAAATGAAGTATCTTATCAGACGAAAATATGCCTTATCTAATAAGAGACATTTACATTTTTTTATTTGCATAAATAGGCGGCATTTTATTCAGAATTAATAGTTTTTTATTTGGACAAAAAATTCGTTTAATTTTTTCGCCATTAAATACTAGAATTATAGAAAAGTACTCTGCGAAAAGAATCGGCAGTTGGGCGGAATCGTGTTGACCACCGATTAGTTTTTGGCTAATAACTCTTGCATCCTTCGACCGACTTCTTCGACTAAGAGCTCGATGGAAAGCTTATCTGTTCCTCTTTCAGTTGGCATTGACATATTTTACGAAAAGTTGTAAGAAATAAAATTTTTTTGATCAAAACCAAAATATGCTCGAAATCATTGAAGAAGAAGTACCTTATCAGACAAAAATATGCCTTATCTAATAAGACACATTTAAATTTTTTTAATTGCATAAATAGGCAGCATTCTAGTCAGAATTAATAATTTTTTACTTGGAAAAAAAATTTGTTTAATTCTTTCACCATTAAATACTAGAATTATAGAAAAGTACTCTGCGAAAAGAATCGGCAGTTGGGCGGAATCGTGTTGACCACCGATTAGTTTTTTGCTAATAACTCTTGCATTCTTCGACCAACTTCTTCGACTAAGAGCTCGATGGAAAGCTTATCTGTTCCCCTTTCAGATGGCATTAACATATTTTACGAAAAGTCGTAAGAAATAAAATTTTTTTGATCAAAACTAAAATATCTTCGAAATCATTGAAGAAGAAGTACCTTATCAGACGAAAATATGCCTTATCTAATAAGAGACATTTAAATTTTTTTAATTGCATAAATGGGCAGTGTTTTATTCAGAATTAATAGTTTTTTTAAATGGACAAAAAATTCGTTTAATTTTTTCCCATTAATTACTAGAATTATAGACAAGTAGTTTGCGAAAATAATCGGCAGTATGACGGAATCGTGTTGACCACCGATTAGTTTTTTGCTAATAAGTCTTGCATCCTTCGACCGACTTCTTCGACTAAGAGCTTGATGGAAAGCTTATCTGTTCCTCTTTCAGATGGCATTAACATATTTTACAAAACTAAAATACCGTCGAAATCATTAAAGAAGAAGTACCTTATCAGACGAAAATATGCCTTATCTAATAAGAGACATTTAAATTTTTTTAATTGCATAAATGGGAAGCATTTTATTCAGAATTAATAGTTTTTTTAAATGGACAAAAAATTCGTTTAATTTTTTCCCATTAATTACTGGAATTATAGAAAAGTACTTTGCGAAAATAATCGGCAGTAGGACGGAAACGTGTTGACCACCGATTAGTTTTTTGCTAATAACTCTTGCATCCTTCGACCGACTTCTTCGACTTAAAGCTCGATGAAAAGCTTACCTGTTCCTCTTTCAGATGGCATTAACATATTTAAGTCATAGGAAATACAATTTTTTTTATCAAAACTAAAATATCCTCGGAATCATTGAAGAAGATGTACCTTATAATTGCATAAATGGGTGGCATTTTATTCAGAATTAATAGTTTTTTACATATTCAAAAAATTCGTTTAATTTTTTCACCATTAAATACTAGAATTATAGAAAAGTACTCTGCGAAAAGAATCGGCAGTTGGGCGGAATCGTGTTGACCACCGATTAGTTTTTGGCTAATAACTCTTGCATTCTTCGACCAACTTCTTCGACTAAGAGCTCGATGGAAAGCTTATCTGTTCATTATCTGTTATCTGATCAAAACTAAAATATCTTCGAAATCATTGAAGAAGAAGTACCCTATCAGACGAAAATATGCCTTATCTAATAAGAGACATTTAAATTTTTTTAATTGCATAAATGGACGGCGTTGTATTCAGAATTAATAGTTTTTTTACATGGACAAAAAATTCGTTTAATTTTTTCCATTAATTACTGGAATTATAGAAAAGTACTTTGCGAAAAGAATCGGCAGTAGGATGGAGACGTGTTGACCACCGATTAGTTTTTTGCTAGTAACTCTTGCCTCCTTCGACCGACTTCTGCGACTTAGAGCTCGATGAAAAGCTTACCTGTTCCTCTTTCAGATGCATTAACATATTTTACGAAAAGTCATAAGATATAAAATTTTTTTGATCAAAACTAAAATATCGTCGAAATCATTGAAGAAGAAGAACTTTATCAGACGAAAATATTCCATCTTTCAGATGGCATTAACATATTTTACGAAAAGTTGTAAGAAATAAAATTTTTGGATCAAAACTAAAATATCCACGAAATCATTGAAAAAGAAGTACCTTATAAGACGAAAATATGCCTTATCTAATAAGAGACATTTAAATTTTTATACTTTTCACGTATGTGAAATAGTATATTAACTTTATGTTGAAATCTATAATATAAAAATGAATCGCAAAATGTGTTGGTAAGCGCATAACTCAACAACGCCTGGACCAATTTGGCCAATTCTTTTTTTTAAATGTTCGTTAAAGTTCAAAGATGGTTTTTACGGCGAGAAAAATTCAAATAATTGCCGGAAAAACCCTAAAAACAGACCTTTTCTTTTTCCCATACAAACTTGCGACGTCGCAAGCATTAAACGTAACATGCTATGCTTCTTCTTATACGTCAGTATTGTTATGTGTTTGTTGATTGAAAGAGAACAAGAAAACTTTGAGAGAACGTACAAGCCAGAGAGTATTAAAATTAATTAATACTCTTTGCAAATTACACGCACTAATGTGTAAATAATGCAGGTATGTACGGCTTGAAGGATTTGACTCCAAGTCATGCCAAATTAAAAAAAAAGTTGAAACAACAACAAAGTGTCAATGTCAGTGTTGTTTTTCTTGGATTTTCACTACTGAGTTTGCTTTTGTCAACTGATACACAAAACAAACCGTAGCTATGTATATCGTGTTTAGTGCAGTGTTTAGTTACCTATGATCACTTATTATTGAATGTGAGACAATAATCTATCTATATCTATAATATAAAAATGAATCGCAAAATGTGTTGGTAAGCGCATAACTCAACAACGCCTGGACCAATTTGGCCAATTCTTTTTTTTAAATGTTCGTTAAAGTTCAAAAATGGTTTTTACGGCGAGAAAAATTCAAATAATTGCCGGAAAAACCCTAAAAACAGACCTTTTCTTTTTCCCATACAAACTTGCGACGTCGCAAGCATTAAACGTAACATGCTATGCTTCTTCTTATACGTCAGTATTGTTATGTGTTTGTTGATTGAAAGAGAACAAGAAAACTTTGAGAGAACGTACAAGCCAGAGAGTATTAAAATTAATTAATACTCTTTGCAAATTACACGCACTAATGTGTAAACAATGCAGGTATGTACGGCTTGAAGGATTTGACTCCAAGTCATGTCAAATTAAAAAAAAGTTGAAACAACAACAAAGTGTCAATGTCAGTGTTGTTTTTCTTGGATTTTCACTACTGAGTTTGCTTTTGTCAACTGATACACAAAACAAACCGTAGCTATGTATATCGTGTTTAGTGCAGTGTTTAGTTACCTATGATCACTTATTATTGAATGTGAGACAATAATCTATAGTATAATAAAAATGAATCGGAAAATATGTTGATAAGCGCATAACTCAAAAACAGCTTCCGATTCAATGAAATTTTCAGTTAATCTTTAGATGGACCTCCTGAAGGTTGTTATAATGTTTTGGTATCAATCCGACCATTTTAACTGGTAGCCTCCATACGGAAAGAAGAAGAAAAATAAACAATATTAAGATTTTGTGGACGCAAGCACGTACCATTCTTTGCTTCTTCTTACACTTTTGTATTGGTATGAGTGTGTCGTTTGCAAAGAGAACAAGAGAACGGTGAGAAAACGGAGGAGCATTACTTTCGAAATTGTGCTTCACTTCTTCTTCATCTTTTACATACAGCCACATATGTACACATATTAGTGTTTTTATACTCTTCACGTATGTAAATATTATTATGACTTTGTCACGGAGTTTGTAACCCCCAGAAGGAGAAATCTCCGACTATTGACCTGAAATTTTACAGCTTTACTACCATAAATCATTTGTCGGAACTGCAATGATCAGACCATTAGAACTGGTAGCACCCATACAGAATGAAGAAGAAAAATGAACAGAACTTAAGTCGTTGAGTGGAAAACTTTTTCGTTTTGGAAGATAGAGGGATGAAAAAAACATAAACAAACATAGTAGCTTTACGTACACAGACCACATTTCTGGAATTGTCATTAAGATCGGACCACTGAAACTGGTACTTATCATACAAAGTGAAGAAGAGGAAAAGACAGAAAATTAACGGCGTTGAAAGGAAAACTTTTTTTTTCTTAATTAATTGACTTACAACTTCACAAGCTAATATCAATAAATTGCAAGTTTCCATATTAGCTTAAACAATGAAAATTGGTATATAGGCTATTAAAGTAAAGAGAAAGCAGATTCAATCCAAAAAATTGGCGTGGCATAAAAAGAGCGTGAAAAGTAAATAGTCTTCAGCAAGGCTGAATAGCGTTTTTTATACTCCTGCAAAAATAATATATATTTGCGATGCCATGAAGTTCGCTAAGCAGAGAAGGAGATATCGCCGACCACATAAAGCATATATTATCTTCACAAGACGAGTTAACACAGTCATGTCCATATGTCTGCTTCAATACCAACTGCGAGCTCAGTTTTAACGATTTCAAAAAAAATAAAACGCAGAAAATTATCTTATCCTTTCAGGCAGTTTGTATGTAAAAAATCTGCATGATTGGATTGCTATTACATTTAGCTGCCGGTTAAAAATTAGGTTAAGGCATCAAACACGGTTTGATTTTAAAACTATCACCTTAATTTTTTTTACAAAAACATTTTAGACGTCAAAAAAGGCACTTTGCGAAAGAAACAATCGGTCAAAATAAGATTTTTGTTAGAAAAATATTTTATTAATTTTTAACTATTTTCCAAAATTTTATTACAATCGAACATAAAGGCGTGGCCCCGACCATATAGAGAAACATCTTCAAAATAACATTTTGCTGTAAGCAAAGTCGCCAGAAGGCTGTAAAGTGGAGAGTATTTTTCATTTTGCTAAAATGGAACAAAGGAACAATTAATCAAAAACATGGTTTTGTTGTTCTTAAATATAAACAGATGGAATTTTGCAATCACATGTTTGTAAAGGTTTTGCCATAATTACAAGGCATTAAGAATGCTGAAACGCATTAGCGGTAATTAGAGTTTCAAAACGCTGGAAAAATTATTTTAAAAAATTTAATTAATCTACGAAAACAAAATCTGGAAATAATATTGATGACTTGATGTATCTACAAGTCTGACAAGAAGAAAATTTAGGAACTAATTGTGTTAGAGTGTTAAAAGATTCAATCCTGGGCTATATGCAACAGTTCATCATACTTTGAGGGCGTAGCAAAGCGCGCCGGGTCAGCTAGTCTATAATATAAAAATGAATCGCAAAATGTGTTGGTAAGCGCATAACTCAACAACGCCTGGACCAATTTGGCCAATTCTTTTTTTTAAATGTTCGTTAAAGTTCAAAGATGGTTTTTACGGCGAGAAAAATTCAAATATTTGTCGGAAAAACCCTAAAAACAGACCTTTTCTTTTTCGCATACAAACTTGCGACGTCGCAAGCATTAAACGTAACATGCTATGCTTCTTCTTATACGTCAGTATTGTTATGTGTTTGTTGATTGAAAGAGAACAAGAAAACTTTGAGAGAACGTACAAGCCAGAGAGTATTAAAATTAATTTATACTCTTTGCAAATTACACGCACTAATGTGTAAACAATGCAGGTATGTACGGCTTGAAGGATTTGACTCCAAGTCATGTCAAATTAAAAAAAAGTTGAAACAACAACAAACTGTCAATGTCAGTGTTGTTTTTCTTGGATTTTCACTACTGAGTTTGCTTTTGTCAACTGATACACGAAACAAACCGTAGCTATGTATATCGTGTTTAGTTACCTATGATCACTTATTATTGAATGTGAGACAATAATCTATCTATAATATAAAAATGAATCGCAAAATGTGTTGGTAAGCGCATAATTCAACAACGCCTGGACCAATTTGGCCAATTCTTTTTTTTAAATGTTCGTTAAAGTTCAAAGATGGTTTTTACGGCGAGAAAAATTCAAATATTTGCCGGAAAAACCCTAAAAACAGACCTTTTCTTTTTCCCATACAAACTTGCGACGTCGCAAGCATTAAACGTAACATGCTATGCTTCTTCTTATACGTCAGTATTGTTATGTGTTTGTTGATTGAAAGAGAACAAGAAAACTTTGAGAGAACGTACAAGCCAGAGAGTATTAAAATTAATTAATACTCTTTGCAAATTACACGCACTAATGTGTAAACAATGCAGGTATGTACGGCTTGAAGGATTTGACTCCAAGTCATGTCAAATTAAAACAAAAGTTGAAACAACAACAAACTGTCAATGTCAGTGTTGTTTTTCTTGGATTTTCACTACTGAGTTTGCTTTTGTCAACTGATACACGAAACAAACCGTAGCTATATATATCGTGTTTAGTGCAGTGTTTAGTTAACTATGATCACTTATTATTGAATGTGAGACAATAATCTATAGTATAATAAAAATGAATCGGAAAATATGTTGATAAGCGCATAACTCAAAAACAGCTTCCGATTCAATGAAATTTTCAGTTAATCTTTAGATGGACCTCCTGAAGGTTGTTATAATGTTTTGGTATCAATCCGACCATTTTAACTGGTAGCCTCCATACGGAAAGAAGAAGAAAAATAAACAATATTAAGATTTTGTGGACGCAAGCACGTACCATTCTTTGCTTCTTCTTACACTTTTGTATTGGTATGAGTGTGTCGTTTGCAAAGAGAACAAGAGAACGGTGAGAAAACGGAGGAGCATTACTTTCGAAATTGTGCTTCACTTCTTCTTCATCTTTTACATACAGCCACATATGTACACATATTAGTGTTTTTATACTCTTCACGTATGTAAATATTATTATGACTTTGTCACGGAGTTTGTAACCCCCAGAAGGAGAAATCTCCGACTATTGACCTGAAATTTTACAGCTTTACTACCATAAATCATTTGTCGGAACTGCAATGATCAGACCATTAGAACTGGTAGCACCCATACAGAATGAAGAAGAAAAATGAACAGAACTTAAGTCGTTGAGTGGAAAACTTTTTCGTTTTGGAAGATAGAGGGATGAAAAAAACATAAACAAACATAGTAACTTTACGTACGCAGACTAAATTTCTGGAATTGTCATTAAGATCGGACCACTGAAACTGGTACTTATCATACAAAGTGAAGAAGAGGAAAAGACAGAAAATTTACGGCGTTGAAAGGAAAACTTTTTTTTTCTTAATTAATTGACTTACAACTTCACAAGCTAATATCAATAAATTGCAAGTTTCCATATTAGCTTAAACAATGAAAATTGGTATATAGGCTATTAAAGTAAAGAGAAAGCAGATTCAATCCAAAAAATTGGCGTGGCATAAAAAGAGCGTGAAAAGTAAATAGTCTTCAGCAAGGCTGAATAGCGTTTTTTATACTCCTGCAAAAATAATATATATTTGCGATGCCATGAAGTTCGCTACGCAGAGAAGGAGATATCGCCGACCACATAAAGCATATATTATCTTCACAAGACGAGTTAACACAGTCATGTCCATATGTCTGCTTCAATACCAACTGCGAGCTCAGTTTTAACGATTTCAAAAAAAATAAAACGCAGAAAATTATCTTATCCTTTCAGGCAGTTTGTATGTAAAAAATCTGCATGATTGCATTGCTATTACATTTAGCTGCCGGTTAAAAATTAGGTTTTTTAAAACTACCACCTTAGTTTTTTGTACAAAAACATTTTAGACGTCAAAAAAGGCACTTTGCGAAAGAAACAATCGGTCAAAACAAGATTTTTGTTAGAAAAATGTTTTATTAATTTTTAACGATTTTCCAAAATTTTATTAGAATCGAACATAAAGGCGTGGCCCCGACCATATAGAGAAACATCTTCAAAATTATATTTTGCTGTAAGCAAAATCGCCAGAAGGCTGTAACGTGGAGAGTATTTTTCATTTTGCTAAAATGGAACAAAGGAACAATTAGTCAAAAATATGGTTTTGTTGTTCTTAAATATAAACAGATAGAATTTTGCAATCACATGTTTGTAAAGGTAATTATATATCACTGCAAAGTAAGAAATTTGCCATAATTACAAGGCATTAAGAATTCTGAAACGCATTAACGGTAATTAGAGTTTCAAAACGCTGGAATATTTTTTTTTAAAAATTTAATTAATCTACGAAAACAAAATCTGGAAATAATATTGATGACTTCGAACCCAACAAGAATTGATAAATGAACGTGGCTGCTGCAACATATAATAAAAATTTTAAACGCCTATGTACCTGTATCTATAAGTCTGACAAGAAGAAAATTTAGGAACTAATTGTGATAGAGTGTTAAAAGATTCAATCCTGGGCTATATGCAACAGTTCATCATACTTTGAGGGCGTAGCAAAGCGCGCTGGGTCAGCTAGTAGTATAATAACTTTGTCACGGAGTTTGTATCAGATCGAAATATTAATTTCCGAATATATAAAGTATATATATTCTTGATCAGGACGACAAGACGAGTTGGTTTAGCCATGTCCGTCTGTCCGTCTGTCCGTCTGTCTGTCTGTCGGTCTGTCTGTCTGTATGTATGCAAACTAGTCCCTCAGTTTTGAAGCTATCGAGCTGAAACTTTGCACAGAGTCTTAGAATTTATTACGATGAATCATTCTTCGGAACCATCATGATCGAATTATTGGAACAGGTAGCTCCCATACGAAAAGTAGAAGAAAAGTGAACAAAACTTGAATCGTTGTATGGAAAACTTTTTTGTTTTGTACAAAAGAGTGCTGAAATTTAGCAATTTTACATAGTCCGACTACATGCCTGAAAGTTTCATTGAGATTGGACATCTGGAACTGGTAGCTCCCATACAAAAAGATGGATGGTAAGCTTATCCCATTAATTACTGAAATTATAGAAAAGTACTTTGCGAAAAGAATCGGCAGTAGGACGGAATCGTGTTGACCACCGATTAGTTTTTTGCTAATAACTCTTGCATCCTTCGACCAACTCCTTCGACTAAGAGCTTGATGGAAAGCTTATCTGTTCCTCTTTCAGATGGCATTAACATATTTTACAAAACTAAAATATCTTCGAAATCATTGAAGAAGAAGTACCTTATCAGACGAAAATATGCCTTATCTAATAAGAGACATTTACATTTTTTTATTTGCATAAATAGGCGGCATTTTATTCAGAATTAATAGTTTTTTACTTGGACAAAAAATTCGTTTAATTTTTTCGCCATTAAATACTAGAATTTAAGAAAAGTACTCTGCGAAAAGAATCGGCAGTTGGGCGGAATCGTGTTGACCACCGATTAGTTTTTTGCTAATAACTCTTGCATCCTTCGACCGACTTCTTTGACTAAGAACTTGATGGAAAGCTTATCTGTTCCTCTTTCAGATGGCATTAACATATTTTACAAAACTAAAATATCTTCGAAATCATTGAAAATGAAGTATCTTATCAGACGAAAATATGCCTTATCTAATAAGAGTCATTTAAATTTTTTTATTTGCATAAATAGGCGGCATTTTATTCAGAATTAATAGTTTTTTATTTGGACAAAAAATTCGTTTAATTTTTTTCGCCATTAAATACTAGAATTATAGAAAAGTAGTTTGCGAAAATAATCGGCAGTAGGACGGAATCGTGTTGACCACCGATTAGTTTTTTGCTAATAACTCTTGCATCCTTCGACCGACTTCTTCGACTAAGAGCTTGATGGAAAGCTTATCTGTTCCTCTTTCAGATGGCATTAACATATTTTACAAAACTAAAATATCTTCGAAATCATTGAAAATGAAGTATCTTATCAGACGAAAATATGCCTTATCTAATAAGAGACATTTACATTTTTTTATTTGCATAAATAGGCGGCATTTTATTCAGAATTAATAGTTTTTTATTTGGACAAAAAATTCGTTTAATTTTTTCGCCATTAAATACTAGAATTTTAGAAAAGTACTCTGCGAAAAGAATCGGCAGTTGGGCGGAATCGTGTTGACCACCGATTAGTTTTTTGCTAATAACTCTTGCATCCTTCGACCGACTTCTTCGACTAAGAACTTGATGGAAAGCTTATCTGTTCCTCTTTCAGATGGCATTAACATATTTTACAAAACTAAAATATCTTCGAAATCATTGAAAATGAAGTATCTTATCAGACGAAAATATGCCTTATCTAATAAGAGACATTTAAATTTTTTTAATTGAATAAATCGGCGCCATTTCATTCAGAATTAATATTTTTTTACATGGACAAAAAATTCGCTTAATTTTTTCCCGTTAAATACTAAAATTATAGAAAAGTAGTTTGCGAAAATAATCGGCAGTAGGACGGAATCGTGTTGACCACCGATTAGTTTTTTGCTAATAGCTCTTGCATCCTTCGACCGACTTCTTCGACTTAAAGCTCGATGAAAAGCTTACCTGTTCCTCTTTCAGATGGCATTAACATATTTTACGAAAAGTCATAAGAGATATAATTTTTTTGATCAAAACTAAAATATCGTCGAAATCATTGAAGAAGAAGTACTTTATTAGACGAAAATATGCCATCTTTCAGATGGCATTCACATATTTTACAAAATTAAAATATCTTCGAAATCATTGAAAATGAAGTATCTTATCAGACGAAAATATGCCTTATCTAATAAGAGATATTTAAATTTTTTTATTTGCATAAATAGGCGGCATTTTATTCAGAATTAATAGTTTTTTACTTGGACAAAAAATTCGTTTAATTTTTTCGCCATTAAATACTAGAATTTTAGAAAAGTACTCTGCGAAAAGAATCGGCAGTTGGGCGGAATCGTGTTGACCACCGATTAGTTTTTTGCTAATAACTCTTGCATCCTTCGACCGACTTCTTCGACTAAGAGCTCGATGGAAAGCTTATCTGTTCCTCTTTCAGATGGCATTAACATATTTCACGAAAAGTCATAAGAAATAAAATTTTTTTGAACAAAACTAAAATATCCTCGAAATCATTGAAGAAGAAGCACCTTATCAGACGAAAATATGCCTTATCTAATAAGAGACATTTAAATTTTTTAATTGCATAAATAGGCGGCATTCTAGTCAGAATTAATAGTCTTTTACTTGGAAAAAAAAATTGGTTAATTTTTTCACCATTAAACACTAGAATTATAGAAAAGTACTTTGCGAAAAGAATCGGCAGTAGGACGGAAACGTGTTGACCACCGATTAGTTTTTTGCTAATAACTCTTGCATCCTTCGACCGACTTCTTCGACTAAGAGCTCGATGGAAAGCTTATCTGTTCCTCTTTCAGATGGCATTAACATATATTACTAAAAGTCATATGAAATAAAATTTTTTTGATCAAAACTAAAATATCCTCGAAATCATTGAAAAAGAAGTACCTTATCAGACGAAAATATGCCTTATTTTACGAAAAGTCGTAAGAAATAAATTTTTTTTGATCAAAATTAAAATATCATCGAAATCATTGAAAATGAAGTATCTTATCAGACGAAAATATGCCTTATCTAATAAGAGACATTTAAATTTTTCTAATTGCATAAATAGGCGGCATTTTATTCAGAATTAATAGTTTTTTACTTGGACAAAAAATTCGTTTAATTTTTTCCCATTAAATTCTAGAATTCTAGAAAAAAACTTTGCGAAAAGAATCGGTAGTAGGACGGAATCGTGTTGACCACCGATTAGTTTTGTGCTAATAACTCATGCATATTTCGACCGACTTCTTCGACTAAGAGCTCGATGGAAAGCTAATCTGTTCCTCTTTCAGATGGCATTAACATATTTCACGAAAAGTCGAAAGAATTAAAATTTTTTTGATCAACACTAAAATATCCTCGAAATCATTGAAGAAGAAGAACCTTATCAGACGAAAATATGCCTTATCTGATATGAGACATTTAAATTTTTTTAATTGCATAAGTCTGTGGCAAAAAATACGTTTAATTTTTTCCCATTAAATACTAGAATTATAGAAAGGTACTTTGCGAAAAGAATCGGCAGTAGGACGGAACCGTGTGGACCCCCGATTAGTTTTTTGCTAATAACTCTTGCATCCTTCGACCGACTTCTTCGACTAAGAGGTCGATGGAAAGCTTATCTGTTCCTCTCTCAGATGGCATTGACATATTTTACGGAAAGTTGTAAGAAATAAAATTTTTTTGATCAAAACCAAAATATCCTCGAAATCATTGAAGAAGAAGTACCTTATCAGACGAAAATATGCCTTATCTAATAAGAGACATTTAAATTTTTTTAATTGCATAAATAGGCGGCATTCTAGTCAGAATTAATAGTCTTTTACTTGGAAAAAAAATTTGGTTAATTTTTTCACCATTAAACACTAGAATTATAGAAAAGTACTCTGCGAAAAGAATCGGCAGTTGGGCGGAATCGTGTTGACCACCGATTAGTTTTTTGCTAATAACTCTTGCATTCTTCGACCAACTTCTTCGACTAAGAGCTCGATGGAAAGCTTATCTATTCCTCTTTCAGATGGCATTGAGATATTTTACGAAAAGTTGTAAGAAATAAAATTTTTTTGATCAAAACTAAAATATCTTCGAAATCATTGAAGAAGAATTACCTTATCAGACGAAAATATGCTTTATCTAATAAGAGACATTTAAATTTTTTTAATTGCATAAATGGGCGGCATTTTATTCAGAATTAATAGTTTTTTTACATGGACAAAAAATTCGTTGAATTTTTTCCCATTAAATACTAGAATTATAGAAAAGTACTTTGCGAAAAGAATCGGCAGTTGGACGGAAACGTGTTGACCACCGATTAGTTTTTTGCTATTAACTCTTGCCTCCTTCGACCGACTTCTTCGACTAAGAGCTCGATGGAAAGCTTATCTGTTCCTCTTTCAGATGGCATTGACATATTTTACGAAAAGTTGTAAGAAATAAAATATTTTTGATCAAAACTAAAATATCTTCGAAATCATTGAAGAAGAACTACCTTATCAGACGAAAATATGCCTTATCTAATAAGAGTCATTTAAATTTTTTTGATTGCATAAATGGGCGGCATTTTATTCAGAATTAATAGTTCTTTACATGGACAAAAAATTCGTTTAATTTTTTCCCATTATATACTAGAATTATAGAAAAGTAGTTTGCGAAAATAATCGGCAGTAGGACGGAATCGTGTTGACCACCGATTAGTTTTTATACTTTCCACTTATGTGAAATAGTATAATAACTTTGTCACGGAGTTTGTATCAGATCGAAATATTAATTTCTTAATATATAAAGTATATATATTCTTGATCAGGACGACAAGACGAGTTGGTTTAGCCATGTCCGTCTGTCCGTCTGTCTGTCTGTCGGTCTGTCTGTCTGTATGTATGCAAACTAGTCCCTCAGTTTTGAAGCTATCGAGCTGAAACTTTGCACAGAGTCATAGAATTTATTACGATGAATCATTCGTCGGAACCAGCATGATCGAATTATTGGAACAGGTAGCTCCCATACGAAAAGTAGAAGAAAAGTGAACAAAACTTGAATCGTTGTATGGAAAACTTTTTTGTTTTGTACAATAGAGTGCTGAAATTTTAAATATAGTAGTTTTACATAGTCCGACTACATGTCTGGATTGGACATCTGGATCAAGTAGCTCCCATACAAAATGAAGAAGAGGAAGAGAAGGAATATTCACGTCGTAGTATGGAAAACTTTTTAGTTTCTTAACCAATTGACTTGAAATTTTAAAGTTATGTTCTTAGGGAGGAATGAAAACTATTTTGACCAAAAGTGGGCGTAGCCACGCCCACTTATAGCGAAAATTTACCCGTTGTATGGAAAACTTTTTTGTTTTGTAACCAATTGACTTGAAACTTTACAGTTATGTTCTTAGAGAGGAATGAAAACTATTTTGACCAAAAGTGGGCATGGCTACGCCCACTTACCGCAAAACTTGAACCGTTGTATGGAAAACTTTTTTGTTTTTTAACGAATTGACTTGAAACAATACAGTTATGTTGTTAGGGAGGCATGAAAACTATTCATTTAGTTTTTTTTTATAGTGACACAAAGTGAAAAGTATTATAGCTTCAGCCTTGCTGAAGATAGCGTCGTTACTGGTTTTATAATAACTCTTGCATCCTTCGACCGACTTTTTCGACTAAGAGCTGGATGGTAAGCTTATCTGTTCCTCTTTCAGATGGCATTCACATATTTTACGAAAAGTCATAAGAAATAAAATTTTTTTTATCCAAACTAAAATATCCTCGGAATCATTGAAGAAGATGTACCTTATCAGACGAAAATATGCCTTATCTAATAAGAGACATTTAAATTTTTTTAATTGAATAAATCGGCGGCATTTTATTCAGAATTAATAGTGTTTTACATGGACACAAAATTCGCTTAATTTTTTCCCATTATATACTAAAATTATAGAAAAGTAGTTTGCGAAAATAATCGGCAGTAGGACGGAATCGTGTTGACCACCGATTAGTGATTTGCTAATAACTCTTGCATCCTTCGACCGACTCCTTCGACTAAGAGCTGGATGGTAAGCTTATCTGTTCCTCTTTCAGATGGCATTAACATATTTTACAAAACTAAAATATCTTCGAAATCATTGAAGAAGAAGTACCTTATCAGACGAAAATATGCCTTATCTAATAAGAGACATTTACATTTTTTTAATTGAATAAATCGGCGGAATTTTATTCAGAATTAATAGTTTTTTTAAATGGACAAAAAATTCGTTTAATTTTTTTCCATTAATTACTGAAATTATAGAAAAGTACTTTGCGAAAAGAATCGGCAGTAGGACGGAATCGTGTTGACCACCGATTAGTTTTTTGCTAATAACTCTTGCATCCTTCGACCGACTCCTTCGACTAAGAGCTTGATGGAAAGCTTATCTGTTCCTCTTTCAGATGGCATTAACATATTTTACAAAACTAAAATATCTTCGAAATCATTGAAGAAGAAGTACCTTATCAGACGAAAATATGCCTTATCTAATAAGAGACATTTAAATTTTTTTAATTGCATAAATGGGAAGCGTTTTATTCAGAATTAATAGTTTTTTTAAATGGACAAAAAATTCGTTTAATTTTTTCCCATTAATTACTGGAATTATAGAAAAGTACTTTGCGAAAATAATCGGCAGTAGGACGGAAACGTGTTGACCACCGATTAGTTTTTTGCTAATAGCTCTTGCATCCTTCGACCGACTTCTTCGACTTAAAGCTCGATGAAAAGCTTACCTGTTCATCTTTCAGATGGCATTAACATATTTTACGAAAAGTCATAACAGATAAAATTTTTTTGATCAAAACTAAAATATCGTCGAAATCATTGAAGAAGAAGTACTTTATTAGACGAAAATATGCCATCTTTCAGATGGCATTCACATATTTTACAAAACTAAAATATCTTCGAAATCATTGAAAATGAAGTATCTTATCAGACGAAAATATGCCTTATCTAATAAGAGACATTTAAATTTTTTTAATTGAATAAATCGGCGGCATTTCATTCAGAATTAATAGTTTTTTACATGGACAAAAAATTCGCTTAATTTTTTCCCATTAAATACTAGAATTATAGAAAAGTAGTTTGCGAAAATAATCGGCAGTAGGACGGAATCGTGTTGACCACCGATTAGTTTTTTGCTAATAACTCTTGCATCCTTCGACCGACTTCTTCGACTAAGAGCTTGATAGAAAGCTTATCTGTTCCTCTTTCAGATGGCATTAACATATTTTACAAAACTAAAATATCTTCGAAATCATTGAAAATGAAGTATCTTATCAGACGAAAATATGCCTTATCTAATAAGAGACATTTACATTTTTTTATTTGCATAAATAGGCGGCATTTTATTCAGAATTAATAGTTTTTTATTTGGACAAAAAATTCGTTTAATTTTTTCGCCATTAAATACTAGAATTATAGAAAAGTACTCTGCGAAAAGAATCGGCAGTTGGGCGGAATCGTGTTGACCACCGATTAGTTTTTGGCTAATAACTCTTGCATCCTTCGACCGACTTCTTCGACTAAGAGCTCGATGGAAAGCTTATCTGTTCCTCTTTCAGTTGGCATTGACATATTTTACGAAAAGTTGTAAGAAATAAAATTTTTTTGATCAAAACCAAAATATGCTCGAAATCATTGAAGAAGAAGTACCTTATCAGACAAAAATATGCCTTATCTAATAAGACACATTTAAATTTTTTTAATTGCATAAATAGGCAGCATTCTAGTCAGAATTAATAATTTTTTACTTGGAAAAAAAATTTGTTTAATTCTTTCACCATTAAATACTAGAATTATAGAAAAGTACTCTGCGAAAAGAATCGGCAGTTGGGCGGAATCGTGTTGACCACCGATTAGTTTTTTGCTAATAACTCTTGCATTCTTCGACCAACTTCTTCGACTAAGAGCTCGATGGAAAGCTTATCTGTTCCCCTTTCAGATGGCATTAACATATTTTACGAAAAGTCGTAAGAAATAAAATTTTTTTGATCAAAACTAAAATATCTTCGAAATCATTGAAGAAGAAGTACCTTATCAGACGAAAATATGCCTTATCTAATAAGAGACATTTAAATTTTTTTAATTGCATAAATGGGCAGTGTTTTATTCAGAATTAATAGTTTTTTTAAATGGACAAAAAATTCGTTTAATTTTTTCCCATTAATTACTAGAATTATAGACAAGTAGTTTGCGAAAATAATCGGCAGTATGACGGAATCGTGTTGACCACCGATTAGTTTTTTGCTAATAAGTCTTGCATCCTTCGACCGACTTCTTCGACTAAGAGCTTGATGGAAAGCTTATCTGTTCCTCTTTCAGATGGCATTAACATATTTTACAAAACTAAAATACCGTCGAAATCATTAAAGAAGAAGTACCTTATCAGACGAAAATATGCCTTATCTAATAAGAGACATTTAAATTTTTTTAATTGCATAAATGGGAAGCATTTTATTCAGAATTAATAGTTTTTTTAAATGGACAAAAAATTCGTTTAATTTTTTCCCATTAATTACTGGAATTATAGAAAAGTACTTTGCGAAAATAATCGGCAGTAGGACGGAAACGTGTTGACCACCGATTAGTTTTTTGCTAATAACTCTTGCATCCTTCGACCGACTTCTTCGACTTAAAGCTCGATGAAAAGCTTACCTGTTCCTCTTTCAGATGGCATTAACATATTTAAGTCATAGGAAATACAATTTTTTTTATCAAAACTAAAATATCCTCGGAATCATTGAAGAAGATGTACCTTATAATTGCATAAATGGGTGGCATTTTATTCAGAATTAATAGTTTTTTACATATTCAAAAAATTCGTTTAATTTTTTCACCATTAAATACTAGAATTATAGAAAAGTACTCTGCGAAAAGAATCGGCAGTTGGGCGGAATCGTGTTGACCACCGATTAGTTTTTGGCTAATAACTCTTGCATTCTTCGACCAACTTCTTCGACTAAGAGCTCGATGGAAAGCTTATCTGTTCATTATCTGTTATCTGATCAAAACTAAAATATCTTCGAAATCATTGAAGAAGAAGTACCCTATCAGACGAAAATATGCCTTATCTAATAAGAGACATTTAAATTTTTTTAATTGCATAAATGGACGGCGTTGTATTCAGAATTAATAGTTTTTTTACATGGACAAAAAATTCGTTTAATTTTTTCCATTAATTACTGGAATTATAGAAAAGTACTTTGCGAAAAGAATCGGCAGTAGGATGGAGACGTGTTGACCACCGATTAGTTTTTTGCTAGTAACTCTTGCCTCCTTCGACCGACTTCTGCGACTTAGAGCTCGATGAAAAGCTTACCTGTTCCTCTTTCAGATGCATTAACATATTTTACGAAAAGTCATAAGATATAAAATTTTTTTGATCAAAACTAAAATATCGTCGAAATCATTGAAGAAGAAGAACTTTATCAGACGAAAATATTCCATCTTTCAGATGGCATTAACATATTTTACGAAAAGTTGTAAGAAATAAAATTTTTGGATCAAAACTAAAATATCCACGAAATCATTGAAAAAGAAGTACCTTATAAGACGAAAATATGCCTTATCTAATAAGAGACATTTAAATTTTTATACTTTTCACGTATGTGAAATAGTATATTAACTTTATGTTGAAATCTATAATATAAAAATGAATCGCAAAATGTGTTGGTAAGCGCATAACTCAACAACGCCTGGACCAATTTGGCCAATTCTTTTTTTTAAATGTTCGTTAAAGTTCAAAGATGGTTTTTACGGCGAGAAAAATTCAAATAATTGCCGGAAAAACCCTAAAAACAGACCTTTTCTTTTTCCCATACAAACTTGCGACGTCGCAAGCATTAAACGTAACATGCTATGCTTCTTCTTATACGTCAGTATTGTTATGTGTTTGTTGATTGAAAGAGAACAAGAAAACTTTGAGAGAACGTACAAGCCAGAGAGTATTAAAATTAATTAATACTCTTTGCAAATTACACGCACTAATGTGTAAATAATGCAGGTATGTACGGCTTGAAGGATTTGACTCCAAGTCATGCCAAATTAAAAAAAAAGTTGAAACAACAACAAAGTGTCAATGTCAGTGTTGTTTTTCTTGGATTTTCACTACTGAGTTTGCTTTTGTCAACTGATACACAAAACAAACCGTAGCTATGTATATCGTGTTTAGTGCAGTGTTTAGTTACCTATGATCACTTATTATTGAATGTGAGACAATAATCTATCTATATCTATAATATAAAAATGAATCGCAAAATGTGTTGGTAAGCGCATAACTCAACAACGCCTGGACCAATTTGGCCAATTCTTTTTTTTAAATGTTCGTTAAAGTTCAAAAATGGTTTTTACGGCGAGAAAAATTCAAATAATTGCCGGAAAAACCCTAAAAACAGACCTTTTCTTTTTCCCATACAAACTTGCGACGTCGCAAGCATTAAACGTAACATGCTATGCTTCTTCTTATACGTCAGTATTGTTATGTGTTTGTTGATTGAAAGAGAACAAGAAAACTTTGAGAGAACGTACAAGCCAGAGAGTATTAAAATTAATTAATACTCTTTGCAAATTACACGCACTAATGTGTAAACAATGCAGGTATGTACGGCTTGAAGGATTTGACTCCAAGTCATGTCAAATTAAAAAAAAGTTGAAACAACAACAAAGTGTCAATGTCAGTGTTGTTTTTCTTGGATTTTCACTACTGAGTTTGCTTTTGTCAACTGATACACAAAACAAACCGTAGCTATGTATATCGTGTTTAGTGCAGTGTTTAGTTACCTATGATCACTTATTATTGAATGTGAGACAATAATCTATAGTATAATAAAAATGAATCGGAAAATATGTTGATAAGCGCATAACTCAAAAACAGCTTCCGATTCAATGAAATTTTCAGTTAATCTTTAGATGGACCTCCTGAAGGTTGTTATAATGTTTTGGTATCAATCCGACCATTTTAACTGGTAGCCTCCATACGGAAAGAAGAAGAAAAATAAACAATATTAAGATTTTGTGGACGCAAGCACGTACCATTCTTTGCTTCTTCTTACACTTTTGTATTGGTATGAGTGTGTCGTTTGCAAAGAGAACAAGAGAACGGTGAGAAAACGGAGGAGCATTACTTTCGAAATTGTGCTTCACTTCTTCTTCATCTTTTACATACAGCCACATATGTACACATATTAGTGTTTTTATACTCTTCACGTATGTAAATATTATTATGACTTTGTCACGGAGTTTGTAACCCCCAGAAGGAGAAATCTCCGACTATTGACCTGAAATTTTACAGCTTTACTACCATAAATCATTTGTCGGAACTGCAATGATCAGACCATTAGAACTGGTAGCACCCATACAGAATGAAGAAGAAAAATGAACAGAACTTAAGTCGTTGAGTGGAAAACTTTTTCGTTTTGGAAGATAGAGGGATGAAAAAAACATAAACAAACATAGTAGCTTTACGTACACAGACCACATTTCTGGAATTGTCATTAAGATCGGACCACTGAAACTGGTACTTATCATACAAAGTGAAGAAGAGGAAAAGACAGAAAATTAACGGCGTTGAAAGGAAAACTTTTTTTTTCTTAATTAATTGACTTACAACTTCACAAGCTAATATCAATAAATTGCAAGTTTCCATATTAGCTTAAACAATGAAAATTGGTATATAGGCTATTAAAGTAAAGAGAAAGCAGATTCAATCCAAAAAATTGGCGTGGCATAAAAAGAGCGTGAAAAGTAAATAGTCTTCAGCAAGGCTGAATAGCGTTTTTTATACTCCTGCAAAAATAATATATATTTGCGATGCCATGAAGTTCGCTAAGCAGAGAAGGAGATATCGCCGACCACATAAAGCATATATTATCTTCACAAGACGAGTTAACACAGTCATGTCCATATGTCTGCTTCAATACCAACTGCGAGCTCAGTTTTAACGATTTCAAAAAAAATAAAACGCAGAAAATTATCTTATCCTTTCAGGCAGTTTGTATGTAAAAAATCTGCATGATTGGATTGCTATTACATTTAGCTGCCGGTTAAAAATTAGGTTAAGGCATCAAACACGGTTTGATTTTAAAACTATCACCTTAATTTTTTTTACAAAAACATTTTAGACGTCAAAAAAGGCACTTTGCGAAAGAAACAATCGGTCAAAATAAGATTTTTGTTAGAAAAATATTTTATTAATTTTTAACTATTTTCCAAAATTTTATTACAATCGAACATAAAGGCGTGGCCCCGACCATATAGAGAAACATCTTCAAAATAACATTTTGCTGTAAGCAAAGTCGCCAGAAGGCTGTAAAGTGGAGAGTATTTTTCATTTTGCTAAAATGGAACAAAGGAACAATTAATCAAAAACATGGTTTTGTTGTTCTTAAATATAAACAGATGGAATTTTGCAATCACATGTTTGTAAAGGTTTTGCCATAATTACAAGGCATTAAGAATGCTGAAACGCATTAGCGGTAATTAGAGTTTCAAAACGCTGGAAAAATTATTTTAAAAAATTTAATTAATCTACGAAAACAAAAT
Organism: Phortica okadai; assembly: GCA_034638295.1. Taxonomy (NCBI): domain Eukaryota; kingdom Metazoa; phylum Arthropoda; class Insecta; order Diptera; family Drosophilidae; genus Phortica; species Phortica okadai. Next base: position 23,930,084 of record CM067850.1, on the reverse strand, counting down.
CTGGAAATAATATTGATGACTTGATGTATCTACAAGTCTGACAAGAAGAAAATTTAGGAACTAATTGTGTTAGAGTGTTAAAAGATTCAATCCTGGGCTATATGCAACAGTTCATCATACTTTGAGGGCGTAGCAAAGCGCGCCGGGTCAGCTAGTCTATAATATAAAAATGAATCGCAAAATGTGTTGGTAAGCGCATAACTCAACAACGCCTGGACCAATTTGGCCAATTCTTTTTTTTAAATGTTCGTTAAAGTTCAAAGATGGTTTTTACGGCGAGAAAAATTCAAATATTTGTCGGAAAAACCCTAAAAACAGACCTTTTCTTTTTCGCATACAAACTTGCGACGTCGCAAGCATTAAACGTAACATGCTATGCTTCTTCTTATACGTCAGTATTGTTATGTGTTTGTTGATTGAAAGAGAACAAGAAAACTTTGAGAGAACGTACAAGCCAGAGAGTATTAAAATTAATTTATACTCTTTGCAAATTACACGCACTAATGTGTAAACAATGCAGGTATGTACGGCTTGAAGGATTTGACTCCAAGTCATGTCAAATTAAAAAAAAGTTGAAACAACAACAAACTGTCAATGTCAGTGTTGTTTTTCTTGGATTTTCACTACTGAGTTTGCTTTTGTCAACTGATACACGAAACAAACCGTAGCTATGTATATCGTGTTTAGTTACCTATGATCACTTATTATTGAATGTGAGACAATAATCTATCTATAATATAAAAATGAATCGCAAAATGTGTTGGTAAGCGCATAATTCAACAACGCCTGGACCAATTTGGCCAATTCTTTTTTTTAAATGTTCGTTAAAGTTCAAAGATGGTTTTTACGGCGAGAAAAATTCAAATATTTGCCGGAAAAACCCTAAAAACAGACCTTTTCTTTTTCCCATACAAACTTGCGACGTCGCAAGCATTAAACGTAACATGCTATGCTTCTTCTTATACGTCAGTATTGTTATGTGTTTGTTGATTGAAAGAGAACAAGAAAACTTTGAGAGAACGTACAAGCCAGAGAGTATTAAAATTAATTAATACTCTTTGCAAATTACACGCACTAATGTGTAAACAATGCAGGTATGTACGGCTTGAAGGATTTGACTCCAAGTCATGTCAAATTAAAACAAAAGTTGAAACAACAACAAACTGTCAATGTCAGTGTTGTTTTTCTTGGATTTTCACTACTGAGTTTGCTTTTGTCAACTGATACACGAAACAAACCGTAGCTATATATATCGTGTTTAGTGCAGTGTTTAGTTAACTATGATCACTTATTATTGAATGTGAGACAATAATCTATAGTATAATAAAAATGAATCGGAAAATATGTTGATAAGCGCATAACTCAAAAACAGCTTCCGATTCAATGAAATTTTCAGTTAATCTTTAGATGGACCTCCTGAAGGTTGTTATAATGTTTTGGTATCAATCCGACCATTTTAACTGGTAGCCTCCATACGGAAAGAAGAAGAAAAATAAACAATATTAAGATTTTGTGGACGCAAGCACGTACCATTCTTTGCTTCTTCTTACACTTTTGTATTGGTATGAGTGTGTCGTTTGCAAAGAGAACAAGAGAACGGTGAGAAAACGGAGGAGCATTACTTTCGAAATTGTGCTTCACTTCTTCTTCATCTTTTACATACAGCCACATATGTACACATATTAGTGTTTTTATACTCTTCACGTATGTAAATATTATTATGACTTTGTCACGGAGTTTGTAACCCCCAGAAGGAGAAATCTCCGACTATTGACCTGAAATTTTACAGCTTTACTACCATAAATCATTTGTCGGAACTGCAATGATCAGACCATTAGAACTGGTAGCACCCATACAGAATGAAGAAGAAAAATGAACAGAACTTAAGTCGTTGAGTGGAAAACTTTTTCGTTTTGGAAGATAGAGGGATGAAAAAAACATAAACAAACATAGTAACTTTACGTACGCAGACTAAATTTCTGGAATTGTCATTAAGATCGGACCACTGAAACTGGTACTTATCATACAAAGTGAAGAAGAGGAAAAGACAGAAAATTTACGGCGTTGAAAGGAAAACTTTTTTTTTCTTAATTAATTGACTTACAACTTCACAAGCTAATATCAATAAATTGCAAGTTTCCATATTAGCTTAAACAATGAAAATTGGTATATAGGCTATTAAAGTAAAGAGAAAGCAGATTCAATCCAAAAAATTGGCGTGGCATAAAAAGAGCGTGAAAAGTAAATAGTCTTCAGCAAGGCTGAATAGCGTTTTTTATACTCCTGCAAAAATAATATATATTTGCGATGCCATGAAGTTCGCTACGCAGAGAAGGAGATATCGCCGACCACATAAAGCATATATTATCTTCACAAGACGAGTTAACACAGTCATGTCCATATGTCTGCTTCAATACCAACTGCGAGCTCAGTTTTAACGATTTCAAAAAAAATAAAACGCAGAAAATTATCTTATCCTTTCAGGCAGTTTGTATGTAAAAAATCTGCATGATTGCATTGCTATTACATTTAGCTGCCGGTTAAAAATTAGGTTTTTTAAAACTACCACCTTAGTTTTTTGTACAAAAACATTTTAGACGTCAAAAAAGGCACTTTGCGAAAGAAACAATCGGTCAAAACAAGATTTTTGTTAGAAAAATGTTTTATTAATTTTTAACGATTTTCCAAAATTTTATTAGAATCGAACATAAAGGCGTGGCCCCGACCATATAGAGAAACATCTTCAAAATTATATTTTGCTGTAAGCAAGATCGCCAGAAGGCTGTAACGTGGAGAGTATTTTTCATTTTGCTAAAATGGAACAAAGGAACAATTAGTCAAAAATATGGTTTTGTTGTTCTTAAATATAAACAGATAGAATTTTGCAATCACATGTTTGTAAAGGTAATTATATATCACTGCAAAGTAAGAAATTTGCCATAATTACAAGGCATTAAGAATTCTGAAACGCATTAACGGTAATTAGAGTTTCAAAACGCTGGAATATTTTTTTTTTAAAATTTAATTAATCTACGAAAACAAAATCTGGAAATAATATTGATGACTTCGAACCCAACAAGAATTGATAAATGAACGTGGCTGCTGCAACATATAATAAAAATTTTAAACGCCTATGTACCTGTATCTATAAGTCTGACAAGAAGAAAATTTAGGAACTAATTGTGATAGAGTGTTAAAAGATTCAATCCTGGGCTATATGCAACAGTTCATCATACTTTGAGGGCGTAGCAAAGCGCGCTGGGTCAGCTAGTAGTATAATAACTTTGTCACGGAGTTTGTATCAGATCGAAATATTAATTTCCGAATATATAAAGTATATATATTCTTGATCAGGACGACAAGACGAGTTGGTTTAGCCATGTCCGTCTGTCCGTCTGTCTGTCTGTCGGTCTGTCTGTCTGTATGTATGCAAACTAGTCCCTCAGTTTTGAAGCTATCGAGCTGAAACTTTGCACAGAGTCTTAGAATTTATTACGATGAATCATTCTTCGGAACCATCATGATCGAATTATTGGAACAGGTAGCTCCCATACGAAAAGTAGAAGAAAAGTGAACAAAACTTGAATCGTTGTATGGAAAACTTTTTTGTTTTGTACAATAGAGTGCTGAAATTTAGCAATTTTACATAGTCCGACTACATGCCTGAAAGTTTCATTGAGATTGGACATCTGGAACTGGTAGCTCCCATACAAAAAGATGGATGGTAAGCTTATCCCATTAATTACTGAAATTATAGAAAAGTACTTTGCGAAAAGAATCGGCAGTAGGACGGAATCGTGTTGACCACCGATTAGTTTTTTGCTAATAACTCTTGCATCCTTCGACCAACTCCTTCGACTAAGAGCTTGATGGAAAGCTTATCTGTTCCTCTTTCAGATGGCATTAACATATTTTACAAAACTAAAATATCTTCGAAATCATTGAAGAAGAAGTACCTTATCAGACGAAAATATGCCTTATCTAATAAGAGACATTTACATTTTTTTATTTGCATAAATAGGCGGCATTTTATTCAGAATTAATAGTTTTTTACTTGGACAAAAAATTCGTTTAATTTTTTCGCCATTAAATACTAGAATTTAAGAAAAGTACTCTGCGAAAAGAATCGGCAGTTGGGCGGAATCGTGTTGACCACCGATTAGTTTTTTGCTAATAACTCTTGCATCCTTCGACCGACTTCTTTGACTAAGAACTTGATGGAAAGCTTATCTGTTCCTCTTTCAGATGGCATTAACATATTTTACAAAACTAAAATATCTTCGAAATCATTGAAAATGAAGTATCTTATCAGACGAAAATATGCCTTATCTAATAAGAGTCATTTAAATTTTTTTATTTGCATAAATAGGCGGCATTTTATTCAGAATTAATAGTTTTTTATTTGGACAAAAAATTCGTTTAATTTTTTTCGCCATTAAATACTAGAATTATAGAAAAGTAGTTTGCGAAAATAATCGGCAGTAGGACGGAATCGTGTTGACCACCGATTAGTTTTTTGCTAATAACTCTTGCATCCTTCGACCGACTTCTTCGACTAAGAGCTTGATGGAAAGCTTATCTGTTCCTCTTTCAGATGGCATTAACATATTTTACAAAACTAAAATATCTTCGAAATCATTGAAAATGAAGTATCTTATCAGACGAAAATATGCCTTATCTAATAAGAGACATTTACATTTTTTTATTTGCATAAATAGGCGGCATTTTATTCAGAATTAATAGTTTTTTATTTGGACAAAAAATTCGTTTAATTTTTTCGCCATTAAATACTAGAATTTTAGAAAAGTACTCTGCGAAAAGAATCGGCAGTTGGGCGGAATCGTGTTGACCACCGATTAGTTTTTTGCTAATAACTCTTGCATCCTTCGACCGACTTCTTCGACTAAGAACTTGATGGAAAGCTTATCTGTTCCTCTTTCAGATGGCATTAACATATTTTACAAAACTAAAATATCTTCGAAATCATTGAAAATGAAGTATCTTATCAGACGAAAATATGCCTTATCTAATAAGAGACATTTAAATTTTTTTAATTGAATAAATCGGCGCCATTTCATTCAGAATTAATATTTTTTTACATGGACAAAAAATTCGCTTAATTTTTTCCCGTTAAATACTAAAATTATAGAAAAGTAGTTTGCGAAAATAATCGGCAGTAGGACGGAATCGTGTTGACCACCGATTAGTTTTTTGCTAATAGCTCTTGCATCCTTCGACCGACTTCTTCGACTTAAAGCTCGATGAAAAGCTTACCTGTTCCTCTTTCAGATGGCATTAACATATTTTACGAAAAGTCATAAGAGATGAAATTTTTTTGATCAAAACTAAAATATCGTCGAAATCATTGAAGAAGAAGTACTTTATTAGACGAAAATATGCCATCTTTCAGATGGCATTCACATATTTTACAAAATTAAAATATCTTCGAAATCATTGAAAATGAAGTATCTTATCAGACGAAAATATGCCTTATCTAATAAGAGATATTTAAATTTTTTTATTTGCATAAATAGGCGGCATTTTATTCAGAATTAATAGTTTTTTACTTGGACAAAAAATTCGTTTAATTTTTTCGCCATTAAATACTAGAATTTTAGAAAAGTACTCTGCGAAAAGAATCGGCAGTTGGGCGGAATCGTGTTGACCACCGATTAGTTTTTTGCTAATAACTCTTGCATCCTTCGACCGACTTCTTCGACTAAGAGCTTGATGGAAAGCTTATCTGTTCCTCTTTCAGATGGCATTAACATATTTTACAAAACTAAAATATCTTCGAAATCATTGAAAATGAAGTATCTTATCAGACGAAAATATGCCTTATCTAATAAGAGACATTTAAATTTTTTTAATTGAATAAATCGGCGCCATTTCATTCAGAATTAATATTTTTTTACATGGACAAAAAATTCGCTTAATTTTTTCCCATTAAATACTAAAATTATAGAAAAGTAGTTTGCGAAAATAATCGGCAGTAGGACGGAATCGTGTTGACCACCGATTAGTTTTTTGCTAATAACTCTTGCATCCTTCGACCGACTTCTTCGACTAAGAGCTTGATGGAAAGCTTATCTGTTCCTCTTTCAGATGGCATTAACATATTTTACAAAACTAAAATATCTTCGAAATCATTGAAAATGAAGTATCTTATCAGACGAAAATATGCCTTATCTAATAAGAGACATTTACATTTTTTTATTTGCATAAATAGGCGGCATTTTATTCAGAATTAATAGTTTTTTATTTGGAGAAAAAATTCGTTTAATTTTTTCGCCATTAAATACTAGAATTATAGAAAAGTACTCTGCGAAAAGAATCGGCAGTTGGGCGGAATCGTGTTGACCACCGATTTGTTTTTGGCTAATAACTCTTGCATCCTTCGACCGACTTCTTCGACTAAGAGCTCGATGGAAAGCTTATCTGTTCCTCTTTCAGATGGCATTGACATATTTTACGAAAAGTTGTAAGAAATAAAATTTTTTTGATCAAAACCAAAATATGCTCGAAATCATTGAAGAAGAAGTACCTTATCAGACAAAAATATGCCTTATCTAATAAGAGACATTTAAATTTTTTTAATTGCATAAATAGGCGGCATTCTAGTCAGAATTAATAATTTTTTACTTGGAAAAAAAATTTGTTTAATTTTTTCACCATTAAATACTAGAATTATAGAAAAGTACTCTGCGAAAAGAATCGGCAGTTGGGCGGAATCGTGTTGACCACCGATTAGTTTTTTGCTAATAACTCTTGCATTCTTCGACCAACTTCTTCGACTAAGAGCTCGATGGAAAGCTTATCTGTTCCCCTTTCAGATGGCATTAACATATTTTACTAAAAGTCGTAAGAAATAACATTTTTTTGATCAAAACTAAAATATCTTCGAAATCATTGAAGAAGAAGTACCATATCAGACGAAAATATGCCTTATCTAATAAGAGACATTTAAATTTTTTTAATTGCATAAATGGGCAGCGTTTTATTCAGAATTAATAGTTTTTTTAAATGGACAAAAAATTCGTTTAATTTTTTCCCATTAATTACTAGAATTATAGAAAAGTAGTTTGCGAAAATAATCGGCAGTATGACGGAATCGTGTTGACCACCGATTAGTTTTTTGCTAATAAGTCTTGCATCCTTCGACCGACTTCTTCGACTAAGAGCTTGATGGAAAGCTTATCTGTTCCTCTTTCAGATGGCATTAACATATTTTACAAAACTAAAATATCTTCGAAATCATTGAAGAAGAAGTACCTTATCAGACGAAAATATGCCTTATCTAATAAGAGACATTTAAATTGTTTTAATTGCATAAATGGAAAGCGTTTTATTCAGAATTAATAGTTTTTTTAAATGGACAAAAAATTCGTTTAATTTTTTCCCATTAATTACTGGAATTATAGAAAAGTACTTTGCGAAAATAATCGGCAGTAGGACGGAAACGTGTTGACCACCGATTAGTTTTTGGCTAATAGCTCTTGCATCCTTCGACCGACTTCTTCGACTTAAAGCTCGATGAAAAGCTTACCTGTTCCTCTTTCATATGGCATTAACATATTTAACGAAAAGACATAAGAAATACAATTTTTTTTATCAAAATTAAAATATCCTCGGAATCATTGAAGAAGATGTACCTTATAATTGCATAAATGGGCGGCATTTTATTCAGAATTAATAGTTTTTTACATATTCAAAAAATTCGTTTAATTTTTTCGCCATTAAATACTAGAATTATAGAAAAGTACTCTGCGAAAAGAATCGGCAGTTGGGCGGAATCGTGTTGACCACCGATTAGTTTTTGGCTAATAACTCTTGCATTCTTCGACCAACTTCTTCGACTAAGAGCTCGATGGAAAGCTTATCTGTTCATTATCTGTTATCTGATCAAAACTAAAATATCTTCGAAATCATTGAAGAAGAAGTACCCTATCAGACGAAAATATGCCTTATCTAATAAGAGACTTTTAAATTGTTTTAATTGCATAAATGGAAAGCGTTTTATTCAGAATTAATAAATTTTTTAAATGGACAAAAAATTCGTTTAATTTTTTCCCATTAATTACTGGAATTATAGAAAAGTACTTTGCGAAAATAATCGGCAGTAGGACGGAAACGTGTTGACCACCGATTAGTTTTTGGCTAATAGCTCTTGCATCCTTCGACCGACTTCTTCGACTTAAAGCTCGATGAAAAGCTTACCTGTTCCTCTTTCATATGGCATTAACATATTTAACGAAAAGACATAAGAAATACAATTTTTTTTATCAAAATTAAAATATCCTCGGAATCATTGAAGAAGATGTACCTTATAATTGCATAAATGGGCGGCATTTTATTCAGAATTAATAGTTTTTTACATATTCAAAAAATTCGTTTAATTTTTTCGCCATTAAATACTAGAATTATAGAAAAGTACTCTGCGAAAAGAATCGGCAGTTGGGCGGAATCGTGTTGACCACCGATTAGTTTTTGGCTAATAACTCTTGCATTCTTCGACCAACTTCTTCGACTAAGAGCTCGATGGAAAGCTTATCTGTTCATTATCTGTTATCTGATCAAAACTAAAATATCTTCGAAATCATTGAAGAAGAAGTACCCTATCAGACGAAAATATGCCTTATCTAATAAGAGACATTTAAATTTTTTTAATTGCATAAATGGGCGGCGTTTTATTCAGAATTAATAGTTTTTTTACATGGACAAAAAATTCGTTTAATTTTTTCCATTAATTACTGGAATTATAGAAAAGTACTTTGCGAAAAGAATCGGCAGTAGGATGGAGACGTGTTGACCACCGATTAGTTTTTTGCTAGTAACTCTTGCCTCCTTCGACCGACTTCTGCGACTTAGAGCTGGATGAAAAGCTTACCTGTTCCTCTTTCAGATGCATTAACATATTTTACGAAAAGTCATAAGATATAAGATTTTTTTGATCAAAACTAAAATATCGTCGAAATCATTGAAGAAGAAGTACTTTATCAGACGAAATTATTCCATCTTTCAGATGGCATTAACATATTTTACGAAAAGTTGTAAGAAATAAAATTTTTGGATCAAAACTAAAATATCCACGAAATCATTGAAAAAGAAGTACCTTATAAGACGAAAATATGCCTTATCTAATAAGAGACATTTAAATTTTTTTAATTGCATAAATGGGCGGCGTTTTATTCAGAATTAATAGTTTTTTTACATGGACAAAAAATTCGTTTAATTTTTTCCATTAATTACTGGAATTATAGAAAAGTACTTTGCGAAAAGAATCGGCAGTAGGACGGAAACGTGTTGACCACCGATTAGTTTTTTGTTAATAACTCTTGCATCCTTCGACCGACTTCTTCGACTAAGAGCTCGATGGAAAGCTTATCTGTTCCTCTTTCAGATGGCATTAACATATTTCACGAAAAGTCATAAGAAATAAAATTTTTTTTCATCAAAACTAAAATATCCTCGAAATTATTGAAGAAGATGTACCATATCAGACGAAAATATGCCTTATTTAACGAAAAGTCGTAAGAAATAAAATTTTTTTGATCAAAACTAAATTATCCACGAAATCATTGAAAAAGAAGTACCTTATAAGACGAAAATATGCCTTATCTAATAAGAGACATTTAAATTTTTTTAATTGCATAAATGGGCGGAATTTTATTCAGAATTAATAGTTCTCTACATGGACAAAAAATCGTTAAATTTTTTCCCATTAAATACTAGAATTATAGAAAAGTACTTTGCGAAAAGAATCGGCAGTAGGACGGAAACGTGTTGACCACCGATTAGTTTTTTGTTAATAACTCTTGCATCCTTCGACCGACTTCTTCGACTAAGAGCTCGATGGAAAGCTTATCTGTTCCTCTTTCAGATGGCATTAACATATTTCACGAAAAGTCATAAGAAATAAAATTTTTTTTCATCAAAACTAAAATATCCTCGAAATTATTGAAGAAGATGTACCATATCAGACGAAAATATGCCTTATTTAACGAAAAGTCGTAAGAAATAAAATTTTTTTGATCAAAACTAAATTATCCACGAAATTATTGAAGAAGAAGTACCTTATCAGACGAAAATATGCCTTATCTTATAAGAGACATTTAAATTTTTTTAACGTCATAAATCGGCGGCATTTTATTCAGAATTAATAGTTTTTTACATGGACAAAAAATTCGTTTAATTTTTTCCCATTAACTACTAGAATTATAGAAAAGTACTTTGCGAAAAGAATCGGCAGTAGGACGGAATCGTGTTGACCACCGATTAGTTTTTTGTTAATAACTCTTGCATCCTTCGACCGACTTCTTCGACTAAGAGCTCGATGGAAAGCTTATCTGTTCCTCTTTCAGATGGCATTAACATATTTCACGAAAAGTCATAAGAAATAAAATTTTTTTGATCAAAACTAAAATATCCTCGAAATCATTGAAGAAGTAGTACCTTATCAGACTAAAATATGCCTTATCTAATATCAGACATTTAAATTTTTTTAATAGCATAAATGGGCGGCGTTTTATTCAGAATAAATAGTTTTTTTAAATGGACAAAAAATTCGTTTAATTTTTTCCCATTAATTACTGGAATTATAGAAAAGTACTTTGCGAAAAGAATCGGCAGTAGGACGGAAACGTGTTGACCACCGATTAGTTTTTTGGTAATAACTCTTGCATCCTTCGACCGACTTCTTCGACTTAGAGCTCGATGAAAAGCTTACCTGTTCCTCTTTCAGATGGCATTAACATATTTTACGAAAAGTCATAAGAGATAAAATTTTTTTGATCAAAACTAATATATCGTCGAAATCATTGAAGAAGAAGTACTTAATTAGACGAAAATTTGCCATCTTTCAGATGGCATTCACATATTGAACGAAAAGTCATAAGAAATAAATTTTTTTTTATCAAAACTAAAATATCCTCGGAATCATTGAAGAAGATGTACCTTATCAGACGAAAATATGCCTTATTTTACGAAAAGTCGTAAGAAATAAAATTTTTTTGATCAAAACTAAAATATCCTCGAAATCATTGAAGAAGAAGTACTTTATCAGACGAAAATATGCCTTATCTTATAAGAGACATTTAAATTTTTTTAATTGCATAAATCGGCGGCATTTTATTCAGAATTAATAGTTTTTTACATGGACAAAAAATTCGTTTAATTTTTTCACATTAAATACTAGAATTATAGAAAAGTACTTTGCGAAAAGAATCGGCAGTAGGACGGAATCGTGTTGACCACCGATTAGTTATTTGTTAATAACTCTTGCATCCTTCGACCGACTTCTTCGACTAAGAGCTGGATGGAAAGCTTATCTGTTCCTCTTTCAAATGGCATTAACATATTTTACGAAAAGTCGTAAGAAATAAAATTTTCTTTCGATCAAAACTAAAATATCATCGAAATTATTGAAGAAGAAGTACCTTATCAGACGAAAATATGCCTTATCTTATAAGAGACATTTAAATTTTTTTAATTGCATAAATCGGCGGCATTTTATTCAGAATTAATAGTTTTTTACATGGACAAAAAATTCGTTTAATTTTTTCCCATTAAATACTAGAATTATAGAAAAGTACTTTGCGAAAAGAATCGGCAGTAGGACGGAATCGTGTTGACCACCGATTAGTTTTTTGTTACTAACTCTTGCATCCTTCGACCGACTTCCTCGACTAAGAGCTCGATGGAAAGCTTATCTGTTCTTCTTTCAGATGGCATTAACATATTTCACGAAAAGTTATAAGAAATAAAATTTTTTTGATCAAAACTAAAATATCTTCGAAATCATTGAAGAAGAAGTACCTTATCAGATGAAAATATGCCTTATCTAATATGAGAAATTTAAATTTTTTTAATTGCATAAATGGGTGGCATTTTATTCAGAATTAATAGTTTTTTACATGGCCAAAAAATTCGTTTAATTTTTTCCCATTAAATACTAGAACGTGCGGTGCGAATTCTGTCAAGTACGGACGTGTTTTTCTTGTGCTCCGGAAAATTTACTTAAAACCCATCAGTGCAGTGAAAGATCTAATAATAATTAGTGTATATCGCGAAAAGACGCTTAGTGCGATAAATTCGCACAAATCTATCAACTAATTAATCAATTAATTAGCCACAATAAACAATAAAAACAATTAAAATCAAATCTCTATTAATACAATGAGTACAAAAGAAATCGAAACTCGCAGTGAACTGCAGCGTAAGCAAGACGAGCGTCGGCTCTCTTTGCAACGGAACAACGCGTATTTCACCTATAACGCCGCGTCAACCGAAAATACTGCAGCTCTAGAGCGATCGAGGACAATGACTAATGTAGCGCACGAACTATTGCACGTAGCGAGCGGGAGAGCGCGTTCTTGCTCTCCGTCGCTACCGTCCACGTCTCAAACGCAACAGAGCGCCGTGTCCGCTCATCAGCAGATATGTACTGGCCAGAGAGACCTGTGCCCATCTACGACGACTAGTACAACAATGTCACTAACTACCTCAACAGTAAGTACAACAACAACTTCAACGGTATCAACTGCCCGTCCAATTGCCAATGCAAATATAACTGGCGCAACATTACCTAAAGAAAACGCAAACAAAGAAACAAAAAGGCCGGCCGTACAGACTGGAATGGATCGCTACATTCAATTTAAAAGAAAGTTGAGCCCCCTAAACTCGAAGCCGAAAATTACCCGTGTTAGCTTCAGCCTACCACCAAGCGAAACGCCTGATAATACCAACAGGTTCAAAATTCTGGCAGATAACACTTCTGATCTGGCCCCCGAAACAGAAAGCGTTAAAAGAATGCCAAAGCCACCACCAATTTACATCCGTGAAAAAAGCTGCAACGCCTTAGTCAGCAAATTTATCGAGCTTATTGGAAAGGACAACTTTCATATAATCCCCCTTGTAAAGGGAAATATACATGAAACAAAGGTACAAACTAAGTCCGAAGATAACTACAGAGTACTGTCGAAGTACCTGAGCGACAACAAGAAGAACTTCTATACGTACCAGCTAAAAAGCAGCAAAGGCCTGCAAGTCGTACTAAAGGGCATAGAGCCTGAAGTCACTCCTGCGGAAGTAATCAACGCGTTACAAGAGAAAGGATTCAGTGCCAAAACTGTTTTCAACAACCAAAATAAGGATAGAAAGCCGCAACCACTCTTTAAGGTAGAACTTAATCCAGAAAGTAGCCGCTAAAGAAAAACGAAGTGCACCCGATATACAAACTTCAATTTCTACTGCACCGCAGAATCACCGTAGAAGAACCGCACAAACACAATGGTCCCGTACAATGTACGAATTGCCAAGAATATGGCCATACAAGGTCGTATTGTACTCTGCGCCCCGTGTGTGTAGCTTGTGGAGAGCTTCACGATATTACACACTGCCCAGCGAGCAAAGACGACGCCAGCACAAAAAAATGCACCAACTGTGGTGGTAACCACACAGCTAACTATAAAGGTTGCCCAATATACAAGGAACTGAAAACACGAATCCACCAGCGAGTGACCACTACACGCTCTCAAAACGCACAGCCTACATTTACACCATCTAAATTAAACCCAGACGTTTCCTTTTCGACCGCAGCCAGATCTTCACTTGGCGGAATCTCAACCAAAAACGTGACATTTGCCAGTGCTCTAAAATCAGGACTGGTTCCCCCTACCCCAAACACGCCGAACCCACAACTAGCACATGCAGATTTAAACGCGACTCAACACCACCAAATGCCGGGGCAGCAACAAAGCAACTTTGAAGCAATGTTATCAACCATGCAGCAAAGTCTAATGGAGTTTATGTCTTTTATGCGGACAACTATGCAGGATTTAATGCGTAACCAAAATCTACTGATACAAATGCTGATTTCACAACAGTCCAAATAAACCATGCCTTCCCTACGCATATCTACGTGGAATGCTAATGGCGTCTCACAGCACAAACTTGAGCTAGCTCAATTTCTACTTGACAAACACATTGACGTAATGCTACTCTCAGAAACACACCTTACAAACAAATATAATTTTAACACACGAGGCTACGTATTTTATGGAACAAACCATCCTGATGGTAAAGCACATGGGGGGACTGGTATTCTGATTAGAAACCGTCTCAAACACCACTGCCATAGAAGATTTGCAGAAAACTATCTACAGGCCACATCTATAAACATACAATTAGATAGTGGTAACCATCTAACACTAGCCGCCGTATACTGCCCACCTCGCTTCAATATATCTGAAACTGAGTTCATGCAGTTCTTTAACACACTCGGAGAACACTTCATAGCAGCAGGAGATTACAATGCCAAGCACACTCACTGAGGATCTCGTCTAGTGACCCCAAAAGAAAAACAATTATACAATGCAATTATAAAAGCCAGCAATAAGCTCGACCATCTCTCTCCCGGCAGACCAACATACTGGCCGGCTGACCCCAATAAACTACCCGACCTAATTGACTTTGCAATAACAAAAAATATTCCCCGAACCCTGCTAAGCGCCGAAAGTCTTTCAGATCTCTCGTCTGATCACTCGCCTGTATTAATTAACCTACTTCGACATCCAAAAACCGTAGATCAACCAATTAGATTGACCTCGCATAAAACCAACTGGGTCAGTTACAAAAAATATTTTAGCTCACACATTGAGCTAGATCCTCCCCTAACCGTTGAAGCTGAGATCGACAGCTTCGTAATCAATCTAGAATCAGTCTTCGTTACCGCAGCTCGTATCTCAACACCTCAAACGGCGCAAGCTCCACGTAACCAAAAGAAGACGAATCGACAAATCGAGCAGCTCGTTATCGAAAAGCGACGCTTACGTCGAGAATGGCAATCAACCAGATCGCCATCTGCACGACATAGGCTTAAGAGCGCCGCACGCAACCTCTCTGAAGCACTAAAGCAAGAAGAAGCATATACCCAACGCCGGTACATAGAACAACTATCCAAATCCAGTACAAGAAACTCACTGTGGAGAGCTCACCCAACCCTAAGCTCACCGACAGAAACCGTGATGCCTATAAGAAACCCTGCAGGCGGCTGGGCCCGCAGCGACGAAGATAGAGCAAGAACATTTGCCGCCCACCTTGAAAATGTGTTTCAACCAAATCCTTGCACAAATGCGACTACACTACCAGCATTAACAAACGACGCCGAGCTTCAACGTGACCCAATCGAGTTTCGACCAAACGAAATCGCTAATATTATCAAAAAGGAACTGAACCCAAAAAAATCACCGGCCTGCGATTTAATAACCCCAAAAATGATTATTGAGCTCCCATATTGAGCTGTTTGCACTATCGCGAAGCTCTTCAATGCCATCACTAAACTTGGCTATTTTCCAGAAAGATGGAAAAAGTTTATCATCATAATGATACCAAAGCCAGGAAAAGATCACACGATTCCCTCGTCGTACAGACCTATAAGTTTATTATCGTGTCTATCAAAACTTTTCGAAAAATGCGTGCTAACTCGGATCAACTCATTCCTGAGAACACACAACAAAATCCCTTCACACCAGTTCGGCTTTCGTGAAAAACACGGAACTAATGAGCAGGTTAATCGCATAACATCAGAAATACGAAGCGCATTTGAAAATCGAGAGTGCTGCACAGCAATATTTTTGGATGTCTCACAAGCATTCGACAGAGTTTGGTTAGACGGTTTAATGCATAAAATTAAAACAATGCTTCCAAACAACACGCACAAGCTACTAAAGTCATACCTCTACGACAGGAAGTTTACAGTAAGATGTAAAAGTGATATGTCCGACGACCACACCATTAGAGCTGGAGTTCCTCAAGGTAGCTTACTCGGTCCTACGTTATATGTCCTCTACACATCAGAAATCCCAACAAGCAGACGTCTAACAACATCCACCTTTGCTGACGATACAGCTATTCTCAGCCGTTCCAGATGCCCTATGCAAGCAACAGCGCAGTTAGCTCTTCACCTGGTCGACATAGAAAATGGCTAGCTGACTGGCGAATAAAAGTCAACGAACAAAAATGCAAACACGTTACGTTCACTCTAAACAGGCAAGATTGCCCACCGCTGATGTTAAACAACACTACGCTTCCGCAAACAAACGAAGTGACATACCTCGGAGTACACCTCGATAGAAGACTCACATGGCGCAGGCACATCGAGGCCAAGAGAACGCATTTAAAACTAAAAGCAAATAGCCTCCATTGGCTTATCAACGCTCGCTCTTCCCTTAGTCTTGACTACAAAGTCCTGCTCTACAATTCTGTTCTCAAACCTATCTGGACCTACGGCTCCCAGTTATGGGGAAACGCTAGCAGTAGCAAAATTGAAATCATTCAGAGAACCCAGTCAAAGATATTAAGAACCATCACCGGGGCACCGTGGTATGATCGAAACGAAAACATACAAAAAGATTTAAATATTCAACCAGTCAGAGATGTAATAGCAGAACTCAAGGAACAATACTACAGCAAGCTTTCTACCCACCCTAACCATCTCGCCAGAAGATTAACAAGGTTGAGCAGCCAATCCCGTCTTCGTCGAAATGACCTTCCAACCCAGCGATAGACCCTAGGGCCCCGCAACTTATCTGCAGTTCAAAAGAACTGCTAGTTAATATATAGGCATAAGATCTGCAAACTTATTGTTAGTCTCATAAAGAGAAGATTCAATAAATAAAGCAAAGTTTTAATAAAAAAAAAAAAAAAAAATACTAGAACTATAGAAAAGTACTTTGAGAAAAGAAACGGCAGTAGGACGGAATCGTGTTGACCACCGATTAGTTTTTTGCTAATAACTCTTGCATCCTTTGACCGACTTCTTCGACTATGAGCTCGATGGAAAGCTTATCTGTGCCTCTTTCAGATGGCATTAACATATTTTACGAAAAGTCGTAAGAAATAAAATTTTTTTGATCAAAACTAAAATGTCCTCGAAATCATTGAAGAAGAAGTATCTTATCAGACGAAAATATGCCTTATCTAATAAGAGACATTTAAATTTTTATACTTTTCACGTATGTGAAATAGTACATTAACTTTGTGCTGAAGTTTGTAACACACAGAAATATTCACTTGCGACTATATAAAGTATATATATTCTTGATCATGACGACAAGACGAGTTGATTTAGCCATTTCCGTCTGTCCGTCTGACCGTCTGTCCGTCTGTCTGTATATATATAATCTCCTCCCACAGCCATATCGGACCACTGGAACTGGTAGCTCCCATACAAAATGAAGAAGAAGAAGAGAAGCAATATTCACGTCGTTGTATGGACAACTTTTTTGTTTTTTAAACAATTGACTTGAAATTTTACAGTTATGTTCTTAGGGAGGAATGAAAACTATTTTGAATAAAAGTGGGCGTAGTCACGCCCCCTTATAGCGAAAATTGACCAGTTGTATGGAAAACTTTTTTGTTTTTTAACCAATTGACGTAAAACTTTACAGTTATATTGTTAGGGAGGCATGAAAACTATTCATTTAGTTTTTTTTATAGTGATACAATGTGAAAAGTATTATGGCTTCAGCCTTGCTGAAGATAGAGTCCTTACTGGTTTTAATTGCATAAATCGGCGGCATTTTATTCAGAATTAAAAGTTTTTTACATGGACAAAAAATTCGTTTAATTTTTTCCCATTAAATACTAGAATTATAGAAAAGTACTTTGCGAAAAGAATCGGCAGTAGGACGCAATCGTGTTGACCACCGATTAGTTTTTTGCTAATAACTTTTGCATCCTTCGACCGACTTTCGGATGGCATTAACATTTTTCACGAAAAGTCATAAGAAATAAAATTTTTTTGATCAAAACTAAAATATCCTCGAAATCATTGAAAAAGAAGTACCTTATCAGATGAAAATATGCCTTATCTAATAAGAGATATTTACATTTTTTTAATTGCATAAATGGCCGGTATTTTATTCAGAACTAGCTGACCCAGCGCGCTTTGCTACGCCCTCAAAGTATGATGAACTGTTGCATATAGCCCAGGATTGAATCTTTTAACACTCTATCACAATTAGTTCCTAAATTTTCTTCTTGTCAGACTTATAGATACAGGTACATAGGCGTTTAAAATTTTTATTATATGTTGCAGCAGCCAAGTTCATTTATCAATTCTTGTTGGGTTCGAAGTCATCAATATTATTTCCAGATTTTGTTTTCGTAGATTAATTAAATTTAAAAAAAAAAATATTCCAGCGTTTTGAAACTCTAATTACCGTTAATGCGTTTCAGCATTCTTAATGCCTTGTAATTATGGCAAAACCTTTACAAACATGTGATTGCAAAATTCCATCTGTTTATATTTAAGAACAACAAAACCATGTTTTTGATTAATTGTTCCTTTGTTCCATTTTAGCAAAATGAAAAATACTCTCCACTTTACAGCCTTCTGGCGACTTTGCTTACAGCAAAATGTTATTTTGAAGATGTTTCTCTATATGGTCGGGGCCACGCCTTTATGTTCGATTGTAATAAAATTTTGGAAAATAGTTAAAAATTAATAAAATATTTTTCTAACAAAAATCTTATTTTGACCGATTGTTTCTTTCGCAAAGTGCCTTTTTTGACGTCTAAAATGTTTTTGTAAAAAAAATTAAGGTGATAGTTTTAAAATCAAACCGTGTTTGATGCCTTAACCTAATTTTTAACCGGCAGCTAAATGTAATAGCAATGCAATCATGCAGATTTTTTACATACAAACTGCCTGAAAGGATAAGATAATTTTCTGCGTTTTATTTTTTTTGAAATCGTTAAAACTGAGCTCGCAGTTGGTATTGAAGCAGACATATGGACATGACTGTGTTAACTCGTCTTGTGAAGATAATATATGCTTTATGTGGTCGGCGATATCTCCTTCTCTGCGTAGCGAACTTCATGGCATCGCAAATATATATTATTTTTGCAGGAGTATAAAAAACGCTATTCAGCCTTGCTGAAGACTATTTACTTTTCACGCTCTTTTTATGCCACGCCAATTTTTTGGATTGAATCTGCTTTCTCTTTACTTTAATAGCCTATATACCAATTTTCATTGTTTAAGCTAATATGGAAACTTGCAATTTATTGATATTAGCTTGTGAAGTTGTAAGTCAATTAATTAAGAAAAAAAAAGTTTTCCTTTCAACGCCGTAAATTTTCTGTCTTTTCCTCTTCTTCACTTTGTATGATAAGTACCAGTTTCAGTGGTCCGATCTTAATGACAATTCCAGAAATTTAGTCTGCGTACGTAAAGTTACTATGTTTGTTTATGTTTTTTTCATCCCTCTATCTTCCAAAACGAAAAAGTTTTCCACTCAACGACTTAAGTTCTGTTCATTTTTCTTCTTCATTCTGTATGGGTGCTACCAGTTCTAATGGTCTGATCATTGCAGTTCCGACAAATGATTTATGGTAGTAAAGCTGTAAAATTTCAGGTCAATAGTCGGAGATTTCTCCTTCTGGGGGTTACAAACTCCGTGACAAAGTCATAATAATATTTACATACGTGAAGAGTATAAAAACACTAATATGTGTACATATGTGGCTGTATGTAAAAGATGAAGAAGAAGTGAAGCACAATTTCGAAAGTAATGCTCCTCCGTTTTCTCACCGTTCTCTTGTTCTCTTTGCAAACGACACACTCATACCAATACAAAAGTGTAAGAAGAAGCAAAGAATGGTACGTGCTTGCGTCCACAAAATCTTAATATTGTTTATTTTTCTTCTTCTTTCCGTATGGAGGCTACCAGTTAAAATGGTCGGATTGATACCAAAACATTATAACAACCTTCAGGAGGTCCATCTAAAGATTAACTGAAAATTTCATTGAATCGGAAGCTGTTTTTGAGTTATGCGCTTATCAACATATTTTCCGATTCATTTTTATTATACTATAGATTATTGTCTCACATTCAATAATAAGTGATCATAGGTAACTAAACACTGCACTAAACACGATATACATAGCTACGGTTTGTTTTGTGTATCAGTTGACAAAAGCAAACTCAGTAGTGAAAATCCAAGAAAAACAACACTGACATTGACACTTTGTTGTTGTTTCAACTTTTTTTTAATTTGACATGACTTGGAGTCAAATCCTTCAAGCCGTACATACCTGCATTGTTTACACATTAGTGCGTGTAATTTGCAAAGAGTATTAATTAATTTTAATACTCTCTGGCTTGTACGTTCTCTCAAAGTTTTCTTGTTCTCTTTCAATCAACAAACACATAACAATACTGACGTATAAGAAGAAGCATAGCATGTTACGTTTAATGCTTGCGACGTCGCAAGTTTGTATGGGAAAAAGAAAAGGTCTGTTTTTAGGGTTTTTCCGGCAATTATTTGAATTTTTCTCGCCGTAAAAACCATCTTTGAACTTTAACGAACATTTAAAAAAAAGAATTGGCCAAATTGGTCCAGGCGTTGTTGAGTTATGCGCTTACCAACACATTTTGCGATTCATTTTTATATTATAGATTAACAGTTTTTTAAATGGATAGAATTAAAACTTTTTTACATGGACAAAAAATTCGTTTAATTTTTTCCCATTAAATACTAGAATTATAGAAAAGTACTTTGCGAAAAGAATCGGCAGGAGGAAGGAATCGTGTTGACCACCGATTAGTTTTTTGCTAATATTTCTTGCATTCTTTGACCGACTTCTTCGACTATGAGCTCGATGGAAAGCTTATCTGTTCGTCTTTCAGATGACATTAACATATTTTACGAAAAGTCATAAGAAATACAATTTTTTTGATCAAAACTAAAATATCATCGAAATCATTGAAGAAGAAGTACCTTATCAGACGAAAATATGCCTTATCTTATAAGAGACATTTAAATTTTTTTAATTGCATAAATGGGCGGCATTTTATTCAGAATTAATAGTTTTTTACATGGACAAAAAATTCGTTTAATTTTTTCCCGTTAAATACTAGAATTATAGAAAAGTACTTTGCGAAAAGAATCGGCAGTAGGACGGAAACGTGTTGACAACCGATTAGTTTTTTGCTAATATTTCTTGCATTCTTTGACCGACTTCTTCGACTATGAGCTCGATGGAAAGCTTATCTGTTCCTCTTTCAGATGGCATTAACATATTTTACGAAAAGTCATGAGAAATAAAATTTTTTTGATCAAAACTAAAATTTCCTCGAAATCATTGATGAAGAAGTACCTTATCAGACGAAAATATGCCTTATCTAATAAGAGACATTTAAATTTTTTTAATTGCATAAATGGGTGGCATTTTATTCAGAACTAGCTGACCCGGCGCGCTTTGCTACGCCCTCAAAGTATGATGAACTGTTGCATATAGCCCAGGATTGAATCTTTTAACACTCTAACACAATTAGTTCCTAAATTTTCTTCTTGTCAGACTTGTAGATACATCAAGTCATCAATATTATTTCCAGATTTTGTTTTCGTAGATTAATTAAATTTTTTAAAATAATTTTTCCAGCGTTTTGAAACTCTAATTACCGCTAATGCGTTTCAGCATTCTTAATGCCTTGTAATTATGGCAAAACCTTTACAAACATGTGATTGCAAAATTCCATCTGTTTATATTTAAGAACAACAAAACCATGTTTTTGATTAATTGTTCCTTTGTTCCATTTTAGCAAAATGAAAAATACTCTCCACTTTACAGCCTTCTGGCGACTTTGCTTACAGCAAAATGTTATTTTGAAGATGTTTCTCTATATGGTCGGGGCCACGCCTTTATGTTCGATTGTAATAAAATTTTGGAAAATAGTTAAAAATTAATAAAATATTTTTCTAACAAAAATCTTATTTTGACCGATTGTTTCTTTCGCAAAGTGCCTTTTTTGACGTCTAAAATGTTTTTGTAAAAAAAATTAAGGTGATAGTTTTAAAATCAAACCGTGTTTGATGCCTTAACCTAATTTTTAACCGGCAGCTAAATGTAATAGCAATCCAATCATGCAGATTTTTTACATACAAACTGCCTGAAAGGATAAGATAATTTTCTGCGTTTTATTTTTTTTGAAATCGTTAAAACTGAGCTCGCAGTTGGTATTGAAGCAGACATATGGACATGACTGTGTTAACTCGTCTTGTGAAGATAATACATGCTTTATGTGGTCGGCGATATCTCCTTCTCTGCTTAGCGAACTTCATGGCATCGCAAATATATATTATTTTTGCAGGAGTATAAAAAACGCTATTCAGCCTTGCTGAAGACTATTTACTTTTCACGCTCTTTTTATGCCACGCCAATTTTTTGGATTGAATCTGCTTTCTCTTTACTTTAATAGCCTATATACCAATTTTCATTGTTTAAGCTAATATGGAAACTTGCAATTTATTGATATTAGCTTGTGAAGTTGTAAGTCAATTAATTAAGAAAAAAAAAGTTTTCCTTTCAACGCCGTTAATTTTCTGTCTTTTCCTCTTCTTCACTTTGTATGATAAGTACCAGTTTCAGTGGTCCGATCTTAATGACAATTCCAGAAATGTGGTCTGTGTACGTAAAGCTACTATGTTTGTTTATGTTTTTTTCATCCCTCTATCTTCCAAAACGAAAAAGTTTTCCACTCAACGACTTAAGTTCTGTTCATTTTTCTTCTTCATTCTGTATGGGTGCTACCAGTTCTAATGGTCTGATCATTGCAGTTCCGACAAATGATTTATGGTAGTAAAGCTGTAAAATTTCAGGTCAATAGTCGGAGATTTCTCCTTCTGGGGGTTACAAACTCCGTGACAAAGTCATAATAATATTTACATACGTGAAGAGTATAAAAACACTAATATGTGTACATATGTGGCTGTATGTAAAAGATGAAGAAGAAGTGAAGCACAATTTCGAAAGTAATGCTCCTCCGTTTTCTCACCGTTCTCTTGTTCTCTTTGCAAACGACACACTCATACCAATACAAAAGTGTAAGAAGAAGCAAAGAATGGTACGTGCTTGCGTCCACAAAATCTTAATATTGTTTATTTTTCTTCTTCTTTCCGTATGGAGGCTACCAGTTAAAATGGTCGGATTGATACCAAAACATTATAACAACCTTCAGGAGGTCCATCTAAAGATTAACTGAAAATTTCATTGAATCGGAAGCTGTTTTTGAGTTATGCGCTTATCAACATATTTTCCGATTCATTTTTATTATACTATAGATTATTGTCTCACATTCAATAATAAGTGATCATAGGTAACTAAACACTGCACTAAACACGATATACATAGCTACGGTTTGTTTTGTGTATCAGTTGACAAAAGCAAACTCAGTAGTGAAAATCCAAGAAAAACAACACTGACATTGACACTTTGTTGTTGTTTCAACTTTTTTTTAATTTGACATGACTTGGAGTCAAATCCTTCAAGCCGTACATACCTGCATTGTTTACACATTAGTGCGTGTAATTTGCAAAGAGTATTAATTAATTTTAATACTCTCTGGCTTGTACGTTCTCTCAAAGTTTTCTTGTTCTCTTTCAATCAACAAACACATAACAATACTGACGTATAAGAAGAAGCATAGCATGTTACGTTTAATGCTTGCGACGTCGCAAGTTTGTATGGGAAAAAGAAAAGGTCTGTTTTTAGGGTTTTTCCGGCAATTATTTGAATTTTTCTCGCCGTAAAAACCATCTTTGAACTTTAACGAACATTTAAAAAAAAGAATTGGCCAAATTGGTCCAGGCGTTGTTGAGTTATGCGCTTACCAACACATTTTGCGATTCATTTTTATATTATAGATATAGATAGATTATTGTCTCACATTCAATAATAAGTGATCATAGGTAACTAAACACTGCACTAAACACGATATACATAGCTACGGTTTGTTTTGTGTATCAGTTGACAAAAGCAAACTCAGTAGTGAAAATCCAAGAAAAACAACACTGACATTGACACTTTGTTGTTGTTTCAACTTTTTTTTTAATTTGGCATGACTTGGAGTCAAATCCTTCAAGCCGTACATACCTGCATTATTTACACATTAGTGCGTGTAATTTGCAAAGAGTATTAATTAATTTTAATACTCTCTGGCTTGTACGTTCTCTCAAAGTTTTCTTGTTCTCTTTCAATCAACAAACACATAACAATACTGACGTATAAGAAGAAGCATAGCATGTTACGTTTAATGCTTGCGACGTCGCAAGTTTGTATGGGAAAAAGAAAAGGTCTGTTTTTAGGGTTTTTCCGGCAATTATTTGAATTTTTCTCGCCGTAAAAACCATCTTTGAACTTTAACGAACATTTAAAAAAAAGAATTGGCCAAATTGGTCCAGGCGTTGTTGAGTTATGCGCTTACCAACACATTTTGCGATTCATTTTTATATTATAGATTAACAGTTTTTTAAATGGATAGAATTAAAACTTTTTTACATGGACAAAAAATTCGTTTAATTTTTTCCCATTAAATACTAGAATTATAGAAAAGTACTTTGCGAAAAGAATCGGCAGGAGGAAGGAATCGTGTTGACCACCGATTAGTTTTTTGCTAATATTTCTTGCATTCTTTGACCGACTTCTTCGACTATGAGCTCGATGGAAAGCTTATCTGTTCGTCTTTCAGATGGCATTAACATATTTTACGAAAAGTCATAAGAAATACAATTTTTTTGATCAAAACTAAAATATCATCGAAATCATTGAAGAAGAAGTACCTTATCAGACGAAAATATGCCTTATCTTATAAGAGACATTTAAATTTTTTTAATTGCATAAATGGGCGGCATTTTATTCAGAATTAATAGTTTTTTACATGGACAAAAAATTCGTTTAATTTTTTCCCGTTAAATACTAGAATTATAGAAAAGTACTTTGCGAAAAGAATCGGCAGTAGGACGGAAACGTGTTGACAACCGATTAGTTTTTTGCTAATATTTCTTGCATTCTTTGACCGACTTCTTCGACTATGAGCTCGATGGAAAGCTTATCTGTTCCTCTTTCAGATGGCATTAACATATTTTACGAAAAGTCATAAGAAATACAATTTTTTTGATCAAAACTAAAATATCATCGAAATCATTGAAGAAGAAGTACCTTATCAGACGAAAATATGCCTTATCTGATAAGAGACATTTAAATTTTTTTAATTGCATAAATGGGCGGCATTTTATTCAGAATTAATAGTTTTTTACATGGACAAAAAATTCGTTTAATTTTTTCCCGTTAAATACTAGAATTATAGAAAAGTACTTTGCGAAAAGAATCGGCAGTAGGACGGAAACGTGTTGACCACCGACTAAGAGCTCGATGGAAAACTAATCTGTTCCTCTTTCAGATGGCATCAACATATTTTACGAAAAGTCATAAGAAATAAAATATTTTTGATCAAAACTAAAATATCCTCGAAATCATTGAAGAAGAAGTACCTTATCAGACGAAAATATGCCTTATCTAATAAGAAACAATTAAATTTTTTTATTTGCATAAATGGGCGGCATTTTATTCAGAATTATTAGTTTTTTACATGGACAAAAAATTCATTTAATTTTTTCCAATTAAATACTAGAATTATAGAAAAGTACTTTGCGAAAAGAATCGGCAGTAGGACGGAATCGTGTTGACCACCGATTAGTTTTTTGCTAATAACTCTTGCATCCTTCGAACAATTTCTTCGACTAAGAGCTCGATGGAAAACTTATCTGTTCCTTTTCAGATGGCATTAACATATTTTACGAAAAGTCATAAGAAATAAAATTTTTTTGATCAAAACCAAAATATCCTCGAAATCATTGAAAAAGAATTACCTAATCAGACGAAAATATGCCTTATCTAATATGAGACACTTAAATTTTTTTTAATTGCATAAATGGACGGCATTTTATTCAGAATTAATAGTTTTTTACATGGACAAAAAATTCGCTTAATGTTTTTCCATTAAATACTAGAACTTTAGAAAAGTACTTTTCGAAAAGAATCGGCAGTAGGACGGAATCGTGTTGACCACCGATTAGTTTTTTGCTAATAACTCTTGCATCCTTCGACTGACTTCTTCGACTAAGAGCTCGATGGAAAGCTTATCTGTTCCTCTTTCAGATGCCATTAACATATTTTACGAAAAGTCGTAAGAAATACAATTTTTTTTGATCAAAACTAAAATATCCTCGAAATCATTGAAAAAGAAGTAGCTTATCAGACGAAAATATGCGTTATCTTATAAGACACATTTAAATTTTTTTAATTGCACAAATGGACGCCATTTTATTTAGAATTAATAATTTTTTACATGGACAAAAAATTCGTTTAATTTTTTCCCATTATATACTAGAATTATAGAAGAGTACTCTGCGAAAAGAATCGGCAGTAGGACAGATCGTGTTGACCACCGATTAGTTTTTTGCTAATAACTCTTGCATCCTTCGACCGACTTCTTTGCTTAAGAGCTCGATGGAAAGCTAATCTGTTCCTCTTTCAGATGGTATTAACATATTTCACGAAAAGTCCTAAGAAATAAAATTTTTTTTATCAAAACTAAAATATCCTCGACATCATTGAAGAAGAAGTAACTTATCAGACGAAAATATGCCTTATCTAATATGAGACATTTAAATTTTTTTAATTGCATAAATGGGTGGCATTTTATTCAGAATTAATAGTTTTTTACATGGACAAAAAATTCGTTTAATTTTTTCCCATTAAATACTAGAATTATAGAAAAAAACTTTTCGAAAAGAATCGGTAGTAGGACGGAATCGTGTTGACCACCGATTAGTTTTTTGCTAATAATTCTTGCATGCTTCGACCGATTGCTTTGAATAAGAGCTCGATGGAAAGCTTATCTGTTCCTTTTCAGATGGCATTAACATATTTTACGAAAAAACATAAGAAATAAAATTTTTTTGATCAAAACTAAAATATCCTCGAAATCATTGAAGAAGAAGTACCTTATCAGACGAAAATATGCCTTATATAATAAGAGACATTTAAATTTTTTTAATTGCATAAATGGACGGCATTTTACTCAGAATTAATAGTTTTTTACATGGACAAAAAATTCGCTTAATTTTTTTCCATTAAATTTTAGAATTATAGAAAAGTACTTTGCGAAAAGAATCGGCAGTAGGACAGATCGTGTTGACCACCGATTAGTTTTTTGCTAATAACTCTTGCATCCTTCGACCGACTTCTTCGCTTAAGAGCTCGATGGAAAGCTTATCTGTTCCTCTTTCAGATGGTATTAACATATTTTACGAAAAGTCGTAAGAAATAAATTTTTTTGATCAAAACTAAAATATCCTCGAAATCATTGAAGAAGAAGTACCTTATCACACGAAAATATGCCTTATATAATAAGAGACATTTAAATTTTTTTAATTGCATAAATGGGTGGCATTTTATTCAGAATTAATAGTTTTTTACATGGACAAAAAATTCGTTTAATTTTTTCCCATTATATACTAGAATTATAGAAGAGTACTCTGCGAAAAGAATCGGCAGTAGGACAGATCGTGTTGACCACCGATTAGTTTTTTGCTAATAACTCTTGCATCCTTCGACCGACTTCTTCGCTTAAGAGCTCGATGGAAAGCTTATTTGTTCCTTTTCAGATGGCATTAACATATTTTACGAAAAATCATAAGAAATAAAATTTTTTTGATCAAAACTAAAATATCCTCGAAATCATTGAAAAAGAAGTAGCTTATCAGACGAAAATATACCTTATCTTATAAGAGACATTTAAATTTTTTTAATTGCATAAATGGGCGGTATTTTATTCAGAATTAATAGTTTTTTACATGGACCGAATAAAAAGTTTTTTACATGGACAAAAAATTCGTTTAATTTTTTCCCATTAAATACTAGAATTATAGAAAAGTACTTTGCGAAAAGAATCGGCAGTAGGACGGAAACGGGTTGACCTCCGATTAGTTTTTTGCTAATAACTCTTGCATCCTTCGACCGATTTCTTCGACTAAGAGCTCGATGGAAAGCTTATCTGTTCCTCTTTCAGATTGCATTAACATATTTTACGAAATAAAATTTTTTTGATCAATACTAAAATATCCTCGAAATCATTGAAGAATAAGTACCTTATCAGTCGAAAATATGCCCTATATAATAAGAGACATTTAAATTTTTTAATTACATTAATGGACAGCATTTTATTCAGAATTAATAGTTTTTTACATGGACAAAAAATTCGCTTTATTTGTTTTCATTAAATACTAGAACTATAGAAAAGTTCTTTGAGAAAAGAAACGGCAGTAGGACGGAATCGTGTTGACCACCGATTAGTTTGTTGCTAATAACTCTTGCATCCTTCGACCGATTTCTTCGACTAAGAGCTCGATGGAAAGCTTATTTGTTCCTTTTCAGATGGCATTAACATATTTTACGAAAAGTCACAAGAAATAAAATTTTTTGATCAAAACCAAAATATTTTCGAAATCATTGAAAAAGAAGTAGCTTATCAGACGAAAATATGACTTATCTAATAAGACACATTTAAATTTTTTTAATTGCAGAATGGACGGCATTTTATTCAGAATTAATAATTTTTTACAAAGACAAAAAATTCGCTTAATATTTTTCCATTAAATTTTAGAATTATAGAAAAGTACTTTGCGAAAAGAATCGGCAGTAGGACGAAATCGTGTTGACCACCGATTAGTTTTTTGCTAATAACTCTTGCATCCTTCGACCGACTTCTTCGACTAAGAGCTCGATGCAAACTTTATCTGTTCTTCTTTCAGATGGCATTAACATATTTTACGAAAAGTCACAAGAAATAAAATTTTTTGGATCAAAACTAAAATATCCTCGAAGTCATTGAAAAAGAAGTAGCTTATCAGACGAAAATATGCCTTATCTAATAAGAGACATTTAAATTTTTTTAGTTGCATAAATGGGCGGTATTTTATTCAGAATTAATAGTTTTTTACATGGACAAAGAATTCGCTTAATATTTTTCCAATTAATACTAGAATTATAAAAAAGTACCTTGCGAAAAGAATCGGTAGTAGGACGGAAACGCGTTGACCACCGATTAGTTTTTTGCCAATAACTCTTGCGTCCTTCGACCGACTTCTTCGAACGACTTCTGCGACCGACTTCTTCGACTGAGAGCTCGATGGAAAGCTTATCTGTTCTTCTTTCAGATGGCATTAACATATTTTACGAAAAGTCGTAAGAAATAAATTTTTTTTTTATCAAAACTAAAATATCCTCGAAATCATTGAAAAAGAAGTAGCTTATCAGACGAAAATATACCTTATCTTATAAGAGACATTTAAATTTTTTTTAATTGCATAAATGGGCGGTATTTTATTCAGAATTAATAGTTTTTTACATGGACAGAATAAAAAGTTTTTCACATGGACAAAAAATTCGTTTAATTTTTTCCCAATAAATACTAGAATTATAGAAAAGTACTTTGCGAAAAGAATCGGCAGTAGGACGGAAACGGGTTGACCTCCGATTAGTTGTTTGCTAATAACTCTTGCATCCTTCGACCGATTTCTTCGACTAAGAGCTCGATGGAAAGCTTATCTGTTCCTCTTTCAGATTGCATTAACATATTTTACGAAATAAAATTTTTTTGATCAATACTAAAATATCCTCGAAATCATTGAAGAATAAGTACCTTATCAGTCGAAAATATGCCCTATATAATAAGAGACATTTAAATTTTTTAATTACATTAATGGACAGCATTTTATTCAGAATTAATAGTTTTTTACATGGACAAAAAATTCGCTTTATTTGTTTTCATTAAATACTAGAACTATAGAAAAGTTCTTTGAGAAAAGAAACGGCAGTAGGACGGAATCGTGTTGACCACCGATTAGTTTTTTGCTAATAACTCTTGCATCCTTCGACCGATTTCTTCGACTAAGAGCTCGATGGAAAGCTTATCTGTTCCTCTTTCAGATGCCATTAACATATTTTACGAAAAGTCGTAAGAAATACAATTTTTTTTGATCAAAACTAAAATATGCTCGAAATCATTGAAAAAGAAGTAGCTTATCAGACGAAAATATGCGTTATCTTATAAGACACATTTAAATTTTTTTAATTGCACAAATGGACGCCATTTTATTTAGAATTAATAATTTTTTACATGGACAAAAAATTCGTTTAATTTTTTCCCATTATATACTAGAATTATAGAAGAGTACTCTGCGAAAAGAATCGGCAGTAGGACAGATCGTGTTGACCACCGATTAGTTTTTTGCTAATAACTCTTGCATCCTTCGACCGACTTCTTTGCTTAAGAGCTCGATGGAAAGCTTATCTGTTCCTCTTTCAGATGGTATTAACATATTTCACGAAAAGTCCTAAGAAATAAAATTTTTTTGATCAAAACTAAAATATCCTCGACATCATTGAAGAAGAAGTAACTTATCAGACGAAAATATGCCTTATCTAATATGAGACATTTAAATTTTTTTAATTGCATAAATGGGTGGCATTTTATTCAGAATTAATAGTTTTTTACATGGACAAAAAATTCGTTTAATTTTTTCCCATTAAATACTAGAATTATAGAAAAAAACTTTTCGAAAAGAATCGGTAGTAGGACGGAATCGTGTTGACCACCGATTAGTTTTTTGCTAATAATTCTTGCATGCTTCGACCGATTGCTTTGAATAAGAGCTCGATGGAAAGCTTATCTGTTCCTTTTCAGATGGCATTAACATATTTTACGAAAAAACATAAGAAATAAAATTTTTTTGATCAAAACTAAAATATCCTCGAAATCATTGAAGAAGAAGTACCTTATCAGACGAAAATATGCCTTATATAATAAGAGACATTTAAATTTTTTTAATTGCATAAATGGACGGCATTTTACTCAGAATTAATAGTTTTTTACATGGACAAAAAATTCGCTTAATTTTTTTCCATTAAATTTTAGAATTATAGAAAAGTACTTTGCGAAAAGAATCGGCAGTAGAACAGATCGTGTTGACCACCGCTTAGTTTTTTGCTAATAACTCTTGCATCCTTCGACCGACTTCTTCGCTTAAGAGCTCGATGGAAAGCTTATCTGTTCCTCTTTCAGATGGTATTAACATATTTTACGAAAAGTCGTAAGAAATAAATTTTTTTGATCAAAACTAAAATATCCTCGAAATCATTGAAGAAGAAGTACCTTATCACACGAAAATATGCCTTATATAATAAGAGACATTTAAATTTTTTTAATTGCATAAATGGGCGGTATTTTATTCAGAATTAATAGTTTTTTACATGGACAGAATAAAAAGTTTTTCACATGGACAAAAAATTCGTTTAATTTTTTCCCAATAAATACTAGAATTATAGAAAAGTACTTTGCGAAAAGAATCGGCAGTAGGACGGAAACGGGTTGACCTCCGATTAGTTTTTTGCTAATAACTCTTGCATCCTTCGACCGATTTCTTCGACTAAGAGCTCGATGGAAAGCTTATCTGTTCCTCTTTCAGATTGCATTAACATATTTTACGAAATAAAATTTTTTTGATCAATACTAAAATATCCTCGAAATCATTGAAGAATAAGTACCTTATCAGTCGAAAATATGCCCTATATAATAAGAGACATTTAAATTTTTTAATTACATTAATGGACAGCATTTTATTCAGAATTAATAGTTTTTTACATGGACAAAAAATTCGCTTTATTTGTTTTCATTAAATACTAGAACTATAGAAAAGTTCTTTGAGAAAAGAAACGGCAGTAGGACGGAATCGTGTTGACCACCGATTAGTTTTTTGCTAATAACTCTTGCATCCTTCGACCGATTTCTTCGACTAAGAGCTCGATGGAAAGCTTATCTGTTCCTCTTTCAGATGCCATTAACATATTTTACGAAAAAACATAAGAAATAAAATTTTTTTGATCAAAACTAAAATATCCTCGAAATCATTGAAAAAGAAGTAGCTTATCAGACGAAAATATACCTTATCTTATAAGAGACATTTAAATCTTTTTAATTGCATAAATGGGCGGTATTTTATTCAGAATTAATAGTTTTTTACATGGACCGAATAAAAAGTTTTTTACATGGACAAAAAATTCGTTTAATTTTTTCCCATTAAATACTAGAATTATAGAAAAAAACTTTTCGAAAAGAATCGGTAGTAGGACGGAATCGTGTTGACCACCGATTAGTTTTTTGCTAATAATTCTTGCATGCTTCGACCGATTGCTTTGAATAAGAGCTCGATGGAAAGCTTATCTGTTCCTTTTCAGATGGCATTAACATATTTTACGAAAAAACATAAGAAATAAAATTTTTTTGATCAAAACTAAAATATCCTCGAAATCATTGAAGAAGAAGTACCTTATCAGACGAAAATATGCCTTATATAATAAGAGACATTTAAATTTTTTTAATTGCATAAATGGACGGCATTTTACTCAGAATTAATAGTTTTTTACATGGACAAAAAATTCGCTTAATTTTTTTCCATTAAATTTTAGAATTATAGAAAAGTACTTTGCGAAAAGAATCGGCAGTAGGACAGATCGTGTTGACCACCGATTAGTTTTTTGCTAATAACTCTTGCATCCTTCGACCGATTTCTTCGCTTAAGAGCTCGATGGAAAGCTTATCTGTTCCTCTTTCAGATGGTATTAACATATTTTACGAAAAGTCGTAAGAAATAAATTTTTTTGATCAAAACTAAAATATCCTCGAAATCATTGAAGAAGAAGTACCTTATCACACGAAAATATGCCTTATATAATAAGAGACATTTAAATTTTTTTAATTGCATAAATGGGTGGCATTTTATTCAGATTTAATAGTTTTTTACATGGACAAAAAATTCGTTTAATTTTTTCCCATTATATACTAGAATTATAGAAGAGTACTCTACGAAAAGAATCGGCAATAGGACAGATCGTGTTGACCACCGATTAGTTTTTTGCTAATAACTCTTGCATCCTTCGACCGACTTCTTCGCTTAAGAGCTCGATGGAAAGCTTATTTGTTCCTTTTCAGATGGCATTAACATATTTTACGAAAAATCATAAGAAATAAAATTTTTTTGATCAAAACTAAAATATCCTCGAAATCATTGAAAAAGAAGTAGCTTATCAGACGAAAATATACCTTATCTTATAAGAGACATTTAAATTTTTTTAATTGCATAAATGGGCGGTATTTTATTCAGAATTAATAGTTTTTTACATGGACCGAATAAAAAGTTTTTTACATGGACAAAAAATTCGTTTAATTTTTTCCCATTAAATACTAGAATTATAGAAAAGTACTTTGCGAAAAGAATCGGCAGTAGGACGGAAACGGGTTGACCTCCGATTAGTTTTTTGCTAATAACTCTTGCATCCTTCGACCGATTTCTTCGACTAAGAGCTCGATGGAAAGCTTATCTGTTCCTCTTTCAGATTGCATTAACATATTTTACGAAATAAAATTTTTTTGATCAATACTAAAATATCCTCGAAATCATTGAAGAATAAGTACCTTATCAGTCGAAAATATGCCCTATATAATAAGAGACATTTAAATTTTTTAATTACATTAATGGACAGCATTTTATTCAGAATTAATAGTTTTTTACATGGACAAAAAATTCGCTTTATTTGTTTTCATTAAATACTAGAACTATAGAAAAGTTCTTTGAGAAAAGAATCGGCAGTAGGACGGAATCGTGTTGACCACCGATTAGTTTTTTGCTAATAACTCTTGCATCCTTCGACCGATTTCTTCGACTAAGAGCTCGATGGAAAGCTTATTTGTTCTTTTTCAGATGGCATTAACATATTTTACGAAAAGTCACAAGAAATAAAATTTTTTGATCAAAACCAAAATATCCTCGAAATCATTGAAAAAGAAGTAGCTTATCAGACGAAAATATGACTTATCTAATAAGACACATTTAAATTTTTTTAATTGCAGAATGGACGGCATTTTATTCAGAATTAATAGTTTTTTACATGGACAAAAAATTCGCTTAATATTTTTCCATTTAATACTAGAACTATAGAAAAGTACTTTGAGAAAAGAATCGGCAGTAGGACGAAATCGTGTTGACCACCGATTAGTTTTTTGCTAATAACTCTTGCATCCTTCGACCGACTTCTTCGACTAAGAGCTCGATGCAAACTTTATCTGTTCTTCTTTCAGATGGCATTAACATATTTTACGAAAAGTCACAAGAAATAAAATTTTTTGGATCAAAACTAAAATATCCTCGAAATCATTGAAAAAGAAGTAGCTTATCAGACGAAAATATGCCTTATCTAATAAGAGACATTTAAATTTTTTTAGTTGCATAAATGGGCGGTATTTTATTCAGAATTAATAGTTTTTTACACGGACAAAGAATTCGCTTAATATTTTTCCAATTAATACTAGAATTATAAAAAAGTACCTTGCGAAAAGAATCGGTAGTAGGACGGAAACGCGTTGACCACCGATTAGTTTTTTGCCAATAACTCTTGCGTCCTTCGACCGACTTCTTCGAACGACTTCTGCGACCGACTTCTTCGACTGAGAGCTCGATGGAAAGCTTATCTGTTCTTCTTTCAGATGACATTAACATATTTTACGAAAAGTCGTAAGAAATACATTTTTTTTTTATCAAAACTAAAATATCCTCGAAATCATTGAAAAAGAAGTAGCTTATCAGACGAAAATATACCTTATCTTATAAGAGACATTTAAATTTTTTTA
The DNA here is from genome assembly GCA_034638295.1 of Phortica okadai. NCBI lineage: Eukaryota > Metazoa > Arthropoda > Insecta > Diptera > Drosophilidae > Phortica > Phortica okadai. Next base: position 23,895,492 of record CM067850.1, on the reverse strand, counting down.
ATTGCATAAATGGGCGGTATTTTATTCAGAATTAATAGTTTTTTACATGGACAGAATAAAAAGTTTTTTACATGGACAAAAAATTCGTTTAATTTTTTCCCAATAAATACTAGAATTATAGAAAAGTACTTTGCGAAAAGAATCGGCAGTAGGACGGAAACGGGTTGACCTCCGATTAGTTTTTTGCTAATAACTCTTGCATCCTTCGACCGATTTCTTCGACTAAGAGCTCGATGGAAAGCTTATCTGTTCCTCTTTCAGATTACATTAACATATTTTACGAAATAAAATTTTTTTGATCAAAACTAAAATATCCTCGAAATCATTGAAGAATAAGTACCTTATCAGACGAAAATATGCCTTATCTAATAGGTAGGTAGGTAGGTTGGTCCGGTGATCCACGAGAGATCTTCACATAGACCGCGTTGGTCCTTAGGGTACCGGTAGTACATAGAGAGCTTAGTTCAAGCAAGTGTGTCCGCTACCAGGTTTGCTTTGAGTGCAAACCTGAGCAGCATGCTGTAGTGTCCTTTCTCCACTGCTTCCAGTGACTCCAGGATCGGCTTGCCTAACAGATCAAGTCTTTGCCTCCCAAGGGCTGGACACTGGCATATAAGATGCTCCAGTGTTTCTCTCACTTCAGGTTCTCTGCATTTCCTGCAGCCATCGTCCCGTGTAAGGCCCATCTTTTTAGCATGAACTGCTGTCAAACAGTGCCCCGTCAGCAGGCCTACTAATAGCCGACACTTGGCCCTTTCCAGAGACAGTAGGAACTTCGTACGCTTGGCGCACGCACCTCCACACAACTTCCTGGTTAGTTTGCACGTGGTCGTGTCTCTCCATGCACGATCTACGTGTCTCTTGCATTCTTCTGTGATGCTGCCATACAGACATCTTATGGGCACCCCCATGGGTTGCGCTACATCGCTTGGCAGTTGGGCGCCCTCTTTGGCCAGCCTGTCCGCCATTTCGTTTCCATCTATGTCCTGATGGCTGGGAACCCAGTATAACCTTACCCTCCTGCCACTGCGCAAGGCCCTTACTGCCTTCCTGCTTTCCAGCACACATTTGGAACTTATGGTGGCGGATGCCATCGCCCTCAACGCCGCTTGGCTATCCACCAGTATATTCACTCTGTTTATACTTACATCTAATGATGCGCCTATCTCTGCAGCCTTCCCTATGGCAAACACCTCAGCCTGGAAGATGCAGCTCTGATCCGGCAGCCTGTAGAAATGGCTCTCGCCACTCTCCATGCAGTAAACCGCCGCACCTACACCACATTCCATCTTGGATCCGTCAGTGTATATGTTTACTGTTCTTGGCCTTCTTCTCTGGCATTTCTGCCACTCATTGGGGCTCAGGGAAACCTTGACTATCGTTTCGAATTGGGAGATTGGTACCAAATAGTCCGACTCCCTCATTACACTATTCGTTTTTGCACAATGTCCCTGGGCACACCGCACGAGATTGCCTGTCACAGCCAGACGCTGCAGCGTCCGTTGGGCAGTCATCCTCGCCTGTACCTCTACGGGAAATATGTTTAGAAGCGTCTCTAACGCCTTACTTGCGGTTGTTCTCAGCGCCCCAGTGATACATAACATCGCCTGACGCTGCGCTTTGGCGAGCGCATTTGCGTACGTTCGTTTCTGGAGGGCATGCCACCACACGCATACCCCGCAGAGCATCGTTGGCTGCACCACTGCTGTGAAGATCCAATGCATCAGTCGGGGGGAGAGACCCCATCTGCTGCCTAGCATCTTCTTAGATGCATAGAGCGCTACAGTTGCCCTCTTCACCCTCTCTTCAACTTGGAGCTTCCACATCAGTTTACTGTCCAACACGACTCCGAGGTACTTCGTGTGTGTTACCGGTTTTAGCCTCACACCGTTTAGCTTTGGTGGTATCCATTTAGGAACTTTGTACCTTCTAGTGAACAATACTAGCTCGGTTTTATCTGGATTTATGGACAGGCCTGCTCCTTCCGCCCACCTCGACACTTCCTTAAGTGTTGTGCCCATGACTTCACTGACCGTGGCTGGACAGCGTCCCGTAATAATCAAGCTTATGTAGTCGGCATAGGCTGTAATCTTGGAAGCGCTACCTGCCATGGTTATGAGTAGTTCGTTCACGACAAGGTTCCACAGCAACGGCGATAGCACCCCTCCCTGTGGGGTGCCCCTGTGTGCATCCTTCATGTTTTTAGCATGAAGGACGTCAGACTGATAGGTCTGAAGTCCTTGGGGTACAGGTGGCTGCATTTCCCCGCTTTTGGTAGGAAGACCACTCTCGCCGTTCTCCACGGCTTTGGTACGTACCTTAGTTGAACACACTTCTTAAAGATCGCAGTCACCCAGGGTACCACTGCATTCTTCGCTTTCTGAAGCATAGCCGGGAAGATCCCATCTAGCCCTGGCGATTTGTACGCTTCGAATGAGTCAATTGCTCATTGGACCTTACTTCTCGTTATCAGTCCTTCCGGTAAATGGCTTTGGGTGGGCTCACGGCCCTCGACCATGCCTTCTATCTCAGTCACTGCTGAACACCGTGGAAAATGCTGTTCTAGAAGAGACTCCAGCGCCTCTTCACAGCCATCTGCCCAGTTACCATCTGCTTTCCGAAGTTGACTCTCCATCGCCGGAGCGCTGGAGAGTATCTTCCTGAGCCTCGCGGTTTCCGCAGTCCTTTCCAAGTTTGAGCAGGAATCCCTCCAGGAGGACCTTCTCGCTCTATGAATTAAATTCTTATACAGTCTAAGTCTGTCCTTATACTCTAGCCGTATCATATCATCGTCCACGACTTTGGTTGCCTTAAACAGCTCCTTCAAATCCCTTCTCATCTCTGCGAGTTCTTTGTTCCACCAGACCGGAAGAGAACGTCGCCTAGGGAGAGTGGGTTTGCATGCTTCTTTATATGCACTGTTCAGTGTGCCGGTCAGGACATTTAGACCTCTCTCTATGTCCTTCACAGTTTTCACACCCCTGCAGTTTGGGAGTCTGCTCTTCACTAACGTACCATAGAGCGCTCAGTCCGTATTTCTGGGATTCCGACAAAGCCCAGCCGGGCGCTCCGTTGAAAGCATCAGCTTAAAGCTGATGTACCTATGGTCCGAGAATGATGGCTGATCGAGCACCCTCCATTCCCGCACCCTTGGTTTATTCCCGACAATTAGCGTTAAATCAAGTACATTGGCAGAGGTCGGCCCTACATAGGGTTGGCTGTCGGGTGATGTAAATTGAAGTTTTTAGACCTCAGTCCAGAGACCACGTTACCCGACGCAATCCACGGTTCCTGGACTAAGGCCACATCATAGGCTCCTTCCTCCAGCGTCAGAAGGAGCTCAGTGGACGCCACTTTACATTTGTGGAGGTTGAGCTGCAGGATCTTCAGATCCATGTCTGTTGCTCTGTCCCTCCACAAGCGCGACACCTCCCGTGTCCTCCGTCAGGGTGAGGTCTACCATGGCTTCTAGGCCAAGGTCCTTGTCAACCTCCCCTGCTTCTAGCGTGTTGTCGTTGCCGTCGGTAGGATGGCGCTTCTTGAGGCGAAGGTACACACAACCTAGGCCCCACGCCATCTTCCCCTTCCTCTCATACAAGGCGTCCTCAGACTCCTTGTTGATTGCTAGGATGTAGTGCTGGCCGCCATCCGTATTGGGAGTTGGCTCCGACACGTACAGTATCCTCCAATCCGCCGTCGGGACATCAGGATTTTGCTTCTGGAGCAGCTTTAGCGCAGTCTCCTTCGGCAGTACCCTTGGGATGTACACTTTCGCCTTAGGTGGGGCCGGGATGCTAGTCCGGTCCACCACCTCCTGCTTGGCGTTCTCCCAAAGGCCCTGTAACGTCGGGACCACACCCTTCAGCCACTCCAGCGTAGGATCGTCCTTGCAGCGTAGGACTTTGACGCTACTGGTCCACCCCGACCCATCAAATGATGGCATTGGGGCGTCCGGCGACGTCTCCATCCTCTCCACAAGGGCGTTCAGCAGCTTTTCCTCCACTCTCTTCCACTGCTCTTGCGTTATCTTTCCGAGTGGATCCGTTCTGTCGATGAGGGCAACGACCAAGTGTCGTTTGGCCACATCACTAGCGGACTCCACTCGTTCGTGTGATACCGCGTGGCTCGCCTTCTTGGGCCCCTTGCTCACACGCGTATCCGTCTCACCCGACCTCTGCCGCTTCGTCAAGGCCTCCTCCAGAGCATTTGCGCTCCTGCCATCTGACGCTACAGCCCTTGGGTCGTCACCGAAATACTTCCGGCCCTCGAGCACTTGTTGTTTTGCCCAGGCCAGCCGCTCTTGCTCGACGGGAGTGAGACGCGCTACATCTTGTAGCCTTCTGCAGATGCCCAGCGCCGCCTTATACTTCGCTTTCTCTCTCTGCCCTTCACGCGACTTAACCCTGAACCCGTCCCTTATTGGGGAAACAGCGACCAAAGGTTTAGTCGGCGACGACAGTAGGATCGCCTCCTCTATTATGTGTTTGCCGACACAACGCTCTCCAGGTCCGAGTCCGACTCGACCACAGCCCTTGAGCGTTGCATCGCTGCGTTTTTGGAAGTGGTCGGCTTCTCGGCCGCACCAACCTCCGTCCCGGCAGTAGCTCTACAACAGTTGGGGCCTGCTCCCACCACAACCGAGGTGTGACCGCTGGCGACACGCAGAGGGGTTTGCACCCCTCCGAGCCCGCCGGTGGTAGCAGTCACGCCTCCCACCGACGTTTGGGCTGACATCCCAGCCCTTGTTTCGTCTTTAGTCTTCTCCATACTGATTTATTATTCTGGGAATCACCCTTAGCGTTTATGGTCTACCGCCAGACACCTCGAGCCCATGGCCCCAACCCCGATCCCACCTCAGACCTTCTAGGGTCCGGGCATGGGGTCAGTGTTGGGTCCTCAGCTGGGCACTGCCAGCCGGGTGTTTGCGCGGCGAACGTAGCTACCTCCGACTGACAGTGCCCATTGCCCAGCCGGCACCCTCGTGGAGGGTTCAGACCGAGGATTTTTTTGCCAGCCGCCTTATCTAATAAGAGACATTTAAATTTTTTAATTGCATTAATGGACAGCATTTTATTCAGAATTAATAGTTTTTTACATGGACAAAAAATTCGCTTTATTTGTTTTCATTAAATACTAGAACTATAGAAAAGTACTTTGAGAAAAGAATCGGCAGTAGGACGGAATCGTGTTGACCACCGATTAGTTTTTTGCTAATAACTCTTGCATCCTTCGACCGATTTCTTCGACTAAGAGCTCGATGGAAAGCTTATTTGTTCCTTTTCAGATGGCATTAACATATTTTACGAAAAGTCACAAGAAATAAAATTTTTTTGATCAAAACCAAAATATCCTCGAAATCATTGAAAAAGAAGTAGCTTATCAGACGAAAATATGCCTTATCTAATAAGACACATTTAAATTTTTTTAATTGCAAAATGGACGGCATTTTATTCAGAATTAATAGTTTTTTACATGGAGAAAAAAATCGCTTAATATTTCTCCATTTAATACTAGAACTATAGAAAAGTACTTTGAGAAAAGAATCGGCAGTAGGACGAAATCGTGTTGACCACCGATTAGTTTTTTGCTAATGACTCTTGCATCCTTCGACCGACTTCTTCGACTAAGAGCTCGATGCAAAGTTTATCTGTTCTTCTTTCAGATGGCATTAACATATTTTACGAAAAGTCGTAAGAAATAAATTTTTTTTTTATCAAAACTAAAATATCCTCGAAATCATTGAAAAAGAAGTAGCTTATCAGACGAAAATAGGCCTTATCTTATAAGAGACATTTAAATTTTTTTAATTGCATAAATGGGCGGTATTTTATTCAGAATTAATAGTTTTTTACATGGAATGGAAAATTCGTTTAATTTTTTCCCATTAAATACAAGAATTATAGAAAAGTACTTTGCGAAAAGAATCGGCAGTAGGACGGAAACGTGTTGACCTCCGATTAGTTTTTTGCTAATAACTCTTCCATCCTTCGACGGATTTCTTCGACTCAGAGCTCGATGGAAAGCTTATCTGTTCCTCTTTCAGATTGCATTAACAAAATATCCTCGAAATCATTGAAAAAGAAGTAGCTTATCAGACGAAAATATACCTTATCTTATAAGAGACATTTACATTTTTTTAATTGCATAAATGGGCGGTATTTTATTCAGAATTAATAGTTTTTTACATGGACAGAATTAAAAGTTTTTTACATGGACAAAAAATTCGTTTAATTTTTTCCCATTAAATACTAGAATTATAGAAAGGTACTTTGCGAAAAGAATCGGCAGTAGGACGGAACCGTGTGGACCCCCGATTAGTTTTTTGCTAACAACTCTTGCATCCATCGACCGATTTCTTCGACTAAGAGCTCGATGGAAAGCTTATCTGTTCCTCTTTCAGATTGCATTAACAAAATATCCTCGAAATCATTGAAAAAGAAGTAGCTTATCAGACGAAAATATACCTTATCTTATAAGAGACATTTAAATTTTTTTAATTGCATAAATGGACGGCATTTTATTCAGAATTAATAGTTTTTTACATGGACAAAAAAATCGCTTAATATTTTTCCAATTAATACTAGAATTAAAGAAAAGTACCTTGCGCAAAGAATTGGTAGTAGGACGGAAACGCGTTGACCACCGATTAGTTTTTTGCCAATAACTCTTGCGTCCTTCGACCGACTTCTTCGACCGACTTCTTCGACCGACTTCTTTGACTGAGAGCTCGATGGAAAGCTTATCTGTTCTTCTTTCAGATGGCACTAACATATTTTACGAAAAGTCGTAAGAAATAATTTTTTTTTTTATCAAAACTAAAATATTCTCGAAATCATTGAAATAGAAGTAGCTTATCAGACGAAAATATACCTTATCTTCTAAGAGACATTTAAATTTTTTTAATTGCATAAATGGGCGGTATTTTATTCAGAATTAATAGTTTTTTACATGGACAGAATTAAAAGTTTTTTACATGGACAAAAAATTCGTTTAATTTTTTTCCATTAAATAATAGAATTATAGAAAAGTACTTTGCGAAAAGAATCGGCAGTATGACGGAAACGTGTTGACCTCCGATTAGTTTTTTGCTAATAACTCTTGCATCCTTCGACCGATTTCTTCGACTAAGAGCTCGATGGAAAGCTTATCTGTTCCTCTTTCAGATTGCATTAACATATTTTACGAAATAAAATTTTTTTGATCAAAACTAAAATATCCTCGAAATCATTGAAGAAGAAGTACCTTATCAGACGAAAATATGCCTTATCTAATAAGACACATTTAAATTTTTTTATTTGCAAAATGGACGGCATTTTATTCAGAATTAATAGTTTTTTACATGGACAAAAAATTCGCTTAATATTTTTCCATTTAATACTAGAATTATAGAAAAGTACTTTGCGAAAAGAATCGGCAGTAGGACGGAATCCTTTTGACCACCGACTAATTTTTTGCTAATATTTCTTGCATCCTTCGACCGACTTCTTCGACGAAGAGCTCGATGGAAAGCTTATCTGTTCCTCTTTCAGATGGCATTAACATATTTCACGAAAAGTCATAAGAAATACAATTTTTTTGATCAAAACTAAAATATCCTCGAAATCATTGAAGAAGAAGTACGTTTTCAGACGAAAATATGCCTTATCTAATATGAGACATTAAAATTTTTTTAATTGCAAAAATGGGTGGCATTTTATTCAGAATTAATAGTTTTTTAGCTTATCAGACGAAAATATACCTTATCTTATAAGAGACATTTACATTTTTTTAATTGCATAAATGGGCGGTATTTTATTCAGAATTAATAGTTTTTTACATGGACAGAATTAAAAGTTTTTTACATGGACAAAAAATTCGTTTAATTTTTTCCCACTAAATACTAGAATTATAGAAAGGTACTTTGCGAAAAGAATCGGCAGTAGGACGGAACCGTGTGGACCCCCGATTAGTTTTTTGCTAATAACTCTTGCATCCATCGACCGATTTCTTCGACTAAGAGCTCGATGGAAAGCTTATCTGTTCCTCTTTCAGATTGCATTAACAAAATATCCTCGAAATCATTGAAAAAGAAGTAGCTTATCAGACGAAAATATACCTTATCTTATAAGAGACATTTAAATTTTTTTAATTGCATAAATGGACGGCATTTTATTCAGAATTAATAGTTTTTTACATGGACAAAAAATTCGCTTAATATTTTTCCAATTAATACTAGAATTAAAGAAAAGTACCTTGCGCAAAGAATTGGTAGTAGGACGGAAACGCGTTGACCACCGATTAGTTTTTTGCCAATAACTCTTGCGTCCTTCGACCGACTTCTTCGACCGACTTCTTCGACCGACTTCTTCGACCGACTTCTTCGACTGAGAGCTCGATGGAAACCTTATCTGTTCTTCTTTCAGATGGCACTAACATATTTTACGAAAAGTCGTAAGAAATAATTTTTTTTTTTATCAAAACTAAAATATTCTCGAAATCATTGAAATAGAAGTAGCTTATCAGACGAAAATATACCTTATCTTATAAGAGACATTTAAATTTTTTTAATTGCATAAATGGGCGGTATTTTATTCAGAATTAATAGTTTTTTACATGGACAGAATTAAAAGTTTTTTACTTGGACAAAAAATTCGTTTAATTTTTTCCCATTAAATAATAGAATTATAGAAAAGTACTTTGCGAAAAGAATCGGCAGTAAGACGGAAACGTGTTGACCTCCGATTAGTTTTTTGCTAATAACTCTTGCATCCTTCGACCGATTTCTTCGACTAAGAGCTCGATGGAAAGCTTATCTGTTCCTCTTTCAGATTGCATTAACATATTTTACGAAATAAAATTTTTTTGATCAAAACTAAAATATCCTCGAAATCATTGAAGAAGAAGTACCTTATCAGACGAAAATATGCCTTATCTAATAAGACACATTTAAATTTTTTTATTTGCAAAATGGACGGCATTTTATTCAGAATTAATAGTTTTTTACATGGACAAAAAATTCGCTTAATATTTTTCCATTTAATACTAGAATTATAGAAAAGTACTTTGCGAAAAGAATCGGCAGTAGGACGGAATCCTTTTGACCACCGACTAATTTTTTGCTAATATTTCTTGCATCCTTCGACCGACTTCTTCGACGAAGAGCTCGATGGAAAGCTTATCTGTTCCTCTTTCAGATGGCATTAACATATTTCACGAAAAGTCACAAGAAATACAATTTTTTTGATCAAAACTAAAATATCCTCGAAATCATTGAAGAAGAAGTACGTTTTCAGACGAAAATATGCCTTATCTAATATGAGACATTAAAATTTTTTTAATTGCAAAAATGGGTGGCATTTAATTCAGAATTAATAGTTTTTTACATGGACAAAAAATTCGTTTAATTTTTTCACATTAAATACTAGAATTATAGAAAAGTACTTAGCGAAAAGAATCGGCAGTAGGACGGAATCGTGTTGACCACCGATTAGTTTTGTGCTAATAACTCTTGCATATTTCGACCGACTTCTTCGACTAAGAGGTCGATGGAAAGCTTATCTGGCATTTTATTCAGAATTAATAGTTTTTTACATGGACAAAAAATTGGTTTAATTTTTTCCCATTAAATACTAGAATTATAGAAAAGTACTTTGCGAAAAGAATCGGTAGTAGGACGGAAACGTGTTGACCACCGATTAGTTTTTTGCTAATAACTCTTGCATCCTTCGATCCTTTCTTCGACTAAGAGCTCGATGGAAAGCTTATTTGTTCCTTTTCAGATGGCATTAACATATTTTACGAAAAGTCATAAGAAATAAAATTTTTTTTTATCAAAACTAAAATATCCTCGAAATCATTGAAAAAGAAGTACCTTATCAGACGAAAATATGCCTTATTTAATAAGAGACATTTAAATTTTTTTAATTGCATAAATGGACGGCATTTTATTCAGAATTAATAGTTTTTTACATTGACAAACAATTCGTTTAATTTTTTCCCATTAAATACTAGAATTATAGAAAAGTACTTTGCGAAAAGAATCGGTGGTAGGACGGAAACGTGTTGACCACCGATTAGTTTTTTGCTAATAACTCTTGCATCCTTCGACCGACTTCTTCGACTAAGAGCTCGATGGAAAGTTTATCTGTTCCTCTTTCAGATGGCATTAACATATTTTAAGAAAAGTCATAAGAAATAAAATCAATCAAATGGATCAATGGGTGGCATTTTATTCAGAATTAATAGTTTTTTACATGGACAAAAAATTGGTTTAATTTTTTCTCATTAAATACTAGAATTACAGAAAAGTACTTTGCGAAAAGAATCGGCAGTAGGACGGAAACGTGTTGACAACCGATTAGTTTTTTGCTAATAACTCTTGCATCCTTCGACCGATTTCTTCGACTAAGAGCTCGATGGAAAGCATATCTGTTCCTCTTTCAGATGGCATTAACATATTTTACGAAAAGTCGTAAGAAATAAAATCTTTTTTAACTAAAATATCCTCGAAATCATTGAAAAAGAAAACATTTTAATATTTTTAATTGCATAAATGGGCGGTATTTTATTCAGAATTAATAGTTTTTTACATGGGCAGAATTAATAGTTTTTTACATGGACAAAAAATTCGTTTAATTTTTTCCCATTAAATACTAGAATTATAGAAAAGTACTTTGCGAAAAGAATCGGCAGTAGGACGGAAACGTGTTGACCACCGATTAGTTTTTTGCTAAAAACTCTTGCATCCTTCGACCGACCTATCTGTTCCTCTTTCAGATGGCATTAACATATTTTACGAAAAGTCGTAAGAAATACAATTTTTTTGATCAAAACTAAAATATCCTCGATATCGTTGAAGAAGAAGTACCTTATCAGACGAAATATGCCTTATCTAATATGACACATTAAAATTTTTTTAATTGCATAAATGGGTGGCATTTTATTCAGAATGAATAGTTTTTTGCATGGACAAAAAATTCGTTTAATTTTTTCCCATTAAATACTAGAATTATAGAAAAGTACCTTGCGAAAAGAATCGGTAGTAGGACGGTAACGCGTTGACCACCGATTAATTTTTTGCCAATAACTCTTGCATCCTTCGACCGACTTCTTCGACTGAGAGCTCGATGGAAAGCTTATCTGTTCCTCTTTCATATGGCATTAACATATTTCTCGAAAAGTCATAAGAAATAAAATTTTTTTGACCAAAACTAAAATATCCTCGAAATCATTGAAGAAGAAGTACCTTTTCAGACGAAAATATGCCTTGTCTAATATGAGACATTAAAATTTTTTAATTGCATAAATGGGTGGCATTTTATTCAGAATTAATAGTTTTTTACATGGACAAAAATTCGTTTAATTTTTTTCCATTAAATACTAGAATTATAGAAAAGTACTTAGCGAAAAGAATCGGTAGTAGGACGGAATCGTGTTGTCCACCAATTAGTTTTGTGCTAATAACTCTTGCATATTTCGACCGACTTCTTCGAATAAGAGCTCGATGGAAAGCTTATCTGGCATTTTATTCAGAATTAATAGTTTTTTACATGGACAAAAAATTCGTTTAATTTTTTCCCATTAAATACTAGAATTATAGAAACGTACTTTGCGAAAAGAATCGGCAGTAGGACGGAAACGTGTTGACCACCGATTAGTTTTTTGCTAATAACTCTTGCATCCTTCGACCGACTTCTTCGACTAAGAGCTCGATGGAAAGCTTATTTGTTCCTTTTCGGATGGAATTAACATATTTTACGAAAAGTCATAAGAAATAAAATTTTTTTTTATCAAAACTAAAATATCCTCGAAATCATTGAAAAAGAAGTACCTCATCAGACGAAAATATGCCTTATCTAATATGAGACATTTAAATTTTTTTAATTGCATAAATGGACGGCATTTTATTCAGAATTAATAGTTTTTTACATGGACAAAAAATTCGTTTAATTTTTTCCCATTAAATACTAGAATTATAGAAAAGTACTTTGCGAAAAGAATCGGTAGTAGGACGGAAACGTGTTGTCCACCGATTAGTTTTTTGCTAATAACTCTTGCATCCTTCGACCGATTTCTTCGACTAAGAGCTCGATGGAAAGCATATCTATTCCTTTTCAGATGGCATTAATATATTTTACGAAAAGTCATAAGAAATAAAATTTTTTTGATCAAAACTCAAATATCCTCGAAATCATTGAAAAAGAAGTACCTTATCAGACGAAAATATGCCTTATCTAATAAGATACATTTAAATTTTTTTAATTGCATAAATGGACGGCATTTTATTCAGAATTAATAGTTTTTTACATGGACAAAAAATTGGTTTAATTTTTTCCCATTAATAACTAGAATTATAGAAAAGTACTTTGCGAAAAGAATCGGTAGTAGGACGGAAACGTGTTGTCCACCGATTAGTTTTTCGCTAATAACTCTTGCATCCTTCGACCGATTTCTTCGACTAAGAGCTCGATGGAAAGTTTATCTGTTCCTCTTTCAGATGGCATTAACATATTTTAAGAAAAGTCATAAGAAATAAAATCAATCAAATGGATTAATGGGTGGCATTTTATTCAGAATTAATAGTTTCTTACATGGACAAAAAATTGGTTTAATTTTTTTCCATTAAATACTAGAATTATAGAAAAGTACTTTGAGAAAAGAATCGGCAGTAGGACGGAATCGTGTTGACCACCGATTAGTTTTTTGCTTTTTACATGGACAGAATTAAAAGTTTTTTACATGGACAAAAAATTGGTTTAATTTTTTCCCATTAAATACTAGAATTACAGAAAAGTACTTTGCGAAAAGAATCGGCAGTAGGACGGAAACGTGTTGACCACCGATTAGTTTTTTGCTAATAACTCTTGCATCCTTCGACCGACTTCTTCGACTAAGAGCTCGATGGAAAGCTTATCTGTTCCTCTTTCAGATGGCATTAACATATTTTACGAAAAGTCGTAAGAAATACAATTTTTTTGATCAAAACTAAAATATCCTCGATATCGTTGAAGAAGAAGTACCTTATAAGACGAAATATGCCTTATCTAATATGAGACATTAAAATTTTTTTAATTGCATAAATGGGTGGCATTTTATTCAGAATAAATAGTTTTTTGCCTGGACAAAAAACTCCTTTAATTTTTTCCCATTAAATACTAGAATTATAGAAAAGTACCTTGCGAAAAGTATCGGTAGTAGGACGGAAACGCGTTGACCACCGATTAGTTTTTTGCCAATAACTCTTGCGTCCTTCGACCGACTTCTTCGACTGAGAGCTCGATGGAAAACTTATCTGTTCCTATTTCAGATGGCATTAACATATTTTACGAAAAGTCACAAGAAATAAAATTTTTTTGATCAAAACCAAAATATCCTCGAAATCATTGAAAAAGAAGTAGCTTATCAGACGAAAATATGCCTTATCTAATAAGAGACATTTAAATTTTTTTAATTGCAAAATGGACGGCGTTTTATTCAGAATTAATAGTTTTTTACATGGACAAAAAATTCGCTTAATATTTTTCCATTTAATACTACACTATAAAAAAGTACTTTGAGAAAAGATTCGGCAGTAGGACGGAGTCGTGTTGACCACCGATTAGTTTTTTGCTAATAACTCTTGCATCCTTCGACCGACTTCTTCGACTAAGAGCTCGATGCAAAGTTTATCTGTTCTTCTTTCAGATGGCATTAACATATTTTACGAAAAGTCGTAAGAAATAAATTTTTTTTTGATCAAAACTAAAATATCCTCGAAATCATTGAAAAAGAAGTAGCTTATCAGACGAAAATAGGCCTTATCTTATAAGAGACATTTAAATTTTTTTAATTGCATAAATTAATTCAGAATTAATAGTTTTTTACATGGAATGGAAAATTCGTTTAATTTTTTCCCATTAAATACTAGAATTATAGAAAAGTACTTTGCGAAAAGAATCGGCAGTAGGACGGAATCCTGTTGACCACCGACTAATTTTTTGCTTTTATTTCTTGCATCCTTCGACCGACTTCTTCGACGAAGAGCTCGATGGAAAGCTTATCTGATCCTCTTTCAGATGGCGTTAACATATTTCACGAAAAGTCATAAGAAATAAAATTTTTTTGATCAAAACTAAAATATCCTCGAAATCATTGAAGAAGAAGTACCTTTTCAGACGAAAATATGCCTTATCTAATATGAGACATTAAAATTTTTTTAATTGCATAATGGGTGGGATTTTATTCAGAATTAATAGTTTTTTACATGGACAAGAAATTCGTTTAAATTTTTCCCATTAAATACTAGAATTATAGAAAAGTACTTAGCGAAAAGAATCGGCAGTAGGACGGAATCGTGTTGTCCACCGATTAGTTTTGTGCTAATAACTCTTGCATATTTCGACCGACTTCTTCGAATAAGAGCTCGATGGAAAGCTTATCTGGCATTTTATTCAGAATTAATAGTTTTTTACATGGAGAAAAAATTCGTTTAATTTTTTCCCATTAAATACTAGAATTATAGAAAAGAACTTTGCGAAAAGAATCGGCAGTTGGGCGGAATCGTGTTGACCACCGATTAGTTTTTTGCTAATAACTCTTGCATCCTTCGACCGACTTCTTCGACTAAGAGCTCGATGGAAAGCTTATCTGATCTTCTTTCAGATGGAATTAACATATTTTACGAAAAGTCATAAGAAATAAAATTTTTTTTGATCAAAACTAAAATATCCTCGAAATCATTGAAAAAGAAGTACCTCATCAGACGAAAATATGCCTTATCTAATATGAGACATTTAAATTTTCTTAATTGCATAAATGGACGGCATTTTATTCAGAATTAATAGTTTTTTACATGGACAAAAAATTCGTTTAATTCTTTCCCATTAAATACTAGAATTATAGAAAAGTACTTTGCGAAAAGAATCGGTAGTAGGACGGAAACGTGTTGTCCACCGATTAGTTTTTTGCTAATAACTCTTGCATCCTTCGACCGACTTCTTCGACTAAGAGCTCGATGCAAAGTTTATCTGTTCTTCTTTCAGATGGCATTAACATATTTTACGAAAAGTCGTAAGAAATAAATTTTTTTTTGATTAAAACTAAAATATCCTCGAAATCATTGAAAAAGAAGTAGCTTATCAGCCGAAAATAGGCCTTATCTTATAAGAGACATTTAAATTTTTTTAATTGCATAAATTAATTCAGAATTAATAGTTTTTTACATGGAATGGAAAATTAGTTTAATTTTTTACCATTAAATACTAGAATTATAGAAAAGTACTTTGCGAAAAGAATCGGCAGTAGGACGGAATCCTGTTGACCACCGACTAATTTTTTGCTTTTATTTGTTGCATCCTTCGACCGACTTCTTCGACGAAGAGCTCGATGGAAAGCTTATCTGATCCTCTTTCAGATGGCATTAACATATTTCATGAAAAGGCATAAGAAATAAAATTTTTTTGATCAAAACTAAAATATCCTCGAAATCATTGAAGAAGAAGTACCTTTTCAGACGAAACTATGCCTTATCTAATACGAGACATTAAAATTTTTTTAATTGCATAAATGGGTGCCATTTTATTCAGAATTAAAAGTTTTTTACATGGACAGAATTAAAAGTTTTTTACATGGACAAAAAATTGGTTTAATTTTTTCCCATTAAATACTAGAATTATAGAAAAGTACTTTGCGAAAAGAATCGGCAGTAGGATGGAAACGTATTGACCACCGATTAGTTTTTTGCTAATAACTCTTGCATCCTTCGACCGATTTCTTCGACTAAGAGCTCGATGGAAAGCTTATCTGTTCCTCTTTCAAATGGCATTAACATATTTTACGAAAAGTCGTAAGAAATAAAATCTTTTTTGAGCAAAACTAAAATATCCTCGAAATCATTGAAAAAGAAGACATTTTAATATTTTTAATTGCATAAATGGGCGGTATTTTATTCAGAATTATCAGACGAAAATATGCCTTATCTAATAAGAGACATTTAAATTTTTTTAATTGCATAAATGGACGCCATTTTATTCAGAATTAATAGTTTGTTACATGGACAAAAAATTCGTTTAATTTTTTCCCATTAAATACTAGAATTATAGAAAAGTACTATGCGAAAAGAATCGGTAGTAGGACGGAAACGTGTTGTCCACCGATTAGTTTTTTGCTAATAACTCTTGCATCCTTCGACCGATTTCTTCGACTTAGAGCTCGATGGAAAGCTTATCTGTTCCTTTTCAGATGGCATTAACATATTTTACGAAAAGTCATAAGAAATAAAATTTGTTTGATCAAAACTGAAATATACTCGAAATCATTGAAAAAGAAGTACCTTATCAGACGAAAATATACCTTATCTAATAAGAGACATTTGAATTTTTTTAATTGCATAAATGGACGGCATTTTATTCAGAATTAATAGTTTTTTACATGGACAAACAATTCGTTTAATTTTTTCCCATTAAATACTAGAATTATAGAAAAGTACTTTGCGAAAAGAATCGGTAGTAGAACGGAAACGTGTTGACCACCGATTAGTTTTTTGCTAATAACTCTTGCATCCCTCGACCGATTTCTTCGACTAAGAGCTCGATGAAAAGCTTATCTGTTCCTCTTTCAGATGGCATTAACATATTTTACGAAAAGTCGTAAGAAATAAAATCTTTTTTGATCAAAACTAAAATATCCTCGAAATCAGTGAAAAGGCTAAAATAAATGGGCGGTATTTTATTCAGAATTAATAGTTTTTTAACATGGGCAGAATTAAAAGTTTTTTACATGAACAAAAAATTCGTTTAATTTTTTCGCATGAAATACTTGAATTATAGAAAAGTACTTTGCGAAGAGAATCGGCAGTAGGACGGAATCGTGTTGACCACCAATTAGTTTTTTGCTAATAACTCTTGCATCCTTCGACCGACTTCTTCGACTAAGAGCTCGATGGAAAGCTTATCTGTTCCTCTTTCAGATGGCATTAACATATTTTACGAAAAGTCGTAAGAAATAAAATTTATTTTCATCAAAACTAAAATATCACCGAAATCATTGAAAATGAAGTACCTTATAAGAAGAAAATATGCCTTATCTAATAAGAGACTAACATTTTTTTAATTGCATAAATGGGCGGCATTTTATTCAGAATTAATAGTTTTTTACATGGGCAGAATTAATAATTTTTTACATGGACAAAAAGTTCGTTTAATTTTTTCCCATTAAATACTAGAATTATAGAAAAGTACTTTGCGAAAAGAATCGGCAGTCGGACTGAAACGTCTTGACCACCGAATTGTTTTTTGCTAATAACTCTTGCATCCTTCGACCGATTTCTTCGACTAAGAGCTCGATGGAAAGCTTATCTGGCATTTTATTCAGAATTAATAATTTTTTACATGGACAAAAAATTCGTTTAATTTTTTCCCATTAAATACTAGAATTATTAAAAAGTACTTTGCGAAAAGAATCGGCAGTAGGACGGAAACGTGTTGACCACCGATTAGTTTTTTGCTAATAACTCTTGCATCCTTCGACCGATTTCTTCGACTAAGAGCTCGATGGAAAGCTTATCTGTTCCTCTTTCAGATGGCATTAACATATTTTACGAAAAGTCGTAAGAAATAAAATTTTTTTCATCAAAACTAAAATATCACCGAAATCATTGAATATGAAGTACCTTATAAGAAGAAAATATGCCTTATCTAATAAGAGACATTCAAATTTTTTTAATTGCATAAATGGACGGTATTTTATTCAGAATTAATAGTTGTTTACATGGACAAAAAATTCGTTTAATTTTTTCCCATTAAATACTAGAATTATTAAAAAGTACTTTGCGAAAAGAATCGGCAGTAGGACGGAAACGTGTTGACCACCGATTAGTTTTTTGCTAATAACTCTTGCATCCTTCGACCGATTTCTTCGACTAACAGCTCGATGGAAAGCTTATCTGTTCCTCTTTCAGATGGCATTAACATATTTTACGAAAAGTCGTAAGAAATAAAATTTTTTTCATCAAAACTAAAATATCACCGAAATCATTGAATATGAAGTACCTTATAAGAAGAAAATATGCCTTATCTAATAAGAGACATTCAAATTTTTTTAATTGCATAAATGGACGGTATTTTATTCAGAATTAATAGTTGTTTACATGGACAAAAAATTCGTTTAATTTTTTTCCATTAAATACTAGAATTATTGAAAAGTACTTTGCGAAAAGAATCGGCAGTAGGACGGAAACGTGTTGACCACCGATTAGTTTTTTGCTAATAACTCTTGCATCCTTCGACCGATTTCTTCGACTAAGAGCTTGATGGAAAGCTTATCTGTTCCTCTTTCAGATGGCATTAACATATTTTACGAAAAGTCGTAAGAAATAAAATCTTTTTTGATGAAAACTAAAATATCCTCGAAATCATTGAAAAAGAAGACATTTTAATATTTTTAATTGCATAAATGCGCGGTATTTTATTCAGAATTAATAGTTTTTTACATGGGCAGAATTAAAAGTTTTTTACATGGACAAAACATTCGTTTATTTTTTTCCCATTAAATACTAGAATTATAGACAATCGGCAGTAGGACGGAATCGTGTTGACCATCGATTAGTTTTTTGCTAATAACTCTTGCATCCTTCGACCTACTTCTTCGACTAAGAGCTCGATGGAAAGCTTATCTGTTCCTCTTTCAGATGGCATTAACATTTTTTACGAAAAACCATAAGAAATAAAATTTTTTTGATCAAAACTAAAATATCGTCGAAATCATTGAAAAAGAAGTAGCTTATCAGACGAAAATATGCCTTATCTAATATGAGACATTTAAATTTTTTTAATTGCATAAATGGACGGCATTTTATTCAGAATTAATAGTTTTTTACATGGACAAAAAATTCGTTTAATTTTTTCCCATTAAATACTAGAACTATAGAAAAGTACTTTGCGAAAAGAATCGGTAGTAGGACGGAAACGTGTCGACCACCGATTAGTTTTTTGCTAATAACTCTTGCATCCTTCGACCGATTTCTTCGACTAAGAGCTCGATGGAAAGCTTATCTGTTCCTTTTCAGATGGCATTAACATATTTTACGAAAAGTCGTAAGAAATAAAATCTTTTTTGATCAAAACTAAAATATCGTCGAAATCATTGAAAAAGAAGTAGCTTGTCAGACGAAACTATGCCTTATCTAATACGAGACATTAAAATTTTTTTAATTGCATAAATGGGTGCCATTTTATTGAGAATTAAAAGTTTTTTACATGGACAGAATTAAAAGTTTTTTACATGGACAAAAAATTGGTTTAATTTTTTCCCATTAAATACTGGAATTACAGAAAAGTACTTTGCGAAAAGAATCGGTAGTAGGACGGAAACGTGTTGACCACCGATTAGTTTTTTGCTAATAACTCTTGCATCCTTCGACCGATTTCTTCGACTAAGAGCTCGATGGAAAGCTTATCTGTTCCTCTTTCAGATGGCATTAACATATTTTACGAAAAGTCGTAAGAAATAAAATCTTTTTTGATCAAAACTAAAATATCCTCAAAATCATTGAAAAAGAAGACATTTTAATATTTTTAATTGCATAAATGGGCGGTATTTTATTCAGAATTAATAGTTTTTTACATGGGCAGAATTAAAAAATTTTTACATGAACAAAAAATTCATTTAATTTTTTCGCATGAAATACTAGAATTATAGAAAAGTACTTTGCGAAGAGAATCGGCAGTAGGACGGAATCGTGTTGACCACCGATTAGTTTTTTGCTAATAAATCTTGCATCCTTCGACCGACTTCTTCGACTAAGAGCTCGATGGAAAGCTTATCTGTTCCTCTTTCAGATGGCATTAACATATTTTACGAAAAGTCGTAAGAAATAAAATTTTTTTCATCAAAACTAAAATATCACCGAAATCATTGAATATGAAGTACCTTATAAGAAGAAAATATGCCTTATCTAATAAAAAAAAAACTACACACAATAAAAAATACTAATAAACTAATTTTTAAACAATTCCTTAAAACTACTACGTTAATTAATTAACATAAACTTCATAAACAAAATTATCATTTATTTAAATACGTTAGAATACTACGTTTTATAAGGTTAGTAGAGGAGCAGTTCTCAATTAAACTAAAATATCTGTTATAATACCTACATAAAACACGAAACGAGTCATGCTCTAAATATGTCGATCTGCAGGTACTAAGACAGATCGGACTAAAATTTCTAGTTATTCTAGCGGGGACACTGAACTGTATATACGCCAACAATGTAAGGGAGAATATAGAGCCATTTATTAGGTTATGCAAAAACAAAGTACCAAGCATAGTTCTACGACTAGACAATGATGGTAAATTAATAAGCTTCAACCGATTACTATAGGGAGGAAGGTGAACACAGGGGTCCCAGTGTAGATTCCTAAGTGCAAACAGAAGGAACTGTTTCTGAACAGATTCAATTTGGTTCTTATACTTTTCGCACTGAGGATCCCAAACACACGATGCATATTCCAAAATGGGCCGTACTAAAGAAGTGTAAAGCAATTTAGTTGTGTACGGGTCATTAAATTCTTTGGACCATCTTTTGATGAAACCCAGTACGCCTGTAGCCTTATTAACAGACAGCAAAATATGTGAAGCGAAGTGAAGTTTTGGGTCCATCAAAACACCAAGGTCATTGAACTGAGAGATACGTTCAAGGTACAAATTATTTAACTTGTACGAGCAAACAATTAGTTTTTTTCTATAAAATGACATTAGCTTGCATTTATCACTGTTTAACAATAAATTGTTTACAGCACACCATTGTGTGAGAGAGTCAAGATCAGACTGAAGCAGATTCTGCTGATCTATAGAATTAACGGTTAGACATAATTTCACGTCATCAGCATACATTAAAACATGGCAGTGTTTGATCACAGTAGGCAAGTCATTAATAAATATATTAAACAATAAGGGGCCAAGGTGACTACCTTGAGGAACCCCTGAAGTAACAAAAATTCGTCTCGAAACCGATGTCTTAAAAAGAACACATTGTGTTCGAGATTCAAGATACGACGACAGCCAACGGACTAACGATGGTGGAAAACCATAGGTTTCGAGTTTTATTAAAAGCAGAGAGTGACAAACACAATCAAATGCTTTACTGAAATCAGTGTACACAACATCGGTTTGGCAGCCGGACGAGAAATTTCGATTGACAATTGAAGTGAATTCTAATAAGTTAGTTACCGTTGACCGTTTCTTGAGAAAGCCATGCTGAGACAAATTTAGAAGTGATGCCACAAACTGCTGTAGCTGTTCCGTAATGATCTGTTTAAACAGTTTTGGAATAGCACATAGCTTTGCAATGCCTCTGTAATTCGAGATGTCTACCTTACTGCCTTTTTTATAAAGGGGTATAATGTAAGACTCTTTCCAAATTTTGGGTACAATCGAAGAATTTAACGACATGTTAAAAAGCTTACATAATGGAATAAACAACATCTCGGCACAGTGCTTCAAAACGCAACTAGGAACACTATCTGGACCAGCCGTAAAAGATGGTTTAATTAATTTTAAGTGTCTAAGAACAGTTTCATTTTCAATAACCGGCATATTTATATTATTTCGATCATTGATTAAGTATGGGTAAGTACCATTTTGGTATGAATAGTCATTATAGGTGCTTTGGAAAAATTCAGCAAAGAGGTCGGATATCGTTGCATCATCACTTCCTTCCACACCATTGAGTTTCATACATGAAGGAAATGAGTTGGAATTAGACTTATATTTGATGATATTAAAAAAATTTTTTGGATCACGGTAAATATTGGATTTTAATTTAACTAAATATAAATCATAAGTTCTTTTGTTACATAAAGTGAATCTATAGCGAACTTTTGCATAGTTTACATAATCAACAAGAAATCCGGTTCTCTTATATTTTTTAAATAATCTATTTTTTAAGTTCTTTAGACGAGACAATTCTTTTGAAAACCACGGCGGTTTATTTACGTGTGATATTATCTTAACTCTTGGTACGCACAATTTAAGCAGTTTATACATAGTCGCGTTAAAAAACTCTACTGCCCTTTCAATGTTGGACGTGTTATGAATGTATGACCAATCAGTGTTAGAAAGCAAATGACCAAGACGTTAAAAATTGGTTTTTCTGAAGCAAAATACACCATTAGACTTGGAACCAGTAGGATTTTGACGAGGATGTGTTAGTAAGTTTGGTGTAATTGTAAGCTCCAACGTTGGGTGGTAAGAGTCTTCAGGTTGTGAAATTGGAGGGGATCTGCAAAGTGATGCACCCTCAATGTTATTTATGAAAACAAGATCTAGAATACGATTCTTAGAATTTTGTATGCTGTTTATTTGGTTAAACGATGATTCAAGTAAAGAATCAATAAAATCGTTACTAGACAAGGGAGTTACTATATTTGAATTGTCAGATGCAATCCAAGAAATATGAGGGAGGTTGAAGTCTCCACAGACCAGCATCATATCTGAGTCCTTAACCAAGTCTCGAATAGATTGAATAGCGTTTATATGCGCTGAATATACTGATGCTTCTGAATGTGGTGGAATGTAGGAGCACGTAATGGAAACGCGAGTCTTTGCAAGAGTTATTTTAACGCATATCAGCTCAATATCGTAGGTACCTATCACACAAATTTGTTCCGATGTGTGTTGAACAGCGACAGAGATTAAGACTCCACCACCAATTTTGCCAAGACGATCTTTACGAAAAGTAATAAAGCTGTCAGAAAGTAGTTCCGAATTTAAAACATCAGGGCGAAGCCAAGTTTCGACAAAGACAATGATATCAGAAGATAATGAAAAACTTTTCAAATAAAGCGAAGTTAGTTTTGAGTTTAACCCTCTGACATTTTGAAAATTTACCGTCAAAACTGAAGGGGTTCTAGAAGAATTAATTAGTTTTTTGACCCCGAAGGCTTGACCGTGTTTACCGAATTAGAACGGTCTTTAAATTTGAACTCGTGCACAACGCAACCATCAGGCCAGAAATTTGAGTCAACTAAAACGTTGAAGAAGGATTCTGGCACTGAAATTTTAAAAGATGAAATTGATCGCGTTGTGTTAAATTTAAATTTGGAGATTGTTAAATTTGTGACAGATTTCATCTTGGAGCTGATAAAGTGGTTTACATCACTTTCCGAAGTATCAGCTGCTAAGCGTGAAAGAAAAATGAATTTCTTATGGGGCGCATGTGGTACAACAACAAGTTTTTTTGGCTCTTGATCACCACGTGGGAGATTACTTCCAGAAGCAGTATGAATAACTTCGGAAGGAACCGCATTGTTGTTATTGGCAACGGAAGCATATGAAACTTCTGACGCTGTGACAACAATCGGAACATTAGGTGACGGAAGAGGCGAAAAGAAATTCGTGGTCTCATCCGGAAGACTTAAGGTTGTCGGAATAGAAATCTTGAGCGGCGGATGAGGTCTTTTTCGCTTAGGGGAAGGTTCAACTGACTTAAAGCTGGAGAGAGACTTATCAAACGACTTAAATTTTTCGTTAAGTCGCTCGAAATCTTTCGAAATATCCTTATATGCGTTATGCATAAGATTGAGCCACTTGCGTAACTCAATCTCTGATGAACGACAATTTGGACAGCACCAGTGAAGGCCGATGTTCTTCTCCAAAATGTCAGCAATGCGGCCATTTAATTCGGCACATTTTACATGAGCAGTGGACTCGCAGATCCAACATGCCACCAATGCTTCCTTGTCACCCTTTATTGGGCATTTAGGCAAACAGCAAGGCATTGTGATTTTATTTTTTATAAGAAAAAAAAAAGATGTTATAAAAAACGAAAAAGAAATCACTTAAAAATTTTTGTTTTCAAAGGAACCCGTTTGTCACTAAAGGGTTAAAGTACGAAACTCTCTTTTATATAAATGAAATAATCAACCCGCAAGAAAAAGTCTCACCAGATGTTTTGCCAGCAACAAATTATACGTGACAAGTAAACAACAAATGTTAAATTACAATAACAAAATTACTTGTAATTATTTAAAACTTGCAAAACTTACTTATTTTTGTTTGAAAAATAATACAAATTGTTAGTATACACAGGCAGAACAATATTAATACGTTAGTACACTTTTTTTCTTAGTTTCAAACAAAAACCACTGAGGAATTAAGTTAATAGCACGCGACAAATTTTCATGCGACCGACCAAACCGAACACTTGACAAAACTTTTGAGACATTAACATTTTTTTAATTGCATAAATGGGCAGCATTTTATTCAGAATTAATAGTTTTTTACATGGACAAAAAATTCGTTTAATTTTTTCCCATTAAATACTAGAATTATAGAAACGTACTTTGCGAAAAGAATCGGCAGTAGGACGGAAACGTGTTGACCACCGATTAGTTTTTCGCTAATAACTCTTGCATCCTTCGACCGATTTCTTCGACTAAGAGCTCGATGGAAAGCTTATCTGTTCCTTTTCAGATGGCATTAACATATTTTACGAAAAACCATAAGAAATAAAATTTTTTTGATCAAAACTAAAATATCCTCGAAATCATTGAAAAAGAAGTAGCTTATCAGACGAAAATATGCCTTATCTAATATGAGACATTTAAATTTTTTTAATTGCATAAATGGGCGGCATTTTATTCAGAATTAATAGTTTTTTACATGGACAAAAATTCGCTTAATTTTTTCCCATTAAATACTAGAATTATAGAAAAGTACTTTGCGAAAACAATCGGTAGTAGGACGGAAACGTGTTGACCACCGATTAGTTTTTTGCTAATAACTCTTGCATCCTTCGACCGATTTCTTCGACTAAAACTCAATGGAAAGCTTATCTGTTCCTTTTCAGATGGCATTAACATATTTTACGAAAAGTCATAAGAAATAAAATCAATCAAATGGATCAATGGGTGTCATTTTATTCAGAATTAATAGTTTTTTATATGGACAAAAAATTGGTTTAATTTTTTCCCATTAAATACTAGAATTATAGAAAAGTACTTTGAGAAAAGAATTGGCAGTAGGACGGAATCGTGTTGACCACCGATTAGTTTTTTGCTAATAACTCTTGCATCCTTCGACCGACTTCTTCGACTAAGAGCTCGATGGAAAGCTTATCTATTCCTCTTTAAGATGGCATTAACATATTTTACGAAAAGTAGTAAGAAATAAAATCTTTTTTGAACAAAACTCAAATATCCTCGAAATCATTGAAAAAGAAGACATTTTAATATTTTTAATTGCATAAATGGGCGGTATTTTATTCAGAATTAATAGTTTTTTATATGGGCAGAATTAAAAGTTTTTTACATGGACAAAAAATTCGTTTAATTTTTTCCCATTAATTACTGGAATTATTGAAAAGTACTTTGCGAAAAGAATCGGCAGTAGGACGGAAACGTGTTGACCACCGATTAGTTTTTTGCTAATAACTCTTGCATCCTTCGACCGACTTTCTGACTAAGAGATCGATGGAAAGCTTATCTGTTCCTCTTTCAGATGGTATTAACATATTTTACGAAAAGTCATAAGAAATAAAATTTTTTTGATCAATATCCTCGGAATCATTGAAGAAGAAGTACCTTATCAGACGAAAATATGCCTTATCTAATAAGAGACATTTGAATTTTTTAATTGCATAAATAGGCGGCATTTTATTCAGAATTATAAGTTTTTTACTTGGACAAAAAATTCGTTTAATTTTTTGCCATTAAATACTAGAATTATAGAAAAGTACACTGCGAAAAGAATCGGCAGTAGGACGGAATCGTGTTGACCACCGATTAGTATTTTGCTAATAACTCTTGCATCCTTCGACCGACTTCTTCGACTTAGAGCTCGATTGAAAGCTTACCTGTTCCTCTTTAAGATGGCATTAACATATTTCACGAAAAGTCATAAGAGATACAATTTTTTTAATCAAAACTAAAATATACTCGAAATCATTGAAGAAGAGGTACCTTATCAGACGAAAATATGCCTTATCTATTAAGAAACATTTTAATTTTTTTAATTGCATAAATGGGTGGCATTTTATTCAGAATTAATAGTTTTTTACATGGACAAAAAATTCGTTTAATTTTTTCCCATTAAATACTAGAATTATAGAAAAGTACTCTGCAAAAAGAATCGGCAGTAGGACGGAATCGTGTTGACCACCGATTAGTTTTTTGCTAATAACTCTTGCATCCTTCGACCGACTTCTTCGACTTAATGCTCGATGTAAAGCTTATCTGTTCCTCTTTCAGATGGCATTAACATATTTTATGAGAAGTCATAAGAAATAAAATTTTTTTGATCAAAACTAAAATATCCTCGAAATCATTGAAAAAGAAGTAGCTTATCAGACGAAAATATGCCTTATCTAATAAGAGACATTTAAATTTTTTTAATTGCATATATGGACGGCATTTTATTCAGAATTAATAATTTTTTACATGGACAAACAATTCGTTTAATTTTTTCCCATTAAATACTAGAATTATAGAAAAGTACTTTGCGAAAAGAATCGGTAGTAGGACGGAAACGTGTTGACCACCGATTAGTTTTTTGCTAATAACTCTTGCATCCTTCGACCGATTTCTTCGACTAAGAGCTCGATGGAAAGCTTATCTGTTCCTTTTCAGATGGCATTAACATATTTTACAAAAAGTCGTAAGAAATAAAATTTTTTTGATCAAAACTAAAATATCCTCGAAATCATTGAAAAAGAAGTAGCTTATCAGACGAAGATATGCCTTATCTATTAAGAAACATTTTAATTTTTTTAATTGCATAAATGGGTGGCATTTTATTCAGAATTAATAGTTTTTTACATGGACAAAAAATTCGTTGAATTTTTTCCCATTAAATACTAGAATTATAGAAAAGTACTCTGCAAAAAGAATCGGCAGTAGGACGGAATCGTGTTGACCACCGATTAGTTTTTTGCTAATAACTCTTGCATCCTTCGACTGACTTCTTCGACTTAATGCTCGATGTAAAGCTTATCTGTTCCTCTTTCAGATGGCATTAACATATTTTATGAGAAGTCATAAGAAATAAAATTTTTTTGATCAAAACTAAAATATCCTCGAAATCATTGAAAAAGAAGTAGCTTATCAGACGAAAATATGCCTTTTCTAATAAGAGACATTTAAATTTTTTAATTGCATAAATGGACGGCATTTTATTCAGAATTAATAGTTTTTTGCATGGACAAAAAATTCGTTTAATTTTTTCCCATTATATACTAGAATTATAGACAATCGGCAGTAGGACGGAATCGTGTTGGCCACCGATTAGTTTATTACTAATATTTCTTGCATCCTTCGACCGACTTCTTCGACTAAGAGCTCGATAGAAAGTTTATCTGTTCCTCTTTCAGATGGCATTAACATATTTTAAAAAAAAGTCATAAGAAATAAAATCAATCAAATGGATCAATGGGTGGCATTTTATTCAGAATTAATAGTTTTTTACATGGAAAAAAAATTGGTTTAATTTTTTCCCATTAAATACTAGAATTATAGAAAAGTACTTTGAGAAAAGAATCGGCAGTGGGACGGAATCGTGTTGACCACCGATTAGTTTTTTGCTAATAACTCTTGCATCCTTCGACCGACTTCTTCGACTAAGAGCTCGATGGAAAGCTTATCTGTTCCTCTTTCAGATGGCATTAACATATTTTACGAAAAGTAGTTAGAAATAAAATCTTTTTTGATCAAAACTAAAATATCCTGGAAATCATTAAAGAAGAAGTACCTTATCAGACAAAAATATGCCATCTTTCAGATGGCATTAACATATTTTACGAAAAGTTGTAAGAAATAAAATTTTTTTGATCAAAACCAAAATATCCACGAAATCATTGAAAAAGAAGTACCTTATCAGACGAAAATATGCCTTATCTAATAAGAGACATTTAAATTTTTTTAATTGCATAAATAGGCGCCATTTTATTCAGAATGAATAGTTTTTTACATGGACAAAAAATTCGTTTAATTTTTTCCCATTAAATACTAGAATTATAGAAAAGTACTTTGCGAAGAGAATCGGCAGTAGGACGGAATCGTGTTGACCACCGATTAGTTTTTTGCTAATAACTCTTGCATCCTTCGACCGATTTCTTCGACTAAGAGCTCGATGGAAAGCTTATCTGTTCCTCTTTCAGATGGCATTAACATATTTTACGAAAAGTCGTAAAAAAAAAAATTTTTTTTTATAAAAACTAAAATATCCTCGAAATCATTGAAAAAGAAGTAGCTTCACAGACGAAAATATGCCTTATCTTATAAGAGACATTTAAATTTTTTTAATTGCATAAATGGGCGGTATTTTATTCAGAATTAAAAGTTTTTTACATGGACAGAATTAAAAGTTTTTTACATGGACAAAAAATTCGTTTAATTTTTTCCCATTAAATACTAGAATTATAGAAAAGTACTTTGCGAAAAGAATCGGCAGTAGGACAGAATCGTGTTGACCACCGATTAGTTTTGTGCTAATAAATTTTGCATATTTCGACCGACTTCTTCGACTAAGAGCTCGATGGAAAGCTTATCTGTTCCTCTTTCAGATGGTATTAACATATTTTACAAAAAGTCGTAAGATATAAA
Organism: Phortica okadai; assembly: GCA_034638295.1. Lineage (NCBI taxonomy): Eukaryota > Metazoa > Arthropoda > Insecta > Diptera > Drosophilidae > Phortica > Phortica okadai. The sequence goes on along the minus strand of CM067850.1, from coordinate 23,866,939 downwards.
ATTTTTTTGATCGAAACTAAAATATCCTCGAAATCATTGAAGAATAAGTACCTTATCAGACGAATATATGCCTTATCTAATAAGAGACATTTAAATTTTTTTAATTGCATAAATGGGCGGCATTTTATTCAGAATTAATAGTTTTTTACATGGACAAAAAATTCATTTAATTTTTTCCCATTAAATACTAGAATTATAGAAAAGTACTTTGCGAAAAGAATCGACAGTAGTACGGAAACGTGTTGACCACCGATTAGTTTTTTGCTATTAACTCTTGCATCCTTCGACCGACTTCTTCGACTAAGAGCTCGATGGAAAGCTTATCTGTTCCTCTTTCAGATGGCATTAACATATTTCACGAAAAGTCATAAGAAATAAAATTTTTTTGATCAAAACTAAAATATCCTCGACATCATTGAAGAAGAAGTACCTTATCAGACGAAAAAATGCCTTATCTAATAAAAGACATTTAAATTTTTTTAATTGCATAAATGGGTGGAATTTTATTCAGAATTAATAGTTTTTTACATGGACAAAAAATTCATTTAATTTTTTCCCATTAAATACTAGAATTATAGAAAAGTACTTTGCGAAGAGAATCGGCAGTAGGACGGAATCGTGTTGACCACCGATTAGTTTTTTGCTAATAACTCTTGCATCCTTCGACCGATTTCTTCGACTAAGAGCTCGATGGAAAGCTTATCTGTTCCTCTTTCAGGTGGCATTAACATATTTTACGAAAAGTCATAAGAAATACAATTTTTTTTTATCAAAACTAAAATATCCTCGAAATCATTGAAAAAGAAGTAGCTTCACAGACGAAAATATACCTTATCTTATAAGAGACATTTACATTTTTTTAATTGCATAAATGGGTGGCATTTTATTTAGAATTAATAGTTTTTTACATGGACAAAAAATTCGTTTAATTTTTTCCCATTAAATACTAGAATTATAGAAAAGTACTCTGCGAAAAGAATCGGCAGTAGGACAGATCGTGTTGACCACCGATTAGTTTTTTGCTAATAACTCTTGCATCCTTCGACCGACTTCTTCAACTAAGAGCTCGATGGAAAGCTTTTCTGTTTCTCTTTCAGATGGCATTAACATATTTTACGAAAAGTTATAAGAAATAAAATTTTTTTGATCAAAACTAAAATATCCTCGAAATCATTGAAAAAAAAAATAGCTTACCAGACGAAAATATTCCTTATCTCATAAAAGACATTTAAATTTTTTTAATTGAATAAATGGGCGGTATTTTATTCAGAATTAATAGTTTTTTACATGGACAGAATTAAAAGTTTTTTACATGGACAAAAAATTCGTTTAATTTTTTCCCATTAAATACTAGAATTATAATAAAGTACTTTGCGAAGAGAATCGGCAGTAGGACGGAATCGTGTCGACCACCGATTAGTTTTTTGCTAATAACTCTTGCATCCTTCGACCGACTTCTTCGACTAAGAGCTCGATGGAAAGCTTATCTGTTCCTCTTTCAGATGGCATTGACATATTTTACGAAAACTAGTAAGAAATAAAATTTTTTTTTTCATCAAAACTAAAATATCCTCGAAATCATTGAAAAAGAAGTAGCTTCACAGACGAAAATATGCCTTATCTTATAAGAGACATTTAAATTTTTTTAATTGCATAAATGGGCGGTATTTTATTCAGAATTAATAGTTTTTTACATGGACAAAAAATTCATTTAATTTTTTCCCATTAAATACTAGAATTATAGAAAAGTACTTTGCGAAGACAATCGGCAGTAGGACGGAATCGTGTTGACCACCGATTAGTTTTTTGCTAATAACTCTTGCATCCTTCGACCGATTTCTTCGACTTAGAGCTCGATGGAAAGCTTATCTGTTCCTCTTTCAGATGGCATTAACATATTTTACGAAAAGTCGTAAGAAATAAAATTTTTTTTTATCAAAACTAAAATATCCTCGAAATCATTGAAAAAGAAGTAGCTTCACAGACGAAAATATGCCTTATCTTATAAGAGACATTTAAATTTTTTTAATTGCATAAATGGGCGGTATTTTATTCAGAATTAATAGTTTTTTACATGGACAAAAAATTCATTTAATTTTTTCCCATTAAATACTAGAATTATAGAAAAGTACTTTGCGAAAAGAATCGGCAGTAAGACGGAATCGTGTTGACCACCGATTAGTTTTGTGCTAATAAATCTTGCATATTTCGACCGACTTCTTCGACTAAGAGCTCGATGGAAAGCTTATCTGTGCCTATTTCAATTGACATTAACATATTTTACGAAAAGTCATAAGAAATAAAATTTGTTTGACCAAAACTAAAATATCCTCGAAATCATTGAAGAAGAAGCACATTATCAGACGAAAATATGCCTTATCTAACAAGAGGCATTTAAATTTTTTTAATTGCATAAATGGGCGGCATTTTATTCAGAATTAATAGTTTTTTCCATGGACAAAAAATTCATTTAATTTTTTCCCATTAAATACTAGAATTATAGAAAAGTACTTTGCGAAAAGAATCGGCAGTAGGACGGACACGTGTTGACCACCGATTAGTTGTTTGCTAATAACTCTTGCATCCTTCGACCGACTTCTTCGACTAAGAGCTCGATGGAAAGCTTATCTGTTCCTCTTTCAGATGGCATTAACATATTTTACGAAAAGTCATAAGAAATAAAATTTTTTTGATCAAAACTAAAATATCCTCGAAATCATTGAAGAAGAAGTACCTCATCAGATGAAAATATGACTTATCTAATAAGAGGCATTTAAATTTTTTTAATTGCATAAATGGTCGGCGTTTTATTCAGAATTATTAGTTTTTTACATGGACAAAAAATTCGTTTAATTTTTTCCCATTAAGTACTAGAATTATAGAAAAGTACTTTGCGAAAAGAATCAGCAGTAAGACGGAATCGTGTTGACCACCGATTAGTTTTGTGCTTATAAATCTTGCATATTCCGACCGACTTCTTCGACTAAGAGCTCGATGGAAAGCTTATCTGTTCCTATTTCAATTGACATTAACATATTTTACGAAAAGTCATAAGAAATAAAATTTGTTTGACCAAAACTAAAATATCCTCGAAATCATTGAAGAAGAAGCACCTTATCAGACGAAAATATGCCTTATCTAATAAGAGGCATTTAAATTTTTTTAATTGCATAAATGGGCGGCATTTTATTCAGAATTAATAGTTTTTTCCATGGACAAAAAATTCATTTAATTTTTTCCCATTAAATACTAGAATTATAGAAAAGTACTTTGCGAAAAGAATCGGCAGTAGGACGGACACGTGTTGACCACCGATTAGTTGTTTGCTAATAACTCTTGCATCCTTCGACCGACTTCTTCGACTAAGAGCTCGATGGAAAGCTTATCTATTCCTCTTTCAGATGGCATTAACATATTTTACGAAAAGTCATAAAAAATAAAATTTTTTTGATCAAAACTAAAGTATCCTCGAAATCATTGAAAAAGAAGTACCTTATCAGACGAAAATATGCCTTATCTAATAAGAGGCATTTAAATTTTTTTAGTTGCATAAATGGACGGCGTTTTATTCAGAATTATTAGTTTTTTACATGGACAAAAAAGTCGTTTAATTTTTTCCCATTAAATACTAGAATTATAGAAAAGTACTTTGCGAAAAGAATCGGCAGTAGGACGGACACGTGTTGACCACCGATTAGTTGTTTGCTAATAACTCTTGCATCCTTCGACCGACTTCTTCGACTAAGAGCTCGATGGAAAGCTTATCTGTTCCTCTTTCAGATGGCATTGACATATTTTACGAAAAGTAGTAAGAAATAAATTTTTTTTTTCATCAAAACTAAAATATCCTCGAAATCATTGAAAAAGAAGTAGCTTCACAGAAGAAAATATGCCTTATCTTATAAGAGACATTTAAATTTTTTTAATTGCATAAATGGGCGGTATTTTATTCAGAATTAATAGTTTTTTACATGGACAAAAAATTCATTTAATTTTTTCCCATTAAATACTAGAATTATAGAAAAGTACTTTGCGAAAAGAATCGGCAGTAGGACGGAATCATGTTGACCACCGATTAGTTTTGTGCTAATAAATCTTGCATATTTCAACCGACTTCTTCTTATCTGTTCCTCTTTCAGATGGCATTAACATATTTTACGAAAAGTCATAAGAAATAAAATTTTTTTTCATCAAAACTAAAATATCCTCGAAATCATTGAAGAAGAAGTACCTCATCAGATGAAAATATGCCTTATCTTATAAGAGACATTTAAATTTTTTTAATTGCTTAAATGGGCGGTATTTTATTCAGAATTAATAGTTTTTTACATGGGCAGAATTAAAAGTTTTTTAAATGGACAAAAAATTCGTTTAATTTTTTCCCATTAAATACTAGAATTATAGAAAAGTACTTTGCGAAGAGAATCGGCAGAAGGACGGAATCGTGTTGACCACCGATTAGTTTTTTGCTAATAACTCTTGCATCCTTCGACCGACTTCTTCGACTAAGAGCTCGATGGAAAGCTTATCTGTTCCTATTTCAAATGGCATTAACATATTTTACGAAAAGTCATAAGAAATAAAATTTTTTTGACCAAAACTAAAATAACCTCGAAATCATTGAAGAAGAAGCACCTTATCAGACGAAAATATGCCTTATTTAATATGAGACATGTAAATTTTTTTAATTGCATAAATGGGTGGCATTTTATTCAGAATTAATAATTTTTTACATGGACAAAAAATTCGTTTAATTTTTTCCCATTAAATACTAGAATTATAGAAAAGTACTTTGCGAAGAGAATCGGCAGTAGGACGGAATCGTGTTGACCACCGATTAGTTTTTTGCTAATAACTCTTGCATCCTTCGACCTATTTCTTCGACTAAGAGCTCGATGGAAAGCTTATCTGTTCCTCTTTCAGATGGCATTAACATATTTTACGAAAAGTCGTAAGAAATAAAATTTTTTTTTATCAAAACTAAAATATCCTCGAAATCATTGGAAAAGAAGTAGCTTCACAGACGAAAATATGCCTTATCTTATAAGAGACATTTAAATTTTTTTAATTGCATAAATGGGCGGTATTTTATTCAGAATTAATAGTTTTTTACATGGACAAAAAATTCATTTAATATTTTCCCATTAAATACTAGAATTATAGAAAAGTACTTTGCGAAAAGAATCGGCAGTAGGACGGACACGTGTTGACCACCGATTAGTTTTTTGCTAATAACTCTTGCATCCTTCGACCGATTTCTTCGACTAAGAGCTCGATGAAAAGCTTATCTGTTCCTCTTTCAGATGGCATTAAAATATTTTACGAAAAGTCGTAATAAATAAAATTTTTTCATCAAAACTAAAATATCATCGAAATCATTGAAAATTAAGTACATTATAAGACGAAAATATGCCTTATCAAATAAGAGACATAAAAATTTTTTTAATTACATAGATGGGCGGCATTTTATTCAGAATTAATAATTTTTTACATGGACAAAAAATTCGTTTCATTTTTTCCCAAATCGGTAGTAGGACGGAAACGTGTTGACCACCGATTAGTTTTTCTAATAACTCTTGCATCCTTCGACCGACTTCTTCGACTAAGAGCTCGATGGAAAGCTTATGTGTTCCTATTTCAAATGGCATTAACATATTTTACGAAAAGTCATAAGAAATAAAATTTTTTTGACCAAAACTAAAATATCCTCGAAATCATTGAAGAAGAAGCACCATATCAGACGAAAATATGCCTTATCTAATATGAGACATGTAAATTTTTTTAATTGCATAAATGGGTGGCATTTTATTCAGAATTAATAGTTTTTTACATGGACAAAAAATTCGTTTAATTTTTTCCCATTAAATACTAGAATTATAGAAAAGTACTTTGCGAAGAGAATCGGCAGTAGGACGGAATCGTGTTGACCACCGATTAGTTTTTTGCTAATAACTCTTGCATCCTTCGACCGATTTCTTCCACTTAGAGCTCGATGGAAAGCTTATCTGCTCCTCTTTCGAATAGCATTAACATTTTTTTCGAAAAGTCGTAAGAAATAAAATTTTTTTGATCAAAACTAAAATATCCTCGAAATCATTGAAGAAGAAGTAACTCATCAGATGAAAATATGAAAAATTCATTTAATTTTTTCCCATTAAATACTAGAATTATAGAAAAGTACATTGCGAAAAGAATCGGCAGTAGGACGGAAACGTGTTGACCACCGATTAGTTGTTTGCTATTAACTCTTGCATCCTTTGACCGACTTCTTCGACTAAGAGCTTGATGGAAAGCTTATCTGTTCCTCTTTCAGATGGCATTAACATATTTTGCGAAAAGTCATGAGAAATAAAATTTTTTTGATCAAAACTAAAGTATCCTCGAAATCTTTGAAAAAGAAGTACCTTATCAGACGAAAATATGCCTTATCTAATAAGAGACATTTAAATATTTTTAATTGCATAAATGGACGGCGTTTTATTCAGAATTATTAGTTTTTTTACATGGACAAAAAATTTGTTTAATTTTTTTCCATTAAATACTAGAATTATAGAAAAGTACTCTGCGAAAAGAATCGGCAGTAGGACGGAAACGTGTTGCCCACCGATTAGTTGTTTGCTAATAACTCTTGCATCCTTCGACCGACTTCTTCGACATGGACAAAAAATTCGTTTAATTTTTTCCCATTAAATACTAGAATTATAGAAAAGTACTCTGCGAAAAGAATCGGCAGTAGGACAGATCGTGTTGACCACCGATTAGTTTTTTGCTAATAACTCTTGCATCCTTCGATCGACTTCTTCGACTAAGCGCTCGATGGAAAGCTTATCTGTTCATCTTTCAATTGACATTAACATATTTTACGAAAAGTCATAAGAAATAAAATTTGTTTGACCAAAACTAAAATATCCTCGAAATCATTGAAGAAGAAGCACCTTATCAGACGAAAATATGCCTTATCTAATAAGAGGCATTTAAATTTTTTTAATTGCATAAATGGGCGGCATTTTATTCAGAATTAATAGTTTTTTCCATGGACAAAAAATTCATTTAATTTTTTCCCATTAAATACTAGAATTATAGAAAAGTACTTTGCGAAAAGAATCGGCAGTAGGACGGACACGTGTTGACCACCGATTAGTTGTTTGCTAATAACTCTTGCATCCTTCGACCGACTTCTTCGACTAAGAGCTCGATGGAAAGTTTATCTGTTCCTCTTTCAGATGGCATTAACATATTTTACGAAAAGTAGTAAGAAATAAAATCTTTTTTGATCAAAACTAAAATATCCTGGAAATCATTAAAGAAGAAGTACCTTATCAGACAAAAATATGCCATCTTTCAGATGGCATTAACATATTTTACGAAAAGTTGTAAGAAATAAAATTTTTTTGATCAAAACTAAAATATCCACGAAATCATTGAAAAAGAAGTACCTTATCAGACGAAAATATGCCTTATCTAATAAGAGACATTTAAATTTTTTTAATTGCATAAATAGGCGCCATTTTATTCAGAATGAATAGTTTTTTACATGTACAAAAAATTCGTTTAATTTTTTCCCATTAAATACTAGAATTATAGAAAAGTACTTTGCGAAGAGAATCGGCAGTAGGACGGAATCGTGTTGACCACCGATTAGTTTTTTGCTAATAACTCTTGCATCCTTCGACCGATTTCTTCGACTAAGAGCTCGATAAAAAGCTTATCTGTTCCTCTTTCAATTGACATTAACATATTTTACGAAAAGTCGTAAGAAATAAAATTTTTTTGATCAAAACTAAAATATCCTCGAAATCATTGATGAAGAAGTAACTCATCAGATGAAAATATGAAAAATTCATTTAATTTTTTCCCATTAAATACTAGAATTATAGAAAAGTACATTGCGAAAAGAATCGGCAGTAGGACGGAAACGTGTTGACCACCGATTAGTTGTTTGCTATTAACTCTTGCATCCTTTGACCGACTTCTTCGACTAAGAGCTGGATGGAAAGCTTATCTGTTCCTCTTTCAGATGGCATTAACATATTTTGCGAAAAGTCATGAGAAATAAAATTTTTTTGATCAAAACTAAAGTATCCTCGAAATCTTTGAAAAAGAAGTACCTTATCAGACGAAAATATGCCTTATCTAATAAGAGACATTTAAATATTTTTAATTGCATAAATGGACGGCGTTTTATTCAGAATTATTAGTTTTTTTACATGGACAAAAAATTTGTTTAATTTTTTTCCATTAAATACTAGAATTATAGAAAAGTACTCTGCGAAAAGAATCGGCAGTAGGACGGAAACGTGTTGCCCACCGATTAGTTTTTTGCTAATAACTCTTGCATCCTTCGACCGACTTCTTCGACTAAGCGCTCGATGGAAAGCTTATCTGTTCATCTTTCAGATGGCATTAACATATTTCACGAAAAGTCATAAGAAATAAAATTTTTTTGATCAAAACTAAAATATCCTCGAAATCATTGAAGAAGAAGTAACTCATCAGATGAAAATATGAAAAATTCGTTTAATTTTTTCCCATTAAATACTAGAATTATAGAAAAGTACTCTGCGAAAAGAATCGGCAGTAAGACGGAATCGTGTTGACCACCGATTAGTTTTGTGCTAATAAATCTTGCATATTTCGACCGACTTCTTCGACTAAGAGCTCGATGGAAAGCTTATCTGTTCCTATTTCAATTGACATTAACATATTTTACGAAAAGTCATAAGAAATAAAATTTGTTTGACCAAAACTAAAATATCCTCGAAATCATTGAAGAAGAAGCACCTTATCAGACGAAAATATGCCTTATCTAATAAGAGGCATTTAAATTTTTTTAATTGCATAAATGGGCGGCATTTTATTCAGAATTAATAGTTTTTTCCATGGACAAAAAATTCATTTAATTTTTTCCCATTAAATACTAGAATTATAGAAAAGTACTTTGCGAAAAGAATCGGCAGTAGGACGGACACGTGTTGACCACCGATTAGTTGTTTGCTAATAACTCTTGCATCCTTCGACCGACTTCTTCGACTAAGAGCTCGATGGAAAGTTTATCTGTTCCTCTTTCAGATGGCATTAACATATTTTACGAAAAGTAGTAAGAAATAAAATCTTTTTTGATCAAAACTAAAATATCCTGGAAATCATTAAAGAAGAAGTACCTTATCAGACAAAAATATGCCATCTTTCAGATGGCATTAACATATTTTACGAAAAGTTGTAAGAAATAAAATTTTTTTGATCAAAACTAAAATATCCACGAAACCATTGAAAAAGAAGTACCTTATCAGACGAAAATATGCCTTATCTAATAAGAGACATTTAAATTTTTTTAATTGCATAAATAGGCGCCATTTTATTCAGAATGAATAGTTTTTTACATGGACAAAAAATTCGTTTAATTTTTTCCCATTAAATACTAGAATTATAGAAAAGTACTTTGCGAAGAGAATCGGCAGTAGGACGGAATCGTGTTGACCTCCGATTAGTTTTTTGCTAATAACTCTTGCATCCTTCGACCGATTTCTTCGACTAAGAGCTCGATGGAAAGCTTATCTGTTCCTCTTTCAGATGGCATTAACATATTTTACGAAAAGTCGTAAAAAAAAAAATTTTTTTTTATAAAAACTAAAATATCCTCGAAATCATTGAAAAAGAAGTAGCTTCACAGACGAAAATATGCCTTATCTTATAAGAGACATTTAAATTTTTTTAATTGCATAAATGGGCGGTATTTTATTCAGAATTAAAAGTTTTTTACATGGACAAAAAATTCGTTTAATTTTTTCCCATTAAATACTAGAATTATAGAAAAGTACTTTGCGAAAAGAATCGGCAGTAGGACAGAATCGTGTTGACCACCGATTAGTTTTGTGCTAATAAATTTTGCATATTTCGACCGACTTCTTCGACTAAGAGCTCGATGGAAAGCTTATCTGTTCCTCTTTCAGATGGCATTAACATATTTTACGAAAAGTCATAAGAAATAAAATTTTTTTGATCAAAACTAAAATATCCTCGAAATCATTGAAGAAGAAGTACCTCATCAGATGAAAATATGACTTATCTAATATGAGACATTTAAATTTTTTTAATTGCATAAATGGGCGGCATTTTATTCAGAATTAATAGTTTTTTACATGGACAAAAAATTCATTTAATTTTTTCCCATTAAATACTAGAATTATAGAAAAGTACTTTGCGAAAAGAATCGACAGTAGTACGGAAACGTGTTGACCACCGATTAGTTTTTTGCTATTAACTCTTGCATCCTTCGACCGACTTCTTCGACTAAGAGCTCGATGGAAAGCTTATCTGTTCCTCTTTCAGATGGCATTAACATATTTCACGAAAAGTCATAAGAAATAAAATTTTTTTGATCAAAACTAAAATATCCTCGACATCATTGAAGAAGAAGTACCTTATCAGACGAAAAAATGCCTTATCTAATAAAAGACATTTAAATTTTTTTAATTGCATAAATGGGTGGAATTTTATTCAGAATTAATAGTTTTTTACATGGACAAAAAATTCATTTAATTTTTTCCCATTAAATACTAGAATTATAGAAAAGTACTTTGCGAAGAGAATCGGCAGTAGGACGGAATCGTGTTGACCACCGATTAGTTTTTTGCTAATAACTCTTGCATCCTTCGACCGATTTCTTCGACTAAGAGCTCGATGGAAAGCTTATCTGTTCCTCTTTCAGGTGGCATTAACATATTTTACGAAAAGTCATAAGAAATACAATTTTTTTTTATCAAAACTAAAATATCCTCGAAATCATTGAAAAAGAAGTAGCTTCACAGACGAAAATATGCCTTATCTTATAAGAGACATTTAAATTTTTTTAATTGCATAAATGGGTGGCATTTTATTCAGAATTAATAGTTTTTTACATGGACAAAAAATTCGTTTAATTTTTTCCCATTAAATACTAGAATTATAGAAAAGTACTCTGCGAAAAGAATCGGCAGTAGGACAGATCGTGTTGACCACCGATTAGTTTTTTGCTAATAACTCTTGCATCCTTCGACCGACTTCTTCGACTAAAAGCTCGATGGAAAGCTTATCTGTTTCTCTTTCAGATGGCATTAACATATTTTACGAAAAGTTATAAGAAATAAAATTTTTTTGATCAAAACTAAAATATCCTCGAAATCATTGAAAAAAAAAAATAGCTTATCAGACGAAAATATTCCTTATCTCATAAAAGACATTTAAATTTTTTTAATTGAATAAATGGGCGGTATTTTATTCAGAATTAATAGTTTTTTACATGGACAGAATTAAAAGTTTTTTACATGGACAAAAAATTCGTTTAATTTTTTCCCATTAAATACTAGAATTATAATAAAGTACTTTGCGAAGAGAATCGGCAGTAGGACGGAATCGTGTCGACCACCGATTAGTTTTTTGCTAATAACTCTTGCATCCTTCGACCGACTTCTTCGACTAAGAGCTCGATGGAAAGCTTATCTGTTCCTCTTTCAGATGGCATTGACATATTTTACGAAAACTAGTAAGAAATAAAATTTTTTTTTTCATCAAAACTAAAATATCCTCGAAATCATTGAAAAAGGAGTAGCTTCACAGACGAAAATATGCCTTATCTTATAAGAGACATTTAAATTTTTTTAATTGCATAAATGGGCGGTATTTTATTCAGAATTAATAGTTTTTTACATGGACAAAAAATTCATTTAATTTTTTCCCATTAAATACTAGAATTATAGAAAAGTACTTTGCGAAGAGAATCGGCAGTAGGACGGAATCGTGTTGACCACCGATTAGTTTTGTGCTAATAAATTTTGCATATTTCGACCGACTTCTTCGACTAAGAGCTCGATGGAAAGCTTATCTGTTCCTCTTTCAGATGGCATTAACATATTTTACGAAAAGTCGGAAGAAATAAAATTTTTTTTTATCAAAACTAAAATATCCTCGAAATCATTGAAAAAGAAGTAGCTTCACAGACGAAAATATGCCTTATCTTATAAGAGACATTTAAATTTTTTTAATTGCATAAATGGGCGGTATTTTATTCAGAATTAATAGTTTTTTACATGGACAAAAAATTCATTTAATTTTTTCCCATTAAATACTAGAATTATAGAAAAGTACTTTGCGAAAAGAATCGGCAGTAAGACGGAATCGTGTTGACCACCGATTAGTTTTGTGCTAATAAATCTTGCATATTTCGACCGACTTCTTCGACTAAGAGCTCGATGGAAAGCTTATCTGTTCCTATTTCAATTGACATTAACATATTTTACGAAAAGTCATAAGAAATAAAATTTGTTTGACCAAAACTAAAATATCCTCGAAATCATTGAAGAAGAAGCACCTTATCAGACGAAAATATGCCTTATCTAATAAGAGGCATTTAAATTTTTTTAATTGCATAAATGGGCGGCATTTTATTCAGAATTAATAGTTTTTTCCATGGACAAAAAATTCATTTAATTTTTTCCCATTAAATACTAGAATTATAGAAAAGTACTTTGCGAAAAGAATCGGCAGTAGGACGGACACGTGTTGACCACCGATTAGTTGTTTGCTAATAACTCTTGCATCCTTCGACCGACTTCTTCGACTAAGAGCTCGATGGAAAGCTTATCTGTTCCTCTTTCAGATGGCATTAACATATTTTACGAAAAGTCATAAGAAATAAAATTTTTTTGATCAAAACTAAAATATCCTCGAAATCATTGAAAAAGAAGTAGCTTATCAGACGAAAATATGCCTTATCTATAAAAATTTTTAATTGCATAAATGGGCGGTAATTTATTCAGAATTAATAGTTTTTTACATGGGCAGAATTAAAAGTTTTTTAAATGGACAAAAAATTCGTTTAATTTTTTCCCATTAAATACTAGAATTATAGAAAAGTACTTTGCGAAGAGAATCGGCAGAAGGACGGAATCGTGTTGACCACCGATTAGTTTTTTGCTAATAACTCTTGCATCCTTCGTCCGACTTCTTCGACTAAGAGCTCGATGGAAAGCTTATCTGTTCCTATTTCAAATGGCATTAACATATTTTACGAAAAGTCATAAGAAATAAAATTTTTTTGACCAAAACTAAAATAACCTCGAAATCATTGAAGAAGAAGCACCTTATCAGACGAAAATATGCCTTATTTAATATGAGACATGTAAATTTTTTTAATTGCATAAATGGGTGGCATTTTATTCAGAATTAATAATTTTTTACATGGACAAAAAATTCGTTTAATTTTTTCCCATTAAATACTAGAATTATAGAAAAGTACTTTGCGAAGAGAATCGGCAGTAGGACGGAATCGTGTTGACCACCGATTAGTTTTTTGCTAATAACTCTTGCATCCTTCGACCTATTTCTTCGACTAAGAGCTCGAAGGAAAGCTTATCTGTTCCTCTTTCAGATGGCATTAACATATTTTACGAAAAGTCGTAAGAAATAAAATTTTTTTTTATCAAAACTAAAATATCCTCGAAATCATTGAAAAAGAAGTAGCTTCACAGACGAAAATATGCCTTATCTTATAAGAGACATTTAAATTTTTTTAATTGCATAAATGGGCGGTATTTTATTCAGAATTAATAGTTTTTTACATGGACAAAAAATTCATTTAATATTTTCCCATTAAATACTAGAATTATAGAAAAGTACTTTGCGAAAAGAATCGGCAGTAGGACGGACACGTGTTGACCACCGATTAGTTTTTTGCTAATAACTCTTGCATCCTTCGACCGATTTCTTCGACTAAGAGCTCGATGAAAAGCTTATCTGTTCCTCTTTCAGATGGCATTAAAATATTTTACGAAAAGTCGTAATAAATAAAATTTTTTCATCAAAACTAAAATATCATCGAAATCATTGAAAATTAAGTACATTATAAGACGAAAATATGCCTTATCAAATAAGAGACATAAAAATTTTTTTAATTAAATAGATGGGCGGCATTTTATTCAGAATTAATAATTTTTTACATGGACAAAAAATTCGTTTCATTTTTTCCCAAATCGGTAGTAGGACGGAAACGTGTTGACCACCGATTAGTTTTTTGCTAATAACTCTTGCATCCTTCGACCGACTTCTTCGACTAAGAGCTCGATGGAAAGCTTATCTGTTCCTCTTTCAGATGGCATTAACATATTTTACGAAAAGTCATAAGAAATAAAATTTTTTTGATCAAAACTAAAATATCCTCGAAATCATTGAAAAAGAAGTAGCTTCACAGACGAAAATATGCCTTATCTTATAAGAGACATTTAAATTTTTTTAATTGCATAAATGGGCGGTATTTTATTCAGAATTATTAGTTTTTTTACATGGACAAAAAATTCGTTTAATTTTTTTCCATTAAATACTAGAATTATAGAAAAGTACTCTGCGAAAAGAATCGGCAGTAGGACGGAATCGTGTTGACCACCGATTAGTTTTTTGCTAATAACTCTTGCATCCTTCGACCGATTTCTTCGACTTAGAGCTCGATGGAAAGCTTATCTGCTCCTCTTTCGAATGGCATTAACATTTTTTTCGAAAAGTCGTAAGAAATAAAATTTTTTTGATCAAAACTAAAATATCCTCGAAATCATTGAAGAAGAAGTAACTCATCAGATGAAAATATGAAAAATTCATTTAATTTTTTCCCATTAAATACTAGAATTATAGAAAAGTACATTGCGAAAAGAATCGGCAGTAGGACGGAAACGTGTTGACCACCGATTAGTTGTTTGCTATTAACTCTTCCATCCTTTGACCGACTTCTTCGACTAAGAGCTTGATGGAAAGCTTATCTGTTCCTCTTTCAGATGGCATTAACATATTTTGCGAAAAGTCATGAGAAATAAAATTTTTTTGATCAAAACTAAAGTATCCTCGAAATCTTTGAAAAAGAAGTACCTTATCAGACGAAAATATGCCTTATCTAATAAGAGACATTTAAATATTTTTAATTGCATAAATGGACGGCGTTTTATTCAGAATTATTAGTTTTTTTACATGGACAAAAAATTCGTTTAATTTTTTTCCATTAAATACTAGAATTATAGAAAAGTACTCTGCGAAAAGAATCGGCAGTAGGACGGAAACGTGTTGCCCACCGATTAGTTGTTTGCTAATAACTCTTGCATCCTTCGACCGACTTCTTCGACTAAGAGCTCGATGGAAAGCTTATCTGTTCCTCTTTCAGATGGCATTAACATATTTTACGAAAAGTCATAAGAAATAAAATTTTTTTGATCAAAACTAAAGTATACTCGAAATCATTGAAAAAGAAGTACCTTATCAGACGAAAATATGCCTTATCTAATAAGAGACATTTAAATTTTTTTAATTGCATATATGGACGGCGTTTTAATCAGAATTATTTGTTTTTTACATGGACAAAAAATTCGTTTAATTTTTTCCCATTATATATTAGAATTATAGAAAAGTACTCTGCGAAAAGAATCGGCAGTAGGACAGATCGTGTTGACCACCGATTAGTTTTTTGCTAATAACTCTTGCATCCTTCGACCGACTTCTTCGACTAAGCGCTCGATGGAAAGCTTATCTGTTCATCTTTCAGATGGCATTAACATATTTCACGAAAAGTCATAAGAAATAAAATTTTTTTGATCAAAACTAAAATATCGTCGACATCATTGAAGAAGTACTACCTCATCAGATGAAAATATGACTTATCTAATATGAGACATTTAAATTTTTTTAATTGCATAAATGGGCGGTATTTTATTCAGAATTAATAGTTTTTTATATGGACAGAATTAAAAGTTTTTTACATGGACAAAAAATTCGTTTAATTTTTTCCCATTAGATACTAGAATTATAGAAAAGTACTTTGCGAAAAGAATCGGTAGTAGGACGGAATCGTGTTGACCACCGATTAGTTTTTTGCTAATAACTCTTGCATCCTTCGACCGACTTCTTCGACTAAGAGCTCGATGGAAACCTTATCTGTTCCTCTTTCAGATGGCATTAACATATTTTACGAAAAGTCATAAGAAATAAAATTTTTTTGATCAAAACTAAAGTATACTCGAAATCATTGAAAAAGAAGTACCTTATCAGACGAAAATATGCCTTATCTAATAAGAGACATTTAAATTTTTTTAATTGCATATATGGACGGCATTTTATTCAGAATTAATTGTTTTTTACATGGACAAAAAAATCGTTTAATTTTTTCCCATTAAATACTAGAAGTATAGAAAAGTACTTTGCGAAAAGAATCGGTAGTAGGACGGAATCGTGTTGACCACCGATTAGTTTTTTGCTAATAACTCTTGCATCCTTCGACCGACTTCTTCGACTAAGAGCTCGATGGAAACCTTATCTGTTCCTTTTCAGATGGCATTAACATATTTTACGAAAAGTCGTAAGAAATAAATTTTTTTTTGATCAAAACTAAAATATCCTTGAAATCATTGAAAAAGAACTACCTAATCAGTCGAAAATATGCCTTATCTTATAATGGACATTTCAATTTTTTTAATTGCATAAATGGGCGGTATTTTATTCAGAATTAATAGTTTTTTATATGGACAGAATTAAAAGTTTTTTACATGGACAAAAAATTCGTTTAACTTTTTCCCATTAAATACTAGAATTATAGAAAAGTACTTTTCGAAAAGAATCGGCAGTAGGACGGAATCGTGTTGACTACCGATTAGTTTTTTGCTAATAACTCTTGCATCCTTCGACCGACTTCTTCGACTAAGAGCTTATCTGTTCCTCTTTCAGATGGCATTAATATATTTCACGAAAAGTCATAAGAAATAAAATTTTTTTGATCAAAACTAAAATATCCTTGACATCATTGAAGAAAAAGTACCTTATCAGACGAAAATATGCCTTATCTAATAAGAGACATTTAAATTTTTTTAATTGCATAAATGGGCGGTATTTTATTCAGAATTAATAGTTTTTTATATGGACAGAATTAAAAGTTTTTTACATGGACAAAAAATTCGTTTAATTTTTTCCCATTAGATACTAGAATTATAGAAAAGTACTTTGCGAAAAGAATCGGCAGTAAAACGGAAACGTGTTGACCACCGATTAGTTTTTTGCCAATAACTCTTGCATCCTTCGACCGACTTCTTCGACTAAGAGCTCGATGGAAAGCTTATCTATTCCTCTTTCAGATGGCATTAACATATTTTACGAAAAGTCATAAGAAATAAAATTTTTTTGATCAAAACTAAAATATCGTCGAAATCATTGAAGAAGAAGTACCTTATCAGACGAAAACATGCCTTATCTAATAAGAGACATTTAAATTTTTTTAATTGCATAAATGGGCGTTTTATTCAGAATTAATAGTTTTTTACATGGACAAAAAATTCGCTTGATATTTTTCCATTAAATACTAGAACTATAGAAAAGTACTTTGAGAAAAGAATCGGCAGTAGGACGAAATCGTGATGACCACCGATTAGTTTTTTGCTAATAACTCTTGCATCCTTCGACCGACTTCTCCGACTAAGAGCTCGGTCGAAAGCTTATCTGTTCTTCTTTCAGATGGCATTAACATATTTAACGAAAATTCGTAAGAAATAAATTTTTTTTTTATCAAAACTAAAATATCCTCCAAATCATTGAAAAAGAAGTAGCTTATCAGACGAAAATATGCCTTATCTTATAAGAGACATTTAAATTTTTTTAGTTGCATAAATGGGCGGTATTTTATTCAGAATTAATAGTTTTTTACAAGGACAGAATTAAAAGTTTTTTACATGGACGATAAATAAGTTTAATTTTTTCCTATTAAATACTAGAATTATAGAAAAGTACTTTGCGAAAAGAATCAGCAGTAGGACGGAATCGTGTTGAGCACCGATTAGTTTTTTCCTAATATTTCGTACATCCTTCGACTGACTTTTTCGACTAAGAGCTCGATGGAAAGCTTATCTGTTCCTCTTTTAGATGGCATTAACATATTTTACGAAAAGTCATAAGAAATAAAATTTTTTTGATCAAAACTAAAATATCCTCGAAATCATTGAAGAAGAAGTACCTTATCAGACGAAAATATGCCTTATCTAATAAGAAACATTTTAATTTTTTTAATTGCATAAATGGGCGGCATTTTATTCAGAATTGATAGTTTTTTACATGGACAAAAAATTCGTTTAATTTTTTCCCATTAAATACTAGAATTATAGAAAATTACTTTACGAAAAGAATCGGCACTAGGACGGAATCGTGTTGACCACCGATTAGTTTTGTGTAATAACTCTTGCATTCTTCGACCGACTTTTTCGACTAAAAGCTCGATGGAAAGCTACTCTGTTCCTCTTTCAGATGGCATTAACATATTTTACGAAAAGTCATAAGAAATAAAATTTTTTTGATCAAAACTAAAATATCCTCGAAATCATTGATAAAGAAGTAGCTTATCAGACGAAAATATGCCTTATCTTATAAAAGACATTCAAATTTTTTTAATTAAATAAATGGGCGGTATTTTATTCAGAATTGATAGTTTTTTACATGGACAAAAAATTCGTTTAATTTTTTCCCATTAAATACTAGAATTATAGAAAAGTACTTTGCGAAAAGAATCGGCAGTAGAACGGAATCGTGTTGACCATCGAATAGTTTTTTGATAATAACTCTTGCATCCTTCGACCGACTTTTTCGACTAAAAGCTCGATGGAAAGCTTATCTGTTCCTCTTTCAGATGGCATTAACATATTTTACGAAAAGTCATAAGAAATAAAATTTTTTTGATCAAAACTAAAATATCCTCGAAATCATTGATAAAGAAGTAGCTTATCAGACGAAAATATGTCTTATCTTATAAAAGACATTCAAATTTTTTTAATTAAATAAATGGGCGGTATTTTATTCAGAATTAATAGTTTTTTACATGGGCAGAATTAAAAGTTTTTTAAATGGGCAAAAAATTCGTTTAATTTTTTCCCATTAAATACTAGAATTATAGAAAAGTACTTTGCGAAAAGAATCGGCAGTAGGACGGAATCGTGTTGACCACCGATTAGTTTTTTGCTAATAACTCTTGCATCCTTCGACCGACTTCTTCGACTTAGAGCTCGATGGAAAGCTTATCTGTTCCTCTTTCAGATGGCATTAAAATATTTTACGAAAAGTCGTAAGAAATAAAATTTTTTTCATCAAAACTAAAATATCATCGAAATCACTGAAAATGAAGTACCTTATAAGACGAAAATATGCCTTATCAAATAAGAGACATCAAAATTTTTATACTTTTCACTTATGTGAAATAGTATATTAACTTTTTCACGGAGTTTGTAACAGATCGAAATATTAATTTCCGACTATATAAAGTATATATATTTTTGATCAGGACGACAAGACGAGTTGATTTAGCCATGTCCGTCTGTCCGTCTGTCTGTCTGTCTGTCGGTCTGTCTGTATGTATGCAAACTAGTCCCTCAGTTTTGAAGCTATCGAGCTGAAACTTTGCACAGAGTCATAGAATTTATTACGATGAATCATTCGTCGGAACCAGCATGATCGAATTATTGGAACAGGTAGCTCCCATACGAAAAGAAGAAGAAAAGTGAACAAAACTTGAATCGTTGTATGGAAAACTTTTTTGTTTTGTACAATAGAGTGCTGAAATTTTAAACATAGTAGTTTTACATAGTCCGACTACATGCCTGAAAGTTTCATTAAGATTGGACATCTGGATCTAGTAGCTCCCATACAAAATGAAGAAGAGGAAGAGAAGGAATATTATCGTCGTTGTATGGAAAACTTTTTGTTTCTTAACCAATTGACTTGAAATTTTAAAGTTATGTTCTTAGGGAGGAATGAAAACTATTTTGACCAAAAGTGGGCGTAGCCACGCCCACTTATAGCGAAAATTGACCCGTTGCATGGAAAACTTTTTTGTTTTTTAACCAATTGACTTGAAACTTTACAGTTATGTTCTTAGAGAGGAATGAAAACTATTTTGACCAAAAGTGGGCGTAGCCACGCCCACTTATAGCGAAAATTTACCCGTTGTATGGAAAACTTTTTTGTTTTTTAACCAATTGACTTGAAACTTTACAGTTATGTTCTTAGAGAGGAATGAAAACTATTTTGATAAAAAGTGGGCATGGCCACGCCCACTTACAGCGAAAATTTACCCGTTGTATGGAAAACTTTTTTGTTTTTTAACCAATTGACTTGAAACTTTACAGTTATGTTCTTAGAGAGGAATCAAAATATGGGGCATGGGCATGGCCACGCCCACTTATAGCTTAACTTGACCCTTTGTATGGAAAACTTTTTTTTTTTTAACCAATTGACTTGAAACTTTACAGGTATGCTCTTAGGGAGGAATGAAAACTATTTTGACCAAATGTGGGCATGGCTACGCCCACTTATCGCAAAACTTGAACCGTTGTATGGAAAAATTTTTTGTTTTTTAACCGATTGACTTGAAACCCTACAGTTATGTATTTAGGGAGGAATGAAAACTATTTTGACCAAAAGTGGGCGTGGCCACGCCTTTTTTTTAGCGAAAATTTCCCTTTGTATGGAAAACTTTTTTGTTTTTTAACCAATTGACTTGAAATTTTAAAGTTATGTTCTAAGGGAGGAATGAAAACTATTTTGACCAAAAGTGGGCGTAGCCACGCCCACTTATAGCGAAAATTGACCCGTTGCATGGAAAAATTTTTTGTTTTTTAACCAATTGACTTGAAACATTATAGTTATGTTGTTACGGAGGCATGAAAACTATTCATTTAATTACATAGATGGGCGGCATTTTATTCAGAATTAATAATTTTTTACATGGACAAAAAATTAGTTTAATTTTTTCCCATCAAATACTAGAATTATAGAAAAGTATTTTGCGAAAAGAATCGGTAGTAGGATGGAAACGTGTTGACCACCGATTAGTTTTTTGCTAATAACTCTTGCATCCTTCGACCGACTTCTTCGACTAAGAGCTCGATCGAAAGCTTATCTGTTCCTATTTAAAATGGCATTAACATATTTTACGAATTATCAGACGAAAATATGCCTTATCTAATAAGAGACATTTAAATTTTTTTAATTGCATAATTGGACAGCGTTTTATTCAGAATTATTAGTTTTTTACATGGACAAAAAATTCGTTTAATTTTTTCCTATTAAATACTAGAATTATAGAAAAGTACTCTGCGAAAAGAATCGGCAGTAGGACAGATCGTGTTGACCACCGATTAGTTTTTTGCTAATAACTCTTGCATCCTTCGACCAACTTCTTCGACTAAGAGCTCGATCGAAAGCTTATCTGTTCCTATTTCAAATGGCATTAACATATTTTACGAATTATCAGACGAAAATATGCCTTATCTAATAAGAGACATTTAAATTTTTTTAATTGCATAATTGGACGGCGTTTTATTCAGAATAATTAGTTTTTTACATGGACAAAAAATTAGTTTAATTTTTTCCCATCAAATACTAGAATTATAGAAAAGTATTTTGCGAAAAGAATCGGTAGTAGGATGGAAACGTGTTGACCACCGATTAGTTTTTTGCTAATAACTCTTGCATCCTTCGACCGACTTCTTCGACTATGAGCTCGATGGAAAGCTTATATGTTATTCTTTCAGATGGCATTAACATGTTTTACGAAAAGTCGGTAAGAAATAAAATTTTTTTTTATCAAAACTAAAATATCCTCGAAATCATTGAAGAAGAAGCACCTTATCAGACGAAAATATGCCTTATCTAATAAGAAACTTTTAAATTTTTTTTAATTGCATAAATAGGTGGCATTTTATTCAGAATGAATAGTTTTTTACATGGACCAAAAATTCGTTTAATTTTTTCCCATTAAATACAAGAATTATAGAAAAGTACTTTGCGAAAAGAATCGGCAGTAAAACGGAAACGTGTTGACCACCGATTAGTTTTTTGCTAATAACTCTTGCATCCTTCGACCGACTTCTTCGACTAAGAGCTCGATGGAAAGCTTATCTATTCCTCTTTCAGATGGCATTAACATATTTTACGAAAAGTCATAAGAAATAAAATTTTTTTGATCAAAACTAAAATATCGTCGAAATCATTGAAGAAGCAGTACCTTATCAGACGAAAACATGCCTTATCTAATAAGAGACATTTAAATTTTTTTAATTGCATAAATGGGCGTTTTATTCAGAATTAATAGTTTTTTACTTGGACAAAAAATTCGCTTGATATTTTTCCATTAAATACTGGAACTATAGAAAAGTACTTTGAGAAAAGAATCGGCAGTAGGACGGAATCGTGTTGACCACCGATTAGTTTTTTGCTAATAACTCTTGCATCCTTCGACCGACTTCTCCGACTAAGAGCTCGGTGGAAAGCTTATCTGTTCTTTTTTCAGATGGCATTAACATATTTAACGAAAATTCGTAAGAAATAAATTTTTTTTTTATCAAAACTAAAATATCCTCCAAGTCATTGAAAAAGAAGTAGCTTATCAGACGAAAATATGCCTTATCTTATAAGAGACATTTAAATTTTTTTAGTTGCATAAATGGGCGGTATTTTATTCAGAATTAATAGTTTTTTACATGGACAGAATTAAAAGTTTTTTACATGGACAATAAATAAGTTTAATTTTTTCCTATTAAATACTAGAATTATAGAAAAGTACTTTGCGAAAAGAATCAGCAGTATGACGGAATCGTGTTGAGCACCGATTAGTTTTTTCCTAATATTTCGTGCATCCTTCGACTGACTTCTTCGACTAAGAGCTCGATGGAAAGCTTATCTGTTCCTCTTTTAGATGGCATTAACATATTTTACGAAAAGTCATAAGAAATAAAATTTTTTTGATCAAAACTAAAATATCCTCGAAATCATTGATAAACAAGTAGCTTATCAGACGAAAATATGCCTTATCTTATAAAAGACATTCAAATTTTTTTAATTAAATAAATGGGCGGTATTTTATTCAGAATTGATAGTTTTTTACATGGACAAAAAATTCGTTTAATTTTTTCCCATTAAATACTAGAATTATAGAAAATTACTTTACGAAAAGAATCGGCACTAGGACGGAATCGTGTTGACCACCGATTTGTTTTGTGTAATAACTCTTGCATCCTTCGACCGACTTTTTCGACTAAAAGCTCGATGGAAAGCTACTCTGTTCCTCTTTCAGATGGCATTAACATATTTTACGAAAAGTCATAAGAAATAAAATTTTTTTGATCAAAACTAAAATATCCTCGAAATCATTGATAAAGAAGTAGCTTATCAGACGAAAATATGTCTTATCTTATAAGAGACTATAAAAATTTTTAATTGCATAAATGGGCGGTATTTTATTCAGAATTAATAGTTTTTTACATGGGCAGAATTAAAAGTTTTTTAAATGGACAAAAAATTCGTTTAATTTTTTCCCATTAAACAGTAGAATTATAGAAAAGTACTTTAGGAAGAGATTCGGCAGTAGGACGGAATCGTGTTGACCACCGATTAGTTTTTTGCTAATAACTCTTGCATCCTTCGACCGATTTCTTCGACTTAGAGCTCGATGAAAAGCTTTTCTGTTCCTCTTTCAGATGGCATTAAAATATTTTACGAAAAGTCGTAAGAAATAAAATTTTTTTCATCAAAACTAAAATGTCATCGAAATCATTGAAAATGAAGAACCTTATAAGACGAAAATATGCCTTATCAAATAAGAGACATTTAAATATTTTTAATTACATAAATGGGCGGTATTTTATTCAGAATTCATAGTTTTTTACATGGGCAGAATTAAAAGTTTTTTAAATGGACAAAAAATTCGTTTAATTTTTTCCCATTAAACACTAGAATTATAGAAAAGTACTTTGCGAAGAGAATCGGCAGTAGGACGGAATCGTGTTGACCACCGATTAGTTTTTTGCTAATAACTCTTGCATCCTTCGACCGATTTCTTCGACTTAGAGCTCGATGAAAAGCTTTTCTGTTCCTCTTTCAGATGACATTAAAATATTTTACGAAAAGTCGTAACAAATAAAATTTTTTTCATCAAAACTAAAATGTCATCGAAATCATTGAAAATGAAGAACCTTATAAGACGAAAATATGCCTTATCAAATAAGAGACATTTAAATATTTTTAATTACATAAATGGGCGGTATTTTATTCAGAATTCATAGTTTTTTACTTCGACAAAAAATTCGTTTAATTTTTTGCCATTAAATACTAGAATTATAGGAAAGTACTCTGCGAAAAGAATCGGCAGTAGGACGGAATCGTGTTGACCACCGATTAGTTTTTTGCTAATAACTCTTGCATCCTTCGACCGACTTCTTCGACTTAGAGCTCGATGGAAAGCTTATCTGTTCCTCTTTCAGATGGCATTAAAATATTTACGAAAAGTCGTAAGAAATAAAATTTTTTTTGATCAAAACTAAAATATCCTCGAAATCATTGAAATAGAAGTAGCTTATCAGACGAAAATATGCCTTATCTTATAAGAGACTATAAAAATTTTTAATTGCATAAATGGGCGGTATTTTATTCAGAATTAATAGTTTTTTACATGGGCACAATTAAAAGTTTTTTAAATGGACAAAAAATTCGTTTAATTTTTTCCCATTAAATACTAGAATTATAGAAAAGTACTTTGCGAAAAGAATCGGCAGTAGGACGGAATCGTGTTGACCACCGATTAGTTTTTTGCTAATAACTCTTGCATCCTTCGACCGACTTCTTCGACTTAGAGCTCGATGGAAAGCTTATCTGTTCCTCTTTCAGATGGCATTAAAATATTTTACGAAAAGTCGTAAGAAATAAAATTTTTTTCATCAAAACTAAAATATCATCGAAATCACTGAAAATGAAGTACCTTATAAGACGAAAATATGCCTTATCAAATAAGAGACATCAAAATTTTTATACTTTTCACTTATGTGAAATAGTATATTAACTTTTTCACGGAGTTTGTAACGGATCGAAATATTTATTTCCGACTATATAAAGTATATATATTCTTGATCAGGACGACAAGACGAGTTGATTTAGCCATGTCCGTCTGTCTGTCTGTCTGTCGGTCTGTCGGTCTGTCTGTATGTATGCAAACTAGTCCCTCAGTTTTGAAGCTATCGAGCTGAAACTTTGCACAGAGTCATAGAATTTATTACGATGAATCATTCATCGGAACCAGCATGATCGAATTATTGGAACAGGTAGCTCCCATACGAAAAGAAGAAGAAAAGTGAACAAAACTTGAATCGTTGTATGGAAAACTTTTTTGTTTTGTACAATAGAGTGCTGAAATTTTAAACATAGTAGTTTTACATAGTCCGACTACATGCCTGAAAGTTTCATTAAGATTGGACATCTGGATCTAGTAGCTCCCATACAAAATGAAGAAGAGGAAGAGAAGGAATATTATCGTCGTTGTATGGAAAACTTTTTGTTTCTTAACCAATTGACTTGAAATTTTAAAGTTATGTTCTTAGGGAGGAATGAAAACTATTTTGACCAAGAGTGGGCGTGGCCACGCCCTTTTATAGCGAAAATTGACCCGTTGCATGGAAAACTTTTTTGTTTTTTAACCAATTGACTTGAAACTTTACGGTTATGTTCTTAGGAAGGAATGAAAACTATTTTGACCAAAAGTGGGCATAGCCACGCCCACTTATAGCGAAAATTGACCCGTTGCATGGAAAACTTTTTTGTTTTTTAACCAATTGACTTGAAACTTTACAGTTATGTTCTTAGGAAGGAATCAAAACTATTTTGACCAAGAGTGGGCGTGGCCACGCCCTTTTATAGCGAAAATTGACCAGTTGTATGGAAAACTTTTTTGCTTTTTAACCAACTGACTTGAAACTTTACAGGATTGTTTTTAGGGAGGAATGAAAAATATTTTGACCAAAAGTGGGCGTGGCCACGCCTTTTTTATAGCGAAAATTTCCCTTTGTATGGAAAACTTTTTTGTTTTTTAACCAATTGACTTGAAATTTTAAAGTCATGTTCTAAGGGAGGAATGAAAACTATTTTGACCAAAAGTGGGCGTAGCCACGCCCACTTATAGCGAAAATTGACCCGTTGCATGGAAAAATTTTTTGTTTTTTAACCAATTGACTTGAAACATTATAGTTATGTTGTTACGGAGGCATGAAAACTATTCATTTAATTACATAGATGGGCGGCACTTTATTCAGAATTAATAATTTTTTACATGGACAAAAAATTAGTTTAATTTTTTCCCATCAAATACTAGAAGTATAGAAAAGTATTTTGCGAAAAGAATCGGTAGTAGGATGGAAACGTGTTGACCACCGATTAGTTTTTTGCTAATAACTCTTGCATCCTTCGACCGACTTCTTCGACTAAGAGCTCGATCGAAAGCTTATCTGTTCCTATTTAAAATGGCATTAACATATTTTACGAATTATCAGACGAAAATATGCCTTATCTAATAAGAGACATTTAAATTTTTTTAATTGCATAATTGGACAGCGTTTTATTCAGAATTATTAGTTTTTTACATGGACAAAAAATTCGTTTAATTTTTTCCTATTAAATACTAGAATTATAGAAAAGTACTCTGCGAAAAGAATCGGCAGTAGGACAGATCGTGTTGACCACCGATTAGTTTTTTGCTAATAACTCTTGCATCCTTCGACCAACTTCTTCGACTAAGAGCTCGATCGAAAGCTTATCTGTTCCTATTTCAAATGGCATTAACATATTTTACGAATTATCAGACGAAAATATGCCTTATCTAATAAGAGACATTTAAATTTTTTTAATTGCATAATTGGACGGCGTTTTATTCAGAATTATTAGTTTTTTACATGGACAAAAAATTAGTTTAATTTTTTCCCATCAAATACTAGAATTATAGAAAAGTATTTTGCGAAAAGAATCGGTAGTAGGATGGAAACGTGTTGACCACCGATTAGTTTTTTGCTAATAACTCTTGCATCCTTCGACCGACTTCTTCGACTATGAGCTCGATGGAAAGCTTATATGTTATTCTTTCAGATGGCATAAACATGTTTTACGAAAAGTCGGTAAGAAATAAAATTTTTTTTTATCAAAACTAAAATATCCTCGAAATCATTGAAGAAGAAGCACCTTATCAGACGAAAATATGCCTTATCTAATAAGAAACTTTTAAATTTTTTTTAATTGCATAAATAGGTGGCATTTTATTCAGAATGAATAGTTTTTTACATGGACCAAAAATTCGTTTAATTTTTTCCCATTAAATACAAGAATTATAGAAAAGTACTTTGCGAAAAGAATCGGCAGTAAAACGGAAACGTGTTGACCACCGATTAGTTTTTTGCTAATAACTCTTGCATCCTTCGACCGACTTCTTCGACTAAGAGCTCGATGGAAAGCTTATCTATTCCTCTTTCAGATGGCATTAACATATTTTACGAAAAGTCATAAGAAATAAAATTTTTTTGATCAAAACTAAAATATCGTCGAAATCATTGAAGAAGCAGTACCTTATCAGACGAAAACATGCCTTATCTAATAAGAGACATTTAAATTTTTTTAATTGCATAAATGGGCGTTTTATTCAGAATTAATAGTTTTTTACTTGGACAAAAAATTCGCTTGATATTTTTCCATTAAATACTGGAACTATAGAAAAGTACTTTGAGAAAAGAATCGGCAGTAGGACGGAATCGTGTTGACCACCGATTTGTTTTTTGCTAATATTTCTTCCATCCTTCGACCGACTTCTTCGACGAAGAGCTTGATGGAAAGCTTACCTGTTCCTCTTCCAGATGGCATTAACATATTTTACGAAAAGTCGTAAGAAATAAAATTTTTTTGATCAAAACTAAAATATCCTCGAAATCATTGAAGAAGAAGCACCTTATCAGACGAAAATATGCCTTATCTAATAAGAAACATTTAAATTTTTTTTAATTGCATAAATAGGTGGCATTTTATTCAGAATTAATAGTTTTTTACATGGACAGAATTAAAAGTTTTTTACATGGACAAAAAATTCGTTTAATTTTTTCCCATTAAAAACTAGAATTATAGAAAAGTACTTTGCGAAAAGAATCGGCAGTAGGAAAGAATCGTGTTGACCACCGATTTGTTTTTTGCTAATATTTCTTCCATCCTTCGACCGACTTCTTCGACGAAGAGCTTGATGGAAAGCTTACCTGTTCCTCTTCCAGATGGCATTAACATATTTTACGAAAAGTCGTAAGAAATAAATTTTTTTTTGATCAAAACTAAAATATCCTCGAAATCATTGAAGAAGAAGTACCTTATCAGACGAAAATATGCCTTATCTTATAAGATACATTTAAATTTATTTAATTGCATAAATGGGCGGTATTTTATTCATAATTAATAGTTTTTTACATGGACAGAATTAAAAGTTTTTTACATGGACACAAAATTCGTTTAACATTTTCCCATTAAATACTAGAATTATAGAAAAGTACTTTTCGAAAAGAATCGGTAGTAGGACGGAATCGTGTTGACCACCGATTAGTTTTTTGCTAATAACTCTTGCATCCTTCGACCGACTTCTTTGACTAAATGCTCGATGGAAAGCTTATCTGTTCCTCTTTCAGATGGCTTTAACATATTTCACGAAAAGTCATAAGAAATAAAATTTTTTTGATCAAAACTAAAATATCCTCGATATGATTGAAGAAGAAGTACCTTATCAGACGAAAATATGCCTTATCTAATAAGAAATATTTAAATTTATTTTAATTGCATAAATGGGCGGCATTTTATTCAGAATTAATAGTTTTTTACATGGACAGAATTAAAAGTTTTTTACATGGACAAAAAATTCGTTTAATTTTTTCCCATTAAAAACTAGAATTATAGAAAAGTACTTTGCGAAAAGAATCGGCAGTAGGACGGAATCGTGTTGACCACCGATTAGTTTTTTGCTAATATTTCTTCCATCCTTCGACCGACTTCTTCGACGAAGAGCCCGATGGAAAGCTTATCTGTTCCTCTTTCAGATGGCATTAACATATTTCACGAAAAGTCATAAGAAATAAAATTTTTTTGATCAAAACTAAAATATCCTCGACATCATTGAAGAAAAAGTACCTTATCAGACGAAAATATGCCTTATCTAATAAGAGTCATTTAAATTTTTTTAATTGCATAAATGGGTGGCATTTTATTCAGAATAAATAGTTTTTTACATGGACAAAAAATTCGTTTAATTTTTTGCCATTAAATACTAGAATTATAGAAAAGTACTTTGCGAAAAGAATCGGCAGAAGGACGGAAACGTGTTGACCACCGATTAGTTTTTTGCTAATAACTCTTGCATCCTTCGACCGACTTCTTCGACTAGGAGCTCGATGGAAAGCTTATCTGTTCCTCTTTCAGATGGCATTAACATATTTTACGAAAAGTCATAAGAAATAAAATTTTTTTGATCAAAACTAAAATATCCTCGAAATCATTGAAGAAGAAGTACCTTATCAGACGAAAATATGCCTTGTCTTATAAGATACATTTATATTTATTTAATTGCATAAATGGGCGGCATTTTATTCAGAATTAATAGTTTTTTACATGGACAAAAAATTCGTTTAATTTTTTCCCATTATATACTAGAATTATAGAAAAGTACTTTGCGAAAAGAATCGGCAGTAGGACGGAATCGTGTTGACCACCGATTAGTTTTTTGCTAATAAGTCTTGCATCCTTCGACCGACTTCTTTGACTAAGAGCTCGATTGAAAGCTTATCTGTTCCTCTTTCAGATGGCATTAACATATTTAACGAAAAGTCATAAGAAATAAAATTTTTTTGATCAAAACTAAAATATCCTCGAAATCATTGAAAAAGAAGTAGCTTATCAGACGAAAACATGCCTTATCTAATAAGAAACATTTAAATTTTTTTAATTGCATAAATGGGCGTCATTTTATTCAGAATAAATAGTTTTTTACATGGACAAAAAATTCGTTTAATTTTTTCCCATTAAATACTAGAATTATAGAAAAGTACTCAGCGAAAAGAATCGGCAGTAGGATGGAAACGTGTTGACCACCGATTATTTTTTGTTAATAACTCTTGCATCCTTCGACCGACTTCTTCGACTAAGAGCTCGATGGAAACCTTATCTGTGCCTCTATCAGATGGCATTAGCATATTAGCATACGAAAAATCGTAAGAAATAAATTTTTTTTTGATCAAAACTAAAATATCCTCGAAATCATTGAAAAAGAAGTAGCTTCACAGACGAAAATATGCCTTATCTTATAAGAGACATTTAAATTTTTTTAATTGCATAAATGGGCGGTATTTTATTCAGAATTAATAGTTTTTTACATGGACAGATTAATAGTTTTTTACATGGACAAAAAATTCGTTTAATTTTTTCCCATTAAATACTAGAATTATAGAAAAGTACTTTGCGAAAAGAATCGGCAGTAGGATGGAAACGTGTTGACCACCGATTCGTTTTTTGCTAATAACTGTTGCATCCTTCGACCGACTTCTTCGACTAAGAGCTCGATGGAAAGCTACTCTGTTCCTCTTTCAGATGGCATTAACATATTTTACGAAAAGTCATAAGAAATAAAATTTTTTTGATCAAAAGTAAAATATCCTCGATATCATTGAAAAAGAAGTACCTTATCAGACGAAAATATGCCTTATCTAATATGAGACATTTAAATTTTTTTAATTGCATAAATGGGTGGCATTTTATTCAGAATTAATAGTTTTTTATATGGACAAAAAAATCGTTTAATTTTTTCCCATTAAATACTACAATTATAGAAAAGTACTTTGCGAAAAGAATCGGTAGTAGGACGGAAACGTGTTGACCACCGATTAGTTTTTTGCTAATAACTCTTGCATCTTTCGACCGACTTCTTCGACTAAGGGCTCGATGGAAAGTTTATCTGATCCTCTTTCAGATGGCATTAACATATTTTACGAAAAGTCATAAGAAATAAAATTTTTTTGATCAAAACTAAAAAATCCTTGAAATCATTGAAGAAGAAGTACCTTATCAGACGAAAATATGCCTTATCTTATATGAGACATTTAAATTTTTTTAATTGCATAATGGGTGGCATTTTATTCAGAATTAATAGTTTTTTAAGTGGAAAAAAAATTCGCTTAATTTTTTTCCATTAAATACTAGAACTATAGAAAAGTAATTTGAGAAAAGAATCGGCAGTAAGACGGAATCGTGTTGACCACCGATTAGTTTTTTGCTAATAACTCTTGCATCTTTCGACCGACTTCTTCGACTAAGGGCTCGATGGAAAACTTATCTGTTCCTCTTTCAGATGGCATTAACTATTTTACGAAAAGTCATAAGAAATAAAATTTTTTTGATGAAAAGTAAAATATCCTCGAAATCATTGAAAAAGAAGTAGCTTATCAGACGAAAATATGCCTTATCTAATAAGAGACCTTTAAATTTTTTTAGTTGCATTAATGGACGGCATTTTATTCAGAATTAAAAGTTTTTTACATGGACAAAAAATTCGCTTGATATTTTTCCATTAAGGGGTCAATCTCATGTATCGACTTAAAAAAAAAAATTTTTTTTTTTGTTTTTATATTTCGATAATAGAACATATTGAAAATATGCTGTGAAAAGTTCAGATCGAAATTTCTACTAAAAAAGTAGTAGTCGATGGAAAGCTTATCTGTCCCTCTATCAGATGGCATTAGCATATTTTACGAAAAGTCGTAAGAAATAAATTTTTTTTTTGATCAAAACTAAAATATTCTTGAAATCATTGAAAAAGAAGTAGCTTCACAGACGAAAATATGCCTTATCTTATAAGAGACATTTAAATTTTTTTAATTGCATAAATGGGCGGTATTTTATTCAGAATTAATAGTTTTTTACATGGACAGATTAATAGTTTTTTACATGGACAAAAAATTCGTTTAATTTTTTCCCATTAAATACTAGAATTATAGAAAAGTACTTTGCGAAAAGAATCGGCAGTAGGACGGAAACGTGTTGACCACCGATTAGTTTTTTGCTAATAACTCTTGCATCTTTCGACCGACTTCTGCGACTAAGAGCTCGATGGAAAGCTACTCTGTTCCTCTTTTAGATGGCATTAACATATTTTACGAAAAGTCATAAGAAATACAATTTTTTTGATCAAAAGTAAAATATCCTCGATATCATTGAAAAAGAAGTACCTTATCAGACGAAAATATGACTTATCTAATAAGAGACATTTAAATTTTTTTAATTGCATAAATGGGCGGCATTTTATTCAGAATTAAAAGTTTTTTACATGGACAAAAAATTCGCTTGATATTTTTCCATTAAATACTAGAATTATAGAAAAGTACTCAGCGAAAAGAATCGGCAGTAGGACGGAATCGTATTGACCACCGATTAGTTTTGTGCTAATAACTCTTGCATCCTTCGACCGACTTCTTCGACTAAGAGCTCGATGGAAAGCTTATCTGTTCCTCTTTCAGATGGCATTAACATATATTACTAAAAGTCATATGAAATAAAATTTTTTTGATCAAAACTAAAATATTCTTGAAATCATTGAAAAAGAAGTACCTTATCAGACGAAAATATGCCTTATTTTACGAAAAGTCGTAAGAAATAAATTTTTTTTGATCAAAATTAAAATATCATCGAAATCATTGAAAATGAAGTATCTTATCAGACGAAAATATGCCTTATCTAATAAGAGACATTTAAATTTCTCTAATTGCATAAATAGGCGGCATTTTATTCAGAATTAATAGTTTTTTTCTTGGACAAAAAATTCGTTTAATTTTTTCCCATTAAATACTAGAATTATAGAAAAGTACTTTGCGAAAAGAATCGGCAGTTGGACGGAAACGTGTTGACCACCGATTAGTTTTTTGCTATTAACTCTTGCCTCCTTCGACCGACTTCTTCGACTAAGAGCTCGATGGAAAGCTTATCTGTTCCTCTTTCAGATGGCATTGACATATTTTACGAAAAGTTGTAAGAAATAAAATATTTTTGATCAAAACTAAAATATCTTCGAAATCATTGAAGAAGAACTACCTTATCAGACGAAAATATGCCTTATCTAATAAGAGTCATTTAAATTTTTTTGATTGCATAAATGGGCGGCATTTTATTCAGAATTAATAGTTTGTTACATGGACAAAAAATACGTTTAATTTTTTCCCATTAAATTAAAAGTTTTTTACATGGAAAAAAATTCGTTTAATTTTTTCCAATTAAATACTAGAATTATAGAAAAGTACTTTGCGAAAAGTATCGGCAGTAGGACGGAATCGTGTTGACCACCGATTAGTTTTTTGCTAATAACTCTTGCATCCTTCGACCGACTTCTTAGACTAAGAGCTCGATGGAAAGCTTATCTGTTCCCCTTTCATATGGCATTGACATATTTCACGAAAAGTTGTAAGAAATAAAATTTTTTTGGTCAATACCAAAATATCCTCGAAAGCATTGCAGAAGAAGTACCTTATCAGACGAAAATATGCCTTATCTAATTAGAGACATTTAAATTTTTTTAATTGCATAAATCGGCGGCATTTTATTCAGAATTAATAGTTTTTTACATGGACAAAAAATTCGATTAATTTTTTCCCATTAAATACTAGAATTATAGAAAAGTACTTTGCGAAAAGAATCGGCAGTAGGACGGAATCGTGTTGACCCCCGATTAGTTTTTTGCTAATAACTCTTGCCTCCTTCGACCGACTTCTGCGACTAAGAGCTCGATGGAAAGCAACTCTGTTCCTCTTTCAGATGGCATTAACATATTTCACGAAAAGTCGAAAGAATTAAAATTTTTTTGATCAAAACTAAAATATCCTCGAAATCATTGAAGAAGAAGAACTTTATCAGACGGAAATATGCCTTATCTAAAATGAGACATTTAAATTTTTTTAATTGCATAAGTCTGTGGCAAAAAATACGTTTAATTTTTTCCCATTAAATACTAGAATTATAGAAAAGTACTCTGCGAAAAGAATCGGCAGTTGGGCGGAATCGTGTTGACCACCGATTAGTTTTTTGCTAATAATTCTTGCATCCTTCGACCGACTTCTTCGACTAAGAGCTCGATGGAAAGCTTTTTGATCAAAACCAAAATATCCTCGAAATCATTGAAGAAGAAGTACCTTATCAGACGAAAATATCCCTTATTTTACGAAAAGTCGTAAGAAATAAAATTTTTTTGATCAAAATTAAAATATCATCGAAATCATTGAAAATGAAGTATCTTATCAGACGAAAATATGCCTTATCTAATAAGAGACATTTAAATTTTTTAATTGCATAAATAGGCGGCATTCTAGTCAGAATTAATAGTTTTTTACATGGACAAAAAATTCGCTTAATTTTTTCCCATTAAATACTAGAATTATAGAAAAGTACTTTGCGAAAAGAATCGGCAGTAGGACGGAATCGTGTTGACCCCCGATTAGTTTTTTGCTAATAACTCTTGCCTCCTTCGACCGACTTCTTCGACTAAGAGGCCGATGGAAAGCTTATCTGTTCTTCTTTCAGATGGCATTAACATATTTCACGAAAAGTCGAAAGAATTAAAATTTTTTTGATCAAAACTAATATATCCTCGAAATCATTGAAGAAGAAGAACCTTATCAGACGGAAATATGCCTTATCTAATATGAGACATTTAAATTTTTTTAATTGCATAAGTCTGTGGCAAAAAATACGTTTAATTTTTTCCCATTAAATACTAGAATTATAGAAAAGTACTTTGCGAAAAGTATCGGCAGTAGGACGGAATCGTGTTGACCACCGATTAGTTTTTTGCTAATAACTCTTTCATCCTTCGACCGACTTTTTCGACTAAGAGCTCGATGGAAAGCTTATCTGTTCCTCTTTCAGATGGCGTTGACATATTTTACGAAAAGTTGTAAGAAATAAAATTTTTTTGATCAAAACTAAAATATCCTCGAAATCATTGAAGAAGAAGCACCTTATCAGACGAAAATATGCCTTATCTAATAAGAGACATTTAAATTTTTTAATTGCATAAATAGGCGGCATTCTAGTCAGAATTAATAGTCTTTTACTTGGAAAAAAAAATTGGTTAATTTTTTCACCATTAAACACTAGAATTATAGAAAAGTACTTTGCGAAAAGAATCGGCAGTAGGACGGAAACGTGTTGACCACCGATTAGTTTTTTGCTAATAACTCTTGCATCCTTCGACCGACTTCTTCGACTAAGAGCTCGATGGAAAGCTTATCTGTTCCTCTTTCAGATGACATTAACATATATTACTAAAAGTCATATGAAATAAAATTTTTTTGATCAAAACTAAAATATCCTCGAAATCATTGAAAAAGAAGTACCTTATCAGACGAAAATATGCCTTATTTTACGAAAAGTCGTAAGAAATAAAATTTTTTTGATCAAAATTAAAATATCATCGAAATCATTGAAAATGAAGTATCTTATCAGACGAAAATATGCCTTATCTAATAAGAGACATTTAAATTTTTCTAATTGCATAAATAGGCGGCATTTTATTCAGAATTAATAGTTTTTTACTTGGACAAAAAATTCGTTTAATTTTTTCCAATTAAATTCTAGAATTCTAGAAAAAAACTTTGCGAAAAGAATCGGTAGTAGGACGGAATCGTGTTGACCACCGATTAGTTTTGTGCTAATAACTCATGCATATTTCGACCGACTTCTTCGACTAAGAGCTCGATGGAAAGCTAATCTGTTCCTCTTTCAGATGGCATAAACATATTTTACGAAAAGTCGCAAGAAATACAATTTTGTTGATTAAAACTAAAATATCCTCGAAATCACTGAAGAAGAAGTACCTTATCAGACGAAAATATGCCTCATCTAATAAGAGACATTTAAATTTTTTTAATTGCATAAATGGGCGGCGTTTTATTCAGAATTAATAGTTTTTTTACATGGACAAAAAATTCGTTTAATTTTTTTCACATTAAATACTAGAATTATAGAAAAGTACTTTGCGAAAAGAATCGGCAGTTGGACGGAAACGTGTTGACCACCGATTAGTTTTTTGCTATTAACTCTTGCCTCCTTCGACCGACTTCTTCGACTAAGAGCTCGATGGAAAGCTTATCTGTTCCTCTTTCAGATGGCATTGACATATTTTACGAAAAGTTGTAAGAAATAAAATATTTTTGATCAAAACTAAAATATCTTCGAAATCATTGAAGAAGAAGTACCTTATCAGACGAAAATATGCCTTATCTAATAAGAGTCATTTAAATTTTTTTGATTGCATAAATGGGCGGCATTTTATTCAGAATTAATAGTTCTTTACATGGACAAAAAATTCGTTTAATTTTTTCCCATTATATACTAGAATTATAGAAAAGTAGTTTGCGAAAATAATCGGCAGTAGGACGGAATCGTGTTGACCACCGATTAGTTTTTATACTTTCCACTTATGTGAAATAGTATAATAACTTTGTCACGGAGTTTGTATCAGATCGAAATATTAATTTCCGAATATATAAAGTATATATATTCTTGATCAGGACGATGAGACGAGTTGGTTTAGCCATGTCCGTCTGTCTGTCTGTCGGTCTGTCTGTCTGTATGTATGCAAACTAGTCCCTCAGTTTTGAAGCTATCGAGCTGAAACTTTGCACAGAGTCTTAGAATTTATTACGATGAATCATTCTTCGGAACCATCATGATCGGATTATTGGAACAGGTAGCTCCCATACGAAAAGAAGAAGAAAAGTGAACAAAACTTGAATCGTTGTATGGAAAACTTTTTTGTTTTGTACAATAAAGTGCTGAAATTTTAAACATAGCAGTTTTACATAGTCCGACTACATGCCTGAAAGTTTCATTGAGATTGGACATCTGGAACTGGTAGCTCCCATACAAAATGAAGAAGAGGAAGAGAAGGAATATTCACGTCGTAGTATGGAAAACTTTTTAGTTTCTTAACCAATTGACTTGAAATTTTAAAGTTATGTTCTTAGGGAGGAATGAAAACTATTTTGACCAAAAGTGGGCGTAGCCACGCCCACTTATAGCGAAAATTTACCCGTTGTATGGAAAACTTTTTTGTTTTTTAACCAATTGACTTGAAACTTTACAGTTATGTTCTTAGAGAGGAATGAAAACTATTTTGATTAAAAGTGGGCATGGCTACGCCCACTTATCGCAAAACTTGAACCGTTGTATGGAAAACTTTTTTGTTTTTTAACGAATTGACTTGAAACATTACAGTTATGTTGTTAGGGAGGCATGAAAACTATTCATTTAGTTTTTTTTTATAGTGACACAAAGTGAAAAGTATTATAGCTTCAGCCTTGCTGAAGATAGCGTCGTTACTGGTTTTATAATAACTCTTGCATCCTTCGACCGACTTTTTCGACTAAGAGCTGGATGGTAAGCTTATCTGTTCCTCTTTCAGATGGCATTCACATATTTTACGAAAAGTCATAAGAAATAAAATTTTTTTTATCAAAACTAAAATATCCTCGGAGTCATTGAAGAAGATGTACCTTATCAGACGAAAATATGCCTTATCTAATAAGAAACATTTAAATTTTTTTAATTGAATAAATCGGCGGCATTTTATTCAGAATTAATAGTTTTTTACATGGACAAAAAATTCGCTTAATTTTTTCCCATTATATACTAAAATTATAGAAAAGTAGTTTGCGAAAATAATCGGCAGTAGGACGGAATCGTGTTGACCACCGATTAGTTTTTTGCTAATAACTCTTGCATCCTTCGACCGACTCCTTCGACTAAGAGCTTGATGGAAAGCTTATCTGTTCCTCTTTCAGATGGCATTAACATATTTTACATAACTAAAATATCTTCGAAATCATTGAAGAAAAAGTACCTTATCAGACGAAAATATGCCTTATCTAATAAGAGACATTTAAATTTTTTTAATTGCATAAATGGGAAGCGTTTAATTCAGAATTAATAGTTTTTTTAAATGGACAAAAAATTCGTTCAATTTTTTCCCATTATTTACTGGAATTATAGAAAAGTACTTTGCGAAAATAATCGGCAGTTGGGCGGAATCGTGTTGACCACCGATTAGTTTTTTGCTAATAATTCTTGCATCCTTCGACCGACTTCTTCGACTAAGAGCTCGATGGAAAGCTTTTTGATCAAAACCAAAATATCCTCGAAATCATTGAAGAAGAAGTACCTTATCAGACGAAAATATCCCTTATTTTACGAAAAGTCGTAAGAAATAAAATTTTTTTGATCAAAATTAAAATATCATCGAAATCATTGAAAATGAAGTATCTTATCAGACGAAAATATGCCTTATCTAATAAGAGACATTTAAATTTTTTAATTGCATAAATAGGCGGCATTCTAGTCAGAATTAATAGTTTTTTACATGGACAAAAAACTCGCTTAATTTTTTCCCATTAAATACTAGAATTATAGAAAAGTACTTTGCGAAAACAATCGGCAGTAGGACGGAATCGTGTTGACCCCCGATTAGTTTTTTGGTAATAACTCTTGCCTCCTTCGACCGACTTCTTCGACTAAGAGGTCGATGGAAAGCTTATCTGTTCCTCTTTCAGATGGCATTAACATATTTCACGAAAAGTCGAAGGAATTAAAATTTTTTTGATCAAAACTAAAATATCCTCGAAATCATTGAAGAAGAAGAACTTTATCAGACGGAAATATGCCTTATCTAATATGAGACATTTAAATTTTTTTAATTGCATAAGTCTGTGGCAAAAAATACGTTTAATTTTTTCCCATTAAATACTAGAATTATAGAAAAGTACTTTGCGAAAAGTATCGGCAGTAGGACGGAATCGTGTTGACCACCGATTAGTTTTTTGCTAATAACTCTTGCATCCTTCGACCGACTTCTTCGACTAAGAGCTCGATGGAAAGCTTATCTGTTCCTCTTTCAGATGGCATTAACATATATTACTAAAAGTCATATGAAATAAAATTTTTTTGATCAAAACTAAAATATCCTCGAAATCATTGAAAAAGAAGTACCTTATCAGACGAAAATATGCCTTATTTTACGAAAAGTCGTAAGAAATAAAATTTTTTTGATCAAACTTAAAATATCATCGAAATCATTGAAAATGAAGAAGTACCTTATCAGACGAAAATATGCCTCATCTAATAAGAGACATTTAAATTTTTTTAATTGCATAAATGGGCGGCATTTTATTCAGAATTAATAGTTTTTTACTTGGACAAAAAATACGTTTAATTTTTTCCCATTAAATACTAGAATTATAGAAAAGTACTTTGCGAAAAGAATCGGCAGTAGGACGGAATCGTGTTGACCCCCGATTAGTTTTTTGAAAATAACTCTTGCATCCTTCGACTGACTTCTTCGACTAAGAGGTCGATGGAAAGCTTATCTGTTCTTCTTTCAGATGGCATTAACATATTTCACGAAAAGTCGAAAGAATTAAAATTTTTTTGATCAAAACTAAAATATCCTCGAAATCATTGAAGAAGAAGAACCTTATCAGACGAAAATATGCCTTATCTG
Source organism: Phortica okadai (assembly GCA_034638295.1). Lineage (NCBI taxonomy): Eukaryota > Metazoa > Arthropoda > Insecta > Diptera > Drosophilidae > Phortica > Phortica okadai. The sequence continues at coordinate 23,827,533 of CM067850.1, read as the reverse complement.
ATATGAGACATTTAAATTTTTTTAATTGCATAAGTCTGTGGCAAAAAATACGTTTAATATTTTCCCATTAAATACTAGAATTATAGAAAGGTACTTTGCGAAAAGAATCGGCAGTAGGACCCCCGATTAGTTTTTTGCTAATAACTCTTGCATCCTTCGACCGACTTCTTCGACTAAGAGGTCGATGGAAAGCTTATCTGTTCCTCTCTCAGATGGCATTGACATATTTTACGGAAAGTTGTAAGAAATAAAATTTTTTTGATCAAAACCAAAATATCCTCGAAATCATTGAAGAAGAAGTACCTTATCAGACGAAAAAATGCCTTATCTAATAAGAGACATTTAAATTTTTTTAATTGCATAAATAGGCGGCATTCTAGACAGAATAAATAGTCTTTTACTTGGAAAAAAAATTTGGTTAATTTTTTCACCATTAAACACTAGAATTATAGAAAAGTACTCTGCGAAAAGAATCGGCAGTTGGGCGGAATCGTGTTGACCACCGATTAGTTTTTTGCTAATAACTCTTGCATTCTTCGACCGACTTCTTCGACTAAGAGCTCGATCGAAAGCTTATCTGTTCCTCTTTCAGATGGCCTTGACCTATTTTATGAAAAGTTGTAAGAAATAAAATTTTTTTGATCAAAACCAAAATATCCTCGAAATCATTGAAGAAGAAGTACCTTATCAAACGAAAATATGCCTTATCTAATAAGAGACATTTAAATTTTTTTAATTGCATAAATAAGCGGCATTCTAGACAGAATTAATAGTCTTTTACTTGGAAAAAAAATTTGGTTAATTTTTTCACCATTAAACACTAGAATTATAGAAAAGTACTCTGCGAAAAGAATCGGCAGTTGGGCGGAATCGTGTTGACCACCGATTAGTTTTTTGCTAATAACTCTTGCATTCTTCGACCGACTTCTTCGACTAAGAGCTCGATCGAAAGCTTATCTGTTCCTCTTTCAGATGGCGTTGACCTATTTTATGAAAAGTTGTAAGAAATAAAATTTTTTTGATCAAAACCAAAATATCCTCGAAATCATTGAAGAAGAAGTACCTTATCAAACGAAAATATGCCTTATCTAATAAGAGACATTTAAATTTTTTTAATTGCATAAATAGGCGGCATTCTAGACAGAATTAATAGTCTTTTACTTGGAAAAAAAATTTGGTTAATTTTTTCACCATTAAACACTAGAATTATAGAAAAGTACTCTGCGAAAAGAATCGGCAGTTGGGCGGAATCGTGTTGACCACCGATTAGTTTTTTGCTAATAACTCTTGCATTCTTCGACCGACTTCTTCGACTAAGAGCTCGATCGAAAGCTTATCTGTTCCTCTTTCAGATGGCGTTGACCTATTTTATGAAAAGTTGTAAGAAATAAAATTTTTTTGATCAAAACCAAAATATCCTCGAAATCATTGAAGAAGAAGTACCTTATCAAACGAAAATATGCCTTATCTAATAAGAGACATTTAAATTTTTTTAATTGCATAAATAAGCGGCATTCTAATCAGAATTAATAGTCTTTTACTTGGAAAAAAAATTTGGTTAATTTTTTCACCATTAAACACTAGAATTATAGAAAAGTACTCTGCGAAAAGAATCGGCAGTTGGGCGGAATCGTGTTGACCAGCGATTAGTTTTTTGCTAATAACTCTTGCATTCTTCGACCAACTTCTTCGACTAATAGCTCGATGGAAAGCTTATCTGTTCCTCTTTCAGATGGCATTGACATATTTTACGGAAAGTTGTAAGAAATAAAATATTTTTGATCAAAACTAAAATATCTTCGAAATCATTCAAGAAGAAGTACCTTATCAGACGAAAATATGCCTTATCTAATAAGAGTCATTTAAATTTTTTTGATTGCATAAATGGGCGGCATTTTATTCAGAATTAATAGTTCTTTACATGGACAAAAAATTCGTTTAATTTTTTCCCATTATATACTAGAATTATAGAAAAGTAGTTTGCGAAAATAATCGGCAGTAGGACGGAATCGTGTTGACCACCGATAAGTTTTTATACTTTCCACTTATGTGAAATAGTATAATAACTTTGTCACGGAGTTTGTATCAGATCGAAATATTAATTTCCGAATATATTAAGTATATATATTCTTGATCAGGACGATGAGACGAGTTGGTTTAGCTATGTCCGTCTGTCCGTCTGTCTGTCTGTCGGTCTGTCTGTCTGTATGTATGCAAACTAGTCCCTCAGTTTTGAAGCTATCGAGCTAAAACTTTGCACAGAGTCTTAGAATTTATTACGATGAATCATTCTTCGGAACCATCATGATCGGATTATTGGAACAGGTAGCTCCCATACGAAAAGAAGAAGAAAAGTGAACAAAACTTGAATCGTTGTATGGAAAACTTTTTTGTTTTGTACAATAGAGTGCTGAAATTTTAAACATAGCAGTTTTACATAGTCCGACTACATGCCTGAAAGTTTCATTGAGATTGGACATCTGGAACTGGTAGCTCCCATACAAAATGAAGAAGAGGAAGAGAAGGAATATTCACGTCGTAGTATGGAAAACTTTTTATTTTCTTAACCAATTGACTTGAAATTTTAAAGTTATGTTCTTAGGGAGGAATGAAAACTATTTTGACCAAAAGTGGGCGTAGCCACGCCCACTTATAGCGAAAATTTACCCGTTGTATGGAAAACTTTTTTGTTTTTTAACCAATTGACTTGAAACTTTACAGTTATGTTCTTAGAGAGGAATGAAAACTATTTTGATTAAAAGTGGGCATGGCTACGCCCACTTATCACAAAACTTGAACCGTTGTATGGAAAACTTTTTTGTTTTTTAACGAATTGACTTGAAACATTACAGTTATGTTGTTAGGGAGGCATGAAAACTATTCATTTAGTTTTTTTTTTATAGTGACACAACGTGAAAAGTATTATAGCTTCACCCTTGCTGAAGATAGCGTCGTTACTGGTTTTATAATAACTCTTGCCTCCTTCGACCGACTTTTTCGACTAAGAGCTGGATGGTAAACTTATCTGTCCCTCTTTCAGATGGCATTCACATATTTTACGAAAAGTCATAAGAAATAAAATTTTTTTTATCAAAACTAAAATATCCTCGGAGTCATTGAAGAAGATGTACCTTATCAGACGAAAATATGCCTTATCTAATAAGAAACATTTAAATTTTTTTAATTGAATAAATCGGCGGCATTTTATTCAGAATTAATAGTTTTTTACATGGACAAAAAATTCGCTTAATTTTTTCCCATTATATACTAAAATTATAGAAAAGTAGTTTGCGAAAATAATCGGCAGTAGGACGGAATCGTGTTGACCACCGATTAGTTTTTTGCTAATAACTCTTGCATCCTTCGACCGACTCCTTCGACTAAGAGCTTGATGGAAAGCTTATCTGTTCCTCTTTCAGATGGCATTAACATATTTTACATAACTAAAATATCTTCGAAATCATTGAAGAAGAAGTACCTTATCAGACGAAAATATGCCTTATCTAATAAGAGACATTTAAATTTTCTTAATTGCATAAATGGGAAGCGTTTAATTCAGAATTAATAGTTTTTTTAAATGGACAAAAAATTCGTTTAATTTTTTCCCATTAATTACTGGAATTATAGAAAAGTACTTTGCGAAAATAATCGGCAGTAGGACGGAAACGTGTTGACCACCGATTAGTTTTTTGCTAATAGCTCTTGCATCCTTCGACCGACTTCTTCGACTTAAAGCTCGATGAAAAGCTTACCTGTTCCTCTTTCAGATGGCATTAACATATTTTACGAAAAGTCATAAGAGATAAAATTTTTTTGATCAAAACTAAAATATCGTCGAAATCATTGAAGAAGAAGTACTTTATTAGACGAAAATATGCCATCTTTCAGATGGCATTCACATATTTTACAAAACTAAAATATCTTCGAAATCATTGAAGAAGAAGTATCTTATCAGACGAAAATATGCCTTATCTAATAAGAGACATTTAAATTTTTTTATTTTCATAAATAGGCGGCATTTTATTCAGAATTAATAGTTTTTTACTTGGACAAAAAATTCGCTTAATTTTTTCCCATTAAATACTAAAATTATAGAAAAGTAGTTTGCGAAAAGAATCGGCAGTTGGACGGAAACGTGTTGACCACCGATTAGTTTTTTGCTATTAACTCTTGCCTCCTTCGACCGACTTCTTCGACTAAGAGCTCGATGGAAAGCTTATCTGTTCCTCTTTCAGATGGCATTGACATATTTTACGAAAAGTTGTAAGAAATAAAATATTTTTGATCAAAACTAAAATATCTTCGAAATCATTGAAGAAGAAGTACCTTATCAGACGAAAATATGCCTTATCTAATAAGAGTCATTTAAATTTTTTTGATTGCATAAATGGGCGGCATTTTATTCAGAATTAATAGTTCTTTACATGGACAAAAAATTCGTTTAATTTTTTCCCATTATATACTAGAATTATAGAAAAGTAGTTTGCGAAAATAATCGGCAGTAGGACGGAATCGTGTTGACCACCGATTAGTTTTTATACTTTCCACTTATGTGAAATAGTACAATAACTTTGTCACGGAGTTTGTATCAGATCGAAATATTAATTTCCGAATATATTAAGTATATATATTCTTGATCAGGACGATGAGACGAGTTGGTTTAGCTATGTCCGTCTGTCCGTCTGTCTGTCTGTCGGTCTGTCTGTCTGTATGTATGCAAACTAGTCCCTCAGTTTTGAAGCTATCGAGCTAAAACTTTGCACAGAGTCTTAGAATTTATTACGATGAATCATTCTTCGGAACCATCATGATCGGATTATTGGAACAGGTAGCTCCCATACGAAAAGAAGAAGAAAAGTGAACAAAACTTGAATCGTTGTATGGAAAACTTTTTTGTTTTGTTCAATAGAGTGCTGAAATTTTAAACATAGCAGTTTTACATAGTCCGACTACATGCCTGAAAGTTTCATTGAGATTGGACATCTGGAACTGGTAGCTCCCATACAAAATGAAGAAGAGGCAGAGAAGGAATACTCACGTCGTAGTATGGAAAACTTTTTAGTTTCTTAACCAATTGACTTGAAATTTTAAAGTTATGTTCTTAGGGAGGAATGAAAACTATTTTGACCAAAAGTGGGCGTAGCCACGCCCACTTATAGCGAAAATTTACCCGTTGTATGGAAAACTTTTTTGTTTTTTAACCAATTGACTTGAAACTTTACAGTTATGTTCTTAGAGAGGAATGAAAACTATTTTGATTAAAAGTGGGCATGGCTACGCCCACTTATCGCAAAACTTGAACCGTTGTATGGAAAACTTTTTTGTTTTTTAACGAATTGACTTGAAACATTACAGTTATGTTGTTAGGGAGGCATGAAAACTATTCATTTAGTTTTTTTTTTATAGTGACACAACGTGAAAAGTATTATAGCTTCACCCTTGCTGAAGATAGCGTCGTTACTGGTTTTATAATAACTCTTGCCTCCTTCGACCGACTTTTTCGACTAAGAGCTGGATGGTAAGCTTATCTGTCCCTCTTTCAGATGGCATTCACATATTTTACGAAAAGTCATAAGAAATAAAATTTTTTTTATCAAAACTAAAATATCCTCGGAGTCATTGAAGAAGATGTACCTTATCAGACGAAAATATGCCTTATCTAATAAGAAACATTTAAATTTTTTTAATTGAATAAATCGGCGGCATTTTATTCAGAATTAATAGTTTTTTACATGGACAAAAAATTCGCTTAATTTTTTCCCATTATATACTAAAATTATAGAAAAGTAGTTTGCGAAAATAATCGGCAGTAGGACGGAATCGTGTTGACCACCGATTAGTTTTTTGCTAATAACTCTTGCATCCTTCGACCGACTCCTTCGACTAAGAGCTTGATGGAAAGCTTATCTGTTCCTCTTTCAGATGGCATTAACAAATTTTACATAACTAAAATATCTTCGAAATCATTGAAGAAGAAGTACCTTATCAGACGAAAATATGCCTTATCTAATAAGAGACATTTAAATTTTCTTAATTGCATAAATGGGAAGCGTTTAATTCAGAATTAATAGTTTTTTTAAATGGACAAAAAATTCGTTTAATTTTTTCCCATTAATTACTGGAATTATAGAAAAGTAGTTTGACAAAATAATCGGCAGTAGGACGGAAACGTGTTGACCACCGATTAGTTTTTTGCTAATATTTCTTCCATCCTTCGACCGACTTCTTCGACGAAGAGCCCGATGGAAAGCTTATCTGTTCCTCTTTCAGATGGCATTAACATATTTTACGAAAAGTCATAAGAGATAAAATTTTTTTGATCAAAACTAAAATATCGTCGAAATCATTGAAGAAGAAGTACTTTATTAGACGAAAATATGCCATCTTTCAGATGGCATTCACATATTTTACAAAACTAAAATATCTTCGAAATCATTGAAGAAGAAGTATCTTATCAGACGAAAATATGCCTTATCTAATAAGAGACATTTAAATTTTTTTATTTGCATAAATAGGCGGCATTTTATTCAGAATTAATAGTTTTTTACTTGGACAAAAAATTCGCTTAATTTTTTTCCATTAAATACTAAAATTATAGAAAAGTAGTTTGCGAAAATAATCGGCAGTAGGACGGAATCGTGTTGACCACCGATTAGTTTTTTGCTAATAACTCTTGCATCCTTCGACCGACTTCTTCGACTAAGAGCTTGATGGAAAGCTTATCTGTTCCTCTTTCAGATGGCATTAACATATTTTCCAAAACGAAAATATCTTCGAAATCATTGAAAATGAAGTATCTTATCAGACGAAAATATGCCTTATCTAATAAGAAACATTTACATTTTTTTATTTGCATAAATAGGCGGCATTTTATTCAGGATTAATAGTTTTTTATTTGGACAAAAAATTCGTTTAATTTTTTCGCCATTAAATACTAGAATTATAGAAAAGTACTCTGCGAAAAGAATCGGCAGTTGGGCGGAATCGTGTTGACCACCGATTAGTTTTTGGCTAATAACTCTTGCATCCTTCGACCGACTTCTTCGACTAAGAGCTCGATGGAAAGCTTATCTGTTCCTCTTTCAGATGGCATTGACATATTTTACGAAAATTTGTAAGAAATAAAATTTTTTTGATCAAGACCAAAATATGCTCGAAATCATTGAAGAAGAAGTACCTTATCAGACAAAAATATGCCTTATCTAATAAGAGACATTTAAATTTTTTTAATTGCATAAATAGGCGGCATTCTAGTCAGAATTAATAATTTTTTACTTGGAAAAAAAATTTGTTTAATTTTTTCACCATTAAATACTAGAATAATAGAAAAGTACTCTGCGAAAAGAATCGGCAGTTGGGCGGAATCGTGTTGACCACCGATTAGTTTTTTGCTAATAACTCTTGCATTCTTCGACCAACTTCTTAGACTAAGAGCTCGATGGAAAGCTTATCTGTTCCTCTTTCAGATGGCATTAACATATTTTACAAACCTAAAATATCTTCGAAATCATTGAAGAAGAAGTACCTTATCAGACGAAAATATGCCTTATCTAATAAGAGACATTTAAATTTTTTTAAGTGCATAAATGGGCAGCGTTTTATTCAGAATTAATAGTTTTTTTAAATGGACAAAAAATTCGTTCAATTTTTTCCCATTAAATACTAGAATTATAGAAAAGTACTCTGCGAAAAGAATCGGCAGTTGGGCGGAATCGTGTTGACCACCGATTAGTTTTTGGCTAATAACTCTTGCATTCTTCGACCAACTTCTTCGACTAAGAGCTCGATGGAAAGCTTATCTGTTCATTATCTGTTATCTGATCAAAACTAAAATATCTTCGAAATCATTGAAGAAGAACTACCCTATCAGACGAAAATATGCCTTATCTAATAAGAGACATTTAAATTTTTTTAATTGCATAAATGGGCGGCGTTTTATTCAGAATTAACAGTTTTTTTACATGGACAAAAAATTCGTTTAATTTTTTCCATTAATTACTGGAATTATAGAAAAGTACTTTGCGAAAAGAATCGGCAGTAGGATTGAGACGTGTTGACCACCGATTAGTTTTTTGCTAGTAACTCTTGCCTCGTTCGACCGACTTCTGCGACTTAGAGCTCGATGAAAAGCTTACCTGTTCCTCTTTCAGATGCATTAACATATTTTACGAAAAGTCATAAGATATAAAATTTTTTTGATCAAAACTAAAATATCGTCGAAATCATTGAAGAAGAAGTACTTTATCAGACGAAAATATTCCATCTTTCAGATGGCATTAACATATTTTACGAAAAGTTGTAAGAAATAAAATTTTTGGATCAAAACTAAAATATCCACGAAATCATTGAAAAAGAAGTACCTTATCAGACGAAAATATGTCTATCTAATAAGAGACATTAAAATTTTTATACTTTTCACGTATGTGAAATAGTATATTAACTTTGTGCTGAAGTTTGTAACACACAGAAATATTCACTTGCGACTATATAAAGTATATATATTCTTGATCATGACGACAAGACGAGTTGATTTAGCCATGTCCGTCTGTCCGTCTGTCTGTATATATATAATCTCCTCCCACAGCCATATCGGACCACTGGAACTGGTAGCTCCCATACGAAGAGAAGAAGAAAAGTGAACAAAACTTGAATCGTTGTATGGAAAACTTTTTTGTTTTGTACGATAGAGTGCTGAAATTTGAAATATGGTAGTTTTACATAGTCCGACTACATGCCTAAAAGTTTCATTGAGATTGGACATCTGGAACTGGTAGCTCCCATACAAAATGAAGAAGAGGAAGAGAAGCAATATTCACGTCGTTGTTTGGACAACTTTTTTGTTTTTTAACCAATTGACTTGAAATTTTACAGTTATGTTCTTAGGGAGGAATGAAAACTATTTTAAACAAAAGTGGGCGTAGTCACGCCCACTTATAGCGAAAATTGACCCGTTGTATGGAAAACTTTTTTGTTTTTTTAACCAATTGACGTGAAACCTTACAGTTATGTTCATAGGGAGGAATGAAAACTATTTTGACGCCCACTTTTGGCGAAAATTGACCCGTTGTATGGAAAACTTTTTTGTTTTGTAACGAATTGACTTGAAACATTACAGTTATGTTCTTAGGGAGGAATGAAAACTATTTAGATCAAAAATGGGCATGGCTACGCCCACTTATCGCAACACTTGAACCGTTGTATGGGAAACTTTTTTGTTTTTTAAACAATTGACTTGAAACCTTCCAGTTATGTTGTTAGTAAGGCATGAAAACTATTCATTTAGTTTTTCTTATAGTGACACAATGTGAAAAGTATTATGCCTTCAGCCTTGCTGAAGATAGAGCCCTTATTGGTTTTAATTGCATAAATCGCCGGCATTTTATTCAGAATTAATAGTTTTTTATATGGAAAAAAATTTGTTTAATTTTTTCACCATTAAATACTAGAATTATAGAAAAGTACTCTGCGAAAAGAATCGGCAGTTGGGCGGAATCGTGTTGACCACCGATTAGTTTTTGGCTAATAACTCTTGAATTCTTCGACCAACTTCTTCGACTAAGAGCTCGATGGAAAGCTTATCTGCTCCTCTTTCAGATGGCATTAACATATTTTACGAAAAGTCATAAGAAATAAAATTTTATTGATCAAAACTAAAATATCCTCGAAATCATTGAAGAAGAAGTAGCTTATCAGACGAAAATATGCCTTATCTAATAAGAGAGATTTAAATTTTTTTAATTGCATAAATAGGCGGCATTCTAGTCAGAAATAATAGTTTTTTATTTGGAAAAAAAATTTGTCTAATTTTTTCACCATTAAATACTAGAATTATAGAAAAGTACTTTGCGAAAAGAATCGGCAGTTGGGCGGAATCGTGTTGACCACCGATTAGTTTTTGGCTAATAACTCTTGAATTCTTCGACCAACTTGTTCGACTAAGAGCTCGATGGAAAGCTTATCTGTTCCTCTTTCTGATGGCATTAACATATTTTACGAAAAGTCGTAAGAAATAAAATTTTTTTGATCAAAACTAAAATATCTTCGAAATCATTGAAGAAGAAGTACCCTATCAGACGAACATATGCCTTATCTAATAAGAGACATATAAATTTTTTTAATTGCATAAATGGGCGGCGTTTTATTCAGAATTAATAGTTTTTTTACATGGACAAAAAATTCGTTTAATTTTTTCCATTAATTACTGGAATTATAGAAAAGTACTTTGCGAAAAGAATCGGCAGTAGGATGAAGACGTGTTGACCACCGATTAGTTTTTTGCTAGTAACTCTTGCCTCCTTCGACCGACTTTCGGATGGTATTAACATATTTCACGAAAAGTCATAAGAAATAAAATTTTTTTGATCAAAAATAAAATATCCTCGAAATCATTGAAAAAGAAGTACCTTATCAGACGAAAATATGCCTTATCTAATAAGAGATATTTAAATTTTTTTAATTGCATAAATGGGCGGCATTTTATTCAGAATTAATAGTTTTTTACATGGTCAAAAAATTCGTTTAATTTTTTCCCATTAAATACTAGAATTATAGAAAAGTACTTTGCGAAAAGAATCGGCAGTAGGACGAAAACGTGTTGACCACCGATTAGTTTTTTGTTAATAACTCTTGCATCCTTCGACCGACTTCTTCGACTAAGAGCTCGATGGAAAGCTTATCTGTTCCTCTTTCAGATGGCATTAACATATTTTACGAAAAGTCGTAAGAAATAAAATTTTTTTTGATCAAAATTAAAATGTCCTCGAAATCATTGAAGAAGAAGTACCTTATCAGACGAAAATATGCCTTATCTAATAAGAGACATTTAAATTTTTATACTTTTCGCGTATGTGAAATAGTATTTTAACTTTGTGCTGAAGTTTGTAACACACAGAAATATTCAGTTGCGACTATATAAAGTATATATATTCTTTATCATGACGACAAGACGAGTTGATTTAGCCATGTCCGTCTGTCCGTCTGACCGTCTGTCCGTCTGTCTGTATATATATAATCTCCTCCCACAGCTATATCGGACCACTGGAACTGGTAGCTCCCAAACGAAAAGAAGAAGAAAAGTGAACAAAACTTGAATCGTTGTATGGAAAACTTTTTTGTTTTGTACGATAGAGTGCTGAAATTTGAAATGTAGTAGTTTTACATAGTCCGACTACATGCCTAAAAGTTTCATTGAGATTGGACATCTGGAACTGGTAGCTCCCATACAAAATGAAGAAGAGGAAGAGAAGTAATATTCACGTCGTTGTTTGGACAACTTTTTTGTTTTTTAACCAATCGACTTGAAATTTTACAGTTATGTTCTTAGGGAGGAATGAAAACTATTTTGAACAAAAGTGGGCGTAGTCACGCCCACTTATAGCGAAAATTGTCCCGTTGTATGGAAAACTTTTTTGTTTTTTAACCAATTGACGTGAAACCTTACAGTTATGTTCATAGGGAGGAATGAAAACTATTTTGACGCCCACTTTTGGCGAAAATTGACCCGTTGTATGGAAAACATTTTTGTTTTGTAACGAATTGACTTGAAACATTACAGTTATGTTCTTAGGGAGGAATGAAAACTATTTTGATCAAAAATGGGCATGGCTACGCCCACTTATCGCAAAACTTGAACCGTTGTATAGAAAACTTTTTTGTTTTATAAACAATTGACTTGAAACCTTCCAGTTATGTTGATTGGAAGGCATGAAAAATATTCATTTAGTTTTATTTATAGTGACACAATGTGAAAAGTATTATGGCTTCAGCCTTGCTGAAGATGGAGTCCTTACTGGTTTTAATTGCATAAATCGGCGGCATTTTATTCAGAATTAAAAGTTTTTTACAAGGACAAAAAATTCGTTTAATTTTTTCCCATTAAATACTAGAATTATAGAAAAGTACTTTGCGAAAAGAATCGGCAGTAGGACGGAATCGTGTTGACCACCAATAAGTTTTTTGCTAATAACTTTTGCATCCTTCGACCGACTTTCGTATGGCATTAACATATTTAACGAAAAGTCATAAGAAATAAAATTTTTTTGATCAAAACTAAAATATCCTCGAAATCATTGAAAAAGAAGTACCTTATCAGACGAAAATATGCCTTATCTAATAAGAGATATTTAAATTTTTTTAATTGCATAAATGGGCGGCATTTTATTCAGAATTAATAGTTTTTTACATGGACAAAAAATTAGTTTAATTTTTTCCCATTAAACACTAGAATTATAGAAAAGTACTTTGCGAAAAGAATCGGCAGTAGGACGGAATCGTGTTGACCACCGATTACTTTTTTGTTAATAACTCTTGCATCCTTCGACCGACTTCTTCGACTAAGAGCTCGATGGAAAGCTTATCTGTTCCTCTTTCAGATGGCATTAACATATTTCACGAAAAGTCATAAGAAATAAAATCTTTTTCATCAAAACTAAAATATCCTCGAAATTATTGAAGAAGAAGTACCATATCAGACGAAAATATGCCTTATCTTATAAGAGACATTTAAATTTTTTTAATTGCATAAATCGGCGGCATTTTATTCAGAATTAATAGTTTTTTACATGGACAAAAAATTCGTTTAATTTTTTCCCATTAAATACTAGAATTATAGAAAAGTACTTTGCGAAAAGAATCGGCAGTAGGACGGAATCGTGTTGACCACCGATTAGTTTTTTGTTAATAACTCTTGCATCCTTCGACCGACTTCTTCGACTAAGAGCTCGATGGAAAGCTTATCTGTTCCTCTTTCAGGTGGCATTAACATATTTTACAAAAAGTCGTAAGAAATACAATTTTCTTTTGATCAAAACTAAAATATCATCGAAATTATTGAAGAAGAAGTACCTTATCAGACGAAAATATGCCTTATCTTATAAGAGACATTTAAATTTTTTTAACTGCATAAATCGGCGGCATTTTATTTAGAATTAATAGTTTTTTACATGGACAAAAAATTCGTTTAATTTTTTCCCATTAAATACTAGAATTATAGAATAGTACTTTGCGAAAAGAATCGGCAGTAGGACGGAATCGTGTTGACCACCGATTAGTTTTTTGTTAATAACTCTTGCATCCTTCGACCGACTTTTTCGACTAAGAGCTCGATGGAAAGCTTATCTGTTCCTCTTTCAGATGGCATTAACATATTTCACGAAAAGTCATAAGAAATAAAATTTTTTTGATCAAAACTAAAATATCCTCGAAATCATTGAAGAAGAAGTACCTTATCAGACTAAAATATGCCTTATCTAATATCAGACATTTAAATTTTTTTAATAGCATAAATGGGCGGCGTTTTATTCAGAATAAATAGTTTTTTTAAATGGACAAAAAATTCGTTTAATTTTTTCCCATTAATTACTGGAATTATAGAAAAGTACTTTGCGAAACGAATCGGCAGTAGGACGGAAACGTGTTGACCACCGATTAGTTTTTTACTAATAACTCTTGCATCCTTCGACCGACTTCTTCGACTAAGAGCTCGATGAAAAGCTTACCTGTTCCTCTTTCAGATGGCATTAACATATTTTACGAAAAGTCATAAGAGATAAAATTTTTTTGATCAAAACTAATATATCGTCGAAATCGTTGAAGAAGAAGTACTTAATTAGACGAAAATTTGCCATCTTTCAGATGGCATTCACATATTTAACGAAAAGTCATAAGAATTAAAATTTTTTTTATCAAAACTAAAATATCCTCGGAATCATTGAAGAAGATGTACCTTATCAGACGAAAATATGCCTTATTTTACGAAAAGTCGTAAGAAATCAAATTTTTTTGATCAACACTAAAATATCCTCGAAATCATTGAAGAAGAAGTACCTTATCAGACGAAAATATGCCTTATCTTATAAGAGACATTTAAATTTTTTTAATTGCATAAATCGGCGGCATTTTATTCAGAATTAATAGTTTTTTACATGGACAAAAAATTCGTTTAATTTTTTCACATTAAATACTAGAATTATAGAAAAGTACTTTCGAAAAGAATCGGCAGTAGGACGGAATCGTGTTGACCACCGATTAATTTTTTGTTAATAACTCTTGCATCCTTCGACCGACTTCTTCGACTAAGAGCTGGATGGAAAGCTTATCTGTTCCTCTTTCAAATGGCATTAACATATTTTACGAAAAGTCGTAAGAAATAAAATTTTCTTTTGATCAAAACTAAAATATCATCGAAATTATTGAAGAAGAAGTACCTTATCAGACGAAAATATGTCTTATCTTATAAGAGACATTTAAATTTTTTTAATTGCATAAATCGGCGGCATATTATTCAGAATTAATAGTTTTTTACATGGACAAAAAATTCGTTTAATTTTTTCCCATTAAATACTAGAATTATAGAAAAGTACTTTGCGAAAAGAATCGGCAGTAGGACGGAATCGTGTTGACCACCGATTAGTTTTTTGTTAATAACTCTTGCATCCTTCGACCGACTTCGTCGACTAAGAGCTCTTTGGAAAGCTTATCTGTTCCTCTTTCAGATGGCATTAACATATTTCACGAAAAGTTATAAGAAATAAAATTTTTTTGATCAAAACTAAAATATCTTCGAAATTATTGAAGAAGAAGTACCTTATCAGACGAAAATATGCCTTATCTAATATGAGAAATTTAAATTTTTTTAATTGCATAAATGGGTGGCATTTTATTCAGAATTAATAGTTTTTTACATGGCCAAAAAATTCGTTTAATTTTTTCCCATTAAATACTAGAACGTGCGGTGCGAATTCTGTCAAGTACGGACGTGTTTTTCTTGTGCTCCGGAAAATTAACTTAAGACCCATCAGTGCAGTGAAAGATCTAATAATAATTAGTGTATATCGCGAAAAGACGCTTAGTGCGATAAATTCGCTTAAGTCTATCAACTAATTAATCAATTTATTAGCCACAATAAACAATAAAAACAATTAAAATCAAATCTCTATTAATACAATGAGTACAAAAGAAATCGAAACTCGCAGTGAACTTCAGCGTAAGCAAGACGAGCGTCGGCTCTCTTTGCAACGGAACAACGCGTATTTCACCTATAACGCCGCGTCAACCGAAAATACTGCAGCTCTAGAGCGATGGAGGGCAATGACCAATGTAGCGCACGAACTATTGCACGTAGCGAGCGGGAGAGCGCGTTCTTGCTCTCCGTCGCTACCGTCCACGTCTCAAACGCCACAGAGCGCCGTGTCCGCTCATCAGCAGATATGTACTGGCCAGAGAGACCTGTGCCCATCTACGACGACTAGTACAACAATGTCACTAACTACCTCAACAGTAAGTACAACAACAACTTCAACGGTATCAACTGCCCGTCCAATTGCCAATGCAAATATAACTGGCGCAACATTACCTAAAGAAAACGCAAACAAAGAAACAAAAAGGCCGGCCGTACAGACTGGAATGGATCGCTACATTCAATTTAAAAGAAAGTTGAGCCCCCTAAACTCGAAGCCGAAAATTACCCGTGTTATATTCAGCCTACCAGCAAGCGAAATGCCTGATAATACCAACAGGTTAAAAATTCTGGCAGATAACACTACTGATCTGGCCCTTAAACAGAAAGCGTTAAAAGAATGCCAAAGCCACCACCAATTTACATCCGTGAAAAAAGCTGCAACGCCTTAGTCAGCAAATTTATCGAGCTTATTGGAAAGGACAACTTTCATATAATCCCCCTTGTAAAGGGAAATATACATGAAACAAAGGTACAAACTAAGTCCGAAGATAACTACAGAGTACTGTCGAAGTACCTGAGCGACAACAAAAAGAACTTCTATACGTACCAGCTAAAAAGCAGCAAAGGCCTGCAAGTCGTACTAAAGGGCATAGAGCCTGAAGTCACTCCTGCGGAAGTAATCAACGCGTTACAAGAGAAAGGATTCAGTGCCAAAACTGTTTTCAACATCCAAAATAAGGATAGAAAGCCGCAACCACTCTTTAAGGTAGAAATTAATCCAGAAAGCAAGCCGCTAAAAAAAAACGAAGTGCACCCGATATACAAACTTCAATTTCTACTGCACCGCAGAATCACCGTAGAAGAACCGCACAAACACAATGGTCCCGTACAATGTACGAATTGCCAAGAATATGGCCATACAAGGTCGTATTGTACTCTGCGCCCCGTGTGTGTAGCTTGTGGAGAGCTTCACGATATTACACACTGCCCAGCGAGCAAAGACGACGCCAGCACAAAAAAATGCACCAACTGTGGTGGTAACCACACAGCTAACTATAAAGGTTGCCCAATATACAAGGAACTGAAAACACGAATCCACCAGCGAGTGACCACTACACGCTCTCAAAACGCACAGCCTACATTTACACCATCTAAATTAAACCCAGACGTTTCCTTTTCGACCGCAGCCAGATCTTCACTTGGCGGAATCTCAACCAAAAACGTGACATTTGCCAGTGCTCTAAAATCAGGACTGGTTCCCCCTACCCCAAACACGCCGAACCCACAACTAGCACATGCAGATTTAAACGCGACTCAACACCACCAAATGCCGGGGCAGCAACAAAGCAACTTTGAAGCAATGTTATCAACCATGCAGCAAAGTCTAATGGAGTTTATGTCTTTTATGCGGACAACTATGCAGGATTTAATGCGTAACCAAAATCTACTGATACAAATGCTGATTTCACAACAGTCCAAATAAACCATGCCTTCCCTACGCATATCTACGTGGAATGCTAATGGCGTCTCACAGCACAAACTTGAGCTAGCTCAATTTCTACTTGACAAACACATTGACGTAATGCTACTCTCAGAAACACACCTTACAAACAAATATAATTTTAACATACGAGGCTACGTATTTTATGGAACAAACCATCCTGATGGTAAAGCACATGGGGGGACTGGTATTCTGATTAGAAACCGTCTCAAACACCACTGCCATAGAAGATTTGCAGAAAACTATCTACAGGCCACATCTATAAACATACAATTAGATAGTGGTAACCATCTAACACTAGCCGCCGTATACTGCCCACCTCGCTTCAATATATCTGAAACTGAGTTCATGCAGTTCTTTAACACACTCGGAGAACACTTCATAGCAGCAGGAGATTACAATGCCAAGCACACTCACTGGGGATCTCGTCTAGTGTCCCCAAAAGGAAAACAATTATACAATGCAATTATAAAAGCCAGCAATAAGCTCGACCATCTCTCTCCCGGCAGACCAACATACTGGCCGGCTGACCCCAATAAACTACCCGACCTAATTGACTTTGCAATAACAAAAAATATTCCCCGAACCCTGCTAAGCGCCGAAAGTCTTTCAGATCTCTCGTCTGATCACTCGCCTGTATTAATTAACCTACTTCGACATCCAAAAACCGTAGATCAACCAATTAGATTGACCTCGCATAAAACCAACTGGGTCAGTTACAAAAAATATTTTAGCTCACACATTGAGCTAGATCCTCCCCTAACCGTTGAAGCTGAGATCGACAGCTTCGTAATCAATCTAGAATCAGTCTTCGTTACCGCAGCTCGTATCTCAACACCTCAAACGGCGCAAGCTCCACGTAACCAAAAGAAGACGAATCGACAAATCGAGCAGCTCGTTATCGAAAAGCGACGCTTACGTCGAGAATCGCAATCAACCAGATCGCCATCTGCACGACATAGGCTTAAGAGCGCCGCACGCAACCTCTCTAAAGCACTAAAGCAAGAAGAAGCATATACCCAACGCCGGTACATAGAACAACTATCCACATCCAGTACAAGAAACTCACTGTGGAGAGCTCACCCAACCCTAAGCTCACCGACAGAAACCGTGATGCCTATAAGAAACCCTGCAGGCGGCTGGGCCCGCAGCGACGAAGATAGAGCAAGAACATTTGCCGCCCACCTTGAAAATGTGTTTCAACCAAATCCTTGCACAAATGCGACTACACTACCAGCATTAACAAACGACGCCGAGCTTCAACGTGACCCAATCGAGTTTCGACCAAACGAAATCGCTAATATTATCAAAAAGGAACTGAACCCAAAAAAATCACCGGCCTGCGACTTAATAACCCCAAAAATGATTATTGAGCTCCCATATTGTGCTGTTTGCACTATCGCGAAGCTCTTCAATGCCATCAGTAAACTTGGCTATTTTCCAGAAAGATGGAAAAAGTTTATCATCATAATGATACCAAAGCCAGGAAAAGATCACACGATTCCCTCGTCGTACAGACCTATAAGTTTATTATCGTGTCTATCAAAACTTTTCGAAAAATGCGTGTTAACTCGGATCAACTCATTCCTGAGAACACACAACAAAATCCCTTCACACCAGTTCGGCTTTCGTGAACAACACGGAACTATTGAGCAGGTTAATCGCATAACATCAGAAATACGAAGCGCATTTGAAAATCGAGAATACTGCACAGCAATATTTTTGGATGTCTCACAAGCATTCGACAGAGTTTGGTTAGACGGTTTAATGCATAAAATTAAAACAATGCTTCCAAACAACACGCACAAGCTACTAAAGTCATACCTCTACGACAGGAAGTTTACAGTGAGATGTAACAGTGATATGTCCGACGACCACACCATTAGAGCTGGAGTTCCTCAAGGTAGCGTACTCGGTCCTACGTTATATGTCCTCTACACATCAGACATCCCAACAAGCAGACGTCTAACAACATCCACCTTTGCTGACGATGCAGCTATTCTCAGCCGTTCCAGATGCCCTATGCAAGCAACAGCGCAGTTAGCTCTTCACCTGGTCGACATAGAAAAATGGCTAGCTGACTGGCGAATAAAAGTCAACGAACAAAAATGCAAACACGTTACGTTCACTCTAAACAGGCAAGATTGCCCACCGCTGATGTTAAACAACACTACGCTTCCGCAAACAAACGAAGTGACATACCTCGGAGTACACCTCGATAGAAGACTCACATGGCGCAGGCACATCGAGGCCAAGAGAACGCATTTAAAACTAAAAGCAAATAGCCTCCATTGGCTTATCAACGCTCGCTCTTCCCTTAGTCTTGACTACAAAGTCCTGCTCTACAATTCTGTTCTCAAACCTATCTGGACCTACGGCTCCCAGTTATGGGGAAACGCTAGCAGTAGCAACATTGAAATCATTCAGAGAACCCAGTCAAAGATATTGAGAACCATCACCGGGGCACCGTGGTATGTTCGAAACGAAAACATACAAAAAGATTTAAATATTCAACCAGTCAGAGATGTAATAGCAGAACTCAAGGAACAATACTACAGCAAGCTTTCTACGCACCCTAACCATCTCGCAAGAAGATTAATAAGGTTGAGCAGCCAATCCCGTCTTCGTCGAAATGACCTTCCAACCCAGCGATAGACCCTAGGGCCCTGCAACCTATCTGCAGTTCAAAAGAACTGCTAGTTAATATATAGGCATAAGATCTGCAAACTTATTGTTAATCTCATAAAGAGAAGATTCAATAAATAAAGCAAAGTTTTAATAAAAAAAAAAAAAAAAAAAAATACTAGAACTATAGAAAAGTACTTTGAGAAAAGAATCGGCAGTAGGACGGAATCGTGTTGACCACCGATTAGTTTTTTGCTAATAACTCTTGCATCCTTTGACCGACTTCTTCGACTATGAGCTCGATGGAAAGCTTATCTGTGCCTCTTTCAGATGGCATTAACATATTTTACGAAAAGTCGTAAGAAATAAAATTTTTTTGATCAAAACTAAAATGTCCTCGAAATCATTGAAGAAGAAGTACCTTATCAGACGAAAATATGCCTTATCTAATAAGAGACATTTAAATTTTTATACTTTTCACGTATGTGAAATAGTACATTAACTTTGTGCTGAAGTTTGTAACACACAGAAATATTCACTTGCGACTATATAAAGTATATATATTCTTGATCATGACGACAAGACGAGTTGATTTAGCCATGTCCGTCTGTCCGTCTGACCGTCTGTCCGTCTGACCGTCTGTCCGTCTGACCGTCTGTCCGTCTGTCTGTATATATATAATCTCCTCCCACAGCCATATCGGACCACTGGAACTGGTAGCTCCCATACAAAATGAAGAAGAGGAAGAGAAGCAATATTCACGTCGTTGTATGGACAACTTTTTTGTTTTTTAAACAATTGACTTGAAATTTTACAGTTATGTTCTTAGGGAGGAATGAAAACTATTTTGAACAAAAGTGGGCGTAGTCACGCCCACTTATAGCGAAAATTGACCAGTTGTATGGAAAACTTTTTTGTTTTTTAACCAATTGACGTGAAACCTTACAGTTATATTGTTAGGGAGGCATGAAAACTATTCATTTAGTTTTTTTTATAGTGATACAATGTGAAAAGTATTATGGCTTCAGCCTTGCTGAAGATAGAGTCCTTACTGGTTTTAATTGCATAAATCGGCGGCATTTTATTCAGAATTAAAAGTTTTTTACATGGATAAAAAAGTCGTTCAATTTTTTCCCATTAAATACTAGAATTATAGAAAAATACTTTTCGAAAAGAATCGGCGGTAGGACGGAATCGTGTTGACCACCGATTAGTTTTTTGCTAATAACTTTTGCATCCTTCGACCGACTTTCGGATGGCATTAACATTTTTCACGAAAAGTCATAAGAAATACAATTTTTTTGATCAAAACTAAAATATCCTCGAAATCATTGAAAAAGAAGTACCTTATCAGATGAAAATATGCCTTATCTAATAAGAGATATTTACATTTTTTTAATTGCATTAATGGGCGGTATTTTATTCAGAATTAACAGTTTTTTACATGGACAGAATTAAAACTTTTTTACATGGACAAAAAATTCGTTTAATTTTTTCCCATTAAATACTAGAATTATAGAAAAGTACTGTGCGAAAAGAATCGGCAGTAGGAAGGAATCGTGTTGACCACCGATTAGTTTTTTGCCAATATTTCTTGCATTCTTTGACCGACTTCTTCGACTATGAGCTCGATGGAAAGCTTATCTGTTCCTCTTTCAGGTGGCATTAACATATTTTACGAAAAGTCATAAGAAATACAATTTTTTTTTATCAAATTTAAAATATCCTCGAAATCATTGAAAAAGAAGTAGCTTCACAGACGAAAATATGCCTTATCTTATAAGAGACATTTCAATTTTTTTAGTTGCATAAATGGGCGGCATTTTATTCAGAATTAATAGTTTTTTACATGGACAAAAAATTCGTTTAATTTTTTCCCGTTAAATACTAGAATTATAGAAAAGTACTTTGCGAAAAGAATCGGCAGTAGGACGGAAACGTGTTGACCACCGATTAGTTTTTTGCTAATATTTCTTGCATCCTTCGACCGACTTCTCCGACTACGAGCTCGATGGAAAGCTTATCTGTTCCTTTTCAGACGGCATTTACATACTTTACGAAAAGTCATAAGAAATAAAATTTTTTTCATCAAAACTAAAATATCCTCGAAATCATTGAAGAAGAAGTACCTTATCAGACGAAAATATGACTTATGTAATAAGAGACATTTAAATTTTTTTGATTGCATAAATGGGCGGCATTTTATTCAGAATTAATAATTTTTTACATGGACAAAAAATTCGTTTAATTTTTTCCCGTTAAATACTAGAATTATAGAACAGTACTTTGCGAAAAGAATCGGCAGTAGGACGGAAACGTGTTGACCACCGACTAAGAGCTCGATGGAAAGCTAATCTGTTCCTTTTCAGACGGCATTAACATACTTTACGAAAAGTCATAAGAAATAAATTTTTTTTGATCAAAACTAAAATATCCTCGAAATCATTGAAGAAGAAGTACCTTATCAGACGAAAATATGACTTCTGTAATAAGAGACATTTAAATTTTTTTAATTGCATAAATGGGCGGCATTTTATTCAGAATTAATAATTTTTTACATGGACAAAAAATTCGTTTAATTTTTTCCCGTTAAATACAAGAATTATAGAAAAGTACTTTGCGAAAAGAATCGGCAGTAGGACGGAATCGTGTTGACCACCGATTAGTTTTTTGCTAATAACTCTTGGATGCTTCGACCGATTTCTTCGACTAAGAGCTCGATGGAAAACTTATCTGTTCCTTTTCAGATGGCATTAACATATTTTACGAAAAGTCATAAGAAATAAAATTTTTTTGATCAAAACTAAAATATCCTCGAAATCATTGAAAAAGAATAACCTTATCAGACGAAAATATGCCTTATCTAATCTGAGACACTTAAATTTTTTTTAATTGCATAAATGGACGGCATTTTATTCAGAATTAATAGTTTTTTACATGGACAAAAAATTCGCTTAATATTTTTCCATTAAATACTAGAACTTTAGAAAAGTACTTTTCGAAAAGAATCGGCAGTAGGACTTAATCGTGTTGACCACCGATTAGTTTTTTGCTAATAACTCTTGCATCCTTCGACCGACTTCTTCGACTAAGAACTCGATGGAAGGCTTATCTGTTCCTCTTTCAGATGCCATTAACATATTTTACGAAAAGTCGTAAGAAATACAATTTTTTTTGATCAAAATGAAAATTTCCTCGAAATCATTGAAAAAGAAGTAGCTTATCAGACGAAAATATGCCTTATCTTATGAGACACATTTAAATTTTTTTAATTGCACAAATGGACGCCATTTTATTTAGAATTAATAATTTTTTACATGGACAAAAAATTCGTTTCATTTTTTCCCATTATATACTAGAATTATAGAAGAGTACTCTGCGAAAAGAATCGGCAGTAGGACAGATCGTGTTGACCACCGATTAGTTTTTTGCTAATAACTCTTGCATCCTTCGACCGACTTCTTCGCCTAAGAGCTCGATGGAAAGCTTATCTGTTCCTCTTTCAGATGGCATTAACATATTTCACGAAAAGTCATAAGAAATAAAATTTTTTTGATCAAAACTAAAATATCCTCGACATCATTGAAGAAGAAGTAACTTATCAGACGAAAATATGCCTTATCTAATATGAGACATTTAAATTTTTTTAATTGCATAAATGGGTGGCATTTTATTCAGAATTAATAGTTTTTTACATGGACAAAAAATTCGTTTAATTTTTTCCCATTAAATACTAGAATTATAGAAAAGTACTTTTCGAAAAGAATCGGTAGTAGGACGGAATCGTGTTGACCACCGATTAGTTTTTTGCTAATAATTCTTGCATGCTTCGACGGATTGCTTTGACTAAGAGCTCGATGGAAAGCTTATCTGTTCCTTTTCAGATGGCATTAACATATTTTACGAAAAATCATAAGAAATAAAATTTTTTTGATCAAAACTAAAATATCCTCGAAATCATTGAAGAAGAAATACCTTATCAGACGAAAATATGCCTTATATAATAAGAGACATTTAAATTTTTTTAATTGCATAAATGGACGGCATTTTACTCAGAATTAATAGTTTTTTACATGGACAAAAAATTCGCTTAATATTTGTCCATTAAATACTAGAACGATAGAAAAGTACTTTGAGAAAAGAATCGGCAGTAGGACGGAATCGTGTTGAGCACCGATTAGTTTTTTGCTAATAACTCTTGCATCCTTCGACCGATTTCTTCGACTAAGAGCTCGATGGAAAGCTTATCTGTTCCTTTTCAGATGGCATTAAAATATTTTACGAAAAGTCATAAGAATTAAAATTTTTTTGATCAAAACTAAAATATTGTCGAAATCATTGAAGAAGAAGTACCTTATCAGACGAAAATATGCCTTATCTAATGAGAGACATTTAAATTTTTTTAATTGCTTAAATGGACGGCATTTTATTCAGAATTAATAGTTTTTTACATGGACAAAAAATTCGCTTAATATTTTTCCATTAAATACTAGAACGATAGAAAAGTACTTTGAGAAGAGAATCGGCAGTAGGACGAAATCGTGTTGACCACCGATTAGTGTTTTGCTAATAACTCTTGAATCCTTTGACCGACTTCTTCGACTAAGAGCTCGATGGAAAGCTTATCTGTTCCTCTTTCAAATGGCATTAACATATTTTACGAAAAGTCGTAAGAAATAAATTTTTTTTTGATCCAAACTAAAATATCCACGAAATCATTGAAAAAGAAGTAGCTTATGAGACGAAAATATGCCTCATCTTATAAGAGACATATAAATTTTTTTAATTGCCTAAATGGGCGGTATTTTATTCAGAATTAATAGTTTTTTAAATGTACAGAAATAATAATTTTTTACATGGACAAAAAATTCGCTTAATATTTGTCCATTAAATACTAGAACGATAGAAAAGTACTTTGAGAAAAGAATCGGCAGTAGGACGGAATCGTGTTGACACCCGATTAGTTGTTTGCTAATAACTCTTGCATCCTTCGACCGACTTCTTCGACTTAGAGCTCGAGGGAAAGCTTACCTGTTCCTCTTTCAGATGGCATTAACATATTTTACGAAAAGTCATAAGAAATAAGATTTTTTTGATCAAAACTAAAATATCCTCGAAATCATTGAAAAAGAAGTAGCTTATCAGACGAAAATATGCCTTATCTTATGAGACACATTTAAATTTTTTTAATTGCATAAATGGACGCCATTTTATTTAGAATTAATAATTTTTTACATAAACAAAAAATTCGTTTAATTTTTTCCCATTGTATACTAGAATTATAGAAAAGTACTTTGCGAAAAGAATCGGCAGTACGACGGAATCGTGTTGACCACCGATTAGTTTTTTGCTAATAACTCTTGCATCCTTCGACCGACTTCTTCGACTAAGAGCTCGATGGAAAGCTCCTCTTTCAGATGGCATTAGAATATTTTACGAAAAGTCGTAAGAAATAAAATTTTTTTTGATTAAAACTAAAATATCCTCGAAATCATTGAAAAAGAAGTATCTTATAAGACGAAAATATGCCTTATCTAATAAGAGACATTTAAATTTTTTTAATTGCATAAATGGGCGGCATTTTATTCAGAATCAATAGTTTTTTACATGGACAAAAAATTCGTTTAATTTATTCCCATTAAATACTAGAATTATAGAAAAGTACTTTGCGAAAAGCATCGGCAGTAGGACGGAAACGTGTTGACCACCGATTAGTTTTGTGCTAACAACTCTTGCAGCCTTCGACCGACTTCTTCGACTAAGAGCTCGATGGAAAGCTTATCTGTTCCTCTTTCAGATGGCATTAACATATTTTACGAAAAGTCATAAGAAACAAAATTTTTTTGATCAAAACTAAAATATCCTCGAAATCATTGAAAAAGAAGTACCTTATTAGACGAAAATATGCCTTATCTAATAAGACACATTTAAATTTTTTTAATTGCATAAATGGACGGCATTTTACTCAGAATTAATAGTTTTTTACATGGACAAAAAATTCGCTTAATATTTTTCCATTAAATACTAGAACGATAGAAAAGTACTTTGAGAAGAGAATCGGCAGTAGGACGAAATCGTGATGACCACCGATTAGTGTTTTGCTAATAACTCTTGAATCCTTTGACCGACTTCTTCGACTAAGACCTCGATGGAAAGCTTATCTGTTCCTCTTTCAGATGGCATTAACATATTTTACGAAAAGTCGTAAGAAATAAATTTTTTTTTGATCCAAACTAAAATATCCTCGAAATCATTGAAAAAGAAGTAGCTTATGAAACGAAAATATGACTCATCTTATAAGAGACATATAGATTTTTTTAATTGCCTAAATGGGCGGTATTTTATTCAGAATTAAAAGTTTTTTAAATGGACAGAATTAAAAGTTTTTTACATGGACAAAAAATTCGCTTAATATTTGTCCATTAAATACTAGAACGATAGAAAAGTACTTTGAGAAAAGAATCGGCAGTAGGACGGAATCGTGTTGACACCCGATTAGTTTTTTGCTAATAACTCTTGCATCCTTCGACCGACTTCTTCGACTTAGAGCTCGATGGAAAGCTTATCTGTTCCTCTTTCAAATGGCATTAACATATTTTACGAAAAGTCGTAAGAAATAAATTTTTTTTTGATCCAAACTAAAATATCCTCGAAATCATTGAAAAAGAAGTAGCTTATGAGACGAAAATATGCCTCATGTTATAAGAGACATATAAATTTTTTTAATTGCCTAAATGGGCGGTATTTTATTCAGAATTAATAGTTTTTTAAATGTACAGAAATAATAATTTTTTACATGGACAAAAAATTCGCTTAATATTTTTCCATTAAATACTAGAACGATAGAAAAGTACTTTGAGAAGAGAATCGGCAGTAGGACGAAATCGTGTTGACCACCGATTAGTGTTTTGCTAATAACTCTTGAATCCTTTGACCGACTTCTTCGACTAAGAGCTCGATGGAAAGCTTATCTGTTCCTCTTTCAAATGGCATTAACATATTTTACGAAAAGTCGTAAGAAATAAATTTTTTTTTGATCCAAACTAAAATATCCACGAAATCATTGAAAAAGAAGTAGCTTATGAGACGAAAATATGCCTCATCTTATAAGAGACATATAAATTTTTTTAATTGCCTAAATGGGCGGTATTTTATTCAGAATTAATAGTTTTTTAAATATACAGAAATAATAATTTTTTACATGGACAAAAAATTCGCTTAATATTTGTCCATTAAATACTAGAACGATAGAAAAGTACTTTGAGAAAAGAATCGGCAGTAGGACGGAATCGTGTTGACACCCGATTAGTTGTTTGCTAATAACTCTTGCATCCTTCGACCGACTTCTTCGACTTAGAGCTCGAGGGAAAGCTTACCTGTTCCTCTTTCAGATGGCATTAACATATTTTACGAAAAGTCATAAGAAATAAGATTTTTTTGATCAAAACTAAAATATCCTCGAAATCATTGAAAAAGAAGTAGCTTATCAGACGAAAATATGCCTTATCTTATGAGACACATTTAAATTTTTTTAATTGCATAAATGGACGCCATTTTATTTAGAATTAATAATTTTTTACATAAACAAAAAATTCGTTTAATTTTTTCCCATTGTATACTAGAATTATAGAAAAGTACTTTGCGAAAAGAATCGGCAGTACGACGGAATCGTGTTGACCACCGATTAGTTTTTTGCTAATAACTCTTGCATCCTTCGACCGACTTCTTCGACTAAGAGCTCGATGGAAAGCTCCTCTTTCAGATGGCATTAGAATATTTTACGAAAAGTCGTAAGAAATAAAATTTTTTTTGATTAAAACTAAAATATCCTCGAAATCATTGAAAAAGAAGTATCTTATAAGACGAAAATATGCCTTATCTAATAAGAGACATTTAAATTTTTTTAATTGCATAAATGGGCGGCATTTTATTCAGAATTAATAGTTTTTTACATGGACAAAAAATTCGTTTAATTTTTTCCCATTAAATACTAGAATTATAGAAAAGTACTTTGCGAAAAGCATCGGCAGTAGGACGGAAACGTGTTGACCACCGATTAGTTTTGTGCTAACAACTCTTGCAGCCTTCGACCGACTTCTTCGACTAAGAGCTCGATGGAAAGCTTATCTGTTCCTCTTTCAGATGGCATTAACATATTTTACGAAAAGTCATAAGAAACAAAATTTTTTTGATCAAAACTAAAATATCCTCGAAATCATTGAAAAAGAAGTACCTTATTAGACGAAAATATGCCTTATCTAATAAGACACATTTAAATTTTTTTAATTGCATAAATGGACGGCATTTTACTCAGAATTAATAGTTTTTTACATGGACAAAAAATTCGCTTAATATTTTTCCATTAAATACTAGAACGATAGAAAAGTACTTTGAGAAGAGAATCGGCAGTAGGACGAAATCGTGTTGACCACCGATTAGTGTTTTGCTAATAACTCTTGAATCCTTTGACCGACTTCTTCGACTAAGACCTCGATGGAAAGCTTATCTGTTCCTCTTTCAGATGGCATTAACATATTTTACGAAAAGTCGTAAGAAATAAATTTTTTTTTGATCCAAACTAAAATATCCTCGAAATCATTGAAAAAGAAGTAGCTTATGAGACGAAAATATGACTCATCTTATAAGAGACATATAGATTTTTTTAATTGCCTAAATGGGCGGTATTTTATTCAGAATTAAAAGTTTTTTAAATGGACAGAATTAAAAGTTTTTTACATGGACAAAAAATTCGCTTAATATTTGTCCATTAAATACTAGAACGATAGAAAAGTACTTTGAGAAAAGAATCGGCAGTAGGACGGAATCGTGTTGACACCCGATTAGTTTTTTGCTAATAACTCTTGCATCCTTCGACCGACTTCTTCGACTTAGAGCTCGATGGAAAGCTTATCTGTTCCTCTTTCAAATGGCATTAACATATTTTACGAAAAGTCGTAAGAAATAAATTTTTTTTTGATCCAAACTAAAATATCCTCGAAATCATTGAAAAAGAAGTAGCTTATGAGACGAAAATATGCCTCATGTTATAAGAGACATATAAATTTTTTTAATTGCCTAAATGGGCGGTATTTTATTCAGAATTAATAGTTTTTTAAATGTACAGAAATAATAATTTTTTACATGGACAAAAAATTCGCTTAATATTTGTCCATTAAATACTAGAACGATAGAAAAGTACTTTGAGAAAAGAATCGGCAGTAGGACGGAATCGTGTTGACACCCGATTAGTTGTTTGCTAATAACTCTTGCATCCTTCGACCGACTTCTTCGACTTAGAGCTCGATGAAAAGCTTACCTGTTCCTCTTTCAGATGGCATTAACATATTTTACGAAAAGTCATAAGAAATAAGATTTTTTTGATGAAAACTAAAATATCCTCGAAATCATTGAAAAAGAATTACCTTATCAGACGAAAATATGCCTTATCTAATATGAGACACTTAAATTTTTCTAATTGCATAAATGGACGGCATTTTATTCAGAATTAATAGTTTTTTACATGGACAAAAAATTCGCTTAATATTTTTCCATTAAATACTAGAACTATAGAAAAGTACTTTGAGAAAAGAATCGGCAGTAGGACGGAATCGTGTTGATCACCGATTAGTTTTTTGCTAATAACTCTTGCATCCTTCGACCGACTTCTTCGACTAAGAGCTCGATGGAAAGCTTATCTATTCCTCTTTCAGATGGCATTAGCATATTTTACAAAAAGTCGTAAGAAATAAAATTTTTTTTGATCAAAACTAAAATATCCTCGACATCATTGAAGAAGAAGTACCTTATCAGACGAAAATATGCCATCTTTCAGACGATCAAAACTAATATTTTACGAAAGTCGTAAGAAATACAATTTTTTTGATCAAATCTAAAATATCAACGAAATCATTGAAAATGAAATACCTTATAAGACGAAAATATGCGTTATCTAATAAGAGACATTAACATTTCTTTAATTGCAATAATTTGCGGCATTTTATTCAGAATTAATAGTTTTTTACATGGACAAAAAATTCGTTTAATTTTTTCCCATTAATTCTAGAATTATAGAAAAGTACTTTGCGAAAAGAATCGGCAGTACGACGGAATCGTGTTGACCACCGATTAGTTTTTTGCTAGTATTTCTTGCATCCTTCGACCGACTTCTTCGACGAAGAGCTCGATGGAAAGCTTATCTGTTCCTCTTTCAGATCAGGCATTAACATATTTTACGAAAAGGCGTAAGAAATAAAATTTTTTTTTATCAAAACTAAAATATCCTCGAAATCATTGAAGAAGAAGTACCATATCAGACGAAAATATGCCATCTTTCAGATGATCAAAACTAATATTTTACGAAAGTCGTAAGAAATACAGTTTTTTTGATCAAATCTAAAATATCCTCGAAATCATTGAAGAAGAAGTACCTTATCAGACGAAAATATGCCATCTTTCAGATGATCAAAACTAATATTTTACGAAAGTCGTAAGATATACAATTTTTTTTTTCAAATCTAAAATATCCTCGAAATCATTGAAAAAGAAGTACCTTATCAGACGAAAATATGCCTTATCTAATAAGACACATTTAAATTTTTTTAATTGCATAAATGGACGGCATTTTATTCAGAATTAATAGTTTTTTACATGGACAAAAAATTCGTTTAATTTTTTCCCATTAATTCTAGAATTATAGAAAAGTACTTTGCGAAAAGATTCGGCAGTACGACGGAATCGTGTTGACCACCAATTAGTTTTTTGCTAATAACTCTTGCATCCTTCGACCGACTTCTTCGACTAAGAGCTCGTGGAAAGCTTATCTATTCCTCTTTCATATGGCATTAACATATTTTACGAAAAGTCATAAGAAACAAAATTTTTTTGATCAAAACTAAAATATCCTCGAAATCATTGAAAAAGAAGTATCTTATCAGACGAAAATATGCCTTATCTAATAAGAGACATTTAAATTTTTTTAATTGCATAAATGGGCGGCATTTTATTCAGAATTAATAGTTTTTTACATGGACAAAAAATTCGTTTTATTTTTTCCCATTAAATACTAGAATTATAGAAAAGTACTTTGCGAAAAGAATCGGCAGTAGGACGGAAACGATTTGACCACCGATTAGTTTTGTGCTAATAACTCTTGCAGCCTTCGACCGACTTCTTCGACTAAGAGCTCGATGGAAAGCTTATCTGTTCCTCTTTCAGATGGCATTAACATATTTTACGAAAAGTCATAAGAAACAAAATTTTTTTGATCAAAACTAAAATATCCTCGAAATCATTGAAGAAGAAGTATCTTATCAGACGGAAGTATGCCTTATCTAATAAGAGACATTTAAATTTTTTTAATTGCATAAATGGGCGTTATTTTATTAAGAATTAATAATTTTTTTTATGGACAAAAAATTCGTTTAATTTTTTCCCATTAATTCTAGAATTATAGAAAAGTACTTTGCGAAAAGAATCGGCAGTACGACGGAATCGTGTTGACCACCGATTAGTTTTTTGCTAATATTTCTTGCATCCTTCGACCGACTTCTTCGACTAAGAGCTCGATGGAAAGCTTATCTGTTCCTCTTTCAGATGGCATTAGAATATTTTACGAAAAGTCGTAAGAAATAAAATTTTTTTTGATCAAAACTAAAACATCCTCGAAATCATTGAAAAAGAAGTATCTTATCAGACGATAATATGCCTTATCTAATAAGAGACATTTAAATTTTTTTAATTGCATAAATGGGCGGCATTTTATTCAGAATTAATAGTTTTTTACATGGACAAAAAATTCGTTTAATTTTTTCCCATTAAATACTAGAACTATAGAAAAGTACTTTGAGAAAAGAATCGGCAGTAGGACGGACTCGTGTTGACCACCGATTAGTTTTTTGCTAATAACTCTTGCATCCTTCGACCGACTTCTTCGACTTAGAGCTCGATTGAAAGCTTACCTGTTCCTCTTTCAGATGGCATTAGCATATTTTACGAAAATTCATAAGAATTAAAATTTTTTTGATCAAAACTAAAATATTCTCGAAATCATTGAAGAAGAAGTACCTTATCAGACGGAAATATGCCTTATCTAATGAGAGACATTTAATTTTTTTAATTGCATAAATGGACGGCATTTTATTCAGAATTAATAGTTTTTTACATGGACAAAAAATTCGCTTAAGTTTTTTTCATTAAATACTAGAATTATAGAAAAGTTCTTTGCGAAAAGAATCGGTAGTAGGACGGACTCGTGTTGACCACCTATTAGTTTTTTGCTAATAACTCTTGCATGCTTCGACCGACTTCTTCGACTTAGAGCTCGATGGAAAGCTTACCTGTTCCTCTTTCAGATGGCATTAACATATTTTACGAAAATTCATAAGAATTAAAATTTTTTTGATCAAATCTAAAATATCCTCGAAAT
This sequence comes from Phortica okadai, assembly GCA_034638295.1. NCBI lineage: Eukaryota > Metazoa > Arthropoda > Insecta > Diptera > Drosophilidae > Phortica > Phortica okadai. The sequence goes on along the minus strand of CM067850.1, from coordinate 23,795,805 downwards.
CATTGAAAATGAAATACCTTATAAGACGAAAATATGCCTTATCTAATAAGAGACATTAACATTTCTTTAATTGCATAAATTGGCGGCATTTTATTCAGAATTAATAGTTCTTTACATGGACAAAATATTCGTTTAATTTTTTCTCATTAAATACTAGAATTATAGAAAAGTACTTTTCGAAAAGAATCGGCAGTAGGACGGAAACGTGTTGACCACCGATTAGTTTTTTGCTAATAACTCTTGCATCCTTCGACCGACTTCTTCGACTAAGAGCTCGATGGAAAGCTTATCTGTTCCTCTTTCAGATGCCATTAGCATATTTTACGAAAAGTCATAAGAAATAAAATTTTTTTGATCAAAACTAAAATATCCTCGAAATCATTGAAGAAGAAGTACCTTATCGGACGAAAATATGCCTTATCTAATAAGAGACATTTAAATTTTTTTAATTGCATAAATGGGCGGCATTTTATTCAGAATTAATAGTTTTTTACATGGACAAAAAATTCGTTTAATTTTTTCCCATTAATTCTAGAATTATAGAAAAGTACTTTGCGAAAAGAATCGGCAGTACGACGGAATCGTGTTGACCACCGATTAGTTTTGTGCTAATAACTCTTGCATCCTTCGACCGACTTCTTCGATTAAGTGCTCGATGGAAAGCTTATCTGTTCCTCTCTCAGATGGCATTAACATATTTTACGAAAAGTCATAAGAAATAAAATTTTTTTGATCAAAACTAAAATATCATCAAAATTATTGAAAAAGAAGTAGCTTATCAGACGAAAATATGCCTTATCTAATAAGACACATTAAAATTTTTTTAATTGCATAAATGGGCGGCATTTTATTCAGAATTAATAGTTTTTTATATGGACAAAAAATTCGTTTAATTTTTTCCCATTAATTCTAGAATTATAGAAAAGTACTTTGCGAAAAGAATAGGCAGTAGGACGGAATCGTGTTGACCACCGATTAAATTTTTGCTAATATTTCCTGCATCCTTCGACCGACTTCTTCGACTAAGAGCTCGATGGAAAGCTTATCTGTTCCTCTTTCAGATGACATTAACATATTTTACGAAAAGTCATAAGAAATAAAATTTTTTGATCAAAACTAAAATATCCCCGAAGTCATTGAAGAAAAAGTACCTTATCAGACGAAAATATGCCATCTTTCAGATGATCAAAACTAATATTATACGAAAGTCGTAAGAAATACAATTTTTTTGATCAAATCTAAAATATCCTCGAAATCATTGAAGAAGAAGTACCTTATCAGACGAAAATATGCCATTTTTCAGATGATCAAAACTTATATTCTACGAAAGTCGTAAGAAATACAATTTTTTTGATCAAATCTAAAATATCCTCGAAATCATTGAAAATGAAATACCTTATAAGACGAAAATATGCCTTATCTAATAAGAGACATTAACATTTCTTTATTTGCATAAATGGGCGGCATTTTATTCAGAATTAATAGTGTTTTACATGGACAAAAAATTCGTTTAATTTTTTCCCATTAAATACTAGAACTATAGAAAAGTACTTTGAGAAAAGAATCGGCAGTAGGACGGACTCGTGTTGACCACCGATTAGTTTTTTGCTAATAACTCTTGCATCCTTCGACCGACTTCTTCGACTAAGAGCTCGATGGAAAGCTTATCTATTCCTCTTTCAGATGGCATTAGCATATTTTACAAAAAGTCGTAAGAAATAAATTTTTTTTGATCAAAACTAAAATATCCTCGACATCATTGAAGAAGAAGTACCTTATCAGACGAAAATATGCCATCTTTCAGACGATCAAAACTAATATTTTACGAAAGTCGTAAGAAATACAATTTTTTTGATCAAATCTAAAATATCCTCGAAATCATTGAAAATGAAATACCTTATAAGACGAAAATATGCTTTATCTAATAAGAGACATTAACATTTCTTTAATTGCATAAATGGGTGGCATTTTATTCAGAATTAATAGTGTTGTACATGGACAAAAAATTGTTTTAATTTTTTCCCATTAAATACTAGAATTATAGAAAAGTACTTTGCGAAAAGAATCGGTAGTAGGACGGAAACGTGTTGACCACCGATTAGTCTTGTGCTAAAAACTTTTGCATCCTTCGACCGACTTCTTCGACTAAGAGCTCGTGGAAAGCTTATCTATTCCTCTTTCATATGGCATTAACATATTTTACGAAAAGTCATAAGAAATAAAATTTTTTTGATCAAAACTAAAATATCCTCGAAATCATTGAAAAAGAAGTACCTTATCAGACGAAAATATGCCTTATCTAATAAGACACATTTAAATTTTTTTAATTGCATAAATGGACGGCTTTTTATTCAGAATTAATAGTTTTTTATATGGACAAAAAATTCGTTTAATTTTTTCCCATTAATTCTAGAATTATAGAAAAGTACTTTGCGAAAAGAATCGGCAGTACGACGGAATCGTGTTGACCACCAATTAGTTTTTTGCTAATAACTCTTGCATCCTTCGACCGACTTCTTCGACTAAGAGCTCGATGGAAAGCTTATCTGTTCCTCTTTCAGATGGCATTAGAATATTTTACGAAAAGTTGTAAGAAATAAAATTTTTTTTGATCAAAACTAAAATATCCTCGAAATTATTGAAAAAGAAGTATCTTATCAGACGAAAATATGCCTTATCTAATAAGAGACATTTAAATTTTTTTAATTGCATAAATGGGCGGCATTTTATTCACAATTAATAGTTTTTTACATGGACAAAAAATTCGTTTAATTTTATCCCATTTAATACTAGAATTATAGAAAAGTACTTTGCGAAAAGAATCGGCAGTAGGACGGAAACGATTTGACCACCGATTAGTTTTGTGCTAATAACTCTTGCAGCCTTCGACCGACTTCTTCGACTAAGAGCTCGATGGAAAGCTTATCTGTTCCTCTTTCAGATGGCATTAACATATTTTACGAAAAGTCATAAGAAACAAAATTTTTTTGATCAAAACTAAAATATCCTCGAAATCATTGAAAAAGAAGTACCTTATCAGACGAAAATATGCCTTATCTAATAAGACACATTTAAATTTTTTTAATTGCATAAATGGACGGCATTTTATTCAGAATTAATAGTTTTTTACATGGACAAAAAATTCGTTTAATTTTTTCCCATTAATTCTAGAATTATAGAAAAGTACTTTGCGAAAAGAATCGGCAGTACGACGGAATCGTGTTGACCACCGATAAGTTTTTTTGCTAATATTTCTTGCATCCTTCGACCGACTTCTTCGACTAAGAGCTCGATAGAAAGCTTATCTGTTCCTCTTTTAGATCAGGCATTAACATATTTTACGAAAAGTCGTAAGAAATAAAATTTTTTTTGATCAAAACTAAAATATCATCGACATCATTGAAGAAGAAGTACCATATCAGACGAAAATATGCCATCTTTCAGATGATCAAAACTAATATTTTACGAAAGTCGTAAGAAATACAGTTTTTTTGATCAAATCTAAAATATGCTCGAAATCATTGAAGAAGAAGTACCTTATCAGACGAAAATATGCCATCTTTCAGATGATCAAAACTAATATTTTACGAAAGTCGTAAGATATAAAATTTTTTTGATCAAATCTAAAATATCCTCGAAATCATTGAAAATGAAATACCTTATAAGACGAAAATATGCCTTATCTAATAAGAGACATTAACATTTCTTTAATTGCATAAATGGGCGGCATTTTATTCAGAATTAATAGTGTTTTACATGGACAAAAAATTCGTTTATTTTTTTCCCATTAAATACTAGAACTATAGAAAAGTACTTTGAGAAAAGAATCGGCAGTAGAACGGACTCGTGTTGACCACCGATTAGTTTTTTGCCAATAACTCTTGCATCCTTCGACCGACTTCTTCGACTTAGAACTCGATTGAAAGCTTACCTGTTCCTCTTTCAGATGGCATTAACATATTTTACGAAAATTCATAAGAATTAAAATTTTTTTGATCAAAACTAAAATATTCTCGAAATCATTGAAGAAGAAGTACCTTATCAGACGGAGATATGCCTTATCTAATGAGAGACATTAAAATTTTTTTAATTGCATAAATGGACGGCATTTTATTCAGAATTAATAGTTTTTTACATGGACAAAAAATTCGTTTAATTTTTTTTCATTAAATACTAGAATTATAGAAAAGTACTTTGCGAAAAGAATCGGTAGTAGGACGGACTCGTGTTGACCACCGATTAGTTTTTTGCTAATAACTCTTGCATCCTTCGACCGACTTCTTCGACTTAGAGCTCGATGGAAAGCTTACCTGTTCCTCTTTCAGATGGCATTAAAATATTTTACGAAAATTCATAAGAATTAAAATTTTTTTGATCAAATCTAAAATATCCTCGAAATCATTGAAAATGAAATACTTTATAAGTCGAAAATATGCCTTATCTAATAAGAGACATTAACATTTCTTTAATTGCATAAATTGGCGTCATTTTATTCAGAATTAATAGTTCTTTACATGGACAAAATATTCGTTTAATTTTTTCTCATTAAATACTAGAATTATAGAAAAGTACTTTTCGAAAAGAATCGGCAGTAGGACGGAAACGTGTTGACCACCGATTAGTTTTTTGCTAATAACTCTTGCATCCTTCGACCGACTTCTTCGCCTAAGAGCTCGATGGAAAGCTTATCTGTTCCTCTTTCAGATGCCATTAGCATATTTTACGAAAAGTCATAAGAAATAAAATTTTTTTGATCAAAACTAAAATATCCTCGAAATCATTGAAGAAGAAGTACCTTATCGGACGAAAATAGGCCATCTTTCAGATGATCAAAACTAATATTATACGAAAGTCGTAAGAAATACAATTTTTTTGATCAAATCTAAAATATCCTCGAAATCATTGAAGAAGAAGTACCTTATCAGACGAAAATATGCCTTATCTAATAAGAGACATTAACATTTCTTTAATTGCATAAATGGGCGGCATTTTATTCAGAATTAATAGTGTTGTACATGGACAAAAAATTGTTTTAATTTTTTCCCATTAAATACTAGAATTATAGAAAAGTACTTTGCGAAAAGAATCGGTAGTAGGACGGAAACGTGTTGACCACCGATTAGTCTTGTGCTAATAACTTTTGCATCCTTCGATCGACTTCTTCGACTAAGAGCTCGTGGAAAGCTTATCTATTCCTCTTTCATATGGCATTAACATATTTTACGAAAAGTCATAAGAAACAAAATTTTTTTGATCAAAACTAAAATATCCTCGAAATCATTGAAAAAGAAGTACCTTATCAGACGAAAATATGCCTTATCTAATAAGACACATTTAAATTTTTTTAATTGCATAAATGGACGGCATTTTATTCAGAATTAATAGTTTTTTACATGGACAAAAAATTCGTTTAATTTTTTCCCATTAATTCTAGAATTATAGAAAAGTACTTTGCGAAAAGAATCGGCAGTACGACGGAATCGTGTTGACCACCAATTAGTTTTTTGCTAATAACTCTTGCATCCTTCGACCGACTTCTTCGACTAAGAGCTCGATGGAAAGCTTATCTGTTCCTCTTTCAGATGGCATTAGAATATTTTACGAAAAGTCGTAAGAAATAAAATTTTTTTTGATCAAAACTAAAATATCCTCGAAATCATTGAAAAAGAAGTACCTTATCGGATGAAAATATGCCTTATCTAATAAGAGACATTTAAATTTTTTTAATTGCATAAATGGGCGGCATTTTATTCAGAATTAATAGTTTTTTACATGGACAAAATATTCGTTTAATTTTTTCTCATTAAATACTAGAATTATAGAAAAGTACTTTTCGAAAAGAATCGGCAGTAGGACGGAAACGTGTTGACCACCGATTAGTTTTTTGCTAATAACTCTTGCATCCTTCGACCGACTTCTTCGACTAAGAGCTCGATGGAAAGCTTATCTGTTCCTCTTTCAGATGCCATTAGCATATTTTACGAAAAGTCATAAGAAATAAAATTTTTTTGATCAAAACTAAAATATCCTCGAAATCATTGAAGAAGAAGTACCTTATCGGACGAAAATATGCCTTATCTAATAAGAGACATTAAAATTTTTTTAATTGCATAAATGGGCGGCATTTTATTCAGAATTAATAGTTTTTTATATGGACAAAAAATTCGTTTAATTTTTTCCCATTAATTCTAGAATTATAGAAAAGTACTTTGCGAAAAGAATAGGCAGCAGGACGGAATCGTGTTGACCACCGATTAGTTTTTTGCTAATATTTCTTGCATCCTTCGACCGACTTCTTCGACTAAGAGCTCGATGGAAAGCTTATCTGTTCCTCTTTCAGATGACATTGACATATTTTACGAAAAGCCATAAGAAATAAAATTTTTTGATCAAAACTAAAATATCCCCGAAGTAATTGAAGAAAAAGTACCTTATCAGACGAAAATATGCCATCTTTCAGATGATCAAAACTATTATTATACGAAAGTCGTAAGAAATACAATTTTTTTGATCAAATCTAAAATATCCTCGAAATCATTGAAGAAGAAGTACCTTATCAGACGAAAATATGCCATCTTTCAGATGATCAAAACTAATATTTTACGAAAGTCGTAAGAAATACAATTTTTTTGATCAAATCTAAAATATCCTCGAAATCATTGAAAATGAAATACCTTATAAGACGAAAATATGCCTTATCTAATAAGAGACATTAACATTTCTTAAATTGCATAAATGGGCGGCATTTTATTCAGAATTGACAGTGTTTTACATGGACAAAAAATTCGTTTAATTTTTTCTCATTAAATACTAGAATTATAGAAAAGTACTTTTCGAAAAGAATCGGCAGTAGGACGGAAACGTGTTGACCACCGATTAGTTTTTGGCTAATAACTCTTGCATCCTTCGACCGACTTCTTCGACTAAGAGCTCGATGGAAAGCTTATCTATTCCTCTTTCAGATGGCATTAGCATATTTTACAAAAAGTCGTAAGAAATAAAATTTTTTTTGATCAAAACTAAAATATCCTCGACATCATTGAAGAAGAAGTACCTTATCAGACGAAAATATGCCATCTTTCAGATGATCAAAACTAATATTTTACGAAAGTCGTAAGAAATACAATTTTTTTGATCAAATCTAAAATATCCTCGAAATCATTGAAAATGAAATACCTTATAAGACGAAAATATGCCTTATCTAATAAGAGACATTAACATTTCTTTAATTGCAGAAATGGGCGGCATTTAATTCAGAATTAATAGTGTTTTACATGGACAAAAAATTCGTTTAATTTTTTCCCATTAAATACTAGACTTATAGAAAAGTACTTTGCGAAAAGAATCGGTAGTAGGACGGAAACGTGTTGACCACCGATTAGTCTTGTGCTAATAACTTTTGCATCCTTCGGCCGACTTCTTCGACTAAGAGCTCGTGGAAAGCTTATCTATTCCTCTTTCATATGGCATTAACATATTTTACGAAAAGTCATAAGAAATAAAATTTTTTTGATCAAAACTAAAATATCCTCGAAATCATTGAAAAAGAAGTACCTTATCAGACGAAAATATGCCTTATCTAATAAGACACATTTAAATTTTTTTAATTGCATAAATGGACGGCATTTTATTCAGAATTAATAGTTTTTTACATGGACAAAAAATTCGTTTAATTTTTTCCCATTAATTCTAGAATAATAGAAAAGTACTTTGCGAAAAGAATCGGCAGTACGACGGAATCGTGTTGACCACCAATTAGTTTTTTGCTAATAACTCTTGCATCCTTCGACCGACTTCTTCGACTAAGAGCTCGATGGAAAGCTTATCTGTTCCTCTTTCAGATGGCATTAACATATTTTACGAAAGTCATAAGAAACAAAATTTTTTTGATCAAAACTAAAATATCCTCGAAATCATTGAAGAAGAAGTACCTTATCGGACGAAAATATGCCTTATCTAATAAGAGACATTAAAATTTTTTTAATTGCATAAATGGGCGGCATTTTATTCAGAATTAATAGTTTTTTATATGGACAAAAAATTCGTTTAATTTTTTCGCATTAATTCTAGAATTATAGAAAAGTACTTTGCGAAAAGAATAGGCAGCAGGACGGAATCGTGTTGACCACCGATTAAATTTTTGCTAATATTTCTTGCATCCTTCGACCGACTTCTTCGACTAAGAGCTCGATGGAAAGCTTATCTGTTCCTCTTTCAGATCAGGCATTAACATATTTTACGAAAAGTCGTAAGAAATAAACTTTTTTTTGATCAAAACTAAAATATCATCGACATCATTGAAGAAGAAGTACCATATCAGACGAAAATATGCCATCTTTCAGATGATCAAAACTAATATTTTACGAAAGTCGTAAGAAATACAATTTTTTTGATCAAATCTAAAATATCCTCGAAATCATTGAAAATGAAATACCTTATAAGACGAAAATATGCCTTATCTAATAAGAGACATTAACATTTCTTTAATTGCAGAAATGGGCGGCATTTAATTCAGAATTAATAGTGTTTTACATGGACAAAAAATTCGTTTAATTTTTTCCCATTAAATACTAGACTTATAGAAAAGTACTTTGCGAAAAGAATCGGTAGTAGGACGGAAACGTGTTGACCACCGATTAGTCTTGTGCTAATAACTTTTGCATCCTTCGGCCGACTTCTTCGACTAAGAGCTCGTGGAAAGCTTATCTATTCCTCTTTCATATGGCATTAACATATTTTACGAAAAGTCATAAGAAATAAAATTTTTTTGATCAAAACTAAAATATCCTCGAAATCATTGAAAAAGAAGTACCTTATCAGACGAAAATATGCCTTATCTAATAAGACACATTTAAATTTTTTTAATTGCATAAATGGACGGCATTTTATTCAGAATTAATAGTTTTTTACATGGACAAAAAATTCGTTTAATTTTTTCCCATTAATTCTAGAATTATAGAAAAGTACTTTGCGAAAAGAATCGGCAGTACGACGGAATCGTGTTGACCACCAATTAGTTTTTTGCTAATAACTCTTGCATCCTTCGACCGACTTCTTCGACTAAGAGCTCGATGGAAAGCTTATCTGTTCCTCTTTCAGATGGCATTAACATATTTTACGAAAGTCATAAGAAACAAAATTTTTTTGATCAAAACTAAAATATCCTCGAAATCATTGAAGAAGAAGTACCTTATCGGACGAAAATATGCCTTATCTAATAAGAGACATTAAAATTTTTTTAATTGCATAAATGGGCGGCATTTTATTCAGAATTAATAGTTTTTTATATGGACAAAAAATTCGTTTAATTTTTTCGCATTAATTCTAGAATTATAGAAAAGTACTTTGCGAAAAGAATAGGCAGCAGGACGGAATCGTGTTGACCACCGATTAAATTTTTGCTAATATTTCTTGCATCCTTCGACCGACTTCTTCGACTAAGAGCTCGATGGAAAGCTTATCTGTTCCTCTTTCAGATCAGGCATTAACATATTTTACGAAAAGTCGTAAGAAATAAACTTTTTTTTGATCAAAACTAAAATATCATCGACATCATTGAAGAAGAAGTACCATATCAGACGAAAATATGCCATCTTTCAGATGATCAAAACTAATATTTTACGAAAGTCGTAAGAAATACAGTTTTTTTGATCAAATCTAAAATATCCTCGAAATCATTGAAGAAGAAGTACCTTATCAGACGTAAATATGCCATCTTTCAGATGATCAAAACCAATATTTTACGAAAGTCGTAAGATATAAAATTTTTTTGATCAAATCTAAAATATCCTCGAAATCATTGAAAATGAAATACCTTATAAGTCGAAAATATGCCTTATCTAATAAGAGACATTAACATTTCTTAAATTGCATAAATGGGCGGCATTTTATTCAGAATTGACAGTGTTTTACATGGACAAAAAATTCGTTTAATTTTTTCTCATTAAATACTAGAATTATAGAAAAGTACTTTTCGAAAAGAATCGGCAGTAGGACGGAAACGTGTTGACCACCGATTAGTTTTTTGCTAATAACTCTTGCATCCTTCGACCGACTTCTTCGACTAAGAGCTCGATGGAAAGCTTATCTATTCCTCTTTCAGATGGCATTAGCATATTTTACAAAAAGTCGTAAGAAATAAAATTTTTTTTGATCAAAACTAAAATATCCTCGACATCATTGAAGAAGAAGTACCTTATCAGACGAAAATATGCCATCTTTCAGATGATCAAAACTAATATTTTACGAAAGTCGTAAGAAATACAATTTTTTTGATCAAATCTAAAATATCCTCGAAATCATTGAAAATGAAATACCTTATAAGACGAAAATATGCCTTATCTAATAAGAGACATTAACATTTCTTTAATTGCAGAAATGGGCGGCATTTAATTCAGAATTAATAGTGTTTTACATGGACAAAAAATTCGTTTAATTTTTTCCCATTAAATACTAGAATTATAGAAAAGTACTTTGCGAAAAGAATCGGTAGTAGGACGGAAACGTGTTGACCACCGATTAGTCTTGTGCTAATAACTTTTGCATCCTTCGGCCGACTTCTTCGACTAAGAGCTCGTGGAAAGCTTATCTATTCCTCTTTCATATGGCATTAACATATTTTACGAAAAGTCATAAGAAACAAAATTTTTTTGATCAAAACTAAAATATCCTCGAAATCATTGAAAAAGAAGTACCTTATCAGACGAAAATATGCCTTATCTAATAAGACACATTTAAATTTTTTTAATTGCATAAATGGACGGCATTTTATTCAGAATTAATAGTTTTTTACATGGACAAAAAATTCGTTTAATTTTTTCCCATTAATTCTAGAATTATAGAAAAGTACTTTGCGAAAAGAATCGGCAGTACGACGGAATCGTGTTGACCACCAATTAGTTTTTTGCTAATAACTCTTGCATCCTTCGACCGACTTCTTCGACTAAGAGCTCGATGGAAAGCTTATCTGTTCCTCTTTCAGATGGCATTAGAATATTTTACGAAAAGTCGTAAGAAATAAAATTTTTTTTGATCAAAACTAAAATATCCTCGAAATCATTGAAAAAGAAGTACCTTATCGGACGAAAATATGCCTTATCTAATAAGAGACATTTAAATTTTTTTAATTGCATAAATGGGCGGCATTTTATTCAGAATTAATAGTTTTTTACATGGACAAAATATTCGTTTAATTTTTTCTCATTAAATACTAGAATTATAGAAAAGTACTTTTCGAAAAGAATCGGCAGTAGGACGGAAATGTGTTGACCACCGATTAGTTTTTTGCTAATAACTCTTGCATCCTTCGACCGACTTCTTCGACTAAGAGCTCGATGGAAAGCTTATCTGTTCCTCTTTCAGATGCCATTAGCATATTTTACGAAAAGTCATAAGAAATAAAATTTTTTTGATCAAAACTAAAATATCCTCGAAATCATTGAAGAAGAAGTACCTTATCGGACGAAAATATGCCTTATCTAATAAGAGACATTAAAATTTTTTTAATTGCATAAATGGGCGGCATTTTATTCAGAATTAATAGTTTTTTATATGGACAAAAAATTCGTTTAATTTTTTCCCATTAATTCTAGAATTATAGAAAAGTACTTTGCGAAAAGAATAGGCAGCAGGACGGAATCGTGTTGACCACCGATTAGTTTTTTGCTAATATTTCTTGCATCCTTCGACCGACTTCTTCGACTAAGAGCTCGATGGAAAGCTTATCTGTTCCTCTTTCAGATGACATTGACATATTTTACGAAAAGCCATAAGAAATAAAATTTTTTGATCAAAACTAAAATATCCCCGAAGTAATTGAAGAAAAAGTACCTTATCAGACGAAAATATGCCATCTTTCAGATGATCAAAACTATTATTATACGAAAGTCGTAAGAAATACAATTTTTTTGATCAAATCTAAAATATCCTCGAAATCATTGAAGAAGAAGTACCTTATCAGACGAAAATATGCCATCTTTCAGATGATCAAAACTAATATTTTACGAAAGTCGTAAGAAATACAATTTTTTTGATCAAATCTAAAATATCCTCGAAATCATTGAAAATGAAATACCTTATAAGACGAAAATATGCCTTATCTAATAAGAGACATTAACATTTCTTAAATTGCATAAATGGGCGGAATTTTATTCAGAATTGACAGTGTTTTACATGGACAAAAAATTCGTTTAATTTGTTCTCATTAAATACTAGAATTATAGAAAAGTACTTTTCGAAAAGAATCGGCAGTAGGACGGAAACGTGTTGACCACCGATTAGTTTTTTTCTAATAACTCTTGCATCCTTCGACCGACTTCTTCGACTAAGAGCTCGAAGGAAAGCTTATCTATTCCTCTTTCAGATGGCATTTGCATATTTTACAAAAAGTCGTAAGAAATAAAATTTTTTTTGATCAAAACTAAAATATCCTCGACATCATTGAAGAAGAAGTACCTTATCAGACGAAAATATGCCATCTTTCAGATGATCAAAACTAATATTTTACGAAAGTCATAAGAAATACAATTTTTTTGATCAAATCTAAAATATCCTCGAAATCATTGAAAATGAAATACCTTATAAGACGAAAATATGCCTTATCTAATAAGAGACATTAACATTTCTTTAATTGCAGAAACGGGCGGCATTTAATTCAGAATTAATAGTGTTTTACATGGACAAAAAATTCGTTTAATTTTTTCCCATTAAATACTAGAATTATAGAAAAGTACTTTGCGAAAAGAATCGGTAGTAGGACGGAAACGTGTTGACCACCGATTAGTCTTGTGCTAATAACTTTTGCATCCTTCGGCCGACTTCTTCGACTAAGAGCTCGTGGAAAGCTTATCTATTCCTCTTTCATATGGCATTAACATATTTTACGAAAAGTCATAAGAAATAAAATTTTTTTGATCAAAACTAAAATATCCTCGAAATCATTGAAAAAGAAGTACCTTATCAGACGAAAATATGCCTTATCTAATAAGACACATTTAAATTTTTTTAATTGCATAAATGGACGGCATTTTATTCAGAATTAATAGTTTTTTACATGGACAAAAAATTCGTTTAATTTTTTCCCATTAATTCTAGAATTATAGAAAAGTACTTTGCGAAAAGAATCGGCAGTACGACGGAATCGTGTTGACCACCAATTAGTTTTTTGCTAATAACTCTTGCATCCTTCGACCGACTTCTTCGACTAAGAGCTCGATGGAAAGCTTATCTGTTCCTCTTTCAGATGGCATTAACATATTTTACGAAAGTCATAAGAAACAAAATTTTTTTGATCAAAACTAAAATATCCTCGAAATCATTGAAGAAGAAGTACCTTATCGGACGAAAATATGCCTTATCTAATAAGAGACATTAAAATTTTTTTAATTGCATAAATGGGCGGCATTTTATTCAGAATTAATAGTTTTTTATATGGACAAAAAATTCGTTTAATTTTTTCGCATTAATTCTAGAATTATAGAAAAGTACTTTGCGAAAAGAATAGGCAGCAGGACGGAATCGTGTTGACCACCGATTAGTTTTTTGCTAATAACTCTTGCATCCTTCGACCGACTTCTTCGACTAAAAGCTCGATGGAAAGCTTATCTGTTCCTCTTTCAGATCAGGCATTAACATATTTTACGAAAAGTCGTAAGAAATAAAATTTTTTTTGATCAAAACTAAAATATCATCGACATCATTGAAGAAGAAGTACCATATCAGACGAAAATATGCCATCTTTCAGATGATCAAAACTAATATTTTACGAAAGTCGTAAGAAATACAGTTTTTTTGATCAAATCTAAAATATCCTCGAAATCATTGAAGAAGAAGTACCTTATCAGACGTAAATATGCCATCTTTCAGATGATCAAAACTAATATTTTACGAAAGTCGTAAGATATAAAATTTTTTTGATCAAATCTAAAATATCCTCGAAATCATTGAAAATTAAATACCTTATAAGACGAAAATATGCCTTATCTAATAAGAGACATTTAAATTTCTTTAATTGCATAAATGGGCGGCATTTTATTTAGAATTAATAGTGTTTTACATGGACAAAAAATTCGTTTAATTAAATACTAGAACTATAGAAAAGTACTTTGAGAAAAGAATCGGCAGTAGGACGGACTCGTGTTGACCACCGATTAGTTTTTTGCTAATAACTCTTGCATCCTTCGACCGACTTCTTCGACTTAGAGCTCGATTGAAAGCTTACCTGTTCCTCTTTCAGATGGCATTAACATATTTTACGAAAATTCATAAGAATTAAAATTTTTTTGATCAAAACTAAAATATTCTCGAAATCATTGAAGAAGAAGTACCTTATCAGACGGAAATATACCTTATCTAATGAGAGACATTTAAATTTTTTTAATTGCATAAATGGACGGCATTTTACCTTTATATGACGAAAATATGCCTTATCTAATAAGAGACATTAACATTTCTTTAAATGCATAAATTGGCGGCATTTTATTCAGAATTAATAGTTCTTTACATGGACAAAATATTCGTTTAATTTTTTCTCATTAAATACTAGAATTATAGAAAAGTACTTTTCGAAAAGAATCGGCAGTAGGACGGAAACGTGTTGACCACCGATTAGTTTTTTGCTAATAACTCTTGCATCCTTCGACCGACTTCTTCGACTAAGAGCTCGATGGAAAGCTTATTTGTTCCTCTTTCAGATGCCATTAGCATATTTTACGAAAAGTCATAGGAAATAAAATTTTTTGGATCAAAACTAAAATATCCTCGAAATCATTGAAGCAGAAGTATTTTATCGGACGAAATTATGCCTTATCTAATAAGAGACATTTAAATTTTTTTAATTGCATAAATGGGCGGCATTTTATTCAGACTTAATAGTTTTTTACTTGAAAAAAAATTCGTTCAATTTTTTCCCATTAAATACTAGAATTATAGAAAAGTACTTTGCGAAAAGAATCGGCAGTAGGACGGAAACGTGTTGACCACCGATTAGTTTTGTGCTAATAACTCTTGCATCCTTCGACCGACTTCTTCGATTAAGTGCTCGATGGAAAGCTTATCTGTTCCTCTTTCAGATGGCATTAACATATTTTACGAAAAGTCATAAGAAATAAAATTTTTTTGATCAAAACTAAAATATCATCGAAATTATTGAAAAAGAAGTAGCTTATCAGACGAAAATATGCCTTATCTAATAAGAGACATTAAAATTTTTTTAATTAGATAAATGGGCGGCATTTTATTCAGAATTAATAGTTTTTTATATGGACAAAAAATTCGTTTAATTTTTTCCCATTAATTCTAGAATTATAGAAAAGTCCTTTGCGAAAACAATAGGCAGTAGGACGGAATCGTGTTGACCACCGATTAAATTTTTGCTAATATTTCTTGCATCCTTCGACCGACTTCTTCGACTAAGAGCTCGATGGAAAGCTTATCTGTTCCTCTTTCAGATGACATTAACATATTTTACGAAAAGTCATAAGAAATAAAATTTTTTGATCAAAACTAAAATATCCCCGATGTCATTGAAGAAAAAGTACCTTATCAGACGAAAATATGCCATCATTCAGATGATCAAAACTAATATTATACGAAAGTCGTAAGAAATACAGTTTTTTTGATCAAATCTAAAATATCCTGGAAATCATTGAAGAAGAAGTACCTTATCAGACGAAAATATGCCATCTTTCAGATGATCAAAACTAATATTTTACGAAAGTCGTAAGATATAAAATTTTTTTGATCAAATCTAAAATATCCTCGAAATCATTAAAAATGAAATACCTTATAAGACGAAAATATGCCTTATCTAATAAGAGACATTAACATTTCTTTAATTGCATAAATGGGCGGCATTTTATTCAGAATTAATAGTGTTTTACATGGACAAAAAATTCGTTTAATTTTTTCCCATTAAATACTAGAACTATAGAAAAGTACTTTGAGAAAAGAATCGGCAGTAGGACGGACTCGTGTTGACCACCGATTAGTTTTTATACTTTTCACTTATGTGAAATAGTATATTAACTTTGTCACGGAGTTTGTAACAGATCGAAATATTAATTTCCGACTATATAAAGTATATATATTCTTGATCAGGACGACAAGACGAGTTGATTTAGCCATGTCCGTCTGTCCGTCTGTCTGTCTGTCTGTCGGTCTGTCTGTATGTATGCAAACTAGTCCCTCAGTTTTGAAGCTATCGAGCTGAAACTTTGCACAGAGTCATAGAATTTATTACGATGAATCATTCGTCGGAACCAGCATGATCGAATTATTGGAACAGGTAGCTCCCATACGAAAAGAAGAAGAAAAGTGAACAAAACTTGAATCGTTGTATGGAAAACTTTTTTGTTTTGTACAATAGAGTGCTGAAATTTTAAACATAGTAGTTTTACATGGTCCGACTACATGCCTGAAAGTTTCATTGAGATTGGATATCTGGAACTGGTAGCTCCCATACAAAATGAAGAAGAGGAAGAGAAGGAATATTCACGTCGTTGTATGGAAAACTTTTTTGTTTCTTAACCAATTGACTTGAAATTTTAAAGTTATGTTCTCAGGGAGGAATGAAATCTATTTTGACCAAAAGTGGGCGTAATCACGCGTAGCCACGCCCACTTATAGCGAAAATTTACCCGTTGTATGGAAAACTTTTTTGTTTTTTAAGCAATTGACTTGAAACTTTACAGTTATGTTCTTAGAGAGGAATGAAAACTATTTTGATCAAAAGTGGGCGTGGCCACGCCCACTTATAGCTTAACTTGACCCTTTGTATGGAAAACTTTTTTGTTTTTTAACCAATTGACTTGAAACTTTACAGTTATGTTCTTAGGGAGGAATGAAAACTATTTACTGAATGAAAACTAGTAGGCGTGGTCACGCCCTTTTATAGCGAAAATTTACCCGTTGTATGAAAAACTTTTTTTGCTTTTTAACCAACTGACGTGAAACTTTACAGGATTGTTCTTAGTGAATGAATGAAAACAGTTTTGACCAAAAGTGGGCGTGGCCACGCCCTTTTATAGCTAAACTTCACCCGTTGTATGGAAAACTTTTTTGTTTTTAAACCAATTGACTTGAAACCTTACAGTTATGTTCTTAGGGAGGAATGAAAACTATTTTATCCAAAAGTGGGCGTAGCCATGCCTACTTATAGCGAAAATTGACACGTTGTATGGAAACCTTTTTGTTTTTTAACCAATTGACTTGAAACTTTACAGTTATGTTCTTAGGAAGGAATCACAACTATTTTGACCAAAAGTGGGCTTGGCCACGCCCTTTTATAGCGAAAATGGAAAACTTTTTTGCTTTTTAACCAACTGACTTGAAACTTTGCAGTTATGCTCTTAGGGAGGAACGAAAACTATTTTGATCAAAAGTGGGCATGGCCACGCCTACTTATAGCGAAAATTGACCCGTTGTATGGAAAACTTTTTTGTTTTTTAACCAATTGACTTGAAACTTTGCAGTTATGCTCTTAGGGAGGAATGAAAACTATTTTGATCAAAAGTGGGCATGGCCACGCCCACTTATATCCTAACTTGACCCTTTGTATGGAAAACTTTTTTGTTTTTTAACCAATTGACTTGAAACTTTACAGTTATGTTCTTAGGGAGGAATGAAAACTATTTTGACCAAATGTGGGCATGGCTACGCCCACTTATATCCTAACTTGAACCGTTGTATGGAAAAATTTTTTGTTTTTTAACGAATTGACTTGAAACATTACAGTTATGTTGTTAGGGAGGCATGAAAACTATTCATTTAGTTTTTTTTTATAGTGACACAAAGTGAAAAGTATTATAGCTTCAGCATTGCTGAAGATAGCGTCCTTACTGGTTTGCTAATACCTCTTGCATCCTTCGACCGACTTCTTCGACTTAGAGCTCGATTGAAAGCTTACCTGTTCCTCTTTCAGATGGCATTAACATATTTTACGAAAATTCATAAGAATTAAAAGTTTTTTGATCAAATCTAAAATATCCTCGAAATCATTGAAAATGAAATACCTTATAAGTCGAAAATATGCCTTATCTAATAAAAGACATTAACATTTCATTAATTGCATAAATTGGCGGCATTTTATTCAGAATTAATAGTTCTTTACATGGACAAAATATTCGTTTAATTTTTTCTCATTAAATACTAGAATTATAGAAAAGTACTTTTCGAAAAGAATCGGCAGTAGGACGGAAACGTGTTGACCACCGATTAGTTTTTTGCTAATAACTCTTGCATCCTTCGACCGACTTCTTCGACTAAGAGCTCGATGGAAAGCTTATCTGTTCCTCTTTAAGATGCCATTAGCATATTTTACGAAAAGTCATAAGAAATAAAATTTTTTTGATCAAAACTAAAATATCCTCGAAAACATTGAAGAAGAAGTACCTTATCGGACGAAAATATGCCTTATCTAATAAGAGACATTTAAATTTTTTTAATTGCTCAATGGGCGGCATTTTATTCAGAATTAATAGTGTTTTACATGGACAAAAAATTCGTTTAATTTTTTCCCATTAAATACAAGAATTATAGAAAAGTACTTTGCGAAAAGAATCGGCAGTAGGACGGAATCGTGTTGACCACCGATTAGTTTTTTGTTAATAACTCTTGCATCCTTCGACCGACTTTCGGATGGCATTAACATATTTCACGAAAAGTCATAAGAAATAAAATTTTTTTGATCAAAACTAAAATATCCTCGAAATCATTGAAAAAGAAGTACCTTATCAGACGAAAATATGCCTTATCTAATAAGAGATATTTAAATTTTTTTAATTGCATAAATGGGCGGCATTTTATTCAGAATTGATACTTTTTTACATGGACAAAAAATTCGTTTAATTTTTTCCCATTAAATACTAGAATTATAGAAAAGTACTTTGCGAAAAGAATCGGCAGTAGGACGGAATCGTGTTGACCACCGATTAGTTTTTTGTTAATAACTCTTGCATCCTTCGACCGACTTCTTCGACTAAGAGCTCGATGGAAAGCTTATCTGTTCCTCTTTCAGATGGCATTAACATATTCCACGAAAAGTCATAAGAAATAAAATTTTTTTGATCGAAACTAAAATATCATCGACATCATTGAAGAAGAAGTACCATATCAGACGAAATTATGCCATCTTTCAGATGATCAAAACTATTATTTTACGAAAGTCGTAAGAAATACAGTTTTTTTGATCAAATCTAAAATATCTTCGAAATCATTGAAAATGAAAAACCTTATAAGTCGAAAATATGCATTATCTAATAAGAGACATTAACATTTATTTAATTGCATAAATGGGCGGCATTTTATTCAGAATTAATAGTGTTTTACATGGACAAAAAATTCGTTTAATTTTTTCCCATTAAATACTAGAATTATAGAAAAGTACTTTGCGAAAAGAATCGGCAGTAGGACGGAATCGTGTTGACCACCAATAAGTTTTTTGCTAATAACTTTTGCATCCTTCGACCGACTTTCGGATGGCATTAACATATTTCACGAAAAGTCATAAGAAATAAAATTTTTTTGATCAAAACTAAAATATCCTCGAAATCATTGAAAAAGAAGTACCTTATCAGACGAAAATATGCCTTATCTAATAAGAGATATTTAAATTTTTTTAATTGCATAAATGGGCGGCATTTTATTCAGAATTAATAGTTTTTTACATGGACAAAAAATTCGTTTAATTTTTTCCCATTAAATACTAGAACTATAGAAAAGTACTTTGAGAAAAGAATCGGCAGTAGGACGGACTCGTGTTGACCACCGATTAGTTTTTTGCTAATAACTCTTGCATCCTTCGACCGACTTCTTCGACTTAGAGCTCGATTGAAAGCTTACCTGTTCCTCTTTCAGATGGCATTAACATATTTTATGAAAATTCATAAGAATTAAAATTTTTTTGATCAAAACTAAAATATTCTCGAAATCATTGAAGAAGAAGTACCTTATCAGACGGAAATATACCTTATCTAATGAGAGACATTTAAATTTTTTTAATTGCATAAATGGACGGCATTTTATTCAGAATTAATAGTTTTTTACATGGACAAAAAATTCGCTTAATTTTTTTTCATTAAATACTAGAATTATAGAAAAGTACTTTGCGAAAAGAATCGGTAGTAGGACGGACTCGTGTTGACCACCGATTGGTTTTTTGCTAATAACTCTTGCATCCTTCGACCGACTTCTTCGACTTAGAGCTCGATGGAAAGCTTACCTGTTCCTCTTTCAGATGGCATTAACATATTTTACGAAAATTCATAAGAATTAAAATTTTTTTGATCAAATCTAAAATATCATCGAAATCATTGAAAATGAAATACCTTATAAGACGAAAATATGCCTTATCTAATAAGAGACATTAACATTTCTTTAAATGCATAAATTGGCGGCATTTTATTCAGAATTAATAGTTCTTTACATGGACAAAATATTCGTTTAATTTTTTCTCATTAAATACTAGAATTATAGAAAAGTACTTTTGGAAAAGAATCGGCAGTAGGACGGAAACGTGTTGACCACCGATTAGTTTTTTGCTAATAACTCTTGCATCCTTCGACCGACTTCTTCGACTAAGAGCTCGATGGAAAGCTTATCTGTTCCTCTTTCAGATGCCATTAGCATATTTTACGAAAAGTCATAAGAAATAAAATTTTTTGGATCAAAACTAAAATATCCTGGAAATCATTGAAGAAGAAGTATTTTATCGGACGAAATTACGCCTTATCTAATAAGAGACATTTAAATTTTTTTAATTGCATAAATGGGCGGCATTTTATTTAGAATTAATAGTTTTTTACTTGAAAAAAAAATTCGTTTAATTTTTTCCCATTAAATACTAGAATTATAGAAAAGTACTTTGCGAAAAGAATCGGCAGTAGGACGGAAACGTGTTGACCACCGATTAGTTTTGTGCTAATAACTCTTGCATCCTTCGACCGACTTCTTCGATTAAGTGCTCGATGGAAAGCTTATCTGTTCCTCTTTCAGATGGCATTAACATATTTTACGAAAAGTCATAAGAAATAAAATTTTTTTGATCAAAACTAAAATATCATCGAAATTATTGAAAAAGAAGTAGCTTATCAGACGAAAATATGCCTTATCTAATAAGAGACATTAACATTTCTTTAAATGCATAAATTGGCGGCATTTTATTCAGAATTAATAGTTCTTTACATGGACAAAATATTCGTTTAATTTTTTCTCATTAAATACTAGAATTATAGAAAAGTACTTTTCGAAAAGAATCGGCAGTAGGACGGAAACGTGTTGACCACCGATTAGTTTTTTGCTAATAACTCTTGCATCCTTCGACCGACTTCTTCGACTAAGAGCTCGATGGAAAGCTTATCTGTTCCTCTTTCAGATGCCATTAGCATATTTTACGAAAAGTCATAAGAAATAAAATTTTTTGGATCAAAACTAAAATATCCTGGAAATCATTGAAGAAGAAGTATTTTATCGGACGAAATTACGCCTTATCTAATAAGAGACATTAAAATTTTTTTAATTAGATAAATGGGCGGCATTTTATTCAGAATTAATAGTTTTTTATATGGACAAAAAATTCGTTTAATTTTTTCCCATTAATTCTAGAATTATAGAAAAGTCCTTTGCGAAAACAATAGGCAGTAGGACGGAATCGTGTTGACCACCGATTAAATTTTTGCTAATATTTCTTGCATCCTTCGACCGACTTCTTCGACTAAGAGCTCGATGGAAAGCTTATCTGTTCCTCTTTCAGATGACATTAACATATTTTACGAAAAGTCATAAGAAATAAAATTTTTTGATCAAAACTAAAATATCCCCGATGTCATTGAAGAAAAAGTACCTTATCAGACGAAAATATGCCATCTTTCAGATGATCAAAACTAATATTATACGAAAGTCGTAAGAAATACAGTTTTTTTTATCAAATCTAAAATATCCTCGAAATCATTGAAGAAGAAGTACCTTATCAGACGAAAATATGCCATCTTTCAGATGATCAAAACTAATATTTTACGAAAGTCGTAAGATATAAAATTTTTTTGATCAAATCTAAAATATCCTCGAAATCATTAAAAATGAAATACCTTATAAGACGAAAATATGCCTTATCTAATAAGAGACATTAACATTTCTTTAATTGCATAAATGGGCGGCATTTTATTCAGAATTAATAGTGTTTTACATGGACAAAAAATTCGTTTAATTTTTTCCCATTAAATACTAGAACTATAGAAAAGTACTTTGAGAAAAGAATCGGCAGTAGGACGGACTCGTGCTGACCACCGATTAGTTTTTATACTTTTCACTTATGTGAAATAGTATATTAACTTTGTCACGGAGTTTGTAACAGATCGAAATATTAATTTCCGACTATATAAAGTATATATATTCTTGATCAGGACGACAAGACGAGTTGATTTAGCCATGTCCGTCTGTCTGTCTGTCTGTCGGTCTGTCTGTATGTATGCAAACTAGTCCCTCAGTTTTGAAGCTATCGAGCTGAAACTTTGCACAGAGTCATAGAATTTATTACGATGAATCATTCGTCGGAACCAGCATGATCGGATTATTGGAACAGGTAGCTCCCATACGAAAAGAAGAAGAAAAGTGAACAAAACTTGAATCGTTGTATGGAAAACTTTTTTGTTTTGTACAATAGAGTGCTGAAATTTTAAACATAGTAGTTTTACATGGTCCGACTACATGCCTGAAAGTTTCATTGAGATTGGATATCTGGAACTGGTAGCTCCCATACAAAATGAAGAAGAGGAAGAGAAGGAATATTCACGTCGTTTTATGGAAAACTTTTTTGTTTCTTAACCAATTGACTTGAAATTTTAAAGTTATGTTCTCAGGGAGGAATGAAAACTATTTTGACCAAAAGTGGGCGTAGCCAGGCGTAGCCACGCCCACTTATAGCGAAAATTTACCCGTTGTATGGAAAACTTTTTTGTTTTTTAACCAATTGACTTGAAACTTTGCAGTTATGCTCTTAGGGAGGAATGAAAACTATTTTGATCAAAAGTGATCATGGCCACGCCTACTTATAGCGAAAATTGACCCGTTGTATGGAAAACTTTTTTGTTTTTTAACCAATTGACTTGAAACTTTGCAGTTATGCTCTTAGGGAGGAATGAAAACTATTTTGATCAAAAGTGGGCATGGCCACGCCCACTTATATCCTAACTTGACCCTTTGTATGGAAAACTTTTTTGTTTTTTTAACCAATTGACTTGAAACTTTACAGTTATGTTCTATTTGACCAAATGTGGGCATGGCTACGCCCACTTATATCCTAACTTGAACCGTTGTATGGAAAAATTTTTTGTTTTTTAACGAATTGACTTGAAACATTACAGTTATGTTGTTAGGGAGGCATGAAAACTATTCATTTAGTTTTTTTTTATAGTGACACAAAGTGAAAAGTATTATAGCTTCAGCATTGCTGAAGATAGCGTCCTTACTGGTTTGCTAATACCTCTTGCATCCTTCGACCGACTTCTTCGACTTAGAGCTCGATTGAAAGCTTACCTGTTCCTCTTTCAGATGGCATTAACATATTTTACGAAAATTCATAAGAATTAAAATTTTTTTGATCAAATCTAAAATATCCTCGAAATCATTGAAAATGAAATACCTTATAAGTCGAAAATATGCCTTATCTAATAAAAGACATTAACATTTCATTAATTGCATAAATTGGCAGCATTTTATTCAGAATTAATAGTTCTTTACATGGACAAAATATTCGTTTAATTTTTTATCATTAAATACTAGAATTATAGAAAAGTACTTTTCGAAAAGAATCGGCAGTAGGACGGAAACGTGTTGACCACCGATTAGTTTTTATACTTTTCACTTATGTGAAATAGTATATTAACTTTGTCACGGAGTTTGTAACAGATCGAAATATTAATTTCCGACTATATAAAGTATATATATTCTTGATCAGGACGACAAGACGAGTTGATTTAGCCATGTCCGTCTGTCCGTCTGTCTGTCTGTCTGTCGGTCTGTCTGTATGTATGCAAACTAGTCCCTCAGTTTTGAAGCTATCGAGCTGAAACTTTGCACAGAGTCATAGAATTTATTACGATGAATCATTCGTCGGAACCAGCATGATCGGATTATTGGAACAGGTAGCTCCCATACGAAAAGAAGAAGAAAAGTGAACAAAACTTGAATCGTTGTATGGAAAACTTTTTTGTTTTGTACAATAGAGTGCTGAAATTTTAAACATAGTAGTTTTACATGGTCCGACTACATGCCTGAAAGTTTCATTGAGATTGGACATCTGGAACTGGTAGCTCCCATACAAAATGAAGAAGAGGAAGAGAAGGAATATTCACGTCGTTGTATGGAAAACTTTTTTGTTTCTTAACCAATTGACTTGAAATTTTAAAGTTATGTTCTTAGGGAGGAATGAAAACTATTTTGACCAAAAGTGAACTTTTAGCGAAAATTTACCCGTTGTATGGAAAACTTTTTTGTTTTTTAACCAATTGACTTGAAACTTTGCAGTTATGCTCTTAGGGAGGAATGAAAACTATTTTGATCAAAAGTGGGCGTGGCCACGCCCACTTATAGCTTAACTTGACTCTTTGTATGGAAAACTTTCTTGTTTTTTAACCAATTGACTTGAAACTTTACAGTTATGTTCTTAGGGAGGAATGAAAACTACTTTAACCAAAAGTGGGCGTAGCCACGCCTACTTATAACGAAAATTGACACTTTGTATGGAAAACTTTTTTTGTTTTTTAACCAATTGACTTGAAACTTTACAGTTATGTTCTTAGGGAGGAATAAAAACTATTTTGATCAAAAGTAGGCGTGGTCACGCCCTTTTATAGCGAAAATTGACCCGTTGTATGAAAAACTTTTTTTGCTTTTTAACCAACTGACGTGAAACTTTACAGGATTGTTCTTAGTGAATGAATGAAAACAGTTTTGACCAAAAGTGGGCGTGGCCACGCCCTTTTATAGCTAAACTTGACCCGTTGTATGGAAAACTTTTTTGTTTTTTAACCAATTGACTTGAAACCTTACAGTTATGTTCTTAGGGAGGAATGAAAACTATTTTATCCAAAAGTGGGCATAGCCATGCCTACTTATAGCGAAAATTGACACGTTGTATGGAAACCTTTTTGTTTTTTAACCAATTGACTTGAAACTTTACAGTTATGTTCTTAGGAAGGAATCACAACTATTTTGACCAAAAGTGGGCGTGGCCACGCCCTTTTATAGCGAAAATTGACCCGTTGTATGGAAAACTTTTTTGCTTTTTAACCAACTGACTTGAAACTTTGCAGTTATGCTCTTAGGAAGGAATGAAAACTATTTTGATCAAAAGTGGGCATGGCCACGCCTACTTATAGCGAAAATTGACCCGTTGTATGGAAAACTTTTTTGTTTTTTAACCAATTGACTTGAAACTTTGCAGTTATGCTCTTAGGGAGGAATGAAAACTATTTTGATCAAAAGTGGGCATGGCCACGCCCACTTATATCCTAACTTGACCCTTTGTATGGAAAACTTTTTTGTTTTTTAACCAATTGACTTGAAACTTTACAGTTATGTTCTTAGGGAGGAATGAAAACTATTTTGACCAAATGTGGGCATGGCTACGCCCACTTATATCCTAACTTGAACCGTTGTATGGAAAAATTTTTTGTTTTTTAACGAATTGACTTGAAACATTACAGTTATGTTGTTAGGGAGGCATGAAAACTATTCATTTAGTTTTTTTTTATAGTGACACAAAGTGAAAAGTATTATAGCTTCAGCATTGCTGAAGATAGCGTCCTTACTGGTTTGCTAATACCTCTTGCATCCTTCGACCGACTTCTTCGACTTAGAGCTCGATTGAAAGCTTACCTGTTCCTCTTTCAGATGGCATTAACATATTTTACGAAAATTCATAAGAATTCAAATTTTTTTGATCAAATCTAAAATATCCTCGAAATCATTGAAAATGAAATACCTTATAAGTCGAAAATATGCCTTATCTAATAAAAGACATTAACATTTCATTAATTGCATAAATTGGCGGCATTTTATTCAGAATTAATAGTTCTTTACATGGACAAAATATTCGTTTAATTTTTTCTCATTAAATACTAGAATTATAGAAAAGTACTTTTCGAAAAGAATCGGCAGTAGGACGGAAACGTGTTGACCACCGATTAGTTTTTTGCTAATAACTCTTGCATCCTTCGACCGACTTCTTCGACTAAGAGCTCGATGGAAAGCTTATCTGTTCCTCTTTAAGATGCCATTAGCATATTTTACGAAAAGTCATAAGAAATAAAATTTTTTTGATCAAAACTAAAATATCCTCGAAAACATTGAAGAAGAAGTACCTTATCGGACGAAAATATGCCTTATCTAATAAGAGACATTTAAATTTTTTTAATTGCATAAATGGGCGGCATTTTATTCAAAATTAATAGTGTTTTACATGGACAAAAAATTCGTTTAATTTTTTCCCATTAAATACTAGAATTATAGAAAAGTACTTTGCGAAAAGAATCGGCAGTAGGACGGAATCGTGTTGACCACCGATTAGTTTTTTGTTAATAACTCTTGCATCCTTCGACCGACTTTCGGATGGCATTAACATATTTCACGAAAAGTCATAAGAAATAAAATTTTTTTGATCAAAACTAAAATATCCTCGAAATCATTGAAAAACAAGTACCTTATCAGACGAAAATATGCCTTATCTAATAAGAGATATTTAAATTTTTTTAATTGCATAAATGGGCGGCATTTTATTCAGAATTAATAGTTTTTTACATGGACAAAAAATTCGTTTAATTTTTTCCCATTAAATACTAGAATTATAGAAAAGTACTTTGCGAAAATAATCGGCAGTAGGACGGAATCGTGTTGACCACCGATTAGTTTTTTGTTAATAACTCTTGCATCCTTCGACCGACTTCTTCGACTAAGAGCTCGATGGAAAGCTTATCTGTTCCTCTTTCAGATGGCATTAACAATTATACGAAAAGTCATAAGAAATAAAATTTTTTTGATCAAAACTAAAATATCATCGACATCATTGAAGAAGAAGTACCATATCAGACGAAATTATGCCATCTTTCAGATGATCAAAACTATTATTTTACGAAAGTCGTAAGAAATACAGTTTTTTTGATCAAATCTAAAATATCCTCGAAATCATTGAAAATGAAATACCTTATAAGTCGAAAATATGCCTTATCTAATAAGAGACATTAACATTTCATTAATTGCATAAATTGGCAGCATTTTATTCAGAATTAATAGTTCTTTACATGGACAAAATATTCGTTTAATTTTTTCTCATTAAATACTAGAATTATAGAAAAGTACTTTTCGAAAAGAATCGGCAGTAGGACGGAAACGTGTTGACCACCGATTAGTTTTTATACTTTTCACTTATGTGAAATAGTATATTAACTTTGTCACGGAGTTTGTAACAGATCGAAATATTAATTTCCGACTATATAAAGTATATATATTCTTGATCAGGACGACAAGACGAGTTGATTTAGCCATGTCCGTCTGTCTGTCTGTCGGTCTGTCTGTCGGTCTGTCTGTCTGTCTGTCTATCTGTATGTATGCAAACTAGTCCCTCAGTTTTGAAGCTATCGAGCTGAAACTTTGCACAGAGTCTTAGAATTTATTACGACGAATCATTCGTCGGAACCAGCCTGATCGGATTATTGGAACAGGTAGCTCCCATACGAAAAGAAGAAGAAAAGTGAACAAAACTTGAATGGTTGTATGGAAAACTTTTTTGTTTTGTACAATAGAGTGCTGAAATTTTAAACATAGTAGTTTTACATGGTCCGACTACATGCCTGAAAGTTTCATTGAGATTGGACATCTGGAACTGGTAGCTCCCATACAAAATGAAGAAGAGGAAGAGAAGGAATATTCACGTCGTTGTATGGAAAACTTTTTTGTTTCTTAACCAATTGACTTGAAATTTTAAAGTTATGTTCTTAG
The DNA here is from genome assembly GCA_034638295.1 of Phortica okadai. Classification (NCBI taxonomy): domain Eukaryota; kingdom Metazoa; phylum Arthropoda; class Insecta; order Diptera; family Drosophilidae; genus Phortica; species Phortica okadai. Next base: position 23,767,818 of record CM067850.1, on the reverse strand, counting down.
GGAGGAATGAAAACTATTTTGACCAAAAGTGAACTTTTAGCGAAAATTTACCCGTTGTATGGAAAACTTTTTTGTTTTTTAACCAATTGACTTGAAACTTTGCAGTTATGCTCTTAGGGAGGAATGAAAACTATTTTGATCAAAAGTGGGCGTGGCCACGCCCACTTATAGCTTAACTTGACTCTTTGTATGGAAAACTTTCTTGTTTTTTAACCAATTGACTTGAAACTTTACAGTTATGTTCTTAGGGAGGAATGAAAACTACTTTAACCAAAAGTGGGCGTAGCCACGCCTACTTATAACGAAAATTGACACTTTGTATGGAAAACTTTTTTTGTTTTTTAACCAATTGACTTGAAACTTTACAGTTATGTTCTTAGGGAGGAATAAAAACTATTTTGATCAAAAGTAGGCGTGGTCACGCCCTTTTATAGCGAAAATTGACCCGTTGTATGAAAAACTTTTTTTGCTTTTTAACCAACTGACGTGAAACTTTACAGGATTGTTCTTAGTGAATGAATGAAAACAGTTTTGACCAAAAGTGGGCGTGGCCACGCCCTTTTATAGCTAAACTTGACCCGTTGTATGGAAAACTTTTTTGTTTTTTAACCAATTGACTTGAAACCTTACAGTTATGTTCTTAGGGAGGAATGAAAACTATTTTATCCAAAAGTGGGCGTAGCCATGCCTACTTATAGCGAAAATTGACACGTTGTATGGAAACCTTTTTGTTTTTTAACCAATTGACTTGAAACTTTACAGTTATGTTCTTAGGAAGGAATCACAACTATTTTGACCAAAAGTGGGCGTGGCCACGCCCTTTTATAGCGAAAATTGACCCGTTGTATGGAAAACTTTTTTGCTTTTTAACCAACTGACTTGAAACTTTGCAGTTATGCTCTTAGGAAGGAATGAAAACTATTTTGATCAAAAGTGGGCATGGCCACGCCTACTTATAGCGAAAATTGACCCGTTGTATGGAAAACTTTTTTGTTTTTTAACCAATTGACTTGAAACTTTGCAGTTATGCTCTTAGGGAGGAATGAAAACTATTTTGATCAAAAGTGGGCATGGCCACGCCCACTTATATCCTAACTTGACCCAGTGTATGGAAAACTTTTTTGTTTTTTAACCAATTGACTTGAAACTTTACAGTTATGTTCTTAGGGAGGAATGAAAACTATTTTGACCAAATGTGGGCATGGCTACGCCCACTTATATCCTAACTTGAACCGTTGTATGGAAAAATTTTTTGTTTTTTAACGAATTGACTTGAAACATTACAGTTATGTTGTTAGGGAGGCATGAAAACTATTCATTTAGTTTTTTTTTATAGTGACACAAAGTGAAAAGTATTATAGCTTCAGCATTGCTGAAGATAGCGTCCTTACTGGTTTGCTAATACCTCTTGCATCCTTCGACCGACTTCTTCGACTTAGAGCTCGATTGAAAGCTTACCTGTTCCTCTTTCAGATGGCATTAACATATTTTACGAAAATTCATAAGAATTCAAATTTTTTTGATCAAATCTAAAATATCCTCGAAATCATTGAAAATGAAATACCTTATAAGTCGAAAATATGCCTTATCTAATAAAAGACATTAACATTTCATTAATTGCATAAATTGGCGGCATTTTATTCAGAATTAATAGTTCTTTACATGGACAAAATATTCGTTTAATTTTTTCTCATTAAATACTAGAATTATAGAAAAGTACTTTTCGAAAAGAATCGGCAGTAGGACGGAAACGTGTTGACCACCGATTAGTTTTTTGCTAATAACTCTTGCATCCTTCGACCGACTTCTTCGACTAAGAGCTCGATGGAAAGCTTATCTGTTCCTCTTTAAGATGCCATTAGCATATTTTACGAAAAGTCATAAGAAATAAAATTTTTTTGATCAAAACTAAAATATCCTCGAAAACATTGAAGAAGAAGTACCTTATCGGACGAAAATATGCCTTATCTAATAAGAGACATTTAAATTTTTTTAATTGCATAAATGGGCGGCATTTTATTCAAAATTAATAGTGTTTTACATGGACAAAAAATTCGTTTAATTTTTTCCCATTAAATACTAGAATTATAGAAAAGTACTTTGCGAAAAGAATCGGCAGTAGGACGGAATCGTGTTGACCACCGATTAGTTTTTTGTTAATAACTCTTGCATCCTTCGACCGACTTTCGGATGGCATTAACATATTTCACGAAAAGTCATAAGAAATAAAATTTTTTTGATCAAAACTAAAATATCCTCGAAATCATTGAAAAACAAGTACCTTATCAGACGAAAATATGCCTTATCTAATAAGAGATATTTAAATTTTTTTAATTGCATAAATGGGCGGCATTTTATTCAGAATTAATAGTTTTTTACATGGACAAAAAATTCGTTTAATTTTTTCCCATTAAATACTAGAATTATAGAAAAGTACTTTGCGAAAATAATCGGCAGTAGGACGGAATCGTGTTGACCACCGATTAGTTTTTTGTTAATAACTCTTGCATCCTTCGACCGACTTCTTCGACTAAGAGCTCGATGGAAAGCTTATCTGTTCCTCTTTCAGATGGCATTAACATATTATACGAAAAGTCATAAGAAATAAAATTTTTTTGATCAAAACTAAAATATCATCGACATCATTGAAGAAGAAGTACCATATCAGACGAAATTATGCCATCTTTCAGATGATCAAAACTATTATTTTACGAAAGTCGTAAGAAATACAGTTTTTTTGATCAAATCTAAAATATCCTCGAAATCATTGAAAATGAAATACCTTATAAGTCGAAAATATGCCTTATCTAATAAGAGACATTAACATTTATTTAATTGCATAAATGGGCGGCATTTTATTCAGAATTAATAGTGTTTTACATGGACAAAAAATTCGTTTAATTTTTTCCCATTAAATACTAGAATTATAGAAAAGTACTTTTCGAAAAGAATCGGCAGTAGGACGGAAACGTGTTGACCACCGATTAGTTTTTTGCTAATAACTCTTGCATCCTTCGACCGACTTCTTCGACTAAGAGCTCGATGGAAAGCTTATCTGTTCCTCTTTAAGATGCCATTAGCATATTTTACGAAAAGTCATAAGAAATAAAATTTTTTTGATCAAAACTAAAATATCCTCGAAATCATTGAAAAAGAAGTACCTTATCAGACGAAAATATGCCTTATCTAATAAGAGACATTAAAATTTTTTTAATTGCATAAATGGGCGGCATTTTATTCAGAATTAATAGTTTTTTACATGGACAAAAAATTCGTTTTATTTTTTCCCATTAAATACTAGAATTATAGAAAAGTACTTTGCGAAAAGAATCGGCAGTAGGACGGAATCGTGTTGACCACCGATTAGTTTTTTGTTAATAACTCTTGCATCCTTCGACCGACTTCTTCGACTAAGAGCTCGATGGAAAGCTTATCTGTTCCTCTTTCAGATGGCATTAACATATTTCACGAAAAGTCATAAGAAATAAAATCTTTTTCATCAAAACTAAAATATCCTCGAAATTATTGAAGAAGAAGTACCTTATCAGACGAAAATAGGCCTTATCTTATAAGAGACATTTAAATTTTTTTAATTGCATAAATCGGCGGCATTTTATTCAGAATTAATAGTTTTTTACATGGACAAAAAATTCGTTTAATTTTTTCCCATTAAATACTAGAATTATAGAAAAGTACTTTGCGAAAAGAATCGGCAGTAGGACGGAATCGTGTTGACCACCGATTAGTTTTTTGTTAATAACACTTGCATCCTTCGACCGACTTCTTCGACTAAGAGCTCGATGGAAAGCTTATCTGTTCCTCTTTCAGGTGGCATTAACATATTTTACAAAAAGTCGTAAGAAATAGAATTTTCTTTTGATCAAAACTAAAATATCATCGAAATTATTGAAGAAGAAGTACCTTATCAGACGAAAATATGCCTTATCTTATAAGACACATTTAAATTTTTTTAACTGCATAAATCGGCGGCATTTTATTCAGAATTAATAGTTTTTTACATGGACAAAAAATTCGTTTAATTTTTTCCCATTAATTCTAGAATTATAGAAAAGTACTTTGCGAAAAGAATCGGCAGTACGACGGAATCGTGTTGACCACCGATTAGTTTTTTGTTAATAACTCTTGCATCCTTCGACCGACTTCTTCGACTAAGAGCTCGATGGAAAGCTTATCTGTTCCTCTTTCAGGTCGCATTCACATATTTAACGAAAAGTCATAAGAAATAAAATTTTTTTTATAAAAACTAAAATATCCTCGGAATCATTGAAGAAGAAGTACCTTATCAGACGAAAATATGCCTTATCTAATAAGACACATTTAAATTTTTTTAATTGCATAAATGGACGGCATTTTATTCAGAATTAATAGTTTTTTACATGGACAAAAAATTCGTTTAATTTTTTCCCATTAATTCTAGAATTATAGAAAAGTACTTTGCGAAAAGAATCGGCAGTACGACGCAATCGTGTTGACCACCGATTAGTTTTTTGTTAATAACTCTTGCATCCTTCGACCGACTTCTTCGACTAAGAGCTCGATGGAAAGCTTATCTGTTCCTCTTTCAGGTCGCATTCACATATTTAACGAAAAGTCATAAGAAATAAAATTTTTTTTATCAAAACTAAAATATCCTCGGAATCATTGAAGAAGATGTACCTTATCAGACGAAAATATGCCTTATTTTACGAAAAAACGTAAGAAATAAAATTTTTTTGATCAAAACTAAAATATCCTCGAAATCATTGAAAAAGAAGTACCTTATCAGACGAAAATATGCCTTATCTAATAAGACACATTTAAATTTTTTTAATTGCATAAATGGACGGCATTTTATTCAGAATTAATAGTTTTTTACATGGACAAAAAATTCGTTTAATTTTTTCCCATTAATTCTAGAATTATAGAAAAGTACTTTGCGAAAAGAATCGGCAGTACGACGGAAACGTGTTGACCACCGATTAGTTTTGTGCTAATAACTCTTGCATCCTTCGACCGACTTCTTCGATTAAGTGCTCGATGGAAAGCTTATCTGTTCCTCTTTCAGATGGCATTAACATATTTTACAAAAAGTCGTAAGAAATAAAATTTTCTTTTGATCAAAACTAAAATATCATCGAAATTTTTGAAGAAGAAGTACCTTATCAGACGAAAATATGCCTTATCTTATAAGACACATTTAAATTTTTTTAACTGCATAAATCGGCGGCATTTTATTCAGAATTAATAGTTTTTTACGAGGACAAAAAATTCGTTTAATTTTTTCCCATTAATTCTAGAATTATAGAAAAGTACTTTGCGAAAAGAATCGGCAGTACGACGGAATCGTGTTGACCACCGATTAGTTTTTTGTTAATAACTCTTGCATCCTTCGACCGACTTCTTCGACTAAGAGCTCGATGGAAAGCTTATCTGTTCCTCTTTCAGGTGGCATTCACATATTTAACGAAAAGTCATAAGAAATAAAATTTTTTTTATAAAAACTAAAATATCCTCGGAATCATTGAAGAAGAAGTACCTTATCAGACGAAAATATGCCTTATCTAATAAGACACATTTAAATTTTTTTAATTGCATAAATGGACGACATTTTATTCAGAATTAATAGTTTTTTACATGGACAAAAAATTCGTTTAATTTTTTCCCATTAATTCTAGAATTATAGAAAAGTACTTTGCGAAAAGAATCGGCAGTACGACGCAATCGTGTTGACCACCGATTAGTTTTTTGTTAATAACTCTTGCATCCTTCGACCGACTTCTTCGACTAAGAGCTCGATGGAAAGCTTATCTGTTCCTCTTTCAGGTCGCATTCACATATTTAACGAAAAGTCATAAGAAATAAAATTTTTTTTATCAAAACTAAAATATCCTCGGAATCATTGAAGAAGATGTACCTTATCAGACGAAAATATGCCTTATTTTACGAAAAAACGTAAGAAATAAAATTTTTTTGATCAAAACTAAAATATCCTCGAAATCATTGAAAAAGAAGTACCTTATCAGACGAAAATATGCCTTATCTAATAAGACACATTTAAATTTTTTTAATTGCATAAATGGACGGCATTTTATTCAGAATTAATAGTTTTTTACATGGACAAAAAATTCGTTTAATTTTTTCCCATTAATTCTAGAATTATAGAAAAGTACTTTGCGAAAAGAATCGGCAGTAGGACGGAATCGTGTTGACCACCGATTAGTTTTTTGTTAATAACTCTTGCATCCTTCGACCGACTTCTTCGACTAAGAGCTCGATGGAAAGCTTATCTGTTCCTCTTTCAGGTCGCATTCACATATTTAACGAAAAGTCATAAGAAATAAAATTTTTTTTATCAAAACTAAAATATCCTCGGAATCATTGAAGAAGATGTACCTTATCAGACGAAAATATGCCTTATTTTACGAAAAAACGTAAGAAATAAAATTTTTTTGATCAAAACTAAAATATCCTCGAAATCATTGAAAAAGAAGTACCTTATCAGACGAAAATATGCCTTATCTAATAAGACACATTTAAATTTTTTTAATTGCATAAATGGACGGCATTTTATTCAGAATTAATAGTTTTTTACATGGACAAAAAATTCGTTTAATTTTTTCCCATTAATTCTAGAATTATAGAAAAGTACTTTGCGAAAAGAATCGGCAGTAGGACGGAATCGTGTTGACCACCGATTAGTTTTTTGTTAATAACTCTTGCATCCTTCGACCGACTTCTTCGACTAAGAGCTCGATGGAAAGCTTATCTGTTCCTCTTTCAGGTGGCATTCACATATTTAACGAAAAGTCATAAGAAATAAAATTTTTTTGATCAAAACTAAAATATCCTCGAAATCATTGAAGAAGAAGTACCTTATCAGACGAAAATATGCCTTATCTTATAAGAGACGTTTAAATTTTTTTAATTGCATAAATCGGCGGCATTTTATTCAGAATTAATAGTTTTTTACATGGACAAAAAATTCGTTTAATTTTTTCACATTAAATACTAGAATTATAGAAAAGTACTTTGCGAAAAGAATCGGCAGTAGGACGGAATCGTGTTGACCACCGATTAGTTTTTTGTTAATAAAATTTAAATTTTTTTAATTGCATAAATGGGTGGCATTTTATTCAGAATTAATAGTTTTTTACATGGCCAAAAAATTCGTTTAATTTTTTCCCATTAAATACTAGAACGTGCGGTGCGAATTCTGTCAAGTACGGACGTGTTTTTCTTGTGCTCCGGAAAATTAACTTAAGACCCATCAGTGCAGTGAAATATCTAATAATAATTAGTGTATATCGCTTAGTGCGATAAATTCGCACAAATCTATTAACTAATTAATCAATTGATTAGCCACAATAAACAATAAAAACAATTAAAATCAAATCTCTATTAATACAATGAGTACAAAAGAAATCGAAACTCGCAGTGAACTGCAGCGTAAGCAAGACGAGCGTCGGCTCTCTTTGCAACGGAACAGCGCGTATTTCACCTATAACGCCGCGTCAACCGAAAATACTGCAGCTCTAGAGCGATGGAGGGCAATGACCAATGTAGCGCACGAACTATTGCACGTAGCGAGCGGGAGAGCGCGTTCTTGCTCTCCGTCGCTACCGTCCACGTCTCAAACGCCACAGAGCGCCGTGTCCGCTCATCAGCAGATATGTACTGGCCAGAGAGACCTGTGCCCATCTACGACGACTAGTACAACACTGTCACTAACTACCTCAACAGTAAGTACAACAACAACTTCAACGGTATCAACTGCCCGTCCAATTGCCAATGCAAATATAACTGGCGTAACATTACCTAAAGAAAACGCAAACAAAGAAACAAAAAGGCCGGCCGTACAGACTGGAATGGATCGCTACATTCAATTTAAAAGAAAGTTGAGCCCCCTAAACTCGAAGCCGAAAATTACCCGTGTTATATTCAGCCTACCAGCAAGCGAAATGCCTGATAATACCAACAGGTTAAAAATTCTGGCAGATAACACTACTGATCTGGCCCTTAAACAGAAAGCGTTAAAAGAATGCCAAAGCCACCACCAATTTACATCCGTGAAAAAAGCTGCAACGCCTTAGTCAGCAAATTTATCGAGCTTATTGGAAAGGACAACTTTCATATAATCCCCCTTGTAAAGGGAAATATACATGAAACAAAGGTACAAACTAAGTCCGAAGATAACTACAGAGTACTGTCGAAGTACCTGAGCGACAACAAAAAGAACTTCTATACGTACCAGCTAAAAAGCAGCAAAGGCCTGCAAGTCGTACTAAAGGGCATAGAGCCTGAAGTCACTCCTGCGGAAGTAATCAACGCGTTACAAGAGAAAGGATTCAGTGCCAAAACTGTTTTCAACATCCAAAATAAGGATAGAAAGCCGCAACCACTCTTTAAGGTAGAACTTAATCCAGAAAGCAAGCCGCTTAAGAAAAACGAAGTGCACCCGATATACAAACTTCAATTTCTACTGCACCGCAGAATCACCGTAGAAGAACCGCACAAACGCAATGGTCCCGTACAATGTATGAATTGCCAAGAATATGGCCATACAAGGTCGTATTGTACTCTGCGCCCCGTGTGTGTAGCTTGTGGAGAGCTTCACGACATTACACACTGCCCAGCGAGCAAAGACGACGCCAGCACAAAAAAATGCGCCAACTGTGGTGGTAACCACACAGCTAACTATAAAGGTTGCCCAATATACAAGGAACTGAAAACACGAATCCACCAGCGAGTGACCACTACACGCTCTCAAAACGCACAGCCTACATTTACACCATCTGAATTAAACCCAGACGTTTTCTTTTCGACCGCAGCCAGATCTTCACTTGGCGGAATCTCAACCAAAAACGTGACATTTGCCAGTGCTCTAAAATCAGGACTGGTTCCCCCTACCCCAAACACGCCGAACCCACAACTAGCACATGCAGATTTAAACGCGACTCAACTCCACCAAATGCCGGGGCAGCAACAAAGCAACTTTGAAGCAATGTTATCAACCATGCAGCAAAGTCTAATGGAGTTTATGTCTTTTATGCGGACAACTATGCAGGATTTAATGCGTAACCAAAATCTACTGATACAAATGCTGATTTCACAACAGTCCAAATAAACCATGCCTTCCCTACGCATATCTACGTGGAATGCTAATGGCGTCTCACAGCACAAACTTGAGCTAGCTCAATTTCTACTTGACAAACACATTGACGTAATGCTACTTTCAGAAACACACCTTACAAACAAATATAATTTTAACATACGAGGCTACGTATTTTATGGAACAAACCATCCTGATGGTAAAGCACATGGGGGGACTGGTATTCTGATTAGAAACCGTCTCAAACACCACTGCCATAGAAGATTTGCAGAAAACTATCTACAGGCCACATCTATAAACATACAATTAGATAGTGGTAACCATCTAACACTAGCCGCCGTATACTGCCCACCTCGCTTCAATATATCTGAAACTGAGTTCATGCAGTTCTTTAACACACTCGGAGAACACTTCATAGCAGCAGGAGATTACAATGCCAAGCACACTCACTGGGGATCTCGTCTAGTGACCCCAAAACAATTATACAATGCAATTATAAAAGCCAGCAATAAGCTCGACCATCTCTCTCCCGGCAGACCAACATACTGGCCGGCTGACCCCAATAAACTACCCGACCTAATTGACTTTGCAATAACAAAAAATATTCCCCGAACCCTGCTAAGCGCCGAAAGTCTTTCAGATCTCTCGTCTGATCACTCGCCTGTATTAATTAACCTACTTCGACATCCAAAAACCGTAGATCAACCAATTAGATTGACCTCGCATAAAACCAACTGGGTCAGTTACAAAAAATATTTTAGCTCACACATTGAGCTAGATCCTCCCCTAACCGTTGAAGCTGAGATCGACAGCTTCGTAATCAATCTAGAATCAGTCTTCGTTACCGCAGCTCGTATCTCAACACCTCAAACGGCGCAAGCTCCACGTAACCAAAAGAAGACGAATCGACAAATCGAGCAGCTCGTTATCGAAAAGCGACGCTTACGTCGAGAATGGCAATCAACCAGATCGCCATCTGCACGACATAGGCTTAAGAGCGCCGCACGCAACCTCTCTAAAGCACTAAAGCAAGAAGAAGCATATACCCAACGCCGGTACATAGAACAACTATCCACATCCAGTACAAGAAACTCACTGTGGAGAGCTCACCCAACCCTAAGCTCACCGACAGAAACCGTGATGCCTATAAGAAACCCTGCAGGCGGCTGGGCCCGCAGCGACGAAGATAGAGCAAGAACATTTGCCGCCCACCTTGAAAATGTGTTTCAACCAAATCCTTGCACAAATGTGACTACACTACCAGCATTAACAAACGACGCCGAGCTTCAACGTGACCCAATCGAGTTTCGACCAAACGAAATCGCTAATATTATCAAAAAGGAACTGAACCCAAAAAAATCACCGGCCTGCGATTTAATAACCCCAAAAATGATTATTGAGCTCCCATATTGTGCTGTTTGCACTATCGCGAAGCTCTTTAATGCCATCAGTAAACTTGGCTATTTTCCAGAAAGATGGAAAAAGTTTATCATCATAATGATACCAAAGCCAGGAAAAGATCACACGATTCCCTCGTCGTACAGACCTATAAGTTTATTATCGTGTCTATCAAAACTTTTCGAAAAATGCGTGTTAACTCGGATCAACTCATTCCTGAGAACACACAACAAAATCCCTTCACACCAGTTCGGCTTTCGTGAAAAACACGGAACTATTGAGCAGGTTAATCGCATAACATCAGAAATACGAAGCGCATTTGAAAATCGAGAATACTGCACAGCAATATTTTTGGATGTCTCACAAGCATTCGACAGAGTTTGGTTAGACGGTTTAATGCATAAAATTAAAACAATGCTTCCAAACAACACGCACAAGCTACTAAAGTCATACCTCTACGACAGGAAGTTTACAGTGAGATGTAACAGTGATATGTCCGACGACCACACCATTAGAGCTGGAGTTCCTCAAGGTAGCGTACTCGGTCCTACGTTATATGTCCTCTACACATCAGACATCCCAACAAGCAGACGTCTAACAACATCCACCTTTGCTGACGATGCAGCTATTCTCAGCCGTTCCAGATGCCCTATGCAAGCAACAGCGCAGTTAGCTCTTCACCTGGTCGACATAGAAAAATGGCTAGCTGACTGGCGAATAAAAGTCAACGAACAAAAATGCAAACACGTTACGTTCACTCTAAACAGGCAAGATTGCCCACCGCTGATGTTAAACAACACTACGCTTCCGCAAACAAACGAAGTGACATACCTCGGAGTACACCTCGATAGAAGACTCACATGGCGCAGGCACATCGAGGCCAAGAGAACGCATTTAAAACTAAAAGCAAATAGCCTCCATTGGCTTATCAACGCTCGCTCTTCCCTTAGTCTTGACTACAAAGTCCTGCTCTACAATTCTGTTCTCAAACCTATCTGGACCTACGGCTCCCAGTTATGGGGAAACGCTAGCAGTAGCAACATTGAAATCATTCAGAGAACCCAGTCAAAGATATTGAGAACCATCACCGGGGCACCGTGGTATGTTCGAAACGAAAACATACAAAAAGATTTAAATATTCAACCAGTCAGAGATGTAATAGCAGAACTCAAGGAACAATACTACAGCAAGCTTTCTACGCACCCTAACCATCTCGCAAGAAGATTAATAAGGTTGAGCAGCCAATCCCGTCTTCGTCGAAATGACCTTCCAACCCAGCGATAGACCCTAGGGCCCTGCAACCTATCTGCAGTTCAAAAGAACTGCTAGTTAATATATAGGCATAAGATCTGCAAACTTATTGTTAATCTCATAAAGAGAAGATTCAATAAATAAAGCAAAGTTTTAATAAAAAAAAAAAAAAAAAAAATACTAGAACTATAGAAAAGTACTTTGAGAAAAGAATCGGCAGTAGGACGGAATCGTGTTGACCACCGATTAGTTTTTTGCTAATAACTCTTGCATCCTTTGACCGACTTCTTCGACTATGAGCTCGATGGAAAGCTTATCTGTGCCTCTTTCAGATGGCATTAACATATTTTACGAAAAATTCGTTTAATTTTTTCCCATTAAATACTAGAATTATAGAAAAGTACTTTGCGAAAAGAATCGGCGGTAGGACGGAATCGTGTTGACCACCGATTAGTTTTTTGCTAATAACTTTTGCATCCTTCGACCGACTTTCGGATGGCATTAACATTTTTCACGAAAAGTCATAAGAAATACAATTTTTTTGATCAAAACTAAAATATCATCGAAATCATTGAAGAAGAAGTACCTTATCAGACGAAAATATGCCTTATCTAATAAGAGACATTTAAATTTTTTTAATTGCATAAATGGGCGGCATTTTATTCAGAATTAATAGTTTTTTACATGGACAAAAAATTCGTTTAATTTTTTCCCGTTAAATACTAGAATTATAGAAAAGTACTTGGCGAAAAGAATCGGCAGTAGGACGGAAACGTGTTGACCACCGATTAGTTTTTTGCTAATAACTCTTGCATCCTTCGACCGACTTCTCCGACTACGAGCTCGATGGAAAGCCTTTTCAGACGGCATTAACATACTTTACGAAAAGTCATAAGAAATAAAATTTTTTTGATCAAAACTAAAATATCCTCGAAATCATTGAAGAAGAAGTACCTTATCAGACGAAAATATGACTTATGTAATAAAAGACATTTAAATTTTTTTTAATTGCATAAATGGGCGGCATTTTATTCAGAATTAATAGTTTTTTACATGGACAAAAAATTCGTTTAATTTTTTCCCGTTAAATAATAGAATTATAGAAAAGTACTTTGCGAAAAGAATCGGCAGTAGGACGGAAACGTGTTGACCACCGACTAAGAGCTCGATGGAAAGCTAATCTGTTCCTCTTTCAGATGGCATTAACATTTTTTACGAAAAGTCATAAGAAATAAAATATTTTTGATCAAAACTAAAATATCCTCGAAATCATTGAAGAAGAAGTACCTTATCAGACGAAAATATGCCTTATCTAATAAGAAACAATTAAATTTTTTTATTTGCATAAATGGGCGGCATTTTATTCAGAATTATTAGTTTTTTACATGGACGAAAAATTCATTTAATTTTTTCCAATTAAATACTAGAATTATAGAAAAGTACTTTGCGAAAAGAATCGGCCGTAGGACGGAATCGTGTTGACCACCGATTAGTTTTTTGCTAATAACTCTTGGATGCTTCGACCGTTTTCTTCGACTAAGAGCTCGATGGAAAACTTATCTGTTCCTTTTCAGATGGCATTAACATATTTTACGAAAAGTCATAAGAAATAAAATTTTTTTGATCAAAACTAAAATATCCTCGAAATCATTGAAAAAGAATAACCTTATCAGACGAAAATATGCCTTATCTAATATGAGACACTTAAATTTTTTTTAATTGCATAAATGGACGGCATTTTATTCAGAATTAATAGTTTTTTACATGGACAAAAAATTCGCTTAATATTTTTCCATTAAATACTAGAACTTTAGAAAAGTACTTTTCGAAAAGAATCGGCAGTAGGACTTAATCGTGTTGACCACCGATTAGTTTTTTGCTAATAACTCTTGCATCCTTCGACCGACTTCTTCGACTAAGAACTCGATGGAAAGCTTATCTGTTCCTCTTTCAGATGCCATTAACATATTTTACGAAAAGTCGTAAGAAATACAATTTTTTTTGATCAAAACTAAAATATCCTCGAAATCATTGAAAAAGAAGTAGCTTATCAGACGAAAATATGCCTTATCTAATATGAGACATTTAAATTTTTTTAATTGCATAAATGGGTGGCATTTTATTCAGAATTAATAGTTTTTTACATGGACAAAAAATTCGTTTAATTTTTTCCCATTAAATACTAGAATTATAGAAAAGTACTTTTCGAAAAGAATCGGTAGTAGGACGGAATCGTGCTGACCACCGATTAGTTTTTTGCTAATAATTCTTGCATGCTTCGACCGATTGCTTTGACTAAGAGCTCGATGGAAAGCTTATCTGTTCCTTTTCAGATGGCATTAACATATTTTACGAAAAATCATAAGAAATAAAATTTTTTTGATCAAAACTAAAATATCCTCGAAATCATTGAAGAAGAAGTACCTTATCAGAAGAAAATAGGCCTTATATAATAAGAGACACTTAAATTTTTCTAATTGCATAAATGGACGGCATTTTATTCAGAATTAATAGTTTTTTACATGGACAAAAAATTCGCTTAATATTTTTCCATTAAATACTAGAACTATAAAAAAGTACTTTGAGAAAAGAATCGGCAGTAGGACGGAATCGTGTTGATCACCGATTAGTTTTTTGCTAATAACTCTTGCATCCTTCGACCGATTTCTTCGACTAAGAGCTCGATGGAAAGCTTATCTGTTCCTTTTCAGATGGCATTAACATATTTTACGAAAAGTCATAAGAATTAAAATTTTTTTGATCAAAACTAAAATATTGTCGAAATCATTGAAGAAGAAGTACCTTATCAGACGAAAATATGCCTTATCTAATGAGAGACATTTAAATTTTCTTAATTGCATAAATGGACGGCATTTTACTCAGAATTAATAGTTTTTTACATGGACAAAAAATTCGCTTAATATTTTTCCATCAAATACTAGAACGATAGAAAAGTACTTTGAGAAGAGAATCGGCAGTAGGACGAAATCGTGTTAACACCCGATTAGTTTTTTGCTAATAACTCTTGCATCCTTCGACCTACTTCTTCAACTTAGAGCTCGATGGAAAGCATACCTGGTCCTCTTTCAGATGGCATTAACATATTTTACGAAAAGTCATAAGAAATAAGATTTTTTTGATCAAAACTAAAATATCCTCGAAATCATTGAAAAAGAATTACCTTATCAGACGAAAATATGCCTTATCTAATATGAGACACTTAAATTTTTCTAATTGCATAAATGGACGGCATTTTATTCAGAATTAATAGTTTTTTACATGGACAAAAAATTCGCTTAATATTTTTCCATTAAATACTAGAACTATAAAAAAGTACTTTGAGAAAAGAATCGGCAGTAGGACGGAATCGTGTTGATCACCGATTAGTTTTTTGCTAATAACTCTTGCATCCTTCGACCGATTTCTTCGACTAAGAGCTCGATGGAAAGCTTATCTGTTCCTTTTCAGATGGCATTAACATATTTTACGAAAAGTCATAAGAATTAAAATTTTTTTGATCAAAACTAAAATATTGTCGAAATCATTGAAGAAGAAGTACCTTATCAGACGAAAATATGCCTTATCTAATGAGAGACATTTAAATTTTCTTAATTGCATAAATGGACGGCATTTTACTCAGAATTAATAGTTTTTTACATGGACAAAAAATTCGCTTAATATTTTTCCATCAAATACTAGAACGATAGAAAAGTACTTTGAGAAGAGAATCGGCAGTAGGACGAAATCGTGTTGACCACCGATTAGTGTTTTGCAAATAACTCTTGAATCCTTTGACCGACTTATTCGACTAAGACCTCGATGGAAAGCTTATCTGTTCCTCTTTCAGATGGCATTAACATATTTTACGAAAAGTCGTGAGAAATAATTTTTTTTTTGATCCAAACTAAAATATCCTCGAAATCATTGAAAAAGAAGTAGCTTATGAGACGAAAAAATGAGTCATCTTATAAGAGACATATCAATTTTTTTAATTGCCCAAATGGGCGGTATTTTATTCAGAATTAAAAGTTTTTTAAATGGACAGAATTAATAATTTTTTACATGGACAAAAAATTCGCTTAATATTTGTCCATTAAATACTAGAACGATAGAAAAGTACTTTGAGATAAGAATCGGCAGTAGGACGAAATCGTGTTGACACCCGATTAGTTTTTTGCTAATAACTCTTGCATCCTTCGACCTACTTCTTCAACTTAGAGCTCGATGGAAAGCATACCTGGTCCTCTTTCAGATGGCATTAACATATTTTACGAAAAGTCATAAGAAATAAGATTTTTTTGATCAAAACTAAAATATCCTCGAAATCATTGAAAAAGAATTACCTTATCAGACGAAAATATGCCTTATCTAATATGAGACACTTAAATTTTTCTAATTGCATAAATGGACGGCATTTTATTCAGAATTAATAGTTTTTTACATGGACAAAAAATTCGCTTAATATTTTTCCATTAAATACTAGAACTATAAAAAAGTACTTTGAGAAAAGAATCGGCAGTAGGACGGAATCGTGTTGATCACCGATTAGTTTTTTGCTAATAACTCTTGCATCCTTCGACCGATTTCTTCGACTAAGAGCTCGATGGAAAGCTTATCTGTTCCTTTTCAGATGGCATTAACATATTTTACGAAAAGTCATAAGAATTAAAATTTTTTTGATCAAAACTAAAATATTGTCGAAATCATTGAAGAAGAAGTACCTTATCAGACGAAAATATGCCTTATCTAATGAGAGACATTTAAATTTTCTTAATTGCATAAATGGACGGCATTTTACTCAGAATTAATAGTTTTTTACATGGACAAAAAATTCGCTTAATATTTTTCCATCAAATACTAGAACGATAGAAAAGTACTTTGAGAAGAGAATCGGCAGTAGGACGAAATCGTGTTGACCACCGATTAGTGTTTTGCAAATAACTCTTGAATCCTTTGACCGACTTATTCGACTAAGACCTCGATGGAAAGCTTATCTGTTCCTCTTTCAGATGGCATTAACATATTTTACGAAAAGTCGTGAGAAATAATTTTTTTTTTGATCCAAACTAAAATATCCTCGAAATCATTGAAAAAGAAGTAGCTTATGAGACGAAAAAATGAGTCATCTTATAAGAGACATATCAATTTTTTTAATTGCCCAAATGGGCGGTATTTTATTCAGAATTAAAAGTTTTTTAAATGGACAGAATTAATAATTTTTTACATGGACAAAAAATTCGCTTAATATTTGTCCATTAAATACTAGAACGATAGAAAAGTACTTTGAGATAAGAATCGGCAGTAGGACGAAATCGTGTTGACACCCGATTAGTTTTTTGCTAATAACTCTTGCATCCTTCGACCTACTTCTTCAACTTAGAGCTCGATGGAAAGCATACCTGGTCCTCTTTCAGATGGCATTAACATATTTTACGAAAAGTCATAAGAAATAAGATTTTTTTGATCAAAACTAAAATATCCTCGAAATCATTGAAAAAGAATTACCTTATCAGACGAAAATATGCCTTATCTAATATGAGACACTTAAATTTTTCTAATTGCATAAATGGACGGCATTTTATTCAGAATTAATAGTTTTTTACATGGACAAAAAATTCGCTTAATATTTTTCCATTAAATACTAGAACTATAAAAAAGTACTTTGAGAAAAGAATCGGCAGTAGGACGGAATCGTGTTGATCACCGATTAGTTTTTTGCTAATAACTCTTGCATCCTTCGACCGATTTCTTCGACTAAGAGCTCGATGGAAAGCTTATCTGTTCCTTTTCAGATGGCATTAACATATTTTACGAAAAGTCATAAGAATTAAAATTTTTTTGATCAAAACTAAAATATTGTCGAAATCATTGAAGAAGAAGTACCTTATCAGACGAAAATATGCCTTATCTAATGAGAGACATTTAAATTTTCTTAATTGCATAAATGGACGGCATTTTACTCAGAATTAATAGTTTTTTACATGGACAAAAAATTCGCTTAATATTTTTCCATCAAATACTAGAACGATAGAAAAGTACTTTGAGAAGAGAATCGGCAGTAGGACGAAATCGTGTTGACCACCGATTAGTGTTTTGCAAATAACTCTTGAATCCTTTGACCGACTTATTCGACTAAGACCTCGATGGAAAGCTTATCTGTTCCTCTTTCAGATGGCATTAACATATTTTACGAAAAGTCGTGAGAAATAATTTTTTTTTTGATCCAAACTAAAATATCCTCGAAATCATTGAAAAAGAAGTAGCTTATGAGACGAAAAAATGAGTCATCTTATAAGAGACATATCAATTTTTTTAATTGCCTAAATGGGCGGTATTTTATTCAGAATTAAAAGTTTTTTAAATGGACAGAATTAATAATTTTTTACATGGACAAAAAATTCGCTTAATATTTGTCCATTAAATACTAGAACGATAGAAAAGTACTTTGAGATAAGAATCGGCAGTAGGACGAAATCGTGTTGACACCCGATTAGTTTTTTGCTAACAACTCTTGCATCCTTCGACCTACTTCTTCAACTTAGAGCTCGATGGAAAGCTTACCTGGTCCTCTTTCAGATGGCATTAACATATTTTACGAAAAGTCATAAGAAATAAGATTTTTTTGATCAAAACTAAAATATCCTCGAAATCATTGAAAAAGAATTACCTTATCAGACGAAAATATGCCTTATCTAATATGAGACACTTAAATTTTTCTAATTGCATAAATGGACGGCATTTTATTCAGAATTAATAGTTTTTTACATGGACAAAAAATTCGCTTAATATTTTTCCATTAAATACTAGAACTATAAAAAAGTACTTTGAGAAAAGAATCGGCAGTAGGACGGAATCGTGTTGATCACCGATTAGTTTTTTGCTAATAACTCTTGCATCCTTCGACCGATTTCTTCGACTAAGAGCTCGATGGAAAGCTTATCTGTTCCTTTTCAGATGGCATTAACATATTTTACGAAAAGTCATAAGAATTAAAATTTTTTTGATCAAAACTAAAATATTGTCGAAATCATTGAAGAAGAAGTACCTTATCAGACGAAAATATGCCTTATCTAATGAGAGACATTTAAATTTTCTTAATTGCTTAAATGGACGGCATTTTATTCAGAATTAATAGTTTTTTACATGGACAAAAAATTCGCTTAATATTTTTCCATTAAATACTAGAACGATAGAAAAGTACTTTGAGAAGAGAATCGGCAGTAGGACGAAATCGTGTTGACCACCGATTAGTGTTTTGCTAATAACTCTTGAATCCTTTGACCGACTTCTTCGACTAAGAGCTCGATGGAAAGCTTATCTGTTCCTCTTTCAAATGGCATTAACACATTTTACGAAAAGTCGTAAGAAATAAATTTTTTTTTGATCCAAACTAAAATATACACGAAATCATTGAAAAAGAAGTAGCTTATGAGACGAAAATATGCCTCATCTTATAAGAGACATATAAGTTTTTTTAATTGCCTAAATGGGCGGTATTTTATTCAGAATTAATAGTTTTTTAAATGTACAAAAATAATAATTTTTTACATGGACAAAAAATTCGCTTAATATTTGTCCATTAAATACTAGAACGATAGAAAAGTACTTTGAGAAAAGAATCGGCAGTAGGACGGAATCGTGTTGACACCCGATTAGTTGTTTGCTAATAACTCTTGCATCCTTCGACCGACTTCTTCGACTTAGAGCTCGATGGATAGCTTAACTGTTCCTCTTTCAGATGGCATTAACATATTTTACGAAAAGTCGTAAGAAATAAAATTTTTTTGATCAAAACTAAAATATCCTCGAAATCATTGAAAAAGAAGTACCTTATTAGACGAAAATATGCCTTATCTAATAAGACACATTTAAATTTTTTTAATTGCATAAATGGACGGCATTTTACTCAGAATTAATAGTTTTTTACATGGACAAAAAATTCGCTTAATATTTTTCCATTAAATACTAGAACGATAGAAAAGTACTTTGAGAAGAGAATCGGCAGTAGGACGAAATCGTGTTGACCACCGATTAGTGTTTTGCTAATAACTCTTGAATCCTTTGACCGACTTCTTCGACTAAGACCTCGATGGAAAGCTTATCTATTCCTCTTTCATATGGCATTAACATATTTTACGAAAAGTCGTAAGAAATAAATTTTTTTTGATCCAAACTAAAATATCCTCGAAATCATTGAAAAAGAAGTAGCTTATGAGACGAAAATATGACTCATCTTATAAGAGACTTATAAATTTTTTTAATTGCCCAAATGGGCGGTATTTTATTCAGAATTAAAAGTTTTTTAAATGGACAGAATTAATAATTTTTTACATGGACAAAAAATTCGCTTAATATTTGTCCATTAAATACTAGAACGATAGAAAAGTACTTTGAGAAAAGAATCGGCAGTAGGACGGAATCGTGTTGACACCCGATTAGTTTTTTGCTAATAACTCTTGCATCCTTCGACCGACTTCTTCGACTTAGAGCTCGATGGAAAGCTTACCTGTTCCTCTTTCAGATGGCATTAACATATTTTACGAAAAGTCATAAGAAATAAGATTTTTTTGATCAAAACTAAAATATCCTCGAAATCATTGAAAAAGAATTACCTTATCAGACGAAAATATGCCTTATCTAATATGAGACACTTAAATTTTTCTAATTGCATAAATGGACGGCATTTTATTCAGAATTAATAGTTTTTTACATGGACAAAAAATTCGCTTAATATTTTTCCATTAAATACTAGAACTATAAAAAAGTACTTTGAGAAAAGAATCGGCAGTAGGACGGAATCGTGTTGATAACCGATTAGTTTGTTGCTAATAATTCTTGCATCCTCCGACCGATTTCTTCGACTAAGAGCTCAATGGAAAGCTTATCTGTTCCTTTTCAGATGGCATTAACATATCTTACGAAAAGTCATAAGAATTAAATTTATTTTGATCAAAACTAAAATATTGTCGAAATCATTGAAGAAGAAGTACCTTATCAGACGAAAATATGCCTTATCTAATGAGAGACATTTAAATTTTTTTAATTGCATAAATGGACGGCATTTTATTCAGAATTAATAGTTTTTTACATGGACAAAAAATTCGCTTAATATTTTTCCATTAAATACTAGAACTATAAAAAAGTACTTTGAGAAAAGAATCGGCAGTAGGACGGAATCGTGTTGATCACCGATTAGTTTGTTGCTAATAATTCTTGCATCCTTCGACCGATTTCTTCGACTAAGAGCTCGATGGAAAGCTTATCTGTTTCTTTTCAGATGGCATTAACATATTTTACGAAAAGTAGTAAGAAATACATTTTTTTTTGATCCAAACTAAAATATCCTCGAAATCATTGAAAAAGAAGTAGCTTATGAGACGAAAATATGCCTCATCTTATAAGAGACATATACATTTTTTTAATTGCCTAAATGGGCGGTATTTTATTCAGAATTAATAGTTTTTTAAATGTACAGAAATAATAATTTTTTACATGGACAAAAAATTCGCTTAATATTTGTCCATTAAATACTAGAACGATAGAAAAGTACTTTGAGAAAAGAATCGGCAGTAGGACGGAATCGTGTTGACACCCGATTAGTTGTTTGCTAATAACTCTTGCATCCTTCGACCGACTTCTTCGACTTAGAGCTCGATGGAAAGCTTACCTGTTCCTCTTTCAGATGGCATTAACATATTTTACGAAAAGTCATAAGAAATAAGATTTTTTTGATCAAAACTAAAATATCCTCGAAATCATTGAAAAAGAATTACCTTATCAGACGAAAATATGCCTTATCTAATATGAGACACTTAAATTTTTCTAATTGCATAAATGGACGGCATTTTATTCAGAATTAATAGTTTTTTACATGGACAAAAAATTCGCTTAATATTTTTCCATTAAATACTAGAACTATAGAAAAGTATTTTGCGAAAAGAATAGGCAGTAGGACGGAATCGTGTTGACCACCGATTAAATTTTTGTTAATATTTCTTGCATCCTTCGACCGACTTCTTCGACTAAGAGCTCGATGGAAAGCTTATCTATTCCTCTTTCAGATGGCATTAGCATACTAAAATATCCTCGACATCATTGAAGAAGAAGTACCTTATCAGACGAAAATATGCCATCTTTCAGACGATCAAAACTAATATTTTACGAAAGTCGTAAGAAATACAATTTTTTTGATCAAATCTAAAATATCCTCGAAATCATTGAAAATGAAATACCTTATAAGACGAAAATATGCCTTATCTAATAAGAGACATTAACATTTCTTTAATTGCAATAATTTGCGGCATTTTATTCAGAATTAATAGTTTTTTACATGGACAAAAAATTCGTTTAATTTTTTCCCATTAAATACTAGAATTATAGAAAAGTACTTTGCGAAAAGAATCGGTAGTAGGATGGAAACGTGTTGACCACCGATTAGTCTTGTGCTAATAACTTTTGCATCCTTCGACCGACTTCTTCGACTAAGAGCTCGTGGAAAGCTTTTCTATTCCTCTTTCATATGGCATTAACATATTTTACGAAAAGTCATAAGAAACAAAATTTTTTTGATCAAAACTAAAATATCCTCGAAATCATTGAAAAAGAAGTACCTTATCAGACGAAAATATGCCTTATCTAATAAGAGACATTAAAATTTTTTTAATTGCATAAATGGGCGGCATTTTATTCAGAATTAATAGTTTTTTACATTAATTCTAGAATTATAGAAAAGTACTTTGCGAAAAGAATCGGCAGTACGACGGAATCGTGTTGACCACCGATTAGTTTTTTGCTAATAACTCTTGCATCCTTCGACCGACTTCTTCGACGAAGAGCTCGATGGAAAGCTTATCTGTTCCTCTTTCAGATCAGGCATTAACATATTTTACGAAAAGTCGTAAGAAATAAAATTTTTTTTGATCAAAACTAAAATATCCTCGACATCATTGAAGAAGAAGTACCATATCAGATGAAAATACGCCATCTTTCAGATGATCAAAACTAATATTTTACGAAAGTCGTAAGAAATACAGTTTTTTTGATCTAATCTAAAATATCCTCGAAATCATTGAAGAAGAAGTACCTTATCAGACGAAAATATGCCATCTTTCAGATGATCAAAACTAATATTTTACGAAAGTCGTAAGATAAACAATTTTTTTGATCAAATCTAAAATATCCTCGAAATCATTGAAAAAGAAGTACCTTATCAGACGAAAATATGCCTTATCTAATGAGACACATTTAAATTTTTTTAATTGCATAAATGGACGGCATTTTATTCAGAATTAATAGTTTTTTACATGGACAAAAAATTCGTTTAATTTTTTCCCATTAATTCTAGAATTATAGAAAAGTACTTTGCGAAAAGAATCGGCAGTACGACGGAATCGTGTTGACCACCAATTAGTTTTTTGCTAATAACTCTTGCATCCTTCGACCGACTTCTTCGACTAAGAGCTCGATGGAAAGCTTATCTGTTCCTCTTTGAGATGGCATTAGAATATTTTACGAAAAGTCGTAAGAAATAAAATTTTTTTTGATCAAAACTAAAATATCCTCGAAATTATTGAAAAAGAAGTATCTTATCAGACGAAAATATGCCTTATCTAATAAGAGACATTTAAATTTTTTTAATTGCATAAATGGGCGGCATTTTATTCAGAATTAATAGTTTTTTACATGGACAAAAAATTCGTTTAATTTTTTCCCATTAAATACTAGAATTATAGAAAAGTACTTTGCGAAAAGAATCGGCAGTAGGACGGAAACGATTTGACCACCGATTAGTTTTGTGCTAATAACTCTTGCATCCTTCGACCGACTTCTTCGACTAAGAGCTCGATGGAAAGCTTATCTGTTCCTCTTTCAGATGGCATTAACATATTTTACGAAAGTCGTAAGATATAAAATTTTTTTGATCAAATCTAAAATATCCTCGAAATCATTGAAAATTAAATACCTTATAAGACGAAAATATGCCTTATCTAATAAGAGACATTAACATTTCTTTAATTGCATAAATGGGCGGCATTTTATTCAGAATTAATAGTGTTTTACATGGACAAAAAATTCGTTTAATTTTTTCCCATTAAATACTAGAACTATAGAAAAGTACTTTGAGAAAAGAATCGGCAGTAGGACGGACTCGTGTTGACCACCGATTAGTTTTTTGCTAATAACTCTTGCATCCTTCGACCGACTTCTTCGACTTAGAGCTCGATTGAAAGCTTACCTGTTCCTCTTTCAGATGGCATTAACATATTTTACGAAAATTCATAAGAATTCAAATTTTTTTGATCAAAACTAAAATATTCTCGAAATCATTGAAGAAGAAGTACCTTATCAGACGGAAATATGCCTTATCTAATGAGAGACATTTAAATTTTTTTAATTGCATAAATGGACGGCATTTTATTCAGAATTAATAGTTTTTTACATGGACAAAAAATTCGCTTAATTTTTTTTCATTAAATACTAGAATTCTAGAAAAGTACTTTGCGAAAAGAATCGGTAGTAGGACGGACTCGTGTTGACCACCGATTAGTTTTTTGCTAATAACTCTTGTAGAAGAAGTAGCTTATCAGACGAAAATATGCCTTATCTAATAATAGACATTAAAATTTTTTTAATTAGATAAATGGGCGGCATTTTATTCAGAATTAATAGTTTTTTGTATGGACAAAAAATTCGTTTAATTTTTTCCCATTAATTCTAGAATTATAGAAAAGTATTTTGCGAAAAGAATAGGCAGTAGGACGGAATCGTGTTGACCACCGATTAAATTTTTGCTAATATTTCTTGCATCCTTCGACCGACTTCTTCGACTAAGAGCTCGATGGAAAGCTTATCTGTTCCTCTTTCAGATGACAACATATTTTACGAAAAGTCATAAGAAATAAAATTTTTTGATCAAAACTAAAATATCCCCGAAGTCATTGAAGAAAAAGTACCTTATCAGACGAAAATATGCCATCTTTCAGATGATCAAAACTAATATCATACGAAAGTCGTAAGAAATACAATTTTTTTGATCAAATCTAAAATATCCTCGAAATCATTGAAAATGAAATACCTTATAAGACGAAAATATGCCTTATCTAATAAGAGACATTAACATTTCTTTAATTGCATAAATGGGCGGCATTTTATTCAGAATTAATAGTGTTTTACATGGACAAAAAATTCGTTTAATTTTTTCCCATTAAATACTAGAACTATAGAAAAGTACTTTGAGAAAAGATTCGGCAGTAGGACGGTCTCGTGTTGACCACCGATTAGTTTTTTGCTAATAACTCTTGCATCCTTCGACCGACTTCTTCGACTTAAAGCTCGATTGAAAGCTTACCTGTTCCTCTTTCAGATGGCATTAACATATTTTACGAAAATTCATAAGATTTAAAATTTTTTTGATCAAAACTAAAATATTCTCGAAATCATTGAAGAAGAAGTACCTTATCAGACGGAAATATGCCTTATCTAATGAGAGACATTTAAATTTTTTTAATTGCATAAATGGACGGCATTCTATTCAGAATTAATAGTTTTTTACATGGACAAAAAATTCGCTTAATTTTTTTTCATTAAATACTAGAATTATAGAAAAGTACTTTGCGAAAAGAATCGGTAGTAGGACGCACTCGTGTTGACCACCGATTAGTTTTTTGCTAATAACTCTTGCATCCTTCGACCGACTTCTTCGACTAAGAGCTCTATGGAAAGCTTACCTGTTCCTCTTTGAGATGGCATTAACATATTTTACGAAAATTCATAAGAATTAAAATTTTTTTGATCAAATCTAAAATATCCTCGAAATCATTGAAAATGAAATACCTTATAAGACGAAAATATGCCTTATCTAATAAGAGACATTAACATTTCTTTAATTGCATAAATTGGCGGCATTTTATTCAGAATTAATAGTTCTTTACATGGACAAAATATTCGTTTAATTTTTTTTCATTAAATACTAGAATTATAGAAAAGTACTTTTCGAAAAGAATCGGCAGTAGGACGGAAACGTGTTGACCACCGATTAGTTTTTTGCTAATAACTCTTGCATCCTTCGACCGACTTCTTCGACTAAGAGCTCGATGGAAAGCTTATCTGTTCCTCTTTCAGATGCTATTAGCATATTTTAGGAAAAGTCATAAGAAATAAAATTTTTTTGATCAAAACTAAAATATCCTCGAAATCATTGAAGAAGAAGTACCTTACCGGACGAAAATATGCCTTATCTAATAAGAGACATTTAAATTTTTTTAATTGCATAAATGGGCGGCATTTTATTCAGAATTAGTAGTTTTTTACATGGACAAAAAATTCGTTTAATTTTTTCCCATTAAATTTTAGAATTATAGAAAAGTACTTTGCGAAAAGAATCGGCAGTAGGACGGAAACGTGTTTTGTGCTAATAACTCTTGCATCCTTCGACCGACTTCTTCGATTAAGTGCTCGATGGAAAGCTTATCTGTTCCTCTTTCAGATGGCATTAACATATTTTACGAAAAGTCATAAGAAATAAAATTTTTTTGATCAAAACTAAAATATCATCGAAATTATTGAAAAAGAAGTAGCTTATCAGACGAAAATATGCCTTATCTAATAAGAGACATTAAAATTTTTTTAATTGCATAAATGGGCGGCATTTTATTCAGAATTAATAGTTTTTTATATGGACAAAAAATTCGTTTAATTTTTTCCCATTAATTCTAGAATTATAGAAAAGTACTTTGCGAAAAGAATAGGCAGTAGGACGGAATCTTGTTGACCACCGATTAAATTTTTGCTAATATTTCTTGCATCCTTCGACCGACTTCTTCGACTAAGAGCTCGATGGAAAGCTTATCTGTTCCTCTTTCAGATGACATTAACATATTTTACGAAAAGTCATAAGAAACAAAATTTTTTGATCAAAACTAAAATATCCCCGAAGTCATTGAAGAAAAAGTACCTTATCAGACGAAAATATGCCATCTTTCAGATGATCAAAACTAATATTATACGAAAGTCGTAAGAAATACAATTTTTTTGCTCAAATCTAAAATATCCTCGAAATCATTGAAGAAGAAGTACCTTATCAGACGAAAATATGCCATCTTTCAGATGATCAAAACTAATATTTTACGAAAGTCGTAAGAAATACAATTTTTTTGATCAAATCTAAAATATCCTCGAAATCATTGAAAATGAAATACCTTATAAGACGAAAATATGCCTTATCTAATAAGAGACATTAACATTTCTTTATTATTTAAGAATTAATAGTGTTTTACATGGACAAAAAATTCGTTTAATTTTTTCCCATTAAATACTAGAACTATAGAAAAGTACTTTGAGGAAAGAATCGGCAGTAGGACGGACTCGTGTTGACCACCGATTAGTTTTTTGCTAATAACTCTTGCATCCTTCGACCGACTTCTTCGACTAAGAGCTCGATGGAAAGCTTATCTATTCCTCTTTCAGATGGCATTAGCATATTTTACAAAAAGTCGTAAGAAATAAAATTTTTTTTGATCAAAACTAAAATATCCTCGACATCATCGAAGAAGAAGTACCTTATCAGACAAAAATATGCCATCTTTCAGACGATCAAAACTAATATTTTACGAAAGTCGTAAGAAATACAATTTTTTTGATCAAATCTAAAATATCCTCGAAATCATTGAAAATGAAATACCTTATAAGACGAAAATATGCCTTATCTAATAAGAGACATTAACATTTCTTTAATTTCATAAATGGGCGGCATTTTATTCAGAATTAATAGTGTTTTACATGGACAAAAAATTCGTTTAATTTTTTCCCATTAAATACTAGAATTATAGAAAAGTACTTTGCGAAAAGAATCGGTAGTAGGACGGAAACGTGTTGACCACCGATTAGTCTTGTGCTAATAACTTTTGCATCCTTCGACCGACTTCTTCGACTAAGAGCTCGTGGAAAGCTTATCTATTCCTCTTTCATATGGCATTAACATATTTTTTACGAAAAGTCATAAAAAATAAAATTTTTTTGATCAAAACTAAAATATCCTCGAAATCATTGAAAAAGAAGTACCTTATCAGACGAAAATATGCCTTATCTAATAAGACACATTTAAATTTTTTTAATTGCATAAATGGACGGCATTTTATTCAGAATTAATAGTTTTTTACATGGACAAAAAATTCGTTTAATTTTTTCCCATTAATTCTAGAATTATAGAAAAGTACTTTGCGAAAAGAATCGGCAGTACGACGGAATCGTGTTGACCACCGATTAGTTTTTTGCTAATATTTCTTGCATCCTTCGACCGACTTCTTCGACGAAGAGCTCGATGGAAAGCTTATCTGTTCCTCTTTCAGATCAGGCATTAACATATCTTACGAAAAGTCGTAAAAAATAAAATTTTTTTTGATCAAAACTAAAATATCATCGACATCATTGAAGAAGAAGTACCATATCAGACGAAAATATGCCATATTTCAGATGATCAAAACTAATATTTTACGAAAGTCGTAAGAAATACAGTTTTTTTGATCAAATCTAAAATATCCTCGAAATCATTGAAGAAGAAGTACCTTATCAGACGGAAATATACCTTATCTAATGAGAGACATTTAAATTTTTTTAATTGCATAAATGGACGGCATTTTATTCAGAATTAATAGTTTTTTACATGGACAAAAAATTCGCTTAATTTTTTTTCATTAAATACTAGAATTATAGAAAAGTACTTTGCGAAAAGAATCGGTAGTAGGACGGACTCGTGTTGACCACCGATTAGTTTTTTGCTAATAACGCTTGCATCCTTCGACCGACTTCTTCGACTTAGAGCTCGATGGAAAGCTTACCTGTTCCTCTTTCAGATGGCATTAACATATTTTACGAAAATTCATAAGAATTAAAATTTTTTTGATCAAATCTAAAATATCATCGAAATCATTGAAAATGAAATACCTTATAAGACGAAAATATGCCTTATTTAATAAGAGACATTAACATTTCTTTAATTGCATAAATGGGCGGCATTTTATTCAGAATTAATAGTTTTTTACTTGAAAAAAAAATTCGTTTAATTTTTTCCCATTAAATACTAGAATTATAGAAAAGTACTTTGCGAAAAGAATCGGCAGTAGGACGGAAACGTGTTGACCACCGATTAGTTTTGTGCTAATAATTCTTGCATCCTTCGACCGACTTCTTCGATAAAGTGCTCAATGGAAAGCTTATCTGTTCCTCTTTCAGATGGCATTAACATATTTTACGAAAAGTCATAAGAAATAAAATTTTTTTGATCAAAACTAAAATATCATCGAAATTATTGAAAAAGAAGTAGCTTATCAGACGAAAATATGCCTTATCTAATAAGAGACATTAAAATTTTTTTAATTAGATAAATGGGCGGCATTTTATTCAGAATTAATAGTTTTTTATATGGACAAAAAATTCGTTTAATTTTTTCCCATTAATTCTAGAATTATAGAAAAGTACTTTGCGAAAAGAATCGGCAGTAGGACGGAATCGTGTTGACCACCGATTAAATTTTTGCTAATATTTCTTGCATCCTTCGACCGACTTCTTCGACTAAGAGCTCGATGGAAAGCTTATCTGTTCCTCTTTCAGATGACATTAACATATTTTACGAAAAGTCATAAGAAATAAAATTTTTTGATCAAAACTAAAATATCCCCAAAGTCATTGAAGAAAAAGTACCTTATCAGACAAAAATATGCCATTTTTCAGATGATCAAAACTAATATTATACGAAAGTCGTAAGAAATACAATTTTTTTGATCAAATCTAAAATATCCTCGAAATCATTGAAGAAGAAGTACCTTATCAGACGAAAATATGCCATCTTTCAGATGATCAAAACTAATATTTTACGAAAGTCGTAAGAAATACAATTTTTTTGATCAAATCTAAAATATCCTCGAAATCATTGAAAATGAAATACCTTATAAGACGAAAATATGCCTTATCCTGTTTTTTAATTGCATAAATGGGTGGTATTTTATTCAGAATTAATAGTTTTTTACATGGACAAAAAATTCGCTTAATTTTTTTTCATTAAATACTAGAACTATAGAAAAGTACTTTGAAAAAAGAATCGGCAGTAGGACGGAATCGTGTTGACCACCGATTAGTTTTTTGCTAACAACTCTTGCATCATTCGACCGACTTCTTCGACTAAGAGCTCGATGGAAAGCTAACCTGTTCCTCTTTCAGATGGCATTAAGATATTTTACGAAAAGTCATAAGAATTAAAATTTTTTTGATCAAAACTAAAATATTGTCGAAATCATTGAAGAAGAAGTACCTTATCAGACGAAAATATGCCTTATCTAATGAGGGACATTTAAATTTTTTTAATTGCATAAATGGACGGCATTTTATTCAGAATTAATAGTTTTTTACATGGACAAAAAATTCGTTTAATTTTTTCCCATTAATTCTAGAATTATAGAAAAGTACTTTGCGAAAAGAATAGGCAGTGGGACGGAATCGTGTTGACCACCGATTAAACTTTTGCTAATAACTCTTGCATCCTTCGACCGACTTCTTCGACTAAGAGCTCGATGGAAAGCTTATCTGTTCCTCTTTCAGATGACATTAACATATATTACGAAAAGTCATAAGAAATAAAATTTTTTGATCAAAACTAAAATATCCCCAAAGTCATTGAAGAAAAAGTACCTTATCAGACGAAAATATGCCATCTTTCAGATGATCAAAACTAATATTATACGAAAGTCGTAAGAAATACAATTTTTTTGATCAAATCTAAAATATCCTCGAAATCATTGAAGAAGAAGTACCTTATCAGACGAAAATATGCCATCTTTCAGATGATCAAAACTAATATTTTACGAAAGTCGTAAGAAATACAATTTTTTTGATCAAATCTAAAATATCCTCGAAATCATTGAAAATGAAATACCTTATAAGACGAAAATATGCCTTATCCTGTTTTTTAATTGCATAAATGGGTGGTATTTTATTCAGAATTAATAGTTTTTTACATGGACAAAAAATTCGCTTAATTTTTTTTCATTAAATACTAGAACTATAGAAAAGTACTTTGAAAAAAGAATCGGCAGTAGGACGGAATCGTGTTGACCACCGATTAGTTTTTTGCTAACAACTCTTGCATCATTCGACCGACTTCTTCGACTAAGAGCTCGATGGAAAGCTAACCTGTTCCTCTTTCAGATGGCATTAAGATATTTTACGAAAAGTCATAAGAATTAAAATTTTTTTGATCAAAACTAAAATATTGTCGAAATCATTGAAGAAGAAGTACCTTATCAGACGAAAATATGCCTTATCTAATGAGGGACATATAAATTTTTTTAATTGCATAAATGGGCGGTATTTTATTCAGAATTAATAGTTTTTTAAATGGACAGAATTAATAGTTTTTTACATGGACAAAAAATTCGTTTAATTTTTTCCCATTAAATACTAGAATTATAGAAAAGTACTTTGCGAAAACAATCGGTAGTAGGACGGACTCGTGTTGACCACCGATTAGTTTTTTGCTAATAACTCTTGCATCCTTCGACCGACTTCTTCGACATAGAGCTCGATGGAAAGCTTACCTGTTCCTCTTTCAGATGGCATTAAAATATTTTACGAAAATTCATAAGAATTAAAATTTTTTTGATCAAATCTAAAATATCCTCGAAGTCATTGAAGAAAAAGTACCTTATCAGACGAAAATAAGCCATCTTTCAGATGATCAAAACTAATATTATACGAAAGTCGTAAGAAATACAATTTTTTTGATCAAATCTAAAATATCCTCGAAATCATTGAAGAAGAAGTACCTTATCAGACGAAAATATGCCATCTTTCAGATGATCAAAACTAATATTTTACGAAAGTCGTAAGAAATACAATTTTTTTGATCAAATCTAAAATATCCTCGAAATCATTGAAAAAGAAGTACCTTATCAGACGAAAATATGCCTTATCTAATAAGACACATTTAAATTTTTTTAATTGCATAAATGGACGGCATTTTATTCAGAATTAATAGTTTTTTATATGGACAAAAAATTCGTTTAATTTTTTCCCATTAATTCTAGAATTATAGAAAAGTACTTTGCGAAAAGAATAGGCAGTGGGACGGAATCGTGTTGACCACCGATTAAACTTTTGCTAATATTTCTTGCATCCTTCGACCGACTTCTTCGACTAAGAGCTCGATGGAAAGCTTATCTGTTCCTCTTTCAGATGACATTAACATATTTTACGAAAAGTCATACGAAATAACATTTTTTGATCAAAACTAAAATATCCCCGAAGTCATTGAAGAAAAAGTACCTTATCAGACGAAAATAAGCCATCTTTCAGATGATCAAAACTAATATTATACGAAAGTCGTAAGAAATACAATTTTTTTGATCAAATCTAAAATATCCTCGAAATCATTGAAGAAGAAGTACCTTATCAGACGAAAATATGCCATCTTTCAGATGATCAAAACTAATATTTTACGAAAGTCGTAAGAAATACATTTTTTTTGATCAAATCTAAAATATCCTCGAAATTATTGAAAATGAAATACCTTATAAGACGAAAATATGCCTTATCTAATAAGAAACATTTAAATTTTTTTAATTGCATACATGGGCGGCATTTTATTCAGAATTAATAGTTTTTTACATGGACAAAAAATTCGTTTAATATTTTCCCATTAAATACTAGATTTATAGAAAAGTACTTTGCGAAAAGAATCGGCAGTAGGACAGATCGTGTTGACCACCTATTAGTTTTTTGCTAATAACTCTTGCGTCCTTCGACCGACTTCTTCGACTAAGAGCTCGATGGAAAGCTTATCTGTTCGTCTTTCAGATGGCATTAACATATTTTACGAAAAGTCATAAGAAATAAAATTTTTTTCATCAAAACTAAAATATCCTCGAAATCATTGAAAAAGAAGTACCTTATCAGACGAAAATATGCCTTATCTAATAAGAGACATTTAAATTTTTTTAATTGCATAAATGGGCGGCATTTTATTCAGAATTAATAGTTTTTTACATGGACAAAAAATTCGTTTAATTTTTTCCCATTAAATACTAGAATTATAGAAAAGTACTCTGCGAAAAGAAGCGGCAGTAGGACAGATCGTGTTGACCACCGATTAGTTTTTTGCTAATAACTCTTGCGTCCTTCGACCGACTTCTTCGACTAAGAGCTCGATGGAAAGCTTATCTATTCCTCTTTCATATGGCATTAACATATTTCACGAAAAGTCAGAAGAAATAAAATTTTTTTGATCAAAACTAAAATATCCTCGACATCATTGAAGAAGAAGCACCTTATCAGACGAAAATATGCCATCTTGCAGATGATCAAAACTAATATTTTACGAAAGTCGTAAGAAATACAATTTTTTTGATCAAATCTAAAATATCCTCGAAATCATTGAAAATGAAATACCTTATAAGACGAAAATATGCCTTATCCTGTTTTTTAATTGCATAAATGGGTGGTATTTTATTCAGAATTAATAGTTTTTTACATGGACAAAAAATTCGTTGAATATTTGTCCATTAAATACTAGAACGATAGAAAAGTACATTGAGAAAAGAATCGGCAGTAGGACGGAATCGTGTTGACCACCGATTAGTTTTTTGCTAATAACTCTTGCATCCTTTGACCGACTTCTTCGACTAAGAGCTCGATGGAAAGCTTATCTGTTCCTCTTTCAGATGGCAATAACATATTTTACGAAAAGTCGTAAGAAATAAATTTTTTTTTGATCAAAACTAAAATATCGTCGAAATCATTGAAAAAGAAGTAGCTTATGAGACGAAAATATGCCTCATCTTATAAGAGACATATAAATTTTTTTAATTGCATAAATGGGCGGTATTTTATTCAGAATTAATAGTTTTTTAAATGGACAGAATTAATAGTTTTTTACATGGACAAAAAATTCGTTTAATTTTTTCCCATTAAATACTAGAATTATAGAAAAGTACTTTGCGAAAACAATCGGTAGTAGGACGGACTCGTGTTGACCACCGATTAGTTTTTTGCTAATAACTCTTGCATCCTTCGACCGACTTCTTCGACTTAGAGCTCGATGGAAAGCTTACCTGTTCCTCTTTCAGATGGCATTAAAATATTTTACGAAAATTCATAAGAATTAAAATTTTTTTGATCAAATCTAAAATATCCTCGAAGTCATTGAAGAAAAAGTACCTTATCAGACGAAAATAAGCCATCTTTCAGCTGATCAAAACTAATATTATACGAAAGTCGTAAGAAATACAATTTTTTTGATCAAATCTAAAATATCCTCGAAATCATTGAAGAAGAAGTTCCTTATCAGACGAAAATATGCCATCTTTCAGATGATCAAAACTAATATTTTACGAAAGTCGTAAGAAATACAATTTTTTTGATCAAATCTAAAATATCCTCGAAATTATTGAAAATGAAATACCTTATAAGACGAAAATATGCCTTATCTAATAAGAAACATTTAAATTTTTTTAATTGCATACATGGGCGGCATTTTATTCAGAATTAATAGTTTTTTACATGGACAAAAAATTCGTTTAATATTTTCCCATTAAATACTAGATTTATAGAAAAGTACTTTGCGAAAAGAATCGGCAGTAGGACAGATCGTGTTGACCACCTATTAGTTTTTTGCTAATAACTTTTGCGTCCTTCGACCGACTTCTTCGACTAAGAGCTCGATGGAAAGCTTATCTGTTCGTCTTTCAGATGGCATTAACATATTTTACGAAAAGTCATAAGAAATAAAATTTTTTTCATCAAAACTAAAATATCCTCGAAATCATTGAAAAAGAAGTACCTTATCAGACGAAAATATGCCTTATCTAATAAGAGACATTTAAATTTTTTTAATTGCATAAATGGGCGGCATTTTATTCAGAATTAATAGTTTTTTACATGGACAAAAAATTCGTTTAATTTTTTCCCATTAAATACTAGAATTATAGAAAAGTACTCTGCGAAAAGAAGCGGCAGTAGGACAGATCGTGTTGACCACCGATTAGTTTTTTGCTAATAACTCTTGCGTCCTTCGACCGACTTCTTCGACTAAGAGCTCGATGGAAAGCTTATCTATTCCTCTTTCATATGGCATTAACATATTTCACGAAAAGTCAGAAGAAATAAAATTTTTTTGATCAAAACTAAAATATCCTCGACATCATTGAAGAAGAAGCACCTTATCAGACGAAAATATGCCATCTTGCAGATGATCAAAACTAATATTTTACGAAAGTCGTAAGAAATACAATTTTTTTGATCAAATCTAAAATATCCTCGAAATCATTGAAAATGAAATACCTTATAAGACGAAAATATGCCTTATCCTGTTTTTTAATTGCATAAATGGGTGGTATTTTATTCAGAATTAATAGTTTTTTACATGGACAAAAAATTCGTTGAATATTTGTCCATTAAATACTAGAACGATAGAAAAGTACATTGAGAAAAGAATCGGCAGTAGGACGGAATCGTGTTGACCACCGATTAGTTTTTTGCTAATAACTCTTGCATCCTTTGACCGACTTCTTCGACTAAGAGCTCGATGGAAAGCTTATCTGTTCCTCTTTCAGATGGCAATAACATATTTTACGAAAAGTCGTAAGAAATAAATTTTTTTTTGATCAAAACTAAAATATCGTCGAAATCATTGAAAAAGAAGTAGCTTATGAGACGAAAATATGCCTCATCTTATAAGAGACATATAAATTTTTTTAATTGCATAAATGGGCGGTATTTTATTCAGAATTAATAGTTTTTTAAATGGACAGAATTAATAGTTTTTTACATGGACAAAAAATTCGTTTAATTTTTTCCCATTAAATACTAGAATTATAGAAAAGTACTTTGCGAAAACAATCGGTAGTAGGACGGACTCGTGTTGACCACCGATTAGTTTTTTGCTAATAACTCTTGCATCCTTCGACCGACTTCTTCGACTTAGAGCTCGATGGAAAGCTTACCTGTTCCTCTTTCAGATGGCATTAAAATATTTTACGAAAATTCATAAGAATTAAAATTTTTTTGATCAAATCTAAAATATCCTCGAAGTCATTGAAGAAAAAGTACCTTATCAGACGAAAATAAGCCATCTTTCAGCTGATCAAAACTAATATTATACGAAAGTCGTAAGAAATACAATTTTTTTGATCAAATCTAAAATATCCTCGAAATCATTGAAGAAGAAGTTCCTTATCAGACGAAAATATGCCATCTTTCAGATGATCAAAACTAATATTTTACGAAAGTCGTAAGAAATACAATTTTTTTGATCAAATCTAAAATATCCTCGAAATTATTGAAAATGAAATACCTTATAAGACGAAAATATGCCTTATCTAATAAGAAACATTTAAATTTTTTTAATTGCATACATGGGCGGCATTTTATTCAGAATTAATAGTTTTTTACATGGACAAAAAATTCGTTTAATATTTTCCCATTAAATACTAGATTTATAGAAAAGTACTTTGCGAAAAGAATCGGCAGTAGGACAGATCGTGTTGACCACCTATTAGTTTTTTGCTAATAACTCTTGCGTCCTTCGACCGACTTCTTCGACTAAGAGCTCGATGGAAAGCTTATCTGTTCGTCTTTCAGATGGCATTAACATATTTTACGAAAAGTCATAAGAAATAAAATTTTTTTCATCAAAACTAAAATATCCTCGAAATCATTGAAAAAGAAGTACCTTATCAGACGAAAATATGCCTTATCTAATAAGAGACATTTAAATTTTTTTAATTGCATAAATGGGCGGCATTTTATTCAGAATTAATAGTTTTTTACATGGACAAAAAATTCGTTTAATTTTTTCCCATTAAATACTAGAATTATAGAAAAGTACTCTGCGAAAAGAAGCGGCAGTAGGACAGATCGTGTTGACCACCGATTAGTTTTTTGCTAATAACTCTTGCGTCCTTCGACCGACTTCTTCGACTAAGAGCTCGATGGAAAGCTTATCTATTCCTCTTTCATATGGCATTAACATATTTCACGAAAAGTCAGAAGAAATAAAATTTTTTTGATCAAAACTAAAATATCCTCGACATCATTGAAGAAGAAGCACCTTATCAGACGAAAATATGCCATCTTGCAGATGATCAAAACTAATATTTTACGAAAGTCGTAAGTCGTAAGAAATACAAATTTACAATTGCATAAATGGACGGCATTTTATTCAGAATTAATAGTTTTTTACATGGACAAAAAATTCGCTTAATTTTTTTTCATTAAATACTAGAATTATAGAAAAGTACTTTGCGAAAAGAATCGGTAGTAGGACGGACTCGTGTTGACCACCGATTAGTTTTTTGCTAATAACGCTTGCATCCTTCGACCGACTTCTTCGACTTAGAGCTCGATGGAAAGCTTACCTGTTCCTCTTTCAGATGGCATTAACATATTTTACGAAAATTCATAAGAATTAAAATTTTTTTGATCAAATCTAAAATATCCTCGAAATCATTGAAAATGAAATACCTTATAAGACGAAAATATGCCTTATCTAATAAGAGACATTAACATTTCTTTAATTGCATAAATGGGCGGCATTTTATTCAGAATTAATAGTTTTTTACTTGAAAAAAAAATTCGTTTAATTTTTTCCCATTAAATACTAGAATTATAGAAAAGTACTTTGCGAAAAGAATCGGCAGTAGGACGGAAACGTGTTGACCACCGATTAGTTTTGTGCTAATAATTCTTGCATCCTTCGACCGACTTCTTCGATAAAGTGCTCAATGGAAAGCTTATCTGTTCCTCTTTCAGATGGCATTAACATATTTTACGAAAAGTCATAAGAAATAAAATTTTTTTGATCAAAACTAAAATATCATCGAAATTATTGAAAAAGAAGTAGCTTATCAGACGAAAATATGCCTTATCTAATAAGAGACATTAAAATTTTTTTAATTAGATAAATGGGCGGCATTTTATTCAGAATTAATAGTTTTTTATATGGACAAAAAATTCGTTTAATTTTTTCCCATTAATTCTAGAATTATAGAAAAGTACTTTGCGAAAAGAATCGGCAGTAGGACGGAATCGTGTTGACCACCGATTAAATTTTTGCTAATATTTCTTGCATCCTTCGACCGACTTCTTCGACTAAGAGCTCGATGGAAAGCTTATCTGTTCCTCTTTCAGATGACATTAACATATTTTACGAAAAGTCATAAGAAATAAAATTTTTTGATCAAAACTAAAATATCCCCAAAGTCATTGAAGAAAAAGTACCTTATCAGACAAAAATATGCCATTTTTCAGATGATCAAAACTAATATTATACGAAAGTCGTAAGAAATACAATTTTTTTGATCAAATCTAAAATATCCTCGAAATCATTGAAGAAGAAGTACCTTATCAGACGAAAATATGCCATCTTTCAGATGATCAAAACTAATA
The DNA here is from genome assembly GCA_034638295.1 of Phortica okadai. Taxonomy (NCBI): domain Eukaryota; kingdom Metazoa; phylum Arthropoda; class Insecta; order Diptera; family Drosophilidae; genus Phortica; species Phortica okadai. The sequence continues at coordinate 23,729,630 of CM067850.1, read as the reverse complement.
TTTTACGAAAGTCGTAAGAAATACAATTTTTTTGATCAAATCTAAAATATCCTCGAAATCATTGAAAATGAAATACCTTATAAGACGAAAATATGCCTTATCCTGTTTTTTAATTGCATAAATGGGTGGTATTTTATTCAGAATTAATAGTTTTTTACATGGACAAAAAATTCGCTTAATTTTTTTTCATTAAATACTAGAACTATAGAAAAGTACTTTGAAAAAAGAATCGGCAGTAGGACGGAATCGTGTTGACCACCGATTAGTTTTTTGCTAACAACTCTTGCATCATTCGACCGACTTCTTCGACTAAGAGCTCGATGGAAAGCTAACCTGTTCCTCTTTCAGATGGCATTAAGATATTTTACGAAAAGTCATAAGAATTAAAATTTTTTTGATCAAAACTAAAATATTGTCGAAATCATTGAAGAAGAAGTACCTTATCAGACGAAAATATGCCTTATCTAATGAGGGACATTTAAATTTTTTTAATTGCATAAATGGACGGCATTTTATTCAGAATTAATAGTTTTTTACATGGACAAAAAATTCGTTTAATTTTTTCCCATTAATTCTAGAATTATAGAAAAGTACTTTGCGAAAAGAATAGGCAGTGGGACGGAATCGTGTTGACCACCGATTAAACTTTTGCTAATAACTCTTGCATCCTTCGACCGACTTCTTCGACTAAGAGCTCGATGGAAAGCTTATCTGTTCCTCTTTCAGATGACATTAACATATATTACGAAAAGTCATAAGAAATAAAATTTTTTGATCAAAACTAAAATATCCCCAAAGTCATTGAAGAAAAAGTACCTTATCAGACGAAAATATGCCATCTTTCAGATGATCAAAACTAATATTATACGAAAGTCGTAAGAAATACAATTTTTTTGATCAAATCTAAAATATCCTCGAAATCATTGAAGAAGAAGTACCTTATCAGACGAAAATATGCCATCTTTCAGATGATCAAAACTAATATTTTACGAAAGTCGTAAGAAATACAATTTTTTTGATCAAATCTAAAATATCCTCGAAATCATTGAAAATGAAATACCTTATAAGACGAAAATATGCCTTATCCTGTTTTTTAATTGCATAAATGGGTGGTATTTTATTCAGAATTAATAGTTTTTTACATGGACAAAAAATTCGCTTAATTTTTTTTCATTAAATACTAGAACTATAGAAAAGTACTTTGAAAAAAGAATCGGCAGTAGGACGGAATCGTGTTGACCACCGATTAGTTTTTTGCTAACAACTCTTGCATCATTCGACCGACTTCTTCGACTAAGAGCTCGATGGAAAGCTAACCTGTTCCTCTTTCAGATGGCATTAAGATATTTTACGAAAAGTCATAAGAATTAAAATTTTTTTGATCAAAACTAAAATATTGTCGAAATCATTGAAGAAGAAGTACCTTATCAGACGAAAATATGCCTTATCTAATGAGGGACATATAAATTTTTTTAATTGCATAAATGGGCGGTATTTTATTCAGAATTAATAGTTTTTTAAATGGACAGAATTAATAGTTTTTTACATGGACAAAAAATTCGTTTAATTTTTTCCCATTAAATACTAGAATTATAGAAAAGTACTTTGCGAAAACAATCGGTAGTAGGACGGACTCGTGTTGACCACCGATTAGTTTTTTGCTAATAACTCTTGCATCCTTCGACCGACTTCTTCGACATAGAGCTCGATGGAAAGCTTACCTGTTCCTCTTTCAGATGGCATTAAAATATTTTACGAAAATTCATAAGAATTAAAATTTTTTTGATCAAATCTAAAATATCCTCGAAGTCATTGAAGAAAAAGTACCTTATCAGACGAAAATAAGCCATCTTTCAGATGATCAAAACTAATATTATACGAAAGTCGTAAGAAATACAATTTTTTTGATCAAATCTAAAATATCCTCGAAATCATTGAAGAAGAAGTACCTTATCAGACGAAAATATGCCATCTTTCAGATGATCAAAACTAATATTTTACGAAAGTCGTAAGAAATACAATTTTTTTGATCAAATCTAAAATATCCTCGAAATCATTGAAAAAGAAGTACCTTATCAGACGAAAATATGCCTTATCTAATAAGACACATTTAAATTTTTTTAATTGCATAAATGGACGGCATTTTATTCAGAATTAATAGTTTTTTATATGGACAAAAAATTCGTTTAATTTTTTCCCATTAATTCTAGAATTATAGAAAAGTACTTTGCGAAAAGAATAGGCAGTGGGACGGAATCGTGTTGACCACCGATTAAACTTTTGCTAATATTTCTTGCATCCTTCGACCGACTTCTTCGACTAAGAGCTCGATGGAAAGCTTATCTGTTCCTCTTTCAGATGACATTAACATATTTTACGAAAAGTCATACGAAATAACATTTTTTGATCAAAACTAAAATATCCCCGAAGTCATTGAAGAAAAAGTACCTTATCAGACGAAAATAAGCCATCTTTCAGATGATCAAAACTAATATTATACGAAAGTCGTAAGAAATACAATTTTTTTGATCAAATCTAAAATATCCTCGAAATCATTGAAGAAGAAGTACCTTATCAGACGAAAATATGCCATCTTTCAGATGATCAAAACTAATATTTTACGAAAGTCGTAAGAAATACATTTTTTTTGATCAAATCTAAAATATCCTCGAAATTATTGAAAATGAAATACCTTATAAGACGAAAATATGCCTTATCTAATAAGAAACATTTAAATTTTTTTAATTGCATACATGGGCGGCATTTTATTCAGAATTAATAGTTTTTTACATGGACAAAAAATTCGTTTAATATTTTCCCATTAAATACTAGATTTATAGAAAAGTACTTTGCGAAAAGAATCGGCAGTAGGACAGATCGTGTTGACCACCTATTAGTTTTTTGCTAATAACTCTTGCGTCCTTCGACCGACTTCTTCGACTAAGAGCTCGATGGAAAGCTTATCTGTTCGTCTTTCAGATGGCATTAACATATTTTACGAAAAGTCATAAGAAATAAAATTTTTTTCATCAAAACTAAAATATCCTCGAAATCATTGAAAAAGAAGTACCTTATCAGACGAAAATATGCCTTATCTAATAAGAGACATTTAAATTTTTTTAATTGCATAAATGGGCGGCATTTTATTCAGAATTAATAGTTTTTTACATGGACAAAAAATTCGTTTAATTTTTTCCCATTAAATACTAGAATTATAGAAAAGTACTCTGCGAAAAGAAGCGGCAGTAGGACAGATCGTGTTGACCACCGATTAGTTTTTTGCTAATAACTCTTGCGTCCTTCGACCGACTTCTTCGACTAAGAGCTCGATGGAAAGCTTATCTATTCCTCTTTCATATGGCATTAACATATTTCACGAAAAGTCAGAAGAAATAAAATTTTTTTGATCAAAACTAAAATATCCTCGACATCATTGAAGAAGAAGCACCTTATCAGACGAAAATATGCCATCTTGCAGATGATCAAAACTAATATTTTACGAAAGTCGTAAGAAATACAATTTTTTTGATCAAATCTAAAATATCCTCGAAATCATTGAAAATGAAATACCTTATAAGACGAAAATATGCCTTATCCTGTTTTTTAATTGCATAAATGGGTGGTATTTTATTCAGAATTAATAGTTTTTTACATGGACAAAAAATTCGTTGAATATTTGTCCATTAAATACTAGAACGATAGAAAAGTACATTGAGAAAAGAATCGGCAGTAGGACGGAATCGTGTTGACCACCGATTAGTTTTTTGCTAATAACTCTTGCATCCTTTGACCGACTTCTTCGACTAAGAGCTCGATGGAAAGCTTATCTGTTCCTCTTTCAGATGGCAATAACATATTTTACGAAAAGTCGTAAGAAATAAATTTTTTTTTGATCAAAACTAAAATATCGTCGAAATCATTGAAAAAGAAGTAGCTTATGAGACGAAAATATGCCTCATCTTATAAGAGACATATAAATTTTTTTAATTGCATAAATGGGCGGTATTTTATTCAGAATTAATAGTTTTTTAAATGGACAGAATTAATAGTTTTTTACATGGACAAAAAATTCGTTTAATTTTTTCCCATTAAATACTAGAATTATAGAAAAGTACTTTGCGAAAACAATCGGTAGTAGGACGGACTCGTGTTGACCACCGATTAGTTTTTTGCTAATAACTCTTGCATCCTTCGACCGACTTCTTCGACTTAGAGCTCGATGGAAAGCTTACCTGTTCCTCTTTCAGATGGCATTAAAATATTTTACGAAAATTCATAAGAATTAAAATTTTTTTGATCAAATCTAAAATATCCTCGAAGTCATTGAAGAAAAAGTACCTTATCAGACGAAAATAAGCCATCTTTCAGCTGATCAAAACTAATATTATACGAAAGTCGTAAGAAATACAATTTTTTTGATCAAATCTAAAATATCCTCGAAATCATTGAAGAAGAAGTTCCTTATCAGACGAAAATAAGCCATCTTTCAGCTGATCAAAACTAATATTTTACGAAAGTCGTAAGAAATACAATTTTTTTGATCAAATCTAAAATATCCTCGAAATTATTGAAAATGAAATACCTTATAAGACGAAAATATGCCTTATCTAATAAGAAACATTTAAATTTTTTTAATTGCATACATGGGCGGCATTTTATTCAGAATTAATAGTTTTTTACATGGACAAAAAATTCGTTTAATATTTTCCCATTAAATACTAGATTTATAGAAAAGTACTTTGCGAAAAGAATCGGCAGTAGGACAGATCGTGTTGACCACCTATTAGTTTTTTGCTAATAACTTTTGCGTCCTTCGACCGACTTCTTCGACTAAGAGCTCGATGGAAAGCTTATCTGTTCGTCTTTCAGATGGCATTAACATATTTTACGAAAAGTCATAAGAAATAAAATTTTTTTCATCAAAACTAAAATATCCTCGAAATCATTGAAAAAGAAGTACCTTATCAGACGAAAATATGCCTTATCTAATAAGAGACATTTAAATTTTTTTAATTGCATAAATGGGCGGCATTTTATTCAGAATTAATAGTTTTTTACATGGACAAAAAATTCGTTTAATTTTTTCCCATTAAATACTAGAATTATAGAAAAGTACTCTGCGAAAAGAAGCGGCAGTAGGACAGATCGTGTTGACCACCGATTAGTTTTTTGCTAATAACTCTTGCGTCCTTCGACCGACTTCTTCGACTAAGAGCTCGATGGAAAGCTTATCTATTCCTCTTTCATATGGCATTAACATATTTCACGAAAAGTCAGAAGAAATAAAATTTTTTTGATCAAAACTAAAATATCCTCGACATCATTGAAGAAGAAGCACCTTATCAGACGAAAATATGCCATCTTGCAGATGATCAAAACTAATATTTTACGAAAGTCGTAAGAAATACAATTTTTTTGATCAAATCTAAAATATCCTCGAAATCATTGAAAATGAAATACCTTATAAGACGAAAATATGCCTTATCCTGTTTTTTAATTGCATAAATGGGTGGTATTTTATTCAGAATTAATAGTTTTTTACATGGACAAAAAATTCGTTGAATATTTGTCCATTAAATACTAGAACGATAGAAAAGTACATTGAGAAAAGAATCGGCAGTAGGACGGAATCGTGTTGACCACCGATTAGTTTTTTGCTAATAACTCTTGCATCCTTTGACCGACTTCTTCGACTAAGAGCTCGATGGAAAGCTTATCTGTTCCTCTTTCAGATGGCAATAACATATTTTACGAAAAGTCGTAAGAAATAAATTTTTTTTTGATCAAAACTAAAATATCGTCGAAATCATTGAAAAAGAAGTAGCTTATGAGACGAAAATATGCCTCATCTTATAAGAGACATATAAATTTTTTTAATTGCATAAATGGGCGGTATTTTATTCAGAATTAATAGTTTTTTAAATGGACAGAATTAATAGTTTTTTACATGGACAAAAAATTCGTTTAATTTTTTCCCATTAAATACTAGAATTATAGAAAAGTACTTTGCGAAAACAATCGGTAGTAGGACGGACTCGTGTTGACCACCGATTAGTTTTTTGCTAATAACTCTTGCATCCTTCGACCGACTTCTTCGACTTAGAGCTCGATGGAAAGCTTACCTGTTCCTCTTTCAGATGGCATTAAAATATTTTACGAAAATTCATAAGAATTAAAATTTTTTTGATCAAATCTAAAATATCCTCGAAGTCATTGAAGAAAAAGTACCTTATCAGACGAAAATAAGCCATCTTTCAGCTGATCAAAACTAATATTATACGAAAGTCGTAAGAAATACAATTTTTTTGATCAAATCTAAAATATCCTCGAAATCATTGAAGAAGAAGTTCCTTATCAGACGAAAATATGCCATCTTTCAGATGATCAAAACTAATATTTTACGAAAGTCGTAAGAAATACAATTTTTTTGATCAAATCTAAAATATCCTCGAAATTATTGAAAATGAAATACCTTATAAGACGAAAATATGCCTTATCTAATAAGAAACATTTAAATTTTTTTAATTGCATACATGGGCGGCATTTTATTCAGAATTAATAGTTTTTTACATGGACAAAAAATTCGTTTAATATTTTCCCATTAAATACTAGATTTATAGAAAAGTACTTTGCGAAAAGAATCGGCAGTAGGACAGATCGTGTTGACCACCTATTAGTTTTTTGCTAATAACTCTTGCGTCCTTCGACCGACTTCTTCGACTAAGAGCTCGATGGAAAGCTTATCTGTTCGTCTTTCAGATGGCATTAACATATTTTACGAAAAGTCATAAGAAATAAAATTTTTTTCATCAAAACTAAAATATCCTCGAAATCATTGAAAAAGAAGTACCTTATCAGACGAAAATATGCCTTATCTAATAAGAGACATTTAAATTTTTTTAATTGCATAAATGGGCGGCATTTTATTCAGAATTAATAGTTTTTTACATGGACAAAAAATTCGTTTAATTTTTTCCCATTAAATACTAGAATTATAGAAAAGTACTCTGCGAAAAGAAGCGGCAGTAGGACAGATCGTGTTGACCACCGATTAGTTTTTTGCTAATAACTCTTGCGTCCTTCGACCGACTTCTTCGACTAAGAGCTCGATGGAAAGCTTATCTATTCCTCTTTCATATGGCATTAACATATTTCACGAAAAGTCAGAAGAAATAAAATTTTTTTGATCAAAACTAAAATATCCTCGACATCATTGAAGAAGAAGCACCTTATCAGACGAAAATATGCCATCTTGCAGATGATCAAAACTAATATTTTACGAAAGTCGTAAGAAATACAATTTTTTTGATCAAATCTAAAATATCCTCGAAATCATTGAAAATGAAATACCTTATAAGACGAAAATATGCCTTATCCTGTTTTTTAATTGCATAAATGGGTGGTATTTTATTCAGAATTAATAGTTTTTTACATGGACAAAAAATTCGCTTAATTTTTTTTCATTAAATACTAGAACTATAGAAAAGTACTTTGAAAAAAGAATCGGCAGTAGGACGGAATCGTGTTGACCACCGATTAGTTTTTTGCTAACAACTCTTGCATCATTCGACCGACTTCTTCGACTAAGAGCTCGATGGAAAGCTAACCTGTTCCTCTTTCAGATGGCATTAAGATATTTTACGAAAAGTCATAAGAATTAAAATTTTTTTGATCAAAACTAAAATATTGTCGAAATCATTGAAGAAGAAGTACCTTATCAGACGAAAATATGCCTTATCTAATGAGGGACATATAAATTTTTTTAATTGCATAAATGGGCGGTATTTTATTCAGAATTAATAGTTTTTTAAATGGACAGAATTAATAGTTTTTTACATGGACAAAAAATTCGTTTAATTTTTTCCCATTAAATACTAGAATTATAGAAAAGTACTTTGCGAAAACAATCGGTAGTAGGACGGACTCGTGTTGACCACCGATTAGTTTTTTGCTAATAACTCTTGCATCCTTCGACCGACTTCTTCGACATAGAGCTCGATGGAAAGCTTACCTGTTCCTCTTTCAGATGGCATTAAAATATTTTACGAAAATTCATAAGAATTAAAATTTTTTTGATCAAATCTAAAATATCCTCGAAGTCATTGAAGAAAAAGTACCTTATCAGACGAAAATAAGCCATCTTTCAGATGATCAAAACTAATATTATACGAAAGTCGTAAGAAATACAATTTTTTTGATCAAATCTAAAATATCCTCGAAATCATTGAAGAAGAAGTACCTTATCAGACGAAAATATGCCATCTTTCAGATGATCAAAACTAATATTTTACGAAAGTCGTAAGAAATACAATTTTTTTGATCAAATCTAAAATATCCTCGAAATCATTGAAAAAGAAGTACCTTATCAGACGAAAATATGCCTTATCTAATAAGACACATTTAAATTTTTTTAATTGCATAAATGGACGGCATTTTATTCAGAATTAATAGTTTTTTATATGGACAAAAAATTCGTTTAATTTTTTCCCATTAATTCTAGAATTATAGAAAAGTACTTTGCGAAAAGAATAGGCAGTGGGACGGAATCGTGTTGACCACCGATTAAACTTTTGCTAATATTTCTTGCATCCTTCGACCGACTTCTTCGACTAAGAGCTCGATGGAAAGCTTATCTGTTCCTCTTTCAGATGACATTAACATATTTTACGAAAAGTCATACGAAATAACATTTTTTGATCAAAACTAAAATATCCCCGAAGTCATTGAAGAAAAAGTACCTTATCAGACGAAAATAAGCCATCTTTCAGATGATCAAAACTAATATTATACGAAAGTCGTAAGAAATACAATTTTTTTGATCAAATCTAAAATATCCTCGAAATCATTGAAGAAGAAGTACCTTATCAGACGAAAATATGCCATCTTTCAGATGATCAAATCTAATATTTTACGAAAGTCGTAAGAAATACATTTTTTTTGATCAAATCTAAAATATCCTCGAAATTATTGAAAATGAAATACCTTATAAGACGAAAATATGCCTTATCTAATAAGAAACATTTAAATTTTTTTAATTGCATACATGGGCGGCATTTTATTCAGAATTAATAGTTTTTTACATGGACAAAAAATTCGTTTAATATTTTCCCATTAAATACTAGATTTATAGAAAAGTACTTTGCGAAAAGAATCGGCAGTAGGACAGATCGTGTTGACCACCTATTAGTTTTTTGCTAATAACTCTTGCGTCCTTCGACCGACTTCTTCGACTAAGAGCTCGATGGAAAGCTTATCTGTTCGTCTTTCAGATGGCATTAACATATTTTACGAAAAGTCATAAGAAATAAAATTTTTTTCATCAAAACTAAAATATCCTCGAAATCATTGAAAAAGAAGTACCTTATCAGACGAAAATATGCCTTATCTAATAAGAGACATTTAAATTTTTTTAATTGCATAAATGGGCGGCATTTTATTCAGAATTAATAGTTTTTTACATGGACAAAAAATTCGTTTAATTTTTTCCCATTAAATACTAGAATTATAGAAAAGTACTCTGCGAAAAGAAGCGGCAGTAGGACAGATCGTGTTGACCACCGATTAGTTTTTTGCTAATAACTCTTGCGTCCTTCGACCGACTTCTTCGACTAAGAGCTCGATGGAAAGCTTATCTATTCCTCTTTCATATGGCATTAACATATTTCACGAAAAGTCAGAAGAAATAAAATTTTTTTGATCAAAACTAAAATATCCTCGACATCATTGAAGAAGAAGCACCTTATCAGACGAAAATATGCCATCTTGCAGATGATCAAAACTAATATTTTACGAAAGTCGTAAGAAATACAATTTTTTTGATCAAATCTAAAATATCCTCGAAATCATTGAAAATGAAATACCTTATAAGACGAAAATATGCCTTATCCTGTTTTTTAATTGCATAAATGGGTGGTATTTTATTCAGAATTAATAGTTTTTTACATGGACAAAAAATTCGTTGAATATTTGTCCATTAAATACTAGAACGATAGAAAAGTACATTGAGAAAAGAATCGGCAGTAGGACGGAATCGTGTTGACCACCGATTAGTTTTTTGCTAATAACTCTTGCATCCTTTGACCGACTTCTTCGACTAAGAGCTCGATGGAAAGCTTATCTGTTCCTCTTTCAGATGGCAATAACATATTCTACGAAAAGTCGTAAGAAATAAATTTTTTTTTGATCAAAACTAAAATATCGTCGAAATCATTGAAAAAGAAGTAGCTTATGAGACGAAAATATGCCTCATCTTATAAGAGACATATAAATTTTTTTAATTGCATAAATGGGCGGTATTTTATTCAGAATTAATAGTTTTTTAAATGGACAGAATTAATAGTTTTTTACATGGACAAAAAATTCGTTTAATTTTTTCCCATTAAATACTAGAATTATAGAAAAGTACTTTGCGAAAACAATCGGTAGTAGGACGGACTCGTGTTGACCACCGATTAGTTTTTTGCTAATAACTCTTGCATCCTTCGACCGACTTCTTCGACTTAGAGCTCGATGGAAAGCTTACCTGTTCCTCTTTCAGATGGCATTAAAATATTTTACGAAAATTCATAAGAATTAAAATTTTTTTGATCAAATCTAAAATATCCTCGAAGTCATTGAAGAAAAAGTACCTTATCAGACGAAAATAAGCCATCTTTCAGCTGATCAAAACTAATATTATACGAAAGTCGTAAGAAATACAATTTTTTTGATCAAATCTAAAATATCCTCGAAATCATTGAAGAAGAAGTTCCTTATCAGACGAAAATATGCCATCTTTCAGATGATCAAAACTAATATTTTACGAAAGTCGTAAGAAATACAATTTTTTTGATCAAATCTAAAATATCCTCGAAATCATTGAAAAAGAAGTACCTTATCAGACGAAAATATGCCTTATCTAATAAGACACATTTAAATTTTTTTAATTGCATAAATGGACGGCATTTTATTCAGAATTAATAGTTTTTTATATGGACAAAAAATTCGTTTAATTTTTTCCCATTAATTCTAGAATTATAGAAAAGTACTTTGCGAAAAGAATAGGCAGTGGGACGGAATCGTGTTGACCACCGATTAAACTTTTGCTAATATTTCTTGCATCCTTCGACCGACTTCTTCGACTAAGAGCTCGATGGAAAGCTTATCTGTTCCTCTTTCAGATGACATTAACATATTTTACGAAAAGTCATACGAAATAACATTTTTTGATCAAAACTAAAATATCCCCGAAGTCATTGAAGAAAAAGTACCTTATCAGACGAAAATAAGCCATCTTTCAGATGATCAAAACTAATATTATACGAAAGTCGTAAGAAATACAATTTTTTTGATCAAATCTAAAATATCCTCGAAATCATTGAAGAAGAAGTACCTTATCAGACGAAAATATGCCATCTTTCAGATGATCAAAACTAATATTTTACGAAAGTCGTAAGAAATACAATTTTTTTGATCAAATCTAAAATATCCTCGAAATTATTGAAAATGAAATACCTTATAAGACGAAAATATGCCTTATCTAATAAGAAACATTTAAATTTTTTTAATTGCATACATGGGCGGCATTTTATTCAGAATTAATAGTTTTTTACATGGACAAAAAATTCGTTTAATATTTTCCCATTAAATACTAGATTTATAGAAAAGTACTTTGCGAAAAGAATCGGCAGTAGGACAGATCGTGTTGACCACCTATTAGTTTTTTGCTAATAACTCTTGCGTCCTTCGACCGACTTCTTCGACTAAGAGCTCGATGGAAAGCTTATCTGTTCGTCTTTCAGATGGCATTAACATATTTTACGAAAAGTCATAAGAAATAAAATTTTTTTCATCAAAACTAAAATATCCTCGAAATCATTGAAAAAGAAGTACCTTATCAGACGAAAATATGCCTTATCTAATAAGAGACATTTAAATTTTTTTAATTGCATAAATGGGCGGCATTTTATTCAGAATTAATAGTTTTTTACATGGACAAAAAATTCGTTTAATTTTTTCCCATTAAATACTAGAATTATAGAAAAGTACTCTGCGAAAAGAAGCGGCAGTAGGACAGATCGTGTTGACCACCGATTAGTTTTTTGCTAATAACTCTTGCGTCCTTCGACCGACTTCTTCGACTAAGAGCTCGATGGAAAGCTTATCTATTCCTCTTTCATATGGCATTAACATATTTCACGAAAAGTCAGAAGAAATAAAATTTTTTTGATCAAAACTAAAATATCCTCGACATCATTGAAGAAGAAGCACCTTATCAGACGAAAATATGCCATCTTGCAGATGATCAAAACTAATATTTTACGAAAGTCGTAAGAAATACAATTTTTTTGATCAAATCTAAAATATCCACGAAATCATTGAAAATGAAATACCTTATGAGACGAAAATATGCCTTATCCTGTTTTTTAATTGCATAAATGGGTGGTATTTTATTCAGAATTAATAGTTTTTTACATGGACAAAAAATTCGTTTAATATTTGTCCATTAAATACTAGAACGATAGAAAAGTACATTGAGAAAAGAATCGGCAGTAGGACGGAATCGTGTTGACCACCGATTAGGTTTTTGCTAACAACTCTTGCATCCTTCGACTTCTTCGACTAAGAGCTCGATGGAAAGCTTATCTGTTCGTCTTTCAGATGGCATTAACATATTTTACGAAAAGTCATAAGAAATAAAATTTTTTTCATCAAAACTAAAATTTCCTCGAAATCATTGAAAATGAAGTACCTTATCAGACGAAAATATGCCTTATCTAATAAGAGACATTTTAATTTCTTTAATTGCATTAATGGGTGGGATTTTATTCAGAATTAATAGTTTTTTACATGGACAAAAAATTCGTTTAATATTTTCCCATTAAATACTAGATTTATAGAAAAGTACTTTGCGAAAAGAATCGGCAGTAGGACAGATCGTGTTGACCACCTATTAGTTTTTTGCTAATAACTCTTGCGTCCTTCGACCGACTTCTTCGACTAAGAGCTCGATGGAAAGCTTATCTGTTCGTCTTTCAGATGGCATTAACATATTTTACGAAAAGTCATAAGAAATAAAATTTTTTTCATCAAAACTAAAATATCCTCGAAATCATTGAAAAAGAAGTACCTTATCAGACGAAAATATGCCTTATCTAATAAGAGACATTTAAATTTTTTTAATTGCATAAATGGGCGGCATTTTATTCAGAATTAATAGTTTTTTACATGGACAAAAAATTCGTTTAATTTTTTCCCATTAAATACTAGAATTATAGAAAAGTACTCTGCGAAAAGAATAGGCAGTGGGACGGAATCGTGTTGACCACCGATTAAACTTTTGCTAATATTTCTTGCATCCTTCGACCGACTTCTTCGACTAAGAGCTCGATGGAAAGCTTATCTGTTCCTCTTTCAGATGACATTAACATATTTTACGAAAAGTCATACGAAATAACATTTTTTGATCAAAACTAAAATATCCCCGAAGTCATTGAAGAAAAAGTACCTTATCAGACGAAAATAAGCCATCTTTCAGATGATCAAAACTAATATTATACGAAAGTCGTAAGAAATACAATTTTTTTGATCAAATCTAAAATATCCTCGAAATCATTGAAGAAGAAGTACCTTATCAGACGAAAATATGCCATCTTTCAGATGATCAAAACTAATATTTTACGAAAGTCGTAAGAAATACAATTTTTTTGATCAAATCTAAAATATCCTCGAAATTATTGAAAATGAAATACCTTATAAGACGAAAATATGCCTTATCTAATAAGAAACATTTAAATTTTTTTAATTGCATACATGGGCGGCATTTTATTCAGAATTAATAGTTTTTTACATGGACAAAAAATTCGTTTAATATTTTCCCATTAAATACTAGATTTATAGAAAAGTACTTTGCGAAAAGAATCGGCAGTAGGACAGATCGTGTTGACCACCTATTAGTTTTTTGCTAATAACTCTTGCGTCCTTCGACCGACTTCTTCGACTAAGAGCTCGATGGAAAGCTTATCTGTTCGTCTTTCAGATGGCATTAACATATTTTACGAAAAGTCATAAGAAATAAAATTTTTTTCATCAAAACTAAAATATCCTCGAAATCATTGAAAAAGAAGTACCTTATCAGACGAAAATATGCCTTATCTAATAAGAGACATTTAAATTTTTTTAATTGCATAAATGGGCGGCATTTTATTCAGAATTAATAGTTTTTTACATGGACAAAAAATTCGTTTAATTTTTTCCCATTAAATACTAGAATTATAGAAAAGTACTCTGCGAAAAGAAGCGGCAGTAGGACAGATCGTGTTGACCACCGATTAGTTTTTTGCTAATAACTCTTGCGTCCTTCGACCGACTTCTTCGACTAAGAGCTCGATGGAAAGCTTATCTATTCCTCTTTCATATGGCATTAACATATTTCACGAAAAGTCAGAAGAAATAAAATTTTTTTGATCAAAACTAAAATATCCTCGACATCATTGAAGAAGAAGCACCTTATCAGACGAAAATATGCCATCTTGCAGATGATCAAAACTAATATTTTACGAAAGTCGTAAGAAATACAATTTTTTTGATCAAATCTAAAATATCCACGAAATCATTGAAAATGAAATACCTTATGAGACGAAAATATGCCTTATCCTGTTTTTTAATTGCATAAATGGGTGGTATTTTATTCAGAATTAATAGTTTTTTACATGGACAAAAAATTCGTTTAATATTTGTCCATTAAATACTAGAACGATAGAAAAGTACATTGAGAAAAGAATCGGCAGTAGGACGGAATCGTGTTGACCACCGATTAGGTTTTTGCTAACAACTCTTGCATCCTTCGACTTCTTCGACTAAGAGCTCGATGGAAAGCTTATCTGTTCGTCTTTCAGATGGCATTAACATATTTTACGAAAAGTCATAAGAAATAAAATTTTTTTCATCAAAACTAAAATTTCCTCGAAATCATTGAAAATGAAGTACCTTATCAGACGAAAATATGCCTTATCTAATAAGAGACATTTTAATTTCTTTAATTGCATAAATGGGTGGGATTTTATTCAGAATTAATAGTTTTTTACATGGACAAAAAATTCGTTTAATTTTTTCCCATTAAATACTAGAATTATAGAAAAGTACTTTGCGAAAAGAATCGGTAGTAGGACGGAAACGTGTTGACCACCGATTAGTCTTGTGCTAATAACTTTTGCATCCTTCGACCGACTTCTACGACTAAGAGCTCGATGGAAAGCTTATCTGTTCGTCTTTCAGATGGCATTAGCATATTTTACAAAAAGTCGTAAGAAATAAAATGTTTTTTGATCAAAACTAAAATATCCTCGAAATCATTGAAGAAGAAGTACCTTATCAGATGAAAATATTCCATCTTGCAGATGATCAAAACTAATATTTTACGAAAGTCGTAAGAAATACAATTTTTTTGATCAAATCTAAAATATCCTCGAAATCATTGAAAATGAAATACCTTATAAGACGAAAATATGCCTTATCCTGTTTTTTAATTGCATAAATGGGTGGCATTTTATTCAGAATTAATAGTTTTTTACATGGACAAAAAATTCGTTTAATATTTGTCCATTAAATACTACAACGATAGAAAAGTACATTGAGAAAAGAATCGGCAGTAGGACGGAATCGTGTTGACCACCGATTAGGTTTTTGCTAATAACTCTTGCATCCTTCGACCGACTTCTTCGACTAAGAGCTCGATGGAAAGCTTATCTGTTCGTCTTTCAGATGGCATTAACATATTTTACGAAAAGTCATAAGAAATACAATTTTTTTCATCAAAACTAAAATATCCTCGAAATCATTGAAAAAGAAGTACCTTATCAGACGAAAATATGCCTTATCTAATAAGAGACATTTAAATTTTTTTAATTGCATAAATGGACGGCATTTTATTCAGAATTAATAGTTTTTTGCATGGACAAAAAATTCGTTTAATTTTTTCCCATTAAATACTACAATTATAGAAAAGTACTCTGCGAAAAGAAGCGGCAGTAGGACAGATCGTGTTGACCACCGATTAGTTTTTTGATAATAACTCTTGCGTCCTTCGACCGACTTCTTCGACTAAAAGCTCGATGGAAAGCTTATCTATTCCTCTTTCATATGGCATTAACATATTTCCCGAAAAGTCATAAGAAATAAAATTTTTTTGATCAAAACTAAAATATCCTCGACATCATTGAAGAAGAAGCACCTTATCAGACGAAAATATGTCTTATCTAATAAGATACATTAACATTTCTTTAATTGCATAAATTGGCGGCATTTTATTCAGAATTAATAGTTCTTTACATGGGCAAAATATTCGTTTAATTTTTTCTCATTAAATACTAGAATTATAGAAAAGTACTTTTCGAAAAGAATCGGCAGTAGGACGGAAACGTGTTGACCACCGATTAGTTTTTTGCTAATAACTCTTGCATCCTTCGACCGACTTCTTCGACTAAGAGCTCGATGGAAAGCTTATCTGTTCCTCTTTCAGATGCCATTAGCATATTTTACGAAAAGTCATAAGAAATAAAATTTTTTTGATCAAAACTAAAATATCCTCGAAATCATTGAAGAAGAAGTACCTTATCGGACGAAAATATGCCTTATCTAATAAGAGACATTAAAATTTTTTTAATTGCATAAATGGGCGGCATTTCATTCAGAATTAATAGTTTTTTACATGGACAAAAAATTCGTTTAATTTTTTCCCATTAAATACTAGAATTATAGAAAAGTACTTTGCGAAAAGAATCGGCAGTAGGACGGAAACGTGTTGACCACCGATTAGTTTTGTGCTTATAACTCTTGCATCCTTTGACCGACTTCTTCGACTAAGAGCTCGATGGAAAGCTTATCTGTTCCTCTTTCAAATGGCAATAACATATTTTACGAAAAGTCGTAAGAAATAAATTTTTTTTTGATCAAAACTAAAATATCCTCGACATCATTGAAGAAGAAGCACCTTATCAGACGAAAATATGCCTTATCTAATATGAGACATTTTAATTTTTTTAATTGCATAAATGGGTGGCATTTTATTCAGAATTAATAGTTTTTTACATGGACAAAAAATTTGCTTAATTTTTTTTCATTAAATACTAGAACTATAGAAAAGTACTTTGAGAAAAGAATCGGCAGTAGGACGGAATCGTGTTGACCACCGATTAGTTTTTTGCTAACAACTCTTGCATCATTCGATCGACTTCTTCGACTTAGAGCTCGATGGAAAGCTTACCTGTTCCTCTTTCAGATGGCATTAAGATATTTTACGAAATGTCATAAGAATTAAAATTTTTTGATCAAAACTAAAATATCCCCGAAGTCATTGAAGAAAAAGTACCTTATCAGACGAAAATAAGCCATCTTTCAGATGATCAAAACTAATATTATACGAAAGTCGTAAGAAATACAATTTTTTTGATCAAATCTAAAATATCCTCGAAATCATTGAAGAAGAAGTACCTTATCAGACGAAAATATGCCATCTTTCAGATGATCAAAACTAATATTTTACGAAAGTCGTAAGAAATACAATTTTTTTGATCAAATCTAAAATATCCTCGAAATTATTGAAAATGAAATACCTTATAAGACGAAAATATGCCTTATCTAATAAGAAACATTTAAATTTTTTTAATTGCATACATGGGCGGCATTTTATTCAGAATTAATAGTTTTTTACATGGACAAAAAATTCGTTTAATTTTTTCCCATTAAATACTAGAATTATAGAAAAGTACTCTGCGAAAAGAAGCGGCAGTAGGACAGATCGTGTTGACCACCGATTAGTTTTTTGCTAATAACTCTTGCGTCCTTCGACCGACTTCTTCGACTAAGAGCTCGATGGAAAGCTTATCTATTCCTCTTTCATATGGCATTAACATATTTCACGAAAAGTCAGAAGAAATAAAATTTTTTTGATCAAAACTAAAATATCCTCGACATCATTGAAGAAGAAGCACCTTATCAGACGAAAATATGCCATCTTGCAGATGATCAAAACTAATATTTTACGAAAGTCGTAAGAAATACAATTTTTTTGATCAAATCTAAAATATCCTCGAAATCATTGAAAATGAAATACCTTATAAGACGAAAATATGCCTTATCCTGTTTTTTAATTGCATAAATGGGTGGTATTTTATTCAGAATTAATAGTTTTTTACATGGACAAAAAATTCGTTTAATATTTGCCCATTAAATACTAGAACGATAGAAAAGTACATTGAGAAAAGAATCGGCAGTAGGACGGAATCGTGTTGACCACCGATTAGGTTTTTGCTAACAACTCTTGCATCCTTCGACTTCTTCGACTAAGAGCTCGATGGAAAGCTTATCTGTTCGTCTTTCAGATGGCATTAACATATTTTACGAAAAGTCATAAGAAATAAAATTTTTTTCATCAAAACTAAAATTTCCTCGAAATCATTGAAAATGAAGAACCTTATCAGACGAAAATATGCCTTATCTAATAAGAGACATTTTAATTTCTTTAATTGCATAAATGGGTGGGATTTTATTCAGAATTAATAGTTTTTTACATGGACAAAAAATTCGTTTAATTTTTTCCCATTAAATACTAGAATTATAGAAAAGTACTTTGCGAAAAGAATCGGTAGTAGGACGGAAACGTGTTGACCACCGATTAGTCTTGTGATAATAACTTTTGCATCCTTCGACCGACTTCTACGACTAAGAGCTCGATGGAAAGCTTATCTGTTCCTCTTTCAAATGGCATTAGCATATTTTACAAAAAGTCGTAAGAAATAAAATGTTTTTTGATCAAAACTAAAATATCCTCGAAATCATTGAAGAAGAAGTACCTTATCAGATGAAAATATTCCATCTTGCAGATGATCAAAACTAATATTTTACGAAAGTCGTAAGAAATACAATTTTTTTGATCAAATCTAAAATATCCTCGAAATCATTGAAAATGAAATACCTTATAAGACGAAAATATGCCTTATCCTGTTTTTTAATTGCATAAATGGGTGGCATTTTATTCAGAATTAATAGTTTTTTACATGGACAAAAAATTCGTTTAATATTTGTCCATTAAATACTACAACGATAGAAAAGTACATTGAGAAAAGAATCGGCAGTAGGACGGAATCGTGTTGACCACCGATTAGGTTTTTGCTAATAACTCTTGCATCCTTCGACCGACTTCTTCGACTAAGAGCTCGATGGAAAGCTTATCTGTTCGTCTTTCAGATGGCATTAACATATTTTACGAAAAGTCATAAGAAATAAAATTTTTTTCATCAAAACTAAAATATCCTCGAAATCATTGAAAAAGAAGTACCTTATCAGACGAAAATATGCCTTATCTAATAAGAGACATTTAAATTTTTTTAATTGCATAAATGGACGGCATTTTATTCAGAATTAATAGTTTTTTACATGGACAAAAAATTCGTTTAATTTTTTCCCATTAAATACTACAATTATAGAAAAGTACTCTGCGAAAAGAAGCGGCAGTAGGACAGATCGTGTTGACCACCGATTAGTTTTTTGATAATAACTCTTGCGTCCTTCAACCGACTTCTTCGACTAAAAGCTCGATGGAAAGCTTATCTATTCCTCTTTCATATGGCATTAACATATTTCCCGAAAAGTCATAAGAAATAAAATTTTTTTGATCAAAACTAAAATATCCTCGACATCATTGAAGAAGAAGCACCTTATCAGACGAAAATATGTCTTATCTAATAAGATACATTAACATTTCTTTAATTGCATAAATTGGCGGCATTTTATTCAGAATTAATAGTTCTTTACATGGGCAAAATATTCGTTTAATTTTTTCTCATTAAATACTAGAATTATAGAAAAGTACTTTTCGAAAAGAATCGGCAGTAGGACGGAAACGTGTTGACCACCGATTAGTTTTTTGCTAATAACTCTTGCATCCTTCGACCGACTTCTTCGACTAAGAGCTCGATGGAAAGCTTATCTGTTCCTCTTTCAGATGCCATTAGCATATTTTACGAAAAGTCATAAGAAATAAAATTTTTTTGATCAAAACTAAAATATCCTCGAAATCATTGAAGAAGAAGTACCTTATCGGACGAAAATATGCCTTATCTAATAAGAGACATTAAAATTTTTTTAATTGCATAAATGGGCGGCATTTCATTCAGAATTAATAGTTTTTTACATGGACAAAAAATTCGTTTAATTTTTTCCCATTAAATACTAGAATTATAGAAAAGTACTTTGCGAAAAGAATCGGCAGTAGGACGGAAACGTGTTGACCACCGATTAGTTTTGTGCTAATAACTCTTGCATCCTTTTACCGACTTCTTCGACTAAGAGCTCGATGGAAAGCTTATCTGTTCCTCTTTCAAATGGCAATAACATATTTTACGAAAAGTCGTAAGAAATAAATTTTTTTTTGATCAAAACTAAAATATCCTCGACATCATTGAAGAAGAAGCACCTTATCAGACGAAAATATGCCTTATCTAATATGAGACATTTTAATTTTTTTAATTGCATAAATGGGTGGCATTTTATTCAGAATTAATAGTTTTTTACATGGACAAAAAATTTGCTTAATTTTTTTTCATTAAATACTAGAACTATAGAAAAGTACTTTGAGAAAAGAATCGGCAGTAGGACGGAATCGTGTTGACCACCGATTAGTTTTTTGCTAACAACTCTTGCATCATTCGATCGACTTCTTCGACTTAGAGCTCGATGGAAAGCTTACCTGTTCCTCTTTCAGATGGCATTAAGATATTTTACGAAATGTCATAAGAATTAAAATTTTTTTGATCAATACTAAAATATTGTCGAAATCATTGAAGAAGAAGTACCTTATCAGACGAAAATATGACTTATCTAATGAGAGACATTTAAATTTTTTTAATTGCATAAATGGACGGCATTTTATTCACAATAAATAGTTTTTTACATGGACAATAAATGCGCTTAATATTTTTCCATTAAATACTAGAACGATAGAAAAGTACTTTGAGAAGAGAATCGGCAGTAGGACGGAATCGTGTTGACCACCGATTAGTTTTTTGCTAATAACTCTTGCATCCTTTGACCGACTTCTTCGACTAAGAGCTCGATGGAAAGCTTATCTGTTCCTCTTTCAGATGGCAATAACATATTTTACGAAAAGTCGTAAGAAATAATTTTTTTTTTTATCAAAACTAAAATATCCACAAAATCATTGAAAAAGAAGTAGCTTATGAGACGAAAATATGCCTCATCTTATAAGAGACATATAAATTTTTTTAATTGCATAAATGGGCGGTATTTTATTCAGAATTAATAGTTTTTTAAATGGACAGAATTAATAGTTTTTTACATGGACAAAAAATTCGCTTAATATTTGTCCATTAAATACCAGAATTATAGAAAAGTACTTTTCGAAAAGAATCGGCAGTAGGACGGAATCGTGTTGAACACCGATTAGTTTTTTGCTAATAACTCTTGCATCCTTCGACCGACTTCTTCGACTAAGAGCTCGATGGAAAGCTTATCTGTTCGTCTTTCAGATGGCATTAACATATTTTACAAAAAGTCATAAGAAATACAATTTTTTTCATCAAAACTAAAATATCCTCGAAATCATTGAAAAAGAAGTACCTTATCAGACGAAAATATGCCTTATCTAATAAGAGACATTTAAATTTTTTTAATTGCATAAAAATTTCAAATGGCAATAACATATTTTACGAAAAGTCGTAAGAAATAAATTTTATTTTGATCAAAACTAAAATATCCTCGACATCATTGAAGAAGAAGCACCTTATCAGACGAAAATATGCCTTATCTAATATGAGACATTTTAATTTTTTTAATTGCATAAATGGGTGGCATTTTATTCAGAATTAATAGTTTTTTACATGGACAAAAAATTCGTTTAATTTTTTCCCATTAAATACTAGAATTATAGAAAAGTACTCTGCGAAAAGAATCGGCAGTAGGACAGATCGTGTTGACCACCGATTAGTTTTTTGCTAATAACTCTTGCATCCCTCGACCGACTTCTTCGACTAAGAGCTCGATGGAAAGCTTATCTATTCCTCTTTCATATGGCATTAACATATTTCACGAAAAGTCATAAGAAATAAAATTTTTTTGATCAAAACTAAAATATCCTCGACATCATTGAAAAAGAAGCACCTTATCAGACGAAAATATGCCTTATCTAATATGAGACATTTTAATTTTTTTAATTGCATAAATGGGTGCATTTTATTCAGAAATAATAGTTTTTTACATGGACAAAAAATTCGTTTAATTTTTTCCCATTAAATACTAGAATTATAGAAAAGTACTTTGCGAAAAGAATCGGCAGTAGGACGGTAACGTGTTGACAACCGATTAGTCTTGTGCTAATAACTCTTGCATCCTTCGACCGACTTCTTCGACTAAGAGCTCGATGGAAAGCTTATCTGTTCCTCTTTCAAATGACATTAACATATTTTACAAAAAGTCGTAAGAAATAAAATTTTTTTTGATCAAAACTAAAATATCCTCGACATCATTGAAGAAGAAGTACCTTATCAGATGAAAATATGCCATCTTGCAGATGATCAAAACTAATATTTTACGAAAGTCGTAAGAAATACAATTTTTTTGATCAAATCTAAAATATCCTCGAAATCATTGAAAATGAAATACCTTATAAGACGAAAATATGCCTTATCTAATAAGAGACATTAACATTTCTTTAATTGCATAAATTGGCGCCATTTTATTTAGAATTAATAGTTCTTTACATGGACAAAATATTCGTTTAATTTTTTCCCATTAAATACTAGAATTATAGAAAAGTACTCTGCGAAAAGAATCGGCAGTAGGACAGATCGTGTTGACCACCGATTAGTTTTTTGCTAATAACTCTTGCGTCCTTCGACCGACTTCTTCGACTAAGAGCTCGATGGAAAGCTTATCTATTCCTCTTTCATATGGCATTAACATATTTCACGAAAAGTCATAAGAAATAAAATTTTTTTGATCAAAACTAAAATATCCTCGAAATCATTGAAGAAGAAGTACCTTATCGGACGAAAAAATTCCTTATCTAATAAGAGGCATTTAAATTTTTTTAATTGCATAAATGGGCGGCATTTTATTCAGAATTAATAGTTTTTTACATGGGCAAAAAATTCGTTTAATTTTTTCCCATTAAATAATAGAATTATAGAAAAGTACTCTGCGAAAAGAAGCGGCAGTAGGACAGATCGTGTTGACCACCGACTAGTTTTTTGATAATAACTCTTGCGTCCTTCGACCGACTTCTTCGACCAAGAGCTCGATGGAAAGCTTATCTATTCCTCTTTCATATGGCATTAACATATTTCACGAAAAGTCATAAGAAATAAAATTTTTTTGATCAAAACTAAAATATCCTCGAAATCATTGAAGAAGAAGTACCTTATCAGATGAAAATATGCCATCTTGCAGATGATCAAAACTAATATTTTACAAAAGTCGAAAGAAATACAATTTTTTTGATCAAATCCAAAATATCCTCGAAATCATTGAAAATGAAATACCTTATAAGACGAAAATATGCCTTATCCTGTTTTTTAATTGCATAAATGGGTGGCATTTTATTCAGAATTGCTAGTTTTTTACATGGACAAAAAATTCGTTTAATATTTGTCCATTAAATACTAGAACGATAGAAAAGTACTTTGAGAAAAGAATCGGCAGTAGGACGGAATCGTGTTGACCACCGATTAGGTTTTTGCTAATAACTCTTGCATCCTTCGACCGACTTCTTCGACTAAGAGCTCGATGGAAAGCTTATCTATTCCTCTTTCATATGGCATTAACATATTTCACGAAAAGTCATAAGAAATAAAATTTTTTTGATCAAAACTAAAATATCCTCGACATCATTGAAGAAGAAGCACATTATCAGACGAAAATATGCCTTATCTAATATGAGACATTTTAATTTTTTTAATTGCATAAATGGGCGGCATTTTATTCAGAATTAATAGTTTTTTACATGGACAAAAAATTCGTTTAATTTTTTCCCATTAAATAATAGAATTATAGAGAAGTACTCTGCGAAAAGAAGCGGCAGTAAGACAGATCGTGTTGACCACCGATTAGTTTTTTGATAATAACTCTTGCGTCCTTCGACCGACTTCTTCGACTAAGAGCTCGATGGAAAGCTTATCTATTCCTCTTTCATATGGCATTAACATATTTCACGAAAAGTCATAAGAAATAAAATTTTTTTGATCAAAACTAAAATATCCTCGAAATCATTGAAGAAGAAGTACCTTATCAGATGAAAATATGCCATCTTGCAGATGATCAAAACTAATATTTTACGAAAGTCGTAAGAAATACAATTTTTTTGATCAAATCTAAAATATCTTCGAAATAATTGAAAATGAAATACCTTATAAGAAGAAAGTATGCCTTATCCTGTTTTTTAATTGCATAAATGGGTGGCATTTTATTCAGAATTAATAGTTTTTTACATGGACAAAAAATTCGTTTAATATTTGTCCATTAAATACTAGAACGATAGAAAAGTACTTTGAGAACAGAATCGGCAGTAGGACGGAATCGTGTTGACCACCGATTAGGTTTTTGCTAATAACTCTTGCATCCTTCGACCGACTTCTTCGACTAAGAGCTCGATGGAAAGCTTATCTGTTCGTCTTTCAGATGGCATTAACATATTTTACGAAAAGTCATAAGAAATAAAATTTTTTTCATCAAAACTAAAATATCCTCGAAATCATTGAAAAAGAAGTACCTCATCAGACGAAAATATGCCTTATCTAATAAGAGACATTTAAATTTTTTTAATTGCATAAATGGGTGGCATTTTATTCAGAATTAATAGTTTTTTACATGGACAAAAAATTCGTTTAATATTTGTCCATTAAATACTAGAACGATAGAAAAGTACTTTGAGAAAAGAATCGGCAGTACGACGGAATCGTGTTGACCACCGATTAGGTTTTTGCTAATAACTCTTGCATCCTTCGACCGACTTCTTCGACTAAGAGCTCGATGGAAAGCTTATCTGTTCCTCTTTCAGATGGCATTAACATATTTTACGAAAAGTCATAAGAAATAAAATTTTTTTGATCAAAACTAAAATATCCTCGAAATCATTGAAAAAGAAGTACCTTATCAGACGAAAATATGCCTTATCTAATAAGAGACATTTAAATTTTTTTAATTGCATAATTGGGCGGCATTTTATTCAGAATTAATAGTTTTTTACATGGACAAAAAATTCGTTTAATTTTTTCCCATTAATTCTAGAATTATAGAAAAGTACTTTGCGAAAAGAATCGGCAGTAGGACGGAATCGTGTTGACCACCGATTAGTTTTTTGCTAATATTTCTTGCATCCTTCGACCGACTTCTTCGACGAAATGCTCGATGGAAAGCTTATCTGTTCCTCTTTCAGATCAGTCATTAACATATTTTACGAAAAGTCGTAAGAAATAAATTTTTTCTTGATCAAAACTAAAATATCCTCGACATCATTGAAGAAGAAGCACCTTATCAGACGAAAATATGCCTTATCTAATATGAGACATTTTAATTTTTTTAATTGCATAAATGGGTGGCATTTTATTCAGAATTAATAGTTTTTTACATGGACAAAAAATTCGCTTAATTTTTTTTCATTAAATACTAGAACTATAGAAAAGTACTTTGAGAAAAGAATCGGCAGTAGGACGGAATCGTGTTGACCACCGATTAGTTGTTTGCTTACAACTCTTGCATCATTCGATCGACTTCTTCGACTTAGAGCTCGATGGAAAGCTTACCTGTTCCTCTTTCAGATGGCATTAAGATATTTTACGAAATGTCATAAGAATTAAAATTTTTTTGATCAAAACTAAAATATTGTCGAAATCATTGAAGAAGAAGTACCTTATCAGACGAAAATATGACTTATCTAATGAGAGACATTTAAATTTTTTTAATTGCATAAATGGGCGGCATTTTATTCAGAATAAATAGTTTTTTACATGGACAATAAATTCGCTTAATATTTTTCCATTAAATACTAGAACGATAGAAAAGTACTTTGAGAAGAGAATCGGCAGTAGGACGGAATCGTGTTGACCACCGATTAGTTTTTTGCTAATAACTCTTGCATCCTTCGACCGACTTCTTCGACTAAGAGCTCGATGGAAAGCTTATCTGTTCGTCTTTCAGATGGCATTAACATATTTTACAAAAAGTCGTAAGAAATAAAATTTTTTTCATCAAAACTAAAATATCCTCGAAATCATTGAAAAAGAAGTACCTTATCAGACGAAAATATGACTTATCTAATGAGAGACATTTAAAATTTTTTAATGGCATAAATGGGCGGTATTTTATTCAGAATTGATAGTTTTTTACATGGACAAAAAATTCGTTTAATTTTTTCCCATTCAATACTAGAATTATAGAAAAGTACTCTGCGAAAAGAATCGGCAGTAGGACGGAAACGTGTTGACCACCGATTAGTTTTTTGCTAATACCTCTTGCATCCTTCGACCGACTTCTTCGACTAAGAGCTCGATGGAAAGCTCATCTCTTCCTCTTTCATATGGCATTAACATATTTCACGAAAAGTCATAAGAAATAAAATTTTTTTGATCAAAACTAAAATATCCTCGAAATCATTGAAGAAGAAGTTCCTTATCGGACGAAAATATGCCTTATCTAATAAGAGACATTTAAATTTTTTTAATTGCATAAATGGGCGGCATTTTATTCAGAATTAATAGTTTTTTACATGGACAAAAAATTCGTTTAATTTTTTCCCATTAAATACTAGAACTATAGAAAAGTACTTTGCGAAAAGAATCGGCAGTAGGACGGAAACGTGTTGACCACCGATTAGTTTTGTGCTAATAACTCTTGCATCCTTCGACCGACTTCTTCGATTAAGAGCTCGATGGAAAGCTTATATGTTCCTCTTTCAGATGGCATTAACATATTTTACGAAAAGTCATAAGAAATAAAATTTTTTTGATCAAAACTAAAATACCATCGAAATTATTGAAAAGGAAGTAGCTTATCAGACGAAAATATGCCTTATCTAATAAGAGACATTAAAATTTTTTTAATTACATAAATGGGCGGCATTTTATTCAGAATTAATAGTTTTTTACATAGACAAAAAATTCGTTTAATTTTTTCACATTAATTCTAGAATTATAGAAAATTAATATTTCTTGCATCCTTCGACCGACTTCTTCGACGAAGAGCTCGATGGAAAGCTTATCTCTTCCTCTTTCAGATCAGGCATTAACATATTTCACGAAAAGTCATAAGAAATAAAATTTTTTTGATCAAAACTAAAATATCCTCGAAATCATTGAAGAAGAAGTTCCTTATCGGACGAAAATATGCCTTATCTAATAAGAGACATTTAAATTTTTTTAATTGCATAAATGGGCGGCATTTTATTCAGAATTAATAGTTTTTTACATGGACAAAAAATTCGTTTAATTTTTTCCCATTAAATACTAGAACGATAGAAAAGTACTTTGAGAAGAGAATCGGCAGTAGGACGGAATCGTGTTGACCACCGATTAGTTTTTTGCTAATAACTCTTGCATCCTTCGACCGACTTCTTCGACTAAGAGCTCGATGGAAAGCTTATCTGTTCGTCTTTCAGATGGCATTAACATATTTTACAAAAAGTCGTAAGCAATAAAATTTTTTTCATCAAAACTAAAATATCCTCGAAATCATTGAAAAAGAAGTACCTTACAGGACGAAAATATGACTTATGTAATGAGAGACATTTAAAATTTTTTAATTGCATAAATGGGCGGTATTTTATTCAGAATTAATAGTTTTTTACATGGACAAAAAATTCGTTTAATTTTTTCCCATTAATTCTAGAATTATAGAAAAGTACTTTGCGAAAAGAATCGGCAGTAGGACGGAATCGTGTTGACCACCGATTAGTTTTTTGCTAATAACTCTTGCATCCTTCGACCGACTTCTTCGACTAAGAGCTCGATGGAAAGCTTATCTGTTCGTCTTTCAGATCAGTCATTAACATATTTTACGAAAAGTCGTAAGAAATAATTTTTTTTTTGATCAAAACTAAAATATCCTCGACATCATTGAAGAAGAAGCACCTTATCAGACGAAAATATGCCTTATCTAATATGAGACATTTAAAATTTTTTAATTGCATAAATGGGCGGCATTTTATTCAGAATTAATAGTTTTTTACATGGACAAAAAATTCGTTTAATTTTTTCCCATTAAATACTAGAACTATAGAAAAGTACTTTGCGAAAAGAATCGGCAGTAGGACGGAATCGTGTTGACCACCGATTAGTTTTTTGCTAATAACTCTTGCATCCTTCGACCGACTTCTTCGACTAAGAGCTCGATGGAAAGCTTATCTGTTCCTCTTTCAGATCAGTCATTAACATATTTTACGAAAAGTCGTAAGAAATAATTTTTTTTTTGATCAAAACTAAAATATCCTCGACATCATTGAAGAAGAAGCACCTTATCAGACGAAAATATGACTTATCTAATGAGAGACATTTAAAATTTTTTAATTGCATAAATGGGCGGTATTTTATTCAGAATTAATAGTTTTTTACATGGACAAAAAATTCGTTTAATATTTGTCCATTAAATACTAGAACGATAGAAAAGTACTTTGAGAAAAGAATCGGCAGTAGGACGGAATCGTGTTGACCACCGATTAGGTTTTTGCTAATAACTCTTGCATCCTTCGACCGACTTCTTCGACTAAGAGCTCGATGGAAAGCTTATCTGTTCCTCTTTCAGATGGCATTAACATATTTTACGAAAAGTCATAAGAAATAAAATTTTTTTGATCAAAACTAAAATATCCTCGAAATCATTGAAAAAGAAGTACCTTATCAGACGAAAATATGCCTTATCTAATAAGAGACATTTAAATTTTTTTAATTGCATAAATGGGCGGCATTTTATTCAGAATTAATAGTTTTTTACATGGACAAAAAATTCGTTTAATTTTTTCCCATTAATTCTAGAATTATAGAAAAGTACTTTGCGAAAAGAATCGGCAGTAGGACGGAATCGTGTTGACCACCGATTAGTTTTTTGCTAATATTTCTTGCATCCTTCGACCGACTTCTTCGACGAAAAGCTCGATGGAAAGCTTATCTGTTCCTCTTTCAGATCAGTCATTAACATATTTTACGAAAAGTCGTAAGAAATAATTTTTTTTTTGATCAAAACTAAAATATCCTCGACATCATTGAAGAAGAAGCACCTTATCAGACGAAAATATGCCTTATCTAATATGAGACATTTTAATTTTTTTAATTGCATAAATGGGTGGCATTTTATTCAGAATTAATAGTTTTTTACATGGACAAAAAATTCGCTTAATTTTTTTTCATTAAATACTAGAACTATAGAAAAGTACTTTGAGAAAAGAATCGGCAGTAGGACGGAATCGTGTTGACCACCGATTAGTTTTTTGCTTACAACTCTTGCATCATTCGATCGACTTCTTTGACTTAGAGCTCGATGGAAAGCTTACCTGTTCCTCTTTCAGATGGCATTAAGATATTTTACGAAATGTCATAAGAATTAAAATTTTTTTGATCAAAACTAAAATATTGTCGAAATCATTGAAGAAGAAGTACCTTATCAGACGAAAATATGACTTATCTAATGAGAGACATTTAAATTTTTTTAATTGCATAAATGGGCAGCATTTTATTCAGAATAAATAGTTTTTTACATGGACAATAAATTCGCTTAATATTTTTCCATTAAATACTAGAACGATAGAAAAGTACTTTGAGAAGAGAATCGGCAGTAGGACGGAATCGTGTTGACCACCGATTAGTTTTTTGCTAATAACTCTTGCATCCTTCGACCGACTTCTTCGACTAAGAGCTCGATGGAAAGCTTATCTGTTCGTCTTTCAGATAGCATTAACATATTTTACAAAAAGTCGTAAGAAATAAAATTTTTTTCATCAAAACTAAAATATCCTCGAAATCATTGAAAAAGAAGTACCTTATCAGACGAAAATATGACTTATCTAATGAGAGACATTTAAAATTTTTTAATTGCATAAATTGGCGGTATTTTATTCAGAATTAATAGTTTTTTACATGGACAAAAAATTCGTTTAATTTTTTCCCATTAAATACTAGAATTATAGAAAAGTACTCTGCGAAAAGAATCGGCAGTAGGACGGAAACGTGTTGACCACCGATTAGTTTTTTGCTAATAACTCTTGCATCCTTCGACCGACTTCTTCGACTAAGAGCTCGATGGAAAGCTTGTCTCTTCCTCTTTCATATGGCATTAACATATTTCACGAAAAGTCATAAGAAATAAAATTTTTTTGATCAAAACTAAAATATCCTCGACATCATTGAAGAAGAAGCACCTTATCAGACGAAAATATGCCTTATCTAATATGAGACATTTTAATTTTTTTAATTGCATAAATGGGTGCATTTTATTCAGAATTAATAGTTTTTTACATGGATAAAAAATTCGTTTAATTTTTTCCCATTAAATACTAGAATTATAGAAAAGTACTTTGCGAAAAGAATCGGCAGTAGGACGGAAACGTGTTGACCACCGATTAGTCTTGTGCTAATAACTCTTGCATCCTTCGACCGACTTCTTCGACTAAGAGCTCGATGGAAAGCTTATCTGTTCCTCTTTCAAATGACATTAACATATTTTACAAAAAGTCGTAAGAAAGAAAATTTTTTTTGATCAAAACTAAAATATCCTCGACATCATTGAAGAAGAAGTACCTTATCAGATAAAAATATGCTATCTTGCAGATGATCAAAACTAATATTTTACGAAAGTCTAAAAAATCTAAAATATCCTCGAAATCATTGAAAATGAAATACCTTATAAGACGAAAATATGCCTTATCTAATAAGAGACATTAACATTTCTTTAATTGCATAAATTGGCGCCATTTTATTCAGAATAAATAGTTCTTTACATGGACAAAATTTTCGTTTAATTTTTTCCCATTAAATACTAGAATTATTGAAAAGTACTCTGCGAAAAGAATCGGCAGTAGGACAGATCGTGTTGACCACCGATTAGTTTTTTGCTAATAACTCTTGCGTCCTTCGACCGACTTCTTCGACTAAGAGCTCGATGGAAAGCTTATCTATTCCTCTTTCATATGGCATTAACATATTTCACGTAAAGTCATAAGAAATAAAATTTTTTTGATCAAAACTAAAATATCCTCGAAATCATTGAAGAAGAAGTTCCTTATCGGACGAAAATATGCCTTATCTAATAAGAGACATTTAAATTTTTTTAATTGCATAAATGGGCGGCATTTTATTCAGAATTAATAGTTTTTTACATGGACAAAAAATTCGTTTAATTTTTTCCCATTAAATACTAGAATTATAGAAAAGTACTTTGCGAAAAGAATCGGCAGTAGGACGGAAACGTGTTGACCACCGATTAGTTTTGTGCTAATAACTCTTGCATCCTTCGACCGACTTTTTCGATTAAGAGCTCGATGGAAAGCTTATATGTTCCTCTTTCAGATGGCATTAACATATTTTACGAAAAGTCATAAGAAATAAAATTTTTTTGATCAAAACTAAAATATCATCGAAATTATTGAAAAGGAAGTAGCTTATCAGACGAAAATATGCCTTATCTAATAAGAGACATTAAAATTTTTTTAATTACATAAATGGGCGGCATTTTATTCAGAATTAATAGTTTTTTACATAGACAAAAAATTCGTTTAATTTTTTCACATTAATTCTAGAATTATAGAAAATTAATATTTCTTGCATCCTTCGACCGACTTCTTCGACGAAGAGCTCGATGGAAAGCTTATCTCTTCCTCTTTCAGATCAGGCATTAACATATTTCACGAAAAGTCATAAGAAATAAAATTTTTTTGATCAAAACTAAAATATCCTCGAATTCATTGAAGAAGAAGTTCCTTATCGGACGAAAATATGCCTTATCTAATAAGAGACATTTAAATTTTTTTAATTGCATAAATGGGCGTCATTTTATTCAGAATTAATAGTTTTTTACATGGACAAAAAATTCGTTTAATTTTTTCCCATTAAATACTAGAACGATAGAAAAGTACTTTGAGAAGAGAATCGGCAGTAGGACGGAATCGTGTTGACCACCGATTAGTTTTTTGCTAATAACTCTTGCATCCTTCGACCGACTTCTTCGACTAAGAGCTCGATGGAAAGCTTATCTGTTCGTCTTTCAGATGGCATTAACATATTTTACAAAAAGTCGAAAGCAATAAAATTTTTTTCATCAAAACTAAAATATCCTCGAAATCATTGAAAAAGAAGTACCTTACAGGACGAAAATATGACTTATGTAATGAGAGACATTTAAAATTTTTTAATTGCATAAATGGGCGGTATTTTATTCAGAATTAATAGTTTTTTACATGGACAAAAAATTCGTTTAATTTTTTCCCATTAATTCTAGAATTATAGAAAAGTACTTTGCGAAAAGAATCGGCAGTAGGACGGAATCGTGTTGACCACCGATTAGTTTTTTGCTAATAACTCTTGCATCCTTCGACCGACTTCTTCGACTAAGAGCTCGATGGAAAGCTTATCTGTTCGTCTTTCAGATGGCATTAACATATTTTACAAAAAGTCGTAAGAAATAAAATTTTTTTCATCAAAACTAAAATATCCTCGAAATCATTGAAAAAGAAGTACCTTATCAGACGAAAATATGACTTATCTAATGAGAGACATTTAAAATTTTTTAATTGCATAAATGGGCGGTATTTTATTCAGAATTAATAGTTTTTTACATGGACAAAAAATTCGTTTAATATTTGTCCATTAAATACTAGAACGATAGAAAAGTACTTTGAGAAAAGAATCGGCAGTAGGACGGAATCGTGTTGACCACCGATTAGTTTTTTGCTTACAACTCTTGCATCATTCGATCGACTTCTTTGACTTAGAGCTCGATGGAAAGCTTACCTGTTCCTCTTTCAGATGGCATTAAGATATTTTACGAAATGTCATAAGAATTAAAATTTTTTTGATCAAAACTAAAATATTGTCGAAATCATTGAAGAAGAAGTACCTTATCAGACGAAAATATGACTTATCTAATGAGAGACATTTAAATTTTTTTAATTGCATAAATGGGCAGCATTTTATTCAGAATAAATAGTTTTTTACATGGACAAAAAATTCGTTTAATTTTTTCCCATTAATTCTAGAATTATAGAAAAGTACTTTGCGAAAAGAATCGGCAGTAGGACGGAATCGTGTTGACCACCGATTAGTTTTTTGCTAATATTTCTTGCATCCTTCGACCGACTTCTTCGACGAAAAGCTCGATGGAAAGCTTATCTGTTCCTCTTTCAGATCAGTCATTAACATATTTTACGAAAAGTCGTAAGAAATAATTTTTTTTTTGATCAAAACTAAAATATCCTCGACATCATTGAAGAAGAAGCACCTTATCAGACGAAAATATGCCTTATCTAATATGAGACATTTTAATTTTTTTAATTGCATAAATGGGTGGCATTTTATTCAGAATTAATAGTTTTTTACATGGACAAAAAATTCGCTTAATTTTTTTTTCATTAAATACTAGAACTATAGAAAAGTACTTTGAGAAAAGAATCGGCAGTAGGACGGAATCGTGTTGACCACCGATTAGTTTTTTGCTTACAACTCTTGCATCATTCGATCGACTTCTTTGACTTAGAGCTCGATGGAAAGCTTACCTGTTCCTCTTTCAGATGGCATTAAGATATTTTACGAAATGTCATAAGAATTAAAATTTTTTTGATCAAAACTAAAATATCCTCGAAATCATTGAAAAAGAAGTACCTTATCAGACGAAAATATGACTTATCTAATGAGAGACATTTAAAATTTTTTAATTGCATAAATTGGCGGTATTTTATTCAGAATTAATAGTTTTTTACATGGACAAAAAATTCGTTTAATTTTTTCCCATTAAATACTAGAATTATAGAAAAGTACTCTGCGAAAAGAATCGGCAGTAGGACGGAAACGTGTTGACCACCGATTAGTTTTTTGCTAATAACTCTTGCATCCTTCGACCGACTTCTTCGACTAAGAGCTCGATGGAAAGCTTATCTCTTCCTCTTTCATATGACATTAACATATTTCACGAAAAGTCATAAGAAATAAAATTTTTTTGATCAAAACTAAAATATCCTCGACATCATTGAAGAAGAAGCACCTTATCAGACGAAAATATGCCTTATCTAATATGAGACATTTTAATTTTTTTAATTGCATAAATGGGTGCATTTTATTCAGAATTAATAGTTTTTTACATGGATAAAAAATTCGTTTAATTTTTTCCCATTAAATACTAGAATTATAGAAAAGTACTTTGCGAAAAGAATCGGCAGTAGGACGGAAACGTGTTGACCACCGATTAGTCTTGTGCTAATAACTCTTGCATCCTTCGACCGACTTCTTCGACTAAGACCTCGATGGAAAGCTTATCTGTTCCTCTTTCAAATGACATTAACATATTTTACAAAAAGTCGTAAGAAAGAAAATTTTTTTTGATCAAAACTAAAATATCCTCGACATCATTGAAGAAGAAGTACCTTATCAGATAAAAATATGCTATCTTGCAGATGATCAAAACTAATATTTTACGAAAGTCTAAAAAATCTAAAATATCCTCGAAATCATTGAAAATGAAATACCTTATAAGACGAAAATATGCCTTATCTAATAAGAGACATTAACATTTCTTTAATTGCATAAATTGGCGCCATTTTATTCAGAATAAATAGTTCTTTACATGGACAAAATATTCGTTTAATTTTTTCCCATTAAATACTAGAATTATTGAAAAGTACTCTGCGAAAAGAATCGGCAGTAGGACAGATCGTGTTGACCACCGATTAGTTTTTTGCTAATAACTCTTGCGTCCTTCGACCGACTTCTTCGACTAAGAGCTCGATGGAAAGCTTATCTATTCCTCTTTCATATGGCATTAACATATTTCACGAAAAGTCATAAGAAATAAAATTTTTTTGATCAAAACTAAAATATCCTCGAAATCATTGAAGAAGAAGTTCCTTATCGGACGAAAATATGCCTTATCTAATAAGAGACATTTAAATTTTTTTAATTGCATAAATGGGCGGCATTTTATTCAGAATTAATAGTTTTTTACATGGACAAAAAATTCGTTTAATTTTTTCCCATTAAATACTAGAATTATAGAAAAGTACTTTGCGAAAAGAATCGGCAGTAGGACGGAAACGTGTTGACCACCGATTAGTTTTGTGCTAATAACTCTTGCATCCTTCGACCGACTTTTTCGATTAAGAGCTCGATGGAAAGCTTATATGTTCCTCTTTCAGATGGCATTAACATATTTTACGAAAAGTCATAAGAAATAAAATTTTTTTGATCAAAACTAAAATATCATCGAAATTATTGAAAAGGAAGTAGCTTATCAGACGAAAATATGCCTTATCTAATAAGAGACATTAAAATTTTTTTAATTACATAAATGGGCGGCATTTTATTCAGAATTAATAGTTTTTTACATAGACAAAAAATTCGTTTAATTTTTTCACATTAATTCTAGAATTATAGAAAATTAATATTTCTTGCATCCTTCGACCGACTTCTTCGACGAAGAGCTCGATGGAAAGCTTATCTCTTCCTCTTTCAGATCAGGCATTAACATATTTCACGAAAAGTCATAAGAAATAAAATTTTTTTGATCAAAACTAAAATATCCTCGAAATCATTGAAGAAGAAGTTCCTTATCGGACGAAAATATGCCTTATCTAATAAGAGACATTTAAATTTTTTTAATTGCATAAATGGGCGTCATTTTATTCAGAATTAATAGTTTTTTACATGGACAAAAAATTCGTTTAATTTTTTCCCATTAAATACTAGAACGATAGAAAAGTACTTTGAGAAGAGAATCGGCAGTAGGACGGAATCGTGTTGACCACCGATTAGTTTTTTGCTAATAACTCTTGCATCCTTCGACCGACTTCTTCGACTAAGAGCTCGATGGAAAGCTTATCTGTTCGTCTTTCAGATGGCATTAACATATTTTACAAAAAGTCGAAAGCAATAAAATTTTTTTCATCAAAACTAAAATATCCTCGAAATCATTGAAAAAGAAGTACCTTACAGGACGAAAATATGACTTATGTAATGAGAGACATTTAAAATTTTTTAATTGCATAAATGGGCGGTATTTTATTCAGAATTAATAGTTTTTTACATGGACAAAAAATTCGTTTAATTTTTTCCCATTAATTCTAGAATTATAGAAAAGTACTTTGCGAAAAGAATCGGCAGTAGGACGGAATCGTGTTGACCACCGATTAGTTTTTTGCTAATAACTCTTGCATCCTTCGACCGACTTCTTCGACTAAGAGCTCGATGGAAAGCTTATCTGTTCGTCTTTCAGATGGCATTAACATATTTTACAAAAAGTCGTAAGAAATAAAATTTTTTTCATCAAAACTAAAATATCCTCGAAATCATTGAAAAAGAAGTACCTTATCAGACGAAAATATGACTTATCTAATGAGAGACATTTAAAATTTTTTAATTGCATAAATGGGCGGTATTTTATTCAGAATTAATAGTTTTTTACATGGACAAAAAATTCGTTTAATATTTGTCCATTAAATACTAGAACGATAGAAAAGTACTTTGAGAAAAGAATCGGCAGTAGGACGGAATCGTGTTGACCACCGATTAGGTTTTTGCTAATAACTCTTGCATCCTTCGACCGACTTCTTCGACTAAGAGCTCGATGGAAAGCTTATCTGTTCCTCTTTCAGATGGCATTAACATATTTTACGAAAAGTCATAAGAAATAAAATTTTTTGATCAAAACTAAAATATCCTCGAAATCATTGAAAAATCATTATCAGACGAAAATATGCCTTATCTAATAAGAGACATTTAAATTTTTTTAATTGCATAAATGGGCGGCATTTTATTCAGAATTAATAGTTTTTTACATGGACAAAAAATTCGTTTAATTTTTTCCCATTAATTCTAGAATTATAGAAAAGTACTTTGCGAAAAGAATCGGCAGTAGGACGGAATCGTGTTGACCACCGATTAGTTTTTTGCTAATATTTCTTGCATCCTTCGACCGACTTCTTCGACGAAAAGCTCGATGGAAAGCTTATCTATTCCTCTTTCAGATCAGTCATTAACATATTTTACGAAAAGTCGTAAGAAATAAATTTTTTTTTGATCAAAACTAAAATATCCTCGACATCATTGAAGAAGAAGCACCTTATCAAACGAAAATATGCCTTATCTAATATGAGACATTTTAATTTTTTTAATTGCATAAATGGGTGGCATTTTATTCAGAATTAATAGTTTTTTACATGGACAAAAAATTCGCTTAATTTTTTTTCATTAAATACTAGAACTATAGAAAAGTACTTTGAGAAAAGAATCGGCAGTAGGACGGAATCGTGTTGACCACCGATTAGTTTTTTGCTTACAACTCTTGCATCATTCGATCGACTTCTTCGACTTAGAGCTCGATGGAAAGCTTACCTGTTCCTCTTTCAGATGGCATTAAGATATTTTACGAAATGTCATAAGAATTAAAATTTTTTTGATCAAAACTAAAATATTGTCGAAATCATTGAAGAAGAAGTACCTTATCAGACGAAAATATGACTTATCTAATGAGAGACATTTAAATTTTTTTAATTGCATAAATGGGCGGCATTTTATTCAGAATAAATAGTTTTTTACATGGACAATAAATTCGCTTAATATTTTTCCATTAAATACTAGAACGATAGAAAAGTACTTTGAGAAGAGAATCGGCAGTAGGACGGAATCGTGTTGACCACCGATTAGTTTTTTGCTAATAACTCTTGCATTCTTCGACCGACTTCTTCGACTAAGAGTTCGATGGAAAGCTTATCTGTTCGTCTTTCAGATGGCATTAACATATTTTACAAAAAGTCGTAAGAAATAAAATTTTTTTCATCAAAACTAAAATATCCTCGAAATCATTGAAAAAGAAGTACCTTATCGGACGAAAATATGACTTATCTAATGAGAGACATTTAAAATTTTTTAATTGCATAAATGGGCGGTATTTTATTCAGAATTAATAGTTTTTTACATGGACAAAAAATTCGTTTAATTTTTTCCCATTAAATACTAGAATTATAGAAAAGTACTCTGCGAAAAGAATCGGCAGTAGGACGGAAACGTGTTGACCACCGATTAATTTTTTGCTAATAACTCTTGCATCCTTCGACCGACTTCTTCGACTAAGAGCTCGATGGAAAGCCTATCTCTTCCTCTTTCATATGGCATTAACATATTTCACGAAAAGTCATAAGAAATAAAATTTTTTTGATCAAAACTAAAATATCCTCGACATCATTGAAGAAGAAGCACCTTATCAGACGAAAATATGCCTTATCTAATATGAGACATTTTAATTTTTTTAATTGCATAAATGGGTGCATTTTATTCAGAATTAATAGTTTTTTACATGGATAAAAAATTCGTTTAATTTTTTCCCATTAAATACTAGAATTATAGAAAAGTACTTTGCGAAAAGAATCGGCAGTAGGACGGAATCGTGTTGACCACCGATTAGTTTTTTGCTAATAACTCTTGCATCCTTCGACCGACTTCTTCGACTAAGAGCTCGATGGAAAGCTTATCTGTTCCTCTTTCAAATGACATTAACATAGTTTACAAAAAGTCGTAAGAAATAAAATTTTTTTTGATCAAAACTAAAATATCCTCGACATCATTGAAGAAGAAGTACCTTATAAAAAAAAAAAAAAAAAAATAAAAATATGCCATCTTGCAGATGATCAAAACTAATATTTTACGAAAGTCTAAAAAATCTAAAATATCCTCGAAATCATTGAAAATGAAATACCTTATAAGACGAAAATATGCCTTATCTAATAAGAGACATTAACATTTCTTTAATTGCATAAATTGGCGCCATTTTATTCAGAATAAATAGTTCTTTACATGGACAAAATATTCGTTTAATTTTTTCCCATTAAATACTAGAATTATTGAAAAGTACTCTGCGAAAAGAATCGGCAGTAGGTCAGATCGTGTTGACCACCGATTAGTTTTTTGCTAATAACTCTTGCGTCCTTCGACCGACTTCTTCGACTAAGAGCTCGATGGAAAGCTTATCTATTCCTCTTTCATATGGCATTAACATATTTCACGAAAAGTCATAAGAAATAAAATTTTTTTGATCAAAACTAAAATTTCCTCGAAATCATTGAAGAAGAAGTTCCTTATCGGACGAAAATATGCCTTATCTAATAAGAGACATTTAAATTTTTTTAATTGCATAAATGGGCGGCATTTTATTCAGAATTAATAGTTTTTTACATGGACAAGAAATTCGTTTAATTTTTTCCCATTAATTCTAGAATTATAGAAAAGTACTTTGCGAAAAGAATCGGCAGTAGGACGGAATCGTGTTGACCACCGATTAGTTTTTTGCTAATAACTCTTGCATCCTTCGACCGACTTCTTCGACTAAGAGCTCGATG
This sequence comes from Phortica okadai, assembly GCA_034638295.1. Taxonomy (NCBI): domain Eukaryota; kingdom Metazoa; phylum Arthropoda; class Insecta; order Diptera; family Drosophilidae; genus Phortica; species Phortica okadai. The sequence continues at coordinate 23,690,062 of CM067850.1, read as the reverse complement.
GAAAGCTTATCTGTTCTTCTTTCAGATGGCATTAACATATTTTACAAAAAGTCGTAAGAAATAAAATTTTTTTCATCAAAACTAAAATATCCTCGAAATCATTGAAAAAGAAGTACCTTATCAGACGAAAATATGACTTATCTAATGAGAGACATTTAAAATTTTTTAATTGCATAAATGGGCGGTATTTTATTCAGAATTAATAGTTTTTTACATGGACAAAAAATTCGTTTAATATTTGTCCATTAAATACTAGAACGATAGAAAAGTACTTTGAGAAAAGAATCGGCAGTAGGACGGAATCGTGTTGACCACCGATTAGGTTTTTGCTAATAACTCTTGCATCCTTCGACCGACTTCTTCGACTAAGAGCTCGATGGAAAGCTTATCTGTTCCTCTTTCAGATGGCATTAACATATTTTACGAAAAGTCATAAGAAATAAAATTTTTTGATCAAAACTAAAATATCCTCGAAATCATTGAAAAATCATTATCAGACGAAAATATGCCTTATCTAATAAGAGACATTTAAATTTTTTTAATTGCATAAATGGGCGGCATTTTATTCAGAATTAATAGTTTTTTACATGGACAAAAAATTCGTTTAATTTTTTCCCATTAATTCTAGAATTATAGAAAAGTACTTTGCGAAAAGAATCGGCAGTAGGACGGAATCGTGTTGACCACCGATTAGTTTTTTGCTAATATTTCTTGCATCCTTCGACCGACTTCTTCGACGAAAAGCTCGATGGAAAGCTTATCTGTTCCTCTTTCAGATCAGTCATTAACATATTTTACGAAAAGTCGTAAGAAATAAATTTTTTTTTGATCAAAACTAAAATATCCTCGACATCATTGAAGAAGAAGCACCTTATCAAACGAAAGTATGCCTTATCTAATATGAGACATTTTAATTTTTTTAATTGCATAAATGGGTGGCATTTTATTCAGAATTAATAGTTTTTTACATGGACAAAAAATTCGCTTAATTTTTTTTCATTAAATACTAGAACTATAGAAAAGTACTTTGAGAAAAGAATCGGCAGTAGGACGGAATCGTGTTGACCACCGATTAGTTTTTTGCTTACAACTCTTGCATCATTCGATCGACTTCTTCGACTTAGAGCTCGATGGAAAGCTTACCTGTTCCTCTTTCAGATGGCATTAAGATATTTTACGAAATGTCATAAGAATTAAAATTTTTTTGATCAAAACTAAAATATTGTCGAAATCATTGATGAAGAAGTACCTTATCAGACGAAAATATGACTTATCTAATGAGAGACATTTGAATTTTTTTAATTGCATAAATGGGCGGCATTTTATTCAGAATAAATAGTTTTTTACATGGACAATAAATTCGCTTAATATTTTTCCATTAAATACTAGAACGATAGAAAAGTACTTTGAGAAGAGAATCGGCAGTAGGACGGAATCGTGTTGACCACCGATTAGTTTTTTGCTAATAACTCTTGCATTCTTCGACCGACTTCTTCGACTAAGAGTTCGATGGAAAGCTTATCTGTTCGTCTTTCAGATGGCATTAACATATTTTACAAAAAGTCGTAAGAAATAAAATTTTTTTCATCAAAACTAAAATATCCTCGAAATCATTGAAAAAGAAGTACCTTATCAGACGAAAATATGACTTATCTAATGAGAGACATTTAAAATTTTTTAATTGCATAAATGGGCGGTATTTTATTCAGAATTAATAGTTTTTTACATGGACAAAAAATTCGTTTAATTTTTTCCCATTAAATACTAGAATTATAGAAAAGTACTCTGCGAAAAGAATCGGCAGTAGGACGGAAACGTGTTGACCACCGATTAATTTTTTGCTAATAACTCTTGCATCCTTCGACCGACTTCTTCGACTAAGAGCTCGATGGAAAGCCTATCTCTTCCTCTTTCATATGGCATTAACATATTTCACGAAAAGTCATAAGAAATAAAATTTTTTTGATCAAAACTAAAATATCCTCGACATCATTGAAGAAGAAGCACCTTATCAGACGAAAATATGCCTTATCTAATATGAGACATTTTAATTTTTTTAATTGCATAAATGGGTGCATTTTATTCAGAATTAATAGTTTTTTACATGGATAAAAAATTCGTTTAATTTTTTCCCATTAAATACTAGAATTATAGAAAAGTACTTTGCGAAAAGAATCGGCAGTAGGACGGAAACGTGTTGACCACCGATTAGTCTTGTGCTAATAACTCTTGCATCCTTCGACCGACTTCTTCGACTAAGAGCTCGATGGAAAGCTTATCTGTTCCTCTTTCAAATGACATTAACATAGTTTACAAAAAGTCGTAAGAAATAAAATTTTTTTTGATCAAAACTAAAATATCCTCGACATCATTGAAGAAGAAGTACCTTATAAAAAAAAAAAAAAAAAATAAAAATATGCCATCTTGCAGATGATCAAAACTAATATTTTACGAAAGTCTAAAAAATCTAAAATATCCTCGAAATCATTGAAAATGAAATACCTTATAAGACGAAAATATGCCTTATCTAATAAGAGACATTAACATTTCTTTAATTGCATAAATTGGCGCCATTTTATTCAGAATAAATAGTTCTTTACATGGACAAAATATTCGTTTAATTTTTTCCCATTAAATACTAGAATTATTGAAAAGTACTCTGCGAAAAGAATCGGCAGTAGGTCAGATCGTGTTGACCACCGATTAGTTTTTTGCTAATAACTCTTGCGTCCTTCGACCGACTTCTTCGACTAAGAGCTCGATGGAAAGCTTATCTATTCCTCTTTCATATGGCATTAACATATTTCACGAAAAGTCATAAGAAATAAAATTTTTTTGATCAAAACTAAAATATCCTCGAAATCATTGAAGAAGAAGTTCCTTATCGGACGAAAATATGCCTTATCTAATAAGAGACATTTAAATTTTTTTAATTGCATAAATGGGCGGCATTTTATTCAGAATTAATAGTTTTTTACATGGACAAGAAATTCGTTTAATTTTTTCCCATTAAATACTAGAATTATAGAAAAGTACTTTGCGAAAAGAATCGGCAGTAGGACGGAAACGTGTTGACCACCGATTAGTTTTGTGCTAATAACTCTTGCATCCTTCGACCGACTTCTTCGATTAAGAGCTCGATGGAAAGCTTATATGTTCCTCTTTCAGATGGCATTAACATATTTTACGAAAAGTCATAAGAAATAAAATTTTTTTGATCAAAACTAAAATATCATCGAAATTATTGAAAAAGAAGTAGCTTATCAGACGAAAATATGCCTTATCTAATAAGAGACATTAAAATTTTTTTAATTACATAAATGGGCGGCATTTTATTCAGAATTAATAGTTTTTTACATAGACAAAAAATTCGTTTAATTTTTTCCCATTAATTCTAGAATTATAGAAAATTAATATTTCTTGCATCCTTCGACCGACTTCTTCGACGAAGAGCTCGATGGAAAGCTTATCTCTTCCTCTTTCAGATCAGGCATTAACATATTTCACGAAAAGTCATAAGAAATAAAATTTTTTTGATCAAAACTAAAATATCCTCGAAATCATTGAAGAAGAAGTTCCTTATCGGACGAAAATATGCCTTATCTAATAAGAGACATTTAAATTTTTTTAATTGCATAAATGGGCGGCATTTTATTCAGAATTAATAGTTTTTTACATGGACAAAAAATTCGTTTAATTTTTTCCCATTAAATACAAGAATTATAGAAAAGTACTTTGCGAAAAGAATCGGCAGTAGGACGGAAACGTGTTGACCACCGATTAGTTTTGTGCTAATAACTCTTGCATCCTTCGACCGACTTCATCGATTAAGAGCTCGATGGAAAGCTTATATGTTCCTCTTTCAGATGGCATTAACATATTTTACGAATAGTCATAAGAAATACAATTTTTTTGATCAAAACTAAAATATCATCGAAATTATTGAAAAAGAAGTAGCTTATCAGACGAAAATATGCCTTATCTAATAAGAGACATTAAAATTTTTTTAATTACATAAATGGGCGGTATTTTATTCAGAATTAATAGTTTTTTAAATGGACAGAATTAATAGTTTTTTACATGGACAAAAAATTCGCTTAATATTTGTCCATTAAATACTAGAACGATAGAAAAGTACTTTGAGAAAAGAATCGGCAGTAGGACGGAATCGTGTTGACCACCGATTAGTTTTTTGCTAATAACTCTTGCATCCTTCGACCGACTTCTTCGACTAAGAGCTCGATGGAAAGCTTATCTGTTCGTCTTTCAGATGACATTAACATATTTTACGAAAAGTAATAAGAAAAAAAATTTTTTTCATCAAAACTAAAATAACCTCGAAATCATTGAAAAAGAAGTACCTTATCCGACGAAAATATGCCTTATGTAATAAGAGACATTTAAATTTTTTTAATTGCATAAATGGACGGCATTTTATTCAGAATTAATAGTTTTTTACATGGACAAAAAATTCGTTTAATTTTTTCCCATTAAATACTAGAATTTTAGAAAAGTACTCTGCGAAAAGAATCGGCAGTAGGACAGATCGTGTTGACCACCGATTAGTTTTTTGCTAATAACTCTTACGTCCTTCGACCGACTTCTTCGACTAAGAGCTCGATGGAAAGCTTATCTATTCCTCTTTCATATGGCATTAACATATTTCACGAAAAGTCATAAGAAATAAAATTTTTTTGATCAAAACTAAAATATCCTCGACATCATTGAAGAAGAAGCACCTTATCAGACGAAAATATGCCTTATCTAATATGAGACATTTTAATTTTTTTAATTGCTTAAATGGGTGCATTTTATTCAGAATTAATAGTTTTTTACATGGACAAAAAATTCGTTTAATTTTTTCCCATTAAATACTAGAATTATAGAAAAGTACTTTGCGAAAAGAATCGGTAGTAGGACGGAAACGTGTTGACCACCGATTAGTCTTGTGCTAATAACTCTTGCATCCTTCGACCGACTTCTTCGACTAAAAGCTTATCTGTTCCTCTTTCAAATGGCATTAGCATATTTTACAAAAAGTCATAAGAAATAAAATTTTTTTTGATCAAAACTAAAATATCATCGACATCATTGAAGAAGAAGTACCTTATCAGATGAAAATATGCCATCTTGCAGATGATCAAAACTAATATTTTACGAAAGTCGTAAGAAATACAAATTTTTTGATCAAATCTAAAATATCCTCGAAATCATTGAAAATGAAAAACCTTATAAGACGAAAATATGCCTTATCTAATAAGAGACATTAACATTTCTTTAATTGCATAAATTGGCGGCATTTTATTCAGAATTAATAGTTCTTTACATGGACAAAATATTCGTTTAATTTTTTCTCTTTAAATTAGAATTATAGAAAAGTACTTTTCGAAAAGAATCGGCAGTAGGTCGGAAACGTGTTGACCACCGATTAGTTTTTTGCTAATAACTCTTGCATCCTTCGACCGACTTCTTTGACTCGATGGAAAGCTTATCTGTTCCTCTTTCAGATGCCATTAGCATATTTTACGCAAAGTCATAAGAAATACAATTTTTTTGACCAAAACTAAAATATCCTCGAAATCATTGAAGAAGAAGTACCTTATCGGACGAAAATATGCCTTATCTAATAAGAGACATTTAAATTTTTTTAATTGCATAAATGGGCGGCATTTTATTCAGAATTAATAGTTTTTTACATGGACAAAAAATTCGTTTAATTTTTTCCCATTAAATACTAGAATTATAGAAAAGTACTTTGCGAAAAGAATCGGCAGTAGGACGGAATCGTGTTGACCACCGATTAGTTTTGTGCTAATAACTCTTGCATCCTTCGACCGACTTCTTCGATTAAGAGCTCGATGGAAAGCTTATATGTTCCTCTTTCAGATGGCATTAACATAGTTTACAAAAAGTCGTAAGAAATAAAATTTTTTTTGATCAAAACTAAAATATCCTCGACATCATTGAAGAAGAAGTACCTTATAAAAAAAAAAAAAAAAAATAAAAATATGCCATCTTGCAGATGATCAAAACTAATATTTTACGAAAGTCTAAAAAATCTAAAATATCCTCGAAATCATTGAAAATGAAATACCTTATAAGACGAAAATATGCCTTATCTAATAAGAGACATTAACATTTCTTTAATTGCATAAATTGGCGCCATTTTATTCAGAATAAATAGTTCTTTACATGGACAAAATATTCGTTTAATTTTTTCCCATTAAATACTAGAATTATTGAAAAGTACTCTGCGAAAAGAATCGGCAGTAGGTCAGATCGTGTTGACCACCGATTAGTTTTTTGCTAATAACTCTTGCGTCCTTCGACCGACTTCTTCGACTAAGAGCTCGATGGAAAGCTTATCTATTCCTCTTTCATATGGCATTAACATATTTCACGAAAAGTCATAAGAAATAAAATTTTTTTGATCAAAACTAAAATATCCTCGAAATCATTGAAGAAGAAGTTCCTTATCGGACGAAAATATGCCTTATCTAATAAGAGACATTTAAATTTTTTTAATTGCATAAATGGGCGGCATTTTATTCAGAATTAATAGTTTTTTACATGGACAAGAAATTCGTTTAATTTTTTCCCATTAAATACTAGAATTATAGAAAAGTACTTTGCGAAAAGAATCGGCAGTAGGACGGAAACGTGTTGACCACCGATTAGTTTTGTGCTAATAACTCTTGCATCCTTCGACCGACTTCTTCGATTAAGAGCTCGATGGAAAGCTTATATGTTCCTCTTTCAGATGGCATTAACATATTTTACGAAAAGTCATAAGAAATAAAATTTTTTTGATCAAAACTAAAATATCATCGAAATTATTGAAAAAGAAGTAGCTTATCAGACGAAAATATGCCTTATCTAATAAGAGACATTAAAATTTTTTTAATTACATAAATGGGCGGCATTTTATTCAGAATTAATAGTTTTTTACATAGACAAAAAATTCGTTTAATTTTTTCCCATTAATTCTAGAATTATAGAAAATTAATATTTCTTGCATCCTTCGACCGACTTCTTCGACGAAGAGCTCGATGGAAAGCTTATCTCTTCCTCTTTCAGATCAGGCATTAACATATTTCACGAAAAGTCATAAGAAATAAAATTTTTTTGATCAAAACTAAAATATCCTCGAAATCATTGAAGAAGAAGTTCCTTATCGGACGAAAATATGCCTTATCTAATAAGAGACATTTAAATTTTTTTAATTGCATAAATGGGCGGCATTTTATTCAGAATTAATAGTTTTTTACATGGACAAAAAATTCGTTTAATTTTTTCCCATTAAATACAAGAATTATAGAAAAGTACTTTGCGAAAAGAATCGGCAGTAGGACGGAAACGTGTTGACCACCGATTAGTTTTGTGCTAATAACTCTTGCATCCTTCGACCGACTTCATCGATTAAGAGCTCGATGGAAAGCTTATATGTTCCTCTTTCAGATGGCATTATCATATTTTACGAATAGTCATAAGAAATACAATTTTTTTGATCAAAACTAAAATATCATCGAAATTATTGAAAAAGAAGTAGCTTATCAGACGAAAATATGCCTTATCTAATAAGAGACATTAAAATTTTTTTAATTACATAAATGGGCGGTATTTTATTCAGAATTAATAGTTTTTTAAATGGACAGAATTAATAGTTTTTTACATGGACAAAAAATTCGCTTAATATTTGTCCATTAAATACTAGAACGATAGAAAAGTACTTTGAGAAAAGAATCGGCAGTAGGACGGAATCGTGTTGACCACCGATTAGTTTTTTGCTAATAACTCTTGCATCCTTCGACCGACTTCTTCGACTAAGAGCTCGATGGAAAGCTTATCTGTTCGTCTTTCAGATGACATTAACATATTTTACGAAAAGTAATAAGAAAAAAAATTTTTTTCATCAAAACTAAAATAACCTCGAAATCATTGAAAAAGAAGTACCTTATCCGACGAAAATATGCCTTATGTAATAAGAGACATTTAAATTTTTTTAATTGCATAAATGGACGGCATTTTATTCAGAATTAATAGTTTTTTACATGGACAAAAAATTCGTTTAATTTTTTCCCATTAAATACTAGAATTTTAGAAAAGTACTCTGCGAAAAGAATCGGCAGTAGGACAGATCGTGTTGACCACCGATTAGTTTTTTGCTAATAACTCTTACGTCCTTCGACCGACTTCTTCGACTAAGAGCTCGATGGAAAGCTTATCTATTCCTCTTTCATATGGCATTAACATATTTCACGAAAAGTCATAAGAAATAAAATTTTTTTGATCAAAACTAAAATATCCTCGACATCATTGAAGAAGAAGCACCTTATCAGACGAAAATATGCCTTATCTAATATGAGACATTTTAATTTTTTTAATTGCTTAAATGGGTGCATTTTATTCAGAATTAATAGTTTTTTACATGGACAAAAAATTCGTTTAATTTTTTCCCATTAAATACTAGAATTATAGAAAAGTACTTTGCGAAAAGAATCGGTAGTAGGACGGAAACGTGTTGACCACCGATTAGTCTTGTGCTAATAACTCTTGCATCCTTCGACCGACTTCTTCGACTAAAAGCTTATCTGTTCCTCTTTCAAATGGCATTAGCATATTTTACAAAAAGTCATAAGAAATAAAATTTTTTTTGATCAAAACTAAAATATCATCGACATCATTGAAGAAGAAGTACCTTATCAGATGAAAATATGCCATCTTGCAGATGATCAAAACTAATATTTTACGAAAGTCGTAAGAAATACAAATTTTTTGATCAAATCTAAAATATCCTCGAAATCATTGAAAATGAAAAACCTTATAAGACGAAAATATGCCTTATCTAATAAGAGACATTAACATTTCTTTAATTGCATAAATTGGCGGCATTTTATTCAGAATTAATAGTTCTTTACATGGACAAAATATTCGTTTAATTTTTTCTCTTTAAATTAGAATTATAGAAAAGTACTTTTCGAAAAGAATCGGCAGTAGGTCGGAAACGTGTTGACCACCGATTAGTTTTTTGCTAATAACTCTTGCATCCTTCGACCGACTTCTTTGACTCGATGGAAAGCTTATCTGTTCCTCTTTCAGATGCCATTAGCATATTTTACGCAAAGTCATAAGAAATACAATTTTTTTGACCAAAACTAAAATATCCTCGAAATCATTGAAGAAGAAGTACCTTATCGGACGAAAATATGCCTTATCTAATAAGAGACATTTAAATTTTTTTAATTGCATAAATGGGCGGCATTTTATTCAGAATTAATAGTTTTTTACATGGACAAAAAATTCGTTTAATTTTTTCCCATTAAATACTAGAATTATAGAAAAGTACTTTGCGAAAAGAATCGGCAGTAGGACGGAATCGTGTTGACCACCGATTAGTTTTGTGCTAATAACTCTTGCATCCTTCGACCGACTTCTTCGATTAAGAGCTCGATGGAAAGCTTATCTGTTCCTCTTTCAGATGCATTAACATATTTTACGAAAAGTCATAAGAAATGAAATTTTTTTGATCAAAACTAAAATATCATCGAAATAATTGAAAAAGAAGTAGCTTATCAGACGAAAATATGCCTTATCTAATAAGAGACATTAAAATTTTTTTAATTACATAAATGGGCGGCATTTTATTCAGAATTAATAGTTTTTTACATAGACAAAAAATTCGTTTAATTTTTTCCCATTAATTCTAGAATTATAGAAAATTAATATTTCTTGCATCCTTCGACCGACTTCTTCGACGAAGAGCTCGATGGAAAGCTTATCTCTTCCTCTTTCAGATCAGGCATTAACATATTTCACGAAAAGTCATAAGAAATAAAATTTTTTTGATCAAAACTAAAATATCCTCGAAATCATTGAAGAAGAAGTTCCTTATCGGACGAAAATATGCCTTATCTAATAAGAGACATTTAAATTTTTTTAATTGCATAAATGGGCGGCATTTTATTCAGAATTAATAGTTTTTTACATGGACAAGAAATTCGTTTAATTTTTTCCCATTAAATACTAGAATTATAGAAAAGTACTTTGCGAAAAGAATCGGCAGTAGGACGGAAACGTGTTGACCACCGATTAGTTTTGTGCTAATAACTCTTGCATCCTTCGACCGACTTCTTCGATTAAGAGCTCGATGGAAAGCTTATATGTTCCTCTTTCAGATGGCATTAACATATTTTACGAAAAGTCATAAGAAATAAAATTTTTTTGATTAAAACTAAAATATCATCGAAATTATTGAAAAAGAAGTAGCTTATCAGACGAAAATATGCCTTATCTAATAAGAGACATTAAAATTTTTTTAATTACATAAATGGGCGGCATTTTATTCAGAATTAATAGTTTTTTACATAGACAAAAAATTCGTTTAATTTTTTCCCATTAATTCTAGAATTATAGAAAATTAATATTTCTTGCATCCTTCGACCGACTTCTTCGACGAAGAGCTCGATGGAAAGCTTATCTCTTCCTCTTTCAGATCAGGCATTAACATATTTCACGAAAAGTCATAAGAAATAAAATTTTTTTGATCAAAACTAAAATATCCTCGAAATCATTGAAGAAGAAGTTCCTTATCGGACGAAAATATGCCTTATCTAATAAGAGACATTTAAATTTTTTTAATTGCATAAATGGGCGGCATTTTATTCAGAATTAATAGTTTTTTACATGGACAAAAAATTCGTTTAATTTTTTCCCATTAAATACTAGAATTATAGAAAAGTACTTTGCGAAAAGAATCGGCAGTAGGACGGAAACGTGTTGACCACCGATTAGTTTTGTGCTAATAACTCTTGCATCCTTCGACCGACTTCATCGATTAAGAGCTCGATGGAAAGCTTATATGTTCCTCTTTCAGATGGCATTAACATATTTTACGAATAGTCATAAGAAATACAATTTTTTTGATCAAAACTAAAATATCATCGAAATTATTGAAAAAGAAGTAGCTTATCAGACGAAAATATGCCTTATCTAATAAGAGACATTAAAATTTTTTTAATTACATAAATGGGCGGTATTTTATTCAGAATTAATAGTTTTTTAAATGGACAGAATTAATAGTTTTTTACATGGACAAAAAATTCGCTTAATATTTGTCCATTAAATACTAGAACGATAGAAAAGTACTTTGAGAAAAGAATCGGCAGTAGGACGGAATCGTGTTGACCACCGATTAGTTTTTTGCTAATAACTCTTGCATCCTTCGACCGACTTCTTCGACTAAGAGCTCGATGGAAAGCTTATCTGTTCGTCTTTCAGATGACATTAACATATTTTACGAAAAGTAATAAGAAAAAAAATTTTTTTCATCAAAACTAAAATAACCTCGAAATCATTGAAAAAGAAGTACCTTATCCGACGAAAATATGCCTTATGTAATAAGAGACATTTAAATTTTTTTAATTGCATAAATGGACGGCATTTTATTCAGAATTAATAGTTTTTTACATGGACAAAAAATTCGTTTAATTTTTTCCCATTAAATACTAGAATTTTAGAAAAGTACTCTGCGAAAAGAATCGGCAGTAGGACAGATCGTGTTGACCACCGATTAGTTTTTTGCTAATAACTCTTACGTCCTTCGACCGACTTCTTCGACTAAGAGCTCGATGGAAAGCTTATCTATTCCTCTTTCATATGGCATTAACATATTTCACGAAAAGTCATAAGAAATAAAATTTTTTTGATCAAAACTAAAATATCCTCGACATCATTGAAGAAGAAGCACCTTATCAGACGAAAATATGCCTTATCTAATATGAGACATTTTAATTTTTTTAATTGCTTAAATGGGTGCATTTTATTCAGAATTAATAGTTTTTTACATGGACAAAAAATTCGTTTAATTTTTTCCCATTAAATACTAGAATTATAGAAAAGTACTTTGCGAAAAGAATCGGTAGTAGGACGGAAACGTGTTGACCACCGATTAGTCTTGTGCTAATAACTCTTGCATCCTTCGACCGACTTCTTCGACTAAAAGCTTATCTGTTCCTCTTTCAAATGGCATTAGCATATTTTACAAAAAGTCATAAGAAATAAAATTTTTTTTGATCAAAACTAAAATATCATCGACATCATTGAAGAAGAAGTACCTTATCAGATGAAAATATGCCATCTTGCAGATGATCAAAACTAATATTTTACGAAAGTCGTAAGAAATACAAATTTTTTGATCAAATCTAAAATATCCTCGAAATCATTGAAAATGAAAAACCTTATAAGACGAAAATATGCCTTATCTAATAAGAGACATTAACATTTCTTTAATTGCATAAATTGGCGGCATTTTATTCAGAATTAATAGTTCTTTACATGGACAAAATATTCGTTTAATTTTTTCTCTTTAAATTAGAATTATAGAAAAGTACTTTTCGAAAAGAATCGGCAGTAGGTCGGAAACGTGTTGACCACCGATTAGTTTTTTGCTAATAACTCTTGCATCCTTCGACCGACTTCTTTGACTCGATGGAAAGCTTATCTGTTCCTCTTTCAGATGCCATTAGCATATTTTACGCAAAGTCATAAGAAATACAATTTTTTTGATCAAAACTAAAATATCGTCGAAATCATTGAAGAAGAAGTACCTTATCGGATGAAAATATGCCTTATCTAATAAGAGACATTTAAATTTTTTTAATTGCATAAATGGGCGGCATTTTATTCAGAATTAATAGTTTTTTACATGGACAAAAAATTCGTTTAATTTTTTCCCATTAAATACTAGAATTATAGAAAAGTACTTTGCGAAAAGAATCGGCAGTAGGACGGAAACGTGTTGACCACCGATTAGTTTTGTGCTAATAACTCTTGCATCCTTCTACCGACTTCTTCGATTAAGAGCTCGATGGAAAGCTTATCTGTTCCTCTTTCAGATGCATTAACATATTTTACGAAAAGTCATAAGAAATGAAATTTTTTTGATCAAAACTAAAATATCATCGAAATAATTGAAAAAGAAGTAGCTTATCAGACGAAAATATGCCTTATCTAATAAGAGACATTAAAATTTTTTTAATTACATAAATGGGCGGCATTTTATTCAGAATTAATAGTTTTTTACATGGACAAAAAATTCGTTTAATTTTTTCCCATTAATTCTAGAATTATAGAAAAGTACTTTGCGAAAAGAATAGGCAGTAGGACGGAATCGTGTTGACCACCGATTAAATTTTTGCTAATATTTCTTGCATCCTTCGACCGACTTCTTCGACGAAGAGCTCGATGGAAAGCTTATCTCTTCCTCTTTCAGATCAGGCGTGAACATATTTTACGAAGAGTCGTAAGAAATAAAATTTTTTTTTGATCAAAACTAAAATATCCTCGAAATCATTGAAGAAGAAGTACCTTATCAGACGAAAATATGCCATCTTTCAGATGATCAAAACTAATATTTTACGAAAGTCGTAAGAAATACAATTTTTTTGATCAAATCCAAAATATCCTCGAAATCATTGAAAATGAAATACCTTATAAGACGAAAATATGCCTTATCTAATAAGAAACATTTAAATTTTTTTAATTGCATGCATGGGCGGTATTTTATTCAGAATTAATAGTTTTTTACATGGACAAAAAATTCGTTTAATTTTTTCCCATTAAATACTAGAATTATGGAAAAGTACTCTGCGAAAAGAATCGGCAGTAGGACAGATCGTGTTGACCACCGATTAGTTTTTTGCTAATAACTCTTGCGTCCTTCGACCGACTTCTTCGACTAAGAGCTCGATGGAAAGCTTATCTATTCCTCTTTCATATGGCATTAACATATTTCACGAAAAGTCATAAGAAATAAAATTTTTTGGATCAAAACTAAAATATCCTCGACATCATTGAAGAAGAGCACATTATCAGACGAAAATATGCCTTATCTAATATGAGACATTTTAATTTTTTTAATTGCATAAATGGGTGGCATTTTATTCAAAATTAATAGTTTTTTACATGGACAAAAAATTCGTTTAATTTTTTCCCATTAATTCTAGAATTATAGAAAAGTACTTTGCGAAAAGAATCGGCAGTAGGACGGAAACGTGTTGACCACCGATTAGTTTTGTGCGAATAACTCTTGCATCCTTCGACCGACTTCTTCGACGAAGAGCTCGATGGAAAGTTTATCTCTTCCTCTTTCAGATCAGGCATGAACATATTTTACGAAAAGTCATAAGAAATAAAATTTTTTTGATCAAAACTAAAATATCATCGAAATAATTGAAAAAGAAGTAGCTTATCAGACGAAAATATGCCTTATCTAATAAGAGACATAAAAATTTTTTTAATTACATAAATGGGCGGCATTTTATTCAGAATTAACAGTTTTTTACATGGACAAAAAATTCGTTTAATTTTTTCCCATTAATTCTAGAATTATAGAAAAGTACTTTGCGAAAAGAATAGGCAGTAGGACGGAATCGTGTTGACCACCGATTAAATTTTTGCTAATATTTCTTGCATCCTTCGACCGACTTCTTCGACTAAGAGCTCGATGGAAAGCTTATCTGTTCCTCTTTCAGATGGCATTAACATATTTTACGAAAAGTCGTAAGAAATACATTTTTTTTTAACAAAACTAAAATATCCTCGAAATCATTGAAAAAGAAGTAGCTTATGAGACGAAAATATGCCTCATCTTATAAGAGACATATAAATATTTTTAATTGCATAAATGGGCGGTATTTTATTTAGAATTAATAGTTTTTTAAATGGACAGAATTAATAGTTTTTTACATGGACAAAAAATTCGCTTAATATTTGTCCATTAAATACTAGAACGATAGAAAAGTACTTTGAGAAAAGAATCGGCAGTAGGACGGAATCGTGTTGACCACCGATTAGTTTTTTGCTTACAACTCTTGTTTCATTCGATCGACTTCTTTGACTTAGAGCTCGATGGAAAGCTTACCTGTTCCTCTTTCAGATGGCATTAAGATATTTTACGAAATGTCATAAGAATTAAAATTTTTTTGATCAAAACTAAAATATCCTCGAAATCATTGAAAAAGAAGTACCTTATCAGACGAAAATATGCCTTATCTAATAAGAGACATTTAAATTTTTTTAATTGCATAAATGGACGGCATTTTATTCACAATTAATAGTTTTTTGCATGGACAAAAAATTCGTTTAATTTTTTCCCATTAAATACTAGAATTATAGAAAAGTACTCTGCGAAAAGAATCGGCAGTAGGACAGATCGTGTTGACCACCGATTAGTTTTTTGCTAATAACTCTTGCGTCCTTCGACCGACTTCTTCGACTAAGAGCTCGATGGAAAGCTTATCTATTCCTCTTTCATATGGCATTAACATATTTCACGAAAAGTCATAAGAAATAAAATTTTTTTGATCAAAACTAAAATATCCTCGACATCATTGAAGAAGAAGCACATTATCAGACGAAAATATGCCTTATCTAATATGAGACATTTTAATTTTTTTAATTGCATAAATGGGTGGCATTTTATTAAGAATTAATAGTTTTTTACATGGACAAAAAATTCGTTTAATTTTTTCCCATTAATTCTAGAATGATAGAAAAGTACTTTGCAAAAAGAATAGGCAGTAGGACGGAATCGTGTTGACCACCGATTAAATTTTTGCTAATATTTTTTGCATCCTTTGACCGACTTCTTCGACGAAGAGCTCGATGGAAAGCTTATCTCTTCCTCTTTCAGATCAGGTATTAACATATTTTACGAAAAGTCGTAAGAAATAAAATTTTTTTTTGATCAAAACTAAAATATCCTCGAAATCATTGAAGAAGAAGTACCTTATCAGCAAAAATATGCCATCTTTCAGATGATCAAAACTAATATTTTACGAAAGTCGTAAGAAATACAATTTTTTTGATCAAATCTAAAATATCCTCGAAATCATTGAAAATGAAATACCTTATAAGATGAAAATATGCCTTATCTAATAAGAAACATTTAAATTTTTTTAATTGCATACATGGGCGGCATTTTATTCAGAATTAATAGTTTTTTACATGGACAAAAAATTCGCTTAATATTTGTCCATTAAGTACTAGAACGATAGAAAAGTACTTTGAGAAAAGAATCGGCAGTAGGACGGAATCGTGTTGACCACCGATTAGTTTTTTGCTAATAACTCTTGCGTCCTTCGACCGACTTCTTCGACTAAAAGCTCGATGGAAAGCTTATCTATTCCTCTTTCATATGGCATTAACATATTTCACGAAAAGTCGTAAGAAATAAATTTTTTTTTGATCAAAACTAAAATATCCTCGAAATCATTGAAAGAGAAGTAGCTTATGAGACCAAAATATGCCTCATCTTATAAGAGACACATAAATTTTTTTAATTGCATAAATGGGCGGTATTTTTTTCAGAATTAATAGTTTTTTAAATGGACAGAATTAATAGTTTTTTACATGGACAAAAAATTCGCTTAATATTTGTCCATTAAGTACTAGAACGATAGAAAAGTACTTTGAGAAAAGAATCGGCAGTAGGACGGAATCGTGTTGACCACCGATTAGTTTTTTGCTAATAACTCTTGCATCCTTTCACCGACTTCTTCGACTAAGAGCTCGATGGAAAGCTTATCTGTTCCTCTTTCAGATGGCAATAACATATTTTACGAAAAGTCGTAAGAAATAAATATTTTTTTGATCAAAACTAAAATATCCTCGAAATCATTGAAAAAGAAGTAGCTTATGAGACGAAAATATGCCTCATCTTATAAGAGACATATAAATTTTTTTAATTGCATAAATGGGCGGTATTTTATTCAGAATTAATAGTTTTTTAAATGGACAGAATTAATAGTTTTTTACATGGACAACAAATTCGCTTAATATTTGTCCATTAAATACTAGAACGATAGAAAAGTACTTTGAGAATAGAATCGGCAGTAGGACGGAATCGTGTTGACCACCGATTAGTTTTTTGCTAATAACTCTTGCGTCCTTCGACCGACTTCTTCGACTAAGAGCTCGATGGAAAGCTTATCTGTTCCTCTTTCAGATGGCATTAGCATATTTTACGAAAAAACATAAGAAATACAATTTTTTTGATCAAAACTAAAATATCCTCGAAATCATTGAAAAAGAAGTACCTTATCAGACGAAAATATGCCTTATGTAATAAGAGACATTTAAATTTTTTTAATTGCATAAATGGACGGCATTTTATTCAGAATTAATAGTTTTTTACATGGACAAAAAATTCGTTTAATTTTTTCCCATTAAATACTAGAATTTTAGAAAAGTACTCTGCGAAAAGAATCGGCAGTAGGACAGATCGTGTTGACCACCGATTAGTTTTTTGCTAATAACTCTTGCGTCCTTCGACCGACTTCTTCGACTAAGAGCTCGATGGAAAGCTTATCTATTCCTCTTTCATATGGCATTAGCATATTTTACAAAAAGTCATAAGAAATAAAATTTTTTTTGATCAAAACTAAAATATCATCGACATCATTGAAGAAGAAGTACCTTATCAGATGAAAATATGCCATCTTGCAGATGATCAAAACTAATATTTTACGAAAGTCGTAAGAAATACAATTTTTTTGATCAAATCTAAAATATCCTCGAAATCATTGAAAATGAAAAACCTTATAAGACGAAAATATGCCTTATCTAATAAGAGACATTAACATTTCTTTAATTGCATAAATTGGCGGCATTTTATTCAGAATTAATAGTTCTTTACATGGACAAAATATTCGTTTAATTTTTTCTCATTAAATTAGAATTATAGAAAAGTACTTTTCGAAAAGAATCGGCAGTAGGACGGAAACGTGTTGACCACCGATTAGTTTTTTGCTAATAACTCTTGCATCCTTCGACCGACTTCTTCGACTAAGAGCTCGATGGAAAGCTTATCTGTTCCTCTTTCAGATGCCATTAGCATATTTTACGCAAAGTCATAAGAAATACAGTTTTTTTGATCAAAACTAAAATATCCTCGAAATCATTGAAGAAGAAGTACCTTATCGGACGAAAATATGCCTTATCTAATAAGAGACATTTAAATTTTTTTAATTGCATAAATGGGCGGCATTTTATTCAGAATTAATAGTTTTTTACATGGACAAAAAATTCGTTTAATTTTTTCCCATTAAATACTAGAATTATAGAAAAGTACTTTGCGAAAAGAATCGGCAGTAGGACGGAAACGTGTTGACCACCGATTAGTTTTGTGCTAATAACTCTTGCATCCTTCGACCGACTTCTTCGATTAAGAGCTCGATGGAAAGCTTATCTGTTCCTCTTTCAGATGCATTAACATATTTTACGAAAATTCATAAGAAATAAAATTTTTTTGATCAAAACTAAAATATCATCGAAAAAGAAGTAGCTTATCAGACGAAAATATGCCTTATCTAATAAGAGACATTAAAATTTTTTTAATTACATAAATGGGCGGCATTTTATTCAGAATTAATAGTTTTTTACATGGACAAAAAATTCGTTTAATTTTTTCCCATTAATTCTAGAATTATAGAAAAGTACTTTTCGAAAAGAATAGGCAGTAGGACGGAATCGTGTTGACCACCGATTAAATTTTTGCTAATATTTCTTGCATCCTTCGACCGACTTCTTCGACGAAGAGCTCGATGGAAAGCTTATCTCTTCCTCTTTCAGATCAGGCATGAACATATTTTACGAAGAGTCGTAAGAAATAAAATTTTTTTTTGATCAAAACTAAAATATCCTCGAAATCATTGAAGAAGAAGTACCTTATCAGACGAAAATATGCCATCTTTCAGATGATCAAAACTAATATTTTACGAAAGTTGTAAGAAATACAATTTTTTTGATCAAATCCAAAATATCCTCGAAATCATTGAAAATGAAATACCTTATAAGACGAAAATATGCCTTATCTAATAAGAAACATTTAAATTTTTTTAATTGCATGCATGGGCGGCATTTTATTCAGAATTAATAGTTTTTTACATGGACAAAAAATTCGTTTAATTTTTTCCCATTAAATACTAGAATTATAGAAAAGTACTCTGCGAAAAGAATCGGCAGTAGGACAGATCGTGTTGACCACCGATTAGTTTTTTGTTTATAACTCTTGCGTCCTTCGACCGACTTCTTCGACTAAGAGCTCGATGGAAAGCTTATCTATTCCTCTTTCATATGGCATTAACATATTTCACGAAAAGTCATAAGAAATAAAATTTTTTTGATCAAAACTAAAATATCCTCGACATCATTGAAGAAGAGCACATTATCAGACGAAAATATGCCTTATCTAATATGAGACATTTTAATTTTTTTAATTGCATAAATGGGTGGCATTTTATTCAGAATTAATAGTTTTTTACATGGACAAAAAATTCGTTTAATTTTTTCCCATTAATTCTAGAATTATAGAAAAGTACTTTGCGAAAAGAATCGGCAGTAGGACGGAAACGTGTTGACCACCGATTAGTTTTGTGCGAATAACTCTTGCATGCTTCGACCGACTTCTTCGACGAAGAGCTCGATGGAAAGCTTATCTCTTCCTCTTTCAGATCAGGCATGAACATATTTTACGAAAAGTCATAAGAAATAAAATTTTTTTGATCAAAACTAAAATATCATCGAAATAATTGAAAAAGAAGTAGCTTATCAGACGAAAATATGCCTTATCTAATAAGAGACATTAAAATTTTTTTAATTACATAAATGGGCGGCATTTTATTCAGAATTAACAGTTTTTTACATGGACAAAAAATTCGTTTAATTTTTTCCCATTAATTCTAGAATTATAGAAAAGTACTTTGCGAAAAGAATCGGCAGTAGGACGGAAACGTGTTGACCACCGATTAGTTTTGTGCGAATATTTCTTGCATCCTTCGACCGACTTCTTCGACTAAGAGCTCGATGGAAAGCTTATCTGTTCCTCTTTCAGATGGCATTAACATATTTTACGAAAAGTCGTAAGAAATAAATTTTTTTTTTAACAAAACTAAAATATCCTCGAAATCATTGAAAAAGAAGTAGCTTATGAGACGAAAATATGCCTCATCTTATAAGAGACATATAAATATTTTTAATTGCATAAATGGGCGGTATTTTATTTAGAATTAATAGTTTTTTAAATGGACAGAATTAATAGTTTTTTACATGGACAAAAAATTCGCTTAATATTTGTCCATTAAATACTGGAACGATAGAAAAGTACTTTGAGAAAAGAATCGGCAGTAGGACGGTATCGTGTTGACCACCCATTAGTTTTTTGCTAATAACTCTTGCATCCTTCGACCGACTTCTTCGACAAAGAGCTCGATGGAAAGCTTATCTGTTCGTCTTTCAGATGGCATTAACATATTTTACGAAAAGTCATAAGAAATAAAATTTTTTTCATCAAAACTAAAATATCCTCGAAATCATTGAAAAAGAAGTACCTTATCAGACGAAAATACGCCTTATCTAATAAGAGACATTTAAATTTTTTTAATTGCATAAATGGACGGCATTTTATTCACAATTAATAGTTTTTTACATGGACAAAAAATTCGTTTAATTTTTTCCCATTAAATACTAGAATTATAGAAAAGTACTCTGCGAAAAGAATCGGCAGTAGGAAAGATCGTGTTGACCACCGATTAGTTTTTTGCTAATAACTCTTGCGTCCTTCGACCGACTTCTTCGACTAAGAGCTCGATGGAAAGCTTATCTATTCCTCTTTCATATGGCATTAACATATTTCACGAAAAGTCATAAGAAATAAAATTTTTTTGATCAAAACTAAAATATCCTCGACATCATTGAAGAAGAAGCACATTATCAGACGAAAATATGCCTCATCTAATATGAGACATTTTAATTTTTTTAATTGCATAAATGGGTGGCATTTTATTAAGAATTAATAGTTTTTTACATGGACAAAAAATTCGTTTAATTTTTTCCCATTAATTCTAGAATGATAGAAAAGTACTTTGCAAAAAGAATAGGCAGTAGGACGGAATCGTGTTGACCACCGATTAAATTTTTGCTAATATTTTTTGCATCCTTTGACCGACTTCTTCGACTAAGAGCTCGATGGAAAGCTAATCTGTTCCTCTTTCAGATGGCATTGACATATTTTACGAAAAGTCGTAAGAAATAAATTTTTTTTTGATCAAAACTAAAATATCCTCGAAATCATTGAAAGAGAAGTAGCTTATGAGACGAAAATATGCCTCATCTTATAAGAGACATATAAATTTTTTTAATTGCATAAATGGGCGGTATTTTATTCAGAATTAATAGTTTTTTAAATGGACAGAATTAAAAGTTTTTTACATGGACAAAAAATTCGCTTAATATTTGTCCATTAAGTACTAGAACGAGAGAAAAGTACTTTGAGAAAAGAATCGGCAGTAGGACGGAATCGTGTTGACCACCGATTAGTTTTTTGCTAATAACTCTTGCATCTTTCGACCGACTTCTTCGACTAAAAGCTCGATGGAAAGCTTATCTATTCCTCTTTCATATGGCATTAACATATTTCACGAAAAGTCGTAAGAAATAAATTTTTTTTTGATCAAAACTAAAATATCCTCGAAATCATTGAAAGAGAAGTAGCTTATGAGACGAAAATATGCCTCATCTTATAAGAGACATATAAATTTTTTTAATTGCATAAATGGGCGGTATTTTTTTCAGAATTAATAGTTTTTTAAATGGACAGAATTAATAGTTTTTTACATGGACAAAAAATTCGCTTAATATTTGTCCATTAAGTACTAGAACGATAGAAAAGTACTTTGAGAAAAGAATCGGCAGTAGGACGGAATCGTGTTGACCACCGATTAGTTTTTTGCTAATAACTCTTGCATCCTTTGACCGACTTCTTCGACTAAGAGCTCGATGGAAAGCTTATCTGTTCCTCTTTCAGATGGCAATAACATATTTTACGAAAAGTCGTAAGAAATAAATTTTTTTTTGATCAAAACTAAAATATCCTCGAAATCATTGAAAAAAAAGAAGTAGCTTATGAGACGAAAATATGCCTCATCTTATAAGAGACATATAAATTTTTTTAATTGCATAAATGGGCGGTATTTTATTCAGAATTAATAGTTTTTTAAATGGACAGAATTAATAGTTTTTTACATGGACAAAAAATTCGCTTAATATTTGTCCATTAAGTACTAGAACGATAGAAAAGTACTTTGAGAAAAGAATCGGCAGTAGGACGGAATCGTGTTGACCACCGATTAGTTTTTTGCTAATAACTCTTGCATCCTTTGACCGACTTCTTCGACTAAGAGCTCGATGGAAAGCATATCTGTTCCTCTTTCAGATGGCAATAACATATTTTACGAAAAGTCGTAAGAAATAAATTTTTTTTTGATCAAAACTAAAATATCCTCGAAATCATTGAAAAAGAAGTAGCTTAAGAGACGAAAATATGCCTCATCTTATAAGAGACATATAAATTTTTTTAATTGCATAAATGGGCGGTATTTTATTCAGAATTAATAGTTTTTTAAATGGACAGAATTAATAGTTTTTTACATGGACAACAAATTCGCTTAATATTTGTCCATTAAATACTAGAACGATAGAAAAGTACTTTGAGAAAAGAATCGGCAGTAGGACGGAATCGTGTTGACCACCGATTAGTTTTTTGCTAATAACTCTTGCATCCTTCGACCGACTTCTTCGACTAAGAGCTCGATGGAAAGCTTATCTGTTCCTCTTTCAGATGGCATTAACATATTTTACGAAAAGTCATAAGAAATAAAATTTTTTTCATCCAAACTAAAATATCCTCGAAATCATTGAAAAAGAAGTACCTTATCAGACGAAAATATGCCTTATCTAATAACTGACATTTAAATTTTTTTAATTGCATAAATGGACGGCAATTTATTCAGAATTAATAGTTTTTTACATGGACAAAAAATTCGTTTAATTTTTTCCCATTAAATACTAGAATTATAGAAAAGTACTCTGCGAAAAGAATCGGCAGTAGGACAGATCGTGTTGACCACCGATTAGTTTTTTGCTAATAACTCTTGCATCCTTCGACCGACTTCTTCGACTAAGAGCTCGATGGAAAGCTTATCTGTTCCTCTTTCAAATGGCATTAACATATTTTACGAAAAGTCGTAACAAATAAAATTTTTTTTGATCAAACCTAAAATATCCTCGACATCATTGAAGAAGAAGTACCTTATCAGATGAAAATATGCCATCTTGCAGATGATCAAAACTAATATTTTACGAAAGTCGTAAGAAATACAATTTTTTTGATCAAATCAAAAATATCCTCGAAATCATTGAAAATGAAACACCTTATAAGACGAAAGTATGACTTATCTAATAAGAGACATTAACATTTCTTTAATTGCATAAATTGGCGGCATTTTATTCAGAATAAATAGTTCTTTACATGGACAAAATATTCGTTTAATTTTTTCTCATTAAATACTAGAATTATAGAAAAGTACTTTTCGAAAAGAATCGGCAATAGGACGGAAACGTGTTGACCACCGATTAGTTTTTTGCTAATAACTCTTGCAACCTTCGACCGACTTCTTCGACTAAGAGCTCGATGGAAAGCTTATCTGTTCGTCTTTCAGATGGTATTAGCATATTTTACGAAAAAACATAAGAAATAAAATTTTTTTGATCAAAACTAAAATATCCTCGAAATCATTGAAGAAGAAGTACCTTATCGGACGAAAATATGCCTTATCTAATAAGAGACATTTAAATTTTTTTAATTGCATAAATGGGCGGCATTTTATTCAGAATTAATAGTTTTTTACATGGACAAAAAATTCGCTTAGTATTTTTCCATTAAATACTAGAATTATAGAAAAGTACTTTGCGAAAAGAATCGACAGTAGGACGGAAACGTGTTGACCACCGATTAGTTTTGTGCTAATAACTCTTGCATCCTTCGACCGACTTCTTCGATTAAGAGCTCGATGGAAAGCTTATCTGTTCCTCTTTCAGATGGCATTAACATATTTTACGAAAAGTCATAAGAAATAAAATTTTTTTGATCAAAACTAAAATATCATCGAAATTATTGAAAAAGAAGTAGCTTATCAGACGAAAATATGCCTTATCTAATAAGAGACATTAAAATTTTTTTAATTACATAAATGGGCGGCATTTTATTCAGAATTAATAGTTTTTTAAATGGACAGAATTAATAGTTTTTTACATGGACAACAAATTCGCTTAATATTTGTCCATTAAATACTAGAAAGTACTTTGAGAAAAGAATCGGCAGTAGGACGGAATCGTGTTGACCACCGATTAGTTTTTTGCTAATAACTCTTGCATCCTTCGACCGACTTCTTCGACTAAGAGCTCGATGGAAAGCTTATCTGTTCGTCTTTCAGATGGCATTAGCATATTTTACAAAAAGTCGTAAGAAATAAAATTTTTTTTGATCAAAACTAAAATATCCTCGAAATCATTGAAAAAGAAGTACCTTATCAGACGAAAATATGCCATCTTTCAGATGATCAAAACTAATATTATACGAAAGTCGTAAGAAATACAATTTTTTTTATCAAATCTAAAATATCCTCGAAATCATTGAAGATGAAGTACCTTATCAGACGAAAATATGCCATCTTTCAGATGATCAAAACTAATATTTTACGAAATTCGTAAGAAATACAATTTTTTTGATCAAATCTAAAATATCCTCGAAATCATTGAAAATGAAATACCTTATAAGACGAAAATATGCCTTATCTAATAAGAAACATTTAAATTTTTTTAATTGCATACATGGGCGGCATTTTATTCAGAATTAATAGTTTTTTACATGGACAAAAAATTCGTTTCATATTTTCCCATTAAATACTAGCATTATAGAAAAGTACTTTGCGAAAAGAATCGGCAGTAGGACGGAATCGTGTTGATCACCGATTCCTCTTTCAGATGGCATTAACTTATTTTACGAAAAGTCATAAGAAATAAAATTTTTTGATCAAAACTAAAATATCCCCGAATTCATTGAAGAAAAAGTACCTTATCAGACGAAAATATGCCTTATCTAATAAGACACATTTAAATTTTTTTAATTGCATAAATGGACGGCATTTTATTCAGAATTAATAGTTTTTTACATGGACAAAAAATGCGCTCAATTTTTTTTCATTAAATACTAGAACTATAGAAAATTACTTTGAGAAAAGAATCGGCAGTAGGACGGAATCGTGTTGACCACCGATTAGTTTTTTGCTAATAACTCTTGCATCCTTCGACCGACTTCTTCGACTTAGAGCTCGATGGAAAGCTTACCTGTTCCTCTTTCAGATGGCATTAACATTTTTTACAAAATGTCATAAGAATTAAAATTTTTTTGATCAAAACAAAAATATTGTCGAAATCATTGAAGAAGAAGTACCTTATCAGACGAAAATATGCCTTATCTAATGAGAGACATATAAATTTTTTTAATTGCATAAATGGACGGCATTTTATTCAGAATTAATGGTTTTTACATGGACAAAAAATTCGCTTAGTATTTTTCCATTAAATACTAGAACGATAGAAAAGTACTTTGAGAAGAGAATCGGCAGTAGGACAGATCGTGTTGACCACCGATTAGTTTTTTGCTAATAACTCTTGCATCCTTTGACCGACTTCTTCGACTAAAAGCTCGATGGAAAGCTTATCTGTTCCTCTTTCAGATGGCATTAACATATTTTACGAAAAGTCGTAAGAAATAAATTTTTTTTTGATCAAAACTAAAATATCCTCGAAATCATTGAAAAAGAAGTAGCTTACGAGACGAAAATATGCCTCATCTTATAAGAAGCATATAAATTTTTTTAATTGCATAAATGGGCGGTATTTTATTCAGAATTAATAGTTTTTTAAATGGACAGAATTAATAGTTTTTTACATGGACAAAAAATTCGCTTAATATTTGTCCATTAAATACTAGAACGATAGAAAAGTACTTTGAGAAAAGAATCGGCAGTAGGACGAAATCGTGTTGACCACCGATTAGTTTTTTGCTAATAACTCTTGCATCCTTCGATCGACTTCTTCGACTAAGAGCTCGATGGAAAGCTTATCTGTTCGTCTTTCAGATGGCATTAACATATTTTACGAAAAGTCATAAGAAATAAAATTTTTTTCATCAAAACTAAAATATCCTCGAAATCATTGAAAAAGAAGTACCTTATCAGACGAAAATATGCCTTATCCAATAAGAGACATTTAAATTTTTTTAATTGCATAAATGGACGGCATTTTATTCAGAATTAATAGTTTTTTACATGGACAAAAAATTCGTTTAATTTTTTCCCATTAAATACTAGAATTATAGAAAAGTACTCTGCGAAAAGAATCGGCAGTAGGACAGATCGTGTTGACCACCGATTAGTTTTTTGCTAATAACTCTTGCGTCCTTCGACCGACTTCTTCGACTAAGAGCTCGATGGAAAGCTTATCTGTTCGTCTTTCAGATGGCATTAGCATATTTTACAAAAAGTCGTAAGAAATAAATTTTTTTTTTGATCAAAACTAAAATATCCTCGAAATCATTGAAAAAGAAGTACCTTATCACACGAAAATATGCCTTATCCAATAAGAGACATTTAAATTTTTTTAATTGCATAAATGGACGGCATTTTATTCAGAATTAATAGTTCTTTACATGGACAAAATATTCGTTTAATATTTTCTCATTAAATACTAGAATTATAGAAAAGTGCTTTTCGAAAAGAATCGGCAGTAGGACGGAAACGTGTTGACCAGCGATTAGTTTTTTGCTAATAACTCTTGCATCCTTCGACCGACTTCTTCGACTAAGAGCTCGATGGAAAGCTTATCTGTTCCTCTTTCAGATGGCATTAGCATATTTTACAAAAAGTCGTAAGAAATAAAATTTTTTTTGATCAAAACTAAAATATACTCGACATCATTGAAGAAGAAGTACCTTATCAGATGAAAATATGCCATCTTGCAGATGATCAAAACTAATATTTTACGAAAGTCTTAAGAAATACAATTTTTTTGATCAAATCTAAAATATCTTCGAAATCATTGAAGAAGAAGTACCTTATCAGACGAAAATATGCCATCTTTCAGATGATCAAAACTAATATTTTACGAAAGTCATAAGAAATACAATTTTCTTGATCAAATCTAAAATATCCTCGAAATCATTAAAAATGAAATACCTTATAAGACGAAAATATGCATTATCTAATAAGAGACATTAACATTTTTTTAATTGCATAAATTGGCGGCATTTTATTCAGAATTAATAGTTTTTTACATGGACAAAAAATTCGTTTAATTTTTTCCCATTAAATACTAGAATTATAGAAAAGTACTTTGCGAAAAGAATCGGTAGTAGGACGGAAACGTGTTGACCACCGATTAGTCTTGTGCTAATAACTCTTACATCTTTCGACCGACTTCTTCGACTAAGAGCTCGACAGAAAGCTTATCTGTTCCTCTTTCAGATGGCATTAACATATTTTACGAAAAGTCGTAAGAAATAAAATTTTTTTGATCAAAACTAAGATATCTTCGAAATCATTGAAGAAGAAGTACCTTATCAGACGAAAATATGCCATCTTTCAGATGATCAAAACTAATATTTTACGAAAATCGTAAGAAATACAATTTTTTTGATCAAATCTAAAATATCTTCGAAATCATTGAAGAAGAAGTACCTTATCAGACGAAAATATGCCATCTTTCTGATGATCAAAACTAATATTTTACGAAAGTCGTAAGAAATACAATTTTTTTGATCAAATCTAAAATATCCTCGAAATCATTGAAGAAGAAGTACCTTATCAGACGAAAATATGCCATCTTTCAGATGATCAAAACTAATATTTTACGAGAGTCGTAAGAAATACAATTGTTTTGATCAAATCTAAAATATCCTCGAAATCATTGAAGAAGA
The DNA here is from genome assembly GCA_034638295.1 of Phortica okadai. Taxonomy (NCBI): domain Eukaryota; kingdom Metazoa; phylum Arthropoda; class Insecta; order Diptera; family Drosophilidae; genus Phortica; species Phortica okadai. The sequence continues at coordinate 23,662,188 of CM067850.1, read as the reverse complement.
ACTACTTTATCAGACGAAAATATGCCTTATCTAATAAGAAACATTAAAATTTTTTTAATTGCATAAATGGGCGGCATTTTATTCAGAATTAATAGTTTTTTACATGGACAAAAAATTCATTTAATTTTTTCCCATTAAATACTAGAATTATAGAAAAGTACTTTGCGAAAAGAATCGGTAGTAGGACGGAAACGTGTTGACCACCGATTAGTCTTGTGCTAATAACTCTTGCATCCTTCGACCGACTTCTTCGACGAAGAGCTCAATGGAAAGCTTATATCTTCCTCTTTCAGATCAGGCATTAACATATTTTACGAAAAGTTGTAAGAAATAAAATTTTTTTTGATCAAAACTAAAATATCCCCGACATTATGAAGAAGAAGTACCTTATTAGACGAAAGTATGCCTTATCTAATAAGAGACATTTACATTTTTTTAATTGCATAAATGGGCGACATTTTATTCAGAATTAATAGTTTTTTACATGGACAAAAAATTCGTTTAATTTTTTCCCATTAATTCTAGAATTATAGAAAAGTACTTTGCGAAAAGAATCGGCAGTAGGACGGAATCGTGTTGACCACCGATTAGTTTTTTGCTAATATTTCTTGCATCCTTCGACCGACTTCTTCGACGAAGAGCTCGATGGAAAGCTTATCTCTTCCTCTTTCAAAAGTCGTAAGAAATAAAATTTTTTTTGATCAAAACTAAAATATCCTCGACATCATTGAAGAAGAAGTACCTTATCAGACGAAAATATGCCATCTTTCAGATGATCAAAACTAATATTATACGAAAGTCGTAGGAAATACAATTTTTTTGATCAAATCTAAAATATCATCGAAATCATTGAAGAAGAAGTACCTTATCAGACGAAAATATGCCATCTTTCAGATGATCAAAACTAATATTTTACGAGAGTCGTAAGAAATACAATTTTTTTGATCAAATCTAAAATATCCTCGAAATCATTGAAAATGAAATACCTTATAAGACGAAAATATGCCTTATCTAATAAGAAACATTTAAATTTTTTTAATTGCATACTTGGGCGGCATTTTATTCAGAATTAATAGTTTTTTACATGGACAAAAAATTCGTTTAATATTTTCCCATTAAATACTAGAATTATAGAAAAGTACTTTGCGAAAAGAATCGGCAGTAGGACGGAATCGTGTTGATCACCGATTAGTTTTTTGCTAATAACTCTTGCATCCTTCGACCGACTTCTTCGACTAAGAGCTCGATGGAAAGCTTACCTGTTCCTCTTTCAGATGGCATTAACATATTTTACGAAAAGTCATAAGAATTAAAATTTTTTTGATCAAAACTAAAATATTGTCGAAATCATTGAAGAAGAAGTACCTTATCAGACGAAAATATGCCTTATCTAATGAGAGACATTTAAATTTTTTTAATTGCATAAATGGACGGCATTTTATTCAGAATTAATAGTTTTTTACATGGACAAAAAATTCGCTTATTATTTTTCCATTAAATACTAGAACGATAGAAAAGTACTTTGAGAAGAGAATCGGCAGTAGGACGGAATCGTGTTGACCACCGATTAGTTTTTTGCTAATAACTCTTGCATCCTTCGACCGACTTCTTTGACTTAGAGCTCGATGGAAAGCTTATCTGTTCCTCTTTCAGATGGCATCAACATATTTTAACATAAGAAATAAAATTTTTTGATCAAAACTAAAATATCCCCGAATTTATTGAAGACAAAGTACCTTATCAGACGAAAATATGCCTTATCTAATAACAGACATTTAAATTTTTTTAATTGCATAAATGGACGGCATTTTATTCAGAATTAATAGTTTTTTACATGGACAAAAAATTCGCTTAATTTTTTTTCATTAAATACTAGAACTATAGCAAAGTACTTTGAGAAAAGAATCGGCAGTGGGACGGAATCGTGTTGACCACCGATTAGTTTTGTGCTAACAACTCTTGCATCCTTCGACCGACTTCTTTGACTTAGAGCTCGATGGAAAGCTTACCTGTTCCTCTTTCAGATGGCATTAACATATTTTACGAAAAGTCATAAGAATTAAAATTTTTTTGATCAAAACTAAAATATTGTCGAAATCATTGAAGAAGAAGTACCTTATCAGACGAAAATATGCCTTATCTAATGAGAGACATTTAAATTTTTTTAATTGCATAAATGGACGGCATTTTATTCAGAATTAATAGTTTTTTAAATTAATAATAGTTTTTTACATGAACAAAAAATTCGCTTAATATTTGTCCATTAAATACTAGAACGATAGAAAAGTACTTTGAGAAAAGAATCGGCAGTAGGACGAAATCGTGTTGACCACCGATTAGTTTTTTGCTAATAACTCTTGCATCCTTCGACCGACTTCTTCGACTAAGAACTCGATGGAAAGCTTATCTGTTCGTCTTTCAGATGGCATTAACATATTTTACGAAAAGTCATAAGAAATAAAATTTTTTTCATCAAAACTAAAATATCCTGGAAATCATTGAAAAAGAAGTACCTTATCAGACGAAAATATGCCTTATCTAATAAGAGACATTTAAATTTTTTTAATTGCATAAATGGACGGCATTTTATTCAGAATTAATAGTTTTTTACATGGACAAAAAATTCGTTTAATTTTTTCCCATTAAATACTAGAATTATAGAAAAGTACTCTGCGAAAAGAATCGGCAGTAGGACAGATCGTGTTGACCACCGATTATTTTTTGCTAATAACTCTTGCGTCCTTCGACCGACTTCTTCGACTAAGAGCTCGATGGAAAGCTTATCTATTCCTCTTTCATATGGCATATTTCACGAGAAGTCATAAGAAATAAAATTTTTTTGATCAAAACTAAAATATCCTCGACATCATTGAAGAAGAAGCACCTTATCAGACGAAAATAAGCCTTATCTAATATGAGACATTAACATTTCTTTAATTGCATAAATGGGTGGCATTTTATTCAGAACTAATAGTTTTTTACATGGACAAAAAATTCGTTTAATTTTTTCCCATTAAATACTAGAATTATAAAAAAGTACTTTGCGAAAAGAATCGGTAGTAGGACGGAAACGTGTTGACCACCGATGAGTATTGTGCTAATAACTCTTGCATCCTTCGACCGACTTCCTCGACTAAGAGCTCGATGGAAAGCTTATCTGTTCCTATTTCAGATGGCATTAACATATTTTACGAAAAGCCATAAGAAATAAAATTTTTTTGATCAAAACTAAAATATCATCGAAATCATTGAAGAAGAAGTACCTTATCAGACGAAAATATGCCTTATCTAATAAGAGACATTTAAATTTTTTTAATTGCATAAATGGGCGGCATTTTATTCAGAATTAATAGTTCTTTACATGGACAAAATATTCGTTCAATATTTTCTCATTAAATACTAGAATTATAGAAAAGTGCTTTTCGAAAAGAATCGGCAGTAGGACGGAAACGTGTTGACCACCGATTAGTTTTTTGCTAATAACTCTTGCATCCTTCAACCGACTTCTTCGACTAAGAGCTCGATGGAAAGCTTATCTGTTCCTCTTTCAGATGGCATTAGCATATTTTACGAAAAGTCGTAAGAAATAAAATTTTTTTTGATCAAAACTAAAATATCCTCGAAATCATTGAAAAAGAAGTATCTTATCAGACGAAAATATGCCTTATCTAATAAGAGACATTTAAATTTTTTTAATTGCATAAATGGGTGGCATTTTATTCAGAATTATTAGTTTTTTACATGGACAAAAAATTCGTTTAATTTTTTCCCATTAAATACTAGAATTATAGAAAAGTACTTTACGAAAAGAATCGGCAGTAGGACGGAATCGTGTTGACCACCGATTAGTTTTGTGCTAATAAGTCTTGCATTCTTTGACCGATTTCTTCGACTAAGAGCTCGATGGAAAGCTTATCTGTTCCTCTTTCAGATGGCATTAACATATTTTACGAAAAGTCATAAGAAATAAAATTTTTTTGATCAAAACTAAAATATCCTCGAAATCATTGAAGAAGAAGTACCTTATCAGACGAAAATATGCCTTATCTAATAAGAGACATTTAAATTTTTTTAATTGCATAAATGGGCGGCATTTTATTCAGAATTAATAGTTTTTTACATGGACATTAAATTCGTTTAATTTTTTCCCATTAAATACTAGAATTATAGAAAAGTACTCTGCGAAAAGAATCGGCAGTAGGACAGATCGTGTTGACCACCGATTATTTTTTGCTAATAACTCTTGCGTCCTTCGACCGACTTCTTCGACTAAGAGCTCGATGGAAAGCTTATCTATTCCTCTTTCATATGGCATTAACATATTTCACGAGAAGTCATAAGAAATAAAATTTTTTTGATCAAAACTAAAATATCCTCGACATCATTGAAGAAGAAGCACCTTATCAGACGAAAATAAGCCTCATCTAATATGAGACATTAACATTTCTTTAATTGCATAAATGGGTGGCATTTTATTCAGAATTAATAGCTTTTTACATGGACAAAAAATTCGTTTAATTTTTTCCCATTAAATACTAGAATTATAGAAAAGTACTTTTCGAAAAGAATCGGCAGTAGGACGGAAACGTGTTGACCACCGATTAGTTTTTTGCTAATAACTCTTGCATCCTTCGACCGACTTCTTCGACTAAGAGCTCGATGGAAAGCTTATCTGTTCCTCTTTCAGATGGCATTAGCATATTTTACGAAAAGTCGTAAGAAATAAAATTTTTTTTGATCAAAACTAAAATATCCTCGAAATCATTGAAAAAGAAGTATCTTATCAGACGAAAATATGCCTTATCTAATAAGAGACATTTAAATTTTTTTAATTGCATAAATGGGTGGCATTTTATTCAGAATTATTAGTTTTTTACATGGACAAAAAATTCGTTTAATTTTTTCCCATTAAATACTAGAATTATAGAAAAGTACTTTACGAAAAGAATCGGCAGTAGGACGGAATCGTGTTGACCACCGATTAGTTTTGTGCTAATAAGTCTTGCATTCTTTGACCGATTTCTTCGACTAAGAGCTCGATGGAAAGCTTATCTGTTCCTCTTTCAGATGGCATTAATATATTTTACGAAAAGTCATAAGAAATAAAATTATTTTGATCAAAACTAAAATATCCTCGAAATCATTGAAAAAGAAGTACCTTATCAGACGAAAATATGCCTTATCTAATATGAGACATTAACATTTCTTTAATTGCATAAATGGGTGGCATTTTATTCAGAATTAATAGTTTTTTACATGGACAAAAAATTCGTTTAATTTTTTCCCATTAAATACTAGAATTATAGAAAAGTACTTTTCGAAAAGAATCGGCAGTAGGACGGAAACGTGTTGACCACCGATTAGTTTTTTGCTAATAACTCTTGCATCCTTCGACCGATTTCTTCGACTAAGAGCTCGATGGAAAGCTTATCTGTTCCTCTTTCAGATGGCATTAGCATATTTTACGAAAAGTCGTAAGAAATAAAATTTTTTTTTGATCAAAACTAAAATATCCTCGAAATCATTGAAAAAGAAGTATCTTATCAGACGAAAATATGCCTTATCTAATAAGAGACATTTAAATTTTTTTAATTGCATAAATGGGTGGCATTTTATTCAGAATTATTAGTTTTTTACATGGACAAAAAATTCGTTTAATTTTTTCCCATTAAATACTAGAATTATAGAAAAGTACTTTACGAAAAGAATCGGCAGTAGGACGGAATCGTGTTGACCACCGATTAGTTTTGTGCTAATAAGTCTTGCATTCTTTGACCGATTTCTTCGACTAAGAGCTCGATGGAAAGCTTATCTGTTCCTCTTTCAGATGGCATTAATATATTTTACGAAAAGTCATAAGAAATAAAATTTTTTTGATCAAAACTAAAATATCCTCGAAATCATTGATAAAGAAGTACCTTATCAGACGAAAATATGCCTTATCTAATAAGAGACATTTAAATTTTTTTAATTGCATAAATGGGCGGCATTTTATTCAGAATTAAGGGGCACAACTAGTGTAACGGCTTAAAAAAACCGTGATTTTTGGGAATTTTTATTAAAAAAAATACTTTATCAATTATTTCAAAATTTTAAGAATATATTCATACATGTTTTAAGAATATACAGTGAAATTTTGGAAGAAAAAAATTAAATATTTTTTAAGTTATAGTCGATCTCCAACGGCGCGAAAAAAAAGGTCCTTCACTGCTGCAGTGATTCCGGCCTTCTCCGTGGATGAAATCAAAATAGGAAAAATTCTCGTTAAACTAGATAATATTGTCTGTACAATGACCTTCGATAAAAAAAACCAGTAAGGGCGGTATAGTTGAGTATTCTCAACTATATAATACCCTGTACACACACCTATGTTGATAACACGTTAAACATTCGCCGACAGCAAAAGCAGTGTACCACAATATGGTTTGTGTATTTGCTAATAGTGAGGCAGGGCTCACAGTGCAATGTTGCCATTAGATGGCGCTTTAGTACGGGTTTTGTTACAAAGCATTGCTGCAAAATTTTAGTGTGTTGGTCCTTGCCGGGAAAGTGGTAGTTTGTTGTATGCAGTTTTAACCAGTAAGGGCGGTATAGTTGAGTATTCTCAACTATATAATACCCTGTACACACACCTATGTTGATAACACGTTAAACATTCGCTGACAGCAAAAGCAGTGTACCACGATATGGTTTGTGTATTTGCTAATAGTGAGGCAGGGCTCACAGTGCAATGTTGCCATTAGATGGCGCTTTAGTAAGGGTTTTGTTACAAAGCATTGCTGCAAAATTTTAGTGTGTTGGTCTTTGCGGGGAAAGTGGTAGTTTGTTGTATGCAGTTTTAAAAAGGTATGTTATCTGAGTTTGCATACAAAATTTCAGCATTGTATTCTTTATACTTTAGGAGATACAGCAATTTTAAGAAAAAAATGACCATTTGTTGTGCTCGATGGGCGGGAAGTAATGGGCGTGGCAAAAATTCCTTTAAACTTCATCTAGTGTTCGACCACACGAGACTATCTTCCAAATTTCGAGTCTCTAGCTTTAATAGTTTTCGCAGTGTTAAGTACGGTTTTTGTTACAAATAGGATAAAGCAGTGTTCAAAGCGCAATTTATGCCAAATTTTAACTTGTTTGTCTTTGCGTTGTCACACAGCGTTAAAAATGAAAGTTTGTGGTATGCAGTTTTAAAAAGATATGTTTACTGAGTTGGCATACAAAATTTCAGCATTGTATCTATTATAGTTTAGGAGATACAGCAATTTTAAGAAAACAACTTTTTGAGGGGAAACGAAGGGGAGGGGGGAAAAATGTGGTATGCAGTTTTGTAGAGCTATACATACTGAGTCTACATACTCATTTTCATGTTTCTAACTCATCAGGTTTTCGAGCTACAGCCTTTTGAAAAAATGGGTGGTGCTCGATGGGCGGGAAGGAGTGGGCGTGGCAAAAAATCCTTCAAACTTGATCTAGCGTTTGAGCTCACGAGTCTATCCACCAAATTTCAAGTCTCTAGCTCTTATAGTTTTCGAGAACCATTGGTGAGGACGGACGGACGGACGGACGGACGGACGGACAGACAGGGCTATATCAATTCGTCTTGTCATCCTGATCAAGAATATATATACTTTATAGGGTCCCCCTCCCCTCCTTCTATGCGTTACATACAAACCGTCTCAAACAAACTTAATATACCCTGATACACAGTGTGTGTACAGGGTATAAAAAGGTATGTTATCTGAGTTTGCATACAAAATTTCAGCATTGTATTCTTTCTACTTTAGGAGATACAGCAATTTTAAGAAAAAAATGACTTTTTGTTGTGCTCGATGGGCGGGAAGGAATGGGCGTGGCAAAAATTCCTTCAAACTTCATCTAGTGTTCGACCACACGAGACTATCTTCCAAATTTCAAGTCTCTAGCTTTAATAGTTTTCGCAGTGTTAAGTACGGTTTTTGTTACAAATAGGATAAAGCAGTGTTCAAAGCGCAATTTATGCCAAATTTCAACTTGTTTGTCTTTGCGTTGTCACACAGCGTTAAAAATGAAAGTTTGTGGTATGCAGTTTTGCGTTGTCTTTGCGTTGTCACACAGCGTTAAAAATGAAAGTTTGTGGTATGCAGTTTTAAAAAGGTATGTTTACTGAGTTTGCATACAAAATTTCAGCATTGTATCTATTTTAGTTTAGGAGATACAGCAATTTTAAGAAAACAACTTTTTGAGGGGAAACGAAGGGGAGGGGAAAAAAATGTGGTATGCAGTTTTGTAGAGCTATACATACTGAGTCTACATACTCATTTTCATGTTTCAAACTCATCAGGTTTTCGAGCTACAGCCTTTTGAAAAAATGAGTGGGCGTGGCAAAAAATCCTTCAAACGTGATCTAGCGTTTGACCTCACGAGTCTATCCACCAAATTTCAAGTCTCTAGCTCTTATAGTTTTCGAGAACCATTGGTGAGGACGGACGGACGGACGGACGGATGGACGGACAGACAGGGCTATATAAATTCGTCTTGTCATCCTGATCAAGAATATATATACTTTATAGGGTCCCCCTCCCCTCCTTCTATGCGTTACATACAAACCGTCTCAAACAAACTTAATATACCCTGATACACAGTGTGTGTACAGGGTATAAAAATCAAAAATTGACAATATGGCGGCGTTTTAAAAAAAAATAGACGAATTTCACCCAAAATTTTGGTCGTTTTTGGCCTGCCAAAATTCGATTTTTGATCAGTTCAAAAAATCGATAGGTCATTGTACGGAGAACTATATATAGAACATGTAAAAAAAATTCGATAGTGATCGGATCATTTGTTTTTGAGTAATCACTGCAGCAAATTCGGAAAATGCTGTTTCGAGAAAACACGTTTAAAGATAAAATGAGACTCTAGATGCTGCCGACCGGCTGCTCTTTAAATTGCGATAACTCAAAAACTATTTGAGATATCGATTTGAAATTTTAATATGTTATTTTTAAAGGTGTACTCTACCGAAATATGAAAAAAAAAAATCGATTTTTTTTTTATTTCACACTAGTTGTGCCCCTTAATAATTTTTTACATGGACAAAAAATTCGTTTTATTTTTTCCCATTAAATACTAGAATTATAGAAAAGTACTTTGCGAAAAGAATCGGCAGTAGGACGGAAACGTGTTGACCACCGATTAGTTTTTTGCTAATAACTCTTGCATCCTTCGACCGACTTCTTCGACTAAGAGCTCGATGGAAAGCTTATCTGTTCCTCTTTCAGATGGCATTAACATATTTTACGAAAAGTCGTAAGAAATAAAATTTTTTTTGATCAAAACTAAAATATCCTCGAAATCATTGAAAAAGAAGTATCTTATCAGACGAAAATATGCCTTATCTAATAAGAGACATTTAAATTTTTTTAATTGCATAAATGGGCGGCATTTTATTCAGAATTATTAGTTTTTTACATGGACAACAAATTCGTTTAATTTTTTCCCATTAAATACTAGAATTATAGAAAAGTACTTTACGAAAAGAATCGGTAGTAGGACGGAATCGTGTTGACCACCGATTAGTTTTGTGCTAATAAGTCTTGCATTCTTTGACCGATTTCTTCGACTAAGAGCTCGATGGAAAGCTTATCTGTTCCTCTTTCAGATGGCATTAACATATTTTACGAAAAGTCGTAAGAAATAAAATTTTTTTTGATGAAAACTAAAATATCCTCGACATCATTGAAGAAGAAGTACCTTATCAGACGAAAATATGCCATCTTTCAGATGATCAAAACTAATATTTTACGAAAATCGTAAGAAATACAATTTTTTTGATCAAATCTAAAATATCTTCGAAATCATTGAAGAAGAAGTACCTTATCAGACGAAAATATGCCATCTTTCAGATGATCAAAACTAATATTTTACGAAAGTCGTAAGAAATACAATTTTTTTGATCAAATTTAAAATATCCTCGAAATCATTGAAAATGAAATACCTTATAAGTCGAAAATATACCTTATCTAATAAGAGACATTAACATTTCTTTAATTGCATAAATTGGCGGCATTTTATTCAGAATTAATAGTTCTTTACATGGACAAAATATTCGTTTAATATTTTCTCATTAAATACTAGAATTATAGAAAAGTACTTTTCGAAAAGAATCGGCAGTAGGACGGAAACGTGTTGACCACCGATTAGTTTTTTGCTAATAACTCTTGCATCCTTCGACCGACTTCTTCGACTAAGAGCTCGATGGAAAGCTTATCTGTTCCTCTTTCAGATGGCATTAGCATATTTTACGAAAAGTCGTAAGAAATAAAATTTTTTTTGATCAAAACTAAAATATCCTTGAAATCATTGAAAAAGAAGTATCTTATCAGACGAAAATATGCCTTATCTAATAAGAGACATTTAAATTTTTTTAATTGCATAAATGGGCGGCATTTTATTCAGAATTATTAGTTTTTTACAGGGACAAAAAATTCGTTTAATTTTTTTCCATTAAATACTAGAACTATAGAAAAGTACTTTGAGAAGAGAATCGGCAGTAGGACGAAATCGTGTTGACCACCGATTAGTGTTTTGCTAATAACTCTTGAATCCTTTGACCGACTTCTTCGACTAAGAGCTCGATGGAAAACTTATCTGTTCCTCTTTCAGATGGCATTAACATATTTTACGAAAAGTCGTAAGAAATAACATTTTTTTTGATCAAAACTAAAATATCCTCGACATCATTGAAGAAGAAGTACCTTATCAGACGAAAATATGCCATCTTTCAGATGATCAAAACTAATATTTTACGAAAATCGTAAGAAATACAATTTTTTTGATCAAATCTAAAATATCTTCGAAATCATTGAAGAAGAAGTACCTTATCAGACGAAAATATGCCATCTTTCAGATGATCAAAACTAATATTTTACGAAAGTCGTAAGAAATACAATTTTTTTGATCAAATCTAAAATATCCTCGAAATCATTGAAAATGAAATACGTTATAAGACGAAAATATGCCTTATCTAATAAGACACATTAACATTTCTTTAATTGCATAAATTGGCGGCATTTTATTCAGAATAAATAGCTTTTACATGGACAAAAAATTCGTTTAATTTTTTCCCATTAAATACTAGAATTATAGAAAAGTACTTTACGAAAAGAATCGGCAGTAGGACGAAATCGTGTTGACCACCGATTAGTTTTGTGCTAATAAGTCTTGCATTCTTTGACCGATTTCTTCGACTAAGAGCTCGATGGAAAGCTTATCTGTTCCTCTTTCAGATGGCATTAACATATTTTACGAAAAGTCATAAGAAATAAAATTTTTTTGATCAAAACTAAAATATCCTCGAAATCATTGAAGAAGAAGTACCTTATCAGACGAAAATATTCCTTATCTAATAAGAGACATTTAAATTTTTTTAATTGCATAAATGGGCGGCATTTTATTCAGAATTAAGGGGCACAACTAGTGTAACGGCTTAAAAAAAACGTGATTTTTGGAAATTTTTATTAAAAAAAATACTTTATCAATTATTTCAAAATTTTAAGAATATATTCATACATGCTTTAAGAATATACAGTGAAGTTTTGGAAGAAAAAAATTAAATATTTTTTAAGTTATAGTCGATCTCCAACGGCGCGAAAAAAAAGGTCCTTCACTGCTGCAGTGATTCCGGCCTTCTCCGTGGATGAAATCAAAATAGGAAAAATTCTCGTTAAACTAGATAATATTGTCTGTACAATGACCTACGATAAAAAAAAACCAGTAAGGGCGGTATAGTTGAGTATTCTCAACTATATAATACCCTGTACACACACCTATGTTGATAACACGATAAACATTCGCCGACAGCAAAAGCAGTGTACCACAATATGGTTTGTGTATTTGCTAATAGTGAGGCAGGGCTCACAGTGCAATGTTGGCATTAGATGGCGCTTTAGTACGGGTTTTGTTACAAAGCATTGCTGCAAAATTTTAGTGTGTTGGTCCTTGCCGGGAAAGTGGTAGTTTGTTGTATGCAGTTTTAAAAAGGTATGTTATCTGAGTTTGCATACAAAATTTCAGCATTGTATTCTTTCTACTTTAGGAGATACAGCAATTTTAAGAAAAAAACCAGTAAGGACGCTATCTTCAGCAAGGCTGAAGCTATAATACTTTTCACGTTGTGTCACTAAAAAACTAAATGAATAGTTTTCATGCCTCCCTAACAACATAACTGTAAGGTTTCAAGTCAATTGGTTAAAAAACAAAAAAGTTTTCCATACAGCGGTTCAAGTTTTGCGATAAGTGGGCGTAGCCATGCCCACTTTTGGTCAAAATAGTTTTCATTCCTCCCTAAGAAGATAACTGTAAGGTTTCAAGTCAATTGGTCAATTTTCGCTAAAAAAAAGGCGTGGGCACGCCCACTTTTGGTCAAAATTGTTTTCATTCCTCCCTAAGAACATAACTGTAAAGTTTCAAGTCAATTGGTTAAAAAACACAAAAGTTTTCCATACAAGGGGTCAAATTTCGCTATAAAAGGGCGTGGCCACGCCCACTTTTGGTCAAAATAGTTTTCATTCCTCCCTAAGAATATAACTGTAAAGTTTCAAGTCAATTCGTTGAAAAACAAAAAAGTTTTCCATACAACGGGTCAATTTTTGCTATAAGTGGGCGTGGCTTCGCCCACTTTTGGTCAACATTGTTTTCATTCCTCCCTAAGAACATAACTGTAAAGTTTCAAGTCAATTGGTTAAAAAACAAAAAAGTTTTCCATACAACGGGTCAAATTTCGCTATAAAAGGGCGTGGCCGCGCCCACTTTTGGTCAAAATTGTTTTCATTCCTCCCTAAGAACATAACTGTAAAGTTTCAAGTCAATTGGTTAAAAAACACAAAAGTTTTCCATACAACGGGTCAAATTTCGCTATAAAAGGGCGTGGCTACGCCCACTTTTGGTCAAAATAGTTTTCATTCCTCCCAAAGAACATAACTGTAAAGTTTCAAGTCAATTCGTTGAAAAACAAAAAAGTTTTCCATACAACGGGTCAATTTTTGCTATAAGTGGGCGTGGCTACGCCCACTTTTGGTCAAAATAGTTTTCATTCCTCCCTAAGAACATAACTGTAAAGTTTGAAGTCAATTGGTTAAAAAACAAAAAAGTTTTCCATACAACGGGTCAATTTTCGCTATAAGTGGGCGTGGCTACGCGTGGCTACGCCCATTTTTGGTCAAAATAGTTTTCATTCCTCCCCAAGAACATATCTTTAAAATTTCAAGTCAATTGGTTGAAAAACAAAAAAGTTGTCCATACAACGACGTGAATATTGCTTCTCTTCCTCTTCTTCATTTTGTATGGGAGCTACCAGTTCCAGATGTCCAATCTCATTGAAACTTTCAGGCATGTAGTCGGACTATGTAGAACTACTATGTTTAAAATTTCAGCACTCTATCATACAAAACAAAAAACTTTTCCATACAACGACTCAAGTTTTGTTCATTTTTCTTCTTCTTTTCGTATGGGGGCTACCAGTTCCAGTGGTACGATATGGCTGGATCCGACAAATGAGTTGATCGCACAAATAAGCAGTCTCTGTGCAAAATTTCAGCTCAATATCTTCAAAACTGTGGGAGGAGATTGTATATATACAGACAGACGGACGGACAGACGGACATGGCTAAATCAACTCGTCTTGTCGTCCTGATCAAGAATATATATACTTTATATAGTCGGAAATGAATATTTCGATCTGTTACAAACTTCAGCACAAAGTTATTATACTATTTCACATACGTGAAAAGTATAATGACTTTTTGTTGTGCTCGATGGGCGGGAAGGAATGGGCGTGGCAAAAATTCCTTCAAACTTCATCTAGTGTTCGACCACACGAGACTATCTTCCAAATTTCAAGTCTCTAGCTTTAATAGTTTTCGCAGTGTTAAGTACGGTTTTTGTTACAAATAGGATAAAGCAGTGTTCAAAGCGCAATTTATGCCAAATTTCAACTTGTTTGTCTTTGCGTTGTCACACAGCGTTAAAAATCAAAGTTTGTGGTATGCAGTTTTAAAAAGGTATGTTTACTGAGTTTGCATACAAAATTTCAGCATTGTATCTATTTTAGTTTAGGAGATACAGCAATTTTAAGAAAACAACTTTTTGAGGGGAAACGAAGGGAAGGGGAAAAAAATGTGGTATGCAGTTTTGTAGAGCTATACATACTGAGTCTACATACTCATTTTCATGTTTCAAACTCATCAGGTTTTCGAGCTACAGCCTTTTGAAAAAATGGGTGGTGCTCGATGGGCGGGAAGGAGTGGGCGTGGCAAAAAATCCTTCAAACTTGATCTAGCGTTTGACCTCACGAGTCTATCCACCAAATTTCAAGTCTCTAGCTCTTATAGTTTTCGAGAACCATTGGTGAGGACGGACGGACGGACGGACGGACGGATGGACGGACAGACAGGGCTATATAAATTCGTCTTGACATCCTGATCAAGAATATATATACTTTATAGGGTCCCCCTCCCCTCCTTCTATGCGTTACATACAAACCGTCTCAAACAAACTTAATATACCCTGATACACAGTGTGTGTACAGGGTATAAAAATCAAAAATTGACAATAAGGCGGCGTTTTAAAAAAAAATAGTCGAATTTCACCCAAAATTTTGGTCGTTTTTGGCCTGCCAAAATTCGATTTTTGATCAGTTCAAAAAATCGATAGGTCATTGTACGGAGAACTATATATAGAACATGTAAAAAAAATTCGATAGTGATCGGATCATTTGTTTTTGAGTAATCACTGCAGCAAATTCGGAAAATGCTGTTTCGAGAAAAACGCGTTTAAAGATAAAATGAGACTCTAGATGCTGCCGACCGGCTGCTCTTTAAATTGCGATAACTCAAAAACTATTTGAGATATCGATTTGAAATTTTAATATGTTATTTTTAAAGGTGTAATCTACCGAAATATGAAAAAAAAAATCGATTTTTTTTTTATTTCACACTAGTTGTGCCCCTTAATAGTTTTTTACATAGACAAAAAATTCGTTTTATTTTTTCCCATTAAATACTAGAATTATAGAAAAGTACTTTGCGAAAAGAATCGCCAGTAGGACGGAATCGTGTTGACCACCGATTAGTTTTGTGCTAATAACTCTTGCATCCTTCGACCGACTTCTTCGACTAAGAGCTCGATGGAAAGCTTATCTGTTCCTCTTTCAGATGGCATTAACATATTTTACGAAAAGTCGTAAGAAATAAAATTTTTTTTGATCAAAACTAAAATATCCTCGACATCATTGAAGAAGAAGTACCTTATCAGACGAAAATATGCCATCTTTCAGATGATCAAAACTAATATTTTACGAAAATCGTAAGAAATACAATTTTTTTGATCAAATCTAAAATATCTTCGAAATCATTGAAGAAGAAGTACCTTATCAGACGAAAATATGCCATCTTTCAGATGATCAAAACTAATATTTTACGAAAGTCGTAAGAAATACAATTTTTTTGATCAAATCTAAAATATCCTCGAAATCATTGAAAATGAAATACCTTATAAGACGAAAATATGCCTTATCTAATAAGAGACATTAACATTTCTTTAATTGCATAAATTGGCGGCATTTTATTCAGAATTAATAGTTTTTAACATGGACAAAAAATTCGTTTAATTTTTTCCCATTAAATACTAGAATTATAGAAAAGTACTTTGCGAAAACAATCGGCAGTAGGACGGAATCGTGTTGACCACCGATTAGTTTTTTGCTAATAACTCTTGCATCCTTTGACCGACTTCTTCGACTAAGAGCTCGATGGAAAGCTTAACTGTTTCTCTTTCAGATGGCATTAACATATTTTACGAAAAGTCATAAGAAATAAAATTTTTTTGATCAAAACTAAAATGTCTTCGAAATCATTGAAGAAGAAGTACCTTATCAGACGAAAATATGCATTATCTAATAAGAAACATTTAAATTTTTTTAATTGCATACATGGACGGCATTTTATTCAGAATTAATAGTTTTTTACATGGACAAAAAATTCGTTTAATATTTTCCCATTAAATACTAGAATTATAGAAAAGCACTTTGCGAAAAGAATCGGCAGTAGGACGGAATTGTGTTGACCACCGATTAGTTTTTTGCTAATAACTCTTGCATCCTTCGACCGACTTCTTCGACTTCGGCTTATCTGTTCGTCTTTCAGATGGCATTAATATATTTTACGAAAAGTCATAAGAAATAAAATTTTTTTTGATCAAAACTAAAATATCCTCGAAATCATTGAAAAAGAAGTAGCTTATCAGACGAAAATATGCCTTATCTTATAAGAGACATTTTAATTTTTTTAATTTCATAAATGGGTGTCATTTTATTCAGAATTAATAGTTTTTTACATGGACAAAAAATTCGTTTAATTTTTTTCCATTAAATACTAGAACTATAGAAAAGTACTTTGAGAAAAGAATCGGCAGTAGGACGGAATCATGTCGACCACCGATAAGTTTTTTGCTAATAACTCTTGCATCCTTCGACCGACTTCTTCGTCTAAGAGCTCGATGGAAAGCTTATCTGTTCCTCTTTCAGATGGCATTAACATATTTCACGAAAATTCATAAGAAATAAAATTTTTTTGATCAAAACTAAAATATCCTCGAAGTCATTGAAAAAGAAGTAGCTTATCAGACGAAAATATGCCTTATCTTATAAGAGATATTTTAATATTTTTAATTTCATAAATGGGTGGCATTTTATTCAGAATTAATAGTTTTTTACATGGACAAAAAATTCGTTTAATTTTTTTCCATTAAATACTAGAACTATAGAAAAGTACTTTGAGAAAAGAATCGGCAGTAGGACGGAATCGTGTTGACCACCGATTAGTTTTTTGCTAATAACTCTTGCATCCTTCGACCGACTTCTTCGACTAAGAGCTCGATGGAAAGCTTTTCTGTTCCTCTTTCAGATGGCATTAACATATTTCACGAAAATTCATAAGAATTAAAATTTTTTTGATCAAAACTAAAATGTCTTCGAAATCATTGAAGAAGAAGTACCTTATCAGACGAAAATATGCCTTATCTAATAAGAAACATTTAAATTTTTTTAATTGCATACATGGACGGCATTTTATTCAGAATTAATAGTTTTTTACATGGACAAAAAATTCGTTTAATATTTTCCCATTAAATACTAGAATTATAGAAAAGTACTTTGCGAAAAGAATCGGCAGTAGGACGGAATCGTGTTGACCACCGATTAGTTTTTTGCTAATAACTCTTGCATCCTTCGACCGACTTCTTCGACTTCGGCTTATCTGTTCGTCTTTCAGATGGCATTAATATATTTTACGAAAAGTCATAAGAAATAAAATTTTTTTTGATCAAAACTAAAATATCCTCGAAATCATTGAAAAAGAAGTAGCTTATCAGACGAAAATATGCCTTATCTTATAAGAGACATTTTAATTTTTTTAATTTCATAAATGGGTGTCATTTTATTCAGAATTAATAGTTTTTTACATGGACAAAAAATTCGTTTAATTTTTTTCCATTAAATACTAGAACTATAGAAAAGTACTTTGAGAAAAGAATCGGCAGTAGGACGGAATCATGTCGACCACCGATAAGTTTTTTGCTAATAACTCTTGCATCCTTCGACCGACTTCTTCGTCTAAGAGCTCGATGGAAAGCTTATCTGTTCCTCTTTCAGATGGCATTAACATATTTCACGAAAATTCATAAGAAATAAAATTTTTTTGATCAAAACTAAAATATCCTCGAAGTCATTGAAAAAGAAGTAGCTTATCAGACGAAAATATGCCTTATCTTATAAGAGATATTTTAATATTTTTAATTTCATAAATGGGTGGCATTTTATTCAGAATTAATAGTTTTTTACATGGACAAAAAATTCGTTTAATTTTTTTCCATTAAATACTAGAACTATAGAAAAGTACTTTGAGAAAAGAATCGGCAGTAGGACGGAATCGTGTTGACCACCGATTAGTTTTTTGCTAATAACTCTTGCATCCTTCGACCGACTTCTTCGACTAAGAGCTCGATGGAAAGCTTTTCTGTTCCTCTTTCAGATGGCATTAACATATTTCACGAAAATTCATAAGAAATAAAATTTTTTTGATCAAAACTAAAATGTCTTCGAAATCATTGAAGAAGAAGTACCTTATCAGACGAAAATATGCCTTATCTAATAAGAAACATTTAAATTTTTTTAATTGCATACATGGACGGCATTTTATTCAGAATTAATAGTTTTTTACATGGACAAAAAATTCGTTTAATATTTTCCCATTAAATACTAGAATTATAGAAAAGTACTTTGCGAAAAGAATCGGCAGTAGGACGGAATTGTGTTGACCACCGATTAGTTTTTTGCTAATAACTCTTGCATCCTTCGACCGACTTCTTCGACTTCGGCTTATCTGTTCCTCTTTCAGATGGCATTAACATATTTCACGAAAATTCATAAGAAATAAAATTTTTTTGATCAAAACTAAAATATCCTCGAAATCATTGAAAAAGAAGTAGCTTATCAGTCGAAAATATGCCTTATCTTATAAGAGATATTTTAATTTTTATACTTTTCACTTATGTGAAATAGTATATTAACTTTGTCACGGAGTTTGTAACAGATTGAAATATTAATTTCCGACTATATAAAGTATATATATTCTTAATCAGGTCGACAAGACGAGTTGATTTAGCCATGTCCGTCTGTCCGTCTGTCTGTCTGTCGGTCTGTCTGTCTGTCTGTATGTGTGCAAACTAGTCCCTCAGTTTTGAAGCTATCGAGCTGAAACTTTGCACAGAGTCTTAGAATTTGTTACGATGAATCATTCGTCGGAACCAGCATGATCGGATTATTGGAACAGGTAGCTCCCATACGAAAAGAAGAAGAAAAGTGAACAAAACTTGAATCGTTGTATGGAAAACTTTTTTGTTTTGTACAATAGAGTGCTGAAATTTTAAACATAGTTGTTTTACATGGTCCGACTACATGCCTGAAAGTTTCATTGAGATTGGACATCTGGAACTGGTAGCTCCCATACAAAATGAAGAAGAGGAAGAGAAGGAATATTCACGTCGTTGTATGGAAACCTTTTTTGTTTCTTAACCAATTGACTTGAAATTTTAAAGTTATGTTCTTAGGGAGGAATGAAATCTATTTTGACCAAATGTGGGCGTAACCACGCGTAGCCACGCCCACTTATAGCGAAAATTTACCCGTTGTATGGAAAACTTTTTTGTTTTTTAACCAATTGACTTGAAACTTTACAGTTATGTTCTTAGAGAGGAATGAAAACTATTTTGACCAAAAGTGGGCGTAGCCAGGCGTAGCCACGCCCACTTATAGCGAAAATTGACCCGTTGTACGGAAAACTTTTTTGTTTCTTAACCAATTGACTTGAAACTTTGCAGTTATGCTCTTAGGGAGGAATGAAAACTATTTTAACCAAAAGTGGGCGTAGCCACGCCTACTTATAGCGAAAATTGACCCGTTGTATGGAAAACTTTTTTGTTTTTTAACCAATTGACTTGAAACTTTGCAGTTGTGCTCTTAGGGAGGAATGAAAACTATTTTGACCAAAAGTGGGCGTAGCCAGGCGTAGCCACGCCCACTTATAGCGAAAATTGACCCGTTGTATGGAAAACTTTTTTGTTTCTTAACCAATTGACTTGAAACTTTGCAGTTATGTTCTTAGGGAGGAATGAAAACTATTTTGACGAAAAGTGGGCGTAGCCACGCCCTTTTATAGCGAAAATTGACCCTTTGTATGGAAAACTTTTTTGTTTTTTAACCAATTGACTTAAAACTTTACAGTTATGTTCCTAGAGAGGAATGAAAACTATTTTGACCAAAAGTGGGCGTAGCCACGCCTACTTATAGCAAAAATTGACCCGTTGTATGGAAAACTTTTTTGTTTTTTAACCAATTGACTTGAAACTTTGCAGTTATGCTCTTAGGGAGGAATGAAAACTATTTTGATCAAAAGTGGGCATGGCCACGCCCACTTATAGCTTAACTTGACCCTTTGTATGGAAAACTTTTTGGTTTTTTAATCAATTGACTTGAAACTTTACAGTTATGTTCCTAGAGAGGAATGAAAACTATTTTGACCAAAAGTGGGCGCAGTCACGCCTACTTATAGCAAAAATTGACCCGTTGTATGGAAAACTTTTTTGTTTTTTAACCAATTGACTTGAAACTTTACAGTTATGTTCTTAGGGAGGAATGAAAACTATTTTGACCAATTTTGGGCATGGCTACGCCCACTTATCACAAAACTTGAACCGTTGTATGGAAAAATTTTTTGTTTTTTAACGAATTGACTTGAAACATTACAGTTATGTTGTTAGGGAGGCATGAAAACTATTCATTTAGTTTTTTTTATAGTGACACAAAGTGAAAAGTATTATAGCTTCAGCCTTGCTGAAGATAGCGTCCTTACTGGTTTTAATTTCATAAATGGGTGGCATTTTATTCAGACTTAATAGTTTTTTACATGGACAAAAAATTCGTTTAATTTTTTTCCATTAAATACTAGAACTATAGAAAAGTACTTTGAGAAAAGAATTGGCAGTAGGACGGAATCGTGTTGACCACCGATTAGTTTTTTGCTAATAACTCTTGCATCCTTCGACCGACTTCTTCGACTAAGAGCTCGATGGAAAGCTTATCTGTTCCTCTTTCAGATGGCATTAACATATTTCACGAAAATTCATAAGAAATAAAATTTTTTTTGATCAAAACTAAAATATCCTCGAAATCATTGAAAAAGAAGTACCTTATCAGACGAAAATATGCCTTATCTAATAAGAGACATTACAATTTTTTTAATTGCATAAATGGACGGCATTTTATTCAGAATTAATAGTTTTTTACATGGACAAAAAATTCGCTTAATTTTTTTCCATTAAATACTAGAACTATAGAAAAGTACTTTGAGAAAAGAATCGGCAGTAGGACGGAAACGTGTTGACCACCGATTAGTTTTTTGCTAATAACTCTTGCATCCTTCGACCGACTTCTTCGACTAAGAGCTCGATGGAAAGCTTATCTGTTCCTCTTTCAGATGGCATTAACATGTTTTACGAAAAGTTCTAAGAAATAAAATTTTTTTGATCAAACCTAAAATATCCTCGAAATCATTGAAGAAGAAGTACCTTATCAGACGAAAATATGCCTTATCTAATAAGAGACATTAAAATTTTTTTAATTGCATAAATGGACGGCATTTTATGCAGAATTAATAGTTTTTTACATTGACAAAAAATTCGTTTAATTTTTTCCCATTAAATACTAGAATTATAGAAGAGTACTTTGCGAAGATAATCGGCAGTAGGACGGAAACGTGTTGACCACCGATTAGTTTTTTGCTAATTACTCTTGCATCCTTCGACCGACTTCTTCGACTAAGAGCTCGATGGAAAGCTTATCTGTTCCTCTTTCAGATGGCATTAATATATTTTACGAAAAGTCATAAGAAATAAAATTTTTTTGATCAAAACTAACATATCATCGAAATCATTGAAAAAGAAGTACCTTATCAGACGAAAATATGCCTTATCTAATATGAGACATTTAAATTTTTTTAATTGCATAAATGGACGGCATTTTATTCAGAATTAATAGTGTTTTACATGGACAAAAAATTCGCTTAATATTTTTCCCATTAAATACTAGAACTATAGAAAAGTACTTTGAAAAAAGAATCGGCAGTAGGACGGAATCGTGTTGACCACCGATTAGTTTTTTGCTAATAACTCTTGCATCCTTCGATCGACTTCTTCGACTAAAAGCTCGATGGAAAGCTTATCTGTTCCTCTTTCAGATGGCATTAACATATTTTACGAAAAGTCATAAGAAATAAAATTTTATTGCTCAAAAGTAAAATATCCTCGAAATCATTGAAGAAGAAGGACATTATCAGACGAAAATATGCCTTATCTAATAAGGGACATTTAAATTTTTTTAATTGCATAAATGGGCGGAATTTTATTCAGAATTAATAGTCTTTTACATGGACAAAAAGTTCGTTTAATTTTTTCTCAATTAATACTAGATTTATAGAAGAGTACTTTGCGAAAAGAATCGGCAGTAGGACGGAAACGTGTTGACCACCGATTAGTTTTTTGCTAATTACTCTTGCATCCTTTGACCGACTTCTTCGACTAAGAGCTCGATGGAAAACTTATCTGTTCCTCTTTCAAATGGCATTAGCATATATTACAAAAAGTCGTAAGAAATAAAATTTTTTTTGATCAAAACTAAAATATCCTCGACATCATTGAAGAAGAAGTACCTTATCAGACGAAATAATGCCATCTTTCAGATGATCAAAACTAATATTTTACGAAAGTCGTAAGAAATACAATTTTTTTGATCAAATCTAAAATATTCTCGTAATCATTGAAGAAGAAGTACCTTATCAGACGAAAATATGCCATCTTTCAGATGATCAAAACTAATATTTTACGAAAGTCGTAAGAATTACAATTTTTTTGATCAAATCTAAAATATCCTCGAAATCATTGAAAATGAAATACGTTATAAGACGAAAATATGCCTTATCTAATAAGAGACATTAACATTTCTTTAATTGCATAAATTGGCGGCATTTTGTTCAGAATTAATAGTTTTTTACATGGACAAAAAATTCGTTTAATTTTTTCCCATTAAATACTAGAATTATAGAAAAGTACTTTGCGAAAAGAATCGGTAGTAGGACGGAAACGTGTTGACCACCGATTAGTCTTGTGCTAATAACTCTTGCATCCTTCGTAGGTCGTAAGTCGTAAGAAATACAATTTTTTTTATCAAATCTAAAATATCCTCGAAATCATTGAAAATGAAATACCTTATAAGTCGAAAATATGCCTTATCTAATAAGAGACATTAACATTTCTTTAATTGCATAAATTGGCGGCATTTTGTTCAGAATTAATAGTTTTTTACATGGACAAAAAATTCGTTTAATTTTTTCTCATTAAATACTAGAATTATAGAAAAGTACTTTTCGAAAAGAATCGGCAGTAGGACGGAAACGTGTTGACCACCGATTAGTTTTTTGCTAATAACTCTTGCATTCTTCGACCGACTTCTTCGACTAAGAGCTCGATGGAAAGCTTATCTGTTCCTCTTTCAGATGGCATTAGCATATTTTACGAAAAGTTGTAAGAAATAAAATTTTTTTTGATCAAAACTAAAATATCCTCGAAATCATTGAAAAAGACAAAAAATTTTTGTCATGGACATTTTTACATTGACAAAAAATTCGCTTTATATTTTTCCATTAAATACTAGAACTATAGAAAAGTACTTTGAGAAACGAATCGGCAGTAGGACGGAATCGTATTGACCACCGATTAGTTTTTTGCTAATAACTCTTGCATCCTTCGATCGACTTCTTCGACTAAAAGCGCGATGGAAAGCTTATCTCTTCCTCTTTCAGATGGCATTAACATATTTTACGAAAAGTCATAAGAAATAAAATTTTATTGATCAAAACTAAAATATCCTCGAAATTAACATATTTCACGAAAATTCAAAAGAAATAAAATTTTTTTGATCAAAACTAAAATATCTTCGAAATCATTGAAAAAGAAGTACCTTATCAGACGAAAATATGCCTTATCTAATAAGAGACATTAAAATTTTTTTAATTGCATAAATGGGTGGCATTTTATTCAGAATTAATAGTCTTTTACATGGACAAAAAATTCGCTCAATTTTTTTCCATTAAATACTAGAACTATAGAAAAGTACTTTGAGAAAAGAATCGGCAGTAGGACGGAATCGTGTTGTCCACCGATTAGTTTTTTGCTAATAACTCTTGCATCCTTCGACCGACTTCTTCGACTAAGAGCTCGATGGAAAGCTTATCTGTTCCTCTTTCAGATGGCATTAACATGTTTTACGAAAAGTCATAAGAAATAAAATTTTTTGATCAAAACTAAAATATCCTCGAAATTAACATATTTCACAAAAATTCAAAAGAAATAAAATTTTTTTGATCAAAACTAAAATATCTTCGAAATCATTGAAAAAGAAGTACCTTATCAGACGAAAATATGCCTTATCTAATAAGAGACATTAAAATTTTTTTAATTGCATAAATGGGTGGCATTTTATTCAGAATTAATAGTCTTTTACATGGACAAAAAATTCGCTCAATTTTTTTCCATTAAATACTAGAACTATAGAAAAGTACTTTGAGAAAAGAATCGGCAGTAGGACGGAATCGTGTTGTCCACCGATTAGTTTTTTGCTAATAACTCTTGCATCCTTCGACCGACTTCTTCGACTAAGAGCTCGATGGAAAGCTTATCTGTTCCTCTTTCAGATGGCATTAACATGTTTTACGAAAAGTCATAAGAAATAAAATTTTTTGATCAAAACTAAAATATCTTCGAAATCATTGAAGAAGTACGTTATCAGAGAGAGACATTTACATTTTTTTAATTGCATAAATGGGCGGCATTTTATTCAGAATTAATAGTTTTTTACATGGACAAAAAATTCGTTTAATTTTTTCCCATTAAATACTAGAATTATAGAAAAGTACCTTGCGAAAATAATCGGCAGTAGGACGGAAACGTGTTGACCACCGATTAGTTTTTTGCTAATAACTCTTGCATCCTTCGACCGACTTCTTCGACTAAGAACGCAATAAAATTGTGTTCGGTGTATTGGGTCGCATGCAAAATTGCTCTGTCTATTCATTTAATTTTCTCGTTAATTTTTGTATAATAATATTTTTTGCGTTTGTGCTTAAATAAAATTAACAACTTTTTGTGCATTTTAAATAATTCTCGTGTGTTTTGTTTGTGTAATTTTATGTGAACAAATAAACATCTGGTGAGAGATTTTTGATTATTTTGTCATTTCACTGTGTTTCGTTCCTGCTTGTGCGTAATTTGTTTTTGTAAACACTTGTGATCTTTCTTTCAAGAGAAATCAGTTTAACGAGTTAATTTTAATTCTTGCTCTTTATTTACTCTTTGTTATTTTAACACTTTTGGTGCGCTTCTCAAAATCTGTTGTGCATATTAGTTTTCGGTATGGTCTGTTGTTTACCAAACTGTTCTATAAAGGGTGATACCGCCCAGTCAGTTGCATGTTGGCTATGCCAAGACATTGCCCACCTTAAATGTGCTGAGCTTACTGGTCGCGTTGGCGACTTCTTACAAAAAAATAATGGTCTTCATTGGTGTTGTCCGAAATGTCGGCTAAATGAGATCGAGCTAAGGAAGTGGATACCTCAAATGAAAGATGCATATTCTGATCTTTCAAAAGATTTTCAGCGTCTCAACAGTAAATTTCATTCCTTTGACGACACCTTTTCTGTTTTTAAACCTGTTGAGCCATCACCTAAACGGTAAAAATTCCTTCCTGCATTAAATATTCCAAGTATTTCAATACTGGCTCCTCCAGATGAGAATACAGACTTCTTCTCTCCGCTTCCATCACCGAATTTTCAATTATCGATCTAACGCCTCAGATTTCTTACGCTACCGTTGCCAAATCTGCTACCGTTGTCAATACAACTTCCAAAACAGACTCTCCTGACCATGTTTTGGAAAATGTACCAGCTCATGCTGAGCAACCGAAGCAACTTGTTGTAGTCCCTCCTACGACCAATAAAACATTTGTTTTTGTTTCAAGACTAGCTGTCGATACTTCTGAAACAGACATTAAGCATTTTATTACCTCAAAAATGCCATCAGTGTCAAATTTGTTCGTATCAAAATTTAAATTTAGACAAGCTAGGTCTATTTCATCTTTTAAGATCTCTGTTCCTGATGTTCATTTCAACGAATTGGTTAACACCAATTTTTGGCCTGATGGGTGTATTGTGCACGAATTTAAGTTTAAGCCTCGTGCCAATAAAGAAGCTGTTAATGAACCGTCTGGTTCAAAAAACTAATTACTTCACCCACTCTTTCATCATCGTTTATTTTAAACTTCCAAAACGTTAGAGGCTTGAATTCGAAGCTTACTTCCCTATATTTAAATAGCTTTTCAATTACCTCTGACGTTGTAATATTCGTTGAAACATGGCTTCGTCCTGAGATCTCGAACTCAGAATTGTTCTCTGATAACTTTCAGACTTTTCGTAAAGACCGCATTAACAGAATTGGTGGTGGTGTTTTAATCGCTGTCGCTGGTCGATATACTTCGGAACAAATTATGGTGGATGGTATCGCTGACATTGAACTGATTTGCGTTAAAGTTTCGTTGATGAAGCATAACGTCTACCTTACTTGTTCCTATATTCCACCTCACTCTGACTCATCAGTTTATTTAGCTCATTTAAATGCATTTCAAGTCATCTCATCTTTTGTGAAAGACACAGATACTTTAATGATTTTTGGAGACTTTAATCTTCCTCATATTACTTGGATTCAATCAAATCACACAAATGCTGTACTTCCGGCATCAAATAATGATTTTCTCGTTTCTCTCCTCAGCTTACCTTCATACCAACTCAACAGCACAATTAACTCTAAAGATCGACTATTAGATCTTATTTTTGTAAACAATTTTGATCCCATCCTACTCTGGAACTAACACTCATATTAACCAAATTACCATCCCCCCGTTTGTGTGTTCCTGATGCAAAGACTAACAGTGTTTTCTGCTTTAAAAAAACTGATTTTGAACGACTTGGTTTCTTGCTTTCCAACACTGACTGGTCAGTCTTTCGTAACTCGACAGACATCGAACACGCAGTACACTTTTTTAATGCAACCATGTACAATTTGTTTAAATCTTGCGTGCCAAAAATTAATGTGGTTTATGATTTAAGTAAGCCGCCTTGGTTTTCGAAAGAACTGAGTCACTTAAAAAATTTAAAAACTAGATTTTTCAAAAAATACAAGAGAACCGGTTCTCTTATTGATTATGCGAATTACACAAGAATTCGCTATAAATTTAATTTTACAAATAAAAAAAATTATAAAACCTATATCAATAAGCTTAAATTAAATATTCACCGCGATCCTAAAAACTTTTTCAACTTAATAACATCTAAATTAAATTCTAAAACCTTCCCCTCTTGTATGAAACTAAATGGTGTGGAGGGAAGTAATGACGCAGAGATATCCCATCTCTTTGCCGATTTCTTCCAAAACACCTATAATAATTTTTCATATAATGATGTTGAATATCCATTTTATATTGGGGACAGAACTCATATAAATATGCCTGTTATCGACAATGACATTGTTTTATACTATTTAAAGTTAATAAAACCCACGTTTACCGCTGGTCCCGATAATATACCTGGTTGCGTTTTGAAACACTGTGCCGATATGTTATATATTCTATTATGCATGCTGTTCAACATGTCTCTTAAATACGCCATAGTCCCAGCAGTTTGGGAGGAGTCATTTATTATACCACTTCATAAAAAAGGCAGTAAAGTAGAAATATCTAACTACAGAGGTATTGCCAAATTATGTGCCATCCCAAAGCTATTTGAGCAGATCATTACTGATCAATTACAGCATTTTGTGCCTTCACTTTTAAACTTGGCTCAACATGGTTTCCTTAAGAAGCGTTCAATGATGACAAATTTATTGGAGTTTACCTCAATTGTTAACCAAAATTTTTCTATCGGTTGCCAAACTGAAGTTGTGTATACCGATTTCAGTAAAGCATTTGACAGTGTCTGTCATTCCTTGTTAATATACAAACTGGAGGCTTATGGCTTTCCACCATTGCTTGTCCGTTGGCTCTCTTCTTATCTTGATTCGCGAACTCAAAAAGTTCGTTTTAAAACGTCAGTTTCCAGAAGCATTCTTGTATCGTCTGGTGTTCCCCAAGGTAGCCATCTGGGGCCCATACTCTTTAACTTATTCATTAATGACTTGCCTACAGTTATCAAATACTGCAATGTCTTGATGTACGCTGATGACGTAAAACTATGTCTAACTCTAAATTCCACAATCCAGCAGAGTTTACTTCAGTCTGATCTTGACTCACTTGCACAATGGTGCTCTGTGAACAATCTACTTTTAAACTGCAATAAGTGCAAGATTATGTCTTTTTATAGGAATAAAATGCTTACTTGCATATACAGGATTGATAATTCTATTCTTGAGCGTGTAAATCAATTCAATGACTTAGGTGTTTTGATGGACCCAAAACTTAATTTTGCTTCTCACATTTCCCTTTCGGTAAACAAATCCAAAGGTGTACTTAGTTTTATTAAACGATGGTCCAAGGAATTCGATGACCCTTACACTACCAAATTGCTTTTCACTTCGCTTGTGCGGCCCATTCTGGAATATGCGTCGTGTGTTTGGGACCCTCAGTTTGAAAAATATAAGACCCAAGTAGAATCCGTTCAGAAGCAGTTCCTTCTTTTTGATCTTCGTAAGTTACATTGGGACCATAGTACTCATTTACCACCCTATCATAGTCGATTGAAACTAATCAATTTACCATCTCTATCAAGTCGTAGAACTATGATCGGGGTGTTATTTTTGCACAACCTAATTAATGGTATCATAATCTCCCCCACTTTGTTAGAGTGCATAAAGTTTAATGTTCCAACTAGACACACGAGAAACTTTCGACCAATTCATCTTAGTATTTGTAGAGCTACATATCTTGAGCATGATTCCTTCCGAATTTTGTGTGTAAACTATAATAGTTACTGTAACTTTATCGATAATTGCAGATCTTCAAATCTCATCAAACACATCTTAATAATTTGTAATTTTAGTTATTTTTGTAGTTTTAAAATTTTAGTGTTAATATAAGTGCATGCTTATTTATTTGTGTAGAGTTAAGTAGTAAAGCGACTGTTGACTGTTTGTCTGTAGTCGCGGAACAGGCTGACCTGGTGTCGAAATGACCACTTGAGGGTAGCGTGCTACCACAACGTCTTGCGCCTGTAGTTAGTAAAAAAAAAAAAAAAAAAAAGGAGCTCGATTGAAAGCTTATCTGTTCCTCTTTCATATGGCATTAACATATTTTACGAAAAGTCATAAGAAATAAAATTTGTTTGATCAAAACTAAAATATCCTCGAAATCATTGAAGAAGAAGTACCTTATCAGACGAAAATATGCCATCTTTCAGACGATCAAAACTAATATTTTACGAAAGTCGTAAGAAATACAATTTTTTTGATCAAATCTAAAATATCCTCGAAATCATTGAAAATGAAATACCTTATAAGACGAAAATATGCCTTATCTAATAAGAGACATTAACATTTCTTTAATTGCATAAATGGGCGGCATTTTATTCAGAATTAATAGTGTTTTACATGGACAAAAAATTCGTTTAATTTTTTCCCATTAAATACTAGAATTATAGAAAAGTGCTTTGCGAAAAGAATCGGTAGTAGGACGGAAACGTGTTGACCACCGAATAGTCTTGTGCTAATAATTCTTGCACCCTTCGACCGACTTCTTCGACTATAGCTCGACGGAAAGCTTATCTGTTCCTCTTTCAGATGGCATTAACATATTTTACGAAAAGTCGTAAGAAATAAAATTTTTTTGATCAAAACTAAAATATCATCGAAATTATTGAAAAAGAAGTAGCTTATCACACGAAAATATGCCTTATCTAATAAGAGACATTAAAATTTTTTTAATTACATAAATGGGCGGCATTTTATTCAGAATTAATAGTTTTTTACATGGACAAAAAATTCGTTTAATTTTTTCCCATTAATTCTAGAATTATAGAAAAGTACTTTGCGAAAAGAATCGGCAGTAGGACGGAATCGTGTTGACCACCGATTAGTTTTTTGCTAATATTTCTTGCATCCTTCGACCGACTTCTTCGACGAAAAGCTCGATGGAAAGCTTATCTGTTCCTCTTTCAGATCAGGCATTAACATATTTTACGAAAAGTCGTAAGAAATAAGATTTTTTTGATCAAAACTAAAATATCCTCGAAATCATTGAAAAACAATTACCTTATCAGACGAAAATATTCCTTATCTAATTTGAGACACTTAAATTTTTTTAATTGCATAAATGGACCGCATTTTATTCAGAATTAATAGTTTTTTACATGGACAAAAAATTCGCTTAATATTTTTCCATTAAATACTAGAACTATAGAAAAGTACTTTGAGAAAAGAATCGGCAGTAGAACGGAATCGTGTTGACCACCGATTAGTGTTTTGCTAATAACTCTTGCATTCTTCGACCGACTTCTTCGACTAAGAGCTGGATGGTAAGCTTATCTGTTCCTCTTTCAGATGGCATTAACATATTTTACGAAAATCATAAGGAATAAAATTGTTTTGACCAAAACTAAAATATCCTCGATATCATTGAAGCAGAAGAACCTTATAAGACAAAAATATGCCTTAGCTAATAAGAGACATTTACATTTTTTTAATTACATAAATGGGCGGCATTTTATTCAGAATTAATAGTTTTTTACATGGACAAAAATTTCGTTTAATTTTTTCCCATTAATTCTAGAATTATAGAAAAGTACTTTGCGAAAAGAATCGGCAGTAGGACGGAATCGTGTTGACCACCGATTAGTTTTTTGCTAATATTTCTTGCATCCTTCGACCGACTTCTTCGACGAAAAGCTCGATGGAAAGCTTATCTGTTCCTCTTTCAGATCACGCATTAACATATTTTACGAAAAGTCGTAATAAATAAAATTTTTTTTGATCAAAACTAAAATATCCTCGACATCATTGAAGAAGAAGTACCTTATCAGACGAAAATATGCCATCTTTCAGATGATAAAAACTAATATTTTACGAAAGTCGTAAGAAATACAATTTTTTTGATCAAATCTAAAATATCCTCGAAATCATTGAAGAAGAAGTACCTTATCAGACGAAAATGTTCCTTATCTAATGAGAGACATTTAAATTTTTTTAATTGCATAAATGGACGGCATTTTATTCAGAATTAATAGTTTTTTACATGGACAAAAAACTCGCTTAATATTTTTCCATTAAATACTAGAACGATAGAAAAGTACTTTGAGAAGAGAATCGGCAGTAGGACGGAATCGTGTTGACCACCGATAAGTTTTTTGCTAATAACTCTTGCATCCTTTGACCGACTTCTTCGACTAAGAGCTCGATGGAAAGCTTATCTGTTCCTCTTTCAGATGGCATTAACATATTTTACGAAAAAACGAAAGAAATACATTTTTTTTTGATCAAAACTAAAATATCCTCGAAATCATTGAAAAAGAAGTAGCTTATGAGACGAAAATATGCCTCATCTTATAAGAGACATATAAATTTTTTTAATTGCATAAATGGGCGGTATTTTATTCAGAATTAATAGTTTTTGAAATGGACAGAATTAATAGTTTTTTACATGGACAAAAAATTCGCTTAATATTTGTCCATTAAATACTAGAACGATAGAAAAGTACTTTGAGAAAAGAATCGGCAGTAGGACGGAATCGTGTTGACACCCGATTAGTTTTTTGCTAATAACTCTTGCATCCTTCGACCGACTTCTTCGACTTAAAGCTCGATGGAAAGCTTACCTGTTCCTCTTTCAGATGGCATTAACATATTTTACGAAAAGTCATAAGAAATAAGATTTTTTTGATCAAAACTAAAATATCCTCGAAATCATTAAAAAAGAATTACCTTATCAGACGAAAATATGCCTTATCTAATATGAGACACTTAAATTTTTTTAATTGCATAAATGGACGGCATTTTATTCAGAATTAATAGTTTTTTACATGGACAAAAATTCGCTTAATATTTTTCCATTAAATACTAGAACTATAGAAAAGTACTTTGAGAAAAGAATCGGCAGTAGAACGGAATCGTGTTGACCACCGATTAGTTTTTTGCTAATAACTCTTGCATCCTTCGACCGACTTCTTCGACTTAGAGCTCGATGGAAAGCTTACCTGTTCCTCTTTCAGATGGCATTAACATATTTTACGAAAAGTCATAAGAAATAAGATTTTTTTGATCAAAACTAAAATATCCTCGAAATCATTAAAAAAGAATTACCTTATCAGACGAAAATATGCCTTATCTAATATGAGACACTTAAATATTTTTAATTGCATAAATGGACGGCATTTTATTCAGAATTAATATTTTTTTACATGGACAAAAAACTCGTTTAATTTTTCCACATTAAATACTAGAATCATAGAAAAGTACTTTGCGAAAAGAACTGGCAGTAGGACGGAATCGTGTTGATCACCGATTAGTTTTTTGCAAATAAGTCATCTTTCGACCGACTTCTTCGACTAAGAGCTCGATGGAAAACTAATCTGTTTCTTTTTTAGATAGAATGAATATATTTTACGAAAAGTCATAATAATTACAATTTTTTTTTTTTAAACTAAAATATCCTCGAAGTCATTGAAGAAGAAGTACCTTATCAGACGAAAATATGCCTTATCTAATAAGAGACATTTAAATTTTTTTAATTGCATAAATGGACGGCATTTTATTCAGAATTAATAGTTTTTTACATGGACAAAAAATTCGTTTAATTTTTTCCCATTAAATACTAGAATTATAGAAAAGTACTCTGCGAAAAGAAACGGCAGTAGGACAGATCGTGTTGACCACCGATTAGTTTTTTGCTAATAACTCTTGCATCTTTCGACCGACTTCTTCGACTAAGAGCTCGATGGAAAGCTTATCTATTCCTCTTTCATATGGCATTAACGAAAAGTCATGAGAAATAAAATTTTTTGATCAAAACTAAAATATCCTCGACATCATTGAAGAAGAAGTACCTTATCAGACGAAAATATGCTATCTTTCAGATGATCAAAAGTAATATTTTACGAAAGTCGTAAGAAATACAATTATTTTGATCAAATCTAAAATATCCTCGAAATCATTGAAGAAGATGTACCTTATCAGACGAAAATATACCATCTTTCTGATGATCAAAACTAATATTTTACGAAAGTCGTAAGAAATACAATTTTTTTGATCAAATCTAAAATATCCTCGAAATCATTGAAAATGAAATACCTTATAAGCCGAAAATATGCCTTATCTAATAAGAAACATTTAAATTTTTTTAATTGCATACATGGGTGGCATTTTATTCAGAATTAATAGTTTTTTACATGGACAAAAAATTCGTTTAATATTTTCCCATTAAATACTAGAATTATAGAAAAGTACTTTGCGAAAAGAATCGGCAGTAGGACGGAATCGTGTTGACCACCGATTAGTTTTTTGCTAATAACTCTTGCATCCTTCGACCGACTTCTTCGACTAAGAGCTCGATGGAAAGCTTATCGGTTCCTCTTTCAGATGGCATTAACATATTTTACGAAAAGTCATAAGAAATTAAATTTTTTGATCAAAACTAAAATATCCCCGAAATCATTGAAGAAAAAGTACCTTATCAGACGAAAATATGCCATCTTTCAGATGATCAAAACTAATATTTTACGAAAGTCGTAAGAAATACAATTTTTTTATCAAATCTAAAATATCCTCGAAATCATTGAAGAAGAAGTTCCTTATCAGACGAAAATATGCCATCTTTCAGATGATCAAAACTAATATTTTACGAAAGTCGTAAGAACTACAATTTTTTTGATCAAATCTAAAATATCCTCGAAATCATTGAAAATGAATTACCTTATAAGACGAAAATATGCCTTATCTAATGAGAGACATTGAAATTTTTTTAATTGCATAAATGGGTGGCATTTTATTCAGAATTATTAGTTTTTTACATGGACAAAAAATTCGTTTAATATTTTCCCATTAAATACTAGAATTATAGAAAAGTACTTTGCGAAAAGAATCGGCAGTAGAACGGAATCGTGTTGACCACCGATTAGTTTTTTGCTAATAACTCTTGCATCCTTCGACCGACTTGTTCGACTAAGAGCTCGATGGAAAGCTTATCGGTTCCTCTTTCAGATGGCATTAACATATTTTACGAAAAGTCATAAGAATTAAAATTTTTTTGATCAAATCTAAAATATCCTCGAAATCATTGAAAATGAATTACCTTATAAGACGAAAATATGCCTTATCTAATGAGAGACATTTAAGTTTTTTTAATTGCATAAATGGGTGGCATTTTATTCAGAATTAATAGTTTTTTACATGGACAAAAAATTCGTTTAATTTTTTCCCATTAAATACTAGAATTATAGAAAAGTACTCTGCGAAAAGAATCGGCAGTAGGACAGTTCGTGTTGACCACCGATTAGTTTTTTGCTAATAACTCTTGCATCCTTCGACCGACGTCTTCGACTAAGAGCTCGATGGAAAGCTTATCTGTTCCTCTTTCAGATGGCATTAACATATTTTACGAAAAGTCGTAAGAAAAAAAAAATTTTTTATCCTCGAAATCATTAAAGAAGAAGTACCTTATCAGACGAAAATATGCCATCTTTCAGATGATCAAAACTAATATTTTACGAAAGTCGTAAGAAATAAAATTTTTTTGATCAAATCTAAAATATCCTCGAAATCATTGAAGAAGAAGTACCTTATCAGACGAAAATATGCCATCTTTCAGATGATCAAAACTAATATTTTACGAAAGTCGTAAGAAATACAATATTTTTTATCAAATCTAAAATATCCTCGAAATCATTGAAGAAGAAGTTCTTATCAGACGAAAATATGCCATCTTTCAGATGATCAAAACTAATATTTTACGAAAGTCGTAAGAACTACAATTTTTTTGATCAAATCTAAAATATCCTCGAAATCATTGAAAATGAATTACCTTATCAGACGAAAATATGGCATCTTTCAGATGATCAAAACTAATATTTTACGAAAGTCGTAAGAACTACAATTTTTTTTGATCAAATCTAAAATATCCTCGAAATCATTGAAAATGAATTACCTTATCAGACGAAAATATTCCTTATCTAATGAGAGACATTTAAATTTTTTTAATTGCATAAATGGGCGGCATTTTATTCAGAAAAGAATCGGCAGTAGGACGGAATCGTGTTGACCACCGATTAATTTTTTGCTAATAACTCTTGCATCCTTCGACCGACTTTTTCGATCAAAAGCTCGATGGAAAGCTTACCTGTTCCTCTTTCAAATGGCATTAACATATTTTACGAAAAGTCATAAGAAAGACAATTTTTTGATCAAAACTAAAATATCCCCGAAATCATTGAAGAAAAAGTACGTTATCAGACGAAAATATGCCTTATCTAATAAGAGACATTTAAATTTTTTTAATTGCATAAATGGACGGCATTTTATTCAGAATTAATAGTTTTTTACATGGACAAAAAATTCGCTTAATTTTTTTTCATTATATACTAGAACTATAGAAAAGTACTTTGATAAAAGAATCGGCAGTAGGACGGAATCGTGTTGACCACCGATTAGTTTTTTGCTAATAACTCTTGCATCCTTCGACCGACTTCTTCGACTTAGAGCTCGATGGAAAGCTTACTTGTTCCTCTTTCAGATGGCATTAAAATATTTTACGAAAAGTCATAAGAATTAAAATTTTTTTGATCAAAACTAAATATTTTACGAAAGTCGTAAGAAATACAATTTTTTTGATCAAATCTAAAATATCCTCGAAATCATTGAAAAGGAAATACCTTATAAGACGAAAATCTGCCTTATCTAATATGAGACATTAACATTTCTTTAATTGCATAAATTGGCGGTATTTTATTCAGAATTAATAGTTGTTTACATGGACAAAATATTCGTTCAATTTTTTCTCATTAAATACTAGAATTATAGAAAAGTACTTTTCGAAAAGAATCGGCAGTAGGACGGAATCGTGTTGACCACCGATTAGTTTTGTGCTTATAACTCTTGCATCCTTCGACCGACTTCTTCGACTAAGAGCTCGATTGAAAGCTTATCTGTTCCTATTTCAGATGGCATTAACATATTTTACGAAAAGTCATAATAAATAAAATTTTTTTGATCAAAACTAAAATATCCTCGAAATCATTGAAAAAGAAGTATCTTATCAGACGAAAATATGCCTTATCTAATAAAAGACATTTAAATTGTTTTAATTGCATAAATGGGCGGCATTTTATTCAGAATTAAAAGTTTTTTAAATGGACAAAATATTCGTTTAATTTTTTCCCATTAAATACTAGAATTATAGAAAAGTACTTTACGAAAAGAATCGGCAGTAGGACGGAATCGTGTTGACCGCCGATTAGTTTTGTGCTTATAACTCTTGCATCCTTCGACCGACTTCTTCGACTAAGAGCTCGATTGAAAGCTTATCTGTTCCTCTTTCAGATGGCATTAACATATTTTACGAAAAGTCATAAGAAATAAAATTTTTTTGATCAAAACTAAAATATCCTCGAAATCATTGAAAAAGAAGTATCTTATCAGACGAAAATATGCCTTATCTAATAAAAGACATTTAAATTGTTTTAATTGCATAAATGGGCGGCATTTTATTCAGAATTAATAGTTTTTTAAATGGACAAAAAACTCGTTTAATTTTTCCCATTAAATACTAGAATTATAGAAAAGTATAGAAAAGTAAATCATTGAAGAAAAAGTACGTTATCAGACGAAAATATGCCTTATCTAATAAGAGACATTTAAATTTTTTTAATTGCATAAATGGACGGCATTTTATTCAGAATTAATAGTTTTTTACATGGACAAAAAATTCGCTTAATTTTTTTTCATTAAATACTAGAACTATAGAAAAGTACTTTGATAAAAGTATCGGCAGTAGGACGGAATCGTGTTGACCACCGATTAGTTTTTTGCTAATAACTCTTGCATCCTTCGACCGACTTCTTCGACTTAGAGCTCGATGGAAAGCTTACCTGTTCCTCTTTCAGATGGCATTAAAATATTTTACGAAAAGTCATAAGAATTAAAATTTTTTTGATCAAAACTAAAATATTCTCGAAATCATTGAAGAAGAAGTACCTTATCAGACGAAAATATGCCTTATCTAATGAGAGACATTTAAATTTTTTTAATTGCATAAATGGACGGCATTTTATTTAGAATTAATAGTTTTTTACATGGACAAAAAATTCGCTTAATATTTTTCCATTAAATACTAGAACGATAGAAAAGTACTTTGAGAAGACAATCGGCAGTAGGACGGAATCGTGTTGACCACCGATTACTTTTTTGCTAATAACTCTTGCATCCTTTGACCGACTTCTTTGACTAAAAGCTCGATGGAAAGCTTATCTGTTCCTCTTTCAGATGGCATTAACATATTTTACGAAAAGTCATAAGAAATAAAATTTTTTTGATCAAAACTAAAATATCATCGAAATCATTGAAAAAGAAGTACCTTATCAGACGAAAATATGCCGTCTTTTAGATGATCAAAACTAATATTTTACGAAAGTCGTAAGAAATACAATTTTTTTTATCAAATCTAAAATATCTTCGAAATCATTGAAGAAGAAGTACCTTATCAGACGAAAGTATGCCATTTTTCAGATGATCAAAACTAATTTTTTACGAAAGTCATAGGAAATAAAATTTGTTTGATCAAAACTAAAATATCCTCGAAATCATTGAGAAAGAAGTACCTTATCAGACAAAAATATGCCTTATCTAATAAGAGACATTTACATTTTTTTAATTGCATAAATGGACGGCATTTTATTCAGCATTAATAGTTTTTTACATGGACAAAAAATTCGCTTAATATTTTTCCATTAAATACTAGAACTATAGAAAAGTACTTTGATAAAAGAATCGGCAGTAGGACGGAACCGTGTTGACCACCGATTAGTTTTTTGCTAATAACTCTTGCATCCTTCGACCGACTTCTTCGACTAAGAGCTCGATGGAAAGCTTATCTGTTCCTTTTTCAGATCAGGCATTAACATATTTTACGAAAAGTCGTAAGAAATAAATTTTTTTTTGATCAAAACTTAAATATCCTCGAAATCATTGAAAAAGAAGTAGCTTATCAGACGAAAATATGCCTTATCTTATAAGAGACATATAAATTTTTATACTTTTCTCGTATGTGAAATAGTATATTAACTTTGTCACGGAGTTTGTAACAGATCGAAATATTAATTTCCGACTATATAAAGTATATATATTCTTAATCAGGACGACAAGACGAGTTGATTTGGCCATATCCGTCTGTCCGTCTGTCTGTCGGTCTGTCTGTCTGTCTGTATGTATGCAAACTAGTCCCTCAGTTTTGAAGCTATCGAGCTGAAACTTTGCACAGAGTCTTAGAATTTATTATTATTTATATTTTACAAAAAGTCGTAAGAAATAAAATTTTTTTTGATCAAAACTAAAATATCCTCGACATCATTGAAGAAGAAGTACCTTATCAGACGAAAATATGCCATCTTTCAGATGATCAAAACTAATATTTTAAGAAAGTCGTAAGAAATACAATTTTTTTGATCAAATCTAAAATATCCGCGAAATCATTGAAGAAGAAGTACCTTATCAGACGAAAATATGCCATCTTTCAGATGATCAAAACTAATATTTTACGAAAGTCGTAAGAAATACAATTTTTTTGATCAAATCTAAAATATCCTCGAAATCATTGAAAATGAAATACCTTATAAGACGAAAATATGCCTTATCTAATATGAGACATTAACAATTCTTTAATTGCATAAATTGGCGGCATTTTATTCAGAATTAATAGTTGTTTACATGGACAAAATATTCGTTCAATTTTTTCTTATTAAATACTAGAATTATAGAAAAGTACTTTTCGAAAAGAATCGGCAGTAGGACGGAAACATGTTGACCACCGATTAGTTTTTTGCTAATAACTCTTGCATCCTTCGACCGACTTCTTCGACTAAGAGCTCGATGGAAAGCTTATCTGTTCCTCTTTCAGATGGCATTAACATATTTTACGAAAAGTCATAAGAAATAAATTTTTTTTGATCAAAACTAAAATATCCTCGAAATCATTGAAAAAGAAGTATCTTATCAGACGAAAATATGTCTTATCTAATAAAAGACATTTAAATTGTTTTAATTGCATAAATGGGCGCCATTTTATTCAGAATTAATAGTTTTTTAAATGGACAAAAAATTCGTTTAATTTTTTCCCATTAAATACTTGAATTATAGAAAAGTACTTTACGAAAAGAATCGGCAGTAGGACGGAATCGTGTTGACCACCGATTAGTTTTGTGCTTATAACTCTTGCATCCTTCGACCGACTTCTTCGACTAAGAGCTCGATTGAAAGCTTATCTGTTCCTCTTTCAGATGGCATTAACATATTTTACGAAAAGTCATAAGAAATAAAATTTTTTTGATCAAAACTAAAATATCCTCGAAATCATTGAAAAAGAAGTACCTTATCAGACGAAAATATGCCTTATCTAATAAGAGACATTTAAATTTTTTTAATTGCATAAATGGACGGCATTTTATTCAGAATTAATAGTTTTTTACATGGACAAAAAAATCGCTTAATATTTTTCCATTAGATACTAGAACTATAGAAAAGTACTTTGAGAAAAGAATCGGCAGTAGGACGGAATCGTGTTGACCACCGATTAGTTTTTTGCTTATAACTCTTGCATCCTTCGACCGACTTCTTCGACTAAGAGCTCGATGGAAAGCTTATCTTTTCCTCTTTCAGATCAGGCATTAACATATTTTACGAAAAGTCGTAAGAAATAAATTTTTTTTTTTATCAAGACTAAAATATCCTCGAAATCATTGAAAAAGAAGTAGCTTATCAGACGAAAATATGCCTTATCTTATAAGAGACAAATAAATTTTTATACTTTTCACGTATGTGAAATAGTATATTAACTTTGTCACGGAGTTTGTAACAGATCGAAATATTAATTTCCGACTATATAAAGTATATATATTCTTAATCAGGACGACAAGACGAGTTGATTTAGCCATGTCCGTCTGTCCGTCTGTCTGTCGGTCTATCTGTATGTATGCAAACTAGTCCCTCAGTTTTGAAGCTATCGAGCTGATACTTTGCACAGAGTCTTAGAATTTATTACTTTGAATCATTCGTCGGAACCAGCATGATCGGATTATTGGAACAGGTAGCTCCCATACGAAAAGAAGAAGAAAAGTGAACAAAACTTGAATCGTTGTATGGAAAACTTTTTTGTTTTGTACGATAGAGTGCTGAGATTTTAAACATAGTAGTTTTGCATAGTCCGACTAAATGCCTGAAAGTTTCATTGAGATCGGGAAACTGGAACTGGTAGCTCCCATACAAAATGAAGAAGAGGAAGAGAAGCAATATTCCCATCGTTGTATGGACAACTTTTTTATTTTTTAACCAATTGACTTGAAACGTTACAGTTATGTTCTTTGGGAGGAATAAAAACTATTTTGACCAAAAGTGGGCGTAGCCACGCCCACTTATAGAAAATTGACCCGTTGTTTGGAAAACTTTTTTGTTTTTTAACCAGTTGACTTGAAACTTTACAGTTATGTTCTTAGGAAGGAATGAAAACTATTTTGACCAAAAGTGGGCGTAGCCACGCCCACTTATAGAAAATTGACCAGTTGTATGGAAAACTTTTTTGTTTTTTAACCAATTGACTTGAAACCTTACAGTTATGTTCTTAGGGAGGAATTAAAACTATTTTGAACAAAAGTGGGCGTAGCCACGCCCACTTATAGAAAATTGACCCGTTGTTTGGAAAACTTTTTTGTTTTTTAACCAATTGACTTGAAACCTTACAGTTATGTTCTTAGGGAGGAATGAAAACTATTTTGAACAAAGTAGGCGTAGCCACGCCCACTTATGGCGAAATTTGACCCGTTGTATGGAAAACTTTTTTGTTTTTTAACCAATTGACGTGAAACCTTACAGTTATGTTCTTAGGGTGGAATGAAAACTATTTTGACCAAAAGTGGGCGTAGCCACGCCCACGTATAGAAAATTGACCCGTTGTATGGAAAACTTTTTTGTTTTTTAACCAATTGACTTGAAACTTTACATTTATGTTCTTAGGGAGGAATGAACACTATTTTGACCAAAAGTGGGCGTAGCAACGCCCACTTATAGCAACAATTGACCCGTTGTATGGAAAACTTTTTTGTTTTTTAACCAATTGACTTGAAACTTTAGAGTTATGTTCTTAGGGAGGAATGAAAACTATTTTGACCAAAAGTGGGCATGGCTACGCCCACTTATACCGAAACTTGAACAGTTGTATGGAAAACTTTTTGGTTTTTAACCAATTGACTTGAAACATTACAGTTATGTTCTTAGGGAGGAATGAAAACTATTTTAATCAAAAATGGGCATGGCTTCGCCCACTTATCGCAAAACTTGAACCGTTGTATGGAAAAATTTTTCGTTTTTTAACCAATTGACTTGAAACCTTACAGTTATGTTGTTAGGGAGGCATGAAAACTATTCATTTAGTTTTTTTATAGTGACACAACGTGAAAAGTATTATAGCTTCAGCCTTGCTGAAGATAGCGTACTTACTGGTTTTAATTGCATACATGGGCGGTATTTTATTCAGAATTAATAGTTTTTTACATGGACAGAATTAAAAGTTTTTTACATGTACAAAAAATTCGTTTAATTTTTTCCCATTAAATACTAGAATTATAGAAAAGTACTTTGCGAAAAGAATCGGTAGTAGAACGGAAACGTGTTGACCACCGATTAGTCTTGTGCTAATAACTCTTGCACCCTTCGACTGACTTCTTCGACTATGAGCTCGACGGAAAGCTTATCTGTTCCTCTTTAAAATGGCATTAACATATTTTACGAAAAGTCGTAAGAAATAAAATTGTTTGATCAAAACTAAAATATCATCGAAATTATTGGAAAAGAAGTAGCTTATCAGACGAAAATATGCCTTACCTAATAAGAGACATTAAAATTTTTTTAATTACCTAAATGGGCGGCATTTTATTCAGAATTAATAGTTTTTTATATGGACAAAAAATTCGTTTAATTTTTTCCCATTAATTCTAGAATTATAGAAAAATACTTTGCGAAAAGAATCGGCAGTAGGACGGAATCGTGTTGACCACCGATTAGTTTTTTGCTAATATTTCTTGCATCGTTCGACCGACTTCTTCGACGCAGAGCTCGATGGCAAGCTTATCTGTTCCTCTTTCAGATCAGGCATTAACATCTTTTACGAAAAGTCGTAAGAAATACAATTTTTTTTGATCAAAACAAAAATATTCTCAACATCATTGAAGAAGAAGTACCTTATCAGACGAAAATATGCCATCTTTCAGATGATCAAAACTAATATTTTATGAAAGTCGTAAGAAATAGAATTTTTTTGATCAGATCTAAAATATCCGCGAAATCATTGAAGAAGAAGTACCTTATCAGACGAAAATATGCCATCTTTCAGATGATCAAAACTAATATTTTACGAAAGTCGTAACAAATACAATTTTTTTTGATCAAATCTAAAATATCCTCGAAATCATTGAAAAAGAAGTAGCTTATGAGACGAAAATATGCCTCATCTTATAAGAGACATATAAATTTTTTTAGTTGCATAAATGGGCGGTATTTTATTCAGAATTAATAGTTTTTTACATGGACAAAAAATTCGCTTAATATTTTTCCATTAAATACTAAAACGATAGAAAAGTACTTTGAGAAGAAAATCGGCAGTAGGACGGAATCGTGTTACCCACCGATTAGATTTTTGCTAATAACTCTTGCATCCTTTTTCCGACTTCTTCGACTAAGAGCTCGATTGAAAGCTTATCTGTTCCTCTTTCAGATGGCATTAACATTTTTTACGAAAAGTCGTGAGAAATACATTTTTTTTTGATCAAAACTAAAATATCCTCGAAATCATTGAAAAAGAAGTAGCTTATGAGACGAAAATATGCCTCATCTTATAAGAGACATATAAATTTTTTTAGTTGCATAAATGGGCGGTATTTTATTCAGAATTAATAGTTTTTTAAATGGACAGAATTAATAGTTTTTTTACATGGACAAAAAATTCCCTTAATATTTGTCCATTAAATACTAGAACGATAGAAAAGTACTTTGAGAAAAGAATCGGCAGTAGGACGGAATCGTGTTCACCACCGATTAGTTTTTTGCTAATAACTCTTGCATCCTTTGACCGACTTGTTCGACGAAGAGCTCGATGGAAAGCTTATCTGTTCCTCTTTCAGATCAGTCATTAACATATTTTACGAAAAGTCGTAAGAAATAAAATTTTTTTTGATCAAAACTAAAATATCCTCGACATCATTAAAGAAGAAGTACCTTATCAGACGAAAATATGCCATCTTTCAGATGATCAAAACTAATATTTTACGAAAGTCGTAAGAAACACAATTTTTTTTGATCAAATCTAAAATATCCTCGAAATCATTGAAAATGAAATACCTTATGAGACGAAAATATGCTTTATCTAATAAGAAACATTTAAATTTTTTAAATTGCATACATGGGCGGCATTTTATTCAGAATTAATAGTTTTTTACATGGACAAAAAATTCGTTTTATATTTTCCCATTAAATACTAGAATTATAGAAAAGTACTTTGCGAAAAGAATCGGCAGTAGGACGGAATCGTGTTGACCACCGATTAGTTTTTTGCTAATAACTCTTGCATCCTTCGACCGACTTCTTCGACTTAGAGCTCGACGGAAAGCTTACCTGTTCCTCTTTCAGATGGCATTAACATATTTTACGAAAAGTCATAAGAAATAAAATTTTTTTGATCAAAACTAAAATATTCTCGAAATCATTGAAAAAGAAGTACCTTATCAGACGAAAATATGCCATCTTTCAGATGATCAAAACTAATATTTTACGAAAGTCGTAAGAAATACAATTTTTTTTGATCAAATCTAAAATATCCTCGAAATCATTGCAAATGAAATACCTTATAAGACGAAAAAATGCCTTATCTAATAAGAAACATTTAAATTTTTTAAATTGCATACATGGGCGGCATTTTATTCAGAATTAATAGTTTTTTACATGGACAAAAAATTCGTTTAATTTTTTTCCATTAATTCTAGAATTATAGAAAAATACTTTGCGAAAAGAATCGGCAGTAGGACGGAATCGTGTTGACCACCGATTAGTTTTTTGCCAATATTTCTTGCATCCTTCGACCGACTTCTTCGACTAAAAGCTCGAAGGAAAGCTTATCTGTTCCTTTTTCAGATGGCATTAACATATTTTA
Source organism: Phortica okadai (assembly GCA_034638295.1). Classification (NCBI taxonomy): domain Eukaryota; kingdom Metazoa; phylum Arthropoda; class Insecta; order Diptera; family Drosophilidae; genus Phortica; species Phortica okadai. The sequence goes on along the minus strand of CM067850.1, from coordinate 23,618,120 downwards.
CGAAAAGTCATAAGAAATAAAATTTTTTGATCAAAACTAAAATATTCTCGAAATCATTGAAGAAGAAGTACCTTATCAGACGAAAATATGCCTTATCTAATGAGAGACATTTAAATTTTTTAAATTGCATACATGGACGGCATTTTATTCAGAATTAATAGTTTTTTACATGGACAAAAAATTCGCCTAATTTTTTTTCATTAAATACTAGAACTATAGAAAAGTACTTTGAGAAAAGAATCGGCAGTAGGACGGAATCGTGTTGACCACCGATTAGTTTTTTGCTAATAACTCTTGCATCCTTTGACCGACTTCTCCGACTTAGAGCTCGATGGAAAGCTTACCTGTTCGTCTTTCAGATGGCATTAACATATTTTACGAAAAGTCGTAAGAAATAAAATTTTTTTTGATCAAAACTAAAATATCCTCGACATCATTGAAGGAGAAGTACCTTATCAGACGAAAATATGCCATCTTTCAGATGATTAAAACTAATATTTTACGAAAGTCGTAAGAAATACAATTTTTTTGATCAAATCTAAAATATCCTCGAAATCATTGAAAATGAAATACCTTATAAGTCGAAAATATGCCTTATCTAATAAGAGACATTAACATTTCTTTAATTGCATAAATTGGCGGCATTTTATTCAGAATTAATAGTTTTTTACATGACAAAATATTCGTTTAATTTTTTCTCATTAAATACTAGAATTATAGAAAAGTACTTTGCGAAAAGAATCGGCAGTTGGACGGAAACGTGTTGACCACCGATTAGTTTTTTGCTAGTAACTCTTGCATCCTTCGACCGACTTCTTCGACTAAGAGCTCGATGGAAAGCTTGTCTGTTCCTCTTTCAGATGGCATTAGCATATTTTACGAAAAGTCGTAAGAAATAAATTTTTTTTTGATCAAAACTAAAATATTCTCGAAATCATTGAAAAAGAAGTATCTTATCAGACGAAAATATGCCTTATCTAATAAGAGACATTTAAATTTTTTTAATTGCATAAATGAGCGGCATTTTATTCATAATAATTAGTTTTTTACATTAACATATTTTTCGAAAAGTCATAAGAAATAAATTTTTTTTCGATCAAAACTTAAATATCCTCGAAATCATTGAAAAAGAAGTAGCTTATGAGACGAAAATATGCCTCATCTTATAAGAGACATATAAATTTTTTTAATTGCATAAATGGGCGGTATTTTATTCAGAATTAATAGTTTTTTAAATGGACAGAATTAATAGTTTTTTTCATGGACAAAAAATTCGCTTAATATTTGTCCATTAAATACTAGAACGATAGAAAAGTACTTTGAGAAGAGAATCGGCAGTAGGACGGAATCGTGTTGACCACCGATTAGTTTTTTGCTAATAACTCTTGCATCCTTTGACCGACTTCTTCGACTAAGAGCTCGATGGAAAGCTTATCTGTTCCTCTTTCAGATGGCATTAGCATATTTTACGAAAAGTCATAAGAAATAAAATTTTTTTTGATCAAAACTAAAATATTCTCGAAATCATTGAAAAAGAAGTATCTTATCAGACGAAAATATGCCTTATCTAATAAGAGACATTTAAATTTTTTTAATTGCATAAATGAGCGGCATTTTATTCAGAATAATTAGTTTTTTACATGGACAAAAAATTCGTTTAATTTTTTTCCATTAAACACTAGAATTATAGAAATGTACTTTGCGAAAAGAATCGGCAGTAGGACGGAAACGTGTTGACCACCGATTTGTTTTTTGCTAATAACTCTTGCATCCTTCCACCGACTTCTTCGACTAAGAGCTCGATTGAAAGCTTATCTGTTCTTCTTTCAGATGGCATTAGCATATTTTACGAAAAGTCATAAGAAATAAAATTTTTTTTGATCAAAACTAAAATATTCTCGAAATCATTGAAAAAGAAGTATCTTATCAGACGAAAATATGCCTTATCTAATAAGAGACATTTAAATTTTTTTAATTGCATAAATGAGCGGCATTTTATTCAGAATAATTAGTTTTTTACATGGACAAAAAATTCGTTTAATTTTTTCCCATTAAATACTAGAATTATAGAAAATTACTTTACGAAAAGAATCGGCAGTAGGACGGAATCGTGTTGACCACCGATTAGTTTTGTGCTAATAACTCGTGCATCCTTCCACCGACTTCTTCGACTAAGAGCTCGATTGAAAGCTTATCTGTTCTTCTTTCAGATGGCATTAACATATTTTACGAAAAGTCATAAGAAATAAATTTTTTTTGCTCAAAACTAAAATATTCTCGAAATCATTGAAAGAGAAGTATCTTATCAGACGAAAATATGCCTTATCTAATAAGAGACATTTAAATTTTTTTAATTGCATAAATGAACGGCATTTTATTCAGAATTAATAGTTTTTTACATGGACAAAAAAATCGCGTAATATTTTTTCATTAAATACTAAAACTATAGAAAAGTACTTTGAGAAAAGAATCGGCAGTAGGACGGAATCGTGTTGACCACCAATTAAATTTTTGCTAATAACTCTTGCATCCTTCGACCGACTTCTTCGACTAAGAGCTCGATGAAAAGCTTATCTGTTCCTCTTTCAGATCAGGCATTAACATATTTTACGCAAAGTCGTAAGAAATAAATTTTTTTGATCAAAACTAAAATATCCTCGAAATCATTGAAGAAGAAGTACCTTGTAAGTCGAAAATATTCCTTACCTAATAAGAGACATTTAAATTTTTTTAAATGCATAAATGGGTGGCATTTTATTCAGAATTAATAGTTTTTTACATGGACAAAAAATTTGTTTAATATTTTCCCATTAAATACTAGAATTATAGAAAAGTACTTTGCGAAAAGAATCGGCAGTAGGACGGAATCGTCTTGACCACCGATTAGTTTTTTGCTAATATTTCTTGCATCCTTCGACTGACTTCTTCGACGAAGAGCTCGATGGAACTCTTATCTTTACTTCTTTGAGATGGCATTAACTTATTTTACGAAAAGTCATAAGAAATAAAATTTTTTTGATCAAAACTAAAATGTCCTCGAAATCATTGAAGAAGAAGTACCTTATCAGACGAAAATATGCCTTATCTAATAAGAGACATATAAATTTTTTTAATTGCATACATGGGCGGTATTTTATTCAGAATTAATAGTTTTTTACATGGACAGAATTAAAAGTTTTTTACATGGACAAAAAATTCGTTTAATTTTTTCCCATTAAATACTTGAATTATAGAAAAGTACTTTGCGAAAAGAATCGGCAGTAGGACGGAATCGTCTTGACCACCGATTAGTTTTTTGCTAATATTTCTTGCATCATTCGACTGACTTCTTCGACGAAGAGCTCGATGGAACTCTTATCTTTACTTCTTTCAGATGACATTAACTTATTTTACGAAAAGTCATAAGAAATAAAATTTTTTTGATTAAAACTAAAATATCTTCGAAATCATTGAAGAAGAAGTACCTTATCAGACGAAAATATGCCTTGTCTAATAAGAAACATTTAAATTTTTTTAATTGCATACATGGGCGGCATTTTATTCAGAATTAATAGTTTTATACATGGACAAAAAATTCGTTTAATATTTTCCCATTAAATACTAGAATTATAGAAAAGTACTTTGCGAAAAGAATCGGCAGTAGGACGGAATCGTCTTGACGACCGATTAATTTTTTGCTAATAACTCTTGCATCCTTCGACCCACTTCTTCGACTAAGAGCTCGTTGGAAAGCTTATCTGTTCCTCTTTCAGATGGCATTAACATATTTCACGAAAAGTCATAAGAAATAAAATTATTTTGATCAAAACTAAAATATCCTCGACATCATTGAAGAAGAAGTACCTTATCAGACGAAAATATGCCTTATCTATTAAGAGACATTTTAATTTCTTTAATTGCATAAATGGGTGGCATTTTATTCAGAATTAATAGTTTTTTACATGGACGAAAAAATTGCTTAATATTTTTCCATTAAATACTAGAATTATAGAAAAGTACTTTGAGAAAAGAATCGGCAGGAGGACGGAATCGTGTTGTCCATCGATTAGTTTTTTGCTAATAACTCTTGCATCCTTCGACCGACTTCTTCGACTAAGAGCTCGATGGAAAGCTTATCTGTTCCTCTTTCAGATGGCAATAACATATTTCACGAAAAGTCATAAAAAATAAAATTTTTTTCATCAAAACTAAAATATCCTCGAAATCATTGAAAAAGAAGTACCTTATCAGACGAAAATATGCCTTATCTAATAAGAGACATTTAAATTTTTTTTATTGCATAAATGGACGGTATTTTTTTCAGAATTAATAGTTTTTTACATGGACAAAAAAATCGCTTAATATTTTTCCATTAAATACTAGAATTATAGAAAAGTACTTTGAGAAAAGAATCGGCAGTAGGACGGAATCGTGTTGACCACCGATTAGTTTTTTGCTAATATTTCTTGCATCCTTCGACCGACTTCTTCGACGAAGAGCTCGATGGAAAGCTTATCTGTTCCTCTTTCAGATCAGACATTAACATATTTTACGAAAAGTCGTAAGAAATAAATTTTTTTTTATTAAGAGACATTTTAATTTCTTTAATTGCATAAATGGGTGGCATTTTATTCAGAATTAATAGTTTTTTACATGGACAAAAAAATCGCTTAATATTTTTCCATTAAATACTAGAATTATAGAAAAGTACTTTGAGAAAAGAATCGGCAGTAGGACGGAATCGTGTTGACCACCGATTAGTTTTTTGCTAATATTTCTTGCATCCTTCGACCGACTTCTTCGACGAAGAGCTCGATGGAAAGCTTATCTGTTCCTCTTTCAGATCAGGCATTAACATATTTTACGAAAAGTCATAAGAATTAAAATTTTTTTCATCAAAACTAAAATATCCTCGAAATCATTGAAAAAGAATTACCTTATCAGACGAAAATATGCCTTATCTAATAAGAGACATTTAAATTTTTTTTATTGCATAAATGGACGGTATTTTATTCAGAATTAATAGTTTTTTACATGGACAAAAAAATCGCTTAATATTTTTCCATTAAATACTAGAATTATAGAAAAGTACTTTGAGAAAAGAATCGGCAGTAGGACGGAATCGTGTTGACCACCGATTAGTTTTTTGCTAATATTTCTTGCATCCTTCGACCGACTTCTTCGACGAAGAGCTCGATGGAAAGCTTATCTGTTCCTCTTTCAGATCAGGCATTAACATATTTTACGAAAAGTCATAAGAATTAAAATTTTTTTCATCAAAACTAAAATATCCTCGAAATCATTGAAAAAGAATTACCTTATCAGACGAAAATATGCCTTATCTAATAAGAGACATTTAAATTTTTTTTATTGCATAAATGGACGGTATTTTATTCAGAATTAATAGTTTTTTACATGGACAAAAAATTCGCTTAATATTTTTCCATTAAATACTAGAACGATAGAAAATTACTTTACGAAAAGAATCGGCAGTAGGACGGAATCGTGTTGACCACCGATTAGTTTTGTGCTAATAACTCGTGCATCCTTCCACCGACTTCTTCGACTAAGAGCTCGATTGAAAGCTTATCTGTTCTTCTTTCAGATGGCATTAACATATTTTACGAAAAGTCATAAGAAATAAATTTTTTTTGCTCAAAACTAAAATATTCTCGAAATCATTGAAAGAGAAGTATCTTATCAGACGAAAATATGCCTTATCTAATAAGAGACATTTAAATTTTTTTAATTGCATAAATGAACGGCATTTTATTCAGAATTAATAGTTTTTTACATAGACAAAAAAATCGCGTAATATTTTTCCATTAAATACTAGAACTATAGAAAAGTACTTTGAGAAAAGAATCGGCAGTAGGACGGAATCGTGTTGACCACCAATTAAATTTTTGCTAATAACTCTTGAATCCATCGACCGACTTCTTCGACTAAGAGCTCGATGAAAAGCTTATCTGTTCCTCTTTCAGATCAGGCATTAACATATTTTACGCAAAGTCGTAAGAAATAAATTTTTTTGATCAAAACTAAAATATCCTCGAAATCATAGAAGAAGAAGTACCTTGTAAGTCGAAAATATTCCTTTCCTAATAAGAGACATTTAAATTTTTTTAAATGCATAAATGGGTGGCATTTTATTCAGAATTAATAGTTTTTTACATGGACAAAAAATTCGTTTAATATTTTCCTATTAAATACTAGAATTATAGAAAAGTACTTTGCGAAAAGAATCGGCAGTAGCGCGGAATCGTCTTGACCACCGATTAGTTTTTTGCTAATATTTCTTGCATCCTTCGACTGACTTCTTCGACGAAGAGCTCGATGGAACTCTTATCTTTACTTCTTTCAGATGGCATTAACTTATTTTACGAAAAGTCATAAGAAATAAAATTTTTTTGATCAAAACTAAAATGTCCTCGAAATCATTGAAGAAGAAGTACCTTATCAGACGAAAATATGCCTTATCTAATAAGAGACATATAAATTTTTTTAATTGCATACATGGGCGGTATTTTATTCAGAATTAATAGTTTTTTACATGGACAGAATTAAAAGTTTTTTACATGGACAAAAAATTCGTTTAATTTTTTCCCATTAAATACTTGAATTATAGAAAAGTACTTTGCGAAAAGAATCGGCAGTAGGACGGAATCGTCTTGACCACCGATTAGTTTTTTGCTAATATTTCTTGCATCATTCGACTGACTTCTTCGACGAAGAGCTCGATGGAACTCTTATCTTTACTTCTTTCAGATGGCATTAACATATTTCACGAAAAGTCATAAGAAATAAAATTTTTTTGATCAAAACTAAAATATCCTCGACATCATTGAAGAAGAAGTACCTTATCAGACGAAAATATGCCTTATCTATTAAGAGACATTTTAATTTCTTTAATTGCATAAATGGGTGGCATTTTATTCAGAATTAATAGTTTTTTACATGGACAAAAAAATTGCTTAATATTTTTCCATTAAATACTAGAATTATAGAAAAGTACTTTGAGAAAAGAATCGGCAGTAGGACGGAATCGTGTTGACCATCGATTAGTTTTTTGCTAATAACTCTTGCATCCTTCGACCGACTTCTTCGACTAAGAGCTCGATGGAAAGCTTATCTGTTCCTCTTTCAGATGGCATTAACATATTTCACGAAAAGTCATAAGAAATAAAATTTTTTTCATCAAAACTAAAATATCCTCGAAATCATTGAAACAGAAGTACCTTATCAGACGAAAATATGCCTTATCTAATAAGAGACATTTAAATTTTTTTTATTGCATAACTGGACGGTATTTTATTCAGAATTAATAGTTTTTTACATGGACAAAAAAATCGCTTAATATTTTTCCATTAAATACTAGAATTATAGAAAAGTACTTTGAGACAAGAATCGGCAGTAGGACGGAATCGTGTTGACCACCGATTAGTTTTTTGCTAATATTTCTTGCATCCTTCGACCGACTTCTTCGACGAAGAGCTCGATGGAAAGCTTATCTGTTCTTCTTTCAGATCAGGCATTAACATATTTTACGAAAAGTCGTAAGAAATAATTTTTTTTTTATTAAGAGACATTTTAATTTCTTTAATTGCATAAATGGGTGGCATTTTATTCAGAATTAATAGTTTTTTACATGGACAAAAAAATTGCTTAATATTTTTCCATTAAATACTAGAATTATAGAAAAGTACTTTGAGAAAAGAATCGGCAGTAGGACGGAATCGTGTTGACCATCGATTAGTTTTTTGCTAATAACTCTTGCATCCCTCGACCGACTTCTTCGACTAAGAGCTCGATGGAAAGCTTATCTGTTCCTCTTTCAGATGGCATTAACATATTTCACGAAAAGTTATAAGAATTAAAATTTTTGGAACGAAGTTCCTTTACGGAGCTTACATATAGACTGAAATGAGAGAAAATTTCAAAATCGTCACGTAACAAAATGAGTTTTTTGTGTATGTATGTGTGCAACTATAATGCTATTAAATAAAAAGATTTCTTCTCTACTATCAAGTGACACAGTGGCTTAGTGGATAGAGGTGTTTCTCTTCAAGTCGAAGAACTTGGGTTCGATGACCAGTGTAACCAATTAAAAATTTGAAATTTTTTTTTTTTTTTTTAAATGTTTGTTTGAAGATACCAAGGTTCAAACCCCCAGAAAGGTAGAGCTGTTGCTCGCCATATCGAAGGGCAACAGTAGAATCTTGTTTTACTATATATATTTTAGTATTACAAAACAATAAATGTAATACAATTATACAATTAATGATAAAATTATACAAACATAGTGATTTTGTAGCTTGTTGGGTAGAACTGTTGTTCGACATGTCGAAGTGCTCGAATTCAACATCCGGTTAAGCTATACAAGAATTTTAATTTTATTATTTTTGAAGTAAAACTTCTTATTTGACTTCCAAAACGTTAAACGTTAAATTTTTAACGCTATATTTATGATATGACAATCAAAACTTCAATATTGTCATAAAAATTTTAACGCGGCTATAGTCCAGTTGAACAATACATAACCGGCAATCCGAAAGTCAAAGGTTCAAATCCAGGTCAAGGCAAAACTTTTTTGAAGTAAAACTTCTTCTTCGACTTCCAAAACGTATATATTGTCATGAAACAAACAACCAACTGGGATCAGTGGTAGTTGACTAAGCTGCTAATCGAGATGTTGCAGGTTTGACTCCCGGCCGAAGCAGAAAAATATTTTTTAGTTTTTTTATACTTTTCACGTATGTGAAATAGTATAATAACTTTGTGCTGAAGTTTGTAACACACAGAAATATTCACTTGCGACTATATAAAGTATATATATTCTTGATCAGGACGACAAGACGAGTTGATTTAGCCATGTCCGTCTGTCCGTCTGTCTGTATATATACAATCTCCTCCCACAGTTTTTAAGATATCGAGCTGAAATTTTGCACAGAGACTTCTTATTCGTGCAGTCAACTTTTTTGTCGGATCCAGCCATATCGGACCACTGGAACTGGTAGCCCCCATACGAAAAGAAGAAGAAAAATGAACAAAACTTGAATCGTTGTATGGAAAACTTTTTTGTTTTGAACGATAGAGTGCTGAAATTTTAAACATAGTAGTTTTACATAGTCCGACTAAATGCCTGAAAGTTTCATTGAGATCGGGAAACTGGAACTGGTAGCTCCCATACAAAATGAAGAAGAGGAAGAGAAGCAATATTCACGTCGTTGTATAGAAAACTTTTTTGTTTTTTAACCAATTGACTTTAAATTTTAAAGTTATGTTCTTGGGGAGGAATGAAAACTATTTTGACCAAAAGTGGGCGTAGCCACGCGTAGCCACGCCCACTTCTAGCGAAAATTGACCCGTTGTATGGAAAACTTTTTTGTTTTTTAACCAATTGACTTGAAATTTTAAAGTTATGTTCTTAGAGAGGAATGAAAACTATTTTGACCAAAAGTGGGCGTAGCCACGCGTAGCCACGCCCACTTCTAGCGAAAATTGACCCGTTGTATGGAAAACTTTTTTGTTTTTTAACCAATTGACTTGAAACCTTACAGTTATGTTGTTAGGGAGGCATGAAAACTATTTTACCAAAAGTGGGCGTGCCCACGCCCTTTTTTAGTGAAAATTGACCAATTGACTTGAAACTTTACAGTTATGTTCTTAGGGAGGAATGTAAACTATTTTGACCAAAAGTGGGCATGTCTAAGCCCACTTATCGCAAAACTTGAACCGCTGTATGGAAAACTTTTTTGTTTTTTAAACAATTGACTTGAAACCTTACAGTTATGTTGTTAGGGAGGCATGAAAACTATTCATTAAGTTTTTTTTATAGAGACACAACGTGAAAAGTATTATAGCTTCAGCCTTGCTGAAGATAGCGTCCTTACTGGTTATAATTTCTTTTTAGTATTCAACTCTTTTATTATATTGTGACAGTAAAAACTGTGATATTGTCCAAAAAATTATCAAGTCAATGGTCCAGTGGTAAAGTACAAGGGCGGCAATCGAGAGGTCAGGTGTTCGACGCTTGGTCGAGGCAATAATTTTTATACTTTTCACTTATGTGAAACAGTATAATAACTTTGTCACGGAGTTTGTAACAGTTCGAAATATTAATTTCCGACTATATAAAGTATATATATTCTTGATCAGGATGACAAGACGAATTGATATAGCCCTGTCTGCCCGTCCGTCCGTCCGTCCTCACCAATGGTTCTCGAAAACTATAAGAGCTAGAGACTTGAAATTTGGTGGATAGACTCGTGAGGTCAAACGCTAGATCAAGTTTGAAGGATTTTTTGCCACGCCCACTCCTTCCCGCCCATCGAGCACCACCCATTTTTTTAAAAGGCTGTAGCTCGAAAACCTGATGAGTTAGAAACATGAAAATGAGTATGTAGACTCAGTATGTATAGCTCTACAAAACTGCATACCACATTTTTTCCCCCCTCCCCTTCGTTTCCCCTCAAAAAGTTGTTTTCTTAAAATTGCTGTATCTCCTAAACTGTAATAGATACAATGCTGAAATTTTGTATGCAAACTCAGTAAACATTCCTTTTTAAAACTGCATACCACAAACTTTCATTTTTAACGCTGTGTGACAACGCAAAGACAAACAAGTTGAAATTTGGCATAAATTGCGCTTTGAACACTGCTTTATCCTATTTGTAACAAAAACCGTACTTAACACTGCGAAAACTATTAAAGCTAGAGACTTGAAATTTGGAAGATAGTCTCGTGTGGTCGAACACTAGATGAAGTTTGAAGGAATTTTTGCCACGCCCATTCCTTCCCGCCCATGGAGCACAACAAAAGGTCATTTTTTTCTTTAAGTTGCTGTATCTCCTAAAGTATAAAGAATACAATGTTGAAATTTTGTATGCAAACTCAGATAACATACCTTTTTAAAACTGTATACAACAAACTACCACTTTCCCCGCAAAGACCAACACACTAAAATTTTGCAGCAATGCTTTGTAACAAAACCCGTACTAAAGCGCCATCTAATGGCAACATTGCACTGTGAGCCCTGCCTCACTATTAGCAAATACACAAACCATATCGTGGTACACTGCTTTTGCTGTCGGCGAATGTTTAACGTGTTATCAACATAGGTGTGTGTACAGGGTATTATATAGTTGAGAATATTTAACTATACCGCCCTTACTGGTTTGGATATGATTTATAAAAGAAGACGTCTTTCATTAATGACTTTTAACTGTCAAAGTCTAAAAAATCGTATCTTAGATTTCAACGATCTAATTACTGAAAATTCAAATTTTCTATTACTTTCTGAAACATGGATGAGAAACGAAGAAGAAATCATAATCCCAAATTTTAATTGCATTTATCAATATAAACGACCCAATATTCGCGCAGCTGGTGTCGCAATATATCAAAACTCAAACGATAACGTTAACATTTGTACACCAAATATGGAAATGATTTTATCAAACATAAGTGACTTGAGTACTAGACATTCATTAGTTGGTGACATTTGTTCTGTTGTTTGTAAAACACCAACTAATGTTGAAATAATTATTGTAGCTATTTATGTATCCCCAAATCAAAAGATTGACGATATCACATTAATCATTCATGGATCGTTGTTACAATATTCCGAGGGAGGTTCTACATTATTGAAACAAAATTATCATAAACTTCCGCTCATATTAGCTGGAGATTTTAACATTAACTTCTATGAAAGAGACAAATTTGAAACATTCTCATCATTTTTATCTAATACATTCAATTTGAGTATTAATACTGATCCAAACCAGTATACTACAAAATACTGTACTACAATTGATGCTGTTTTCTCCCGATTCTTGGCTACAATAGAATCACAACTCTATGCATCTTATTTTAGTTATCATAAACCAATCATTTCTATGATACACTACAATGATAACATTTAAAAGTTTTTTAAAATTTTGTCAATAATAATTATTTTTGAAAACAATTTATATTAACATATTTCAATAATAATAATAAAAATAATTCTTAAATATAAATTATAACTTTTAGTTTTGATTCGGTAATTTACAATGCAGCTACACCGTAAGGAACTTCGTTCCTGGTTGGGGTCCCGTGACCGCACTAATTTTTTTTTCATCAAAACTAAAATATCCTCGAAATCATTGAAAAAGAAGTACCTTATCAGACGAAAATATGCCTTACCTAATAAGAGACATTTAAATTTTTTTTATTGCATAAATGGACGGTATTTTATTCAGAATTAATAGTTTTTTACATGGACAAAAATCGCTTAATATTTTTAAATTAAATACTAGAATTATAGAAAAGTACTTTGAGAAAAGAATCGGCAGTAGGACGGAATCGTGTTGACCACCGATTAGTTTTTTGCTAATATTTCTTGCATCCTTCGACCGACTTCTTCGACGAAGAGCTCGATGGAAAGCTTATCTGTTCCTCTTTCAGATCAGGCATTAACATATTTTACGAAAAGTCGTAAGAAATAAATTTTTTTTTGATCAAAACTAAAATATCCTCGAAATCATTGAAAAAGAAGTACCTTATCAGACGAAAATATGCCTTATCTAATAAGAGACATTTAAATTTTTTTAATTACATAAATGGGCGGCATTTTATTCAGAAGTAATAGTTTTTTACATGGACAAAAAATTCGTTTAATTTTTTCCCATTAATTCTAGAATTAAAGAAAAATACTTTGCGAAAAGAATCGGCAGTAGGACGGAATCGTGTTGACCACCGATTAGTTTTTTGCTAATATTTCTTGCATCCTTCGACCGACTTCTTCGACGAAGAGCTCGATGGAAAGCTTATCTGTTTCTCTTTCAGATCAGGCATTAAAATATTTTACAAAAAGTCGTAAGAAATAAAATTTTTTTTGATCAAACCTAAAATATTCTCGACATCATTGAAGAAGAAGTACCTTATCAGACGAAAATATGCCATCTTTCAGATGAACAAAACTAATATTTTACGAAAAGTCATAAGAAATAAAATTTTTTTGATCAAAACTAAAATATTCTCGAAATCATTGAAAATGAAATACCTTATAAGACGAAAATATGCCTTATCTAATAAGAAACTTTTAAATTTTTAAATTGCATACATGGGCGGCATTTTATTCAGAATTAATAGTTTTTTACATGGACAAAAAATTCGCTTAATATTTTTCCATTAAATACTAGAACGATAGAAAAGTACTTTGAGAAGAGAATCGGCAGTAGGACGGAATCGTGTTGACCACCGATTAGTTTTTTGCAAATAACTCTTGCATCCTTTGACCGACTTCTTCGACGAAAAGCTCGATGGAAAGCTTATCTGTTCCTCTTTCAGATCAGGCATTAACATATTTTACGAAAAGTCGTAAGAAATAAAATTTTTTTTGATCAAAACTAAAATATCCTCGATATCATTGAAGAAGAAGTACCTTATCAGACGAAAATATGCCATCTTTCAGATGATCAAAACGAATATTTTACGAAAGTCGTAAGAAATACAATTTTTTTTGATCAAATCTAAAATATCCTCGAAATCATTGAAAATGAAATACCTTATAAGACGAAAATATGCCTTATCTTATAAGAGACATATAAATTTTTTTAATTGCATAAATGGGCGGTATTTTATTCAGAATTAATAATTTTTTACATGGACAGAATTAAAAGTTTTTTACATGGACAAAAAATTCGTTTAATTTTTTCCCATTAATTCTAGAATTAAAGAAAAATACTTTGCTAAAAGAATCGGCAGTAGGACGAAATCGTGTTGACCACCGATTAGTTTTTTGCTAATATTTCTTGCATCCTTCGACCGACATCTTCGACGAAGAGCTCGATGGAAAGCTTATCTTTTCTTCTTTCAGATGGCATTAACTTATTTTACGAAAAATCATAAGAAATAAAATTTTTTTGATCAAAATTAAAATGTCCTCGAAATCATTGAAGAAGAAGTACCTTATCAGACGAAAATATGCCTTATCTAATAAGAAACATTTAAATTTTTTTAATTGCATACATGGGCGGCATTTTATTCAGAATTAATAGTTTTTTACATGGACAAAAAAATTGCTTAATATTTTTCCATTAAATACTAGAATTATAGAAAAGTACTTTGCGAAAAGAATCGGCAGTAGGACGGAATCGTGTTGACCACCGATTAGTTTTTTGCTAATATTTCTTGCATCCTTCGACCCACTTCTTCGACTAAGAGCTCGATGGAAAGCTTATCTGTTCCTCTTTCAGATGGCATTAACATATTTCACGAAAAGTCATAAGAAATACAATTTTTTTGATCAAAACTAAAATATCCTCGACATCATTGAAGAAGAAGTACCTTATCAGACGAAAATATGCCTTATCTATTAAGAGACATTTTAATTTCTTTAATTGCATAAATGTGTGGCATTTTATTCAGAATTAATAGTTTTTTACATGGACAAAAAAATTGCTTAATATTTTTCCATTAAATACTAGAATTATAGAAAAGTACTTTGAGAAAAGAATCGGCAGTAGGACGGAATCGTGTTGACCACCGATTAGTTTTTTGCTAATAACTCTTGCATCCTTCGACCGACTTCTTCGAGGAAGAGCTCGATGGAAAGCTTATCTGCTCCTCTTTCAGATCAGGCATTAACATATTTTACGAAAGGTCGTAAGAAATAAATTTTTTTTTGATCAAAACTAAAATATCCTCGAAATCATTGAAAAAGAAGTAGCTTATCAGACGAAAATATGCCTTATCTTATAAGAGACATATAAATTTTTATACTTTTCACGTATGTGAACAAAGTTAGTCACGGAGTTTGTAACAGATCGAAATATTAATTTCCGACTATATAAAGTTTATATATTCTTAATCAGGACGACAAGACGAGTTTATATAGCCATGTCCGTCTGTTCGTCTGTCCGTCTGTCTGTATGTATGCAAACTAGTCGCTCAGTTTTGAGCTGAAACTTTGCACAGAGTCTAAGAATTTATTACGATGAATCATTCGTCGGAACCAGCATGATCGGATTATTGGAACAGGTAGCTCCCATACGAAAAGAAGAAGAAAAGTGAACAAAACTTGAATCGTTGTATGGAAAACTTTTTTGTTTTGTACGATAGAGTGCTGAAATTTTAAGCATAGTCCGACTAAATGCCTGAAAGTTTCATTGAGATCGGGAAACTGGAACTGGTAGCTCCCATACAAAATGAAGAAGAGGAAGAGAAGCAATATTCACATCGTTGTATGGACAACTTTTTTATTTTTTAACCAATTGACTTAAAACTTTACATTTATGTTCTAAGGGAGGAATGAAAACTATTTTGACCAAAAGTGGGGGTAGCCACGCCTTTTTATAGCGAAAATTGACCCGTAGTATGGAAAACTTTTTTGTTTTTTAACCAATTGACTTGAAACTTTACATTTATGTTCTAAGGGAGGAATGAAAACTATTTTGACCAAAAGTGGGCGTAGCAACGCCCACTTATAGCAAAAATTGACGCGTTGTATGGAAAACTTTTTTGTTTTTTAACCAATTGACTTGAAACTTTAGAGTTATTTTCTTAGGGAGGAATGAAAACTATTTAGACCAAAAGTGGGCATGGCTACGCCCACTTATACCGAAACTTGAACAGTTGTATGGAAAACTTTTTGATTTTTAACCAATTGACTTGAAACATTACAGTTATGTTCTTAGGGAGGAATGAAAACTATTTTGATCAAAAATGGGCATTGCTTCGCCCATTTATCGCAAAACTTGAATTGTTGTATGGAAAACTTTTTCGTTTTTTAACCAATTGACTTGAAACCTTACAGTTATGTTGTTAGGGAGGCATGAAAACTATTCATTTAGTTTTTTTATAGTGACACAACGTGAAAAGTATTATAGCTTCAGCCTTGCTGAAGATAGCGTCCTTACTGGTTTTAATTGCATACATGGGCGGTATTTTATTCAGAATGAATAGTTTTTTACATTGACACAATTAAAAGTTTTTTACATGTACAAAAAATTCGTTTAATTTTTTCCCATTAAATACTAGAATTATAGAAAAGTACTTTGCGAAAAGAATCGGTAGTAGGACGGAAACGTGTTGACCATCGATTAGTCTTGTGCTAATAACTCTTGCACCCTTCGACCGACTTCTTCGACTATGAGCTCGACGGAAAGCTTATCTGTTCCTCTTTTAGATGGCATTAACATATTTTACGAAAAGTCGTAAGAAATAAAATTTTTCATCAAAACTAAAATATCATCGAAATTATTGAAAAAGAAGTAGCTTATCAGACGAAAATATGCCTTATCTAATAAGAGACATTAAAATTATTTTAATTACATAAAAGGGCGGCATTTTATTCAGAATTAATAGTTTTTTACATGGACAAAAAATTCGCTTCATATTTTTCCATTAAATACAAGAACGATAGAAAAGTACTTAGAGAAGAGAATCGGCAGTAGGACGGAATCGTGTTGACCACCGATTAGTTTTTTGCTAATAACTCTTGCATCCTTTGACCGACTTCTTCGACGAAGAGCTCGATGGAAAGCTTACCTGTTCCTCTTTCAGATGGCATTAACATATTTTACGAAAAGTCCTAAGAAATAAAATTTTTTTGATCAAAACTAAAATATTCCCGAAATCATTGAAAAAGAAGTACCTTATCAGACGAAAATATGCCTTATCTAATAAGAAACATTTAAATTTTTTAAATTGCATACATGGGCGGCATTTTATTCAGAATTAATAGTTTTTTACATGGACAAAAAATTCGCTAAATATTTTTCCATTAAATACAAGAACGATAGAAAAGTACTTTGAGAAGAGAATCGGCAGTAGGACGGAATCGTGTTGACCACCGATTAGTTTTTTGCTAATATTTCTTGCATCCTTCGACCGACTTTTTCGACTAAGAGCTCGAAGGAAAGCTTATCTGTTCCTCGTTCATATGGCATTAACATATTTTACGAAAAGTCATAAGAAATAAAATTTTTTGATCAAAACTAAAATATCCCCAAAATCATTGAAGAAAAAGTACGTTATCAGACGAAAATATGCCTTATCTAATAAGAGACATTTTAATTTTTTTAATTGCATAAATGGACGGCATTTTATTCAGAATTAATCGTTTTTTACATGGACAAAAAATTCGCTTAATATTTGTCCATTAAATACTACAACGATAGAAAAGTACTTTGAGAAAAGAATCGGTAGTAGGACGGAATCGTGTTGACCACCGATTAGTTTTTTGCTAATATTTCTTGCATCCTTCGACCGACTTCTTCGACGAAGAGCTCGATGGAAAGCTTATCTGTTCCTCTTTCAGATCAGGCATTAACATATTTTACGAAAAGTCGTAAGAAATACAATTTTTTTGATCAAATCTAAAACATCCGCGAAATCATTGAAGAAGAAGTACCTTATCAGACGAAAATATGCCATCTTTCAGATGATCAAAACTAATATTTTACGAAAGTCGTAAGAAATACAATTTTTTTCATCAAATCTAAAATATCCTCGAAATCATTGAAAATGAAATACCTTATAAGACGAAAGTATGCCTTATCTAATAAGAAACATTTAAATTTTTTAAATTGCATACATGGGCGGCATTTTATTCAGAATTAATAGTTTTTTACATGGACAAAAAATTCGCTAAATATTTGTCCATTAAATACAAGAACGATAGAAAAGTACTTTGAGAAGAGAATCGGCAGTAGGACGGAATCGTGTTGACCACCGATTAGTTTTTTGCTAATAACTCTTGCATCCTTTGACCGACTTCTTCGACGAAGAGCTCGATGGAAAGCTTATCTGTTCCTCTTTTAGATCAGGCATTAACATATTTTACGAAAAGTCGTAAGAAATAAAATTTTTTTTGATCAAAACTAAAATATCCTCGACATTATTGAAGAAGAAGTAGCTTATCAGACGAAAATATGCCATCTTTGAGATGATCAAAACTAATATTTTACGAAAGTCGTAAGAAATACAATTTTTTTTGATCAAATCTAAAATATCCTCGAAATCATTGAAAATGAAATACCTTATAAGACGAAAATATGCCGTATCTAATAAGAAACATTTAAATTTTTTAAATTGCATACATGGGCGGCATTTTATTCAGAATAAATAGTTTTTTACATGGACAAAAAATTCGTTTAATATTTTTCCATTAAATACTAGAATTATAGAAAAATACTTTGCGAAAAGAATCGGCGGTAGGACGGAATCGTGTTGACCACCGATTAGTTTTTTGCTAATATTTCTTGCATCCTTTGACCGACTTCTTCGACGAAGACCTCGATGGAAAGCTTACCTGTTCCTCTTTCAGATGGCATTAACATATTTTACGAAAAGTCATAAGAAATAAAATTTTTTTGATCAAAACTAAAATATTCTCGAAATCATTGAAAAAGAAGTACCTTATCAGACGAAAATATGCCTTATCTAATAAGAAACATTTAAATTTTTTAAATTGCATACATGGGCGGCATTTTATTCAGAATTAATAGTTTTTTACATGGACAAAAAATTCGCTAAATATTTTTCCATTAAATACAAGAACGATAGAAAAGTACTTTGAGAAGAGAATCGGCAGTAGGACGGAATCGTGTTGACCACCGATTAGTTTTTTGCTAATAACTCTTGCATCCTTTGACCGACTTCTTCGACGAAGAGCTCGATGGAAAGCTTATCTGTTCCTCTTTTAGATCAGGCATTAACATATTTTACGAAAAGTCGTAAGAAATAAAATTTTTTTTGATCAAAACTAAAATATCCTCGACATCATTGAAGAAGAAGTACCTTATCAGACGAAAATATGCCATCTTTCAGATGATCAAAACTAATATTTTACGAAAGTCGTAAGAAATACAATTTTTTTTGATCAAATTTAAAATATCCTCGAAATCATTGAAAATGAAATACCTTATAAGATGAAAATATGCCTTATCTAATAAGAAACATTTAAATTTTTTAAATTGCATACATGGGCGGCATTTTATTCAGAATAAATAGTTTTTTACATGGACAAAAAATTCGTTTAATTTTTTCCCATTAATTCTATAATTATAGAAAAATACTTTGCGAAAAGAATCGGCAGTAGGACGGAATCGTGTTGACCACCGATTAGTTTTTTGCTAATAACTCTTGCATCCTTCGACCGACTTTTTCGACTAAGAGCTCGAAGGAAAGCTTATCTGTTCCTCGTTCATATGGCATTAACATATTTTACGAAAAGTCGAAAGAAATAAATGTTTTTTTGATCAAAACTAAAATATCCTCGAAATCATTGAAAAAGAAGTAGCTTATCAGACGAAAATATGCCTCATCTTATTAGAGACATATAAATTTTTTTAATTGCATAAATGGGCGGTATTTTATTCAGAATTAATAGTTTTTTAAATGGACAGAATTAATAGTTTTTTACATGGACAAAAAATTCGCTTAATATTTGTCCATTAAATACTAGAACGATAGAAAAGTACTTTGAGAAAAGAATCGGTAGTAGGACGGAAACGTGTTGACCACCGATTAGTTTTTTGCTAATAACTCTTGCATCCTTCGACCGACTTCTTCGACGAAGAGCTCGATGGAAAGCTTATCTGTTCCTCTTTCAGATCAGGCATTAACATATTTTACGAAAAGTCGTAAGAAATAAAATTTTTTTTGATCAAAACTAAAATATCCTCGACATCATTGAAGAAGAAGTACCTTATCAGACGAAAATATGCCATCTTTCAGATGATCAAAACTAATATTTTACGAAAGTCGTAAGAAATACAATTTTTTTGATCAAATCTAAAACATCCGCGAAATCATTGAAGAAGAAGTACCTTATCAGACGAAAATATGCCATCTTTCAGATGATCAAAACTAATATTTTACGAAAGTCGTACGAAATACAATTTTTTTCATCAAATCTAAAATATCCTCGAAATCATTGAAAATGATATACCTTATAATACGAAAATATGCCTTATCTAATAAGAGACATTAACATTTCTTTAATTGCATAAATTGGCGGCATTTTATTCAGAATTAATAGTTTTTTACATGGACAAAAAATTCGTTTAATTTTTTCCCATTAAATACTAGAATTATAGAAAAGTATTTTGCGAAAAGAATCGGTAGTAGGACGGAAACGTGTTGACCACCGATTAGTCTTGTGCTAATAACTCTTGCATCCTTCGACCGACTTCTTCGACTATAAGCTCGACGGAAAGCTTATCTGTTCCTCTTTCAGATGGCATTAACATATTTTACGAAAAGTCGTAAGAAATAAAATTTTTTTTGATCAAAACTAAAATATTCTCGAAATCATTGAAAAAGAAGTATCTTATCAGACGAAAATATGCCTTATCTAATAAGAGACATATAAATTTTTTTAATTGCATAAATGGGCGGTATTTTATTCAGAATTAATAGTTTTTTAAATGGACAGAATTAATAGTTTTTTACATGGACAAAAAATTCGTTTAATTTTTTTCCATTAAATACTAGAATTATAGAAAAGTACTCTTCGAACAGAACCGGCAGTAGGACGGAAACGTGTTGACCACCGATTAGTTTTTTGCTAATAACTCTTGCATCCTTCGAGCGACTTCTTCGACTAAGAGCTCGATGGAAAGCTGGTCTGTTCCTCTTTCAGATGGCATTAACATATTTTACGAAAAGTCATAAGAAATAAAATTTTTTTGATCAAAACTAAAATATCCTCGAAATCATTGAAGAAGAAGTACCTTATCAGACGAAAATATGCTTTAACTAATAAAAGACATTTACATCTTCTTAATTGCATAAATGGGCGGCATTTTATTCAGAATTAATAGTTTTTTACATGGACAAAAAATTCGCTTAATTTTTTTTCATTAAATACTAGAACTATAGCAAAGTACTTTGAGAAAAGAATCGGCAGTAGGACGGAATCGTGTTGACCACCGATTAGTTATTTGCTAATAACTCTTGCATCCTTCGACCGACTTCTTCGACTAAGAGCTCGATGGATAGCTTATCTGTTCCTCTTTCAGATGGCATTAACATATTTTACAAAAAGTCGTTAGAAATAAAATTTTTTTTGATCAAAACTAAGATATCCTCGAAATCATTGAAGAAGAAGTACCTTATCAGACGAAAATATGCCATCTTTCAGATGATCAAAACTCATATTTTACGAAAGTCGTAAGAAATACAATTTCTTTGATCAAATCTAAAATATCCTCGAAATCATTGAAGAAGAAGTACCTTATCAGACGAAAATATGCCATCTTTCAGATGATCAAAACTAATATTTTACGAAAGTCGTAAGAAATACAATTTTTTTGATCAAAACTAAAATATCCTCGAAATCATTGAAAATGATATACCGTATAATACGAAAATATGCCTTATCTAATAAGAGACATTAACATTTCTTTAATTGCATAAATTGGCGGCATTTTATTCAGAATTAATAGTTTTTTACATGGACAAAAAATTCGTTTAATTTTTTCCCATTAAATACTAGAATTATAGAAAAGTACTTTGCGAAAAGAATCGGTAGTAGGACAGAAACGTGTTGACCACCGATTAGTCTTGTGCTAATAACTCTTGCATCCTTCGACCGACTTCTTCGTCTATAAGCTCGACGGAAAGCTTATCTGTTCCTCTTTCAGATGGCATTAACATATTTTACGAAAAGTCGTAAGAAATAAAATGTTTTTGATCAAAACTAAAATATCATCGAAATCATTGAAGAAGAAGTACCTTATCAGACGAAAATATGCCATCTTTCAGATGATCAAAACTAATATTTTACGAAAGTCGTAAGAAACACATTTTTTTTGATCAAATCTAAAATATCCTCGAAATCATTGAAAATGAAATACCTTATAAGTCGAAAATATGCCTTATCTAATAAGAGACATTAACATTTCTTTAATTGCATAAATTGGCGGCATTTTATTCAGAATTAATACTTCTTAACACGGACAAAATATTCGTTTAATTTTTTCTCATTAAATACTAGAACTATAGAAAAGTATTTTGGGAAAAGAATCGGCAGTAGGACGGAATCGTGTTGACCACCGATTAGTTTTGTGCTAATAACTCTTGCATCCTTCGACCGACTTCTTCGATTAAGTGCTCGATTGAAAGCTTATCTGTTCCTCTTTCAGATGGCATTAACATATGTATTTCACGAAAAGTCATAAGAAATAAAATTTTTTTGATCAAAACTAAAATATCCTCGAAATCATTGAAGAAGAAGTACCTTATCAGACGAAAATATGCCTTATCTAATAAGAGACATTTACATCTTCTTAATTGCATAAATGGGCGGCATTTTATTCAGAATTAATAGTTTTTTACATGGACAAAAAATTCGCTTAATTTTTTTTTCATTAAATACTGGAACTATAGAAAAGTACTTTGAGAAAAGAATCGGCAGTAGGACGGAATCGTGTTGACCACCGATTAGTTTTTTGCTAATAACTCTTGCATCCTTCGACCGACTTCTTCGACTAAGAGCTCGATTGAAAGCTTATCTGTTCCTCTTTCAGCTGGCATTAGCATATTTTACAAAAAGTCGTTAGAAATAAAATTTTTTTTTATCAAAACTAAAATATCCTCGAAATCATTGAAGAAGAAGTACCTTATCAGACGAAAATATGCCATCTTTCAGATGATCAAAACTATTATTTTACGAAAGTCGTAAGAAATACAGTTTCTTTGATCAAATCTTAAATATCCTCGAAATCATTGAAGAAGAAGTACCTTATCAGACGAAAATATGCCATCTTTCAGATGATCAAAACTAATATTTTATGAAAGTCGTAAGAAATACAATTTTTTTGATCAAATCTAAAATATCCTCGAAATCATTGAAAATGATATACCTTATAATACGAAAATATGCCTTATCTAATAAGAGACATTAACATTTCTTTAATTGCATAAATTGGCGGCATTTTATTCAGAATTAATAGTTTTTTACATGGACAAAAAATTCGTTTAATTTTTTCCCATTAAATACTAGAATTATAGATAGGTACTTTGAGAAAGAATCGGCAGTAGGACGGAATCGTGTTGACCACCGATTAGTTTTTTGCTAATTACTCTTGCATCCTTCGACCGACTTCTTCGACTAAGAGCTTGATGGAAAGCTGGTCTGTTCCTCTTTCAGATGGCATTAACATATTTTACAAAAATTCATAAGAAATAAAATTTTTTTGATCAAAACTAAAATATCCTCGAAATCTTTGAAAAAGAAGTACCTTATCAGACGAAAATATGCCTTATCTAATAAGAGACATTTAAATTTTTTTAATTGCATAAATGGACGGCATTTTATTCAGAATTAATAGTTTTTTACATGGACAAAAAATTCGTTTAATTTTTTCCCATTAAATACTAGAATTATAGAAAAGTACTTTGCGAAAAGAATCGGTAGTAGGACGAAAACGTGTTGACCACCGATTAGTCTTGTGCTAATAACTCTTGCATCCTTCGACCGACTTCTTCGACTATAAGCTCGACGGAAAGCTTATCTGTTCCTCTTTCAGATGGCATTAAAATATTTTACGAAAAGTCGTAAGAAATAAAATGTTTTTGATCAAAACTAAAATATCATCGATATCATTGAAGAAGAAGTACCTTATCAGACGAAAATATGCCATCTTTCAGATGATCAAAACTAATATTTTACGAAAGTCGTAAGAAATACAATTTTTTTGATCAAATCTAAAATATCCTCGAAATCATTGAAAATGAAATACCTTATAAGTCAAAAATATGCCTTATCTAATAAGAGCCATTTAAATTTTTTTAATTGCATAAATGGACTGCATTTTATTCAGAATTAATAGTTTTTTACATGGACAAAAAATTCGTTTAATTTTTTCCCATTAAATACTAGAATTATAGAAAAGTACTTTGCGAAAAGAATCGGTAGTAGGACGGAAACGTGTTGACCACCGATTAGTCTTGTGCTAATAACTCTTGCATCCTTCGACCGACTTCTTCGACTAAGAGCTCGATTGAAAGCTTATCTGTTCCTCTTTCAGATGGCATTAACATATGTATTTCAAGAAAAGTCATAAGAAATAAAATTTTTTTGATCAAAACTAAAATATCCTCGACATCATTGAAGAAGAAGTACCTTATCAGACGAAAATATGCCTTATCTATTAAGAGACATTTTAATTTTTTTAATTGCATAAATGGGTGGCATTTTATTCAGAATTAATAGTTTTTTACATGGACAAAAAATTCACTTAATTTTTTTTCATTAAATACAAGAACTATAGAAAAGTACTTTGAGAAAAGAATCGGCAGTAGGACGGAATCGTGTTAACCACCGATTAGTTTTTTGCTAATAACTCTTGCATCCTTCGACCGACTTCTTCGACTAAGAGCTCGATGGAAAGCTTATCTGTTCCTCTTTCAGATGGCATTAACATATTTTACGAAAAGTCATAAGAAATAAAATTTTTTTGGATCAAAACTAAAATATCCTCGAAATCATTGAAGAAGAAGTACCTTTTCAGACGAAAATAAGTCATCTTTCAGATGATCAAAACTAATATTTTACGAAAGTCGTAAGAAATACAATTTTTTTGATCAAATCTAAAATATCCTCGAAATCATTGAAAATGATATACCTTATAATACGAAAATATGCCTTATCTAATAAGAGACATTAACATTTCTTTAATTGCATAAATTGGCGGCATTTTATTCAGAATTAATAGTTTTTTACATGGACAAAAAATTCGTTTAATTTTTTCCATTAAATACTAGAATTATAGAAAATTACTTTACGAAAAGAAACGGTACTAGGACGGAATCGTGTTGACCACCGATTAGTTTTGTGCTAATAACTCTTGCATCCTTCGACCGACTTCTTCGACTAAGAGCTCGATTGAAAGCTTATCTGTTCCTCTTTCAGATGGCATTAACATATGTATTTCACGAAAAGTCATAAGAAATAAAATTTTTTTGATCAAAACTAAAATATCCTCGACATCATTGAAAAAGAAGCATCTTATCAGACGAAAATATGCCTTATCTAATAAGAGACATTTAAATTTTTTTAATTGCATAAATGGGCGGCATTTTATTCAGAATTAATAGTTTTTTACATGGACAAAAAATTCGTTTAATTTTTTCCCATTAAATACTAGAATTATAGAAAAGTACTTTGCGAAAAGAATCAGTAGTAGGACGGGAACGTGTTGACCACCGATTAGTCTTGTGCTAATAACTCTTGCATCCTTCGACCGACTTCTTCGACTAAGAGCTCGATGGAAAGCTTATCTGTTCCTCTTTCAGATGGCATTTGCATATTTTACGAAAAGTGGTAAGAAATAAAATTTTTTTTGATCAAAACTAAAATATTCTCGAAATCATTGAAAAAGAAGTATCTTATCAGACGAAAATATGCCTTATCTAATAAGAGACATTTAAATTTTTTTAATTGCATAAATGGGCGGCATTTTATTCAGAATTATTAGTTTTTTACATGGACAAACAATTCGTTTAATTTTTTCCCTTTAAATACTAGAATTATAGTAAATTACTTTACGAAAAGAATCGGTACTAGGACGGAATCGTGTTGACCACCGATAAGTTTTGTGCTCATAACTCTTGCATCCTTCGACCGACTTCTTCGACTAAGAGCTCGATTGAAAGCTTATCTGTTCCTCTTTCAGATGGCATTTACATATGTATTTCACGAAAAGTCATAAGAAATAAAATTTTTTTGATCAAAACTAAAATATCCTCGACATCATTGAAGAAGAAGTATCTTATCAGACGAAAATATGCCATCTTTCAGATGATCAAAACTAATATTTTACGAAAGTCGTAAGAAATACAATTTCTTTGATCAAATCTAAAATATCCTCGAAATCATTGAAGAAAAAGTACCTTATAAGACGTAAATATGCCTTATCTAATAAGAGACATTTAAATTTTTTTAATTGCATAAATGGGCGGCATTTTATTCAGAATTAATAGTTTTTTACATGGACAAAAAATTCGTTAATTTTTTCCCATTAAATACTAGAATTATAGAAAAGTACTTTACGAAAAGAATCGGCAGTAGGACGGAATCGTGTTGACCACCGATTAGTTTTTTGCTAATAACTCTTGCATCCTTCGACCGACTTCTTCGACTAATAGCTCGATTGAAAGCTTATCTGTTCCTCTTTCAGATGGCATTAGCATATTTTACAAAAAGTCGTTAGAAATAAAATTTTTTTTGATCAAAACTAAAATATCCTCGAAATCATTGAAGAAGAAGTACCTTATCAGACGAAAATATGCCATCTTTCAGATGATCAAAACTATTATTTTACGAAAGTCGTAAGAAATACAATTTCTTTGATCAAATCTAAAATATCCTCGAAATCATTGAAGAAGAAGTACCTTATCAGACGAAAATATGCCATTTTTCAGATGATCAAAACTAATATTTTACGAAAGTCGTAAGAAATACAATTTTTTTGATCAAATCTAAAATATCCTCGAAATCATTGAAAATGATATACCTTATCAGACAAAAATATGCCTTATCTAATAAGAAACATTTAAATTTTTTTAATTGCATACATGGACGGCATTTTATTCAGAATTAATAGTTTTTTACATGGACAAAAAAATCGTTTAATTTTTTCCCATTAAATACTAGAATTATAGAAAAGTACTTTGCGAAAAGAATCAGTAGTAGGACGGGAACGTGTTGACCACCGATTAGTCTTGTGCTAATAACTCTTGCATCCTTCGACCGACTTCTTCGACTAAGAGCTCGATGGAAAGCTTATCTGTTCCTCTTTCAGATGGCATTAGCATATTTTACGAAAAGTGGTAAGAAATAAAATTTTTTTTGATCAAGACTAAAATATTCTCGGAATCATTGAAAAAGAAGTATCTTATCAGACGAAAATATGCCTTATCTAATAAGAGACATTTAAATTTTTTTAATTGCATAAATGGGCGGCATTTTATTCAGAATTAATAGTTTTTTACATGGACAAAAAATTCGTTTAATTTTTTCCCATTAAATACTAGAATTATAGAAAAGTACTTTGCGAAAAGAATCAGTAGTAAGACGGGAACGTGTTGACCACCGATTAGTCTTGTGCTAATAACTCTTGCATCCTTCGACCGACTTCTTCGACTAAGAGCTCGATGGAAAGCTTATCTGTTCCTCTTTCAGATGGCATTAGCATATTTTACGAAAAGTGGTAAGAAATAAAATTTTTTTTGATCAAAACTAAAATATTCTCGAAATCATTGAAAAAGAAGTATCTTATCAGACGAAAATATGCCTTATCTAATAAGAGACATTTAAATTTTTTTAATTGCATAAATGGGCGGCATTTTATTCAGAATTATTAGTTTTTTACATGGACAAAAAATTCGTTTAATTTTTTCCCTTTAAATACTAGAATTATAGAAAATTACTTTACGAAAAGAATCGGTACTAGGACGGAATCGTGTTGACCACCGATTAGTTTTGTGCTCATAACTCTTGCATCCTTCGACCGACTTCTTCGACTAAGAGCTCGATTGAAAGCTTATCTGTTCCTCTTTCAGATGGCATTAACATATGTATTTCACGAAAAGTCATAAGAAATAAAATTTTTTTGATCAAAACTAAAATATCCTCGACATCATTGAAGAAGAAGTACCTTATCAGACGAAGATATGCCATCTTTCGGATGATCAAAACTATTATTTTACGAAAGTCGTAAGAAATACAATTTCTTTGATCAAATCTAAAATATCCTCGAAATCATTGAAGAAGAAGTACCTTATAAGACGTAAATATGCTTTATCTAATAAGAGACATTTAAATTTTTTTAATTGCATAAATGGGCGGCATTTTATTCAGAATTAATAGTTTTTTACATGGACAAAAAATTCGTTTAATTTTTTCCCATTAAATACTAGAATTATAGAAAAGTACTTTACGAAAAGAATCGGCAGTAGGACGGGAACGTGTTGACCACCGATTAGTCTTGTGCTAATAACTCTTGCATCCTTCGACCGACTTCTTCGACTAAGAGCTCGATTGAAAGCTTATCTGTTCCTCTTTCAGATGGCATTAACATATGTATTTCACGAAAAGTCATAAGAAATAAAATTTTTTTCATCAAAAATAAAATATCCTCGACATCATTGAAGAAGAAGTACCTCATCAGACGAAAATATGCCATCTTTCAGATGATCAAAACTAATATTTTACGAAAGTCGTAAGAAATACAATTTTTTTTATCAAATCTAAAATATTCTCGAAATCATTGAAAAAGAAGTATCTTATCAGACGAAAATATGCCTTATCTAATAAGAGACATTTAAATTTTTTTAATTGCATAAATGGGCGGCATTTTATTCAGAATAAATAGTTTTTTACATGGACAAAAAATTCGTTTAATTTTTTCCCATTAAATACTAGAATTATAGAAAAGTACTTTGCGAAAAGAATCGGCAGTAGGACGGAAACGTGTTGACCACCGATTAGTTTTGTGCTAATAACTCTTGCATCCTTCGACTATGAGCTCGATGGAAAGCTTATCTGTTCCTCTTTCAGATGGCATTAACATATTTTACGAAAAGTCATAAGAAATAAAATTTTTTTGATCAAAACTAAAATATCCTCGAAATCATTGAAAAAGAAGTACCTTATCAGACGAAAATATGCCTTATCTATTAACAGACATTTTAATTTTTTGAATTGCATAAATGGGTGACATTTTATTCAGAATTAATAGTTTTTTACATGGACAAAAAATTCGTTTAATATTTTCCCATTAAATACTAGAATTATAGAAAAGTACTTTGCGAAAATAATCGGCAGTAGGACGGAATCGTGTTGACCACCGATTAGTTTTTTGCTAATAACTCTTGCATCCTTCGACCGACTTCTTCGACTAAGAGCTCGATGGAACGCTTATCTGTTCTTCTTTCAGATGGCATTAACATATTTTACGAAAAGTTATAAGAAATAAAATTTTTTTTATCAAAACTAAAATGTCCTCGAAATCATTGAAGAAGAAGTACCTTATCAGACGAAAATATGCCTTATTTAATAAGAAACATTTAAATTTTTTTAACATTCAGAATTAATAGTTTTTTACATGGACAAAAAATTCGTTTAATATTTTCCCATTAAATACTAGAATTATAGAAAAGTACTTTGCGAAAAGAATCGGCAGTAGGACGGAATCGTGTTGACCACCGATTAGTTTTTTGCTAATAACTCTTGCATCCTTCGACCGATTTCTTCGACTAAGAGCTCGATGGAAAGCTGATCTGTTCCTCTTTCAGATGGCATTAACATATTTTACGAAAATTCATAAGAAATAAAATTTTTTTGATCAAAACTAAAATATCCTCGAAATCATTGAAAAAGAAGTACCTTATCAGACGAAAATATGCCTTATCTAATAAGAGACATTTAAATTTTTGTAATTGCATACATGGGCGGTATTTTATTCAAAATTAATAGTTCTTTACATGGACAAAATATTCGTTTAATTTTTTCTCATTAAATACTATAACTATAGAAAAGTACTTTGAGAAAATAGTCGGCTGTAGGACGGAAACGTGTTGACCACCGATTAGTTTTTTGCTAATTACTCTTGCATCCTTCGACCGACTTCTTTGACTAAGAGCTCGATGGAAAGCTTATCTGTTCCTCTTTCAGATGGCATTAATATATTTTACGAAAAGTCATAAGAAATAAAATTTTTTTTGATCAAAACTTAAATATCCTCGAAATCATTAAAGAAGAAGTACCTTATCAGACGAAAATATGCCATTTTTCAGATGATCAAAACTAATATTTTACGAAAGTCGTAAGAAATACAATTTTTTTGATCAAATCTAAAATATCCTCGAAATCATTGAAAAAGAAGTACCTTATCAGACGAAAATATGCCATCTTTCAGATGATCAAAACTAATATTTTACGAAAGTCGTAAGATATACAATTTTTTTGATCAAATCTAAAATATCCTCGAAATCATTGAAAAAAATCGGCAGTAGGACGGAATCGTGTTGACCACCGATTAGTTTTTTGCTAATAACTCTTGCATCCTTCGACCGACTTCTTCGACTAAGAGCTCGATGGAAAGCTTATCTGTCCCTCTTTCAGATGGCATTAACATATTTTAAGTCATAAGAAGTAAAATTTTTTGATCAAAACTAAAATGTCCCCGAAATCATTGAAGAAAAAGTACCTTATCAGACCATAATATGCCTTATCTAATAAGAGACATTTAAATTTTTTTAATTGCATAAATGGTTGGTATTTTATTGAGAATTAATAGTTTTTTACATGGACAAAAAATTCGTTTAATTTTTTCCCATTAAATACTAGAATTATGGCATTAGCATATTTTACAAAAAGTCGTTAGAAATAAAATTTTTTTTTTTCAAAACTAAAATATCCTCGAAATCATTGAAGAAGAAGTACCTTATCAGACGAAAATATGCCATCTTTCAGATGATCAATACTAATATTTTACGAAAGTCGTAAGAAATACAATTTTTTTGATCAAATCTAAAATATCCTCGAAATCATTGAAAAAGAAGTACCTTATCAGACGAAAATATGCCATCTTTCAGATGATCAAAACTAATATTTTACGAAAGTCGTAAGATATACAATTTTTTTGATCAAATCTAAAATATCCTCGAAATCATTGAAAATGAAATACTTTATAAGTCGAAAATATGCCTTATCTAATAAGAGACATTAACATTTCTTTAATTGCATAAATTGGCGGCATTTTATTCAGAATCAATAGTTCTTTACATGGACAAAAAATTCGTTTAATTTTTTCCCATTAAATACTAGAACTATAGAAAAGTACTTTGAGAAAATAATCGGCAGTAGGACGGAATCGTGTTGACCACCGATTAGTTTTTTGCTAATAACTCTTGCATCCTTCGACCGACTTCTTCGACTAAGAGCTCGATGGAAAACTTATCTGTTCCTCTTTCAGATGGCATTAGCATATTTTACGGAAACGTGTTGACCACCGATTAGTTTTGTGCTAATAACTCTCGCATCCTTCGACCGACTTCTTCGACTAAGAGCTCGATGGAAAGCTTATCTGTTCCTCTTTCAGATGGCATTAACATATTTTACGAAAAGTCATAAGAAATACAATTTTTTTGATCAAAACTAAAATGTCCCCGAAATCATTGAAGAAAAAGTACTTTATCAGACGAAAATATGCCTTATCTAATAAGAAACATTTCATTTTTTTTAATTGCATACATGGGCGGCATTTTATTCAGAATTAATAGTTTTTTACATGGACAAAAAATTCGTTTAATTTTTTCCCATTAAATACTAGAATTATAGAAAAGTACTTTGCGAAAAGAATCGGCTGTAGGACGGAATCGTGTTGACCACCGATTAGTTTTTTGCTCGATGGAAAGCTTATCCGTTCCTCTTTCAGATGGCATTAACATATTTTACGAAAAGTCATAAGAAACAAAATTTTTTGATCAAAACTAAAATATTCCCGAAATCATTGAAGAAAAAGTACCTTATCAGACGAAAATATGCCTTATCTAATAAGAGACATTTGAATTTTTTTAATTGCATAAATGGTTGGTATTTTATTCAGAATTAATAGTTTTTTACATGGACAAAAAATTCGTTTAATTTTTTCCCATTAAATACTAGAATTATAGAAAAGTACTTTGCGAAAAGAATCGGCAGTAGGACGGAATCGTGTTGACCACCGATTAGTTTTTTGCTAATAACTCTTGCATCCTTCGACCGATTTCTTCGACTAAGAGCTCGATGGAAAGCTGATCTGTTCCTCTTTCAGATGGCATTAACATATTTTACGAAAATTCATAAGAAATAAAATTTTTTTGATCAAAACTAAAATATCCTCGAAATCATTGAAAAAGAAGTACCTTATCAGACGAAAATATGCCTTATCTAATAAGAGACATTTAAATTTTTGTAATTGCATACATGGGCGGTATTTTATTCAAAATTAATAGTTCTTTACATGGACAAAATATTCGTTTAATTTTTTCTCATTAAATACTATAACTATAGAAAAGTACTTTGAGAAAATAGTCGGCTGTAGGACGGAAACGTGTTGACCACCGATTAGTTTTTTGCTAATTACTCTTGCATCCTTCGACCGACTTCTTTGACTAAGAGCTCGATGGAAAGCTTATCTGTTCCTCTTTCAGATGGCATTAATATATTTTACGAAAAGTCATAAGAAATAAAATTTTTTTTGATCAAAACTAAAATATTCTCGAAATCATTGAAAAAGAAGTACCTTATCAGACGAAAATATGCCTTATCTAATAAGAGACATTTAAATTTTTGTAATTGCATACATGGGCGGTATTTTATTCAAAATTAATAGTTCTTTACATGGACAAAATATTCGTTTAATTTTTTCTCATTAAATACTAGAACTATAGAAAAGTACTTTGAGAAAAGAATCGGAGTAGGACGGAATCGTGTTGACCAACGATTAGTTTTTGCTAATAACTCTTGCATCCTTCGACCGACTTCTTCGACCGACTTCTTCGACCGACTTCTTCGACTAAGAGCTCGACGGAAAGCTTATCTGTTCCTTTTTCAGATGGCATTAGCATATTTTACAACAAGTCGTTAGAAATAAAATTTTTTTTGATCAAAACTAAAATATCCTCGAACTCATTAAAGAAGAAGTACCTTATCAGACGAAAATATGCCATCTTTCAGATGATCAAAACTAATATTTTACGAAAGTCGTAAGAAATACAATTTTTTTTATCAAATCTAAAATATCCTCGAAATCATTGAAGAAGAAGTACCTTATCAGACGAAAATATGCCATCTTTCAGATGATCAAAACTAATATTTTACGAAAGTCGTAAGAAATACAATTTTTTTGATCAAATCTAAAATATCCTCGAAATCATTGAAAAGAATCGGCAGTAGGACGGAATCGTGTTGACCACCGATTAGTTTTTTGCTAATAACTCTTGCATCCTTCGACCGACTTCTTCGACTAAGAGCTCGATGGAAAGCTTATCTGTTCCTCTTTCAGATGGCATTAACATATTTTACGAAAAGTCATAAGAAATAAAATTTTTTGATCAAAACTAAAATATCCCCGAAATCATTGAAGAAAAAGTACCTTATCAGACCAACATATGCCTTATCTAATAAGAGACATTTAAATTTTTTTAATTGCATAAATGGTTGGTATTTTATTCAGAATTAAAAGTTTTTTAAATGGACAAAAAATTCGTTTAATTTTTTCCCATTAAATACTAGAATTATGGCATTAGCATATTTTACAAAAAGTCGTTAGAAATAAAATTTTTTTTGATCAAAACTAAAATATCCTCGAAATCATTGAAGAAGAAGTACCTTATCAGACGAAAATATGCCATCTTTCAGATGATCAATACTAATATTTTACGAAAGTCGTAAGATATACAATTTTTTTGATCAAATCTAAAATATCCTCGATATCATTGAAAAAGAAGTACCTTATCAGACGAAAATATGCCATCTTTCAGATGATCAAAACTAATGTTTTACGAAAGTCGTAAGAAATACAATTTTTTTGATCAAATCTAAAATATCCTCGAAATCATTGAAAAGAATCGGCAGTAGGACGGAATCGTGTTGACCACCGATTAGTTTTTTGCTAATAACTCTTGCATCCTTCGACCGACTTCTTCGACTAAGAGCTCGATGGAAAGCTTATCTGTTCCTCTTTCAGATGGCATTAACATATTTTACGAAAAGTCATAAGAAATAAAATTTTTTTGATCAAAACTAAAATATCATCGATATCATTGAAAAAGAAGTACCTTATCAGACAAAAATATGCCTTATCTAATAAGAGACATTTATTTTTTTTTAATTGCATCAATGGACGGCATTTTATTCAGAATTAATAGTTTTTTACTTGGACAAAAAAATCGCTTAATATTTTTCCATTAAATACTAGAACTATAGAAAAGAACTTTGAGAAAAGAATCGGCAGTAGCACGGAATCGTGTTGACCACCGATTAGTTTTTTGCTAATAACTCTTGCATCCTTCGACCGACTTCTTCGACTAAGAGCTCGATGGAAAGCTTATCTGTTCCTCTTTCAGATGGCATTAACATATGTATTTCACGAAAAGTCATAAGAAATAAATTTTTTTTGATCAAAACTAAAATATCCTCGACATCATTGAAGAAGAAGTACCTTATCAGACGAAAATATGCCTTATCTATTAACAGACATTTTAATTTTTTTAATTGCATAAATGGGTGACATTTTATTCAGAATTAATAGTTTTTTACATGGACAAAAAATTCGTTTAATATTTTCCCATTAAATACTAGAATTATAGAAAAGTACTTTGCGAAAAGAATCGGCAGTAGGACGGAATCGTGTTGACCACCGATTAGTTTTTTGCTAATAACTCTTGCATCCTTCGACCGACTTCTTCGACTAAGAGCTCGATGGAACGCTTATCTGTTCTTCTTTCCGATGGCATTAACATATTTTACGAAAAGTTATAAGAAATACAATTTTTTTTATCAAAACTAAAATGTCCTCGAAATCATTGAAGAAGAAGTACCTTATCAGACGAAAATATGCCTTATTTAATAAGAAACATTTAAATTTTTTTAACTGCATACATGGGCGGCATTTTATTCAGAATTAATAGTTTTTTACATGGACAAAAAATTCGTTTAATATTTTCCCATTAAATACTAGAATTATAGAAAAGTACTTTGCGAAAAGAATCGGCAGTAGGACGGAATCGTGTTGACCACCGATTAGTTTTTTGCTAATAACTCTTGCATCCTTCGACCGATTTCTTCGACTAAGAGCTCGATGGAAAGCTGATCTGTTCCTCTTTCAGATGGCATTAACATATTTTACGAAAATTCATAAGAAATAAAATTTTTTTGATCAAAACTAAAATATCCTCGAAATCATTGAAGAAGAAGTACCTTATCAGACGAAAATATGCCTTATCTAATAAGAAACATTTAAATTTTTTTAACTGCATACATGGGCGGCATTTTATTCAGAATTAATAGTTTTTTACATGGACAAACAATTCGTTTAATATTTTCCCATTAAATACTAGAATTATAGAAAAGTACTTTGCGAAAAGAATCGGCTGTAGGACGGAAACGTGTTGACCACCGATTAGTTTTTTGCTAATTACTCTTGCATCCTTCGACCGACTTCTTCGACAATGAGCTCGATGGAAAGCTTATCTGTTCCTCTTTCAGATGGCATTAACATATTTTACGAAAAGTCATAAGAAATAAAATTTTTTTGATCAAAACTAAAATATCCTCCAAATCATTGAAAATGAAATACCTTATAAGTCGAAAATATGCCTTATCTAATAAGAGACATTAACATTTCTTTAATTGCATAAATTGGCGGCATTTTATTCAGAATTAATACTTCTTAACACGGACAAAATATTCGTTTAATTTTTTATCATTAAATACTATAACTATAGAAAAGTACTTTGAGAAAAGAATCGGCAGTAGGACGGAATCGTGTTGACCACCGATTAGTTTTTTGCTAATAACTCTTGTATCCTTCGACCGACTTCTTCGACTAAGAGCTCGATGGAAAGCTGATCTGTTCCTCTTTCAGATGGCATTAACATATTTTACGAAAATTCATAAGAAATAAAATTTTTTTGATCAAAACTAAAATATCCTCGAAATCATTGAAGAAGAAGTACCTTATCAGACGAAAATATGCCTTATCTAATAAGAGACATTTAAATTTTTTTAATTGCATACATGGGCGGCATTTTATTCAGAATTAATAGTTCTTTACATGGACAAAATATTCGTTTAATTTTTTCTCATTAAATACTATAACTATAGAAAAGTACTTTGAGAAAATAGTCGGCTGTAGGACGGAAACGTGTTGACCACCGATTAGTTTTTTGCTAATTACTCTTGCATCCTTCGACCGACTTCTTCGACTAAGAGCTCGATGGAAAGCTTATCTGTTCCTCTTTCAGATGGCATTAATATATTTTACGAAAAGTCATAAGAAATAAAATTTTTTTGATCAAAACTAAAATATCCTCCAAATCATTGAAAATGAAATACCTTATAAGTCGAAAATATGCCTTATCTAATAAGAGACATTAACATTTCTTTAATTGCATAAATTGGCGGCATATTATTCAGAATTAATACTTCTTAACACGGACAAAATATTCGTTTAATTTTTTCTCATTAAATACTATAACTATAGAAAAGTACTTTGAGAAAAGAATCGGCAGTAGGACGGAATCGTGTTGACCACCGATTAGTTTTTTGCTAATAACTCTTGCATCCTTCGACCGACTTCTTCGACTAAGAGCTCGATGGAAAGCTTATCTGTTCCTCTTTCAGATGGCATTAACATATTTTACGAAAATTCATAAGAAATAAAATTTTTTTGATCAAAACTAAAATATCCTCGAAATCATTGAAAAAGAAGCACCTTATCAGACGAAAATATGCCTTATCTAATAAGAGACATTAACATTTCTTTAATTGCATAAATTGACGGCATTTTATTCAGAATTAATAGTTCTTTACATGGACAAAATATTCGTTTAATTTTTTCTCATTAAATACTATAACTATAGAAAAGTACTTTGAGAAAAGAATCGGCAGTAGGACGGAATCGTGTTGACCACCGATTAGTTTTTTGCTAATAACTCTTGCATCCTTCGACCGACTTCTTCGACTAAGAGCTCGACGGAAAGCTTATCTGTTCCTCTTTCAGATGGCATTAGCATATTTTACAAAAAGTCGTTAGAAAGAAAATTTTTTTTGATCAAAACTAAAATATCCTCGAAATCATTAAAGAAGAAGTACCTTATCAGACGAAAATATGCCATCTTTCAGATGATCAAAACTAATATTTTACGAAAGTCGTAAGAAATACAATTTTTTTGATCAAATCTAAAATATCCTCGAAATCATTGAAAAAGAAGTACCTTATCAGACGAAAATATGCCATCTTTCAGATGATCAAAACTAATATTTTACGAAAGTCGTAAGATATACAATTTTTTTGATCAAATCTAAAATATCCTCGAAATCATTGAAAAAAATCGGCAGTTGGACGGAATCGTGTTGACCACCGATTAGTTTTTTGCTAATAACTCTTGCATCCTTCGACCGACTTCTTCGACTAAGAGCTCGATGAAAAGCTTATCTGTTCCTCTTTCAGATGGCATTAACATATTTTAAGTCATAAGAAATAAAATTTTTTGATCAAAACTAAAATGTCCCCGAAATCATTGAAGAAAAAGTACCTTATCAGACCAAAATATGCCTTATCTAATAAGAGACATTTAAATTTTTTTAATTGCATAAATGGTTGATATTTTATTCAGAATTAATAGTTTTTTACATGGACAAAAAATTCGTTTAATATTTTCCCATTAAATACTAGAATTATAGAAAAGTACTTTGCGAAAAGAATCGGCAGTAGGACGGAAACGTGTTGACCACCGATTAGTTTTTTGCTAATTACTCTTGCATCCTTCGACCGACTTCTTCGACTAAGAGCTCGATGGAAAGCTTATCTGTTCCTCTTTCAGATGGCATTAACATATTTTACGAAAATTCATAAGAAATAAAATTTTTTTGATCAAAACTAAAATATCCTCGAAATCATTGAAAAAGAAGCACCTTATCAGACGAAAATATGCCTTATCTAATAAGAGACATTTAAATTTTTTTAATTGCATACATGGGCGGCATTTTATTCAGAATTAATAGTTCTTTACATGGACAAAATATTCGTTTAATTTTTTCTCATTAAATACTATAACTATAGAAAAGTACTTTGAGAAAATAGTCGGCTGTAGGACGGAAACGTGTTGACCACCGATTAGTTTTTTGCTAATTACTCTTGCATCCTTCGACCGACTTCTTCGACTAAGAGCTCGATGGAAAGCTTATCTGTTCCTCTTTCAGATGGCATTAATATATTTTACGAAAAGTCATAAGAAATAAAATTTTTTTGATCAAAACTAAAATATCCTCCAAATCATTGATAATGAAATACCTTATAAGTCGAAAATATGCCTTATCTAATAAGAGACATTAACATTTCTTTAATTGCATAAATTGACGGCATTTAATTCAGAATTAATAGTTCTTTACATGGACAAAATATTCGTTTAATTTTTTCTCATTAAATACTATAACTATAGAAAAGTACTTTGAGAAAAGAATCGGCAGTAGGACGGAATCGTGTTGACCACCGATTAGTTTTTTGCTAATAACTCTTGCATCCTTCGACCGACTTCTTCGACTAAGAGCTCGACGGAAAGCTTATCTGTTCCTCTTTCAGATGGCATTAGCATATTTTACAAAAAGTCGTTAGAAAGAAAATTTTTTTTGATCAAAACTAAAATATCCTCGAAATCATTGAAGAAGAAGTACCTTATCAGACGAAAATATGCCATCTTTCAGATGATCAAAACTAATATTTTACGAAAGTCGTAAGAAATACAATTTTTTTGATCAAATCTAAAATATCCTCGAAATCATTGAAAAAGAAGTACCTTATCAGACGAAAATATGCCATCTTTCAGATGATCAAAACTAATATTTTACGAAAGTCGTAAGATATACAATTTTTTTGATCAAATCTAAAATATCCTCGAAATCATTGAAAAAAATCGGCAGTAGGACGGAATCGTGTTGACCACCGATTAGTTTTTTGCTAATAACTCTTGCATCCTTCGACCGACTTCTTCGACTAAGAGCTCGATGAAAAGCTTATCTGTTCCTCTTTCAGATGGCATTAACATATTTTAAGTCATAAGAAATAAAATTTTTTGATCAAAACTAAAATGTCCCCGAAATCATTGAAGAAAAAGTACCTTATCAGACCAAAATATGCCATCTTTCAGATGATCAAAACTAATATTTTACGAAAGTCGTAAGATATACAATTTTTTTGATCAAATCTAAAATATCCTCGAAATCATTGAAAATGAAATACTTTATAAGTCGAAAATATGCCTTATCTAATAAGAGACATTAACATTTCTTTAATTGCATAAATTGGCGGCATTTTATTCAGAATTAATAGTTCTTTACATGGACAAAATATTCGTTTAATTTTTTCTCATTAAATACTAGAACTATAGAAAAGTACTTTGAGAAAATAATCGGCTGTAGGACGGAAACGTGTTGACCACCGATTAGTTTTTTGCTAATAACTCTTGCATCCTTCGACCGACTTCTTCGACTAAGAGCTCGATGGAAAGCTTATCTGTTCCTCTTTCAGATGGCATTAATATATTTTACGAAAAGTCATAAGAAATAAAATTTTTTGGATCAAAATTAAAATATCCTCGAAATCATTGAAAATGAAATACCTTATAAGTCGAAAATATGTCTTATCTAATAAGAGACATTAACATTTCTTTAATTGCATAAATTGGCGGCATTTTATTCAGAATTAATAGTTCTTTACATGGACAAAATATTCGTTTAATTTTTTCTCATTAAATACTAGAACTATAGAAAAGTACTTTGAGAAAAGAATCGGAGTAGGACGGAATCGTGTTGACCAACGATTAGTTTTTTGCTAATAACTCTTGCATCCTTCGACCGACTTCTTCGACTCAAAGCTCGTTGGAAAGCTTATCTGTTCCTCTTTTAGATGGCATTAACATATTTTACAAAAAGTCTTAAGAAATAAAATTTTTTTGATCAAAACTAAAATATCCTCGAAATCATTGAAGAAGAAGTACCTTAACAGACGAAAATATGCCTTATGTAATAAGAGACATTTATAAAATTTTTTGATCAAAACTAAAATATTCCCGAAATCATTGAAGAAAAAGTACCTTATAAGACGAAAATATGCCTTATCTAATAAGAGACATTTGAATTTTTTTAATTGCATAAATGGTTGGTATTTTATTCAGAATTAATAGTTTTTTACATGGACAAAAAATTCGTTTAATTTTTTCCCATTAAATACTAGAACTATAGAAAAGTACTTTGAGAAAAGAATCGGAGTAGGACGGAATCGTGTTGACCAACGATTAGTTTTTGCTAATAACTCTTGCATCCTTCGACCGACTTCTTCGACCGACTTCTTCGACTAAGAGCTCGACGGAAAGCTTATCTGTTCCTTTTTCAGATGGCATTAGCATATTTTACAACAAGTCGTTAGAAATAAAATTTTTTTTGATCAAAACTAAAATATCCTCGAAATCATTAAAGAAGAAGTACCTTATCAGACGAAAATATGCCATCTTTCAGATGATCAAAACTAATATTTTACGAAAGTCGTAAGAAATACAATTTTTTTTATCAAATCTAAAATATCCTCGAAATCATTGAAGAAGAAGTACCTTATCAGACGAAAATATGCCATCTTTCAGATGATCAAAACTAATATTTTACGAAAGTCGTAAGAAATACAATTTTTTTGATCAAATCTAAAATATCCTCGAAATCATTGAAAAGAATCGGCAGTAGGACGGAATCGTGTTGACCACCGATTAGTTTTTTGCTTATAACTCTTGCAACCTTCGACCGACTTCTTCGACTAAGAGCTCGATGGAAAGCTTATCTGTTCCTCTTTCAGATGGCATTAACATATTTTACGAAAAGTCATAAGAAATAAAATTTTTTGATCAAAACTAAAATATCCCCGAAATCATTGAAGAAAAAGTACCTTATCAGACCAACATATGCCTTATCTAATAAGAGACATTTAAATTTTTTTAATTGCATAAATGGTTGGTATTTTATTCAGAATTAAAAGTTTTTTAAATGGACAAAAAATTCGTTTAATTTTTTCCCATTAAATACTAGAATTATGGCATTAGCATATTTTACAAAAAGTCGTTAGAAATAAAATTTTTTTTGATCAAAACTAAAATATCCTCGAAATCATTGAAAAAGAAGTACCTTATCAGACGAAAATATGCCATCTTTCAGATGATCAAAACTAATATTTTACGAAAGTCGTAAGAAATACAATTTTTTTGATCAAATCTAAAATATCCTCGAAATCATTGAAAATGATATACCTTATAATACGAAAATATGCCTTATCCAATAAGAGACATTAACATTTCTTTAATTGCATAGATTGGCGGCATTTTATTCAGAATTAATAGTTTTTTACATGGACAAAAAAATCGTTTAATTTTTTCCCATTAAATACTAGAATTATAGAAAAGTACTTTGCGAAAAGAATCGGTAGTAGGACGGAAACGTGTTGACCACCGATTAGTCTTGTGCTAATAACTCTTGCATCCTTCGACCGACTTCTTCGACTATGAGCTCGACGGAAAGCTTATCTGTTCCTCTTTCAGATGGCATTAACATATTTTACGAAAAGTCGTAAGAAATAAAATGTTTTTGATCAAAACTAAAATATCATCGAAATCATTGAAGAAGAAGTACCTTATCAGACGAAAATATGCCATCTTTCAGATGATCAAAACTAATATTTTACGAAAGTCGTAAGATATACAATTTTTTTTATCAAATCTAAAATATCCTCGAAATCATTGAAAATGAAATACTTTATAAGTCGAAAATATGCCTTATCTAATAAGAGACATTAACATTTCTTTAATTGCATAAATTGGCGGCATTTTATTCAGAATTAATAGTTCTTTACAAGGACAAAATATTCGTTTAATTTTTTCTTATTAAATACTAGAACTATAG
Source organism: Phortica okadai (assembly GCA_034638295.1). Classification (NCBI taxonomy): domain Eukaryota; kingdom Metazoa; phylum Arthropoda; class Insecta; order Diptera; family Drosophilidae; genus Phortica; species Phortica okadai. The sequence goes on along the minus strand of CM067850.1, from coordinate 23,576,437 downwards.
AAAAGTACTTTGAGAAAAGAATCGGCAGTAGGAAGGAATCGTGTTGACCACCTATTAGTTTTTTGCTAATAACTCTTGCATCCTTCGACCGACTTCTTCGACTAAGAGCTCGATGAAAAGCTTATCTGTTCCTCTTTCAGATAGCATTAGCATATTTTACGAAAAGTCGTAAGAAATAAAATTTTTTTTGATCAAAACTAAAATATCCTCGAAATCATTGAAAAAGAAGTATCTTATCAGACGAAAATATGCCTTATCTAATAAGAGACATTTAAATTTTTTTAATTGCATAAATGGACGGCATTTTATTCAGAATTAATAGTTTTTAACATGGACAAAAAATTCGTTTAATTTTTTCCCATTAAATACTGGAATTATAGAAAAGTACTTTGCGAAAAGAATCGGCAGTAGGACGGAAACGTGTTGACCACCGATTAGTTTTTTGTTACTAACTCTTGCATCCTTCGACCGACTTCTTCGACTAAGAGCTCGATGGAAAGCTAATCTGTTCCTCTTTCAGATGGCATTAATATATTTTACGAAAAGTCATAAGAAATAAAATTTTTTGATCAAAACTAAAATATACCCGAAATCATTGAAGAAAAAGTACCTTATCAGACGAAAATATGCCTTATCTAATAAGAGACATTTGAATTTTTTTAATTGCATAAATATTTGGTATTTTATTCAGAATTAATAGTTTTTTACATGGACAAAAAATTCGTTTAATTTTTTCCCATTGAATACTAGAATTATAGAAAAGTACTTTGCGAAAATAATCGGCTGTAGGACGGAATCGTGTTGACCACCGATTAGTTTTTTGCTCGATGGAAAGCTTATCTGTTCCTCTTTCAGATGGCATTAACATATTTTACGAAAAAACATAAGAAATAAAATTTAGTGGACCAAAAATAAAATATCCTCGAAATCATTGATGAAGAAGTACCTTATGAGACGAAAATATGCCTTATCTAATAAGAGACATTTACATTGTTTTAATTGCATAAATGGGCGGCATTTTATTCAGAATTAATAGTTTTTACATGGACAAAAAATTCGTTTAATTTTTTCCCATTAAATACTAGAATTATAGAAAAGTACTTTGCGAAAATAATAGGCAGTAGGACGGAAACGTGTTGACCACCGATTAGTTTTTTGCTAATTACTCTTGCATCCTTCGACCGACTTCTGCGACTAAGAGCTCGATGGAAAGCTTATGTGTTCCTCTTTCAGATGGCATTAACATATTTTACGAAAAGTTGTAAGAAATAAAATTTTTTTTGATCAAAACTAAAATATTCTCGAAATCATTGAAAAAGAAGTATCTTATCAGACGAAAATATGCCTTATCTAATAAGAGACACTTAAATTTTTTTAATTGCATAAATGTGGGGCATTTTATTCAGAATTAATAGTTTTTTACATAGACAAAAAATTCGTTTAATTTTTTCCCATTAAATACTAGAATTATAGAAAAGTACTTTGCGAAAAGAATCGGTAGTAGGACGGAAAAGCTGACCAACGATTAGTTTTTTGCTTATAACTCTTGCATCCTTCGACCGACTTTTTCGACTAAGAGCTCGATGGAAAGCTTATGTGTTCGCCTCTCAGATGGCATTAACATATTTTACGAAAAGTCGTTAGAAATAAAATTATTTTTGGTCAAAACTAAAATATCCTCAAAATCATTGAAGAAGAAGTATTTTATCAGACGAAAATATGCCTTATCTCATAAGAGACATTTTAATTTTTTTAATTGCATAAATAGGCGGCATTTTATTCAGAATTAATAGTTTTTTACATGGACAAAAAATTCGTTTAATATTTTCCCATTAAATACTAGAATTATAGAAAAGTACTTTGCGAAAAGAATCGGCTGTAGGACGGAAACGTGTTGACCACCGATTAGTTTTTTGCTAATTACTCTTGCATCCTTCGACCGACTTCTTCGACAAAGAGCTCGATGGAAAGCTTATCTGTTCCTCTTTCAGATGGCATTAACATATTTTACGAAAATTCATAAGAAATAAAATTTTTTTGATCAAAACTAAAATATCCTCGAAATCATTGAAAAAGAAGTACCTTATCAGACGAAAATATGCCTTATCTAATAAGAGACATTTAAATTTTTTTAATTGCATACATGGGCGGCATTTTATTCAGAATTAATAGTTCTTTACATGGACAAAATATTCGTTTAATTTTTTCTCATTAAATACTATAACTATAGAAAAGTACTTTGAGAAAATAGTCGGCTGTAGGACGGAAACGTGTTGACCACCGATTAGTTTTTTGCTAATTACTCTTGCATCCTTCGACCGACTTATTCGACTAAGAGCTCGATGGAAAGCTTATCTGTTCCTCTTTCAGATGGCATTAATATATTTTACGAAAAGTCATAAGAAATAAAATTTTTTTGATCAAAACTAAAATATCCTCCAAATCATTGAAAATGAAATACCTTATAAGTCGAAAATATGCCTTATCTAATAAGAGACATTTGAATTTTTTTAATTGCATAAATGGTTGGTATTTTATTCAGAATTAATAGTTTTTTACATGGACAAAAAATTCGTTTAATTTTTTCTCATTAAATACTATAACTATAGAAAAGTACTTTGAGAAAATAGTCGGCTGTAGGACGGAAACGTGTTGACCACCGATTAGTTTTTTGCTAATTACTCTTGCATCCTTCGACCGACTTATTCGACTAAGAGCTCGATGGAAAGCTTATCTGTTCCTCTTTCAGATGGCATTAATATATTTTACGAAAAGTCATAAGAAATAAAATTTTTTTGATCAAAACTAAAATATCCTCCAAATCATTGAAAATGAAATACCTTATAAGTCGAAAATATGCCTTATCTAATAAGAGACATTTGAACTTTTTTAATTGCATAAATGGTTGGTATTTTATTCAGAATTAATAGTTTTTTACATGGACAAAAAATTCGTTTAATTTTTTCCCATTAAATACTAGAACTATAGAAAAGTACTTTGAGAAAAGAATCGGAGTAGGACGGAATCGTGTTGACCAACGATTAGTTTTTGCTAATAACTCTTGCATCCTTCGACCGACTTCTTCGACCGACTTCTTCGACTAAGAGCTCGACGGAAAGCTTATCTGTTCGTTTTTCAGATGGCATTAGCATATTTTACAACAAGTCGTTAGAAATAAAATTTTTTTTGATCAAAACTAAAATATCCTCGAAATCATTAAAGAAGAAGTACCTTATCAGACGAAAATATGCCATCTTTCAGATGATCAAAACTAATATTTTACGAAAGTCGTAAGAAATACAATTTTTTTGATCAAATCTAAAATATCCTCGAAATCATTGAAAAGAATCGGCAGTAGGACGGAATCGTGTTGACCACCGATTAGTTTTTTGCTTATAACTCTTGCAACCTTCGACCGACTTCTTCGACTAAGAGCTCGATGGAAAGCTTATCTGTTCCTCTTTCAGATGGCATTAACATATTTTACGAAAAGTCATAAGAAATAAAATTTTTTGATCAAAACTAAAATATCCCCGAAATCATTGAAGAAAAAGTACCTTATCAGACCAACATATGCCTTATCTAATAAGAGACATTTAAATTTTTTTAATTGCATAAATGGTTGGTATTTTATTCAGAATTAAAAGTTTTTTAAATGGACAAAAAATTCGTTTAATTTTTTCCCATTAAATACTAGAATTATGGCATTAGCATATCTTACAAAAAGTCGTTAGAAATAAAATTTTTTTTGATCAAAACTAAAATATCCTCGAAATCATTGAAAAAGAAGTACCTTATCAGACGAAAATATGCCATCTTTCAGATGATCAAAACTAATATTTTACGAAAGTCGTAAGAAATACAATTTTTTTGATCAAATCTAAAATATCCTCGAAATCATTGAAAATGATATACCTTATAATACGAAAATATGCCTTATCTAATAAGAGACATTAACATTTCTTTAATTGCATAGATTGGCGGCATTTTATTCAGAATTAATAGTTTTTTACATGGACAAAAAAATTGTTTAATTTTTTCCCATTAAATACTAGAATTATAGAAAAGTACTTTGCGAAAAGAATCGGTAGTAGGACGGAAACGTGTTGACCACCGATTAGTCTTGTGCTAATAACTCTTGCATCCTTCGACCGACTTCTTCGACTATGAGCTCGACGGAAAGCTTATCTGTTCCTCTTTCAGATGGCATTAACATATTTTACGAAAAGTCGTAAGAAATAAAATGTTTTTGATCAAAACTAAAATATCATCGAAATCATTGAAGAAGAAGTACCTTATCAGACGAAAATATGCCATCTTTCAGATGATCAAAACTAATATTTTACGAAAGTCGTAAGATATACAATTTTTTTTATCAAATCTAAAATATCCTCGAAATCATTGAAAATGAAATACTTTATAAGTCGAAAATATGCCTTATCTAATAAGAGACATTAACATTTCTTTAATTGCATAAATTGGCGGCATTTTATTCAGAATTAATAGTTCTTTACAAGGACAAAATATTCGTTTAATTTTTTCTCATTAAATACTAGAACTATAGAAAAGTACTTTGAGAAAAGAATCGGCAGTAGGAAGGAATCGTGTTGACCACCTATTAGTTTTTTGCTAATAACTCTTGCATCCTTCGACCGACTTCTTCGACTAAGAGCTCGATGAAAAGCTTATCTGTTCCTCTTTCAGATAGCATTAGCATATTTTACGAAAAGTCGTAAGAAATAAAATTTTTTTTGATCAAAACTAAAATATCCTCGAAATCATTGAAAAAGAAGTATCTTATCAGACGAAAATATGCCTTATCTAATAAGAGACATTTAAATTTTTTTAATTGCATAAATGGACGGCATTTTATTCAGAATTAATAGTTTTTAACATGGACAAAAAATTCGTTTAATTTTTTCCCATTAAATACTGGAATTATAGAAAAGTACTTTGCGAAAAGAATCGGCAGTAGGACGGAAACGTGTTGACCACCGATTAGTTTTTTGTTACTAACTCTTGCATCCTTCGACCAACTTCTTCGACTAAGAGGTCGATGGAAAGCTAATCTGTTCCTCTTTCAGATGGCATTAATATATTTTACGAAAAGTCATAAGAAATAAAATTTTTTGATCAAAACTAAAATATACCCGAAATCATTGAAGAAAAAGTACCTTATCAGACGAAAATATGCCTTATCTAATAAGAGACATTTGAATTTTTTTAATTGCATAAATATTTGGTATTTTATTCAGAATTAATAGTTTTTTACATGGACAAAAAATTCGTTTAATTTTTTCCCATTGAATACTAGAATTATAGAAAAGTACTTTGCGAAAATAATCGGCTGTAGGACGGAATCGTGTTGACCACCGATTAGTTTTTTGCTCGATGGAAAGCTTATCTGTTCCTCTTTCAGATGGCATTAACATATTTTACGAAAAAACATAAGAAATAAAATTTAGTGGACCAAAAATAAAATATCCTCGAAATCATTGATGAAGAAGTACCTTATGAGACGAAAATATGCCTTATCTAATAAGAGACATTTACATTGTTTTAATTGCATAAATGGGCGGCATTTTATTCAGAATTAATAGTTTTTACATGGACAAAAAATTCGTTTAATTTTTTCCCATTAAATACTAGAATTATAGAAAAGTACTTTGCGAAAATAATAGGCAGTAGGACGGAAACGTGTTGACCACCGATTAGTTTTTTGCTAATTACTCTTGCATCCTTCGACCGACTTCTGCGACTAAGAGCTCGATGGAAAGCTTATGTGTTCCTCTTTCAGATGGCATTAACATATTTTACGAAAAGTCGTAAGAAATAAAATTTTTTTTGATCAAAACTAAAATATTCTCGAAATCATTGAAAAAGAAGTATCTTATCAGACGAAAATATGCCTTATCTAATAAGAGACACTTAAATTTTTTTAATTGCATAAATGTGGGGCATTTTATTCAGAATTAATAGTTTTTTACATAGACAAAAAATTCGTTTAATTTTTTCCCATTAAATACTAGAATTATAGAAAAGTACTTTGCGAAAAGAATCGGTAGTAGGACGGAAAAGCTGACCAACGATTAGTTTTTTGCTTATAACTCTTGCATCCTTCGACCGACTTTTTCGACTAAGAGCTCGATGGAAAGCTTATGTGTTCGCCTCTCAGATGGCATTAACATATTTTACGAAAAGTCGTTAGAAATAAAATTATTTTTGGTCAAAACTAAAATATCCTCAAAATCATTGAAGAAGAAGTATTTTATCAGACGAAAATATGCCTTATCTCATAAGAGACATTTTAATTTTTTTAATTGCATAAATAGGCGGCATTTTATTCAGAATTAATAGTTTTTTACATGGACAAAAAATTCGTTTAATATTTTCCCATTAAATACTAGAATTATAGAAAAGTACTTTGCGAAAAGAATCGGCTGTAGGACGGAAACGTGTTGACCACCGATTAGTTTTTTGCTAATTACTCTTGCATCCTTCGACCGACTTCTTCGACAAAGAGCTCGATGGAAAGCTTATCTGTTCCTCTTTCAGATGGCATTAACATATTTTACGAAAATTCATAAGAAATAAAATTTTTTTGATCAAAACTAAAATATCCTCGAAATCATTGAAAAAGAAGTACCTTATAAGTCGAAAATATGCCTTATCTAATAAGAGACATTAACATTTCTTTAATTGCATAAATTGGCGGCATTTTATTCAGAATTAATACTTCTTAACACGGACAAAATATTCGTTTAATTTTTTCTCATTAAATACTATAACTATAGAAAAGTACTTTGAGAAAAGAATCGGCAGTAGGACGGAATCGTGTTGACCACCGATTAGTTTTTTGCTAATAACTCTTGCATCCTTCGACCGACTTCTTCGACTAAGAGCTCGATGGAAAGCTGATCTGTTCCTCTTTCAGATGGCATTAACATATTTTACGAAAATTCATAAGAAATAAAATTTTTTTGATCAAAACTAAAATATCCTCGAAATCATTGAAAAAGAAGTACCTTATCAGACGAAAATATGCCTTATCTAATAAGAGACATTAACATTTCTTTAATTGCATAAATTGACGACATTTTATTCAGAATTAATAGTTCTTTACATGGACAAAATATTCGTTTAATTTTTTCTCATTAAATACTATAACTATAGAAAAGTACTTTGAGAAAACCTAATCGTGTATTTTGCTTCAGAAAAACCGATTTTGAACGTCTTGGTCATTTGCTTTCTAACACTGATTGGTCATACATTCATAACACGTCCAACATTGAAAGGGCAGTAGAGTTTTTTAACGCGACTATGTATAAACTGCTTAAATTGTGTGTACCAAGAGTTAAGACTGTTACACAACAAAATAAACCGCCGTGGTTTTCAAAAGAATTATCTCGTCTAAAGAACTTAAAAAATAGATTATTTAAAAAATATAAGAGAACCGGCTCTCTTGTTGATTATTCAAACTATACAACAGTTCGCTATAGATTCACTTTATGTAACAAAAGAAATTATGATTTATATTTAGTTAAATTAAAATCCAATATATACCGTGATCCAAAAAAATTTTTTAATATCATCAAATACAAGTCTAATTCCACCTCATTTCCTTCATGTATGAAACTCAATGGTGTGGAAGGAAGTGATGATGCAACGATATCCGACCTCTTTGCTGAATTTTTCCAAAGCACCTATAATGACTATTCATACCAAAATGGTACTTACCCATACTTAATCAATGATCGAAATAATATAAATTTGCCGGTAATTGAAAATGACACTGTTCTTAGACACTTAAAATTAATTAAACCATCTTTTACGGCTGGTCCAGATAGTGTTCCTAGTTGCGTTTTGAAGCACTGTGCCGAGATGTTGTTTATTCCATTATGTAAGCTTTTTAACATGTCGTTAAACTCTTCTATTGTACCCAAAATTTGGAAAGAGTCTTACATTATTCCCCTTTATAAAAAAGGCAGTAAGGTAGACATCTCGAATTACATAGGCATTGCAAAGCTATGTGCTATTCCAAAACTGTTTAAACAGATCATTACGGAACAGCTACAGCACTTTGTGCCATCACTTCTAAATTTGTCTCAGCATGGCTTTCTCAAGAAACGGTCAACGGTAACTAACTTATTAGAATTCACTTCAATTGTCAATCGAAATTTCTCGTCCGGCTGCCAAACCGATGTTGTGTACACTGATTTCAGTAAAGCATTTGATTGTGTTTGTCACTCTCTGCTTTTAATAAAACTCGAAACCTATGGTTTTCCACCATCGTTAGTCCGTTGGCTGTCGTCGTATCTTGAATCTCGAACACAATGTGTTCTTTTTAAGACATCGGTTTCGAGACGAATTTTTGTTACTTCAGGGGTTCCCCAAGGTAGTCACCTTGGCCCCTTATTGTTTAATATATTTATTAATGACTTGCCTACTGTGATCAAACACTGCCATGTTTTAATGTATGCTGATGACGTGAAATTATGTCTAACCGTTAATTCTATAGATCAGCAGAATATGCTTCAGTCTGATCTTGACTCTCTCTCACAATGATGTGCTGTAAACAATTTATTGTTAAACAGTGATAAATGCAAGCTAATGTCATTTTATAGAAAAAAACTAATTGTTTGCTCGTACAAGTTAAATAATTTGTACCTTGAACGTATCTCTCAGTTCAATGACCTTGGTGTTTTGATGGACCCAGAACTTCACTTCGCTTCACATATTTCGCTGTCTGTCAATAAGGCTAAAGGCGTACTGGGTTTCATCAAAAGATGGTCCAAAGAATTTAATGACCCGTACACAACTAAATTGCTTTACACTTCTTTAGTACGGCCCATTCTGGAATATGCATCGTGTGTTTGGGATCCTCAGTGTGAAAAGTATAAGAACCAAATTGAGTCTGTTCAGAAACAGTTCCTTCTGTTTGCACTTAGGAATCTACACTGGGACCCCTGTGTTCACCTTCCTCCCTATAGTAGTCGGTTGAAGCTTATTAATTTACCATCATTGTCTAGTCGTAGAAAAATGCTTGGTACTTTGTTTTTGCATAACCTAATAAATGGCATGGTATTCTCTCCTACATTGTTGGCGTATATACAGTTCAGTGTCCCCGCTAGAGTAACTAGAAATTTTAGTCCGATCTGTCTTAGTACCTGCAGATCGACATATTTAGAGCATGACTCGTTTCGTGTTTTATGTAGGTATTATAACAGATATTTTAGTTTAATTGAGAACTGCTCCTCTACTAACCTAATAAAACGTAGTATTCTAACGTATTTAAATAAGTAAAAATTTTGTTTATGAAGTTTATGTTAATTAATCAACGTAGTAGTTTTAAGGAATTGTTTAAAAATTAGTTTATTAGTATTTTTTATTGTGTGTAGTGTAAGTAGTAAAGCGACTGTTGACTTGTCTGTAGTCGCGGAACAGGCTGACCTGGTGTCGCAAGTCCACCTGAGGGTAGTGCGCTACCACAACGTCTTGCGCCTGTAGTTAGTTAAAAAAAAAAAAAAAAAAAAAAAAAAAAAAGAATCGGCAGTAGGACGGAATCGTGTTGACCACCGATTAGTTTTTTGCTAATAACTCTTGCATCCTTCGACCGACTTCTTCGACTAAGAGCTCGATGGAAAGCTTATCTGTTCCTCTTTCAGATGGCATTAACATATTTTACGAAAATTCATAAGAAATAAAATTTTTTTGATCAAAACTAAAATATCCTCGAAATCATTGAAAAAGAAGCACCTTATCAGACGAAAATATGCCTTATCTAATAAGAGACATTTAAATTTTTTTAATTGCATACATGGGCGGCATTTTATTCAGAATTAATAGTTGTTTATATGGACAAAATATTCGTTTAATTTTTTCTCATTAAATACTATAACTATAGAAAAGTACTTTGAGAAAATAGTCGGCTGTAGGACGGAAACGTGTTTTTTTTTTTTTTGTTTTTTTTTTAACTAACTACAGGCGCAAGACGTTGTGGTAGCGCACTACCCTCAAGTGGACTTGCGACACCAGGTCAGCCTGTTCCGCGTCTACAGACAAGTCAACAGTCGCTTTACTACTTACACTACACACAATAAAAAATACTAATAAACTAATTTTTAAACAATTCCTTAAAACTACTACGTTGATTAATTAACATAAACTTCATAAACAAAATTTTTACTTATTTAAATACGTTAGAATACTACGTTTTATTAGGTTAGTAGAGGAGCAGTTCTCAATTAAACTAAAATATCTGTTATAATACCTACATAAAACACGAAACGAGTCATGCTCTAAATATGTCGATCTGCAGGTACTAAGACAGATCGGACTAAAATTTCTAGTTACTCTAGCGGGGACACTGAACTGTATATACGCCAGCAATGTAGGAGAGAATATCATGCCATTTATTAGGTTATGCAAAAACAAAGTACCAAGCATTTTTCTACGACTAGACAATGATGGTAAATTAATAAGCTTCAACCGACTACTATAGGGAGGAAGGTGAACACAGGGGTCCCAGTGTAGATTCCTAAGTGCAAACAGAAGGAACTGTTTCTGAACAGACTCAATTTGGTTCTTATACTTTTCACACTGAGGATCCCAAACACACGATGCATATTCCAGAATGGGCCGTACTAAAGAAGTGTAAAGCAATTTAGTTGTGTACGGGTCATTAAATTCTTTGGACCATCTTTTGATGAAACCCAGTACGCCTTTAGCCTTATTGACAGACAGCGAAATATGTGAAGCGAAGTGAAGTTTTGGGTCCATCAAAACACCAAGGTCATTGAACTGAGAGATACGTTCAAGGTACAAATTATTTAACTTGTACGAGCAAACAATTAGTTTTTTTCTATAAAATGACATTAGCTTGCATTTATCACTGTTTAACAATAAATTGTTTACAGCACACCATTGTGAGAGAGAGTCAAGATCAGACTGAAGCAGATTATGCTGATCTATAGAATTAACGGTTAGACATAATTTCACGTCATCAGCATACATTAAAACATGGCAGTGTTTGATCACAGTAGGTAAGTCATTAATAAATATATTAAACAATAAGGGGCCAAGGTGACTACCTTGAGGAACCCCTGAAGTAACAAAAATTCGTCTCGAAACCGATGTCTTAAAAAGAACACATTGTGTTCGAGATTCAAGATACGATGATAGCCAACGGACTAACGATGGTGGAAAACCGTAGGTTTCGAGTTTTATTAAAAGCAGAGAGTGACAAACACAATCAAATGCTTTACTGAAATCAGTGTACACAACATCGGTTTGGCAGCCGGACGAGAAATTTCGATTGACAATTGAAGTGAATTCTAATAAGTTAGTTACCGTTGACCGTTTCTTGAGAAAGCCATGCTGAGACAAATTTAGAAGTGATGGCACAAAGTGCTGTAGCTGTTCCGTAATGATCTGTTCAAACAGTTTTGGAATAGCACATAGCTTTGCAATGCCTCTGTAATTCGAGATGTCTACCTTACTGCCTTTTTTATAAAGGGGAATAATGTAAGACTCTTTCCAAATTTTGGGTACAATAGAAGAATTTAACGACATGTTAAAAAGCTTACATAATGGAATAAACAACATCTCGGCACAGTGCTTCAAAACGCAACTAGGAACACTATCTGGACCAGCCGTAAAAGATGGTTTAATTAATTTTAAGTGTCTAAGAACAGTGTCATTTTCAATTACCGGCAAATTTATATTATTTCGATCATTGATTAAGTATGGGTAAGTACCATTTTGGTATGAATAGTCATTATAGGTGCTTTGGAAAAATTCAGCAAAGAGGTCGGATATCGTTGCATCATCACTTCCTTCCACACCATTGAGTTTCATACATGAAGGAAATGAGGTGGAATTAGACTTGTATTTGATGATATTAAAAAAATTTTTTGGATCACGGTATATATTGGATTTTAATTTAACTAAATATAAATCATAATTTCTTTTGTTACATAAAGTGAATCTATAGCGAACTGTTGTATAGTTTGCATAATCAACAAGAGAGCCGGTTCTCTTATATTTTTTAAATAATCTATTTTTTAAGTTCTTTAGACGAGATAATTCTTTTGAAAACCACGGCGGTTTATTTTGTTGTGTAACAGTCTTAACTCTTGGTACACACAATTTAAGCAGTTTATACATAGTCGCGTTAAAAAACTCTACTGCCCTTTCAATGTTGGACGTGTTATGAATGTATGACCAATCAGTGTTAGAAAGCAAATGACCAAGACGTTCAAAATCGGTTTTTCTGAAGCAAAATACACGATTAGGTTTGGAACCAGTAGGATTTTGACGAGGATGTGTTAGTAAGTTAGGTGTAATTGTAAGCTCCAACGTTGGGTGGTAAGAGTCTTCAGGTTGTGAAATTGGAGGGGATCTGCAAAGTGATGCACCCTCAATGTTATTTATGAAAACAAGATCTAGAATACGATTCTTAGAATTTTGTATGCTGTTTATTTGGTTAAACGATGATTCAAGTAAAGAATCAATAAATTCGTTACTAGACAAGGGAGTTACTATATTTGAATTGTCAGATGCAATCCAAGAAATATGAGGGAGGTTGAAGTCTCCACAGACCAGCATCATATCTGAGTCCTTAACCAAGTCTCGAATAGATTGAATAGCGTTTATATGCGCTGAATATACTGATGCTTCTGATTGTGGTGGAATGTAGGAGCATGTAATGAAAACGCGAGTCTTTGCAAGAGTTATTTTAACGCATATCAGCTCAATATCGTCAGTACCTATCACACAAATTTGTTCCGATGTGTGTTGAACAGCGACAGAGATTAAGACTCCACCACCAATTTTGCCAAGACGATCTTTACGAAAAGTAATAAAGCTGTCAGAAAGTCGGTGTTGACCACCGATTAGTTTTTTGCTAATTACTCTTGCATCCTTCGACCGACTTCTTCGACTAAGAGCCCGATGGAAAGCTTATCTGTTCCTCTTTCAGATGGCATTAACATATTTTACGAAAATTCATAAGAAATAAAATTTTTTTGATCAAAACTAAAATATCCTCGAAATCATTGAAAAAGAAGCACCTTATCAGACGAAAATATGCCTTATCTAATAAGAGACATTAACATTTCTTTAATTGCATAAATTGACGGCATTTTATTCAGAATTAATAGTTCTTTACATGGACAAAATATTCGTTTAATTTTTTCTCATTAAATACTATAACTATAGAAAAGTACTTTGAGAAAAGAATCGGCAGTAGGACGGAATCGTGTTGACCACCGATTAGTTTTTTGCTAATAACTCTTGCATCCTTCGACCGACTTCTTCGACTAAGAGCTCGACGGAAAGCTTATCTGTTCCTCTTTCAGATGGCATTAGCATATTTTACAAAAAGTCGTTAGAAAGACAATTTTTTTTGATCAAAACTAAAATATCCTCGAAATCATTAAAGAAAAAGTACCTTATCAGACGAAAATATGCCATCTTTCAGATGATCAAAACTAATATTTTACGAAAGTCGTAAGAAATACAATTTTTTTGATCAAATCTAAAATATCCTCGAAATCATTGAAAAAGAAGTACCTTATCAGACGAAAATATGCCATCTTTCAGATGATCAAAACTAATATTTTACGAAAGTCGTAAGATATACAATTTTTTTGATCAAATCTAAAATATCCTCGAAATCATTGAAAAAAATCGGGAGTAGGACGGAATCGTGTTGACCACCGATTAGTTTTTTGCTAATAACTCTTGCATCCTTCGACCGACTTCTTCGACTAAGAGCTCGATGAAAAGCTTATCTGTTCCTCTTTCAGATGGCATTAACATATTTTAAGTCATAAGAAATAAAATTTTTTGATCAAAACTAAAATGTCCCCGAAATCATTGAAGAAAAAGTACCTTATCAGACCAAAATATGCCATCTTTCAGATGATCAAAACTAATATTTTACGAAAGTCGTAAGATATACAATTTTTTTGATCAAATCTAAAATATCCTCGAAATCATTGAAAATGAAATACTTTATAAGTCGAAAATATGCCTTATCTAATAAGAGACATTAACATTTCTTTAATTGCATAAATTGGCGGCATTTTATTCAGAATTAATAGTTCTTTACATGGACAAAATATTCGTTTAATTTTTTCTCATTAAATACTAGAACTATAGAAAAGTAATTTGAGAAAAGAATCGGCAGTAGGACGGAATCGTGTTGACCACCGATTAGTTTTTTGCTAATAACTCTTGCATCCTTCGACCGACTTCTTCGACTAAGAGCTCGATGGAAAACTTATCTGTTCCTCTTTCAGATGGCATTAGCATATTTTACGGAAACGTGTTGACCACCGATTAGTTTTGTGCTAATAACTCTCGCATCCTTCGACCGACTTCTTCGACTAAGAGCTCGATGGAAAGCTTATCTGTTCCTCTTTCAGATGGCATTAACATATTTTACGAAAAGTCATAAGAAATACAATTTTTTTGATCAAAACTAAAATGTCCTCGAAATCATTGAAGAAAAAGTACTTTATCAGACGAAAATATGCCTTATCTAATAAGAAACATTTAATTTTTTTTAATTGCATACATGGGCGGCATTTTATTCAGAATTAATAGTTTTTTACATGGACAAAAAATTCGTTTAATTTTTTCCCATTAAATACTAGAACTATAGAAAAGTACTTTGAGAAAAGAATCGGAGTAGGACGGAATCGTGTTTACCAACGATTAGTTTTTGCTAATAACTCTTGCATCCTTCGACCGACTTCTTCGACCGACTTCTTTGACTAAGAGCTCGACGAAAAGCTTATCTGTTCCTTTTTCAGATGGCATTAGCATATTTTACAACAAGTCGTTAGAAATAAAATTTTTTTTGATCAAAACTAAAATATCCTCGAAATCATTAAAGAAGAAGTACCTTATCAGACGAAAATATGCCATCTTTCAGATGATCAAAACTAATATTTTACGAAAGTCGTCAGAAATACAATTTTTTTTATCAAATCTAAAATATCCTCGAAATCATTGAAGAAGAAGTACCTTATCAGACGAAAATATGCCATCTTTCAGATGATCAAAACTAATATTTTACGAAAGTCGTAAGAAATACAATTTTTTTGATCAAATCTAAAATATCCTCGAAATCATTGAAAATGAAATACTTTATAAGTCGAAAATATGCCTTATCTAATAAGAGACATTAACATTTCTTTAATTGCATAAATTGGCGGCATTTTATTCAGAATTAATAGTTTTTTACATGGACAAAAAATTCGTTTAATTTTTTCCCATTAGATACTAAAATTATAGAAAAGTACTTTGCGAAAAGAATCGGTAGTAGGACGGAAACGTGTTGACCACCGATTAGTTTTTTGCTAATAACTCTTGCATCCTTCAACCGACTTCTTCGACTATGAGCTCGACGGAAAGCTTATCTGTTCCTCTTTCAGATGGCATTAACATATTTTACGAAAAGTCGTAAGAAATAAAATGTTTTTGATCAAAACTAAAATATCATCGAAATCATTGAAGATGAAGTACCTTATCAGACGAAAATATGCCATCTTTCAGATGATCAAAACTTATATTTTACGAAAGTCGTAAGATATACAATTTTTTTTATCAAATCTAAAATATCCTCGAAATCATTGAAAATGAAATACTTTATAAGTCGAAAATATGCCTTATCTAATAAGAGACATTAATATTTCTTTAATTGCATAAATTGGCGGCATTTTATTCAGAATTAATAGTTCTTTACAAGGACAAAATATTCGTTTAATTTTTTCTCATTAAATACTAGAACTATAGAAAAGTACTTTGCGAAAAGAATCGGCAGTAGGACGGAATCGTGTTGACCACCTATTAGTTTTTTGCTAATAACTCTTGCATCCTTCGACCGACTTCTTCGACTAAGAGCTCGATGAAAAGCTTATCTGTTCCTCTTTCAGATAGCATTAGCATATTTTACGAAAAGTCGTAAGAAATAAAATTTTTTTTGATCAAAACTAAAATATCCTCGAAATCATTGAAAAAGAAGTATCTTATCAGACGAAAATATGCCTTATCTAATAAGAGACATTTAAATTTTTTTAATTGCATAAATGGACGGCATTTTATTCAGAATTAATAGTTTTTAACATGGACAAAAAATTCGTTTAATTTTTTCCCATTAAATACTGGAATTATAGAAA
Source organism: Phortica okadai (assembly GCA_034638295.1). Taxonomy (NCBI): domain Eukaryota; kingdom Metazoa; phylum Arthropoda; class Insecta; order Diptera; family Drosophilidae; genus Phortica; species Phortica okadai. The sequence goes on along the minus strand of CM067850.1, from coordinate 23,560,250 downwards.
AGTACTTTGCGAAAAGAATCGGCAGTAGGACGGAAACGTGTTGACCACCGATTAGTTTTTTGCTACTAACTCTTGCATCCTTCGACCGACTTCTTCGACTAAGAGCTCGATGGAAAGCTAATCTGTTCCTCTTTCAGATGGCATTAATATATTTTACGAAAAGTCATAAGAAATAAAATTTTTTGATCAAAACTAAAATATACCCGAAATCATTGAAGAAAAAGTACCTTATCAGACGAAAATATGCCTTATCTAATAAGAGACATTTGAATTTTTTTAATTGCATAAATATTTGGTATTTTATTCAGAATTAATAGTTTTTTACATGGACAAAAAATTCGTTTAATTTTTTCCCATTGAATACTAGAATTATAGAAAAGTACTTTGCGAAAATAATCGGCTGTAGGACGGAATCGTGTTGACCACCGATTAGTTTTTTGCTCGATGGAAAGCTTATCTGTTCCTCTTTCAGATGGCATTAACATATTTTACGAAAAAACATAAGAAATAAAATTTAGTGGACCAAAAATAAAATATCCTCGAAATCATTGATGAAGAAGTACCTTATGAGACGAAAATATGCCTTATCTAATAAGAGACATTTACATTGTTTTAATTGCATAAATGGGCGGCATTTTATTCAGAATTAATAGTTTTTACATGGACAAAAAATTCGTTTAATTTTTTCCCATTAAATACTAGAATTATAGAAAAGTACTTTGCGAAAATAATCGGCAGTAGGACGGAAACGTGTTGACCACCGATTAGTTTTTTGCTAATTACTCTTGCATCCTTCGACCGACTTCTGCGACTAAGAGCTCGATGGAAAGCTTATGTGTTCCTCTTTCAGATGGCATTAACATATTTTACGAAAATTCATAAGAAATAAAATTTTTTTGATCAAAACTAAAACATCCTCGAAATCATTGAAGAAGAAGTACCTTATCAGATGAAAATATGCCTTATCTAATAAGAGACACTTAAATTTTTTTAATTGCATAAATGTGGGGCATTTTATTCAGAATTAATAGTTTTTTACATAGACAAAAAATTCGTTTAATTTTTTCCCATTAAATACTAGAATTATAGAAAAGTACTTTGCGAAAAGAATCGGTAGTAGGACGGAAAAGCTGACCAACGATTAGTTTTTTGCTTATAACTCTTGCATCCTTCGACCGACTTTTTCGACTAAGAGCTCGATGGAAAGCTTATGTGTTCGCCTCTCAGATGGCATTAACATATTTTACGAAAAGTCGTTAGAAATAAAATTATTTTTGGTCAAAACTAAAATATCCTCAAAATCATTGAAGAAGACGTATTTTATCAGACGAAAATATGCCTTATCTCATAAGAGACATTTTAATTTTTTGAATTGCATAAATAGGCGGCATTTTATTCAGAATTAATAGTTTTTTACATGGACAGAATAAAAAGTTTTTTATATGGACAAAAAATTCGTTTAATTTTTTCCCATTAAATACTAGAATTATAGAAAAGTACGTTGTGAAAAGAATCGATAGTAGGACGGAAACGTGTTGACCACCGATTAGTTTTTTGCTTATAACTCTTGCATCTTTCGACCGACTTTTTCGACTAAGAGCTCGATGGAAAGCTGTTCCTCTTTCAGATGGCATTAACATATTTTACGAAAAGTCGTAAGATATAAAATTTTTTTTGATCAAAACTAAAATATCCTAGAAATCATTGAAAAAGAAATATCTTATCAGACGAAAATATGCCTTATCTAATAAGAGGCATTTTAATTATTTTAATTGCATAAATGGGCGGCATTTTATTCGGAATTAATAGTTTTTTACATGGACAAAAAATTCGTTTAATTTTTTCCTATTAAATACTAAAATTATAGAAAAGTTTTTTGTGAAAAGAATCGGTAGTAGGACGGAAAAGTTGACCAACGATTAGTTTTTTGCTAATAACTCTTGCATCGTTCGACCGACTTCTTCGACTAAGAGCTCGATGGAAAGCTTATGTGCTCCTTTTTTAGATGGCATTAACATATTTTACGAAAAGTCATAAGAAATAAAATTTTTTTGATCAAAACTATAATATCCTCGAAATCATTGAAGAAGAAGTACCTCATCAGACGAAAATATGCCTTATCTAATAAGAGACATTTACATTTTTTTAATTGCATAAATGGGCGTCATTTTATTCAGAATTAATAGCTTTTTACATTGCCAGAATTAAAAGTTTTTTACATGGACAAAAAATTCGTTTAATTTTTTCCCATTAAATACTAGAATTATAGAAAAGTACTTTGCGAAAAGAATCGGCAGTAGGATGTAATCGTTTTGACCACCGATTAGTTTTTTGCTAATATTTCTTGCATCCTTCGACCGACTTCTTCGACTAAGAGCTCGAAGGAAAGCTTATCTGTTCCTCTTTCAGATGGCATTAACATATTTTACGAAAAGTCGTAAGAAATAAAATTTTTTTGATCAAAACTAAAACATCCTCGAAATCATTGAAGAAGAAGTACCTTATAAGACGAAAATATGCCTTATCTAATAAGAGACACTTAAATTTTTTTAATTGCATAAATGTGGGGCATTTTATTCAGAATTAATAGTTTTTTACGTGGACAAAAAATTGGTTGAATTTTTTCCCATTAAATACTAGAATTATAGAAAAGTACTTTGCGAAAAGCATCGGTAGCAGGACGGAAAAGTTGACCAACGATTAGTTTTTTGCTTATAACTCTTGCATCCTTCGACCGACTTCTTCGACTAAGAGCTCGATGGAAAGCTTATCTGTTCCTCTTTCAGATGGCATTAACATATTTTAAAAAAAATCATAAGAAATAAAATTTTTTTGATCAGAACTATAATATCCTCGAAATCATTGAAGAAGAAGTACCACATCAGACGAAAATATGCCTTATCTAATAAGAGACATTTACATTTTTTTAATTGCATAAATTGGCGTCATTTTATTCAGAATTAATAGTTTTTTACATGGACAGAATTAATAGTTTTTTACATGGACAAAAAATTCGCTTAATTTTTTCCCATTAAATACTAGAATTATAGAAAAGTACTTTGCGAAGAGAATCGGTAGTAGGACGGAAAAGTTGACCAACGATTAGTTTTTTGCTAATAACTCTTGCATCCTTCGACCGACTTCTTCGACTAAGAGCTCGATGGAAAGCTTATGTGTTCCTCTTTCAGATGGCATTAACATATTTTACGAAAAGTCATAAGAAATAAAATTTTTTGATCAAAACTAAAATATCCTCGAGATCATTGAAGAAGAAGTACCTCATCAGACGAAAATATGCCTTATCTAATAAGAGACATTTAAATTTTTTTAATTGTATAAATGGGCGGCATTTTATTCAGAATTAATAGTTTTTTACATGGACAGAATTAAAAGTTTTTTACATAGACAAAAAATTCGTTTAATTTTTTCCCATTAAATAATAGAATTATAGAAGAGTCCTTTGTGAAAAGAATCGATAGTAGGACGGAAACGTGTTGACCACCGATTAGTTTTTTGCTTATAACTCTTGCATCCTTCGACCGACTTCTTCGACTAAGAGCTCGATGGAAAGCTGATCTGTTCCTCTTTCAGATGGCATTAACATATTTTACGCAAATTCATAAGAAATAAAATTTTTTTGATCAAAACTAAAATATCCTCGAAATCATTGAAGAAGAAGTACCTTATCAGACGAAAATATGCCTTATCTCATAAGAGACATTTTAATTTTTTTAATTGCATAAATACGCGGCATTTTATTCAGAATTAATAGTTTTTTACATGGACAGAATTAAAAGTTTTTTACATAGACAAAAAGTTCGTTTAATTTTTTCCCATTAAATACTAGAATTATAGAAAAGTACTTTGCGAAAAGAATCGGCAGTAGGATGGAATCGTGTTGACCACCGATTAGTTTTTTGCTTATAACTCTTGCATCCTTCGACCGACTTTTTCGACTAACAGCTCGATGAAAAGCTTATCTGTTCCTCTTTCAGACGGCATTAACATTTTTTTACGAAAAGTCGTAAGAAATAAAATTTTTTTGATCAAAACTAAAATATCCTCGAAATCATTGAAGAAGAAGTACCTTATTAGACGAAATTATGCCATCTTTCAAATGGCATTAACTTATTATACGAAAAGTCGTAAGAAATAAAATTTTGTTGATCAAAACTAAAATATCCTCGAAATCATTGAAAAATAACTACCTTATAAGACGAAAATATAAGAGACATTAAAATTTTTTCAATTACATAGATGGGCGGCATTTTATTCAGAATTAATAGTTTTTTACATGTACAAAAAATTCGTTTAATTTTTTCCCATTTAATACTAGAATTATAGAAAAGTACTTTTCGAAAAGAATCGGCAGTAGGACGGAATCGTGTTGACCACCGATTAGTTTTTTACTAATAACTCTTGCATCCTTCGACCGACTTCCTCGATTAAGAGCTCGATGGAAAGCTTATCTGTTCCTCTTTCAGGTGGCATTAACATATTTTACGAAAAGTCGTAAGAAATAAAATTTTTTTGATCAAAACTAAAATATCCTCGAAATCATTGAAGAAGAAGTACCTTATCAGACGAAAATATGCCATCTTTCAGATGGCATTAGCATATTTTACGAAAAGTCATAAGAAATAAAATTTTTTTGATCAAAACTAAAATATCCTCGAAATCATTGAAGAAGAAGTACCTTATCAGACGAAAATATGCCTTATCTAATAAAAGACATTTAAATTCTATTAATTGCATAAATGGGCGGCATTTTATTCAGAATTAATAGTTTTTTACATGGACAACAAATTCGTTTAATTTTTTCTCATTAAATACTAGAATTATAGAAAAGTACTTTGCCAAAAGAATCGGCAGTAGGGCGGAATCGTGTTGACCACCGATTAGTTTTTTGCTAATATTTCTTGCATCCTTCGACCGACTTCTTCGACTAAGAGCTCGATGGAAAGCTTATCTGTTCCTCTTTCAGATGGCATTAACATATTTTACGAAAAGTCGTAAGAAATAAAATTTTTTTTAATGAAAACTAAAATATCCTCGAAATCATTGAAAACGAAGTACCTTATCAGACGAAAATATGCCTTATCTAATAAGAGACATTTAAATTTTTTTTAATTGCATAAATAGGCGGCATTTTATTCAGAATTAATAGTTTTTTACATGGACAAAAAATTCGTTTAATTTTTCCCCATTAAATACTAGAATTATAGAAAAGTACTTTGCGAGAAGAATCGGTAGTAGGACGGAAACGTGTTGACCACCGATTAGTTTTTTGCTAATAACTCTTGCATCCTTCGACCGACTTCTTCGACTAAGAGCTCGATGGAAAGCTTATCTGTTCCTCTTTCAGATGGCATTAGCATATTTTACGAAAAGTCATAAGAAAAAAAATTTTTTTGATCAAAACTAAAATATCCTCGAAATCATTGAAAAAGAAGTAGCTTATCAGACGAAAATATGCCTTATCTAATAAGGGACATTTAAATTTTTTAAATTGCATAAATGGGCGGCATTTTATTCAGAATTAATAGTTTTTTACATGGAAAAAAAAATTCGTTTAATTTTTTCCCATTGAATACTAGAATTATAGAAAAGTACTTTCCGAAAAGAATCGGCAGTAGGACGGAATCGTCTTGACCACCGATTAGTTTTTTGATAATAACTCTTGCATCCTTCGACCGACTTCTTCGACTAAGAGCTCGATGGAAACCTTATCTGTTCCTCTTTTAGACGGCGTTAACATTTGTTACGAAAAGTCGTAAGAAATAAAATTTTTTTGATCAAAACTAAAATATCATCGAAATCATTGAAGAAGAAGTACCTTATAAGACGAAAATTTGCCATCTTTCAGATGGCATTATTATATTATACGAAAATTCGTAAAAAATAGAATTTTTTTGATCAAAACTAAAATATCCTCGAAATCATTGAAAAAGAAGTACCTTATAAGACGAAAATATGCCCTATCTAATAAGAGACATTAAATTTTTTTTAATTACATAAATGGGTGGCATTTTATTCAGAATTAATAGTTTTTTACATGGACAAAAAATTCGTTTAATTTTTTCCCATTAAATACTAGAATTATAGAAAAGTACTTTTCGAAAAGAGTCGGCAGTAGGACGGAATCGTGTTGTCCACCGATTAGTCTTTTGCTAACAACTCTTGCATCCTTCGACCGACTTCTTCGACTAAGAGCTCGATGGAAAGTTTATCTGTTCCTCTGTCAGATTGCATTAACATATTTTACGAAAGAAATAAAATTTTTTGGATCAAAACTAAAACATCCTCGAAATCATTGAAGAAGAAGTACCTTATCAGACGAAAATATGCCTTATCTAATACCTTATCAGACGAAAATATGCCTTATCTAATAAGTAACATTTAAAGTTTTTTAATTGCATAAATGTGCGGCATTTTACTCAGAATTAAAAGTTTTTTACATGGACAAAAAATTCGCTTAATTTTTTCCCATTAGATACTAAAATTATAGAAAAGTAGTTTGCGAAAAGAATCGGCAGTAGGACGGAAACGTGTTGACCACCGATTAGCTTTTTGCTAATTACTCTTGCATCCTTCGACCGACTGCTTCGACTAAGAGCTCGATGGAAAGCTTATCTGTTCCTCTTTTAGATGGCATTAACATATTTTACGAAAAGTCATAAGAAATAAAATTTTTTTGATCAAAACTAAAATATCCTCGAAATTATTGAAAAAGAAGCACCTTATCAGACGAAAATATGCCTTATCTAATAAGAGACATTAAAATATTTTTAATTGCATAAATGGGCGGCATTTATTCAGAATTAATAGTTTTTTTCATGGACAAAAAATTCGTTTAATTTTTTCCCATTAAATACTAGCATTATAGAAAAGTACTTTTCGAAAAGAGTCGGCAGTAGGACGGAATCGTGTTGACCACCGATTAGTTTTTTGCTAATTACTCTTGCATCCTTCGACCGACTTCTTCGACTAAGAGCTCGACGGAAAGCTTATCTGTTCCTCTTTCAGATGGCATTAACATATTTTACGAAAAGTCGTAAAAAATAAAATTTTTTTCATCAAAACTAAAATATCATCGAAATTATTGAAGAAGAAGTACCTTATCAGACGAAAATACGCCTTATCTAATAAGAGACTTAAATTTTATTAAATGCATAAATGGGCAACATTTTATTCAGAATTAATAGTTTTTTACATGGACAAAAATTTCGTTTAATTTTTTCCCATTAAATACTAGAATTATAGAAAAGTACTTTTCGAAAAGAATCGGCAGTAGGACGGAATCGGGTTGACCACCGATTAGTTTTTTGCTAATTACTCTTGCATCCTTCGACCGACTTCTTCGACTAAGAGCTCGACGGAAAGCTTTTCTCTTCCTCTTTCAGATGGCATAAACATATTTTACGAAAAGTCATAAGAAATAAAATTTTTTGGATGAAAACTAAAATATCCTCGAAATCATTGAAGAAGAAGTACCTTGTCAAATATGCCTTATCTAATAAGAGACATTTAAATTTTTTTAATTGCATAAATGGGCGGCATTTTATTCAGAATTAATAGTTTTTTACATGGACAAAAATGTGTTTTGTTTTACGACCTATACAAGTAATTCAATAATGATTAGCAGGCTCGAGGTCAATTTTGATACACCAAATTTGTAATCAAAAAGTTTTGGCAGTTTTAACAACAAACAATATTGCAAGAACTAGCTCAAAAGCTAGCAGCAGGCAGATCGTACAGCTGTTTCGGGAGTTGCCAAACTCCTTCATCAGCGATCTTTGCTTAACGATGAACGGATTATCAGCACTCCCCATACGTTTTTCTTGATAAACTGCATGAGAATTGCAAGTTATCAAACGAAAAACCCTGAGAAATGCTGCTTCGATCATCGCCTTGCAATATTGTTGTTGTTGTGGGCCACCGCTGTTTGTTGGAGTCAAGTCTTGACTCACGTCAACTGCTTGTGGACCAAATTTAGAAAAATAAAACAAAAATTTTATTTTTCAAGTTTCTGTCATACTACACAATTATGTGTACAACAATTGGTTGTTAAAACTGCCAAAACTTTTTGATTACAAATTTGGTGTATCAAAATTGACCTCGAGCCTGCTAATCATTATTGAATTACTTGTATAGGTCGTAAAACAAAACACTTTTTAACTAAAACGGAAGGCACGCCGTAGTCATCCACATAATTGTGTAGTATGACAGAAACTTGAAAAATAAAATTTTTGTTTTATTTTTCTAAATTTGGTCCACAAGCAGTTGACGTGAGTCAAGACTTGACTCCAACAAACAGCGGTGGCCCACAACAACAACAATATTGCAAGGCGATGATCGAAGCAGCATTTCTCAGGGTTTTTCGTTTGATAACTTGCAATTCTCATGCAGTTTATCAAGAAAAACGTATGGGGAGTGCTGATAATCCGTTCATCGTTAAGCAAAGATCGCTGATGAAGGAGTTTGGCAACTCCCGAAACAGCTGTACGATCTGCCTGCTGCTAGCTTTTGAGCTAGTTCTTGCAATATTGTTTGTTGTTAAAACTGCCAAAACTTTTTGATTACAAATTTGGTGTATCAAAATTGACCTCGAGCCTGCTAATCATTATTGAATTACTTGTATAGGTCGTAAAACAAAACACTTTTTAACTAAAACGGAAGGCACGCCGTAGTCATCCACATAATTGTGTAGTATGACAGAAACTTGAAAAATAAAATTTTTGTTTTATTTTTCTAAATTTGGTCCACAAGCAGTTGACGTGAGTCAAGACTTGACTCCAACAAACAGCGGTGGCCCACAACAACAACAATATTGCAAGGCGATGATCGAAGCAGCATTTCTCAGGGTTTTTCGTTTGATAACTTGCAATTCTCATGCAGTTTATCAAGAAAAACGTATGGGGAGTGCTGATAATCCGTTCATCGTTAAGCAAAGATCGCTGATGAAGGAGTTTGGCAACTCCCGAAACAGCTGTACGATCTGCCTGCTGCTAGCTTTTGAGCTAGTTCTTGCAATATTGTTTGTTGTTAAAACTGCCAAAACTTTTTGATTACAAATTTGGTGTATCAAAATTGACCTCGAGCCTGCTAATCATTATTGAATTACTTGTATAGGTCGTAAAACAAAACACTTTTTAACTAAAACGGAAGGCACGCCGTAGTCATCCACATAATTGTGTAGTATGACAGAAACTTGAAAAATAAAATTTTTGTTTTATTTTTCTAAATTTGGTCCACAAGCAGTTGACGTGAGTCAAGACTTGACTCCAACAAACAGCGGTGGCCCACAACAACAACAATATTGCAAGGCGATGATCGAAGCAGCATTTCTCAGGGTTTTTCGTTTGATAACTTGCAATTCTCATGCAGTTTATCAAGAAAAACGTATGGGGAGTGCTGATAATCCGTTCATCGTTAAGCAAAGATCGCTGATGAAGGAGTTTGGCAACTCCCGAAACAGCTGTACGATCTGCCTGCTGCTAGCTTTTGAGCTAGTTCTTGCAATATTGTTTGTTGTTAAAACTGCCAAAACTTTTTGATTACAAATTTGGTGTATCAAAATTGACCTCGAGCCTGCTAATCATTATTGAATTGGACAAAAATTTGTTTAATTTTTTCCCATTAAATACTAGAATTATAGAAAAGTACTTTTCGAAAAGAATCGGCAGTAGGGCGGAATCGTGTTGACCACCGATTAGTATTTTGATAATAACTCTTGCATCCTTCGACCGACTTCTTCGACTAAGAGATCGATGGAAAGCTTATCTGTTCCTCTTTCAGACGGCCTTAACATTTTTTACGAAAAGTCGTAAGAAATAAAATTTTTTTGATCAAAACTAAAATATCCTCGAAATCATTGAAAAAGAAGTACCTTATGAGACGAAAATACGCCTTATCTAATAAGAAACATTTAAATTTTTTTAATTGCATAAATGGGCAACATTTTATTCAGAATTAATAGTTTTTTACATGGACAAAAAATTCGTTTAATTTTTTCCCATTAAATACTAGAATTATAGAAAAGTACTTTTCGAAAAGAATCGGCAGTAGGACGGAATCGGGTTGACCACCGATTAGTTTTTTGCTAATTACTCTTGCATCCTTCGACCGACTTCTTCGACTAAGAGCTCGACGGAAAGCTTATCTCTTCCTCTTTCAGATGGCATAAACATATTTTACGAAAAGTCATAAGAAATAAAATTTTTTGGATGAAAACTAAAATATCCTCGAAATCATTGAAGAAGAAGTACCTTATCAGACGAAAATATGCCTTATCTAATAAGAAACATTTAAATTTTTTTAATTGCATAAATGGGCGGCATTTTATTCAGAATGAATTGTTTTTTACATGGACAAAAAATTCGTTTAATTTTTTCCCATTAAATACTAGAATTATAGAAAAGTACTTTTCGAAAAGAATCGGCAGTAGGACGGAGTCGTGTTGACCACCGATTAGTTTTTTGCTAATAACTCTTGCATCCTTTGACCGACTTCTTCGACTAAGAGCTTGACGGAAAGCTTATCTGTTCCCCTTTCAGAAGGCATTAACATATTTTACGAAAAGTCGTAAGAAATAAAATTTTTTTGATCAAAACTAAAATATCATCGAAATTATTGAAGAAGAAGTACCTTATCAGACGAAAATACGCCTTATCTAATAAGAAACATTTAAATTTTTTTAATTGCATAAATGGGCGGCATTTTATTCAGAATTAATAGTTTTTTATAAGGACAAAAAATTCGTTTAGTTTTTTCCCATTAAATACTAGAATTATAGAAAAGTACTTTTCGAAAAGAATCGGCAGTAGGACGGAATCGTGTTGACCACCGATTAGTTGTTTGATAATATCCTTGCATCCTTCGACCGACTTCTTCGACTAAGAGGTCGATGGAAAGCTTATCTCTTCCTCTTTCAGATGGCATAAACATATTTTACGAAAAGTCATAAGAAATAAAATTTTTTGGATGAAAACTAAAATATCCTCGAAATCATTGAAGAAGAAGTACCTTATCAGACGAAAATATGCCTTATCTAATAAGAAACATTTAAATTTTTATAATTGCATAAATGGGCAACATTTTATTCAGAATTAATAGTTTTTTCGTTCGTTTAATTTTTTCCCATTAAATACTAGAATTATAGAAAAGTACTTTTCGAAAAGAATCGGCAGTAGGACGGAATCGTGTTGACCACCGATTAGTTGTTTGATAATATCCTTGCATCCTTCGACCGACTTCTTCGACTAAGAGGTCGATGGAAAGCTTATCTGTTCCTCTTTCAGACGGCCTTAACATTTTTTACGAAAAGTCATAAGAAATAAAATTTTTTGGATCAAAACTAAAATATCCTCGAAATCATTGAAGAAGAAGTACCTTATCAGACGAAAATATGCCTTATCTAATAAGAAACATTTAAATTTTTATAATTGCATAAATGGGCGGCATTTCATTCAGAATGAATAGTTTTTTACATGGACAAAAAGGTCGTTTAATTTTTTCCCATTAAAGCCCAGTTTCACAGTCAAAGTTAACCCAGGGTTAACTCCGAGTAACAATTTTTCAGTTTCACACTTAGTAGTTAACCCCTGAGTTAACCCTACTACATTCTAGGGTTAACGCCGAGTTAACTACTCTGTTTTAACTTTTTCTATTTATAGTTTTTAATGTCAAAACAGAACAAAATTTGTGTGTCAAAAAAATAAAAATTAAATATGTCCCAATCAATAGAAATGAATTTGATAAATGAGCTTGTATAGCAGCATTCAAACAGGTAGTCTCACATCATATGGAATTACTGACATCGGAAGTCGTTTACTTTTCATTGGGAGAAGATATGCATCATTTCTACAAAGTTTCCTTGTGTGATTGCTATGTGTATTGCACCCATGTTGTGTTTTACACGAAACTAACATAACTACATACTATTGTACCTTTTGAAGAGTGTGGTTTACTTTCGTTGTGCAGACTAACTGCCCGCCCCTTTGTAATGGTAAACTATACAATTAGACATAATCGAGTCAACATTTCACCGCTTGTTATATTGGATTCTCTTCAGTTATCCCTTACTAATTGAAGGTGATTTTTAAAATAACTGAAAAAATATACAGTGCTTGGCAAGTAGATGTTCAATGTTGTAAAACATTATTCTCAAAAAATAGAATGTTGCCATACTTATATAACAAGAGTTAACTCGTTACTGTGGAACTGAAAGTCGGAGTTAACTCCGGGTAAGGGTTAAATTCGAGTTAACTGTACTCTCGGTTAACCGTAGACTGTGAAACTGGGCCTAAATACTAGAATTATAGAAAAGTACTTTTCGAAAAGAATCGGCAGTAGGACGGAATCGTGTTGACCACCAATTAGTTATTTGCTAATAACTCTTGCATCCTTCGACCGACTTCTTCGACTAAGAGCTCGACGGAAAGCTTATCTGTTCCTCTTTCAGATGGCATTAACATATTTTAGGAAAAGTCGTAAGAAATAAAATTTTTTTGATCAAAACTAAAATATCATCGAAATTATTGAAGAAGAAGTACCTTATGAGACGAAAATACGCCTTATTTAATAAGAAACATATAAATTTTTTTAATTGCATAAATGGGCGGCATTTTATTCAGAATTAATAGTTTTTTATATGGACAAAAAATTCCTTGAAGTTTTTCCCATTAAATAGTATAATTATAGAAAAGTACTTTTCAAAAAGAATCGGCAGTAGGACGGAATCGTGTTGACCACCGATTAGTTTTTTGCTAAATACTCTTGAATTTTTCGACCGACTTCTTCGACTAAGAGCTCGACGGAAAGCTTATCTCTTCCTCTTTCAGATGGCATTAACATATTTTACGAAAAGTCATAAGAAAGACAATTTTTTTTATCAAAACTAAAATATCCTCGAAATCATTGAAGAAGAAGTACCTTATCAGACGATAATATGCCTTATCTAATAAGAGACATTTAAATTTTTTTTAATTGCATAAATGGGCGGAATTTTATTCAGAATTAATAGTTTTTTACATAGACAAATATTCGTTTAATTTTTTCCCATTAAATACTAAAATTAAACAAAAGTACTTTGCGAAAAGAATCGGCAGTAGGACGGAATCATGTTGACCACCGATTAGTTTTTTGCTAATTACTCTTGAATTTTTCGACCGACTTCTTCGACTAAGAGCTCGACGGAAAGCTTATCTCTTCCTCTTTCAGATGGCATTAACATATTTTACGAAAAGTCGTAAGAAATAAAATTTTTTTGATAAAAAATAATATATCCTCGAAATCATTGAAAAAGAAGTACCTTATAAGGAAAATATGCCTTATCTAATAAGAGACATTAAAATTTTTTTAATTACATAAATGGGCGGCATTTTATTCAGAATTAATAGTTTTTTACATGGAATGAATGAATTGTTTTTTACATGGACAAAAATTCGTTTAATTTTTTCCCATTAAATACTAGAATTATAGAAAAGTACTTTTCGAAAAGAATCGGCAGTAGGACGGAATCGTGTTGACCACCGATTAGTTTTTTGCTAATAACTCTTGCATCCTTTGACCGACTTCTTCGACTAAGAGCTCGACGGAAAGCTTATCTGTTCCTCTTTCAGATGGCATTAATATATTTTACGAAAAGTCGTAAGAATTACAATTTTTTTGATCAAAAATAAAATATCCTCGAAATCATTGAAAAAGAAGTACCTTATAAGGAAAATATGCCTTATCTAATAAGAGACATTAAAATTTTTTTAATTACATAAATGGGCGGCATTTTATTCAGAATTAATAGTTTTTTACATGGACAAAAAATTCGTTTAATTTTCTTCCCATTAAATACTAGAATTATAGAAAAGTACTTTTCGAAAAGAATCGGCAGTAGGACGGAATCGCGTTGACCACCGATTAGTTTTTTGCTAATTACTCTTGCATCCTTCGACCGACTTCTTCGACTAAGAGCTCGACGGAAAGCTTATCTGTTCCTCTTTCAGATAGCATTAACATATTTTACGAAAAGTCGTAAGAAATAAAATTTTTTGGATCAAAACTAAAATATCATCGAAATTATTGAAGAAGAAGTACCTTATCAGATGAAAATACGCCTTATCCAATAAGAAACATTTAAATTTTTTTAATTGCATAAATGGGCTGCATTTTATTCAGAATTAATAGTTTTTTATATGGACAAAAAATTCGTTTAATTTTTTCCTATTAAATACTAGAATTATAGAAAAGTACTTTTCGAAAAGAATCGGCAGTAGGACGGAATCTCGTTGACCACCGATTAGTTTTTTGCTAATAACTCTTGCATCCTTCGACCAACTTCTTCGACAAAGAGCTCGATGGAAAGCTTATCTGTTCCTCTTTTAGATGGCATTAACATATTTAACGAAAAGTCGTAAAAAATAAAATTTTTTTGATCAAATCTAAAATATCCTTGAAATCATTGAAGAAGAAGTACCTTATCAGACGAAAATATGCCTTATCTAATAAGGAACATTTAAATTTTTTTAATTGCATAAATGGGCGGCATTTTATTCAGAATTAATAGTTTTTTACGTGGACAAAAAATTCGTTTAATTTTTTCCCATTAAATACTAGAATTAAACAAAAGTACTTTGCGAAAAGAATCGGCAGTAGGACGGAATTGTGTTGACCACCGATTAGTTTTTTAATAATAACTCTTGCGTCCTTCGACCGACTTCTTCGACTAAGAGGTCGATGGAAAGCTTATCTGTTCCTCTTTCAGATGGCCTTAACATTTTTTACGAAAAGTCGTAAGAAATAAAATTTTTTTGATCAAAAATAAAATATCCTCGAAATCATTGAAAAAGAAGTACCTTATAAGGAAAATATGCCTTATCTAATAAGAGACATTAAAATTTTTTTAATTACATAAATGGCCGGCATTTTATTCAGAATTAATAGTTTTTTACATGGACAAAAAATTCGTTTAATTTTTTCCCATTAAATACTAGAATTGTAGAAAAGTACTTTGAGAAAAGAATCGGCAGTAGGACGGAATCGTGTTGACCACCGATTAGTTTTTTGCTAATTACTCTTGCATCCTTCGACCGACTTCTTCGACTAAGAGCTCGACGGAAAGCTTATCTCTTCCTCTTTCAGATGGTATTAACATATTTTACGAAAAGTCATAAGAAATACAATTTTTTGGATCAAAACTAAAATATACTCGAAATCATTGAAGAAGAAGTACCTTATCAGACGAAAATATGCCTTATCTAATAAGAAACATTTAAATTTTTTTAATTGCATAAATGGGCGGCATTTTATTCAGAATGAATAGTTTTTTACATGGACAAAAAATTCGTTTAATTTTTTCCCATTAAATACTAGAATTGTAGAAAAGTACTTTGAGAAAAGAATCGGCAGTAGGACGGAATCGTGTTGACCACCGATTAGTTTTTTGCTAACAACTCTTGCATCCTTCGACCGACTTCTTCGACTAAGAGGTCGATGGAAAGCTTATCTGTTCCTCTTTCAGACGGCCTTAACATTTTTTACGAAAAGTCGTAAGAAATAAAATTTTTTTGATCAAAACTAAAATATCCTCGAAATCATTGAAGAAGAAGTACCTTATCAGACGAAAATATGCCTTATCTAATAAGGAACATTTAAATTTTTTTAATTGCATAAATGGGCGGCATTTTAGTCAGAATTAATAGTTTTTTACGTGGACAAAAAATTCGTTTAATTTTTTCCCATTAAATACTAGAATTAAACAAAAGTACTTTGCGAAAAGAATCGGCAGTAGGACGGAATCGTGTTGACCACCGATTAGTTTTTTGATAATAACTCTTGCATCCTTCGACCGACTTCTTCGACTAAGAGGTCGATGGAAAGCTTTTCTGTTCCTCTTTCAGATGGCCTTAACATTTTTTAAGAAAAGTCGTAAGAAATAAAATTTTTTTGTTCAAAAATAAAATATCCTCGAAATCATTGAAAAAGAATTACCTTATAAGGAAAATATGCCTTATCTAATAAGAGACATTAAAATTTTTTTAATTACATAAATGGGCGGCATTTTATTCAGAATTAATAGTTCTTTACATGGACAAAAAATTCGTTTAATTTTTTCCCATTAAATACTAGAATTATAGAAAAGTACTTTTCGAAAAGAATCGGCAGTAGGACGGAATCGTGTTGACCATCGATTAGTTTTTTGCTAATTACTCTTGCATCCTTCGACCGACTTCTTCGACTAAGAGGTCGATGGAAAGCTTATCTCTTCCTCTTTCAGATGGCATTAACATATTTTACGAAAAGTCATAAGAAATAAAATTTTTTGGATCAAAACTAAAATATACTCGAAATCATTGAAGAAGAAGTACCTTATCAGACGAAAATATGCCTTATCTAATAAGAAACATTTAAATTTTTTTAATTGCATAAATGGGCGGCATTTTATTCAGAATTAATAGTTTTTAACGTGGACGAAAAATTCGTTTAATTTTTTCCCATTAAATACTAGAATTCAAAAAAAGTAATTTTCGAAAAGAATCGTCAGTAGGACGGAATCGTGTTGAGCACTGATTAGTTTTTTGCTAATAACTCTTGCATCCTTCGACCGACTTCTTCGACTAAGAGCTCGACGGAAAGCTTATCTGTTCCTCTTACAGATAGCATTAACATATTTTACGAAAAGTCGTAAGAAATAAAATTTTTTTGTTCAAAAATAAAATATCCTCGAAATCATTGAAAAAGAATTACCTTATAAGGAAAATATGCTCTATCTAATAAGAAACATTTAAATTTTTTTAATTGCATAAATGGGCGGCATTTTATTCAGAATTAATAGTTCTTTACATGGACAAAAAATTCGTTTAATTTTTTCCCATTAAATACTAGAATTATAGAAAAGTACTTTTCGAAAAGAATCGGCAGTAGGACGGAATCGTGTTGACCACCGATTAGTTTTTTGATAATAATTCTTGCATCCTTCGACCGACTTCTTCGACTAAGAGGTCGATGGAAAGCTTATCTGTTCCTCTTTCAGATGGCCTTAACATTTTTTAAGAAAAGTCGTAAAAAATAAAATTTTTTGGATCAAAACTAAAATATACTCGAAATCATTGAAGAAGAAGTACCTTATCAGACGAAAATATGCCTTATCTAATAAGAAACATTTAAATTTTTTTAATTGCATAAATGGGCGGCATTTTATTCAGAATTAATAGTTTTTTACGTGGACGAAAAATTCGTTTAATTTTTTCCCATTAAATACTAGAATTCAAAAAAAGTAATTTTCGAAAAGAATCGGCAGTAGGACGGAATCGTGTTGAGCACTGATTAGTTTTTTGCTAATAACTCTTGCATCCTTCGACCGACTTCTTCGACTAAGAGCTCGACGGAAAGCTTATCTGTTCCTCTTACAGATAGCATTAACATATTTTAAGAAAAGTCGTAAGAAATAAAATTTTTTTGTTCAAAAATAAAATATCCTCGAAATCATTGAAAAAGAATTACCTTATAAGGAAAATATGCTCTATCTAATAAGAAACATTTAAATTTTTTTAATTGCATAAATGGGCGGCATTTTATTCAGAATTAATAGTTCTTTACATGGACAAAAAATTCGTTTAATTTTTTCCCATTAAATACTAGAATTATAGAAAAGTACTTTTCGAAAAGAATCGGCAGTAGGACGGAATCGTGTTGACCATCGATTAGTTTTTTGCTAATTACTCTTGCATCCTTCGACCGACTTTTTCGACTAAGAGGTCGATGGAAAGCTTATCTCTTCCTCTTTCAGAGGGCATTAACATATTTTACGAAAAGTCATAAGAAATAAAATTTTTTGGATCAAAACTAAAATATACTCGAAATCATTTAAGAAGAAGTACCTTATCAGACGAAAATATGCCTTATCTAATAAGAAACATTTAAATTTTTTTAATTGCATAAATGGGCGGCATTTTATTCAGAATTAATAGTTTTTTACGTGGACAAAAAATTCGTTAAATTTTTTCCCATTAAATACTAGAATTCAAAAAAAGTAATTTTCGAAAAGAATCGGCAGTAGGACGGAATCGTGTTGACCACTGATTAGTTTTTTGATAATAACTCTTGCATCCTTCGACCGACTTCTTCGACTAAGAGGTCGATGGAAAGCTTATCTGTTCCTCTTTCAGATGGCCTTAACATTTTTTAAGAAAAGTCGTAAAAAATAAAATTTTTTGGATCAAAACTTAAATATACTCGAAATCATTGAAAAAGAAGTACCTTATCAGACGAAAATATGCGTTATCTAATAAGAGACATTTAAATTTTTTTAATTGCATGAATGGGCGGCATTTTATTCAGAATTAATATTTTTTTACATGGACAAAAAATTCGTCTAATTTTTTCCCATTAAATACTAGAATTATAGAAAAGTACTTTTCGAAAAGAATCGGCAGTAGGACGGAATCGTGTTGACCACTGATTAGTTTTTTGCTTATAACTCTTGCATCCTTCGACCGACTTCTTCGACTAAGAGCTCGACGGAAAGCTTATCTGTTCCTCTTACAGATAGCATTAACATATTTTAAGAAAAGTCGTAAGAAATAAAATTTTTTTAGACAAAACTAAAATATCCTCGAAATCATTGAAAAAGAATTACCTTATAAGGAAAATATGCTTTATCTAATAAGAAACATTTAAATTTTTTTAATTGCATAAATGGGCGGCATTTTATTCAGAATTAATAGTTTTTTACGTGGACAAAAAATTGGTTTAATTTTTTCCCATTAAATACTAGAATTAAACAAAAGTACTTTGCGAAAAGAATCGGCAGTAGGACGGAATCGTGTTGACCATCGATTAGTTTTTTGCTGATTACTCTTGCATCCTTCGACCGACTTCTTCGACTAAGAGCTCGACGGAAAGCTTATCTCTTCCTCTTTCAGATGGCATTAACATATTTTACGAAAAGTCATAAGAAATAAAATTTTTTGGATCCAAACTAAAATATACTCGAAATCATTGAAGAAGAAGTACCTTTTCAGACGAAAATATGCCTTATCTAATAAGGAACATTTAAATTTTTTTAATTGCATAAATGGGCGGCATTTTATTCAGAATTAATAGTTTTTTACGTGGACAAAAAATTGGTTTAATTTTTTCCCATTAAATACTAGAATTGTAGAAAAGTACTTTTTGAAAAGAATCGGCAGTAGGACGGAATTGTGTTGACCACCGATTAGTTTTTTGCTAATAACTCTTGCATCCTTTGACCGACTTCTTCGACTAAGAGGTCGATGGAAAGCTTATCTGTTCCTCTTTCAGACGGCCTTAACATTTTTTACGAAAAGTCGTAAGAAATAAAATTTTTTTGATCAAAACTAAAATATCCTCGAAATCATTGAAGAAGAAGTACCTTATCAGACGAAAATATGCCTTATCTAATAAGAAACATTTAAATTTTTTTAATTGCATAAATGGGCGGCATTTTAGTCAGAATTAATAGTTTTTTACGTGGACAAAAAATTCGTTTAATTTTTTCCCATTAAATACTAGAATTAAACAAAAGTACTTTGCGAAAAGAATCGGCAGTAGGACGGAATCGTGTTGACCATCGATTAGTTTTTTGCTGATTACTCTTGCATCCTTCGACCGACTTCTTCGACTAAGAGCTCGACGGAAAGCTTATCTCTTCCTCTTTCAGATGGCATTAACATATTTTACGAAAAGTCATAAGAAATAAAATTTTTTGGATCAAAACTAAAATATACTCGAAATCATCGAAGAAGAAGTACCTTTTCAGACGAAAATATGCCTTATCTAATAAGAAACATTTAAATTTTTTTAATTGCATAAATGGGCGGCATTTTATTCAGAATTAATAGTTTTTTACGTGGACAAAAAATTCGTTTAATTTTTTCCCATTAAATACTAGAATTAAAAAAAAGTACTTTGCGAAAAGAATCGGCAGTAGGACAGAATCGAGTTGACCACCGATTAGTTTTTTGCTAATTACTCTTGCATCCTTCGACCGACTTCTTCGACTGAGAGCTCGACGGAAAGCTTATCTCTTCCTCTTTCAGATGGCATTAACATATTTTACGAAAAGTCATAAGAAATAAAATTTTTTGGATCAAAACTAAAATATACTCGAAATCATTGAAGAAGAAGTACCTTATCAGACGAAAATATGCCTTATCTAATAAGAATCATTTAAATTTTTTTAATTGCATAAATGGGCGGCATTTTAGTCAGAATTAATAGTTTTTTACGTGGACAAAAAATTCGTTTAATTTTTTCCCATTAAATACTAAAATTAAACAAAAGTACTTTTCGAAAAGAATCGGCAGTAGGACGGAATCGTGTTGACCACCGATTAGTTTTTTGCTAATTACTCTTGCATCCTTCGACCGACTTCTTCGACTAAGAGGTCGACGGAAAGCTTATCTCTTCCTCTTTCAGATGGCCTTAACATTTTTTAAGAAAAGTCGTAAGAAATAAAATTTTTTGGATCAAAACTAAAATATACTCGAAATCATTGAAGAAGAAGTACCTTATCAGACGAAAATATGCCTTATCTAATAAGAAACATTTAAATTTTTTTAATTGCATAAATGGGCGGCATTTTATTCAGAATGAATAGTTTTTTACATGGACAAAAAATTCGTTTAATTTTTTCCCATTAAATACTAGAATTATAGAAAAGTACTTTTCGAAAAGAATCGGCAGTAGGACGGAATCGTGTTGACCACCGATTAGTTTTTTGCTAATAACTCTTGCATCCTTCAACCGACTTCTTCGACTAAGAGCTCGATGGAAAGCTTATCTGTTCCTCTTTTAGATGGCACTAACATATTTTACGAAAAGTCGTAAAAAATAAAATTTTTTTAGACAAAACTAAAATATCCTCGAAATCATTGAAGAAGAAGTACCTTATCAGACGAAAATATGCCTTATCTAATAAGAAACATTTAAATTTTTTTAATTGCATAAATGGGCGGCATTTTATTCAGAATTAATAGTTTTTTACGTGGACAAAAAATTTGTTTAATTTTTTTCCATTAAATACTAGAATTGTAGAAAAGTACTTTTTGAAAAGAATCGGCAGTAGGACGGAATTGTGTTGACCACCGATTAGTTTTTTGCTAATAACTCTTGCATCCTTTGACCGACTTTTTCGACTAAGAGGTCGATGGAAAGCTTATCTGTTCCTCTTTCAGACGGCCTTAACATTTTTTACGAAAAGTCATAAGAAATAAAATTTTTTTGATCAAAACTAAAATATCCTCGAAATCATTGAAGAAGAAGTACCTTATCAGACGAAAATATGCCTTATCTAATAAGAAACATTTAAATTTTTTTAATTGCATAAATGGGCGGCATTTTAGTCAGAATTAATAGTTTTTTACGTGGACAAAAATTCGTTTAATTTTTTCCCATTAACTACTAGAATTAAAAAAAAGTACTTTGCGAAAAGAATCGGCAGTAGGACGGAATCGTGTTGACCACCGATTAGTTTTTTGATAATAACTCTTGCATCCTTTGACCGACTTCTTCGACTAAGAGGTCGCTGGAAAGCTTATCTGTTCCTCTTTCAGATGGCCTTAACATTTTTTAAGAAAAGTCGTAAGAAATAAAATTTTTTTTGTTCAAAAAAAAATATCCTCGAAATCATTGAAAAAGAATTACCTTATAAGGAAAATATGCCTTATCTAATAAGAGACATTAAAATTTTTTTAATTACATAAATGGGCGGCATTTTATTCAGAATTAATAGTTTTTTACATGGACAAAAAATTCGTTTAATTTTTTCCCATTAAATACTAGAATTATAGAAAAGTACTTTTCGAAAAGAATCGGCAGTAGGACGGAATCATGTTGACCATCGATTAGTTTTTTGCTGATTACTCTTGCATCCTTCGACCGACTTCTTCGACTAAGAGCTCGACGGAAAGCTTATCTCTTCCTCTTTCAGATGGCATTAACATATTTTACGAAAAGTCATAAGAAATAAAATTTTTTGGATCAAAACTAAAATATACTCGAAATCATTGAAGAAGAAGTACCTTTTCAGACGAAAATATGCCTTATCTAATAAGAAACATTTAAATTTTTTTAATTGCATAAATGGGCGGCATTTTATTCAGAATTAATAGTTTTTTACATGGACAAAAAATTCGTTTAATTTTTTCCCATTAAATACTAGAATTAAAAAAAAGTACTTTGCGAAAAGAATCGGCAGTAGGACGGAATCGTGTTGACCACCGATTAGTTTTTTGCTAATTACTCTTGCATCCTTCGACCGACTTCTTCGACTAAGAGGTCGCTGGAAAGCTTATCTGTTCCTCTTTCAGATGGCCTTAACATTTTTTAAGAAAAGTCGTAAGAAATAAAATTTTTTTTGTTCAAAAAAAAATATCCTCGAAATCATTGAAAAAGAATTACCTTATAAGGAAAATATGCCTTATCTAATAAGAAACATTTAAATTTTTTTAATTGCATAAATGGGCGGCATTTTATTCAGAATTAATAGTTTTTTATGTGGACAAAAAATTTGTTTAATTTTTTCCCATTAAATACTAGAATTGTAGAAAAGTACTTTTTGAAAAGAATCGGCAGTAGGACGGAATTGTGTTGACCACCGATTAGTTTTTTGCTAATAACTCTTGCATCCTTTGACGGACTTCTTCGACTAAGAGGTCGATGGAAAGCTTATCTGTTCCTCTTTCAGACGGCCTTAACATTTTTTACGAAAAGTCATAAGAAATAAAATTTTTTTGATCAAAACTAAAATATCCTCGAAATCATTGAAGAAGAAGTACCTTATCAGACGAAAATATGCCTTATCTAACAAGAAACATTTAAATTTTTTTAATTGCATAAATGGGCGGCGTTTTAGTCAGAATTAATAGCTTCTTACGTGGACAAAAAATTCGTTTAATTTTTTCCCATTAACTACTAGAATTAAACAAAAGTACTTTGCGAAAAGAATCGGCAGTAGGACGGAATCGTGTTGACCACCGATTAGTTTTTTGATAATAACTCTTGCATCCTTTGACCGACTTCTTCGACTAAGAGGTCACTGGAAAGCTTATCTGTTCCTCTTTCAGATGGCCTTAACATTTTTTAAGAAAAGTCGTAAGAAATAAAATTTTTTTGTTCAAAAATAAAATATCCTCGAAATCATTGAAAAAGAATTACCTTATAAGGAAAATATGCCTTATCTAATAAGAGACATTAAAATTTTTTTAATTACATAAATGGGCGGCATTTTATTCAGAATTAATAGTTTTTTACATGGACAAAAAATTCGTTTAATTTTTTCCCATTAAATACTAGAATTATAGAAAAGTACTTTTCGAAAATAATCGGCAGTAGGACGGAATCGTGTTGACCACCGATTAGTTTTTTGCTAATAACTCTTGCATCCTTCGACCGACTTCTTCGACTAAGAGCTCGACGGAAAGCTTATCTGTTCCTCTTACAGATAGCATTAACATATTTTAAGAAAAGTCGTAAGAAATAAAATTTTTTTGTTCAAAAATAAAATATCCTCGAAATCATTGAAAAAGAATTACCTTATAAGGAAAATATGCTTTATCTAATAAGAAACATTTAAATTTTTTTAATTGCATAAATGGGCGGCATTTTATTCAGAATGAATAGTTTTTTACATGGACAAAAAATTCGTTTAATTTTTTCCCATTAAATACTAGAATTATAGAAAAGTACTTTGCGAAAAGAATCGGCAGTAGGACGGAATCGTGTTGACCACCGATTAGTTTTTTGCTAATAACTCTTGCATCCTTCAACCGACTTCTTCGACTAAGAGCTCGATGGAAAGCTTATCTGTTCCTCTTTTAGATGGCACTAACATATTTTACGAAAAGTCGTAAAAAATAAAATTTTTTTAGACAAAACTAAAATATCCTCGAAATCATTGAAGAAGAAGTACCTTATCAGACGAAAATATGCCTTATCTAATAAGAAACATTTAAATTATTTTAATTGCATAAATGGGCGGCATTTTATTCAGAATTAATAGTTTTTTACGTGGACAAAAAATTTGTTTAATTTTTTCCCATTAAATACTAGAATTGTAGAAAAGTACTTTTTGAAAAGAATCGGCAGTAGGACGGAATTGTGTTGACCACCGATTAGTTTTTTGCTAATAACTCTTGCATCCTTTGACCGACTTCTTCGACTAAGAGGTCGATGGAAAGCTTATCTGTTCCTCTTTCAGACGGCCTTAACATTTTTTACGAAAAGTCATAAGAAATAAAATTTTTTTGATCAAAACTAAAATATCCTCGAAATCATTGAAGAAGAAGTACCTTATCAGACGAAAATATGCCTTATCTAATAAGAAACATTTAAATTTTTTTAATTGCATAAATGGGCGGCATTTTAGTCAGAATTAATAGTTTTTTACGTGGACAAAAATTCGTTTAATTTTTTCCCATTAACTACTAGAATTAAAAAAAAGTACTTTGCGAAAAGAATCGGCAGTAGGACGGAATCGTGTTGACCACCGATTAGTTTTTTGATAATAACTCTTGCATCCTTTGACCGACTTCGTGGACTAAGAGGTCGCTGGAAAGCTTATCTGTTCCTCTTTCAGATGGCCTTAACATTTTTTAAGAAAAGTCGTAAGAAATAAAATTTTTTTTGTTCAAAAAAAAATATCCTCGAAATCATTGAAAAAGAATTACCTTATAAGGAAAATATGCCTTATCTAATAAGAGACATTTAAATTTTTTTAATTGCATAAATGGGCGGCATTTTATTCAGAATTAATAGTTTTTTACGTGGACAAAAAATTTGTTTAATTTTTTTCCATTAAATACTAGAATTGTAGAAAAGTACTTTTTGAAAAGAATCGGCAGTAGGACGGAATTGTGTTGACCACCGATTAGTTTTTTGCTAATAACTCTTGCATCCTTTGACCGACTTTTTCGACTAAGAGGTCGATGGAAAGCTTATCTGTTACTCTTTCAGACGGCCTTAACATTTTTTACGAAAAGTCATAAGAAATAAAATTTTTTTGATCAAAACTAAAATATCCTCGAAATCATTGAAGAAGAAGTACCTTATCAGACGAAAATATGCCTTATCTAATAAGAAACATTTAAATTTTTTTAATTGCATAAATGGGCGGCATTTTAGTCAGAATTAATAGTTTTTTACGTGGACAAAAATTCGTTTAATTTTTTCCCATTAACTACTAGAATTAAAAAAAAGTACTTTGCGAAAAGAATCGGCAGTAGGACGGAATCGTGTTGACCACCGATTAGTTTTTTGATAATAACTCTTGCATCCTTTGACCGACTTCTTCGACTAAGAGGTCGCTGGAAAGCTTATCTGTTCCTCTTTCAGATGGCCTTAACATTTTTTAAGAAAAGTCGTAAGAAATAAAATTTTTTTTGTTCAAAAAAAAATATCCTCGAAATCATTGAAAAAGAATTACCTTATAAGGAAAATATGCCTTATCTAATAAGAGACATTAAAATTTTTTTAATTACATAAATGGGCGGCATTTTATTCAGAATTAATAGTTTTTTACATGGACAAAAAATTCGTTTAATTTTTTCCCATTAAATACTAGAATTATAGAAAAGTACTTTTCGAAAAGAATCGGCAGTAGGACGGAATCGTGTTGACCATCGATTAGTTTTTTGCTGATTACTCTTGCATCCTTCGACCGACTTCTTCGAGTAAGAGCTCGACGGAAAGCTTATCTCTTCCTCTTTCAGATGGCATTAACATATTTTACGAAAAGTCATAAGAAATAAAATTTTTTGGATCAAAACTAAAATATACTCGAAATCATTGAAGAAGAAGTACCTTTTCAGACGAAAATATGCCTTATCTAATAAGAAACATTTAAATTTTTTTAATTGCATAAATGGGCGGCATTTTATTCAGAATTAATAGTTTTTTACATGGACAAAAAATTCGTTTAATTTTTTCCCATTAAATACTAGAATTAAAAAAAAGTACTTTGCGAAAAGAATCGGCAGTAAGACGGAATCGTGTTGACCACCGATTAGTTTTTTGCTAATTACTCTTGCATCCTTCGACCGACTTCTTCGACTAAGAGGTCGCTGGAAAGCTTATCTGTTCCTCTTTCAGATGGCCTTAACATTTTTTAAGAAAAGTCGTAAGAAATAAAATTTTTTTTGTTCAAAAAAAAATATCCTCGAAATCATTGAAAAAGAATTACCTTATAAGGAAAATATGCCTTATCTAATAAGAAACATTTAAATTTTTTTAATTGCATAAATGGGCGGCATTTTATTCAGAATTAATAGTTTTTTATGTGGACAAAAAATTTGTTTAATTTTTTCCCATTAAATACTAGAATTGTAGAAAAGTACTTTTTGAAAAGAATCGGCAGTAGGACGGAATTGTGTTGACCACCGATTAGTTTTTTGCTAATAACTCTTGCATCCTTTGACGGACTTCTTCGACTAAGAGGTCGATGGAAAGCTTATCTGTTCCTCTTTCAGACGGCCTTAACATTTTTTACGAAAAGTCATAAGAAATAAAATTTTTTTGATCAAAACTAAAATATCCTCGAAATCATTGAAGAAGAAGTACCTTATCAGACGAAAATATGCCTTATCTAACAAGAAACATTTAAATTTTTTTAATTGCATAAATGGGCGGCGTTTTAGTCAGAATTAATAGTTTCTTACGTGGACAAAAAATTCGTTTAATTTTTTCCCATTAACTACTAGAATTAAACAAAAGTACTTTGCGAAAAGAATCGGCAGTAGGACGGAATCGTGTTGACCACCGATTAGTTTTTTGATAATAACTCTTGCATCCTTTGACCGACTTCTTCGACTAAGAGGTCACTGGAAAGCTTATCTGTTCCTCTTTCAGATGGCCTTAACATTTTTTAAGAAAAGTCGTAAGAAATAAAATTTTTTTGTTCAAAAATAAAATATCCTCGAAATCATTGAAAAAGAATTACCTTATAAGGAAAATATGCCTTATCTAATAAGAGACATTAAAATTTTTTTAATTACATAAATGGGCGGCATTTTATTCAGAATTAATAGTTTTTTACATGGACAAAAAATTCGTTTAATTTTTTCCCATTAAATACTAGAATTATAGAAAAGTACTTTTCGAAAATAATCGGCAGTAGGACGGAATCGTGTTGACCACCGATTAGTTTTTTGCTAATAACTCTTGCATCCTTCGACCGACTTCTTCGACTAAGAGCTCGACGGAAAGCTTATCTGTTCCTCTTACAGATAGCATTAACATATTTTAAGAAAAGTCGTAAGAAATAAAATTTTTTTGTTCAAAAATAAAATATCCTCGAAATCATTGAAAAAGAATTACCTTATAAGGAAAATATGCTTTATCTAATAAGAAACATTTAAATTTTTTTAATTGCATAAATGGGCGGCATTTTATTCAGAATGAATAGTTTTTTACATGGACAAAAAATTCGTTTAATTTTTTCCCATTAAATACTAGAATTATAGAAAAGTACTTTTCGAAAAGAATCGGCAGTAGGACGGAATCGTGTTGACCACCGATTAGTTTTTTGCTAATAACTCTTGCATCCTTCAACCGACTTCTTCGACTAAGAGCTCGATGGAAAGCTTATCTGTTCCTCTTTTAGATGGCACTAACATATTTTACGAAAAGTCGTAAAAAATAAAATTTTTTTAGACAAAACTAAAATATCCTCGAAATCATTGAAGAAGAAGTACCTTATCAGACGAAAATATGCCTTATCTAATAAGAAACATTTAAATTATTTTAATTGCATAAATGGGCGGCATTTTATTCAGAATTAATAGTTTTTTACGTGGACAAAAAATTTGTTTAATTTTTTCCCATTAAATACTAGAATTGTAGAAAAGTACTTTTTGAAAAGAATCGGCAGTAGGACGGAATTGTGTTGACCACCGATTAGTTTTTTGCTAATAACTCTTGCATCCTTTGACCGACTTCTTCGACTAAGAGGTCGATGGAAAGCTTATCTGTTCCTCTTTCAGACGGCCTTAACATTTTTTACGAAAAGTCATAAGAAATAAAATTTTTTTGATCAAAACTAAAATATCCTCGAAATCATTGAAGAAGAAGTACCTTATCAGACGAAAATATGCCTTATCTAATAAGAAACATTTAAATTTTTTTAATTGCATAAATGGGCGGCATTTTAGTCAGAATTAATAGTTTTTTACGTGGACAAAAATTCGTTTAATTTTTTCCCATTAACTACTAGAATTAAAAAAAAGTACTTTGCGAAAAGAATCGGCAGTAGGACGGAATCGTGTTGACCACCGATTAGTTTTTTGATAATAACTCTTGCATCCTTTGACCGACTTCTTGGACTAAGAGGTCGCTGGAAAGCTTATCTGTTCCTCTTTCAGATGGCCTTAACATTTTTTAAGAAAAGTCGTAAGAAATAAAATTTTTTTTGTTCAAAAAAAAATATCCTCGAAATCATTGAAAAAGAATTACCTTATAAGGAAAATATGCCTTATCTAATAAGAGACATTAAAATTTTTTTAATTACATAAATGGGCGGCATTTTATTCAGAATTAATAGTTTTTTACATGGACAAAAAATTCGTTTAATTTTTTCCCATTAAATACTAGAATTATAGAAAAGTACTTTTCGAAAAGAATCGGCAGTAGGACGGAATCGTGTTGACCATCGATTAGTTTTTTGCTGATTACTCTTGCATCCTTCGACCGACTTCTTCGACTAAGAGCTCGACGGAAAGCTTATCTCTTCCTCTTTCAGATGGCATTAACATATTTTACGAAAAGTCATAAGAAATAAAATTTTTTGGATCAAAACTAAAATATACTCGAAATCATTGAAGAAGAAGTACCTTTTCAGACGAAAATATGCCTTATCTAATAAGAAACATTTAAATTTTTTTAATTGCATAAATGGGCGGCATTTTATTCAGAATTAATAGTTTTTTACATGGACAAAAAATTCGTTTAATTTTTTCCCATTAAATACTAGAATTAAAAAAAAGTACTTTGCGAAAAGAATCGGCAGTAGGACGGAATCGTGTTGACCACCGATTAGTTTTTTGCTAATTACTCTTGCATCCTTTGACGGACTTCTTCGACTAAGAGGTCGCTGGAAAGCTTATCTGTTCCTCTTTCAGATGGCCTTAACATTTTTTAAGAAAAGTCGTAAGAAATAAAATTTTTTTTGTTCAAAAAAAAATATCCTCGAAATCATTGAAAAAGAATTACCTTATAAGGAAAATATGCCTTATCTAATAAGAAACATTTAAATTTTTTTAATTGCATAAATGGGCGGCATTTTATTCAGAATTAATAGTTTTTTATGTGGACAAAAAATTTGTTTAATTTTTTCGCATTAAATACTAGAATTGTAGAAAAGTACTTTTCGAAAATAATCGGCAGTAGGACGGAATCGTGTTGACCACCGATTAGTTTTTTGCTAATAACTCTTGCATCCTTCGACCGACTTCTTCGACTAAGAGCTCGACGGAAAGCTTATCTGTTCCTCTTACAGATAGCATTAACATATTTTAAGAAAAGTCGTAAGAAATAAAATTTTTTTGTTCAAAAATAAAATATCCTCGAAATCATTGAAAAAGAATTACCTTATAAGGAAAATATGCTTTATCTAATAAGAAACATTTAAATTTTTTTAATTGCATAAATGGGCGGCATTTTATTCAGAATGAATAGTTTTTTACATGGACAAAAAATTCGTTTAATTTTTTCCCATTAAATACTAGAATTATAGAAAAGTACTTTTCGAAAAGAATCGGCAGTAGGACGGAATCGTGTTGACCACCGATTAGTTTTTTGCTAATAACTCTTGCATCCTTCAACCGACTTCTTCGACTAAGAGCTCGATGGAAAGCTTATCTGTTCCTCTTTTAGATGGCACTAACATATTTTACGAAAAGTCGTAAAAAATAAAATTTTTTTAGACAAAACTAAAATATCCTCGAAATCATTGAAGAAGAAGTACCTTATCAGACGAAAATATGCCTTATCTAATAAGAAACATTTAAATTATTTTAATTGCATAAATGGGCGGCATTTTATTCAGAATTAATAGTTTTTTACGTGGACAAAAAATTTGTTTAATTTTTTCCCATTAAATACTAGAATTGTAGAAAAGTACTTTTTGAAAAGAATCGGCAGTAGGACGGAATTGTGTTGACCACCGATTAGTTTTTTGCTAATAACTCTTGCATCCTTTGACCGACTTCTTCGACTAAGAGGTCGATGGAAAGCTTATCTGTTCCTCTTTCAGACGGCCTTAACATTTTTTACGAAAAGTCATAAGAAATAAAATTTTTTTGATCAAAACTAAAATATCCTCGAAATCATTGAAGAAGAAGTACCTTATCAGACGAAAATATGCCTTATCTAATAAGAAACATTTAAATTTTTTTAATTGCATAAATGGGCGGCATTTTAGTCAGAATTAATAGTTTTTTACGTGGACAAAAATTCGTTTAATTTTTTCCCATTAACTACTAGAATTAAAAAAAAGTACTTTGCGAAAAGAATCGGCAGTAGGACGGAATCGTGTTGACCACCGATTAGTTTTTTGATAATAACTCTTGCATCCTTTGACCGACTTCTTGGACTAAGAGGTCGCTGGAAAGCTTATCTGTTCCTCTTTCAGATGGCCTTAACATTTTTTAAGAAAAGTCGTAAGAAATAAAATTTTTTTTGTTCAAAAAAAAATATCCTCGAAATCATTGAAAAAGAATTACCTTATAAGGAAAATATGCCTTATCTAATAAGAGACATTAAAATTTTTTTAATTACATAAATGGGCGGCATTTTATTCAGAATTAATAGTTTTTTACATGGACAAAAAATTCGTTTAATTTTTTCCCATTAAATACTAGAATTATAGAAAAGTACTTTTCGAAAAGAATCGGCAGTAGGACGGAATCGTGTTGACCATCGATTAGTTTTTTGCTGATTACTCTTGCATCCTTCGACCGACTTCTTCGACTAAGAGCTCGACGGAAAGCTTATCTCTTCCTCTTTCAGATGGCATTAACATATTTTACGAAAAGTCATAAGAAATAAAATTTTTTGGATCAAAACTAAAATATACTCGAAATCATTGAAGAAGAAGTACCTTTTCAGACGAAAATATGCCTTATCTAATAAGAAACATTTAAATTTTTTTAATTGCATAAATGGGCGGCATTTTATTCAGAATTAATAGTTTTTTACATGGACAAAAAATTCGTTTAATTTTTTCCCATTAAATACTAGAATTAAAAAAAAGTACTTTGCGAAAAGAATCGGCAGTAGGACGGAATCGTGTTGACCACCGATTAGTTTTTTGCTAATTACTCTTGCATCCTTTGACGGACTTCTTCGACTAAGAGGTCGCTGGAAAGCTTATCTGTTCCTCTTTCAGATGGCCTTAACATTTTTTAAGAAAAGTCGTAAGAAATAAAATTTTTTTTGTTCAAAAAAAAATATCCTCGAAATCATTGAAAAAGAATTACCTTATAAGGAAAATATGCCTTATCTAATAAGAAACATTTAAATTTTTTTAATTGCATAAATGGGCGGCATTTTATTCAGAATTAATAGTTTTTTATGTGGACAAAAAATTTGTTTAATTTTTTCGCATTAAATACTAGAATTGTAGAAAAGTACTTTTTGAAAAGAATCGGCAGTAGGACGGAATTGTGTTGACCACCGATTAGTTTTTTGCTAATAACTCTTGCATCCTTTGACGGACTTCTTCGACTAAG
Organism: Phortica okadai; assembly: GCA_034638295.1. Classification (NCBI taxonomy): domain Eukaryota; kingdom Metazoa; phylum Arthropoda; class Insecta; order Diptera; family Drosophilidae; genus Phortica; species Phortica okadai. The sequence continues at coordinate 23,528,514 of CM067850.1, read as the reverse complement.
AGGTCGATGGAAAGCTTATCTGTTCCTCTTTCAGACGGCCTTAACATTTTTTACGAAAAGTCATAAGAAATAAAATTTTTTTGATCAAAACTAAAATATCCTCGAAATCATTGAAGCAGAAGTACCTTATCAGACGAAAATATGCCTTATCTAACAAGAAACATTTAAATTTTTTTAATTGCATAAATGGGCGGCATTTTAGTCAGAATTAATAGTTTCTTACGTGGACAAAAAATTCGTTTAATTTTTCCCCATTAACTACTAGAATTAAACAAAAGTACTTTGCGAAAAGAATCGGCAGTAGGACGGAATCGTGTTGACCACCGATTAGTTTTTTGATAATAACTCTTGCATCCTTTGACCGACTTCTTCGACTAAGAGGTCACTGGAAAGCTTATCTGTTCCTCTTTCAGATGGCCTTAACATTTTTTAAGAAAAGTCGTAAGAAATAAAATTTTTTTGTTCAAAAATAAAATATCCTCGAAATCATTGAAAAAGAATTACCTTATAAGGAAAATATGCCTTATCTAATAAGAGACATTAAAATTTTTTTAATTACATAAATGGGCGGCATTTTATTCAGAATTAATAGTTTTTTACATGGACAAAAAATTCGTTTAATTTTTTCCCATTAAATACTAGAATTATAGAAAAGTACTTTTCGGAAAGAATCGGCAGTAGGACGGAATCGTGTTGACCATCGATTAGTTTTTTGCTGATTACTCTTGCATCCTTCGACCGACTTCTTCGACTAAGAGCTCGACGGAAAGCTTATCTCTTCCTCTTTCAGATGGCATTAACATATTTTACGAAAAGTCATAAGAAATAAAATTTTTTGGATCAAAACTAAAATATACTCGAAATCATTGAAGAAGAAGTACCTTTTCAGACGAAAATATGCCTTATCTAATAAGAAACATTTAAATTTTTTTAGTTGCATAAATGGGCGGCATTTTATTCAGAATTAATATTTTTTTACGTGGATAAAAAATTCGTTTAATTTTTTCCCATTAAATACTAGAATTTAAAAAAAGTACTTTGCGAAAAGAATCGGCAGTAGGACGGAATCGTGTTGCCCACCGATTAGTTTTTTGCTAATTACTCTTGCATCCTTCGACCGACTTCTTCGACTAAGAGCTCGACGGAAAGCTTATCTCTTCCTCTTTCAGATGGCATTAACATATTTTACGAAAAGTCATAAGAAATAAAATTTTTTGGATCAAAACTAAAATATACTCGAAATCATTGAAGAAGAAGTACCTTATCAGACGAAAATATGCCTTATCTAATAAGAAACATTTAAATTTTTTTAATTGCATAAATGGGCGGCATTTTATTTAGAATGAATAGTTTTTTACATGGACAAAAAATTCGTTTAATTTTTTCCCATTAAATACTAGAATGATAGAAAAGTACTTTTCGAAAAGAATCGGCAGTAGGACGGAATCGTGTTGACCACCGATTAGTTTTTTGCTAATTACTCTTGCATCCTTCGACCGACTTCTTCGACTAATAGCTCGACGGAAAGCTTATCTCTTCCTCTTTCAGATGGCATTAACATATTTTACGAAAAGTCATAAGAAATAAAATTTTTTGGATCAAAACTAAAATATACTCGAAATCATTGAAGAAGAAGTACCTTATCAGACGAAAATATGCATTATCTAATAAGAAACATTTAAATTTTTTTAATTGCATAAATGGGCGGCATTTTATTTAGAATGAATAGTTTTTTACATGGACAAAAAATTCGTTTAATTTTTTCCCATTAAATACTAGAATTATAGAAAAGTACTTTTCGAAAAGAATCGGCAGTAGGACGGAATCGTGTTGACCACCGACTAGTTTTTTGCTAATAACTCTTGCATCCTTCGACCGACTTCTTCGACTAAGAGCTCGACGGAAAGCTTATCTGTTCCTCTTACTGATAGCATTAACATATTTTACGAAAAGTCGTAAGAAATAAAATTTTGTTGATCAAAACTAAAATATCCTCGAAATCATTGAAGAAGAAGTACCCTATCAGACGAAAATATGCCTTATCTAATAAGAAACATTTAAATTTTTTTAATTAAATAAATGGGCGGCATTTTATTCAGAATTAATAGTTTTTTACATGGACAAAAATTCGTTTAAATTTTTCCCATTAAATACTATAATTATAGAAAAGTACTTTTCGAAAGGAATCGGCAGTAGGACGGAAACGTGTTGACCACCGATTAGTTTTTTGCTAATAACTCTTGCATCCTTCGACCGACTTCTTCGATTAAGAGCTCGACGGAAAGCTTATCTCTTCCTTTTTCAGATGGTATTAACATATTTTACGAAAAGTCATAAGAAATAAAATTTTTTGGATCAAAACTAAAATATACTCGAAATCATTGAAGAAGAAGTACCTTATCAGACGAAAATATGCCTTATCTAATAAGAAACATTTAAATTTTTTTAAAAGAAGTACCTTATAAGGAAAATATGCCTTATCTAATAAGAGACATTAAAATTTTTTTAATTGCATAAATGGGCGGCATTTTATTCAGAATTAATAGTTTTTTACATGGACAAAAAATTCGTTTAATTTTTTCCCATTAAATACTAGAATTATAGAAAAGTACTTTTCGAAAAGAATCGGCAGTAGGACGGAATCGTGTCGACCACCGATTAGTTTTTTGCTAATTACTCTTGCATCCTTCGACCGACTTCTTCGACTAAGAGCTCGACGGAAAGCTTATCTCTTCCTCTTTCAGATGGCATTAACATATTTTACGAAAAGTCATAAGAAATAAAATTTTTTGGATCAAAACTAAAATATACTCGAAGTCATTGAAGAAGAAGTACCTTATCAGACGAAAATATGCCTTATCTAATAAGAAACATTTAAATTTTTTTAATTGCATAAATGGGCGGCATTTTATTCAGAATGAATAGTTTTTTACATGGACAAAAAATTCGTTTAATTTTTTCCCATTAAATACTAGAATTATAGAAAAGTACTTTTCGAAAAGAATCGGCAGTAGGACGGAATCGTGTTGACCACCGATTAGTTTTTTGCTAATAACTCTTGCATCATTCGACCGACTTCTTCGACTAAGAGCTCGATGGAAAGCTTATCTGTTCCTCTTACAGATAGCATTAACATATTTTACGAAAAGTCGTAAGAAATAACATTTTTTTTATCAAAACTAAAATATCATCGAAATTATTGAAGAAGAAGTACCTTATCAGACGAAAATACGCCTTATCTAATAAGAAACATTTAAATTTTTTTAATTGCATAAATGGGCGGCATTTTATTCAGAATTAATAGTTTTTTATATGGACAAAAAATTCGTTGAAATTTTTCCCATTAAATACTAGAATTATAGAAAAGTACTTTTCGAAAAGAATCGGCAGTAGGACGGAATCGTGTTGACCACCGATTAGTTTTTTGATAATAACTCTTGCATCCTTCAACCGACTTCTTCGACTAAGAGCTCGACGGAAAGCTTATCTGTTCCTCTTACAGATAGCAATAACATATTTTACGAAAAGTCGTAAGATATAAAATTTTTTTGATCATAACTAAAATCTCCTCGAAATCATTGAAGAAGAAGTACCTTATCAGACGAAAATAAGCCTTATCTAATAAGAGACATTTAAATTTTTTTAATTGCATAAATGGACGGCATTTTATTCAGAATTAATAGTTTTTTACATGGACAAAAAATTCGTTTAATTTTTTCCCATTAAATACTAGAATTATAGAAAAGTACTTTCCGAAAAGAATCGGCAGTAGGACGGAATCCTGTTGACCACCGATTAGTTTTTTGCTAATAACTCTTGCATCCTTTGACCGACTTCTTCGATCAATAGCTCGATAGAAAGTTTATCTGTTCCTCTTTCAGATGGCATTTACATATTTTACGAAAAGTCATAAGAAAGACAATTTTTTTGATCAAAACTAAAATATCCTCGAAATCATTGAAGAAGAAGTACCTTATCAGACGAAAATATGCCTTATCTAATAAGAGACATTTAAATTTTTTTAATTACATAAATGGGCGGCATTTTATTCAGAATTAATAGTTTTTTACATGGACAAAAAATTCGTTTAATTTTTTCCCATTAAATACTAGAATTATAGAAAAGTACTTTGCGAAAATAATCGGCAGTAGGACGGAAACGTGTCGACCACCGATTAGTTTTTTTGCTAATAACTCTTGCATCCTTCGACCGACTTCTTCGATCAAGAGCTCGATGGAAAGCTTATCTGTTCCTCTTTCAAATGGCATTAACATATTCTACGAAAAATCATAAGAAAGACAATTTTTTTATCAAAACTAAAATATCTTCGAAATCATTGAAGAAAAAGTACCTTATCAGACGAAAATATGCCTTACCTAATAAGACACATTTACATTTTTTTAATTGCATAAATGGGCGGCATTTTATTCAGATTTAACAGTTTTTTACATGGACAAAAAATTCGTTTAATTTTTTCCCATTAAATACTAGAATTATAGAAAAATACTTTGCGAAAAGAATCGGCAGTAGGACGGAAACGTGTTGACCACCGATTAGTTTTTTGCAAATAACTCTTGCATCCTTCGACCGACTTCTTCGATCAATGGCTCGATGAAAAGTTTACCTGTTCCTCTTTTAGATGGCATTTACATATTTTACGAAAAGTCATAAGAAAGACAATTTTTTTGATCAAAACTAAAATATCCTCGAAATCATTGAAGAAGAAGTACCTTATCACACGAAAATATGCCTTATCTAATAAGAGACATTTAAATTTTTTTAATTGCATAAATGGGCGGCATTTTATTCAGAATTAATAGTTTTTTACATGGACAAGAAATTCGTTTAATTTTTTCCCATTAAATACTAGAATTGTAGAAAAGTACTTTGCGAAAAGAATCGGCAGTAGGACGGAAACGTGTTGACCATCGAATAGTTTTTTGCTAATAACTCTTGCCTCCTTCGACCGACTTCTTCGATCAAGAGCCCGATGGAACGCTTATCCGTTCCTCTTTTAGATGGCATTTACATATTTTACGAAAAGTCATAACAAAGACAATTTTTTTGATCAAAACTAAAATATTCTCGAAATCATTGAAGAAGAAGTACCTTATCAGACGAAAATATGCCTTATCTAATAAGAGACATTTAAATTTTTTTAATTGCATAAATGGGCGGCATTTTTTTCAGAATTAATAGTTTTTTACATGGACAAAAAATTCGTTTAATTTTTTTCCATTAAATACTAGAATTGTAGAAAAGTACTTTGCGAAAAGAATCGGCAGTAGGACGGAAACGTGTTGACCACCGATTAGTTTTTTGCTAATAACTCTTGCATACTTCGACCGACTTCTTCGATCAAGAGCTCGATGGAAAGCTTATCTGTTCCTCTTTCAGATGGCATTTACATATTTTACGAAAAGTCATAAGAAAGACAATTTTTTTATCAAAACTAAAATATCTTCGAAATCATTGAAGAAGAAGTACCTTATCAGACGAAAATATGGCTTATCTAACAAGAGACATTTAAATTTTTTTAATTGCATAAATGGGCGCCATTTTATTCAGAATTAATAGTTTTTTACATGGACAAAAAATTCGTTTAATTTTGTCCCATTAAATACTAGAATTGTAGAAAAGTACTTTGCGAAAAGAATCGGCAGTAGGTCGGAAACGTGTTGACCACCGATTAGTTTTTTGCTAATAACTCTTGCATCCTTCGACCGACTTCTTCGATCAAGAGCTCGATGGAAAACTTATCTGTTCCTCTTTCAGATGGCATTTATATATTTTACGAAAAGTCATAAGAAAGACAATTTTTTTATCAAAACTAAAATATCTTCGAAATCATTGAAGAAGAAGTACCTTATCAGACGAAAATATGCCTTACCTAATAAGAGACATTTACATTTTTTTAATTGCATAAATGGGCGGCATTTTATTCAGATTTAACAGTTTTTTACATGGACAAAAAATTCGTTTAATTTTTTCCCATTAAATACTAGAATTATAGAAAAATACTTTGCGAAAAGAATCGGCAGTAGGACGGAAACGTGTTGACCACCGATTAGTTTTTTGCTAATAACTCTTGCATCCTTCGACCGACTTCTTCGATCAATGGCTCAATGGAAAGTTTATCTGTTCCTCGTTCAGATGGCATTTACATATTTTACGAAAAGTCATAAGAAAGACAATTTTTTTGATAAAAACTAAAATATCCACGAAATCATTGAAGAAGAAGTACGTTATCACACGAAAATATGCCTTATCTAATAAGAGACATTTAAATTTTTTTAATTGCATAAATGGGCGGCATTTTATTCAGAATTAATAGTTTTTTACATGGACAAGAAATTCGTTTAATTTTTTGCCATTAAATACTATAATTATAGAAAAGTACTTTGCGAAATGAATCGGCAGTAGGACGGAATCGTGTTGACCACCGATTAGTTTTTCGCTAATAACTCTTGCATCCTTCGACCGACTTCTTCGATCAAGAGCTCGATGGAAAGCTTATCTGTTCCTCTTTCAAATGGCATTAACATATTCTACGAAAAATCATAAGAAAGACAATTTTTTTATCAAAACTAAAATATCTTCGAAATCATTGAAGAAAAAGTACCTTATCAGACGAAAATATGCCTTACCTAATAAGACACATTTACATTTTTTTAATTGCATAAATGGGCGGCATTTTATTCAGATTTAAGAGTTTTTTACATGGACAAAAAATTCGTTTAATTTTTTCCCATTAAATACTAGAATTATAGAAAAATACTTTGCGAAAAGAATCGGCAGTAGGACGGAAACGTGTTGACCACCGATTAGTTTTTTGCTAATAACTCTTGCATCCTTCGACCGACTTCTTCGATCAATGGCTCGATGAAAAGTTTACCTGTTCCTCTTTTAGATGGCATTTACATATTTTACGAAAAGTCATAAGAAAGACAATTTTTTTGATAAAAACTAAAATATCCTCGAAATCATTGAAAAAGAAGTAGCTTATCAGACGAAAATATGCCTTATCTAATAAGGGACATTTAAATTTTTTAAATTGCATAAATGGGCGGCATTTTATTCAGAATTAATAGTTTTTTACATGGAAAAAAAAATTCGTTTAATTTTTTCCCATTGAATACTAGAATTATAGAAAAGTACTTTCCGAAAAGAATCGGCAGTAGGACGGAATCGTCTTGACCACCGATTAGTTTTTTGATAATAACTCTTGCATCCTTCGACCGACTTCTTCGACTAAGAGCTCGATGGAAACCTTATCTGTTCCTCTTTTAGACGGCGTTAACATTTGTTACGAAAAGTCGTAAGAAATAAAATTTTTTTGATCAAAACTAAAATATCATCGAAATCATTGAAGAAGAAGTACCTTATAAGACGAAAATTTGCCATCTTTCAGATGGCATTATTATATTATACGAAAATTCGTAAAAAATAGAATTTTTTTGATCAAAACTAAAATATCCTCGAAATCATTGAAAAAGAAGTACCTTATAAGACGAAAATATGCCCTATCTAATAAGAGACATTAAATTTTTTTTAATTACATAAATGGGTGGCATTTTATTCAGAATTAATAGTTTTTTACATGGACAAAAAATTCGTTTAATTTTTTCCCATTAAATACTAGAATTATAGAAAAGTACTTTTCGAAAAGAGTCGGCAGTAGGACGGAATCGTGTTGTCCACCGATTAGTCTTTTGCTAACAACTCTTGCATCCTTCGACCGACTTCTTCGACTAAGAGCTCGATGGAAAGTTTATCTGTTCCTCTGTCAGATTGCATTAACATATTTTACGAAAGAAATAAAATTTTTTGGATCAAAACTAAAACATCCTCGAAATCATTGAAGAAGAAGTACCTTATCAGACGAAAATATGCCTTATCTAATACCTTATCAGACGAAAATATGCCTTATCTAATAAGTAACATTTAAAGTTTTTTAATTGCATAAATGTGCGGCATTTTACTCAGAATTAAAAGTTTTTTACATGGACAAAAAATTCGCTTAATTTTTTCCCATTAGATACTAAAATTATAGAAAAGTAGTTTGCGAAAAGAATCGGCAGTAGGACGGAAACGTGTTGACCACCGATTAGCTTTTTGCTAATTACTCTTGCATCCTTCGACCGACTGCTTCGACTAAGAGCTCGATGGAAAGCTTATCTGTTCCTCTTTTAGATGGCATTAACATATTTTACGAAAAGTCATAAGAAATAAAATTTTTTTGATCAAAACTAAAATATCCTCGAAATTATTGAAAAAGAAGCACCTTATCAGACGAAAATATGCCTTATCTAATAAGAGACATTAAAATATTTTTAATTGCATAAATGGGCGGCATTTATTCAGAATTAATAGTTTTTTTCATGGACAAAAAATTCGTTTAATTTTTTCCCATTAAATACTAGCATTATAGAAAAGTACTTTTCGAAAAGAGTCGGCAGTAGGACGGAATCGTGTTGACCACCGATTAGTTTTTTGCTAATTACTCTTGCATCCTTCGACCGACTTCTTCGACTAAGAGCTCGACGGAAAGCTTATCTGTTCCTCTTTCAGATGGCATTAACATATTTTACGAAAAGTCGTAAAAAATAAAATTTTTTTCATCAAAACTAAAATATCATCGAAATTATTGAAGAAGAAGTACCTTATCAGACGAAAATACGCCTTATCTAATAAGAGACTTAAATTTTATTAAATGCATAAATGGGCAACATTTTATTCAGAATTAATAGTTTTTTACATGGACAAAAATTTCGTTTAATTTTTTCCCATTAAATACTAGAATTATAGAAAAGTACTTTTCGAAAAGAATCGGCAGTAGGACGGAATCGGGTTGACCACCGATTAGTTTTTTGCTAATTACTCTTGCATCCTTCGACCGACTTCTTCGACTAAGAGCTCGACGGAAAGCTTTTCTCTTCCTCTTTCAGATGGCATAAACATATTTTACGAAAAGTCATAAGAAATAAAATTTTTTGGATGAAAACTAAAATATCCTCGAAATCATTGAAGAAGAAGTACCTTGTCAAATATGCCTTATCTAATAAGAGACATTTAAATTTTTTTAATTGCATAAATGGGCGGCATTTTATTCAGAATTAATAGTTTTTTACATGGACAAAAATGTGTTTTGTTTTACGACCTATACAAGTAATTCAATAATGATTAGCAGGCTCGAGGTCAATTTTGATACACCAAATTTGTAATCAAAAAGTTTTGGCAGTTTTAACAACAAACAATATTGCAAGAACTAGCTCAAAAGCTAGCAGCAGGCAGATCGTACAGCTGTTTCGGGAGTTGCCAAACTCCTTCATCAGCGATCTTTGCTTAACGATGAACGGATTATCAGCACTCCCCATACGTTTTTCTTGATAAACTGCATGAGAATTGCAAGTTATCAAACGAAAAACCCTGAGAAATGCTGCTTCGATCATCGCCTTGCAATATTGTTGTTGTTGTGGGCCACCGCTGTTTGTTGGAGTCAAGTCTTGACTCACGTCAACTGCTTGTGGACCAAATTTAGAAAAATAAAACAAAAATTTTATTTTTCAAGTTTCTGTCATACTACACAATTATGTGGATGACTACGGCGTGCCTTCCGTTTTAGTTAAAAAGTGTTTTGTTTTACGACCTATACAAGTAATTCAATAATGATTAGCAGGCTCGAGGTCAATTTTGATACACCAAATTTGTAATCAAAAAGTTTTGGCAGTTTTAACAACAAACAATATTGCAAGAACTAGCTCAAAAGCTAGCAGCAGGCAGATCGTACAGCTGTTTCGGGAGTTGCCAAACTCCTTCATCAGCGATCTTTGCTTAACGATGAACGGATTATCAGCACTCCCCATACGTTTTTCTTGATAAACTGCATGAGAATTGCAAGTTATCAAACGAAAAACCCTGAGAAATGCTGCTTCGATCATCGCCTTGCAATATTGTTGTTGTTGTGGGCCACCGCTGTTTGTTGGAGTCAAGTCTTGACTCACGTCAACTGCTTGTGGACCAAATTTAGAAAAATAAAACAAAAATTTTATTTTTCAAGTTTCTGTCATACTACACAATTATGTGGATGACTACGGCGTGCCTTCCGTTTTAGTTAAAAAGTGTTTTGTTTTACGACCTATACAAGTAATTCAATAATGATTAGCAGGCTCGAGGTCAATTTTGATACACCAAATTTGTAATCAAAAAGTTTTGGCAGTTTTAACAACAAACAATATTGCAAGAACTAGCTCAAAAGCTAGCAGCAGGCAGATCGTACAGCTGTTTCGGGAGTTGCCAAACTCCTTCATCAGCGATCTTTGCTTAACGATGAACGGATTATCAGCACTCCCCATACGTTTTTCTTGATAAACTGCATGAGAATTGCAAGTTATCAAACGAAAAACCCTGAGAAATGCTGCTTCGATCATCGCCTTGCAATATTGTTGTTGTTGTGGGCCACCGCTGTTTGTTGGAGTCAAGTCTTGACTCACGTCAACTGCTTGTGGACCAAATTTAGAAAAATAAAACAAAAATTTTATTTTTCAAGTTTCTGTCATACTACACAATTATGTGTACAACAATTGGTTGTTAAAACTGCCAAAACTTTTTGATTACAAATTTGGTGTATCAAAATTGACCTCGAGCCTGCTAATCATTATTGAATTACTTGTATAGGTCGTAAAACAAAACACTTTTTAACTAAAACGGAAGGCACGCCGTAGTCATCCACATAATTGTGTAGTATGACAGAAACTTGAAAAATAAAATTTTTGTTTTATTTTTCTAAATTTGGTCCACAAGCAGTTGACGTGAGTCAAGACTTGACTCCAACAAACAGCGGTGGCCCACAACAACAACAATATTGCAAGGCGATGATCGAAGCAGCATTTCTCAGGGTTTTTCGTTTGATAACTTGCAATTCTCATGCAGTTTATCAAGAAAAACGTATGGGGAGTGCTGATAATCCGTTCATCGTTAAGCAAAGATCGCTGATGAAGGAGTTTGGCAACTCCCGAAACAGCTGTACGATCTGCCTGCTGCTAGCTTTTGAGCTAGTTCTTGCAATATTGTTTGTTGTTAAAACTGCCAAAACTTTTTGATTACAAATTTGGTGTATCAAAATTGACCTCGAGCCTGCTAATCATTATTGAATTACTTGTATAGGTCGTAAAACAAAACACTTTTTAACTAAAACGGAAGGCACGCCGTAGTCATCCACATAATTGTGTAGTATGACAGAAACTTGAAAAATAAAATTTTTGTTTTATTTTTCTAAATTTGGTCCACAAGCAGTTGACGTGAGTCAAGACTTGACTCCAACAAACAGCGGTGGCCCACAACAACAACAATATTGCAAGGCGATGATCGAAGCAGCATTTCTCAGGGTTTTTCGTTTGATAACTTGCAATTCTCATGCAGTTTATCAAGAAAAACGTATGGGGAGTGCTGATAATCCGTTCATCGTTAAGCAAAGATCGCTGATGAAGGAGTTTGGCAACTCCCGAAACAGCTGTACGATCTGCCTGCTGCTAGCTTTTGAGCTAGTTCTTGCAATATTGTTTGTTGTTAAAACTGCCAAAACTTTTTGATTACAAATTTGGTGTATCAAAATTGACCTCGAGCCTGCTAATCATTATTGAATTACTTGTATAGGTCGTAAAACAAAACACTTTTTAACTAAAACGGAAGGCACGCCGTAGTCATCCACATAATTGTGTAGTATGACAGAAACTTGAAAAATAAAATTTTTGTTTTATTTTTCTAAATTTGGTCCACAAGCAGTTGACGTGAGTCAAGACTTGACTCCAACAAACAGCGGTGGCCCACAACAACAACAATATTGCAAGGCGATGATCGAAGCAGCATTTCTCAGGGTTTTTCGTTTGATAACTTGCAATTCTCATGCAGTTTATCAAGAAAAACGTATGGGGAGTGCTGATAATCCGTTCATCGTTAAGCAAAGATCGCTGATGAAGGAGTTTGGCAACTCCCGAAACAGCTGTACGATCTGCCTGCTGCTAGCTTTTGAGCTAGTTCTTGCAATATTGTTTGTTGTTAAAACTGCCAAAACTTTTTGATTACAAATTTGGTGTATCAAAATTGACCTCGAGCCTGCTAATCATTATTGAATTGGACAAAAATTTGTTTAATTTTTTCCCATTAAATACTAGAATTATAGAAAAGTACTTTTCGAAAAGAATCGGCAGTAGGGCGGAATCGTGTTGACCACCGATTAGTATTTTGATAATAACTCTTGCATCCTTCGACCGACTTCTTCGACTAAGAGATCGATGGAAAGCTTATCTGTTCCTCTTTCAGACGGCCTTAACATTTTTTACGAAAAGTCGTAAGAAATAAAATTTTTTTGATCAAAACTAAAATATCCTCGAAATCATTGAAAAAGAAGTACCTTATGAGACGAAAATACGCCTTATCTAATAAGAAACATTTAAATTTTTTTAATTGCATAAATGGGCAACATTTTATTCAGAATTAATAGTTTTTTACATGGACAAAAAATTCGTTTAATTTTTTCCCATTAAATACTAGAATTATAGAAAAGTACTTTTCGAAAAGAATCGGCAGTAGGACGGAATCGGGTTGACCACCGATTAGTTTTTTGCTAATTACTCTTGCATCCTTCGACCGACTTCTTCGACTAAGAGCTCGACGGAAAGCTTATCTCTTCCTCTTTCAGATGGCATAAACATATTTTACGAAAAGTCATAAGAAATAAAATTTTTTGGATGAAAACTAAAATATCCTCGAAATCATTGAAGAAGAAGTACCTTATCAGACGAAAATATGCCTTATCTAATAAGAAACATTTAAATTTTTTTAATTGCATAAATGGGCGGCATTTTATTCAGAATGAATTGTTTTTTACATGGACAAAAAATTCGTTTAATTTTTTCCCATTAAATACTAGAATTATAGAAAAGTACTTTTCGAAAAGAATCGGCAGTAGGACGGAGTCGTGTTGACCACCGATTAGTTTTTTGCTAATAACTCTTGCATCCTTTGACCGACTTCTTCGACTAAGAGCTTGACGGAAAGCTTATCTGTTCCCCTTTCAGAAGGCATTAACATATTTTACGAAAAGTCGTAAGAAATAAAATTTTTTTGATCAAAACTAAAATATCATCGAAATTATTGAAGAAGAAGTACCTTATCAGACGAAAATACGCCTTATCTAATAAGAAACATTTAAATTTTTTTAATTGCATAAATGGGCGGCATTTTATTCAGAATTAATAGTTTTTTATAAGGACAAAAAATTCGTTTAGTTTTTTCCCATTAAATACTAGAATTATAGAAAAGTACTTTTCGAAAAGAATCGGCAGTAGGACGGAATCGTGTTGACCACCGATTAGTTGTTTGATAATATCCTTGCATCCTTCGACCGACTTCTTCGACTAAGAGGTCGATGGAAAGCTTATCTCTTCCTCTTTCAGATGGCATAAACATATTTTACGAAAAGTCATAAGAAATAAAATTTTTTGGATGAAAACTAAAATATCCTCGAAATCATTGAAGAAGAAGTACCTTATCAGACGAAAATATGCCTTATCTAATAAGAAACATTTAAATTTTTATAATTGCATAAATGGGCAACATTTTATTCAGAATTAATAGTTTTTTCGTTCGTTTAATTTTTTCCCATTAAATACTAGAATTATAGAGAAGTACTTTTCGAAAAGAATCGGCAGTAGGACGGAATCGTGTTGACCACCGATTAGTTGTTTGATAATATCCTTGCATCCTTCGACCGACTTCTTCGACTAAGAGGTCGATGGAAAGCTTATCTGTTCCTCTTTCAGACGGCCTTAACATTTTTTACGAAAAGTCATAAGAAATAAAATTTTTTGGATCAAAACTAAAATATCCTCGAAATCATTGAAGAAGAAGTACCTTATCAGACGAAAATATGCCTTATCTAATAAGAAACATTTAAATTTTTATAATTGCATAAATGGGCGGCATTTCATTCAGAATGAATAGTTTTTTACATGGACAAAAAGGTCGTTTAATTTTTTCCCATTAAAGCCCAGTTTCACAGTCAAAGTTAACCCAGGGTTAACTCCGAGTAACAATTTTTCAGTTTCACACTTAGTAGTTAACCCCTGAGTTAACCCTACTACATTCTAGGGTTAACGCCGAGTTAACTACTCTGTTTTAACTTTTTCTATTTATAGTTTTTAATGTCAAAACAGAACAAAATTTGTGTGTCAAAAAAATAAAAATTAAATATGTCCCAATCAATAGAAATGAATTTGATAAATGAGCTTGTATAGCAGCATTCAAACAGGTAGTCTCACATCATATGGAATTACTGACATCGGAAGTCGTTTACTTTTCATTGGGAGAAGATATGCATCATTTCTACAAAGTTTCCTTGTGTGATTGCTATGTGTATTGCACCCATGTTGTGTTTTACACGAAACTAACATAACTACATACTATTGTACCTTTTGAAGAGTGTGGTTTACTTTCGTTGTGCAGACTAACTGCCCGCCCCTTTGTAATGGTAAACTATACAATTAGACATAATCGAGTCAACATTTCACCGCTTGTTATATTGGATTCTCTTCAGTTATCCCTTACTAATTGAAGGTGATTTTTAAAATAACTGAAAAAATATACAGTGCTTGGTAAGTAGATGTTCAATGTTGTAAAACATTATTCTCAAAAAATAGAATGTTGCCATACTTATATAACAAGAGTTAACTCGTTACTGTGGAACTGAAAGTCGGAGTTAACTCCGGGTAAGGGTTAAATTCGAGTTAACTGTACTCTCGGTTAACCGTAGACTGTGAAACTGGGCCTAAATACTAGAATTATAGAAAAGTACTTTTCGAAAAGAATCGGCAGTAGGACGGAATCGTGTTGACCACCAATTAGTTATTTGCTAATAACTCTTGCATCCTTCGACCGACTTCTTCGACTAAGAGCTCGACGGAAAGCTTATCTGTTCCTCTTTCAGATGGCATTAACATATTTTAGGAAAAGTCGTAAGAAATAAAATTTTTTTGATCAAAACTAAAATATCATCGAAATTATTGAAGAAGAAGTACCTTATGAGACGAAAATACGCCTTATTTAATAAGAAACATATAAATTTTTTTAATTGCATAAATGGGCGGCATTTTATTCAGAATTAATAGTTTTTTATATGGACAAAAAATTCCTTGAAGTTTTTCCCATTAAATAGTATAATTATAGAAAAGTACTTTTCAAAAAGAATCGGCAGTAGGACGGAATCGTGTTGACCACCGATTAGTTTTTTGCTAAATACTCTTGAATTTTTCGACCGACTTCTTCGACTAAGAGCTCGACGGAAAGCTTATCTCTTCCTCTTTCAGATGGCATTAACATATTTTACGAAAAGTCGTAAGAAATAAAATTTTTTTGATCAAATCTAAAATATCCTCGAAATTATTGAAAAAGAAGTACCTTATCAGACGATAATATGCCTTATCTAATAAGAGACATTTAAATTTTTTTTAATTGCATAAATGGGCGGAATTTTATTCAGAATTAATAGTTTTTTACATAGACAAATATTCGTTTAATTTTTTCCCATTAAATACTAAAATTAAACAAAAGTACTTTGCGAAAAGAATCGGCAGTAGGACGGAATCATGTTGACCACCGATTAGTTTTTTGCTAATTACTCTTGAATTTTTCGACCGACTTCTTCGACTAAGAGCTCGACGGAAAGCTTATCTCTTCCTCTTTCAGATGGCATTAACATATTTTACGAAAAGTCGTAAGAAATAAAATTTTTTTGATAAAAAATAATATATCCTCGAAATCATTGAAAAAGAAGTACCTTATAAGGAAAATATGCCTTATCTAATAAGAGACATTAAAATTTTTTTAATTACATAAATGGGCGGCATTTTATTCAGAATTAATAGTTTTTTACATGGAATGAATGAATTGTTTTTTACATGGACAAAAATTCGTTTAATTTTTTCCCATTAAATACTAGAATTATAGAAAAGTACTTTTCGAAAAGAATCGGCAGTAGGACGGAATCGTGTTGACCACCGATTAGTTTTTTGCTAATAACTCTTGCATCCTTTGACCGACTTCTTCGACTAAGAGCTCGACGGAAAGCTTATCTGTTCCTCTTTCAGATGGCATTAATATATTTTACGAAAAGTCGTAAGAATTACAATTTTTTTGATCAAAAATAAAATATCCTCGAAATCATTGAAAAAGAAGTACCTTATAAGGAAAATATGCCTTATCTAATAAGAGACATTAAAATTTTTTTAATTACATAAATGGGCGGCATTTTATTCAGAATTAATAGTTTTTTACATGGACAAAAAATTCGTTTAATTTTCTTCCCATTAAATACTAGAATTATAGAAAAGTACTTTTCGAAAAGAATCGGCAGTAGGACGGAATCGCGTTGACCACCGATTAGTTTTTTGCTAATTACTCTTGCATCCTTCGACCGACTTCTTCGACTAAGAGCTCGACGGAAAGCTTATCTGTTCCTCTTTCAGATAGCATTAACATATTTTACGAAAAGTCGTAAGAAATAAAATTTTTTTGATCAAATCTAAAATATCCTTGAAATCATTGAAGAAGAAGTACCTTATCAGACGAAAATATGCCTTATCTAATAAGGAACATTTAAATTTTTTTAATTGCATAAATGGGCGGCATTTTATTCAGAATTAATAGTTTTTTACGTGGACAAAAAATTCGTTTAATTTTTTCCTATTAAATACTAGAATTATAGAAAAGTACTTTTCGAAAAGAATCTGCAGTAGGACGGAATCTCGTTGACCACCGATTAGTTTTTTGCTAATAACTCTTGCATCCTTCGACCAACTTCTTCGACAAAGAGCTCGATGGAAAGCTTATCTGTTCCTCTTTCAGATGGCATTAATATATTTTACGAAAAGTCGTAAGAATTACAATTTTTTTGATCAAAACTAAAATATCATCGAAATTATTGAAGAAGAAGTACCTTATCAGATGAAAATACGCCTTATCCAATAAGAAACATTTAAATTTTTTTAATTGCATAAATGGGCTGCATTTTATTCAGAATTAATAGTTTTTTATATGGACAAAAAATTCGTTTAATTTTTTCCTATTAAATACTAGAATTATAGAAAAGTACTTTTCGAAAAGAATCGGCAGTAGGACGGAATCTCGTTGACCACCGATTAGTTTTTTGCTAATAACTCTTGCATCCTTCGACCAACTTCTTCGACAAAGAGCTCGATGGAAAGCTTATCTGTTCCTCTTTTAGATGGCATTAACATATTTAACGAAAAGTCGTAAAAAATAAAATTTTTTTGATCAAATCTAAAATATCCTTGAAATCATTGAAGAAGAAGTACCTTATCAGACGAAAATATGCCTTATCTAATAAGGAACATTTAAATTTTTTTAATTGCATAAATGGGCGGCATTTTATTCAGAATTAATAGTTTTTTACGTGGACAAAAAATTCGTTTAATTTTTTCCCATTAAATACTAGAATTAAACAAAAGTACTTTGCGAAAAGAATCGGCAGTAGGACGGAATTGTGTTGACCACCGATTAGTTTTTTAATAATAACTCTTGCGTCCTTCGACCGACTTCTTCGACTAAGAGGTCGATGGAAAGCTTATCTGTTCCTCTTTCAGATGGCCTTAACATTTTTTACGAAAAGTCGTAAGAAATAAAATTTTTTTGATCAAAAATAAAATATCCTCGAAATCATTGAAAAAGAAGTACCTTATAAGGAAAATATGCCTTATCTAATAAGAGACATTAAAATTTTTTTAATTACATAAATGGCCGGCATTTTATTCAGAATTAATAGTTTTTTACATGGACAAAAAATTCGTTTAATTTTTTCCCATTAAATACTAGAATTGTAGAAAAGTACTTTGAGAAAAGAATCGGCAGTAGGACGGAATCGTGTTGACCACCGATTAGTTTTTTGCTAATTACTCTTGCATCCTTCGACCGACTTCTTCGACTAAGAGCTCGACGGAAAGCTTATCTCTTCCTCTTTCAGATGGTATTAACATATTTTACGAAAAGTCATAAGAAATACAATTTTTTGGATCAAAACTAAAATATACTCGAAATCATTGAAGAAGAAGTACCTTATCAGACGAAAATATGCCTTATCTAATAAGAAACATTTAAATTTTTTTAATTGCATAAATGGGCGGCATTTTATTCAGAATGAATAGTTTTTTACATGGACAAAAAATTCGTTTAATTTTTTCCCATTAAATACTAGAATTGTAGAAAAGTACTTTGAGAAAAGAATCGGCAGTAGGACGGAATCGTGTTGACCACCGATTAGTTTTTTGCTAACAACTCTTGCATCCTTCGACCGACTTCTTCGACTAAGAGGTCGATGGAAAGCTTATCTGTTCCTCTTTCAGACGGCCTTAACATTTTTTACGAAAAGTCGTAAGAAATAAAATTTTTTTGATCAAAACTAAAATATCCTCGAAATCATTGAAGAAGAAGTACCTTATCAGACGAAAATATGCCTTATCTAATAAGGAACATTTAAATTTTTTTAATTGCATAAATGGGCGGCATTTTAGTCAGAATTAATAGTTTTTTACGTGGACAAAAAATTCGTTTAATTTTTTCCCATTAAATACTAGAATTAAACAAAAGTACTTTGCGAAAAGAATCGGCAGTAGGACGGAATCGTGTTGACCACCGATTAGTTTTTTGATAATAACTCTTGCATCCTTCGACCGACTTCTTCGACTAAGAGGTCGATGGAAAGCTTTTCTGTTCCTCTTTCAGATGGCCTTAACATTTTTTAAGAAAAGTCGTAAGAAATAAAATTTTTTTGTTCAAAAATAAAATATCCTCGAAATCATTGAAAAAGAATTACCTTATAAGGAAAATATGCCTTATCTAATAAGAGACATTAAAATTTTTTTAATTACATAAATGGGCGGCATTTTATTCAGAATTAATAGTTCTTTACATGGACAAAAAATTCGTTTAATTTTTTCCCATTAAATACTAGAATTATAGAAAAGTACTTTTCGAAAAGAATCGGCAGTAGGACGGAATCGTGTTGACCATCGATTAGTTTTTTGCTAATTACTCTTGCATCCTTCGACCGACTTCTTCGACTAAGAGGTCGATGGAAAGCTTATCTCTTCCTCTTTCAGATGGCATTAACATATTTTACGAAAAGTCATAAGAAATAAAATTTTTTGGATCAAAACTAAAATATACTCGAAATCATTGAAGAAGAAGTACCTTATCAGACGAAAATATGCCTTATCTAATAAGAAACATTTAAATTTTTTTAATTGCATAAATGGGCGGCATTTTATTCAGAATTAATAGTTTTTAACGTGGACGAAAAATTCGTTTAATTTTTTCCCATTAAATACTAGAATTCAAAAAAAGTAATTTTCGAAAAGAATCGTCAGTAGGACGGAATCGTGTTGAGCACTGATTAGTTTTTTGCTAATAACTCTTGCATCCTTCGACCGACTTCTTCGACTAAGAGCTCGACGGAAAGCTTATCTGTTCCTCTTACAGATAGCATTAACATATTTTACGAAAAGTCGTAAGAAATAAAATTTTTTTGTTCAAAAATAAAATATCCTCGAAATCATTGAAAAAGAATTACCTTATAAGGAAAATATGCTCTATCTAATAAGAAACATTTAAATTTTTTTAATTGCATAAATGGGCGGCATTTTATTCAGAATTAATAGTTCTTTACATGGACAAAAAATTCGTTTAATTTTTTCCCATTAAATACTAGAATTATAGAAAAGTACTTTTCGAAAAGAATCGGCAGTAGGACGGAATCGTGTTGACCACCGATTAGTTTTTTGATAATAATTCTTGCATCCTTCGACCGACTTCTTCGACTAAGAGGTCGATGGAAAGCTTATCTGTTCCTCTTTCAGATGGCCTTAACATTTTTTAAGAAAAGTCGTAAAAAATAAAATTTTTTGGATCAAAACTAAAATATACTCGAAATCATTGAAGAAGAAGTACCTTATCAGACGAAAATATGCCTTATCTAATAAGAAACATTTAAATTTTTTTAATTGCATAAATGGGCGGCATTTTATTCAGAATTAATAGTTTTTTACGTGGACGAAAAATTCGTTTAATTTTTTCCCATTAAATACTAGAATTCAAAAAAAGTAATTTTCGAAAAGAATCGGCAGTAGGACGGAATCGTGTTGAGCACTGATTAGTTTTTTGCTAATAACTCTTGCATCCTTCGACCGACTTCTTCGACTAAGAGCTCGACGGAAAGCTTATCTGTTCCTCTTACAGATAGCATTAACATATTTTAAGAAAAGTCGTAAGAAATAAAATTTTTTTGTTCAAAAATAAAATATCCTCGAAATCATTGAAAAAGAATTACCTTATAAGGAAAATATGCTCTATCTAATAAGAAACATTTAAATTTTTTTAATTGCATAAATGGGCGGCATTTTATTCAGAATTAATAGTTCTTTACATGGACAAAAAATTCGTTTAATTTTTTCCCATTAAATACTAGAATTATAGAAAAGTACTTTTCGAAAAGAATCGGCAGTAGGACGGAATCGTGTTGACCATCGATTAGTTTTTTGCTAATTACTCTTGCATCCTTCGACCGACTTTTTCGACTAAGAGGTCGATGGAAAGCTTATCTCTTCCTCTTTCAGAGGGCATTAACATATTTTACGAAAAGTCATAAGAAATAAAATTTTTTGGATCAAAACTAAAATATACTCGAAATCATTTAAGAAGAAGTACCTTATCAGACGAAAATATGCCTTATCTAATAAGAAACATTTAAATTTTTTTAATTGCATAAATGGGCGGCATTTTATTCAGAATTAATAGTTTTTTACGTGGACAAAAAATTCGTTTAATTTTTTCCCATTAAATACTAGAATTCAAAAAAAGTAATTTTCGAAAAGAATCGGCAGTAGGACGGAATCGTGTTGACCACTGATTAGTTTTTTGATAATAACTCTTGCATCCTTCGACCGACTTCTTCGACTAAGAGGTCGATGGAAAGCTTATCTGTTCCTCTTTCAGATGGCCTTAACATTTTTTAAGAAAAGTCGTAAAAAATAAAATTTTTTGGATCAAAACTTAAATATACTCGAAATCATTGAAAAAGAAGTACCTTATCAGACGAAAATATGCGTTATCTAATAAGAGACATTTAAATTTTTTTAATTGCATGAATGGGCGGCATTTTATTCAGAATTAATATTTTTTTACATGGACAAAAAATTCGTCTAATTTTTTCCCATTAAATACTAGAATTATAGAAAAGTACTTTTCGAAAAGAATCGGCAGTAGGACGGAATCGTGTTGACCACTGATTAGTTTTTTGCTTATAACTCTTGCATCCTTCGACCGACTTCTTCGACTAAGAGCTCGACGGAAAGCTTATCTGTTCCTCTTACAGATAGCATTAACATATTTTAAGAAAAGTCGTAAGAAATAAAATTTTTTTAGACAAAACTAAAATATCCTCGAAATCATTGAAAAAGAATTACCTTATAAGGAAAATATGCTTTATCTAATAAGAAACATTTAAATTTTTTTAATTGCATAAATGGGCGGCATTTTATTCAGAATTAATAGTTTTTTACGTGGACAAAAAATTGGTTTAATTTTTTCCCATTAAATACTAGAATTAAACAAAAGTACTTTGCGAAAAGAATCGGCAGTAGGACGGAATCGTGTTGACCATCGATTAGTTTTTTGCTGATTACTCTTGCATCCTTCGACCGACTTCTTCGACTAAGAGCTCGACGGAAAGCTTATCTCTTCCTCTTTCAGATGGCATTAACATATTTTACGAAAAGTCATAAGAAATAAAATTTTTTGGATCCAAACTAAAATATACTCGAAATCATTGAAGAAGAAGTACCTTTTCAGACGAAAATATGCCTTATCTAATAAGGAACATTTAAATTTTTTTAATTGCATAAATGGGCGGCATTTTATTCAGAATTAATAGTTTTTTACGTGGACAAAAAATTGGTTTAATTTTTTCCCATTAAATACTAGAATTGTAGAAAAGTACTTTTTGAAAAGAATCGGCAGTAGGACGGAATTGTGTTGACCACCGATTAGTTTTTTGCTAATAACTCTTGCATCCTTTGACCGACTTCTTCGACTAAGAGGTCGATGGAAAGCTTATCTGTTCCTCTTTCAGACGGCCTTAACATTTTTTACGAAAAGTCGTAAGAAATAAAATTTTTTTGATCAAAACTAAAATATCCTCGAAATCATTGAAGAAGAAGTACCTTATCAGACGAAAATATGCCTTATCTAATAAGAAACATTAAAATTTTTTTAATTGCATAAATGGGCGGCATTTTAGTCAGAATTAATAGTTTTTTACGTGGACAAAAAATTCGTTTAATTTTTTCCCATTAAATACTAGAATTAAACAAAAGTACTTTGCGAAAAGAATCGGCAGTAGGACGGAATCGTGTTGACCATCGATTAGTTTTTTGCTGATTACTCTTGCATCCTTCGACCGACTTCTTCGACTAAGAGCTCGACGGAAAGCTTATCTCTTCCTCTTTCAGATGGCATTAACATATTTTACGAAAAGTCATAAGAAATAAAATTTTTTGGATCAAAACTAAAATATACTCGAAATCATCGAAGAAGAAGTACCTTTTCAGACGAAAATATGCCTTATCTAATAAGAAACATTTAAATTTTTTTAATTGCATAAATGGGCGGCATTTTATTCAGAATTAATAGTTTTTTACGTGGACAAAAAATTCGTTTAATTTTTTCCCATTAAATACTAGAATTAAAAAAAAGTACTTTGCGAAAAGAATCGGCAGTAGGACAGAATCGAGTTGACCACCGATTAGTTTTTTGCTAATTACTCTTGCATCCTTCGACCGACTTCTTCGACTGAGAGCTCGACGGAAAGCTTATCTCTTCCTCTTTCAGATGGCATTAACATATTTTACGAAAAGTCATAAGAAATAAAATTTTTTGGATCAAAACTAAAATATACTCGAAATCATTGAAGAAGAAGTACCTTATCAGACGAAAATATGCCTTATCTAATAAGAATCATTTAAATTTTTTTAATTGCATAAATGGGCGGCATTTTAGTCAGAATTAATAGTTTTTTACGTGGACAAAAAATTCGTTTAATTTTTTCCCATTAAATACTAAAATTAAACAAAAGTACTTTTCGAAAAGAATCGGCAGTAGGACGGAATCGTGTTGACCACCGATTAGTTTTTTGCTAATTACTCTTGCATCCTTCGACCGACTTCTTCGACTAAGAGGTCGACGGAAAGCTTATCTCTTCCTCTTTCAGATGGCCTTAACATTTTTTAAGAAAAGTCGTAAGAAATAAAATTTTTTGGATCAAAACTAAAATATACTCGAAATCATTGAAGAAGAAGTACCTTATCAGACGAAAATATGCCTTATCTAATAAGAAACATTTAAATTTTTTTAATTGCATAAATGGGCGGCATTTTATTCAGAATTAATAGTTTTTTACATGGACAAAAAATTCGTTTAATTTTTTCCCATTAAATACTAGAATTATAGAAAAGTACTTTTCGAAAATAATCGGCAGTAGGACGGAATCGTGTTGACCACCGATTAGTTTTTTGCTAATAACTCTTGCATCCTTCGACCGACTTCTTCGACTAAGAGCTCGACGGAAAGCTTATCTGTTCCTCTTACAGATAGCATTAACATATTTTAAGAAAAGTCGTAAGAAATAAAATTTTTTTGTTCAAAAATAAAATATCCTCGAAATCATTGAAAAAGAATTACCTTATAAGGAAAATATGCTTTATCTAATAAGAAACATTTAAATTTTTTTAATTGCATAAATGGGCGGCATTTTATTCAGAATGAATAGTTTTTTACATGGACAAAAAATTCGTTTAATTTTTTCCCATTAAATACTAGAATTATAGAAAAGTACTTTTCGAAAAGAATCGGCAGTAGGACGGAATCGTGTTGACCACCGATTAGTTTTTTGCTAATAACTCTTGCATCCTTCAACCGACTTCTTCGACTAAGAGCTCGATGGAAAGCTTATCTGTTCCTCTTTTAGATGGCACTAACATATTTTACGAAAAGTCGTAAAAAATAAAATTTTTTTAGACAAAACTAAAATATCCTCGAAATCATTGAAGAAGAAGTACCTTATCAGACGAAAATATGCCTTATCTAATAAGAAACATTTAAATTTTTTTAATTGCATAAATGGGCGGCATTTTATTCAGAATTAATAGTTTTTTACGTGGACAAAAAATTTGTTTAATTTTTTTCCATTAAATACTAGAATTGTAGAAAAGTACTTTTTGAAAAGAATCGGCAGTAGGACGGAATTGTGTTGACCACCGATTAGTTTTTTGCTAATAACTCTTGCATCCTTTGACCGACTTTTTCGACTAAGAGGTCGATGGAAAGCTTATCTGTTCCTCTTTCAGACGGCCTTAACATTTTTTACGAAAAGTCATAAGAAATAAAATTTTTTTGATCAAAACTAAAATATCCTCGAAATCATTGAAGAAGAAGTACCTTATCAGACGAAAATATGCCTTATCTAATAAGAAACATTTAAATTTTTTTAATTGCATAAATGGGCGGCATTTTAGTCAGAATTAATAGTTTTTTACGTGGACAAAAATTCGTTTAATTTTTTCCCATTAACTACTAGAATTAAAAAAAAGTACTTTGCGAAAAGAATCGGCAGTAGGACGGAATCGTGTTGACCACCGATTAGTTTTTTGATAATAACTCTTGCATCCTTTGACCGACTTCTTCGACTAAGAGGTCGCTGGAAAGCTTATCTGTTCCTCTTTCAGATGGCCTTAACATTTTTTAAGAAAAGTCGTAAGAAATAAAATTTTTTTTGTTCAAAAAAAAATATCCTCGAAATCATTGAAAAAGAATTACCTTATAAGGAAAATATGCCTTATCTAATAAGAGACATTAAAATTTTTTTAATTACATAAATGGGCGGCATTTTATTCAGAATTAATAGTTTTTTACATGGACAAAAAATTCGTTTAATTTTTTCCCATTAAATACTAGAATTATAGAAAAGTACTTTTCGAAAAGAATCGGCAGTAGGACGGAATCATGTTGACCATCGATTAGTTTTTTGCTGATTACTCTTGCATCCTTCGACCGACTTCTTCGACTAAGAGCTCGACGGAAAGCTTATCTCTTCCTCTTTCAGATGGCATTAACATATTTTACGAAAAGTCATAAGAAATAAAATTTTTTGGATCAAAACTAAAATATACTCGAAATCATTGAAGAAGAAGTACCTTTTCAGACGAAAATATGCCTTATCTAATAAGAAACATTTAAATTTTTTTAATTGCATAAATGGGCGGCATTTTATTCAGAATTAATAGTTTTTTACATGGACAAAAAATTCGTTTAATTTTTTCCCATTAAATACTAGAATTAAAAAAAAGTACTTTGCGAAAAGAATCGGCAGTAGGACGGAATCGTGTTGACCACCGATTAGTTTTTTGCTAATTACTCTTGCATCCTTCGACCGACTTCTTCGACTAAGAGGTCGCTGGAAAGCTTATCTGTTCCTCTTTCAGATGGCCTTAACATTTTTTAAGAAAAGTCGTAAGAAATAAAATTTTTTTTGTTCAAAAAAAAATATCCTCGAAATCATTGAAAAAGAATTACCTTATAAGGAAAATATGCCTTATCTAATAAGAAACATTTAAATTTTTTTAATTGCATAAATGGGCGGCATTTTATTCAGAATTAATAGTTTTTTATGTGGACAAAAAATTTGTTTAATTTTTTCCCATTAAATACTAGAATTGTAGAAAAGTACTTTTTGAAAAGAATCGGCAGTAGGACGGAATTGTGTTGACCACCGATTAGTTTTTTGCTAATAACTCTTGCATCCTTTGACGGACTTCTTCGACTAAGAGGTCGATGGAAAGCTTATCTGTTCCTCTTTCAGACGGCCTTAACATTTTTTACGAAAAGTCATAAGAAATAAAATTTTTTTGATCAAAACTAAAATATCCTCGAAATCATTGAAGAAGAAGTACCTTATCAGACGAAAATATGCCTTATCTAACAAGAAACATTTAAATTTTTTTAATTGCATAAATGGGCGGCGTTTTAGTCAGAATTAATAGCTTCTTACGTGGACAAAAAATTCGTTTAATTTTTTCCCATTAACTACTAGAATTAAACAAAAGTACTTTGCGAAAAGAATCGGCAGTAGGACGGAATCGTGTTGACCACCGATTAGTTTTTTGATAATAACTCTTGCATCCTTTGACCGACTTCTTCGACTAAGAGGTCACTGGAAAGCTTATCTGTTCCTCTTTCAGATGGCCTTAACATTTTTTAAGAAAAGTCGTAAGAAATAAAATTTTTTTGTTCAAAAATAAAATATCCTCGAAATCATTGAAAAAGAATTACCTTATAAGGAAAATATGCCTTATCTAATAAGAGACATTAAAATTTTTTTAATTACATAAATGGGCGGCATTTTATTCAGAATTAATAGTTTTTTACATGGACAAAAAATTCGTTTAATTTTTTCCCATTAAATACTAGAATTATAGAAAAGTACTTTTCGAAAATAATCGGCAGTAGGACGGAATCGTGTTGACCACCGATTAGTTTTTTGCTAATAACTCTTGCATCCTTCGACCGACTTCTTCGACTAAGAGCTCGACGGAAAGCTTATCTGTTCCTCTTACAGATAGCATTAACATATTTTAAGAAAAGTCGTAAGAAATAAAATTTTTTTGTTCAAAAATAAAATATCCTCGAAATCATTGAAAAAGAATTACCTTATAAGGAAAATATGCTTTATCTAATAAGAAACATTTAAATTTTTTTAATTGCATAAATGGGCGGCATTTTATTCAGAATGAATAGTTTTTTACATGGACAAAAAATTCGTTTAATTTTTTCCCATTAAATACTAGAATTATAGAAAAGTACTTTGCGAAAAGAATCGGCAGTAGGACGGAATCGTGTTGACCACCGATTAGTTTTTTGCTAATAACTCTTGCATCCTTCAACCGACTTCTTCGACTAAGAGCTCGATGGAAAGCTTATCTGTTCCTCTTTTAGATGGCACTAACATATTTTACGAAAAGTCGTAAAAAATAAAATTTTTTTAGACAAAACTAAAATATCCTCGAAATCATTGAAGAAGAAGTACCTTATCAGACGAAAATATGCCTTATCTAATAAGAAACATTTAAATTATTTTAATTGCATAAATGGGCGGCATTTTATTCAGAATTAATAGTTTTTTACGTGGACAAAAAATTTGTTTAATTTTTTCCCATTAAATACTAGAATTGTAGAAAAGTACTTTTTGAAAAGAATCGGCAGTAGGACGGAATTGTGTTGACCACCGATTAGTTTTTTGCTAATAACTCTTGCATCCTTTGACCGACTTCTTCGACTAAGAGGTCGATGGAAAGCTTATCTGTTCCTCTTTCAGACGGCCTTAACATTTTTTACGAAAAGTCATAAGAAATAAAATTTTTTTGATCAAAACTAAAATATCCTCGAAATCATTGAAGAAGAAGTACCTTATCAGACGAAAATATGCCTTATCTAATAAGAAACATTTAAATTTTTTTAATTGCATAAATGGGCGGCATTTTAGTCAGAATTAATAGTTTTTTACGTGGACAAAAATTCGTTTAATTTTTTCCCATTAACTACTAGAATTAAAAAAAAGTACTTTGCGAAAAGAATCGGCAGTAGGACGGAATCGTGTTGACCACCGATTAGTTTTTTGATAATAACTCTTGCATCCTTTGACCGACTTCTTCGACTAAGAGGTCGCTGGAAAGCTTATCTGTTCCTCTTTCAGATGGCCTTAACATTTTTTAAGAAAAGTCGTAAGAAATAAAATTTTTTTTGTTCAAAAAAAAATATCCTCGAAATCATTGAAAAAGAATTACCTTATAAGGAAAATATGCCTTATCTAATAAGAGACATTAAAATTTTTTTAATTACATAAATGGGCGGCATTTTATTCAGAATTAATAGTTTTTTACATGGACAAAAAATTCGTTTAATTTTTTCCCATTAAATACTAGAATTATAGAAAAGTACTTTTCGAAAAGAATCGGCAGTAGGACGGAATCGTGTTGACCATCGATTAGTTTTTTGCTGATTACTCTTGCATCCTTCGACCGACTTCTTCGAGTAAGAGCTCGACGGAAAGCTTATCTCTTCCTCTTTCAGATGGCATTAACATATTTTACGAAAAGTCATAAGAAATAAAATTTTTTGGATCAAAACTAAAATATACTCGAAATCATTGAAGAAGAAGTACCTTTTCAGACGAAAATATGCCTTATCTAATAAGAAACATTTAAATTTTTTTAATTGCATAAATGGGCGGCATTTTATTCAGAATTAATAGTTTTTTACATGGACAAAAAATTCGTTTAATTTTTTCCCATTAAATACTAGAATTAAAAAAAAGTACTTTGCGAAAAGAATCGGCAGTAAGACGGAATCGTGTTGACCACCGATTAGTTTTTTGCTAATTACTCTTGCATCCTTCGACCGACTTCTTCGACTAAGAGGTCGCTGGAAAGCTTATCTGTTCCTCTTTCAGATGGCCTTAACATTTTTTAAGAAAAGTCGTAAGAAATAAAATTTTTTTTGTTCAAAAAAAAATATCCTCGAAATCATTGAAAAAGAATTACCTTATAAGGAAAATATGCCTTATCTAATAAGAAACATTTAAATTTTTTTAATTGCATAA
Source organism: Phortica okadai (assembly GCA_034638295.1). Taxonomy (NCBI): domain Eukaryota; kingdom Metazoa; phylum Arthropoda; class Insecta; order Diptera; family Drosophilidae; genus Phortica; species Phortica okadai. The sequence continues at coordinate 23,499,737 of CM067850.1, read as the reverse complement.
ATGGGCGGCATTTTATTCAGAATTAATAGTTTTTTATGTGGACAAAAAATTTGTTTAATTTTTTCCCATTAAATACTAGAATTGTAGAAAAGTACTTTTTGAAAAGAATCGGCAGTAGGACGGAATTGTGTTGACCACCGATTAGTTTTTTGCTAATAACTCTTGCATCCTTTGACGGACTTCTTCGACTAAGAGGTCGATGGAAAGCTTATCTGTTCCTCTTTCAGACGGCCTTAACATTTTTTACGAAAAGTCATAAGAAATAAAATTTTTTTGATCAAAACTAAAATATCCTCGAAATCATTGAAGAAGAAGTACCTTATCAGACGAAAATATGCCTTATCTAACAAGAAACATTTAAATTTTTTTAATTGCATAAATGGGCGGCGTTTTAGTCAGAATTAATAGTTTCTTACGTGGACAAAAAATTCGTTTAATTTTTTCCCATTAACTACTAGAATTAAACAAAAGTACTTTGCGAAAAGAATCGGCAGTAGGACGGAATCGTGTTGACCACCGATTAGTTTTTTGATAATAACTCTTGCATCCTTTGACCGACTTCTTCGACTAAGAGGTCACTGGAAAGCTTATCTGTTCCTCTTTCAGATGGCCTTAACATTTTTTAAGAAAAGTCGTAAGAAATAAAATTTTTTTGTTCAAAAATAAAATATCCTCGAAATCATTGAAAAAGAATTACCTTATAAGGAAAATATGCCTTATCTAATAAGAGACATTAAAATTTTTTTAATTACATAAATGGGCGGCATTTTATTCAGAATTAATAGTTTTTTACATGGACAAAAAATTCGTTTAATTTTTTCCCATTAAATACTAGAATTATAGAAAAGTACTTTTCGAAAATAATCGGCAGTAGGACGGAATCGTGTTGACCACCGATTAGTTTTTTGCTAATAACTCTTGCATCCTTCGACCGACTTCTTCGACTAAGAGCTCGACGGAAAGCTTATCTGTTCCTCTTACAGATAGCATTAACATATTTTAAGAAAAGTCGTAAGAAATAAAATTTTTTTGTTCAAAAATAAAATATCCTCGAAATCATTGAAAAAGAATTACCTTATAAGGAAAATATGCTTTATCTAATAAGAAACATTTAAATTTTTTTAATTGCATAAATGGGCGGCATTTTATTCAGAATGAATAGTTTTTTACATGGACAAAAAATTCGTTTAATTTTTTCCCATTAAATACTAGAATTATAGAAAAGTACTTTTCGAAAAGAATCGGCAGTAGGACGGAATCGTGTTGACCACCGATTAGTTTTTTGCTAATAACTCTTGCATCCTTCAACCGACTTCTTCGACTAAGAGCTCGATGGAAAGCTTATCTGTTCCTCTTTTAGATGGCACTAACATATTTTACGAAAAGTCGTAAAAAATAAAATTTTTTTAGACAAAACTAAAATATCCTCGAAATCATTGAAGAAGAAGTACCTTATCAGACGAAAATATGCCTTATCTAATAAGAAACATTTAAATTATTTTAATTGCATAAATGGGCGGCATTTTATTCAGAATTAATAGTTTTTTACGTGGACAAAAAATTTGTTTAATTTTTTCCCATTAAATACTAGAATTGTAGAAAAGTACTTTTTGAAAAGAATCGGCAGTAGGACGGAATTGTGTTGACCACCGATTAGTTTTTTGCTAATAACTCTTGCATCCTTTGACCGACTTCTTCGACTAAGAGGTCGATGGAAAGCTTATCTGTTCCTCTTTCAGACGGCCTTAACATTTTTTACGAAAAGTCATAAGAAATAAAATTTTTTTGATCAAAACTAAAATATCCTCGAAATCATTGAAGAAGAAGTACCTTATCAGACGAAAATATGCCTTATCTAATAAGAAACATTTAAATTTTTTTAATTGCATAAATGGGCGGCATTTTAGTCAGAATTAATAGTTTTTTACGTGGACAAAAATTCGTTTAATTTTTTCCCATTAACTACTAGAATTAAAAAAAAGTACTTTGCGAAAAGAATCGGCAGTAGGACGGAATCGTGTTGACCACCGATTAGTTTTTTGATAATAACTCTTGCATCCTTTGACCGACTTCTTGGACTAAGAGGTCGCTGGAAAGCTTATCTGTTCCTCTTTCAGATGGCCTTAACATTTTTTAAGAAAAGTCGTAAGAAATAAAATTTTTTTTGTTCAAAAAAAAATATCCTCGAAATCATTGAAAAAGAATTACCTTATAAGGAAAATATGCCTTATCTAATAAGAGACATTAAAATTTTTTTAATTACATAAATGGGCGGCATTTTATTCAGAATTAATAGTTTTTTACATGGACAAAAAATTCGTTTAATTTTTTCCCATTAAATACTAGAATTATAGAAAAGTACTTTTCGAAAAGAATCGGCAGTAGGACGGAATCGTGTTGACCATCGATTAGTTTTTTGCTGATTACTCTTGCATCCTTCGACCGACTTCTTCGACTAAGAGCTCGACGGAAAGCTTATCTCTTCCTCTTTCAGATGGCATTAACATATTTTACGAAAAGTCATAAGAAATAAAATTTTTTGGATCAAAACTAAAATATACTCGAAATCATTGAAGAAGAAGTACCTTTTCAGACGAAAATATGCCTTATCTAATAAGAAACATTTAAATTTTTTTAATTGCATAAATGGGCGGCATTTTATTCAGAATTAATAGTTTTTTACATGGACAAAAAATTCGTTTAATTTTTTCCCATTAAATACTAGAATTAAAAAAAAGTACTTTGCGAAAAGAATCGGCAGTAGGACGGAATCGTGTTGACCACCGATTAGTTTTTTGCTAATTACTCTTGCATCCTTTGACGGACTTCTTCGACTAAGAGGTCGCTGGAAAGCTTATCTGTTCCTCTTTCAGATGGCCTTAACATTTTTTAAGAAAAGTCGTAAGAAATAAAATTTTTTTTGTTCAAAAAAAAATATCCTCGAAATCATTGAAAAAGAATTACCTTATAAGGAAAATATGCCTTATCTAATAAGAAACATTTAAATTTTTTTAATTGCATAAATGGGCGGCATTTTATTCAGAATTAATAGTTTTTTATGTGGACAAAAAATTTGTTTAATTTTTTCGCATTAAATACTAGAATTGTAGAAAAGTACTTTTCGAAAATAATCGGCAGTAGGACGGAATCGTGTTGACCACCGATTAGTTTTTTGCTAATAACTCTTGCATCCTTCGACCGACTTCTTCGACTAAGAGCTCGACGGAAAGCTTATCTGTTCCTCTTACAGATAGCATTAACATATTTTAAGAAAAAACGTAAGAAATAAAATTTTTTTGTTCAAAAATAAAATATCCTCGAAATCATTGAAAAAGAATTACCTTATAAGGAAAATATGCTTTATCTAATAAGAAACATTTAAATTTTTTTAATTGCATAAATGGGCGGCATTTTATTCAGAATGAATAGTTTTTTACATGGACAAAAAATTCGTTTAATTTTTTCCCATTAAATACTAGAATTATAGAAAAGTACTTTTCGAAAAGAATCGGCAGTAGGACGGAATCGTGTTGACCACCGATTAGTTTTTTGCTAATAACTCTTGCATCCTTCAACCGACTTCTTCGACTAAGAGCTCGATGGAAAGCTTATCTGTTCCTCTTTTAGATGGCACTAACATATTTTACGAAAAGTCGTAAAAAATAAAATTTTTTTAGACAAAACTAAAATATCCTCGAAATCATTGAAGAAGAAGTACCTTATCAGACGAAAATATGCCTTATCTAATAAGAAACATTTAAATTATTTTAATTGCATAAATGGGCGGCATTTTATTCAGAATTAATAGTTTTTTACGTGGACAAAAAATTTGTTTAATTTTTTCCCATTAAATACTAGAATTGTAGAAAAGTACTTTTTGAAAAGAATCGGCAGTAGGACGGAATTGTGTTGACCACCGATTAGTTTTTTGCTAATAACTCTTGCATCCTTTGACCGACTTCTTCGACTAAGAGGTCGATGGAAAGCTTATCTGTTCCTCTTTCAGACGGCCTTAACATTTTTTACGAAAAGTCATAAGAAATAAAATTTTTTTGATCAAAACTAAAATATCCTCGAAATCATTGAAGAAGAAGTACCTTATCAGACGAAAATATGCCTTATCTAATAAGAAACATTTAAATTTTTTTAATTGCATAAATGGGCGGCATTTTAGTCAGAATTAATAGTTTTTTACGTGGACAAAAATTCGTTTAATTTTTTCCCATTAACTACTAGAATTAAAAAAAAGTACTTTGCGAAAAGAATCGGCAGTAGGACGGAATCGTGTTGACCACCGATTAGTTTTTTGATAATAACTCTTGCATCCTTTGACCGACTTCTTGGACTAAGAGGTCGCTGGAAAGCTTATCTGTTCCTCTTTCAGATGGCCTTAACATTTTTTAAGAAAAGTCGTAAGAAATAAAATTTTTTTTGTTCAAAAAAAAATATCCTCGAAATCATTGAAAAAGAATTACCTTATAAGGAAAATATGCCTTATCTAATAAGAGACATTAAAATTTTTTTAATTACATAAATGGGCGGCATTTTATTCAGAATTAATAGTTTTTTACATGGACAAAAAATTCGTTTAATTTTTTCCCATTAAATACTAGAATTATAGAAAAGTACTTTTCGAAAAGAATCGGCAGTAGGACGGAATCGTGTTGACCATCGATTAGTTTTTTGCTGATTACTCTTGCATCCTTCGACCGACTTCTTCGACTAAGAGCTCGACGGAAAGCTTATCTCTTCCTCTTTCAGATGGCATTAACATATTTTACGAAAAGTCATAAGAAATAAAATTTTTTGGATCAAAACTAAAATATACTCGAAATCATTGAAGAAGAAGTACCTTTTCAGACGAAAATATGCCTTATCTAATAAGAAACATTTAAATTTTTTTAATTGCATAAATGGGCGGCATTTTATTCAGAATTAATAGTTTTTTACATGGACAAAAAATTCGTTTAATTTTTTCCCATTAAATACTAGAATTAAAAAAAAGTACTTTGCGAAAAGAATCGGCAGTAGGACGGAATCGTGTTGACCACCGATTAGTTTTTTGCTAATTACTCTTGCATCCTTTGACGGACTTCTTCGACTAAGAGGTCGCTGGAAAGCTTATCTGTTCCTCTTTCAGATGGCCTTAACATTTTTTAAGAAAAGTCGTAAGAAATAAAATTTTTTTTGTTCAAAAAAAAATATCCTCGAAATCATTGAAAAAGAATTACCTTATAAGGAAAATATGCCTTATCTAATAAGAAACATTTAAATTTTTTTAATTGCATAAATGGGCGGCATTTTATTCAGAATTAATAGTTTTTTATGTGGACAAAAAATTTGTTTAATTTTTTCGCATTAAATACTAGAATTGTAGAAAAGTACTTTTTGAAAAGAATCGGCAGTAGGACGGAATTGTGTTGACCACCGATTAGTTTTTTGCTAATAACTCTTGCATCCTTTGACGGACTTCTTCGACTAAGAGGTCGATGGAAAGCTTATCTGTTCCTCTTTCAGACGGCCTTAACATTTTTTACGAAAAGTCATAAGAAATAAAATTTTTTTGATCAAAACTAAAATATCCTCGAAATCATTGAAGCAGAAGTACCTTATCAGACGAAAATATGCCTTATCTAACAAGAAACATTTAAATTTTTTTAATTGCATAAATGGGCGGCATTTTAGTCAGAATTAATAGTTTCTTACGTGGACAAAAAATTCGTTTAATTTTTCCCCATTAACTACTAGAATTAAACAAAAGTACTTTGCGAAAAGAATCGGCAGTAGGACGGAATCGTGTTGACCACCGATTAGTTTTTTGCTAATAACTCTTGCATCCTTTGACCGACTTCTTCGACTAAGAGGTCACTGGAAAGCTTATCTGTTCCTCTTTCAGATGGCCTTAACATTTTTTAAGAAAAGTCGTAAGAAATAAAATTTTTTTGTTCAAAAATAAAATATCCTCGAAATCATTGAAAAAGAATTACCTTATAAGGAAAATATGCCTTATCTAATAAGAGACATTAAAATTTTTTTAATTACATAAATGGGCGGCATTTTATTTAGAATTAATAGTTTTTTACATGGACAAAAAATTCGTTTAATTTTTTCCCATTAAATACTAGAATTATAGAAAAGTACTTTTCGGAAAGAATCGGCAGTAGGACGGAATCGTGTTGACCATCGATTAGTTTTTTGCTGATTACTCTTGCATCCTTCGACCGACTTCTTCGACTAAGAGCTCGACGGAAAGCTTATCTCTTCCTCTTTCAGATGGCATTAACATATTTTACGAAAAGTCATAAGAAATAAAATTTTTTGGATCAAAACTAAAATATACTCGAAATCATTGAAGAAGAAGTACCTTTTCAGACGAAAATATGCCTTATCTAACAAGAAACATTTAAATTTTTTTAATTGCATAAATGGGCGGCATTTTAGTCAGAATTAATAGTTTCTTACGTGGACAAAAAATTTGTTTAATTTTTTCCCATTAAATACTAGAATTGTAGAAAAGTACTTTTTGAAAAGAATCGGCAGTAGGACGGAATTGTGTTGACCACCGATTAGTTTTTTGCTAATAACTCTTGCATCCTTTGACCGACTTCTTCGACTAAGAGGTCACTGGAAAGCTTATCTGTTCCTCTTTCAGATGGCCTTAACATTTTTTAAGAAAAGTCGTAAGAAATAAAATTTTTTTGTTCAAAAATAAAATATCCTCGAAATCATTGAAAAAGAATTACCTTATAAGGAAAATATGCCTTATCTAATAAGAGACATTAAAATTTTTTTAATTACATAAATGGGCGGCATTTTATTTAGAATTAATAGTTTTTTACATGGACAAAAAATTCGTTTAATTTTTTCCCATTAAATACTAGAATTATAGAAAAGTACTTTTCGGAAAGAATCGGCAGTAGGACGGAATCGTGTTGACCATCGATTAGTTTTTTGCTGATTACTCTTGCATCCTTCGACCGACTTCTTCGACTAAGAGCTCGACGGAAAGCTTATCTCTTCCTCTTTCAGATGGCATTAACATATTTTACGAAAAGTCATAAGAAATAAAATTTTTTGGATCAAAACTAAAATATACTCGAAATCATTGAAGAAGAAGTACCTTTTCAGACGAAAATATGCCTTATCTAATAAGAAACATTTAAATTTTTTTAGTTGCATAAATGGGCGGCATTTTATTCAGAATTAATATTTTTTTACGTGGATAAAAAATTCGTTTAATTTTTTCCCATTAAATACTAGAATTTAAAAAAAGTACTTTTTGAAAAGAATCGGCAGTAGGACGGAATCGTGTTGCCCACCGATTAGTTTTTTGCTAATTACTCTTGCATCCTTTTTTTTTTTTTTTTTTTTTTTTTTTTTTTTTTTTTTACTAACTACAGGCGCAAGACGTTGTGGTAGCACACTACCCTCAAGTGGTCATTGCGACACCAGGTCAGCCTGTTCCGCGACTACAGACAAAGAGTCAACAGTCGCTTTACTACTTAGGTCTACACAAATAAATAAGCATGCACTAATATTAACACTAAAATTTTAACACTACAAAAATACCTAAAATTACAAATTATTAAGATGTGTTAGTAAGCTACATTTGATGAGATTTGAAGATCTACAATTATCGATTAGGTTACAATAAATATTATAGTTTACACACAAAATTCGAAAGGAATCATGCTCAAGATATGTAGCTCTACAGATACTAAGATGAATTGGTCGAAAGTTTCTCGTGTATCTAGTTGGAACATTAAACTTTATGCACTCTAACAAAGTGGGGGAGATTATGATACCATTAATTAGGTTGTGCAAAAATAACACACCGAGCATAGTTCTACGACTTGATAGAGATGGTAAATTGATTAGTTTCAGTCGACTATGATAGGGGGGTAAATGAATACTAGGGTCCCAATGTAACTTACGAAGAGCAAAAAGAAGGAACTGCTTCTGAACGGATTCTACTTGGGCCTTATACTTTTCAAACTGAGGGTCCCAAACACACGACGCATATTCCAGAATGGGCCGCACAAGCGAAGTGAAAAGCAATTTGGTAGTGTAGGGGTCATCGAATTCCTTGGACCATCGTTTAATAAAACCAAGTACGCCTTTGGATTTGTTTACCGAAAGGGAAATGTGAGAAGCAAAATTAAGTTTTGGGTCCATCAAAACACCAAGGTCATTGAATTGATTTACACGCTCAAGAATAGAATTATCAATCCTGTATATGCAAGTAAGCATTTTATTCCTATAAAAAGACATAATCTTGCACTTATTGCAGTTTAAAAGTAGATTATTCACAGAGCACCATTGTGCGAGTGAGTCAAGATCAGACTGAAGTAAACTCTGCTGGATTATAGAATTTAGAGTTAGACATAGTTTTACGTCATCAGCGTACATCAAGACATTGCAGTATTTGATCACTGTAGGCAAGTCATTAATGAATAAGTTAAAGAGTATGGGCCCCAGATGGCTACCTTGGGGAACACCAGACGATACAAGAATGCTTCTGGAAACTGACGTTTTAAAACGAACTTTTTGAGTTCGCGAATCAAGATAAGAAGAGAGCCAACGGACAAGCAATGGTGGAAAGCCATAAGCCTCCAGTTTGTATATTAACAAGGAATGACAGACACTGTCAAATGCTTTACTGAAGTCGGTATATACAACTTCAGTTTGGCAACCGATAGAAAAATTTTGGTTAACAATTGAGGTAAACTCCAATAAATTTGTCACCGTTGAACGCTTCTTAAGGAAACCATGTTGAGCCAAGTTTAAAAGTGAAGGCACAAAATGCTGTAATTGATCAGTAATGATCTGCTCAAGTAGCTTTGGGATGGCACATAATTTGGCAATACCTCTGTAGTTAGATATTTCTACTTTACTGCCTTTTTTATGAAGTGGTATAATAAATGACTCCTTCCAAACTGCTGGGACTATGGCGTATTTAAGAGACATGTTGAACAGCGTGCATAATGGAATATATAACATCTCTGCACAGTGTTTTAAAACGCAACCAGGTATATTATCGGGACCAGCGGTAAACGTGGGTTTTATTAACTTTAAATACTTTAAAACAATGTCATTGTCGATAACAGGCATATTTATATGAGTTCTGTCCCCAATATAAAATGGATATTCAACATCATTATATGAAAAATTATTGTAGGTGCTTTGGAAGAAATCGGCAAACAGATGGGATATCTCAGCGTCATTACTTCCCTCCACACCATTTAATTTCATACAAGAGGGGAAGGTTTTAGAATTTAATTTAGATTTTATTAAGTTGAAAAAGTTTTTAGGATCGCGGTGAATATTTAATTTAAGTTTATTGATATAGGTTTTATAATTTTTTTTATTTGTAAAATTAAATTTATAGCGAATTTTTGTGTAATTCGCATAGTCAATAAGAGAACCGGTTCTCTTGTATTTTTTGAAAAATCGAGTTTTTAAATTTTTTAAGTGACTCAGTTCTTTCGAAAACCAAGGCGGCTTACTTAAATCATAAACGACATTAATTTTTGGCACGCAAGATTTAAACAAATTGTACATGGTTGCATTAAAAAAGTGTACTGCGTGTTCGATGTCTGTCGAGTTACGAATGACTGACCAGTCAGTGTTGGAAAGCAAGAAACCAAGTCGTTCAAAATCAGTTTTTTTAAAGCAGAAAACACTGTTAGTCTTTGCACCAGGAACACACAAACGGGGGGATGGTAACTTGGTTAATATGAGTGTTAGTTCCAGAGTAGGATGGTAGGGATCTTCGGGGTGAGTTATTGGAGGTACCCTGCAGATCGATGCATTCTCAAAATTGTTTACAAAAATAAGATCTAATAGTCGATCTTTAGAGTTAATTATGCTGTTGAGTTGGTATGAAGGTAAGCTGAGGAGAGAATCGAGAAAATCATTATTTGATGCCGGAAGTACAGCATTTGTGTGATTTGATGGAATCCAAGTAATATGGGGAAGATTAAAGTCTCCAAAAATCATTAAAGTATCTGTGTCTTTCACAAAAGATGAGATGATTTGAAATGCATTTAAATGAGCTAAATAAACTGATGAGTCAGAGTGAGGTGGAATATAGGAACAAGTAAGATAGACGTTATGCTTTATCAACGAAACTCTCACGCAAATCAGTTCAATGTCATCGATACCATCCACCATAATTTGTTCCGAAGTATGACGACTAGCGACAGCGATTAAAACACCACCACCAATTCTGCTGATGCGGTCTTTACGAAAAGTCTGAAAGTTATCAGAAAACAATTCCGAGTTCGAGATCTCAGGACGAAGCCATGTTTCAACGAATATTACAACGTCAGAGGTAATTGAAAAGCTATTTAAATATAGGGAAGTAAGCTTCGAATTCAAGCCTCTAACGTTTTGGAAGTTTAAAACAAACGATGATGAAAGAGTGGGTGAAGTAATTAGTTTTTTGAACCAGACGGTTCATTAACAGCTTCTTTATTGGCACGAGGCTTAAACTTAAATTCGTGCACAATACAGCCATCAGGCCAAAATTTGGTGTTAACCAATTCGTTGAAATGAACATCGGGAACAGAGATCTTAAAGGATGAAATAGACCTAGCTTGTCTAAATTTAAATTTTGATACGAACAAATTTTTTACTGATGGCATTTTTGAGGTAATAAAATGCTTAATGTCTGTTTCAGAAGTATCGACAGCTAGTCTTGAAACAAAAACAAATTTTTTATTGGTCGTAGGAGGGACCGACTTCTTCGACTAAGAGCTCGACGGAAAGCTTATCTCTTCCTCTTTCAGATGGCATTAACATATTTTACGAAAAGTCATAAGAAATAAAATTTTTTGGATCAAAACTAAAATATACTCGAAATCATTGAAGAAGAAGTACCTTATCAGACGAAAATATGCCTTATCTAATAAGAAACATTTAAATTTTTTTAATTGCATAAATGGGCGGCATTTTATTTAGAATGAATAGTTTTTTACATGGACAAAAAATTCGTTTAATTTTTTCCCATTAAATACTAGAATGATAGAAAAGTACTTTTCGAAAAGAATCGGCAGTAGGACGGAATCGTGTTGACCACCGATTAGTTTTTTGCTAATTACTCTTGCATCCTTCGACCGACTTCTTCGACTAATAGCTCGACGGAAAGCTTATCTCTTCCTCTTTCAGATGGCATTAACATATTTTACGAAAAGTCATAAGAAATAAAATTTTTTGGATCAAAACTAAAATATACTCGAAATCATTGAAGAAGAAGTACCTTATCAGACGAAAATATGCATTATCTAATAAGAAACATTTAAATTTTTTTAATTGCATAAATGGGCGGCATTTTATTTAGAATGAATAGTTTTTTACATGGACAAAAAATTCGTTTAATTTTTTCCCATTAAATACTAGAATTATAGAAAAGTACTTTTCGAAAAGAATCGGCAGTAGGACGGAATCGTGTTGACCACCGACTAGTTTTTTGCTAATAACTCTTGCATCCTTCGACCGACTTCTTCGACTAAGAGCTCGACGGAAAGCTTATCTGTTCCTCTTACTGATAGCATTAACATATTTTACGAAAAGTCGTAAGAAATAAAATTTTGTTGATCAAAACTAAAATATCCTCGAAATCATTGAAGAAGAAGTACCCTATCAGACGAAAATATGCCTTATCTAATAAGAAACATTTAAATTTTTTTAATTAAATAAATGGGCGGCATTTTATTCAGAATTAATAGTTTTTTACATGGACAAAAATTCGTTTAAATTTTTCCCATTAAATACTATAATTATAGAAAAGTACTTTTCGAAAGGAATCGGCAGTAGGACGGAAACGTGTTGACCACCGATTAGTTTTTTGCTAATAACTCTTGCATCCTTCGACCGACTTCTTCGATTAAGAGCTCGACGGAAAGCTTATCTCTTCCTTTTTCAGATGGTATTAACATATTTTACGAAAAGTCATAAGAAATAAAATTTTTTGGATCAAAACTAAAATATACTCGAAATCATTGAAGAAGAAGTACCTTATCAGACGAAAATATGCCTTATCTAATAAGAAACATTTAAATTTTTTTAAAAGAAGTACCTTATAAGGAAAATATGCCTTATCTAATAAGAGACATTAAAATTTTTTTAATTGCATAAATGGGCGGCATTTTATTCAGAATTAATAGTTTTTTACATGGACAAAAAATTCGTTTAATTTTTTCCCATTAAATACTAGAATTATAGAAAAGTACTTTTCGAAAAGAATCGGCAGTAGGACGGAATCGTGTCGACCACCGATTAGTTTTTTGCTAATTACTCTTGCATCCTTCGACCGACTTCTTCGACTAAGAGCTCGACGGAAAGCTTATCTCTTCCTCTTTCAGATGGCATTAACATATTTTACGAAAAGTCATAAGAAATAAAATTTTTTGGATCAAAACTAAAATATACTCGAAGTCATTGAAGAAGAAGTACCTTATCAGACGAAAATATGCCTTATCTAATAAGAAACATTTAAATTTTTTTAATTGCATAAATGGGCGGCATTTTATTCAGAATGAATAGTTTTTTACATGGACAAAAAATTCGTTTAATTTTTTCCCATTAAATACTAGAATTATAGAAAAGTACTTTTCGAAAAGAATCGGCAGTAGGACGGAATCGTGTTGACCACCGATTAGTTTTTTGCTAATAACTCTTGCATCATTCGACCGACTTCTTCGACTAAGAGCTCGATGGAAAGCTTATCTGTTCCTCTTACAGATAGCATTAACATATTTTACGAAAAGTCGTAAGAAATAACATTTTTTTTATCAAAACTAAAATATCATCGAAATTATTGAAGAAGAAGTACCTTATCAGACGAAAATACGCCTTATCTAATAAGAAACATTTAAATTTTTTTAATTGCATAAATGGGCGGCATTTTATTCAGAATTAATAGTTTTTTATATGGACAAAAAATTCGTTGAAATTTTTCCCATTAAATACTAGAATTATAGAAAAGTACTTTTCGAAAAGAATCGGCAGTAGGACGGAATCGTGTTGACCACCGATTAGTTTTTTGATAATAACTCTTGCATCCTTCAACCGACTTCTTCGACTAAGAGCTCGACGGAAAGCTTATCTGTTCCTCTTACAGATAGCAATAACATATTTTACGAAAAGTCGTAAGATATAAAATTTTTTTGATCATAACTAAAATCTCCTCGAAATCATTGAAGAAGAAGTACCTTATCAGACGAAAATAAGCCTTATCTAATAAGAGACATTTAAATTTTTTTAATTGCATAAATGGACGGCATTTTATTCAGAATTAATAGTTTTTTACATGGACAAAAAATTCGTTTAATTTTTTCCCATTAAATACTAGAATTATAGAAAAGTACTTTCCGAAAAGAATCGGCAGTAGGACGGAATCCTGTTGACCACCGATTAGTTTTTTGCTAATAACTCTTGCATCCTTTGACCGACTTCTTCGATCAATAGCTCGATAGAAAGTTTATCTGTTCCTCTTTCAGATGGCATTTACATATTTTACGAAAAGTCATAAGAAAGACAATTTTTTTGATCAAAACTAAAATATCCTCGAAATCATTGAAGAAGAAGTACCTTATCAGACGAAAATATGCCTTATCTAATAAGAGACATTTAAATTTTTTTAATTACATAAATGGGCGGCATTTTATTCAGAATTAATAGTTTTTTACATGGACAAAAAATTCGTTTAATTTTTTCCCATTAAATACTAGAATTATAGAAAAGTACTTTGCGAAAATAATCGGCAGTAGGACGGAAACGTGTCGACCACCGATTAGTTTTTTTGCTAATAACTCTTGCATCCTTCGACCGACTTCTTCGATCAAGAGCTCGATGGAAAGCTTATCTGTTCCTCTTTCAAATGGCATTAACATATTCTACGAAAAATCATAAGAAAGACAATTTTTTTATCAAAACTAAAATATCTTCGAAATCATTGAAGAAAAAGTACCTTATCAGACGAAAATATGCCTTACCTAATAAGACACATTTACATTTTTTTAATTGCATAAATGGGCGGCATTTTATTCAGATTTAACAGTTTTTTACATGGACAAAAAATTCGTTTAATTTTTTCCCATTAAATACTAGAATTATAGAAAAATACTTTGCGAAAAGAATCGGCAGTAGGACGGAAACGTGTTGACCACCGATTAGTTTTTTGCAAATAACTCTTGCATCCTTCGACCGACTTCTTCGATCAATGGCTCGATGAAAAGTTTACCTGTTCCTCTTTTAGATGGCATTTACATATTTTACGAAAAGTCATAAGAAAGACAATTTTTTTGATCAAAACTAAAATATCCTCGAAATCATTGAAGAAGAAGTACCTTATCACACGAAAATATGCCTTATCTAATAAGAGACATTTAAATTTTTTTAATTGCATAAATGGGCGGCATTTTATTCAGAATTAATAGTTTTTTACATGGACAAGAAATTCGTTTAATTTTTTCCCATTAAATACTAGAATTGTAGAAAAGTACTTTGCGAAAAGAATCGGCAGTAGGACGGAAACGTGTTGACCATCGAATAGTTTTTTGCTAATAACTCTTGCCTCCTTCGACCGACTTCTTCGATCAAGAGCCCGATGGAACGCTTATCCGTTCCTCTTTTAGATGGCATTTACATATTTTACGAAAAGTCATAACAAAGACAATTTTTTTGATCAAAACTAAAATATTCTCGAAATCATTGAAGAAGAAGTACCTTATCAGACGAAAATATGCCTTATCTAATAAGAGACATTTAAATTTTTTTAATTGCATAAATGGGCGGCATTTTTTTCAGAATTAATAGTTTTTTACATGGACAAAAAATTCGTTTAATTTTTTTCCATTAAATACTAGAATTGTAGAAAAGTACTTTGCGAAAAGAATCGGCAGTAGGACGGAAACGTGTTGACCACCGATTAGTTTTTTGCTAATAACTCTTGCATACTTCGACCGACTTCTTCGATCAAGAGCTCGATGGAAAGCTTATCTGTTCCTCTTTCAGATGGCATTTACATATTTTACGAAAAGTCATAAGAAAGACAATTTTTTTATCAAAACTAAAATATCTTCGAAATCATTGAAGAAGAAGTACCTTATCAGACGAAAATATGGCTTATCTAACAAGAGACATTTAAATTTTTTTAATTGCATAAATGGGCGCCATTTTATTCAGAATTAATAGTTTTTTACATGGACAAAAAATTCGTTTAATTTTGTCCCATTAAATACTAGAATTGTAGAAAAGTACTTTGCGAAAAGAATCGGCAGTAGGACGGAAACGTGTTGACCACCGATTAGTTTTTTGCTAATAACTCTTGCATCCTTCGACCGACTTCTTCGATCAATGGCTCAATGGAAAGTTTATCTGTTCCTCGTTCAGATGGCATTTACATATTTTACGAAAAGTCATAAGAAAGACAATTTTTTTGATAAAAACTAAAATATCCACGAAATCATTGAAGAAGAAGTACGTTATCACACGAAAATATGCCTTATCTAATAAGAGACATTTAAATTTTTTTAATTGCATAAATGGGCGGCATTTTATTCAGAATTAATAGTTTTTTACATGGACAAGAAATTCGTTTAATTTTTTGCCATTAAATACTATAATTATAGAAAAGTACTTTGCGAAATGAATCGGCAGTAGGACGGAATCGTGTTGACCACCGATTAGTTTTTCGCTAATAACTCTTGCATCCTTCGACCGACTTCTTCGATCAAGAGCTCGATGGAAAGCTTATCTGTTCCTCTTTCAAATGGCATTAACATATTCTACGAAAAATCATAAGAAAGACAATTTTTTTATCAAAACTAAAATATCTTCGAAATCATTGAAGAAAAAGTACCTTATCAGACGAAAATATGCCTTACCTAATAAGACACATTTACATTTTTTTAATTGCATAAATGGGCGGCATTTTATTCAGATTTAAGAGTTTTTTACATGGACAAAAAATTCGTTTAATTTTTTCCCATTAAATACTAGAATTATAGAAAAATACTTTGCGAAAAGAATCGGCAGTAGGACGGAAACGTGTTGACCACCGATTAGTTTTTTGCTAATAACTCTTGCATCCTTCGACCGACTTCTTCGATCAATGGCTCGATGAAAAGTTTACCTGTTCCTCTTTTAGATGGCATTTACATATTTTACGAAAAGTCATAAGAAAGACAATTTTTTTGATCAAAACTAAAATATCCTCGAAATCATTGAAGAAGAAGTACCTTATCACACGAAAATATGCCTTATCTAATAAGAGACATTTAAATTTTTTTAATTGCATAAATGGGCGGCATTTTATTCAGAATTAATAGTTTTTTACATGGACAAGAAATTCGTTTAATTTTTTCCCATTAAATACTAGAATTGTAGAAAAGTACTTTGCGAAAAGAATCGGCAGTAGGACGGAAACGTGTTGACCATCGAATAGTTTTTTGCTAATAACTCTTGCCTTCTTCGACCGACTTCTTCGATCAAGAGCCCGATGGAAAGCTTATCCGTTCCTCTTTTAGATGGCATTTACATATTTTACGAAAAGTCATAACAAAGACAATTTTTTTGATCAAAACTAAAATATTCTCGAAATCATTGAAGAAGAAGTACCTTATCAGACGAAAATATGCCTTATCTAATAAGAGACATTTAAATTTTTTTAATTGCATAAATGGGCGGCATTTTTTTCAGAATTAATAGTTTTTTACATGGACAAAAAATTCGTTTAATTTTTTTCCATTAAATACTAGAATTGTAGAAAAGTACTTTGCGAAAAGAATCGGCAGTAGGACGGAAACGTGTTGACCACCGATTAGTTTTTTGCTAATAACTCTTGCATACTTCGACCGACTTCTTCGATCAAGAAATCGATGGAAAGCTTATCTGTTCCTCTTTCAGATGGCATTTACATATTTTACGAAAAGTCATAAGAAAGACAATTTTTTTATCAAAACTAAAATATCTTCGAAATCATTGAAGAAGAAGTACCTTATCAGACGAAAATATGGCTTATCTAACAAGAGACATTTAAATTTTTTTAATTGCATAAATGGGCGCCATTTTATTCAGAATTAATAGTTTTTTACATGGACAAAAAATTCGTTTAATTTTGTCCCATTAAATACTAGAATTGTAGAAAAGTACTTTGCGAAAAGAATCGGCAGTAGGTCGGAAACGTGTTGACCACCGATTAGTTTTTTGCTAATAACTCTTGCATCCTTCGACCGACTTCTTCGATCAATGGCTCAATGGAAAGTTTATCTGTTCCTCGTTCAGATGGCATATACATATTTTACGAAAAGTCATAAGAAAGACAATTTTTTTAATCAAAACTAAAATATCCACGAAATCATTGAAGAAGAAGTACGTTATCACACGAAAATATGCCTTATCTAATAAGAGACATTTAAATTTTTTTAATTGCATAAATGGGCGGCATTTTATTCAGAATTAATAGTTTTTTACATGGACAAGAAATTCGTTTAATTTTTTGCCATTAAATACTATAATTATAGAAAAGTACTTTGCGAAATGAATCGGCAGTAGGACGGAATCGTGTTGACCACCGATTAGTTTTTCGCTAATAACTCTTGCATCCTTCGACCGACTTCTTCGATCAAGAGCTCGATGGAAAGCTTATCTGTTCCTCTTTCAGATGGCATTTACATATTTTACGAAAAGTCATAAGAAAGACAATTTTTGTGATCAAAACTAAAATATCCTCGAAATCATTGAAAAAGAAGTACCTTATCAGACGAAAATATGCCTTATCTAATAAGAGACATTTAAATTTTTTTAATTGCATAAATGGGCGGCATTTTTTTTTTCAGAATTAATAGTTTTTTACATGGACAAAAAATTCGTTTAATTTTTTCCCATTAAATACTAGAATTATAGAAAAGTACTTTGCGAAAATAATCGGCAGTAGGACGGAAACGTGTCGACCACCGATTAGTTTTTTTGCTAATAACTCTTGCATCCTTCGACCGACTTCTTCGATCAAGAGCTCGATGGAAAGCTTATCTGTTCCTCTTTCAGATGGCATTTACATATTTTACGAAAAGTCATAAGAAAGACAATTTTTTTGATCAAAACTAAAATATCCTCGAAATCATTGAAGAAGAAGTACCTTATCAGACGAAAATATGCCTTATCTAATAAGAGATATTTACATTTTTTTAATTGCATAAATGGGCGGCATTTTATTCAGAATTAATAGTTTTTTACATGGACAAAAAATTCGTTTAATTTTTTCCCATTAAATACTAGAATTATAGAAAAGTACTTTGCGAAAACAATCGGCAGTAGGACGGAAACGTGTTGACCACCGATTAGTTTTTTGCTAATAACTCTTGCATCCTTCGACCGACTTCTTCGATCAAGAGCTCGATGGAAAGCTTATCTGTTCCTCTTTCAAATGGCATTAACATATTTTACGAAAAATCATAAGAAAGATAATTTTTTTATCAAAACTAAAATATCTTCGAAATCATTGAAGAAGAAGTACCTTATCAGACGAAAATATGCCTTACCTAATAAGAGACATTTACATTTTTTTAATTGCATAAATGGGCGGCATTTTATTCAGATTTAACAGTTTTTTACATGGACAAAAAATTCGTTTAATTTTTTCCCATTAAATACTTGAATTATAGAAAAATACTTTGCGAAAAGAATCGGCAGTAGGACGGAAACGTGTTGACCACCGATTAGTTTTTTGCTAATAACTCTTGCATCCTTCGACCGACTTCTTCGATCAATGGCTCGATGGAAAGTTTATCTGTTCCTCTTTCAGATGGCATTTACATATTTTACGAAAAGTCATAAGAAAGACAATTTTTTTGATCAAAACTAAAATATCCTCGAAATCATTGAAGAAGAAGTACCTTATCAGACGAAAATATGCCTTATCTAATAAGAGACATTTAAATTTTTTTAATTGCATAAATGGGCGGCATTTTATTCAGAATTAATAGTTTTTTACATGGACAAGAAATTCGTTTAATTTTTTCCCATTAAATACTATAATTATAGAAAAGTACTTTGCGAAATGAATCGGCAGTAGGACGGAATCGTGTTGACCACCGTTTAGTTTTTCGCTAATAACTCTTGCATCCTTCGACCGACTTATTCGATCAAGAGCTCGATGGAAAGCTTATCTGTTCCTCTTTCAGATGGCATTAACATATTTTGCGAAAAGTCATAAGAATTTTTTTGATCAAAACTAAAATATCCTCGAAATCATTGAAGAAGAAGTACCTTATCAGACGAAAATATGCCTTATCTAATAAGAGACTTTTACATTTTTTTAATTACATAAATTGGCGGCATTTTATTCAGAATTAACAGTTTTTTACATGGACAAGAAATTCGTTTAATTTTTTCCCATTAAATACTATAATTATAGAAAAGTACTTTGCGAAATGAATCGGCAGTAGGACGGAATCGTGTTGACCACCGATTAGTTTTTTGCTAATAACTCTTGCATCCTTCGACCGACTTCTTCGATCAATGGCTCGATGGAAAGTTTATCTGTTCCTCTTTCAGATGGCATTTACATATTTTACGAAAAGTCATAAGAAAGACAATTTTTTTGATCAAAACTAAAATATCCTCGAAATCATTGAAGTGTTCGGTGTGGTCGGTCGCATGAAAATTTGTCCCGTGCTATTAAATTAATTCCTCAGTGGTTTTTGTTTGAAACTAAGAAAAAAAGTGTACTAACGTATTAATATTGTTCTGCCTGTGTTTACTAACAATTTGTATTATTTTTCAAACAAAAATAAGTAAGTTTTGCAAGTTTTAAATAATTACATGTAATTTTTGTTATTGTAATTTAACATTTGTTGTTTACTTGTCACGTGTAATTTGTTGCTGGCAAAACATCTGGTGAGAGTTTTTCTTGCGTGTGTTCCATTACATCGTCTCTCTCATTTCGCTTGGCGCTCAATAATTTTACTCTTTCAAGAGCTTTGATTATTTCATTTATTTAAAAGAGAGTTTCGTTCTTTAACCCTTTAGTGACAAACGGGTTCCTTTGAAAACAAAAATTTTTAAGTGATTTCTTTTTCGTTTTTTATAACTTTTTTTTTTTTTTTTATTGTTTCTTTTATAAAAAAAAAAAAAAAAAAAAAATAAAATCACAATGCCTTGCTGTTTGCCTAAATGCCCAATAAAGGGTGACAAGGAAGCATTGGTGGCATGTTGGATCTGCGAGTCCACTGCTCATGTAAAATGTGCCGAATTAAATGGCCGCATTGCTGACATTTTGGAGAAGAACATCGGCCTTCACTGGTGCTGTCCAAAATGTCGTTCATCAGAGATTGAGTTACGCAAGTGGCTCAATCTTATGCAAGACGCATATAAAGATATTTCGAAAGATTTCGAGCGACTTAACGAAAAATTTAAGTCGTTTGATAAGTCTCTCTCCAGCTTTAAGTCAGTTGAACCTTCCCCTAAGCGAAAAAGGCCCCATCCGCCGCTCAAGATTTCCATTCCGACAACTTTAAGTCTTCCGGATGAGACCACGAATTTCTTTTCGCCTCTTCCGTCACCTAATGTTCCGATTGTTGTCACAGCGTCAGAAGGTTCATATGCTTCCGTTGCCAATAACAACAATTCGGTTCCTTCCGAAGTTATTCATACTGCTTCTGGAAGTAATCTCCCACGTGGTGATCAAGAGCCAAAAAAACTTGTTGTTGTACCACATGCGCCCCATAAGAAATTCATTTTTCTTTCACGCTTAGCAGCTGATACTTCGGAAAGTGATGTAAACCACTTTATCAGCTCCAAGATGAAATCTGTCACAAATTTAACAATCTCCAAATTTAAATTTAACACAACGCGATCAATTTCATCTTTTAAAATTTCAGTGCCAGAATCCTTCTTCAACGTTTTAGTTGACTCAAATTTCTGGCCTGATGGTTGCGTTGTGCACGAGTTCAAATTTAAAGACCGTTCTAATTCGGTAAACACGGTCAAGCCTTCGGGGTCAAAAAACTAATTAATTCTTCTAGTACCCCTTCAGTTTTGACGGTAAATTTTCAAAATGTCAGAGGGTTAAACTCAAAACTAACTTCGCTTTATTTGAATAGTTTTTCATTATCTTCTGATATCATTGTCTTTGTCGAAACTTGGCTTCGCCCTGATGTTTTAAATTCGGAACTACTTTCTGACAGCTTTATTACCTTTCGTAAAGATCGTCTTGGCAAAATTGGTGGTGGAGTCTTAATCTCTGTCGCTGTTCAACACACATCGGAACAAATTTGTGTGATAGGTACTGACGATATTGAGCTGATATGCGTTAAAATAACTCTTGCAAAGACTCGCGTTTTCATTACATGCTCCTACATTCCACCACAATCAGAAGCATCAGTATATTCAGCGCATATAAACGCTATTCAATCTATTCGAGACTTGGTTAAGGACTCAGATATGATGCTGGTCTGTGGAGACTTCAACCTCCCTCATATTTCTTGGATTGCATCTGACAATTCAAATATAGTAACTCCCTTGTCTAGTAACGAATTTATTGATTCTTTACTTGAATCATCGTTTAACCAAATAAACAGCATACAAAATTCTAAGAATCGTATTCTAGATCTTGTTTTCATAAATAACATTGAGGGTGCATCACTTTGCAGATCCCCTCCAATTTCACAACCTGAAGACTCTTACCACCCAACGTTGGAGCTTACAATTACACCAAACTTACTAACACATCCTCGTCAAAATCCTACTGGTTCCAAACCTAATCGTGTATTTTGCTTCAGAAAAACCGATTTTGAACGTCTTGGTCATTTGCTTTCTAACACTGATTGGTCATACATTCATAACACGTCCAACATTGAAAGGGCAGTAGAGTTTTTTAACGCGACTATGTATAAACTGCTTAAATTGTGTGTACCAAGAGTTAAGACTGTTACACAACAAAATAAACCGCCGTGGTTTTCAAAAGAATTATCTCGTCTAAAGAACTTAAAAAATAGATTATTTAAAAAATATAAGAAAACCGGCTCTCTTGTTGATTATGCAAACTATACAACAGTTCGCTATAGATTCACTTTATGTAACAAAAGAAATTATGATTTATATTTAGTTAAATTAAAATCCAATATATACCGTGATCCAAACAATTTTTTTAATATCATCAAATACAAGTCTAATTCCACCTCATTTCCTTCATGTATGAAACTCAATGGTGTGGAAGGAAGTGATGATGCAACGATATCCGACCTCTTTGCTGAATTTTTCCAAAGCACCTATAATGACTATTCATACCAAAATGGTACTTACCCATACTTAATCAATGATCGAAATAATATAAATTTTCCGGTAATTGAAAATGACACTGTTCTTAGACACTTAAAATTAATTAAACCATCTTTTACGGCTGGTCCAGATAGTGTTCCTAGTTGCGTTTTGAAGCACTGTGCCGAGATGTTGTTTATTCCATTATGTAATCTTTTTAACATGTCGTTAAATTCTTCTATTGTACCCAAAATTTGGAAAGAGTCTTACATTATTCCCCTTTATAAAAAAGGCAGTAAGGTAGACATCTCGAATTACAGAGGCATTGCAAAGCTATGTGCTATTCCAAAACTGTTTGAACAGATCATTACGGAACAGCTACAGCACTTTGTGCCATCACTTCTAAATTTGTCTCAGCATGGCTTTCTCAAGAAACGGTCAACGGTAACTAACTTATTAGAATTCACTTCAATTGTCAATCGAAATTTCTCGTCCGGCTGCCAAACCGATGTTGTGTACACTGATTTCAGTAAAGCATTTGATTGTGTTTGTCACTCTCTGCTTTTAATAAAACTCGAAACCTATGGTTTTCCACCATCGTTAGTCCGTTGGCTGTCGTCGTATCTTGAATCTCGAACACAATGTGTTCTTTTTAAGACATCGGTTTCGAGACGAATTTTTGTTACTTCAGGGGTTCCCCAAGGTAGTCACCTTGGCCCCTTATTGTTTAATATATTTATTAATGACTTGCCTACTGTGATCAAACACTGCCATGTTTTAATGTATGCTGATGACGTGAAATTATGTCTAACCGTTAATTCTATAGATCAGCAGAATCTGCTTCAGTCTGATCTTGACTCTCTCTCACAATGGTGTGCTGTAAACAATTTATTGTTAAACAGTGATAAATGCAAGCTAATGTCATTTTATAGAAAAAAACTAATTGTTTGCTCGTACAAGTTAAATAATTTGTACCTTGAACGTATCTCTCAGTTCAATGACCTTGGTGTTTTGATGGACCCAAAACTTCACTTCGCTTCACATATTTCGCTGTCTGTCAATAAGGCTAAAGGCGTACTGGGTTTCATCAAAAGATGGTCCAAAGAATTTAATGACCCGTACACAACTAAATTGCTTTACACTTCTTTAGTACGGCCCATTCTGGAATATGCATCGTGTGTTTGGGATCCTCAGTGTGAAAAGTATAAGAACCAAATTGAGTCTGTTCAGAAACAGTTCCTTCTGTTTGCACTTAGAAATCTACACTGGGACCCCTGTGTTCACCTTCCTCCCTATAGTAGTCGGTTGAAGCTTATTAATTTACCATCATTGTCTAGTCGTAGAAAAATGCTTGGTACTTTGTTTTTGCATAACCTAATAAATGGCATGATATTCTCTCCTACATTGTTGGCGTATATACAGTTCAGTGTCCCCGCTAGAGTAACTAGAAATTTTAGTCCGATCTGTCTTAGTACCTGCAGATCGACATATTTAGAGCATGACTCGTTTCGTGTTTTATGTAGGTATTATAACAGATATTTTAGTTTAATTGAGAACTGCTCCTCTACTAACCTAATAAAACGTAGTATTCTAACGTATTTAAATAAGTAAAAATTTTGTTTATGAAGTTTATGTTAATTAATCAACGTAGTAGTTTTAAGGAATTGTTTAAAAATTAGTTTATTAGTATTTTTTTATTGTGTGTAGTGTAAGTAGTAAAGCGACTGTTGACTTGTCTGTAGTCGCGGAACAGGCTGACCTGGTGTCGCAAGTCCACTTGAGGGTAGTGCGCTACCACAACGTCTTGCGCCTGTAGTTAGTTAAAAAAAAAAAAAAAAAAAAAAAAGAAGTACCTTATCAGACGAAAATATGCCTTATCTGATAAGAGACATTTAAATTTTTTTAATTGCAGAAATGGGCGGCATTTTTTTTCAGAATTAATAGTTTTTTACATGGACAAAAAATTCGTTTAATTTTTTCCCAATAAATACTAGAATTATAGAAAAGTACTTTGCGAAAAGAATCGGCAGTAGGACGGAAACGTGTTGACCACCGATTAGTTTTTTGCTAATAACTCTTGCATCCTTCTACCAACTTCTTCGATCAAGAGCTCGATGGAAAGCTTATCTGTTCCTCTTTCAGATGGCATTAACATATTTTGGGAAAAGTCATAAGAATTTTTTTGATCAAAACTAAAATATCCTCGAAATCATTGAAGAAGAAGTACCTTATCAGACGAAAATATGCCTTATCTAATAAGAGACTTTTACATTTTTTTAATTACATAAATTGGCGGCATTTTATTCAGAATTAACAGTTTTTTACATGGACAAAAAATTCGTTTAATTTTTTTCCATTAAATTTTAGAAGTATAGAAAAGTACTTTGCGAAAAGAATCGGCAGTAGGACGGAAACGTGTTGACCACCGATTAGTTTTTTGCTAATAACTCTTGCATCCTTCGACCGACTTCTTCGGTCAAGAGCTCGATGGAAAGCTTATCTGTTCCTCTTTCGAATGGCATTAACATATTTTACGAAAAATCATAAGAAAGACAATTTTTTTATCAAAACTAAAATATTCTCGAAATCATTGAAGAAGAAGTACCTTATCTGACGAAAATATGCCTTATCTAATAAGAGACATTTAAATTTTTTTAATTGCATAAATGGGCGGCATTTTTTTCAGAATTAATAGTTTTTTACATGGACAAAAAATTCGTTTAATTTTTTCCCATCAAATACTAGAATTATAGAAAAGTACTTTGCGAAAAGAATCGGCAGTAGGACGGAAACGTGTTGACCACCGAATAGTTTTTTGCTAATAACTCTTGCATCCTTCGACCGACTTCTTCGATCAAGAGCCCGATGGAAAGCTTATCTGTTCCTCTTTTAGATGGCATTTACATATTTTACGAAAAGTCATAACAAAGACAATTTTTTTGATCAAAACTAAAATATTCTCGAAATCATTGAAGAAGAAATACCTTATCAGACGAAAATATGCCTTATCTAATAAGAGACATTTAAAGTTTTTTAATTACATAAATGGGCGGCATTTTATTCAGAATTAAAAGTTTTTTACATGGACAAAAAATTCGTTTAATTTTTTCCCATTAAATACTAGAATTATAGACAAGTACTTTGCGAAAATAATCGGCAGTAGGACGGAAACGTGTCGACCACCGATTAGTTTTTTTGCTAATAACTCTTGCATACTTCGACCGACTTCTTCGATCAAGAGCTCGATGGAAAGCTTATCTATTCCTCTTTCAGATGGCATTTACATATTTTACGAAAAGTCATAAGAAAGACAATTTTTTTTATCAAAACTAAAATATCCTCGAAATCATTGAAGAAGAAGTACCTTATCAGACGAAAATATGCCTTACCTAATAAGAGACATTTACATTTTTTTAATTGCATAAATGGGCGGCATTTTATTCAGAATTAATAGTTTTTTACATGGACAAAAAATTCGTTTAATTTTTTCCCATTAAATACTAGAATTATAGAAAAGTACTTTGCGAAAAGAATCGGCAGTAGGACGGAAACGTGTTGACCACCGATTAGTTTTTTGCTAATAACTCTTGCATCCTTCGACCGACTTCTTCGATCAAGAGCTCGATGGAAAGCTTATCTGTTCCTCTTTTAGATGGCATTTACATATTTTAATTTTTTTACAAGGACAAAAAATTCATTTCATTTTTTCGGAAAGTCATAAGAAAGACAATTTTTTTTGATCAAAACTCAAATATCCTCGAGGTCGGCGAAAACTCCTCTGACTGAACCCTCCCCGAGGGTGCCGGCTGGGCAATGGATACTGCATTGTCTCGGGCAACCGAGGGATGCTAGCATCTCTTGCCTGTCCGCAGGACCTTGCAGTGTCTAGCAAAGGTGACGGACCCAAGTCTCTCAGACCTAGTCTGAGGGGCTTGGGCCCGAAGCCATGGTCAGAGGTACTTGGCAGCAAGTATAAACTGCATCACCCAATGATGGGAAGAAAGAGCAAAGGAGCAACTCGGGCTGGGATGTCAGCCCAAACGTCGGTGGGAGGTGTGACCGCTACCACCGGCGGGCACGGGCAGGAGCAATCCTCTCTGCGTTTCGCCAGTGGTCACAGTGACGGAACGCGCGCGAGTGCGCTCCGTCGCCAGGAGGGTACAGAGCTGGAACCAACTGCCACAGAGTCGGAGTTTGTGTTCACAGGCCCATCGATGCCGGCAGCCGAGCTAGCGCTTGCGCTAGCGGAGCCGCCGCTAGACGATGATTTATCGAGCACAGATGAGGGTGAAGTGACGGTTGTCCAGGGACAACCCAAAGAGATCATAGCAGACGATGATCTCAAACGCAAACGGCTGTCTGGGTACAAGACCTCTCTAAAGTTCCTTAAGGGACTGGAGGGTCGCGACCCGGGTTCGCTGAGCGGCCGAGAAAAGCGACTGCGCAAAAAGCATGAGTACAACGTGCGACTGTATATGAGACTTGCTGGTTCGACTGGCAACACTCAGACCGCCGCACAAAGTACGAGTGCTCAGTGCCGAGGGAAACCTGCCACAGCCACACCCCCCGTAAAGGAGGCAACGGCTAGCAAGAGTACCGCACCGGCCAATAAGAGACAACGGTCTGATGACTCGGCGAAGGCTTCGGAGAGCAAGCGGAAACGTCCAGGGGAATTTCTGGCAAGCTTAAGCTCGAAGCCGGAGCTGCAGGTGGCCATTATCGATAGGAGGAACCCGGAAGGGAAACTTACTACCGAGAACTGGCTCATCCTTGAAGAGTCAATCAACCGGGCGATAGCAGATGCCATCACTCGGCCAGAAAATCCCTTCGTGGCAGAGTTTGACGGTATCAACTGGTACAAGGGTGTCAAGGTTGTGGCATGTGCCAATGAGGAGTCCCTGCGGGTCCTCAAGGACACATTGCTGAAACTAGACGCCCCATAGCCAGGTGCTAAGATTGATGTCGTCCCCGTGGACCAAATTCCGGCTCGAACGATCATTAAGGTCTGGATCCCACCTCCAATTATGGAGGATCGAACCACCCTCTTATTGATCAAGAGCCAGAACGCGGACTGCGACACCGGGGACTGGACAATAAAGAGAGGGCTTGCCCGCGACAAGGGAAACGGCAAGGACCTCTGGATCAGTATTGGTCCGGAGTCCAGACGCCAACTCCTGAGCAGGCAGGGCCGTCTGAAGATGGGAATGGGATGCCTTTGGGCAATCATTCCTGGAGGCGCCGGGCGCGAAGATGACAGGTCAACCGGAGAGACTTAAGGTGGTGCAGATTAATCTGCATCATTCAAGGGTCCCCTCGATCGACCTACTACGGTGGATGGACAGGGAGAGGGTAGACGTGGCTCTTATCCAGGAGCCCTGGATCGTGAGTGAAAGGGTTTGCGGTTTAGGTGCCCGCGGCTACAATCTCCTTGTCCCTACAACTGTAGGTAAGTCCAGAACCTGTATCGTGGTAAGAACCGGACTTAATATTCCTTTCTCTTCCCGTTACAGCAACAACGACCTGACGGTAGTGTTATGCGAGCGAACGAACGGTCCCAAACTATACCTGGCCTCGGCATATCTACCGTATGAAGAGAGGGATCCACCGTCAGAGTGCGTCCGAGCCCTTATCCGGCATGCGCAGGAGGAGGGCACTGACTTAATTCTGGGGTGTGATGCCAATGCTCACCACACTATGTGGGGAAGCAAGGATATTAACGTGAGAGGAGAATCGCTGTGTGAATTCATGTCGTGCACAAATCTTAATGTGTGTAACCGGGGTGACCACCCCACATTCCGCAATAAGAACCGTGCTGAGGTTATTGACATAATCCTAGCGAGCAACAGTGACTCTCTCTCTGTTGTAGACTGGCACGTATCCACGGAATGTTCCTTCTCGGACCATTACAGGATAGTGTTCGAAGTAGAATTGTTCAGAGAGGCAAAACGCCCCTTCAGGAACCCAAAACGAACTGACTGGGTCAAGTTCTTTCAACTTGCTAAGGAGTTACTCCCAAACCACCCAGTGGGTAGGCTGGACAACCCGGACAAACTGGAGAAATCGACCAGGACCGTTGCGGAAGCTCTATGTAAGGCCTTCATCAAATCCTGTCCTATCAGCCGTCCTCCAAAGTCAAACCGCAACAGATGGTGGACACCGGAGCTCGGAAGGATACGGAAGGAAACGAGAAGACTCTACAACAGAGCGAAAGACAGAAACTGCCAGGTGGACTGGGACGCCTACCACCTCAGTTTCAAAGTCTTCAAGAAAGAATGTAGGAAGGCCAAAAGAGATTCTTGGGCCGCTTTCTGCGAGGATCTGACCAGCACCACAGAAGCGTCCAGACTTCGAAGATTGCTAGCGAAAGATCCAGCCACACCAGGCTTGCTTTGCGATCTGGATGGCAAATTCGCTAAAGACAGCCAGGAGTCTCTACAACTCCTCATGAACACACACTTTCCGGGATGCTTGGAAGCTGATGATGAGTCTGGGTTCAGCATCAGCGAAGAGCCGGAACAGGCAGTGGACCCAGAGGGTGAGGCCGTAGTAAGGGAAATCCTTACCAAAGAGAAGATAATCTGGGCTATCAAGTCGTTCCATCCCAACAAATAAGCTGAACCGCATGACATCAGACCGGCCGTGATGCAAGCGGTGAGTGAGCACCTGTCGCACTGGCTACTGGAAATCTTCAGGGGATGTCTCCTCACAGGATACATCCCAAAGTACTGGAGAGAAGTGAGGGTGGCTTTCATTCCCAAAGCAGGAAAGATCAACCATTGCTCACCAAAAGATTATAGGCCCATTAGTCTTTCATCGTTTTTATTGAAAACATTGGAGAGACTCCTGGACCTGCACCTCAGAAGTAAGCTGACACCTCACACTTTTAGTGGATCTCAACACGCCTATCTTAAGGGTAGATCAGTTGAGACCGCTTTGCACGAGGTAGTTAGCACAATTGAAAAAACATTGCGGAGAAAGGAGTTTACGTTGGCGGCTTTTCTGGACATAGAAGGTGCCTTCAACAATGTCAGGATCGAGTCTATTACGACTGCACTTGTCAAAATTGGCTCACAACCGACAATCACTCGATGGCTTAGCAACATGCTCTGCCACAGAGTGATAAACGCCCAACTCTGCAACTCGACAATTAGGAGGAAGGTGGTCAGGGGAACTCCGCAAGGGGGTGTCATATCTCCCTTGTTGTGGAACCTTGTCCTTAATGATCTTCTCCTAAAACTGGAAAATAGGGGATGTAGAGTGACGGCCTATGCAAACGACCTGGTGCTTATGGTAACAGGCAGATTCCTGCCTACAATAAGTGAGCTCCTAAACGGCGCATTGAGCCTAACTCTTCGATGGGCAGAGCAGAACGGTCTGGGGGCCAACCCACATCGATTCTACTGGGTGGTTCCGCGGGCTGCCGAGGCCAATGGGACTGGCCATAAGAACCAGGAGAAAACGGAATGACCCTTCTCCCATCCATTATCCCAGCAACCCCACCCAATGCCATCTAACCCTTTCAGAAAATAAATCAGGCAACACAATGGACCTAATGGTCACCGGGTGCTCGATGGAAAGCTTATCTGTTCCTCTTTCAGATGGCATTAATATATTTTACGAAAAGTTGTAAGAAATAAAATTTTTTTGATCAAAACTAAAATATCCTCGAAATCATTGAAGGAGAAGTACCTTATCAGACGAAAATATGCCTTATCTAATAAGTGACATTTAAATTTTTTTAATTGCATAAATGGGCGTCTTTTTTTTCAGAATTAATAGTTTTTTACATAGACAAAAAATTCGTTTAAGTTTTTCCCATTAAATACTAAAATTATAGAAAAGTATTTTGCGAAAAAAATCGGCAGTAGGACGGAAATATGTTGACCACCGATTAGTTTTTTCTAATTACTCTTGCATCCTTCGACCGACTTCTTCGAATAAGAGCTCGATGGAAAGCTTTTCTGTTCCTCTTTCAGATTGCATTAACATATTTTACGAAAAGTCATAAGAAATAAAATTTTTTTGATCATAACTAAAATATCCTCGAAATTATTGAATAAGAAGTACCGTATCAGACGAAAATATGCCTTATCTAATAAGAGACATTTAAATTTTTTTTATTGCATAAATGGGCAGTATTTTATACAGAATTAATAGTTTTTTACATGGACAAAAAATTCGTTTAATTTTTTCCCATTAAATACTAGAATTATAGAAAAGTACTTTGCGACAAGAATCGGCAGTAGGACGGAATCGTGTTGACCACCGATTAGTTTTTGCTATGCTCGATGGAAGGCTTATCTGTTCCTTTTTCAGATGGCATTAACATATTTTACGGAAAGTCGTAAGAAATACAATTTTTTTGATCAAAACTAAAATATCCTCGAAATCATTGAAGAAGAAGTACCTTATCAGACGAAAATATGCCTTATCTAATAAGAGACATTTAAATTTTTTTAATTACATAAATGGGCGGCATTTTATTCAGAATTAATAGTTTTTTACATGGACAAAAAATTCGGTTCATTTTTTTCCATTAAATTTTAGAATTATAGAAAAAAACTTTGCGAAAAGAATCGGCAGTAGGACGGAAACGTTTTGACCACCGATTAGTTTTTTGCTAATAACTCTTGCATCCTTCGACCGACTTCTTCGATCAAGAGCTCGATGGAAAGCTTATCTGTTCCTCTTTCAAATGGCATTAACTTATTTTACGAAAAATCATAAGAAAGACAATTTTTTTATCAAAACTAAAATATCTTCGAAATCATTGAAGAAGAAGTACCTTATCAGACGAAAATATGCCTTATCTAATAAGAGACATTTAAATTTTTTTAATTACATAAATGGGCGTCATTTTATTCAGAATTAATAGTTTTTTACATGGACAAAAAATTCGTTTAATTTTTTCCCATTAAATACTAGAATTATAGAAAAGTACTTTGCGAAAAGAATCGGCAGTAGGACGGAAACGTGTTGACCACCGATTAGTTTTTTGCTAATAACTCTTGCATCCTTCGACCGACTTCTTCGATCAAGAGCTCGATGGAAAGCTTATATGTTCCTCTTTCAGATGGCATTAAAATATTTTAAGAAAAGTCATAAGAAACATTTAAATTTTTTTAATTGCAGAAATGGGCGGCATTTTTTTCAGAATTAATAGTTTTTTACATGGACAAAAAATCCGTTTAATTTTTTCCCAATAAATACTAGAATTATAGAAAAGTACTTTGCGGAAAGAATCGGCAGTAGGACGGAAACGTGTTGACCACCGATTAGTTTTTTGCTAATAACTCTTGCATCCTTCGACCGACTTCTTCGATCAAGAGCTCGATGGAAAGCTTATCTGTTCCTCTTTCAGATGGCATTTACATATTTTGCGAAAAGTCATAAGAAAGACAATTTTTTTGATCAAAACTAAAATATCCTCGAAATCATTGAAGAAGAAGTACCTTATCAGACAAAAATATGCCTTATCTAATAAGAGTCATTTAAATTTTTTTAATTGCATAAATGGGCGGCATTTTTTTCAGAATTAATAGTTTTTTACATGGACAAAAAATTCGTTTAATTTTTTCCCATTAAATACTAGAATTATAGAAAAGTACTTTGCGAAAAGAATCGGCAGTAGGACGGAATCGTGTTGACCACCGATTTTGTTAATAACTCTTGCATCCTTCGACCGACTTCTTCGATCAAGAGCTCGATGGAGAGCTTATCTGTTATTCTTTCAGATGGCAATAACATATTTTACGAAAAGTCATAAGAAAGACAATTTTTTTATCAAAACTAAAATATTCTCGAAATCATTGAAGAAGAAGTACCTTATCAGACGAAAATATGCCTTATCTAATAAGAGACATTTAAATTTTTATACTTTTCACTTATGTGAAATAGTATATTAACTTTGTCACGGAGTTTGTAACAGATCGAAATATTAATTTCCGACTATATAAAGTATATATATTCTTGATCAGGACGACAAGACGAGTTGATTTAGCCATGTCCGTCTGTCCGTCTGTCTGTCTGTCTGTCTGTATGTATGCAAACTAGTCCCTCAGTTTTGAAGCTATCGAGCTGAAACTTTGCACAGAGTCTTAGAATTTATTACGATGAATCATTCGTCGGAACCAGCATGATCGGATTATTGGAACAGGTAGCTCCCATACGAAAAGAAGAAGAAAAGTGAACAAAACTTGAATCGTTGTATGGAAAACTTTTTTGTTTTGTACAATATAGTGCTGAAATTTTAAACATAGTAGTTTTACATGGTCCGACTACATGCCTGAAAGTTTCATTGAGATTGGACATCTGGAACTGGTAGCTCCCATACAAAATGAAGCAGAGGAACAGAAGGAATATTCACGTCGTTGTATGGAAAACTTTTTTGTTTCTTAACCAATTGACTTGAAATTTTAAAGTTATGTTCTTAGGGAGGAATGAAAACTATTTTGACCAAAAGTGGGCGTAACCACGCGTAGCCACGCCCACTTATAGCGAAAACTTACCCGTTGTATGGAAAACTTTTTTGTTTCTTAACCAATTGACTTGAAATTTTAAAGTTATGTTCTTAGGGAGGAATGAAAACTATTTTGACCAAAAGTGGGCGTAACCACGCGTAGCCACGCCCACTTATAGCGAAAACTTACCCGTTGTATGGAAAACTTTTTTGTTTTTTAACCAATTGACTTGAAACTTTGCAGTTATGTTCTTAGGGAGGAATGAAAACTACTTTAACCAAAAGTGGTCGTAGCCACGCCTACTTATAACGAAAATTGACACTTTGTATGGAAAACTTTTTTGTTTTTTAACCAATTGACTTGAAACTTTACAGTTATGTTCTTAGAGAGGAATGAAAACTATTTTGACCAAAAGTGGGCCCACGCCCACTTATAGCGAAAATTTATCCGTTGTATGGAAAACTTTTTTGTTTTTTAACCAATTGACTTGAAACTTTGCAGTTGTGCTCTTAGGGAGGAATGAAAACTATTTTGATCAAAAGTGGGCGTGGCCACGCCCACTTATAGCTTAACTTGACCCTTTGTATGGAAAACTTTCTTGTTTTTTAACCAATTGACTTGAAACTTTACAGTTATGTTCTTAGGGAGGAATGAAAACTACTTTAACCAAAAGTGGTCGTAGCCACGCCTACTTATAACGAAAATTGACACTTTGTATGGAAAACTTTTTTGTTTTTTAACCAATTGACTTGAAACTTTACAGTTATGTTCTTAGAGAGGAATGAAAACTATTTTGACCAAAAGTGGGCCCACGCCCACTTATAGCGAAAATTTATCCGTTGTATGGAAAACTTTTTTGTTTTTTAACCAATTGACTTGAAACTTTGCAGTTGTGCTCTTAGGGAGGAATGAAAACTATTTTGATCAAAAGTGGGCATGGCCACGCCCACTTATAGCTTAACTTGACGCTTTGCATGAAAAACTTTTTTGTTTTTTAACCAATTGACTTGAAACTTTGCAGTTATGTTCTTAGAGAGGAATGAAAACTATTTTGACCAAAAGTGGGCCCACGCCCACTTATAGCGAAAATTTATCCGTTGTATGGAAAACTTTTTTGTTTTTTAACCAATTGACTTGAAACTTTGCAGTTGTGCTCTTAGGGAGGAATGAAAACTATTTTGATCAAAAGTGGGCATGGCCACGCCCACTTATAGCTTAACTTGACGCTTTGCATGGAAAACTTTTTTGTTTTTTAACCAATTGACTTGAAACTTTGCAGTTGTGCTCTTAGGGAGGAATGAAAACTATTTTGATCAAAAGTGGGCATGGCCACGCCCACTTATAGCTTAACTTGACGCTTTGTATGGAAAACTTTTTTGTTTTTTAGCCAATTGACTTAAAACTTTACAGTTATGTTCCTAGGGAGGAATGAAAACTATTTTGACCAAAAGTGGGCGTAGCCACTTCTACTTATAGCGAAAATTGAACCGTTGTATGGAAAACTTTTTTGTTTTTTAACCAATTGACTTGAAACTTTGCAGTTATGCTCTTAGGGAGGAATGAAAACTATTTTGATCAAAAGTGGGCGTGGCCACGCCCTTTTATAGCGAAAATTGACCCTTTATATGGAAAACTTTTTTGTTTTTTAACCAATTGACTTGAAACTTTACAGTTATGGTCTTAGGGAGGAATAAAAACTATTTTGACCAAATGTGGGCATGGCTACGCCCACTTATCGCAAAACTTGAACTGTTGTATGGAAAAATTTTTTGTTTTTTAACGAATTGACTTGAAACATTACAGTTATGTTGTTAGGGATGCATGAAAACTATTCATTTAGTTTTTTTTATAGTGACACAAAGTGAAAAGTATTATAGCTTCAGCCTTGCTGAAGATAGCGTCCTTACTGGTTTTAAATTGCATAAATGGGCGGCATTTTATTTAGAATTAATAGTTTTTTACATGGGCAAAAAATTCGTTTAATTTTTTCCCATTATATACTAGAATTATAGAAAAGTACTTTGCGCAAAGAATCGGCAGTAGGACGGAAACGTGTTGACCACCGATTAGTTTTTTTTGCTAATATTTCTGGCATCCTTCGACCGACTTCTTCGATCAAGAGCTCGATGGAAAGCTTATCTGTTCCTCTTTTAGATGGCATTTACATATTTTAGTTTTTTACATGGACAAAAAATTCGTTTCATTTTTTCCCTTAAAAATTAAAAATTAAAGAATTATAGAAAAGTACTTTGCGAAATGAATCGGCAGTAGGACGGAATCGTGTTGACCACCGATTAGTTTTTTGCTAATAACTCTTGCATCCTTCGACCGACTTCTTCGATCAAGAGCCCGATGGAAAGCTTATCTGTTCCTCTCTCAGATGGCATTTACATATTTTGCGAAAAGTCATAAGAAACACAATTTTTTTGATCAAAACTAAAATATCCTCGAAATCATTGAAGAAGAAGTACCTTATCAGACGAAAATATGCCTTATCTAATAAGAGACATTTACATTTTTTATACTTTTCACTTATGTGAAATAGTATATTAACTTTGTCAC
Organism: Phortica okadai; assembly: GCA_034638295.1. NCBI lineage: Eukaryota > Metazoa > Arthropoda > Insecta > Diptera > Drosophilidae > Phortica > Phortica okadai. Next base: position 23,464,452 of record CM067850.1, on the reverse strand, counting down.
GGAGTTTGTAACAGATCGAAATATTAATTTCCGACTATATAAAGTATATATATTCTTGATCAGGACGACAAGACGAGTTGATTTAGCCATGTCCGTCTGTCCGTCTGTCTGTCTGTCTGTCTGTATGTATGCAAACTAGTCCCTCAGTTTTGAAGCTATCGAGCTGAAACTTTGCACAGAGTCTTAGAATTTATTACGATGAATCATTCGTCGGAACCAGCATGATCGGATTATTGGAACAGGTAGCTCCCATACGAAAAGAAGAAGAAAAGTGAACAAAACTTGAATCGTTGTATGGAAAACTTTTTTGTTTTGTACAATATAGTGCTGAAATTTTAAACATAGTAGTTTTACATGGTCCGACTACATGCCTGAAAGTTTCATTGAGATTGGACATCTGGAACTGGTAGCTCCCATACAAAATGAAGAAGAGGATGAGAAGCCATATTCACGTCGTTGTATGGAAAACTTTTTTGTTTCTTAACCAATTGACTTGAAATTTTAAAGTTATGTTCTTAGGGAGGAATGAAAACTATTTTGACCAAAAGTGGGCGCAACCACGCGTAGCCACGCCCACTTATAGCGAAAATTTACTTGTTGTATGGAAAACTTTTTTGTTTTTGAACCAATTGACTTGAAACTTTACAGTTATGTTCTTTGGGAGGAATGAAAACTATTTTGACCAAAAGTGGGTGTAGCCACGCCTACTTATAGCGAAAATTGACCCGTTGTATGGAAAACTTTTTTTGTTTTTTAACCAATTGACTTGAAACTTTGCAGTTATGCTCCTAGGGAGGAATAAAAACTATTTTGATAAAAAGTGGGCATGGCCACGCCCATTTATAGCTTAACCTGACCCTTTGTATGGAAAACTTTTTTGTTTTTTAACCAATTGACTTGAAACTTTACAGTTATATTCTTAGGGAGGAATGAAAACTATTTTGACCAAAAGTGGGCATAGCTACGCCCACTTATCGCAAAACTTGAACCGTTGTATGGAAAACTTTTTTGTTTTTGAACGAATTGACTTGCAACATTACAGTTATGTTGTTAAGGATGCATGAAAACTATTCATTTAGTTTTTTTTTATAGTGACACAAAGTGAAAAGTATTATAGCTTCAGCCTTGCTGAAGATAGCGTCCTTACTGGTTTAATTACATAAATGGGCGGCATTTTATTCAGAATTAATAGTTTTTTACATGGCCAAAACATTCGTTTAATTTTTTCCCATTAAATACTAGAATTATAGAAAAGTACTTTGCGAAAAGAATCGGCAGTAGGACGGAAACGTGTTGACCACCGATTAGTTTTTTTGCTAATAACTCTTGCATCCTTCGACCGACTTCTTCGATCAAGAGCTCGATGGAAAGCTTATCTGTTCCTCTTTCAAATGGCTTGGCAGAAAGAAAATTTTTTTATCAAAACTAAAATATCTTCGAAATCATTGAAGAAGAAGTACCTTATCAGACGAAAATATGCCTTATCTAATAAGAGACATTTAAATTTTTTTAATTGCATAAATGGGCGGCATTTTATTCAGAATTAATAGTTTTTTTACATGGACAAAAAATTCGTTTAATTTTTTCCCATTAAATACTAGAATTATAGAAAAGTACTTTGCGGAAAGAATCGGCAGTAGGACGGAAACGTGTTGACCACCGATGAGTTTTTTGCTAATAACTCTTGCATCCTTCGACCGACTTCTTCGATCAAGAGCTCGATGGAAAGCTTATCTGTTCCTCTTTCAAATGGCATTAACATATTTTACGAAAAATCATAAGAAAGACAATTTTTTTATCAAAACTAAAATATTCTCGAAATCATTGAAGAAGAAGTACCTTATCAGACGAAAATATGCCTTATCTAATAAGAGACATATAAATTTTTTTAATTGTATAAATGGGCGGCATTTTATTCAGAATTAATAGTTTTTTTACATGGACAAAAAATTCGTTTAATTTTTTCCCATTAAATACTAGAATTATAGAAAAGTACTTTGCGAAAAGAATCGGCAGTAGGACGGAATCGTGTTGACCACCGATTAGATTTTTGCTCATAACTCTTGCATCCTTCGATCGACTTCTTCGATCAAGAGCTCGATGGAGAGCTTATCTGTTCCTCTTTCAGATGGCAATAACATATTTTACGAAAAGTCATAAGAAAGACAATTTTTTTGATCAAAACTAAAATATTCTCGAAATCATTGAAGAAGAAGTACCTTATCAGACGAAAATATGCCTTATCTAATAAGAGACATTTAAATTTTTTTAATTACATAAATGGGCGACATTTTATTCAGAATTAATAGTTTTTTACATGGACAAAAAATTCGTTTAATTTTTTTCCATTAAATTTTAGAATTATAGAAAAGTACTTTGCGAAAAGAATCGGCAGTAGGACGGAAACGTGTTGACCACCGATTAGTTTTTCGCTAATAACTCTTGCATCCTTCGACCGACTTCTTCGATCAAGAGCTCGATGGAAAGCTTATCTGTTCCTCTTTCAAATGGCATGGCAGAAAGACAATTTTTTTATCAAAACTAAAATATCTTCGAAATCATTGAAGAAAAAGTACCTTATCAGACGAAAATATGCCTTATCTAATAAGAGACATTTAAATTTTTTTAATTGCATAAATGGGCGGCAATTTATTCAGAATTAATAGTTTTTTTACATGGACAAAAAATTCGTTTAATTTTTTCCCATTAAATACTAGAATTATAAAAAAGTACTTTGCGAAAAGAATCGGCAGTAGGACGGAAACGTGTTGACCACCGATTAGTTTTTCGCTAATAACTCTTGCATCCTTCGACCGACTTCTTCGATCAAGAGCTCGATGGAAAGCTTATCTGTTCCTCTTTCAAATGGCATTAACATATTTTACGAAAAATCATAAGAAAGACAATTTTTTTATCAAAACTAAAATATTCTCGAAATCATTGAAGAAGTACCTTATCAGACGAAAATATGCCTTATCTAATAAGAGACATTTACATTTTTTTAATTGCATAAATGGGCGGCATTTTTTTCAGAATTAATAGTTTTTTACATGGACAAAAAACTCGTTTCGTTTTTTCCTTAAAAATTAAAAATTAAAGAATTATAGAAAAGTACTTTGCGAAAAGAATCGGCAGTAGAACGGAATCGTGTTGACCACCGATTAGATTTTTGCTCATAACTCTTGCATCCTTCGATCGACTTCTTCGATCAACAGCTCGATGGAAAGCTTATCTCTTCCTCTTTCAGATGGCATTTACATATTTTACGAAAAGTCATAAGAAAGACAATTTTTTTGATCAAAACTAAAATATCCTCGAAATCATTGATGAAGAAGTACCTTATCAGACGAAAATATGCCTTATCTAATAAGAGACATTTAAATTTTTTTAATTACATAAAAGGGCGGCATTTTATTCAGAATTAATAGTTTTTTACATGGACAAGAAATTCGTTTAATTTTTTCCCATTAAATACTATAATTATAGAAAAGTACTTTGCGAAAAGAATCGGCAGTAGGACGGAATCGTGTTGACCACCGATTAGTTTTTCGCTAATAACTCTTGCATCCTTCGACCGACTTCTTCGATCAATGGCTCGATGGAAAGCTTATCTCTTAATAAATATGCCTTATCTAATAAGAGACATTTAAATTTTTTTAATTGCATAAATGGGCGGCATTTTATTCAGAATTGATAGTTTTTTACATGGACAAGAAATTCGTTTAATTTTTTCCCATTAAATACTAGAAATATAGAAAAGTACTTTGCGAAAAGAATCGGCAGTAGGACGGAATCGTGTTGACCACCGATTAGTTTTTTGCTAATTACTCTTGCTTCGACCGACTTCTTCGATCAAGAGCTCGATGGAAAGCTTATCTGTTCCTCTTTCAGATGGCATTTACATATTTTACGAAAAGTTGTAAGAAAGACAATTTTCGACCGACTTCTTCGATCAAGAGCTCGATGAAAAGTTTATCTGTTCCTCTTTCAGATGGCATTTACATATTTTACGAAAAGGTTTAAGAAATAAAATGTTTTTGATCAAAACTAAAATATCCTCGAAATCATTGAAGAAGAAGTACCTTATCAGACGAAAATATGCCTTATCTAATAAGAGACATTTACATTTTTTTAATTGCATAAATGGGCGGCATTTTATTCAGAAATAATAGTTTTTTACAAGCACAAGAAATTCGTTTAATTTTTCCCATTCAATACTAGAATTATAGAAAAGTACTTTGCAAAAAAATAAAAAAATTTTTTATCAAAACTAAAATATCTTCGAAATCATTGAAGAAGAAGTACCTTATCAGACGAAAATATGCCTTATCTAATAAGAGACATTTAAATTTTTTTAATTGCATAAATGGGCGGCATTTTATTCAGAATTAATAGTTTTTTACATGGACAAAAAATTCGTTTAATTTTTTCCCATTAAATACTAAAATTATAGAAAAGTACTTTGCGAAAAGAATCGGCAGTAGGACGGAAACGTGTTGACCACCGATTAGTTTTTTGCTAATAACTCTTGCATCCTTCGACCGACTTCTTCGATCAATGGCTCGATGAAAAGTTTATCTGTTCCTCTTTTAGATGGCAATAACATATTTTACGAAAAGTCATAAGAAAGACAATTTTTTTGATCAAAACTAAAATATCCTCGAAATCATTGAAGAAGAAGTACCTTATCAGACGAAAATATGCCTTATCTAATAAGAGACATTTAAATTTTTTTAATTACATAAATGGGCGGCATTTTATTCAGAATTAATAGTTTTTTACATGGACAAAAAACTCGTTTCGTTTTTTCCCTTAAAAATTAAAAATTAAAGAATTATAGAAAAGTACTTTGCGAAAAGAATCGGCAGTAGGACGGAATCGTGTTGACCACCGATTAGATTTTTGCTCATAACTCTTGCATCCTTCGATCGACTTTTTCGATCAAGAGCTCGATGGAGAGCTTATCTGTTCCTCTTTCAGATGGCATTTACATATTTTACGAAAAGTCATAAGAAAGACAATTTTTTTGATCAAAACTAAAATATCCTCGAAATCATTGAAGAAGAAGTACCTTATCAGACGAAAATATGCCTTATCTAATAAGAGACATTTAAATTTTTTTAATTACATAAATGGGCGGCATTTTATTCAGAATTAATAGTTTTTTACATGGACAAAAAATTCGTTTAATTTTTTTCCATTAAATTTTAGAATTATAGAAAAGTACTTTGCGAAAAGAATCGGCAGTAGGACGGAAACGTGTTGACCACCGATTAGTTTTTCGCTAATAACTCTTGCATCCTTCGACCGACTTCTTCGATCAAGAGCTCGATGGAAAGCTTATCTGTTCCTCTTTCAAATGGCATGGCAGAAAGACAATTTTTTTATCAAAACTAAAATATCTTCGAAATCATTGAAGAAAAAGTACCTTATCAGACGAAAATATGCCTTATCTACTAAGAGACATTTAAATTTTTTTAATTGCCTAAATGGGCGGCAATTTATTCAGAATTAATAGTTTTTTTACATGGACAAAAAATTCGTTTAATTTTTTCCCATTAAATACTAGAATTATAAAAAAGTACTTTGCGAAAAGAATCGGCAGTAGGACGGAAACGTGTTGACCACCGATTAGTTTTTCGCTAATAACTCTTGCATCCTTCGACCGACTTCTTCGATCAAGAGCTCGATGGAAAGCTTATCTGTTCCTCTTTCAAATGGCATTAACATATTTTACGAAAAATCATAAGAAAGACAATTTTTTTATCAAAACTAAAATATTCTCGAAATCATTGAAGAAGAAGTACCTTATCAGACGAAAATATGCCTTATCTAATAACAGACATTTAAATTTTTTTAATTGCACCGAAGAGTTTTTTGCTAATAACTCTTGCATCCTACGACCGACTTCTTCGATCAAGAGCTCGATGCAAAGCTTATCTGTTCCTCTTTCAAATGGCATTAACATATTTTACGAAAAATCATAAGAAAGACAATTTTTTTATCAAAACTAAAATATTTTCGAAATCATTGAAGAAGAAGTACCTTATCAGACGAAAATATGCCTTACCTAATAAGAGACATTTACATTTTTTTAATTGCATAAATGGGCGGCATTTTTTTCAGAATTAATAGTTTTTTACATGGACAAAAAATTCGTTTAATTTTTTCCCATTAAATACTAGAATTATAGAAAAGTACTTTGCGAAAAGAATCGGCAGTAGGACGGAAACATGTTGACCACCGATTAGTTTTTTGCTAATAACTCTTGCATCCTTCGACCGACTTCTTCGATCAAGGGCTCGATGGAAAGCTTATCTGTTCCTCTTTCAAATGGCATTAACATATTTTACGAAAAGTCATAAGAAAGACAATTTTTTTTATCAAAACTAAAATATCCTCGAAATCATTGAAGAAGAAGTACCTTATCAGACGAAAATATGCCTTATCTAATAAGAGACATTTAAATTTTTTTAATTGCATAAATGGGCGGCATTTTCTTCAGAATTAATAGTTTTTTACATGGACAAAAAACTCGTTTCGTTTTTTTCCTTAAAAATTAAAAATTAAAGAATTATAGAAAAGTATTTTGCGAAAAGAATCGGCAGTAGAACGGAATCGTGTTGACCACCGATTAGATTTTTGCTCATAACTCTTGCATCCTTCGATCGACTTCTTGGATCAAGAGCTCGATGGAGAGCTTATCTGTTCCTCTTTCAGATGGCAATAACATATTTTACGAAAAGTCGTAGGAAATAAAATTTTTTTGATCAAAACTAAAATATCCTCGAAATCATTGAAGAAGAAGTACCTTATCAGACGAAAATATGCCTTATCTAATAATAGACATTTAAATTTTTTTAATTGCATAAATAGGCGGCATTTTATTCAGAATTAATATTTTTTTACATGGACAAAAAACTCGTTTTGTTTTTTCCTTAAAAATTAAAATTTAAAGAATTATAGAAAAGTACTTTGCGAAAAGAATCGGCAGTAGAACGGAATCGTGTTGACCACCGATTAGATTTTTGCTCATAACTCTTGCATCCTTCGATCGACTTCTTCGATCAAGAGCTCGATGGAGAGCTTATCTGTTCCTCTTTCAAATGGCATTAACATATTTTACGAAAAATCATAAGAAAGGCAATTTTTTTTATCAAAACTAAAATATCCTCGAAATCATTGAAGAAGAAGTACCTTATCAGACGAAACTATGCCTTATCTGATAAGAGACATTTAAATTTTTTTAATTGCATAAATGGGCGGCATTTTTTTCAGATTTAATAGTTTTTTACATGGACAAAAAATTCGTTTAATTTTTTCCCATTAAATACTAGAATTATAGAAAAGTACTTTGCGAAAAGAATCGGCAGTAGGACGGAAACTTGTTGACCACCGATTAGTTTTTTTGCTAATAACTCTTGCATCCTTCGACCGACTTCTTCGATCAACAGCTCGATGGAAAGCTTATCTGTTCCTCTTTCAGATGGCATTTACATATTTTACGAAAAGTCATAAGAAAGACAATTTTTTTGATCAAAACTAAAATATCCTCGAAATCATTGAAGAAGAAGTACCTTATCAGACGAAAATATGCCTTATCTAATAAGAGACATTTAAATTTTTTTAATTACATAAAAGGGCGGCATTTTATTCAGAATTAATAGTTTTTTACATGGACAAGAAATTCGTTTAATTTTTTCCCATTAAATACTATAATTATAGAAAAATACTTTGCGAAAATAATCGGCAGTAGGACGGAATCGTGTTGACCACCGATTAGTTTTTCGCTAATAACTCTTGCATCCTTCGACCGACTTCTTCGATCAATGGCTCTATGGAAAGCTTATCTCTTAATAAATATGCCTTATCTAATAAGAGACATTTAAATTTTTTTAATTGCATAAATGGGCGGCATTTTATTCAGAATTAATAGTTTTTTACATGGACAAGAAATTCGTTTAATTTTTTCCCATTAAATACTAGAATTATAGAAAAGTACTTTGCGAAAAGAATCGGCAGTAGGACGGAATCGTGTTGACCACCGATAAGTTTTTTGCTAATTACTCTTGCTTCGACCGACTTTTTCGATTAAGAGCTCGATGGAAAGCTTATCTGTTCCTCTTTCAGATGGCATTTACATATTTTACGAAAAGTTGTAAGAAAGACAATTTTCGACCGACTTCTTCGATCAAGAGCTCGATGAAAAGTTTATCTGTTCCTCTTTCAGATGGCATTTACATATTTAACGAAAAGTTATAAGAAATAAAATTTTTTTGATCAAAACTAAAATATCCTCATAATCATTGAAGAAGAAGTACCTTATCAGACGAAAATATGCCTTATCTAATAAGAGACATTTACATTTTTTTAATTGCATAAATGGGCGGCATTTTATTCAGAAATAATAGTTTTTTACAAGGACAAGAAATTCGTTTAATTTTTTCCCATTCAATACTAGAATTATAGAAAAGTACTTTGCAAAAAAATAAACAAATTTTTTTATCAAAACTAAAATATCTTCGAAATCATTGAAGAAGAAGTACCTTATCAGACGAAAATATGCCTTATCTAATAAGAGACATTTAAATTTTTTTAATTGCATAAATGGGCGGCATTTTATTCAGAATTAATAGTTTTTTACATGGACAAAAATTCGTTTAATTTTTTCCCATTAAATACTAAAATTATAGAAAAGTACTTTGCGAAAAGAATCGGCAGTAGGACGGAAACGTGTTGACCATTGATTAGTTTTTTGCTAATAACTCTTGCATCCTTCGACCGACTTGTTCGATCAATGGCTCGATGGATAGTTTATCTTTTCCTCTTTCAGATGGCATTAACATATTTTACGAAAAGTCATAACAAAGACAATTTTTTTGATCAAAACTAAAATATCCTCGAAATCATTGAAGAAGAAGTACCTTATCACACGAAAATATGCCTTATCTAATAAGAGACATTTACATTTTTATACCCTGTACACACACTGTGTATCAGGGTATATTAAGTTTGTTTGAGACGGTTTGTATGTAACGCATAGAAGGAGGGGAGGGGGACCCTATAAAGTATATATATTCTTGATCAGGATGACAAGACGAATTGATATAGCCCTGTCTGTCCGTCCGTCCGTCCGTCCTCACGAATGGTTCTCGAAAACTATAAGAGCTAGAGACTTGAAATTTGGTGGATAGACTCGTGAGGTCAAACGCTAGATCAAGTTTGAAGGATTTTTTGCCACGCCCACTCCTTCCCGCCCATCGAGCACCACCCATTTTTTCAAAAGGCTGTAGCTCAAAAACCTGATGAGTTAGAAACATGAAAATGAGTATGTAGACTCAGTATGTATAGCTCTACAAAACTGCATACCACATTTTTTCCTCCTCCCCTTCGTTTCCCCTCAAAAAGTTGTTGTCTTAAAATTGCTGTATCTCCTAAACTATAATAGATACAATGCTGAAATTTTGTATGCAAACTCAGTAAACATACCTTTTTAAAACTGCATACCACAAACTTTCATTTTTAACGCTGTATGACAACGCAAAGACAAACAAGTTGAAATTTGGCATAAATTGCGCTTTGAACACTGCTTTATCCTATTTGTAACAAAAACCGTACTTAACACTGCGAAAACTATTAAAGCTAGAGACTTGAAATTGGGAAGATAGACTCGTATGGTCGAACACTAGATCAAGTTTGAAGAAATTTTTGCCACGCCCATTCCTTCCCGCCCATCGAGCACAACAAAAGGTAATTTTTTTCTTAAAATTGCTGTATCTCCTAAAGTATAAAAAATACAATGCTGAAATTTTGTATGCAAACTCAGGTAACATACCTTTTAAAGACTGCATACAACAAACTACCACTTTCCCCGCAAAGACCAACACACTAAAATTTTGCAGCAATGCTTTGTAACAAAATCCGTACTAAAGCGCCATCTAATGGCAACATTGCACTGCCTCACTATTAGCAAATACACAAACCATATCGTGGTACACTGCTTTTGCTGTCGGCGAATGTTTAACTTGTTATCAACATAGGTGTGTGTACAGGGTATTATATAGTTGAGAATACTCAACTATACCGCTCTTACTGGTTTTAATTGCATAAATGGGTGGCATTTTATTCAGAATTAATAGTTTTTTACATGGACAAGAAATTCGTTTAATTTTTTCCCATTAAATACTATAATTATAGAAAAGTACTTTGCGAAAAGAATCGGCAGTAGGACGAAATCGTGTTGACCACCGATTAGTTTTTCGCTAATAACTCTTGCATCCTTCGACCGACTTCTTCGATCAAGAGCTCGATGGAAAGCTGATCTCTTAATAAATATGCCTTATCTAATAAGAAACATTTAAATTTTTTTAATTGCATAAATGGGCTGCATTTTATTCAGAATTAATAGGTTTTTACATGGACAAGAAAGTCGTTTAATTTTTTCCCATTAAATACTAGAATTATAGAAAAGTACTTTGCGAAAAGAATCGGCAGTAGGACGGAATCGTGTTGACCACCGATTAGTTTTTTGCTAATTACTCTTGCTTCGACCGACTTCTTCGATCAAGAGCTCGATTGAAAGCTTATCTGTTCCTCTTTCAGATGGCATTTACATATTTTACGAAAAGTCATAAGAAAGACAATTTTTTTTATCAAAACTAAAATATCCTCGAAATCATTGAAGAAGAAGTACCTTATCAGACGAAAATATGCCTTATCTAATAAGAAACATTTAAATTTTTTTAATTGCATAAATGGGCTGCATTTTATTCAGAATTAATAGGTTTTTACATGGACAAGAAAGTCGTTTAATTTTTTTCCATTAAATACTAGAATTATAAAAAAGTACTTAGCGAAAAGAATCGGCAGTATAACGGAAACGTGTTGACCACCGATAAGTTTTTTGCTAATAACTCTTGCATCCTTCGACCGACTTCTTCGACTAAGAGCTCGATGGAAAGCTTATCTGATCCTCTTTCAGATGGCATTAACATATTTTACGAAAAGTCATAAGAAAGACAATTTTTTTTATTAAAACTAAAATATCCTCGAAATCATTAAAGAAGAAGTACCTTATAAGACGAAAATATGCCTAATCTAATAAGAGACATTTAAATTTTTTTAATTGCATAAATGGGCGGCATTTTATTCAGAATTAATAGTGTTTTACATGGACAAGAAATTCGATTAATTTTTTCCCATTAAATACTAGAATTATAGAAAAGTACTTTGCGAAAACAATCGGCAGTAGGACGGAAACGTGTTGACCACCGATTTTGCTAATAACTCTTGCATCCTTCGACCGACTTCTTCGATCAAGAGCTCGATGGAAAGCTTATCTGTTCCTCTTTCAGATGGCATTAACATTTTTTACGAAAGGTTATAAGAAAGACAATTTTTTTGATCAAAACTAAAATATCCTTGAAATCATTGAAGAAGAAGTACCTTATCAGACGAAAATATGCCTTATCTAATAAGAGACATTTAAATTTTTTTAATTACTTAAATGGGCGGCATTTAATTCAGAATTAATAGTTTTTTACATGGACAAAAAATTCGTTTAATTTTTTCCCATTAAATACTAAAATTATAGAAAAGTACTTTGCGAAAAGAATCGGCAGTAGGACGGAATCGTGTTGACCACCAATTAGTTTTTTGCTAATTACTCTTGCTTCGACCGACTTCTTCGACTAAGAGCTCGATGGAAAGCTTATCTGTTCCTCTATCAGATGGCATTTACATATTTTACGAAAAGTCATAAGAAAGACAATTTTTTTTTATCAAAACTAAAATATCCTCGAAATCATTGAAGAAGAAGTACCTTATCAGACGAAAATATGCCTTATCTAATAAGAAACATTTAAATTTTTTTAATTGCATAAATGGGCTGCATTTTATTCAGAATTAATAGGTTTTTACATGGACAAGAAAGTCGTTTAATTTTTTCCCATTAAATACTAGAATTATAGAAAAGTACTTTGCGAAAAGAATCGGCTGTAGGACGGAAACTTTTTGACCACCGATTAGTTTTTTGCTAATAACTCTTGCATCCTTCGACCGACTTCTTCGATCAAGAGCTCGATGGAAAGCTTATCTGTTCCTCTTTCAAATGGCATTAACATATTTTACGAAAAATCATAAGAAAGACAATTTTTTTATCAAAACTAAAATATCTTCGAAATCATTGAAGAAGAAGTACCTTATCAGACGAAAATATGCCTTATCTAATAAGAGACATTTAAATTTTTTTAATTGCATAAATGGGCGGCATTTTATTCAGAATTAATAGTTTTTTACATGGACAAAAAATTCGTTTAATTTTTTCCCATTAAATACTAAAATTATAGAAAAGTACTTTGCGAAAAGAATCGGCAGTAGGACGGAATCGTGTTGACCACCGATTAGTTTTTTGCTAATTACTCTTGCTTCGACCGACTTCTTCGATCAAGAGCTCGATGGAAGGCTTATCTGTTCCTCTTTTAGATGGCATTTACATTTTTTACGAAAGGTTATAAGAAAGACAATTTTTTTTATCAAAACTAAAATATCCTCGAAATCATTGAAGAAGAAGTACCTTATCAGACGAAAATATGCCTTATCTAATAAGAGACATTTAAATTTTTTTAATTACTTAAATGGGCGGCATTTAATTCAGAATTAATATTTTTTACATGGACAAAAAATTCGTTTAATTTTTTTCCATTAAATTTTAGAATTATAAAAAAGTACTTTGCGAAAAGAATCGGCTGTAGGACGGAAACTTTTTGACCACCGATTAGTTTTTTGCTAATAACTCTTGCATCCTTCGACCGACTTCTTCGATCAAGAGCTCGATGGAAAGCTTATCTGTTCCTCTTTCAAATGGCATTAACATATTTTACGAAAAATCATAAGAAAGACAATTTTTTTATCAAAACTAAAATATCTTCGAAATCATTGAAGAAGAAGTACCTTATCAGACGAAAATATGCCTTATCTAATAAGAGACATTTAAATTTTTTTAATTGCATAAATGGGCGGCATTTTATTCAGAATTAATAGTTTTTTACATGGACAAAAAATTCGTTTAATTTTTTCCCATTAAATACTAAAATTATAGAAAAGTACTTTGCGAAAAGAATCGGCAGTAGGACGGAAACGTGTTGACCACCGATTAGTTTTTTGCTAATAACTTTTGCATCCTTCGACCAACTTCTTCGATTAATGGCTCGATGGAAAGTTTATCTGTTCCTCTTTCAGATGGCATTTACATATTTTACGAAAAGTCATAAGAAAGACAATTTTTTTTATGAAAACTAAAATATCCTCGAAATCATTGAAGAAGAAGTACCTTATCAGACGAAAATATGCCTTATCTAATAAGAAACATTTAAATTTTTTTAATTGCATAAATGGGCGGCATTTTATACAGAATTAATAGGTTTTTACATGGACAAGAAATTCGTATAATTTTTTCCCATTAAATACTAGAATTATAGAAAAGTACTTTGCGAAAAGAATCGGCAGTAGAACGGAAACTTGTTGACCACCGATAAGTTTTTTGCTAAAAACTCTTGCATCCTTCGACCGACTTCTTCGATCTATGGCTCGATGGAAAGCTTATCTGTTCCTCTTTCAGATGGCATTTACATATTTTACGAAAAGTTGTAAGAAAGACAATTTTCGACCGACTTCTTCGATCAAGAGCTCGATGAAAAGTTTATCTGTTCCTCTTTCAGATGGCATTTACATATTTTACGAAAAGTTATAAGAAATAAAATGTTTTTGATCAAAACTAAAATATCCTCGAAATCATTGAAGAAGAAGAACCTTATCAGACGAAAATATGCCTTATCTAATAAGAGGCATTTACATTTTTTTAATTGCATAAATGGGCGGCATTTTATTCAGAAATAATAGTTTTTTACAAGGACAAGAAATTCGTTTAATTTTTTCCCATTCAATACTAGAATTATAGAAAAGTACTTTGCAAAAAAATAAAAAAATTTTTTTATCAAAACTAAAATATCTTCGAAATCATTGAAGAAGAAGTACCCTATCAGACGAAAATATGCCTTATCTAATAAGAGACATTTAAATTTTTTTAATTGCATAAATGGGCGGCATTTTATTCAGAATTAATAGTTTTTTACATGGACAAAAAATTCGTTTAATTTTTTCCCATTAAATACTAAAATTATAGAAAAGTACTTTGCGAAAAGAATCGGCAGTAGGACGGAAACGTGTTGACCACCGATTAGTTTTTTGCTAATAACTCTTGCATCCTTCGACCGACTTCTTCGATCAATGGCTCGATGGAAAGCTTATCTATTCCTCTTTCAGATGGCATTTACATATTTTACGAAAAGTTGTAAGAAAGACAATTTTCGACCGACTTCTTCGATCAAGAGCTCGATGAAAAGTTTATCTGTTCCTCTTTCAGATGGCATTTACATAATTTACGAAAAGTTATAAGAAATAAAATGTTTTTGATCAAAACTAAAATATCCTCGAAATCATTGAAGAAGAAGTACCTTATCAGACGAAAATATGCCTTATCTAATAAGAGACATTTAAATTTTTTTATTTGCATAAATGGGACGCATTTTATTCAGAATTAATAGTTTTTTACATGGACAAGAAATTCGTTTAATTTTTTCCCATTAAATACTAGAATTATAGAAAAGTACTTTGCGAAAAGAATCGGCAGTAGGACGGAAACGTGTTGACCACCGATTAGTTTTTTGCTAATAACTCTTGCATCCTTCGACCGACTTCTTCGACTAAGAGCTCGATGGCAAGCTTATCTGTTCCGCTTTCAGATGACTTTAACATATTTTACGAAAAGTCATAAGAAATAAAATTTTTTTGATCAAAACAAAAATATCCTCGAAATCATTGAAGAAGAAGTACCTTATCAGACGAAAATATGCCTTATCTAATAAGAGACATTTAAATTTTTTTTAATTGCATAAATGGGCGGCATTTTATTCAGAATTAATAGTTTTTTACAAGGACAAGAAATTCGTTTAATTTTTTCCCATTCAATACTAGAATTATAGAAAAGTACTTTGCAAAAAAATCGGCAGTAGGACGGAAACGTGTTGACCACCGATAAGTTTTTTGCTAATAACACTTGCATCCTTCGACCGACTTCTTCGACTAAGAGCTCGATGGAAAGCTTATCTGTTCCTCTTTCAGACGGCGTTAACATATTTTACGAAAGGTCATTAGAAATAAAATTTTTTTGATCAAAACTAAAATATCGTCGAAATCATTGAAGAAGAAGTACCTTGTCAGACGAAAATATGCCTTATCTAATAAGAGACATTTAAATTTTTTTATTTGCATAAATGGGACGCATTTTATTCAGAATTAATAGTTTTTTACATGGACAAGAAATTCGTTTAATTTTTTCCCATTAAATACTAGAATTATAGAAAAGTACTTTGCGAAATGAATCGGCAGTAGGACGGAAACGTGTTGACCACCGATTAGTTTTTTGCTAATAACTCTTGCATCCTTCGACCGACTTCTTCGACTAAGAGCTCGATGGCAAGCTTATCTGTTCCGCTTTCAGATGACTTTAACATATTTTACGAAAAGTCATAAGAAATAAAATTTTTTTGATCAAAACAAAAATATCCTCGAAATAATTGAAGAAGAAGTACCTTATCAGACGAAAATACGCCTTATCTAATAAGAGACATTTAAATTTTTTTATTTGCATAAATGGGAGGCATTTTATTCAGAATTAATAGTTTTTTACATGGAAAAGAAATTCGTTTAATTTTTTCCCATTAAATACTAGAATTATAGAAAAGTACTTTGCAAAAAGAATCGGCAGTAGGACGGAAACGTGTTGACCACCGATTAGTTTTTTGCTAATAACTCTTGCATCCTTCGACCGACTTCTTCGACTAAGAGCTCGATGGAAAGCTTATCTGTTCCGCTTTCAGATGACTTTAACATATTTTACGAAAAGTCATAAGAAATAAAATTTTTTTGATCAAAACAAAAATATCCTCGAAATCATTGAAGAAGAAGTACCTTATCAGACGAAAATATGCCTTATCTAATAAGAGACATTTAAATTTTTTTTAATTGCATAAATGGGCGGCATTTTATTCAGAATTAATAGTTTTTTACAAGGACAAGAAATTCGTTTAATTTTTTCCCATTCAATACTAGAATTATAGAAAAGTACTTTGCAAAAAAATCGGCAGTAGGACGGAAACGTGTTGACCACCGATAAGTTTTTTGCTAATAACACTTGCATCCTTCGACCGACTTCTTCGACTAAGAGCTCGATGGAAAGCTTATCTGTTCCTCTTTCAGACGGCGTTAACATATTTTACGAAAGGTCATTAGAAATAAAATTTTTTTGATCAAAACTAAAATATCGTCGAAATCATTGAAGAAGAAGTACCTTGTCAGACGAAAATATGCCTTATCTAATAAGAGACATTTAAATTTTTTTATTTGCATAAATGGGACGCATTTTATTCAGAATTAATAGTTTTTTACATGGACAAGAAATTCGTTTAATTTTTTCCCATTAAATACTAGAATTATAGAAAAGTACTTTGCGAAATGAATCGGCAGTAGGACGGAAACGTGTTGACCACCGATTAGTTTTTTGCTAATAACTCTTGCATCCTTCGACCGACTTCTTCGACTAAGAGCTCGATGGAAAGCTTATCTGTTCCGCTTTCAGATGACTTTAACATATTTTACGAAAAGTCATAAGAAATAAAATTTTTTTGATCAAAACAAAAATATCCTCGAAATCATTGAAGAAGAAGTACCTTATCAGACGAAAATATGCCTTATCTAATAAGAGACATTTAAATTTTTTTTAATTGCATAAATGGGCGGCATTTTATTCAGAATTAATAGTTTTTTACAAGGACAAGAAATTCGTTTAATTTTTTCCCATTCAATACTAGAATTATAGAAAAGTACTTTGCAAAAAAATCGGCAGTAGGACGGAAACGTGTTGACCACCGATAAGTTTTTTGCTAATAACTCTTGCATCCTTCGACCGACTTCTTCGACTAAGAGCTCGATGGAAAGCTTATCTGTTCCTCTTTCAGACGGCGTTAACATATTTTACGAAAGGTCATTAGAAATAAAATTTTTTTGATCAAAACTAAAATATCGTCGAAATCATTGAAGAAGAAGTACCTTGTCAGACGAAAATATGCCTTATCTAATAAGAGACATTTAAATTTTTTTATTTGCATAAATGGGACGCATTTTATTCAGAATTAATAGTTTTTTACATGGACAAGAAATTCGTTTAATTTTTTCCCATTAAATACTAGAATTATAGAAAAGTACTTTGCGAAATGAATCGGCAGTAGGACGGAAACGTGTTGACCACCGATTAGTTTTTTGCTAATAACTCTTGCATCCTTCGACCGACTTCTTCGACTAAGAGCTCGATGGCAAGCTTATCTGTTCCGCTTTCAGATGACTTTAACATATTTTACGAAAAGTCATAAGAAATAAAATTTTTTTGATCAAAACAAAAATATCCTCGAAATAATTGAAGAAGAAGTACCTTATCAGACGAAAATACGCCTTATCTAATAAGAGACATTTAAATTTTTTTATTTGCATAAATGGGAGGCATTTTATTCAGAATTAATAGTTTTTTACATGTTAAAGAAATTCGTTTAATTTTTTCCCATTAAATACTAGAATTATAGAAAAGTACTTTGCAAAAAGAATCGGCAGTAGGACGGAAACGTGTTGACCACCGATTAGTTTTTTGCTAATAACTCTTGCATCCTTCGACCGACTTCTTCGACTAAGAGCTCGATGGAAAGCTTATCTGTTCCGCTTTCAGATGACTTTAACATATTTTACGAAAAGTCATAAGAAATAAAATTTTTTTGATCAAAACAAAAATATCCTCGAAATCATTGAAGAAGAAGTACCTTATCAGACGAAAATATGCCTTATCTAATAAGAGACATTTGAATTTTTTTTAATTGCATAAATGGGCGGCATTTTATTCAGAATTAATAGTTTTTTACAAGGACAAGAAATTCGTTTAATTTTTTCCCATTCAATACTAGAATTATAGAAAAGTACTTTGCAAAAAAATCGGCAGTAGGACGGAAACGTGTTGACCACCGATAAGTTTTTTGCTAATAACTCTTGCATCCTTCGACCGACTTCTTCGATCAAAAGCTCGATGGAAAGCTTACTGTTCCTCTTTCGGATGGCATTAACATATTTTACGAACACTCATAAGAAAGACAATTTTTTTTATCAAAACTAAAATATCCTCGAAATCATTGAAGAAGAAGTACCTTATCAGATGAAAATATGCCTTATCTAATAAGAGACATTTAATTTTTTTTAATTGCATAAATGGGCGGCATTTTTTTCAGAATTAAAAGTTTTCTTCATGGACAAAAAATTCGTTTAATTTTTTCCCATTAAATACTAGAATTATAGAAAAGTGCTTTGCGAAAAGAATCGGCAGTAGGACGGAATCGTGTTGACCACCGATTAGTTTTTTGCTAATAACTCTTGCATCCTTCGACCGACTTCTTCGACTAAGAGCTCGATGGCAAGCTTATCTGTTCCGCTTTCAGATGACTTTAACATATTTTACGAAAAGTCATAAGAAATAAAATTTTTTTGATCAAAACAAAAATATCCTCGAAATAATTGAAGAAGAAGTACCTTATCAGACGAAAATACGCCTTATCTAATAAGAGACATTTAAATTTTTTTATTTGCATAAATGGGAGGCATTTTATTCAGAATTAATAGTTTTTTACATGGAAAAGAAATTCGTTTAATTTTTTCCCATTAAATACTAGAATTATAGAAAAGTACTTTGCAAAAAGAATCGGCAGTAGGACGGAAACGTGTTGACCACCGATTAGTTTTTTGCTAATAACTCTTGCATCCTTCGACCGACTTCTTCGACTAAGAGCTCGATGGAAAGCTTATCTGTTCCGCTTTCAGATGACTTTAACATATTTTACGAAAAGTCATAAGAAATAAAATTTTTTTGATCAAAACAAAAATATCCTCGAAATCATTGAAGAAGAAGTACCTTATCAGACGAAAATATGCCTTATCTAATAAGAGACATTTAAATTTTTTTTAATTGCATAAATGGGCGGCATTTTATTTAGAATTAATAGTTTTTTACATGGACAAAAAATTCGTTTAATTTTTTCCCATTAAATACTAGAATTATAGAAAAGTACTTTGCGAAAAGAATCGGCAGTAGGACAGCATCGTGTTGACCACCGATTAGTTTTTTGCTAATAACTCTTGCATCCTTCGACCGACTTCTTCGATCAAAAGCTCGATGGAAAGCTTACTGTTCCTCTTTCGGATGGCATTAACATATTTTACGAACACTCATAAGAAAGACAATTTTTTTTATCAAAACTAAAATATCCTCGAAATCATTGAAGAAGAAGTACCTTATCAGATGAAAATATGCCTTATCTAATAAGAGACATTTAAATTTTTTTAATTGCATAAATGGGCGGCATTTTTTTCAGAATTAAAAGTTTTCTTCATGGACAAAAAATTCTTTTAATTTTTTCCCATTAAATACTAGAATTATAGAAAAGTGCTTTGCGAAAAGAATCGGCAGTAGGACGGAATCGTGTTGACCACCGATTAGTTTTTTTCTAATATCTGTTGCATCCTTCGACCGACTTCTTCGATCAATAGCTCGATGGAAAGATTATCTGTTCGTCTTTCAGATTGCACTACATATTTAACGAAAAGTCATAAGAAATAAAATGTTTTTGATCAAAACTAAAATATCCTCGAAATCATTGAAGAACAAGTACCTTATCAGACGAAAATATGCCTTATCTAATAAGAGACATTTAAATTTTTCTATTTGCATAAATGGGCGGCATTTTATTTAGAATTAATAGTTTTTTACATGGACAAGAAATTCGTTTAATTTTTTCCCATTAAATACTAGAATTATAGAAAAGTACTTTGCGAAAAGAATCGGCAGTAGGACGGAATCGTGTTGACCACCGATTAGTTTTTTGCTAATAACTCTTGCATCCTTCGACCGACTTCTTCGACTAAGAGCTTAATGGAAAGCTTATCTGGTCCTCTTTCAGATGACTTAAACATATTTTACGAAAAGTCATAAGAAAGACAATTTTTTTTATTATAACTAAAATATCCTCGAAATCATTGAAGAAGTAGTACCTTATAGGACGAAAATATGCCTTATCTAATAAGAGACATTTAAATTTTTTTAATTGCATAAATGGGCGGCATTTTTTTCAGAATTAATAGTTTTTTTCATGGACAAAAAATTCGTTTAATTTTCTCCCATTAAATACTAGAATTATAGTAAAGTACTTTGCGAAAAGAATCGGCAGTAGGACGGAAACGTATTGACCACCGATTAGTTTTTTTCTAATATCTGTTGCATCCTTGGACCGACTTCTTCGATCAATGGCTCGATGGAAAGATTATCTGTTCCTCTTTCAGATTGCATTTACATATTTTACGAAAAGTCGTAAGAAAGACAATTTTCGACCGACTTCTTTGATCATGAGCTCGATGGAAAGTTTATCTGTTCCTATTTCAGATGGCATTTACATATTTTGCGAAAAGTCATAAGAAATAAAATGTTTTTGATCAAAACTAAAATATCCTCGAAATCATTGAAGAAGAAGTACCTTATCAGACGAAAATATGACTTATCTAACAAGAGACACTTAAATTTTTTTAATAACATAAATGGGCGGCATTTTATACAGAATTAATGGTTTTTTACATGGACAAGAAATTCGTTTAATTTTTTCCCATTAAATACTAGAATTATAGAAAAGTACTTTGCAAAAAGAATCGGCAGTAGTACGGAACCGTGTTGACCACCCATTAGTTTTTTTGCTAATAACTCTTGCATCCTTCGACCGACTTCTTCGACTAAGAGCTCGATGGAAAGCTTATCTGTTCCTCTTTCAGATGACTTTAACATATTTTACGAAAAGTCATAAGAAATAAAATTTTTTTGATCAAAACTAAAATATCCTCGAAATCATTGAAGAACAAGTACCTTATCAGACGAAAATATGCCTTATCTAATAAGAGACATTTAAATTTTTCTATTTGCATAAATGGGCGGCATTTTATTCAGAATTAATAGTTTTTTACATGGACAAAAAGGTCGTTTAATTTTTTCCCATTAAAGCCCAGTTTCACAGTCAAAGTTAACCCAGGGTTAACTCCGAGTAACAATTTTTCAGTTTCACACTTAGTAGTTAACCCCTGAGTTAACCCTACTACATTCTAGGGTTAACGCCGAGTTAACTACTCTGTTTTAACTTTTTCTATTTATAGTTTTTAATGTCAAAACAGAACAAAATTTGTGTGTCAAAAAAATAAAAATTAAATATGTCCCAATCAATAGAAATGAATTTGATAAATGAGCTTGTATAGCAGCATTCAAACAGGTAGTCTCACATCATATGGAATTACTGACATCGGAAGTCGTTGACTTTTCATTGGGAGAAGATATGCATCATTTATACAAAGTCTCCTTGTGTGATTGCTATGAGTATTGTACCCATGTCGTGTTTTACTCGAAACTAACTTAACTACGTAGTACGTACTATTGTACCATTTGAAGAGTGCGGTTTACTTTCGTTGTGCAGAGTAACTGCCCGCCCCTTTGTAATGGTAAACTATACAATTAGACATAATCGAGTCAACATTTCACCTCTTGTTATATTGGATTCTCTTCAGTTATCCATTACTAATTGAAGGTGATTTTTAAAATAACTGAAAAAATAAACAGTGTTTGGTAAGTAGATGTTCAATGTTGTAAAACATTATTCTCAAAAAATAGAATTTTGCCATACTTATATAACTAGAGTTAACTCGTCACTGTGGAACTGAAAGTCAGAGTTAACTCCGGGTAAGGGTTAAATTCGAGTTAACTTTACTCTGGGTTGACCCTAGACTGTGAAAC
Source organism: Phortica okadai (assembly GCA_034638295.1). Lineage (NCBI taxonomy): Eukaryota > Metazoa > Arthropoda > Insecta > Diptera > Drosophilidae > Phortica > Phortica okadai. The sequence goes on along the minus strand of CM067850.1, from coordinate 23,442,482 downwards.
TGGGCCTAAATACTAGAATTATAGAAAAGTACTTTGCGAAATGAATCGGCAGTAGCACGGAATCGTGTTGACCACCGATAAGTTTTTTGCTAATAACTCTTGCATCCTTCGACCGACTTCTTCGATCAAGAGCTCGATGGAAAGCTTATCTGTTCCTCTTTCAGATGGCATTAACATATTTTACGAAAAGTCATAAGAAAGAAAATTTTTTTTATCAAAACTAAAATATCGTCGAAATCATTGAAGAAGAAGTACCTTGTCAGACGAAAATACGCCTTATCTAATAAGAGACATTTAAATTTTTTTATTTGCATAAATGGGAGGCATTTTATTCAGAATTAATAGTTGTTTACATGGAGAAGAAATTCGTTTAATTTTTTCCCATTAAATACTAGAATTATAGAAAAGTACTTTGCAAAAAGAATCGGCAGTAGGACGGAAACGTGTTGACCACCGATTAGTTTTTTGCTAATAACTCTTGCATCCTTCGACCGACTTCTTCGACTAAGAGCTCGATGGAAAGCTTATCTGTTCCGCTTTCAGATGACTTTAACATATTTTACGAAAAGTCATAAGAAATAAAATTTTTTTGATCAAAACAAAAATATCCTCGAAATCATTGAAGAAGAAGTACCTTATCAGACGAAAATATGCCTTATCTAATAAGAGACATTTAAATTTTTTTTAATTGCATAAATGGGCGGCATTTTATTTAGAATTAATAGTTTTTTACATGGACAAAAAATTCGATTAATTTTTATACCCTGTACACATACTGTGTATCAGGGTATATTGTGTTTGTGCAAAAGCCAAATGTATGTAACGCACAGAAGAAGGGTCGGGGGACCCTATAAAGTATATATATTCTTGATCGGGACGACAAGAGAAGTTGATTAAGCCATGTCCATCCGTCTGTCCGTCTGTCCGTCCGTCCGTCCGTCCGTCCTCACCAATGGTTCTCGGAAACTATAAGAGCTAGAGACTTGAAATTTTGTGGGTAGACTCGTGATGCTCGGCAGCAGATCAAGTTTGAATGGTTTTGTGCCACGCCTACTCCTTCCCGCCCATCCAGCACCACCCACTTTATGAAAACGCTATAACTCGAGCATCCAAGAAGATAGAAACATGAAAGTCGGTATGTAGACTCAGTATGAGTAACTCTACAAAACTGCATACCACAATTTTACCCCCTCCCCTTAATTTCCCGTCCCCTTGTATTTTTCTTAAAAAAGCTATATCTCCAAAACAAACAAAGGTATGAACCTGAAATTTTGTATACAAGCTCAGTGATAACGCATCTTAAAAACTGCATACCACAAATTTCCCCTTTCTTTGATGGCTACCCCTCAGAGGCCTACAAACTTAAATTTTTCGTAAAATCCACATTTTTTGACCGATTTTCTTGATATTTTGAACACTATTTGAATAGGCGACGTCAGATCAAAATGATTTTGTAGATTGAGGGTGTGGCACTGCCTACCATGTGTGCAGGGTATTATATTGTCGAGTATACTCGACTATACCGCCCTTACTGGTTTCCCATTAAATACTAGAATTATAAAAAAGTACTTTGCGAAAAGAATCGGCAGTAGGACGGAATCGTGTTGACCACCGATTAGTTTTTTGCTAATATCTCTCGCATCCTTCGACCGACTTCTTCGATCAAGAGCTCGATGGAAAGCTTATCTGTTCTTCTTTCAAATGGCATTAACATATTTTACGAAAAGTCATAAGAAATAAAATTTTTTTGATCAAAACAAAAATATCCTCGAAATCATTGAAGAAGAAGTACCTTATCAGACGAAAATATGCCTTATCTAATAAGAGACATTTAAATTTTTTTAATTGCATAAATTGGGCGGCATTTTATTCAGAATTAATAATTTTTTACATGGACAAAAAATTCGTTTAATTTTTTCCCATTTAATTTTAAAATTATAGATAAGTTCTTTGCGAAAACAATCGGCAGTAGGACGGAAACGTGTTGACCACCGATTAGTTTTTTGCTAAAAACTCTTGCATCCTCCGACTTCTTCGATCAAGAGCTCGATATAATCTTATCTGTTCCTCTTTCAGATGGCATTAACATATTTTACGAAAAGTCATAAGAAAGACAATTTTTTTTATTATAACTAAAATATCCTCGAAATCATTGAAGAAGTAGTACCTTATCAGACGAAAATATGCCTTATCTAATAAGAGACATTTAAATTTTTTTAATTGCATAAATGGGCGGCATTTTTTTCAGAATAAATAGTTTTTTACATGGACAAAAAATTCGTTTAATTTTTTCCCATTAAATTCTAGAATTATAGAAAAGTACTTTGCGAAAAGAATCGGCAGTAGGACGTAAACGTGTTGACCACCGATTAGTTTTTTGCTAATATCTGTTGCATCCTTCGACCGACTTCTCCGATCAATGGCTCGATGGAAAGCTTATCTGTTCCTCTTTCAGATGGCATTTACATATTTTACGAAAAGTCGTAAGAAAGACAATTTTCGACCGACTTCTTCTATCAAGACCTCGATGGAAAGTATATCTGTTCCTCTTTCAGATGGCATTTACACATTTTACGAAAAGTCATTAGAAATAAAATGTTTTTGATCAAAACTAAAATATCCTCGAAATCATTGAAGAAGAAGTACCTTATAAGACGAAAAGATGCCTTATCTAATAAGAGACATTTAAATTTTTTTAAATTGCATAAATGGGCGGCATTTTATTCAAAATTAATAATTTTTTACATGGACAAAAAATTCGTTTCATTTTTTCCCATTAAATTCTAGAATTATAGAAAAGTACTTCTATCAAGAGCTCGATGGAAAGTTTATCTGTTCCTCTTTCAGATGGCATTTACATATTTTACGAAAAGTCATTAGAAATAAAATGTTTTTGATCAAAACTAAAATATCCTCGAAATCATTGAAGAAGAAGTACCTTATCAGACGAAAATATGCCTTATCTAATAAGAGACATTTAAATTTTTTTAATTGCATAAATGGGAGGCTTTTTATTCAGAATTAATAGTTTTTTACATGGACAAGAAATTCGTTTAATTTTTTCCCATTAAAAACTAGAATTATAGAAAAGTAATTTGCGAAAAGAATCGGCAGTAGGACGGAATCGTGTTGACCACCGATTAGTTTTTTGCTAATAACTCTTGCGTCCTTCGACCGACTTCTTCGACTAAGAGCTCGATGGAAAGCTTATCTGTTCCTCTTTCAGATTGCATTTACATATTTTACGAAAAGTCATAAGAAATACAATTTTTTTGATCAAAACTAAAATATCCTCGAAATCATTGAAGAAGAAGTACCTTATCAGCCGAAAATATGCCTTATCTAATAAGAGACACATAAATTTTTTTAATTGCATAAATGGGCGGCATTTTATTCAATTATTAATAGTTTTTTACATGGACAAAAAAATCGTTTAATTTTTTCCTATTAAATACTAGAATAATAGAAAAGTACTTTTCGAAAAGAATCGGCAGTAAGACGGAATCGTGTTGACCAGCGATTAGTTTTTTCTAATAGCTCTTGCATCCTTCGACCGACTTCTGCGACTAAGAGCTCGATGGAAAGCTTATCTGTTCCTCTTTCAGATGGCATTAACATATTTTGAGAGAAGTAGGAAGAAATAATATTTTTTTCATCAAAACTAAAATATCCTCGAAATCACTGAAGAAGAAGTACCTTATCAGACGAAAATAGGCCTTACCTAATAAGACACATTTACATTTTTTTAAGTGCATAAATAGTCGGGATTTTATTCAGAATTAATAGTTGTTTACACAGACAAAAAATTCGTTTAATTTTTTCCCAATAAATACTAGAATTATAGAAAAGTACTTTGCGAAAAGAATCGGCAGTAGGACGGAATCGTGTTGACCACCGATTAGTTTTTTGCTAATAACTCTTGCATCCTTCGACCGACTTCTTCGACTAATGGCTTGATTGAAAGCTTATCTGTTCCTCTTTCAAATGGCATTAACATATTTTACGAAAAGTCGTAAGAAAGACAATTTTCGACCGACTTCTTCGATCAAGAGCTCGATGGAAAGTTTATCTGTTCCTCTTTCAGATGGCATTTACATATTTTACGAAAAGTCATTAGAAATAAAATGTTTTTGATCAAAACTAAAATATCCTCGAAATCATTGAAGAAGAAGTACCTTATCAGACGAAAATATGCCTTATCTAATAAGAGACATTTAAATTTTTTTAATTGCATAAATGGGAAGCTTTTTATTCAGAATTAATAGTTTTTTACATGGACAAGAAATTCGTTTAATTTTTTCCCATTAAAAACTAGAATTATAGAAAAGTACTTTGCGAAAAGAATCGGCAGTAGGACGGAATCGTGTTGACCACCGATTAGTTTTTTGCTAATAACTCTTGCGTCCTTCGACCGACTTCTTCGACTAAGAGCTCGATGGAAAGCTTATCTGTTCCTCTTTCAAATGGCATTAACATATTTTACGAAAAGTCATAAGAAATACAATTTTTTTGATCAAAACTAAAATATCCTCGAAATCATTGAAGAAGAAGTACCTTATCAGCCGAAAATATGCCTTATCTAATAAGAGACACATAAATTTTTTTAATTGCATAAATGGGCGGCATTTTATTCAATTATTAATAGTTTTTTACATGGACAAAAAAATCGTTTAATTTTTTCCTATTAAATACTAGAATAATAGAAAAGTACTTTTCGAAAAGAATCGGCAGTAAGACGGAATCGTGTTGACCAGCGATTAGTTTTTTCTAATAGCTCTTGCATCCTTCGACCGACTTCTGCGACTAAAGCTCGATGGAAAGCTTATCTGTTCCTCTTTCAGATGGCATTAACATATTTTGAGAGAAGTCGGAAGAAATAATATTTACATTTACATTTTTTTACGTGCATAAATAGTCGGGATTTTATTCAGAATTAATAGTTGTTTACACAGACAAAAAATTCGTTTAATTTTTTCCCAATAAATACTAGCATTATAGAAAAGTACTTTGCGAAAAGAATCGGCAGTAGGACGGAAATGTGTTGACCACCGATTAGTTTTTTGCTAACAACTCTTGCATCCTTCGACCGACTTTTTCGATCAAGAGCTCGATGGACAGCTTATCTATTCCATAAGAAAAGTCATAAGAAAGACAATTTTTTTTTTCAAAACTAATATATCCTCGATCTCATTGAAGAAGAAGTACCTTATCAGACGAAAATATGCCTTATCTAATAAGAGACATTTAAATTTTTTTAATTGCATAAATGGGCGGCATTTTTTTCAGAATTAATAGTTTTTTACATGGACAAAAAATTCGTTTAATTTTTTCCCAATAAATACTAGAATTACAGAAAAGTACTTTGCGAAAAGAATCGGCAGTAGGACGGAATCGTGTTGACCACCGATTAGTTTTTTGCTTATAACTCTTGCTTCCTTCGACCGACTTCTTCGACTAAGAGCTCGATGGAAAGCTTATCTGATCTTCTTTTAGATGACTTTAACATATTTTACGAAAAGTCGTAAGAAATAAAATTTTTTTGATCAAAACTAAAATATCCTCGAAATCATTGAAGAAGAAGTACCTTATCAGACAAAAATGTGCATTTTCTAATGAGAGACATTTGCATTTTTTTAATTGCATAAATGGGCGGCATTTTTTTCAGAATTAATAGTTTTTTTCATGGACAAAAAATTCGTTTAATTTTTTCCCATTAAATACTAGAATTATAGAAAAGTACTTTGCGAAAAGAATCGGCAGTAGGACGGAAACGTGTTGACCACCGATTAGTTTTTTGCTAATGACTCTTGCATCCTTCGACCGACTTTTTCGATCAAGAGCTCGATGGACAGCTTATTTGTTCCATAAGAAAAGTTATAGGAAAGACAATTTTTTTGATCAAAACTAAAATATCCTCGACATCATTGAAGAAGAAGTACCTTATCAGACGAATATATGCCTTAACTAATAAGAGACATTTAAATTTTTTTAATTCCATAAATTGGCGGCATTTTATTCAGAATTAATAGTTTTTTACATGGACAAGAAATTCGTTTAATTTTTTCCCATTAAATACTAGAATTATAGAAAAGTACTTTGCGAAAAGAATCGGCAGTAGGACGGAATCGTGTTGACCACCGATTATTTTTTTGCTAACAACTCTTGCATCCTTCGACCGACTTTCCTTCGAACAAGAGCTCGATGGAAAGCTTATCTGTTCCTCTTTCAGATGGCATTAACATATTTTACGAAAAGTCATAAGAAAGACATTTTTTTTTATCAAAACTAAAATATCCTCGATATCATTGAAGAAGAAGTACCTTATCAGACGAAAATCTACCTAATCTAATAAGAGACATTTCAATTTGTTTAATTGCATAAATGGGCGGCATTTTTTCAGAATTAATAGTTTTTTACATGGACAAAAAATGCGATTAATTTTTTCCCATTAAATACTAGAATTATGGAAAAGTACTTTGCGAAAAGAATCGGCAGTAGGTCGGAATCGTGTTGACCACCGATTAGTTTTTTGCTAATAAATCTTGCATCCTTCATAAGAAAGACAATTTTTTTTTTCAAAACTAATATATCCTCGAAATCGTTGAAGAAGAAGTACCTTATCAGACGAAAATATGTCTTATCTAATAAGAGACATTTAAATTTTTTTAATTGCATAAATGGGCGGCATTTTTTTCAGAATTAATAGTTTTTTACATGGACAAGAAATTCGTTTAATTTTTTCCCATTAAATACTAGAATTATAAAAAAGTACTTTGCGAAAAGAATCGGCAGTAGGACGGAAATGTGTTGACCACCGATTAGTTTTTTGCTAACAACTCTTGCATCCTTCGACCGACTTTTTCGATCAAGAGCTCAATGGACAGCTTATCTGTTCCATAAGAAAAGTCATAAGAAAGACAATTTTTTTTTTATCAAAACTAAAATATCCTCGAAATCATTGAAGAAGAAGCACTTTATCAGACGAATATATGCATTATCTTATAAGAGACATTTAAATTTTTGTAATTGCATAAATGGGCGGCATTTTATTCAGAATTAATAGTTTTTTACATGAGCAAGAAATTCGCTTAATTTTTCCCATTAAATACTAGAATTATAGAAAAGTACTTTGCGAAAAGAATCGGCAGTAACACGGAAACGTGTTGACCACCGATTAGTTTTTTGCCAATAACTCTTGCATCCTTCGACCGACTTCTTCGATCAAGAGCTCGTTGGAAAGCTTATCTGTTCCTCTTTCAGATGCCATTAACATATTTTAGAAAAAGTCGTAAGAAATAAAATTTTTTTGATCAAAACTAAAATATCCTCGAAATCATTGAAGACGAAGTACCTTATCAGACGAAAATATGCCTTATCTAATAAGGGACATTTAAATTTTTTTAATTGCATAAATGGGCAGCATTTTTTTCAGAATAAATAGTTTTTTACATGGACAAAAAATTCGTTTAATTTTTTCCCATTAAATACTAGAATTATAGAAAAGTACTTTGCGAAAAGAATCGGCAGTAGGACGGAAACGTGTTGACCACCGATTAGTTTTTTGCCAATAACTCTTGCATCCTCCGACCGACTTCTTCGATCAAAAGCTCGTTGGAAAGCTTATCTGGTCCTCTTTCAGATGGCATTTACATATTTTACGAAAAGTCATAAGAAAGACAATTTTTTTGATCAAAACTAAAATATCCTCGAAATCATTGAAGAAGAAGTACCTTATCAGACGAAAATATGCCTTATCTAATAAGAGACATTTAAATTTTTGTAATTGCATAAATGGGCGGCATTTTATTAAGAATTAATAGTTTTTTACATGGGCAAGAAATTCGCTTAATTTCTTCCCATTAAATACTAGTATTATAGAAAAGTACTTTGCGAAAAGAATCGGCAGTAGGACGGAATCGTGTTGACCACCGATTAGTTTTTTGACAATAACTCTTGCATCCTTCGACCGACTTCTTCGATCAAGAGCTCGTTGGAAAGCTTATCTGTTCCATAAGAAAAGTCATAAGAAAGACAATTTTTTTTTATCAAAACTAAAATATCCTCGAAATCATTGAAGAAGAAGCACCTTATCAGACGAATATATGCCTTATCTAATAAGAGACATTTAAATTTTTTTAATTGCATAAATGGGCGGCATTTTTTTCAGAATTAATAGTTTTTTACATGGACAAAAAATTCGTTTAATTTTTTCCCATTAAATACTAGAATTATAGAAAAGTACTTTGCGAAAAGAATCGGCAGTAGGACGGAAACGTGTTGACCACCGATTAGTTTTTTGCCAATAACTCTTGCATCCTTCGACCGACTTCTTCGATCAAGAGCTCGTTGGAAAGCTTATCTGTTCTTCTTTCAGATGGCATTTACATATTTTACGAAAAGTCATAAGAAAGACAATTTTTTTGATTAAAACTAAAATACCCTCGAAATCATTGAAGAAGAAGTACCTTATCAGACGAAAATATGCCTTATCTAATAAGAGACATTTAAATTTTTGTAATTGCATAAATGGGCGGCATTTTATTTAGAATTAATAGTTTTTTACATGGGCAAGAAATTCGCTTAATTTCTTCCCATTAAATACTAGAATTATAGAAAAGTACTTTGCGAAAAGAATCGGCAGTAGGACGGAATCGTGTTGACCACCGATTAGTTTTTTGCTGATAACTCTTGCATACTTCAACCGACTTCTTCGACTAAGAGCTCGATGGAAAGCTTATCTGTTCCTCTTTCAGATGACTTTAACATATTTTACGAAAAGTCGTAAGAAATAAAATTTTTTTGATCAAAACTAAAATATCCTCGAAATCATTGAAGAAGAAGTACCTTATCAGACGAAAATATGCCTTATCTAATAAGAGACATTTAAATTTTTTTAATTGCATAAATGGGCGGCATTTTTTTCAGAATTAATAGTTTTTTACATGGACAAAAAATTCGTTTAATTTTTTCCCATTAAATACTAGAATTATAGAAAAGTACTTTGCGAAAAGAATCGGCAGTAGGACGGAAACGTGTTGACCACCGATTAGTTTTTTGCCAATAACTCTTGCATCCTTCGACCGACTTCTTCGATCAAGAGCTCGATGGAAAGTTCATCTGTTCCTCTTTCAGGTGACATTTACATATTTTACGAAAAGTCATAAGAAATAAAATGTTTTTTATCAAAACTAAAATATCCTCGAAATCATTGAAGAAGAAGTACCTTATCAGACGAAAATATTCCTTATTTAATAAGAGACATTTAAATTTTTTTAATTGCATAAATGGGCGGCATTTTATTCAGAATTAATAGTTTTTTACATGGACAAGAAATTCATTTAACTTTTTCCCATTAAATACTAGAATTATAGAAAAGTACTTTGCGAAAAGAATCGGCAGTAGGACGGAATCGTGTTGACCCCCGATTAGTATTTTGCTAATAACTCTTGCATCCTTTGACCGAATTCTTCGACTAAGAGCTCGATGGAAAGCTTATCTGTTCGTCTTTCAAATGGCATTAACATATTTTACGAAAAGTCATAAGAAATAAAATTTTTTTCAACAAAACTAAAATATCCTCGAAATCATTGAAGAAGAAGTACCTTATCAGACGAAAATATGCCTTATCTAATAAGAGACATTTAAATTTTTTTAATTGCATAAATGGGCGGCATTTTTTCAGAATTAATAGTTTTTTAGATGGACAAAAAATGCGATTAATTTTTTCCCATTATATACTAGAATTATAGAAAAGTACTTTGCGAAAAGAATCGGCAGTAGGACGGAATCGTGTTGTCCACCGATTAGTTTTTTGCTAATAACTCTTGCATCCTTCGACCGACTTTTTCGATCAAGAGCTCGATGGAAAGCTTATCTGTTCCATAAGAAAAGTCATAAGAAAGACAATTTGTTTGATCAAAACTAAAATATCCTCGAAATCATTGAAGAAGAAGTACCTTATCAGACGAAAATATGCCTTATCTAATAAAAGACATTTAAATTTTTTTAATTGCATAAATGGGCGGCATTTTTTCAGAATTAATAGTTTTCTACATGGACAAAAAATGCGATTAATTTTATCCCATTAAATACTAGAATTATAGAAAAGTACTTTGCGAAAAGAATCGGCAGTAGGACGGAATCGGGTTGACCCCCGATTAGTATTTTGCTAATAACTCTTGCATCCTTTGACCGACTTCTTCGATCAAGAGCTCGATGGAAATCTTGTCTGTTCCTCTTGCAGATGGCATTAACATATTTTACGAAAAGTCATAAGAAAGACAATGTTTTTTATTATAACTAAAATACCCTCGAAATCATTGAAGAAGAAGTACCTTATAAGACGAAAATATGCCTTATCTAATAAGAGACATTTAAATGTTTTTTAATTACATAAATGGGCGGCATTTTATTCAAAATTAATAGTTTTTTACATGGACAAAAAATTCGTTTAATTTTTTTCCATTAAATACTAGATTTATAGAAAAGTACTTTGCGAAAAGAATCGGCAGTAGGACGGAAACGTGTTGACCACCGATTAATTTTTTGCTAATAACTCTTGCATCCTTCAACCGACTTCTTCGATCAAGAGCTCGATGGAAAGCTTATCTGTTCCTCTTTCAAATGGAATTAACATTTTTTACGAAAAGTCATAAGAAAGACAATTTTTTTTATCAAAACTAAAATATCGTCGAAATCATTGAAGAAGAAGTACTTTATCAGACGAAAATATGCCTTATCTAATAAGAGACATTTAAATTTTTTTGATTGCATAAATGGGGGGCATTTTATTCAGAATTAATAGTTTTTTACATGGACAAGAAATTCGTTTAAGTTTTTCTCATTAAATACTAGAATTATAGAAAAGTACTTAGCGAAAAGAATCGGCAGTAGGACGGATTCGTGTTGACCCCCGATTAGGTTTTTGCTAATAACTCTTGCATCCTTCGACCGACTTCTTCGACTAAAAGCTCGATGGAAAGCTTATCTGTTCATCTTTCAGATGACTTTAACTTATTTTACGAAAAGTCATAAGAAAGACAATTTTTTTGATCGAAAGTAAAATATCTTCGAAATCATTGAAGAAGAAGTACCTTATCAGACGAAAATATGCCTTATCTAATAAGAGACATTTAAATTTTTTTAATTGCATAAATGGGCGGCATTTTTTCAGAATTAATAGTTTTTTACATGGACAAAAAATGCGATTAATTTTTTCCCATTAGATACTAGAATTATAGAAAAGTACATTGCGAAAACAATCGGCTGTAGGACGGAAACATGTTGACCACCGATTAGTTTTTTGCTAATAACTCTTGCATCCTTCGACCGACTTTTTCGATCAAGAGCTCGATGGAAAGCTTATCTGTTCCATAAGAAAAGTCATAAGAAAGACAATTTTTTTGATCAAAACTAAAATATCCTCGAAATCATTGAAGAAGACGTACCTTATCAGACGAAAATATGCCTTATCTAATAAGAGACATTTAAATTTTTTTAATTGCATAAATGGGCGGCATTTTATTCACAATTAATAGTTTTTTACATGGATAAAAAATTCGTTTAACTTTTTCCCATTAAATACTAGAATTATAGAAAAGTACTTTGCGAAAAGAATCGGCAGTAGGACGGAATCGTGTTGACCCCCGATTAGTTTTTTGCTAATAACTCTTGCATCCTTCGACCGACTTCTTCGACTAAGAGCTCGATGGAAAGCTTATCTGTTCCTCTTTCAAATGGCATTAACATATTTTACGAAAAGTAGTAAGAAATAAAATTTTTTTTATCAAAACTAAAATATCCTCGAAATCATTGAAGAAGAAGTAACTTATCAGACGAAAATATGCCTTATCTAATAAGAGACATTTAAATTTTTTTAATTGCATAAATGGGCGGCATTTTTTTCAGAATTAATAGTTTTTTACATGGACAAAAATTTCGTTTAATTTTTTTCCATTAAATACTAGAATTACAGAAAAGTACTTTGCGAAAAGAATCGGCAGTAGGACGGAAACGTGTTGACCACCGATAAGTTGTATGCTAATAACTTTTGCATCCTTCAACCGACTTCTTCGATCAAATGCTCGATGGAAAGCTTATCTGTTCCTCTTTCAAATGGCATTAACATTTTTTACGAAAAGTCATAAGAAAGACAATTTTTTTTATAAAAACTAAAATATCCTCGAAATCATTGAAGAAGAAGTACTTTATCAGACGAAAATATGCCTTATCTAATAAGAGACATTTAAATTTTTTTGATTGCATAAATGGGGGCATTTTATTCAGAATTAATAGTTTTTTACATGGACAAGAAATTCGTTTAACTTTTTCCCATTAAATACTAGAATTATAGAACAGTACTTTGCGAAAAGAATCGGCAGTAGGACGGAATCGTGTTGACCCCCGATTAGTTTTTTGCTAATAACTCTTGCATCCTTCGACCGACTTCTTCGACTAAGAGCTCGATGGAAAGCTTATCTGTTCCTCTTTCAAATGGCATTATCATATTTTACGAAAAGTCATAAGAAAGACAATTTTTTTTATCAAAACTAAAATATCCTCGAAATCATTGAAGAAGAAGTACCTTATAAGACGAAAATATGCCTTATCTAATGAGAGACATTTAAATTTTTTTAATTGCATAAATGGGCGGCATTTTATTCAGAATTATTGTTTTTTACATGGACTAGAAATTCGTTTAATTTTTTCCCATTAAATACTAGAATTATAGAAAAGTACTTTGCGAAAAGAATCGGCAGTACGTCGGAATCGTGTTGACCACCGATTAGTTTTTTGCTAATAACTCTTGCATCCTTCGACCGACTTTTGCGACTAAGAGCTCGATGAAAAGTTTATCTGTTCCTCTATCAGATGACTTTAACATATTTTACGAAAAGTCATAAGAAATAAAATTTTTTTGATCAAAACAAAAATATCGTCGAAATCATTGAAGAAGAAGTACCTCATCAGACGAAAATATTCCTTATCTAATAAGAGACATATAAATTTTTTTAATTGCATAAATGGGCGGCATTTTATTCAGAATTAATAGTTTTTTACATGGACAAGAAATTCGTTTAATTTTTTCCCATTAAATTTTAGAGTTATAGAAAAGTACTTTGCGAAAACAATCGGCAGTAGGACGGAAACGTGTTGACCACCGATTAGTTTTTTGCTAATAACTCTTGAATCCTCCGACCGACTTCTTCGATCAAGAGCTCGATGGAAATCTTATCTGTTCCTCTTTCAGATGGCATTAACATATTTTACGAAAAGTCATAAGAAAGACAATTTTTTTTATTATAACTAAAATATCCTCGAAATCATTGAAGAAGACGTACCTTATCAGACAATAATATGCCTTATCTAATAAGGGACATTTAAATTTTTTTAATTGCATAAATGGGCGGCATTTTATTCACAATTAATAGTTTTTTACATGGACAAGAAATTCGTTTAACTTTTTCCCATTAAATACTAGAATTATAGAAAAGTACTTTGCGAAAAGAATCGGCAGTAGGACGGAATCGTGTTGACCACCGATTAGTATTTTGCTAATAACTCTTGCATCCTTTGACCGACTTCTTCGACTAAGAGCTCGATGGAAAGGTTATCTGTTCCTCTTTCAGATGACTTTAACATATTTTACGAAAAGTCGTAAGAAATAAAATTTTTTTGATCAAAACTAAAATATCCTCGAAATCATTGAAGAAGAAGTACCTTATCAGACGAAAATATGCCTTATCTAATAAGAGACATTTAAATTTTTTTAATTGCATAAATGGGCGGCATTTTTTCAGAATTAATAGTTTTTTACATGGACAAAAAATGCGATTAATTTTTTCCCATTAAATACTAGAATTATAGAAAAGTACTTTGCGAAAAGAATCGGCAGTAGGACGGAATCGTGTTGACCACCGATTAGTATTTTGCTAATAACTTTTGCATCCTTTGACCGACTTCTTCGACTAAGAGCTCGATGGAAAGGTTATCTGTTCCTCTTTCAGATGACTTTAACATATTTTACGATAAGTCGTAAGAAATAAAATTTTTTTGATCAAAACTAAAATATCCTCGAAATCATTGAAGAAGAAGTACCTTATCAGACGAAAATATGCTTTTCTAATAAAAGACATTTAAATTTTTTTAATTGCATAAATGGGCGGCATTTTTTCAGAATTAATAGTTTTTTACATGGACAAAAAATGCGATTAATTTTTTCCCATTAAATACTAGAATTATAGAAAAGTACTTTGCGAAAAGAATCGGCAGTAGGACGGAAACGTGTTGACCACCGATTAGTTTTTTGCTAATAACTCTTGCATCCTTCGACCGACTTTTGCGACTAAGAGCTCGATGAAAAGTTTATCTGTTCCTCTTTCAGATGACTTTAACATATTTTACGAAAATTCATAAGAAATAAAATTTTTTTGATCAAAACTAAAATATCCTCGAAATCATTGAAGAAGAAGTACCTTATAAGACGAAAATATGCCTTTTCTAATGAGAGACATTTAAATTTTTTTAATTGCATAAATGGGCGGCATTTTATTCAGAATTATTAGTTTTTTACATGGACAAAAAATGCGATTAATTTTTTCCCATTAAATACTAGAATTATAGAAAAGTACTTTGCGAAAAGAATCGGCAGTAGGACGGAAACGTGTTGACCACCGATTAGTTTTTTGTTAATAACTCTTGCATCCTTCGACCGACTTCTTCGACTAAGAGCTCGATGGAAAGCTTATCTGTTCCTCTTTCAAATGGCATTAACATATTTTACGAAAAGTCATAAGAAAGACAATTTTTTTTATCAAAACTAAAATATCCTCGAAATCATTGAAGAAGAAGTACCTTATAAGACGAAAATATGCCTTATCTAATGAGAGACATTTAAATTTTTTTAATTGCATAAATGGGCGGCATTTTATTCAGAATTATTGTTTTTTACATGGACTAGAAATTCGTTTAATTTTTTCCCATTAAATACTAGAATTATAGAAAAGTACTTTGCGAAAAGAATCGGCAGTAGGACGGAATCGTGTTGACCACCGATTAGTTTTTTGCTAATAACTCTTGCATCCTTCGACCGACTTTTGCGACTAAGAGCTCGATGAAAAGTTTATCTGTTCCTCTTTCAGATGACTTTAACATATTTTACGAAAAGTCATAAGAAATAAAATTTTTTTGATCAAAACAAAAATATCCTCGAAATCATTGAAGAAGAAGTACCTCATCAGACGAAAATATTCCTTATCTAATAAGAGACATATAAATTTTTTTAATTGCATAAATGGGCGGCATTTTATTCAGAATTAATAGTTTTTTACATGGACAAAAAATTCGTTTAATTTTTTCCCATTAAATTTTAGAGTTATAGAAAAGTACTTTGCGAAAACAATCGGCAGTAGGACGGAAACGTGTTGACCACCGATTAGTTTTTTGCTAATAACTCTTGAATCCTCCGACCGACTTCTTCGATCAAGAGCTCGATGGAAATCTTATCAGTTCCTCTTTCAGATGGCATTAACATATTTTACGAAAAGTCATTAGAAAGACAATTTTTTTTATTATAACTAAAATATCCTCGAAATCATTGAAGAAGACGTACCTTATCAGACAATAATATGCCTTATCTAATAAGGGACATTTAAATTTTTTTAATTGCATAAATGGGCGGCATTTTATTCACAATTAATAGTTTTTTACATGGACAAGAAATTCGTTTAACTTTTTCCCATTAAATACTAGAATTATAGAAAAGTACTTTGCGAAAAGAATCGGCAGTAGGACGGAATCGTGTTGACCACCGATTAGTATTTTGCTAATAACTTTTGCATCCTTTGACCGACTTCTTCGACTAAGAGCTCGATGGAAAGGTTATCTGTTCCTCTTTTAGATGACTTTAACATATTTTACGATAAGTCGTAAGAAATAAAATTTTTTTGATCAAAACTAAAATATCCTCGAAATCATTGAAGAAGAAGTACCTTATCAGACGAAAATATGCCTTATCTAATAAGAGACATTTAAATTTTTTTAATTGCATAAATGGGCGGCATTTTTTCAGAATTAATAGTTTTTTACATGGACAAAAAATGCGATTAATTTTTTCCCATTAAATACTAGAATTATAGAAAAGTACTTTGCGAAAAGAATCGGCAGTAGGACGGAAACGCGTTGACCACCGATTAGTTTTTTGCTAATAACTCTTGCATCCTTCGACCGACTTTTGCGACTAAGAGCTCGATGAAAAGTTTATCTGTTCCTCTTTCAGATGACTTTAACATATTTTACGAAAATTCATAAGAAATAAAATTTTTTTGATCAAAACTAAAATATCCTCGAAATCATTGAAGAAGAAGTACCTTATAAGACGAAAATATGCCTTATCTAATGAGAGACATTTAAATTTTTTTAATTGCATAAATGGGCGGCATTTTATTCAGAATTATTAGTTTTTTACATGGACAAAAAATGCGATTAATTTTTTCCCATTAAATACTAGAATTATAGAAAAGTACTTTGCGAAAAGAATCGGCAGTAGGACGGAAACGTGTTGACCACCGATTAGTATTTTGCTAATAACTCTTGCATCCTTTGACCGACTTCTTCGACTAAGAGCTCGATGGAAAGGTTATCTGTTCCTCTTTCAGATGACTTTAACATATTTTACGAAAAGTCGTAAGAAATAAAATTTTTTTGATCAAAACTAAAATATCCTCGAAATCATTGAAGAAGAAGTACCTTGTAAGACGAAAATATGCCTTATCTAATAAGAGACATTTAAATTTTTTTAATTGCATAAATGGGCGGCATTTTTTCAGAATTAATAGTTTTTTACATGGACAAAAAATGCGATTAATTTTTTCCCATTAAATACTAGAATTATAGAAAAGTACTTTGCGAAAAGAATCGGCAGTAGGACGGAAACGTGTTGACCACCGATTAGTTTTTTGCTAATAACTCTTGCATCCTTCGACCGACTTCTTCGACTAAGAGCTCGATGGAAAGCTTATCTGTTCCTCTTTCAGATGACTTTAACATATTTTACGAAAAGTCGTAAGAAATAAAATTTTTTTGATCACAACTAAAATATCCTCGAAATCATTGAAGAAGAAGTACCTTATAAGACGAAAATATGCCTTATCTAATATGAGACATTAACAATTCTTTAATTGCATAAATTGGCGGCATTTTATTCAGAATTATTAGTTTTTTACATGGACTAGAAATTCGTTTAATTTTTTTCCATTAAATACTAGAATTATAGAAAAGTACTTTGCGAAAAGAATCGGCAGTAGGACGGAATCGTGTTGACCACCGATTAGTTTTTTGCTAATAACTCTTGCATCCTTCGACCGACTTCTTCGACTAAGAGCTCGATGGAAAGCTTATCTGTTCCTCTTTCAGATGACTTTAACATATTTTACGAAAAGTCGTAAGAAATAAAATTTTTTTGATCACAACTAAAATATCCTCGAAATCATTGAAGAAGAAGTACCTTGTAAGACGAAAATATGCCTTATCTAATAAGAGACATTTAAATTTTTTTAATTGCATAAATGGGCGGCATTTTTTCAGAATTAATAGTTTTTTACATGGACAAAAAATGCGATTAATTTTTTCCCATTAAATACTAGAATTATAGAAAAGTACTTTGCGAAAAGAATCGGCAGTAGGACGGAAACGTGTTGACCACCGATTAGTTTTTTGCTAATAACTCTTGCATCCTTCGACCGACTTCTTCGACTAAGAGCTCGATGGAAAGCTTATCTGTTCCTCTTTCAGATGACTTTAACATATTTTACGAAAAGTCGTAAGAAATAAAATTTTTTTGATCACAACTAAAATATCCTCGAAATCATTGAAGAAGAAGTACCTTATAAGACGAAAATATGCCTTATCTAATAAGAGACATTTACATTTTTTTAATTGCATAAATGGGCGGCATTTTTTCAGAATTAATAGTTTTTTACATGGACAAAAAATGCGATTAATTTTTTCCCATTAAATACTAGAATTATAGAAAAGTACTTTGCGAAAAGAATCGGCAGTAGGACGGAAACATGTTGACCACCGATTAGTTTTTTGCTAATAACTCTTGCATCCTTTGACCGAATTCTTCGACTAAGAGCTCGATGGAAAGGTTATCTGTTCCTCTTTCAAATGGAATTAACATTTTTTACGAAAAGTCATAAGAAAGACAATTTTTTTTATCAAAACTAAAATATCGTCGAAATCATTGAAGAATAAGTACTTTATCAGACGAAAATATGCCTTATCTAATAAGAGACATTTAAATTTTTTTGATTGCATAAATGGGGGGCATTTTATTCAGAATTAATAGTTTTTTACATGGACAAGAAATTCGTTTAAGTTTTTCTCATAAATACTAGAATTATAAAAAAGTACTTAGCGAAAAGAATCGGCAGTAGGACGGATTCGTGTTGACCCCCGATTAGGTTTTTGCTAATAACTCTTGCATCCTTCGACCGACTTCTTCGACTAAAAGCTCGATGGAAAGCTTATCTGTTCATCTTTCAGATGACTTTAACTTATTTTACGAAAAGTCGTAAGAAATAAAATTTTTTTGATCGAAAGTAAAATATCTTCGAAATCATTGAAGAAGAAGTACCTTATCAGACGAAAATATGCCTTATCTAATAAGAGACATTTAAATTTTTTTAATTGCATAAATGGGCGGCATTTTTTCAGTATTAATAGTTTTTTACATGGACAAAAAATGCGATTAATTTTTTCCCATTAGATACTAGAATTATAGAAAAGTACTTTGCGAAAAGAATCGGCAGTAGGACGGAATCGTGTTGACCCCCGATTAGTTTTTTGCTAATAACTCTTGCATCCTTCAACCGACTTCTTCGATCAAGAGCTCGATGGAAAGCTTATCTGTTCCATAAGAAAAGTCATAAGAAAGACAATTTTTTTGATCAAAACTAAAATATCCTCGAAATCATTGAAGAAGACGTACCTTATCAGACGAAAATATGCCTTATCTAATAAGAGACATTTAAATTTTTTTAATTGCATAAATGGGCGGCATTTTATTCACAATTAATAGTTTTTTACATGGATAAAAAATTCGTTTAATTTTTTCCCATTAAATACTAGAATTATAGAAAAGTACTTTGCGAAAAGAATCGGCAGTAGGACGGAATCGTGTTGACCCCCGATTAGTTTTTTGCTAATAACTCTTGCATCCTTCAACCGACTTCTTCGATCATGAGCTCGATGGAAAGCTTATCTGTTCCTCTTTCAAATGGCATTAACATTTTTTACGAAAAATCATAAGAAAGACAATTTTTTTTATAAAAACTAAAATATCCTCGAAATCATTGAAGAAGAAGTACTTTATCAGACGAAAATATGCCTTATCTAATAAGAGACATTTAAATTTTTTTGATTGCATAAATGGGGGCATTTTATTCAGAATTAATAGTTTTTTACATGGACAAGAAATTCGTTTAACTTTTTCCCATTAAATACTAGAATTATAGAACAGTACTTTGCGAAAAGAATCGGCAGTAGGACGGAATCGTGTTGACCCCCGATTAGTTTTTTGCTAATAACTCTTGCATCCTTCGACCGACTTCTTCGACTAAGAGCTCGATGGAAAGCTTATCTGTTCCTCTTTCAAATGGCATTAACATATTTTACGAAAAGTCATACGAAAGACAATTTTTTTTATCAAAACTAAAATATCCTCGAAATCATTGAAGAAGAAGTACCTTATAAGACGAAAATATGCCTTATCTAATGAGAGACATTTAAATTTTTTTAATTGCATAAATGGGCGGCATTTTATTCACAATTAATAGTTTTTTACATGGACAAGAAATTCGTTTAACTTTTTCCCATTAAATACTAGAATTATAGAAAAGTACTTTGCGAAAAGAATCGGCAGTAGGACGGAATCGTGTTGACCACCGATTAGTATTTTGCTAATAACTTTTGCATCCTTTGACCGACTTCTTCGACTAAGAGCTCGATGGAAAGGTTATCTGTTCCTCTTTCAGATGACTTTAACGTATTTTACGATAAGTCGTAAGAAATAAAATTTTTTTGATCAAAACTAAAATATCCTCGAAATCATTGAAGAAGAAGTACCTTATCAGACGAAAATATGCCTTATCTAATAAGAGACATATAAATTTTTTTAATTGCATAAATGGGCGGCATTTTTTCAGAATTAATAGTTTTTTACATGGACAAAAAATGCGATTAATTTTTTCCCATTAAATACTAGAATTATAGAAAAGTACTTTGCGAAAAGAATCGGCAGTAGGACGGAAACGTGTTGACCACCGATTAGTTTTTTGCTAATAACTCTTGCATCCTTCGCCCGACTTTTGCGACTAAGAGCTCGATGGAAAGCTTATCTGTTCCATAAGAAAAGTCATAAGAAAGACAATTTTTTTGATCAAAACTAAAATATCCTCGAAATCATTGAAGAAGAAGTACTTTATCAGACGAAAATATGCCTTATCTAATAAGAGACATTTAAATTTTTTTGATTGCATAAATGGGGGCATTTTATTCAGAATTAATAGTTTTTTACATGGACAAGAAATTCGTTTAACTTTTTCCCATTAAATACTAGAATTATAGAACAGTACTTTGCGAAAAGAATCGGCAGTAGGACGGAATCGTGTTGACCCCCGATTAGTTTTTTGCTAATAACTCTTGCATCCTTCGA
This sequence comes from Phortica okadai, assembly GCA_034638295.1. Lineage (NCBI taxonomy): Eukaryota > Metazoa > Arthropoda > Insecta > Diptera > Drosophilidae > Phortica > Phortica okadai. The sequence goes on along the minus strand of CM067850.1, from coordinate 23,421,766 downwards.
CCGACTTCTTCGACTAAGAGCTCGATGGAAAGCTTATCTGTTCCTCTTTCAAATGGCATTAACATATTTTACGAAAAGTCATACGAAAGACAATTTTTTTGATCAAAACTAAAATATCCTCGAAATCATTGAAGAAGAAGTACCTTATAAGACGAAAATATGCCTTATCTAATGAGAGACATTTAAATTTTTTTAATTGCATAAATGGGCGGCATTTTATTCACAATTAATAGTTTTTTACATGGACAAGAAATTCGTTTAACTTTTTCCCATTAAATACTAGAATTATAGAAAAGTACTTTGCGAAAAGAATCGGCAGTAGGACGGAATCGTGTTGACCACCGATTAGTATTTTGCTAATAACTTTTGCATCCTTTGACCGACTTCTTCGACTAAGAGCTCGATGGAAAGGTTATCTGTTCCTCTTTCAGATGACTTTAACGTATTTTACGATAAGTCGTAAGAAATAAAATTTTTTTGATCAAAACTAAAATATCCTCGAAATCATTGAAGAAGAAGTACCTTATCAGACGAAAATATGCCTTATCTAATAAGAGACATATAAATTTTTTTAATTGCATAAATGGGCGGCATTTTTTCAGAATTAATAGTTTTTTACATGGACAAAAAATGCGATTAATTTTTTCCCATTAAATACTAGAATTATAGAAAAGTACTTTGCGAAAAGAATCGGCAGTAGGACGGAAACGTGTTGACCACCGATTAGTTTTTTGCTAATAACTCTTGCATCCTTCGCCCGACTTTTGCGACTAAGAGCTCGATGAAAAGTTTATCTGTTCCTCTTTCAGATGACTTTAACATATTTTACGAAAATTCATAAGAAATAAAATTTTTTTGATCAAAACTAAAATATCCTCGAAATCATTGAAGAAGAAGTACCTTATAAGACGAAAATATGCCTTATCTAATGAGAGCATTTAAATTTTTTTAATTGCATAAATGGGCGGCATTTTATTCAGAATTATTAGTTTTTTACATGGACAAAAAATGCGATTAATTTTTTCCCATTAAATACTAGAATTATAGAAAAGTACTTTGCGAAAAGAATCGGCAGTAGGACGGAAACGTGTTGACCACCGATTAGTATTTTGCTAATAACTCTTGCATCCTTTGACCGACTTCTTCGACTAAGAGCTCGATGGAAAGGTTATCTGTTCCTCTTTCAGATGACTTTAACATATTTTACGAAAAGTCGTAAGAAATAAAATTTTTTTGATCAAAACTAAAATATCCTCGAAATCATTGAAGAAGAAGTACCTTATCAGACGAAAATATGCCTTATCTAATAAGAGACATTTAAATTTTTTTAATTGCATAAATGGGCTGCATTTTTTCAGAATTAATAGTTTTTTACATGGACAAAAAATGCGATTAATTTTTTCCCATTAAATACTAGAATTATAGAAAAGTACTTTGCGAAAAGAATCGGCAGTAGGACGGAATCGTGTTGACCACCGATTAGTATTTTGCTAATAACTTTTGCATCCTTTGACCGACTTCTTCGACTAAGAGCTCGATGGAAAGGTTATCTGTTCCTCTTTCAGATGACTTTAACGTATTTTACGATAAGTCGTAAGAAATAAAATTTTTTTGATCAAAACTAAAATATCCTCGAAATCATTGAAGAAGAAGTACCTTATCAGACGAAAATATGCCTTATCTAATAAGAGACATATAAATTTTTTTAATTGCATAAATGGGCGGCATTTTTTCAGAATTAATAGTTTTTTACATGGACAAAAAATGCGATTAATTTTTTCCCATTAAATACTAGAATTATAGAAAAGTACTTTGCGAAAAGAATCGGCAGTAGGACGGAAACGTGTTGACCACCGATTAGTTTTTTGCTAATAACTCTTGCATCCTTCGCCCGACTTTTGCGACTAAGAGCTCGATGGAAAGCTTATCTGTTCCATAAGAAAAGTCATAAGAAAGACAATTTTTTTGATCAAAACTAAAATATCCTCGAAATCATTGAAGAAGAAGTACTTTATCAGACGAAAATATGCCTTATCTAATAAGAGACATTTAAATTTTTTTGATTGCATAAATGGGGGCATTTTATTCAGAATTAATAGTTTTTTACATGGACAAGAAATTCGTTTAACTTTTTCCCATTAAATACTAGAATTATAGAACAGTACTTTGCGAAAAGAATCGGCAGTAGGACGGAATCGTGTTGACCCCCGATTAGTTTTTTGCTAATAACTCTTGCATCCTTCGACCGACTTCTTCGACTAAGAGCTCGATGGAAAGCTTATCTGTTCCTCTTTCAAATGGCATTAACATATTTTACGAAAAGTCATACGAAAGACAATTTTTTTTATCAAAACTAAAATATCCTCGAAATCATTGAAGAAGAAGTACCTTATAAGACGAAAATATGCCTTATCTAATGAGAGACATTTAAATTTTTTTAATTGCATAAATGGGCGGCATTTTATTCACAATTAATAGTTTTTTACATGGACAAGAAATTCGTTTAACTTTTTCCCATTAAATACTAGAATTATAGAAAAGTACTTTGCGAAAAGAATCGGCAGTAGGACGGAATCGTGTTGACCACCGATTAGTATTTTGCTAATAACTTTTGCATCCTTTGACCGACTTCTTCGACTAAGAGCTCGATGGAAAGGTTATCTGTTCCTCTTTCAGATGACTTTAACGTATTTTACGATAAGTCGTAAGAAATAAAATTTTTTTGATCAAAACTAAAATATCCTCGAAATCATTGAAGAAGAAGTACCTTATCAGACGAAAATATGCCTTATCTAATAAGAGACATATAAATTTTTTTAATTGCATAAATGGGCGGCATTTTTTCAGAATTAATAGTTTTTTACATGGACAAAAAATGCGATTAATTTTTTCCCATTAAATACTAGAATTATAGAAAAGTACTTTGCGAAAAGAATCGGCAGTAGGACGGAAACGTGTTGACCACCGATTAGTTTTTTGCTAATAACTCTTGCATCCTTCGCCCGACTTTTGCGACTAAGAGCTCGATGAAAAGTTTATCTGTTCCTCTTTCAGATGACTTTAACATATTTTACGAAAATTCATAAGAAATAAAATTTTTTTGATCAAAACTAAAATATCCTCGAAATCATTGAAGAAGAAGTACCTTATAAGACGAAAATATGCCTTATCTAATGAGAGCATTTAAATTTTTTTAATTGCATAAATGGGCGGCATTTTATTCAGAATTATTAGTTTTTTACATGGACAAAAAATGCGATTAATTTTTTCCCATTAAATACTAGAATTATAGAAAAGTACTTTGCGAAAAGAATCGGCAGTAGGACGGAAACGTGTTGACCACCGATTAGTATTTTGCTAATAACTCTTGCATCCTTTGACCGACTTCTTCGACTAAGAGCTCGATGGAAAGGTTATCTGTTCCTCTTTCAGATGACTTTAACATATTTTACGAAAAGTCGTAAGAAATAAAATTTTTTTGATCAAAACTAAAATATCCTCGAAATCATTGAAGAAGAAGTACCTTATCAGACGAAAATATGCCTTATCTAATAAGAGACATTTAAATTTTTTTAATTGCATAAATGGGCGGCATTTTTTCAGAATTAATAGTTTTTTACATGGACAAAAAATGCGATTAATTTTTTCCCATTAAATACTAGAATTATAGAAAAGTACTTTGCGAAAAGAATCGGCAGTAGGACGGAATCGTGTTGACCACCGATTAGTATTTTGCTAATAACTTTTGCATCCTTTGACCGACTTCTTCGACTAAGAGCTCGATGGAAAGGTTATCTGTTCCTCTTTCAGATGACTTTAACATATTTTACGAAAAGTCGTAAGAAATAAAATTTTTTTGATCAAAACTAAAATATCCTCGAAATAATTGAAGAAGAAGTACCTTATCAGACGAAAATATGCTTTTCTAATAAGAGACATTTAAATTTTTTTAATTGCATAAATGGGCGGCATTTTTTCAGAATTAATAGATTTTTACATCGACAAAAAATGCGATTAATTTTTTCCCATTAAATACTAGAATTATAGAAAAGTACTTTGCGAAAAGAATCGGCAGTAGGACGGAAACGTGTTGACCACCGATTAGTTTTTTGCTAATAACTCTTGCATCCTTCGACCGACTTTTGCGACTAAGAGCTCGATGAAAAGTTTATCTGTTCCTCTTTCAGATGACTTTAACATATTTTACGAAAATTCATAAGAAATAAAATTTTTTTGATCAAAACTAAAATATCCTCGAAATCATTGAAGAAGAAGTACCTTATAAGACGAAAATATGCCTTATCTAATGAGAGACATTTAAATTTTTTTAATTGCATAAATGGGCGGCATTTTATTCAGAATTATTAGTTTTTTACATGGACAAAAAATGCGATTAATTTTTTCCCATTAAATACTAGAATTATAGAAAAGTACTTTGCGAAAAGAATCGGCAGTATGACGGAAACGTGTTGACCACCGATTAGTTTTTTGTTAATAACTCTTGCATCCTTCGACCGACTTCTTCGACTAAGAGCTCGATGGAAAGCTTATCTGTTCCTCTTTCAAATGGCATTAACATATTTTACGAAAAGTCATAAGAAAGACAATTTTTTTTATCAAAACTAAAATATCCTCGAAATCATTGAAGAAGAAGTACCTTATAAGACGAAAATATGCCTTATCTAATGAGAGACGTTTACATTTTTTTAATTGCATAAATGGGCGGCATTTTATTCAGAATTATTGTTTTTTACATGGACTAGAAATTCGTTTAATTTTTTCCCATTAAATACTAGAATTATAGAAAAGTACTTTGCGAAAAGAATCGGCAGTAGGACGGAATCGTGTTGACCACCGATTAGTTTTTTGCTTATAACTCTTGCATCCTTCGACCGACTTTTGCGACTAAGAGCTCGATGAAAAGTTTATCTGTTCCTCTTTCAGATGACTTTAACATATTTTACGAAAAGTCATAAGAAATAAAATTTTTTTGATCAAAACAAAAATATCCTCGAAATCATTGAAGAAGAAGTACCTCATCAGACGAAAATATTCCTTATCTAATAAGAGACATATAAATTTTTTTAATTGCATAAATGGGCGGCATTTTATTCAGAATTAATAGTTTTTTACATGGACAAAAAATTCGTTTAATTTTTTCCCATTAAATTTTAGAGTTATAGAAAAGTACTTTGCGAAAACAATCGGCAGTAGGACGGAAACGTGTTGACCACCGATTAGTTTTTTGCTAATAACTCTTGAATCCTCCGACCGACTTCTTCGATCAAGAGCTCGATGGAAATCTTATCAGTTCCTCTTTCAGATGGCATTAACATATTTTACGAAAAGTCATAAGAAAGACAATTTTTTTTATTATAACTAAAATATCCTCGAAATCATTGAAGAAGACGTACCTTATCAGACAATAATATACCTTATCTAATAAGGGACATTTAAATTTTTTTAATTGCATAAATGGGCGGCATTTTATTCACAATTAATAGTTTTTTACATGGACAAGAAATTCGTTTAACTTTTTCCCATTAAATACTAGAATTATAGAAAAGTACTTTGCGAAAAGAATCGGCAGTAGGACGGAATCGTGTTGACCACCGATTAGTATTTTGCTAATAACTTTTGCATCCTTTGACCGACTTCTTCGACTAAGAGCTCGATGGAAAGGTTATCTGTTCCTCTTTTAGATGACTTTAACATATTTTACGATAAGTCGTAAGAAATAAAATTTTTTTGATCAAAACTAAAATATCCTCGAAATCATTGAAGAAGAAGTACCTTATCAGACGAAAATATGCCTTATCTAATAAGAGACATTTAAATTTTTTTAATTGCATAAATGGGCGGCATTTTTTCAGAATTAATAGTTTTTTACATGGACAAAAAATACGATTAATTTTTTCCCATTAAATACTAGAATTATAGAAAAGTACTTTGCGAAAAGAATCGGCAGTAGGACGGAAACGTGTTGACCACCGATTAGTTTTTTGCTAATAACTCTTGCATCCTTCGACCGACTTTTGCGACTAAGAGCTCGATGAAAAGTTTATCTGTTCCTCTGTCAGATGACTTTAACATATTTTACGAAAATTCATAAGAAATAAAATTTTTTTGATCAAAACTAAAATATCCTCGAAATCATTGAAGAAGAAGTACCTTATAAGACGAAAATATGCCTTATCTAATGAGAGACATTTAAATTTTTTTAATTGCATAAATGGGCGGCATTTTATTCAGAATTATTAGTTTTTTACATGGACAAAAAATGCGATTAATTTTTTCCCATTAAATACTAGAATTATAGAAAAGTACTTTGCGAAAAGAATCGGCAGTATGACGGAAACGTGTTGACCACCGATTAGTTTTTTGTTAATAACTCTTGCATCCTTTGACCGACTTCTTCGACTAAGAGCTCGATGGAAAGGTTATCTGTTCCTCTTTCAGATGACTTTAACATATTTTACGAAAAGTCGTAAGAAATAAAATTTTTTTGATCAAAACTAAAATATCCTCGAAATCATTGAAGAAGAAGTACCTTGTAAGACGAAAATATGCCTTATCTAATAAGAGACATTTAAATTTTTTTAATTGCATAAATGGGCGGCATTTTATTCAGAATTATTAGTTTTTTACATGGACTAGAAATTCGTTTAATTTTTTTCCATTAAATACTAGAATTATAGAAAAGTACTTTGCGAAAATAATCGGCAGTAGGACGGAATCGTGTTGACCACCGATTAGTTTTTTGCTAATAACTCTTGCATCCTTCGACAGACTTTTGCGACTAAGAGCTCGATGAAAAGTTTATCTGTTCCTCTTTCAGATGACTTTAACATATTTTACGAAAAGTCATAAAAAATAAAATTTTTTTGATCAAAACAAAAATATCCTCGAAATCATTGAAGAAGAAGTACCTTATCAGACGAAAATATTCCTTATCTAATAAGAGACATTTAAATTTTTATAATTGCATAAATGGGCGGCATTTTATTCAGAATTAATAGTTTTTTACATGGACAAAAAATTCGTTTAATTTTTTCCCATTAAATTTTAAAATTATAGAAAAGTACTTTGCGAAAACAATCGGCAGTAGGACGGAAACGTGTTGACCACCGATTAGTTTTTTGCTAATAACTCTTGAATCCTCCGACCGATTTCTTCGATCAAGAGCTCGATGAAAAGGTTATCTGTTCCTCTTTCAGATGACTTTAACATATTTTACGAAAAGTCGTAAGAAATAAATTTTTTTTGATCAAAACTAAAATATCCTCGAAATCATTGAAGAAGAAGTACCTTATCAGACGAAAATATGCCTTATCTAATAAGAGACATTTAAATTTTTTTAATTGCATAAATGGGCGGCATTTTTTCAGAATTAATAGTTTTTTACATGGACAAAAAATTCGTTTAATTTTTTCCCATTAAATTTTAAAATTATAGAAAAGTACTTTGCGAAAAGAATCGGCAGTAGGACGGAATCGTGTTGACCCCCGATTAGTATTTTGCTAATAACTCTTGCATCCTTTGACCGAATTCTTCGGCTAAGAGCTCGATGGAAAGGTTATCTGTTCCTCTTTCAGATGACTTTAACATATTTTACGAAAAGTCGTAAGAAATAAATTTTTTTTGATCAAAACTAAAATATCCTCGAAATCATTGAAGAAGAAGTACCTTATCAGACGAAAATATGCCTTATCTAATAAGAGACATTTAAATTTTTTTAATTGCATAAATGGGCGGCATTTTTTCAGAATTAATAGTTTTTTACATGGACAAAAAATGCGATTAATTTTTTCCCATTAAATACTAGAATTATAGAAAAGTACTTTGCGAAAAGAATCGGCAGTAGGACGGAAACGTGTTGACCACCGATTAGTTTTTTGCTAATAACTCTTGCATCCTTCGACCGACTTTTGCGACTAAGAGCTCGATGAAAAGTTTATCTGTTCCTCTTTCAGATGACTTTAACATATTTTACGAAAATTCATAAGAAATAAAATTTTTTTGATCAAAACTAAAATATCCTCGAAATCATTGAAGAAGAAGTACCTTATAAGACGAAAATATGCCTTATCTAATGAGAGACATTTAAATTTTTTTAATTGCATAAATGGGCGGCATTTTATTCAGAATTATTAGTTTTTTACATGGACAAAAAATGCGATTAATTTTTTCCCATTAAATACTAGAATTATAGAAAAGTACTTTGCGAAAAGAATCGGCAGTATGACGGAAACGTGTTGACCACCGATTAGTTTTTTGTTAATAACTCTTGCATCCTTCGACCGACTTCTTCGACTAAGAGCTCGATGGAAAGCTTATCTGTTCCTCTTTCAAATGGCATTAACATATTTTACGAAAAGTCATAAGAAAGACAATTTTTTTTATCAAAACTAAAATATCCTCGAAATCATTGAAGAAGAAGTACCTTATAAGACGAAAATATGCCTTATCTAATGAGAGACGTTTACATTTTTTTAATTGCATAAATGGGCGGCATTTTATTCAGAATTATTGTTTTTTACATGGACTAGAAATTCGTTTAATTTTTTCCCATTAAATACTAGAATTATAGAAAAGTACTTTGCGAAAAGAATCGGCAGTAGGACGGAATCGTGTTGACCACCGATTAGTTTTTTGCTAATAACTCTTGCATCCTTCGACCGACTTTTGCGACTAAGAGCTCGATGAAAAGTTTATGTGTTCCTCTTTCAGATGACTTTAACATATTTTACGAAAAGTCATAAGAAATAAAATTTTTTTGATCAAAACAAAAATATCCTCGAAATCATTGAAGAAGAAGTACCTCATCAGACGAAAATATTCCTTATCTAATAAGAGACATATAAATTTTTTTAATTGCATAAATGGGCGGCATTTTATTCAGAATTAATAGTTTTTTACATGGACAAAAAATTCGTTTAATTTTTTCCCATTAAATTTTAGAGTTATAGAAAAGTACTTTGCGAAAACAATCGGCAGTAGGACGGAAACGTGTTGACCACCGATTAGTTTTTTGCTAATAACTCTTGAATCCTCCGACCGACTTCTTCGATCAAGAGCTCGATGGAAATCTTATCAGTTCCTCTTTCAGATGGCATTAACATATTTTACGAAAAGTCATAAGAAAGACAATTTTTTTTATTATAACTAAAATATCCTCGAAATCATTGAAGAAGACGTACCTTATCAGACAATAATATACCTTATCTAATAAGGGACATTTAAATTTTTTTAATTGCATAAATGGGCGGCATTTTATTCACAATTAATAGTTTTTTACATGGACAAGAAATTCGTTTAACTTTTTCCCATTAAATACTAGAATTATAGAAAAGTACTTTGCGAAAAGAATCGGCAGTAGGACGGAATCGTGTTGACCACCGATTAGTATTTTGCTAATAACTTTTGCATCCTTTGACCGACTTCTTCGACTAAGAGCTCGATGGAAAGGTTATCTGTTCCTCTTTTAGATGACTTTAACATATTTTACGATAAGTCGTAAGAAATAAAATTTTTTTGATCAAAACTAAAATATCCTCGAAATCATTGAAGAAGAAGTACCTTATCAGACGAAAATATGCCTTATCTAATAAGAGACATTTAAATTTTTTTAATTGCATAAATGGGCGGCATTTTTTCAGAATTAATAGTTTTTTACATGGACAAAAAATACGATTAATTTTTTCCCATTAAATACTAGAATTATAGAAAAGTACTTTGCGAAAAGAATCGGCAGTAGGACGGAAACGTGTTGACCACCGATTAGTTTTTTGCTAATAACTCTTGCATCCTTCGACCGACTTTTGCGACTAAGAGCTCGATGAAAAGTTTATCTGTTCCTCTGTCAGATGACTTTAACATATTTTACGAAAATTCATAAGAAATAAAATTTTTTTGATCAAAACTAAAATATCCTCGAAATCATTGAAGAAGAAGTACCTTATAAGACGAAAATATGCCTTATCTAATGAGAGACATTTAAATTTTTTTAATTGCATAAATGGGCGGCATTTTATTCAGAATTATTAGTTTTTTACATGGACAAAAAATGCGATTAATTTTTTCCCATTAAATACTAGAATTATAGAAAAGTACTTTGCGAAAAGAATCGGCAGTATGACGGAAACGTGTTGACCACCGATTAGTTTTTTGTTAATAACTCTTGCATCCTTTGACCGACTTCTTCGACTAAGAGCTCGATGGAAAGGTTATCTGTTCCTCTTTCAGATGACTTTAACATATTTTACGAAAAGTCGTAAGAAATAAAATTTTTTTGATCAAAACTAAAATATCCTCGAAATCATTGAAGAAGAAGTACCTTGTAAGACGAAAATATGCCTTATCTAATAAGAGACATTTAAATTTTTTTAATTGCATAAATGGGCGGCATTTTATTCAGAATTATTAGTTTTTTACATGGACTAAAAATTCGTTTAATTTTTTTCCATTAAATACTAGAATTATAGAAAAGTACTTTGCGAAAAGAATCGGCAGTAGGACGGAATCGTGTTGACCACCGATTAGTTTTTTGCTAATAACTCTTGCATCGTTCGACAGACTTTTGCGACTAAGAGCTCGATGAAAAGTTTATCTGTTCCTCTTTCAGATGACTTTAACATATTTTACGAAAAGTCATAAAAAATAAAATTTTTTTGATCAAAACAAAAATATCCTCGAAATCATTGAAGAAGAAGTACCTTATCAGACGAAAATATTCCTTATCTAATAAGAGACATTTAAATTTTTTTAATTGCATAAATGGGCGGCATTTTATTCAGAATTAATAGTTTTTTACATGGACAAAAAATTCGTTTAATTTTTTCCCATTAAATTTTAAAATTATAGAAAAGTACTTTGCGAAAACAATCGGCAGTAGGACGGAAACGTGTTGACCACCGATTAGTTTTTTGCTAATAACTCTTGAATCCTCCGACCGATTTCTTCGATCAAGAGCTCGATGAAAAGTTTATCTGTTCCTCTTTCAGATGACTTTAACATATTTTACGAAAAGTCATAAGAAATAAAATTTTTGTGATCAAAACTAAAATATCCTCGAAATCATTGAAGAAGACGTACCTTATCAGACGAAAATATGCCTTATCTAATAAGAGACATTTAAATTTTTTTAATTGCATAAATGGGCGGCATTTTATTCACAATTAATAGTTTTTTACATGGACAAGAAATTCGTTTAACTTTTTCCCATTAAATACTAGAATTATAGAAAAGTACTTTGCGAAAAGAATCGGCAGTAGGACGGAATCGTGTTGACCCCCGATTAGTATTTTGCTAATAACTCTTGCATCCTTTGACCGAATTCTTCGACTAAGAGCTCGATGGAAAGGTTATCTGTTCCTCTTTCAGATGACTTTAACATATTTTACGAAAAGTCGTAAGAAATAAATTTTTTTTGATCAAAACTAAAATATCCTCGAAATCATTGAAGAAGAAGTACCTTATCAGACGAAAATATGCCTTATCTAATAAGAGACATTTAAATTTTTTTAATTGCATAAATGGGCGGCATTTTATTCACAATTAATAGTTTTTTACATGGACAAGAAATTCGTTTAACTTTTTCCCATTAAATACTAGAATTATAGAAAAGTACTTTGCGAAAAGAATCGGCAGTAGGACGGAATCGTGTTGACCCCCGATTAGTATTTTGCTAATAACTCTTGCATCCTTTGACCGAATTCTTCGGCTAAGAGCTCGATGGAAAGGTTATCTGTTCCTCTTTCAGATGACTTTAACATATTTTACGAAAAGTCGTAAGAAATAAATTTTTTTTGATCAAAACTAAAATATCCTCGAAATCATTGAAGAAGAAGTACCTTATCAGACGAAAATATGCCTTATCTAATAAGAGACATTTAAATTTTTTTAATTGCATAAATGGGCGGCATTTTTTCAGAATTAATAGTTTTTTACATGGACAAAAAATGCGATTAATTTTTTCCCATTAAATACTAGAATTATAGAAAAGTACTTTGCGAAAAGAATCGGCAGTAGGACGGAAACGTGTTGACCACCGATTAGTTTTTTGCTAATAACTCTTGCATCCTTCGACCGACTTTTTCGATCAAGAGCTCGATGGAAAGCTTATCTGTTCCATAAGAAGTCATAAGAAAGACAATTTGTTTGATCAAAACTAAAATATCCTCGAAATCATTGAAGAAGAAGTACCTTATCAGACGAAAATATGCCTTATCTAATAAGAGACATTTAAATTTTTTTAATTGCATAAATGGGTGGCATTTTATTCAGAATTAATAGTATTTTACATAGACAAAAAATTCGTTTAATTTTTCCCCATTAAATACTAGAATTATAGAAAAGTACTTTGCGAAAAGAATCGGCAGTAGGACGGAATCGTGTTGACCCCCGATTAGTTTTTTGCTAATAACTCTTGCATCCTTCGACCGATTTCTTCGACTAAGAGCTCGATGGAAAGCTTATCTGTTCCTCTTTCAAATGGCATTAACATATTTTACGAAAATTCATAAGAAATAAAATTTTTTTGATCAAAACTAAAATATCCTCGAAATCATTGAAGAAGAAGTACCTTATAAGACGAAAATATGCCTTATCTAATGAGAGACATTTAAATTTTTTTAATTGCATAAATGGGCGGCATTTTATTCAGAATTATTAGTTTTTTACATGGACAAAAAATGCGATTAATTTTTTCCCATTAAATACTAGAATTATAGAAAAGTACTTTGCGAAAAGAATCGGCAGTAGGACGGAAACGTGTTGACCACCGATTAGTATTTTGCTAATAACTCTTGCATCCTTTGACCGACTTCTTCGACTAAGAGCTCGATGGAAAGGTTATCTGTTCCTCTTTCAGATGACTTTAACATATTTTACGAAAAGTCGTAAGAAATAAAATTTTTTTGATCAAAACTAAAATATCCTCGAAATCATTGAAGAAGAAGTACCTTGTAAGACGAAAATATGCCTTATCTAATAAGAGACATTTAAATTTTTTTAATTGCATAAATGGGCGGCATTTTATTCAGAATTATTAGTTTTTTACATGGACTAGAAATTCGTTTAATTTTTTTCCATTAAATACTAGAATTATAGAAAAGTACTTTGCGAAAATAATCGGCAGTAGGACGGAATCGTGTTGACCACCGATTAGTTTTTTTGCTAATAACTCTTGCATCCTTCGACAGACTTTTGCGACTAAGAGCTCGATGAAAAGTTTATCTGTTCCTCTTTCAGATGACTTTAACATATTTTACGAAAAGTCATAAAAAATAAAATTTTTTTGATCAAAACAAAAATATCCTCGAAATCATTGAAGAAGAAGTACCTTATCAGACGAAAATATTCCTTATCTAATAAGAGACATTTAAATTTTTATAATTGCATAAATGGGCGGCATTTTATTCAGAATTAATAGTTTTTTACATGGACAAAAAATTCGTTTAATTTTTTCCCATTAAATTTTAAAATTATAGAAAAGTACTTTGCGAAAACAATCGGCAGTAGGACGGAAACGTGTTGACCACCGATTAGTTTTTTGCTAATAACTCTTGCATCCTTTGACCGAATTCTTCGGCTAAGAGCTCGATGGAAAGGTTATCTGTTCCTCTTTCAGATGACTTTAACATATTTTACGAAAAGTCATAAGAAATAAAATTTTTGTGATCAAAACTAAAATATCCTCGAAATCATTGAAGAAGACGTACCTTATCAGACGAAAATATGCCTTATCTAATAAGAGACATTTAAATTTTTTTAATTGCATAAATGGGCGGCATTTTATTCACAATTAATAGTTTTTTACATGGACAAGAAATTCGTTTAACTTTTTCCCATTAAATACTAGAATTATAGAAAAGTACTTTGCGAAAAGAATCGGCAGTAGGACGGAATCGTGTTGACCCCCGATTAGTATTTTGCTAATAACTCTTGCATCCTTTGACCGAATTCTTCGACTAAGAGCTCGATGGAAAGGTTATCTGTTCCTCTTTCAGATGACTTTAACATATTTTACGAAAAGTCGTAAGAAATAAATTTTTTTTGATCAAAACTAAAATATCCTCGAAATCATTGAAGAAGAAGTACCTTATCAGACGAAAATATGCCTTATCTAATAAGAGACATTTAAATTTTTTTAATTGCATAAATGGGCGGCATTTTATTCACAATTAATAGTTTTTTACATGGACAAGAAATTCGTTTAACTTTTTCCCATTAAATACTAGAATTATAGAAAAGTACTTTGCGAAAAGAATCGGCAGTAGGACGGAATCGTGTTGACCCCCGATTAGTATTTTGCTAATAACTCCTGCATCCTTTGACCGAATTCTTCGGCTAAGAGCTCGATGGAAAGGTTATCTGTTCCTCTTTCAGATGACTTTAACATATTTTACGAAAAGTCGTAAGAAATAAATTTTTTTTGATCAAAACTAAAATATCCTCGAAATCATTGAAGAAGAAGTACCTTATCAGACGAAAATATGCCTTATCTAATAAGAGACATTTAAATTTTTTTAATTGCATAAATGGGCGGCATTTTTTCAGAATTAATAGTTTTTTACATGGACAAAAAATGCGATTAATTTTTTCCCATTAAATACTAGAATTATAGAAAAGTACTTTGCGAAAAGAATCGGCAGTAGGACGGAAACGTGTTGACCACCGATTAGTTTTTTGCTAATAACTCTTGCATCCTTCGACCGACTTTTTCGATCAAGAGCTCGATGGAAAGCTTATCTGTTCCATAAGAAGTCATAAGAAAGACAATTTGTTTGATCAAAACTAAAATATCCTCGAAATCATTGAAGAAGAAGTACCTTATCAGACGAAAATATGCCTTATCTAATAAGAGACATTTAAATTTTTTTAATTGCATAAATGGGTGGCATTTTATTCAGAATTAATAGTATTTTACATAGACAAAAAATTCGTTTAATTTTTCCCCATTAAATACTAGAATTATAGAAAAGTACTTTGCGAAAAGAATCGGCAGTAGGACGGAATCGTGTTGACCCCCGATTAGTTTTTTGCTAATAACTCTTGCATCCTTCGACCGATTTCTTCGACTAAGAGCTCGATGGAAAGCTTATCTGTTCCTCTTTCAGATGACTTTAACATATTTTACGAAAAGTCGTAAGAAATAAAAATTTTTTATCACAACTAAAATATCCTCGAAATCATTGAAGAAGAAGTACCTTATCAGACGAAAATATGCCTTATCTAATAAGAGACATTTAAATTTTTTTAATTGCATAAATGGGTGGCATTTTATTCAGAATTAATAGTATTTTACATAGACAAAAAATTCGTTTAATTTTTCCCCATTAAATACTAGAATTATAGAAAAGTACTTTGCGAAAAGAATCGGCAGTAGGACGGAATCGTGTTGACCCCCGATTAGTATTTTGCTAATAACTCTTGCATCCTTTGACCGAATTCTTCGGCTAAGAGCTCGATGGAAAGGTTATCTGTTCCTCTTTCAGATGACTTTAACATATTTTACGAAAAGTCGTAAGAAATAAATTTTTTTTGATCAAAACTAAAATATCCTCGAAATCATTGAAGAAGAAGTACCTTATAAGACGAAAATATGCCTTATCTAATGAGAGACATTTAAATTTTTTTAATTGCATAAATGGGCGGCATTTTATTGAGAATTATTAGTTTTTTACATGGACTAGAAATTCGTTTAATTTTTTCCCATTAAATACTAGAATTATAGAAAAGTACTTTGCGAAAAGAATCGGCAGTAGGACGGAATCGTGTTGACCCCCGATTAGTCTTTTGCTAATAACTCTTGCATCCTTCGACCGACTTCTTCGACTAAAAGCTCGATGGAAAGGTTATCTGTTCCTCTTTCAGATGACTTTAACTTATTTTACGAAAAGTCGTAAGAAATAAAATTTTTTTGATCAAAACTAAAATATCCTCGAAATCATTGAAGAAGAAGTACCTTATCAGACGAAAATATGCCTTATCTAATAAGAGACATTTAAATTTTTTTAATTGCATAAATGGGCGGCATTTTATTCAGAATTATTAGTTTTTTACATGGACAAGAAATTCGTTTAACTTTTTCCCATTAAATACTAGAATTATAGAAAAGTACTTTGCGAAAACAATCGGCAGTAGGACGGAAACGTGTTGACCACCGATTAGTTTTTTGCTAATAACTCTTGCATCCTTCGACCGACTTTTTCGATCAAGAGCTCGATGGAGAGCTTATCTGTTCCATAAGAAGTCATAAGAAAGACAATTTTTTTTATCAAAACTAAAATATCCTCGAAATCATTGAAGAAGAAGTACCTTATAAGACGAAAATATGCCTTATCTAATGAGAGACATTTAAATTTTTTTAATTGCATAAATGGGCGGCATTTTATTGAGAATTATTAGTTTTTTACATGGACTAGAAATTCGTTTAATTTTTTCCCATTAAATACTAGAATTATAGAAAAGTACTTTGCGAAAAGAATCGGCAGTAGGACGGAATCGTGTTGACCCCCGATTAGTCTTTTGCTAATAACTCTTGCATCCTTCGACCGACTTCTTCGACTAAAAGCTCGATGGAAAGGTTATCTGTTCCTCTTTCAGATGACTTTAACTTATTTTACGAAAAGTCGTAAGAAATAAAATTTTTTTGATCAAAACTAAAATATCCTCGAAATCATTGAAGAAGAAGTACCTTATCAGACGAAAATATGCCTTATCTAATAAGAGACATTTAAATTTTTTTAATTGCATAAATGGGCGGCATTTTATTCAGAATTATTAGTTTTTTACATGGACAAGAAATTCGTTTAACTTTTTCCCATTAAATACTAGAATTATAGAAATGTACTTTGCGAAAACAATCGGCAGTAGGACGGAAACGTGTTGACCACCGATTAGTTTTTTGCTAATAACTCTTGCATCCTTCGACCGACTTTTTCGATCAAGAGCTCGATGGAGAGCTTATCTGTTCCATAAGAAGTCATAAGAAAGACAATTTTTTTTATCAAAACTAAAATATCGTCGAAATCATTGAAGAAGAAGTACCTTATCAGACGAGAATATTCCTTATCTAATAAGAGACATTTAAATTTTTTTAATTGCATAAATGGGCGGCATTTTATTCAAAATTATTAGTGTTTTACATGGACAAAAAATTCGTTTAATTTTTTCCCATTAAATTTTAGAATTATAGAAAAGTACTTTGCGAAAACAATCGGCAGTAGGACGGAAACGTGTTGACCACCGATTAGTTTTTTGCTTATAACTCTTGCATCCTCCGTCCGACTTCTTCGATCAATAGCTCGATGGAAATCTTATCTGTTCCTCTTTCAGATGGCATTAACATATTTTACGAAAAGTCATAAGAAAGACAATTTTTTTTTATCAAAACTAAAATATCGTCGAAATCATTGAAGAAGAAGTACTTTATCAGACTAAAATATGCCTTATCTAATAAGAGACATTTAAATTTTTTTTTTGATTGCATAAATGGGGGGCATTTTATTCAGAATTAATAGTTTTTTACATGGACAAGAAATTCGTTTAACATTTTCCCATTAAATACTAGAATTATAGAAAAGTACTTTGCGAAAACAATCGGCAGTAGGACGGAAACGTGTTGACCACCGATTAGTTTTTTGCTAATAACTCTTGCATCCTTCGACCGACTTTTTCGATCAAGAGCTCGATGGAGAGATTATCTGTTCCATAAGAAGTCATAAGAAAGACAATTTTTTTTATCAAAACTAAAATATCGTCGAAATCATTGAAGAAGAAGTACCTTATCAGACGAGAATATTCCTTATCTAATAAGAGACATTTAAATTTTTTTAATTGCATAAATGGGCGGCATTTTATTCAAAATTATTAGTTTTTTACATGGACAAAAAATTCGTTTAATTTTTTCCCATTAAATTTTAGAATTATAGAAAAGTACTTTGCGAAAAGAATCGGCAGTAGGACGGAATCGTGTTGACCCCCGATTAGTTTTTTGCTAATAACTCTTGAATCCTTCGACCGACTTCTTCGACTAAAAGCTCGATGGAAAGGTTATCTGTTCTTCTTTCAGATGAGTTTAACTTATTTTACGAAAAGTCGTAAGAAATAAAATTTTTTTTATCAAAACTAAAATATCCTCGAAATCATTGAAGAAGAAGTACCTCATCAGACGAAAATATTCCTTATCTAATAAGAGACATTTAAATTTTTTTAATTGCATAAATGGGCGGCATTTTATTCAGAATTAATAGTTTTTTACATGGACTAGAAATTCGTTTAATTTTTTCCCATTAAATACTAGAATTATAGAAAAGTACTTTGCGAAAAGAATCGGCAGTAGGACGGAATCGTGTTGACCACCGATTAGTTTTTTGCTAATAACTCTTGCATCCTTCGACCGACTTTTGCGACTAAGAGCTCGATGAAAAGTTTATCTGTTCCTCTTTCAGATGACTTTAACATATTTTACGAAAAGTCATAAGAAATAAAATTTTTTTGATCAAAACAAAAATATCCTCGAAATCATTGAAGAAGAAGTACCTCATCAGACGAAAATATTCCTTATCTAATAAGAGACATTTAAATTTTTTTAATTGCATAAATGGGCGGCATTTTATTCAGAATTAATAGTTTTTTACATGGACAAAAAATTCGTTTAATTTTTTCCCATTAAATTTTAGAGTTATAGAAAAGTACTTTGCGAAAACAATCGGCAGTAGGACGGAAACGTCCGATTAGTTTTTTGCTAATAACTCTTGAATCCTCCGACCGACTTCTTCGATCAACAGCTCGATGGAAATCTTATCTGTTCCTCTTTCAGATAGCATTAACATATTTTACGAAAAGTCATAAGAAAGACAATTTTTTTTATTATAACTAAAATATCCTCGAAATCATTGAAGAAGACGTACCTTATCAGACGAAAATATGCCTTATCTAATAAGGGACATTTAAATTTTTTTAATTGCATAAATGGGCGGCATTTTATTCACAATTAATAGTTTTTTACATGGACAAGAAATTCGTTTAACTTTTTCCCATTAAATACTAGATTTATAGAAAAGTACTTTGCGAAAAGAATCGGCAGTAGGACGGAATCGTGTTGACCCCCGATTAGTATTTTGCTAATAACTTTTGCATCCTTTGACCGACTTCTTCGACTAAGAGCTCGATGGAAAGGTTATTTGTTCCTCTTTCAGATGACTTTAACATATTTTACGAAAAGTCGTAAGAAATAAAATTTTTTTGATCAAAACTAAAATATCCTCGAAATCATTGAAGAAGAAGTACCTTATCAGACGAAAATATGCCTTATCTAATAAGAGACATTTAAATTTTTTTAATTGCATAAATGGGCGGCATTTTTTCAGAATTAATAGTTTTTTACATGGACAAAAAATGCGATTAATTTTTTCCCATTAAATACTAGAATTATAGAAAAGTACTTTGCGAAAAGAATCGGCAGTAGGACGGAAACGTGTTGACCACCGATTAGTTTTTTGCTAATAACTCTTGCATCCTTCGACCGACTTTTGCGACTAAGAGCTCGATGAAAAGTTTATCTGTTCCTCTTTCAGATGACTTTAACATATTTTACGAAAAGTCATAAGAAATAAAATTTTTTTGATCAAAACTAAAATATCCTCGAAATCATTGAAGAAGAAGTACCTCATAAGACGAAAATATGCCTTATCTAATGAGAGACATTTAAATTTTTTTAATTGCATAAATGGGCGGCATTTTATTCAGAATTAATAGTTTTTTACATGGACAAGAAATTCGTTTAACTTTTTCCCATTAAATACAAGAATTATAGAAAAGTACTTTGCGAAAATAATCGGCAGTAGGACGGAATCGTGTTGACCCCTGATTAGTATTTTGCTAATAACTCTTGCATCCTTTGACCGAATTCTTCGACTAAGAGCTCGATGGAAAGGTTATCTGTTCCTCTTTCAGATGACTTTAACATATTTTACGAAAAGTCGTAAAAAATAAAATTTTTTTGATCAAAACTAAAATATCCTCGAAATCATTGAAGAAGAAGTACCTTATCAGACGAAAATATGCCTTATCTAATAAGAGACATTTAAATTTTTTTAATTGCATAAATGGGCGGCATTTTTTCAGAATTAATAGTTTTTTACATGGACAAGAAATTCGTTTAACTTTTTCCCATTAAATACTAGAATTATAGAAAAGTACTTTGCGAAAAGAATCGGCAGTAGGACGGAAACGTGTTGACCACCGATTAGTTTTTTGCTAATAACTCTTGCATCCTTCGACCGACTTTTTCGATCAAGAGCTATATGGAAAGCTTATTTTGATCAAAACAAAAATCCTCGAAATCAGTGAAGAAGAAGTACCTTATCAGACGAAAATATTCCTTATCTAATAAGAGACATTTAAATTTTTTTAATTGCATAAATGGGCGGCATTTTATTCAAAATTATTAGTTTTTTACATGGACAAAAAATTCGTTTAATTTTTTTCCATTAAATTTTAGAATTATAGAAAAGTACTTTGCGAAAACAATCGGCAGTAGGACGGAAACGTGTTGACCACCGATTAGTTTTTTGCTAATAACTCTTGCATCCTCCGACCGACTTCTTCGATCAAGAGCTCGATGGAAATCTTATCTGTTCCTCTTTCAGATGGCATTAACATATTTTACGAAAAGTCATAAGAAAGACAATTTTTTTTATCAAAACTAAAAATCGTCGAAATCATTGAAGAAGAAGTACTTTATCAGACGAAAATATGCCTTATCTAATAAGAGACATTTAAATTTTTTTGATTGCATAAATGGGGGGCATTATATTCAGAATTAATAGTTTTTTACATGGACAAGAAATTCGTTTAACTTTTTCCCATTAAATACTAGAATTATAGAAAAGTACTTTGCGAAAAGAATCGGCAGTAGGACGGAATCGTGTTGACCCCCGATTAGTTTTTTTCTAATAACTCTTGAATCCTTCGACCGACTTCTTCGACTAAAAGCTCGATGGAAAGGTTATCTGTTCTTCTTTCAGATGACTTTAACTTATTTTACGAAAAGTCGTAAGAAATAAAATTTTTTTGATCAAAACTAAAATATCCTCGAAATCATTGAAGAAGACGTACCTTATCAGACGAAAATATGCCTTATCTAATAAGAGACATTTAAATTTTTTTAATTGCATAAATGGGCGGCATTTTATTCACAATTAATAGTTTTTTACATGGACAAGAAATTCGTTTAACTTTTTCCCATTAAATACTAGAATTATAGAAAAGTACTTTGCGAAAAGAATCGGCAGTAGGACGGAATCGTGTTGACCCCCATTAGTTTTTTGCTAATAACTCTTGCATCCTTCGACCGACTTTTTCGATCAAGAGCTATATGGAAAGCTTATTTTGATGAAAACAAAAATCCTCGAAATCAGTGAAGAAGAAGTACCTTATCAGACGAAAATATTCCTTATCTAATAAGAGACATTTAAATTTTTTAATTGCATAAATGGGCGGCATTTTTTCAGAATTAATAGTTTTTTACATGGACAAAAAATGCGATTAATTTTTTCCCATTAAATACTAGAATTATAGAAAAGTACATTGCGAAAACAATCGGCTGTAGGACGGAAACATGTTGACCACCGATTAGTTTTTTGCTAATAACTCTTGCATCCTTCGACCGACTTTTTCGATCAAGAGCTCGATGGAAAGCTTATCTGTTCCATAAGAAGTCATAAGAAAGACAATTTTTTTGATCAAAACTAAAATATCCTCGAAATCATTGAAGAAGACGTACCTTATCAGACGAAAATATGCCTTATCTAATAAGAGACATTTAAATTTTTTTAATTGCATAAATGGGCGGCATTTTATTCACAATTAATAGTTTTTTACATGGATAAAAAATTCGTTTAATTTTTTCCCATTAAATACTAGAATTATAGAAAAGTACTTTGCGAAAAGAATCGGCAGTAGGACGGAATCGTGTTGACCCCCGATTAGTTTTTTGCTAATAACTCTTGCATCCTTCGACCGACTTCTTCGACTAAGAGCTCGATGGAAAGCTTATCTGTCCCTCTTTCAAATGGCATTAACATATTTTACAAAAAGTCGTAAGAAATAAAATTTTTTTTATCAAAACTTAAATATCGTCGAAATCATTGAAGAAGAAGTAACTTATCAGACGAAAATATGCCTTATCTAATAAGAGACATTTAAATTTTTTTAATTGCATAAATGGGCGGCATTTTTTTCAGAATAAATAGTTTTTTACATGGACAAAAAATTCGTTTAATTTTTTTCCATTAAATACTAGAATTATGGAAAAGTACTTTGCGAAAAGAATCGGCAGTAGGACGGAAACGTGTTGACCACCGATTAATTTTTTGCTAATAACTCTTGCATCCTTCGACCGACTTCTTCGACTAAGAGCTCGATGGAAAGCTTATCTGTTCCTCTTTCAAATGGCATTAACATATTTTACGAAAAGTCGTAAGAAATAAAATTTTTTTTATCAAAACTAAAATATCGTTTAAGAAGAAGTAACTTATCAGACGAAAATATGCCTTATCTAATAAGAGACATTTAAATTTTTTTAATTGCATAAATGGGCGGCATTTTTTTCAGAATTAATAGTTTTTTACATGGACAAAAAATTCGTTTAATTTTTTTCCATTAAATACTAGAATTATAGAAAAGTACTTTGCGAAAAGAATCGGCAGTAGGACGGAAACGTGTTGACCACCGATTAATTTTTTGCTTATATATCTTGCATCCTTCAACCGACTTCTTCGATCAAGAGCTCGATGGAAAGCTTATCTGTTCTTCTTTCAAATGGCATTAACATATTTTACGAAAAGTCATAAGAAAGACAATTTTTTTTATCAAAACTAAAATATCCTCGAAATCATTGAAGAAGAAGTACCTTATAAGACGAAAATATGCCTTATCTAATGAGAGACATTTAAATTTTTTTGATTGCATAAATGGGGGGCATTTTATTCAGAATTAATAGTTTTTTACATGGACAAGAAATTCGTTTAACTTTTTCTCATTAAATACTAGAATTATAGAAAAGTACTTTGCGAAAAGAATCGGCAGTAGGACGGAATCGTGTTGACCACCGATTAGTTTTTTGCTAATAACTCTTGCATCCTTCGACCGACTTTTGCGACTAAGAGCTCGATGAAAAGTTTATCTGTTCCTCTTTCAGATGACTTTAACATATTTTACGAAAAGTCATAAGAAATAAAATTTTTGTGATCAAAACAAAAATATCCTCGAAATCATTGAAGAAAAAGTACCTTATCAGACGAAAATATTCCTTATCTAATAAGAGACATTTAAATCGGCAGTAGGACGGAAACGTGTTGACCACCGATTAATTTTTTGCTAATAACACTTGCATCCTTCAACCGACTTCTTCGATCAAGAGCTCGATGGAAAGCTTATCTGTTCCTCTTTCAAATGGCATTAACATATTTTACGAAAAGTCATAAGAAATAAAATTTTTTTGATCAAAACAAAAATATCCTCGAAATCATTGAAGAAGAAGTACCTTATCAGACGAAAATATTCCTTATCTAATAAGAGACATTTAAATTTTTTTAATTGCATAAATGGGCGGCATTTTATTCAGAATTATTAGTTTTTTACATGGACAAAAAATTCGTTTAATTTTTTCCCATTAAATTTTAGAATTATAGAAAAGTACTTTGCGAAAACAATCGGCAGTAGGACGGAAACGTGTTGACCACCGATTAGTTTTTTGCTAATAACTCTTGAATCCTCCGACCGACTTCTTCGACCAAGAGCTCGATGGAAATCTTATCTCTTCCTCTTTCAGATGGCATTAACATATTTTACGAAAAGTCATAAGAAAGACAATTTTTTTTATTATAACTAAAATATCCTCGAAATCATTGAAGAAGAAGTTCCTTATCGGACGAAAATATGCCTTATCTAATAAGAGACATTTAAATTTTTTTAATTGCATAAATGGGCGGCATTTTATTCAAAATTAATAGTTTTTTACATGGACAAAAAATTCGTTTAATTTTTTTCCATTAAATACTAGATTTATAGAAAAGTACTTTGCGAAAATAATCGGCAGTAGGACGGAAACGTGTTGACCACCGATTAATTTTTTGCTAATAACTCTTGCATCCTTCAACCGAATTCTTCGATCAAGAGCTCGGTGGAAAGCTTATCTGTTCCTCTTTCAAATGGAATTAACATATTTTACGAAAAGTCATAAGAAAGACAATTTTTTTTATCAAAACTAAAATATCGTCGAAATCATTGAAGAAGAAGTACTTTATCAGACGAAAATATGCCTTATCTAATAAGAGACATTTAAATTTTTTTTATTGCTAAATGGGGGGCATTTTATTCAGAATTAATAGTTTTTTACATGGACAAGAAATTCGTTTAACTTTTTCCCATTAAATACTAGAATTATAGAAAAGTACTTTGCGAAAAGAATCGGCAGTAGGACGGAAACGTGTTGACCACCGATTAGTATTTTGCTAATAACTCTTGCATCCTTCGACCGACTTCTTCGACTAAGAGCTCGATGGAAAGCTTATCTGTTCCTCTTTCAAATGGCATTAACATATTTTACGAAAAGTCGTAAGAAAGACAATTTTTTTTATGAAAACTAAAATATCCTCGAAATCATTGAAGAAGAAGTACTTTATTAGACGAAAATATGCCTTATCTAATAAGAGACATTTAAATTTTTTTGATTGCATAAATGGGGGGCATTTTATTCAGAATTAATAGTTTTTTACATGGACAAGAAATTCGTTTAACTTTTTCCCATTAAATACTAGAATTATAGAAAAGTACTTTGCGAAAAGAATCGGCAGTAGGACGGAATCGTGTTGACCCCCGATTAGTTTTTTGCTAATAACTCTTGCATCCTTCGACCGACTTCTTCGACTAAAAGCTCGATGGAAAGGTTATCTGTTCCTCTTTCAGATGACTTTAACATATTTTACGAAAAGTCGTAAGAAATAAAATTTTTTTGATCAAAACTAAAATATCCTCGAAATCATTGAAGAAGAAGTACCTAATCAGACGAAAATATGCCTTATCTAATAAGAGACATTTAAATTTTTTTAATTGCATAAGTGGGCGGCATTTTTTCAGAATTAATAGTTTTTTACATGGTGAAAAAATGCGATTAATTTTTTCCCATTAAATACTAGAATTATAGAAAAGTACATTGCGAAAACAATCGGCTGTACGACGGAAACATGTTGACCACCGATTAGATTTTTGCTAATAACTCTTGCATCCTTCGACCGACTTTTTCGATCAAGAGCTCGATGGAAAGCTTATCTGTTCCATAAGAAAAGTCATAAGAAAGACAATTTGTTTGATCAAAACTAAAATATCCTAAAAATCATTGAAGAAGAAGTACCTTATCAGACGAAAATATGCCTTATCTAATGAGAGACATTTAAATTTTTTTAATTGCATAAGTGGGCGGCATTTTTTCAGAATTAATAGTTTTTTACATGGAGAAAAAATGCGATTAATTTTTTCCTATTAAATACTAGAATTATAGAAAAGTACATTGCGAAAACAATCGGCTGTACGACGGAAACATGTTGACACCCGATTAGTTTTTTGCTTATAACTCTTGCATCCTTCGACCGACTTCTTCGACTAAATGCTCGATGGAAAGCTTATCTGTTCCTCTTTCAAATGGCATTAACATATTTTACGAAAAGTCATAAGAAAGACGAGGTTTTTTATCAAAACTAAAATATCCTCGAAATCATTGAAGAAGAAGTACCTTATAAGACGAAAATATGCCTTATCTAATAAGAGACATTTAAATTTTTTTAATTGCATAAATGGGCGGCATTTTATTCAGAATTATTAGTTTTTTACATGGACTAGAAATTCGTTTAATTTTTTCCCATTAAACACTAGATTTATAGAAAAGTACTTTGCGAAAAGAATCGGCAGTAGGTCGGAATCGTGTTGAGCACCGATTAGTTTTTTGCTAATAACTCTTGCATCCTTCGACCGACTTCTTCGACTAAGAGCTCGATGGAAAGCTTATCTGTTCCTCTTTCAAATGGCATTAACATATTTTACGAAAAGTCGTAAGAAAGACAATTTTTTTGATCAAAACTAAAATATCGTCGAAATCATTGAAAAATAAGTAACTTATCAGACGAAAATATGCCTTATCTAATAAGAGACATTTAAATTTTTTTTAATTGCATAAATGGGCGGCATTTTATTCAAAATTAAAAGTTTTTTACATGGACAAGAAATTCGTTTAATTTTTTCCCATTAAATACTAGAATTATAGAAAAGTACTTTGCGAAAAGAATTGGCAGTACGACGGAAACGTGTTGACTACCGGTTAGTTTTTTGCTAATAACTCTTGCATCCTTTGACCGACTGCTTCGATCAAATGCTCGATGGAAAGCTTATATGTTCCTCTTTCAAATGGCATTAACATATTTTACGAAAAGTCATAAGAAAGACAATTTTTTTTTTCAAAACTAATATATCCTCGAAATCATTGAAGAAGAAATACCTTATCAGACGAAAATATGCCTTATCTAATAAGAGACAGTTAAATTTTTTTAATTGCATAAATGGGCGGCATTTTTTTCAGAATTAATAGTTTTTTACATGGACAAAAAATTCGTTTAATTTTTTCCCATTAAATACTAGAATTATAGAAAAGTACTTTGCGAAAAGAATCGGCACTAGGACGGAAACGTGTTGAACACCGATTAGTTTTTTGCCAATAACTCTTGCATCCTTCGACCGACTTCTTCGATCAAGAGCTCGTTGGAAAGCTTATCTGTTCCTCTTTCAGATGGCATTTACATATTTTACGAAAAGTCATAAGAAAGACAATTTTTTTGATCAAAACTAAAATATCCTCGAAATCATTGAAGAAGAAGTACCTTATCACACGAAAATATGCCTTATCTAATAAGAGACATTTAAATTTTTGTAATTGCATAAATGGGCTGCATTTTAATCAGAATTAATAGTTTTTTACATGGGCAAGAAATTCGCTTAATTTTTTCCCATTAAATACTAGAATTATAGAAAAGTACTTTGCGTAAAGAATCGGCAGTACGACGGAAACGTGTTGACCACCGATTAGTTTTTTGCTAATAACTCTTGCATCATTCGACAGACTGCTTCGATCAAGAGCTCGATGGAAAGCTTATCTGTTCCTCTTTCAAATGGCATTAACATATTTTACGAAAAGTCATAATATAGACAAGTTTTTTTTATCAAAACTAAAATATCCTCGAAATCATTGAAGAAGAAGTACTTTATCAGACGAAAATATGCCTTATCTAATAAGAGACATTTAAATTTTTTTAATTGCATAAATGGGCGGCATTTTATTCAGAATTATTAGTTTTTTACATGGACTAGAAATTCGTTAAATTTTTTCCAATTAAATACTAGAATTATAGAAAAGTACTTTGCGAAAAGAATCGGCAGTAGGACGGAATCGTGTTGACCCCCGATTAGTTTTTTGCTAATAACTCTTGCATCCTTCGACCGACTTCTTCGACTAAGAGCTCGATGGAAAGCTTATCTGTTCCTCTTTGAAATGGCATTAACATATTTTACGAAAAGTCGTAAGAAATAAAATTTTTTTGATCAAAACTAAAATATCCTAGAAATCATTGAAGAAGAAGTAACTTATCAGACGAAAATATGCCTTATCTAATAAGAGACATTTAAATTTTTTTTAATTGCATAAATGGGCGGCATTTTATTCAAAATTAATAGTTTTTTACATGGACAAGAAATTCGTTTAATTTTTTCCAATTAAATACTTGAATTATAGAAAAGTACTTTGCGAAAAGAAATAAAAAAGACAAATTTTTTTTTCAAAACTAATATATCCTCGAAATCATTGAAGAAGAAGTACCTTATCAGACGAAAATATGCCTTATCTAATAAGAGACAGTTAAATTTTTTTAATTGCATAAATGGGCGGCATTTTTTTCAGAATTAATAGTTTTTTACATGGACAAAAAATTCGTTTAATTTTTTGCCATTAAATACTAGAATTATAGAAAAGTACTTTGCGAAAAGAATCAACAGTAGGACGGAATCGTGTTGACCACCGATTAGTTTTCCTCAACCGACTTCTTCGACTAAGAGCTCGATGGAAAGCTTATCTGATCCTCTTTCAGATGACTTTAACATATTTTACAAAATCTCGTAAGAAAAAAGTTTTTTTTATCAAAACTAAAATATCTTCGAAATCATTGAAGAAGAAGTACCTTATTAGACGAAAATATGCCTTATCTAATAAGAGACATTTAAATTTTTTTAATTGCATAAATGGGCGGCATTTTTTTCAGAATTAATAGTTTTTTACATGGACAAAAAATTTGTTTAATTTTTTCCCATTAAATACTAGAATTATAGAAAAGTACTTTGCGAAAAGAATCGGCACTAGGACGGAAACGTGTTAACCACCGATTAGTTTTTTGACAATAACTGTTGCATCCTTCGACCGACTTCTTCGATCAAGAGCTCGTTGGAAAGCTTATCTGTTCCTCTTTCAGATGGCATTTACATATTTTACGAAAAGTCATAAGAAAGACAATTTTTTTGATCAAAACTAAAATATCCTCGAAATTATTCAAGAAGAAGTACCTTATCAGACGAAAATATGCCTTATCTAATAAGAGATATTTAAATTTTTTTAATTGCATAAATGGGCGGCATTTTATTCAGAATTAATAGTTTTTTACATGGGCAAGAAATTCGCTTAATTTTTTCCCATTAAATACTAGAATTATAGAAAAGTACTTTGCGAAAAGAATCGGCAGTACGACGGAAACGTGTTGACCACCGATAAGTTTTTCGCTAATAACTCTTGCATCATTCGACAGACTGCTTCGATCAAGAGCTCGATGGAAAGCTTATCTGTTCCTCTTTCAAATGGCATTAACATATTTTGCGAAAAGTCATAAGAAAGACAATTTTTTTTTCAAAACTAATATTTCCTCGAAATCATTGAAGAAGAAGTACCTTATCACACGAAAATATGCCTTATCTAATAAGAGACATTTAAATTTTTTTAATTGCATAAATGGGCGGCATTTTTTTCAGAATTAATAGTTTTTTACATGGACAAAAAATTCGTTTAATTTTTTCCCATTAAATACTAGAATTATAGAAAAGTACTTTGCGAAAAGAATCGGCACTAGGACGGAAACGTGTTGACCACCGATTAGTTTTTTGCTAATAACTCTTGCATCCTTCGACCGACTTCTTCGACTAAGAGCTCGATGGAAAGCTTATCTGATCCTCTTTCAGATGACTTTAACATATTTTACGAAAAGTCGTAAGAAATAAAATTTTTTTGATCAAAACTAAAATATCCTAAAAATTATTGAAGAAGATGTACCTCATCAGACGAAAATATGCCTTATCTAATAAGAGACATTTAAATTTTTTTAATTGCATAAATGGGCGGCATTTTATTCAGAATTAATAGTTTTTTACATGGGCAAGAAATTCGTTTAATTTTTTCCAATTAAATACTAGAATTATAGAAAAGTACTTTGCGAAAAGAATCGGCAGTAGGACGGAATCGTGTTGACCACCGATTAGTTTTTTGCTAATTACTCTTGCATCCTTCGACCGACTTCTTCGACTAAGAGTTCGATGGAAAGCTTATCTGTTCCTCTTTCAGATGATTTTAACATATCTTACGAAAAGTCGTAAGAAAGACAATTTTTTTTATCAAAACTAAAATATCCTCGAAATCATTGAAGAAGAAGTACCTTATCAGACGAAAATATGCCTTATCTAATAAGAGACATTTAAATTTTTTTAATTGCATAAATGGGCGGCATTCTATTCAGAAAAGAATCGGCAGTAGGACGGAAACGTGTTGACCACCGATTAGTTTTTTGCTAATAACTCTTTCATCCTTCGACCGACTTATTCGATCAAGAGCTCGATGGAAAGCTTATCTGTTCCTCTTTCAAATGGCATTAACTTATTTTACGAAAAGTCATAAGAAAGACAATTTTTTTTATCAAAACTAAAATATCCTCGAAATCATTGAAGAATAAGTAAGGACGCTATCTTTAGCAAGGCTGAAGCTATAATACTTTTCACGTTGTGTCACTATAAAAAAAACTAAATGAATAGTTTTCGTGCCTCCCTAACAACATAACTGTAAGGTTTCAAGTCAATTGGTTAAAAAACGAAAAAGTTTTCCATACAACTGTTCAAGTTTTGTGATAAGTGGGCGTAGCCATGCCCATTTTTGATCAAAATAGTTTTCATTCCTCCCTAAGAACATAACTGTAAAGTTTCAAGTCAATTGGTTAAAAAACAAAAAAGTTTTCCATACAAAGGGTCAAGTTAAGCTATAAGTGGGCGTGGCCACGCCCACTTTTGATCAAAATAGTTTTCAGTCCTCCCTAAGAGCATAACTGCAAAGTTTCAAGTCAATTGGTTAAGAAACAAAAAAGTTTTCCATACAACGGGTCAATTTTCGCTATAAGTGGGCGTGGCTACGCCTGGCTACGCCCACTTTTGGTCAAAATAGTTTTCATTCCTCTCTAAGAACATAACTGTAAAGTTTCAAGTCAATTGGTTAAAAAACAAAAAAGTTTTCCATACAACGGGTAAATTTTCGCTATAAGTGGGCGTGGCTACGCGTGGTTACGCCCACATTTGGTCTAAATAGATTTCATTCCTCCCTAAGAACATAACTTTAAAATTTCAAGTCAATTGGTTAAGAAACAAAAAAGTTTTCCATACAACGACGTGAATATTCCTTCTCTTCCTCTTCTTCATTTTGTATGGGAGCTACCAGTTCCAGATGTCCAATCTCAATGAAACTTTCAGGCATGTAGTCGGACCATGTAAAACTACTATGTTTAAAATTTCAGCACTCTATTGTACAAAACAAAAAAGTTTTCCATACAACGATTCAAGTTTTGTTCACTTTTCTTCTTCTTTTCGTATGGGAGCTACCTGTTCCAATAATCTGATCATGCTGGTTCCGACGAATGATTCATCGTAATAAATTCTAAGACTCTGTGCAAAGTTTCAGCTCGATAGCTACAGACAGACAGACAGACAGACGGACATGGCTAAATCAACTCGTCTTGTCGTCCTGATCAAGAATATATATACTTTATATAGTCGGAAATTAATATTTCGATCTGTTACAAACTCCGTGACAAAGTTAATATACTATTTCACATACGTGAAAAGTATACATATGCCTTATCTAATAAGAGACATTTAAATTTTTTTAATTGCATAAATGGGCGGCATTTTATTCAGAATTAATAGTTTTTTACATGGACAAGAAATTCGTTTAATTTTTTCCCATTAAATACTAGAATTATAGAAAAGTACTTTGCGAAAAGAATCGGCAGTAGGACGGAATCGTGTTGACCACCGATTAGTTTTTTGCTAATAACTCTTGCATCCTTCGACCGACTTCTTCGATCAAAAGCTCGATGGAAAGCTTATCTGTTCCTCTTTCAGATGGCATTAACATATTCTACGAAAAGTCATAAGAAAGAAATTTTTTTTTTTATCAAAACTAAAATATCCTCGAAATCATTGAAGAAGAAGTACCTTATAAGACGAAAATATGCCTTATCTAATAAGAGACATTTAAATTTTTTTAATTGCATAAATGGGCGGCATATTATTCAGAATTAATAGTTTTTTACATGGACAAGAAATTCATTTAATTTTTTCCCATTAAATACTTGATTTATAAAAAAGTAGTTTGCGAAAAGAATCGGCAGTAGGACGGAAACGTGTTGACCACCGATTAGTTTTTTGCTAATAACTCTTTCATCCTTCGACCGACTTATTCGATCAAGAGCTCGATGGAAAGATTATCTGTTCCTCTTTCAAATGGCATTAACTTATTTTACGAAAAGTCATAAGAAAGACAATTTTTTTTATCAAAACTAAAATATCCTCGAAATCATTGAAGAATAAGTAAGGACGCTATCTTTAGCAAGGCTGAAGCTATAATACTTTTCACGTTGTGTCACTATAAAAAAAACTAAATGAATAGTTTTCGTGCCTCCCTAACAACATAACTGTAAGGTTTCAAGTCAATTGGTTAAAAAACGAAAAAGTTTTCCATACAACTGTTCAAGTTTTGTGATAAGTGGGCGTAGCCATGCCCATTTTTGATCAAAATAGTTTTCATTCCTCCCTAAGAACATAACTGTAATGTTTCAAGTCAATTGGTTAAAACCCAAAAAGTTTTCCATACCACGGTTCAAGTTTCGGTATAAGTGGGGGTAGCCATGCCCACTTTTGGTCTAAATAGTTTTCATTCCTCCCTAAGAACATAACTGTAAAGTTTCAAGTCAATTGGTTAAAAAACAAAAAAGTTTTCCATACAACGGTTCAATTTTCGCAATAAGTGGGCGTTGCTACGCCCACTTTTGGTCAAAAAAGATTTCATTCCTCCCTAAGAACATAACTGTAAAGTTTCAAGTCAATTGGTTAAAAAACAAAAAAGTTTTCCATACAACGGGTCAATTTTTGCTATAAGTGGGCGTGGCTTTGTAAAACTACTATGTTTATAATTTCAGCACTCTATCGTACAAAACAAAAGAGTTTCCATACAACTATTCAAGTTTTGTTCACTTTTCTTCTTTTTTTCGTATGGGAGCTACCTGTTCCAATAATCTGATCATGCTGGTTCCGACGAATGATTCATCGTAATAAATTCTAAGACTCTGTGCAAAGTTTCAGCTCGATAGCTACAGACAGACAGACAGACAGACGGACATGGCTAAATCAACTCGTCTTGTCGTCCTGATCAAGAATATATATACTTTATATAGTCGGAAATTAATATTTCGATCTGTTACAAACCCCGTGATAAAGTTAGTATACTATTTCACATACGTGAAAAGTATAAATCTGCCTTATCTAATAAGAGACATTTAAATTTTTTTAATTGCATAAATGGGCGGCATTTTATTCAGAATTAATAGTTTTTTACATGGACAAGAAATTCGTTTAATTTTTTCCCATTAAATACTAGAATTATAGAAAAGTACTTTGCGAAAAGAATCGGCAGTAGGACGGAATCGTGTTGACCACCGATTAGTTTTTTGCTAATAACTCTTGCATCCTTCGACCGACTTCTTCGATCAAGAGCTCGATGGAAAGCTTATCTGTTCCTCTTTCAGATGACCTTAACATATTTTACGAAAAGTCATAAGAAAGACAATTTTTGTGATCAAAACTAAAATATCGTCGAAATCATTGAAGAAGAAGTACCTTATCAGACGAAAATATGCCTTATCTAATAAGTTAGGTTAGATTAGGTTGAACAGGCAGCTCAACAGAAGTCGAGAGCACCCAGTGACCATTAGGTCCATTGTGTTGCCTGACTTATAAACTGGAGGGATAGATGGGATTGGGTAGGGTTGCTGGGATAATGGATGGGAGAAGGGTCATACCGTTTTCTCCTGGTTCTAATGGCCAGTCCCATTGGGCTACGGCAGCCCGCGGAACCACCCAGTGGAATCCAGGAAGAGTGCCAGGTCCTCCAGGTGCGCGTTCGCTAGACTGCCAGTTCGTCAAATAAGGGTCTTCCCAAAAATTTGGTTCTCCTCCTCAGAAGTGCAGGGCAGTCGCAGAGAAGGTGTTGGACACTCTCAATCTCTTCTTCGTTTTCGCAGCTACGACAGTAGTCTTGTTGGGATACGCCGTACCGTTGGGCCATACGTCCAATGTAGCAGTGTCCCGTTAAGTCTCCTGTCAACATCCTTATCCTGTTCTTTGTTAAGTGTAGGAGCTCGGAAGTGCGCTTCGAATTGTATCTTGGCCATAATGCCTTGCACACCTCGCAGCCCAGTACTGCTGTCCAGTGTTCGGCAGCCACAGTCGTCATGGTACTGTCAAGTTCCGATAGGACGTACTGGATTGGCCTTTTGATATCTTTCACCACGAGACTTGTTGCTAACGCTGAACCGGATCTAGCGCACTCGTCAGCCGCCTCGTTACCAGGCACACTCATGTGGCCCGGTACCCAGACCAGTCTGATTGAGTGCGGTTGACACCGGTTCAGTGCCAAAACCGTGTCCCGGATGAGTTTACTCTTTACCTTGTTCGACGAGAGAGCTTTAAGCGCTGCTTGGCTATCAACGTAGATCGATACGTTCCTCGGGCTCTCACTGAAGGTGTGTAGCAATTTAGCCGCCTGCCAAACGGCGTAGATCTCCGCTTGGAACACGCTACAATAGTCAGGAAGACGAAAGGAGAGTTGAACCGAAGGGTCGTCAGAGTAGACCCCCGATCCAATTCCTTCCTTCGTCTTCAAGCCGTCTGTATAGATTGACAGCTCGTTCTGCCTCACGGCAGTTTCGAGTTGCCAATCTGCTCTATTAGGAAATTCGACAGTAATTTCGTCTTCCCATTTGAGATCTGAAACCCAGTAGTCGTTCTCATCTGCCACAGAGGTTCCTACTGAGCGTAGGATGGTACTGTGGCCCGTAACACAAGGCTTAAGAAGGCCCTGGGCTAGCAGTCTGACTGCACTTCTTGCTGCCACGTGCTTGATGGATACTCCAATTGGTTCCAGATTCAACATCACATCAAGCGCTGCCTGGGGGGTAGAACGAATGCATCCTGTTACTCCCAGGCAAGCGAGTCTTTGTACCTTACGAAGGTTGTTTAGATGGGAGTTGGTGTGACCCGCCTCCCACCAAACCAGCGCTCCATAAGTAAGTATAGGTCTGACGACTGCTGTGTAAAACCAATGAATGATATACGGTTGCAGTCCCCATCCTTTACCGAAAGTCTTTTTGCATACAAAAAAGGCCTGTAGTGCCTTTTTCATCCTCTCCTCCGAGTTCCTCCTCCAGGAGAATTGAGAGTCGAGGATTACTCCAAGGTACTTGGCGCCGTTTGAAAGCTCAAGCTCCGTTCCGCCCAGTGTCGGGAGTTTGAAGCTTGGGATCTTATATTTCCAGGTGAACAAAACCAGCTCGGTCTTTTGTCGGTTGGCCCCCAGACCGTTCTGCTTTGCCCATCGAAGAGTTAGGCTCAATGCGCCGTTTAGAAGCTCACTGATTAGAAGCAGGAATCTGCCTGTTACCATAAGCACCAGGTCGTCTGCATAGGCCGTCACTCTACATCCCCTATTTTCCAGTTTTGGGAGAAGATCATTAAGGACAAGGTTCCACAGCAAGGGAGATATGACCCCCTCTTGCGGAGTTCCCCTGACCACCTTTCTTCTAATTGTCGAGTTGCAGAGTTGGGCGTTTATCACTCTGTGGCAGAGCATGTTGCTAAGCCATCGAGTGATTGTCGGGTGTGAGCCAATTTTGACAAGTGCAGTCGTTATGGACTCGATCCTGACATTGTTGAAGGCTCCTTCTATATCCAGAAAAGCCGCCAACGTAAACTCCTTTCTCCGCAATGTTTTTTCAATTGTGCTAACTACCTCGTGCAAAGCGGTCTCAACTGATCTACCCTTAAGATAGGCCTGTTGAGATCCGCTGAAAGTGTGAGGTGTCAGCTTACTTCTGAGATGCAGGTCCAGGAGTCGACGTGGACGGCTGATAGGACAGGATTTGATGACGGCCTTACATAGAGCTTCCGTGACGGTCATGGTCGATTTCTACAGTTTGTCCGGGTTGTCCAGCCTACCCACTGGGTGGTTTGGGAGTAACTCCTTGACAAGTTGAGAGAACTTGACCCAGTCAGTTCGTTTTGGGTTCCTGAAGGGGCGTTTGGCCTCTCTGAACCATTCTACTTCGAACACTATCCTGTAATGGTCCGATAAGAAACATTCCGTGGATACGTGCCAGTCTACAACAGAGAGAGAGTCACTGTTGGTCGCTAGGGTTATGTTAATAACCTCAGCACGGTTCTTATTGCGGAATGTGGGGTGGTCACCCCGGTTACACACATTAAGATTTGTGCACTTCATGAATTCACACAGCGATTCTCCTCTCACGTTAATATCCTTGCTTCCCCACATAGTGTGGTGAGCATTGGCATCACACCCCAGGATTAAGTCAGTGCCCTCCTCCTGCGCATGCCGAATAAGGGCTCGGACGCTCTCTGACGGTGGATCCCTCCCTTCATACGGTAGATATGCCGAGGCCAGGTATAGTTTGGGACCGTTCCTTCGCTCGCATAACACTACCGTCAGGTCGTTGTTGCTGTAACGGGAAGAGAAAAGAACATTAAGTCCGGTTCTTACCACGATACAGGTTCTGGACTTACCTACAGTTGTAGGGACAAGGAGATTGTAGCCGCGGGCACCTAAACCGCAAACCCTTTCACTCACCCCCCTTTCACTCACTCCCTTCCCCTGTCCATCCACCGTAGTAGGTCGATCGAGGGGACCCTTGAATGATGCAGATTAATCTGAACCACCTTAAGTCTCCCAGGTTGACCTATGATCTCGCCCGGCGCCTCCAGGAATGATTGCCCGAAGGAGTTGGCGTCTGGATTCCGGACCACTACTGATCCAGAGTACCTTGCCGTTTCCCTTGTCGCGGGCCAGCCCTCTCTTGATTGTCCAGTCCCCGGTGTCGCAGTCCGCGTTCTGGCTCTTGATCAATAAGAGGGTGGTTCGATCCTCCATAATTGGAGGTGGGATCCATTGGGGGGTGTGGCTGCGGCAGGTTTCGCTCGGCACTGAGCACTCGTACTGTGTGCGGCGGTCTGAGTGTTGCCAGGCGAGCCAGCAAGTCTCAGATACAATCGCAGGTTGTACTCATGCTTTTTGCGCAGTCTCTTTTCTCGACCGCTCAGCGAACCCGGGTCGCGACCCTCCAGTCCCTTAAGGAACTTTAGAGAGGTCTTGTACCCAGACAGCCGTTTGCGTTTGAGATCATCGTCTG
Source organism: Phortica okadai (assembly GCA_034638295.1). NCBI lineage: Eukaryota > Metazoa > Arthropoda > Insecta > Diptera > Drosophilidae > Phortica > Phortica okadai. The sequence continues at coordinate 23,384,879 of CM067850.1, read as the reverse complement.
CTATGATCTTTTTGGGTTGTCCCTGGACAACCGTCACTTCACCTTCATCTGTGCTCGATGACTCATCGCACTCGGGCGCATTCCATCACTGTGACCACTGGGGACACGCAGAGAGGATTGCTCCTCCCCGCGCCCACGGGTGGCAGCAGTCACACCTCCCACCGACGTTTGGGCTGACATCCCAGCCCGTGTTACTCCTCTGTTCTTCCGTCCCATCATTCGGGTAGTGCAGTTTATACTTGCTGCCAAGTACCTCTGACCATGGCTTCGGGCCCAAGACCCTCAGACTAGGTCTGAGAGACTTGGGTCCGTCACCTTTGCTAGACTCTGTAAGGTCCTGAGGACAGGCAAGAGATGCTAGCATCCCTCGGTTGCCCGAGACAATGCAGAATCTATTGCCCAGCCGGCACCCTCGGGGAGGGTTCAGTCAGAGGAGTTTTCGCCGACCGCCTTATCTAATAAGAGACATTTAAATTTTTTTAATTACATAAATGGGCGGCATTTTATTCAGAATTAATAGTTTTTTACATGGACAAGAAATTCGTTTAATTTTTTCCCATTAAATACTAGAATTATAGAAAAGTACTTTGCGAAAAGAATCGGCAGTAAGACGGAAACGTGTTGACCACCGATTATTTTTTTGCTTATAACTCTTGCATCCTTCGACCGACTTTTTCGACTAAGAGCTCGATGGAAAGCTAATCTGTTCCTCTTTCAGATGGCATTAACATATTTTACGAAAAGTCGTAAGAAATAAAATTTTTTTTATCAAAACTAAAATATCCTCGAAATCATTGAAGAAAAAGTACCTTATCAGACGAAAATATGCCTTATCTAATAAGAGACATTTACATTTTTTTAATTTCGTTAATGGGCGGCATTTTATTTAGATGAATAGTTTCTTACATGGACAAAATATTCGATTAATTTTTTCCCATTAAATACTAGAATCACAGAAAAGTACTTTGCGAAAAGAATCGGCAGTAGGACGGAATCGTGTTGACCACCGATTATTTTTTTGCTTATAACTCTTGCATCCTTCGACCGACTTTTTCGACTAAGAGCTCGATGGAAAGCTTCTCTGTTCCTCTTTCAGATGGCATTAACCTATTTTACGAAAAGTCGTAAGAAATAAAATTTTTTTGATCAAAACTAAAATATCCTCGAAATCATTGAAGAATAAGTACCTTATCAGACGAAAATATGCCTTATCTAATAAGAGACATTTACATATTTTTAATTTCGTTAATGCGCGGGATTTTATTTAGATAAATAGTTTCTTACATGGACAAAATATTCGATTAATTTTTTCCCATTAAATACTAGAATTATAGAAAAGTACTTTGCGAAAAGAATCGGCAGTAGGACGGAATCGTGTTGACCACCGATTAGTTTTTTGCTAATAACTCTTGCATCCTTCGACCGACTCCTTCGATCAAGAGTTCTATGGAAAGCTTATCTGTTCCTCTTTCAGATGACTTTAACATATTTTACGAAAAGTCGTAAGAAATAAAATTTTTTTGATCAAAACTAAAATATCCTCGAAATCATTGAAGAAGAAGTACCTTATCAGACGAAAATATGCCTTATCTAACAAGGACATTTAAATTTTTTTAATTACATAAATGGGCGGCATTTTTTTCAGAATTAATAGTTTTTTACATGGACAAAAAAGTCGTTTAATTTTTACCCATTAATTACTAGAGTTATAGGAAAGTACTTTGCGAAAAGACTCGGCAGTAGGACGGAATCGTTTTGACCACCGATTAGTTTTTTGCTAATAACTCTTGCATCCTTCGACCGACTTTTTCGATTAAGAGCTCGATGGAAAGCTTATCTGTTCCTCTTTCAGTTGGCATTAACATATTTTACAAAAAGTCGTAAGAAATAAAATTTTTTTGATCAAAACTAAAATATCCTCGAAATCATTGAAGAAGAAGTACCTTATCAGACGAAAATATGCCTTATCTAATAAGGACATTTAAATTTTTTTAATTACATAAATGGGCGGCATTTTTTTCAGAATTAATAGTTTTTTACATGGACAAAAAATTCGTTTAATTTTTACCCATTAATTACTAGAGTTATAGAAAAGTACTTTGCGAAAAGACTCGGCAGTAGGACGGAATCGTGTTGACCACCGATTAGTTTTTTGGTAATAACTCTTGCATCCTTCGACCGACTCCTTCGATCAAGAGTTCTATGGAAAGCTTATCTGTTCCTCTTTCAGATGACTTTAACATATTTTACGAAAAGTCGTAAGAAATAAAATTTTTTTGATCAAAACTAAAATATCCTCGAAATCATTGAAGAAGAAGTACCTTGTACGACGAAAATATGCCTTATCTAATAAGGACATTTAAATTTTTTTAATTACATAAATGGGCGGCATTTTTTTCAGAATTAATAGTTTTTTACATGGACAAGAAATTCGTTTAATTTTTACCCATTAAATACTAGAATTATAGAAAAGTACTTTGCGAAAAGACTCGGCAGTAGGACGGAATCGTTTTGACCACCGATTATTTTTTTGCTAATAACTCTTGCATCCTTCGACCAACTTCTTCGACTAAGAGCTCGATGGAAAGCTTATCTGTTCCTCTTTCAGATGGCATTAACATATTTTACGAAAAGTCGTAAGAAATAAAATTTTTTTGATCAAAACTAAAATAGTCTCGAAATCATTGAAGAATAAGTACCTTATCAGACGAAAATATGCCTTATCTAATAAGAGACATTTACATTTTTTTAATTTCGTTAATGGGCGGCATTTTATTTAGATAAATAGTTTCTTACATGGACAAAATATTCGATTAATTTTTTCCCATTAAATACTAGAATTATAGAAAAGTACTTTGCGAAAAGGATCGGCAGTAGGACGGAATCGTGTTGACCACCGATTAGTTTTTTGTTAATAACTCTTGCATCCTTCGACCGACTTCTTCGACTAAGAGCTCGATGAAAAGCTTATCTGTTCCTCTTTCAATTGGCATTAACATATTTTACAAAAAGTCGTAAGAAATAAAATTTTGTTGATCAAAACTAAAATATCCTCGAAATCATTGAAGAATAAGTACCTTATCAGACGAAAATATGCCTTATCTAATAAGAGACATTTAAATTTTTTTAATTGCGTTAATGGGCGGCATTTTATTTAGAATTAAAAATTTTTTACATGGACAAAAAATTCGATTAATTTTTTCCCATTAAATACTAGAATTATAGAAAAGTGTTTTGCGAAAAGAATCGGCAGTAGGACGGAATCGTGTTGACCACTGATTAGTTTTTTGTTAATAACTCTTGCATCCTTCGACCGACTTCTTCGACTAAGAGCTCGATGAAAAGCTTATCTGTTCCTCTTTCAATTGGCATTAACATATTTTACAAAAAGTCGTAAGAAATAAAATTTTGTTGATCAAAACTAAAATATCCTCGAAATCATTGAAGAAAAAGTACCTTATCAGACGAAAATATGCCTTATCTAATAAGAGACATTTAAATTTTTATACTTTTCACTTATGTGAAATAGTATAATAACTTTGTCACGGAGTTTGTAACAGATCGAAATATTAATTTCCGACTATATAAAGTATATATATTCTTGATCAGGACGACAAGACGAGTTGATTTAGCCATGTCCGTCTGTCCGTCTGTCTGTCTGTCGGTCTGTCTGTCTGTCTGTATGTATGCAAACTAGTCCCTCAGTTTTGAAGCTATCGAGCTGAAACTTTGCACAGAGTCTTAGAATTTATTACGATGAATCATTCGTCGGAACCAGCATGATCGGATTATTGGAACAGGTAGCTCCCATACGAAAAGAAGAAGAAAAGTGAGCAAAACTTGAATCGTTGTATGGAAAACTTTTTTGTTTTGTACAATAGAGTGCTGAAATTTTAAACATAGTAGTTTTACATGGTCCGACTACATGCCTGAAAGTTTCATTGAGATTGGACATCTGGAACTGGTAGCTCCCATACAAAATGAAGAAGAGGAACAGAAGGAATATTCACGTCGTTGTATGGAAAACTTTTTTGTTTCTTAACCAATTGACTTGAAATTTTAAAGTTATGTTCTTAGGGAGGAATGAAATCTATTTTGACCAAAAGTGGGCGTAACCACGCGTAGCCACGCCCACTTATAGCGAAAATTTACCCGTTGTATGGAAAACTTTTTTGTTTTTTAAGCAATTGACTTGAAACTTTACAGTTATGTTCTTAGAGAGGAATGAAAACTATTTTGACCAAAAGTGGGCGTAGCCAGGCGTAGCCACGCCCACTTATAGCGAAAATTGACCCGTTGTATGGAAAACTTTTTTGTTTTTTAACCAATTGACTTGAAACTTTGCAGTTATGCTCTTAGGGAGGAATGAAAACTATTTTGATCAAAAGTGGGCGTGGCCACGACCACTTATAGCTTAACTTGACCCTTTGTATGGAAAACTTTTTTGTTTTTTAACCAATTGACTTGAAACTTTACAGTTATGTTCTTAGGGAGGAATGAAAACTATTTTAACCAAAAGTGGGCGTAGCCACGCCTACTTATAGCGAAAATTGACCCGTTGTGTGGAAAACTTTTTTGTTTTTTAACCAATTGACTTGAAACTTTGCAGTTATGCTCTTAGGGAGGAATGAAAACTATTTTGATCAAAAGTGGGCGTAGCCACGCCTACTTATAGCAAAAATTGACCCGTTGTATGGAAAACGTTTTTGCTTTTTAACCAATTGACTTGAAACTTTGCAGTTATGCTCTTAGGGAGGAATGAAAACTATTTTGACCAAAAGTGGGCGTAGCCACGCCTACTTATAGCAAAAATTGACCCGTTGTATGGAAACCTTTTTTGTTTTTTAACCAATTGACTTGAAACTTTGCAGTTATGCTCTTAGGGAGGAATGAAAACTATTTTGATCTAAAGTGGGCGTGGCCACGCCCTTTTATAGCGAAAATTGACCCGTTGTATGGAAAACTTTTTTGCTTTTTAACCAAATGACGTGAAACTTTACAGGATTGTTCTTAGTGAATGAATGAAAACAGTTTTGACCAAAAGTGGGCGTGGCCACGCCCTTTTATAGCTAAACTTGACCCGTTGTATGGAAAACTTTTTTGTTTTTTAACCAATTGACTTGAAACCTTACAGTTATGTTCTTAGGGAGGAATGAAAACTATTTTATCCAAAAGTGGGCGTAGCCATGCCTACTTATAGCGAAAATTGACACGTTGTATGGAAACCTTTTTGTTTTTTAACCAATTGACTTGATACTTTACAGTTATGTTCTTAGGAAGGAATCAAAACTATTTTGACCAAAAGTGGGCGTGGCCACGCCCTTTTATAGCGAAAATTGACCCGTTGTATGGAAAACTTTTTTGCTTTTTAACCAACTGACTTGAAACTTTGCAGTTATGCTCTTAGGGAGGAATGAAAACTATTTTGACCAAAAGTGGGCATGGCCACGCCCACTTATCGCAAAACTTGAACCGTTGTATGGAAAACTGTTTTGTTTTTTAACCAATTGACTTGAAACTTTGCAGTTATGCTCTTAGGGAGGAATGAAAACTATTTTGATCAAAAGTGGGCGTGGCCACGACCACTTATAGCTTAACTTGACCCTTTGTATGGAAAACTTTTTTGTTTTTTAACCAATTGACTTGAAACTTTACAGTTATGTTCTTAGGGAGGAATGAAAACTATTTTAACCAAAAGTGGGCGTAGCCACGCCTACTTATAGCGAAAATTGACCCGTTGTATGGAAAACTTTTTTGTTTTTTAACCAATTGACTTGAAACTTTGCAGTTATGCTCTTAGGGAGGAATGAAAACTATTTTGATCAGAAATGGGCATGGCCACACCCACTTATAGCTTAACTTGACCCTTTGTATGGAAACCTTTTTGGTTTTTTAATCAATTGACTTGAAACTTTACAGTTATGTTCTTAGGGAGGAATGAAAACTATTTTGACGAAAAGTGGGCGTAGCCACGCCCTTTTATAGCGAAAATTGACCCTTTGTATGGAAAACTTTTTTGTTTTTTAACCAATTGACTTAAAACTTTACAGTTATGTTCCTAGAGAGGAATGAAAACTATTTTGAACAAAAATGGGCGTAGCCACGCCTACTTATAGCAAAAATTGACCCGTTGTATGGAAAACTTTTTTGGTTTTTAACCAATTGACTTGAAACTTTGCAGTTATGCTCTTAGGGAGGAATGGAAACTATTTTGACCAAAAGTAGGCGTAGCCAGGCGTAGCCACGCCCTCTTATAGCGAAAATTGACCCGTTGTATGGAAAACTTTTTTGTTTCTTAACCAATTGACTTGAAACTTTGCAGTTATGCTCTTAGGGAGGAATGAAAACTATTTTGATCAAAAGTGGGCGTAGCCACGCCCACTTATAGCTTAACTTGACCCTTTGTATGGAAAACTTTTTTGTTTTTCAACCAATTGACTTGAAACTTTACAGTTATGCTCTTAGGGAGGAATGAAAACTATTTTAATCAAAAGTGGGCGTAGCCACGCCTACTTATAGCGAAAATTGACCCATTGTATGGAAAACTTTTTTGCTTTTTAACCAATTGACTTGAAACTCTGCAGTTATGCTCTTAGGGAGGAATGAAAACTATTTTGACCAAAAGTGGGCGTAGCCACGCCTACTTATAGCAAAAATTGACCCGTTGTATGGAAACCTTTTTTGTTTTTTAACCAATTGACTTGAAACTTTGCAGTTATGCTCTTAGGGAGGAATGAAAACTATTTTGACCAAAAGTAGGCGTAGCCAGGCGTAGCCACGCCCTCTTATAGCGAAAATTGACCCGTTGTATGGAAAACTTTTTTGTTTCTTAACCAATTGACTTGAAACTTTACAGTTATGTTCTTAGAGAGGAATGAAAACTATTTTGATCAAAAGTGGGCGTGGCCACGCCCACTTATAGCTTAACTTGACCCTTTGTATGGAAAACTTCTTTGTTTTTTAGCCAATTGACTTGAAACTTTACAGTTATGTTCTTAGGGAGGAATGAAAACTATTTTAATCAAAAGTGGGCGTAGCCACGCCTACTTGTAGCGAAAATTGACCCGTTGTATGGAAAACTTTTTTGCTTTTTAACCAATTGACTTGAAACTCTGCAGTTATGCTCTTAGGGAGGAATGAAAACTATTTTGACCAAAAGTGGGCGTAGCCACGCCTACTTATAGCAAAAATTGACCCGTTGTATGGAAACCTTTTTTGTTTTTTAACCAATTGACTTGAAACTTTGCAGTTATGCTCTTAGGGAGGAATGAAAACTATTTTGATCAAAAGTGGGCGTGGCCACGCCCTTTTATAGCGAAAATTGACCCGTTGTATGGAAAACTTTTTTGCTTTTTAACCAACTGACGTGAAACTTTACAGGATTGTTCTTAGTGAATGAATGAAAACAGTTTTGACCAAAAGTGGGCGTGGCCACGCCCACTTATAGCTTAACTTGACCCTTTGTATGGAAAACTTTTTTGTTTTTTAACCAATTGACTTGAAACTTTACAGTTATGTTCTTAGGGAGGAATGAAAACTATTTTGACCAAATGTGGGCATGGCTACGCCCACTTATCGCAAAACTTGAACCGTTGTATGGAAAAATTTTTTGTTTTTTAACGAATTGACTTGAAACCTTACAGTTATGTTCTTAGGGAGGAACGAAAACTATTTTGATCAAAAGTGGGCATGGCTACGCCCACTTATCGCAAAACTTGAACCGTTATTGTACTTATAGCGAAAATTGACACGTTGTATGGAAAACTTTTTTGTTTTTTAACCAATTGACTTGAAACTTTACAGTTATGCTCTTAGGGAGGAACGAAAACTATTTTGATCAAAAGTGGGCATGGCCACGCCCACTTATAGCTTAACTTGACCCTTTGTATGGAAAACTTTTTTGTTTTTTAACCAATTGACTTGAAACTTTACAGTTATGCTCTTAGGGAGGAATGAAAACTATTTTGATCAAAAGTGGGCGTAGCCACGCCTACTTATAGCAAAAATTGACCCGTTGTATGGAAAACTTTTTTGCTTTTTAACCAATTGACTTGAAACTCTGCAGTTATGCTCTTAGGGAGGAATGAAAACTATTTTGACCAAAAGTGGGCGTAGCCACGCCTACTTATAGCAAAAATTGACCCGTTGTATGGAAACCTTTTTTGTTTTTTAACCAATTGACTTGAAACTTTGCAGTTATGCTCTTAGGGAGGAATGAAAACTATTTTGATCAAAAGTGGGCGTGGCCACGCCCTTTTATAGCGAAAATTGACCCGTTGTATGGAAAACTTTTTTGCTTTTTAACCAACTGACGTGAAACTTTACAGGATTGTTCTTAGTGAATGAATGAAAACAGTTTTGACCAAAAGTGGGCGTGGCCACGCCCACTTATAGCTTAACTTGACCCTTTGTATGGAAAACTTTTTTGTTTTTTAACCAATTGACTTGAAACCTTACAGTTATGTTCTTAGGGAGGAATGAAAACTATTTAACCAAAAGTGGGCGTAGCCACGCCTACTTATAGCGAAAATTGACACGTTGTATGGAAAACTTTTTTGTTTTTTAACCAATTGACTTAAAACTTTGCAGTTATGCTCTTAGGGAGGAATGAAAACTATTTTGATCAAAAGTGGGCATGGCCACGCCCACTTATAGCTTAACTTGACCCTTTGTATGGAAAACTTTTTTGTTTTTTAACCAATTGACTTGAAACTTTACAGTTATGTTCTTAGGGAGGAATGAAAACTATTTTGACCAAATGTGGGCATGGCTACGCCCACTTATCGCAAAACTTGAACCGTTGTATGGAAAAATTTTTTGTTTTTTAACGAATTGACTTGAAACTTTGCAGTTATGCTCTTAGGGAGGAACGAAAACTATTTTGATCAAAAGTGGGCATGGCTACGCCCACTTATCGCAAAACTTGAACCGTTATTGTACTTATAGCGAAAATTGACACGTTGTATGGAAAACTTTTTTGTTTTTTAACCAATTGACTTGAAACTTTACAGTTATGCTCTTAGGGAGGAACGAAAACTATTTTGATCAAAAGTGGGCATGGCCACGCCCACTTATAGCTTAACTTGACCCTTTGTATGGAAAACTTTTTTGTTTTTTAACAAATTGACTTGAAACTTTACAGTTATGCTCTTAGGGAGGAATGAAAACTATTTTGATCAAAAGTGGGCGTAGCCACGCCTACTTATAGCAAAAATTGACACGTTGTATGGAAAACTTTTTTGTTTTTTAACCAATTGACTTAAAACTTTGCAGTTATGCTCTTAGGGAGAAATGAAAACTATTTTGATCAAAAGTGGGCATGGCCACGCCCACTTATAGCTTAACTTGACCCTTTGTATGGAAAACTTTTTTGTTTTTTAACCAATTGACTTGAAACTTTACAGTTATGTTCTTAGGGAGGAATGAAAACTATTTTGACCAAATGTGGGCATGGCTACCCCACTTATCGCAAAACTTGAACCGTTGTATGGAAAAATTGTTTGTTTTTTAACGAATTGACTTGAAACTTTGCAGTTATGCTCTTAGGGAGGAACGAAAACTATTTTGATCAAAAGTGGGCATGGCCACGCCCACTTATAGCTTAACTTGACCCTTTGTATGGAAAACTTTTTTGTTTTTTAACCAATTGACTTGAAACTTTACAGTTATGCTCTTAGGGAGGAATGAAAACTATTTTGATCAAAAGTGGGCGTAGCCACGCGTACTTATAGCAAAAATTGACCCGTTGTATGGAAAACTTTTTTGCTTTTTAACCAATTGACTTGAAACTTTGCAGTTATGCTCTTAGGGAGGAATGAAAACTATTTTGACCAAATGTGGGCATGGCTACGCCCACTTATCGCAAAACTTGAACCGTTGTATGGAAAAATTTTTTGTTTTTTAACGAATTGACTTGAAACATTACAGTTATGTTGTTAGGGAGGCATCAAAACTATTCATTTAGTTTTTTTTATAGTGACACAAAGTGAAAAGTATTATAGCTTCAGCCTTGCGACTAAGAGCTCGATGAAAAGCTTATCTGTTCCTCTTTCAATTGGCATTAACATATTTTACAAAAAGTCGTAAGAAATAAAATTTTGTTGATCAAAACTAAAACATCCTCGAAATCATTGAAGAAGAAGTACCTTATCAGACGAAAATATGCCTTATCTAATAAAAGACATTTAAATTTTTTTAATTACATAAATGGGTGGCATTTTACTCAGAATTAATAGTTTTTTACATGGACAAGAAATTCGTTTAATTTTATCCCATTAAATACTAGAATTATAGAAAAGTACTTTGCGAAAAGACTCGGCAGTAGGACGGAATCGTGTTGACCACCGATTAGTTTTTTGCTAATAACTCTTGCATCCTTCGACCGACTTCTTCGACTAAGAGCTCGATAGAAAGCTTATCTGTTCCTCTTTCAGATGGCATTAACATATTTTACAAAAAGTCGTAAGAAATAAAATTTTTTTGATCAAAACTAAATTAGTCTCGAAATCATTGAAGAAGAAGTACCTTATCAGACGAAAATATGCCTTATCTAATAAGGACATTTAAATTTTTTTAATTACATAAATGGGCGGCATTTTTTTCAGAATTAATAGTTTTTTACATGGACAAAAAATTCGTTTAATTTTTACCCATTAATTACTAGAGTTATAGAAAAGTACTTTGCGAAAAGACTCGGCAGTAGGACGGAATCGTGTTGACCACCGATTAGTTTTTTGGTAATAACTCTTGCATCCTTCGACCGACTCCTTCGATCAAGAGTTCTATGGAAAGCTTATCTGTTCCTCTTTCAGATGACTTTAACATATTTTACGAAAAGTCGTAAGAAATAAAATTTTTTTGATCAAAACTAAAATATCCTCGAAATCATTGAAGAAGAAGTACCTTGTAAGACGAAAATATGCCTTATCTAATAAGGACATTTAAATTTTTTTAATTACATAAATGGGCGGCATTTTTTTCAGAATTAATAGTTTTTTACATGGACAAGAAATTCGTTTAATTTTTTCCCATTAAATACTAGAATTATAGAAAAGTACTTTGCGAAAAGACTCGGCAGTAGGACGGAATCGTTTTGACCACCGATTATTTTTTTGCTAATAACTCTTGCATCCTTCGACCAACTTCTTCGACTAAGAGCTCGATGGAAAGCTTATCTGTTCCTCTTTCAGATGGCGTTAACATATTTTACGAAAAGTCGTAAAAAATAAAATTTTTTTGATCAAAACTAAAATAGTCTCGAAATCATTGAAGAAGAAGTACCTTATCAGACGAAAATATGCCTTATCTAATAAGAGACATTTACATTTTTTTAATTTCGTTAATGGGCGGCATTTTATTTAGATAAATAGTTTCTTACATGGACAAAATATTCGATTAATTTTTTCCCATTAAATACTAGAATTATAGAAAAGTACTTTGCGAAAAGAATCGGCAGTAGGACGGAATCGTGTTGACCACCGATTAGTTTTTTGTTAATAGCTCTTGCATCCTTCGACCGACTTCTTCGACTAAGAGCTCGATGAAAAGCTTATCTGTTCCTCTTTCAATTGGCATTAACATATTTTACAAAAAGTCGTAAGAAATAAAATTTTGTTGATCAAAAGTAAAATATCCTCGAAATCATTGAAGAATAAGTACTTTATCAGACGAAAATATGCCTTATCTAATAAGAGACATTTAAATTTTTTTAATTGCGTTAATGGGCGGCATTTTATTTAGAATTAAAAATTTTTAACATGGACAAAAAATTCGATTAATTTTTTCCCATTAAATACTAGAATTATAGAAAAGTGTTTTGCGAAAAGAATCGGCAGTAGGACGGAATCGTGTTGACCACCGATTAGTTTTTTGTTAATAACTCTTGCATCCTTCGACCGACTTCTTCGACTAAGAGCTCGATGAAAAGCTTATCTGTTCCTCTTTCAATTGGCATTAACATATTTTACAAAAAGTCGTAAGAAATAAAATTTTGTTGATCAAAACTAAAATATCCTCGAAATCATTGAAGAAAAAGTACCTTATCAGACGAAAATATGCCTTATCTAATAAGAGACATTTAAATTTTTATACTTTTCACTTATGTGAAATAGTATAATAACTTTGTCACGGAGTTTGTAACAGATCGAAATATTAATTTCCGACTATATAAAGTATATATATTCTTGATCAGGACGACAAGACGAGTTGATTTAGCCATGTCCGTCTGTCTGTCTGTCGGTCTGTCTGTCTGTCTGTCTGTATGTATGCAAAATAGTCCCTCAGTTTTGAAGCTATCGAGCTGAAACTTTGCACAGAGTCTTAGAATTTATTACGATGAATCATTCGTCGGAACCAGCATGATCGGATTATTGGAACAGATAGCTCCCATACGAAAAGAAGAAGAAAAGTGAACAAAACTTGAATCGTTGTATGGAAAACTTTTTTGTTTTGTACAATAGAGTGCTGAAATTTTAAACATAGTAGTTTTACATGGTCCGACTACATGCCTGAAAGTTTCATTGAGATTGGACATCTGGAACTGGTAGCTCCCATACAAAATGAAGAAGAGGAACAGAAGGAATATTCACGTCGTTGTATGGAAAACTTTTTTGTTTCTTAACCAATTGACTTGAAATTTTAAAGTTATGTTCTTAGGGAGGAATGAAATCTATTTTGACCAATAGTGGGCGTAACCACGCGTAGCCACGCCCACTTATAGCGAAAATTTACCCGTTGTATGGAAAACTTTTTTGTTTTTTAAGCAATTGACTTGAAACTTTACAGTTATGTTCTTAGAGAGGAATGAAAACTATTTTGACCAAAAGTGGGCGTAGCCAGGCGTAGCCACGCCCACTTATAGCGAAAATTGACCCGTTGTATGGAAAACTTTTTTGTTTTTTAACCAATTGACTTGAAACTTTGCAGTTATGCTCTTAGGGAGGAATGAAAACTATTTTGATCAAAAGTGGGCGTGGCCACGACCACTTATAGCTTAACTTGACCCTTTGTATGGAAAACTTTTTTGTTTTTTAACCAATTGACTTGAAACTTTACAGTTATGTTCTTAGGGAGGAATGAAAACTATTTTAACCAAAAGTGGGCGTAGCCACGCCTACTTATAGCGAAAATTGACCCGTTGTATGGAAAACTTTTTTGTTTTTTAACCAATTGACTTGAAACTTTGCAGTTATGCTCTTAGGGAGGAATGAAAACTATTTTGATCAAAAGTGGGCATGGCCACACCCACTTATAGCTTAACTTGACCCTTTGTATGGAAACCTTTTTGGTTTTTTAATCAATTGACTTGAAACTTTACAGTTATGTTCTTAGAAAGGAATGAAAACTATTTTGACGAAAAGTGGGCGTAGCCACGCCCTTTTATAGCGAAAATTGACCCTTTGTATGGAAAACTTTTTTGTTTTTTAACCAATTGACTTAAAACTTTACAGTTATGTTCCTAGAGAGGAATGAAAACTATTTTGAACAAAAATGGGCGTAGCCACGCCTACTTATAGCAAAAATTGACCCGTTGTATGGAAAACTTTTTTGTTTTTTAACCAATTGACTTGAAACTTTGCAGTTATGCTCTTAGGGAGGAATGAAAACTATTTTGATCAAAAGTGGGCGTAGCCACGCCTACTTATAGCAAAAATTGACCCGTTGTATGGAAAACTTTTTTGCTTTTTAACCAATTGACTTGAAACTCTGCAGTTATGCTCTTAGGGAGGAATGAAAACTATTTTGACCAAAAGTGGGCGTAGCCACGCCTACTTATAGCAAAAATTTACCCGTTGTATGGAAACCTTTTTTGTTTTTTAACCAATTGACTTGAAACTTTGCAGTTATGCTCTTAGGGAGGAATGAAAACTATTTTGATCAAAAGTGGGCGTGGCCACGCCCTTTTATAGCGAAAATTGACCCGTTGTATGGAAAACTTTTTTGCTTTTTAACCAACTGACGTGAAACTTTACAGGATTGTTCTTAGTGAATGAATGAAAACAGTTTTGACCAAAAGTGGGCGTGGCCACGCCCACTTATAGCTTAACTTGACCCTTTGTATGGAAAACTTTTTTGTTTTTTAACCAATTGACTTGAAACTTTACAGTTATGTTCTTAGGGAGGAATGAAAACTATTTAACCAAAAGTGGGCGTAGCCACGCCTACTTATAGCGAAAATTGACACGTTGTATGGAAAACTTTTTTGTTTTTTAACCAATTGACTTAAAACTTTGCAGTTATGCTCTTAGGGAGGAATGAAAACTATTTTGATCAAAAGTGGGCATGGCCACGCCCACTTATAGCTTAACTTGACCCTTTGTATGGAAAACTTTTTTGTTTTTTAACCAATTGACTTGAAACTTTACAGTTATGTTCTTAGGGAGGAATGAAAACTATTTTGACCAAATGTGGGCATGGCTACGCCCACTTATCGCAAAACTTGAACCGTTGTATGGAAAAATTTTTTGTTTTTTAACGAATTGACTTGAAACTTTGCAGTTATGCTCTTAGGGAGGAACGAAAACTATTTTGATCAAAAGTGGGCATGGCTACGCCCACTTATCGCAAAACTTGAACCGTTATTGTACTTATAGCGAAAATTGACACGTTGTATGGAAAACTTTTTTGTTTTTTAACCAATTGACTTGAAACTTTACAGTTATGCTCTTAGGGAGGAACGAAAACTATTTTGATCAAAAGTGGGCATGGCCACGCCCACTTATAGCTTAACTTGACCCTTTGTATGGAAAACTTTTTTGTTTTTTAACCAATTGACTTGAAACTTTACAGTTATGCTCTTAGGGAGGAATGAAAACTATTTTGATCAAAAGTGGGCGTAGCCACGCGTACTTATAGCAAAAATTGACCCGTTGTATGGAAAACTTTTTTGCTTTTTAACCAATTGACTTGAAACTTTGCAGTTATGCTCTTAGGGAGGAATGAAAACTATTTTGACCAAATGTGGGCATGGCTACGCCCACTTATCGCAAAACTTGAACCGTTGTATGGAAAAATTTTTTGTTTTTTAACGAATTGACTTGAAACATTACAGTTATGTTGTTAGGGAGGCATCAAAACTATTCATTTAGTTTTTTTTATAGTGACACAAAGTGAAAAGTATTATAGCTTCAGCCTTGCGACTAAGAGCTCGATGAAAAGCTTATCTGTTCCTCTTTCAATTGGCATTAACATATTTTACAAAAAGTCGTAAGAAATAAAATTTTGTTGATCAAAACTAAAACATCCTCGAAATCATTGAAGAAGAAGTACCTTATCAGACGAAAATATGCCTTATCTAATAAAAGACATTTAAATTTTTTTAATTACATAAATGGGTGGCATTTTACTCAGAATTAATAGTTTTTTACATGGACAAGAAATTCGTTTAATTTTATCCCATTAAATACTAGAATTATAGAAAAGTACTTTGCGAAAAGACTCGGCAGTAGGACGGAATCGTGTTGACCACCGACTAGTTTTTTGCTAATAACTCTTGCATCCTTCGACCGACTTCTTCGACTAAGAGCTCGATAGAAAGCTTATCTGTTCCTCTTTCAGATGGCATTAACATATTTTACGAAAAGTCGTAAGAAATAAAATTTTTTTGATCAAAACTAAAACATCCTCGAAATCATTGAAGAAGAAGTACCTTATCAGACGAAAATATGCCTTATCTAATAAGAGACATTTAAATTTTTATACTTTTCACTTATGTGAAATAGTATATTAACTTTGTCACGGAGTTTGTAACAGATCGAAATATTAATTTCCGACTATATAAAGTATATATATTCTTGATCAGGACGACAAGACGAGTTGATTTAGCCATGTCCGTCTGTCCGTCTGTCTGTCTGTCTGTCTGTCGGTCTGTCTGTCTGTATGTATGCAAACTAGTCCCTCAGTTTTGAAGCTATCGAGCTGAAAGTTTGCACAGAGTCTTAGAATTTATTACGATGAATCATTCGTCGGAACCAGCATGATCGGATTATTGGAACAGGTAGCTCCCATACGAAAAGAAGAAGAAAAGTGAACAAAACTTGAATCGTTGTATGGAAAACTTTTTTGTTTTGTACAATAGAGTGCTGAAATTTTAAACATAGTAGTTTTACACGGTCCGACTACATGCCTGAAAGTTTCATTGAGATTGACCATCTGGAACTGGTAGCTCCCATACAAAATGAAGAAGAGGAAGACAAGCCATATTCACGTCGTTGTGTGGAAAACTTTTTTGTTTCTTAACCAATTGACTTGAAATTTTAAAGTTATGTTCTTAGGGAGGAATGAAATCTATTTTGACCAAATGTGGGCGTAACCACGCGTAGCCACGCCCACTTATAGCGAAAATTTACCCGTTGTATGGAAAACTTTTTTATTTTTTAACCAATTGACTTGAAACTTTACAGTTATGTTCTTAGAGAGGAATGAAAACTATTTTGACCAAAAGTGGGCGTAGCCAGGCGTAGCCACGCCCACTTATAGCGAAAATTGACCCGTTGTATGGAAAACTTTTTTGTTTCTTAACCAATTGACTTGAAACTTTGCAGTTATGCTCTTAGGGAGGAATGAAAACTATTTTGATCAAAAGTGGGCGTGGCCACGCCCACTTATAGCTTAACTTGACCCTTTGTATGGAAAACTTCTTTGTTTTTTAGCCAATTGACTTGAAACTTTACAGTTATGTTCTTAGGGAGGAATGAAAACTATTTTAATCAAAAGTGGGCGTAGCCACGCCTACTTATAGCGAAAATTGACCCGTTGTATGGAAAACTTTTTTGTTTTTTAACCAATTGACTTGAAACTTTGCAGTTATGCTCTTAGGGAGGAATGAAAACTATTTTGATCAAAAGTGGGCATGGCCACGCCCACTTATAGCTTAACTTGACCCTTTGTATGGAAAACTTTTTGGTTTTTTAATCAATTGACTTGAAACTTTACAGTTATGTTCTTAGGGAGGAATGAAAACTATTTTGACGAAAAGTGGGCGTAGCCACGCTCTTTTATAGCGAAAATTGACCCTTTGTATGGAAAACTTTTTTGTTTTTTAACCAATTGACTTGAAACTTTACAGTTATGTTCTTAGTGAGGAATAAAAACTATTTTGACCAAATGTGGGCATGGCTACGACCACTTATCGCAAAACTTGAACCGTTGTATGGAAAAATTTTTCGATTTTTAACGAATTGACTTGAAACATTACAGATATGTTGTTAGGGATGCATGAAAACTATTCATTTAGTTTTTTTTATTGTGACACAAAGTGAAAAGTATTATAGCTTCAGCCTTGCTGAAGATAGCGTCCTTACTGGTTTTAATTGCATAATTGAGCTGCATTTTTTTCAGAATTAATAGTTTTTTACATGGACAAAAAATTCGTTTAATTTTTTCCCATTAAATACTACAATTATAAAAAAGTACTTTGCGAAAAGAATCGGCAGTAGGACGGAAATAAGTTGACCACCGATTAGTTTTTTGCTAATAACTCTTGCATCCTTCGACCGACTTCTTCGATCAAGAGCTCGATGGAAAGCTTATCTGTTCCTCTTTCAGATGGCATTTACATATTTTACGAAAAGTCATAAGAAAGACAATTTTTTTGATCAAAACTAAAATATCCTCGAAATCATTGAAGAAGAAGTACCATATCAGACGAAAATATGCCTTATCTAATAAGGACATTTAAATTTTTTTTATTGTATAAATGGGCGGCATTTTTTTCAGAATTCCCATTAAATACTAGAATTATAGAAAAGTACTTTGCGAAAAGAATCGGCAGTAGGACGGAAACGTGTTGACCACCGATTAGTTTTTTGCTAATAACTCTTCCATCCTTCGACCGACTTCTTCGATCAAGAGCTCGATGGAAAGCTTATCTGTTCCTCTTTCAGATGACTTTAACATATTTTACAAAAAGTCGTAAGAAATAAAATTTTTTTGATCAAAACTAAAATATCCTCGAAATCATTGAAGAAGAAGTACCTTATCAGACGAAAATATGCTTTATCTAATAACAGACATTTAAATTTTTTTAATTACATAAATGGGCGGCATTTTATGCAGAAATAATAGTTTTTTACATGGACAAAAAATTCGTTTAATTTTTTCCCATTAAATACTAGAATTATAGAAAAGTACTTTGCGAAAAGAATCGGCAGTAGGACGGAAACGTGTTGAACACCGATTAGTTTTTTGTTAATAACTCTTGCATCCTTCGACAGACTTCTTCGACTAAGAGCTCGATAAAAAGCTTATCTGTTCCTCTTTCAATTGGTATTAAAGTATTTTACAAAAAGTCGTAAGAAAAAAAATTTTTTTGATCAAAATTAAAAAATCCTCGAAATCATTGAAGAAGAAGTACCTTATCAGACGAAAATATGCTTTTTCTAATAAGAGACATTTAAATTTTTTTAATTGCATAAATGGGCGGCATTTTATTCAGAATTTATAATTTTTTACATGGACAAAAAATTCGATTAATTTTTTCCCATCAAATACTAAAATTATAGAAAAGTACTTTGCGAAAAGAATCGGCAGTAGGACGGAAACGTGTTGACCACCGATTAGTTTTTTGTTAATAACTCTTGCATCCTTCGACCGACTTCTTCGACTAAGAGCTCGATAAAAAGCTTATCTGTTCCTCTTTCAATTGGCATTAACGTATTTTACAAAAAGTCGTAAGAAATAAAATTTTTTTGATCAAAACTAAAATATCCTCGAAATCATTGAAGAAGAAGTACCTTATCAGACGAAAATATGCCTTATCTAATAAGAGACATTTAAATTTTTTTAATTGCATAAATGGGCGGCATTTTATTCAGAATAAATAGTTTTTTACATGGACAAAAACTTAGTTTAATTTTTTCCCATTAAATACTAGAATTATAGAAAAGTACTTTGCGAAAAGAATCGGCAGTAGGACGGAATCGTGTTGACCACCGATTAGTTTTTTGCTAATAATTCTTGCATCCATCGACCGACTTCTTCGACTAAGAGTTCGATGAAAAGCTTATCTGTTCCTCTTTCAGATGACTTTAACATATTTTACAAAAAGTCGTAAGAAATAAAATTTTTTTGATCAAAACTAAAATATCCTCGAAATCATTGGAGAAGAAGTACCTTATCAGACGAAAATATGCCTTATCTAATAAGGACATTTAAATTTTTTTAATTGCATAAATGGGCGGCATTTTTTTCAGAATTAATAGTTTTTTACATGGACACAAAATTCGTTTAATTTTTTCCCATTAAATACTAGAGTTATAGAAAAGTACTTTGCGAAAAGAATCGGCAGTAGGACGGAAACGTGTTGACCACCGATTAGTTTTTTGCTAATATCTCTTGCATCCTTCGACCGACTTCTTCGATTAAGAGCTCGATGGAAAGTTTATCTGTTCCTCTTTCAGATGGCATTAACATGTTTTACAAAAAGTCGTAAGAAATAAAATTTTTTTGATCAAAACTAAAATATCCTCGAAATCATTGAAGAAGAAGTACCTTATCAGACGAAAATATGCCTTAGCTAATAAGAGACATTTAAATTTTTTTTAATTGCGTTAATGGGCGGCATTTTATTTAGAATTAAAATTTTTTTACATGGACAAAAAATTCGATTAATTTTTTCCCATTAAATACTAGAATTATAGAAAAGTACTTTGCGAAAAGAATCGGCAGTAGGACGGAATCGTGTTGACCACCGATTAGTTTTTTGCTAATAACTCTTGCATCCATCGACCGACTTCTTCGACTAAGAGTTCGATGAAAAGCTTATCTGTTCCTCTTTCAGATGACTTTAACATATTTTACAAAAAGTCGTAAGAAATAAAATTTTTTTGATCAAAACTAAAATATCCTCGAAATCATTGAAGAAGAACTACCTTATCAGACGAAAATATGCCTTATCTAATAAGGACATTTAAATTTTTTTAATTGCATAAATGGGCGGCATTTTTTTCAGAATTAATAGTTTTTTACATGGACACAAAATTCGTTTAATTTTTTCCATTAAATACTAGAGTTATAGAAAAGTACTTTGCGAAAAGAATCGGCAGTAGGACGGAAACGTGTTGACCACCGATTAGTTTTTTGCTAATAACTCTTGCATCCTTCGACCGACTTCTTCGATTAAGAGCTCGATGGAAAGTTTATCTGTTCCTCTTTCAGATGGCATTAACATATTTTACAAAAAGTCGTAAGAAATAAAATTTTTTTGATCAAAACTAAAATATCGTAAAATACCTTCGTTTCCCCTTAAAAAGTTGTTTTCTTAAAATTGCTGTATCTCCTAAACTATAATAGATACAATGCTGAAATTTTGTATGCAAACTCAGTAAACATACCTTTTTAAAACTGCATACCACAAACGCTGTGTGACAACGCAAAGACAAACAAGTTAAAATTTGGCATAAATTGCGCTTTGAACACTACTTTATCCTATTTGTAACAAAAACCGTACTTAACACTGCGAAAACTATTAAAGCTAGAGACTTGAAATTTGGAAGATAGTCTCGTGTGGTCGAACACTAGATGAAGTTTGAAGGAATTTTTGCCACGCCCATTCCTTCCCGCCCATCGAGCACAACAAAAGGTCATTTTTTTCTTAAAATTGCAGTATCTCCTAAAGTATAAAGAATACAATGCTGAAATTTTGTATGCAAACTCAGATAACATACCTTTTTAAAACTGCATACAAGAAGCTACCACTTTCCCCGCAAAGACCAACACACAAAAATTTTGCAGCAATGCTTTGTAACAAAACCCGTACTAAAGCGCCATCTAATGGCAACATTGCACTGTGAGCCCTGCCTCACTATTAGCAAATACACAAACCATATCGTGGTACACTGCTTTTGCTGTCGGCGAATGTTTAACGTGTTATCAACATAGGTGTGTGTACAGGGTATTATATAGTTGAGAATACTAAACTATACCGCCCTTACTGGTTTTAATTGCGTTAATGGGCGGCATTTTATTTAGAATTAAAAATTTTTTACATGGACATAAAATTCGTTTAATTTTTTCCCATTAAATACTAGAATTATAGAAAAGTACTTTGCGAAAAGATTCGGCAGAAGGACGGAAACGTGTTGACCACCGATAAGTTTTTTGCTAATAACTCTTGCATCCTTCGACCGACTTCTTCGACTAAGAGCTCGATGGAAAGCTTATCAGTTCCTCTTTTATATGGCATAAACATTTTTTAGGAAAAGTCATAAGAAATTCAATTATTTGGACCAAAACTAAAATATCCTCGAAATCATTGAAGAAGAAGTACCTTATCAGACGATAATATGCCTTATTTAATAAGAGACATTTACATTTTTTTAATTGCATAAATGGGCGGCATTTTATTCAGAATTAATAGTTTTTTACATGGACAAAAAATTCGTTAAATTTTTTCCCATTAAATACTAGAATTATAGAAAAGTACGTTGCGAAAAGAATCGGAAACGTGTTGACCACCGATTAGCTTTTTACTAATAACTCTTGCAGCCTTCGACTGACTTCTTCGACTAAGAGCCGGGTGGAAAGCCTATCTGTTCCTCTTTCAGATGGCATTACTATATTTTACGAAAAGTGGTAAGAAAACAAATTTATAGAAAAGTACTTTGCGAAGAGAATCGGCAGTGGGACGGAAACGTGTTGACCACCGATTAGTTTTTTGTTAATAGGTCTTGCATCCTTCGACCGAATTCTTCGACTAAGAGCTCGATGGAAGGCTCGATGGAAAGCTTATCTGTTCCTCTTTCAGATAGCATTAACATATTTCACGAAAAGTCATAAGAAATAAAATTTTTTTGATCAAAACTAAAATATCCTCGAAATCATTGAAGAAGAAGTACCTTATCAGACGAAAATATGCCTTATCTAATAAGAGGCATTTAAATTTTTTTAATTGCATAAATGGGCGGCATTTTATTCAGAATTAATAGTTATTTACATGGACAAAAAATTCGTTTAATTTTTTCCCATTAAATACTAGAATTATAGAAAAGTACTTTGCGAAAAGAATCGGCAGTAGGCCGGAAACGTGTTGACCACCAATTAGTTTTTGGCTAATAATTCTTGCATCCTTCGACCGATTTTTTCGCCTTAGAGCCGGGTGGAAAGCTAATCTGTTCCTCTTTCAGATGGCATTAACATATGTTACGAAAAGTGGTAAGAAATAAAACTTTTTTTGATCAAAACTAAAATATCGTCGAAATCATTGAAAAAGAAGTACCTTATCAGACGAAAATATGCCATATCTAATAAGAGACATTTAAATTTTTTTAATTGCATAAATGGGTGGCATTTTATTCAGAATAAATAGTTTGTTACATGGACAAAAAATTCGTTTAATTTTTTCCCATTAAATACTAGAATTATAGAAAAGTACTTTGCGAAAACCATCGGCAGTAGGACGGAAACGTGTTGACCACCGATAAGCTTTTGGCTAATAATTCTTGCATCCTTCGACCGATTTTTTCGCCTTAGAGCCGGGTGGAAAGCTAATCTGTTCCTCTTTCAGATGGCATTAACATATGTTACGAAAAGTGGTAAGAAATAAAACTTTTTTTGATCAAAACTAAAATATCGTCGAAATCATTGAAAAAGAAGTACCTTATCAGACGAAAATATGCCATATCTAATAAGAGACATTTAAATTTTTTTAATTGCATAAATGGAAGGCATTTTATTCAGAATTAATAGTTTTTTACATGGACAAAAAATTCGTTTAATTTTTTCCCATTAAATACTAGAATTATAGAAAAGTACTTTGAGAAAAGAATCGGCAGTAGGCCGGAAACGTGTTGACCACCAATTAGTTTTTGGCTAATAATTCTTGCATCCTTCGACCGATTTTTTCGCCTTAGAGCCGGGTGGAAAGCTTATCAGTTCCTCTTTTACCATATATGGCATAAACATTTTTTAGGAAAAGTCATAAGAAATTCAATTATTTGGACCAAAACTAAAATATCCTCGAAATCATTGAAGAAGAAGTACCTTATCAGACGATAATATGCCTTATTTAATAAGAGACATTTACATTTTTTTAATTGCATAAATGGGCGGCATTTTATTCAGAATTAATAGTTTTTTACATGGACAAAAAATTCGTTAAATTTTTTCCCATTAAATACTAGAATTATAGAAAAGTACGTTGCGAAAAGAATCGGAAACGTGTTGACCACCGATAAGTTTTTTGCTAATAACTCTTGCATCCTTCGACCGACTTCTTCGACTAAGAGCTCGATGGAAAGCTTATCAGTTCCTCTTCTATATGGCATTAACATATTTTACGAAAAGTCATAAGAAATGCAATTATTTGGACCAAAACTAAAATATCCTCGAAATCATTGAAGAAGAAGTACCTTATCAGACGATATATGCATAATCTAATAAGAGACATTTACATTTTTTTAATTGCATATATGGGTGGCATTTTATTCAGAATAAATAGTTTGTTACATGGACAAAAAATTCGTTTAATTTTTTCCCATTAAATACTAGAATTATAGAAAAGTACTTTGAGAAAAGAATCGGCAGTAGGCCGGAAACGTGTTGACCACCAATTAGTTTTTGGCTAATAATTCTTGCATCCTTCGACCGATTTTTTCGCCTTAGAGCCGGGTGGAAAGCTAATCTGTTCCTCTTTCAGATGGCATTAACATATGTTACGAAAAGTGGTAAGAAATAAAACTTTTTTTGATCAAAACTAAAATATCGTCGAAATCATTGAAAAAGAAGTACCTTATCAGACGAAAATATGCCATATCTAATAAGAGACATTTAAATTTTTTTAATTGCATAAATGGGTGGCATTTTATTCAGAATAAATAGTTTGTTACATGGACAAAAAATTCGTTTAATTTTTTCCCATTAAATACTAGAATTATAGAAAAGTACTTTGCGAAAACAATCGGCAGTAGGACGGAAACGTGTTGACCACCGATTAGCTTTTTACTTATAACTCTTGCAGCCTTCGACTGACTTCTTCGACTAAGAGCCGGGTGGAAAGCCTATCTGTTCCTCTTTCAGATGGCATTACTATATTTTACGAAAAGTGGTAAGAAAACAAATTTATAGAAAAGTACTTTGCGAAGAGAATCGGCAGTGGGACGGAAACGTGTTGACCACCGATTAGTTTTTTTATAATAGCTCTTGCATCCTTCGACCGACTTCTTCGACTGTGAGCTCGACGGAAAGCTTATCTGTTCCTCTTTCAGACGGCATAAACATATTTTACGAAAAGTCGTAAGAAATAACATTTTTTTGATCAAAACTAAAATATCCTCGGAATCATTGAAGAAGAAGTACCTTATCAGACGAAAATATGCCTTATCTAATAAGAGACATTTACATTTTTTTAATTGCATAAATTGGCGGCATTTTAATCAGAATTCATAGTTTTTTACATGGACAAAAAATTTGTTTAATTTTTTCCCATTAAATACTAGAATTAAAGAAAAATACTTTGCGAAAAGAGTCGGCAGTAGGACGGAAACGTGTTGACCACCGATTAGTTTTTTGGTAATATTTCTTGGATCCTTCGACCGAATTCTTCGACTGTGAGCTCGACGGAAAGCTTATCTGTTCCTCTTTCAGACGGAATTAACATATTTTACTAAAAGTCATAAGAGATAAAATTTTTTTGATCAAAACTAAAATATCCTCGAAATTATTGAAAAAGAAGTACCTTATAAGACGAAAATATGCCTTATCTAATAAGAAACATTTAAATTTTTTTAATTGCATAAATGGGCGGCATTTTATTCAGAATTAATAATTTCTTACATGGACAAAAAATTCGTTTAATTTTTTCCCATTAAATACTAGAATTAAAGAAAAATACTTTGCGAAAAGAGTCGGCAGTAGGACGGAAACGTGTTGACCACCGATTAGCTTTTTGATAATAGCTCTTGCATCCTTCGACCGACTTCTTCGACTGTGAGCTCGACGGAAAGCTTATCTGTTCCTCTTTCAGACGGCATTAACATATTTTACTAAAAGTCATAAGAGAGAAAATTTTTTTGATCAAAACTAAAATATCCTCGAAATTATTGAAAAAGAAGTACCTTATAAGACGAAAATATGCCTTATCTAATAAGAAACATTTAAATTTTTTTAATTGCATAAATGGGCGGCATTTTATTCAGAATTAATAATTTCTTACATGGACAAAAAATTCGTTTAATTTTTTCCCATTAAATACTAGAATTAAAGAAAAATACTTTGCGAAAAGAGTCGGCAGTAGGACGGAAACGTGTTGACCACCGATTAGTTTTTTGGTAATATTTCTTGGATCCTTCGACCGAATTCTTCGACTAAGAGCTCGATGGAAAGCTTATCTGTTCCTCTTTCAGATGGCATTAAAATTTTTACGAAGAGTCGTAAGAAATAAATTTGTTTTCATCAAAACTAAAATATCCTCGAAATCATTGAAGAAGAAGTACCTTATCAGACGAAAATATGCATTATCTAATTAGAAACATTTAAATATTTTTAATTGCATAAATGGGCGGCATTTTATTCAGAATTAATAGTTTTTTACATGGACAAAAAATTCGTTTAATTTTCTCCCATTAAATACTAGAATTATAGAAAAGTACTTTGCGAAAAGAATCGGCAGTAGGACGGAAACGTGTTGACCACCGATTAGCTTTTTGCTAATAACTCTTGCATCCTTTAACCGACTTCTTCGACTAAGAGCTCGATGGAAAGCTTATCAGTTCTTCTTTTATATGGCATGAACATATTTTACGAAAAGTTATAAGAAATGCAATTTTTTGGACCAAAACTAAAATATCCTCGAAATCATTGAAGAAGAAGTACCTTATCAGACGATAATATGCCTTATCTAATAAGAGACATTTACATTTTTTTAATTGCATAAATGGGCGGCATTTTATTCAGAATTCATAGTTTTTTACATGGACTAAAAATTTGTTTAATTTTTTCCCATTAAATACTAGAATTATTGAAAAGTACTTTGCGAAAATAATCGGTAGTAGGACGGAAACGTGTGACCACCTATAAGCTTTTTGCTAATAACTCTTGCATCCTTCGACCGACTTCTTCGACTAAGAGCTCGATGGAAAGCTTATCTGTTCCTCTTTTATATGGCATTAACATATTTTACGAAAAGTCATACAATATAAAATTTTTTTGATCAAAACTAAAATATCCTCGGAATCATTGAAGAAGAAGTACCTTATCAGACGAAAATATGCCATATTTGAGATGGCATTAACATATTTTACGAAAAGTCGTAAGAAATAAAATTTTTTTGATCAAAACTAAAATATCCTCGAAATCATTGAAGAAGAAGTACCTTATTAGACGAAAATATGCCTTATCTAATAAGAGACATTTATATTTTTTTAATTGCATAAATGGGCGACATTTTATTCAGAATTCATAGTTTTTTACATGGACAAAAAATTCGTTTAATTTTTTCCCATTAAATACAAGAATTATTGAAAAGTACTTTGCGAAAAGAATCGGTAGTAGGACGGAAACGTGTTGACCACCGATAAGGTTTTTGATAATAACTCTTGCATCCTTCGACCGAATTCTTCGACTAAGAGCTCGATGGAAAGCTTATCTGTTCCTCTTTCAGATGGCATTAAAATTTTAACGAAGAGTCGTAAGAAATAAATTTGTTTTCATCAAAACTAAAATATCCTCGAAATCATTGAAGAAGAAGTACCTTATCAGACGAAAATATGCATTATCTAATTAGAAACATTTAAATATTTTTAATTGCATAAATGGGCGGCATTTTATTCAGAATTAATAGTTTTTTACATGGACAAAAAATTCGTTTAATTTTCTCCCATTAAATACTAGAATTATAGAAAAGTACTTTGCGAAAAGAATCGGCAGTAGGACGGAAACGTGTTGACCACCGATTAGCTTTTTGCTAATAACTCTTGCATCCTTTGACCGACTTCTTCGACTAAGAGCTCGATGGAAAGCTTATCTGTTCCTCTTTTATATGGCATTAACATATTTTACGAAAAGTCATACAATATAAAATTTTTTTGATCAAAACTAAAATATCCTCGGAATCATTGAAGAAGAAGTACCTTATCAGACGAAAATATGCCATATTTGAGATGGCATTAACATATTTTACGAAAAGTCGTAAGAAATAAAATTTTTTTGATCAAAACTAAAATATCCTCGAAATCATTGAAGAAGAAGTACCTTATTAGACGAAAATATGCCTTATCTAATAAGAGACATTTACATTTTTTTAGTTGCATAAATGGGCGGCATTTTAATCAGAATTCATAGTTTTTTACATGGACAAAAAATGTGTTTAATTTTTTCCCATTAAATACTAGAATTATAGAAATGTACTTTGCAAAAAGAATCGGCAGTAGGACGGAAACGTGTTGACCACCGATTAGCTTTTTGCTAAAAACTCTTGCATCCTTCGACCGACTTCTTCGACTAAGAGCTCGATGGAAAGCTTATCTGTTCCTCTTTTATATGGCATTAACATATTTTACAAAAAGTCATAAGAGATAAAATTTTTTTGATCAAAACTAAAATATCCTCGAAATCATTGAAGAAGAAGTACCTTATCAGACGAAAATATGTATTATCTAATTAGAAACATTTAAATATTATTAATTGCATAAATGGGCGGCATTTTATTCAGAATTAACAGTTTTTTACATGGACAAAAAATTCGTTTAATTTTCTCCCATTAAATACTAGAATTATTGAAAAGTACTTTGCGAAAAGAATCGGTAGTAGGACGGAAACGTGTTGACCACCGATTAGCTTTTTGCTAATAACTCTTGCATCCTTCGATCGACTTCTTCGACTAAGAGCTCGATGGAAAGCTTATCAGTTCCTCTTTTATATGGCATGAACATATTTTACGAAAAGTTATAAGAAATGCAATTTTTTGGACCAAAACTAAAATATCCTCAAAATCATTGAAGAAGAAGTACCTTATCAGACGATAATATGCCTTATCTATTAAGAGACATTTACATTTTTTATACCCTGTACACATACTGTGTATCAGGGTATATTGTGTTTGTTTGAGCGAAATGTATGTAACGCACAGAAGGAGGGGAGGGGGACCCCATAAAGTATATATATTCTTGATCAGGACGACAAGAGAAATTGATTGAGCCATGTCCGTCTGTCCGTCCGTCCGTCCTCACCAACGGTTCTCGGAAACTATAAGAGCTAGAGACTTGAAATTTTGAGGGTAGACTCGTGATGCTCGGCAGCAGATCAAGTTTTTTTTTTTTTTTTGCCACGCCCACTCCTTCCCGCCCATCCAGCCACCCACTTTTTTAAATACCTATAACTCAAACATCCAAAGAGATAGAAACATGAAAATCGGTATGTAGACTCAGTATGTATAGCCCTACAAAACTGCATACCACAAAATCCCCCCCTGCTTTTTATTTCCCCTCCCGCAGTTAGTTTCTAAAAATTGCTATATCTCCAAAATTAACAAAGGTACGATTTGTATACAAGCTCAGTGATAACACATCTTAAAAACTGCATACCACAAACTTCCCCCCTCTTTGATGGCTACCCCTCAGAGGCCGACAAACTTAAATTTTTCGTAAAATCCACATTTTTTGACCGATTTTCTTGATATTTTGAACACTATTTGAATATGCGACGTCAGATCAATATGTTTTTGTAACTTGAAGGTGTGGCACCGCCTACCATGTGTGCAGGGTATTATATTGTCGAGTGTACTCGACTATACCGCCCTTACTGGTTTAATTGTATAAATGGGCGGCATTTTATTCAGAATTAATAGTTTTTACATAGACAAAAAATTCGTTAAATTTTTTCCCATTAAATACTAGGATTATTGAAAAGTACTTTGCGAAAAGAATCGGCAGTGGGACGGAAACATGTTGACCACCGACTAGTTTTTTGCTAATAACTCTTGCATCCTTCGACCGACTTCTTCGACTAAGAGCTCGATGGAAAGCTTATCTGTTCCTCTTTCAGATGGCATTAACATATCTTACGAAAAGTCATAAGAAATAAAATTTTTTTGATCAAAACTAAAATTTCGTCGAAATCATTGAAGAAGAAGAACCTTATCAGACAAAAATATGCCTTATCTAATAAGAAACATTAAAATTTTTTTAATTGCCTAAATGGGCGGCATTTTATTCAGAATTCATAGTTTTTTACATGGTCAAAAAATTTGTTAATTTTTTCCCATTAAATACTAGAATTATAGAAATGTACTTCGGAAAAATAATCGGCAGTAGGACGGAAACGTGTTGACCACCGATTAGCTTTTTGCTAACAACTGTTGCATCCTTCGACCGACTTCTTCGACTAAGAGCTCGATGGAAAGCTTATCTGTTCCTCTTTTATATGGCATTAACATATTTTACAAAAAGTCATTAGAGATAACATTTTTTTGATCAAAACTTAAATATCCTCGAAATCATTGAAAAAGAAGTACCTTATAAGACGAAAATATGCCTTATCTAATAAGAACCATTTAAATTTTTTTAATTGCATAAATGGGCGGCATTTTATTCAGAATTAATAGTTTTTTACATGGACAAATAATTCGTTTAATTTTTTCCCATTAAATACTAGAATTAAAGAAAAATACTTTGCGAAAAGAGTCGGCAGTAGGACGGAAACGTGTTGACCACCGATTAGTTTTTTGGTAATATTTCTTGCATCCTTCGACCGAATTCTTCGACTAAGAGCTCGATGGAAAGCTTATCTGTTCCTCTTTCAGATATCATTAACATATTTCACGAAAAGTCATAAGAAATAAAATTTTTTTGATCAAAACTAAAATATCATCGAAATCATTGAAGAAGAAGTACCTTATCAAACGAAAATATACCTTATCTAATATGAGACATTTAAATTTTTTGAATTTCATAAATGGGTGGCATTTTATTCAGAATTAATAGTTTTTTACATGGACAAAAAATTCGTTTAATTTTTTCCCATTAAATACTAGAATTATTGAAAAGTACTTTGCGAAAATAATCGGTAGTAGGACGGAAACGTGTGACCACCTATTAGCTTTCTGCTTATAACTCTTGCATCCTTCGACCGAATTCTTCGACTAAGAGCTCGATGGAAAGCTTATCTGTTCCTCTTTTATATGGCATTAACATATTTTACGAAAAGTCATAAGATATAAAATTTTTTTGATCAAAACTAAAATATCCTCGGAATCATTGAAGAAGAAGTACCTTATCAGATGAAAATATGCCATCTTTGAGATGGCATTAACATATTTTACGAAAAGTCGTAAGAAATAAAATTTTTTTGAATAAAACTAAAATATCCTCGAAATCATTGAAGAAGAAGTACCTTATCAGACGAAAATATGCTTTATCTAATAAGAGACATTTACATTTTTTTAATTGCATAAATGGGCGGCATTTTAATCAGAATTCATAGTTTTTTACATGGACAAAAAATTTGTTTAATTTTTTCCCATTAAATACTAGAATTATAGAAATGTACTTTGCAAAAAGAATCGGCAGTAGGACGGAAACGTGTTGACCACCGATTAGCTTTTTGCTAAAAACTCTTGCATCCTTCGACCGACTTCTTCGACTAAGAGCTCGATGGAAAGCTTATCTGTTCCTCTTTTATATGGCATTAACATATTTTACGAAAAGTCATAAGATATAAAATTTTTTTGATCAAAACTAAAATATCCTCGGAATCATTGAAGAAGAAGTACCTTATCAGATGAAAATATGCCATCTTTGAGATGGCATTAACATATTTTACGAAAAGTCGTAAGAAATAAAATTTTTTTGATCAAAACTAAAATATCCTCGAAATCATTGAAAAAGAAGTACCTTATAAGACAAAAATATGCCTTATCTAATAAGAAACATTTAAATTTTTTTAATTGCATAAATGGGCGGTATTTTATTCAGAATTAATAGTTTTTTACATGGACAAAAAATTCGTTTAATTTTTTCCCATTAAATACTAGAATTATTGAAAAGTACTTTGCGAAAATAATCGGTAGTAGGACGGAAACGTGTGACCACCTATTAGCTTTTTGCTAATAACTCTTGCATCCTTCGACCGACTTCTTCGACTAAGAGCTCGATGGAAAGCTTATCTGTTCCCTTTTTATATGGCATTAACATATTTTACGAAAAGTCATAAGATATAAAATTTTTTTGATCAAAACTAAAATATCCTCGGAATCATTGAAGAAGAAGTACCTTATCAGACGAAAATATGCCATCTTTGAGATGGCATTAACATATTTTACGAAAAGTCGTAAGAAATAAAATTTTTTTGATCAAAATTAAAATATCCTCGAAATCATTGAAAAAGAAGTACCTCATAAGACGAAAATATGCCTTATCTAATAAGAAACATTTAAATTTTTTTAATTGCATAAATGGGCGGCATTTTATTCAGAATTAATAGTTTTTTACATGGACAAAAATTCGTTTAATTTTTTCCCATTAAATACTAGAATTATAGAAAAATACTTTGCGAAAAGAGTCGGCAGTAGGACGGAAACGTGTTGACCAAGGATAAGTTTTTTGATAATAACACTTGCATCCTTCGACCGAATTCTTCGACTAAGAGCTCGATGGAAAGCTTATCTGTTCCACTTTAAGATAGCATTAACATATTTCACGAAAAGTCATAAGAAATAAAATTTTTTTGATCAAAACTAAAATATCCTCCAAATCATTGAAGAAGAAGTACCTTATAAGACGAAAATATGCCTTATCTAATGAGAAACATTTAAATTTTTTTAATTGCATAAATGGGCGGCATTTTATTCAGAATTAATAGTTTTTTACATGGACAAAAAATTCGTTTAATTTTTTCCCATTAAATACTTGAATTATAGAAAAGTACTTTGCGAAAAGAATCGGCAGTAGGACGGAAACGTGTCGACCACCGATTAGTTTTTTGGTGATATTTCTTGCATCCTTCGACCGAATTCTTCGACTAAGAGCTCAATGGAAAGCTTATCT
Source organism: Phortica okadai (assembly GCA_034638295.1). NCBI lineage: Eukaryota > Metazoa > Arthropoda > Insecta > Diptera > Drosophilidae > Phortica > Phortica okadai. The sequence continues at coordinate 23,352,906 of CM067850.1, read as the reverse complement.
GTTCCTCTTTCAGACGTCATTAACATTTTTTACAAAAAGTCGTAAGAAATAAAATTTTTTTGATCAAAGCTAAAATATCCTCGAAATCATTGAAAAAGAAGTACCTTATAAGACGAAAATATGCCTTATCTAATAAGAAACATTTAAATTTTCTTAATTGCATAAATGGGCGGCATTTTATTCAGAATTAATAGTTTTTTACATGGACAAAAAATTCGTTTAATTTTTCCCATTAAATACTAGAATTATAGAAAAATACTTTGCGAAAAGAATCGGCAGTAGGACGGAAACGTATTGATCACCAATTAGTTTTTTGTTAATAACCTTTGCATCCTTCGACCGACTTCTTCGACTAAGAGCTCGATGGAAAGCTTATCTGTTCCTCTTTCAGTTGGCATTAACATATTTTACGAAAAGTCATAAGAAATAAAATTTTTTTGATCAAAACTAAAATATCCTCGAAATCATTGAAGAAGAAGTACCTTATCAGACGCAAATATGCCTTATCTAATAAGAAACATTAAAATTTTTTTTTTATTTCATAAATGGGCGTCATTTTATTCAGAATTAATAGTTTTTGACATGGACAAAAAGTTCGCTTAATTTTTCCCATTAAATACTAGAATTATTGAAAAGTACTTTGCGAAAAGAATCGGTAGTAGGACGGAAACGTGTTGACCACCAATTAGTTTTTTGTTAATAACCTTTGCATCCTTCGACCGACTTCTTCGACTAAGAGCTCGATGGAAAGCTTATCTGTTCCTCTTTCAGTTGGCATTAACATATTTTACGAAAAGTCATAAGAAATAAAATTTTTTTGATCAAAACTAAAATATCCTCGAAATCATTGAAGAAGAAGTACCTTATCAGACGAAAATATGCCTTATCTAATAAGAGACATTTAAATTTTCTTAATTGCATAAATGGGCGGCATTTTATTCAGAATTAATAGTTTTTTACATGGACAAAAAATTCGTTTAATTTTTCCCATTAAATACTAGAATTATAGAAAAATACTTTGCGAAAAGAATCGGCAGTAGGACGGAAACGTATTGATCACCAATTAGTTTTTTGTTAATAACCTTTGCATCCTTCGACCGACTTCTTCGACTAAGAGCTCGATGGAAAGCTTATCTGTTCCTCTTTCAGTTGGCATTAACATATTTTACGAAAAGTCATAAGAAATAAAATTTTTTTGATCAAAACTAAAATATCCTCGAAATCATTGAAGAAGAAGTACCTTATCAGACGAAAATATGCCTTATCTAATAAGAAACATTTAAATTTTTTTTTATTTCATAAATGGGCGTCATTTTATTCAGAATTAATAGTTTTTGACATGGACAAAAAATTCGCTTAATTTTTCCCATTAAATACTAGAATTATTGAAAAGTACTTTGCGAAAAGAATCGGTAGTAGGACGGAAACGTGTTGACCACCGATAAATTTTTTTGCTAATAACTCTTGCATCCTTCGACCGATTTCTTCGACTAAGAGCTCGATGGAAAGCTTATCTGTTCCTCTTTCAGATGGCATTGAAATATTTTACGAAGAGTCGTAAGAAATTAATTTGTTTTCATCAAAACTAAAATATCCTCGAAATCCTTGAAGAAAAAGTACCTTATCAGACGAAAATATACCTTATCTAATATGAGACATTTAAATTTTTTTAATTGCATAAATGGGTGGCATTTTATTCAGAATTAATAGTTTTTTACATGGACAAAAAAATCGTTTAATTTTTTTCCATTAAATACTAGAATTATAGAAAAGTTCTTTGCGAACAGAATCGGTAGTAGGACGGAAACGTGTTGACTACCGATTAGTTTTTTGCTAATAACTCTTGCATCCTTCGACCGACTTCTTCGACTAAGAGCTCGACGGAAAGCTTATCTGTTCCTCTTTCAGATGGCATTAAAATATTTTACGAAGAGTCGTAAGAAATTAATTTGTTTTCATCAAAACTAAAATATCCTCGAAATCCTTGATGAAGAAGTACCTTATCAGACGAAAATATACTTTATGTAATATGAGACATTTAAATTTTTTTAATTGCATAAATGGGTGGCATTTTATTCAGAATTAATAGTTTTTTACATGGACAAAAAATTCGTTTAATTTTGTTCCATTAAATACTAGAATTATATAAAAGTTCTTTGCGAAAAGAATCGGTAGTAGGACGGAAACGTGTTGACTACCGATTAGTTTTTTGCTAATAACTCTTGCATCCTTCGACCGACTTCTTCGACTAAGAGCTCGACGGAAAGCTTATCTGTTCCTCTTTCAGATGGCATTAACATATTTTACGAAAAGTCATAGGAAATAAAATTTTTTTTATCGTAACTAAAATATCCTCGAAATCATTGAAAAAGAAGTACCTTATCAGACGAAAATATGCCTTATCTAATAAGACACATTTAAATTTTTTTAATTGCATAAATGGGCGGCATTTTATTCAGAATTAATAGTTTTTTACATGGACAAAAAATTCGTTTAATTTTTTCCCATTAAATACTACAATTATTGAAAAGTACTTTGCGAAAAGAATCGGTATTAGGACCGAAACGTGTTGACCACCGATTAGTTTATTGCTAATAACTCTTGCATCCTTCGACCGATTTCTTCGACTAAGAGCTCGATGGAAAGCTTATCTGTTCCTCTTTCAGATGGCATTAACATATTTCACGAAAAGTCATAAGAAATAAAATTTTTTTGATCAAAACTAAAATATCATCGAAATCATTGAAGAAGAAGTACCTTATCAAACGAAAATATACCTTATCTAATATGAGACATTTAAATTTTTTGAATTTCATAAATGGGTGGCATTTTATTCAGAATTAATAGTTTTTTACATGGACAAAAAATTCGTTTAATTTTTTCCCATTAAATACTAGAATTATTGAAAAGTACTTTGCGAAAATAATCGGTAGTAGGACGGAAACGTGTGACCACCTATTAGCTTTCTGCTTATAACTCTTGCATCCTTCGACCGAATTCTTCGACTAAGAGCTCGATGGAAAGCTTATCTGTTCCTCTTTTATATGGCATTAACATATTTTACGAAAAGTCATAAGATATAAAATTTTTTTGATCAAAACTAACATATCCTCGGAATCATTGAAGAAGAAGTACCTTATCAGACGAAAATATGCCATCTTTGAGATGGCATTAACATATTTTACGAAAAGTCGTAAGAAATAAAATTTTTTTGAATAAAACTAAAATATCCTCGAAATCATTGAAGAAGAAGTACCTTATCAGACGAAAATATGCTTTATCTAATAAGAGACATTTACATTTTTTTAATTGCATAAATGGGCGGCATTTTAATCAGAATTAATAGTTTTTTACATGGACAAAAAATTCGTTTAATTTTTTCCCATTAAATACTAGAATTATTGAAAAGTACTTTGCGAAAATAATCGGTAGTAGGACGGAAACGTGTGACCACCTATTAGCTTTTTGCTAATAACTCTTGCATCCTTCGACCGACTTCTTCGACTAAGAGCTCGATGGAAAGCTTATCTGTTCCTCTTTTATATGGCATTAACATATTTTACGAAAAGTCATAAGATATAAAATTTTTTTGATCAAAACTAAAATATCCTCGGAATCATTGAAGAAGAAGTACCTTATCAGACGAAAATATGCCATCTTTGAGATGGCATTAACATATTTTACGAAAAGTCGTAAGAAATAAAATTTTTTTGATCAAAATTAAAATATCCTCGAAATCATTGAAAAAGAAGTACCTCATAAGACGAAAATATGCCTTATCTAATAAGAAACATTTAAATTTTTTTAATTGCATAAATGGGCGGCATTTTATTCAGAATTAATAGTTTTTTACATGGACAAAAATTCGTTTAATTTTTTCCCATTAAATACTACAATTATAGAAAAATACTTTGCGAAAAGAGTCGGCAGTAGGACGGAAACGTGTTGACCAAGGATAAGTTTTTTGATAATAACACTTGCATCCTTCGACCGAATTCTTCGACTAAGAGCTCGATGGAAAGCTTATCTGTTCCACTTTAAGATAGCATTAACATATTTCACGAAAAGTCATAAGAAATAAAATTTTTTTGATCAAAACTAAAATATCCTCCAAATCATTGAAGAAGAAGTACCTTATAAGACGAAAATATGCCTTATCTAATGAGAAACATTTAAATTTTTTTAATTGCATAAATGGGCGGCATTTTATTCAGAATTAATAGTTTTTTACATGGACAAAAAATTCGTTTAATTTTTTCCCATTAAATACTTGAATTATAGAAAAGTACTTTGCGAAAAGAATCGGCAGTAGGACGGAAACGTGTCGACCACCGATTAGTTTTTTGGTGATATTTCTTGCATCCTTCGACCGACTTCTTCGACTAAGAGCTCGATGGAAAGCTTATCTGTTCCTCTTTCAGACGTCATTAACATTTTTTACAAAAAGTCGTAAGAAATAAAATTTTTTTGATCAAAGCTAAAATATCCTCGAAATCATTGAAAAAGAAGTACCTTATAAGACGAAAATATGCCTTATCTAATAAGAAACATTTAATTTTTCTTAATTGCATAAATGGGCGGCATTTTATTCAGAATTAATAGTTTTTTACATGGACAAAAAATTCGTTTAATTTTTCCCATTAAATACTAGAATTATAGAAAAATACTTTGCGAAAAGAATCGGTAGTAGGACGGAAACGTGTTGACCACCAATTAGTTTTTTGTTAATAACCTTTGCATCCTTCGACCGACTTCTTCGACTAAGAGCTCGATGGAAAGCTTATCTGTTCCTCTTTCAGTTGGCATTAACATATTTTACGAAAAGTCATAAGAAATAAAATTTTTTTGATCAAAACTAAAATATCCTCGAAATCATTGAAGAAGAAGTACCTTATCAGACGAAAATATGCCTTATCTAAAAAGAGACATTTAAATTTTTTTAATTGCATAAATGGGCGGCATTTTATTCAGAATTAATAGTTTTTTACATGGACAAAAAATTCGTTTAATTTTTCCCATTAAATACTAGAATTATAGAAAAATACTTTGCGAAAAGAATCGGCAGTAGGACGGAAACGTATTGATCACCAATTAGTTTTTTGTTAATAACCTTTGCATCCTTCGACCGACTTCTTCGACTAAGAGCTCGATGGAAAGATTATCTGTTCCTCTTTCAGTTGGCATTAACATATTTTACGAAAAGTCATAAGAAATAAAATTTTTTTGATCAAAACTAAAATATCCTCGAAATCATTGAAGAAGAAGTACCTTATCAGACGAAAATATGCCTTATCTAATAAGAAACATTTAAATTTTTTTTTATTTCATAAATGGGCGTCATTTTATTCAGAATTAATAGTTTTTGACATGGACAAAAAATTCGCTTAATTTTTCCCATTAAATACTAGAATTATTGAAAAGTACTTTGCGAAAAGAATCGGTAGTAGGACGGAAACGTGTTGACCACCGATAAATTTTTTTGCTAATAACTCTTGCATCCTTCGACCGATTTCTTCGACTAAGAGCTCGATGGAAAGCTTATCTGTTCCTCTTTCAGATGGCATTGAAATATTTTACGAAGAGTCGTAAGAAATTAATTTGTTTTCATCAAAACTAAAATATCCTCGAAATCCTTGAAGAAAAAGTACCTTATCAGATTAAAATATACCTTATCTAATATGAGACATTTAAATTTTTTTAATTGCATAAATGGGTGGCATTTTATTCAGAATTAATAGTTTTTTACATGGACAAAAAAATCGTTTAACTTTTTTCCATTAAATACTAGAATTATAGAAAAGTTCTTTGCGAACAGAATCGGTAGTAGGACGGAAACGTGTTGACTACCGATTAGTTTTTTGCTAATAACTCTTGCATCCTTCGACCGACTTCTTCGACTAAGAGCTCGACGGAAAGCTTATCTGTTCCTCTTTCAGATGGCATTAAAATATTTTACGAAGAGTCGTAAGAAATTAATTTGTTTTCATCAAAACTAAAATATCCTCGAAATCCTTGATGAAGAAGTACCTTATCAGACGAAAATATACTTTATGTAATATGAGACATTTAAATTTTTTTAATTGCATAAATGGGTGGCATTTTATTCAGAATTAATAGTTTTTTACATGGACAAAAAATTCGTTTTATTTTGTTCCATTAAATACTAGAATTATATAAAAGTTCTTTGCGAAAAGAATCGGTAGTAGGACGGAAACGTGTTGACTACCGATTAGTTTTTTGCTAATAACTCTTGCATCCTTCGACCGACTTCTTCGACTAAGAGATCGACGGAAAGCTTATCTGTTCCTCTTTCAGATGGCATTAACATATTTTACGAAAAGTCATAGGAAATAAAATTTTTTTTATCGTAACTAAAATATCCTCGAAATCATTGAAAAAGAAGTACCTTATCAGACGAAAATATGTCTTATCTAATAAGACACATTTAAATTTTTTTAATTGCATAAATGGGCGGCATTTTATTCAGAATTAATAGTTTTTTACATGGACAAAAAATTCGTTTAATTTTTTCCCATTAAATACTACAATTATTGAAAAGTACTTTGCGAAAAGAATCGGTATTAGGACCGAAACGTGTTGACCACCGATTAGTTTATTGCTAATAACTCTTGCATCCTTCGACCGATTTCTTCGACTAAGAGCTCGATGGAAAGCTTATCTGTTCCTCTTTCAGATGGCATTGAAATATTTTACGAAGAGTCGTAAGAAATTAATTTGTTTTCATCAAAACTAAAATATCCTCGAAATCCTTGAAGAAGAAGTACCTTATCAGACGAAAATATACCTTATCTAATATGAGACATTTAAATTTTTTTAATTGCATAAATGGGTGGCATTTTATTCAGAATTAATAGTTTTTTACATGGACAAAAAATTCGTTTGATTTTTTTCCATTAAATACTAGAATTATAGAAAAGTACTTTGCGAAAAGAATCGGTAGTAGGACGGAAACGTGTTGACTACCGATTAGTTTTTTGGTAATAACTCTTGCATCCTTCGACCGACTTCTTCTACTAAGAGCTCGACGGAAAGCTTATCTGTTCCTCTTTCAGATGGCATTAACATATTTTACGAAAAGTCATAAGAAATAAAATTTTTTTGATCATAACTAAAATATCCTCGAAATCATTGAAAAAGAAGTACATTATCAGACGAAAATATGCCTTATCTAATAAGAGACATTTAAATTTTTTTAATTGCATAAATGGGCGGCATTTTATTCAGAATTAATAGTTTTTTGCATGGACAAAAAATTCGTTTAATTTTTTCCCATTAAATACTACAATTATTGAAAAGTACTTTGCGAAAAGAATCGGTATTAGGACCGAAACGTGTTGACCACCGATTAGTTTTTTGCCAATAACTCTAGCATCCTTCGACCGATTTCTTCAACTAAGAGCTCGATGGAAAGCTTATCTGTTCCTCTTTCAGATGGCATTAACATATTTTACGAAAAGTCGTAAGAAATGCAAATATTTAGACCATAAATATGTGGCATTTTATTCAGAATTAATAGTTTTTTACATGGACAAAAAATTCGTTTAATTTTTTTCCATTAAATACTAGAAAAGTACTTTGCGAAAAGAATCGGTAGTAGGACGGAAACGTGTTGACTACCGATTAGTTTTTTGCTAATAACTCTTGCATCCTTCGACCGACTTCTTCGACTAAGAGCTCGATGGAACGCTTATCTGTTCCTCTTTCAGATGGCATTAACATATTTTACGAAAAGTCATAAGAAATAAAATTTTTTTGATCAAAACTAAAATATCGTCGAAATCATTGAAGAAGAAGTACCTTATCAGACGAAAATATGCCTTATCTAATAAGAGACATTTAAATTTTTTTAATTGCATAAATGGTCGGCATTTTATTCAGAGTTAATAAGTTTTTACATGGACAAAAAATTCGTTTAATTTTTTCCCATTAAATACTAGAATTATAGAAAAGTACTTTGCGAAAAGAATCGGCAGTAGGACGGAAACATGTTGACCACCGATTAGTTTTTTGCTAATAACTCTTGCATTCTTCGACCGACTTCTTCGACTAAGAGCTCGACGGAAAGCTTATCTGTTCCTCTTTCAGATGGCATTAACATATTTTACGAAAAGTCATAAGAAATAAAATTTTTTTGATCATAACTAAAATATCCTTAAAATCATTGAAGAAGAAGTACCTTATCAGACGAAAATATGCCTTATCTAATATGATACATTTAAATTTTTTTAATTGCATAAATGGGTGGCATTTTATTCAGAATTAATAGTTTTTTACATGGACAAAAAATTCGTTTAATTTTTTTCCATTAAATACTAGAATTATAGATACTTTGCGAAAAGAATCGGTAGTAGGACGGAAACGTGTTGACTACCGATTAGTTTTTTGCTAATAACTGTTGCATCCTTCGACCGACTTCTTCGACTAAAAGCACGATGGAAAGCTTATCTGTTCCTTTTTTAGATGGCATTAACATATTTTACGAAAAGTCATAAGAAATAAAATTTTTTTGATCATAACTAAAATATCCTCGAAATCATTGAAGAAGAAGTACCTTATCAGACGAAAATATACCTTATCTAATATGAGACATTTAAATTTTTTTAATTGCATAAATGGGCGGCATTTTATTCAGAATTAATAGTTTTTTACATGGACAAAAAATTCATTTAATTTTTTTCCATTAAATACTAGAATTATAGAAAAGTACTTTGCGAAAACAATCGGCAGTAGGACGGAAACGTGTTGACCACCGATTAGTTTTTTGCTAATAACTCTTGCATCCTTCGACCGACTTCTTTGACTAAGAGCTCGATGGAAAGCTTATCTGTTCCTCTTTCAGATGGCATTAACATATTTTATGAAAAGTCATAAGAAATAAAATTTTTTTGATCATAACTAAAATATCTTCGAAATCATTGAAGAAGAAGTACCTTATCAGACGAAAATATGCCTTATCTAATAAGAAACATTTAAATTTTTTTAATTGAATAAATTGGCGGCATTTTATTCAGAATAAATAGTTTTTTACATGGACAAAAAATTCGTTTAATTTTTTCCCATTAAATACTAGAATTATAGAAAAGTACTTTGCGAAAAGAATCGGCAGTAGGACGGAAACGTGTTGATCACCGATTAGCTTTTTGCTAATAACTCTTGCATCCTTCGACCGACTTCTTCGACTAAGAGATCGATGGAAAGCTTATCTGTTTCTCTTTCAGATGGCATTTACATATTTTACGAAAAGTCATAAGAAATAAAATTTTTTTGATCATAACTAAAATATCCTCGAAATCATTGAAGAAGAAATACCTTATCAGACGAAAATATGCCTTATCTAATATGAGACATTTAAATTTTTTTAATTGCATAAATGGGCGGCATTTTATTCAGAATTAAAAGTTTTTTACATGGACAAAAAATTCACTTAATTTTTTTCCATTAAATACTAGAATTATAGAAAAGTACTTTGCGAAAAGAATCGGCAGTAGGACGGAAACGTGTTGACCACCGATTAGCTTTTTGCTAATAACTCTTGCATCCATCGACCGACTTCTTCGACTAAGAGCCCGATGGAAAGCTTATCAGTTCTTCTTTTATATGGCATTAACATATTTTACGAAAAGTCGTAAGAAATGCAATTATTTGGACCAAAACTAAAATATCCTCGAAATCATTGAAGAAGAAGTACCTTATCAGACGATAATATGTCTTGTCTAATAAGAGACATTTACATTTTTTTAATTGCATTAATGGGCGGCATTTTATTCAGAATTAATAGTTTTTTACATGGACAAAAAATTTGTTTAATTTTTTCCCATTAAATACTAAAATTATAAAAATGTTCTTTGCAAAAAGAATCGGCAGTAGGACAGAAACGTGTTGACCACCGATTAGCTTTTTGCTAATAACTCTTGCATCCTTCGACTGACTTCTTCGACTAAGAGCTCGGTGGAAAGCTCATCTGTTCCACTTTCAGATGACATTAAAATATCTTACGAAGATTCGTAAGAAATAAATTTGTTTTCATCAAAACTAAAATATCCTCGAAATCATTGAAGAAGAAGTACCTTATCAGACGAAAATATGCCTTATCTAATATGAGACATTTAAATTTTTTTAATTGCATAAATGGGCGGCATTTTATTCAGAATTAATAGTTTTTTACATGGACAAAAAATTCGTTTAATTTTTTTCCATTAAATACTAGAATTATAGAAAAGTACTTTGCGAAAAGAATCGGCAGTAGGACGGAAACGTGTTGACCACCGATTAGTTTTTTGCTAATAACTCTTGCATCCTTCGACCGACTTCTTCGACTAAGAGCTCGATGGAAAGCTTATCTGTTCCTCTTTCAGATGACATTAAAATATTTTACAAAGAAAAAATTCGTTTAATTTTTTTCCATTAAATACTAGAATTATAGAAAAGTACTTTGCGAAAAGAATCGGCAGTAGGACGGAAACGTGTTGACCACCGATTAGTTTTTTGCTAATAACTCTTGCATCCTTCGACCGACTTCTTCGACTAAGAGCTCGATGGAAAGCTTATCTGTTCCTCTTTCAGATGACATTAAAATATTTTACGAAGAGTCGTAAGAAATAAACTTGTTTTCATCAAAACTAAAATATCCTCGAAATCATTGAAGAAGAAGTACCTTATCAGACGAAAATATGCCTTATCTAATATGAGACTTTTAAATTTTTTTAATTGCATAAATGGGCGGCATTTTATTCAGAATTAATAGTTTTTTACATGGACAAAAAATTCGTTTAATTTTTTTCCATTAAATACTAGAATTATAGAAAAGTACTTTGCGAAAAGAATCGGCAGTAGGACGGAAACGTGTTGACAACCGACAAGTTTTTTGCTAATAACTCTTGCATCCTTCGACCGACTTCTTCGACTAAGAGCTCGATGGAAAGCTTATCTGTTCCTCTTTCAGATGACATTAAAATATTTTACGAAGAGTCGTAAGGAATAAATTTGTTTTCATCAAAACTAAAATATGCTCGAAATCATTGAAGAAGAAGTACCTTATCAGACGAAAATATGCCTTATCTAATAAATAAAACATTTAAATTTTTTTAATTGCATAAATGGGCGGCATTTTATTCAGAATTAATAGTTTTTTACATGGACAAAAAAATTCGTTTAATTTTTTGCCATTAAATACTAGAATTATAGAAAAGTACTTTGCGAAAAGAATCGGTAGTAGGACGGAAACGTGTTGACTACCGATTAGTTTTTTGCTAATAACTCTTGCATCCTTCGACCGACTTCTTCGACTAAGAGCTCGATGGAAAGCTTATCTGTTCCTCTTTCAGATGTCATTAACATAGTTTACGAAAAGTCGTAAGATATAAAATTTGTTTTCATCAAAACTAAAATATCCTCGAAATCATTGAAGAAGAAGTACCTTATCAGACGAAAATATGCCTTATCTAATAAGAGACATTTAAATTTTTTTAATTGCATAAATGGTCGGCATTTTATTCAGAGTTAATAGTTTTTTAGATGGACAAAAAATTCGATTAATTTTTTTCCATTAAATACTAGAATTATAGAAAAGTACTTTGCGAAGAGAATCGGCAGTGGGACGGAAACGTGTTGACCACCGATTTGTTTTTTGTTAATAGCTCTTGCATCCGTCGACCGACTTCTTCGACTAATAGCTCGACGGAAAGCTTATCTGTTCCTCTTTCAGACGGTATTAAATTTTTTTACGAAAAGTCGTAAGAAATACAATTTTTTTGATCAAAACTAAAATATCCTCGAAATCATAGAAGAAGAAGTACCTTATCAGACGAAAATATGCCATCTTTCAGATGTCATTAACATAGTTTACGAAAAGTCGTAAGATATAAAATTTGTTTTCATCAAAACTAAAATATCCTCGAAATCATTGAAGAAGAAGTACCTTATCAGACGATAATATGCCTTATCTAATAAGAGACATTTACATTTTTTTAATTGCATAAATGGGCCTTATCTAATAAGAGACTAAAAAAAACTAAAATATCTTCGAAATCATTGAAGAAGAAGTACCTTATCAGACGATAATATGCCTTATCTAATAAGAGACATTTAAGTTTTTTTAATTGCATAAATGGGCGGCATTTTATTCAGAATTAATAGTTTTTTACATGGACAAAAAATTTGTTTAATTTTTTCCCATTAAATAGAAATTAGAAATAGAAATAGAATTATAGAAAAGTACTTTGCGAAAAGAATTGGCAGTAGGACGGAAACGTGTTGACCACCGATTAGCTTTTTGCTTATAACTCTTGCATCCTTCGACCGACTTCTTCGACTTAAGGCTCGATGGAAAGCCTATCTGTTCCTCTTTCAGATGGCATTAACATACTTTACGAAAAGTCATAAGAAATAAAATTTTTTTGATCAAAACTAAAATATCCTCGAAATCATTGAAGAAGAAGAGGAACAGATAAGGTTTCCATCGAGCTCTTAGTCGAAGAAGTCGGTCGAAGGATGCAAGAGTTATTAGCAAAAAGCTAATCGGTGGTCAACACGTTTCCGTCCTACTGCCGATTCTTTTCGCAAAGTACTTTTCTATAATTCTAGTATTTAATGGGAAAAAGTTAAACGAATTTTTTGTCCATGTAAAAAACTATTAATTCTGAATAAAATGCAGCCCATTTATGCAATTAAAAAAATTTTAATGTCTCGTATTGTATAAGGCATATTTTCGTCTGATAAGGTACTTCTTCTTCAATTATTTCGAGGGTATTTTAGTTTTGATCAATAAAATTTTATTTCTTACGACTTTTCGTAAAATATGTTAATGCCATCTGAAAGATGTCATATTTTCGTTTGATAAGGTACTTCTTCTTCAATGATTTCGAGGATATTGTAGTTTTGATCAAAAAAATTTTATTTCTTATGACTTTTCGTAAAATATGTTAATGCCATTTGAAAGAGGAACAGATAAGCTTTTTCCATCGAGCTCTTGATCGAAGAAGTCGGTCGAAGGATGCAAGAGTTATTAGCAAATAACTAATCGGTGGTCAACACGTTTCCGTCCTACTGCCGATTCTTTTCGCAAAGTACTTTTCTATAATTCTAAAATTTAATGGAAAAAAATAAAACGAATTTTTTGTCCATGTAAAAAACTATTAGTTCTGAATAAAATGCCGCCCATTTATGTAATTAAAAAAATTTAAGTGTCTCTTATTAGATAAGGCATATTTTCGTCTGATAAGGTACTTCTTCTTCAATGATTTCGAGGATATTTTAGTTTTGATCAAAAAAATTGTCTTTCTTATGACTTATGTAAATGCCATCTGAAAGAGGAACAGATAAGCTTACCATCGAGCTCTTGATCGAAGAAGTCGGTCGAAGGATGCAAGAGTTATTAGCAAAAAAACTAATCGGTGGTCGACACGTTTCCGTCCTACTGCCGATTATTTTCGCAAAGTACTTTTCTATAATTCTAGTATTTAATGGGAAAAAATTAAACGAATTTTTTGTCCATGTAAAAAACTATTAATTCTGAATAAAATGCCGCCCATTTATGCAATTAAAAAAATTTAAATGTCTCTTATTAGATAAGGCATATTTTCGTCTGATAAGGTACTTCTTCTTCAATGATTTCGAGAATATTTTAGTTGTGATCAAAAAAATTGTCTTTGTATTGACTTTTCGTAAAATATGTAAATGCCATCTAAAAGAGGAACAGATAAGCTTTCAATCGGGCTCTTGATCGAAGAAGTCGGTCGAAGGATGCAAGAGTTATTAGCAAAAAACTAATCGTCTGATAAGGTACTTCTTCTACAATGATTTCGAGGATATTTTAGTTTTGGTCCAAAAAATTGCATTTCTTATGACTTTTCGTAAAATATGTTAATGCCATATAAAAGAGGAACAGATAAGGTTTCCATCGAGCTCTTAGTCGAAGAAGTCGGTCGAAGGATGCAAGAGTTATTAGCAAAAAGCTAATCGGTGGTCAACACGATTCCGTCCTAATGCCGATTCTTTTCGCAAAGTACTTTTCTATAATTCTAGTATTTAATGAGAAAAAATAAAACAAATTTTTTGTCCTTGTAAAAAACTATTAATTCTGAATAAAATGCAGCCCATTTATGCAATTAAAAAAATTTTAATGTCTCGTATTGTATAAGGCATATTTTCGTCTGATAAGGTACTTCTTCTTCAATGATTTCGAGGATATTTTAGTTTTGATCAAAAAAATTTTATTTCTTACGACTTTTCGTAAAATATGTTAATGCCATCTGAAAGATGGCATATTTTCGTCTGATAAGGTACTTTTTCTTCAATGATTTCGAGCATATTTTAGTTTTGATCAAAAAAATTTTATTTCTTATAACTTTTTGTAAAATATGTTAATGCCACCTGAAAGAGCAACAGATAAGCTTTCCATCGAGCTCTTAGTCGAAAAAGTCGGTCGAAGGATGCAAGAGTTATTAGCAATAAACCAATCGGTGGTCAACACGTTTCCGTCCAACTACCGATTCTTTTCGCAAATTACTTTTCTATAGTTCTAGTATTTAATGGAATAAAATTACACAAATTTTTTGTCTCTGTAAAAAACTATTAATTCTGAATAAAATGCCGCCCATTTATGCAATAAAAAAAATTTTAATGTCTCTTATTAGATTAGGTATATTTTCGTCTTATAAGGTACTTCTTTTTCAATGATTTTGAGGATATTTTAGTTTTGATCAAAAAAATTTTATTTCTTACGACTTTTCGTAAAATATGTTAATGCCATCTGAAAGATGGCATATTTTCGTCTGATAAGGTACTTTTTCTTCAATGATTTCGAGCATATTTTAGTTTTGATCAAAAAAATTTTATTTCTTATAACTTTTTGTAAAATATGTTAATGCCACCTGAAAGAGCAACAGATAACCTTTCCATCGAGCTCTTAGTCGAAAAAGTCGGTCGAAGGATGCAACAGTTATTAGCAAAAAGCTAATCGGTGGTCAACACGTTTCCGTCCTACTACCGATTCTTTTCGCAAAGTACTTTTCTATAATTCTAGTATTTAATGGGAAAAAATTAAAAGAATTTTTTGTCCATGTAAAAAACTATTAATTCTGAATAAAAAGTCGCCCATTTATGGAACTAAAAAAATTTCTTATGAGATAAGGCATATTTTCGTCTGATGAGGTACTTCTTCTTCAATGATTTCGAGGATATTTTAGTTTTGATCAATAAAATTTTATTTCTTACGACTTTTCGTAAAATATGTTAATGCCATCTGAAAGATGGCATATTTTCGTTTGATAAGGTACTACTTCTTCAATGATTTCGAGGATATTTTAGTTTTGATCAAAAACATTTTATTTCTTATGACTTTTCGTAAAATATGTTAATGCCATCTGAAAGAGGATCAGATAAGCTTTCCATAGAGTTCTTAGTCGAAGAAGTCGGTCGAAGGATGCAAGAGTTATTAGCAAAAAACTAATCGTCTGATAAGGTACTTCTTCTACAATGATTTCGAGGATATTTTAGTTTTGGTCCAAAAAATTGCATTTCTTATGACTTTTCGTAAAATTTGTTAATGCCATATAAAAGAGGAACAGATAAGGTTTCCATCGAGCTCTTAGTCGAAGAAGTCGGTCGAAGGATGCAAGAGTTATTAGCAAAAAGCTAATCGGTGGTCAACACGTTTCCGTCCTACTGCCGATTCTTTTCACAAAGTACTTTTCTATAATTCTAGTATTTAATGGGAAAAAGTTAAACGAATTTTTTGTCCATGTAAAAAACTATTAATTCTGAATAAAATGCCGCTTATTTATGCACTTGAAAAAATTTAAATGTTTCTTATTTCGAGCATATTTAAGTTTTGATCAAAAAAATTTATTTCTTATGACTTTTCGTAAAATATGTAAATGCCATCTGAAAGAGGAACAAATAAGCTTTCCATCGAGTTCTTAGTCGAAGAAGTCGGTCAAAGGATGCAAGAGTTATTAGCAAAAAACTAATCGTCTGATAAGGTACTTCTTCTACAATGATTTCGAGGATATTTTAGTTTTGATCAAAAAAATTTTATTTCTTATGACTTTTCGTAAAATATGTAAATGCCATCTGAAAGAGGAACAGATAAGCTTTCCATCGAGCTCTCAGTCGAAGAAATCGGTCGAAGGATGCAAGAGTTATTAGAAAAAAGCTAATCGGTGGTCAACACGTTTCCGTCCTACTGCCGATTCTTTTCGCAAAGTACTTTTCTGTAATTCTAATATTTAATGGGAAAAAATTAAACAAATTTTTTGTCCATGTAAAAAACGATTAATTCTGAATAAAATGCCGCCCATTTATGCAATTAAAAAAATTTTAATGTCTCTTATTGTATAAGGCATGTTTTCGTCTGATAAGGTACTTCTTCTTCAATGATTTCGAGGATATTTTAGTTTTGATCAATAAAATTTTATTTCTTACGACTTTTCGTAAAATATGTTAATGCCATCTGAAAGATGGCATATTTTCGTTTGATAAGGTACTTCTTCTTCAATGATTTCGAGGATATTTTAGTTTTGATAAAAAAAATTTTATTTCTTATGACTTTTCGTAAAATATGTTAATGCCATCTGAAAGAGGAACAGATAAGCTTTCCATCGAGTTCTAAGTCGAAGAAGTCGGTCGAAGGATGCAAGAGTTATTAGCAAAAAACTAATCGTTTGATAAGGTACTTCTTCTACAATGATTTCGAAGATATTTTAGTTTTGGTTCAAAAAATTGCATTTCTTATGACTTTTTGTAAAATATGTTAATGCCATATAAAAGAGGAACAGATAAGGTTTCCATCGAGCTCTTAGTCGAAGAAGTCGGTCGAAGGATGCAAGAGTTATTAGCAAAAAGCTAATCGGTGGTCATCACGTTTCCGTCCTACTGCCGATTCTTTTCGCAAAGTACTTTTCTATAATTCTAGTATTTAATGAGAAAAAATTAAACAAATTTTTTGTCTATGTAAAAAACTATTAATTCTGAATAAAACGCAGCCCATTTATGCAATTAAAAAAATTTTAATGTCTCGTATTGTATAAGGCATATTTTCGTCTGATAAGGTACATCTTCTTCAATGATTTCGAGCATATTTTAGTTTTGATCAAAAAAATTTTATTTCTTATAACTTTTTGTAAAATATGTTAATGCCACCTGAAAGAGCAACAGATAAGCTTTCCATCGAGTTCTTAGTCGAAAAAGTCGGTCGAAGGATGCAAGAGTTATTAGCAAAAAACCAATCGGTGGTCAACACGTTTCCGTCCTACTACCCATTCTTTTCGCAAAGTACTTTTCTATAATTCTAGTATTTAATGGAATAAAATTACACAAATTTTTTGTCTCTGTAAAAAACTATTAATTCTGAATAAAATGCCGCCCATTTATGCAATAAAAAAAATTTAAATGTCTCTTATTAGATTAGGCATATTTTCGTCTTATAAGGTACTTCTTTTTCAATGATTTTGAGGATATTTTAGTTTTGATCAAAAAAATTTTATTTTTTAACGACTTTTCGTAAAATATGTAAATGCCATCTGAAAGAGGAATAGATAAGCTTTCCATCGAGCCTTTAGTCGAAGAAGTCGGTCGAAGGATGCAAGAGTTATTAGCAAAAAGCTAATCGGTGGTCAACACGTTTCCGTCCTACTGCCGATTCTTTTCGCAAAGTACTTTTCTGTAATTCTAATATTTAATGGGAAAACATTAAACAAATTTTTTGTCCATGTAGAAAACGATTAATTCTGAATAAAATGCCGCCCATTTATGCAATTAAAAAAATTTTAATGTCTCTTATTGTATAAGGCATGTTTTCGTCTGATAAGGTACTTCTTCTTCAATGATTTCGAGGATATTTTAGTTTTGATCAATAAAATTTTATTTCTTACGACTTTTCGTAAAATATGTTAATGCCATCTGAAAGATGGCATATTTCGGTACTTCTTCTTCAATGATTTCGAGGATATTGTAGTTTTGATCAAAAAAATTTTATTTCTTATGACTTTTCGTAAAATATGTTAATGCCATCTGAAAGAGGAACAGATAAGCTTTCCATCGAGTTCTTAGTCGAAGAAGTCGGTCAAAGAATGCAAGAGTTATTAGCAAAAAACTAATCGTCTGATAAGGTACTTCTTCTACAATGATTTCGAGGATATTTTAGTTTTGGTCAAAAAAATTGCATTTCTTATGACTTTTCGTAAAATATGTTAATGCCATATAAAAGAGGAACAGATAAGGTTTCCATCGAGCTCTTAGTCGAAGAAGTCGGTCGAAGGATGCAAGAGTTATTAGCAAAAAGCTAATCGGTGGTCAACACGTTTCCGTCCTACTGCCGATTCTTTTCGCAAAGTACTTTTCTATAATTCTAGTATTTAATGAGAAAAAATTAAACAAATTTTTTGTCCATGTAAAAAACTATTAATTCTGAATAAAATGCAGCCCATTTATGCAATTAAAAAAATTTTAATGTCTCGTGTTGTATAAGGCATATTTTCGTCTGATAAGGTACTTCTTCTTCAATGATTTCGAGGATATTTTAGTTTTGATCAAAAAAATTTTATTTCTTATAACTTTTTGTAAAATATGTTAATGCCACCTGAAAGAGCAACAGATAAGCTTTCCATCGAGGTCTTAGTCGAAAAAGTCGGTCAAGGGATGCAAGAGTTATTAGCAAAAAACCAATCGGTGGTCAACACGTTTCCGTCCTACTACCGATTCTTTTCGCAAATTACTTCTCTATAATTCTAGTATTTAATGGAATAAAATTACACAAATTTTTTGTCTCTGTAAAAAACTATTAATTCTCAATAAAATGCCGCCCATTTATGCAATAAAAAAAATTTAAATGTCTCTTATTAGATTAGGCATATTTTCGTCTTATAAGGTACTTCTTTTTCAATGATTTTGAGGATATTTTAGTTTTGATCAAAAAAATTTTATTTTTTACGACTTTTCGTAAAATATGTTAATGCCATCTGAAAGATGGCATATTTTCGTCTGATAAGGTACTTCTTCTTCAATGATTTCGAGGATATTTTAGTTTTGATCAAAAAATTTTTATTTCTTATGACTTTTCGTAAAATATGTTAATGCCATCTGAAAGAGGGACAGATAAGCTTTCCATCGAGCTCTAAGTCGAGTCGTAAGAAATAAATTTGTTTTCATCAAAACTAAAATATCTTCGAAATCATTGAAGAAGACTTACTTTATTAGACGAAAATATGCCTTATATAATAAGAGCCATTAAAATTTTCTTATTGGATCAATGGGCGGCATGTTATTCAGAATTAATAGTTTTTTACATGGACAAAAAATTTGTTTCGTTTTTTCCCATTAAATACTAGAATTATAGAAAAGTACTTTGCGAAAAGAATCGGCAGTAGGACGGAAACGTGTTGACAACCGATTAGTTTTTTGATAATAATTCTTGCATCTTTCGACCGACTTTTTCGACTAAGAGCTCGTTGGAAAGCTTATCTGTTCTTCTTTCAGATGGCATTAACATGTTTTACGAAAAGTCATAAGAAATAAAATTTTTTTGATCAAAACTAAAATATCCTCGAAATCATTGAAGAAAAAGTACATTATCAGACGAAAATATGCCTTATCTTATAAGAAATTTTTTTAGTTGCATAAATGGGCGGCATTTTATTCAGAATTAATAGTTTTATACATGGACAAAAAATTCTTTTAATTTTTTCCCATTAAATACTAGAATTAAAGAAAAGTACTTTGCGAAAAGAATCGGCAGTAGGACGGAAACGTATTGACCACCGATTAGTTTTTTGCTAATAACTCTTGCATCCTTCGACCGATTTCTTCGACTAAGAGCCGGATGGAAAGCTTATGTGTTCCTCTTTCAGACAAAAAATTTGTTTCGTTTTTTCCCATTAAATACTAGAATTATAGAAAAGTACTTTGCGAAAAGAATCGGCAGTAGGACGGAAACGTGTTGACCACCGATTAGTTTTTTGATAATAACTCTTGCATCCTTCGACCGATTTCTTCGACTAAAGGCCGGATGGAAAGCTGTTCTTTTCCTCTTTCAGATGGCATTAACATATTTTACGAAAAGAAGTAAGAAATAAAATTTTTTTTATCAAAACTAAAATATCCTCGAAATCATTGAAAAAGAAGTACCTTATCAGACGAAAATATACCTTATCTAATAAGAGACATTTAAATTTTTTTAATTGCATAAATGGGCGGCATTTTATTCAGAATTAATAGTTTTTTACATGGTCAAAAAAATTCGTTTAATTTTTTCCCATTAAATACTAGAATTTTCGAAAAGTACTTTGCGAAAAGAATCGGCAGTAGGACGGAAACGTGTTGACCACCGATTAGCTTTTTGCTAATAACTCTTGCATCCTTCGACTGACTTCTTCGACTAAGAGCTCGATGGAAAGCTTATCTGTTCCTCTTTCAGATGGCATTAACATATTTTACGAAAAGTCATAAGAAAAAAATTTTTTTGATCAAAATTAAAATATCCTCGAAATCATTCAAAAGAAGTGCCTTATCAGACGAAAATATGCCATCTTTCAGATAGCATTAACATATTATACAAAACTTCGTTAGAAATAAAATTTTTTTCATAAAAACTAAAATATCCTCGAAATCATTGGAGAAGAAGTACCTTATCAGACAAAAACATGCCATCTTTCAGATGGTATTAACATATTATACAAAAAGTCGTAAGAAATAAAATTTTTTTGCCCAAAACTAAAATATCCTCGAAATCATTGAAGAAGAAGTACCTTATCACACGAAAATATGCCTTATCTAATAAGAAACATTTAAATTTTTTTAATTGCATAAATGGGCGGCATTTTATTCAGAATTAATAGTTTTTTACATGGACAAGAAATTCGTTTCATTTTTTCTCATTAAATACTAGAAGTATATAAAAGTACTTTGCGAAAATAATCGGCAGAAGGACGGAAACATGTTGACCACCGATTAGCTTTTTGCTAATAACTCTTGCATCCTTCGACCGACTTCTTCGAGTAAGAGCTCGATGGAAAGCTTATCTGTTCCTCTTTCAGATGGCATTTACGAAAAGTCATAAGAAATAAAATTTTTTGGATCAAAACTAAAATATCCTCGAAATCATTGAAGAGGAAGTACCATATCAGACGATAATATGCCTTTTCTAATAAGAGACATTTAAATTTTTTTAATTGCATAAATGGGCGGCATTTTATTCAGAATTAATAGTTTTTTACATGGACAAGAAATTTGTTTAATTTTTTCCCATTAAATACTAGAATTATAGAAAAGTACTTTGCGAAAAGAATCGGCAGTAGGACGGAAACGTGTTGAACACCGATTAGTTTTTTGATAATAACTCTTGCTTCCTTCGACCGACTTCTTCGACTAAGAGCTCGACGGAAAGCTTATCTGTTCCTCTTTTAGATGACGTTAACATATTTTACGAAAAGTCGTAAGAAATATAATTTTTTTGATCAAAACTAAAATATCCTCGAAATCATTGAAGAAGAAGTGCCTTATCAGACGAAAATATGCCATCTTTCAGATGGCATTAACATATTTTACGAAAAGTCGTAAGAAATAAAATTTTATTGATCAAAATTAAAATATCCTCGAAATCATTGAAGAAGAAGTACCTTATCAGACGAAAATATGCCTTATCTAATAAGAAACATTTAAATTTTTTTAATTGCATAAATGGGCGGCATTTTATTCAGAATTAATAGTTTTTTACATGGACAAGAAATTCGTTTCATTTTTTCTCATTAAATACTAGAAGTATAGAAGAGTACTTTGCGAAAATAATCGGCAGAAGGACGGAAACGTGTTGACCACCGATTAGCTTTTTGCTAATAACTTTTGCATCCTTCGACCGACTTCTTCGACTAAGAGCTCGATGGAAAGCTTATCTGTTCCTCTTTCAGATGGCATTAACATATTTTACGAAAAGTCATAAGAAATAAAATTTTTTTGATCAAAACTAAAATATCTTCGAAATCATTGAAGAAGAAGTACCTTATCAGACAATAATATGCTTTATCTAATAAGAGACATTAAAATTTTTTATTCAGAATTAATAGTTTTTTACATGGACAAAAAATTCGTTTAATTTTTTCCCATTAAATACTAGAATTATAGGAAAGTACTTTGCGAAAAGAATCGGTAGTAGGACGGAAAGGTGTTGACCACCGATAAGTTTTTATACTTTTCACGTATGTGAAACAGTATAATAACTTTGTGCTGAAGTTTGTAACGGATCGAAATATTCATTTCCGACTATATAAAGTATATATATTCTTGATCAGGACGACAAGACGAGTTGATTTAGCCATGTCCGTCAGTCCGTCTGTCCGTCCGTCCGTCTGTCTGTATATATACAATCTCCTCCCACAGTTTTAAAGATATCGAGCTGAAATTTTGCACAGAGACTTCTTATTTGTGCGATCAACTCATTTGTCGGATCCAGCCATATCGGACCACTGGAACTGGTAGCCCCCATACGAAAAGAAGAAGAAAAGTGAACAAAACTTGAATCGTTGTATGGAAAACTTTTTTGTTTTGTAGAGTGCTGAAATTTTAAGCATAGTAGTTCTACATAGTCCAACTACATGGCTGAAAGTTTCACTGAGATCGGAAAACTGGTACTGGTAGCTCCCATACAAAATGAAGAAGAGGAAGAGAAGCAATATTCAAGTCGTTGTATGGAAAACTTTTTTGTTTTTTAACCAATTGACTTCAAATTTTACAGTTATGTTCTTAGGGAGGAATGAAAACTATTTTGACCAAAAGTGGGCGTAGCCATGCCCACTTATAGAAAATTGACCCGTTGTATGGAAAACTTTTTTGTTTTTTAACCAATTGACTTGAAACTTTTCATTTATGTTCTTAGGAAGGAATGAAATCTATTTTGACCAAAAGTGGGCGTAGCAACGCCCACTTATTGCGAAAATTGACCCGTTTTATGGAAAACTTTTTTGTTTTTCAACCAATTAACTTGAAACTTTGCAGTTATGTTCTTAGGGAGGAATGAA
This sequence comes from Phortica okadai, assembly GCA_034638295.1. Classification (NCBI taxonomy): domain Eukaryota; kingdom Metazoa; phylum Arthropoda; class Insecta; order Diptera; family Drosophilidae; genus Phortica; species Phortica okadai. The sequence goes on along the minus strand of CM067850.1, from coordinate 23,329,879 downwards.
AACTATTTTGACCAAAAGTGGGCATGGCCACCCCCACTTATAGCTAAATTTGACCCTTTGTATGGAAATCTTTTTTGTTTTTTAACCAATTGACTTAAAACCTTACAGTTATGTTCTTAAGGAGGAATGAAAACTATTTTGACCAAAAGTGGGCATGGCTACGCCCAATTATCGCAAAACTTCAACCGTTGTATAGAAAACTTTTTTGTTTTTAACCAATTGACTTGAAACCTTACAGTTATGTTGTTAGGGAGGCATGAAAACTATTCATTTAGTTTTTTAGTAACACAACGTGAAAAGTATTATAGCTTCAGCCTTGCTGAAGATAGCGTCCTTACTGGTTTGCTAATAACTTTAGCATCCTTCGACCGACTTCTTCGACTAAGAGCTCGATGGAAAGATTATCTCTTCCTCTTTCAGATGGCATTAACATATTTTACGAAAAGTCATAAGAAATAAAATTTTTTGGATCAAAACTAAAATATCCTCGAAATCATTGAAGAAGAAGTACCTTATCAGACGAAAATATGCCGTGTCTAATAAGAGACATTTAAATTTTTTTAATTGCATAAATGGGCGGCATTTTATTCAGAATTAATAGTTTTTTATATGGACTGTGAAGACGCGAATTGCAGATGAATTCGCGGCTCACAAATTATGAGACTGATTAGCGATGCTGATTAGCGACGCTGATTAGCGACGTTGAGTAGCGACGTTGAGTAGCGACGTTGATCTGGCAGCAACGCTGAGTAGCGAGCAACAACAAACACATTGCATGCGTTCAGGCACTGAGTGACCTAACGGTGCGTGCTTGTGTCGAAAATTACTACAACAAGAGTTGTTGTAATATTTGGCTTGAGCAAGTCAACTTGGTTGTTGTTGCATATGCGCCAGATGGCGAAAGTGACGGTGGAAGAAGAATGCCAAAATTATAACTATGCATGTTGTTGTTGTTATTTTTTGATGACTACTGAGTTTGTGACTTTTGTCATGTACATAGCAACAACATTAACAGGTATTTGGCAGGAACGTCGTCACTGACGCAATTGACGTTGCGTCAATTCATCGAAACGTCAGTCCAACGCATAGATTGTGTTGTTGTTTTGGCGCGATAGATCTGCATAGATCAGAATAACTCGCTTGCCGGCAAACAACAACAATAAGGACGATTGTCGCACTTGACGCGTGCATCGCGGTGACGAATTGACGTTGCGTCAATTCATCGAAACGTCAGTCCAGCGCATATATTGGGTTGTTGTTTTGGCGCGATAGATCTGCATAGATCAGAGTAACTCGCTTGCCGTCAAACAACAACAATAGGGACGATTGTCGCACTTGACGCGAGCGTTTGCATAACGTGGCGTCGGAGCGTCAGTTGATTGCAGTCATATGCTATTGTTAGCGTATGATTTGTTCTTTGTTGGGTCACTGACCTCGTGTGGCGGCAGCGTTGGATGTTCAGTCGTTTTGCGTGGACAACTGTGCAGTTCTGCCGTTCGCCACATAGCCAATGACAGTAGGCTGGGTGATGCGGCGACGTCGCTGCAGGCTGTTTGCTGTCGGTACAGTGGTGACGATAATAATGAAACAATGTGTTTGTTCTTGTTTCAAGTTGCTGCGCGCTATTTGACGCTGTCCACTGCTTGTAAATCAACAGTTGGCGTCGCGGCCAGTGCATCGGACTGACATGTTCAGTGTTTGCGCCAGCAGAGTAGCGTTGGGTGAACTTAGAATTCACAACCAGTTCAGGCGGCATTCGACTAGGCTTGTCAGCCGGTGGCAAACTACGCTCTCTTTCTTTTGGTGTGACCAAGCAAATCTTTGCTCAGAATCGAAGCGCTCTATATAGCTGCAAGCGAAACTGACCAAGGCAGGTAACATTTTAAAACTTAGATTGTAGCATTTGATTTGGTTCCAAAGTGGAACAAAATCAACCAAGTGGCGCGTTGATACGCTGACACTAGGTGGAATCCAAGGACAAGGTCCTTGTAGTATTCCAAGCGGCAGCTGGTGAGGATTCCCAGCGCCAGCCAACCCTAGGAGACCCCATCGGTCGACTGGGTGCGACCTGAAGCTACGTGCGTGGCGCTAAGTCGAGGTGAAAAGGCCATCCGACTTGCGCAGACGTGAGCATCAGCGGTTCGCAACAGGAGCGGCCCATTTGGAACCCAGAGGGACGACTGGCCGGAATCCGACTAAGACGAGGGTGGAGGACGACTCCCCACGAGAGGAGGCACCGGACAACAAAAACCAACTAGTCTTAAGAATTAGAAATAAGCATTTGTTTCAATTGGTCACAATAAAAACCATATTATATTTTTCAAACATAAATTTGTGTGTCATTATTTTTTTTGACAGCGCTCTAGGGTCCGGCAGAAATACAAATTATTGTAGAGCCGGCTCCTTGGACACTCTGAGTTGCCCCAGCCTAAAGACCTGGGCGTGAACCGGGAGTCCCTTACAGGACAAAAAATTCGTTTAATTTTTTCCCATTAAATACTAGAATTATAGAAAAGTACTTTGCGAAAAGAATCGGTAGTAGGACGGAAAGGTGTTGACCACCGATAAGTTTTTTGCTAATAACTTTAGCATCCTTCGACTGACTTCTTCGACTAAGAGCTTGATGGAAAGCTTATCTGTTCCTCTTTCAGATGACATTAACATATTTTACGAAAAGTCATAAGAAATAAATTTTTTTTTATCAAAACTAAAATATCCTCGAAATCATTGAAGAAGAAGTACCTTATCAGACGAAAATATGCCTTATCTAATAAGAAACATTTAAATTTTTTTCATTGCATAAATGGGCGGCATTTTATTCAGAATTAATAGTTTTTTACATGGACAAAAAATTCGTTTAATTTTTTCCCATTAAATACTAGAATTATAGAAAAGTACTTTGGGAAAAGAATCGGCAGTAGGACGGAAACGTGTTGACCACCGATAAGTTTTTTGCTAATAACTTTAGCATCCTTCGACCGACTTCTTCGACTAAGAGCTTGATGGAAAGCTTATCTGTTCCTCTTTCAGATGACATTAACATATTTTACGAAAAGTCATAAAAAATAAAATTTTTTTTATCAAAACTAAAATATTCTCGAAATCATTGAAGAAGAAGTACCTTATCAGACGAAAGTATGCCTTATCTAATAAGAAACATAAAAATTTTCTTAATTGCATAAATGGGCGGCATTTTATTCAGAATTAATAGTTTTTTACGTGGTCAAAAAATTCGTTTAATTTTTTGCCATTAAATAATAGAATTATAGAAAAGTACTTTGCGAAAAGAATCGGTAGTAGGACGGAAAGGTGTTGACCACCGATAAGTTTCTTGCTAATAACTTTAGCATCCTTCGACCGACTTCTTCGACTAAGAGCTTGATGGAAAGCTTATCTGTTCCTCTTTCAGATGACATTAACATATTTTACGAAAAGTCATAAGAAATAAAATTTTTTTTATCAAAACTAAAATATCCTCGAAATCATTGAAGAAGAAGCACGTTATCAGACGAAAATATACCTTATCTAATAAGAAACATTTAAATTTTTTTCATTGCATAAAAGGTCGGCATTTTATTCAGAATTAATAGTTTTTTACGTGGTCAAAAAATTCATTTAATTTTTTCCCATTAAATACTAGAATTATAGAAAAGTACTTTGCGAAAAGAATCGGTAGTAGGACGGAAAGGTGTTGACCACCGATAAGTTTTTTGCTAATTACTTTAGCATCCTTCGACCGACTTCTTCGACTAAGGGCTTGATGGAAAGCTTATCTGCTCCTCTTTCAGATGACATTAACATATTTTACGAAAAGTCATAAAAAATAAAATTTTTTTTATCAAAACTAAAACATCGTCGAAATCATTGAAGAAGAAGTACCTTATCAGACGAAAATACGCCTTATCTAATAAGAAACATTTAAATTCTTTTCATTGCATAAATGGGCGGCATTTTATTCAGAATTAATAGTTTTTTACATGGACAAAAAATTCGTTTAATTTTTTCCCATTAAATACTAGAATTATAGAAAAGTACTTTGGGAAAAGAATCGGCAGTAGGACGGAAACGTGTTGACCACCGATTAGTGTTGACCACCGATTGGACAAAAAATTCGTTTAATTTTTTCCCATTAAATACTAGAATTATAAAAAAAGTTCTTTGCGAAAAGAATCGGCAGAAGAGCGGAATCCTGTTGCCCAGCGATTAGTTTTTTGCTAATAACTCTTGCATCCTTCGATAATAAATTTTTTTTATCAAAACTAAAATATCGTCGAAATCATTGAAAAAGAAGTACCTTATCAGACGAAAATATGCCTTATCTAATAAGAAACATTTAAATTTTTTTAATTGCATAGATGGGCGGCATTTTATTCAGAATTAATAGTTTTTTACATGGACAAAAAATTCGTTTAATTTTTTCCCATTAAATACTAGAATTATAAAAAAGTACCTTGCGAAAAGAATCGGCAGAAGAGCGGAATCCTGTTGATCACCGATTAGTTTTTAGCAAATAACTCTTGCATACTTCGTTCGACTTCTTCGACTAAGAGCTCGATGGAAAGCTTATCTGTTCCTCTTTCAGATGGCATTAACATATTTTACGAAAAGTCATAAGAAATAAAATTTTTTGGATCAAAACTAAAATATCCTCGAAATCATTGAAGAAGAAGTACCTTATCCGACGAAAATATGCCTTATCTAATAAGAAACATTTAAATTTTTTTAATTGTATAAATGGGCGGCATTTTATTCAGAATTAATAGTTTTTTACATGGACAAAAAATTCGTTTAATTTTTTCCCATTAAATACTAGAATTATAGAAAAGTACCTTGCGAAAAAAATCGGCAGTAGGACGGAAACGTGTTGACCGCCGATTAGTTTTTTGCTAATAACTCTTGCATCCTTCGACCGATTTCTTCTACTAAAAGCCGGATGGAAAGCTTATTTGTTCCTCTTTCAGATGGCATTAACATATTTTACGAAAAATGGTAAGAAATAAATTTTTTTTTGATCAAAACTAAAATATCCTCGAAATCATTGAAAAAGAAGTACCTTATCAGACGAAAATATACCTTATCTAACAAGAGACATTTAAATTTTTTTAATTGTATAGATGGGCGGCATTTTATTCAGAATTAATAGTTTTTTAAATGGACAAAAAATTCGTTTAATTTTTTCCCATTAAATACTAGAATTATAAAAAAGTACTTTGCCAAAAGAATCGGCAGAAGAGCGGAATCCTGTTGACCACCGATTAGTTTTTTGCAAATAACTCTTGCATACTTCGTTCGACTTCTTCGACTAAGAGCTCGATGGAAAGCTTATCTGTTCCTCTTTCAGATGACATTAACATATTTTACGAAAAGTCATAAGAAATAAAATTTTTTGGATCAAAACTAAAATATGCTCGAAATCATTGAAGAAGAAGTACCTTGTCAGACGAAAATATGCCTTATCTAATAAGAAACATTTAAATTTTTTTAATTGCATAAATGGGCGGCATTTTATTCAGAATTAATAGTATTTTACATGGACAAAAAATTCGTTTAATTTTTTCCCATTAAATACTAGAATTATAGAAAAGTACCTTGCGAAAAGAATCGGCAGTAGGACGGAAACGAGTTGACCACCGATTAGTTTTTTGCTAATAACTCTTGCATCCTTCGACCGATTTCTTCGACTAAGAGCCGGATGGAAAGCTTATCTGTTCCTCTTTCAGATGATATTAACATATTTTACGAAAAGTGGTAAGAAATAAAATTTTTTGGATCAAAACTAAAATATCCTCGAAATCATTGTAGAAGAAGTACCTTATCAGACGAAAATATCCCTTATCTAAAAAGAGACATTTAAATTTTTTTAATAACATAAATGGGCGGCATTTTATTCATAATTAATAGTTTTTACATGGACAAAAAATTCGTTTAATTTTTTCCCTTTAAATACTAGAAATATAAAAAAGTACTTTGCGAAAAGGAGCGGTAGTAGGACGGAAAGGTGTTGACCACCGATATGTTTTTTGCTAATAACTTTAGCATCCTTCGACCGACTTCTTCGACTAAGAGCTTGATGGAAAGCTTATCTGTTCCTCTTTCAGATGACATTAACAAATTTTACGAAAAGTCATAAGAAATAAATTTTTTTTTATCAAAACTAAAATATCCTCGAAATCATTGAAGAAGAAGTACCTTATCAGACGAAAATATGCCTTATCTAATAAGAAACATTTAAATTTTTTTCATTGCATAGATGGGCGGTATTTGATTCAGAATTAATAGTTTTTTACGTTGTCAAAAAATTCGTTTAATTTTTCCCCATTAAATACTAGAATTATAGAAAAGTACTTTGCGAAAAGAATCGGTAGTAGGACGGAAAGGTGTTGACCACCGATAAGTTTTTTGCTAATAACTTTAGCATCCTTCGACCGACTTCTTCGACTAAGAGCTTGATGGAAAGCTTATCTGTTCCTCTTTCAGATGACATTAACATATTTTACGAAAAGTCATAAGAAATAAAATTTTTTTTATCAAAACTAAAATATCCTCGAAATCATTGAAAAAGAAGTACCTTATCAGATGAAAATATGCCTTATCTAATAAGAAACATTTAAATTTTTTTAATTGCATAAATGGGCGGCATTTTATTCAGAATTAATAGTATTTTACATGGACAAAAAATTCGTTTAATTTTTTCCCATTAAATACTAGAATTATAAAAAAGTACCTTGCGAAAAGAATCGGCAGAAGAGCGGAATCCTGTTGACCACCGATTAGTTTTTTGCAAATAACTCTTGCATACTTCGTTCGACTTGTTCGACTAAGAGCTCGATGGAAAGCTTATCTGTTCCTCTTTAAGATGGCATTAACATATTTTACGAAAAGTCATAAGAAATAAAATTTTTTTGATCAAAACTAAAATATCCTCGAAATCATTGAAGAAGAAGTACCTTATCAGACGAAAATATGCCTTATCTAATAAGAAACATTTAAATTTTTTTAATTGTATAAATGGGCGGCATTTTATTCAGAATTAATAGTTTTTTACATGGACAAAAAATTCGTTTAATTTTTCCCCATTAAATACTAGAATTATAGAAAAGTACTTTGCGAAAAGAATCGGTAGTAGGACGGAAAGGTGTTGACCACCGATAAGTTTTTTGCTAATAACTTTAGCATCCTTCGACCGACTTCTTCGACTAAGAGCTTGATGGAAAGCTTATCTGTTCCTCTTTCAGATGACATTAACATATTTTACGAAAAGTCATAAGAAATAAAATTTTTTTGATCAAAACTAAAATATGATCGAAATCATTGAAGAAGAAGTACCTTATCAGACGAAAATATGCCTTATCTAATAAGAAACATTTAAATTTTATACTCTTGCAAGAGTATATTAACTTTGTAATGAAGTTTGCAACGCGGAGAAGGAGACATCTCCGACTATATAAAGTATATATATTCTTGATCAGCACGACGAGACGAGTTCATAAAGCCATGTCCGTCTGTCCGTCTGTCTGTCTGTTTCAATGCGAACTCCTCCCAGAGTTTTTAAGTTAGCACAAAAATTTAAACGCAGAAAATTTTCTTTTCCTTGCAGGCAGTTTATATGTAGAAGCCAGACTTATCGGAATACTATAGCATATAGCTGCCATAGGAACGATCGGTTAAAAATGAGGTTTTTTCTTTAAAAACGCTGTGATTTTAAAGCTATCACTTCATTTTTTTTGCACAGAGACATGTTGGACGTCACTCAAAATACACGGTAAATTTGGTGAAGATCGGATAACTATAGAATATAGCTGCCATAGGAACGATCGGTCAAAAATGAGGTTTTTGCTCAATAAACTTTTTGATTTTAAAGCTATTGTCTCGATTTTTTGCACAAGAACATCTTAGACGTAAATAAAGACACACTACAAAATTGGTGAAGATCGGAAAACTATAGCATATAGCTCATATAGGAACAATCGGTCAAAAACTCGGTTTTTGTTAGAAAAACTTTTTTATTTTCTACTATAAACAGATGAAACCTTGCAGTTGCTCGTTTTTAGGAATCCTTGAGCATATTACAAAGTTTCATAAGAATCGGACATAAGGGCGTGGCACCGCCCATATAGAGAAAAACTTTAAAATGTGATTTATCTATAAGCAGACGAGATAGAAAATCATAAAATGAAGTGTAGAATGATTGCATTGTATTCTGAAAAAAAAAGTAGAAAATGGGCGGGGTTACGCCCCTTTATCTTATTAAACTTATAAGATAAAACTATAAAACGGATTTTCCAAATGCTTGCAAGAGTATATAAGTTTCAGCAAAGCTGAAAATAGCTCCCTTACTGCTTTTTAATTGCATAAATGGGCGGCATTTTATTCAGAATTAATAGTATTTTACATGGACAAAAAATTCGTTTAATTTTTTCCCATTAAATACTAGAATTATAGAAAAGTACCTTGCGAAAAGAATCGGCAGTAGGACGGAAACGTGTTGACCACCGATTAGTTTTTTGCTAATAACTCTTGCATCCTTCGACCGATTTCTTCGACTAAGAGCCGAATGCAAAGCTTATCTGTTCCTCTTTCAGATGACATTAACATATTTTACGAAAAGTGGTAAGAAATAAAATTTTTTGGATCAAAACTAAAATATCCTCGAAATCATTGTAGAAGAAGTACCTTATCAGACGAAAATATCCCTTATCTAAAAAGAGACATTTAAATTTTTTTAATAACATAAATGGGCGGCATTTTATTCATAATTAATAGTTTTTACATGGACAAAAAAATTCGTTTAATTTTTTCCCATTAAATACTAGAATTATAGAAAAGTACTTTGGGAAAAGAATCGGCAGTAGGACGGAAACGTGTTGACCACCGATTAGTGTTGACCACCGATTGGACAAAAAATTCGTTTAATTTTTTCCCATTAAATACTAGAATTATAAATAAAGTTCTTTGCGAAAAGAATCGGCAGAAGAGCGGAATCCTGTTGCCCAGCGATTAGTTTTTTGCTAATAACTCTTGCATCCTTCGACTGACTTCTTCGACTTAGAGCTCGATGGAAAGCTTATCTGTTCCTCTTTCAGATGACATTAACATATTTTACGAAAAGTCGTAAGAAATAAAATTTTTTTGATCACAACTAAAATATCCTCGAAATCATTGAAGAAGAGGTACCTTATCAGACGAAAATATGCCTTATCTAATAAGAAACATTTAAATTTTTTTAATTGCATAGATGGGCGGCATTTTATTCAGAATTAATAGTTTTTTACATGGACAAAAAATTCGTTTAATTTTTTCCCATTAAATACTACAATTATAAGAAAGTACTTTGCGAAAAGAATCGGCAGAAGAGCGGAATCCTGTTGACCACCGATTAGTTTTTAGCAAATAACTCTTGCATACTTCGTTCGACTTCTTCGACTAAGAGCTCGATGGAAAGCTTATCTGTTCCTCTTTCAGATGGCATTAACATATTTTACGAAAAGTCATAAGAAATAAAATTTTTTGGATCAAAACTAAAATATCCTCGAAATCATTGAAGAAGAAGTACCTTATCAGACGAAAATATGCCTTATCTAATAAGAAACATTTAAATTTTTTTAATTGTATAAATGGGCGGCATTTTATTCAGAATTAATAGTTTTTTACATGGACAAAAAATTCGTTTAATTTTTTCCCATTAAATACTAGAATTATAGAAAAGTACCTTGCGAAAAAAATCGGCAGTAGGACGGAAACGTGTTGACCACCGATTAGTTTTTTGCTAATAACTTTAGCATCCTTCGACCGACTTCTTCGACTAAGAGCTTGATGGAAAGCTTATCTGTTCCTCTTTTAGATGACATTAACATATTTTACGAAAAGTCATAAGAAATAAAATTTTTTTTATCAAAACTAAAATATCCTCGAAATCATTGAAAAAGAAGTACCTTATCAGACGAAAATATACCTTATCTAACAAGAGACATTTAAATTTTTTTAATTGCATAGATGGGCGGCATTTTATTCAGAATTAATAGTTTTTTATATGGACAAAAAATTCGTTTAATTTTTTCCCATTAAATACTAGAATTATAAAAAAGTACCTTGCGAAAAGAATCGGCAGAAGAGCGGAATCCTGTTGACCACCGATTAGTTTTTTGCAAATAACTCTTGCATACTTCGTTCGACTTGTTCGACTAAGACCTCGATGGAAAGCTTATCTGTTCCTCTTTCAGATGGCATTAACATATTTTACGAAAAGTCATAAGAAATAAAATTTTTTGGATCAAAACTAAAATATCCTCGAACTCATTGAAGAAGAAGTACCTTATCAGACGAAAATATGCCTTATCTAATAAGAAACATTTAAATTTTTTTAATTGTATAAATGGGCGGCATTTTATTCAGAATTAATAGTTTTTTACATGGACAAAAAATTCGTTTAATTTTTTCCCATTAAATACTAGAATTATAGAAAAGTACCTTGCGAAAAAAATCAGCAGTAGGACGGAAACGTGTTGACCGCCGATTAGTTTTTTGCTAATTACTCTTGCATCCTTCGACCGACCTCTTCGACTAAGAGCTCGATTGAAAGCTTATCTGCTCCTCTTTCAGATGGCATTAACATATTTTACGAAAAGTCATAAGAAATACAATTTTTTTGATCAAAACTAAAATATCCTCGAAATCATTGAAGAAGAAGTACCTTATCATACGAAAATATGCCATCTTTCAGATGGAATTAACATATTATACAAAAAGTCATAAGAAATAAAATTTTTTTGATCAAAACTAAAATATGCTCGAAATCATTGAAAAACAAGTATCTTATCAGACGAAAATATATCTTATCTAACAAGAGACATCTAAATTTTTTTAATTGCATAAATGGGCGGCATTTTATTCAGAATTAATAGTTTTTTAAATGGACAAAAAATTTGTTCAATTTTTTTTCCATTAAATACTAGAATTATAGAAAAGTTCTCTGCGAAAAGAATCGGCAGTAGGACGGAATCGTGTTGACCACCGATTAGTTTTTTGGTAATAACTCTTGCATCCTTCGACCGATTTCTTCGACTAAGAGCTCGATGGAAAGCTTATCTGTTCCTCTTTCAGATGGCATTAACATATTTTACGAAAAGTCATAAGAAATAAAATTTTTTGGATCAAAACTAAAATATCCTCGAAATCATTGTAGAAGAAGTACCTTATCAGACGAAAATATCCCTTATCTAAAAAGAGACATTTAAATTTTCTTAATTGTATAAATGGGCGGCATTTTATTCAGAATTAATAGTTTTTTAAATGGACAAAATATTTGTTTAATTTTTTTTCCATTAAATACTAGAATTATAGAAAAGTTCTCTGCGAAAAGAATCGGCAGTAGGACGGAATCGTGTTGACCACCGATTAGTTTTTTGGTAATAACTCTTGCATACTTCGTTTGACTTCTTCGACTAAGAGCTCGATGGAAAGCTTATCTGTTCCTCTTTCAGATGGCATTAACATATTTTACGAAAAGTCATAAGAAATAAAATTTTTTGGATCAAAACTAAAATATCCTCGAAATCATTGAAGAAGAAGTACCTTTTCAGACGAAAATATGCCTTATCTAATAAGAGACATTTAAATTTTTTTAATAGCATCAATTTTTTTTTATTAAAATTTTGCTTTATTTATTGGATCTTCTCTTTATGAGACTAACAATAAGTTTGCAGATCTTATGCTTATATGTTAACTAGCAGTTCTTTTGGACTGCAGATAGGTTGCGGAGCCCTAGGGTCTATCGCTGGGTTGGGAGGTCATTTCGACGAAGACGGGATTGGGTGCACAACCTTTTTAATCTTCTGGCGAGATGATTAGGGTGCGTAGAAAGCTTGCAATAGTATTGTTCCTTGAGTTCTGCTATAACATCTCTGAGTGGTTGAATATTTAAATCTTTTTGTATGTTTTCGTTTCGAACATACCACTGTGCCCCGGTGATGGTTCTCAATATCTTTGACTGGGTTCTCTGGATGATTTCAATGTTGCTACTGCTAGCGTTTTCCCATAGCTGGGAGCCGTAGGTCCAGATAGGTTTGTGAACAGAATTGTAGAGCAGGACTTTGTAGTCAAGACTAAGGGAAGAGCGAGCGTTGATAAGTCAGTGGAGGCTATTTGCTTTTACCATAGTTTTAAATGCGTTCTCTTGGCCTCGATGTGCCTGTGCCATGTGAGTCTTCTATCGAGGTGTTCTCCGAGGTATGTCACTTCGTTTGTTTGCGGAAGCGTAGTGTTGTTTAACATCAGCGGTGGGCAGTCTTGCCTGTTTAGAGTGAACGTTACGTGTTTGCATTTTTGTTCGTTGACTTTTATTCGCCAGTCAGCTAGCCATTTTTCTATGTCGACCAGGTGAAGAGCTAACTGCGCTGCTGCTTGCATAGGGCATCTGGAACGGCTGAGAATAGCTGTATCGTCAGCAAAGGTGGATGTTGTTAGACGTCTGCTTGTTGGGATGTCTGATGTGTAGAGGACATATAACGTAGGACCGAGTACGCTACCTTGAGGAACTCCAGCTCTAATGGTGTGGTCGTCGGACATATCATTGTTACATCTCACTGTAAACTTCCTGTCGTAGAGGTATGACTTTAGTAGCTTGTGCGTGTTGTTTGCAAGCATTGTTTTAATTTTATGCATTAAACCAAACTCTGTCGAATGCTTGTTAGACATCCAAAAATATTGCTGTGCACTATTCTCGATTTTCGAACGCGCTTCGTATTTCTGATGTTATGCGATTAGCCTGCTCAATAGTTCCGTGTTTTTTACGAAAGCCGAACTGGTGTGAAGGGATTTTGTTGTGTGTTCTCAGGAATGAGTTGATCCGAGTTAGCACGCATTTTTCGAAGAGTTTTGATAGACACGATAATAAACTTATAGGTCTGTATGACGAGGGAATCGTGTGATCTTTTCCTGGCTTTGGTATCATTATGATGATAGACTTTTTCCATCTATCTGGAAAATAGCCAAGTTTAGTGATGGCATTGAAGAGCTTCGCGATAGTGCAAACGGCACAATATGGGAGCTCAATAATCATTTTTGGGGTTATTAAATCGCAGCCCGGTGATTTTTTTGGGTTCAGTTCCTTTTTGATAATATTAGCGATTTCGTTTGGTCGAAACTCGAAGGGTCACGTTGAAGCTCGGCGTCGTTTGTTAATGCTGGTAGTGTAGTCGCATTTGTGCAAGGATTTGGTTGAAACACATTTTCAAGGTGGGCGGCAAATGTTCTTGCTCTATCTTCGTCGCTGCGGGCCCAGCCGCCTGCAGGGTTTCTTATAGGCATCACGGTTTCTGTCGGTGAGCTTAGGGTTGGGTGAGCTCTCCACAGTGAGTTTCTTGTACTGGATGTTGATAGTTGTTCTATGTAACGTCGTTGGGTATATGCTTCTTCTTGCTTTAACGCTTTAGAGAGGTTGCGTGCGGCGCTCTTAAGCCTATGTCGTGCAGATGGCGATCTGGTTGATTGCCATTCTCGACGTAAGCGTTGCTTTTCGATAACGAGCTGCTCGATTTGTAGATTCGTCTTCTTTTGGTTACGTGGAGCTTGTGCCGTTTGAGGTGTTGAGATACGAGCTGCGGTAACGAAGACTGATTCTAGATTGTTTACGAAGCTGTCGATCTCAGCTTCAACGGTTAGGGGAGGATCTAGCTCAATGTGTGAGCTAAAATATTTTTTGTATCTGACCCAGTTGGTTTTATGCGATGTCAAACTACTTGGTTGATCTACGGTTTTTGGATGTCGAAGTAGGTTAATTAATACAGGCGAGTGATCAGACGAGAGATCTGAAAGACTTTCGGCGCTTAGCAGGGTTCGGGTAATATTTTTTGTTATTGCAGAGTCAATTAGGTCGGGTAGTTTATTGGGGTCAGCCGGCCAGTATGTTGGTCTGCCGGGAGAGAGATGGTCGAGCTTATTGCTGGCTTTTAAAATTGGATTGTATAATTGTTTTCCTTTGGGGTCACTAGACGAGATCCCCAGTGAGTGTGCTTGGCATTGCAATCTCCTGCTGCTATGAAGTGTTCTCCGAGTGTGTTAAAGAACTGCATGAACTCAGCTTCAGATATATTAAAGCGAGGTGGGCAGTATACGGCGGCTAGTGTTCGATGGTTACCACTATCTAATTGTATGTTTATAGATGTGGCCTGTAGATAGTTTTCAGCAAATCTTCTATGGCAGTGGTGTTTGAGACGGTTTCTAATCAGAATACCAGTCCCCCCATGTGCTTTACCATCAGGATGGTTTGTTCCGTAAAATACGTAGCCTCGTATGTTAAATTTATATTTGTTTGTAAGGTGTGTTTCTGAGAGTAGCATTACGTCAATGTGTTTGTCAAGTAGAAATTGAGCTAGCTCAAGTTTGTGCTGTGAGACGCCATTAGCATTCCACGTAGATATGCGTAGGGAAGGCATGGTTTATTTGGACTGTTGTGAAATCAACATTTGTATCAGTAGATTTTGGTTACGCATTAAATCCTGCATAGTTGTCCGCATAAAAGACATAAACTCCATTAGACTTTGCTGCATGGTTGATAACATTGCTTCAAAGTTGCTTTGTTGCTGCCCCGGCATATGGTGGTGTTGAGTCGCGTATACATTTACATGTGCTGGTTGTGGGTTCGGCGTATTTGGGGTAGGGGGGACCAGTCCTGATTTTAGAGCACTGGCAAATGTCACGTTTTTGGTTGAGATTCCGGGGCCAAGTGAAGATCTGGCTGCGGTCGAAAAGAAGACGTCTGGGTTTAATTTAGATGGTGTCAATGTAGGCTGTGCGTTTTGAGAGCGTGTAGTGGTCACTCGCTGGTGGATTCGTGTTTTCAGTTCCTTGTATATTGGGCAACCTTTATAGTTAGCTGTGTGGTTACCACCACAGTTGGCGCATTTTTGTGTGCTGGCGTCGTCTTTGCTCGCTGGGCAGTGTGTAATGTCGTGAAGCTCTCCAAAAGCTACACACACGGGGCGCAGAGTACAATACGACCTTGTATGGCCATATTCTTGGCAATTCGTACATTGTACGGGACCATTGCGTTTGTGCGGTTCTACTTTCTGGATTAAGTTCTACCTTAAAGAGTGGTTGCGGCTTTCTATCCTTATTTTGGATGTTGAAAACAGTTTTGGCACTGAATCCTTTCTCTTGTAACGCGTTGATTACTTCCGCAGGAGTGACTTCAGGCTCTATGCCCTTTAGTACGACTTGTAGGCCTTTGCTGCTTTTTAGCTGGTACGTATAGAAGTTCTTTTTGTTGTCGCTCAGGTACTTTGACAGTACTCTGTAGTTATCTTCGGACTTAGTTTGTACATTTGTTTCATGTATATTTCCCTTTACAAGGGGGATTATATGAAAGTTGTCCTTTCCAATAAGCTCGATAAATTTGCTGACTAAGGCGTTGCAGCTTTTTTCACGGCTGTAAATTGGTGGTGGCTTTGGCATTCTTTTAACGCTTTCTGTTTCGGGGGCCAGATCAGTAGTGTTATCTGCCAGAATTTTGAACCTGATGGTATTATCAGGCATTTCGCTTGCTGGTAAGCTGAAGCTAACACGGGTAATTTTCGGCTTCGAGTTTAGGGGGCTCAACTTTCTTTTAAATTGAATGTAGCGATCCCTTTCAGTCTGTACGGCCGGACTTTTTGTTTCTTTGTTTGCGTTCTCTTTAGGTAATGTTGCGCCAGTTATATTTGCATTGGCAATTGGACGGGCAGTTGATACCGTTGAAGTTGTTGTTGTACTTACTGTTGAGGTAGTTAGTGACATTGTTGTACTAGTCGTCGTAGATGGGCCAATACATATCTGCTGATGAGCGGACACGGCGCTCTGCGGCTTTTGAGACGTGGACGGTAGCGACGGAGAGCAAGAACGCGCTCTCCCGCTCGGTACGTGCAATAGTTCGTGCTCTGCATTGGTCATTGCCCTCGATCGCTCTAGAGCTGCAGTATTTTCGGTTGACGCGTCGTTATAGGTGAAATACGCGTTGTTCCGTTGCAAAGAGAGCCGACGCTCGTCTTGCTTACGCTGCAGTTCACTGCGAGTTTCAATTTCTTTTGTACTCATTATATTAATTGAGATTTAGTTTTAATTGTTTTTTATTGTTTATTGTGGCTAATCAATTGATTAATTAGTTGATAGATTTGTGCGAATTTATCGCACCTAGCGTCTTTTCGCGATATACACTAATTATTATTAGATCTTTCACAGCACTGATGGGTTTTAAGTTAATTTTCCGGAGCACAAGAAAAACACGTCCGTACTTGACGGAATTCGCGTAAATTGCATAAATGGGCGGCATTTTATTCAGAATTAATAGTTTTTTACATGGACAAAAAATTCGTTTAAGTTTTTCCCATTAAATACTAGAATTATAAAAAAGTACTTTGCGAAAAGAATCGGCAGAAGAGGGGAATCCTGTTGACCACCGATTAGTTTTTTGCTAATAACTCTTGCATCCCTCGACCGATTTCTTCGACCAAGAGCCGGATGGAAAGCTTATCTGTTCCTCTTTCAGATGGCATTAACATATTTTACGAAAAGTCGTAAGAAATAAAATTTTTTTTGATCAAAACTAAAATATCCTCGAAATCATTGAAAAAGAAGTACCTTATCAGACGAAAATATGCCTTATCTAACAGGAGACATTTAAATTTTTTTAATTGCATAAATGGGTGGTATTTTATTCAGAATTAATAGTTTTTTACATGGACAAAAAATTCGCTTAATTTTTTTTTCCATTAAATACTAGAATTGTAGAAAAGTTCTATGCGAAAAGAATCGGCAGTAGGACGGTATCGTGTTGACCACCGATTAGTTTTTTGGTAATAACTCTTGCATCCTTCGACCGATGTCTTCGACTAAGAGCTGGATGGAAAGCTTATCTGTTCTTCTTTTATATGGCATTAACATATTTTACGAAAAGTCGTAAGAAATACAATTTTTTTTTGATCAAAACTAAAATATCTTCGAAATCATTGAAAAAGAAGTAGCGTACCAGACGAAAATATGCCTTATCTTATAAGAGACATTTACATTTTTTTAATTGCATAAATGGGCGGTATTTCATTCAGAATTAATAGTTTTTTACATGGACAGAATTAAAAGTTTTTTACATGGACAAAAAATTCGTTTAATTTTTTCCCATTAAATACTACAATTATAAAAAAGTACTTTGCGAAAAGAATCGGCAGAAGAGCGGAATCCTGTTGATTACCGATTAGTGTTTTGCTAATAACTCTTGCATCCTTCCACCGACTTCTTCGACTAAGAGCTCGATGGAAAGCTTATCTGTTCCTCTTTCAGATGGCATTAACATATTTTACGAAAAGTCATAAGAAATAAAATTTTTTGGATCAAAACTAAAATATCCTCGAAATCATTGTAGAAGAAGTACATTATCAGACGAAAATATGCCTTATCTAATAAGAAACATTTAAATTTTTTTAATTGCATAAATGGGCGGCATTTTATTCAGAATTAATAGTTTTTTACATGGACAAAAAATTCGCTTAATTTTTTTCCATTAAATACTAGAATTATAGAAAAGTACCTTGCGAAAAGAATCGGCAGTAGGACGGAATCGTGTTGACCACCGATTAGTTTTTTGATAATAACTCTTGCATTCTTTGACCGACTTCTTCGATTAAGAGCTCGATTGAAAGCTTATCTGCTCCTCTTTCAGATGGCATTAACATAGTTTACGAAAAGTCATAAGAAATACAATTTTTTTGATCAAAACTAAAATATCGTCGAAATCATTGAAAAAGAAGTACCTTATCAGTCGAAAATATGCCATCTTTCAGATGGAATTAACATATTATACAAAAAGTCATAAGAAATAAAATTTTTTTGACCAAAACTAAAATCTGCTCGAAATCATTGAAGAAGAAGTACCTTATCAGACGAAAATATGCCTTATCTAATAAGAAACATTTAAATTTTTTTAATTGCATAAATGGGCGGCATTTTATTCAGAATTAATAGTTTTTTACATGGACAAAAAATTCGCTTAATTTTTTTCCATTAAATACTAGAATTATAGAAAAGTACCTTGCGAAAAGAATCGGTAGAAGAGCGGAATCCTGTTGACCACCGATTAGTGTTTTGCTAATAACTCTTGCATCCTTCAACCGACTTCTTCGACTAAGAGCTCGATGGAAAGCTTATCTGTTCCTCTTTCAGATGGCATTAACATATTTTACGAAAAGTCATAAGAAATACAATTTTTTTGATCAAAACTAAAATATCCTCGAAATCATTGAAAAAGAAGTACCTTATCAGTCGAAAATATGCCATCTTTCAAATGGAATTAACATATTATACAAAAAGTCATAAGAAATAAAATTTTTTTGACCAAAACTAAAATATCCTCGAAATCATGGAAGAAGAAGTACATTATCAGACGAAAATATGCCTTATCTAATAAGAGACATTTAAATTTTTTAATTGCATAAATGGGCGCCATTTTATTCAGAATTAATAGTATTTTACATGGACAAAATATTCGTTTAATTTTTTCCCATTAAATACTAGAATTGTAGAAAAGTACCTTGCGAAAAGAATCGGCAGTAGGACGGAATCGTGTTGACCACCGATTAGTTTTTTGCTAATAACTCTTGCATCCTTCGACCGATTACTTCGACTAAAAGCCGGATGGAAAGCTTATCTGTTCCTCTTTCAGATGGCATTAACATATTTTACGAAAA
Organism: Phortica okadai; assembly: GCA_034638295.1. Lineage (NCBI taxonomy): Eukaryota > Metazoa > Arthropoda > Insecta > Diptera > Drosophilidae > Phortica > Phortica okadai. The sequence continues at coordinate 23,311,169 of CM067850.1, read as the reverse complement.
ATGGTAAGAAATAAATTTTTTTTTGATCAAAACTAAAATATCCTCGAAATCATTGAAAAAGAAGTATCTTATCAGTCGAAAATATATCTTATCTAACAAGAGACATTTAAATTTTCTTAATTGCATAAATGGGCGGCATTTTATTCAGAATTAATAGTTTTTTAAATGGACAAAATATTTGTTTAATTTTTTTTCCATTAAATACTAGAATTATAGAAAAGTTCTCTGCGAAAAGAATCGGCAGTAGGACGGAATCGTGTTGACCACCGATTAGTTTTTTGGTAATAACTCTTGCATACTTCGTTTGACTTCTTCGACTAAGAGCTCGATGGAAAGCTTATCTGTTCCTCTTTCAGATGGCATTAACATATTTTACGAAAAGTCATAAGAAATAAAATTTTTTGGATCAAAACTAAAATATCCTCGAAATCATTGAAGAAGAAGTACCTTTTCAGACGAAAATATGCCTTATCTAATAAGAGACATTTAAATTTTTTTAATAGCATCAATTTTTTTTTATTAAAATTTTGCTTTATTTATTGGATCTTCTCTTTGTGAGACTAACAATAAGTTTGCAGATCTTATGCTTATATGTTAACTAGCAGTTCTTTTGGACTGCAGATAGGTTGCGGAGCCCTAGGGTCTATCGCTGGGTTGGGAGGTCATTTCGACGAAGACGGGATTGGGTGCACAACCTTTTTAATCTTCTGGCGAGATGATTAGGGTGCGTAGAAAGCTTGCAATAGTATTGTTCCTTGAGTTCTGCTATAACATCTCTGAGTGGTTGAATATTTAAATCTTTTTGTATGTTTTCGTTTCGAACATACCACTGTGCCCCGGTGATGGTTCTCAATATCTTTGACTGGGTTCTCTGGATGATTTCAATGTTGCTACTGCTAGCGTTTTCCCATAGCTGGGAGCCGTAGGTCCAGATAGGTTTGTGAACAGAATTGTAGAGCAGGACTTTGTAGTCAAGACTAAGGGAAGAGCGAGCGTTGATAAGTCAGTGGAGGCTATTTGCTTTTACCATAGTTTTAAATGCGTTCTCTTGGCCTCGATGTGCCTGTGCCATGTGAGTCTTCTATCGAGGTGTTCTCCGAGGTATGTCACTTCGTTTGTTTGCGGAAGCGTAGTGTTGTTTAACATCAGCGGTGGGCAGTCTTGCCTGTTTAGAGTGAACGTTACGTGTTTGCATTTTTGTTCGTTGACTTTTATTCGCCAGTCAGCTAGCCATTTTTCTATGTCGACCAGGTGAAGAGCTAACTGCGCTGCTGCTTGCATAGGGCATCTGGAACGGCTGAGAATAGCTGTATCGTCAGCAAAGGTGGATGTTGTTAGACGTCTGCTTGTTGGGATGTCTGATGTGTAGAGGACATATAACGTAGGACCGAGTACGCTACCTTGAGGAACTCCAGCTCTAATGGTGTGGTCGTCGGACATATCATTGTTACATCTCACTGTAAACTTCCTGTCGTAGAGGTATGACTTTAGTAGCTTGTGCGTGTTGTTTGCAAGCATTGTTTTAATTTTATGCATTAAACCAAACTCTGTCGAATGCTTGTTAGACATCCAAAAATATTGCTGTGCACTATTCTCGATTTTCGAACGCGCTTCGTATTTCTGATGTTATGCGATTAGCCTGCTCAATAGTTCCGTGTTTTTTACGAAAGCCGAACTGGTGTGAAGGGATTTTGTTGTGTGTTCTCAGGAATGAGTTGATCCGAGTTAGCACGCATTTTTCGAAGAGTTTTGATAGACACGATAATAAACTTATAGGTCTGTATGACGAGGGAATCGTGTGATCTTTTCCTGGCTTTGGTATCATTATGATGATAGACTTTTTCCATCTATCTGGAAAATAGCCAAGTTTAGTGATGGCATTGAAGAGCTTCGCGATAGTGCAAACGGCACAATATGGGAGCTCAATAATCATTTTTGGGGTTATTAAATCGCAGCCCGGTGATTTTTTTGGGTTCAGTTCCTTTTTGATAATATTAGCGATTTCGTTTGGTCGAAACTCGAAGGGTCACGTTGAAGCTCGGCGTCGTTTGTTAATGCTGGTAGTGTAGTCGCATTTGTGCAAGGATTTGGTTGAAACACATTTTCAAGGTGGGCGGCAAATGTTCTTGCTCTATCTTCGTCGCTGCGGGCCCAGCCGCCTGCAGGGTTTCTTATAGGCATCACGGTTTCTGTCGGTGAGCTTAGGGTTGGGTGAGCTCTCCACAGTGAGTTTCTTGTACTGGATGTTGATAGTTGTTCTATGTAACGTCGTTGGGTATATGCTTCTTCTTGCTTTAACGCTTTAGAGAGGTTGCGTGCGGCGCTCTTAAGCCTATGTCGTGCAGATGGCGATCTGGTTGATTGCCATTCTCGACGTAAGCGTTGCTTTTCGATAACGAGCTGCTCGATTTGTAGATTCGTCTTCTTTTGGTTACGTGGAGCTTGTGCCGTTTGAGGTGTTGAGATACGAGCTGCGGTAACGAAGACTGATTCTAGATTGTTTACGAAGCTGTCGATCTCAGCTTCAACGGTTAGGGGAGGATCTAGCTCAATGTGTGAGCTAAAATATTTTTTGTATCTGACCCAGTTGGTTTTATGCGATGTCAAACTACTTGGTTGATCTACGGTTTTTGGATGTCGAAGTAGGTTAATTAATACAGGCGAGTGATCAGACGAGAGATCTGAAAGACTTTCGGCGCTTAGCAGGGTTCGGGTAATATTTTTTGTTATTGCAGAGTCAATTAGGTCGGGTAGTTTATTGGGGTCAGCCGGCCAGTATGTTGGTCTGCCGGGAGAGAGATGGTCGAGCTTATTGCTGGCTTTTAAAATTGGATTGTATAATTGTTTTCCTTTGGGGTCACTAGACGAGATCCCCAGTGAGTGTGCTTGGCATTGCAATCTCCTGCTGCTATGAAGTGTTCTCCGAGTGTGTTAAAGAACTGCATGAACTCAGCTTCAGATATATTAAAGCGAGGTGGGCAGTATACGGCGGCTAGTGTTCGATGGTTACCACTATCTAATTGTATGTTTATAGATGTGGCCTGTAGATAGTTTTCAGCAAATCTTCTATGGCAGTGGTGTTTGAGACGGTTTCTAATCAGAATACCAGTCCCCCCATGTGCTTTACCATCAGGATGGTTTGTTCCGTAAAATACGTAGCCTCGTATGTTAAATTTATATTTGTTTGTAAGGTGTGTTTCTGAGAGTAGCATTACGTCAATGTGTTTGTCAAGTAGAAATTGAGCTAGCTCAAGTTTGTGCTGTGAGACGCCATTAGCATTCCACGTAGATATGCGTAGGGAAGGCATGGTTTATTTGGACTGTTGTGAAATCAACATTTGTATCAGTAGATTTTGGTTACGCATTAAATCCTGCATAGTTGTCCGCATAAAAGACATAAACTCTATTAGACTTTGCTGCATGGTTGATAACATTGCTTCAAAGTTGCTTTGTTGCTGCCCCGGCATTTGGTGGTGTTGAGTCGCGTATACATTTACATGTGCTGGTTGTGGGTTCGGCGTATTTGGGGTAGGGGGGACCAGTCCTGATTTTAGAGCACTGGCAAATGTCACGTTTTTGGTTGAGATTCCGGGGCCAAGTGAAGATCTGGCTGCGGTCGAAAAGAAGACGTCTGGGTTTAATTTAGATGGTGTAAATGTAGGCTGTGCGTTTTGAGAGCGTGTAGTGGTCACTCGCTGGTAGATTCGTGTTTTCAGTTCCTTGTATATTGGGCAACCTTTATAGTTAGCTGTGTGGTTACCACCACAGTTGGCGCATTTTTGTGTGCTGGCGTCGTCTTTGCTCGCTGGGCAGTGTGTAATGTCGTGAAGCTCTCCACAAGCTACACACACGGGGCGCAGAGTACAATACGACCTTGTATGGCTATATTCTTGGCAATTCGTACATTGTACGGGACCATTGCATTTGTGCGGTTCTTCTACGGTGATTCTGCGGTGCAGTAGAAATTAAAGTTTGTATATCAGGTGCACTTCGTTTTTCTTTAGCGGCTACTTTCTGGATTAAGTTCTACCTTAAAGAGTGGTTGCGGCTTTCTATCCTTATTTTGGATGTTGAAAACAGTTTTGGCACTGAATCCTTTCTCTTGTAACGCGTTGATTACTTCCGCAGGAGTGACTTCAGGCTCTATGCCCTTTAGTACGACTTGCAGGCCTTTGCTGCTTTTTAGCTGGTACGTATAGAAGTTCTTTTTGTTGTCGCTCAGGTACTTTGACAGTACTCTGTAGTTATCTTCGGGCTTAGTTTGTACCTTTGTTTCATGTATATTTCCCTTTACAAGGGGGATTATATGAAAGTTGTCCTTTCCAATAAGCTCGATAAATTTGCTGACTAAGGCGTTGCAGCTTTTTTCACGGCTGTAAATTGGTGGTGGCTTTGGCATTCTTTTAACGCTTTCTGTTTCGGGGGCCAGATCAGTAGTGTTATCTGCCAGAATTTTGAACCTGTTGGTATTATCAGGCATTTCGCTTGCTGGTAAGCTGAAGCTAACACGGGTAATTTTCGGCTTCGAGTTTAGGGGGCTCAACTTTCTTTTAAATTGAATGTAGCGATCCCTTTCAGTTTGTACGGCCGGACTTTTTGTTTCTTTGTTTGCGTTCTCTTTAGGTAATGTTGCGCCAGTTATAATTGCATTGGCAATTGGACGGGCAGTTGATACCGTTGAAGTTGTTGTTGTACTTACTGTTGAGGTAGTTAGTGACATTGTTGTACTAGTCGTCGTAGATCGGCCAATACATATCTGCTGATGAGCGGACTCGGCGCTCTGCGGCGTTTGAGACGTGGACGGTAGCGACGGAGAGCAAGCTCGCTACGTGCAATAGTTCGTGCTCTGCATTGGTCATTGCCCTCGATCGCTCTAGAGCTGCAGTATTTTCGGTTGACGCGTCGTTATAGGTAAAATACGCGTTGTTCCGTTGCAAAGAGAGCCGACGCTCGTCTTGCTTACGCTGCAGTTCACTGCGAGTTTCGATTTCTTTTGTACTCATTGTATTAATTGAGATTTAGTTTTAATTGTTTTTTATTGTTTATTGTGGCTAATCAATTGATTAATTAGTTGATAGATTTGTGCGAATTTATCGCACCTAGCGTCTTTTCGCGATATACACTAATTATTATTAGATCTTTCACAGCACTCATGGGTTTTAAGTTAATTTTCCGGAGCACAAGAAAAACACGTCCGTACTTGACGGAATTCGCGTAAATTGCATAAATGGGCGGCATTTTATTCAGAATTAATAGTTTTTTACATGGACAAAAAATTCGTTTAAGTTTTTCCCATTAAATACTACAATTATAAAAAAGTACTTTGCGAAAAGAATCGGCAGAAGAGCGGAATCCTGTTGACCACCGATTAGTTTTTTGATAATAACTCTTGCATCCTTCGACCGATTTCTTCGACCAAGAGCCGGATGGAAAGCTTATCTGTTCCTCTTTCAGATGGCATTAACATATTTTACGAAAAGTCGTAAGAAATAAAATTTTTTTTGATCAAAACTAAAATATCCTCGAAATCATTTGAAAAAGAAGTACCTTATCAGACGAAAATATGCCTTATCTAACAGGAGACATTTAAATTTTTTTAATTGCATAAATGGGTGGTATTTTATTCAGAATTAATAGTTTTTTACATGGACAAAAAATTCGCTTAATTTTTTTTTTCCATTAAATACTAGAATTGTAGAAAAGTTCTATGCGAAAAGAATCGGCAGTAGGACGGTATCGTGTTGACCACCGATTAGTTTTTTGGTAATAACTCTTGCATCCTTCGACCGATGTCTTCGACTAAGAGTTGGATGGAAAGCTTATCTGTTCCTTTTTCAGATGGCATAAACATATTTTACGAAAAGTCGTAAGAAATACAATTTTTTTTTATCAAAACTAAAATATCCTCGAAATCATTGAAAAAGAAGTAACGTACCAGACGAAAATATGCCTTATCTTATAAGAGACATTTACATTTTTTTAATTGCATAAATGGGCGGTATTCCATTCAGAATTAATAGTTTTTTACATGGACAGAATTAAAAGTTTTTTACATGGACAAAAAATTCGTTTAATTGTTTCCCATTAAATACTAGAATTATAAAAAAGTACTTTGCGAAAAGAATCGGCAGTAGAACGGAATCGTGGTGACCACCGATTACTTTTTTGCTAATATTTCTGGCATCCTTCGACCGACTTCTTCAACTAAGAGCTTGATGAAAAGCTTATCTGTTCCTCTTTCAGATAGCATTAACATATTTTACGAAAAGTCGTAAGAAATAAAATTTTTTGGATCAAAACTAAAATATCCTCGAAATCATTGAAGAAGAAGTACCTTATCAGTGAAAGTATGCCTTATCTAATAAGAGACATTTAAATTTTTTTAATTACACAAATGGGCGGCATTTTATTCAGAATTAATAGTTTTTTACATGGACAAAAAATTCGTTTAATTTTTTCCCATTAAATACTAGAATTATAAAAAAGTACTTTGCGAAAAGAATCGGCAGAAGAGCGGAATCCTGTTGACCACCGATTAGTTTTTTGCAAATAACTCTTGCATACTTCGCTCGACTTCTTCGACTAAGAGCTCGATGGAAAGCTTATCTGTTCCTCTTTCAGATGGCATTAACATATTTTACGAAAAGTCATAAGAAATAAAATCTTTTTGATCAAAACTAAAATATCCTCGAAATCATTGAAGAAGTACCTTATCAGACGAAAATATGTCATCTTTCAGATTGCATTAACATATTATACAAAAAGTCGTAAGAAATAAAATTTTTTTGATCAAAATTAGAATATGCTCGAAATCATTGAAGAAGAAGTACCTTATCAGACGAAAATATGCCAGCTTTCACATGGCATTAACATATTATACGAAAAAGTCGTAAGAAATTTAATTTTTTTGATCAAAACTGAAATATCCTCGAAATCGTTGAAGAAGAAGTATCTTATCAGACGAAAATATGGCATCTTTCAGATGGCATTAACATATTATAAAAAAAGTCGTAAGAAATAAAATTTTTTTGATCAAAACTAAAATATGCTCGAAATCATTGAAGAAGAAGTACCTTATCAGACGAAAATATGCCTTATCTAATAAGAAACATTTAAATTTTTTTTAATTGCATAAATGGGCGGCATTTTATTGAGATAAAATAGTATTTTACATGGACAAAAAATTCGTTTAATTTTTTCCCATTAAATACTAGAATTAAAGAAAAGTACCTTGCGAAAAGAATCGGCAGTAGGACGGAAACGTGTTGACCACCGATTAATTTTTTGCTTATAACTCTTGCATCCTTCGACCGATTTCTTCGACTAAGAACCGGATGGAAAGCTTATCTGTTCCTCTTTCAGATGGCATTAACATATTTTACGAAAAGTCGTAAGAAATACAATTTATTTTTATCAAAACTAAAATATCCTCGAAATCATTGAAAAAGAAGTAACGTACCAGACGAAAATATGCCTTATCTTATAAGAGACATTTACATTTTTTTAATTGCATAAATGGGCGGTATTCCATTCAGAATTAATAGTTTTTTACATGGACAGAATTAAAAGTTTTTTACATGGACAAAAAATTCGTTTAATTGTTTCCCATTAAATACTAGAATTATAAAAAAGTACTTTGCGAAAAGAATCGGCAGTAGAACGGAATCGTGGTGACCACCGATAAATTTTTAGCTAATATTTCTGGCATCCTTCGACCGACTTCTTCAACTAAGAGCTTGATGGAAAGCTTATCTGTTCCTCTTTCAGATAGCATTAACATATTTTACGAAAAGTCGTAAGAAATAAAATTTTTTGGATCAAAACTAAAATATCCTCGAAATCATTGAAGAAGAAGTACCTTATCAGTGAAAGTATGCCTTATCTAATAAGAGACATTTAAATTTTTTTAATTACATAAATGGGCGGGCTTTTATTCAGAATTAATAGTTTTTTACATGGACAAAAAATTCGTTTAATTTTTTCCCATTAAATACTAGAATTATAAAAAAGTACTTTGCGAAAAGAATCGGCAGAAGAGCGGAATCCTGTTGACCACCGATTAGTTTTTTGCAAATAATTCTTGCATACTTCGCTCGACTTCTTCGACTAAGAGCTCGATGGAAAGCTTATCTGTTCCTCTTTCAGATGGCATTAACATATTTTACGAAAAGTCATAAGAAATAAAATCTTTTTGATCAAAACTAAAATATCCTCGAAATCATTGAAGAAGTACTTTATCAGACGAAAATATGTCATCTTTCAGATTGCATTAACATATTATACAAAAAGTCGTAAGTAATAAAATTTTTTTGATCAAAATTAGAATATGCTCGAAATCATTGAAGAAGAAGTACCTTATCAGACGAAAATATGCCAGCTTTCACATGGCATTAACATATTATACGAAAAAGTCGTAAGAAATTAAATTTTTTTGATCAAAACTGAAATATCCTCGAAATCGTTGAAGAAGAAGTATCTTATCAGACGAAAATATGGCATCTTTCAGATGGCATTAACATATTATAAAAAAAGTCGTAAGAAATAAAATTTTTTTGATCAAAACTAAAATATTCTCGAAATCATTGAAGAAGAAGTGCATTATCAGACGAAAATATGCCTTATCTTATAAGAGACATTTAAATTTTTTAAATTGCATAAATGGGCGGCATTTTATTCAGAATTAATAGTTTTTTAGATGGACAAAAAATTCGCTTAATTTTTTTCCATTAAATACTAGAATTATAGAAAACTACTCTGCGAAAAGAATCGGCAGTAGGACGGAATCGTGTTGACCACCGATTAGTTTTTTTGTAATAACTCTTGCATCCTTCGACCGATTTCTTCGACTAAGAGCTCCATGGAAAGCTTATCTGTTCCTCTTTCAGATGGCATTAACATATTATACGAAATGTCACAAGAAATAAAATTTTTTTTGATCAAAACTAAAGTATCTTCGAAATCATTGAAAAAGAAGTAGCTCATCAGACGAAAATATGCCTTATTTTATAAGAGACATTTACATTTTTTTAATTGCATAAATGGGCGGTATTTTATTCAGAATTAATCGTCTTTTACATGGACAGAATTAAAAGTTTTTTACATGGAAAAAGTATTCGTTTAATTTTTTCCAATTAAATACTAGAATTATAGAAAAGTACTTTGCGAAAACAATCGGCAGTAGAACGGAATCGTGTTGACCACCGATTAGTTTTTTGCTAATATTTCTTGCGTCCTTCGACAGACTTCTTCAACTAAGAGCTCGATGGAAAGCTTATCTGTTCCTCTTTCAGATGGCATTAACATATTTTACGAAAAGTGGTAAGAAATAAAATTTTTTTTGATCAAAACTAAAATATCCTCGAAATCATTGAACCAGTAAGGGCGGTATAGTTGAGTATTCTCAACTATATAATACCCTGTACACACACCTCTGTTGATAACACGTTAAACATTCGCCGACAGCAAAAGCAGTGTACCTCGATATGGTTTGTGTATTTGCTAAGAAAAGGCATGGCTCAGAGTGCAATTTTGCCATTAGATGGCGCTTTAGTACGGATTTTGTTACAAAGCATTGCTGCAAAACTTTAGTTTGTTGGTCTTTGCGGGGAAAGTGGTAGTTTGTTGTATGCAGTTTTAAAAAGGTATGTTAACTGAGTTTGCATACAAAATTTCAGCATTGGTTTCTTTATACTTTAGGAGATACAGCAATTTTAAGAAAAAAATGACCTTTTGTTGTGCTCGATGGGCGGGAAAGAATGGGCGTGGCAAAAATTCCTTCAAACCTGATCTAGTGTTCGACCACACGAGTCTTTCTTCCAAATTTCAAGTCTCTAGCTCTAATAGTTTTCGCAGTGTTAAGTACGGTTTTTGTTACAAATAGGATAAAGCAGTGTTCAAAGCGCAATTTATGCCAAATTTCAACTTGTTTGTCTTTGCGTGGGCACACTGCGTCGAAAATGAAAGTTTGTGGTATGCAGTTTTATAAAGGTATGTTTACTGAGTTTGCATACAAAATTTCAGCATTGTATCTATTATAGTTTAGGAGGTACAGCAATTTTAAGAAAACAACTTTTTGAGGGGAAACGAAGGGGAGGGGGAAAAAATGTGGTATGCAGTTTTGTAGAGCTATACATACTGAGTCTACATACTCATTTTCATGTTTCTAACTCATCAGGTTTTCGGGCTACAGCCTTTTGAAAAAATGGGTGGTGCTCGATGGGCGGGAAGGAGTGGGCGTAGCAAAAAATCCTTCAAACTTGATCTAGCGTTTGACCTCACGAGTGTATCCTCCAAATTTGAAGTCTCTAGCTCTTATAGTTTTCGAGAACCATTGGTGAGGACGGACGGACGGACGGACGGACAGACAGAGCTATATCAATTCGTCTTGTCATCCTGATCAAGAATATATATACTTTATAGGGTCCCCCTCTCCTCCTTCTATGCATTACATACAAACCGTCTCAAACAAACTTAATATACCCTGATACACAGTGTGTGTACAGGGTATAAAAAGAAGTACCTTATCAGACGAAATATGCCTTATCTAACAAGAGACATTTAAATTTTTTTAATTGCATAAATGGGCGGCATTTTATTCAGAATTAATAGTTTTTTAGATGGACAAAAAATTCGCTTAATTTTTTTCCATTAAATACTAGAATTATAGAAAACTACTCTGCGAAAAGAATCGGCAGTAGGACGGAATCGTGTTGACCACCGATTAGTTTTTTTGTAATAACTCTTGCATCCTTCGACCGATTTCTTCGACTAAGAGCTCCATGGAAAGCTTATCTGTTCCTCTTTCAGATGGCATTAACATATTATACGAAATGTCACAAGAAATAAAATTTTTTTTGATCAAAACTAAAGTATCTTCGAAATCATTGAAAAAGAAGTAGCTCATCAGACGAAAATATGCCTTATTTTATAAGAGACATTTACATTTTTTTAATTGCATAAATGGGCGGTATTTTATTCAGAATTAATCGTCTTTTACATGGACAGAATTAAAAGTTTTTTACATGGAAAAAGTATTCGTTTAATTTTTTCCAATTAAATACTAGAATTATAGAAAAGTACTTTGCGAAAACAATCGGCAGTAGAACGGAATCGTGTTGACCACCGATTAGTTTTTTGCTAATATTTCTTGCGTCCTTCGACAGACTTCTTCAACTAAGAGCTCGATGGAAAGCTTATCTGTTCCTCTTTCAGATGGCATTAACATATTTTACGAAAAGTGGTAAGAAATAAAATTTTTTTTGATCAAAACTAAAATATCCTCGAAATCATTGAACCAGTAAGGGCGGTATAGTTGAGTATTCTCAACTATATAATACCCTGTACACACACCTCTGTTGATAACACGTTAAACATTCGCCGACAGCAAAAGCAGTGTACCTCGATATGGTTTGTGTATTTGCTAAGAAAAGGCATGGCTCAGAGTGCAATTTTGCCATTAGATGGCGCTTTAGTACGGATTTTGTTACAAAGCATTGCTGCAAAACTTTAGTTTGTTGGTCTTTGCGGGGAAAGTGGTAGTTTGTTGTATGCAGTTTTAAAAAGGTATGTTAACTGAGTTTGCATACAAAATTTCAGCATTGGTTTCTTTATACTTTAGGAGATACAGCAATTTTAAGAAAAAAATGACCTTTTGTTGTGCTCGATGGGCGGGAAAGAATGGGCGTGGCAAAAATTCCTTCAAACCTGATCTAGTGTTCGACCACACGAGTCTATCTTCCAAATTTCAAGTCTCTAGCTCTAATAGTTTTCGCAGTGTTAAGTACGGTTTTTGTTACAAATAGGATAAAGCAGTGTTCAAAGCGCAATTTATGCCAAATTTCAACTTGTTTGTCTTTGCGTGGGCACACTGCGTCGAAAATGAAAGTTTGTGGTATGCAGTTTTATAAAGGTATGTTTACTGAGTTTGCATACAAAATTTCAGCATTGTATCTATTATAGTTTAGGAGGTACAGCAATTTTAAGAAAACAACTTTTTGAGGGGAAACGAAGGGGAGGGGGAAAAAATGTGGTATGCAGTTTTGTAGAGCTATACATACTGAGTCTACATACTCATTTTCATGTTTCTAACTCATCAGGTTTTCGGGCTACAGCCTTTTGAAAAAATGGGTGGTGCTCGATGGGCGGGAAGGAGTGGGCGTGGCAAAAAATCCTTCAAACTTGATCTAGCGTTTGACCTCACGAGTGTATCCTCCAAATTTGAAGTCTCTAGCTCTTATAGTTTTCGAGAACCATTGGTGAGGACGGACGGACGGACGGACGGACAGACAGAGCTATATCAATTCGTCTTGTCATCCTGATCAAGAATATATATACTTTATAGGGTCCCCCTCTCCTCCTTCTATGCATTACATACAAACCGTCTCAAACAAACTTAATATACCCTGATACACAGTGTGTGTACAGGGTATAAAAAGAAGTACCTTATCAGACGAAATATGCCTTATCTAACAAGAGACATTTAAATTTTTTTAATTGCATAAATGGGCGGCATTTTATTCAGAATTAATAGTTTTTTAGATGGACAAAAAATTCGCTTAATTTTTTTCCATTAAATACTAGAATTATAGAAAACTACTCTGCGAAAAGAATCGGCAGTAGGACGGAATCGTGTTGACCACCGATTAGTTTTTTTGTAATAACTCTTGCATCCTTCGACCGATTTCTTCGACTAAGAGCTCCATGGAAAGCTTATCTGTTCCTCTTTCAGATGGCATTAACATATTATACGAAATGTCACAAGAAATAAAATTTTTTTTGATCAAAACTAAAGTATCTTCGAAATCATTGAAAAAGAAGTAGCTCATCAGACGAAAATATGCCTTATTTTATAAGAGACATTTACATTTTTTTAATTGCATAAATGGGCGGTATTTTATTCAGAATTAATCGTCTTTTACATGGACAGAATTAAAAGTTTTTTACATGGAAAAAGTATTCGTTTAATTTTTTCCAATTAAATACTAGAATTATAGAAAAGTAATTTGCGAAAACAATCGGCAGTAGAACGGAATCGTGTTGACCACCGATTAGTTTTTTGCTAATATTTCTTGCGTCCTTCGACAGACTTCTTCAACTAAGAGCTCGATGGAAAGCTTATCTGTTCCTCTTTCAGATGGCATTAACATATTTTACGAAAAGTGGTAAGAAATAAAATTTTTTTTGATCAAAACTAAAATATCCTCGAAGCATTGCTGCAAAACTTTAGTTTGTTGGTCTTTGCGGGGAAAGTGGTAGTTTGTTGTATGCAGTTTTAAAAAGGTATGTTAACTGAGTTTGCATACAAAATTTCAGCATTGGTTTCTTTATACTTTAGGAGATACAGCAATTTTAAGAAAAAAATGACCTTTTGTTGTGCTCGATGGGCGGGAAAGAATGGGCGTGGCAAAAATTCCTTCAAACCTGATCTAGTGTTCGACCACACGAGTCTATCTTCCAAATTTCAAGTCTCTAGCTCTAATAGTTTTCGCAGTGTTAAGTACGGTTTTTGTTACAAATAGGATAAAGCAGTGTTCAAAGCGCAATTTATGCCAAATTTCAACTTGTTTGTCTTTGCGTGGGCACACTGCGTCGAAAATGAAAGTTTGTGGTATGCAGTTTTATAAAGGTATGTTTACTGAGTTTGCATACAAAATTTCAGCATTGTATCTATTATAGTTTAGGAGGTACAGCAATTTTAAGAAAACAACTTTTTGAGGGGAAACGAAGGGGAGGGGGAAAAAATGTGGTATGCAGTTTTGTAGAGCTATACATACTGAGTCTACATACTCATTTTCATGTTTCTAACTCATCAGGTTTTCGGGCTACAGCCTTTTGAAAAAATGGGTGGTGCTCGATGGGCGGGAAGGAGTGGGCGTGGCAAAAAATCCTTCAAACTTGATCTAGCGTTTGACCTCACGAGTGTATCCTCCAAATTTGAAGTCTCTAGCTCTTATAGTTTTCGAGAACCATTGGTGAGGACGGACGGACGGACGGACGGACAGACAGAGCTATATCAATTCGTCTTGTCATCCTGATCAAGAATATATATACTTTATAGGGTCCCCCTCTCCTCCTTCTATGCATTACATACAAACCGTCTCAAACAAACTTAATATACCCTGATACACAGTGTGTGTACAGGGTATAAAAAGAAGTACCTTATCAGACGAAATATGCCTTATTTAACAAGAGACATTTAAATTTTTTTAATTGCATAAATGAGCGGCATTTTATTCAGAATTAATAGTTTTTTAGATGGACAAAAAATTCGCTTAATTTTTTTCCATTTAATACTAGAATTATAGACAACTACTCTGCGAAAAGAATCGGCAGTAGGACGGAATCGTGTTGACCACCGATTAGTTTTTTGCTAATATTTCTTGCATCCTTCGACAGACTTCTTCAACTAAGAGCTCGATGGAAAGCTTATCTGTTCCTCTTTCAGACGGCATTAACATTTTTTACGAAAAGTCGTAAGAAATAAAATCTTTTTTGATCAAAACTAAAATATCCTCGAAATCATTGAAGAAGAAGTACCTTATCAGACGAAAATATGTCTTATTGTGAAAGTTTCATAATATTAATGCGGGCTATATAGGTCACATTTGATTGGGAAATAACAATCAAATTTTTAGTTTTTGACACACAACCAATGTCACAAGAACTTGCTCTCTGTTTAGCAAGCAGCAGGCAGATCGTACAGCTGTTTCGGGAGTCGCCACACTCCTTCATCAGCGATCTTTTTGCTTGACCACCAATCCATTTCAATATCTATTTATATTTATGCTTTGCCGAAAACATTCTTGAGAAGTGTAAGAATGCAATGGTAATACAAGTTCAGATTTTGATCGATAGATGGCCTTGTGATTGATTGGTTGGTGTCAAGGATCATTTTAAGCGCAGGTGGTGTCAATCTTTGACTGGTCACTGCAATGAACCTTATATTAATTAGATTTCAGCGTTGATGAGTTCAATGCTGAGTTTTTGTTTTTTTGACACCAACCAATCAATCACAAGGCCATCTATCGATCAAAATCTGAACTTGTATTACCATTGCATTCTTACACTTCTCAAGAATGTTTTCGGCAAAGCATAAATATAAATAGATATTGAAATGGATTGGTGGTCAAGCAAAAAGATCGCTGATGAAGGAGTGTGGCGACTCCCGAAACAGCTGTACGATCTGCCTGCTGCTTGCTAAACAGAGAGCAAGTTCTTGTGACATTGGTTGTGTGTCAAAAACTAAAAATTTGATTGTTATTTCCCAATCAAATGTGACCTATATAGCCCGCATTAATATTATGAAACTTTCACAATAATAACGCAATTGGTCTATGCTATTAAATACAAATATGTCTTATCTAATAAGAGACATTTAAATTTTCTTAATTACATAAATGGGCGGCATTTTATTCAGAATTAATAGTTTTTTACATGGACAAAAAATTCGTTTAATTTTTTCCCATTAAATACTAGATTTATAAAAAAGTACTTTGCGAAAAGTATCGGCAGAAGAGCGGAATCCTGTTGACCACCGATTAGTTTTTTGCTAATAACTCTTGCATCCTTCGACCGACTTCTTCGACTAAGAGCTCGATGGAAAGCTTATCTGTTCCTCTTTCAGATGGCATTAACATATTTTACGTAAAGTCATAAGAAACAAAATTTTTTGGATCAAAACTAAAATATCCTCGAAATCATTGTAGAAGAAGTACCTTATCAGACGAAAATATGCCTTATCTAATAAGAGACATTTAAATTTTCTTAATTACATAAATGGGCGGCATTTTATTCAGAATTAATAGTTTTTTACATGGACAAAAAATTCGTTTAATTTTTTCCCATTAAATACTAGATTTATAAAAAAGTACTTTGCGAAAAGAATCGGCAGAAGAGCGGAATCCTGTTGACCACCGATTAGTTTTTTGCTAATAACTCTTGCATCCTTCGACCGACTTCTTCGACTAAGAGCTCGATGGAAAGCTTATCTGTTCCTCTTTCAGATGGCATTAACATATTTTACGTAAAGTCATAAGAAATAAAATTTTTTTGATCAAAACTAAAATATCCTCGAAATCATTGAAGAAGAAGTACCTTATCACACGAAAATATGCCTTATCTAATAAGAGACATTTACATTTTTTTAATTGCATAAATGGGCGGCATTTTATTCAGAATTAATAGTATTTTACATAGACAAAAACAAAAACTGGTGCGTGGAGTCCCTCCGCGCGGATGAAGTAAAACTCCCACTTTAAAAGTAAAAGCGAAGGTTGTTTCGATTTTTTATAGTAATACTTTGACCCTGAATCTGCAGCGTTTTCTTTAAGACCATTGTCACTCATTTTGATCTTTCATTCTAGGCCAGAAACGATTAAAATGTTCTTAAAAATAATTAAAAACACACAAAATAACAAAAATATTATACAATAAATTAAAAAAATATAATTAAAAAACAAAAAACATTGCCTTGCATGGGAGTCGAACCTGGGGCAATACGATCGGCAGCCTACCATTCACCCACACAACCAATACGCTATCTGACTTTTAGTGCTCTAATATCGAATAAAAAATAGTGTTCAATTTGAAATATCCTCATAGTCAATTTAGAATTCTTATTTTAAAAATTTATAGATCAGAAACTATTACAATATTCTTAAAAATAATTAAAAACATACAAAATAATAAAAATATTATCAAAATCAAAAATTAAAATATAAAAATAATTATTGTCTCGACCGGTCATCGAACCCAGGACCTTCCGATTGCCGGCCGTCTACTTTACCACTGCACCATTGACTTGATAATTTTTCTTGAACAATATTGAAGTTTTGATTGTCATTCTATAATTGACAAAAAAACTATAAAAACCAAAAAAGTCTTTTTGCATCGATCGTGAGTCGAACTCGCAACATCTGGATTAGCAGCTTAGTCAGCTACCACTAAGCCACCGGTTTGGTTATTTTTTGAATGTCAATATTGATCTTTTAATTGTCACATTACAAAAATAGCGTTAAATATTTAACGTTTAACGCTTTGGAAGTCGAATAAGAAGTTTTACTTCAAAAATTCGTTTAATTTTTTCCCATTAAATACTAGAATTATAGAAAAGTACCTTGCGAAAAGAATCGGCAGTAGTACGGAAACGTGTTGACCACCGATTAGTTTTTTGCTAATAACTCTTGCATCTTTCGACCGATTTCTTCGACTTAGAGCCGGATGGAAAGCTTATCTGTTCCTCTTTCAGATGGCATTAACATATTTTACGAAAAGTGGTAAGAAATAAATTTTTTTTTGATCAAAACTAAAATATACTCGAAATCATTGAAAAAGAAGTACCTTATCAGACGAAAATATACCTTATCTAACAAGAGACATTTAAATTTTTTTAATTGCATAAATGGGCGGCATTTTATTCAGAATTAATAGTATTTTACATAGACAAAAAATTCGCTTAATTTTTTTTCCATTAAATACTAGAATTATAGTAAAGTTCTCTGCGAAAAGAATCGGCAGTAGGACGGAATCGTGTTGACCACCGATTAGTTTTTTGGTAATAACTCTTGCATACTTCGTTCGACTTCTTCGACTAAGAGCTCGATGGAAAGCTTACCTGTTCCTCTTTCTATGGCATTAACATATTTTACGAAAAGTCATTAGAAATAAAATTTTTTGGATCAAAACTAAAATATCCTCGAAATCATTGTAGAAGAAGTACTTTATCAGACGAAAATATGCCTTATCTAATAAGAGACATTTAAATTTTTTTAATTGCATAAATGGGCGGCATTTTATTTAGAATTAATAGTTTTTTACATGGACAAAAAATTCGTTTAATTTTTTCCCATTAACTACTAAAATTATCGAAAAGTACTTTGCGAAAAGAATCGGCAGAAGAGCGGAATCCTGTTGACCACCGATTAGTTTTTCGCTAATAACTCTTGCATCCTTCGACCGACCTCTTCGACTAAGAGCTCGATGGAAAGCTTGTCTGTTCCTCTTTCAGATGGCATTAACATATTTTACGAAAAGTCATAAGAATTAAAATTTTTTTGATCAAAACTAAAATTCTCGAAATCATTGAAGAAGAAGTACATTATCAGACGAAAATATGCCTTATCTAACAAGAGACATTTAAATTTTCTTAATTACATAAATGGGCGGCATTTTATTCAGAATGAATAGTTTTTTACATGGACAAAAAATTCGTTTAATTTTTTCCCATTAAATACTAGATTTATAAAAAAGTACTTTGCGAAAAGAATCGGCAGAAGAGCGGAATCCTGTTGACCACCGATTAGTTTTTTGCTAATAACTCTTGCATCCTTCGACCGACTTCTTCGACTAAGAGCTCGATGGAAAGCTTATCTGTTCCTCTTTCAGATGGCATTAACATATTTTACGTAAAGTCATAAGAAATAAAATTTTTTTGATCAAAACTAAAATATCCTCGAAATCATTGAAGAAGAAGTACCTTATCAGACGAAAATATGCCTTATCTAATAAGAGACATTTAAATTTTTTTAATTGCATAAATAGGCGGCATTTTATTCAGAATTAATAGTTTTTTAGATGGACAAAAAATTCGCTTAATTTTTTTCCATTAAATACTAGAATTATAGAAAACTACTCTGCGAAAATAATCGGCAGTAGGACGGAATCGTGTTGACCACCGATTAGTTTTTTTGTAATAACTCTTGCATCCTTCGACCGATTTCTTCGACTAAGAGCTCGATGGAAAGCTTATCTGTTCCTCTTTCAGATGGCATTAACATATTATACGAAATGTCACAAGAAATAAAATTTTTTTTGATCAAAACTAAAGTATCTTCGAAATCATTGAAAAAGAAGTAGCTCATCAGACGAACATATGCCTTATCTTATAAGAGACATTTACATTTTTTTTAATTGCATAAATGGGCGGTATTTTATTCAGAATTAATCGTCTTTTACATGGACAGAATTAAAAGTTTTTTACATGGAAAAAATATTCGTTTAATTTTTTCCCATTAAATACTAGAATTATAGAAAAGTACTTTGCGAAAAGAATCGGCAGTAGAACGGAATCGTGTTGACCACCGATTAGTTTTTTGCTAATATTTCTTGCGTCCTTCGACAGACTTCTTCAACTAACAGCTCGATGGAAAGCTTATCTGTTCCTCTTTCAGATGGCATTAACATATTTTACGAAAAGTGGTAAGAAATAAAATTTTTTTTGATCAAAACTAAAATATCCTCGAAATCATTGAAAAATAAGTACCTTATCAGACGAAATATGCCTTATCTTACAAGAGACATTTAAATTGTTTAATTGCATAAATGGGCGGCATTTTATTCAGAATTAATAGTTTTTTAGATGGACAAAAAATTCGCTTAATTTTTTTCCATTAAATACTAGAATTATAGACAACTACTCTGCGAAAAGAATCGGCAGTAGGACGGAATCGTGTTGACCACCGATTAGTTTTTTGCTAATTTTTCTTGCGTCCTTCGACAGAGTTCTTCAACTAAGAGCTCGATGGAAAGCTTATCTGTTCCTCTTTCAGACGGCATTAACATTTTTTACGAAAAGTCGTAGAAATACAATTTTTTTGATCAAAACTAAAATATCCTCAAAATTATTGAAGAAGAAGTACCTTATCAAAGGAAAATATGCCATCTTTCAGATGGCATTAACATATTATACAAAAAGTCGTAAGAAATAAAATCTTTTTTGATCAAAACTAAAATATCCTCGAAATCATTGAAGAAGAAGTACCTTATCAGACGAAAATATGTCTTATCTAATAAGAGACATTTAAATTTTCTTAATTACATAAATGGGCGGCATTTTATTCAGAATTAATAGTTTTTTACATGGACAAAAAATTCGTTTAATTTTTTCCCATTAAATACTAGATTTATAAAAAAGTACTTTGCGAAAAGTATCGGCAGAAGAGCGGAATCCTGTTGACCACCGATTAGTTTTTTGCTAATAACTCTTGCATCCTTCGACCGACTTCTTCGACTAAGAGCTCGATGGAAAGCTTATCTGTTCCTCTTTCAGATGGCATTAACATATTTTACGTAAAGTCATAAGAAATAAAATTTTTTGGATCAAAACTAAAATATCCTCGAAATCATTGTAGAAGAAGTACCTTATCAGACGCAAATATGCCTTATCTAATAAGAGACATTTAAATTTTCTTAATTACATAAATGGGCGGCATTTTATTCAGAATTAATAGTTTTTTACATGGACAAAAAATTCGTTTAATTTTTTCCCATTAAATAC
Source organism: Phortica okadai (assembly GCA_034638295.1). Taxonomy (NCBI): domain Eukaryota; kingdom Metazoa; phylum Arthropoda; class Insecta; order Diptera; family Drosophilidae; genus Phortica; species Phortica okadai. Next base: position 23,290,897 of record CM067850.1, on the reverse strand, counting down.
TAGATTTATAAAAAAGTACTTTGCGAAAAGAATCGGCAGAAGAGCGGAATCCTGTTGACCACTGATTAGTTTTTTGCTAATAACTCTTGCATCATTCGACCGACTTCTTCGACTAAGAGCTCGAAGGAAAGCTTATCTGTTCCTCTTTCAGATGGCATTAACATATTTTACGTAAAGTCATAAGAATAAAATTTTTTTGATCAAAACTAAAATATCCTCGAAATCATTGAAGAAGAAGTACCTTATCAGACGAAAATATGCCTTATCTAATAAGAGACATTTAAATTTTTTTAATTGCATAAATGGGCGGCATTTTATTCAGAACTAATAGTTTTTTACATCGACAAAAAATTCGTTTAATTTTTTCCCATTAAATACTAGAATTATAGAAAAGTACCTTGCGACAAGAATCGGCAGTATGACGGAAACGTGTTGACCACCGATTACTTTTTTGCTAATAACTCTTGCATCTTTCGACCGATTTCTTCGACTTAGAGCCGAATGGAAAGCTTATCTGTTCCTCTTTCAGATGGCATTAACATATTTTACGAAAAGTCATAAGAAATAAAATTTTTTGGATCAAAACTAAAATATCCTCGAAATCATTGTAGAAGAAGTACTTTATCAGACGAAAATATGCCTTATCTAATAAGAGACATTTAAATTTTTTTAATTGCATAAATGGGCGGCATTTTATTTAGAATTAATAGTTTTTTACATGAACAAAAAATTCGTTTAATTTTTTCCCATTAAATACTAAAATTATCGAAAAGTACTTTGCGAAAAGAATCGGCAGAAGAGCGGAATCCTGTTGACCACCGATTAGTTTTTCGCTAATAACTCTTGCATCCTTCGACCGACCTCTTCGACTAAGAGCTCGATGGAAAGCTTGTCTGTTCCTCTTTCAGATGGCATTAACATATTTTACGAAAAGTCATAAGAATTAAAATTTTCTTGATCAAAACTAAAATTCTCGAAATCATTGAAGAAGAAGTACATTATCAGACGAAAATATGCCTTATCTAACAAGAGACATTTAAATTTTCTTAATTACATAAATGGGCGGCATTTTATTCAGAATGAATAGTTTTTTACATGGACAAAAAATTCGTTTAATTTTTTCCCATTAAATACTAGATTTATAAAAAAGTACTTTGCGAAAAGAATCGGCAGAAGAGCGGAATCCTGTTGACCACCGATTAGTTTTTTGCTAATAACTCTTGCATCCTTCGACCGACTTCTTCGACTAAGAGCTCGATGGAAAGCTTATCTGTTCCTCTTTCAGATGGCATTAACATATTTTACGTAAAGTCATAAGAAATACAATTTTTTTGATCAAAACTAAAATATCCTCGAAATCATTGAAGAAGAAGTACCTTTTCAGACGAAAATATGCCTTATCTAATAAGAGACATTTAAATTTTTTTAATTGCATAAATGGGCGGCATTTTATTCAGAATTAATAGTTTTTTAGATGGACAAAAAATTCGCTTAATTTTTTTCCATTAAATACTAGAATTATAGAAAACTACTCTGCGAAAATAATCGGCAGTAGGACGGAATCGTGTTGACCACCGATTAGTTTTTTTGTAATAACTCTTGCATCCTTCGACCGATTTCTTCGACTAAGAGCTCGATGGAAAGCTTATCTGTTCCTCTTTCAGATGGCATTAACATATTATACGAAATGTCACAAGAAATAAAATTTTTTTTGATCAAAACTAAAGTATCTTTGAAATCATTGAAAAAGAAGTAGGTCATCAGACGAACATATGCCTTATCTTATAAGAGACATTTACATTTTTTTTAATTGCATAAATGGGCGGTATTTTATTCAGAATTAATCGTCTTTTACATGGACAGAATTAAAAGTTTTTTACATGGAAAAAATATTCGTTTAATTTTTTCCCATTAAATACTAGAATTATAGAAAAGTACTTTGCGAAAAGAATCGGCAGTAGAACGGAATCGTGTTGACCACCGATTAGTTTTTTGCTAATATTTCTTGCGTCCTTCGACAGACTTCTTCAACTAACAGCTCGATGGAAAGCTTATCTGTTCCTCTTTCAGATGGCATTAACATATTTTACGAAAAGTGGTAAGAAATAAAATTTTTTTTGATCAAAACTAAAATATCCTCGAAATCATTGAAAAATAAGTACCTTATCAGACGAAATATGCCTTATCTTACAAGAGACATTTAAATTTTTTTAATTGCATAAATGGGCGGCATTTTATTCAGAATTAATAGTTTTTTAGATGGACAAAAAATTCGCTTAATTTTTTTCCTTTAAATACTAGAATTATAGACAACTACTCTGCGAAAAGAATCGGCAGTAGGACGGAATCGTATTGACCACCGATTAGTTTTTTGCTAATATTTCTTGCGTCCTTCGACAGACTTCTTCAACTAAGAGCTCGATGGAAAGCTTATCTGTTCCTCTTTCAGACGGCATTAACATTTTTTACGAAAAGTCGTAGAAATACAATTTTTTTGATCAAAACTAAAATATCCTCAAAATTATTGAAGAAGAAGTACCTTATCAAAGGAAAATATGCCATCTTTCAGATGGCATTAACATATTATACAAAAAGTCGTAAGAAATAAAATCTTTTTTGATCAAAACTAAAATATCCTCGAAATCATTGAAGAAGAAGTACCTTATCAGACGAAAATATGTCTTATCTAATAAGAGACATTTAAATTTTCTTAATTACATAAATGGGCGGCATTTTATTCAGAATTAATAGTTTTTTACATGGACAAAAAATTCGTTTAATTTTTTCCCATTAAATACTAGATTTATAAAAAAGTACTTTGCGAAAAGTATCGGCAGAAGAGCGGAATCCTGTTGACCACCGATTAGTTTTCTGCTAATAACTCTTGCATCCTTCGACCGACTTCTTCGACTAAGAGCTCGATGGAAAGCTTATCTGTTCCTCTTTCAGATGGCATTAACATATTTTACGTAAAGTCATAAGAAATAAAATTTTTTGGATCAAAACTAAAATATCCTCGAAATCATTGTAGAAGAAGTACCTTATCAGACGCAAATATGCCTTATCTAATAAGAGACATTTAAATTTTCTTAATTACATAAATGGGCGGCATTTTATTCAGAATTAATAGTTTTTTACATGGACAAAAAATTCGTTTAATCTTTTCCCATTAAATACTAGATTTATAAAAAAGTACTTTGCGAAAAGAATCGGCAGAAGAGCGGAATCCTGTTGACCACTGATTAGTTTTTTGCTAATAACTCTTGCATCCTTCGACCGACTTCTTCGACTAAGAGCTCGATGGAAAGCTTATCTGTTCCTCTTTCAGATGGCATTAACATATTTTACGTAAAGTCATAAGAATAAAATTTTTTTGATCAAAACTAAAATATCCTCGAAATCATTGAAGAAGAAGTACCTTATCAGACGAAAATATGCCTTATCTAATAAGAGACATTTAAATTTTTTTAATTGCATAAATGGGCGGCATTTTATTCAGAATTAATAGTTTTTTACATGGACAAAAAATTCGTTTAATTTTTTCCCATTAAATACTAAAATTATAAAAAAGTACTTTGCGAAAAGAATCGGCAGAAGAACGGAATCCTGTTGACCACCGATTAGTTTTTCGCTAATAACTCTTGCATCCTTCGACCGACCTCTTCGACTAAGAGCTCGATGGAAAGCTTGTCTGTTCCTCTTTCAGATGGCATTAACATATTTTACGAAAAGTCGTAAGAAATAAAATTTTTTTGATCAAAACTAAAATATCCTCGAAATCATTGAAGAAGAAGTACCTTATCAGACAAAAATATGCCTTATCTAATAAGAGACATTTAAACTTTTTTAATTGCATAAATGGGCGTAATTTTATTCAGAATTAATAGTGTTTTACATGGAAAAAAAAATCGTTTAATTTTTTCCCATTAAATACTAGAATTATAGAAAAGTACTTTGCGAAAAGAATCGGCAGTAGGACGGAATCGTGTTGACCACCGATTAGTTTTTTGCTAATAACTCTTGAATTCTTTGACTAAGAGCTCGATGGAAAGCTTATCTGTTCCTCTTTCAGATGGCATTAACATATTTTACGAAAAGTCGTAAGAAATAAAATTTTTTTGATCAAAGCTAAAATATCCTTAAAATCATTGAAGAAGAAGTACCGTATCAGACGAAAATATGCCTTATCTAATAAGAGGCATTTAAATTTTTTTAATTTCATAAAAGGGCGGCATTTTATTCAGAATTAATAGTTTTTTACATGGACAAAAAATTCGTTTAATTTTTTCCCATTAAATACTAGAATTATAGATAAGCACTTTGCGAAAAGAATCGGCAGTAGGACGGAAACGTTTTGACCACCGATTAGTTTTTTGCTAATAATTCTTGCATCCTTCGACCGACTTCTTCGACTAAGAGCTCGATTGAAAGCTTATCTGTTCCTCTTTCAGATGGCATTAACATATTATACGAAAAGTCATAAGGAATAAAATTTTTTTGATCAAAACTAAAATATCCTTAAAATCATTGAAGAAGAAGTACCTTATCAGACGAAAATATGCCTTATCTAATAAGAGACATTTAAATTTTTTTAATTGCATAAATGGGCGGCATTTTATTCAGAATTAATACTTTTTTACATGGACAAAAAATTTGTTTAATTTTTCCCATTAAATACTAGAACTTTTAAAAAGTACTTTGCGAAGAGAATCGGCAGTAGGACTGAATCGTGTTGACCACCGATTAGTTTTTTGCTAATAACTCTTGCATCCTTCGACCGATTACTTCGACTAAAAGCCGGATGGAAAGCTTATCTGTTCCTCTTTCAGATGGCATTAACATATTTTACGAAAAATGGTAAGAAATAAATTTTTTTTTGATCAAAACTAAAATATCCTCGAAATCATTGTAGAAGAAGTACCTTATCAGACGCAAATATGCCTTATCTAATAAGAGACATTTAAATTTTCTTAATTACATAAATGGGCGGCATTTTATTCAGAATTAATAGTTTTTTACATGGACAAAAAATTCGTTTAATTTTTTCCCATTAAATACTAGATTTATAAAAAAGTACTTTGCGAAAAGAATCGGCAGAAGAGCGCAATCCTGTTGACCACCGATTAGTTTTTTGCTAATAACTCTTGCATCCTTCGACCGACTTCTTCGACTAAGAGCTCGATGGAAAGCTTATCTGTTCCTCTTTCAGATGGCATTAACATATTTTACGTAAAGTCATAAGAATAAAATTTTTTTGATCAAAACTAAAATATCCTCGAAATCATTGAAGAAGAAGTACCTTATCAGACGAAAATATGCCTTATCTAATAAGAGACATTTAAATTTTTTTAATTGCATAAATGGGCGGCATTTTATTCAGAACTAATAGTTTTTTACATCGACAAAAAATTCGTTTAATTTTTTCCCATTAAATACTAGAATTATAGAAAAGTACCTTGCGAAAAGAATCGGCAGTAGGACGGAAACGTTTTGACCACCGATTAGTTTTTTGCTAATAATTCTTGCATCCTTCGACCGACTTCTTCGACTAAGAGCTCGATTGAAAGCTTATCTGTTCCTCTTTCAGATGGCATTAACATATTATACGAAAAGTCATAAGGAATAAAATTTTTTTGATCAAAACTAAAATATCCTTAAAATCATTGAAGAAGAAGTACCTTATCAGACGAAAATATGCCTTATCTAATAAGAGACATTTAAATTTTTTTAATTGCATAAATGGGCGGCATTTTATTCAGAATTAATACTTTTTTACATGGACAAAAAATTTGTTTAATTTTTCCCATTAAATACTAGAACTTTTAAAAAGTACTTTGCGAAGAGAATCGGCAGTAGGACTGAATCGTGTTGACCACCGATTAGTTTTTTGCTAATAACTCTTGCATCCTTCGACCGATTACTTCGACTAAAAGCCGGATGGAAAGCTTATCTGTTCCTCTTTCAGATGGCATTAACATATTTTACGAAAAATGGTAAGAAATAAATTTTTTTTTGATCAAAACTAAAATATCCTCGAAATCATTGTAGAAGAAGTACCTTATCAGACGCAAATATGCCTTATCTAATAAGAGACATTTAAATTTTCTTAATTGCATAAATGGGCGGCATTTTATTCAGAACTAATAGTTTTTTACATCGACAAAAAATTCGTTTAATTTTTTCCCATTAAATACTAGAATTATAGAAAAGTACCTTGCGAAAAGAATCGGCAGTAGGACGGAATCGTGTTGACCACCGATTAGTTTTTTGCTAATAACTCTTGCATCCTTCGACCGATTACTTCGACTAAAAGCCGGATGGAAAGCTTATCTGTTCCTCTTTCAGATGGCATTAACATATTTTACGAAAAATGGTAAGAAATAAATTTTTTTTTGATCAAAACTAAAATATCCTCGAAATCATTGTAGAAGAAGTACCTTATCAGACGCAAATATGCCTTATCTAATAAGAGACATTTAAGTTTTCTTAATTACATAAATGGGCGGCATTTTATTCAGAATTAATAGTTTTTTACATGGACAAAAAATTCGTTTAATTTTTTCCCATTAAATACTAGATTTATAAAAAAGTACTTTGCGAAAAGAATCGGCAGAAGAGCGCAATCCTGTTGACCACTGATTAGTTTTTTGCTAATAACTCTTGCATCCTTCGACCGACTTCTTCGACTAAGAGCTCGATGGAAAGCTTATCTGTTCCTCTTTCAGATGGCATTAACATATTTTACGTAAAGTCATAAGAATAAAATTTTTTTGATCAAAACTAAAATATCCTCGAAATCATTGAAGAAGAAGTACCTTATCAGACGAAAATATGCCTTATCTAATAAGAGACATTTAAATTTTTTTAATTGCATAAATGGGCGGCATTTTATTCAGAACTAATAGTTTTTTACATCGACAAAAAATTCGTTTAATTTTTTCCCATTAAATACTAGAATTATAGAAAAGTACCTTGCGAAAAGAATCGGCAGTATGACGGAAACGTGTTGACCACCGATTAGTTTTTTGCTAATAACTCTTGCATCTTTCGACCGATTTCTTCGACTTAGAGCCGGATGGAAAGCTTATCTGTTCCTCTTTCAGATGGCATTAACATATTTTACGAAAAGTGGTAAGAAATAAATTTTTTTTTGATCAAAACTAAAATATACTCGAAATCATTGTAGAAGAAGTACTTTATCAGACGAAAATATGCCTTATTTAATAAGAGACATTTAAATTTTTCTAATTGCATAAATGGGCGGCATTTTATTCAGAATTAATAGTTTTTTACATGGACAAAAAATTCGTTTAATTTTTTCCCATTAAATACTAAAATTATAAAAAAGTACTTTGCGAAAAGAATCGGCAGAAGAACGGAATCCTGTTGACCACCGATTAGTTTTTCGCTAATAACTCTTGCATCCTTCGACCGACCTCTTCGACTAAGAGCTCGATGGAAAGCTTGTCTGTTCCTCTTTCAGATGGCATTAACATATTTTACGAAAAGTCGTAAGAAATAAAATTTTTTGGATCAAAACTAAAATATCCTCGAAATCATTGAAAAAGAAGTACCTTATCAGACGAAAATATGCATTATCTAACAAGAGACATTTAAATTTGTTTAATTGCACAAATGGGCGGCAGTTTATTCAGAACTAATAGTTTTTTAGATGGACAAAAAATTCGCTTACTTTTTTTTCCATTAAATACTAGAATTATAGAAAACTACTCTGCGAAAAGAATCGGCAGTAGGACGGAATCGTGTTGACCACCGATTAGTTTTTTTGTAATAACTCTTGCATCCTTCGACCGATTTCTTCGACTAAGAGCTCGATGGAAAGCTTATCTGTTCCTCTTTCAGATGGCATTAACATATTATACGAAATGTCACAAGAAATAACATTTTTTTTGATCAAAACTAAAGTATCTTCGAAATCATTGAAAAAGAAGTAGCTCATCAGACGAAAATATGCCTTATCTTATAAGAGACATTTACATTTTTTTAATTTCATAAATGGGTGGTATTTTATTCAGAATTAATAGTCTTTTGGACAGAATTAAAAGTTTTTTACATGGAAAAAATATTCGTTTCATTTTTTCCCATTAAATATTAGAATTATAGAAAATTACTTTGCGAAAAGAATCGGCAGTAGAACGGAATCGTGTTGACCACCGATTAGTTTTTTGCTAATATTTCTTGCGTCCTTCGACAGACTTCTTCAACTAAGAGCTCGATGGAAAGCTTATCTGTTCCTCTTTCAGATGGCATTAACATATTTTACGAAAAGTCATAAGAAATAAAATTTTTTTTGATCAAAACTAAAATATCCTCGAAATCATTGAAAAAGAAGTACCTTATCAGAAGAAATATGCCTTATCTAACAAGAGACATTTAAATTTTTTTAATTGCATAAATGGGCGGCATTTTATTCAGAATTAATAGTTTTTTAGATGGACAAAAAATTCGCTTAATTTTTTTCCATTAAATACTAGAATTATAGAAAACTACTCTGCGAAAAGAATCGGCAGTAGGACGGAATCGTGTTGACCACCGATTAGTTTTTTGCTAATAACTCTTGCATTCTTCAACCGATTTCTTCGACCAAGAGCCGGATGGAAAGCTTATCTGTTCCTCTTTCAGACGGCATTAACATTTTTTACGAAAAGTCGTAAGAAATAAAATTTTTTTGATCAAAACTAAAATATCCTCAAAATTATTGAAGAAGAAGTACCTTATCAAAGGAAAATATGCCATCTTTCAGATGGCATTAACATATTATACAAAAAGTCGTAAGAAATAAAATCTTTTTTGATCAAAACTAAAATATCCTCGAAATCATTGAAGAAGAAGTACCTTATCAGACGAAAATATGTCTCATCTAATAAGAAACATTTAAATTTTTTTAATTGCATAAATGGGCGGCATTTTATTCAGAATTAATAGTTTTTTACATGGACAAAAAATTCGCTTAATTTTTTTCCATTAAATACTAGAACTATAGAAAAGTACTTTGAGAAAAGAATCGGCAGTAGGACGGAAACGTATTGACAACCGATTAGTTTTTTGCTAATAACTCTTGCATCCTTCGACCAACTTCTTCGACTAAGAGCTCGATGGTAAGCTTATCTGATCCTCTTTCAGATGGCATTAACATATTTTACGTAAAGTCATAAGAAATAAAATTTTTTTGATCAAAACTAAAATATCCTCGAAATCATTGAAGAAGAAGAACCTTATCAGTGAAAGTATGAATTATCTAATAACAGACATTTTAATTTCTTTAATTGCATAAATGGGCGGCATTTTATTCAGAATAAATAGTTTTTTACATGGACAAAAAATTCGTTTAATTTTTTCCTATTAAATACTAGAAGTATAGAAAAGTACTTTGCGAAAAGAATCGGCAGTAGGACGGAATCGTGTTGACCACCGATTACTTTTTTGCTAATATTTCTGGCATCCTTCGACCGACTTCTTCAACTAAGAGCTCGATGGAAAGCTTATCTGTTCCTCTTTCAGATGGCATCAACATATTTTACGAAAAGTCGTAAGAAATAAAATTTTTTTGATCAAAACTAAAATATGCTCGAAATCATTGAAGAAGAAGTACCTTATCAGACGAAAATATGCCTTATCTAATAAGAAACATTTAAATTTTTTTAATTGCATAAATGGGCGGCATTTTATTCAGAACTAATAATACGCTTAATTTTTTTCCCATTAAATACTAGAATTAAAGAAAAGTACCTTGCGAAAAGAATCGGCAGTAGGACGGAAACCCCCGGAAACCACCAGGACAACCGATTAGTTTTTTGCTAATAACTCTTGCATCCTTCGACCGATTTTTTCGACTAAGAGCCGGATGGAAAGCTTATCTGTTCCTCTTTCAGATGGCATTAACATATTTTACGAAAAGTCGTAAGAAATAAAATTTTTTTGATCAAAACTAAAACATGCTCGAAATCATTGAAGAAGAAGTACCTTATCAGACGAAAATATGCCTTATCTAATAGGTTAGGTTAGGTTAGGTTGAACAGGCAGCTCAACCGAAGTCGAGAGCACCCAGTGACCATTAGGTCCATTGTGTTGCCTGATTTATATACTGGAGGGATAGATGGGATCGGGTAGGGTTGCTGGGGTAATGGATGGGAGAAGGGTCATTCCGTTTTTCCTGGTTTTAATGGCCAGTCCCACTGGGCTTCGGCAGCCCACGGAACCACCCAGTGGAATCCAGGAAGAGTGCCAGGTCCTCCAGGTGCGCGTTCGCTAGACTGCCCAGTTCGTCAAAGAAGGGTCTTCCCAAAAATTGGGTTCTCCTCCTCAGAAGTGCAGGGCAGTCGCAGAGAAGGTGTTGGACACTCTCAATCTCATCTTCGTTTTCACAGCTACGACAGTAGTCTTGTTGGGATACGCCGTACCGTTGGGCCATACGCCCAATGTAGCAGTGTCCCGTTAAGACTCCTGTCAACATCCTTATCCTGTTCTTTGTTAAGTGTAGGAGCTCGGAAGTGCGCTTCGAATTGTATCTTGGCCATAGTGCCTTTGACACCTCGCAGCCCAGTACTGCTATCCAGTGTTCGGCAGCCACAGTCCTCATGGTACTGTCAAGTTCCGATAGGACGTACTGGATTGGCCTTTTAATGTCTTTCACCACGAGACTTATTTCTAACGCTGAACCGGATCTAGCGCACTCGTCAGCCGCCTCGTTACCAGGCACACCCATGTGGCCCGGCACCCAGACCAGTCTGATTGAGTGCGGTTGACACCGGTTCAGTGCCAAAACCGTGTCCCGGATGAGTTTACTCTTTACCGTGTTCGACGAGAGAGCTTTAAGCGCTGCTTGGCTATCAACGTAGATCGATACGTTCCTCGGGCTCTCACTCAAGGTGTGTATCAATTTAGCCGCCTGCCAAACGGCGTAGATCTCCGCTTGGAATACGCTGCAATAGTCAGGAAGACGAAAGGAGAGTTGAACCGAAGGGTCATCAGAGTAGACCCCCGATCCAGTTCCTTCCTTCGTCTTCGAGCCGTCTGTATAGATTGACAACTCGTTCTGCCTCACGGGAGTTTCGAGTTGCCAATCTGCTCTATTAGGAAATTCGACAGTAAATTTGTCTTCCCATTTGAGATCTGAAACCCAGTAGTCGTTCTCATCTGCCACAGAGGTTCCTACCGAGCGTAGGATGGTACTGTGGCCCGCAACACAAGGCTTAAGAAGGCCCTGGGCTAGAAGCCTGACTGCACTTCTTGCTGCCACGTGCTTGAGGGAGACTCCAATTGGTTCCAGATTCAACATCACGTCAAGCGCTGCCTGGGGGGTAGAACGAATGCATCCTGTTACTCCCAGGCAAGCGAGTCTTTGTACCTTGCGGAGGTTGTTTAGATGGGAGTTGGTGTGACCCGCCTCCCACCAAACCAGCGCTCCATAAGTAAGTATAGGTCTGACGACTGCTGTGTAAAACCAATGAATGATATACGGTTGCAGTCCCCATCCTTTACCGAAAGTCTTTTTGCATACAAAAAAGGCCTGTAGTGCCTTTTTCATCCTCTCCTCCGAGTTCCTCCTCCAGGAGAGTTTAGAGTCGAGGATTACTCCAAGGTACCTGGCCTCCTTTGAAAGCACAAGCTCCGTTCCGCCCAGTGTCGGGAGTTTGAAGCTTGGGATCTTATATTTCCGGGTGAACAAAACCAGCTCGGTCTTTTGTGGGTTGGCCCCCAGACCGTTCTGCTCTGCCCATCGAAGAGTTAGGCCCAATGCGCCGTTTAGGAGCTCACTGATTGTAGGCAGGAATCTGCCTGTTACCATAAGCACCAGGTCGTCTGCATAGGCCGTCACTCTACATCCCCTATTTTCCAGTTTTAGGAGAAGATCATTAAGGACAAGGTTCCACAGCAAGGGAGATATGACACCCCCTTGCGGAGTTCCCCTGACCACCTTTCTCCTAATTGTCGAGGCGCAGAGTTGGGCGTTTATCACTCTGTGGCTGAGCATGTTGCTAAGCCATCGAGTGATTGTCGGGTGTGAGCCAATTTTGACAAGTGCAGTCGTAATAGACTCGATCCTGACATTGTTGAAGGCACCTTCTATGTCCAGAAAAGCCGCCAACGTAAACTCCTTTCTCCGCAATGTTTTTTCAATTGTGCTAACTACCTCGTGCAAAGCGGTCTCAACTGATCTACCCTTAAGATAGGCGTGTTGAGATCCGCTGAAAGTGTGAGGTGTCAGCTTACTTCTGAGATGCAGGTCCAGGAGTCTCTCCAATGTTTTCAATAAAAACGATGAAAGACTAATGGGCCTATAATCTTTTGGTGAGCAATGGTTGATCTTTCCTGCTTTGGGAATGAAAGCCACCCTCACTTCTCTCCAGTACCTTGGGATGTATCCTGTGAGGAGACATCCCCTGAAGATTTCCAGTAGCCATTGCGACAGGTGCTCACTCACCGCCTGCATCATGGCCGGTCTGATGTCATCCGGTCCAGCTGATTTGTTGGGATGGAACGACTTGATAGCCCAGATTATCTTTTCTTTGGTAAGGATTTCCCTTACTACGGCCTCACCCCCCAGGTCCACTGCCTGTTCCGGCTCTTCGCTGATGCTAAACCCAGGTTCATCGTCAGCTTCCAAGCATCCCGGAAAGTGTGTGTTCATGAGGAGTTGTAGAGATTCCTGGCTGTCTTTAGCGAATTTGCCATCCAGATCGCAAAGCAAGCCTGGTGTGGCTGGATCTTTCGCTAGCAACCTTCGAAGTCTGGACGCTTCTGTGGTGCTGGTCAGATCCTCGCAGAAAGCGGCCCAAGAATCTCTTTTGGCCTTCCTACATTCTTTCTTGAAGACTTTGAAACTGAGGTGGTAGGCGTCCCAGTCCACCTGGCAGTTTCTGTCTTTCGCTCTGTTGTAGAGTCTTCTCGTTTCCTTCCGTATCCTTCCGAGCTCCGGTGTCCACCACCTGTTGCGGTTTTACTTTGGAGGACGGCTGATAGGACAGGATTTGATGAAGGCCTTACACAGAGCTTCCGTGACGGTCCTGGTCGATTTCTCCAGTTTGTCCGGGTTGTCCAGCCTACCCACTGGGTGGTTTGGGAGTAACTCCTTGACAAGTTGAGAGAACTTGACCCAGTCAGTTCGTTTTGGGTTCCTGAAGGGGCGTTTGGCCTCTCTGAACCATTCTACTTCGAACACTATCCTGTAATGGTCCGAGAAGGAACATTCCGTGGATACGTGCCAGTCTACAACAGAGAGAGAGTCACTGTTGGTCGCTAGGGTTATGTCAATAACCTCAGCACGGTTCTTATTGCGGAATGTGGGGTGGTCACCCCGGTTACACACATTAAGATTTGTGCACGACATGAATTCACACAGCGATTCTCCTCTCACGTTAATATCCTTGCTTCCCCACATAGTATGGTGAGCATTGGCATCACACCCCAGGATTAAGTCCGTGCCCTCCTCCTGCGCATGCCGAATAAGGGCTCGGACGCTCTCTGATGGTGGATCCCTCTCTTCATACGGTAGATATGCCGAGGCCAGGTATAGTTTGGGACCGTTCCTTCGCTCGCATAACACTACCGTCAGGTCGTTGTTGCTGTAACGGGAAGAGAAAAGAACATTAAGTCCGGTTCTTACCACGATACAGGTTCTGGACTTACCTACAGTTGTAGGGACAAGGAGATTGTAGCCGCGGGCACCTAAACCGCAAATCCTTTCACTCACGATCCAGGGCTCCTGGATAAGAGCCACGTCTACCCTCTCCCTGTCCATCCACCGTAGTAGGTCGATCGAGGGGACCCTTGAATGATGCAGATTAATCTGCACCACCTTAAGTCTCTCCGGTTGACCTATCATCTTCGCGCCCGGCGCCTCCAGGAATGATTGCCCGAAGGCAACCCATTCCCATCTTCAGACGGCCCTGCCTGCTCAGGAGTTGGCGTCTGGACTCCGGACCAATACTGATCCAGAGGTCCTTGCCGTTTCCCTTGTCGCGGGCCAGCCCTCTCTTGATTGTCCAATCCCCGGTGTCGCAGTCCGCGTTCTGGCTCTTGATCAATAAGAGGGTGGTTCGATCCTCCATAATTGGAGGTGGGATCCAGACCTTAATAATCGTTCGAGCCGGAATTTGGTCCACGGGGACGACATCAATCTTAGCACCCGGCCAGGGGGCGTCTAGTTCCAGCAATGTGTCCTTGAGGAGCCGCAGGGACTCCTCATTGGCACATGCCACAACCTTGACACCCTTGTACCAGTTGATACCGTCAAACTCTGCCACGAAGGGATTTTCTGGCCGAGTGATGGCATCTGCTATCGCCCGGTTGATTGACCCTTCAAGGATGAGCCAGTTCTCGGTAGTGAGTTTCCCCTCCGGGTCCCTCCTATCGATAATGGCCACCTGCAGCTCCGGTTTCGAGCTTAAGCTTGCCAGAAATTCCCCTGGACGTTTCCGCTTGCTCTCCGAAGCCTTCGCCGAGTCATCAGACCTTTGTCTCTTATTGGCCGGTGCGGTACTCTTGCTAGCCGTTCCCTCCTTTACGGGGGGTGTGGCTGCGGCAGGTTTCCCTCGGCACAGAGCACTCGTACTTTGTGCGGCGGTCTGAGTGTTACCAGGCGGGCCAGCAAGTCTCAGATACAGTCGCACGTTGTACTCATGCTTTTTGCGCAGTCTCTTTTCTCGGCCGCTCAGCGAACCCGGGTCGCGACCCTCCAGTCCCTTAAGGAACTTTAGAGAGGTCTTGTACCCAGACAGCCGTTTGCGTTTGAGATCATCGTCTGCTATGGTCTTTTTGGGTTGTCCCTGGACAACCGTCACTTCACCTTCATCTGTGCTCGATGACTCATCGTCTAGCGGCGGCTCCGCTAGCGCAAGCGCTAGCTCGGCAGCCGGCATCGATGGGCCTGTGAACACAAACTCCGACTCTGTGGCAGTTGGTTCCAGCTCTGTACCCTCCTGGCGACGGAGCGCACTCGCGCGCGTTCCGTCACTGTGACCACTGGCGACACGCAGAGAGGATTGCTCCTCCCCGTGCCCGCCGGTGGTAGCGGTCACACCTCCCACCGACGTTTGGGCTGACATCCCAGCCCGTGCTTCTCTACTGTTCTTCCGTCCCATCATAAGGGTGATGCAGTTTATACTTGCTGCCAAGTACCTCTGACCATGGCTTCGGGCCCAAGCCTCTCAGACTAGGTCTGAGAGACTTGGGTCCGTCACCTTTGCTAGACACTGCAAGGTCCTGCGGACAGGCAAGAGATGCTAGCATCCCTCGGTTGCCCGAGACAATGCAGTATCCATTGCCCAGCCGGCACCCTCGGGGAGGGTTCAGTCAAAGGAGTTTTCGCCAGCCGCCTTATCTAATAAGAAACATTTAAAATTTTTTTAATTGCATAAATGGGCGGCATTTTATTCAGAACTAACAGTTTTTTACATCGACAAAAAATCCGCTTAATTTTTTTCCCATTAAATACTAGAATTAAAGAAAAGTACCTTGCGAAAAGAATCGGCAGTAGGACGGAAACCACCGGAAACCACCAGGACAACCGATTAGTTTTTTGCCAATAACTCTTGCATCCTTCGACCGATTTCTTCGACTAAGAGCCGGATGGAAAGCTTATCTGTTCCTCTTTCAGATGGCATTAACATATTTTACGAAAAGTGGTAAGAAATAAATTTTTTTTATCAAAACTAAAATATGCTCGAAATCATTGAAGAAGAAGTACCTTATCAGACGAAAATATGCCTTATCTTATAAGAGACATTTTAATTTTTTTAGTTGCATAAATGGGCGGCATTTTATTCAGAATTAATAGTTTTTTACATGGACAAAAAATTCGTTTAATTTTTTCCCATTAAATACTAGAATTATTGAAAAGTACCTAACGAAAAGAATCGGCAGTAGGACGGAAACGTGTTGACCACCGATTAGTTTTTTGCTAATAACTCTTGCATCCTTCGACCGATTTCTTCGACCAAGAGCCGGATGGAAAGCTTATCTGTTCCTCTTTCAGATGGCATTAACATATTTTACGAAAAGTCATAAAAACTAAAATTTTTTGGATCAAAACTAAAATATCCTCGAAATCATTGAAAAAGAAGTACCTTATCAGACGAAAATATGCATTATCTAACAAGAGACATTTAAATTTGTTTAATTGCACAAATGGGCGGCAGTTTATTCAGAATTAATAGTTTTTTAGATGGACAAAAAATTCGCTTAATTTTTTTTCCATTAAATACTAGAATTATAGAAAACTACTCTGCGAAAAGAATCGGCAGTAGGACGGAATCGTGTTGACCACCGATTAGTTTTTTTGTAATAACTCTTGCATCCTTCGACCGATTTCTTCGACTAAGAGCTCGATGGAAAGCTTATCTGTTCCTCTTTCAGATGGCATTAACATGGGCTGCTAGCCCAGGGCCTTCTTAAGCCTTGTGTTGCAGGCCACAGTACCATCCTACGCTCAGTAGGAACCTTTGTGGCAGATGAGAACGACTACTGGGTTTCAGATCTCAAATGGGAAGACAAATTTACTGTCGAATTTCCTAATAGAGCAGATTGGCAACTCGAAACTCCCGTGAGGCAGAACGAGTTGTCAATCTATACAGACGGCTCGAAGACGAAGGAAGGAACTGGATCGGGGGTCTACTCTGATGACCCTTCGGTTCAACTCTCCTTTCGTCTTCCTGACTATTGCAGCGTGTTCCAAGCGGAGATCTACGCCGTTTGGCAGGCGGTTAAATTGATACACACCTTGAGTGAGAGCCCGAGGAACGTATCGATCTACGTTGACAGCCAAGCAGCGCTTAAAGCTCTCTCGTCGAACACGGTAAAGAGTAAACTCATCCGGGACACGGTTTTGGCACTGAACCGGTGTCAACCGCACTCAATCAGACTGGTCTGGGTGCCGGGCCACATGGGTGTGCCTGGTAACGAGGCGGCTGACGAGAGCGCTAGATCCGGTTCAGCGTTAGAAACAAGTCTCGTGGTGAAAGACATTAAAAGGCCAATCCAGTACGTCCTATCGGAACTTGACAGTACCATGAGGACTGTGACTGCCGAACACTGGATAGCAGTACTGGGCTGCGAGGTGTCCAAGGCATTATGGCCAAGATACAATTCGAAGCGCACTTCCGAGCTCCTACACTTAACAAAGAACAGGATAAGGATGTTGACAGGAGTCTTAACGGGACACTGCTACATTGGGCGTATGGCCCAACGGTACGGCGTATCCCAACAAGACTACTGTCGTAGCTGTGAAAACGAAGATGAGATCGAGAGTGTCCAACACCTTCTCTGCGACTGCCCTGCACTTCTGAGGAGGAGAACCCAATTTTTGGGAAGACCCTTCTTTGACGAACTGGGCAGTCTAGCGAACGCGCACCTGGAGGACCTGGCACTCTTCCTGGATTCCACTTGGTGGTTCCGTGGGCTGCCGAAGCCCAATGGGACTGGCCATTAGAACCAGGGAAAACGGAATGACCCTTCTCCCATCCATTATCCCAGCAACCCTACCCGATCCCATCTATCCCTCCAGTATATAAATCAGGCAACACAATGGACCTAATGGTCACTGGGTGCTCTCGACTTCGGTTGAGCTGCCTGTTCAACCTAACCTAACCTAACATATTATACGAAATGTCACAAGAAATAACATTTTTTTTTATCAAAACTAAAGTATCTTCGAAATCATTGAAAAAGAAGTAGCTCATCAGACGAAAATATGCCTTATCTTATAAGAGACATTTACATTTTTTTAATTGCATAAATAGGCGGCATTTTATTCAGAATTAATAGTTTTTTAGATGGACAAAAAATTCGCTTAATTTTTTTCCATTAAATACTAGAATTATAGAAAACTACTCTGCGAAAAGAATCGGCAGTAGGACGGAATCGTGTTGACCACCGATTAGTTTTTTGCTAATAACTCTTGCATTCTTCGACCGATTTCTTCGACCAAGAGCCGGATGGAAAGCTTATCTGTTCCTCTTTCAGACGGCATTAACATTTTTTACGAAAAGTCGTAAGAAATAAAATTTTTTTGATCAAAACTAAAATATCCTCAAAATTATTGAAGAAGAAGTACCTTATCAAAGGAAAATATGCCATCTTTCAGATGGCATTAACATATTATACAAAAAGTCGTAAGAAATAAAATCTTTTTTGATCAAAACTAAAATATCCTCGAAATCATTGAAGAAGAAGTACCTTATCAGACGAAAATATGTCTCATCTAATAAGAAACATTTAAATTTTTTTAATTGCATAAATGGGCGGCATTTTATTCAGAATTAATAGTTTTTTACATGGACAAAAAATTCGCTTAATTTTTTTCCATTAAATACTAGAACTATAGAAAAGTACTTTGAGAATAGAATCGGCAGTAGGACGGAAACGTATTGACAACCGATTAGTTTTTTGCTAATAACTCTTGCATCCTTCGACCAACTTCTTCGACTAAGAGCTCGATGGTAAGCTTATCTGATCCTCTTTCAGATGGCATTAACATATTTTACGTAAAGTCATAAGAAATAAAATTTTTTTGATCAAAACTAAAATATCCTCGAAATCATTGAAGAAGAAGAACCTTATCAGTGAAAGTATGAATTATCTAATAACAGACATTTTAATTTCTTTAATTGCATAAATGGGCGGCATTTTATTCAGAATAAATAGTTTTTTACATGGACAAAAAATTCGTTTAATTTTTTCCTATTAAATACTAGAAGTATAGAAAAGTACTTTGCGAAAAGAATCGGCAGTAGGACGGAATCGTGTTGACCACCGATTACTTTTTTGCTTATATTTCTGGCATCCTTCGACCGACTTCTTCAACTAAGAGCTCGATGGAAAGCTTATCTGTTCCTCTTTCAGATGGCATTAACATATTTTACGAAAAGTCATAAGAAATAAAATTTTTTTTTATCAAAACTAAAATATCCTCGAAATCATTGAAAAAGAAGTACCTTATCAGAAGAAATATGCCTTATCTAACAAGAGACATTTAAATTTTTTTAATTGCATAAATGGGCGGCATTTTATTCAGAATTAATAGTTTTTTAGATGGACAAAAAATTCGCTTAATTTTTTTCCATTAAATACTAGAATTATAGAAAACTACTCTGCGAAAAGAATCGGCAGTAGGACGGAATCGTGTTGACCACCGATTAGTTTTTTGCTAATAACTCTTGCATTCTTCGACCGATTTCTTCGACCAAGAGCCGGATGGAAAGCTTATCTGTTCCTCTTTCAGACGGCATTAACATTTTTTACGAAAAGTCGTAAGAAATAAAATTTTTTTGATCAAAACTAAAATATCCTCAAAATTATTGAAGAAGAAGTACCTTATCAAAGGAAAATATGCCATCTTTCAGATGGCATTAACATATTATACAAAAAGTCGTAAGAAATAAAATCTTTTTTGATCAAAACTAAAATATCCTCGAAATCATTGAAGAAGAAGTACCTTATCAGACGAAAATATGTCTCATCTAATAAGAAACATTTAAATTTTTTTAATTGCATAAATGGGCGGCATTTTATTCAGAATTAATAGTTTTTTACATGGACAAAAAATTCGCTTAATTTTTTTCCATTAAATACTAGAACTATAGAAAAGTACTTTGAGAATAGAATCGGCAGTAGGACGGAAACGTATTGACAACCGATTAGTTTTTTGCTAATAACTCTTGCATCCTTCGACCAACTTCTTCGACTAAGAGCTCGATGGTAAGCTTATCTGATCCTCTTTCAGATGGCATTAACATATTTTACGTAAAGTCATAAGAAATAAAATTTTTTTGATCAAAACTAAAATATCCTCGAAATCATTGAAGAAGAAGAACCTTATCAGTGAAAGTATGAATTATCTAATAACAGACATTTTAATTTCTTTAATTGCATAAATGGGCGGCATTTTATTCAGAATAAATAGTTTTTTACATGGACAAAAAATTCGTTTAATTTTTTCCTATTAAATACTAGAAGTATAGAAAAGTACTTTGCGAAAAGAATCGGCAGTAGGACGGAATCGTGTTGACCACCGATTACTTTTTTGCTTATATTTCTGGCATCCTTCGACCGACTTCTTCAACTAAGAGCTCGATGGAAAGCTTATCTGTTCCTCTTTCAGATGGCATCAACATATTTTACGAAAAGTCGTAAGAAATAAAATTTTTTTGATCAAAACTAAAATATGCTCGAAATCATTGAAGAAGAAGTACCTTATCAGACGAAAATATGCCTTATCTAATAAGAAACATTTAAATTTTTTTAATTGCATAAATGGGCGGCATTTTATTCAGAACTAATAGTTTTTTACATCGACAAAAAATCCGCTTAATTTTTTTCCCATTAAATACTAGAATTAAAGAAAAGTACCTTGCGAAAAGAATCGGCAGTAGGACGGAAACCACCGGAAACCACCAGGACAACCGATTAGTTTTTTGCTAATAACTCTTGCATCCTTCGACCGATTTCTTCGACTAAGAGCCGGATGGCAAGCTTATCTGTTCCTCTTTCAGATGGCATTAACATATTTTACGAAAAGTGGTAAGAAATAAATTTTTTTTATCAAAACTAAAATATGCTCGAAATCATTGAAGAAGAAGTACCTTATCAGACGAAAATATGCCTTATCTAATAAGAAACATTTAAATTTTTTTAATTGCATAAATGGGCGGCATTTTATTGAGAATAAATAGTATTTTACATGGACAAAAAATTCGTTTAATTTTTTCCCATTAAATACTAGAATTAAAGAAAAGTACCTTGCGAAAAGAATCGGCAGTAGGACGGAAACCACCGGAAACCACCAGGACAACCGATTTGTTTTTTGCTAATAACTCTTGCATCCTTCGACCGATTTCTTCGACTAAGAGCCGGATGGAAAGCTTATCTGTTCCTCTTTCAGATGGCATTAACATATTTTACGTAAAGTCATAAGAAATAAAATTTTTTTGATCAAAACTAAAATATCCTCGAAATCATTGAAGAAGAAGAACCTTATCAGTGAAAGTATGCCTTATCTAATAACAGACATTTTAATTTCTTTAATTGCATAAATGGGCGGCATTTTATTCAGAATAAATAGTTTTTTACATGGACAAAAAATTCGTTTAATTTTTTCCTATTAAATACTAGAAGTATAGAAAAGTACTTTGCGAAAAGAATCGGCAGTAGGACGGAATCGTGTTGACCACCGATTACTTTTTTGCTAATATTTCTGGCATCCTTCGACCGACTTCTTCAACTAAGAGCTCGATGGAAAGCTTATCTGTTCCTCTTTCAGATAACATCAACATATTTTACGAAAAGTCGTAAGAAATAAAATTTTTTGGATCAAAACTAAAATATCCTCGAAATCATTGAAAAAGAAGTATCTTATCAGACGAAAATATGGCATCTTTCAGATGGCATTAACATATTATAAGAAATAAAATTTTTTTGATCAAAACTAAAATATGCTCGAAATCATTGAAGAAGAAGTACCTTATCAGACGAAAATATGCATTATCTAATAAGAAACATTTAAAATTTTTAATTGCATAAATGGGCGGCATTTTATTGAGAATAAATAGTATTTTACATGGACAAAAAATTCGTTTAATTTTTTCCCATTATATACTAGAATTAAAGAAAAGTACGTTGCAAAAAGAATCGGCAGTAGGACGGAAACCACCGGAAACCACCAGGACAACCGATTAGTTTTTTGCTAATAACTCTTGCATCCTTCGACCGATTTCTTCGACTAAGAGCCGGATGGAAAGCTTATCTGTTCCTCTTTCAGATCGCATTAACATTTTTTACGAAAAGTGGTAAGAAATAAATTTTTTTTTATCAAAACTAAAACGAAATCATTGAAAAAGAAATACCTTATCAGACGAAAATATACCTTATCTAACAAAAGACATTTAAATTTTTTTAATTGCATAAATGGGCGGCATTTTATTCAGAACTAATAGTTTTTTACATCGACAGAAAATTCGTTTAATTTTTTCCCATTAAATACTAGAATTATAGAAAAGTACGTTGCGAAAAGAATCGGCAGTAGGACGGAAACCACCGGAAACCACCAGGACAACCGATTAGTTTTTTGCTAATAACTTTTGCATCCTTCGACCGACTTCTTTGACTAAGAGCTCGATGGAAAGCTTATCTGATCCTCTTTCAGATGGCATTAACATATTTTACGAAAAGTCATAAGAAATAAAATTTTTTGGATCAAAACTAAAATATCCTCGAAATCATTGTAGAAGAAGTACCTTATCAGACGAAAATATGTCTTATCTAATAAGAGACATTTAAATTTTCTTAATTACATAAATGGGCGGCGTTTTATTCAGAATTAATAGTTTTTTACATGGACAAAAAATTCGTTTAATTTTTTCCCATTAAATACTAGATTTATAAAAAAGTACTTTGCGAAAAGAATCGGCAGAAGAGCGGAATCCTGTTGACCACCGATTAGTTTTTTGCTTATAACTCTTGCATCCTTCGACCGACTTCTTCGACTAAGAACTCGATGGAAAGCTTATCTGTTCCTCTTTCAGATGGCATTAACATATTTTACGTAAAGTCATAAGAAATAAAATTTTTTTGATCAAAACTAAAATATCATCGAAATCATTGAAGAACAAGTACCTTATCAGACGAAAATATGCCATCTTTCAGATGGCATTCACATATTATACGTCGTAAGAAATAAAATTTTTTTGATCAAAACTAAAATATCCTCGAAATCATTGAAGAAGAAGTACCTTATCAAACGAAAATATGCCTTATCTAATAAGAGACATTTAAATTTTTTTAATTGCATAAATGGGTGGCATTTTATTCAGAATTAATAGTATTTTACATAGACAAAAAATTCGTTTAATTTTTTCCCATTAAATACTAGAATTATAGAAAAGTACCTTGCGAAAAGAATCGGCAGTAGGACGGAAACGTGTTGACCACCGATTAGTTTTTTGCTAATAACTCTTGCATCCTTCGACCGACTGCTTCGACTAAGAGCTCGATGGATAGCTTATCAGTTCCTCTTTTATATAGCATTAACATATTTTACGAAAAGTCATAAGAAATGCAATTATTTGGACCAAAACTAAAATATCCTCGAAATCATTGAAGAAGAAGTACCTTATCAGACGATAATATGCCTTATCTAATAAGAGACATTTACATTTTTTTAATTGCATAAATGGGCGGCATTTTATTCAGAATTAATAGTGTTTTACATGGACAAAAAATTCGCTTAATTTTTTTTCCATTAAATACTAGAATTATTGAAAAGTTCTCTGCGAAAAGAATCGGCAGTGGGACGGAATCGTGTTGACCACCGATAAGTTTTTTGGTAATAACTATTGCATACTTCGTTCGACTTCTTCGACTAAGAGCTCGATGGAAAGCTTACCTATTCCTCTTTCTATGGCATTAACATATTTTACGAAAAGTCATAAGAAATAAAATTTTTTGGATCAAAACTAAAATATCCTCGAAATCATTGTAGAAGAAGTACCTTATTAGACGATAATATGCCTTATCTAATAAGAGACATTAAAATTTTTTTAATTGCATAAATGGGTGGCATTTTATTCAGAATTAATAGTTTTTTACGTGGACAAAAAAATTCGTTTAATTTTTTCCCATTAAATACTAGAATTATAGAAAAGTACTTTGCGAAAAGAATCGGCATTAGGACGGAAACGTGTTGACCACCGATTAGTTTTTTGCTTATAACTCTTGCATCCTTCGACCGACTTCTTCGACTAAGAGCTCGATGGATAGCTTATCAGTTCCTCTCTTATATAGCATTAACATATTTTACGAAAAGTGGTAACAAATAATTTTTTTTTGATAAAAACTAAAATATACTCGAAATCATTGAAAAAGAAGTACCTTATCAGACGAATATATACCTTATCTAACAAGAGACATTTAAATTTTTTTAATTGCATAAATGGGCGGCATTTTATTAAGAATTAATAGTGTTTTACATGGACAAAAAATTCGCTTAATTTTTTTTCCATTAAATACTAGAATTATAGAAAAGTTCTCTGCGAAAAGAATCGGCATTGGGACGGAATCGTGTTGACCACCGATTAGTTTTTTGGTAATAACTATTGCATACTTCGACCGAGTTCTTCGACTAAGAGCTCGACGGAAAGCTTATCTGTTCCTCTTTCAGATGGCATTAACATATTTTACGAAAAGTCATAAGAAATAAAATTTTTTTGATCATAACTAAAATATCCTCGATATAATTGAAGAAGAAGTACCTTATCAGACGAAAATATGCCTTATCTAATATGATACATTTAAATTTTTTTAATTGCATAAATGGGTGGCATTTTATTCAGAATTAATAGTTTTTTACATGGACAAAAAATTCGTTTAATTTTTTTCCATTAAATACTAGAATTATAGAAAAGTACTTTGCGAAAAGAATCGGTAGTAGGACGGAAACGTGTTGACTACCGATTAGTTTTTTGCTAATAACTCTTGCATCCTTCGACCGATTTCTTCGACTAAGAGCTCGATGGAAAGCTTATCTGTTCCTTTTTTTGATGGCATTAACATATTTTACGAAAAGTCATAAGAAATAAAATTTTTTTGATCATAACTAAAATATCCTCGAAATCATTGAAGAAGAAGTACCTTATCAGACGAAAATATGCCTTATCTAATATGAGACATTTAAATTTTTTTAATTGCATAAATGGGCGGCATTTTATTCAGAATTAATAGTTTTTTACATGGCCAAAAAATTCGTTTAATTTTTTCCCATTAAATACTAGAATTATAGAAAAGTACTTTGCGAAAAGAATCGGCAGTAGGACGGAAACGTGTTGACCACCGATTAGCTTTTTGCTAATAACTCTTGCATCCTTCGACCGACTTCTTCGACTAAGAGCTCGATGGAAAGCCTATCAGTTCTTCTTTTATATGGCATTAACATATTTTACGAAAAGTCGTAAGAAATGCAATTATTTGGACCAAAACTAAAATATCCTCGAAATCATTGAAGAAGAAGTGCCTTATCAGACGATAATATGTCTTGTCTAATAAGAGACATTTACATTTTTTTAATTGCATTAATGGGCGGCATTTTATTCAGAATTAATAGTTTTTTACATGGACAAAAAATTTGTTTAATTTTTTCCCATTAAATACTAAAATTATAGAAATGTTCTTTGCAAAAAGAATCGGCAGTAGGACGGAAACGTGTTGACCACCGATTAGCTTTTTGCTAATAACTCTTGCATCCTTCGACCGACTTCTTCGACTAAGAGCTCGATGGAAAGCTTATCTGTTCCTCTTTCAGATGGCATTAACATATTTTACGAAAAGTCATAAGAAATACAATTTTTTTGATCAAAACTAAAATATCCTCGAAATCATTGAAGAAGAAGTACCTTATCAGACGAAAATATGCCTTATCTAATAAGAAACATTTAAATTTTTTTAATTGCATAAATGGGCGGCATTTTATTCAGAATTAATAGTTTTTTACATGGTCAAAAAATTCGTTTAATTTTTTCCCATTAAATACCAGAATTATTGAAAAGTACTTTGCGAAAAGAATCGGTAGTAGGACGGAAACGTGTTGACCAACGATTAGTTTTTTGCTAATAACACTTGCATCCTTCGACCGACTTCTTCGTCTAAGAGCTCGATGGAAAGCTTATCTGTTCTTCTTTCAGATGGCATTAACATATTTTACGAAAAGTCGTAAGAAATAAAATTTTTTTGATCAAAACTAAAATATCCTCGAAATCATTGAAGAAGAAGTACCTTATCAGACGAAAATATGCCTTATCTAATAAGAGACATTTAAATTTTTTTAATTGCATAAATGGGCGGCATTTTATTCAGAATTAATAGTTTTTTACATAGACAAAAAATTCGTTTAATTTTTTCCCATTAAATACTAGAATTATAGAAAAGTACTAAGAGCTCGATGGAAAGCTTATCTGTTCCTCTTACAGATGGCATTAACATATTTTATGAAAAGTCATAAGAAATAAAATTTTTTTGATCAAAACTAAAATGTCCTCGAAATCATTGAAGAAGAAGTGCCTTATCAGACTAAAAAATGCTTATCTAATAAGAGACATTAAAATTTTTTTAATTACATAAATGGGCGCCATTTCATTCAGAATTAATAGTTCTTTACATGGTCAAAAAATTCGTTTAATTTTTCCCATTAAATACTAGAATTATTGAAAAGTACTTTGCGAAAAGAATCGTTAGTAGGACGGAAAGGTGTTGACCACCGATAAGTTTTTTGGTAATAACTCTTGCATCCTTCGAGCGACTTTTTCGACTAAGAGCTCGATGGAAAGCTTATCTGTTCCTCTTTTATATGGCATTTACGAAAAGTCATAAGAAATAAAATTTTTTGGATCAAAACTAACATATCCTCGAAATCATTGAAGAAGAAGTACCTTATCAGACAATAATATGCCGTATCTAATAAGAGACATTTAAATTTTTTTAATTGCATAAATGGGCGGCATTTTATTCAGAATTAATTGTTTTTTACATGGTCAAAAAATTCGTTAAATTTTTTCCCATTCAATATTAGAATTATAGAAAAGTACTTTGCGAAAAGAATCGACTGAAGAGCGGAATCCTGTTGACCACCGATTAGCTTTTTGCTAATAACTCTTCCATCCTTCGACCGACTTCTTCGACTAAGAGCTCGATGGAAAGCTTATCTGTTCCTTTTTTTGATGGCATTAACATATTTTATGAAAAGTCATAAGAAATAAAATTTTTTTGATCAAAACTAAAATGTCCTCGAAATCATTGAAGAAGAAGTACCTTATCAGACTAAAAAATGCTTATCTAATAAGAGACATTAAAATTTTTTTAATTACATAAATGGGCGGCATTTCATTCAGAATTAATAGTTCTTTACATGGTCAAAAAATTCGTTTAATTTTTCTCATTAAATACTAGAATTATTGAAAAGTACTTTGCGAAAAGAATCGGTAGTAGGACGGAAACGTATTGACCACCGATAAGTTTTTTACAAATAACTCTTGCATCCTTCGACCGACTTCTTCGACTAAGAGCTCGATGGAAAGCTTATCTGTTCCTCTTTTATATGGCATTTACGAAAAGTCATAAGAAATAAAATTTTTTGGATCAAAACTAACATATCCTCGAAATCATTGAAGAAGAAGTGCCTTATCAGACAATAATATGCCGTATCTAATAAGAGACATTTAAATTTTTTTAATTGCATAAATGGGCGGCATTTTATTCAGAATTAATTGTTTTTTACATGGTCAAAAAATTCGTTAAATTTTTTCCCATTCAATATTAGAATTATAGAAAAGTACTTTGCGAAAAGAATCGACTGAAGAGCGGAATCCTGTTGACCACCGATTAGCTTTTTGCTAATAACTCTTCCATCCTTCGACCGACTTCTTCGACTAAGAGCTCGATGGAAAGCTTATCTGTTCCTCTTTCAGATGGCATTAACATATTTTACGAAAAGTCATAAGAAATAAAATTTTTTTGATCAAAACTAAAATATCCTCGAATTCATTGAAGAAGAAGAACGTTATCAGACGAATATATGCCATCTTTCAGATGGCATTAACATATTATACAAAAAGTCGTAAGAAATAAAACTTTTTTGATCAAAACTAAAATATCCTCGAAATCATTGAAGAAGAAGTAACTTATCAGACGAAAATATGCCTTATCTAATAAGAAACATTTATATTTTTTTTTTTGCATAAATGGGCGGTATTTTATTCAGAATTAATAGTTTTTTACATGGACAAAAAATTCGTTTAATTTTTTTTTTTTTTAAATACTAGAATTATAGAAAAGTACTTTGGGAAAAGAATCGGCAGTAGGACGGAAACGTGTTGACCACCGATTAGCTTTTTGCTAATAACTCTTGCATCCTTCGACCGACCTCTTAGACTAAAGGCTCGATGAAAAGATTATCTGTTCCTCTTTTCTATGGCATTTACGAAAAGTCATAAGAAATAAAATTTTTTGGATCAAAACTAAAATATCCTCGAAATCATTGAAGAGGAAGTACCATATCAGACGATAATATGCCTCATCTAATAAGAGACATTTAATTTTTTTAATTGCATAAATGGGCGGCATTTTATTCAAAATTAATAGTTTTTAACATGGACAAAAAATTTGTTTAATTTTTTCCCATTAAATACTAGAATTATCGAAAAGTACTTTGCGAAAAGAATCGGCAGTAGGACGGAAACGTGTTAACCACCGATTAGCTTTTTGCTAATAACTCTTGCATCCTTCGACCGACTTCTTCGACTAAGAGCTCGATGGAAAGCTTATCTGTTCCTCTTTCAGATGGCATTAACATATTTTACGAAAAGTCATAAGAAATAAAATTTTTTTGATCAAAACTAAAATATCCTCGAAATCATTGAAGAAGAAGTACCTTCTCAGACAATAATATGCCGTATCTAATAAGAGACATTTAAATTTTTTTAATTGCATAAATGGGCGGCATTTTATTCAGAATTAATAGTTTTTTACATGGTCAAAAAAATCGTTAAATTTTTTCCCATTAAATACTTAAATTACAGAAAAGTACTTTGCGAAAAGAATCGGCTGAAGAGCGGAATCCTGTTGAACACCGATTAGCTTTTTGCTAATAACTCTTCCATCCTTCGACCGACTTCTTCGACTAAGAGCACGATGGAAAGCATATCTGTTCCTCTTTCAGATGGTATTAATATAATTTACGAAAAGTCATAAGAAATAAAATTTTTTTGATCAAAATTAAAATATCCTCGAAATCATTGAAGAAGAAGTACATTATCAGACGAAAATATGCCTTATCTAATAAGAGACATTAAAATTTTTTTAATTACATAAATGAAGAATTATAGAAAAGTACTTTGGGAAAAGAATCGGCAGTAGGACGGAAACGTGTTGACCACCGATTAGTTTTTTGGTAATAACTATTGCATACTTCGACCGACTTCTTCGACTAAGAGCTCGACGTAAAGCTTATCTGTTCCTCTTTCAGATGGCATTAACATATTTTACGAAAAGTCATAAGAAATAAAATTTTTTTGATCATAACTAAAATATCCTCGATATAATTGAAGAAGAAGTACCTTATCAGACGAAAATATGCCTTATCTAATAT
The DNA here is from genome assembly GCA_034638295.1 of Phortica okadai. NCBI lineage: Eukaryota > Metazoa > Arthropoda > Insecta > Diptera > Drosophilidae > Phortica > Phortica okadai. The sequence continues at coordinate 23,261,751 of CM067850.1, read as the reverse complement.
GATACATTTAAATTTTTTTAATTGCATAAATGGGTGGCATTTTATTCAGAATTAATAGTTTTTTACATGGTCAAAAAAATCGTTAAATTTTTTCCCATTAAATACTTAAATTACAGAAAAGTACTTTGCGAAAAGAATCGGCTGAAGAGCGGAATCCTGTTGAACACCGATTAGTTTTTTGCTAATAACTCTTGCATCCTTCGACCGACTTCTTCGACTAAGAGCTCGATGGATAGCTTATCAGTTCCTCTTTTATATAGCATTAACATATTTTACGAAAAGTCATAAGAAATGCAATTATTTGGACCAAAACTAAAATATCCTCGAAATCATTGAAGAAGAAGTACCTTATCAGACGATAATATGCCTTATCTAATAAGAGACATTTACATTTTTTTAATTGCATAAATGGGCGGCATTTTATTCAGAATTAATAGTGTTTTACATGGACAAAAAATTCGCTTAATTTTTTTTCCATTAAATACTAGAATTATAGAAAAGTTCTCTGCGAAAAGAATCGGCAGTGGGACGGAATCGTGTTGACCACCGATTAGTTTTTTGGTAATAACTATTGCATACTTCGTTCGACTTCTTCGACTAAGAGCTCGATGGAAAGCTTACCTATTCCTCTTTCTATGGCATTAACATATTTTATGAAAAGTCATAAGAAATAAAATTTTTTGGATCAAAACTAAAATATCCTCGAAATCATTGTAGAAGAAGTACCTTATTAGACGATAATATGCCTTATCTAATAAGAGACATTAAAATTTTTTTAATTGCATAAATGGGTGGCATTTTATTCAGAATTAATAGTTTTTTACATGGACAAAAAAATTCGTTTAATTTTTTTCCCATTAAATACTAGAATTATAGAAAAGTACTTTGCGAAAAGAATCGGCAGTAGGACGGAAACGTGTTGACCACCGATTAGTTTTTTGCTTATAACTCTTGCATCCATCGACCGACTTCTTCGACTAAGAGCTCGATGGATAGCTTATCAGTTCCTCTTTTATATAGCATTAACATATTTTACGAAAAGTGGTAACAAATAATTTTTTTTTGATAAAAACTAAAATATACTCGAAATCATTGAAAAAGAAGTACCTTATCAGACGAAAATATACCTTATCTAACAAGAGACATTTAAATTTTTTTAATTGCATAAATGGGCGGCATTTTATTCAGAATTAATAGTGTTTTACATGGACACAAAATTCGCTTAATTTTTTTTTCATTAAATACTAGAATTATAGAAAAGTTCTCTGCGAAAAGAATCGGCATTGGGACGGAATCGTGTTGAACACCGATTAGTTTTTTGGTAATAACTATTGCATACTTCGACCGACTTCTTCGACTAAGAGCTCGACGGAAAGCTTATCTGTTCCTCTTTCAGATGGCATTAACATATTTTACGAAAAGTCATAAGAAATAAAATTTTTTTGATCATAACTAAAATATCCTCGATATAATTGAAGAAGAAGTACCTTATCAGACGAAAATATGCCTTATCTAATATGATACATTTAAATTTTTTTAATTGCATATATGGGTGGCATTTTATTCAGAATTAATAGTTTTTTACATGGACAAAAAATTCGTTTAATTTTTTTCCATTAAATACTAGAATTATAGAAAAGTACTTTGCGAAAAGAATCGGTAGTAGGACGGAAACGTGTTGACTACCGATTAGTTTTTTGCTAATAACTCTTGCATCCTTCGACTGATTTCTTCGACTAAGAGCTCGATGGAAAGTTTATCTGTTCCTTTTTTTGATGGCATTAACATATTTTACGAAAAGTCATAAGAAATAAAATTTTTTTGATCATAACTAAAATATCCTCGAAATCATTGAAGAAGAAGTACCTTATCAGACGAAAATATGCCTTATCTAATATGAGACATTTAAATTTTTTTAATTGCATAAATGGGCGGCATTTTATTCAGAATTAATAGTTTTTTACATGGCCAAAAAATTCGTTTAATTTTTTCCCATTAAATACTAGAATTATAGAAAAGTACTTTGCGAAAAGAATCGGCAGTAGGACGGAAACGTGTTGACCACCGATTAGCTTTTTGCTAATAACTCTTGCATCCTTCGACCGACTTCTTCGACTAAGAGCTCGATGGAAAGCCTATCAGTTCTTCTTTTATATGGCATTAACATATTTTACGAAAAGTCGTAAGAAATGCAATTATTTGGACCAAAACTAAAATATCCTCGAAATCATTGAAGAAGAAGTGCCTTATCAGACGATAATATGTCTTGTCTAATAAGAGACATTTACATTTTTTTAATTGCATTAATGGGCGGCATTTTATTCAGAATTAATAGTTTTTTACATGGACAAAAAATTTGTTTAATTTTTTCCCATTAAATACTAAAATTATAGAAATGTTCTTTGCAAAAAGAATCGGCAGTAGGACGGAAACGTGTTGACCACCGATTAGCTTTTTGCTAATAACTCTTGCATCCTTCGACCGACTTCTTCGACTAAGAGCTCGATGGAAAGCTTATCTGTTCCTCTTTCAGATGGCATTAACATATTTTACGAAAAGTCATAAGAAATACAATTTTTTTGATCAAAACTAAAATATCCTCGAAATCATTGAAGAAGAAGTACCTTATCAGACGAAAATATGCCTTATCTTATAAGAAACATTTAAATTTTTTTAATTACATAAATGAAGAATTATAGAAAAGTACTTTGGGAAAAGAATCGGCAGTAGGACGGAAACGTGTTGACCACCGATTAGTTTTTTGGTAATAACTATTGCATACTTCAACCGACTTCTTCGACTAAGAGCTCGACGTAAAGCTTATCTGTTCCTCTTTCAGATGGCATTAACATATTTTACGAAAAGTCATAAGAAATAAAATTTTTTTGATCATAACTAAAATATCCTCGATATAATTGAAGAAGAAGTACCTTATCAGACGAAAATATGCCTTATCTAATATGATACATTTAAATTTTTTTAATTGCATAAATGGGTGGCATTTTATTCAGAATTAATAGTTTTTTACATGGTCAAAAAAATCGTTAAATTTTTTCCCATTAAATACTTAAATTACAGAAAAGTACTTTGCGAAAAAAATCGGCTGAAGAGCGGAATCCTGTTGAACACCGATTAGTTTTTTGCTAATAACTCTTGCATCCTTCGACCGACTTCTTCGACTAAGAGCTCGATGGATAGCTTATCAGTTCCTCTTTTATATAGCATTAACATATTTTACGAAAAGTCATAAGAAATGCAATTATTTGGACCAAAACTAAAATATCCTCGAAATCATTGAAGAAGAAGTACCTTATCAGACGATAATATGCCTTATCTAATAAGAGACATTTACATTTTTTTAATTGCATAAATGGGCGGCATTTTATTCAGAATTAATAGTGTTTTACATGGACAAAAAATTCGCTTAATTTTTTTTCCATTAAATACTAGAATTATAGAAAAGTTCTCTGCGAAAAGAATCGGCAGTGGGACGGAATCGTGTTGACCACCGATTAGTTTTTTGGTAATAACTGTTGCATACTTCGTTCGACTTCTTCGACTAAGAGCTCGATGGAAAGCTTACCTATTCCTCTTTCTATGGCATTAACATATTTTACGAAAAGTCATAAGAAATACATTTTTTTGGATCAAAACTAAAATATCCTCGAAATCATTGTAGAAGAAGTACCTTATTAGACGATAATATGCCTTATCTAATAAGAGACATTAAAATTTTTTTAATTGCATAAATGGGTGGCATTTTATTCAGAATTAATAGTTTTTTACATGGACAAAAAAATTCGTTTAATTTTTTCCCATTAAATACTAGAATTATAGAAAAGTACTTTGCGAAAAGAATCGGCAGTAGGACGGAAACGTGTTGACCACCGATTAGTTTTTTGCTTATAACTCTTGCATCCTTCGACCGACTTCTTCGACTAAGAGCTCGATGGATAGCTTATCAGTTCCTCTTTTATATAGCATTAACATATTTTACGAAAAGTGGTAACAAATAATTTTTTTTTGATAAAAACTAAAATATACTCGAAATCATTGAAAAAGAAGTACCTTATCAGACGAAAATATACCTTATCTAACAAGAGACATTTAAATTTTTTTAATTGCATAAATGGGCGGCATTTTATTCAGAATTAATAGTGTTTTACATGGACAAAAAATTCGCTTAATTTTTTTTCCATTAAATACTAGAATTATAGAAAAGTTCTCTGCGAAAAGAATCGGCATTGGGACGGAATCGTGTTGAACACCGATTAGTTTTTTGGTAATAACTATTGCATACTTCGACCGACTTCTTCGACTAAGAGCTCGACGGAAAGCTTATCTGTTCCTCTTTCAGATGGCATTAACATATTTTACGAAAAGTCATAAGAAATAAAATTTTTTTGATCATAACTAAAATATCCTCGAAATCATTGAAGAAGAAGTACCTTATCAGACGAAAATATGCCTTATCTAATATGAGACATTTAAATTTTTTTAATTGCATAAATGGGCGGCATTTTATTCAGAATTAATAGTTTTTTACATGGCCAAAAAATTCGTTTAATTTTTTCCCATTAAATACTAGAATTATTGAAAAGTACTTTGCGAAAAGAATCGGCAGTAGGACGGAAACGTGTTGACCACCGATTAGCTTTTTGCTAATAACTCTTGCATCCTTCGACCGACTTCTTCGACTAAGAGCTCGATGGAAAGCCTATCAGTTCTTCTTTTATATGGCATTAACATATTTTACGAAAAGTCGTAAGAAATGCAATTATTTGGACCAAAACTAAAATATCCTCGAAATCATTGAAGAAGAAGTGCCTTATCAGACGATAATATGTCTTGTCTAATAAGAGACATTTACATTTTTTTAATTGCATTAATGGGCGGCATTTTATTCAGAATTAATAGTTTTTTACATGGACAAAAAATTTGTTTAATTTTTTCCCATTAAATACTAAAATTATAGAAATGTTCTTTGCGAAAAGAATCGGCAGTAGGACGGAAACGTGTTGACCACCGATTAGCTTTTTGCTAATAACTCTTGCATCCTTCGACCGACTTCTTCGACTAAGAGCTCGATGGAAAGCTTATCTGTTCCTCTTTCAGATGGCATTAACATATTTTACGAAAAGTCATAAGAAATACAATTTTTTTGATCAAAACTAAAATATCCTCGAAATCATTGAAGAAGAAGTACCTTATCAGACGAAAATATGCCTTATCTTATAAGAAACATTTAAATTTTTTTAATTGCATAAATGGGCGCCATTTTATTCAGAATTAATAGTTTTTTACATGGTCAAAAAATTCGTTTAATTTTTTCCCATTAAATACTAGAATTATAGAAAAGTACTTTGCGAAAAGAATCGGTAGTAGGACGGAAACGTGTTGACCAACGATTAGTTTTTTGCTAATAACACTTGCATCCTTCGACCGACTTCTTCGTCTAAGAGCTCGATGGAAAGCTTATCTGTTCTTCTTTCAGATGGCATTAACATATTTTACGAAAAGTCGTAAGAAATAAAATTTTTTTGATCAAAACTAAAATATCCTCGAAATCATTGAAGAAGAAGTACCTTATCAGACGAAAATATGCCTTATCTAATAAGAGACATTTAAATTTTTTTAATTGCATAAATGGGCGGCATTTTATTCAGAATTAATAGTTTTTTACATGGACAAAAAATTCGTTTAATTTTTTCCCATTAAATACTAGAATTATAGAAAAGTACTAAGAGCTCGATGGAAAGCTTATCTGTTCCTCTTACAGATGGCATTAACATATTTTATGAAAAGTCAAAAGAAATAAAATTTTTTTGATCAAAACTAAAATGTCCTTGAAATCATTGAAGAAGAAGTACCTTATCAGACGAAAATATGCCTTATCTAATAAGAGACATTAAAATTTTTTTAATTACATAAATGGGCGGAATTTCATTCAGAATTAATAGTTTTTTACATGGTCAAAAAATTCGTTTAATTTTTCTCATTAAATACTAGAATTATTGAAAAGTACTTTGCGAAAAGAATCGGTAGTAGGACGGAAACGTGTTGACCACCGATAAGTTTTTTGGTAATAACTCTTGCATCCTTCGACCGACTTCTTCGACTAAGAGCTCGATGGAAAGCTTATCTGTTCCTCTTTTATATGGCATTTACGAAAAGTCATAAGAAATAAAATTTTTTGGATCAAAACTAACATATCCTCGAAATCATTGAAGAAGAAGTACCTTATCAGACAATAATATGCCGTATCTAATAAGAGACATTTAAATTTTTTTAATTGCATAAATGGGCGGCATTTTATTCAGAATTAATTGTTTTTTACATGGTCAAAAATTCGTTAAATTTTTTCCCATTCAATATTAGAATTATAGAAAAGTACTTTGCGAAAAGAATCGACTGAAGAGCGGAATCCTGTTGACCACCGATTAGCTTTTTGCTAATAACTCTTCCATCCTTCGACCGACTTCTTCGACTAAGAGCTCGATGGAAAGCTTATCTGTTCCTCTTTCAGATGGCATTAACATATTTTACGAAAAGTCATAAGAAATAAAATTTTTTTGATCAAAACTAAAATATCCTCGAATTCATTGAAGAAGAAGAACCTTATCAGACGAAAATATGCCATCTTTCAGATGGCATTAACATATTATACAAAAAGTCGTAAGAAATAAAACTTTTTTGATCAAAACTAAAATATCCTCGAAATCATTGAAGAAGAAGTAACTTATCAGACGAAAATATGCCTTATCTAATAAGAAACATTTATATTTTTTTTTTGCATAAATGGGCGGTATTTTATTCAGAATTAATAGTTTTTTACATGGACAAAAAATTCGTTTAATTTTTTTTTTTTTTAAATACTAGAATTATAGAAAAGTACTTTGGGAAAAGAATCGGCAGTAGGACGGAAACGTGTTGACCACCGATTAGCTTTTTGCTAATAACTCTTGCATCCTTCGACCGACCTCTTAGACTAAAGGCTCGATGAAAAGATTATCTGTTCCTCTTTTCTATGGCATTTACGAAAAGTCATAAGAAATAAAATTTTTTGGATCAAAACTAAAATATCCTCGAAATCATTGAAGAGGAAGTACCATATCAGACGATAATATGCCTCATCTAATAAGAGACATTTAATTTTTTTAATTGCATAAATGGGCGGCATTTTATTCAAAATTAATAGTTTTTAACATGGACAAAAAATTTGTTTAATTTTTTCCCATTAAATACTAGAATTATCGAAAAGTACTTTGCGAAAAGAATCGGCAGTAGGACGGAAACGTGTTAACCACCGATTAGCTTTTTGCTTATAACTCTTGCATCCTTCGACCGACTTCTTCGACTAAGAGCTCGATGGAAAGCTTATCTGTTCCTCTTTCAGATGGCATTAACATATTTTACGAAAAGTCATAAGAAATAAAATTTTTTTGATCAAAACTAAAATATCCTCGAAATCATTGAAGAAGAAGTACCTTCTCAGACAATAATATGCCGTATCTAATAAGAGACATTTAAATTTTTTTAATTGCATAAATGGGCGGCATTTTATTCAGAATTAATAGTTTTTTACATGGTCAAAAAAATCGTTAAATTTTTTCCCATTAAATACTTAAATTACAGAAAAGTACTTTGCGAAAAGAATCGGCTGAAGAGCGGAATCCTGTTGAACACCGATTAGCTTTTTGCTAATAACTCTTGCATCCTTCGACCGACTTCTTCGACTAAGAGCACGATGGAAAGCATATCTGTTCCTCTTTCAGATGGTATTAATATAATTTACGAAAAGTCATAAGAAATAAAATTTTTTTGATCAAAACTAAAATATCCTCGAAATCATTGAAGAAGAAGTACATTATCAGACGAAAATATGCCTTATCTAATAAGAGAAATTAAAATTTTTTTAATTACATAAATGAAGAATTATAGAAAAGTACTTTGGGAAAAGAATCGGCAGTAGGACGGAAACGTGTTGACCACCGATTAGCTTTTTGCTAATAACTCTTGCATCCTTCGAACGACTTCTTCGACTAAGAACTCGATGGAAAGCTTATCTGTTCCTCTTTTATATGGCATTTACGGAAAGTCATAAGAAATAAAATTTTTTGGATCAAAACTAACATATCCTCGAAATCATTGAAGAAGAAGTACCTTATCAGACGAAAATATGCCTTATCTAATAAGAGATATTAAAATTTTTTTAACTACATAAATGGGCGGCATTTCATTCAGAATCAATAGTTTTTTACATGGTCAAAAAATTCGTTTAATTTTTTCCCATTAAATACTAGAATTATAGAAAAGTACTTTGGGAAAAGAATCGGTAGTAGGACGGAAAAGTGTTGACCACCGATAAGTTTTTTGCTAATAACTTTAGCATCCTTCGACCGACTTCTTCGACTAAGAGCTTGATGGAAAGCTTATCTGTTCCTCTTTCAGATGGCATTAACATATTTTACGAAAAGTCATAAGAAATAAAATTTTTTTGATCAAAACTAAAATATCCTCGAAATCATTGAAGAAGAAGTACATTATGAGACGAAAATATGCCTTATCTAATAAGAGACATTAAAATTTTTTTAATTACATAAATGGGCGGCATTTCATTCGGAATTAATAGTTTTTGACATGGTCAAAAAATTCGTTTAATTTTTTCCCATTAAATACTAGAATTATAGAAAAGTATTTTGCAAAAAGAATCGGCAGTAGGACGGAAACGTGTTGACCACCGATTAGCTTTTTGCTAATAACTCTTGCATCCTTCGACCGACTTCTTCGACTAAGAGCTCGATCGAAAGCTTATCTGTTCCTCTTTTATATGGCATTTACGAAAAGTCATAAGAAATAAAATTTTTTGGATCAAAACTAACATATCCTCGAAATCATTGAAGAAGAAGTACCTTCTCAGACAATAATATGCCGTATCTAATAAGAGACATTTAAATTTTTTTAATTGCATAAATGGGCGGCATTTTATTCAAAATTAATAGTTTTTAACATGGACAAAAAATTTGTTTAATTTTTTCCCATTAAGTACTAGAATTATCGAAAAGTACTTTGCGAAAAGAATCGGCAGTAGGACGGAAACGTGTTAACCACCGAATAGCTTTTTGCTAATAACTCTTGCATCCTTCGACTGACTTCTTCGACTAAGAGCTCGATGGAAAACTTATCTGTTCCTCTTTCAGATGGCATTAACATATTTTACGAAAAGTCATAAGAAATAAAATTTTTTTGATCAAAACTAAAATATCCTCGAAATCATTGAAGAAGAAGTACCTTATCAGACGAAAATATGCCTTATCTAATAAGAGACATTAAAATTTGTTTAATTTTTTCCCATTAAATACTAGAATTATCGAAAAGTACTTTGCGAAAAGAATCGGCAGTAGGACGGAAACGTGTTAACCACCGATTAGCTTTTTGCTTATAACTCTTGCATCCTTCGACCGACTTCTTCGACTAAGAGCTCGATGGAAAGCTTATCTGTTCCTCTTTCAGATGGCATTAACATATTTTACGAAAAGTCATAAGAAATAAAATTTTTTTGATCAAAACTAAAATATCCTCGAAATCATTGAAGAAGAAGTACCTTCTCAGACAATAATATGCCGTATCTAATAAGAGACATTTAAATTTTTTTAATTGCATAAATGGGCGGCATTTTATTCAGAATTAATAGTTTTTTACATGGTCAAAAAAATCGTTAAATTTTTTCCCATTAAATACTTAAATTACAGAAAAGTACTTTGCGAAAAGAATCGGCTGAAGAGCGGAATCCTGTTGAACACCGATTAGCTTTTTGCTAATAACTCTTGCATCCTTCGACCGACTTCTTCGACTAAGAGCACGATGGAAAGCATATCTCTTCCTCTTTCAGATGGTATTAATATAATTTACGAAAAGTCATAAGAAATAAAATTTTTTTGATCAAAACTAAAATATCCTCGAAATCATTGAAGAAGAAGTACATTATCAGACGAAAATATGCCTTATCTAATAAGAGAAATTAAAATTTTTTTAATTACATAAATGAAGATTTATAGAAAAGTACTTTGGGAAAAGAATCGGCAGTAGGACGGAAACGTGTTGACCACCGATTAGCTTTTTGCTAATAACTCTTGCATCCTTCGAACGACTTCTTCGACTAAGAACTCGATGGAAAGCTTATCTGTTCCTCTTTTATATGGCATTTACGGAAAGTCATAAGAAATAAAATTTTTTGGATCAAAACTAACATATCCTCGAAATCATTGAAGAAGAAGTACCTTATCAGACGAAAATATGCCTTATCTAATAAGAGATATTAAAATTTTTTTAACTACATAAATGGGCGGCATTTCATTCAGAATCAATAGTTTTTTACATAGTCAAAAAATTCGTTTAATTTTTTCCCATTAAATACTAGAATTATAGAAAAGTACTTTGGGAAAAGAATCGGTAGTAGGACGGAAAAGTGTTGACCACCGATAAGTTTTTTGCTAATAACTTTAGCATCCTTCGACCGACTTCTTCGACTAAGAGCTTGATGGAAAGCTTATCTGTTCCTCTTTCAGATGGCATTAACATATTTTACGAAAAGTCATAAGAAATAAAATTTTTTTGATCAAAACTAAAATATCCTCGAAATCATTGAAGAAGAAGTACATTATGAGACGAAAATATGCCTTATCTAATAAGAGACATTAAAATTTTTTTAATTACATAAATGGGCGGCATTTCATTCGGAATTAATAGTTTTTTACATGGTCAAAAAATTCGTTTAATTTTTTCCCATTAAATACTAGAATTATAGAAAAGTATTTTGCAAAAAGAATCGGCAGTAGGACGGAAACGTGTTGACCACCGATTAGCTTTTTGCTAATAACTCTTGCATCCTTCGACCGACTTCTTCGACTAAGAGCTCGATCGAAAGCTTATCTGTTCCTCTTTTATATGGCATTTACGAAAAGTCATAAGAAATAAAATTTTTTGGATCAAAACTAACATATCCTCGAAATCATTGAAGAAGAAGTACCTTCTCAGACAATAATATGCCGTATCTAATAAGAGACATTTAAATTTTTTTAATTGCATAAATGGGCGGCATTTTATTCAAAATTAATAGTTTTTAACATGGACAAAAAATTTGTTTAATTTTTTCCCATTAAATACTAGAATTATCGAAAAGTACTTTGCGAAAAGAATCGGCAGTAGGACGGAAACGTGTTAACCACCGAATAGCTTTTTGCTAATAACTCTTGCATCCTTCGACTGACTTCTTCGACTAAGAGCTCGATGGAAAACTTATCTGTTCCTCTTTCAGATGGCATTAACATATTTTACGAAAAGTCATAAGAAATAAAATTTTTTTGATCAAAACTAAAATATCCTCGAAATCATTGAAGAAGAAGTACCTTATCAGACGAAAATATGCCTTATCTAATAAGAGACATTAAAATTTTTTTAACTACATAAATGGGCGGCATTTCATTCAGAATCAATAGTTTTTTATATGGTCAAAAAATTCGTTTAATTTTTTCCCATTAAATACTAGAATTATAGAAAAGTACTTTGGGAAAAGAATCGGCAGTAGGACGGAAACGTGTTGACCACCGATTAGCTTTTTGCTATTAACTCTTGCATCCTTCGACCGACTTCTTCGACTAGGAGCTCGATGGAAAGCTTATCTGTTCCTCTTTTATATGGCTTTTACGAAAAGTCATAAGAAATAAAATTTCTTGGATCAAAACTAACATATCCTCGAAATCATTGAAGAAGAAGTACCTTCTCAGACAATAATATGCCGTATCTAACAAGAGACATTTAAATTTTTTTAATTGCATAATTGGGCGGCATTTTATTCAGAATTAATAGTTTTTTACATGGTCAAAAAATTCGTAAAATTTTTTCCCATTAAATACTAGAATTATAGAAAAGTACTTTGCGAAAAGAATCGGCTGAAGAGCGGAATCCTGTTGACCACCGATTAGCTTTTTGCTAATATCTCTTCCATCCTTCGACAGACTTCTTCAACTAAGAGCTCGATGGAAAGCATATCTGTTCCTCTTTCAGATGGTATTAACATAATTTAAGAAAAGCCATAAGAAATTAAATTTTTTTGATCAAAACTAAAATATCCTCGAAATCATTGAAGAAGAAGTACCTTATCAGGCGAAAATATGCCTTATCTAATAAGAGACTTTAAAATTTTTTTTAATTACATAAATGGGCGACACTTTATTCAGAATTAATAGTTTTTTACATGGACAAAAAATTCGTTTAATTTTTTCCCATTAAATACTAGAATTATAGATAAGTACTTTGGCAAAAGAATCGGCAGTAGGACGGACAACCGATAAGCTTTTTGCTAATAACTCTTGCATCCTTCGACCGACTTCTTCGACTAAGAGCACGATGGAAAGCTTATCTGTTTCTCTTTTATATGGCATTTACGAAAAGTCATAAGAAATAAAATTTTTTGGATCAAAACTAACATATCCTCGAAATCATTGAAGAAGAAGTACCTTATCAGACAATCATATGCCGTATCTAATAAGAGACATTTAAATTTTTTTAATTGCATAAATGGGCGGCATTTTATTCAGAATTAAAAAGTTTTAACATGGACAAAAAATTTGTTTAATTTTTTCCCATTAAATACTAGAATTATCGAAAAGTACTTTGCGAAAAGAATCGGCAGTAGGACGGAAACGTGTTAACCACCGATTAGCTTTTTGCTTATAACTCTTGCATCCTTCGACCGACTTCTTCGACTAAGAGCTCGATGGAAAGCTTATCTGTTCCTCTTTCAGATGGCATTAACATATTTTACGAAAAGTCATAAGAAATAAAATTTTTTTGATCAAAACTAAAATATCCTCGAAATCATTGAAGAAGAAGTACCTTCTCAGACAATAATATGCCGTATCTAATAAGAGACATTTAAATTTTTTTAATTGCATAAATGGGCGGCATTTTATTCAGAATTAATAGTTTTTTACATGGTCAAAAAAATCGTTAAATTTTTTCCCATTAAATACTTAAATTACAGAAAAGTACTTTGCGAAAAGAATCGGCTGAAGAGCGGAATCCTGTTGAACACCGATTAGCTTTTTGCTAATAACTCTTGCATCCTTCGACCGACTTCTTCGACTAAGAGCACGATGGAAAGCATATCTGTTCCTCTTTCAGATGGTATTAATATAATTTACGAAAAGTCATAAGAAATAAAATTTTTTTGATCAAAACTAAAATATCCTCGAAATCATTGAAGAAGAAGTACATTATCAGACGAAAATATGCCTTATCTAATAAGAGAAATTAAAATTTTTTTAATTACATAAATGAAGAATTATAGAAAAGTACTTTGGGAAAAGAATCGGCAGTAGGACGGAAACGTGTTGACCACCGATTAGCTTTTTGCTAATAACTCTTGCATCCTTCGAACGACTTCTTCGACTAAGAACTCGATGGAAAGCTTATCTGTTCCTCTTTTATATGGCATTTACGGAAAGTCATAAGAAATAAAATTTTTTGGATCAAAACTAACATATCCTCGAAATCATTGAAGAAGAAGTACCTTATCAGACGAAAATATGCCTTATCTAATAAGAGATATTAAAATTTTTTTAACTACATAAATGGGCGGCATTTCATTCAGAATCAATAGTTTTTTACATGGTCAAAAAATTCGTTTAATTTTTTCCCATTAAATACTAGAATTATAGAAAAGTACTTTGGGAAAAGAATCGGTAGTAGGACGGAAAAGTGTTGACCACCGATAAGTTTTTTGCTAATAACTTTAGCATCCTTCGACCGACTTCTTCGACTAAGAGCTTGATGGAAAGCTTATCTGTTCCTCTTTCAGATGGCATTAACATATTTTACGAAAAGTCATAAGAAATAAAATTTTTTTGATCAAAACTAAAATATCCTCGAAATCATTGAAGAAGAAGTACATTATGAGACGAAAATATGCCTTATCTAATAAGAGACATTAAAATTTTTTTAATTACATAAATGGGCGGCATTTCATTCGGAATTAATAGTTTTTGACATGGTCAAAAAATTCGTTTAATTTTTTCCCATTAAATACTAGAATTATAGAAAAGTATTTTGCAAAAAGAATCGGCAGTAGGACGGAAACGTGTTGACCACCGATTAGCTTTTTGCTAATAACTCTTGCATCCTTCGACCGACTTCTTCGACTAAGAGCTCGATCGAAAGCTTATCTGTTCCTCTTTTATATGGCATTTACGAAAAGTCATAAGAAATAAAATTTTTTGGATCAAAACTAACATATCCTCGAAATCATTGAAGAAGAAGTACCTTCTCAGACAATAATATGCCGTATCTAATAAGAGACATTTAAATTTTTTTAATTGCATAAATGGGCGGCATTTTATTCAAAATTAATAGTTTTTAACATGGAAAAAAAATTTGTTTAATTTTTTCCCATTAAATACTAGAATTATCGAAAAGTACTTTGCGAAAAGAATCGGCAGTAGGACGGAAACGTGTTAACCACCGAATAGCTTTTTGCTAATAACTCTTGCATCCTTCGACTGACTTCTTCGACTAAGAGCTCGATGGAAAACTTATCTGTTCCTCTTTCAGATGGCATTAACATATTTTACGAAAAGTCATAAGAAATAAAATTTTTTTGATCAAAACTAAAATATCCTCGAAATCATTGAAGAAGAAGTACCTTATCAGACGAAAATATGCCTTATCTAATAAGAGACATTAAAATTTTTTTAACTACATAAATGGGCGGCATTTCATTCAGAATCAATAGTTTTTTATATGGTCAAAAAATTCGTTTAATTTTTTCCCATTAAATACTAGAATTATAGAAAATTACTTTGGGAAAAGAATCGGCAGTAGGACGGAAACGTGTTGACCACCGATTAGCTTTTTGCTATTAACTCTTGCATCCTTCGACCGACTTCTTCGACTAAGAGCTCGATGGAAAGCTTATCTGTTCCTCTTTTATATGGCTTTTACGAAAAGTCATAAGAAATAAAATTTCGTGGATCAAAACTAACATATCCTCGAAATCATTGAAGAAGAAGTACCTTCTCAGACAATAATATGCCGTATCTAACAAGAGACATTTAAATTTTTTTAATTGCATAAATGGGCGGCATTTTATTCAGAATTAATAGTTTTTTACATGGTCAAAAAATTCGTAAAATTTTTTCCCATTAAATACTAGAATTATAGAAAAGTACTTTGCGAAAAGAATCGGCTGAAGAGCGGAATCCTGTTGACCACCGATTAGCTTTTTGCTAATATCTCTTCCATCCTTCGACAGACTTCTTCAACTAAGAGCTCGATGGAAAGCTTATCTGTTCCTCTTTCAGATGGTATTAACATAATTTAAGAAAAGCCATAAGAAATTAAATTATTTTGATCAAAACTAAAATATCCTCGAAATCATTGAAGAAGAAGTACCTTATCAGGCGAAAATATGCCTTATCTAATAAGAGACTTTAAAATTTTTTTAATTACATAAATGGGCGACACTTTATTCAGAATTAATAGTTTTTTACATGGACAAAAAATTCGTTTAATTTTTTCCCATTAAATACTAGAATTATAGATAAGTACTTTGGCAAAAGAATCGGCAGTAGGACGGACAACCGATAAGCTTTTTGCTAATAACTCTTGCATCCTTCGACCGACTTCTTCGACTAAGAGCACGATGGAAAGCTTATCTGTTTCTCTTTTATATGGCATTTACGAAAAGTCATAAGAAATAAAATTTTTTGGATCAAAACTAACATATCCTCGAAATCATTGAAGAAGAAGTACCTTATCAGACAATCATATGCCGTATCTAATAAGAGACATTTAAATTTTTGTAATTGCATAAATGGGCGGCATTTTATTCAGAATTAAAAAGTTTTAACATGGACAAAAAATTTGTTTAATTTTTTCCCATTAAATACTAGAATTATCGAAAAGTACTTTGCGAAAAGAATCGGCAGTAGGACGGAAACGTGTTGACCACCGACTAGCTTTTTGCTAATAACTCTTACATCCTTCGACTGACTTCTTCGACTAAGAGCTCGATGGAAAGCTTATCTGTTCCTCTTTCAGATGGCATTAACATATTTTACGAAAAGTCATAAGAAAAACATTTTTTTGATCAAAATTAAAATATCCTCGAAATCATTAAAAAGAAGTGCCTTATCAGACGAAAATATGCCATCTTTCAGATGGAATTAACATATTATACAAAAATTCGTTAGAAATAAAATTTTTTTCATAAAAACTAAAATATCCTTGAAATCATTGAAGAAGAAGTACCTTATCAGACGAAAATATGCCTTATCTAATAAGAAACATTTAAATTTTTTTAATTGCATAAATGGGCGGCATTTTATTCAGAATTAATAGTTTTTTACATGGACAAGAAATTCGTTTAATTTTTTTCTCATTAAATACTAGAAGTATAGAAAAGTACTTTGCGAAAATAATCGGCAGAAGGACGGAAACGTGTTGACCACCGATTAGCTTTTTGCTAATAACTCTTGCATCCTTCGACCGACTTCTTCGATAAAGAGCTCGATGGAAAGCTTATCTGTTCCTCTTTCAGATGGCATTTACGAAAAGCCATAAGAAATAAAATTTTTTTGATCAAAACTAAAATATCCTCGAAATCATTGAAGAAGAAGTACCTTATCAGACAATAATATGCTTTATCTAATAAGAGACATTAAAATTTTCTTAATTGCATAATCGGGCGGCATTTTATTCAGAATTAAAAGTTTTTTACATGGACAAAATATTCGTTTAATTTTTTCCCATTAAATACTAGAATTATAGAAAAGTACTTTGCGAAAAGAATCGGCAGTAGGACGGAAACGTGTTGAACACCGATTTGTTTTTTGATAATAACTCTTGCATCCTTCGACCGACTTCTTCGACTAAGAGCTCGACGGAAAGCTTATCTGTTCCTCTTTTAGATGATGTTAACATATTTTACGAAAAGTCATAAGAAATAAAATTTTTTTGATCAAAACTGAAATATCCTCGAAATCATTGAAGAAGAAGTACCTTATCAGACAATAATATGCCTTATCTAATAAGAGCCATTTAAATTTTTTTTTAATTGCATAAATGGGCGGCATTTTATTCAGAATTAATAGTTTTTTACATGGACAAAAAATTCGTTTAATTTTTTCCCATTAAATACTAGAATTATAGAAAAGTACTTTGCGAAAAGAATCGGTAGTAGGACGGAAAGGTGTTGACCACTGATAATTTTTTTGCTAATAACTTTAGCATCCTTCGACCGACTTCTTCGACTAAGAGCTCGATGGAAAGCTTATCTGTTCCTCTTTCAGATGGCATTTACATATTTTACGAAAAGTCATAAGAAATAAAATTTTTTGGATCAAAACTAAAATATCCTCGAAATCATTGAAGAAGAAGTACCTTATCAGATAATAATATGCCGTATCTAATAAGAGACATTTAAATTTTTTTAATTGCATAAATGGGCGGCATTTTATTCAGAATTAATAGTTTTTTACATGGACAAAAAATTCGTTTAATTTTTTCCCATTAAATACTAGAATTATAGAAAAGTACTTTGCGAAAAGAATCGGTAGTAGGACGGAAAGGTGTTGACCATTGATAAGATTTTATACTTTTCACGTATGTGAAACAGTATAATAAGTTTGTGCTGAAGTTTGTAACGGATCGAAATATTCATTTCCAACTATATAGAGTATATATATTCTTGATCAGGACGACAAGACGACTTGATTTAGCCATGTCCGTCTGTCCGTTCGTCCGTCTGTCCGTCTGTCCGTCCGTCTCTCTGTATATATACAATCTCCTCCCACAGTTTTAAAGATATCGAGCTGAAATTTTGCACAGAGACTTCTTATTTGTGCGATCAACTCATTTGTCGGATCCAGCCATATCGGACCACTGAAACTGGTAGCCCCCATACGAAAAGAAGAAGAAAAGTGAACAAAACTTGAATCGTTGTATGGAAAACTTTTTTGTTTTGTACGATAGAGTGCTGAAATTTTAAGCATAGTAGTTTTACATAGTCCGACTACATGCCTGAAAGTTTCACTGAGATCGGGAAACTGGAACTGGTAGCTCCCATACAAAATGAAGAAGAGGAAGAGAAGCAATATTCACGTCCTTGTATGGAAAACTTTTTTGTTTTTTAACCAATTGACTTGAAACTTTACAGTTATGTTCTTAGGGAGGAATGAAAACTATTTTGACCAAAAGTGGGCGTAGCCACGCCCACTTATAGAAAATTGACCCGTTGTATGGAAAACTTTTTTGTTTTTTAACCAATTGACTTGAAACTTTGCATTTATGTTCTTAGGAAGGAATGAAATCTATTTTGACCAAAAGTGGGCGTAGCAACGCCCACTTATAGCAAAAATTGACCCGTTGCACAGTGGATCCGTCAGAGGCCAAAACTCAAAAATTGTGATGACGTAGGATTTAAACAAAATGTAAACAAATTGTCTTTTAAAAGTCAAAGCTTCTCAATGGCATACCGGATTTTTCTAGAAATCTAACGGTACTTTCTAAAAATAGCATTGCAAACATCAACGCGTGTTCATTTTCGCAACGCAGCTGCGCTCAGAAAGTTTTTTCTCTTCTTCAAATCGCCCTTTAAGGAGATCAAAACGTTAGCTAGAGTGCTCCGAATTTAATTATTTAAAATGCGATTTGAAACTGAAGGTGTTTACTTTAAATCGAGATATTAATAATTAACTTTCCTGTCAAAGTTTTTTCGTTAAACTAATTTTATGGAATAACCCTTTTTTGTGTGTTTTGTGAAAGTCTATTTTATGTTTAGTTAAAGTTTTAGATGTGTTCCAAGAAAATGCAGAAATTGGTTTGTATGTCATTGTGTTTGTCTTAGTTTTTACGTGTTAAATGCTATAAAATTAGCTGCAGATGTTTGCAGATGTGTCCATAATCAACAATATACTAACACCATCTTTTTTTTCCTCAAGTCAAATTCGGCTTGCAAAGCAGCTGTTTTGCATTGTAGTTGTGCTGTGTCTTCGCTTTTTTGTGCGATGAGTTGTGTTCCTTTACAGTTTTGTTTTCTTATCTTTATAATTTAGATTTTATTTTTTTTTTATATATATAAACGTCATTGTTTAAACGAAATGTATGTCACGCATAGAAGGAGGACCGGGAGACCCCATGAAGTATAAATATTCTCGATCAGAATGACAAGAGAAGTTATTTGAGGAATGTCCGTCCGTGCGTCTGACCATCCGCAGATCAAATTTGATTTGGTTTTGTGCCAAGCCCACTCCACCACTTTTTTAAAATGCTAGAATTGATACACCCGAAGATATAGAAATATGAAAGCTGGTTTGTAGACTCAGTATGTATAGCCCTAAAAAAACTGCATACCACAATTTCGCCCCCTCTCATTGATTTCCCCTCCCACAGTTGTTTTTTATAATTTGCTATATCTCCAAAGCTATTAAGAGTACGAACCAGAAATTCTGTATACAAGCTCAGTAAATATGTATCTTTAAAACTGCATACCACAAAATTCCCCTCTCTTTGATTGTTACCTCTCAAAGACCTATAAACTCAAAATTTTCGTAAATTCCACATTTTTTACCAATCGTTCCTATGGCAGCTATATGCTATAGTTGTCCGATCTTCACCGATCTTTCAAAGTGTCTTTATTGATATCTAAGATGTACTTGTGCAAAAAATTGAGACGATAGCATTAAAATCAAAGCGCTTATTGGTCAAAAACATATTTTTAACCGATCGTTCCTATGGCAGCTATATGATATAGTAGTCTGATCTGGCTAATTTTTATATACCATTTTACAATAAAAATAAGAAAATTTTGTGCAAAGTTTCAAGCCTCTATCTTAACTGAAAGTATTTATGGCCGCTCTCCCATAGAACGTGGACCACTGTGCGTTGTATGGAAAACTTTTTTGTTTTTTAACCAATTGACTTGAAACTTTACAGTTATGTTCTTAGGGAGGAATGAAAACTATTTTGACCAAAAGTGGGCGTAGCCACGCCCACTTATTGCGAAAATTGTCCCGTTGTATGGAAAACTTTTTTGTTTTTCAACCAATTGACTTGAAACTTTGCAGTTATGTTATTAGGGAGGAATGAAAACTATTTTGACCAAAAGTGGGCATTGCCACGCCCACTTATAGCTAAATTTGACCCTTTGTATGGAAATCTTTTTGTTTTTTAACCAATTGACTTAAAACTTTACAGTTATGTTCTTAAGGAGGAATGAAAACTATTTTGACCAAAAGTGGGCATGGCTACGCACAATTATCGCAAAACTTCAACCGTTGTATAGAAAACTTTTTTGTTTTTTAACCAATTGACTTGAAACCTTTCAGTTATGTTGTTAGGGAGGCATGAAAACTATTCATTTAGTTTTTTAGTAACACAACGTGAAAAGTATTATAGCTTCAGCCTTGCTGAAGATAGCGTCCTTACTGGCTTGCTAATAACTTTAGCATCCTTCGACCGACTTCTTCGACTAAGAGCTCGATGGAAAGCTTATCTGTTCCTCTTACAGATGACATTAACATATTTTACGAAAAGTCATAAAAAATAAAAATTTTTTTATCAAAACTAAAATATCCTCGAAATCATTGAAGAAGAAGTACCTTATCAGACGAAAATATGCCGTGTCTAATAAGAGACATTTAAATTTTTTTAATTGCATAAATGGGCGGCATTTTATTCAGAATTAATAGTTTTTTATATGGACTGTGAAGACGCGAATTGCATATGAATTCGCGGCTCACAGATTATGAGACTGATTAGCGATGCTGATTAGCGACGCTGATTAGCGACGTTGAGTAGCGACGTTGATCTGGCAGCAACGCTGAGTAGCAAGCAACAACAAACACATTGCATGCGTTCAGGCACTGAGTGACCTAACGGTGCGTGCTTGTGTCGAAAATTACTACAACAAGAGTTGTTGTAATATTTGGCTTGAGCAAGTCAACTTGGTTGTTGTTGCATATGCGCCAGATGGCGAAAGTGACGGTGGAAGAAGAATGCCAATATTATAACTATGCATGTTGTTGTTGTTATTTTTTGATGACTACTGAGTTTGTGACTTTTGTCATGTACATAGCAACAACATTAACAGGTATTTGGCAGGAACGTCGTCACTGACGCAATTGACGTTGCGTCAATTCATCGAAACGTCAGTCCAACGCATAGATTGTGTTGTTGTTTTGGCGCGATAGATCTGCATAGATCAGAATAACTCGCTTGCCGGCAAACAACAACAATAAGGACGATTGTCGCACTTGACGCGTGCATCGCGGTGACGAATTGACGTTGCGTCAATTCATCGAAACGTCAGTCCAGCGCATATATTGGGTTGTTATTTTGGCGCGATAGATATGCATAGATCAGAGTAACTCGCTTGCCGTCAAACAACAACAATAGGGACGATTGTCGCACTTGACGCGAGCGTTTGCATAACGTGGCGTCGGAGCGTCAGTTGAGTGCAGTCATATGCTATTGTTAGCGTATGATTTGTTTTTTGTTGGGTCACTGACCTCGTGTGGCGGCAGCGTTGGATGTTCAGTCGTTTTGCGTGGACAACTGTGCAGTTCTGCCGTTCGCCACATAGCCAATGACAGTAGGCTGGGTGATGCGGCGACGTCGCTGCAGGCTGTTTGCTGTCGGTACAGTGGTGACGATAATAATGAAACAATGTGTTTGTTCTTGTTTCAAGTTGCTGCGCGCTATTTGACGCCGTCCACTGCTTGTAAATCAACAGTTGGCGTCGCAGCCAGTGCATCGGACTGACATGTTTAGTGTTTGCGCCAGCAGAGTAGCGTTGGGTGAACTTAGAATTCACAACCAGTTCAGGCGGCATTCGACTAGGCTTGTCAGCCGGTGGCAAACTACGCTCTCTTTCTTTTGGTGTGACCAAGCAAATCTTTGCTCAGAATCGAAGCGCTCTATATAGCTGCAAGCGAAACTGACCAAGGCAGGTAACATTTTAAAACTTAGATTGTAGAATTTGATTTGGTTCCAAAGTGGAACAAAATCAACCAAGTGGCGCGTTGATACGCTGACAATAGGTGGAATCCAAGGACAAGGTCCTTGTAGTATTCCAAGCGGCAGCTGGTGAGGATTCCCAGCGCCAGCCAACCCTAGGAGACCCCATCGGGCGACTGGGTGCGACCTGAAGCTACGTGCGTGGCGCTAAGTCGAGGTGAACAGGCCATCCGACTTGCGCAGACGTGAGCATCAGCGGTTCGCAACAGGAGCGGCCCATTTGGAACCCAGAGGGACGACTGGCCGGAATCCGACTAAGACGAGGGTGGAGGACGACTCCCCACGAGAGGCGGCACCGGACAACAAAAACCAACTAGTCTTAAGAATTAGAAATAAGCATTTGTTTCAATTGGTCACAATAAAAACCATATTATATTTTTCAAACATAAATTTGTGTGTCATTATTTTTTTTGACAGCGCTCAAGGGTCCGGCAGAAATACAAATTATTGTAGAGCCGGCTCCTTGGTCACTCTGAGTTGCCCCAGCCTAAGGACCTGGGCGTGAACCGGGAGTCCTTTACATTGGCGCCCGAGCAGGGACGCTGAGCGTGTATACACAATTAAAGTTTGAATATAGTGTGGTCATTGCGCCCGGACGGAGCAGCAATGGTAAAGACTAGTTGGGTTTATGGCCTCTCACGCGAAGAGCTTGCTCAGTACGCGGAAGAGTTTGCCCTGGATGCCACCGGGAATAAGACGGAACTACGCACCCGGATGACGAAGTTCATCCAGGCGGGCGGGCATACTGAAGAAGAAGAGGCGTGGTTGATACAATTGGAAGAGTATCACCGTGCTGGAACATCCACGGTAGACGTGTTGCCAGCCTCTAACCAGGCAGGTTTGGAGGAGAAGGTTGCAGATCTGGCTGTACCCCCTTCGAGCCCGGCCCAGGTGGCTGCAGACCTAGCCGTACCCCTTTTGGGCCCGGCTCAGGTGTTATGCTTCCTCAAGGGGTTAGAGGAACTAGCGGAAGGTTACCGTTTCCCCTGTGACGTCTTGCCCCGCCTCATGCCAGAGTTCTTACAAGGACGGGCATTGAGTTGGTATAGGAGTTTGAAGTCCGACTGTCCCACATGGGGTGATTTCAGTCTAGACTTCATGGATTTTTTCGTATCTGCGCGGTACGTAGAAAGAATGGAGGAGGCATCCCGGAACCGCCGTCAGTACGATGGGGAACCATTTAAGGATTTCGTGCTCGCCATCAGGGAACTGATGAAGCATTGGAGCATGTCCGAGGACCAGCGGTTAGCATTGATATACCGCAACAGCCGACTCGCGTGAGTTGATGCGTCGGGTCGAGGACTTGGAAGAGTTGGAGGCGGAAGAGAGCTCGAGATCTCTGCCGCGTCACACTCTCCCGAGGCCGGCAGAACGTTGTCGGGAGATAATTCCCCAAGACGAGTTCGCTATTGATCCAAAGCGCGCTTCTCGGCGGTGCGGTCGAAACGGACATTGGGGCCGGGAGTGCGAGGATCCCCATTTGGATTTTTGTTGGAACTGCCGCCGGCGCAACGTGCTGACGCGACGTTGCTGCCCAGGGTCGTTAAACGGGAAACGTCCTCCCCAGAAAAGAGGTCAGGGGAGGGCGGCTCAACCGGGACCTCGCCAACAGTAGGGCCACTCCGACTAAGTGGAGGCGGCGTGATTGCGACCGTACACGTCGGTGGGACTCCGAAGGAGGCCACCGTAGATACTGACGCAACGCGTAGCTTTTTGAGTGGACGCCTGGCGGGTAAGATTAGCGCCAGGGTGAGTAAGAAGCCAGTAGATAACATAGTCCTACTGGCAGACGGATCGAATTCCAAGGCAAGGGAGTCGGTATCCCTCGAAGTTCGCCTCGGTCAGCACTCCTGCCAGATGGTTTTAATGGTTTTGGAGTCGCTGATGGACGACGTAATTCTGGGGTTGGATTTCTTACGAGGAATCGGCTCTGAATTGCGTTGTGGAGGTGAGCTGGTTGTCCTGAGAGGCTTAGAGGTTGCCAGGAAACCGAAGAAGTGGCGCGGTTGAGAACGGCTGGGGTAGCCGTGCCCGCAACCCAAGACGACCTTTTGGTGCCGCCTCCGAGTGAGGAGGCGGTGGACGGCCGAAGGGGTAAAACCAGGCGTGGAGCCCGGTCCCGACGTCCCGGAAGAGGGTCGGCGAGAGTACGGAGGATAAGGTCCGAATGCCGCCTCAACGGTATCCGGTCCGGTGAGGAGGCGCAGCGGATTGAGGAGTTCCGACGGCAGGAACTCGCGCCGTTCGAGACAATGACCGGGGTGTCGAACATCGCTACCCATCGGATTGTCATGAAGGACGAGCGCCCGATCAAGCAGCGGTACTTCCCTCGGAACCCGGCGATGATGGAAATCATCAACCAAGAGGTTGATGAACTCATCAAGAATGAGTGCATTGAGCCGTCGCATAACCCGCATAGCGCGCCGATCGTAATAGTCAGGTCGGATTGCTCGCTGGGCCTTGGAGCTGCAGCAGTATACGTTCGATGTGCAGTACCGGCGGGGTAAGCAAAACGTGGTAGCGGACGCCCTTTCTAGACAACCTCTCGGCGCGCTTTGCCGCGTAGAGGTGACAGAGGGTGGCGCTATGATTTGCCCATGGGTATAGCAGAAGATGGTCGACGTGGAAAAACACCCGGAGAGGTTTCCGGACTTTATGGTCGAAAACGGGAGCCTATACCGCTACTTGCCCTCGCGTTTCGGGCAGGAGGGTTGTCCCGATTGGAAGCTTTGCGTTCCGGGGCAACAGAGGCGGAGGGTGTTGGAGAAAACGCATAGCGCCGTTACAGCGGGTCACCTCGGTGTAAGGAAAACGATCGCTCAAGTAACGCAGCGTTATTTTTGGGCGGGTTTATACCGTGATGTCCGCCGATTTGTGCGGGGTTGCGAGTCGTGCCAAAAATTCAAGGTCAGTCAACAAAAGACGGCCGGGAAGATGCTGACACAGATCGCATCTGAGCCCTGGGCCACTGTCTGTGCTGACTTTGTGGGACCACTTCCCAGGTCCACTCACGGCAACTCTGTGCTGTTGGTGTTTGTGGACAGGTTTTCGAAGTGCGTGCAGTTAGTCCCTTTGCGGAAAGCCAGCCAGGAGAATCTCCGAAAGGCTTTTCGGGAGCGGATCCTAGCGAGGTTTGGCGTGCCTAAGGTACTGATCACCGATAACGGGGCTCAGTTTACCAGCCGGGCATTTAAGCGGTTTCTGGAGGACTTGGGGGTGAGGCAGCAGTTCACAGCGCCATACACACCACAAGAGAATCCGACAGAGCGGGCAAATCGAACGGTGAAAACCATGATTGCCCAGTTCGCCGCAGCGAACCAGTGTCGTTGCGACGAACACCTCCCGGAATTGTCGCTCGCGGTAAATTCCAGCGTGGCTGAGAGTACGGGGTATTCTCCCGCGTTCTTGGTGCAAGGGCGTGAGCCGCGATTACCCAAGGCGCTTTGGGATGAGTGCACTCCTGGATCCGGAGTGGAGGTGGTGAGCCCCAAGGAGAGGTCAACTCAGTTAGAGGAGATCTTTGCCTTGGTGAGGCAGGAGATGACGAAGGCTGCTGTCGAGCAAGCCCGTCATTATAATCTGAGGCGACGAGAGTGGCGCCCGGATATTGGCCAGCGTTTCCGATTTCGTGAGCAGCAGTTTTGCGCTTTTCGTTTTCGTGAGAATAGTTTAGTTCGTGTTTCCGATTTCGTGAGCAGCAGTTTTGCGCTTTTCGTTTTCGTGAAAAAAAATTAGTTCGTGTTTTCGTGAAAATAGTTTGGTTCAAACTCCGATATCGTGAGCAGCAGTGCGCTTTTCGTTTTCGTGAGAATAGTTTAGTTCGTGTTTCCGATTTCGTGAGCAGCAGTTTTGCGCTTTTCGTTTTCGTGAAAATAGTTTGGTTCAAACTCCGATATCGTGAGCAGCAGTGCGCGTGCCGATTTCGTGAGTATTGGCCGCATTTTTGCGCTGATCGATGGCAATGGTGTGGTAAACCTGGAAACGCCAACCCGAGACCGGAGTCCTGGCGATCTTTAGTATAGCCAGATCGTCACGCTCATCCAAAATAGGGGGGGAATGTGAGGACGCGAATTGCAGATGAATTCGCGGCTCACAGATTATGAGACTGATTAGCGATGCTGATTAGCGACGCTGATTAGCGACGTTGAGTAGCGACGTTGATTTGGCAGCAACGCTGAGTAGCGAGCAACAACAAACACATTGCATGCGTTCAGGCACTGAGTGACCTAACGGTGCGTGCTTGTGTCGAAAATTACTACAACAAGAGTTGTTGTAATATTTGGCGTGAGCAAGTCAACTTGGTTGTTGTTGCATATGCGCCAGATGGCGAAAGTGACGGTGGAAGAAGAATGCCAAAATTATAACTATGCATGTTGTTGTTGTTATTTTTTGATGACTACTGAGTTTGTGACTTTTGTCATGTACATAGCAACAACATTAACAGGTATTTGGCAGGAACGTCGTCACTGACGCAATTGACGTTGCGTCAATTCATCGAAACGTCAGTCCAACGCATAGATTGTGTTGTTGTTTTGGCGCGATAGATCTGCATAGATCAGAATAACTCGCTTGCCGGCAAACAACAACAATAAGGACAATTGTCGCACTTGACGCGTGCATCGCGGTGACGAATTGACGTTGCGTCAATTCATCGAAACGTCAGTCCAGCGCATATATTGGGTTGTTGTTTTGGCGCGATAGATCTGCATAGATCAGAGTAACTCGCTTGCCGTCAAACAACAACAATAGGGACGATTGTCGCACTTGACGCGAGCGTTTGCATAACGTGGAGTCGGAGCGTCAGTTGATTGCAGTCATATGCTATTGTTAGCGTATGATTTGTTTTTTGTTGGGTCACTGACCTCGTGTGGCGGCAACGTTGGATGTTCAGTCGTTTTGCGTGGACAACTGTGCAGTTCTGCCGTTCGCCACATAGCCAATGACAGTAGGCTGGGTGATGCGGCGACGTCGCTGCAGGCTGTTTGCTGTCGGTACAGTGGTGACGATAATAATGAAACAATGTGTTTGTTCTTGTTTCAAGTTGCTGCGCGCTATTTGACGCTGTCCACTGCTTGTAAATCAACAGTTGGCGTCGCAGCCAGTGCATCGGACTGACATGTTTAGTGTTTGCGCCAGCAGAGTAGCGTTGGGTGAACTTAGAATTCACAACCAGTTCAGGCGGCATTCGACTAGGCTTGTCAGCCGGTGGCAAACTACGCTCTCTTTCTTTTGGTGTGACCAAGCAAATCTTTGCTCAGAATCGAAGCGCTCTATATAGCTGCAAGCGAAACTGACCAAGGCAGGTAACATTTTAAAACTTAGATTGTAGAATTTGATTTGGTTCCAAAGTGGAACAAAATCAACCAAGTGGCGCGTTGATACGCTGACAATAGGTGGAATCCAAGGACAAGGTCCTTGTAGTATTCCAAGCGGCAGCTGGTGAGGATTCCCAGCGCCAGCCAACCCTAGGAGACCCCATCGGGCGACTGGGTGCGACCTGAAGCTACTTGCGTGGCTAAGTCGAGGTGAACAGGCCATCCGACTTGCGCAAACGTGAGCATCAGCGGTTCGCAACAGGAGCGGCCCATTTGGAACCCAGAGGGACGACTGGCCGGAATCCGACTAAGACGAGGGTGGAGGACGACTCCCCACGAGAGGCGGCACCGGACAACAAAAACCAACTAGTCTTAAGAATTAGAAATAAGCATTTGTTTCAATTGGTCACAATAAAAACCATATTATATTTTTCAAACATAAATTTGTGTGTCATTATTTTTTTTGACAGCGCTCAAGGGTCCGGCAGAAATACAAATTATTGTAGAGCCGGCTCCTTGGTCACTCTGAGTTGCCCCAGCCTAAAGACCTGGGCCTGAACCGGGAGTCCTTTACAGGACAAAAAATTCGTTTAATTTTTTCCCATTAAATGCTAGAATTATTGAAAAGTACTTTGCGAAAAGAATCGGTAGTAGGACGGAAAGGTGTTGACCACCGATAAGTTTTTTGCTAATAACTTTAGCATCCTTCGACCGACTTCTTCGACTAAGAGCTTGATGGAAAGCTTATCTGTTCCTCTTTCAGATGACATTAACATATTTTACGAAAAGTCATAAGAAATAAAATTTTATTTTATCAAAACTAAAATATCCTCGAAATCATTGAAGAAGAAGTACCTTATCAGACGAAAATATGCCTTATCTAATAAGAAACATTAAAATTTTTTTAATTGCATAAATGGGCGGCAATTTATTCAGAATTAATAGTTTTTTACGTGGTCAAAAAATTCGTTTAATTTTTTCCCATTAAATACTAGAATTATAGAAAAGTACTTTGCGAAAAGAATCGGTAGTAGGACGGAAAGGTGTTGACCACCGATAAGTTTTTTGCTAATAACTTAAGCATCCTTCGACCGACTTCTTCGACTAAGAGCTTGATGGAAAGCTTATCTGTTCCTCTTTCAGATGACATTAACATATTTTACGAAAAGTCATAAGAAATAAAATTTTTTTTATCAAAACTAAAATATCCTCGAAATTATTGAAGAAGAAGTACCTTATCAGATGAAAATATGCCTTATCTAATAAGAAACATTTAAATTTTTTCATTGCATAAATGGGCGGCATTTGATTCAGAATTAATAGTTTTTTACGTGGTCAAAAAATTCGTTTAATTTTTTCCCATTAAATACTAGAATTATAGAAAAGTACTTTGCGAAAAGAATCGGTAGTAGGACGGAAAGGTGTTGACCACCGATAAGTTTTTTGCTAATAACTTTAGCATCCTTCGACCGACTTCTTCGACTAAGAGCTTGATGGAAAGCTTATCTGTTCCTCTTTCAGATGACATTAACATATTTTACGAAAAGTCATAAGAAATAAAATTTTTTTTATCAAAACTTAAATATCCTCGAAATCATTGAAGAAGAAGTACCTTATCAGACGAAAATATGCCTTATCTAATAAGAAACATATAAATTTTTTTCATTGCATAAATGGGCGGCATTTTATTCAGAATTAATAGTTTTTTACATGGACAAAAAATTCGTTTAATTTTTTCCCATTAAATACTAGAATTATAGAAAAGTACTTTGGGAAAAGAATCGGCAGTAGGACGGAAACGTGTTGACCACCGATTAGTGTTGACCACCGATTGGACAAAAAATTCGTTTAATTTTTTCCCATTAAATACTAGAAATTTAAAAAAAGTACTTTGCGAAAAGAATCGGCAGAAGAGCGGAATCCTGTTGACCAGCGATTAGTTTTTTGCTAATAACTCTTGCATCCTTCGACTGACTTCATCGACTAAGAGCCGTGTGGAAAGCTTATTTGTTCCTCTTTCAGATGGCATTAACATATTTTACGAAAAGCGGTAAGAAATAAATTTTTTTTTGATCAAAACTAAAATATCCTCGAAATCATTGAAAAAGAAGTACCTTATCAGACGAAAATATACCTTATCTAACAAGAGACATTTAAATTTTTTTAATTGCATAGATGGGCGGCATTTTATTTAGAATTAATAGTTTTTTACATGGACAAAAAATTCGTTTAATTTTTTCCCATTAAATACTAGAATTATAAAAAAATACTTTGCGAAAAGAATCGGCAGAAGAGCGGAATCCTGTTGACCACCGATTAGTTTTTTGCAAATAACTCTTGCATACTTCGTTCGACTTCTTCGACTAAGAGCTCGATGGAAAGCTTATCTGTTCCTCTTTCAGATGGCATTAACATATTTTACGAAAAGTCATAAGAAATAAAATTTTTTGGATCAAAACTAAAATATCCTCGAAATCATTGAAGAAGAAGTACCTGATCAGACAGTAATATGCCTTATCTAATAAGAGACATTTAAATTTTTTAATTGCATAAATGGGCGGCATTTTATTCAGAATTAATAGTTTTTACATGGCCAAAAAATTCGTTTAATTTTTTCCCATTATATACTAGAATTATAAAAAAGTACTTTGCGAAAAGAATCGGCAGAAGAGCGGAATCCGGTTGACCTTCGATTAGTTTTTTGATAATAACTCTTGCATCCTTCGACCGACTTCTTCGACTAAGAACTCGATTGAAAGCTTATCTGCTCCTCTTTCAGATGGCATTAACATATTTTACGAAAAGTCATAAGAAATACAATTTTTTTGATCAAAACTAAAATATCCTCGAAATCATTGAAGAAGAAGTACCTTATCAGACGAAAATATGCCATTTTTCAGATGGAATTAACATATTATACAAAAAGTCATAAGAAATAAAATTTTTTTGATCAAAACTAAAATATGCTCGAAATCATTGAAGAAGAAGTACCTTATCAGACGAAAATATGCCTTATCTAATAAGAAACATTTAAATTTTTTTAATTGCATAAATGGGCGGCATTTTATTCAGAATTAATATTATTTTACATGGACAAAATATTCGTTTAATTTTTTCCCATTAAATACTAGAATTATAGAAAAGCACCTTGCGAAAAGAATCGGCAGTAGGACGGAAACGTGTTGACCACCGATTAGTTTTTTGCTACTAACTCTTGCATCCTTCGACCGATTTCTTCGACTTAGAGCCGAATGGAAAGCTTATCTGTTCCTCTTTCAGAATGACATTAACATATTTTACGAAAAGTGGTAAGAAATAAATTTTTTTTTGAGCAAAACTAAAATATCCTCGAAATCATTGAAAAAGAAGTATCTTATCAGACGAAAATATATCTTATCTAACAAGAGACATTTAAATTTTTTTAATTGCATAAATGGGCGGCATTTTATTCAGAATTAATAGTTTTTTAAATGGACAAAAAATTCGTTTAATTTTTTCCCATTAAATACTAGAATTATAAAAAAGTACTTTGCGAAAAGAATCGGCAGAAGAGCGGAATCCTGTTGACCACCGATTAGTTTTTTGCAAATAACTCTTGCATACTTCGTTCGACTTCTTCGACTAAGAGCTCGATGGAAAGCTTATCTGTTCCTCTTTCTATGGCATTAACATATTTTACGAAAAGTCATAAGAAATAAAATTTTTTGGATCAAAACTAAAATATCCTCGAAATCATTGTAGAAGAAGTACCTTATCAGACGAAAATATCCCTTATCTAAAAAGAGACATTTAAATTTTTTTAATTACATAAATGGGCGGCATTTTATTCAGAATTAATAGTTTTTTACATGGACAAAAAATTCGTTTAATTTTTTCCCATTAAATACTAGAATTATAAAAAAGTACTTTGCGAAAAGAATCGGCAGAAGAGCGGAATCCTGTTGACCACCGATTAGTTTTTTGCAAATAACTCTTGCATACTTCGTTCGACTTCTTTGACTAAGAGCTGAATGGAAAGCTTATATGTTCCTCTTTCAGATGGCATTAACATATTTTACGAAAAGTGGTAAGAACTAAAATTTTTTTTGATCAAAACTAAAATATACTCGAAATCGTTGAAAAAGAAGTACCTTATCAGACGAAAATATATCTTATCTAACAAGAGACATTTAAATTTTTTTAATTGCATAAATGGGCGGCATTTTATTCAGAATGAATAGTTATTTTACATGGAGAAAAAATTCGTTTAATTTTCTCCCATTAAATACTAGAATTATAAAAAAGTACTTTGCGAAAAGAATCGGCAGAAGAGCGGAATCCTGTTGACCACCGATTAGTTTTTTGCAAATAACTCTTGCATACTTCGTTCGACTTCTTCGACTAAGAGCTCGATGGAAAGCTTATCTGTTCCTCTTACATATGGCATTAACATATTTTACGAAAAGTCATACAATATAAAATTTTTTTGATCAAAACTAAAATATCCTCGGAATCATTGAAGAAGAAGTACTTTATCAGACGAAAATATGCCTTATCTAATAAGAGACATTTAAATGTTTTTAATTGCAAAAATTTTTTTTTATTAAAATTTTGCTTTATTTATTGGATCTTCTCTTTATGTGACTAACAATAAGTTTGCAGATCTTATGCTTATATGTTAACTAGCAGTTCTTTTGGACTGCAGATAGGTTGCGGAGCCCTAGGGTCTATCGCTGGGTTGGGAGGTCATTTCGACGAAGACGGGATTGGGTGCACAACCTTGTTAATCTTCTGGCGAGATGATTAGGGTGCGTAGAAAGCTTGCAATAGTATTGTTCCTTGTGTTCTGCTATTACATCTCTGAGTGGTTGAATATTTAAATCTTTTTGTATGTTTTCGTTTCGAACATAC
Source organism: Phortica okadai (assembly GCA_034638295.1). Lineage (NCBI taxonomy): Eukaryota > Metazoa > Arthropoda > Insecta > Diptera > Drosophilidae > Phortica > Phortica okadai. The sequence continues at coordinate 23,229,472 of CM067850.1, read as the reverse complement.
CACGGTGCCCCGGTGATGGTTCTCAATATCTTTGACTGGGTTCTCTGGATGATTTCCATGTTGCTACTGCAGATAGGTTTGAGAACAGAATTGTAGAGCAGGACTTTGTAGTCAAGACTAAGGGAAGAGCGAGCGTTGATAAGCCAGTGGAGGCTATTTGCTTTTAGTTTTAAATGCGTTCTCTTGGCCTCGATGTGCCTGTGCCATGTGAGTCTTCTATCGAGGTGTACTCCGAGGTATGTCACTTCGTTTGTTTGCGGAAGCGTAGTGTTGTTTAACATCAGCGGTGGGCAGTCTTGCCTGTTTAGAGTGAACGTAACGTGTTTGCATTTTTGTTCGTTGACTTTTATTCGCCAGTCAGCTAGCCATTTTTCTATGTCGACCAGGTGAAGAGCTAACTGCGCTGTTGCTTGCATAGGGCATCTGGAACGGCTGAGAATAGCTGTATCGTCAGCAAAGGTGGATGTTGTTAGTCGTCTGCTTGTTGGGATGTCTGATGTGTACAGGACATATAACGTAGGACCGAGTACGCTACCTTGAGGAACTCCAGCTCTAATGGTGTGGTCGTCGGACATATCGCTGTTACATCTCACTGTAAACTTCCTGTCGTAGAGGTATGACTTTAGTAGCTTGTGCGTGTTGTTTGGAAGCATTGTTTTAATTTTATGCATTAAACCGTCTAACCAAACTCTGTCGAATGCTTGTTAGACATCCAAAAATATTGCTGTGCAGTATTCTCGATTTTCGAACGCGCTTCGTATTTCTGATGTTATGCGATTAGCCTGCTCAATAGTTCCGTGTTTTTTACGAAAGCCGAACTGGTGTGAAGGGATTTTGTTGTGTGTTCTCAGGAATGAGTTGATCCGAGTTAGTACGCATTTTTCGAAGAGTTTTGATAGACACGATAATAAACTTATAGGTCTGTATGACGAGGGAATCGTGTGATCTTTTCCTGGCTTTGGTATCATTATGATGATAGACTTTTTCCATCTATGTGGAAAATAGCCAAGTTTAGTGATGGCATTGAAGAGCTTCGCGATAGTGCAAACAGCACAATATGGGAGCTCAATAATCATTTTTGGGGTTATTAAATCGCAGCCCGGTGATTTTTTTGGGTTCAGTTCCTTTTTGATAATATTAGCGATTTCGTTTGGTCGAAACTCGATTGGGTCACGTTGAAGCTCGGCGTCGTTTGTTAATGCTGGTAGTGTAGTCGCATTTGTGCAAGGATTTGGTTGAAACACATTTTCAAGGTGGGCGGCAAATGTTCTTGCTCTATCTTCGTCGCTGCGGGCCCAACCGCCTGCAGGGTTTCTTATAGGCATCACGGTTTCTGTCGGTGAGCTTAGGGTTGGGTGAGCTCTCCACAGTGAGTTTCTTGTACTGGATGTTGATAGTTGTTCTATGTAACGTCGTTGGGTATATGCTTCTTCTTGCTTTAACGCTTAAGAGAGGTTGCGTGTGGCGCTCTTAAGCCTATGTCGTGCAGATGGCGATCTGGTTGATTGCCATTCTCGACGTAAGCGTCGCTTTTCGATAACGAGCTGCTCGATTTGTAGATTCGTCTTCTTTTGGTTACGTGGAGCTTGTGCCGTTTGAGGTGTTGAGATACGAGCTGCGGTAACGAAGACTGATTCTAGATTGTTTACGAAGCTGTCGATCTCAGCTTCAACGGTTAGGGGAGGATCTAGCTCAATGTGTGAGCTAAAATATTTTATGTATCTGACCCAGTTGGTTTTATGCGAGGTCAAACTACTTGGTTGATCTACGGTTTTTGGATGTCGAAGTAGGTTAATTAATACAGGCGAGTGATCAGACGAGAGATCTGAAAGACTTTCGGCGCTTAGCAGGGTTCGGGGAATATTTTTTGTTATTGCAGAGTCAATTAGGTCGGGTAGTTTATTGGGGTCAGCCGGCCAGTATGTTTGTCTGCCGGGAGAGAGATGGTCGAGCTTATTGCTGGCTTTTAAAATTGGATTGTATAATTGTTTTCCTTTGGGGTCACTAGACGAGATCCCCAGTGAGTGTGCTTGGCATTGTAATCTCCTGCTGCTATGAAGTGTTCTCCGAGTGTGTTAAAGAACTGCATGAACTCAGCTTCAAATATATTAAAGCGAGGTGGGCAGTATACGGCGGCTAGTGTTCGATGGTTACCACTATCTAATTGTATGTTTATAGATGTGGCCTGTAGATAGTTTTCAGCAAATCTTCTATGGCAGTGGTGTTTGAGACGGTTTCTAATCAGAATACCAGTCCCCCCATGTGCTTTACCATCAGGATGGTTTGTTCCGTAAAATACGTAGCCTCGTATGTTAAATTTATATTTGTTTGTAAGGTGTGTTTCTGAGAGTAGCATTACGTCAATGTGTTTGTCAAGTAGAAATTGAGCTAGCTCAAGTTTGTGCTGTGAGACGCCATTAGCATTCCACGTAGATATGCGTAGGGAAGGCATGGTTTATTTGGACTGTTGTGAAATCAACATTTGTATCAGTAGATTTTGGATACGCATTAAATCCTGCATAGTTGTCCGCATAAAAGACATAAACTCCATTAGACTTTGCTGCATGGTTGATAACATTGCTTCAAAGTTGCTTTGTTGCTGCGCCGGAATTTGGTGGTGTTGAGTCGCGTATACATTTACATGTGCTGGTTGTGGGTTCGGCGTATTTGGGGTAGGGGGGACCAGTCCTGATTTTAGAGCACTGGCAAATGTCACGTTTTTGGTTGAGATTCCGGGGCCAAGTGAAGATCTGGCTGCGGTCGAAAAGAAGACGTCTGGGTTTAATTTAGATGGTGTAAATGTAGGCTGTGCGTTTTGAGAGCGTGTAGTGGTCACTCGCTGGTGGATTCGTGTTTTCAGTTCCTTGTATATTGGGCAACCTTTATAGTTAGCTGTGTGGTTACCACCACAGTTGGCGCATTTTTGTGTGCTGGCATCGTCTTTGCTCGCTGGGCAGTGTGTAATGTCGTGAAGCTCTCCACAAGCTACACACACGGGGCGCAGAGTACAATACGACCTTGTATGGCTATATTCTTGGCAATTCGTACATTGTACGGGACCATTGCATTTGTGCGGTTCTTCTACGGTGATTCTGCGGTGCAGTAGAAATTGAAGTTTGTATATCAGGTGCACTTCGTTTTTCTTTAGCGGCTACTTTCTGGATTAAGTTCTACCTTAAAGAGTGGTTGCGGCTTTCTATCCTTATTTTGGATGTTGAAAACAGTTTTGGCACTGAATCCTTTCTCTTGTAACGCGTTGATTACTTCCGCAGGAGTGACTTCAGGCTCTATGCCCTTTAGTACGACTTGCAGGCCTTTGCTGCTTTTTAGCTGGTACGTATAGAAGTTCTTTTTGTTGTCGCTCAGGTACTTCGACAGTACTCTGTAGTTATCTTCGGACTTAGTTTGTACCTTTGTTTCATGTATATTTCCCTTTACAAGGGGGATTATATGAAAGTTGTCCTTTCCAATAAGCTCGATAAATTTGCTGACTAAGGCGTTGCAGCTTTTTTCACGGCTGTAAATTGGTGGTGGCTTTGGCATTCTTTTAACGCTTTCTGTTTCGGGGGCCAGATCAGTAGTGTTATCTGCCAGAATTTTGAACCTGTTGGTATCATCAGGCATTTCGCTTGCTGGTAGGCTGAAGCTAACACGGGTAATTTTCGGCTTCGAGTTTAGGGGGCTCAACTTTCTTTTAAATTGAATGTAGCGATCCCTTTCAGTCTGTACGGCCGGACTTTTTGTTTCTTTGTTTGCGTTCTCTTTAGGTAATGTTGCGCCAGTTATATTTGCATTGGCAATTGGACGGGCAGTTGATACCGTTGAAGTTGTTGTTGTACTTACTGTTGAGGTAGTTAGTGACATTGTTGTACTAGTCGTCGTAGATCGGCCAATACATATCTGCTGATGAGCGGACTCGGCGCTCTGCGGCGTTTGAGACGTGGACGGTAGCGACGGAGAGCAAGAACGCGCTCTCCCGCTCGCTACGTGCAATAGTTCGTGCTCTGCATTGGTCATTGCCCTCGATCGCTCTAGAGCTGCAGTATTTTCGGTTGACGCGTCGTTATAGGTGAAATACGCGTTGTTCCGTTGCAAAGAGAGCCGAGGCTCGTCTTGCTTACGCTACAGTTCACTGCTAGTTTCGATTTCTTTTGTACTCATTGTATTAATTGAGATTTAGTTTTAATTGTTTTTTATTGTTTATTGTGGCTAATCAATTGATTAATTAGTTGATAGATTTGTGCGAATTTATCGCACCTAGCGTCTTTTCGCGATATACACTAATTATTATTAGATCTTTCACAGCACTGATGGGTTTTAAGTTAATTTTCCGGAGCACAAGAAAAACACGTCCGTACTTGACGGAATTCACGTAAATTGCATAAATGGGCGGCATTTTATTCAGAATTAATAGTTTTTTACATGGACAAAAAATTCGTTTAAGTTTTTCCCATTAAATACTAGAATTATAAAAAAGTACTTTGCGAAAAGAATCGGCAGAAGAGCGGAATCCTGTTGACCACCGATTAGTTTTTTGATAATAACTCTTGCATCCTTCGACCGATTTCTTCGACCAAGAGCCGGATGGAAAGCTTATCTGTTCCTCTTTCAGATGGCATTAACATATTTTACGAAAAGTCATAAGAAATAAAAAAACTAAAATATCCTCGAAATCATTGTGGAAGAAGTACCTTATTAGACGAAAATATGCCTTATCTAATAAGAGACATTTAAATTTTTTTAATTGCATAAATGGGCGGCATTTTATTCAGAATTAATAGTTTTTTACATGGACAAAAAATTCGTTTAATTTTTTCCCATTAAATACTAAAATTATAAAAAATTACTTTGCGAAAAGAATCGGCAGAAGAGCGGAATCCTGTTGACCACCGATTAGTTTTTCGCTAATAACTCTTGCATCCTTCGACCTACCTCTTCGACTAAGAGCTCGATGGAAAGCTTGTCTATTCCTCTTTCAGATGGCATTAACATATTTTACGAAAAGTCGTAAGAAATACAATTTTTTTGATCAAAACTAAAATATCCTCAAAATTATTGAAGAAGAAGTACCTTATCAAAGGAAAATATGCCATCTTTCAGATGGCATTAACATATTATACAAAAAGTCGTAAGAAATAAAATCTTTTTTGATCAAAACTAAAATATCCTCGAAATCATTGAAGAAGAAGTACCTTATCAGACGAAAATATGTCTTATCTAATAAGAGACATTTAAATTTTCTTAATTACATAAATGGGCGGCATTTTATTCAGAATTAATAGTTTTTTACATGGAAAAAAATTCGTTTAATTTTTTCCCATTAAATACTAGAATTATAGAAAAGTACCTTGCGAAAAGAATCGGCAGTAGGACGGAAACGTGTTGACCACCGATTAGTTTTTTGCTAATAACTCTTGCATCTTTCGACTGACTTCTTCGACTAAGAGCTCGATGGAAAGCTTACCTGTTCCTCTTTCTATGGCATTAACATATTTTACGAAAAGTCATAAGAAATAAAATTTTTTGGATCAAAACTAAAATATCCTCGAAATCATTGAAGAAGAAGTACCTTATCAGACGAAAATATGTCTTATCTAATAAGAGACATTTAAATTTTCTTAATTACATAAATGGGCGGCATTTTATTCAGAATTAATAGTTTTTTACATGGAAAAAAATTCGTTTAATTTTTTCCCATTAAATACTAGAATTATAGAAAAGTACCTTGCGAAAAGAATCGGCAGTAGGACGGAATCGTGTTGACCACCGATTAGTTTTTTGGTAATAACTCTTGCATACTTCGTTCGACTTCTTCGACTAAGAGCTCGATGGAAAGCTTACCTGTTCCTCTTTCTATGGCATTAACATATTTTACGAAAAGTCATAAGAAATAAAATTTTTTGGATCAAAACTAAAATATCCTCGAAATCATTGTAGAAGAATTACCTTATCAGACGAAAATATGCCTTATCTAATAAGAGACATTTAAATTTTTTTAATTGCATAAATGGGCGGCATTTTATTCAGAATTAATAGTTTTTTACATGGACAAAAAATTCGTTTAATTTTGTCCCATTAAATACTAAAGTTATAAAAAAGTACTTTGCGAAAAGAATCGGCAGAAGAGCGGAATCCTGTTGACCACCGATTAGTTTTTTGCTAATAACTCTTGCATCCTTCGACTGACTTCTTCGACTAAGAGCTCGATGGAAAGCTTATCTGTTCCTCTTTCAGATGGCATTAACATATTTTACGAAAAGTGGTAAGAAATACAATTTTTTTTATCAAAACTAAAATATCCTCAAAATTATTGAAGAAGAAGTACCTTATCAAAGGAAAATATGCCATCTTTCAGATGGCATTAACATATTATACAAAAAGTCGTAAGAAATAAAATCTTTTTTGATCAAAACTAAAATATCCTCGAAATCATTGAAGAAGAAGTACCTTATCAGACGAAAATATGTCTTATCTAATAAGAGACATTTAAATTTTCTTAATTACATAAATGGGCGGCATTTTATTCAGAATTAATAGTTTTTTACATGGAAAAAAATTCGTTTAATTTTTTTCCATTAAATACTAGAATTATAGAAAAGTACCTTGCGAAAAGAATCGGCAGTAGGACGGAAACGTGTTGACCACCGATTAGTTTTTTGCTAATAACTCTTGCATCTTTCGACCGATTTCTTCAACTAAGAGCCGGATAGAAAGCTTATCTGTTCCTCTTTCAGATGGCATTAACATATTTTACGAAAAGTGGTAAGAAATAATTTTTTTTTTTGATCAAAACTAAAATATACTCGAAATCATTGAAAAAGAAGTACCTTATTAGACGAAAATATACCTTATCTAACAAGAGACATTTAAATTTTTTTAATTGCATAAATGGGCGGCATTTTATTCAGAATTAATAGTTTTTTACGTGGACAAAAAATTCGCTTAATTTTTTTTCCATTAAATACTAGAATTATAGAAAAGCTCTCTGCGAAAAGAATCGGCAGTAGGACGGAATCGTGTTGACCACCGATTAGTTTTTTGGTAATAACTCTTGCATACTTCGTTCGACTTCTTCGACTAAGAGCTCGATGGAAAGCTTACCTGTTCCTCTTTCTATGGTATTAACATATTTTACGAAAAGTCATAAGAAATAAAATTTTTTGGATCAAAACTAAAATATCCTCGAAATCATTGTAGAAGAAGTACCTTATCAGACGAAAATATGCCTTATCTAATAAGAGACATTTAAATTTTTTTAATTGCATAAATGGGCGGCATTTTATTCAGAATTAATAGTTTTTAACATGGACAAAAAATTCGTTTAATTTTGTCCCATTAAATACTAAAGTTATAAAAAAGTACTTTGCGAAAAGAATCGGCAGAAGAGCGGAATCCTGTTGACCACCGATTACTTTTTTGCTAATAACTCTTGCATCCTTCGACTGACTTCTTCGACTAAGAGCTCGATGGAAAGCTTATCTGTTCTTCTTTCAGATGGCATTAACATATTTTACGAAAAGTGGTAAGAAATAAAATTTTTTTTGATCAAAACTAAAATATCCTCGAAATCATTGAAAAAGAAGTACCTTATCAGACGAAAATATGCCTTATCTAACAAGAGACATTTAAATTTTTTTAATTGCATAAATGGGCGGCATTTTATTCAGAATTAATAGTTTTTTAGATGGACAAAAAATTCGCTTAATTTTTTTCCATTAAATACTAGAATTATAGAAAACTACTCTGCGAAAAGAATCGGCAGTGGGACGGAATCGTGTTGACCACCGATTAGTTTTTTTGTAATAACTCTTGCATCCTTCGACCGATTTCTTCGACTAAGAGCTCGATGGAAAGCTTATCTGTTCCTCTTTCAGATGGGATTAACATATTATACGAAATGTCACAAGAAATAAATTTTTTTTTGATCAAAACTAAAGTATCTTCGAAATCATTGAAAAAGAAGTAGCTCATCAGACGAAAATATGCCTTATCTTATAAGAGACATTTAAATTTTTTTAATTGCATAAATGGGCGGTATTTTATTCAGAATTAATAGTCTTTTACATGGACAGAATTAAAAGTTTTTTACATGGAAAAAATATTGGTTTCATTCTTTCCCATTAAATACTAGAATTATAGAAAAGTACTTTGCGAAAAGAATCGGCAGTAGAACGGAATCGTGTTGACCACCGATTAGTTTTTTGCTAATATTTCTTGCGTCCTTCGACAGACTTCTTCAACTAAGAGCTCGATGGAAAGCTTATCTGTTCTTCTTTCAGATGGCATTAACATATTTTACGAAAAGTGGTAAGAAATAAAATTTTTTTTGATCAAAACTAAAATATCCTCGAAATCATTGAAAAAGAAGTACCTTATCAGACGAAAATATGCCTTATATAATAAGAGACATTTAAATTTTCTTAATTATATAAATGGGCGACATTTTATTCAGAATTAATTGTTTTTTACATGGACAAAAAATTCGTTTAATTTTTTCCCATTAATTGAAAAATTGAAAAATCATTGAAAAAGAAGTACCTTATCAGACGAAAATATGCCTTATATAATAAGAGACATTTAAATTTTCTTAATTACATAAATGGGCGGCATTTTATTCAGAATTAATTGTTTTTTACATGGACAAAAAATTCGTTTAATTTTTCCCATTAAATACTAGATTTATAAAAAAGTACTTTGCGAAAAGAATCGGCAGAAGAGCGGGATCCTGTTGACCACCGATTAGTTTTTTGCTAATAACTCTTACATCCTTCGACCGACTTCTTCGACTAAGAGCTCGATGGAAAGCTTATCTGTTCCTCTTTCAGATGGCATTAACATATTTTACGTAAAGTCATAAGAAATAAAATTTTTTTGATCAAAACTAAAATATCCTCGAAATCATTGAAGAAGAAGTACCTTATCAGACGAAAATATGCCTTATCTAACAAGAGACATTTAAATTTTTTTAATTGCATATATGGGCGGTATTTTATTCAGAACTAGCTGACCCGGCGCGCTTTGCTACGCCCTCAAAGTATGATGAACTGTTGCATATAGCCCAGGATTGAATCTTTTAACACTCTATCACAATTAGTTCCTAAGTTTTCTTCTTGTCAGACTTAGAGATACAGGTACATAGGCGTTTAAAATTTTTATTATATGTTGCAGCAGCCACGTTCATTTATCAATTCTTGTTGGGTTCGAAGTCATCAATATTATTTCCAGATTTTGTTTTCGTAGATTAATTAAATTTAAAAAAAAAAATATTCCAGCGTTTTGAAACTCTAATTACCGTTAATGCGTTTCAGAATTCTTAATGCCTTGTAATTATGGCAAATTTCTTACTTTGCAGTGATATATAATTACCTTTACAAACATGTGATTGCAAAATTCCATCTGTTTATATTTAAGAACAACAAAACCATATTTTTGACTAATTGTTCCTTTGTTCCATTTTAGCAAAATGAAAACTACTCTCCACTTTACAGCCTTCTGGCGATTATGCTTACAGCAAAATGTTATTTTGAAGATGTTTCTCTATATGGTCGGGGCCACGCCTTTATGTTCGATTCTAATAAAATTTTGGAAAATAGTTAAAAATTAATAAAACATTTTTCTAACAAAAATCTTGTTTTGACCGATTGTTTCTTTCGCAAAGTGCCTTTTTTGACGTCTTAAACGTTTTTGTACAAAAAACTAAGGTGGTAGTTTTAAAAAACCTAATTTTTAACCGGCAGCTAAATGTAATAGCAATCCAATCATGCAGATTTTTTACATACAAACTGCCTGGAAGGATAAGATAATTTTCTGCGTTTTATTTTTTTTGAAATCGTTAAAACTGAGCTCGCAGTTGGTATTGAAGCAGACATATGGACATGACTGTGTTAACTCGTCTTGTGAAGATAATATATGCTTTATGTGGTCGGCGATATCTCCTTCTCTGCGTAGCGAACTTCATGGCATCGCAAATATATATTATTTTTGCAGGAGTATAAAAAACGCTATTCAGCCTTGCTGAAGACTATTTACTTTTCACGCTCTTTTTATGCCACGCCAGTTTTTTGGATTGAATCTGCTTTCTCTTTACTTTAATAGCCTATATACCAATTTTCATTGTTTAAGCTAATATGGAAACTTGCCATTTATTGATATTAGCTTGTGAAGTTGTAAGTCAATTAATTCAGAAAAAAAAAGTTTTCCTTTCAACGCCGTAAATTTTCTGTCTTTTCCTCTTCTTCACTTTGTATGATTCAGTGGTCCGATCTTAATGACAATTCCAGAAATTTAGTCTGCGTACGTAAAGTTACTATGTTTGTTTATGTTTTTTTCATCCCTCTATCTTTCAAAATGAAAAAGTTTTCCATTCAACGACTTAAGTTCTGTTCATTTTTCTTCTTCATTCTGTATGGGTGCTACCAGTTCTAATGGTCTGATCATTGCAGTTCCGACAAATGATTTATGGTGGTAAAGCTGTAAATTTTCAGGTCAATAGTCGGAGATTTCTCCTTCTGGGAGTTACAAACTCCGTGACAAAGTCATAATAATATTTACATACGTGAAGAGTATAAAAACACTAATATGTGTACATAAGTGGCTGTATGTAAAAGATGAAGAATAAGAATAAAAACCATCTTTGAACTTCAACGAACATTTAAAAAAAAGAATTGGCCAAATTGGTCCAGGCGTTGTTGAGTTATGCGCTTACCAACACATTTTGCGATTCATTTTTATATTATAAGAAGATAGATTATTGTCTCACATTCAATAATAAGTGATCATAGGTAACTAAACACTGCACTAAACACGATATACATAGCTACGGTTTGTTTCGTGTATCAGTTGACAAAAGCAAACTCAGTAGTGAAAATCCAAAAAAGACAACACTGACATTGACAGTTTGTTGTTGTTTCAACTTTTTTTTAATTTGACATGACTTGGAATCAAATCCTTCAAGCCGTACATACCTGCATTGTTTACACATTAGTGCGTGTAATTTCCAAAGAGTATTAATTAATTTTAATACTCTCTGGCTTGTACGTTCTCTCAAAGTTTTCTTGTTCTCTTTCAATCAACAAACACATAACAATACTGACGTATAAGAAGAAGCATAGCATGTTACGTTTAATGCTTGCGACGTCGCAAGTTTGTATGGGAAAAAGAAAAGGTCTGTTTTTAGGGGTTTTCCGGCAATTATTTGAATTTTTCTCGCCGTAAAAACCATCTTTGAACTTCAACGAACATTTAAAAAAAAGAATTGGCCAAATTGGTCCAGGCGTTGTTGAGTTATGCGCTTACCAACACATTTTGCGATTCATTTTTATATTATAGATTTATAGTCTTTTACATGGACAGAATTAAAAGTTTTTTACATGGAAAAAATATTCGTTTCATTCTTTCCCATTAAATACTAGAATTATAGAAAAGTGCTTTGCGAAAAGAACCGGCAGTAGAACGGAATCGTGTTGACCACCGATTAGTTTTTTGCTAATATTTCTTGCGTCCTTCGACAGACTTCTTCAACTAAGAGCTCGATGGAAAGCTTATCTGTTCCTCTTTCAGATGGCATTAACATATTTTACGAAAAGTGGTAAGAAATAAAATTTTTTTTGATCAAAACTAAAATATCCTCGAAATCATTGAAAAAGAAGTACCTTATCAGACGAACTATGCCTTATCTAATAAGACACATTTAAATTTTTTTAATTGCATAAATGGGCGGCATTTTATTCAGAATTAATTGTTTTTTACATGGACAAAAAATTACTAGATTACTACATTAAATACTAGAATTATAGAAATGTTCTCTGCGAAAAGAATCGGCAGTAGGAGGGAATCGTGTTGACAACCGATTAGTTTTTTGGTAATAACTCTTGCATACTTCGACCGACTTCTTCGACTAAGAGCTCGATGGAAAGCTAACCTGTTCCTCTTTCAGATGGCATTAACATATTTTACGAAAAGTCATAAGAAATAAATTTTTTTTGATCAAAACTAAAATATCCTCGAAATCATTGAAGAAAAAGAACCTTATCAGACGAAAATATGCCTTATCTAATAAGACACGTTTAAATCTTTTTATTGGATCAATGGGCGGCATTTTAATCAGAATTAATAGTTTTTTACATGGACAAAAAATTCGTTTAATTTTTTTCTATTAAATACTAGAATTATAGAAAAGTACTTTGCGAAAAGAATTGGCAGTAGGACGTAATCGTGTTGACCACCGATTAGTTTTTTGCAATAACTCTGGCATCCTTCGACCGACTTCTTCGACTAAGAGCTCGATGGAAAGCTTATCTGTTCCTCTTTCAGATGGCATTAACATATTTTACGAAAATTCGTAAGAAATAAAATTTTTTTGATCAAAACTAAAATATCCTCGAAATCATTGAAGAAGAAGTGCCTTATCAGACGAAAATATGCCTTATCTAATAAGACACATTTAAATTTTCTTAATTGCATAAATGGGAGGCATTTTATTCAGAATTAATAGTTTTTTACATGGACAAAAAATTCGTTTAATTTTTTTCTATTAAATACTAGAATTATAGAAAAGTACCTTGCGAAAAGAATCGGCAGTAGGACGGAATCGTGTTGACCACCGATTAGTTTTTTGGTAATAACTCTTGCATACTTCGTTCGACTTCTTCGACTAAGAGCTCGATGGAAAGCTTACCTGTTCCTCTTTCTATGGCATTAACATATTTTACGAAAAGTCATAAGAAATAAAATTTTTTTGATCAAAACTAAAATATCCTCGAAATCATTGTAGAAGAATTACCTTATCAGACGAAAATATGCCTTATCTAATAAGAGACATTTAAATTTTTTTAATTGCATAAATGGGCGGCATTTTATTCAGAATCAATAGTTTTTTACATGGACAAAAAATTCGTTTAATTTTGTCCCATTAAATACTAAAGTTATAAAAAAGTACTTTGCGAAAAGAATCGGCAGAAGAGCGGAATCCTGTTGACCACCGATTAGTTTTTTGCTAATAACTCTTGCATCCTTCGACTGACTTCTTCGACTAAGAGCTCGATGGAAAGCTTATCTGTTCCTCTTTCAGATGGCATTAACATATTTTACGAAAAGTGGTAAGAAATACAATTTTTTTTATCAAAACTAAAATATCCTCAAAATTATTGAAGAAGAAGTACCTTATCAAAGGAAAATATGCCATCTTTCAGATGGCATTAACATATTATACAAAAAGTCGTAAGAAATAAAATCTTTTTTGATCAAAACTAAAATATCCTCGAAATCATTGAAGAAGAAGTACCTTATCAGACGAAAATATGTCTTATCTAATAAGAGACATTTAAATTTTCTTAATTACATAAATGGGCGGCATTTTATTCAGAATTAATAGTTTTTTACATGGAAAAAAATTCGTTTAATTTTTTTCCATTAAATACTAGAATTATAGAAAAGTACCTTGCGAAAAGAATCGGCAGTAGGACGGAAACGTGTTGACCACCGATTAGTTTTTTGCTAATAACTCTTGCATCTTTCGACCGATTTCTTCAACTAAGAGCCGGATAGAAAGCTTATCTGTTCCTCTTTCAGATGGCATTAACATATTTTACGAAAAGTGGTAAGAAATAATTTTTTTTTTTGATCAAAACTAAAATATACTCGAAATCATTGAAAAAGAAGTACCTTATTAGACGAAAATATACCTTATCTAACAAGAGACATTTAAATTTTTTTAATTGCATAAATGGGCGGCATTTTATTCAGAATTAATAGTTTTTTACGTGGACAAAAAATTCGCTTAATTTTTTTTCCATTAAATACTAGAATTATAGAAAAGCTCTCTGCGAAAAGAATCGGCAGTAGGACGGAATCGTGTTGACCACCGATTAGTTTTTTGGTAATAACTCTTGCATACTTCGTTCGACTTCTTCGACTAAGAGCTCGATGGAAAGCTTACCTGTTCCTCTTTCTATGGTATTAACATATTTTACGAAAAGTCATAAGAAATAAAATTTTTTGGATCAAATCTAAAATATCCTCGAAATCATTGTAGAAGAAGTACCTTATCAGACGAAAATATGCCTTATCTAATAAGAGACATTTAAATTTTTTTAATTGCATAAATGGGCGGCATTTTATTCAGAATTAATAGTTTTTTACATGGACAAAAAATTCGTTTAATTTTGTCCCATTAAATACTAAAGTTATAAAAAAGTACTTTGCGAAAAGAATCGGCAGAAGAGCGGAATCCTGTTGACCACCGATTAGTTTTTTGCTAATAACTCTTGCATCCTTCGACTGACTTCTTCGACTAAGAGCTCGATGGAAAGCTTATCTGTTCCTCTTTCAGATGGCATTAACATATTTTACGAAAAGTGGTAAGAAATACAATTTTTTTTATCAAAACTAAAATATCCTCAAAATTATTGAAGAAGAAGTACCTTATCAAAGGAAAATATGCCATCTTTCAGATGGCATTAACATATTATACAAAAAGTCGTAAGAAATAAAATCTTTTTTGATCAAAACTAAAATATCCTCGAAATCATTGAAGAAGAAGTACCTTATCAGACGAAAATATGTCTTATCTAATAAGAGACATTTAAATTTTCTTAATTACATAAATGGGCGGCATTTTATTCAGAATTAATAGTTTTTTACATGGAAAAAAATTCGTTTAATTTTTTTCCATTAAATACTAGAATTATAGAAAAGTACCTTGCGAAAAGAATCGGCAGTAGGACGGAAACGTGTTGACCACCGATTAGTTTTTTGCTAATAACTCTTGCATCTTTCGACCGATTTCTTCAACTAAGAGCCGGATAGAAAGCTTATCTGTTCCTCTTTCAGATGGCATTAACATATTTTACGAAAAGTGGTAAGAAATAATTTTTTTTTTTTGATCAAAACTAAAATATACTCGAAATCATTGAAAAAGAAGTACCTTATTAGACGAAAATATACCTTATCTAACAAGAGACATTTAAATTTTTTTAATTGCATAAATGGACGGCATTTTATTCAGAATTAATAGTTTTTTACGTGGACAAAAAATTCGCTTAATTTTTTTTCCATTAAATACTAGAATTATAGAAAAGCTCTCTGCGAAAAGAATCGGCAGTAGGACGGAATCGTGTTGACCACCGATTAGTTTTTTGGTAATAACTCTTGCATACTTCGTTCGACTTCTTCGACTAAGAGCTCGATGGAAGGCTTACCTGTTCCTCTTTCTATGGTATTAACATATTTTACGAAAAGTCATAAGAAATAAAATTTTTTGGATCAAAACTAAAATATCCTCGAAATCATTGTAGAAGAAGTACCTTATCAGACGAAAATATGCCTTATCTAATAAGAGACATTTAAATTTTTTTAATTGCATAAATGGGCGGCATTTTATTCAGAATTAATAGTTTTTAACATGGACAAAAAATTCGTTTAATTTTGTCCCATTAAATACTAAAGTTATAAAAAAGTACTTTGCGAAAAGAATCGGCAGAAGAGCGGAATCCTGTTGACCACCGATTAGTTTTTTGCTAATAACTCTTGCATCCTTCGACTGACTTCTTCGACTAAGAGCTCGATGGAAAGCTTATCTGTTCTTCTTTCAGATGGCATTAACATATTTTACGAAAAGTGGTAAGAAATAAAATTTTTTTTGATCAAAACTAAAATATCCTCGAAATCATTGAAAAAGAAGTACCTTATCAGACGAAAATATGCCTTATCTAACAAGAGACATTTAAATTTTTTTAATTGCATAAATGGGCGGCAGTTTATTCAGAATTCATAGTTTTTTAGATGGACAAAAAATTCGCTTAATTTTTTTCCATTAAATACTAGAATTATAGAAAACTACTCTGCGAAAAGAATCGGCAGTGGGACGGAATCGTGTTGACCACCGATTAGTTTTTTTGTAATAACTCTTGCATCCTTCGACCGATTTCTTCGACTAAGAGCTCGATGGAAAGCTTATCTGTTCCTCTTTCAGATGGGATTAACATATTATACGAAATGTCACAAGAAATAAATTTTTTTTTGATCAAAACTAAAGTATCTTCGAAATCATTGAAAAAGAAGTAGCTCATCAGACGAAAATATGCCTTATCTTATAAGAGACATTTAAATTTTTTTAATTGCATAAATGGGCGGTATTTTATTCAGAATTAATAGTCTTTTACATGGACAGAATTAAAAGTTTTTTACATGGAAAAAATATTGGTTTCATTCTTTCCCATTAAATACTAGAATTATAGAAAAGTACTTTGCGAAAAGAATCGGCAGTAGAACGGAATCGTGTTGACCACCGATTAGTTTTTTGCTAATATTTCTTGCGTCCTTCGACAGACTTCTTCAACTAAGAGCTCGATGGAAAGCTTATCTGTTCTTCTTTCAGATGGCATTAACATATTTTACGAAAAGTGGTAAGAAATAAAATTTTTTTTGATCAAAACTAAAATATCCTCGAAATCATTGAAAAAGAAGTACCTTATCAGACGAAAATATGCCTTATATAATAAGAGACATTTAAATTTTCTTAATTATATAAATGGGCGACATTTTATTCAGAATTAATTGTTTTTTACATGGACAAAAAATTCGTTTAATTTTTTCCCATTAATTGAAAAATTGAAAAATCATTGAAAAAGAAGTACCTTATCAGACGAAAATATGCCTTATATAATAAGAGACATTTAAATTTTCTTAATTACATAAATGGGCGGCATTTTATTCAGAATTAATTGTTTTTTACATGGTCAAAAAATTCGTTTAATTTTTCCCATTAAATACTAGATTTATAAAAAAGTACTTTGCGAAAAGAATCGGCAGAAGAGCGGGATCCTGTTGACCACCGATTAGTTTTTTGCTAATAACTCTTACATCCTTCGACCGACTTCTTCGACTAAGAGCTCGATGGAAAGCTTATCTGTTCCTCTTTCAGATGGCATTAACATATTTTACGTAAAGTCATAAGAAATAAAATTTTTTTGATCAAAACTAAAATATCCTCGAAATCATTGAAGAAGAAGTACCTTATCAGACGAAAATATGCCTTATCTAACAAGAGACATTTAAATTTTTTTAATTGCATATATGGGCGGTATTTTATTCAGAACTAGCTGACCCGGCGCGCTTTGCTACGCCCTCAAAGTATGATGAACTGTTGCATATAGCCCAGGATTGAATCTTTTAACACTCTATCACAATTAGTTCCTAAGTTTTCTTCTTGTCAGACTTAGAGATACAGGTACATAGGCGTTTAAAATTTTTATTATATGTTGCAGCAGCCACGTTCATTTATCAATTCTTGTTGGGTTCGAAGTCATCAATATTATTTCCAGATTTTGTTTTCGTAGATTAATTAAATTTAAAAAAAAAAATATTCCAGCGTTTTGAAACTCTAATTACCGTTAATGCGTTTCAGAATTCTTAATGCCTTGTAATTATGGCAAATTTCTTACTTTGCAGTGATATATAATTACCTTTACAAACATGTGATTGCAAAATTCCATCTGTTTATATTTAAGAACAACAAAACCATATTTTTGACTAATTGTTCCTTTGTTCCATTTTAGCAAAATGAAAACTACTCTCCACTTTACAGCCTTCTGGCGATTATGCTTACAGCAAAATGTTATTTTGAAGATGTTTCTCTATATGGTCGGGGCCACGCCTTTATGTTCGATTCTAATAAAATTTTGGAAAATAGTTAAAAATTAATAAAACATTTTTCTAACAAAAATCTTGTTTTGACCGATTGTTTCTTTCGCAAAGTGCCTTTTTTGACGTCTTAAACGTTTTTGTACAAAAAACTAAGGTGGTAGTTTTAAAAAACCTAATTTTTAACCGGCAGCTAAATGTAATAGCAATCCAATCATGCAGATTTTTTACATACAAACTGCCTGAAAGGATAAGATAATTTTCTGCGTTTTATTTTTTTTGAAATCGTTAAAACTGAGCTCGCAGTTGGTATTGAAGCAGACATATGGACATGACTGTGTTAACTCGTCTTGTGAAGATAATATATGCTTTATGTGGTCGGCGATATCTCCTTCTCTGCGTAGCGAACTTCATGGCATCGCAAATATATATTATTTTTGCAGGAGTATAAAAAACGCTATTCAGCCTTGCTGAAGACTATTTACTTTTCACGCTCTTTTTATGCCACGCCAGTTTTTTGGATTGAATCTGCTTTCTCTTTACTTTAATAGCCTATATACCAATTTTCATTGTTTAAGCTAATATGGAAACTTGCAATTTATTGATATTAGCTTGTGAAGTTGTAAGTCAATTAATTCAGAAAAAAAAAGTTTTCCTTTCAACGCCGTAAATTTTCTGTCTTTTCCTCTTCTTCACTTTGTATGATTCAGTGGTCCGATCTTAATGACAATTCCAGAAATTTAGTCTGCGTACGTAAAGTTACTATGTTTGTTTATGTTTTTTTCATCCCTCGATCTTTCAAAATGAAAAAGTTTTCCATTCAACGACTTAAGTTCTGTTCATTTTTCTTCTTCATTCTGTATGGGTGCTACCAGTTCTAATGGTCTGATCATTGCAGTTCCGACAAATGATTTATGGTGGTAAAGCTGTAAATTTTCAGGTCAATAGTCGGAGATTTCTCCTTCTGGGAGTTACAAACTCCGTGACAAAGTCATAATAATATTTACATACGTGAAGAGTATAAAAACACTAATATGTGTACATATGTGGCTGTATGTAAAAGATGAAGAATAAGAATAAAAACCATCTTTGAACTTCAACGAACATTTAAAAAAAAGAATTGGCCAAATTGGTCCAGGCGTTGTTGAGTTATGCGCTTACCAACACATTTTGCGATTCATTTTTATATTATAAGAAGATAGATTATTGTCTCACATTCAATAATAAGTGATCATAGGTAACTAAACACTGCACTAAACACGATATACATAGCTACGGTTTGTTTCGTGTATCAGTTGACAAAAGCAAACTCAGTAGTGAAAATCCAAAAAAGACAACACTGACATTGACAGTTTGTTGTTGTTTCAACTTTTTTTTAATTTGACATGACTTGGAATCAAATCCTTCAAGCCGTACATACCTGCATTGTTTACACATTAGTGCGTGTAATTTCCAAAGAGTATTAATTAATTTTAATACTCTCTGGCTTGTACGTTCTCTCAAAGTTTTCTTGTTCTCTTTCAATCAACAAACACATAACAATACTGACGTATAAGAAGAAGCATAGCATGTTACGTTTAATGCTTGCGACGTCGCAAGTTTGTATGGGAAAAAGAAAAGGTCTGTTTTTAGGGTTTTTCCGGCAATTATTTGAATTTTTCTCGCCGTAAAAACCATCTTTGAACTTCAACGAACATTTAAAAAAAAGAATTGGCCAAATTGGTCCAGGCGTTGTTGAGTTATGCGCTTACCAACACATTTTGCGATTCATTTTTATATTATAGATTTATAGTCTTTTACATGGACAGAATTAAAAGTTTTTTACATGGAAAAAATATTCGTTTCATTCTTTCCCATTAAATACTAGAATTATAGAAAAGTGCTTTGCGAAAAGAACCGGCAGTAGAACGGAATCGTGTTGACCACCGATTAGTTTTTTGCTAATATTTCTTGCGTCCTTCGACAGACTTCTTCAACTAAGAGCTCGATGGAAAGCTTATCTGTTCCTCTTTCAGATGGCATTAACATATTTTACGAAAAGTGGTAAGAAATAAAATTTTTTTTGATCAAAACTAAAATATCCTCGAAATCATTGAAAAAGAAGTACCTTATCAGACGAAATATGCCTTATCTAATAAGACACATTTAAATTTTTTTAATTGCATAAATGGGCGGCATTTTATTCAGAATTAATTGTTTTTTACATGGACAAAAAATTACTAGATTACTACATTAAATACTAGAATTATAGAAATGTTCTCTGCGAAAAGAATCGGCAGTAGGACGGAATCGTGTTGACAACCGATTAGTTTTTTGGTAATAACTCTTGCATACTTCGTTCGACTTCTTCGACTAAGAGCTCGATGGAAAGCTAACCTGTTCCTCTTTCAGATGGCATTAACATATTTTACGAAAAGTCATAAGAAATAAATTTTTTTTGATCAAAACTAAAATATCCTCGAAATCATTGAAGAAAAAGAACCTTATCAGACGAAAATATGCCTTATCTAATAAGACACGTTTAAATCTTTTTATTGGATCAATGGGCGGCATTTTAATCAGAATTAATAGTTTTTTACATGGACAAAAAATTCGTTTAATTTTTTTCTATTAAATACTAGAATTATAGAAAAGTACTTTGCGAAAAGAATTGGCAGTAGGACGTAATCGTGTTGACCACCGATTAGTTTTTTGCAATAACTCTGGCATCCTTCGACCGACTTCTTCGACTAAGAGCTCGATGGAAAGCTTATCTGTTCCTCTTTCAGATGGCATTAACATATTTTACGAAAAGTCGTAAGAAATAAAATTTTTTTGATCAAAACTAAAATATCCTCGAAATCATTGAAGAAGAAGTGCCTTATCAGACGAAAATATGCCTTATCTAATAAGACACATTTAAATTTTTTTAATTGCATAAATGGGAGGCATTTTATTCAGAATTAATAGTTTTTTACATGGACAAAAAATTCGTTTAATTTTTTTCTATTAAATACTAGAATTATAGAAAAGTACTTTGCGAAAAGAATTGGCAGTAGGACGTAATCGTGTTGACCACCGATTAGTTTTTTGCAATAACTCTGGCATCCTTCGACCGACTTCTTCGACTAAGAGCTCGATGGAAAGCTTATCTGTTCCTCTTTCAGATGGCATTAACATATTTTACGAAAAGTCGTAAGAAATAAAATTTTTTTGATCAAAACTAAAATATCCTCGAAATCATTGAAAAAGAAGTATCTTATCAGACGAAAATATTATCTTAGTTGAAGAAGTCTGTCGAAGGACGCAAGAAATATTAGCAAAAAACTAGTCGGTGGTCAAGACGATTCCGTCCTACTGCCGATTCTTTTCGCAGAGTAGTTTTCTATAATTCTAGTATTTAATGGAAAAAAATAAAGCGAATTTTTTGTCCTTCTAAAAAACTATTAATTCTGAATAAAATGCCGCCCATTTATTCAATTAAAAAAATTTAAATGTGTCTTATTAGATAAGGCATATTTTCGTCTGATAACGTACTTCTTTTTCAATGATTTCGAGGATATTTTAGTTTTGATCAAAAAAAATTTTAGTTCTTACCACTTTTCGTAAAATATGTAAATGCCATCTGAAAGAGGAACAGATAAGCTTTCCATCCGGCTCTTGGTCGAAGAAATCGTTCGAAGGATGCAAGAGTTATTAGCAAAAAACTAATCGGTGGTCAACACGTTTCCGTCCTACTGCCGATTCTTTTCGCAAGGTACTTTTCTATAATTCTAGTATTTAATGGGAAAAAATTAAACGAATTTTTTGTCCATGTAAAAAACTATTAAGTCTGAATAAAATGCCACCCATTTATGCAACTAAAGAAATTTAAATGTCTCTTATAAGATAAGGCATATTTTCGTCTGATAACGTACTTCTTCTTCAATGATTTCGAGGATATTTTAGTTTTGATCAAAAAAATTTTATTTCTTATAACTTTTCGTAAAATATGTTAATGCCATCTGAA
The DNA here is from genome assembly GCA_034638295.1 of Phortica okadai. Classification (NCBI taxonomy): domain Eukaryota; kingdom Metazoa; phylum Arthropoda; class Insecta; order Diptera; family Drosophilidae; genus Phortica; species Phortica okadai. The sequence continues at coordinate 23,207,844 of CM067850.1, read as the reverse complement.
AGAGGAACAAACAAGCTTTCCATCGAGCTCTTAGTCGAAGAGGTCGGTCGAAGGATGCAAGAGTTATGAGCGAAAAACTAATCGCTGGTCAACAGGATTCCGCTCTTCTGCCGATTCTTTTCGCAAAGTACTTTTTTATAATTTTAGTATTTAATGGGAAAAAATTAAACGAATTTTTTGTCCATGTAAAAAACTATTAATTCTGAATAAAATGCCGCCCATTTATGCAATTAAAAAAATTTAAATGTCTCTTATTAGATAAGGCATATTTTCGTCTGATAAGGTACTTCCTCTACAATGATTTCGAGGATATTTTAGTTTTGATCCAAAAAATTTTATTTCTTATGACTTTTCGGTAAATATGTTAATGCCATAGAAAGAGGAACAGATAAGCTTTCCATCGAGCTCTTAGTCGAAGAGGTCGGTCGAAGGATGCAAGAGTTATTAGCGAAAAACTAATCGGTGGTCAACAGGATTCCGCTCTTCTGCCGATTCTTTTGGCAAAGTACTTTTTTATAATTTTAGTATTTAATGGGAAAAAATTAAACGAATTTTTTGTCCATGTAAAAAACTATTAATTCTGAATAAAATGCCGCCCATTTATGCAATTAAAAAAATTTAAATGTCTCTTGTTAGATAAGGCATATTTTCGTCTGATAACGTACTTCTTTTTCAATGATTTCGAGGATATTTTAGTTTTGATCAAAAAAAATTTTATTTCTTACCACTTTTCGTAAAATATGTTAATGCCATCTGAAAGAGGAACAAACAAGCTTTCCATCGAGCTCTTAGTCGAAGAGGTCGGTCGAAGGATGCAAGAGTTATTAGCGAAAAACTAATCGGTGGCCATCTGAAATTCTTTTGGCAAAGTACTTTTTTATAATTTTAGTATTTAATGGGAAAAAATTAAACGAATTTTTTGTCCATGTAAAAAACTATTAATTCTGAATAAAATGCCGCCCATTTATGCAATTAAAAAAATTTAAATGTCTCCTATTAGATAAGGCATATTTTCGTCTGATAAGGTACTTCTTCTACAATGATTTCGAGGATACTTTAGTTTTGATCCAAAAAATTTTATTTCTTATGACTTTTCGGTAAATATGTTAATGCCATAGAAAGAGGAACAGATAAGCTTTCCATCGAGCTCTTAGTCAAAGAAGTCTGTCGAAGGACGCAAGAAATATTAGCAAAAAACTAATCGGTGGTCAACACGATTCCGTCCTACTGCCGATTCTTTTCGCAGAGTTGTTTTCTATAATTCTAGTATTTAATGGAAAAAAATTAAGCGAATTTTTTGTCCATCTAAAAAACTATTAATTCTGAATAAAATACCGCCCATTTATGCAATTAAAACCAGTAAGAACGCTATAGTCGAGTATACTCGACAATATAATACCCTACACACACAGAAGGTGGTGCAACACCCTAAATCTACAAAAAAAATGTTGATTTGACATCGCCCGATCGAATAGTGTTCAAAATATCAAGTAAATTGGTCAAAAAAAGTGGAATTTACAAAAAATTTGGGTTTGTTGGTCATTGAGGGGTAACTTTCGAACAGGGGGGGAATTTTGTGGTATGCAGTTTTAAAGATATATATTTACTGAGCTTGTATACAAAATTTCATGTTCATATCTGTATTAGTTTTGGAGATATTGCTTTTTAGAGAAAACAACTGCGGGAGGGGAAATCAAGGGGAGAGGGAAACATTGTGGTATGCAGTTTTGTAGAGCTATTCATGTTGAGTCTACATACCGACTTTCATGTTTCTATCTCTTCGCGTGTTCGAGTTACAACGTTTTAAAAAAGTGGGTGGTGCTGGTTGGGCGGGAAGGAGTGGGCGTGGCACAAAACCGTTTAAACTTGATGTAGTGCCAAGCATCACGAGTATACCCTCCAAATTTCAAGTCTCTAGCTTTTACAGTTTCCGAGAACCATTGGTGAATACAGACGGACGGACGGACGGACAGACGGACAGGGCTCAATCGATTTCTCTTGTCATCCTGATCAAGAATATATACACTTTATGGGGTCCCCCTCCCCTCCTTCAGTGCGTTACATACATTTCGTTCAAACAAACTTAATATACCCTGACACACTGTATGTGCAGGGTATAAAAATGTAAATGTCTCTTATAAGATAACGCATATTTTCATCTGATAAGGTACTTCTTCTACAATGATTTCGAGGATATTTTAGTTTTGATCCAAAAAATTTTATTTCTTATGACTTTTCGGTAAATATGTTAATGCCATAGAAAGAGGAACAGATAAGCTTTCCATCGAGCTCTTAGTCAAAGAAGTCTGTCGAAGGACGCAAGAAATATTAGCAAAAAACTAATCGGTGGTCAACACGATTCCGTCCTACTGCCGATTCTTTTCGCAGAGTAGTTTTCTATAATTCTAGTATTTAATGGAAAATAATTAAGCGAATTTTTTGTCCATCTAAAAAACTATTAATTCTGAATAAAATGCCGCCCATATATGCAATTAAAAAAATTTAAATGTCTCTTGTTAGATAAGGCATATTTCGTCTGATAAGGTACTTCTTTTTCAATGATTTCGAGGATATTTTAGTTTTGATCAAAAAAAATTTTATTTCTTACCACTTTTCGTAAAATATGTTAATGCCATCTGAAAGAGGAACAGATAAGCTTTCCATCGAGCTCTTAGTTGAAGAAGTCTGTCGAAGGACGCAAGAAATATTAGCAAAAAACTAATCGGTGGTCAACACGATTCCGTTCTACTGCCGATTCTTTTCGCAAAGTACTTTTCTATAATTCTAGTATTTAATGGGAAAAAACGAAACGAACATTTTTTCCATGTAAAAAACTTTTAATTCTGTCCATGTAAAAGACTATTAATTCTGAATAAAATACCGCCCATTTATGCAATTAAAACCAGTAAGAACGCTATAGTCGAGTATACTCGACAATATAATACCCTACACACACAGAAGGTGGTGCAACACCCTAAATCTACAAAAAAAATGTTGATTTGACATCGCCCGATCGAATAGTGTTCAAAATATCAAGTAAATTGGTCAAAAAAAGTGGAATTTACAAAAAATTTGGGTTTGTTGGTCATTGAGGGGTAACTTTCGAACAGGGGGGGAATTTTGTGGTATGCAGTTTTAAAGATATATATTTACTGAGCTTGTATACAAAATTTCATGTTCATATCTGTATTAGTTTTGGAGATATTGCTTTTTAGAGAAAACAACTGCGGGAGGGGAAATCAAGGGGAGAGGGAAACATTGTGGTATGCAGTTTTGTAGAGCTATTCATGCTGAGTCTACATACCGACTTTCATGTTTCTATCTCTTCGCGTGTTCGAGTTACAACGTTTTAAAAAAGTGGGTGGTGCTGGTTGGGCGGGAAGGAGTGGGCGTGGCACAAAACCGTTTAAACTTGATGTAGTGCCAAGCATCACGAGTCTACCCTCCAAATTTCAAGTCTCTAGCTTTTACAGTTTCCGAGAACCATTGGTGAATACAGACGGACGGACGGACGGACGGACAGGGCTTAATCGATTTCTCTTGTCATCCTGATCAAGAATATATATACTTTATGGGGTCCCCCTCCCCTCCTTCTGTGCGTTACATACATTTCGTTCAAACAAACTTAATATACCCTGACACACTGTATGTGCAGGGTATAAAAATGTAAATGTCTCTTATAAAATAACGCATATTTTCATCTGATAAGGTACTTCTTCTACAATGATTTCGAGGATATTTTAGTTTTGATCCAAACAATTTTATTTCTTATGACTTTTCGTAAAATATGTTAATGACATAGAAAGAGGAACAGATAAGCTTTCCATCGAGCTCTTAGTCGAAGAAGTCGAACGAAGTATGCAAGAGTTATTACCAAAAAACTAATCGGTGGTCAACACGATTCCGTCCTACTGCCGATTCTTTTCGCAGAGTAGTTTTCTATAATTCTAGTATTTAATGGAAAAAAATTAAGCGAATTTTTTGTCCATCTAAAAAACTATTAATTCTGAATAAAATGCCGCCCATATATGCAATTAAAAAAATTTAAATGTCTCTTGTTAGATAAGGCATATTTTCGTCTGATAAGGTACTTCTTCTACAATGATTTCGAGGATATTTTAGTTTTGATCCAAACAATTTTATTTCTTATGACTTTTCGTAAAATATGTTAATGCCATAGAAAGAGGAACAGATAAGCTTTCCATCGAGCTCTTAGTCGAAGAAGTCGAACGAAGTATGCAAGAGTTATTACCAAAAAACTAATCGGTGGTCAACACGATTCCGTCCTACTGACGATTCTTTTCGCAGAGTAGTTTTCTATAATTCTAGTATTTAATGGAAAAAAATTAAGCGAATTTTTTGTCCATCTAAAAAACTATTAATTCTGAATAAAATGCCGCCCATTTATGCAATTAAAAAAATTTAAATGTCTCTTGTTAGATAAGGCATATTTTCGTCTGATAAGGTACTTCTTTTTCAACGATTTCGAGGATATTTTAGTTTTGATCAAAAAAAATTTTATTTCTTACCACTTTTCGTAAAATATGTTAATGCCATCTGAAAGAGGAACAGATAAGCTTTCCATCCGGCTTTTGGTCGAAGAAATCGGTCGAAGGATGCAAGAGTTATTAGCAAAAAACTAATCGGTGGTCAACACGTTTCCGTCCTACTGCCGATTCTTTTCGCAAGGTACTTTTCTATAATTCTAGTATTTAATGGGAAAAAATTAAACGAATTTTTTGTCCATGTAAAAAACTATTAATTCTGAATAAAATGCCGCCCATTTATGCAATTAAAAAAATTTAAATGTCTCTTATAAGATAAGGCATATTTTCGTCTGATAACGTACTTCTTCTTCAATGATTTCGAGGATATTTTAGTTTTGATCCAAGAAATTTTATTTCTTATGACTTTTCGTAAAATATGTTAATGCCATAGAAAGAGGAACAGATAAGCTTTCCATCGAGCTCTTAGTCGAAGAAGTCGTACGAAGTATGCAAGAGTTATTACCAAAAAACTAATCGGTGGTCAACACGATTCCGTCCTACTGCCGATTCTTTTCGCAGAGAACTTTTCTATAATTCTAGTATTTAATGGAAAAAAAATTAAGCGAATTTTTTGTCCATGTAAAAAACTATTAATTCTGAATAAAATGCCGCCCATTTATGCAATTAAAAAAATTTAAATGTCTCTTGTTAGATAAGGTATATTTTCGTCTGATAAGGTACTTCTTTTTCAATGATTTCGAGTATATTTTAGTTTTGATCAAAAAAAAAATTTATTTCTTACCACTTTTCGTAAAATATGTTAATGCCATCTGAAAGAGGAACAGATAAGCTTTCCATCCGGCTCTTAGTTGAAGAAATCGGTCGAAAGATGCAAGAGTTATTAACAAAAAACTAATCGGTGGTCAACACGTTTCCGTCCTACTGCCTATTCTTTTCGCAAGGTACTTTTCTATAATTCTAGTATTTAATGGGAAAAAATTAAACGAATTTTTTGTCCATGTAAAAAACTATTAATTCTGAATAAAAAGCCGCCCATTTATGCAATTAAAAAAATTTAAATGTCTCTTATTAGATAAGGCATATTTTCGTCTGATAAGGTACTTCTTCTACAATGATTTCGAGGATATTTTAGTTTTGATCCAAAAAATTTTATTTCTTATGACTTTTCGTAAAATATGTTAATGCCATCTGAAAGAGGAACAGACAAGCTTTCCATCGAGCTCTTAGTCGAAGAAGTCGTACGAAGTATGCAAGAGTTATTACCAAAAAACTAATCGGTGGTCAACACGATTCCGTCCTACTGCCGATTCTTTTCGCAGAGAACTTTTCTATAATTCTAGTATTTAATGGAAAAAAAATTAAGCGAATTTTTTGTCCATGTAAAAAACTATTAATTCTGAATAAAATGCCGCCCATTTATGCAATTAAAAAAATTTAAATGTCTCTTGTTAGATAAGGTATATTGTCGTCTGATAAGGTACTTCTTTTTCAATGATTTCGAGTATATTTTAGTTTTGATCAAAAAAAAATTTATTTCTTACCACTTTTCGTAAAATATGTTAATGCCATAGAAAGAGGAACAGATAAGCTTTCCATCGAGCTCTTAGTCGAAGAAGTCGTACGAAGTATGCAAGAGTTATTACCAAAAAACTAATCGGTGGTCAACACGATTCCGTCCTACTGCCGATTCTTTTCGCAGAGAACTTTTCTATAATTCTAGTATTTAATGGAAAAAAAATTAAGCGAATTTTTTGTCCATGTAAAAAACTATTAATTCTGAATAAAATGCCGCCCATTTATGCAATTAAAAAAATTTAAATGTCTCTTGTTAGATAAGGTATATTTTCGTCTGATAAGGTACTTCTTTTTCAATGATTTCGAGTATATTTTAGTTTTGATCAAAAAAAAAAAATTTATTTTTTACCACTTTTCGTAAAATATGTTAATGCCATCTGAAAGAGGAACAGATAAGCTTTCCATCCGGCTCTTAGTTGAAGAAATCGGTCGAAAGATGCAAGAGTTATTAACAAAAAACTAATCGGTGGTCAACACGTTTCCGTCCTACTGCCGATTCTTTTCGCAAGGTACTTTTCTATAATTCTAGTATTTAATGGGAAAAAATTAAACGAATTTTTTGTCTAAGTAAAATACTATTAATTCTGAATAAAATGCCGCCCATTTATGCAATTAAAAAAATTTAAATGTCTCTTATTAGATAAGGCATATTTTCGTCTGATAAGGTACTTCTTCTTCAATGATTTCGAGGATATTTTAGTTTTGATCAAAAAAATTTTATTTTTTATGACTTTACGTAAAATATGTTAATGCCATCTGAAAGAGGAACAGATAAGCTTTTCATCAAGCTTTAAGTCGAAGAAGTCGGTCGAAGTATGCAAGAGTTATTAGCAAAAAACTAATCGGTGGTCAACAGGATTCCGCTCTTCTGCGGATTCTTTTCGCAAAGTACGTTTTTATAAATCTAGTATTTAATGGGAAAAAATTAAACGAATTTTTTGTCCATGTAAAAAACTATTAATTCTGAATAAAATGCCGCCCATTTATGCAATTAAAAAAATTTAAATGTCTCTTATTAGATAAGGCATATTTTCGTCTGATAAGGTACTTCTTCTACAATGATTTCGAGGATATTTTAGTTTTGATCCAAAAAATTTTATTTCTTATGACTTTTCGTAAAATATGTTAATGCCATCTGAAAGAGGAACAGACAAGCTTTCCATCGAGCTCTTAGTCGAAGAAGTCGTACGAAGTATGCAAGAGTTATTACCAAAAAACTAATCGGTGGTCAACACGATTCCGTCCTACTGCCGATTCTTTTCGCAGAGAATTTTCTATAATTCTAGTATTTAATGGAAAAAAAATTAAGCGAGCTCTTGGTTAAAGAAGTCTGTCGAAGGACGCAAGAAATATTAGCAAAAAACTAATCGGTAGTCAACAGGATTCCGCTCTTCTGCCGATTCTTTTCGCAAAGTACTTTTTTTTAATTTTAGTATTTAATGGGAAAAAATTAAACGAATTTTTTGTCCATGTAAAAAACTATTAATTCTGAATAAAATGCCGCCCATTTATGCAATTAAAAAAATTTAAATGTCTCTTATTAGATAAGGCATATTTTCGTCTGATAAGGTACTTCTTCTACAATGATTTCGATGATATTTTAGTTTTGATCCAAAAAATTTTATTTCTTATGACTTTTCGTAATATATGTTAATGCCATAGAAAGAGGAACAGATAAGCTTTCCATCGAGCTCTTAGTCGAAGAAGTCGAACGAAGTATGCAAGAGTTATTAGCAAAAAACTAATCGGTGGTCAACACGATTCCGTCCTACTGCCGATTCTTTTCGCAGAGTAGTTTTCTATAATTCTATTATTTAATGGAAAAAAATTAAGCGAATTTTTTGTCCATCTAAAAAACTATTAATTCTGAATAAAATGCTGCCCATTTATGCAATTAAAAAAATTTAAATGTCTCTTGTTAGATAAGGCATATTTTCGTCTGATAAGGTACTTCTTTTTCAATGATTTCGAGGATATTTTAGTTTTGATCAAAAAAAATTTTATTTCTTACCGCTTTTCGTAAAATATGTTAATGCCATGTGAAAGAGGAACAGATAAGCTTTCCATCGAGCTCTTAGTTGAAGAAGTCTGTCGAAGGACGCAAGAAATATTAGCAAAAAACTAATCGGTGGTCAACACGATTCCGTCCTACTGCCGATTCTTTTCGCAGAGTAGTTTTCTATAATTCTAGTATTTAATGGAAAAAAATTAAGCGAATTTTTTGTCCATCTAAAAAACTATTAATTCTTAACAAAATGCCGCCCATTTATGCAATTAAAAAAATTTAAATGTCTCTTGTTAGATAAGGCATATTTCGTCTGATAAGGTACTTCTTTTTCAATGATTTCGATGATATTTTAGTTTTGATCAAAAAAAATTTTATTTCTTACCACTTTTCGTAAAATATGTTAATGCCATCTGAAAAAGGAACAGATAAGCTTTCCATCGAGCTTTTAGTTGAAGAAGTCTGTCGAAGGCCGCAAGAAATATTAGCAAAAAACTAATCGGTGGTCAACACGATTCCGTTCTACTGCCGATTCTTTTCGCAAAGTACTTTTCTATAATTCTAGTATTTAATGGGAAAAAATGAAACGAACATTTTTTCCATGGAAAAAACTTTTAATTCTGTCCATGTAAAAGACTATTATTTCTGAATAAAATACCGCCCATTTATGCAATTAAAAAAATTTAAATGTCTCTTGTTAGATAAGGCATATTTTCGTCTGATAAGGTACTTCTTTTTCAATGATTTCGAGGATATTTCAGTTTTGATCAAAAAAAATTTTATTTCTTACCACTTTTCGTAAAATATGTTAATGCCATCTGAAAGAGGAACAGATAAGCTATCCATCCGGCACTTGGTCGAAGAAATCGGTCGAAGGATGCAAGAGTTATTAGCAAAAAACTAATCGGTGGTCAACACGTTTCCGTCCTACTGCCGATTCTTTTCGCAAGGTACTTTTCTATAATTTTTGTATTTAATGGCAAAAAATTAAACGAATTTTTTCTCCATGTAAAAAACTATTAATTCTGAATAAAATGCCGCCCATTTATGCAATTAAAAAAATTTAAAAGTCTCTTATTACATAAGGCATATTTTCGTCTGATAAGGTACTTCTTCTACATTGATTTCGAGGATATTTTAGTTTTGATCCAAAAAATTTTATTTCTTATGACTTTTCGTAAAATATGTTAATGCCATAGAAAGAGGAACAGATAAGCTTTCCATCGAGCTCTTAGTCGAAGAAGTCGAACGAAGTATGCAAGAGTTATTACCAAAAAACTAATCGGTGGTCAACACGATTCCGTCCTACTGCCGATTCTTTTCGCAGAGAACTTTTCTATAATTGTAGTATTTAATGGAAAAAAATTAAGCGAATTTTTTGTCCATGTAAAAAACTATTAATTCTGAATAAAATGCCGCCCATTTATGCAATTAAAGAAATTTAAATGTCTCTTGTTAGATAAGGTATATTTTCGTCTGATAAGGTACTTCTTTTTCAATGATTTCGAGTATATTTTAGTTTTGATCAAAAAAAAATGTATTTCTGACCACTTTTCGTAAAATATGTTAATGCCATCTGAAAGAGGAACAGATAAGCTTTCCATCCGGCTCTTAGTCGAAGAAATTGGTCGAAAGATGCAAGAGTTATTAGCAAAAAACTAATCGGTGGTCAACACGTTTCCGTCCTACTGCCGATTCTTTTCGCAAGGTACTTTTCTATAATTCTAGTATTTAATGGGAAAAAATTAAACGAATTTTCTACTGCCGATTCTTTTCGCAAAGTACTTTTCTATAATTCTAGTATTTAATGGGAAAAAATGAAACGAACATTTTTTCCATGTAAAAAACTTTTAATTCTGTCCATGTAAAAGACTATTAATTCTGAATCAAATACTGCCCATTTATGCAATTAAAAAAATGTAAATGTCTCTTATAAGATAAGGCATATTTTCATCTGATAAGGTACTTCTTCTTCAATGATTTCGACGATAATTTAGTTTTGATCAAAAAAATTGAATTTCTTACGTTTTTTCGTAAAATATGTTAATGCCATCTGAAAGAGGAACAGATAAGCTTTCCATCGAGGTCTTAGTCGAAGAAATCGGTTGAAGGATGCAAGAGTTATTAGCGAAAAACTAATCGGTGGTCAACAGGATTCCGCTCTTCTGCCGATTTTTTTCGCAAAGTACTTTTTTATAATTTTAGTATTTAATGGCAAAAAATTAAACGAATTTTTTGTCCATGTAAAAAACTATTAATTCTGAATAAAATGCCGCCCATTTATGCAATTAAAAAAATTTAAATGTCTCTTATTAGATAAGGCATATTTTCGTCTGATAAGGTACTTCTTCTACATTGATTTCGAGGATATTTTAGTTTTGATCCAAAAAATTTTATTTCTTATGACTTTTCGTAAAATATGTTAATGCCATCTGAAAGAAGAACAGATAAGCTTTCCATCGAGCTCTTAGTCGAAGAAGTCGAACGAAGTATGCAAGAGTTATTACCAAAAAACTAATCGGTGGTCAACACGATTCCGTCCTACTGCCGATTCTTTTCGCAGAGTAGTTTTCTATAATTCTAGTATTTAATGGAAAAAAATTAAGCGAATTTTTTGTCCATCTAAAAAACTATTAATTCTGAATAAAATGCCGCCCATTTATGCAATTAAAAAAATTTAAATGTCTCTTGTTATATAAGGCATATTTTCGTCTGATAAGGTACTTCTTTTTCAACGATTTCGAGGATATTTTAGTTTTGATCAAAAAAAATTTTAGTTCTTACCACTTTTCGTAAAATATGTTAATGCCATCTGAAAGAGGAACAGATAAGCTTTCCATCCGGTTCTTGGTCGAAGAAATCGGTCGAAGGATGCAAGAGTTATTAGCGAAAAACTAATCGGTGGTCAACACGTTTCCGTCCTACTGCCGATTCTTTTCGCAAGGTACTTTTCTATAATTCTAGTATTTAATGGGAAAAAATTAAACGAATTTTTTGTCCATGTAAAAAACTATTAATTCTGAATAAAATGCCGCCCATTTATGCAACTAAAAAAATTTAAATGTCTCTTATAAGATAAGGCATATTTTCGTCTGATAACGTACTTCTTCTTCAATGATTTCGAGGATATGTTAGTTTTGATCCAAAAAATTTTATTTCTTATGACTTTTCGTAAAATATGTTAATGCCATAGAAAGAGGAACAGATAAGCTTTCCATCGAGCTCTTAGTCGAAGAAGTCGAACGAAGTATGCAAGAGTTATTACCAAAAAACTAATCGGTGGTCAACACGATTCCGTCTTACTGCCGATTCTTTTCGCAGAGAACTTTTCTATAATTCTAGTATTTAATGGAAAAAAATTAAGCGAATTTTTTGTCCATGTAAAAAACTATTAATTCTGAATAAAATGCCGCCCATTTATGCAATTAAAAAAATTTAAATGTCTCTTGTTACATAAGGTATATTTTCGTCTGATAAGGTACTTCTTTTTCAATGATTTCGAGTATATTTTAGTTTTGATCAAAAAAAAATTTATTTCTGACCACTTTTCGTAAAATATGTTAATGCCATCTGAAAGAGGAACAGATAAGCTTTCCATCCGGCTCTTAGTCGAAGAAATCGGTCGAAAGATGCAAGAGATATTAGCAAAAAACTAATCGGTGGTCAACACGTTTCCGTCCTACTGCCGATTCTTCTCGCAAGGTACTTTTCTATAATTCTAATATTTAATGGAAAAAAATTAAACGAACATTTTTTCCATGTAAAAAACTTTTAATTCTGTTCATGTAAAAGACTATTAATTCTGAATAAAATACCGCCCATTTATGCAATTAAAAAAATGTAAATGTTTCTTATAAGATAAGGCATATTTTCATCTGATAAGGTACTTCTTCTTCAATGATTTCGACGATATTTTAGTTTTGATCAAAAAAATTGTATTTTTTACGACTTTTCTTAAAATACGTTAATGCCATCTGAAAGAGGAACAGATAAGCTTTCCATCCGGCTCTTGGTCGAAGAAATCGGTCGAAGGATGCAAGAGTTATTAGCAAAAAACTAATCGGTGGTCAACACGTTTCCGTCCTACTGCCGATTCTTTTCGCAAGGTACTTTTCTATAATTCTAGTATTTAATGGGAAAAAATTAAACGAATTTTTTGTCCATGTAAAAAACTATTAATTCTGAATAAAATGCCGCCCATTTATGCAATTAAAAAATTTTAAATGTCTCTTATTAGATAAAGCATATTTTTGTCTGATAAGGTACTTCTTCTTCAATGATTTCGAGGATATTTTAGTTTTGATCAAAAAAATTTTATTTCTTATGACTTTTCGTAAAATATGTTAATGCCATCTAAAAGAGGAACAAACAAACTTTCCATCGAGCTCTTAGTCGAAGAGGTCGGTCGAAGGATGCAAGAGTTATTAGCGAAAAACTAATCGGTGGTCAACAGGATTCCGCTCTTCTGCCGATTCTTTTCGCAAAGTACTTTTTTATAATTTTAGTATTTAATGGGAAAAAATTAAACGAATTTTTTGTCCATGTAAAAAACTATTAATTCTGAATAAAATGCCGCCCATTTATGCAATTAAAAAAATTTAAATGTCTCTTATAAGATAAGGCATATTTTCGTCTGATAAGGTACTTCTTCTACAATGATTTCGAGGATATTTTAGTTTTGATCCAAAAAATTTTATTTCTTATGACTTTTCGTAAAATATGTTAATGCCATAGAAAGAGGAACAGATAAGCTTTCCATCGAGCTCTTAGTCGAAGAAGTCGAACGAAGTATGCAAGAGTTATTACCAAAAAACTAATCGGTGGTCAACACGATTCCGTCCTACTGCCGATTCTTTTCGCAGAGTAGTTTTCTATAATTCTAGTATTTAATGGGAAAAAATTAAACGAATTTTTTGTCCATGTAAAAAACTATTAATTCTGAATAAAATGCCGCCCATTTATGCAATTAAAAAATTTTAAATGTCTCTTATTAGATAAAGCATATTTTTGTCTGATAAGGTACTTCTTCTACAATGATTTCGAGGATATTTTAGTTTTGATCAAAAAAAATGTTATTTCTGACCACTTTTCGTAAAATATGTTAATGCCATCTGAAAGAGGAACAGATAAGCTTTCCATCCGGCTCTTGATCGAAGAAATCGGTCGAAGGATGCAAGAGTTATTAGCAAAAAACTAATCGGTGTTCAACACGTTTCCGTCCTACTGCCGATTCTTTTCGCAAGGTACTTTTCTATAATTCTAGTATTTAATGGGAAAAAACTAAACGAATTTTTTGTCCATGTAAAAAACTATTAATTCTGAATAAAACGCCGCCCATTTATGCAACTAAAAAAATTTAAATGTCTCTTATAAGATAAGGCATATTTTCGTCTGATAACGTACTTCTTCTTCAATGATTTCGAGGATATTTTAGTTTTGATCAAAAAAATTTTATTTCTGATGACGTTTCGTAAAATATGTTAATGCCATCTGCAAGAGGAACAGACAAGCTTTCCATCGAGCTCTTAGTCGAAGAGGTCGGTCGAAGGATGCAAGAGTTATTAGCGAAAAATTAATCGGTGGTCAACAGGATTCCGCTCTTCTGCCGATTCTTTTCGCAAAGTACTTTTTTATAATTTTAGTATTTAATGGGAAAAAATTAAACGAATTTTTTGTCCATGTAAAAAACTATTAATTCTGATTAAAATGCCGCCCATTTATGCAATTAAGAAAATTTAAATGTCTCTTATTAGATAAGGCATATTTTCGTCTGATAAGGTACTTCTTTTTCAATGATTTCGAGTATATTTTAGTTTTGATCAAAAAAAAATTTATTTCTTACCATTTTTCGTAAAATATGTTAATGCCATCTGAAAGAGGAACAGATAAGCTATCCATCCGGCTCTTAATCGAAGAAATCGGTCGAAGGATGCAAGAGTTATTAGCAAAAAACTAATCGGTGGTCAACACGTTTCCGTCCTACTGCCGATTCTTTTCGCAAGGTACTTTTCTATAATTTTAGTATTTAATGGCAAAAAATTAAACGAATTTTTTCTCCATGTAAAAAACTATTAATTCTTAATAAAATGCCGCCCATTTATGCAATTAAAAAAATTTAAATGTCTCTTATTACATAAGGCATATTTTCGTCTGATAAGGTACTTCTTCTACATTGATTTCGAGGATATTTTAGTTTTGATCCAAAAAATTTTATTTTTTATGACTTTTCGTAAAATATGTTAATGCCATCTGAAAGAGGAACAGACAAGCTCTCCATCGAGTTCTTAGTCGAAGAAGTCGAACGAAGTATGCAAGAGTTATTACCAAAAAACTAATCGGTGGTCAACACGATTCCGTCCTACTGCCGATTCTTTTCGCAGAGTAGTTTTCTATAATTCTAGTATTTAATGGAAAAAAATTAAGCGAATTTTTTGTCCATCTAAAAAACTATTAATTCTGAATAAAATGCCGCCCATTTATGCAATTAAAAAAATTTAAATGTCTCTTGTTAGATAAGGCATAGTTTCGTCTGATAAGGTACTTCTTTTTCAACGATTTCGAGGATATTTTAGTTTTGATCAAAAAAAATTTTATTTCTGACCACTTTTCGTAAAATATGTTAATGCCATCTGAAAGAGGAACAGATAAGCTTTCCATCCGGCTCTTTATCGAAGAAATCGGTCGAAGGATGCAAGAGTTATTAGCAAAAAACTAATCGGTGTTCAACACGTTTCCGTCCTACTGCCGATTCTTTTCGCAAGGTACTTTTCTATAATTCTAGTATTTAATGGGAAAAAACTAAACGAATTTTTTGTCCATGTAAAAAACTATTAATTCTGAATAAAACGCCGCCCATTTATGCAACTAAAAAAATTTAAATGTCTCTTATAAGATAAGGCATATTTTCGTCTGATAACGTACTTCTTCTTCAATGATTTCGAGGATATTTTAGTTTTGATCCAAAAAATTTTATTTCTTATGACTTTTCGTAAAATATGTTAATGCCATAGAAAGAGGAACAGATAAGCATTCCATCGAGCTCTTAGTCGAAGAAGTCGAACGAAGTATGCAAGAGTTATTACCAAAAAACTAATCGGTGGTCAACACGATTCCGTCCTACTGCCGATTCTTTTCGCAGAGAACTTTTCTATAATTCTAGTATTTAATGGAAAAAAATTAAGCGAATTTTTTGTCCATGTAAAAAACTATTAATTCTGAATAAAATGCCGCCCATTTATGCAATTAAAAAAAGTTAAATGTCTCTTGTTAGATAAGGCATAGTTTCGTCTGATAAGGTACTTCTTTTTCAACGATTGCGAGGATATTTTAGTTTTGATCAAAAAAAATTTTATTTCTGACCACTTTTCGTAAAATATGTTAATGCCATCTGAAAGAGGAACAGATAAGCTTTCCATCCGGCTCTTTATCGAAGAAATCGGTCGAAGGATGCAAGAGTTATTAGCAAAAAACTAATCGGTGTTCAACACGTTTCCGTCCTACTGCCGATTCTTTTCGCAAGGTACTTTTCTATAATTCTAGTATTTAATGGGAAAAAACTAAACGAATTTTTTGTCCATGTAAAAAACTATTAATTCTGAATAAAACGCCGCCCATTTATGCAACTAAAAAAATTTAAATGTCTCTTATAAGATAAGGCATATTTTCGTCTGATAACGTACTTCTTCTTCAATGATTTCGAGGATATTTTAGTTTTGATCCAAAAAATTTTATTTCTTATGACTTTTCGTAAAATATGTTAATGCCATAGAAAGAGGAACAGATAAGCTTTCCATCGAGCTCTTAGTCGAAGAAGTCGAACGAAGTATGCAAGAGTTATTACCAAAAAACTAATCGGTGGTCAACACGTTTCCGTCCTACTGCCGATATTTTTCGCAAGGTACTTTTCTATAATTCTAGTATTTAATGGGAAAAAACTAAACGAATTTTTTGTCCATGTAAAAAACTATTAATTCTGAATAAAATGCCGCCCATTTATGCAATTAAAAAAATTTAAATGTCTCTTGTTAGATAAGGTATATTTTCGTCTGATAAGGTACTTCTTTTTCAATGATTTCGAGGATATTTTAGTTTTGATCAAAAAAATTTTATTTCTGATGACGTTTCGTAAAATATGTTAATGCCATCTGAAAGAGGAACAGACAAGCTTTCCATCGAGCTCTTAGTCGAAGAGGTCGGTCGAAGGATGCAAGAGTTATTAGCGAAAAATTAATCGGTGGTCAACAGGATTCCGCTCTTCTGCCGATTCTTTTCGCAAAGTACTTTTTTATAATTTTAGTATTTAATGGGAAAAAATTAAACGAATTTTTTGTCCATGTAAAAAACTATTAATTCTGAATAAAATGCCGCCCATTTATGCAATTAAGAAAATTTAAATGTCTCTTATTAGATAAGGCATATTTTCGTCTGATAAGGTACTTCTTTTTCAATGATTTCGAGTATATTTTAGTTTTGATCAAAAAAAAATTTATTTCTTACCATTTTTCGTAAAATATGTTAATGCCATCTGAAAGAGGAACAGATAAGCTATCCATCCGGCTCTTGGTCGAAGAAATCGGTCGAAGGATGCAAGAGTTATTAGCAAAAAACTAATCGGTGGTCAAAACGTTTCCGTCCTACTGCCGATTCTTTTCGCAAGGTACTTTTCTATAATTTTAGTATTTAATGGCAAAAAATTAAACGAATTTTTTCTCCATGTAAAAAACTATTAATTCTGAATAAAATGCCGCCCATTTATGCAATTAAAAAAATTTAAATGTCTCTTATTACATAAGGCATATTTTCGTCTGATAAGGTACTTCTTCTACATTGATTTCGAGGATATTTTAGTTTTGATCCAAAAAATTTTATTTTTTATGACTTTTCGTAAAATATGTTAATGCCATCTGAAAGAGGAACAGACAAGCTCTCCATCGAGTTCTTAGTCGAAGAAGTCGAACGAAGTATGCAAGAGTTATTACCAAAAAACTAATCGGTGGTCAACACGATTCCGTCCTACTGCCGATTCTTTTCGCAGAGTAGTTTTCTATAATTCTAGTATTTAATGGAAAAAAATTAAGCGAATTTTTTGTCCATCTAAAAAACTATTAATTCTGAATAAAATGCCGCCCATTTATGCAATTAAAAAAATTTAAATGTCTCTTGTTAGATAAGGCATAGTTTCGTCTGATAAGGTACTTCTTTTTCAACGATTTCGAGGATATTTTAGTTTTGATCAAAAAAAATTTTATTTCTGACCACTTTTCGTAAAATATGTTAATGCCATCTGAAAGAGGAACAGATAAGCTTTCCATCCGGCTCTTTATCGAAGAAATCGGTCGAAGGATGCAAGAGTTATTAGCAAAAAACTAATCGGTGTTCAACACGTTTCCGTCCTACTGCCGATTCTTTTCGCAAGGTACTTTTCTATAATTCTAGTATTTAATGGGAAAAAACTAAACGAATTTTTTGTCCATGTAAAAAACTATTAATTCTGAATAAAACGCCGCCCATTTATGCAACTAAAAAAATTTAAATGTCTCTTATAAGATAAGGCATATTTTCGTCTGATAACGTACTTCTTCTTCAATGATTTCGAGGATATTTTAGTTTTGATCCAAAAAATTTTATTTCTTATGACTTTTCGTAAAATATGTTAATGCCATAGAAAGAGGAACAGATAAGCTTTCCATCGAGCTCTTAGTCGAAGAAGTCGAACGAAGTATGCAAGAGTTATTACCAAAAAACTAATCGGTGGTCAACACGATTCCGTCCTACTGCCGATTCTTTTCGCAGAGAACTTTTCTATAATTCTAGTATTTAATGGAAAAAAATTAAGCGAATTTTTTGTCCATCTAAAAAACTATTAATTCTGAATAAAATGCCGCCCATTTATGCAATTAAAAAAAGTTAAATGTCTCTTGTTAGATAAGGCATAGTTTCGTCTGATAAGGTACTTCTTTTTCAACGATTTCGAGGATATTTTAGTTTTGATCAAAAAAAATTTTATTTCTGACCACTTTTCGTAAAATATGTTAATGCCATCTGAAAGAGGCACAGATAAGCTTTCCATCCGGCTCTTTATCGAAGAAATCGGTCGAAGGATGCAAGATTTATTAGCAAAAAACTAATCGGTGTTCAACACGTTTCCGTCCTACTGCCGATTCTTTTCGCAAGGTACTTTTCTATAATTCTAGTATTTAATGGGAAAAAACTAAACGAATTTTTTGTCCATGTAAAAAACTATTAATTCTGAATAAAACGCCGCCCATTTATGCAACTAAAAAAATTTAAATGTCTCTTATAAGATAAGGCATATTTTCGTCTGATAACGTACTTCTTCTTCAATGATTTCGAGGATATTTTAGTTTTGATCCAAAAAATTTTATTTCTTATGACTTTTCGTAAAATATGTTAATGCCATAGAAAGAGGAACAGATAAGCTTTCCATCGAGCTCTTAGTCGAAGAAGTCGAACGAAGTATGCAAGAGTTATTACCAAAAAACTAATCGGTGGTCAACACGTTTCCGTCCTACTGCCGATTCTTTTCGCAAGGTACTTTTCTATAATTCTAGTATTTAATGGGAAAAAACTAAACGAATTTTTTGTCCATGTAAAAAACTATTAATTCTGAATAAAATGCCGCCCATTTATGCAATTAAAAAAATTTAAATGTCTCTTGTTAGATAAGGTATATTTTCGTCTGATAAGGTACTTCTTTTTCAATGATTTCGAGGATATTTTAGTTTTGATCAAAAAAATTTTATTTCTGATGACGTTTCGTAAAATATGTTAATGCCATCTGAAAGAGGAACAGACAAGCTTTCCATCGAGCTCTTAGTCGAAGAGGTCGGTCGAAGGATGCAAGAGTTATTAGCGAAAAATTAATCGGTGGTCAACAGGATTCCGCTCTTCTGCCGATTCTTTTCGCAAAGTACTTTTTTATAATTTTAGTATTTAATGGGAAAAAATTAAACGAATTTTTTGTCCATGTAAAAAACTATTAATTCTGAATAAAATGCCGCCCATTTATGCAATTAAGAAAATTTAAATGTCTCTTATTAGATAAGGCATATTTTCGTCTGATAAGGTACTTCTTTTTCAATGATTTCGAGTATATTTTAGTTTTGATCAAAAAAAAATTTATTTCTTACCATTTTTCGTAAAATATGTTAATGCCATCTGAAAGAGGAACAGATAAGCTATCCATCCGGCTCTTGGTCGAAGAAATCGGTCGAAGGATGCAAGAGTTATTAGCAAAAAACTAATCGGTGGTCAACACGTTTCCGTCCTACTGCCGATTCTTTTCGCAAGGTACTTTTCTATAATTTTAGTATTTAATGGCAAAAAATTAAACGAATTTTTTCTCCATGTAAAAAACTATTAATTCTGAATAAAATGCCGCCCATTTATGCAATTAAAAAAATTTAAATGTCTCTTATTACATAAGGCATATTTTCGTCTGATAAGGTACTTCTTCTACATTGATTTCGAGGATATTTTAGTTTTGATCCAAAAAATTTTATTTTTTATGACTTTTCGTAAAATATGTTAATGCCATCTGAAAGAGGAACAGACAAGCTCTCCATCGAGTTCTTAGTCGAAGAAGTCGAACGAAGTATGCAAGAGTTATTACCAAAAAACTAATCGGTGGTCAACACGATTCCGTCCTACTGCCGATTCTTTTCGCAGAGTAGTTTTCTATAATTCTAGTATTTAATGGAAAAAAATTAAGCGAATTTTTTGTCCATCTAAAAAACTATTAATTCTGAATAAAATGCCGCCCATTTATGCAATTAAAAAAATTTAAATGTCTCTTGTTAGATAAGGCATAGTTTCGTCTGATAAGGTACTTCTTTTTCAACGATTTCGAGGATATTTTAGTTTTGATCAAAAAAAATTTTATTTCTGACCACTTTTCGTAAAATATGTTAATGCCATCTGAAAGAGGAACAGATAAGCTTTCCATCCGGCTCTTTATCGAAGAAATCGGTCGAAGGATGCAAGAGTTATTAGCAAAAAACTAATCGGTGTTCAACACGTTTCCGTCCTACTGCCGATTCTTTTCGCAAGGTACTTTTCTATAATTCTAGTATTTAATGGGAAAAAACTAAACGAATTTTTTGTCCATGTAAAAAACTATTAATTCTGAATAAAACGCCGCCCATTTATGCAACTAAAAAAATTTAAATGTCTCTTATAAGATAAGGCATATTTTCGTCTGATAACGTACTTCTTCTTCAATGATTTCGAGGATATTTTAGTTTTGATCCAAAAAATTTTATTTCTTATGACTTTTCGTAAAATATGTTAATGCCATAGAAAGAGGAACAGATAAGCTTTCCATCGAGCTCTTAGTCGAAGAAGTCGAACGAAGTATGCAAGAGTTATTACCAAAAAACTAATCGGTGGTCAACACGATTCCGTCCTACTGCCGATTCTTTTCGCAGAGAACTTTTCTATAATTCTAGTATTTAATGGAAAAAAATTAAGCGAATTTTTCGTCCATGTAAAAAACTATTAATTCTGAATAAAATGCCGCCCATTTATGCAATTAAAAAAATTTAAATGTCTCTTGTTAGATAAGGTATATTTTCGTCTGATAAGGTACTTCTTTTTCAATGATTTCGAGTATATTTTCGTTTTGATCAAAAAAAAATTTATTTCTGACCACTTTTCGTAAAATATGTTAATGCCATCTGAAAGAGGAACAGATAAGCTTTCCATCGAGCTCTTAGTTGAAGAAGTCTGTCGAAGGACGCAAGAAATATTTGCAAAAAACTAATCGGTGGTCAACACGATTCCGTCCTACTGCCGATTCTTTTCGCAGAGTAGTTTTCTATAATTCTAGTATTTAATGGAAAAAAATTAAGCGAATTTTTTGTCCATCTAAAAAACTATTAATTCTTAACAAAATGCCGCCCATTTATGCAATTAAAAAAATTTAAATGTCTCTTGTTAGATAAGGCATATTTCGTCTGATAAGGTACTTCTTTTTCAATGATTTCGAGGATATTTTAGTTTTGATCAAAAAAAATTTTATTTCTTACCACTTTTCGTAAAATATGTTAATGCCATCTGAAAGAGGAACAGATAAGCTTTCCATCGAGCTTTTAGTTGAAGAAGTCTGTCGAAGGACGCAAGAAATATTTGCAAAAAACTAATCGGTGGTCAACACGATTCCGTCCTACTGCCGATTCTTTTCGCAGAGTAGTTTTCTATAATTCTAGTAATTAATGGAAAAAAATTAAGCGAATTTTTTGTCCATCTAAAAAACTATTAATTCTGAATAAAATGCCGCCCATTTATGCAATTAAAAAAATTTAAATGTCTCTTGTTAGATAAGGCATAGTTTCGTCTGATAAGGTACTTCTTTTTCAACGATTTCGAGGATATTTTAGTTTTGATCAAAAAAAATTTTATTTCTGACCACTTTTCGTAAAATATGTTAATGCCATCTGAAAGAGGAACAGATAAGCTTTCCATCCGGCTCTTTATCGAAGAAATCGGTCGAAGGATGCAAGAGTTATTAGCAAAAAACTAATCGGTGTTCAACACGTTTCCGTCCTACTGCCGATTCTTTTCGCAAGGTACTTTTCTATAATTCTAGTATTTAATGGGAAAAAACTAAACGAATTTTTTGTCCATGTAAAAAACTATTAATTCTGAATAAAACGCCGCCCATTTATGCAACTAAAAAAATTTAAATGTCTCTTATAAGATAAGGCATATTTTCGTCTGATAACGTACTTCTTCTTCAATGATTTCGAGGATATTTTAGTTTTGATCCAAAAAATTTTATTTCTTATGACTTTTCGTAAAATATGTTAATGCCATAGAAAGAGGAACAGATAAGCTTTCCATCGAGCTTCTAGTTGAAGAAGTCTGTCGAAGGCCGCAAGAAATATTAGCAAAAAACTAATCGGTGGTCAACACGATTCCGTTCTACTGCCGATTCTTTTCGCAAAGTACTTTTCTATAATTCTAGTATTTAATGGGAAAAAATGAAACGAACATTTTTTCCATGTAAAAAACTTTTAATTCTGTCCATGTAAAAAACTATTATTTCTGAATAAAATACCGCCCATTTATGCAATTAAAAAAATTTAAATGTCTCTTATAAGATAAGGCATATTTTCATCTGATAAGGTACTTCTTCTTCAATGATTTCGAGGATATTTTAGTTTTGATCCAAAAAATTTTATTTCTTATGACTTTTCGTAAAATATGTTAATGCCATAGAAAGAGGAACAGATAAGCTTTCCATCGAGCTCTTAGTCGAAGAAGTCGAACGAAGTATGCAAGAGTTATTACCAAAAAACTAATCGGTGGTCAACACGATTCCGTCCTACTGCCGATTCTTTTCGCAGAGTAGTTTTCTATAATTCTAGTATTTAATGGAAAAAAATTAAGCGAATTTTTTGTCCATCTAAAAAACTATTAATTCTTAACAAAATGCCGCCCATTTATGCAATTAAAAAAATTTAAATGTCTCTTGTTAGATAAGGCATATTTCGTCTGATAAGGTACTTCTTTTTCAATGATTTCGAGGATATTTTAGTTTTGATCAAAAAAAATTTTATTTCTTACCACTTTTCGTAAAATATGTTAATGCCATCTGAAAGAGGAACAGATAAGCTTTCCATCGAGCTTTTAGTTGAAGAAGTCTGTCGAAGGACGCAAGAAATATTTGCAAAAAACTAATCGGTGGTCAACACGATTCCGTCCTACTGCCGATTCTTTTCGCAGAGTAGTTTTCTATAATTCTAGTATTTAATGGAAAAAAATTAAGCGAATTTTTTGTCCATCTAAAAAACTATTAATTCTGAATAAAATGCCGCCCATTTATGCAATTAAAAAAATTTAAATGTCTCTTGTTAGATAAGGCATAGTTTCGTCTGATAAGGTACTTCTTTTTCAACGATTTCGAGGATATTTTAGTTTTGATCAAAAAAAATTTTATTTCTGACCACTTTTCGTAAAATATGTTAATGCCATCTGAAAGAGGAACAGATAAACTTTCCATCCGGCTCTTTATCGAAGAAATCGGTCGAAGGATGCAAGAGTTATTAGCAAAAAACTAATCGGTGTTCAACACGTTTCCGTCCTACTGCCGATTCTTTTCGCAAGGTACTTTTCTATAATTCTAGTATTTAATGGGAAAAAACTAAACGAATTTTTTGTCCATGTAAAAAACTATTAATTCTGAATAAAACGCCGCCCATTTATGCAACTAAAAAAATTTAAATGTCTCTTATAAGATAAGGCATATTTTCGTCTGATAACGTACTTCTTCTTCAATTATTTCGAGGATATTTTAGTTTTGATCCAAAAAATTTTATTTCTTATGACTTTTCGTAAAATATGTTAATGCCATAGAAAGAGGAACAGATAAGCTTTCCATCGAGCTTTTAGTTGAAGAAGTCTGTCGAAGGCCGCAAGAAATATTAGCAAAAAACTAATCGGTGGTCAACACGATTCCGTTCTACTGCCGATTCTTTTCGCAAAGTACTTTTCTATAATTCTAGTATTTAATGGGAAAAAATGAAACGAACATTTTTTCCATGTAAAAAACTTTTAATTCTGTCCATATAAAAAACTATTATTTCTGAATAAAATACCGCCCATTTATGCAATTAAAAAAATTTAAATGTCTCTTATAAGATAAGGCATATTTTCATCTGATAAGGTACTTCTTCTTCAATGATTTCGACGATAATTTAGTTTTGATCAAAAAAATTGTATTTCTTACGTTTTTTCGTTAAATATGTTAATGCCATCTGAAAGAGGAACAGATAAGCTTTCCATCGAGGTCTTAGTCGAAGAAATCGGTCGAAGGATGCAAGAGTTATTAGCAAAAAAACTAATCGGTGGTCAACACGATTCCGTCCTACTGCCGATTCTTTTCGCAGAGTAGTTTTCTATAATTCTAGTATTTAATGGAAAAAAATTAAGCGAATTTTTTGTCCATCTAAAAAACTATTAATTCTTAACAAAATGCCGCCCATTTATGCAATTAAAAAAATTTAAATGTCTCTTGTTAGATAAGGCATATTTCGTCTGATAAGGTACTTCTTTTTCAATGATTTCGAGGATATTTTAGTTTTGATCAAAAAAAATTTTATTTCTTACCACTTTTCGTAAAATATGTTAATGCCATCTGAAAGAGGAACAGATAAGCTTTCCATCGAGCTTTTAGTTGAAGAAGTCTGTCGAAGGACGCAAGAAATATTTGCAAAAAACTAATCGGTGGTCAACACGATTCCGTCCTACTGCCGATTCTTTTCGCAGAGTAGTTTTCTATAATTCTAGTATTTAATGGAAAAAAATTAAGCGAATTTTTTGTCCATCTAAAAAACTATTAATTCTGAATAAAATGCCGCCCATTTATGCAATTAAAAAAATTTAAATGTCTCTTGTTAGATAAGGCATAGTTTCGTCTGATAAGGTACTTCTTTTTCAACGATTTCGAGGATATTTTAGTTTTGATCAAAAAAAATTTTATTTCTGACCACTTTTCGTAAAATATGTTAATGCCATCTGAAAGAGGAACAGATAAGCTTTCCATCCGGCTCTTTATCGAAGAAATCGGTCGAAGGATGCAAGAGTTATTAGCAAAAAACTAATCGGTGTTCAACACGTTTCCGTCCTACTGCCGATTCTTTTCGCAAGGTACTTTTCTATAATTCTAGTATTTAATGGGAAAAAACTAAACGAATTTTTTGTCCATGTAAAAAACTATTAATTCTGAATAAAACGCCGCCCATTTATGCAACTAAAAAAATTTAAATGTCTCTTATAAGATAAGGCATATTTTCGTCTGATAACGTACTTCTTCTTCAATTATTTCGAGGATATTTTAGTTTTGATCCAAAAAATTTTATTTCTTATGACTTTTCGTAAAATATGTTAATGCCATAGAAAGAGGAACAGATAAGCTTTCCATCGAGCTCTTAGTCGAAGAAGTCGAACGAAGTATGCAAGAGTTATTACCAAAAAACTAATCGGTGGTCAACACGATTCCGTCCTACTGCCGATTCTTTTCGCAGAGTAGTTTTCTATAATTCTAGTATTTAATGGAAAAAAATTAAGCGAATTTTTTGTCCATCTAAAAAACTATTAATTCTTAACAAAATGCCGCCCATTTATGCAATTAAAAAAATTTAAATGTCTCTTGTTAGATAAGGCATATTTCGTCTGATAAGGTACTTCTTTTTCAATGATTTCGAGGATATTTTAGTTTTGATCAAAAAAAATTTTATTTCTTACCACTTTTCGTAAAATATGTTAATGCCATCTGAAAGAGGAACAGATAAGCTTTCCATCGAGCTTTTAGTTGAAGAAGTCTGTCGAAGGACGCAAGAAATATTTGCAAAAAACTAATCGGTGGTCAACACGATTCCGTCCTACTGCCGATTCTTTTCGCAGAGTAGTTTTCTATAATTCTAGTATTTAATGGAAAAAAATTAAGCGAATTTTTTGTCCATCTAAAAAACTATTAATTCTGAATAAAATGCCGCCCATTTATGCAATTAAAAAAATTTAAATGTCTCTTGTTAGATAAGGCATAGTTTCGTCTGATAAGGTACTTCTTTTTCAACGATTTCGAGGATATTTTAGTTTTGATCAAAAAAAATTTTATTTCTGACCACTTTTCGTAAAATATGTTAATGCCATCTGAAAGAGGAACAGATAAGCTTTCCATCCGGCTCTTTATCGAAGAAATCGGTCGAAGGATGCAAGAGTTATTAGCAAAAAACTAATCGGTGTTCAACACGTTTCCGTCCTACTGCCGATTCTTTTCGCAAGGTACTTTTCTATAATTCTAGTATTTAATGGGAAAAAACTAAACGAATTTTTTGTCCATGTAAAAAACTATTAATTCTGAATAAAACGCCGCCCATTTATGCAACTAAAAAAATTTAAATGTCTCTTATAAGATAAGGCATATTTTCGTCTGATAACGTACTTCTTCTTCAATTATTTCGAGGATATTTTAGTTTTGATCCAAAAAATTTTATTTCTTATCACTTTTCGTAAAATATGTTAATGCCATAGAAAGAGGAACAGATAAGCTTTCCATCGAGCTTTTAGTTGAAGAAGTCTGTCGAAGGCCGCAAGAAATATTAGCAAAAAACTAATCGGTGGTCAACACGATTCCGTTCTACTGCCGATTCTTTTCGCAAAGTACTTTTCTATAATTCTAGTATTTAATGGGAAAAAATGAAACGAACATTTTTTCCATGTAAAAAACTTTTAATTCTGTCCATATAAAAAACTATTATTTCTGAATAAAATACCGCCCATTTATGCAATTAAAAAAATTTAAATGTCTCTTATAAGATAAGGCATATTTTCATCTGATAAGGTACTTCTTCTTCAATGATTTCGACGATAATTTAGTTTTGATCAAAAAAATTGTATTTCTTACGTTTTTTCGTTAAATATGTTAATGCCATCTGAAAGAGGAACAGATAAGCTTTCCATCGAGGTCTTAGTCGAAGAAATCGGTCGAAGGATGCAAGAGTTATTAGCAAAAAAACTAATCGGTGGTCAACACGATTCCGTCCTACTGCCGATTCTTTTCGCAGAGTAGTTTTCTATAATTCTAGTATTTAATGGAAAAAAATTAAGCGAATTTTTTGTCCATCTAAAAAACTATTAATTCTTAACAAAATGCCGCCCATTTATGCAATTAAAAAAATTTAAATGTCTCTTGTTAGATAAGGCATATTTCGTCTGATAAGGTACTTCTTTTTCAATGATTTCGAGGATATTTTAGTTTTGATCAAAAAAAATTTTATTTCTTACCACTTTTCGTAAAATATGTTAATGCCATCTGAAAGAGGAACAGATAAGCTTTCCATCGAGCTTTTAGTTGAAGAAGTCTGTCGAAGGCCGCAAGAAATATTAGCAAAAAACTAATCGGTGGTCAACACGATTCCGTTCTACTGCCGATTCTTTTCGCAAAGTACTTTTCTATAATTCTAGTATTTAATGGGAAAAAATGAAACGAACATTTTTTCCATGTAAAAAACTTTTAATTCTGTCCATGTAAAAGACTATTATTTCTGAATAAAATACCGCCCATTTATGCAATTAAAAAAATTTAAATGTCTCTTATAAGATAAGGCATATTTTCATCTGATAAGGTACTTCTTCTTCAATGATTTCGACGATAATTTAGTTTTGATCAAAAAAATTGTATTTCTTACGTTTTTTCGTAAAATATGTTAATGCCATCTGAAAGAGGAACAGATAAGCTTTCCATCGAGGTCTTAGTCGAAGAAATCGGTCGAAGGATGCAAGAGTTATTACAAAAAAACTAATCGGTGGTCAACACGATTCCGTCCTATGCCGATTCTTTTCGCAGAGTAGTTTTCTATAATTCTAGTATTTAATGGAAAAAAATTAAGCGAATTTTTTGTCCATCTAAAAAACTATTAACTCTGAATAAAATGCCGCCCATTTATGCAATTAAAAAAATTTAAATGTCTCTTGTTAGATAAGGCATATTTTCGTCTGATAAGGTACTTCTTCTTCAATGATTTCGACGATAATTTAGTTTTGATCAAAAAAATTGTATTTCTTACGTTTTTTCGTAAAATATGTTAATGCCATCTGAAAGAGGAACAGATAAGCTTTCCATCGAGGTCTTAGTCGAAGAAATCGGTAGAAGGATGCAAGAGTTATTAGCAAAAAACTAATCGGTGTTCAACACGTTTCCGTCCTACTGCCGATTCTTTTCGCAAGGTACTTTTCTATAATTCTAGTATTTAATGGGAAAAAACTAAACGAATTTTTTGTCCATGTAAAAAACTATTAATTCTGAATAAAACGCCGCCCATTTATGCAACTAAAAAAATTTAAATGTCTCTTATAAGATAAGGCATATTTTCGTCTGATAACGTACTTCTTCTTCAATTATTTCGAGGATATTTTAGTTTTGATCCAAAAAATTTTATTTCTTATGACTTTTCGTAAAATATGTTAATGCCATAGAAAGAGGAACAGATAAGCTTTCCATCGAGCTTTTAGTTGAAGAAGTCTGTCGAAGGCCGCAAGAAATATTAGCAAAAAACTAATCGGTGGTCAACACGATTCCGTTCTACTGCCGATTCTTTTCGCAAAGTACTTTTCTATAATTCTAGTATTTAATGGGAAAAAATGAAACGAACATTTTTTCCATGTAAAAAACTTTTAATTCTGTCCATATAAAAAACTATTATTTCTGAATAAAATACCGCCCATTTATGCAATTAAAAAAATTTAAATGTCTCTTATAAGATAAGGCATATTTTCATCTGATAAGGTACTTCTTCTTCACTGATTTCGACGATAATTTAGTTTTGATCAAAAAAATTGTATTTCTTACGTTTTTTCGTTAAATATGTTAATGCCATCTGAAAGAGGAACAGATAAGCTTTCCATCGAGGTCTTAGTCGAAGAAATCGGTCGAAGGATGCAAGAGTTATTAGCAAAAAAACTAATCGGTGGTCAACACGATTCCGTCCTACTGCCGATTCTTTTCGCAGAGTAGTTTTCTATAATTCTAGTATTTAATGGAAAAAAATTAAGCGAATTTTTTGTCCATCTAAAAAACTATTAATTCTTAACAAAATGCCGCCCATTTATGCAATTAAAAAAATTTAAATGTCTCTTGTTAGATAAGGCATATTTCGTCTGATAAGGTACTTCTTTTTCAATGATTTCGAGGATATTTTAGTTTTGATCAAAAAAAATTTTATTTCTTACCACTTTTCGTAAAATATGTTAATGCCATCTGAAAGAGGAACAGATAAGCTTTCCATCGAGCTTTTAGTTGAAGAAGTCTGTCGAAGGCCGCAAGAAATATTAGCAAAAAACTAATCGGTGGTCAACACGATTCCGTTCTACTGCCGATTCTTTTCGCAAAGTACTTTTCTATAATTCTAGTATTTAATGGGAAAAAATGAAACGAACATTTTTTCCATGTAAAAAACTTTTAATTCTGTCCATGTAAAAGACTATTATTTCTGAATAAAATACCGCCCATTTATGCAATTAAAAAAATTTAAATGTCTCTTATAAGATAAGGCATATTTTCATCTGATAAGGTACTTCTTCTTCAATGATTTCGACGATAATTTAGTTTTGATCAAAAAAATTGTATTTCTTACGTTTTTTCGTAAAATATGTTAATGCCATCTGAAAGAGGAACAGATAAGCTTTCCATCGAGGTCTTAGTCGAAGAAATCGGTCGAAGGATGCAAGAGTTATTACAAAAAAACTAATCGGTGGTCAACACGATTCCGTCCTACTGCCGATTCTTTTCGCAGAGTAGTTTTCTATAATTCTAGTATTTAATGGAAAAAAATTAAGCGAATTTTTTGTCCATCTAAAAAACTATTAACTCTGAATAAAATGCCGCCCATTTATGCAATTAAAAAAATTTAAATGTCTCTTGTTAGATAAGGCATATTTTCGTCTGATAAGGTACTTCTTCTTCAATGATTTCGACGATAATTTAGTTTTGATCAAAAAAATTGTATTTCTTTCGTTTTTTCGTAAAATATGTTAATGCCATCTGAAAGAGGAACAGATAAGCTTTCCATCGAGGTCTTAGTCGAAGAAATCGGTCGAAGGATGCAAGAGTTATTAGCAAAAAACTAATCGGTGGTCAACACGTTTCCGTCCTACTGCCGATTCTTTTCGCAAGGTACTTTTCTATAATTTTAGTATTTAATGGCAAAAAATTAAACGAATTTTTTCTCCATGTAAAAAACTATTAATTCTGAATAAAATGCCGCCCATTTATGCAATTAAAAAAATTTAAATGTCTCTTATTACATAAGGCATATTTTCGTCTGATAAGGTACTTCTTCTACATTGATTTCGAGGATATTTTAGTTTTGATCCAAAAAATTTTATTTCTTATGACTTTTCGTAAAATATGTTAATGCCATAGAAAGAGGAACAGATAAGCTTTCCATCGAGCTCTTAGTCGAAGAAGTCGAACGAAGTATGCAAGAGTTATTACCAAAAAACTAATCGGTGGTCAACACGATTCCGTCCTACTGCCGATTCTTTTCGCAGAGAACTTTTCTATAATTGTAGTATTTAATGGAAAAAAATTAAGCGAATTTTTTGTCCATCTAAAAAACTATTAATTCTGAATAAAATGCCTCCCATTTATGCAACCAAAAAAATTTAAATGTCTCTTATTAGATAAGGCATATTTTCGTCTGATAAGGTACTTCTTCTTCAATGATTTCGAGGATATTTTAGTTTTGATCCAAAAAATTTTATTTTTTAATGCCATAGAAAGAGGAACAGATAAGCTTTCCATCGAGGTCTTAGTCGAAGAAATTGGTCGAAGGATGCAAGAGTTATTAGCAAAAAACTAATCGGTGGTCAACACGTTTCCGTCCTACTGCCGATTCTTTTCGCAAGGTACTTTTCTATAATTTTAGTATTTAATGGCAAAAAATTAAACGAATTTTTTCTCCATGTAAAAAACTATTAATTCTGAATAAAATGCCGCCCATTTATGCAATTAAAAAAATTTAAATGTCTCTTGTTAGATAAGGCATATTTCGTCTGATAAGGTACTTCTTTTTCAACTATTTCGAGGATATTTTAGTTTTGATCAAAAAAAATTTTAGTTCTTACCACTTTTCGTAAAATATGTTAATGCCATCTGAAAGAGGAACAGATAAGCTTTCCATCCGGTTCTTGGTCGAAGAAATCGGTCGAAGGATGCAAGAGTTATTAGCAAAAAACTAATCGGTGGTCAACACGTTTCCGTCCTACTGCCGATTCTTTTCGCAAGGTACTTTTCTATAATTTTAGTATTTAATGGCAAAAAATTAAACGAATTTTTTCTCCATGTAAAAAACTATTAATTCTGAATAAAATGCCGCCCATTTATGCAATTAAAAAAATTTAAATGTCTCTTATTACATAAGGCATATTTTCGTCTGATAAGGTACTTCTTCTACATTGATTTCGAGGATATTTTAGTTTTGATCCAAAAAATTTTATTTCTTATGACTTTTCGTAAAATATGTTAATGCCATAGAAAGAGGAACAGATAAGCTTTCCATCGAGCTCTTAGTCGAAGAAGTCGAACGAAGTATGCAAGAGTTATTACCAAAAAACTAATCGGTGGTCAACACGATTCCGTCCTACTGCCGATTCTTTTCGCAGAGTAGTTTTCTATAATTCTAGCATTTAATGGAAAAAAATTAAGCGAATTTTTTGTCCATCTAAAAAACTATTAATTCTGAATAAAATGCCGCCCATTTATGCAACTAAAAAAATTTAAATGTCTCTTATTAGATAAGGCATATTTTCGTCTGATAACGTACTTCTTCTTCAATGATTTCGAGGATATTTTAGTTTTGATCCAAAAAATTTTATTTTTTAATGCCATAGAAAGAGGAACAGATAAGCTTTCCATCGAGCTCTTAGTCGAAGAAGTCGAACGAAGTATGCAAGAGTTATTACCAAAAAACTAATCGGTGGTCAACACGATTCCGTCCTACTGCCGATTCTTTTCGCAGAGAACTTTTCTATAATTGTAGTATTTAATGGAAAAAAATACAGCGAATTTTTTGTCCATGTAAAAAACTATTAATTCTGAATAAAATGCCGCCCATTTATGCAATTAAAAAAATTTAAATGTCTCTTGTTAGATAAGGTATATTTTCGTCTGATAAGGTACTTCTTTTTCAATGATTTCGAGTATATTTTAGTTTTGATCAAAAAAAAATTTATTTCTGACCACTTTTCGTAAAATATGTTAATGCCATCTGAAAGAGGAACAGATAAGCTTTCCATCCGGCTCTTAGTCGAAGAAATCGGTCGAAAGATGCAAGAGTTATTAGCAAAAAACTAATCGGTGGTCAACACGTTTCCGCCCTACTGCCGATTCTTTTCGCAAGGTACTTTTCTATAATTCTAGTATTTAATGGGAAAAAATTAAACGAATTTTCTACTGCCGATTCTTTTCGCAAAGTACTTTTCTATAATTCTAGTATTTAATGGGAAAAAATGAATAGAACATTTTTTCCATGTAAAAAACTTTTAATTCTGTCCATGTAAAAGACTATTAATTCTGAATAAAATACTGCCCATTTATGCAATTAAAAAAATGTAAATGTCTCTTATAAGATAAGGCATATTTTCATCTGATAAGGTACTTCTTCTTCAATGATTTCGACGATAATTTAGTTTTGATCAAAAAAATTGAATTTCTTACGTTTTTTCGTAAAATATGTTAATGCCATCTGAAAGAGGAACAGATAAGCTTTCCATCGAGGTCTTAGTCGAAGAAATCGGTCGAAGGATGCAAGAGTTATTAGCGAAAAACTAATCGGTGGTCAACAGGATTCTGCTCTTCTGCCGATTCTTTTCGCAAAGTACTTTTTTATAATTTTAGTATTTAATGGCAAAAAATTAAACGAATTTTTTGTCCATGTAAAAAACTATTAATTCTGAATAAAATGCCGCCCATTTATGCAATTAAAAAAATTTAAATGTCTCTTATTAGATAAGGCATATTTTCGTCTGATAAGGTACTTCTTCTACATTGATTTCGAGGATATTTTAGTTTTGATCCAAAAAATTTTATTTCTTATGACTTTTCGTAAAATATGTTAATGCCATCTGAAAGAGGAACAGATAAGCTTTCCATCGAGCTCTTAGTCGAAGAAGTCGAACGAAGTATGCAAGAGTTATTACCAAAAAACTAATCGGTGATCAACACGATTCCGTCCTACTGCCGATTCTTTTCGCAGAGTAGTTTTCTATAATTCTAGTATTTAATGGAAAAAAATTAAGCGAATTTTTTGTCCATCTAAAAAACTATTAATTCTGAATAAAATGCCGCCCATTTATGCAATTAAAAAAATTTAAATGTCTCTTGTTAGATAAGGCATATTTTCGTCTGATAAGGTACTTCTTTTTCAACGATTTCGAGGATATTTTAGTTTTGATCAAAAAAAATTTTAGTTCTTACCACTTTTCGTAAAATATGTTAATGCTATCTGAAAGAGGAACAGATAAGCTTTCCATCCGGTTCTTGGTCGAAGAAATCGGTCGAAGGATGCAAGAGTTATTAGCGAAAAACTAATCGGTGGTCAACACGTTTCCGTCCTACTGCCGATTCTTTTCGCAAGGTAATTTTCTATAATTCTAGTATTTAATGGGAAAAAATTAAACGAATTTTTTGTCCATGTAAAAAACTATTAATTCTGAATAAAATGCCGCCCATTTATGCAATTAAAAAAATTTAAATGTCTCTTGTTAGATAAGGTATATTTTCGTCTGATAAGGTACTTCTTTTTCAATGATTTCGAGTATATTTTAGTTTTGATCAAAAAAAAATTTATTTCTTATGACTTTTCGTAAAATATGTTAATGCCATAGAAAGAGGAACAGATAAGCTTTCCATCCGGCTCTTGGTCGAAGAAATCGGTCGAAGGATGCAAGAGTTATTAGCAAAAAACTAATCGGTGGTCAACACGTTTCCGCCCTACTGCCGATTCTTTTCGCAAGGTACTTTTCTATAATTCTAGTATTTAATGGGAAAAAATTAAACGAATTTTTTGTCCATGTAAAAAACTATTAATTCTGAATAAAATGCCGCCCATTTATGCAATTAAAAAAATTTAAATGTCTCTTATTAGATAAGGCATATTTTCGTCTGATAAGGTACTTCTTCTACATTGATTTCGAGGATATTTTAGTTTTGATCCAAAAAATTTTATTTCTTATGACTTTTCGTAAAATATGTTAATGCCATAGAAAGAGGAACAGATAAGCTTTCCATCGAGCTCTTAGTCGAAGAAGTCGAACGAAGTATGCAAGAGTTATTACCAAAAAACTAATCGGTGGTCAACACGATTCCGTCCTACTGCCGATTCTTTTCGCAGAGAACTTTTCTATAATTCTAGTATTTAATGGAAAAAAATTAAGCGAATTTTTTGTCCATGTAAAAAACTATTAATTCTGAATAAAATGCCGCCCATTTATGCAATTAAAAAAATTTAAATGTCTCTTGTTAGATAAGGTGTATTTTCGTCTGATAAGGTACTTCTTTTTCAATGATTTCGAGTATATTTTAGTTTTGATCAAAAAAAAATTTATTTCTTATGACTTTTCGTAAAATATGTTAATGCCATAGAAAGAGGAACAGATAAGCTTTCCATCCGGCTCTTGGTCGAAGAAATCGGGCGAAGGATGCAAGAGATATTAGCAAAAAACTAATCGGTGGTCAACACGTTTCCGTCCTACTGCCGATTCTTTTCGCAAGGTACTTTTCTATAATTCTAGTATTTAATGGGAAAAAATTAAACGAATTTTCTACTGCCGATTCTTTTCGCAAAGTTCTTTTCTATAATTCTAGTATTTAATGGGAAAAAATGAAACGAACATTTTTTCCATGTAAAAAACTTTTAATTCTGTCCATGTAAAAGACTATTAATTCTGAATAAAATACCGCCCATTTATGCAATTAAAAAAATGTAAATGTTTCTTATAAGATAAGGCATATTTTCATCTGATAAGGTACTTCTTCTTCAATGATTTCGACGATTTTTTAGTTTTTATCAAAAAAATTGTATTTTTTACGACTTTTCTTAAAATACGTTAATGCCATCTGAAAGAGGAACAGATAAGCTTTCCATCCGGCTCTTGGTCGAAGAAATCGGTCGAAGGATGCAAGAGTTATTAGCAAAAAACTAATCGGTGGTCAACACGTTTCCGCCCTACTGCCGATTCTTTTCGCAAGGTACTTTTCTATAATTCTGTAAATTCCATGTAAAAAACTATTAATTCTGAATAAAATGCCGCCCATTTATGCAATTAAAAAAATTTAAATGTCTCTTATTAGATAAGGCATATTTTTGTCTGATAAGGTACTTCTTCTTCAATGATTTCGAGGATATTTTAGTTTTGATCAAAAAAATTTTATTTCTTATGACTTTTCGTAAAATATGTTAATGCCATAGAAAGAGGAACAAACAAGCTTTCCATCGAGCTCTTAGTCGAAGAGGTCGGTCGAAGGATGCAAGAGTTATTAGCGAAAAACTAATCGGTGGTCAACAGGATTCCGCTCTTCTGCCGATTCTTTTCGCAAAGTACTTTTTTATAATTTTAGTATTTAATGGGAAAAAATTAAACGAATTTTTTGTCCATGTAAAAAACTATTAATTCTGAATAAAATGCCGCCCATTTATGCAATTAAAAAAATTTAAATGTCTCTTGTTAGATAAGGCATAGTTTCGTCTGATAAGGTACTTCTTTTTCAACGATTTCGAGGATATTTTAGTTTTGATCAAAAAAAATTTTATTTCTGACCACTTTTCGTAAAATATGTTAATGCCATCTGAAAGAGGAACAGATAAGCTTTCCATCCGGCTCTTGATCGAAGAAATCGGTCGAAGGATGCAAGAGTTATTAGCAAAAAACTAATCGGTGTTCAACACGTTTCTGTCCTACTGCCGATTCTTTTCGCAAGGTACTTTTCTATAATTCTAGTATTTAATGGGAAAAAACTAAACGAATTTTTTGTCCATGTAAAAAACTATTAATTCTGAATAAAACGCCGCCCATTTATGCAACTAAAAAAATTTAAATGTCTCTTATAAGATAAGGCATATTTTCGTCTGATAACGTACTTCTTCTTCAATGATTTCGAGGATATTTTAGTTTTGATCAAAAAAATTTTATTTCTTATGACTTTTCGTAAAATATGTTAATGCCATAGAAAGAGGAACAGATAAGCTTTCCATCGAGCTCTTAGTCGAAGAAGTCGAACGAAGTATGCAAGAGTTATTACCAAAAAACTAATCGGTGGTCAACACGATTCCGTCCTACTGCCGATTCTTTTCGCAGAGTAGTTTTCTATAATTCTAGTATTTAATGGAAAAAAATTAAGCGAATTTTTTGTCCATCTAAAAAACTACTAATTCTGAATAAAATGCCGCCCATTTATGCAATTAAAAAAATTTAAATGTCTCTTGTTAGATAAGGCATAGTTTCGTCTGATAAGGTACTTCTTTTTCAACGATTTCGAGGATATTTTAGTTTTGATAAAAAAAAATTTTATTTCTGACCACTTTTCGTAAAATATGTTAATGCCATCTGAAAGAGGAACAGATAAGCTTTCCATCCGGCTCTTGATCGAAGAAATCGGTCGTAGGATGCAAGAGTTATTAGCAAAAAACTAATCGGTGTTCAACACGTTTCCGTCCTACTGCCGATTCTTTTCGCAAGGTACTTTTCTATAATTCTAGTATTTAATGGGAAAAAACTAAACGAATTTTTTGTCCATGTAAAAAACTATTAATTCTGAATAAAACGCCGCCCATTTATGCAACTAAAAAAATTTAAATGTCTCTTATAAGATAAGGCATCTTTTCGTCTGATAACGTACTTCTTCTTCAATGATTTCGAGGATATTTTAGTTTTGATCAAAAAAATTTTATTTCTGATGACTTTTCGTAAAATATGTTAATGCCATCTGAAAGAGGAACAGACAAGCTTTCCATCGAGCTCTTAGTCGAAGAGGTCGGTCGAAGGATGCAAGAGTTATTAGCGAAAAACTAATCGGTGGTCAACAGGATTCCGCTCTTCTGCCGATTCTTTTCGCAAAGTACTTTTTTATAATTTTAGTATTTAATGGGAAAAAATTAAAGGAATTTTTTGTCCATGTAAAAAACTATTAATTCTGAATAAAATGCCGCCCATTTATGCAATTAAAAAAATTTAAATGTCTCTTGTTAGATAAGGCTGATAAGGTACTTCTTTTTCAACGATTTCGAGGATATTTTAGTTTTGATAAAAAAAAATTTTATTTCTGACCACTTTTCGTAAAATATGTTAATGCCATCTGAAAGAGGAACAGACAAGCTTTCCATCGAGCTCTTAGTAGAAGAGGTCGGTCGAAGGATGCAAGAGTTATTAGCGAAAAACTAATCGGTGGTCAACAGGATTCCGCTCTTCTGCCGATTCTTTTCGCAAAGTACTTTTTTATAATTTTAGTATTTAATGGGAAAAAATTAAACGAATTTTTTGTCCATGTAAAAAACTATTAATTCTGAATAAAATGCCGCCCATTTATGCAATTAAGAAAATTTAAATGTCTCTTATTAGATAAGGCATATTTTCGTCTGATAAGGTACTTCTTCTTCAATGATTTCGAGTATATTTTAGTTTTGATAAAAAAAAAATTTATTTCTTACCACTTTTCGTAAAATATGTTAATGCCATCTGAAAGAGGAACAGATAAGCTTTCCATCCGGCTCTTAGTCGAAGAAATCGGTCGAAAGATGCAAGAGTTATTAGCAAAAAACTAATCGGTGGTCAACACGTTTCCGTCCTACTGCCGATTCTTTTCGCAACGTACTTTTCTATAATTCTAGTATTTAATGGGAAAAAATTAAACGAATTTTTTGTCTATGTAAAATACTATTAATTCTGAATAAAATGCCGCCCATTTATGCAATTAAAAAAATTTAAATGTCTCTTATTAGATAAGGCATATTTTCGTCTGATAAGGTACTTCTTCTTCAATGATTTCAAGGATATTTTAGTTTTGATCAAAAAAATTTTATTTCTTATGACTTTTCGTAAAATATGTTAATGCCATAGAAAGAGGAACAGAAAAGCTTTCCATCGAGCTCTTAGTCGAAGAAGTCGAACGAAGTATGCAAGAGTTATTACCAAAAAACTAATCGGTGGTCAACACGATTCCGTCCTACTGCCGATTCTTTTCGCAGAGAACTTTTCTATAATTCTAGTATTTAATGGAAAAAAATTAAGCGAATTTTTTGTCCATGTAAAAAACTATTAATTCTGAATAAAATGCCGCCTGTTTATGCAATTAAAAAAATTTAAATGTCTCTTGTTAGATAAGGTATATTTTCGTCTGATAAGGTACTTCTTTTTCAATGATTTCGAGTATATTTTAGTTTTGATCAAAAAAAAATTTATTTCTGACCACTTTTCGTAAAATATGTTAATGCCATCTGAAAGAGGAACAGATAAGCTTTCCATCCGGCTCTTAGTCGAAGAAATCGGTCGAAAGATGCAAGAGATATTAGCCAAAAACTAATCGGTGGTCAACACGTTTCCGTCCTACTGCCGATTCTTTTCGCAAGGTACTTTTCTATAATTCTAGTATTTAATGGGAAAAAATGAAACGAACATTTTTTCCATGTAAAAAACTTTTAATTCTGTCCATGTAAAAGACTATTAATTCTGAATAAAATACCGCCCATTTATGCAATTAAAAAAATGTAAATGTTTCTTATAAGATAAGGCATATTTTCATCTGATAAGGTACTTCTTCTTCAATGATTTCGACGATATTTTAGTTTTGATCAAAAAAATTGTATTTCTTACGACTTTTCTTAAAATACGTTAATGCCATCTGAAAGAGGAACAGATAAGCTTTCCATCCGGCTCTTGGTCGAAGAAATCGGTCAAAGTATACAAGAGTTATTAGCAAAAAACTAATCGGTGGTCAACACGTTTCCGTCCTACTGCCGATTCTTTTCGCAAGGTACTTTTCTATAATTCTAGTATTTTGTGGGAAAAAATTAAACGAATTTTTTGTCCATGTAAAAAACTATTAATTCTGAATAAAATGCCGCCCATTTATGCCACTAAAAAAATTTAAATGTCTCTTATTAGATAAGGCATATTTTTGTCTGATAAGGTACTTCTTCTTCAATGATTTCGATGATATTTTAGTTTTGATCAAAAAAATTTTATTTCTTATGACTTTTCGTAAAATATGTTAATGCCATCTAAAAGAGGAACAAACAAGCTTTCCATCGAGCTCTTAGTCGAAGAGGTCGGTCGAAGGATGCAAGAGTTATTAGCGAAAAACTAATCGGTGGTCAACAGGATTCCGCTCTTCTGCCGATTCTTTTCGCAAAGTACTTTTTTATAATTTTAGTATTTAATGGGAAAAAATTAAGCGAATTTTTTGTCCATGTAAAAAACTATTAGTTCTGAATAAAATGCCGCCCATTTATGCAATTTAAAAATTTAAATGTCTCTTATTAGATAAGGCATATTTTCGTCTGATAAGGTACTTCTTTTTCAACGATTTCGAGGATATTTTAGTTTTGATCAAAAAAAATTTTAGTTCTTACCACTTTTCGTAAAATATGTTAATGCCATCTGAAAGAGGAACAGATAAGCTTTCCATCCGGTTCTGGGTCGAAGAAATCGGTCGAAGGATGCAAGAGTTATTAGCAAAAAACTAATCGGTGGTCAACACGTTTCCGTCCTACTGCCGATTCTTTTCGCAAGGTACTTTTCTATAATTCTAGTATTTAATGGGAAAAAATTAAACGAATTTTTTGTCCATGTAAAAAACTATTAATTCTGAATAAAATGCCGCCCATTTATGTAATTAAGAAAATTTAAATGTCTCTTATTAGATAAGGCATATTTTCCTTTGATAAGGTACTTCTTCTTCAATAATTTTGAGGATATTTTAGTTTTGATAAAAAAAATTGTATTTCTTACGACTTTTCGTAAAAAATGTTAATGCCGTCTGAAAGAGGAACAGATAAGCTTTCCATCGAGCTCTTAGTTGAAGAAGTCTATCGAAGGACGCAAGAAATATTAGCAAAAAACTAATCGGTGGTCAACACGTTTCCGTCCTACTGCCGATTCTTTTCGCAAGGTACTTTTCTATAATTCTAGTATTTAATGGGAAAAAATTAAACGAATTTTTTGTCTATGTAAAATACTATTAATTCTGAATAAAATGCCGCCCATTTATGCAATTAAAAAAATTTAAATGTCTCTTATTAGATAAGGCATATTTTCGTCTGATAAGGTACTTCTTCTTCAATGATTTCGAGGATATTTTAGTTTTGATCAAAAAAATTTTATTTCTTATGACTTTTCGTAAAATATGTTAATGCCATCTGAAAGAGGAACAGAAAAGCTTTCCATCGAGCTCTTAGTCGAAGAGGTCGGTCGAAGGATGCAAGAGTTATTAGCAAAAAACTAATCGGTGGTCAACACGATTCCGCTCTTCTGCCGATTCTTTTCGCAAAGTACTTTTTTATAAATCTAGTATTTAATGGGAAAAAATTAAACGAATTTTTTGCCCATGTAAAAAACTATTAATTCTGAATAAAATGCCGCCCATTTATGCAATTAAAAAATTTAAATGTCTCTTATTAGATAAGGTATATTTTCGTCTGATAATGTACTTCTTTTTCAATGATTTCGAGTATATTTTAGTTTTAATCAAAAAAAAATTTATTTCTTACCACTTTTCGTAAAATATGTTAATGTCATCTGAAAGAGGAACAGATAAGCTTTCCATCCGGCTCTTAGTCGAAGAAATTGGTCGAAAGATGCAAGAGTTATTAGCAAAAAACTAGTCGGTGGTCAACACGTTTCCGTCCTACTGCCGATTCTTTTCGCAAAGTACTTTTTTATAAATCTAGTATTTAATGGGAAAAAGTTAAACGAATTTTTTGTCTATGTAAAATACTATTAATTCTGAATTAAATGCCGCCCATTTATGCAATTAAAAAAATTTAAATGTCTCTTATTAGATAAGGCATATTTTCGTCTGATAAGGTACTTCTTCTTCAATGATTTCGAGGATATTTTAGTTTTGATCAAAAAAATTTTATTTCTTATGACTTTTGGTAAAATATGTTAATGCCATAGAAAGAGGAACAGATAAGCTTTCCATCGAGCTCTTAGTCGAAGAAGTCGAACGAAGTATGCAAGAGTTATTACCAAAAAACTAATCGGTGGTCAACACGATTCCGTCCTACTGCCGATTCTTTTCGCAGAGAACTTTTCTATAATTCTAGTATTTAATGGAAAAAAATTAAGCGAATTTTTTGTCCATGTAAAAAACTATTAATTCTGAATAAAATGCCGCCTGTTTATGCAATTAAAAAAATTTAAATGTCTCTTGTTAGATGAGGTATATTTTCGTCTGATAAGGTACTTCTTTTTCAATGATTTCGAGTAAATTTTAGTTTTGATCAAAAAAAAATTTATTTCTGACCACTTTTCGTAAAATATGTTAATGCCATCTGAAAGAGGAACAGATAAACTTTCCATCCGGCTCTTAGTCGAAGAAATCGGTCGAAAGATGCAAGAGATATTAGCAAAAAACTAATCGGTGGTCAACACGTTTCCGTCCTACTGCCGATTCTTTTCGCAAGCTACTTTTCTATAATTCTAGTATTTAATGGGAAAAAATGAAACGAACATTTTTTCCATGTAAAAAACTTTTAATTCTGTCCATGTAAAAGACTATTAATTCTGAATAAAATACCGCCCATTTATGCAATTAAAAAAATGTAAATGTTTCTTATAAGATAAGGCATATTTTCATCTGATAAGGTACTTCTTCTTCAATGATTTCGACGATATTTTAGTTTTGATCAAAAAAATTGTATTTCTTACGACTTTTCTTAAAATACGTTAATGCCATCTGAAAGAGGAACAGATAAGCTTTCCATCCGGCTCTTGGTCGAAGAAATCGGTCGAAGGATGCAAGAGTTATTAGCAAAAAACTAATCGGTGGTCAACACGTTTCCGTCCTACTGCCGATTCTTTTCGCAAGGTACTTTTCTATAATTCTGGTATTTAGTGGGAAAAAATTAAACGAATTTTTTGTCCATGTAAAAAACTATTAATTCTGAATAAAATGCCGCCCATTTATGCAACTAAAAAAATTTAAATGTCTCTTATTAGATAAGGCATATTTTTGTCTGATAAGGTACTTCTTCTTCAATGATTTCGAGGATATTTTAGTTTTGATCAAAAAAATTTTATTTCTTATGACTTTTCGTAAAAAATGTTAATGCCATCTAAAAGAGGAACAAACAAGCTTTCCATCGAGCTCTTAGTCGAAGAGGTCGGTCGAAGGATGCAAGAGTTATTAGCGAAAAACTAATCGGTGGTCAACAGGATTCCGCTCTTCTGCCGATTCTTTTCGCAAAGTACTTTTTTATAATTTTAGTATTTAATGGGAAAAAATTAAGCGAATTTTTTGTCCATGTAAAAAACTATTAATTCTGAATAAAATGCCGCCCATTTATGCAATTAAAAAATTTAAATGTCTCTTGTTAGATAAGGCATAGTTTCGTCTGATAAGGTACTTCTTTTTCAACGATTTCGAGGATATTTTAGTTTTGATCAAAAAAAATTTTATTTCTTACCACTTTTCGTAAAATATGTTAATGTCATCTGAAAGAGGAACAGATAAGCTTTCCATCCGGCTCTTAGTCGAAGAAATTGGTCGAAAGATGCAAGAGTTATTAGCAAAAAACTGATCGGTGGTCAACACGTTTCCGTCCTACTGCCGATTCTTTTCGCAAGGTACTTTTCTATAATTCTAGTATTTAATGGGAAAAAATTAAACGAATTTTTTGTCCATGTAAAAAACTATTAATTCTGAATAAAATGCCGCCCATTTATGCAATTAAAAAATTTAAATGTCTCTTGTTAGATAAGGCATAGTTTCGTCTGATAAGGTACTTCTTTTTCAACGATTTCGAGGATATTTTAGTTTTGATCAAAAAAAATTTTATTTCTTACCACTTTTCGTAAAATATGTTAATGCCATCTGAAAGAGGAACAGATAAGCTTTCCATCGAGCTCTTAGTCGAAGAGGTCGGTCGAAAGATGCAAGAGTTATTAGCAAAAAACTAATCGGTGGTCAACACGTTTCCGTCCTACTGCCGATTCTTTTCGCAAGGTACTTTTCTATAATTCTAGTATTTAATGGGAAAAAATTAAACGAATTTTATGTCTATGTAAAATACTATTAATTCTGAATAAAATGCCGCCCATTTATGCCATTGAAAAAATTTAAATGTCTCTTATTAGATAAGGCATATTTTCGTCTGATAAGGTACTTCTTCTTCAATGATTTCGAGGATATTTTAGTTTTGATCAAAAAAATTTTATTTCTCATGACTTTTCGTAAAATATGTTAATGCCATCTGAAAGAGGAACAGAAAAGCTTTCCATCGAGCTCTTAGTCGAAGAGGTCGGTCGAAGGATGCAAGAGTTATTAGCAAAAAACTAATCGGTGGTCAACACGATTCCGCTCTTCTGCCGATTTTTTTCGCAAAGTACTTTTTTATAAATCTAGTATTTAATGGGAAAAAATTAAACGAATTTTCTGTCCATGTAAAAAACTATTAATTCTGAATAAAATGCCGCCCATTTATGCAATTAAAAAATTTAAATGTCTCTTGTTAGATAAGGTATATTTTCGTCTGATAATGTACTTCTTTTTCAACGATTTCGAGTATATTTTAGTTTTAATCAAAAAAAAATTTATTTCTTACCACTTTTCGTAAAATATGTTAATGTCATCTGAAAGAGGAACAGATAAGCTTTCCATCCGGCTCTTAGTCGAAGAAATTGGTCGAAAGATGCAAGAGTTATTAGCAAAAAACTAATCGGTGGTCAACACGTTTCCGTCCTACTGCCGATTCTTTTCGCAAAGTACTTTTTTATAAATCTAGTATTTAATGGGAAAAAATTAAACGAATTTTTTGTCCATGTAAAAAACTATTAATTCTGAATAAAATG
Source organism: Phortica okadai (assembly GCA_034638295.1). Lineage (NCBI taxonomy): Eukaryota > Metazoa > Arthropoda > Insecta > Diptera > Drosophilidae > Phortica > Phortica okadai. Next base: position 23,164,170 of record CM067850.1, on the reverse strand, counting down.
CCGCCCATTTATGTAATTAAGAAAATTTAAATGTCTCTTATTAGATAAGGCATATTTTCCTTTGATAAGGTACTTCTTCTTCAATAATTTTGAGGATATTTTAGTTTTGATCAAAAAAATTGTATTTCTTACGACTTTTCGTAAAAAATGTTAATGCCGTCTGAAAGAGGAACAGATAAGCTTTCCATCGAGCTCTTAGTTGAAGAAGTCTATCGAAGGACGCAAGAAATATTAGCAAAAAACTAATCGGTGGTCAACACGTTTCCGTCCTACTGCCGATTCTTTTCGCAAGGTACTTTTCTATAATTCTAGTATTTAATGGGAAAAAATTAAACGAATTTTTTGTCTATGTAAAATACTATTAATTCTGAATAAAATGCCGCCCATTTATGCAATTAAAAAAATTTAAATGTCTCTTATTAGATAAGGCATATTTTCGTCTGATAAGGTACTTCTTCTTCAATGATTTCGAGGATATTTTAGTTTTGATCAAAAAAATTTTATTTCTTATGACTTTTCGTAAAATATGTTAATGCCATCTGAAAGAGGAACAGAAAAGCTTTCCATCGAGCTCTTAGTCGAAGAGGTCGGTCGAAGGATGCAAGAGTTATTAGCAAAAAACTAATCGGTGGTCAACACGATTCCGCTCTTCTGCCGATTCTTTTCGCAAAGTACTTTTTTATAAATCTAGTATTTAATGGGAAAAAATTAAACGAATTTTTTGCCCATGTAAAAAACTATTAATTCTGAATAAAATGCCGCCCATTTATGCAATTAAAAAATTTAAATGTCTCTTGTTAGATAAGGTATATTTTCGTCTGATAATGTACTTCTTTTTCAATGATTTCGAGTATATTTTAGTTTTAATCAAAAAAAAATTTATTTCTTACCACTTTTCGTAAAATATGTTAATGTCATCTGAAAGAGGAACAGATAAGCTTTCCATCCGGCTCTTAGTCGAAGAAATTGGTCGAAAGATGCAAGAGTTATTAGCAAAAAACTAGTCGGTGGTCAACACGTTTCCGTCCTACTGCCGATTCTTTTCGCAAAGTACTTTTTTATAAATCTAGTATTTAATGGGAAAAAGTTAAACGAATTTTTTGTCTATGTAAAATACTATTAATTCTGAATTAAATGCCGCCCATTTATGCAATTAAAAAAATTTAAATGTCTCTTATTAGATAAGGCATATTTTCGTCTGATAAGGTACTTCTTCTTCAATGATTTCGAGGATATTTTAGTTTTGATCAAAAAAATTTTATTTCTTATGACTTTTCGTAAAATATGTTAATGCCATAGAAAGAGGAACAGATAAGCTTTCCATCGAGCTCTTAGTCGAAGAAGTCGAACGAAGTATGCAAGAGTTATTACCAAAAAACTAATCGGTGGTCAACACGATTCCGTCCTACTGCCGATTCTTTTCGCAGAGAACTTTTCTATAATTCTAGTATTTAATGGAAAAAAATTAAGCGAATTTTTTGTCCATGTAAAAAACTATTAATTCTGAATAAAATGCCGCCTGTTTATGCAATTAAAAAAATTTAAATGTCTCTTGTTAGATAAGGTATATTTTCGTCTGATAAGGTACTTCTTTTTCAATGATTTCGAGTAAATTTTAGTTTTGATCAAAAAAAAATTTATTTCTGACCACTTTTCGTAAAATATGTTAATGCCATCTGAAAGAGGAACAGATAAGCTTTCCATCCGGCTCTTAGTCGAAGAAATCGGTCGAAAGATGCAAGAGATATTAGCAAAAAACTAATCGGTGGTCAACACGTTTCCGTCCTACTGCCGATTCTTTTCGCAAGGTACTTTTCTATAATTCTAGTATTTAATGGGAAAAAATGAAACGAACATTTTTTCCATGTAAAAAACTTTTAATTCTGTCCATGTAAAAGACTATTAATTCTGAATAAAATACCGCCCATTTATGCAATTAAAAAAATGTAAATGTTTCTTATAAGATAAGGCATATTTTCATCTGATAAGGTACTTCTTCTTCAATGATTTCGACGATATTTTAGTTTTGATCAAAAAAATTGTATTTCTTACGACTTTTCTTAAAATACGTTAATGCCATCTGAAAGAGGAACAGATAAGCTTTCCATCCGGCTCTTGGTCGAAGAAATCGGTCGAAGGATGCAAGAGTTATTAGCAAAAAACTAATCGGTGGTCAACACGTTTCCGTCCTACTGCCGATTCTTTTCGCAAGGTACTTTTCTATAATTCTGGTATTTAGTGGGAAAAAATTAAACGAATTTTTTGTCCATGTAAAAAACTATTAATTCTGAATAAAATGCCGCCCATTTATGCAACTAAAAAAATTTAAATGTCTCTTATAAGATAAGGCATATTTTTGTCTGATAAGGTACTTCTTCTTCAATGATTTCGAGGATATTTTAGTTTTGATCAAAAAAATTTTATTTCTTATGACTTTTCGTAAAAAATGTTAATGCCATCTAAAAGAGGAACAAACAAGCTTTCCATCGAGCTCTTAGTCGAAGAGGTCGGTCGAAAGATGCAAGAGTTATTAGCGAAAAACTAATCGGTGGTCAACAGGATTCCGCTCTTCTGCCGATTCTTTTCGCAAAGTACTTTTTTATAATTTTAGTATTTAATGGGAAAAAATTAAGCGAATTTTTTGTCCATGTAAAAAACTATTAATTCTGAATAAAATGCCGCCCATTTATGCAATTAAAAAATTTAAATGTCTCTTGTTAGATAAGGCATAGTTTCGTCTGATAAGGTACTTCTTTTTCAACGATTTCGAGGATATTTTAGTTTTGATCAAAAAAAATTTTATTTCTTACCACTTTTCGTAAAATATGTTAATGTCATCTGAAAGAGGAACAGATAAGCTTTCCATCCGGCTCTTAGTCGAAGAAGTCGAACGAAGTATGCAAGAGTTATTACCAAAAAACTAATCGGTGGTCAACACGATTCCGTCCTACTGCCGATTCTTTTCGAACTTTTTTATAAATCTAGTATTTAATGGGAAAAAATTAAACGAATTTTTTGTCCATGTAAAAAACTATTAATTCTGAATAAAATGCCGCCCATTTATGTAATTAAGAAAATTTAAATGTCTCTTATTAGATAAGGCATATTTTCCTTTGATAAGGTACTTCTTCTTCAATAATTTTGAGGATATTTTAGTTTTGATCAAATAAATTGTATTTCTTACGACTTTTCGTAAAAAATGTTAATGCCGTCTGAAAGAGGAACAGATAAGCTTTCCATCGAGCTCTTAGTTGAAGAAGTCTGTCGAAGGACGCAAGAAATATTAGCAAAAAACTAATCGGTGGTCAACACGTTTCCGTCCTACTGCCGATTCTTTTCGCAAGGTACTTTTCTATAATTCTAGTATTTAATGGGAAAAAATTAAACGAATTTTTTGTCTATGTAAAAAACTATTAATTCTGAATAAAATGCCGCCCATTTATGCAATTAAAAAAATTTAAATGTCTCTTATTAGATAAGGCATATTTTCGTCTGATAAGGTACTTCTTCTTCAATGATTTCGAGGATATTTTAGTTTTGATCAAAAAAATTTTATTTCTTATGACTTTTCGTAAAATATGTTAATGCCATCTGAAAGAGGAACAGAAAAGCTTTCCATCGAGCTCTTAGTCGAAGAGGTCGGTCGAAGAATGCAAGAGTTATTAGCAAAAAACTAATCGGTGGTCAACACGATTCCGCTCTTCTGCCGATTCTTTTCGCAAAGTACTTTTTTATAAATCTAGTATTTAATGGGAAAAAATTAAACGAATTTTTTGCCCATGTAAAAAACTATTAATTCTGAATAAAATGCCGCCCATTTATGCAATTAAAAAATTTAAATGTCTCTTGTTAGATAAGGTATATTTTCGTCTGATAATGTACTTCTTTTTCAATGATTTCGAGTATATTTTAGTTTTAATCAAAAAAAAATTTATTTCTTACCACTTTTCGTAAAATATGTTAATGTCATCTGAAAGAGGAACAGATAAGCTTTCCATCCGGCTGTTAGTCGAAGAAATTGGTCGAAAGATGCAAGAGTTATTAGCAAAAAACTAATCGGTGGTCAACACGTTTCCGTCCTACTGCCGATTCTTTTCGCAAAGTACTTTTTTATAAATCTAGTATTTAATGGGAAAAAATTAAACGAGTTTTTTGTCCATGTAAAAAACTATTAATTCTGAATAAAATGCCGCCCATTTATGTAATTAAGAAAATTTAAATGTCTCTTATTAGATAAGACATATTTTCCTTTGATAAGGTACTTCTTCTTCAATAATTTTGAGGATATTTTAGTTTTGATCAAAAAAATTGTATTTCTTACGACTTTTCGTAAAAAATGTTCATGCCGTCTGAAAGAGGAACAGATAAGCTTTCCATCGAGCTCTTAGTTGAAGAAGTCTGTCGAAGGACGCAAGAAATATTAGCAAAAAACTAATCGGTGGTCCACACGATTTCGTCCTACTGCCGATTCTTCTCGCAGAGTAGTTTTCTATAATTCTAGTATTTAATGGAAAAAAATTAAGCGAATTTTTTGTCCATCTAAATAACTATTAATTCTGAATAAAATGCCGCCCATTTATGCAATTAAAAAAATTTAAATGTCTCTTGTTAGATAAGGCATATTTCGTCTGATAAGGTACTTCTTTTTCAATGATTTCGAGGATATTTTAGTTTTGATCAAAAAAATTTTATTTCTTACCACTTTTCGTAAAATATGTTAATGCCATCTGAAAGAGCAACAGATAAGCTTTCCATCGAGCTCTTAGTTGAAGAAGTCTGTCGAAGGACGCAAGAAATATTAGCAAAAAACTAATCGGTGGTCAACACGATTCCGTTCTACTGCCGATTCTTTTCGCAAAGTACTTTTCTATAATTCTAGTATTTAATGGGAAAAAATTAAACGAATATTTTTTCCATGAAAAAACTTTTAATTCTGTCCATGTAAAAGACGATTAATTCTGAATAAAATACCGCCCATTTATGCAATTAAAAAAATGTAAATGTCTCTTATAAGATAAGGCATATTTTCGTCTGATGAGCTACTTCTTTTTCACTGATTTCGAAGATACTTTAGTTTTGATCAAAAAAAATTTTATTTCTTGTGACATTTCGTATAATATGTTAATGCCATCTGAAAGAGGAACAGATAAGCTTTCCATCGAGCTCTTAGTCGAAGAAAGCGGTCGAAGGATGCAAGAGTTATTACAAAAAAACTAATCGGTGGTCAACACGATTCCGTCCTACTGCCGATTCTTTTCGCAAGGTACTTTTCTATAATTCTAGTATTTAATGGGAAAAAATTAAACGAATTTTTTGTCTATGTAAAATACTATTAATTCTGAATAAAATGCCGCCCATTTATGCAATTAAAAAAATTTAAATGTCTCTTGTTAGATAAGGCATATTTTCGTCTGATAAGGTACTTCTTCTTCAATGATTTCGAGGATATTTTAGTTTTGATCAAAAAAATTTTATTTCTTACGACTTTTTGTATAATATGTGAATGCCATCTGAAAGATGGCATATTTTCGTCTGATGAGCTAATTCTTTTTCAATGATTTCGAAGATACTTTAGTTTTGATCAAAAAAAATTTTATTTCTTGTGACATATACAAGTTTTGTGTTCGGTGTATTTGGTCGCATGCAAAATTGCTCTGTCTATTAACCTAATTTTCTCGTTAATTTTTGTTTAGAAAAACTTAAAATTTGATCTAAATTGTAGTATAGTATTCCGGCACTATATTAATATTTTTTGCGTTTGTGCTTGAATAAAATTAACAACGTTTTGTGCATTTTAAATAATTCCCGTGTGTTTTGTTTGTGTAATTTTATGTGAACAAATAAACATCTGGTGAGAGATTTTTGATTATTTTGTCAATCCACTGTGTTTCTTTCCTGCTTGTGCGCTAATTTTGTTTTTGTAAACACTTGTGATCTTTCTTTCAAGAGAAATAAGTTTAACGAGTTGAGTTTAATTTTTGCTCTTTATTTACTCTTTCTATTTTAACACTTTTGGTGCGCTTCTCAAAATCTGTTGTGCATATTAGTTTTCAGTATGGTCTGTTGTTTACCAAACTGTTCTATAAAGGGTGATACCGCCCAGTCAGTTGCATGTTGGCTATGCCAAGACATTGCCCACCTTAAATGTGCTGAGCTTACTGGTCGCGTTGGCGACTTCTTACAAAAAAATAATGGTCTTCATTGGTGCTGTCCAAAATGTCGACTAAATGAGATCGAGCTAAGGAAGTGGATATCTCAAATGAAAGATGCATATTCTGATCTTTCAAAAGATTTTCAGCGTCTCAACAGTAAATTTCATTCCTTTGATGACACCTTTTCTGTATTTAAACCTGTTGAACCATCACCTAAACGGAAAAAATTCCTTCCTGCTTTAAATATTCCAAGTATTTCAACACTGGCTCCTCCAGATGAGAATACAGACTTCTTCTCTCCGCTTCCATCACCGAATTTTCCAGTTATCGATCTAACGCCTCAGATTTCTTACGCTACCGTTGCCAAATCTGCTACCGTTGTCAATACAATTTCCGAAACAGACTCTCCTGACCATGTTTTGGAAAATGTACCAGCGCAACCTGAGCAACCGAAGCAACTTGTTGTAGTCCCTCCTACGACCAATAAAAAATTTGTTTTTGTTTCAAGACTAGCTGTCGATACTTCTGAAACAGACATTAAGCATTTTATTACCTCAAAAATGCCATCAGTAAAAAATTTGTTCGTATCAAAATTTAAATTTAGACAAGCTAGGTCTATTTCATCCTTTAAGATCTCTGTTCCCGATGTTCATTTCAACGAATTGGTTAACACCAAATTTTGGCCTGATGGGTGTATTGTGCACGAATTTAAGTTTAAGCCTCGTGCCAATAAAGAAGCTGTTAATGAACCGTCTGGTTCAAAAAACTAATTACTTCACCCACTCTTTCATCATCGTTTGTTTTAAACTTCCAAAACGTTAGAGGCTTGAATTCGAAGCTTACTTCCCTATATTTAAATAGCTTTTCAATTACCTCTGACGTTGTAATATTCGTTGAAACATGGCTTCGTCCTGAGATCTCGAACTCGGAATTGTTTTCTGATAACTTTCAGACTTTTCGTAAAGACCGCATCAGCAGAATTGGTGGTGGTGTTTTAATCGCTGTCGCTAGTCGTCATACTTCGGAACAAATTATGGTGGATGGTATCGATGACATTGAACTGATTTGCGTGAAAGTTTCGTTGATAAAGCATAACGTCTATCTTACTTGTTCCTATATTCCACCTCACTCTGACTCATCAGTTTATTTAGCTCATTTAAATGCATTTCAAATCATCTCATCTTTTGTGAAAGACACAGATACTTTAATGATTTTTGGAGACTTTAATCTTCCTCATATTACTTGGATTCCATCAAATCACACAAATGCAGTACTTCCGGCATCAAATAATGATTTTCTCGATTCTCTCCTCAGCTTACCTTCATACCAACTCAACAGCATAATTAACTCTAAAGATCGACTATTAGATCTTATTTTTGTAAACAATTTTGAGAATGCATCGATCTGCAGGGTACCTCCAATAACTCACCCCGAAGATCCCTACCATCCTACTCTGGAACTAACATTCATATTAACCAAATTACCATCCCCCCGTTTGTGTGTTCCTGGTGCAAAGACTAACAGTGTTTTCTGCTTTAAAAAAACTGATTTTGAACGACTTGGTTTCTTGCTATCCAACACTGACTGGTCAGTCATTCGTAACTCGACAGACATCGAACACGCAGTACACTTTTTTAATGCAACCATGTACAATTTGTTTAAATCTTGCGTGCCAAAAATTAATGTGGTTTATGATTTAAGTAAGCCGCCTTGGTTTTCGAAAGAACTGAGTCACTTAAAAAATTTAAAAACTCGATTTTTCAAAAAATACAAGAGAACCGGTTCTCTTATTGACTATGCGAATTACACAAAAATTCGCTATAAATTTAATTTTACAAATAAAAAAAATTATAAAACCTATATCAATAAACTTAAATTAAATATTCACCGCGATCCTAAAAACTTTTTCAACTTAATAAAATCTAAATTAAATTCTAAAACCTTCCCCTCTTGTATGAAATTAAATGGTGTGGAGGGAAGTAATGACGCTGAGATATCCCATCTGTTTGCCGATTTCTTCCAAAGCACCTACAATAATTTTTCATATAATGATGTTGAATATCCATTTTATATTGGGGACAGAACTCATATAAATATGCCTGTTATCGACAATGACATTGTTTTAAAGTATTTAAAGTTAATAAAACCCACGTTTACCGCTGGTCCCGATAATATACCTGGTTGCGTTTTAAAACACTGTGCCGAGATGTTATATATTCCATTATGCACGCTGTTCAACATGTCTCTTAAATACGCCATAGTCCCAGCAGTTTGGAAGGAGTCATTTATTATACCACTTCATAAAAAAGGCAGTAAAGTAGAAATATCTAACTACAGAGGTATTGCCAAATTATGTGCCATCCCAAAGCTATTTGAGCAGATCATTACTGATCAATTACAGCATTTTGTGCCTTCACTTTTAAACTTGGCTCAACATGGTTTCCTTAAGAAGCGTTCAACGGTGACAAATTTATTGGAGTTTACCTCAATTGTTAACCAAAATTTTTCTATCGGTTGCCAAACTGAAGTTGTATATACCGACTTCAGTAAAGCATTTGACAGTGTCTGTCATTCCTTGTTAATATACAAACTGGAGGCTTATGGCTTTCCACCATTGCTTGTCCGTTGGCTCTCTTCTTATCTTGATTCGCGAACTCAAAAAGTTCGTTTTAAAACGTCAGTTTCCAGAAGCATTCTTGTATCGTCTGGTGTTCCCCAAGGTAGCCATCTGGGGCCCATACTCTTTAACTTATTCATTAATGACTTGCCTACAGTGATCAAATACTGCAATGTCTTGATGTACGCTGATGACGTAAAACTATGTCTAACTCTAAATTCTATAATCCAGCAGAGTTTACTTCAGTCTGATCTTGACTCACTCGCACAATGGTGCTCTGTGAATAATCTACTTTTAAACTGCAATAAGTGCAAGATTATGTCTTTTTATAGGAATAAAATGCTTACTTGCATATACAGGATTGATAATTCTATTCTTGAGCGTGTAAATCAATTCAATGACCTTGGTGTTTTGATGGACCCAAAACTTAATTTTGCTTCTCACATTTCCCTTTCGGTAAACAAATCCAAAGGCGTACTTGGTTTTATTAAACGATGGTCCAAGGAATTCGATGACCCCTACACTACCAAATTGCTTTTCACTTCGCTTGTGCGGCCCATTCTGGAATATGCGTCGTGTGTTTGGGACCCTCAGTTTGAAAAGTATAAGGCCCAAGTAGAATCCGTTCAGAAGCAGTTCCTTCTTTTTGCTCTTCGTAAGTTACATTGGGACCCTAGTATTCATTTACCCCCCTATCATAGTCGACTGAAACTAATCAATTTACCATCTCTATCAAGTCGTAGAACTATGCTCGGTGTGTTATTTTTGCACAACCTAATTAATGGTATCATAATCTCCCCCACTTTGTTAGAGTGCATAAAGTTTAATGTTCCAACTAGATACACGAGAAACTTTCGACCAATTCATCTTAGTATCTGTAGAGCTACATATCTTGAGCATGATTCCTTTCGAATTTTGTGTGTAAACTATAATATTTATTGTAACCTAATCGATAATTGTAGATCTTCAAATCTCATCAAATGTAGCTTACTAACACATCTTAATAATTTGTAATTTTAGGTATTTTTGTAGTGTTAAAATTTTAGTGTTAATATTAGTGCATGCTTACTTATTTGTGTAGAGCTAAGTAGTAAAGCGACTGTTGACTCTTTGTCTGTAGTCGCGGAACAGGCTGACCTGGTGTCGCAATGACCACTTGAGGGTAGTGTGCTACCACAACGTCTTGCGCCTGTAGTTAGTTAAAAAAAAAAAAAAAAAAAAAAAAAAAAATATGTTAATGCCATCTGAAAGAGGAACAGATAAGCTTTCCATCGAGCTCTTCGTCGAAGAAATCGGTCGAAGGATGCAAGAGTTATTACAAAAAAACTAATCGGCGGTCAACACGATTCCGTCCTACTGCCGATTCTTTTCGCAAAGTAGTTTTCTATAATTCTAGTATTTAATGGGAAAAAATTAAACGAATTTTTTGTCCATGTAAAAAACTATTAATTCTGAATAAAATGCCGCCCATTTATGCAATTAAAAAAATTTAAATGTCTCTTATTAGATAAGGCATATTTTCGTCTAATAAGGTACTTCTTCTACAATGATTTCGAGGATATTTTAGTTTTGATCCAAAAAATTTTATTTCTTATGACTTTTCGTAAAATATGTTAATGCCATAGAAAGAGGAATAGGTAAGCTTTCCATCGAGATCTTAGTCGAAGAAGTCGAACGAAGTATGCAATAGTTATTACCAAAAAACTAATCGGTGGTCAACACGATTCCGTTCTACTGCCGATTCTTTTCGCAAAGTACTTTTCTATAATTCTAGTATTTAATGGGAAAAAATTAAACGAATATTTTTTCCATGTAAAAAACTTTTAATTCTGTCCATGTAAAAGACGATTAATTCTGAATAAAATACCGCCCATTTATGCAATTAAAAAAATGTAAATGTCTCTTATAAGATAAGGCATATTTTCGTCTGATAAGGTACTTCTTCTTCAATGATTTCGAGGATATTTTAGTTTTGATCAAAAAAATTTTATTTCTTACGACTTTTTGTATAATATGTGAATGCCATCTGAAAGATGGCATATTTTCGTCTGATGAGCTACTTCTTTTTCAATGATTTCGAAGATACTTTAGTTTTGATCAAAAAAAATTTTATTTCTTGTGACATTTCGTATAATATGTTAATGCCATCTGAAAGAGGAACAGATAAGCATAAGATAAGGCATATTTTCGTCTAATAAGGTACTTCTTCTACAATGATTTCGAGGATATTTTAGTTTTGATCCAAAAAATTGTATTTCTTATGACTTTTCGTAAAATATGTTAATGCCATAGAAAGAGGAATAGGTAAGCTTTCCATCGAGATCTTAGTCGAAGAAGTCGAACGAAGTATGCAATAGTTATTACCAAAAAACTAATCGGTGGTCAACACGATTCCGTCCTACTGCCGATTCTTTTCGCAGAGAACTGTTCTATAATTCTAGTATTTAATGGTAAAAAATTAAGCGAATTTTTTGTCCATGTAAAACACTATTGATTCTGAATAAAATGCCGCCCATTTATGCAATTAAAAAAATTTAAATGTCTCTTGTTAGATAAGGTATATTTTCGTCTGATAAGGTACTTCTTTTTCAATGATTTCGAGTATATTGTAGTTTTGATAAAAAAAAAAATGTATTTCTTACCACTTTTCGTAAAATATGTTAATGCCATCTGAAAGAGGAACAGATAAGCTTTCCATCCGGATCTTAGTTGAAGAAATCGTTTGAAAGATGCAAAAGTTATTAGCAAAAAACTAATCGGTGGTCAACACGTTTCCGTCCTACTGCCGATTCTTTTCGCAAGGTACTTTTCTATAATTCTAGTATTTAATGGGAAAAAATTAAGCGAATTTTTTGTCTATGTAAAATACTATTAATTCTGAACAAAATGCCGCCCATTTATGCAATTAAAAAAATTTAAATGTCTCTTATTAGATAAGGCATATTTTCGTCTGATAAGGTACTTCTTCTTCAATGATTTCGAGGAAACTTTAGTTTTGATCAAAAAAATTTTATTTCTTACGACTTTTTGTATAATATGTGAATGCCATCTGAAAGATGGCATATTTTCGTCTGATAAGGTACTTCTTCTTCAATGATTTCGATGATATTTTAGTTTTGATCAAAAAAATTTTATTTCTTATGACTTTACGTAAAATATGTTAATGCCATCTGAAAGAGGAACAGATAAGCTTTCCATCGAGTTCTTAGTCGAAGAAGTCGGTCGAAGGATGCAAGAGTTATTAGCAAAAAACTAATCGGTGGTCAACAGGATTCCGCTCTTCTGCCGATTCTTTTCGCACAGTACTTTTTTATAAATCTAGTATTTAATGGGAAAAAATTAAACGAATTTTTTGTCCATGTAAAAAACTATTAATTCTGAATAAAACGCCGCCCATTTATGTTATTAAGAAAATTTAAATGTCTCTTATTAGATAAGGCATATTTTCGTCTGATAAGGTACTTCTTTTTCAATGATTTCGAGTATATTTTAGTTTTGATCAAAAAAAAAATTTATTTCTTACCACTTTTCGTAAAATATGTTAATGCCATCTGAAAGAGGAACAGATAAGCTTTCCATCCGGCTCTTAGTTGAAGAAATCGGTCGAAAGATGCAAGAGTTATTAGCAAAAAACTAATCGGTGGTCAACACGATTCCGTCCTACTGCCGATTCTTTTCGCAAGGTACTTTTCTATAATTCTAGTATTTAATGGAAAAAAATTAAGCGAATTTTTTGTCCATCTAAAAAACTATTAATTCTGAATAAAATGCCGCCCATTTATGCAATTAAAAAAACTTAAATGTCTCTTGTTAGATAAGGCATATTTCGTCTGATAAGGTACTTCTTTTTCAATGATTTCGAGGATATTTTAGTTTTGATCAAAAAAAATTTTATTTCTTACCTTTTTTGAAAAATATGTTAATGCCATCTGAAAGAGGAACAGATAAGCTTTCCATCCGGCTCTTAGTTGAAGAAATCGGTCGAAAGATGCAAGAGTTATTAGCAAAAAACTAATCGGTGGTCAACACGATTCCGTTCTACCGCCGATTCTTTTCGCAAAGTACTTTTCTATAATTCTTGTATTTAATGGGAAAAAATTAAACGAATATTTTTTCCATGTAAAAAACTTTTAATTCTGTCCATGTAAAAGACGATTAATTCTGAATAAAATACCGCCCATTTATGCAATTAAAAAAAAAAAATCGCGTGCAACACAGTACACGTGTTTGAAGTGAAACTTTCTTTAAAAGAAACAAAAAACCAGTAAGGTCGCTATCTTCGGTCTTGCCATGCCCATTTTCTGGATTGAATTTCTCTTTATCTTAATATCCTATACACTAATTTTCATTGTTTTAGCTCATTGCAACCTGAAATATGCAAACTATAAGTTTTTGCTATAAGTGAGCGTTGTCATGCCCAATTTTTGATCAAAGTAGTTTTTATGCCTCTGTAAGACAATAAGTGGAAGTTTCATGCTAATTCATTAAAAAACAAAATGTTTTGCATACAATGACGTAAATTTGCTTTTCTTCCTCTCATCAATGATTTATGGTAACAAAATTGGAGGATCTGTGCAATATTTCAGGTCGATGATTTCAAAACAATAACAAGGAATATTTAGGTGTCTGAGAAATATATTACAGATATTTTCACACTCTTGCAAAATCTCTGACAACTTTCTCAGAGATTTTATTAAATTCAGCCTTCTTCTAAGATGTTAGAAATGTTTATGTGCCAAGAAATAAACTTTATGGTTTCCCCATAAATCTACATTAAAACAATTTGATATTTTACATGTTTTCAACAATAAATCTGCGTATAAAAAATCATTCCCAACTCAACCCAATTTTTGAGCTGGAAAACAATGAATCTGCTTGTATCTATTTTCAAAGATTGAAAAGTACATTCGACTTAAATTGTTGAACTAATCTTCAAATTATAGGTAATGTGAAATTGCATTTGAAATGGTTAAAAAAAACTCGTAAAAATGGTGAATTATATTAAAATATGTACATATGTACCAATCATGTTATTTGTTCTTTGGGCAATTTGGAATATGTACATTTTTGAATACGTAAATGCGAAGGAGAAGAATCAATTGAAATATGCAGAGTGTCTCCCGAAGTCAAGTTTATTACCAAAGCCTCCAATGTCTGGAATCTACTTGACTTTACTTGTTGCATCTATAATTTAGTATTGGTGTTCACTTTTGGAATATTTTGAATTTTTAAATTAATTGTTTTCATTTGCTAACCACAGCAATGGAAAGGGTATAATTGTCAATTGCAAAACTGGATGGGCTTCAACATAATTGGGAGTTGATTAGCCACGCTAAGTAGCGGCCAACAACAAACACAATGCATACGCTCAGACAGTGTCATAGGTAGCAACAATCACACTGTCCGACCTAACGGAGCATGCTTATGCCGAAAATAACAACAACAAGAGTTGTTGTAATATTTGGAGTAAACATGCCAGGTTAGTTGTTGTTGCATATGCGCCAGATGGCGAAAGTGACGGTTGAAGAGGAATGCCAAAATTACAACTAAGCATGTTGTTGTTGTTATTTTTTTTATGACTACTAAGTTTATGACTACAGACTGTCATTCTATATTCTATTTCATTCTCTCGCAGGCTAAATCATATAAATGTATAGTCTGTCTCTTTTTCATGTCGTTTCATCGAGTTTCAAATCGCACCCATGCTAAAGAAGTTTCACTTCAAAAATGTAAATGTCTCTTATAAGATAAGGCATATTTTCGTCTGATGAGCTACTTTTTTTTCAATGATTTCGAAGATACTTTAGTTTTGATCAAAAACAATTTTATTTCTTGTGACATTTATACATATGTTAATGCCATCTGAAAGAGGAACAGATAAGCTTTCCATCGAGCTCTTAGTCGAAGAAATCGGTCGAAGGATGCAAGAGTTATTACAAAAAAACTAATCGGTGGTCAACACGATTCCGTCCTACTGCCGATTTTTTTCGCAAAGTAGTTTTCTATAATTCTAGTAATTAATGGGAAAAAATTAAACGAATTTTTTGTCCATGTAAAAAACTATTAATTCTGAATAAAATGCCGCCCATTTATGCAATTAAAAAATTTATATGTCTCTTATTAGATAAGGCATATTTTCGTCTAATAAGGTACTTCTTCTACAATGATTTCGAGGATATTTTAGTTTTGATCCAAAAAATTTTATTTCTTATGACTTTTCGTAAAATATGTTAATGCCATAGAAAGAGGAATAGGTAAGCTTTCCATCGAGCTCTTAGTCGAAGAAGTCGAACGAAGTATGCAATAGTAATTACCAAAAAACTAATCGGTGGTCAACACGATTCCGTCCTACAGCCGATTCTTTTCGCAGAGAACTTTTCTATAATTCTAGTATTTAATGGAAAAAAAATTAAGCGAATTTTTTGTCCATGTAAAACACTATTAATTCTGAATAAAATGCCGCCCATTTATGCAATTAAAAAAATTTAAATGTCTCTTGTTAGATAAGGTATATTTTCGTCTGATAAGGTACTTCTTTATACCCTGTACACACACTGTGTATCAGGGTATATTAAGTTTGTTTGAGACGGTTTGTATGTAACGCATAGAAGGAGGGGAGGGGGACCCTATAAAGTATATATATTCTTGATCAGGATGACAAGACGAATTGATATAGCCCTGTCTGTCCGTCCGTCCTCACCAATGGTTCTCGAAAACTATAAGAGCTAGAGACTTGAAATTTGGTGGATAGACTCGTGAAGTCAAACGCTAGATCAAGTTTGAAGGATTTTTTGCCACGCCCACTCCTTCCCGCCCATCGAGCACCACCCATTTTTTCAAAAGGCTGTAGCTCGAAAACCTGATGAGTTAGAAACATGAAAATGAGTATGTAGACTCAGTATGTATTGCTCTACAAAACTGCATACCACATTTTTTCCCCCTCTCCTTCGTTTCCCCTCAAAAAGTTGTTTTCTTAAAATTGCTGTATCTCCTAAACTATAATAGATACAATGCTGAAATTTTGTATGCAAACTCAGTAAACATACCTTTTTAAAACTGCATACCACAAACTTTCATTTTTAACGCTGTGTGACAACGCAAAGACAAACAAGTTGAAATTTGGTATAAATTGCGCTTTGAACACTGCTTTATCCTATTTGTAGCAAAAACCGTACTTAACACTGCGAAATCTATTAAAGCTAGCGACTTGAAATTTGGAAGATAGTCTCGTGTGGTCGAACACCAGATGAAGTTTGAAGGAATTTTTGCCACGCCCATTCCTTCCCGCCCATCGAGCACAACAAAAGGTCATTTTTTTCTTAAAATTGCTGTATCTCCTAAAGTATAAAGAATACAATGCTGAAATTTTGTATGCAAACTCAGATAACATACCTTTTTAAAACTGCATACAACAAACTACCACTTTCCCCGCAAAGACCAACACACTAAAATTTTGCAGCAATGCTTTGTAACAAAATCCGTACTAAAGCGCCATCTAATGGCAACATTGCACTGTGAGCCCTGCCTCACTATTAGCAAATACACAAACCATATCGTGGTACACTACTTTTGCTGTCGGCGAATGTTTAACGTGTTATCAACATAGGTGTGTGTACAGGGTATTATATAGTTGAGAATACTCAACTATACCGCCCTTACTGGTTTTCAATGATTTCGAGTATATTTTAGTTTTGATCAAAAAAAATTTATTTCTTACCACTTTTCGTAAAATATGTTAATGCCATTTGAAAGAGGAACAGATAAGCTTTCCATCCGGCTCTTAGTTAAAGAAATCGGTCGAAAGATGCAAGAGTTATTAGCAAAAAACTAATCGGTGGTCAACACAATTCCATCCTACTGCCGATTCTTTTCGCAAAGTACTTTTCAATAATTCTAGTATTTAATGGGAAAAAATTAAACTAATTTTTTGTCCATGTAAAAACCTATTAATTCTGAATAAAATGCCTCCCATTTATGCAATTAAAAAAATTTAAATGTCTCTTGTTATATAAGGTATATTTTCGTCTGATAAGGTACTTCTTTTTCAATGATTTCGAGTATATTTTAGATTTGATCAAAAAAAAATTTATTTCTTACCACTTTTCGTAAAATATGTTAATGCCATCTGAAAGAGGAACAGATAAGCTTTCCATCCGGCTCTTAGTTAAAGAAATCGGTCGAAAGATGCAAGAGTTATTACCAAAAAACTAATCGGTGGTCAACACAATTCCATCCTACTGCCGATTCTTTTCGCAAAGTACTTTTCAATAATTCTAGTATTTAATGGGAAAAAATTAAACGAATTTTTTGTCCATGTAAAAAACTATTAATTCTGAATAAAATGCCGCCCATTTATGTAATTAAGAAAATTTAAATGTCTCTTATTAGATAAGGCATATTTTCGTCTGATAAGGTACTTCTTCTACAATGATTTCGAGGATATTTTAGTTTTGATCCAAAAAATTTTATTTCTTATGACTTTTCGTAAAATATGTTAATGCCATCTAAAATAAGAACAAATAAGTTTTCCATCGAGCTCTTAGTCGAAGAAGTCGAACGAAGTATGCAAGAGTTATTACCAAAAAACTATTCGGTGGTCATTACGATTCCGTCCTACTGCCGATTCTTTTCGCAGAGAACTTTTCTGTAATTCTAGTATTTAATGGAAAAAAAATTAAGCGAATTTTTTGTCAATGTAAAAAACTATTAATTCTGAATAAAATGCCGCCAATTTATGCAATTAAAAAAATTTAAATGTGTCTTATTAGATAAGGCATATTTTCGTCTGATAAGGTACTTCTTCTTCAATGATTTCGAGGATATTTTAGTTTTGATCAAAAAAATTTTATTTCTTACGACTTTTCGTAAAATATGTTAATGCCATCTGAAAGAAGAGCAGATAAGCTTTCCATCGAGCTCTAAGTCGAAGAAGTCGGTCGAAGGATGCAAGAGTTATTAGCAAAAAACTAATCGGTGGTCAACACGTTTCCATCCTACTGCCGATTCTTTTCGCAAAGTACTTTTCTATAATTCTAGTATTTAATGGAAAAAAATTCAACGAATTTTTTGTCCATGTAAAAAACTATTAATTCTGATTAAAATGCCGCCCATTGATCCAATAAAAAAATTTAAATGTGTCTTATTAGATAAGGCATATTTTCGTCTGATAAGATACTTCTTTTTCAATGATTTCGAGGATATTTTAGTTTTGATCAAAAAAATTTTATTTCTTACGACTTTTCGTAAAATATGTTAATGCCATCTGAAAGAGGAACAGATAAGCTTACCATCGAGCTCTTAGTCGAAGAAGTCGGTCGAAGGATACCAGAGCTATTGCAAAAAACTAATCGGTGGTCAACACAATTCCATCCTACTGCCAATTCTTTTCGCAAAGTACTTTTCTATAATTCTAGTATTTTATAGAAAAAAATTAAACGAATTTTTTGTCCATGTAAAAAACTATTAATTCTGAATAAAATGCCGCCCATTGTCTGTTATTAGATAAGGCATACTTTCACTGATAAGGTTCTTCTTCTTCAATGATTTCGAGGGTATTTTAGTTTTGATCAAAAAAAATTTATTTCTTATGACTTTTCGTAAAATATGTTAATGCCATCTGAAAGAGGAACAGGTAAGCTTTCCATCGAGCTCTTAGTCGAAGAAGTCGAACGAAGTATGCAAGAATTATTACCAAAAAACTAATCGGTTGTCAACACGATTCCGTCCAACTGCCGATTCTTTTCGCAGAGAACTTTTCTATAATTCTAGTATTTAATGGAAAAAAAATTAAGCGAATTTTTTGTCCATGTAAAAAACTATTAATTCTGAATAAAATGCCGCCCATTTATGCAATTAAAAAAATTTAAATGTGTCTTATTAGATAAGGCATATTTTCGTCTGATAAGGTACTTCTTCTTCAATGATTTCGAGGATATTTTAGTTTTGATAAAAAAAATTTTATTTCTTACGACTTTTCGTAAAATATGTTAACGCCATCTGAAAGAGGAGCAGATAAGCTTTCCATCGAGCTCTAAGTCGAAAAAGTCGGTCGAAGGATGCAAGAGTTATAAGCAAAAAACTAATCGGTGGTCAACACGTTTCCATCCTACTGACGATTCTTTTCGCAAAGTACTTTTCTATAATTCTAGTATTTAATGAAAAAAAAATTAAGCGAATTTTTTGTCCATGTAAAAAACTATTAATTCTGATTAAAATGCCGCCCATTGATCCAATAAAAAAATTTAAATGTGTCTTATTAGATAAGGCATATTTTCGTCTGATAAGATACTTCTTTTTCAATCATTTCGAGGATATTTTAGTTTTGATCAAAAAAAATTTATTTCCTATGACTTTTCGTAAAATATGTTAATGCCATCTGAAAGAGGAACAGGTAAGCTTTCCATTGAGCTCTTAGTCGAAGAAGTCGGTCGAAGGATGCCAGAGTTATTGCAAAAAACTAATCGGTGGTCAACACGATTCCGTCCTACTGCCGATTCTTTTCACAAAGTACTTTTCTATACTTCTAGTATTTAATAGGAAAAAATTAAACGAATTTTTTGTCCATCTAAAAAACTATTAATTCTGAATAAAATGCCGCCCATTTATGCAATTAAAGAAATTAAAATGTCTGTTATTAGATAAGGCATATTTCGTCTGATAAGGTACTTCTTTTTCAATGATTTCGAGGATATTTTAGTTTTGATCAAAAAAAATTTTATTTCTTACGACTTTTTGTATAATATGTTAATGCCATCTGAAAGATGGCATATTTTCCTTTGATAAGGTACTTCTTCTTCAATAATTTTGAGGATATTTTAGTTTTGATCAAAAAAATTGTATTTCTTACGACTTTTCGTAAAAAATGTTAATGCCGTCTGAAAGAGGAACAGATAAGCCTTCCATCGAGCTCTTAGTCGAAGAAGTCGGTCGAAGGATGCAAGAGTTATTAGCAAAAAACTAATCGGTGGTCAACACGTTTCCATCCTACTGCCGATTCTTTTCGCAAAGTACTTTTCTATAATTCTAGTATTTAATGGGAAAAAATGAAACGAATATTTTTTCCATGTAAAAAACTTTTGATTCTGTCCATGTAAAAGACTATTAATTCTGAATAAAATACCGCCCATTTATGCAATTAAAAAAATGTAAATGTCTCTTACAAGATAAGGCATATTTTCGTCTTATGAGCTACTTCTTTTTCAATGATTTCGAAAATACTTTAGTTTTGATCAAAAAAAATTTTATTTCTTGTGACATTTCATATAATATGTTAATGCCATCTGAAAGAGGAACAGATAAGCTTTCCATCGAGCTCTTAGTCGAAGAAATCGGTCGAAGAATGCAAGAGTTATTACAAAAAAACTAATCGGTGGTCAACACGATTCCGTCCTACTGCCGATTCTTTTCGCAGAGTAGTTTTCTATAATTCTAGTATTTAATGGAAAAAAATTAAGCGAATTTTTTGTCCATCTAAAAAACTATTAATTCTGAATAAACTGCCGCCCATTTATGCAGGGATAAGGATAGATAAGGCATATTTTCGTCTGATAAGATACTTCTTTTTCAATCATTTCGAGGATATTTTAGTTTTGATCAAAAAAAATTTATTTCCTATGACTTTTCGTAAAATATGTTAATGCCATCTGAAAGAGGAACAGGTAAGCTTTCCATTGAGCTCTTAGTCGAAGAAGTCGGTCGAAGGATGCCAGAGTTATTGCAAAAAACTAATCGGTGGTCAACACGATTCCGTCCTACTGCCGATTCTTTTCACAAAGTACTTTTCTATACTTCTAGTATTTAATAGGAAAAAATTAAACGAATTTTTTGTCCATCTAAAAAACTATTAATTCTGAATAAAATGCCGCCCATTTATGCAATTAAAGAAATTAAAATGTCTGTTATTAGATAAGGCATATTTCGTCTGATAAGGTACTTCTTTTTCAATGATTTCGAGGATATTTTAGTTTTGATCAAAAAAAATTTTATTTCTTACGACTTTTTGTATAATATGTTAATGCCATCTGAAAGATGGCATATTTTCCTTTGATAAGGTACTTCTTCTTCAATAATTTTGAGGATATTTTAGTTTTGATCAAAAAAATTGTATTTCTTACGACTTTTCGTAAAAAATGTTAATGCCGTCTGAAAGAGGAACAGATAAGCCTTCCATCGAGCTCTTAGTCGAAGAAGTCGGTCGAAGGATGCCAGAGTTATTGCAAAAAACTAATCGGTGGTCAACACGATTCCGTTCTACTGCCGATTCTTTTCGCAAAGTACTTTTCTATAATTCTAGTATTTAATGGGAAAAAATGAAACGAATATTTTTTCCATGTAAAAAACTTTTGATTCTGTCCATGTAAAAGACTATTAATTCTGAATAAAATACCGCCCATTTATGCAATTAAAAAAATGTAAATGTCTCTTACAAGATAAGGCATATTTTCGTCTTATGAGCTACTTCTTTTTCAATGATTTCGAAAATACTTTAGTTTTGATCAAAAAAAATTTTATTTCTTGTGACATTTCATATAATATGTTAATGCCATCTGAAAGAGGAACAGATAAGCTTTCCATCGAGCTCTTAGTCGAAGAAATCGGTCGAAGAATGCAAGAGTTATTACAAAAAAACTAATCGGTGGTCAACACGATTCCGTCCTACTGCCGATTCTTTTCGCAGAGTAGTTTTCTATAATTCTAGTATTTAATGGAAAAAAATTAAGCGAATTTTTTGTCCATCTAAAAAACTATTAATTCTGAATAAACTGCCGCCCATTTATGCAGGGATAAGGATAGATAAGGCATATTTTCGTCTGATAAGGCACTTCTTCTTCAATGATTTCGAGGATATTTTAGTTTTGATCAAAAAAATGTTATTTCTTATGACTTTTCGTAAAATATGTTAATGCCATCTGAAAGAGGAACAGATAAGCTTTCCATCCGGCTCTTGGTCGAAGAAATCGGTCGAAGGATGCAAGAGTTATTAGCAAAAAACTAATCGGTTGTCAACACGTTTCCGTCCTACTGCCGATTCTTTTCGCAAGGTACTTTTCTATAATTCTAGTATTTAATGGGAAAAAATTAAACGAATTTTTTGTCCATGTAAAAAACTATTAATTCTGAATAAAATGCCGCCCATTTATGCAACTAAAAAAATTTAAATGTCTCTTATAAGATAAGGCATATTTTCGTCTGATAATGTACTTCTTCTTCAATGATTTCGAGGATATTTTAGTTTTGATCAAAAAAAATTGTATATCTTACGACTTTTCGTAAGAAATGTTAATGCCGTCTGAAAGAGGAACAGATAAGCTTTCCATCGAGCTCTTAGTTGAAGAAGTCTGTCGAAGGATGCAAGAGTTATTACCAAAAAACTAATCGGTGGTCAACACGAATCCGTCCTACTGCCGATTCTTTTCGCAGAGAACTTTTCTATAATTCTAGTATTTAATGGAAAAAAAATTAAGCGAATTTTTTGTCCATAAAAAACTATTAATTCTGAATAAAATGCCGCCCATTTATGCAATTAAAAAAATTTAAATGTCTCTTGTTAGATAAGGTATATTTTCGTCTGATAAGGTACTTCTTTTTCAATGATTTCGAGGATATTTTAGTTTTGATCCAAAAAATTTTATTTCTTATGACTTTTCGTAAAATATGTTAATACCATAGAAAGAGGAACAGGTAAGCTTTCCATCGAGCTCTTAGTCAAAGAAGTCGAACGAAGTATGCAAGAGTTATTACCAAAAAACTAATCGGTGGTCAACACGATTCCGTCCTACTGCCGATTCTTTTCGCAGAGAACTTTTCTATAATTCTAGTATTTAATGGAACAAAAATTAAGCGAATTTTTTGTCCATAAAAAACTATTAATTCTGAATAAAATGCCGCCCATTTATGCAATTAAAAAAATTTAAATGTCTCTTGTTAGATAAGGTATATTTTCGTCTGATAAGGTACTTCTTTTTCAATGATTTCGAGTATATTTTAGTTTTGATCAAAAAAAAATTTATTTCTTACCACTTTTCGTAAAATATGTTAATGCCATCTGAAAGAGGAACAGATAAGCTCTCCATCCGGCTCTTAGTCGAAGAAGTCGAACGAAGTATGCAAGAGTTATTACCAAAAAACTAATCGGTGGTCAACACGATTCCGTTCTACTGCCGATTCTTTTCGCAGAGAACTTTTCTATAATTCTAGTATTTAATGGAAAAAAAATTAAGCGAATTTTTTGTCCATGTAAAAAACTATTAATTCTGAATAAAAAGCCGCCCATTTATGCAATTAAAAAAATTTAAATGTGTCTTATTAGATAAGGCATATTTTCGTCTGATAAGGTTCTTCTTCTTCAATGATTTCGAGGATATTTTAGTTTTGATCAAAAAAATTTTATTTCTTACGACTTTTCGTAAAATATGTTAATGCCATCTGAAAGAGGAACAGATAAGCTTTCCATTGAGCTCTTAGTCGAAGAAGTCGGTCGAAGGATGCCAGAGTTATTGCAAAAAACTAATCGGTCGTCAACACGATTCCGTCCTACTGCCGATTCTTTTCGCAAAGTACTTTTCTATACTTCTAGTATTTAATAGGAAAAAATTAAACGAATTTTTTGTCCATCTAAAAAACTATTAATTCTGAATAAAATGCCGCCCATTTATGCAATTAAAGAAATTAAAATGTCTGTTATTAGATAAGGCATATTTCGTCTGATAAGGTACTTCTTTTTCAATGATTTCGAGTATTTTTTAGTTTTGATCAAAAAAAAATTTATTTCTTACCACTTTTCGTAAAATATGTTAATGCCATCTGAAAGAGGAACAGATAAGCTCTCCATCCGGCTCTTAGTCGAAGAAGTCGAACGAAGTATGCAAGAGTTATTACCAAAAAACTAATCGGTGGTCAACACGATTCCGTTCTACTGCCGATTCTTTTCGCAGAGAACTTTTCTATAATTCTAGTATTTAATGGGAAAAAAATTAAGCGAATTTTTTGTCCATCTAAAAAACTATTCATTCTGAATAAACTGCCGCCCATTTATGCAGGGATAAGGATAGATAAGGCATATTTTCGTCTGATAATGTACTTCTTCTTCAATGATTTCGAGGATATTTTAGTTTTGATCAAAAAAAATTGTATATCTTACGACTTTTCGTAAAAAATGTTAATGCCGTCTGAAAGAGGAGCAGATAAGCTTTCCATCGAGCTCTAAGTCGAAAAAGTCGGTCGAAGGATGCAAGAGTTATAAGCAAAAAACTAATCGGTGGTCAACACGTTTCCATCCTACTGACGATTCTTTTCGCAAAGTACTTTTCTATAATTCTAGTATTTAATGGAAAAAAAATTAAGCGAATTTTTTGTCCATGTAAAAAACTATTAATTCTGATTAAAATGCCGCCCATTGATCCAATAAAAAAATTTAAATGTGTCTTATTAGATAAGGCATATTTTCGTCTGATAAGATACTTCTTTTTCAATCATTTCGAGGATATTTTAGTTTTGATCAAAAAAAATTTATTTCCTATGACTTTTCGTAAAATATGTTAATGCCATCTGAAAGAGGAACAGGTAAGCTTTCCATTGAGCTCTTAGTCGAAGAAGTCGGTCGAAGGATGCCAGAGTTATTGCAAAAAACTAATCGGTGGTCAACACGATTCCGTCCTACTGCCGATTCTTTTCGCAAAGTACTTTTCTATACTTCTGGTATTTAATAGGAAAAAATTAAACGAATTTTTTGTCCATCTAAAAAACTATTAATTCTGAATAAAATGCCGCCCATTTATGCAATTAAAGAAATTAAAATGTCTGTTATTAGATAAGGCATATTTCGTCTGATAAGGTACTTCTTTTTCAATGATTTCGAGGATATTTTAGTTTTGATCAAAAAAAATTTTATTTCTTACGACTTTTTGTATAATGTGTTAATGCCATCTGAAAGATGGCATATTTTCCTTTGATAAGGTACTTCTTCTTCAATAATTTTGAGGATATTTTAGTTTTGATCAAAAAAATTGTATTTCTTACGACTTTTCGTAAAAAATGTTAATGCCGTCTGAAAGAGGAACAGATAAGCTTTCCATCGAGCTCTTAGTCGAAGAAGTCGGTCGAAGGATGCCAGAGTTATTGCAAAAAACTAATCGGTGGTCAACACGATTCCGTTCTACTGCCGATTCTTTTCGCAAAGTACTTTTCTATAATTCTAGTATTTAATGGGAAAAAATGAAACGAATATTTTTTCCATGTAAAAAACTTTTGATTCTGTCCATGTAAAAGACTATTAATTCTGAATAAAATACCGCCCATTTATGCAATTAAAAAAATGTAAATGTCTCTTACAAGATAAGGCATATTTTCGTCTTATGAGCTACTTCTTTTTCAATGATTTCGAAAATACTTTAGTTTTGATCAAAAAAAATTTTATTTCTTGTGACATTTCATATAATATGTTAATGCCATCTGAAAGAGGAACAGATAAGCTTTCCATCGAGCTCTTAGTCGAAGAAATCGGTCGAAGAATGCAAGAGTTATTACAAAAAAACTAATCGGTGGTCAACACGATTCCGTCCTACTGCCGATTCTTTTCGCAGAGTAGTTTTCTATAATTCTAGTATTTAATGGAAAAAAATTAAGCGAATTTTTTGTCCATCTAAAAAACTATTAATTCTGAATAAACTGCCGCCCATTTATGCAGGGATAAGGATAGATAAGGCATATTTTCGTCTGATAAGGCACTTCTTCTTCAATGATTTCGAGGATATTTTAGTTTTGATCAAAAAAATTTTATTTCTTATGACTTTTCGTAAAATATGTTAATGCCATCTGAAAGAGGAACAGATAAGCTTTCCATCCGGCTCTTGGTCGAAGAAATCGGTCGAAGGATGCAAGAGTTATTACCAAAAAACTAATCGGTTGTCAACACGTTTCCGTCCTACTGCCGATTCTTTTCGCAAGGTACTTTTCTATAATTCTAGTATTTAATGGGAAAAAATTAAACGAATTTTTTGTCCATGTAAAAAACTATTAATTCTGAATAAAATGCCGCCCATTTATGCAACTAAAAAAATTTAAATGTCTCTTATAAGATAAGGCATATTTTCGTCTGATAATGTACTTCTTCTTCAATGATTTCGAGGATATTTTAGTTTTGATCAAAAAAAATTGTATATCTTACGACTTTTCGTAAAAAATGTTAATGCCGTCTGAAAGAGGAACAGATAAGCTTTCCATCGAGCTCTTAGTTGAAGAAGTCTGTCGAAGGATGCAAGAGTTATTACCAAAAAACTAATCGGTGGTCAACACGATTCCGTCCTACTGCCGATTCTTTTCGCAGAGAACTTTTCTATAATTCTAGTATTTAATGGAAAAAAAATTAAGCGAATTTTTTGTCCATAAAAAACTATTAATTCTGAATAAAATGCCGCCCATTTATGCAATTAAAAAAATTTAAATGTCTCTTGTTAGATAAGGTATATTTTCGTCTGATAAGGTACTTCTTTTTCAATGATTTCGAGGATATTTTAGTTTTGATCCAAAAAATTTTATTTCTTATGACTTTTCGTAAAATATGTTAATACCATAGAAAGAGGAACAGGTAAGCTTTCCATCGAGCTCTTAGTCAAAGAAGTCGAACGAAGTATGCAAGAGTTATTACCAAAAAACTAATCGGTGGTCAACACGATTCCGTCCTACTGCCGATTCTTTTCGCAGAGAACTTTTCTATAATTCTAGTATTTAATGGAACAAAAATTAAGCGAATTTTTTGTCCATAAAAAACTATTAATTCTGAATAAAATGCCGCCCATTTATGCAATTAAAAAAATTTAAATGTCTCTTGTTAGATAAGGTATATTTTCGTCTGATAAGGTACTTCTTTTTCAATGATTTCGAGTATATTTTAGTTTTGATCAAAAAAAAATTTATTTCTTACCACTTTTCGTAAAATATGTTAATGCCATCTGAAAGAGGAACAGATAAGCTCTCCATCCGGCTCTTAGTCGAAGAAGTCGAACGAAGTATGCAAGAGTTATTACCAAAAAACTAATCGGTGGTCAACACGATTCCGTTCTACTGCCGATTCTTTTCGCAGAGAACTTTTCTATAATTCTAGTATTTAATGGAAAAAAAATTAAGCGAATTTTTTGTCCATGTAAAAAACTATTAATTCTGAATAAAAAGCCGCCCATTTATGCAATTAAAAAAATTTAAATGTGTCTTATTAGATAAGGCATATTTTCGTCTGATAAGGTTCTTCTTCTTCAATGATTTCGAGGATATTTTAAATTTGATCAAAAAAATTTTATTTCTTACGACTTTTTGAATAATATGTTAATGCCATCTGAAAGATGGCATATTTTCCTTTGATAAGGTACCTCTTCTTCAATAATTTTGAGGATATTTTAGTTTTGATCAAAAAAATTGTATTTCTTACGACTTTTCGTAAAAAAATGTTAATGCCGTCTGAAAGAGGAACAGATAAGCTTTCCATCGAGCTCTTAGTCGAAGAAGTCGAACGAAGTATGCAAGAGTTATTACCAAAAAACTAATCGGTGGTCAACACGATTCCGTTCTACTGCCGATTCTTTTCGCAGAGAACTTTTCTATAATTCTAGTATTTAATGGAAAAAAAATTAAGCGAATTTTTTGTCCATGTAAAAAACTATTAATTCTGAATAAAAAGCCGCCCATTTATGCAATTAAAAAAATTTAAATGTGTCTTATTAGATAAGGCATATTTTCGTCTGATAAGGTTCTTCTTCTTCAATGATTTCGAGGATATTTTAGTTTTGATCAAAAAAATTTTATTTCTTACGACTTTTCGTAAAATATGTTAATGCCATCTGAAAGAGGAACAGATAAGCTTTCCATTGAGCTCTTAGTCGAAGAAGTCGGTCGAAGGATGCCAGAGTTATTGCAAAAAACTAATCGGTCGTCAACACGATTCCGTCCTACTGCCGATTCTTTTCGCAAAGTACTTTTCTATACTTCTAGTATTTAATAGGAAAAAATTAAACGAATTTTTTGTCCATAAAAAACTATTAATTCTGAATAAAATGCCGCCCATTTATGCAATTAAAAAAATTTAAATGTCTCTTGTTAGATAAGGTATATTTTCGTCTGATAAGGTACTTCTTTTTCAATGATTTCGAGTATATTTTAGTTTTGATCAAAAAAAAATTTATTTCTTACCACTTTTCGTAAAATATGTTAATGCCATCTGAAAGAGGAACAGATAAGCTCTCCATCCGGCTCTTAGTCGAAGAAGTCGAACGAAGTATGCAAGAGTTATTACCAAAAAACTAATCGGTGGTCAACACGATTCCGTTCTACTGCCGATTCTTTTCGCAGAGAACTTTTCTATAATTCTAGTATTTAATGGGAAAAAAATTAAGCGAATTTTTTGTCCATCTAAAAAACTATTCATTCTGAATAAACTGCCGCCCATTTATGCAGGGATAAGGATAGATAAGGCATATTTTCGTCTGATAATGTACTTCTTCTTCAATGATTTCGAGGATATTTTAGTTTTGATCAAAAAAAATTGTATATCTTACGACTTTTCGTAAAAAATGTTAATGCCGTCTGAAAGAGGAGCAGATAAGCTTTCCATCGAGCTCTAAGTCGAAAAAGTCGGTCGAAGGATGCAAGAGTTATAAGCAAAAAACTAATCGGTGGTCAACACGTTTCCATCCTACTGACGATTCTTTTCGCAAAGTACTTTTCTATAATTCTAGTATTTAATGGAAAAAAAATTAAGCGAATTTTTTGTCCATGTAAAAAACTATTAATTCTGATTAAAATGCCGCCCATTGATCCAATAAAAAAATTTAAATGTGTCTTATTAGATAAGGCATATTTTCGTCTGATAAGATACTTCTTTTTCAATCATTTCGAGGATATTTTAGTTTTGATCAAAAAAAATTTATTTCCTATGACTTTTCGTAAAATATGTTAATGCCATCTGAAAGAGGAACAGGTAAGCTTTCCAGTGAGCTCTTAGTCGAAGAAGTCGGTCGAAGGATGCCAGAGTTATTGCAAAAAACTAATCGGTGGTCAACACGATTCCGTCCTACTGCCGATTCTTTTCGCAAAGTACTTTTCTATACTTCTGGTATTTAATAGGAAAAAATTAAACGAATTTTTTGTCCATCTAAAAAACTATTAATTCTGAATAAAATGCCGCCCATTTATGCAATTAAAGAAATTAAAATGTCTGTTATTAGATAAGGCATATTTCGTCTGATAAGGTACTTCTTTTTCAATGATTTCGAGGATATTTTAGTTTTGATCAAAAAAAATTTTATTTCTTACGACTTTTTGTATAATGTGTTAATGCCATCTGAAAGATGGCATATTTTCCTTTGATAAGGTACTTCTTCTTCAATAATTTTGAGGATATTTTAGTTTTGATCAAAAAAATTGTATTTCTTACGACTTTTCGTAAAAAATGTTAATGCCGTCTGAAAGAGGAACAGATAAGCTTTCCATCGAGCTCTTAGTCGAAGAAGTCGGTCGAAGGATGCCAGAGTTATTGCAAAAAACTAATCGGTGGTCAACACGATTCCGTTCTACTGCCGATTCTTTTCGCAAAGTACTTTTCTATAATTCTAGTATTTAATGGGAAAAAATGAAACGAATATTTTTTCCATGTAAAAAACTTTTGATTCTGTCCATGTAAAAGACTATTAATTCTGAATAAAATACCGCCCATTTATGCAATTAAAAAAATGTAAATGTCTCTTACAAGATAAGGCATATTTTCGTCTTATGAGCTACTTCTTTTTCAATGATTTCGAAAATACTTTAGTTTTGATCAAAAAAAATTTTATTTCTTGTGACATTTCATATAATATGTTAATGCCATCTGAAAGAGGAACAGATAAGCTTTCCATCGAGCTCTTAGTCGAAGAAATCGGTCGAAGAATGCAAGAGTTATTACAAAAAAACTAATCGGTGGTCAACACGATTCCGTCCTACTGCCGATTCTTTTCGCAGAGTAGTTTTCTATAATTCTAGTATTTAATGGAAAAAAATTAAGCGAATTTTTTGTCCATCTAAAAAACTATTAATTCTGAATAAACTGCCGCCCATTTATGCAGGGATAAGGATAGATAAGGCATATTTTCGTCTGATAAGGCACTTCTTCTTCAATGATTTCGAGGATATTTTAGTTTTGATCAAAAAAATTTTATTTCTTATGACTTTTCGTAAAATATGTTAATGCCATCTGAAAGAGGAACAGATAAGCTTTCCATCCGGCTCTTGGTCGAAGAAATCGGTCGAAGGATGCAAGAGTTATTACCAAAAAACTAATCGGTTGTCAACACGTTTCCGTCCTACTGCCGATTCTTTTCGCAAGGTACTTTTCTATAATTCTAGTATTTAATGGGAAAAAATTAAACGAATTTTTTGTCCATGTAAAAAACTATTAATTCTGAATAAAATGCCGCCCATTTATGCAACTAAAAAAATTTAAATGTCTCTTATAAGATAAGGCATATTTTCGTCTGATAATGTACTTCTTCTTCAATGATTTCGAGGATATTTTAGTTTTGATCAAAAAAAATTGTATATCTTACGACTTTTCGTAAAAAATGTTAATGCCGTCTGAAAGAGGAACAGATAAGCTTTCCATCGAGCTCTTAGTTGAAGAAGTCTGTCGAAGGATGCAAGAGTTATTACCAAAAAACTAATCGGTGGTCAACACGATTCCGTCCTACTGCCGATTCTTTTCGCAGAGAACTTTTCTATAATTCTAGTATTTAATGGAAAAAAAATTAAGCGAATTTTTTGTCCATAAAAAACTATTAATTCTGAATAAAATGCCGCCCATTTATGCAATTAAAAAAATTTAAATGTCTCTTGTTAGATAAGGTATATTTTCGTCTGATAAGGTACTTCTTTTTCAATGATTTCGAGGATATTTTAGTTTTGATCCAAAAAATTTTATTTCTTATGACTTTTCGTAAAATATGTTAATACCATAGAAAGAGGAACAGGTAAGCTTTCCATCGAGCTCTTAGTCAAAGAAGTCGAACGAAGTATGCAAGAGTTATTACCAAAAAACTAATCGGTGGTCAACACGATTCCGTCCTACTGCCGATTCTTTTCGCAGAGAACTTTTCTATAATTCTAGTATTTAATGGAACAAAAATTAAGCGAATTTTTTGTCCATAAAAAACTATTAATTCTGAATAAAATGCCGCCCATTTATGCAATTAAAAAAATTTAAATGTCTCTTGTTAGATAAGGTATATTTTCGTCTGATAAGGTACTTCTTTTTCAATGATTTCGAGTATATTTTAGTTTTGATCAAAAAAAAATTTATTTCTTACCACTTTTCGTAAAATATGTTAATGCCATCTGAAAGAGGAACAGATAAGCTCTCCATCCGGCTCTTAGTCGAAGAAGTCGAACGAAGTATGCAAGAGTTATTACCAAAAAACTAATCGGTGGTCAACACGATTCCGTTCTACTGCCGATTCTTTTCGCAGAGAACTTTTCTATAATTCTAGTATTTAATGGAAAAAAAATTAAGCGAATTTTTTGTCCATGTAAAAAACTATTAATTCTGAATAAAAAGCCGCCCATTTATGCAATTAAAAAAATTTAAATGTGTCTTATTAGATAAGGCATATTTTCGTCTGATAAGGTTCTTCTTCTTCAATGATTTCGAGGATATTTTAAATTTGATCAAAAAAATTTTATTTCTTACGACTTTTTGAATAATATGTTAATGCCATCTGAAAGATGGCATATTTTCCTTTGATAAGGTACCTCTTCTTCAATAATTTTGAGGATATTTTAGTTTTGATCAAAAAAATTGTATTTCTTACGACTTTTCGTAAAAAAATGTTAATGCCGTCTGAAAGAGGAACAGATAAGCTTTCCATCGAGCTCTTAGTTGAAGAAGTCTGTCGAAGGACGCAAGAAATATTAGCAAAAAACTAATCGGTGGTCAACACGATTCCGTCCTACTGCCGATTCTTTTCGCAGAGTAGTTTTCTATAATTCTAGTATTTAATGGAAAAAAATTAAGCGAATTTTTTGTCCATCTAAAAAACTATTAATTCTTAACAAAATGCCGCCCATTTATGCAATTAAAAAAATTTAAATGTCTCTTGTTAGATAAGGCATATTTCGTCTGATAAGGTACTTCTTTTTCAATGATTTCGAGGATATTTTAGTTTTGATCAAAAAAAATTTTATTTCTTACCACTTTTCGTAAAATATGTTAATGCCATCTGAAAAAGGAACAGATAAGCTTTCCATCGAGCTTTTAGTTGAAGAAGTCTATCGAAGGACGCAAGAAATATAAGCAAAAAACTAATCGGTGGTCAACACGTTTCCGTCCTACTGCCGATTCTTTTCGCAAGGTACTTTTCTATAATTCTAGTATTTAATGGGAAAAAATGAAACGAATATTTTTTCCATGTAAAAAACTTTTAATTCTGTCCATGTAAAAGACTATTAATTCTGAATAAAATACCGCCCATTTATGCAATTAAAAAAATGTAAATGTCTCTTATAAGATAAGGCATATTTTCGTCTCATGAGCTACTTCTTTTTCAATGATTTCGAAGATACTTTAGTTTTGATCAAAAAAAATTTTATTTCTTGTGACATTTCGTATAATATGTTAATGCCATCTGAAAGAGGAACAGATAAGCTTTCCATCGAGCTCTTAGTCGAAGAAATCGGTCGAAGAATGCAAGAGTTATTACAAAAAAACTAATCGGTGGTCAACACGATTCCGTCCTACTGCCGATTCTTTTCGCAGAGTAGTTTTCTATAATTCTAGTATTTAATGGAAAAAAATTAAACGAATTTTTTGTCCATCTAAAAAACTATTAATTCTGAATAAACTGCCGCCCATTTATGCAATTAAAAAAATTTTAATGTTTCTTGTTAGATAAGGCATATTTTCGTCTGATAAGGTACTTCTTCTTCAATGATTTCGAGCAGGGACCGTAAATAATGATTATTTTTGTTTTTTTAAGTAAAAAAATCACACACTTAGAATAGACCTAAAATGAAATGAACTGCACCAAAATTAATCTTTTTGGACGAACTATCCGTTTCCCCCATGATTTTTGATTTTATGATTTCACATGTTTTTCTTTAGTGATAATGATTACTTTTAAGCGATTTATTAAAAATTAAACCATAATCATCATTTTTGAGCAAAAAAAATAAAACTCAAAAATAATAATTATTTATGATTTTTATTTTTTTCGCTCAAAATAAAACTCAGTTGTGAGTTTCAACGATCAATTTCGGTGCTCAAACTAATGCTAACAGATAAAAATGAAGCCTCGTTGATGAGTCATTGCCGAAATTGTTATTTATAATATTAAATAATAATAAGTAATAGAAAAAATACAATTCAATATTTACAACTGAGTTTTATTTTGAGCAAAAAAAAATAAAAATCATAAATAATTATTATTTTTGAGTTTTATTTTTTTTGCTCAAAAATGATGATTATGGTGTAATTTTTATTAAATTCTTTAAAAATAATCATTAATAATAAATAAAACGTTAAAAATCATAACATAATCATTGACATGCAATTTATTGCAATATAACTTATAATGATTACGGTCCCTGATTTCGAGGATATTTTAGTTTTGATCAAAAAAATTTTATTTCTTATGACTTTTCGTAAAATATGTTAATGCCATCTGAAAGAGGAACAGATAAGCTTTCCATCCGGCTCTTGGTCGAAGAAATCGGTCGAAGGATGCAAGAGTTATTAGCAAAAAACTAATCGGTGGTCAACACGTTTCCGTCCTACTGCCGATTCTTTTCGCAAGGTACTTTTCTATAATTCTAGTATTTAATGGGAAAAAATTAAACGAATTTTTTGTCCATGTAAAAAACTATTAATTCTGAATAAAATGCCGCCCATTTATGCAATTAAAAAAATTTAAATGTCTCTTATTAGATAAGGCATATTTTCGTCTGATAAGGTACTTCTTCTACAATGATTTCGAGGATATTTTAGTTTTGATCCAAAAAATTTTATTTCTTATGACTTTTCGTAAAATATGTTAATACCATAGAAAGAGGAACAGGTAAGCTTTCCATCGAGCTCTTAGTCGAAGAAGTCGAACGAAGTATGCAAGAGTTATTACCAAAAAACTAATCGGTGGTCAACACGATTCCGTCCTACTGCCGATTCTTTTCGCAGAGAACTTTTCTATAATTCTAGTATTTAATGGAAAAAAAATTAAGCGAATTTTTTGTCCATAAAAAACTATTAATTCCGAAAAAAATGCCGCCCATTTATGCAATTAAAAAAATTTAAATGTCTCTTATTAGATAAGGCATATTTTCGTCTGATAAGGTACTTCTTCTTCAATGATTTCGAGGATATTTTAGTTTTGATCAAAAAAATTTTATTTCTTATGACTTTACGTAAAATATGTTAATGCCATCTGAAAGAGGAACAGATAAGCTTTCCATCGAGCTCTTAGTCGAAAGAGTCGGTCGAAGGATGTAAGAGTTATTAGCAAAAAACTAATCGGTGGTCAACAGGATTCCGCTCTTCTGCCGATTCTTTTCGCAAAGTACTTTTTAATAAATCTAGTATTTAATGGGAAAAAATTAAACGAATTTTTTGTCCATGTAAAAAACTATTAATTCTGAATAAAATACCGCCCATTTATGTAATTAAGAAAATTTAAATGTCTCTTATTATATAAGGCATATTTTCGTCTGATAAGGTACTTCTTCTTCAATGATTTCGAGGATATTTTAGTTTTGATCAAAAAAATTTTATTTCTTATGACTTTACGTAAAATATGTTAATGCCATCTGAAAGAGGAACAGATAAGCTTTCCATCGAGCTCTTAGTTGAAGAAGTCTGTCGAAGGACGCAAGAGATATTAGCAAAAAACTAATCGGTGGTCAACACGATTCCGTCCTACTGCCGATTCTTTTCGCAAAGTAGTTTTCTATAATTCTAGTATTTAATGGAAAAAAATTAAGCAAATTTTTTGTCCATCTAAAAAACTATTAATTCTGAATAAAATGCCGCACATTTATGCAATTAAAAAAATTTAAATGGCTCTTATTAGATAAGGCATATTTTCGTCTAATAAGGTAATTCTTCTACAATGATTTCGAGGATATTTTAGTTTTGATCCAAAAAATTTTATTTCTTATGACTTTTCGTAAAATATGTTAATGCCATAGAAAGAGGAAGAGGTAAGCTTTTCATCGA
This sequence comes from Phortica okadai, assembly GCA_034638295.1. Classification (NCBI taxonomy): domain Eukaryota; kingdom Metazoa; phylum Arthropoda; class Insecta; order Diptera; family Drosophilidae; genus Phortica; species Phortica okadai. The sequence goes on along the minus strand of CM067850.1, from coordinate 23,129,183 downwards.
GCTCTTAGTGGAAGAAGTCGAACGAAGTATGCAATAGTTATTACCAAAAAACTAATCGGTGGTCAACACGATTCCGTCCTACTGCCGATTCTTTTCGCAGAGAACTTTTCTATAATTCTAGTATTTAATGGAAAAAAAATTAAGCGAATTTTTTGTCCATGTAAAAAACTATTAATTCTGAATAAAATGCCGCCCATTTATGCAATTAAAAAAATTTAAATGTCTCTTGTTAGATAAGGTATATTTTCGTCTGATAAGGTACTTCTTTTTCAATGATTTCGAGTATATTTTAGTTTTGATCAAAAAAAAATTTATTTCTTACCATTTTTCGTAAAATATGTTAATGCCATCTGAAAGAGGAACAGATAAGCTTTCCATCCGGCTCTTAGTCGAAGAAATCGGTCAAAAGATGCAAGAGATATTAGCAAAAAACTAATCGGTGGTCAACAGGATTCCGCTCTTCTGCCGATTCTTTTCGCAAAGTACTTTTTTATAATTTTAGTATTTAATGGGAAAAAAATAAACGAAGTTTTTGTCCATGTAAAAAACTATTAATTCTGAATAAAATGCCGCCCATTTATGCAATTAAAAAAATTTAAATGTCTCTTATTAGATAAGGCATATTTTCGTCTAATAAGGTACTTCTTCTACAATGATTTCGAGGATATTTTAGTTTTGATCCAAAAAATTTTATTTCTTATGAGTTTTCGTAAAATATGTTAATGCCATAGAAAGAGGAACAGGTAAGCTTTCCATCGAGCTCTTAGTGGAAGAAGTCGAACGAAGTATGCAATAGTTATTACCAAAAAACTAATCGGTGGTCAACACGATTCCGTCCTACTGCCGATTCTTTTCGCAGAGAACTTTTCTGTAATTCTAGTATTTAATGGAAAAAAAATTAAGCGAATTTTTTGTCCATGTAAAAAACTATTAATTCTGAATAAAATGCCGCCCATTTATGCAATTAAAAAAATGTAAATGTCTCTTGTTAGATAAGGTATATTTTCGTCTGATAAGGTACTTCTTTTTCAATGATTTCGAGTATATTTTAGTTTTGATCAAAAAAAAATTTATTTCTTACCATTTTTCGTAAAATATGTTAATGCCATCTGAAAGAGGAACAGATAAGCTTTCCACCCGGCTCTTAGTCGAAGAAATCGGTCAAAAGATGGAAGAGATATTAGCAAAAAACTAATCGGTGGTCAACACGTTTCCGTCCTACTGCCGATTCTTTTCGCAAGGTACTTTTCTATAATTCTAGTATTTAATGGGAAAAAATTAAACGAATTTTTTGTATATGTAAAATACTATTAATTCTGAATTAAATGCCGCCCATTTATGCAATTAAAAAAATTTAAATGTCTCTTATTAGATAAGGCATATTTTCGTCTGATAAGGTACTTCTTCTTCAATGATTTCGAGGATATTTTAGTTTTGATCAAAAAAATTTTATTTCTTACGACTTTTTGTATAATATGTGACTGCCATCTGAAAGATGGCATATTTTCGTCTGATAAGGTACTTCTTCTTCAATGATTTCGATGATATTTTAGTTTTGATAAAAAAAATTTCATTTCTTATGACTTTACTTTTAATTTTTTGTCCATGTAAAAAACTATTAATTTTGAATAAAATGCCGCCCATTTATGTAATTAAGAAAATTTAAATGTCTCTTATTAGATATGGCATATTTTCGTCTGATAAGGTACTTCTTCTACAATGATTTCGAGGATATTTTAGTTTTGATCAAAAAAATTTATTTCTTACCACTTTTCGTAAAAAATGTTAATGAAAGAGGAACAGATAAGCTTTCCATCCGGCTCTTAGTCGAAGAAATCGGTCAAAGGATGCAAGAGTTATTAGCAAAAAACTAATCGGTGGTCAACACGTTTCCGTCCTACTGCCGATTCTTTTCGCAAGGTACTTTTCTTTAATTCTAGTATTTAATGGGAAAAAATTAAACGAATTTTTTGTCCATGTAAAATACTATTTATTCTCAATAAAATGCCGCCCATTTATGCAATTAAAAAAATTTAAATGTTTCTTATTAGATAAGGCATATTGTCGTCTGATAAGGTACTTCTTCTTCAATGATTTCGAGCATATTTTAGTTTTGATCAAAAAAATTTTATTTCTTACGACTTTTTTTATAATATGTTAATGCCATCTGAAAGATGCCATATTTTCGTCTGATAAGATACTTCTTCTTCAACGATTTCGAGGATATTTCAGTTTTGATCAAAAAAATGTTATTTCTTACGACTTTTTCATATAATATGTTAATGCCATGTGAAAGCTGGCATATTTTCGTCTGATAAGGTACTTCTTCTTCAATGATTTCGAGCATATTCTAATTTTGATCAAAAAAATTTTATTTCTTACGACTTTTTGTATAATATGTTAATGCAATCTGAAAGATGACATATTTTCGTCTGATAAGGTACTTTTTCAATGATTTCGAGGATATTTTAGTTTTGATCAAAAAGATTTTATTTCTTATGACTTTTCGTAAAATATGTTAATGCCATCTGAAAGAGGAACAGATAAGCTTTCCATCGAGCTCTTAGTCGAAGAAGTCGAGCGAAGTATGCAAGAGTTATTTGCAAAAAACTAATCGGTGGTCAACAGGATTCCGTCCTACTGCCGATTCTTTTCGCAGAGTAGTTTTCTATAATTCTAGTATTTAATGGAAAAAAATTAAGCGAATTTTTTGTCCATCTAAAAAACTATTAATTCTGAATAAAATGCCGCTCATTTATGTAATTAAAAGAATTTAAATGTCTCTTATTAGATAAGGCATACTTTCACTGATAAGGTACTTCTTCTTCAATGATTTCGAGGATATTTTAGTTTTGATCAAAAAATATTTTATTTCTTACCACTTTTCGTAAAATATGTTAATGCCTTCTGAAAGAGGAACAGATAAGCTTTCCATCAAGCTCTTAGTCGAAGAAATCGGTCGAAGGATGCAAGAGTTATTAGCAAAAAACTAATCGGTGGTCAACACGATTCCGTCATACTGCCGATTCTTTTCGCAGAGTAGTTTTCTATAATTCTAGTATTTAATGGAAAAAAATTAAGCGAATTTTTTGTCCATCTAAAAAACTATTAATTCTGAATAAAATGCCGCTCATTAATGCAATTAAAAAAATTTAAATGTCTCTTGTTAGATAAGGCATATTTTCGTCTGATAAGGTACTTCTTTTTCAATGATTTCGAGGATATTTTAGTTTTGATCAAAAAAAATTTCATTTCTTACGACTTTTCGTAAAATATGTTAATGCCATCTGAAAGAGGAACAGATAAGCTTTCCATCCGGCTCTTGGTCGAAGAAATCGGTCGAAGGATGCAAGAGTTATTAGCAAAAAACTAATCGGTGGTCAACACGTTTCCGTCCTACTGCCGATTCTTTTCGCAAGGTACTTTTCTATAATTCTAATATTTAATGGGAAAAAATTAAACGAATTTTTTGTCCATGTAAAAAACTATTAATTCTGAATAAAATGCCGCCCATTTATGCAACTAAAAAAATTTAAATGTCTCTTATAAGATAAGGCATATTTTCGTCTGATAATGTACTTCTTCTTCAATGATTTCGAGGATATTTTAGTTTTGATCAAAAAAATTTTATTTCTTATGACTTTTCGTAAAATATGTTAATGCCATCTAAAAGTGGAACAGACAAGCTTTCCATCGAGCTCTTAGTCGAAGAGGTCGGTCGAAGGATGCAAGAGTTATTAGCGAAAAACTAATCGGTGGTCAACAGGATTCCGCTCTTCTGCCGATTCTTTTCGCAAAGTACTTTTTTATAATTTTAGTATTTAATGGGAAAAAATTAAACGAATTTTTTGTCCATGTAAAAAACTATTAATTCTGAATAAAATGCCGCCCATTTATGCAATTAAAAAAATTTAAATGTCTCTTATTAGATAAGGCATATTTTCGTCTAATAAGGTACTTCTTTTTCAATGATTTCGAGTATATTTTAGTTTTGATCAAAAAAAAATTTATTTCTTACCACTTTTCGTTAGATATGTTAATGCCATCTGAAAGAGGAACAGATAAGCTTTCCATCCGGCTCTTAGTCGAGGAAATCGGTCAAAAGATGCAAGAGATATTAGCAAAAAACTAATCGGTGGTCAACAGGATTCCGCTCTTCTGCCGATTCTTTTCGCAAGGTACTTTTCTATAATTCTAGTATTTAATGGAAAAAAATTAAACGAATTTTTTGTCTATGTAAAATACTATAAAATCTGAATAAAATGCCGCCCATTTATGCAATTAAAAAAATTTAAATGTCTCTTATTAGATAAGGCATATTTTCGTCTGATAAGGTACTTCTTCTTCAATGATTTCGAGCATATTTTAGTTTTGATCAAAAAAATTTTATTTCTTACGACTTTTTGTATAATATGTGAATGCCATCTGGAAGATGGCATATTTTCGTCTGATAAGGTACTTCTTCTTCAATGATTTCGATGATATTTTAGTTTTGATAAAAAAAATTTTATTTCTTATGACTTTACTTTTAATTTTTTGTCCATGTAAAAAACTATTAATTTTGAATAAAATGCCGCCCATTTATGTAATTAAGAATATTTAAATGTCTCTTATTAGATATGGCATATTTTCGTCTGATAAGGTACTTCTTCTACAATGATTTCCAGGATATTTTAGTTTTGATCAAAAAAATTTATTTCTTACCACTTTTCGTAAAAAATGTTAATGAAAGAGGAACAGATAAGCTTTCCATCCGGCTCTTAGTCGAAGAAATCGGTCAAAGAATGCAAGAGTTATTAGCAAAAAACTAATCGGTGGTCAACACGTTTCCGTCCTACTGCCGATTCTTTTCGCAAGGTACTTTTCTTTAATTCTAGTATTTAATGGGAAAAAATTAAACGAATTTTTTGTCCATGTAAAATACTATTTATTCTCAATAAAATGCCGCCCATTTATGCAATTAAAAAAATTTAAATGTTTCTTATTAGATAAGGCATATTTTCGTCTGATAAGGTACTTCTTCTTCAATGATTTCGAGCATATTTTAGTTTTGATCAAAAAAATTTTATTTCTTACGACTTTTTTTATAATATGTTAATGCCATCTGAAAGATGCCATATTTTCGTCTGATAAGATACTTCTTCTTCAACGATTTCGAAGATATTTCAGTTTTGATCAAAAAAATTTTATTTCTTACGACTTTTTCATATAATATGTTAATGCCACGTGAAAGCTGGCATATTTTCGTCTGATAAGGTACTTCTTCTTCAATGATTTCGAGCATATTCTAATTTTGATCAAAAAAATTTTATTTTTTACGACTTTTTGTATAATATGTTAATGCAATCTGAAAGATGACATATTTTCGTCTGATAAGGTACTTTTTCAATGAATTCGAGGATATTTTAGTTTTGATCAAAAAGATTTTATTTCTTATGACTTTTCGTAAAATATTTTAATGCCATCTGAAAGAGGAACAGCTAAGCTTTCCATCGAGCTCTTAGTCGAAGAAGTCGAGCGAAGTACTCAAGAGTTATTTGCAAAAAACTAATCGGTGGTCAACAGGATTCCGCTCTTCTGCCGATTCTTTTCGCAAAGTACTTTTTTATAATTCTAATATTTAATGGGAAAAAATTAAACGAATTTTTTGTCCATGTAAAAAACTATTAATTCTGAATAAAATGCCGCCCATTTATGCAACTAAAAAAATTTAAATGTCTCTTATAAGATAAGGCATATTTTCGTCTGATAATGTACTTCTTCTTCAATGATTTCGAGGATATTTTAGTTTTGATCAAAAAATTTTATTTCTTATGACTTTTCGTAAAATATGTTAATGCCATCTGAAAGAGGAACAGACAAGCTTTCCATCGAGCTCTTAGTCGAAGAGGTCGGTCGAAGGATGCAAGAGTTATTAGCGAAAAACTAATCGGTGGTCAACAGGATTCCGCTCTTCTGCCGATTCTTTTCGCAAAGTACTTTTTTATAATTCTAATATTTAATGGGAAAAAATTAAACGAATTTTTTGTCCATGTAAAAAACTATTAATTCTGAATAAAATGCCGCCCATTTATGCAACCAAAAAAAATTTAAATGTCTCTTATTAGATAAGGCATATTTTCGTCTAATAAGGTACTTCTTCTACAATGATTTCGAGGATATTTTAGTTTTGATCCAAAAAATTTTATTTCTTATGACTTTTCGTAAAATATGTTAATGCCATAGAAAGAGGAACAGGTACGCTTTCCATCGAGCTCTTAGTGGAAGAAGTCGAACGAAGTATGCAATAGTTATTACCAAAAACTAATCGGTGGTCAACACGATTCCGTCCTACTGCCGATTCTTTTCGCAAGGTACTTTTCTATAATTCTAGTATTTAATGGGAAAAAATTAAACGAATTTTTTGTCTATGTAAAATACTATTAATTCTGAATAAAATGCCGCCCATTTATGCAATTAAAAAAATTTAAATGTCTCTTATTAGATAAAGTATATTTTCGTCTGATAATGTACTTCTTCTTCAATGATTTCGAGGATATTTTAGTTTTGATCAAACAAATTTTATTTCTTATGACTTTTCGTAAAATATGTTAATGCCATCTGAAAGAGGAACAGATAAGCTTTCCATCGAGCTCTTAGTCGAAGAAGTCGTTCGAAGGATGCAAGAGTTATTAGCAAAACACTAATCGGTGGACAACAGGATTCCGCTCTTCTGCCGATTATTTTCGTAAGGTACTTTTTTATAATTCTAGTATTTAATGTGAAAAAATTAAACGAATTTTTTGTCCATGTAAAAAACTTTTAATTCTGTCCATGTAAAAAACTATTAATTCTGAATGAAATACCGCCCATTTATACAATTAAAAAATTTAAATGTCTCTTATAAGATAAGGCATATTTTCGTCTGGTACGCTACTTCTTTTTCAATGATTTCCAGGATATTTTAGTTTTGATCAAAAAAAATTGTATTTCTTACGACTTTTCGTAAAATATGTTAATGCCATCTGAAAGAGGAACAGATAAGCTTTCCATCCAGCTCTTAGTCGAAGACATCGGTCGAAGGATGCAAGAGTGATTACCAAAAAACTAATCGGTGGTCAACACGATACCGTCCTACTGCCGATTCTTTTCGCATAGAACCTTTCTACAATTCTAGTATTTAATGGAAAAAAAAAATTAAGCGAATTTTTTGTCCATGTAAAAAACTATTAATTCTGAATAAAATGCCACCCATTTATGCAATTAAAAAAAATTAAATGTCTCCTGTTAGATAAGGCATATTTTCGTCTGATAAGGTACTTCTTTTTCAATGATTTCGAGGATATTTTAGTTTTGATCAAAAAAAATTGTATTTCTTACGACTTTTCGTAAAATATGTTAATGCCATCTGAAAGAGGAACAGATAAGCTTTCCATCCAGCTCTTGGTCGAAGAAATCGGTCGAAGGATGCAAGAGTTATTCTCAAAAAACTAATCGGTGGTCAACAGGATTACGCTCTTCTGCCGATTCTTTTAGCAAAGTACTTTTTTATAATTCTAGTATTTAATGGGGAAAACTTAAACGAATTTTTTGTCCATGTAAAAAACTATTAATTCTGAATAAAATGCCGCCCATTTATGCAATTTACGCGAACTCCGTCAAGTACGGACGTGTTTTTCTTGTGCTCCGGAAAATTAACTTAAAACCCATCAGTGCTGTGAAAGATCTAATAATAATTAGTGTATATCGCGAAAAGACGCTAGGTGCGATAAATTCGCACAAATCTATCAACTAATTAATCAATTGATTAGCCACAATAAACAATAAAAAACAATTAAAACTAAATCTCAATTAATACAATGAGTACAAAAGAAATCGAAACTCGCAGTGAACTGCAGCGTAAGCAAGACGAGCGTCGGCTCTCTTTGCAACGGAACAACGCGTATTTCACCTATAACGCCGCGTCAACCGAAAATACTGCAGCTCTAGAGCGATCGAGGGCAATGACCAATGCAGAGCACGAACTATTGCACGTAGCGAGCGGGAGAGCGCGTTCTTGCTCTCCGTCGCTACCGTCCACGTCTCAAACGCCGCAGAGCGCCGTGTCCGCTCATCAGCAGATATGTATTGGCCCATCTACGACGACTAGTACAACAATGTCACTAACTACCTCAACAGTAAGTACAACAACAACTTCAACGGTATCAACTGCCCGTCCAATTGCCAATGCAAATATAACTGGCGCAACATTACCTAAAGAGAACGCAAACAAAGAAACAAAAACTCCGGCCGTACAGACTGAAAGGGATCGCTACATTCAATTTAAAAGAAAGTTGAGCCCCCTAAACTCGAAGCCGAAAATTACCCGTGTTAGCTTCAGCCTACCAGCAAGCGAAATGCCTGATAATACCAACAGGTTCAAAATTCTGGCAGATAACACTACTGATCTGGCCCCCGAAACAGAAAGCGTTAAAAGAATGCCAAAGCCACCACCAATTTACAGCCGTGAAAAAAGCTGCAACGCCTTAGTCAGCAAATTTATCGAGCTTATTGGAAAGGACAACTTTCATATAATCCCCCTTGTAAAGGGAAATATACATGAAACAAAGGTACAAACTAAGTCCGAAGATAACTACAGAGTACTGTCAAAGTACCTGAGCGACAACAAAAAGAACTTCTATACGTACCAGCTAAAAAGCAGCAAAGGCCTACAAGTCGTACTAAAGGGCATAGAGCCTGAAGTCACTCCTGCGGAAGTAATCAACGCGTTACAAGAGAAAGGATTCAGTGCCAAAACTGTTTTCAACATCCAAAATAAGGATAGAAAGCCGCAACCACTCTTTAAGGTAGAACTTAATCCAGAAAGTAGCCGCTAAAGAAAAACGAAGTGCACCTGATATACAAACTTCAATTTCTACTGCACCGCAGAATCACCGTAGAAGAACCGCACAAACGCAATGGTCCCGTACAATGTACGAATTGCCAAGAATATGGCCATACAAGGTCGTATTGTACTCTGCGCCCCGTGTTTGTAGCTTGTGGAGAGCTTCACGACATTACACACTGCCCAGCGAGCAAAGACGACGCCAGCACACAAAAATGCGCCAACTGTGGTGGTAACCACACAGCTAACTATAAAGGTTGCCCAATATACAAGGAACTGAAAACACGAATCCACCAGCGAGTGACCACTACACGCTCTCAAAACGCACAGCCTACATTTACACCATCTAAATTAAACCCAGACGTCTTCTTTTCGACCGCAGACAGATCTTCACTTGGCCCCGGAATCTCAACCAAAAACGTGACATTTGCCAGTGCTCTAAAATCAGGACTGGTCCCCCCTACCCCAAATACGCCGAACCCACAACCAGCACATGTAAATGTATACGCGACTCAACACCACCAAATGCCGGGGCAGCAACAAAGCAACTTTGAAGCAATGTTATCAACCATGCAGCAAAGTCTAATGGAGTTTATGTCTTTTATGCGGACAACTATGCAGGATTTAATGCGTAACCAAAATCTACTGATACAAATGTTGATTCCACAACAGTCCAAATAAACCATGCCTTCCCTACGCATATCTACGTGGAATGCTAATGGCGTCTCACAGCACAAACTTGAGCTAGCTCAATTTCTACTTGACCAACACATTGACGTAATGCTACTCTCAGAAACACACCTTACAAACAAATATAAATTTAACATACGAGGCTACGTATTTTACGGAACAAACCATCCTGATGGTAAAGCACATGGGGGGACTGGTATTCTGATTAGAAACCGTCTCAAACACCACTGCCATAGAAGATTTGCTGAAAACTATCTACAGGCCACATCTATAAACATACAATTAGATAGTGGTAACCATCGAACACTAGCCGCCGTATACTGCCCACCTCGCTTTAATATATCTGAAGCTGAGTTCATGCAGTTCTTTAACACACTCGGAGAACACTTCATAGCAGCAGGAGATTACAATGCCAAGCACACTCACTGGGGATCTCGTCTAGTGACCCCAAAGGAAAACAATTATACAATCCAATTTTAAAAGCCAGCAATAAGCTCGACCATCTCTCTCCCGGCAGACCAACATACTGGCCGGCTGACCCCAATAAACTACCCGACCTAATTGACTCTGCAATAACAAAAAATATTCCCCGAACCCTGCTAAGCGCCGAAAGTCTTTCAGATCTCTCGTCTGATCACTCGCCTGTATTAATTAACCTACTTCGACATCCAAAAACCGTAGATCAACCAAGTAGTTTGACCTCGCATAAAACCAACTGGGTCAGATACAAAAAATATTTTAGCTCACACATTGAGCTAGATCCTCCCCTAACCGTTGAAGCTGAGATCGACAGCTTCGTAAACAATCTAGAATCAGTCTTCGTTACCGCAGCTCGTATCTCAACACCTCAAACGGCACAAGCTCCACGTAACCAAAAGAAGACGAATCTACAAATCGAGCAGCTCGTTATCGAAAAGCAACGCTTACGTCGAGAATGGCAATCAACCAGATCGCCATCTGCACGACATAGGCTTAAGAGCGCCGCACGCAACCTCTCTAAAGCGTTAAAGCAAGAAGAAGCATATACCCAACGACGTTACATAGAACAACTATCAACATCCAGTACAAGAAACTCACTGTGGAGAGCTCACCCAACCCTAAGCTCACCGACAGAAACCGTGATGCCTATAAGAAACCCTGCAGGCGGCTGGGCCCGCAGCGACGAAGATAGAGCAAGAACATTTGCCGCCCACCTTGAAAATGTGTTTCAACCAAATCCTTGCACAAATGCGACTACACTACCAGCATTAACAAACGACGCCGAGCTTCAACGTGACCCAATCGAGTTTCGACCAAACGAAATCGCTAATATTATCAAAAAGGAACTGAACCCAAAAACACGGAACTATTGAGCAGGCTAATCGCATAACATCAGAAATACGAAGAGCGTTCGAAAATCGAGAATACTGCACAGCAATATTTTTGGATGTCTAACAAGCATTCGACAGAGTTTGGTTTAATGCATAAAATTAAAACAATAATGATTAGCAGGCTCGAGGTCAATTTTGATACACCAAATTTGTAATCAAAAAGTTTTGGCAGTTTTAACAACAAACAATATTGCAAGAACTAGCTCAAAAGCTAGCAGCAGGCAGATCGTACAGCTGTTTCGGGAGTTGCCAAACTCCTTCATCAGCGATCTTTGCTTAACGATGAACGGATTATCAGCACTCCCCATACGTTTTTCTTGATAAACTGCATGAGAATTGCAAGTTATCAAACGAAAAACCCTGAGAAATGCTGCTTCGATCATCGCCTTGCAATATTGTTGTTGTTGTGGGCCACCGCTGTTTGTTGGAGTCAAGTCTTGACTCACGTCAACTGCTTGTGGACCAAATTTAGAAAAATAAAACAAAAATTTTATTTTTCAAGTTTCTGTCATACTACACAATTATGTGGATGACTACGGCGTGCCTTCCGTTTTAGTTAAAAAGTGTTTTGTTTTACGACCTATACAAGTAATTCAATAATGATTAGCAGGCTCGAGGTCAATTTTGATACACCAAATTTGTAATCAAAAAGTTTTGGCAGTTTTAACAACAAACAATATTGCAAGAACTAGCTCAAAAGCTAGCAGCAGGCAGATCGTACAGCTGTTTCGGGAGTTGCCAAACTCCTTCATCAGCGATCTTTGCTTAACGATGAACGAAAATTAAAACAATGCTTCCAAACAACACGCACAAGCTACTAAAGTCATACCTCTACGACAGGAAGTTTACAGTGAGATGTAACAGCGATATGTCCGACGACCACACCATAAGAGCTGGAGTTCCTCAAGGTAGCGTACTCGGTCCTACGTTATATGTCCTGTACACATCAGACATCCCAACAAGCAGACGACTAACAACATCCACCTTTGCTGACGATACAGCTATTCTCAGCCGTTCCAGATGCCCTATGCAAGCAACAGCGCAGTTAGCTCTTCACCTGGTCGACATAGAAAAATGGCTAGCTGACTGGCGAATAAAAGTCAACGAACAAAAATGCAAACACGTTACGTTCACTCTAAACAGGCAAGACTGCCCACCGCTGATGTTAAACAACACTACGCTTCCGCAAACAAACGAAGTGACATACCTCGGAGTACACCTCGATAGAAGACTCACATGGCACAGGCACATCGAGGCCAAGAGAACGCATTTAAAACTAAAAGCAAATAGCCTCCACTGGCTTATCAACGCTCGCTCTTCCCTTAGTCTTGACTACAAAGTCCTGCTCTACAATTCTGTTCTCAAACCTATCTGGACCTACGGCTCCCAGCTATGGGGAAACGCTAGCAGTAGCAACATTGAAATCATCCAGAGAACCCAGTCAAAGATATTGAGAACCATCACCGGGACACCGTGGTATGTTCGAAACGAAAACATACAAAAAGATTTAAATATTCAACCACTCAGAGATGTAATAGCAGAACTCAAGGAACAATACTATTGCAAGCTTTCTACGCACCCTAATCATCTCGCCAGAAGATTAACAAGGTTGTGCACCCAATCCCGTCTTCGTCGAAATGACCTCCCAACCCAGCAATAGACCATAGGGCTCCGCAACCTATCTGCAGTCCAAAAGAACTGCTAGTTAACATATAAGCATAAGATCTGCAAACTTATTGTTAGTCTCATAAAGAGAAGATCCAATAAGTAAAGCAAAATTTTAATAAAAAAAAATTGATGCAATTAAAAAAATTTAAATGTCTCTTATTAGATAAGGCATATTTTCGTCTGATAAGATACTTCTTCTTCAATGATTTCGAGGATATTTTAGTTTTGATCGAAAAAATTTTATTTCTTATGACTTTTCGTAAAAAATGTTAATGCCATCTGAAAGAGGAACATATAAGCTTTCCATTGAGCTCTTAGTCGAAGAAGTCGAACGAAGTATGCAAGAGTTATTTGCAAAAAATTAATCGGTGGTCAACAGGATTCCGCTCTTCTGCCGATTCTTTTCGCAAAGTACTTTTTTATAATTCTAGTATTTAATGGGAAAAAATTAAACGAATTTTTTGTCCATGTAAAAAACTATTAATTCTGAATAAAATGCCGCCCATTTATGTAATTAAAAAAATTTAAATGTCTCTTTTTAGATAAGGGATATTTTCGTCTGATAAGGTACTTCTTCTACAATGATTTCGAGGATATTTTAGTTTTGATCAAAAAAATTTTATTTCTTATGACTTTTCGTAAAATATGTTAATGCCATCTGAAAGAGGAACAGATAAGCTTTCCATCGAGCTCTTAGTCGAAGAAGTCGAACGAAGTATGCAAGAGTTATTTGCAAAAAACTAATCGGTGGTCAACAGGATTCCGCTCTTCTGCCGATTCTTTTCGCAAAGTACTTTTTTATAATTCTAGTATTTAATGGGAAAAAATTAAACGAATTTTTTGTCCATTTAAAAAACTATTAATTCTGAATAAAATGCTGCCCATTTATGCAATTAAAAAAACTTAAATGTTTCTTATTAGATAAGGCATATTTTCGTCTGATAAGGTACTTCTTCTTCAATGATTTCGAGCATATTTTAGTTTTGATCCAAAAAATTTTATTTTTTATGACTTTTCGTAAAATATGTTAATGCCATCTGAAAGAGGAACAGATAAGCTTTCCATCGAGCTCTTAGTCGAAGAAGTCGGTCGAAGGATGCAAGAGTTATTATCAAAAAACTAATCGGTGGTCAACCGGATTCCGCTCTTCTGCCGGTTCTTTTCGCAAAGTACTTTTTTATAATTCTAGTATTTAATGGGAAAAAATTAAACGAATTTTTTGGCCATGTAAAAACTATTAATTCTGAATAAACTGCCGCCCATTTATGCAATTAAAAAATTTAAATGTCTCTTATTAGATAAGGCATATTACTGTCTGATAAGGTACTTCTTCTTCAATGATTTCGAGCATATTTTAGTTTTGATCAAAAAAATTTTATTTCTTATGACTTTTCGTAAAATATGTTAATGCCATCTGAAAGAGGAACAGATAAGCTTTCCATCGAGCTCTTAGTCGAAGAAGTCGGTCGAAGTATGCAAGAGTTATTTGCAAAAAACTAATCGGTGGTCAACAGGATTCTGCTCTTCTGCAGATTCTTTTCGCAAAGTACTTCTTTATAATTCTAGTATTTAATGGGAAAAAATTAAACGAATTTTTTGTCCATGTAAAAAACTATTAATTCTGAATAAAATGCCGCTCATCTATGCAATTAAAAAAATTAAATGTCTCTTGTTAGATAAGGTATATTTTCGTCTGATAAGGTACTTCTTTTTCAATGATTTCGAGGATATTTTAGTTTTGATCAAAAAAATTTTATTTTTTACGACTTTTCGTAAAATATGTTAATGTCATCTGAAAGAGAAACAGATAAGCTTTCCATCGAGCTCTTAGTCGAAGAAGTCAGTCGAAGGATGCAAGAGTTATTAGCAAAAATCTAATCGCTGGTCAACAGGATTCCGCTTTTCTGCCGATTCTTTTCGCAAAGAACTTTTTTTATAATTCTAGTATTTAATGGGAAAAAATTAAACGAATTTTTTGTCCATATAAAAAACTATTAATTCGGAATAAAATGCCGCCCATTTATGCAATGAAAAGAATTTAAATGTTTCTTATTAGATAAGGCATATTTTCGTCTGATATCTTCGCAAAGTACTTTTCTATAATTCTAGTATTTAATGGGAAAAAATTAAACGAATTTTTTGACCACGTAAAAAACTATTAATTCTGAATAAATTGCCGCCCATTTATGCAATTAAAAAAATTTTAATGTTTCTTATTAGATAAGGCATATTTTCGTCTGATAAGGTACTTCTTCTACAATGATTTCGAGGATATTTTAGTTTTGATCCAAAAAATTTTATTTCTTATGACTTTTCGTAAAATATGTTAATGCCATAGAAAGAGGAACAGGTAAGCTATCCATCGAGCTCTTAGTCGAAGAAGACGAACGAAGTATGCAAGAGTTATTACCAAAAAACTAATCGGTGGTCAACACGATTCCGTCCTACTGCCGATTCTTTTCGCAGAGAACTTTTCTATAATTCTAGTATTTAATGGAAAAAAAATTAAGCGAATTTTTTGTCCATGTAAAAAACTATTAATTCTGAATAAAATGCCGCCCATTTATGCAATTAAAAAAATTTTAATGTTTCTTATTAGATAAGGCATATTTTCGTCTGATAAGGTACTTCTTCTACAATGATTTCGAGGATATTTTAGTTTTGATCCAAAAAATTTTATTTCTTATGACTTTTCGTAAAATATGTTAATACCATAAAAAGAGGAACAGGTAAGCTTTCCATCGAGCTCTTAGTCGAAGAAGTCAGTCGAAGGATGCAAGAGTTATTAGCAAAAAACTAATCGCTGGTCAACAGGATTCCGCTCTTCTGCCGATTCTTTTCGCAAAGAACTTTTTTTATAATTCTAGTATTTAATGGGGAAAAATTAAACGAATTTTTTGACCACGTAAAAAACTATTAATTCTGAACAAAATGCCGTCCATTTATGCAATGAAAAAAATTAAATGTCTCTTGTTAGATAAGGTATATATTCGTCTGATAAGGTACTTCTTTTTCAATGATTTCGAGGATATTTTAGTTTTGATCAAAAAAATTTTATTTCTTATGACTTTTCGTAAAATATGTTAATGCCATCTGAAAGAGGAACAGATAAGCTTTCCATCCGGCTGTTAGTCGAAGAAGTCAGTCGAAGGATGCAAGAGTTATTAGCAAAAATCTAATCGCTGGTCAACAGGATTCCGCTTTTCTGCCGATTCTTTTCGCAAAGAACTTTTTTTATAATTCTAGTATTTAATGGGAAAAAATTAAACGAATTTTTTGTCCATATAAAAAACTATTAATTCGGAATAAAATGCCGCCCATTTATGCAATGAAAAGAATTTAAATGTTTCTTATTAGATAAGGCATATTTTCGTCTGATATCTTCGCAAAGTACTTTTCTATAATTCTAGTATTTAATGGGAAAAAATTAAACGAATTTTTTGACCACGTAAAAAACTATTAATTCTGAATAAATTGCCGCCCATTTATGCAATTAAAAAAATTTTAATGTTTCTTATTAGATAAGGCATATTTTCGTCTGATAAGGTACTTCTTCTACAATGATTTCGAGGATATTTTAGTTTTGATCCAAAAAATTTTATTTCTTATGACTTTTCGTAAAATATGTTAATGCCATAGAAAGAGGAACAGGTAAGCTATCCATCGAGCTCTTAGTCGAAGAAGACGAACGAAGTATGCAAGAGTTATTACCAAAAAACTAATCGGTGGTCAACACGATTCCGTCCTACTGACGATTCTTTTCGCAGAGAACTTTTCTATAATTCTAGTATTTAATGGGAAAAAATTAAACGAATTTTTTGACCACGTAAAAAACTATTAATTCTGAATAAATTGCCGCCCATTTATGCAATTAAAAAAATTTTAATGTTTCTTATTAGATAAGGCATATTTTCGTCTGATAAGGTACTTCTTCTACAATGATTTCGAGGATATTTTAGTTTTGATCCAAAAAATTTTATTTCTTATGACTTTTCGTAAAATATGTTAATACCATAAAAAGAGGAACAGGTAAGCTTTCCATCGAGCTCTTAGTCGAAGAAGTCAGTCGAAGGATGCAAGAGTTATTAGCAAAAAACTAATCGCTGGTCAACAGGATTCCGCTCTTCTGCCGATTCTTTTCGCAAAGAACTTTTTTTATAATTCTAGTATTTAATGGGGAAAAATTAAACGAATTTTTTGACCACGTAAAAAACTATTAATTCTGAACAAAATGCCGTCCATTTATGCAATGAAAAAAATTAAATGTCTCTTGTTAGATAAGGTATATTTTCGTCTGATAAGGTACTTCTTTTTCAATGATTTCGAGGATATTTTAGTTTTGATCAAAAAAATTTTATTTCTTATGACTTTTCGTAAAATATGTTAATGCCATCTGAAAGAGGAACAGATAAGCTTTCCATCCGGCTGTTAGTCGAAGAAGTCGAAAGAAGTATGCAAGAGTTATTTGCAAAAAATTAATCGCTGGTCAACAGGATTCCGCTCTTCTGCAGATTCTTTTCGCAAAGTACTTCTTTATAATTCTAGTATTTAATGGAAAAAATTAAACGAATTTTTTGTCCATGTAAAAAACTATTAATTCTGAATAAAATGCCGCTCATCTATGCAATTAAAAAAATTAAATGTCTCTTGTTAGATAAGGTTTATTTTCGTCTGATAAGGTACTTCTTTTTCAATGATTTCGATGATATTTTAGTTTTGATCAAAAAAATTTTATTTCTTACGACTTTTCGTAAAATATGTTAATGTCATCTGAAAGAGGAACAGATAAGCTTTCCATCGAGCTCTTAGTCGAAGAAGTCAGTCGAAGGATGCAAGAGTTATTAGCAAAAAACTAATCGCTGGTCAACAGGATTCCGCTCTTCTGCCGATTCTTTTCGCAAAGAACTTTTTTTATAATTCTAGTATTTAATGGGAAAAAATTAAACGAATTTTTTGTCCATATAAAAAACTATTAATTCTGAATAAAATGCCGCCCATTTATGCAATGAAAAGAATTTATATGTTTCTTATTAGATAAGGCATATTTTCGTCTGATATCTTCGCAAAGTACTTTTCTATAATTCTAGTATTTAATGGGAAAAAATTAAACGAATTTTTTGTCCATGTAAAAAACTATTATTTCTGAATAAAATGCCGCCCATTTATGCAATTAAAGAAATTAAAATGTCTGTTATTAGATAAGGCATACTTTCACTGATAAGGTTCTTCTTCTTCAATGATTTCGAGGATATTTTAGTTTTGATCAAAAAAATTTTATTTCTTATGACTTTACGTAAAATATGTTAATGGCATCTGAAAGAGGAACAGATAAGCTTACCGTCGAACTCTTAGTCGAAGAAGTTGGTCTGAATAAAATGCCGCCCATTTATGCAATTAAAAATATTTAAATGTCTCTTGTTAGATAAGGCATATTTCGTCTGATAAGGTACTTCTTTTTCAATGATTTCGAGGATATTTTAGTTTTGATCAAAAAAAATTTTATTTCTTACCACTTTTCGTAAAATATGTTAATGCCATGGGAAAGAGCAACAGATAAGCTTTCCATCGAGCTCTTAGTTGAAGAAGTCTATCGAAGGACGCAAGAAATATAAGCAAAAAACTAATCGGTGGTCAACACGATTCCGTTCTACTGCCGATTCTTTTCGCAAAGTACTTTTCTATAATTCTAGTATTTAATGGGAAAAAATGAAACGAATATTTTTTCCATGAAAAAAACTTTTAATTCTGTCCATGTAAAAGACTATTAATTCTGAATAAAATACCGCCCATTTATGCAATAAAAAAAATGTAAGTGTCTCTTATAAGATAAGGTATATTTTCGTCTCATGAGCTACTTCTTTTTCAATGATTTCGAAGATACTTTAGTTTTGATCAAAAAAAATTTTATTTCTTGTGACATTTCGTATAATATGTTAATGCCATCTGAAAGAGGAACAGATAAGCTTTCCTTCGAGCTCTTAGTCGAAGAAATCGGTCGAAGAATGCAAGAGTTATTACAAAAAAACTAATCGGTGGTCAACACGATTCCGTCGTACTGCCGATTCTTTTCGCAAGGTACTTTTCTATAATTCTAGTATTTAATGGGAAAAAATTAAACGAATTTTTTGTCCATGTAAAAAACTATTAATTCTGAATAAAATGCCGCCCATTTATGCAATTAAAAAAATTTAAATGGCTCTTATAAGATAAGGCATATTTTCGTCTGATAATGTACTTCTTCTTCAATGATTTCGAGGATATTTTAGTTTTGATCAAAAAAATTGTATATCTTACGACTTTTCGTAAAAAATGTTAATGCCGACTGAAAGAGGAACAGATAAGCTTTCCATCGAGCTCTTAGTTGAAGAAGTCTGTCGAAGGATGCAAGAGTTATTAGCGAAAAACTAATCGGTGGTCAACAGGATTCCGCTCTTCTGCCGATTCTTTTCGCAAAGTACTTTTTTATAATTTTAGTATTTAATGGGAAGAAATTAAACGAATTTTTTGTCCATGTAAAAAACTATTAATTCTGAATAAAATGCCGCCCATTTATGCAATTAAAAAAATTTAAATGTCTCTTCTTAGATAAGGCATATTTTCGTCTGATAAGGTACTTCTTCTTCAATGATTTCGAGGATATTTCAGTTTTGATCAAAAAAATTTTATTTCTTATGACTTTACGTAAAATATGTTAATGCCGTCTGAAAGAGGAACAGATAAGCTTTCCATCGAGCTCTTAGTTGAAGAAGTCTATCGAAGGACGCAAGAAATATTAGCAAAAAACTAATCCGTGGTCAACACGATTCCGTTCTACTGCCGATTCTTTTCGCAAAGTACTTTTCTATAATTCTAGTATTTAATGGGAAAAAATGAAACGAATATTTTTTCCATGAAAAAAACTTTTAATTCTGTCCATGTAAAAGACTATTAATTCTGAATAAAATACCGCCCATTTATGCAATAAAAAAAATGTAAGTGTCTCTTATAAGATAAGGTATATTTTCGTCTCATGAGCTACTTCTTTTTCAATGATTTCGAAGATACTTTAGTTTTGATCAAAAAAAATTTTATTTCTTGTGACATTTCGTATAATATGTTAATGCCATCTGAAAGAGGAACAGATAAGCTTTCCTTCGAGCTCTTAGTCGAAGAAATCGGTCGAAGAATGCAAGAGTTATTACAAAAAAACTAATCGGTGGTCAACACGATTCCGTCCTACTGCCGATTATTTTCGCAGAGTAGTTTTCTATAATTCTAGTATTTAATGGAAAAAAATTAAACGAATTTTTTGTCCATGTAAAAAACTATTAATTCTGAATAAAATGCCGCCCATTTATGCAATTAAAAATATTTAAATGTTTCTAATTAGATAATGCATATTTTCGTCTGATAAGGTACTTCTTCTTCAATGATTTCGAGGATATTTTAGTTTTGATGAAAACAAATTTATTTCTTATGACTTTTCGTAAAATATGTTAATGCCATCTGAAAGACGAACAGATAAGCTTTCCATCCGGCTCTTGGTCGAAGAAATCGGTCGAAGCATGCAAGAGTTATTAGCAAAAAACTAATCGGTGGTCAACACGTTTCCGTCGTACTGCCGATTCTTTTCGCAAGGTACTTTTCTATAATTCTAGTATTTAATGGGAAAAAATTAAACGAATTTTTTGTCCATGTAAAAAACTATTAATTCTGAATAAAATGCCGCCCATTTATGCAATTAAAAAAATTTAAATGTCTCTTATAAGATAAGGCATATTTTCGTCTGATAATGTACTTCTTCTTCAATGATTTCGAGGATATTTTAGTTTTGATCAAAAAAATTGTATATCTTACGACTTTTCGTAAAAAATGTTAATGCCGACTGAAAGAGGAACAGATAAGCTTTCCATCGAGCTCTTAGTTGAAGAAGTCTGTCGAAGGATGCAAGAGTTATTAGCGAAAAACTAATCGGTGGTCAACAGGATTCCGCTCTTCTGCCGATTCTTTTCGCAAAGTACTTTTTTATAATTTTAGTATTTAATGGGAAGAAATTAAACGAATTTTTTGTCCATGTAAAAAACTATTAATTCTGAATAAAATGCCGCCCATTTATGCAATTAAAAAAATTTAAATGTCTCTTATTAGATAAGGCATATTTTCGTCTGATAAGGTACTTCTTCTTCAATGATTTCGAGGATATTTCAGTTTTGATCAAAAAAATTTTATTTCTTATGACTTTACGTAAAATATGTTAATGCCATCTGAAAGAGGAACAGATAAGCTTTCCATCGAGCTCTTAGTCGAAGAAGTCGGTCGAAGGATGTAAGAGTTATTAGCAAAAAACTAATCGGTGGTCATCAGGATTCCGCTCTTCTGCCGATTCTTTTCGCAAAGTACTTTTTTATAAATCTAGTATTTAATGGGAAAAAATTAAATGAATTTTTTGTCCATGTAAAAAACTATTAATTGTGAATAAAATACCGCCCATTTATGTAATTTGGAAAATTTAAATGTCTCTTATTAGATAAGGCATATTTTCGTCTGATAAGGTACTTCTTCTTCAATGATTTCGAGGATATTTTAGTTTTGATCAAAAAAATTTTATTTCTTATGACTTTTCGTAAAATATGTTAATGCCATAGAAAGAGGAACAGATAAGCTTTCCATCGAGCTCTTAGTCGAAGAAGTCGGTCGAAGGATGCAAGAGTTATTAGCAAAAAACTAATCGGTGGTCAACACGTTTCCGTCCTACTGCCGATTCTTTTCGCAAGGTACTTTTCTATAATTCTAGTATTTAATGGGAAAAAATTAAACGAATTTTTTGTCCATAAAAAACTATTAATTCTGAATAAAATGCCGCTTATTTATGCAATTAAAAAAATTTAAATGTCTCTTATTAGATAAGGCATATTTTCGTCTGATAAGGTAATTCTTCTTAAATGATTTCGACGATATTTTAGTTTTGATCAAAAAAATTTTATTTCTTATGACTTTACGTCAAATATGTTAATGCCATCTGAAAGAGGAACAGTTAAGCTTTCCATCGAGCTCTTAGTCGAAGAAATCGGTCGAAGGATGCAAGAGTTATTAGCAAAAAACTAATCGGTGGTCAACACGATTCCGTCCTACTGCCGATTCTTTTCGCAAGGTACTTTTCTATAATTCTAGTATTTAATGGGAAAAAATTAAACGAATTTTTTGTCTATGTAAAATACTATTAATTCTGAATAAAATGCCGCCCATTTATGCAATTAAAAAAATTTAAATGTCTCTTATTAGATAAGACATATTTTCGTCTGATAAGGTACTTCTTCTTCAATGATTTCGAGGATATTTTAGTTTTGATCAAAAAAGATTTTATTTCTTACGACTTTTTGTATAATATGTTAATGCCATCAGAAAGTGGAACAGACAAGCTTTCCATCGAGCTCTTAGTCGAAGAGGTCGGTCGAAGGATGCAAGAGTTATTAGCGAAAAACTAATCGGTGGTCAACAGGATTCCACTCTTCTGCCGATTCTTTTCCCAAAGTACTTTTTTATAATTTTAGTATTTAATGGGAATAAATTAAACGAATTTTTTGTCCATGTAAAAAACTATTAATTCTGAATAAAATGCCGCCCATTTATGCAATTAAAAAAATTTAAATGTCTCTTATTAGATAAGGCATATTTTCGTCTAATAAGGTACTTCTTCTACAATGATTTCGAGGATATTTTAGTTTTGATCCAAAAAATTTTATTTCTTACCACTTTTCGTAAAATATGTTAATGCCATCTGAAAGAGGAACAGATAAGCTTTCCATCGAGCTCTTAGTGGAAGAAGTCGAACGAAGTATGCAATAGTTATTACCAAAAAACTAATCGGTGGTCAACACGATTCCGTCCTACTGCCGATTCTTTTCGCAGAGAACTTTTCTATAATTCTAGTATTTAATGGAAAAAAAATTAAGCGAATTTTTTGTCCATGTAAAAAACTATTAATTCTGAATAAAATGCCGCCCATTTATGCAATTAAAAAAATTTAAATGTCTCTTATTAGATAAGGCATATTTTCGTCTGATAAGGTACTTCTTTTTCAACGATTTCGAGTATATTTTAGTTTTGATCAAAAAAAAAAAATTTATTTTTTACCACTTTTCGTAAAATATGTTAATGCCATCTGAAAGAGGAACAGATAAGCTTTCCATCCGGCTCTTAGTTGAAGAAATCGGTCGAAAGATGCAAGAGTTATTAACAAAAAACTAATCGGTGGTCAACACGTTTCCGTCCTACTGCCGATTCTTTTCGCAAGGTACTTTTCTATAATTCTAGTATTTAATGGGAAAAAATTAAACGAATTTTTTGTCCATGTAAAAAACTATTAATTCTGAATAAAATGCCGCCCATTTATGCAACCAAAAAAATTTAAATGTCTCTTATAAGATAAGGCATATTTTCGTCTGATAATGTACTTCTTCTTCAATGATTTCGAGGATATTTTAGTTTTGATCAAAAAAAGTTTATTTCTTATGACTTTTCGTAAAATATGTTAATGCCATCTGAAAGAGGAACAGACAAGCTTTCCATCGAGCTCTTAGTCGAAGAAGTCGAACGAAGTATGCAATAGTTATTACCAAAAAACTAATCGGTGGTCAACACGATTCCGTCCTACTGCCGATTCTTTTCGCAGAGAACTTTTTTATAATTCTAGTATTTAATGGAAAAAAAATTAAGCGAATTTTTTGTCCATGTAAAAAACTATTAATTCTGAATAAAATGCCGCCCATTTATGCAATTACAAAAATGTAAATGTCTCTTGTTAGATAAGGTATATTTTCGTCTGATAAGGTACTTCTTTTTCAATGATTTCGAGTATATTTTAGTTTTGATCCAAAAAAAATTTATTTCTTACCATTTTTCGTAAAATATGTTAATGCCATCTGAAAGAGGAACAGATAAGCTTTCCATCGAGCTCTTAGTCGAAGAAGTCGGTCGAAGGATGTAAGAGTTATTAGCAAAAAACTAATCGGTGGTCAACAGGATACCGTTCTTCTGCCGATTCTTTTCGCAAAGTACTTTTTTATAAATCTCGTATTTAATGGGAAAAAATTAAACGAATTTTTTGTCCATGTAAAAAACTATTAATTGTGAATAAAATACCGCCCATTTATGTAATTAGGAAAATTTAAATGTCTCTTATTAGATAAGGCATATTTTCGTCTGATAAGGTACTTCTTCTTCAATGATTTCGAGGATATTTTAGTTTTGATCAAAAAAATTTTATTTCTTATGACTTTTCGTAAAATATGTTAATGCCATAGAAAGAGGAACAGATAAGCTTTCCATCGAGCTCTTAGTCGAAGAAGTCGGTCGAAGGATGCAAGAGTTATTAGCAAAAAACTAATCGGTGGTCAACACGTTTCCGTCCTACTGCCGATTCTTTTCGTAAGGTACTTTTCTATAATTCTAGTATTTAATGGGAAAAAATTAAACGAATTTTTTGTCCATAAAAAACTATTAATTCTGAATAAAATGCCGCCCATTTATGCAATTAAAAAAATTTAAATGTCTCTTATTAGATAAGGCATATTTTCGTCTGATAAGGTACTTCTTCTTCAATGATTTCGACGATATTTTAGTTTTGATCAAAAAAATTTTATTTCTTATGACTTTACGTAAAATATGTTAATGCCATCTGAAACAGGAACAGTTAAGCTTTCCATCGAGCTCTTAGTCGAAGAAGTCGAACGAAGTATGCAAGAGTTATTACCAAAAAACTAATCGGTGGTCAACACGTTTCCGTCCTACTGCCGATTCTTTTCGCAAGGTACTTTTCTATAATTCTAGTATTTAATGGGAAAAAATTAAACGAATTTTTTGTCTATGTAAAATACTATTAATTCTGAATAAAATGCCGCCCATTTATGTAATTAAGAAAATTTAAATGTCTCTTATTAGATAAGACATATTTTCGTCTGATAAGGTACTTCTTCTTCAATGATTTCGAGGATATTTAAGTTTTGATCAAAAAAGATTTTATTTCTTACGACTTTTCGTAAAAAAATGTTAATGCCGTCATAAAGAGGAACAGATAAGCTTTCCATCGAGCTCTTAGTTGAAGAAGTCTGTCGAAGGACGCAAGAAATATTAGCAAAAAACTAATCGGTGGTCAACACGATTCCGTCCTACTGCCGATTCTTTTCACAGAGTAGTTTTCTATAATTCTAGTATTTAATGGAAAAGAATTAAGCAAATTTTTTGTCCATCTAAAAAACTATTAATTCTGAATAAAATGCCGCCCATTTATGCAATTTAAAAAATTTAAATGTCTCTTGTTAGATAAGGCATATTTCGTCTGATAAGGTACTTCTTTTTCAATGATTTCGAGGATATTTTAGTTTTGATCAAAAAAAATTTTATTTCTTACCACTTTTCGTAAAATATGTTAATGCCATCTGAAAGAGGAACAGATAAGCTTTCCATCGAGCTCTTAGTCGAAGAAATCGGTCGAAGGATGCAAGAGTTATTAGCAAAAAACTAATCGGTGGTCAACACGATTCCGTCCTACTTCCGATTCTTTTCGCAGAGTAGTTTTCTATAATTCTAGTATTTAATGGGAAAAAGTTAAGCGAATTTTTTGTCCATCTAAAAAACTATTAATTCTGAATAAAATGCCGCCCATTTATGCAACTAAAAAAATTTAAATGTTTCTTATAAGATAAGGCATATTTTCGTCTGATAATGTACTTCTTCTTCAATGATTTCGAGGATATTTTAGTTTTGATCAAAAAAATTTTATTTCTTATGACTTTTCGTAAAATATGTTAATGCCATCTGAAAGTGGAACAGACAAGCTTTCCATCGAGCTCTTAGTCGAAGAGGTCGGTCGAAGGATGCAAGAGTTATTAGCGAAAAACTAATCGGTGGTCAACAGGATTCCACTCTTCTGCCGATTCTTTTCCCAAAGTACTTTTTTATAATTTTAGTATTTAATGGGAAAAAATTAAACGAATTTTTTGTCCATGTAAAAAACTATTAATTCTGAATAAAATGCCGCCCATTTATGCAATTAAAAAAATTTAAATGTCTCTTATTAGATAAGGCATATTTTCGTCTAATAAGGTACTTCTTCTACAATGATTTCGAGGATATTTTAGTTTTGATCCAAAAAATTTTATTTCTTATGACTTTTCGTAAAATATGTTAATGCCATAGAAAGAGGAACAGGTAAGCTTTCCATCGAGCTCTTAGTGGAAGAAGTCGAACGAAGTATGCAATAGTTATTACCAAAAAACTTATCGTTGGTCAACACGATTCCGTCCTACTGCCGATTCTTTTCGCAGAGAACTTTTCTATAATTCTAGTATTTAATGGAAAAAAAATTAAGCGAATTTTTTGTCCATGTAAAAAACTATTAATTCTGAATAAAATGCCGCCCATTTATGCAATTAAAAAAATTTAAATGTCTCTTATTAGATAAGGCATATTTTCGTCTGATAAGGTACTTCTTTTTCAACGATTTCGAGTATATTTTAGTTTTGATCAAAAAAAAATTTATTTCTTACCACTTTTCGTAAAATATGTTAATGCCATCTGAAAGAGGAATAGATAAGCTTTCCATCGAGCTCTTAGTCGAAGAAGTCGGTCAAAAGATGCAAGAGATATTAGCAAAAAACTAATCGGTGGTCAACACGTTTCCGTCCTACTGCCGATTCTTTTCGCAAGGTACTTTTCTATAATTCTAGTATTTAATGGGAAAAAATTAAACGAATTTTTTGTCCATGTAAAAAACTATTAATTCTGAATAAAATGCCGCCCATTTATGCAACTAAAAAAATTTAAATGTCTCTTATAAGATAAGGCATATTTTCGTCTGATAATGTACTTCTTCTTCAATGATTTCGAGGATATTTTAGTTTTGATCAAAAAAATTTTATTTCTTATGACTTTTCGTAAAATATGTTAATGCCATCTGAAAGAGGAACAGACAAGCTTTCCATCGAGCTCTTAGTCGAAGAAGTCGAACGAAGTATGCAATAGTTATTACCAAAAAACTAATCGGTGGTCAACACGATTCCGTCCTACTGCCGATTCTTTTCGCAGAGAACTTTTTTATAATTCTAGTATTTAATGAAAAAAAAATTAAGCGAATTTTTTGTCCATGTAAAAAACTATTAATTCTGAATAAAATGCCGCCCATTTATGCAATTACAAAAATGTAAATGTCTCTTGTTAGATAAGGTATATTTTCGTCTGATAAGGTACTTCTTTTTCAATGATTTCGAGTATATTTTAGTTTTGATCCAAAAAAAATTTATTTCTTACCATTTTTCGTAAAATATGTTAATGCCATCTGAAAGAGGAACAGATAAGCTTTCCATCCGGCTCTTAGTCGAAGAAATCGGTCAAAAGATGCAAGAGATATTAGCAAAAAACTAATCGGTGGTCAACAGGATTCCGCTCTTCTGCCGATTCTTTTCGCAAAGTACTTTTTTATAATTTTAGTATTTAATGGGAAAAAAATAAACGAATTTTTTGTCCATGTAAAAAACTATTAATTCTGAATAAAATGCCGCCC
This sequence comes from Phortica okadai, assembly GCA_034638295.1. Lineage (NCBI taxonomy): Eukaryota > Metazoa > Arthropoda > Insecta > Diptera > Drosophilidae > Phortica > Phortica okadai. Next base: position 23,102,053 of record CM067850.1, on the reverse strand, counting down.
ATTTATGCCATTAAAAAAATTTAAATGTCTCTTATTAGATAAGGCATATTTTCGTCTAATAAGGTACTTCTTGTACAATGATTTCGAGGATATTTTAGTTTTGATCCAAAAAACTTTATTTCTTATGACTTTTCGTAAAATATGTTAATGCCATAGAAAGAGGAACAGGTAAGCTTTCCATCGAGCTCTTAGTGGAAGAAGTCGAACGAAGTATGCAATAGTTATTACCAAAAAACTAATCGGTGGTCAACAAGATTCCGTCCTACTGCCGATTCTTTTCGCAGAGAACTTTTCTATAATTCTAGTATTTAATGGAAAAAAAATTAAGCGAATTTTTTGTCCATGTAAAAAACTATTAATTCTGAATAAAATGCCGCCCATTTATGCAATTAAAAAAATTTAAATGTCTCTTGTTAGATAAGGTATATTTTCGTCTGATAAGGTACTTCTTTTTCAATGATTTCGAGTATATTTTAGTTTTGATCAAAAAAAAATTTATTTCTTACCATTTTTCGTAAAATATGTTAATTCCATCTGAAAGAGGAACAGATAAGCTTTCCATCCGGCTCTTAGTCGAAGAAATCGGTCAAAAGATGGAAGAGATATTAGCAAAAAACTAATCGGTGGTCAACACGTTTCCGTCCTACTGCCGATTCTTTTCGCAAGGTACTTTTCTATAATTCTAGTATTTAATGGGAAAAAATTAAACGAATTTTTTGTCTATGTAAAATACTATTAATTCTGAATAAAATGCCGCCCATTTATGCAATTAAAAAAATTTAAATGTCTCTTATTAGATAAGGCATATTTTCGTCTGATAAGGTACTTCTTCTTCAATGATTTCGAGGATATTTTAGTTTTGATCAAAAAAATTTTATTTCTTACGACTTTTTGTATAATATGTGAATGCCATCTGAAAGATGGCATATTTTCGTCTGATAAGGTACTTCTTCTTCAATGATTTCGATAATATTTTAGTTTTGATAAAAAAAATTTTATTTCTTATGACTTTACTTTTAATTTTTTGTCCATGTAAAAAACTATTAATTTTGAATAAAATGCCGCCCATTTATGTAATTAAGAAAATTTAAATGTCTCTTATTAGATATGGCATATTTTCGTCTGATAAGGTACTTCTTCTACAATGATTTCGAGGATATTTTAGTTTTGATCAAAAAAATTTATTTCTTACCACTTTTCGTAAAAAATGTTAATGAAAGAGGAACAGATAAGCTTTCCATCCGGCTCTTAGTCGAAGAAATCGGTCAAAGGATGCAAGAGTTGTTAGCAAAAAACTAATCGGTGGTCAACACGTTTCCGTCCTACTGCCGATTCTTTTCGCAAGGTACTTTTCTTTAATTCTAGTATTTAATGGGAAAAAATTAAACCAATTTTTTGTCCATGTAAAATACTATTTATTCTCAATAAAATGCCGCCCATTTATGCAATTAAAAAAATTTAAATGTTTCTTATTAGATAAGGCAAATTTTCGTCTGATAAGGTACTTCTTCTTCAATGACTTCGAGCATATTTTAGTTTTGATCAAAATTTCTTACGACTTTTTTTATAATATGTTAATATAAGAAGTCGAGCGAAGAATGCAAGAGTTATTTGCAAAAAACTAATCGGTGGTCAACACGATTCCGTCCTTCTGTCGATTCTTTTCGCAGAGTAGTTTTCTATAATTCTAGTATTTAATGGAAAAAAATTAAGAGAATTTTTTGTCCATCTAAAAAACTATTAATTCTGAATAAAATGCCGCTCATTTATGCAATTAAAAAAATTTAAATGTCTCTTGTTAGATAAGGCATATTTTCGTCTGATAAGGTACTTCTTCTACAATGATTTCGAGAATATTTTAGTTTTGATCAAAAAAAATTTTATTTCTTACTACTTTTCGTAAAATATGTTAATGCCATCTGAAAGAGGAATAGATAAGCTTTCCATCAAGCTCTTAGTCGAAGAAATCGGTCGAAGGATGCAAGAGTTATTAGCAAAAAACTAATCGGTGGTCAACACGATTCCGTCCTACTGCCGATTCTTTTCGCAGAGTAGTTTTCTATAATTCTAGTATTTAATGGAAAAAAATTAAGAGAATTTTTTGTCCATCTAAAAAACTATTAATTCTGAATAAAATGCCGCTCATTTATGCAATTAAAAAAATTTAAATGTCTCTTGTTAGATAAGGCATATTTTCGTCTGATAAGGTACTTCTTTTTCAATGATTTCGAGGATATTTTAGTTTTGATCAAAAAAAATTTTATTTCTTACGACTTTTCGTAAAATATGTTAATGCCATCTGAAAGAGGAACAGATAAGCTTTCCATCCGGCTCTTGGTCGAAGAAATCGGTCAAAGGATGCAAGAGTTATTAGCAAAAAACTAATCGGTGGTCAACATGATTCCGTCCTACTGCCGATTCTTTTAGCAAGGTACTTTTCTATAATTCTAATATTTAATGGGAAAAAATTAAACGAATTTTTTGTCCATGTAAAAAACTATTAATTCTGACTAAAATGCCGCCCATTTATGCAATTAAAAAAATTTAAATGTCTCTTATTAGATAAGGCATATTTTCGTCTAATAAGGTACTTCTTCTACAATGATTTCGAGGATATTTTAGTTTTGATCCAAAAAATTTTATTTCTTATGACTTTTCGTAAAATATGTTAATGCCATAGAAAGAGGAACAGGTAAGCTTTCCATCGAGCTCTTAGTGGAAGAAGTCGAACGAAGTATGCAATAGTTATTACCAAAAAACTAATCGGTGGTCAACACGATTCCGTCCTACTGCCGATTCTTTTCGCAGAGAACTTTTCTATAATTCTAGTATTTAATGGAAAAAAAATTAAGCGAATTTTTTGTCCATGTAAAAAACTATTAATTCTGAATAAAATGCCGCCCATTTATGCAACTAAAAAAATTTAAATGTCTCTTATAAGATAAGGCATATTTTCGTCTGATAATGTACTTCTTCTTCAATGATTTCGAGGATATTTTAGTTTTGATCAAAAAATTTTATTTCTTATGACTTTTCGTAAAATATGTTAATGCCATCTGAAAGAGGAACAGACAAGCTTTCCATCGAGTTCTTAGTCGAAGAGGTCGGTCGAAGGATGCAAGAGTTATTAGCGAAAAACTAATCGGTGGTCAACAGGATTCCGCTCTTCTGCCGATTCTTTTCGCAAAGTACTTTTTTATAATTTTAGTATTTAATGGGAAAAAAATAAACGAATTTTTTGTCCATGTAAAAAACTATTAATTCTGAATAAAATGCCGCCCATTTATGAAATTAAAAAAATTTAAATGTCTCTTATTAGATAAGGCATATTTTCGTCTAATAAGGTACTTCTTCTACAATGATTTCGAGGATATTTTAGTTTTGATCCAAAAAATTTTATTTCTTATGACTTTTCGTAAAATATGTTAATGCCATAGAAAGAGGAACAGGTAAGCTTTCCATCGAGTTCTTAGTCGAAGAGGTCGGTCGAAGGATGCAAGAGTTATTAGCGAAAAACTAATCGGTGGTCAACAGGATTCCGCTCTTCTGCCGATTCTTTTCGCAAAGTACTTTTTTATAATTTTAGTATTTAATGGGAAAAAAATAAACGAATTTTTTGTCCATGTAAAAAACTATTAATTCTGAATAAAATGCCGCCCATTTATGCAATTAAAAAAATTTAAATGTCTCTTATTAGATAAGGCATATTTTCGTCTAATAAGGTACTTCTTCTACAATGATTTAGAGGATATTTTAGTTTTGATCCAAAAAATTTTATTTCTTATGACTTTTCGTAAAATATGTTAATGCCATAGAAAGAGGAACAGGTAAGCTTTCCATCGAGCTCTTAGTGGAAGAAGTCGAACGAAGTATGCTATAGTTATTACCAAAAAACTAATCGGTGGTCAACACGATTCCGTCCTACTGCCGATTCTTTTCGCAGAGAACTTTTCTATAATTCTAGTATTTAATGGAAAAAAAATTAAGCGAATTTTTTGTCCATGTAAAAAACTATTAATTCTGAATAAAATGCCGCCCATTTATGCAATTAAAAAAATTTAAATGTCTCTTGTTAGATAAGGTATATATTCGTCTGATAAGGTACTTCTTTTTCAATGATTTCGAGTATATTTTAGTTTTGATCAAAAAAAAATTTATTTCTTACCATTTTTCGTAAAATATGTTAATGCCATCTGAAAGAGGAACAGATAAGCTTTCCATCCGGCTCTTAGTCGAAGAAATCGGTCAAAAGATGGAAGAGATATTAGCAAAAAACTAATCGGTGGTCAACACGTTTCCGTCCTACTGCCGATTCTTTTCGCAAGGTACTTTTCTATAATTCTAGTATTTAATGGGAAAAAATTAAACGAATTTTTTGTCTATGTAAAATACTATTAATTCTGAATAAAATGCCGCCCATTTATGCAATTAAAAAAATTTAAATGTCTCTTATTAGATAAGGCATATTTTCGTCTGATAAGGTACTTCTTCTTCAATGATTTCGAGGATATTTTAGTTTTGATCAAAAAAATTTTATTTCTTACGACTTTTTGTATAATATGTGAATGCCATCTGAAAGATGGCATATTTTCGTCTGATAAGGTACTTCTTCTTCAATGATTTCGATGATATTTTAGTTTTGATAAAAAAAATTTTATTTCTTATGACTTTACTTTTAATTTTTTGTCCATGTAAAAAACTATTAATTTTGAATAAAATGCCGCCCATTTATGTAATTAAGAAAATTTAAATGTCTCTTATTAGATATGGCATATTTTCGTCTGATAAGGTACTTCTTCTACAATGATTTCGAGGATATTTTAGTTTTGATCAAAAAAATTTATTTCTTACCACTTTTCGTAAAAAATGTTAATGAAAGAGGAACAGATAAGCTTTCCATCCGGCTCTTAGTCGAAGAAATCGGTCAATAGATGCAAGAGTTATTAGCAAAAAACTAATCGGTGGTCAACACGTTTCCGTCCTACTGCCGATTCTTTTCGCAAGGTACTTTTCTTTAATTCTAGTATTTAATGGGAAAAAATTAAACGAATTTTTTGTCCATGTAAAATACTATTTATTCTCAATAAAATGCCGCCCATTTATGCAATTAAAAAAATTTAAATGTTTCTTATTAGATAAGGCATATTTTCGTCTGATAAGGTACTTCTTCTTCAATGATTTCGAGCATATTTTAGTTTTGATCAAAATTTCTTACGACTTTTTTTATAATATGTTAATGCCATCTGAAAGATGTAATATTTTTGTCTGATAAGATACTTCTTCTTCAACGATTTCGAAGATATTTCAGTTTTGATCAAAAAAATTTTATTTCTTACGACTTTTTCATATAATATGTTAATGCCATGTGAAAGCTGGCATATTTTCGTCTGATAAGGTACTTCTTCTTCAATGATTTCGAGCATATTCTAATTTTGATCAAAAAAATTTTATTTTTTACGACTTTTTGTATAATATGTTAATGCAATCTGAAAGATGACATATTTTCGTCTGATAAGGTACTTTTTCAATTATTTCGAGGATATTTTAGTTTTGATCAAAAAGATTTTATTTCTTATGACTTTTCGTAAAATATGTTAATGCCATCTGAAAGAGGAACAGATAAGCTTTCCATCGAGCTCTTAGTCGAAGAAGTCGAGCGAAGTATGCAAGAGTTATTTGCAAAAAACTAATCGGTGGTCAACAGGATTCCGCTCTTCTGCCGATTCTTTTCGCAAAGTACTTTTTTATAATTCTAATATTTAATGGGAAAAAATTAAACGAATTTTTTGTCCATGTAAAAAACCATTAATTCTGAATAAAATGCCGCCCATTTATGCAACTAAAAAAATTTAAATGTCTCTTATAAGATAAGGCATATTTTCGTCTGATAATGTACTTCTTCTTCAATGATTTCGAGGATATTTTAGTTTTGATCAAAAAATTTTATTTCTTATGACTTTTCGTAAAATATGTTAATGCCATCTGAAAGAGGAACAGATAAGCTTTCCATCGAGCTCTTAGTCGAAGAAGTCGAGCAAAGTATGCAAGAGTTATTTGCTAGAAACTAATCGGTGGTCAACAGGATTCCGCTCTTCTGCCGATTCTTTTCGCAAGGTACTTTTCTTTAATTCTAGTATTTAATGGGAAAAAATTAAACGAATTTTTTGTCCATGTAAAATACTATTTATTCTCAATAAAATGCCGCCCATTTATGCAATTAAAAAAATTTAAATGTTTCTTATTAGATAAGGCATATTTTCGTCTGATAAGGTACTTCGTCTTCAATGATTTCGAGCATATTTTAGTTTTGATCAAAAAAATTTTATTTCTTACGACTTTTTTTATAATATGTTAATGCCATCTGAAAGATGCCATATTTTCGTCTGATAAGATACTTCTTCTTCAACGATTTCGAAGATATTTCAGTTTTGATCAAAAAAATTTTATTTCTTACGACTTTTTCATATAATATGTTAATGCCATGTGAAAGCTGGCATATTTTCGTCTGATAAGGTACTTCTTCTTCAATGATTTCGAGCATATTCTAATTTTGATCAAAAAAATTTTATTTTTTACGACTTTTTGTATAATATGTTAATGCAATCTGAAAGATGACATATTTTCGTCTGATAAGGTACTTCTTTTTCAATGATTTCGAGTATATTTTAGTTTTGATCAAAAAAAAATTTATTTCTTACCATTTTTCGTAAAATATGTTAATGCCATCTGAAAGAGGAACAGATAAGCTTTCCATCCGGCTCTTAGTCGAAGAAATCGGTCAAAAGATGCAAGAGATATTAGCAAAAAACTAATCGGTGGTCAACAGGATTCCGCTCTTCTGCCGATTCTTTTAGCAAAGTACTTTTTTATAATTCTAGTATTTAATGGGAAAAAAATAAACGAATTTTTTGTCCATGTAAAAAACTATTAATTCTGAATAAAATGCCGCCCATTTATGCAATTAAAAAAATTTAAATGTTTCTTGTTAGATAAGGTATATTTTCGTCTGATAAGGTACTTCTTTTTCAATGATTTCGAGTATATTTTAGTTTTGATCAAAAAAAAATTTATTTCTTACCATTTTTCGTAAAATATGTTAATGCCATCTGAAAGAGGAACAGAAAAGCTTTCCATCGAGCTCTTAGTCGAAGAGGTCGGTCGAAGGATGCAAGAGTTATTAGCGAAAACTAATCGGTGGTCAACAGGATTCCGCTCTTCTGCCGATTCTTTTCGCAAAGTACTTTTTTATAATTTTAGTATTAATGGGAAAAAAATAAACGAATTTTTTGTCCATGTAAAAAACTATTAATTCTGAATAAAATGCCGCCCATTTATGCAATTAAAAAAATTTAAATGTCTCTTATTAGATAAGGCATATTTTCGTCTGATAAGGTACTTCTTTTTCAATGATTTCGAGTATATTTTAGTTTTGATCAAAAAAAAATTTATTTCTTACCATTTTTCGTAAAATATGTTAATGCCATCTGAAAGAGGAACAGAAAAGCTTTGCATCGAGCTCTTAGTCGAAGAGGTCGGTCGAAGTATGCAATAGTTATTACCAAAAAACTAATCGGTGGTCAACACAATACCGACCTACTGCCGATTCTTTTCGCAAAGAACTATTCTATAATTCTAGTATTTAATGGAAAAAAAAATTAAGCGAATTTTTTGTCCATGTAAAAAACTATTAATTCTGAATAAAATGCCACTCATTTATGCAATAAAAAAATTTAAATGTCTCCTGTTAGATAAGGCATATTTTCGTCTGATAAGGTACTTCTTTTTCAATGATTTCGAGGATATTTTAGTTTTGATCAAAAAAAATTTTATTTCTTACGACTTTTCGTAAAATATCTTAATGCCATCTGAAAGAAGAACAGATAAGCTTTCCATCCGGCTCTTGGTCGAAGAAATCGGTCGAAGGATGCAAGAGTTATTATCAAAAAACTAATCGGTGGTCAACACGTTTCCGTCCTACTGCCGATTCTTTTCGCAAGGTACTTTTCTATAATTCTAGTATTTAATGGGAAAAAATTTAACGAATTTTTTGTCCAAGAGATGCAAGAGTTATTAGCAAAACACTAATCGGTGGTCAACAGGATTCCGCTCTTCTGCTGATTCTTTTCGCAAAGTACTTTTTTATAATTCTAGTATTTAATGGGACAAAATTTAACGAATTTTTTGTCCATATATAATACAATTAATTCTGAATAAAATGCCGCCCATTTATGCAACTAAAAAAATTTAAATGTCTCTTAGAAGATAAGGCATATTTTCGTCTGATAATGTACTTCTTCTTCAATGATTTGGAGGATATTTTAGTTTTGATCAAACAAATTTTATTTCTTATGACTTTTCGTAAAATATGTTAATGCCATCTGAAAGAGGAACAGATAAGCTTTCCATCGAGCTCTTAGTCGAAGAAGTCGGTCGAAGGATGCAAGAGTTATTAGCAAAACACTAATCGGTGGACAACAGGATTCCGCTCTTCTGCCGATTATTTTCGTAAAGTACTTTTTTATAATTCTAGTATTTAATGGGAAAAAATTAAACGAATTTTTTGTCCATGTAAAAAACTTTTAATTCTGTCCATGTAAAAAACTATTAATTCTGAATGAAATACCGCCCATTTATACAATTAAAAAATTTAAATGTCTCTTATAAGATAAGGCATATTTTCGTCTGGTACGCTACTTCTTTTTCAATGATTTCGAGGATATTTTAGTTTTGATCAAAAAAAAATTGTATTTCTTACGACTTTTCGTAAAATATGTTAATGCCATCTGAAAGAGGAACAGATAAGCTTTCCATCCAGCTCATAGTCGAAGACATCGGTCGAAGGATGCAAGAGTGATTACGAAAAAACTAATCGGTGGTCAACACGATACCGTCCTACTGCCGATTCTTTTCGCATAGAACTTTTCTACAATTCTAGTATTTAATGGAAAAAAAAATTAAGCGAATTTTTTGTCCATGTAAAAAACTATTAATTCTGTATAAAATGCCACCCATTTATGCAATTAAGAAAAATTAAATGTCTCCTGTTAGATAAGGCATATTTTCGTCTGATAAGGTACTTCTTTTTCAATGATTTCGAGGATATTTTAGTTTTGATCAAAAAAAATTTTATTTCTTACGACTTTTCGTAAAATATGTTAATGCCATCTGAAAGAGGAACAGATAAGCTTTCCATCCGGCTCTTGGTCGAAGAAATCGGTCGAAGGATCCAAGAGTTATTCTCAAAAAACTAATCGGTGGTCAACAGGATTCCGCTCTTCTGCCGATTCTTTTAGCAAAGTACTTTTTTATAATTCTAGTATTTAATGGGAAAAACTTAAACGAATTTTTTGTCCATGTAAAAAACTATTAATTCTGAATAAAATGCCGCCCATTTATGCAATTTACGTGAATTCCGTCAAGTACGGACGTGTTTTTCTTGTGCTCCGGAAAATTAACTTAAAACCCATCAGTGCTGTGAAAGATCTAATAATAATTAGTGTATATCGCGAAAAGACGCTAGGTGCGATAAATTCGCACAAATCTATCAACTAATTAATCAATTGATTAGCCACAATAAACAATAAAAAACAATTAAAACTAAATCTCAATTAATACAATGAGTACAAAAGAAATCGAAACTCGCTGTGAACTGCAGCGTAAGCAAGACGAGCGTCGGCTCTCTTTGCAACGGAACAACGCGTATTTCACCTATAACGACGCGTCAACCGAAAATACTGCAGCTCTAGAGCGATCGAGGGCAATGACCAATGCAGAGCACGAACTATTGCACGTAGCGAGCGGGAGAGCGCGTTCTTGCTCTCCGTCGCTACCGTCCACGTCTCAAACGCCGCAGAGCGCCGTGTCCGCTCATCAGCAGATATGTATTGGCCCATCTACGACGACTAGTACAACAATGCCACTAACTACCTCAACAGTAAGTACAACAACAACTTCAACGGTATCAACTGCCCGTCCAATTGCCAATGCAAATATAACTGGCGCAACATTACCTAAAGAGAACGCAAACAAAGAAACAAAAACTCCGGCCGTACAGACTGGAAGGGATCGCTACATTCAATTTAAAAGAAAGTTGAGCCCCCTAAACTCGAAGCCGAAAATTACCCGTGTTAGCTTCAGCCTACCAGCAAGCGAAATGCCTGATAATACCAACAGGTTCAAAATTCTGGCAGATAACACTACTGATCTGGCCCCCGAAACAGAAAGCGTTAAAAGAATGCCAAAGCCACCACCAATTTACAGCCGTGAAAAAAGCTGCAACGCCTTAGTCAGCAAATTTATCGAGCTTATTGGAAAGGACAACTTTCATATAATCCCCCTTGTAAAGGGAAATATACATGAAACAAAGGTACAAACTAAGTCCGAAGATAACAACAGAGTACTGTCAAAGTACCTGAGCGACAACAAAAAGAACTTCTATACGTACCAGCTAAAAAGCAGCAAAGGCCTGCAAGTCGTACTAAAGGGCATAGAGCCTGAAGTCACTCCTGCGGAAGTAATCAACGCGTTAAAAGAGAAAGGATTCAGTGCCAAAACTGTTTTCAACATCCAAAATAAGGATAGAAAGCCGCAACCACTCTTTAAGGTAGAACTTAATCCAGAAAGTAGCCGCTAAAGAAAAACGAAGTGCACCTGATATACAAACTTCAATTTCTACTGCACCGCAGAATCACCGTAGAAGTACCGCACAAACGCAATGGTCCCGTACAATGTACGAATTGCCAAGAATATGGCCATACAAGGTCGTATTGTACTCTGCGCCCCGTGTGTGTAGCTTGTGGAGAGCTTCACGACATTACACACTGCCCAGCGAGCAAAGACGACGCCAGCACACAAAAATGCGCCAACTGTGGTGGTAACCACACAGCTAACTATAAAGGTTGCCCAATATACAAGGAACTGAAAACACGAATCCACCAGCGAGTGACCACTACACGCTCTCAAAACGCACAGCCTACATTTACACCATCTAAATTAAACCCAGACGTCTTCTTTTCGACCGCAGCCAGATCTTCACTTGGCCCCGGAATCTCAACCAAAAACGTGACAATTGCCAGTGCTCTAAAATCAGGACTGGTCCCCCCTACCCCAAATACGCCGAACCCACAACCAGCACATGTAAATGTATACGCGACTCAACACCACCAAATGCCGGGGCAGCAACAAAGCAACTTTGAAGCAATGTTATCAACCATGCAGCAAAGTCTAATGGAGTTTATGTCTTTTGTGCGGACAACTATGCAGGATTTAATGCGTAACCAAAATCTACTGATACAAATGCTGATTTCACAACAGTCCAAATAAACCATGCCTTCCCTACGCATATCTACGTGGAATGCTAATGGCGTCTCACAGCACAAACTTGAGCTAGCTCAATTTCTACTTGACAAACACATTGACGTAATGCTACTCTCAGAAACACACCTTACAAACAAATATAAATTTAACATACGAGGCTACGTATTTTACGGAACAAACCATCCTGATGGTAAAGCACATGGGGGGACTGGTATTCTGATTAGAAACCGTCTCAAACACCACTGCCATAGAAGATTTGCTGAAAACTATCTACAGGCCACATCTATAAACATACAATTAGATAGTGGTAACCATCGAACACTAGCCGCCGTATACTGCCCACCTCGCTTTAATATATCTGAAGCTGAGTTCATGCAGTTCTTTAACACACTCGGAGAACACTTCATAGCAGCAGGAGATTACAATGCCAAGCACACTCACTGGGGATCTCGTCTAGTGACCCCAAAGTAAAACAATTATACAATACAATTTTAAAAGCCAGCAATAAGCTCGACCATCTCTCTCCCGGCAGACCAACATACTGGCCGGCTGACACCAATAAACTACCCGACCTAATTGACTCTGCAATAACAAAAAATATTCCCCGAACCCTGCTAAGCGCCGAAAGTCTTTCAGATCTCTCGTCTGATCACTCGCCTGTATTAATTAACCTACTTCGACATCCAAAAACCGTAGATCAACCAAGTAGTTTGACCTCGCATAAAACCAACTGGGTCAGATACAAAAAATATTTTAGCTCACACATTGAGCTAGATCCTCCCCTAACCGTTGAAGCTGAGATCGACAGCTTCGTAAACAATCTAGAATCAGTCTTCGTTACCGCAGCTCGTATCTCAACACCTCAAACGGCACAAGCTCCACGTAACCAAAAGAAGACGAATCTACAAATCGAGCAGCTCGTTATCGAAAAGCGACGCTTACGTCGAGAATGGCAATCAACCAGATCGCCATCTGCACGACATAGGCTTAAGAGCGCCACACGCAACCTCTCTAAAGCGTTAAAGCAAGAAGAAGCATATACCCAACGACGTTACATAGAACAACTATCAACATCCAGTACAAGAAACTCACTGTGAAGAGCTCACCCAACCCTAAGCTCACCGACAGAAACCGTGATGCCTATAAGAAACCCTGCAGGCGGCTGGGCCCGCAGCGACGAAGATAGAGCAAGAACATTTGCCGCCCACATTGAAAATGTGTTTCAACCAAATCCTTGCACAAATGCGACTACACTACCAGCATTAACAAACGACGCCGAGCTTCAACGTGACCCAATCGAGTTTCGACCAAACGAAATCGCTAATATTATCAAAAAGGAACTGAACCCAAAAACACGGAACTATTGAGCAGGCTAATCGCATAACATCAGAAATACGAAGCGCGTTCGAAAATCGAGAATACTGCACAGCAATATTTTTGGATGTCTAACAAGCATTCGACAGAGTTTGGTTTAATGCATAAAATTAAAACAATGCTTCCAAACAACACGCACAAGCTACTAAAGTCATACCTCTACGACAGGAAGTTTACAGTGAGATGTAACAGCGATATGTCCGACGACCACACCATAAGAGCTGGAGTTCCTCAAGGTAGCGTACTCGGTCCTACGTTATATGTCCTGTACACATCAGACATCCCAACAAGCAGACGACTAACAACATCCACCTTTGCTGACGATACAGCTATTCTCAGCCGTTCCAGATGCCCTATGCAAGCAACAGCGCAGTTAGCTCTTCACCTGGTCGACATAGAAAAATGGCTAGCTGACTGGCGAATAAAAGTCAACGAACAAAAATGCAAACACGTTACGTTCACTCTAAACAGGCAAGACTGCCCACCGCTGATGTTAAACAACACTACGCTTCCGCAAACAAACGAAGTGACATACCTCGGAGTACACCTCGATAGAAGACTCACATGGCACAGGCACATCGAGGCCAAGAGAACGCATTTAAAACTAAAAGCAAATAGCCTCCACTGGCTTATCAACGCTCGCTCTTCCCTTAGTCTTGACTACAAAGTCCTGCTCTACAATTCTGTTCTCAAACCTATCTGGACCTACGACTCCCAGCTATGGGGAAACGCTAGCAGTAGCAACATTGAAATCATCCAGAGAACCCAGTCAAAGATATTGAGAACCATCACCGGGACACCGTGGTATGTTCGAAACGAAAACATACAAAAAGATTTAAATATTCAACCACTCAGAGATGTAATAGCAGAACTCAAGGAACAATACTATTGCAAGCTTTCTACGCACCCTAATCATCTCGCCAGAAGATTAACAAGGTTGTGCACCCAATCCCGTCTTCGTCGAAATGACTTCCCAACCCAGCAATAGACCCTAGGGCTCCGCAACCTATCTGCAGTCCAAAAGAACTGCTAGTTAACATATAAGCATAAGATCAGCAAACTTATTGTTAGTCTCATAAAGAGAAGATCCAATAAATAAAGCAAAATTTTAATAAAAAAAAATTGATGCAATTAAAAAAATTTAAATGTCTCTTATTAGATAAGGCATATTTTCGTCTGATAAGATACTTCTTCTTCAATGATTTCGAGGATATTTTAGTTTTGATCGAAAAAATTTTATTTCTTATGACTTTTCGTAAAAAATGTTAATGCCATCTGAAAGAGGAACATATAAGCTTTCCATTGAGCTCTTAGTCGAAGAAGTCGAACGAAGTATGCAAGAGTTATTTGCAAAAAACTAATCGGTGGTCAACAGGATTCCGCTCTTCTGCCGATTCTTTTCGCAAAGTACTTTTTTATAATTCTAGTATTTAATGGGCAAAAATTAAACGAATTTTTTGTCCATTTAAAAAACTATTAATTCTGAATAAAATGCCGCCCATTTATGCAATTAAAAAAATTTAAATGTCTCTTGTTAGATAAGATATAATTTCGTCTGATAAGATACTTCTTTTTCACTGATTTCGAGGATATTTTAGTTTTGATCAAAAAAAAATTTATTTCTTACCACTTTTCGTAAAATATGTTAATGCCATCTGAAAGAGGAACAGATAAGCTTTCCATCCGGCTCTAAGTCGAAGAAATCGGTCGAAGGATGCAAGAGTTATTAGCAAAAAACTAATCGGTGGTCAACACGTTTCCGTCCTACTGCCGATTCTTTTCGCAAGGTACATTTCTATAATTCTAGTATTTAATGGGAAAAAATTAAACGAATATTTTGTCCATGTAAAATACTATTAATTCTGAATAAAATGCCGGCCATTTATGCAATTAAAAAAATTTAAATGTTTCTTATTAGATAAGGAATATTTTCGTCTGATAAGGTACTTCTTCTTCAATGATTTCGAGCATATTTTAGTTTTGATCCAAAATATTTTATTTTTTATGACTTTTCGTAAAATATGTTAATGCCATCTGAAAGAGGAACAGATAAGCTTTCCATCGAGCTCTTAGTCGAAGAAGTCGGTCGAAGGATGCAAGAGTTATTATCAAAAAACTAATCGGTGGTCAACCGGATTCCGCTCTTCTGCCGATTCTTTTCGCAAAGTACTTTTTTATAATTCTAGTATTTAATGGGAAAAAATTAAACGAATTTTTTGGCCATGTAAAATACTATTAATTCTGAATAAAATGCCGCCCATTTATGCAATGAAAAAATTTAAATGTTTCTTATTAGATAAGGCATATTTTCGTCTGATAAGGTACTTCTTCTTCAATGATTTCGAGGATATTTTAGTTTTGATAAAAAAAATTTTATTTCTTATGACTTTTCGTAAAATATGTTAATGTCATCTGAAAGAGGAACAGATAAGCTTTCCATCAAGCTCTTAGTCGAAGAAGTCGGTCGAAGGATGCTAAAGTTATTAGCAAAAAACTTATCGGTGGTCAACACCTTTTCGTCCTACTACCGATTCTTTTCGCAAAGTACTTTTCTATAATTCTAGTATTTAATGGGGAAAAATTAAACGAATTTTTTGACCACGTAAAAACTATTAATTCTGAATCAAATGCCGCCCATTTATGCAATGAAAAAATTTAAATGTTTCTTATTAGATAAGGCATATTTTCGTCTGATAAGGTACTTCTTCTTCAATGATTTCGAGGATATTTTAGTTTTGATAAAAAAAATTTTATTTCTTATGACTTTTCGTAAAATATGTTAATGTCACCTGAAAGAGGGACAGATAAGCTTTCCATCAAGCTCTTAGTCGAAGAAGTCGGTCGAAGGATGCTAAAGTTATTAGCAAAAAACTTATCGGTGGTCAACACCTTTCCGTCCTACTACCGATTCTTTTCGCAAAGTACTTTTCTATAATTCTAGTATTTAATGGGGAAAAATTAAACGAATTTTTTGACCACGTAAAAAACTATTAATTCTGAACAAAATGCCGTCCATTTATGCAATGAAAAAAATTTAGATGTTTCTTATTAGATAAGGCATATTTTCGTCTGATAAGGTACTTCTTCTTCAATGATTTCGAGGATATTTTAGTTTTGATAAAAAAAATTTTATTTCTTATGACTTTTCGTAAAATATGTTAATGTCACCTGAAAGAGGAACAGATAAGCTTTCCATCAAGCTCTTAGTCGAAGAAGTCGGTCGAAGGATGCTAAAGTTATTAGCAAAAAACTTATCGGTGGTCAACACCTTTCCGTCCTACTACCGATTCTTTTCGCAAAGTACTTTTCTATAATTCTAGTATTTAATGGGAAAAAATTAAACGAATTTTTTGACCACTTAAAAAACTATTAATTTTGAATAAAATGCCGCCCATTTATGCAATGAAAAAAATTTAAATGTTTCTTATTAGATAAGGCATCTTTTCGTCTGATAAGGTACTTCTTCTTCAATGATTTCGAGGATATTTTAGATTTGATAAAAAAAATTTTATTTCTTATGACTTTTCGTAAAATTTGTTAATGTTATCTGAAAGAGGAACAGATAAGCTTTCCATCAAGCTCTTAGTCGAAGAAGTCGGTCGAAGGATGCTTAAGTTATTAGCAAAAAACTTATCGGTGGTCAACACCTTTCCGTCCTACTACCGATTCTTTTCGCAAAGTACTTTTTTATAATTCTAGTATTTAATGGGAAAAAATTAAACAAATTTTTTGTCCATGTAAAAACTATTAATTATGACTAAAATGCCGCCCATTTATGTAATTAAAAAAATTTAAATGTCTCTTTTTAGATAAGGGATATTTTCGTCTGATAAGGTACTTCTTCTACAATGATTTCGAGGATATTTTAGTTTTGATCCAAGAAATTTTATTTCTTACCACTTTTCGTAAAATATGTTAATGCCATCTGAAAGAGGAACAGATAAGCTTTCCATCGAGCTCTTAGTCGAAGAAGTCGAAAGAAGTATGCAAGAGTTATTTGCAAAAAACTAATCGGTGGTCAACAGGATTCTGCTCTTCTGCAGATTCTTTTCGCAAAGTACTTCTTTATAATTCTAGTATTTAATGGGAAAAAATTAAACGAATTTTTTGTCCATGTAAAAAACTATTAATTCTGAATAAAATGCCGCTCATCTATGCAATTAAAAAAATTAAATGTCTTTTGTTAGGTAAGGTATATTTTCGTCTGATAAGGTACTTCTTTTTCAATGATTTCGAGGATATTTTAGTTTTGTTCAAAAAAATTTTATTTCTTACGAATTTTCGTAAAATATGTTAATATCATCTGAAAGAGGAACAGATAAGCTTTCCATCGAGCTCTTAGTCGAAGAAGTCAGTCGAAGGATGCAAGAGTTATTAGCAAAAAACTAATCGCTGGTCAACAGGATTCCGCTCTTCTGCCGATTCTTTTCGCAAAGAACTTTTTTTATAATTCTAGTATTTAATGGGAAAAAATTAAACGAATTTTTTGTCCATATAAAAAACTATTAATTCTGAATAAAATGCCGCCCATTTATGCAATGAAAAGAATTTAAATGTTTCTTATTAGATAAGGCATATTTTCGTCTGATATCTTCGCAAAGTACTTTTCTATAATTCTAGTATTTAATGGGAAAAAATTAAACGAATTTTTTGACCATGTAAAAAACTATTAATTCCGAATGAAATGCCGCCCATTTATGTAATTAAAAAAATTTTAATGTCTCTTATTAGATAAGGCATATTTTCGTCTCATAATGTACTTCTTCTTCAATGATTTCGAGGATATTTTAGTTTTGATCAAAAAAATTTTATTTCTTATGACTTTTCGTAAAATATGTTAATGCCATCTGAAAGAGGAACAGATAAGCTTTCCATCAAGCTCTTAGTCGAAGAAGTCGGTCGAAGGATGCTAAAGTTATTAGCAAAAAACTTATCGGTGGTCAACACCTTTCCGTCCTACTACCGATTCTTTTCGCAAAGTACTTTTCTATAATTCTAGTATTTAATGGGAAAAAATTAAACGAATTTTTTGACCACGTAAAAAACTATTAATTCTGAATAAAATGCCGCCTATTAATGCAATTAAAAAAATTTTAATGTTTCTTATTAGATAAGGCATATTTTCGTCTGATAAGGTACTTCTTCTTCAATGATTTCGAGGATATTTTAGTTTTGATAAAAAAAATATTATTTCTTATGACTTTTCGTAAAATATGTTAATTTCATCTGAAAGAGGAACAGATAAGCTTTCTATCGAGCTCTTAGTCGAAGAAGTCGGTCGAAGGATGCTAAAGTTATTAGCAAAAAACTTATCGGTGGTCAACACCTTTCCGTCCTACTACCGATTCTTTTCGCAAAGTACTTTTCTATAATTCTAGTATTTAATGGGAAAAAATTAAACGAATTTTTTGACCACGTAAAAAACTATTAATTCTGAATAAAATGCCGCCTATTTATGCAATTAAAAAAATTTTAATGTTTCTTATTAGATAAGGCATATTTTCGTCTGATAAGGTACTTCTTCTTCAATGATTTCGACGATATTTTAGTTTTGATAAAAAAAATTTTATTTCTTATGACTTTTCGTAAAATATGTTAATGTCATCTGAAAGAGGATCAGATAAGCTTTCCATCAAGCTCTTAGTCGAAGAAGTCGGTCGAAGGATGCTAAAGTTATTAGCAAAAAACTTATCGGTGGTCAACACCTTTCCGTCCTACTACCGATTCTTTTCGCAAAGTACTTTTCTATAATTCTAGTATTTAATAGGAAAAAATTAAACGAATTTTTTGACCACGTAAAAAACTATTAATTCTGAATAAATTGCCGCCCATTTATGCAATTAAAAAAATTTTAATGTTTCTTATTAGATAAGGCATATTTTCGTCTGATAAGGTACTTGTTCTTCAATGATTTCGAGGATATTTTAGTTTTGATAAAAAAAATATTATTTCTTATGACTTTTCGTAAAATATGTTAATTTCATCTGAAAGAGGAACAGATAAGCTTTCCATCGAGCTCTTAGTCGAAGAAGTCGGTCGAAGGATGCTAAAGTTATTAGCAAAAAACTTATCGGTGGTCAACACCTTTCCGTCCTACTACCGA
Organism: Phortica okadai; assembly: GCA_034638295.1. Classification (NCBI taxonomy): domain Eukaryota; kingdom Metazoa; phylum Arthropoda; class Insecta; order Diptera; family Drosophilidae; genus Phortica; species Phortica okadai. The sequence continues at coordinate 23,083,260 of CM067850.1, read as the reverse complement.
TTCTTTTCGCAAAGTACTTTTCTATAATTCTAGTATTTAATGGGAAAAAATTAAACGAATTTTTTGTCCTGTAAAGAACTCCCGGTTCACGCCCAGGTCTTTAGGCTAAGGCAACTCAGAGTGACCAAGGAGCCCGCTCTACAATAATTTGTATTTCTGCGGGACCCTTGAGCGCTGTCAAAAAAAATAATGACACACAAATTTATGTTTGAAAAATATAATATGGTTTTTTTTGTGACCAATTGAAACAAATGCTTATTTGTAATTCTTAAGACTATTTGGTTTTTGTTGTCCGGTGCCGCCTCTCGTGGGGAGTCGTCCTCCACCCTCGTCTTAGTCGGATTCCGGCCAGTCGTCCCTCTGGGTTCCAAATGGGCCGCTCGTGTTGCGAACCGCTGATGCTCACGTCTGCGCATGTCGGATGGTCTGTTCACCTCGACTTAGCGCCACGCACGTAGCTTCAGGTCGCACCCAGTCGCCCGATGGGGTCTCCTAGGGTTGGCTGGCACTGGGAATCCTCACCAGCTGCCGCTTGGAATACTACAAGGACCTTGTCATTGGATTCCACCTATTGTCAGCGTATCAACGCGCCACTTGGTTGATTTTGTTCCACTTTGGAACCAAATCAAATGCTACAATCTAAGTTTTAAAATGTTACCTGCCTTGGTCAGTTTCGCTTGCAGCTATATAGAGCGCTTCGATTCTGAGCAAAGATTTGCTTGGTCACACCAAAAGAAAGAGAGCGTAGTTTGCCACCGGCTGACAAGCCTAGTCGAATGCCGCCTGAACTGGTTGTGAATTCTAAGTTCACCCAACGCTACTCTGCTGGCGCAAACACTAAACATGTCAGTCCGATGCACTGGCTGCGACGCCAACTGTTGATTTACAAGCAGTGGACGGCGTCAAATAGCGCGCAACAACTTGAAACAAGAACAAACACATTGTTTCATTATTATCGTCACCACTGTACCGACAGCAAACAGCCTGCAGCGACGTCGCCGCATCACCCAGCCTACTGTCATTGGCTATGTGGCGAACGGCAGAACTGCACAGTTGTCCACGCAAAACGACTGAACATCCAACGCTGCCGCCACACGAGGTCAGTGACCCAACAAAAAACAAATCATACGCTAACAATAGCATATGACTGCAATCAACTGACGCTCCGACTCCACGTTATGCAAACGCTCGCGTCAAGTGCGACAATCGTCCCTATTGTTGTTGTTTGACGGCAAGCGAGTTACTCTGATCTATGCAGATCTATCGCGCCAAAACAACAACCCAATATATGCGCTGGACTGACGTTTCGATGAATTGACGCAACGTCAATTCGTCACCGCGATGCACGCGTCAAGTGCGACAATCGTCCTTATTGTTGTTGTTTGCCGGCAAGCGAGTTATTCTGATCTATGCAGATCTATCGCGCCAAAACAACAACACAATCTATGCGTTGGACTGACTTTTCGATGAATTGACGCAACGTCAATTGCGTCAGTGACGACGTTCCTGCCAAATACCTGTTAATGTTGTTGCTATGTACATGACAAAAGTCACAAACTCAGTAGTCATCAAAAAATAACAACAACAACATGCATAGTTATAATTTTGGCATTCTTCTTCCACCGTCACTTTCGCCATCTGGCGCATATGCAACAACAACCAAGTTGACTTGCTCACGCCAAATATTACAACAACTCTTGTTGTAGTAATTTTCGACACAAGCACGCACCGTTAGGTCACTCAGTGCCTGAACGCATGCAATGTGTTTGTTGTTGCTCGCTACTCAGCGTTGCTGCCAAATCAACGTCGCTACTCAACGTCGCTAATCAGCGTCGCTAATCAGCATCGCTAATCAGTCTCATAATCTGTGAGCCGCGAATTCATCTGCAATTCGCGTCCTCACATTCCCCCCCTATTTTGGATGAGCGTGACGATCTGGCTATACTAAAGATCGCCAGGACTCCGGTCTCGGGTTGGCGCTTCCAGGTTTACCACCCCATTGCCATCGATCAGCGCAAAAATGCGGCCAATACTCACGAAATCGGCACGCGCACTGCTGCTCACGATATCGGAGTTTGAACCAAACTATTTTCACGAAAACGAAAAGCGCAAAACTGCTGCTCACGAAATCGGAAACACGAACTAAACTATTTTCACGAAAACGAAAGCGCAAAACTGCTGCTCACGAAATCGGAAACACGAACTAAACTATTTTCACGAAAACGAAGCGCACGACTGCTGCTCACGAAATCGGAAACACGAACTAAACTATTTTCACGAAAACGAAAGCGCACAACTGCTGCTCACGAAATCGGAAACACGAACTAAACTATTCTCACGAAAACGAAAAGCGCACTGCTGCTCACGATATCGGAGTTTGAACCAAACTATTTTCACGAAAACGAAAAGCGCAAAACTGCTGCTCACGAAATCGGAAACAAGAACTAAACTATTTTCACGAAAACGAAACCGCACAACTGCTGCTCACGATATCGGAAACACGAACTAAACTATTTTCACGAAAACGAAAGCGCACAACCGCTGCTCACGAAATCGGAAACACGAACTAAACTATTTTCACGAAAACGACAAGTGCAAAACTGCTGCTCACGAAATCGGAAACACGAACTTAACTATTTTCACGAAAACGAAAGCGCACAACTGCTGCTCACGAAATCGGAAACACGAACTAAACTATTTTCACGAAAACGAAAAGCGCAAAACTGCTGCTCACGAAATCGGAAACACGAACTAAACTATTTTCACGAAAACGAAGCGCACGACTGCTGCTCACGAAATCGGAAACACGAACTAAACTATTTTCACGAAAACGAAAGCGCACAACTGCTGCTCACGAAATCGGAAACACGAACTAAACTATTTTCACGAAAACGAAAGCGCAAAACTGCTGCTCACGAAATCGGAAACACGAACTAAACTATTTTCACGAAAACGAAAGCGCACAACTGCTGCTCACGAAATCGGAAACACGAACTAAACTATTTTCACGAAAACGACAAGTGCAAAACTGCTGCTCACGAAATCGGAAACAAGAACTAAACTATTTTCACGAAAACGAAGCGCACAACTGCTGCTCACGAAATCGGAAACACGAACTAAACTATTTTCACGAAAACGAAAGCGCACAACTGCTGCTCACGAAATCGGAAACACGAACTAAACTATTTTCACGAAAACGAAAGCGCAAAACTGCTGCTCACGAAATCGGAAACACGAACTAAACTATTTTCACGAAAACGAAGCGCACGACTGCTGCTCACGAAATCGGAAACACGAACTAAACTATTTTCACGAAAACGAAAGCGCACAACTGCTGCTCACGAAATCGGAAACACGAACTAAACTATTTTCACGAAAACGAAAGCGCACAACTGCTGCTCACGAAATCGGAAACACGAACTAAACTATTTTCACGAAAACGACAAGTGCAAAACTGCTGCTCACGAAATCGGAAACAAGAACTAAACTATTTTCACGAAAACGAAGCGCACAACTGCTGCTCACGAAATCGGAAACACGAACTAAACTATTTTCATGAAAACGAAAGCGCACAACTGCTGCTCACGAAATCGGAAACACGAACTAAACTATTTTCACGAAAACGACAAGCGCAAAACTGCTGCTCCCGAAATCGGAAACACGAACAAAACTATTTTAACGAAAACGAAAAGCGCACTGCTGCTCACGATATCGGAGTTTGAACCAAACTATTTTCACGAAAACGAAAAGCGCAAAACTGCTGCTCACGAAATCGGAAACACGAACTAAACTATTTTCACGAAAACGACAAGCGCAAAACTGCTGCTCACGAAATCGGAAACACGAACTAAACTATTTTCACGAAAACGAAAGCGCACAACCGCTGCTCACGAAATCGGAAACACGAACTAAACTATTTTCACGAAAACGACAAGCGCAAAACTGCTGCTCACGAAATCGGAAACACGAACTAAACTATTTTCACGAAAACGAAACCGCACAACTGCTGCTCACGAAATCGGAAACACGAACTAAACTATTTTCACGAAAACGAAAAGCGCAAAACTGCTGCTCACGAAATCGGAAACACGAACTAAACTATTTTCACGAAAACGAAAAGCGCACAACTGCTGCTCACGAAATCGGAAACACGAACTAAACTATTTTCACGAAAACGAAAAGTGCAAAACTGCTGCTCACGAAATCGGAAACACGAACTAAACTATTTTCACGAAAACGAAAGCGCACAACTGCTGCTCACGAAATCGGAAACACGAACTAAACTATTTTCACGAAAACGAAAGCGCACAACTGCTGCTCACGAAATCGGAAACACGAACTAAACTATTTTCACGAAAACGACAAGTGCAAAACTGCTGCTCACGAAATCGGAAACAAGAACTAAACTATTTTCACGAAAACGAAGCGCACAACTGCTGCTCACGAAATCGGAAACACGAACTAAACTATTTTCACGAAAACGAAAGCGCACAACTGCTGCTCACGAAATCGGAAACACGAACTAAACTATTTTCACGAAAACGACAAGCGCAAAACTGCTGCTCACGAAATCGGAAACACGAACTAAACTATTTTAACGAAAACGAAAAGCGCACTGCTGCTCACGATATCGGAGTTTGAACCAAACTATTTTCACGAAAACGAAAAGCGCAAAACTGCTGCTCACGAAATCGGAAACAAGAACTAAACTATTTTCTCGAAAACGAAGCGCACAACTGCTGCTCACGAAATCGGAAACACGAACTAAACTATTTTCACGAAAACGAAAGCGCACAACCGCTGCTCACGAAATCGGAAACACGAACTAAACTATTTTCACGAAAACGACAAGCGCAAAACTGCTGCTCACGAAATCGGAAACACGAACTAAACTATTTTCACGAAAACGAAAAGCGCAAAACTGCTGCTCACGAAATCGGAAACACGAACTAAACTATTTTCACGAAAACGAAAGCGCACAACTGCTGCTCACGAAATCGGAAACACGAACTAAACTATTTTCACGAAAACGAAAGCGCACAACTGCTGCTCACGAAATCGGAAACATGAACTAAACTATTTTCACGAAAACGACAAGCGCAAAACTGCTGCTCACGAAATCGGAAACACGAACTAAACTATTTTCACGAAAACGAAAGCGCACAACTGCTGCTCACGAAATCGGAAACATGAACTAAACTATTTTCACGAAAACGAAAGCGCACAACTGCTGCTCACGAAATCGGAAACACGAACTAAACTATTTTCACGAAAACGAAAGCGCACAACTGCTGCTCACGAAATCGGAAACACGAACTAAACTATTTTCACGAAAACGAAAGCGCACAACTGCTGCTCACGAAATCGGAAACATGAACTAAACTATTTTCACGAAAACGAAAGCGCACAACTGCTGCTCACGAAATCGGAAACACGAACTAAACTATTTTCACGAAAACGAAAGCGCACAACTGCTGCTCACGAAATCGGAAACACGAACTAAACTATTTTCACGAAAACGAAAGCGCACAACTGCTGCTCACGAAATCGGAGACATGAACTAAACTATTTTCACGAAAACGACAAGCGCAAAACTGCTGCTCACGAAATCGGAAACACGAACTAAACTATTCTCACGAAAACGAAAAGCGCACTGCTGCTCACGATATCGGAGTTTGAACCAAACTATTTTCACGAAAACGAAAAGCGCAAAACTGCTGCTCACGAAATCGGAAACAAGAACTAAACTATTTTCACGAAAACGAAGCGCACAACTGCTGCTCACGAAATCGGAAACACGAACTAAACTATTTTCACGAAAACGAAAGCGCACAACTGCTGCTCACGAAATCGGAAACACGAACTAAACTATTTTCACGAAAACGACAAGCGCAAAACTGCTGCTCACGAAATCGGAAACACGAACTAAACTATTTTCACGAAAACGAAAAGCGCACTGCTGCCCACGATATCGGAGTTTGAACCAAACTATATTCACGAAAACGAAAAGCGCAAAACTGCTGCTCACGAAATCGGAAACAAGAACTAAACTATTTTCTCGAAAACGAAGCGCACAACTGCTGCTCACGAAATCGGAAACACGAACTAAACTATTTTCACGAAAACGAAAAGCGCAAAACTGCTGCTCACGAAATCGGAAACAAGAACTAAACCATTTTCACGAAAACGAAAGCGCACAACTGCCGCTCACGAAATCGGAAACATGAACTAAACTATTTTCACGAAAACGAAAAGCGCAAAACTGCTGCTCACGAAATCGGAAACAAGAACTAAACTATTTTCTCGAAAACGAAGCGCACAACTGCTGCTCACGAAATCGGAAACAAGAACTAAACTATTTTCACGAAAACGAAGCGCACGACTGCTGCTCACGAAATCGGAAACACGAACTAAACTATTTTCACGAAAACGAAAGCGCACAACTGCTGCTCACGAAATCGGAAACACGAACTAAACTATTTTCACGAAAACGAAAGCGCACAACTGCCGCTCACGAAATCGGAAACATGAACTAAACTATTTTCACGAAAACGACAAGCGCAAAACTGCTGCTCATGAAATCGGAAACACGAACTAAACTATTTTCACGAAAACGAAAGCGCACAACTGCTGCTCACGAAATCGGAAACACGAACTAAACTATTTTCACGAAAACGAAAGCGCACAACTGCTGCTCACGAAATCGGAAACATGAACTAAACTATTTTCACGAAAACGAAAGCGCACAACTGCTGCTCACGAAATCGGAAACACGAACTAAACTATTTTCACGAAAACGACAAGTGCAAAACTGCTGCTCACGAAATCGGAAACAAGAACTAAACTATTTTCACGAAAACGAAGCGCACAACTGCTGCTCACGAAATCGGAAACACGAACTAAACTATTTTCACGAAAACGACAAGCGCAAAACTGCTGCTCACGAAATCGGAAACACGAACTAAACTATTTTCACGAAAACGAAAAGCGCACTGCTGCTCACGATATCGGAGTTTGAACCAAACTATTTTCACGAAAACGAAAAGCGCAAAACTGCTGCCCACGAAATCGGAAACACGAACTAAACTATTTTCACGAAAACGAAAGCGCACAACTGCTGCTCACGAAATCGGAAACACGAACTATGCCATCACCTAGATCCCGGGACTCGGAACATCGCCCTTACCCTCTTGAGCTAACCCAAATCGAGAAAGCATCCCCTTCCCCTGCCGCTAGACCAGTCGTACTCAATCAACAGGCGAAAGTTACTGACACTAATCTTGCGCTGGTTCCGGGAATCACGGCTTCGTGATCTTCCGATGATGGCGCTGCATCCACTTCCTCGACGAAGGGCTTCAGCTCACTAAAGTGGGCCGTGCGTAATTTGCCACCCCTCCGATCCTGCACCTCGGCAATCAAAGGGGAGCGAAAACCTCGCACCACAAATGGTCCGTCGAACCGATGTGCCAGCTCAGCGGCGAACCCCTCCACTGCCTTTGACAATGGGTGCTGTCGCACCATCACCAGCTGGCCAATATCCGGGCGCCACTCTCGTCGCCTCAGATTATAATGACGGGCTTGCTCGGCAGCAGCCTTCGTCATCTCCTGCCTCACCAACGCAAAGATCTCCTCTAACTGAGTTGACCTCTCCTTGGGGCTCACCACCTCCACTCCGGATCCAGGGGTGCACTCATCCCAAAGCGCCTTGGGTAATCGCGGCTCACGCCCTTGCACCAAGAACGCGGGAGAATACCCCGTACTGTCAGCCACGCTGGAATTTACCGCGAGCGACAATTCCGGGAGGTGTTCGTCCCAACGACACTGGTTCGCTGCGGCGAACTGGGCAATCATGGTTTTCACCGTTCGATTTGCCCGCTCTGTCGGATTCTCTTGCGGTGTGTATGGCGCTGTGAACTGCTGCCTCACCCCCAAGTCCTCCAGAAACCGCTTAAATGCCCGGCTGGTAAACTGAGCCCCGTTATCGGTGATCAGTACCTTAGGCACGCCAAACCTCGCTAGGATCCGCTCCCGAAAAGCCTTTCGGATATTCTCCTGGCTGGCTTTCCGCAAAGGGACTAACTCGAAACCTGTCCACAAACACCAACAGCACAGAGTTGCCGTGAGTGGACCTGGGAAGTGGTCCCACAAAGTCAGCACAGACAGTGGCCCAGGGCTCAGATGCGATCTGTGTCAGCATCTTCCCGGCCGTCTTTTGTTGACTGACCTTGAATTTTTGGCACGACTCGCAACCCCGCACAAATTGGCGGACATCACGGTATAAACCCGGCCAAAAATAACGCTGCGTTACTCGAGCGATCGTTTTCCTTACACCAAGGTGACCCGCTGTAACGGCGCTATGCGTCTCCTCCAACACCCTCCGCCTCTGTTGCCCCGGAACGCAAAGCTTCCAATCGGGACAACCCTCCTGCCCGAAACGCGAGGGCAAGTAGCGGTATAGGCTCCCGTTTTCGACCATAAAGTCCGGAAACCTCTCCGGGTGTTTTTCCACGTCGACCATCTTCTGCTGTACCCAGGGGCAAATCATAGCGCCACCCTCTGTCACCTCTACGCGGCAAAGCGCGCCGAGAGGTTGTCTAGAAAGGGCGTCCGCTACCACGTTTTGCTTACCCCGCCGGTACTGCACATCGAACGTATACTGCTGCAGCTCCAAGGCCCAGCGAGCAATCCGACCTGACTATTACGATCGGCGCGCTATGCGGGTTATGCGACGGCTCAATGCACTCATTCTTGATGAGTTCATCAACCTCTTGGTTGATGATTTCCATCATCGCCGGGTTCCGAGGGAAGTACCGCTGCTTGATCGGGCGCTCGTCCTTCATGACAATCCGATGGGTAGCGATGTTTGACACCCCAGTCATTGTCTCGAACGGCGCGAGTTCCTGCCGTAGGAACTCCTCAATCCGCTGCGCCTCCTCACCGGACCGGATACCGTTGAGGCGGCATTCGGACCTTATCCTCCGTACTCTCACCGACCCTCTTCCGGGACGTCGGGACCGGGCTCCACGCCTGGTTTTACCCCTTCGGCCGTCCACCGCCTCCTCACTCGGAGGCGGCACCAAAAGGTCGTCTTGGGTTGCGGGCACGGCTACCCCAGCCGTTCTCAACCGCGCCACTTCTTCGGTTTCCTGGCAACCTCTAAGGCCTCTCAGGACAACCAGCTCACCTCCACAACGCAATTCAGAGCCGATTCCTCGTAAGAAATCCAACCCCAGAATTACGTCGTCCATCAGCGACTCCAAAACCATTAAAACCATCTGGCAGGAGTGCTGACCGAGGCGAACTTCGAGGGATACCGACTCCCTTGCCTTGGAATTCGATCCGTCTGCCAGTAGGACTATGTTATCTACTGGCTTCTTACTCACCCTGGCGCTAATCTTAGCCGCCAGGCGTCCACTCAAAAAGCTACGCGTTGCGCCAGTATCTACGGTGGCCTACTTCGGAGTCCCACCGACGTGTATGGTCGCAATCACGCCGCCTCCACTTAGTCGGAGTGGCCCTACTGTTGGCGAGGTCCCGGTTGAGCCGCCCTCCCCTGACCTCTTTTCTGGGGAGGACGTCTCCCGTTTAACGACCCTGGGCAGCAACGTGGCGTCAGCACGTTGCGCCGGCGGCAGTTCCAACAAAAATCCAAAGGGGGATTCTCGCACTCCCGGCCCCAACGTCCGTTTCGACCGCACCGCCGCGAAGCGCGCTTTGGATCAATAGCGAACTCGTCTTCGGGAATTATCTCCCGACAACGTTCCGCCGGCATCGGGAGAGTGTGATGCGGCAGAGATCTCGAGCTCTCTTCCGCCTCCAACTCTTCCAAGTCCTCGACCTGACGCATCAACTCACGCAGGGTGCGGAAATCGTCCCGACGGACATATTTCCACACCGCGAGTCGGCTGTTGCGGTATATCAATGCTAACCGCTGGTCCTCGGACATGCTCAAATGCTTCATCAGTTCCCTGATGGCGAGCACGAAATCCTTAAATAGTTCCCCATCGTACTGCCGGCGGTTCCGGGATGCCTCCTCCATTCTTTCCACGTACCGCGCAGATACGAAAAAATCCATGGAGTCTAGACTGAAATCACCATGTGGGCCAGTCGGACTTCAAACCCCTATACCAACTCAACGCCCGTCCTTGTAAGAACTCAGGCATGAGGCGGGGCAAGACGTCACAGGGGAAACGGTAACCTTCCGCTAGTTCCTCTAACCGCTCGAGGAAGCATAACGGATTCGTCAAGCCATCGAAATGGATATGCCATTTTCGGGCTTGGTCCATCATTTGACCCGTGATCGCGGCTTGCGTCAATGGAGCTGTCAACGACCCATCTCTTCGGGTATTTGACCAATCGACCCGGCAGTTGCTCGTATCCGTTACGTCCCGCCCTACGGCGACATGCGGATCTGGGAATGCCCACCGGCTTCCATCCAGCTCAGACCTATGGTCCTGGCTAGCAAATACGGGTTGGGCAAGCGCCGTCCTCGCGGCTGCTGACTCCAAACGCCTTCCGTTCACGGCCTCTGCCGGAGCCGACTTTTCCTGCCCACTTCCAGCAACCACCTGAGCCGGGCCCAAAAGGGGTACGGCTAGGTCCGCAGCCACCTGGGCCGGGCTCGAAGGGGGTACAGCCAGATCTGCAGCCTTTTCCTCCAAACCTGCCTGGTTAGAGGCTGGCACCACGTCTACCGTGGAGGTTCCAGCACGGTGATACTCTTCCAATTGTATCAACCACGCCTCTTCTTCTGCAGTATGCCTGCCCGCCTGGATGAACTTCGTCATCCGGGTGCGTAGTTCCGTCTTATTCCCGGTGGCCTCCAGGGCAAACTCTTCCGCGCACTGAGCAAGCTCTTCGCGTGAGAGGCCATAAACCCAACTAGTCTTTACCATTGCTGCTCCGTCCGGGCGCAATGACCACACTATATTCAAACTTTAATTGTGTATAAACGCTCAGGGCTCCTGCTCGGGCGCCAATGTAAAGGACTCCCGGTTCACGCCCAGGTCTTTAGGCTGGGGCAACTCAGAGTGACCAAGGAGCCGGCTCTACAATAATTTGTATTTCTGCCGGACCCTTGAGCGCTGTCAAAAAAAATAATGACACACAAATTTATGTTTGAAAAATATAATATGGTTTTTATTGTGACCAATTGAAACAAGTGCTTATTTCTAATTTTTAAGACTAGTTGGTTTTTGTCGTCCGGTGCCGCCTCTCGTGGGGAGTCGTCCTCCACCATCGTCTTAGTCGGATTCCGGCCAGTCGTCCCTCTGGGTTCCAAATGGGCCGCTCCTGTTGCGAACCGCTGATGCTCACGTCTGCGCAAGTCGGATGGCCTGTTCACCTCGACTTAGCGCCACGCACGTAGCTTCAGGTCGCACCCAGTCGCCCGATGGGGTCTCCTAGGGTTGGCTGGCGCTGGGAATCCTCACCAGCTGCCGCTTGGAATACTACAAGGACCTTGTCCTTGGATTCCACCTAGTGTCAGCGTATCAACGCGCCACTTGGTTGGTTTTGTTCCACTTTGGAACCAAATCAAATGCTACAATCTAAGTTTTAAAATGTTACCTGCCTTGGTCAGTTCCGCTTGCAGCTATATAGAGCGCTTCGATTCTGAGCAAAGATTTGCTTGGTCACACCAAAAGAAAGAGAGCGTAGTTTGCCACCGGCTGACAAGCCTAGTCGAATGCCGCCTGAACTGGTTGTGAATTCTAAGTTCACCCAACGCTACTCTGCTGGCGCAAACACTAAACATGTCAGTCCGATGCACTGGCTGCGACGCCAACTGTTGATTTACAAGCAGTGGACGGCGTCAAATAGCGCGCAGCAACTTGAAACAAGAACAAACACATTGTTTCATTATTATCGTCACCACTGTACCGACAGCAAACAGCCTGCAGCGACGTCGCCGCATCACCCAGCCTACTGTCATTGGCTATGTGGCGAACGGCAGAACTGCACAGTTGTCCACGCAAAACGACTGAACATCCAACGCTGCCGCCACACGAGGTCAGTGACCCAACAAAAAACAAATCATACGCTAACAATAGCATATGACTGCACTCGACTGACGCTCCGACGCCACGTTATGCAAACGCTCGCGTCAAGTGCGACAATCGTCCCTATTGTTGTTGTTTGACGGCAAGCGAGTTACTCTGATCTATGCATATCTATCGCGCCAAAATAACAACCCAATATATGCGCTGGACTGACGTTTCGATGAATTGACGCGCCAAAACAACAACACAATCTATGCGTTGGACTGACGTTTCGATGAATTGACGCAACGTCAATTGCGTCAGTGACGACGTTCCTGCCAAATACCTGTTAATGTTGTTGCTATGTACATGACAAAAGTCACAAACTCAGTAGTCATCAAAAAATAACAACAACAACATGCATAGTTATAATTTTGGCATTCTTCTTCCACCGTCACTTTCGCCATCTGGCGCATATGCAACAACAACCAAGTTGACTTGCTCACGCCAAATATTACAACAACTCTTGTTGTAGTAATTTTCGACACAAGCACGCACCGTTAGGTCACTCAGTGCCTGAACGCATGCAATGTGTTTGTTGTTGCTCGCTACTCAGCGTTACTGCCAAATCAACGTCGCTACTCAACGTCGCTAATCAGCATCGCTAATCAGTCTCATAATCTGTGAGCCGCGAATTCATCTGCAATTCGCGTCCTCACAGTCCATATAAAAAACTATTAATTCTGAATAAAATGCCGCCCATTTATGTAATTAAAAAAATTTAAATGTCTCTTATTAGATACGGCATATTTTCGTCTGATAAGGTACTTCTTCTTCAATGATTTCGAGGATATTTTAGTTTTGATAAAAAAAATTTTATTTTTTATGACTTTTCGTAAAATATGTTAATGTCATCTGTAAGAGGAACAGATAGGCTTTCCATCGAGCTCTTAGTCGAAGAAGTCGGTCGAAGGATGCTAAAGTTATTAGCAAGCCAGTAAGGACGCTATCTTCAGCAAGGCTGAAACTATAAAATTTTTCACGTTGTGTTACTAAAAAACTAAATGAATAGTTTTCATGCCTCCCTAACAACATAACTGTAAGGTTTCAAGTCAATTGGTTAAAAAACAAAAAAGTTTTCTATACAACGGTTGAAGTTTTGCGATAATTGGGCGTAGCCATGCCCACTTTTGGTCAAAATAGTTTTCATTCCTCCTTAAGAACATAACTGTAAAGTTTTAAGTCAATTGGTTAAAAAACAAAAAGATTTCCATACAAAGGGTCAAATTTAGCTATAAGTGGGCGTGGCCATTCCCACTTTTGGTCAAAATAGTTTTCATTCCTCCCTAATAACATAACTGCAAAGTTTCAAGTCAATTGGTTGAAAAACAAAAAAGTTTTCCATACAACGGGTCAATTTTTGCAATAAGTGGGCGTGGCTACGCCCACTTTTGGTCAAAATAGTTTTCATTCCTCCCTAAGAACATAACTGTAAAGTTTCAAGTCAATTGGTTAAAAAACAAAAAAGTTTTCCATACAACGGGTGAATTTTTGCTATAAGTGGGCGTTGCTACGCCCACTTTTGGTCAAAATAGATTTCATTCCTTCCTAAGAACATAATAGCAAAGTTTCAAGTCAATTGGTTAAAAAACAAAAAAGTTTTCAATACAACGGGTCAATTTTCTATAAGTGGGCGTGGCTACGCCCACTTTTGGTCAAAATAGTTTTCATTCCTCCCTAAGAACATAACTGTAAAGTTTCAAGTCAATTGGTTAAAAAACAAAAAAGTTTTCCATACAACGACGTGAATATTGCTTCTCTTCCTCTTCTTCATTTTGTATGGGAGCTACCAGTTCCAGTTTCCCGATCTCAGTGAAACTTTCAGGCATGTAGTCGGACTATGTAAAACTACTATGCTTAAAATGTCAGCACTCTATCGTACAAAACAAAAAAGTTTTCCATACAACGATTCAAGTTTTGTTCACTTTTCTTCTTCTTTTCGTATGGGGGCTACCAGTTCCAGTGGTCCGATATGGCTGGATCCGACAAATGAGTTGATCGCACAAATAAGAAGTCTCTGTGCAAAATTTCAGCTCGATTTCTTAAAAACTGTGGGAGGAGATTGTATATATACAGACGGACGGACAGACGGACGGACGGACAGACGGACAAGGCTAAATCAAGTCGTCTTGTCGTCCTGATCAAGAATATATATATTTTATGTAGTCGGAAATGAATATTTCGATCCGTTACAAACTTCAGCACAAAGTTATTATACTGTTTCACATACGTGAAAAGTATAAAAACTTATCGGTGGTCAACACCTTTCCGTTCTACTACCGATTCTTTTCGCAAAGTACTTTTCTATAATTCTAGTATTTAATGGGAAAAAATTAAACGAATTTTTTGTCCATGTAAAAAACTATTAATTCTGAATAAAATGCCGCCCATTTATGCAATTAAAAAAAAATTTAAATGGCTCTTATTAGATAAGGCATATTATTGTCTGATAAGGTACTTCTTCTTCAATGATTTCGAGGATATTTTAGTTTTGATCAAAAAAATTTTATTTCTTATGACTTTTCGTAAAATATGTTAATGCCATCTGAAAGAGGAAGAGATAATCTTTCCATCGAGCTCTTAGTCGAAGAAGTCGGTCGAAGGATGCAAGAGTTATTATCAAAAAACAAATCGGTGTTCAACACGTTTCCGTCCTACTGCCGATTCTTTTCGCAAAGTATTTTCTATAATTCTAGTATTTAATGGGAAAAAATTAAACGAATTTTTTGTCCATGTAAAAAACTATTAATTCTGAATAAAATGCCGCCCATTTATGCAATTAAGAAAATTTTAATCTCTCTTATTAGATAAAGCATATTATTGTCTGATAAGGTACTTCTTCTTCAATGATTTCGAGGATATATAATTTTGATCAAAAAAATTTTATTTCTTATGACTTTTCGTAAAAAATGTTAATGCCGTCTGAAAAAGGAACAGATAAGCTTTCCATCGAGCTCTTAGTCGAAGAAGTCGGTCGAAGGATGCAAGAGTTATTAGCAAAAAGCTAATCGGTGGTCAACACGTTTCCGTCCTACTGCCGATTCTTTTCTCAAAGTACTTTTCCATAATTCTAGTATTTAATGGGAAAAAATTAAACAAATTTTTTGTCCATGTAAAAAACTATTAATTCTGAATAAAGTGCCGCCCATTTATGCAGTTAAAAAAATTTAAATGTCTCTTATTAGAAAAGGCATATTATCGTCTGACATGGTACTTCTTCTTCAATGATTTCGAGGATATGTTAGTTTTGATCCAAAAAATTTTATTTCTTATGACTTTTCGTAAATGCCATATAAAAGAGAAACAGATAAGCTTTCCATCGAGCTCTGAGTCGAAGAAGTCGGTCGAAGGATGCAAGAGTTATTAGCAAAAAGCTTATCGGTGGTCAACACTTTTCCGTCCTACTGCCGATTCTTTTCCCAAAGTACTTATCTATAATTCTAGTATTTAATGGGAAAGAATTAAACGAATTTTTTGTCCATGTAAAAAACTATTAATTCTGAATAAAGTGCCGCCCAATTATGTAATTAAAAAAATTTTAATGTCTCTTATTAGATAAGGCATATTTTCGCCTGATAAGGTACTTCTTCTTCAATGATTTCGAGGATATTTTAGTTTTGATCAAAAAAATTTAATTTCTTGTGATTTTTCGTAAATTTTAGTTTTGATCAAAAAAATTTTATTTCTTATGACTTTTCGTAAAAAATGTTAATGCCGTCTGAAAAAGGAACAGATAAGCTTTCCATCGAGCTCTTAGTCGAAGAAGTCGGTCGAAGGATGCAAGAGTTATTAGCAAAAAGCTAATCGGTGGTCAACACGTTTCCGTCCTACTGCCGATTCTTTTCTCAAAGTACTTTTCCATAATTCTAGTATTTAATGGGAAAAAATTAAACAAATTTTTTGTCCATGTAAAAAACTATTAATTCTGAATAAAATGCCGCCCATTTATGCAGTTAAAAAAATTTAAATGTCTCTTATTAGAAAAGGCATATTATCGTCTGACATGGTACTTCGTCTTCAATGATTTCGAGGATATTTTACTTTTGATCCAAAAAATTTTATTTCTTATGACTTTTCGTAAATGCCATCTGAAAAAGGAACAGATAAGCTTTCCATCGAGCTCTTAGTCGAAGAAGTCGGTCGAAGGATGCAAGAGTTATTAGCAAAAAGCTAATCGGTGGTCAACACGTTTCCGTCCTTCTGCCGATTATTTTCGCAAAGTACTTTTCTATACTTCTAGTATTTAATGAGAAAAAATTAAACGAATTTCTTGTCCATGTAAAAAACTATTAATTCTGAATAAAATGCCGCCCATTTATGCAATTAAAAAAATTTAAATGTTTCTTATTAGATAAGGCATATTTTCGTCTGATAAGGTACTTCTTCTTCAATGATTTCAAGAATATTTTAGTTTTTATGAAAAAAATTTTGTTTCTAACGAATTTCTGTATAATATGTTAATGCCATCTGAAAGATGGCATATTTTCGTCTGATAAGGCACTTCTTTTTAATGATTTCGAGGATATTTTAATTTTGATCAAAAAAATTTTTTTCTTATGACTTTTCGTAAAATATGTTAATGCCATCTGAAAGAGGAACAGATAAGCTTTCCATCGAGCTCTTAGTCGAAGAAGTCGGTCGAAGGATGGAAGAGTTATTAGCAATAAGCTTATCGGTGGTCAACACTTTTCCGTCGTACTGCCGATTCTTTTCCCAAAGTACTTATCTATAATTCTAGTATTTAATGGGAAAGAATTAAACGAATTTTTTGTCCATGTAAAAAACTATTAATTCTGAATAAAGTGCCGCCCATTTATGCAGTTAAAAAAATTTAAATGTCTCTTATTAGAAAAGGCATATTATCGTCTGACATGGTACTTCTTCTTCAATGATTTCGAGGATATGTTAGTTTTGATCCAAAAAATTTTATTTCTTATGACTTTTCGTAAATGCCATATAAAAGAGAAACAGATAAGCTTTCCATCGAGCTCTGAGTCGAAGAATTCGGTCGAAGGATGCAAGAGTTATTAGCAAAAAGCTTATCGGTGGTCAACACTTTTCCGTCCTACTGCCGATTCTTTTCCCAAAGTACTTATCTATAATTCTAGTATTTAATGGGAAAGAATTAAACGAATTTTTTGTCCATGTAAAAAACTATTAATTCTGAATAAAGTGCCGCCCATTTATGTAATTAAAAAAATTTTAATGTCTCTTATTAGATAAGGCATATGTTAAGAGTTAGCTATTGTTTCCCACGCATGTTTGAGCTGAGAACATTAGCATAGAATTACTTTTAACACTCTACGTGCCTAATAAATTCTTGAGCATAAAATGCATCGAACAACGATCAATCGCTTGCTGTAAAGTGGTTGTAATGCACTGTGTGACCCATGCTTCGACCTTTTCTTTTATTGCTGTGCGTGCAAGTGGATTGACATATTATGCTAACTAGCTGTGTGCTGGTAAATGACCTGGCCGCTGTCGACATTTGTGATTCACTCAGCACTGCAGTTTTCTATCACCAAATACCATCAATTAGAATGCACAAGCCACTCTTGAATGGTCAAGGGCAACGTACGTTTTATGATGCTGTCAAGGTAGATGTAAGTTATGTCACATTATCACCAAATTTTAAGTGTTTACATTGATACATGTAAATGTTACCTAATAAGTTGCATAAGACTGTATAGTTTAAGAATTGTATATAAACTCTGTCTTTTTAAGAATAAAATCAGTACGAAATACGAACTCAACAAAGCAACTAGCTTTCTGTTCCTTCTACTCACTTTTCTCCGAGCTCACCCGATTCAAGTATCGGTTGCGGCAACTCCCAGTCACTAGTTTGTACTAGAGGCTATTCCAAAACCCCTTAACATTAACATTTTTTGGTGACCCCGACGTGATCATCATATACGTGGTACTCACTTCGAGAACGTGATACCAGTTAGGTGACGATCATACGCATCAAGTTTGTCACATTGAGGTGACAAATTGATAATCCTTCACGAGAGTCTACAGCAACACAAGGTTGGTGGACAACGACTCCTGCTACGGAAATTGGTCAACTAGGCGATCAACTTCACAGACGTACAGGACATTTGGGACTTCACGCAAGTCACGAGATACAGGCTAATCAACCAGGCGATTAGTCACTGTACACAACTGGCCAATTGAAGACCAGTAACTTTGCTCAATATTTCCGAGTACCTTTGACCATTTATTTGGGTGTGAGTCGAGCATCATCCGAAACTACAAAAAGGATTCCGCGAGTAGGAAAACAAGTACCTACTGCAGAGATAGATTGTTGAAATTAAACAATCTCAAAGAGTCATTCCTAAAGGGTGACAGTGAACTGCTGACTGCTCTTGGTGGAAAAGAGTCAGGTCACAAGTATTTTACAAACGAATACAAGGCGCAGTTACTCAAAGCTATGGATGAAATCCTACAGGACATAGCGACGAGGATAGAGTCTCACCAAGGAGATGAAGCGTCCAGTATGGAGACGGACAAAGTAGTGTCTTTGTTCCGGAAGCAAAATGCCTTGTTTGCTAGTTTGTCAAGAGTCATGACGAGTATGGCACCAGAAACTACAAACAGGCTTCGACCAATGGCTGAAAAATATTGGAGCCAAATATCCGATATCCATCTGGAGATCCACAGCTTGTGTGAAGATCCAGTCCAGCGTGGATACGATATCAAAAGTTTTACGTCGGCTGAGAATGCAATCATCCAATTGCAAGTGGCGACAAATGTAAATTCTAAGGCAGATACGCAACTAGCTATGCCTCAATCATCGCTACAATTGCCAAAGGTTTCGATACCTAAGTTTGACGGCAATTATTTGAAGTGGCAACAATTTCATGACATTTTCAAAAAAATGATTCATGAAACTCAAATACCAAGCATTCAGAAAATGTGGTATTTGAAGTCTAACCTTGCTGGAGAGGCAGAAAGGTTAATTCGTCATTTGTCCTTGACAGAGGCGAACTATGAAACGGCTTGGGAAATTTTGCAGGATCGTTTTAATAACAGACGAGTCCTCAGCTCAGCCTTACTCCAAAAGCTTTTGGACCAACCAAACACGACGAACGATGCAGCGTCGATAAAGAATTTTCATGACAACATTCATGAAACTCTGGAAGAATTGAAGAATATGGACATTGATACCATCAACTGGGATCCTATTCTTCTTTTCTTGCTAACCAAGAAATTAGATCGTTTGACACACACACTCTACGAGCAGTCCATAAAGGATACAAAGAACTTGCAACCAATTGAAAGTTTCCTTGCATTCCTTGAACAGCGGTTCCTTGCATTGGAATCTATTGGAGGACGTCACGAAGTAAAGGAAAAACGGAAGACATGTGCATCATCAACAGCACAAAAACCATTGTGCCAATTTTGCAAAAAGGCAAGTCACCGCATTTTTCAATGCGACAACTTCCGTGACACGCCTGTAGTGGACAGAGTGAAATGGGTGCAAGGTCAAAGAATGTGCTTCAACTGCTTTTCGAATGACCATATGGCAAAAACATGCTCTTCAAGAAGCTGTTATAAGTGCGATAAGAAGCACAACACTTTGTTGCACATTGGTGATAAGTCCAATGTACACAAAGATACATCAACAGTTGCTGCTGTCCATGGGAATTCGAAATATGTCCTACTGGCAACAGCAAAAGTAACGCTACAAGGCAACAATGGCCAAGTCGGCGAATTTCGAGCTCTTCTGGATTCGGGATCTCAAGTAAACCTGATTTCAGAACGAGTTGTTAAAAAATTAGCATTGAAGGGAATTAGTTCAACAATGCGTATCGAAGGCGTAGGAGGACAACCCAGAACAACGAGTAAACGGGTGAACGTTCCTCTAAAATCGAACCAAGGTGACTTCAGCACGAGGCTGGAGGCCTTCGTTCTAGCGCACATTGTGGCAGATCAGCCAACGCAGCATCTTCAAGGAGTTGCGTCAAATCTGCCGCCGCATCTCACATTGGCCGATCCTGAATTTGACAAACCAGGACGGATCGACATATTATTGGGAGCTGAGCATTATTTTACAATAATGCGGTCCGAGAAGTTGGTGACAAGTTCAAGGATACCACAACTTCAAAATTCAGAGCTGGGATGGATTGTTGCAGGAAGGGTTAACGCATCAACCACATCAACATCCATCTGTGGAGTGCTCACAGGAGCAGAAAACACACCTAACCTTATGGAACGATTCTGGAAGTTAGACAATTTTGAGTCTTCAGAAGAAAAACATTCACCGAATGAAATTTATTGCGAAAAACACCTTTTGCAATATCATCAAACAGCATCAGATGGCAGATTCATTGTTAGATTGCCATTTGCTGAAAATCGTTCAGCCCTGGGGGAGTCTCGCGAAATCGCGGTTCGAAGATTCCTAGCATTGGAAAGGCGTTTGTCTCGAGATACTGCCACTCGCAACGGGTATGTCGATTTTATGAAGGAGTATGAGAAACTTGGACATATGAAGCAAGTTCGATCTCAAGATATACCATCTACACACTACTTCATTCCTCATCATTGCGTGTTACGGCCGGACAGTCAGACAACAAAGCTACGCGTAGTGTTTGATGCATCTGCCAAAACATCATCCGGCAAAGCCCTTAATGACATCATTCATTCAGGGCCTACCGTCCAAAACGAGCTGTTTTCAATTTTACTGCGGTTTAGATTGCACAAATATGTCTTTACTGCAGACATTGAGAAAATGTATCGGCAAGTGTGGATGAATCCAGCTGATCAATTCTATCAGATGATAGTCTGGAGAAATCATCCAGCAGAAGACATGAAATATTACCGTCTCAAGACTGTAACCTATGGCACAACTTCGGCTCCGTACTTAGCAACAAAGTGTCTGCAACACCTTGCAGTCAAAAACAGAAAACATCTTGCTTTGGGAGCCAAGACGCTAGAAGAAGATTTTTACGTCGACGATTGTCTAACTGGCGCAGATACATTGCCAGAGGCATTGCGGATACAGCACGAATTAAATCAAATTCTGTTGCCGTCAGGTTTCAAGCTACGAAAGTGGTGCGCCAATCATAAAGATCTTCTGGAACACTTCCCGATTGAAGATAGGGTATCTGATGTGGAGTTGAGTGATTCTCAAGATTATCGCATCAAAACCTTGGGTCTATCTTGGATGCCCAACATTGACAGCTTGTGTGGAAGGTCGAAAATAGTGGCAACAACGAAAATCACAAAACGTGTTGTGTGTTCCGAGCTGTCACAAATATTTGACCCTCTTGGACTCTTCTCTCCAGTCGTTGTGAGAGCAAAAATATTTATGCAGCATCTATGGGAGCATAAAATCGACTGGGATGATGAGCTAGATGTCCAGCTTCAAGAAGAATGGAAGCTTTACAGGGAAACGCTTGACTCTCTCAACAAGGTCAAGATTCCCCGGCACATTTTCAACGGCCAAATTCCAAAGCTTAAGGAAATTCACACATTCGTGGATGCATCCGAAAAGGCATATGGGGCAGCTGTATACTTAAGAGCTGTCCATATGAGCAACCAGATAACTGTGCGACTTCTCTGCGCTAAGTCAAGAGTCGCACCGTTAGCAAAACAAACACTGCCTCGCCTCGAGTTGTGTGCGGCAGTCTTGGGAGCAGAACTGGCAGCAAGAGTGATAATGGATCTGAAGCTGTCTTCTGTTCCAGCGTACTTTTGGACAGACTCAACAGTAGTGCTGTCCTGGATAAATTCGTCTGCGTCATCGTTTCACACGTTTGTGGCTAACAGAGTAGCAAAAATCCATGAGAAGTCAGTGCCAAAACAATGGAGGCACGTCTCATCAAAACAAAACCCGGCAGATGTAGTATCAAGAGGAATATCTGCATCAAAGTTCAGCGACAACAGCTTATGGTTCAATGGTCCGCTGTTCCTACATGGGTGCCAATCAAGATGGCCAGCTGAGTTTGACAAAAATACAGTCAGTGACTCAGTTTTGGAAAGAAAAACCAAAATGCTAAAAACAATGGTCGCTAGCAAAGGACCAGAGATGATCTACGAAGTTGACCACGGCAATTCATTTGCAAAACTTCAGCGAATCATTGCCTACATGCTTCGTTTTAAACGAACTGATAGACGCTCATCTCAAATTACTTGCAATGAGTTGAACCAAGCGTTGCAAGTAATAGTGAGAACTGTGTAACGAAGTGACTTCGCAGAGGAAGTCAAATGCCTCAACAAACACGGAGCTGTGGACAAAAACAGTTCATGTGTGAGTTTGACTCCGTTTATAGACCACAACGGAGTAATACGAGTTGGAGGTAGACTCGAAGCAGCCACAATGTCCTATGACGCAAAACATCCGATGTTGTTACCATACAACGATCAAATTGTGAAGATGTTGCTACGACAAATGCATGAAGAAAATATGCATTGTGGACCACAAGCACTGTTGGCCTTATCTCGCCAAAGGTTTTGGATTTTAAAAGGAAAATCCATGGCAAGAAACATAGTGCAAAATTGTGTGAGGTGTACTAGAGCGCGTCCGAAGTTGTTCGAGCAGATCATGGGGAATCTTCCTCCATTACGAGTGACTCAGGCTCGACCGTTCTTAAACGCTGGAGTAGACTATTGCGGTCCGTTCTGGGTACACTATAAGATTCGAGGCAAGAAGCCGCACAAGGCATACATTGCAGTCTTTTGTTGTTTTGCAACAAAGGCGGTTCATCTGGAACTGGTCAGTGATCAGACAACAGAAGCATTTCTGGCAGCCTTAAGACGGTTCATCAGTCGTCGAGGAAAATGCAAGACTTTGCATTGCGACAACGCAACGAATTTTGTGGGCGCAAGGAACAAATTGGCTGAACTAGAGGAAGCCATATTTGCCGACAAAGCCAAAACACAAATAATTGAAGTCTGCAATAGAAAGGGAGTAGACTTTCAATTCATCCCTCCTCGTGCACCACACTTTGGTGGCTTATGGGAAGCAGCAGTGAAGTCTGCAAAGCAGCTGCTGTTAAAGAATGTCGCAACAGCTTCATTAACTTACGAAGAGCTCGAGACCGTGATAGTCGAGATTGAGGCCATTCTAAATTCACGGCCAATAACGCCATTATCAAATGACCCAAATGACTTATCAGCGTTAACACCGGGTCATTTCCTAATTGGAGAAGCTCTCACTGCGCAAGCTGATGCTGAGCCAAGTCAACAGCCGAAGTCGTTGACACAAAGATGGCAAGCAGTTTCGAAGCTGAAGCATAATTTCTGGACGCAATGGTCTCAGGATTACCTTCAGCAGCTGCAACAACGCCATAAATGGAAGCATTCCTCGTCCAACGTGAAAGAAGGGACGATGGTTCTGATTAAAGAAGACAACATCCCAGTTCTTCAATGGCCAATGGGTAGAATTGTGAAACTGTATACTGGCCCAGACAACTTCATACGTGTTGTTGATGTCAAAACAGCAACGGGAGTATACAAACGATCAATTCATAGACTGGCGCCATTACCATGCGAAGAGGAACTTGCCGAAAAACGTCAGCGTGAAGAAAGCAACAGCACTCCAGTCACAAACAGCACGAAAAAGGTACGAACGGGTGCTCTTCCGCCTATGAGCATCATGCTTCTGGCAATATTGTTGCTGCTACCATTGGCATTAGCACAGTCCGTGAACGTCACGAACTTTGAAGCAAAACCGGGAATCTACTTCGAACGGATTGGCACAACCAGACTTGCAGTATCTGAATGGAAGATCATCAGTTACTAAAATTTAGAACCATATTGGCAAGATATGAAGTCATTCTCCGCAGGAATAGATCAAATCGATCGAATATGTGGGAAATTAAAGAGGACGTCAGTAACGTGCGCGTCAATGTACAATCACTTTAAGCACATAGAAGAAGAGCTGATCACAGAAAACAGTCTGCTCAAGTCTTCGCGTTTGAAACGATCTCCTTTAGACATTGTGGGGAGCATTGCAAACAGTTTGTTTGGTGTGTTGGACTCAAAATATGCTGAAGAAATGGCAATCACAATTCAACACGTCAAAGGCAATGAAGACCACTTGTTGAAACTGCTGCAAAACCAGACATCAGTTATCGATGCCACAGTTAACGTTATTAAACGTGACGAAGTCGCCACTGCCAAGCGTCTGGACCACATGGAGCAACAAATGAGCAACATAGCCTATGAAATGGACCATGCGCAACTGGTACAATGGTACATATCACTGTCCACTCAACTTACGTTAATTGCGTCCAATCTGCAACGTACACAATCGGAAATAATCAACGTTCTAACGGACATTCGACACAACACGATCAGTCCAATACTGATATCTCCTCGTCAGCTAAGCGATCAGCTGGAGCAGATTAGGAAACACATACCGCAAGGGCAAACTCTTCCTTCGGTGAATGGCAACATCCTTCAGCTCTATAAGCTCATTGAAGCTGAAGGAACTGTCGTGGGTAATACTGTTGTGTTCAAAATAACGTTACCGTTGCTTTCGACACAATCTTTGGAACTGTACAACCTCGTACCCATTCCAGCAACAAATGCATTTGGCTTAACCACGATTCAGCCAGATCACCAGCTTATGGCTATCAACGAAAATCGGAATCAATTCGCAGGATTCACAACGGAAGACATAAACAAATGTCGCATGATCAACACAGATGACTACGTGTGTTATCACAAGCAGACCATGTTTGGTATACGTGACCAATGTGAACTTCAGCTGTTCAACAACAAAACACCATCGACATGTCAAATATCAACGACCAACAAAACCTTTGCCTGGTCATCGATGTGGCATAACAACCAGTGGGTTTTCGCAACTCTCGCGCCTATGGACATGTCTATTGTATGTAAAGAAGAAGTCTTCAGCATACAACTCCGTCAAGCTGGGCTATTGACGCTTGATGAAGGATGCAGTCTTCGAGGACCTAACCTAATGGTTACCGGTCACGCTTCTACGACACGCACGATTCAAACATCGTATGCTCGCTTCAGCAACTTGACGCTCAACTTTACGATAAATTCAAGTTCAGCGTTCAACGTGTCAGGTCATCCAAAGAAACTAGGATATGAAGAGCTGTTCCGAATGAAGCAGCAATGGCTACCGATCGGGAACCTATCTCTCCCTTTCAGTTTGGACAAGGTGGAGCGTGACCGCATAGTATCATACTGCTGGTTACTATCCTGCCTGATCATCTTCGTCCTATATATGGTAAAGAAGCATCGAGACAACCAACAGAGGCAACCAGCACGCACCAACACTACCAATACGATGCCGGAACTGGAGCCCTTCACGATCAACCTGTAAAAATGTTGAACAACTGTTCAACGGCCGGGAGTATGCTAAGAGTTAGCTATTGTTTCCCACGCATGTTTGAGCTGAGAACATTAGCATAGAATTACTTTTAACACTCTACGTGCCTAATAAATTCTTGAGCATAAAATGCATCGAACAACGATCAATCGCTTGCTGTAAAGTGGTTGTTATGCACTGTGTGACCCATGCTTCGACCTTTTCTTTTATTGCTGTGCGTGCAAGTGGATTGACATATTATGCTAACTAGCTGTGTGTGCTGGTAAATGACCTGGCCGCTGTCGACATTTGTGATTCACTCAGCACTGCAGTTTTCTATCACCAAATACCATCAATTAGAATGCACAAGCCACTCTTGAATGGTCAAGGGCAACGTACGTTTTATGATGCTGTCAAGGTAGTTGTAAGTTATGTCACATTATCACCAAATTTTAAGTGTTTACATTGATACATGTAAATGTTACCTAATAAGTTGCATAAGACTGTATAGTTTAAGAATTGTATATAAACTCTGTCTTTTTAAGAATAAAATCAGTACGAAATACGAACTCAACAAAGCAACTAGCTTTCTGTTCCTTCTACTCACTTTTCTCCGAGCTCACCCGATTCAAGTATCGGTTGCGGCAACTCCCAGTCACTAGTTTGTACTAGAGGCTATTCCAAAACCCCTTAACATTAACAGCATATTTTCGCCTGATAAGGTACTTCTTCTTCAATGATTTCGAGGATATTTTAGTTTTGATCAAAAAAATTTAATTTCTTGTGATTTTTCGTAAATTATGTTAATACCATCCGAAAGAGGAACAGATATGCTTTCCATCGAGCTCTTAGTCGAAGAAGTCGGTCGAAGGATGGAAGAGTTATTAGCAAAAAGCTAATCGGTGGTCAACACGTTTCCGTCCTACTGCCGATTCTTTTCGCAAAGTACTTTTCTATAATTCTAGTATTTAATGGGAAAAAATTAAACGAATTTTTTGACCATGTAAAAAACTATTAATTCTGAATAAAATGCCGCCCATTTATGCAATTAAAAAAATTTAAATGTCTCTTATTAGATACGGCATATTATTGTCTGAGAAGGTACTTCTTCTTCAATGATTTCGAGGATATATTAGTTTTGATCCAAAAAAATTTATTTCTTATGACTCTTCGTAAATGCCATATAAAAGAGGAACAGATAAGCTTTCCATCGAGCTCTTAGTCGAAGAAGTCAGTCGAAGGATGCAAGAGTTATTAGCAAAAAGCTAATCGGTGGTTAACACGTTTCTGTCCTACTGCCGATTCTTTTCGCAAAGTACTTTTCGATAATTCTAGTATTTAATGGGAAAAAATTAAACAAATTTTTTATCCATGTTAAAAACTATTAATTTTGAATAAAATGCCGCCCATTTATGCAATTAAAACCAGTAAGGGCGGTATAGTTGAGTATTCTCAACTATATAATACCCTGTACACACACCTATGTTGATAACACGTTAAACATTCGCCGACAGCAAAAGCAGTGTACCACGCTATGGTTTGTGTATTTGCTAATAGTGAGGCAGGGCTCACAGTGCAATGTTGCTATTAGATGGCGCTTTAGTACGGGTTTTGTTACAAAGCATTGCTGCAAAATTTTAGTGTGTTGGTCTTTGCGGGGAAAGTGGTAGTTTGTTGTATGCAGTTTTAAAAAGGTATGTTATCTGAGTTTGCATACAAAATTTCAGCATTGTATTCTTTATACTTTAGGAGATACAGCAATTTTAAGAAAAAAATGACCTTTTGTTGTGCTCGATGGGCGGGAAGGAATGGGCGTGGCAAAAATTCCTTCAAACTTCATCTAGTGTTCGACCACACGAGACTATCTTCCAAATTTCAAGTCGCTAGCTTTAATAGATTTCGCAGTGTTAAGTACGGTTTTTGCTACAAATAGGATAAAGCAGTGTTCAAAGCGCAATTTATACCAAATTTCAACTTGTTTGTCTTTGCGTTGTCACACAGCGTTAAAAAACAAAAAGATTTCCATACAAAGGGTCAAATTTAGCTATAAGTGGGCGTGGCCATTCCCACTTTTGGTCAAAATAGTTTTCATTCCTCCCTAATAACATAACTGCAAAGTTTCAAGTCAATTGGTTGAAAAACAAAAAAGTTTTCCATACAACGGGTCAATTTTTGCAATAAGTGGGCGTGGCTACGCCCACTTTTGGTCAAAATAGTTTTCATTCCTCCCTAAGAACATAAATGTAAAGTTTCAAGTCAATTGGTTAAAAAACAAAAAAGTTTTCCACACAACGGGTGAATTTTTGCTATAAGTGGGCGTTGCTACGCCCACTTTTGGTCAAAATAGATTTCATTCCTTCCTAAGAACATAATAGCAAAGTTTCAAGTCAATTGGTTAAAAAACAAAAAAGTTTTCAATACAACGGGTCAATTTTCTATAAGTGGGCGTGGCTACGCCCACTTTTGGTCAAAATAGTTTTCATTCCTCCCTAAGAACATAACTGTAAAGTTTCAAGTCAAATGACAAATGAGTTGATCGTACAAATAAGAAGTCTCTGTGCAAAATTTCAGCTCGATTTCTTTAAAACTGTGGGAGGAGATTGTATATATACAGACGGACGGACAGACGGACGGACAGACGGACATGGCTAAATCAAGTCGTCTTGTCGTCCTGATCAAGAATATATATATTTTATGTAGTCGGAAATGAATATTTCGATCCGTTACAAACTTCAGCACAAAGTTATTATACTGTTTCACATACGTGAAAAGTATAAAAACTTATCGGTGGTCAACACCTTTCCGTTCTACTACCGATTCTTTTCGCAAAGTACTTTTCTATAATTCTAGTATTTAATGGGAAAAAATTAAACGAATTTTTTGTCCATGTAAAAAACTATTAATTCTGAATAAAATGCCGCCCATTTATGCAATTAAAAAAAAATTTAAATGGCTCTTATTAGATAAGGCATATTATTGTCTGATAAGGTACTTCTTCTTCAATGATTTCGAGGATATTTTAGTTTTGATCAAAAAAATTTTATTTCTTATGACTTTTCGTAAAATATGTTAATGCCATCTGAAAGAGGAAGAGATAATCTTTCCATCGAGCTCTTAGTCGAAGAAGTCGGTCGAAGGATGCAAGAGTTATTAGCAAAAAACAAATCGGTGTTCAACACGTTTCCGTCCTACTGCCGATTCTTTTCGCAAAGTACTTTCTATAATTCTAGTATTTAATGGGAAAAAATTAAACGAATTTTTTGTCCATGTAAAAAACTATTAATTCTGAATAAAATGCCGCCCATTTATGCAATTAAAACCAGTAAGGGCGGTATAGTTGAGTATTCTCAACTATATAATACCCTGTACACACACCTATGTTGATAACACGTTAAACATTCGCCGACAGCAAAAGCAGTGTACCACGCTATGGTTTGTGTATTTGCTAATAGTGAGGCAGGGCTCACAGTGCAATGTTGCTATTAGATGGCGCCTTAGTACGGGTTTTGTTACAAAGCATTGCTGCAAAATTTTAGTGTGTTGGTCTTTGCGGGGAAAGTGGTAGTTTGTTGTATGCAGTTTTAAAAAGGTATGTTATCTGAGTTTGCATACAAAATTTCAGCATTGTATTCTTTATACTTTAGGAGATACAGCAATTTTAAGAAAAAAATGACCTTTTGTTGTGCTCGATGGGCGGGAAGGAATGGGCGTGGCAAAAATTCCTTCAAACTTCATCTAGTGTTCGACCACACGAGACTATCTTCCAAATTTCAAGTCGCTAGCTTTAATAGATTTCGCAGTGTTAAGTACGGTTTTTGCTACAAATAGGATAAAGCAGTGTTCAAAGCGCAATTTATACCAAATTTCAACTTGTTTGTCTTTGCGTTGTCACACAGCGTTAAAAATGAAAGTTTGTGGTATGCAGTTTTAAAAAGGTATGTTTACTGAGTTTGCATACAAAATTTCAGCATTGTATCTATTATAGTTTAGGAGATACAGCAATTTTAAGAAAACAACTTTTTGAGGGGAAACGAAGGGGAGGGGGAAAAAATGTGGTATGCAGTTTTGTAGAGCTATACATACTGAGTTTTTTTTTTTTTTTTTTTTAAACTCATTTATTTATGGAATCTCTTAATACACTTACTAATTAAATAAACAAAATAATCATTATAAATATAAGGTACACACTCTGCCTCTAAAACGAGTCCTCTAGTGTTTAGGTATTTTAGATCATGTTCACTTTTTTTGGGGGATAGTATTATTAATTTATATGTGGCTATATATACATATGTGACAAACAAAATTAAATTGTAACGAAAAAAGTATTAAAAAAAAAACATTACTTAAATATGAGTATTAATGTAAAAAGAAAGGGATGGGGATTAAGGGGGATCTCTGGCTATTCTCTTAGCCACCAGTATTGTGAGGTGCTTGGATTTAAATCCCTAAGAGGGATTGATTTATCGAAACGCCAGTTCTGATCAGATAAAAAGTTCTCTGGAACTTTTTTATCAGTTGCGCGTCTGTGGAGGTGGTAAAACACCGGGGTTCCACTGCGACTTTGAATGAAGCCTTTTTTGTCAAGGAGCAAGAAGGCTTCAGGTGGAGCAAAACCTGCTGAAAGCGCTTTATTTGTATAGTCTTCATTTTCATAATAGGGAGCCATAATATAATTATTATTTGTGTTTTCAGTGCATCTGGCTATGTGCTTTCGTATTAGGTTTATTATATAGTTATCTATACGAGAAATATTTGCAGTGTCGTAGAGCTTTTTATTGCGAACAAATTTTAAGTAGTCGCTTTCTGGGGATCTATATAGGGAGGTACAGGATCTTAAACATTTTCTCTCGAAAACTCGTAATCTTTCCATATATGAGGGAGAGATATTAAACCAGATATTGCAAGCGTATGTTAATATGGGTCTTATAAGGGATTGATATAAAAGTATCTTGACTTTCGGTTTTATATGTTTGGAACATAAAATAGTTTGAAACATAAAGAAAACTTTTTTTGCTTTTGAAATTTGTATGTTTATATTTTCGTTTAGATACAAAAAACGATCAAGATTTACTCCTAGGTATTTTACGTTCTTAGCTACAGGCAATTTTGTTCCCAATGCTGTTGATCTTACTTCGAAGTTTTTCCAGTTTTTCTTGATATCGGTATTACATTTATTTACTGGAGGCCGAAATAAAATGGTTTCACATTTACCGATGTTAATTTTAAGGTGCCACATGCGTGTAAAATATTCTATTTTAGCAAAATCTGCCTGTAATTTTTCGTTTATACTCGTTATTGTATTGCCCGGATGGTATATTATAATATCGTCTGCGAAGGCTATGACATTTTCCAGCTTGTTAAGGAGATCTAGGGTATATAAGTTGAATAAAATTGGGGAGTTTACAGTACCCTGTTGGAGACCATTGAGTATAATAAATGTTTTAGAGCTGTTGACTCCTCGGTTATTAATACTGAATTGTTTTTTGTCAACCATATTATGAATTAAGTTAAGTAAATGAATGGGAAATTTGAATTTTATTAGTTTAAACAAGAGGCCTTTAATCCAAATTGTGTCAAATGCTTTCTCTAGGTCCACTAGGCAAGCTCCAGTCGCCTTTTTATTATTTTGATGCCATAGTATGTTAGATAAAAGAAGATGAATTGCATGAGTCGTAGAGTGTCTGTGTTTAAATCCGAATTGACGGTCGCAGTTTAAGTTGTGTTTAACGCAGTGTTTAGATATATTTATATTTATACATGTTTCGAATATTTTACTTATGTTCGGAAGGAGGCTAATGGGGCGTAAATTATTTATTTCTGTGGCATCTTTATCTTTCTTTTTTATTAGTATCACTTTAGCTTTTTTCCAACAAGTCGGGAAGTAGGCATTATTAAGCATGTTGTTGAATAATGTGCAGTACTGAAGAATAAGGTTGTTAGGAAGGTGTTTAAGGGCTATGTTTGGTATTTCATCTACACCCGAAGAACATTTATTTTTCAGTTTTTTGATAATATCGGCTAATTGTTTTTCAGAGATGAAGTAATCATTATGTTTGAAGATATTATTCGCTAGTCTATTATTGTTAAATGTGGTAAGCGTTAATTGAGCCACCTCGCATCTGGTTTTTAAGGATAAAAACCAGTTGAAGCACTGATCAATATGAGCGTGAAAAGGGTCGGAGGGGTCATTCTCTTTAGTAGAATGGACCGACTCGAGATGAGTTCCTATTACATTCATTATGTCTGAGTTGTTCCTTATTATGTAGCTGTTTGTGGATGGGTTGATTTCCGTACTTTGAGGGTCTACTCCGGCTTTTATAAGCAGCTGAGCATTAGTCGTTGGTACTTTTATCATGTTTAACTCTCTGGAGGAATTTAGTAAGCCCGAGAACTTTTTAGCTGATTTAAAGACATGCTCTTGGTTCTTGGTGCAAAGGTCTTCAAGTTTCGTTTTAAGGTTTTTGTTGATACCTAGTGAGATATTATCTTGAATGAGTTTTCGAAGTAGCTTAAGCTTGGATTTAAGAAGGATAAGTTCTTGATGTGTCAGGGTGTGTTCAAGTCTATTGTGTTTTTTTATAGATGTAAGAATAGAGCTTTTTTCTAATTGCAGTTTTTTTATAATTGGAGTGATGAGGTATCTGTACGGATTGGTGCTTTGAAATTTTGGGACTACTTGGTTTAGGGTTCTTTTTATTGTTTGCGATATTCTGTTTAGGTGTTCGTCGATTTCTGCGTTATCTAAGTTTCTATTGCATGGTATAATTGGATCCCTGTTTATTGATGCTGAAATTTTGTTTTTAAATGTATTCCAATTGGTTCCTTTGAAATTGAGTCTTTGTTTGGGTGAATTTTTTATAAAATTAAATTCCTCATTGTTTAGCCTTTTAGCGTTTATTACTAAAGCATTGTGATCGCTGTCATAGTCCAATGTTGGTAGACAATTTGTGGTATTATTTTCTTGTTCTAGTTGAATTCTATGATCTGCTAGGCAGAGGTCTATGAACGAGTTTCCACGGGGAAACGATGGTTTTGTACTTGCATACATTTTGAGCTTGAATTTAATATCGTTGTCATTAACCCAGTTGTTAAGAGCGATACCCGCCGTATTATTATTATGGTTGCTCCAGTTAGTGTGCTTACAATTCCAGTCGCCACCCACGATAAAGAAGTTATTGGGACTGTCCAGTTTAAGCGTATCAAATATAACGCTTAGCTCTGATTTAAGGTTTGTTTGGCAGTTTCCAGATGGAATGTAAATCGACGCAATGTATAGGTTTGAATTCGAGCTCATGTGAAGTTTTACTATGCACGTCTCTATCAACTGCAGTTGTTCTAGTTTTGAATGTGAAACAGTTTCAGCTTTTATGTCTTTTCTTACTAAAATACCCGTGCCTCCTCCTCCGCTGGAACCTATTCTATCTTTTCTTATGAATTCATAGCCATTAAATGGAACTCTATGTCTATGATTTAATTTAGTTTCGCTAAGTATTGCAATATCTGGTTTGTGTTCGGATAGAAAAGTTTGTAAATCGTATCTTCGGTTAATTTTTATTATTGAATTAACGTTAATAGCAATTATTTTAATGCTTTGAAACTTTTTTGAATGAGGTTGTGAAGACATTTATGATTCTAGCAGGGAAAATAGGGTATCTATTCTAGCAGATTGTGCTTGTAAATGCTTTTGTAGGTTCGCAATTTCTTTAGTCAACTGTAACATTGTGTTATTTATTGACTCGAAGAAAGTATTTGGGTTATAATCCAAGTTTTCATATCTAGGTGTATTATTTGTTGGATAAGGGGGGCTTTCTACGTTAAAGTTATTTTCTACTGCTTGTGCGTAGCTTATATTAGGGTTAGTATAAGACATAACATTTTTTTTTTTTTCGAGTTTGTTTGATTTTGTCTTTTGGCACGAATTTTTTGTTGAAGATCTTTGTATTTTTCGCAGCCCTTGTAAGAAGCAGGGTGTCCGTATCTGTTGCAAAGTGTACAGAATAGCTTCTCTCGCTCTTCAGTCTTCGGATTTTGACACTCAGTGCTTTTGTGGCATGCTCCACATTTCACGCATTTTGGAGGAAGATAACAGTTGGATGCACTGTGGAAGAATCCTTGGCAGTTTCTGCATTGAGGTATCTCTGGTTTTCGAAGGTTTTCCCAACGTATTACACGATGTAGTAGGCTTTTCACTGATTTTAGTTCATTGATGTTGCTATCTGGTGTTACCTGGACTAGGAAAATTGGCAAAGTAGTTTTGTTTTCTACTGATTTTTTTGTAGAAAAGTTTTGAACTTTAACAAACTTTAAGTCGTGTTTCTCTAGTTTTTTTAGCTCTTCAGCGATTTCTTCCAATTTTGTGTCTCCCGACAGACCTTTAAGGAGTAACGTTTTAGTTTTGAAGCTTTTGTGAAAAATTTTGTTTTGGTTTTTTCAAGGTATGCTCTAATTTTGGAATAGTCATCAATTGTGTTGACAAAGACTGCTTGTTTTTTGTATAGGGGGTTATTATATTCCTTAATTTTGAAATCAGAGATTTTTAGCGCATCTTTTATGAAGGTTATCAAAGTTCTAGTGGGAACATCTAGAACATTAATTGGAGGCACTTTTTCGTGGTTTCTGCTTTGGATATTTGCTTGCTGATTATTGTTGTTGGTTTGTTGAGAATTGCTCTTGCTAGATGAAGTTTCTGTTGAGATAGCTTTGGGTGCCGTTATTACTTTTTCGTTGTTTATGCTTTGCACTTGTTTTTCGTATTCACTTATTAGATCTGCGTCACAAGAGTCGTTGTCAAGCACAGCGTAGTAATTTTTGCTTGCAATGAGAACCTTAGGTGTTGGTTGATCCATACCGTTGTTGTTGTTGGTTTTACGTTTTAACAAATTGTTTCTCGGAGAGTTTGAACTTTGATCATTGTGTTCGATCATGTGATTTTTTAATGCAAATGATAATTGTTTCTTTTGCTGATTAATTTTTTGGAACTTTGATCTTGTTATCATTATATACCCCGAAGGGTAAAATACAAATAGAGATAATAAACCGAATTATGCAGTTTATACACCACGAACGATAATTAGTGAATTTGACTCTAGATAGATAGCTTTCACTAGAATTACACAATGGTACACACGTCTGATCTCGATCAGTGCAGAATCGCAACTCCATACTGAGTCTACATACTCATTTTCATGT
Source organism: Phortica okadai (assembly GCA_034638295.1). NCBI lineage: Eukaryota > Metazoa > Arthropoda > Insecta > Diptera > Drosophilidae > Phortica > Phortica okadai. The sequence goes on along the minus strand of CM067850.1, from coordinate 23,048,745 downwards.
TTCTAACTCATCAGGTTTTCGAGCTACAGCCTTTTGAAAAAATGGGTGGTGCTCGATGGGCGGGAAGGAGTGGGCGTGGCAAAAAATCCTTCAAACTTGATCTAGCGTTTGACCTCACGAGTCTATGCACCAAATTTCAAGTCTCTAGCTCTTATAGTTTTCGAGAACCATTGGTGAGGACGGACGGACGGACGGACGGACAGACAGGGCTATATCAATTCGTCTTGTCATCCTGATCAAGAATATATATACTTTATAGGGTCCCCCTCCCCTCCTTCTATGCGTTACATACAAACCGTCTCAAACAAACTTAATATACCCTGATACACAGTGTGTGTACAGGGTATAAAAATTAAATGTCTCTTATTAGATGAGGCATATTATTGTCTGATAAGGTACTTGTTCTTCAATGATTTCGAGGATATGTTAGTTTTGATCCAAAAAATTTTATTTCTTATGACTTTTCGTAAATGCCATATAAAAGAGAAACAGATAAGCTTTCCATCGAGCTCTTAGTCGAAGAAGTCGGTCGAAGGATGCAAGAGTTATTAGCAAAAAGCTTATCGGTGGTCAACAGGATTCCGCTCTTCAGCCGATTCTTTTTGCAAAGTACTTTTCTATAATTCTAGTATTTAATGGGAAAAAATTTAACGAATTTTTTGTCCATGTAAAAAACTATTAATTCTGAATAAAATGCCGCCCATTTATGCAATTAAAAAAATTTAAATGTCTCTTATTAGATACGGCATATTATTGTCTGAGAAGGTACTTCTTCTTCAATGATTTCGAGGATATATTAGTTTTGATCCAAAAAAATTTATTTCTTATGACTCTTCGTAAATGCCATATAAAAGAGGAACAGATAAGCTTTCCATCGAGCTCTTAGTCGAAGAAGTCGGTCGAAGGATGGAAGAGTTATTAGCAAAAAGCTAATCGGTGGTCAATACGTTTCCGTCCTACTGCCGATTCTTTTCGCAAAGTACTTTTCTATAATTCTAGTATTTAATGGGAAAAAATTAAACGAATTTTTTGACCATGTAAAAAACTATTAATTCTGAATAAAATGCCGCCCATTTATGCAATTAAAAAAATTTAAATGTCTCTTATTAGATAAGGCATATTTTCGTCTGATAAGGTACTTCTTCTTCGATGATTTCGAGGATATTTTAGTTTTGATCAAAAAAATTTTATTTCTTATGACTTTTCGTAAAATATGTTAATGCAATCTGAAAGAGGAACAGATAAGCTTTCCATCGAGCTCTTAGTCGAAGAAGTCAGTCGAAGGATGCAAGAGTTATTAGCAAAAAGCTAATCGGTGGTTAACACGTTTCTGTCCTACTGCCGATTCTTTTCGCAAAGTACTTTTCGATAATTCTAGTATTTAATGGGAAAAAATTAAACAAATTTTTTGTCCATGTTAAAAACTATTAATTTTGAATAAAATGCCGCCCATTTATGCAATTAAAACCAGTAAGGGCGGTATAGTTGAGTATTCTCAACTATATAATACCCTGTACACACACCTATGTTGATAACACGTTAAACATTCGCCGACAGCAAAAGCAGTGTACCACGCTATGGTTTGTGTATTTGCTAATAGTGAGGCAGGGCTCACAGTGCAATGTTGCTATTAGATGGCGCCTTAGTACGGGTTTTGTTACAAAGCATTGCTGCAAAATTTTAGTGTGTTGGTCTTTGCGGGGAAAGTGGTAGTTTGTTGTATGCAGTTTTAAAAAGGTATGTTATCTGAGTTTGCATACAAAATTTCAGCATTGTATTCTTTATACTTTAGGAGATACAGCAATTTTAAGAAAAAAATGACCTTTTGTTGTGCTCGATGGGCGGGAAGGAATGGGCGTGGCAAAAATTCCTTCAAACTTCATCTAGTGTTCGACCACACGAGACTATCTTCCAAATTTCAAGTCGCTAGCTTTAATAGATTTCGCAGTGTTAAGTACGGTTTTTGCTACAAATAGGATAAAGCAGTGTTCAAAGCGCAATTTATACCAAATTTCAACTTGTTTGTCTTTGCGTTGTCACACAGCGTTAAAAATGAAAGTTTGTGGTATGCAGTTTTAAAAAGGTATGTTTACTGAGTTTGCATACAAAATTTCAGCATTGTATCTATTATAGTTTAGGAGATACAGCAATTTTAAGAAAACAACTTTTTGAGGGGAAACGAAGGGGAGGGGGAAAAAATGTGGTATGCAGTTTTGTAGAGCTATACATACTGAGTCTACATACTCATTTTCATGTTTCTTACTCATCAGGTTTTCGAGCTACAGCCTTTTGAAAAAATGGGTGGTGCTCGATGGGCGGGAAGGAGTGGGCGTGGCAAAAAATCCTTCAAACTTGATCTAGCGTTTGACCTCACGAGTCTATGCACCAAATTTCAAGTCTCTAGCTCTTATAGTTTTCGAGAACCATTGGTGAGGACGGACGGACGGACAGACAGGGCTATATCAATTCGTCTTGTCATCCTGATCAAGAATATATATACTTTATAGGGTCCCCCTCCCCTCCTTCTATGCGTTACATACAAACCGTCTCAAACAAACTTAATATACCCTGATACACAGTGTGTGTACAGGGTATAAAAATTAAATGTCTCTTATTAGATGAGGCATATTATTGTCTGATAAGGTACTTGTTCTTCAATGATTTCGAGGATATGTTAGTTTTGATCCAAAAAATTTTATTTCTTATGACTTTTCGTAAATGCCATATAAAAGAGAAACAGATAAGCTTTCCATCGAGCTCTTAGTCGAAGAAGTCGGTCGAAGGATGCAAGAGTTATTAGCAAAAAGCTTATCGGTGGTCAACAGGATTCCGCTCTTCAGCCGATTCTTTTTGCAAAGTACTTTTCTATAATTCTAGTATTTAATGGGAAAAAATTTAACGAATTTTTTGACCATGTGAGAAACTATTAATTCTGAATAAAATGCCGCCCATTTATGCAATTAAAAAAATTTAAATGTCTCTTATTAGATATGGCATATTATTGTCTGAGAAGGTACTTCTTCTTCAATGATTTCGAGGATATGTAAGTTTTGATCCAAAAAATTTTATTTCTTATGACTTTTCGTAAATGCCATAGAAAAGAGGAACAGATAAGCTTTCCATCGAGCTCTTAGTCGAAGAAGTCGGTCGAAGGATGCAAGAGTTATTAGCAAAATGCTAATCGGTGGTCAACACGTTTCCGTCCTACTGCCGATTCTTTTCCCAAAGTACTTATCTATAATTCTAATATTTAATGGGAAAAAATTAAACGAATTTTTTGTCCATGTAAAAAACTATTAATTCTGAATAAAGTGCCGCCCTTTTATGTAATTAAAAAAATTTTAATGTCTCTTATTAGATAAGGCATACTTTCGTCTGATAAGGTACTTCTTCTTCAATGATTTCGAGGATATTTTAGTTTTGATAAAAAAAATTTTATTTCTTATGACTTTTCGTAAATTATGTTAATACCATCTGAAAGAGGAACAGATATGTTTTCCATCGAGCTGTTAGTCGAAGAAGTCGGTCGAAGGATGGAAGAGTTATTAGAAAAAAGCTAATCGGTGGTCAACAGGATTCCGCTCTTCAGCCGATTCTTTTCGCAAAGTACTTTTCTATAATTCTAGTATTTAATGGGAAAAAATTTAACGAATTTTTTGACCATGTTAAAAACTTTTAATTCTGAATAAAATGCCGCCCATTTATGCAATTATAAAAATTAAAATGTCTCTTATTAGATACGGCATATTATTGTCTGAGAAGGTACTTCTTCTTCAATGATTTCGAGGATATGTAAGTTTTGATCCAAAAAATTTTATTTCTTATGACTTTTCGTAAATGCCATATAAAAGAGGAACAGATAAGCTTTCCATCGAGCTCTTAGTCGAAGAAGTCGGTCGAAGGATGCAAGAGTTATTAGCAAAAAGCTAATCGGTGGTCAACACGATTCCGTCCTACTGCCGATTCTTTTCGCAAAGTACTTTTCGATAATTCTAGTATTTAATGGGAAAAAATTAAACAAATTTTTTGTCCATGTTAAAAACTTTGAATTCTGAATAAAATGCCGCCCATTTATGCAATTAAAAAAATTTAAATGTCTCTTATTAGATACGGCATATTATTGTCTGATAAGGTACTTCTTCTTCAATGATTTCGAGGATATGTTAGTTTTGATCCAAAAAATTGTATTTCTTATGACTTTTCGTAAATGCCATATAAAAGAGAAACAGATAAGCTTTCCATCGAGCTCTTAGTCGAAGAAGTCGGTCGAAGGATGCAAGAGTTATTAGCAAAAAGCTTATCGGTGGTCAACACGTTTCCGTCCTACTGCCGATTGTTTTCCCAAAGTACTTATCTATAATTCTAGTATTTAATGGGAAAAAATTAAACGAATTTTTTGTCCATGTAAAAAACTATTAATTCTGAATAAAGTGCCTTCCATTTATGTAATTAAAAAAATTTTAATGTCTCTTATTAGATAAGGCATATTTTCGCCTGATAAGGTACTTCTTCTTCAATGATTTCGAGGATATTTTAGTTTTGATCAAAAAAATGTTATTTCTTATGACTTGTCGTAAATTATGTTAATACCATCTGAAAGAGGAACAGATATGCTTTCCATCGAGCTCTTAGTCGAAGAAGTCGGTCGAAGGATGGAAGAGTTATTAGCAAAAAGCTAATCGGTGGTCATTCCGCTCTTCAGCCGATTCTTTTCGCAAAGTACTTTTCTATAATTCCAGTATTTAATGGGAAAAAATTTAACGAATCTTTTGACCATGTAAAAAACTATTAATTCTGATTAAAATGCCGCCCATTTATGCAATTAAAAAAATTTAAATGTCTCTTATTAGATACGGCATATTATTGTCTGAGAAGGTACTTCTTCTTCAATGATTTCGAGGATATGTTAGTTTTGATCCAAAAAATTTTATTTCTTATGACTTTTCGTAAATGCCATATAAAAGAGGAACAGATAAGCTTTCCATCGAGCTCTTAGTCGAAGAAGTCGGTCGAAGGATGCAAGAGTTATTAGCAAAAAGCTAATCGGTGGTCAACACGTTTCCGTCCTACTGCCGATTCTTTTCCCAAAGTACTTTTCTATAATTCTAGTATTTAATAGGAAAAAATTAAACGAATTTTTTGTTCATGTAAAAAACTATTAATTCTGAATGAAATGCCGCCCATTTATGTAATTAAAAAAATTGTAATGTCTCTTATTAGATAAGGCATATTTTCGTCTGATAAGGTACTTCTTCTTCAATGATTTCGAGGATATTTTAGTTTTGATCAAAAAAATTTTATTTCTTATGACTTTTCGTAAAATATGTTAATGCCATCTGAAAGAGGAACAGATAAGCTTTCCATCGAGCTCTTAGTCGAAGAAGTCAGTCGAAGGATGCAAGAATTATTAGCAAAAAGCTAATCGGTGGTTAACACGTTTCCGACCTACTGCCGATTCTTTTCGCAAAGTACTTTTCGATAATTCTAGTATTTAATGGGAAAAAATTAAACAAATTTTTTGTCCATGTTAAAAACTATTAATTTTGAATAAAATGCCGCCCATTTATGCAATTAAAAAAATTAAATGTCTCTTATTAGATGAGGCATATTATCGTCTGATATAGTACTTCTTCTTCAATGATTTCGAGGATATTTTAGTTTTGATCCAAAAAATTTTATTTCTTATGACTTTTCGTAAATGCCATAGAAAAGAGGAACAGATAAGCTTTCCATCGAGCTCTTAGTCTAAGAAGTCAGTCAAAGGATGCAAGAGTTATTAGCAAAAAGCTAATCGGTGGTCAACAGGATTCCGCTCTTCAGTCGATTCTTTTCGCAAAGTACTTTTCTATAATTCTAATATTTAATGGGAAAAAATTTAACGAATTTTTTGACCATGTAAAAAACTATTAATTCTTAATAAAATGCCGCCCATTTATGCAATTAAAAAAATTTAAATGTCTCTTATTAGATACGGCATATTATTGTCTGATAAGGTACTTCCTCTTCAATGATTTCGAGGATATTTTAGTTTTGATCCAAAAAATTTTATTTCTTATGACTTTTCGTAAATGCCATAGAAAAGAGGAACAGATAAGCTTTCCATCGAGCTCTTAGTCGAAGAAGTCGGTCGAAGGATGCAAGAGTTATTAGCAAAAAGCTAATCGGTGGTCAACACGTTTCCGTCCTACTGCCGATTCTTTTCCCAAAGTACTTTTCTATAATTCTAGTATTTAAAAGGAAAAAATTAAACGAATTTTTTGACCATGTAAAAAACTATTAATTCTGAATGAAATGCCGCCCATTTATGTAATTAAAAAAATTTTAATGTCTCTTATTAGATAAGGCATATTTTCGTCTGATAAGGTACTTCTTCTTCAATGATTTCGAGGATATTTTAGTTTAATCCAAAAAATTTTATTTGTTATGACTTTTCGTAAATGCCATAGAAAAGAGGAACAGATAAGCTTTCCATCGCGCTCTTAGTCGAAGAAGTCGGTCGAAGGATGCAAGAGTTATTTGTAAAAAACTGATCGGTGGTCAACACGTTTCCGTCCTACTACCGATTCTTTTCGCAAAGTACTTTTCGATAATTCTAGTATTTAATGGGAAAAATTAAACGAATTTTTTGACCATGTAAAAAACTATTAATTCTGAATGAAATGCCGGCCATTTATGCAATTAAAAAAATTTTAATGTCTCTTATTAGATAAAGCAGATTTTCGTCAGATAAGGTACTTCTTCTTCAATGATTTCGAGGATATTTTAGTTTTGATCAAAAAAGTTTTATTTCTTACGACTTTTTGTATAATATGTTAATGCCATCTTAAAGATGGCATATTTTCGTCTAATAAGGTTCTTCTTCTTCAATGATTTCGAGGATATTTTAGTTTTGATCAAAAAAATTTTATTTCTTACGACTTTTCGTAAAACATGTTAATGCCATCTGAAAGAACAAATAAGATTTCCATCGAGCTCTTAGTCGAAGAAGTCGGTCGAAGGATGCAAGAGTTATTAGCAAAAAGCTAATCGGTGGTCAACACGTTTCCGTCCTACTGCCGATTCTTTTCCCAAAGTACTTTTCTATAATTCTAGTATTTAATAGGAAAAAATTAAACGAATTTTTTGACCATGTAAAAAACTATTAATTCTGAATGAAATGCCGCCCATTTATGTAATTAAAAAAATTTTAATGTCTCTTATTAGATAAGGCATATTTTCGTCTGATAAGGTACTTCTTCTTCAATGATTTCGAGGATATTTTAGTTTTGATCAAAAAAGTTTTATTTCTTACGACTTTTTGTATAATATGTTAATGCCATCTTAAAGATGGCATATTTTCGTCTAATAAGGTTCTTCTTCTTCAATGATTTCGAGGATATTTTAGTTTTGATCAAAAAAATTTTATTTCTTACGACTTTTCGTAAAACATGTTAATGCCATCTGAAAGAACAGATAAGATTTCCATCGAGCTCTTAGTCGAAGAAGTCGGTCGAAGGATGCAAGAGTTATTAGCAAAAAGCTAATCGGTGGTCAACACGTTTCCGTCCTACTGCCGATTGTTTTCGCAAAGTACTTTTCTATAATTCTAATATTTTTTTTTTTTTTTTTTTTTTATTAAAACTTTGCTTTATTTATTGAATCTTCTCTTTATGAGACTAACAATAAGTTTGCAGATCTTATGCCTATATATTAACTAGCAGTTCTTTCGAACTGCAGATAGGTTGCGGGGCCCTAGGGTCTATCGCTGGGTTGGAAGGTCATTTTGACGAAGACGGGATTGGCTGCTCAACCTTGTTAATCTTCTGGCGAGATGGTTAGGGTGCGTAGAAAGCTTGCTGTAGTATTGTTCCTTGAGTTCTGCTATTACATCTCTGACTGGATGAATATTTAAATCTTTTTGTATGTTTTCGTTTCGAACATACCACGGTGCCCCGGTGATGATTCTCAATATCTTTGACTGGGTTCTCTGAATGATTTCAATGTTGCTACTGCTAGCGTTTCCCCATAACTGGGAGCCGTAGGTCCAGATAGGTTTGAGAACAGAATTGTAGAGCAGGACTTTGTAGTCAAGACTAAGGGAAGAGCGAGCGTTGATAAGCCAATGGAGGCTATTTGCTTTTAGTTTTAAATGCGTTCTCTTGGCCTCGATGTGCCTGCGCCATGTGAGTCTTCTATCGAGGTGTACTCCGAGGTATGTCACTTCGTTTGTTTGCGGAAGCGTAGTGTTGTTTAACATCAGCGGTGGGCAATCTTGCCTGTTTAGAGTGAACGTAACGTGTTTGCATTTTTGTTCGTTGACTTTTATTCGCCAGTCAGATAGCCATTTTTCTATGTCGACCAGGTGAAGAGCTAACTGTGCTGTTGCTTGCATAGGGCATCTGGAACGGCTGAGAATAGCTGTATCGTCAGCAAAGGTGGATGTTGTTAGACGTCTGCTTGTTGGGATGTCTGATGTGTAGAGGACATATAACGTAGGACCGAGTACGTTACCTTGAGGAACTCCAGCTCTAATGGTGTGGTCGTCGGACATATCACTGTTACATCTCACTGTAAACTTCCTGTCGTAGAGGTATGACTTTAGTAGCTTGTGCGTGTTGTTTGGAAGCATTGTTTTAATTTTATGCATTAAACCGTCTAACCAAACTCTGTCGAATGCTTGTGAGACATCCAAAAATATTGCTGTGCAGTATTCTCGATTTTCAAACGCGCTTCGTATTTCTGATGTTATGCGATTAACCTGCTCAATAGTTCCGTGTTTTTCACGAAAGCCGAACTGGTGTGAAGGGATTTTGTTGTGTGTTCTCAGGAATGAATTGATCCGAGTTAGCACGCATTTTTCGAAAAGTTTTGATAGACACGATAATAAACTTATAGGTCTGTACGACGAGGGAATCGTGTGGTCTTTTCCTGGCTTTGGTATCATTATGATGATAGACTTTTTCCATCTTTCTGGAAAATAGCCAAGTTTAGTGATGGCATTGAAGAGCTTCGCGATAGTGCAAACAGCACAATATGGGAGCTCAATAATCATTTTTGGGGTTATTAAATCGCAGCCCGGTGATTTTTTTGGGTTCAGTTCCTTTTTGATAATATTAGCGATTTCGTTTGGTCGAAACTCGATTTGGTCACGTTGAAGCTCGGCGTCGTTTGTTAATGCTGGTAGTGTAGTCGCATTTGTGCAAGGATTTGGTTGAAATACATTTTCAAGGTGGGCGGCAAATGTTCTTGCTCTATCTTCGTCGCTGCGGGCCCAGCCGCCTGCAGGGTTTCTTATAGGCATCACGGTTTCTGTCGGTGAGCTTAGGGTTGGGTGAGCTCTCCACAGTGAGTTTCTTGTACTGGATGTGGATAGTTGTTCTATGTACCGGCGTTGGGTATATGCTTCTTCTTGCTTTAACGCTTTAGAGAGGTTGCGTGCGGCGCTCTTAAGGCTATGTCGTGCAGATGGCGATCTGGTTGATTGCCATTCTCGACGTAAGCGTCGCTTTTCGATAACGAGCTGCTCGATTTGTAGATTCGTCTTCTTTTGGTTACGTGGAGCTTGCGCCGATTGAGGTGTTGAGATACGAGCTGCGGTAACGAAGACTGATTCTAGATTGTTTACGAAGCTGTCGATCTCAGCTTCAACGGTTAGGGGAGGATCTAGCTCAATGTGTGAGCTAAAATATTTTTTGTAACTGACCCAGTTGGTTTTATGCGAGGTCAATCTAATTGGTTGATCTACGGTTTTTGGATGTCGAAGTAGGTTAATTAATACAGGCGAGTGATCAGACGAGAGATCTGAAAGACTTTCGGCGCTTAGCAGGGTTCGGGGAATATTTTTTGTTATTGCAAAGTCAATTAGGTCGGGTAGTTTATTGGGGTCAGCCGGCCAGTATGTTGGTCTGCCGGGAGAGAGATGGTCGAGCTTATTGCTGGCTTTTATAATTGCATTGTATAATTGTTTTCCTTTTGGGGTCACTAGACGAGATCCCCAGTGAGTGTGCTTGGCATTGTAATCTCCTGCTGCTATGAAGTGTTCTCCGAGTGTGTTAAAGAACTGCATGAACTCAGTTTCAGATATATTGAAGCGAGGTGGGCAGTATACGGCGGCTAGTGTTAGGTGGTTACCACTATCTAATTGTATGTTTATAGATGTGGCCTGTAGATAGTTTTCTGCAAATCTTCTATGGCAGTGGTGTTTGAGACGGTTTCTAATCAGAATACCAGTCCCCCCATGTGCTTTACCATCAGGATGGTTTGTTCCATAAAATACGTAGCCTCGTATGTTAAAATTATATTTGTTTGTAAGGTGTGTTTCTGAGAGTAGCATTACGTCAATGTGTTTGTCAAATAGAAATTGAGCTAGCTCAAGTTTGTGCTGTGAGACGCCATTAGCATTCCACGTAGATATGCGTAGGGAAGGCATGGTTTATTTGGACTGTTGTGAAATCAGCATTTGTATCAGTAGATTTTGGTTACGCATTAAATCCTGCATAGTTGTCCGCATAAAAGACATAAACTCCATTAGACTTTGCTGCATGGTTGATAACATTGCTTCAAAGTTGCTTTGTTGCTGCCCCGGCATTTGGTGGAGTTGAGTCGCGTTTAAATCTGCATGTGCTAGTTGTGGGTTCGGCGTGTTTGGGGTAGGGGGAACCAGTCCTGATTTTAGAGCACTGGCAAATGTCACGTTTTTGGTTGAGATTCCGCCAAGTGAAGATCTGGCTGCGGTCGAAAAGAAAACGTCTGGGTTTAATTTAGATGGTGTAAATGTAGGCTGTGCGTTTTGAGAGCGTGTAGTGGTCACTCGCTGGTGGATTCGTGTTTTCAGTTCCTTGTATATTGGGCAACCTTTATAGTTAGCTGTGTGGTTACCACCACAGTTGGCGCATTTTTTTGTGCTGGCGTCGTCTTTGCTCGCTGGGCAGTGTGTAATGTCGTGAAGCTCTCCACAAGCTACACACACGGGGCGCAGAGCTTGCTTTCTGGATTAAGTTCTACCTTAAAGAGTGGTTGCGGCTTTCTATCCTTATTTTGGATGTTGAAAACAGTTTTGGCACTGAATCCTTTCTCTTGTAACGCGTTGATTACTTCCGCAGGAGTGACTTCAGGCTCTATGCCCTTTAGTACGACTTGCAGGCCTTTGCTGCTTTTTAGCTGGTACGTATAGAAGTTCTTTTTGTTGTCGCTCAGGTACTTCGACAGTACTCTGTAGTTATCTTCGGACTTAGTTTGTACCTTTGTTTCATGTATATTTCCCTTTACAAGGGGGATTATATGAAAGTTGTCCTTTCCAATAAGCTCGATAAGTTTGCTGACTAAGGCGTTGCAGCTTTTTTCACGGATGTAAATTGGTGGTGGCTTTGGCATTCTTTTAACGCTTTCTGTTTCGGGGGCCAGATCAGAAGTGTTATCTGCCAGAATTTTGAACCTGTTGGTATTATCAGGCGTTTCGCTTGGTGGTAGGCTGAAGCTAACACGGGTAATTTTCGGCTTCGAGTTTAGGGGGCTCAACTTTCTTTTAAATCGAATGTAGCGATCCATTCCAGTCTGTACGGCCGGCCTTTTTGTTTCTTTGTTTGCGTTTTCTTTAGGTAATGTTGCGCCAGTTATATTTGCATTGGCAATTGGACTGGCAGTTGATACCGTTGAAGTTGTTGTTGTACTTACTGTTGAGGTAGTTAGTGACATTGTTGTACTAGTCGTCGTAGATGGGCACAGGTCTCTCTGGCCAGTACATATCTGCTGATGAGGACACGGCGCTCTGTGGCGTTTGAGACGTGGACGGTAGCGACAGAGAGCAAGAACGCGCTCTCCCGCTCGCTACGTGCAATAGTTCGTGCTCTGCATTGGTCATTGCCATGACCATGTAAAAAACTATTAATTCTGAATGAAATGCCGCCCATTTATGTAATTAAAAAAATTTTAATGTCTCTTATTAGATAAGGCATATTTTCGTCTGATAAGGTACTTCTTCTTCAATGATTTCGAGGATATTTTAGTTTTGATCAAAAAAGTTTTATTTCTTACGACTTTTTGTATAATATGTTAATGCCATCTTAAAGATGGCATATTTTCGTCTAATAAGGTTCTTCTTCTTCAATGATTTCGAGGATATTTTAGTTTTGATCAAAAAAATTTTATTTCTTACGACTTTTCGTAAAACATGTTAATGCCATCTGAAAGAACAGATAAGATTTCCATCGAGCTCTTAGTCGAAGAAGTCGGTCGAAGGATGCAAGAGTTATTAGCAAAAAGCTAATCGGTGGTCAACACGTTTCCGTCCTACTGCCGATTCTTTTCGCAAAGTACTTTTCTATAATTCTAATATTTTTTTTTTTTTTTTTTTTTTATTAAAACTTTGCTTTATTTATTGAATCTTCTCTTTATGAGACTAACAATAAGTTTGCAGATCTTATGCCTATATATTAACTAGCAGTTCTTTCGAACTGCAGATAGGTTGCGGGGCCCTAGGGTCTATCGCTGGGTTGGAAGGTCATTTTGACGAAGACGGGATTGGCTGCTCAACCTTGTTAATCTTCTGGCGAGATGGTTAGGGTGCGTAGAAAGCTTGCTGTAGTATTGTTCCTTGAGTTCTGCTATTACATCTCTGACTGGATGAATATTTAAATCTTTTTGTATGTTTTCGTTTCGAACATACCACGGTGCCCCGGTGATGATTCTCAATATCTTTGACTGGGTTCTCTGAATGATTTCAATGTTGCTACTGCTAGCGTTTCCCCATAACTGGGAGCCGTAGGTCCAGATAGGTTTGAGAACAGAATTGTAGAGCAGGACTTTGTAGTCAAGACTAAGGGAAGAGCGAGCGTTGATAAGCCAATGGAGGCTATTTGCTTTTAGTTTTAAATGCGTTCTCTTGGCCTCGATGTGCCTGCGCCATGTGAGTCTTCTATCGAGGTGTACTCCGAGGTATGTCACTTCGTTTGTTTGCGGAAGCGTAGTGTTGTTTAACATCAGCGGTGGGCAATCTTGCCTGTTTAGAGTGAACGTAACGTGTTTGCATTTTTGTTCGTTGACTTTTATTCGCCAGTCAGATAGCCATTTTTCTATGTCGACCAGGTGAAGAGCTAACTGTGCTGTTGCTTGCATAGGGCATCTGGAACGGCTGAGAATAGCTGTATCGTCAGCAAAGGTGGATGTTGTTAGACGTCTGCTTGTTGGGATGTCTGATGTGTAGAGGACATATAACGTAGGACCGAGTACGTTACCTTGAGGAACTCCAGCTCTAATGGTGTGGTCGTCGGACATATCACTGTTACATCTCACTGTAAACTTCCTGTCGTAGAGGTATGACTTTAGTAGCTTGTGCGTGTTGTTTGGAAGCATTGTTTTAATTTTATGCATTAAACCGTCTAACCAAACTCTGTCGAATGCTTGTGAGACATCCAAAAATATTGCTGTGCAGTATTCTCGATTTTCAAACGCGCTTCGTATTTCTGATGTTATGCGATTAACCTGCTCAATAGTTCCGTGTTTTTCACGAAAGCCGAACTGGTGTGAAGGGATTTTGTTGTGTGTTCTCAGGAATGAATTGATCCGAGTTAGCACGCATTTTTCGAAAAGTTTTGATAGACACGATAATAAACTTATAGGTCTGTACGACGAGGGAATCGTGTGGTCTTTTCCTGGCTTTGGTATCATTATGATGATAGACTTTTTCCATCTTTCTGGAAAATAGCCAAGTTTAGTGATGGCATTGAAGAGCTTCGCGATAGTGCAAACAGCACAATATGGGAGCTCAATAATCATTTTTGGGGTTATTAAATCGCAGCCCGGTGATTTTTTTGGGTTCAGTTCCTTTTTGATAATATTAGCGATTTCGTTTGGTCGAAACTCGATTTGGTCACGTTGAAGCTCGGCGTCGTTTGTTAATGCTGGTAGTGTAGTCGCATTTGTGCAAGGATTTGGTTGAAATACATTTTCAAGGTGGGCGGCAAATGTTCTTGCTCTATCTTCGTCGCTGCGGGCCCAGCCGCCTGCAGGGTTTCTTATAGGCATCACGGTTTCTGTCGGTGAGCTTAGGGTTGGGTGAGCTCTCCACAGTGAGTTTCTTGTACTGGATGTGGATAGTTGTTCTATGTACCGGCGTTGGGTATATGCTTCTTCTTGCTTTAACGCTTTAGAGAGGTTGCGTGCGGCGCTCTTAAGCCTATGTCGTGCAGATGGCGATCTGGTTGATTGCCATTCTCGACGTAAGCGTCGCTTTTCGATAACGAGCTGCTCGATTTGTAGATTCGTCTTCTTTTGGTTACGTGGAGCTTGCGCCGATTGAGGTGTTGAGATACGAGCTGCGGTAACGAAGACTGATTCTAGATTGTTTACGAAGCTGTCGATCTCAGCTTCAACGGTTAGGGGAGGATCTAGCTCAATGTGTGAGCTAAAATATTTTTTGTAACTGACCCAGTTGGTTTTATGCGAGGTCAATCTAATTGGTTGATCTACGGTTTTTGGATGTCGAAGTAGGTTAATTAATACAGGCGAGTGATCAGACGAGAGATCTGAAAGACTTTCGGCGCTTAGCAGGGTTCGGGGAATATTTTTTGTTATTGCAAAGTCAATTAGGTCGGGTAGTTTATTGGGGTCAGCCGGCCAGTATGTTGGTCTGCCGGGAGAGAGATGGTCGAGCTTATTGCTGGCTTTTATAATTGCATTGTATAATTGTTTTCCTTTTGGGGTCACTAGACGAGATCCCCAGTGAGTGTGCTTGGCATTGTAATCTCCTGCTGCTATGAAGTGTTCTCCGAGTGTGTTAAAGAACTGCATGAACTCAGTTTCAGATATATTGAAGCGAGGTGGGCAGTATACGGCGGCTAGTGTTAGGTGGTTACCACTATCTAATTGTATGTTTATAGATGTGGCCTGTAGATAGTTTTCTGCAAATCTTCTATGGCAGTGGTGTTTGAGACGGTTTCTAATCAGAATACCAGTCCCCCCATGTGCTTTACCATCAGGATGGTTTGTTCCATAAAATACGTAGCCTCGTATGTTAAAATTATATTTGTTTGTAAGGTGTGTTTCTGAGAGTAGCATTACGTCAATGTGTTTGTCAAATAGAAATTGAGCTAGCTCAAGTTTGTGCTGTGAGACGCCATTAGCATTCCACGTAGATATGCGTAGGGAAGGCATGGTTTATTTGGACTGTTGTGAAATCAGCATTTGTATCAGTAGATTTTGGTTACGCATTAAATCCTGCATAGTTGTCCGCATAAAAGACATAAACTCCATTAGACTTTGCTGCATGGTTGATAACATTGCTTCAAAGTTGCTTTGTTGCTGCCCCGGCATTTGGTGGAGTTGAGTCGCGTTTAAATCTGCATGTGCTAGTTGTGGGTTCGGCGTGTTTGGGGTAGGGGGAACCAGTCCTGATTTTAGAGCACTGGCAAATGTCACGTTTTTGGTTGAGATTCCGCCAAGTGAAGATCTGGCTGCGGTCGAAAAGAAAACGTCTGGGTTTAATTTAGATGGTGTAAATGTAGGCTGTGCGTTTTGAGAGCGTGTAGTGGTCACTCGCTGGTGGATTCGTGTTTTCAGTTCCTTGTATATTGGGCAACCTTTATAGTTAGCTGTGTGGTTACCACCACAGTTGGCGCATTTTTTTGTGCTGGCGTCGTCTTTGCTCGCTGGGCAGTGTGTAATGTCGTGAAGCTCTCCACAAGCTACACACACGGGGCGCAGAGCTTGCTTTCTGGATTAAGTTCTACCTTAAAGAGTGGTTGCGGCTTTCTATCCTTATTTTGGATGTTGAAAACAGTTTTGGCACTGAATCCTTTCTCTTGTAACGCGTTGATTACTTCCGCAGGAGTGACTTCAGGCTCTATGCCCTTTAGTACGACTTGCAGGCCTTTGCTGCTTTTTAGCTGGTACGTATAGAAGTTCTTTTTGTTGTCGCTCAGGTACTTCGACAGTACTCTGTAGTTATCTTCGGACTTAGTTTGTACCTTTGTTTCATGTATATTTCCCTTTACAAGGGGGATTATATGAAAGTTGTCCTTTCCAATAAGCTCGATAAGTTTGCTGACTAAGGCGTTGCAGCTTTTTTCACGGATGTAAATTGGTGGTGGCTTTGGCATTCTTTTAACGCTTTCTGTTTCGGGGGCCAGATCAGAAGTGTTATCTGCCAGAATTTTGAACCTGTTGGTATTATCAGGCGTTTCGCTTGGTGGTAGGCTGAAGCTAACACGGGTAATTTTCGGCTTCGAGTTTAGGGGGCTCAACTTTCTTTTAAATCGAATGTAGCGATCCATTCCAGTCTGTACGGCCGGCCTTTTTGTTTCTTTGTTTGCGTTTTCTTTAGGTAATGTTGCGCCAGTTATATTTGCATTGGCAATTGGACTGGCAGTTGATACCGTTGAAGTTGTTGTTGTACTTACTGTTGAGGTAGTTAGTGACATTGTTGTACTAGTCGTCGTAGATGGGCACAGGTCTCTCTGGCCAGTACATATCTGCTGATGAGGACACGGCGCTCTGTGGCGTTTGAGACGTGGACGGTAGCGACAGAGAGCAAGAACGCGCTCTCCCGCTCGCTACGTGCAATAGTTCGTGCTCTGCATTGGTCATTGCCCTCGATCGCTCTAGAGCTGCAGTATTTTCGGTTGACGCGTCGTTATAGGTGAAATACGCGTTGTTCCATTGCAAAGAGAGCCGACGCTCGTCTTGCTTACGCTGCAGTTCACTGCGAGTTTCGATTTCTTTTGTACTCATTGTATTAATAGAGATTTGGTTTTAATTGTTTTTTATTGTTTATTGTGGCTAATCAATTGATTAATAAGTTGATAGATTTGTGCGAATTTATCGCACCTAGCGTCTTTTCGCGATATACACTAATTATTATTAGATCTTTCACTGCACTGATGGGTTTTAAGTTAATTTTCCGGAGCACAAGAAAAACACGTCCGTACTTGACGGAATTCGCCGTGATGTTTTTTTTTTTAAAATTTAACGAATTTTTTGTCCATCTAAATAACTATAAACTCTTAATAAAATACCGCCCATTTATGCAATTAAAAAATTTAAATGTCTCTTATTAGATAAGACATATTTCCGACTGAAAAGGTACTTCTTCTTCAATGATTTCGAGGATATTTTAGTTTTGATAAAAAAAAATTTTATTTCCTATGACTTTTCGTAAAGTATGTTAATGCCATCTGAAAGAGGAACAGATAGGCTTTCCATCCGGCTCTTAGTCGAAGAAATCGGTCGAAGGATGCAAGAGTAATTAGCAAAAAACTAATCGGTGGTCAATACGTTTCCGTCCTACTGCCGATTCTTTTAGCAGAGTACTTTTCTATAATTCAAGTATTTAATGGTAAAAAATTAAACGAATTTTTTGTCCATGTAAAAAACTATTGATTCTGAATAAAATGCCGCCCATTTATGCAATTAAAACCAGTTAGGACGCTATCTTCAGCAAGGCTGAAGCTATAATACTTTTCACGTTGTGTCACTAAAAAACTAAATGAATAGTTTTCATGCCTCCCTAACAACATAACTGTAAGGTTTCAAGTCAATTGGTTAAAAAACAAAAAAGTTTTCCATACAGCGGTTCAAGTTTTGCGATAAGTGGGCGTGGCTACGCTCACTTTGGGTCAAAATAGTTTTCATGCCTCCCTAAGAACATAACTGTAAAGTTTCAAGTCAATTGGTTAAAAAACAAAAAAGTTTTCCATACAACGGGTCAATTTTCACTAAAAAAGAGCGTGGCCACGCCCACTTTTGGTCAACATTGTTTTCATTCCTCCCTAAGAACATAACTGTAAAGTTTCAAGTCAATTGGTTAAAAAACAAAAAAGTTTTCCATACAACGGGTCAAATTTCGCTATAAAAGGGCGTGGCCGCGCCCACTTTTGGGCAAAATCGTTTTCATTCCTCCCTAAGAAGATAACTGTAAGGTTTCAAGTCAATTTGTCAATTTTCGCTAAAAAAAAGGCGTGGGCACGCCCACTTTTGGTCAAAATAGTTTTCATTCCTCCCTAAGAACATAACTGCAAAGTTTCAAGTCAATTGGTTGAAAAACAAAAAAGTTGTCCATACAACGGGTCAAATTTCGCTAGAAGTGGGCGTGGCTACGCTCACTTTGGGTCAAAATAGTTTTCATGCCTCCCTAAGAACATAACTGTAAAGTTTCAAGTCAATTGGTTAAAAAACAAAAAAGTTTTCCATAGAACGGGTCAAATTTGGCTATAAAAGGGCGTGGCCACGCCCACTTTTGGTCAAAATAGTTTTCATTCCTCCCTAAGAACATAACTGTAAAGTTTCAAGTCAATTGGTTAAAAAACACAAAAGTTTTCCATACAACGGGTCAAATTTCGCTATAAAAGGGCGTGGCCACGCCCACTTTTGGTCAAAATGGTTTTCATTCCTCCCTAAGAACATAACTGTAAAGTTTCAAGTCAATTGGTTAAAAAACAAAAAAGTTTTCCATACAACGGGTCAAATTTCGCTATAAAAGGGCGTGGCCGCGCCCACTTTTGGTCAAAATTGTTTTCATTCCTCCCTAAGAACATAACTGTAAAGTTTCAAGTCAATTGGTTAAAAAACACAAAAGTTTTCCATACAACGGGTCAAATTTCGCTATAAAAGGGCGTGGCCACGCCCACTTTTGGTCAAAATAGTTTTCATTCCTCCCTAAGAACATAACTGTAAAGTTTCAAGTCAATTCGTTGAAAAACAAAAAAGTTTTCCATACAACGGGTCAATTTTTGCTATAAGTGGGCGTGGCTACGCCCACTTTTGGTCAAAATGGCTTTCATTCCTCCCTAAGAACATAACTGTAAAGTTTCAAGTCAATTGGTTAAAAAACAAAAAAGTTTTCCATACAACGGGTCAATTTTCGCTATAAGTGGGCGTGGCTACCCCTGGCTACGCCCACTTTTGGTCAAAATAGTTTTCATTCCTTCCTAAGAACATAACTTTAAAATTTCAAGTCAATTGGTTAAAAAACAAAAAAGTTTTTCATACAACGGGTCAATTTTCGCTAGAAGTGGGCGTGGCTACGCGTGGCTACGCCCACTTTTGGTCAAAATAGTTTTCATTCCTCCCCAAGAACATAACTTTAAAATTTCAAGTCAATTGGTTGAAAAACAAAAAAGTTGTCCATACAACGACGTGAATATTGCTTCTCTTCCTCTTCTTCATTTTGTATGGGAGCTACCAGTTCCAGATGTCCAATCTCATTGAAACTTTCAGGCATGTAGTCGGACTATGTAGAACTACTATGTTTAAAATTTCAGCACTCTATCATACAAAACAAAAAAGTTTTCCATACAACGATTCAAGTTTTGTTCATTTTTCTTC
Source organism: Phortica okadai (assembly GCA_034638295.1). Lineage (NCBI taxonomy): Eukaryota > Metazoa > Arthropoda > Insecta > Diptera > Drosophilidae > Phortica > Phortica okadai. Next base: position 23,029,449 of record CM067850.1, on the reverse strand, counting down.
TTCTTTTCGTATGGGGGCTACCAGTTCCAGTGGTCCGATATGGCCGGTTCCGACCAATGATTTGACTGCACGAATAAGAAGTCTCTGTGCAAAATTTCAGCTCGATATCTTCAAAACTGTGGGAGGAGATTGTATATATACAGACAGACGGACAGACGGACAGACGGTCAGACGGACAGACGGACATGGCTAAATCAACTCGTCTTGTCGTCCTGATCAAGAATATATATACTTTATATAGTCGCAAGTGAATATTTCTGTGTGTTACAAACTTCACCACAAAGTTATTATACTGTTTCACATACGTGAAAACTATAAAAATGTAAATGTCTCTTATTAGATAAGGCAAATTATCGTCTGATAAGGTACTTCTTCTTCAATGATTTCGAGGATATTTTAGTTTTGGTCCAAAAAATTGCATTTCTTATGACTTTTCGTAAAATATGTTAATGCCATATAAAAGAGGAACAGATAAGGTTTCCATCGAGCTCTTAGTCGAAAAAGTCGGTCGAAGGATGCAAGAGTTATTAGCAAAAAACTTATCGGTGGTCAACACGTTTCCGTCCAACTACCGATTCTTTTCGCAAAGTACTTTTCAATAATTCTAGTATTTAATGGGAAAAAATTAAACAAATTTTTTGTCCATGTAAAAAACCATTAATTCTGAATAAAATGCCGCTTATTTATGCAATTGAAAAAATTTAAATGTTTCTTATTAGATAAGGCATGTTTTCGTCTGATAAGGTACTTCTTCTTGAATGATTTCGAGGATATTTTAGTTTTGATGAAAACAAATTTATTTCTAAAGACTCTTCGTAAAATATTTTAATGCCATCTGAAAGAGGAACAGATAAGCTTTCCATCGAGCTCTCAGTCGAAGAAGACGGTCGAAGGATGCAAGAGTTATTAGCAAAAAACTTATCGGTGGGCAACACGTTTCCGTCCTACTAATGATTCTTTTCGCAAAGTACTTTTCAATAATTCTAGTATTTAATGGGAAAAAATTAAACAAATTTTTTGTCCATGTAAAAAACTATTAATTGTGAATAAAATGCCCCCCATTTATGCAATTAAAAAAATTTAAATGTTTCTTATTAGATAAGGCATATTTTCGTCTGATAAGGTTCTTCTTCTTCAATGTTTTCGAGGATATTTTAGTTTTGATCAAAAAAAATTTTATTTCTTATGACTTTTCGTAAAATATATTAATGCCATCTGAAAAGGAACAGATAAGCTTTCCATCGAGCTCTTAGTCGAAGAAGTCGGGCGAAGGATGCAAGAGTTGTTAGCAAAAAACTAATCGGTGGTCAACACGTTTCTGTGCTACTACCGATTCTTTTCCCAAAGTACTTTTCTATAATTGTAGTATTTAATGGGAAAAAATTAAACGAATTTTTTGTCCATGTAAAAAGCTATTAATTCTGAATAAAATGCCGCCCATTTATGAAATTAAAAAAATTTCAATGTCTCTTTTTAGATAAGGCATATTTTCGTCTGATAAGGTCTTCTTCTTCAATGATTTCGAGGATATTTTAGTTTTGATCAAAAAAATTTTATTTCTTATGACTTTTCGTAAAGTATGTTAATGCCATCTGAAAGAGGAACAGATAGGCTTTCCATCGAGCTCTAAGTCGAAGAAGTCGGTCGAAGGATGCAAGTGTTATAAGCAAAAAGCTTATCGGTGGTCAACACGTTTCCGTCCTACTGCCGATTCTTTTCGCGAAGTACTTTTCTATAATTCTAGTATTTAATGGGAAAAAATTAAACAAATTTTTTGTCCATGTAAAAAACTATTAATTCTGAATAAAATGCTGCCCATTTATGCAATTAAAAAAACTTAAATGTCTCTTATTAGATAAGGCATATTATCGTCTGATAAGGTACTTCTTCTTCAATGATTTCGAGGATATTTTAGTTTTGATCCAAAACATTGCATTTCTTATGACTTTTCGTAAAATATGTTAATGCCATATAAAAGAGGAACAGATAAGCTTTCCATCGAGCTTTTAGTCGAAGAAGTCGGTCGAAGGATGCAAAAGTTATTAGTAAAAAGCTAATCGGTGGTCAACACGTTTCCGTCCTACTGTCGATTCTTTTCGCAAAGTACTTTTCTATAATTCTAGTATTTAATGGGAAAAAATTAAACGAATTTTTTGTCCATGTAAAAAACTATGAATTCTGAATAAAATGCCGCCCATTTATGCAATTAAAAAAATGTAAATGTCTCTTATTAGATAAGGCATATTATCGTCTGATAAGGTACTTCTTCTTCAATGATTTCGAGGATATTTTAGTTTTGATCAAAAAAATTGTATTTCTTACGACTTTTCGTAAAAAATTTTAATGCCGTCTGAAAGAGGAACAGATAAGCTTTCCGTCGAGCTTTTAGTCGAAGAAGTCGGTCGACGGATGCAAGAAATGTTAGCAAAAAACTAATCGGTGGTCAACACGTTTCCGTGCTACTACCGATTCTTTTCCCAAAGTACTTTTCTATAATTGTAGTATTTAATGGGAAAAAATTAAACGAATTTTTTGTCCATGTAAAAAACTATGAATTCTGAATAAAATGCCGCCCATTTATGCAATTAAAAAAATTTAAATGTCTCATATTAGATAAGGCATATTTTCGTCTGATAAGGTACTTCTTCTTCAATGATTTCGAGGATATTTTAGTTATGATCAAAAAAATTTCTTATGACTTTTCGTAAAATATGTTAATGCCATCTAAAAAAGGAACAGATAAGCTTTCCATCGAGCTCTTAGTCGAAGAAATCGGTCGAAGGATGCAAGAGTTATTAGCAAAAAACTAATCGGTGGTCAACACGATTCCGTTCTAATACCGATTCTTTTCGCAAAGTACTTTTCTATAATTCTAGTATTTAATGGGAAAAAATTAAACGAATTTTTTGTCCATGTAAAAAACTATTAACTCTGAATAAAATGTCGACTATTTATGCAATTAAAAAAATTTAAATGTCTCTTATTAGATACGGCATATTTTCGTCTGATAAGGTACTTCTTCTTCAATGATTTCGAGGATATTTTAGTTTTGGTCCAAAACATTGCATTTCTTATGACTTTTCGTAAAATATGTTAATGCCATATAAAAGAGGAACAGATAAGCTTTCCATCGAGCTTTTAGTCGAAGAAGTCGGTCGAAGGATGCAAGTGTTATAAGCAAAAAGCTAATCGGTGGTCAACACGTTTCCGTCCTACTGCCGATTCTTTTCGCGAAGTACTTTTCTATAATTCTAGTATTTTATGGGAAAAAATTAAACAAATTTTTTGTCCATGTGAAAAACTATTAATTCTGAATAAAATGCCGCCCATTTATGCAATTAAAAAAACTCAAATGTCTCTTATTAGATAAGGCATATTATCGTCTGATAAGGTACTTCTTCTTCAATGATTTCGAGGATATTTTAGTTTTGGTCCAAAACATTGCATTTCTTATGACTTTTCGTAAAATATGTTAATGCCATATAAAAGAGGAACAGATAAGCTTTCCATCGAGCTTTTAGTCGAAGAAGTCGGTCGAAGGATGCAAAAGTTATTAGTAAAAAGCTAATCGGTGGTCAACACGTTTCCGTCCTACTGCCGATTCTTTTCGCAAAGTACTTTTCTATAATTCTAGTATTTAATGGGAAAAAATTAAACGAATTTTTTGTCCATGTAAAAAACTATGAATTCTGAATAAAATGCCGCCCATTTATGCAATTAAAAAAATGTAAATTTCTCTTATAAGATAAGGCATATTATCGTCTGATAAGGTACTTCTTCTTCAATGATTTCGAGGATATTTTATTTTTGATGAAAACAAATTTTATTTCTTACGACTTTTCGTAAACTATGTTAATGACATCTGAAAGATGGCATATTTTCGTCTGATAAGGTACTTCTTCTTCAATGATTTCGAGGATATTTTAGTTTTGATCAAAAAAATTGTATTTCTTACGACTTTTCGTAAAAAATTTTAATGCCGTCTGAAAGAGGAACAGATAAGCTTTCCGTTGAGCTCTTAGTCGAAGAAGTCGGTCGACGGATGCAAGAGTTGTTAGCAAAAAACTAATCGGTGGTCAACACGTTTCCGTCCTAATACCGATTCTTTTCGCAAAGTACTTTTCTATAATTCTAGTATTTAATGCGAAAAAATTAAACGAATTTTTTGTCCATGTAAAAAACTATTAACTCTGAATAAAATGTCGACCATTTATGCAATTAAAAAAATTTAAATGTCTCTTATTGTATAAGGCATATTTTCGTTTGATAAGGTACTTCTTCTTCAATGATTTCGAGGATATTTTAGTTTTGATCAATAAAATTTTATTTCTTACGACCTTTCGTAAAATATGTTAATGCCATCTGAAAGAGGAACAGCTTTCCGTCGAGCTCTTAGTCGAAGAAGTCGGTCGAAGGATGCAAGAGTTATTAGCAAAAAACTAATCGGTAGTCAACACGTTTCCGTCCTACTATCGATTCTTTTCGCAAAGTACTTTTCAATAATTCTAGTATTTAATGGAAAAAAATTAAACAAATTTTTTGTCCATGTAAAAAACTATTAACTCTGAATAAAATGCCGACCATTTATGCAATTAAAAAAAATTTAAATGTTTTTTTTATTAGATAAGGCATATTTTCGTCTGATAAGGTACTTCTTCTTCAATGATTTCGAGGATATTTTACTTTTGATGAAAACAAATTTTATTTCTTACGACTCTTCGTAAAATATTTTAATGTCATCTGAAAGAGGAACAGATAAGCTTTCCATCGAGCTCTTAGTCGAAGAAGTCGGTCGAAGGATGCAAGAGTTATTAGCAAAAAACTAATCGCTGGTCAACAAGTTTCCGTCCTACTGCCGATTCTTTTCGCAAAGTACTTTTCTATAATTCTAATATTTAATGAGAAAAAATTAAACGAATTTTGTGTCCATGTAAAAATCTATTAACTCTGAATCAAATGCCGCCCATCTATGCAATTAAAAAAATTTAAATGTCTCTTATTAGATAAGGCATATTTTCGTCTGATAAGGTACTTCTTCTTCAATGATTTCGAGGATATTTTAGTTTTGGTCCAAATAATTGCATTTCTTATGACTTTTCGTAAAATATGTTAATGCTATATAAAAGAGGAACTGATAAGCATTCCATCGAGCTCTTAGTCGAAGAAGTCGGTCGAAGGATGCAAGAGTTATTAGCAAAAAGCTAATCGCTGGTCAACAAGTTTCCGTCCTACTGCCGATTCTTTTCGCAAAGTACTTTTCTATAATTCCAGTATTTAATGGGAAAAAATTAAACGAATTTTTTGTCCATGTAAAAAACTATTAACTCTGAATAAAATGTCGACCATTTATGCAATTAAAAAAATTTAAATGTCTCTTATTGTATAAGGCATATTTTCGTTTGATAAGGTACTTCTTCTTCAATGATTTCGAGGATATTTTAGTTTTGATCAATAAAATTTTATTTCTTACGACCTTTCGTAAAATATGTTAATGCCATCTGAAAGAGGAACAGCTTTCCGTCGAGCTCTTAGTCGAAGAAGTCGGTCGAAGGATGCAAGAGTTATTAGCAAAAAACTAATCGGTAGTCAACACGTTTCCGTCCTACTATCGATTCTTTTCGCAAAGTACTTTTCAATAATTCTAGTATTTAATGGAAAAAAATTAAACAAATTTTTTGTCCATGTAAAAAACTATTAACTCTGAATAAAATGCCGACCATTAATGCAATTAAAAAAATGTAAATGTCTCTTATTAGATAAGGCATATTATCGTCTGATAAGGTACTTCGTCTTCAATGATTTCGAGGATATTTTAGTTTTGGTCCAAATAATTGCATTTCTTATGACTTTTCGTAAAATATGTTAATGCTATATAAAAGAGGAACTGATAAGCATTCCATCGAGCTCTTAGTCGAAGAAGTCGGTCGAAGGATGCAAGAGTTATTAGCAAAAAGCTAATCGCTGGTCAACAAGTTTCCGTCCTACTGCCGATTCTTTTCGCAAAGTACTTTTCTATAATTCTAATATTTAATGAGAAAAAATTAAACGAATTTTGTGTCCATGTAAAAATCTATTAACTCTGAATCAAATGCCGCCCATCTATGCAATTAAAAAAATTTAAATGTCTCTTATTAGATAAGGCATATTTTCGTCTGATAAGGTACTTCTTCTTCAATGATTTCGAGGATATTTTAGTTATTATCAAAAAAATTTCTTATGACTTTTCGTAAAATATGTTAATGCCATCTAAAAGAGGAACAGATAGGCTTTCCATCGAGCTCTTAGTCGAAGAAGTCGGTCGAAGGATGCAAGTGTTATAAGCAAAAAGCTAATCGGTGGTCAACACGTTTCCGTCCTACTGCCGATTCTTTTCGCGAAGTACTTTTCTATAATTCCAGTATTTAATGGGAAAAAATTAAACGAATTTTTTGTCCATGTAAAAAACTATGAATTCTGAATAAAATGCCGCCCATTTATGCAATTAAAAAAATGTAAATGTCTCTTATTAGATAAGGCATATTATCGTCTAATAAGGTACTTCTTCTTCAATGATTTCGAGGATATTTTAGTTTTGATCAAAAAAATTGTATTTCTTACGACTTTTCGTAAAAAATTTTAATGCCGTCTGAAAGAGGAACAGATAAGCTTTATGTCGAGCTTTTAGTCGAAGAAGTCGGTCGACGGATGCAAGAGTTGTTAGCAAAAAACTAATCGGTGGTCAACACGTTTCCGTGCTACTACCGATTCTTTTCCCAAAGTACTTTTCTATAATTGTAGTATTTAATTGGAAAAAATTAAACGAATTTTTTGTCCATGTAAAAAACTATGAATTCTGAATAAAATGCCGCCCATTTATGCAATTAAAAAAATGTTAATGTCTCATATTAGATAAGGCATATTTTCGTCTGATAAGGTTCTTCTTCTTCAATGATTTCGAGGATATTTTAGTTATGATCAAAAAAATTTCTTATGACTTTTCGTAAAATATGTTAATGCCATCTAAAAAAGGAACAGAGAAGCTTTCCATCGAGCTCTTAGTCGAAGAAATCGGTCGAAGGATGCAAGAGTTATTAGCAAAAAACTAATCGGTGGTCAACACGTTTCCGTCCTAATACCGATTCTTTTCGCAAAGTACTTTTCTATAATTCTAGTATTTAATGGGAAAAAATTAAACGAATTTTTTGTCCATGTAAAAAACTATTAACTCTGAATAAAATGCCGACCATTTATGCAATTAAAAAAATTTAAATGTCTCTTATTAGATAAGGCATATTTTCGTCTGATAAGGTACTTCTTCTTCAATGATTTCGAGGATATTTTAGTTATGATCAAAAAAATTTTATTTCTTATGACTTTTCGTAAAATATGTTAATGCCATATAAAAGAGGAATAGATAAGCTTTCCATCGAGCTCTTAGTCGAAGAAGTCGGTCGAAGGATGCAAGAGTTATTAGCAAAAAACTAATCGGTGGTCAAGACGTTTCCGTCGTACTGCCGATTCTTTTCGCAAAGTACTTTTCAATAATTCTAGTATTTAATGGAAAAAAATTAAACAAATTTTTTGTCCATGTAAAAAACTATTAACTCTGAATAAAATGCCGACCATTTATGCAATTAAAAAAAATTTAAATGTTTTTTTTATTAGATAAGGCATATTTTCGTCTGATAAGGTACTTCTTCTTCAATGATTTCGAGGATATTTTACTTTTGATGAAAACAAATTTTATTTCTTACGACTCTTCGTAAAATATTTTAATGTCATCTGAAAGAGGAACAGATAAGCTTTCCATCGAGCTCTTAGTCGAAGAAGTCGGTCGAAGGATGCAAGAGTTATTAGCAAAAAACTAATCGCTGGTCAACAAGTTTCCGTCCTACTGCCGATTCTTTTCGCAAAGTACTTTTCTATAATTCTAATATTTAATGAGAAAAAATTAAACGAATTTTGTGTCCATGTAAAAATCTATTAACTCTGAATCAAATGCCGCCCATCTATGCAATTAAAAAAATTTAAATGTCTCTTATTAGATAAGGCATATTTTCGTCTGATAAGGTACTTCTTCTTCAATGATTTCGAGGATATTTTAGTTTTGGTCCAAATAATTGCATTTCTTATGACTTTTCGTAAAATATGTTAATGCTATATAAAAGAGGAACTGATAAGCATTCCATCGAGCTCTTAGTCGAAGAAGTCGGTCGAAGGATGCAAGAGTTATTAGCAAAAAGCTAATCGCTGGTCAACAAGTTTCCGTCCTACTGCCGATTCTTTTCGCAAAGTACTTTTCTATAATTCCAGTATTTAATGGGAAAAAATTAAACGAATTTTTTGTCCATGTAAAAAACTATTAACTCTGAATAAAATGTCGACCATTTATGCAATTAAAAAAATTTAAATGTCTCTTATTGTATAAGGCATATTTTCGTTTGATAAGGTACTTCTTCTTCAATGATTTCGAGGATATTTTAGTTTTGATCAATAAAATTTTATTTCTTACGACCTTTCGTAAAATATGTTAATGCCATCTGAAAGAGGAACAGCTTTCCGTCGAGCTCTTAGTCGAAGAAGTCGGTCGAAGGATGCAAGAGTTATTAGCAAAAAACTAATCGGTAGTCAACACGTTTCCGTCCTACTATCGATTCTTTTCGCAAAGTACTTTTCAATAATTCTAGTATTTAATGGAAAAAAATTAAACAAATTTTTTGTCCATGTAAAAAACTATTAACTCTGAATAAAATGCCGACCATTAATGCAATTAAAAAAATGTAAATGTCTCTTATTAGATAAGGCATATTATCGTCTGATAAGGTACTTCGTCTTCAATGATTTCGAGGATATTTTAGTTTTGGTCCAAATAATTGCATTTCTTATGACTTTTCGTAAAATATGTTAATGCTATATAAAAGAGGAACTGATAAGCATTCCATCGAGCTCTTAGTCGAAGAAGTCGGTCGAAGGATGCAAGAGTTATTAGCAAAAAGCTAATCGCTGGTCAACAAGTTTCCGTCCTACTGCCGATTCTTTTCGCAAAGTACTTTTCTATAATTCTAATATTTAATGAGAAAAAATTAAACGAATTTTGTGTCCATGTAAAAATCTATTAACTCTGAATCAAATGCCGCCCATCTATGCAATTAAAAAAATTTAAATGTCTCTTATTAGATAAGGCATATTTTCGTCTGATAAGGTACTTCTTCTTCAATGATTTCGAGGATATTTTAGTTATGATCAAAAAAATTTCTTATGACTTTTCGTAAAATATGTTAATGCCATCTAAAAGAGGAACAGATAGGCTTTCCATCGAGCTCTAAGTCGAAGAAGTCGGTCGAAGGATGCAAGTGTTATAAGCAAAAAGCTAATCGGTGGTCAACACGTTTCCGTCCTACTGCCGATTCTTTTCGCGAAGTACTTTTCTATAATTCCAGTATTTAATGGGAAAAAATTAAACGAATTTTTTGTCCATGTAAAAAACTATGAATTCTGAATAAAATGCCGCCCATTTATGCAATTAAAAAAATGTAAATGTCTCTTATTAGATAAGGCATATTATCGTCTAATAAGGTACTTCTTCTTCAATGATTTCGAGGATATTTTAGTTTTGATCAAAAAAATTGTATTTCTTACGACTTTTCGTAAAAAATTTTAATGCCGTCTGAAAGAGGAACAGATAAGCTTTCCGTCGAGCTTTTAGTCGAAGAAGTCGGTCGACGGATGCAAGAGTTGTTAGCAAAAAACTAATCGGTGGTCAACACGTTTCCGTGCTACTACCGATTCTTTTCCCAAAGTACTTTTCTATAATTGTAGTATTTAATTGGAAAAAATTAAACGAATTTTTTGTCCATGTAAAAAACTATGAATTCTGAATAAAATGCCGCCCATTTATGCAATTAAAAAAATGTTAATGTCTCATATTAGATAAGGCATATTTTCGTCTGATAAGGTTCTTCTTCTTCAATGATTTCGAGGATATTTTAGTTATGATCAAAAAAAATTTCTTATGACTTTTCGTAAAATATGTTAATGCCATCTTTAAGAGGAACAGCTTTCCATCGAGCTCTTAGTCGAAGAAATCGGTCGAAGGATGCAAGAGTTATTAGCAAAAAACTAATCGGTGGTCAACACGTTTCCGTCCTAATACCGATTCTTTTCGCAAAGTACTTTTCTATAATTCTAGTATTTAATGGGAAAAAATTAAACGAATTTTTTGTCCATGTAAAAAACTATTAACTCTGAATAAAATGCCGACCATTTATGCAATTAAAAAAATTTAAATGTCTCTTATTAGATAAGGCATATTTTCGTCTGATAAGGTACTTCTTCTTCAATGATTTCGAGGATATTTTAGTTATGATCAAAAAAATTTTATTTCTTATGACTTTTCGTAAAATATGTTAATGCCATATAAAAGAGGAATAGATAAGCTTTCCATCGAGCTCTTAGTCGAAGAAGTCGGTCGAAGGATGCAAGAGTTATTAGCAAAAAACTAATCGGTGGTCAAGACGTTTCCGTCGTACTGCCGATTCTTTTCGCAAAGTACTTTTCTATAATTCTAGTATTTAATGGAAAAAAATTAAACAAATTTTTTGTCCATGTAGAAAACAATTAATTCTGAATAAAATGCCGACCATTTATGCAATTAAAAAAATTTAAATGTCTCTTATTAGATAAGGCATATTTTCGTCTGATAAGGTACTTCTTCTTCAATGATTTCGAGGATATTTTAGTTTCGGTCCAAATAATTGCATTTCTTATGACTTTTCGTAAAATATGTTAATGCCACCTGAAAGAGGAACAGATAAGCTTTCTATCGAGCTCTTAGTCGAAGAAGTCGGTCGAAGGATGCAAGAGTTATTAGCAAAAAACTAATCGGTGGTCAACACGCTTCCGTCCTACTGCCGATTCTTTTCGCAAAGTACTTTTCTATAATTCTAGTATTTAATGGAAAAAAATTAAACGAATTTTTTGTCCATGTGAAAAACTATTAATTTCGAATAAAATGCCGCCCATTTATGCAATTAAAAAAATTTAAAAATCTCATATTAGATAAGGCATATTATCGTCTGATAAGGTACTTATTCTTCAATGATTTCGAGGATATTTTAGTTTTGGTCCAAATAATTGCATTTCTTATGACTTTTCGTAAAATATGTTAATGCTATATAAAAGAGGAACTGATAAGCTTTCCATCGAGCTCTTAGTCCAAGAAGTCGGTCGAAGGATGCAAGAGTTATTAGCAAAAAGCTAATCGCTGGTCAACACGTTTCCGTCCTACTGCCGATTCTTTTCGCAAAGTACTTTTCTATAATTCTAGTATTTAATGAGAAAAAATTAAACGAATTTTTTGTCCATGTAAAAATCTATTAACTCTGAATCAAATGCCGCCCATTTATGCAATTAAAAAAATTTAATTGTTTTTTTTATTAGATAAGGCATATTTTCGTCTGATAAGGTACTTCTTCTTCAATGATTTCGAGGATATTTTAGTTTTGATGAAAACAAATTTATTTCATACGACTCTTCGTAAAATATGTTAATGCCATCTAAAAAAGGAACAGAAAAGCTTTCCATCGAGCTCTTAGTCGAAGAAGTCGGTCGAAGGATGCAAGAGTTATTAGCAAAAAACTAATCGGTGGTCAACACGTTTCCGTCCTACTGCCGATTCTTTTCGCAAAGTACTTTTCTATAATTCCAGCATTTAATGGAAAAAAATTAAACGAATTTTTTGTCCATGTAAAAAACTATTAATTCTGAATAAAATGCCGCCCATTTATGCAATTAAAAAAATTTAAATGTCTCTTATTAGATAAGGCATATTTTCGTCTGATAAGGTACTTCTTCTTCAATGATTTCGAGGATATTTTAGTTATGATCAAAAAAATTTCTTATGACTTTTCGTAAAATATGTTAATGCTATATAAAAGAGGAACTGATAAGCTTTCCATCGAGCTCTTAGTCGAAGATGTCGGTCGAAGGATGCAAGTGTTATAAGCAAAAAGCTAATCGGTGGTCAACACGTTTCCGTCCTACTGCCGATTCTTTTCGCAAAGTACTTTTATATAATTCCAGTATTTAATGGGAAAAAATTAAACAAATTTTTTGTCCATGTAAAAAACTATGAATTCTGAATAAAATGCCGCCCATTTATGCAATTAAAAAAATTTAAATGTCTCTTATTAGATATGGCATATTATCGTCTGATAAGGTACTTCTTCTTCAATGATTTCGAGGATATTTTACTTTTGATGAAAACAAATTTTATTTCTTACGACTTTTCGTAAACTATGTAAATGACATCTGAAAGATGTCATATTTTCGTCTGATAAGGTACTTTTTCTTCAATGATTTCGAGGATATTTTAGTTTTGATCAAAAAAATTGTATTTCTTACGACTTTTCGTAAAAAATTTTAATGCCGTCTGAAAGAGGAACAGATAAGCTTTCCGTCGAGCTTTTAGTCGAAGAAGTCGGTCGACGGATGCAAGAGTTGTTAGCAAAAAACTAATCGGTGGTCAACACGTTTCCGTGCTACTGCCGATTCTTTTCGCAAAGTACTTTTCTATAATTGTAGTATTTAATTGGAAAAAATTAAACGAATTTTTTGTCCATGTAAAAAACTATGAATTCTGAATAAAATGCCGCCCATTTATGCAATTAAAAGAATTTAAATGCCTCATATTAGATAAGGCATATTTTCGTCTGATAAGGTACTTCTTCTTCAATGATTTCGAGGATATTTTAGTTATGATCAAAAAAATTTCTTATGACTTTTCGTAAAATATGTTAATGCCATCTAAAAAAGGAACAGATAAGCTTTCCATCGAGCTCTTAGTCGAAGAAGTCGGTCGAAGGATGCAAGAGTTATTAGCAAAAAACTAATCGGTGGTCAACACGTTTCCGTCGTACTGCCGATTCTTTTCGCAAAGTACTTTTCTATAATTCTAGTATTTAATGGAATAAAATTAAACAAATTTTTTGTCTATGTAGAAAACAATTAATTCTGAATAAAATGCCGACCATTTATGCAATTAAAAAAATTTAAATGTCTCTTATTAGATAAGGCATATTTTCGTCTGATAAGGTACTTCTTCTTCAATGATTTCGAGGATAATTTAGTTTTGGTCCAAATAATTGCATTTCTTATGACTTTTCGTAAAATATGTTAATGCTATATAAAAGAGAAACAGATAAGCTTTCCATCGAGCTCTTAGTCGAAGAAGTCGGTCGAAGGATGCAAGAGTTATTAGCAAAAAACTAATCGGTGGTCAACACGTTTCCGTCGTACTGCCGATTCTTTTCGCAAAGTACTTTTCTATAATTCTAGTATTTAATGGAATAAAATTAAACAAATTTTTTGTCTATGTAGAAAACAATTAATTCTGAATAAAATGCCGACCATTTATGCAATTAAAAAAATTTAAATGTCTCTTATTAGATAAGGCATATTTTCGTCTGATAAGGTACTTCTTCTTCAATGATTTCGAGGATAATTTAGTTTTGGTCCAAATAATTGCATTTCTTATGACTTTTCGTAAAATATGTTAATGCTATATAAAAGAGGAACTGATAAGCTTTCCATCGAGCTCTTAGTCGAAGAAGTCGGTCGAAGGATGCAAGAGTTATTGGCAAAAAACTAATCGGTGGTCAACATGTTTCCGTCCTACTGCCGATTCTTTTCGCAAAGTACTTTTCTATAATTCTAGTATTTAATGGGGAAAAATTAAACGAATTTTTTGTCCATGTAAAAAACTATGAATTCTGAATAAAATGCCGACCATTTATGCAATTAAAAAAATTTAAATGTCTCTTATTAGATAAGGCATATTTTCGTCTGATAACGTACTTCTTCTTCAATGATTTCGAGGATATTTTAGTTTTGGTCCAAATAATTGCATTTCTTATGACTTTTCGTAAAATATGTTAATGCCACCTGAAAGAGGAACAGATAAGCTTTACATCGAGCTCTTAGTCGAAGAAGTCGGTCGAAGGATGCAAGAGTTATTAGCAAAAAACTAATCGGTGGTCAACACGCTTCCGTCCTACTGCCGATTCTTTTCGCAAAGTACTTTTCTATAATTCTAGTATTTAATGGAAAAAAATTAAACGAATTTTTTGTCCATGTGAAAAACTATTAATTCCGAATAAAATGCCGCCCATTTATGCAATTAAAAAAATTTAATTGTTTTTTTTATTAGATAAGGCATATTTTCGTCTGATAAGGTACTTCTTCTTAATGATTTCGAGGATATTTTAGTTATGATCAAAAAAATTTCTTATGACTTTTCGTAAAATATGTTAATGCCATCTAAAAGAGGAACAGATAAGCTTCCATCGAGCTCTTAGTCGAAGAAGTCGGTCGAAGGATGCAAGAGTTATTAGCAAAAAGCTAATCGTTGGTCAACACGTTTCCGTCCAACTGCCGATTCTTTTCGCAAAGTACTTTTCTATAATTCTAGTATTTAATGGAAAAAAATTAAACAAATTTTTTGTCCATGTAGAAAACAATTAATTCTGAATAAAATGCCGACCATTTATGCAATTAAAAAAATTTAAATGTCTCTTATTAGATAAGGCATATTTTCGTCTGATAAGGTACTTCTCCTTCAATGATTTCGAGGATATTTTAGTTTTGATGAAAACAAATTTATTTCTTACGACTCTTCGTAAAATATTTTAATGTCATCTGAAAGAGGAACAGATAAGCTTTCCATCGAGCTCTTAGTCGAAGAAGTCGGTCGAAGGATGCAAGAGTTATTAGCAAAAAACTTATCGGTGGTCAACACGTTTCCGTCCTACTACCGATGCTTTTCGCAAAGTACTTTTCAATAATTCTAGTATTTAATGGGAAAAAATTAAACGAATTTTTCGTCCATGTAAAAAACTATTAATTCTGAATAAAATGCCGCCCATTTATGCAATTAAAAAAATTTAAATGTTTTTTTTATTAGATAAGGCATATTTTCGTCTGATAAGGTACTTCTTCTTCAATGATTTCGAGGATATTTTAGTTTTGATCAAAAAAATTGTATTTCTTATGACTTTTCATAAAATATGTTAATGCCATCTGAAAGAAGAACAGATAAGCTTTCCATCGAGCTCTTAGACGAAGAAGTCGGTCGAAGGATGCAAGTGTTATTAGCAAAAACTAATCGGTGGTCAACACGTTTCCGTCCTACTACCGATTCTTTTCGCAAAGTACTTTTCTATAATTCTAGTATTTAATGGAAAAAAATTAAACGAATTTTTTGTCCATGTAAAAAACTATTAATTCTGAATAAAATGCCGCCCATTTATGCAATTAGAAAAATTTAAATGTTTCTTATTAGATAAGGCATATTTTCGTCTGATAAGGTACTTCTTCTTCAATGATTTCGAGGATATTTTAGTTATGATCAAAAAAATTTCTTATGACTTTTCGTAAAATATGTTAATGCCATCTAAAAGAGGAACAGATAAGCTTTCCATCGAGCTCTTAGTCGAAGAAATCGGTCGAAGGATGCAAGAGTTATTAGCAAAAAACTAATCGGTGGTCAACACGTTTCCGTCTTAATACCGATTCTTTTCGCAAAGTACTTTTCTATAATTCTAGTATTTAATGGGAAAAAATTAAACGAATTTTTTGTCCATGTAAAAAACTATTAACTCTGAATAAAATGCCGACCATTTATGCAATTAAAAAAATTTAAATGTCTCTTATTAGACAAGGCATATTTTCGTCTGATAAGGTACTTCTTCTTCAATGATTTCGAGGATATTTTAGTTTTGATGAAACCAAATTTATTTCTTACGAATCTTCGTAAAATATTTTAATGTCATCTGAAAGAGGAACAGATAAGCTTTCCATCGAGCTCTTAGTCGAACAAGTCGGTCGAAGGATGCAAGAGTTATTAGCAAAAAACTTATCGGTGGTCAACACGTTTCCGTCCTACTACCGATTCTTTTCGCAAAGTATTTTTCAATAATTCTAGTATTTAATGGGAAAAAATTAAACGAATTTTTTGTCCATGTAAAAAACTATTAATTCTGAATAAAATGCCGCCCATTTATGCAATTATAAAATTTAAATGTTTTTTTTATTGGATAAGGCATATTTTCGTCTGATAAGGTACTTCTTCTTCAATGATTTCGAGGATATTTTAGTTTTGATCAAAAAAATTTTATTTCTTATGACTTTTCATAAAATATGTAAATGCCATCTGAAAGAAGAACAGATAAGCTTTCCATCGAGCTCTTAGACGAAGAAGTCGGTCGAATGATGCAAGTGTTATTAGCAAAAAACTAATCGGTGGTCAACACGTTTCCGTCCTACTACCGATTCTTTTCACAAAGTACTTTTCAATAATTCTAGTATTTAATGGGAATAAATTAAACGAATTTTTTGTCTATGTAAAAACTATTAATTCTGAATAAAATGCCGCCCATTTATGCAATTAAAAAAATTTAAATGTTTCTTATTAGAAGAAGTACCTTATCAGACCAAAATATGCCTTATTTTCGTCTGATAAGGTACTTCTTCTTCAATGATTTCGAGGATATTTTAGTTTTGATCAAAAAAATTTTATTTCTTATGACTTTTCGTAAAATATGTTAATGCCATCTTAAAGAGGAACAGATAAGCTTTCTATCGAGCTCTTAGTCGAAGAAGTCGGTCGAAGGATGCAAGAGTTATTAGCAAAAAGCTAATCGGTGGTCAACATGTTTCCGTCCTACTGCCGATTCTTTTTGCAAAGAACATTTCTATAATTTTAGTATTTAATGGGAAAAAATTAAACAAATATTTTGTCCATGTAAAAAACTATTAATTCTGAATAAAATGCCGCCCATTAATGCAATTAAAAAAATGTAAATGTCTCTTATTAGACAAGACATATTATCGTCTGATAAGGTACTTCTTCTTCAATGATTTCGAGGATATTTTAGTTTTGGTCCAAATAGTTGCATTTCCTATGACTTTTCGTAAAATATGTTAATGCCATCTGAAAGAAGAACAGATAAGCTTTCCATCGAGCTCTTAGACGAAGAAGTCGGTCGAAGGATGCAAGTGTTATTAGCAAAAAACTAATCGGTGGTCAACACGTTTCCGTCCTACTACCGATTCTTTTCGCAAAGTACTTTTCAATAATTCTAGTATTCAATGGGAAAAAATTAAACGAATTTTTTGTCCATGTAAAAAACTATTAATTCTGAATAAAATGCCGCCCATTTATGCAATTAAAAAAAATTAAATGTTTCTTATTAGATAAGGCATATTTTCGTCTGATAAGGTACTTCTTCTTCAGTGATTTCGAGGATATTTTAGTTTTGATCAAAAAAATTTTATTTCTTATGACTTTTCGTAAAATATGTTAATGCCATCTGAAAGAGGAACAGATAAGCTTTTAATCGAGCTCTTAGTCGAAGAAGTCGGTCGAAGGATGCAAGAGTTATTAGCAAAAAGCTAATCGGTGGTCAACACGTTTCCGTCCTACTGCCGATTCTTTTTGCAAAGAACATTTCTATAATTTTAGTATTTAATGGGAAAAAATTAAACAAATTTTTTGTCCATGTAAAAAACTATTAATTCTGATTAAAATGCCGCCCATTTATGCAATTAAAAAAATTTAAATGTCTCTTATTAGACAAGACATATTATCGTCTGATAAGGTACTTCTTCTTCAATGATTTCGAGTATATTTTAGTTTTGGTCCAAATAATTGCATTTCTTACGACTTTTCGTAAAATATGTTAATGCCATATAAAAGAAGAACTGATAAGCTTTCCATCGAGCTCTTAGTCGAAGAAGTCGGTCGAAGGATGCAAGAGTTATTAACAAAAAACTAATCGGTGGTCAACACGTTTCCGTCCTACTGCCGATTCTTTTCGCAAAGTACTTTTCTATAATTCTAGTATTTAATGGGAAAAAATTAAACGAATTTTTTGTCCATGTAAAAAACTATTAATTCTGAATAAAATGCCGCCCATTTATGCAATTAAAAAAATGTAAATGTTTCTTATTGGATAAGGCATATTTTCGTCTGATAAGGTACTTCTTCTTCAATGATTTCGAGGATATTTTAGTTATGATCAAAAAAATTTTATTTCTTATGACTTTTCATAAAATATGTTAATGCCATCTGAAAGAGGAACAGATAAGCTTTCCATCGAGCTCTTAGTCGAAGAAGTCGGTCGAAGGATGCAAGAGTTATTAGCAAAAAACTAATCGGTGGTCAACACGTTTCCGTCCTACTACCGATTCTTTTCGCAAAGTACTTTTCAATAATTCTAGTATTTAATGGGAAAAAATTAAACGAATTTTTTGTCCATGTAAAAAACTATTAATTCTGAATAAAATGCCGCCCATTTATGCAATTAAAAAAATTTAAATGTTTCTTATTAGATAAGGCATATTTTCGTCTGATAAGGTACTTCTTCTTCAATGATTTCGAGGATATTTTAGTTTTGATCAAAAAAATTTTATTTCTTATGACTTTTCGTAAAATATGTTAATGCCATCTTAAAGAGGAACAGATAAGCTTTCCATCGAGCTCTTAGTCGAAGAAGTCGGTCGAAGGATGCAAGAGTTATTAGCAAAAAGCTAATCGGTGGTCAACACTTTTCCGTCCTACTGCCGATTCTTTTTGCAAAGAACATTTCTATAATTTTAGTATTTAATGGGAAAAAATTAAACAAATTTTTTGTCCATGTAAAAAACTATTAATTCTGAATAAAATGCCGCCCATTTATGCAATTAAAAAAATGTAAATGTCTCTTATTAGACAAGACATATTTTCGTCTGATAAGGTACTTCTTCTTCAATGATTTCGAGGATATTTTAGTTTTGGTCCAAATAGTTGCATTTCCTTTGACTTTTCGTAAAATATGTTAATGCCATCTGAAAGAAGAACAGATAAGCTTTCCATCGAGCTCTTAGACGAAGAAGTCGGTCGAAGGATGCAAGTGTTATTAGCAAAAAACTAATCGGTGGTCAATACGTTTCCGTCCTACTACCGATTCTTTTCGCAAAGTACTTTTCAATAATTCTAGTATTTAATGGGAAAAAATTAAACGAATTTTTTGTCCATGTAAAAAACTATTAATTCTGAATAAAATGCCGCCCATTTATGCAATTAAAAAAATTTAAATGTTTCTTATTAGACAAGACATATTATCGTCTGATAAGGTACTTCTTCTTCAATGATTTCGAGGATATTTTAGTTTTGGTCCAAATAATTGCATTTCTTACGACTTTTCGTAAAATATGTTAATGCCATATAAAAGAAGAACTGATAAGCTTTCCATCGAGCTCTTAGTCGAAGAAGTCGGTCGAAGGATGCAAGAGTTATTAGCAAAAAACTAATCGGTGGTCAACACGTTTCCGTCCTACTACCGATTCTTTTCGCAAAGTACTTTTCAATAATTCTAGTATTTAATGGGAAAAAATTAAACGAATTTTTTGTCCATGTAAAAAACTATTAATTCTGAATAAAATGCCGCCCATTTATGCAATTAAAAAAATGTAAATGTTTCTTATTGGATAAGGCATATTTTCGTCTGATAAGGTACTTCTTCTTCAATGATTTCGAGGATATTTTAGTTTTGATCAAAAAAATTTTATTTCTTATGACTTTTCATAAAATATGTTAATGCCATCTTATAGAGGAACAGATAAGCTTTCCATCGAGCTCTTAGTCGAAGAAGTCGGTCGAAGGATGCAAGAGTTATTAGCAAAAAGCTAATCGGTGGTCAACACGTTTCCGTCCTACTGCCGATTCTTTTTGCAAAGAACATTTCTATAATTTTAGTATTTAATGGGAAAAAATTAAACAAATTTTTTGTCCATGTAAAAAACTATTAATTCTGAATAAAATGCCGCCCATTAATGCAATTAAAAAAATGTAAATGTCTCTTATTGGACAAGACATATTATCGTCTGATGAGGTACTTCTTCTTCAATGATTTCGAGGATATTTTAGTTTTGGTCCAAATAATTGCATTTCTTACGACTTTTCGTAAAATATGTTAATGCCATATAAAAGAAGAACTGATAAGCTTTCCATCGAGCTCTTAGTCGAAGAAGTCGGTCGAAGGATGCAAGAGTTATTAGCAAAAAGCTAATCGTTGGTCAACACGTTTCCGTCCTACTGCCGATTGTTTTCGCAAAGTACTTTTCTATAATTCTAGTATTTAATGAGAAAAAATTAAACGAATTTTTTGTCCATGTAAAAATCTATTAACTCTGAATCAAATGCCGCCCATTAATGCAATTAAAAAAATGTAAATGTCTCTTATTAGACAAGACGTATTATCGTCTGATAAGGTACTTCTTCTTCAATGATTTCGAGGATATTTTAGTTTTGGTCCAAATAATTGCATTTCTTACGACTTTTCGTAAAATATGTTAATGCCATATAAAAGAAGAACTGATAAGCTTTCCATCGAGCTCTTAGTCGAAGAAGTCGGTCGAAGGATGCAAGAGTTATTAGCAAAAAGCTAATCGGTGGTCAACACGTTTCCGTCCTACTGCCGATTCTTTTCGCAAAGTACTTTTCTATAATTCTAGCATTTAATGGAAAAATTTTAAACGAATTTTTTGTCCATGTAAAAAACTATTAATTCTGAATAAAATAACGCCCATTCATGCAATTAAAAAAATTTAAATGTCTCTTATTAGATAAGGCATATTTTCGTCTGATAAGGTACTTCTTCTTCAATGATTTCGAGGATATTTTAGTTATGATCAAAAAAATTTCTTATGACTTTTCGTAAAATATGTTAATGCCATCTAAAAGAGGAACAGATAAGCTTTCCATCGAGCTCTTAGTCGAAGAAATCGGTCGAAGGATGCAAGAGTTATTAGCAAAAAACTAATCGGTGGTCAACACGTTTCCGTCTTAATACCGATTCTTTTCGCAAAGTACTTTTCTATAATTCTAGTATTTAATGGGAAAAAATCAAACGAATTTGTTGTCCATGTAAAAAACTATTATCTCTGAATAAAATGCCGACCATTTATGCAATTAAAAAAATTTAAATGTCTCTTATTAGATAAGGCATATTTTCGTCTGATAAGGTACTTCTTCTTCAATGATTTCGAGGATATTTTAGTTTTGATGAAAACAAATTTATTTCTTACGAATCTTCGTAAAATATTTTAATGTCATCTGAAAGAGGAACAGATAAGCTTTCCATCGAGCTCTTAGTCGAACAAGTCGGTCGAAGGATGCAAGAGTTATTAGCAAAAAACTTATCGGTGGTCAACACGTTTCCGTCCTACTACCGATTCTTTTCGCAAAGTATTTTTCAATAATTCTAGTATTTAATGGGAAAAAATTAAACGAAT
Source organism: Phortica okadai (assembly GCA_034638295.1). NCBI lineage: Eukaryota > Metazoa > Arthropoda > Insecta > Diptera > Drosophilidae > Phortica > Phortica okadai. The sequence continues at coordinate 23,008,140 of CM067850.1, read as the reverse complement.
TTTTTGTCCATGTAAAAAACTATTAATTCTGAATAAAATGCCGCCCATTTATGCAATTATACAATTTAGATGGTTTTTTTATTAGATAAGGCATATTTTCGTCTGATAAGGTACTTCTTCTTCAATGATTTCGAGGATATTTTAGTTTTGATCAAAAAAATTGTATTTCTTATGACTTTTCGTAAAATATGTTAATGCCATCTTAAAGAGGAACAGATAAGCTATCTATCGAGCTCTTAGTCGAAGAAGTCGGTCGAAGGATGCAAGAGTTATTAGCAAAAAGCTAATCGGTGGTCAACACGTTTCCGTCCTACTACCGATTCTTTTCACAAAGTACTTTTCAATAATTCTAGTATTTAATGGGAATAAATTAAACGAATTTTTTGTCCATGTAAAAAACTATTAATTCTGAATAAAATGCCGCCCATTTATGCAATTAAAAAAATTTAAATGTCTCATATTAGATAAGGCATATTTTCGTCTGATAAGGTACTTCTTCTTCAATGTTTTCGAGGATATTTTAGTTTTGATCAAAAAAATTTTATTTCTTATGACTTTTCGTAAAATATGTTAATGCCATCTTAAAGAGGAACAGATCAGCTATCTATCGAGCTCTTAGTCGAAGAAGTCGGTCGAAGGATGCAAGAGTTATTAGCAAAAAACTAATCGGTGGTCAACACGTTTCCGTCCTACTGCCGATTCTTTTCGCAAAGTACTTTTCTATAATTCTAGTATTTAATGGAAAAAAATTAAACGAATTTTTTGTCCATGTAAAAAACTATTAATTCTGAATAAAATGCCGCCCATTTATGCAATTAAAAAAATTTAAATGTCTCATATTAGATAAGGCATATTTTCGTCTGATAAGGTATTTCTTCTTCAATGATTTCGAGGATATTTTAGTTATGATCAAAACAATTTTATTTCTTATGACTTTTCGTAATTCTGAATAAAATGCCGCCCATTCATGCAATTAAAAAAATGTAAATGTCTCTTATTAGACAAGACATATTATCGTCTGATAAGGTACTTCTTCTTCAATGATTTCGAGGATATTTTAGTTTTGGTCCAAATAATTGCATTTCTTACGACTTTTCGTAAAATATGTTAATGCCATATAAAAGAAGAACTGATAAGCTTTCCATCGAGCTCTTAGTCGAAGAAGTCGGTCGAAGGATGCAAGAGTTATTAGCAAAAAACTAATCGTTGGTCAACACGTTTCCGTCCTACTGCCGATTGTTTTCGCAAAGTACTTTTTTTTAAATTTCTAGTATTTAATGGGAAAAAATTAAACGAATTTTTTGTACAATCGGTGGTCAACACTAATCGGTGGTCAACACGTTTCCGTCCTACTGCCGATTGTTTTCGCAAAGTACTTTTCTATAATTCTAGTATTTAATGAGAAAAAATTAAACGAATTTTTTGTCCATGTAAAAATCTATTAACTCTGAATCAAATGCCGCCCATTTATGCAATTAAAAAAATTTAATTGTTTTTTTTATTAGATAAGGCATATTTTCGTCTGATAAGGTACTTCTTCTTCAATGATTTCGAGGATATTTTAGTTTTGATCAAAAAAATTTTATTTCTTATGACTTTTCATAAAATATGTTAATGCCATCTGAAAGAAGAACAGATAAGCTTTCCATCGAGCTCTTAGTCGAAGAAGTCGGTCGAAGGATGCAAGAGTTATTAGCAAAAAACTAATCGGTGGTCAACACGTTTCCGTCCTACTACCGATTCTTTTCGCAAAGTATTTTTCAATACTTCTAGTATTTAATGGGAAAAAATTAAACGAATTTTTTGTCCATGTAAAAAACTATTAATTCTGAATAAAATGCCGCCCATTTATGCAATTAAAAAAATTTAAATGTTTCTTATTAGGCATATTTTCGTCTGATAAGGTACTTCTTCTTCAATGATTTCGAGGATATTTTAGTTTTGATCAAAAAAATTGTATTTCTTATGACTTTTCGTAAAATATGTTAATGCCATCTGAAAGAGGAACAGATAAGCTTTCCATCGAGTTCTTAGTCGAAGAAGTCGCTCTAAGGATGCAAGAGTTATTAGCAAAAAGCTAATCGGTGGTCAACACGTTTCCGTTCTACTGCCGATTCTTTTTGCAAAGAACATTTCTATAATTTTAGTATTTAATGGGAAAAAATTAAACAAATTTTTTGTCCATGTAAAAAACTATTAATTCTGAATAAAATGCCGCCCATTTATGCAATTAAAAAAATTTAAATGTCTCTTATTAGACAAGACATATTATCGTCTGATAAGGTACTTCTTCTTCAATGATTTCGAGGATATTTTAGTTTTGGTCCAAATAATTGCATTTCTTACGACTTTTCGTAAAATATGTTAATGCCATATAAAAGAAGAACTGATAAGCTTTCCATCGAGCTCTTAGTCGAAGAAGTCGGTCGAAGGATGCAAGAGTTATTAGCAAAAAGCTAATCGCTGGTCAACACGTTTCCGTCCTACTGCCGATTCTTTTCGCAAAGTACTTTTCTATAATTCTAGTATTTAATGGGAAAAAATTAAACGAATTTTTTGTCCATGTAAAAAACTATTAATTCTGAATAACATGCCGCCAATTTATGCAATTAAAAAAAATGTAAATGTTTCTTATTAGATAAGGCATATTTTCTTCTGATAAGGTACTTCTTCTTCAATGATTTCGAGGATATTTTAGTTATGATCAAAAAAATTTTATTTCTTATGACTTTTCATAAAATATGTTAATGCCATCTGAAAGAGAGACAGATAAGCTTTCCATCGAGCTCTTAGTCGAAGAAGTCGGTCGAAGGATGCAAGAGTTATTAGCAAAAAACTAATCGGTGGTCAACACGTTTCCGTCCTACTGCCGATTCTTTTCGCAAAGTACTTTTCTATAATTCTAGTATTTAATGGAAAAAAATTAAACGAATTTTTTGTCCATGTAAAAAACTATTAATTCTGAATAAAATGCCGCCCATTTATGCAATTAAAAAAATTTAAATGTCTCATATTAGATAAGGCATATTTTCGTCTGATAAGGTACTTCTTCTTCAATGATTTCGAGGATATTTTAGTTATGATCAAAAAAATTTTATTTCTTATGACTTTTCGTAAAATATGTTAATGCCATCAAAAAAAAGAACAGATAAGCTTACCATCGAGCTCTTAGTCGAAGAAATCGGTCGAAGGATGCAAGATTTATTAGCAAAAAACTAATCGGTAGTCAACAACTTTCCGTCCTACTACCGATTCTTTTCGCAAAGTACTTTTCTATATTTCTAGTATTTAATGGAAAAAAATTAATCGAATTTTTTGTCCATGTAAAAAACTATTAATTCTGAATAATATGCCACCCATTTATGCAATTAAAAAAATTTAAATGTATCATATTAGATGGTCGGCGAAAACTCCTCTGACTGAACCCTCCCCGAGGGTGCCTGCTGGGCAATGGATACTGCATTGTCTCGGGCAACCGAGGGATGCTAGCATCTCTTGCCTGTCCGCAGGACCTTGCAGTGTCTAGCAAAGGTGACGGACCCAAGTCTCTCAGACCTAGTCTGAGGGGCTTGGGCCCGAAGCCATGGTCAGAGGTACTTGGCAGCAAGTAGAAACTGCATCACCCAATGATGTGAAGAAAGAGCAAAGGAGCAACTCGGGCTGGGATGACAGCCCAAACGTCGGTGGGAGGTGTGACCGCTACCACCGGCGGGCAAGGGGAGGAGCAATCCCCTCTGCGTGTCGCCAGTGGTCACAGTGACGGAACGCGCGCGAGTGCGCTCCGTCGCCAGGAGGGTACAGAGCTGGAACCAACTGCCACAGAGTCGGAGTTTGTGTTCACAGGCCCATCGATGCCGGCAGCCGAGCTAGCGCTTGCGCTAGCGGAGCCGCCGCTAAACGATGAGTCATCGAGCACAGATGAAGGTGAAGTGACGGTTGTCCAGGGACAACCCAAAAAGATCATAGCAGACGATGATCTCAAACGCAAACTGCGCAAAAAGCATGAGTACAACGTGCGACTGTATATGAGACTTGCTGGCTCGACTGGCAACACTCAGACCGCCGCACAAAGTACGAGTGCGCAGTGCCGAGGGAAACCTGTCGCAGCCACACCCCCCGTAAAGGAGGGAACGGCTAGCAAGAGTACCGCACCGGCAAATAAGAGACAAAGGTCTGATGACTGGGCGAAGGCTTCGGAGAGCAAGCGGAAACGTCCAGGGGAATTTCTGGCAAGCTTAAGCTCGAAGCCGGAGCTGCAGGTGGCCATTATCGATAGGAGGGACCCGGAAGGGAAACTTACTACCGAGAACTGGCTCATCCTTGAAGAGTCAATCAACCGGGCGATAGCAGATGCCATCACTCGGCCACAAAATCCCTTCGTGGCAGAGTTTGACGGTATCAACTGGTACAAGGGTGTCAAGGTTGTGGCATGTGCCAATGAGGAGTCCCTGCGGCTCCTCAAGGACACATTGCTGAAACTAGACGCCCCATGGCCAGGTGCTAAGATTGATGTCGTCCCCGTGGACCAAATTCCGGCTCGAACGATCATTAAGGTCTGGATCCCACCTCCAATTATGGAGGATCGAACCACCCTCTTATTGATCAAGAGCCAGAACGCGGACTGCGACACCGGGGACTGGACAATAAAGAGAGGGCTGGCCCGCGACAAGGGAAACGGCAAGGACCTCTGGATCAGTATTGGTCCGGAGTCCAGACGCCAACTCCTGAGCAGGCAAGGCCGTCTGAAGATGGGAATGGGATGCCTTCGGGCAATCATTCCTGGAGGCTCCGGGCGCGAAGATGATAGGTCAACCGGAGAAACTTAAGGTGGTGCAGATTAATCTGCATCATTCAAGGGTCCCCTCGATCGACCTACTACGGTGGATGGACAGGGAGAGGGTATACGTGGCTCTTATCCAGGAGCCCTGGATCGTGAGTGAAACGGTTTACGGTTAAGGTGCCCGCGGCTACAATCTCCTTGTCCCTACAACTGTAGGTAAGTCCAGAACCTGTATCGTGGTAAGAACCGGACTTAATGTTCTTTTCTCTTCCCGTTACAGCAACAACGACCTGACGGTAGTGTTATGCGAGCAAAGGAACGGTCCCAAACTATACCTGGCCTCGGCATATCTACCGTATGAAGAGAGGGATCCACCGTCAGAGAGCGTCCGAGCCCTTATCCGGCATGCGCAGGAAGAGGGCACTGACTTAATCCTGGGGTGTGATGTCAATGCTCACCACACTATGTGGGGAAGCAAGGATATTAACGTGAGAGGAGAATCGCTGTGTGAATTCATGTCGTGCACAAATCTTAATGTGTGTAACCGGGGTGACCACCCCACATTCCGCAATAAGAACCGTGCTGAGGTTATTGACATAACCCTAGCGACCAACAGTGACTCTCTCTCTGTTGTAGACTGGCACGTATCCACGGAATGTTCCTTCTCGGACCATTACAGGATAGTGTTCGAAGTAGAATGGTTCAGAGAGGCCAAACGCCCCTTCAGGAACCCAAAACGAACTGACTGGGTCAAGTTCTCTCAACTTGTCAAGGAGTTACTCCCAAACCACCCGGTGGGTAGGTTGGACAACCCGGACAAACTGGAGAAATCGACCAGGACCGTCACGGAAGCTCTATGTAAGGCCTTCATCAAATCCTGTCCTATCAGCCATCCTCCAAAGTCAAACCGCAACAGATGGTGGACACCGGAGCTCGGAAGGATACGGAAGGAAACGAGAAGACTCTACAACAGAGCGAAAGACAGAAACTGCCAGGTGGACTGGGACGCCTACCACCTCAGTTTCAAAGTCTTCAAGAAAGAATGTAGGAAGGCCAAAAGAGATTCTTGGGCCGCTTTCTGCGAGGATCTGACCAGCACCACAGAAGCGTCCAGACTTCGAAGGTTGCTAGCGAAAGATCCAGCCACACCAGGCTTGCTTTGCGATCTGGATGGCAAATTCGCTAAAGACAGCCAGGAATCTCTACAACTCCTCATGAACACACACTTTCCGGGATGCTTGGAAGCTGATGATGAATCTGGGTTCAGCATCAGCGAAGAGCCGGAACAGGCAGTGGACCCAGAGGGTGAGGCCGTAGTAAGGGAAATCCTTACCAAAGAGAAGATAATCTGGGCTATCAAGTCGTTCCATCCCAACAAATCAGCTGGACCGGATGACATCAGACCGGCCATGATGCAAGCGGTGAGTGAGCACCTGTCGCACTGTCTACTGGAAATCTTCAGGGGATGTCTCCTCACAGGATACATCCCAAAGTACTGGAGAGAAGTGAGGGTGGCTTTCATTCCCAAAGCAGGAAAGATCAACCATTGCTCACCAAAAGATTATAGGCCCATTAGTCTTTCATCGTTTTTATTGAAAACATTGGAGAGACTCCTGGACCTGCACCTCAGAAGTAAGCTGACACCTCACACTTTTAGTGGATCTCAACACGCCTATCTTAAGGGTAGATCAGTTGAGACCGCTTTGCACGAGGTAGTTAGCACAATTGAAAAAACATTGCGGAGAAAGGAGTTTACGTTGGCGGCTTTTCTGGATATAGAAGGTGCCTTCAACAATGTCAGGATCGAGTCTATTACGACTGCACTTGTCAAAATTGGCTCACACCCGACAATCACTCGATGGCTTAAGAACATGCTCTGCCACAGAGTGATAAACGCCCAACTCTGCACCTCGACAATTCGGAGGAAGATGGTCAGGGGAACTCCGCAAGGGGGTGTCATATCTCCCTTGTTGTGGAACCTTGTCCTTAATGATCTTCTCCTAAAACTGGAAAATAGGGGATGTAGAGTGACGGCCTATGCAGACGACCTGGTGCTTATGGTAACAGGCAGATTCCTGCCTACAATCAGTGAGCTCCTAAACGGCGCATTGAGCCTAACTCTTCGATGGGCAGAGCAGAACGGTCTGGGGGCCAACCCACAAAAGTCTGAGCTGGTTTTGTTCACGCGGAAATACAAGATCCCAAGCTTCAAACTCCCGACACTGGGCGGAACGGAGCTTGTGCTTTCAAAGGAGGCCAAGTACCTTGGAGTGATCCTCGACTCTAAACTCTCCTGGAGGAGGAACTCGGAGGAGAGGATGAAAAAGGCACTACAGGCCTTTTTTGTATGCAAAAAGACTTTCGGTAAAGGATGGGGACTGCAACCGTATATCATTCATTGGTTTTACAAAGCAGTCGTCAGACCTATACTTACTTATGGAGCGATGGTTTGGTGGGAGGCGGGTCACACAAACTCCCATCTAAACAACCTTCGTAAGGTACAAGGACTCGCTTGCCTGGGAGTAACAGGATGCATTCGTTCTACCCCCCAGGCAGCGCTTGATGTGATGTTGAATCTGGAACCAATTGGAGTCTCCCTCAAGCACGTGGCAGCAAGAAGTGCAGTCAGGCTGCTAGCCCAGGGACTTCTTATGCCTTGTGTTGCGAGCCACAGTACCATCCTACGCTCAGTAGGAACCTCTGTGGCAGATGAGAACGACTACTGGGTTTCAGATCTCAAATGGGAAGACGAATTTACTGTCGAATTTCCTAATAGAGGTCTGCGTACCGGGCCACATGGGTGTGCCTGGTAACGAGGCGGCTGACGAGTGCGCTAGATCCGGTTCGGCGTTAGCAACAAGTCCCGTGGTGAAAGATATTAAAAGGCCAATCCAGTACGTCCTATCGGAACTTGACAGTTCCATGAGGACTGTGGCTGCCGAACACTGGACAGCAGTACTGGGCTGCGAGGTGTCCAAAGCATTATGGCCAAGATACAATTCGAAGCGCACTTCCGAGCTCCTACACTTAACAAAGAACAGGATAAGGATGTTGACAGGAGTCTTAACGGGACACTGCTACATTGGGCGTATGGCCCAACGGTACGGCGTATCGCAGCAAGACTACTGTCGTAGCTGCGAAAACGAAGAAGAGATTGAGAGTGTCCAACACCTTCTCTGCGACTGCCCTGCACTTCTGAGGAGGAGAACCCAATTTTTGGGAAGACCCTTCTTTGACGAACTGGGCAGTCTAGCGAACGCGCACCTGGAGGACCTGGCACTCTTCCTGGATTCCACTGGGTGGTTCCGCGGGCTGCCGAAGCCCAATGGGACTGGCCATTAGAACCAGGAAAAACGGTATGACCCTTCTCCCATCCATTATCCACACCAACCCTACCCAATCCCATCTATACCTCCAGTATTTAAATCAGGCAACACAATGGACCTAATGGTCACTGGGTGCTCTCGACTTTTGTTGAGCTGCCTGTTCAACCTAACCTAACCATCATATTAGATAAGGCATATTTTCGTCTGATAAGGTACTTCTTCTTCAATTATATCGAGGATATTTTAGTTATGATCAAAAAAATTTTATTTCTTATGACTTTTCGTAAAACATGTTAATGCCATCTGAAAGAGGAACAGATAAGCTTTCCGTCGAGCTCTTAGTCGAAGAAGTCGGTCGAAGGATGCAAGAGTTATTAGCAAAAAACTAATCGGTAGTCAACACGTTTCCGTCCTACTACCGAATCTTTTCGCAAAGTACTTTTCTATAATTCTAGTATTTAATGGGAAAAAATTAAACGAATTTTTTTGTCCATGTAAAAAACTATTAATTTTGAATAAAATGCCGCCCATTTATGCAATTAAAATAATTTTAATGTCTCTTATTAGATAAGGCATATTATCGTCTAATAAGGTACTTCTTCTACAATGATTTCGAAGATATTTTAGTTTTGATCCAAAAAATTTTATTTCTTATGACTTTTCGTAAAATCTAAAAACTAATGGGTGGTCAACACGATTCCGTCCCACTGCCGATTCTTTTCGCAGAGAACTTTTCTATAATTCTAGTATTTAATGGAAAAAAAATTAACCGAATTTTTTGTCTATGTAAAATACTATTAAATCTGAATAAAATGCCGCCCGATTATGCAATTAAAAAAATTTATATGTCTCTTATTAGATAAGGCATATTTTCGTCTGATAAGGTACTTCTTCTTCAATGATTTCGAGGATATTTTAGTTTTGATCAAAAAAATTTTATTTCTTACGACTTTTTGTATAATATGTGAATGCCATCTGAGAGATGGCATATTTTCGTCTGATAAGGTACTTCTTTTTCAATGATTTCGATGATATTTTAGTTTTGATCAAAAAAATTTTATTTCTTATGACTTTACGTAAAATATGTTAATGCCATCTGAAAGAGGAACAGATAAGCTTTCCATCGAGTTCTTAGTCGAAGAAGTCGGTCGAAGGATGCAAGAGTTATTAGCAAAAAACTAATCGGTGGTCAACACGTTTCCATCCTACTGACGATTCTTTTCGCAAAGTACTTTTCTATAATTCTAGTATTTAATGGAAAAAAATTCAGCGAATGTAAAAAACTATTAATTCTGATTAAAATGCCGCCCATAATCCAATAAAAAAATTTAAATGTGTCTTATTAGATAAGGCATATTTTCGTCTGATCTTCTTCTTCAAAGATTTCGAGGATATTTTAGTTTTGATCAAAAAAATTTTATTTCTTATGACTTTACGTTAAATATGTTAGTGCCATCTGAAAGAAGATCAGATAAGCTTACCGTCGATCTCTTAGTCGAAGAAGTTGGTCGAAGGATGCAAGAGTTATTAGCAAAAAACTAATCGTTTGTCAACACGTTTCCGTCCTACTGCCGATTCTTTTCTCAAAGTACTTTTCAATAGTTCTAGTATTTAATGGAAAAAAATTAAACGAATTTTTTGTCCATGTAAAAAACTATTAATTCTGAATTAAATGCCGCCCATTTATGCAATTAAAAAAAATTTAAATGTCTCTTGTTAGATAAGGCATATTTCGTCTGATAAGGTACTTCTTCTTCAATGAATCCGAGGATATTTTAGTTTTGATCAAAAAAATTTTATTTCTTATGACTTTTTGTAAAATATGTTAATGCCATCTGAAAGATGGCATATTTTCATCTGATAAGGAACTTCTTCTTCAATGATTCCAAGGATATTTTAGTTTTGATCAAAAAAATTTTATTTCTTATGACTTTTCGTAAAATATGTTAATGCCATCTGAAAGAGGAACAGATAAGCTTTCCATCGAGCTCTTAGTCGAAAGAGTCGGTCGAAGGATGCAAGAGTTATTAGCAGAAAACTAAGCGGTGGTCAACACGTTTCCGTCCTACTGCCGATTCTTTTCGCAAAGTACTTTTCTATAATTCTAGTATTTAATGGAAAAATATTAAACGAATTTTTTGTCTATATAAAAAACTATTAATTCTGAATAAAACGCCGCCCATTTATGCAATTAAAAAAATTTAAATGTCTCATATTAGATAAGGCATATTTTCGTCTGATAAGGTACTTCTTCTTCAATGATTTCAAGGATATTTTAGTTATGATAAAAAAATTTTATTTCTTATGACTTTTCGTAAAATATGTTAATGCCGTCTGAAAGAGGAACAGATAAGCTTTCCTTCGAGCTCTTAGTCGAAAAAGTCGTTCGAAGGATGCAAGAGTTATTAGCAAAAAACTTGTCGGTGGTCAACACGTTTCCGTCCTACTACCGATTCTTTTCGCAAAGTACTTTTCAATAATTCTAGTATTTAATGGAAAAAAATTAAACAAATTTTTTGTCCATGTAAAAAACTATTAACTCTGAATAAAATGCCGACCATTTATGCAATTAAAAAAATTTAAATGTCTCCTATTAGATAAGGCATATTTTCGTCTGATAAGGTACTTCTTCTTCAATGATTTCGAGGATATTTTAGTTTTGATGAAAACAAATTTATTTCTTACGACTCTTCGTAAAATATTTTAATGTCATCTGAAAGAGGAACAGATAAGCTTTCCATCGAGCTCTTAGTCGAAGAAGTCGGTCGAAGGATGCAAGAGTTATTAACAAAAAACTTATCGGTGGTCAACACGTTTCCGTCCTACTACCGATTCTTTTCGCAAAGTACTTTTCAATAATTCTAGTATTTAATGGGAAAAAATTAAACAAATTTTTTGTCCATGTAAAAAACTATTAATTCTGAATAAAATTCCGCCAATTTATGCAATTAAAAAAATTTAAATGTTTTTTTTATTAGATAAGGAATATTTTCGTCTGATAAGGTACTTCTTCTTCAATGATTTCGAGGATATTTTAGTTTTGATCAAAAAAATTTTATTTCTTACGACTTTTTGTATAATATGTGAATGCCATCTGAAAGATGGCATATTTTCGTCTGATAAGGTACTTCTTTTTCAATGATTTCGATGATATTTTAGTTTTGATCAAAAAAATTTTATTTCTTATGACTTTACGTAAAATATGTTAATGCCATCTGAAAGAGGAACAGATAAGCTTTCCATCGAGTTCTTAGTCGAAGAAGTCGGTCGAAGGATGCAAGAGTTATTAGCAAAAAACTAATCGGTGGTCAACACGTTTCCATCCTACTGACGATTCTTTTCGCAAAGTACTTTTCTATAATTCTAGTATTTAATGGAAAAAAATTCAACGAATGTAAAAAACTATTAATTCTGATTAAAATGCCGCCCATTGATCCAATAAAAAAATTTAAATGTGTCTTATTAGATAAGGCATATTTTCGTCTGATAAGATACTTCTTCTTCAAAGATTTCGAGGATATTTTAGTTTTGATCAAAAAAATTTTATTTCTTATGACTTTACGTAAAATATGTTAGTGCCATCTGAAAGAGGATCAGATAAGCTTACCGTCGAGCTCTTAGTCGAAGAAGTTGGTCGAAGGATGCAAGAGTTATTAGCAAAAAACTAATCGGTTGTCAACACGTTTCCGTCCTACTGCCGATTCTTTTCGCAAAGTACTTTTGAATAATTCTAGTATTTAATGAGAAAAAATTAAACGAGTTTTTTGTCCATGTAAAAAACTATTAATTCTGAATAAAATTCCGCCCATTTATGCAATTAAAAAAATTTAAATGTTTTTTTTATTAGATAAGGAATATTTTCGTCTGATAAGGTACTTCTTCTTCAATGATTTCGAGGATATTTTAGTTTTGATCAAAAAAATTTTATTTCTTACGACTTTTCGTAAAATATGTTAATGCCATCTGAAAGAAGAACACATAAACTTTCCATCGAGCTCTTAGTCGAAGAAGTCGGTCGAAGGATGCAAGAGTTATTAGCAACAAGCTAATCGGTGGTCAACACGTCCGTCCTACTGCCGATTCTTTTTGCAAAGAACATTTCTATAATTTTAGTATTTAATGGGAAAAAATTAAACAAATTTTTTGTCCATGTAAAAAACTATTAATTCTGAATAAAATGCCGCCCATTAATGAAATTAAAAAAATGTAAATGTCTCTTATTAGACAAGACATATTATCGTCTGATAAGGTACTTCTTCTTCAATGATTTCGAGGATATTTTAGTTTTGGTGCAAATATTTGCATTTCTTACGACTTTTCGTAAAATATGTTAATGCCATCTTAAAGAGGAACAGATAAGCTTTCTATCGAGCTCTTAGTCGAAGAAGTCGGTCGAAGGATGCAAGAGTTATTAGCAAAAAGCTAATCGGTGGTCAACACGTTTCCGTCCTACTACCGATTCTTTTCGCAAAGTACTTTTCTATAATTCTAGTATTTAATGGAAAAAAATTAAACGAATTTTTTGTCCATGTAAAAAACTATTAATTCTGAATAAAATGCCGCCCATTTATGCAATTAAAAAAATTTAAATGTTTCTTATTAGATAAGGCATATTTTCGTCTGATAAGGTACTTCTTCTTCAATGATTTCGAGGATATTTTAGTTTTGATCAAAAAAATTTTATTTCTTATCACTTTTCGTAAAATCTGTTAATGCCATCTGAAAGAGGAACAGATAAGCTTTCCATCGAGCTCTTAGTCGAAGAAGTCGGTCGAAGGATGCAAGAGTTATTAGCAACAAGCTAATCGGTGGTCAACACGTTTCCGTCCTACTGCCGATTCTTTTTGCAAAGAACATTTCTATAATTTTAGTATTTAATGGGAAAAAATTAAACAAATTTTTTGTCCATGTAAAAAACTATTAATTCTGAATAAAATGCCGCCCATTAATGAAATTAAAAAAATGTAAATGTCTCTTATTAGACAAGACATATTATCGTCTGATAAGGTACTTCTTCTTCAATGATTTTGAGGATATTTTAGTTTTGGTCCAAATATTTGCATTTCTTACGACTTTTCGTAAAATATGTTAATGCCATCTGAAAGAGGAACAGATAAGCTTTCCATCGAGCTCTTAGTCGAAGAAATCGGTCGAAGGATGCAAGAGTTATTAGCAAAAAACTAATCGGAGGTCAACACGTTTCGGTCCTAATACCGATTCTTTTCGCAAAGTACTTTTCAATAATTGTAGTAACTAATGGGAAAAAATTAAACACATTTTTTGTACATGTAAAAAACTATTTATTCTGAATAAAATGCCGCCCATTTATGCAATTAAAAAAATTTAAATGCCTCTTATTAGATAAGGCATATTTTCGTCTGATAAGGTACTTCTTTTTCAATGATTTCGAGGATATTTTAGTTATGATCAAAAAAGTTTTATTTCTTATGACTTTTCGTAAGATATGTTAATGCCATCTGAAAGAGGAACAGATAAGCTTTCCGTCGAGCTTTTAGTAGAAGAAGTCGGTCGAAGGATGCAAGAGTTATTAGCAAAAAACTAATCGGTAGTCAACACGTTTCCGTCCTACTACCGATTCTTTTCGCAAAGTACTTTTCTATAATTCTAGTATTTAATGGAAAAAAATTAAACGAATTTTTTGTCCATGTAAAAAACTATTAATTCTGAATAAAATTCCACCCATTTATGCAATTAAAAAAATTTAAATGTCTCATATTAGACAAGGTATATTTTCGTCTGATAAGGTACTTCTTCTTCAAGGATTTCGAGGATATTTTAGTTTTGATGAAAACAAATTAATTTCTTACGACTCTTCGTAAAATATTTCAATGCCATCTGAAAGAGGAACAGATAAGCTTTCCATCGAGCTCTTAGTCGAAGAAATCGGTCGAAGGATGCAAGAGTTATTAGTAAAAAACTAATCGGTGGTCAACACGTTTCGGTCCTAATACCGATTCTTTTCGCAAATACTTTTCAATAATTGTAGTATTTAATGGGAAAAAATTATAGGAATTTTTTGTCCATGTAAAAAACTATTAATTCTGAATAAAATGCCGCCCATTTATGCAATTAAAAAAATTTAAATGTCTCATATTAGATAAGGTATATTTTCGTCTGATAAGGTACTTCTTCTTCAAGGATTTCGAGGATATTTTAATTTTGATGAAAACAAATTAATTTCTTTCGACTCTTCGTAAAATATTTCAATGCCATCTGAAAGAGGAACAGATAAGCTTTCCATCGAGCTCTTAGTCGAAGAAATCGGTCGAAGGATGCAAGAGTTATTACCAAAAAACTAATCGGTGGTCAACACGTTTTGGTCCTAATACCGATACTTTTCGCAAAGTACTTTTCAATAATTGTAGTATTTAATGGGAAAAAATTAAACGAATTTTTTGTCCATGTAAAAAACTGTTAATTCTGAATAAAATGCCGCCCATTTATGCAATTAAAAAAATTTTAATGTCTCATATTAGATAAGGCATATTTTCGTCTGATAAGGTACTTCTTTTTCAATGATTTCGAGGATATTTTAGTTATGATCAAAAAAATTTTATTTCTTATGACTTTTCGTAAAATATGTTAATGCCATCTGAAAGAGGAACAGATAAGCTTTCCGTCGAGCTCTTAGTCGAAGAAGTCGGTCGAAGGATGCAAGAGTTATTAGCAAAAAACTAATCGATAGTCAACACGTTTCCGTCCTACTACCGATTCTTTTCGCAAAGAACTTTTCTATAATTCTAGTATTTAATGGGAAAAAATTAAACGAATTTTTTGTCCATGTAAAAAACTATTAATTCTGAATAAAATGCCACCCATTTATGCAATTAAAAAAATTTAAATGTCTCATATTAGATAAGGTATATTTTCGTCTGATAAGGTACTTCTTCTTCAAGGATTTCGAGGATATTTTAGTTTTGATGAAAATAAATTAATTTCTTACGACTCTTCGTAAAATATTTTAATGCCATCTGAAAGAGGAACAGATATGCTTTCCATCGAGCTCTTAGTCGAAGAAGTCGGTCGAAGGATGCAAGAGTTATTAGCAAAAAAATTTATCGGTGGTCAACACGTTTCCGTCCTACTACCGATTCTTTTCGCAAAGTACTTTTCTATATTTCTAGTATTTAATGGGAAAAAATTAAGCGAATTTTTTGTCCATGTCAAAAACTATTAATTCTGAATAAAATGACGCCCATTTATGAAATTAAAAAAAAATAAATATTTCTTATTAGATAAGGCATATTTTCGTCTGATAAGGTACTTCTTCTTCAATGATTTCGAGGATATTTTAGTTTTGATCAAAAAAATTTTATTTCTTATGACTTTTCGTAAAATATGTTAATGCCATCTGAAAAAGGAACAGATAAGCTTTCCATCGAGCTCTTAGTCGAAGAAGTCGGTCGAAGGATGCAAGAGTTATTAACAAAGAACTAATAGGTGATCAATACGTTTCCGTCCTACTGCCGATTCTTTTCGCAAAGTATTTTTCTATAATTCTAGTATTTAATGGGAAAAATTAAACGAATTTTTTGTGCATGTAAAAAACTATTAATTCTGAATAAAATGCCGCCCATTTATGCAATTAAAAAAATTTAAATGTCTCTTATTAGATAAGGCATATTTTCGTCTGATAAGGTACTTCTTCTTCAATGATT
The DNA here is from genome assembly GCA_034638295.1 of Phortica okadai. Taxonomy (NCBI): domain Eukaryota; kingdom Metazoa; phylum Arthropoda; class Insecta; order Diptera; family Drosophilidae; genus Phortica; species Phortica okadai. Next base: position 22,992,355 of record CM067850.1, on the reverse strand, counting down.
TCGAGGATATTTTGGTTTTGATCAAAAAAATTTTATTTCTTATGACTTTTCGTGAAATATGTTAATGCTATCTAAAAGAGGAACAGATAAGCTTTCCATCGAGCTCTTTGTCGAAGAATTCGGTCGAAGGATGCAAGAGTTATTAGCAAAAAACTTGTCGGAGGTCAACACGTTTCCGTCCTACTGCCGATTCTTTTCGCAAAGTATTTTTCTATAATTCTAGTATTTAATGGGAAAAAATTAAACGAATTTTTTGTCCATGTAAAAAACTATTAATTCTGAATAAAATGCCGCCCATTTATGCAATTAAGAAAATTTAAATGTTTCTTATTAGATAAGGCATATTTTCGTCTTATAAGGTACTTCTTTTTCAATCATTTCCAGGATATTTTAGCTTTGATCAAAAAAATTTTATTTCTTACGACTTTCTGTAAAAAATGTTAATGCCATCTGAAAGAGGAACAGATAAGCTTTCCATCGAGCTCTTAGTCGAAGAAGTCGGTCGAAGGATGCAAGCGTTATTAGCAAAAAGCTAATCGGTGGTCAACACGTTTCCGTCCTACTGCCGATTCTTTTTGCAAAGTACATTTCTATAAATCTAGTATTTAATGGGAAAAAATTAAACGAATTTTTTGTCCATGTAAAAAACTATGAATTCTGAATAAAATGCCGCCCATTTATGCAATTAAAAAAATTTAAATGTCTCTTGTTAGATAAGGCATATTATCGTCTGATAAGGTACTTCTTCTTCAATGATTTCGAGGATATTTTAGTTTTGATCAAAAAAATTTTATTTCTTATGACTTTTCGTAAGATATGTTAATGCCATCTGAAAGAGGAACAGATAAGCTTTCCATCGAGCTCATAGTCGAAGAAGTCGGTCGAAGGATGCAAGAGTTTTTAGCAAAAAGCTAATCGGTGGTCAACACGTTTGGGTCGTACTGCCGACTCTTTTCGCAAAGTACTTTTCTATAATTCTAGTATTTAATGGGAAAAAATTAAACGAATTTTTTGTCCATGTAAAAAACTATGAATTCTGACTAAAATGCCGCCCATTTATGCAATTAAAAAAATGTAAATGTCTCTTATTAGATAAGGCATATTTTCGTCTGATAAGGTACTTCTTCTTCAATGATTTCGAGGATATTTTAGTTTTGATCAAAAAAATTTTATTTCTTACGACTTTTCGTAAAATATGTTAATGCCATCTCAAAGATGGCATATTTTCGTCTGATAAGGTACTTCTTCTTCAATGATTTCGAGGATATTTTAGTTTTGATCAAAAAAAATTTATTTCTTATGACTTTTCGTGAAATGTGTTAATGCTATCTGAAAGAGGACCAGATAAGCTTTCCATCGAGCTCTTAGTCGAAGAATTCGGTCGAAGGATCCAAGAAATATTACCAAAAAACTAATCGGTGGTCAACACGTTTCCGTCCTACTGCCGACTCTTTTCGCAAAGTATTTTTCTATAATTCTAGTATTTAATGGGAAAAAATTAAGCGAATTTTTTGTCCATGTAAAAAACTATTAATTCTGAATAAAATGCCGCCCATTTATGCAATTAAAAAAATTTAAATGTCTCTTATTAGATAAGGCATATTTTCGTCTTATAAGGTACTTCTTTTTCAATGATTTCGAGAATATTTTAGTTTTGATCAAAAAAATTTTATCTCTTATGACTTTTTGTAAAATATGTTAATGCCATCTGAAAGAGGAACAGATAAGCTTTCCATCGAGCTCTTAGTCGAAGAAGTCGGTCGAAGGATGCAAGAGTTTTTAGCAAAAAGCTAATCGGTGGTCAACACGTTTCCGTCCTTCTGCTGATTCTTTTTGCAAAGTACATTTCTGTAATTCTAGTATTTAATGGGAAAAAATTAAACAAATTTTTTGTCGATGTAAAAAACTATGAATTCTGATTAAAATGCCGCCCATTTATGCAATTAAAAAAATGTAAATGTCTCTTATTAGATAAGGCATATTTTCGTCTGATAAGGTACTTCTTCTTCAATGATTCCGAGGATATTTTAGTTTTGATCAAAAAAATTTTATTTCTTACGACTTTTCGTAAAATATCTTTATGCCGTCTGAAAGAGGAACAGATAAGCTTTCCATCGAGCTCTCAGTCGAAGAAGTCGGTCGAAGGATGCAAGAGCTATTATCAAAAAACTAATCGGTGGTCAACACGTTTCCGTCCCACTGCCGATTCTTTTCGCAAAGTACTTTTCTATAAATTTGTTTTCTTACAACTTTTCGTAAAATATAGTAATGCCATCTGAAAGAGGAAAAGATAAGCTTTCCACCCGGCTCTTAGTCGAAGAAGTCAGTCGAAGGCTGCAAGAGTTATTAGTAAGAAGCTAATCGGTGGTCAACACGTTTCCGTCCTACTGCCGATTGTTTTCGCAAAGTACTTTTCTATAATTCTAGTATTTAATGGGAAAAAATTAAACGAATTTTTTGTCCATGTAACAAACTATTTATTCTGAATAAAATGCCACCCATTTATGCAATTAAAAAAATTTAAATGTCTCTTATTAGATATGGCATATTTTCGTCTGATAAGGTACTTATTTTTCAATGATTTCGAGGATATTTTAGTTTTGATCAAAAAAAATTTTATTTCTTACCACTTTTCGTAACATATGTTAATGCCATCTGAAAGAGGAACAGATAAGCTTTCCACCCGGCTCTAAGTCGAAAAAATCGGTCGAAGGATGCAAGAATTATTAGCCAAAACTAATCGGTGGTCAACACGTTTCCGTCCTACTGCCGATTCTTTTCTCAAAGTAATTTTCTATAATTCTAGTATTAAATGGGAAAAAATCAAACGAATTTTTTGTCCATGTAACAAACTATTTATTCTGAATAAAATGCTACCCATATATGCAATTAAAAAAATGTAAATGTCTCTTATTAGATAAGGCATATATCGTCTGATATGGTACTTCTTCTTCAATGATTTCGAGGATATTTTAGTTTTGGTCCAAATAATTGCATTTCTTATGACTTTTCGTAAAATATGTTAATGCCATATAAAAGAGGAACTAATAAGCTTTCCATCGAGATCTTAGTCGAAGAAGTCGGCCGAAGGATGCAAGAGTTATTAGCAAAAAGCTAATCGGTGGTCAACACGTTTCCGTCCTACTGCCGATTCTTTTCGCAAAGTACTTTTCTATAATTCTAGTATTTAATGGGAAAAAATTAAACGAATTTTTTGTCCATGTAAAAAAATATGAACTCTGAATAAAATGCGGTCCATTTATGCAATTAAAAAAATTTAAATGTCTCTTATTAGATAAGGCAGATTTTCGTCTGATAAGGTACTTCTTCTTCAATGATTTCAAGGATATTTTAGTTATGATCAAAAAAATTTTATTTCTTATGACTTTTCGTAAAATATGTTAATGCCATCTGAAAGAGGAACAGATAAGCTTTCCGTCGAGCTCTTAGTCGAAGAAGTCGGTCGAAGGATGCAAGAGTTTTTAGCAAAAAGCTAATTGGTGGTCAACACGTTTCCGTCCTACTACCGATTCTTTTTGCAAAGTACATTTCAATAATTCTAGTATTTAGTGGGAAAAAATTAAACGAATTTTTTGTCCATGTAAAAAACTATTAACTCTGAATAAAATGCCGTCCATTTATGCAATTAAAAAAATTTAAATGTCTCTTATTAGATAAGGCATATTTTCGTCTGATAAGGTACTTCTTCTTATATGATTTCAAGGATATTTTAGTTATGATCAAAAAAATTTTATTTCTTATGACTTTTCGTAAAATATGTTAATGCCATCTGAAAGAGGAACAGATAAGCTTTCCGTCGAGCTCTTAGTCGAAGAAGTCGGTCGAAGGATGCAGGAGTTATAAGCAAGAAACTAATCGGTAGTCCACACGTTTCCGTCCTACTACCGATTCTTTTCGCAAAGCAGGGACCGTAATCATTATAAGTTATATTGCAATAAATTGCATGTCAATGATTATGTTATGATTTTTAACGTTTTATTTATTATTAATGATTATTTTTAAAGAATTTAATAAAAATTACACCATAATCATCATTTTTGAGCAAAAAAAATAAAACTCAAAAATAATAATTATTTATGATTTTTATTTTTTTTTGCTCAAAATAAAACTCAGTTGTAAATATTGAATTGTATTTTTTCTATTACTTATTATTATTTAATATTATAAATAACAATTTCGGCAATGACTCATCAACGAGGCTTATCTGTTAGCATTAGTTTGAGCACCGAAATTGATCGTTGAAACTCACAACTGAGTTTTATTTTGAGCGAAAAAAATAAAAATCATAAATAATTATTATTTTTGAGTTTTATTTTTTTTGCTCAAAAATGATGATTATGGTTTAATTTTTAATAAATCGCTTAAAAGTAATCATTATCACTAAAGAAAAACATGTGAAATCATAAAATCAAAAATCATGGGGGAAACGGATAGTTCGTCCAAAAAGATTAATTTTGGTGTAGTTCATTTCATTTTAGGTCTATTCTAAGTGTGTGATTTTTTTACTTAAAAAAACAAAAATAATCATTATTTACGGTCCCTGTCGCAAAGTACTTTTCTATAATTCTAGTATTTAATGGAAAAAAATTAAACGAATTTTTTGTCCATGTAAAAAACTATTAACTCTGAATAAAATGCCGTCCATTTATGCAATTAAAAAAATTTAAATGTCTCTTATTAGATAAGGCATATTTTCGTCTGATATGGTACTTCTTCTTCAATGATTTCGAGGATATTTTAGCTTTGATCAAAAAAATTGTATTTCTTACGACTTTTCGTAAAATATGTTAATGCCATCTGAAAGATGGCATATTTTCGTCTGATAAGGTACTTCTTCTTCAATGATTCCGAGGATATTTTAGTTTTGATCAAAAAAATTTTATTTGTTTTGACTTTTCGTAAAATATGTTAATGCCATATAAAAGAGGAATAGATAAGCTTTCCATCGAGCTCTTAGTCGAAGAAGTCGGTCGAAGGATGCAAGAGTTATTAGCAAAAAGCTAATCGGTGGTCACACGTTTCCGTGCTTCTGCCGATTCTTTTCGCAAAGTACTTTTCTATAATTCTAGTATTTAATGGGAAAAAATTAAACGAATTTTTTGTCCATGTAAAAAACTATTAATTCTGAATAAAATGCCGCCCATTTATGCAATTAAAAAAATTTAAATGTCTCTTATTAGATAAGGCATATTTTCGTCTGATAAGGTACTTCTTCTTCAATGATTTCGAGGATATTTTAGCTTTGATCAAAAAAATTGTATTTCTTACGACTTTTCGTAAAATATGTTAATGCCATCTGAAAGATGGCATATTTTCGTCTGATAAGGTACTTCTTCTTCAATGATTCCGAGGATATTTTAGTTTTGATCAAAAAAATTTTATTTGTTTTGACTTTTCGTAAAATATGTTAATGCCATATAAAAGAGGATCAGATAAGCTTTCCATCGAGCTCTTAGTCGAAAAAGTCGGTCGAAGGATGCAAGAGTTATTAGCAAAAAGCTAATAGGTGGTCAACACGTTTCCGTCCTACTGCCGATTCTTTTCGCAAAGTACTTTTCTATACTTCTAGTATATAATGGGAAAAAATTAAACGAATTTTTTGTCCATGTAAAAAACTATTAATTCTGAATAAAATGCCGCCAATTTATGCAATTAAAAAAATTTAAATGTTTCTTATTAGATAAGGCATATTTTCGTCTTATAAGGTACTTCTTTTTCAATGATTTCGAGAATATTTTCCTTTTGATCAAAAAAATTTTATTTCTTACGACTTTTCGTAAAATATGTTAATGCCATCTGAAAGATGGCATATTTTCGTCTGATAAGGTACTTCTTCTTCAATGATTCCGAGGATATTTTAGTTTTGATCAAAAAAATTTTATTTCTTATGACTTTTCGTAAAATATGTTAATGCCATCTGAATGAGGAACAGATAAGCTTTCCATCGAGCTCTTAGTCGAAGAATTCGGTCGAAGGATGCAAGAGTTTTTAGCAAAAAGCTAATTGGTGGTCAACACGTTTCCGTCCTACTGCTGATTCTTTTTGCAAAGTACATTTCAATAATTCTAGTATTTAATAGGAAAAAGTTAAACAAATTTTTTGTTTATGTAAAAAACTATGAATTCTGAATAAAATGACGCCCATTTATGCAATTAAAAAAATGTAAATGTCTCTTATTAGATAAGGCAAATTTTCGTCTGATAAGCTACTTCTTCTTCAATGATTTCGAGGATATTTTAATTTTGATCAAAAAAATTTTATTTCTTACGACTTTGCGTAAAATATGTTAATGCCATCTGAAAGATGGCATATTTTTGTCTGATAAGGTATTTCTTCTTCAATGATTCCGAGGATATTTTAGTTTTGATCAAAAAAATTTTATATCTTATGACTTTTCGTAAAATAAGTTAATGCCATATAAAAGAGGAACAGATAAGCTTTCCATCGAGCTCTTAGTCGAAAAAGTCGGTCGAAGGATGCAAGAGTTATTAGCAAAAAGCTAATAGGTGGTCACACGTTTCCGTCCTACTGCCGATTCTTTTCGCAAAGTACTTTTCTATAATTCTAGTATTTGATGGGAAAAAATTAAACGAATTTTTTGTCCATGTAAAAAACTGTTAATTCTGAATAAAATGCCGCCTATTTATGCAATTAAGAAAATTTAAATGTTTCTTATTAGATAAGGCATATTTTCGTCTGATAAGGTACTTCTCCTTCAATGATTTCGAGGATATTTTTGTTTTGATCAAAAAAATTTTATTTCTTACGACTTTTCGTAAAAAATGTTAATGCAGTCTGAAAGAGGAACAGATAAGCTTTCCGTCGAGCTCTTAGTCGAAGAAGTCGGTCGAAGGATGCAAGAGCTATTATCAAAAAACTAATCGGTGGTCAACACGTTTCCGTCCCACTTCCGATTCTCTTCGCAAAGTACTTTTCTATAAATTTTATTTCTTACCACTTTTCGTAAAATATGGTAATGCCATCTGAAAGAGGATCAGATAGGCTTTCCACCCGGCTCTTAGTCGAAGAAGTCAGTCGAAGGCTGCAAGAGTTTTTAGCAAAAAGCTAATCGGTGGTCAACACGTTTCCGTCCTACTGCCGATTCTTTTCGCAAAGTATTTTTCTATAATTCTAGTATTTGATGGGAAAAAATTAAACGAATTTTTTGTCCATGTAAAAAACTATTAATTCTGAATAAAATGCCGCCCATTTATACAATTAAAAAAATGTAAATGTCTCTTATTAGATAAGGCATATTATCGTCTGATAAGGTACTTCTTCTTCAATGATTTTGAGGATATTTTAGTTATGATCCAAAAAATTGCATTTCTATGACTTTTCGTAAAATATGTTAATGCCATATAAAAGAGGAACTGATAAGCTTTCCATCGAGCTCTTAGTCGAAGAAGTCGGTCGAAGGATGCAAGAGTTTTTAGCAAAAAGCTAATCGGTGGTCAACACGTTTCCGTCCTACTGCCGATTCTTTTCGCAAAGTATTTTTCTATAATTCTAGTATTTGATAGGAAAAAATTAAACGAATTTTTTGTCCATGTAAAAAACTATTAACTCTGAATAAAATGCCGCCCATTTATGCAATTAAAAAAATTTATATGTCTCTTATTAGATAAGGCCTATTTTCGTCTGATAAGGTACTTCTTCAATGATTGCGAGGATATTTTAGTTTTGATCAAAAAAATTTTATATCTTATGACTTTTCGTAATATAAGTTAATGCCATATAAAAGAGGAACAGATAAGCTTTCCATCGAGCTCTTAGTCGAAGAAGTCGGTCGAAGGATGCAAGAGTTATTAGCAAAAAGCTAATCGGTGGTAAACACGTTTCCGTCCTACTGCCGATTCTTTTCGCAAAGTACTTTTCTATAATTCTTGTATTTGATGGGAAAAAATTAAACGAATTTTTTGTCCATGGAAAAAACTATTAATTCTGAATAAAATGCCGCCCATTTATGCAATTAAAAAAATTTATATGTCTCTTATAAGATAAGGCATATTTTCGTCTGATAAGGTACTTCTTCAATGATTTCGAGGATATTTTAGTTTTGATCAAAAAAATTTTATATCTTATAACTTTTCGTAATATAAGTTAATGCCATATAAAAGAGGAACAGATAAGCTTTCCATCGAGCTCTTAGTCGAAGAAGTCGGTCGAAGGAGGCAAGAGTTATTAGCAAAAAGCTAATACTACTGCCGATTCTTTTCGCAAAGTACTTTTCTATAATTCTAGTATTTGATGGGAAAAAAATAAACGAATTTTTTGTCCATGTAAAAAACTATTAATTCTGAATAAAATGCCGCCCATTTATGCAATTAAAAAAATTTAAATGTTTTTTTTATTAGATAAGGCATATTTTCGTCTGATAAGGTACTTCTTCTTCAATGATTTCGAGGATATTTTAGTTTTGATAAAAAAAATTTTATTTCTTACCACTTTTCGTAAAAAATGTTAATGCCATCTGAAAGAGGAACAGAACAGCTTTCCATCCGGCTCTTAGTCGAAGAAATCGGTCGAAGGCTGCAAGAGTTATTAGTAAAAAGCTAATCGGTGGTCAACACGTTTCCGTCCTACTGCCGATTCTTTTCGCAAAGTACTTTTCTATAATTCTAGTATTTAATGGTAAAAAATTAAACGAATTTTTTGTCCATGTAAAAAACTATTAACTCTGAATAAAATGCCGACCATTTATGCAATTAAAAAAATTTAAATGTCTCATATTAGATAAGGCATATTTTCGTCTGATAAGGTACTTCTTCTTCAATGATTTCGAGGATATTTTAGTTATGATCAAAAAAATTTTATTTCTTACGACTCTTCGTAAAATATTTTAATGCCATCTGAAAGAGGAACAGATAAGCTTTCCATCGAGCTCTTAGTCGAAGAAGTCGGTCGAAGGATGCAAGAGTTATTAGCAAAAAACTTATCGGTGGTCAACACGTTTCCGTCCTATTACCGATTCTTTTCGCAAAGTACTTTTCAATAATTCTAGTATTTAATGGGAAAAAATTAAACGAATTTTTTGTCCATGGAAAAAACTATTAATTCTGAATAAAATGCCGCCCATTTATGCAATTAAAAAAATTTATATGTCTCTTATAAGATAAGGCATATTTTCGTCTGATAAGGTACTTCTTCAATGATTTCGAGGATATTTTAGTTTTGATGAAAAAAATTTTATTTCTTATGACTTTTCGTAAAATATGTTAATGCCATCTGAAAGAGGAACAGATAAACTTTCCATAGAGTTCTTAGTCGAAGAAGTCGGTCGAAGGATGCAAGAGTTATTAGCAAAAAGTTAATCGGTGGTCAACACGTTTCCGTCCTACTGCCTTTTGTTTTCGCAACGTACTTTTCTATAATTCTAGTATTTAATGGGGGAAAATTAAACGAATTTTTTGTCCATGTAAAAAACTATTAATTCTGAATAAAATGACCATTTATGCAATTAAAAAAATGTAAATGTCTCTTATTAGATAAGGCATATTATCGTCTGATAAGGTACTTCTTCTTCAATGATTTCGAGTATATTTTAAATTTGGTCCAAAAAATTGCATTTCTTATGACTTTTCGTAAAATATGTTAATGCCATATAAAAGAGGAACTGATCAGCTTTCCATCGAGCTCTTAGTCGAAGAAGTCGGTCGAAGGATGCAAGAGTTATTAGCAAAAAACTAATCGGTGGTCAACACGTTTCCGTCCTACTGCCGATTCTTTTCGCAAAGTACTTTTCTATAATTCTAGTATTTAATGGAAAAAAATTAAACGAATTTTTTGTCCATATAAAAAACTATTAATTCTGAATAAAACGCCGCCCATTTATGCAATTAAAAAAATTCAAATGTTTCTTATTAGATAAGGCATATTTTCGTCTGATAAGGACCTTTTTCTTCAATGATTTCGAGGATATTTTAGTTTTGATGAAAACAAATTTATTTCTTACGACTCTTCGTAAAATATTTTAATGCCATCTGAAAGAGGAACAGATAAGCTTTCCATCGAGCTCTTAGTCGAAGAAGTCGGTCGAAGGATGCAAGAGTTATTAGCAAAAAACTTATCGGTGGTCAACACGTTTCCGTCCTACTACCGATTCATTTCGCAAAGTACTTTTCTATAATTCTAGTATATAATGGGAAAAAATTAAACGAATTTTTTGTCCATGTAAAAAACTATTAATTCTGAATAAAATGCCACCCATTTATGCAATTAAAAAAATTTAAATGTCTCATATTAGATAAGGTATATTTTCGTCTGATAAGGTACTTCTTCTTCAATGATTTCGAGGATATTTTAGTTTTGATGAAAACAAATTAATTTCTTACGACTCTTCGTAAAATATTTTAATGTCATCTGAAAGAGGAACAGATAAGCTTTCCATCGAGCTCTTAGTCGAAGAAGTCGGTCGAAGGATGCAAGAGTTATTAGCAAAAAACTTATCGGTGGTCAACACGTTTCCGTCCTACTACCGATTCTTTTCGCAAAGTACTTTTCTATAATTCTAGTATATAATGGGAAAAAATTAAACGAATTTTTTGTCCATGTAAAAAACTATTAATTCTGAATAAAATGCCACCCATTTATGCAATTAAAAAAATTTAAATGTCTCATATTAGATAAGGTATATTTTCGTCTGATAAGGTACTTCTTCTTCAATGATTTCGAGGATATTTTAGTTTTGATGAAAACAAATTAATTTCTTACGACTCTTCGTAAAATATTTTAATGTCATCTGAAAGAGGAACAGATAAGCTTTCCATCGAGCTCTTAGTCGAAGAAGTCGGTCGAAGGATGCAAGAGTTATTAGCAAAAAACTTATCGGTGGTCAACACGTTTCCGTCCTACTACCGATTCTTTTCGCAAAGTACTTTTCAATAATTCTAGTATTTAATGGGAAAAAATTAAACGAACTTTTTGTCCATGTAAAAAACTATTAATTCTGAATAAAATGCCACCCATTTATGCAATTAAAAAAATTTAAATGTTTCTTATTAGATAAGGCATATTTTCGTATTATAAGGTACTTCTTTTTCAATGATTTCGAGGATATTTTAGTTTTGATAAAAAAATTTAATTTCTTACGACTTTTCGTAAAATATGTTAATGCCTTCTGAAAGATGGCATATTTTCGTCTGATAAGGAACTTCTTCTTCAATGATTCCGAGGATATTTTAGTTTTGATCGAAAAAATTTTATTTCTTATGACTTTTCGTAAAATATGTTAATGCCATATAAAAGAGGAATAGATAAGCTTTCCATCGAGCTCTTAGTCGAAGCAGTCGGTCGAAGGATGCAAGAGTTATTAGCAAAAAGCTAATCGGTGGTCAACACGATTCCGTCCTTCTGCCGATTCTTTTCGCAAAGTACTTTTCTATAATTCTAGTATTTAATGGGAAAAAATTAAACGAATTTTATGTCCATGTAAAAAACTATGAATTCTGAATAAAATGCCGCCCATTTATGCAATTAAAAAAATGTAAATGTCTCTTATTAGATAAGGCATATTTTCGTCTGATAAGGTACTTCTTCTTCAATGATTTCGAGGATATTTTAGTTTTGGTCCAAAAAATTGCATTTCTTATGACTTTTCGTAAAATATGTTAATGCCATATAAAAGAGGAACTGATAAGCTTTCCATCGAGCACTTAGTCGAAGAAGTCGGTCGAAAGATGCAAGAGTTATTAGAAAAAAGCTAATCGGTGGTCAACACGTTTCCGTCCCACTGCCGATTCTTTTCGCAAAGTACTTTTCAATAATTCTAGTATTTAATAGGAGAAAATTAAGCGAATTTTTTGTCTATGTAAAAAACTATTAATTCTGAATAAAATGCCGCCCATTTATGCAATTAAAAAAATTTAAATGTTTCTTATTAGATAAGGCATATTTTCGTCTGATAAGGTACTTCTTCTTCAATGATTTCGAGGATATTTTAGTTTTGATGAAAACAAATTTATTTCTTACGACTCTTCGTAAAATAATTTAATGCCATCTGAAAGAGGAACAGATAAGCTTTCCATCGAGCTCTTAGTCGAAGAAGTCGGTCGAAGGATGTAAGAGTTATTAGCAAAAAACTTATCGGTGGTCAACACGTTTCCGTCCTACTACCGATTCTTTTCGCAAAGTACTTTTCAATAATTCTAGTATTTAATGGGAAAAAATTAAACGAATTTTTTGTCCATGTAAAAAACTATTAATTCTGAATAAAATGCCTTCCATTTATGCAATTAAAAAAATTTAAATGTTTCTTATTAGATAAGGCATATTTTCGTCTGATAAGGTACTTCTTTTTCAATGATTTCGAGGATATTTTAGTTTTGATGAAAACAAATTAATTTCTTACGACTCTTCGTAAAATATTTTAATGTCATCTGAAAGAGGCACAGATAAGCTTTCCATCGAGCTCTTAGTCGAAGAAGTCGGTCAAAGGACGCAAGAGTTATTAGCAAAAAACTTATCGGTGGTCAACACGTTTCCGTCCTACTACCGATTCTTTTCGCAAAGTACTTTTCTATAATTCTAGTATTTAATGGGAGAAAATTAAACGAATTTTTTGTCCATGTAAAAAACTATTAATTCTGAATAAAATGCCGCCCATTTATGCAATTAAAAAAATTTAAATGTTTCTTATTAGATAAGGCATATTTTCGTCTGATAAGGTACTTCTTCTTCAATGATTTCGAGGATATTTTCGTTTTGATCAAAAAAATTTTATTTCTTACGACTTTTCGTAAAAAATGTTAATGCCGTCTGAAAGAGGAAGAGATAAGCTTTCCGTCGAGCTCTTTGTCGAAGAAGTCAGTCGAAGGCTGCAAGAGTTATTAGTAAAAAGCTAATCGGTGGTCAACACGTTTCCGTCGTACTGCCGATTCTTTTCGCAATGTACTTTTCTATAATTCTAGTATTTAATGGGAAAAAATTTAACGAATTTTTTGTCCATGTAAAAAACTATTAATTCTGAATAAAATGCCGCCCATTTATGCAATTAAAAAAATGTAAATGTCTCTTATTAGATAAGGCATATTATCGTCTGATAAGGTACTTCTTCTTCAATGATTTCGAGGATATTTTAGTTTTGGTCCAAAAAATTGCATTTCTTATGACTTTTCGTAAAATATGTTAATGCCATATAAAAGAGGAACTGATAAGCTTTCCATCGAGCTCTTAGTCGAAGAAGTCGGTCGAAGTATGCAAGAGTTATTAGAAAAAAGCTAATCGGTGGTCAACACGTTTCCGTCCTACTGCCGATTATTTTCGCAAAGTACTTTTCTATAATTCTAGTATTTAATGGGAAAAAATTAAACGAATTTTTTGTCCATGTAAAAAACTATTAATTCTGAATAAAATGCCGCCCATTTATGCAATTAAAAAAATTTAAATGTTTCTTATTAGATAAGGCATATTTTCGTCTGATAAGGTACTTCTTCTTCAATGATTTCGAGGATATTTTAGTTTTGATGAAAACAAATTTATTTCTTACGACTCTTCGTAAAATAATTTAATGCCATCTGAAAGAGGAACAGATAAGCTTTAAATCGAGCTCTTGATCGAAGAAGTCGGTCGAAGGATGCAAGAGTTATTAGCAAAAAACTTATCGGTGGTCAACACGTTTCCGTCCTACTACCGATTCTTTTCGCAAAGTACTTTTCAATAATTCTAGTATTTAATGGGAAAAAATTAAACGAATTTTTTGTCCATGTAAAAAACTATTAATTCTGAATAAAATGCCGCCCATTTATGCAATTAAAAAAATTTAAATGTTTCTTATTAGATAAGGCATATTTTCGTCTGATAAGGTACTTCTTCTTCAATGATTTCGAGGATATTTTAGTTTTGATGAAAACAAATTAATTTCTTACGACTGTTCGTAAAATATTTTAATGTCATCTGAAAGAGGAACAGATAAGCTTTCCATCGAGCTCTTAGTCGAAGAAGTCGGTCGAACGACGCAAGAGTTATTAGCAAAAAACTTATCGGTGGTCAACACATTTCCGTCCTACTACCGATTCTTTTCGCAAAGTACTTTTCAATAATTCTAGTATTTAATGGGAAAAAATTAAACGAATTTTTTGTTCATGTAAAAAACTATTAATTCTGAATAAAATGCCGCCCATTTATGCAATTAAGAAAATTTAAATGTTTCTTATTAGATAAGGCATATTTTCGTCTGATAAGGTACTTCTCCTTCAATGATTTCGAGGATATTTTTGTTTTGATCAAAAAAATTGTATTTCTTACGACTTTTCGTAAAAAATGTTAATGCCGTCTGAAAGTGGAACAGATAAGCTTTCCGTCGAGCTCTTAGTCGAAGAAGTCGGTCGAAGGATGCAAGAGCTATTATCAAAAAACTAATCGGTGGTCAACACGTTTCCGTCCCACTCCCGATTCTCTTCGCAAAGTACTTTTCTATAATTCTAGTATTTAATGGGAAAAAATTAAACTAATTTTTTGTCCATGTAAAAAACTATTAACTCTGAATAAAATGCCGCCCATTTATGCAATTAAGAAAATTTAAATGTTTCTTATTAGATAAGGCATATTTTCGTCTGATAAGGTATTTCTCCTTCAATTATTTCGAGGATATTTTTGTTTTGTTAAAAAAAATTGTATTTCTTACGACTTTTCGTATAATATGGTAATGCCATCTGAAAGAGGAACAGATAGGCTTTCCACCCGGCTCTTTGTCGAAGAAGTCAGTCGAAGGCTGCAAGAGTTATTAGCAAAAAGCTAATCGGTGGTCAACACGTTTCCGTCCTACTGCCGATTCTTTTCGCAACGTACTTTTCTATAATTCTAGTATTTAATGGGAAAAAATTAAACAAATTTTTTGTCCATGTAAAAAACTATTAATTCTGAATAAAATGCCGCCCATTTATGCAATTAAAAAAATGTAAATGTCTCTTATTAGATAAGGCATATTATCGTCTGATAAGGTACTTCTTCTTCAATGATTTCGAGGATATTTTAGTTTTGGTCCAAAAAATTGCATTTCTTATGACTTTTCGTAAAATATGTTAATGCCATATACAAGAGGAACTGATAAGTTTTCCATCGAGCTCTTAGTCGAAGAAGTCGGTCGAAGGATGCAAGAGTTATTAGCAAAAAGCTAATCGGTGGTCAACACGTTTCCGTCCTACTGCCGATTCTTTTCGCAAAGTACTTTTCTATAATTCTAGTATTTAATGGGAAAAAATTAAACTAATTTTTTTCCCATGTAAAAAACTATTAACTCTGAATAAAATGCCGTCCATTTATGGAATTAAAAAAATTTAAATGTCTCTTATTAGATAAGGCATATTTTCGTCTGATAAGGTACTTCTTCTTCAATGATTTCGAGGATATTTTAGAAATGATCAAAAAAATTTTATTTCTTATGACTTTTCGTAAAATATGTTAATACCTTCTGAAACAGGAACAGAAAAGCTTTCCATCGAGCTCTTAGTAGAAGAAGTCGGTCGAAGGATGCAAGAGTTATTAGCAAAAAGCTAATCGGTGGTCAACACGTTTCCGACCTACTGCCGATTGTTTTCGCAAAGTACTTTTCTATAATTCTAGTATTTAATGGGAAAAAATTAAACGAATTTTTTGTCCATGTAAAAAACTATTAATTCTGAATAAAATGCCGCCCATTTATGCAATTAAAAAAATTTAAATGTATTTATTAGATAAGGCATATTTTCGTCTGATAATGTACTTGTTTTAGTTTTGGTCCAAATAATTGCATTTCTTATGACTTTTCGTAAAATATGTTAATGCCATATAAAAGAGGAACTGATAAGCTCCGTCAACACGTTTCCGTCCTTCTGCCGATTCTTTTCGCAAAGTATTTTTTTATAATTCTAGTATTTAATGGGAAGAATTAAACGAATTTTTTGTCCATGTAAAAAACTATTTATTCTGAATAAAATGCCACCCATTTATGCAATTAAAAAAATTTAAATATCTCATATTAGATAAAGTATATTTTCGTCTGATAAGGTACTTCTTCTTCAATGATTTCGAGGCTATTTTAGTTTTGATCAAAAAAATTTTATTGCTTATGACTTTTTGTGAAATATGTTAATACTATCTGAAAGAGGAACAGATAAGCTTTCCATCGAGCTCTTAGTCGAAGAATTCGGTCGAAGGATGCAAGAGTTATTACCAAAAAACTAATAGGTCAACACGTTTCCGTCCTACAGCCGATTCTTTTCGCAAAGTATTTTTCTATAATTCTAGTATTTAATGGGAAAAAATTAAAAGAACTTTTTGTCCATGTAAAAAACTATTAATTCTGAATAAAATGCCGCCCATTTATGCAATTAAAAAAATTTAAATGTTTCTTATTAGATAAGGCATATTTTCGTATTATAAGGTACTTGTTTTTCAATGATTCCAAGGATATTTTAGTTTTGATCAAAAAAATTTTATTTCTTATGTCTTTTCGTAAAATATATTAATGCCATATAAAAGAGGAACTGATAAGCTTTCCTTCGAGCTCTTAGTCGAAGAAGTCGGTCGAAGGATACAAGAGTTATTAGCAAAAAACTTATCGGTGGTCAACACGTTTCCGTCCTATTACCGATTCTTTTCGCAAAGTACTTTTCAATAATTCTAGTATTTAATGGAAAAAAATTAAACGAATTTTTTGTCCATGTAAAAAACTATTACTTCTGAATAAAATGCCGCCCATTTATGCAATTAAAAAAATTTAAATGTCTCTTATTAGATAAGGCATATTATCGTCTGATAAGGTACTTCTTCTTCAATGATTTCGAGGATATTTTATTTTTGGTCCAAATAATTGCATTTCTTATGACTTTTCGTAAAATATGTTAATGCCATATAAAAGAGGAACTGATAAGCTCCGTCAACACGTTTCCGTCCTACTGCCGATTCTTTTCGCAAAGTATTTTTTTATAATTCTAGTATTTAATGGGAAGAATTAAACGAATTTTTTGTCCATGTAAAAAACTATTTGTTCTGAATAAAGTGCCACCCTTTTATGCAATTAAAAAAATGTAAATGTCTCTTATTAGATAAGGCATATTATCGTCTGATAAGGTACTTCTTCTTCAATGATTTGGAGGATATTTTAGTTTTGGTCCAAAAAATTGCATTTCTTATGACTTTTCGTAAAATATGTTAATGCCATATAAAAGAGGAACTGATAAGCTTTCCATCGAGCTCTTAGTCGAAGAAGTCGGTCGAAGGATGCGAGAGTTATTAGCAAAAAACTTATCGGTGGTCAACACGTTTCCGTCCTATTACCGATTCTTTTCGCAAAGTACTTTTCAATAATTCTAGTATTTAATGGAAAAAAATTAAACGAATTTTTTGTCCATGTAAAAAACTATTTATTCTGAATAAAATGCCACCCATTTATGCAATTAAAAAAATTTAAATGTCTCATATTAGATAAGGTATATTTTCGTCTGATAAGGTACTTCTTCTTCAATGATTTCGAGGATATTTTAGTTTTGATCAAAAAAATTTTATTTCTTATGACTTTTCGTGAAATATGTTAATGCTATCTGAAAGAGGAACAGATAAGCTTTCCATCGAGCTCTTAGTCGAAGAATTCGGTCGAAGGATGCAAGAGTTATTACCAAAAAACTAATAGGTAAACACGTTTCCGTCCTACTGCCGATTCTTTTCGCAAAGTATTTTTCTATAATTCTAGTATTTAATGGGAAAAAATTAAACGAATTTTTTGTCCATGTAAAAAACTATTAATTCTGAATAAAATGCCGCCCATTTATGCAATTAAAAAAATTTAAATGTTTCTTATTAGATAAGGCATATTTTCGTATTATAAGGTACTTCTTTTTCAATGATTCCGAGGATATTTTAGTTTTGGTCCAAAAAATTGCATTTCTTATGACTTTTCGTAAAATATGTTAATGCCATATAAAAGAGGAACTGATAAGCTCCGTCAACACGTTTCCGTCCTACTGCCGATTCTTTTCGCAAAGTATTTTTTTATAATTCTAGTATTTAATGGGAAAAAATTAAATGAATTTTATGTCCATGTAAAAAACTATGAATTCAGAATAAAATGCCGCCCATTTATGCAATTAAAAAAATGTAAATGTCTCTTATTAGATAAGGCATATTATCGTCTGATAAGGTACTTCTTCTTCAATGATTTCGAGGATATTTTAGTTTTGGTCCAAAAAATTGCATTTCTTATGACTTTTCGTAAAATATGTTAATGCCATATAAAAGAGGAATAGATAAGCTTTCCATCGAGCTCTTAGTCGAAGCAGTCGGTCGAAGGATGCAAGAGTTATTAGCAAAAAGCTAATCGGTGGTCACACGTTTCCGTCCTTCTGCCGATTCTTTTCGCAAAGTACTTTTCTATAATTCTAGTATTTAATGGGAAAAAATTAAATGAATTTTATGTCCATGTAAAAAACTATGAATTCAGAATAAAATGCCGCCCATTTATGCAATTAAAAAAATGTAAATGTCTCTTATTAGATAAGGCATATTATCGTCTGATAAGGTACTTCTTCTTCAATGATTTCGAGGATATTTTAGTTTTGGTCCAAAAAATTGCATTTCTTATGACTTTTCGTAAAATATGTTAATGCCATATAAAAGAGGAACTGATAAGTTTTCCATCGAGCTCTTAGTCGAAGAAGTCGGTCGAAGTATACAAGAGTTATTAGCAAAAAACTTATCGGTGGTCAACACGTTTCCGTCCTATTACCGATTCTTTTCGCAAAGTACTTTTCAATAATTCTAGTATTTAATGGAAAAAAATTAAACGAATTTTTTGTCCATGTAAAAAACTATTAATGATGAATAAAATGCCGCCCATTTATGCAATTAAAAAAATGTAAATGTCTCTTATTAGATAAGGCATATTATCGTCTGATAAGGTACTTCTTCTTCAATGATTTCGAGGATATTTTAGTTTTGGTCCAAATAATTGCATTTCTTATGACTTTTCGTAAAATATGTTAATGCCATATAAAAGAGGAACTGATAAGCTCCGTCAACACGTTTCCGTCCTACTGCCGATTCTTTTCGCAAAGTATTTTTTTATAATTCTAGTATTTAATGGGAAGAATTAAACGAATTTTTTGTCCATGTAAAAAAATATTTGTTCTGAATAAAATGCCACCCTTTTATGCAATTAAAAAAATGTAAATGTCTCTTATTAGATAAGGCATATTATCGTCTGATAAGGTACTTCTTCTTCAATGATTTCGAGGATATTTTAGTTTTGGTCCAAACAATTGCATTTCTTATGACTTTTCGTAAAATATGTTAATGCCATATAAAAGAGGAACTGATAAGCCTTCCATCGAGCTCTTAGTCGAAGAAGTCGGTCGAAGGATGCAAGAGTTATTGGCAAAAAACTTATCGGTGGTCAACACGTTTCCGTCCTATTACCGATTCTTTTCGCAAAGTAATTTTCAATAATTCTAGTATTTAATGGAAAAAAATTAAACGAATTTTTTGTCCATGTAAAAAACTATTAATTCTGAATAAAATGCCGCCCATTTATGCAATTAAAAAAATGTTAATGTCTCTTATTAGATAAGGCATATTATCGTCTGATAAGGTACTTCTTCTTCAATGATTTCGAGGATATTTTAGTTTTGGTCCAAATAATTGCATTTCTTATGACTTTTCGTAAAATATGTTAATGCCATATAAAAGAGCAACTGATAAGCTCCGTCAACACGTTTCCGTCCTACTGCCGATTCTTTTCGCAAAGTATTTTTCTATAATTCTAGTATTTAATGGGAAAAAATTAAACGAATTTTTTGTCCATGTAAAAAACTATTAATTCTGAATAAAATGCCGCCCATTTATGCAATTAAAAAAAATTAAATGTTTCTTATTAGATAAGGCATATTTTTGTCTGATAAGGTTCTTCTTCTTCAATGATTTCGAGGATATTTTAGTTTTGATCAAAAAAATTTTATTTCTTATGACTTTTCGTAAGATATGTTAATGCCATATAAAAGAGGAATAGATAAGCTTTCCATCGAGCTCTTAGTCGAAGCAGTCGGTCGAAGGATGCAAGAGTTATTAGCAAAAAGCTAATCGGTGGTCACACATTTCCGTCCTTCTGCCGATTCTTTTCGCAAAGTACTTTTCTATAATTCTAGTATTTAATGGGAAAAAATGAAACGAATTTTATGTCCATGTAAAAAACTATGAATTCTGAATAAAATGCCTCCCATTTATGCAATTAAAAAAATGTAAATGTCTCTTATTAGATAAGGCATATTATCGTCTGATAAGGTACTTCTTCTTCAATGATTTCGAGGATATTTTAGTTTTGGTCCAAAAAATTGCATTTCTTATGACTTTTCGTAAAATATGTTAATGCCATATAAAAGAGGAACTGATAAGCTTTAAATCGAGCTATTAGTCGAAGAAGTCGGTCGAAGGATGCAAGAGTTATTAGCAAAAAGCTAATCGGTGGTCAACACGTTTCCGTCCTACTGCCGATTCTTTTCGCAAAGTACTTTTCTATAATTCTAGTATTTAATGGGAGAAAATTAAACGAATTTTTTGTCCATGTAAAAAACTATTAATTCTGAATAAAATGCCGCCCATTTATGCAATTAAAAAAATTTAAATGTTTCTTATTAGATAAGGCATATTTTCGTCAGATAAGGTACTTCTTCTTCAATGATTTCGAGGATATTTTAGTTTTGATCAAAAAAATTTTATTTCTTATGACTTTTCGTAAGATATGTTAATGCCATCTGAAAGAGGAACAGATAAGCTTTCCATCGAGCTCTTAGTCGAAGAAGTCGGTCGAAGGATGCAAGAGTTTTTAGCAAAAAGCTAATCGATGGTCAACACGTTTCCGTCCTACTGCCGATTCTTTTCCCAAAGTACTTTTTTATAATTCTAGTATTTAATGGGAAAAAATTAAACAAATTTTTTTTCCATGTAAAAAACTGTTAATTCTGAATAAAATGCCGCCCATTTATGCAATTAAAAAAATGTAAATGTCTCTTATTAGATAAGGCATATTATCGTCTGATAAGGTACTTCTTCTTCAATGATTTCGAGGATATTTTAGTTTTGGTCCAAAAAAATGCATTTCTTATACTTTTTCGTAAAATATGTTCATGCCATATAAAAGAGGAACTGATAAGCTTTCCATCGAGCCCTTAGTCGAAGAAGTCGGTCGAAGGATGCAAGAGTTATTAGCAAAAAACTAATCGGTGGTCAACACGTTTCCGTCCTACTGCCGATTCTTTTTGCAAAGTACATTTCTATAATTCTAGTATTTAATGGGAAAAAATTAAACAAATTTTTTGTCCATGTAAAAAACTATTAATTCTGAATAAAATGCCGCCCATTTATGCAATTAAAAAAATGTAAATGTCTCTTATTAGATGAGGCATATAATCGTCTTATAAGGTACTTCTTTTTCAATGATTTCGAGGATATTTAAGTTTTGATCAAAAAAATTTTATCTCTTATGACTTTTTGTAAAATATGTTAATGACATATAAAAGAGGAACAGATAAGCTTTCCATCGAGCTCTTAGTCGAAGAAGTCGGTCGAAGGATGCAAGAGTTATTAGCAAAAAGCTAATCGGTGGTCAACACGTTTCCGTGCTACTGCCGATTCTTTTTGCAAAGTACATTTCTATAAATCTAGTATTTAATGGGAAAAAATTAAACAAATTTTTTGTCCATGTAAAAAACTATTAATTCTGAATAAAATGCCGCCCATTTATGCAATTAAAAATATTTAAATGTTTCTAATTAGATAATGCATATTTTCGTCTGATAAGGTACTTCTTCTTCAATGATTTCGAGGATATTTTAGTTTTGATCAAAAAAATTTTATCTCTTATGACTTTTTGTAAAATATGTTAATGCCATATAAAAGAGGAACAGATAAGCTTTCCATCGAGCTCTTAGTCGAAGAAGTCGGTCGAAGGATGCAAGAGTTTTTAGCAAAAAGCTAATCGGTGGTCAACACGTTTCCGTCCTACTGCCGATTCTTTTTGCAAAGTACATTTCTATAATTCTAGTATTTAATGGGAAAAAATTAAACAAATTTTTTGTCCATGTAAAAAACTATGAATTCTGATTAAAATGCCGCCCATTTATGAAATTAAAAAAATGTAAATGTCTCTTATTAGATAAGGCATATTTTCGTCTGATAAGGTACTTCTTCTTCAATGATTTCGAGGATATTTTAGTTTTGATGAAAAAAATTTTATTTCTTATGACTTTTCGTAAGATATGTTAATGCCATCTGAAAGAGGAACAGATAAGCTTTCCATCGAGCTCTTAGTCGAAGAAGTCGGTCGAAGGATGCAAGAGTTATTAGCAAAAAGCTAATCGGTGGTCAACACGTTTCCGTCCTACTGCCGATTCTTTTTGCAAAGTACATTTCTATAAATATAGTATTTAATGGGAAAAAATAAAACAAATTTTTTGTCCATGTAAAAAACTATGAATTCTGAATGAAATGCCGCCCATTTATGCAATTAAAAAAATGTAAATGTCTCTTATTAGATAAGGCATATTATCGTCTGATAAGGTACTTCTTCTTCAATGATTTCGAAGATATTTTAGTTTTGGTCCAAAAAATTGCATTTCTTATAACTTTTCGTAAAATATGTTCATGCCATATAAAAGAGGAACTGCTAAGCTTTCCATCGAGCTCTTAGTCGAAGAAGTCGGTCGAAGGATGCAAGAGTTATTAGCAAAAAACTAATCGGTGGTCAACACGTTTCCGTCCTACTGCCGACTCTTTTCGCAAAGTATTTTTCTTTAATTCTAGTATTTAATGGGAAAAAATTAAACGAATTTTTTGTCCATGTAAAAAACTATTAATTCTGAATAAAATGCCGCCCATTTATGCAATTAAAAAAATGTAAATGTCTCTTATTAGATGAGGCATATAATCGTCTTATAAGGTACTTCTTTTTCAATGATTTCGAGGATATTTAAGTTTTGATCAAAAAAATTTTATCTCTTATGACTTTTTGTAAAATATGTTAATGACATATAAAAGAGGAACTGATAAGCTTTCCATCGAGCTCTTAGTCGAAGAAGTCGGTCGAAGGATGCAAGAGTTATTAGCAAAAAGCTAATCGGTGGTCAACACGTTTCCGTGCTACTGCCGATTCTTTTTGCAAAGTACATTTCTATAAATCTAGTATTTAATGGGAAAAAATTAAACAAATTTTTTGTCCATGTAAAAAACTATTAATTCTGAATAAAATGCCGCCCATTTATGCAATTAAAAATATTTAAATGTTTCTAATTAGATAATGCATATTTTCGTCTGATAAGGTACTTCTTCTTCAATGATTTCGAGGATATTTTAGTTTTGATCAAAAAAATTTTATCTCTTATGACTTTTTGTAAAATATGTTAATGCCATATAAAAGAGGAACAGATAAGCTTTCCATCGAGCTCTTAGTCGAAGAAGTCGGTCGAAGGATGCAAGAGTTTTTAGCAAAAAGCTAATCGGTGGTCAACACGTTTCCGTTCTACTGCCGATTCTTTTTGCAAAGTACATTTCTATAATTCTAGTATTTAATGGGAAAAAATTAAACAAATTTTTTGTCCATGTAAAAAACTATGAATTCTGATTAAAATGCCGCCCATTTATGAAATTAAAAAAATGTAAATGTCTCTTATTAGATAAGGCATATTTTCGTCTGATAAGGTACTTCTTCTTCAATGATTTCGAGGATATTTTAGTTTTGATGAAAAAAATTTTATTTCTTATGACTTTTCGTAAGATATGTTAATGCCATCTGAAAGAGGAACAGATAAGCTTTCCATCGAGCTCTTAGTCGAAGAAGTCGGTCGAAGGATGCAAGAGTTATTAGCAAAAAGCTAATCGGTGGTCAACACGTTTCCGTCCTACTGCCGATTCTTTTTGCAAAGTACATTTCTATAAATCTAGTATTTAATGGGAAAAAATAAAACAAATTTTTTGTCCATGTAAAAAACTATGAATTCTGAATGAAATGCCGCCCATTTATGCAATTAAAAAAATGTAAATGTCTCTTATTAGATAAGGCATATTATCGTCTGATAAGGTACTTCTTCTTCAATGATTTCGAAGATATTTTAGTTTTGGTCCAAAAAATTGCATTTCTTATAACTTTTCGTAAAATATGTTCATGCCATATAAAAGAGGAACTGATAAGCTTTCCATCGAGCTCTTAGTCGAAGAAGTCGGTCGAAGGATGCAAGAGTTATTAGCAAAAAGCTAATCGGTGGTCAACACGTTTCCGTCCTACTGCCGATTCTTTTCGCAAAGTACTTTTCTATAATTCTAGTATTTAATGGGAGAAAATTAAAGCAATTTTTTGTCCTTGTAAAAAACTATTAATTCTGAATAAAATGCCACCCATTTATGCAATTAAAAATATTTAAATGTTTCTAATTAGATAATGCATATTTTCGACTGATAAGGTACTTCTTCTTCAATGATTTCGAGGATATTTTAGTTTTGATCAAAAAAATTTTATCTCTTATGACTTTTTGTAAAATATGTTAATGCCATATAAAAGAGGAACAGATAAGCTTTCCATCGAGCTCTTAGTCGAAGAAGTCGGTCGAAGGATGCAAGAGTTTTTAGCAAAAAGCTAATCGGTGGTCAACACGTTTCCGTCCTACTGCCGATCCTTTTTGCAAAGTACATTTCTATAATTCTAGTATTTAATGGGAAAAAATTAAACAAATTTTTTGTCCATGTAAAAAACTATGAATTCTGATTAAAATGCCGCCCATTTATGCAATTAAAAAAATGTAAATGTCTTTTATTAGATAAGGCATATTTTCGTCTGATAAGGTACTTCTTCTTCAATGATTTCGAGGATATTTTAGGTTTGATCAAAAAAATTTTATTTCTTACGACTTTTCATAAAATATGTTAATGCCATCTCAAAGATGGCATATTTTCGTCTGATAAGGTACTTCATCTTCGGAATCAGATATTTTAGTTTTGATCAAAAAAATTTTATATCTTATGACTTTTCGTAAAATATGTTAATGCCATATAAAAGAGGAACAGATAAGCTTTCCATCGAGCTCTTAGTCGAAGAAGTCGGTCGAAGGATGCAAGAGTTATTAGCAAAAAGCTAATAGGTGGTCACACGTTTCCGTCCTACTACCGATTATTTTCGCAAAGTACTTTTCAATAATTCTAGTATTTAATGGGAAAAAATTAAACGAATTTTTTGTCCATGTAAAAAACTATTAATTCTGAATAAAATGCCGCCCATTGATCCAATAAGAAAATTTAAATGTCTCTTATTAGATAAGGCATATTTTCGTCTGATAAGGTACTTCTTCTTCAATAATTTCGACGACATTTTAATTTGATCAAAAAAATTTTATTTCTTACGACTTTTCGTAAAATATGTTAATGCCATCTCAAAGATGGCGTCTGATAAGGTACTTCTTCTTCAATGATTCCGAGGATATTTTAGTTTTGATCAAAAAAATTTTATATCTTATGACTTTTCGTAAAATATGTTAATGCCATATAAAAGAGGAACAGATAAGCTTTCCATCGAGCTCTTAGTCGAAGAAGTCGGTCGAAGGATGCAAGAGTTATTAGCAAAAAGCTAATAGGTGGTCACACGTTTCCGTCCTACTACCGATTATTTTCGTAAAGTACTTTTCAATAATTCTAGTATTTAATGGGAAAAAATTAAACGAATTTTTTGTCCATGTAAAAAACTATTAATTCTGAATAAAATGCCACCCATTTATGCAATTAAAAAAATTTAAATGTCTCATATTAGATAAGGTATATTTTCGTCTGATGAGGTACTTCTTCTTCAATGATTTCGAGGATATTTTAGTTTTGATCAAAAAAATTTTATTTCTTATGACTTTTCGTAAGATATGTTAATGCCATCTGAAAGAGGAACAGATAAGCTTTCCATCGAGCTCTTAGTCGAAGAAGTCGGTCGAAGGATGCAAGAGTTATTAGCAAAAAGCTAATCGGTGGTCACACGTTTCCGTCCTACTGCCGATTCTTTTTGCAAAGTACATTTCTATTAATCTAGTATTTAATGGGAAAAAATTAAACAAATTTTTTGTCCATGTAAAAAACTATGAATTCTGCATAAAATGCCGCCCATTTATGCAATTAAAAAAATGTAAATGTCTCTTATTAGATAAGGCATATTATCGTCTGATAAGGTACTTCTTCTTCAATGATTTCGAGGATATTTTAGTTTTGGTCCAACAAATTGCATTTCTTATAACTTTTCGTAAAATATGTTCATGCCATATAAAAGAGGAACTGAAAAGCTTTCCATCGAGCTCTTAGTCGAAGAAGTCGGTCGAAGGATGCAAGAGTTATTAGCAAAAAGCTAATCGGTGGTCAACACGTTTCCGTCCTACTGCTGATTCTTTTCGCAAAGTACTT
Organism: Phortica okadai; assembly: GCA_034638295.1. Taxonomy (NCBI): domain Eukaryota; kingdom Metazoa; phylum Arthropoda; class Insecta; order Diptera; family Drosophilidae; genus Phortica; species Phortica okadai. The sequence continues at coordinate 22,965,946 of CM067850.1, read as the reverse complement.
TTCTATAATTCTAGTATTTAATGGGAGAAAATTAAACGAATTTTTTGTCCTTGTAAAAAACTATTAATTCTGAATAAAATGCCGCCCATTTATGCAATTAAAAATATTTAAATGTTTCTAATTAGATAATGCATATTTTCGTCTGATAAGGTACTTCTTCTTCAATGATTTCGATGATATTTTAGTTTTGATCAAAAACATTTTATTTCTTACGACTTTTCGTAAAATATGTTAATGCCATCTCAAAGATGGCATATTTTCGTCTGATAAGGTACTTCTTCTTCAATGATTCCGAGGATATTTTAGTTTTGATCAAAAAAATTTTATATCTTATGACTTTTTGTAAAATATGTTAATGCCATATAAAAGAGGAACAGATAAGCTTTCCATCGAGCTCTTAGTCGAAGAAGTCGGTCGAAGGATGCAAGAGTTATTAGCAAAAAGCTAATAGGTGGTCACACGTTTCCGTCCTACTACCGATTATTTTCGCAAAGTACTTTTCAATAATTCTAGTATTTAATGGGAAAAAATTAAACGAATTTTTTGTCCATGTAAAGAACTATTAATTCTGAAAAAAATGCCACCCATTTATGCAATTAAAAAAATTTAAATGTCTCATATTAGATAAGGTATATTTTCGTCTGATAAGGTACTTCTTCTTCAATGATTTCGAGGATATTTTAGTTTTGATCAAAAAAATTTTATTTCTTACGACTTTTCGTAAAATATGTTAATGCCATCTCAAAGATGGCATATTTTTGTCTGATAAGGTACTTCTTCTTCAATGATTCCGAGGATATTTTAGTTTTGATCAAAAAAATTTTATTTCTTATGTTTTTTCGTGAAATATGTTAATGCTATCTGAAAGAGGAACAGATAAGCTTTCCATCGAGCTCTTAGTCGAAGAATTCGGTCGAAGGATGCAAGAAATATTACCAAAAAACTAATCGGTGGTCAACACCTTTCCGTCGTACTGCCGACTCTTTTCGCAAAGTATTTTTCTTTAATTCTAGTATTTAATGGGAAAAAATTAAACGAATTTTTTGTCCATGTAAAAAACTATTAATTCTGAATAAAATGCCGCCCATTTAGGCAATTAAAAAAATTTTAATGTTTCTTATTAGATAAGGCATATTTTCGTCTTATAAGGTACTTCTTTTTCAATGATTTCGAGGATATTTAAGTTTTCATCAAAAAAATTTTATCTCTTATGACTTTTTGTAAAATATGTTAATGCCACATAAAAGAGGAACAGATAAGCTTTCCGTCGAGCTCTTAGTCGAAGAAGTCGGTCGAAGGATGCAAGAGTTTTTAGCAAAAAGCTAATCGGTGGTCAACACGTTTCCGTCCTACTGCCGATTATTTTTCCAAAGTACATTTCTATAATTCTAGTATTTAATGGGAAAAAATTAACAAATTTTTTGACCATGTAAAAAACTATTAATTCTGAATGAAATGCCGCCCATTTAGGCAATTAAAAAAATTTTAATGTTTCTTATTAGATAAGGCATATTTTTGTCTGATAAGGTTCTTCTTCTTCAATGATTTCGAGGATATTTTAGTTTTGATCAAAAAAATTTTATTTCTTATGACTTTTCGTAAGATATGTTAATGCCATCTGAAAGAGGAACAGATAAGCTTTCCATCGAGCTCTTAGTCGAAGAAGTCGGTCGAAGGATGCAAGAGTTTTTAGCAAAAAGCTAATCGGTGGTCAACACGTTTCCGTCCTACTGCCGATTATTTTTCCAAAGTACATTTCTATAATTCTAGTATTTAATGGGAAAAAATTAAACAAATTTTTTGTCCATGTAAAAAACTATGAATTCTGATTAAAATGCCGCCCATTTAATCAATTAAAAAAATGTAAATGTCTCTTATTAGATAAGGCATATTTTCGTCTGATAAGGTACTTCTTCTTCAATGATTCCGAGGATATTTTAGTTTTGATCAAAAAAATTTTATTTCTTACGACTTTTCGTAAAATATGTCTATGCCGTCTGAAAGAGGAACAGATAAGCTTTCCATCGAGCTTTCAGTCGAAGAAGTCGGTCGAAGGATGCAAGAGCTATTATCAAAAAACTAATCGGTGGTCAATACGTTTCCGTCCCACTGCCGATTCTCTTCGCAAAGTACTTTTCTATAAATTTGTTTTCTTACCACTTTTCGTAAAATATAGTAATGCCATCTGAAAGAGGAACAGATAGGCTTTCCACACGGCTCTTAGTCGAAGAAGTCAGTCGAAGGCTGCAAGAGTTATTAGTAAAAAGCTAATCGGTGGTCAACACGTTTCCGTCCTACTGCCGATTCTTTTCGCAACGTACTTTTCTATAATTCTAGTATTTAATGGGAAAAAATTAAACAAATTTTTTGTCCATGTAAAAAACTATTAATTCTGAATAAAATGCCACCCATTTATGCAATTAAAAAAATTTAAATGTCTCTTATTAGATATGGCATATTTTCGTCTGATAAGGTACTTCTTTTTCAATGATTTCGAGGATATTTTAGTTTTGATCAAAAAAAATTTTATTTCTTACCACTTTTCGTAACATATGTTAATGCCATCTGAAAGAGGAACAGATAAGCTTTCAACCCGGCTCTAAGTCGAAAAAATCGGTCGAAGGATGCAAGAATTATTAGCGAAAAACTAATCGGTGGTCAACACGTTTTCGTCCTACTGCCGATTCTTTTCTCAAAGTACTTTTCTATAATTCTAGTATTTAATGGGGAAAAATTAAACGAACTTTTTGTCCATGTAACAAACTATTTATTCTGAATAAAATGCCACCCATATATGCAATTAAAAAAATGTAAATGTCTCTTATTAGATAAGGCATATATCGTCTGATAAGGTACTTCTTCTTCAATGATTTCGAGGATATTTTAGTTTTGGTCCAAATAATTGCATTTCTTATGACTTTTCGTAAAATATGTTAATGCCATATAAAAGAGGATCTAATAAGCTTTCCATCGAGCTCTTAGTCGAAGAAGTCGGCCGAAGAATGCAAGAGTTATTAGCAAAAAGCTAATCGGTGGTCAACACGTTTCCGTCCTACTGCCGATTCTTTTCGCAAAGTTCTTTTCTATAATTCTAGTATTCAATGGGAAAAAATTAAACTAATTTTTTCTCCATGTAAAAAAATATTAACTCTGAATAAAATGCGGTCCATTTATGCAATTAAAAAAATTTAAATGTCTCTTATTAGATAAGGCAGCTTTTCGTCTGATAAGGTACTTCTTCTTATATGATTTCAAGGATATTTTAGTTATGATCAAAAAAATTTTATTTCTTATGACTTTTCATAAAATATGTTAATGCCATCTGAAAGAGGAACAGATAAGCTTTCCGTCGAGCTCTTAGTCGAAGAAGTCGGTCGAAGGATGCAAGAGTTATAAGCAAGAAACTAATCGGTAGTCAACACGTTTCCGTCCTACTACCGATTCTTTTCGCAAAGTACTTTTCTATAATTCTAGTATTTAATGGAAAAAAAATTAAACGAATTTTTTGTCCATGTAACAAACTATTTATTCTGAATAAAATGCCACCCATTTATGCAATTAAAAAAATTTAAATGTCTCTTATTAGATATGGCATATTTTCGTCTGATAAGGTACTTCTTTTTCAATGATTTCGAGGATATTTTAGTTTTGATCAAAAAAAATTTTATTTCTTACCACTTTTCGTAAAATATGTTTATGCCGTCTGAAAGAGGAACAGATAAGCTTTCCATCGAGCTTTCAGTCGAAGAAGTCGGTCGAAGGATGCAAGAGCTATTATCAAAAAACTAATCGGTGGTCAATACATTTCCGTCCCACTGCCGATTCTCTTCGCAAAGTACTTTTCTATAAATTTGTTTTCTTACCGCTTTTCGTAAAATATAGTAATGCCATCTGAAAGAGGAACAGATAGGCTTTCCACCCGGCTCTTAGTCGAAGAAGTCAGTCGAAGGCTGCAAGAGTTATTAGTAAAAAGCTAATCGGTGGTCAACACGTTTCCGTCCTACTGCCGATTGTTTTCGCAAAGTACTTTTCTATAATTCTAGTATTTAATGGGAAAAAATTAAACGAATTTTTTGTCCATGTAACAAACTATTTATTCTAAATAAAATGCCACCCATTTATGCAATTAAAAAAATTTAAATGTCTCTTATTAGATATGGCATATTTTCGTCTGATAAGGTACTTCTTTTTCAATGATTTCGAGGATATTTTAGTTTTGATCAAAAAAAATTTTATTTCTTACCACTTTTCGTAACATATGTTAATGCCATCTGAAAGAGGAACAGATAAGCTTTCCACGCGGCTCTAAGTCGAAAAAATCGGTCGAAGGATGCAAGAATTATTAGCGAAAAACTACTCGGTGGTCAACACGTTTCCGTCCTACTGCCGATTCTTTTCTCAAAGTACTTTTCTATAATTCTAGTATTTAATGGGGAAAAATTAAACGAATTTTTTGTCCATGTAACAAACTATTTATTCTGAATAAAATGCCACCCATATATGCAATTAAAAAAATGTAAATGTCTCTTATTAGATAAGGCATATATCGTCTGATAAGGTACTTCTTCTTCAATGATTTCGAGGATATTTTAGTTTTGGTCCAAATAATTGCATTTCTTATGACTTTTCGTAAAATATGTTAATGCCATATAAAAGAGGAACTAATAAGCTTTCCATCGAGCTCTTAGTCGAAGAAGTCGGCCGAAGGATGCAAGAGTTATTAGCAAAAAGCTAATCGGTGGTCAACACGTTTCCGTCCTACTGCCGATTCTTTTTTTTTTTAGCAAAAAGCTAATTGGTGGTCAACACGTTTCCGTCCTACTGCCGATTCTTTTTTCAAAGTACATTTCAATAATTCTAGTATTTAATAGGAAAAAATTAAACAAATTTTTTGTTTATGTAAAAAACTATGAATTCTGAATAAAATGACGCCCATTTATGCAATTAAAAAAATGTAAATGTCTCTTATTAGATAAGGCATATTTTCGTCTGATAAGCTACTTCTTCTTTAATGATTTCGAGGATATTTTAGTTTTGATCAAAAAAATTTTATTTCTTACGACTTTTCGTAAAATATGTTAATGCCATCTGAAAGATGGCATATTTTTGTCTGATAAGGTACTTCTTCTTCAATGATTCCGAGGATATTTTAGTTTTGATCAAAAAAATTTTATATTTTATGACTTTTCGTAAAATAAGTTAATGCCATATAAAAGAGGAACAGATAAGCTTTCCATCGAGCTCTTAGTCGAAAATGTCGGTCGAAGGATGCAAGAGTTATTAGCAAAAAGCTAATAGGTGGTCACACGTTTCCGTCCTACTGCCGATTCTTTTCGCAAAGTACTTTTCTCTAATACTAGTATTTGATGGGAAAAAATTAAACGAATTTTTTGTCCACGTAAAAAACTATTAATTCTGAATAAAATGCCGCCCATTTATGCAATTAAGAAAATTTAAATGTTTCTTATTATATAAGGCATATTTTCGTCTGATAAGGTACTTCTCCTTCAATGATTTCGAGGATATTTTTGTCTTGATCAAAAAAATTTTATTTCTTACGACTTTTCGTAAAAAATGTTAATGCAGTCTGAAAGAGGAACAGATAAGCTTTCCGTCGAGCTCTTAGTCGAAGAAGTCGGTCGAAGGATGCAAGAGCTATTATCAAAAAACTAATCGGTGGTCAACACGTTTCCGTCCCACTCCCGATTCTCTTCGCAAAGTACTTTTCTTTAAATTTTATTTCTTACCACTTTTCGTAATATATGGTAATGCCATCTGAAAGAGGATCAGATAGGCTTTCCACCCGGCTCTTAGTCGAAGAAGTCAGTCGAAGGCTGCAAAAGTTTTTAGCAAAAAGCTAATCGGTGTTCAACACGTTTCCGTCCTACTGCCGATTCTTTTCGCAAAGTACTTTTCTATAATTCTAGTATTTGATGGGAAAAAATTAAACGAATTTTTTGTCCAAGTAAAAAACTATTAATTCTGAATAAAATGCCGCCCATTTATGCAATTAAAAAAATGTAAATGTCTCTTATTAGATAAGGCATATTTTCGTCTGATAAGGTACTTCTTCTTCAATGATTTCAAAGATATTTTAGTTTTGATAAAAAAAATTTTATTTCTTACCACTTTTCGTAAAATATGTTAATGCCATCTGAAAGACGAACAGATAAGCTTTCCATCCGGCTCTTAGTCGAAGAAATCGGTCGAAGGCTGCAAGAGTTATTAGTAAAAAGCTAATCGGTGGTCAACACGTTTCCGTCCTACTGCCGATTCTTTTCGCAAAGTACTTTTCTATAATTCTAGTATTTAATGGTAAAAAATTGAACTAATTTTTTGTCCATGTAAAAAACTATTAACTCTGAATAAAATGCCGACCATTTATGCAATTAAAAAAATTTAAATATCTCTTATTAGATATGGCATATTTTCGTGTGATAAGGTACTTCTTCTTCAATGATTTCGACGATATTTAAGTTGTGATCAAAAAAATTTTATTTCTTACGACTCTTCGTAAAATATTTTAATGCCATCTGAAAAAGGAACAGATAAGCTTTCCATCGAGCTCTTAGTCGAAGAAGTCGGTCGAAGGATGCAAGAGTTATTAGCAAAAAACTTATCGGTGGTCAACAATTTCCGTCCTATTACCGATTCTTTTCGCAAAGTACTTTTCAATAATTCTAGTATTTAATGGGAAAAAATTAAACGAATTTTTTGTCCATGTAAAAAACTATTAATTCTGAATAAAATGCCGCCCATCTATGCAATTAAAAAATTTTAAATGTTTTTTTTATTAGATAAGGCATATTTTCCTCTGATAAGGTACTTCTTCTTCAATGATTTCGAGGATGTTTTAGTTTTGATGAAAAAAAATTTATTTCTTATGACTTTTCGTAAAATATGTTAATGCTATCTGAAAGAGGAACAGATAAACTTTCCATCGAGTTCTTAGTCGAAGAAGTCGGTCGAAGGATGCAAGAGTTATTAGCAAAAAGCTAATCGGTGGTCAACACGTTTCCGTCCTACAGCCTTTTGTTTTCGCAAAGTACTTTTCAATAATTCTAGTATTTAATGGGAAAAAATTAAACGAATTTTTTGTCCATGTAAAAAACTATTAATTCTGAATAAAATGCCGACCATTTATGCAATTAAAAAAATTTAAATATCTCTTATTAGATAAGGCATATTTTCGTGTGATAAGGTACTTCTTCTTCAATGATTTCGAGGATATTTTAGTTGTGATCAAAAAAATTTTATTTCTTACGACTCTTCGTAAAATATTTTAATGCCATCTGAAAAAGGAACAGATAAGCTTTCCATCGAGCTCTTAGTCGAAGAAGTCGGTCGAAGGATGCAAGAGTTATTAGCAAAAAACTAATCGGTGGTCAACACGATTCCGTCCTATTACCGATTCTTTTCGCAAAGTACTTTTCAATAATTCTAGTATTTAATGGGAAAAAATTAAACGAATTTTTTGTCCATGTAAAAAACTATTAATTCTGAATAAAATGCCGCCCATCTATGCAATTAAAAAATTTTAAATGTTTTTTTTATTAGATAAGGCATATTTTCGTCTGATAAGGTACTTCTTCTTCAATGATTTCGAGGATGTTTTAGTTTTGATGAAAAAAATTTTATTTCTTATGACTTTTCGTAAAATATGTTAATGCCATCTGAAAGAGGAACAGATAAGCTTTCCATCGAGCTCTTAGTCGAAGAAGGCGGTCGAAGGATGCAAGAGTTATTAGCAAAAAACTTATCGGTGGTCAACACGTTTCCGTCTTACTGCCTTTTGTTTTCGCAAAGTACTTTTCAATAATTCTAGTATTTAATGGGAAAAAATTAAACGAATTTTTTGTCCATGTAAAAAACTATTAATTCTGAATAAAATGCCGCCCATTTATGCAATTAAAAAAAATTAAATGTTTTTTTTATTAGATAAGGCATATTTTCGTCTGATAAGGTACTTCTTCTTCAATGATTTCGAGGATGTTTTAGTTTTGATGAAAAAAATTTTATTTCTTATGACTTTTCGTAAAATATGTTAATGCCATCTGAAAGAGCAACAGATAAACTTTCCATCGAGTTCTTAGTCGAAGAAGTCGGTCGAAGGATGCAAGAGTTATTAGCAAAAAGCTAATCGGTGGTCAACACGTTTCCGTCCTACAGCCTTTTGTTTTCGCAAAGTACTTTTCAATAATTCTAGTTTTTAATGGGAAAAAATTAAACGAATTTTTTGTCCATGTAAAAAACTATTAATTCTGAATAAAATGCCCATTTATGCAATTAAAAAAATGTAAATGTCTCTTATTAGATAAGGCATATTTTCGTCTGATAAGGTACTTCTTCTTCAATGATTCCGAGGATATTTTAGTTATGATCAAAAAAATTTTATTTCTTACGACTCTTCGTAAAATATTTTAATGCCATCTGAAAGAGGAACAGATAAGCTTTCCATCGAGCTCTTAGTCGAAGAAGTCGGTCGAAGGATGCAAGAGTTATTAGCAAAAAACTTATCGGTGGTCAACAATTTCCGTCGTATTACCGATTCTTTTCGCAAAGTACTTTTCAATAATTCTAGTATTTAATGGGAAAAAATTAAACGAATTTTTTGTCCATGTAAAAAACTATTAATTCTGAATAAAATGCCGCCCATTTATGCAATTAAAAAATTTTAAATGTTTTTTATACTTTTCACGTATGTGAAACAGTATAATAACTTTGTGCTGAAGTTTGTAACAGATCGAAATATTAATTTCCGACTATATAAAGTATATATATTCTTGATCAGGACGACAAGACGAGTTGATTTAGCCATGTCCGTCTGTCCGTCTGTCCGTCTGTCCGTCTGTCTGTATATATACAATCTCCTCCCACAGTTTTGAAGATATCGAGCTCAAATTTTGCACAGAGACTTCTCATTCGTGCAGTCAACTCATTTGTCGGATCCAGCCATATCGGACCACTGGAACTGGTAGCCCCCATACGAAAAGAAGAAGAAAAATTAACAAAACTTGAATCGTTGTATGGAAAACTTTTTTTTTTTGTACGATAGAGTGCTGAAATTTTAAACATAGTAGTTTTACATAGTCCGACTACATGCCTGAAACTTTCATTGAGATTGGACATCTGGAACTGGTAGCCCCCATACAAAATGAAGAAGAGGAAGAGAAGCAATATTCACGTCGTTGTATGGAGAACTTTTTTGTTTTTTAACCAATTGACTTGAAACTTTACAGTTATGTTCTTAGCGGGGAATGAAAACTATTTTGACCAAAAGTGGGCGTGGCCACGCCCTTTTATAGCGAAAATTGACCCGTTGTATGGAAAACTTTTTTGTTTTTTAACCAATTGACTTGAAACTTTACAGTTTTGTTCTAAGGGAGGAATGAAAGCTATTTTGACAAAAAGTGGGCGTAGCCACGCCCACTTATAGCGAAAATTGACCCGTTGTATGGAAAACTTTTTTGTTTATTAACCAATTGACTTGAAACTTTACAGTTATGTTCTTAGGGAGGCATGAAAACTATTTTGACCAAAAGTGGGCATGACCACGCCCACTTATAGCGAAAATTGACCCGTTGTATGGAAAACTTTTTTGTTTTTTAACCAATTGACTTGAAACTTTACAGTTATGTTCTTAGGGAGGAATGAACACTATTTTGACCAAAAGTGGGCGTGGCCACGCCCTTTTATAGCGAAAATTGACCCGTTGTATGGAAAACTTTTTTGTTTTTTAACCAATTGACTTGAAACTTTACATTTATGTTCTTAGGGAGGCATGAAAACTACTTAGACCAAAAGTGGGCATGACCACGCCCACTTATAGCGAAAATTGACCCGTTGTATGGAAAACTTTTTTGTTTTTTAACCAATTGACTTGAAACCTTACAGTTATGTTCTTAGGGAGGAATGAAAACTATTTAGACCAAAAGTCTGACACAACGTGAAAAGTATTATAGCTTCAGCCTTGCTGAAGATAGCGTCCTTACTGGTTTTTATTAGATAAGGCATATTTTCGTCTGATAAGGTACTTCTTCTTCAATGATTTCGAGGATGTTTTAGTTTTGATGAAAAAAATTTTATTTCTTATAACTTTTCGTAAAATATGTTAATGCCATCTGAAAGAGGAACAGATAAACTTTCCATCGAGTTCTTAGTCGAAGAAGTCGGTTGAAGGATGCAAAAGTTATTAGCAAAAAGTTAATCGGTGGTCAACACGTTTCCGTCCTACTGCCTTTTGTTTTCGCAAAGTACTTTTCAATAATTCTAGTATTTAATGGGAAAAAATTAAACGAATTTTTTGTCCATGTAAAAAACTATTAATTCTGAATAAAATACCGCCCATTTATGCAATTAAAAAATTTTAAATGTTTTTTTTATTAGATAAGGCACATTTTCGTCTGATAAGGTACTTTTTATTCAATGATTTCGAGGATATTTTAGTTATGATGAAAAAAATTTTATTTCTTATGACTTTTCGTAAAATTTGTTAATGCCATCTGAAAGAGGAACAGATAAGCTTTCCATCGAGCTCTTAGTCGAAGAAGTCGGTCGAAGGATGCAAGAGTTATTAGCAAAAAACTTATCGGTGGTCAACACGTTTCCATCCTATTACCGATTCTTTTCGCAAAGTACTTTTCAATAATTCTAGTATTTAATGGGAAAAAATTAAACGAATTTTTTGTCCATGTAAAAAACTATTAATTCTGAATAAAATGCCGCCCATTTATGCAATTAAAAAAATTTAAATGTTTTTTTTATTAGATAAGGCATATTTTCGTCTGATAAGGTACTTCTTCTTCAATGATTTCGAGAATGTTTTAGTTTTGATGAAAAAAATTTTATTTCTTATGACTTTTCGTAAAATATGTTAATGCCATCTGAAAGAGGAACAGATAAACTTTCCTTCGAGTTCTTAGTCGAAGAAGTCGGTCGAAGGATGCAAGAGTTATTAGCAAAAAGCTAATCGGTGGTCAACACGTTTCCGTCCTACAGCCTTTTGTTTTCGCAAAGTACTTTTCAATAATTCTAGTATTTAATGGGAAAAAATTAAACGAATTTTTTGTCCATGTAAAAAACTATTAATTCTGAATAATATGCCGCGCATTTATGCAGTTAAAAAAATTTAAATGTCTCTTATTAGATAAGGCATATTTTCGTCTGATAAGGTACTTCTTCTTCAATGATTTCGAGGATGTTTTAGTTTTGGTCCAAAAAATTGCATTTCTTATGACTTTTCGTAAAATATGTTAATGCCATCTGAAAGAGGAACAGATAAGCTTTCCATCGAGCTCTTAGTCGAAGAAGTCGGTCGAAGGATGCTAGAGTTATTAGCAAAAAACTTATCGGTGGTCAACACGTTTCCGTCCTATTACCGATTCTTTTCGCAAAGTACTTTTCTATAATTCTAGTATTTAATGGGAGAAAATTAAACGAATTTTTTGTCCATGTAAAAAATTATAAATTCTGAATGAAATGCCCATTTATGCAATTAAAAAAATGTAAATGTCTCTTATTAGATAAGGCATATTATCGTCTGATAAGGTACTTCTTCTTCAATGATTTCGAGGATATTTTAGTTTTGGTCCAAAAAATTGCATTTCTTATGACTTTTCGTAAAATATGTTAATGCCATATAAAAGAGGAACTGATAAGCTTTCCATCGAGGTTTTAGTCGAAGAAGTCGGTCGAAGGATGCAAGAGTTATTAGCAAAAAACTAATCGGTGGTCAACACGTTGCCGTCCTACTGCCGATTCTTTTCGCAAAGTACTTTTCTATAATTCTAGTATTTAATGGAAAAAAATTAAACGAATTTTTTGTCCATATAAAAAACTATTAATTCTGAATAAAACGCCGCCCATTTATGCAATTAAAAAAATTCAAATGTTTCTTATTAGATAAGGCATATTTTCGTCTGATAAGGAACTTTTTCTTCAATGATTTCGAGAATATTTTAGTTTTGATGAAAACAAATTTATTTCTTACGACTCTTCGTAAAATATTTTAATGCCATCTGAAAGAGGAACAGATAAGCTTTCCATCGAGCTCTTAGTCAAAGAAGTCGGTCGAAGGATGCAAGAGTTATTAGCAAAAAACTTATCGGTGGTCAACACGTTTCCGTCCTACTACCGATTCTTTTCGCAAAGTACTTTTCTATAATTCTAGTATATAATGGGAAAAAATTAAACGAATTTTTTGTCCATGTAAAAAACTATTAATTCTGAATAAAATGCCACCCATTTATGCAATTAGAAAAATTTAAATGTCTCATATTAGATAAGGTATATTTTCGTCTGATAAGGTACTTCTTCTTCAATGATTTCGAGGATATTTTAGTTTTGGTCCAAATAATTGCATTTCTTATGACTTTTCGTAAAATATGTTAATGCCATCTGAAAGATGTTATATTTTCGTCTGATAAGGAACTTTTTCTTCAATGATTTCGAGGATATTTTAGTTTTGATGAAAACAAATTTATTTCTTACGACTCTTCGTAAAATATTTTAATGCCATCTGAAAGAGGAATAGATAAGCTTTCCATCGAGCTCTTAGTCGAAGAAGTCGGTCGAAGGATGCAAGAGTTATTAGCAAAAACCTTATCGGTGGTCAACACGTTTCCGTCCTACTACCGATTCTTTTCGCAAAGTACTTTTCAATAATTCTAGTATTTAATGGGAAAAAATTAAACGAATTTTTTGTCCATATAAAAAACTATTAATTCTGAATAAAACGCCGCCCATTTATGCAATTAGAAAAATTCAAATGTTTCTTATTAGATAAGGCATATTTTCGTCTGATAAGGTACTTCTTCTTCAATGATTTCGAGGATATTTTAGTTTTGATGAAAACAAATTTATTTCTTACGACTCTTCGTAAAATATTTTAATGTCATCTGAAAGAGGAACGGATAAGCTTTCCATCGAGCTCTTAGTCGAAGAAGTCGGTCGAAGGACGCAAGAGTTATTAGCAAAAACCTTATCGGTGGTCAACACGTTTCCGTCCTACTACCGATTCTTTTCGCAAAGTACTATTCAATAATTCTAGTATTTAATGGGAAAAAATTAAACGAACTTTTTGTCCATGTAAAAAACTATTAATTCTGAATAAAATGCCGCCCATTTACGCAATTAAGAAAATTTAAATGTTTCTTATTAGATAAGGCATATTTTTGTCTGATAAGGTACTTCCTCTTCAATGATTTCGAGGATATTTTAGTTTTGGTCCAAATAATTGCATTTCTTATGACTTTTCGTAAAATATGTTAATGCCATATAAAAGAGGAACTGATAAGCTCCGTCAACACGTTTCCGTCCTACTGCCGATTCTTTTCGCAAAGTATTTTTCTATAATTCTAGTATTAATGGGAAAAAATTAAACGAATTTTTTGTCCATGTAAAAAACTATTAATTCTGAATAAAATGCCGCCCATTTATGCAATTAAAAAAATTTAAATGTTTCTTATTAGATAAGGCATATTTTCGTATTATAAGGTACTTCTTTTTCAATGATTTCGAGGATATTTTAGTTTTGATAAAAAAAATTTAATTTCTTACGACTTTTCGTAAAATATGTTAATGCCATCTGAAAGATGGCATATTTTCGTCTGATAAGGAACTTCTTCTTCAATGATTCCGAGGATATTTTAGTTTTGATCAAAAAAATTTTATTTCTTATGACTTTTCGTAAAATATGTTAATGCCATATAAAAGAGGAATAGATAAGCTTTCCATCGAGCTCTTAGTCGAAGCAGTCGGTCGAAGGATGCAAGAGTTATTAGCAAAAAGCTAATCGGTGGTCAACACGTTTCCGTCCTTCTGCCGATTCTTTTCGCAAAGTACTTTTCTATAATTCTAGTAATTAATGGGAAAAAATTAAACGAATTTTTTGTCCATGTAAAAAACTATTAACTCTGAATAAAATGCCGACCATTTATGCAATTACAAAAATTTATATGTCTCTTATTAGATAAGGCATATTTTCGTCTGATAAGGTACTTCTTCAATGATTTCGAGGATATTTTAGTTTTGGTCCAAAAAATTGCATTTCTTATGACTTTTAGTAAAATATGTTAATGCCATATAAAAGAGGAACTGATAAGCTTTCCATCGAGCTCTTAGTCGAAGAAGTCGGTCGAAGGATGCAAGAGTTATTAGCAAAAAACTTATCGGTGGTCAACACGATTCCGTCCTTCTGCCGATTCTTTTCGCAAAGTACTTTTCTATAAATCTAGTATTTAATGGGAGAAAATTAAACGAATTTTTTGTCCATGTAAAAAACTATTAATTCTGAATAAAATGCCGCCCATTTATGCAATTAAAAAAATGTAAATGTCTCTTATTAAATAAGGTATATTTTCGTCTGATAAGGTACTTCTTCTTCAATGATTTCGAGGATATTTTAGTTTTGGTCCAAATAATTGCATTTCTTATGACTTTTCGTAAAATATGTTAATGCCATCTGAAAGATGGCATTTTTTCGTCTGATAAGGAACTTTTTCTTCAATGATTTCGAGGATATTTTAGTTTTGATGAAAACAAATTTATTTCTTACGACTCTTCGTAAAATATTTTAATGTCATCTGAAAGAGGAACGGATAAGCTTTCCATCGAGCTCTTAGTCGAAGAAGTCGGTCGAAGTATGCAAGAGCTATTATCAAAAAACTAAGCGGTGGTCAACACGTTTCCGTCCCACTCCCGATTCTCTTCGCAAAGTACTTTTCTATAAATTTTATTTCTTACCACTTTTCGTAAAATATGGTAATGCCATCTGAAAGAGGAACAGATAGGCTTTCCACCCGGCTCTTTGTCGAAGAAGTCAGTCGAAGGCTGCAAGAGTTATTAGTAAAAAGCTAATCGGTGGTCAACACGTTTCCGTCCTACTGCCGATTCTTTTCGCAACGTACTTTTCTATAATTCTAGTATTTAATGGGAAAAAATTTAACGAATTTTTTGTCCATGTAAAAAACTATTAATTCTGAATAAAAGGCCGCCCATTTATGCAATTAAAAAAATGTAAATGTCTCTTATTAAATAAGGCATATTATCGTCTGATAAGGTACTTCTTCTTTAATGATTTCGAGGATATTTTAGTTTTGGTCCAAATAATTGAATTTCTTATGACTTTTCGTAAAATATGTTAATGCCATATAAAAGAGGAACTGATAAGCTTTCCATCGAGCTCTTAGTCGAAGAAGTCGGTCGAAGGATGCAAGAGTTATTAGCAAAAAACTTATCGGTGGTCAACACGTTTCCGTCCTTCTGCCGATTCTTTTCGCAAACTACTTTTCTATAATTCTAGTATTTAATGGGAAAAAATTAAACGAATTTTATGTCCATGTAAAAAACTATGAATTCTGAATAAAATGCCGCCCATTTATGCAATTAAAAAAATGTAAATGTCTCTTATTAGATAAGGCATATTATCGTCTGATAAGGTACTTCTTCTTCAATAATTTCGAGGATATTTTAGTTTTGGTCCAAAAAATTGCATTTCTTATGACTTTTCGTAAAATATGTTAATGCCATATAAAAGAGGAACTGATAAGCTTTCCATCGAGCTCTTAGTCGAAGAAGTCGGTCGAAGTATGCAAGAGTTATTAGAAAAAAGCTAATCGGTGGTCAACACGTTTCCGTCCTACTGCCGATTCTTTTCGCAAAGTACTTTTCTATAATTCTAGTATTTAATGGGAGAAAATTAAACGAATTTTTTGTCCATGTAAAAAACTATTAATTCTGAATAAAATGCCGCCCATTTATGCAATTAAAAAAATTTAAATGTTTCTTATTAGATAAGGCATATTTTCGTCTGATAAGGTATTTCTTCTTCAATGATTTCGAGGATATTTTAGTTTTGATGAAAACAAATTTATTTCTTACGACTCTTCGTAAAATAATTTAATGCCATCTGAAAGAGGAACAGATAAGCTTTCCATCGAACTCTTAGTCGAAGAAGTCGGTTGAAGGATGCAAGAGTTATTAGCAAAAAACTTATCGGTGGTCAACACGTTTCCGTCCTACTACCGATTCTTTTCGCAAAGTACTTTTCAATAATTGTAGTATTTAATGGGAAAAAATTAAACGAATTTTTTGTCCATGTAAAAAACTATTGATTCTGAATAATATGCCGCCCATTTATGCAAATAAAAAAATTTAAATGTTTCTTATTAGATAAGGCATATTTTCGTCTGATAAGGTACTTCTTCTTCAATGATTTCGAGGATATTTTAGTTTTGATGAAAACAAATTAATTTCTTACGACTCTTCGTAAAATATTTTAATGTCATCTGAAAGAGGAACAGATAAGCTTTCCATCGAGCTCTTAGTCGAAGAAGTCGGTCGAAGGACGCAAGAGTTATTAGCAAAAAACTTATCGGTGGTCAACACGTTTCCGTCCTACTACCGATTCTTTTCGCAAAGTACTTTTCAATAATTCTAGTATTTAATGGGAAAAAATTAAACGAATTTTTTGTCCATGTAAAAAACTATGAATTCTGAATAAAATGCCGCCCATTTATGCAATTAAAAAAATGTAAATGTCTCTTATTAGATAAGGCATATTATCGTCTGATAAGGTACTTCTTCTTCAATGATTTCGAGGATATTTTAGTTTTGGTCCAAAAAATTGCATTTCTTATGACTTTTCGTAAAATATGTTAATGCCATATAAAAGAGGAACAGATAAGCTTTCCATCGAGCTCTTAGTCGAAGAAGTCGGTCGAAGGACGCAAGAGTTATTAGCAAAAAACTTATCGGTGGTCAACACGTTTCCGTCTTACTACCGATTCTTTTCGCAAAGTACTTTTCAATAATTCTAGTATTTAATGGGAAAAAATTAAACGAATTTTTTGTCCATGTAAAAAACTATTAATTCTGAATAAAATGCCGCCCATTGAGCCAATAAGAAAATTTAAATGTCTCTTATTAGATAAGGCATATTTTCGTCTGATAAGGTACTTCTCCTTCAATGATTTCGAGGATATTTTTGTTTTGATCAAAAAAATTGTATTTCTTACGACTTTTCGTAAAAAATGTTAATGCCGTCTGAAAGTGGAACAGATAAGCTTTCCGTTGAGCTCTTAGTCGAAGAAGTCGGTCGAAGGATGCAAGAGCTATTATCAAAAAACTAATCGGTGGTCAACACGTTTCCGTCCCACTCCCGATTCTCTTCGCAAAGTACTTTTCTATTAATTTTATTTCTTACCACTTTTCGTAAAATATGGTAATGCCATCTGAAAGAGGAACAGATAGGCTTTCCACCTGGCTCTTTGTCGAAGAAGTCAGTCGAAGGCTGCAAGAGTTATTAGTAAAAAGATAATCGGTGGTCAACACGTTTCCGTCTTACTGCCGATTCTTTTCGCAAAGTATTTTTCTAAAATTCTAGTATTTAATGGGAAGAATTAAACGAATTTTTTGTCCATATAAAAAACTATTTATTCTGAATAAAATGCCGTCCATTTCTGCAATTAAAAAAATTTAAATGTCTCTTATTAGATAATGCATATTTTCGTCTGATAAGGTACTTCTTCTTCAATGATTTCGAGGATATTTTAGTTATGATCAAAAAAATTTTATTTCTTATGACTTTTCGTAAAATATGTTAATGCCATCTGAAAGAGGAACAGATAAGCTTTCCATCGAGCTCTTAGTCGAAGAAGTCGGTCGAAGGATGCAAGAGCTATTAGCAAAAAACTTATCGGTGGTCAACACGTTTCCGTCCTATTAACGATTCTTTTCGCAAAGTACTTTTCAATAATTCTAGTATTTAATGGGAAAAAATTAAACGAATTTTTTGTCCATGTAAAAAACTATTAATTCTGAATAAAATGCCGCCCATTTATGCAATTAAAAAAATTTAAATGTTTTTTTTATTAGATAAGGCATATTTTCGTCTGATAAGGTACTTCTTCTTCAATGATTTCGAGGATGTTTTAGTTTTGATGAAAAAAATTTTATTTCTTATGACTTTTCGTAAAATATGTTAATGCCATCTGAAAGAGGATCAGATAAGCTTTCCATCGAGTTCTTAGTCGAAGAAGTCGGTCGAAGGATGCAAGAGTTATTAGCAAAAAGCTAATCGGTGGTCAACACGTTTCCGTCCTACTGCCGATTGTTTTCGTAAAGTACTTTTCTATAATTCTAGTATTTAATGGGAGAAAATTAAACGAATTTTTTGTCCATGTAAAAAACTATTAATTCTGAATAAAATGCCGCCCATTTATGCAATTAAAAAAATTTAAATGTTTCTTATTAGATAAGGCATATTTTTGTCTGATAAGGTACTTCTTCTTCAATGATTTCGAGGATATTTTAGTTTTGGTCCAAATAATTGCATTTCTTATGACTTTTCGTAAAATATGTTAATGCCATTTAAAAGAGGAACTGATAAGCTCCGTCAACCCGTTTCCGTCCTTCTGCCGATTCTTTTCGCAAAGTATTTTTTTATAATTCTAGTATTTAATGGGAAGAATTAAACGAATTTTTTGTCCATGTAAAAAACTATTTATTCTGAATAAAATGCCACCCATTTATGCA
Organism: Phortica okadai; assembly: GCA_034638295.1. NCBI lineage: Eukaryota > Metazoa > Arthropoda > Insecta > Diptera > Drosophilidae > Phortica > Phortica okadai. The sequence goes on along the minus strand of CM067850.1, from coordinate 22,947,412 downwards.
ATTAAAAAAATTTAAATGTCTCATATTAGATACGGTATATTTTCGTCTGATAAGGTACTTCTTCTTCAATAATTTCGAGAATATTTTAGTTTTGATCAAAAAAATTTTATTTCTTATGACTTTTCGTGAAATATGTTAATGCTATCTGAAAGAGGAACAGGTAAGCTTTCCATCGAGCTCTTTGTCGAAGAATTCGGTCGAAGGATGCAAGAGTTATTACCAAAAAACTAATAGGTCAACACGTTTCCGTCCTACTGCCGATTCTTTTCGCAAAGTATTTTTCTATAATTCTAGTATTTAATGGGAAAAAATTAAACGAATTTCTTGTCCATGTAAAAAACTATTAATTCTGAATAAAATGCCGCCCATTTATGCAATTAAAAAAATGTAAATGTCTCTTATTAGATAAGGCATATTATCGTCTGATAAGGAACTTCTTCTTCAATGATTTCGAGGATATTTTAGTTTTGGTCCAAAAAATTGCATTTCTTATGACTTTTCGTAAAATATGTTAATGCCATATAAAAGAGGAACTGATAAGCTTTCCATCGAGCTCTTAGTCGAAGCAGTCGGTCGAAGGATGCAAGAGTTATTAGCAAAAAGCTAATCGGTGGTCACACGTTTCCGTCCTTCTGCCGATTCTTTTCGCAAAGTACTTTTCTATAATTCTAGTATTTAATGGGAAAAAATTAAATGAATTTTATGTCCATGTAAAAAACTATGAGTTCAGAATAAAATGCCGCCCATTTATGCAATTAAAAAAATGTAAATGTCTCTTATTAGATAAGGCATATTATCGTCTGATAAGGAACTTCTTCTTCAATGATTTCGAGGATATTTTAGTTTTGGTCCAAAAAATTGCATTTCTTATGACTTTTCGTAAAATATGTTAATGCCATATAAAAGAGGAACTGATAAACTTTCCATCGAGCTCTTAGTCGAAGAAGTCGGTCGAAGGATGCAAGAGTTATTAGCAAAAAACTTATCGGTGCTCAACACGTTTCCGTCCTATTACCGATTCTTTTCGCAAAGTACTTTTCAATAATTCTAGTATTTAATGGAAAAAAATTAAACGAATTTTTTGTCCATGTAAAAAACTATTTATTCTGAATAAAATGCCACCCATTTATGCAATTAAAAAAATTTAAATTTCTCATATTAGATAAGGTATATTTTCGTCTGATAAGGTACTTCTTCTTCAATGATTTCGAGGATATTTTAGTTTTGATCAAAAAAATTTTATTTCTTATGACTCTTCGTGAAATATGTTAATGCTATCTGAAAGAGGAACAGGTAAGCTTTCCATCGAGCTCTTTGTCGAAGAATTCGGTCGAAGGATGCAAGAGTTATTACCAAAAAACTAATAGGTCAACACGTTTCCGTCCTACTGCCGATTCTTTTCGCAAAGTATTTTTCTATAATTCTAGTATTTAATGGGAAAAAATTAAACGAATTTCTTGTCCATGTAAAAAACTATTAATTCTGAATAAAATGCCGCCCATTTATGCAATTAAAAAAATTTAAATGTTTCTTATTAGATAAGGCATATTTTCGTATTATAAGGTACTTCTTTTTCAATGATTCCGAGGATATTTTAGTTTTGATCAAAAAAATTTTATTTTATGTCTTTTCGTAAAATATGTTAATGCCATATAAAAGAGGAACAGGTAAGCTTTCCATCGAGCTCTTTGTCGAAGAATTCGGTCGAAGGATGCAAGAGTTATTACCAAAAAACTAATAGGTCAACACGTTTCCGTCCTACTGCCGATTCTTTTCGCAAAGTATTTTTCTATAATTCTAGTATTTAAAGGGAAAATATTAAACGAATTTTTTGTCCATGTAAAAAACTATTAATTCTGAATAAAATGCCGCCCATTTATGCAATTAAAAAAATTTAAATGTTTCTTATTAGATAAGGCATATTTTTGTCTGATAAGGTTCTTCTTCTTCAATGATTTCGAGGATATTTTAGTTTTGATCAAAAAAATTTTATTTCTTATGACTTTTCGTGAAATATGTTAATGCTATCTGAAAGAGGAACAGATAAGCTTTCCATCGAGCTCTTTGTCGAAGAATTCGGTCGAAGAATGCAAGAGTTATTACCAAAAAACTAATAGGTCAACACGTTTCCGTCCTACTGCCGATTCTTTTCGCAATGTATTTTTCTATAATTCTAGTATTTAATGGGAAAAAATTAAACGAATTTTCTGTCCATGTAAAAAACTATTAATTCTGAATAAAATGCCGCCCATTTATGCAATTAAAAAATTTAAATGTTTCTTATTAGATAAGGCATATTTTCGTATTATAAGGTACTTCTTTTTCAATGATTCCGAGGATATTTTAGTTTTGATCAAAAAAATTTTATTTCTTATGTCTTTTCGTAAAATATGTTAATGCCATATAAAAGAGGAATAGATAAGCTTTCCATCGAGCTCTTAGTCGAAGCAGTCGGTCGAAGGATGCAAGAGTTATTAGCAAAAAGCTAATCGGTGGTCACACGTTTCCGTCCTTCTGCCGATTCTGTTCGCAAAGTACTTTTCTATAATTCTAGTATTTAATGGGAAAAAATTAAACGAATTTTATGTCCATGTAAAAAACTATGAATTCTGAATAAAATGCCGCCCATTTATGCAATTAAAAAAATGTAAATGTCTCTTATTAGATAAGGCATATTATCGTCTGATAAGGTACTTCTTCTTCAATGATTTCGAGGATATTTTAGTTTTGGTCCAAAAAATTGCATTTCTTATGACTTTTCGTAAAATATGTTAATGCCATATAAAAGAGGAACTGATAAGCTTTCCATCGAGCTCTTAGTCGAAGAAGTCGGTCGAAGGATGCAAGAGTTGTTAGCAAAAAGCTAATCGGTGGTCACACGTTTCCGTCCTTCTGCCGATTCTTTTCGCAAAGTACTTTTCTATAATTCTAGTATTTAATGGGAAAAAATTAAACGAATTTTATGTCCATATAAAAAACTATTAATTCTGAATAAAATGCCGCCCATTTATGCAATTAAAAAAATGTAAATGTCTCTTATTAGATAAGGCATAATATCGTCTGATAAGGTACTTCTTCTTCAATGATTTCGAGGATATTTTAGTTTTGGTCCAAATAATTGCATTTCTTACGACTTTTCGTAAAATATGTTAATGCCATATAAAAGAGGAACTGATAAGCTCCGTCAACACGTTTCCGTCCTACTGCCGATTCTTTTCGCAAAGTATTTTTCTATAATTCTAGTATTTAATGGGAAGAATTAAACGAATTTTTTGTCCATGTAAAAAACTATTAATTCTGAATAAAATGCCGCCCATTTATGCAATTAAAAAAATTTAAATGTCTCATATTAGATAAGGTATATTTTCGTCTGATAAGGTACTTCTTCTTCAATGATTTCGAGGATATTTTAGTTTTGATCAAAAAAATTTTATTTCTTATGACTTTTCGTAAGATATGTTAATGCCATATAAAAGAGGAATAGATAAGCTTTCCATCGAGCTCTTAGTCGAAGCAGTCGGTCGAAGGATGCAAGAGTTATTAGCAAAAAGCTAATCGGTGGTCACACGTTTCCGTCCTTCTGCCGATTCTTTTCGCAAAGTACTTTTCTATAATTCTAGTATTTAATGGGAAAAAATTAAACGAATTTTATGTCCATGTAAAAAACTATGAATTCTGAATAAAATGCCGCCCATTTATGCAATTAAAAAAATGTAAATGTCTCTTATTAGATAAGGCATATTATCGTCTGATAAGGTACTTCTTCTTCAATGATTTCGAGGATATTTTAATTTTGGTCCAAAAAATTGCATTTCTTATGACTTTTCGTAAAATATGTTAATGTCATATAAAAGAGGAACTGATAAGCTTTAAATCGAGCTCTTAGTCGAAGAAGTCGGTCGAAGGATGCAAGAGTTATTAGCAAAAAGCTAATCGGTGGTCAACACGTTTCCGTCCTACTGCCGATTCTTTTCGCAAAGTACTTTTCTATAATTCTAGTATTTAATGGGAAAAAATTAAACGAATTTTTTGTCCATGTAAAAACTATTAATTCTGAATAAAATGCCGCCCATTTATGCAATTGAAAAAATTTAAATGTTTCTTATTAGATAAGGCATATTTTCGTCTGATAAGGTACTTCTTCTTCAATGATTTCGAGGATATTTTAGTTTTGATGAACGCAAATTAATTTCTTACGACTCTTCGTAAAATATTTTAATGTCATCTGAAAGAGGAACTGATAAGCTTTAAATCGAGCTCTTAGTCGAAGAAGTCGGTCGAAGGACGCAAGAGTTATTAGCAAAAAGCTAATCGGTGGTCAACACGTTTCCGTCCTACTGCCGATTCTTTTTGCAAAGTACATTTCTATAATTCTAGTATTTAATGGGAAAAAATTAAACAAATTTTTTGTCCATGTAAAAACTATTAATTCTGAATAAAATGCCGCCCATTTATGCAATTGAAAAAATTTAAATGTTTCTTATTAGATAAGGCATATTTTCGTCTGATAAGGTACTTCTTCTTCAATGATTTCGAGGATATTTTAGTTTTGATGAACGCAAATTAATTTCTTACGACTCTTCGTAAAATATTTTAATGTCATCTGAAAGAGGAACAGATAAGCTTTCCATCGAGCTCTTAGTCGAAGAAGTCGGTCGAAGGACGCAAGAGTTATTAGCAAAAAGCTAATCGGTGGTCAACACGTTTCCGTCCTACTGCCGATTCTTTTTGCAAAGTACATTTCTATAATTCTAGTATTTAATGGGAAAAAATTAAACAAATTTTTTGTCCATGTAAAAAAACTATGAATTCTGAATAAAATGCCGCCCATTTATGCAATTAAAACCAGTAAGGGAGCTATTTTCAGTTTTGCTGAAACTTATATACTCTTGCAAACATTTTATCAAGTGTTCTTATTGGAAAATATATCTTATAGTTTTTCCAATAACAATCATATAAGTTTATAAAGATAAAGGGGCGTGGCCCCGCCCATTTTCTAATTTTTTTTAACAAATACATTGCAATTTGTACACTTTATTTTGCGGTCTTATATCTCATCGACTTACAGAGAAATCACATTTTTAAATTTTTCTCTATAAGGGCGGTGCCACGCCCTTATGTCCGATTTCTACGAAACTTTGGAATGTGGTCAAGGATTCATAAAAACGCTTAACTGCAAAGTTTTATCCGTTTATATTTAAGAACAAAAAAGTTTCCCTAACAAAAACCGAATTTTTGACCGATTGTTCCTATGGGAGCTATAACCTATATTTATCCGATCTCCACCAAATTTACTGTGTGTCTTAACTGACGTCCAAGATATTTGAGTGCAAAAAATTGAGGCGATAACTTTAAAATCAAAGCGTTTATTGAGCAAAAACCTAATTTTTAAACGATCGTTCCTATGGCAGCTATATCCTACAGTTATTCGATCATGCTGGATTTTACATTCAAACTGCGTGCAAGGAAAAGAAAATTTTCTGTGTTTAAATTTTTCCGATATCTTTAAAACTCTAGGATGAGTTCGCATCGCAACAGACAGACAGACAGACAGACGGACAGACGGACATGGCAATATGAACTCGTCTCGTCGAGCTGATCAAGAATATATATACTTTATATAGTCGGAGATGTCTCCTTCTCTGCGTTGCCAACTTCATGACAAAGTTAATATACTCTTGCAAGAGTATAAAAATGTAAATGTCTCTTATTAGATAAGGCATATTATCGTCTGATAAGGTACTTCTTCTTCAATGATTTCGAGGATATTTTAGTTTTGGTCCAAAAAATTGCATTTCTTATGACTTTTCGTAAAATATGTTAATGCCATATAAAAGAGGAACTGATAAGCTTTCCATCGAGGTCTTAGTCGAAGAAGTCGGTCGAAGGATGCAAGAGTTATTAGCAAAAAGCTAATCGGTGGTCAACACGTTTCCGTCCTACTGCCGATTCTTTTCGCAAAGTACTTTTCTATAATTCTAGTATTTAATGGGAGAAAATTAAACGAATTTTTTGTCCATGTAAAAAACTATTAATTCTGAATAAAATGCCGCCCATTTATGCAATTAAAAAAATTTAAATGTTTCTTATTAGATAAGGCATATTTTCGTCTGATAAGGTACTTGTTATACCCTGTACACACACTGTGTATCAGGGTATATTAAGTTTGTTTGAGACGGTTTGTATGTAACGCATAGAAGGAGGGGAGGGGGACCCTATAAAGTATATATATTCTTGATCAGGATGACAAGACGAATTGATATAGCCCTGTCTGTCCGTCCGTCCGTCCGTCCTCACCAATGGTTCTCGAAAACTATAAGAGCTAGAGACTTGAAATTTGGTGGATAGACTCGTGAGGTCAAACGCTAGGTCAAGTTTGAAGGATTTTTTGCCACGCCCACTCCTTCCCGCCCATCGAGCACCACCCATTTTTTCAAAGGGCTGTAGCTCGAAAACCTGATGAGTTAGAAACATGAAAATGACTATGTAGACTCAGTATGTATAGCTCTACAAAACTGCATACCACATTTTTTTCCCATCCCCTTCGTTTCCCCTCAAAAAGTTGTTTTCTTAAAATTGCTGTATCTCCTAAACTATAATAGATACAATGCTGAAATTTTGTATGCAAACTCAGTAAACATACCTTTTTAAAACTGCATACCACAAACTTTCATTTTTAACGCTGTGTGACAACGCAAAGACAAACAAGTTGAAATTTGGCATAAATTGCGCTTTGAACACTGCTTTATCCTATTTGTAACAAAAACCGTACTGAACACTGCGAAAACTATTAAAGCTAGAGACTTGAAATTTGGAAGATAGACTCGTGTGGTCGAACACTAGATCAAGTTTGAAGGAATTTTTGCCACGCCCATTCCTTCCCGCCCATCGAGCACAACAAAAGGTCATTTTTTTCTTAAAATTGCTGTATCTCCTAAAGTATAAAGAATACAATGCTGAAATTTTGTATGCAAACTCAGATAACATACCTTTTTAAAACTGCATACAACAAACTACCACTCTCCCCGCAAAGACCAACACACTAAAATTTTGCAGCAATGCTTTGTAACAAAACCCGTACTAAAGCGCCATCTAATGGCAATATTGCACTGTGAGCCCTGCCTCACTATCAGCAAATACACAAACCATATCGTGGTACACTGCTTTTGCTGTCGGCGAATGTTTAACGTGTTATCAACATAGGTGTGTGTACAGGGTATTATATAGTTGAGAATACTCAACTATACCCCCCGTTACTGGTTCTTCAATGATTTCGAGGTTATTTTAGTTTTGATGAAAACAAATTTATTTCTTACGACTCTTCGTAAAATATGTTAATGCCATATAAAAGAGGAACTGATAAGCTTTCCATCGATCTCTTAGTCGAAGAAGTCGGTCGAAGGATGCAAGAGTTACTAGCAAAAAACTTATCGGTGGTCAACACGTTTCCGTCCTACTACCGATTATTTTCGCAAAGTACATTTCTATAATTCTAGTATTTAATGGGAAAAAATTAAACAAATTTTTTGTCCATGTCAAAAAAACTATGAATTCTGAATAAAATGCCACCCATTTATGCAATTAAAAAAATTTAAATGTCTCATATTAGATAAGGTATATTTTCGTCTGATAAGGTACTTCTTCTTCAATGAGGATATTTTAGTTTTGATTAAAAAAATTGTATTTCTTATGACTTTTCGTGAAATATGTTAATGCTATCTGAAAGAGGAACAGATAAGCTTTCCATCGAGCTCTTAGTCGAAGAAGTTGGTCGAAGGATGCAAGAGTTATTAGCAAAAAGCTAATCGGTGGTCAACACGTTTCCGTCCTACTGCCGATTCTTTTTGCAAAGTACATTTCTATAATTCTAGTATTTAATGGGAAAAAATTTAACAAATTTTTTGTCCATGTAAAAAAAACTATTAATTCTGAATAAAATGCCGCCCATTTATGCAATTAAAAAAATGTAAATGTCTCTTATAAGATAAGGCATATTTTCGTCTTATAAGGTACTTCTTCTTCAATGATTTCGAGGATATTTTAGTTTTGGTCCAAAAAATTGCATTTCTTATGACTTTTCGTAATATATATTAATGCCATATAAAAGAGGAGCAGATAAGCTTTCCATCGAGATCTTATTCGAAAAAGTCGGTCGAAGGATGCAAGAGTTATTAGCAAAAAGCTAAACGGTGGTCAACACGTTTCCGTCCTACTGCCGATTCTTTTCGCAAAGTACTTTTCTATAATTCTAGTATTTAATGGGAGAAAATTAAACGAATTTTTTGTCCATGTAAAAAACTATTAATTCTGAATAAAATGCCGCCCATTAATGCAATTAAAAAAATTTAAATGTTTCTTATTAGATAAGGCATATTTTCGTCTGATAAGGTACTTCTTCTTCAATGATTTCGAGGATATTTTAGTTTTGATGAAAACAAATTTATTTCATACGACTATTCGTAAAATATGTTAATGCCATATAAAAGAGGAACTGATAAGCTTTCCATCGAGCTCTTAGTCGAAGAAGTCGGTCGAAGGATGCAAGAGTTATTAGCAAAAAACTTATCGGTGGTCAACACGTTTCCGTCCTACTACCGATTATTTTCGCAAAGTAATTTTCAATAATTCTAGTATTTAATGGGAAAAAATTAAACGAATTTTTTGTCCATGTAAAAAACTATTAATTCTGAATAAAATGCCACCCATTTATGCAATTAAAAAAATTTAAATGTCTCATATTAGATAAGGTATATTTTCGTCTGATAAGGTACATCTTCTTCAATGAAGATATTTTAGTTTTGATCAAAAAAATTGTAATTTTTATGACTTTTCGTGAAATATGTTAATGCTATCTGAAAGAGGAACAGATAAGCTTTCCATCGAGCTCTTAGTCGAAGAGTTCGGTCGAAGGATGCAAGAAATATTAGCTAAAAACTAATCGGTGGTCAACACGTTTCCGTCCTACTGCCAACTTTTTCCGCAAAGTATTTTTCTATAATTCTAGTATTTAATGGGAAAAAATTAAACGAATTTTTTGTCCATGTAAAAAACTATTAATTCTGAATAAAATGCCGCCCATTTATGCAATTAAAAAAATTTAAATGTTTCTTATTAGATAAGGCATATTTTCGTCTGATAAGGTACTTGTTCTTCAATGATTTCGAGGATATTTTAGTTTTGATGAAAACAAATTTATTTCTTACGACTCTTCGTAAAATATGTTAATGCCATATAAAAGAGGAACAGATAAGCTTTCCATCGAGCTCTTAGTCGAAGAAGTCGTTCGAAAGATGCAAGAGTTATTAGCAAAAAACTTATCGGTGGTCAACACGTTTCCGTCCTACTACCGATTATTTTCGCAAAGTATTTTTCTATAATTCTAGTATTTAATGGGAAAAAATTAAACGAATTTTTTGTCCCTGTAAAAAACTATTAATTCTGAATAAAATGCCTCCCATTTATGCAATTAAAAAAATATAAATGTCTCATATTAGATAAGGTATATTTTCGTCTTCTTCAATGATTTCGAGGATATTTTAGTTTTGGTCCAAATAATTGCATTTCTTACGACTTTTCGTAAAATATGTTAATGCCATATAAAAGAGGAACTGATAAGCTCCGTCAACACGTTTCCGTCCTACTGCCGATTCTTTTCGCAAAGTATTTTTCTATAATTCTAGTATTTAATGGGAAGAATTAAACGAATTTTTTGTCCATGTAAAAAACTATTAATTCTGAATAAAATGCCGCCCATTTATGCAATTAAAAAAATTTAAATGTTTCTTATTAGATAAGGCATATTTTCGTCTGGTAAGGTACTTCTTGTTCAATGATTTCGAGGATATTTTAGTTTTGATGAAAACAAATTTATATCTTGCGACTTTTCGTAAAATAAGTTAATGCCATATAAAAGAGGAACAGAAAAGCTTTCCATCGAGCTATTAGTCGAAGAATTTGGTCGAAGGATGCAAGAAATATTACCAAAAAACTAATCGGTGGTCAACACGTTTCCGTCCTACTGCCGACTGTTTTCGCAAAGTATTTTTCTATAATTCTAGTATTTAATGGGAAAAAATTAAACGAATTTTTTGTCTATGTAAAAAACTATTAATTCTGAATAAAATGCCGCCCATTTATGCAATTAAAAAAATTTATATGTTTCTTATTAGATAAGGCATATTTTCGTCTGATAAGGTACTTCTTTTTCAATGATTTCGAGGATATTTTAGTTTTGATAAAAAAAAATTTGATATCTTACGACTTTTCGTGAAATATGTTAATTCTATCTGAAAGAGGAACAGATAAGCTTTCCATCGAGCTCTTAGTCGAAGAAGTCGGTCGAAGGATGCAAGAGTTATTAGCAAAAAACTTATCGGTGGTCAACACGTTTCAGTCCTACTGCCGATTCTTTTCGCAAAGTACTTTTCAATAATTCTAGTATTTAATGGGAAAAAATTAAACGAATTTTCTATAATTCTAGTATTTAATGGGAGAAAATTAAACGAATTTTTTGTCCATGTAAAAAACTATTAATTCTGAATAAAATGCCGCCCATTTATGCAATTAAAAAAATTTAAATGTTTCTTATTAGATAAGGCATATTTTCGTCTGATAAGGTACTTGTTATACCCTGTACACACACTGTGTATCAGGGTATATTAAGTTTGTTTGAGACGGTTTGTATGTAACGCATAGAAGGAGGGGAGGGGGACCCTATAAAGTATATATATTCTTGATCAGGATGACAAGACGAATTGATATAGCCCTGTCTGTCCGTCCGTCCGTCCGTCCGTCCTCACCAATGGTTCTCGAAAACTATAAGAGCTAGAGACTTGAAATTTGGTGGATAGACTCGTGAGGTCAAACGCTAGGTCAAGTTTGAAGGATTTTTTGCCACGCCCACTCCTTCCCGCCCATCGAGCACCACCCATTTTTTCAAAGGGCTGTAGCTCGAAAACCTGATGAGTTAGAAACATGAAAATGAGTATGTAGACTCAGTATGTATAGCTCTACAAAACTGCATACCACATTTTTTTCCCATCCCCTTCGTTTCCCCTCAAAAAGTTGTTTTCTTAAAATTGCTGTATCTCCTAAACTATAATAGATACAATGCTGAAATTTTGTATGCAAACTCAGTAAACATACCTTTTTAAAACTGCATACCACAAACTTTCATTTTTAACGCTGTGTGACAACGCAAAGACAAACAAGTTGAAATTTGGCATAAATTGCGCTTTGAACACTGCTTTATCCTATTTGTAACAAAAACCGTACTGAACACTGCGAAAACTATTAAAGCTAGAGACTTGAAATTTGGAAGATAGACTCGTGTGGTCGAACACTAGATCAAGTTTGAAGGAATTTTTGCCACGCCCATTCCTTCCCGCCCATCGAGCACAACAAAAGGTCATTTTTTTCTTAAAATTGCTGTATCTCCTAAAGTATAAAGAATACAATGCTGAAATTTTGTATGCAAACTCAGATAACATACCTTTTTAAAACTGCATACAACAAACTACCACTCTCCCCGCAAAGACCAACACACTAAAATTTTGCAGCAATGCTTTGTAACAAAACCCGTACTAAAGCGCCATCTAATGGCAATATTGCACTGTGAGCCCTGCCTCACTATCAGCAAATACACAAACCATATCGTGGTACACTGCTTTTGCTGTCGGCGAATGTTTAACGTGTTATCAACATAGGTGTGTGTACAGGGTATTATATAGTTGAGAATACTCAACTATACCCCCCGTTACTGGTTCTTCAATGATTTCGAGGTTATTTTAGTTTTGATGAAAACAAATTTATTTCTTACGACTCTTCGTAAAATATGTTAATGCCATATAAAAGAGGAACTGATAAGCTTTCCATCGATATATGAAATATGTTAATGCTATCTGAAAGAGGAACAGATAAGCTTTCCATCGAGCTCTTAGTCGAAGAAGTTGGTCGAAGGATGCAAGAGTTATTAGCAAAAAGCTAATCGGTGGTCAACACGTTTCCGTCCAACTGCCGATTCTTTTTGCAAAGTACATTTCTATAATTCTAGTATTTAATGGGAAAAAATTTAACAAATTTTTTGTCCATGTAAAAAAAACTATTAATTCTGAATAAAATGCCGCCCATTTATGCAATTAAAAAAATGTAAATGTCTCTTATAAGATAAGGCATATTTTCGTCTTATAAGGTACTTCCTCTTCAATGATTTCGAGGATATTTTAGTTTTGGTCCAAAAAATTGCATTTCTTATGACTTTTCGTAATATATATTAATGCCATATAAAAGAGGAGCAGATAAGCTTTCCATCGAGATCTTATTCGAAAAAGTCGGTCGAAGGATGCAAGAGTTATTAGCAAAAAACTTATCGGTGGTCAACACGTTTCCGTCGTACTACCGATTATTTTCGCAAAGTACTTTTCAATAATTCTAGTATTTAATGGGAAAAAATTAAACGAATTTTTTGTCCATGTAAAAAACTATTAATTCTGAATAAAATGCCACCCATTTATGCAATTAAAAAAATTTAAATGTCTCATATTAGATAAGGTATATTTTCGTCTGATAAGGTACATCTTCTTCAATGAAGATATTTTAGTTTTGATCAAAAAAATTGTAATTTTTATGACTTTTCGTGAAATATGTTAATGCTATCTGAAAGAGGAACAGATAAGCTTTCCATCGAGCTCTTAGTCGAAGAGTTCGGTCGAAGGATGCAAGAAATATTAGCTAAAAACTAATCGGTGGTCAACACGTTTCCGTCCTACTGCCAACTCTTTCCGCAAAGTATTTTTCTATAATTCTAGTATTTAATGGGAAAAAATTAAACGAATTTTTTGTCCATGTAAAAAACTATTAATTCTGAATAAAATGCCGCCCATTTATGCAATTAAAAAAATTTAAATGTTTCTTATTAGATAAGGCATATTTTCGTCTGATAAGGTACTTGTTCTTCAATGATTTCGAGGATATTTTAGTTTTGATGAAAACAAATTTATTTCTTACGACTCTTCGTAAAATATGTTAATGCCATATAAAAGAGGAACAGATAAGCTTTCCATCGAGCTCTTAGTCGAAGAAGTAGTTCGAAAGATGCAAGAGTTATTAGCAAAAAACTTATCGGTGGTCAACACGTTTCCGTCCTACTACCGATTATTTTCGCAAAGTATTTTTCTATAATTCTAGTATTTAATGGGAAAAAATTAAACGAATTTTTTGTCCCTGTAAAAAACTATTAATTCTGAATAAAATGCCTCCCATTTATGCAATTAAAAAAATATAAATGTCTCATATTAGATAAGGTATATTTTCGTCTTCTTCAATGATTTCGAGGATATTTTAGTTTTGATCAAAAACATTGTATTTCTTATGACTTTTCGTGAAATATGTTAATGCTATCTGAAAGAGGAACAGATAAGCTTTCCATCGAGCTCTTAGTCGAAGAATTCGGTCGAAGGATGCAAGAAATATTACCAAAAAACTAAACGGTGGTCAACACGTTTCCGTCCTACTGCCGACTCTTTCCGCAAAGTATTTTTCTATAATTCTAGTATTTAATGGGAAAAAATTAAACGAATTTTTTGTCCATGTAAAAAACTATTAATTCTGAATAAAATGCCGCCCATTTATGCAATTAAAAAAATTTACATGTTTCTTATTAGATAAGGCATATTTTCGTCTTATAAGGTACTTCTTTTTCAATGATTTCGAGGATATTTTAGTTTTGATCAAAATAATTTTATCTCTTATGACTTTTCGTAAAATATGTTAATGCCATATAAAAGAGGAACAGAAAAGCTTTCCATCGAGCTCTTAGTCGAAGAAGTCGGTCGAAGGATGCAAGAGTTATTAGAAAAAGCTAATCGGTGGTCAACACGTTTCCGTCCTACTGCCGATTCTTTTTCCAAAGTACATTTCTATAATTCAAGTATTTAATGGGAAAAAATTAAACAAATTTTTTGTTTATGTTAAAAACTATGAATTCTGAATAAAATGCCGCCCATTTATGCAATTAAAAAAATGTAAATGTCTCTTATTAGATAAGGCATACTTTTACTGATAAGGTACTTCTTCTTCAATGAATTCGAGTATATTTTAGTTTTGGTCCAAATAATTGTATTTCTTATGACTTTTCGTAAAATATGTTAATGCCATATAAAAGAGGAACTGATAAGCTCCGTCAACACGTTTTCGTCCTACTGTCGATTCTTTTCGCAAAGTACTTTTCTATAATACTAGTAATTAATGGGAAAAATTAAACGAATTTTTTGTCCATGTAAAAAACTATTAATTCTGAATAAAATGCCGCCCATTTATGCAATTAAAAAAATTTAAATGTTTCTTATTAGATAAGGCATATTTTCGTCTGGTAAGGTACTTCTTGTTCAATGATTTCGAGGATATTTTAGTTTTGATGAAAACAAATTTATATCTTGCGACTTTTCGTAAAATAAGTTAATGCCATATAAAAGAGGAACAGAAAAGCTTTCCATCGAGCTCTTAGTCGAAGAATTTGGTCGAAGGATGCAAGAAATATTACCAAAAAACTAATCGGTGGTCAACACGTTTCCGTCCTACTGCCGACTGTTTTCGCAAAGTATTTTTCTATAATTCTAGTATTTAATGGGAAAAAATTAAACGAATTTTTTGTCTATGTAAAAAACTATTAATTCTGAATAAAATGCCGCCCATTTATGCAATTAAAAAAATTTATATGTTTCTTATTAGATAAGGCATATTTTCGTCTGATAAGGTACTTCTTCTTCAATGATTTCGAGGATATTTTAGTTTTGATAAAAAAAAATTTGATATCTTACGACTTTTCGTGAAATATGTTAATTCTATCTGAAAGAGGAACAGATAAGCTTTCCATCGAGCTCTTAGTCGAAGAAGTCGGTCGAAGGATGCAAGAGTTATTAGCAAAAAACTTATCGGTGGTCAACACGTTTCAGTCCTACTGCCGATTCTTTTCGCAAAGTACTTTTCAATAATTCTAGTATTTAATGGGAAAAAATTAAACGAATTTTTTGTCCATGTAAAAAACTATTAATTCTGAATAAAATGCCACCCATTTATGCAATTAAAAAAATTTAAATGTCTCATATTAGATAAGGTATATTTTCGTCTGATAAGGTACTTCTTCTTCAATGATTTCGAGGATATTTTAGTTTTGATAAAAACAAATTTATTTCTTACGACTCTTCGTAAAATATTTTAATGCCATCTGAAAGAGGAACAGATAAGCTTTCCATCGAGCTCTTAGTCGATGAAGTCGGTCGAAGGATGCAAGAGTTGTTAGCAAAAAACTAATCGGTGGTCAACACGTTTCCGTCCTACTGCCGACTCTTTTCGCAAAGTATTTTTCTATAATTCCAGTATTTAATGGGAAAAAATTAAACGAATTTTTTGTCCATGTAAAAAACTATTTGTTCTGAATAAAATGCCGCCCATTAATGCAATTAAAAAAATTTAAATGTTTCTTATTAGATAAGGCATATTTTCGTCTTATAAGGTACTTCTTTTTCAATGATTTCGAGGATATTTTAGTTTTGATCAAAAAAATTTTATCTCTTATGACTTTTCGTAAAATATGTTAATGCCATATAAAAGAGGAACAGAAAAGCTTTCCATCGAGCTCTTAGTCGAAGAAGTCGGTCGAAGGATGCAAGAAATATTACCAAAAAACTAATCGGTGGTCAACACGTTTCCGTCCTACTGCCGACTGTTTTCGCAAAGTATTTTTCTATAATTCTAGTATTTAATGGGAAAAAATTAAACGAATTTTTTGTCTATGTAAAAAACTATTAATTCTGAATAAAATGCCGCCCATTTATGCAATTAAAAAAATTTATATGTTTCTTATTAGATAAGGCATATTTTCGTCTGATAAGGTACTTCTTCTTCAATGATTTCGAGGATATTTTAGTTTTGATAAAAAAAAATTTGATATCTTACGACTTTTCGTGAAATATGTTAATTCTATCTGAAAGAGGAACAGATAAGCTTTCCATCGAGCTCTTAGTCGAAGAAGTCGGTCGAAGGATGCAAGAGTTATTAGCAAAAAACTTATCGGTGGTCAACACGTTTCAGTCCTACTGCCGATTCTTTTCGCAAAGTACTTTTCAATAATTCTAGTATTTAATGGGAAAAAATTAAACGAATTTTTTGTCCATGTAAAAAACTATTAATTCTGAATAAAATGCCACCCATTTATGCAATTAAAAAAATTTAAATGTTTCTTATTAGATAAGGCATATTTTCGTCTTATAAGGTACTTCTTCTTCAATGATTTCGAGGATATTTTAGTTTTGATAAAAACAAATTTATTTCTTACGACTCTTCGTAAAATATTTTAATGCCATCTGAAAGAGGAACAGATAAGCTTTCCATCGAGCTCTTAGTCGATGAAGTCGGTCGAAGGATGCAAGAGTTGTTAGCAAAAAACTAATCGGTGGTCAACACGTTTCCGTCCTACTGCCGACTCTTTTCGCAAAGTATTTTTCTATAATTCCAGTATTTAATGGGAAAAAATTAAACGAATTTTTTGTCCATGTAAAAAACTATTTGTTCTGAATAAAATGCCGCCCATTTATGCAATTAAAAAAATTTAAATGTTTCTTATTAGATAAGGCATATTTTCGTCTTATAAGGTACTTCTTTTTCAATGATTTCGAGGATATTTTAGTTTTGATCAAAAAAATTTTATCTCTTATGACTTTTCGTAAAATATGTTAATGCCATATAAAAGAGGAACAGAAAAGCTTTCCATCGAGCTCTTAGTCGAAGAAGTCGGTCGAAGGATGCAAGAGTTATAAGCAAAAAGCTAATCGGTGGTCAACACGTTTCCGTCCTACTGCCGATTCTTTTCGCAAAGTACTTTTCTATAATTCCAGTATTTAATGGAAGAAAATTAAACAAATTTTTTGTCCATGTTAAAAACTATTTATTCTGAATAAAATGCCGCCCATTTATGCAATTAAAAAAATTTAAATGTTTCTTATTAGATAAGGCATATTTTCGTCTGATAAGGTACTTCTTCTTCAATGATTTCGAGGATATTTTAGTTTTGATGAAAACAAATTTATTTCTTACGACTCTTCGTAAAATATTTTAATGCCATCTGAAAGAGGAACAGATAAGCTTTCCATCGAGCTCTTAGTCGAAGAAGTCGGTCGAAGGATGCAAGAGTTATTAGCAAAAAACTTATCGGTGGTCAACACGTTTCCGTCCTACTGCCGATTCTTTTCGCAAAGTACTTTTCAATAATTCTAGTATTTAATGAGAAAAAATTAAACGAATTTTTTGTCCATGTAAAAAACTATTAATTCTGAATAAAATGCCACCCATTAATGCAAATGTAAATTTAAAAAAAAGTAAATGTCTCTTATTAGATAAGGCATATTTTCGTCTGATAAGGTACTTCTTCTTCAATGATTTCGAGGATATTTTAGTTTTGGTCCAAATAATTGCATTTCTTATGAATTTTCGTAAAATATGTTAATGCCATATAAAAGAGGAACTGATAAGCTCCGTCAACATGCTTCCGCCAAACTGCCGATTCTTTTCGCAAAGTATTTTTCTATAATTCTAGTATTTAATGGGAAAAATTAAACGAATTTTTTGTCCATGTAAAAAACTATTAATTCTGAATAAAATGCCGCCCATTTATGCAATTAAAAAAATTTAAATATTTCTTATTAGATAAGGCATATTATCGTCTGATAAGGTACTTCTTCTTCAATGATTTCGAGGATATTTTAGTTTTGGTCCAAAAAATTGCATTTCTTATGACTTTTCGTAAAATATATTAATGCCATATAAAAGAGGAACAGATAAACTTTCCATCGATTTCTTAGTCGAAGAATTCGGTCGAAGGATGCAAGAAATATTACCAAAAAACTAATCGGTGGTCAACGCGTTTCCGTCCTACTGCCGACTCTTTTCGCAAAGTATTTTTCTATAATTCTAGTATTTAATGTGAAAAATTAAACGAATTTTTTGTCCATGTAAAAAACTATTTATTCTGAATAAAATGCCACCCATTTATGCAATTAAAAAAATTTAAATGTTTCTTATTAGATAAGGCATATTTTCTACTTATAAGGTACTTCTTTTTCAATGATTTCGAGGAAATTTTAGTTTTGATCAAAAAAATTTTATCTCTTATGACTTTTCGTAAAATATGTTAATGCCATATAAAAGAAGAACAGATAAGCTTTACATCGAGCTCTTAGTCGAAGAAGTCGGTCGAAGGATGAAAGAGTTATTAGCAATAAGCTAATCGGTGGTCAACACGTTTCCGTCCTACTGCCGATTCTTTTTGCAAAGTACATTTCTATAATTCTAGTATTTAATGGGAAAAAATTAAACAAATTTTTTATTTATATAAAAAACTATGAATTCTGAATAAAATGCCACCCATTTATGCAATTAAAAAAATGTAAATGTCTCTTATTAGATAAGGCATATTTTCGTCTGATAAGGTACTTCTTCTTCAATGATTTCGAGGATATTTTAGTTTTGGTCCAAATAATTGCATTTCTTATGACTTTTCGTAAAATATGTTAATGCCATATAAAAGAGGAACTGATAAGCTCCGTCAACACGTTTCCGTCCTACTACCGATTCTTTTCGCAAAGTACTTTTCAATAATTCTAGTATTTAATGGGAAAAAATTAAACGAATTTTTTGTCCATGTAAAAAACTATTAATTCTGAATAAAATGCCACCCATTTATGCAATTAAAAAAATTTAAATGTCTCATATTAGATAAGGTATATTTTGGTCTGATAAGGTACTTCTTCTTCAATGATTTCGAGGATATTTTAGTTTTGATCAAAAAAATTTTATTTTTTATGACTTTTCGTGAAATATGTAAATGCTATCTGAAAGAGAGACAGATAAGCTTTCCATCGAGCTCTTAGTCGAAGAAGTCGGTCGAAGGATGCAAGAAATATTACCAAAAAACTAATCGGTGGTCAACACGTGTCCGTCCTACTGCCGACTCTGTTCGCAAAGTATTTTTCTATAATTCTAGTATTTAATGGGAAAAAATTAAACGAATTTTTTGTCCATGTAAAAAACTATTAATTCTGAATAAAATGCCACCCATTTATGCAATTAAAAAAATTTAAATGTCTCATATTAGATAAGGTATATTTTCGTCTGATAAGGTTCTTCTTCTTCAATGATTTCGAGATAATTTTAATTTTGATCAAAAAAATTTTATCTCTTATGACTTTTCGTAAAATATGTTAATGCCATATAAAAGAAGAACAGATAAGCTTTCCATCGAGCTCTTAGTCGAAGGAGTCGGTCGAAGGATGCAAGAGTTATTAGCAATAAGCTAATCGGTGGTCAACACGTTTCCGTCCTACTGCCGATTCTTTTTGCAAAGTACATTTCTATAATTCTAGTATTTAATGGGAAAAAATTAAACAAATTTTTTATTTATGAATTCTGAATAAAATGCCACCCATTTATGCAATTAAAAAAATTTAAATGTCTCTTATAAGATAAGGCATATTTTCGTCTGATAAGGTACTTCTTCTTCAATGATTTCGAGGATATTTTAGTTTTGGTCCAAATAATTGCATTTCTTATGACTTTTCGTAAAATATGTTAATGCCATATAAAAGAGGAACTGATAAGCTCCGTCAACACGCTTCCGCCAAACTGCCGATTCTTTTCGCAAAGTATTTTTTTATAATTCTAGTATTTAATGGGAAAAATTAAACGAATTTTTTGTCCATGTAAAAAACTATTAATTCTGAATAAAATGCCGCCCATTTATGCAACTAAAAAAATTTAAATGTCTCTTATAAGATAAGGCATATTTTCGTCTGATAAGGTACTTCTTCTTCAATGATTTCGAGGATATTTTAGTTTTGGTCCAAATAATTGCATTTCTTATGACTTTTCGTAAAATATGTTAATGCCATATAAAAGAGGAACTGATAAGCTCCGTCAACACGCTTCCGCCAAACTGCCGATTCTTTTCGCAAAGTATTTTTCTATAATTCTAGTATTTAATGGGAAAAATTAAACGAATTTTTTGTCCATGTAAAAAACTATTAATTCTGAATAAAATGCCGCCCATTTATGCAATTAAAAAAATTTAAATATTTCTTATTAGATAAGGCATATTATCGTCTGATAAGGTACTTCTTCTTCAATGATTTCGAGGTCCAAAACATTGCATTTCTTATGACTTTTCGTAAAATATATTAATGCCATATAAAAGAGGAACAGATAAACTTTCCATCGATTTCTTAGTCGAAGAATTCGGTCGAAGGATGCAAGAAATATTATCAAAAAACTAATCGGTGGTCAATGCGTTTCCGTCCTACTGCCGACTCTTTTCGCAAAGTATTTTTCTATAATTCTAGTATTTAATGGGAAAAAATTAAACGAATTTTTTGTCCATGTAAAAAACTATTAATTCTGAATAAAACGCCGCCCATTTAAGGATGCAAGAGTTATTAGCAAAAAGCTAATCGGTGGTCAACACGTTTCCGTCCTACTGCCGATTCTTTTTGCAAAGTACATTTCTATAATTCTAGTATTTAATGGGAAAAAATTAAACAAATTTTTTGTCCATGTAAAAAAACTATGAATTCTGAATAAATGCCACCCATTTATGCAATTAAAACCAGTAAGGACGCTATCTTCAGCAAGGCTGAAGCTATAATACTTTTCACTTTGTGTCACTATAAAAAAAACTAAATGAATAGTTTTCATGCCTCCCTAACAACATAACTGTAATGTTTCAAGTCAATTCGTTAAAAAAAAACAAAAAATTGTTCCATACAACGGTTCAAGTTTTGCGATAAGTGGGCGCGGCCATGCCCACTTTTGGTCAAAACTGTTTTCATTCCACCCTAAGAACAATCCTGTAAAGTTTCAAGTCAGTTGGTTAAAAAACAAAAAAGTTTTCCATACAACGGGTCAATTTTCACTATAAAAGTGCGTGGCCACGCCCACTTTTGGTCAAAATAGTTTTGATTCCTTCCTAAGAGCATAACTTTAAAATTTCAAGTCAATTGGTTAAAAAACAAAAAAGTTTTCCATACAACGACGAGAATATTCCTTCTCTTGCTTTTCTTCATTTTGTATGGGAGCTACCAGTTCCAGATGTCCAATCTCAATGAAACTTTCACGCATGTAGTCGGACTATGTAAAACTACTATGTTTAAAATTTCAGCACTCTATTGTACAAAACAAAAAAGTTTTCCATACAACGATTCAAGTTTTGTTCACTTTTCTTCTTCTATTCGTATGGGAGCTACCTGTTCCAATAATCCGATCATGCTGATTCCGACGAATGATTCATCGTAATAAATTCTAAGACTCTGTGCAAAGTTTCAGCTCGATAGCTTCAAAACTGAGGGACTAGTTTGCATACATACAGACAGACAGACAGACCGACAGACAGACAGACAGACGGAAAGACGGACAGACGGACATGGCTAAATCAACTCGTCTTGTCGTCCTGATCATGAATATATAAACTTTATATAGTCGGAAATTAATATTTCGATCTGTTACAAACTCCGTGACAAAGTTAATATACTATTTCACATAAGTGAAAAGTATAAAAATTTAAATGTATCATATTAGATAAGGTATATTTTCTTCTGATAAGGTACTTCTTCTTCAATGATTTCGAGGATATTTTAGTTTTGATCAAAAAAATTTTATTTCTTATGACTTTTCGTGAAATATGTTAATGCTATCTGAAAGAGGAACAGATAATCTTTCCATCGAGCTCTTAGTCGAAGAAGTCGGTCGAAGGATGCAAGAGTTATTAGCAAAAAGCTAATCGGTGGTCAACACGTTTCCGTCCTACTGCCGATTCTTTTTGCAAAGTACATTTAATGGGAAAAAATTAAACGAATTTTTTGTCCATGTAAAAAACTATTAATTCTGAATAAAATGCCACCCATTTATGCAATTAAAAAAATTTAAATGATTCATATTAGATAAGGTATATTTTCGTCTGATAAGGTACTTCTTCTTCAATGATTTCGAGGATATTTTAGTTTTGATCAAAAAAATTTTATTTCATTTGACTTTTCGTGAAATATGTTAATGCTTTCTGAAAAAGGAACAGATAAGCTTTCCATCGAGCTCTTAGTCGAAGGATTCGGTCGAAGGATGCAAGAAATATTACCAAAAAACTAATCGGTGGTCAACACATTTCCGTCCTACTGCCGACTCTTTTCGCAAAGTATTTTTCTATACTTCTAGTATTTAATGGGAAAAAATTAAACGACTTTTTTGTACATGTAAAAAAAAAAATAAATTCTGAAGAAAATGCCGCCAATTTATGCAATTAAAACCAGTAAGGACGCTATCTTCAGCAAGGCTGAAGCTATAATACTTTTCACTTTGTGTCACTATAAAAAAAACTAAATGAATAGTTTTCATGCATCCCTAACAACATAACTGTAATGTTTCAAGTCAATTCGTTAAAAAACAAAAAATTTTTCCATACAACGGTTCAAGTTTTGCGATAAGTGGGCGTAGCCATGCCCACATTTGGTCAAAATAGTTTTTAGTCCTCCCTAAGAACATAACTGTAAAGTTTCAAGTCAATTGGTTAAAAAACAAAAAAGTTTTCCATACAAAGGGTCAATTTTCGCTATAAAAGGGCGTGGCCACGCCCACTTTTGATCAAAATAGTTTTCATTCCTCTCTAAGAACATAACTGTAAAGTTTCAAGTCAATTCGTTAAAAAACCAAAAATTTTTCCATACAAAGAGTCAATTTTCGCTATAAAAGGGCGTGGCCACGCCCACTTTTGATCAAAATAGTTTTCATTCCTCTCTAAGAACATAACTGTAATGTTTCAAGTCAATTGGTTAAAAAACAAAAAAGTTTTCCATACAACGGGTCAATTTTCGCTATAAAAGGGCGTGGCTAAGCCCACTTTTGGTCAAAATAGTTTTCATTCCTCTCTAAGAACATAACTGTAAAGTTTCAAGTCAATTGGTTAAAAAACAAAAAAGTTTTCCATACAAAGGGTCAAGTTAAGCTATAAGTGGGCGTGGCCACGCCCACTTTTGATCAAAATAGTTTTCATTCCTCCCTAAGAACATAACTGTAAAGTTTCAAGTCAATTGATTAAAAAACAAAAAAGTTTTCCATACAAAGGGTCAAGTTAAGCTATAAGTGGGCGTGGCCATGCCCACTTTTGGTCAAAATAATTTTCATTGCTCCCTACGAGCATAACTGCAAAGTTTCAAGACAATTGGTTAAAAAACAAAAAAGTTTTCCATACAACGGGTCAATTTTCGCTATAAGTAGGCGTGGCTACGCCCACTTTTGGTTAAAATAGTTTTCATTCCTCCCTAAGAACATAACTGTAAAGTTTCAAGTCAGTTGGTTAAAAAACAAAAAAGTTTTCCATACAAAGGGTCAAGTTAAGCTATAAGTGGGCGTGGCCCCGCCCACTTTTGATCAAAATAGTTTTCATTCCTCCCTAAGAGCATAACTGCAAAGTTTCAAGTCAATTGGTTAAAAAACAAAAAAGTTTTCCATACAACGACGTGAATATGGCTTCTCTTCCTCTTCTTCATTTTGTATGGGAGCTACCAGTTCCAGATGTCCAATCTCAATGAAACTTTCAGGCATGTAGTCGGACCATGTAAAACTACTATGTTTAAAATTTCAGCACTCTATTGTACAAAACAAAAAAGTTTTCCATACAACGATTCAAGTTTTGTTCACTTTTCTTCTTCTTTTCGTATGGGAGCTACCTGTTCCAATAATCCGATCATGCTGGTTCCGACGAATGATTCATCGTAATAAATTCTAAGACTCTGTGCAAAGTTTCAGCTCGATAGCTTCAAAACTGAGGGACTAGTTTGCATACATACAGACAGACAGACAGACAGACAGACGGACAGACGGACATGGCTAAATCAACTCGTCTTGTCGTCCTGATCAAGAATATATATACTTTATATAGTCGGAAATTAATATTTCGATCTGTTACAAACTCCGTGACAAAGTTATTATACTATTTCACATAAGTGAAAAGTATAAAAATTTAAATGTCTCTTATTAGATAAGGCATATTATCGTCTGATAAGGTACTTCTTCTTCAATGATTTCGAGGATATTTTAGTTTTGGTCCAAAAAATGGTCCAAAAAATTGCATTTCTTATGACTTTTCGTAAAATATGTTAATGCCATCTGAAAGTGGAACAGACAAGCTTTCCATCGAGCTCTTAGTCGAAGAAGTCGGTCGAAGGATGCAAGAGTTATTAGCGAAAAACTAATCGGTGGTCAACAGGATTCCACTCTTCTGCCGATTCTTTTCGCAAAGTACTTTTCTATAATTCTAGTATTTAATGGAAAAAAAATTAAGCGAATTTTTTGTCCATGTAAAAAACTATTAATTCTGAATAAAATGCCGCCCATTTATGCAATTAAAAAAATTTAAATGTCTCTTATTAGATAAGGCATATTTTCGTCTAATAAGGTACTTCTTCTACAATGATTTCGAGGATATTTTAGTTTTGATCCAAAAAATTTTATTTCTTATGACTTTTCGTAAAATATGTCAGTGCCATCTGAAAGAGGAACAGACAAGCTTTCCATCGAGCTCTTAGTCGAAGAAGTCGAACGAAGTATGCAATAGTTATTACCAAAAAACTAATCGGTGGTCAACACGATTCCGTCCTACTGCCGATTATTTTCGCAGAGAACTTTTTTATAATTCTAGTATTTAATGGAAAAAAAATTAAGCGAATTTTTTGTCCATGTAAAAAACTATTAATTCTGAATAAAATGCCGCCCATTTATGCAATTACAAAAATGTAAATGTCTCTTGTTAGATAAGGTATATTTTCGTCTGATAAGGTACTTCTTTTTCAATGATTTCGAGTATATTTTAGTTTTGATCCAAAAAAAATGTATTTCTTACCATTTTTCGTAAAATATGTTAATGCCATCTGAAGGAGGAACAGATAAGCTTTCCATCCGGCTCTTAGTCGAAGAAATCGGTCAAAAGATGCAAGAGATATTAGCAAAAAACTAATCGGTGGTCAACAGGATTCCGCTCTTCTGCCGATTCTTTTCGCAAAGTACTTTTTTATAATTTTAGTATTTAATGGGAAAAAAATAAACGAATTTTTTGTCCATGTAAAAAACTATTAATTCTGAATAAAATGCCGCCCATTTATGCCATTAAAAAAATTAAAATGTCTCTTATTAGATAAGGCATATTTTCGTCTAATAAGGTACTTCTTCTACAATGATTTCGAGGATATTTTAGTTTTGATCCAAAAAATTTTATTTCTTATGACTTTTCGTAAAATATGTCAGTGCCATCTGAAAGAGGAACAGATAAGCTTTCCGTCGAGCTCTTAGTCGAAGAAGTCGGTCGAAGGATGCAAGAGTTATAAGCAAGAAACTAATCGGTAGTCAACACGTTTCCGTCCTACTACCGATTCTTTTCGCAAAGTACTTTTCTATAATTCTAGTATTTAATGGGAAAAAATTAAACGAATTTTTTGTCCATGTAAAAAACTATGAATTCTGAATAAAATGCCACCCATTTATGCAATTAAAACCAGTAAGGACGCTATCTTCAGCAAGGCTGAAGCTATAATACTTTTCACTTTGTGTCACTATAAAAAAAACTAAATGAATAGTTTTCATGCATCCCTAACAACATAACTGTAATGTTTCAAGTCAATTCGTTAAAAAACAAAAAATTTTTCCATACAACGGTTCAAGTTTTGCGATAAGTGGGCGTAGCCATGCCCACATTTGGTCAAAATAGTTTTTATTCCTCCCTAAGAGCACAACTGCAAAGTTTCAAGTCAATTGGTTAAAAAACAAAAAAGTTTTCCATACAACGGATAAATTTTCGCTATAAGTGGGCGTGGCTACGCCCACTTTTGGTCAAAATAGTTTTCATTCCTCTCTAAGAACATAACTGTAAAGTTTCAAGTCAATTGGTTAAAAAACAAAAAAGTTTTCCATACAAAGTGTCAATTTTCGCTATAAGTGGGCGTGGCTACGCCCACTTTTGGTCAAAATAGTTTTCATTCCTCTCTAAGAACATAACTGCAAAGTTTCAAGTCAATTGGTTAAAAAACAAAAAAGTTTTCCATACAACGGGTAAATTTTCGCTATAAGTGGGCGTGGCTACGCCCACTTTTGGTCAAAATAGTTTTCATTCCTCTCTAAGAACATAACTGTAAAGTTTCAAGTCAATTGGTTAAAAAACAAAAAAGTTTTCCATACAAAGGGTCAATTTTCGCTATAAGTGGGCGTGGCTACACCCACTTTTGGTCAAAATAGTTTTCATTCCTCTCTAAGAACATAACTGTAAAGTTTCAAGTCAATTGGTTAAAAAACAAAAAAGTTTTCCATACAACGGGTAAATTTTTGCTATAAGTGGGCGTGGCTACGCCCACTTTTGGTCAAAATAGTTTTCATTCCTCCCTAAGAGCATAACTGCAAAGTTTCAAGTCAATTGATTAAAAAACAAAAAAGTTTTCCATACAACGGGTAAATTTTCGCTATAAGTGGGCGTGGCTACGCCCACTTTTGGTCAAAATAGTTTTCATTCCTCTCTAAGAACATAACTGTAAAGTTTCAAGTCAATTGGTTAAAAAACAAAAAAGTTTTCCATACAAAGGGTCAATTTTCGCTATAAGTGGGCGTGGCTACGCCCACTTTTGGTCAAAATAGTTTTCATTCCTCTCTAAGAACATAACTGTAAAGTTTCAAGTCAATTGGTTAAAAAACAAAAAAGTTTTCCATACAAAGGGTCAATTTTCGCTATAAGTGGGCGTGGCTACGCGTGGTTACGCCCACTTTTGGTCAAAATAGTTTTCATTCCTCCCTAAGAACATAACTGTAAAGTTTCAAGTCAATTGGTTAAAAAACAAGAAAGTTTTCCATACAAAGGGTCAAGTTAAGCTATAAGTGGGCGTGGCCACGCCCACTTTTGATCAAAATAGTTTTCATTCCTCCCTAAGAGCATAACTGCAAAGTTTCAAGTCAATTGGTTAAAAAACAAAAAAGTTTTCCATACAACGGGTAAATTTTCGCTATAAGTGGGCGTGGCTACGCCCACTTTTGGTCAAAATAGTTTTCATTCCTCTCTAAGAACATAACTGTAAAGTTTCAAGTCAATTGGTTAAAAAACAAAAAAGTTTTCCATACAAAGGGTCAATTTTCGCTATAAGTGGGCGTGGCTACGCGTGGTTACGCCCACTTTTGGTCAAAATAGTTTTCATTCCTCCCTAAGAACATAACTGTAAGGTTTCAAGTCAATTGGTTAAAAAACAAGAAAGTTTTCCATACAAAGGGTCAAGTTAAGCTATAAGTGGGCGTGGCCACGCCCACTTTTGATCAAAATAGTTTTCATTCCTCCCTAAGAGCATAACTGCAAAGTTTCAAGTCAATTGGTTAAAAAACAAAAAAGTTTTCCATACAACGGGTAAATTTTCGCTATAAGTGGGCGTGGCTACGCGTGGTTACGCCCACTTTTGGTCAAAATAGTTTTCATTCCTCCCTAAGAACATAACTTTAAAATTTCAAGTCAATTGGTTAAGAAACAAAAAAGTTTTCCATACAACGACGTGAATATGGCTTCTCTTCCTCTTCTTCATTTTGTATGGGAGCTACCAGTTCCAGATGTCCAATCTCAATGAAACTTTCAGGCATGTAGTCGGACCATGTAAAACAACTATGTTTAAAATTTCAGCACTCTATTGTACAAAACAAAAAAGTTTTCCATACAACGATTCAAGTTTTGTTCACTTTTCTTCTTCTTTTCGTATGGGAGCTACCTGTTCCAATAATCCGATCATGCTGGTTCCGACGAATGATTCATCGTAATAAATTCTAAGACTCTGTGCAAAGTTTCAGCTCGATAGCTTCAAAACTGAGGGACTAGTTTGCATACATACAGACAGACAGACAGACAGACAGACAGACAGACAGACAGACAGACAGACGGACAGACGGACATGGCTAAATCAACTCGTCTTGTCGTCCTGATCAAGAATATATATACTTTATATAGTCGGAAATTAATATTTCGATCTGTTACAAACTCCGTGACAAAGTTAATATACTATTTCACATAAGTGAAAAGTATAAAAATGTAAATGTCTCTTATTAGATAAGGCATATTTTCGTCTGATAAGGTACTTCTTCTTCAATGATTTCGAGGATATTTTAGTTTTGGTCCAAATAATTGCATTTCTTATGACTTTTCGTAAAATATGTTAATGCCATATAAAAGAGGAACTGATAAGCTCCGTCAACACGTTTCCGTCCTACTACCGATTCTTTTCGCAAAGTACTTTTCAATAATTCTAGTATTTAATGGGAAAAAATTAAACGAATTTTTTGTCCATGTAAAAAACTATTAATTCTGAATAAAATGCCACCCATTTATGCAATTAAAAAAATTTAAATGTCTCATATTAGATAAGGTATATTTTGGTCTGATAAGGTACTTCTTCTTCAATGATTTCGAGGATATTTTAGTTTTGATCAAAAAAATTTTATTTTTTATGACTTTTCGTGAAATATGTAAATGCTATCTGAAAGAGAGACAGATAAGCTTTCCATCGAGCTCTTAGTCGAAGAAGTCGGTCGAAGGATGCAAGAAATATTACCAAAAAACTAATCGGTGGTCAACACGTGTCCGTCCTACTGCCGACTCTGTTCGCAAAGTATTTTTCTATAATTCTAGTATTTAATGGGAAAAAATTAAACGAATTTTTTGTCCATGTAAAAAACTATTAATTCTGAATAAAATGCCACCCATTTATGCAATTAAAAAAATTTAAATGTCTCATATTAGATAAGGTATATTTTCGTCTGATAAGGTTCTTCTTCTTCAATGATTTCGAGATAATTTTAATTTTGATCAAAAAAATTTTATCTCTTATGACTTTTCGTAAAATATGTTAATGCCATATAAAAGAAGAACAGATAAGCTTTCCATCGAGCTCTTAGTCGAAGGAGTCGGTCGAAGGATGCAAGAGTTATTAGCAATAAGCTAATCGGTGGTCAACACGTTTCCGTCCTACTGCCGATTCTTTTTGCAAAGTACATTTCTATAATTCTAGTATTTAATGGGAAAAAATTAAACAAATTTTTTATTTATGAATTCTGAATAAAATGCCACCCATTTATGCAATTAAAAAAATTTAAATGTCTCTTATAAGATAAGGCATATTTTCGTCTGATAAGGTACTTCTTCTTCAATGATTTCGAGGATATTTTAGTTTTGGTCCAAATAATTGCATTTCTTATGACTTTTCGTAAAATATGTTAATGCCATATAAAAGAGGAACTGATAAGCTCCGTCAACACGCTTCCGCCAAACTGCCGATTCTTTTCGCAAAGTATTTTTTTATAATTCTAGTATTTAATGGGAAAAATTAAACGAATTTTTTGTCCATGTAAAAAACTATTAATTCTGAATAAAATGCCGCCCATTTATGCAACTAAAAAAATTTAAATGTCTCTTATAAGATAAGGCATATTTTCGTCTGATAAGGTACTTCTTCTTCAATGATTTCGAGGATATTTTAGTTTTGGTCCAAATAATTGCATTTCTTATGACTTTTCGTAAAATATGTTAATGCCATATAAAAGAGGAACTGATAAGCTCCGTCAACACGCTTCCGCCAAACTGCCGATTCTTTTCGCAAAGTATTTTTCTATAATTCTAGTATTTAATGGGAAAAATTAAACGAATTTTTTGTCCATGTAAAAAACTATTAATTCTGAATAAAATGCCGCCCATTTATGCAATTAAAAAAATTTAAATATTTCTTATTAGATAAGGCATATTATCGTCTGATAAGGTACTTCTTCTTCAATGATTTCGAGGTCCAAAACATTGCATTTCTTATGACTTTTCGTAAAATATATTAATGCCATATAAAAGAGGAACAGATAAACTTTCCATCGATTTCTTAGTCGAAGAATTCGGTCGAAGGATGCAAGAAATATTATCAAAAAACTAATCGGTGGTCAATGCGTTTCCGTCCTACTGCCGACTCTTTTCGCAAAGTATTTTTCTATAATTCTAGTATTTAATGGGAAAAAATTAAACGAATTTTTTGTCCATGTAAAAAACTATTAATTCTGAATAAAACGCCGCCCATTTAAGGATGCAAGAGTTATTAGCAAAAAGCTAATCGGTGGTCAACACGTTTCCGTCCTACTGCCGATTCTTTTTGCAAAGTACATTTCTATAATTCTAGTATTTAATGGGAAAAAATTAAACAAATTTTTTGTGCATGTAAAAAAACTATGAATTCTGAATAAATGCCACCCATTTATGCAATTAAAACCAGTAAGGACGCTATCTTCAGCAAGGCTGAAGCTATAATACTTTTCACTTTGTGTCACTATAAAAAAAACTAAATGAATAGTTTTCATGCCTCCCTAACAACATAACTGTAATGTTTCAAGTCAATTCGTTAAAAAAAAACAAAAAATTGTTCCATACAACGGTTCAAGTTTTGCGATAAGTGGGCGCGGCCATGCCCACTTTTGGTCAAAACTGTTTTCATTCCACCCTAAGAACAATCCTGTAAAGTTTCAAGTCAGTTGGTTAAAAAACAAAAAAGTTTTCCATACAACGGGTCAATTTTCACTATAAAAGTGCGTGGCCACGCCCACTTTTGGTCAAAATAGTTTTGATTCCTTCCTAAGAGCATAACTTTAAAATTTCAAGTCAATTGGTTAAAAAACAAAAAAGTTTTCCATACAACGACGAGAATATTCCTTCTCTTGCTTTTCTTCATTTTGTATGGGAGCTACCAGTTCCAGATGTCCAATCTCAATGAAACTTTCACGCATGTAGTCGGACTATGTAAAACTACTATGTTTAAAATTTCAGCACTCTATTGTACAAAACAAAAAAGTTTTCCATACAACGATTCAAGTTTTGTTCACTTTTCTTCTTCTATTCGTATGGGAGCTACCTGTTCCAATAATCCGATCATGCTGATTCCGACGAATGATTCATCGTAATAAATTCTAAGACTCTGTGCAAAGTTTCAGCTCGATAGCTTCAAAACTGAGGGACTAGTTTGCATACATACAGACAGACAGACAGACCGACAGACAGACAGACAGACGGAAAGACGGACAGACGGACATGGCTAAATCAACTCGTCTTGTCGTCCTGATCATGAATATATAAACTTTATATAGTCGGAAATTAATATTTCGATCTGTTACAAACTCCGTGACAAAGTTAATATACTATTTCACATAAGTGAAAAGTATAAAAATTTAAATGTATCATATTAGATAAGGTATATTTTCTTCTGATAAGGTACTTCTTCTTCAATGATTTCGAGGATATTTTAGTTTTGATCAAAAAAATTTTATTTCTTATGACTTTTCGTGAAATATGTTAATGCTATCTGAAAGAGGAACAGATAATCTTTCCATCGAGCTCTTAGTCGAAGAAGTCGGTCGAAGGATGCAAGAGTTATTAGCAAAAAGCTAATCGGTGGTCAACACGTTTCCGTCCTACTGCCGATTCTTTTTGCAAAGTACATTTAATGGGAAAAAATTAAACGAATTTTTTGTCCATGTAAAAAACTATTAATTCTGAATAAAATGCCACCCATTTATGCAATTAAAAAAATTTAAATGATTCATATTAGATAAGGTATATTTTCGTCTGATAAGGTACTTCTTCTTCAATGATTTCGAGGATATTTTAGTTTTGATCAAAAAAATTTTATTTCATTTGACTTTTCGTGAAATATGTTAATGCTTTCTGAAAAAGGAACAGATAAGCTTTCCATCGAGCTCTTAGTCGAAGGATTCGGTCGAAGGATGCAAGAAATATTACCAAAAAACTAATCGGTGGTCAACACGTTTCCGTCCTACTGCCGACTCTTTTCGCAAAGTATTTTTCTATACTTCTAGTATTTAATGGGAAAAAATTAAACGACTTTTTTGTACATGTAAAAAAAAAAATAAATTCTGAAGAAAATGCCGCCAATTTATGCAATTAAAACCAGTAAGGACGCTATCTTCAGCAAGGCTGAAGCTATAATACTTTTCACTTTGTGTCACTATAAAAAAAACTAAATGAATAGTTTTCATGCATCCCTAACAACATAACTGTAATGTTTCAAGTCAATTCGTTAAAAAACAAAAAATTTTTCCATACAACGGTTCAAGTTTTGCGATAAGTGGGCGTAGCCATGCCCACATTTGGTCAAAATAGTTTTTAGTCCTCCCTAAGAACATAACTGTAAAGTTTCAAGTCAATTGGTTAAAAAACAAAAAAGTTTTCCATACAAAGGGTCAATTTTCGCTATAAAAGGGCGTGGCCACGCCCACTTTTGATCAAAATAGTTTTCATTCCTCTCTAAGAACATAACTGTAAAGTTTCAAGTCAATTCGTTAAAAAACCAAAAATTTTTCCATACAAAGAGTCAATTTTCGCTATAAAAGGGCCTGGCCACGCCCACTTTTGATCAAAATAGTTTTCATTCCTCTCTAAGAACATAACTGTAATGTTTCAAGTCAATTGGTTAAAAAACAAAAAAGTTTTCCATACAACGGGTCAATTTTCGCTATTAAAGGGCGTGGCTACGCCCACTTTTGGTCAAAATAGTTTTCATTCCTCTCTAAGAACATAACTGTAAAGTTTCAAGTCAATTGGTTAAAAAACAAAAAAGTTTTCCATACAAAGGGTCAAGTTAAGCTATAAGTGGGCGTGGCCACGCCCACTTTTGATCAAAATAGTTTTCATTCCTCCCTAAGAACATAACTGTAAAGTTTCAAGTCAATTGATTAAAAAACAAAAAAGTTTTCCATACAAAGGGTCAAGTTAAGCTATAAGTGGGCGTGGCCATGCCCACTTTTGGTCAAAATAATTTTCATTGCTCCCTACGAGCATAACTGCAAAGTTTCAAGACAATTGGTTAAAAAACAAAAAAGTTTTCCATACAACGGGTCAATTTTCGCTATAAGTAGGCGTGGCTACGCCCACTTTTGGTTAAAATAGTTTTCATTCCTCCCTAAGAACATAACTGTAAAGTTTCAAGTCAGTTGGTTAAAAAACAAAAAAGTTTTCCATACAAAGGGTCAAGTTAAGCTATAAGTGGGCGTGGCCCCGCCCACTTTTGATCAAAATAGTTTTCATTCCTCCCTAAGAGCATAACTGCAAAGTTTCAAGTCAATTGGTTAAAAAACAAAAAAGTTTTCCATACAACGACGTGAATATGGCTTCTCTTCCTCTTCTTCATTTTGTATGGGAGCTACCAGTTCCAGATGTCCAATCTCAATGAAACTTTCAGGCATGTAGTCGGACCATGTAAAACTACTATGTTTAAAATTTCAGCACTCTATTGTACAAAACAAAAAAGTTTTCCATACAACGATTCAAGTTTTGTTCACTTTTCTTCTTCTTTTCGTATGGGAGCTACCTGTTCCAATAATCCGATCATGCTGGTTCCGACGAATGATTCATCGTAATAAATTCTAAGACTCTGTGCAAAGTTTCAGCTCGATAGCTTCAAAACTGAGGGACTAGTTTGCATACATACAGACAGACAGACAGACAGACAGACAGACGGACAGACGGACATGGCTAAATCAACTCGTCTTGTCGTCCTGATCAAGAATATATATACTTTATATAGTCGGAAATTAATATTTCGATCTGTTACAAACTCCGTGACAAAGTTATTATACTATTTCACATAAGTGAAAAGTATAAAAATTTAAATGTCTCTTATTAGATAAGGCATATTATCGTCTGATAAGGTACTTCTTCTTCAATGATTTCGAGGATATTTTAGTTTTGGTCCAAAAAATGGTCCAAAAAATTGCATTTCTTATGACTTTTCGTAAAATATGTTAATGCCATCTGAAAGTGGAACAGACAAGCTTTCCATCGAGCTCTTAGTCGAAGAGGTCGGTCGAAGGATGCAAGAGTTATTAGCGAAAAACTAATCGGTGGTCAACAGGATTCCACTCTTCTGCCGATTCTTTTCGCAAAGTACTTTTCTATAATTCTAGTATTTAATGGAAAAAAAATTAAGCGAATTTTTTGTCCATGTAAAAAACTATTAATTCTGAATAAAATGCCGCCCATTTATGCAATTAAAAAAATTTAAATGTCTCTTATTAGATAAGGCATATTTTCGTCTGATAAGGTACTTCTTTTTCAACGATTTCGAGTATATTTTAGTTTTGATCAAAAAAAAATTTATTTCTTACCACTATTCGTAAAATATGTTAATGCCATCTGAAAGAGGAACAGACAAGCTTTCCATCGAGCTCTTAGTCGAAGAAGTCGAACGAAGTATGCAATAGTTATTACCAAAAAACTAATCGGTGGTCAACACGATTCCGTCCTACTGCCGATTATTTTCGCAGAGAACTTTTTTATAATTCTAGTATTTAATGGAAAAAAAATTAAGCGAATTTTTTGTCCATGTAAAAAACTATTAATTCTGAATAAAATGCCGCCCATTTATGCAATTACAAAAATGTAAATGTCTCTTGTTAGATAAGGTATATTTTCGTCTGATAAGGTACTTCTTTTTCAATGATTTCGAGTATATTTTAGTTTTGATCCAAAAAAAATGTATTTCTTACCATTTTTCGTAAAATATGTTAATGCCATCTGAAGGAGGAACAGATAAGCTTTCCATCCGGCTCTTAGTCGAAGAAATCGGTCAAAAGATGCAAGAGATATTAGCAAAAAACTAATCGGTGGTCAACAGGATTCCGCTCTTCTGCCGATTCTTTTCGCAAAGTACTTTTTTATAATTTTAGTATTTAATGGGAAAAAAATAAACGAATTTTTTGTCCATGTAAAAAACTATTAATTCTGAATAAAATGCCGCCCATTTATGCCATTAAAAAAATTAAAATGTCTCTTATTAGATAAGGCATATTTTCGTCTAATAAGGTACTTCTTCTACAATGATTTCGAGGATATTTTAGTTTTGATCCAAAAAATTTTATTTCTTATGACTTTTCGTAAAATATGTCAGTGCCATCTGAAAGAGGAACAGATAAGCTTTCCGTCGAGCTCTTAGTCGAAGAAGTCGGTCGAAGGATGCAAGAGTTATAAGCAAGAAACTAATCGGTAGTCAACACGTTTCCGTCCTACTACCGATTCTTTTCGCAAAGTACTTTTCTATAATTCTAGTATTTAATGGAAAAAAAATTAAACGAATTTTTTGTCCATGTAAAAAACTATTAATTCTGAATAAAGTGCCACCCATTTATGCAATTAAAAAAATTTAAATGTCTCATAGTAGATAAGGCATATTTTCGTCTGATAAGGTACTTCTTCTTCAATGATTTCGAGGATATTTTAGTTTTGGTCCAAAAAATTGCAATTCTTATGACTTTTCGTAAAATATGTTAATGCCATATAGAAAAGGATCTGATAAGATCCGTCAACACGTTTCCGTCCTACTGCCGATTATTTTCGCAAAGTACTTTTCTATAATTCTAGTATTTAATGGGAAAAAATTAAACGAATTTTTTGTCCATGTAAAAAACTATTAATTCTGAATAAAATGCCGCCCATTTATGCAATTAAAAAAATTTAAATGTTTCTTATTAGATAAGGCATATTTTCGTCTGATAAGGTACTTCTTCTTCAATGATTTCGAGGATATTTTTGTTTTGATCAAAAAAATTGTATTTCTTACGACTTTTCGTAAAAAATGTTAATGCCGTCTGAAAGAGGGACAGATAAGCTTTCCACCCGGCTCTAAGTCGAAAAAATCG
Organism: Phortica okadai; assembly: GCA_034638295.1. Lineage (NCBI taxonomy): Eukaryota > Metazoa > Arthropoda > Insecta > Diptera > Drosophilidae > Phortica > Phortica okadai. Next base: position 22,911,634 of record CM067850.1, on the reverse strand, counting down.
GTCGAAGGATGCAAGAATTATTAGCAAAAAACTAATCGGTGGTCAATACGTTTCCGTCCTACAGCCGATTCTTTTCTCAAAGTACTTTTCTATAATTCTAGTATTTAATGGGAAAAAATGAAACTAATTTTTTGTCCATGTAAAAAAATATTAACTCTGAATAAAATGCGGTCCATTTATGCAATTAAAAAAATTTAAATGTCTCTTATTAGATAAGGCATATATCGTCTGATAAGGTACTTCTTCTTATATGATTTCAAGGATATTTTAGTTATGATCAAAAAAATTTTATTTCTTATGACTTTTCGTAAAATATGTCAATGCCATCTGAAAGAGGAACAGATAAGCTTTCCGTCGAGCTCTTAGTCGAAGAAGTCGGTCGAAGGATGCAAGAGTTATAAGCAAGAAACTAATCGGTAGTCAACACGTTTCCGTCCTACTACCGATTCTTTTCGCAAAGTACTTTTCTATAATTCTAGTATTTAATAGAAAAAAAATTAAACGAATTTTTTGTCCATGTAAAAAACTATTAATTCTGAATAAAGTGCCACCCATTTATGCAATTAAAAAAATTTAAATGTCTCATAGTAGATAAGGCATATTTTCGTCTGATAAGGTACTTCTTCTTCAATGATTTCGAGGATATTTTAGTTTTGGTCCAAAGAATTGCATTTCTTATGACTTTTCGTAAAATATGTTAATGCCATATAGAAAAGGATCTGATAAGCTCCGTCAACACGTTTCCGTCCTACTGCCGATTCTTTTCGCAAAGTACTTTTCTATAATTCTAGTAAAAAACTATTAATTCTGAATAAAATGCCGCCCATTTATGCAATTAAAAAAATTTAAATGTCTCTTATTAGATATGGCATATTTTCGTCTGATAAGGTACTTCTTTTTCAATGATTTCGAGGGTATTTTAGTTTTGATCAAAAAAAATTTTATTTCTTACCACTTTTCGTAACATATGTTAATGCCATCTGAAAGAGGAACAGATAAGCTTTCCACCCGGCTCTAAGTCGAAAAAATCGGTCGAAGGATGCAAGAATTATTAGCCAAAAACTAATCGGTGGTCAATACGTTTCCGTCCTACAGCCGATTCTTTTCTCAAAGTACTTTTCTATAATTCTAGTATTTAATGGAAAAAAAATTAAACGAATTTTTTGTCCATGTAAAAAACTATTAATTCTGAATAAAGTGCCACCCATTTATGCAATTAAAAAAATTTAAATGTCTCATAGTAGATAAGGCATATTTTCGTCTGATAAGGTACTTTTTCTTCAATGATTTCGAGGATATTTTAGTTTTGATCAAAAAAATTTTATTTCATATGACTTTTCGTAAAATATGTTAATGCCATATAAAAGAGGAACAGATAAACTTTCCATCGAGTTCTTAGTCGAAGAAGTCGGTCAAAGGATGCAAGAGTTTTTAGCAAAAAGTTAATTGGTGGTCAACACGTTTCCGTCCTACTGCCGATTCTTTTTGCAAAGTACATTTCAATAATTCTAGTATTTAATAGGAAAAAATTAAACAAATTTTTTGTTTATGTAAAAAGCTATGAATTCTGAATAAAATGACGCCCATTTATGCAATTAAAAAAATTTAAATGTCTCTTATTAGATAAGGCATATTTTCGTCTGATAAGCTACTTCTTCTTCAATGATTTCGAGGATATTTTAGTTTTGGTCCAAAAAATTGCATTTCTATGACTTTTCGTAAAATATGTTAATGCCATATAAAAGAGGAACTGATAAGATTTCCATCGAGCTCTTAGTCGAAGAAGTCGGTCGAAGGATGCCAGAGTTATTAGCAAAAAGCTAATCGGTGGTAAACACGTTTCCGTCCTACTGCCGATTCTTTTCGCAAAGTACTTTTCTATAATTCTAGTATTTAATGGGAAAAAATTAAACGAATTTTTTGTCCATGTAAAAAACTATTAATTCTGAATAAAGTGCCACCCATTTATGCAATTAAAAAAATTTAAATGTCTCATAGTAGATAAGGCATATTTTCGTCTGATAAGGTACTTCTTCTTCAATGATTTCGAGGATATTTTAGTTTTGGTCCAAAGAATTGCATTTCTTATGACTTTTCGTAAAATATGTTAATGCCATATAGAAAAGGATCTGATAAGCTCCGTCAACACGTTTCCGTCCTACTGCCGATTCTTTTCGCAAAGTACTTTTCTATAATTCTAGTAAAAAACTATTAATTCTGAATAAAATGCCGCCCATTTATGCAATTAAAAAAATTTAAATGTCTCTTATTAGATATGGCATATTTTCGTCTGATAAGGTACTTCTTTTTCAATGATTTCGAGGGTATTTTAGTTTTGATCAAAAAAAATTTTATTTCTTACCACTTTTCGTAACATATGTTAATGCCATCTGAAAGAGGAACAGATAAGCTTTCCACCCGGCTCTAAGTCGAAAAAATCGGTCGAAGGATGCAAGAATTATTAGCCAAAAACTAATCGGTGGTCAATACGTTTCCGTCCTACAGCCGATTCTTTTCTCAAAGTACTTTTCTATAATTCTAGTATTTAATGGAAAAAAAATTAAACGAATTTTTTGTCCATGTAAAAAACTATTAATTCTGAATAAAGTGCCACCCATTTATGCAATTAAAAAAATTTAAATGTCTCATAGTAGATAAGGCATATTTTCGTCTGATAAGGTACTTTTTCTTCAATGATTTCGAGGATATTTTAGTTTTGATCAAAAAAATTTTATTTCATATGACTTTTCGTAAAATATGTTAATGCCATATAAAAGAGGAACAGATAAACTTTCCATCGAGTTCTTAGTCGAAGAAGTCGGTCAAAGGATGCAAGAGTTTTTAGCAAAAAGTTAATTGGTGGTCAACACGTTTCCGTCCTACTGCCGATTCTTTTTGCAAAGTACATTTCAATAATTCTAGTATTTAATAGGAAAAAATTAAACAAATTTTTTGTTTATGTAAAAAGCTATGAATTCTGAATAAAATGACGCCCATTTATGCAATTAAAAAAATTTAAATGTCTCTTATTAGATAAGGCATATTTTCGTCTGATAAGCTACTTCTTCTTCAATGATTTCGAGGATATTTTAGTTTTGGTCCAAAAAATTGCATTTCTATGACTTTTCGTAAAATATGTTAATGCCATATAAAAGAGGAACTGATAAGATTTCCATCGAGCTCTTAGTCGAAGAAGTCGGTCGAAGGATGCCAGAGTTATTAGCAAAAAGCTAATCGGTGGTAAACACGTTTCCGTCCTACTGCCGATTCTTTTCGCAAAGTACTTTTCTATAATTCTAGTATTTAATGGGAAAAAATTAAACGAATTTTTTGTCCATGTAAAATACTATTAACTCTGAATAAAATGCCCATTTATGCAATTAAAAAAATGTAAATGTCTCTTATTAGATAAGGCATATTTTCGTCTGATAAGGTACTTCTTTTTCAATGATTTCGAGGATATTTTAGTTTGATAAAAAAAATTTTATTTCTTACCACTTTTCGTAAAATATGTTAATGCCATCTGAAAGAGGAACAGAACAGCTTTCCATCCGGCTCTTAGTCGAAGAAATCGGTCGAAGGCTGCAAGAGTTATTAGTAAAAAGCTAATCGGTGGTCAACACGTTTCCGTCCTACTGCCGATTCTTTTCGCAAAGTACTTTTCTATAATTCTAGTATTTAATGGTAAAAAATTAAACTAATTTTTTTGTCCATGTAAAAAACTATTAACTCTGAATAAAATGCCGACCATTTATGCAATTAAAAAAATTTAAATGTCTCTTATTAGATAAGGCATATTTTCGTCTGATAAGGTACTTCTTCTTCAATGATTTCGAGGATATTTTATTTATGATCAAAAAAATTTTATTTCTTACGACTCTTCGTAAAATATTTCAATGCCAACTAAAAGAGGAACACATAAGCTTTCCATCGAGCTCTTAGTCGAAGAAGTCGGTCGAAGGATGCAAGAGTTATTAGCAAAAAACTTATCGGTGGTCAACACGTTTCCGTCCTATTACCTATTCTTTTCGCAAAGTACTTTTCAATAATTCTAACAGATAAACTTTCCATCGAGTTCTTAGTCGGAGAAGTCGGTTGAAGGTTGCAAGAGTTATTAGCAAAAAGTTATCGGTGGTCAACACGTTTCCGTCCTACAGCCTTTTGTTTTCGCAAAGTACTTTTTAATAATTCTAGTATTTAATGGGAAAAAATTAAACGAATTTTTTGTCCATGTAAAAAACTATTAATTCTGAATAGAATGCCACCCATTTATGCAATTAAAAAAATTTTAATGTCTCATATTAGATAAGGTATATTTTCGTCTGATAAGGTACTTCTTCTTCAATGATTTCGAGGATATTTTAGTTTTGATCAAAAAAGTTTTATTTCATATGACTTTTCGTAAAATATGTTAATGCCATATAAAAGAGGAACAGATAAGCTTTCCATCGAGCTCTTAGTCGAAGAAGTCGGTCGAAGGATGCAAGAGCTATTATCAAAAAACTAATCGGTGGTCAACACGTTTCCGTCCCACTCCCGATTCTCTTCGCAAAGTACTTTTCTATAAATTTTATTTCTTCCCACTTTTCGTAAAATATGGTAATGCCATCTGAAAGAGGATCAGATAGGCTTTCCACCCGGCTCTTAGTCGAAGAAGTCAGTCGAAGGCTGCAAGAGTTTTTAGCAAAAAGCTAATCGGTGGTCAACACGTTTCCGTCCTACTGCCGATTCTTTTCGCAAAGTACTTTTCTATAATTCTAGTATTTGATGGGAAAGAATTAAACGAATTTTTTGTCCATGTAAAAAACTATTAATTCTGAATAAAAGGCCGCCCATTTATGCAATTAAAAAAATGTAAATGTCTCTTATTAGATAAGGCATATTATCGTCTGATAAGGTACTTCTTCTTCAATGATTTCGAGGATATTTTAGTTTTGGTCCAAAAAATTGCATTTCTATGACTTTTCGTAAAATATGTTAATGCCATATAAAAGAGGAACTGATAAGCTTTCCATCGAGCTCTTAGTCGAAGAAGTCGGTCGAAGGATGCAAGAGTTATAAGCAAAAAGCTAATAGGTGGTCACACGTTTCCGTCCTACTGCCGATTCTTTTCGCAAAGTACTTTTCTATAATTCTAGTATTTGATGGGAAAAAATTAAACGAATTTTTTGTCCATGTAAAAAACTATTAACTCCTAATAAAATGCCGACCATTTATGCAATTAAAAAAAATTATATGTCTCTTATTAGATAAGGCATATTTTCGTCTGATAAGGTACTTCTTCAATGATTTCGAGGATATTTTAGTTTTGATCAAAAAAATTTTATATCTTATGACTTTTCGTAAAATAAGTTAATGCCATATAAAAGAGGAACAGATAAGCTTTCCATCGAGCTCTTAGTCGAAGATGTCGGTCGAAGGATGCAAGAGTTATTAGCAAAAAGCTAATAGGTGGTCACACGTTTCCGTCCTACTGCCGATTCTTTTCGCAAAGTACTTTTCTATAATTCTAGTATTTGATGGGAGAAAATTAAACGAATTTTTTGTCCATGTAAAAAACTATTAATTCTGAATAAAATGCCGCCCATTTATGCAATTATAAAAATTTAAATGTTTTTTTTATTAGATAAGGCATATTTTCGTCTGATAAGGTACTTCTTCTTCAATGATTTCGAGGATGTTTTAGTTTTGAAGAAAAAAATTTTATTTCTTATGACTTTTCGTAAAATATGTTAATGCCATCTCAAAGAGGAACAGATAAACTTTCCATCGAGTTCTTAGTCGAAGAAGTCGGTCGAAGGATGCAAGAGTTATTAGCAAAAAGTTAATCGGTGGTCAACACGTTTCCGTCCTACTGCCTTTTGTTTTCGCAAAGTACTTTTCAATAATTCTAGTATTTAATGGGAAAAAATTAAACGAATTTTTTGTCCATGTAAGAAACTATTAATTCTGAATAAAATGCCCATTTATGCAATTAAAAAAATGTAAATGTCTCTTATTAGATAAGGCATATTTTCGTCTGATAAGGTACTTCTTCTTCAATGATTTCGTAGATATTTTAGTTTTGATAAAAAAAATTTTATTTCTTACCACTTTTCGTAAAATATGTTAATGCCATCTGAAAGACGAACAGATAAGCTTTCCATCCGGCTCTTAGTCGAAGAAATCGGTCGAAGGCTGCAAGAGTTATTAGTAAAAAGCTAATCGGTGGTCAACACGTTTCCGTCCTACTGCCGATTCTTTTCGCAAAGTACTTTTCTATAATTCTAGTATTTAATGGTAAAAAATTAAACTAATTTTTTGTCCATGTAAAAAACTATTAACTCTGAATAAAATGCCGACCATTTATGCAATTAAAAAAATTTAAATGTCTCTTATTAGATAAGGCATATTTTCGTGTGATAAGGTACTTCTTCTTCAATGATTTCGAGGATATTTTAGTTGTGATCAAAAAAATTTTATTTCTTACGACTCTTCGTAAAATATTTTAATGCCATCTGAAAGAGGAACAGATAAGCTTTCCATCGAGCTCTTAGTCGAAGAAGTCGGTCGAAGGATGCAAGAGTTATTAGCAAAAAACTTATCGGTGGTCAACAATTTCCGTCCTATTACCGATTCTTTTCGCAAAGTACTTTTCAATAATTCTAGTATTTAATGGGAAAAAATTAAACGAATTTTTTGTCCATGTAAAAAACTATTAATTCTGAATAAAATGCCGCCCATCTATGCAATTAAAAAATTTTAAATGTTTTTTTTATTAGATAAGGCATATTTTCGTCTGATAAGGTACTTCTTCTTCAATGATTTCGAGGATGTTTTAGTTTTGATGAAAAAAATTTTATTTTTTATGACTTTTCGTAAAATATGTTAATGCCATCTGAAAGAGGAACAGATAAACTTTCCATCGAGTTCTTAGTCGAAGAAGTCGGTTGAAGGATGCAAGAGTTATTAGCAAAAAGTTAATCGGTGGTCAACACGTTTCCGTCCTACTGCCTTTTGTTTTCGCAAAGTACTTTTCAATAATTCTAGTATTTAATGGGAAAAAATTAAACGAATTTTTTGTCCATGTAAGAAACTATTAATTCTGAATAAAATGCCAATTTATGCAATTAAAAAAATGTAAATGTCTCTTATTAGATAAGGCATATTTTCGTCTGATAAGGTAGTTCTTCTTCAATGATTTCGAGGATATTTTAGTTATGATCAAAAAAATTTTATTTCTTACGACTCTTCGTAAAATATTTTAATGCCATCTGAAAGAGGAACAGATAAGCTTTCCATCGAGCTCTTAGTCGAAGAAGTCGGTCGAAGGATGCAAGAGTTATTAGCAAAAAACTTATCGGTGGTCAACAATTTCCGTCCTATTACCGATTCTTTTCGCAAAGTACTTTTCAATAATTCTAGTATTTAATGGGAAAAAATTAAACGAATTTTTTGTCCATGTAAAAAACTATTAATTCTGAATAAAATGCCGCCCATTTATGCAATTAAAAAATTTTAAATGTTTTTTTTTATTAGATAAGGCATATTTTCGTCTGATAAGGTACTTCTTCTTCAATGATTTCGAGGATGTTTTAGTTTTGATGAAAAAAATTTTATTTCTTATGACTTTTCGTAAAATATGTTAATGCCATCTGAAAGAGGAACAGATAAACTTTCCATCGAGTTCTTAGTCGAAGAAGTCGGTTGAAGGATGCAAAAGTTATTAGCAAAAAGTTAATCGGTGGTCAACACGTTTCCGTCCTACTGCCTTTTGTTTTCGCAAAGTACTTTTCAATAATTCTAGTATTTAATGGGAAAAAATTAAACGAATTTTTTGTCCATGTAAAAAACTATTAATTCTGAATAAAATGCCGCCCATTTATGCAATTAAAAAATTTTAAATGTTTTTTTTATTAGATAAGGCACATTTTCGTCTGATAAGGTACTTCTTCTTCAATGATTTCGAGGATATTTTAGTTATGATGAAAAAAATTTTATTTCTTATGACTTTTCGTAAAATGTGTTAATGCCATCTGAAAGAGGAACAGATAAGCTTTCCATCGAGCTCTTAGTCGAAGAAGTCGGTCGAAGGACGCAAGAGTTATTAGCAAAAAACTTATCGGTGGTCAACACGTTTCCGTCCTATTACCGATTCTTTTCGCAAAGTACTTTTCAATAATTCTAGTATTTAATGGGAAAAAATTAAACGAATTTTTTGTCCATGTAAAAAACTAGTAATTCTGAATAAAATGCCGCCCATTTATGCAATTAAAAAAATTTAAATGTTTTTTTTATTAGATAAGGCATATTTTCGTCTGATAAGGTACTTCTTCTTCAATGATTTCGAGGATGTTTTAGTTTTGATGAAAAAAATTTTATTTCTTATGACTTTTCGTAAAATATGTTAATGCCATCTGAAAGAGGAACAGATAAACTTTCCTTCGAGTTCTTAGTCGAAGAAGTCGGTCGAAGGATGCAAGAGTTATTAGAAAAAAGCTAATCGGTGGTCAACACGTTTCCGTCCTACAGCCTTTTGTTTTCGCAAAGTACTTTTCAATAATTCTAGTATTTAATGGGAAAAAATTAAACGAATTTTTTGTCCATGTAAAAAACTATTAATTCTGAATAAAATGCCGCCCATTTATGCAATTAAAAAAATTTAAATGTTTTTTTTATTAGATAAGGCATATTTTCGTCTGATAAGGTACTTCTTCTTCAATGATTTCGAGGATGTTTTAGTTTTGGTCCAAAAAATTGCATTTCTTATGACTTTTCGTAAAATATGTTAATGCCATCTGAAAGAGGAACAGATAAGCTTTCCATCGAGCTCTTAGTCGAAGAAGTCGGTCGAAGGATGCTAGAGTTATTAGCAAAAAACTTATCGGTGGTCAACACGTTTCCGTCCTATTACCGATTCTTTTCGCAAAGTACTTTTCTATAATTCTAGTATTTAATGGGAGAAAATTAAACGAATTTTTTGTCCATGTAAAAAACTATAAATTCTGAATGAAATGCCCATTTATGCAATTAAAAAAATGTAAATGTCTCTTATTAGATAAGGCATATTATCGTCTGATAAGGTACTTCTTCTTCAATGATTTCGAGGATATTTTAGTTTTGGTCCAAAAAATTGCATTTCTTATGACTTTTCGTAAAATATGTTAATGCCATATAAAAGAGGAACTGATAAGCTTTCCATCGAGGTTTTAGTCGAAGAAGTCGGTCGAAGGATGCAAGAGTTATTAGCAAAAAACTAATCGGTGGTCAACACGTTGCCGTCCTACTGCCGATTCTTTTCGCAAAGTACTATTCAATAATTCTAGTATTTAATGGGAAAAAATTAAACGAATTTTTTGTCCATATAAAAAACTATTAATTCTGAATAAAACGCCGCCCATTTATGCAATTAGAAAAATTCAAATGTTTCTTATTAGATAAGGCATATTTTCGTCTGATAAGGAACTTTTTCTTCAATGATTTCGAGGATATTTTAGTTTTGATGAAAACAAATTTATTTCTTACGACTCTTCGTAAAATATTTAATGCCATCTGAAAGAGGAATAGATAAGCTTTCCATCGAGCTCTTAGTCGAAGAAGTCGGTCGAAGGATGCAAGAGTTATTAGCAAAAACCTTATCGGTGGTCAACACGTTTCCGTCCTACTACCGATTCTTTTCGCAAAGTACTTTTCAATAATTCTAGTATTTAATGGGAAAAAATTAAACGAATTTTTTGTCCATATAAAAAACTATTAATTCTGAATAAAACGCCGCCCATTTATGCAATTAGAAAAATTCAAATGTTTCTTATTAGATAAGGCATATTTTCGTCTGATAAGGAACTTTTTCTTCAATGATTTCGAGGATATTTTAGTTTTGATGAAAACAAATTTATTTCTTACGACTCTTCGTAAAATATTTTAATGTCATCTGAAAGAGGAACGGATAAGCTTTCCATCGAGCTCTTAGTCGAAGAAGTCGGTCGAAGGACGCAAGAGTTATTAGCAAAAACCTTATCGGTGGTCAACACGTTTCCGTCCTACTACCGATTCTTTTCGCAAAGTACTATTCAATAATTCTAGTATTTAATGGGAAAAAATTAAACGAACTTTTTGTCCATGTAAAAAACTATTAATTCTGAATAAAATGCCGCCCATTTACGCAATAAAGAAAATTTAAATGTTTCTTATTAGATAAGGCATATTTTTGTCTGATAAGGTACTTCCTCTTCAATGATTTCGAGGATATTTTAGTTTTGGTCCAAATAATTGCATTTCTTATGACTTTTCGTAAAATATGTAAATGCCATATAAAAAAGGAACTGATAAGCTCCGTCAACACGTTTCCGTCCTACTGCCGATTCTTTTCGCAAAGTATTTTTCTATAATTCTAGTATTAATGGGAAAAAATTAAACGAATTTTTTGTCCATGTAAAAAACTATTAATTCTGAATAAAATGCCGCCCATTTATGCAATTAAAAAAATTTAAATGTTTCTTATTAGATAAGGCATATTTTCGTATTATAAGGTACTTCTTCAATGATTTCGAGGATATTTTAGTTTTGGTCCAAATAATTGCATTTCTTATGACTTTTCGTAAAATATGTTAATGCCATCTGAAAGATGGCATATTTTCGTCTGATAAGGAACTTCTTCTTCAATGATTCCGAGGATATTTTAGTTTTGATCAAAAAAATTTTATTTCTTATGACTTTTCGTAAAATATGTTAATGCCATATAAAAGAGGAATAGATAAGCTTTCCATCGAGCTCTTAGTCGAAGCAGTCGGTCGAAGGATGCAAGAGTTATTAGCAAAAAGCTAATCGGTGGTCAACACGTTTCCGTCCTTCTGCCGATTCTTTTCGCAAAGTACTTTTCTATAATTCTAGTAATTAATGGGAAAAAATTAAACGAATTTTTTGTCCATGTAAAAAACTATTAACTCTGAATAAAATGCCGACCATTTATGCAATTACAAAAATTTATATATCTCTTATTAGATAAGGCATATTTTCGTCTGATAAGGTACTTCTTCAATGATTTCGAGGATATTTTAGTTTTGGTCCAAAAAATTGCATTTCTTATGACTTTTAGTAAAATATGTTAATGCCATATAAAAGAGGAACTGATATGCTTTCCATCGAGCTCTTAGTCGAAGAAGTCGGTCGTAGGATGCAAGAGTTATTAGCAAAAAACTTATCGGTGGTCAACACGATTCCGTCCTTCTGCCGATTCTTTTCGCAAAGTACTTTTCTATAAATCTAGTATTTAATGGGAGAAAATTAAACGAATTTTTTGTCCATGTAAAAAACTATTAATTCTGAATAAAATGCCGCCCATTTATGCAATTAAAAAAATGTAAATGTCTCTTATTAAATAAGGTATATTTTCGTCTGATAAGGTACTTCTTCTTCAATGATTTCGAGGATATTTTAGTTTTGGTCCAAATAATTGCATTTCTTATGACTTTTCGTAAAATATGTTAATGCCATCTGAAAGATGGCATATTTTCGTCTGATAAGGAACTTTTTCTTCAATGATTTCGAGGATATTTTAGTTTTGATGAAAACAAATTTATTTCTTACGACTCTTCGTAAAATATTTTAATGTCATCTGAAAGAGGAACGGATAAGCTTTCCATCGAGCTCTTAGTCGAAGAAGTCGGTCGAAGGATGCAAGAGCTATTATCAAAAAACTAAGCGGTGGTCAACACGTTTCCGTCCCACTCCCGATTCTCTTCGCAAAGTACTTTTCTATAAATTTTATTTCTTACCACTTTTCGTAAAATATGGTAATGCCATCTGAAAGAGGAACAGATAGGCTTTCCACCCGGCTCTTTGTCGAAGAAGTCAGTCGAAGGCTGCAAGAGTTATTAGTAAAAAGCTAATCGGTGGTCAACACGTTTCCGTCCTACTGCCGATTCTTTTCGCAACGTACTTTTCTATAATTCTAGTATTTAATGGGAAAAAATTTAACGAATTTTTTGTCCATGTAAAAAACTATTAATTCTGAATAAAAGGCCGCCCATTTATGCAATTAAAAAAATGTAAATGTCTCTTATTAAATAAGGCATATTATCGTCTGATAAGGTACTTCTTCTTTAATGATTTCGAGGATATTTTAGTTTTGGTCCAAATAATTGAATTTCTTATGACTTTTCGTAAAATATGTTAATGCCATATAAAAGAGGAACTGATAAGCTTTCCATCGAGCTCTTAGTCGAAGAAGTCGGTCGAAGGATGCAAGAGTTATTAGCAAAAAACTTATCGGTGGTCAACACGTTTCCGTCCTTCTGCCGATTCTTTTCGCAAAGTACTTTTCTATAATTCTAGTATTTAATGGGAAAAAATTAAACGAATTTTATGTCCATGTAAAAAACTATGAATTCTGAATAAAATGCCGCCCATTTATGCAATTAAAAAAATGTAAATGTCTCTTATTAGATAAGGCATATTATCGTCTGATAAGGTACTTCTTCTTCAATGATTTCGAGGATATTTTAGTTTTGGTCCAAAAAATTGCATTTCTTATGACTTTTCGTAAAATATGTTAATGCCATATAAAAGAGGAACTGATAAGCTTTCCATCGAGCTCTTAGTCGAAGAAGTCGGTCGAAGGATGCAAGAGTTATTAGCAAAAAACTTATCGGTGGTCAACACGTTTCCGTCCTACTGCCGATTCTTTTCGCAAAGTACTTTTCTATAATTCTAGTATTTAATGGGAGAAAATTAAACGAATTTTTTGTCCATGTAAAAAACTATTGATTCTGAATAATATGCCGCCCATTTATGCAATTAAAAAAATTTAAATGTTTCTTATTAGATAAGGCATATTTTCGTCTGATAAGGTACTTCTTCTTCAATGATTTCGAGGATATTTTAGTTTTGATGAAAACAAATTAATTTCTTACGACTCTTCGTAAAATATTTTAATGTCATCTGAAAGAGGAACAGATAAGCTTTCCATCGAGCTCTTAGTCGAAGAAGTCGGTCGAAGGACGCAAGAGTTATTAGCAAAAAACTTATCGGTGGTCAACACGTTTCCGTCCTACTACCGATTCTTTTCGCAAAGTACTTTTCAATAATTCTAGTATTTAATGGGAAAAAATTAAACGAATTTTTTGTCCATGTAAAAAACTATGAATTCTGAATAAAATGCCGCCCATTTATGCAATTAAAAAAATGTAAATGTCTCTTATTAGATAAGGCATATTATCGTCTGATAAGGTACTTCTTCTTCAATGATTTCGAGGATATTTTAGTTTTGGTCCAAAAAATTGCATTTCTTATGACTTTTCGTAAAATATGTTAATGCCATATAAAAGAGGAACAGATAAGCTTTCCATCGAGCTCTTAGTCGAAGAAGTCAGTCGAAGGACGCAAGAGTTATTAGCAAAAAACTTATCGGTGGTCAACACGTTTCCGTCCTACTGCCGATTCTTTTCGCAAAGTATTTTTCTAAAATTCTAGTATTTAATGGGAAAAAATTAAACGAATTTTTTGTCCATGTAAAAAACTATTAATTCTGAATAAAATGCCGCCCATTTATGCAATTAAAAAAATTTAAATGTTTTTTTTATTAGATAAGGCATATTTTCGTCTGATAAGGTACTTCTTCTTCAATGATTTCGAGGATGTTTTAGTTTTGATGAAAAAAATTTTATTTCTTATGACTTTTCGTAAAATATGTTAATGCCATCTGAAAGAGGAACAGATAAGCTTTCCATCGAGTTCTTAGTCGAAGAAGTCGGTCGAAGGATGCAAGAGTTATTAGCAAAAAGCTAATCGGTGCTCAACACGTTTCCGTCCTACTGCCGATTGTTTTCGTAAAGTACTTTTCTATAATTCTAGTATTTAATGGGAGAAAATTAAACGAATTTTTTGTCCATATAAAAAACTATTAATTCTGAATAAAATGCCGCCCATTTATGCAATTAAAAAAATTTAAATGTTTCTTATTAGATAAGGCATATTTTTGTCTGATAAGGTACTTCTTCTTCAATGATTTCGAGGATATTTTAGTTTTGGTCCAAATAATTGCATTTCTTATGACTTTTCGTAAAATATGTTAATGCCATATAAAAGAGGAACTGATAAGCTCCGTCAACACGTTTCCGTCCTTCTGCCGATTCTTTTCGCAAAGTATTTTTTTATAATTCTAGTATTTAATGGGAAGAATTAAACGAATTTTTTGTCCATGTAAAAAACTATTTATTCTGAATAAAATGCCACCCATTTATGCAATTAAAAAAATTTAAATGTCTCATATTAGATAAGGTATATTTTCGTCTGATAAGGTACTTCTTCTTCAATAATTTCGAGAATATTTTAGTTTTGATCAAAAAAATTTTATTTCTTATGACTTTTCGTAAAATGTGAAATATGTTAATGCTATCTGAAAGAGGAACAGATAAGCTTTCCATCGAGCTCTTAGTCGAAGAATTCGGTCGAAGGATGCAAGAGTTATTACCAAAAAACTAATAGGTCAACACGTTTCCGTCCTACTGCCGATTCTTTTCGCAAAGTATTTTTCTATAATTCTAGTATTTAATGGGAAAAAATTAAACGAATTTTTTGTCCATGTAAAAAACTATTAATTCTGAATAAAATGCCGCCCATTTATGCAATTAAAAAAATTTATATGTTTCTTATTAGATAAGGCATATTTTCGTATTATAAGGTACTTCTTTTTCAATGATTCCGAGGATATTTTAGTTTTGATCAAAAAAAATTTATTTCTTATGTCTTTTCGTAAAATATGTTAATGCCATATAAAAGAGGAATAGATAAGCTTTCCATTGAGCTCTTAGTCGAAGCAGTCGGTCGAAGGATGCAAGAGTTATTAGCAAAAAGCTAATCGGTGGTCACACGTTTCCGTCCTTCTGCCGATTCTTTTCGCAAAGTACTTTTCTATAATTCTAGTATTTAATGGGAAAAAATTAAATGAATTTTATGTCCATGTAAAAAACTATGAGTTCAGAATAAAATGCCGCCCATTTATGCAATTAAAAAAATGTAAATGTCTCTTATTAGATAAGGCATATTATCGTCTGATAAGGAACTTCTTCTTCAATGATTTCGAGGATATTTTAGTTTTGGTCCAAAAAATTGCATTTCTTATGACTTTTCGTAAAATATGTTAATGCCATATAAAAGAGGAATAGATAAGCTTTCCATCGAGCTCTTAGTCGAAGCAGTCGGTCGAAGGATGCAAGAGTTATTACCAAAAAACTAATAGGTCAACACGTTTCCGTCCTACTGCCGATTCTTTTCGCAAAGTATTTTTCTATAATTCTAGTATTTAATGGGAAAAAATTAAACGAATTTTTTGTCCATGTAAAAAACTATTAATTCTGAATAAAATGCCGTATGCACTTAAAAAAATTTAAATGTTTCTTATTAGATAAGGCATATGTTCGTCTGATAAGGTACTTCTTCTTCACTGATTTCGAGGATATTTTAGTTTTGATCAAAAAAATTTTATTTCTTATGACTTTTCGTGAAATATGTTAATGCTATCTGAAAGAGGAACAGGTAAGCTTTCCATCGAGCTCTTTGTCGAAGAATTCGGTCGAAGGATGCAAGAGTTATAACCAAAAAACTAATAGGTCAACACGTTTCCGTCCTACTGCCGATTCTTTTCGCAAAGTATTTTTCTATAATTCTAGTATTTAAAGGGAAAATATTAAACGAATTTTTTGTCCATGTAAAAAACTATTAATTCTGAATAAAATGCCGCCCATTTATGCAATTAAAAAAATTTTAATGTTTCTTATTAGATAAGGCATATTTTTGTCTGATAAGGTTCTTCTTCTTCAATGATTTCGAGGATATTTTAGTTTTGATCAAAAAAATTTTATTTCTTATGACTTTTCGTGAAATATGTTAATGCTATCTGAAAGAGGAACAGATAAGCTTTCCATCGAGCTCTTTGTCGAAGAATTCGGTCGAAGGATGCAAGAGTTATTACCAAAAAACTAATAGGTCAACACGTTTCCGTCCTACTGCCGATTCTTTTCGCAAAGTATTTTTCTATAATTCTAGTATTTAATGGGAAAAAATTAAACGAATTTTTTGTCCATGTAAAAAACTATTAATTCTGAATAAAATGCCGCCCATTTATGCAATTAAAAAATTTAAATGTTTCTTATTAGATAAGGCATATTTTCGTATTATAAGGTACTTCTTTTTCAATGATTCCGAGGATATTTTAGTTTTGATCAAAAAAATTTTATTTCTTATGACTTTTCGTAAAATATGTTAATGCCATATAAAAGAGGAATAGATAAGCTTTCCATCGAGCTCTTAGTCGAAGCAGTCGGTCGAAGGATGCAAGAGTTATTAGCAAAAAGCTAATCGGTGGTCACACGTTTCCGTCCTTCTGCCGATTCTGTTCGCAAAGTACTTTTCTATAATTCTAGTATTTAATGGGAAAAAATTAAACGAATTTTATGTCCATGTAAAAAACTATGAATTCTGAATAAAATGCCGCCCATTTATGCAATTAAAAAAATGTAAATGTCTCTTATTAGATAAGGCATATTATCGTCTGATAAGGTACTTCTTCTTCAATGATTTCGAGGATATTTTAGTTTTGGTCCAAAAAATTGCATTTCTTATGACTTTTCGTAAAATATGTTAATGCCATATAAAAGAGGAACTGATAAGCTTTCCATCGAGCTCTTAGTCGAAGAAGTCGGTCGAAGGATGCAAGAGTTGTTAGCAAAAAGCTAATCGGTGGTCACACGTTTCCGTCCTTCTGCCGATTCTTTTCGCAAAGTACTTTTCTATAATTCTAGTATTTAATGGGAAAAAATTAAACGAATTTTATGTCCATATAAAAAACTATTAATTCTGAATAAAATGCCGCCCATTTATGCAATTAAAAAAATGTAAATGTCTCTTATTAGATAAGGCATAATATCGTCTGATAAGGTACTTCTTCTTCAATGATTTCGAGGATATTTTAGTTTTGGTCCAAATAATTGCATTTCTTACGACTTTTCGTAAAATATGTTAATGCCATATAAAAGAGGAACTGATAAGCTCCGTCAACACGTTTCCGTCCTACTGCCGATTCTTTTCGCAAAGTATTTTTCTATAATTCTAGTATTTAATGGGAAGAATTAAACGAATTTTTTGTCCATGTAAAAAACTATTAATTCTGAATAAAATGCCGCCCATTTATGCAATTAAAAAAATTTAAATGTCTCATATTAGATAAGGTATATTTTCGTCTGATAAGGTACTTCTTCTTCAATGATTTCGAGGATATTTTAGTTTTGATCAAAAAAATTTTATTTCTTATGACTTTTCGTAAGATATGTTAATGCCATATAAAAGAGGAATAGATAAGCTTTCCATCGAGCTCTTAGTCGAAGCAGTCGGTCGAAGGATGCAAGAGTTATTAGCAAAAAGCTAATCGGTGGTCAACACGTTTCCGTCCTACTGCCGATTCTTTTCGCAAAGTACTTTTCTATAATTCTAGTATTTAATGGGAAAAAATTAAACGAATTTTTTGTCCATGTAAAAACTATTAATTCTGAATAAAATGCCACCCATTTATGCAATTGAAAAAATTTAAATGTTTCTTATTAGATAAGGCATATTTTCGTCTGATAAGGTACTTCTTCTTCAATGATTTCGAGGATATTTTAGTTTTGATGAACGCAAATTAATTTCTTACGACTCTTCGTAAAATATTTTAATGTCATCTGAAAGAGGAACAGATAAGCTTTCCATCGAGCTCTTAGTCGAAGAAGTCGGTCGAAGGACGCAAGAGTTATTAGCAAAAAGCTAATCGGTGGTCAACACGTTTCCGTCCTACTGCCGATTCTTTTTGCAAAGTACATTTCTATAATTCTAGTATTTAATGGGAAAAAATTAAACAAATTTTTTGTCCATGTAAAAAAACTATGAATTCTGAATAAAATGCCGCCCATTTATGCAATTAAAACCAGTAAGGGAGCTATTTTCAGCTTTGCTGAAACTTATATACTCTTGCAAACATTTTATCAAGTGTTCTTATTGGAAAATATGTCTTATAGTTTTTCCAATAACAATCATATAAGTTTATAAAGATAAAGGGGCGTGGCCCCGCCCATTTTCTAATTTTTTTTAACAAATACATTGCAATTTGTACACTTTATTTTGCGGTCTTATATCTCATCGACTTACAGAGAAATCACATTTTTAAATTTTTCTCTATAAGGGCGGTGCCACGCCCTTATGTCCGATTTCTACGAAACTTTGGAATGTGGTCAAGGATTCATAAAAACGCTTAACTGCAAAGTTTTATCCGTTTATATTTAAGAACAAAAAAGTTTCCCTAACAAAAACCGAATTTTTGACCGATTGTTCCTATGGGAGCTATAACCTATATTTATCCGATCTCCACCAAATTTACTGTGTGTCTTAACTGACGTCCAAGATATTTGAGTGCAAAAAATTGAGGCGATAACTTTAAAATCAAAGCGTTTATTGAGCAAAAACCTAATTTTTAAACGATCGTTCCTATGGCAGCTATATCCTACAGTTATTCGAGCATGCTGGATTTTACATTCAAACAGCGTGCAAGGAAAAGAAAATTTTCTGTGTTTAAATTTTTTCGATATCTTTAAAACTCTAGGATGAGTTCGCATCGCAACAGACAGACAGACAGACGGACAGACGGACATGGCAATATGAACTCGTCTCGTCGAGCTGATCAAGAATATATATACTTTATATAGTCGGAGATGTCTCCTTCTCTGCGTTGCCAACTTCATGACAAAGTTAATATACTCTTGCAAGAGTATAAAAATGTAAATGTCTCTTATTAGATAAGGCATATTATCGTCTGATAAGGTACTTCTTCTTCAATGATTTCGATGATATTTTAGTTTTGGTCCAAAAAATTGCATTTCTTATGACTTTTCGTAAAATATGTTAATGCCATATAAAAGAGGAACTGATGAGCTTTCCATCGAGCTCTTAGTCGAAGAAGTCGGTCGAAGGATGCAAGAGTTATTAGCAAAAAGCTAATCGGTGGTCAACACGTTTCCGTCCTACTGCCGATTCTTTTCGCAAAGTACTTTTCTATAATTCTAGTATTTAATGGGAGAAAATTAAACGAATTTTTTGTCCATGTAAAAAACTATTAATTCTGAATAAAATGCCGCCCATTTATGCAATTAAAAAAATTTAAATGTCTCTTATTAGATAGGGCATATTTTCGTCTGATAAGGTACTTCTTCTTCAATGATTTCGAGGATATTTTAGTTTTGATGAAAAAAATTTTATTTCTTATGACTTTTCGTAAAATATGTTAAAGTCATCTGAAAGAGGAACAGATAAGCTTTCCATCGAGCTCTTAGTCGAAGAAGTCGGTCGAATGATGCAAGAGTTATTAGCAAAAAGCTAATCGGTGGTCAACACGTTTCCGTCCCACTGCCGATTCTTTTTGCAAAGTACATTTCTATAATTCTAGTATTTAATGGGAAAAAATTAAACAAATTTTTTGTCCATGTAAAAAACTATGAATTCTGAATAAAATGCCGCTCATTTATGCAATTAAAAAAATTTAAATGTCTCTTATTAGATAAGGCATATTATCGTCTGATAAGGTACTTCTTCTTCAATGATTTCGAGGATATTTTAGTTTTGGTCCAAAAAATTGCATTTCTTATGACTTTTCGTAAAATATGTTAATGCCATATAAAAGAGGAACTGATAAGCTTTCCATCGAGGTCTTAGTCGAAGAAGTCGGTCGAAGGATGCAAGAGTTATTAGCAAAAAGCTAATCGGTGGTCAACACGTTTCCGTCCTACTGCCGATTCTTTTCGCAAAGTACTTTTCTATAATTCTAGTATTTAATGGGAGAAAATTAAACGAATTTTTTGTCCATGTAAAAAACTATTAATTCTGAATAAAATGCCGCCCATTTATGCAATTAAAAAAATTTAAATGTTTCTTATTAGATAAGGCATATTTTCGTCTGATAGGTACTTGTTATACCCTGTACACACACTGTGTATCAGGGTATATTAAGTTTGTTTGAGACGGTTTGTATGTAACGCATAGAAGGAGGGGAGGGGGACCCTATAAAGTATATATATTCTTGATCAGGATGACAAGACGAATTGATATAGCCCTGTCTGTCCGTCCGTCCGTCCGTCCGTCCGTCCTCACCAATGGTTCTCGAAAACTATAAGAGCTAGAGACTTGAAATTTGGTGGATAGACTCGTGAGGTCAAACGCTAGGTCAAGTTTGAAGGATTTTTTGCCACGCCCACTCCTTCCCGCCCATCGAGCACCACCCATTTTTTCAAAGGGCTGTAGCTCGAAAACCTGATGAGTTAGAAACATGAAAATGAGTATGTAGACTCAGTATGTATAGCTCTACAAAACTGCATACCACATTTTTTTCCCATCCCCTTCGTTTCCCCTCAAAAAGTTGTTTTCTTAAAATTGCTGTATCTCCTAAACTATAATAGATACAATGCTGAAATTTTGTATGCAAACTCAGTAAACATACCTTTTTAAAACTGCATACCACAAACTTTCATTTTTAACGCTGTGTGACAACGCAAAGACAAACAAGTTGAAATTTGGCATAAATTGCGCTTTGAACACTGCTTTATCCTATTTGTAACAAAAACCGTACTGAACACTGCGAAAACTATTAAAGCTAGAGACTTGAAATTTGGAAGATAGACTCGTGTGGTCGAACACTAGATCAAGTTTGAAGGAATTTTTGCCACGCCCATTCCTTCCCGCCCATCGAGCAAGGTCATTTTTTTCTTAAAATTGCTGTATCTCCTAAAGTATAAAGAATACAATGCTGAAATTTTGTATGCAAACTCAGATAACATACCTTTTTAAAACTGCATACAACAAACTACCACTCTCCCCGCAAAGACCAACACACTAAAATTTTGCAGCAATGCTTTGTAACAAAACCCGTACTAAAGCGCCATCTAATGGCAATATTGCACTGTGAGCCCTGCCTCACTATCAGCAAATACACAAACCATATCGTGGTACACTGCTTTTGCTGTCGGCGAATGTTTAACGTGTTATCAACATAGGTGTGTGTACAGGGTATTATATAGTTGAGAATACTCAACTATACCCCCCGTTACTGGTTCTTCAATGATTTCGAGGTTATTTTAGTTTTGATGAAAACAAATTTATTTCTTACGACTCTTCGTAAAATATGTTAATGCCATATAAAAGAGGAACTGATAAGCTTTCCATCGAGCTCTTAGTCGAAGAAGTCGGTCGAAGGATGCAAGAGTTATTAGCAAAAAACTTATCGGTGGTCAACACGTTTCCGTCCTACTACCGATTATTTTCGCAAAGTACATTTCTATAATTCTAGTATTTAATGGGAAAAAATTAAACAAATTTTTTGTCCATGTCAAAAAAACTATGAATTCTGAATAAAATGCCACCCATTTATGCAATTAAAAAAATTTAAATGTCTCATATTAGATAAGGTATATTTTCGTCTGATAAGGTACTTCTTCTTCAATGAGGATATTTTAGTTTGGATTAAAAAAATTGTATTTCTTATGACTTTTCGTGAAATATGTTAATGCTATCTGAAAGAGGAACAGATAAGCTTTCCATCGAGCTCTTAGTCGAAGAAGTTGGTCGAAGTATGCAAGAGTTATTAGCAAAAAGCTAATCGGTGGTCAACACGTTTCCGTCCTACTGCCGATTCTTTTTGCAAAGTACATTTCTATAATTCTAGTATTTAATGGGAAAAAATTTAACAAATTTTTTGTCCATGTAAAAAAAACTATTAATTCTGAATAAAATGCCGCCCATTTATGCAATTAAAAAAATGTAAATGTCTCTTATTAGATAAGGCATATTTTCGTCTTATAAGGTACTTCTTCTTCAATGATTTCGAGGATATTTTAGTTTTGGTCCAAAAAATTGCATTTCTTATGACTTTTCGTAATATATATTAATGCCATATAAAAGAGGAGCAGATAAGCTTTCCATCGAGCTCTTATTCGAAAAAGTCGGTCGAAGGATGCAAGAGTTATTAGCAAAAAGCTAAACGGTGGTCAACACGTTTCCGTCCTACTGCCGATTCTTTTCGCAAAGTACTTTTCTATAATTCTAGTATTTAATGGGAGAAAATTAAACGAATTTTTTGTCCATGTAAAAAACTATTAATTCTGAATAAAATGCCGCCCATTAATGCAATTAAAAAAATTTAAATGTTTCTTATTAGATAAGGCATATTTTCGTCTGATAAGGTACTTCTTCTTCAATGATTTCGAGGATATTTTAGTTTTGATGAAAACAAATTTATTTCATACGACTATTCGTAAAATATGTTAATGCCATATAAAAGAGGAACTGATAAGCTTTCCATCGAGCTCTTAGTCGAAGAAGTCGGTCGAAGGATGCAAGAGTTATTAGCAAAAAACTTATCGGTGGTCAACACGTTTCCGTCCTACTACCGATTATTTTCGCAAAGTACTTTTCAATAATTCTAGTATTTAATGGGAAAAAATTAAACGAATTTTTTGTCCATGTAAAAAACTATTAATTCTGAATAAAATGCCACCCATTTATGCAATTAAAAAAATTTAAATGTCTCATATTAGATAAGGTATATTTTCGTCTGATAAGGTACATCTTCTTCAATGAAGAAACCAGGAGAGAGATTTCAAGTGAGTCAGACGTGTTTTTTTTCGCTCCGTGCATTAATCTAATTTTATATTTTTAATATCTGAAATTCGTTTGTTAAAACATTATATTTGTGTTTTTTTTAACACAATAGTGAAGTGGTGGTTAGTTGTGCATTGAAACGCTAATTTCTTTTATTTTAAACATATTTTCTAATTTCGGCAAATATTTTTTGTGTTGGCGTCAGTGGACACACATTGATTTTTGTTGTTGTTGTCTCTTAAAGCTGCTCTTTTTATCTTCTCTTCACCTTGTTGGTAGGGTAAGCATTACTCACTCGCTCACTTGCTCACTCATATTGTTTGTTGTTCTTTGTATGTTTATTTGCCCTTATTTTTGTTTTTGCATTTTCTGTGCAAAAACTGTTTTTATATTTTAACATCTGTTGTGCTTCTTTAGTGAGGTGTTGTTGTCAGTTCACTTTCACTAAGTAGTGCATTTGTTGTTATTACTCCTGCGCTTATTTTTCTCTCGCTTGTTCTTGTTTTATGCGTCAAAGCGCAATACCCTGTTTCCACTAAGAATTTTTGATAGTGTGTTTTCACTTTCAGTCGCAGTACTGCACATTCTTGCGATCATTTATATTTTGTTTTTCCTTCCGCTCGAATTTTGTTTCTGTTTTTATTCTTTTTTATCATGAGTTGTTGCTACGCTTCGTGCAATCATAAAGACTCATTTGATGGGGATAAAAACCGCGCTATACACTGTTGGCTGTGTGAAAATATTTGCCACTTTAACTGTGCTGGCATCACCGGTCGTGACTACGACAGGCTATACAACGACCCTAAGTCAGCCTGTGGCGGTTATAAATGGTCATGCCCGGCCTGTTTTAAGCGGCAAACTGATTTCTCTGCCATGTATCGGCGGGTGCGCAACAAATTCTTAAAATTGAAGAAGTTGTGTAAGGAACTGAGTACTGAATTCGAGTCGAGTTCCGACTTGCTTGGAAAATACGACTTCGAACCACCCTTAGTCTCCCTATCGCCTTCTCCTTATTCGCAACTTACCCTTCCTCAACTCACACTTCCCCCTCCACTTGCTCCAGTAAATTCCACTGTTCCTTCACCTCACCCTGTTCCCGATCCCCTTATCCTTACACCTGTGGATTCGGTTCCACCCAGTGAGGGAAGTCAACCTGCCGTCGCCATCAAGCGCACTAAGGCTACTTCTTCTCCATTCTCTAAACGGAAGAAGTCAAAGGCGAAGACGACATCTCGCACTCCGATTTCTCCGCTTTCGGAACCTCCCACGCTTTTACGGCCTGCACCATCTTCTTCCAGCTCACCTTCGTTAGTTCATACAGAGTTGCCTGAGG
The DNA here is from genome assembly GCA_034638295.1 of Phortica okadai. Lineage (NCBI taxonomy): Eukaryota > Metazoa > Arthropoda > Insecta > Diptera > Drosophilidae > Phortica > Phortica okadai. The sequence continues at coordinate 22,887,651 of CM067850.1, read as the reverse complement.
TGAGATCCACCAACGTAGTTGGGTCTACGAATTCTTTAGAATCCCAACCCATTGTTACCTCTGGTGCCCCCACCCTCGCATCTCTTAATGTTGTTGCCCCTCGTAAGCAAGTTTTTATTTCACGTCTGTCCGCTGATACAACTTGTGATGCAATTAGTAACTATATTAGATCCAAAACTAATATCGAGGTCCTAATTCACAAGTTCACCTTTGCCCAGCCGAGAGAGATTGCATCTTTCAAAATTACAATACCTAATGATGCATTTAACCTAGTGTGTAACCCATCATTTTGGCCTGCTCACATGGTGGTACATGAGTTTAAGCCAAAAATAAGGTCCAGTCCTACGGTTTCAGTTCCTGGCTCGTCATTGTCCACTCAGAATACGGCTTCAAAAAACTAGATCTGTGTTCTGAACGCCTTACTTTTGTTTATCAAAATGTAAGGGGTCTTTTGTCGAAGCTTAGCTGCTTATATAGGGACAGTTTTTCTTTCGATGTAGATATTATCGCCTTTTCTGAAACTTGGCTAAATCATACTGTTTTGAACAATGAAGTTTTCTGTAATAAATATGTTTGTTATAGATGTGACCGCCCCTCTCGCCGTGGAGGGGGTGTTCTGATTGCGATTGATTTACGCCTTCGTTCAGAGCCTATTCAATTAAATATGGTTGATGATATCGAATTTATTGGTGTCAAAATCAGTTTGGCTCATTTGGCTGTCTTTGTCACGTGCTCATATATTCCCCCCGGTTCTGGACATGAGGTCTATATGAAGCACTTTGAAGCCATTAAACAGACCTATGATCTCACACATGATCGTGATTTTCTCATCGTACTGGGTGACTTCAACCTTCCTCTTATTTCCTGGTCTTACTTCGATGACTCAGATTTTTTAGTACCTTCGGGAGAGCATGAATTCCTTGATAGTGTTTTGGATATTCCTTTGTTTCAAAAAAATTGGGTCGTGAACTCATTGCACAGATCTCTTGATCTCGTAATGACTAACGATTCTAATAGCATAGTTGTTTCTAGATGGGACCCTTTATCCTTGCCGGAAGACTGTTTTCATCCTACGTTGGAAATTAGCCTTGTTCTATCTTTTCCTTCCCCCATCTCGCCAAATACCTCTACTCAGCGTCGACTTTGTTTTCGGAAAACTAATTTCGTTTTAATGAATCGTTTACTTGACCAGACTGACTGGTCCTTCCTTTATCGTTGTGATGACATATTACATGCTACTAACTTTTTTTATGATACACTATATGGAATTTTCAACTCGTGTGTCCCAAAAAGTAATTTACTAAAGTTGTCTCTAAAGCCACCATGGTTTTCCCGTCAGTTGGCAAATCTAAAAAATGTTAAGTCCAGATTCTATAAAAAATTCAAAACGTCTGGTTTGCTGTCTGACTTTTCTAAATACTCAGTTGCTCGATCTAAATTTTTTTCGCTTAATACTATTTGTTACAATAGTTACCTTAATAGATGTAAAATTCAATTCTCGCGGGACCCTAAAACGTTTTACAAATTTGTTAATTCAAAGCGCAGGACGGCTTTATACCCTTCGTAATTTTTCTTGATGTAAATGAGGCTAGTGATGACTCGGGAATTGCAAATTTGTTTGCTAGGTTGTTCAAAACGACTTATTCTTCTACAATATTTTCGGGAACCTCATATCCGTATCCGATAAATCCTATCAACGGCTGTGGTTCCCTCGTATTGGATGAAGAATCTGTCTTAAAAAATTTGCTAACCATAAAAAATTCTTTTTCTCCTGGCCCTGACAATGTCCCTAGTTGTGTGCTTAAAGGGTGTGCAAAATCTCTATGTAAGCCTTTACTGAAAATGTTTAAGTTATCGCTGCTCAATTCTTCGTTTCCCCCTATTTGGAAGGAATCTTTCATTATTCCTCTCCATAAAAAAGGAAATAAATCAGATGTCACCAATTATAGGGGCATATCTAAATTATCGGCGATTCCTAAGCTTTTTGAGAAAATCATTATTCCAAGCATGCAACATTTCTGCAAATCGGTCATGTCACCTTCTCAGCATGGGTTTTTAAAAATGAGGTCAGCTTGTACTAACCTTCTTGAATTTACTGGATTGGTAAACCATGGTTTTGTCAACCACTTCCAAACCGATGTCATATATACAGACTTCAGTAAAGCCTTTGACTCGGTTAAACATGATTTGCTTTTACTCAAATTGAACCTATTGGGTTTCCCGCCGAATCTTCTAATTTGGATTAGGTCCTATTTAACAAATAGAACTCAAAAGGTGTTGTTTAGAGCTACCGAGTCCGACCTTGTTCAAGTTACTTCTGGTGTCCCCCAAGGCAGTCATATTGGTCCCCTCTTGTTTAATCTTTTCATTAACGATCTCCCCCTATCTATATCATACTCTCGGGTACTCATGTGCCGGGTACTCATGCCGATGATGTTAAATTGTGTCTTTCTTTCAAGGAACCTGATACTCATGGCCTACTGCAGGCTGATCTTAACTCTTTGCATTCTTGGTGTTCACTAAATTTGCTTTTGCTCAACTGTTCTAAGTGTAAGTTTATGACTTATCATCGTAGTAAACCTCACTTGTTTACTTACTCGATTGATAACGTCCAACTAGAACGTGTCTCTATTTTTAACGACCTAGGTGTCCTCTTTGATCCTAAATTCTGCTTCATACAACAAGTCTCAACTGTCGTTAATAAGGCGAAAGGTGTTTTTGGATTCATTAAACGCTGGTCTAAAGAATTCAATGACCCTTTTATCACCAAACTTCTTTTTACTTCGCTTGTACGTCCTCTTCTCGAGTATTGTTGTTGCGTTTGGTCTCCACAATACAAAAAACATCAAGATCGAATCGAGTCAGTTCAGAAGCAATTTCTTCTCTTTGCGCTTCGTGGCCTCAACTGGAATCCTAATACCAGGTTACCGTCGTACCATGACAGGCTCCTTCTCATTGACCTTCCATCTCTAGCTCATCGCAGGATTGCTTTAGGGGCTGTTTTTCTTCATAAATTGATTCTAGGTTTAATTGATTCTTCAGACCTTCTCAGTCAGATAAGCTTCAGCGTCCCACGTCGCACTACAAGAAACTTTGTTCCTTTAGTTTTGCAAAGATGCACAACTAACTACGCCCTTCATGATCCGTTTCGCGTACTATGTATGAATTACAATAATCTATACACCGTCCTCTCACCTGAAATCTCTCTCACGACACTAAACTCTACTGTTCTTCGCCACCTACGGGAGTCTGGAAGGGAGCAGCAACTTCGGTTTCTCAATGGAATGATGGCGCTCTTTTCAACGTAAGTCTCTGACCACAAATGGCTGTGAGCAGGGGCACAGCTTGCATTATGCAAATCAATTTCCCCCACCGGGTCAGAGACTTCTTAGAATTAATTTATCATTTTGCATTTTTTTTTTACCTTCTTATAAATGAAGTTTTTTTTTTTTTTTTCTCTATCACTTATTTTGTATTTTTTTTGTATGTATTTTTCTTCATATTATATTATTATTTTTTTTTCTCTTCTCTAATAATGAATAATAATTTTTATGACTTTTCGTGAAATATGTTAATGCTATCTGAAAGAGGAACAGATAAGCTTTCCATCGAGCTCTTAGTCGAAGAGTTCGGTCGAAGGATGCAAGAAATATTAGCAAAAAACTAATCGGTGGTCAACACGTTTCCGTCCTACTGCAAACTCTTTCCGCAAAGTATTTTTCTATAATTCTAGTATTTAATGGGAAAAAATTAAACGAATTTTTTGTCCATGTAAAAAACTATTAATTCTGAATAAAATGCCGCCCATTTATGCAATTAAAAAAATTTAAATGTTTCTTATTAGATAAGGCATATTTTCGTCTGATAAGGTACTTGTTCTTCAATGATTTCGAGGATATTTTAGTTTTGATGAAAACAAATTTATTTCTTACGACTCTTCGTAAAATATGTTAATGCCATATAAAAGAGGAACAGATAAGCTTTCCATCGAGCTCTTAGTCGAAGAAGTCGTTCGAAAGATGCAAGAGTTATTAGCAAAAAACTTATCGGTGGTCAACACGTTTCCGTCCTACTACCGATTATTTTCGCAAAGTATTTTTCTATAATTCTAGTATTTAATGGGAAAAAATTAAACGAATTTTTTGTCCCTGTAAAAAACTATTAATTCTGAATAAAATGCCTCCCATTTATGCAATTAAAAAAATATAAATGTCTCATATTAGATAAGGTATATTTTCGTCTTCTTCAATGATTTCGAGGATATTTTAGTTTTGATCAAAAAAATTTTATTTCTTATGACTTTTCGTGAAATATGTTAATGCTATCTGAAAGAGGAACAGATAAGCTTTCCATCGAGCTCTTAGTCGAAGAATTCGGTCGAAGGATGCAAGAAATATTACCAAAAAACTAAACGGTGGTCAACACGTTTCCGTCCTACTGCCGACTCTTTCCGCAAAGTATTTTTCTATAATTCTAGTTTTTAATGGGAAAAAATTAAACGAATTTTTTGTCCATGTAAAAAACTATTAATTCTGAATAAAATGCCGCCCATTTATGCAATTAAAAAAATTTACATGTTTCTTATTAGATAAGGCATATTTTCGTCTTATAAGGTACTTCTTTTTCAATGATTTCGAGGATATTTTAGTTTTGATCAAAAAAATTTTATCTCTTATGACTTTTCGTAAAATATGTTAATGCCATATAAAAGAGGAACAGAAAAGCTTTCCATCGAGCTCTTAGTCGAAGAAGTCGGTCGAAGGATGCAAGAGTTATTAGAAAAAGCTAATCGGTGGTCAACACGTTTCCGTCCTACTGCCGATTCTTTTTCCAAAGTACATTTCTATAATTCAAGTATTTAATGGGAAAAAATTAAACAAATTTTTTGTTTATGTTAAAAACTATGAATTCTGAATAAAATGCCGCCCATTTATGCAATTAAAAAAATGTAAATGTCTCTTATTAGATAAGGCATACTTTTACTGATAAGGTACTTCTTCTTCAATGAATTCGAGTATATTTTAGTTTTGGTCCAAATAATTGTATTTCTTATGACTTTTCGTAAAATATGTTAATGCCATATAAAAGAGGAACTGATAAGCTCCGTCAACACGTTTTCGTCCTACTGTCGATTCTTTTCGCAAAGTATTTTTCTATAATACTAGTAATTAATGGGAAAAATTAAACGAATTTTTTGTCCATGTAAAAAACTATTAATTCTGAATAAAATGCCGCCCATTTATGCAATTAAAAAAATTTAAATGTTTCTTATTTGATAAGGCATATTTTCGTCTGGTAAGGTACTTCTTGTTCAATGATTTCGAGGATATTTTAGTTTTGATGAAAACAAATTTATTTCTTGCGACTTTTCGTAAAATAAGTTAATGCCATATAAAAGAGGAACAGAAAAGCTTTCCATCGAGCTCTTAGTCGAAGAATTTGGTCGAAGGATGCAAGAAATATTACCAAAAAACTAATCGGTGGTCAACACGTTTCCGTCCTACTGCCGACTGTTTTCGCAAAGTATTTTTCTATAATTCTAGTATTTAATGGGAAAAAATTAAACGAATTTTTTGTCTATGTAAAAAACTATTAATTCTGAATAAAATGCCGCCCATTTATGCAATTAAAAAAATTTATATGTTTCTTATTAGATAAGGCATATTTTCGTCTGATAAGGTACTTCTTCTTCAATGATTTCGAGGATATTTTAGTTTTGATAAAAAAAAATTTGATATCTTACGACTTTTCGTGAAATATGTTAATTCTATCTGAAAGAGGAACAGATAAGCTTTCCATCGAGCTCTTAGTCGAAGAAGTCGGTCGAAGGATGCAAGAGTTATTAGCAAAAAACTTATCGGTGGTCAACACGTTTCAGTCCTACTGCCGATTCTTTTCGCAAAGTACTTTTCTATAATTCCAGTATTTAATGGAAGAAAATTAAACAAATTTTTTGTCCATGTTAAAAACTATTTATTCTGAATAAAATGCCGCCCATTTATGCAATTAAAAAAATTTAAATGTTTCTTATTAGATAAGGCATATTTTCGTCTGATAAGGTACTTCTTCTTCAATGATTTCGAGGATATTTTAGTTTTGATGAAAACAAATTTATTTCTTACGACTCTTCGTAAAATATTTTAATGCCATCTGAAAGAGGAACAGATAAGCTTTCCATCGAGCTCTTAGTCGAAGAAGTCGGTCGAAGGATGCAAGAGTTATTAGCAAAAAACTTATCGGTGGTCAACACGTTTCCGTCCTACTGCCGATTCTTTTCGCAAAGTACTTTTCAATAATTCTAGTATTTAATGAGAAAAAATTAAACGAATTTTTTGTCCATGTAAAAAACTATTAATTCTGAATAAAATGCCACCCATTTATGCAAATGTAAATTTAAAAAAAAGTAAATGTCTCTTATTAGATAAGGCATATTTTCGTCTGATAAGGTACTTCTTCTTCAATGATTTCGAGGATATTTTAGTTTTGGTCCAAATAATTGCATTTCTTATGACTTTTCGTAAAATATGTTAATGCCATATAAAAGAGGAACTGATAAGCTCCGTCAACATGCTTCCGCCAAACTGCCGATTCTTTTCGCAAAGTATTTTTCTATAATTCTAGTATTTAATGGGAAAAATTAAACGAATTTTTTGTCCATGTAAAAAACTATTAATTCTGAATAAAATGCCGCCCATTTATGCAATTAAAAAAATTTAAATATTTCTTATTAGATAAGGCATATTATCGTCTGATAAGGTACTTCTTCTTCAATGATTTCGAGGAAATTTTAGTTTTGATCAAAAAAATTTTATCTCTTATGACTTTTCGTAAAATATGTTAATGCCATATAAAAGAAGAACAGATAAGCTTTACATCGAGCTCTTAGTCGAAGAAGTCGGTCGAAGGATGAAAGAGTTATTAGCAAAAAGCTAATCGGTGGTCAACACGTTTCCGTCCTACTGCCGATTCTTTTTGCAAAGTACATTTCTATAATTCTAGTATTTAATGGGAAAAAATTAAACAAATTTTTTATTTATATAAAAAACTATGAATTCTGAATAAAATGCCACCCATTTATGCAATTAAAAAAATGTAAATGTCTCTTATTAGATAAGGCATATTTTCGTCTGATAAGGTACTTCTTCTTCAATGATTTCGAGGATATTTTAGTTTTGGTCCAAATAATTGCATTTCTTATGACTTTTCGTAAAATATGTTAATGCTATATAAAAGAGGAACTGATAAGCTCCGTCAACATGTTTCCGTCCTACTACCGATTCTTTTCGCAAAGTACTTTTCAATAATTCTAGTATTTAATGGGAAAAAATTAAACGAATTTTTTGTCCATGTAAAAAACTATTAATTCTGAATAAAATGCCGCCCATTTATGCAATTAAAAAAATTTAAATGTCTCATATTAGATAAGGTATATTTTCGTCTGATAAGGTACTTCTTCTTCAATGATTTCGAGGATATTTTAGTTTTGATCAAAAAAATTTTATTTCTTATGACTTTTCGTGAAATATGTAAATGCTATCTGAAAGAGAGACAGATAAGCTTTCCATCGAGCTCTTAGTCGAAGAAGTCGGTCGAAGGATGCAAGAAATATTACCAAAAAACTAATCGGTGGTCAACACGTGTCCGTCCTACTGCCGACTCTGTTCGCAAAGTATTTTTCTATAATTCTAGTATTTAATGGGAAAAAATTAAACGAATTTTTTGTCCATGTAAAAAACTATTAATTCTGAATAAAACGCCGCCCATTTATGCAATTAAAAAAATTTAAATGTTTCTTATTAGATAAGGCATATTTTGTACTTATAAGGTACTTCTTTTTCAATGATTTCGAGATAATTTTAATTTTGATCAAAAAAATTTTATCTCTTATGACTTTTCGTAAAATATGTTAATGCCATATAAAAGAAGAACAGATAAGCTTTCCATCGAGCTCTTAGTCGAAGGAGTCGGTCGAAGGATGCAAGAGTTATTAGCAAAAAGCTAATCGGTGGTCAACACGTTTCCGTCCTACTGCCGATTCTTTTTGCAAAGTACATTTCTATAATTCTAGTATTTAATGGGAAAAAATTAAACAAATTTTTTATTTATATAAAAAACTATGAATTCTGAATAAAATGCCACCCATTTATGCAATTAAAAAAATGTAAATGTCTCTTATTAGATAAGGCATATTTTCGTCTGATAAGGTACTTCTTCTTCAATGATTTCGAGGATATTTTAGTTTTGGTCCAAATAATTGCATTTCTTATGACTTTTCGTAAAATATGTTAATGGCATATAAAAGAGGAACTGATAAGCTCCGTCAACACGTTTCCGTCCTACTACCGATTCTTTTCGCAAAGTACTTTTCAATAATTCTTGTATTTAATGGGAAAAAATTAAACGAATTTTTTGTCCATGTAAAAAACTATTAATTCTGAATAAAATGCCACCCATTTATGGAATTAAAAAAATTTAAATGTCTCATATTAGATAAGGTATATTTTCGTCTGATAAGGTACTTCTTCTTCAATGATTTCGAGGATATTTTAGTTTTGATCAAAAAAATTTTATTTCTTATGACTTTTCGTGAAATATGTAAATGCTATCTGAAAGAGAGACAGATAAGCTTTCCATCGAGCTCTTAGTCGAAGAAGTCGGTCGAAGGATGCAAGAAATATTACCAAAAAACTAATCGGTGGTCAACACGTGTCCGTCCTACTGCCGACTCTGTTCGCAAAGTATTTTTCTATAATTCTAGTATTTAATGGGAAAAAATTAAACGAATTTTTTGTCCATGTAAAAAACTATTAATTCTGAATAAAACGCCGCCCATTTATGCAATTAAAAAAATTTAAATGTTTCTTATTAGATAAGGCATATTTTGTACTTATAAGGTACTTCTTCTTCAATGATTTCGAGGATATTTTAGTTTTGATCAAAAAAATTTTATTTCTTATGACTTTTCGTGAAATATGTAAATGCTATCTGAAAGAGAGACAAATAAGCTTTCCATCGAGCTCTTAGTCGAAGAAGTCGGTCGAAGGATGCAAGAAATATTACCAAAAAACTAATCGGTGGTCAACACGTGTCCGTCCTACTGCCGACTCTGTTCGCAAAGTATTTTTCTATAATTCTAGTATTTAATGGGAAAAAATTAAACGAATTTTTTGTCCATGTAAAAAACTATTAATTCTGAATAAAATGCCACCCATTTATGCAATTAAAAAAATCTAAATGTCTCTTATAAGATAAGGCATATTTTCGTCTGATAAGGTACTTCTTCTTCAATGATTTCGAGGATATTTTAGTTTTGGTCCAAATAATTGCATTTCTTATGACTTTTCGTAAAATATGTTAATGCCATATTAAAGAGGAACTGATAAGCTCCGTCAACACGCTTCCGCCAAACTGCCGATTCTTTTCGCAAAGTATTTTTCTATAATTCTAGTATTTAATGGGAAAAATTAAACGAATTTTTTGTCCATGTAAAAAACTATTAATTCTGAATAAAATGCCGCCCATTTATGCAACTAAAAAAATTTAAATGTCTCTTATAAGATAAGGCATATTTTCGTCTGATAAGGTACTTCTTCTTCAATGATTTCGAGGATATTTTAGTTTTGGTCCAAATAATTGCATTTCTTATGACTTTTCGTAAAATATGTTAATGCCATATAAAAGAGGAACTGATAAGCTCCGTCAACACGCTTCCGCCAAACTGCCGATTCTTTTCGCAAAGTATTTTTCTATAATTCTAGTATTTAATGGGAAAAATTAAACGAATTTTTTGTCCATGTAAAAAACTATTAATTCTGAATAAAATGCCGCCCATTTATGCAATTAAAAAAATTTAAATATTTCTTATTAGATAAGGCATATTATCGTCTGATAAGGTACTTCTTCGTCAATGATTTCGAGGTCCAAAAAATTGCATTTCTTATGACTTTTCGTAAAATATATTAATGCCATATAAAAGAGGAACAGATAAACTTTCCATCGATTTCTTAGTCGAAGAATTCGGTCGAAGGATGCAAGAAATATTACCAAAAAACTAATCGGTGGTCAACACGTTTCCGTCCTACTGCCGACTCTTTTCGCAAAGTATTTTTCTATAATTCTAGTATTTAATGGGAAAAAATTAAACGAATTTTTTGTCCATGTAAAAAACTATTAATTCTGAATAAAACGCCGCCCATTTAAGGATGCAAGAGTTATTAGCAAAAAGCTAATCGGTGGTCAACACGTTTCCGTCCTACTGCCGATTCTTTTTGCAAAGTACATTTCTATAATTCTAGTATTTAATGGGAAAAAATTAAACAAATTTTTTGTCCATGTAAAAAAACTATGAATTCTGAATAAATGCCACCCATTTATGCAATTAAAACCAGTAAGGACGCTATCTTCAGCAACGCTGAAGCTATAATACTTTTCACTTTGTGACACTATAAAAAAAACTAAATGAATAGTTTTCATGCCTCCCTAACAACATAACTGTAATGTTTCAAGTCAATTCGTTAAAAAAAAACAAAAAATTTTTCCATACAACGGTTCAAGTTTTGCGATAAGTGGGCGTAGCCATGCCCACATTTGGTCAAAATAGTTTTCATTCCTCCCTAAGAACATAACTGTAAAGTTTCAAGTCAATTGGTTAAAAAACAAAAAAAGTTTTCCATACAAAGGTTCAATATAAGCTACAAGTGGGCGCGGCCATGCCCACTTTTGATCAAAATAGTTTTCATTCCTCCCTAAGAGCATAACTGCAAAGTTTCAAGTCAATTGGTTAAAAAACAAAAAAGTTTTCCATACAACGGGTCAATTTTCGCTATAAAAGGGCGTGGCCACGCCCGCTTTTGGTCAAAACTGTTTTCATTCCACCCTAAGAACAATCCTGTAAAGTTTCAAGTCAGTTGGTTAAAAAACAAAAAAGTTTTCCATACAACGGGTCAATTTTCACTATAAAAGTGCGTGGCCACGCCCACTTTTGGTCAAAATAGTTTTGATTCCTTCCTAAGAGCATAACTTTAAAATTTCAAGTCAATTGGTTAAAAAACAAAAAAGTTTTCCATACAACGACGAGAATATTCCTTCTCTTCCTCTTCTTCATTTTGTATGGGAGCTACCAGTTCCAGATGTCCAATCTGAATGAAACTTTCACGCCTGTAGTCGGACTATGTAAAACTACTATGTTTAAAATTTCAGCACTCTATTGTACAAAACAAAAAAGTTTTCCATACAACGATTCAAGTTTTGTTCACTTTTCTTCTTCTTTTCGTATGGGAGCTACCTGTTCCAATAATCCGATCATGCTGATTCCGACGAATGATTCATCGTAATAAATTTTAAGACTCTGTGCAAAGTTTCAGCTCGATAGCTTCAAAACTGAGGGACTAGTTTGCATACATACAGACAGACAGACAGACCGACAGACAGACAGACAGACGGAAAGACGGACAGACGGACATGGCTAAATCAACTCGTCTTGTCGTCCTGATCAAGAATATATATACTTTATATAGTCGGAAATTAATATTTCGATCTGTTACAAACTCCGTGACAAAGTTAATATACTATTTCACATAAGTGAAAAGTATAAAAATTTAAATGTATCATATTAGATAAGGTATATTTTCTTCTGATAAGGTACTTCTTCTTCAATGATTTCGAGGATATTTTAGTTTTGATCAAAAAAATTTTATTTCTTATGACTTTTCGTGAAATATGTTAATGCTATCTGAAAGAGGAACAGATAATCTTTCCATCGAGCTCTTAGTCGAAGAAGTCGGTCGAAGGATGCAAGAGTTATTAGCAAAAAGCTAATCGGTGGTCAACAAGTTTCCGTCCTACTGCCGATTCTTTTTGCAAAGTACATATCTATAATTCCATGTAAAAAACTATTAATTCTGAATAAAATGCCACCCATTTATGCAATTAAAAAAATTTAAATGATTCATATTAGATAAGGTATATTTTCGTCTGATAAGGTACTTCTTCTTCAATGATTTCGAGGATATTTTAGTTTTGATCAAAAAAATTTTATTTCATTTGTTTTTTCGTGAAATATGTTAATGCTTTCTGAAAGAGGAACAGATAAGCTTTCCATCGAGCTCTTAGTCGAAGGATTCGGTCGAAGGATGCAAGAAATATTACCAAAAAACTAATCGGTGGTCAACACGTTTCCGTCCTACTGCCGACTCTTTTCGCAAAGTATGTTTCTATACTTCTAGTATTTAATGGGAAAAAATTAAACGACTTTTTTGTACATGTAAAAAAAAAAATAAATTCTGAAGAAAATGCCGCCAATTTATGCAATTAAAACCAGTAAGGACGCTATCTTCAGCAAGGCTGAAGCTATAATACTTTTCACTTTGTGTCACTATAAAAAAAACTAAATGAATAGTTTTCATGCATCCCTAACAACATAACTGTAATGTTTCAAGTCAATTCGTTAAAAAACAAAAAAATTTTCCATACAACGGTTCAAGTTTTGCGATAAGTGGGCGTAGCCTTGCCCACATTTGGTCAAAATAGTTTTTATTCCTCCCTAAGAACATAACCGTAAAGTTTCAAGTCAATTGGTTAAAAAACAAAAAAGTTTTCCATACAAAGGGTCAATTTTCGCTATAAAAGGGCGTGGCCACGCCCACTTTTGATCAAAATAGTTTTCATTCCTCTCTAAGAACATAACTGTAATGTTTCAAGTCAATTGGTTTAAAAACAAAAAAGTTTTCCATACAACGGGTCAAGTTAAGCTATAAGTGGGCGTGGCCACGCCCACTTTTGATCAAAATAGTTTTCATTCCTCCCTAAGAACATAACTGTAAAGTTTCAAGTCAATTGATTAAAAAACAAAAAAGTTTTCCATACAAAGGGTCAAGTTAAGCTATAAGTGGGCGTGGCCATGCCCACTTTTGGTCAAAATAGTTTTCATTGCTCCCTAAGAGCATAACTGCAAAGTTTCAAGACAATTGGTTAAAAAACAAAAAAGTTTTCCATACAACGGGTCAATTTTCGCTATAAGTAGGCGTGGCTACGCCCACTTTTGGTTAAAATAGTTTTCATTCCTCCCTAAAAACATAACTGTAAAGTTTCAAGTCAATTGGTTAAAAAACAAAAAAGTTTTCCATACAAAGGGTCAAGTTAAGCTATAAGTGGGCGTGGCCCCGCCCACTTTTGATCAAAATAGTTTTCATTCCTCCCTAAGAGCATAACTGCAAAGTTTCAAGTCAATTGGTTAAAAAACAAAAAAGTTTTCCATACAACGACGTGAATATGGCTTCTCTTCCTCTTCTTAATTTTGTATGGGAGCTACCAGTTCCAGATGTCCAATCTCAATGAAACTTTCAGGCATGTAGTCGGACCATGTAAAACTACTATGTTTAAAATTTCAGCACTCTATTGTACAAAACAAAAAAGTTTTCCATACAACGATTCAAGTTTTGTTCACTTTTCTTCTTCTTTTCGTATGGGAGCTACCTGTTCCAATAATCCGATCATGCTGGTTCCGACGAATGATTCATCGTAATAAATTCTAAGACTCTGTGCAAAGTTTCAGCTCGATAGCTTCAAAACTGAGGGACTAGTTTGCATACATACAGACAGACAGACAGACAGACAGACAGACGGACAGACGGACATGGCTAAATCAACTCGTCTTGTCGTCCTGATCAAGAATATATATACTTTATATAGTCGGAAATTAATATTTCGATCTGTTACAAACTCCGTGACAAAGTTATTATACTATTTCACATAAGTGAAAAGTATAAAAATTTAAATGTCTCTTATTAGATAAGGCATATTATCGTCTGATAAGGTACTTCTTCTTCAATGATTTCGAGGATATTTTAGTTTTGGTCCAAAAAATTGCATTTCTTATGACTTTTCGTAAAATATGTTAATGCCATATAAAAGAGGAACTGATAAGCTTTCCATCGAGATCTTAGTCGAAGAATTCAGTCGAAGGATGCAAGAAATATTACCAAAAAACTAATCGGTGGTCAACACGTTTCAGTCCTACTGCCGACTCTTTTCGCAAAGTATTTTTCTATACTTCTAGTATTTCATGGGAAAAAATTAAACGACTTTTTTGTACATGTAAAAAAAAAATAAATTCTGAATAAAATGCCGCCAATTTATGCAATTAAAAAAATTTAAATGTCTCATATTAGATAAGGTATATTTTCGTCTGATAAGGTACTTCTTCTTCAATGATTTCGAGGATATTTTAGTTATGGTCCAAAAAATTGCATTTCTTATGACTTTTCGTAAAATATGTTAATGCCATATAAAAGAGGAACTAATAAGCTTTCCATCGAGATCTTAGTCAAAGAATTCAGTCGAAGGATGCAAGAAATATTACCAAAATACTAATCGGTGGTCAACACGTTTCAGTCCTACGCCCGACTCTTTTCGCAAAGTATTTTTCTATAATTCTAGTATTTAATGGGAAAAAATTAAACAAATTTTTTGTCCATGTAAAAAAACTATTAATTCTGAATAAAATGACACCCATTTATGCAATTAAAAAAATTTAAATGTCTCATATTAGATAAGGTATATTTTCGTCTGATAAGGTACTTCTTCTTCAATGATTTCGAGGATATTTTAGTTTTGATCAAAAAAATTTTATTTCATTTGACTTTTCGTGAAATATGTTAATGCTTTCTGAAAGAGGAACAGATAAGCTTTCCATCGAGCTCTTAGTCGAAGAATTCGGTCGAAGGATGCAAGAAATATTACCAAAAAACTAATCGGTGGTCAACACGTTTCCGTCCTACTGCCGACTCTTTTCGCAAAGTATTTTTCTATACTTCTAGTATTTCATGGGAAAAAATTAAACGACTTTTTTGTACATGTAAAAAAAAATAAATTCTGAATAAAATGCCGCCAATTTATGCAATTAAAAAAATTTAAATGTCTCTTATTAGATAAGGCATATTATCGTCTGATAAGGTACTTCTTCTTCAATGATTTCGAGGATATTTTAGTTATGGTCCAAAAAATTGCATTTCTTATGACTTTTCGTAAAATATGTTTTTGCCATATAAAAGAGGAACTAATAAGCTTTCCATCGAGATCTTAGTCAAAGAATTCAGTCGAAGGATGCAAGAAATATTACCAAAATACTAATCGGTGGTCAACACGTTTCAGTCCTACGGCCGATTCTTTTCGCAAAGTACTTTTTTATAATTCTAGTATTTAATGGGAGAAAATTAAACTATAAAAAACTATTAATTCTGAATAAAATGCCGCCCATTTATGCAATTAAAAAAATTTAAATGTTTCTTATTAGATAAGGCATATTTTCGTCTGATAAGGTACTTCTTCTTCAATGATTTCGAGGATATTTTAGTTTTGGTCCAAATAATTGCATTTCTTATGACTTTTCGTAAAATATGTTAATGCCATATAAAAGAGGAACTGATAAGCTCCGTCAACTCGTTTCCGTCCTACTACCGATTCTTTTCGCAAAGTACTTTTCAATAATTCTAGTATTTAATGGGAAAAAATTAAACGAATTTTTTGTCCATGTAAAAAACTATTAATTCTGAATAAAATGTCACCCATTTATGCAATTAAAAAAATTAAAACGTCTCATATTAGATAAGGTATATTTTCGTCTGATAAGGTACTTCTTTTTCAATGATTTCGAGGATATTTTAGTTTTGATCAAAAAAATTTTATCTCTTATGACTTTTCGTAAAATATGTCAATGCCATAAAAAAGAGGAACAGATAAGCTTTCCAGCGAGCTCTTAGTCGAAGAATTCGGTCGAAGGATGCAAGAAATATTACCAAAAAACTAATCGGTGGTCAACACGTGTCCGTCCTACTGCCGACTCTGTTCGCAAAGTATTTTTCTATAATTCTAGTATTTAATGGGAAAAATTTAAACGAATTTTTTGTCCATGTAAAAAACTATTAATTCTGAATAAAATGCCGCCCATTTATGCAATTAAAAAAATTTAAATGTTTCTTATTAGATAAGGCATATTTTCGTCTTATAAGGTACTTCTTTTTCAATGATTTCGAGGATATTTTAGTTTTGATCAAAAAAATTTTATCTCTTATGACTTTTCGTAAAATATGTCAATGCCATAAAAAAGAGGAACAGATAAGCTTTCCGGCGAGCTCTTAGTCGAAGGATGCAAGAGTTATTAGCAAAAAGCTAATCGGTGGTCAACACGTTTCCGTCCTACTGCCGATTCTTTTTGCAAAGTACATTTCTATAATTGTAGTATTTAATGGGAAAAAATTAAACGAATTTTTTGTCCATGTAAAAAACTATTAATTCTGATCAAAAAAATGTTATTTCTTATAACTTTTCGTGAACAGATAAGCTTTCCATCGAGCTTTTAGTCGAAGAAGTCGGTCGAAGGAAGCAAGAGTTATTAGCAAAAAACTAATCGGTGGTCAACACGTTTCCGTCCTACTGCCGATTATTTTTGCAAAGTACATTTCTATAATTCTAGTATTTAATGGGAAAAAATTAAACGAATTTTTTGTCCATGTAAAAAACTATTAATTCTGATCAAAAAAATGTTATTTCTTATAACATTTCGTGAACAGATAAGCTTTCCATCGAGCTCTTAGTCGAAGAAGTCGGTCGAAGGAAGCAAGTGTTATTAGCAAAAAACTTATCGGTGGTCAACACGTTTCCGTCCTACTGCCGATTCTTTTCGCAAAGTACTTTTCTATAATTCTAGTATTTAATGGGAGAAAATTAAACTATAAAAAACTATTAATTCTGAATAAAATGCCGCCCATTTATGCAATTAAAAAAATTTAAATGTTTCTTATTAGATAAGGCATATTTTCGTCTGATAAGGTACTTCTTCTTCAATGATTTCGAGGATATTTTAGTTTTGGTCCAAATAATTGCATTTCTTATGACTTTTCGTAAAATATGTTAAAGCCATATAAAAGAGGAACTGATAAGCTCCGTCAACTCGTTTCCGTCCTACTACCGATTCTTTTCGCAAAGTACTTTTCAATAATTCTAGTATTTAATGGGAAAAAATTAAACGAATTTTTTGTCCATGTAAAAAACTATTAATTCTGAATAAAATGTCACCCATTTATGCAATTAAAAAAATTAAAACGGCTCATATTAGATAAGGTATATTTTCGTCTGATAAGGTACTTCTTTTTCAATGATTTCGAGGATATTTTAGTTTTGATCAAAAAAATTTTATCTCTTATGACTTTTCGTAAAATATGTCAATGCCATAAAAAAGAGGAACAGATAAGCTTTCCAGCGAGCTCTTAGTCGAAGAATTCGGTCGAAGGATGCAAGAAATATTACCAAAAAACTAATCGGTGGTCAACACGTGTCCGTCCTACTGCCGACTCTGTTCGCAAAGTATTTTTCTATAATTCTAGTATTTAATGGGAAAAAATTAAACAAATTTTTTGTCCATGTAAAAAAACTATGAATTCTGAATAAATGCCACCCATTTATGCAATTAAAACCAGTAAGGACGCTATCTTCAGCAAGGCTGAAGCTATAATACTTTTCACTTTGTGTCACTATAAAAAAAACTAAATGAATAGTTTTCATGCCTCCCTAACAACATAACTGTAATGTTTCAAGTCAATTCGTTAAAAAAAAACAAAAAATTTTTCCATACAACGGTTCAAGTTTTGCGATAAGTGGGTGTAGCCATGCCCACATTTGGTCAAAATAGTTTTCATTCCTCCCTAAGAACATAACTGTAAAGTTTCAAGTCAATTGGTTAAAAAACAAAAAAGTTTTCCATACAAAGGGTCAATATAAGCTACAAGTGGGCGCGGCCATGCCCACTTTTGATCAAAATAGTTTTCATTCCTCCCTAAGAGCATAACTGCAAAGTTTCAAGTCAATTGGTTAAAAAACAAAAAAGTTTTCCATACAAAGGGTCAATATAAGCTACAAGTGGGCGCGGCCATGCCCACTTTTGGTCAAAACTGTTTTCATTCCATCCTAAGAACAATCCTGTAAAGTTTCAAGTCAGTTGGTTAAAAAACAAAAAAGTTTTCCATACAACGGGTCAATTTTCGCTATAAGTGAGCGTGGCCACGCCCACTTTTGGTCAAAATAGTTTTGATTCCTTCCTAAGAGCATAACTGCAAAGTTACAAGTCAATTGGTTAAAAAACAAAAAAGTTTTCCATACAACGACGAGAATATTCCTTCTCTTCCTCTTCTTCATTTTGTATGGGAGCTACCAGTTCCAGATGTCCAATCTCAATGAAACTTTCACGCATGTAGTCGGACTATGTAAAACTACTATGTTTAAAATTTCAGCACTCTATTGTACAATACAAAAAAGTTTTCCATACAACGATTCAAGTTTTGTTCACTTTTCTTCTTCTTTTCGTATGGGAGCTACCTGTTCCAATAATCCGATCATGCTGGTTCCGACGAATGATTCATCGTAATAAATTCTAAGCCTCTGTGCAAAGTTTCAGCTCGATAGCTTCAAAACTGAGGGACTAGTTTGCATACATACAGACAGACAGACAGACCGACAGACAGACAGACAGACGGAAAGACGGACAGACGGACATGGCTAAATCAACTCGTCTTGTCGTCCTGATCAAGAATTAATATACTTTATATAGTCGGAAATTAATATTTCGATCTGTTACAAACTCCGTGACAAAGTTAATATACTATTTCACATAAGTGAAAAGTATAAAAATTTAAATGTATCATATTAGATAAGGTATATTTTCTTCTAATAAGGTACTTCTTCTTCAATGATTTCGAGGATATTTTAGTTTTGATCAAAAAAATTTTATTTCTTATGATTTTTCGTGAAATATGTTAATGCTATCTGAAAGAGGAACAGATAAGCTTTCCATCGAGCTCTTAGTCGAAGAAGTCGGTCGAAGGATGCAAGAGTTATTAGCAAAAAGCTAATCGGTGGTCAACACGTTTCCGTCCTACTGCCGATTCTTTTTGCAAAGTACATTTCTCTAATTCTAGTATTTAATGGGAAAAAATTAAACGAATTTTTTGTCCATGTAAAAAACTATTAATTCTGAATAAAATGCCACCCATTTATGCAATTAAAAAAATTTAAATGATTCATATTAGATAAGGTATATTTTCGTCTGATAAGGTACTTCTTCTTCAATGATTTCGAGGATATTTTAGTTTTGATCAAAAAAATTTTATTTCATTTGACTTTTCGTGAAATATGTTAATGCTTTCTGAAAGAGGAACAGATAAGCTTTCCATCGAGCTCTTAGTCGAAGAATTCGGTCGAAGGATGCAAGAAATATTACCAAAAAACTAATCGGTGGTCAACACGTTTCCGTCCTACTGCCGACTCTTTTCGCAAAGTATTTTTCTAAACTTCTAGTATTTAATGGGAAAATTTAACGACTTTTTTGTCCATGTAAAAAAATATAAATTCTGAATAAAATGCCGCCAATTTATGCAATTAAAAAAATTTAAATGTCTCTTATTAGATAAGGCATATTATCGTCTGATAAGGTACTTCTTCTTCAATGATTTCGAGGATATTTTAGTTTTGGTCCAAAAAATTGCATTTCTTATGACTTTTCGTAAAATATGTTAATGCCATATAAAAGAGGAACTGATAAGCTTTCCATCGAGATCTTAGTCGAAGAAGTCAGTCGAAGGATGCAAGAAATATTACCAAAAAACTAATCGGTGGTCAACACGTTTCCGTCCTACTGCCGACTCTTTTCGCAAAGTATTTTTCTATAATTCTAGTATTTAATGGGAAAAAATTAAACAAATTTTTTGTCCATGTAAAAAACTATTAATTCTGAATAAAATGACACCCATTTATGCAATTAAAAAAATTTAAATGTCTCATATTAGATAAGGTATATTTTCGTCTGATAAGGTACTTCTTCTTCAATGATTTCGAGGATATTTTAGTTTTGATCAAAAAAATTTTATTTCTTATGACTTTTCGTGAAATATGTTAATGCTATCTGAAAGAGGAACAGATAAGCTTTCCATCGAGCTCTTAGTCGAAGAATTCAGTCGAAGGATGCAAGAAATATTACCAAAAAACTAATCGGTGGTCAACACGTTTCCGTCCTACTGCCGACTCTTTTCGCAAAGTATTTTTCTATAATTCTAATATTTAATGGGAAAAAATTAAACGAATTTTTTGTCCATGTAAAAAACTATTAATTCTGAATAAAATGCCGCCCATTTATGCAATTAAAAAAATTTAAATGTTTCTTATTAGATAAGGCATATTTTCGTCTGATAAGGTACTTCTTTTTCAATGATTTCGAGGATATTTTAGTTTTGATCAAAAAAATTTTATCTATTATGACTTTTCGTAAAATATGTTAACGCCATATAAAAGAGGAACAGATACGCTTTCCATCGAGCTCTTAGTCGAAGAAGTCGGTCGAAGCAAGCAAGAGTTATTAGCAAAAAGCTAATCGGTGGTCAACACGTTTCCGTCCTACTGCCGATTCTTTTTGCAAAGTACATTTCTATAATTCTAGTATTTAATGGGAAAAAATTAAACAAATTTTTTGTCCATGTAAAAAAACTATGAAATCTGAATAAAATGCCGCCCATTTATGCAATTAAAAAAATTTAAATGTCTCTTATTAGATAAGGCATATTATCGTCTGATAAGGTACTTCTTCTTCAATGATTTCGAGGATATTTTAGTTTTGA
The DNA here is from genome assembly GCA_034638295.1 of Phortica okadai. NCBI lineage: Eukaryota > Metazoa > Arthropoda > Insecta > Diptera > Drosophilidae > Phortica > Phortica okadai. The sequence continues at coordinate 22,866,991 of CM067850.1, read as the reverse complement.
TCAAAAAAATTTTATTTCTTATGACTTTTCGTGAAATATGTTAATGCTATCTGAAAGAGGAACAGATAAGCTTTCCATCGAGCTCTTAGTCGAAGAATTCGGTCGAAGGATGCAAGAAATATTACCAAAAAACTAATCGGTGGTCAACACGTTTTCGTCCTGCTGCCGATTCTTTTCGCAAAGTACTTTTCTATAATTCTAGTATTTAATGGGAGAAAATTAAACTATAAAAAACTATTAATTCTGAATAAAATGCCGCCCATTTATGCAATTAAAAAAATTTAAATGTTTCTTATTAGATAAGGCATATTTTCGTCTTATAAGGTACTTCTTCTTCAATGATTTCGAGGATATTTTAGTTTTGATGAAAACAAATTTATTTCTTATGACTATTCGTAAAATATTTTAATGCCATCTGAAAGATGATCAGATAAGCTTTCCATCGAGCTCTTAGTCGAAGAAGTCGGTCGAAGGATGCAAGAGTTATTAGCAAAAAGCTAATCGGTGGTCAACACGTTTCCGATTCTTTTCACAAAGTATTTTTCTATAATTCTAGTATTTAATGGGAGAAAATTAATCGAATTTTTTGTCTATGTAAAAAACTATTAATTCTGAATAAAATGCCGCCCATTTATGCAATTAAAAAAATTTAAATGTTTCTTATTAAATAAGGCATATTTTCGTCTGATAAAGTACTTCTTCTTCAATGATTTCGAGGATATTTTAGTTTTGATGAAAACAAATTTATTTCTTATGACTATTCGTAAAATATTTTAATGCCATCTGAAAGATGATCAGATAAGCTTTCCATCGAGCTCTTAGTCGAAGAAGTCGGTCGAAGGATGCAAGAGTTATTAGCAAAAAGCTAATCGGTGGTCAACACGTTTCCGTCCTATTACCGATTCTTTTCACAAAGTACTTTTCAATAATTCTAGTATTTAATGGGAAAAAATTAAACGAATTTTTTGTCCATGTAAAAAACTATTAATTCTGAATAAAATGCAACCCATTTATGCAATTAAAAAAATTTAAATGTTTCTTATTAAATAAGGCATATTTTCGTCTGATAAGGTACTTCTTCTTCAATGATTTCGAGGATATTTTAGTTTTGATGAAAACAAATTTATTTCTTATGACTATTCGTAAAATATTTTAATGCCATCTGAAAGATGATCAGATAAGCTTTCCATCGAGCTCTTAGTCGAAGAAGTCGGTCGAAGGATGCAAGAGTTATTAGCAAAAAGCTAATCGGTGGTCAACACGTTTCCGATTCTTTTCACAAAGTATTTTTCTATAATTCTAGTATTTAATGGGAGAAAATTAAACGAATTTTTTGTCCATGTAAAAAACTATTAATTCTGAATAAAATGCCACCCATTTATGCAATTAAAAAAATTTAAATGTCTCATAATAGATAAGGTATATTTTCGTCTGATAAGGTACTTCTTCTTCAATGATTTCGAGGATATTTTAGTTTTGATCAAAAATATTTTATTTCTTATGACTTTTCGTGAAATATGTTAATGCCATATAAATGAGGAACAGATAAGCTTTCCATCGAGCTCTTAGTCGAACAATTCGGTCGAAGGATGCAAGAAATATAACCAAAAAACTAATCGGTGGTCAACACGTTTCCGTCCTACTGTCGACTATTTTTGCAAAGTATTTTTCTATAATTCTAGTATTTAATGGGAAAAAATTAAACGAATTTTTTGTCCATGTAAAAAACTATTAATTCTGAATAAAATGCCGCCCATTTATGCAACTAAAAAAATGTAAATGTCTCTTATTAGATAAGGCATATTTTCGTCTGATAAGGTACTTCTTCTTCAATGATTTCGAGGATATTTTAGTTTTGGTTCAAATAATTGCATTTCTTATGACTTTTCGTAAAATATGTTAATGCCATATAAAAGAGGAACTGATAAGCTCAGTCAACACGTTTCCGTCCTACTGCCGATTCTTTTCGCAAAGTATTTTTCTATAATTCTAGTATTTAATGGAAAAAATTAAACGAATTTTTTGTTTGTGTAAAAAACTATGAATTCTGAATAAAATGCCGCCCATTTATGCAATTAAAAAAATGTAAATGTCTCTTATTAGATGAGGCATATTTTCGTCTGATAAGGTACTTCTTCTTCAATGATTTCGAGGATATTTTAGTTTTGGTACAAATAATTGCATTTCTTATGACTTTTCGTAAAATATGTTAATGCCATATAAAAGAGGAACTGATAAGCTCCGTCAACACGTTTCCGTCCTACTGCCGATTCTTTTCGCAAAGTATTTTTCTATAATTCTAGTATTTAATGGGAAAAATTAAACGAATTTTTTGTCCATGTAAAAAACTATTAATTCTGAATAAAATGCCACCCATTTATGCAATTAAAAAAATTTAAATGTCTCATATTAGATTAGGTATATTTTCGTCTGATAAGGTACTTCTTCTTCAATGATTTCGAGGATATTTTAGTTTTGATCAAAAAAATTTTATTTCTTATGACTTTTCGTGAAATATGTTAATGCTATCTGAAAGAGGAACAGATAAGCTTTCCATCGAGCTCTTAGTCGAAGAATTTGGTCGAAGGATGCAAGAAATATTACCAAAAAACTAATCGGTGGTCAACACGTTTCCGTCCTACTGCCGACTCTTTTCGCAAAGTATTTTTCTATAATTCTAGTATTTAATGGGAAAAAATTAAACGAATTTTTTGTCCATGAAGAATTCGGTCGAAGGATGCAAGAAATATTACCAAAAAACTAATCGGTGGTCAACACGTTTCCGTCCTACTGCCGATTCTTTTCGCAAAGTATTTTTCTATAATTCTAGTATTTAATGGGAAAAAATTAAACGAATTTTTTGTTTATGTAAAAAACTATGAATTCTGAATAAAATGCCGCCCATTTATGCAATTAAAAAAATGTAAATGTCTCTTATTAGATAAGGCATATTTTCGTCTGATAAGGTACTTCTTCTTCAATGATTTCGAGGATATTTTAGTTTTGGTCCAAATAATTGCATTTCTTAAGACTTTTCGTAAAATATGTTAATGCCATATAAAAGAGGAACTGATAAGCTCCGTCAACACGTTTCCGTCCTACTGCCGATTCTTTTTGCAAAGTACATTTCTATAATTCTAGTATTTAATGGGAAAAAATTAAACAAATTTTTTGTTTATGTAAAAAACTATGAATTCTGAATAAAATGCCGCCCATTTATGCAATTAAAAAAATGTAAATGTCTCTTATTAGATAAGGCATATTTTCGTCTGATTAGGTACTTCTTCTTCAATGATTTCGAGGATATTTTAGTTTTGGTCCAAATAATTGCATTTCTTATGACTTTTCGTAAAATATGTTAATGCCATATAAAAGAGGAACTGATAAGCTCCGTCAACACGTTTCCGTCCTACTGCCGATTCTTTTCGCAAAGTATTTTTCTATAATTCTAGTATTTAATGGGAAAATTAAACGAATTTTTTGTCCATGTAAAAAACTATTAATTCTGAATAAAATGCTACCCATTAATGCAATTAAAAAAATTTAAATGTCTCATATTAGATAAGGTATATTTTCGTCTGATAAGGTACTTCTTGTTCAATGATTTCGAGGATATTTTAGTTTTGATCAAAAAAATTTTATTTTTTACGACTCTTCGTAGAATATGTTAATGCTATCTGAAAGAGGAACAGATAAGCTTTCCATCGAGCTCTTAGTCGAAGAATTCGGTCGAAGGATGCAAGAAATATTACCAAAAAACTAATCGGTGGTCAACACGTTTCCGTCCTACTGCCGACTCTTTTCGCAAAGTATTTTTCTATAATTCTAGTATTTAATGGGAAAAAATTAAACGAATTTTTTGTCCATGAAGAATTCGGTCGAAGGATGCAAGAAATATTACCAAAAAACTAATCGGTGGTCAACACGTTTCCGTCCTACTGCCGACTCTTTTCGCAAAGTATTTTTCTATAATTCTAGTATTTAATGGGAAAAAATTAAACGAATTTTTTGTCCATGTAAAAAACTATTAATTCTGAATAAAATGCCGCCCATTTATGCAATTAAAAAAATTTAAATGTCTCATATATATATTCGTCTGATAAGGTACTTCTTCTTCAATGATTTCGAGGATATTTCAGTTTTGATCAAAAAAATTTTATTTCTTATGACTTTTCGTGAAATATGTTAATGCTATCTGAAAGAGGAACAGATAAGCTTTCCATCGAGCTCTTAATCGAAGAATTCGGTTGAAGGATGCAAGAGTTATTACCAAAAAACTAATAGGTCAACACGTTTCCGTCCTACTGCCGATACTTTTCGCAAAGTATTTTTCTATAATTCTAGTATTTAATGGGAAAAAATTAAACGAATTTTTTGTCCATGTAAAAAACTATTAATTCTGAATAAAATGCCACACATTTATGCAATTAAAAAAATGTAAATGTCTATTATTAGATAAGGCATATTATCGTCTGATAAGGTACTTCTTCTTCAATGGTTTCGAGGATATTTTAGTTTTGATCAAAAAAATTTTATTTTTTACGACTCTTCGTAGAATATGTTAATTCCATATAAAAGAGGAACAGATAAGCTTTCCATCGAGCTCTTAGTCGAAGAAGTCGGTCGAAGGATGCAAGAGTTATTAGCAAAAAGCTAATCGGTGGTCAACACGTTTCCGTCCTACTGCCGATTCATTTTGCAAAGTACATTTCTATAATTCTAGTATTTAATGGAAAAAAATTAAACAAATTTTTTGTCCATGTAAAAAACTATTTATTCTGAATAAAATGCCGCCCATTTATGCAATTAAAAAAATGTAAATGTCTATTATTAGATAAGGCATATTATCGTCTGATAAGGTACTTCTTCTTCAATGGTTTCGAGGATATTTTAGTTTTGGTCCAAAAAATTGCATTTCTTATGACTTTTCGTAAAATATGTTAATTCCATATAAAAGAGGAACTGATAAGCTTTCCATCGAGCTCTTAGTCGAAGAAGTCGGTCGAAGGATGCAAGAGTTATTAGCAAAAAGCTAATCGGTGGTCAACACGTTTCCGTCCTACTGCCGATTCTTTTCGCAAAGTACTTTTCTATAATTCTAGTATTTAATGGGAGAAAATTAAACGAATTTTTGGTCTATGTAAAAAACTATTAATTCTGAATAAAATGCCACCCATTTATGCAATTAAAAAAATTTAAATGTCTCATATTAGATAAGGAATATTTTCGTCTGCTAAGGTACATCTTCTTCAATGATTTCGAGGATATTTTAGTTTTGATGAAAACAAATTTATTTCTTACGACTCTTCGTAGAATATGTTAATGCCATATAAAAGAGGAACAGATAAGCTTTCCATCGAGCTCTTAGTCGAAGAAGTCGTTCGAAGGATGCAAGAGTTATTAGCAAAAAACTTATCGGTGGTCAACACGTTTCCGTCCTACTGCCGAATCTTTTCGCAAAGTACTTTTCAATAATTCTAGTATTTAAGGCGAAAAAATTAAACGAATTTTTTGTCCATGTAAAAAATTATTTATTCTGAATAAAATGCCGCCAATTTATGCAATTAAAAAAATTTAAATGTTTCTTATTAGATAAGGCATATTTTCGTCTTATAAGGTACTTCTTTTTCAATGATTTCGAGGATATTTTCGTTTTGATCAAAAAAATTTTATTTTTTACGACTCTTCGTAGAATATGTTAATGCCATATAAAAGAGGAACAGATAAGCTTTCCATCGAGCTCTTAGTCGAAGAAGTCGGTCGAAGGATGCAAGAGTTATTAGCAAAAATCTAATCGGTGGTCAACACGTTTCCGTCCTACTACCGATTCTTTTCGCAAAGTACTTTTCAATAATTCTAGTATTTAAGGCGAAAAAATTAAACGAATTTTTTGTCCATGTAAAAAATATAAATTCTGAATAAAATGCCGCCAATTTATGCAATTAAAAAAATTTAAATGTTTCTTATTAGATAAGGCATATTTTCGTCTTATAAGGTACTTCTTTTTCAATGATTTCGAGGATATTTTCGTTTTGATCAAAAAAATTTTATCTCTTATGACTTTTCGTAAAATATGTTAATGCCATACAAAAGAGGAACAGATAAGCTTTCCATCGAGCTCTTAGTCGAAGAAGTCGGTCGAAGGATGGAAGAGTTATTAGCAAAAAGCTTATCGGTGGTCAACACGTTTCCGTCCTACTGCCAATTCTTTTTGCAAAGTACATTTCTATAATTCTAGTATTTAATGGGAAAAAATTAAACAAATTTTTTGTTTATGTGAAAAACTATGAATTCTGAATAAAATGCCGCCAATTTATGCAATTAAATAAATTTAAATGTTTCTTATTAGATGAGGCATATTTTCGTCTTATAAGGTACTTCTTTTTCAATGATTTCGAGGATATTTTCGTTTTGATCAAAAAAATTTTATTTCTTACGACTTTTCGTAAAATATGTTAATGCCATCTGAAAGAGGAACAGCTAAGCTTTCCATCGAGCTCTTAGTCGAGGAATTCGGTCGAAGGATGCAAGAGTTATTACCAAAAAACTAGAAGGTCAACACGTTTCCGTCCTACTGCCGATTCTTTTCGCAAAGTATTTTTCTATAATTCTAGTATTTAATGGGAAAAAATTAAACGAATTTTTTGTCCATGTAAAAAACTATTAATTCTGAATAAAATGCCACACATTTATGCAATTAAAAAAATTTAAATGTTTCTTATAAGATAAGGCATATTTTCGTCTTGTAAGGTACTTCTTTTTCAATGATTTCGAGGATATTTTAGTTTTGATCAAAAAAATTTTATTTTTTACGACTCTTCGTAGAATATGTTAATGCCATATAAAAGAGGAACAGATAAGCTTTCCATCGAGCATTTAGTCGAAGAAGTCGGTCGAAGGATGCAAGAGTTATTAGCAAAAAGCTAATCGGTGGTCAACACGTTTACGTCCTACTGCCGATTCTTTTTGCAAAGTACATTTCTATAATTCTAGTATTTAATGGAAAAAAATTAAACAAATTTTTTGTCCATGTAAAAAAACCATGAATTCTGAATAAAATGCCGCCCATTTATGCAATTAAAAAAATGTAAATGTCTCTTCTTAGATAAGGCATATTATCGTCTGATAAGGTACTTCTTCTTCAATGATTTCGAGGATATTTTAGTTTTGGTCCAAAAAATTGCATTTCTTATGACTTTTCGTAAAATATGTTAATTCCATATAAAAGAGGAACTGATAAGCTTTCCATCGAGCTCTTAGTCGAAGAAGTCGGTCGAAGGATGCAAGAGTTATTAGCAAAAAGCTAATCGGTGGTCAACACGTTTCCGTCCTACTGCCGATTCTTTTCGCAAAGTACTTTTCTATAATTCTAGTATTTAATGGGAGAAAATTAAGCGAATTTTTGGTCTATGTAAAAAACTATTAATTCTGAATAAAATGCCACCCATTTATGCAATTAAAAAAATTTAAATGTCTCATATAAGATAAGGAATATTTTCGTCTGATAAGGTACATCTTCTTTAATGATTTCGAGGATATTTTAGTTTTGATGAAAACAAATTTATTTCTTACGACTCTTCGTAAAATATTTTAATGCCATCTGAAAGAGGAACAGATAAGCTTTCCATCGAGCTCTTAGTCGAAGAATTCGGTCGAAGGATGCAAGAAATATTACCAAAAAACTAATCGGTGGTCAACACGTTTCCGTCCTACTGCCGACTCTTTTCGCAAAGTATTTTTCTATAATTCTAGTATTTAATGGGAAAAAATTAAACGAATTTTTTGTCCATGTAAAAAACTATTAATCTAGTATTTAATGGGAAAAAATTAAACGAATTTTGTGTCCATGTAAAAAACTATTAATTCTGAATAAAATGCCACACATTTATGCAATTAAAAAAATTTAAATGTTTCTTATAAGATAAGGCATATTTTCGTCTTGTAAGGTACTTCTTTTTCAATGATTTCGAAGATATTTTAGTTTTGATCAAAAAAATTTTATTTTTTACGACTCTTCGTAGAATATGTTAATGCCATATAAAAGAGGAACAGATAAGCTTTCCATCGAGCTCTTAGTCGAAGAAGTCGGTCGAAGGATGCAAGAGTTATTAGCAAAAAGCTAATCGGTGGTCAACACGTTTCCGTCCTACTGCCGATTCTTTTTGCAAAGTACATTTCTATAATTCTAGTATTTAATGGAAAAAAATTAAACAAATTTTTTGTCCATGTAAAAAAACCATGAATTCTGAATAAAATGCCGCCCATTTATGCAATTAAAAAAATGTAAATGTCTCTTATTAGATAAGGCTTATTATCGTCTGATAAGGTACTTCTTCTTCAATGATTTCGAGAATATTTTAGTTTTGGTCCAAAAAATTGCATTTCTTATGACTTTTCGTAAAATATGTTAATTCCATATAAAAGAGGAACTGATAAGCTTTCCATCGAGCTCTTAGTCGAAGAAGTCGGTCGAAGGATGCAAGAGTTATTAGCAAAAAGCTAATCGGTGGTCAACACGTTTCCGTCCTACTGCCGATTCTTTTCGCAAAGTACTTTTCTATAATTCTAGTATTTAATGGGAGAAAATTAAACGAATTTTTTGTCCATGTAAAAAACTATTAATTCTGAATAAAATGCCACACATTTATGCAATTAAAAAAATTTAAATGTCTCATATAAGATAAGGAATATTTTCGTCTGATAAGGTACATCTTCTTTAATGATTTCGAGGATATTTTAGTTTTGATGAAAACAAATTTATTTCTTACGACTCTTCGTAAAATATTTTAATGCCATCTGAAAGAGGAACAGATAAGCTTTCCATCGAGCTCTTAGTCGAAGAAGTCGTTCGAAGGATGCAAGAGTTATAAGCAAAAAACTTTTCGGTGGTCAACACGTTTCCGTCCTACTACCGATTCTTTTCGCAAAGTACTTTTCAATAATTCTAGTATTTAAGGGGAAAAAATTAAACGAATTTTTTGTCCATGTAAAAAACTATTTATTCTGAATAAAATGCCACCCATTTATGCAATAAAAAAAAATTTAAAGGTCTCATATTAGATAAGGTATATTTTCGTCCGATAAGGTACTTCTTCTTCAATGATTTCGAGGATATTTTAGTTTTGATCAAAAAAACTTTATTTCTTATGACTTGTCGTGAAATATGTTAATGCTATCTGAAAGAGGAACAGATAAGCTTTCCATCGAGCTCTTAGTCGAAGAATTCGGTCGAAGGATGCAAGAATTATTACCAAAAAACTAATCGGTGTTCAACACGTTTCCGTCCTACTGCCGACTCTTTTCGCAAAGTATTTTTCTATAATTCTAGTATTTAATGGGAAAAAATTAAACGAATTTTTTGTCCATGTAAAAAACTATTAATTCTGCCGCCCATTTATGCAATTAAAAAAATTTAAATGTTTCTTATAAGATAAGGCATATTTTCGTCTTGTAAGGTACTTCTTTTTCAATGATTTCGAGGATATTTTCGTTTTGATCAAAAAAATTTTATCTCTTATGACTTTTCGTAAAATATGTTAATGCTATATAAAAGAGGAACAGATAAGCTTTCCATCGAACTCTTAGTCGAAGAAGTCGGTCGAAGGATGCAAGAGTTATTAGCAAAAAGCTAATCGGTGGTCAACACGTTTCCGTCCTACTGCTAATTCTTTTTGCAAAGTACATTTCTATAATTCTAGTATTTAATGGGAAAAAATTAAACAAATTTTTTGTTTATGTAAAAAACTATGAATTCTGAATAAAATGCCGCCAATTTATGCAATTAAATAAATTTAAATGTTTCTTATTAGATAAGGCATATTTTCGTCTTATAAGGTACTTCTTTTTCAATGATTTCGAGGATATTTTCGTTTTGATCAAAAAAATTTTATTTCTTACGACTTTTCGTAAAATATGTTAATGCCATCTGAAAGATGGCATATTTTCGTCTGATAAGGTACTTCTTCTTCAATGATTCCGAGGATATTTTAGTTTTGATCAAAAAAATTTTATTTCTTATGACTTTTCGTAAAATATGGTAATGCCATCTGAAAGAGGAACAGATAAGCTTTCCATCGAGCTCTAAGTCGAAGAATTCGGTCGAAGGATGCAAGAGTTATTACCAAAAAATTAGTAGGTCAACACGTTTCCGTCCTACTGCCGATTCTTTTCGCAAAGTATTTTTCTATAATTCTAGTATTTAATGGGAAAAAATTAAACGATTTTTTTGTCCATGTAAAAAACTATTAATTCTGAATAAAATGCCGCCAATTTATGCAATTAAAAAAATTTAAATGTTTCTTATTATATAAGGCATATTTTCGTCTGATAAGGTAGTTCTTCTTCAATGATTTCGAGGGTATTTTAGTTTTGATGAAAAAAATTTTATTTCTTACGACTTTTCGTAAAAAATGTTAATGCCGTCTGAAAGGGGAACAGATAAGCTTTCCGTCGAGCTCTTAGTCGAAGAAGTCGGTCGAAGGATGCAAGAGTTATTAGCAAAAAACTTATCAGTGGTCAACACGTTTCCGTCCTACTGCCGATTCTTTTTGTAAAGTACATTTCTATAATTCTAGTATTTAATGGGAAAAAATTAAACGAATTTTTTGTCCATGTAAAGAATTATTAATTCTGAATAAAATGCCGCCCATAAATGCAATTAAAAAAATATAAATGTCTCTTATTAGATAAGGCATATTTTCGTCTGATAAGGTACTTCTTCTTCAATGATTTCGAGGATATTTTAGTTTTGATCAAAAAAATTTTATTTCTTATGAAATAAAATATGTTAATGCCATCTGAAAGAGGAACAGATAAGCTTTCCATCGAGCTCTTAGTCGAAGAAGTCGTTCGAAGGATGCAAGAGTTATTAGCAAAAAACTTATCGGTGGTCAACACGTTTCCGTCCTACTACCGATTCTTTTCGCAAAGTACTTTTAAATAATTCTAGTATTTAAGGGGAAAAAATTAAACGAATTTTTTGTCCATGTAAAAAACTAGTTATTCTGAATAAAATGCCACCCATTTATGCAATAAAAAAAAATTTAAATGTCTCATATTAGATAAGGTATATTTTCATCTTATAAGGTACTTCTTCTTCAATGATTTCGAGGATATTTTGGTTTTGATCAAAAAAATTTTATTTCTTATGACTTTTCGTGAAATATGTTAATGCTATCTTAAAGAGGAACAGATAAGCTTTCCGTCGAGCTCTTAGTCGAAGAAGTCGGTCGAAGGATGCAAGAGTTATTAGCAAAAAACTTATCAGTGGTCAACACGTTTCCGTCCTACTGCCGATTCTTTTTGTAAAGTACATTTCTATAATTCTAGTATTTAATGGGAAAAAATTAAACGAATTTTTTGTCCATGTAAAGAATTATTAATTTTGAATAAAATGCCGCCCATAAATGCAATTAAAAAAATTTAAATGTCTCTTATTAGATAAGGCATATTTTCGTCTGATAAGGTACTTCTTCTTCTTTAATGATTTCGAGGATATTTTAGTTTTGATCAAAAAAATTTTATTTCTTATGAAATAAAATATGTTAATGCCATCTGAAAGAGGAACAGATAAGCTTTCCATCGAGCTCTTAGTCGAAGAAGTCGTTCGAAGGATGCAAGAGTTATTAGCAAAAAACTTATCGGTGGTCAACACGTTTCCGTCCTACTACCGATTCTTTTCGCAAAGTTCTTTTCAATAATTCCAGTATTTAAGGGGAAAAAATTAAACGAATTTTTTGTCCATGTAAAAAACTATTTATTCTGAATAAAATGCCAGCCATTTATGCAATAAAAAAAAATTTAAATGTCTCATATTAGATAAGGTATATTTTCGTCTGATAAGGTACTTCTTCTTCAATGATTTCGAGGATATTTTAGTTTTGATCAAAAAAATTTTATTTCTTATGACTTTTCGTAAAATATGTTAATGCTATCTGAAAGAGGAACAGATAAGCTTTCCTTCGAGCATTTAGTCGAAGAATTCGGTCGAAGGATGCAAGAGTTATTAGCAAAAAGCTAATCGGTGGTCAACACGTTTCCGTCCTACTGCCAATTCTTTTTGCAAAGTACATTTCTATAATTCTAGTATTTAATGGGAAAAAATTAAACAAATTTTTTGTTTATGTAAAAAACTATGAATTCTGAATAAAATGCCGCCAATTTATGCAATTAAATAAATTTAAATGTTTCTTATTAGATAAGGCATATTTTCGTCTTATAAGGTACTTCTTTTTCAATGATTTCGAGGATATTTTCGTGTTGATCACAAAAATTTTATTTCTTACGACTTTTCGTAAAATATGTTAATGCCATCTGAAAGATGGCATATTTTCGTCTGATAAGGTACTTCTTCTTCAATGATTCCGAGGATATTTTAGTTTTGATCAAAAAAATTTTATTTTTTATGACTTTTCGTAAAATATGTTAATGCCATCTGAAAGATGAACGGATAAGCTTTCCATCGAGCTCTTAGTCGAAGAAGTCGGTCGAAGGATGCAAGAGTTATTAGCAAAAAACTAATAGGTGGTCACACGTTTCCGTCCTACTCCCGATTCTTTTCGCAAAGTACTTTTCTATAATTCTAGTATTTGATGGGAAAAAATTAAACGAATTTTTGGTCCATGTAAAGAATTATTAATTCTGAATAAAATGCCGCCCATAAATGCAATTAAAAAAATTTAAATGTCTCTTATTAGATAAGGCATATTTTCGTCTGATAAGGTACTTCTTCTTCAATGATTTCAACGATATTTTAGTTTTGATCAAAAAAATTTTATTTCTTACGACTCGTCGTAAAATATTTTAATGCCATCTGAAAGATGAACAGATAAGCTTTCCATCGAGCTCTTAGTCGAAGAAGTCGGTCGAAGGATGCAAGAGTTATTAGCAAACAACTAATAGGTGGTCACACGTTTCCGTCCTACTCCCGATTCTTTTCGCAAAGTACTTTTCTATAATTCTAGTATTTGATGGGAAAAAATTAAACGAATTTTTGGTCCATGTAAAGAACTATTAATTCTGAATAAAATGCCGCCCATTTATGCAATTAAAAAAATGTAAATGTCTCTTATTAGATAAGGCATATTTTCGTCTGATAAGGTACTTCTTCTTCAATACAACTGGTCAATTTTCGCTATAAGTAGGCGTGGCTACGCCCACTTTTGGTTAAAATAGTTTTCATTCCTCCCTAAGAACATAACTGTTAAGTTTCAAGTCAATTGGTTAAAAAACAAAAAAGTTTTTCATACAAAGGGTCAAGTTAAGCTATAAGTGGGCGTGGCCATGCCCTTTTTTTCATTATAGTTTCATTCCTCCCTAAGAGCATAACTGCAAAGTTTCAAGTCAATTGGTTAAAAAACAAAAAAGTTTTCCATACAACGGGTCAATTTTCGCTATAAAAGGGCGTGGCCACGTCCACTTTTGGTCAAAACTGTTTTCATTCCACCCTAGGAACAATCCTGTAAAGTTTCAAGTCAGTTGGTTAAAAAGCAGAAGAGTTTTCCATACAACGGGTCAATTTGCGCGGGTCAATAACTTTAAAATTTCAAGTCAATTGGTTAAGAAACAAAAAAGTTTTCCATACAACGACGAGAATATTCCTTCTCTTCCTCTTCTTCATTTTGTATGGGAGCTACCAGTTCCAGATGTCCAATCTCAATGAAACTTTCACGCATATAGTCGGACTATGTAAAACTACTATGTTTAAAATTTCAGCACTCTATTGTACAAAACAAAAAAGTTTTCCATACAACGATTCAAGTTTTGTTCACTTTTCTTCTTCTTTTCGTATGGGAGCTACCTGTTCCAATAATCCGATCATGTTGGTTCCGACGAATGATTCATCGTAATAAATTCTAAGACTCTGTGCAAAGTTTCAGCTCGATAGCTTCAAAACTGAGGGACTAGTTTGCATACATACAGACAGACAGACAGACAGACAGACAGACAGACAGACGGACAGACGGACATGGCTAAATCAACTCGTCTTGTCGTCCTGATCAAGAATATATATACTTTATATAGTCGGAAATTAATATTTCGATCTGTTACAAACTCCGTGACAAAGTTATTATACTATTTCACATAAGTGAAAAGTATAAAAATTTAAACGAATGTTTTGTCCATGTAACAAACTATTAATTCTGAATAAAATGCCACCCATTTATGCCATTAAAAAATTCGCGTGTAACTCAGTACACGTGTTTGAAGTGAAACTTTCTTTAAAAGAAACAAAAAACCAGTGAGGACGCTATCTTCGACCTTGTCATACCCATTTACTGGTTTCAATTTCTCTTAATCTTAATATCCTATAAACTAATTAAACTCTTGTAAGAGTATATTAACTTTGTCATGAAGTTTGCAACGTAGAGAAGGAGACATTTCCGACTTTATAAAGTAAATTCTTGATGAGCTCGACGAGACGCGTTCATACAGCCATGTCCGTCTGTCTGTCCGTCTTTTCAATGCGAACTCTTCCTAGAGTTTTGAAGTTAGCAAAAAAAATAAGTTTATATGTAGAAACCAGCTTGATCGAAATACTACAGCATATAGCTGCCATAGGAACGATCGGTTAAAAATGAGGTTTTTGCTTAAAAAACGTTTTGAGTTTAGAACAATCACCTCAATTTTTTCCATAATAACATCTTGGACCCCAATAAAGAAACACTGCAAATTTGGTGAACTTCTGAACACTATAGAAACAATCGGTCAAAAATTTGGTTTTTGTTATAAAAAATTTTTTGTCTTAAGTATAAACAGATGAAAGCAGTTACGCGTTTTTATACATCTTTGACCATATTCTAAAGTTTCATAACCATCGCACATAAGGCCGTGGCACCGCCCTTGTAGAGAAAAGCTTAAAAATTCGATTTTTCTGTAAGCCGAGATAGAAGATCGAAAAATGAAGTGTAGAATGATTACATTGTATTCTTAAAAAAAAAAAAAAAAAATAGAAAATGACGAAAACTGGCCCTTCTTCCAACATTTCAGGTCGACGATTTCAAAGCAATCCAAAGGGATAATTATTTACCAAGAATTTAACTTTATGGTTTCCCCATTAATCTGCATTAAAACTATTCAATATTTTACATATTTTCATTAATAAATCTGTATATATTTTCGAAGAGTGAGAAGAAAATTTGCATTAAATTGTTGAAATAATTTCAAAATTATTATGTTGTATTTGAAGTGGTTAAAAAAAAACTTGTCAAAATGCAGAGGGTCTCCCGAAGAATAGAATCAAGTTAATTACCAATGCTCCAATGTATAGAATCTACTTGAATTAATTTATAGCATACATAATTTATTATTAGTGTTCACTTTTGGAGTATTTTGAATTTGTAAGTTAATTGTTTTCATTTGCTAAGCACAGCAAAAGAAAGGGTATGATTGTCAATTGCAAAATTAAACGGGCTTCAACATAATTGTGAGGACCCGAATTGGAGATGGAATTCACGGTTCATATATTATGAAGCCGATTAGCGACGTTGAAGCTAAGTAGCGGGCAACAACAAACAAAATGTATACGCTCAGATAGTGTCATAGGCAGCAACAACCACACTGTCCGCAGCGTTGTTGTAATATTTGGAGTAAACATGCCAGGTTAGCTGTTGTTGCATATGCGCCAGATGACGAAAGTGACGATTGAAGAGGAATGCGAAATTACAACTAAGCTTGTTGTTTGTTTTTAGTTTTTTTTATGACTACAGACTGTCATTTTACATTCTATTTCATTTTCTCGCAGGCTAAATCATATAAATATATAGTTTGTCTCTTTCTCATGTCGTTTCATCAAGTTTCAAATCACACCCATGCTAAAGAAGTTTCACTTCAAAAAAAAAAATAGAAAATGACGAAAACTGGCCCTGCTTCCAACGTTTCAGGTCGACGATTTCAAAACAATCAAAAGGGATAATTATTTACCAAGAATTTAACTTTATGGTTTCCCCATTAATCTGCATTAAATCTATTCAATATTTTACATATTTTCATTAATAAATCTGTATCTATTTTCGAAGAGTGAGAAGTAAATTTGCATTAAATTGTTGAAATAATTTCAAAATTATTATGTTGTATTTGAAGTGGTTAAAAAATACTTGTCAAAATGCAGAGGGTCTCCCAAAGAACAAAATCAAGTTAATTACCAATGCTCCAATGTAAAGAATCTACTTGAATTTATTTGTAGCAAACATAATTTATTATTAGTGTTCACTTTTGGAGTATTTTGAATTTGTAAGTTAATTGTTTTCATTTGCTAAGCACAGCAAAATAAAGGGTATGATTGTCAATTGCAAAATAAAATGGGCTTCAACATAATTGTGAGGACCCGAATTGGAGATGGAATTCACGGTTCATATATTATGAAGCTGATTAGCGACGTTGACGCTAAGTAGCGGGCAACAACAAACAAAATGTATACGCTCAGATAGTGTCATAGGCAGCAACAACCACACTGTCCGACCTAACGGTGCATGCTTATGCCGAAAATAACAACAACAAGCGTTGTTGTAATATTTGGAGTAAACATGCCAGGTTAGCTGTTGTTGCATATGCGCCAGATGACGAAAGTGACGATTGAAGAGGAATGCGAAATTACAACTAAGCATGTTGTTGTTTTTAGTTTTTTTATGACTACAGACTGTCATTTTACATTCTGTTTCATTTTCTCGCAGGCTAAATCATATAAATATATAGTTTGTCTCTTTCTCATGTCGTTTCATCAAGTTTCAAATCACACCCATGCTAAAGAAGTTTCACTTCAAAAATTTAAATGTCTCTTATTAGATAAGGCATATTTTCGTCTGATAAGGTACTTCTTTTTCAATGATTTCGAGGATATTTTAGTTTTAATCAAAAAAAATTTTATTTCTTACCACTTTTCGTAAAATATGGAACAGATAAGCTTTCCACCCGGCTCTTAGTCGAAGAAATCGGTCGAAGGATGCAAGAGTTATTAGCAAAAAACTAATCGGTGGGCAACACGATTCCGTCCTACTGCCGATTCTTTTAGCAAAGTGCTTTTCTATAGATCTAGTATATGATGTGAAAAAATTAAAAGAATTTTTTGTCAATGTAAGAAAACTATTAATTCTGAACAAAATGCCACCCATTTATGCAATTAAAAAAATTTAAATGTCTCATATTAGATAAGGTATATTTTCGTCTGCTAAGGTACTTCTTCTTCAATGATTTCGAGGATATTTTAGTTTTGATCAAAAAAAGTTTATTTCTTATGACTTTTCGTAAAATATGTTAATGCCATCTGAAGCAGGAACAGATAAGCTTTTCATCGGGCTTTTAGTCGAAGAAGTCGGTCGAAGGATGCAAGAGTTATTAGCAAAAAAACTAATCGTTGGTCAACACGATTCCGTCCTACTGCCGATTCTTTTCGCAAAGTACTTTTCTGTAATTCTAGTATTTAATGAGAAAAAATTAAACTAATTTTTAGTCTATGTAAAAAACTATTTAGGCTAGGTAAGGTTGAACAGGCAGCTCAACAGAAGTCGAGAGCACCCAGTGACCATTAGGTCCATTGTGTTGCCTGATTTAGAGAGTTATTAGCAAAAAACTAATCGGTGGTCAACACGTTTCCGTCCTACTGCCGATTCTTTTCGCAAAGTACTTTTCTATAATTCTAGTATATAATGGGAAAAAATTAAACGAATTTTTTGTCCATGTAAAAAACTATTAATTCCGAATAAAATGCCGCCCATTTATGCAATTAAAAAAATTTAAATGTCTGTTATTAGATAAGGCATATTTTTGTCTGATAAGGTATTTCTTCTTCAATGATTTCGAGAATATTTTAGTTTTGATCAAAAAAGTTTTATTTCTTACGACTTTTCGTTAAATATGTTAATGCTATCTGAAAGAGGAACAGATAAGCTTTCCATCGAGCTCTTAGTCGAAGAATTCGGTCGAAGGATGCAAGAAATATTACCAAAAAACGAATCGGTGGTCAACACGTTTCCGTCCTACTGCCGATTCTTTTAGCAAAGTGCTTTTCTATAGATCTAGTATATGATGGGAAAAAATTAAAAGAATTTTTTGTCAATGTATGAAAACTATTAATTCTGAACAAAATGCCGCCCATTTATGCAATTAAAAAAATTTAAATGTCTGTTATTAGATAAGGCATATTTTCGTCTGATAAGGTACTTCTTCTTCAATGATTTCGAGGATATTTTAGTTTTGATCAAAAAAATTTTATTTCTTACGACTTTTCGTAAAATATATTAATGCCATCTAAAAGAGGAGCAGATAAGCTTTCCATCGAGCTCTAAGTCGAAAAAGTCGGTCGCAGGATGCAAGAGTTATTAGCAAAAAAACTAATCGTTGGTCAACACGATTCCGTCCTACTGCCGATTCTTTTCGCAAAGTACTTTTCTGTAATTCTAGTATTTAATGAGAAAAAATTAAACTAATTTTTAGTCTATGTAAAAAACTATTTAGGTTAGGTAAGGTTGAACAGGCAGCTCAACACAAGTCGAGAGCACCCAGTGACCATTAGGTCCATTGTGTTGCCTGACTTATAAACTGGAGGGATAGATGGGATTGGGTAGGGTTGCTGGGATAATGGATGGGAGAAGGGTCATACCGTTTTCTCCTGGTTCTAATGGCCAGTCCCATTGGGCTACGGCAGCCCGCGGAACCACCCAGTGGAATCCAGGAAGAGTGCCAGGTCCTCCAGGTGCGCGTTCGCTAGACTGCCAGTTCGTCAAATAAGGGTCTTCCCAAAAATTTGGTTCTCCTCCTCAGAAGTGCAGGGCAGTCGCAGAGAAGGTGTTGGACACTCTCAATCTCTTCTTCGTTTTCGCAGCTACGACAGTAGTCTTGTTGGGATACGCCGTACCGTTGGGCCATACGTCCAATGTAGCAGTGTCCCGTTAAGTCTCCTGTCAACATCCTTATCCTGTTCTTTGTTAAGTGTAGGAGCTCGGAAGTGCGCTTCGAATTGTATCTTGGCCATAATGCCTTGCACACCTCGCAGCCCAGTACTGCTGTCCAGTGTTCGGCAGCCACAGTCGTCATGGTACTGTCAAGTTCCGATAGGACGTACTGGATTGGCCTTTTGATATCTTTCACCACGAGACTTGTTGCTAACGCTGAACCGGATCTAGCGCACTCGTCAGCCGCCTCGTTACCAGGCACACCCATGTGGCCCGGTACCCAGACCAATCTGATTGAGTGCGGTTGACACCGGTTCAGTGCCAAAACCATGTACCGGATGAGTTTACTCTTTACCGTGTTCGACGAGAGAGCTTTAAGCGCTGCTTGGCTGTCGACGTAGATCGATACGTTCCTCGGGCTCTCACTCAAGGTGTGTATCAATTTAGCCGTCTGCCAAATGGCGTAGATCTCTGCTTGGAACACGCTACAATAGTCAGGAAGACGAAAGGAGAGTTTAACAGAAGGGTCATCAGAGTAGACCCCCGATCCAGTTCCTTCCTTCGTCTTCGAGCCGTCTGTATAGACTGACAGCTCGTTCTGCCTCACGGGAGTTTCGAGTTACCAATCTGCTCTATTAGGAAATTCGACAGTAAATTCGTCTTCCCATTTGAGATCTGAAACCCAGTAGTCGTTCTCATCTGCCACAAAGGTTCCTACTGAGCGTAGGATGGTAATGTGGCCCGTAACACAAGGCTTAAGAAGGCCCTGGGCTAGCAGCCTGACTGCACTTCTTGCTGCCACGTGCTTGAGGGAGACTCCAATTGGTTCCAGATTCAACATCACATCAAGCGCTGCCTGGGGGGTAGAACGAATGCATCCTGTTACTCCCAGGCAAGCGAGTCTTTGTACCTTACGGAGGTTGTTTAGATGGGAGTTGGTGTGACCCGCCTCCCACCAAACCAGCGCTCCATAAGTAAGTATAGGTCTGACGACTGCTGTGTAAAACCAATGAATGATATACGGTTGCAGTCCCCATCCTTTACCGAAAGTCTTTTTGCATACAAAAAAGGCCTGTAGTGCCTTTTTCATCCTCTCTTCCGAGTTCCAGGAGAGTTTAGAGTCGAGGATTACTCCAAGGTACTCGGCCTCCTTTGAAAGCACAAGCTCCGTTCCGCCCAGTGTCGGGAGTTTGAAGCTTGGGATCTTGTATTTCCGGGTGAACAAAACCAGCTTGGTCTTTTGTGGGTTGGCCCCCAGACCGTTCTGCTCTACCCATCGAAGAGTTAGGCTCACTGCGCCGTTTAGGAGCTCACTGATTGTAGGCAGGAATCTGCCTGTTACCATAAGCACCAGGTCGTCTGCATAGGCCGTCACTCTACATCCCCTATTTTCCAGTTTTAGGAGAAGATCATTAAGGACAAGGTTCCACAGCAAGGGAGATATGACACCCCCTTGCGGAGTTCCCCTGACCACTTTTCTCCTAATTGTCGAGGTGCAGAGTTGTGCGTTTATCACTCTGTGGCGAAGCATGTTGCTAAGCCATCGAGTGATTGTCGGGTGTGAGCCAATTTTGACAAGTGCAGTCGTAATAGACTCGATCCTGACATTGTTGAAGGCACCTTCTATATCCAGAAAAGCCGCCAACGTAAACCGCAATGTTTTTCAATTGTGCTAACTACCTCGTGCAAAGCGGTCTCAACTGATCTACCCTTAAGATAGGCGTGTTGAGATCCACTGAAAGGGTGAGGTGTCAGCTTACTTCTGAGGTGCAGGTCCAGTAGTCTCTCCAATGTTTTCAATAAAAACGATGAAAGACTAATGGGCCTATAATCTTTTGGTGAGCAATTGTTGATCTTTCCTGCTTTGGGAATGAAAGCCACCCTCACTTCTCTCCAGTACCTTGGGATGTATCCTGTGAGGAGACATCCCCTGAAGATTTCCAGTAGCCAGTGCGACAGGTGCTCACTCACCGCTTGCATCACGGCCGGTCTGATGTCATGCGGTTCAGCTTATTTGTTGGGATGGAACGACTTGATAGCCCAGATTATCTTCTCTTTGGTAAGGATTTCCCTTACTACGGCCTCACCCTCTGGGTCCACTGCCTGTTCCGGCTCTTCGCTGATGCTGAACCCAGACTCATCATCAGCTTCCAAGCATCCCGGAAAGTGTGTGTTCATGAGGAGTTGTAGAGACTCCTGGCTGTCTTTAGCGAATTTGCCATCCAGATCGCAAAGCAAGCCTGGTGTGGCTGGATCTTTCGCTAGCAATCTTCGAAGTCTGGACGCTTCTGTGGTGCTGGTCAGATCCTCGCAGAAAGCGGCCCAAGAATCTCTTTTGGCCTTCCTACATTCTTTCTTGAAGACTTTGAAACTGAGGTGGTAGGCGTCCCAGTCCACCTGGCAGTTTCTGTCTTTCGCTCTGTTTCCTTCCGTATCCATCAATCTGGTCTTCTCGTTTCCTTCCGTATCCTTCCAAGCTCCGGTGTCCACCATCTGTTGCGGTTTGACTTTGGAGGACGGCTGATAAGACAGAATTTGATGAAGGCCTTACATAGAGCTTCCGTAACGGTCCTGGTCGATTTCTCCAGTTTGTCCGGGCTGTCCAGCCTTCCCACTGGGTGGTTTGGGAGTAACTCCTTGGCAAGTTGAGAGAACTTGACCCAGTCAGTTCGTTTTGGGTTCCTGAAGGGGCGTTTGGCCTCTCTGAACCATTCTACTTCGAACACTATCCTTTAATGGTCCGAGAAGGAACATTCCGTGGATACGTGCCAGTCTACAACAGAGAGAGAGTCACTGTTGGTCGCTAGGGTTATGTCAATAACCTCAGCACGGTTCTTATTGCGGAATGTGGGGTGGTCACCCCGGTTACACACATTAAGATTTGTGCACGACATGAATTCACACAGCGATTCTCCTCTCACGTTAATATCCTTGCTTCCCCACATAGTGTGGTGAGCATTGGCATCACACCCCAGGATTAAGTCAGTGCCCTCCTCCAGCGCATGCCGGATAAGGGCTCGGACGCTCTCTGACGGTAGATCCCTCTCTTCATACGGTAGATATGCCGAGGCCAGGTATAGTTTGGGACCGTTCCTTCGCTCGCATAACACTACCGTCAGGTCGTTGTTGCTGTAACGGGAAGAGAAAAGAACATTAAGTCCGGTTCTTACCACGATACAGGTTCTGGACTTACCTACAGTTGTAGGGACAAGGAGATTGTAGCCGCGGGCACCTAAACCGCAAACCCTTTCACTCACGATCCAGGGCTCCTAGATAAGAGCCACGTATACCCTCTCCCTGTCCATCCACCGTAGTAGGTCGATCGAGGGGACCCTTGAATGATGCAGATTAATCTGCACCACCTTAAGTCTCTCCGGTTGCCCTATCATCTTCGCGCCCGGCGCCTCCAGGAATGATTGCCCGAAGGCAACCCACTCCCATCTTCAGACGGCCCTGCCTGCTCAGGAGTTGGCGTCTGGACTCCGGACCAATACTGATCCAGAAGTCCTTGCCGTTTCCCTTGTCGCGGGCCAGCCCTCTCTTGATTGTCCAGTCCCCGGTGTCGCAGTCCGCAATCTGGCTCTTAATCAATAAGAGGGTGGTTCGATCCTCCATAATTGGAGGTGGGATCCAGACCTTAATGATCGTTCAAACCGGAATTTGGTCCACGGGGACGGCATCAATCTTAGCACCCGGCCAAGGGGCGTCTAGTTTCAGGAATGTGTCCTTGAGGAGCCGCAGGGACTCCTCATTGGCACATGCCACAACCTTGACACCCTTGTACCAATTGATACCGTCAAACTCTGCCACGAAGGGATTTTCTGGCCGAGTGATGGCATCTGCTATCGCCCGGTTGATTGACTCTTCAAGGATGAGCCAGTTCTCGGTAGTAAGCTTCCCTTCCGGGTCCCTCCTATCGATAATGGCCACCTGCAGCTCCGGCTTCGAGGTTAAGCTTGCCAGAAATTCCCCTGGACGTTTCCGCTTGCTCTCCGAATCCTTCGCCGACTCATCAGACCGTTGTCTCTTATTTGCCAGTGCGGTACTCTTGCTAGCCGTTCCCTCCTTAACGGAGGGTGTGGCTGCGGCAGGCACTGAACACTCGTACTTTGTGCGGTGGTCTGAGTGTTGCCAGGCGAGCCAGCAAGTCTCAGATACAGTCGCACGTTGTACTCATGCTTTTTGCGCAGTCTCTTTTCTCGGCAGCTCAGCGAATCCGGGTTGCGACCCTCCAGTCCCTTAAGGAACTTTAGAGAGGTCTTGTACCCAGACAGCCTTTTGCGTTTGAGATCATCGTCTGCTATGATCTTTTTGGGTTGTCCCTGGACAACCGTCACTTCACCTTCATCTGTGCTCGATGACTCATCGTCAAGCGGCGGCTCGGCTAGCGCAAGCGCTAGCTCGGCTGCCGGCATCGATGGGCCTGTGAACACAAACTCCGACTCTGTGGCGATTGGTTCCAGCTCTGTACCCTCCTGGCGACGGAGCGCACTCGCGCGCGTTCCGTCACTGTGACCACTGGCGACACGCAGAGAGGATTGCTCCTGGCCGTGCCCGCCGGTGGTAGCGGTCACACCTCCCACCGACGTTTGGGCTGACATCCCAGCCCGTGTATCTCTCCTATTCTTCCATCCCATCGTTCGGGTAGTGCAGTTTATACTTGCCAGACTAGGTCTGAGAGACTTGGGTCCGTCACCTCTGCTAGACACTGCAAGGTCCTGCGGACAGGCAAGAGATGCTAGCATCCCTCGGTTGCCCGAGACAATGCAGTACCCGTTGCCCAGCCGGCACCCTCGGGGAGGGTTCAGTCAGAGGAGTTTTCGCCGGCCTAAAAAACTATTAATTGTGAATAAAATGCCGCCCATTTAAGCAATTAAAAAAATTTAAATGTCTCTTATTAGATAAGGCATATTATCGTCTGATAAGGTACTTGTTCTTCAAAGATTTCGAGGATATTTTAGATTTGATCAAAAAAATTTTATTTTTTCCGATTTTTCCTAAAATATGTCAATGCTATCTGAAAGAG
This sequence comes from Phortica okadai, assembly GCA_034638295.1. Classification (NCBI taxonomy): domain Eukaryota; kingdom Metazoa; phylum Arthropoda; class Insecta; order Diptera; family Drosophilidae; genus Phortica; species Phortica okadai. The sequence goes on along the minus strand of CM067850.1, from coordinate 22,843,078 downwards.
AAACAGATAAGCCTTCCATCGAGCTCTTAGTCGAAGAAGTCGGTCGAAGCATGCAAGAGTTATTAGCAAAAAACCAATCGGTGGTCAACACGTTTCCGTCTTACTGCGGATTATTTTCGCAAATTGCTTTTCTATAATTCTAGTATTTAATGGAAAAAAATTAAACGAATTTTTTGTCCATGTAAAAAACTATTAATTCTGAATAAAATGCCGCCCATTTATGCAATTAAAAAAATTTAAATGTCTCTTATTAGATAAGGCATATTTTCGTCTGATAAGTTACTTCTTCTTCAATGATTTCGGGGATATTTTAGTTTTGACCAAAAAAATTTTATTTCTTACGACTTTTCGTAAAATGTGTTAATGCCATCTGAAAGAGGAGCAGATAAGCTTTCCATCGAGCTCTAAGTCGAAGAAGTCGGTCGAAGCATGCAAGAGTTATTAGCAAAAAACTAATCGGTGATCAACACGTTTCCGTCTTACTGCCGATTCTTTTCGCAAAGTACTTTTCTATAATTCTAGTATTTAATGGGAAAAAATTAAACAAATTTTTTGTCCATGTAAAAAACTATTAATTCTGAACAAAACTCCGCCGATTTATGCAATTAAAAAATTGTAAATGTCTCTTATTAGATAAGGCATATTATCGTCTGATAAGGTACTTCTTCTTCAATGATTTCGAGGATATTTTAGTTTTGATTAAAAAAATTTTATTTCTTACGACTTTTCGTTAAATGTGTTAATGCCATCTGAAAGAGGAGCAGATAAGCTTTCCATCGAGCTCTAAGTCGAAGAAGTCGGTCGAAGCATGCAAGAGTTATTAGCAAAAAACCAATCGGTGGTCAACACGTTTCCGTCCTTCTGCGGATTATTTTCGCAAAGTACTTTTCTATTATTCTAGTATTTAATGGAAAAAAATTAAACGAATTTTTTGTCCATGTAAAAAACTATTAATTCTGAATAAAATGCCGCCCATTTATGCAATTAAAAAAATTTAAATGTCTCTTATTAGATAAGGCATATTTTCGTCTGATAAGTTACTTCTTCTTCAATGATTTCGGGGATATTTTAGATTTGATCAAAAAAATTTTATTTCTTACGACTTTTCGTAAAATGTGTTAATGCCATCTGAAAGAGGAGCAGATAAGCTTTCCATCGAGCTCTAAGTCGAAGAAGTCGGTCGAAGCATGCAAGAGTTATTAGCAAAAAACCAATCGGTGGTCAACACGTTTCCGTCCTTCTGCGGATTATTTTCGCAAAGTACTTTTCTATTATTCTATTATTTAATGGAAAAAAATTAAACGAATTTTTTGTCCATGTAAAAAACTATTAATTCTGAATAAAATGCCGCCCATTTATGCAATTAAAAAAATTTAAATGTCTCTTATTAGATAAGGCATATTTTCGTCTGATAAGTTACTTCTTCTTCAATGATTTCGGGGATATTTTAGTTTTGACCAAAAAAATTTTATTTCTTACGACTTTTCGTACAATATTATGCAATTAAAAAAATTTAAATGTCTCTTATTAGATAAGGCACATTCTGGTCTGATAAGGTACTTCTTCTTCAATGATTTCGAGGATATTTTAGTTTTGATCAAAAAAAATTTATTTCTTACGACGAGTTATTAGCAAAAAACTAATCGGTGGTCAACACGTTTCCGTCCTTCTGCGGATTATTTTCGCAAAGTACTTTTCTATAATTCGAGTATTTAATGAGAATAAATTAAACTAATTTTTAGTCCATATAAAAAACTATTAATTCTGAATAAAATGCTGCCCATTTATGCAATTAAAAAAATTTAAATGTCTCTTATTAGATAAGGCATATTTTCGTCTGATAAGTTACTTCTGCTTCAATGATTTCGGGGATATTTTAGTTTTGACCAAAAAAATTTTATTTCTTACGAAATTTCGTAAAATATTATGCAATTAAAAAAATTTAAGTGTCTCCTATTAGATAAGGCACATTTTGGACTGATAAGGTACTTCTTCTTCAATGATTTCGTGGATATTTTAGTTTTGATCAAAAATAATTTATTTCTTACGACTTTTCGTAAGATATGTTTATGCCATCTGAAAGAAGAACAGATAAGCTTTCCATCGAGCACTTAGTCGAAGAAGTCGGTCGAAGGATGCAAGAGTTATTAGCAAAAAAGTAATCGGTGGTCAACACGATTTCGTCCTACTGCCGATTCTTTTCGCAAAGTACTTTTCTATAATTCGAGTATTTAATGGGAAAAAATTAAGCTAATTTTTAGTCCATGTAAAAAACTCTTAATTCTGAATAAATTGCCGTCCATTTCGGCAATTAAAAAAATTTAGATGTCTCTTATTAGATAAGGCATATTTTCGTCTGATAAGGTACTCCTTTTTCAATGATTTCGAGGATATTTTAGATTTGATCAAAAAAATTTTATTTCTTACGACTTTTCGTAAAATATGTCAATGCTATCTGAAAAAGGAACAGATAAGCTTTCCATCGAGCTCTAAGTCGAAGAAGTCGGTCGAAGGATGCAAGAGTTATTAGCAAATAACTTATCGGTGGTCAACACGTTTCCGTCCTACTGCCGATTCTTTTCGCAAAGTACTTTTCTATAATTCTAGTATTTAATGGGAAAAAATTAAAAAAATTTTTGTCCATGTAAAAAACTATTAATTCTGAATCAAATTCCGCCCATTTATGCAATTAAAAAAATTTAAATGTCTCTTATTAGTTAAGGCATATTTTCGTCTGATAGGTACTTCTTCTTCAATGATTTCGAGGATATTTTAGTTTTGATCAAAAAAATTTTATTTCTTACAACTTTTCGTAAAATATGTTAATGCCATCTCAAAGAGGAACAGATATCTTAGTCGAAGAAGTCGGTCGAAGGATGCAAGAGTTATTAGCAAAAAACTAATCGATGGTCAACACGTTTCCGTCCTACTGCCGATTCTTTTCGCAAAGTACTTTTCTATAATTCTAGTATTTAATGGGAAAAAATTAAACAAAATTTTTGTACATGTAAAAACTATTAATTCTGAAAAAAATGCCGCCCATTTATGCAATTAAAAAAATTTAAATGTCTCTTATAAGATAAGGCATATTTTCGTCTGATAAGGTACTTCTTCTTCAATGATTTCGAGGATATTTTAGATTTGATCAAAAAAATTTTATTTCTTACGACTTTTCGTAAAATATGTTAATGCTATCTGAAAAAGGAACAGATAAGCTTTCCATCGAGCTCTTAGTCGAAGGAAAGCTTATCTAAGGATGCAAGAGTTATTAGCAAAAAACTAATCGGTGGTCAACACGTTTCCGTCCTACTGCCGATTCTTTTCGCAAAGTACTTTTCTATAATTGTAGTATTTAATGGGAAAAAATTAAACAAAATTTTTGTCCATGTAAAAAACTATTAGTTCTGAATAAAATGCCGCCCATTTATGCAATTAAAAAAATTTAAATGTCTCTTATTAGATAAGGCATATTTTCGTCTGATAAGGTACTTCTTCTTCAATAATTTCGACGACATTATAGTTTTGATCAAAAAAATTTTATTTCTTACGACTTTTCGTAAAATATGTTAATGCTATCTGAAAAAGGAACAGATAAGCTTTCCATCGAGCTCTTAATCGAAGAAGTCGGTCGAAGGATGGAAGAGTTATTAGCAAATAACTAATCGGTGGTCAACACGTTTCCGTCCTACTGCCGATTCTTTTCGCAAAGTGCTTTTCTATACTTCTAGTATTTAATGGGAAAAAATTAAACGAATTTTTTGTCCATATAAAGCACTATTAATTCTGAATAAAATGCCGCCAATTTATGCAATTAAAAAAATTTAAATGTCTCTTATTAGATAAAGCACATTTTCGTCTGATGAGGTACTTCTTCTTCAATGATTTCGAGGATATTTTAGTTTTGATCAAAAAAATTTTATTTCTTACGACTTTTCGTAAAATATGTTAATGCCATCTGAAAGAGGAACAGACAAACTTTCATCGAGCTCTTAGTCGAAGAATTCGGTCGAAGGATGCAAGAGTTATTAGCAAAAAACTTATCGGTGGTCAACACGTTTCCGTCCTACTGCCGATTCTTTTCGCAAAGTACTTTTCTATACTTCTAGTATTTAATGGGAAAAAATTAAACGAATTTATTGTCCATGTAAAGAACTATTATTTCTGAATAAAATGCTGCCCATTTATGCAATTAAAAAAATTTAAATGTCTCTTATTAGATAAAGCACATTTTCGTCTGATAAGGTACTTCTTCTTCAATGATTTCGAGGATATTTTAGTTTTGATCAAAAAAATTGTATTTCTTACGACTTTTCATAAAATATGTTAATGCCATCTGAAAGAGGAACATATAAGCTTTCAATCGAGCTCTTAGTCGAAGAAGTCGGTCGAAGGATTTTTCGTAAAATATGTTAATGCCATCTGAAAGAGGAGCAGATAAGCTTTCCGTCGAGCTCTAAGTCGAAGAAGTCGGTCGAAGGATGCAAGCGTTATTAGCAAAAAACTAATCGGTGGTCTATTCGATTCCGTCCTACTGCTGATTCTTTTCGCAAAGTACTTTTCTATAATTCGAGTATTTAATGGGAAAAAATTAAGCTAATTTTTAGTCCATGTGAAAAACTATTTATTCTGAATAAAATGCCGCCCATTTATGCAATTAAAAAAATTTAAATGTCTCTTATTAGATAAGACATATTTTCGTCTGATAAGGTACTTCTTCTTCAATGATTTCGAGGATATTTTAGATTTGATCAAAAAAATTTTATTTCTTACGACTTTTCGTAAAATATGTTAATGCTATCTGAAAAAGGAACAGATAAGCTTTCCATCGAGCTCTTAATCGAAGAAGTCGGTCGAAGGATGGAAGAGTTATGAGCAAATAACTAATCGGTGGTCAACACGTTTCCGTCCTACTGCCGATTCTTTTCGCAAAGTGCTTTTCTATACTTCTAGTATTTAATGGGAAAAAATTAAACGAATTTTTTGTCTATATAAAGCACTATTAATTCTGAATAAAATGCCGCCCATTTATGCAATTAAAAAAATTTAGATGTCTCTTATTAGTTAAGGCATATTTTCGTCTGATAGGTACTTCTTCTTCAATGACTTCGAGGATATTTTAGATTTCATCAAAAAAATTTTATTTCTTACGACTTTTCGTAAAATATGTTAATGCCATCTGAAAGAGGAACAGACAAGCTTTCCATCGAGTTCTAAGTAGAAGAATTCGGTCAAAGGATGCAAGAGTTATTAGCAAAAAACTTATCGGTGGTCAACACGTTTCCGTCCTTCTGCCGATTCTTTTCGCAAAGTGCTTTTCTATACTTCTAGTATTTAATGGGAAAAAATTAAACGAATTTTTTGTCTATATAAAGCACTATTAATTCTGAATAAAATGCCGCCAATTTATGCAATTAAAAAAATTTAAATGTGTCTTATTAGATAAAGCACATTTTCGTCTGATAAGGTACTTCTTCTTCAATGACTTCGAGGATATTTTAGATTTCATCAAAAAAATTTTATTTCTTACGACTTTTCGTAAAATACGTTAATGCCATTTGAAAGAGGAACAGATAAGCTTTCCATCGAGCTCTTGGTCTAAGAAGTCGGTCGAAGGATGCAAGAGTTATTAGCAAATAATTTATCCGTGGTCAACACATTTCCGTCCTACTGCCGATTCTTTTCGCAAAGTACTTTTCTATACTTCTAGTATATAATGGGAAAAAATTAAACGAATTTTTTGTCCATGTAAAAAAATATTAATTCTGAATAAAATGCCGTCCATTGATCCAATAAGAAAATTAAATGTATCTTATTAGATAAGGCATATTTTCGTCTGATAAGGTACTTCTTCTTCAATGATTTCGTGGATATGTTAGCGTTGATCAAAAAAATTTTATTACTTACGACTTTTCGTAAAATATGTTAATGCCATCTGAAAGAGGAACAATTAAGCTTTCCATCGAGCTCTAAGTCGAAGAAGTCGGTCGAAGGATGGAAGAGTTATTAGCAAAAAACTAATCGGTGGTCAACACGTTTCCGTCCTTCTGCGGATTATTTTCGCAAAGTACTTTTCTATAATTCGAGTATTTAATGAGAAAAAATTAAACTAATTTTTAGTCCATATAAAAAACTATTAATTCTGAATAAAATGCCGCCCATTTATGCAATTAAAAAAATTTAAATGTCTCTTATTAGATAAGGCATATTTTCGTCTGATAAGTTACTTCTTCTTCAATGATTTCGGGGATATTTTAGTTTTGACCAAAAAAATTTTATTTCTTACGAAATTTCGTAATATATTATGCAATTAAAAAAATTTAAGTGTCTCCTATTACATAAGGCACATTTTGGACTGATAAGGTACTTCTTCTTCAATGATTTCGTGGATATTTTAGTTTTGATCAAAAATAATTTATTTCTTACGACTTTTCGTAAGATATGTTAATGCCATCTGAAAGAAGAACAGATAAGCTTTCCATCGAGCTCTTAGTCGAAGAAGTCGGTCGAAGGATGCAAGAGTTATTAGCAAAAAAGTAATCGGTGGTCAACACGATTCCGTCCTACTGCCGATTCTTTTCGCAAAGTACTTTTCTATAATTCGAGTATTTAATGGGAAAAAATTAAGCTAATTTTTAGTCCATGTAAAAAACTCTTAATTCTGAATAAATTGCCGTCCATTTCTGCAATTAAAAAAATTTAGATGTCTCTTATTAGATAAGGCATATTTTCGCCTGATAAGGTACTCCTTTTTCAATGATTTCGAGGATATTTTAGATTTGATCAAAAAAATTTTATTTCTTACGACTTTTCGTAAAATATGTTAATGCTATCTGAAAAAGGAACAGATAAGCTTTCCATCGAGCTCTAAGTCGAAGAAGTCGGTCGAAGGATGCAAGAGTTATTAGCAAATAACTTATCGGTGGTCAACACGTTTCCGTCCTACTGCCGATTCTTTTCGCAAAGTACTTTTCTATAATTCTAGTATTTAATGGGAAAAAATTAAACAAAATTTTTGTCCATGTAAAAAACTATTAATTCTGAATAAAATTCCGCCCATTTATGCAATTAAAAAAATTTAAATGTCTCTTATTAGTTAAGGCATATTTTCGTCTGATAGGTACTTCTTCTTCAATGATTTCGAGGATATTTTAGTTTTGATCAAAAAAATTTTATTTCTTACAACTTTTCGTAAAATATGTTAATGCCATCTCAAAGAGGAACAGATAAGCTTTTCATCGAGCTCTTAGTCGAAGAAGTCGGTCGAAGGATGCAAGAGTTATTAGCAAAAAACTAATCGGTGGTCAACACGTTTCCGTCCTACTGCCGATTCTTTTCACAAAGTACTTTTCTATAATTCTAGTATTTAATGGGAAAAAATTAAACGAATTTTTTGTCCATGTAAAAAACTATTTATTTTGAATACAATACCGCCCATTTATGCAATTAAAAAAATTTAAATGTCTCTTATTAGATAAGGCACATTTTCGTCTGATAAGGTACTTCTTCTTCAATGATTTCGAGGATATTTTAGTTTTGATCAAAAAAATTTTATTTCTTACGACTTTTCGTAAAATATGTTAATGCTATCTGAAAAAGGAACAGATAAGCTTTCTATCGAGCTCTAAGTCGAAGAAGTCGGTCGAAGGATGCAAGAGTTATTAGCATAAAACTAATCGGTGGTCAACACGTTTCCGTCCTACTGCCGATTCTTTTCGCAAAGTACTTTTCTATAATTCTAGTATTTAATGGGAAAAAATTAAACAAAATTTTTGTACATGTAAAAACTATTAATTCTGAATAAAATGCCGCCCATTTATGCAATTAAAAAAATTTAAATGTCTCTTATAAGATAAGGCATATTTTCGTCTGATAAGGTACTTCTTCTTCAATAATTTCGACGACATTATAGTTTTGATCAAAAAAATTTTATTTCTTACGACTTTTCGTAAAATATGTTAATGCTATCTGAAAAAGGAACAGATAAGCTTTCCATCGAGCTCTAAGTCGAAGAAGTCGGTCGAAGGATGCAAGAGTTATTAGCAAATAACTTATCGGTGGTCAACACGTTTCCGTCCTACTGCCGATTCTTTTCGCAAAGTACTTTTCTATAATTCTAGTATTTAATGGGAAAAAATTAAACAAAATTTTTGTCCATGTAAAAAACTATTAATTCTGAATAAAATTCCGCCCATTTATGCAATTAAAAAAATTTAAATGTCTCTTATTAGTTAAGGCATATTTTCGTCTGATAGGTACTTCTTCTTCAATGATTTCGAGGATATTTTAGTTTTGATCAAAAAAATTTTATTTCTTACAACTTTTCGTAAAATATGTTAATGCCATCTCAAAGAGGAACAGATAAGCTTTTCATCGAGCTCTTAGTCGAAGAAGTCGGTCGAAGGATGCAAGAGTTATTAGCAAAAAACTAATCGGTGGTCAACACGTTTCCGTCCTACTGCCGATTCTTTTCACAAAGTACTTTTCTATAATTCTAGTATTTAATGGGAAAAAATTAAACGAATTTTTTGTCCATGTAAAAAACTATTTATTTTGAATACAATACCGCCCATTTATGCAATTAAAAAAATTTAAATGTCTCTTATTAGATAAGACATATTTTCGTCTGATAAGGTACTCCTTTTTCAATGATTTCGAGGATATTTTAGATTTGATCAAAAAAATTTTATTTCTTACGACTTTTCGTAAAATATGTTAATGCTATCTGAAAAAGGAACAGATAAGCTTTCCATCGAGCTCTTAATCGAAGAAGTCGGTCGAAGGATGGAAGAGTTATTAGCAAATAACTAATCGGTGGTCAACACGTTTCCGTCCTACTGCCGATTCTTTTCGCAAAGTGCTTTTCTATACTTCTAGTATTTAATGGGAAAAAATTAAACGAATTTTTTGTCCATATAAAGCACTATTAATTCTGAATAAAATGCCGCCAATTTATGCAATTAAAAAAATTTAAATGTTTCTTATTAGATAAAGCACATTTTCGTCTGATGAGGTACTTCTTCTTCAATGATTTCGAGGATATTTTAGTTTTGATCAAAAAAATTTTATTTCTTACGACTTTTCGTAAAATATGTTACTGCCATCTGAAAGAGGAACAGACAAACTTTCATCGAGCTCTTAGTCGAAGAATTCGGTCGAAGGATGCAAGAGTTATTAGCAAAAAACTTATCGGTGGTCAACACGTTTCCGTCCTACTGCCGATTCTTTTCGCAAAGTACTTTTCTATACTTCTAGTATTTAATGGGAAAAAATTAAACGAATTTTTTGTCTATATAAAGCACTATTAATTCTGAATAAAATGCCGCCCATTTATGCAATTAAAAAAATTTAAATGTCTCTTATTAGTTAAGGCATATTTTCGTCTGATAGGTACTTCTTCTTCAATGACTTCGAGGATATTTTAGATTTCATCAAAAAAATTTTATTTCTTACGACTTTTCGTAAAATATGTTAATGCCATCTGAAAGAAGAACAGACAAGCTTTCCATCGAGTTCTTAGTAGAAGAATTCGGTCAAAGGATGCAAGAGTTATTAGCAAAAAACTTATCGGTGGTCAACACGTTTCCGTCCTTCTGCCGATTCTTTTCGCAAAGTGCTTTTCTATACTTCTAGTATTTAATGGGAAAAAATTAAACGAATTTTTTGTCTATATAAAGCACTATTAATTCTGAATAAAATGCCGCCAATTTATGCAATTAAAAAAATTTAAATGTGTCTTATTAGATAAAGCACATTTTCGTCTGATAAGGTACTTCTTCTTCAATGACTTCGAGGATATTTTAGATTTCATCAAAAAAATTTTATTTCTTACGACTTTTCGTAAAATATGTTAATGCCATCTGAAAGAGGAACATACAAGCTTTCCATCGAGTTCTTAGTAGAAGAATTCGGTCAAAGGATGCAAGAGTTATTAGCAAAAAACTTATCGGTGGTCAACACGTTTCCGTCCTTCTGCCGATTCTTTTCGCAAAGTACTTTTCTATACTTCTAGTATTTAATGGGAAAAAATTAAACGAATTTTTTGTCCATGTAAAAATATATTAATTCTGAATAAAATGCCGCCCATTTATACAATTAAAAAAATTTAAATGTCTCTTATCAGATAAGGCATATTTTCGTCTGATAAGGTACTTCTTCTTCAATAATTTCGACGACCTTTTAGTTTTGATCAAAAAATTTTATTTCTTACGACTTTACGTAACATATTTTAATGCCATCTGAAAGAGGAACAGATAAGCTTTCCATCGAGCTCTTGGTCTAAGAAGTCGGTCGAAGGATGCAAGAGTTATTAGCAAATAACTAATCCGTGGTCAACACATTTCCGTCCTACTGCCGATTCTTTTCGCAAAGTACTTTTCTATACTTCTAGTATATAATGGGAAAAAATTAAACGAATTTTTTGTCCATGTAAAAAAATATTAATTCTGAATAAAATGCCGCCCATTGATCCAATAAGAAAATTAAATGTCTCTTATTAGATAAGGCATATTTTCGTCTGATAAGGTACTTCTTCTTCAATGATTTCGTGGATATGTTAGTTTTGATCAAAAAAATTTTATTACTTACGACTTTTCGTAAAATATGTTAATGCCATCTGAAAGAGGAACAATTAAGCTTTCCATCGAGCTCTAAGTCGAAGAAGTCGGTCGAAGGATGGAAGAGTTATTAGCAAATAACTAATCGGTGGTCAACATATTTCCGTCCTACTGCCGATTCTTTTCGCAAAGTACTTTTCTATACTTCTAGTATTTAATGGAAAAAAATTTAACGAATTTTTTGTCCATGTAAAAATATATTAATTCTGAATAAAATGCCGCCCATTTATACAATTAAAAAAATTTAAATGTCTCTTATCAGATAAGGCATATTTTCGTCTGATAAGGTACTTCTTCTTCAATAATTTCGACGACCTTTTAGTTTTGATCAAAAAAATTTTATTTCTTACGACTTTTCGTAAAATATGTTAATGCCATCTGAAAGAGGAACAGATAAGCTTTCCATCGAGCATTTAGTCGAAGAATTCGGTTGAAGGATGCAAGAGTTATTAGCAAAAAACTAATCGGTGGTCAACACGTTTCCGTCCTACTGCCGATTATTTTCGCAAAGTACTTTTCTATACTTCTAGTATATAATGGGAAAAAATGAAACGAATTTTTTGTCCCTGTAAAAAAATATTAATTCTGAATAAAATGACACCCATTGATCCAATAAGAAAATTAAATGTCTCTTATTAGATAAGGCATATTTTCGTCTGATAAGGTACTTCTTCTTCAATGATTTCGTGGATATGTTAGTTTGGATCAAAAAAATTTTATTTCTTACGACTTTTCGTAAAATATGTTAATGCCATCTGAAAGAAGAACAGATAAGCTTTCCATCGAGCTCTTAGTCGAAGAAGTCGGTCGAAGGATGGAAGACTTATCAGCAAATAACTAATCGGTGGTCAACACGTTTCCGTCCTACTGCCGATTCTTTTCGCAAAGTACTTTTCTATACTTCTAGTATTTAATAGGAAAAAATTAAACGAATTTTTTGTCCGTATAAAGAACTATTAATTGTGAATAAAATGCCGCCAATTTATGCAATTAAAAAAATTTAAATGTTTCTTATTAGATAAGGCATATTTTCGTCTGATAATGTACTTCTTCTTCAATGATTTCGTGGATATGTTAGTTTTGATCAAAAAAATTTTGTTTCTTACGACTTTTCGTAAAATATGTTAATGCCATCTGAAAGAAGAACAGATAAGCTTTCCATCGAGCTCTTAGTCGAAGAAGTCGGTCGAAGTATGCAAGATTTATTAGCAAATAACTAATCGGTGGTCAACACGTTTCCGTCCTACTGCCGATTCTTTTCGCAAAGTACTTTTCTATACTTCTAGTATTTAATGGGAAAAAATTAAACGAATTTTTTGTCCATGTAAAAAAATATTAATTCTGAATTAAATGCCGCCGATTTATGCAATTAAAAAAATTTAAATGTCTCTTATTAGATAAGGCATATTTTCGTCTGATAAGGTACTTCTTCTTCAATAATTTCGACGACATTTTAGTTTTGATCAAAAAAAATTTAATTTCTTACGACTTTTCGTAAAATATGTTAATGCCATCTGAAAGAGGAGCAAAAAAGCTTTCCATCGAGGTCTTAGTCGAAGAAGTCGGTCGAAGGATGGAAGAGTTATTAGCAAATAACTAATCGGTGGTCAACACGTTTCCGTCCTGCTGCCGATGCTTTTCGCAAAGTACTTTTCTATACTTCTAGTATATAATGGGAAAAAATTAAACGAATTTTTTGTCCATGTAAAAAAATATTAATTCTGAATTAAATGCCGCCGATTTATGCAATTAAAAAAATTTAAATGTCTCTTATTAGATAAGGCATATTTTCGTCTGATAAGGTACTTCTTCTTTAATAATTTCGACGACATTTTAGTTTTGATCAAAAAAATTTTATTTCTTACGACTTTTCGTAAAATATGTTAATGCCATCTGAAAGAGGAGCAGAAAAGCTTTCCATCGAGGTCTTAGTCGAAGAAGTCGGTCGAAGGATGGAAGAGTTATTAGCAAATAACTAATCGGTGGTCAACACGTTTCCGTCCTACTGCCGATTCTTTTCGCAAAGTACTTTTCTATACTTCTAGTATATAATGGGAAAAAATTAAACGAATTTTTTGTCCATGTAAAAAAATATTAATTCTGAATAAAATGCCGCCCATTGATTCAATAAGAAAATTAAATGTCTCTTATTAGATAAGGCATATTTTCGTCTGATAAGGTACTGCTTCTTCAATGATTTCTTGGATATGTTAGTTTTGATCAAAAAAATTTTATTTCTTACGACTTTTCGTAAAATATGTTAATGCCATCTGAAAGAAGAACAGATAAGCTTTCCATCGAGCTCTTCTTTTCGAAGAAGTCGGTCGAAGTATGAAAGAGTTATTAGCAAATACCTAATCGGTGGTCAACACGTTTCCGTCGTACTGCCGATTATTTTCGCAAAGTACTTTTCTATACTTCCAGTATTTAATGGGAAAAAATTAAACGAATTTTTTGTCCATATAAAGAACTATTAATTCTGAATAAAATGCCGCCAATTTATGCAATTAAAAAAATTTAAATGTCTCTTATTAGATAAGGCATATTTTCGTCAGATAAGGTACTTCTTCTTCAATAATTTCGACGACCTTTTAGTTTTGATCAAAAAAATTTTATTTCATACGACTTTTCGTAAAATATGTTAATGCGATCTGAAAGAGGAACAGATAAGCTTTCCATCGAGCATTTAGTCGAAGAAGTCGGTTGAAGGATGCAAGAGTTATTAGCAAAAAACTAATCGGTGGTCAACACGTTTCCGTCCTACTGCCGATTCTTTTCGCAAAGTACTTTTCTATACTTCTAGTATATAATGGGAAAAAATTAAACGAATTTTTTGTCCATGTAAAAAAATATTAATTCTGAATAAAATGCCGCCCATTGATCCAATAAGAAAATTAAATGTCTCTTATTAGATAAGGCATATTTTCGTCTGATAAGGTACTTCTTCTTCAATGATTTCGTGGATATGTTAGTTTTGATCAAAAAAATTTTATTTCTTACGACTTTTCGTAAAATATGTTAATGCCATCTGAAAGAGGAACAGATAAGCTTTCCATCGAGCATTTAGTCGAAGAAGTCGGTCGAAGGATGGAAGAGTTATTAGCAAAAAACTAATCGGTGGTCAACACGTTTCCGTCCTACTGCCGATTATTTTCGCAAAGTACTTTTCTATACTTCTAGTATATAATGGGAAAAAATTAAACGAATTTTTTGTCCATGTAAAAAAATATTAATTCTGAATAAAATGACGCCCATTGATCCAATAAGAAAATTAAATGTCTCTTATTAGATAAGGCATATTTTCGTCTGATAAGGTACTGCTTCTTCAATGATTTCGTGGATATGTTAGTTTTGATCAAAAAAATTTTGTTTCTTACGACTTTTCGTAAAATATGTTAATGCCATCTGAAAGAAGAACAGATAAGCTTTCCATCGAGCTCTTAGTCGAAGAAGTCGGTCGAAGTATGCAAGAGTTATTAGCAAATAACTAATCGGTGGTCAACACGTTTCCGTCCTACTGCCGATTCTTTTCGCAAAGTACTTTTCTATACTTCTAGTATTTAATGGGAAAAAATTAAACGAATTTTTTGTCCATGTAAAAAAATATTAATTCTGAATTAAATGCCGCCGATTTATGCAATTAAAAAAATTTAAATGTCTCTTATTAGATAAGGCATATTTTCGTCTGATAAGGTACTTCTTCTTCAATAATTTCGACGACATTTTAGTTTTGATCAAAAAAAATTTAATTTCTTACGACTTTTCGTAAAATATGTTAATGCCATCTGAAAGAGGAGCAAAAAAGCTTTCCATCGAGGTCCTAGTCGAAGAAGTCGGTCGAAGGATGGAAGAGTTATTAGCAAATAACTAATCGGTGGTCAACACGTTTCCGTCCTGCTGCCGATGCTTTTCGCAAAGTACTTTTCTATACTTCTAGTATATAATGGGAAAAAATTAAACGAATTTTTTGTCCATTTAAAAAAATATTAATTCTGAATAAAATGCCGCCCATTGATTCAATAAGAAAATTAAATCTCTTATTAGATAAGGCATATTTTCGTCTTATAAGGTACTGCTTCTTCAATGATTTCGTGGATATGTTAGTTTTGATCAAAAAAATTTTGTTTCTTACGACTTTTCGTAAAATATGTTAATGCCATCTGAAAGAAGAACAGATAAGCTTTCCATCGAGCTCTTAGTCGAAGAAGTCGGTCGAAGTATGCAAGAGTTATTAGCAAATAACTAATCGGTGGTCAACACGTTTCCGTCCTACTGCCGATTCTTTTCGCAAAGTACTTTTCTATACTTCTAGTATTTAATGGGAAAAAATTAAACGAATTTTTTGTCCATGTAAAAAAATATTAATTCTGAATTAAATGCCGCCGATTTATGCAATTAAAAAAATTTAAATGTCTCTTATTAGATAAGGCATATTTTCGTCTGATAAGGTACTTCTTCTTCAATAATTTCGACGACATTTTAGTTTTGATCAAAAAAAATTTAATTTCTTACGACTTTTCGTAAAATATGTTAATGCCATCTGAAAGAGGAGCAAAAAAGCTTTCCATCGAGGTCCTAGTCGAAGAAGTCGGTCGAAGGATGGAAGAGTTATTAGCAAATAACTAATCGGTGGTCAACACGTTTCCGTCCTGCTGCCGATGCTTTTCGCAAAGTACTTTTCTATACTTCTAGTATATAATGGGAAAAAATTAAACGAATTTTTTGTCCATGTAAAAAAATATTAATTCTGAATAAAATGCCGCCCATTGATTCAATAAGAAAATTAAATGTCTCTTATTAGATAAGGCATATTTTCGTCTGATAAGGTACTGCTTCTTCAATGATTTCGTGGATATGTTAGTTTTGATCAAAAAAATTTTATTTCTTACGACTTTTCGTAAAATATGTTAATGCCATCTGAAAGAAGAACAGATAAGCTTTCCATCGAGCTCTTAGTCGAAGAAGTCGGTCGAAGTATGCAAGAGTTATTAGCAAATACCTAATCGGTGGTCAACACGTTTCCGTCCTACTGCCGATTTTTTTCGCAAAGTACCTTTCTATACTTCCAGTATTTAATGGGAAAAAATTAAACGAATTTTTTGTCCATATAAAGAACTATTAATTCTGAATAAAATGCCGCCAATTTATGCAATTAAAAAAATTTAAATGTCTCTTATTAGATAAGGCATATTTTCGTCAGATAAGGTACTTCTTCTTCAATAATTTCGACGACCTTTTAGTTTTGATCAAAAAAATTTTATTTCATACGACTTTTCGTAAAATATGTTAATGCGATCTGAAAGAGGAACAGATAAGCTTTCCATCGAGCATTTAGTCGAAGAAGTCGGTCGAAGGATGGAAGAGTTATTAGCAAAAAACTAATCGGTGGTCAACACGTTTCCGTCCTACTGCCGATTATTTTCGCAAAGTACTTTTCTATACTTCTAGTATATAATGGGAAAAAATTAAACGAATTTTTTGTCCATGTAAAAAAATATTAATTCTGAATAAAATGACGCCCATTGATCCAATAAGAAAATTAAATGTCTCTTATTAGATAAGGCATATTTTCGTCTGATAAGGTACTGCTTCTTCAATGATTTCGTGGATATGTTAGTTTTGATCAAAAAAATTTTGTTTCTTACGACTTTTCGTAAAATATGTTAATGCCATCTGAAAGAAGAACAGATAAGCTTTCCATCGAGCTCTTAGTCGAAGAAGTCGGTCGAAGTATGCAAGAGTTATTAGCAAATAACTAATCGGTGGTCAACACGTTTCCGTCCTACTGCCGATTCTTTTCGCAAAGTACTTTTCTATACTTCTAGTATTTAATGGGAAAAAATTAAACGAATTTTTTGTCCATGTAAAAAAATATTAATTCTGAATAAAATGCCGCCGATTTATGCAATTAAAAAAATTTAAATGTCTCTTATTAGATAAGGCATATTTTCGTCTGATAAGGTACTTCTTCTTCAATAATTTCGACGACATTTTAGTTTTGATCAAAAAAATTTTATTTCTTACGACTTTTCGTAAAATATGTTAATGCCATCTGAAAGAGGAGCAGAAAAGCTTTCCATCGAGGTCTTAGTCGAAGAAGTCGGTCGAAGGATGGAAGAGTTATTAGCAAATAACTAATCGGTGGTCAACACGTTTCCGTCCTGCTGCCGATGCTTTTCGCAAAGTACTTTTCTATACTTCTAGTATATAATGGGAAAAAATTAAACGAATTTTTTGTCCATGTAAAAAAATATTAATTCTGAATAAAATGCCGCCGATTTATGCAATTAAAAAAATTTAAATGTCTCTTATTAGATAAGGCATATTTTCGTCTGATAAGGTACTTCTTCTTTAATAATTTCGACGACATTTTAGTTTTGATCAAAAAAATTTTATTTCTTACGACTTTTCGTAAAATATGTTAATGCCATCTGAAAGAGGAGCAGAAAAGCTTTCCATCGAGGTCTTAGTCGAAGAAGTCGGTCGAAGGATGGAAGAGTTATTAGCAAATAACTAATCGGTGGTCAACACGTTTCCGTCCTACTGCCGATTCTTTTCGCAAAGTACTTTTCTATACTTGTAGTATATAATGGGAAAAAATTAAACGAATTTTTTGTCCATGTAAAAAAATATTAATTCTGAATAAAATGCCGCCCATTGATTCAATAAGAAAATTAAATGTCTCTTATTAGATAAGGCATATTTTCGTCTGATAAGGTACTGCTTCTTCAATGATTTCGTGGATATGTTAGTTTTGATCAAAAAAATTTTATTTCTTACGACTTTTCGTAAAATATGTTAATGCCATCTGAAAGAAGAACAGATAAGCTTTCCATCGAGCTCTTAGTCGAAGAAGTCGGTCGAAGTATGCAAGAGTTATTAGCAAATAACTAATCGGAGGTCAACACGTTTCCGTCCTACTGCCGATTATTTTCGCAAAGTACCTTTCTATACTTCCAGTATTTAATGGGAAAAAATTAAACGAATTTTTTGTCCATATAAAGAACTTTTAATTCTGAATAAAATGCCGCCAATTTATGCAATTAAAAAAATTTAAATGTCTCTTATTAGATAAGGCATATTTTCGTCAGATAAGGTACTTCTTCTTCAATAATTTCGACGACCTTTTAGTTTTGATCAAAAAAATTTTATTTCATACGACTTTTCGTAAAATATGTTAATGCCATCTGAAAGAGGAACAGATAAGCTTTATGTTAGTTTTGATCAAAAAAATTTTGTTTCTTACGACTTTTCGTAAAATATGTTAATGCCATCTGAAAGAAGAACAGATAAGCTTTCCATCGAGCTCTTAGTCGAAGAAGTCGGTCGAAGTATGCAAGAGTTATTAGCAAATAACTAATCGGAGGTCAACACGTTTCCGTCCTACTGCCGATTCTTTTCGCAAAGTACTTTTCTATACTTCTAGTATTTAATGGGAAAAAATTAAACGAATTTTTTGTCCATGTAAAAAAATATTAATTCTGAATAAAATGCCGCCGATTTATGCAATTAAAAAAATTTAAATGTCTCTTATTAGATAAGGCATATTTTCGTCTGATAAGGTACTTCTTCTTCAATAATTTCGACGACATTTTAGTTTTGATCAAAAAAATTTTATTTCTTACGACTTTTCGTAAAATATGTTAATGCCATCTGAAAGAGGAGCAGAAAAGCTTTCCATCGAGGTCTTAGTCGAAGAAGTCGGTCGAAGGATGGAAGAGTTATTAGCAAATAACTAATCGGTGGTCAACACGTTTCCGTCCTGCTGCCGATGCTTTTCGCAAAGTACTTTTCTATACTTCTAGTATATAATGGGAAAAAATTAAACGAATTTTTTGTCCATGTAAAAAAATATTAATTCTGAATAAAATGCCGCCGATTTATGCAATTAAAAAAATTTAAATGTCTCTTATTAGATAAGGCATATTTTCGTCTGATAAGGTACTTCTTCTTTAATAATTTCGACGACATTTTAGTTTTGATCAAAAAAATTTTATTTCTTACGACTTTTCGTAAAATATGTTAATGCCATCTGAAAGAGGAGCAGAAAAGCTTTCCATCGAGGTCTTAGTCGAAGAAGTCGGTCGAAGGATGGAAGAGTTATTAGCAAATAACTAATCGGTGGTCAACACGTTTCCGTCCTACTGCCGATTCTTTTCGCAAAGTACTTTTCTATACTTCTAGTATATAATGGGAAAAAATTAAACGAATTTTTTGTCCTTGTAAAAAAATATTAATTCTGAATAAAATGCCGCCCATTGATTCAATAAGAAAATTAAATGTCTCTTATTAGATAAGGCATATTTTCGTCTGATAAGGTACTGCTTCTTCAATGATTTCGTGGATATGTTAGTTTTGATCAAAAAAATTTTATTTCTTACGACTTTTCGTAAAATATGTTAATGCCATCTGAAAGAGGAGCAGAAAAGCTTTCCATCGAAGTCTTAGTCGAAGAAGTCGGTCGAAGGATGGAAGAGTTATTAGCAAATAACTAATCGGTGGTCAACACGTTTCCGTCCTACTGCCGATGCTTTTCGCAAAGTACTTTTCTATACTTCTAGTATATAATGGGAAAAAATTAAACGAATTTTTTGTCCATGTAAAAAAATATTAATTCTGAATAAAATGCCGCCGATTTATGCAATTAAAAAAATTTAAATGTCTCTTATTAGATAAGGCATATTTTCGTCAGATAAGGTACTTCTTCTTCAATAATTTCGACGACCTTTTAGTTTTGATCAAAAAAATTTTATTTCATACGACTTTTCGTAAAATATGTTAATGCGATCTGAAAGAGGAACAGATAAGCTTTCCATCGAGCATTTAGTCGAAGAAGTCGGTTGAAGGATGCAAGAGTTATTAGCAAAAAACTAATCGGTGGTCAACACGTTTCCGTCCTACTGCCGATTCTTTTCGCAAAGTACTTTTCTATACTTCTAGTATATAATGGGAAAAAATTAAACGAATTTTTTGTCCATGTAAAAAAATATTAATTCTGAATAAAATGCCGCCCATTGATCCAATAAGAAAATAAAATGTCTCTTATTAGATAAGGCATTTTTTCGTCTGATAAGGTACTTCTTCTTCAATGATTTCGTGGATATGTTAGTTTTGATAAAAAAAATTTTATTTCTTACGACTTTTCGTAAAATATGTTAATGCCATCTGAAAGAGGAACAGATAAGCTTTCCATCGAGCATTTAGTCGAAGAAGTCAGTCGAAGGATGGAAGAGTTATTAGCAAAAAACTAATCGGTGGTCAACACGTTTCCGTCCTACTGCCGATTATTTTCGCAAAGTACTTTTCTATACTTCTAGTATATAATGGGAAAAAATTAAACGAATTTTTTGTCCATGTAAAAAAATATTAATTCTGAATAAAATGACGCCCATTGATCCAATAAGAAAATTAAATGTCTCTTATTAGATAAGGCATATTTTCGTCTGATAAGGTACTGCTTCTTCAATGATTTCGTGGATATGTTAGTTTTGATCAAAAAAATTTTGTTTCTTACGACTTTTCGTAAAATATGTTAATGCCATCTGAAAGAAGAACAGACAAGCTTTCCATCGAGCTCTTAGTCGAAGAAGTCGGTCGAAGTATGCAAGAGTTATTAGCAAATAACTAATCGGTGGTCAACACGTTTCCGTCCTACTGCCGATTCTTTTCGCAAAGTACTTTTCTATACTTCTAGTATTTAATGGGAAAAAATTAAACGAATTTTTTGTCCATGTAAAAAAATATTAATTCTGAATAAAATGCCGCCGATTTATGCAATTAAAAAAATTTAAATGTCTCTTATTAGATAAGGCATATTTTCGTCTGATAAGGTACTTCTTCTTCAATAATTTCAACGACATTTTAGTTTTGATCAAAAAAATTTTATTTCTTACGACTTTTCGTAAAATATGTTAATGCCATCTGAAAGAGGAGCAGAAAAGCTTTCCATCGAGGTCTTAGTCGAAGAAGTCGGTCGAAGGATGGAAGAGTTATTAGCAAATAACTAATCGGTGGTCAACACGTTTCCGTCCTGCTGCCGATGCTTTTCGCAAAGTACTTTTCTATACTTCTAGTATATAATGGGAAAAAATTAAACGAATTTTTTGTCCATGTAAAAAAATATTAATTCTGAATAAAATGCCGCCGATTTATGCAATTAAAAAAATTTAAATGTCTCTTATTAGATAAGGCATATTTTCGTCTGATAAGGTACTTCTTCTTTAATAATTTCGACGACATTTTAGTTTTGATCAAAAAAATTTTATTTCTTACGACTTTTCGTAAAATATGTTAATGCCATCTAAAAGAGGAGCAGAAAAGCTTTCCATCGAGGTCTTAGTCGAAGAAGTCGGTCGAAGGATGGAAGAGTTATTAGCAAATAACTAATCGGTGGTCAACACGTTTCCGTCCTACTGCCGATTCTTTTCGCAAAGTACTTTTCTATACTTCTAGTATATAATGGGAAAAAATTAAACGAATTTTTTGTCCATGTAAAAAAATATTAATTCTGAATAAAATGCCGCCCATTGATTCAATAAGAAAATTAAATGTCTCTTATTAGATAAGGCATATTTTCGTCTGATAAGGTACTGCTTCTTCAATGATTTCGTGGATATGTTAGTTTTGATCAAAAAAATTTTATTTCTTACGACTTTTCGTAAAATATGTTAATGCCATCTGAAAGAAGAACAGATAAGCTTTCCATCGAGCTCTTAGTCGAAGAAGTCGGTCGAAGTATGCAAGAGTTATTAGCAAATACCTAATCGGTGGTCAACACGTTTCCGTCCTACTGCCGATTATTTTCGCAAAGTACCTTTCTATACTTCCAGTATTTAATGGGAAAAAATTAAACGAATTTTTTGTCCATATAAAGAACTATTAATTCTGAATAAAATGGCGCCAATTTATGCAATTAAAAAAATTTAAATGTCTCTTATTACATAAGGCATATTTTCGTCAGATAAGGTACTTCTTCTTCAATAATTTCGACGACCTTTTAGTTTTGATCAAAAAAATTTTATTTCATACGACTTTTCGTAAAATATGTTAATGCCATCTGAAAGAGGAACAGATAAGCTTTCCATCGAGCATTTAGTCGAAGAAGTCGGTTGAAGGATGCAAGAGTTATTAGCAAAAAACTAATCGGTGGTCAACACGTTTCCGTCCTAGTGCCGATTCTTTTCGCAAAGTACTTTTCTATACTTCTAGTATATAATGGGAAAAAATTAAACGAATTTTTTGTCCATGTAAAAAAAAATTAATTCTGAATAAAATGCCGCCCATTGATCCAATAAGAAAATTAAATGTCTCTTATTAGATAAGGCATATTTTCGTCTGATAAGGTACTTCTTCTTCAATGATTTCGTGGATATGTTAGTTTTGATCAAAAAAATTTTATTTCTTACGACTTTTCGTAAAATATGTTAATGCCATCTGAAAGAGGAACAGATAAGCTTTCCATCGAGCATTTAGTCGAAGAAGTCGGTCGAAGGATGGAAGAGTTATTAGCAAAAAACTAATCGGTGGTCAACACGTTTCCGTCCTACTGCCGATTATTTTCGCAAAGTACTTTTCTATACTTCTAGTATATAATGGGAAAAAATTAAACGAATTTTTTGTCCATGTAAAAAAATATTAATTCTGAATAAAATGACGCCCATTGATCCAATAAGAAAATTAAATGTCTCTTATTAGATAAAGCATATTTTCGTCTGATAAGGTACTGCTTCTTCAATGATTTCGTGGATATGTTAGTTTTGATCAAAAAAATTTTATTTCTTACGACTTTTCGTAAAATATGTTAATGCCATCTGAAAGAAGAACAGATAAGCTTTCCATCGAGCTCTTAGTCGAAGAAGTCGGTCGAAGTATGCAAGAGTTATTAGCAAATAACTAATCGGTGGTCAACACGTTTCCGTCCTACTGCCGATTCTTTTCGCAAAGTACTTTTCTATACTTCTAGTATTTAATGGGAAAAAATTAAACGAATTTTTTGTCCATGTAAAAAAATATTAATTCTGAATAAAATGCCGCCGATTTATGCAATTAAAAAAATTTAAATGTCTCTTATTAGATAAGGCATATTTTCGTCTGATAAGGTACTTCTTCTTCAATAATTTCGACGACATTTTAGTTTTGATCAAAAAAATTTTATTTCTTACGACTTTTCGTAAAATATGTTAATGCCATCTGAAAGAGGAGCAGAAAAGCTTTCAATCGAGGTCTTAGTCGAAGAAGTCGGTCGAAGGATGGAAGAGTTACTAGCAAATAACTAATCGGTGGTCAACACGTTTCCGTCCTACTGCCGATTCTTTTCGCAAAGTACTTTTCTATACTTCTAGTATATAATGGGAAAAAATTAAACGAATTTTTTGTCCATGTAAAAAAATATTAATTCTGAATAAAATGCCGCCCATTGATTCAATAAGAAAATTAAATGTCTCTTATTAGATAAGGCATATTTTCGTCTGATAAGGCACTTCTTCTTCAATAATTTCGACGACATTTTAGTTTTGATCAAAAAAATTTTATTTCTTACGACTTTTCGTAAAATATGTTAATGCCATCTGAAAGAGGGACAGATAAGCTTTCCATCTAGTTCTTAGTCAAAGAAGTCGGTCGAAGGATGCAAGAGTTATTAGCAAATAACTAATCGGTGGTCAACACGTTTCCGTCCTACTGCCGATTCTTTTCGCAAAGTACCTTTCTATACTTCCAGTATTTAATGGGAAAAAATTAAACGAATTTTTTGTCCATGTAAAAAAATATTAATTCTGAATAAAATGCCGCCGATTTATGCAATTAAAAAAATTTAAATGTCTCTTATTAGATAAGGCATATTTTCGTCTGATAAGGTACTTCTTCTTTAATAATTTCGACGACATTTTAGTTTTGATCAAAAAAATTTTATTTCTTACGACTTTTCGTAAAATATGTTAATGCCATCTAAAAGAGGAGCAGAAAAGCTTTCCATCGAGGTCTTAGTCGAAGAAGTCGGTCGAAGGATGGAAGAGTTATTAGCAAATAACTAATCGGTGGTCAACACGTTTCCGTCCTACTGCCGATTCTTTTCGCAAAGTACTTTTCTATACTTCTAGTATATAATGGGAAAAAATTAAACGAATTTTTTGTCCATGTAAAAAAATATTAATTCTGAATAAAATGCCGCCCATTGATTCAATAAGAAAATTAAATGTCTCTTATTAGATAAGGCATATTTTCGTCTGATAAGGTACTGCTTCTTCAATGATTTCGTGGATATGTTAGTTTTGATCAAAAAAATTTTATTTCTTACGACTTTTCGTAAAATATGTTAATGCCATCTGAAAGAAGAACAGATAAGCTTTCCATCGAGCTCTTAGTCGAAGAAGTCGGTCGAAGTATGCAAGAGTTATTAGCAAATACCTAATCGGTGGTCAACACGTTTCCGTCCTACTGCCGATTATTTTCGCAAAGTA
The DNA here is from genome assembly GCA_034638295.1 of Phortica okadai. Classification (NCBI taxonomy): domain Eukaryota; kingdom Metazoa; phylum Arthropoda; class Insecta; order Diptera; family Drosophilidae; genus Phortica; species Phortica okadai. The sequence continues at coordinate 22,819,008 of CM067850.1, read as the reverse complement.
CCTTTCTATACTTCCAGTATTTAATGGGAAAAAATTAAACGAATTTTTTGTCCATATAAAGAACTATTAATTCTGAATAAAATGCCGCCAATTTATGCAATTAAAAAAATTTAAATGTCTCTTATTACATAAGGCATATTTTCGTCAGATAAGGTACTTCTTCTTCAATAATTTCGACGACCTTTTAGTTTTGATCAAAAAAATTTTATTTCATACGACTTTTCGTAAAATATGTTAATGCCATCTGAAAGAGGAACAGATAAGCTTTCCATCGAGCATTTAGTCGAAGAAGTCGGTTGAAGGATGCAAGAGTTATTAGCAAAAAACTAATCGGTGGTCAACACGTTTCCGTCCTAGTGCCGATTCTTTTCGCAAAGTACTTTTCTATACTTCTAGTATATAATGGGAAAAAATTAAACGAATTTTTTGTCCATGTAAAAAAAAATTAATTCTGAATAAAATGCCGCCCATTGATCCAATAAGAAAATTAAATGTCTCTTATTAGATAAGGCATATTTTCGTCTGATAAGGTACTTCTTCTTCAATGATTTCGTGGATATGTTAGTTTTGATCAAAAAAATTTTATTTCTTACGACTTTTCGTAAAATATGTTAATGCCATCTGAAAGAGGAACAGATAAGCTTTCCATCGAGCATTTAGTCGAAGAAGTCGGTCGAAGGATGGAAGAGTTATTAGCAAAAAACTAATCGGTGGTCAACACGTTTCCGTCCTACTGCCGATTATTTTCGCAAAGTACTTTTCTATACTTCTAGTATATAATGGGAAAAAATTAAACGAATTTTTTGTCCATGTAAAAAAATATTAATTCTGAATAAAATGACGCCCATTGATCCAATAAGAAAATTAAATGTCTCTTATTAGATAAAGCATATTTTCGTCTGATAAGGTACTGCTTCTTCAATGATTTCGTGGATATGTTAGTTTTGATCAAAAAAATTTTATTTCTTACGACTTTTCGTAAAATATGTTAATGCCATCTGAAAGAAGAACAGATAAGCTTTCCATCGAGCTCTTAGTCGAAGAAGTCGGTCGAAGTATGCAAGAGTTATTAGCAAATAACTAATCGGTGGTCAACACGTTTCCGTCCTACTGCCGATTCTTTTCGCAAAGTACTTTTCTTTACTTCTAGTATTTAATGGGAAAAAATTAAACGAATTTTTTGTCCATGTAAAAAAATATTAATTCTGAATAAAATGCCGCCGATTTATGCAATTAAAAAAATTTAAATGTCTCTTATTAGATAAGGCATATTTTCGTCTGATAAGGTACTTCTTCTTCAATAATTTCGACGACATTTTAGTTTTGATCAAAAAAATTTTATTTCTTACGACTTTTCGTAAAATATGTTAATGCCATCTGAAAGAGGAGCAGAAAAGCTTTCAATCGAGGTCTTAGTCGAAGAAGTCGGTCGAAGGATGGAAGAGTTACTAGCAAATAACTAATCGGTGGTCAACACGTTTCCGTCCTACTGCCGATTCTTTTCGCAAAGTACTTTTCTATACTTCTAGTATATAATGGGAAAAAATTAAACGAATTTTTTGTCCATGTAAAAAAATATTAATTCTGAATAAAATGCCGCCCATTGATTCAATAAGAAAATTAAATGTCTCTTATTAGATAAGGCATATTTTCGTCTGATAAGGCACTTCTTCTTCAATAATTTCGACGACATTTTAGTTTTGATCAAAAAAATTTTATTTCTTACGACTTTTCGTAAAATATGTTAATGCCATCTGAAAGAGGGACAGATAAGCTTTCCATCTAGTTCTTAGTCAAAGAAGTCGGTCGAAGGATGCAAGAGTTATTAGCAAATAACTAATCGGTGGTCAACACGTTTCCGTCCTACTGCCGATTCTTTTCGCAAAGTACCTTTCTATACTTCCAGTATTTAATGGGAAAAAATTAAACGAATTTTTTGTCCATATAAAGAACTATTAATTCTGAATAAAATGCCGCCAATTTATGCAATTAAAAAAATTTAAACGTCTCTTATTAGATAAGGCATATTTTCGTCTGATAAGGTACTTCTTCTTCAATAATTTCGACGACCTTTTAGTTTTGATCAAAAAAATTTTATTTCATACGACTTTTCGTAAAATATGTTAATGCCATCTGAAAGAGGAACAGATAAGCTTTCCATCGAGCATTTAGTCGAAGAAGTCGGTTGAAGGATGCAAGAGTTATTAGCAAAAAACTAATCGGTGGTCAACACGTTTCCGTCCTACTGCCGATTCTTTTCGCAAAGTACTTTTCTATACTTCTAGTATATAATGGGAAAAAATTAAACGAATTTTTTGTCCATGTAAAAAAATATTAATTCTGAATAAAATGCCGCCCATTGATTCAATAAGAAAATTAAATGTCTCTTATTAGATAAGGCATATTTTCGTCTGATAAGGTACTGCTTCTTCAATGATTTCGTGGATATGTTAGTTTTGATCAAAAAAATTTTATTTCTTACGACTTTTCGTAAAATATGTTAATGCCATCTGAAAGAAGAACAGATAAGCTTTCCATCGAGCTCTTAGTCGAAGAAGTCGGTCGAAGTATGCAAGAGTTATTAGCAAATACCTAATCGGTGGTCAACACGTTTCCGTCCTACTGCCGATTATTTTCGCAAAGTACCTTTCTATACTTCCAGTATTTAATGGGAAAAAATTAAACGAATTTTTTGTCCATATAAAGAACTATTAATTCTGAATAAAATGCCGCCAATTTATGCAATTAAAAAAATTTAAATGTCTCTTATTACATAAGGCATATTTTCGTCAGATAAGGTACTTCTTCTTCAATAATTTCGACGACCTTTTAGTTTTGATCAAAAAAATTTTATTTCATACGACTTTTCGTAAAATATGTTAATGCCATCTGAAAGAGGAACAGATAAGCTTTCCATCGAGCATTTAGTCGAAGAAGTCGGTTGAAGGATGCAAGAGTTATTAGCAAAAAACTAATCGGTGGTCAACACGTTTCCGTCCTAGTGCCGATTCTTTTCGCAAAGTACTTTTCTATACTTCTAGTATATAATGGGAAAAAATTAAACGAATTTTTTGTCCATGTAAAAAAAAATTAATTCTGAATAAAATGCCGCCCATTGATCCAATAAGAAAATTAAATGTCTCTTATTAGATAAGGCATATTTTCGTCTGATAAGGTACTTCTTCTTCAATGATTTCGTGGATATGTTAGTTTTGATCAAAAAAATTTTATTTCTTACGACTTTTCGTAAAATATGTTAATGCCATCTGAAAGAAGAACAGATAAGCTTTCCATCGAGCTCTTAGTCGAAGAAGTCGGTCGAAGTATGCAAGAGTTATTAGCAAATAACTAATCGGTGGTCAACACGTTTCCGTCCTACTGCCGATTCTTTTCGCAAAGTACTTTTCTATACTTCTAGTATTTAATGGGAAAAAATTAAACGAATTTTTTGTCCATGTAAAAAAATATTAATTCTGAATAAAATGCCGCCGATTTATGCAATTAAAAAAATTTAAATGTCTCTTATTAGATAAGGCATATTTTCGTCTGATAAGGTACTTCTTCTTCAATAATTTCGACGACATTTTAGTTTTGATCAAAAAAATTTTATTTCTTACGACTTTTCGTAAAATATGTTAATGCCATCTGAAAGAGGAGCAGAAAAGCTTTCAATCGAGGTCTTAGTCGAAGAAGTCGGTCGAAGGATGGAAGAGTTACTAGCAAATAACTAATCGGTGGTCAACACGTTTCCGTCCTACTGCCGATTCTTTTCGCAAAGTACTTTTCTATACTTCTAGTATATAATGGGAAAAAATTAAACGAATTTTTTGTCCATGTAAAAAAATATTAATTCTGAATAAAATGCCGCCCATTGATTCAATAAGAAAATTAAATGTCTCTTATTAGATAAGGCATATTTTCGTCTGATAAGGCACTTCTTCTTCAATAATTTCGACGACATTTTAGTTTTGATCAAAAAAATTTTATTTCTTACGACTTTTCGTAAAATATGTTAATGCCATCTGAAAGAGGGACAGATAAGCTTTCCATCGAGTTCTTAGTCAAAGAAGTCGGTCGAAGGATGCAAGAGTTATTAGCAAATAACTAATCGGTGGTCAACACGTTTCCGTCCTACTGCCGATTCTTTTCGCAAAGTACCTTTCTATACTTCCAGTATTTAATGGGAAAAAATTAAACGAATTTTTTGTCCATATAAAGAACTATTAATTCTGAATAAAATGCCGCCAATTTATGCAATTAAAAAAATTTAAACGTCTCTTATTAGATAAGGCATATTTTCGTCTGATAAGGTACTTCTTCTTCAATAATTTCGACGACCTTTTAGTTTTGATCAAAAAAATTTTATTTCATACGACTTTTCGTAAAATATGTTAATGCCATCTGAAAGAGGAACAGATAAGCTTTCCATCGAGCATTTAGTCGAAGAAGTCGGTTGAAGGATGCAAGAGTTATTAGCAAAAAACTAATCGGTGGTCAACACGTTTCCGTCCTACTGCCGATTCTTTTCGCAAAGTACTTTTCTATACTTCTAGTATATAATGGGAAAAAATTAAACGAATTTTCTGTCCATGTAAAAAAATATTAATTCTGAATAAAATGCCGCCCGTTGATCCAATAAGAAAATTAAATGTCTCTTATTAGATAAGGCATATTTTCGTCTGATAAAGTACTTCTTCTTCAATAATTTCGACGACATTTTAGTTTTGATCAAAAAAATTTTATTTCTTACGACTTTTCGTAAAATATGTTAATGCCATCTGAAAGAAGGACAGATAAGCTTTCCATCGAGTTCTTAGTCGAAGAAGTCGGTCGAAGGATGGAAGAGTTATTAGCAAATAACTAATCGGTGGTCAACACGTTTCCGTCCTACTGCCGATTCTTTTCGCAAAGTACCTTTCTATACTTCCAGTATTTAATGGGAAAAAATTAAACGAATTTTTTGTCCATATAAAGAACTATTAATTCTGAATAAAATGCCGCCAATTTATGCAATTAAAAAAATTTAAACGTCTCTTATTAGATAAGGCATATTTTCGTCTGATAAGGTACTTCTTCTTCAATAATTTCGACGACCTTTTAGTTTTGATCAAAAAAATTTTATTTCATACGACTTTTCGTAAAATATGTTAATGCCATCTGAAAGAGGAACAGATAAGCTTTCCATCGAGCATTTAGTCGAAGAAGTCGGTTGAAGGATGCAAGAGTTATTAGCAAAAAACTAATCGGTGGTCAACACGTTTCCGTCCTACTGCCGATTCTTTTCGCAAAGTACTTTTCTATACTTCTAGTATATAATGGGAAAAAATTAAACGAATTTTCTGTCCATGTAAAAAAATATTAATTCTGAATAAAATGCCGCCCGTTGATCCAATAAGAAAATTAAATGTCTCTTATTAGATAAGGCATATTTTCGTCTGATAAAGTACTTCTTCTTCAATAATTTCGACGACATTTTAGTTTTGATCAAAAAAATTTTATTTCTTACGACTTTTCGTAAAATATGTTAATGCCATCTGAAAGAAGGACAGATAAGCTTTCCATCGAGTTCTTAGTCGAAGAAGTCGGTCGAAGGATGGAAGAGTTATTAGCAAATAACTAATCGGTGGTCAACACGTTTCCGTCCTACTGCCGATTCTTTTCGCAAAGTACCTTTCTATACTTCCAGTATTTAATGGGAAAAAATGAAACGAATTTTTTGTCCATATAAAGAACTATTAATTCTGAATAAAATGCCGCCAATTTATGCAATTAAAAAAATTTAAATGTCTCTTATTAGATAAGGCATATTTTCGTCTGATAAGGTACTTCTTCTTCAATAAATTCGACGACCTTTTAGTTTTGATCAAAAAAATTTTATTTCTTACGACTTTTCGTAAAATATGTTAATGCCATCTGAAAGAGAAACAGATAAGCTTTCCATCGAGCATTTAGTCGAAGAATTCGGTCGAAGGATGCAAGAGTTATTAGCAAAAAACTAATCGGTGGTCAACACGTTTCCGTCCAACTGCCGATTCTTTTCGCAAAGTACTTTTTTATACTTCTAGAATATAATGGAAAAAAATTAAAAGAATTTTTTGTCCATGTAAAAAAATATTAATTCTGAATAAAATGCCGCCCATTGATCCAATAAGAAAATTAAATGTCTCTTATTAGATAAGGCATATTTTCGTCTGATAAGGTACTTCTTCTTCAATGATTTCGTGGATATGTTAGTTTGGATCAAAAAAATTTTATTTCTTACGACTTTTCGTAAAATATGTTAATGCCATCTGAAAGAAGAACAGATAAGCTTTCCATCGAGCTTTTAGTCGAAGAAGTCCGTCGAAGTATGCAAGAGTTATTAACAAATAACTAATCGGTGGTCAACACGTTTCCGTCCTACTGCCGATTCTTTTCGCAAAGTACTTTTCTATACTTCTAGTATACATATAATGGGAAAAAATTAAACGACTTTTTTATCCATGTAAAAAAATATAAATTCTGAATAAAATGCCGCCAATTTATGCAATTAAAAAAATTTAAATGTCTCTTATTAGATAAGGTATATTTTCGTCTGATAAGGTACTTCTTCTTCAATAATTTCGACGACATTTTAATTTGTTCAAAAAAATTTTATTTCTTACGACTTTTCGTAAAATATGTTAATGCCATCTGAAAGAAGAGCAGAAAAGTTTTCCATCGAGCTCTTAGTCGAAGAAGTCGGTCGAAGGATGGAAGAGTTATTAGCAAATAACTAATCCGTGGTCAACACGTTTCCGTCCTTCTGCCGATTATTTTCGCAAAGTACTTTTCTATACTTCTAGTATTCAATGGGAAAAAATTAAACGAATTTTTGTCCATGTAAAAAACTATTAATTCTGAATAAAATGCCGCCCATTGATCCAATAAGAAAATTTAAATGTCTCTTATTAGATAAGGCATATTTTCGACTTATAAGGTACTTCTTCTTCAATAATTTCGAAGACATTTTAATTTGATCAAAAAAATTTTATTTCTTACGACTTTTCGTAAAATATGTTAATGCCATCTGAAAGAAGAGCAGAAAAACTTTCCATCGAGCTCTTAGTCGAAGAAGTCGGTCGAAGGATGGAAGAGTTATTAGCAAATAACTAATCCGTGGTCAACACGTTTCCGTCCTTCTGCCGATTATTTTCGCAAAGTACTTTTCTATACTTCTAGTATTCAATGGGAAAAAATTAAACGAATTTTTGTCCATGTAAAAAACTATTAATTCTGAATAAAATGCCGCCCATTGATCCAATAAGAAAATTTAAATGTCTCTTATTAGATAAGGCATATTTTCGTCTTATAAGGTACTTCTTCTTCAATGATTTCGAGGATATTTTATTTTTGATGAAAAAAATTTTATTTCTTACGAGTTTTCGTAAAATATAATAATGCCATCTGAAAGAAGAACAGATAAGCTTTCCATCGAGCTCTTAGTCGAAGAAGTCGGTCGAAGGATGCAAGAGTTATTAGCAAACAACTAATCGGAGGTCAACACGTTTCCGTCCTACTGCCGATTCTTTTCGCAAAGTAGTTTTCTATAATTCTTGTATTCAATGGGAAAAAATTAAACGAATTTTTTGTCCATGTAAAAAACTATTAATTCTGAATAAAATGCCGCCCATTGATCCAATAAGAAAATTTAAATGTCTCTTATTAGATAAGGCATATTTTCGTCTGATAAGGTACTTCTTCTTCAATGATTTCGAGGATATTTTAGTTTTGATGAAAAAAAATTTATTTCTTACGACTTTTCGTAAAATATGTCAATGCTATCTGAAAGAGGAACAGATAAGCCTTCCATCGAGCTCTTAGTCGAAGAATTCGGTAAAAGGAAGAAAGAGTTATAAGTAAAAAACTAATCGGTGGTCAAGACGTTTCCGTCCTACTGCCGATTCTTTTCGCAAAGTACTTTTCTATACTTCTAGTATTTAATGGGAAAATATTAAACGAATTTTTTGTCCATGTAAAGAACTATTAATTCTGAATAAAATGCCGCCAATTTATGCAATTAAAAAAATTTATATGTCTCTTATTAGATAAAGCAGATTTTCGTCTGATAAGGTACTTCTTCTTCAATGATTTCGAGGATATTTTAGTTTTGATCAAAAAAATTTTATTTCTTATGACTTTTCGTAAAACATAATAATGCCATCTGAAAGAAGAACAGATAAGCTTTCCATCGAGCTCTTAGTCGAAGAAGTCGGTCGAAGGATGCAAGAGTTATTAGCAAATAACTAATCGGAGGTCAACACGTTTCCGTCCTACTGCCGATTCTTTTCGCAAAGTAGTTTTCTATAATTCTTGTATTCAATCGGAAAAAATTAAACGAATTTTTGTCCATGTAAAAAACTATTAATTCTGAATAAAATGCCGCCCATTGATCCAATAAGAAAATTTATATGTCTCTTATTAGATAAAGCATATTTTCGTCTGATAAGGTACTTCTTCTTCAATGATTTCGTGGATATGTTAGTTTGGATCAAAAAAATTTTATTTCTTATGACTTTTCGTAAAATATATTAATGCCATCTGAAAGAAGAACAGATAAGCTTTCCATCGAGCTTTTAGTCGAAGAAGTCGGTCGAAGTATGCAAGAGTTATTAGCAAATAACTAATCGGTGGTCAACACGTTTCCGTCCTACTGCCGATTCTTTTCGCAAAGTACTTTTCTATACTTCTAGTATACATATAATGGAAAAAAATTAAACGAATTTTTTGTCCATGTAAAAAAATATTAATTCTGAATAAAATGCCGCCAATTTATGCAATTAAAAAAATTTAAATGTCTCTTATTAGATAAGGCATATTTTCGTCTGATAAGGTACTTCTTCTTCAATAATTTCGACGACATTTTAGTTTTGATCAAAAAAAAATTTATTTCTTACCACTTTTCGTAAAATATGTTAATGCCATCTGAAAGAGGAACAGATAAGCTTTCCACCGAGCATTTAGTCGAAGAAGTCGATCGAAGGATGCAAGAGTTATTAGCAAGAAACTAATCGGTGGTCAACACGTTTCCGTCCTACTGCCGATTCTTTTCGCAAAGTACTTTTCTATACTTCTAGTATGTAATGGGAAAAAATTAAACGATATTTCTGTCCATGTAAAAAAATATTAATTCTGAATAAAATGCCGCCCGTTGATCCAATAAGAAAATTAAATGTCTCTTATTAGATAAGGCATATTTTCGTCTGATAAAGTACTTCTTCTTCAATAATTTCGACGACATTTTAGTTTTGATCAAAAAAATTTTATTTCTTACGACTTTTCGTAAAATATGTTAATGCCATCTGAAAGAAGGACAGATAAGCTTTCCATCGAGTTCTTAGTCGAAGAAGTCGGTCGAAGGATGGAAGAGTTATTAGCAAATAACTAATCGGTGGTCAACACGTTTCCGTCCTACTGCCGATTCTTTTCGCAAAGTACCTTTCTATACTTCCAGTATTTAATGGGAAAAAATTAAACGAATTTTTTGTCCATATAAAGAACTATTAATTCTGAATAAAATGCCGCCAATTTATGCAATTAAAAAAATTTAAACGTCTCTTATTAGATAAGGCATATTTTCGTCTGATAAGGTACTTCTTCTTCAATAATTTCGACGACCTTTTAGTTTTGATCAAAAAAATTTTATTTCATACGACTTTTCGTAAAATATGTTAATGCCATCTGAAAGAGGAACAGATAAGCTTTCCATCGAGCATTTAGTCGAAGAAGTCGGTTGAAGGATGCAAGAGTTATTAGCAAAAAACTAATCGGTGGTCAACACGTTTCCGTCCTACTGCCGATTCTTTTCGCAAAGTACTTTTCTATACTTCTAGTATATAATGGGAAAAAATTAAACGAATTTTCTGTCCATGTAAAAAAATATTAATTCTGAATAAAATGCCGCCCGTTGATCCAATAAGAAAATTAAATGTCTCTTATTAGATAAGGCATATTTTCGTCTGATAAAGTACTTCTTCTTCAATAATTTCGACGACATTTTAGTTTTGATCAAAAAAATTTTATTTCTTACGACTTTTCGTAAAATATGTTAATGCCATCTGAAAGAAGGACAGATAAGCTTTCCATCGAGTTCTTAGTCGAAGAAGTCGGTCGAAGGATGGAAGAGTTATTAGCAAATAACTAATCGGTGGTCAACACGTTTCCGTCCTACTGCCGATTCTTTTCGCAAAGTACCTTTCTATACTTCCAGTATTTAATGGGAAAAAATGAAACGAATTTTTTGTCCATATAAAGAACTATTAATTCTGAATAAAATGCCGCCAATTTATGCAATTAAAAAAATTTAAATGTCTCTTATTAGATAAGGCATATTTTCGTCTGATAAGGTACTTCTTCTTCAATAAATTCGACGACCTTTTAGTTTTGATCAAAAAAATTTTATTTCTTACGACTTTTCGTAAAATATGTTAATGCCATCTGAAAGAGAAACAGATAAGCTTTCCATCGAGCATTTAGTCGAAGAATTCGGTCGAAGGATGCAAGAGTTATTAGCAAAAAACTAATCGGTGGTCAACACGTTTCCGTCCAACTGCCGATTCTTTTCGCAAAGTACTTTTTTATACTTCTAGAATATAATGGAAAAAAATTAAAAGAATTTTTTGTCCATGTAAAAAAATATTAATTCTGAATAAAATGCCGCCCATTGATCCAATAAGAAAATTAAATGTCTCTTATTAGATAAGGCATATTTTCGTCTGATAAGGTACTTCTTCTTCAATGATTTCGTGGATATGTTAGTTTGGATCAAAAAAATTTTATTTCTTACGACTTTTCGTAAAATATGTTAATGCCATCTGAAAGAAGAACAGATAAGCTTTCCATCGAGCTTTTAGTCGAAGAAGTCCGTCGAAGTATGCAAGAGTTATTAACAAATAACTAATCGGTGGTCAACACGTTTCCGTCCTACTGCCGATTCTTTTCGCAAAGTACTTTTCTATACTTCTAGTATACATATAATGGGAAAAAATTAAACGACTTTTTTATCCATGTAAAAAAATATAAATTCTGAATAAAATGCCGCCAATTTATGCAATTAAAAAAATTTAAATGTCTCTTATTAGATAAGGTATATTTTCGTCTGATAAGGTACTTCTTCTTCAATAATTTCGACGACATTTTAATTTGTTCAAAAAAATTTTATTTCTTACGACTTTTCGTAAAATATGTTAATGCCATCTGAAAGAAGAGCAGAAAAGTTTTCCATCGAGCTCTTAGTCGAAGAAGTCGGTCGAAGGATGGAAGAGTTATTAGCAAATAACTAATCCGTGGTCAACACGTTTCCGTCCTTCTGCCGATTATTTTCGCAAAGTACTTTTCTATACTTCTAGTATTCAATGGGAAAAAATTAAACGAATTTTTGTCCATGTAAAAAACTATTAATTCTGAATAAAATGCCGCCCATTGATCCAATAAGAAAATTTAAATGTCTCTTATTAGATAAGGCATATTTTCGACTTATAAGGTACTTCTTCTTCAATAATTTCGAAGACATTTTAATTTGATCAAAAAAATTTTATTTCTTACGACTTTTCGTAAAATATGTTAATGCCATCTGAAAGAAGAGCAGAAAAACTTTCCATCGAGCTCTTAGTCGAAGAAGTCGGTCGAAGGATGGAAGAGTTATTAGCAAATAACTAATCCGTGGTCAACACGTTTCCGTCCTTCTGCCGATTATTTTCGCAAAGTACTTTTCTATACTTCTAGTATTCAATGGGAAAAAATTAAACGAATTTTTGTCCATGTAAAAAACTATTAATTCTGAATAAAATGCCGCCCATTGATCCAATAAGAAAATTTAAATGTCTCTTATTAGATAAGGCATATTTTCGTCTTATAAGGTACTTCTTCTTCAATGATTTCGAGGATATTTTAGTTTTGATGAAAAAAATTTTATTTCTTACGAGTTTTCGTAAAATATAATAATGCCATCTGAAAGAAGAACAGATAAGCTTTCCATCGAGCTCTTAGTCGAAGAAGTCGGTCGAAGGATGCAAGAGTTATTAGCAAACAACTAATCGGAGGTCAACACGTTTCCGTCCTACTGCCGATTCTTTTCGCAAAGTAGTTTTCTATAATTCTTGTATTCAATGGGAAAAAATTAAACGAATTTTTTGTCCATGTAAAAAACTATTAATTCTGAATAAAATGCCGCCCATTGATCCAATAAGAAAATTTAAATGTCTCTTATTAGATAAGGCATATTTTCGTCTGATAAGGTACTTCTTCTTCAATGATTTCGTGGATATGTTAGTTTGGATCAAAAAAATTTTATTTCTTATGACTTTTCGTAAAATATATTAATGCCATCTGAAAGAAGAACAGATAAGCTTTCCATCGAGCTTTTAGTCGAAGAAGTCGGTCGAAGTATGCAAGAGTTATTAGCAAATAACTAATCGGTGGTCAACACGTTTCCGTCCTACTGCCGATTCTTTTCGCAAAGTACTTTTCTATACTTCTAGTATACATATAATGGAAAAAAATTAAACGAATTTTTTGTCCATGTAAAAAAATATTAATTCTGAATAAAATGCCGCCAATTTATGCAATTAAAAAAATTTAAATGTCTCTTATTAGATAAGGCATATTTTCGTCTGATAAGGTACTTCTTCTTCAATAATTTCGACGACATTTTAGTTTTGATCAAAAAAAAATTTATTTCTTACCACTTTTCGTAAAATATGTTAATGCCATCTGAAAGAGGAACAGATAAGCTTTCCACCGAGCATTTAGTCGAAGAAGTCGATCGAAGGATGCAAGAGTTATTAGCAAGAAACTAATCGGTGGTCAACACGTTTCCGTCCTACTGCCGATTCTTTTCGCAAAGTACTTTTCTATACTTCTAGTATGTAATGGGAAAAAATTAAACGATATTTCTGTCCATGTAAAAAAATATTAATTCTGAATAAAATGCCGCCCGTTGATCCAATAAGAAAATTAAATGTCTCTTATTAGATAAGGCATATTTTCGTCTGATAAGGCACTTCTTCTTCAATAATTTCGACGACATTTTAGTTTTGATCAAAAAAATTTTATTTCTTACGACTTTTCGTAAAATATGTTAATGCCATCTGAAAGAAGGACAGATAAGCTTTCCATCGAGTTCTTAGTCGAAGAAGTCGGTCGAAGGATGGAAGAGTTATTAGCAAATAACTAATCGGTGGTCAACACGTTTCCGTCCTACTGCCGATTCTTTTCGCAAAGTACCTTTCTATACTTCCAGTATTTAATGGGAAAAAATGAAACGAATTTTTTGTCCATATAAAGAACTATTAATTCTGAATAAAATGCCGCCAATTTATGCAATTAAAAAAATTTAAATGTCTCTTATTAGATAAGGCATATTTTCGTCTGATAAGGTACTTCTTCTTCAATAATTTCAACGACCTATTAGTTTTGATCAAAAAAATTGTATTTCTTATGACTTTTCGTAAAATATGTTAATGCCATCTGAAAGAGGAACAGATAAGCTTTCCATCGAGCATTTAGTCGAAGAAGTCGGTTGAAGGATGCAAGAGTTATTAGCAAAAAACTAATCGGTGGTCAACACGTTTCCGTCCTACTGCCGATTCTTTTCGCAAAGTACTTTTCTATACTTCTAGTATGTAATGGGAAAAAATTAAACGAATTTTTTGTCCATGTAAAAAAATATTAATTCTGAATAAAATGCCGCCCATTGATCCAATAAGAAAATTAAATGTCTCTTATTAGATAAGGTATATTTTCGTCTGATAAGGTACTTCTTCTTCAATAATTTCGACGACATTTTAGTTTTGATCAAAAAAATTTTATTTCTTACGACTTTTCGTAAAATATGTTAATGCCATCTGAAAGAAGGACAGATAAGCTTTCCATCGAGTTCTTAGTCGAAGAAGTCGGTCGAAGGATGGAAGAGTTATTAGCAAATAACTAATCGGTGGTCAACACGTTTCCGTCCTACTGCCGATTCTTTTCGCAAAGTACTTTTCTATACTTCTAGTATGTAATGGGAAAAAATTAAACGAATTTTTTGTCCATGTAAAAAAATATTAATTCTGAATAAAATGCCGCCCATTGATCCAATAAGAAAATTAAATGTCTCTTATTAGATAAGGTATATTTTCGTCTGATAAGGTACTTCTTCTTCAATAATTTCGACGACATTTTAATTTGATCAAAAAAATTTTATTTCTTACGACTTTTCGTAAAATATGTTAATGCCATCTGAAAGAAGAGCAGAAAAGTTTTCCATCGAGCTCCAGCAAATAACTAATCCGTGGTCAACACGTTTCCGTCCTTCTGCCGATTATTTTCGCAAAGTACTTTTCTATACTTCTAGTATTCAATGGGAAAAAATTAAACGAATTTTCTGTCCATGTAAAAAAATATTAATTCTGAATAAAATGCCGCCCGTTGATCCAATAAGAAAATTAAATGTCTCTTATTAGATAAGGCATATTTTCGTCTTATAAGGCACTTCTTCTTCAATAATTTCGACGACATTTTAGTTTTGATCAAAAAAATTTTATTTCTTACGACTTTTCGTAAAATATGTTAATGCCATCTGAAAGAAGGACAGATAAGCTTTCCATCGAGTTCTTAGTCGAAGAAGTCGGTCGAAGGATGGAAGAGTTATTAGCAAATAACTAATCGGTGGTCAACACGTTTCCGTCCTACTGCCGATTCTTTTCGCAAAGTACCTTTCTATACTTCCAGTATTTAATGGGAAAAAATGAAACGAATTTTTTGTCCATATAAAGAACTATTAATTCTGAATAAAATGCCGCCAATTTATGCAATTAAAAAAATTTAAATGTCTCTTATTAGATAAGGCATATTTTCGTCTGATAAGGTACTTCTTCTTCAATAATTTCGACGACCTATTAGTTTTGATCAAAAAAATTGTATTTCTTATTCGTAAAATATGTTAATGCCATCTGAAAGAGGAACAGATAAGCTTTCCATCGAGCTCTTAGTCGAAGAAGTCGGTCGAAGGATGGAAGAGTTATTAGCAAATAACTAATCCGTGGTCAACACGTTTCCGTCCTTCTGCCGATTCTTTTCGCAAAGTACTTTTCTATACTTCTAGTATTTAATGGGAAAAAATTAAACGAATTTTTTGACCATGTAAAAAAATATTAATTCTGAATAAAATGCCGCCGATTTATGCAATTAAAAAAATTTAAATGTCTCTTATTAGATAAGGCATATTATCGTCTGATAAGGTACTTCTTCTTCAATAATTTCGACGACATTTTAATTTGATCAAAAAAATTTTTTTTCTTACGACTTTTCGTAAACTATGTTAATGCCATCTGAAAGAAGAGCAGAAAAGCTTTCCATCGAGCTCTTAGTCGAAGAAGTCGGTCGAAGGATGGAAGAGTTATTAGCAAATAACTAATCCGTGGTCAACACGTTTCCGACCTTCTGCCGATTATTTTCGCAAAGTACTTTTCTATACTTCTAGTATTTAATGGGAAAATATTAAACGAATTTTTTGTCCATGTAAAGAACATTTAATTCTGAATAAAAAGCCGCCAATTTATGCAATTAAAAAAATTTAAATGTCTCTTATTAGATAAAGCACATTTTCGTCTGATAAGGTACTTCTTCTTCAATAATTTCGACGACATTTTAATTTGATCAAAAAAATTTTTTTTCTTACGACTTTTCGTAAACTATGTTAATGCCATCTGAAAGAAGAGCAGAAAAGCTTTCCATCGAGCTCTTAGTCGAAGAAGTCGGTCGAAGGATGGAAGAGTTATTAGCAAATAACTAATCCGTGGTCAACACGTTTCCGACCTTCTGCCGATTATTTTCGCAAAGTACTTTTCTATACTTCTAGTATTCAATGGGAAAAAATTAAACGAATTTTTGTCCATGTAAAAAACTATTAATTCTGAATAAAATGCCGCCCATTGATCCAATAAGAAAATTTAAATGTCTCTTATTAGATAAGGCATATTATCGTCTGATAAGGTACTTCTTCTTCAATAATTTCGACGACATTTTAATTTGATCAAAAAAATTTTTTTTCTTACGACTTTTCGTAAACTATGTTAATGCCATCTGAAAGAAGAGCAGAAAAGCTTTCCATCGAGCTCTTAGTCGAAGAAGTCGGTCGAAGGATGGAAGAGTTATTAGCAAATAACTAATCCGTGGTCAACACGTTTCCGACCTTCTGCCGATTATTTTCGCAAAGTACTTTTCTATACTTCTAGTATTTAATGGGAAAATATTAAACGAATTTTTTGTCCATGTAAAAAACTATTAATTCTGAATAAAATGCCGCCCATTGATCCAATAAGAAAATTTAAATGTCTCTTATTAGATAAGGCATATTATCGTCTGATAAGGTACTTCTTCTTCAATAATTTCGACGACATTTTAATTTGATCAAAAAAATTTTTTTTCTTACGACTTTTCGTAAACTATGTTAATGCCATCTGAAAGAAGAGCAGAAAAGCTTTCCATCGAGCTCTTAGTCGAAGAAGTCGGTCGAAGGATGGAAGAGTTATTAGCAAATAACTAATCCGTGGTCAACACGTTTCCGACCTTCTGCCGATTATTTTCGCAAAGTACTTTTCTATACTTCTAGTATTTAATGGGAAAATATTAAACGAATTTTTTGTCCATGTAAAGAACTTTTAATTCTGAATAAAAAGCCGCCAATTTATGCAATTAAAAAAATTTAAATGTCTCTTATTAGATAAGGCATATTTTCGTCTTATAAGGTACTTCTTCTTCAATGATTTCGAGGATATTTTAGTTTTGATGAAAAAAAATTTATTTCTTACGACTTTTCGTTAAATATGTCAATGCTATCTGAAAGAGGAACAGATAAGCCTTCCATCGAGCTCTTAGTCGAAGAATTCGGTAAAAGGAAGAAAGAGTTATAAGTAAAAAACTAATCGGTGGTCAAGACGTTTCCGTCCTACTGCCGATTCTTTTCGCAAAGTACTTTTCTATACTTCTAGTATTTAATGGGAAAATATTAAACGAATTTTTTGTCCATGTAAAGAACTATTAATTCTGAATAAAATGCCGCCAATTTATGTAATTAAAAAAATTTATATGTCTCTTATTAGATAAAGCAGATTTTCGTCTGATAAGGTACTTCTTCTTCAATGATTTCGAGGATATTTTAGTTTTGATCAAAAAAATTTTATTTCTTATGACTTTTCGTAAAATATGTTAATGCCATCTGAAAGAGGAACAGATAAGCTTTCCATCGAGCTCTTAGTCGAAGAAGTCGGTCGAAGGATGGAAGAGTTATTAGCAAATAACTAATCCGTGGTCAACACGTTTCCGTCCTTCTGCCGATTCTTTTCGCAAAGTACTTTTCTATACTTCTAGTATTCAATGGGAAAAAATTAAACGAATTTTTTGTCCATGTAAAAAACTATTAATTCTGAATAAAATGCCGCCCATTGATCCAATAAGAAAATTTAAATGTCTCTTATTAGATAAGGCATATTTTCGTCTTATAAGGTACTTCTTCTTCAATGATTTCGAGGATATTTTAGTTTTGATGAAAAAAATTTTATTTCTTACAAGTTTTCGTAAAATATAATAATGCCATCTGAAAGAAGAACAGATAAACTTTCCATCGAGCTCTTAGTCGAAGAAGTCGGTCGAAGGATGCAAGAGTTATTAGCAAATAACTAATCGGAGGTCAACACGCTTCCGTCCTACTGCCGATTCTTTTCGCAAAGTACTTTTCTATAATTCTAGTATTCAATGGGAAAAAATTAAACGAATTTTTTGTCCATGTAAAAAACTATTAATTCTGAATAAAATGCCGCCCATTGATCCAATAAGAAAATTTAAATGTCTCTTATTAGATAAGGCATATTTTCGTCTGATAAGGTACTTTTTCTTCAATGATTTCGAGGATATTTTAGTTTTGATGAAAAAAATTTTATTTCTTACGAGTTTTCGTAAAATATAATAATGCCATCTGAAAGAAGAACAGATAAGCTTTCCATCGAGCTCTTAGTCGAAGAAGTCGGTCGAAGGATGGAAGAGTTATTAGCAAATAACTAATCCGTGGTCAACACGTTTCCGACCTTCTGCCGATTATTTTCGCAAAGTACTTTTCTATACTTCTAGTATTTAATGGGAAAATATTAAACGAATTTTTTGTCCATGTAAAGAACTTTTAATTCTGAATAAAAAGCCGCCAATTTATGCAATTAAAAAAATTTAAATGTCTCTTATTAGATAAAGCACATTTTCGTCTGATAAGGTACTTCTTCTTCAATAATTTCGACGACATTTTAATTTGATCAAAACAATTTTATTTCTTACGACTTTTCGTAAAATATGTTAATGCCATCTGAAAGAAGAGCAGAAAAGCTTTCCATCGAGCTCTTAGTCGAAGAAGTCGGTCGAAGGATGGAAGAGTTATTAGCAAATAACTAATCCGTGGTCAACACGTTTCCGTCCTTCTGCCGATTATTTTTGCAAAGTACTTTTCTATACTTCTAGTATTCAATGGGAAAAAATTAAACGAATTTTTTTTCCATGTAAAAAACTATTAATTCTGAATAAAATGCCGCCCATTGATCCAATAAGAAAATTTAAATGTCTCTTATTAGATAAGGCATATTTTCGTCTTATAAGGTACTTCTTCTTCAATGATTTCGAGGATATTTTAGTTTTGATGAAAAAAATTTTATTTCTTACGAGTTTTCGTAAAATATAATAATGCCATCTGAAAGAAGAACAGATAAACTTTCCATCGAGCTCTTAGTCGAAGAAGTCGGTCGAAGGATGCAAGAGTTATTAGCAAAAAACTAATCGGTGGTCAACACGTTTCCGTCCTACTGCCGATTCTTTTCGCAAAGTACGTTTCTATAATTCTAGTATTCAATGGGAAAAAATTAAACGAATTTTTTGTCCATGTAAAAAACTATTAATTCTGAATAAAATGCCGCCCATTGATCCAATAAGAAAATTTAAATGTCTCTTATTAGATAAGGCATATTTTCGTCTGATAAGGTACTTTTTCTTCAATGATTTCGAGGATATTTTAGTTTTGATGAAAAAAATTTTATTTCTTACGAGTTTTCGTAAAATATAATAATGCCATCTGAAAGAAGAACAGATAAGCTTTCCATCGAGCTCTTAGTCGAAGAAGTCGGTCGAAGGATGGAAGAGTTATTAGCAAATAACTAATCCGTGGTCAACACGTTTCCGACCTTCTGCCGATTATTTTCGCAAAGTACTTTTCTATACTTCTAGTATTTAATGGGAAAATATTAAACGAATTTTTTGTCCATGTAAAGAACTTTTAATTCTGAATAAAAAGCCGCCAATTTATGCAATTAAAAAAATTTAAATGTCTCTTATTAGATAAAGCACATTTTCGTCTGATAAGGTACTTCTTCTTCAATAATTTCGACGACATTTTAATTTGATCAAAACAATTTTATTTCTTACGACTTTTCGTAAAATATGTTAATGCCATCTGAAAGAAGAGCAGAAAAGCTTTCCATCGAGCTCTTAGTCGAAGAAGTCGGTCGAAGGATGGAAGAGTTATTAGCAAATAACTAATCCGTGGTCAACACGTTTCCGTCCTTCTGCCGATTATTTTCGCAAAGTACTTTTCTATACTTCTAGTATTCAATGGGAAAAAATTAAACGAATTTTTTTTCCATGTAAAAAACTATTAATTCTGAATAAAATGCCGCCCATTGATCCAATAAGAAAATTTAAATGTCTCTTATTAGATAAGGCATATTTTCGTCTTATAAGGTACTTCTTCTTCAATGATTTCGAGGATATTTTAGTTTTGATGAAAAAAATTTTATTTCTTACGAGTTTTCGTAAAATATAATAATGCCATCTGAAAGAAGAACAGATAAACTTTCCATCGAGCTCTTAGTCGAAGAAGTCGGTCGAAGGATGCAAGAGTTATTAGCAAAAAACTAATCGGTGGTCAACACGTTTCCGTCCTACTGCCGATTCTTTTCGCAAAGTACGTTTCTATAATTCTAGTATTCAATGGGAAAAAATTAAACGAATTTTTTGTCCATGTAAAAAACTATTAATTCTGAATAAAATGCCGCCCATTGATCCAATAAGAAAATTTAAATGTCTCTTATTAGATAAGGCATATTTTCGTCTGATAAGGTACTTTTTCTTCAATGATTTCGAGGATATTTTAGTTTTGATGAAAAAAATTTTATTTCTTACGAGTTTTCGTAAAATATAATAATGCCATCTGAAAGAAGAACAGATAAGCTTTCCATCGAGCTCTTAGTCGAAGAAGGCGGTCGAAGGATGCAAGAGTTATTAGCAAATAACTAATCGGAGGTCAACACGTTTCCGTCCTACTGCCGATTATTTTCGCAAAGTACTTTTCTATAATTCCAGTATTTAATGGGAAAAAATTAAACGAATTTTTTGTCCATGTAAAAAACTATTAATTCTGAATAAAATGCCGCCCATTGATCCAATAAGAAAATTTAAATGTCTCTTATTAGATAAGGCATATTTTCGTCTGATAAGGTACTTCTTCTTCAATGATTTCGAGGATATTTTAGTTTTGATCAAAAAAATTTTATTTCTTACGACTTTTCGTAAAATATGTTAATGCCATCTGAAAGAAGAACAGATAAGCTTTCCATCGAGCTCTTAGTCGAAGAAGTCGGTCGAAGGATGGAAGAGTTATTAGCAAATAACTAACCCGTGGTCAACACGTTTCCGTCCTTCTGCCGATTCTTTTCGCAAAGTACTTTTCTATACTTCTAGTATTTAATGGGAAAATATTAAACGAATTTTTTGTCCATGTAAAGAACTATTAATTCTGAATAAAATGCCGCCAATTTATGCAATTAAAAAAATTTAAATGTCTCTTATTAGATAAAGCAGATTTTCGTCTGATAAGGTACTTCTTCTTCAATGATTTCGAGGATATTTTAGTTTTGATCAAAAAAATTTTATTTCTTATGACTTTTCGTAAAATATGTTAATGCCATCTGAAAGAGGAACAGATAAGCTTTCCATCGAGCCTTTAGTCGAAGAAGTTGGTCGAAGGATGGAAGAGTTATTAGCAAATAACTAATCCGTGGTCAACACGTTTCCGTCCTTCTGCCGATTGTTTTCGCAAAGTACTTTTCTATAATTCTAGTATTCAAAGGGAAAAAATTAAACGAATTTTTTGTCCATGTAAAAAACTATTAATTCTGAATAAAATGGCGTCCATTTATGCAATTAAAAAAATTTAAATGTTTCTTATTTGATAAGGCATATTTTCGTCTGATAATGTACTTCTTCTTCAATAATTTTGACAACATTTTAGTTTTGATCAAAAAAATTTTATTTCTTACGACTTTTCGTAAAATATGTTAATGCCATCTGAAAGAGGAACAGATAAGCTTTCCATCGAGCTCTTAGTCGAAGAAGTCGGTCGAAGGATGGAAGAGTTATTAGCAAATAACTAACCCGTGGTCAACACGTTTCCGTCCTTCTGCCGATTCTTTTCGCAAAGTACTTTTCTATACTTCTAGTATTCAATGGGAAAAAATTAAACGAATTTTTGTCCATGTAAAAAACTATTAATTCTGAATAAAATGCCGCCCATTGATCCAATATGAAAATTTAAATGTCTCTTATTAGATAAGGCATATTTTCGTCTGATAAGGTACTTCTTCTTCAATAATTTCGACGACATTTTAATTTGATCAAAAAAATTTTATTTCTTACGACTTTTCGTAAAATATGTTAATGCCATCTGAAAGAAGAGCAGAAAAGCTTTCCATCGAGCTCTTAGTCGAAGAAGTCGGTCGAAGGATGGAAGAGTTATTAGCAAATAACTAATCCGTGGTCAACACGTTTCCGTCCTTCTGCCGATTATTTTCGCAAAGTACTTTTCTATACTTCTAGTATTCAATGGGAAAAAATTAAACGAATTTTTGTCCATGTAAAAAACTATTAATTCTGAATAAAATGCCGCCCATTGATCCAATAAGAAAGTTTAAATGTCTCTTATTAGATAAGGCATATTTTCGTCTTATAAGGTACTTCTTCTTCAATGATTTCGAGGATATTTTAGTTTTGATGAAAAAATTTTTATTTCTTACGAGTTTTCGTAAAATATAATAATGCCATCTGAAAGAAGAACAGATAAGCTTTCCATCGAGCTCTTAGTCGAAGAAGTCGGTCGAAGGATGCAAGAGTTATTAGCAAATAACTAATCGGAGGTCAACATGTTTCCGTCCTACTGCCGATTCTTTTCGCAAAGTACTTTTCTATAATTCTTGTATTCAATGGGAAAAAATTAAACGAATTTTTTGTCCATGTAAAAAACTATTAATTCTGAATAAAATGCCGCCCATTGATCCAATAAGAAAATTTAAATGTCTCTTATTAGATAAGGCATATTTTCGTCTGATAAGGTACTTCTTCTTCAATGATTTCGAGGATATTTTAGTTTTGATGAAAAAAAATTTATTTCTTACGACTTTTCGTAAAATATGTCAATGCTATCTGAAAGAGGAACAGATAAGCCTTCCATCGAGCTCTTAGTCGAAGAATTCGGTAAAAGGAAGAAAGAGTTATAAGTAAAAAACTAATCGGTGGTCAAGACGTTTCCGTCCTACTGCCGATTCTTTTCGCAAAGTACTTTTCTATACTTCTAGTATTTAATGGGAAAATATTAAACGAATTTTTTGTCCATGTAAAAAAATATTAATTCTGAATAAAATGCCGCCGATTTATGCAATTAAAAAAATTTAAATGTCTCTTATTAGATAAGGCATATTTTCGTCTGATAAGGTATTTCTTCTTCAATAATTTCGACGACATGTTAGTTTTGAGCAAAAAAATTTTATTTCTTACGACTTTTCGTAAAATATGTTAATGCCATCTGAAAGAGGAACAGATAAGCTTTCCATCGAGCTCTTAGTCGAAGAAGTCGGTCGAAGGATGGAAGAGTTATTAGCAAATAACTAATCCGTGGTCAACACGTTTCCGTCCTTCTGCCGATTCTTTTCGCAAAGTACTTTTCTATACTTCTAGTATTTAATGGGAAAAAATTAAACGACTTTTTTGTCCATGTAAAAGAATATAAATTCTGAATAAAATGCCGCCAATTTATGCAATTAAAAAAATTTAAATGTCTCTTATTAGATAAGGTATATTTTCGTCTGATAAGGTACTTCTTCTTCAATAATTTCGACGACATTTTAATTTGATCAAAAAAATTTTTTTTCTTACGACTTTTCGTAAAATATGTTAATGCCATCTGAAAGAAGAGCAGAAAAGCTTTCCATCGAGCTCTTAGTCGAAGAAGTCGGTCGAAGGATGGAAAAGTTATTAGCAAATAACTAATCCGTGGTCAACACGTTTCCGTCCTTCTGCCGATTATTTTCGCAAAGTACTTTTCTATACTTCTAGTATTCAATGGGAAAAAATTAAACGAATTTTTTGTCCATGTAAAAAACTATTAATTCTGAATAAAATGCCGCCCATTGATCCAATAAGAAAATTTATATGTCTCTTATTAGATAAGGCATATTTTCGTCTTATAAGGTACTTCTTCTTCAATGATTTCGAGGATATTTTAGTTTTGATGAAAAAAATTTTATTTCTTACGAGTTTTCGTAAAATATAACAATGCCATCTGAAAGAAGAACAGATAAGCTTTCCATCGAGCTCTTAGTCGAAGAAGTCGGTCGAAGGATGCAAGAGTTATTAGCAAATAACTAATCGGAGGTCAACACGTTTCCGTCCTACTGCCGATTCTTTTCGCAAAGTACTTTTCTATAATTCTAGTATTCAATGGGAAAAAATTAAACGAATTTTTTGTCCATGTAAAAAACTATTAATTCTGAATAAAATGCCGCCCATTGATCCAATAAGAAAATTTAAATGTCTCTTATTAGATAAGGCATATTTTCGTCTGATAAGGTACTTTTTCTTCAATGATTTCGAGGATATTTTAGTTTTGATGAAAAAAATTTTATTTCTTACGAGTTTTCGTAAAATATAATAATGCCATCTGAAAGAAGAACAGATAAGCTTTCCATCGAGCTCTTAGTCGAAGAAGTCGGTCGAAGGATGCAAGAGTTATTAGCAAATAACTAATCGGAGGTCAACACGTTTCCGTCCTACTGCCGATTATTTTCGCAAAGTACTTTTCTATAATTCCAGTATTTAATGGGAAAAAATTAAACGAATTTTTTGTCCATGTAAAAAAATATTAATTCTGAATAAAATGCCGCCCATTGATCCAATAAGAAAATTTAAATGTCTCTTATTAGATAAGGCATATTTTCGTCTGATAAGGTACTTCTTCTTCAATGATTTCGAGGATATTTTAGTTTTGATGAAAAAAAATTTATTTCTTACGACTTTTCGTAAAATATGTCAATGCTATCTGAAAGAGGAACAGATAAGCCTTCCATCGAGCTCTTAGTCGAAGAAGTCGGTAAAAGGAAGAAAGAGTTATATGTAAAAAACTAATCGGTGGTCAAGACGTTTCCGTCCTACTGCCGATTCTTTTCGCAAAGTACTTTTCTATACTTCTAGTATTTAATGGGAAAATATTAAACAATTTTTTTGTCCATGTAAAGAACTATTAATTCTGAATAAAATGCCGCCAATTTATGCAATTAAAAAAATTTAAATGTCTCTTATTAGATAAAGCAAATTTTCGTCTGATAAGGTACTTCTTCTTCAATGATTTCGAGGATATTTTAGTTTTGATCAAAAAAATTTTATTTCTTATGACTTTTCGTAAAATATGTTAATGCCATCTAAAAGAGGAACAGATAAGCTTTCCATCGAGCCTTTAGTCGAAGAAGTTGGTCGAAGGATGGAAGAGTTATTAGCAAATAACTAATCCGTGGTCAACACGTTTCCGTCCTTCTGCCGATTGTTTTCGCAAAGTACTTTTCTATAATTCTAGTATTCAATGGGAAAAAATTTAACGAATTTTTTGTCCATGTAAAAAACTATTAATTCTGAATAAAATGCCGCCCATTGATCCAATAAGAAAATTTAAATGTCTCTTATTAGATAAGGCATATTTTCGTCTGATAAGGTACTTCTTCTTCAATGATTTCGAGGATATTTTAGTTTTGATCAAAAAAATTTTATTCCTTACGACTTTTCGTAAAATATGTCAATGCTATCTGAAAGAGAAACAGATAAGCCTTCCATCGAGCTCTTAGTCGAAGAACTCGGTCGAAGGATGCAAGAATTACTTGCAAAAAACTAATCGGTGGTCAACACGTTTCCGTCCTACTACCGATTTTTTTCGCAAAGTACTTTTCTATAAATCTAGTATTAAATGGGAAAAAATTAAACGAATTTTTTGTCCATGTAAAAAACTTTTAATTCTGAATAAAATGGCGTCCATTTATGCAATTAAAAAAATTTAAATGTTTCTTATTTGATAAGGCATATTTTCGTCTGATAATGTACTTCTTCTTCAATAACTTTGACAACATTTTAGTTTTGATCAAAAAAATTTTATTTCTTACGACTTTTCGTAAAATATGTCAATGCTATCTGAAAGAGGAACAGATAAGCTTTCCATCGAGCTCTTAGTCAAAGAAGTCGGTCGAAGGATGGAAGAGTTATTAGCAAATAACTAATCCGTGGTCAACACGTTTCCGTCCTTCTGCCGATTATTTTCGCAAAGTACTTTTCTATAATTCTAATTAAACGAATTTTTTGTCCATGTAAAGAACTATTAATTCTGAATAAAATGCCGCTTATTTATGCAATTAAAAAAATTTAAATGTCTCTTATTAGATAAGGCATATTTTCGTCTGATAAGGTACTTCTTCTTCAATAATTTCGATAACATTTTAGTTTTGATCAAAAAAATTTTATTTCTTACGACTTTTCGTAAAATATGTTAAGGTCATCTGAAAGAGGAACATATAAGCTTTCCATCGAGCTCTTAGTCGAAGAATTCGGTCGAAGAATGCAAGAGTTATTAGCAAAAAACTAATCGGTGGTCAACACGTTTCCGTCCTACTGCCGATTCTTTTCGCAAAGTACTTTTCTATACTTCTAGTATATAATGGGAAAAAATTAAACGAATTTTTTGTCCATGTAAAAAAATATTAATTCTGAATAAAATGCCGCCCATTGATCCAATAAGAAAATTTAAATGTCTCTTATTAGATAAGGCATATTTTCGTCTGATAAGGTACTTCTTCTTCAATAATTTCGACGACCTTTTAGTTTTGATCAAAAAAATTTTATTTCTTACGACTTTTCGTAAAATATGTTAATGCCATCTGAAAGAGGAACAGATAAGCTTTTCATCGAGCATTTAGTCGAAGAATTCGGTCGGAGGATGCAAGAGTTATTAGCAAAAAACTAATCGGAGGTCAACACGTTTCCGTCCTACTGCCGATTCTTTTCGCAAAGTACTTTTCTATACTTCTAGTATATAATGGGAAAAAATTAAACGAATTTTTTGTCCATGTAAAAAAATATTAATTCTGAATAAAATGCCGCCCATTGATCGAATAAGAAAATTAAATGTCTCTTATTAGATAAGTCATATCTTCGTCTGATAAGGTACTTCTTCTTCAATGATTTCGTGGATATGTTGGTTTTGTTAAAAAAAATTTTATTTCTTACGACTTTTCGTAAAATATGTTAATGCCATCTGAAAGAGGAACAGATAAGCTTTCCATCGAGCTCTTAGTCAAAGAAGTCGGTCGAAGGATGGAAGAGTTATTAGCAAATAACTAATCCGTGGTCAACACGTTTCCGTCCTTCTGCCGATTATTTTCGCAAAGTACTTTTCTATAATTCTAATTAAACGAATTTTTTGTCCATGTAAAGAACTATTAATTCTGAATAAAATACCGCCAATTTATGCAATTAAAAAAATTTAAATGTCTCTTATTACATAAAGCACATTTTCGTCTGATAAGGTACTTCTTCTTCAATGATTTCGACGATATTTTAATTTTGATCAAAAAAATTTAATTTCTTACGACTTTTCGTAAAATATGTTAATGCCATCTGAAAGAGGAGCAGAAAAGCTCTCCATCGAGCTCTTAGTCGAAGAAGTCGGTCGAAGGATGGAAGAGTTATTAGCAAATAACTAATCCGTGGTCAACACGTTTCCGTCCTTCCGCCGATTCTTTTCGCAAAGTACTTTTCTATAATTCTAGTATTCAATGGGAAAAAATTAAACTTATTTTTTGTCCATGTAAAAAAATATTAATTCTGAATAAAATGCCGCCCATTGATCCAATAAGAAAATTTAAATGTCTCTTATTAGATAAGGCATATTTTCGTCTGATAAGGACTTCTTCTTCAATAATTTCGACGACATTTTAGTTTTGATCAAAAAAATTTTATTTCTTACGACTTTTCGTAAAATATGTCAATGCTATCTGAAAGAGGAACAGATAAGCCTTCCATCGAGCTCTTAGTCGAAGAAGTCGGTCGAAGGATGCAAGAGTTATTAGCAAAAAACTAATCGGTGGTCAACACGTTTCCGTCCTACTGCCGATTCTTTTCGCAAAGTACTTTTCTATACTTCTAGTATTTAATGGGAAAATATTAAACAATTTTTTTGTCCATGTAAAGAACTATTAATTCTGAATAAAATGCCGCCAATTTATGCAATTAAAAAAATTTAAATGTCTCTTATTAGATAAAGCAAATTTTCGTCTGATAAGGTACTTCTTCTTCAATGATTTCGAGGATATTTTAGTTTTGATCAAAAAAATTTTATTTCTGTAAAATATGTTAATGCCATCTGAAAGAGGAACAGATAAGCTTTCCATCGAGCCTTTAGTCGAAGAAGTTGGTCGAAGGATGGAAGAGTTATTAGCAAATAACTAATCCGTGGTCAACACGTTTCCGTCCTTCTGCCGATTCTTTTCGCAAAGTACTTTTCTATAATTCTAGTATTCAATGGGAAAAAATTAAACGAATTTTTTGTCCATGTAAAAAACTATTAATTCTGAATAAAATGCCGCCCATTGATCCAATAAGAAAATTTAAATGTCTCTTATTAGATAAGGCATATTTTCGTCTGATAAGGTACTTCTTCTTCAATGATTTCGAGGATATTTTAGTTTTGATCAAAAAAATTTTATTCCTTACGACTTTTCGTAAAATATGTCAATGCTATCTGAAAGAGAAACAGATAAGCCTTCCATCGAGCTCTTAGTCGAAGAAGTCGGTCGAAGGATGCAAGAGTTATTTGCAAAAAACTAATCGGTGGTCAACACGTTTCCGTCCTACTACCGATTTTTTTCGCAAAGTACTTTTCTATAAATCTAGTATTAAATGGGAAAAAATTAAACGAATTTTTTGTCCATGTAAAAAACTTTTAATTCTGAATAAAATGGCGTCCATTTATGCAATTAAAAAAATTTAAATGTTTCTTATTTGATAAGGCATATTTTCGTCTGATAATGTACTTCTTCTTCAATAATTTTGACAACATTTTAGTTTTGATCAAAAAAATTTTATTTCTTACGACTTTTCGTAAAATATGTCAATGCTATCTGAAAGAGGAACAGATAAGCTTTCCATCGAGCTCTTAGTCAAAGAAGTCGGTCGAAGGATGGAAGAGTTATTAGCAAATAACTAATCCGTGGTCAACACGTTTCCGTCCTTCTGCCGATTATTTTCGCAAAGTAATTTTCTATAATTCTAATTAAACGAATTTTTTGTCCATGTAAAGAACTATTAATTCTGAATAAAATGCCGCCAATTTATGCAATTAAAAAAATTTAAATGTCTCTTATTAGATAAGGCATATTTTCGTCTGATAAGGTACTTCTTCTTCAATAATTTCGATAACATTTTAGTTTTGATCAAAAAAATTTTATTTCTTACGACTTTTCGTAAAATATGTTAAGGTCATCTGAAAGAGGAACATATAAGCTTTCCATCGAGCTCTTAGTCGAAGAATTCGGTCGAAGAATGCAAGAGTTATTAGCAAAAAACTAATCGGTGGTCAACACGTTTCCGTCCTACTGCCGATTCTTTTCGCAAAGTACTTTTCTATACTTCTAGTATATAATGGGAAAAAATTAAACGAATTTTTTGTCCATGTAAAAAAATATTAATTCTGAATAAAATGCCGCCCATTGATCCAATAAGAAAATTTAAATGTCTCTTATTAGATAAGGCATATTTTCGTCTGATAAGGTACTTCTTCTTCAATAATTTCGACGACCTTTTAGTTTTGATCAAAAAAATTTTATTTCTTACGACTTTTCGTAAAATATGTTAATGCCATCTGAAAGAGGAACAGATAAGCTTTTCATCGAGCATTTAGTCGAAGAATTCGGTCGGAGGATGCAAGAGTTATTAGCAAAAAACTAATCGGAGGTCAACACGTTTCCGTCCTACTGCCGATTCTTTTCGCAAAGTACTTTTCTATACTTCTAGTATATAATGGGAAAAAATTAAACGAATTTTTTGTCCATGTAAAAAAATATTAATTCTGAATAAAATGCCGCCCATTGATCGAATAAGAAAATTAAATGTCTCTTATTAGATAAGTCATATCTTCGTCTGATAAGGTACTTCTTCTTCAATGATTTCGTGGATATGTTGGTTTTGTTAAAAAAAATTTTATTTCTTACGACTTTTCGTAAAATATGTTAATGCCATCTGAAAGAGGAACAGATAAGCTTTCCATCGAGCTCTTAGTCAAAGAAGTCGGTCGAAGGATGGAAGAGTTATTAGCAAATAACTAATCCGTGGTCAACACGTTTCCGTCCTTCTGCCGATTATTTTCGCAAAGTACTTTTCTATAATTCTAATTAAACGAATTTTTTGTCCATGTAAAGAACTATTAATTCTGAATAAAATACCGCCAATTTATGCAATTAAAAAAATTTAAATGTCTCTTATTAGATAAAGCACATTTTCGTCTGATAAGGTACTTCTTCTTCAATAATTTCGACGACATTTTAATTTGATCGAAAAAATTTTATTTCTTACGACTTTTCGAAAATATGTTAATGCCATCTGAAAGAAGAGCAGAAAAGCTTTCCATCGAGCTCTTAGTCGAAGAAGTCGGTCGAAGGATGGAAGAGTTATTAGCAAATAACTAATCCGTGGTCAACAGGTTTCCGTCCTTCTGCCGATTATTTTCGCAAAGTACTTTTCTATACTTCTAGTATTCAATGGGAAAAAATTAAACGAATTTTTTGTCCATGTAAAAAACTATTAATTCTGAATAAAATGCCGCCCATTGATCCAATAAGAAAATTTAAATGTCTCTTATTAGATAAGGCATATTTTCGTCTTATAAGGTACTTCTTCTTCAATGATTTCGAGGATATTTTAGTTTTGATGAAAAAAATTTTATTTCTTACGAGTTTTCGTAAAATATAATAATGCCATCTGAAAGAAGAACAGATAAGCTTTCCATCGAGCTCTTAGTCGAAGAAGTCGGTCGAAGTATGCAAGAGTTATTAGCAAATAACTAATCGGTGGTCAACACGTTTCCGTCCTACTGCCGATTCTTTTCGCAAAGTACTTTTCTATAATTCTAGTATTCAATGGGAAAAAATTAAACGAATTTTTTGTCCATGTAAAAAACTATTAATTCTGAATAAAATGCCGCCCATTGATCCAATAAGAAAATTTAAATGTCTCTTATTAGATAAGGCATATTTTCGTCTGATAAGGTACTTTTTCTTCAATGATTTCGAGGATATTTTAGTTTTGATGAAAAAAATTTTATTTCTTACGAGTTTTCGTAAAATATAATAATGCCATCTGAAAGAAGAACAGATAAGCTTTCCATCGAGCTCTTAGTCGAAGAAGTCGGTCGAAGGATGCAAGAGTTATTAGCAAATAACTAATCGGAGGTCAACACGTTTCCGTCCTACTGCCGATTATTTTCGCAAAGTACTTTTCTATAATTCCCGTATTTAATGGGAAAAAATTAAACGAATTTTTTGTCCATTTAAAAAAATATTAATTCTGAATAAAATGCCGCCCATTGATCCAATAAGAAAATTTAAATGTCTCTTATTAGATAAGGCATATTTTCGTCTGATAAGGTACTTCGTCTTCAATGATTTCGAGGATATTTTAGTTTTGATGAAAAAAAATTTATTTCTTACGACTTTTCGTAAAATATGTCAATGCTATCTGAAAGAGGAACAGATTAGCCTTCCATCGAGCTCTTAGTCGAAAAAGTCGGTAAAAGGAAGAAAGAGTTATAAGTAAAAAACTAATCGGTGGTCAAGACGTTTCCGTCCTACTGCCGATTCTTTTCGCAAAGTACTTTTCTATACTTCTAGTATTTAATGGGAAAATATTAAACGAATTTTTTGTCCATATAAAGAACTATTAATTCTGAATAAAATGCCGCCAATTTATGCAATTAAAAAAATTTAAATGTCTCTTATTAGATAAAGCAGATTTTCGTCTGATAAAGTAATTCTTCTTCAATGATTTCGAGGATATTTTAGTTTTGATCAAAAAAATTTTATTTCTTATGACTTTTCGTAAAATATGTTAATGCCATCTGAAAGAGGAACAG
This sequence comes from Phortica okadai, assembly GCA_034638295.1. Taxonomy (NCBI): domain Eukaryota; kingdom Metazoa; phylum Arthropoda; class Insecta; order Diptera; family Drosophilidae; genus Phortica; species Phortica okadai. Next base: position 22,787,486 of record CM067850.1, on the reverse strand, counting down.
ATAAGCTTTCCATCGAGCCTTTAGTCGAAGAAGTCGGTCGAAGGATGGAAGAGTTATTAGCAAATAACTAATCCGTGGTCAACACGTTTCCGTCCTTCTGCCGATTCTTTTCGCAAAGTACTTTTCTATAATTCTAGTATTCAATGGGAAAAAATTAAACGAATTTTTTGTCCATGTAAAAAACTATTAATTCTGAATTAAATGCCGCCCATTGATCCAATAAGAAAATTTAAATGTCTCTTATTAGATAAGGCATATTTTCGTCTGATAAGGTACTTCTTCTTCAATGATTTCGAGGATATTTTAGTTTTGATCAAAAAAATTTTATTCCTTACGACTTTTCGTAAAATATGTTAATGCCATCTGAAAGAGGAACAGATAAGCTTTCCATCGAGCTCATAGTCGAAGAAGTCGGTCGAAGGATGGAAGGGTTATTAGCAAATAACTAATCGGTGGTCAACACGTTTCCGTCCTACTGCCGATTCTTTTCGCAAAGTACTTTTCTATACTTCTAGTATTTAATGGGAAAAAATTAAACGAATTTTTTGTCCATGTAAAAAAACATTAATTCTGAACAAAATGCCGCCAATTTATGCAATTAAAAAAATTTAAATGTCTCTTATTAGATAAGGCATATTTTCGTCTGATAAGGTACTTCTTCTTCAATGATTTCGTGGATATGTTGGTTTTGTTAAAAAAAATTTTATTTCTTACGACTTTTCGTAAAATATGTTAATGCCTTCTGAAAGAGGAACAGATAAGCTTTCCATCGAGCTCTTAGTCAAAGAAGTCGGTCGAAGGATGGAAGAGTTATTAGCAAATAACTAATCCGTGGTCAACACGTTTCCGTTCTTCTGCCGATTATTTTCGCAAAGTACTTTTCTATAATTCTAAATAAACGAATTTTTTGTCCATGTAAAGAACTATTAATTCTGAATAAAATGCCGTCAATTTATACAATTAAAAAAATTTAAATGTCTCTTATTAGATAAGGCATATTTTCGTCTGATAAGGTACTTCTTCTTCAATAATTTCGACAACATTTTAGTTTTGATCAAAAAAATTTTATTTCTTACGACTTTTCGTAAAATATGTTAATGTCATCTGAAAGAGGAACAGATAAGCTTTCTATCGAGCTGTTAGTCCAAGAATTCGGTCGAAGGATGCAAGAGTTATTAGCAAAAAACTAATCGGTGGTAAACACGTTTCCGTCCTACTGCCCATTCTTTTCGCAAAGTACTTTTCTATACTTCTAGTATATAATGGGAAAAAATTAAACGAATTTTTTGTCCATGTACAAAAATATTAATTCTGAATAAAATGCCGCCCATTGATCCAATAAGAAAATTTAAATGTCTCTTATTAGATAAGGCATATTTTCGTCTTATAAGGTACTTCTTCTTCAATGATTTCGAGGATATTTTAGTTTTGATGAAAAAAATTTTATTTCTTACGAGTTTTCGTAAAATATAATAATGCCATCTGAAAGAAGAACAGATAAGCTTTCCATCGAGCTCTTAGTCGAAGAAGTCGGTCGAAGGATGCAAGAGTTATTAGCAAATAACTAATCGGAGGTCAACACGTTTCCGTCCTACTGCCGATTATTTTCGCAAAGTACTTTTCTATAATTCCCGTATTTAATGGGAAAAAATTAAACGAATTTTTTGTCCATGTAAAAAAATATTAATTCTGAATAAAATGCCGCCCATTGATCCAATAAGAAAATTTAAATGTCTCTTATTAGATAAGGCATATTTTCGTCTGATAAGGTACTTCTTCTTCAATGATTTCGAGGATATTTTAGTTTTGATGAAAAAAAATTTATTTCTTACGACTTTTCGTAAAATATGTCAATGCTATCTGAAAGAGGAACAGATTAGCCTTCCATAGAGCTCTTAGTCGAAGAAGTCGGTAAAAGGAAGAAAGAGTTATAAGTAAAAAACTAATCGGTGGTCAAGACGTTTCCGTCCTACTGCCGATTCTTTTCGCAAAGTACTTTTCTATACTTCTAGTATTTAATGGGAAAATATTAAACGAATTTTTTGTCCATGTAAAGAACTATTAATTCTGAATAAAATGCCGCCAATTTATGCAATTAAAAAAATTTAAATGACTCTTATTACATAAAGCAGATTTTCGTCTGATAAAGTAATTCTTCTTCAATGATTTCGAGGATATTTTAGTTTTGATCAAAAAAATTTTATTTCTTATGACTTTTCGTAAAATATGTTAATGCCATCTGAAAGAGGAACAGATAAGCTTTCCATCGAGCCTTTAGTCGAAGAAGTCGGTCGAAGGATGGAAGAGTTATTAGCAAATAACTAATCCGTGGTCAACACGTTTCCGTCCTTCTGCCGATTCTTTTCGCAAAGTACTTTTCTATAATTCTAGTATTCAATGGGAAAAAATTAAACGAATTTTTTGTCCATGTAAAAAACTATTAATTCTGAATAAAATGCCGCCCAGAAAATTTAAATGTCTCTTATAAGATAAGGCATATTTTCGTCTGATAAGGTACTTCTTCTTCAATGATTTCGAGGATATTTTAGTTTTGATCAAAAAAATTTTATTCCTTACGACTTTTCGTAAAATATGTTAATGCCATCTGAAAGAGGAACAGATAAGCTTTCCATCGAGCTCATAACCGAAGAAGTCGGTCGAAGGATGGAAGGGTTATTAGCAAATAACTAATCGGTGGTCAACACGTTTCCGTCCTACTGCCGATTCTTTTCGCAAAGTACTTTTCTATACTTCTAGTATTTAATGGGAAAAAATTAAACGAATTTTTTGTCCATGTAAAAAAATATTAATTCTGAACAAAATGCCGCCAATTTATGCAATTAAAAAAATTTAAATGTCTCTTATTAGATAAGGCATATTTTCGTCTGATAAGGTACTTCTTCTTCAATGATTTCGTGGATATGTTGGTTTTGTTAAAAAAAATTTTATTTCTTACGACTTTTCGTAAAATATGTTAATGCCTTCTGAAAGAGGAACAGATAAGCTTTCCATCGAGCTCTTAGTCAAACAAGTCGGTCGAAGGATGGAAGAGTTATTAGCAAATAACTAATCCGTGGTCAACACGTTTCCGTCCTTCTGCCGATTATTTTCGCAAAGTACTTTTCTATAATTCTAAATAAACGAATTTTTTGTCCATGTAAAGAACTATTAATTCTGAATAAAATGCCGCCAATTTATGCAATTAAAAAAATTTAAATGTCTCTTATTAGATAAAGCACATTTTCGTCTGATAAGGTACTTCTTCTTCAATGATTTCGACGATATTTTAGTTTTGATCAAAAAAATTTAATTTCTTACGACTTTTCGTAAAATATGTTAATGCCATCTGAAAGAGGAGCAGAAAAGCTCTCCATCGAGCTCTTAGTCGAAGAAGTCGGTCGAAGGATGGAAGAGTTATTAGCAAATAACTAATCCGTGGTCAACACGTTTCCGTCCTTCCGCCGATTCTTTTCGCAAAGTACTTTTCTATAATTCTTGTATTCAATGGGAAAAAATTAAACTTATTTTTTGTCCATGTAAAAAAATATTAATTCTGAATAAAATGCCGCCCATTGATCCAATAAGAAAATTTAAATGTCTCTTATTAGATAAGGCATATTTTCGTCTGATAAGGTACTTCTTCTTCAATAATTTCGACGACATTTTAGTTTTGATCAAAAAAATTTTATTTCTTACGACTTTTCGTAATATATGTCAATGCTATCTGAAAGAGGAACAGATAAGCTTTCCATCGAGCTCTTAGTCGAAGAAGTCGGTCGAAGGATGCAAGAGTTATTAGCAAAAAACTAATCGGTGGTCAACACGTTTCCGTCCTACTACCGATTTTTTTCGCAAAGTACTCTTCTATACTTCTAGTATATAATGGGAAAAAATTAAACGAATTTTTTGTCCATGTAAAAAAATATTAATTCTGAATAAAATGCTAAAATAAATGATCCAATATGAAAATTTAAATGTCTCTTATTAGATAAGGCATATTTTCGTCTGATAAGGTACTTCTTCTTCAATAATTTCGACGACCTTTTAGTTTTGATCAAAAAAATTTTATTTCTTACGACTTTTCGTAAAATATGTTAATGCCATCTGAAAGAGGAACAGATAAGCTTTCCATCGAGCATTTAGTCGAAGAATTCGGTCGAAGGATGCAAGAGTTATTAGCAAAAATCTAATCGGTGGTCAACACGTTTCCGTCCTACTGCTGATTCTTTTCGCAAATTACTTTTCTATACTTCTAGTATATAATGGGAAAAAATTAAACGAATTTTTTGTCCATGTAAAAAAATATTAATTCTGAATAAAATGCCGCCCATTGATCCAATAAGAAAATTAAATGTCTCTTATTAGATAAGGCATATCTTCGTCTGATAAGGTACTTCTTCTTCAATAATTTCGACAACATTTTAGTTTTGATCAAAAAAATTTTATTTCTTACGACTTTTCGTAAAATATGTTAATGCCATCAACAAAATGCCGTCAATTTATGCAATTAAAACCAGTAAGGACGCTATCTTCAGCAAGGCTGAAGCTATAATACTTTTCACTTTGTGTCAATATAAAAAAAACTAAATGAATAGTTTTCATTCCTCCCTAAGAGCATAACTGCAAAGTTTCAAGTCAATTGGTTAAAAAACAAAAAAGTTTTCCATACAACGGGCCAATTTTTGCTATAAGTAGGCGTGGCTACGCCCACTTTTGGTCAAAATAGTTTTCATTCCTCTCTAGGAACATAACTGTAAAGTTTCAAGTCAATTGGTTAAAAAACAAAAAAGTTTTCCATACAAAGGGTCAATTTTCGCTATAAAAGGGCGTGGCTACGCCCACTTTTCGTCAAAATAGTTTTCATTCCTCCCTAAGAACATAACTGTAAAGTTTCAAGTCAATTGGTTAAAAAACAAAAAAGTTTTCCATACAACGGGTAAATTTTCGCTATAAGTGGGCGTGGCTACGCGTGGTTACGCCCACTTTTGGTCAAAATAGTTTTCATTCCTGCCTAAGAGCATAACTGCAAAGTTTCAAGTCAATTGGTTAAAAAACAAAAAAGTTTTCCATACAAAGGGTCAATTTTCGCTATAAAAGGGCGTGGCTACGCCCACTTTTCGTCAAAATAGTTTTCATTCCTCCCTAAGAACATAACTGTAAAGTTTCAAGTCAATTGGTTAAAAAACAAAAAAGTTTTCCATACAACGGGTAAATTTTCGCTATAAGTGGGCGTGGCTACGCGTGGTTACGCCCACTTTTGGTCAAAATAGTTTTCATTCCTCCCTAAGAGCATAACTGCAAAGTTTCAAGTCAATTGGTTAAAAAACAAAAAAGTTTTCCATACAACGGGTCAATTTTCGCTATAAGTGGGCGTGGCTACGCGTGGTTACGCCCACATTTGGTCAAAATAGATTTCATTCCTCCCCAAGAACATAACTTTAAAATTTCAAGTCAATTGGTTAAGAAACAAAAAAGTTTTCCATACAACGACGTGAATATTCCTTCTCTTCCTCTTCTTCATTTTGTATGGGAGCTACCAGTTCCAGATGTCCAATCTCAATGAAACTTTCAGGCATGTAGTCGGACCATGTAAAACAACTATGTTTAAAATTTCAGCACTCTGTTGTACAAAACAAAAAAGTTTTCTATACAACGATTCAAGTTTTGTTCACTTTTCTTCTTCTTTTCGTATGGGAGCTACCTGTTCCAATAATCCGATCATGCTGGTTCCGACGAATGATTCATCGTAATAAATTCTAAGACTCTGTGCAAAGTTTCAGCTCGATAGCTTCAAAACTGAGGGACTAGTTTGCATACATACAGACAGACAGACAGACAGACAGACCGACAGACAGACAGACAGACAGACAGACGGACAGACGGACATGGCTAAATCAACTCGTCTTGTCGTCCTGATCAAGAATATATATACTTTATATAGTCGGAAATTAATATTTCGATCTGTTACAAACTCCGTGACAAAGTTAATATACTATTTCACATAAGTGAAAAGTATAAAAATGTAAATGTCTCTTATTAGATAAGGCATATTTTCGTCTGATAAGGTACTTCTTCTTCAATAATTTCGACAACATTTTAGTTTTGCTCAAAAAAATTTTATTTCTTACGACTTTTCGTAAAATATGTTAATGTCATCTGAAAGAGGAACAGATAAGCTTTCTATCGAGCTCTTAGTCGAAGAATTCGGTCGAAGGATGCAAGAGTTATTAGCAAAAAACTAATCGGTGGTCAACACGTTTCCGTCCTACTGCCGATTCTTTTCGCAAAGTACTTTTCTATACTTCTAGTATATAATGGGAAAAAATTAAACGAATTTTTTGTCCATGTAAAAAAATATTAATTCTGAATAAAATGCCGCCCATTGATCCAATAAAAAAATTAAATGTCTCTTATTAGATAAGGCATATTTTCGTCTGATAAGGTACTTCTTCTTCAATGATTTCGTGGATATGTTAATTTTGATCAAAAAAATTTTATTTCTTACGACTTTTCGTAAAATATGTTAATGCCATCTGAAAGAGGAACAGATAAGCTTTCCATCGAGCATTTAGTCGAAGAATTCGGTCGAAGGATGCAAGAGTTATTAGCAAAAAACTAATCTGTGTTCAACACGTTTCCGTCCTACTGCCAATTCTTTTCGCAAAGTACTTTTCTATACTTCTAGTATTTAATGGGAAAAAATTAAACGAAGTTTTTGTCCATATAAAGAACTATTAATTCTGAATAAAATGCCGCCCATTGATCCAATAAGAAAATTAAATGTCTCTTATTAGATAAGTCATATCTTTGTCTGATAAGGTACTTCTTCTTCAATGATTTCGTGGATATGTTGGTTTTGTTAAAAAAAATTTTATTTCTTACGACTTTTCGTAAAATATGTTAATGCCATCTGAAAGAGGAACAGATAAGCTTTCCATCGAGCATTTAGTCGAAGAATTCGGTCGAAGGATGCAAGAGTTATTAGCAAAAAACTAATCGGTGTTCAACACGTTTCCGTCCTACTGCCAATTCTTTTCGCAAAGTACTTTTCTATACTTCTAGTATATAATGGGAAAAAATTAAACGAATTTTTTGTCCATGTAAAAAAATATTAATTCTGAATAAAATGCCGCCCATTGATCCAATAAGAAAATTAAATGTCTCTTATTAGATAAGGCATATCTTCGTCTGATAAGGTACTTCTTCTTCAATAATTTCGACAACATTTTAGTTTTGATCAAAAAAATTTTATTTCTTACGACTTTTCGTAAAATATGTTAATGCCATCAACAAAATGCCGTCAATTTATGCAATTAAAACCAGTAAGGACGCTATCTTCAGCAAGGCTGAAGCTATAATACTTTTCACTTTGTGTCAATATAAAAAAAACTAAATGAATAGTTTTCATTCCTCCCTAAGAGCATAACTGCAAAGTTTCAAGTCAATTGGTTAAAAAACAAAAAAGTTTTCCATACAACGGGTCAATTTTTGCTATAAGTAGGCGTGGCTACGCCCACTTTTGGTCAAAATAGTTTTCATTCCTCTCTAGGAACATAACTGTAAAGTTTCAAGTCAATTGGTTAAAAAACAAAAAAGTTTTCCATACAAAGGGTCAATTTTCGCTATAAAAGGGCGTGGCTACGCCCACTTTTCGTCAAAATAGTTTTCATTCCTCCCTAAGAACATAACTGTAAAGTTTCAAGTCAATTGGTTAAAAAACAAAAAAGTTTTCCATACAACGGGTAAATTTTCGCTATAAGTGGGCGTGGCTACGCGTGGTTACGCCCACTTTTGGTCAAAATAGTTTTCATTCCTCCCTAAGAGCATAACTGCAAAGTTTCAAGTCAATTGGTTAAAAAACAAAAAAGTTTTCCATACAAAGGGTCAATTTTCGCTATAAAAGGGCGTGGCTACGCCCACTTTTCGTCAAAATAGTTTTCATTCCTCCCTAAGAACATAACTGTAAAGTTTCAAGTCAATTGGTTAAAAAACAAAAAAGTTTTCCATACAACGGGTAAATTTTCGCTATAAGTGGGCGTGGCTACGCGTGGTTACGCCCACTTTTGGTCAAAATAGTTTTCATTCCTCCCTAAGAGCATAACTGCAAAGTTTCAAGTCAATTGGTTAAAAAACAAAAAAGTTTTCCATACAACGGGTCAATTTTTGCTATAAGTAGGCGTGGCTACGCCCACTTTTGGTCAAAATAGTTTTCATTCCTCTCTAGGAACATAACAGTAAAGTTTCAAGTCAATTGATTAAAAAACCAAAAAGTTTTCCATACAAAGGGTCAAGTTAAGCTATAAGTGGGCGTGGCCATGCCCACTTTTGATCAAAATAGTTTTCATTCCTCCCTAAGAGCATAACTGCAAAGTTTCAAGTCTATTGGTTAAAAAACAAAAAAGTTTTCCATACAACGGGTCAATTTTTGCTATAAGTAGGCGTGGCTACGCCCACTTTTGGTCAAAATAGTTTTCATTCCTCTCTAGGAACATAACTGTAAAGTTTCAAGTCAATTGGTTAAAAAACAAAAAAGTTTTCCATACAAAGGGTCAATTTTCGCTATAAAAGGGCGTGGCTACGCCCACTTTTCGTCAAAATAGTTTTCATTCCTCCCTAAGAACATAACTGTAAAGTTTCAAGTCAATTGGTTAAAAAACAAAAAAGTTTTCCATACAAAGGGTCAATTTTCGCTATAAAAGGGCGTGGCCACGCCCACTTTTGATCAAAATAGTTTTCATTCCTCCCTAAGAGCATAACTGCAAAGTTTCAAGTCAATTGGTTAAAAAACAAAAAAATTTTCCATACAAAGGGTCAAGTTAAGCTATAAGTGGGCGTGGCCACGCCCACTTTTGATCAAAATAGTTTTCATTCCTCCCTAAGAGCATGACTGCAAAGTTTCAAGTCAATTGGTTAAGAAACAAAAAAGTTTTCCATACAACGGGTAAATTTTCGCTATAAGTGGGCGTGGCTACGGCTGGCTACGCCCACTTTTGGTCAAAATAGTTTTCATTCCTCTCTAAGAACATAGCTGTAAAGTTTCAAGTCAATTGGTTAAAAAACAAAAAAGTTTTCCATACAACGGGTAAATTTTCGCTATAAGTGGGCGTGGCTACGCGTGGTTACGCCCACATTTGGTCAAAATAGATTTCATTCCTCCCCAAGAACATAACTTTAAAATTTCAAGTCAATTGGTTAAGAAACAAAAAAGTTTTCCATACAACGACGTGAATATTCCTTCTCTTCCTCTTCTTCATTTTGTATGGGAGCTACCAGTTCCAGATGTCCAATCTCAATGAAACTTTCAGGCATGTAGTCGGACCATGTAAAACAACTATGTTTAAAATTTCAGCACTCTGTTGTACAAAACAAAAAAGTTTTCTATACAACGATTCAAGTTTTGTTCACTTTTCTTCTTCTTTTCGTATGGGAGCTACCTGTTCCAATAATCCGATCATGCTGGTTCCGACGAATGATTCATCGTAATAAATTCTAAGACTCTGTGCAAAGTTTCAGCTCGATAGCTTCAAAACTGAGGGACTAGTTTGCATACATACAGACAGACAGACAGACAGACAGACCGACAGACAGACAGACGGACAGACGGACAGACGGACATGGCTAAATCAACTCGTCTTGTCGTCCTGATCAAGAATATATATACTTTATATAGTCGGAAATTAATATTTCGATCTGTTACAAACTCCGTGACAAAGTTAATATACTATTTCACATAAGTGAAAAGTATAAAAATGTAAATGTCTCTTATTAGATAAGGCATATTTTCGTCTGATAAGGTACTTCTTCTTCAATAATTTCGACAACATTTTAGTTTTGCTCAAAAAAATTTTATTTCTTACGACTTTTCGTAAAATATGTTAATGTCATCTGAAAGAGGAACAGATAAGCTTTCTATCGAGCTCTTAGTCGAAGAATTCGGTCGAAGGATGCAAGAGTTATTAGCAAAAAACTAATCGGTGGTCAACACGTTTCCGTCCTACTGCCGATTCTTTTCGCAAAGTACTTTTCTATACTTCTAGTATATAATGGGAAAAAATTAAACGAATTTTTTGTCCATGTAAAAAAATATTAATTCTGAATAAAATGCCGCCCATTGATCCAATAAAAAAATTAAATGTCTCTTATTAGATAAGGCATATTTTCGTCTGATAAGGTACTTCTTCTTCAATGATTTCGTGGATATGTTAATTTTGATCAAAAAAATTTTATTTCTTACGACTTTTCGTAAAATATGTTAATGCCATCTGAAAGAGGAACAGATAAGCTTTCCATCGAGCATTTAGTCGAAGAATTCGGTCGAAGGATGCAAGAGTTATTAGCAAAAAACTAATCGGTGTTCAACACGTTTCCGTCCTACTGCCAATTCTTTTCGCAAAGTACTTTTCTATACTTCTAGTATTTAATGGGAAAAAATTAAACGAAGTTTTTGTCCATATAAAGAACTATTAATTCTGAATAAAATGCCGCCCATTGATCCAATAAGAAAATTAAATGTCTCTTATTAGATAAGTCATATCTTTGTCTGATAAGGTACTTCTTCTTCAATGATTTCGTGGATATGTTGGTTTTGTTAAAAAAAATTTTATTTCTTACGACTTTTCGTAAAATATGTTAATGCCATCTGAAAGAGGAACAGATAAGCTCTCCATCGAGCTCTTAGTCGAAGAATTCGGTCGAAGGATGGAAGAGTTATTAGCAAATAACTAATCCGTGTTCAACACGTTTCCGTCCTTCTGCCGATTATTTTCGCAAAGTACTTTTCTATAATTCTAATTAAACTAATTTTTTGTCCATGTAAAGAAATATTAATTCTGAATAAAATGCCGCCAATTTATGCAATTAAAAAAATTTAAATGTCTCTTATTAGATAAAGCACATTTTCGTCTGATAAGGTACTTCTTCTTCAATGATTTCGACGATATTTTAGTTTTGATCAAAAAAATTTAATTTCTTACGACTTTTCGTAAAATATGTTAATGCCATCTGAAAGAGGAGCAGAAAAGCTCTCCATCGAGCTCTTAGTCGAAGAAGTCGGTCGAAGTATGCAAGAGTTATTAGCAAATAACTAATCGGTGGTCAACACGTTTCCGTCCTACTGCCGATTCTTTTCGCAAAGTACTTTTCTATACTTCTAGTATATAATGGGAAAAAATTAAACGAATTTTTTGTCCATGTAAAAAAATATTAATTCTGAATAAAATGCCGCCCATTGATCCAATAAGAAAATTTAAATGTCTCTTATTAGATAAGGCATATTTTCGTCTGATAAGGTACTTCTTCTTCAATAATTTCGACGACCTTTTAGTTTTGATCAAAAAAATTTTTTTTCTTACGACTTTTCTTAAAATATGTTAATGCCATCTGAAAGAGGAACAGATAAGCTTTCCATCGAGCATTTAGTCGAAGAATTCAGTTGAAGGATGCAAGAGTTATTAGCAAAAAACTAATCGGTGGTCAACACGTTTCCGTCCTTCTGCCGATTATTTTCGCAAAGTACTTTTCTATTATTCTAATTAAACGAATTTTGTGTCCATGTAAAGAACTATTAATTCTGAATAAAATGCCGCCAATTTATGCAATTAAAAAAATTTAAATGTCTCTTATTAGATAAAGCACATTTTCGTCTGATAAGGTACTTCTTCTTCAATGATTTCGACGATATTTTAGTTTTGATCAAAAAAATTTAATTTCTTACGACTTTTCGTAAAATATGTTAATGCCATCTGAAAGAGGAGCAGAAAAGCTCTGCATCGAGCTCTTAGTCGAAGAAGTCGGTCGAAGGATGGAAGAGTTATTAGCAAATAACTAATCCGTGGTCAACACGTTTCCGTCCTTCCGCCGATTCTTTTCGCAAAGTACTTTTCTATAATTCTAGTATTCAATGGGAAAAAATTAAACTTATTTTTTGTCCATATAAAAAAATATTAATTCTAAATAAAATGCCGCCAATTGATCCAATAAGAAAATTAAATGTCTCTTATTAAATAAGGCATATTTTCGTCTGATAAGGTACTTCTTCTTCAATGATTTCGTGGATATGTTAGTTTTGATCAAAAAAATTTTATTTCTTACGACTTTTCTTAAAATATGTTAATGCCATCTGAAAGAGGAACAGATAAGCTTTCCATCGAGCATTTAGTCGAAGAATTCGGTTGAAGGATGCAAGAGTTATTAGCAAAAAAACTAATCGGTGGTCAACACGTTTTCGTCCTTCCGCCGATTATTTTCGCAAAGTACTTTTCTATAATTCTAATTAAACGAATTTTTTGTCCATGTAAAGAACTATTAATTCTGAATAAAATGCCGCCAATTTATGCAATTAAAAAAATTTAAATGTCTCTTATTAGATAAAGCACATTTTCGTCTGATAAGGTACTTCTTCTTCAATGATTTCGACGATATTTTAGTTTTGATTAAAAAAATTTAATTTCTTACGACTTTTCGTAAAATATGTTAATGCCATCTGAAAGAGGAGCAGAAAAGCTCTCCATCGAGCTCTTAGTCGAAGAAGTCGGTCGAAGGATGGAAGAGTTATTAGCAAATAACTAATCCGTGGTCAACACGTTTCCGTCCTTCCGCCGATTCTTTTCGCAAAGTACTTTTCTATAATTCTAGTATTCAATAGGAAAAAATTAAACTTATTTTTTGTCCATGTAAAAAAATATTAATTCTGAATAAAATGCCGCCCATTGATCCAATAAGAAAATTTAAATGTCTCTTATTAGATAAGGCATATTTTCGTCTGATTAGGTACTTCTTCTTCAATAATTTCGACGACATTTTAGTTTTGATCAAAAAAATTTTATTTCTTACGACTTTTCGTAAAATATGTCAATGCTATCTGAAAGAGGAACAGATAAGCCTTCCATCGAGCTCTTAGTCGAAGAAGTCGGTCGAAGGATGCAAGAGTTATTAGCAAAAAACTAATCGGTGGTCAACACGTTTCCGTCCTACTGCCGATTCTTTTCGCAAAGTACTTTTCTATACATCTAGTATATAATGGGAAAAAATTAAACGAATTTTTTGTCCATGTAAACAAATATTAATTCTGAATAAAATGCCGCCCATTGATCCAATAAGAAAATTTAAATGTCTCTTATTAGATAAGGCATATTTTCGTCTGATAAGGTACTTCTTCTTCAATAATTTCGACGACCTTTTAGTTTTGATCAAAAAAAATTTATATCTTACGAGTTTTCTTATTAAATAAGGCATATTTTCGTCTGATAAGGTACTTCTTCTTCAATGATTTCGTGGATATGTTAGTTTTGATCAAACAAATTTTATTTCTTACGACTTTTCTTAAAATATGTTAATGCCATCTGAAAGAGGAACAGATAAGCTTTCCATCGAGCTCTAAGTCGAAGAAGTCGGTCGAAGTATGCAAGAGTTATTAGCAAATAACTAATCGGTGGTCAACACTATTCCGTCCTACTGCCGATTCTTTTCGCAAAGTACTTTTCTATACTTCTAGTATTTAATGGGAAAAAATTAAACGAATTTTTTGTCCATGTAAAAAAATATTAATTCTGAATAAAATGCCGCCCATTGATCCAATAAGAAAATTTAAATGTCTCTTATTAGATAAGGCATATTTTCGCCTGATAAGGTACTTCTTCTTCAATAATTTCGACGACCTTTTAGTTTTGATCAAACAAATTTTATTTCTTACGACTTTTCTTAAAATATGTTAATGCCATCTGAAAGAGGAACAGATAAGCTTTCCATCGAGCATTTAGTCGAAGAATTCGGTTGAAGGATGCAAGAGTTATTAGCAAAAAACTAATCGGTGGTCAACACGTTTTCGTCCTTCCGCCGATTATTTTCGCAAAGTACTTTTCTATAATTCTAATTAAACGAATTTTTTGTCCATGTAAAGAACTATTAATTCTGAATAAAATGCCGCCAATTTATGCAATTAAAAAAATTTAAATGGGTCTTATTAGATAAAGCACATTTTCGTCTGATAAGGTACTTCTTCTTCAATGATTTCGACGATATTTTAGTTTTGATCAAAAAAATTTAATTTCTTACGACTTTTCGTAAAATATGTTAATGCCATCTGAAAGAGGAGCAGAAAAGCTCTCCATCGAGCTCTTAGTCGAAGAAGTCGGTCGAAGGATGGAAGAGTTATTAGCAAATAACTAATCCGTGGTCAACACGTTTCCGTCCTTCCGCCGATTCCTTTCGCAAAGTACTTTTCTATAATTCTAGTATTTAATGGGAAAAAATTAAACGAATTTTTTGTCCATGTAAAAAAATATTAATTCTGAATAAAATGCCGCCCATTGATCCAATAAGAAAATTTAAATGTCTCTTATTAGATAAGGTATATTTTCGCCTGATAAGGTACTTCTTCTTCAATAATTTCGACGACCTTTTAGTTTTGATCAAACAAATTTTATTTCTTACGACTTTTCTTAAAATATGTTAATGCCATCTGAAAGAGGAACAGATAAGCTTTCCATCGAGCATTTAGTCGAAGAATTCGGTTGAAGGATGCAAGAGTTATTAGCAAAAAACTAATCGGTGGTCAACACGTTTCCGTCCTACTGCCGATTCTTTTCGCAAAGTACTTTTCTATACTTCTAGTATTCAATGGGAAAAAATTAAACGAATTTTTTGTCCATGTAAAAAAATATTAATTCTGAATAAAATGCCGCCCATTGATCCAATAAGAAAATTTAAATGTCTCTTATTAGATAAGGCATATTTTCGTCTGATAAGGTACTTCTTCTTCAATAATTTCGACGAAATTTTAGTTTTGATCAAAAGAATTTTATTTCTTACGACTTTTCGTAAAATGTGTCAATGCTATCTGAAAGAGGAACAGATAAGCCTTCCATCGAGCTCTTAGTCGAAGAAGTCGGTCGAAGGATGCAAGAGTTATTAGCAAAAAACTAATCGGTGGTCAACACGTTTCCGTCCTACTACCGATTTTTTTCGCAAAGTACTCTTCTATAATTCTAGTATTTAATGGGAAAAAATTAAACGAATTTTTTGTCCATGTAAAAAACTTTTAATTCTGAATAAAATGCCGTCAATTTATGCAATTAAAAAAATTTAAATGTCTCTTATTAGATAAGGCATATTTTCGTCTGATAAGGTACTTCTTCTTCAATAATTTCGACAACATTTTAGTTTTGATCAAAAAAATTTTATTTCTTACGACTTTTCGTAAAATATGTTAATGTCATCTGAAAGAGGAACAGATAAGCTTTCTATCGAGCTCTAAGTCGAAGAATTCGGTCGAAGGATGGAAGAGTTATTAGCAAAAAACTAATCGGTGGTCTACACGTTTCCGTCCCACTGCCGATTCTTTTCGCAAAGTACTTTTCTATACTTCTAGTATATAATGGGAAAAAATTAAACGAATTTTTTGTCCATGTAAAAAAATATTAATTCTGAATAAAATGCCGCCCATTGATCCAATAAGAAAATTAAATGTCTCTTATTAGATAAGGCATATTTTCGTCTGATAAGGTACTTCTTCTTCAATGATTTCGTGGATATGTTAGTTTTGATCAAAAAAATTTTATTTCTTACGACTTTTCGTAAAATATGTTAATGCCATCTGAAAGAAGAACAGATAAGCTTTCCATCGAGCTCTTAGTCGAAGAAGTCGGTCGAAGTATGCAAGAGTTATTAGCAAATAACTAATCGGTGGTCAACACGTTTCCGTCCTACTGCCGATTCTTTTCGCAAAGTACTTTTCTATAATTCTAGTATTCAATGGGAAAAAATTTAACTTATTTTTTGTCCATGTAAAAAAATATTAATTCTGAATAAAATGCCGCCAATTTATGCAATTAAAAAAATTCAAATGTCTCTTATTAGATAAGGCATATTTTCGTCTGATAAGGTACTTCTTCTTCAATAATTTCGACGACATTTTAGTTTTGATCAAAAGAATTTTATTTCTTACGACTTTTCGTAAAATATGTCAATGCTATCTGAAAGAGGAACAGATAAGCCTTCCATCGAGCTTTTAGTCGAAGAAGTCGGTCAAAGGATGCAAGAGTTATTAGCAAAAAACTAATCGGTGGTCAACACGTTTCCGTCCTACTACCGATTTGTTTCGCAAAGTACTCTTCTATAATTCTAGTATTTAATGGGAAAAAATTAAACGAATTTTTTGTCCATGTAAAAAACTTTTAATTCTGGATAAAATGCCGTCAATTTATGCAATTATAAAAATTTAAATGTCTCTTATTAGATAAGGCATATTTTCGTCTGATAAGGTACTTCTTCTTCAATAATTTCGACAACATTTTAGTTTTGATCAAAAAAATTTTATTTCTTACGACTTTTCGTAAAATATGTTAATGTCATCTGAAACAGGAACGGATAAGCTTTCTATCGAGCTCTTAGTCGAAGAATTCGGTCGAAGGATGCAAGAGTTATTAGCAAAAAACTAATCGGTGGTCAACACGTTTTCGTCCTACTGCCGATTCTTTTCGCAAAGTACTTTTATATACTTCTAGTATATAATGGTAAAAAATTAAACGAATTTTTTGTCCATGTAAAAAAATATTAATTCTGAATAAAATGCCGCCCATTGATCCAATAAGAAAATTAAATGTCTCTTATTAGATAAGGCATATTTTCGTCTGATAAGGTACTTCTTCAATGATTTCGTGGATATGTTAGTTTTGATCAAAAAAATTTTATTTCTTACGACTTTTCGTAAAATATGTTAATGCCATCTGAAAGAAGAACAGATAAGCTTTCCATCGAGCTCTTAGTCGAAGAAGTCGGTCGAAGTATGCAAGAGTTATTAGCAAATAACTAATCGGTGGTCAACACGTTTCCGTCCTACTGCCGATTCTTTTCGCAAAGTACTTTTCTATACTTCTAGTATTTAATGGGAAAAAATTAAACGAATTTTTCGTCCATATAAAGAACTATTAATTCCGAATAAAATGCCGCCAATTTATGCAATTAAAAAAATTTAAATGTCTCTTATTAGATAAGGCATATTTTCGTCTGATAAGGTACTTCTTCTTCAATGATTTCGTGGATATATTAGTTTTGATCAAAAAAATTTTATTTCTTATGACCTTTCGTAAAATATGTTAAGGCCACCTAAAAGAGGAGCAGAAAAGCTTTCCATCGAGCATTTAGTCGAAGAAGTTGGTCGAAGGATGGAAGAGTTATTAGCAAATAACTAATCGGTGGTCAACACGTTTCCGTCCTACTGCCGATTCTTTTCGCAAAGTACTTTTCTATAATTCTAGTATTCAATGGGAAAAAATTAAACATATTTTTTGTCCATGTAAAAAAATATTAATTCTGAATAAAATGCCGCCAATTTATGCAATTAAAAAAATTCAAATGTCTCTTATTAGATAAGGCATATTTTCGTCTGATAAGGTACTTCTTCTTCAATAATTTCGACGACATTTTAGTTTTGATCAAAAGAATTTTATTTCTTACGACTTTTCGTAAAATATGTCAATGCTATCTGAAAGAGGAACAGATAAGCCTTCCATCGAGCTCTTAGTCGAAGAAGTCGGTCGAAGGATGCAAGAGTTATTAGCAAAAAACTAATCGGTGGTCAACACGTTTCCGTCCTACCACCGATTTGTTTCGCAAAGTACTCTTCTATAATTCTAGTATTTAATGGGAAAAAATTAAACGAATTTTTTGTCCATGTAAAAAACTTTTAATTCTGGATAAAATGCCGTCAATTTATGCAATTAAAAAAATTTAAATGTCTCTTATTAGATAAGGCATATTTTCGTCTGATAAGGTACTTCTTCTTCAATAATTTCGACGACATTCTAGTTTTGATCAAAAGAATTTTATTTCTTACGACTTTTCGTAAAATATGTTAATGTCATCTGAAACAGGAACAGATAAGCTTTCTATCGAGCTCTTAGTCGAAGAATTCGGTCGAAGGATGCAAGAGTTATTAGCAAAAAACTAATCGGTGGTCAACACGTTTCCGTCCTACCACCGATTTGTTTCGCAAAGTACTCTTCTATAATTCTAGTATTTAATGGGAAAAAATTAAACGAATTTTTTGTCCATGTAAAAAACTTTTAATTCTGAATAAAATGCCGCCAATTTATGCAATTAAAAAAATTCAAATGTCTCTTATTAGATAAGGCATATTTTCGTCTGATAAGGTACTTCTTCTTCAATAATTTCGACAACATTTTAGTTTTGATCAAAAAAATTTTATTTCTTACGTCTTTTCGTAAAATATGTTAAGGCCACTTAAAAGAGAAGCAGAAAAGCTTTCCATCGAGCATTTAGTCGAAGAAGTTGGTCGAAGGATGGAAGAGTTATTAGCAAATAACTAATCGGTGGTCAACACGTTTCCGTCCTACTGCCGATTCTTTTCGCAAAGTACTTTTCTATAATTCTAGTATTCAATGGGAAAAAATTAAACATATTTTTTGTCCATGTAAAAAAATATTAATTCTGAATAAAATGCCGCCCATTGATCCAATAAGAAAATTAAATGTTTCTTATTAGATAAGGCATATTTTCGTCTGATAAGGTACTTCTTCTTCAATGACTTCGTGGATATGTTAGTTTTAATCAAAAAAATTTTATTTCTTACGACTTTTCGTAAAATATGTTAATGCCATCCGAAAGAAGAACAGATAAGCTTTCCATCGAGCTCTTAGTCGAAGAAGACGGTCGAAGTATGCAAGAGTTATTAGCAAATAACTAATCGGTGGTCAACACGTTTCCGTCCTACTGCCGATTCTTTTCGCAAAGTACTTTTCTATACTTCTAGTATTTAATGGGAAAAAATTAAACGAATTTTTTGTCCATATAAAGAACAATTAATTCTGAATAAAATGCCGCCAATTTATGCAATTAAAAAAATTTAAATGTCTCTTATTAGATAAGGCATATTTTCGTCTGATAAGGTACTTCTTCTTCAATGATTTCGTGGATATGTTAGTTTTGATCAAAAAAATTTTATTTCTTACGACTTTTCGTAAAATATGTTAATGCCATCTGAAAGAGGAACAGATAAGCTTTCCATCGAGCTCTTAGTCGAAGAAGTCGGTCGAAGGATAGAAGAGTTATTAGCAAATAACTAATCCGTGGTCAACACTATTCCGTCGTACTGCCGATTCTTTTCGCAAAGTACTTTTCTATACTTCTAGTATATAATGGAAAAAAATTAAACGAATTTTTTGTCCATGTAAAAAAATATTAATTCTGAATAAAATGCCGCCAATTTATGCAATTAAAAAAATTCAAACGTCTGTCATTAGATAGGGCATATTTTCGTCTGATAAGGTACTTCTTCTTCAATAATTTCGACGACATTTTAGTTTTGATCAAAAAAATTTTATTTCTTACGACTTTTCGTAAAATATGTTAATGCCACCTGAAAGAGGAGCAGAAAAGCTTTCCATGGAGCTCTTAGTCGAAGAAGTCGGTCGAAGGGTGGAAGAGTTATTAGCAAATAACTAATCGATGGTCAACACGTTTCCGTCCTACGGCCCATTCTTTTCGCAAAGTACTTTTCTATATTTCTAGTATTTAATGGGAAAAAATTAAACGACTTTTTTGTCCATGTAAAAAAATATTAATTCTGAATAAAATGCCGCCAATTTATGCAATTAAAAAAATTTAAATGTCTCTTATTAGATAGGGCATATTTTCGTCTGATAAGGTACTTCTTCTTCAATAATTTCGACGACATTTTAGTTTTGATCAAAAAAATTTTACTTCTTACGACTTTTCGTAAAATATGTTAATGCCATCTGAAAGAAGAACAGATAAGCTTTCCATCGAGCTCTTAGTCGAAGAAGTCGGTCGAAGGATGGAAGAGTTATTAGCAAATAACTAATCCGTGGTCAACACGTTTCCGTCCTTCTGCCGCTTATTTTCGCAAAGTACTTTTCTATACTTCTAGTATTTAATGGGAAAATATTAAACGAATTTTTTGTCCATGTAAAGAACTATTAATTCTGAATAAAATGCCGCCCATTGATCCAATAAGAAAATTTAAATGTCTCTTGTTAGATAAGGCATATTTTCGTCTGATAAGGTACTTCTTCTTCAATGATTTCGAGGATATTTTAGTTTTGATCAAAAAAATTTTATTTCTTACGACTTTTCGTAAAATATTATATAAGCAAAAAACTAATCGGTGGTCAAGACGTTTCCGACCTACTGCCGATTATTTTCGCAAAGTACTTTTCTATACTTCTAGTATTTAATGGGAAAATATTAAACGAATTTTTTGTCCATGTAAAGAACTATTAATTCTGAATAAAATGCCGCCAATTTATGCAATTAAAAAAATTTAAATGTCTCTTATTAGATAAAGCACATTTTCGTCTGATAAGGTACTTCTTCTTCAATGATTTCGAGGAAATTTTAGTTTTGATGAAAAAAATTTTATTTCTTACGACTTTTCGTAAAATATGTCAATGCCATCTGAAAGAGGAACAGATAAGCCTTCCATCGAGCTCTTAGTCGAAGAAGTCGGTCGAAGGAAGGAAGAGTTATTAGCAAATAACTTATCCGTGGTCAACACGTTTCCGTCCTTCTGCCGATTCTTTTCGCAAAGTATTTTCTATAGTTCTAGTATTCAATGGGAAATACTTAAACGAATTTTTTGTCCATGTAAAAAACTATTAATTCTTAATAAAATGGCGCCCATTGATCCAATAAGAAAATTTCAATGTCTCTTATTAGATAAGGCATATTTTCGTCTGATACGGTACTTCTTCTTCAATGATTTCGAGGATATTTTAGTTTTGATCAAAAAAATTTTATTCCTTACGACTTTTCGTAAAATATGTCAATGCTATCTGAAAGAGGAACAGATAAGCCTTCCATCGAGCTCTTAGTCGAAGAAGTCGGTCGAAGGATGCAAGAGTTATTAGCAAAAAACTAATCGGTGTTCAACACGATTCCGTCCTACTGCCGATTCTTTTCGCAAAGTACTTTTCTATAATTCTAGTATTCAATGGGAAAAAATTAAACAAATTTTTTGTCCATGTAAAAAACTATTAATTTTGAATAAAATGCCGCCCATTGATCCATTAAGAAAATTTAAATGTCTCTTATTAGATAAGGAATATTTTCGTCTGATAAGGTACTTCTTCTTCAATGATTTCGAGGATATTTTAGTTTTGATCAAAAAAATTTTATTCCTTACGACTTTTCGTAAAATATGTCAATGCTATCTGAAAGAGGAACAGATAAGCCTTCCATCGAGCTCTTAGTCGAAGAAGTCGGTCGAAGGATGCAAGAGTTATTAGCAAAAAACTAATCGGTGTTCAACACGATTCCGTCCTACTGCCGATTCTTTTCGCAAAGTACTTTTCTATAATTCTAGTATTTAATGGGAAAAAATTAAACGAATTTTTTGTCCATATAAAGAACTATTAATTCTGAATAAAATGCCGCCAATTTATGCAATTAAAAAAATTTAAATGTCTCTTATTAGATAAGGCATATTTTCGTCTGATAAGGTACTTCTTCTTCAATGATTTCGTGGATATGTTAGTTTTGATCAAAAAAATTTTATTTCTTACGACTTTTCGTAAAATATGTTAATGCCATCTGAAAGAGGAACAGATAAGCTTTCCATCGAGCTCTTAGTCGAAGAAGTCGGTCGAAGGATAGAAGAGTTATTAGCAAATAACTAATCCGTGGTCAACACTATTCCGTCGTACTGCCGATTCTTTTCGCAAAGTACTTTTCTATACTTCTAGTATATAATGGAAAAAAATTAAACGAATTTTTTGTCCATGTAAAAAAATATTAATTCTGAATAAAATGCCGCCAATTTATGCAATTAAAAAAATTCAAAAAAGGTACTTCTTCTTCAATAATTTCGACGACATTTTAGTTTTGATCAAAAAAATTTTATTTCTTACGACTTTTCGTAAAATATGTTAATGCCACCTGAAAGAGGAGCAGAAAAGCTTTCCATGGAGCTCTTAGTCGAAGAAGTCGGTCGAAGGGTGGAAGAGTTATTAGCAAATAACTAATCGATGGTCAACACGTTTCCGTCCTACGGCCCATTCTTTTCGCAAAGTACTTTTCTATATTTTTAGTATTTAATGGGAAAAAATTAAACGACTTTTTTGTCCATGTAAAAAAATATTAATTCTGAATAAAATGCCGCCAATTTATGCAATTAAAAAAATTTAAATGTCTCTTATTAGATAGGGCATATTTTCGTCTGATAAGGTACTTCTTCTTCAATAATTTCGACGACATTTTAGTTTTGATCAAAAAAATTTTACTTCTTACGACTTTTCGTAAAATATGTTAATGCCACCTGAAAGAGGAGCAGAAAAGCTTTCCATGGAGCTCTTAGTCGAAGAAGTCGGTCGAAGGGTGCAAGAGTTATTAGCAAATAACTAATCCGTGGTCAACACGTTTCCGTCCTTCTGCCGATTATTTTCGCAAAGTACTTTTCTATACTTCTAGTATTTAATGGGAAAATATTAAACGAATTTTTTGTCCATGTAAAGAACTATTAATTCTGAATAAAATGCCGCCCATTGATCCAATAAGAAAATTAAATGTCTCTTATTAGATAAGGCATATTTTCGTCTGATAAGGTACTTCTTCTTCAATAATTTCGACGACATTTTAATTTGATCAAAAAAATTTTTTTTCTTACGACTTTTCGTAAAATATATTAATGCCATCTGAAAGAAGAGCAGAAAAGCTTTCCATCAAGCTCTTAGTCGAAGAAGTCGGTCGAAGGATGGAAGAGTTATTAGCAAATAACTAATCCGTGGTCAACACGTTTCCGTCCTTCTGCCGATTATTTTTGCAAAGTACTTTTCTATACTTCTAGTATTTAATGGGAAAATATTAAACGAATTTTTTGTCCATGTAAAGAACTATTAATTCTGAATTAAATGCCGCCAATTTACGCAATTAAAAAAATTTAAAGGTCTCTTATTAGATAAAGCACATTTTCGTCTGATAAGGTACTTCTTCTTCAATGATTTCGAGGATATTTTAGTTTTGATGAAAAAAATTTTATTTCTTACGAGTTTTCGTAAAATATGTTAATGCCATCTGAAAGAAGAACAGATAAGCTTTCCATCGAGCTCTTAGTCGAAGAAGTCGGTCGAAGGATGCAAGAGTTATTAGCAAATAAATTATTCGTGGTCAAGACGTTTCCGTCCTACTGGCGATTCTTTTCGCAAAGTACTTTTCTATACTTCTAGTATTTAATGGGAAAATATTAAACGAATTTTTTGTCCATGTAAAGAACTATTAATTCTGAATAAAATGCCGCCCATTGATCCAATAAGAAAATTTAAATGTCTCTTGTTAGATAAGGCATATTTTCGTCTGATAAGGTACTTCTTCTTCAATGATTTCGAGGATATTTTAGTTTTGATGAAAAAAATTTTATTTCTTACGAGTTTTCGTAAAATATGTTAATGCCATCTGAAAGAAGAACAGATAAGCTTTCCATCGAGCTCTTAGTCGAAGAAGTCGGTCGAAGGATGGAAGAGTTATTAGCAAATAACTAATCCGTGGTCAACACGTTTCCGTCCTTCTGCCGCTTATTTTCGCAAAGTACTTTTCTATACTTCTAGTATTTAATGGGAAAATATTAAACGAATTTTTTGTCCATGTAAAGAACTATTAATTCTGAATAAAATGCCGCCCATTGATCCAATAAGAAAATTTAAATGTCTCTTGTTAGATAAGGCATATTTTCGTCTGATAAGGTACTTCTTCTTCAATGATTTCGAGGATATTTTAGTTTTGATCAAAAAAATTTTATTTCTTACGACTTTTCGTAAAATATTATATTAGCAAAAAACTAATCGGTGGTCAAGACGTTTCCGTCCTACTGCCGATTCCTTTCGCAAAGTACTTTTCTATACTTCTAGTATTTAATGGGAAAATATTAAACGAATTTTTTGTCCATGTAAAGAACTATTAATTCTGAATAAAATGCCGCCAATTTATGCAATTAAAAAAATTTAAATGTCTCTTATTAGATAAAGCACATTTTCGTCTGATAAGGTACTTCTTCTTCAATGATTTCGAGGATATTTTAGTTTTGATGAAAAAAATTTTATTTCTTACGACTTTTCGTAAAATATGTCAATGCCATCTGAAAGAGGAACAGATAAGCCTTCCATCGAGCTCTTAGTCGAAGAAGTCGGTCGAAGGAAGGAAGAGTTATTAGCAAATAACTTATCCGTGGTCAACACGTTTCCGTCCTTCTGCCGATTCTTTTCGCAAAGTATTTTCTATAGTTCTAGTATTCAATGGGAAATACTTAAACGAATTTTTTGTCCATGTAAAAAACTATTAATTCTGAATAAAATGCCGCCCATTGATCCAATAAGAAAATTTCAATGTCTCTTATTAGATAAGGCATATTTTCGTCTGATACGGTACTTCTTCTTCAATGATTTCGACGATATTTTAGTTTTGATCAAAAAAATTTTATTCCTTACGACTTTTCGTAAAATATGTCAATGCTTTCTGAAAGAGGAACAGATAAGCCTTCCATCGAGCTCTTAGTCGAAGAAGTCGGTCGAAGGATGCAAGAGTTATTAGCAAAAAACTAATCGGTGTTCAACACGATTCCGTCCTACTGCCGATTCTTTTCGCAAAGTACTTTTCTATAATTCTAGTATTCAATGGGAAAAAATTAAACAAATTTTTTGTCCATGTAAAAAACTATTAATTTTGAATAAAATGCCGCCCATTGATCCATTAAGAAAATTTAAATGTCTCTTATTAGATAAGGAATATTTTCGTCTGATAAGGTACTTCTTCTTCAATAATTTCGACGACCTTTTAGTTTTGATCAAAAAAATTGTATTTCTTACGACTTTTCGTAAAATATGTTAATGACATCTGAAAGAGGAACATATAAGCTTTCCATCGAGCATTTAGTCGAAGAATTCGGTCGAAGGATGCAAGAGTTATTAGCAAAAAACTAATCGGTGGTCAACACGTTTCCGTCCTACTGCCAATTCTTTTCGCAAAGTACTTTTCTATACTTCTAGTATATAATGGGAAAAAATTAAACGAATTTTTTGTCCATGTAAAAAAATATTAATTCTGAATAAAATGCCGCCCATTGATCCAATAAGAAAATTAAATGTCTCTTATTAGATAAGGCATATTTTCGATATGTTAGTTTTGATCAAAAAAATTTTATTTCTTACGACTTTTCGTAAATAATGTTAATGCCATCTGAAAGAGGAACAGATAAGCTTTCCATCGAGCATTTAGTCGACGAATTCAGTCGAAGGATGCAAGAGTTATTAGCAAAAAACTAATCGGTGGTCAACACGTTTCCGTCCTACTGCCGATTCTTTTCTCAAAGTACTTTTCTATACTTCTAGTATATAATGGGAAAAAATTAAACGAATTTTTTGTCCATGTAAAAAAATATTAATTCTGAATAAAATGCCGTCAATTTATGCAATTAAAAAAATTTAAATGTCTCTTATTAGATAAGGCATATTTTCGTCTGATAAGGTACTTCTTCTTCAATAATTTCGACGACATTTTAGTTTTGATTAAAAAAACTTTATTTCTTACGTTTTTTCGTAAAATATGTTAATGCCATCTGAAAGAAGGACAGATAAGCTTTCCATCGAGTTCTTAGTCGAAGAAGTCGGTCGAAGGATGCAAGAGTTATTAGCAAAAAACTAATCGGTGGTCAACACGTTTCCGTCCTACTGCCGATTCTTTTCGTAAAGTACTTTTCTATACTTCCAGTATTTAATGGGAAAAAATTAAACGAATTTTTTGTCCATATAAAGAACTATTAATTCTGAATAAAATGCTGCCAATTTATGCAATTAAAAAAATTTAAATGTTTCTTATTTGATAAGGCATATTTTCGTCTGATAAGGTACTTCTACTTCAATTATTTCGACGACCTTTTAGTTTTGATCAAAAAAATTTTATTTCTTACGACTTTTCGTAAAATATGTTAATGCCATCTGAAAGAGGAACAGATAAGGTTTCCATCGAGCATTTAGTCGAAGAAGTCGGTCGAAGGATGCAAGAGTTATTAGCAAAAAACTAATCGGTGGTCAACACGTTTCCGTCCTACTGCCGATTCTTTTCGCAAAGTACTTTTCTATACTTCTAGTATATAATGGGAAAAATTTAAACGAATTTTTTGTCCATTTAAAAAAATATTAATTCTGAATAAAATGCCGCCAATTTATGCAATTAAAAAAATTTAAATGTCTCTTATTAGATAAAGCACATTTTCGTCTGATAAGGTACTTCTTCTTCAATGATTTCGAGGATATTTTAGTTTTGATGAAAAAAATTTTATTTCTTACGACTTTTCGTAAAATATGTTAATGCCATCTGAAAGAGGAACAGATAAGCTTTCCATCGAGCTCTTAGTCGAAAAAGTCGGTCGAAGGATGGAAGAGTTATTAGCAAATAACTAATCCGTGGTCAACACGTTTCCGTCCTTCTGCCGATTCTTTTCGCAAAGTACTTTTCTATAATTCTAGTATTCAATGGAAAAAAATTAAACGAATTTTTTGTCCATGTAAAGAACTATTAATTCTGAATAAAATGCCGCCAATTTATGCAATTAAAAAAATTTAAATGTCTCTTATTAGATAAAGCACATTTTCGTCTGATAAGGTACTTCTTCTTCAATGATTTCGAGGATATTTTAGTTTTGATGAAAAAAATTTTATTTCTTACGACTTTTCGTAAAATATGTTAATGCCATCTGAAAGAGGAACAGATAAGCTTTCCATCGAGCTCTTAGTCGAAGAAGTCGGTCGAAGGATGGAAGAGTTATAAGCAACTAACTAATCCGTGGTCAACACGTTTCCGACCTTCTGCCGATTATTTTCGCAAAGTACTTTTCTATACTTCTAGTATTTAATGGGAAAATATTAAACGAATTTTTTGTCCATGTAAAGAACTATTAATTCTGAATAAAATGCCGCCAATTTATGCAATTAAAAAAATTTAAATGCCTCTTATTAGATAAAGCACATTTTCGTCTGATAAGGTACTTCTTCTTCAATGATTTCGAGGATATTTTAGTTTTGATCAAAAAAATTTTATTTCATACGACTTTTCGTAAAATATGTTAATGCCATCTGAAAGAGGAACAGATAAGCTTTCCATCGAGCTCTTAGTCGAAAAAGACGGTCGAAGGATGGAAGAGTTATTAGCAAATAACTAATCCGTGGTCAACACGTTTCCGTCCTTCTGCCGATTCTTTTCGCAAAGTACTTTTCTATAATTCTAGTATTCTATGGCAAAAAATTAAACGAATTTTTTGTCCATGTAAAAAAAAATTAATTCTGAATAAAATGCCGCCCATTGATCCAATAAGAAAATTTAAATGTCTCTTATTAGATAAGGCATATTTTCGTCTGATAAGGTACTTCTTCTTCAATGATTTCGAGGATATTTTAGTTTTGATGAAAAAAATTTTATTCCTTACGACTTTTCGTAAAATATGTCAATGCTATCTGAAAGAGGAACAGATAAGCCTTCCATCAAGCTCTTAGTCGAAAAAGTCGGTCGAAGGATGCAAGAGTTATTAGCAAAAAACTAATCGGTGGTCAACACGATTCCGTCCTACTGCCGATTCTTTTCGCAAAGTACTTTTCTATACTTCTAGTATTTAATGGGAAAAAATTAAACGAATTTTTTGTCCATGTAAAGAACTATTAATTCTGAATAAAATGCCGCCAAATGATGCAATTAAAAAATTTAAATGTCTCTTATTAGATAAGGCATATTTTCGTCCGATAAGGTACTTCTTCTTCAATAATTTCAACGACATTTTAATTTGATCAAAAAAACTTTTTTTCTTACGACTTTTCGTAAAATATGTTAATGCCATCTGAAAGAAGAGCAGAAAATCTTTCCATCGAGCTCTTAGTCGAAGAAGTCGGTCGAAGGATGGAAGAGTTATTAGCAAGTAACTAATCCGTGGTCAACACGTTTCCGTCCTACTGCCGATTCTTTTCGCAAAGTACTTTTCTATTATTCTAGTATTCAATGGGAAAAAATTAAACGAATTTTTTGTCCATGTAAAAAACTATTAATTCTGAATAAAATGCCGCCCATTGATCCAATAAGAAAATTTAAATGTCTCTTATTAGATAAGGCATATTTTCGTCTGATAAGGTACTTCTTCTTCAATGATTTCGAGGATATTTTAGTTTTGATCAAAAAAATTTTATTCCTTACGACTTTTCGTAAAATATGTCAATGCTATCTGAAAGAGGAACAGATAAGCCTTCCATCGAGCTCTTAGTCGAAAAAGTCGGTCGAAGTATGCAAGAGTTATTAGCAAATAACTAATCGGTGGTCAACACGTTTCCGTCCTACTGCCGATTCTTTTCGCAAAGTACTTTTCTATACTTCTAGTATTTAATGGGAAAAAATTAAACGAATTTTTTGTCCATGTAAAGAACTATTATTTCTGAATAAAATGCCGCCCATTTATGCAATTAAAAAAATTTAAATGTCTCTTATTAGATAAAGTACATTTTCGTCTGAAAAGGTACTTCTTCTTCAATGATTTCGAGGATATTTTAGTTTTGATGAAAAAAATTTTATTTCTTACGAGTTTTCGTAAAATATGTTAATGCCATCTGAAAGAAGAACAGATAAGCTTTCCATCGAGCTCTTAGTCGAAGAAGTCGGTCGAAGGATGGAAGAGTTATTAGCAAATAACTAATCCGTGGTCAACACGTTTCCGTCCTTCTGCCGCTTATTTTCGCAAAGTACTTTTCTATACTTCTAGTATTTAATGGGAAAATATTAAACGAATTTTTTGTCCATGTAAAGAACTATTAATTCTGAATAAAATGCCGCCCATTGATCCAATAAGAAAATTTAAATGTCTCTTGTTAGATAAGGCATATTTTCGTCTGATAAGGTACTTCTTCTTCAATGATTTCGAGGATATTTTAGTTTTGATCAAAAAAATTTTATTTCTTACGACTTTTCGTAAAATATTATATTAGCAAAAAACTAATCGGTGGTCAAGACGTTTCCGTCCTACTGCCGATTCCTTTCGCAAAGTACTTTTCTATACTTCTAGTATTTAATGGGAAAATATTAAACGAATTTTTTGTCCATGTAAAGAACTATTAATTCTGAATAAAATGCCGCCAATTTATGCAATTAAAAAAATTTAAATGTCTCTTATTAGATAAAGCACATTTTCGTCTGATAAGGTACTTCTTCTTCAATGATTTCGAGGATATTTTAGTTTTGATGAAAAAAATTTTATTTCTTACGACTTTTCGTAAAATATGTCAATGCCATCTGAAAGAGGAACAGATAAGCCTTCCATCGAGCTCTTAGTCGAAGAAGTCGGTCGAAGGAAGGAAGAGTTATTAGCAAATAACTTATCCGTGGTCAACACGTTTCCGTCCTTCTGCCGATTCTTTTCGCAAAGTATTTTCTATAGTTCTAGTATTCAATGGGAAATACTTAAACGAATTTTTTGTCCATGTAAAAAACTATTAATTCTGAATAAAATGCCGCCCATTGATCCAATAAGAAAATTTCAATGTCTCTTATTAGATAAGGCATATTTTCGTCTGATACGGTACTTCTTCTTCAATGATTTCGACGATATTTTAGTTTTGATCAAAAAAATTTTATTCCTTACGACTTTTCGTAAAATATGTCAATGCTATCTGAAAGAGGAACAGATAAGCCTTCCATCGAGCTCTTAGTCGAAGAAGTCGGTCGAAGGATGCAAGAGTTATTAGCAAAAAACTAATCGGTGTTCAACACGATTCCGTCCTACTGCCGATTCTTTTCGCAAAGTACTTTTCTATAATTCTAGTATTCAATGGGAAAAAATTAAACAAATTTTTTGTCCATGTAAAAAACTATTAATTTTGAATAAAATGCCGCCCATTGATCCATTAAGAAAATTTAAATGTCTCTTATTAGATAAGGAATATTTTCGTCTGATAAGGTACTTCTTCTTCAATAATTTCGACGACCTTTTAGTTTTGATCAAAAAAATTGTATTTCTTACGACTTTTCGTAAAATATGTTAATGACATCTGAAAGAGGAACATATAAGCTTTCCATCGAGCATTTAGTCGAAGAATTCGGTCGAAGGATGCAAGAGTTATAAGCAAAAAACTAATCGGTGGTCAACACGTTTCCGTCCTACTGCCAATTCTTTTCGCAAAGTACTTTTCTATACTTCTAGTATATAATGGGAAAAAATTAAACGAATTTTTTGTCCATGTAAAAAAATATTAATTCTGAATAAAATGCCGCCCATTGATCCAATAAGAAAATTAAATGTCTCTTATTAGATAAGGCATATTTTCGATATGTTAGTTTTGATCAAAAAAATTTTATTTCTTACGACTTTTCGTAAATAATGTTAATGCCATCTGAAAGAGGAACAGATAAGCTTTCCATCGAGCATTTAGTCGACGAATTCAGTCGAAGGATGCAAGAGTTATTAGCAAAAAACTAATCGGTGGTCAACACGTTTCCGTCCTACTGCCGATTCTTTTCTCAAAGTACTTTTCTATACTTCTAGTATATAATGGGAAAAAATTAAACGAATTTTTTGTCCATGTAAAAAAATATTAATTCTGAATAAAATGCCGTCAATTTATGCAATTAAAAAAATTTAAATGTCTCTTATTAGATAAGGCATATTTTCGTCTGATAAGGTACTTCTTCTTCAATAATTTCGACGACATTTTAGTTTTGATTAAAAAAACTTTATTTCTTACGTTTTTTCGTAAAATATGTTAATGCCATCTGAAAGAAGGACAGATAAGCTTTCCATCGAGTTCTTAGTCGAAGAAGTCGGTCGAAGGATGCAAGAGTTATTAGCAAAAAACTAATCGGTGGTCAACACGTTTCCGTCCTACTGCCGATTCTTTTCGTAAAGTACTTTTCTATACTTCCAGTATTTAATGGGAAAAAATTAAACGAATTTTTTGTCCATATAAAGAACTATTAATTCTGAATAAAATGCTGCCAATTTATGCAATTAAAAAAATTTAAATGTTTCTTATTTGATAAGGCATATTTTCGTCTGATAAGGTACTTCTACTTCAATTATTTCGACGACCTTTTAGTTTTGATCAAAAAAATTTTATTTCTTACGACTTTTCGTAAAATATGTTAATGCCATCTGAAAGAGGAACAGATAAGGTTTCCATCGAGCATTTAGTCGAAGAAGTCGGTCGAAGGATGCAAGAGTTATTAGCAAAAAACTAATCGGTGGTCAACACGTTTCCGTCCTACTGCCGATTCTTTTCGCAAAGTACTTTTCTATACTTCTAGTATATAATGGGAAAAATTTAAACGAATTTTTTGTCCATTTAAAAAAATATTAATTCTGAATAAAATGCCGCCAATTTATGCAATTAAAAAAATTTAAATGTCTCTTATTAGATAAAGCACATTTTCGTCTGATAAGGTACTTCTTCTTCAATGATTTCGAGGATATTTTAGTTTTGATGAAAAAAATTTTATTTCTTACGACTTTTCGTAAAATATGTTAATGCCATCTGAAAGAGGAACAGATAAGCTTTCCATCGAGCTCTTAGTCGAAAAAGTCGGTCGAAGGATGGAAGAGTTATTAGCAAATAACTAATCCGTGGTCAACACGTTTCCGTCCTTCTGCCGATTCTTTTCGCAAAGTACTTTTCTATAATTCTAGTATTCAATGGAAAAAAATTAAACGAATTTTTTGTCCATGTAAAGAACTATTAATTCTGAATAAAATGCCGCCAATTTATGCAATTAAAAAAATTTAAATGTCTCTTATTAGATAAAGCACATTTTCGTCTGATAAGGTACTTCTTCTTCAATGATTTCGAGGATATTTTAGTTTTGATGAAAAAAATTTTATTTCTTACGACTTTTCGTAAAATATGTTAATGCCATCTGAAAGAGGAACAGATAAGCTTTCCATCGAGCTCTTAGTCGAAGAAGTCGGTCGAAGGATGGAAGAGTTATAAGCAACTAACTAATCCGTGGTCAACACGTTTCCGACCTTCTGCCGATTATTTTCGCAAAGTACTTTTCTATACTTCTAGTATTTAATGGGAAAATATTAAACGAATTTTTTGTCCATGTAAAGAACTATTAATTCTGAATAAAATGCCGCCAATTTATGCAATTAAAAAAATTTAAATGCCTCTTATTAGATAAAGCACATTTTCGTCTGATAAGGTACTTCTTCTTCAATGATTTCGAGGATATTTTAGTTTTGATCAAAAAAATTTTATTTCATACGACTTTTCGTAAAATATGTTAATGCCATCTGAAAGAGGAACAGATAAGCTTTCCATCGAGCTCTTAGTCGAAAAAGACGGTCGAAGGATGGAAGAGTTATTAGCAAATAACTAATCCGTGGTCAACACGTTTCCGTCCTTCTGCCGATTCTTTTCGCAAAGTACTTTTCTATAATTCTAGTATTCTATGGCAAAAAATTAAACGAATTTTTTGTCCATGTAAAAAAAAATTAATTCTGAATAAAATGCCGCCCATTGATCCAATAAGAAAATTTAAATGTCTCTTATTAGATAAGGCATATTTTCGTCTGATAAGGTACTTCTTCTTCAATGATTTCGAGGATATTTTAGTTTTGATGAAAAAAATTTTATTCCTTACGACTTTTCGTAAAATATGTCAATGCTATCTGAAAGAGGAACAGATAAGCCTTCCATCAAGCTCTTAGTCGAAAAAGTCGGTCGAAGGATGCAAGAGTTATTAGCAAAAAACTAATCGGTGGTCAACACGATTCCGTCCTACTGCCGATTCTTTTCGCAAAGTACTTTTCTATACTTCTAGTATTTAATGGGAAAAAATTAAACGAATTTTTTGTCCATGTAAAGAACTATTAATTCTGAATAAAATGCCGCCAAATGATGCAATTAAAAAATTTAAATGTCTCTTATTAGATAAGGCATATTTTCGTCCGATAAGGTACTTCTTCTTCAATAATTTCAACGACATTTTAATTTGATCAAAAAAACTTTTTTTCTTACGACTTTTCGTAAAATATGTTAATGCCATCTGAAAGAAGAGCAGAAAATCTTTCCATCGAGCTCTTAGTCGAAGAAGTCGGTCGAAGGATGGAAGAGTTATTAGCAAGTAACTAATCCGTGGTCAACACGTTTCCGTCCTACTGCCGATTCTTTTCGCAAAGTACTTTTCTATTATTCTAGTATTCAATGGGAAAAAATTAAACGAATTTTTTGTCCATGTAAAAAACTATTAATTCTGAATAAAATGCCGCCCATTGATCCAATAAGAAAATTTAAATGTCTCTTATTAGATAAGGCATATTTTCGTCTGATAAGGTACTTCTTCTTCAATGATTTCGAGGATATTTTAGTTTTGATCAAAAAAATTTTATTCCTTACGACTTTTCGTAAAATATGTCAATGCTATCTGAAAGAGGAACAGATAAGCCTTCCATCGAGCTCTTAGTCGAAAAAGTCGGTCGAAGTATGCAAGAGTTATTAGCAAATAACTAATCGGTGGTCAACACGTTTCCGTCCTACTGCCGATTCTTTTCGCAAAGTACTTTTCTATACTTCTAGTATTTAATGGGAAAAAATTAAACGAATTTTTTGTCCATGTAAAGAACTATTATTTCTGAATAAAATGCCGCCCATTTATGCAATTAAAAAAATTTAAATGTCTCTTATTAGATAAAGTACATTTTCGTCTGAAAAGGTACTTCTTCTTCAATGATTTCGAGGATATTTTAGTTTTGATGAAAAAAATTTTATTTCTTACGAGTTTTCGTAAAATATGTTAATGCCATCTGAAAGAAGAACAGATAAGCTTTCCATCGAGCTCTTAGTCGAAGAAGTCTGTCGAAGGATGCAAGAGTTATAAGCAAATAACTAATCGGAGGTCAACACGTTTCCGTCCTACTGCCGATTATTTTCGCAAAGTACTTTTCTATAATTCCAGTATTTAATGGGAAAAAATTAAACGAATTTTTTGTCCATGTAAAAAACTATTAATTCTGAATAAAATGCCGCCCATTGATCCAATAAGAAAATTTAAATGTCTCTTATTAGATAAGGCATATTTTCGTCTGATAAGTTACTTCTTCTTCAATGATTTCGAGGATATTTTAGTTTTGATCAAAAAAATTTTATTCCTTACGACTTTTCGTAAAATATGTCAATGCTATCTGAAAGAGGAACAGATAAGCCTTCCATCGAGCTCTTAGTCGAAAAAGTCGGTCGAAGGATGCAAGAGTTATTAGCAAAAAACTAATCGGTGGTCAACACGATTCCGTCCTACTGCCGATTCTTTTCGCAAAGTACTTTTCTATACTTCTAGTATTTAATGGGAAAAAATTAAACGACTTTTTTGTCCATGTAAAAAAAAAATTTATTCTGAATAAAATGCCGCCAATTGATGCAATTAAAAAATTTAAATGTCTCTTATTAGATAAGGCATATTTTCGTCTGATAAGGTACTTCTTCTTCAATAATTTCGACGACATTTTAATTTGATCAAAAAAATTTTTTTCTTACGACTTTTCGTAAAATGTGTTAATGCCATCTGAAAGAGGAACAGATAAGCTTTCCATCGAGCTCTTAATCGAAGAAGTCGGTCGAAGGATGGAAGAGTTATTAGCAAATAACTAATCGGTGGTCAACACGTTTCCGTCCTACTGCCGATTCTTTTCGCAAAGTACTTTTCTATACTTCTAGTATTTAATGGGAAAAAATTAAACGATTTTTTTGTCAATGTAAAGAACTATTATTTCTGAATAAAATGCCGCCCATTTATGCAATTAAAACCAGTAAGGGCGGTATAGTTGAGTATTCTCAACTATATAATACCCTGTACACACACCTATGTTGATAACACGTTAAACATTCGCCGAGAGCAAAAGCAGTGTACCACGATATGGTTTGTGTATTTGCTAATAGTAAGGCAGGGCTCACAGTGCAATGTTGCCATTAGATGGCGCTTTAGTACGGGTTTTGTTACAAAGCATTGCTGCAAAATTTTTGTGTGTTGGTCTTTGCGGGGAAAGTGGTAGTTTTTTGTATGCAGTTTTAAAAAGGTATGTTATCTGAGTTTGCATACAAAATTTCAGCATTGTATTCTTTATACTTTAGGAGATACAGCAATTTTAAGAAAAAAATGACCTTTCGTTGTGCTCGATGGGCGGGAAGGAATGGGCGTGGCAAAAATTTCTTCAAACTTGATCTAGTGTTCGACCAAACGAGTCTATCTTTCAAATTTCAAGTCTCTAGCTTTAATAGTTTTCGCAGTGTTAAGTACGGTTTTTGTTACAAATAGGATAAAGCAGTGTTCAAAGCGCAATTTATGCCAAATTTCAACTTGTTTGTCTTTGCGTTGTCACACAGCGTTAAAAATGAAAGTTTGTGGTATGCAGTTTTAAAAAGGTATGTTTACTGAGTTTGCATACAAAATTTCAGCATTGTATCTATTATAGTTAAGGAGATACAGCAATTTTAAGAAAACAACTTTTTGAGGGGAAACGAAGGGGAGGGGGAAAAATGTGGTATGCAGTTTTGTAGAGCTATACATACTGAGTCTACATACTCATTTTCATGTTTCTAACTCATCAGGTTTTCGAGCTACAGCCTTTTGAAAAAATGGGTGGTGCTCGATGGGCGGGAAGGAGTGGGCGTGGCAAAAAATCCTTCAAACTTGATCTAGCGTTTGACCTCACGAGTCTATCCACCAAATTTCAAGTCTCTAGCTCTTATAGTTTTCGAGAACCATTGGTGAGGACGGACGGACGGACGGACGGACAGACAGGGCTATATCAATTCGTCTTGTCATCCTGATCAAGAATATATATACTTTATAGGGTCCCCCTCCCCTCCTTCTATGCGTTACATACAAACCGTCTCAAACAAACTTAATATACCCTGATACACAGTGTGTGTACAGGGTATAAAAATTTAAATGTCTCTTATTAGATAAAGCACATTTTCGTCTGATAAGGTACTTCTTCTTCAATGATTTCGAGGATATTTTAGTTTTGATGAAAAAAATTTTATTTCTTACGAGTTTTCGTAAAATATGTTAATGCCACCTGAAAGAAGAACAGATAAGCTTTCCATCGAGCTCTTAGTCGAAGAAGTTGGTCGAAGGATGCAAGAGTTATTAGCAAATAACTAATCGGAGGTCAACACGTTTCCGTCCTACTGCCGATTATTTTCGCAAAGTACTTTTCTATAATTCCAGTATTTAATGGGAAAAAATTAAACGAATATTTTGTCCATGAAAAAAAATGTAAATTCTGAATAAAATGCTGCCCATTGATCCAATAAGAAAATTTAAATGTCTCTTATTAGATAAGGCATATTTTCGTCTGATAAGGTACTTCTTCTTCAATGATTTCGAGGATATTTTAGTTTTGATCAAAAAAATTTTATTTCTTACGACTTTTCGTAAAATATGTCAATGCTATCTGAAAGAGGAACAGATAAGCCTTCCATCGAGCTCTTAGTCGACGAATTCGGTCGAAGGATGCAAGAGTTATTAGCAAAAAACTAATCGGTGGTCAACACGTTTCCGTCCTACTGCCGATTCTTTTCGCAAAGTACTTTTCTATACTTCCAGTATATAATGGGAAAAAATTAAACGAATTTTTTGTCCATGTAAAAAAATATTAATTCTGAATAAAATGCCGTCAATTTATGCAATTAAAAAAATTTAAATGTCTCTTATTAGATAAGGCATATTTTCGTCTGATAAGGTACTTCTTCTTCAATAATTTCGACGACATTTTAGTTTTGATCAAAAAAATTTTATTTCTTACGACTTTTCGTAAAATATGTTAATGCCATCTGAAAGAAGGACAGATAAGCTTTCCATCGAGTTCTTAGTCGAAGAAGTCGGTCGAAGGATGGAAGAGTTATTAGCAAAAAAGTAATCGGTGGTCAACACGTTTCCGTCCTACTGCCGATTCTTTTCGCAAAGTACCTTTCTATACTTCCAGTATTTAATGGGAAAAAATTAAACGAATTTTTTGTCCATATAAAGAACTATTAATTCTGAATAAAATGCTGCCAATTTATGCAATTAAAAAAATTTAAATGTTTCTTATTTGATAAGGCATATTTTCGTCTGATAAGGTACTTCTACTTCAATTATTTCGACGACCTTTTAGTTTTGATCAAAAAAATTTTATTTCTTACGACTTTTCGTAAAATATGTTAATGCCATCTGAAAGAGGAACAGATAAGGTTTCCATCGAGCATTTAGTCGAAGAAGTCGGTCGAAGGATGCAAGAGTTATTAGCAAAAAACTAATCGGTGGTCAACACGTTTCCGTCCTACTGCCGATTCTTTTCGCAAAGTACTTTTCTATACTTCTAGTATATAATGGGAAAAATTTAAACGAATTTTTTGTCCATGTAAAAAAATATTAATTCTGAATAAAATGCCGCCAATTTATGCAATTAAAAAAATTTAAATGTCTCTTATTAGATAAAGCACATTTTCGTCTGATAAGGTACTTCTTCTTCAATGATTTCGAGGATATTTTAGTTTTGATGAAAAAAATTTTATTTCTTACGACTTTTCGTAAAATATGTTAATGCCATCTGAAAGAGGAACAGATAAGCTTTCCATCGAGCTCTTAGTCGAAAAAGTCGGTCGAAGGATGGAAGAGTTATTAGCAAATAACTAATCCGTGGCCAACACGTTTCCGTCCTTCTGCCGATTCTTTTCGCAAAGTACTTTTCTATAATTCTAGTATTCAATGGAAAAAAATTAAACGAATTTTTTGTCCATGTAAAGAACTATTAATTCTGAATAAAATGCCGCCAATTTATGCAATTAAAAAAATTTAAATGTCTCTTATTAGATAAAGCACATTTTCGTCTGATAAGGTACTTCTTCTTCAATGATTTCGAGGATATTTTAGTTTTGATGAAAAAAATTTTATTTCTTACGACTTTTCGTAAAATATGTCAATGCTATCTGAAAGAGGAACAGATAAGCCTTCCATCGAGCTCTTAGTCGAAAAAGTCGGTCGAAGGATGCAAGAGTTATTAGCAAAAAACTAATCGGTGGTCAACACGATTCCGTCCTACTGCCGATTCTTTTCGCAAAGTACTTTTCTATACTTCTAGTATTTAATGGGAAAAAATTAAACGAATTTTTTGTCCATGTAAAGAACTATTAATTCTGAATAAAATGCCGCCAATTTATGCAATTAAAAAAATTTAAATGTCTCTTATTAGATAAAGCACATTTTCGTCTGATAAGGTACTTCTTCTTCAATGATTTCGAGGATATTTTAGTTTTGATCAAAAAAATTTTATTCCTTACGACTTTTCGTAAAATATGTCAATGCTATCTGAAAGAGGAACAGATAAGCCTTCCATCGAGCTCTTAGTCGAAAAAGTCGGTCGAAGGATGCAAGAGTTATTAGCAAAAAACTAATCGGTGGTCAACACGATTCCGTCCTACTGCCGATTCTTTTCGCAAAGTACTTTTCTATACTTCTAGTATTTAATGGGAAAAAATATTAAACGACTTTTTTGTCCATGTAAAAAAAAATTAATTCTGAATAAAATGCCGCCAATTGATGCAATTAAAAAATTTAAATGTCTCTTATTAGATAAGGCATATTTTCGTCCGATAAGGTACTTCTTCTTCAATAATTTCAACGACATTTTAATTTGATCAAAAAAATTTTTTTTCTTACGACTTTTCGTAAAATATGTTAATGCCATCTGAAAGAAGAGCAGAAAATCTTTCCATCGAGCTCTTAGTCGAAGAAGTCGGTCGAACGATGGAAGAGTTATTAGCAAATAACTAATCCGTGGTCAACACGATTCCGTCCTACTGCCGATTCTTTTCGCAAAGTACTTTTCTATACTTCTAGTATTTAATGGGAAAAAATTAAACGAATTTTTTGTCCATGTAAAGAACTATTATTTCTGAATAAAATGCCGCCCATTTATGCAATTAAAAAAATTTAAATGTCTCTTATTAGATAAAGCACATTTTCGTCTGATAAGGTACTTCTTCTTCAATGATTTCGAGGATATTTTAGTTTTGATGAAAAAAATTTTATTTCTTACGAGTTTTCGTAAAATATGTTAATGCCATCTGAAAGAAGAACAGATAAGCTTTCCATCGAGCTCTTAGTCGAAGAAGTCTGTCGAAGGATGCAAGAGTTATAAGCAAATAACTAATCGGAGGTCAACACGTTTCCGTCCTACTGCCGATTATTTTCGCAAAGTACTTTTCTATAATTCCAGTATTTAATGGGAAAAAATTAAACGAATTTTTTGTCCATGTAAAAAACTATTAATTCTGAATAAAATGCCGCCCATTGATCCAATAAGAAAATTTAAATGTCTCTTATTAGATAAGGCATATTTTCGTCTGATAAGGTACTTCTTCTTCAATGATTTCGAGGATATTTTAGTTTTGATCAAAAAAATTTTATTCCTTACGACTTTTCGTAAAATATGTCAATGCTATCTGAAAGAGGAACAGATAAGCCTTCCATCGAGCTCTTAGTCGAAAAAGTCGGTCGAAGGATGCAAGAGTTATTAGCAAAAAACTAATCGGTGGTCAACACGATTCCGTCCTACTGCCGATTCTTTTCGCAAAGTACTTTTCTATACTTCTAGCATTTAATGGGAAAAAATTAAACGACTTTTTTGTCCATGTAAAAAAAAAATTAATTCTGAATAAAATGCCGCCAATTGATGCAATTAAAAAATTTAAATGTCTCTTATTAGATAAGGCATATTTTCGTCTGATAAGGTACTTCTTCTTCAATAATTTCGACGACATTTTAATTTGATCAAAAAAATTTTTTTTTTACAACTTTTCGTAAAATGTGTTAATGCCATCTGAAAGAGGAACAGATAAGCTTTCCATCGAGCTCTTAATCGAAGAAGTCGGTCGAAGGATGGAAGAGTTATTAGCAAATAACTAATCGGTGGTCAACACGTTTCCGTCCTACTGCCGATTCTTTTCGCAAAGTACTTTTCTATACTTCTAGTATTTAATGGGAAAAAATTAAACGAATTTTTTGTCAATGTAAAGAACTATTATTTCTGAATAAAATGGCGCCCATTTATGCAATTAAAACCAGTAAGGGCGGTATAGTTGAGTATTCTCAACTATATAATACCCTGTACACACACCTATGTTGATAACACGTTAAACATTCGCCGACAGCAAAAGCAGTGTACCACGATATGGTTTGTGTATTTGCTAATAGTAAGGCAGGGCTCACAGTGCAATGTTGCCATTAGATGGCGCTTTAGTACGGGTTTTGTTACAAAGCATTGCTGCAAAATTTTTGTGTGTTGGTCTTTGCGGGGAAAGTGGTAGTTTTTTGTATGCAGTTTTAAAAAGGTATGTTATCTGAGTTTGCATACAAAATTTCAGCATTGTATTCTTTATACTTTAGGAGATACAGCAATTTTAAGAAAAAAATGACCTTTCGTTGTGCTCGATGGGCGGGAAGGAATGGGCGTGGCAAAAATTTCTTCAAACTTGATCTAGTGTTCGACCAAACGAGTCTATCTTTCAAATTTCAAGTCTCTAGCTTTAATAGTTTTCGCAGTGTTAAGTACGGTTTTTGTTACAAATAGGATAAAGCAGTGTTCAAAGCGCAATTTATGCCAAATTTCAACTTGTTTGTCTTTGCGTTGTCACACAGCGTTAAAAATGAAAGTTTGTGGTATGCAGTTTTAAAAAGGTATGTTTACTGAGTTTGCATACAAAATTTCAGCATTGTATCTATTATAGTTAAGGAGATACAGCAATTTTAAGAAAACAACTTTTTGAGGGGAAACGAAGGGGAGGGGGAAAAATGTGGTATGCAGTTTTGTAGAGATATACATACTGAGTCTACATACTCATTTTCATGTTTCTAACTCATCAGGTTTTCGAGCTACAGCCTTTTGAAAAAATGGGTGGTGCTCGATGGGCGGGAAGGAGTGGGCGTGGCAAAAAATCCTTCAAACTTGATCTAGCGTTTGACCTCACGAGTCTATCCACCAAATTTCAAGTCTCTAGCTCTTATAGTTTTCGAGAACCATTGGTGAGGACGGACGGACGGACGGACGGACGGACAGACAGGGCTATATCAATTCGTCTTGTCATCCTGATCAAGAATATATATACTTTATAGGGTCCCCCTCCCCTCCTTCTATGCGTTACATACAAACCGTCTCAAACAAACTTAATATACCCTGATACACAGTGTGTGTACAGGGTATAAAAATTTAAATGTCTCTTATTAGATAAAGCACATTTTCGTCTGATAAGGTACTTCTTCTTCAATGATTTCGAGGATATTTTAGTTTTGATGAAAAAAATTTTATTTCTTACGAGTTTTCGTAAAATATGTTAATGCCACCTGAAAGAAGAACAGATAAGCTTTCCATCGAGCTCTTAGTCGAAGAAGTCGGTCGAAGGATGCAAGAGTTATTAGCAAATAACTAATCGGAGGTCAACACGTTTCCGTCCTACTGCCGATTATTTTCGCAAAGTACTTTTCTATAATTCCAGTATTTAATGGGAAAAAATTAAACGAATTTTTTGTCCATGTAAAAAAATATTAATTCTGAATAAAATGCCGCCAATTTATGCAATTAAAAAAATTTAAATGTCTCTTATTAGATAAAGCACATTTTCGTCTGATAAGGTACTTCTTCTTCAATGATTTCGAGGATATTTTAGTTTTGATGAAAAAAATTTTATTTCTTACGACTTTTCGTAAAATATGTTAATGCCATCTGAAAGAGGAACAGATAAGCTTTCCATCGAGCTCTTAGTCGAAAAAGTCGGTCGAAGGATGGAAGAGTTATTAGCAAATAACTAATCCGTGGCCAACACGTTTCCGTCCTTCTGCCGATTCTTTTCGCAAAGTACTTTTCTATAATTCTAGTATTCAATGGAAAAAAATTAAACGAATTTTTTGTCCATGTAAAGAACTATTAATTCTGAATAAAATGCCGCCAATTTATGCAATTAAAAAAATTTAAATGTCTCTTATTAGATAAAGCACATTTTCGTCTGATAAGGTACTTCTTCTTCAATGATTTCGAGGATATTTTAGTTTTGATGAAAAAAATTTTATTTCTTACGACTTTTCGTAAAATATGTCAATGCTATCTGAAAGAGGAACAGATAAGCCTTCCATCGAGCTCTTAGTCGAAAAAGTCGGTCGAAGGATGCAAGAGTTATTAGCAAAAAACTAATCGGTGGTCAACACGATTCCGTCCTACTGCCGATTCTTTTCGCAAAGTACTTTTCTATACTTCTAGTATTTAATGGGAAAAAATTAAACGAATTTTTTGTCCATGTAAAGAACTATTAATTCTGAATAAAATGCCGCCAATTTATGCAATTAAAAAAATTTAAATGTCTCTTATTAGATAAAGCACATTTTCGTCTGATAAGGTACTTCTTCTTCAATGATTTCGAGGATATTTTAGTTTTGATCAAAAAAATTTTATTCCTTACGACTTTTCGTAAAATATGTCAATGCTATCTGAAAGAGGAACAGATAAGCCTTCCATCGAGCTCTTAGTCGAAAAAGTCGGTCGAAGGATGCAAGAGTTATTAGCAAAAAACTAATCGGTGGTCAACACGATTCCGTCCTACTGCCGATTCTTTTCGCAAAGTACTTTTCTATACTTCTAGTATTTAATGGGAAAAAATATTAAACGACTTTTTTGTCCATGTAAAAAAAAATTAATTCTGAATAAAATGCCGCCAATTGATGCAATTAAAAAATTTAAATGTCTCTTATTAGATAAGGCATATTTTCGTCCGATAAGGTACTTCTTCTTCAATAATTTCAACGACATTTTAATTTGATCAAAAAAATTTTTTTTCTTACGACTTTTCGTAAAATATGTTAATGCCATCTGAAAGAAGAGCAGAAAATCTTTCCATCGAGCTCTTAGTCGAAGAAGTCGGTCGAACGATGGAAGAGTTATTAGCAAATAACTAATCCGTGGTCAACACGATTCCGTCCTACTGCCGATTCTTTTCGCAAAGTACTTTTCTATACTTCTAGTATTTAATGGGAAAAAATTAAACGAATTTTTTGTCCATGTAAAGAACTATTATTTCTGAATAAAATGCCGCCCATTTATGCAATTAAAAAAATTTAAATGTCTCTTATTAGATAAAGCACATTTTCGTCTGATAAGGTACTTCTTCTTCAATGATTTCGAGGATATTTTAGTTTTGATGAAAAAAATTTTATTTCTTACGAGTTTTCGTAAAATATGTTAATGCCATCTGAAAGAAGAACAGATAAGCTTTCCATCGAGCTCTTAGTCGAAGAAGTCTGTCGAAGGATGCAAGAGTTATAAGCAAATAACTAATCGGAGGTCAACACGTTTCCGTCCTACTGCCGATTATTTTCGCAAAGTACTTTTCTATAATTCCAGTATTTAATGGGAAAAAATTAAACGAATTTTTTGTCCATGTAAAAAACTATTAATTCTGAATAAAATGCCGCCCATTGATCCAATAAGAAAATTTAAATGTCTCTTATTAGATAAGGCATATTTTCGTCTGATAAGGTACTTCTTCTTCAATGATTTCGAGGATATTTTAGTTTTGATCAAAAAAATTTTATTCCTTACGACTTTTCGTAAAATATGTCAATGCTATCTGAAAGAGGAACAGATAAGCCTTCCATCGAGCTCTTAGTCGAAAAAGTCGGTCGAAGGATGCAAGAGTTATTAGCAAAAAACTAATCGGTGGTCAACACGATTCCGTCCTACTGCCGATTCTTTTCGCAAAGTACTTTTCTATACTTCTAGCATTTAATGGGAAAAAATTAAACGACTTTTTTGTCCATGTAAAAAAAAAATTAATTCTGAATAAAATGCCGCCAATTGATGCAATTAAAAAATTTAAATGTCTCTTATTAGATAAGGCATATTTTCGTCTGATAAGGTACTTCTTCTTCAATAATTTCGACGACATTTTAATTTGATCAAAAAAATTTTTTTTTTACAACTTTTCGTAAAATGTGTTAATGCCATCTGAAAGAGGAACAGATAAGCTTTCCATCG
Source organism: Phortica okadai (assembly GCA_034638295.1). Classification (NCBI taxonomy): domain Eukaryota; kingdom Metazoa; phylum Arthropoda; class Insecta; order Diptera; family Drosophilidae; genus Phortica; species Phortica okadai. The sequence continues at coordinate 22,743,439 of CM067850.1, read as the reverse complement.
AGCTCTTAATCGAAGAAGTCGGTCGAAGGATGGAAGAGTTATTAGCAAATAACTAATCGGTGGTCAACACGTTTCCGTCCTACTGCCGATTCTTTTCGCAAAGTACTTTTCTATACTTCTAGTATTTAATGGGAAAAAATTAAACGAATTTTTTGTCAATGTAAAGAACTATTATTTCTGAATAAAATGGCGCCCATTTATGCAATTAAAACCAGTAAGGGCGGTATAGTTGAGTATTCTCAACTATATAATACCCTGTACACACACCTATGTTGATAACACGTTAAACATTCGCCGACAGCAAAAGCAGTGTACCACGATATGGTTTGTGTATTTGCTAATAGTAAGGCAGGGCTCACAGTGCAATGTTGCCATTAGATGGCGCTTTAGTACGGGTTTTGTTACAAAGCATTGCTGCAAAATTTTTGTGTGTTGGTCTTTGCGGGGAAAGTGGTAGTTTTTTGTATGCAGTTTTAAAAAGGTATGTTATCTGAGTTTGCATACAAAATTTCAGCATTGTATTCTTTATACTTTAGGAGATACAGCAATTTTAAGAAAAAAATGACCTTTCGTTGTGCTCGATGGGCGGGAAGGAATGGGCGTGGCAAAAATTTCTTCAAACTTGATCTAGTGTTCGACCAAACGAGTCTATCTTTCAAATTTCAAGTCTCTAGCTTTAATAGTTTTCGCAGTGTTAAGTACGGTTTTTGTTACAAATAGGATAAAGCAGTGTTCAAAGCGCAATTTATGCCAAATTTCAACTTGTTTGTCTTTGCGTTGTCACACAGCGTTAAAAATGAAAGTTTGTGGTATGCAGTTTTAAAAAGGTATGTTTACTGAGTTTGCATACAAAATTTCAGCATTGTATCTATTATAGTTAAGGAGATACAGCAATTTTAAGAAAACAACTTTTTGAGGGGAAACGAAGGGGAGGGGGAAAAATGTGGTATGCAGTTTTGTAGAGATATACATACTGAGTCTACATACTCATTTTCATGTTTCTAACTCATCAGGTTTTCGAGCTACAGCCTTTTGAAAAAATGGGTGGTGCTCGATGGGCGGGAAGGAGTGGGCGTGGCAAAAAATCCTTCAAACTTGATCTAGCGTTTGACCTCACGAGTCTATCCACCAAATTTCAAGTCTCTAGCTCTTATAGTTTTCGAGAACCATTGGTGAGGACGGACGGACGGACGGACGGACGGACAGACAGGGCTATATCAATTCGTCTTGTCATCCTGATCAAGAATATATATACTTTATAGGGTCCCCCTCCCCTCCTTCTATGCGTTACATACAAACCGTCTCAAACAAACTTAATATACCCTGATACACAGTGTGTGTACAGGGTATAAAAATTTAAATGTCTCTTATTAGATAAAGCACATTTTCGTCTGATAAGGTACTTCTTCTTCAATGATTTCGAGGATATTTTAGTTTTGATGAAAAAAATTTTATTTCTTACGAGTTTTCGTAAAATATGTTAATGCCACCTGAAAGAAGAACAGATAAGCTTTCCATCGAGCTCTTAGTCGAAGAAGTCGGTCGAAGGATGCAAGAGTTATTAGCAAATAACTAATCGGAGGTCAACACGTTTCCGTCCTACTGCCGATTATTTTCGCAAAGTACTTTTCTATAATTCCAGTATTTAATGGGAAAAAATTAAACGAATTTTTTGTCCATGTAAAGAACTATTATTTCTGAATAAAATGCCGCCCATTTATGCAATTAAAAAAATTTAAATGTCTCTTATTAGATAAAGCATATTTTCGTCTGATAAGGTACTTCTTCTTCAATGATTTCGAGGATATTTTAGTTTTGATGAAAAAAATTTTATTTCTTACGACTTTTCGTAAAATATGTCAATGCTATCTGAAAGAGGAACAGATAAGCCTTCCATCGAGCTCTTAGTCGAAGAATTCGGTAAAAGGATGCAAGATTAATTAGCAAAAAACTAATCGGTGGTCAAGACGTTTCCGTCCTACTGCCGATTCTTTTCGCAAAGTACTATTCTATACTAATAGTATTTAATGGAAAAAATATTAAACGAATTTTTTGTCCATGTAAAAAAAAATTAATTCTGAATAAAATGCCGCCCATTGATCCAATAAGAAAATTTAAATGTCTCTTATTAGATAAGGCATATTTTCGTCTGATAAGGTACTTCTTCTTCAATGATTTCGAGGATATTTTAGTTTTGATCAAAAAAATTTTATTTCTTACGACTTTTCGTAAAATATGTCAATGCCATCTGAAAGAGGAACAGATAAGCTTTCCATCGAGCATTTAGTCGAAGAATTCGGTCGAAGTATGCAAGAGTTATTAGCAAATAACTAATCGGTGGTCAACACGTTTCCGTCCTACTGCCGATTCTTTTCGCAAAGTACTATTCTATACTAATAGTATTTAATGGAAAAAATATTAAACGAATTTTTTGTCCATGTAAAAAAAAATTAATTCTGAATAAAATGCCGCCCATTGATCCAATAAGAAAATTTAAATGTCTCTTATTAGATAAGGCATATTTTCGTCTGATAAGGTACTTCTTCTTCAATGATTTCGAGGATATTTTAGTTTTGATCAAAAAAATTTTATTTCTTACGACTTTTCGTAAAATATGTCAATGCCATCTGAAAGAGGAACAGATAAGCTTTCCATCGAGCATTTAGTCGAAGAATTCGGTCGAAGTATGCAAGAGTTATTAGCAAATAACTAATCGGTGGTCAACACGTTTCCGTCCTACTGCCGATTCTTTTCGCAAAGTACTTTTCTATACTTCTAGTATTTAATGGGAAAAAATTAAACGAATTTTTTGTCAATGTAAAGAACTATTATTTCTGAATAAAATGCCGCCCATTTATGCAATTAAAAAAATTTAAATGTCTCTTATTAGATAAAGCATATTTTCGTCTGATAAGGTACTTCTTCTTCAATGATTTCGAGGATATTTTAGTTTTGATGAAAAAAATTTTATTTCTTACGAGTTTTCGTAAAATATGTTAATGCCACCTAAAAGAAGAAGAGCTAAGCTTTCCATCTCTTATTAGATAAGGCATATTTTCGTCTGATAAGGTACTTCTTCTTCAATGATTTCGAGGATATTTTAGTTTTGATCAAAAAAAATTTATTCCTTTCGACTTTTCGTAAAATATGTCAATGCTATCTGAAAGAGGAACAGATAAGCCTTCCATCGAGCTCTTAGTCGAAAAAGTCGGTCGAAGGATGGAAGATTTATTAGCAAATAACTAATCCGTGGTCAACACATTTCCGTCCTCCTGCCGTTTCTTTTCGCAAAGTACTTTTCTATAATTCTAGTATTTAATGGGAAAAAATTAAACGAATTTTTTGTCCATGTAAAAAACTATTAATTCTGAATAAAATGCCGCCCATTGATCCAATAAGAAAATTTAAATGTCTCTTATTAGATAAGGCATATTTTCGTCTGATAAGGTACTTCTTCTTCAATGATTTCGAGGATACTTTAATTTTGATCAAAAAAATTTTATTCCTTACGACTTTTCGTTAAATATGTCAATGCTATCTGAAATAGGAACAGATAAGCCTTCCATCGAGCTCTTAGTCGAAGAAGTCGGTCGAAGGATGCAAGAGTAATTAGCAAAAAACTAATCGGTGGTCAACACGATTCCGTCCTACTGCCGATTCTTTTCGCAAAGTACTTTTCTATAATTCTAGTATTCAATGGGAAAAAATTAAACGAATTTTTTGTCCATGTAAGAAACTATTAGTTCTGAATAAAATGCCGCCCATTGATCCAATAAGAAAATTTAAATGTCTCTTATTAGATAAGGCATATTTTCGTCTGATAAGGTACTTCTTCACTTATTTCGACGACCTTTTAGTTTTGATGAAAAAAATTTTATTTCTTACGAGTTTTCGTAAAATATGTTAATGCCATCTGAAAGAAGAACAGATAAGCTTTCCATCGAGCTCTTAGTCGAAGAAGTCGGTCGAACGATTGAAGAGTTATTAGCAAATAACTAATCGGAGGTCAACACGTTTCCGTCCTACTGCCGATTATTTTCGCAAAGTACTTTTCTATAATTCCAGTAGTTAATGGGAAAAAATTAAACGAATATTTTGTCCATGAAAAAAAATGTTAATTCTGAATAAAATGCTGCCCATTGATCCAATAAGAAAATTTAAATGTCTCTTATTAGATAAGGCATATTTTCGTCTGATAAGGTACTTCTTCTTCAATGATTTCGAGGATATTTTAGTTTTGATCAAAAAAATTTTATTCCTTACGACTTTTCGTAAAATATGTCAATGCTATCTGAAAGAGGAACAGATAAGCCTTCCATCGAGCTCTTAGTCGAAAAAGTCGATCGAAGGATGCAAGAGTTATTAGCAAAAAACTAATCGGTGGTCAACACGATTCCGTCCTACTGCCGATTCTTTTCGCAAAGTACTTTTCTATACTTCTAGTATTTAATGGGAAAAAATTAAACGACTTTTTTGTCCATGTAAAAAAAAATTAATTCTGAATAAAATGCCGCCAATTGATGCAATTAAAAAATTTAAATGTCTCTTATTAGATAAGGCATATTTTCGTCTGATAAGGTACTTCTTCTGCAATGATTTCGAGGATATTTTAGTTTTGATGAAAAAAATTTTATTTCTTACGAGTTTTCGTAAAATATGTTAATGCCACCTGAAAGAAGAACAGATAAGCTTTCCATCGAGCTCTTAGTCGAAGAAGTCGGTCGAAGGATGCAAGAGTTATTAGCAAATAACTAATCGGAGGTCAACACGTTTCCGTCCTACTGCCGATTATTTTCGCAAAGTACTTTTCTATAATTCCAGTATTTAATGGGAAAAAATTAAACGAATATTTTTTCGATGAAAAAAAATGTTAATTCTGAATAAAATGCTGCCCATTGATCCAATAAGAAAATTTAAATGTCTCTTATTAGATAAGGCATATTTTCGTCTGATAAGGTACTTCTTCTTCAATGATTTCGAGGATATTTTAGTTTTGATCAAAAAAATTTTATTCCTTACGACTTTTCGTAAAATATGTCAATGCTATCTGAAAGAGGAACAGATAAGCTTTCCATCGAGCTCTTAGTCGAAGAAGTCGGTCGAAGGATGAAAGAGTTATTAGCAAATAACTAATCGGAGGTCAACACGTTTCCGTCCTACTGCCGATTCTTTTCGCAAAGTACTATTCTATACTTCTAGTATTTAATGGAAAAAATATTAAACGAATTTTTTGTCCATGTAAAGATCTATTAATTCTTAATAAAATGCCGCCAATTTATGCAATTAAAAAAATGTAAATGTCTCTTATTAGATAAAACACATTTTCGTCTGATAAGGTACTTCTTCTTCAATGATTTCGAGGATATTTTAGTTTTGATCAAAAAAATTTTATTTCTTACGACTTTTCGTAAAATATGTTAATGCCATCTGAAAGAGGAACAGATAAGCTTTCCATCGAGCTCTTAGTCGAAGAAGTCGGTCGAAGGATGGAAGAGTTATTAGCAAATAACTAATCCGTGGTCAACACGTTTCCGTCCTTCTGCCGATTCTTTTCGCAAAGTATTTTCTATAGTTCTAGTATTCAATGGGAAATACTTAAACGAATTTTTTGTCCATGTAAAAAACTATTAATTCTGAATAAAATGCCGCCCATTTATGTAATTAAGAAAATTTAAATGTCTCTTATTAGATAAGGCATATTTTCGTCTGATAAGGTACTTCTTCTTCAATGATTTCGAGGATATTTTAGTTTTGATCAAAAAAATTTTATTCCATACGACTTTTCGTAAAATATGTCAATGCTATCTGAAAGAGGAACAGATAAGCCTTCCATCGAGCTCTTAGTCGAAGAAGTCGGTCAGAGGATGCAAGAGTTATTAGCAAATAACTAATCGGTGGTCAACACGTTTCCGTCCTACTGCCCATTCTTTTCGCAAAGTACTTTTCTATACTTCTAGTATTTAATGGGAACTCTTAGTTGAAGAAGTCGGTCAAAGGATGCAAGAGTTATTAGCAAAAAACTTATCGGTGGTCAACACGATTCCGTCCTACTGCCGATTTTTTTCGCAAAGTACTTTTCTATAATTCTAGTATTTAATGGGAAGAAATTACACGTATTTTTTGTCCATGTAAAAAACTTTTAATTCTGAATAAAATGCCGTCCATTTATGCAATTAAAAAAATTTAAATGTTTCTTATTTGATAAGGCATATTTTCGTCTGATAAGGTACTTCTTCTTCAATAATTTCGACAACATTTTAGTTTTGATCAAAAAAATTTTATTTCTTACGACTTTTCGTAAGATATGTTAATGCCATCTGAAAAAGGAACAAATAAGCTTTCCATCGAGCTCTTAGTCGAAGAACTCGGTCGAAGGATGCAAGAGTTATTAGCAAAAAACTAATCGGTGGTCAACACGCTTCCGTCCTACTACCGTTTTTTTCGCAAAGTACTTTTCTATAATTCTAGTATTTAATGGGAAGAAATTAAACGAATTTTTTGTCCATGTAAAAAACTTTTAATTCTGAATAAAATGCCGTCCATTTATGCAATTAAAAAAATTTAAATGTTTCTTATTTGATAAGGCATATTTTCGTCTGATAAGGTACTTCTTCTTCAATAATTTCGACAACATTTTAGTTTTGATCAAAAAAATTTTATTTCTTACGACTTTTCGTAAAATATGTTAATGCCATATGAAAAAGGAACAAATAAGCTTTCCATCGAGCTCTTAGTCGAAGAACTCGGTCGAAGGATGCAAGAGTTATTAGCAAAAAACTAATCGGTGGTCAACACGCTTCCGTCCTACTGCCGATTCTTTTCACAAAGTAATTTTCTATAATTCTAGTATTTAATGGGAACTCTTAGTTGAAGAAGTCGGTCAAAGGATGCAAGAGTTATTAGCAAAAAACTTATCGGTGGTCAACACGATTCCGTCCTACTGCCGATTCTTTTCGCAAGGTACTTTTCTGTAATTCTAGTATTTAATGGGAAAGAATTAAACGAATTTTTTTTCCATGTAAAAAACTATTAATTCTGAATAAAATGCCGCCCATTTATGCAATTAAAAAAATTTAAATGTCTTTTATTAGATAAGGCATATTTACGTCTTAAAAGGTACTTCTTCTTCAATGATTTCGAGGATATTTTAGTTTTGATCAAAAAAATTTTATTTCTTACGACTTTTCGTAAAATATGTTAATTCCATCTGAAAGAGGAACAGATAAGCTTTCCATCGAGCTCTTAGTCGAAGAAGTCGGTCGAAGGATGCAAGAGTTATTAGCAAATAACTAATCGGTGGTCAACACGTTTCCGTCCTACTGCCGATTCTTTTCGCAAAGTACTTTTCTATACTTCTAGTATTTAATGGGAAAATATTAAACGAATTTTTCGTCCATGTAAAGAACTATTATTTCTGAATAAAATGCCGCCCATTTATGCAATTAAAAAAATTTAAATGTCTCATATTAGATAAAGCACATTTTCGTCTGAAAAGGTACTTCTTCTTCAATGATTTCGAGGATATTTTAGTTTTGATGAAAAAAGTTTTATTTCTTACGAGTTTTCGTAAAATATGTTAATGCCATCTGAAAGAAGAACAGATAAGCTTTCCATCGAGCTCTTAGTCGAAGAAGTCGGTCGAAGGATGCAAGAGTTATTAGCAAATAACAAATCGGAGGTCAACACGTTTCCGTCCTACTGCCGATTATTTTCGCAAAGTACTTTTCTATAATTCCAGTATTTAATGGGAAAAAATTAAACGAATTTTTTGTCCATATAAAGAACTATTATTTCTGAATAAAATGCCGCCCATTTATGCAATTAAAAAAATTTAAATGTCTCTTATTAGATAAAGCACATTTTCGTCTGATAAGGTACTTCTTCTTCAATGATTTCGAGGATATTTTAGTTTTGATCAAAAAAATTTTATTACTTACGACTTTTCTTAAAATATGTAAATGCCATCTAAAAGAGGAACAGATAAGCTTTTTATCAAGCTCTTAGTCGATGAAGTCGGTCGAAGGATGGAAGAGTTATTAGCAAATAACTAATCCGTGGTCAACACGTTTCCGACCTTCTGCCGATTATTTTCGCAAAGTACTTTTCTATACTTCTAGTATTTAATGGGAAAATATTAAACGAATTTTTTGTCCATGTAAAGAACTATTAATTCTGAATAAAATGCTGCCAATTTATGCAATTAAAAAAATTTAAATGTCTCTTATTAGATAAAGCACATTTTCGTCTGATAAGGTACTTCTTCTTCAATGATTTCGAGGATATTTTAGTTTTGATGAAAAAAATTTTATATCTTACGACTTTTCGTAAAATATGTTAATGCCATCTGAAAGAGGGACAGATAAGCTTTCCATCGAGCTCTTAGTCGAAAAAGTCGGTCGAAGGTTGGAAGAGTTATTAGCAAATAACTAATCCGTGGTCAACACGTTTCCGTCCTTCTGCCGATTCTTTTCGCAAAGTACTTTTCTATAATTCTAGTGTTCAATGGGAAAAAATTAAACGAATTTTTTGTCCATGTAAAAAACTATTAATTCTGAATAAAATGCCGCCCATTGATCCAATAAGAAAATTTAAATGTCTCTTATTAGATAAGGCATATTTTCGTCTGATAAGGTACTTCTTCTTCAATGATTTCGAGGATATTTTAGTTTTGATCAAAAAAATTTTATTTCTTACGACTTTTCGTAAAATATGTCAATGCTATCTGAAAGAGGAACAGATAAGCCTTCCATCGAGCTCTTAGTCGAAGAAGTCGGTCGAAGGATGCAAGAGTTATTAGCAAAAAACTAATCGGTGGTCAACACGATTCCGTCCTACTGCCGATTCTTTTCGCAAAGTACTTTTCTATAATTCTAGTATTGAATGGGAAAAAATTAAGCGAATTTTTTGTCCATGAAAAAAATATTAATTCTGAATAAAATGCCGCCCATTGATCTAATAAGAAAATTTAAATGTCTCTTATTAGATAAGGCATATTTTCGTCTGATAAGGTACTTCTTCAATAATTTCGACGACCTTTTAGTTTTGATCAAAAAAATTTTATTTCTTACGACTTTTCGTAAAATATTTTAATGCCATCTGAAAGAGGAACAGATAAGCTTTCCATCGAGCATTTAGTCGAAGAATTTGGTCGAAGTATGCAAGAGTTATTAGCAAATAACTAATCGGTGATCAACACGTTTCAGTCCTACTGCCGATTCTTTTCGCAAAGTACTTTTCTATACTTCTAGTATTTAATGGGAACTCTTAGTTGAAGAAGTCGGTCAAAGGATGCAAGAGTTATTAGCAAAAAACTTATCGGTGGTCAACACGATTCCGTCCTACTGCCGATTTTTTTCGCAAAGTACTTTTCTATAATTCTAGTATTTAATGGGAAGAAATTAAACGTATTTTTTGTCCATGTAAAAAACTTTTAATTCTGAATAAAATGCCGTCCATTTATGCAATTAAAAAAATTTAAATGTTTCTTATTTGATAAGGCATATTTTCGTCTGATAAGGTACTTCTTCTTCAATAATTTCGACAACATTTTAGTTTTGATCAAAAAAATTTTATTTCTTACGACTTTTCGTAAGATATGTTAATGCCATCTGAAAAAGGAACAAATAAGCTTTCCATCGAGCTCTTAGTCGAAGAACTCGGTCGAAGGATGCAAGAGTTATTAGCAAAAAACTAATCGGTGGTCAACACGCTTCCGTCCTACTACCGTTTTTTTCGCAAAGTACTTTTCTATAATTCTAGTATTTAATGGGAACTCTTAGTTGAAGAAGTCGGTCAAAGGATGCAAGAGTTATTAGCAAAAAACTAATCGGTGGTCAACACGCTTCCGTCCTACTGCCGATTCTTTTCACAAAGTAATTTTCTATAATTCTAGTATTTAATGGGAACTCTTAGTTGAAGAAGTCGGTCAAAGGATGCAAGAGTTATTAGCAAAAAACTTATCGGTGGTCAACACGATTCCGTCCTACTGCCGATTCTTTTCGCAAGGTACTTTTCTGTAATTCTAGTATTTAATGGGAAAGAATTAAACGAATTTTTTTTCCATGTAAAAAACTATTAATTCTGAATAAAATGCCGCCCATTTATGCAATTAAAAAAATTTAAATGTCTTTTATTAGATAAGGCATATTTACGTCTTAAAAGGTACTTCTTCTTCAATGATTTCGAGGATATTTTAGTTTTGATCAAAAAAATTTTATTTCTTACGACTTATCGTAAAATATGTTAATTCCATCTGAAAGAGGAACAGATAAGCTTTCCATCGAGCTCTTAGTCGAAGAAGTCGGTCGAAGGATGCAAGAGTTATTAGCAAATAACTAATCGGTGGTCAACACGTTTCCGTCCTACTGCCGATTCTTTTCGCAAAGTACTTTTCTATACTTCTAGTATTTAATGGGAAAATATTAAACGAATTTTTCGTCCATGTAAAGAACTATTATTTCTGAATAAAATGCCGCCCATTTATGCAATTAAAAAAATTTAAATGTCTCATATTAGATAAAGCACATTTTCGTCTGAAAAGGTACTTCTTCTTCAATGATTTCGAGGATATTTTAGTTTTGATGAAAAAAATTTTATTTCTTACGAGTTTTCGTAAAATATGTTAATGCCATCTGAAAGAAGAACAGATAAGCTTTCCATCGAGCTCTTAGTCGAAGAAGTCGGTCGAAGGATGCAAGAGTTATTAGCAAATAACAAATCGGAGGTCAACACGTTTCCGTCCTACTGCCGATTATTTTCGCAAAGTACTTTTCTATAATTCCAGTATTTAATGGGAAAAAATTAAACGAATTTTTTGTCCATATAAAGAACTATTATTTCTGAATAAAATGCCGCCCATTTATGCAATTAAAAAAATTTAAATGTCTCTTATTAGATAAAGCACATTTTCGTCTGATAAGGTACTTCTTCTTCAATGATTTCGAGGATATTTTAGTTTTGATCAAAAAAATTTTATTACTTACGACTTTTCTTAAAATATGTAAATGCCATCTAAAAGAGGAACAGATAAGCTTTTTATCAAGCTCTTAGTCGATGAAGTCGGTCGAAGGATGGAAGAGTTATTAGCAAATAACTAATCCGTGGTCAACACGTTTCCGACCTTCTGCCGATTATTTTCGCAAAGTACTTTTCTATACTTCTAGTATTTAATGGGAAAATATTAAACGAATTTTTTGTCCATGTAAAGAACTATTAATTCTGAATAAAATGCTGCCAATTTATGCAATTAAAAAAATTTAAATGTCTCTTATTAGATAAAGCACATTTTCGTCTGATAAGGTACTTCTTCTTCAATGATTTCGAGGATATTTTAGTTTTGATGAAAAAAATTTTATTTCTTACGACTTTTCGTAAAATATGTTAATGCCATCTGAAAGAGGGACAGATAAGCTTTCCATCGAGCTCTTAGTCGAAAAAGTCGGTCGAAGGTTGGAAGAGTTATTAGCAAATAACTAATCCGTGGTCAACACGTTTCCGTCCTTCTGCCGATTCTTTTCGCAAAGTACTTTTCTATAATTCTAGTATTCAATGGGAAAAAATTAAACGAATTTTTTGTCCATGTAAGAAACTATTAATTCTGAATAAAATGCCGCCCATTGATCTAATAAGAAAATTTAAATGTCTCTTATTAGATAAGGCATATTTTCGTCTGATAAGGTACTTCTTCTTCAATGATTTCGAGGATATTTTAGTTTTGATCAAAAAAATTGTATTTCTTACGACTTTTCGTAAAATATGTCAATGCTATCTGAAAGAGGAACAGATAAGCCTTCCATCGAGCTCTTAGTCGAAGAAGTCGGTCGAAGGATGCAAGAGTTATTAGCAAAAAACTAACCGGTGGTCAACACGATTCCGTCCTACTACCGATTCTTTTCGCAAATTAGTTTTCTATAATTCTAGTATTCAATGGGAAAAAATTAAACGAATTTTTTGTCCATGTAAGAAACTATTAATTCTGAATAAAATGCCGCCCATTGATCTAATAAGAAAATTTAAATGTCTCTTATTAGATAAGGCATATTTTCGACTGATAAGGTACTTCTTCTTCAATGATTTCGAGGATATTTTAGTTTTGATCAAAAAAATTTTATTTCTTACGACTTTTCGTTAAATATGTCAATGCTATCTGAAAGAGGAACAGATAAGCCTTCCATCGAGCTCTTAGTCGAAGAATTCGGTAAAAGGATGCAAGAGTTATTAGCAAAAAACTAATCGGTGGTCAAGACGTTTCCGTCCTACTGCCGATTCTTTTCGCAAAGTACTTTTCTATACTTCTAGTATTTAATGGGAAAATATTTAACGAATTTTTTGTCCATGTAAAGAACTATTAATTCTGAATAAAATGCCGCCAATTTATGCAATTAAAAAAATTTAAATTTATATAAAGCACATTTTCGTCTGATAAGGTACTTCTTCTTCAATGATTTCGAGGATATTTTAGTTTTGATCAAAAAAATTTTATTTCTAACGAGTTTTCGTAAAATATGTCAATGCCATCTGAAAGAAGAACACATAAGCTTTCCATCGAGCTCTTAGTCGAAGAAGTCGGTCGAAGGATGCAGGAGTTATTAGCAAATAACTAATCGGAGGTCAACACGTTTCCGTCCTACTGCCGATTATTTTCGCAAAGTACTTTTCTATAATTCCAGTATTTAATGAGAAAAAATTTAACGAATATTTTGTCCATGAAAAAAAAATGTTAATTCTGAATAAAATGCTGCCCATTGATCCAATAAGAAAATTTAAATGTCTCTTATTATATAAGGCATATTTTCGTCTGATAAGGTACTTCTTCTTCAATGTTTTCGAGGATATTTTAGTTTTGATCAAAAAAATTTTATTCCTTACGTCTTTTCGTAAAATATGTCAATGCTATCTGAAAGAGGAACAGATAAGCCTTCCATCGAGCTCTTAGTCGAAGAAGTCGGTCGAAGGATGCAAGAGTTATTAGCAAAAAACTAATCGGTGGTCAACACGTTTCCGTCCTACTACCGATTTTTTTCGCAAAGTACTTTTCTATAATTATAGTATTTAATGGGAAGAAATTAAACGAATTTTTTGTCCTTGTAAAAAACTTTTAATTCTTAATAAAATGCCGTCCATTTATGCAATTAAAAAAATTTAAATGTTTCTTATTTGATAAGGCATATTTTCGTCTGAAAAGGTACTTCTTCTTCAATGATTTCGAGGATATTTTAGTTTTGATCAAAAAAATTTTATTACTTACGACTTTTCTTAAAATATGTAAATGCCATCTAAAAGAGCAACAGATAAGCTTTCTATCGAGCTCTTAGTCGAAGAAGTTGGTCGAAGGATGGAAGAGTTATTAGCAAATAACTAATCGGTGGTCAACACGTTTCCGTCCTACTGCCGATTCTTTTCGCAAAGTACTTTTCTATACTTCCAGTATTTAATGGGAAAGAATTAAACGAATTTTTGGTCCATGTAAAGAACTATTAACTCTGAATAAAATGCCGCCAATTTATGCAATTAATAAAATTTTGATGTCTCTTATTAGATAAAGCACATTTTCGTCTGATAAGGTACTTCTTCTTCAATGATTTCGAGGATATTTTAGTTTTGATCAAAAAAATTTTATTACTTACGACTTTTCTTAAAATATGTAAATGCCATCTAAAAGACCAACAGATAAGCTTTCTATCGAGCTCTTAGTCGAAGAAGTCGGTCGAAGGATGGAAGAGTTATTAGCAAATAACTAATCGGTGGTCAACACGTTTCCGTCCTACTGCCGATTCTTTTCGCAAAGTACTTTTCTATACTTCCAGTATTTAATGGGAAAGAATTAAACGAATATTTTGTCCATGAAAAAAAATGTTAATTCTGATTAAAATGCTGCCCATTGATCCAATAAGAAAATTTAAATGTCTCTTATTAGATAAGGCATATTTTCGTCTGATAAGGTACTTCTTCAATGATTTCGAGGGTATTTTAGTTTTGATCAAAAAAATTTTATTTCTTACGTTTTTTCGTAAAATATGTTAATGCTATCTGAAAGAGGAACAGATAAGCTTTCCATCGAGCTCTTAGTCGAAGAAGTCGGTCGAAGGATGCAAGAGTTATTAGCAAAAAACTAATCGGTGGTCAACACGTTTCCGTCTTACTACCGATTTTTTTCGCAAAGTACTTTTCTATAATTCAAGTATTAATTGGGAAGAAATTAAACGAATTTTTTGTCCATGTAAAAAACTTTTAATTCTGAATAAAATGCCGTCCATTTATGCAATTAAAAAAATTTAAATGTTTCTTATTTGATAAGGCAGATTTTCGTCTGATAAGGTACTTCTTCTTCATCCAATAAGAAAATTTAAATGTCTCTTATTAGATAAGGCATATTTTCGTCTGATAAGGTACTTCTTCTTCAATGATTTCGAGGATATTTTAGTTTTGATCAAAAAAATTTTATTTGTTACGACTTTTCGTTAAATATGTCAATGCTATCTGAAAGAGGAACAGATGAGCTTTCCATCGAGCTCTTAGTCGAAGAAGTCGGTCGAAGGATGCAAGAGTTATTAGCAAATAACTAATCGGAGGTCAACACGTTTCCGTCGTACTGCCGATTATTTTCGCAAAGTACTTTTCTATAATTCCAGTATTTTATGGGAAAAAATTGAACGAATATTTTGTCCATGAAAAAAAATGTTAATTCTGAATAAAATGCTGCCCATTGATCCAATAAGAAAATTTAAATGTCTCTTATTAGATAAGGCATATTTTCGTCTGATAAGGTACTTCTTCTTCAATGATTTCGAGGATATTTTAGTTTTGATCAAAAAAATTTTATTTCTTACGACTTTTCGTAAAATATGTCAATGCTATCTGAAAGAGGAACAGATAAGCCTTCCATCGAGCTCTTAGTCGAAGAAGTCGGTCGAAGGATGCAAGAGTTATTAGCAAATAACTAATCCGGGGTCAACACGTTTCCGTCCGTCTGCCGATTCTTTTCGCAAAGTACTTTTCTATAATTCTAGTATTCAATGGGAAAAAATTAAATGAATTTCTTGCCATGTAAAAAACTATTAATTCTGAATAAAATGCCGCCCATTGATCCAATAAGAAAATTTAAGTGTCTCTTATTAGATAAGGCATATTTTCGTCTGATAAGGTACTTCTTCTTCAATAATTTCGACAACATTTTAGTTTTGATCAAAAAAATTTTATTTCTTACGACTTTTCGTAAGATATGTTAATGTCATCTAAAAGAGGAACAGATAAGCTTTCTATCGAGCTTTTAGTCGAAGAAGTTAGTCGAAGGATGGAAGAGTTATTAGCAAATAACTAATCGGAGGTCAACACGTTTCCGTCCTACTGCCCATTCTTTTCGCAAAGTACTTTTCTATACTTCCAGTATTTAATGGGAAAAAATTAAACAAATATTTTGTCCATGAAAAAAAATGTTAATTCTGAATAAAATGCTGCCCATTGATCCAATAAGAAAATTTAAATGTCTCTTATTAGATAAGGCATATTTTCGTCTGATAAGGTACTTCTTTTTCAATGATTTCGAGGATATTTTAGTTTTGATCAAAAAAATTTTATTTCTTACGACTTTTCGTAAAATATGTTAATGCCATCTGAAAGAGGAACAGATAAGCTTTCCATCGAGCTCTTAGTCGAAGAAGTCGGTCGAAGGATGCAAGAGTTATTAGCAAAAAACTAATCGGTGGTCAACACGTTTCCGTCCTACTACCGATTTTTTTCGCAAAGTACTTTTCTATAATTCTAGTATTTAATGGGAAGAAATTAAACGAATTTTTTGTCCATGTAAAAAACTTTTAATTCTGAATAAAATGCCGTCCATTTATGCAATTAAAAAGATTTAAATGTTTCTTATTTGATAAGGCATATTTTCGTCTGATAAGGTACTTCTTCTTGATCCAATAAGAAAATTTAAATGTCTCTTATTAGATAAGGCATATTTTCGTCTGATAAGGTACTTCTTCTTCAATGATTTCGAGGATATTTTAGTTTTGATCAAAAAAATTTTATTTCTTACGAGTTTTCGTAAAATATGTTAATGCCATCTGAAAGAAGAACAGATAAGCTTTCCATCGAGCTCTTAGTCGAAGAAGTCGGTCGAAGGATGCAAGAGTTATTAGCAAATAACTAATCGGAGGTCAACACGTTTCCGTCGTACTGCCGATTATTTTCGCAAAGTACTTTTCTATAATTCCAGTATTTAATGGGAAAAAATTAAACGAATATTTTGTCCATGAAAAAAAATGTAAATTCTGAATAAAATGCTGCCCATTGATCTAATAAGAAAATTTAAATGTCTCTTATTAGATAAGGCATATTTTCGTCTGATAAGGTACTTCTTCTTCAATGATTTCGAGGATATTTTAGTTTTGATCAAAAAAATTTTATTTCTTACGACTTTTCGTAAAATATGTCAATGCTATCTGAAAGAGGAACAGATAAGCCTTCCATCGAGCTCTTAGTCGAAGAAGTCGGTCGAAGGATGCAAGAGTTATTAGCAAATAACTAATCCGTGGTCAACACGTTTCCGTCCGTCTGCCGATTCTTTTCGCAAAGTACTTCTCTATAATTCTAGTATTCAATGGGAAAAAATTAAATGAATTTCTTGCCATGTAAAAAACTATTAATTCTGAATAAAATGCCGCCCATTGATCCAATAAGAAAATTTAAGTGTCTCTTATTAGATAAAGCATATTTTCGTCTGATAAGGTACTTCTTCTTCAATAATTTCGACAACATTTTAGTTTTGATCAAAAAAATTTTATTTCTTACGACTTTTCGTAAGATATGTTAATGTCATCTAAAAGAGGAACAGATAAGCTTTCCATCGAGCTCTTAGTCGAAGAATTCGGTCGAAGGGTGCAAGAGTTATTAGCAAATAACTAATCGGAGGTTAACACGTTTCCGTCCTACTGCCGATTATTTTCGCAAAGTACTTTTCTATAATTCTTGTATTTAATGGAAAAAAATTAAACGAATTTTTTGTCCATGTAAAAAAATATTAATTCTGAATAAAATGCCGCCCATTGATCCAATAAGAAATTTGAAATGTCCCTTATTAGATAAGGCATATTTTCGTCTGATAAGGTACTTCTTCTTCAATAATTTCGACAACATTTTAGTTTTGATCAAAAAAATTTTATTTCTTACGACTTTTCGTAAAATATGTTAATGCCATCTGAAAGAGGAACAGATAAGCTTTCCATCAAGCTCTTAGTCGAAGAAGTCGGTCGAAGGATGGAAGAGTTATTAGCAAATAACTAATCAGTGGTCAACCAGTTTCCGTCCTACTGCCGATTCTTTTCGGAAAGTACTTTTCTATACTTCTAATATTTAATGGGAAGAAATTAAACGAATTTTTTGTCCATGTAAAAAACTTTTAATTCTGAATAAAATGCCGTCCATTTATGCAATTAAAAAAATTTAAATGTTTCTTATTTGATAAGGCATATTTTCGTCTGATAAGGTACTTCTTCTTGATCCAATAAGAAAATTTAAATGTCTCTTATTAGATAAGGCATATTTTCGTCTGATAAGGTACTTCTTCTTCAATGATTTCGAGTATATATTAGTTTTGATCAAAAAAATTTTATTTCTTACGAGTTTTCGTAAAATATGTTAATGCCATCTGAAAGAAGAACAGATAAGCTTTCCATCGAGCTCTTAGTCGAAGAAGTCGGTCGAAGGATGCAAGAGTTATTAGCAAATAACTAATCGGAGGTCAACACGTTTCCGTCGTACTGCCGATTATTTTCGCAAAGTACTTTTCTATAATTCCAGTATTTAATGGGAAAAAATTAAACGAATATTTTGTCCATGAAAAAAAATGTTAATTCTGAATAAAATGCTGCCCATTGATCTAATAAGAAAATTTAAATGTCTCTTATTAGATAAGGCATATTTTCGTCTGATAAGGTACTTTTTCTTCAATGATTTCGAGGATATTTTAGTTTTGATCAAAAAAATTTTATTTCTTACGACTTTTCGTAAAATATGTCAATGCTATCTGAAAGAGGAACAGATAAGCCTTCCATCGAGCTCTTAGTCGAAGAAGTCGGTCGAAGGATGCAAGAGTTATTAGCAAATAACTAATCCGTGGTCAACACGTTTCCGTCCGTCTGCCGATTCTTTTCGCAAAGTACTTCTCTATAATTCAAATATTCAATGGGAAAAAATTAAATGAATTTCTTGCCATGTAAAAAACTATTAATTCTGAATAAAATGCCGCCCATTGATCCAATAAGAAAATTTAAGTGTCTCTTATTAGATAAGGCATATTTTCGTCTGATAAGGAACTTCTTCTTCAATAATTTCGACAACATTTTAGTTTTGATCAAAAAAATTTTATTTCTTACGACTTTTCGTAAGATATGTTAATGTCATCTAAAAGAGGAACAGATAAGCTTTCCATCGAGCTCTTAGTCGAAGAATTCGGTCGAAGGATGCAAGAGTTATTAGCAAATAACTAATCGGAGGTTAACACGTTTCCGTCCTACTGCCGATTATTTTCGCAAAGTACTTTTCTATAATTCCAGTATTTAATGGGAAAAAATTAAACGAATTTTTTGTCCATGTAAAAAAATATTAATTCTGAATAAAATGCCGCCCATTGATCCAATAAGAAAATTGAAATGTCCCTTATTAGATAAGGCATATTTTCGTCTGATAAGGTACTTCTTCTTCAATAATTTCGACAACATTTTAGTTTTGATCAAAAAAATTTTATTTCTTACGACTTTTCGTAAGATATGTTAATGTCATCTCAAAGAGGAACAGATAAGCTTTCCATCGAGCTCTTAGTCGAAGAATTCGGTCGAAGGATGCAAGAGTTATTAGCAAAAAACTAATCGGTGGTCAACACGTTTCCGTCCTACTGCCGATTCTTTTCGCAAAGTACTTTTCTATAATTCCAGTATTTAATGGGAAAAAATTAAACGAATTTTTTGTCCATGTAAAAAAATATTAATTCTGAATAAAATGCCGCCCATTGATCCAATAAGAAAATTGAAATGTCCCTTATTAGATAAGGCATATTTTCGTCTGATAAGGTACTTCTTCTTCAATAATTTCGACAACATTTTAGTTTTGATCAAAAAAATTTTATTTCTTACGACTTTTCGTAAGATATGTTAATGTCATCTCAAAGAGGAACAGATAAGCTTTCCATCGAGCTCTTAGTCGAAGAATTCGGTCGAAGGATGCAAGAGTTATTAGCAAAAAACTAATCGGTGGTCAACACGTTTCCGTCCTACTGCCGATTCTTTTCGCAAAGTACTTTTCTATTCTTCTAGTATTTAATGGGAAAAAATTAAACGAATTTTTTGTCCATGTAAAAAAATATTAATTCTGAATAAAATGCTGCCAATTTATGCAATTAAAAAAATTTAAATGTCTCTTATTTGATAAGGCATATTTTCGTCTGATAAGGTACTTCTTCTTGATCCAATAAGAAAATTTAAATGTCTCTTATTAGATAAGGCATATTTTCGTCTGATAAGGTACTTCTTGTTCAATGATTTCGAGGATATTTTAGTTTTGATCAAAAAAATTTTATTTCTAACGACTTTTCGTAAGATATGTTAATGTCATCTCAAAGAGGAACAGATAAGCTTTCCATCGAGCTCTTAGTCGAAGAATTCGGTCGAAGGATGCAAGAGTTATTAGAAAAAAACTAATCCGCGGTCAACACGTTTCCGTCCTACTGCCGATTCTTTTCGCAAATTTTAGTTTTGATCAAAAAAATTTAATTTCTTACGACTTTTCGTAAAATATGTTAATGCCATCTGAAAGAGGAGCAGAAAAGATCTCCATCGAGCTCTTAGTCGAAGAAGTCGGTCTAAGGATGCAAGAGTTATTAGCAAATAACTAATCCGTGGTCAACACGTTTCCGTCCGTCTGCCGATTCTTTTCGGAAAGTACTTCTCTATAATTCTAGTATTCAATGGGAAAAAATTAAATGAATTTCTTGCCATGTAAAAAACTATTAATTCTGAATAAAATGCCGCCCATTGATCCAATAAGAAAATTTAAGTGTCTCTTATTAGATAAGGCATATTTTCGTCTGATAAGGAACTTCTTCTTCAATAATTTCGACAACATTTTAGTTTTGATCAAAAAAATTTTATTTCTTACGACTTTTCGTAAGATATGTTAATGTCATCTAAAAGAGGAACAGATAAGCTTTCCATCGAGCTCTTAGTCGAAGAATTCGGTCGAAGGATGCAAGAGTTATAAGCAAATAACTAATCGGAGGTTAACACGTTTCCGTCCTACTGCCGATTATTTTCGCAAAGTACTTTTCTATAATTCCAGTATTTAATGGGAAAAAATTAAACGAATTTTTTGTCCATGTAAAAAAATATTAATTCTGAATAAAATGCCGCCCATTGATCCAATAAGAAAATTGAAATGTCCCTTATTAGATAAGGCATATTTTCGTCTGATAAGGTACTTCTTCTTCAATAATTTCGACAACATTTTAGTTTTGATCAAAAAAATTTTATTTCTTACGACTTTTCGTAAGATATGTTAATGTCATCTCAAAGAGGAACAGATAAGCTTTCCATCGAGCTCTTAGTCGAAGAATTCGAATTCGAAGAATTGATCAAAAAAATTTTATTTCTTACGAGTTTTCGTAAAATATGTTAATGCCATCTGAAAGAAGAACAGATAAGCTTTCCATCGAGCTCTTAGTCGAAGAATTCGAATTCGAATAATTGATCAAAAAAATTTAATTTCTTACGACTTTTCGTAAAATATGTTAATGCCATCTGAAAGAGGAGCAGAAAAGCTCTCCATCGAGCTCTTAGTCGAAGAATTCGGTCGAAGGATGGAAGAGTTATTAGCAAATAACTAATCAGTGGTCAACCCGTTTCCGTCCTACTGCCGATTCTTTTCGCAAAGTACTTTTCTATACTTCTAATATTTAATGGGAAAAAATTAAACGAATTTTTTGTCCATGTAAATAAATATTAATTCTGAATAAAATGCCGCCCATTGATCCAATAAGAAAATTTAAATGTCTCTTATTAGATAAAGCACATTTTCGTCTGATAAGGTACTTCTTCTTCAATGATTTCGAGGATATTTTAGTTTTGATCAAAAAAATTTACTTTCTTACGACTTTTCGTAAAATATGTTAATGCCATCTGAAAGAGGAACAGATAAGCTTTCCATCGAGCTCTTAGTCGAAGAATTCGGTCGAAGGATGCAAGAGTTATTAGCAAAAATTTAATCGGTGGTCAACACGTTTCCGTCCTACTGCCGATTCTTTTCGCAAAGTACTTTTCTATACTTCTAGTATTTAATGGGAAAAAATTAAACGAATTTTTTGTCCATGTAAAAAAATATTAATTCTGAATAAAATGCTGCCAATTTATGCAATTAAAAAAATTTAAATGTCTCTTATTAGATAAAGCACATTTTCGTCTGATAAGGTACTTCTTCTTCAATGACTTCGAGGATATTTTAGTTTTGATCAAAAAAATTTTATTTCTTACGACTTTTCGTAAAATATGTTAATGCCATCTGAAAGAGGAACAGATAAGCTTTCCATCGAGCTCTTAGTCGAAGAAGTCGGTCGAAGGATGCAAGAGTTATTAGCAAAAAACTAATCCGTGGTCAACACGTTTCCGTCCTACTGCCGATTCTTTTCGCAAAGTACTTTTCTATAATTCTAGTATTCAATGGGAAAAAATTAAACGAATTTTTTGTCCATGTAAAAAAATGTTAATTCTGAATAAAATGCCGCCCATTGATCTAATAAGAAAATTTAAATGTCTCTTATTAGATAAGGCATATTTTCGTCTGATAAGGTACTTCTTCTTCAATGATTTGAGGATATTTTAGTTTTGATCAAAAAAATTTCATTTCTTACGACTTTTCATAAAATATGTTAATGCCATCTGAAAGAGGAACAGATAAGCTTTTTATAGAGCTCTTAGTCGAAGAAGTCGGTCGAAGGATGCAAGAGTTATTAGCAAAAAACTAATCCGTGGTCAAAACGTTTCCGTCCTACTGCCGATTCTTTTCGCAAAGTACTTTTCTATACTTCTAGTATTGAATGGGAAAATATTAAACGAATTTTTTGTCCATATAAAAAACTATTTATTCTGAAAAAAATGCCGCCCATTTATGCAATTAAAAAAATTTAAATGTCTCTTATTAGATAAGGCATATTTTCGTCTGATAAGGTACTTCTTCTTCAATAATTTCGACAACATTTTAGTTTTGATCAAAAAAAATTTATTTCTTACGACTTTTCGTAAAATATGTTAATGCCATCTGAAAGAGGAACAGATAAGCTTTCCATCAAGCTCTTAGTCGAAGAATTCGGTCGAAGTATGCAAGAGTTATTAGAAAAAAACTAATCCGCGGTCAACACGTTTCCGTCCTACTGCCGATTCTTTTCGCAAATTTTAGTTTTGATCAAAAAAATTTAATTTCTTACGACTTTTCGTAAAATATGTTAATGCCATCTGAAAGAGGAGCAGAAAAGCTCTCCATCGAGCTCTTAGTCGAAGAAGTCGGTCGAAGGATGGAAGAGTTATTAGCAAATAACTAATCCGTGGTCAGCACGTTTCCGTCCAACTGCCGATTCTTTTCGCAAAGTACTTTTCTATACTTCTAATATTTAATGGGAAAAAATTAAACGAATTTTTTGTCCATGTAAAAAAATGTCAATTTTGAATAAAATGCCGCCCATTGATCCAATAAGAAAATTTAAATGTCTCTTATTAGATAAGCCATATTTTCGTCTGATAAGGTACTTCTTCTTCAATGACTTCGAGGATATTTTAGTTTTGATCAAAAAAATTTCATTTCTTACGACTTTTCGTAAAATATGTTAATGCCATCTGAAAGAGGAACAGATAAGCTTTTTATAGAGCTCTTAGTCGAAGAAGTCGGTCGAAGGATGCAAGAGTTATTAGCAAAAAACTAATCCGTGGTCAAAACGTTTCCGTCCTACTGCCGATTCTTTTCGCAAAGTACTTTTCTATACTTCTAGTATTGAATGGGAAAATATTAAACGAATTTTTTGTCCATATAAAAAACTATTTATTCTGAAAAAAATGCCGCCCATTTATGCAATTAAAAAAATTTAAATGTCTCTTATTAGATAAGGCATATTTTCGTCTGATAAGGTACTTCTTCTTCAATAATTTCGACAACATTTTAGTTTTGATCAAAAAAAATTTATTTCTTACGACTTTTCGTAAAATATGTTAATGCCATCTGAAAGAGGAACAGATAAGCTTTCCATCAAGCTCTTAGTCGAAGAATTCGGTCGAAGTATGCAAGAGTTATTAGAAAAAAACTAATCCGCGGTCAACACGTTTCCGTCCTACTGCCGATTCTTTTCGCAAATTTTAGTTTTGATCAAAAAAATTTAATTTCTTACGACTTTTCGTAAAATATGTTAATGCCATCTGAAAGAGGAGCAGAAAAGCTCTCCATCGAGCTCTTAGTCGAAGAAGTCGGTCGAAGGATGCAAGAGTTATTAGCAAAAAATTAATCGGTGGTCAACACGTTTCCGTCCTACTGCGGATTCTTTTCGCAAAGTAATTTTCTATAATTCTAGTATTTAATGGGAAGAAATTAAACGAATTTTTTGTCCATGTAAAAAACTATTAATTCTGAATAAAATGCCGCCCATTTATGCAATTAAAAAAATTTAAATGTCTCTTATTAGATAAGGCATATTTTCGTCTGATAAGGTACTTCTTCTTCAATGATTTTGAGGATATTTTAGTTTTGATCAAAAAAATTTTATTTCTTTCGACTTTTTGTAAAATATGTTAATTCCATCTGAAAGAGAAACAGATAAGCTTTCCATCGAGCTCTTAGTCGAAGAAGTCGGTCGAAGGATGCAAGAGTTATTAGCAAAAAATTAATCAGTGGTCAACACGTTTCCGTCCTACTGCGGATTCTTTTCGCAAAGTACTTTTCTATAATTCTAGTATTTAATGGGAAAAAAATAAACGAATTTTTTGTCCATGTAAAAAACTATTAATTTTGAAGAAAATGCCGCCCATTGATCCAATAAGAAAATTTAAGTGTCTCTTATTAGATAAGGCATATTTTTGTCTGATAAGGTACTTCTTCTTCAATGATTTCGGGAATATTTTAGATTTGATCAAAAAAATTTTATTTCTTACGACTTTTCGTAAAATATGTTAATGCCATCTGAAAGAGGAACAGATAAGCTTACCATCGAGCTCTTAGTCGAAGAAGTCGGTCGAAGGATGCAAGAGTTATTTGCAAAAAACTAACCGGTGGTCAACACGTTTCCGCCCTACTGCCGATTCTTTTCGCAAAGTACTTTTCTATACTTCTAGTATTTAATGGTAAAAATTAAACGAATTTTTTGTCCATGTAAAGAACTATTATTTCTGAAGAAAATGCCGCCCATTTATGAAATTAAAAAAATTTTAATGTCTCTTATTAGATAAAGCCCCTTTTTTTCTGATAAGGTATTTCTTCTTCAATGATTTCGAGGATATTTTAGTTTTGATCAAAAAAAATTTATTTCTTACGACTGTTCGTAAAATATGTTAATGCCATCTGAAAGAGGAACAGATAAGCTTTCCATCGAGCTCTTAGTCAAAGAAGTCGGTCGAAGGATGCAAGAGTTATTAGCAAAAAATTAATCGGTGGTCAATACGTTTCCGTCCTACTGCAGATTCTTTTCGCAAAGTACTTTTCTATAAATCTAGTATTTAATGCGAAAAAAATAAACGAATTTTTTGTCCATGTAAAAAACTATTAATTTTGAAAAAAATGCCGCCCATTGATCCAATAAGAAAATTTAAGTGTCTCTTATTAGATAAGGCATATTTTCGTTTGATAAGGTACTTCTTCTTCAATGATTTCGAGGATATTTTAGTTTTGATCAAAAAAATTTTATTTCTTACGACTTTTCGTAAAATATGTTATGAAAGAGGAACAGATAAGCTTTCCATCGAGCTCTTAGTCGAAGAAGTCGGTCGAAGGATGCAAGAGTTATTAGCAAAAAACTAATCGGTGGTCAACACGTTTCCGTCCTACTGCCGATTCTTTTCGCAAAGTACTTTTCTATACTTCTAGTATTTAATGGTAAAAATTAAACGAATTTTTTGTCCATGTAAAGAACTATTATTTCTGAAGAAAATGCCGCCCATTTATGAAATTAAAAAAATTTTAATGTCTCTTATTAGATAAAGCCCCTTTTTTTCTGATAAGGTATTTCTTCTTCAATGATTTCGAGGATATTTTAGTTTTGATCAAAAAAAATTTATTTCTTACGACTTTTCGTAAAATATGTTAATGCCATCTGAAAGAGGAACAGATAAGCTTTCCATCGAGCTCTTAGTCGAAGAAGTCGGTCGAAGGATGCAAGAGTTATTAGCAAAAAATTAATCGGTGGTCAATACGTTTCCGTCCTACTGCGGATTCTTTTCGCAAAGTACTTTTCTATAAATCTAGTATTTAATGGGAAAAAAATAAACGAATTTTTTGTCCATGTAAAAAACTATTAATTCTGAATAAAATGCCGCCCATTTATGCAATTAAAAAAATTTAAATGTCTCTTATTAGATAAAGCACATTTTCGTCTGATAAGGTACTTATTCTTCAATGATTTCGAGGATATTTTAGTTTTGATCAAATCAGATAAGCTTTCCATTGAGCTCTTAGTCGAAGAATTCGGTCGAAGGATGGAAGAGTTATTAGCAAATAACTAATCCGTGGTCAACACGTTTCCGTCCTTCTGCCGATTCTTTTCGCAAAGTACTTTTCTATAATTCTAGTATAAAATGGGCAAAAATTAAACGAATTTTTTGTCCATCTAAAAAAAACTATTAATTCTGAAAAAAATGCCGCCCATTTATGCAATTAAAAAAATTTAAATGTCTCTTATTAGATAAGGCATATTTTCGTTTGATAAGGTACTTCTTCTTCAATGATTTCGAGGATATTTTAGTTTTGATCAAAAAAAATTTATTTCTTTCGACTTTACGTAAAATATGTTAATTCCATCTGAAAGAGGAACAGATAAGCTTTCCATCGAGCTCTGAGTCGAAGAATTCGGTCGAAGAATGCAAGAGTTATTAGCAAAAAACTAATCCGCGGTCAACACGTTTCCGTCCTACTTCCGATTCTTTTCGCAAAGTACTTTTCTGTACTTCTAGTATTTAATGGGAAAAAATTAAACGAATTTTTTGTCCATGTAAAGAACTATTATTTCTGAATAAAATGCCGTCCGTTTATGCAATTAAAAAAATTTTAATGTCTCTTATTAGATAAAGCACATTTTCGTCTGATAAGGTATTTCTTCTTCAATGATTTCGAGGAAATTTTAGTTTTGATAAAAAAAATTTTATTTCTTACGACTTTTCGTAAAATCTGTTAATGCCATCTGAAAGAGGAACAGATAAGCTTTCCATCGAGCATTTAGTCGAAGAAATCGGTCGAAGGATGCAAGAGTTATTAGCAAAAAAATAATCGGTGGTCAACACGATTCCGACCTACTGCCGATTCTTTTCGCAAACTACTTTTCTATAAATCTAGTATTTAATGGGAAAAAAATTAACGAATTTTTTGTCCATGTAAAAAACTATTAATTTTGAAAAAATGCCGCCCATTGATCCAATAAGAAAATTTAAATGTCTCATATTAGATAAGGCATATTTTCGTTTGATAAGGTACTTCTTCTTCAATGATTTCGAGAATATTTTAGTTTTGATCAAAAAAAATTTATTTCTTTCGACTTTTCGTAAAATATGTGAATTCCATCTGAAAGAGGAGCAGATAAGCTTTCCATCGAGCTCTTAGTCGAAGAAGTCGGTCGAAGGATGCAAGAGTTATTAGCAAAAAATTAATCGGTGGTCAACACGTTTCCGTCCTACTGCGGATTCTTTTCGCAAAGTCCTTTTCAATAATTCTAGTATTTAATGGGAAGAAATTAAACGAATTTTTTGTCCATGTAAAAAACTATTAATTCTCAATAAAATGCCGCCCATTTATGCAATTGAAAAAATTTAAATGACTCTTATTAGATAAGGCATATTTTCACTGATAAGGTACTTCTTCTTCAATGATTTCGAGGATATTTTAGTTTTGATCAAAAAAATTTTATTTCTTAAGACTTTTCGTGAAATATGTTATGAAAGAGGAACAGATAAGCTTTCCATCGAGCTCTTAGTCGCAGAAGTGGGTCGAAGGATGCAAGAGTTATTAGCAAAAAATAATCGGTGGCCAACACGATTCCGTCCTATTGCCGATTCTTTTCGCAAACTACTTTTCTATAAATCTAGTATTTAATGGGAAAAAACTAAACGAATTTTTTGTTAATGTAAAAAACTATTAATTCTGAATAAACTACCGCCCATTTATGCAATTAAAAAAATTTAAATGTCTCTTATTAGATAAGGCATACTTTCACTGATAAGGTACTTCTTCTTTAATGATTTCGAGGATATTTTAGTTTTGATCAAAAAAATTTTATTTCTTACGAGTTTTCGTGAAATATGTTATGAAAGAGGAACAGATAAGCTTACCATCGAGCTCTTAGTCGAAGAAGTCGGTCGAAGGATGCAAGAGTTATTAGCAAAAAACTAATCGGTGGTCAACACGATTCCGACCTAGTACCGATTCTTTTCGCAAACTACTTTTCTATAAATCTAGTATTTAATGGGAAAAAATAAACGAATTTTTTGTCCATGTAAAAAACTATTAATTTTGAAAAAAATGCCGCCCATTGATCCAATAAGAAAATTTAAATGTCTCTTATTAGATAAGGCATATTT
This sequence comes from Phortica okadai, assembly GCA_034638295.1. Classification (NCBI taxonomy): domain Eukaryota; kingdom Metazoa; phylum Arthropoda; class Insecta; order Diptera; family Drosophilidae; genus Phortica; species Phortica okadai. The sequence continues at coordinate 22,715,639 of CM067850.1, read as the reverse complement.
TCGTCTGATAAGGTACTTCTTCTTCAATGATTTCGAGGATATTTTGGTTTTGATCAAAAAAATTTTATTTCTTTCGACTTTTCGTAAAATATGTTAATTCCATCTGAAAGAGGAGCAGATAAGCTTTCCATCGAGCTCTTAGTCGAAGAAGTCGGTCGAAGGATGCAAGAGTTATTAGCAAAAAATTAATCGGTGGTCAACACGTTTCCGTCCTACTGCGGATTCTTTTCGCAAAGTCCTTTTCAATAATTCTAGTATTTAATGGGAAGAAATTAAACGAATTTTTTGTCCATGTAAAAAACTATTAATTCTCAATAAAATGCCGCCCATTTATGCAATTGAAAAAATTTAAATGACTCTTATTAGATAAGGCATATTTTCGTCTGATAAGGTACTTCTTCTTCAATGATTTCGGGGATATTTTAGATTTGATCAAAAAAATTTTATTTCTTACGACTTTTCGTAAAATATTTTAATGCCATCTGAAAGAGGAACAGATAAGATTTCCATCGAGCTCTAAGTCGAAGAAGTCGGTCGAAGGATGGAAGAGTTATTAGCAAAAAACTAATCGGTGGTCAACACGTTTCCGTCCTACTGCCGATTCTTTTCGCAAAGTCCTTTTCAATAATTCTAGTATTTAATGGGAAGAAATTAAACGAATTTTTTGTCCACGTAAAAAACTATTAATTCTTAATAAAATGCCGCCCATTTATGCCATTGAAAAAATTTTAATGACTCTTATTAGATAAGGCATATTTTCGTCTGATAAGGTACTTCTTCTTCAATAATTTCGACGACATTTTAGTTTTGATCAAAAAAAATTTATTTCTTACGACTTTTCGTAAAATATGTTAATGCCATCTGAAAGAGGAACAGATAAGCTTTCCATCGAGCTTTTAGTCGAAGAAGTCGGTCGAAGGATGGAAGAGTTATTAGCAAATAACTAATCCGTGGTCAACACGTTTCCGTCCTTCTGCCGATTCTTTTCCCAAATTACTTTTCTTAAATTCTAGTATTCAATGGGAAAAAATTAAGCGAATTTTTTGTCCATGTAAAAAATATTAATTCTGAATAAAATGCCGCCCATTGATCCAATAAGAAAATTTAAATGTCTCTTATTAGATAAGGCATATTTTCGTCTGATAAGGTACTTCTTCTTCAATGAGTTCGAGGATATTTTAGTTTTTACCAAAAAAATTTTATATCTAACGACTTTTCGTAAAATATGTTAATGCCATCCGAAAGAGGAACAGATAATCTTTCCATCGAGCTCTTAGTCGAAAAAGTCGATCGAAGGATGCAAGAGTTATAAGCAAAAAAACTAATCGGTGGTCAACACGATTCCGTCCTACTGCCGATTCTTTTCGCAAACTACTTTTCTATAATTCTAGTATTTAATGGGAAAAATAAACGAATTTTTTGTCCATGTAAAAAACTATTAATTTTGGAAAAAATGCCGCCCATTGATCCAATAAGAAAATTTAAATGTCTCTTATTAGATAAGGCATATTTTCGTCTGATAAGGTACTTCTTCTTCAATGATTTCGAAATTATTTTAGTTTTGATCAAAAAAATTTTATTTCTTTCGACTTTTCGTAAAATATGTTAATTCCATATGAAAGAGGAGCAGATAAGCTTTCAATCGAGCTCTTAGTCGAAGAAGTCGGTCGAAGGATGCAAGAGTTATTAGCAAAAAATTAATCGGTGGTCAACACGTTTCCGTCCTACTGCGGATTCTTTTCGCAAAGTCCTTTTCTATAATTCTAGTATTTAATGGGAAGAAATTAAACGAATTTTTTGTCCATGTAAAAAACTATTAATTCTTAATAAAATACCGCCTATTTATGCAATTAAAAAAATTTAAATGACTCTTATTAGATAAGGCATATTTTCGTCTGATAAGGTACTTCTTCTTCAATAATTTCGACGACATTTTAGTTTTGATCAAAAAAAAAATCGCGTGCAACAGAGTACACGTGTATGAAGTGAAACTTTCTTTAAAAGAAACAAAAAACCAGTAAGGACGCTATCTTCGGTCTTGCCATGCCCATTTTCTGGATTGAATTTCTCTTTATCTTATTATTCTATATACTAATTTTCATTGTTTTAGCTCATTGCAATTTTTGCTATAAGTAGGCGTAGCAATGCTCAATTTTTGATCAAAATAGATTTTATGTCTCTGTAAGATAAAAAGTGTGAAGTTTCAAGTCAATTGATGAAAAAACAAAAAACGTTTTACATACAATGACGTAAATTTGCTTTTTTCCTCTAATCAATGATTTATGGTAATAAAATTGAAAGATCTTTGCAACATTTCAGGTCTATGATTTCAAAACAATAACAAGGAAAATTTGAGTGTCTGAGATATATATTACCAACCAAATTTTTTGAGCTGGAAAACAATCAATCTGCTTGCATCTATTTTCAAAGATTGAAAAGTAAATACACTCGAATTAAATTGTTGAAATAATCTTCAAATTATAATTAATGTGAAGTTGCATTTAAAATGGTTAAAAAAACTCGTAAAAATTGTAATTTTTATGAAAATATGTATGTGTCACCATGTTATTTGGGCAAGTTGGAATGCGTACGTTTTTGAATGCATAAATGCGAAGAAGAAGATTTAATTTTGTCTCCCGAAGAACGGAGTCAAGTTAACTACCAATGCTCCAATGTGTGGAATCTACTTGACTTTATTTATTGCATATATAATTTATTATAAATGTTCACATTTGGAATATTTTGAATTTGTAAATTAATTGTTTTCATTTCCTAATCACAGCAATGGAAAGGGTATTATTGTCAATTGCAAATTGAACGGCCTTCAACATAATTGGGAGGACGTGAATTGCAGATGAATTCACGGCTCATATATTATGAAGCTGATTAGCGACGCTAAGTAGCGGGCAACAACAAACACAATGCATACGCTTAGACAAATTCATAGGTAGCAACAACAACACTGTCCGTATTAAAAGTGCTTGTTTACGCCGAAAATAACAACAACAAGAGTTTTTATAATATTTGGAGTAAACATGCCAGGTAAGTTGTTGTTGCATATGCGCCAGATGGCGAAAGTGATGGTTGAAGAGGAATGCCAAAATTACAACTAAGCATGTCGTTGTTGTTAATTTTTTTATGACTTCTCAGTTTATGAATACAGACTGTCATTCTATATTCTATTTCATTCTCCCGCAGGCTAAATCATATAATCTGTCTCTTTTTCATGTCGTTTCATCGAGTTTCAAATCGCACCCATGCTAAAGAAGTTTCACTTCAAAAATTTATTTCTTTCGACTTTTCGTAAAATATGTTAATTCCATCTGAAAGAGGAACAGATAAGCTTTCCATCGAGCTCTTAGTCGAAGAAGTCGGTCGAAGGATGCAAGAGTTATTAGCAAAAAATTAATCGGTGGTCAACACGTTTCCGTCCTACTGCGGATTCTTTTCGCAAAGTACTTTTCTAAAATTCTAGTATTCAATGGGAAAAAATTAAACGAATTTTTTGTCCATGTAAAGAACTATTATTTCTGAAAAAAATGCCACCCATTTATGAAATTAAAAAAATTGAAATGTCTCTTTTAGATAAGGCATATTTTCGTCTGATAAGGTACTTCTTTTTCAATGATTTCGAGGATATTTTAGTTTTGATCAAAAAAATTTTATTTCTTACGACTTTTCGTAAAATATGTTAATGCTTTCCATCGAGCTCTTAGTCGAAGAAGTCGGTCGAAGGATGCAAGAGTTATTAGCAAAAAACTAATCGGTGGTCAACACGTTTCCGTCCTACTGCCGATTCTTTTCGAAAAGTACTTTTCTTTAATTATAGTATTTAATGGGAAAAAATTAAACGAATTTTTTGTCCATGTAAAAAAACTATTAATTCTGAATAAAATGCCACCCATTTATGAAATTAAAAAAATTTAAATGTCTCTTATTAGATAAGGCATATTTTCGTCTGATAAGGTACTTCTTTTTCAATGATTTCGAGGATATTTTAGTTTTGATCAAAAAAATTTTATTTCTCATGACTTTTCGTAAAATATGTTAATGTCATCTTAAGGGGGTTCTCTCTTATGTGATGCGTTGAAAAAAGTCAATTTTTTTTTTTAACCTAAAATGAATCCTTAACATGCCTAAAATATGATAGTAAAGTGGTTTTCCAAAATTCGAATTCGTTTCGGAGATATACCAATTAGAAAACATTAAATGTTCGGAGTTTGAACCGTACTTGAAACTTTAAACGCGTTTTTCTTGAAACGTTGTTTTTCAAACTGGTCACCACGATTTCTCGAAAACGGCTTCACCGATCGGGTTGAAATTTTAACCATAGTTTAAGCATATGTACACGCATCGCATGAACTAGAACCATGACAAAATTCAAAGTATTACTATTTGTTTTTGTATCGAAAAACCACAAAAAAACGTAAAAAATTGATTTTTTTTTTCAAAAGCCAATTAAAACCACAATTTTTAATATTTTTAAATAGTTCTAGTTCATGCGATAGGCGCAGGCATACAGATGAAAACGCAATTCACCATTTTAGATTCCAACAGTCCAAACTGCTGAAATCGTGGTGACAGTGAACATACTTTTTTTTGAGGAATGTATCGTTGTCAGTAGATAACTTTCGTTGTTATCAATATTTTCACTTGAAATTCTGTTTGTGTTTTCTTCAAATGTCAACAAATATATGGTAAAAAATTCAAAGTTCTTTATTTTCATTGGTCGTCAGGAAAAAATTTCAAAAAATGCTTAAAATACATGCCATCACATGAGAGAACCCCCTTAAAGAGGAATAGATAAGCTTTCCATCGAGCTCTTATTCGAAGAAGTCGGTCGAAGGATGCAAGAGTTATTAGCAAAAAACTAATCGGTGGTCAACACGTTTCCGTCCTACTGCCGATTCTTTTCGAAAAGAACTTTTCTATAAATCTAGTATTTAATGGGAAAAAAATAAACGAATTTTTTGTCCATGTAAAAAACTATTAATTCTGAATAAAATGCCGCCCATTTTTGCAATTAAAAAAATTTAAATGTCTCTTATTAGATAAGGCATATTTTTGTCTGATAAGATACTTCGTTTTCAATGATTTCGAGGATATTTTAGTTTTGATCAAAAAAATTTTATTTCTTACGACTTTTCGTAAAATATGTTAATGCTTTCCATCGAGCTCTTAGTCGAAAAAGTCGGTCGAAGGATGCAAGAGTTATTAGCAAAAAACTAATCGGTGGTCAACACGATTCCGTCCTACTGCCGATTCTTTTCGCAAAGTACTTTTCTATAATTATAGTATTTAATGGGAAAAAATTAAACGAATTTTTTGTCCATGTAAAAAGCTATTAATTCTGAATAAAATGCCACCCATTTATGAAATTAAAAAAATTGAAATGTCTCTTTTAGATAAGGCATATTTTCGTCTGATAAGGTACTTCTTTTTCAATGATTTCGAGGATATTTTAGTTTTGATCAAAAAAATTTTATTTCTTACGACTTTTCGTAAAATATGTTAATGCTTTCCATCGAGCTCTTAGTCGAAGAAGTCGGTCGAAGGATGCAAGAGTTATTAGCAAAAAACTAATCGGTGGTCAACACGTTTCCGTCCTACTGCCGATTCTTTTCGAAAAGAACTTTTCTATAAATCTAGTATTTAATGGGAAAAAAATAAACGAATTTTTTGTCCATGTAAAAAACTATTAATTCTGAATAAAATGCCGCCCATTTATGCAATTAAAAAAATTTAAATGTCTCTTATTAGATAAAGCACATTTTCGTCTGATAAGGTACTTATTCTTCAATGATTTCGAGGATATTTTAGTTTTGATCAAAAAAATTTTGTTTCTTACGACTTTTCGTAAAATATGTTAATGCCACCTGAAAGAGGAACAGATAAGCTTTCCATCGAGCTCTAACTCGAAGAGGTCGGTCGAAGGATGCAAGAGTTATTAGCAAAAAGCTAATCGGTGGTCAACACGATTCCGTCCTACTGCCGATTCTTTTCGAAAAGAACTTTTCTATAAATATAGTATTTAATGGGAAAAAAATAAACGAATTTTTTGTCCATGTAAAAAACTATTAATTCTGAATAAAATGCCGCCCATTTATGCAATTAAAAAAATTTAAATGTCTCTTATTAGATAAAGCACATTTTCGTCTGATAAGGTACTTATTCTTCAATGATTTCGAGGATATTTTAGTTTTGATCAAAAAAATTTTATTTCTTACGACTTTTCGTAAAATCTGTTAATGCCATCTCAAAGAGGAACAGATAAGCTTTCTATCGAGTTGTTAGTCGAAGAAGTCGGTCGAAGGATGGAAGAGTTATTAGCAAAAAATTAATCGGTGGTCAATACGTTTCCGTCCTACTGCGGATTCTTTTCGCAAAGTACTTTTCTATAAATCTAGTATTTAATGGGAAAAAAATAAACGAATTTTTTGTCCATGTAAAAAACTATTAATTCTGAATAAAATGCCGCCCATTTATGCAATTAAAAAAATTTAAATGTCTCTTATTAGATAAAGCACATTTTCGTCTGATAAGGTACTTATTCTTCAATGATTTCGAGGATATTTTAGTTTTGATCAAATCAGATAAGCTTTCCATTGAGCTCTTAGTCGAAGAAGTCGGTCGAAGGATGGAAGAGTTATTAGCAAATAACTAATCCGTGGTCAACACGTTTCCGTCCTTCTGCCGATTCTTTTCGCAAAGTACTTTTCTATAATTCTAGTATTCAATGGGAAAAAATTAAACGAATTTTTTGTCCATGTATAAAAATGTTAATTCTGAATAAAATGCCGCCCATTGATCCAATAAGAAAATTTAAATGTCTCTTATTAGATAAGGCATATTTTCGCCTGATAAGGTACTTCTTCTTCAATGATTTCAAGGATATTTTAGTCTTGATCAAAAAAATATTATTTCTTACGACTTTTCGTAAAATATGTTAATGCCATAGGAAAGAGGAACAGATAAGCTTTCCATCGAGCTCTTAGTCGAAGAAGTCGGTCGAAGGATGGAAGAGTTATTAGTAAATAACTAATCCATGGTCAACACGTTTCCGCCCTACTGCCGATTCTTTTCGCAAAGTACTTTTCTATACTTCTAGTATTTAATGGGAAAAATTAAACGAATTTTTTGTCCTTGTAAAGAACTATTATTTCTGAAGAAAATGCCGCCCATTTATGCAATTAAAAAAATTTAAATGTCTCTTCTTAGATAAGGCATATTTTCGTCTGATAAGGTACTTCTTCTTCAATGATTTCGGGAATATTTTAGATTTGATCAAAAAAATTTTATTTCTTACGTTTTTTCGTAAAATCTGTTAATGCCATCTGAAAGAGGAACAGATAAGCTTTCCATCGAGCATTTAGTCGAAGAAATCGGTCGAAGGATGCAAGAGTTATTAGCAAAAAAATAATCGGTGGTCAACACGATTCCGTCCTACTTCCGATTCTTTTCGCAAAGTACTTTTCTGTACTTCTAGTATTTAATGGGAAAAAATTAAACGAATTTTTTGTCCATGTAAAGAACTATTATTTCTGAATAAAATGCCGTCCGTTTATGCAATTAAAAAATTTTAATGTCTCTTATTAGATAAAGCACATTTTCGTCTGATAAGGTATTTCTTCTTCAATGATTTCGAGGAAATTTTAGTTTTGATAAAAAAAATTTTATTTCTTACGACTTTTCGTAAAATCTGTTAATGCCATCTGAAAGAGGAACAGATAAGCTTTCCATCGAGCATTTAGTCGAAGAAATCGGTCGAAGGATGCAAGAGTTATTAGCAAAAAAATAATCGGTGGTCAACACGATTCCGACCTACTGCCGATTCTTTTCGCAAACTACTTTTCTATAAATCTAGTATTTAATGGGAAAAAAATTAACGAATTTTTTGTCCATGTAAAAAACTATTAATTTTGAAAAAATGCCGCCCATTGTTCCAATAAGAAAATTTAAATGTCTCATATTAGATAAGGCATATTTTCGTCTGATAAGGTATTTCTTCTTCAATGATTTCGAGGATATTTTAGTTTTGATCAAAAAAATTTTATTTCTTACGACTTTTCGTAAAAGAGGAACAGATAAGCTTTCCATCGAGCTCTTAGTCGAAGAAATCGGTCGAAGGATGCAAGAGTTATTAGCAAAAAAATAATCGGTGGTCAACACGATTCCGACCTACTGCCGATTCTTTTCGCAAACTACTTTTCTATAAATCTAGTATATAATGGGCAAAAATTAAACGAATTTTTTTTCCATCTAAAAAAAACTATTAATTCTGAAAAAAATGCCGCCCATTTATGCAATTAAAAAAATTTAAATGTCTCTTATTAGATAAGGCATATTTTCGTTTGATAAGGTACTTCTTCTTCAATGATTTCGAGGATATTTTAGTTTTGATCAAAAAAATTTTATTTCTTTCGACTTTTCGTAAAATATGTTAATTCCATCTGAAAGAGGAACAGATAAGCTTTCCATCGAGCTCTTAGTCAAAGAAGTCGGTCGAAGGATGCAAGAGTTATTAGCAAAAAACTAATCGGTGGTCAACACGTTTCCGTCCTACTGCGGATTCTTTTTGCAAAGTACTTTTCTATAATTCTAGTATTTAATGGGAAGAAATTAAACGAAATTTTTGTCCATGTAAAAAACTATTAATTCTGAATAAAATGCCGCCCATTTATGCAATTAAAAAAATTTAAATGTCTCTTCTTAGATAAGGCATATTTTCGTCTGATAAGGTACTTCTTCTCTTCAATGATTTCGGGGACATTTTAGATTTGATCAAAAAAATTTTATCTCTTATGACTTTTTGTAAAACATGTTAATGCCATATAAAAGAGGAACAGATAAGCTTTCCATCGAGCTCTTAGTCGAAGAATTCGGTCGAAGAATGCAAGAGTTATTAGCAAAAAACTAATCCGCGGTCAACACGTTTCCGTCCTACTGCCGATTCTTTTCGCAAAGTACTTTTCTGTACTTCTTGTATTTAATGGGCAAAAATTAAACGAATTTTTTGTCCATGTAAAGAACTATTATTTCTGAATAAAATGCCGCCCATTTATGCAATTAAAAAAATTTAAATGTCTCTTATTAGATAAAGCACATTTTCGTCTGATAAGGTATTTCTTCTTCAATGATTTCGAGGATATTTTAGTTTTGATCAAAAAAATTTTATTTCTTAAGACTTTTCGTGAAATATGTTATGGAAGAGGAACAGATAAGCTTTCCATCGAGCTCTTAGTCGCAGAAGTGGGTCGAAGGATGCAAGAGTTATTAGCAAAAAATAATCGGTGGCCAACACGATTCCGTCCTACTGCCGATTCTTTTCACAAAGTACTTTTCTGTACTTCTAGCATTTAATGGGCAAAAATTAAACGAATTTTTTGTCCATGTAAAGAACTATTATTTCTGAATAAAATGCCGTCCATTTATGCAATTAAAAAAATTTTAATGTCTCTTATTAGATAAAGCACATTTTCGTCTGATAAGGTATTTCTTCTTCAATGATTTCGAGGATATTTTAGTTTTGATCAAAAAAATTTTATTTCTTAAGACTTTTCGTGAAATATGTTATGAAAGAGGAACAGATAAGCTTTCCATCGAGCTCTTAGTCGCAGAAGTGGGTCGAAGGATGCAAGAGTTATTAGCAAAAAATAATAGGTGGCCAACACGATTCCGTCCTATTGCCGATTCTTTTCGCAAACTACTTTTCTATAAATCTAGTATTTAATGGGAAAAAACTAAACGAATTTTTTGTTAATGTAAAAAACTATTAATTCTGAATAAACTACCGCCCATTTATGCAATTAAAAAAATTTAAATGTCTCTTATTAGATAAGGCATACTTTCACTGATAAGGTACTTCTTCTTTAATGATTTCGAGGATATTTTAGTTTTGATCAAAAAAATTTTATTTCTTACGAGTTTTCGTGAAATATGTTATGAAAGAGGAACAGATAAGCTTACCATCGAGCTCTTAGTCGAAGAAGTCGGTCGAAGGATGCAAGAGTTATTAGCAAAAAACTAATCGGTGGTCAACACGATTCCGACCTAGTACCGATTCTTTTCGCAAACTACTTTTCTATAAATCTAGTATTTAATGGGAAAAAATAAACGAATTTTTTGTCCATGTAAAAAACTATTAATTTTGAAAAAAATGCCGCCCATTGATCCAATAAGAAAATTTAAATGTCTCTTATTAGATAAGGCATATTTTCGTCTGATAAGGTACTTCTTCTTCAATGATTTCGAGGATATTTTGGTTTTGATCAAAAAAATTTTATTTCTTACGACTTTTCGTAAAATATTTTAATGCCATCTGAAAGAGGAACAGATAAGATTTCCATCGAGCTCTTAGTCGAAGAAGTCGGTCGAAGGATGCAAGAGTTATTAGCAAAAAATTAATCGGTGGTCAACACGTTTCCGTCCTACTGCGGATTCTTTTCGCAAAGTCCTTTTCAATAATTCTAGTATTTAATGGGAAGAAATTAAACGAATTTTTTGTCCATGTAAAAAACTATTAATTCTTAATAAAATGCCGCCCATTTATGCAATTGAAAAAATTTAAATGACTCTTATTAGATAAGGCATATTTTCGTCTGATAAGGTACTTCTTCTTCAATGATTTCGGGGATATTTTAGATTTGATCAAAAAAATTTTATTTCTTACGACTTTTCGTAAAATATTTTAATGCCATCTGAAAGAGGAACAGATAAGATTTCCATCGAGCTCTTAGTCGAAGAAGTCGGTCGAAGGATGGAAGAGTTATTAGCAAAAAACTAATCGGTGGTCAACACGTTTCCGTCCTACTGCCGATTCTTTTCGCAAAGTCCTTTTCAATAATTCTAGTATTTAATGGGAAGAAATTAAACGAATTTTTTGTCCATGTAAAAAACTATTAATTCTTAATAAAATGCCGCCCATTTATGCCATTGAAAAAATTTAAATGACTCTTATTAGATAAGGCATATTTTCGTCTGATAAGGTACTTCTTCTTCAATAATTTCGACGACATTTTAGTTTTGATCAAAAAAAATTTATTTCTTACGACTTTTCGTAAAATATATTAATGCCATCTGAAAGAGGAACAGATAAGCTTTCCATCGAGCTTTTAGTCGAAGAAGTCGGTCGAAGGATGGAAGAGTTATTAGCAAATAACTAATCCGTGGTCAACACGTTTCCGTCCTTCTGCCGATTCTTTTCCCAAATTACTTTTCTTAAATTCTAGTATTCAATGGGAAAAAATTATGCGAATTTTTTGTCCATGTAAAAAATATTAATTCTGAATAAAATGCCGCCCATTGATCCAATAAGAAAATTTAAATGTCTCTTATTAGATAAGGCATATTTTCGTCTGATAAGGTACTTCTTCTTCAATGATTTCGAGGATATTTTAGTTTTTACCAAAAAAATTTTATATCTAACGACTTTTCGTAAAATATGTTAATGCCATCCGAAAGAGGAACAGATAATCTTTCCATCGAGCTCTTAGTCGAAAAAGTCGATCGAAGGATGCAAGAGTTATAAGCAAAAAAACTAATCGGTGGTCAACACGATTCCGTCCTACTGCCGATTCTTTTCGCAAACTACTTTTCTATAAATCTAGTATTTAATGGGAAAAATAAACGAATTTTTTGTCCATGTAAAAAACTATTAATTTTGGAAAAAATGCCGCCCATTGATCCAATAAGAAAATTTAAATGTCTCTTATTAGATAAGGCATATTTTCGTCTGATAAGGAACTTCTTCTTCAATGATTTCGAAATTATTTTAGTTTTGATCAAAAAAATTTTATTTCTTTCGACTTTTCGTAAAATATGTTAATTCCATATGAAAGAGGAGCAGATAAGCTTTCAATCGAGCTCTTAGTCGAAGAAGTCGGTCGAAGGATGCAAGAGTTATTAGCAAAAAATTAATCGGTGGTCAACACGTTTCCGTCCTACTGCGGATTCTTTTCGCAAAGTCCTTTTCTATAATTCTAGTATTTAATGGGAAGAAATTAAACGAATTTCTTGTCCATGTAAAAAACTATTAATTCTTAATAAAATGCCGCCTATTTATGCAATTAAAAAAATTTAAATGACTCTTATTAGATAAGGCATATTTTCGTCTGATAAGGTACTTCTTCTTCAATAATTTCGACGACATTTTAGTTTTGATCAAAAAAAAAAATCGCGTGCAACAGAGTACACGTGTATGAAGTGAAACTTTCTTTAAAAGAAACAAAAAACCAGTAAGGACGCTATCTTCGGTCTTGCCATGCCCATTTTCTGGATTGAATTTCTCTTTATCTTAATATTCTATATACTAATTTTCATTGTTTTAGCTCATTGCAATTTTTGCTATAAGTAGGCGTAGCAATGCTCAATTTTTGATCAAAATAGATTTTATGTCTCTGTAAGATAAAAAGTGTGAAGTTTCAAGTCAATTGATTAAAAAACAAAAAACGTTTTACATACAATGACGTAAATTTGCTTTTTTCCTCTAATCAATGATTTATGGTAATAAAATTGAAAGATCTTTGCAACATTTCAGATCTATGATTTCAAAACAATAACAAGGAAAATTTGAGTGTCTGAGATATATATTACCAACCAAATTTTTTGAGCTGGAAAACAATCAATCTGCTTGCATCTATTTTCAAAGATTGAAAAGTAAATACACTCGAATTAAATTGTTGAAATAATCTTCAAATTATAATTAATGTGAAGTTGCATTTAAAATGGTTAAAAAAACTCGTAAAAATTGTAATTTTTATGAAAATATGTATGTGTCACCATGTTATTTGGGCAAGTTGGAATGCGTACGTTTTTGAATGCATAAATGCGAAGAAGAAGATTTAATTTTGTCTCCCGAAGAACAGAGTCAAGTTAACTACCAATGCTCCAATGTGTGGAATCTACTTGACTTTATTTATTGCATATATAATTTATTATAAATGTTCACATTTGGAATATTTTGAATTTGTAAATTAATTGTTTTCATTTCCTAATCACAGCAATGGAGAGGGTATTATTGTCAATTGCAAATTGAACGGCCTTCAACATAATTGGGAGGACGTGAATTGCAGATGAATTCACGGCTCATATATTATGAAGCTGATTAGCGACGCTAAGTAGCGGGCAACAACAAACACAATGCATACGCTTAGACAAATTCATAGGTAGCAACAACAACACTGTCCGTATTAAAAGTGCTTGTTTACGCCGAAAATAACAACAACAAGAGTTTTTATAATATTTGGAGTAAACATGCCAGGTAAGTTGTTGTTGCATATGCGCCAGATGGCGAAAGTGATGGTTGAAGAGGAATGCCAAAATTACAACTAAGCATGTCGTTGTTGTTAATTTTTTTATGACTTCTCAGTTTATGAATACAGACTGTCATTCTATATTCTATTTCATTCTCCCGCAGGCTAAATCATATAAATGTATAGTCTGTCTCTTTTTCATGTCGTTTCATCGAGTTTCAAATCGCACCCATGCTAAAGAAGTTTCACTTCAAAAATTTATTTCTTTCGACTTTTCGTAAAATATGTTAATTCCATCTGAAAGAGGAACAGATAAGCTTTCCATCGAGCTCTTAGTCGAAGAAGTCGGTCGAAGGATGCAAGAGTTATTAGCAAAAAATTAATCGGTGGTCAACACGTTTCCGTCCTACTGCGGATTCTTTTCGCAAAGTACTTTTCTAAAATTCTAGTATTCAATGGGAAAAAATTAAACGAATTTTTTGTCCATGTAAAGAACTATTATTTCTGAAAAAAATGCCGCCCATTTATGCAATTAAAAAAATTTAAATTTCTCTTATTAGATAAAGCACATTTTCGTCTGATAAGGTACTTATTCTTCAATGATTTCGAGGATATTTTAGTTTTGATCAAAAAAATTTTATTTCTTACGACTTTTCGTAAAATATGTTAATGCCATCTGAAAGAGGAACAGATAAGCTTTCCATCGAGCTCTTAGTCGAAGAAGTCGGTCGAAGGATGGAAGAGTTATTAGCAAATAACTAATCCGTGGTCAACACGTTTCCGTCCTTCTGCCGATTCTTTTCCCAAAGTACTTTTCTTAAATTCTAGTATTGAATGGGAAAAAATTAAGCGAATTTTTTGTCCATGTAAAAAATATTAATTCTGAATAAAATGCCGCCCATTGATCCAATAAGAAAATTAAAATGTCTCTTATTGGATAAGGCATATTTTCGTCTGATAAGGTACTTCTTCTTCAATGATTTCGAGGATATTTTAGTTTTGATCTATTTTTTGTCCATGTAAAAACTATTAATTCTAAAAAAAATTCCGCCCATTTATGCAATTAAAAAAATGTAAATGTCTTTATTAGATAAGGCATATTTTCGTCTGATAAGGTACTTCTTCTTCAATGATTTCGGGGATATTTTAGATTTGATCAAAAAAATTTTATTCCTTACGACTTTTCATAAAATATGATAATGCCATCTGAAAGAGGAACAGATAAGCTTTCGATCGAGCTCTTAGTCGAACAAGTCGGTCGAAGGATGGAAGAGTTATAAGCAAATAACTAATCGGTGGTCAACACGTTTCCGTCCTACTGCCGATTCTTTTCGCAAAGTACTTTTCTATACTTCTAGTATTTAATGCGAAAAAATTAAACGAATTTTTTGTCCATATGAAAAACTATTAATTCTGAAAAAATGCCGCCCACTTATGCAATTAAAAAAATTTAAATGTCTCTTATTAGATAAAGCACATTTTCGTCTGATAAGGTACTTCTTCTTCAATGATTTCGACGACATTTTAGTTTTGATCAAAAAAAATTTATTTCTTACGACGTTTCGTAAAATATGTTAATGCCATCTGAAAGAGGAACAGATAAGCTTTCCATCGAGCACTTAGTCGAAGAATTCGGTCGAAGGATGAAAGAGTTATAAGCAAAAAATTAATCGGTGGTCAACACGTTTCCGTCCTACTGCGGATTCTTTTCGCAAAGTCCTTTTCTATAATTCTAGTATTTAATGGGAAGAAATTAAACGAATTTTTTGTCCATGTAAAAAACTATTAATTCTTAATAAAATACCGCCTATTTATGCAATTAAAAAAATTTAAATGACTCTTATTAGATAAGGCATATTTTCGTCTGATAAGGTACTTCTTCTTCAATAATTTCGACGACATTTTAGTTTTGATCAAAAAAAAAATCGCGTGCAACAGAGTACACGTGTATGAAGTGAAACTTTCTTTAAAAGAAACAAAAAACCAGTAAGGACGCTATCTTCGGTCTTGCCATGCCCATTTTCTGGATTGAATTTCTCTTTATCTTAATATTCTATATACTAATTTTCATTGTTTTAGCTCATTGCAATTTTTGCTATAAGTAGGCGTAGCAATGCTCAATTTTTGATCAAAATAGATTTTATGTCTCTGTAAGATAAAAAGTGTGAAGTTTCAAGTCAATTGATTAAAAAACAAAAAACGTTTTACATACAATGACGTAAATTTGCTTTTTTCCTCTAATCAATGATTTATGGTAATAAAATTGAAAGATCTTTGCAACATTTCAGGTCTATGATTTCAAAACAATAACAAGGAAAATTTGAGTGTCTGAGATATATATTACCAACCAAATTTTTTGAGCTGGAAAACAATCAATCTGCTTGCATCTATTTTCAAAGATTGAAAAGTAAATACACTCGAATTAAATTGTTGAAATAATCTTCAAATTATAATTAATGTGAAGTTGCATTTAAAATGGTTAAAAAAACTCGTAAAAATTGTAATTTTTATGAAAATATGTATGTGTCACCATGTTATTTGGGCAAGTTGGAATGCGTACGTTTTTGAATGCATAAATGCGAAGAAGAAGATTTAATTTTGTCTCCCGAAGAACAGAGTCAAGTTAACTACCAATGCTCCAATGTGTGGAATCTACTTGACTTTATTTATTGCATATATAATTTATTATAAATGTTCACATTTGGAATATTTTGAATTTGTAAATTAATTGTTTTCATTTCCTAATCACAGCAATGGAGAGGGTATTATTGTCAATTGCAAATTGAACGGCCTTCAACATAATTGGGAGGACGTGAATTGCAGATGAATTCACGGCTCATATATTATGAAGCTGATTAGCGACGCTAAGTAGCGGGCAACAACAAACACAATGCATACGCTTAGACAAATTCATAGGTAGCAACAACAACACTGTCCGTATTAAAAGTGCTTGTTTACGCCGAAAATAACAACAACAAG
This sequence comes from Phortica okadai, assembly GCA_034638295.1. Lineage (NCBI taxonomy): Eukaryota > Metazoa > Arthropoda > Insecta > Diptera > Drosophilidae > Phortica > Phortica okadai. The sequence continues at coordinate 22,699,410 of CM067850.1, read as the reverse complement.
AGTTTTTATAATATTTGGAGTAAACATGCCAGGTAAGTTGTTGTTGCATATGCGCCAGATGGCGAAAGTGATGGTTGAAGAGGAATGCCAAAATTACAACTAAGCATGTCGTTGTTGTTAATTTTTTTATGACTTCTCAGTTTATGAATACAGACTGTCATTCTATATTCTATTTCATTCTCCCGCAGGCTAAATCACATAAATGTATAGTCTGTCTCTTTTTCATGTCGTTTCATCGAGTTTCAAATCGCACCCATGCTAAAGAAGTTTCACTTCAAAAATTTATTTCTTTCGACTTTTCGTAAAATATGTTAATTCCATCTGAAAGAGGAACAGATAAGCTTTCCATCGAGCTCTTAGTCGAAGAAGTCGGTCGAAGGATGCAAGAGTTATTAGCAAAAAATTAATCGGTGGTCAACACGTTTCCGTCCTACTGCGGATTCTTTTCGCAAAGTACTTTTCTAAAATTCTAGTATTCAATGGGAAAAAATTAAACGAATTTTTTGTCCATGTAAAGAACTATTATTTCTGAAAAAAATGCCGCCCATTTATGCAATTAAAAAAATTTAAATTTCTCTTATTAGATAAAGCACATTTTCGTCTGATAAGGTACTTATTCTTCAATGATTTCGAGGATATTTTAGTTTTGATCAAAAAAATTTTATTTCTTACGACTTTTCGTAAAATATGTTAATGCCATCTGAAAGAGGAACAGATAAGCTTTCCATCGAGCTCTTAGTCGAAGAAGTCGGTCGAAGGATGGAAGAGTTATTAGCAAATAACTAATCCGTGGTCAACACGTTTCCGTCCTTCTGCCGATTCTTTTCCCAAAGTACTTTTCTTAAATTCTAGTATTGAATGGGAAAAAATTAAGCGAATTTTTTGTCCATGTAAAAAATATTAATTCTGAATAAAATGCCGCCCATTGATCCAATAAGAAAATTAAAATGTCTCTTATTGGATAAGGCATATTTTCGTCTGATAAGGTACTTCTTCTTCAATGATTTCGAGGATATTTTAGTTTTGATCTATTTTTTGTCCATGTAAAAACTATTAATTCTAAAAAAAATTCCGCCCATTTATGCAATTAAAAAAATGTAAATGTCTTTATTAGATAAGGCATATTTTCGTCTGATAAGGTACTTCTTCTTCAATGATTTCGGGGATATTTTAGATTTGATCAAAAAAATTTTATTCCTTACGACTTTTCATAAAATATGATAATGCCATCTGAAAGAGGAACAGATAAGCTTTCGATCGAGCTCTTAGTCGAACAAGTCGGTCGAAGGATGGAAGAGTTATAAGCAAATAACTAATCGGTGGTCAACACGTTTCCGTCCTACTGCCGATTCTTTTCGCAAAGTACTTTTCTATACTTCTAGTATTTAATGCGAAAAAATTAAACGAATTTTTTGTCCATATGAAAAACTATTAATTCTGAAAAAATGCCGCCCACTTATGCAATTAAAAAAATTTAAATGTCTCTTATTAGATAAAGCACATTTTCGTCTGATAAGGTACTTCTTCTTCAATGATTTCGACGACATTTTAGTTTTGATCAAAAAAAATTTATTTCTTACGACGTTTCGTAAAATATGTTAATGCCATCTGAAAGAGGAACAGATAAGCTTTCCATCGAGCACTTAGTCGAAGAATTCGGTCGAAGGATGAAAGAGTTATAAGCAAAAAATTAATCGGTGGTCAACACGTTTCCGTCCTACTGCGGATTCTTTTCGCAAAGTCCTTTTCTATAATTCTAGTATTTAATGGGAAGAAATTAAACGAATTTTTTGTCCATGTAAAAAACTATTAATTCTTAATAAAATACCGCCTATTTATGCAATTAAAAAAATTTAAATGACTCTTATTAGATAAGGCATATTTTCGTCTGATAAGGTACTTCTTCTTCAATAATTTCGACGACATTTTAGTTTTGATCAAAAAAAAAATCGCGTGCAACAGAGTACACGTGTATGAAGTGAAACTTTCTTTAAAAGAAACAAAAAACCAGTAAGGACGCTATCTTCGGTCTTGCCATGCCCATTTTCTGGATTGAATTTCTCTTTATCTTAATATTCTATATACTAATTTTCATTGTTTTAGCTCATTGCAATTTTTGCTATAAGTAGGCGTAGCAATGCTCAATTTTTGATCAAAATAGATTTTATGTCTCTGTAAGATAAAAAGTGTGAAGTTTCAAGTCAATTGATTAAAAAACAAAAAACGTTTTACATACAATGACGTAAATTTGCTTTTTTCCTCTAATCAATGATTTATGGTAATAAAATTGAAAGATCTTTGCAACATTTCAGGTCTATGATTTCAAAACAATAACAAGGAAAATTTGAGTGTCTGAGATATATATTACCAACCAAATTTTTTGAGCTGGAAAACAATCAATCTGCTTGCATCTATTTTCAAAGATTGAAAAGTAAATACACTCGAATTAAATTGTTGAAATAATCTTCAAATTATAATTAATGTGAAGTTGCATTTAAAATGGTTAAAAAAACTCGTAAAAATTGTAATTTTTATGAAAATATGTATGTGTCACCATGTTATTTGGGCAAGTTGGAATGCGTACGTTTTTGAATGCATAAATGCGAAGAAGAAGATTTAATTTTGTCTCCCGAAGAACAGAGTCAAGTTAACTACCAATGCTCCAATGTGTGGAATCTACTTGACTTTATTTATTGCATATATAATTTATTATAAATGTTCACATTTGGAATATTTTGAATTTGTAAATTAATTGTTTTCATTTCCTAATCACAGCAATGGAGAGGGTATTATTGTCAATTGCAAATTGAACGGCCTTCAACATAATTGGGAGGACGTGAATTGCAGATGAATTCACGGCTCATATATTATGAAGCTGATTAGCGACGCTAAGTAGCGGGCAACAACAAACACAATGCATACGCTTAGACAAATTCATAGGTAGCAACAACAACACTGTCCGTATTAAAAGTGCTTGTTTACGCCGAAAATAACAACAACAAGAGTTTTTATAATATTTGGAGTAAACATGCCAGGTAAGTTGTTGTTGCATATGCGCCAGATGGCGAAAGTGATGGTTGAAGAGGAATGCCAAAATTACAACTAAGCATGTCGTTGTTGTTAATTTTTTTATGACTTCTCAGTTTATGAATACAGACTGTCATTCTATATTCTATTTCATTCTCCCGCAGGCTAAATCACATAAATGTATAGTCTGTCTCTTTTTCATGTCGTTTCATCGAGTTTCAAATCGCACCCATGCTAAAGAAGTTTCACTTCAAAAATTTATTTCTTTCGACTTTTCGTAAAATATGTTAATTCCATCTGAAAGAGGAACAGATAAGCTTTCCATCGAGCTCTTAGTCGAAGAAGTCGGTCGAAGGATGCAAGAGTTATTAGCAAAAAATTAATCGGTGGTCAACACGTTTCCGTCCTACTGCGGATTCTTTTCGCAAAGTACTTTTCTAAAATTCTAGTATTCAATGGGAAAAAATTAAACGAATTTTTTGTCCATGTAAAGAACTATTATTTCTGAAAAAAATGCCGCCCATTTATGCAATTAAAAAAATTTAAATTTCTCTTATTAGATAAAGCACATTTTCGTCTGATAAGGTACTTATTCTTCAATGATTTCGAGGATATTTTAGTTTTGATCAAAAAAATTTTATTTCTTACGACTTTTCGTAAAATATGTTAATGCCATCTGAAAGAGGAACAGATAAGCTTTCCATCGAGCTCTTAGTCGAAGAAGTCGGTCGAAGGATGGAAGAGTTATTAGCAAATAACTAATCCGTGGTCAACACGTTTCCGTCCTTCTGCCGATTCTTTTCCCAAAGTACTTTTCTTAAATTCTAGTATTGAATGGGAAAAAATTAAGCGAATTTTTTGTCCATGTAAAAAATATTAATTCTGAATAAAATGCCGCCCATTGATCCAATAAGAAAATTAAAATGTCTCTTATTGGATAAGGCATATTTTCGTCTGATAAGGTACTTCTTCTTCAATGATTTCGAGGATATTTTAGTTTTGATCTATTTTTTGTCCATGTAAAAACTATTAATTCTAAAAAAAATTCCGCCCATTTATGCAATTAAAAAAATGTAAATGTCTTTATTAGATAAGGCATATTTTCGTCTGATAAGGTACTTCTTCTTCAATGATTTCGGGGATATTTTAGATTTGATCAAAAAAATTTTATTCCTTACGACTTTTCATAAAATATGATAATGCCATCTGAAAGAGGAACAGATAAGCTTTCGATCGAGCTCTTAGTCGAACAAGTCGGTCGAAGGATGGAAGAGTTATAAGCAAATAACTAATCGGTGGTCAACACGTTTCCGTCCTACTGCCGATTCTTTTCGCAAAGTACTTTTCTATACTTCTAGTATTTAATGCGAAAAAATTAAACGAATTTTTTGTCCATATGAAAAACTATTAATTCTGAAAAAATGCCGCCCACTTATGCAATTAAAAAAATTTAAATGTCTCTTATTAGATAAAGCACATTTTCGTCTGATAAGGTACTTCTTCTTCAATGATTTCGACGACATTTTAGTTTTGATCAAAAAAAATTTATTTCTTACGACGTTTCGTAAAATATGTTAATGCCATCTGAAAGAGGAACAGATAAGCTTTCCATCGAGCACTTAGTCGAAGAATTCGGTCGAAGGATGAAAGAGTTATAAGCAAAAAACTAATCCGCGGTCAACACGTTTCCGTCCTACTGCCGATTCTTTTCGCAAAGTACTTTTCTTAAATTCTAGTATTCAATGGGAAAAAATTAGGCGAATTTTTTGCCCATGCAAAAAATATTAATTCTGAATAAAATGCCGCCCATTGATCCAATAAGAAAATTTAAATGTCTCTTATTAGATAAGGCATATTTTTGTCTGATAAGGAACTTCTTCTTCATTGATTTCGAGGATATTTTAGTTTTGATATATTTTTTGTCCATGTAAAAAACTATTTATTCTAAAAAAAATTCCGCTCATTTATGCAATTAAAAAAATGTAAATGTCTCTTATTAGATAAGGCATATTTTCGTCTGATAAGGTACTTCTTCTTCAATGATTTCGGGGATATTTTAGATTTGATCAAAAAAATTTTATTTCTTACCACTTTTCGTAAAATATGTTAATGCCATCTGAAAGAGGAACAGATAAGCTTTCCATCGAGCTCTTAGTCGAAGAATTCTGTCGAAGGATGCAAGAGTTATTAGCAAAAAATTAATCGGTGGTCAACACGTTTCCGTCCTACTGCCGATTCTTATCGCAAAGTACTTTTCTATAATGCTAGTATTTAATGGGAAAAAATTAAACGAATTTTTGGTCCATGTAAAGAACTATTATTTCTAAATAAAATGGCGCCCATTTATGCAATTAAAAAAATTTAAATGTCTCTTATTAGATAAAGCACATTTTCGTCTAATAAGGTGCTTCTTCTTCAATGATTTCGAGGATATTTTAGTTTTGATCAAAAAAATTATATTTCTTACAACTTTTCGTAAAATATGTTAATGCCATCTGAAAGAGGAACAGATAAGCTTTCCATCGAGCTTTTTCTTGAAGAAGTCGGTCGAACGATGCAAGAGTTATTACCAAAAATATAATCGGTGGTCAACACGATACCGTCCTACTGCCGATTTTTTTCGCAAACTACTTTTCTATAAATCTAGTATTTAATGGGAAAAAATTAAACGAATTTTTTGGCCATGTAAAAAACTATTAATTCTGAATAAAATGCCGCCCATTTATGCAATTAAAGAAATTTGAATTACTTTTATTAGATAAGGCATACTTTCACTGATAAGGTACTTCTTCTTCAATGATTTCGAGGATAGTTTAGTTTTGATCAAAAAAATTTTATTTCATACGACTTTTCGTGAAATATGTTAATGCCATCTGAAAGACGCACAGATAAACTTACCATCGAGCTCTCAGTCGAAGAAATCGGTCGCAGGATGAAAGAGTTATTAGCAAAAAACTAATCGGTGGTCAACACGTTTCCGTCCTACTGCCGATTCTTTTCGCAAAGTACTTTTCTATAATTCTAGTATTTCATGGGAAAAAATTAAAAGAATTTTTTGTCCATCTAAAAAACTATTAATTCTGAATTAAATGCCGCCCATTAAGCAATTAAAAATATTTAAATGTCTCTTATTATTAAGGCACATTTTTGTCTGATAAGGTACTTCTTCTTCAATGATTTCGGGGATAGTTTAGTTTTGATCTTTATTTCTTACGAGTTTTCGTAAAATATGTTAATTCCATCTGAAAGAGGAACATATAAGCTTTCCATCGAGCTCTTAGTCGAAGAAGTCGGTCGAAGGATGCAAGAGTTATTAGCAAAAAACTAATCGGTGGTCAACATATTTCCGTCCTACTGCCGATTCTTTTCGCAAACTACTTTTCTATAAAAATAAACGAATTTTTTGTCCATGTAAAGAACTATTAATTCTGAATAAATTGGCTCCAATTTGTGCAATTAAAAAAATTTAAATGTCTCTTATTAGATAAAGCACATTTTCGTCTGATAAGGTACTTCTTCTTCAATGATTTCGAGGATATTTTAGTTTTGATCATAAAAATTTTATTTCTTACGCTTTTTCGTAAAATATGTTAATTCCATCTGAAAGAGGAACAGATAAGCTTTCCATCGAGCTCTTAGTCGAAGAAGTCGGTCGAAGGATGCAAGAGTTATTACCAAAAAATTAATCGGTGGTCAACACGTTTCCGTCCTACTACGGATTCTTTTCGCAAAGTACTTTTCTATAATTCTAGTATTCAATGGAAAAAAATTAGCGAATTTTTTGTCCATGTAAAAAATATTAATTCTGAATAAAATGCCGCCCATTGATCCAATAAGAAAATTTAAATGTCTCTTATTAGATAAGGCATATTTTCGTCTGATAAGGTACTTCTTCTTCAATGATTTCGAGGATATTTTAGTTTTTACCAAAAAAATTTTATTTCTAACGACTTTTCGTAAAATATGTTAATGCCATCCGAAAGAGGAACAGATAATCTTTCCATCGAGCTCTTAGTCGAAAAAGTCGATCGAAGGATGCAAGAGTTATAAGCAAAAAAACTAATCGGTGGTCAACACGATTCCGTCCTACTGCCGATTCTTTTCGCGAACTACTTTTCTATAAATCTAGTATTTAATGGGAAAAATAAACGAATTTTTTGTCCATGTAAAAAACTATTAATTTTGAAAAAAATGCCGCCCATTATTCCAATAAGAAAATTTAAATGTCTCTTATTAGATAAGGCATATTTTCGTCTGATAAGGTACTTCTTCTTCAATGATTTCGAAATTATTTTAGTTTTGATCAAAAAAATTTTATTTCTTCTTATTAGATAAGACATATTTTCGTCTGATAAGGTACTTCTTCTTCAATGATTTCGATGATATTTTAGATTTGATCAAAAAAATTTTATTTCTTACGACTTTTCGTAAAATATGTTAATGCTATCTGAAAAAGGAACAGATAAGCTTTCCATCGAGCTCTTAATCGAAGAAGTCGGTCGAAGGATGGAAGAGTTATTAGCAAATAACTAATCGGTGGTCAACACGTTTCCGTCCTACTGCCGATTCTTTTCGCAAAGTGCTTTTCTATACTTCTAGTATTTAATGGGAAAAAATTAAACGAATTTTTTGTCTATATAAAGCACTATTAATTCTGAATAAAATGCCGCCCATTTATGCAATTAAAAAAAATTTAAATGTCTCTTATTAGTTAAGGCATATTTTCGTCTGATAAGGTACTTCTTCTTCAATGACTTCGAGGATATTTTAGATTTCATCAAAAAAATTTTATTTCTTACGACTTTTCGTAAAATATGTTAATGCCATCTGAAAGAGGAACAGACAAGCTTTCCATCGAGTTCTAAGTAGAAGAATTCGGTCAAAGGATGCAAGAGTTATTAGCAAAAAACTTATCGGTGGTCAACACGTTTCCGTCCTTCTGCCGATTCTTTTCGCAAAGTGCTTTTCTATACTTCTAGTATTTAATGGGAAAAAATTAAACGAATTTTTTGTCTATATAAAGCACTATTAATTCTGAATAAAATGCCGCCAATTTATGCAATTAAAAAAATTTAAATGTGTCTTATTAGATAAAGCACATTTTCGTCTGATAAGGTACTTCTTCTTCAATGACTTCGAGGATATTTTAGATTTCATCAAAAAAATTTTATTTCTTACGACTTTTCGTAAAATATGTTAATGCCATCTGAAAGAGGAACAGATAAGCTTTCCATCGAGCTCTTGGTCTAAGAAGTCGGTCGAAGGATGCAAGAGTTATTAGCAAATAACTAATCCGTGGTCAACACATTTCCGTCCTACTGCCGATTCTTTTCGCAAAGTACTTTTCTATACTTCTAGTATATAATGGGAAAAAATTAAACGAATTTTTTGTCCATGTAAAAAAATATTAATTCTGAATAAAATGCCGCCCATTGATCCAATAAGAAAATTAAATGTATCTTATTAGATAAGGCATATTTTCATCTGATAAGGTACTTCTTCTTCAATGATTTCGTGGATATGTTAGTGTTGATCAAAAAAATTTTATTACTTACGACTTTTCGTAAAATATGTTAATGCCATCTGAAAGAGGAACAATTAAGCTTTCCATCGAGCTCTAAGTCGAAGAAGTCGGTCGAAGGATGGAAGAGTTATTAGCAAATAACTAATCGGTGGTCAACACATTTCCGTCCTACTGCCGATTCTTTTCGCAAAGTACTTTTCTATACTTCTAGTATTTAATGGAAAAAAATTTAACGAATTTTTTGTCCATGTAAAAATATATTAATTCTGAATAAAATGCCGCCCATTTATACAATTAAAAAAATTTAAATGTCTCTTATCAGATAAGGCATATTTTCGTCTGATAAGGTACTTCTTCTTCAATGATTTCGAGGATATTTTAGTTTTGATCATAAAAATTTTATTTCTTACGCTTTTTCGTAAAATATGTTAATTCCATCTGAAAGAGGAACAGATAAGCTTTCCATCGAGCTCTTAGTCGAAGAAGTCGGTCGAAGGATGCAAGAGTTATTACCAAAAAATTAATCGGTGGTCAACACGTTTCCGTCCTACTACGGATTCTTTTCGCAAAGTACTTTTCTATAATTCTAGTATTCAATGGGAAAAAATTAAGCGAATTTTTTGTCCATGTAAAAAATATTAATTCTGAATAAAATGCCGCCCATTGATCCAATAAGAAAATTTAAATGTCTCTTATTAGATAAGGCATATTTTCGTCTGATAAGGTACTTCTTCTTCAATGATTTCGAGGATATTTTAGTTTTTACCAAAAAAATTTTATTTCTAACGTTTTTTCGTAAAATATGTTAATGCCATCCGAAAGAGGAACAGATAATCTTTCCATCGAGCTCTTAGTCGAAAAAGTCGATCGAAGGATGCAAGAGTTATAAGCAAAAAAACTAATCGGTGGTCAACACGATTCCGTCCTACTGCCGATTCTTTTCGCAAACTACTTTTCTATAAATCTAGTATTTAATGGGAAAAATAAACGAATTTTTTGTCCATGTAAAAAACTATTAATTTTGAAAAAAATACCGCCCATTAATCCAATAAGAAAATTTAAATGTCTCTTATTAGATAAGGCATATTTTCGTCTGATAAGGTACTTCTTCTTCAATGATTTCGAAATTATTTTAGTTTTGATCAAAAAAATTTTATTTCTTACGCCTTTTCGTAAAATATGTTAATGCCATCTGAAAGAGGAACAGATAAGCTTTCCATCGAGCTTTTAGTCGAAGAAGTCGGTCGAAGGATGGAAGAGTTATTAGCAAATAACTAATCCGTGGTCAACACGTTTCCGTCCTTGTGCCGATTCTTTTCCCAAATTACTTTTCTTAAATTCTAGTATTCAATGGGAAAAAATTAAGCGAATTTTTTGTCCATGTAAAAAATATTAATTCTGAATAAATGTCTCTTATTAGATAAGGCATATTTTCGTCTGATAAGGTACTTCTTCTTCAATGATTTCGAGGATATTTTAGTTTTTACCAAAAAAATTTTATTTCTAACGACTTTTCGTAAAATATGTTAATGCCATCCGAAAGAGGAACAGATAATCTTTCCATCGAGCTCTTAGTCGAAAAAGTCGATCGAAGGATGCAAGAGTTATAAGCAAAAAAACTAATCGGTGGTCAACACGATTCCGTCCTACTGCCGATTCTTTTCGCAAACTACTTTTCTATAAATCTAGTATTTAATGGGAAAAATAAACGAATTTTTTGTCCATGTAAAAAACTATTAATTTTGAAAAAAATGACGCCCATTGATCCAATAAGAAAATTTAAATGTCTCTTATTAGATAAGGCATATTTTCGTCTGATAAGGTACTTCTTCTTCAATGATTTCGAAATTATTTTAGTTTTGATCAAAAAAATTTTATTTCTTTCGACTTTTCGTAAAATATGTTAATTCCATATGAAAGAGGAGCAGATAAGCTTTCAATCGAGCTCTTAGTCGAAGAAGTCGGTCGAAGGATGCAAGAGTTATTAGCAAAAAATTAATCGGTGGTCAACACGTTTCCGTCCTACTGCGGATTCTTTTCGCAAAGTCCTTTTCTATAATTCTAGTATTTAATGGGAAGAAATTAAACGAATTTTTTTTGTCCATGTAAAAAACTATTTATTCTTAATAAAATGCCGCCTATTTATGCAATTAAAAAAATTTAAATGACTCTTATTAGATAAGGCATATTTTCGTCTGATAAGGTACTTCTTCTTCAATAATTTCGACGACATTTTAGTTTTGATCAAAAAAATTTATTTCTTTCGACTTTTCGTAAAATATGTTAATTCCATCTGAAAGAGGAACAGATAAGCTTTCCATCGAGCTCTTAGTCGAAGAAGTCGGTCGAAGGATGCAAGAGTTATTAGCAAAAAATTAATCGGTGGTCAACACGTTTCCGTCCTACTGCGGATTCTTTTCGCAAAGTACTTTTCTAAAATTCTAGTATTCAATGGGAAAAAATTAAGCGAATTTTTTGTCCATGTAAAAAATATTAATTCTGAATAAAATGCCGCCCATTGATCCAATAAGAAAATTTAAATGTCTCTTATTAGATAAGGCATATTTTCGTCTGATAAGGTACTTCTTCTTCAATGATTTCGAGGATATTTTAGTTTTGATCTATTTTTTGTCCATGTAAAAACTATTAATTCTAAAAAAAATTCCGCCCATTTATGCAATTAAAAAAATGTAAATGTCTCTTATTAGATAAGGCATATTTTCGTCTGATAAGGTACTTCTTCTTCAATGATTTCGGGGATATTTTAGATTTGATCAAAAAAATTTTATTTCTTACGACTTTTCGTAAAATATGTTAATGCCATCTGAAAGAGGAACAGATAAGCTTTCCATTGAGCTCTTAGTCGAAAAAGTCGGTCGAAGGATGCAAGAGTTATTAGCAAAAAATTAATCGGTGGTCAACACGTTTCCGTCCTACTGCCGATTCTTATCGCAAAGTACTTTTCTATAATGCTAGTATTTAATGGGAAAAAATTAAACGAATTTTTTGTCCATGTAAAGAACTATTATTTCTGAAAAAAATGCCGCCCATTTATGCAATTAAACAAATTTAAATTTCTCTTATTAAATAAAGCACATTTTCGTCTGATAAGGTACGTATTCTTCAATGATTTCGAGGATATTTTAGTTTTGATCAAAAAAATTTTATTTCTTTCGACTTTTCGTAAAATATGTTAATGCCATCTGAAAGAGGAACAGATAAGCTTTCCATCGAGCTCTTAGTCGAAGAAGTCGGTCGAAGGATGGAAGAGTTATTAGCAAATAACTAATCCGTGGTCAACACGTTTCCGTCCTTCTGCCGATTCTTTTCCCAAAGTACTTTTCTTAAATTCTAGTATTGAATGGGAAAAAATTAAGCGAATTTTTTGTCCATGTAAAAAATATTAATTCTGAATAAAATGCCGCCCATTGATCCAATAAGAAAATTTAAATGTCTCTTATTAGATAAGGCATATTTTCGTCTGATAAGGTACTTCTTCTTCAATGATTTCGAGGATATTTTAGTTTTGATCTATTTTTTGTCCATGTAAAAACTATTAATTCTAAAAAAAATTCCGCCCATTTATGCAATTAAAAAAATGTAAATGTCTTTATTAGATAAGGCATATTTTCGTCTGATAAGGTACTTCTTCTTCAATGATTTCGGGGATATTTTAGATTTGATCAAAAAAATTTTATTTCTTACGACTTTTCGTAAAATATGTTAATGCCATCTGAAAGAGGAACAGATAAGCTTTCCATCGAGCTCTTAGTCGAAGAATTCTGTCGAAGGATGCAAGAGTTATTAGCAAAAAATTAATCGGTGGTCAACACGTTTCCGTCCTACTGCCGATTCTTATCGCAAAGTACTTTTCTATAATGCTAGTATTTAATGGGAAAAAATTAAACGAATTTTTGGTCCATGTAAAGAACTATTATTTCTAAATAAAATGGCGCCCATTTATGCAATTAAAAAAATTTAAATGTCTCTTATTAGATAAGGCATATTTTCGTCTGATAAGGTACTTCTTCTTCAATGATTTCGAGGATATTTTAGTTTTGATCTATTTTTTGTCCATGTAAAAACTATTAATTCTAAAAAAAATTCCGCCCATTTATGCAATTAAAAAAATGTAAATGTCTTTATTAGATAAGGCATATTTTCGTCTGATAAGGTACTTCTTCTTCAATGATTTCGGGGATATTTTAGATTTGATCAAAAAAATTTTATTCCTTACGACTTTTCGTAAAATATGTTAATGCCATCTGAAAGAGGAACAGATAAGCTTTCGATCGAGCTCTTAGTCGAACAAGTCGGTCGAAGGATGGAAGAGTTATAAGCAAATAACTAATCGGTGGTCAACACGTTTCCGTCCTACTGCCGATTCTTTTCGCAAAGTACTTTTCTATACTTCTAGTATTTAATGGGAAAAAATTAAACGAATTTTTTGTCCATATGAAAAACTATTAATTCTGAAAAAATGCCGCCCACTTATGCAATTAAAAAAATTTAAATGTCTCTTATTAGATAAGGCATATTTTCGTCTGATAAGGTACTTCTTCTTCAATAATTTCGACGACATTTTAGTTTTGATCAAAAAAAATTTATTTCTTACGACGTTTCGTAAAATATGTTAATGCCATCTGAAAGAGGAACAGATAAGCTTTCCATCGAGCACTTAGTCGAAGAATTCGGTCGAAGGATGGAAGAGTTATTAGCAAATAACTAATCCGTGGTCAACACGTTTCCGTCCTTCTGCCGATTCTTTTCCCAAAGTACTTTTCTTAAATTCTAGTATTGAATGGGAAAAAATTAAGCGAATTTTTTGTCCATGTAAAAAATAATAATTCTGAATAAAATGCCGCCCATTGATCCAATAAGAAAATTTAAATGTCTCTTATTAGATAAGGCATATTTTCGTCTGATAAGGTACTTCTTCTTCAATGATTTCGAGGATATTTTAGTTTTGATCTATTTTTTGTCCATGTAAAAACTATTAATTCTAAAAAAAATTCCGCCCATTTATGCAATTAAAAAAATGTAAATGTCTTTATTAGATAAGGCATATTTTCGTCTGATAAGGTACTTCTTCTTCAATGATTTCGGGGATATTTTAGATTTGATCAAAAAAATTTTATTCCTTACGATTTTTCGTAAAATATGTTAATGCCATCTGAAAGAGGAACAGATAAGCTTTCGATCGAGCTCTTAGTCGAACAAGTCGGTCGAAGGATGGAAGAGTTATAAGCAAATAACTAATCGGTGGTCAACACGTTTCCGTCCTACTGCCGATTCTTTTCGCAAAGTACTTTTCTATACTTCTAGTATTTAATGGGAAAAAATTAAACGAATTTTTTGTCCATGTAAAAAATATTAATTCTGAATAAAATGCCGCCCATTGATCCAATAAGAAAATTTAAATGTCTCTTATTAGATAAGGCATATTTTCGTCTGATAAGGTACTTCTTCTTCAATGATTTCGAGGATATTTTAGTTTTGATCTATTTTTTGTCCATGTCAAAACTATTAATTCTAAAAAAAATTCCGCCCATTTATGCAATTAAAAAAATGTAAATGTCTTTATTAGATAAGGCATATTTTCGTCTGATAAGGTACTTCTTCTTCAATGATTTCGAAATTATTTTAGTTTTGATCAAAAAAATTTTATTTCTTTCGACTTTTCGTAAAATATGTTAATTCCATATGAAAGAGGAGCAGATAAGCTTTCAATCGAGCTCTTAGTCGAAGAAGTCGGTCGAAGGATGCAAGAGTTATTAGCAAAAAATTAATCGGTGGTCAACACGTTTCCGTCCTACTGCGGATTCTTTTCGCAAAGTCCTTTTCTATAATTCTAGTATTTAATGGGAAGAAATTAAACGAATTTTTTTTGTCCATGTAAAAAACTATTTATTCTTAATAAAATGCCGCCTATTTATGCAATTAAAAAAATTTAAATGACTCTTATTAGATAAGGCATATTTTCGTCTGATAAGGTACTTCTTCTTCAATAATTTCGACGACATTTTAGTTTTGATCAAAAAAAATTTATTTCTTTCGACTTTTCGTAAAATATGTTAATTCCATCTGAAAGAGGAACAGATAAGCTTTCCATCGAGCTCTTAGTCGAAGAAGTCGGTCGAAGGATGCAAGAGTTATTAGCAAAAAACTAATCCGCGGTCAACACGTTTCCGTCCTACTGCCGATTCTTTTCGCAAAGTACTTTTCTAAAATTCTAGTATTCAATGGGAAAAAATTAAGCGAATTTTTTGTCCATGTAAAAAATATTAATTCTGAATAAAATGCCGCCCATTGATCCAATAAGAAAATTTAAATGTCTCTTATTAGATAAGGCATATTTTCGTCTGATAAGGTACTTCTTCTTCAATGATTTCGAGGATATTTTAGTTTTGATCTATTTTTTGTCCATGTAAAAACTATTAATTCTAAAAAAAATTCCGCCCATTTATGCAATTAAAAAAATGTAAATGTCTCTTATTAGATAAGGCATATTTTCGTCTGATAAGGTACTTCTTCTTCAATGATTTCGGGGATATTTTAGATTTGATCAAAAAAATTTTATTTCTTACGACTTTTCGTAAAATATGTTAATGCCATCTGAAAGAGGAACAGATAAGCTTTCCATTGAGCTCTTAGTCGAAGAAGTCGGTCGAAGGATGCAAGAGTTATTAGCAAAAAATTAATCGGTGGTCAACACGTTCCCGTCCTACTGCCGATTCTTATCGCAAAGTACTTTTCTATAATGCTAGTATTTAATGGGAAAAAATTAAACGAATTTTTTGTCCATGTAAAGAACTATTATTTCTGAAAAAAATGCCGCCCATTTATGCAATTAAAAAAATTTAAATTTCTCTTATTAGATAAAGCACATTTTCGTCTGATAAGGTACGTATTCTTCAATGATTTCGAGGATATTTTAGTTTTGATCAAAAAAATTTTATTTCTTACGACTTTTCGTAAAATATGTTAATGCCATCTGAAAGAGGAACAGATAAGCTTTCCATCGAGCTTTTAGTCGAAGAAGTCGGTCGAAGGATGGAAGAGTTATTAGCAAATAACTAATCCGTGGTCAACACGTTTCCGTCCTTCTGCCGATTCTTTTCCCAAAGTACTTTTCTTAAATTCTAGTATTGAATGGGAAAAAGTTAAGCGAATTTTTTGTCCATGTAAACAATATTAATTCTGAATAAAATGCCGCCCATTGATCCAATAAGAAAATTTAAATGTCTCTTATTAGATAAGGCATATTTTCGTCTGATAAGGTACTTCTTCTACAATGATTTCGAGGATATTTTAGTTTTGATCTATTTTTTGTCCATGTAAAAACTATTAATTCTAAAAAAAATTCCGCCCATTTATGCAATTAAAAAAATGTAAATGTCTTTATTAGATAAGGCATATTTTCGTCTGATAAGGTACTTCTTCTTCAATGATTTCGGGGATATTTTAGATTTGATCAAAAAAATTTTATTTCTTACGACTTTTCGTAAAATATGTTAATGCCATCTGAAAGAGGAACAGATAAGCTTTCCATCGAGCTCTTAGTCGAAGAAGTCGGTCGAAGGATGCAAGAGTTATTAGCAAAAAATTAATCGGTGGTCAACACGTTTCCGTCCTACTGCCGATTCTTATCGCAAAGTACTTTTCTATAATGATAGTATTTAATGGGAAAAAATTAAACGAATTTTTTGTCCATGTAAAGAACTATTATTTCTGAAAAAAATGCCGCCCATTTATGCAATTAAAAAAATTTAAATTTCTCTTATTAGATAAAGCACATTTTCGTCTGATAAGGTACGTATTCTTCAATGATTTCGAGGATATTTTAGTTTTGATCAAAAACATTTTATTTCTTACGACTTTTCGTAAAATATGTTAATGCCATCTGAAAGAGGAACAGATAAGCTTTCCATCGAGCTCTTAGTCGAAGAAGTCGGTCGAAGGATGGAAGAGTTATTAGCAAATAACTAATCCGTGGTCAACACGTTTCCGTCCTTCTGCCGATTCTTTTCCCAAAGTACTTTTCTTAAATTCTAGTATTGAATGGGAAAAAATTAAGCGAATTTTTTGTCCATGTAAAAAATATTAATTCTGAATAAAATGCCGCCCATTGATCCAATAAGAAAATTTAAATGTCTCTTATTAGATAAGGCATATTTTCGTCTGATAAGGTACTTCTTCTTCAATGATTTCGAGGATATTTTAGTTTTGATCTATTTTTTGTCCATGTCAAAACTATTAATTCTAAAAAAAATTCCGCCCATTTATGCAATTAAAAAAATGTAAATGTCTTTATTAGATAAGGCATATTTTCGTCTGATAAGGTACTTCTTCTTCAATGATTTCGGGGATATTTTAGATTTGATCAAAAAAATTTTATTCCTTACGACTTTTCGTAAAATATGTTAATGCCATCTGAAAGAGGAACAGATAAGCTTTCGATCGAGCTCTTAGTCGAACAAGTCGGTCGAAGGATGGAAGAGTTATAAGCAAATAACTAATCGGTGGTCAACACGTTTCCGTCCTACTGCCGATTCTTTTCGCAAAGTACTTTTCTATACTTCTAGTATTTAATGGGAAAAAATTAAACGAATTTTTTGTCCATATGAAAAACTATTAATTCTGAAAAAATGCCGCCCACTTATGCAATTAAAAAAATTTAAATGTCTCTTATTAGATAAGGCATATTTTCGTCTGATAAGGTACTTCTTCTTCAATAATTTCGACGACATTTTAGTTTTGATCAAAAAAAATTTATTTCTTACGACGTTTCGTAAAATATGTTAATGCCATCTGAAAGAGGAACAGATAAGCTTTCCATCGAGCACTTAGTCGAAGAATTCGGTCGAAGGATGGAAGAGTTATTAGCAAATAATTAATCCGTGGTCAACACGTTTCCGTCCTTCTGCCGATTCTTTTCACAAAGTACTTTTCTTAAATTCTAGTATTGAATGGGAAAAAATTAAGCGAATTTTTTGTCCATGTAAAAAATAATAATTCTGAATAAAATGCCGCCCATTGATCCAATAAGAAAATTTAAATGTCTCTTATTAGATAAGGCATATTTTCGTCTGATAAGGTACTTCTTCTTCAATGATTTCGAGGATATTTTAGTTTTGATCTATTTTTTGTCCATGTAAAAACTATTAATTCTAAAAAAAATTCCGCCCATTTATGCAATTAAAAAAATGTAAATGTCTTTATTAGATAAGGCATATTTTCGTCTGATAAGGTACTTCTTCTTCAATGATTTCTGGGATATTTTAGATTTGATCAAAAAAATTTTATTCCTTACGACTTTTCGTAAAATATGTTAATGCCATCTGAAAGAGGAACAGATAAGCTTTCGATCGAGCTCTTAGTCGAACAAGTCGGTCGAAGGATGGAAGAGTTATAAGCAAATAACCAATCGGTGGTCAACACGTTTCCGTCCTACTGCCGATTCTTTTCGCAAAGTACTTTTCTATACTTCTAGTATTTAATGGGAAAAAATTAAAAGAATTTTTTGTCCATATGAAAAACTATTAATTCTGAAAAAATGCCGCCCACTTATGCAATTAAAAAAATTTAAATGTCTCTTATTAGATAAGGCATATTTTCGTCTGATAAGGTACTTCTTCTTCAATAATTTCGACGACATTTTAGTTTTGATCAAAAAAAATTTATTTCTTACGACGTTTCGTAAAATATGTTAATGCCATCTGAAAGAGGAACAGATAAGCTTTCCATCGAGCACTTAGTCGAAGAATTCGGTCGAAGGATGCAAGAGTTATTAGCAAAAAACTAATCCGCGGTCAACACGTTTCCGACCTACTGCCGATTCTTTTCGCAAAGTACTTTTCTGTACTTCTAGTATTTAATGGGAAAAAATTAAACGAACTTTTTGTCCATGTAAAGAACTATTAATTCTGAATAAAATGGCGCCAATTTATGCAATTAAAAAAATTTAAATGTCTCTTATTAGATAAAGCACATTTTCGTCTGATAAGGTACTTCTTCTTCAATCATTTCGAGGATATTTTAGTTTTGATCAAAAAAATTTTATTTCTTACGACTTTTCGTAAAATATGTTAATGCCATCTGAAAGAGGAACAGATAAGCTTTCCATCGAGCTCTTAGTCGAAGAATTCGGTCGAAGGATGCTAGAGTTATTAGCAAAAAATTAATCGGTGGTCAACACGTTTCCGTCCTACTGCCGATTCTTATCGCAAAGTACTTTTCTATAATGCTAGTATTTAATGGGAAAAAATTAAACGAATTTTATGTCCATATAAAGAACTATTATTTCTGAATAAAATGCCGCCCATTTATGCAATTAAAAAAATTTAAATTTCTCTTATTAGATAAAGCACATTTTCGTCTGATAAGGTACTTATTCTTCAATGATTTCGAGGATATTTTAGTTTTGATCAAAAAAATTTTATTTCTTACGACTTTTCGTAAAATATGTTAATGCCATCTGAAAGAGGAACAGATAAGCTTTCCATCGAGCACTTAGTCGAAGAATTCGGTCGAAGGATGGAAGAGTTATTAGCAAATAATTAATCCGTGGTCAACACGTTTCCGTCCTTCTGCCGATTCTTTTCACAAAGTACTTTTCTTAAATTCTAGTATTGAATGGGAAAAAATTAAGCGAATTTTTTGTCCATGTAAAAAATATTAATTCTGAATAAAATGCCGCCCATTGATCCAATAAGAAAATTTAAATGTCTCTTATTAGATAAGGCATATTTTTGTCTGATAAGGAACTTCTTCTTCATTGATTTCGAGGATATTTTAGTTTTGATATATTTTTTGTCCATGTAAAAAACTATTTATTCTAAAAAAAATTCCGCCCATTTATGCAATTAAAAAAATGTAAATGTCTCTTATTAGATAAGGCATATTTTCTTCTGATAAGGTACTTCTTCTTCAATGATTTCGGGGATATTTTAGATTTGATCAAAAAAATTTTATTTCTTACCACTTTTCGTAAAATATGTTAATGCCATCTGAAAGAGGAACAGATAAGCTTTCCATCGAGCTCTTAGTCGAAGAATTCTGTCGAAGGATGAAAGAGTTATTAGCAAAAAATTAATCGGTGGTCAACACGTTTCCGTCCTACTGCCGATTCTTATCGCAAAGTACTTTTCTATAATTCTAGTATTTAATGGGAAGAAATTAAACGAATTTTTTGTCCATGTAAAAAACTATTAATTCTGAATAAAATGCCGCTTATTTATGCAATTAAAAAAATTTAAATATCTCTTATTAGATAAGGCATATTTTCGTCTGATAAGGTACTTCTTCTTCAATGATTTCGGGGATATTTTAGATTTGATCAAAAAAATTTTATTTCTTACGACTTTTCGTAAAATATGTTAATGCCATCTGAAAGAGGAACAGATAAGCTTTCCATCGAGCTTTTATTCGAAGAAGTCGGTCGAAGGATGCAAGAGTAATTACCAAAAAACTAATCGGTGGTCAACACGTTTCCGTCCTACTACCGATTCTTTTCGCAAAGTACTTTTCTATAATTCTAGTATTTCATGGGAAAAAATTAAAAGAATTTTTTGTCCATCTAAAAAACTATTAATTCTGAATTAAATGCCGCCCATTAAGCAATTAAAACCAGTAAGGACGCTTTCTTCAGCAAGGCTGAAGCTATAATACTTTTCACGTTGTGTCACTAAAAAACTAAATGAATAGTTTTCATGCCTCCCTAACAACATAACTGTAAGGTTTCAAGTCAATTGCTTAAAAAACAAAAAAGTTTTCCATACAGCGGTTCAAGTTTTGCGATGCCCACTTTTGGTCAAAATAGTTTTCATTCCTCCCTAAGAAGATAACTGTAAGGTTTCAAGTCAATTGGTCAATTTTCGCTAAAAAAAGGCGTGGGCACGCCCACTTTTGGTCAAAATAGTTTTCATTCCTCCCTAAGAACATAACTGCAAAGTTTCAAGTCAATTGGTTGAAAAACAAAAAAGTTGTCCATACAACGGGTCAAATTTCGCTAGAAGTGGGCGTGGCTACGCTCACTTTGGGTCAAAATGGTTTTCATGCCTCCCTAAGAACATAACTGTAAAGTTTCAAGTCAATTGGTTAAAAAACAAAAAAGTTTTCCATACAACGGGTCAATTTTCACTCAAAAAGGGCGTGGCCACGCCCACTTTTGGTCAACATTGTTTTCATTCCTCCCTAAGAACATAACTGTAAAGTTTCAAGTCAATTGGTTAAAAAACAAAAAAGTTTTCCATACAACGGATCAAATTTCGCTATAAAAGGGCGTGGCCGCGCCCACTTTTGGTCAAAATTGTTTTCATTCCTCCCTAAGAACATAACTGTAAAGTTTCAAGTCAATTGGTTAAAAAACACAAAAGTTTTCCATACAACGAGTGAAATTTCGCTACAAAAGGGCATGGCCACGCCCACTTTTGGTCAAAATAGTTTTCATTCCTCCCTAAGAACATAACTGTAAAGTTTCAAGTCAATTCGTTGAAAAACAAAAAAGTTTTCCATACAACGGGTCAATTTTTGCTATAAGTGGGCGTGGCTACGCCCACTTTTGGTCAAAATAGTTTTCATTCCTCCCTAAGAACATAACTGTAAAGTTTCAAGTCAATTGGTTAAAAAACAAAAAAGTTTTCCATACAACGGGTCAATTTTCGCTATAAGTGGGCGTGGCTACGCGTGGCTACGCCCACTTTTGGTCAAAATGGTTTTCATTCCTTCCTAAGAACATAACTTTAAAATTTCAAGCCAATTGGTTAAAAAACAAAAAAGTTTTTCATACAACGGGTCAATTTTCACTAGAAGTGGGCGTGGCTACGCGTGGCTACGCCCATTTTTGGTCAAAATAGTAATATTGCTTCTCTTCCTCTTCTTCATTTTGTATGGGAGCTACCAGTTCCAGATGTCCAATCTCATTGAAACTTTCAGACATGTAGTCGGACTATGTAGAACTACTATGTTTAAAATTTCAGCACTCTATCATACAAAACAAAAAAGTTTTCCATACAACGATTCAAGGTTTGTTCATTTTTCTTCTTCTTTTCGTATGGGGGCTACCAGTTCCAGTGGTCCGATATGGCTGGATCCGACAAATGAGTTGACTGCACGAATAAGAAGTCTCTGTGCAAAATTTCAGCTCGATATCTTAAAAACTGTGGGAGGGGATTGTATATATACAGACAGACGGACAGACGGACATGGCTAAATCAACTCGTCTTGTCGTCCTGACCAAGAATATATATACTTTATATAGTCGGAAATGAATATTTCGATCTGTTACAAACTTCAGCACAAAGTAATTATACTATTTCACATACGTGAAAAGTATAAAAATTTAAATGTCTCTTATTAGATAAGGCACATTTTTGTCTGATAAGGTACTTCTTCTTCAATGATTTCGAGGATATTTTAGTTTTGATCAAAAAAATTTTATTACTTACGAGTTTTCGTAAAATATGTTAATTCCATCTGAAAGAGGAACATATAAGCTTTCCATCGAGCTCTTAGTCGAAGAAGTCGGTCGAAGGATGCAAGAGTTATTAGCAAAAAACTAATCGGTGGTCAACATATTTCCGTCCTACTGCCGATTCTTTTCGCAAACTACTTTTCTATAAAAATAAACGGATTTTTTGTCCATGTAAAAAACTATTAATTTTGAAAAAAATGCCGCCCTTTGATCCAATAAGAAAATTTAAGTGTCTCTTATTAGATAAGGCATATTTTCGTTTGATAAGGAACTTCTTCTTCAATAATTTCGATGATAATTTAGTTTTGATCAAAAAAAATTTATTTCTTTCGACTTTTCGTAAAATATGTGAATTCCATCTGAAAGAGGAACAGATAAGCTTTCCATCGAGCTCTTAGTCGAAAATTAAATCAGTGGTCAACACGTTTCAGTCCTACTGCCGGTTCTTATCGCAAAGTACTTTTCTATACTTCTAGTATTTAATGGGAAAAAATTAAACGAATTTTTTGTCCATATAAAAAACTATTAATTCTGAAAAAAATGCCGCCCATTTATGCAATTAAAAAAATTTAAATGTCTCTATTAGATAAGGCATATTTTCGTCTGATAAGGTACTTCTTCTTCAATAATTTCGACGACATTTTAGTTTTGATCAAAAAAAATTTATTTCTTTCGACTTTTCGTAAAATATGTTAATTCCATCTGAAAGAAGAACAGATAAGCTTTCCATCGAGCTCTTAGTCGAAGAAGTCGGTCGAAGGATGCAAGAGTTATTAGCAAAAAATTAATCGGTGGTCAACACGTTTCCGTCCTACTGCCGATTCTTTTCGCAAAGTACTTTTCTGTACTTCTAGTATTTAATGGGAAAAAATTAAACGAATTTTTTGTCCATGTAAAAAACTATTAATTCTGAATAAAATGCCGCCAATTTATGCAATTAAAAAAATTTAAATGTCTCTTATT
This sequence comes from Phortica okadai, assembly GCA_034638295.1. Classification (NCBI taxonomy): domain Eukaryota; kingdom Metazoa; phylum Arthropoda; class Insecta; order Diptera; family Drosophilidae; genus Phortica; species Phortica okadai. The sequence continues at coordinate 22,676,422 of CM067850.1, read as the reverse complement.
AGATAAGGCATATTTTCGTCTGATAAGGTACTTCTTCTTCAATGATTTCGGGGATATTTTAGATTTGATCAAAAAAATTTTATTTCTTACGACTTTTCGTAAAATATGTTAATACCATCTGAAAGAGGAACAGATAAGCTTTCCATCGAGCTCTTAGTCGAACAAGTCGGTCGAAGGATGGAAGAGTTATTAGCAAATAACTAATCGGTGGTCAACACGTTTCAGTCCTACTGCCGGTTCTTTTCGCAAAGTACTTTTCTATACTTCTAGTATTTAATGGGAAAAAATTAAACGAATTTTTTGTCCCTATAAAAAACTATTAATTCTGAAAAAAATGCCGCCCATTTATGCAATTAAAAAAATTTAAATGTCTCTATTAGATAAGGCATATTTTCGTCTGATAAGGTACTTCTTCTTCAATAATTTCGACGACATTTTAGTTTTGATAAAAAAAAATGTATTTCTTACGACTTTTCGTAAAATATGTTAATGCCATCTGAAAGAGGAACAGATAAGCTTTCCATTAAGCTCTTAGTCGAAGAATTCGGTCGAAGGATGCAAGAGTTATTAGCAAAAAACAAATCCGCGGTCAACACGTTTCCGTCCTACTGCCGATTCTTTTCGCAAAGTACTTTTCTGTACTTCTAGTATTTAATGGGAAAAAATTAAACGAATTTTTTGTCCATGTAAAGAACTATTATTTCTGAATAAAATGCCGCCCATTTATGCAATTAAAAAAATTTTAATGTCTCTTATTAGATAAAGCACATTTGTGTCTGATAAGGTATTTCTTCTTCAATGATTTTGAGGATATTTTAGTTTTGATCAAAAAAATTTTATTTCTTACGACTTTTCGTAAGACCTGTTAATGCCATTTGAAAGAGGAACAGATAAGCTTTCCATCGAGCTCTTAGTCGAAGAAATCGGTCGAAGGATGCAAGAGTTATTAGCAAAAAAATAATCGGTGGTCAACACGATTCCGACCTACTGCCGATTCTTTTCGCAAAGTACTTCTCTATAATTCTAGTATTTAATGGGAAAAAAATAAACGAATTTTTTGCCCATATAAAAAACTATTAATTTAAAAAAAAATGCCCCCCATTGATCCAATAAGAAAATTTAAATGTCTCTTATTAGATAAGGCATATTTTCGTCTGATAAGGTACTTCTTCTTCAATGATTTCGATGATATTTTAGTTTTGATCAAAAAAATTTTATTTCTTTCGACTTTTCGTAAAATATGTTAATGCCATCTGAAAGAGGAACAGATAAGCTTTCCATCGAGCTCTTAGTCGAACAAGTCGGTCGAAGGATGGAAGAGTTATTAGCAAATAACTAATCGGTGGTCAACACGTTTCCGTCCTACTGCCGATTCTTTTCGCAAAGTACTTTTCTATACTTCTAGTATTAATGGGAAAAAATTAAACGAATTTTTTGTCCATATAAAAAACTATTATTTCTGAATAAAATGCCGCACACTTATGCAATTAAAAAAATTTTAATGTCTCTTATTAGATAAAGCACATTTTCGTCTGATAAGGTACTTCTTCTTCAATTTTAGTTTATTTTAGTTTTGATCAAAAAAATTTTATTTCTTATGACTTTTCGTAAAATATGTTAATGCCATCTGAAAGAGGAACAGATAAGCTTTCCATCGAGCTCTTAGTCGAAGAATTCGGTCGAAGGATGCAAGAGTTATTAGCAAAAAATTAATCGGTGGTCAACACGTTTCCGTCCTACTGCCGATTCTTATCGCAAAGTACTTTTCTATAATGCTAGTATTTAATGGGAAAAAATTAAACGAATTTTTTGTCCATGTAAAGAACTATTATTTCTGAATAAAATGCCGCCCATTTATGCAATTAAAAAAATTTAAATTTCTCTTATTAGATAAAGCACATTTTCGTCTGATAAGGTACTTATTCTTCAATGATTTCGAGGATATTTTAGTTTCGATAAAAAAAAATGTATTTCTTACGACTTTTCGTAAAATATGTTAATGCCATCTGAAAGAGGAACAGATAAGCTTTCCATTAAGCTCTTAGTCGAAGAATTCGGTCGAAGGATGCAAGAGTTATTAGCAAAAAACAAATCCGCGGTCAACACGTTTCCGTCCTACTGCCGATTCTTTTCGCAAAGTACTTTTCTGTACTTCTAGTATTTAATGGGAAAAAATTAAACGAATTTTTTGTCCATGTAAAGAACTATTATTTCTGAATAAAATGCCGCCCATTTATGCAATTAAAAAAATTTTAATGTCTCTTATTAGATAAAGCACATTTGTGTCTGATAAGGTATTTCTTCTTCAATGATTTTGAGGATATTTTAGTTTTGATCAAAAAAATTTTATTTCTTACGACTTTTCGTAAGACCTGTTAATGCCATTTGAAAGAGGAACAGATAAGCTTTCCATCGAGCTCTTAGTCGAAGAAATCGGTCGAAGGATGCAAGAGTTATTAGCAAAAAAATAATCGGTGGTCAACACGATTCCGACCTACTACCGATTCTTTTCGCAAAGTACTTCTCTATAATTCTAGTATTTAATGGGAAAAAAATAAACGAATTTTTTGCCCATATAAAAAACTATTAATTTAAAAAAAAATGCCCCCCATTGATCCAATAAGAAAATTTAAATGTCTCTTATTAGATAAGGCATATTTTCGTCTGATAAGGTACTTCTTCTTCAATGATTTCGATGATATTTTAGTTTTGATCAAAAAAATTTTATTTCTTTCGACTTTTCGTAAAATATGTTAATGCCATCTGAAAGAGGAACAGATAAGCTTTCCATCGAGCTCTTAGTCGAACAAGTCGGTCGAAGGATGGAAGAGTTATTAGCAAATAACTAATCGGTGGTCAACACGTTTCCGTCCTACTGCCGATTCTTTTCGCAAAGTACTTTTCTATACTTCTAGTATTAATGGGAAAAAATTAAACGAATTTTTTGTCCATATAAAAAACTATTATTTCTGAATAAAATGCCGCACACTTATGCAATTAAAAAAATTTTAATGTCTCTTATTAGATAAAGCACATTTTCGTCTGATAAGGTACTTCTTCTTCAATGATTTCGAGGATATTTTAGTTTTGATCAAAAAAATTTTATTTCTTATGACTTTTCGTAAAATATGTTAATGCCATCTGAAAGAGGAACAGATAAGCTTTCCATCGAGCTCTTAGTCGAAGAATTCGGTCGAAGGATGCAAGAGTTATTAGCAAAAAATTAATCGGTGGTCAACACGTTTCCGTCCTACTGCCGATTCTTATCGCAAAGTACTTTTCTATAATGCTAGTATTTAATGGGAAAAAATTAAACGAATTTTTTGTCCATGTAAAGAACTATTATTTCTGAATAAAATGCCGCCCATTTATGCAATTAAAAAAATTTAAATTTCTCTTATTAGATAAAGCACATTTTCGTCTGATAAGGTACTTATTCTTCAATGATTTCGAGGATATTTTAGTTTCGATCAAAAAAATTTTATATCTTACGACTTTTCGTAAAATATGTTAATGCCATCTGAAAGAGGAACAGATAAGCTTTCCATCGAGCTCTTAGTCGAAGAAGTCGGTTGAAGGATGGAAGAGTTATTAGCAAATAACTAATCCGTGGTCAACACGTTTCCGTCCTTCTGCCGATTCTTTTCCCAAAGTACTTTTCTTAAATTCTAGTATTCAATGGGAAAAAATTAAGCGAATTTTTTGTCCATGTAAAAAATATTAATTCTGAATAAAATGCCGCCCATTGATCCAATAAGAAAATTTAAATGTCTCTTATTAGATAAGGCATATTTTTGTCTGATAAGGAACTTCTTCTTCATTGATTTCGAGGATATTTTAGTTTTGATATATTTTTTCTCCATGTAAAAAACTATTTATTCTAAAAAAAATTCCGCCCATTTATGCAATTAAAAAAATGTAAATTTCTCTTATTAGATAAGGCATATTTTCGGCTGATAAGGTACTTCTTCTTCAATGATTTCGGGGATATTTTAGATTTGATCAAAAAAATTGTATTTCTTACCCTTTTTTCGTAAAATATGTTAATGCCATCTGAAAGAGGAACAGATAAGCTTTCCATCGAGCTCTTAGTCGAAGAATTCTGTCGAAGGATGCAAGAGTTATTAGCAAAAAATTAATCGGTGGTCAACACGTTTCCGTCCTACTGCCGATTCTTATCGCAAAGTACTTTTCTATAATGCTAGTATTTAATGGGAAAAAATTAAACTAATTTTTTGTCCATGTAAAGAACTATTATTTCTGAATAAAATGCCGCCCATTTATGCAATTGAAAAAATTTAAATGTCTCTTATTAGATAAAGCACATTTTCGTCTGATAAGGTGCTTCTTCTTCAATGATTTCGGGGATATTTTAGTTTTGATTAAAAAAATTCTATTTCTTACAACTTTTCGTAAAATATGTTAATGCCATCTGAAAGAGGAACAGATAAGCTTTCCATCGAGATCTTATTCGAAGAAGTCGGTCGAAGGATGCAAGAGTTATTACCAAAAATATAATCGGTGGTCAACACGATACCGTCCTACTGCCGATTTTTTTCGCAAACTACTTTTCTATAAATCTAGTATTTAATGGGAAAAAATTAAACGAATTTTTTGGCCATGTAAAAAACTATTAATTCTGAATAAAATGCCGCCCATTTATGCAATTAAAGAAATTTGAATTACTTTTATTAGATAAGGCATACTTTCACTGATAAGGTACTTCTTCTTCAATGATTTCGAGGATAGTTTAGTTTTGATCAAAAAAATTTTATTTTATACGACTTTTCGTGAAATATGTTAATGCCATCTGAAAGAGGAACAGATAAACTTACCATCGAGCTCTTAGTCGAAGAAATCGGTCGCAGGATGAAAGAGTTATTAGCAAAAAACTAATCGGTGGTCAACACGTTTCCGTCCTACTGCCGATTCTTTTCGCAAAGTACTTTTCTATAATTCTAGTATTTCATGGGAAAAAATTAAAAGAATTTTTTGTCCATCTAAAAAACTATTAATTCTGAATTAAATGCCGCCCATTAAGCAATTAAAAATATTTTAATGTCTCTTATTATTAAGACACATTTTTGTCTGATAAGGTACTTCTTCTTCAATGATTTCGGGGATAGTTTAGTTTTTATCTTTATTTCTTACGAGTTTTCGTAAAATATGTTAATTCCATCTGAAAGAGGAATATATTAGCCTTCCATCGAGCTCTTAGTCGAAGAAGTCGTTCGAAGGATGCAAGAGTTATTAGCAAAAAACTAATCGGTGGTCAACATATTTCCGTCCTACTGCCGATTCTTTTCGCAAACTACTTTTCTATGATTCTAGTATTTAATGGGAAGAAATTAAACGAATTTTTTGTCCATGTAAAAAACTATTAATTCTGAATAAAATGCCGCCTATTTATGCAATTAAAAAAATTTAAATGTCTTTATTAGATAAGGCATATTTTCGTCTGATAAGGTACTTCTTCTTCAATGATTTCGGGGATATTTTAGATTTGATCAAAAAAATTCTATTTCTTACAACTTTTCGTAAAATATGTTAATGCCATCTGAAAGAGGAACAGATAAGCTTTCCATCGAGCTCTTAGTCGAACAAGTCGGTCGAAGGATGCAAGAGTTATTAGCAAAAAACTAATCGGTGGTCAACACGATACCGTCCTACTGCCGATTTTTTTCGCAAACTACTTTTCTATAAATCTAGTATTTAATGGGAAAAATAAACGAATTTTTTGTCCATGTAAAAAATTATTAATTTTGAAAAAAATGCCGCCCATTGATCCAATAAGAAAATTTAAGTGTCTCTTATTAGATAAGGCATATTTTCGTTTGATAAGGTACTTCTTCTTCAATAATTTCGATGATAATTTAGTTTTGATCAAAAAAAATTTATTTCTTTCGACTTTTCGTAAAATATGTTAATTCCATCTGAAAGAGGAACAGATAAGCTTTCCATCGAGCTCTTAGTCGAAGAAGTCGGTCGAAGGATGCAAGAGTTATTAGCAAAAAATTAATCGGTGGTCAACACGTTTCCGTCCTACTACGGATTCTTTTCGCAAAGTACTTTTCTATGATTCTAGTATTTAATGGGAAGAAATTAAACGAATTTTTTGTCCATGTAAAAAACTATTAATTCTGAATAAAATGCCGCCTATTTATGCAATTAAAAAAATTTAAATGTCTCTTGTTAGATAAGGCATATTTTCGTCTGATAAGGTACTTCTTCTTCAATGATTTCGGGGATATTTTAGATTTGATCAAAAAAATTGTATTTCTTACGACTTTTCGTAAACTATGTTAATGCCATCTGGAAGAGGAACAGATAAGCTTTCCATCGAGCTCTTAGTCGAACAAGTCGGTCAAAGGATGCAAGAGTTATTAGCAAATAACTAATCGGTGGTCAACACGTTTCTGTCCTACTGCCGGTTCTTTTCGCAAAGTACTTTTCTATACTTCTAGTATTTAATGGGAAAAAATTAAACGAATTTTTTGTCCATATAAAAAACTGTTAATTCTGAAAAAAATGCCGCCCATTTATGCAATTAAAAAAATTTAAATGTCTCTATTAGATAAGGCATATTTTCGTCTGATAAGGTACTTCTTCTTCAATAATTTCGACGACATTTTAGTTTTGATCAAAAAAAATTTATTTCTTTCGACTTTTCGTAAAATATGTTAATTCCATCTGAAAGAGGAACAGATAAGCTTTCCATCGAGCTCTTAGTCGAAGAAGTCGGTCGAAGGATGCAATAGTTATTAGCAAAAAATTAATCGGTGGTCAACACGTTTCCGTCCTACTACGGATTCTTTTCGCAAAGTACTTTTCTATAATTCTAGTATTTAATGGGAAGAAATTAAACGAATTTTTTGTCCATGTAAAAAACTATTAATTCTTAATAAAATGCCGCCTATTTATGCAATTAAAAAAATTTAAATGTCTCTTATTAGATAAGGCATATTTTCGTCTGATAAGGTACTTCTTCTTCAATGATTTCGGGGATATTTTAGATTTGATCAAAAAAATTTTATTTCTTACGATTTTTCGTAAAACATGTTAATGCCATCTGAAAGAGGAACAGATAAGCTTTCCATCGAGCTCTTAGTCGAACAAGTCGGTCGAAGGATGGAAGAGTTATTAGCAAATAACTAATCGGTGGTCAACACGTTTCAGTCCTACTGCCGGCTCTTTTCGCAAAGTACTTTTCTATACTTCTAGTATTTAATGGGAAAAAAATAAACGAATTTTTTGCCCATGTAAAAAACTATTAATTCTGAAAAAAATGCCGCCCATTTATGCAAATAAAAAAATTTAAATGTCTCTATTAGATAAGGCATATTTTCGTCTGATAAGGTATTTCTTCTTCAATGATTTTGAGGATATTTTAGTTTTGATCAAAAAAATTTTATTTCTTACGACTTTTCGTAAGACCTGTTTATGCCATCTGAAAGAGGAACAGATAAGCTTTCCATCGAGCTCTTAGTCGAAGAAATCGGTCGAAGGATGCAAGAGTTATTAGCAAAAAATTAATCGGTGGTCAACACGTTTCCGTCCTACTGCGGATTCTTTTCGCAAAGTCCTTTTCAATAATTATAGTATTTAATGGGAAGAAATTAAACGTTTTTTTTTGTCCATGTAAAAAACTATTAATTCTTAATAAAATGCCGCCCATTTATGCAATTAAAAAAATTTAAATGTCTCTTATTAGATAAGGCATATTTTCGTCTGATAAGGTACTTCTTCTTCAATGATTTCGGGGATATTTTAGATTTGATCAAAAAAATTTTATTTCTTACGACTTTTCCTAAAATATATTAATTCCATCTGAAAGAGGAACAGATAAGCTTTCCATCGAGCTTTTTCTCGAAGAAATCGGTCGAAGGATGCAAGAGTTATTAGCAAAAAACTAGTCCGCGGTCAACACGTTTCCGTCCTACTGCCGATTCTTTTCGCAAAGTACTTTTCTGTACTTCTAGTATTTAATGGGAAAAAATTAAACGAATTTTTTGTCATTATAAAAAACTATTAATTCTGAAAAAAATGCCGCCCATTTATGCAATTAAAAAAATTTAAATGTCTCTTATTAGATAAGGCATATTTTCGTCTGATAAGGTACTTCTTCTTCAATAATTTCGACGACATTTTAGTTTTGATCAAAAAAAATTTATTTCTTACGACTTTTCGTAAAATATGTTAATGCCATCTGAAAGAGGAACAGATAAGCTTTCCATCGAGCTCTTAGTCGAAGAATTCGGTCGAAGGATGCAAGAGTTATTAGTAAAAAACTAGTCCGCGGTCAACACGTTTCCGTCCTACTGCCGATTCTTTTCGCAAAGTACTTTTCTATAATGCTAGTATTTAATGGGAAAAAATTAAACGAATTTTTTGTCCATGTAAAGAACTATTAATTCTGAATAAAATGGCGCCAATTTATGCAATTAAAAAAATTTAAATGTCTTTTATTAGATAAAGCACATTTTCGTCTGATAAGGTACTTCTTCTTCAATGATTTCGAGGATATTTTAGTTTTGATAAAAAAAATTTTTATTTCTTACGACTTTTCGTAAAATACGTTAGTGCCATCTGAAAGAGGAACAGATAAGCTTTCCATCGAGCTCTTAGTCGAAGAAGTCGGTCGAAGGATGGAAGAGTTATTAGCAAATAACTAATCCGTGGTCAACACGTTTCCGTCCTTCTGCCGATTCTTTTTGCAAAGGACTTTTCTATAATTCTAGTATTTAATGGGAAAAAATTAAACGAATTTTGTGTCCATGTAAAAAACTTTTAATTCTGAATAAAATGCCGCCCATTTATGCAATTAAAGAAATTTAAATGTCTCTTATTAGATAAGGCATACTTTCACTGATAAGGTACTTCTTCTTCAATGATTTCGAGGATAACTTAGTTTTGATCAAAAAAATTTGATTTCTTACAACTTTTCGTAAAATATGTTAATGCCTTCTGAAAGAGGAACAGATAAGCTTTCCATCGAGCTCTTAGACGAAGAAATCGGTCGAAGGATGCAAGAGTTATAAGCAAAAAAATAATCGGTGGTCAACACTATTCCGTCCTACTGCCGATTCATTTCGCAAACTTCTTTTCTATAAAGCTAGTATTTAATGGGAAAAAAATAAACGAATTTTTTGTCCATGTAAAAAACTATTAATTCTGAAAAAATGCCGCCCATTTATGCAATTAAAAAAATTTAAATGTCTCTTATTAGATAGGGCATATTTTCGTCTGATAAGGTACTCCTTCTTCAATAATTTCGACGACATTTTAGTTTTAATCAAAAAAATTTTATTTCTTACGAGTTTCCGTAACATATGTTTATCCCATCTGAAAGAGGAACAGATAAGCTTACCATTGAGCTCTTTGTCGAAGAAGTCGGTCGAAGGATGAAAGAGTTATTAGTAAAAAACTAGTCCGCGGTCAACACGTTTCTGTCCTACTGCCGATTCTTTTCGCAAAGTACTTTTCTGTACTTCTAGTATTTAATCGGAAAAAATTAAACGAACTTTTTGTCCATGTAAAGAACTATTAATTCTGAATAAAATGGCGCCAATTTATGCAATTAAAAAAATTTAAATGTCTTTTATTAGATAAAGCACATTTTGGTCTGATAAGGTACTTCTTCTTCAATGATTTCGAGGATATTTTAGTTTTGATCAAAAAACTTTTATTTCTTACGTTTTTTCGTAAAATATGTTAATGCCGTCTGAAAGTGGAACAGATAAGCTTTCCATCGAGCTCTTAGTCGAAGAATTCGGTCGAAGGATGCAAGAGTTATTAGCAAAAAATTAATCGGTGGTCAACACGTTTCCGTCCTACAGCCGATTCTTATCGCAAAGTACTTTTCTATAATGCTAGTATTTAATGGGAAAAAATTAAACGAATTTTTTGTCCATGTAAAGAACTATTATTTCTGAATAAAATGCCGCCCATTTATGCAATTAAAAAAATTTGAATTTCTCTTATTAGATAAAGCACATTTTCGTCTGATAAGGTACTTATTCTTCAATGATTTCGAGGATATTTTAGTTTTGATCAAAAAAATTTTATTTCTTACGACTTCTCGTAAAATATGTTAATGCCATATGAAAGAGGAACAGATAAGCTTTCCATCGAGCTCTTAGTCGAAGAAGTCGGTCGAAGGATGGAAGAGTTATTAGTAAAAAACTAGTCCGCGGTCAACACGTTTCCGTCCTACTGCCGATTCTTTTCGCAAAGTACTTTTCTGTACTTCTAGTATTTAATGGGAAAAAATTAAACGAACTTTTTGTCCATGTAAAGAACTATTAATTCTGAATAAAATGGCGCCAATTTATGCAATTAAAAAAATTTAAATGTCTTTTATTAGATAAAGCACATTTTCGTCTGATAAGGTACTTCTTCTTCAATGATTTCGAGGATATTTTAGTTTTGATCAAAAAACTTTTATTTCTTACGTTTTTTCGTAAAATATGTTAATGCCGTCTGAAAGTGGAACAGATAAGCTTTCCATCGAGCTCTTAGTCGAAGAATTCGGTAGAAGGATGCAAGAGTTATTAGCAAAAAATTAATCGGTGGTCACCACGTTTCCGTCCTACAGCCGATTCTTATCGCAAAGTACTTTTCTATAATGCTAGTATTTAATGGGAAAAAATTAAACGAATTTTTTGTCCATGTAAAGAACTATTATTTCTGAATAAAATGCCGCCCATTTATGCAATTAAAAAAATTTGAATTTCTCTTATTAGATAAAGCACATTTTCGTCTGATAAGGTACTTATTCTTCAATGATTTCGAGGATATTTTAGTTTTGATCAAAAAAATTTTATTACTTACGACTTCTCGTAAAATATGTTAATGCCATCTGAAAGAGGAACAGATAAGCTTTCCATCGAGCTCTTAGTCGAAGAAGTCGGTCGAAGGATGGAAGAGTTATTAGCAAATAACTAATCCGTGGTCAACACGTTTCCGTCCTTCTGCCGATTCTTTTCCCAAAGTACTTTTCTAAAATTCTAGTATTCAATGGGAAAAAATTAAGCGAATTTTTTGTCCATGTAAAAAATATTAATTCTGAATAAAATGCCGCCCATTGATCCAATAAGAAAATTTAAATGTCTCTTATTTGATAAGGCATATTTTCGTCTGATAAGGTTCTTCTTCTTCAATGATTTCGAGGATATTTTAGTTTTGATCTATTTTTTGTCCATGTAAGAAACTATTAATTCTAAATAAAATTCCGCCCATTTATGCAATTAAAAAAATGTAAATGTCTCTTATTAGATAAGGCATATTTTCGTCTGATAAGGTACTTCTTCTTCAATGATTTCGGGGATATTTAAGATTTGATCAAAAAAATTTTATTTCTTACGACTTTTCGTAAAATATGTTAATGCCATCTGAAAGAGGAACAGATAAGCTTTCCATCGAGCTCTTAGTCGAAGTCGTGTGTGAGAGAGACTTCAAGTGAGACAGACGCGTTTTTATTCGGTCCGTGTTTAAATTATAAATTCTAGTAATTAATTGTGGAATTGTTTTTATACATTCATTTAATTTGTGTTTAGTTGCTTTTCTAACTTGTGGTAAGTTAGTTGTGCTTAACTGTGCCCATTTTATTGTTTATTTTTTGCATTTCTATTCAATTTAAAATATTTCGTTGTTTGAATTTTGTTTTTGCTTCTGAGTGTACTCTTTACTTTTGTTTTGCATAATTTCGTTGTTTTAGTAGTCAAACAACATCTGTTTTCTGAGCGCGACTCTATTTTAGTTTTGCGTTGAAACTTTCTTGTGTTGATTTTGTCTGGCTGATGCATTGTTTTTGCTCATCCAAATCGAAAGTCCACTGATACCTTTGTAGTTGTTCTTTTTGCTGCTGTTTCTCTTCTCTCTCTCACAGCACAACTGTTGACAATTCATTACCCCGTTTGTGCGTCATAGTTGAATAGGTTGTTTACACAAACTTCTTATTTTTTTTATTCAATTTCGCTTAGTGTGTTATTTGTATCACACATTTTATTTTTTTGTTTTTTTTTGTTTTTGTGATTTTTAATAAATAATTAATTTTCTATGAGTTGCTGTAATAAATCTTGCAAAAGCAAGGATTCCTTCGATTGCGACAATAAACGCGCAATGAGTTGCTGGATGTGTGAAAACGTTTGTCACATGAAATGCGCCGGTTTCACTGGCCGTGACCACTATAGGCTCCGCGACAATAACACAAAAAATGTTTGTGGTGGCTTTAGATGGTCCTGTCCTGCGTGTTATAAAAGGCAAACGGATTTCGCATCCATGTATCGCCAGGTTCGTGAGAAATTTTTAAAATTTAATAAAGTGGTTAAAGACCTTTCGGCTGAGTGTGACACGGTAGTTGACTTGCTTGGCAATTACGATTTCGAGCCGCCACTGTTGTCTTTATCACCCTCTCCTCTGACTCACCTAACTTTGCCAAATCCTATTGCTCCTATTCGCGTCTCTTCCCCTCCCTCTAAATCCACCACTGTCCCCACCCCTGCCATTACTACAGTCCCTTCTCCGATGCCCTCCACTGCTCCATCACCTGTCTCCATCCCTGACCAAATTCCTTCACCTCTCTTCTTCCCTACTTCTGTGCCGCCGTATCATTACCCACTGAAGTGCAGGCAGTAAATGATACTGCCTCTACTTCTAAACGTGGCAGGCAAGCTTCTCCAAAAGAAGCTAAATCTATGGCTAAGAAGTCAAAAAAGGCACCACAACTGCCTCCTCCTCCGGCGTCCTCTCTACCCTTATCGGCTATCCCAGATATTTCATCTGCTGAACCCCCTACTGTTGTGATTGTTTCACCACCAGTAGTTTCACTCAAAGTGGTTGCACCAAGAAAGCAGATATTCCTTTCTCGATTGTCTGCAGATACCAGTTGTGAAACTATTTCTGAGTTTATTGCTTGCAAGATCAACGCTGATGTAAAAATTCAAAAATTTTCATTTTCTTCACCTAGGGAGATAGCATCATTTAAACTTAGTGTTCCAAATGATGCTTTCAAAACTTTATGTGACCCAGCGTTTTGGCCTGCGCATATGGTGGTGCACGAGTTCAAGCCCAAAAAAGGTCTCGTCCCACTTCATCCACTTCGTCCATTCCAAAAAACTAATTGTGTCTCCTGACCATCTTTCGATTACCTATCAAAACGTAAGGGGTCTACTGTCCAAACTTAGCAACCTCTACAGAAATAGTGTTTCATTTGATGTTGACATCGTTGCCTTTTCTGAAACTTGGCTTCACCAAGGCATATTTTGCAACGAGATTTTTTGCGATAAGTTCGTCACCTACAGACGTGATCGTCTTTCGCGTTGTGGAGGTGGTGTTCTTATAGCTGTAAAATCACGTCTCCACTCTGAACCTATTCAACTCGACGAGGTTACTGATATAGAATTTATTGGAGTGAAGATCTGTTTGGCTCAGCTAGCTGTCTTCGTTACGTGTTCATATATTCCTCCCGGTTCTGGTATGGAGGTGTATTTGAATCACGTAGAGTCGATAAAGTCGATATTTTTTTCTACACAAATAAATAAGCATGCACTAATATTAACACTAAAATTTTAACACTACAAAAATACCTAAAATTACAAATTATTAAGATGTGTTAGTAAGCTACATTTGATGAGATTTGAAGATCTACAATTATCGATTAGGTTACAATAAATATTATAGTTTACACACAAAATTCGAAAGGAATCATGCTCAAGATATGTAGCTCTACAGATACTAAGATGAATTGGTCGAAAGTTTCTCGTGTATCTAGTTGGAACATTAAACTTTATGCACTCTAACAAAGTGGGGGAGATTATGATACCATTAATTAGGTTGTGCAAAAATAACACACCGAGCATAGTTCTACGACTTGATAGAGATGGTAAATTGATTAGTTTCAGTCGACTATGATAGGGGGGTAAATGAATACTAGGGTCCCAATGTAACTTACGAAGAGCAAAAAGAAGGAACTGCTTCTGAACGGATTCTACTTGGGCCTTATACTTTTCAAACTGAGGGTCCCAAACACACGACGCATATTCCAGAATGGGCCGCACAAGCGAAGTGAAAAGCAATTTGGTAGTGTAGGGGTCATCGAATTCCTTGGACCATCGTTTAATAAAACCAAGTACGCCTTTGGATTTGTTTACCGAAAGGGAAATGTGAGAAGCAAAATTAAGTTTTGGGTCCATCAAAACACCAAGGTCATTGAATTGATTTACACGCTCAAGAATAGAATTATCAATCCTGTATATGCAAGTAAGCATTTTATTCCTATAAAAAGACATAATCTTGCACTTATTGCAGTTTAAAAGTAGATTGTTCACAGAGCACCATTGTGCGAGTGAGTCAAGATCAGACTGAAGTAAACTCTGCTGGATTATAGAATTTAGAGTTAGACATAGTTTTACGTCATCAGCGTACATCAAGACATTGCAGTATTTGATCACTGTAGGCAAGTCATTAATGAATAAGTTAAAGAGTATGGGCCCCAGATGGCTACCTTGGGGAACACCAGACGATACAAGAATGCTTCTGGAAACTGACGTTTTAAAACGAACTTTTTGAGTTCGCGAATCAAGATAAGAAGAGAGCCAACGGACAAGCAATGGTGGAAAGCCATAAGCCTCCAGTTTGTATATTAACAAGGAATGACAGACACTGTCAAATGCTTTACTGAAGTCGGTATATACAACTTCAGTTTGGCAACCGATAGAAAAATTTTGGTTAACAATTGAGGTAAACTCCAATAAATTTGTCACCGTTGAACGCTTCTTAAGGAAACCATGTTGAGCCAAGTTTAAAAGTGAAGGCACAAAATGCTGTAATTGATCAGTAATGATCTGCTCAAATAGCTTTGGGATGGCACATAATTTGGCAATACCTCTGTAGTTAGATATTTCTACTTTACTGCCTTTTTTATGAAGTGGTATAATAAATGACTCCTTCCAAACTGCTGGGACTATGGCGTATTTAAGAGACATGTTGAACAGCGTGCATAATGGAATATATAACATCTCGGCACAGTGTTTTAAAACGCAACCAGGTATATTATCGGGACCAGCGGTAAACGTGGGTTTTATTAACTTTAAATACTTTAAAACAATGTCATTGTATGACCTTATAGATGACAGAGATTTTCTCATTGTACTCGGCGACTTTAATCTTCCTCACATTTCTTGGTCCTACTCCAGTAATTCAAATTTCTTAATACCTTCTGGGCAGTATGACTTTGTAGATAATCTCTTAGATGTACCTCTTTTTCAGATGAACGGAGTCGTGAATTCAATGAATAGATCTCTCGATCTTGTATTGACTAACGACTCAAATGGTATTGTTGTGTCTAGATGTGACCCATTGTCTCTGCCGGAAGATTCTTTTCACCCGACGTTAGGTATAATCCTCGGTCTACCTTGTCTCTCTTCCATTTCGACTTATGGCCCACTTCAGAGGCACCTTTGTTTTCGTAAGACTAATTTCGATCTTTTAATTTCTTTAATCGATCAGACAGATTGGTCTATATTAAATAGTTCCAATGATATTACTTTGGGAACTAAGTTCTTTTACGATACTCTATATGGCCTTCTCAATGTCTGTGTTCCAATTAACTCTTCTCCAACGATGTCTTCTCGTCCACCTTGGTTTTCCCGTCAATTATCATATCTTAAAAATGTCAAATCCAGACTCTATAAAAAATGTAAATTGTCTGGATCTTTTTCTGACTTTTCTAGATACTCTGTTGTTCGTTCTCAGTTTTTCTCGCTTAATAACAGCTGCTATAATAAATACTTGTCACGTTGTAAAAGTCAATTTTCACGCGACCCCAAAACATTTTATAAATTTGTTAACTCAAAGCGTAGAACTGCGTTATACCCGTCGTCATTCTCCCTTGATGACAAATCGGCTTCCGATGATCGTGGAATTTCAAACTTGTTTGCCGAGTTCTTCCAAACAACTTACTCGTCGTCAATTTTTTTGGGTTCCTCATATCCATACCCAATAACATCCATCAATGGTTTTGTTCCACCTTTTTATACTTTTCACTTATGTGAAATAGTATATTAACTTTGTCACGGAGTTTGTAACAGATCGAAATATTAATTTCCGACTATATAAAGTATATATATTCTTGATCAGGACGACAAGACGAGTTGATTTAGCCATGTCCGTCTGTCCGTCTGTCCGTCTGTCTGTCTGTCTGTCGGTCTGTCTGTCTGTCTGTCTGTCTGTCTGTCTGTATGTATGCAAACTAGTCCCTCAGTTTTGAAGCTATCGAGCTGAAACTTTGCACAGAGTCTTAGAATTTATTACGATGAATCATTCGTCGGAACCAGCATGATCGGATTATTGGAACAGGTAGCTCCCATACGAAAAGAAGAAGAAAAGTGAACAAAACTTGAATCGTTGTATGGAAAACTTTTTTGTTTTGTACAATAGAGTGCTGAAATTTTAAACATAGTAGTTTTACATGGTCCGACTACATGCCTGAAAGTTTCATTGAGATTGGACATCTGGAACTGGTAGCTCCCATACAAAATGAAGAAGAGGAAGAGAAGGAATATTCACGTCGTTGTATGGAAAACTTTTTTGTTTCTTAACCAATTGACTTGAAATTTTAAAGTTATGTTCTTAAGGAGGAATGAAATCTATTTTGACCAAAAGTGGGCGTAACCACGCGTAGCCACGCCCACTTATAGCGAAAATTTACCCGTTGTATGGAAAACTTTTTTGTTTTTTAACCAATTGACTTGAAACTTTACAGTTATGTTCTTAGGGAGGAATGAAAACTATTTTGACCAAAAGTGGGCGTAGCCAGGCGTAGCCACGCCCACTTATAGCGAAAATTGACCCATTGTATGGAAAACTTTTTTGTTTTTTAACCAATTGACTTGAAACTTTGCAGTTATGCTCTTAGGGAGGAATGAAAACTATTTTGATCAAAAGTGGGCGTGGCCACGCCCACTTATAGCGAAAATTTACCCGTTGTATGGAAAACTTTTTTGTTTTTTAACCAATTGACTTGAAACTTTGCAGTTATGCTCTTAGGGAGGAATGAAAACTATTTTGATCAAAAGTGGGCGTGGCCACGCCCACTTATAGCTTAACTTGACCCTTTGTATGGAAAACTTTCTTGTTTTTTAACCAATTGACTTGAAACTTTACAGTTATGTTCTTAGGGAGGAATGAAAACTATTTTGACCAAAAGTGGGCGTAACCACGCGTAGCCACGCCCACTTATAGCGAAAATTGACCCTTTGTATGGAAAACTTTTTTGTTTTTTAACCAATTGACTTGAAACTTTACAGTTATGTTCTTAGGGAGGAATGAAAACTATTTTGACCAAAAGTGGGCGTAACCACGCGTAGCCACGCCCACTTATAGCGAAAATTGACCCTTTGTATGGAAAACTTTTTTGTTTTTTAACCAATTGACTTGAAACTTTACAGTTATGTTCTTAGGGAGGAATGAAAACTATTTTGACCAAAAGTGGGCGTAGCCACGCCCACTTATCGCAAAACTTGAACCGTTGTATGGAAAAATTTTTTGTTTTTTAACGAATTGACTTGAAACATTACAGTTATGTTCTTAGGGAGGAATGAAAACTATTTTGACCAAAAGTGGGCGTAACCACGCGTAGCCACGCCCACTTATAGCGAAAATTGACCCTTTGTATGGAAAACTTTTTTGTTTTTTAACCAATTGACTTGAAACTTTACAGTTATGTTCTTAGGGAGGAATGAAAACTATTTTGACCAAAAGTGGGCGTAGCCACGCCCACTTATCGCAAAACTTGACCCTTTGTATGGAAAACTTTCTTGTTTTTTAACCAATTGACTTGAAACTTTACAGTTATGTTCTTAGGGAGGAATGAAAACTATTTTGACCAAAAGTGGGCGTAACCACGCGTAGCCACGCCCACTTATAGCGAAAATTGACCCTTTGTATGGAAAACTTTTTTGTTTTTTAACCAATTGACTTGAAACTTTGCAGTTATGCTCTTAGGGAGGAATGAAAACTATTTTGATCAAAAGTGGGCGTGGCCACGCCCACTTATAGCTTAACTTGACCCTTTGTATGGAAAACTTTCTTGTTTTTTAACCAATTGACTTGAAACTTTACAGTTATGTTCTTAGGGAGGAATGAAAACTATTTTGACCAAAAGTGGGCGTCACCACGCGTAGCCACGCCCACTTATAGCGAAAATTGACCCTTTGTATGGAAAACTTTTTTGTTTTTTAACCAATTGACTTGAAACTTTACAGTTATGCTCTTAGGGAGGAATAAAAACTATTTTGATCAAAAGTGGGCGTGGCCACGCCCACTTATAGCGAAAATTTACCCGTTGTATGGAAAACTTTTTTGTTTTTTAACCAATTGACTTGAAACTTTGCAGTTATGCTCTTAGGGAGGAATGAAAACTATTTTGATCAAAAGTGGGCGTGGCCACGCCCACTTACAGCTTAACTTGACCCTTTGTATGGAAAACTTTCTTGTTTTTTAACCAATTGACTTGAAACTTTACAGTTATGTTCTTAGGGAGGAATGAAAACTATTTTGACCAAAAGTGGGCGTAACCACGCGTAGCCACGCCCACTTATAGCGAAAATTGACCCTTTGTATGGAAAACTTCCTTGTTTTTTAACCAATTGCCTTGAAACTTTACAGTTATGTTCTTAGGGAGGAATGAAAACTATTTTGACCAAAAGTGGGCGTAGCCACGCCCACTTATAGCGAAAATTGACACTTTGTATGGAAAACTTTTTTGTTTTTTAACCAATTGACTTGAAACTTTACAGTTATGTTCTTAGAGAGGAATGAAAACTATTTTGACCAAAAGTGGGCGTAGCCACGCCCACTTATAGCGAAAATTTATCCGTTGTATGGAAAACTTTTTTGTTTTTTAACCAATTGACTTGAAACTTTGCAGTTGTGCTCTTAGGGAGGAATAAAAACTATTTTGACCAAATGTGGGCATGGCTACGCCCACTTATCGCAAAACTTGAACCGTTGTATGGAAAAATTTTTTGTTTTTTAACGAATTGACTTGAAACATTACAGTTATGTTGTTAGGGATGCATGAAAACTATTCATTTAGTTATTTTTATAGTGACACAAAGTGAAAAGTATTATAGCTTCAGCCTTGCTGAAGATAGCGTCCTTACTGGTTTTAATTATGATTGTGTCTTGAAAAACTTATTGGCGGTAAAAAATTCTTTTTCCCCCGGCCATGATAATGTGCCAGGGTGCGTGCTTAATAGATGTGCGAAATCGTTGTGTAAGCCGTTATTGAAACTCTTCAACTTGTCACTTCGTAATGCTTCGTTCCCCTCTATTTGGAAGGAATCGTTTATTATTCCTCTTCATAAGAAGGGTAGTAAGTCGGATATAACTAATTATAGTGGTATATCCAAGTTATCGGCGATTCCCAAAGTTTTTGAAAAAATTATTATTGAAAGCTTGCAACATAGTTGTAAATCGGTGATGTGACCTTTTCAACATGGGTTTTTAAAAAGGAGATCAGCATGTACCAATCTCCTTAAATTCACATGTTTGGTAAACCGCGCCTTTGTTGATCATTTTCAAACCGATGTCATATATACTGACTTCAGTAAAGCTTTTGACTCGGTTAACCACCACTTGCTTTTATTGAATTTGAATCTTTTGGGCTTCCCATTGGCTTTTCTAAATTGGATTAAATCCTATTTAACAAATAGATCTCATCGTGTGTTGTTTAAATCTGCTACATCTGACCTTGTGCAAGTAACTTCTGGTGTCCCCCCAAGGCAGTCATCTTGGTCCTCTTTTGTTTAATCTCTTCATTAATGACCTTCCCTTATCGATATCACATTCTCGGGTACTTATGTATGCCGATGATGTTTAATTGTGTCTTTCGTACAAGGAGCCTGATTCGCATGTCCAATTGCAAGCTGATCTAAACTCATTGTATTCTTGGTGTTCAAAGAATTTGCTTTTACTGAATTGTTCTAAATGTAAGTTTATGACTTATCATCGTAGTGAACCTCACTTGTTTATTTATTCGATAGATAATGTCCAACTAGAACGTGTCTCTATGTTTAACGACCTAGGTGTTCTCTTTGACCCCAAGCTTTGCTTCATCCAACAAGTCTCAACTGTCGTTAATAAGGCGAGAGGTGTTGTTGGATTTATTAAACGTTGGTCTAAAGAATTCAATTACCCTTTTATCACCAAACTTCTTTTCACGTCACTTGTACGTCCTCTTCTTGAATACTGTTGTTGCGTATGGTCTCCACAGTTCATAAAACACCAAGACCGCATTGAGTCGATTCAGAAGCAATTTCTCCTATTTGCGCTTCGTGGTCTCAATTGGAATCCCAACACTAGGTTACCGTCTTACCATGAAAGGCTCCTTTTGATTGACCTTCCATCTTTAGCTCATCGCAGGACTGTTTTAGGGACTGTTTTTCTTCATAAACTTATTAATGGTTTAATTGATTCGTCAGACTTACTCAGACGCATTAGTTTCAGCGTCCCACGACGCACTACCAGAAACTTTGTCCCTTTAGCTTTGCATAGATGCACAACTAACTATGCCCTTCACGATCCGTTTCGCGTATTATGTATGAATTATAATAATCTTTATCACGTCCTCTCACCTGAAGTCTCTCTCACGACACTTAATTCAACAATTCTGCGCTACCTAAGAGAAGCAAATGGTCTACAACGGACTGGATAATCACTTCTTGGATTGATGAGCGGACGGAAGAGTTCGCCCACTCTTTGGAACAGAAGTCTCTGACCACATGTGGCTGTGAGTTGGGGCATAGCTAGCATAGTGCAAATAAATTTCCCCCACCGGGTCAGAGACTTCTTAGAACTTAATTTCCTTATTTTTGCTAACCAAAAAAATTTTTTTTTTCTATTTTTTTTTATTTTATATTACATTATTTTTATATTTACTATTACTTTTAACTATTAGTTTTATTATATTATTATACTTTTTTATGTTGTATTATATTATATAATAAGTCTTTTATCAATTCTAAAATAACAGTTAATTGTTATAAATTATATAAATAAATAAATAAATTCGGTTGAAGGATGCAAGAGTTATTAGCAAAAAATTAATCGGTGGTCAACACGATTCCGTCCTACTGCCGATTCTTATCGCAAAGTACTTTTCTATAATGCTAGTATTTAATGGGAAAAAATTAAACGAATTTTTTTTTATGTAAAGAACTATTATTTCTGAATAAAATGCCGCCCATTTATGCAATTAAAAAAATTTAAATGTCTCTTATTAGATAAAGCACATTTTCGTCTGATAAGGTACTTATTCTTCAATGATTTCGAGGATATTTTAGTTTTGATCAAAAAAATGTTATTTCTTACGACTTTTCGTAAAATATGTTAATGCCATCTGGAAGAGGAACAGATAAGCTTTCCATCGAGCTCTTAGTCGAAGAAGTCGGTCGAAGGATGGAAGAGTTATTAGCAAATAACTAATCCGTGGTCAACACGTTTCCGTCTTCTGCCGATTGTTTTCGCAAGAATTTTCTAAAATTCTAGTATTCAATGGGAAAAAATTAAGCGAATTTTTTGTCCATGTAAAAAACTATTAATTCTGAATAAATTGCAGCCCATTTATGCAATTAAGGAAATTAAAATGTCTCTTATTAGATAAGACATACATTCACTGATAAGGTGCTTCTTCTTCAATGATTTCGAGGATATTTTAGTTTTGATGAAAAAAATTTTATTTCTTACAACTTTTCGTAAAATATGTTAATGCCATCTAAAAGAGGAACAGATTAGCTTTCCATCGAGCTCTTATTCGAAGAAGTCGGTCGAAGGATGCAAGAGTTATTACCAAAAATATAATCGGTGGTCAACCCGATACCGTCCTAGTGCCGTTTTTTTTCGCAAACTACTTTTCTATAAATCTAGTATTTAATGGGAAAATATGAAACGAATTTTTTGGCCATGTAAAAAACTATTAATTCTGAACAAAATGCCGCCCATTTATGCAAATAAAAAAATTTAAATGTCTCTTATTAGATAAGGCACATTTTTGTCTGATAAGGTACTTCTTCTTCAATGATTTCGAGGATAATTTAGTTTTGATCAAAAAAATTTGATTTCTTACAAATTTTCGTAAAATATGTTAATGCCTTCTGAAAGAGGAACAGATAAGCTTTCGATCGAGCTCTTAGTCGAAGAAATCGGTCGAAGGATGCAAGAGTTATTAGCAAAAAAATAATCGGTGGTCAACACGATTCCGTCCTACTGCCGATTCATTTCGAAAACTTCTTTTCTATAAAGCTAGTATTTAATGGGAAAAAAATAAACGAATTTTTTGTCCATGTAAAAAACTATTAATTTTGAAAAAAATGCCGCCCAATTATGCAATTAAGGAAATTTGAATTTCCCTTATTAGATAAGGCATACTTTCACTGATAAGGTACTTCTTCTTCAATGATTTCAAGGATATTTTAGTTTTGATCAAAAAAATTTTATTTCTTACGACTTTTCGTGAAATATGTTATGAAAGAGGAACAGATAAGCTTACATCGAGCTCTTAGTCGAAGAAGTCGGTCGAAGGATGCAAGAATTATTAGCAAAAAACTAATCGGTGGTCAACACGTTTCCGTCCTACTGCCGATTCTTGTCGCAAAGTACTTTTCTATAAATCTAGTATTTCATGGGAAAAAATTAAAAGAATTTTTTGTCCATGTAAAAAACTATTAATTCTGAATAAAATGCCGCCCATTTATGCAATTAAAAAAAATTTAAATGTCTCTTATTAGATAAGGCACATTTTTGTCTGATAATGTACTTCTTCTTCAATGATTTCGAGGATATTTTAGTTTTGATAAAAAAAAAAATTTATTTTTACGTCTTTTCGTAAAATATGTTAATGACATCTGAAAGAGGAACAGATAAGCTTTCCATCGAGCTCTTGGTCGAAAAAGTCGGTCGAAGGATGCAAAGGTTACTAGCAAAAAACTAATCGGTGGTCAACACGTTTCCCTCCTACTGCCGATTCTTTTCGAAAAGTACTTTTCTATAATTCTAGTATTTCATGGGAAAAAATTAAAAGAATTTTTTGTCCATGTAAAAAACTATTAATTCTGAATAAAATGCCGCCCATTTATGCAATTAAGAAAATTTAAATGTTTCTTATTAGATAAGGCATATTTTCGTCTGATAAGGTACTTCTCCTTCAATGATTTCGAGGATATTTTAGTTTTGATAAAAAAAAAATTTATTTTTACGTCTTTTCGTAAAATATGTTAATGCCATCTGAAAGAGGAACAGATAAGCTTTCCATCGAGCTCTTGGTCGAAAAAGTCGGTCGAAGGATGCAAAGGTTACTAGCAAAAAACTAATCGGTGGTCAACACGTTTCCGTCCTACTGCCGATTCTTTTCGAAAAGTACTTTTCTATAATTCTAGTATTTAATGGGAAAAAATTAAACGAATTTTTTGTCCATGTAAAAAACTATCAATTCTGAATAAATTGCAGCCCATTTATGCAATTAAAGAAATTTAAATGTCTCTTATTAGATAAGGCATACTTTTACTTCACTTTCACTTCAATGATTTCGAGGATATTTTAGTTTTGATCAAAAAAATTTTATTTCTTACGACTTTTCGTGAAATATGTTAAGAAAGAGGAACAGATAAGCTTACATCGAGCTCTTAGTCGAAGAAGTCGGTCGAAGGATGCAAGAATTATAAGCAAAAAACTAATCGGTGGTCAACACGTTTCCGTCCTACTGCCGATTCTTTTCGCAAAGTACTTTTCTATAATTCTAGTATGAAATTTTAAGAATTAAAGAATATTAAAAGAATTTTTTGTCCATGTAAAAAACTATTAATTCTGAATAAAATGACGCCCATTTATGCAATTAAAAAAATGTAAATGTCTCTTATTAGATATGGCATATTTTCGTCTGATAAGGTTCTTCTTCTTCAATGATTTCGGGGATAGTTTAGTTTTGATCAAAAAAATTTTATTTCTTACGAGTTTCCGTAACATATGTTTATCCCATCTGAGAGAGGAACAGATAAACTTACCATCGAGCTCTTAGTCGAAGAAATCGGTCGAAGGATGCAAGAGTTATTAGCAAAAAACTAATCGGTGGTCAACACGTTTCCGTCCTACTGCCGATTCTTTTCGAAAAGTCCTTTTTTATAATTCTAGTATTTAATGGGAAAAAATTAAACGAATTTTTTGTCCATCTAAAAAGTATTTATTCTGAATAAAATGCCGCCCATGAAGCAATTAAAAAAATTTAAATGTCTCTTATGAGATAAGGCACATTTTTGTCTGATAAGGTACATCTTCTTCAATGATTTCGGGGATATTTTAGATTTGATCAAAAAAATTTTATTTCTTACGACTTTTCGTAAAATATGTTAATGCCAGCTGAAAGAGGGACCGATAAGCTTTCCATCGAGCATTAAGTCGAAGAAGTCGGTCGAAGGATGCAAGAGTTATTAGCAAAAAACTAATCGGTGGTCAACACGTTTCCGTCCTACTGCCGATTCTTTTCGCAAAGTACTTTTCTATAATTCTAGTATTTAATGGGAAAAAATTAAACGAATTTTTTGTCCATATAAAAAACTATCAATTCTGAATAAATTGCAGCCCATTTATGCAATTAAAGAAATTTAAATGTCTCTTATTAGATAAGGCATACTTTCACTGATAAGGTGCTTCTTCTTCAATAATTTCGAGGATATTTTAGTTTTGATCAAAAAAATTTTATTTCTTACGACTTTTCGTGAAATATGTTAATGCCATCTGAAAGAGGAACAGATAAACTTACCATCGAGCTCTTATTCGAAGAAGTCGGTCGAAGGATGCAAGAGTTATTACCAAAAATATAATCGGTGGTCAACCCGATACCGTCCTAGTGCCGTTTTTTTTCGCAAACTACTTTTCTATAAATCTAGTATTTAATGGGAAAATATGAAACGAATTTTTTGGCCATGTAAAAAACTATTAATTCTGAACAAAATGCCGCCCATTTATGCAAATAAAAAAATTTAAATGTCTCTTATTAGATAAGGCACATTTTTGTCTGATAAGGTACTTCTTCTTCAATGATTTCGAGGATAATTTAGTTTTGATCAAAAAAATTTGATTTCTTACAAATTTTCGTAAAATATGTTAATGCCTTCTGAAAGAGGAACAGATAAGCTTTCGATCGAGCTCTTAGTCGAAGAAATCGGTCGAAGGATGCAAGAGTTATTAGCAAAAAAATAATCGGTGGTCAACACGATTCCGTCCTACTGCCGATTCATTTCGAAAACTTCTTTTCTATAAAGCTAGTATTTAATGGGAAAAAAATTAACGAATTTTTTGTCCATGTAAAAAACTATTAATTTTGAAAAAAATGCCGCCCAATTATGCAATTAAGGAAATTTGAATTTCCCTTATTAGATAAGGCATACTTTCACTGATAAGGTACTTCTTCTTCAATGATTTCAAGGATATTTTAGTTTTGATCAAAAAAATTTTATTTCTTACGACTTTTCGTGAAATATGTTATGAAAGAGGAACAGATAAGCTTACATCGAGCTCTTAGTCGAAGAAGTCGGTCGAAGGATGCAAGAATTATTAGCAAAAAACTAATCGGTGGTCAACACGTTTCCGTCCTACTGCCGATTCTTGTCGCAAAGTACTTTTCTATAAATCTAGTATTTCATGGGAAAAAATTAAAAGAATTTTTTGTCCATGTAAAAAACTATTAATTCTGAATAAAATGCCGCCCATTTATGCAATTAAAAAAAATTTAAATGTCTCTTATTAGATAAGGCACATTTTTGTCTGATAATGTACTTCTTCTTCAATGATTTCGAGGATATTTTAGTTTTGATAAAAAAAAAAATTTATTTTTACGTCTTTTCGTAAAATATGTTAATGACATCTGAAAGAGGAACAGATAAGCTTTCCATCGAGCTCTTGGTCGAAAAAGTCGGTCGAAGGATGCAAAGGTTACTAGCAAAAAACTAATCGGTGGTCAACACGTTTCCCTCCTACTGCCGATTCTTTTCGAAAAGTACTTTTCTATAATTCTAGTATTTCATGGGAAAAAATTAAAAGAATTTTTTGTCCATGTAAAAAACTATTAATTCTGAATAAAATGCCGCCCATTTATGCAATTAAGAAAATTTAAATGTTTCTTATTAGATAAGGCATATTTTCGTCTGATAAGGTACTTCTCCTTCAATGATTTCGAGGATATTTTAGTTTTGATAAAAAAAAAATTTATTTTTACGTCTTTTCGTAAAATATGTTAATGCCATCTGAAAGAGGAACAGATAAGCTTTCCATCGAGCTCTTGGTCGAAAAAGTCGGTCGAAGGATGCAAAGGTTACTAGCAAAAAACTAATCGGTGGTCAACACGTTTCCGTCCTACTGCCGATTCTTTTCGAAAAGTACTTTTCTATAATTCTAGTATTTAATGGGAAAAAATTAAACGAATTTTTTGTCCATGTAAAAAACTATCAATTCTGAATAAATTGCAGCCCATTTATGCAATTAAAGAAATTTAAATGTCTCTTATTAGATAAGGCATACTTTTACTTCACTTTCACTTCAATGATTTCGAGGATATTTTAGTTTTGATCAAAAAAATTTTATTTCTTACGACTTTTCGTGAAATATGTTAAGAAAGAGGAACAGATAAGCTTACATCGAGCTCTTAGTCGAAGAAGTCGGTCGAAGGATGCAAGAATTATAAGCAAAAAACTAATCGGTGGTCAACACGTTTCCGTCCTACTGCCGATTCTTTTCGCAAAGTACTTTTCTATAATTCTAGTATGAAATTTTAAGAATTAAAGAATATTAAAAGAATTTTTTGTCCATGTAAAAAACTATTAATTCTGAATAAAATGACGCCCATTTATGCAATTAAAAAAATGTAAATGTCTCTTATTAGATATGGCATATTTTCGTCTGATAAGGTTCTTCTTCTTCAATGATTTCGGGGATAGTTTAGTTTTGATCAAAAAAATTTTATTTCTTACGAGTTTCCGTAACATATGTTTATCCCATCTGAGAGAGGAACAGATAAACTTACCATCGAGCTCTTAGTCGAAGAAATCGGTCGAAGGATGCAAGAGTTATTAGCAAAAAACTAATCGGTGGTCAACACGTTTCCGTCCTACTGCCGATTCTTTTCGAAAAGTCCTTTTTTATAATTCTAGTATTTAATGGGAAAAAATTAAACGAATTTTTTGTCCATCTAAAAAGTATTTATTCTGAATAAAATGCCGCCCATGAAGCAATTAAAAAAATTTAAATGTCTCTTATGAGATAAGGCACATTTTTGTCTGATAAGGTACATCTTCTTCAATGATTTCGGGGATATTTTAGATTTGATCAAAAAAATTTTATTTCTTACGACTTTTCGTAAAATATGTTAATGCCAGCTGAAAGAGGGACCGATAAGCTTTCCATCGAGCATTAAGTCGAAGAAGTCGGTCGAAGGATGCAAGAGTTATTAGCAAAAAACTAATCGGTGGTCAACACGTTTCCGTCCTACTGCCGATTCTTTTCGCAAAGTACTTTTCTATAATTCTAGTATTTAATGGGAAAAAATTAAACGAATTTTTTGTCCATATAAAAAACTATCAATTCTGAATAAATTGCAGCCCATTTATGCAATTAAAGAAATTTAAATGTCTCTTATTAGATAAGGCATACTTTCACTGATAAGGTGCTTCTTCTTCAATAATTTCGAGGATATTTTAGTTTTGATCAAAAAAATTTTATTTCTTACGACTTTTCGTGAAATATGTTAATGCCATCTGAAAGAGGAACAGATAAACTTACCATCGAGCTCTTAGTCGAAGAATTTTCGCTATAAGTGGGCGTGGCTACGCCCATTTTTGGTCAAAATAGTTTTCATTCCTCCCTAAGAACATAACTGTAAAGTTTCAAGTCAATTGGTTAAAAAACAAAAAAGTTTTCCATACAACGGGTCAATTTTCGTTTAAAAAGGGCGTTGCCACGCTCACTTTTGGTCAAACTAGTTTTCATTCGTCCCTAAGAACATAACTGCAAAGTTTTAAGTCAATTGGTTAAAAAACAAAAACGTTTTCCATACAACGGGTCAATTTTCGCTATAAGTGGGCGTGGCTACGCTCACTTTGGGTCAAAATAGTTTTCAGTCCTCCCTAAGAACATAACTGTAAAGTTTCAAGTCAATTGGTTAAAAAACAAAAAAGTTTTCCATACAACGGGTCAATTTTCGCTATAAGTGGGCGTGGCTACGCCCATTTTTGGTCAAAATAGTTTTCATTCCTCCCTAAGAACATAACTGTAAAGTTTGAAGTCAATTGGTTAAAAAACAAAAAAGTTTTCCATACAACGGGTCAATTTTCGCTTAAAAAGATCGTGGCCACGCCCACTTTTGGTCAAAATAGTTTTCATTCCTCCCTAAGAACATAACTGCAAAGTTTCAAGGCAATTGGTTAAAAAACAAAAACGTTTTCCATACAACGACGTGAATATTGCTTCTCTTCCTCTTCTTCATTTTGTATGGGAGCTACCAGTTCCAGATGTCCAATCTCAATGAAACTTTCAGGCATGTAGTCGGACTATGTAAAACTACTATGTTTAAAATTTCAGCACTCTATCGTACAAAACAAAAAAGTTTTCCATACAACGATTCAAGTTTTGTTCATTTTTCTTCTTCTTTTCGTATGGAGGCTACCAGTTCCAGTGGTCTGATATGGCTGGATCCGACAAATGAGTTGACTGCACGAATAAGAAGTCTCTCTGCAAAATTTCAGCTCGATATCTTCAAAACTGTGGGAGGAGATTGTATATATATACAGACAGACGGACAGACGGACATGGCTAAATCAACTCGTCTTGTCGTCCTGATCAAGAATATATATACTTTATATAGTCGGAAATGAATATTTCGATCTGTTACAAACTTCAGCACAAAGTAATTATACTATTTCACATACGTGAAAAGTATAAAAATTTAAATGTCTCTTATTAGATAAGGCACATTTTTGTCTGATAAGGTACTTCTTCTTCAATGATTTCGAGGATATTTTAGTTTTGATCAAAAAAATTTGATATCTTACGACTTTTCGTAAAATGTGTCAATGCCATCTGAAAGAGGAACAGATAAGCTTACCATCGAGCTCTTAGTCGAAGAAGTCGGTCGAAGGATGCAAGAGTTATTAGCAAAAAACTAACCGGTGGTCAACACGTTTCCGTCCTACTGCCGATTCTTTTCGCAAAGTACTTTTCTATAATTCTAGTATTTAATGGGAAAAAATTAAACGAATTTTTTGACCATGTAAAAAACTATTAATTCTGAATAAAATGCCGCACATTTATGCAATTAAAGAAATTGAAATTTCTCTTATTAGATAAGGCATACTTTCACTGATAAGGTACTTCTTCTTCAATGATTTCGAGGATATTTTAGTTTTGATCAAAAAAATTTGATTTCTTACAACTTATCGTAAAATATGATAATGCCAACTGAAAGAGGAACAGATAAGCTTTCCATCGAGCTCTTAGACGAAGAAGTCGGTCGAAGGATGGAAGAGTTATTAGCAAATAACTGATCCGTGGTCAACACGTTTCCGTGCTAATGCCGATTCTTTTCGCAAAGTACTTTTCTATACTTCTAGTATTTAATGGGCAAAAATTAAACGAATTTTTTTTCCATGTAAAGAACTATTATTTCTGAATAAAATGCCGCCCATTGGTCCAATAAGAAAATTTAAATGTCTCTTATTAGATAAGGCATATTTTCGTCGGATAAGGTACTTCTTCTTCAATGATTTCGGGGATATTTTAGTTTTGATCAAAAAAATTTTATTTCTTACGACTTTTCGTAAAATATGTTATGAAAGAGGAACAAATAAGCTTTCGATCGAGCTCTTAGTCGAAGAAGTCAGTCAAAGGATGCAAGAGTTATTAGCAAAAAACTAATCCGTGGTCAACACGTTTCCGTCCTACTGCCGATTCTTTTCGAAAAGTACTTTTCTATAATTCTAGTGTTTAAATTAAACGAATTTTTTGTCCATGTAAAGAACTATTAATTCTGAAAAAAATGCCGCCAATTTATTCAATTAAAAAAATTTAAATGTCTCTTATTAGATAAAGCACATTTTCGTCTGATAAGGTACTTCTTCTTCAATGATTTGGAGGATATTTTAGTTTTGATCAAAAAAATTTTATTTCTTACAACTTCTCGTAAAATAAGTTAATGCCGGCTCTTAGTCGAAGAAGTGGGTCGAAGGATGCAAGGGTTACTAGCAAAAAACTAATCGGTGGTCAACACGATTCCGTCCTACTGCCGATTCTTTTCGCAAACTACTTTTCTATAAATCTAGTATTTAAGTGGAAAAAAAATAAACGAACTTTTTGTCCATGTAAAAAACTATTAATTTTGAAAAAAATGCCGCCCATTTATGCAATTAAAGAAATTTTAATTTCTCTTATTAGATAAGGCATACTTTCACTGGTAAGGTACTTCTTCTTCAATGATTTCGAGGATATTTTAGTTTTGATCAAAAAAATTTTATTTCTTACGACTTTTCGTAAAATATGTTATGAAAGAGGAACAGATAAGCTTACCATCGAGCTCTTAGTCGAAGAATTCGGTCGAAGGATGCCAGAGCTATTAGCAAAAAACTAATCGGTGGTCAACACGTTTCCGTCCTACTGCCGATTCTTTTCGCAAAGTACTTTTCTATAATTCTAGTATTTCATGGGAAAAAATTAAAAGAATTTTTTGTCCATGTAAAAAACTATTAATTCTGAATAAAATGCCGCCCATTTATGCAATTAAAAAAATTTAAATGTCTCTTATTAGATAAGGCACATTTTTGTCTGATAAGGTACTTCTTATTCAATGATTTCGAGGATATTTTAGTTTTGATAAAAAAAAAATTTATTTCTTACGTCTTTTCGTAAAATATGTTAATGCCATCTGAAAGAGGAACAGATAAGCTTTCCATCGAGCTCTAGGACGAAGAAGTCGGTCGAAGGATGCAAGAGTTACTAGCAAAAAACTAATCGGTGGTCAACACGTTTCCGTCCTACTGCCGATTATTTTCGCAAAGTACTTTTCTATAATTCTAGTATTTCATGGGAAAAAATTAAAAGAATTTTTTGTCCATGTAAAAAACTATTAATTCTGAATAAAATGCCGCCCATTTATGCAATTAAAAAAATTTAAATGTCTCTTATTAGATAAGGCACATTTTTGTCTGATAAGGTACTTCTTCTTCAATGATTTCGAGGATATTTTAGTTTTGATAAAAAAAAAATTTATTTCTTACGACTTTTCGTGAAATATGTTAATGCCATCTGAAAGAGGAACAGATAAACTTACCATCGAGCTCTTAGTCGAAGAATTTTCGCTATAAGTGGGCGTGGCTACGCCCATTTTTAGTCAAAATAGTTTTCATTCCTCCCTAAGAACATAACTGTAAAGTTTCAAGTCAATTGGTTAAAAAACAAAAAAAGTTTTCCATACAACGGCTCAATTTTCGTTTAAAAAGGGCGTGGCCACGCCCACTTTTGGTCAAACTAGTTTTCATTCGTCCCTAAGAACATAACTGCAAAGTTTTAAGTCAATTGGTTAAAAAACAAAAACGTTTTCCATACAACGGCTCAATTTTCGCTATAAGTGGGCGTGGCTACGCTCACTTTGGGTCAAAATAGTTTTCATTCCTCCCTAAGAACATAACTGTAAAGTTTCAAGTCAATTGGTTAAAAAACAAAAAAGTTTTCCATACAACGGGTCAATTTTCGCTATAAGTGGGCGTGGCTACGCCCATTTTTGGTCAAAATAGTTTTCATTCCTCCCTAAGAACATAACTGTAAAGTTTCAAGTCAATTGGTTAAAAAACAAAAAAGTTTTCCATACAACGGGTCAATTTTCGCTTAAAAAGATCGTGACCACGCCCACTTTTGGTCAAAATAGTTTTCATTCCTCCCTAAGAACATAACTGCAAAGTTTCAAGGCAATTGGTAAAAAAACCAAAAAGGTTTCCATACAACGACGTGAATATTGCTTCTCTTCCTCTTCGTCATTTTGTATGGGAGCTACCAGTTCCAGATGTCCAATCTCAATGAAACTTTCAGGCATGTAGTCGGACTATGTAAAACTACTATGTTTAAAATTTCAGCACTCTATCGTACAAAACAAAAAAGTTTTCCAAACAACGATTCAAGTTTTGTTCATTTTTCTTCTTCTTTTCGTATGGAGGCTACCAGTTCCAGTGGTCTGATATGGCTGGATCCGACAAATGAGTTGACTGAACGAATAAGAAGTCTCTCTGCAAAATTTCAGCTCGATATCTTCAAAACTGTGGGAGGAGATTGTATATATATACAGACAGACGGACAGACGGACATGGCTAAATCAACTCGTCTTGTCGTCCTGATCAAGAATATATATACTTTATATAGTCGGAAATGAATATTTCGATCTGTTACAAACTTCAGCACAAAGTAATTATACTATTTCACATACGTGAAAAGTATAAAAATTTAAATGTCTCTTATTAGATAAGGCACATTTTTGTGTGATAAGGTACTTCTTCTTCAATGATTTCGAGGATATTTTAGTTTTGATCAAAAAAATTTGATATCTTACGACTTTTCGTACAATATGTCAATGCCATCTGAAAGAGGAACAGATAAGCTTACCATCGAGCTCTTAGTCGAAGAAGTCGGTCGAAGGATGCAAGAGTTATTAGCAAAAAACTAACTGGTGGTCAACACGTTTCCGTCCTACTGCCGATTCTTTTCGCAAAGTACTTTTCTATAATTCTAGTATTTAATGGGAAAAAATTAAACGAATTTTTTGACCATATAAAAAACTATTAATTCTGAATAAAATGCCGCACATTTATGCAATTAAAGAAATTTAAATTTCTCTTATTAGATAAGGCATACTTTCACTGATGAGGTACTTCTTCTTCAATGATTTCGAGGATATTTTAGTTTTGATCAAAAAAATTTGATTTCTTACAACTTTTCGTAAAATATGATAATGCCATCTGAAAGAGGAACAGATAAGCTTACCATCGAGCTCTTAGTCGAAGAAGTCGGTCGAAGGATGCAAGAGTTATTAGCAAAAAACTAACCGGTGGTCAACACGTTTCCGTGCTAATGCCGATTCTTTTCGCAAAGTACTTTTCTATACTTCTAGTATTTAATGGGCAAAAATTAAACGAATTTTTTTTCCATGTAAAGAACTATTATTTCTGAATAAAATGCCGCCCATTGATCCAATAAGAAAATTTAAATGTCTCTTATTAGATAAGGCATATTTTCGTCGGATAAGGTACTTCTTCTTCAATGATTTCGGGGATATTTTAGTTTTGATCAAAAAAATTTTATTTCTTACGACTTTTCGTAAAATATGTTATGAAAGAGGAACAAATAAGCTTTCGATCGAGCTCTTAGTCGAAGAAGTCGGTCAAAGGATGCAAGAGTTATTAGCAAAAAACTAATCCGTGGTCAACACGTTTCCGTCCTACTGCCGATTCTTTTCGAAAAGTACTTTTCTATAATTCTAGTGTTTAAATTAAACGAATTTTTTGTCCATGTAAAGAACTATTAATTCTGAAAAAAATGCCGCCAATTTATGCAATTAAAAAAATTTAAATGTCTCTTATTAGATAAAGCACATTTTCGTCTGATAAGGTACTTCTTCTTCAATGATTTGGAGGATATTTTAGTTTTGATCAAAAAAATTTTATTTCTTACAACTTCTCGTAAAATAAGTTAATGCCGGCTCTTAGTCGAAGAAGTGGGTCGAAGGATGCAAGGGTTACTAGCAAAAAACTAATCGGTGGTCAACACGATTCCGTCCTACTGCCGATTCTTTTCGCAAACTACTTTTCTATAAATCTAGTATTTAATGGGAAAAAAATAAACGAACTTTTTGTCCATGTAAAAAACTATTAATTTTGAAAAAAATGCCGCCCATTTATGCAATTAAAGAAATTTTAATTTCTCTTATTAGATAAGGCATACTTTCACTGGTAAGGTACTTCTTCTTCAATGATTTCGAGGATATTTTAGTTTTGATCAAAAAAATTTTATTTCTTACGACTTTTCGTAAAATATGTTATGAAAGAGGAACAGATAAGCTTACCATCGAGGTCTTAGTCGAAGAATTCGGTCGAAGGATGCCAGAGCTATTAGCAAAAAACTAATCCGTGGTCAACACGTTTCCGTCCTACTGCCGATTCTTTTCGAAAAGTACTTTTCTATAATTCTAGTGTTTAAATTAAACGAATTTTTTGTCCATGTAAAGAACTATTAATTCTGAAAAAAATGCCGCCAATTTATGCAATTAAAAAAATTTAAATGTCTCTTATTAGATAAAGCACATTTTCGTCTGATAAGGTACTTCTTCTTCAATGATTTGGAGGATATTTTAGTTTTGATCAAAAAAATTTTATTTCTTACATCTTTTCGTGAAATATGTTATGAAAGAGGAACAGATAAGCTTACTATCGAGCTCTTAGTCAAAGAAGTCGGTCGAAGGATGCAATAAATATTAGCAAAAAACTAATCGGTGGTCAACACGTTTCCGTCCTACTGCCGATTCTTTTCGCAAAGTACTTTTCTATAATTCTAGTATTTCATGGGAAACAATTAAAAGAATTTTTTGTCCATCTAAAAACTATTAATTCTGAATAAAATACCGCCCATTTATGCAATTAAGAAAATTTAAATGTCTCTTATTAGATAAGGCATATTTTCGTCTGATAAGGTACTTATTCTTCAATGATTTCGAGGATATTTTAGTTTTGATCAAAAAAATTTTATTTCTTACGAGTTTTCGTAAAATATGTTAATGCCATCTGAAAGAGGAACAGATACACTTACCATCGAGCTCTTAGTCGAAGAAATCGGTCGCAGGATGAAAGAGTTATTAGCAAAAAACTAATCGGTGGTCAACACGTTTCCGTCCTACTGCCGATTCTTTTCGCAAACTACTTTTCTATAAATCTAGTATTTAATGGGAAAAAATTAAACGAATTTTTTGTCCATGTAAAAAACTATTAATTCTGAATAAAATGCCGCCCATTTATGCAATTAAGAAAATTAAAATGTCTCTTATTAGATAAGGCATATTTTCGTCTGATAAGGTACTTATTCTTCAATGATTTCGAGGATATTTTAGTTTTGATCAAAAAAATTTTATTTCTTACGAGTTTTCGTAAAATATGTTAATGCCATCTGAAAGAGGAACAGATAAGCTTTCCATCGAGATCTTATTCGAAGAAGTCGGTCGAAGGATGCAAGAGTTATTACCAAAAATATAATCGGTGGTCAACACGATACCGTCCTACTGCCGATTTTTTTCGCAAACTACTTTTCTATAAATCTAGTATTGAATGGGAAAAAATTAAACGAATTTTTTGGCCATGTAAAAAACTATTAATTCTGAATAAAATGCCGCCCATTTATGCAATTAAAGAAATTTGAATTACTTTTATTAGATAAGGCATACTTTCACTGATAAGGTACTTCTTCTTCAATGATTTCGAGGATAGTTTAGTTTTGATCAAAAAAATTTTATTTTATACGACTTTTCGTGAAATATGTTAATGCCATCTGAAAGAGGAACAGATACACTTACTATCGAGCTCTTAGTCGAAGAAGTCGGTCGAAGGATGCAATAAATATTAGCAAAAATCTAATCGGTGGTCAACACGTTTCCGTCCTAATGCCGATTCTTTTCGCAAAGTACTTTTCTATAATTCTAGTATTTCATGGGAAAAAATTAAAAGAATTTTTTGTCCATGTAAAAAACTATTAATTCTGAATAAAATGCCGCCCATTTATGCAATTAAAAAAATGTAAATGTCTCTTATTAGATAAGGCACATTTTTCTCTGATAAGGTACGTCTTCTTCAATGATTTCGAGGATATTTTAGTTTTGATAAAAAAAAATTTCATTTCTTACGTCTTTTCGTAAAATATGTTAATGCCATCTAAAAGAGGAACCGATAAGCTTTCCATCGAGCTCTTAGTCGAAGAAGTCGGTCGAAGGATGCAAGAGTTACTACCAAAAAGCTAATCGGTGGTCAACACGTTTCCGTCCTACTGCCGATTCTTTTCGCAAAGTATTTTTCTATAAATCTAGTATTTAATGGGAAGAAATAAACGAATTTTTTGGCCATGTAAAAAACTATTAATTCTGAATAAAATACCGCCCATTTATGCAGTTAAAGCAATTTAAATTTCTATTATTAGATAAGGCATACTTTCACTGATAAGGTACTTCTTCTTCAATGATTTCGAGGATATTTTAGTTTTGATCAAAAAAATTTTATTTCTTACATCTTTTCGTGAAATATGTTATGAAAGAGGAACAGATAAGCTTACTATCGAGCTCTTAGTCGAAGAAGTCGGTCGAACGATGCAATAAATATTAGCAAAAAACTAATCGGTGGTCAACACGTTTCCGTCCTACTGCCGATTCTTTTCGCAAAGTACTTTTCTATAATTCTAGTATTTCATGGGAAAAAATTAAAAGAATTTTTTGTCCATGTAAAAAACTATTAATTCTGAATAAAATATCGCCCATTTATGCAATTAAGAAAATTTAAATGTCTCTTATTAGATAAGGCATATTTTCGTCTGATAAGGTACTTATTCTTCAATGATTTCGAGGATATTTTAGTTTTGATCAAAAAAATTTTATTTCTTACGAGTTTTCGTAAAATATGTTAATGCCATTTGAAAGAGGAACAGATAAGCTTTCCATCGAGATCTTATTCGAAGAAGTCGGTCGAAGGATGCAAGAGTTATTACCAAAAATATAATCGGTGGTCAACACGATACCGTCCTACTGCCGATTTTTTTCGCAAACTACTTTTCTATAAATCTAGTATTTAATGGGAAAAAATTAAACGAATTTTTTGGCCATGTAAAAAACTATTAATTCTGAATAAAATGCCGCCCATTTATGCAATTAAAGAAATTTGAATTACTTTTATTAGATAAGGCATACTTTCACTGATAAGGTACTTCTTCTTCAATGATTTCGAGGATAGTTTAGTTTTGATCAAAAAAATTTTATTTTATACGACTTTTCTTGCAATATGTTAATGCCATCTGAAAGAGGAACAGATACACTTACCATCGAGCTCTTAGTCGAAGAAATCGGTCGCAGGATGAAAGAGTTATTAGCAAAAAACTAATCGGTGGTCAACACGTTTCCGTCCTACTGCCGATTCTTTTCGCAAACTACTTTTCTATAAATCTAGTATTTAATGGGAAAAAATTAAACAAATTTTTTGGCCATGTAAAAAACTATTAATTCTGAATAAAATACCGCCCATTTATGCAGTTAAAGAAATTTAAATTTCTATTATTAGATAAGGCATATTTTCACTGATAAGGTACTTCTTCTTCAATGATTTCGAGGATATTTTAGTTTTGATCAAAAAAATTTTATTTCTTACATCTTTTCGTGAAATATGTTATGAAAGAGGAACATCGAGCTCTTAGTCGAAGAAGTCGGTCGAAGGATGCAATAAATATTAGCAAAAAACTAATCGGTGGTCAACACGTTTCCGTCCTAATGCCGATTCTTTTCGCAAAGTACTTTTCTATAATTCTAGTATTTCATGGGAAAAAATTAAAAGAATTTTTTGTCCATGTAAAAAACTATTAATTCTGAATAAAATGCCGCCCATTTATGCAATTAAAAAAATGTAAATGTCTCTTATTAGATAAGGCACATTTTTCTCTGATAAGGTACGTCTTCTTCAATGATTTCGAGGATATTTTAGTTTTGATAAAAAAAAATTTCATTTCTTACGTCTTTTCGTAAAATATGTTAATGCCATCTAAAAGAGGAACCGATAAGCTTTCCATCGAGCTCTTAGTCGAAGAAGTCGGTCGAAGGATGCAAGAGTTACTACCAAAAAGCTAATCGGTGGTCAACACGTTTCCGTCCTACTGCCGATTCTTTTCGCAAAGTATTTTTCTATAAATCTAGTATTTAATGGGAAGAAATAAACGAATTTTTTGGCCATGTAAAAAACTATTAATTCTGAATAAAATACCGCCCATTTATGCAGTTAAAGCAATTTAAATTTCTATTATTAGATAAGGCATACTTTCACTGATAAGGTACTTCTTCTTCAATGATTTCGAGGATATTTTAGTTTTGATCAAAAAAATTTTATTTCTTACATCTTTTCGTGAAATATGTTATGAAAGAGGAACAGATAAGCTTACTATCGAGCTCTTAGTCGAAGAAGTCGGTCGAACGATGCAATAAATATTAGCAAAAAACTAATCGGTGGTCAACACGTTTCCGTCCTACTGCCGATTCTTTTCGCAAAGTACTTTTCTATAATTCTAGTATTTCATGGGAAAAAATTAAAAGAATTTTTTGTCCATGTAAAAAACTATTAATTCTGAATAAAATATCGCCCATTTATGCAATTAAGAAAATTTAAATGTCTCTTATTAGATAAGGCATATTTTCGTCTGATAAGGTACTTATTCTTCAATGATTTCGAGGATATTTTAGTTTTGATCAAAAAAATTTTATTTCTTACGAGTTTTCGTAAAATATGTTAATGCCATTTGAAAGAGGAACAGATAAGCTTTCCATCGAGATCTTATTCGAAGAAGTCGGTCGAAGGATGCAAGAGTTATTACCAAAAATATAATCGGTGGTCAACACGATACCGTCCTACTGCCGATTTTTTTCGCAAACTACTTTTCTATAAATCTAGTATTTAATGGGAAAAAATTAAACGAATTTTTTGGCCATGTAAAAAACTATTAATTCTGAATAAAATGCCGCCCATTTATGCAATTAAAGAAATTTGAATTACTTTTATTAGATAAGGCATACTTTCACTGATAAGGTACTTCTTCTTCAATGATTTCGAGGATAGTTTAGTTTTGATCAAAAAAATTTTATTTTATACGACTTTTCTTGCAATATGTTAATGCCATCTGAAAGAGGAACAGATACACTTACCATCGAGCTCTTAGTCGAAGAAATCGGTCGCAGGATGAAAGAGTTATTAGCAAAAAACTAATCGGTGGTCAACACGTTTCCGTCCTACTGCCGATTCTTTTCGCAAACTACTTTTCTATAAATCTAGTATTTAATGGGAAAAAATTAAACAAATTTTTTGGCCATGTAAAAAACTATTAATTCTGAATAAAATACCGCCCATTTATGCAGTTAAAGAAATTTAAATTTCTATTATTAGATAAGGCATATTTTCACTGATAAGGTACTTCTTCTTCAATGATTTCGAGGATATTTTAGTTTTGATCAAAAAAATTTTATTTCTTACATCTTTTCGTGAAATATGTTATGAAAGAGGAACATCGAGCTCTTAGTCGAAGAAGTCGGTCGAAGGATGCAATAAATATTAGCAAAAAACTAATCGGTGGTCAACACGTTTCCGTCCTACTGCCGATTCTTTTCGCAAAGTACTTTTCTATAATTCTAGTATTTAATGGGAAGAAATAAACGAATTTTTTGTCCGTGCAAAAAAATATTAATTCTGAATAAAATGCCGCCCATTGATCCAATTAGAAAATTTGAATGTCTCTTATTAGATAAGGCATATTTTCGTCTAATAAGGTACTTCTTCTTCAATGATTTCAGGAATATTTTAGTTTTGATCAAAAAAATTTTATTTCTTACGACTTTTCGTAAAATATGTTATGAAAGAGGAACAGATAAGCTTACCATCGAGCTCTTAGTCGAAGAAGTCGGTCGAAGGATGCAAGAGTTATTAGCAAAAAACTAATCGGTGGTCAACACGTTTCCGTCCTACTGCCGATTCTTTTCGCAAAGTACTTTTCTATAATTCTAGTATTTCATGGGAAAAAATTAAAAGAATTTTTTGTCCATGTAAAAAACTATTAATTCTGAATAAAATATCGCCCATTTATGCAATTAAGAAAATTTAAATGTCTCTTATTAGATAAGGCATATTTTCGTCTGATAAGGTACT
Organism: Phortica okadai; assembly: GCA_034638295.1. Classification (NCBI taxonomy): domain Eukaryota; kingdom Metazoa; phylum Arthropoda; class Insecta; order Diptera; family Drosophilidae; genus Phortica; species Phortica okadai. The sequence continues at coordinate 22,636,418 of CM067850.1, read as the reverse complement.
TATTCTTCAATGATTTCGAGGATATTTTAGTTTTGATCAAAAAAATTTTATTTCTTACGAGTTTTCGTAAAATATGTTAATGCCATTTGAAAGAGGAACAGATAAGCTTTCCATCGAGATCTTATTCGAAGAAGTCGGTCGAAGGATGCAAGAGTTATTACCAAAAATATAATCGGTGGTCAACACGATACCGTCCTACTGCCGATTTTTTTCGCAAACTACTTTTCTATAAATCTAGTATTTAATGGGAAAAAATTAAACGAATTTTTTGGCCATGTAAAAAACTATTAATTCTGAATAAAATGCCGCCCATTTATGCAATTAAAGAAATTTGAATTACTTTTATTAGATAAGGCATACTTTCACTGATAAGGTACTTCTTCTTCAATGATTTCGAGGATAGTTTAGTTTTGATCAAAAAAATTTTATTTTATACGACTTTTCTTGCAATATGTTAATGCCATCTGAAAGAGGAACAGATACACTTACCATCGAGCTCTTAGTCGAAGAAATCGGTCGCAGGATGAAAGAGTTATTAGCAAAAAACTAATCGGTGGTCAACACGTTTCCGTCCTACTGCCGATTCTTTTCGCAAACTACTTTTCTATAAATCTAGTATTTAATGGGAAAAAATTAAACAAATTTTTTGGCCATGTAAAAAACTATTAATTCTGAATAAAATACCGCCCATTTATGCAGTTAAAGAAATTTAAATTTCTATTATTAGATAAGGCATATTTTCACTGATAAGGTACTTCTTCTTCAATGATTTCGAGGATATTTTAGTTTTGATCAAAAAAATTTTATTTCTTACATCTTTTCGTGAAATATGTTATGAAAGAGGAACATCGAGCTCTTAGTCGAAGAAGTCGGTCGAAGGATGCAATAAATATTAGCAAAAAACTAATCGGTGGTCAACACGTTTCCGTCCTACTGCCGATTCTTTTCGCAAAGTACTTTTCTATAATTCTAGTATTTAATGGGAAGAAATAAACGAATTTTTTGTCCGTGCAAAAAAATATTAATTCTGAATAAAATGCCGCCCATTGATCCAATTAGAAAATTTGAATGTCTCTTATTAGATAAGGCATATTTTCGTCTAATAAGGTACTTCTTCTTCAATGATTTCAGGAATATTTTAGTTTTGATCAAAAAAATTTTATTTCTTACGACTTTTCGTAAAATATGTTATGAAAGAGGAACAGATAAGCTTACCATCGAGCTCTTAGTCGAAGAAGTCGGTCGAAGGATGCAAGAGTTATTAGCAAAAAACTAATCGGTGGTCAACACGTTTCCGTCCTACTGCCGATTCTTTTCGAAAAGTACTTTTCTATAATTCTAGTATTTCATGGGAAAAAATTAAAAGAATTTTTTGTCCATGTAAAAAACTATTAATTCTGAATAAAATGCCGCCCATTTATGCAATTAAGAAAATTAAAATGTCTCTTATTAGATAAGGCATATTTTCGTCTGATAAGGTACTTATTCTTCAATGATTTCGAGGATATTTTAGTTTTGATCAAAAAAATTTTATTTCTTACGAGTTTTCGTAAAATATGTTAATGCCATCTGAAAGAGGAACAGATAAGCTTTCCATCGAGATCTTATTCGAAGAAGTCGGTCGAAGGATGCAAGAGTTATTACCAAAAATATAATCGGTGGTCAACACGATACCGTCCTACTGCCGATTTTTTTCGCAAACTACTTTTCTATAAATCTAGTATTTAATGGAAAAAAATTAAACGAATTTTTTGGCCATGTAAAAAACTATTAATTCTGAATAAAATGCCGCCCATTTATGCAATTAAAGAAATTTGAATTACTTTTATTAGATAAGGCATACTTTCACTGATAAGGTACTTCTTCTTCAATGATTTCGAGGATAGTTTAGTTTTGATCAAAAAAATTTTATTTTATACGACTTTTCGTGAAATATGTTAATGCCATCTGAAAGAGGAACAGATACACTTACCATCGAGCTCTTAGTCGAAGAAATCGGTCGCGAATGAAAGAGTTATTAGCAAAAAACTAATCGGTGGTCAACACGTTTCCGTCCTACTGCCGATTCTTTTCGCAAAGTACTTTTCTATAATTCTAGTATTTCATAAAAAAAATTAAAAGAATTTTTTGTCCATGTAAAAAACTATTATTTCTGAATAAAATGCCGCCCATTTATGCAATTAAAAAAAATTAAATGTCTCTAATTAGATAAGGCACATTTTTGTCTGATAAGGTACTTCTTCTTCAATGATTTCGAGGATATTTTAGTTTTGATAAAAAAAAAATTTTATTTCTTACGACTTTTCGTAAAATATGTTAATGCCATCTGAAAGAGGAACAGATAAGCTTTCCATCGAGCTCTTAGTCGAAGAAGTCGGTCGAAGGATGCAAGAGTTACTAGCAAAAAACTAATCGGTGGTCAACACGTTTCCGTCCTACTGCCGATTCTTATTGCAAAGTATTTTTCTATAATTCTAGTATTTAATGGGAAAAAATTAAACAAATTTTTTGTCGATGTAAAAAACTATAAATTCTGAATAAAATGCCGCCCATTTATGTAATTAAAAAAATTTAAATGTCTCTTATTAGATAAGGCATATTTTCGTCTGATAAGGTACTTATTCTTCAATGATTTCGAGGATATTTTAGTTTTGATCAAAAAAATTTTATTTCTTACGAGTTTTCGTAAAATATGTTAATGCCATTTGAAAGAGGAACAGATAAGCTTTCCATCGAGATCTTATTCGAAGAAGTCGGTCGAAGGATGCAAGAGTTATTACCAAAAATATAATCGGTGGTCAACACGATACCGTCCTACTGCCGATTTTTTTCGCAAACTACTTTTCTATAAATCTAGTATTTAATGGGAAAAAATTAAACGAATTTTTTGGCCATGTAAAAAACTATTAATTCTGAATAAAATGCCGCCCATTTATGCAATTAAAGAAATTTGAATTACTTTTATTAGATAAGGCATACTTTCACTGATAAGGTACTTCTTCTTCAATGATTTCGAGGATAGTTTAGTTTTGATCAAAAAAATTTTATTTTATACGACTTTTCTTGCAATATGTTAATGCCATCTGAAAGAGGAACAGATACACTTACCATCGAGCTCTTAGTCGAAGAAATCGGTCGCAGGATGAAAGAGTTATTAGCAAAAAACTAATCGGTGGTCAACACGTTTCCGTCCTACTGCCGATTCTTTTCGCAAACTACTTTTCTATAAATCTAGTATTTAATGGGAAAAAATTAAACAAATTTTTTGGCCATGTAAAAAACTATTAATTCTGAATAAAATACCGCCCATTTATGCAGTTAAAGAAATTTAAATTTCTATTATTAGATAAGGCATATTTTCACTGATAAGGTACTTCTTCTTCAATGATTTCGAGGATATTTTAGTTTTGATCAAAAAAATTTTATTTCTTACATCTTTTCGTGAAATATGTTATGAAAGAGGAACATCGAGCTCTTAGTCGAAGAAGTCGGTCGAAGGATGCAATAAATATTAGCAAAAAACTAATCGGTGGTCAACACGTTTCCGTCCTACTGCCGATTCTTTTCGCAAAGTACTTTTCTATAATTCTAGTATTTAATGGGAAGAAATAAACGAATTTTTTGTCCGTGCAAAAAAATATTAATTCTGAATAAAATGCCGCCCATTGATCCAATTAGAAAATTTGAATGTCTCTTATTAGATAAGGCATATTTTCGTCTAATAAGGTACTTCTTCTTCAATGATTTCAGGAATATTTTAGTTTTGATCAAAAAAATTTTATTTCTTACGACTTTTCGTAAAATATGTTATGAAAGAGGAACAGATAAGCTTACCATCGAGCTCTTAGTCGAAGAAGTCGGTCGAAGGATGCAAGAGTTATTAGCAAAAAACTAATCGGTGGTCAACACGTTTCCGTCCTACTGCCGATTCTTTTCGAAAAGTACTTTTCTATAATTCTAGTATTTCATGGGAAAAAATTAAAAGAATTTTTTGTCCATGTAAAAAACTATTAATTCTGAATAAAATGCCGCCCATTTATGCAATTAAGAAAATTAAAATGTCTCTTATTAGATAAGGCATATTTTCGTCTGATAAGGTACTTATTCTTCAATGATTTCGAGGATATTTTAGTTTTGATCAAAAAAATTTTATTTCTTACGAGTTTTCGTAAAATATGTTAATGCCATCTGAAAGAGGAACAGATAAGCTTTCCATCGAGATCTTATTCGAAGAAGTCGGTCGAAGGATGCAAGAGTTATTACCAAAAATATAATCGGTGGTCAACACGATACCGTCCTACTGCCGATTTTTTTCGCAAACTACTTTTCTATAAATCTAGTATTTAATGGAAAAAAATTAAACGAATTTTTTGGCCATGTAAAAAACTATTAATTCTGAATAAAATGCCGCCCATTTATGCAATTAAAGAAATTTGAATTACTTTTATTAGATAAGGCATACTTTCACTGATAAGGTACTTCTTCTTCAATGATTTCGAGGATAGTTTAGTTTTGATCAAAAAAATTTTATTTTATACGACTTTTCGTGAAATATGTTAATGCCATCTGAAAGAGGAACAGATACACTTACCATCGAGCTCTTAGTCGAAGAAATCGGTCGCGAATGAAAGAGTTATTAGCAAAAAACTAATCGGTGGTCAACACGTTTCCGTCCTACTGCCGATTCTTTTCGCAAAGTACTTTTCTATAATTCTAGTATTTCATAAAAAAAATTAAAAGAATTTTTTGTCCATGTAAAAAACTATTATTTCTGAATAAAATGCCGCCCATTTATGCAATTAAAAAAAATTAAATGTCTCTAATTAGATAAGGCACATTTTTGTCTGATAAGGTACTTCTTCTTCAATGATTTCGAGGATATTTTAGTTTTGATAAAAAAAAAATTTTATTTCTTACGACTTTTCGTAAAATATGTTAATGCCATCTGAAAGAGGAACAGATAAGCTTTCCATCGAGCTCTTAGTCGAAGAAGTCGGTCGAAGGATGCAAGAGTTACTAGCAAAAAACTAATCGGTGGTCAACACGTTTCCGTCCTACTGCCGATTCTTATTGCAAAGTATTTTTCTATAATTCTAGTATTTAATGGGAAAAAATTAAACAAATTTTTTGTCGATGTAAAAAACTATAAATTCTGAATAAAATGCCGCCCATTTATGTAATTAAAAAAATTTAAATGTCTGTTATTAGATAAGGCATATTTTCGTCTGATAAGGTACTTGTTCTTCAATGATTTCGAGGATATTTTAGTTTTGATCAAAAAAATTTTATTTCTTACGACTTTTCGTAAAATATGTTAATGCCATCTGAAAATGAAACAGATAAGCTTTCCATCGAGCTCTTAGTCGAAGAAGTCGGTCGAAGGATGCAAGAGTTATTAGCAAAAAACTAATCGGTGGTCAACACGTTTCCGTCCTACTGCCGATTCTTTTCGCAAGGTATTTTTCTATAATTCTAGTATTTAATGGGAAAAAATTAAACGAATTTTTTGTCCATGTAAAAAACTATAAATTCTGAATAAAATGGCGCCCATTTATGCAACTAAAAAAATTTGAATGTTTCTTATTAGATAAGGCAGATTTTTGTCTGATAAGGTACTTCTTCTTCAATGATTTCGAGGATATTTTAGTTTTGATCAAAAAAGATTTTATTTCTTACGACTTTTTGTATAATATGTTAATGCCATCTGAAAGATGGCGTATTTTCCTTTGATAAGGTACTTCTTCTTCAATAATTTCGAGGATATTTTAGTTTTGATCAAAAAAATTTTATTTCTTACGACTTTTCGTAAAAAATGTTAATGCCGTCTGAAAGAGGAACAGATAAGCTTTCCTTCGAGCTCTTAGTCGAAGAAGTCGGTCGAAGGATGCAAGAGTTAGTATCAAAAAACTAATCGGTGGTCAACACGTTTCCGTCCTACTGCCGATTCTTTTCGCAAAGAATTTTCTATAATTCTAGTATTTAATGGGAAAAAATTAAACGAATTTTTTGTCCATGTAAAAAACTATAAATTCTGAATAAAATGGCGCCCATTTATGCAACTAAAAAAATTTAAATGTTTCTTATTAGATAAGGCAGATTTTTGTCTGATAAGGTACTTCTTCTTCAATGATTTCGAGGATATTTTAGTTTTGATAAAAAAAAAATTTTATTTCTTACGACTTTTCGTAAAATATGATAATGCCATCTGAAAATGAAACAGATAAGTTTTCCATCGAGCTCTTAGTCGAAAAAGTCGGTCGAAGGATGCAAGAGTTACTAGCAAAAAACTAATCGGTGGTCAACACGTTTCCGTCCTACTGTCGATTCTTATTGCAAAGTACTTTTCTATAATTCTAGTATTTAATGGGAAAAAATTAATCAAATTTTTTGTCGATGTAAAAAACTATAAATTCTGAATAAAATGCCGCCCATTTATGTAATTAAAAAAATTTAAATGTCTCTTATTAGATAAGGCATATTTTCGTCTGATAAGGTACTTCTTCTTCAATGACTTCGAGGATATTTAAGTTTTGATCAAAAAAATGTTATTTCTTACGACTTTTCGTAAAATATGTCAATGCTATCTGAAAGAGGAACAGATAAACCTTCCATCGAGCTCTTAGTCGAAGAAGTCGGTCGAAGGATGCAAGAGTTGTTAGCAAAAAACTAATCGGTGGTCAACACGTTTCCGTCCTACTGCCGATTCTTTTCGCAAGGTATTTTTCTATAATTCTAGTATTTAATGGGAAAAAATTAAACGAATTTTTTGTCCATGTAAAAAACTATTAATTCTGAATAAAATGCCGCCCATTTATGCAATTAAAAAAATTTAAATGTCTGTTATTAGATAAGGCATATTTTTGTCTGATAAGGTACTTCTTCTTCAATAATTTCGAGGATATTTTAGTTTTGATCAAAAAAATTTTATTTCTTATGACTTTTCGTAAAATATGTTAATGACATCTGAAAGACGAACAGATAAGCTTTCCATCGAGCTCTTAGTCGAAGAAGTCGGTCGAAGGATGCAAGAGTTATTAGCAAAAAACTAATCGGTGGTCAACACGATTCCGTCCTACTGTCGATTCTTATTGCAAAGTACTTTTCTATAATTCTAGTATTAAATGGGAAAAACTTAATCAAATTTTTTGTCGATGTAAAAAACTATAAATTCTGAATAAAATGCCGCCCATTTATGTAATTAAAAAAATTTAAATGTCTCTTATTAGATAAGGCATATTTTCGTCTGATAAGGTACTTCTTCTTCAATGACTTCGAGGATATTTAAGTTTTGATCAAAAAAATGTTATTTCTTACGACTTTTCGTAAAATATGTCAATGCTATCTGAAAGAGGAACAGATAAACCTTCCATCGAGCTCTTAGTCGAAGAAGTCGGTCGAAGGATGCAAGAGTTGTTAGCAAAAAACTAATCGGTGGTCAACACGTTTCCGTCCTACTGCCGATTCTTTTCGCAAGGTATTTTTCTATAATTCTAGTATTTAATGGGAAAAAATTAATCGAATTTTTTGTCCATGTAAAAAACTATTAATTCTGAATAAAATGCCGCCCATTTATGCAATTAAAAAAATTTTAATGTCTCTTATTAGATAAGGCATATTATTGTCTGATAAGGTACTTCTTCTTCAATAATTTCGAGGATAGTTTAGTATTGATCCAAAAAATTTTATTTCTTATGACTTTTCGTAAAATATGTTAATGCCATCTGAAAGACGAACAGATAAGCTTTCCATCGAGCTCTTAGTCGAAGAAGTCGGTCGAAGGATGCAAGAGTTATTAGCAAAAAACTAATCGGTGGTCAACACGATTCCGTCCTAATGCCGATTCTTTTCTCAAAGTACTTTTCTATAGTTCTAGTATTTAATGGAAAAAAATTAAGCGAATTTTTTGTCCATGTAAAAAACTATTAATTGTGAACAAAATGCCGCCCATTTATGCAATTAAAAAAATTTAAATGTTTCTTATTAGATAAGACATATGTTCGTCTGATAAGGTACTTCTTCGTCAATGATTTCGAGGATATTTTAGTTTTGATCAAAAAAGATTTTATTTCTTACGACTTTTTGTATAATATGTTAATGCCATCTGAAAGATGGCGTATTTTCCTTTGATAAGGTACTTCTTCTTCAATAATTTCGAGGATATTTTAGTTTTGATCAAAAAAATTTTTTTTCTTACGACTTTTCGTAAAACATGTTAATGCCGTCTGAAAGAGGAACAGATAAGCTTTCCTTCGAGCTCTTAGTCGAAGAAGTCGGTCGAAGGATGCAAGAGTTAGTATCAAAAAACTAATCGGTGGTCAACACGTTTCCGTCCTACTGCCGATTCTTTTCGCAAAGAATTTTCTATAATTCTAGTATTTAATGGGAAAAAATTAAACGAATTTTTTGTCCATGTAAAAAACTATAAATTCTGAATAAAATGCCGCCCATTTATGCAACTAAAAAAATTTAAATGTTTCTTATTAGATAAGGCAGATTTTTTTGATTTCGAGGATATTTTCAGTTTTGATAAAAAAAATTTTATTTCTTACGAGTTTTCGTAAAATATGTCAATGCCATCTGAAAGAGGAACAGATAAGCTTTCCATCGAGCTCTTAGTTGAAGAAGTCGGTCGAAGGATGCAAGAGTTATTAGCAAAAAGGTAATCGGTGGTCAACACGATTCCGTCCTACTGCCGATACTTTTCTCAAAGTACTTTTCTATAGTTCTAGTATTTAATGGAAAAAAATTAAGCGAATTTTTTGTCCATGTAAAAAACTATTAATTCTGAACAAAATGCCGCCCATTTATGCAATTAAAAAAATTTATATGTTTCTTATTAGATAAGACATATGTTCGTCTGATAAGGTACTTCTTCCTCAATGATTTCGAGGATATTTTAGTTTTGATCAAAAAAGATTTTATTTCTTACGACTTTTTGTATAATATGTTAATGCCATCTGAAAGATGGCGTATTTTCCTTTGATAAGGTACTTCTTCTTCAATAATTTCGAGGATATTTTAGTTTTGATCAAAAAAATTGTATTTGTTATGACTTTTCGTAAAATATGTTAATGCCATCTGAAAGAGGAACAGATGAGCTTCCCATCGAGCTCTTAGTCGAAGAAGTCGGTCGAAGGATGCAAGAGTTATTAGCAAAAAACTAATCGGTGGTCAACACGTTTCCGTCCTACTGCCGATTCTCTTCGTAAACAACTTTTCTATAATTCTAGTATTTAATGGGAAAAAATTAAACGAATTTTTTGTCCATGTAAAAAACTATTAATTCTGAATAAAATGCCGCCCATTTATGCAATTAAAAAAATTTATATGTTTCTTATTAGATAAGACATATGTTCGTCTGATAAGGTACTTCTTCCTCAATGATTTCGAGGATATTTTAGTTTTGATCAAAAAAGATTTTATTTCTTATGACTTTTTGTATAATATGTTAATGCCATCTGAAAGATGGCGTATTTTCCTTTGATAAGGTACTTCTTTTTCAATGATTTCGAGGATATTTTCAGTTTTGATAAAAAAATTTTATTTCTTACGAGTTTTCGTAAAATATGTCAATGCCATCTGAAAGAGGAACAGATAAGCTTTCCATCCAGCTCTTAGTCGAAGAAATCGGTCGAAGGATGCAAGAGTTATTAGCAAAAAACTAATCGGTGGTCAACACGTTTCCGTCCTACTGCCGATTCTTTTCGCAAAGTACTTTTCTATAATTCTAGTATTTAATGGGAAAAAATTAAACGAATTTTTTGTGCATGTAAAAAACTATTAATTCTGAATAAAATGCCGATGATTTATGCAACTAAAAAAATTTAAATGTCTCTTATAAGATAAGGCATATTTGCGTCTGATAAGGCACTTCTTTTTCAATGATTTCGAGGATATTTTAAATTTGATCAAAAAAATTGTATTTCTTATGACTTTTCGTAAAATATGTTAATGCCATCTGAAAGAGTAACAGATACGCTTCCCATCGAGCTCTTAGTCGAAGAAGTCGGTCGAAGGATGCAAGAGTTATTAAGAAAAAACTAATAGCTGGTCAACACGATTCCGTACTACTGCCGATTCTCTTCGTAAACAACTTTTCTATAATTCTAGTATTTAATGGGAAAAAATTAAACGAATTTTTTGTCCATGTAAAAAACTATTAATTCTGAATAAAATGCCGCCCATTTATGCAATTAAAAAAATTTAAATGTCTCTTATTAGATAAGGCATATTTTCGTCTGATAAGGTACTTCTTCTTCAATGATTTCGAGGATATTTTAGTTTTGATCAAAAAAATTGTATTTGTTATGACTTTTCGTAAAATATGTTAATGCCATCTGAAAGAGTAACAGATACGCTTCCCATCGAGCTCTTAGTCGAAGAAGTCGGTCGAAGGATGCAAGAGTTATTAGCAAAAAACTTATCGGTGGTCAACACGATTCCGTCCTACTGCCGATTCTTTTCGCAAATTACTTTTCTATAATTCTAGTATTTAATGGGAAAAGTTAAACGAATTTTTTGTCCATGTAAAAAACTATTAATTCTGAATAAAATGCCTCCCATTTATGCAATTAAAACCAGTAAGGACGCTATCTTCAGCAAGGCTGAAGCTATAATACTTTTCACTTTGTGTCACTATAAAAAAATCTCAATGAATAGTTTTCATGCATCCCTAACAACATAACTGTAATGTTTCAAGTCAATTCGTTAAAAAACAAAAAATTTTTCCATACAACGGTTCAAGTTTTGCGATAAGTGGGCGTAGCCATGCCCACATTTGGTCAAAATAGTTTTTATTCCTCCCTAAGAACATAACTGTAAAGTTTCAAGTCAATTGGTTAAAAAACAAAAAAGTTTTCCATACAACGGGTCAATTTTTGCTATAAGTAGGCGTGGCTACGCCCACTTTTGGTCAAAATAGTTTTCATTCCTCCCTAAGAGCATAACTGCAAAGTTTCAAGTCAATTGGTTAAAAAACAAAAAAGTTTTCCATACAACGGGTCAATTTTCGCTATAAAAGGGCGTGACCACGCCTACTTTTGATCAAAATAGTTTTCATTCCTCCCTAAGAGCATAACTGCAAAGTTTCAAGTCAATTGGTTAAAAAACAAAAAAGTTTTCCATACAACGGGTCAATTTTCGCTATAAGTAGGCGTGGCTACGCCCACTTTTGGTTAAAATAGTTTTCATTCCTCCCTAAGAACATAACTGTAAAATTTCAAGTCAATTGGTTAAAAAACAAAAAAGTTTTCCATACAAAGGGTCAAGTTAAGCTATAAGTGGGCGTGGCCACGCCCACTTTTGATCAAAATAGTTTTCATTCCTCCCTAAGAGCATAACTGCAAAGTTTCAAGTCAATTGGTTAAGAAACAAAAAAGTTTTCCATACAACGGGTCAATTTTCGCTATAAGTGGGCGTGGCTACGCCTGGCTACGCCCACTTTTGGTCAAAATAGTTTTCATTCCTCCCTAAGAGCATAACTGCAAAGTTTCAAGTCAATTGGTTAAAAAACAAAAAAGTTTTCCATACAACGGGTCAATTTTCGCTATAAAAGGGCGTGACCACGCCTACTTTTGATCAAAATAGTTTTCATTCCTCCCTAAGAGCATAACTGCAAAGTTTCAAGTCAATTGGTTAAAAAACAAAAAAGTTTTCCATACAACGGGTCAATTTTCGCTATAAGTAGGCCTGGCTACGCCCACTTTTGGTCAAAATAGTTTTCATTCCTCCCTAAGAGCATAACTGCAAAGTTTCAAGTCAATTGGTTAAAAAACAAAAAAGTTTTCCATACAAAGGGTCAAGTTAAGCTATAAGTGGGCGTGGCTACGCCCACTTTTGGTTAAAATAGTTTTCATTCCTCCCTAAGAACATAACTGTAAAGTTTCAAGTCAATTGGTTAAAAAACAAAAAAGTTTTCCATACAAAGGGTCAAGTTAAGCTATAAGTGGGCGTGGCCACGCCCACTTTTGATCAAAATAGTTTTCATTCCTCCCTAAGAGCATAACTGCAAAGTTTCAAGTCAATTGGTTAAAAAACAAAAAAGTTTTCCATACAACGGGTAAATTTTCGCTATAAGTGGGCGTGGCTATGCGTGGTTACGCCCACATTTGGTCAAAATAGATTTCATTCCTCCCTAAGAACATAACTTTAAAATTTCAAGTCAATTGGTTAAGAAACAAAAAAGTTTTCCATACAACGACGTGAATATGGCTTCTCTTCCTCTTCTTCATTTTGTATGGGAGCTACCAGTTCCAGATGTCCAATCTCAATGAAACTTTCAGGCATGTAGTCGGACCATGTAAAACTACTATGTTTAAAATTTCAGCACTCTATTGTACAAAACAAAAAAGTTTTCCATACAACGATTCAAGTTTTGTTCACTTTTCTTCTTCTTTTCGTATGGGAGCTACCTGTTCCAATAATCCGATCATGCTGGTTCCGACGAATGATTCATCGTAATAAATTCTAAGACTCTGTGCAAAGTTTCAGCTCGATAGCTTCAAAACTGAGGGACTAGTTTGCATACATACAGACAGACAGACAGACAGACAGACCGACAGACGGACAGACGGACATGGCTAAATCAACTCGTCTTGTCGTCCTGATCAAGAATATATATACTTTATATAGTCGGAAATTAATATTTCGATCTGTTACAAACTCCGTGACAAAGTTAATATACTATTTCACATAAGTGAAAAGTATAAAAATTTAAATGTCTCTTATTAGATATGGCATATTTTTGTCTGGTAAGGTACTTCTTTTTCAATTATATCGAGGATATTTTAGTTTTGATAAAAAAAATTTTATTTCTTACGACTTTTCATAAAATATGTTAATGCCATCTGAAAGTGGAACAGATAAACTTTCCATCGAGCTCTTAGTTGAAGAAGTCGGTCGAAGGATGCAAGAGTTATTAGCAAAAAACTTATCGGTGGTCAACACGATTCCGTCCTACTGCCGATTCTTTTCGCAAATTACTTTTCTATAATTCTAGTATTTAATGGGAAAAGTTAAACGAATTTTTTTTTCATGTAAAAAACTATTTATTCTGAATAAAATGCCGCCCATTTATGCAATTAAAAAAATTTAAATGTCTCTTATCAGATAAGGCATATTTTCGTCTGATAAGGTACTTCTTCTTCAATGATTTCGAGGATATTTTAGTTTTGATCAAAAAAATTGTATTTGTTATGACTTTTCGTAAAATATGTTAATGCCATCTGAAAGAGTAACAGATACGCTTTCCATCGAGCTCTTAGTCGAAGAAGTCGGTCGAAGGATGCAAGAGTTATTAGCAAAAAACTAATAGCTGGTCAACACGATTCCGTACTGCTGCCGATTCTCTTCGCAAACAACTTTTTTATAATTCTAGTATTTAATGGGAAAAAATTAAACGAATTTTTTGTCCATGTAAAAAACTATTTATTCTGAATAAAATGCCGCCCATTTATGCAATTAAAAAAATTTAAATGTCTCTTATTAGATAAGGCATATTTTCGTCTGATAAGGTACTTCTACTTCAATGATTTCGAGGATATTTTAGTTTTGATCAAAAAAATTGTATTTCTTATGACTTTTCGTAAAATATGTTAATGCCATCTGAACGAGTAACAGATACGCTTTCCATCAAGCTCTTAGTCGAAGAAGTCGGTCGAAGGATGCAAGAGTTATTAAGAACCAGTAAGGACGCTATCTTCAGCAAGGCTGAAGCTATAATACTTTTCACTTTGTGTCACTATAAAAAAAACTCAATGAATAGTTTTCATGCATCCCTAACAACATAACTGTAATGTTTCAAGTCAATTCGTTAAAAAACAAAAAATTTTTCCATACAACGGTTCAAGTTTTGCGATAAGTGGGCGTAGCCATGCCCACATTTGGTCAAAATAGTTTTTATTCCTCCCTAAGAACATAACTGTAAAGTTTCAAGTCAATTGGTTAAAAAACAAAAAAGTTTTCCATACAAAGGGTCAATTTTCGCTATAAGTAGGCGTGGCTACGCCCACTTTTGGTCAAAATAGTTTTCATTCCTCCCTAAAAACATAACTGTAAAGTTTCAAGTCAATTGGTTAAAAAACAAAAAAGTTTTCCATACAACGGGTCAATTTTCGCTATAAAAGGGCGTGACCACGCCTACTTTTGATCAAAATAGTTTTCATTCCTCCCTAAGAGCATAACTGCAAAGTTTCAAGTCAATTGGTTAAAAAACAAAAAAGTTTTCCATACAACGGGTCAATTTTTGCTATAAGTAGGCGTGGCTACGCCCACTTTTGGTCAAAATAGTTTTCATTCCTCCCTAAGAGCATAACTGCAAAGTTTCAAGTCAATTGGTTAAAAAACAAAAAAGTTTTCCATACAACGGGTCAATTTTCGCTATAAAAGGGCGTGACCACGCCTACTTTTGATCAAAATAGTTTTCATTCCTCCCTAAGAGCATAACTGCAATGTTTCAAGTCAATTGGTTAAAAAACAAAAAAGTTTTCCATACAACGGGTCAATTTTCGCTATAAGTAGGCGTGGCTACGCCCACTTTTGGTTAAAATAGTTTTCATTCCTCCCTAAGAACATAACTGTAAAGTTTCAAGTCAATTGGTTAAAAAACAAAAAAGTTTTCCATACAAAGGGTCAAGTTAAGCTATAAGTGGGCGTGGCCACGCCCACTTTTGATCAAAATAGTTTTCATTCCTCCCTAAGAGCATAACTGCAAAGTTTCAAGTCAATTGGTTAAGAAACAAAAAAGTTTTCCATACAACGGGTCAATTTTCGCTATAAGTGGGCGTGGCTACGCCTGGCTACGCCCACTTTTGGTCAAAATAGTTTTCATTCCTCCCTAAGAGCATAACTGCAAAGTTTCAAGTCAATTGGTTAAAAAACAAAAAAGTTTTCCATACAACGGGTCAATTTTCGCTATAAGTAGGCGTGGCTACGCCCACTTTTGGTTAAAATAGTTTTCATTCCTCCCTAAGAACATAACTGTAAAGTTTCAAGTCAATTGGTTAAAAAACAAAAAAGTTTTCCATACAAAGGGTCAAGTTAAGCTATAAGTGGGCGTGGCCACGCCCACTTTTGATCAAAATAGTTTTCATTCCTCCCTAAGAGCATAACTGCAAAGTTTCAAGTCAATTGGTTAAGAAACAAAAAAGTTTTCCATACAACGACGTGAATATGGCTTCTCTTCCTCTTCTTCATTTTGTATGGGAGCTACCAGTTCCAGATGTCCAATCTCAATGAAACTTTCAGGCATGTAGTCGGACCATGTAAAACTACTATGTTTAAAATTTCAGCACTCTATTGTACAAAACAAAAAAGTTTTCCATACAACGATTCAAGTTTTGTTCACTTTTCTTCTTCTTTTCGTATGGGAGCTACCTGTTCCAATAATCCGATCATGCTGATTCCGACGAATGATTCATCGTAATAAATTCTAAGACTCTGTGCAAAGTTTCAGCTCGATAGCTTCAAAACTGAGGGACTAGTTTGCATACATACAGACAGACAGACAGACAGACAGACCGACAGACAGACAGACGGACAGACGGACATGGCTAAATCAACTCGTCTTGTCGTCCTGATCAAGAATATATATACTTTATATAGTCGGAAATTAATATTTCGATCTGTTACAAACTCCGTGACAAAGTTAATATACTATTTCACATAAGTGAAAAGTATAAAAAACTAATAGCTGGTCAACACGATTCCGAACTACTGCCGATTCTCTTCGTCAACAACTTTTCTATAATTCTAGTATTTAATTGGAAAAAATTAAACGAATTTTTTGTCCATGTAAAAAACTATTAATTCTGAATAAAATGCCGCCCATTTATGCAATTAAAAAAATTTAAATGTCTCTTATTAGATATGGCATATTTTTGTCTGGTAAGGTACTTCTTTTTCAATTATATCGAGGATATTTTAGTTTTGATAAAAAAAAGGTTATTTCTTACGACTTTTCGTAAAATATGTTAATGCCATCTGAAAGTGGAACAGATAAGCTTTCCATCGAGCTCTTAGTCGAAGAAGTCGGTCGAAGGATGCAAGAGTTATTAGCAAAAAACTTATCGGTGGTCAACACGATTCCGTCCTACTGCCGATTCTCTTCGCAAAGTTCTTTTTTATAATTCTAGTATTTAATGGGAAAAAATTAAACGAATTTTTTGTCCATGTAAAAAACTATTAATTCTGAATAAAATGCCGCCCATTTATGCAATTAAAAAAATTTAAATGTCTCTTATTCGATAAGGCATATTTTCGGCTGACAAGGTACTTCTACTTCAATAATTTTGAGGATATTTTAGTTTTGATAAATTTTTTTTATTTCTTACGACTTTTCGTAAAATATGTTAATGCCATCTGAAAGAGGAACAGATAAGCTTTTCATCCAGCTCTTAGTCGAAGAAGTCGGTCGAAGGATGCAAGAGTTATTAGCTAAAAACTAATCGGTGGTCAACACGTTTCCGTCCTACTGCCGATACTTTTCGCAAAGTACTTTTCTATAATTCTAGTATTTAATGGGAAAAAATTAAACGAATTTTTTGTCCATGTAAAAAAATATTTATTCTGAATAAAATGCCGCCCATTTATGCAATTAAAAAAATTTAAATGTCTTTTATTAGATATGGCATATTTTTGTCGGGTAAGGTACTTCTTTTTCAATTATATCGAGGATATTTTAGTTTTGATAAAAAAAAGGTTATTTCTTACGACTTTTCGTAAAATATGTTAATGCCATCTGAAAGAGGAACAGATAAGCTTTCCATCCAGCTCTTAGTCGAAGAAGTCAGTCGAAGGATGCAAGAGTTATTAGCTAAAAACTAATCGGTGGTCAACACGTTTCCATCCTACTGCCGATACTTTTCGCAAAGTACTTTTCTATAATTCTAGTATTTAATGGGAAAAAATTAAACGAATTTTTTGTCCATGTAAAAAACTATTAATTCTGAATAAAATGCCTCCCATTTATGCAATTAAAAAAATTTAAATGTCTCTTATTAGATATGGCATATTTTTGTCTGGTAAGGTACTTCTTTTTCAATTATATCGAGGATATTTTAGTTTTGATAAAAAAAAGGTTATTTCTTACGACTTTTCATAAAATATGTTAATGCCATCTTAAAGTGGAACATATAAGCTTTCCATCGAGCTCTTAGTCGAAGAAGTGGGTCGAAGGATGCAAGAGTTATTAGCAAACCAGTAAGGACGCTATCTTCAGCAAGGCTGAAGCTATAATACTTTTCACTTTGTGTCACTATAAAAAAAACTCAATGAATAGTTTTCATGCATCCCTAACAACATAACTGTAATGTTTCAAGTCAATTCGTTAAAAAACAAAAAATTTTTCCATACAACGGTTCAAGTTTTGCGATAAGTGGGCGTAGCCATGCCCTCATTTGGTCAAAATAGTTTTTATTCCTCCCTTAGAGCATAACTGCAAAGTTTCAAGTCAATTGGTTAAAAAACAAAAAAGTTTTCCATACAACGGGTCAATTTTCGCTATAAGTAGGCGTGGCTACGCCCACTTTTGGTTAAAATAGTTTTCATTCCTCCCTAAGAACATAACTGTAAAGTTTCAAGTCAATTGGTTAAAAAACAAAAAAGTTTTCCATACAAAGGGTCAAGTTAAGCTATAAGTGGGCGTGGCCACGCCCACTTTTGATCAAAATAGTTTTCATTCCTCCCTAAGAGCATAACTGCAAAGTTTCAAGTCAATTGGTTAAAAAACAAAAAAGTTTTCCATACAACGGGTCAATTTTTGCTATAAGTAGGGGTGGCTACGCCCACTTTTGGTCAAAATAGTTTTCATTCCTCCCTAAGAGCATAACTGCAAAGTTTCAAGTCAATTGGTTAAAAAACAAAAAAGTTTTCCATACAACGGGTCAATTTTCGCTATAAGTAGGCGTGGCTACGCCCACTTTTGGTTAAAATAGTTTTCATTCCTCCCTAAGAACATAACTGTAAAGTTTCAAGTCAATTGGTTAAAAAACAAAAAAGTTTTCCATACAAAGGGTCAAGTTAAGCTATAAGTGGGCGTGGCCACGCCCACTTTTGATCAAAATAGTTTTCATTCCTCCCTAAGAGCATAACTGCAAAGTTTCAAGTCAATTGGTTAAGAAACAAAAAAGTTTTCTATACAACGGGTCAATTTTCGCTATAAGTGGGCGTGGCTACGCCTGGCTACGCCCACTTTTGGTCAAAATAGTTTTCATTCCTCCCTTAGAGCATAACTGCAAAGTTTCAAGTCAATTGGTTAAAAAACAAAAAAGTTTTCCATACAACGGGTCAATTTTCGCTATAAGTAGGCGTGGCTACGCCCACTTTTGGTTAAAATAGTTTTCATTCCTCCCTAAGAACATAACTGTAAAGTTTCAAGTCAATTGGTTAAAAAACAAAAAAGTTTTCCATACAAAGGGTCAAGTTAAGCTATAAGTGGGCGTGGCCACGCCCACTTTTGATCAAAATAGTTTTCATTCCTCCCTAAGAGCATAACTGCAAAGTTTCAAGTCAATTGGTTAAAAAACAAAAAAGTTTTCCATACAACGGGTAAATTTTCGCTATAAGTGGGCGTGGCTATGCGTGGTTACGCCCACATTTGGTCAAAATAGATTTCATTCCTCCCTAAGAACATAACTTTAAAATTTCAAGTCAATTGGTTAAGAAACAAAAAAGTTTTCCATACAACGACGTGAATATGGCTTCTCTTCCTCTTCTTCATTTTGTATGGGAGCTACCAGTTCCAGATGTCCAATCTCAATGAAACTTTCAGGCATGTAGTCGGACCATGTAAAACTACTATGTTTAAAATTTCAGCACTCTATTGTACAAAACAAAAAAGTTTTCCATACAACGATTCAAGTTTTGTTCACTTTTCTTCTTCTTTTCGTATGGGAGCTACCTGTTCCAATAATCCGATCATGCTGGTTCCGACGAATGATTCATCGTAATAAATTCTAAGACTCTGTGCAAAGTTTCAGCTCGATAGCTTCAAAACTGAGGGACTAGTTTGCATACATACAGACAGACAGACAGACAGACCGACAGACAGACAGACAGACGGACAGACGGACATGGCTAAATCAACTCGTTTTGTCGTCCTGATCAAGAATATATATACTTTATATAGTCGGAAATTAATATTTCGATCTGTTACAAACTCCGTGACAAAGTTAATATACTATTTCACATAAGTGAAAAGTATAAAAACTTATCGGTGGTCAACACGATTCCGTCCTACTCCCGATTCTCTTCGCAAAGTTCTTTTTTATAATTCTAGTATTTAATTGGAAAAAATTAAACGAATTTTTTGTCCATGTAAAAAACTATTAATTCTGAATAAAATGCCGCCCATTTATGCAATTAAAAAAATTTAAATGTCTCTTATCAGATAAGGCATATTTTCGTCTCCTAATGTACTTCTACTTCAATGATTTCGAGGATATTTTAGTTTTGATCGAAAAAATTTTATTTCTTACGACTCTTCGTAAAATATGTTAATGCTATCTGAAAGAGGAACAGATAAGCTTTCCATCGAGCTCTTAGTCGAAGAAGTCGATCGAAGAATGCAAGAGTTATTAGCAAAAAAATAATCGGTGGTCAACACGATTCCGTCCTACTGCCGATTCTCTTCGCAAACAACTTTTTTATAATTCTAGTATTTAATGGGAAAAAATTAAACGAATTTTTTGTCCATGTAAAAAACTATTTATTCTGAATAAAATGCCGCCCATTTATGCAATTAAAAAAATTTAAATGTCTCTTATTAGATAAGGCATATTTTCGTCTGATAAGGTACTTCTACTTCAATGATTTCGAGGATATTTTAGTTTTGATCAAAAAAATTGTATTTCTTATGACTTTTCGTAAAATATGTTAATGCCATCTGAAAGAGTAACAGATACGCTTTCCATCAAGCTCTTAGTCGAAGAATTCGGTCGAAGGATGCAAGAGTTATTAAGAAAAAACTAATAGCTGGTCAACACGATTCCGTACTACTGCCGATTCTCTCATCGAGCTCTTAGTCGAAGAAGTCGATCGAAGAATGCAAGAGTTATTAGCAAAAAAATAATCGGTGGTCAACACGATTCCGTCCTACTGCCGATTCTCTTCGCAAACAACTTTTTTATAATTCTAGTATTTAATGGGAAAAAATTAAACGAATTTTTTGTCCATGTAAAAAACTATTTATTCTGAATAAAATGCCGCCCATTTATGCAATTAAAAAAATTTAAATGTCTCTTATTAGATAAGGCATATTTTCGTCTGATAAGGTACTTCTACTTCAATGATTTCGAGGATATTTTAGTTTTGATCAAAAAAATTGTATTTCTTATGACTTTTCGTAAAATATGTTAATGCCATCTGAAAGAGTAACAGATACGCTTTCCATCAAGCTCTTAGTCGAAGAATTCGGTCGAAGGATGCAAGAGTTATTAAGAAAAAACTAATAGCTGGTCAACACGATTCCGTACTACTGCCGATTCTCTTCGTAAACAACTTTTCTATAATTCTAGTATTTAATGGGAAAAAATTAAACGAATTTTTTGTCCATGTAAAAAACTATTAATTCTGAATAAAATGCCGCCCATTTATGCAATTAAAAAAATTTAAATGTGTCTTATTAGATATGGCATATTTTTGTCTGGTAAGGTACTTCTTTTTCAATTATATCGAGGATATTTTAGTTTTGATAAAAAGAAGGTTATTTCTTACGACTTTTCGTAAAATATGTTAATGCCATCTGAAAGAGGAACAGATAAGCTTTCCATCCAGCTCTTAGTCGAAGAAGTCGGTCGAAGGATGCAAGAGTTATTAGCTAAAAACTAATCGGTGGTCAACACGTTTCCGTCCTACTGCCGATACTTTTCGCAAAGTACTTTTCTATAATTCTAGTATTTAATGAGAAAAAATTAAACGAATTTTTTGTCCATGTAAAAAACTATTAATTCTAAATAAAATGCCTCCCATTTATGCAATTAAAAAAATTTAAATGTCTCTTATTAGATATGGCATATTTTTGTCTGGTAAGGTACTTCTTTTTCAATTATATCGAGGATATTTTAGTTTTGATAAAAAAAATTTTATTTCTTACGACTTTTCATAAAATATGTTAATGCCATCTGAAAGTGGAACAGATAAACTTTCCATCGAGCTCTTAGTCGAAGAAGTCGGTCGAAGGATGCAAGAGTTATTAGCAAAAAACTTATCGGTGGTCAACACGATTCCGTCCTACTGCCGATTCTTTTCGCAAATTACTTTTCTATAATTCTAGTATTTAATGTGAAAAGTTAAACGAATTTTTTTTTCATGTAAAAAACTATGTATTCTGAATAAAATGCCGCCCATTTATGCAATTAAAAAAATTTAAATGTCTCTTATCAGATAAGGCATACTTTCGTCTGATAAGGTACTTCTTCTTCAATGATTTCGAGGATATTTTAGTTTTGATCAAAAAAATTGTATTTGTTATGACTTTTCGTAAAATATGTTAATGCCATCTGAAAGAGTAACAGATACGCTTTCCATCGAGCTCTTAGTCGAAGAAGTCGGTCGAAGGATGCAAGAGTTATTAGCAAAAAACTAATAGCTGGTCAACACGATTCCGTACTGCTGCCGATTCTCTTCGCAAACAACTTTTTTATAATTCTAGTATTTAATGGGAAAAAATTAAACGAATTTTTTGTCCATGTAAAAAACTATTTATTCTGAATAAAATGCCGCCCATTTATGCAATTAAAAAAATTTAAATGTCTCTTATTAGATAAGGCATATTTTCGTCTGATAAGGTACTTCTACTTCAATGATTTCGAGGATATTTTAGTTTTGATCAAAAAAATTGTATTTCTTATGACTTTTCGTAAAATATGTTAATGCCATCTGAAAGAGTAACAGATACGCTTTCCATCAAGCTCTTAGTCGAAGAAGTCGGTCGAAGGATGCAAGAGTTATTAAGAAAAAACTAATAGCTGGTCAACACGATTCCGTACTACTGCCGATTCTCTTCGTAAACAACTTTTCTATAATTCTAGTATTTAATGGGAAAAAATTAAACGAATTTTTTGTCCATGTAAAAAACTATTAATTCTGAATAAAATGCCGCCCATTTATGCAATTAAAAAAATTTAAATGTCTCTTATTAGATATGGCATATTTTTGTCTGGTAAAGTACTTCTTTTTCAATTATATCGAGGATATTTTAGTTTTGATAAAAAAAAGGTTATTTCTTACGACTTTTCGTAAAATATGTTAATGCCATCTGAAAGTTGAACAGATAAGCTTTCCATCGAGCTCTTAGTCGAAGAAGTCGGTCGAAGGATGCAAAGTTATTAGCAAAAAACTTATCGGTGGTCAACACGATTCCGTCCTACTGCCGATTCTCTTCGCAAAGTTCTTTTTTATAATTCTAGTATTTAATGGGAAAAAATTAAACGAATTTTTTGTCCATGTAAAAAACTATTAATTCTGAATAAAATGCCGCCCATTTATGCAATTAAAACCAGTAAGGACGCTATAGTCGAGTATACTCGACAATATAATACCCTGCACACACAGTAGGCAGTGCAACACCCCAAATCTACAAAAAAAATGTTGATTTGACATCGCCCGATCAAATAGTGTTCAAAATATCAAGCAAATCGGTCAAAAAATGTGGAATTCACGAAAAATTTGAGTTTGTTGGTCATTGAGGGGTAACCATCAAAAAGAAGGGAATTTTGTGGTATGCAGTTTTAAAGATAAATATTTACTGAGCTTGTACACAAAATTTCAGATTCGTATCTTTAATAGTTTTGAAGATACAGGAAATTTAAGAAAACACCCGCGGGAGGGGAAATGAAGGGGAGCGGGAAAAATTGTGGTATGCAGTTTTGTAAAGCTACTTATACTGAGTCTACATACCGACTTTCATGTTTCTATTTCTTTCGATGTTCGAGTTATAGCGTTTTAAAAAAGTGGGTGGTGCTGGATGGGCGGGAAGGAGTGGGCGTGGCACAAAACCGTTCAAACTTGATCTGCTGCCGAACATCACGAGTCTACCCTCCAAATTTCAAGTCTCTAGCTATTATAGTTTCTGAGAACCATTGGTGAATACGGACGGACGGACGGACAGACGGACAGACGGACGGACATAGCTTAATCAATTTCTCTTGACGTCCTGATCAAGAATATATATACTTTATATAGTCGCAAGTGAATATTTCTGTGCGTTACATACATTTCGCTCAAACAAACACAATATACCCCGATACACAGTATGTGTACAGGGTATAAAAATTTAAATGTCTCTTATTAGATAAGGCATATTTTTGTCTGATAAGGTACTTCTTCTTCAATGAATTCGACGATATTTTAGTTTTGATCAAAAAAATTTTATTTCTTCTGACTTTTCGTAAAATATGTTAATGCCATCTGAAAGAGGAACAGATAAGCTTTCTGTCGAGCTCTTAGTCGAAGAAGTCGGTCGAAGGATGCAAGAGTTATTAGCAAAAAACTAATCGGTGGTCAACACGATTCCGTCCTACTGCCGATTCTCTTCGCAATGTACTTTTCTATAATTCTACTATTTATAGGAAAAAATTAAACGAATTTTTTGTCCATGTAAAAAACTATTAATTCTGGATAAAATGTCGCCCATTTATGCACTTAAAAAAATTTAAATGTCTCTTATCAGATAAGGCATATTTTCGTCTGATAAGGTACTTCTTCTTCAATGGTTTCGAGGATATTTTAGTTTTGATCAAAAAAATTGAATTTCTTATGACTTTTCGTAAAATATGTTAATGCCATCTGAAAGAGGAACAGATAAGCTTTCCGTCGAGACCTTAGTCGAAGAAGTCGGTCGAAGGATGCAAGAGTTATTAGCAAAAAACTTATCGGTGGTCAACACGATTCCGTCCTACTGCCGATTCTCTTCGCAAAGTACTTTTCTATAATTCTAGTATTTAATGGGAAAAAATTAAACGAATTTTTTGTTCATGTAAAAAACTATTAATCCTGAATAAAATGCCGCCCATTTATGCAATTAAAAAAATTTAAATGTCTGTTATTAGATAAGGCATATTTTCGTCTGATAAGGTACTTCTTCTTCAATGATTTCGAGGATATTTTAGTTTTGATCAAAAAAATTTTATTTCTTATGACTTTTCGTAAAATATGTTAATGACATCTGAAAGAGGAACAGATAAGCTTTCCGTCGAGCTCTTAGTCGAAGAAGTCGGTCGAAGGATGCAAGAGTTATTAGCAAAAAACTAATCGGTGGTCAACACGATTCCGTCCTACTGCCGATTCTTTTCGCAATGTACTTTTCTATAATTCTACTATTTATAGGAAAAAATTAAACGAATTTTTTGTCCATGTAAAAAACTATTAATTCTGGATAAAATGTCGCCCATTTATGCACTTAAAAAAATTTAAATGTCTCTTATCAGATAAGGCATATTTTCGTCTGATAAGGTACTTCTTCTTCAATGGTTTCGAGGATATTTTAGTTTTGATCAAAAAAATTGAATTTCTTATGACTTTTCGTAAAATATGTTAATGCCATCTGAAAGAGGAACAGATAAGCTTTCCGTCGAGACCTTAGTCGAAGAAGTCGGTCGAAGGATGCAAGAGTTATTAGCAAAAAACTAATCGGTGGTCAACACGATTCCGTCCTACTGCCGATTCTCTTCGCAAAGTACTTTTCTATAATTCTAGTATTTAATGGGAAAAAATTAAACGAATTTTTTGTTCATGTAAAAAACTATTAATCCTGAATAAAATGCCGCCCATTTATGCAATTAAAAAAATTTAAATGTCTGTTATTAGATAAGGCATATTTTCGTCTGATAAGGTACTTCTTCTTCAATGATTTCGAGGATATTTTAGTTTTGATCAAAAAAATTTTATTTCTTATGACTTTTCGTAAAATATGTTAATGACATCTGAAAGAGGAACAGATAAGCTTTCCATCGAGCTCTTAGTCGAAGAAGTCGGTCGAAGGATGCAAGAGTTATTAGCAAAAAACTAATCGGTGGTCAACAGGATTCCGCTCTTCTGCAGATTCTTTTCGCAAAGTACTTTTCTATAATTCTAGTATTTAATGGAACAAAATTAAACGAATTTTTTGTCCATGTAAAAAACTATAAATTCTGAATAAAATGACGCCCATTTATGCAATTAAAAAAATTTTAATGTCTCTTATTAGATAAGGCATATTATTGTCTGATAAGGTACTTCTTCTTCAATAATTTCGAGGATAGTTTAGTATTGATCCAAAAAATTTTATTTCTTATGACTTTTCGTAAAATATGTTAATGCCATCTGAAAGACGAACAGATAAGCTTTCCATCGAGCTCTTAGTCGAAGAAGTCGGTCGAAGGATGCAAGAGTTATTAGCAAAAAACTAATCGGTGGTCAACACGATTCCGTCCTACTGCCGATTTTTTTCGCAAAGAATTTTCTATAATTCTAGTATTTAATGGGAAAAAATTAAACGAATTTTTTGTCCATGTAAAAAACTATAAATTCTAAATAAAATGCCGCCCATTTATGCAACTAAAAAAATTTAAATGTTTCTTATTAGATAAGGCAGATTTTTTTGATTTCGAGGATATTTTCAGTTTTGATAAAAAAAATTTTATTTCTTACGAGTTTTCGTAAAATATGTCAATGCCATCTGAAAGAGGAACAGATAAGCTTTCCATCGAGCTCTTAGTTGAAGAAGTCGGTCGAAGGATGCAAGAGTTATTAGCAAAAAGCTAATCGGTGGTCAACACGATTCCGTCCTACTGCCGATACTTTTCTCAAAGTACTTTTCTATAGTTCTAGTATTTAATGGAAAAAAATTAAGCGAATTTTTTGTCCATGTAAAAAACTATTAATTCTGAACAAAATGCCGCCCATTTATGCAATTAAAAAAATTTATATGTTTCTTATTAGATAAGACATATGTTCGTCTGATAAGGTACTTCTTCCTCAATGATTTCGAGGATATTTTAGTTTTGATCAAAAAAGATTTTATTTCTTACGACTTTTTGTATAATATGTTAATGCCATATGAAAGATGGCGTATTTTCCTTTGATAAGGTACTTCTTCTTCAATAATTTCGAGGATATTTTAGTTTTGATCAAAAAAATTTTATTTTTTACGACTTTTCGTAAAAAATGTTAATGCCATCTGAAAGAGGAACAGATAAGCTTTCCTTCGAGCTCTTAGTCGAAGAAGTCGGTCGAAGGATACAAGAGTTAGTATCAAAAAACTAATCGGTGGTCAACACGTTTCCGTCTTACTGCCGATTCTTTTCGCAAAGAATTTTCTATAATTCTAGTATTTAATGGGAAAAAATTAAACGAATTTTTTGTCCATGTAAAAAACTATAAATTCTGAATAAAATGCGGCCCATTTATGCAACTTAAAAAAATTTAAATGTTTCTTATTAGATAAGGCATATTTTTATCTGATAAGGTACTTCTTCTTCAATGATTTCGAGGATATTTTCAGTTTTGATAAAAAAAATTGTATTTCTTACGAGTTTTCGTAAAATATGTCAATGTGATCTGAAAGAGGAACAGATAAGCTTTCCATCGAGCTCTAAGTTGAAGAAGTCGGTCAAAGGATGCAAGAAATATAAGCAAAAAACTAATCGGTGGTCAACACGATTCCGTCCTACTGCCGATTATTTTCGCAAAGTACTTTTCTATAATTCTAGTATTTAATGGGAAAAAATTAAACGAATTTTTTGTCCATGTAAAAAACTATAAATTCTGAATAAAATGCCGCCCATTTATGCAACTAAAAAAATTTAAATGTTTCTTATTAGATAAGGTATATTTTTGTCTGATAAGGTACTTCTTTTTCAATGATTTCGAGGATATTTTAAATGTGATCAAAAAAAATTTTATTTCTTACGACTTTTCGTGAAATATGTTAATGCCATCTGAAAGAGGAACAGATAAGCTTTCCATCCAGCTCTTAGTCGAAGAAATCGGTCGAAGGATGCAAGAGTTATTAGCAAACAACTAATCGGTGGTCAACACGTTTCCGTCCTACTGCCGATTCTTTTCGCAAGGTACTTTTCTATAATTCTAGTATTTAATGGGAAAAAATTAAACGAATTTTTTGTGCATGTAAAAAACTATTAATTCTGAATAAAATGTCGCTCATTTATGCAACTAAAAAAATTTAAATGTATCTTATAAGATAAGGCATATTTGCGTCTGATAAGCTACTTCTTTTTCAATGATTTCGAGGATATTTTCAGTTTTGATAAAAAAATTTTATTTCTTACGAGTTTTCGTAAAATATGTCAATGCCATCTGAAAGAGGAACAGATAAGCTTTCCATCCAGCTCTTAGTCGAAGAAATCGGTCGAAGGATGCAAGAGTTATTAGCAAAAAACTAATCGGTGGTCAACACGTTTCCGTCCTACTGCCGATTCTTTTCGCAAAGTACTTTTCTATAATTCTAGTATTTAATGGGAAAAAATTAAACGAATTTTTTGTGCATGTAAAAAACTATTAATTCTGAATAAAATGCCGCTGATTTATGCAACTAAAAAAATTTAAATGTCTCTTATAAGATAAGGCATATTTGCGTCTGATAAGGCACTTCTTTTTCAATGATTTCGAGGATATTTTAAATTTGAAAAAAAAAAATTTTATTTCTTACGACTTTTCGTGAAATATGTTAATGCCATCTGAAAGAGGAACAGATAAGCTTTCCATCCAGCTCTTAGTCGAAGAAATCGGTCGAAGGATGCGAGAGTTATTAGCAAAAAACTAATAGCTGGTCAACACGATTCCGTACTACTGCCGATTCTCTTCGCAAACAACTTTTCTATAATTCTAGTATTTAAATTTTTGTCCATGTAAAAAACTATTTATTTTGAATAAAATGCCGCCCATTTATGCAATTAAAAAAATTTAAATGTCTCTTACTAGATAAGGCATATTTTCGTCTGATAAGGTACTTCTACTTCAATGATTTCGAGGATATTTTAGTTTTGATCAAAAAAATTGTATTTCTTATGACTTTTCGTAAAATATGTTAATGCCATCTGAAAGAGTTACTGATACGCTTTCTATCAAGCTCTTAGTCGAAGAAGTCGGTCGAAGGACGCAAGAGTTTTTAGAAAAAAACTTATCGGTGGTCAACACGATTCCGTCCTACTGGCGATTCTCTTTGCAAAGTTCTTTTCTATAATTCTAGTATTTAATAGTAACAAATTAAAAGAATTTTTTGTCCATTTAAAAAACTATTAATTCTGAATAAAATGCCGCCCATTTATGCAATTAAAAATATTTAAATGTCTCTTATTAGATAAGGCATATTTTCGGCTGATAAGGTACTTCTACTTCAATGATTTTGAGGATATTTTAGTTTTGATAAATTTTTTCTATTTCTTACGACTTTTCGTAAATTATGTTAATGCCATCTGAAAGACGAAGAGATAAGCTTTCCATCCAGCTCTTAGTCGAAGAAGTCGGTCGAAGGCTGCAAGAGTTATTAGCTAAAAACTAATCGGTGGTCAACACGTTTCCGTCCTACTGCCGATACTTTTCGCAAAGTACTTTTCTATAATTCTAGTATTTAATGGGAAAAAATTAAACGAATTTTTTGTCCATGTAAAAAACTATTAATTCTGAATAAAATGCCTCCCATTTATGCAATTAAAAAAATGTAAATGTCTCTTATCAGATAAGGCATATTTTCGTCTTCTAAGGTACTTCTACTTCAATGATTTCGAGGATATTTTAGTTTTGATCAAAAAAATTTTATTTCTTATGACTTTTCGTGAAATATGTTAATGCTATCTGTAAGAGGAACAAATAAGCTTTCCATCGAGCTCTTAGTCGAAGAAGTCGATCGAAGAATGCAAGAGTTATTAGCAAAAAAATAATCGGTGGTCAACACGTTTCCGTCCTAGTGCCGATTCTTTTCGCAAATTACTTTTCTATAATTCTAGTATTTAATGGGAAAAGTTAAACGAATTTTTTTTTCATGTAAAAAACTATTTATTCTGAACAAAATGCCGCCCATTTATGCAATTAAAAAAATTTAAATGTCTCTTATCAGATAAGGCATATTTTCGTCTGATAAGGTACTTCTTCTTCAATGATTTCGAGGATATTTTAGTTTTGATCAAAAAAATTGTATTTCTTATGACTTTTCGTAAAATATGTTAATGCCATCTGAAAGAGTAACAGATACGCTTTCCATCGAGCTCTTAGTCGAAGAAGTCGGTCGAAGGATGGAAGAGTTATTAGCAAAAAACTAATAGCTGGTCAACACGATTCCGTACTACTGCCGATTCTCTTCGCAAACAACTTTTCTATAATTCTAGTATTTAATGGGAAAAAATTAAACGAATTTTTTGTCCACGTAAAAAACTATTAATTCTGAATAAAATGCCACCCATTTATGCAATTAAAAAAATTTAAATGTCTCTTATTAGATATGGCATATTTTTGTCTGGTAAGGTACTTCTTTTTCAATTATATCGAGGATATTTTAGTTTTGATAAAAAAAAGGTTATTTGTTACGACTTTTCGTAAAATATGTTAATACCATCTGAAAGTGGAACAGATAAGCTTTCCATCGAGCTCTTAGTCGAAGAAGTCGGTCGAAGGATGCAAGAGTTATTAGCAAAAAACTTATCGGTGGTCAAAACGATTCCGTCCTACTGCCGATTCTCTTCGCAATGTTCTTTTCTATAATTCTAGTATTTATAAGAAAAAATTAAACGAATTTTTTGTCCATGTAAAAAACTATTAATTCTGAATAAAATTTCCCCTATTTATGCAATTAAAAAAATTAAAATGTCTCTTATTCGATAAGGCATATTTTCGGCTGACAAGGTACTTCTACTTCAATGATTTTGAGGATATTTTAGTTTTGATAAATTTTTTTTATTTCTTACGACTTTTCGTAAAATATGTTAATGCCATCTGAAAGAGGAACAGATAAGCTTTCCATCGAGCTCTTAGTCGAAGAAGTCGATCGAAGAATGCAAGAGTTATTAGCAAAAAAATAATCGGTGGTCAACACGATTCCGTCCTACTGCCGATTCTCTTCGCAAACAACTTTTTTATAATTCTAGTATTTAATGGGAAAAAATTAAACGAATTTTTTGTCCATGTAAAAAACTATTTATTCTGAATAAAATGCCGCCCATTTATGCAATTAAAAAAATTTAAATGTCTCTTATTAGATAAGGCATATTTTCGTCTGATAAGGTACTTCTACTTCAATGATTTCGAGGATATTTTAGTTTTGATCAAAAAAATTGTATTTCTTATGACTTTTCGTAAAATATGTTAATGCCATCTGAAAGAGTAACAGATACGCTTTCCATCAAGCTCTTAGTCGAAGAAGTCGGTCGAAGGATGCAAGAGTTATTAAGAAAAAACTAATAGCTGGTCAACACGATTCCGTACTACTGCCGATTCTCTTCGTAAACAACTTTTCTATAATTCTAGTATTTAATGGGAAAAAATTAAACGAATTTTTTGTCCATGTAAAAAACTATTAATTCTGAATAAAATGCCGCCCATTTATGCAATTAAAAAAATTTAAATGTCTCTTATTAGATAATTCATATTTTTGTCTGGTAAGGTACTTCTTTTTCAATTATATCGAGGATATTTTAGTTTTGATAAAAAAAAGGTTATTTGTTACGACTTTTCGTAAAATATGTTAATACCATCTGAAAGTGCAACAGATACGCTTCCCATCGAGCTCTTAGTCGAAGAAGTCGGTCGAAGGATAATAATATATAATTCTAGTATTTAATGGGAAAAGTTAAACGAATTTTTTGTCCATGTAAAAAACTATTAATTCTGAATAAAATGCCTCCCATTTATGCAATTAAAACCAGTAAGGACGCTATCTTCAGCAAGGCTGAAGCTATAATACTTTTCACTTTGTGTCACTATAAAAAAAAACTCAATGAATAGTTTTCATGCATCCCTAACAACATAACTGTAATGTTTCAAGTCAATTCGTTAAAAAACAAAAAAATTTTCCATACAACGGTTCAAGTTTTGCGATAAGTGGGCGTAGCCATGCCCACATTTGGTCAAAATAGTTTTTATTCCTCCCTAAGAACATAACTGTAAAGTTTCAAGTCAATTGGTTAAAAAACAAAAAAGTTTTCCATACAAAGGGTCAATTTTCGCTATAAGTAGGCGTGGCTACGCCCACTTTTGGTCAAAATAGTTTTCATTCCTCCCTAAGAACATAACTGTAAAGTTTCAAGTCAATTGGTTAAAAAACAAAAAAGTTTTCTATACAACGGGTCAATTTTCGCTATAAAAGGGCGTGACCACGCCTACTTTTGATCAAAATAGTTTTCATTCCTCCCTAAGAGCATAACTGCAAAGTTTCAAGTCAATTGGTTAAAAAACAAAAAAGTTTTCCATACAACGGGTCAATTTTTGCTATAAGTAGGCGTGGCTACGCCCACTTTTGGTCAAAATAGTTTTCATTCCTCCCTAAGAGCATAACTGCAAAGTTTCAAGTCAATTGGTTAAAAAACAAAAAAGTTTTCCATACAAAGGGTCAAGTTAAGCTATAAGTGGGCGTGGCCACGCCCACTTTTGATCAAAATAGTTTTCATTCCTCCCTAAGAGCATAACTGCAAAGTTTCAAGTCAATTGGTTAAGAAACAAAAAAGTTTTCCATACAACGGGTCAATTTTCGCTATAAGTGGGCGTGGCTACGCCCACTTTTGGTCAAAATAGTTTTCATTCCTCCCTAAGAGCATAACTTTAAAATTTCAAGTCAATTGGTTAAAAAACAAAAAAGTTTTCCATACAACGGGTCAATTTTCGCTATAAGTAGGCGTGGCTACGCCCACTTTTGGTTAAAATAGTTTTCATTCCTCCCTAAGAACATAACTGTAAAGTTTCAAGTCAATTGGTTAAAAAACAAAAAAGTTTTCCATACAAAGGGTCAAGTTAAGCTATAAGTGGGCGTGGCCACGCCCACTTTTGATCAAAATAGTTTTCATTCCTCCCTAAGAGCATAACTGCAAAGTTTCAAGTCAATTGGTTAAAAAACAAAAAAGTTTTCCATACAACGGGTAAATTTTCGCTATAAGTGGGCGTGGCTATGCGTGGTTACGCCCACATTTGGTCAAAATAGATTTCATTCCTCCCTAAGAACATAACTTTAAAATTTCAAGTCAATTGGTTAAGAAACAAAAAAGTTTTCCATACAACGACGTGAATATGGCTTCTCTTCCTCTTCTTCATTTTGTATGGGAGCTACCAGTTCCAGATGTCCAATCTCAATGAAACTTTCAGGCATGTAGCCGGACCATGTAAAACTACTATGTTTAAAATTTCAGCACTCTATTGTACAAAACAAAAAAGTTTTCCATACAACGATTCAAGTTTTGTTCACTTTTCTTCTTCTTTTCGTATCGGAGCTACCTGTTCCAATAATCCGATCATGCTGGTTCCGACGAATGATTCATCGTAATAAATTCTAAGACTCTGTGCAAAGTTTCAGCTCGATAGCTTCAAAACTGAGGGACTAGTTTGCATACATACAGACAGACAGACAGACAGACCGACAGACAGACGGACAGACGGACATGGCTAAATCAACTCGTCTTGTCGTCCTGATCAAGAATATATCTACTTTATATAGTCGGAAATTAATATTTCGATCTGTTACAAACTCCGTGACAAAGTTAATATACTATTTCACATAAGTGAAAAGTATAAAAATTTAAATGTCTCTTATTAGATATGGCATATTTTTGTCTGGTAAGGTACTTCTTTTTCAATTATATCGAGGATATTTTAGTTTTGATAAAAAAAATTTTATTTCTTACGACTTTTCATAAAATATGTTAATGCCATCTGAAAGTGGAACAGATAAACTTTCCATCGAGCTCTTAGTTGAAGAAGTCGGTCGAAGGATGCAAGAGTTATTAGCAAAAAACTTATCGGTGGTCAACACGATTCCGTCCTACTGCCGATTCTTTTCGCAAATTACTTTTCTATAATTCTAGTATTTAATGGGAAAAGTTAAACGGATTTTTTTTTCATGTAAAAAACTATTTATTCTGAATAAAATGCCGCCCATTTATGCAATTAAAAAAATTTAAATGTCTCTTATCAGATAAGGCATATTTTCGTCTGATAAGGTACTTCTTCTTCAATGATTTCGAGGATATTTTAGTTTTGATCAAAAAAATTGTATTTGTTATGACTTTTCGTAAAATATGTTAATGCCATCTGAAAGAGTAACAGATACGCTTTCCATCGAGCTCTTAGTCGAAGAAGTCGGTCGAAGGATGCAAGAGTTATTAGCAAAAAACTAATAGCTGGTCAACACGATTCCGTACTGCTGCCGATTCTCTTCGCAAACAACTTTTTTATAATTCTAGTATTTAATGGGAAAAAATTAAACGAATTTTTTGTCCATGTAAAAAACTATTTATTCTGAATAAAATGCCGCCCATTTATGCAATTAAAAAAATTTAAATGTCTCTTATTAGATAAGGCATATTTTCGCCTGATAAGGTACTTCTACTTCAATGATTTCGAGGATATTTTAGTTTTGATCAAAAAAATTGTATTTCTTATGACTTTTCGTAAAATATGTTAATGCCATCTGAAAGAGTAACAGATACGCTTTTCATCAAGCTCTTAGTCGAAGAAGTCGGTCGAAGGATGCAAGAGTTATTAAGAACCAGTAAGGACGCTATCTTCAGCAAGGCTGAAGCTATAATACTTTTCACTTTGTGTCACTATAAAAAAAACTCAATGAATAGTTTTCATGCATCCCTAACAACATAACTGTAATGTTTCAAGTCAATTCGTTAAAAAACAAAAAA
This sequence comes from Phortica okadai, assembly GCA_034638295.1. Taxonomy (NCBI): domain Eukaryota; kingdom Metazoa; phylum Arthropoda; class Insecta; order Diptera; family Drosophilidae; genus Phortica; species Phortica okadai. Next base: position 22,602,594 of record CM067850.1, on the reverse strand, counting down.
TTTTTCCATACAACGGTTCAAGTTTTGCGATAAGTGGGCGTAGCCATGCCCACATTTGGTCAAAATAGTTTTTATTCCTCCCTAAGAACATAACTGTAAAGTTTCAAGTCAATTGGTTAAAAAACAAAAAAGTTTTCCATACAAAGGGTCAATTTTCGCTATAAGTAGGCGTGGCTACGCCCACTTTTGGTCAAAATAGTTTTCATTCCTCCCTAAGAACATAACTGTAAAGTTTCAAGTCAATTGGTTAAAAAACAAAAAAGTTTTCAATACAACGGGTCAATTTTCGCTATAAAAGGGCGTGACCACGCCTACTTTTGATCAAAATAGTTTTCATTCCTCCCTAAGAGCATAACTGCAAAGTTTCAAGTCAATTGGTTAAAAAACAAAAAAGTTTTCCATACAACGGGTCAATTTTTGCTATAAGTAGGCGTGGCTACGCCCACTTTTGGTCAAAATAGTTTTCATTCCTCCCTAAGAGCATAACTGCAAAGTTTCAAGTCAATTGGTTAAAAAACAAAAAAGTTTTCCATACAACGGGTCAATTTTCGCTATAAAAGGGCGTGACCACGCCTACTTTTGATCAAAATAGTTTTCATTCCTCCCTAAGAGCATAACTGCAAAGTTTCAAGTCAATTGGTTAAAAAACAAAAAAGTTTTCCATACAACGGGTCAATTTTCGCTATAAGTAGGCGTGGCTACGCCCACTTTTGGTTAAAATAGTTTTCATTCCTCCCTAAGAACAGAACTGTAAAGTTTCAAGTCAATTGGTTAAAAAACAAAAAAGTTTTCCATACAAAGGGTCAAGTTAAGCTATAAGTGGGCGTGGCCACGCCCACTTTTGATCAAAATAGTTTTCATTCCTCCCTAAGAGCATAACTGCAAAGTTTCAAGTCAATTGGTTAAAAAACAAAAAAGTTTTCCATACAACGGGTAAATTTTCGCTATAAGTGGGCGTGGCTATGCGTGGTTACGCCCACATTTGGTCAAAATAGATTTCATTCCTCCCTAAGAACATAACTTTAAAATTTCAAGTCAATTGGTTAAGAAACAAAAAAGTTTTCCATACAACGACGTGAATATGGCTTCTCTTCCTCTTCTTCATTTTGTATGGGAGCTACCAGTTCCAGATGTCCAATCTCAATGAAACTTTCAGGCATGTAGTCGGACCATGTAAAACTACTATGTTTAAAATTTCAGCACTCTATTGTACAAAACAAAAAAGTTTTCCATACAACGATTCAAGTTTTGTTCACTTTTCTTCTTCTTTTCGTATGGGAGCTACCTGTTCCAATAATCCGATCATGCTGGTTCCGACGAATGATTCATCGTAATAAATTCTAAGACTCTGTGCAAAGTTTCAGCTCGATAGCTTCAAAACTGAGGGACTAGTTTGCATACATACAGACAGACAGACAGACCGACAGACAGACAGACAGACAGACGGACAGACGGACATGGCTAAATCAACTCGTCTTGTCGTCCTGATCAAGAATATATCTACTTTATATAGTCGGAAATTAATATTTCGATCTGTTACAAACTCCGTGACAAAGTTAATATACTATTTCACATAAGTGAAAAGTATAAAAAACTAATAGCTGGTCAACACGATTCCGAACTACTGCCGATTCTCTTCGTCAACAACTTTTCTATAATTCTAGTATTTAATGGGAAAAAATTAAACGAATTTTTTGTCCATGTAAAAAACTATTAATTCTGAATAAAATGCCGCCCATTTATGCAATTAAAAAAATTTAAATGTCTCTTATTAGATATGGCATATTTTTGTCTGGTAAGGTACTTCTTTTTCAATTATATCGAGGATATTTTAGTTTTGATAAAAAAAAGGTTATTTCTTACGACTTTTCGTAAAATATGTTAATGCCATCTGAAAGTGGAACAGATAAGCTTTCCATCGAGCTCTTAGTCGAAGAAGTCGGTCGAAGGATGCAAGAGTTATTAGCAAAAAACTTATCGGTGGTCAACACGATTCCGTCCTACTGCCGATTCTCTTCGCAAAGTTCTTTTTTATAATTCTAGTATTTAATGGGAAAAAATTAAACGAATTTTTTGTCCATGTAAAAAACTATTAATTCTGAATAAAATGCCGCCCATTTATGCAATTAAAAAAATTTAAATGCCTCTTATTAGATAAGGCATATTTTTGTCTGATAAGGTACTTCTTCTTCAATGAATTCGACGATATTTTAGTTTTGATCAAAAAAATTTTATTTCTTCTGACTTTTCGTAAAATATGTTAATGCCATCTGAAAGAGGAACAGATAAGCTTTCCGTCGAGCTCTTAGTCGAAGAAGTCGGTCGAAGGATGCAAGAGTTATTAGCAAAAAACTAATCGGTGGTCAAACCGATTCCGTCCTACTGCCGATTCTCTTCGCAAAGTACTTTTCTATAATTCTACTATTTATAGGAAAAAATTAAACGAATTTTTTGTCCATGTAAAAAACTATTAATTCTGGATAAAATGTCGCCCATTTATGCACTTAAAAAAATTTAAATGTCTCTTATCAGATAAGGCATATTTTCGTCTGATAAGGTACTTCTTCTTCAATGATTTGGAGGATATTTTAGTTTTGATCAAAAAAATTGAATTTCTTATGACTTTTCGTAAAATATGTTAATGCCATCTGAAAGAGGAACAGATAAGCTTTCCGTCGAGACCTTAGTCGAAGAAGTCGGTCGAAGGATGCAAGAGTTATTAGCAAAAAACTAATCGGTGGTCAACACGATTCCGTACTACTGCCGATTCTCTTCGCAAAGTTATTTTCTATAATTCTAGTATTTAATGGGAAAAAATTAAACGAATTTTTTGTCCATGTAAAAAACTATTTATTCTGAATAAAATGCCGCCCATTTATGCAATTAAAAAAATTTAAATGTCTCTTATTATATAAGGCATATTTTCGTCTGATAAGGTACTTCTACTTCAATGATTTCGAGGATATTTTAGTTTTGATCAAAAAAAATTGTATTTTTTATGACTTTTCGTAAAATATGTTAATGCCATCTGAAAGAGTAACAGATACGCTTTCTATCAAGCTCTTAGTCGAAGAAGTCGGTCGAAGGATGCAAGAGTTATTAGCAAAAAACTAATAGCTGGTCAACACGATTCCGTACTACTGCCGATTCTCTTCGCAAACAACTTTTTTATAATTCTAGTATTTAATGGGAAAAAATTAAACGAATTTTTTGTCCATGTAAAAAACTATTAATTCTGAATAAAATGCCGCCCATTTATGCAATTAAAAAAATTTAAATGTCTCTTACTAGATAAGGCATATTTTCGTCTGATAAGGTACTTCTACTTCAATGATTTCGAGGATATTTTAGTTTTGATCAAAAAAATTGTATTTCTTATGACTTTTCGTAAAATATGTTAATGCCATCTGAAAGAGTAACTGATACGCTTTCTATCAAGCTCTTAGTCGAAGAAGTCGGTCGAAGGACGCAAGAGTTTTTAGAAAAAAACTTATCGGTGGTCAACACGATTCCGTCCTATTGGCGATTCTCTTTGCAAAGTTCTTTTCTATAATTCTAGTATTTAATAGTAACAAATTAAAAGAATTTTTTGTCCATTTAAAAAACTATTAATTCTGAATAAAATGCCGCCCATTTATGCAATTAAAAATATTTAAATGTCTCTTATTAGATAAGGCATATTTTCGGCTGATAAGGTACTTCTACTTCAATGATTTTGAGGATATTTTAGTTTTGATAAATTTTTTCTATTTCTTACGACTTTTCGTAAATTATGTTAATGCCATCTGAAAGACGAACAGATAAGCTTTCCATCCAGCTCTTAGTCGAAGAAGTCGGTCGAAGGCTGCAAGAGTTATTAGCTAAAAACTAATCGGTGGTCAACACGTTTCCGTCCTACTGCCGATACTTTTCGCAAAGTACTTTTCTATAATTCTAGTATTTAATGGGAAAAAATTAAACGAATTTTTTGTCCATGTAAAAAACTATTAATTCTGAATAAAATGCCTCCCATTTATGCAATTAAAAAAATGTAAATGTCTCTTATCAGATAAGGCATATTTTCGTCTTCTAAGGTACTTCTACTTCAATGATTTCGAGGATATTTTAGTTTTGATCAAAAAAATTTTATTTCTTATGACTTTTCGTGAAATATGTTAATGCTATCTGTAAGAGGAACAAATAAGCTTTCCATCGAGCTCTTAGTCGAAGAAGTCGATCGAAGAATGCAAGAGTTATTAGCAAAAAAATAATCGGTGGTCAACACGTTTCCGTCCTAGTGCCGATTCTTTTCGCAAATTACTTTTCTATAATTCTAGTATTTAATGGGAAAAGTTAAACGAATTTTTTTTTCATGTAAAAAACTATTTATTCTGAACAAAATGCCGCCCATTTATGCAATTAAAAAAATTTAAATGTCTCTTATCAGATAAGGCATATTTTCGTCTGATAAGGTACTTCTTCTTCAATGATTTCGAGGATATTTTAGTTTTGATCAAAAAAATTGTATTTCTTATGACTTTTCGTAAAATATGTTAATGCCATCTGAAAGAGTAACAGATACGCTTTCCATCGAGCTCTTAGTCGAAGAAGTCGGTCGAAGGATGGAAGAGTTATTAGCAAAAAACTAATAGCTGGTCAACACGATTCCGTACTACTGCCGATTCTCTTCGCAAACAACTTTTCTATAATTCTAGTATTTAATGGAAAAAAAATTAAACGAATTTTTTGTCCATGTAAAAAACTATTTATTCTGAATAAAATGCCGCCCATTTATGCAATTAAAAAAATTTAAATGTCTCTTATTATATAAGGCATATTTTCGTCTGATAAGGTACTTCTACTTCAATGATTTCGAGGATATTTTAGTTTTGATCAAAAAAAATTGTGTTTTTTATGACTTTTCGTAAAATATGTTAATGCCATCTGAAAGAGTAACAGATACGCTTTCTATCAAGCTCTTAGTCGAAGAAGTCGGTCGAAGGATGCAAGAGTTATTAGCAAAAAACTAATAGCTGGTCAACACGATTCCGTACTACTGCCGATTCTCTTCGCAAACAACTTTTCTATAATTCTAGTATTTAATGGGAAAAAATTAAACGAATTTTTTGTCCATGTAAAAAACTATTAATTCTGAATAAAATGCCACCCATTTATGCAATTAAAAAAATTTAAATGTCTCTTATTAGATATGGCATATTTTTGTCTGGTAAGGTACTTCTTTTTCAATTATATCGAGGATATTTTAGTTTTGATAAAAAAAAGGTTATTTGTTACGACTTTTCGTAAAATATGTTAATACCATCTGAAAGTGGAACAGATAAGCTTTCCATCGAGCTCTTAGTCGAAGAAGTCGGTCGAAGGATGCAAGAGTTATTAGCAAAAAACTTATCGGTGGTCAAAACGATTCCGTCCTACTGCCGATTCTCTTCGCAATGTTCTTTTCTATAATTCTAGTATTTATAAGAAAAAATTAAACGAATTTTTTGTCCATGTAAAAAACTATTAATTCTGAATAAAATTTCCCCTATTTATGCAATTAAAAAAATTAAAATGTCTCTTATTCGATAAGGCATATTTTCGGCTGACAAGGTACTTCTACTTCAATGATTTTGAGGATATTTTAGTTTTGATAAATTTTTTTTATTTCTTACGACTTTTCGTAAAATATGTTAATGCCATCTGAAAGAGGAACAGATAAGCTTTCCATCGAGCTCTTAGTCGAAGAAGTCGATCGAAGAATGCAAGAGTTATTAGCAAAAAAATAATCGGTGGTCAACACGATTCCGTCCTACTGCCGATTCTCTTCGCAAACAACTTTTTTATAATTCTAGTATTTAATGGGAAAAAATTAAACGAATTTTTTGTCCATGTAAAAAACTATTTATTCTGAATAAAATGCCGCCCATTTATGCAATTAAAAAAATTTAAATGTCTCTTATTAGATAAGGCATATTTTCGTCTGATAAGGTACTTCTACTTCAATGATTTCGAGGATATTTTAGTTTTGATCAAAAAAATTGTATTTCTTATGACTTTTCGTAAAATATGTTAATGCCATCTGAAAGAGTAACAGATACGCTTTCCATCAAGCTCTTAGTCGAAGAAGTCGGTCGAAGGATGCAAGAGTTATTAAGAAAAAACTAATAGCTGGTCAACACGATTCCGTACTACTGCCGATTCTCTTCGTAAACAACTTTTCTATAATTCTAGTATTTAATGGGAAAAAATTAAACGAATTTTTTGTCCATGTAAAAAACTATTAATTCTGAATAAAATGCCGCCCATTTATGCAATTAAAAAAATTTAAATGTCTCTTATTAGATAATTCATATTTTCGTCTGATAAGGTACTTCTTCTTCAATGATTTCGAGGATATTTTAGTTTTGATCAAAAAAATTGTATTTGTTATGACTTTTCGTAAAATATGTTAATGCCATCTGAAAGAGTAACAGATACGCTTCCCATCGAGCTCTTAGTCGAAGAAGTCGGTCGAAGGATAATAATATATAATTCTAGTATTTAATGGGAAAAGTTAAACGAATTTTTTGTCCATGTAAAAAACTATTAATTCTGAATAAAATGCCTCCCATTTATGCAATTAAAACCAGTAAGGACGCTATCTTCAGCAAGGCTGAAGCTATAATACTTTTCACTTTGTGTCACTATAAAAAAAAACTCAATGAATAGTTTTCATGCATCCCTAACAACATAACTGTAATGTTTCAAGTCAATTCGTTAAAAAACAAAAAAATTTTCCATACAACGGTTCAAGTTTTGCGATAAGTGGGCGTAGCCATGCCCACATTTGGTCAAAATAGTTTTTATTCCTCCCTAAGAACATAACTGTAAAGTTTCAAGTCAATTGGTTAAAAAACAAAAAAGTTTTCCATACAAAGGGTCAATTTTCGCTATAAGTAGGCGTGGCTACGCACACTTTTGGTCAAAATAGTTTTCATTCCTCCCTAAGAACATAACTGTAAAGTTTCAAGTCAATTGGTTAAAAAACAAAAAAGTTTTCTATACAACGGGTCAATTTTCGCTATAAAAGGGCGTGACCACGCCTACTTTTGATCAAAATAGTTTTCATTCCTCCCTAAGAGCATAACTGCAAAGTTTCAAGTCAATTGGTTAAAAAACAAAAAAGTTTTCCATACAACGGGTCAATTTTTGCTATAAGTAGGCGTGGCTACGCCCACTTTTGGTCAAAATAGTTTTCATTCCTCCCTAAGAGCATAACTGCAAAGTTTCAAGTCAATTGGTTAAAAAACAAAAAAGTTTTCCATACAAAGGGTCAAGTTAAGCTATAAGTGGGCGTGGCCACGCCCACTTTTGATCAAAATAGTTTTCATTCCTCCCTAAGAGCATAACTGCAAAGTTTCAAGTCAATTGGTTAAGAAACAAAAAAGTTTTCCATACAACGGGTCAATTTTCGCTATAAGTGGGCGTGGCTACGCCCACTTTTGGTCAAAATAGTTTTCATTCCTCCCTAAGAGCATAACTTTAAAATTTCAAGTCAATTGGTTAAAAAACAAAAAAGTTTTCCATACAACGGGTCAATTTTCGCTATAAGTAGGCGTGGCTACGCCCACTTTTGGTTAAAATAGTTTTCATTCCTCCCTAAGAACATAACTGTAAAGTTTCAAGTCAATTGGTTAAAAAACAAAAAAGTTTTCCATACAAAGGGTCAAGTTAAGCTATAAGTGGGCGTGGCCACGCCCACTTTTGATCAAAATAGTTTTCATTCCTCCCTAAGAGCATAACTGCAAAGTTTCAAGTCAATTGGTTAAAAAACAAAAAAGTTTTCCATACAACGGGTAAATTTTCGCTATAAGTGGGCGTGGCTATGCGTGGTTACGCCCACATTTGGTCAAAATAGATTTCATTCCTCCCTAAGAACATAACTTTAAAATTTCAAGTCAATTGGTTAAGAAACAAAAAAGTTTTCCATACAACGACGTGAATATGGCTTCTCTTCCTCTTCTTCATTTTGTATGGGAGCTACCAGTTCCAGATGTCCAATCTCAATGAAACTTTCAGGCATATAGCCGGACCATGTAAAACTACTATGTTTAAAATTTCAGCACTCTATTGTACAAAACAAAAAAGTTTTCCATACAACGATTCAAGTTTTGTTCACTTTTCTTCTTCTTTTCGTATCGGAGCTACCTGTTCCAATAATCCGATCATGCTGGTTCCGACGAATGATTCATCGTAATAAATTCTAAGACTCTGTGCAAAGTTTCAGCTCGATAGCTTCAAAACTGAGGGACTAGTTTGCATACATACAGACAGACAGACAGACAGACCGACAGACAGACGGACAGACGGACATGGCTAAATCAACTCGTCTTGTCGTCCTGATCAAGAATATATCTACTTTATATAGTCGGAAATTAATATTTCGATCTGTTACAAACTCCGTGACAAAGTTAATATACTATTTCACATAAGTGAAAAGTATAAAAATTTAAATGTCTCTTATTAGATATGGCATATTTTTGTCTGGTAAGGTACTTCTTTTTCAATTATATCGAGGATATTTTAGTTTTGATAAAAAAAATTTTATTTCTTACGACTTTTCATAAAATATGTTAATGCCATCTGAAAGTGGAACAGATAAACTTTCCATCGAGCTCTTAGTTGAAGAAGTCGGTCGAAGGATGCAAGAGTTATTAGCAAAAAACTTATCGGTGGTCAACACGATTCCGTCCTACTGCCGATTCTTTTCGCAAATTACTTTTCTATAATTCTAGTATTTAATGGGAAAAGTTAAACGGATTTTTTTTTCATGTAAAAAACTATTTATTCTGAATAAAATGCCGCCCATTTATGCAATTAAAAAAATTTAAATGTCTCTTATCAGATAAGGCATATTTTCGTCTGATAAGGTACTTCTTCTTCAATGATTTCGAGGATATTTTAGTTTTGATCAAAAAAATTGTATTTGTTATGACTTTTCGTAAAATATGTTAATGCCATCTGAAAGAGTAACAGATACGCTTTCCATCGAGCTCTTAGTCGAAGAAGTCGGTCGAAGGATGCAAGAGTTATTAGCAAAAAACTAATAGCTGGTCAACACGATTCCGTACTGCTGCCGATTCTCTTCGCAAACAACTTTTTTATAATTCTAGTATTTAATGGGAAAAAATTAAACGAATTTTTTGTCCATGTAAAAAACTATTTATTCTGAATAAAATGCCGCCCATTTATGCAATTAAAAAAATTTAAATGTCTCTTATTAGATAAGGCATATTTTCGCCTGATAAGGTACTTCTACTTCAATGATTTCGAGGATATTTTAGTTTTGATCAAAAAAATTGTATTTCTTATGACTTTTCGTAAAATATGTTAATGCCATCTGAAAGAGTAACAGATACGCTTTTCATCAAGCTCTTAGTCGAAGAAGTCGGTCGAAGGATGCAAGAGTTATTAAGATCCAGTAAGGACGCTATCTTCAGCAAGGCTGAAGCTATAATACTTTTCACTTTGTGTCACTATAAAAAAAACTCAATGAATAGTTTTCATGCATTCCTAACAACATAACTGTAATGTTTCAAGTCAATTCGTTAAAAAACAAAAAATTTTTCCATACAACGGTTCAAGTTTTGCGATAAGTGGGCGTAGCCATGCCCACATTTGGTCAAAATAGTTTTTATTCCTCCCTAAGAACATAACTGTAAAGTTTCAAGTCAATTGGTTAAAAAACAAAAAAGTTTTCCATACAAAGGGTCAATTTTCGCTATAAGTAGGCGTGGCTACGCCCACTTTTGGTCAAAATAGTTTTCATTCCTCCCTAAGAACATAACTGTAAAGTTTCAAGTCAATTGGTTAAAAAACAAAAAAGTTTTCCATACAACGGGTCAATTTTCGCTATAAAAGGGCGTGACCACGCCTACTTTTGATCAAAATAGTTTTCATTCCTCCCTAAGAGCATAACTGCAAAGTTTCAAGTCAATTGGTTAAAAAACAAAAAAGTTTTCCATACAACGGGTCAATTTTTGCTATAAGTAGGCGTGGCTACGCCCACTTTTGGTCAAAATAGTTTTCATTCCTCCCTAAGAGCATAACTGCAAAGTTTCAAGTCAATTGGTTAAAAAACAAAAAAGTTTTCCATACAACGGGTCAATTTTCGCTATAAAAGGGCGTGACCACGCCTACTTTTGATCAAAATAGTTTTCATTCCTCCCTAAGAGCATAACTGCAAAGTTTCAAGTCAATTGGTTAAAAAACAAAAAAGTTTTCCATACAACGGGTCAATTTTCGCTATAAGTAGGCGTGGCTACGCCCACTTTTGGTTAAAATAGTTTTCATTCCTCCCTAAGAACAGAACTGTAAAGTTTCAAGTCAATTGGTTAAAAAACAAAAAAGTTTTCCATACAAAGGGTCAAGTTAAGCTATAAGTGGGCGTGGCCACGCCCACTTTTGATCAAAATAGTTTTCATTCCTCCCTAAGAGCATAACTGCAAAGTTTCAAGTCAATTGGTTAAAAAACAAAAAAGTTTTCCATACAACGGGTAAATTTTCGCTATAAGTGGGCGTGGCTATGCGTGGTTACGCCCACATTTGGTCAAAATAGATTTCATTCCTCCCTAAGAACATAACTTTAAAATTTCAAGTCAATTGGTTAAGAAACAAAAAAGTTTTCCATACAACGACGTGAATATGGCTTCTCTTCCTCTTCTTCATTTTGTATGGGAGCTACCAGTTCCAGATGTCCAATCTCAATGAAACTTTCAGGCATGTAGTCGGACCATGTAAAACTACTATGTTTAAAATTTCAGCACTCTATTGTACAAAACAAAAAAGTTTTCCATACAACGATTCAAGTTTTGTTCACTTTTCTTCTTCTTTTCGTATGGGAGCTACCTGTTCCAATAATCCGATCATGCTGGTTCCGACGAATGATTCATCGTAATAAATTCTAAGACTCTGTGCAAAGTTTCAGCTCGATAGCTTCAAAACTGAGGGACTAGTTTGCATACATACAGACAGACAGACAGACCGACAGACAGACAGACAGACGGACAGACGGACAGACGGACATGGCTAAATCAACTCGTCTTGTCGTCCTGATCAAGAATATATCTACTTTATATAGTCGGAAATTAATATTTCGATCTGTTACAAACTCCGTGACAAAGTTAATATACTATTTCACATAAGTGAAAAGTATAAAAAACTAATAGCTGGTCAACACGATTCCGAACTACTGCCGATTCTCTTCGTCAACAACTTTTCTATAATTCTAGTATTTAATGGGAAAAAATTAAACGAATTTTTTGTCCATGTAAAAAACTATTAATTCTGAATAAAATGCCGCCCATTTATGCAATTAAAAAAATTTAAATGTCTCTTATTAGATATGGCATATTTTTGTCTGGTAAGGTACTTCTTTTTCAATTATATCGAGGATATTTTAGTTTTGATAAAAAAAAGGTTATTTCTTACGACTTTTCGTAAAATATGTTAATGCCATCTGAAAGTGGAACAGATAAGCTTTCCATCGAGCTCTTAGTCGAAGAAGTCGGTCGAAGGATGCAAGAGTTATTAGCAAAAAACTTATCGGTGGTCAACACGATTCCGTCCTACTGCCGATTCTCTTCGCAAAGTTCTTTTTTATAATTCTAGTATTTAATGGGAAAAAATTAAACGAATTTTTTGTCCATGTAAAAAACTATTAATTCTGAATAAAATGCCGCCCATTTATGCAATTAAAAAAATTTAAATGCCTCTTATTAGATAAGGCATATTTTTGTCTGATAAGGTACTTCTTCTTCAATGAATTCGACGATATTTTAGTTTTGATCAAAAAAATTTTATTTCTTCTGACTTTTCGTAAAATATGTTAATGCCATCTGAAAGAGGAACAGATAAGCTTTCCGTCGAGCTCTTAGTCGAAGAAGTCGGTCGAAGGATGCAAGAGTTATTAGCAAAAAACTAATCGGTGGTCAAACCGATTCCGTCCTACTGCCGATTCTCTTCGCAAAGTACTTTTCTATAATTCTACTATTTATAGGAAAAAATTAAACGAATTTTTTGTCCATGTAAAAAACTATTAATTCTGGATAAAATGTCGCCCATTTATGCACTTAAAAAAATTTAAATGTCTCTTATCAGATAAGGCATATTTTCGTCTGATAAGGTACTTCTTCTTCAATGATTTGGAGGATATTTTAGTTTTGATCAAAAAAATTGAATTTCTTATGACTTTTCGTAAAATATGTTAATGCCATCTGAAAGAGGAACAGATAAGCTTTCCGTCGAGACCTTAGTCGAAGAAGTCGGTCGAAGGATGCAAGAGTTATTAGCAAAAAACTAATCGGTGGTCAACACGATTCCGTACTACTGCCGATTCTCTTCGCAAAGTTATTTTCTATAATTCTAGTATTTAATGGGAAAAAATTAAACGAATTTTTTGTCCATGTAAAAAACTATTTATTCTGAATAAAATGCCGCCCATTTATGCAATTAAAAAAATTTAAATGTCTCTTATTATATAAGGCATATTTTCGTCTGATAAGGTACTTCTACTTCAATGATTTCGAGGATATTTTAGTTTTGATCAAAAAAAATTGTAATTTTTATGACTTTTCGTAAAATATGTTAATGCCATCTGAAAGAGTAACAGATACGCTTTCTATCAAGCTCTTAGTCGAAGAAGTCGGTCGAAGGATGCAAGAGTTATTAGCAAAAAACTAATAGCTGGTCAACACGATTCCGTACTACTGCCGATTCTCTTCGCAAACAACTTTTTTATAATTCTAGTATTTAATGGGAAAAAATTAAACGAATTTTTTGTCCATGTAAAAAACTATTAATTCTGAATAAAATGCCGCCCATTTATGCAATTAAAAAAATTTAAATGTCTCTTATTAGATATGGCATATTTTTGTCTGGTAAGGTACTTCTTTTTCAATTATATCGAGGATATTTTAGTTTTGATCAAAAAAAGGTTATTTGTTACGACTTTTCGTAAAATATGTTAATGCCATCTGAAAGTGGAACAGATAAGCTTTCCATCGAGCTCTTAGTCGAAGAAGTCGGTCGAAGGATGCAAGAGTTATTAGCAAAAAACTTATCGGTGGTCAACACGATTCCGTCCTACTGCCGATTCTCTTCGCAATGTTCTTTTCTATAATTCTAGTATTTATAGGAAAAAATTAAACGAATTTTTTGTCCATGTAAAAAACTATTAATTCTGAATAAAATTCCCCCTATTTATGCAATTAAAAAAATTTAAATGTCTCTTATTCGATAAGGCATATTTTCGGCTGACAAGGTACTTCTACTTCAATAATTTTGAGGATATTTTAGTTTTGATAAATTTTTTTTATTTCTTACGACTTTTCGTAAAATATGTTAATGCCATCTGAAAGAGGAACAGATAAGCTTTCCATCCAGCTCTTAGTCGAAGAAGTCGGTCGAAGGATGCAAGAGTTATTAGCTAAAAACTAATCGGTGGTCAACACGTTTCCGTCCTACTGCCGATACTTTTCGCAAAGTACTTTTCTATAATTCTAGTATTTAATGGGAAAAAATTAAACGAATTTTTTGTCCATGTAAAAAACTATTAATTCTGAATAAAATGCCTCCCATTTATGCAATTAAAAAAATTTAAATGTCTCTTATCAGATAAGGCATATTTTCGTCTTATAAGGTACTTCTACTTCAATGATTTCGAGGATATTTTAGTTTTGATCGAAAAAATTTTATTTCTTACGACTCTTCGTACATATGTTAATGCTATCTGAAAGAGGAACAGATAAGCTTTCCATCGAGCTCTTAGTCGAACAAGTCGATCGAAGGATGCAAGAGTTATTAGAAAAAAAATAATCGGTGGTCAACACGTTTCCGTCCTACTGCCGATTATTTTCGCAAAGTACTTTTCTATAATTCTAGTATTTAATGGGAAAAAGTTAAACGAATTTTTTTTTCATGTAAAAAAATATTTATTCTGAAGAAAATGCCGCCCATTTATGCAATTAAAAAAATTTAAATGTCTTTTATTAGATATGGCATATTTTTGTCTGGTAAGGTACTTCTTTTTCAATTATATCGAGGATATTTTAGTTTTGATAAAAAAAAGGTTATTTCTTACGACTTTTCGTAAAATATGTTAATGCCATCTGAAAGAGGAACAGATAAGCTTTCCATCCAGCTCTTAGTCGAAGAAGTCGGTCGAAGGATGCAAGAGTTATTAGATAAAAACTAATCGGTGGTCAACACGTTTCCGTCCTACTGCCGATACTTTTCGCAAAGTACTTTTCTATAATTCTAGTATTTAATGGGAAAAAATTAAACGAATTTTTTGTCCATGTAAAAAACTATTAATTCTGAATAAAATGCCTCCCATTTATGCAATTAAAAAAATTTAAATGTCTCTTATTAGATATGGCATATTTTTGTCTGGTAAGGTACTTCTTTTTCAATTATATCGAGGATATTTTAGTTTTGATAAAAAAAAGGTTATTTCTTACGACTTTTCATAAAATATGTTAATGCCATCTGAAAGTGGAACATATAAGCTTTCCATCGAGCTCTTAGTCGAAGAAGTCGGTCGAAGGATGCAATAGTTATTAGCAAACCAGTAAGGACGCTATCTTCAGCAAGGCTGAAGCTATAATACTTTTCACTTTGTGTCACTATAAAAAAAACTCAATGAATAGTTTTCATGCATCCCTAACAACATAACTGTAATGTTTCAAGTTTTGCGATAAGTGGGCGTAGCCATGCCCTCATTTGGTCAAAATAGTTTTTATTCCTCCCTAAGAACATAACTGTAAAGTTTCAAGTCAATTGGTTAAAAAACAAAAAAGTTTTCCATACAAAGGGTCATTTTTCGCTATAAGTAGGCGTGGCTACGCCCACTTTTGGTCAAAATAGTTTTCATTCCTCCCTAAAAACATAACTGTAAAGTTTCAAGTCAATTGGTTAAAAAACAAAAAAGTTTTCCATACAACGGGTCAATTTTCGCTATAAAAGGGCGTGACCACGCCTACTTTTGATCAAAATAGTTTTCATTCCTCCCTAAGAGCAGAACTGCAAAGTTTCAAGTCAATTGGTTAAAAAACAAAAAAGTTTTCCATACAACGGGTCAATTTTTGCTATAAGTAGGCGTGGCTACGCCCACTTTTGGTCAAAATAGTTTTCATTCCTCCCTAAGAGCATAACTGCAAAGTTTCAAGTCAATTGGTAAAAAAACAAAAAAGTTTTCCATACAACGGGTCAATTTTCGCTATAAAAGGGCGTGACCACGCCTACTTTTGATCAAAATAGTTTTCATTCCTCCCTAAGAGCATAACTGCAAAGTTTCAAGTCAATTGGTTAAAAAACAAAAAAGTTTTCCATACAACGGGTCAATTTTCGCTATAAGTAGGCGTGGCTACGCCCACTTTTGGTTAAAATAGTTTTCATTCCTCCCTAAGAACATAACTGTAAAGTTTCAAGTCAATTGGTTAAAAAACAAAAAAAGTTTTCCATACAAAGGGTCAAGTTAAGCTATAAGTGGGCGTGGCCACGCCCACTTTTGATCAAAATAGTTTTCATTCCTCCCTAAGAGCATAACTGCAAAGTTTCAAGTCAATTGGTTAAGAAACAAAAAAGTTTTCCATACAACGGGTCAATTTTCGCTATAAGTGGGCGTGGCTACGCCTGGCTACGCCCACTTTTGGTCAAAATAGTTTTCATTCCTCCCTAAGAGCATAACTGCAAAGTTTCAAGTCAATTGGTTAAAAAACAAAAAAGTTTTCCATACAACGGGTCAATTTTCGCTATAAGTAGGCGTGGCTACGCCCACTTTTGGTTAAAATAGTTTTCATTCCTCCCTAAGAACATAACTGTAAAGTTTCAAGTCAATTGGTTAAAAAACAAAAAAGTTTTCCATACAAAGGGTCAAGTTAAGCTATAAGTGGGCGTGGCCACGCCCACTTTTGATCAAAATAGTTTTCATTCCTCCCTAAGAGCATAACTGCAAAGTTTCAAGTCAATTGGTTAAAAAACAAAAAATTTTCCATACAACGGGTAAATTTTCGCTATAAGTGGGCGTGGCTATGCGTGGTTACGCCCACATTAAGTCAAAATAGATTTCATTCCTCCCTAAGAACATAACTTTAAAATTTCAAGTCAATTGGTTAAGAAACAAAAAAGTTTTCCATACAACGACGTGAATATGGCTTCTCTTCCTCTTCTTCATTTTGTATGGGAGCTACCAGTTCCAGATGTCCAATCTCAATGAAACTTTCAAGCATGTAGTCGGACCATGTAAAACTACTATGTTTAAAATTTCAGCACTCTATTGTACAAAACAAAAAAGTTTTCCATACAACGATTCAAGTTTTGTTCACTTTTCTTCTTCTTTTCGTATGGGAGCTACCTGTTCCAATAATCCGATCATGCTGGTTCCGACGAATGATTCATCGTAATAAATTCTAAGACTCTGTGCAAAGTTTCAGCTCGATAGCTTCAAAACTGAGGGACTAGTTTGCATACATACATACAGACAGACAGACAGACAGACAGACGGACGGACATGGCTAAATCAACTCGTCTTGTCGTCCTGATCAAGAATATATATACTTTATATAGTCGGAAATTAATATTTCGATCTGTTACAAACTCCGTGACAAAGTTAATATACTATTTCACATAAGTGAAAAGTATAAAAACTTATCGGTGGTCAACACGATTCCGTCCTACTCCCGATTCTCTTCGCAAAGTTCTTTTTTATAATTCTAGTATTTAATGGGAAAAAATTAAACGAATTTTTTGTCCATGTAAAAAACTATTAATTCTGAATAAAATGCCTCCCATTTATGCAATTAAAAAAATTTAAATGTCTCTTATCAGATAAGGCATATTTTCGTCTCCTAATGTACTTCTACTTCAATGATTTCGAGGATATTTTAGTTTTGATCGAAAAAATTTTATTTCTTACGACTCTTCGTAAAATATGTTAATGCTATCTGAAAGAGTAACAGATACGCTTTCTATCAAGCTCTTAGGCGAAGAAGTCGGTCGAAGGATGCAAGAGTTATTAGCAAAAAACTAATAGCTGGTCAACACGATTCCGTACTACTGCCGATTCTCTTCGCAAACAACTTTTTTATAATTCTAGTATTTAATGGGAAAAAATTAAACGAATTTTTTGTCCATGTAAAAAACTATTAATTCTGAATAAAATGCCGCCCATTTATGCAATTAAAAAAATTTAAATGTCTCTTATTAGATATGGCATATTTTTGTCTGGTAAGGTACTTCTTTTTCAATTATATCGAGGATATTTTAGTTTTGATCAAAAAAATTGTATTTCTTATGACTTTTCGTAAAATATGTTAATGCCATCTGAAAGAGTAACAGATACGCTTTCCATCAAGCTCTTAGTCGAAGAATTCGGTCAAAGGATGCAAGAGTTATTAAGAAAAAACTAATAGCTGGTCAACACGATTCCGTACTACTGCCGATTCTCTCATCGAGCTCTTAGTCGAAGAAGTCGATCGAAGAATGCAAGAGTTATTAGCAAAAAAATAATCGGTGGTCAACACGATTCCGTCCTACTGCCGATTCTCTTCGCAAACAACTTTTTTATAATTCTAGTATTTAATGGGAAAAAATTAAACGAATTTTTTGTCCATGTAAAAAACTATTTATTCTGAATAAAATGCCGCCCATTTATGCAATTAAAAAAATTTAAATGTCTCTTATTAGATAAGGCATATTTTCGTCTGATAAGGTACTTCTACTTCAATGATTTCGAGGATATTTTAGTTTTGATCAAAAAAATTGTATTTCTTATGACTTTTCGTAAAATATGTTAATGCCATCTGAAAGAGTAACAGATACGCTTTCCATCAAGCTCTTAGTCGAAGAATTCGGTCGAAGGATGCAAGAGTTATTAAGAAAAAACTAATAGCTGGTCAACACGATTCCGTACTACTGCCGATTCTCTTCGTAAACAACTTTTCTATAATTCTAGTATTTAATGGGAAAAAATTAAACGAATTTTTTGTCCATGTAAAAAACTATTAATTCTGAATAAAATGCCGCCCATTTATGCAATTAAAAAAATTTAAATGTCTCTTATTAGATATGGCATATTTTTGTCTGGTAAGGTACTTCTTTTTCAATTATATCGAGGATATTTTAGTTTTGATAAAAAGAAGGTTATTTCTTACGACTTTTCGTAAAATATGTTAATGCCATCTGAAAGAGGAACAGATAAGCTTTCCATCCAGCTCTTAGTCGAAGAAGTCGGTCGAAGGATGCAAGAGTTATTAGCTAAAAACTAATCGGTGGTCAACACGTTTCCGTCCTACTGCCGATACTTTTCGCAAAGTACTTTTCTATAATTCTAGTATTTAATGAGAAAAAATTAAACGAATTTTTTGTCCATGTAAAAAACTATTAATTCTGAATAAAATGCCTCCCATTTATGCAATTAAAAAAATTTAAATGTCTCTTATTAGATATGGCATATTTTTGTCTGGTAAGGTACTTCTTTTTCAATTATATCGAGGATATTTTAGTTTTGATAAAAAAAATTTTATTTCTTACGACTTTTCATAAAATATGTTAATGCCATCTGAAAGTGGAACAGAAAAACTTTCCATCGAGCTCTTAGTCGAAGAAGTCGGTCAAAGGATGCAAGAGTTATTAGCAAAAAACTTATCGGTGGTCAACACGATTCCGTCCTACTGCCGATTCTTTTCGCAAATTACTTTTCTATAATTCTAGTATTTAATGGGAAAAGTTAAACGAATTTTTTTTTCATGTAAAAAACTATGTATTCTGAATAAAATGCCGCCCATTTATGCAATTAAAAAAATTTAAATGTCTCTTATCAGATAAGGCATACTTTCGTCTGATAAGGTACTTCTTCTTCAATGATTTCGAGGATATTTTAGTTTTGATCAAAAAAATTGTATTTGTTATGACTTTTCGTAAAATATGTTAATGCCATCTGAAAGAGTAACAGATACGCTTTCCATCGAGCTCTTAGTCGAAGAAGTCGGTCGAAGGATGCAAGAGTTATTAGCAAAAAACTAATAGCTGGTCAACACGATTCCGTACTGCTGCCGATTCTCTTCGCAAACAACTTTTTTATAATTCTAGTATTTAATGGGAAAAAATTAAACGAATTTTTTGTCCATGTAAAAAACTATTTATTCTGAATAAAATGCCGCCCATTTATGCAATTAAAAAAATTTAAATGTCTCTTATTAGATAAGGCATATTTTCGTCTGATAAGGTACTTCTACTTCAATGATTTCGAGGATATTTTAGTTTTGATGAAAAAAATTGTATTTCTTATGACTTTTCGTAAAATATGTTAATGCCATCTGAAAGAGTAACAGATACGCTTTCCATCAAGCTCTTAGTCGAAGAAGTCGGTCGAAGGATGCAAGAGTTATTAAGAAAAAACTAATAGCTGGTCAACACGATTCCGTACTACTGCCGATTCTCTTCGTAAACAACTTTTCTATAATTCTAGTATTTATTGGGAAAAAATTAAACGAATTTTTTGTCCATGTAAAAAACTATTAATTCTGAATAAAATGCCGCCCATTTATGCAATTAAAAAAATTTAAATGTCTCTTATTAGATATGGCATATTTTTGTCTGGTAAGGTACTTCTTTTTCAATTATATCGAGGATATTTTAGTTTTGATAAAAAAAAGGTTATTTCTTACGACTTTTCGTAAAATATGTTAATGCCATCTGAAAGTTGAACAGATAAGCTTTCCATCGAGCTCTTAGTCGAAGAAGTCGGTCGAAGGATGCAAGAGTTATTAGCAACAAACTAATCGGTGGTCAACACGATTCCGTCCTACTGCCGATTCTCTTCGCAAAGTTCTTTTTTATAATTCTAGTATTTAATGGGAAAAAATTAAACGAATTTTTTGTCCATGTAAAAAACTATTAATTCTGAATAAAATGCCGCCCATTTATGCAATTAAAAAAATTTAAATGTCTCTTATTAGATAAGGCATATTTTTGTCTGATAAGGTACTTCTTCTTCAATGAATTCGACGATATTTTAGTTTTGATCAAAAAAATTTTATTTCTTCTGACTTTTCGTAAAATATGTTAATGCCATCTGAAAGAGGAACAGATAAGCTTTCCGTCGAGCTCTTAGTCGAAGAAGTCGGTCGAAGGATGCAAGAGTTATTAGCAAAAAACTAATCGGTGGTCAACACGATTCCGTCCTACTGCCGATTCTCTTCGCAATGTACTTTTCTATAATTCTACTATTTATAGGAAAAAATTAAACGAATTTTTTGTCCATGTAAAAAACTATTAATTCTGGATAAAATGTCGCCCATTTATGCACTTAAAATAATTTAAATGTCTCTTATCAGATAAGGCATATTTTCGTCTGATAAGGTACTTCTTCTTCAATGGTTTCGAGGATATTTTAGTTTTGATCAAAAAAATTGAATTTCTTATGACTTTTCGTAAAATATGTTAATGCCATCTGAAAGAGGAACAGATAAGCTTTCCGTCGAGACCTTAGTCGAAGAAGTCGGTCGAAGGATGCAAGAGTTATTAGCAAAAAACTAATCGGTGGTCAACACGATTCCGTCCTACTGCCGATTCTCTTCGCAAAGTACTTTTCTATAATTCTAGTATTTAATGGGAAAAAATTAAACGAATTTTTTGTTCATGTAAAAAACTATTAATCCTGAATAAAATGCCGCCCATTTATGCAATTAAAAAAATTTAAATGTCTCTTATCAGATAAGGCATATTTTCGTCTGATAAGGTACTTCTTCTTCAATGATTTCGAGGATATTTTAGTTTTGATCAAAAAAAGTTGTATTTCTTACGACTTTTCGTAAAATATGTTAATGCCATCTGAAAGAGGAACAGATATGCTTTCCATCGAGCTCTTAGTCGAAGAAGTCGGTCGAAGGATGCAAGAGTTATTAGCAAAAAACTAATAGCTGGTCAACACGTTTTCGTCCTACTGCCGATTTTTTTCGCAATTTACTTTTCTATAATTCTAGTATTTAATGGGAAAAAATTAAACGAATTTTTTGTCCATGTAAAAAACTATTAATTGTGAATAAAATGCCTCCCATTTATGCAATTAAAAAAATTTAAATGTCTCTTATTAGATATGGCATATTTTTGTCTGGTAAGGTACTTCTTTTTCAATTATATCGAGGATATTTTAGTTTTGATAGAAAAAAATTTTATTTCTTACGACTTTTCATAAAATATGTTAATGCCATCTGAAAGTGGAACAGATAAGCTTTCCATCGAGCTCTTAGTCGAAGAAGTCGGTCGAAGGATGCAAGAGTTATTAGCAAAAAACTTATCGGTGGTCAACACGATTCCGTCCTACTGCCGATTCTTTTCGCAAATTACTTTTCTATAATTCTAGTATTTAATGGGAAAAGTTAAACGAATTTTTTTTTCATGTAAAAAACTATTTATTCTGAATAAAATGCCGCCCATTTATGCAATTAAAAAAATTTAAATGTCTCTTATCAGATAAGTCATATTTTCGTCTGATAAGGTACTTCTTCTTCAATGATTTCGAGGATATTTTAGTTTTGATCAAAAACATTGTATTTGTTATGACTTTTCGTAAAATATGTTAATGCCATCTGAAAGAGTAACAGATACGCTTTCCATCGAGCTCTTAGTCGAAGAAGTCGGTCGAAGGATGCAAGAGTTGTTAGCAAAAAACTAATAGCTGGTCAACACGATTCCGTACTGCTGCCGATTCTCTTCGCAAACAACTTTTTTATAACTCTAGTATTTAATGGGAAAAAATTAAACGAATTTTTTGTCCATGTAAAAAACTATTTATTCTGAATAAAATGCCGCCCATTTATGCAATTAAAAAAATTTAAATGTCTCTTATTAGATAAGGCATATTTTCGTCTGATAAGGTACTTCTTTTTCAATGATTTCAACGATATTTTAGTTTTGATCAAAAAAATTGTATTTCTTATGACTTTTCGTAAAATATGTTAATGCCATCTGAAAGAGTAACAGATACGCTTTCCATCGAGCTCTTAGTCGAAGAAGTCGGTCGAAGGATGCAAGAGTTGTTAGCAAAAAACTAATAGCTGGTCAACACGATTCCGTACTGCTGCCGATTCTCTTCGCAAACAACTTTTTTATAATTCTAGTATTTAATGGGAAAAAATTAAACGAATTTTTTGTCCATGTAAAAAACTATTTATTCTGAATAAAATGCCGCCCATTTATGCAATTAAAAAAATTTAAATGTCTCTTATTAGATAAGGCATATTTTCGTCTGATAAGGTACTTCTACTTCAATGATTTCGAGGATATTTTAGTTTTGATCAAAAAAATTGTATTTGTTATGACTTTTCGTAAAATATGTTAATGCCATCTGAAAGAGTAACAGATACGCTTTCCATCGAGCTCTTAGTCGAAGAAGTCGGTCGAAGGATGCAAGAGTTGTTAGCAAAAAACTAATAGCTGGTCAACACGATTCCGTACTGCTGCCGATTCTCTTCGCAAACAACTTTTTTATAATTCTAGTATTTAATGGGAAAAAATTAAACGAATTTTTCGTCCATGTAAAAAACTATTTATTCTGAATAAAATGCCGCCCATTTATGCAATTAAAAAAATTTAAATGTCTCTTATTAGATTAGGCATATTTTCGTCTGATAAGGTACTTCTTCTTCAATGATTTCGAGGATATTTTAGTTTTGATCAAAAAAAATTTTATTTCTTACGATTTTTCGTAAAATATGTTAATGCCATCTGAAAGAGGAACAGATAAGCTTTCCATCGAGCCCTTAGTTGAAAAAGTTGGTCGAAGGATGCAAGAGTTATTAGAAAAAAACTAATCGGTGGTCACCACGATTCCGTCCTACTGCCGATTCTTTTCGCAAAGTACTTTTCTATAATTCTAGTATTTAATGGGAAAAAATTAAACGAATTTTTTGTCCATGTAAAAAACTGTTAATTCTGAATAAAATGCCGCCTATTTATGCAATTAAAACCAGTAAGGGCGGTATAGTTGAGTATTCTCAACTATATAATACCCTGTACACACACCTATGTTGATAACACGTTAAACATTCGCCGACAGCAAAAGCAGTGTACCACGATATGGTTTGTGTATTTGCTAATAGTGAGGCAGGGCTCACAGTGCAATGTTGCCATTAGATGGCGCTTTACTACGGGTTTTGTTACAAAGCATTGCTGCAAAATTTTAGTGTGTTGGTCTTTGCGGGGAAAGTGGTAGTTTGTTGTATGCAGTTTTAAAAAGGTATGTTATCTGAGTTTGCATACAAAATTTCAGCATTGTATTCATTATACTTTAGGAGATACAGCAATTTTAAGAAAAAAATGACCTTTTGTTGTGCTCGATGGGCGGGAAGGAATGGGCGTGGCAAAAATTCCTTCAAACTTCATCTAGTGTTCGACCACACGAGACTATCTTCCAAATTTCAAGTCTCTAGCTTTAATAGTTTTCGCAGTGTTAAGTACGGTTTTTGTTACAAATAGGATAAAGCAGTGTTCAAAGCGCAATTTATGCCAAATTTTAACTTGTTTGTCTTTGCGTTGTCACACAGCGTTAAAAATGAAAGTTTGTGGTATGCAGTTTTAAAAAGGTATGTTTACTGAGTTTGCATACAAAATTTCAGCATTGTATCTATTATAGTTTAGGAGATACAGCAATTTTAAGAAAACAACTTTTTGAGGGGAAACGAAGGGGAGGGGGAAAAAATGTGGTATGCAGTTTTGTAGAGCTATACATACTGAGTCTACATACTCATTTTCATGTTTCTAACTCATCAGGTTTTCGAGCTACAGCCTTTTGAAAAAATGGGTGGTGCTCGATGGGCGGGAAGGAGTGGGCGTGGCAAAAAATCCTTCAAACTTGATCCAGCGTTTGACCTCACGGGTCTATCCACCAAATTTCAAGTCTCTAGCTCTTATAGTTTTCGAGAACCATTGGTGAGGACGGACGGACGGACAGACAGGGCTATATCAATTCGTCTTGTCATCCTGATCAAGAATATATATACTTTATAGGGTCCCCCTCCCCTCCTTCTATGCGTTACATACAAACCGTCTCAAACAAACTTAATATACCCTGATACACAGTGTGTGTACAGGGTATAACCAGTAAGGGCGGTATAGTCGAGTATACTCGACAATATAATACCCTGCACACTCAGTAGGCGGTGCCACACCCCAAATCTACAAAATCATATTGATATGACAACGCCCGATCAAATAGTGTTCAAAATATCAAGAAAATCGGTCAAAAAATGTGGAATTTATGAAAAATTTGAGTTTGTTGTTCATTGAGGGGTAACTATGAAAAAGAGAGGGATTTTTTGGTATGCAGTTTTAAAGATACATACATATTTACTGAACTTGTACACAAAATTTCAGGTTCATACTTGTATTAGTTTTGGAGATATAGCGTTTTATAGAAAACAAGTAGTGAAAGGGGATAGAAAGGGGAGAGGCAATTGTGGGATACAGTTTTGTAGAGTTACTCATACTGATTCTACATACCGACTTTCATGTTTGTATCTCATCGGTTGTTTGAGTTATAACGTTTTAAAAAGTGGGTGGTGCTGATTGGGCGGGAAAGAGTGTGCGTGGCACGAAACCGTTTAAACTTGATCGAGTGCCAAGCATCACGAGTCTACCCTCCAAATTTCCTCCAAGTCTCTGGCTTTTATAGTTTCGGAGAACCGTTGGTGAATACAGACGGACGGACAGACGGACAGGGCTCAATCGATTTCTCTTGTCAAGCCGATCAAGAATATATATATTTTATGGGGTCCCCCTGCCCTCCTTCTGTGCATTACATACATTTCGCTCAAACAAACACAATATACCCTGATACACAGTATGTGTACAGGATATAATTACAATCCTTACTAAAATCACTTGTTTTAATCCAAAATAAATCATTATTTTTAAGAATTAAATATACAGCGATAATTAAAGTTCCTGTTCATCTGTCCATAGGTTTGCACACTTGGGAAAGAAAAATAAAAATTACGTATTATACAATACAAACGACGATCTGCCAGTAAAACGTAAACGATAAGTGCTGACAACTTCGGAGATTTTAATTTCGTAGTTTTTTTTATTTAACCAAAGAAAATAATGCTACGTAACGCGTTGTTCGACACCCCCTCCCCACCATGTAACGCATCGTAACGTTTTAAAAGACCCACCCTCCCCCCAAATTGCGTTACGTAATACTTAAACGGCCCCTTAGATAAGGCATATTTTTGTCTGATAAGGTACTTCTTCTTCAATAATTTCGAGGATATTTTAGTTTTGATCAAAAACAGTTGTATTTCTTACGACTTTTCGTAAAATATGTTAATGCCTTCTGAAAGAGGAACAGATAAGCTTTCCATCGAGCTCTGAGTCGAAGAAGTCGGTCGAAGGATGCAAGAGTTATCAGCAAAAAACTAATTGGTAGTCAACACGATTCCGTCGTACTGCCGATTCTCTTCGCAAACTACTTTTCTATAATTCTAGTATTTAATGGGAAAACATTAAACGAATTTTTTGTCCATGTAAAAAACTATTAATTCTGAATAAAATGCCGCCCATTTTTGCAATTAAAAAAATTTAAATGTCTCTTATTAGATAAAGTATATTTTTGTCTGATGAGGTACTTCTCCTTCAATGATTTCGAGGATATTTAAGTTTTGATCAAAAAAATTTTATTTCTTATGACTTTTCTTAAAATATGTTAATGCCATCTGAAAGCGGAACAGATAAGCTTTCCATCGAGCTCTTAGTCGAAGAAGTCGATCGAAGGATGCAAGACTTATTAGCAAAAAACTAATCGGTGGCCAACACGATTCCGTCCTACTGCCGATTCTCTTCGCAAAGTACTTTTCTATAATTCTAGTATTAAATGGTAAAAAATTAAACGAATTTTTTGTCCATGTAAAAAACTATTAATTCTGAATAAAATGCCGCCCATTTTTGCAATTAAAAAAATTTAAATGTCTCTTATTAGATTAGGCATATTTTCGTCTGATAAGGTACTTCTTCTTCAATGATTTCGAGGATATTTTAGTTTTGATCAAAAAAATTTTATTTCTTACGACTTTTCGTAAAATATGTTAATGCCATCTGAAAGAGGAACAGATAAGCTTTCCATCGAGCTCTTTGTCGAAGAAGTCGGTCGAAGGATGCAAGAGTTATTAGCAAAAAACTAATCGGTGGTCAACACGATTCCGTCCTACTGCCGATACTTTTCGCAAAGTACTTTTCTATAATTCTAGTATTTAATGGGAAAAGATAAAACGAATTTTTTGTCCATGTAAAACAGTATTTATTTTGATTAAAATGCCGCCCATTTATGCAATTAAAGAAATTTAAATGTCTCTTATTAGATAAAGTATATTTGTGTCTGATAACGTACTTATACTTCAATGATTTTGAGGATATTTTAGTTTTGATCAAAAAAATTTTATTTTTTACGACTTTTCGTAAAATATGTTAATGCCTTCTGAAAGAGGAACAGATAAGCTTTCCATCGAGCTCTGAGTCGAAGAAGTCGGTCGAAGGATGCAAGAGTTATCAGCAAAAAACTAATTGGTAGTCAACACGATTCCGTCGTACTGCCGATTCTCTTCGCAAACTACTTTTCTATAATTCTAGTATTTAATGGGAAAAAGTTAAACGAATTTTTTGTCCATGTAAAAAACTATTAATTCTGAATAAAATGCCGCCCATTTATGCAATTAAAAAAATTTTAATGTCTCTTATCAGATAAGGCATATTTTCGTCTGATAAGGTACTTCTTTTTCAATTATTTCGAGGATATTTTAGTTTTGATCAAAAAAATTTTATTTCTTACGACTTTTCGTAAAATATGTTAATGCCATCTGAAAGAGGAACAGATAAGCTTTCCAGCGAGCTCTTAGTCGAAGAAGTCGATCGAAGGATGCAAGACTTATTAGCAAAAAACTAATCGGTGGCCAACACGATTCCGTCCTACTGCCGATTCTCTTCGCAAAGTACTTTTCTATAATTCTAGTATTAAATGGTAAAAAATTAAACGAATTTTTTGTCCATGTAAAAAATTATTAATTCTGAATAAAATGCCGCCCATTTATGCAATTAAAAAAATTTAAATGTCTCTTGTTAGATAAAGCATATTTTCATCTGATAAGGTACTTCTTCTTCAATGATTTCGAGGATATTTTAGTTTTTATCAAAAAAATTTTAATTTCTTACGACTTTTCGTTAAATATGTTAATGCCAACTGAAAGAGGAAAAGATAAGCTTTCCATCGAGCTCTTAGTCGAAGAAGTTGGTCGAAGGATGCAAGAGTTATTAGCAGAAAACTAATCGGTGTTCAACACGATTCCATCTTACTGCCGATTCTTTTCGCAAAGGACTTTTCTATAATTCTAGTATTTAATGGGAAAAAATTAAACGAATTTTTTGTCCATGTAAAAAACTATTAATTCTGAATAAAATGCCGCTCATTTATGCAATTAAAAAAATTTAAAAGTCTCTTATTAGATAAGGCATATTTTCGGCTGATAATGTACTTCATTTTCAATGATTTCAAGGATATTTTAGTTTTGATCAAAAAAATTTTATTTCTTACGACTTTTCGTAAAATATGTTAATGCCATTTGAAAGAGGAACAGATAAGCTTTCCATCGAGCTCTTTGTCGAAGAAGTCGGTCGAAGGATGCAAGAGTTATTAGCAAAAAACTAATCGGTGGTCAACACGATTCCGTCCTACTGCCGATACTTTTCGCAAAGTACTTTTCTATAATTCTAGTATTTAATGGGAAAAGATAAAACGAATTTTTTGTCCATGTAAAACAGTATTTATTTTGATTAAAATGCCGCCCATTTATGCAATTAAAGAAATTTAAATGTCTCTTATTAGATAAAGTATATTTGTGTCTGATAACGTACTTATACTTCAATGATTTTGAGGATATTTTAGTTTTGATCAAAAAAATTTTATTTTTTACGACTTTTCGTAAAATATGTTAATGCCATCTGAAAGAGGAACAGATAAGCTTTCCATCGAGCTCTTTGTCGAAGAAGTCGGTCGAAGGATGCAAGAGTTATTAGCAAAAAACTAATCGGTGGTCAACACGATTGCTTCCTACTGCCGATTCTTTTCGCAAAGTACTTTTCTATAATTCTAGTATTTAATGGGAAAAAATTAAACGAATTTTTTGTCCATGTAAAAAACTATTAATTCTGAATAAAATGCCGCTCATTTATGCAATTAAAAAAATTTAAATGTCTCTTATTAGATAAGGCATATTTTCGTCTGATAAGGTACTTCATTTTCAATGATTTCAAGGATATTTAAGTTTTGATCAAAAAAATTTTATTTCTTACGACTTTTCGTAAAATATGTTAATGCCATCTGAAAGAGGAACAGATAAGGTTTCCATCGAGCTCTTAGTCGAAGAAGTCAGTTGAAGGATGCAAGAGTTATTAGCGAAAAACTAATCGGTGGTCAAAACGATTCCGTTCTACTGCTGATTCTTTTCGCAAAGGACTTTTCTATAATTCTAGTATTTAATGGGAAAAAATTAAATGAATTTTTTGTCCATGTAAAAAACTATTATCAAAAAAATTTTATTTCTTACGACTTTTCGTAAAATATGTTAATGCCATTTGAAAGAGGAACAGATAAGCCCTCCATCGAGCTCTTAGTCGAAGAAGTCGGTCGAAGGATGCAAGAGTTATTAGCTAAAAACTACTCGGTGGTCAACACGATTCCGTCGTACGGCCGATTCATTTCGCAAAGTATTTTTCTATAATTCTAGTATATAATGGGAAGAAATAAAACGAATTTTTTGTCCATATAAAAAAGTATTTATTTTGAATGAAATGCCGCCCATTTATGCAATTAAAAAAATTTATATGTCTCTTATTAGATAAGGCAAATTTTTGTCTGATAAGGTACTTCTCCTTCAATGATTTCGAGGATATTTAAGTTTTGATCAAAAAAATTTTATTTCTTATGACTTTTCTTAAAATATGTTAATGCCATCTGAAAGAGGAACAGATAAGCTTTCCATCGAGCTCTTAGTCGAAGAAGTCGATCGAAGGATGCAAGACTTATTAGCAAAAAACTAATCGGTGGTCAATACGATTCCGTCCTACTGCCGATTCTCTTCGCAAAGTACTTTTCTATAATTCTAGTATTTAATGGGAAAAAATTAAACGAATTTTTTGTCCATGTAAAAAACTATTAATTCTGAATAAAATGCCGCCCATTTATGCAATTAAAAGAATTTAAATGTGTCTTATTAGATAAGGCATATTTTCGTCTGATAAGGTACGTCTTCTTCAATGATTTCGAGGATATTTTAGTTTTGATCAAAAAAATTTTATTTCTTATGACTTTTCGTAAAATATGTTATTGCCATCTGAAAGAGGAACAGATAAGCTTTCCATCGAGCTCTTAGTCGAAGAAGTCGATCGAAGGATGCAAGAGTTATAAGCAAAAAACTAGTCGGTGGTCAACACGATTCCGTCCTACTGCCGATTCTCTTCGCAAAGTACTTTTCTATAATTCTAGTATTAAATGGTAAAAAATTAAACGAATTTTTTGTCCATGTAAAATATGATTAATTCTGAATAAAATGCCGCCCATTTATACAATTAAAAAAATTTAAATGTCTCTTATTAGATAAAGCATATTTTCATCTTATAAGGTACTTCTTCTTCAATGATTTCGAGGATATTTTAGTTTTTATCAAAAAAATTTTAATTTCTTACGACTTTTCGTTAAATATGTTAATGCCAACTGAAAGAGGAAAAGATAAGCTTTCCATCGAGGACTTACTCGAAGAAGTTGGTCGAAGGATGCAAGAGTTATTAGCAAAAAACTAATCGGTGTTCAACACGATTCCATCCTACTGCCGATTCTTTTCGCAAAGGACTTTTCTATAATTCTAGTATTTAATGGGAAAAAATTAAACGAATTTTTTGTCCATGTAAAAAACTATTAATTCTGAATAAAATGCCGCTCATTTATGCAATTAAAAAAATTTAAAAGTCTCTTATTAGATAAGGCATATTTTCGGCTGATAAGGTACTTCATTTTCAATGATTTCAAGGATATTTTAGTTTTGATCAAAAAAATTTTATTTCTTACGACTTTTCGTAAAATATGTTAATGCCATTTGAAAGAGGAACAGATAAGCTTTCCATCGAGCTCTTTGTCGAAGAAGTCGGTCGAAGGATGCAAGAGTTATTAGCAAAAAACTATTCGGTGGTCAACACGATTCCGTCCTACTGCAGATTCTTTTCGCAAAGTACTTTTCTATAATTCTAGTATTTAATGGGAAAAAATAAAGCGAATTTTTTGTCCATGTAAGACAGTATTTATTTTGAATAAAATGCCGCCCATTTATGCAATTAAAAAAATTTAAATGTCTTTTATTAGATAAGGCATACTTTCGTCTGACAAGCTACTTCTTTTTCAATGATTTCAAGAATATTTTAGTTTTAATCAAAAAAATTTTATTTCTTACGACTTTTCGTAAAATATGTTAATGCCATCTGAAAGAGGAACAGATAAGCCCTCCATCGAGCTCTTAGTCGAAGAAGTCGGTCGAAGGATGCAAGAGTTATTAGCTAAAATCTACTCGGTGGTCAACACGATTCCGTCCTACGGCCGATTCATTTCGCAAAGTACTTTTCTATAATTCTAGTATTTAATGGGAAGAAATAAAACGAATTTTTTGTCCATATAAAAAAGTAATTATTTTGAATAAAATGCCGCCCATTTATGCAATTAAAAAAATTTAAATGTCTTTTATTAGATAAGGCATACTTTCGTCTGACAAGGTACTTCTTTTTCAATGATTTCAAGAATATTTTAGTTTTAATCAAAAAAATTTTATTTCTTACGACTTTTCGTAAAATATGTCAATGCCATCTGAAAGAGGAACAGATAAGCTTTCCATCGAGCTCTTAGTCGAAGAAGTCAGTCGAAGGATGCAAGAGTTATTAGCGAAAAACTATTCGGTAGTCAAAACGATTCCGTTCTACAGCCGATTCTTTTCGCAAAG
Organism: Phortica okadai; assembly: GCA_034638295.1. Classification (NCBI taxonomy): domain Eukaryota; kingdom Metazoa; phylum Arthropoda; class Insecta; order Diptera; family Drosophilidae; genus Phortica; species Phortica okadai. Next base: position 22,571,545 of record CM067850.1, on the reverse strand, counting down.
TACTTTTCTATAATTCTAGTATTTAATGGGAAAAAATTAAACGAATTTTTTGTCCATGTAAAAAACTATTAATTCTGAATAAAATGCCGCCCATTTATGCAATTAAAAAAATTTATATGTCCCTTATTAGATAAGGCAGATTTTCGTCTGATAAGTTACTTCTTCTTCAAAGATTTCGAGGATATTTTAGTTTTGATCAAAAAAATTTTATTTCTTACATCTTTTCGTAAAATATGTTAATGCCATCTGAAAGAGGAACAGATAAGCTTTCCATCGAGCTCTTAGTCGAAGAATTCGGTTGAAGGATGCAAGAGTTATTAGCAAAAAACTAATCGGTGGTCGACACGATTCCGTCCTACTGCCGACTCTTTTCGCAAAGTACTTTTCTATAATTATAGTATTTAATGGGAAAAAATAAAACGAATTTTTTGTCTATGTAAAAAACTATTAATTCTGAATAAAATGCCGCCCATTTATGCAATTAAAACCAGTAAGGACACTATCTTCAGCCAGGCTGAAGCTATAATACTTTTCTCTTATTAGATAAGGCATATTTTCGTCTGATAAGGTACTTCATTTTCAATGATTTCAAGGATATTTTAGTTTTGATCAAAAAAATTTTATTTCTTACGACTTTTCGTAAAATATGTTAATGCCATCTGAAAGAGGAACAGATAAGGTTTCCATCGAGCTCTTAGTCGAAGAAGTCAGTTGAAGGACGCAAGAGTTATTAGCGAAAAATTATTCGGTGGTCAAAACGATTCCGTTCTACAGCCGATTCTTTTCCCAAAGTACTTTTCAATAATTCTGTCCATGTAAAAAACTATAAATTCTGAATAAAATGCCGCCCATTTATGCAATTAAAAAAATTTATATGTCCCTTATTAGATAAGGCAGATTTTCGTCTGATAAGTTACTTCTTCTTCAAAGATTTCGAGGATATTTTAGTTTTGATCAAAAAAATTTTATTTCTTACATCTTTTCGTAAAATATGTTAATGCCATCTGAAAGAGGAACAGATAAGCTTTCCATCGAGCTCTTAGTCGAAGAATTCGGTTGAAGGATGCAAGAGTTATTAGCAAAAAACTAATCGGTGGTCGACACGATTCCGTCCTACTGCCGACTCTTTTCGCAAAGTACTTTTCTATAATTATAGTATTTAATGGGAAAAAATAAAACGAATTTTTTGTCTATGTAAAAAACTATTAATTCTGAATAAAATGCCGCCCATTTATGCAATTAAAACCAGTAAGGACACTATCTTCAGCCAGGCTGAAGCTATAATACTTTTCTCTTATTAGATAAGGCATATTTTCGTCTGATAAGGTACTTCATTTTCAATGATTTCAAGGATATTTTAGTTTTGATCAAAAAAATTTTATTTCTTACGACTTTTCGTAAAATATGTTAATGCCATCTGAAAGAGGAACAGATAAGGTTTCCATCGAGCTCTTAGTCGAAGAAGTCAGTTGAAGGACGCAAGAGTTATTAGCGAAAAATTATTCGGTGGTCAAAACGATTCCGTTCTACAGCCGATTCTTTTCCCAAAGTACTTTTCAATAATTCTGTCCATGTAAAAAACTATTAATTCTGAATAAAACGCCACCCATTTATACAATTAAAAAAATTTAAATGTCTCTTATTAGATAAGGCAGATTTTCGTCTGATAAGGTACTTCTTCTTCAAAAATTTCGAGGATATTTTAGTTTTAATCAAAAAAATTTTATTTCTTACGACTTTTCGTAAACTATGTTAATGCCATCTGAAAGAGGAACAGATAAGCTTTCCATCGAGCTCTTAGTCGAAGAATTCGGTTGAAGGATGCAAGAGTTATTAGCAAAAAACTAATCGGTGGTCAACACGATTCCGTCCTACTGCCGACTCTTTTCGCAAAGTACTTTTCTATAATTCTAGTATTTAATAGGAAAAAATAAAACGAATTTTTTGTCATGTAAAAAACTATTAATTCTGAATAAAATGCCGCCCATTTATGCAATTAAAACCAGTAAGGACGCTATCTTCAGCAAGTCTGAAGCTATAATACTTTTCTCTTATTATATAAGGCATTTTTTCGTCTGATAAGGTACTTCATTTTCAATGATTTCAAGGATATTTTAGTTTTGATAAAAAAAAATTTTATTTCTTACGACTTTTCGTAAAATATGTTAATGCCATCTGAAAGAGGAACAGATAAGCTTTCCATCGAGCTCTTAGTCGAAGAATTCGGTTGAAGGATGCAAGTGTTATTAGCAAAAAACTAATCGATGGTCAACACGATTCCGTCCTACTGCCGACTCTTTTCGCAAAGTACTTTTCTATAATTCTAGTATTTAATGGGAAAAAATAAAACGAATTTTTTGTCCATGTAAAAAACTATTAATTCTGAATAAAATGCCGCCCATTTATGCAATTAAAAAAATTTATATGTCCCTTATTAGATAAGGCAGATTTTCGTCTGATAAGTTACTTCTTCTTCAAAGATTTCGAGGATATTTTAGTTTTGATCAAAAAAATTTTATTTCTTACATCTTTTCGTAAAATATGTTAATGCCATCTGAAAGAGGAACAGATAAGCTTTCCATCGAGCTCTTAGTCGAAGAATTCGGTTGAAGGATGCAAGAGTTATTAGCAAAAAACTAATCGGTGGTCGACACGATTCCGTCCTACTGCCGACTCTTTTCGCAAAGTACTTTTCTATAATTATAGTATTTAATGGGAAAAAATAAAACGAATTTTTTGTCTATGTAAAAAACTATTAATTCTGAATAAAATGCCGCCCATTTATGCAATTAAAACCAGTAAGGACACTATCTTCAGCCAGGCTGAAGCTATAATACTTTTCTCTTATTAGATAAGGCATATTTTCGTCTGATAAGGTACTTCATTTTCAATGATTTCAAGGATATTTTAGTTTTGATCAAAAAAATTTTATTTCTTACGACTTTTCGTAAAATATGTTAATGCCATCTGAAAGAGGAACAGATAAGGTTTCCATCGAGCTCTTAGTCGAAGAAGTCAGTTGAAGGACGCAAGAGTTATTAGCGAAAAATTATTCGGTGGTCAAAACGATTCCGTTCTACAGCCGATTCTTTTCCCAAAGTACTTTTCAATAATTCTGTCCATGTAAAAAACTATTAATTCTGAATAAAACGCCACCCATTTATACAATTAAAAAAATTTAAATGTCTCTTATTAGATAAGGCAGATTTTCGTCTGATAAGGTACTTCTTCTTCAAAAATTTCGAGGATATTTTAGTTTTAATCAAAAAAATTTTATTTCTTACGACTTTTCGTAAACTATGTTAATGCCATCTGAAAGAGGAACAGATAAGCTTTCCATCGAGCTCTTAGTCGAAGAATTCGGTTGAAGGATGCAAGAGTTATTAGCAAAAAACTAATCGGTGGTCAACACGATTCCGTCCTACTGCCGACTCTTTTCGCAAAGTACTTTTCTATAATTCTAGTATTTAATAGGAAAAAATAAAACGAATTTTTTGTCATGTAAAAAACTATTAATTCTGAATAAAATGCCGCCCATTTATGCAATTAAAACCAGTAAGGACGCTATCTTCAGCAAGTCTGAAGCTATAATACTTTTCTCTTATTATATAAGGCATTTTTTCGTCTGATAAGGTACTTCATTTTCAATGATTTCAAGGATATTTTAGTTTTGATAAAAAAAAATTTTATTTCTTACGACTTTTCGTAAAATATGTTAATGCCATCTGAAAGAGGAACAGATAAGCTTTCCATCGAGCTCTTAGTCGAAGAATTCGGTTGAAGGATGCAAGTGTTATTAGCAAAAAACTAATCGATGGTCAACACGATTCCGTCCTACTGCCGACTCTTTTCGCAAAGTACTTTTCTATAATTCTAGTATTTAATGGGAAAAAATAAAACGAATTTTTTGTCCATGTAAAAAACTATTAATTCTGAATAAAATGCCGCCCATTTTTGCAATTAAAAAAATTTAAAGGTCTCTTATTAGATAAGGCATATTTTTGTCTGATAAGGTACTTCTTTTTCAATGATTTCAACGATATTTTAGTTTTGATCAAAAAAATTTTATTTCTTATGACTTTTCGTAAAATATGTTAATGCCATCTGAAAGAGGAACACATAAGCTTTCCATCGAGCTCTAATCGAAGAAGTTGATCGAAGCATGCAAGAGTTATTAGCAAAAAACTAATCGGTGGTCAACACGATACCGTCCTACGGCCGATTCATTTCGCAAAGTACTTTTCTATAATTGTAGTATTTAATGGGAAGAAATAAAACGAATTTTTTGTCCATATAAAAAAGTATTTATTTTGAATAAAATGCCGCCCATTTATGCAATTAAAAAAAATTAAATGTCTCTTATTAGATAAGGTATATTTTTGTCTGATAAGGTACTTCTCCTTCAATGATTTCGAGGATATTTAAGTTTTGATGCAAGAGTTATTAGCTAAAAACTATTCAGTGGTCAACACGATTCCGTCCTACGGCCGATTCATTTCGCAAAGTACTTTTCTATAATTCTGTCCATGTAAAAAACTATTAATTCTGAATAAAATGCCGCTCATTTATGCAATTAAAAAAAATTAAATGTCTCTTATTAGATAAGGCATACTTTCGTCTGATAAGGTACTTCTTCTTCAATGATTTCAAGAATATTTTAGTTTTAATCAAAAAAATTTTATTTCTTACGACTTTTCGTAAAATATGTTAATTCCATCTGAAAGAGGAACAGATAAGCTTTCCATCGAGCTCTTAGTCGAAGAATTCGGTTGAAGGATGCAAGAGTTATTAGCAAAAAACTAATCGGTGGTCAAAACGATTCCGTCCTACTGCCGACTCTTTTCGCAAAGTACTTTTCTATAATTCTAGTATTTAATGGGAAAAAATAAAACGAATTTTTTGTCTATGTAAAAAATTATTAATTCTGAATAAAATGCCGCCCATTTATGCAATTAAAACCAGTAAGGACGCTATCTTCAGCAAGGCTGAAGCTATAATACTTTTCTCTTATTAGATAAGGCATTTTTTCGTCTGATAAGGTACTTCATTTTCAATGATTTCAAGGATATTTTAGTTTTGATAAAAAAAAATTTTATTTCTTACGACTTTTCGTAAAATATGTTAATGCCATCTGAAAGAGGAACAGATAAGCTTTCCATCGAGCTCTTAGTCGAAGAATTCGGTTGAAGGATGCAAGTGTTATTAGCAAAAAACTAATCGATGGTCAACACGATTCCGTCCTACTGCCGACTCTTTTCGCAAAGTACTTTTCTATAATTCTAGTATTTAATGGGAAAAAATAAAACGAATTTTTTGTCCATGTAAAAAACTATTAATTCTGAATAAAATGCCGCCCATTTTTGCAATTAAAAAAATTTAAAGGTCTCTTATTAGATAAGGCATATTTTTGTCTGATAAGGTACTTCTTTTTCAATGATTTCAACGATATTTTAGTTTTGATCAAAAAAATTTTATTTCTTATGACTTTTCGTAAAATATGTTAATGCCATCTGAAAGAGGAACACATAAGCTTTCCATCGAGCTCTAATCGAAGAAGTTGATCGAAGCATGCAAGAGTTATTAGCAAAAAACTAATCGGTGGTCAACACGATACCGTCCTACGGCCGATTCATTTCGCAAAGTACTTTTCTATAATTCTAGTATTTAATGGGAAGAAATAAAACGAATTTTTTGTCCATATAAAAAAGTATTTATTTTGAATAAAATGCCGCCCATTTATGCAATTAAAAAAAATTAAATGTCTCTTATTAGATAAGGTATATTTTTGTCTGATAAGGTACTTCTCCTTCAATGATTTCGAGGATATTTAAGTTTTGATGCAAGAGGTATTAGCTAAAAACTATTCAGTGGTCAACACGATTCCGTCCTACGGCCGATTCATTTCGCAAAGTACTTTTCTATAATTCTGTCCATGTAAAAAACTATTAATTCTGAATAAAATGCCGCTCATTTATGCAATTAAAAAAAATTAAATGTCTCTTATTAGATAAGGCATACTTTCGTCTGATAAGGTACTTCTTCTTCAATGATTTCAAGAATATTTTAGTTTTAATCAAAAAAATTTTATTTCTTACGACTTTTCGTAAAATATGTTAATGCCATCTGAAAGCGGAACAGATAAGGTTTCCATCGAGCTCTTAGTCGAAGAAGTCAGTCGAAGAATGCAAGAGTTATTAGCGAAAAACTAATCGGTGGTCAAAACGATTCCGTTCTACTGCCGATTCTTTTCGCAAAGGACTTTTCTATAATTTTAGTATTTAATGGGAAAAAATTAAATGAATTTTTTGTCCATGTAAAAAACTATTATCAAAAAGATTTTGTTTCTTACGACTTTTCGTAAAATATGTTAATGCCATCTGAAAGAGGAACAGATAAGCTTTCCATCGAGCTCTTAGTCGAAGAAGTCGGTCGAAGGATGAAAGAGTTATTAGCTAATAACTAATCGGTGGTCAACACGATTCCGTCCTACGGCCGATTCATTTCGCAAAGTACTTTTCTATAATTCTAGTATTTAATGGGAAGAAATAAAACGAATTTTTTGTCCACATAAAAAAGTATTTATTATACCCTGTACCTTATGGTACAAGGGTATATTAGTTTTGTGCGCATCGACAATGTATGTAACACCTTAAAGGAGACATTTCCGACGATACAAAGTATATATATTCTTGATCAGTATCGAAAGAGAAGTCGATTTAGCCATGTCCGTCTGTCCGTCTGTATGAACGCGTCGATCTCGGAAACTATAATAGATAGGACCAAAAGGTCTTCGCAGTTCGATTCTGTTATTCCTTCAGCAGATCAAGTTTATTTTGTTTCCCCCTTTTTTGACTTAGTTTAGGGGTGAGGGGCAAATGACTGGAGCAACCTCGGGAAAAAACTTACAAAAGTCGTTTTATCTCGGTTGTCTTTAGAGATAGGCACACCAAATTTGGAGTGTATATAGCTGACTCAAGCCCCAAGAAGAAACATTAAAAAAATGGGCGTAGCCACGCCCATATATAGTAATAATTTGAAACGCTTATATCTCAAGAACCATAAAACCTACAAGAATAAAACTTTGCATATATGATATTGGGATGGAGTATAACAAGATTCAATTGTGAAATGGGCGTGGCCACACCCACATATAGCCATGGTAGAATGCCGTTATATCTCTTGAACGAATTGGTCTCAAAGAGTAAAAATTGGTATATATGGAATTGAATGAAAATGAAATCTGTTTTGATTAAAAAGTGGGCGGGGCAACGCCTTCAAACAGTTGGTACAAATTGAAGGTACAGGGTATGTCGGAGTCGAGTACTGTCGACTCCAATCCTTACTGGTTTTGAATAAAATGCCGCCCATTTATGCAATTAAAAAAATTTAAATGTCTCTTATTAGATAAGGCAGATTGTCGTCTGATAAGGTACTTCTTCTTCAAAGATTTCGAGGATATTTTAGTTTTAATCAAAAAAATTTTATTTCTTACGACTTTTCGTAAAATATGTTAATGCCATCTGAAAGAGGAACAGATAAGCTTTCCATCGAGCTCTTAGTCGAAGAATTCGGTTGAAGGATGCAAGAGTTATTAGCAAAAAACTAATCGGTGGTCAACACGATTCCGTCCTACTGCCGACTCTTTTCGCAAAGTACTTTTCTATAATTCTAGTATTTAATAGGAAAAAATAAAACGAATTTTTTGTCATGTAAAAAACTATTAATTCTGAATAAAATGCCGCCCATTTATGCAATTAACACCAGTAAGGACGCTATCTTCAGCAAGTCTGAAGCTATAATACTTTTCTCTTATTATATAAGGCATTTTTTCGTCTGATAAGGTACTTCATTTTCAATGATTTCAAGGATATTTTAGTTTTGATAAAAAAAAATTTTATTTCTTACGACTTTTCGTAAAATATGTTAATGCCATCTGAGAGAGGAACAGATAAGCTTTCCATCGAGCTCTTAGTCGAAGAAGTCAGTCGAAGAATGCAAGAGTTATTAGCGAAAAACTAATCGGTGGTCAAAACGATTCCGTTCTACAGCCGATTCTTTTCCCAAAGTACTTTTCAATAATTCTGTCCATGTAAAAAACTATTAATTCTGAATAAAATGCCACCCATTTATGCAATTAAAAAAATTTAAATGTCTCTTATTAGATAAGGCAGATTGTCGTCTGATAAGGTACTTCTTCTTCAAAGATTTCGAGGATATTTTAGTTTTAATCAAAAAAATTTTATTTCTTACGACTTTTCGTAAAATATGTTAATGCCATCTGAAAGAGGAACAGATAAGCTTTCCATCGAGCTCTTAGTCGAAGAATTCGGTTGAAGGATGCAAGAGTTATTAGCAAAAAACTAATCGGTGGTCAACACGATTCCGTCCTACTGCCGACTCTTTTCGCAAAGTACTTTTCTATAATTCTAGTATTTAATAGGAAAAAATAAAACGAATTTTTTGTCATGTAAAAAACTATTAATTCTGAATAAAATGCCGCCCATTTATGCAATTAAAACCAGTAAGGACGCTATCTTCAGCAAGTCTGAAGCTATAATACTTTTCTCTTATTATATAAGGCATTTTTTCGTCTGATAAGGTACTTCATTTTCAATGATTTCAAGGATATTTTAGTTTTGATAAAAAAAAATTTTATTTCTTACGACTTTTCGTAAAATATGTTAATGCCATCTGAGAGAGGAACAGATAAGCTTTCCATCGAGCTCTTAGTCGAAGAATTCGGTTGAAGGATGCAAGTGTTATTAGCAAAAAACTAATCGATGGTCAACACGATTCCGTCCTACTGCCGACTATTTTCGCAAAGTACTTTTCTATAATTCTAGTATTTAATGGGAAAAAATAAAACGAATTTTTTGTCCATGTAAAAAACTATTAATTCTGAATAAAATGCCGCCCATTTTTGCAATTAAAAAAATTTAAAGGTCTCTTATTAGATAAGGCATATTTTTGTCTGATAAGGTACTTCTTTTTCAATGATTTCAACGATATTTTAGTTTTGATCAGAAAAATTTTATTTCTTATGACTTTTCGTAAAATATGTTAATGCCATCTGAAAGAGGAACACATAAGCTTTCCATCGAGCTCTAATCGAAGAAGTTGATCGAAGCATGCAAGAGTTATTAGCAAAAAACTAATCGGTGGTCAACACGATTCCGTCCTACGGCCGATTCATTTCGCAAAGTACTTTTCTATAATTCTAGTATTTAATGGGAAGAAATAAAACGAATTTTTTGTCCATATAAAAAAGTATTTATTTTGAATAAAATGCCGCCCATTTATGCAATTAAAAAAAATTAAATGTCTCTTATTAGATAAGGTATATATTTGTCTGATAAGGTACTTCTCCTTCAATGATTTCGAGGATATTTAAGTTTTGATGCAAGAGTTATTAGCTAAAAACTATTCAGTGGTCAACACGATTCCGTCCTACGGCCGATTCATTTCGCAAAGTACTTTTCTATAATTCTGTCCATGTAAAAAACTATTAACTCTGAATAAAATGCCGCTCATTTATGCAATTAAAAAAAATTAAATGTCTCTTATTAGATAAGGCATACTTTCGTCTGATAAGGTACTTCTTCTTCAATGATTTCAAGAATATTTTAGTTTTAATCAAAAAAATTTTATTTCTTACGACTTTTCGTAAAATATGTTAATTCCATCTGAAAGAGGAACAGATAAGGTTTCCATCGAGCTCTTAGTCGAAGAAGTCAGTCGAAGAATGCAAGAGTTATTAGCGAAAAACTAATCGGTGGTCAAAACGATTCCGTTCTACAGCCGATTCTTTTCCCAAAGTACTTTTCAATAATTCTGTCCATGTAAAAAACTATTAATTCTGAATAAAATGCCACCCATTTATGCAATTAAAAAAATTTAAATGTCTCTTATTAGATAAGGCAGATTGTCGTCTGATAAGGTACTTCTTCTTCAAAGATTTCGAGGATATTTTAGTTTTAATCAAAAAAATTTTATTTCTTACGACTTTTCGTAAAATATGTTAATGCCATCTGAAAGAGGAACAGATAAGCTTTCCATCGAGCTCTTAGTCGAAGAATTCGGTTGAAGGATGCAAGAGTTATTAGCAAAAAACTAATCGGTGGTCAACACGATTCTGTCCTACTGCCGACTCTTTTCGCAAAGTACTTTTCTATAATTCTAGTATTTAATGGGAAAAAATAAAACGAATTTTTTGTCTATGTAAAAAATTATTAATTCTGAATAAAATGCCGCCCATTTATGCAATTAAAACCAGTAAGGACGCTATCTTCAGCAAGGCTGAAGCTATAATACTTTTCTCTTATTAGATAAGGCATTTTTTCGTCTGATAAGGTACTTCATTTTCAATGATTTCAAGGATATTTTAGTTTTGATAAAAAAAAAATTTATTTCTTACGACTTTTCGTAAAATATGTTAATGCCATCTGAAAGAGGAACAGATAAGGTTTCCATCGAGCTCTTAGTCGAAGAAGTCAGTCGAAGAATGCAAGAGTTATTAGCGAAAAACTAATCGGTGGTCAAAACGATTCCGTTCTACTGCCGATTCTTTTCGCAAAGGACTTTTCTATAATTTTAGTATTTAATGGGAAAAAATTAAATGAATTTTTTGTCCATGTAAAAAACTATTATCAAAAAGATTTTGTTTCTTACGACTTTTCGTAAAATATGTTAATGCCATCTGAAAGAGGAACAGATAAGCTTTCCATCGAGCTCTTAGTCGAAGAAGTCGGTCGAAGGATGAAAGAGTTATTAGCTAATAACTAATCGGTGGTCAACACGATTCCGTCCTACGGCCGATTCATTTCGCAAAGTACTTTTCTATAATTCTAGTATTTAATGGGAAGAAATAAAACGAATTTTTTGTCCACATAAAAAAGTATTTATTATACCCTGTACCTTATGGTACAAGGGTATATTAGTTTTGTGCGCATCGACAATGTATGTAACACCTTAAAGGAGACATTTCCGACGATACAAAGTATATATATTCTTGATCAGTATCGAAAGAGAAGTCGATTTAGCCATGTCCGTCTGTCCGTCTGTATGAACGCGTCGATCTCGGAAACTATAATAGATAGGACCAAAAGCTCTTCGCAGTTCGATTCTGTTATTCCTTCAGCAGATCAAGTTTATTTTGTTTCCCCCTTTTTTGACTTAGTTTAGGGGTGAGGGGCAAATGACTGGAGCAACCTCGGGAAAAAACTTACAAAAGTCGTTTTATCTCGGTTGTCTTTAGAGATAGGCACACCAAATTTGGAGTGTATATAGCTGACTCAAGCCCCAAGAAGAAACATTAAAAAAATGGGCGTAGCCACGCCCATATATAGTAATAATTTGAAACGCTTATATCTCAAGAACCATAAAACCTACAAGAATAAAACTTTGCATATATGATATTGGGATGGAGTATAACAAGATTCAATTGTGAAATGGGCGTGGCCACACCCACATATAGCCATGGTAGAATGCCGTTATATCTCTTGAACGAATTGGTCTCAAAGAGTAAAAATTGGTATATATGGAATTGAATGAAAATGAAATCTGTTTTGATTAAAAAGTGGGCGGGGCAACGCCTTCAAACAGTTGGTACAAATTGAAGGTACAGGGTATGTCGGAGTCGAGTACTGTCGACTCCAATCCTTACTGGTTTTGAATAAAATGCCGCCCATTTATGCAATTAAAAAAATTTAAATGTCTCTTATTAGATAAGGCATACTTTCGTCTGATAAGGTACTTCTTCTTCAATGATTTCAAGAATATTTTAGTTTTAATCAAAAAAATTTTATTTCTTAGGACTTTTCGTAAAATATGTTAATGCCATCTGAAAGAGGAACACATAAGCTTTCCATCGAGCTCTTAGTCGAAGAATTCGGTTGAAGGATGCAAGTGTTATTAGCAAAAAACTAATCGGTGGTCAACACGATTCCGTCCTACTGCCGACTCTTTTCGCAAAGTACTTTTCTATAATTCTAGTATTTAATTGGAAAAAATAAAACGAATTTTTTGTCCATGTAAAAAACTATTAATTCTGAATAAAATGCCGCCCATTTATGCAATTAAAAACATTTAAATGTCTCTTATTAAATAAGTCAGATTTTCGTCTGATAAGGTACTTCTTCTTCAAAGATTTCGAGGATACTTTAGTTTTGATCAAAAAAATTTTATTTCTTACGACTTTTCGTAAAATATGTTAATGCCATCTGAGAGAGGAACAGATAAGCTTTCCATCGAGCTCTTAGTCGAAGAATTCGGTTGAAGGATGCAAGTGTTATTAGCAAAAAACTAATCGGTGGTCAACACGATTCCGTCCTACTGCCGACTCTTTTCGCAAAGTACTTTTCTATAATTCTAGTATTTAATAGGAAAAAATAAAACGAATTTTTTGTCATGTAAAAAACTATTAATTCTGAATAAAATGCCGCCCATTTATGCAATTAAAACCAGTAAGGACGCTATCTTCAGCAAGTCTGAAGCTATAATACTTTTCTCTTATTATATAAGGCATTTTTTCGTCTGATAAGGTACTTCATTTTCAATGATTTCAAGGATATTTTAGTTTTGATAAAAAAAAATTTTATTTCTTACGACTTTTCGTAAAATATGTTAATGCCATCTGAAAGAGGAACAGATAAGCTTTCCATCGAGCTCTTAGTCGAAGAATTCGGTTGAAGGATGCAAGTGTTATTAGCAAAAAACTAATCGATGGTCAACACGATTCCGTCCTACTGCCGACTCTTTTCGCAAAGTACTTTTCTATAATTCTAGTATTTAATGGGAAAAAATAAAACGAATTTTTTGTCCATGTAAAAAACTATTAATTCTGAATAAAATGCCGCCCATTTTTGCAATTAAAAAAATTTAAAGGTCTCTTATTAGATAAGGCATATTTTTGTCTGATAAGGTACTTCTTTTTCAATGATTTCAACGATATTTTAGTTTTGATCAAAAAAATTTTATTTCTTATGACTTTTCGTAAAATATGTTAATGCCATCTGAAAGAGGAACACATAAGCTTTCCATCGAGCTCTAATCGAAGAAGTTGATCGAAGCATGCAAGAGTTATTAGCAAAAAACTAATCGGTGGTCAACACGATACCGTCCTACGGCCGATTCATTTCGCAAAGTACTTTTCTATAATTCTAGTATTTAATGGGAAGAAATAAAACGAATTTTTTGTCCATATAAAAAAGTATTTATTTTGAATAAAATGCCGCCCATTTATGCAATTAAAAAAAATTAAATGTCTCTTATTAGATAAGGTATATTTTTGTCTGATAAGGTACTTCTCCTTCAATGATTTCGAGGATATTTAAGTTTTGATGCAAGAGTTATTAGCTAAAAACTATTCAGTGGTCAACACGATTCCGTCCTACGGCCGATTCATTTCGCAAAGTACTTTTCTATAATTCTAGTATTTAATGGGAAGAAATAAAACGAATTTTTTGTCCATATAAAAAAGTATTTATTTTCAATAAAATGCCGCCCATTTATGCAATTAAAAAAAATTAAATGTCTCTTATTAGATAAGGCATACTTTCGTCTGATAAGGTACTTCTTCTTCAATGATTTCAAGAATATTTTAGTTTTAATCAAAAAAATTTTATTTCTTACGACTTTTCGTAAAATATGTTAATTCCATCTGAAAGAGGAACAGATAAGCTTTCCATCGAGCTCTTAGTCGAAGAATTCGGTTGAAGGATGCAAGAGTTATTAGCAAAAAACTAATCGGTGGTCAAAACGATTCCGTCCTACTGCCGACTCTTTTCGCAAAGTACTTTTCTATAATTCTAGTATTTAATGGGAAAAAATAAAACGAATTTTTTGTCTATGTAAAAAATTATTAATTCTGAATAAAATGCCGCCCATTTATGCAATTAAAACCAGTAAGGACGCTATCTTCAGCAAGGCTGAAGCTATAATACTTTTCTCTTATTAGATAAGGCATTTTTTCGTCTGATAAGGTACTTCATTTTCAATGATTTCAAGGATATTTTAGTTTTGATAAAAAAAAAATTTATTTCTTACGACTTTTCGTAAAATATGTTAATGCCATCTGAAAGAGGAACAGATAAGGTTTCCATCGAGCTCTTAGTCGAAGAAGTCAGTCGAAGAATGCAAGAGTTATTAGCGAAAAACTAATCGGTGGTCAAAACGATTCCGTTCTACTGCCGATTCTTTTCGCAAAGGACTTTTCTATAATTTTAGTATTTAATGGGAAAAAATTAAATGAATTTTTTGTCCATGTAAAAAACTATTATCAAAAAGATTTTGTTTCTTACGACTTTTCGTAAAATATGTTAATGCCATCTGAAAGATTTTTTTGTCATGTAAAAAACTATTAATTCTGAATAAAATGCCGCCCATTTATGCAATTAAAACCAGTAAGGACGCTATCTTCAGCAAGTCTGAAGCTATAATACTTTTCTCTTATTATATAAGGCATTTTTTCGTCTGATAAGGTACTTCATTTTCAATGATTTCAAGGATATTTTAGTTTTGATAAAAAAAAATTTTATTTCTTACGACTTTTCGTAAAATATGTTAATGCCATCTGAGAGAGGAACAGATAAGCTTTCCATCGAGCTCTTAGTCGAAGAAGTCAGTCGAAGAATGCAAGAGTTATTAGCGAAAAACTAATCGGTGGTCAAAACGATTCCGTTCTACAGCCGATTCTTTTCCCAAAGTACTTTTCAATAATTCTGTCCATGTAAAAAACTATTAATTCTGAATAAAATGCCACCCATTTATGCAATTAAAAAAATTTAAATGTCTCTTATTAGATAAGGCAGATTGTCGTCTGATAAGGTACTTCTTCTTCAAAGATTTCGAGGATATTTTAGTTTTAATCAAAAAAATTTTATTTCTTACGACTTTTCGTAAAATATGTTAATGCCATCTGAAAGAGGAACAGATAAGCTTTCCATCGAGCTCTTAGTCGAAGAATTCGGTTGAAGGATGCAAGAGTTATTAGCAAAAAACTAATCGGTGGTCAACACGATTCCGTCCTACTGCCGACTCTTTTCGCAAAGTACTTTTCTATAATTCTAGTATTTAATAGGAAAAAATAAAACGAATTTTTTGTCATGTAAAAAACTATTAATTCTGAATAAAATGCCGCCCATTTATGCAATTAAAACCAGTAAGGACGCTATCTTCAGCAAGTCTGAAGCTATAATACTTTTCTCTTATTATATAAGGCATTTTTTCGTCTGATAAGGTACTTCATTTTCAATGATTTCAAGGATATTTTAGTTTTGATAAAAAAAAATTTTATTTCTTACGACTTTTCGTAAAATATGTTAATGCCATCTGAGAGAGGAACAGATAAGCTTTCCATCGAGCTCTTAGTCGAAGAATTCGGTTGAAGGATGCAAGTGTTATTAGCAAAAAACTAATCGATGGTCAACACGATTCCGTCCTACTGCCGACTCTTTTCGCAAAGTACTTTTCTATAATTCTAGTATTTAATGGGAAAAAATAAAACGAATTTTTTGTCCATGTAAAAAACTATTAATTCTGAATAAAATGCCGCCCATTTTTGCAATTAAAAAAATTTAAAGGTCTCTTATTAGATAAGGCATATTTTTGTCTGATAAGGTACAGATTCAATGATTTCAACGATATTTTAGTTTTGATCAAAAAAATTTTATTTCTTATGACTTTTCGTAAAATATGTTAATGCCATCTGAAAGAGGAACACATAAGCTTTCCATCGAGCTCTAATCGAAGAAGTTGATCGAAGCATGCAAGAGTTATTAGCAAAAAACTAATCGGTGGTCAACACGATTCCGTCCTACGGCCGATTCATTTCGCAAAGTACTTTTCTATAATTCTAGTATTTAATGGGAAGAAATAAAACGAATTTTTTGTCCATATAAAAAAGTATTTATTTTGAATAAAATGCCGCCCATTTATGCAATTAAAAAAAATTAAATGTCTCTTATTAGATAAGGTATATATTTGTCTGATAAGGTACTTCTCCTTCAATGATTTCGAGGATATTTAAGTTTTGATGCAAGAGTTATTAGCTAAAAACTATTCAGTGGTCAACACGATTCCGTCCTACGGCCGATTCATTTCGCAAAGTACTTTTCTATAATTCTGTCCATGTAAAAAACTATTAACTCTGAATAAAATGCCGCTCATTTATGCAATTAAAAAAAATTAAATGTCTCTTATTAGATAAGGCATACTTTCGTCTGATAAGGTACTTCTTCTTCAATGATTTCAAGAATATTTTAGTTTTAATCAAAAAAATTTTATTTCTTACGACTTTTCGTAAAATATGTTAATTCCATCTGAAAGAGGAACAGATAAGGTTTCCATCGAGCTCTTAGTCGAAGAAGTCAGTCGAAGAATGCAAGAGTTATTAGCGAAAAACTAATCGGTGGTCAAAACGATTCCGTTCTACAGCCGATTCTTTTCCCAAAGTACTTTTCAATAATTCTGTCCATGTAAAAAACTATTAATTCTGAATAAAATGCCACCCATTTATGCAATTAAAAAAATTTAAATGTCTCTTATTAGATAAGGCAGATTGTCGTCTGATAAGGTACTTCTTCTTCAAAGATTTCGAGGATATTTTAGTTTTAATCAAAAAAATTTTATTTCTTACGACTTTTCGTAAAATATGTTAATGCCATCTGAAAGAGGAACAGATAAGCTTTCCATCGAGCTCTTAGTCGAAGAATTCGGTTGAAGGATGCAAGAGTTATTAGCAAAAAACTAATCGGTGGTCAACACGATTCCGTCCTACTGCCGACTCTTTTCGCAAAGTACTTTTCTATAATTCTAGTATTTAATGGGAAAAAATAAAACGAATTTTTTGTCTATGTAAAAAATTATTAATTCTGAATAAAATGCCGCCCATTTTTGCAATTAAAAAAATTTAAAGGTCTCTTATTAGATAAGGCATATTTTTGTCTGATAAGGTACTTCTTTTTCAATGATTTCAACGATATTTTAGTTTTGATCAAAAAAATTTTATTTCTTATGACTTTTCGTAAAATATGTTAATGCCATCTGAAAGAGGAACACATAAGCTTTCCATCGAGCTCTAATCGAAGAAGTTGATCGAAGCATGCAAGAGTTATTAGCAAAAAACTAATCGGTGGTCAACACGATACCGTCCTACGGCCGATTCATTTCGCAAAGTACTTTTCTATAATTCTAGTATTTAATGGGAAGAAATAAAACGAATTTTTTGTCCATATAAAAAAGTATTTATTTTGAATAAAATGCCGCCCATTTATGCAATTAAAAAAAATTAAATGTCTCTTATTAGATAAGGTATATTTTTGTCTGATAAGGTACTTCTCCTTCAATGATTTCGAGGATATTTAAGTTTTGATGCAAGAGTTATTAGCTAAAAACTATTCAGTGGTCAACACGATTCCGTCCTACGGCCGATTCATTTCGCAAAGTACTTTTCTATAATTCTAGTATTTAATGGGAAGAAATAAAACGAATTTTTTGTCCATATAAAAAAGTATTTATTTTGAATAAAATGCCGCCCATTTATGCAATTAAAAAAAATTAAATGTCTCTTATTAGATAAGGCATACTTTCGTCTGATAAGGTACTTCTTCTTCAATGATTTCAAGAATATTTTAGTTTTAATCAAAAAAATTTTATTTCTTACGACTTTTCGTAAAATATGTTAATTCCATCTGAAAGAGGAACAGATAAGCTTTCCATCGAGCTCTTAGTCGAAGAATTCGGTTGAAGGATGCAAGAGTTATTAGCAAAAAACTAATCGGTGGTCAAAACGATTCCGTCCTACTGCCGACTCTTTTCGCAAAGTACTTTTCTATAATTCTAGTATTTAATGGGAAAAAATAAAACGAATTTTTTGTCTATGTAAAAAATTATTAATTCTGAATAAAATGCCGCCCATTTATGCAATTAAAACCAGTAAGGACGCTATCTTCAGCAAGGCTGAAGCTATAATACTTTTCTCTTATTAGATAAGGCATTTTTTCGTCTGATAAGGTACTTCATTTTCAATGATTTCAAGGATATTTTAGTTTTGATAAAAAAAAAATTTATTTCTTACGACTTTTCGTAAAATATGTTAATGCCATCTGAAAGAGGAACAGATAAGGTTTCCATCGAGCTCTTAGTCGAAGAAGTCAGTCGAAGAATGCAAGAGTTATTAGCGAAAAACTAATCGGTGGTCAAAACGATTCCGTTCTACTGCCGATTCTTTTCGCAAAGGACTTTTCTATAATTTTAGTATTTAATGGGAAAAAATTAAATGAATTTTTTGTCCATGTAAAAAACTATTATCAAAAAGATTTTGTTTCTTACGACTTTTCGTAAAATATGTTAATGCCATCTGAAAGAGGAACAGATAAGCTTTCCATCGAGCTCTTAGTCGAAGAAGTCGGTCGAAGGATGAAAGAGTTATTAGCTAATAACTAATCGGTGGTCAACACGATTCCGTCCTACGGCCGATTCATTTCGCAAAGTACTTTTCTATAATTCTAGTATTTAATGGGAAGAAATAAAACGAATTTTTTGTCCACATAAAAAAGTATTTATTATACCCTGTACCTTATGGTACAAGGGTATATTAGTTTTGTGCGCATCGACAATGTATGTAACACCTTAAAGGAGACATTTCCGACGATACAAAGTATATATATTCTTGATCAGTATCGAAAGAGAAGTCGATTTAGCCATGTCCGTCTGTCCGTCTGTATGAACGCGTCGATCTCGGAAACTATAATAGATAGGACCAAAAGGTCTTCGCAGTTCGATTCTGTTATTCCTTCAGCAGATCAAGTTTATTTTGTTTCCCCCTTTTTTGACTTAGTTTAGGGGTGAGGGGCAAATGACTGGAGCAACCTCGGGAAAAAACTTACAAAAGTCGTTTTATCTCGGTTGTCTTTAGAGATAGGCACACCAAATTTGGAGTGTATATAGCTGACTCAAGCCCCAAGAAGAAACATTAAAAAAATGGGCGTAGCCACGCCCATATATAGTAATAATTTGAAACGCTTATATCTCAAGAACCATAAAACCTACAAGAATAAAACTTTGCATATATGATATTGGGATGGAGTATAACAAGATTCAATTGTGAAATGGGCGTGGCCACACCCACATATAGCCATGGTAGAATGCCGTTATATCTCTTGAACGAATTGGTCTCAAAGAGTAAAAATTGGTATATATGGAATTGAATGAAAATGAAATCTGTTTTGATTAAAAAGTGGGCGGGGCAACGCCTTCAAACAGTTGGTACAAATTGAAGGTACAGGGTATGTCGGAGTCGAGTACTGTCGACTCCAATCCTTACTGGTTTTGAATAAAATGCCGCCCATTTATGCAATTAAAAAAATTTAAATGTCTCTTATTAGATAAGGCAGATTGTCGTCTGATAAGGTACTTCTTCTTCAAAGATTTCGAGGATATTTTAGTTTTAATCAAAAAAATTTTATTTCTTACGACTTTTCGTAAAATATGTTAATGCCATCTGAAAGAGGAACAGATAAGCTTTCCATCGAGCTCTTAGTCGAAGAATTCGGTTGAAGGATGCAAGAGTTATTAGCAAAAAACTAATCGGTGGTCAACACGATTCCGTCCTACTGCCGACTCTTTTCGCAAAGTACTTTTCTATAATTCTAGTATTTAATAGGAAAAAATAAAACGAATTTTTTGTCATGTAAAAAACTATTAATTCTGAATAAAATGCCGCCCATTTATGCAATTAAAACCAGTAAGGACGCTATCTTCAGCAAGTCTGAAGCTATAATACTTTTCTCTTATTATATAAGGCATTTTTTCGTCTGATAAGGTACTTCATTTTCAATGATTTCAAGGATATTTTAGTTTTGATAAAAAAAAATTTTATTTCTTACGACTTTTCGTAAAATATGTTAATGCCATCTGAGAGAGGAACAGATAAGCTTTCCATCGAGCTCTTAGTCGAAGAAGTCAGTCGAAGAATGCAAGAGTTATTAGCGAAAAACTAATCGGTGGTCAAAACGATTCCGTTCTACAGCCGATTCTTTTCCCAAAGTACTTTTCAATAATTCTGTCCATGTAAAAAACTATTAATTCTGAATAAAATGCCACCCATTTATGCAATTAAAAAAATTTAAATGTCTCTTATTAGATAAGGCAGATTGTCGTCTGATAAGGTACTTCTTCTTCAAAGATTTCGAGGATATTTTAGTTTTAATCAAAAAAATTTTATTTCTTACGACTTTTCGTAAAATATGTTAATGCCATCTGAAAGAGGAACAGATAAGCTTTCCATCGAGCTCTTAGTCGAAGAATTCGGTTGAAGGATGCAAGAGTTATTAGCAAAAAACTAATCGGTGGTCAACACGATTCCGTCCTACTGCCGACTCTTTTCGCAAAGTACTTTTCTATAATTCTAGTATTTAATAGGAAAAAATAAAACGAATTTTTTGTCATGTAAAAAACTATTAATTCTGAATAAAATGCCGCCCATTTATGCAATTAAAACCAGTAAGGACGCTATCTTCAGCAAGTCTGAAGCTATAATACTTTTCTCTTATTATATAAGGCATTTTTTCGTCTGATAAGGTACTTCATTTTCAATGATTTCAAGGATATTTTAGTTTTGATAAAAAAAAATTTTATTTCTTACGACTTTTCGTAAAATATGTTAATGCCATCTGAGAGAGGAACAGATAAGCTTTCCATCGAGCTCTTAGTCGAAGAATTCGGTTGAAGGATGCAAGTGTTATTAGCAAAAAACTAATCGATGGTCAACACGATTCCGTCCTACTGCCGACTCTTTTCGCAAAGTACTTTTCTATAATTCTAGTATTTAATGGGAAAAAATAAAACGAATTTTTTGTCCATGTAAAAAACTATTAATTCTGAATAAAATGCCGCCCATTTTTGCAATTAAAAAAATTTAAATGTCTCTTATTAGATAAGGCATATTTTTGTCTGATAAGGTACTTCTTTTTCAATGATTTCAACGATATTTTAGTTTTGATCAAAAAAATTTTATTTCTTATGACTTTTCGTAAAATATGTTAATGCCATCTGAAAGAGGAACACATAAGCTTTCCATCGAGCTCTAATCGAAGAAGTTGATCGAAGCATGCAAGAGTTATTAGCAAAAAACTAATCGGTGGTCAACACGATTCCGTCCTACGGCCGATTCATTTCGCAAAGTACTTTTCTATAATTCTAGTATTTAATGGGAAGAAATAAAACGAATTTTTTGTCCATATAAAAAAGTATTTATTTTGAATAAAATGCCGCCCATTTATGCAATTAAAAAAAATTAAATGTCTCTTATTAGATAAGGTATATATTTGTCTGATAAGGTACTTCTCCTTCAATGATTTCGAGGATATTTAAGTTTTGATGCAAGAGTTATTAGCTAAAAACTATTCAGTGGTCAACACGATTCCGTCCTACGGCCGATTCATTTCGCAAAGTACTTTTCTATAATTCTGTCCATGTAAAAAACTATTAACTCTGAATAAAATGCCGCTCATTTATGCAATTAAAAAAAATTAAGTGTCTCTTATTAGATAAGGCATACTTTCGTCTGATAAGGTACTTCTTCTTCAATGATTTCAAGAATATTTTAGTTTTAATCAAAAAAATTTTATTTCTTACGACTTTTCGTAAAATATGTTAATTCCATCTGAAAGAGGAACAGATAAGGTTTCCATCGAGCTCTTAGTCGAAGAAGTCAGTCGAAGAATGCAAGAGTTATTAGCGAAAAACTAATCGGTGGTCAAAACGATTCCGTTCTACAGCCGATTCTTTTCCCAAAGTACTTTTCAATAATTCTGTCCATGTAAAAAACTATTAATTCTGAATAAAATGCCACCCATTTATGCAATTAAAAAAATTTAAATGTCTCTTATTAGATAAGGCAGATTGTCGTCTGATAAGGTACTTCTTCTTCAAAGATTTCGAGGATATTTTAGTTTTAATCAAAAAAATTTTATTTCTTACGACTTTTCGTAAAATATGTTAATGCCATCTGAAAGAGGAACAGATAAGCTTTCCATCGAGCTCTTAGTCGAAGAATTCGGTTGAAGGATGCAAGAGTTATTAGCAAAAAACTAATCGGTGGTCAACACGATTCCGTCCTACTGCCGACTCTTTTCGCAAAGTACTTTTCTATAATTCTAGTATTTAATGGGAAAAAATAAAACGAATTTTTTGTCTATGTAAAAAATTATTAATTCTGAATAAAATGCCGCCCATTTATGCAATTAAAACCAGTAAGGACGCTATCTTCAGCAAGGCTGAAGCTATAATACTTTTCTCTTATTAGATAAGGCATTTTTTCGTCTGATAAGGTACTTCATTTTCAATGATTTCAAGGATATTTTAGTTTTGATAAAAAAAAATTTATTTCTTACGACTTTTCGTAAAATATGTTAATGCCATCTGAAAGAGGAACAGATAAGGTTTCCATCGAGCTCTTAGTCGAAGAAGTCAGTCGAAGAATGCAAGAGTTATTAGCGAAAAACTAATCGGTGGTCAAAACGATTCCGTTCTACTGCCGATTCTTTTCGCAAAGGACTTTTCTATAATTTTAGTATTTAATGGGAAAAAATTAAATGAATTTTTTGTCCATGTAAAAAACTATTATCAAAAAGATTTTGTTTCTTACGACTTTTCGTAAAATATGTTAATGCCATCTGAAAGAGGAACAGATAAGCTTTCCATCGAGCTCTTAGTCGAAGAAGTCGGTCGAAGGATGAAAGAGTTATTAGCTAATAACTAATCGGTGGTCAACACGATTCCGTCCTACGGCCGATTCATTTCGCAAAGTACTTTTCTATAATTCTAGTATTTAATGGGAAGAAATAAAACGAATTTTTTGTCCACATAAAAAAGTATTTATTATACCCTGTACCTTATGGTACAAGGGTATATTAGTTTTGTGCGCATCGACAATGTATGTAACACCTTAAAGGAGACATTTCCGACGATACAAAGTATATATATTCTTGATCAGTATCGAAAGAGAAGTCGATTTAGCCATGTCCGTCTGTCCGTCTGTATGAACGCGTCGATCTCGGAAACTATAATAGATAGGACCAAAAGCTCTTCGCAGTTCGATTCTGTTATTCCTTCAGCAGATCAAGTTTATTTTGTTTCCCCCTTTTTTGACTTAGTTTAGGGGTGAGGGGCAAATGACTGGAGCAACCTCGGGAAAAAACTTACAAAAGTCGTTTTATCTCGGTTGTCTTTAGAGATAGGCACACCAAATTTGGAGTGTATATAGCTGACTCAAGCCCCAAGAAGAAACATTAAAAAAATGGGCGTAGCCACGCCCATATATAGTAATAATTTGAAACGCTTATATCTCAAGAACCATAAAACCTACAAGAATAAAACTTTGCATATATGATATTGGGATGGAGTATAACAAGATTCAATTGTGAAATGGGCGTGGCCACACCCACATATAGCCATGGTAGAATGCCGTTATATCTCTTGAACGAATTGGTCTCAAAGAGTAAAAATTGGTATATATGGAATTGAATGAAAATGAAATCTGTTTTGATTAAAAAGTGGGCGGGGCAACGCCTTCAAACAGTTGGTACAAATTGAAGGTACAGGGTATGTCGGAGTCGAGTACTGTCGACTCCAATCCTTACTGGTTTTGAATAAAATGCCGCCCATTTATGCAATTAAAAAAATTTAAATGTCTCTTATTAGATAAGGCATACTTTCGTCTGATAAGGTACTTCTTCTTCAATGATTTCAAGAATATTTTAGTTTTAATCAAAAAAATTTTATTTCTTAGGACTTTTCGTAAAATATGTTAATGCCATCTGAAAGAGGAACACATAAGCTTTCCATCGAGCTCTTAGTCGAAGAATTCGGTTGAAGGATGCAAGTGTTATTAGCAAAAAACTAATCGGTGGTCAACACGATTCCGTCCTACTGCCGACTCTTTTCGCAAAGTACTTTTCTATAATTCTAGTATTTAATTGGAAAAAATAAAACGAATTTTTTGTCCATGTAAAAAACTATTAATTCTGAATAAAATGCCGCCCATTTTTGCAATTAAAAAAATTTAAAGGTCTCTTATTAGATAAGGCATATTTTTGTCTGATAAGGTACTTCTTTTTCAATGATTTCAACGATATTTTAGTTTTGATCAAAAAAATTTTATTTCTTATGACTTTTCGTAAAATATGTTAATGCCATCTGAAAGAGGAACACATAAGCTTTCCATCGAGCTCTAATCGAAGAAGTTGATCGAAGCATGCAAGAGTTATTAGCAAAAAACTAATCGGTGGTCAACACGATTCCGTCCTACGGCCGATTCATTTCGCAAAGTACTTTTCTATAATTCTAGTATTTAATGGGAAGAAATAAAACGAATTTTTTGTCCATATAAAAAAGTATTTATTTTGAATAAAATGCCGCCCATTTATGCAATTAAAAAAAATTAAATGTCTCTTATTAGATAAGGTATATATTTGTCTGATAAGGTACTTCTCCTTCAATGATTTCGAGGATATTTAAGTTTTGATGCAAGAGTTATTAGCTAAAAACTATTCAGTGGTCAACACGATTCCGTCCTACGGCCGATTCATTTCGCAAAGTACTTTTCTATAATTCTGTCCATGTAAAAAACTATTAACTCTGAATAAAATGCCGCTCATTTATGCAATTAAAAAAAATTAAATGTCTCTTATTAGATAAGGCATACTTTCGTCTGATAAGGTACTTCTTCTTCAATGATTTCAAGAATATTTTAGTTTTAATCAAAAAAATTTTATTTCTTACGACTTTTCGTAAAATATGTTAATTCCATCTGAAAGAGGAACAGATAAGGTTTCCATCGAGCTCTTAGTCGAAGAAGTCAGTCGAAGAATGCAAGAGTTATTAGCGAAAAACTAATCGGTGGTCAAAACGATTCCGTTCTACAGCCGATTCTTTTCCCAAAGTACTTTTCAATAATTCTGTCCATGTAAAAAACTATTAATTCTGAATAAAATGCCACCCATTTATGCAATTAAAAAAATTTAAATGTCTCTTATTAGATAAGGCAGATTGTCGTCTGATAAGGTACTTCTTCTTCAAAGATTTCGAGGATATTTTAGTTTTAATCAAAAAAATTTTATTTCTTACGACTTTTCGTAAAATATGTTAATGCCATCTGAAAGAGGAACAGATAAGCTTTCCATCGAGCTCTTAGTCGAAGAATTCGGTTGAAGGATGCAAGAGTTATTAGCAAAAAACTAATCGGTGGTCAACACGATTCCGTCCTACTGCCGACTCTTTTCGCAAAGTACTTTTCTATAATTCTAGTATTTAATGGGAAAAAATAAAACGAATTTTTTGTCTATGTAAAAAATTATTAATTCTGAATAAAATGCCGCCCATTTATGCAATTAAAACCAGTAAGGACGCTATCTTCAGCAAGGCTGAAGCTATAATACTTTTCTCTTATTAGATAAGGCATTTTTTCGTCTGATAAGGTACTTCATTTTCAATGATTTCAAGGATATTTTAGTTTTGATAAAAAAAAAATTTATTTCTTACGACTTTTCGTAAAATATGTTAATGCCATCTGAAAGAGGAACAGATAAGGTTTCCATCGAGCTCTTAGTCGAAGAAGTCAGTCGAAGAATGCAAGAGTTATTAGCGAAAAACTAATCGGTGGTCAAAACGATTCCGTTCTACTGCCGATTCTTTTCGCAAAGGACTTTTCTATAATTTTAGTATTTAATGGGAAAAAATTAAATGAATTTTTTGTCCATGTAAAAAACTATTATCAAAAAGATTTTGTTTCTTACGACTTTTCGTAAAATATGTTAATGCCATCTGAAAGAGGAACAGATAAGCTTTCCATCGAGCTCTTAGTCGAAGAAGTCGGTCGAAGGATGAAAGAGTTATTAGCTAATAACTAATCGGTGGTCAACACGATTCCGTCCTACGGCCGATTCATTTCGCAAAGTACTTTTCTATAATTCTAGTATTTAATGGGAAGAAATAAAACGAATTTTTTGTCCACATAAAAAAGTATTTATTATACCCTGTACCTTATGGTACAAGGGTATATTAGTTTTGTGCGCATCGACAATGTATGTAACACCTTAAAGGAGACATTTCCGACGATACAAAGTATATATATTCTTGATCAGTATCGAAAGAGAAGTCGATTTAGCCATGTCCGTCTGTCCGTCTGTATGAACGCGTCGATCTCGGAAACTATAATAGATAGGACCAAAAGCTCTTCGCAGTTCGATTCTGTTATTCCTTCAGCAGATCAAGTTTATTTTGTTTCACCCTTTTTTGACTTAGTTTAGGGGTGAGGGGCAAATGACTGGAGCAACCTCGGGAAAAAACTTACAAAAGTCGTTTTATCTCGGTTGTCTTTAGAGATAGGCACACCAAATTTGGAGTGTATATAGCTGACTCAAGCCCCAAGAAGAAACATTAAAAAAATGGGCGTAGCCACGCCCATATATAGTAATAATTTGAAACGCTTATATCTCAAGAACCATAAAACCTACAAGAATAAAACTTTGCATATATGATATTGGGATGGAGTATAACAAGATTCAATTGTGAAATGGGCGTGGCCACACCCACATATAGCCATGGTAGAATGCCGTTATATCTCTTGAACGAATTGGTCTCAAAGAGTAAAAATTGGTATATATGGAATTGAATGAAAATGAAATCTGTTTTGATTAAAAAGTGGGCGGGGCAACGCCTTCAAACAGTTGGTACAAATTGAAGGTACAGGGTATGTCGGAGTCGAGTACTGTCGACTCCAATCCTTACTGGTTTTGAATAAAATGCCGCCCATTTATGCAATTAAAAAAATTTAAATGTCTCTTATTAGATAAGGCATACTTTCGTCTGATAAGGTACTTCTTCTTCAATGATTTCAAGAATATTTTAGTTTTAATCAAAAAAATTTTATTTCTTAGGACTTTTCGTAAAATATGTTAATGCCATCTGAAAGAGGAACACATAAGCTTTCCATCGAGCTCTTAGTCGAAGAATTCGGTTGAAGGATGCAAGTGTTATTAGCAAAAAACTAATCGGTGGTCAACACGATTCCGTCCTACTGCCGACTCTTTTCGCAAAGTACTTTTCTATAATTCTAGTATTTAATTGGAAAAAATAAAACGAATTTTTTGTCCATGTAAAAAACTATTAATTCTGAATAAAATGCCGCCCATTTATGCAATTAAAAAAATTTAAATGTCTCTTATTAAATAAGTCAGATTTTCGTCTGATAAGGTACTTCTTCTTCAAAGATTTCGAGGATACTTTAGTTTTGATCAAAAAAATTTTATTTCTTACGACTTTTCGTAAAATATGTTAATGCCATCTGAGAGAGGAACAGATAAGCTTTCCATCGAGCTCTTAGTCGAAGAATTCGGTTGAAGGATGCAAGTGTTATTAGCAAAAAACTAATCGGTGGTCAACACGATTCCGTCCTTCTGCCGACTCTTTTCGCAAAGTACTTTTCTATAATTCTAGTATTTAATGGGAAAAAATAAAACGAATTTTTTGTCCATGTAAAAAACTATTAATTCTGAATAAAATGCCGCCCATTTATGCAATTAAAAAAATTTAAATGTCTCTTATTAGATAAGGTATATTTTTGTCTGATAAGGTACTTCTCCTTCAATGATTTCGAGGATACTTAAGTTTTGATCCAAAAAATTTTATTTCTTATGACTTTTCTTAAAATATGTTAATGCCATCTGAAAGAGGAACAGATAAGCTTTCCATCGAGCTCTTAGTCGAAGAAGTCGATCGAAGGATGCAAGACTTATTAGCAAAAAACTAATCGGTGGTCAACACTATTCCGTCCTACTGCCGATTCTCTTCGCAAAGTACTTTTCTATAATTCTAGTATTTAATGGGAAAAAATTAAACGAATTTTTTGTCCATGTAAAAAACTATTAATTCTGAATAAAATGCCGCCCATTTATGCAATTAAAAAAATTTAAATGTCTCTTATTAGATAAGGCATATTTTTGTCTGATAAGGTACTTCTTTTTCAATGATTTCAACGATATTTTAGTTTTGATCAAAAAAATATTATTTCTTATGACTTTTCGTAAAATATGTTAATGCCATCTGAAAGAGGAACACATAAGCTTTCCATCGAGCTCTTAGTCGAAGAAGTTGATCGAAGCATGCAAGAGTTATTAGCAAAAAACTAATCGGTGGTCAACACGATTCCGTCCTACTGCCGATTCTTTTCGCAAACTACTTTTCTATAATTCTAGTATTTAATGGGAAAAAATTAGACGAATTTTTTGTCCATCTTAAAAACTATTAATTCTGAATAAAATGCCGCCCATTTTTGCAATTAAAACCAGTAAGGACGCTATCTTCAGCAAGGCTGAAGCTATAATACTTTTCACTTTGTGTCACTATAAAAAAAACTAAATGAATAGTTTTCATGCATCCCTAACAACATAACTGTAATGTTTCAAGTCAATTCGTTAAAAAACAAAAAATTTTTCCATACAACGGTTCAAGTTTTGCGATAAGTGGGCGTAGCCATGCCCACATTTGGTCAAAATAGTTTTTATTCCTCCCTAAGAACATAACTGTAAAGTTTCAAGTCAATTGGTTAAAAAACAAAAAAGTTTTCCATACAAAGGGTCAATTTTCGCTATAAAAGGGCGTGGCCACGCCCACTTTTGATCAAAATAGTTTTCATTCCTCCCTAAGAGCATAACTGCAAAGTTTCAAGTCAATTGGTTAAAAAACAAAAAAGTTTTCCATACAACGGGTCAATTTTCGCTATAAGTAGGCGTGGCTACGCCCACTTTTGGTCAAAATAGATTTCATTCCTCCCTAGGAACATAACTGTAAAGTTTTAAGTCAATTGGTTAAAAAACAAAAAAGTTTTCCATACAAAGCGTCAAGTTAAGCTATAAGTGGGCGTGGCCATGCCCACTTTTGATCAAAATAGTTTTCATTCCTCCCTAAGAGCACAACTGCAAAGTTTCAAGTCAATTGGTTAAAAAACAAAAAAGTTTTCCATACAACGGATAAATTTTCGCTATAAGTGGGCGTGGCTACGCGTGGTTACGCCCACTTTTGGTCAAAATAGTTTTCATTCCTCCCTAAGAACATAACTTTAAAATTTCAAGTCAATTGGTTAAGAAACAAAAAAGTTTTCCATACAACGACGTGAATATGGCTTCTCTTCCTCTTCTTCATTTTGTATGGGAGCTACCAGTTCCAGATGTCCAATCTCAATGAAACTTTCAGGCATGTAGTCGGACCATGTAAAACTACTATGTTTAAAATTTCAGCACTCTATTGTACAAAACAAAAAAGTTTTCCATACAACGATTCAAGTTTTGTTCACTTTTCTTCTTCTTTTCGTATGGGAGCTACCTGTTCCAATAATCCGATCATGCTGGTTCCGACGAATGATTCATCGTAATAAATTCTAAGACTCTGTGCAAAGTTTCAGCTCGATAGCTTCAAAACTGAGGGACTAGTTTGCATACATACAGACAGACAGACAGACAGACAGACAGACGGACAGACGGACATGGCTAAATCAACTCGTCTTGTCGTCCTGATCAAGAATATATATACTTTATATAGTCGGAAATTAATATTTCGATCTGTTACAAACTCCGTGACAAAGTTAATATACTATTTCACATAAGTGAAAAGTATAAAAATTTAAATGTCTCTTATTAGATAAGGCATATTTTTGTCTGATAAGGTACTTCTTCTTCAAAGATTTCGAGGATACTTTAGTTTTGATCAAAAAAATTTTATTTCTTACGACTTTTCGTAAAATATGTTAATGCCATCTGAGAGAGGAACAGATAAGCTTTCCATCGAGCTCTTAGTCGAAGAATTCGGTTGAAGGATGCAAGTGTTATTAGCAAAAAACTAATCGGTGGTCAACACGATTCCGTCCTACTGCCGACTCTTTTCGCAAAGTACTTTTCTATAATTCTAGTATTTAATGGGAAAAAATAAAACGAATTTTTTGTCCATGTAAAAAACTATTAATTCTGAATAAAATGCCGCCCATTTATGCAATTAAAAAAATTTAAATGTCTCTTATAAGATAAGTCAGATTTTCGTCTGATAAGGTACTTCTTCTTCAAAGATTTCGAGGATATTTTAGTTTTGATCAAAAAAATTTTATTTCTTACGACTTTTCGTAAAATATGTTAATGCCATCTGAGAGAGGAACAGATAAGCTTTCCATCGAGCTCTTAGTCGAAGAAGTTGATCGAAGCATGCAAGAGTTATTAGCAAAAAACTAATCGGTGGTCAACACGATTCCGTCCTACTGCCGATTCTTTTCGCAAACTACTTTTCTATAATTCTAGTATTTAATGTGAAAAAATTAGACGAATTTTTTGTCCATCTTAAAAACTATTAATTCTGAATAAAATGCCGCCCATTTATGCAATTAAAAAAATTTAAATGTCTCTTATTAGATAAGGTATATTTTTGTCTGATAAGGTACTTCTGCTTCAATGATTTCGAGGATATTTAAGTTTTGATCCAAAAAAATTTATTTCTTATGACTTTTATTAAAATATGTTAATGCCATCTGAAAGAGTAACAGATAAGCTTTCCATCGAGCTCTTAGTCGAAGAAGTCGATCGAAGGATGCAAGAGTTATTAGCAAAAAACTAATCGGTGGTCAACACGATTCCGTCCTACTGCCGATTCTTTTCGCAAACTACTTTTCTATAATTCTTGTATTTAATGGGAAAAAATTAGACGAATTTTTTGTCCATGTAAAAAATTATTAATTCTGAATAAAATGCCGCCCATTTATGCAATTAAAAAAATTTAAATGTCTCTTATTAGATAAAGCATATTTTCATCTGATAAGGTACTTCTCCTTCAATGATTTCGAGGATATTTAAGTTTTGATCCAAAAAATTTTATTTCTTATGACTTTTCTTTAAATATGTTAATGCCATCTGAAAGAGGAACAGATAAGCTTTCCATCGAGCTCTTAGTCGAAGAAGTCGGTCGAAGGATGCAAGAGTTATTAGAAAAAAAACTAATCGGTGGTCAACATGATTCCGTTCTACTGCCGATTCTTTTCGCAAAACTACTTTTCTATAATTCTAGTATTTAATGGGAAAAAATTAGACGAATTTTTTGTCCATCTTAAAAACTATTAATTCTGATTAAAATGCCGCCCATTTATGCAATTAAAAGAATTTAAATGTTCCTTATTAGATAAGGCATATTTTCGTCTGATAAGGTACTTCTTTTTCAATGATTTCAACGATATTTTAGTTTTGATCAAAAAAATTTTATTTCTTATGACTTTTCGTAAAATATGTTAATGCCATCTGAAAGAGGAACACATAAGCTTTCCATCGAGCTCTTAGTCGAAGAAGTTGATCGAAGCATGCAAGAGTTATTAGCAAAAAACTAATCGGTGGCCAACACGATTCCGTCCTACTGCCGATTCTCTTCGCAAAGTACTTTTCTATAATTCTAGTATTAAATGGTAAAAAATTAAACGAATTTTTTGTCCATGTAAAAAATTATTAATTCTGAATAAAATGCCGCCCATTTATGCAATTAAAAATATTTAAATGTCTCTTATTAGATAAAGCATATTTTCATCTGATAAGGTACTTCTCCTTCAATGATTTCGAGGATATTTAAGTTTTGATCCAAAAAATTTTATTTCTTATGACTTTTCTTAAAATATGTTAATGCCATCTGAAAGAGGAACAGATAAGGTTTCCATCGAGCTCTTAGTCGAAGAAGTCAGTCGAAGAATGCAAGAGTTATTAGCGAAAAACTAATCGGTGGTCAAAACGATTCCGTTCTACTGCCGATTCTTTTCGCAAAGGACTTTTCTATAATTTTAGTATTTAATGGGAAAAAATTAAATGAATTTTTTGTCCATTTAAAAAATATTATCAAAAAGATTTTGTTTCTTACGACTTTTCGTAAAATATGTTAATGCCATCTGAAAGAGGAACAGATAAGCTTTCCATCGAGCTCTTAGTCGAAGAAGTCGGTCGAAGGATGAAAGAGTTATTAGCTAATAACTAATCGGTGGTCAACACGATTCCGTCCTACGGCCGATTCATTTCGCAAAGTACTTTTCTATAATTCTAGTATTTAATGGGAAGAAATAAAACGAATTTTTTGTCCACATAAAAAAGTATTTATTATACCCTGTACCTTATGGTACAAGGGTATATTAGTTTTGTGCGCATCGACAATGTATGTAACACCTTAAAGGAGACATTTCCGACGATACAAAGTATATATATTCTTGATCAGTATCGAAAGAGAAGTCGATTTAGCCATGTCCGTCTGTCCGTCTGTATGAACGCGTCGATCTCGGAAACTATAATAGATAGGACCAAAAGCTCTTCGCAGTTCGATTCTGTTATTCCTTTAGCAAATCAAGTTTATTTTGTTTCCCCCTTTTTTGACTTAGTTTAGGGGTGAGGGGCAAATGACTGGAGCAACCTCGGGAAAAAACTTACAATAGTCGTTTTATCTCGGTTGTCTTTAGAGATAGGCACACCAAATTTGGAGTGTATATAGCTGACTCAAGCCCCAAGAAGAAACATTAAAAAAATGGGCGTAGCAACGCCCATATATAGTAATAATTTGAAACGCTTATATCTCAAGAACCATAAAACCTACAAGAATAAAACTTTGCATATATGATATTGGGATGGAGTATAACAAGATTCAATTGTGAAATGGGCGTGGCCACACCCACATATAGCCATGGTAGAATGCCGTTATATCTCTTGAACGAATTGGTCTCAAAGAGTAAAAATTGGTATATATGGAATTGAATGAAAATGAAATCTGTTTTGATTAAAAAGTGGGCGGGGCAACGCCTTCAAACAGTTGGTACAAATTGAAGGTACAGGATATGTCGGAGTCGAGTACTGTCGACTCCAATCCTTACTGGTTTTGAATAAAATGCCGCCCATTTATGCAATTAAAAAAATTTAAATGTCTCTTATTAGATAAGGCATACTTTCGTCTGATAAGGTACTTCTTCTTCAATGATTTCAAGAATATTTTAGTTTAAATCAAAAAAATTTTATTTCTTATGACTTTTCGTAAAATATGTTAATGCCATCTGAAAGAGGAACACATAAGCTTTCCATCGAGCTCTTAGTCGAAGAATTCGGTTGAAGGATGCAAGTGTTATTAGCAAAAAACTAATCGGTGGTCAACACGATTCCGTCCTACTGCCGACTCTTTTCGCAAAGTACTTTTCTATAATTCTAGTATTTAATTGGAAAAAATAAAACGAATTTTTTGTCCATGTAAAAAACTATTAATTCTGAATAAAATGCCGCCCATTTATGCAATTAAAAAAATTTAAATGTCTCTTATTAAATAAGTCAGATTTTCGTCTGATAAGGTACTTCTTCTTCAAAGATTTCGATGATACTTTAGTTTTGATCAAAAAAATTTTATTTCTTACGACTTTTCGTAAAATATGTTAATGCCATCTGAGAGAGGAACAGATAAGCTTTCCATCGAGCTCTTAGTCGAAGAATTCGGTTGAAGGATGCAAGTGTTATTAGCAAAAAACTAATCGGTGGTCAACACGATTCCGTCCTTCTGCCGACTCTTTTCGCAAAGTACTTTTCTATAATTCTAGTATTTAATGGGAAAAAATAAAACGAATTTTTTGTCCATGTAAAAAACTATTAATTCTGAATAAAATGCCGCCCATTTATGCAATTAAAAAAATTTAAATGTCTCTTATAAGATAAGTCAGATTTTCGTCTGATAAGGTACTTCTTCTTCAAAGATTTCGAGGATATTTTAGTTTTGATCAAAAAAATTTTATTTCTTACGACTTTTCGTAAAATATGTTAATGCCATCTGAGAGAGGAACAGATAAGCTTTCCATCGAGCTCTTAGTCGAAGAAGTTGATCGAAGCATGCAAGAGTTATTAGCAAAAAACTAATCGGTGGTCAACACGATTCCGTCCTACTGCCGATTCTTTTCGCAAACTACTTTTCTATAATTCTAGTATTTAATGGGAAAAAATTAGACGAATTTTTTGTCCATCTTAAAAACTATTAATTCTGATTAAAATGCCGGCCATTTATGCAATTAAAAAAATTTAAATGTCTCTTATTAGATAAGGTATATTTTTGTCTGATAAGGTACTTCTCCTTCAATGATTTCGAGGATACTTAAGTTTTGATCCAAAAAATTTTATTTCTTATGACTTTTCTTAAAATATGTTAATGCCATCTGAAAGAGGAACAGATAAGCTTTCCATCGAGCTCTTAGTCGAAGAAGTCGATCGAAGGATGCAAGAATTATTAGCAAAAAACTAATCGGTGGTCAACACTATTCCGTCCTACTGCCGATTCTCTTCGCAAAGTACTTTTCTATAATTCTAGTATTTAATGGGAAAAAATTAAACGAATTTTTTGTCCATGTAAAAAACTATTAATTCTGAATAAAATGCCGCCGATTTTTGCAATTAAAAAAATTTATATGTCTCTTATTAGATAAGGCATACTTTTGTCTGATAAGGTACTTCTTTTTCAATGATTTCAACGATATTTTAGTTTTGATCAAAAAAATTTTATTTCTTATGACTTTTCGTAAAATATGTTAATGCCATCTGAAAGAGGAACACATAAGCTTTCCATCGAGCTCTTAGTCGAAGAAGTTGATCGAAGCATGCAAGAGTTATTAGCAAAAAACTAATCGGTGGCCAACACGATTCCGTCCTACTGCCGATTCTCTTCGCAAAGTACTTTTCTATAATTCTAGTATTTAATGGTAAAAAATTAAACGAATTTTTTGTCCATGTAAAAAACTATTAATTCTGAATAAAATGCCGCCCATTTATGCAATTAAAAAAATTTAAATGTCTCTTATTAGATAAGGTATATTTTTGTCTGATAAGGTACTTCTCCTTCAATGATTTCGAGGATATTTAAGTTTTGATCCAAAAAAATTTATTTCTTATGACTTTTATTAAAATATGTTAATGCCATCTGAAAGAGGAACAGATAAGCTTTCCATCGAGCTCTTAGTCGAAGAAGTCGATCGAAGGATGCAAGAGTTATTAGCAAAAAACTAATCGGTGGTCAACACGATTCCGTCCTACTGCCGATTCTTTTCGCAAACTACTTTTCTATAATTCTTGTATTTAATGGGAAAAAATTAGACGAATTTTTTGTCCATGTAAAAAATTATAAATTCTGAATAAAATGCCGCCCATTTATGCAATTAAAAAAATTTAAATGTCTCTTATTAGATAAAGCATATTTTCATCTGATAAGGTACTTCTCCTACAATGATTTCGAGGATATTTAAGTTTTGATCCAAAAAATTTTATTTCTTATGACTTTTCTTTAAATATGTTAATGCCATCTGAAAGAGGAACAGATAAGCTTTCCATCGAGCTCTTAGTCGAAGAAGTTGGTCGAAGGATGCAAGAGTTATTAGCAAAAAAACTAATCGGTGGTCAACATGATTCCGTTCTACTGCCGATTCTTTTCGCAAACTACTTTTCTATAATTCTAGTATTTAATGGGAAAAAATTAGACGAATTTTTTGTCCATCTTAAAAACTATTAATTCTGATTAAAATGCCGCCCATTTATGCAATTAAAAGAATTTAAATGTTCCTTATTAGATAAGGCATATTTTCGTCTGATAAGGTACGTCTTCTTCAATGATTTCGAGGATATTTTAGTTTTGATCAAAAAAATTTTATTTCTCATGACTTTTCGTAAAAAATGTTAATGCCGTCTGAAAGTGGAACAGATAAGCTTTCCGTTGAGCTCTTAGTCGAAGAAGTCGATCGAAGGATGCAAGACTTATTAGCAAAAAACTAATCGGTGGTCAACACTATTCCGTCCTACTGCCGATTCTCTTCGCAAAGTACTTTTCTATAATTCTAGTATTTAATGGGAAAAAATTAAACGAATTTTTTGTCCATGTAAAAAACTATTAATTCTGAATAAAATGCCGCCCATTTTTGCAATTAAAAAAATTTAAATGTCTCTTATTAGATAAGGCATATTTTTGTCTGATAAGGTACTTCTTTTTCAATGGTTTCAACGATATTTTAGTTTTGATCAAAAAAATTTTATTTCTTATGACTTTTCGTAAAATATGTTAATGCCATTTGAAAGAGGAACAGATAAGCTTTCCATTGAGCTCTTTGTCGAAGAAGTCGGTCGAAGGATGCAAGAGTTATTAGCAAAAAACTAATCGGTGGTCAACACGATTCCGTCCTACTGCCGATTCTTTTCGCAAAGTACTTTTCTATAATTCTAGTATTTAATGGGAAAAAATAAAACGAATTTTTTGTCCATGTAAGACAGTATTTATTTTGAATAAAATGCCGCCCATTTATGCAATTAAAAAAAATTAAATGTCTCTTATTAGATAAGGCATATTTTCGTCTGATAAGGAACTTCATTTTCAATGATTTCAAGGATATTTTAGTTTTAATCAAAAAAATTTTATTTCTTACGACTTTTCGTAAAATATGTTAATGCCATCTGAAAGAGTAACAGATAAGCTTTCCTTCGAGCTCTTAGTCGAAGAAGTCAGTCGAAGGATGCAAGAGTTATTATCGAAAAACTATTCGGTAGTCAAAACGATTCCGTTCTACAGCCGATTCTTTTCGCAAAGTACTTTTCAATAATTCTAGTATTTAATGGGAAAAAATTAAACGAATTTTTTGTCCAAGTAAAAAACTATTAATTCTGAATAAAATGCCGCCCATTTATGCAATTAAAAAAATTTAAATGTCCCTTATTAGATAAGGCAGATTTTCGTCTGATAAGGTACTTCTTCTTCAAAGATTTCGAGGATATTTTAGTTTTGATCAAAAATTTTATTTCTTACATCTTTTCGTAAAATATGTTAATGCCATCTGAAAGAGGAACAGATAAGCTTTCCATCGAGCTCTTAGTCGAAGAATTCGGTTGAAGGATGCAAGAGTTATTAGCGAAAAACTAATCGGTGGTCAACACGATTCCGTCCTACTGCCGACTCTTTTCGCAAAGTACTTTTCTATAATTCTAGTATTTAATGGGAAAAAATAAAACGAATTTTTTGTCTATGTAAAAAACTATTAATTCTGAATAAAATGCCGCCCATTTATGCAATTAAAACCAGTAAGGACGCTATCTTCAGCAATGCTGAAGCTATAATACTTTTCTCTTATTAGATAAGGCATTTTTTCGTCTGATAAGGTACTTCATTTTCAATGATTTCAAGGATATTTTAGTTTTGATAAAAAAAAATTTTATTTTTTACGACTTTTCGTAAAACATGTTAATGCCATCTGAGAGAGGAACAGATAAGCTTTCCATCGAGCTCTTAGTCGAAGAATTCGGTTGAAGGATGCAAGTGTTATTAGCAAAAAACTAATCGGTGGTCAACACGATTCCGTCCTACTGCCGACTCTTTTCGCAAAGTACTTTTCTATAATTCTAGTATTTTATGGGAAAAAATTAAACGAATTTTTTGTCCATGTAAAAAACTATTAATTCTGAATAAAATGCCGCCCATTTTTGCAATTAAAAAAATTTAAATGTCTCTTATTAGATAAGGCATATTTTTGTCTGATAAGATACTTCTTTTCAATGATTTCAACGATATTTTAGTTGTGATCAAAAAAATTTTATTTCTTATGACTTTTCGTAAAATATGTTAATGCCATCTGAAAGAGGAACACATAAGCTTTCCATCGAGCTCTTAGTCGAAGAAGTTGATCGAAGCATGCAAGAGTTATTAGCAAAAAACTAATCGGTGGTCAACACGATTCCGTCCTACTGCCGATTCTCTTCGCAAAGTACTTTTCTATAATTCTAGTATTTAATGGTAAAAAATTAAACGAATTTTTTGTCTATGTAAAAAACTATTAATTCTGAATAAAATGCCGCCCATTTATGCAATTAAAAAAATTTAAATGTCTCTTATTAGATAAGGTATATTTTTGTCTGATAAGGTACTTCTCCTTCAATTATTTCGAGGATATTTAAGTTTTGATGCAAGAGTTATTAGCTAAAAACCAATCAGTGGTCAACACGATTCCGTCCTACGGCCGATTCATTTCGCAAAGTACTTTTCTATAATTCTAGTATTTAATGGGAAGAAATAAAACGAATTTTTGTCTATGTAAAAAACTATTAATTCTGAATAAAATGCCGCCCATTTATGCAATTAAAACCAGTAAGGACGCTATCTTCAGCAATGCTGAAGCTATAATACTTTTCTCTTATTAGATAAGGCATTTTTTCGTCTGATAAGGTACTTCATTTTCAATGATTTCAAGGATATTTTAGTTTTGATAAAAAAAAATTTTATTTTTTACGACTTTTCGTAAAACATGTTAATGCCATCTGAGAGAGGAACAGATAAGCTTTCCATCGAGCTCTTAGTCGAAGAATTCGGTTGAAGGATGCAAGTGTTATTAGCAAAAAACTAATCGGTGGTCAACACGATTCCGTCCTACTGCCGACTCTTTTCGCAAAGTACTTTTCTATAATTCTAGTATTTTATGGGAAAAAATTAAACGAATTTTTTGTCCATGTAAAAAACTATTAATTCTGAATAAAATGCCGCCCATTTTTGCAATTAAAAAAATTTAAATGTCTCTTATTAGATAAGGCATATTTTTGTCTGATAAGGTACTTCTTTTCAATGATTTCAACGATATTTTAGTTGTGATCAAAAAAATTTTATTTCTTATGACTTTTCGTAAAATATGTTAATGCCATCTGAAAGAGGAACACATAAGCTTTCCATCGAGCTCTTAGTCGAAGAAGTTGATCGAAGCATGCAAGAGTTATTAGCAAAAAACTAATCGGTGGTCAACACGATTCCGTCCTACTGCCGATTCTCTTCGCAAAGTACTTTTCTATAATTCTAGTATTTAATGGTAAAAAATTAAACGAATTTTTTGTCTATGTAAAAAACTATTAATTCTGAAAAAAATGCCGCCCATTTATGCAATTAAAAAAATTTAAATGTCTCTTATTAGATAAGGTATATTTTTGTCTGATAAGGTACTTCTCCTTCAATTATTTCGAGGATATTTAAGTTTTGATGCAAGAGTTATTAGCTAAAAACTAATCAGTGGTCAACACGATTCCGTCCTACGGCCGATTCATTTCGCAAAGTACTTTTCTATAATTCTAGTATTTAATGGGAAGAAATAAAACGAATTTTTTGTCCATATAAAAAAGTATTTATTTTGAATAAAATGCCGCCCATTTTTGCAATTAAAAAAATTTAAATGTCTCTTATTAGATAAGGCATATTTTTGTCTGATAAGGTACTTCTTTTCAATGATTTCAACGATATTTTAGTTGTGATCAAAAAAATTTTATTTCTTATGACTTTTCGTAAAATATGTTAATGCCATCTGAAAGAGGAACACATAAGCTTTCCATCGAGCTCTTAGTCGAAGAAGTCGATCGAAGGATGCAAGAGTTATTAGCAAAAAACTAATCGGTGGTCAACACGATTCCGTCCTACTGCCGATTCTTTTCGCAAACTACTTTTCTCTAATTCTTGTATTTAATGGGAAAAAATTAGACGAATTTTTTGTCCATGTAAAAAATTATTAATTCTGAATAAAATGCCGCCCATTTATGCAATTAAAAAAATTTATATGTCTCTTATTAGATAAGGCATATTTTTGTCTGATAAGGTACTTCTTTTTCAATGATTTCAACGATATTTAAGTTTTGATCCAAAAAATTTTATTTCTTATGACTTTTCTTAAAATATGTTAATGCCATCTGAAAGAGGAACAGATAAGCTTTCCATCGAGCTCTTAGTCGAAGAAGTCGATCGAAGGATGCAAGAGTTATTAGCAAAAAACTAATCGGTGGTCAACACGATTCCGTCCTACTGCCGATTCTTTTCGCAAACTACTTTTCTCTAATTCTTGTATTTAATGGGAAAAAATTAGACGAATTTTTTGTCCATGTAAAAAATTATTAATTCTGAATAAAATGCCGCCCATTTATGCAATTAAAAAAATTTATATGTCTCTTATTAGATAAGGCATATTTTTGTCTGATAAGGTACTTCTTTTCAATGATTTCAACGATATTTTAGTTGTGATCAAAAAAATTTTATTTCTTATGACTTTTCGTAAAATATGTTAATGCCATCTGAAAGAGGAACACATAAGCTTTCCATCGAGCTCTTAGTCGAAGAAGTCGATCGAAGGATGCAAGAGTTATTAGCAAAAAACTAATCGGTGGTCAACACGATTCCGTCCTACTGCCGATTCTCTTCGCAAAGTACTTTTCTATAATTCTAGTATTTAATGGTAAAAAATTAAACGAATTTTTTGTCTATGTAAAAAACTATTAATTCTGAAAAAAATGCCGCCCATTTATGCAATTAAAAAAATTTAAATGTCTCTTATTAGATAAGGTATATTTTTGTCTGATAAGGTACTTCTCCTTCAATTATTTCGAGGATATTTAAGTTTTGATGCAAGAGTTATTAGCTAAAAACTAATCAGTGGTCAACACGATTCCGTCCTACTGCCGACTCTTTTCGCAAAGTACTTTTCTATAATTCTAGTATTTTATGGGAAAAAATTAAACGAATTTTTTGTCCATGTAAAAAACTATTAATTCTGAATAAAATGCCGCCCATTTTTGCAATTAAAAAAATTTAAATGTCTCTTATTAGATAAGGCATATTTTTGTCTGATAAGGTACTTCTTTTCAATGATTTCAACGATATTTTAGTTGTGATCAAAAAAATTTTATTTCTTATGACTTTTCGTAAAATATGTTAATGCCATCTGAAAGAGGAACACATAAGCTTTCCATCGAGCTCTTAGTCGAAGAAGTCGATCGAAGGATGCAAGAGTTATTAGCAAAAAACTAATCGGTGGTCAACACGATTCCGTCCTACTGCCGATTCTTTTCGCAAACTACTTTTCTCTAATTCTTGTATTTAATGGGAAAAAATTAGACGAATTTTTTGTCCATGTAAAAAATTATTAATTCTGAATAAAATGCCGCCCATTTATGCAATTAAAAAAATTTAAATGTCTCTTATTAGATAAAGCATATTTTCATCTGATAAGGTACTTCTCCTACAATGATTTAGAGGATATTTAAGTTTTGATCCAAAAAATTGTATTTCTTATGACTTTTCTTAAAATATGTTAATGCCATCTGAAAGAGGAACAGATAAGCTTTCCATCGAGCTCTTAGTCGAAGAAGTCGATCGAAGGATGCAAGACTTATTAGCAAAAAACTAATCGGTGGTCAACACTATTCCGTCCTACTGCCGATTCTCTTCGCAAAGTACTTTTCTATAATTCTAGTATTTAATGGGAAAAAATTAAACGAATTTTTTGTCCATGTAAAAAACTATTAATTCTGAATAAAATGCCGCCCATTTTTGCAATTAAAAAAATTTATATGTCTCTTATTAGATAAGGCATATTTTTGTCTGATAAGGTACTTCTTTTTCAATGATTTCAACGATATTTAAGTTTTGATCCAAAAAATTTTATTTCTTATGACTTTTCTTAAAATATGTTAATGCCATCTGAAAGAGGAACAGATAAGCTTTCCATCGAGCTCTTAGTCGAAGAAGTCGATCGAAGGATGCAAGAGTTATTAGCAAAAAACTAATCGGTGGTCAACACGATTCCGTCCTACTGCCGATTCTTTTCGCAAACTACTTTTCTATAATTCTAGTATTTAATGGGAAAAAATTAGACTAATTTTTTGTCCATCTTAAAAACTATTAATTCTGATTAAAATGCCGCCCATTTATGCAATTAAAAGAATTTAAATGTTCCTTATTAGATAAGGCATATTTTCGTCTGATAAGGTACTTCTTTTTCAATGATTTCAACGATATTTTAGTTTTGATCAAAAAAATTTTATTTCTTATGACTTTTCGTAAAATATGTTAATGCCATCTGAAAGAGGAACACATAACCTTTCCATCGAGCTCTTAGTCGAAGAAGTTGATCGAAGCATGCAAGAGTTATTAGCAAAAAAACTAATCGGTGGCCAACACGATTCCGTCCTACTGCCGATTCTCTTCGCAAAGTACTTTTCTATAATTCTAGTATTTAATGGGAAAAAATTAAACGAATTTTTTGTCCATGTAAAAAACTATTAATTCTGAATAAAATGCCGCCCATTTATGCAATTAAAAGAATTTAAATGTGTCTTATTAGATAAGGCATATTTTCGTCTGATAAGGTACGTCTTCTTCAATGATTTCGAGGATATTTTAGTTTTGATCAAAAAAATTTTATTTCTCATGACTTTTCGTAAAATATGTTAATGCCATCTGAAAGAGGAACAGATAAGCTTTCTATCGAGCTCTTAGTCGAAGAAGTCGATCGAAGGATGCAAGACTTATTAGCAAAAAACTAATCGGTGGTCAACACTATTCCGTCCTACTGCCGATTCTCTTCGCAAAGTACTTTTCTATAATTCTAGTATTTAATGGGAAAAAATTAAACGAATTTTTTGTCCATGTAAAAAACTATTAATTCTGAATAAAATGCCGCCCATTTTTGCAATTAAAAAAATTTAAATGTCTCTTATTAGATAAGGCATATTTTTGTCTGATAAG
This sequence comes from Phortica okadai, assembly GCA_034638295.1. NCBI lineage: Eukaryota > Metazoa > Arthropoda > Insecta > Diptera > Drosophilidae > Phortica > Phortica okadai. The sequence goes on along the minus strand of CM067850.1, from coordinate 22,528,945 downwards.
GTACTTCTTTTTCAATGATTTCAACGATATTTTAGTTTTGATCAAAAAAATTTTATTTCTTATGACTTTTCGTAAAATATGTTAATGCCATTTGAAAGAGGAACAGATAAGCTTTCCATTGAGCTCTTTGTCGAAGAAGTCGGTCGAAGGATGCAAGAGTTATTAGCAAAAAACTAATCGGTGGTCAACACGATTCCGTCCTACTGCCGATTCTTTTCGCAAAGTACTTTTCTATAATTCTAGTATTTAATGGGAAAAAATAAAACGAATTTTTTGTCCATGTAAGACAGTATTTATTTTGAATAAAATGCCGCCCATTTATGCAATTAAAAAAAATTAAATGTCTCTTATTAGATAAGGCATATTTTCGTCTGATAAGGAACTTCATTTTCAATGATTTCAAGGATATTTTAGTTTTAATCAAAAAAATTTTATTTCTTACGACTTTTCGTAAAATATGTTAATGCCATCTGAAAGAGTAACAGATAAGCTTTCCTTCGAGCTCTTAGTCGAAGAAGTCAGTCGAAGGATGCAAGAGTTATTATCGAAAAACTATTCGGTAGTCAAAACGATTCCGTTCTACAGCCGATTCTTTTCGCAAAGTACTTTTCAATAATTCTAGTATTTAATGGGAAAAAATTAAACGAATTTTTTGTCCAAGTAAAAAACTATTAATTCTGAATAAAATGCCGCCCATTTATGCAATTAAAAAAATTTAAATGTCCCTTATTAGATAAGGCAGATTTTCGTCTGATAAGGTACTTCTTCTTCAAAGATTTCGAGGATATTTTAGTTTTGATCAAAAATTTTATTTCTTACATCTTTTCGTAAAATATGTTAATGCCATCTGAAAGAGGAACAGATAAGCTTTCCATCGAGCTCTTAGTCGAAGAATTCGGTTGAAGGATGCAAGAGTTATTAGCGAAAAACTAATCGGTGGTCAACACGATTCCGTCCTACTGCCGACTCTTTTCGCAAAGTACTTTTCTATAATTCTAGTATTTAATGGGAAAAAATAAAACGAATTTTTTGTCTATGTAAAAAACTATTAATTCTGAATAAAATGCCGCCCATTTATGCAATTAAAACCAGTAAGGACGCTATCTTCAGCAATGCTGAAGCTATAATACTTTTCGCTTATTAGATAAGGCATTTTTTCGTCTGATAAGGTACTTCATTTTCAATGATTTCAAGGATATTGTAGTTTTGATAAAAAAAAATTTTATTTCTTACGACTTTTCGTAAAATATGTTAATGCCATCTGAGAGAGGAACAGATAAGCTTTCCATCGAGCTCTTAGTCGAAGAATTCGGTTGAAGGATGCAAGTGTTATTAGCAAAAAACTAATCGGTGGTCAACACGATTCCGTCCTACTGCCGACTCTTTTCGCAAAGTACTTTTCTATAATTCTAGTATTTTATGGGAAAAAATTAAACGAATTTTTTGTCCATGTAAAAAACTATTAATTCTGAATAAAATGCCGCCCATTTTTGCAATTAAAAAAATTTAAATGTCTCTTATTAGATAAGGCATATTTTTGTCTGATAAGGTACTTCTTTTCAATGATTTCAACGATATTTTAGTTTTGATCAAAAAAATTTTATTTCTTATGACTTTTCGTAAAATATGTTAATGCCATCTGAAAGAGGAACACATAAGCTTTCCATCGAGCTCTTAGTCGAAGAAGTTGATCGAAGCATGCAAGAGTTATTAGCAAAAAACTAATCGGTGGTCAACACGATTCCGTCCTACTGCCGATTCTCTTCGCAAAGTACTTTTCTATAATTCTAGTATTTAATGGTAAAAAATTAAACGAATTTTTTGTCCATGTAAAAAACTATTAATTCTGAATAAAATGCCGCCCATTTATGCAATTAAAAAAATTTAAATGTCTCTTATTAGATAAGGTATATTTTTGTCTGATAAGGTACTTCTCCTTCAATTATTTCGAGGATATTTAAGTTTTGATGCAAGAGTTATTAGCTAAAAACTAATCAGTGGTCAACACGATTCCGTCCTACGGCCGATTCATTTCGCAAAGTACTTTTCTATAATTCTAGTATTTAATGGGAAGAAATAAAACGAATTTTTTGTCCATATAAAAAAGTATTTATTTTGAATAAAATGCCGCCCATTTATGAAATTAAAAATATTTAAATGTCTCTTATTAGATAAGGCATACTTTCGTCTGATAAGGTACTTCTTCTTCAATGATTTCAAGAATATTTTAGTTTTAATCAAAAAAATTTTATTTCTTACGACTTTTCGTAAAATATGTTAATGCCATCTGAAAGAGGAACAGATAAGCTTTCCATCGAGCTCTTAGTCGAAGAAGTCAGTCGAAGGACGCAAGAGTTATTAGCGAAAAACTAATCGGTGGTCAAAACGATTCCGTTCTACAGCCGATTCTTTTCCCAAAGTACTTTTCAATAATTCTGTCCATGTAAAAAACTATTAATTCTGAATAAAATGCCACCCATTTATGCAATTAAAAATATTTAAATGTCTCTTATTAGATAAGGCATACTTTCGTCTGATAAGGTACTTCTTTTTCAATGATTTCAACGATATTTTAGTTTTGATCAAAAAAATTTTATTTCTTATGACTTTTCGTAAAATATGTTAATGCCATCTGAAAGAGGAACACATAAGCTTTCCATCGAGCTCTTAGTCGAAGAAGTCGGTCGAAGGATGAAAGAGTTATTAGCTAATAACTAATCGGTGGTCAACACGATTCCGTCCTACGGCCGATTCATTTCGCAAAGTACTTTTCTATAATTCTAGTATTTAATGGGAAAAAATAACACGAATTTTTTGTCCATGTAAAAAACTATTTATTCTGAATAAAATGCCGCCCATTTTTGCAATTAAAAAAATTTAAATGTCTCTTATTAGATAAGGCATACTTTCGTCTGATTTTCAATGATTTCAAGGATATTTTAGTTTTGATAAAAAAAAATTTTATTTCTTACGACTTTTCGTAAAATATGATAATGCCATCTGAAAGAGGATCAGATAAGGTTTCCATCGAGCTTTTAGTCGAAGAATTCGGTTGAAGGATGCAAGAGTTATTAGCGAAAAACTAATCGGTGGTCAAAACGATTCCGTTCTACTGCCGAATCATTTCGCAAAGGACTTTTCTATAATTTTAGTATTTAATGGGAAAAAATAAAACGAATTTTTTGTCCATGTAAAAAACTATTATCAAAAAAATTTTGTTTCTTACGACTTTTCGTAAAATATGTTAATGCCATCTGAAAGAGGAACAGATAAGCTTTCCATCGAGCTCTTAGTCGAAGAAGTCGGTCGAAGGATGAAAGAGTTATTAGCTAATAACTAATCGGTGGTCAACACGATTCCGTCCTACGGCCGATTCATTTCGCAAAGTACTTTTCTATAATTCTAGTATTTAATGGGAAAAAATAACACGAATTTTTTGTCCATGTAAAAAACTATTAATTCTGAATAAAATGCCGCCCATTTTTGCAATTAAAAAAATTTAAATGTCTCTTATTAGATAAGGCATACTTTCGTCTGATAAGGTACTTCTTTTTCAATGATTTCAACGATATTTTAGTTTTGATCAAAAAAATTTTATTTCTTATGACTTTTCGTAAAATATGTTAATGCCATCTGAAAGAGGAACACATAAGCTTTCCATCGAGCTCTTAGTCGAAGAAGTTGATCGAAGCATGCAAGAGTTATTAGCAAAAAACTAATCGGTGGTCAACACGATTCCGTCCTACTGCCGATTCTCTTCGCAAAGTACTTTTCTATAATTCTCGTATTTAATGGTAAAAAATTAAACGAATTTTTTGTCCATGTTAAAAACTATTAATTCTGAATAAAATGCCGCCCATTTATGCAATTAAAAAAATTTAAATGTCTCTTATTAGATGAGGCATACTTTCGTCTGATAAGGTACTTCTTCAATGATTTCAAGAATATTTTAGTTTTAATCAAAAAAATTTTATTTCTTACGACTTCTCGTAAAATATGTTAATTCCATCTGAAAGAGGAACAGATAAGCTTTCCATCGAGCTCTTAGTCGAAGCAGTCAGTCGAAGGACGCAAGAGTTATTTGCGAAAAACTATTCGGTGGTCAAAACGATTCCGTTCTACAGCCGATTCTTTTCCCAAAGTACTTTTCAATAATTCTGTCCATGTAAAAAACCATTAATTCTGAATAAAATGCCACCCATTTATGCAATTAAAAAAATTTAAATGTCTCTTATTAGATAAGCAGATTTTCGTCTGATAAGGTACTTCTTCTTCAAAGATTTCGAGGATATTTTAGTTTTAATCAAAAAAATTTTATTTCTTACGACTTTTCGTAAAATAAGTTAATGCCATCTGAAAGAGGAACAGATAAGATTTCCATCGAGCTCTTAATCGAAGAATTCGGTTGAAGGATGCAAGAGTTATTAGCAAAAAACTAATCGGTGGTCAACACGATTCCGTCCTACTGCCGACTCTTTTCGCAAAGTACTTTTCTATAATTCTAGTATTTAATGGGAAAAAATAAAACGAATTTTTTGTCTATGTAAAAAACTATTAATTCTGAATAAAATGCCGCCCATTTATGCAATTAAAACCAGTAAGGACGCTATCTTCAGCAAGGCTGAAGCTATAATACTTTTCTCTTATTAGATAAGGCATTTTTTCGTCTGATAAGGTACTTCATCTTCAATGATTTCAAGGATATTTTAGTTTTGATAAAAAAAAATTTTATTTCTTACGACTTTTCGTAAAATATGATAATGCCATCTGAAAGAGGAACAGATAAGGTTTCCATCGAGCTTTTAGTCGAAGAATTCGGTTGAAGGATGCAAGAGTTATTAGCGAAAAACTAATCGGTGGTCAAAACGATTCCGTTCTACTGCCGAATCTTTTCGCAAAGGACTTTTCTATAATTTTAGTATTTAATGGGAAAAAATAAAACGAATTTTTTGTCCATGTAAAAAACTATTAATTCTGAATAAAATGCCGCCCATTTTTGCAATTAAAAAAATTTAAATGTCTCTTATTAGATAAGGCATACTTTCGTCTGATAAGGTACTTCTTCTTCAATGATTTCAAGAATATTTTAGTTTTAATCAAAAAAATTTTATTTCTTACGACTCTTCGTAAAATATGTTAATGCCATCTGAAAGAGGAACAGATAAGTTTTCCATCGAGCTCTTAGTCGAAGAATTCGGTTGAAGGATGCAAGAGTTATTAGCGAAAAACTAATCGGTGGTCAAAACGATTCCGTTCTACTGCCGAATCTTTTCGCAAAGGACTTTTCTATAATTTTAGTATTTAATGGGAAAAAATTAAATGAATTTTTTGTCCATGTAAAAAACTATTATCAAAAAAATTTTGTTTCTTACGACTTTTCGTAAAATATGTTAATGCCATCTGAAAGAGGAACAGATAAGCTTTCCATCGAGCTCTTAGTCGAAGAAGTCGGTCGAAGGATGAAAGAGTTATTAGCTAATAACTAATCGGTGGTCAACACGATTCCGTCCTACGGCCGATTCATTTCGCAAAGTACTTTTCTATAATTCTAGTATTTAATGGGAAAAAATTAGACGAATTTTTTGTCCATGTAAAAAATTATTAATTCTGAATAAAATGCCGCCCATTTTTGCAATTAAAAAAATTTAAATGTCTCGTATTAGATAAGGCATACTTTCGTCTGATAAGGTACTTCTTCTTCAATGATTTCAAGAATATTTTAGTTTTAATCAAAAAAATTTTATTTCTTACGACTCTTCGTAAAATATTTTAATGCCATCTGAAAGAGGAACAGATAAGCTTTCCGTCGAGCCTTTAGTCAAAGAAGTCAGTCAAAGGACGCAAGAGTTATTAGCGAAAAACTATTCGGTGGTCAAAACGATTCCGTTCTACAGCCGATTCTTTTCCCAAAGTACTTTTTTATAATTCTAGTATTTATTGGGAAAAAATTAAACTTACTTTTTGTCCATGTAAAAAACTATTAATTCTGAATAAAATGCCGCCCATTTATGCAATTAAAAAAATTTAAATGTCTCTTATTAGATAAGGCATACTTTCGTCTGATAAGGTACTTCTTCTTCAAAGATTTCGAGGATATTTTAGTTTTGATCAAAAAAATTTTATTTCTTACGACTTTTCGTAAAATATGTTAATGCCATCTGAGAGAGGAACAGAAAAGCTTTCCATCGAGCTCTTAGTCGAAGAATTCGGTTGAAGGATGCAAGTGTTATTAGCAAAAAACTAATCGGTGGTCAACACGATTCCGTCCTACTGCCGACTCTTTTCGCAAAGTACTTTTCTATAATTCTAGTATTTAATGGGAAAAAATAAAACGAATTTTTTGTCCATGTAAAAAACTATTCATTCTTAATAAAATGCCGCCCATTTTTGCAATTAAAAAAATTTAAATGTCTCTTATTAGATAAGGCTTATTTTTTCTGATAAGGTACTTCTTTTTCAATGATTTCAACGATATTTTAGTTTTGATCAAAAAAATTTTATTTCTTATGACTTTTCGTAAAATATGTTAATGCCATCTGAAAGAGGAACAGATAAGCTTTCCATCCAGCTCTTAGTCGAAGAAGTTGATCGAAGCATGCAAGAGTTATTAGCAAAAAACTAATCGGTGGTCAACACGATTCCGTCCTACTGCCGATTCTCTTCGGAAACTACTTTTCTATAATTCTAGTATTTAATGGGAAAAAATTAGACGAATTTTTTGTCCATCTTAAAAACTATTAATTCTGAATAAAATGCCGCCCATTTTTGCAATTAAAAAAATTTAAATGTCTCTTATTAGATAAGGCATATTTTTGTCTGATAAGGTACTTCTTTTTCAATGATTTCAACGATATTTTAGTTTTGATCAAAAACATTTTATTTCTTATGACTTTTCGTAAAATATGTTAATGCCATCTGAAAGAGGAACACATAAGCTACTGCCGATTCTTTTCGCAAAGTACTTTTCTATAATTTTAGTATTTAATGGGAAAAAATTAAATGAATTTTTTGTCCATGTAAAAAACTATTATCAAAAAAATTTTGTTTCTTACGACTTTTCGTAAAATATGTTAATGCCATCTGAAAGAGGAACAGATAAGCTTTCCATCGAGCTCTTAGTCGAAGAAGTCGGTCGAAGGATGAAAGAGTTATTAGCAAAAAACTAATCGGTGGTCAACACGATTCCGTCCTACTGCCGATTATCTTCGCAAAGTACTTTTCTATAATTCTAGTATTTTATGGGAAAAAATTAAACGAATTTTTTGTCCATGTAAAAAACTATTAATTCTGAATAAAATGCCGCCCATTTATGCAATTAAAAGAATTTAAATGTGTCTTATTAGATAAGGCAAATTTTCGTCTGATAAGGTACGTCTTCTTCAATGATTTCGAGGATATTTTAGTTTTGATCAAAAAAATTTTATTTCTTATGACTTTTCGTAAAATATGTTAATGCCATCTGAAAGAGGAACAGATAAGCTTTCCATCGAGCTCTTAGTCGAAGAAGTCGATCGAAGGATGCAAGAGTTATTAGCAAAAAACTAATCGGTGTTCAACACGATTCCATCCTACTGCCGATTCTTTTCGCAAAGGACTTTTCTATAATTCTAGTATTTAATGGGAAAAAATTAAACGAATTTTTTGTCCATGTAAAAAACTATTAATTCTGAATAAAATGCCGCTCATTTATGCAATTAAAAAAATTTAAAAGTCTCTTATTAGATAAGGCATATTTTCGGCTGATAAGGTACTTCATTTTCAATGATTTCAAGGATATTTTAGTTTTGATCAAAAAAATTTTATTTCGTACGACTTTTCGTAAAATATGTAAATACCATCTGAAAGAGGAACAGATAAGGTTTCCATCGAGCTCTTAGTCGAAGAAGTCAGTCGAAGGATGCAAGAGTTATTAGCGAAAAACTAATCGGTGGTCAAAACGATTCCGTTCTACTGCCGATTCTTTTCGCAAAGTACTTTTCTATAATTTTAGTATTTAATGGGAAAAAATTAAATGAATTTTTTGTCCATGTAAAAAACTATTATCAAAAAAATTTTGTTTCTTACGACTTTTCGTTAAATATGTTAATGCCAACTGAAAGAGGAAAAGATAAGCTTTCCATCGAGCTCTTTGTCGAAGAAGTCGGTCGAAGGATGCAAGAGTTATTAGCAAAAAACTAATCGGTGGTCAACACGATTCCGTCCTACTGCCGATTCTTTTCGCAAAGTACTTTTCTATAATTCTAGTATTTAATGGGAAAAAATAAAACGAATTTTTTGTCCATGTAAGACAGTATTTATTTTGAATAAAATGCCGCCCATTTATGCAATTAAAAAAAATTAAATGTCTCTTATTAGATAAGGCATATTTTCGTCTGATAAGGTACTTCATTTTCAATGATTTCAAGGATATTTTAGTTTTGATCAAAAAAATTTTATTTCTTACGACTTTTCGTAAAATATGTTAATGCCATCTGAAAGAGGAACAGATAAGGTTTCCATCCAGCTCTTAGTCGAAGAAGTCAGTTGAAGGATGCAAGAGTTATTAGCGAAAAACTAATCGGTGGTCAAAACGATTCCGTTCTACTGCCGATTCTTTTCGCAAAGGACTTTTCTATAATTCTAGTATTTAATGGGAAAAAATTAAATGAATTTTTTGTCCATGTAAAAAACTATTATCAAAAAAATTTTATTTCTTACGACTTTTCGTAAAATATGTTAATGCCATCTGAAAGAGGAACAGATAAGCTTTCCATCGAGCTCTTAGTCGAAGAATTCGGTTGAAGGATGCAAGAGTTATTAGCAAAAAACTAATCGGTGGTCAACACGATTCCATCCTACTGCCGACTCTTTTCGCAAAGTACTTTTCTATAATTCTAGTATTTAATGGGAAAAAATAAAACGAATTTTTTGTCTATGTAAAAAACTATTAATTCTGAATAAAATGCCGCCCATTTATGCAATTAAAACCAGTAAGGACGCTATCTTCAGCAAGGCTGAAGCTATAATACTTTTCTCTTATTAGATAAGGCATTTTTTCGTCTGATAAGGTACTTCATTTTCAATGATTTCAAGGATATTTTAGTTTTGATAAAAAAAAATTTTATTTCTTACGACTTTTCGTAAAATATGTTAATGCCATCTGAGAGAGGAACAGATAAGCTTTCCATCGAGCTCTTAGTCGAAGAATTCGGTTGAAGGATGCAAGTGTTATTAGCAAAAAACTAATCGGTGGTCAACACGATTCCGTCCTACGGCCGATTCGTTTCGCACAGTACTTTTCTATAATTCTAGTATTTAATGGGAAGAAATAAAACGAATTTTTTGTCCATATAAAAAAATATTTATTTTGAATAAAATGCCCACCATTTATGCAATTAAAAAAAATTAAATGTCTCTTATTAGATAAGGCATACTTTCGTCTGATAAGGTACTTCTTCTTCAATGATTTCAAGAATATTTTAGTTTTAATCAAAAAAATTTTATTTCTTACGACTTTTCGTAAAATATGTTAATTCCATCTGAAAGAGGAACAGACAACCTTTCCATCAAGATCTTAGTCGAAGAAGTCAGTCGAAGGACGCAAGAGTTATTTGCGAAAAACTATTTGGTGGTCAAAACGATTCCGTTCTACAGCCGATTCTTTTCCCAAAGTACTTTTTAATAATTCTGTCCATGTAAAAAACTATTAATTCTGAATAAAATGCCACCCATTTATGCAATTAAAACCAGTAAGGACGCTATCTTCAGCAAGGCTGAAGCTATAATACTTTTCACTTTGTGTCACTATAAAAAAAAACTAAATGAATAGTTTTCATTCCTCCCTAAGAGCATAACTGCAAAGTTTCAAGTCAATTGGTTAAAAAACAAAAAAGTTTTCCATACAACGGGTCAATTTTTGCTATAAGTAGGCGTGGCGACGCCCACTTTTGGTCAAAATGGTTTTCATTCCTCCCTAAGAGCATAACTGCAAAGTTTCAAGTCAATTGGTTAAAAAGCAAAAAAGTTTTCCATACAACGGGTCAATTTTCGCTACAAAAGGGCGTGGCCACGCCCACTTTTGATCAAAATAGTTTTCATTCCTCCCTAAGAGCATAACTGCAAAGTTTCAAGTCAATTGGTTAAAAAACAAAAAAGTTTTCCATACAAAGGGTCAAGTGAGGCTATAAGTGGGCGTGGCCATGCCCACTTTTGATCAAAATAGTTTTCATTCCTCCCTAAGAGCATAACTGCAAAGTTTCAAGTCAATTGGTTAAAAAACAAAAAAGTTTTCCATACAAAGGCTCAATTTTCGCTATAAAAGGGCGTGGCCACGCCCACTTTTGATCAAAATAGTTTAAAAAGCAAAAAAGTTTTCCATACAACGGGTCAATTTTCGCTATAAAAGGGCGTGGCCACGCCCACTTTTGATCAAAACAGTTTTCATTCCTCCCTAAGAGCATAACTGCAAAGTTTCAAGTCAATTGGTTAAAAAACAAAAAAGTTTTCCATACAAAGGGTCAAGTGAGGCTATAAGTGGGCGTGGCCATGCCCACTTTTGATCAAAATAGTTTTCATTCCTCCCTAAGAGCATAACTGCAAAGTTTCAAGTCAATTGGTTAAAAAACAAAAAAGTTTTCCATACAAAGGCTCAATTTTCGCTATAAAAGGGCGTGGCCACGCCCACTTTTGATCAAAATAGTTTTTATTCTTCCCTAAGAGCATAACTGCAAAGTTTGAAGTCAATTGGTTAAAAAACAAAAAAGTTTTCCATACAACGGGTCAATTTTTTGCTATAAGTAGGCGTGGCTACGCCCACTTTTGGTCAAAATAGTTTTCATTCCTCTCTAGGAACATAACTGTAAAGTTTTAAGTCAATTGGTTAAAAAACAAAAAAGTTTTCCATACAAAGGGTCAAGTTAAGCTATAAGTGGGCGTGGCCACGCCCACTTTTGATCAAAATAGTTTTCATTCCTCCCTAAGAGCATAACTGCAAAGTTTCAAGTCAATTGGTTAAAAAACAAAAAAGTTTTCCATACAACGGGTCAATTTTCGCTATAAGTGGGCGTGGCTACGCCTGGCTACGCCCACTTTTGGTCAAAATAGTTTTCATTCCTCTCTAAGAACATAACTGTAAAGTTTCAAGTCAATTGATTAAAAAACCAAAAAGTTTTCCATACAAAGGGTCAAGTTAAGCTATAAGTGGGCGTGGCCACGCATACTTTTGATCAAAATAGTTTTCATTCTTCCCTAAGAGCATAACTGCAAAGTTTCAAGTCAATTGGTTAAAAAACAAAAAAGTTTTCCATACAACGGGTCAATTTTCGCTATAAGTAGGCGTGGCTACGCCCACTTTTGGTTAAAATAGTTTTCATTCCTCCCTAAGAACATAACTGTAAAGTTTCAAGTCAATTGGTTAAAAAACAAAAAAGTTTTCCATACAAAGGGTCAAGTTAAGCTATAAGTGGGCGTGGCCACGCCCACTTTTGATCAAAATAGTTTTCATTCCTCCCTAAGAACATAACTGTAAAGTTTCAAGTCAATTGATTAAAAAACCAAAAAGTTTTCCATACAAAGGGTCAAGTTAAGCTATAAGTGGGCGTGGCCACGCATACTTTTGATCAAAATAGTTTTCATTCTTCCCTAAGAGCATAACTGCAAAGTTTCAAGTCAATTGGTTAAAAAACAAAATAGTTTTCCATACAACGGGTCAATTTTCGCTACAAAAGGGCGTGGCCACGCCCACTTTTGATCAAAATAGTTTTCATTCCTCCCTAAGAGCATAACTGCAAAGTTTCAAGTCAATTGGTTAAAAAACAAAAAAGTTTTCCATACAAAGGGTCAAGTGAGGCTATAAGTGGGCGTGGCCATGCCCACTTTTGATCAAAATAGTTTTCATTCCTCCCTAAGAGCATAACTGCAAAGTTTCAAGTCAATTGGTTAAAAAACAAAAAAGTTTTCCATACAAAGGCTCAATTTTCGCTATAAAAGGGCGTGGCCACGCCCACTTTTGATCAAAATAGTTTAAAAAGGAAAAAAGTTTTCCATACAACGGGTCAATTTTCGCTATAAAAGGGCGTGGCCACGCCCACTTTTGATCAAAACAGTTTTCATTCCTCCCTAAGAGCATAACTGCAAAGTTTCAAGTCAATTGGTTAAAAAACAAAAAAGTTTTCCATACAAAGGGTCAAGTGAGGCTATAAGTGGGCGTGGCCATGCCCACTTTTGATCAAAATAGTTTTCATTCCTCCCTAAGAGCATAACTGCAAAGTTTCAAGTCAATTGGTTAAAAAACAAAAAAGTTTTCCATACAAAGGCTCAATTTTCGCTATAAAAGGGCGTGGCCACGCCCACTTTTGATCAAAATAGTTTTTATTCTTCCCTAAGAGCATAACTGCAAAGTTTCAAGTCAATTGGTTAAAAAACAAAAAAGTTTTCCATACAACGGGTCAATTTTTTGCTATAAGTAGGCGTGGCTACGCCCACTTTTGGTCAAAATAGTTTTCATTCCTCTCTAGGAACATAACTGTAAAGTTTTAAGTCAATTGGTTAAAAAACAAAAAAGTTTTCCATACAAAGGGTCAAGTTAAGCTATAAGTGGGCGTGGCCACGCCCACTTTTGATCAAAATAGTTTTCATTCCTCCCTAAGAGCATAACTGCAAAGTTTCAAGTCAATTGGTTAAAAAACAAAAAAGTTTTCCATACAACGGGTCAATTTTCGCTATAAGTGGGCGTGGCTACGCCTGGCTACGCCCACTTTTGGTCAAAATAGTTTTCATTCCTCTCTAAGAACATAACTGTAAAGTTTCAAGTCAATTGATTAAAAAACCAAAAAGTTTTCCATACAAAGGGTCAAGTTAAGCTATAAGTGGGCGTGGCCACGCATACTTTTGATCAAAATAGTTTTCATTCTTCCCTAAGAGCATAACTGCAAAGTTTCAAGTCAATTGGTTAAAAAACAAAAAAGTTTTCCATACAACGGGTCAATTTTCGCTATAAGTAGGCGTGGCTACGCCCACTTTTGGTTAAAATAGTTTTCATTCCTCCCTAAGAACATAACTGTAAAGTTTCAAGTCAATTGGTTAAAAAACAAAAAAGTTTTCCATACAAAGGGTCAAGTTAAGCTATAAGTGGGCGTGGCCACGCCCACTTTTGATCAAAATAGTTTTCATTCCTCCCTAAGAACATAACTGTAAAGTTTCAAGTCAATTGATTAAAAAACCAAAAAGTTTTCCATACAAAGGGTCAAGTTAAGCTATAAGTGGGCGTGGCCACGCATACTTTTGATCAAAATAGTTTTCATTCTTCCCTAAGAGCATAACTGCAAAGTTTCAAGTCAATTGGTTAAAAAACAAAATAGTTTTCCATACAACGGGTAAATTTTCGCTATAAGTGGGCGTGGCTACGCGTAGTTACGCCCACTTTTGGTCAAAATAGATTTCATTCCTCCCTAAGAACATAACTTTAAAATTTCAAGTCAATTGGTTAAGAAACAAAAAAGTTTTCCATACAACGACGTGAATATTCCTTCTCTTCCTCTTCTTCATTTTGTATGGGAGCTACCAGTTCCAGATATCCAATCTCAATGAAACTTTCTGGCATGTAGTCGGACCATGTAAAACTACTATGTTTAAAATTTCAGCACTCTATTGTACAAAACAAAAAAGTTTTCCATACAACGATTCAAGTTTTGTTCACTTTTCTTCTTCTTTTCGTATGGGAGCTACCTGTTCCAATAATCCGATCATGCTGGTTCCGACGAATGATTCATCGTAATAAATTCTAAGACTCTGTGCAAAGTTTCAGCTCGATAGCTTCAAAACTGAGGGACTAGTTTGCATACATACAGACAGACAGACAGACAGACCGACAGACAGACAGACGGACAGACGGACATGGCTAAATCAACTCGTCTTGTCGTCCTGATCAAGAATATATATACTTTATATAGTCGGAAATTAATATTTCGATCTGTTACAAACTCCGTGACAAAGTTAATATACTATTTCACATAAGTGAAAAGTATAAAAATTTAAATGTCTCTTATTAGATAAGGCAGATTTTCGTCTGATAAGGTACTTCTTCTTCAAAGATTTCGAGGATATTTTAGTTTTAATCAAAAAAAATTTTATTTCTTACGACTTTTCGTAAAATATGTTAATGCCATCTGAAAGAGGAACAGATAAGCTTTCCATCGAGCTCTTAGTCGAAGAAGTCGGTTGAAGGATGCAAGAGTTATTAGCAAAAAACTAATCGGTGGTCAACACGATTCCGTCCTACTGCCGACTCTTTTCGCAAAGTACTTTTCTATAATTCTAGTATTTAATGGGAAAAAATAAAACGAATTTTTTGTCTATGTAAAAAACTATTAATTCTGAATAAAATGCCGCCCATTTATGCAATTAAAACCAGTAAGGACGCTATCTTCAGCAAGGCTGAAGCTATAATACTTTTCTCTTATTAGATAAGGCATTTTTTCGTCTGATAAGGTACTTCATTTTCAATGATTTCAAGGATATTTTAGTTTTGATAAAAAAAAATTTTATTTCTTACGACTTTTCGTAAAATATGTTAATGCCATCTGAAAGAGGAACAGATAAGCTTTCCATCGAGCTCTTAGTCGAAGAAGTCGGTCGAAGGATGAAAGAGTTATTAGCTAATAACTAATCGGTGGTCAACACGATTCCGTCCTACGGCCGATTCATTTCGCAAAGTACTTTTCTATAATTCTAGTATTTAATGGGAAGAAATAAAACGAATTTTTTGTCCATGTAAAAAACTATTAATTCTGAATAAAATGCCGCCCATTTATGCAATTAAAAAAATTTAAATGTCTCTTATTAAATAAGTCAGATTTTCGTCTGATAAGGTACTTCTTCTTCAAAGATTTCGAGGATATTTTAGTTTTGATAAAAAAAAATTTTATTTCTTACGACTTTTCGTAAAATATGTTAATGCCATCTGAAAGAGGAACAGATAAGCTTTCCATCGAGCTCTTAGTCGAAGAAGTCGGTCGAAGGATGAAAGAGTTATTAGCTAATAACTAATCGGTGGTCAACACGATTCCGTCCTACTGCCGACTCTTTTCGCAAAGTACTTTTCTATAATTCTCGTATTTAATGGGAAAAAATAAAACGAATTTTTTGTCCATGTAAAAAACTATTAATTCTGAATAAATGCCGCCCATTTATGCAATTAAAAAAATTTAAATGTCTCTTATTAGATAAGTCAGATTTTCATCTGATAAGGTACTTCTTCTTCAAAGATTTCGAGGATATTTTAGTTTTGATCAAAAAAATGTTATTTCTTACGACTTTTCGTAAAATATGTTAATGCCATCTGAGAGAGGAACAGATAAGCTTTCCATCCAGCTCTTAGTCGAAGAAGTTGATCGAAGCATGCAAGAGTTATTAGCAAAAAACTAATCGGTGGTCAACACGATTCCGTCCTACTGCCGATTCTTTTCGCAAACTACTTTTCTATAATTCTAGTATTTAATGGGAAAAAATTAGACGAATTTTTTGTCCATCTTAAAAACTATTAATTCTGATTAAAATGCCGCCCATTTATGCAATTAAAAAAATTTAAATGTCTCTTATTAGATAAGGTATATTTTTGTCTGATAAGGTACTTCTCCTTCAATGATTTCGAGGATACTTAAGTTTTGATCCAAAAATTTTATTTCTTATGACTTTTCTTAAAATATGTTAATGCCATCTGAAAGAGGAACAGATAAGCTTTCCATCGAGCTCTTAGTCGAAGAATTCGATCGAAGGATGCAAGACTTATTAGCAAAAAACTAATCGATGGTCAACACGATTCCGTCCTATTGCCGATTCTCTTCGCAAAGTACTTTTCTATAATTCTAGTATTTAATGGGAAAAAATTAAACGAATTTTTTGTCTATGTAAAAAACTATTAATTCTGAATAAAATGCCGCCCATTTATGCAATTAAAACCAGTAAGGACGCTATCTTCAGCAAGGCTGAAGCTATAATACTTTTCTCTTATTAGATAAGGCATTTTTTCGTCTGATAAGGTACTTCATTTTCAATGATTTCAAGGATATTTTAGTTTTGATAAAAAAAAATTTTATTTCTTACGACTTTTCGTAAAATATGTTAATGCCATCTGAAAGAGGAACAGATAAGCTTTCCATCGAGCTCTTAGTCGAAGAAGTCGGTCGAAGCATGAAAGAGTTATTAGCTAATAACTAATCGGTGGTCAACACGATTCCGTCCTACGGCCGATTCATTTCGCAAAGTACTTTTCTATAATTCTAGTATTTAATGGGAAGAAATAAAACGAATTTTTTGTCCATGTAAAAAACTATTAATTCTGAATAAAATGCCGCCCATTTATGCAATTAAAAAAATTTAAATGTCTCTTATTAAATAAGTCAGATTTTCGTCTGATAAGGTACTTCTTCTTCAAAGATTTCGAGGATATTTTAGTTTTGATAAAAAAAAATTTTATTTCTTACGACTTTTCGTAAAATATGTTAATGCCATCTGAAAGAGGAACAGATAAGCTTTCCATCGAGCTCTTAGTCGAAGAAGTCGGTCGAAGGATGAAAGAGTTATTAGCTAATAACTAATCGGTGGTCAACACGATTCCGTCCTACTGCCGACTCTTTTCGCAAAGTACTTTTCTATAATTCTCGTATTTAATGGGAAAAAATAAAACGAATTTTTTGTCCATGTAAAAAACTATTAATTCTGAATAAAATGCCGCCCATTTATGCAATTAAAAAAATTTAAATGTCTCTTATTAGATAAGTCAGATTTTCATCTGATAAGGTACTTCTTCTTCAAAGATTTCGAGGATATTTTAGTTTTGATCAAAAAAATGTTATTTCTTACGACTTTTCGTAAAATATGTTAATGCCATCTGAGAGAGGAACAGATAAGCTTTCCATCCAGCTCTTAGTCGAAGAAGTTGATCGAAGCATGCAAGAGTTATTAGCAAAAAACTAATCGGTGGTCAACACGATTCCGTCCTACTGCCGATTCTTTTCGCAAACTACTTTTCTATAATTCTAGTATTTAATGGGAAAAAATTAGACGAATTTTTTGTCCATCTTAAAAACTATTAATTCTGATTAAAATGCCGCCCATTTATGCAATTAAAAAAATTTAAATGTCTCTTATTAGATAAGGTATATTTTTGTCTGATAAGGTACTTCTCCTTCAATGATTTCGAGGATACTTAAGTTTTGATCCAAAAATTTTATTTCTTATGACTTTTCTTAAAATATGTTAATGCCATCTGAAAGAGGAACAGATAAGCTTTCCATCGAGCTCTTAGTCGAAGAATTCGATCGAAGGATGCAAGACTTATTAGCAAAAAACTAATCGATGGTCAACACGATTCCGTCCTATTGCCGATTCTCTTCGCAAAGTACTTTTCTATAATTCTAGTATTTAATGGGAAAAAATTAAACGAATTTTTGGTCCATGTAAAAAACTATTAATTCTGAATAAAATGCCGCCCATTTTTGCAATTAAAAAAATTTAAATGTCTCTTATTAGATAAGGCATATTTTTGTCTGATAAGGTACTTCTTTTTCAATGATTTCAACGATATTTTAGTTTTGATCAAAAAAATTTTATTTCTTATGACTTTTCGTAAAATATGTTAATGCCATCTGAAAGAGGAACACATAAGCTTTCCATCGAGCTCTTAGTCGAAGAAGTTGATCGAAGCATGCAAGAGTTATTAGCAAAAAACTAATCGGTGGTCAACACGATTCCGTCCTACTGCCGATTCTCTTCGCAAAGTACTTTTCTATAATTCTAGTATTTAATGGTAAAAAATTAAACGAATTTTTTGTCCATGTAAAAAACTATTAATTCTGAATAAAATGCCGCCCATTTATGCAATTAAAAAAATTTAAATGTCTCTTATTAGATAAGGTATATTTTTGTCTGATTAGGTACTTCTCCTTCAATGAATTCGAGGATATTTAAGTTTTGATCCAAAAAATTTTATTTCTTATGACTTTTCTTAAAATATGTTAATGCCATCTGAAAGAGGAACAGATAAGCTTTCCATCGAGCTCTTAGTCGAAGAAGTCGATCGAAGGATGCAAGACTTATTAGCAAAAAACTAATCGGTGTCAACACGATTCCGTCCTACTGCCGATTCTCTTCGCAAAGTACTTTTCTATAATTCTAGTATTTAATGGGAAAAAATTAAACGAATTTTTTGTCCATATGAAAAACTATTAATTCTGAATAAAACGCCGCCCATTTATGCAATTAAAAGAATTTAAATGTGTCTTATTAGATAAGGCATATTTTCGTCTGATAAGGTACGTCTTCTTCAATGATTTCGAGGATATTTTAGTTTTGATCAAAAAAATTTTATTTCTCATGACTTTTCGTAAAATATGTTAATGCCATCTGAAAGAGGAACAGATAAGCTTTCCATCGAGCTCTTAGTCGAAGAAGTCAGTCGAAGGATGCAAGAGTTATAAGCAAAAAACTAGTCGGTTGTCAACACGATTCCGTCCTACTGCCGATTCTCTTCGCAAAGTACATTTCTATAATTCTAGTATTAAATGGTAAAAAATTAAACGATTTTTTTGTCCATGTAAAAAATTATTAATTCTGAATAAAATGCCGCCCATTTATGCAATTAAAAAAATTTAAATGTCTCTTATTAGATAAAGCATATTTTCATCTGATAAGGTACTTCTTCTTCAATGATTTCGAGGATATTTTAGTTTTTATCAAAAAAATTTTAATTTCTTACGACTTTTCATTAAATATGTTAATGCCAACTGAAAGAGGAAAAGATAAGCTTTCCATCGAGCTCTTAGTCGAAGAAGTTGGTCGAAGGATGCAAGAGTTATTAGCAAAAAACTAATCGGTGGTCAACACGATTCCGTCCTACTGCCGATTCTCTTCGCAAAGTACTTTTCTATAATTCTAGTATTTAATGGTAAAAAATTAAACGAATTTTTTGTCCATGTAAAAAACTATTAATTCTGAATAAAATGCCGCCCATTTATGCAATTAAAAAAATTTAAATGTCTCTTATTAGATAAGGTATATTTTTGTCTGATAAGGTACTTCTCCTTCAATGAATTCGAGGATATTTAAGTTTTGATCCAAAAAATTTTATTTCTTATGACTTTTCTTAAAATATGTTAATGCCATCTGAAAGAGGAACAGATAAGCTTTCCATCGAGCTCTTAGTCGAAGAAGTCGATCGAAGGATAAAAGACTTATTAGCAAAAAACTAATCGGTGTCAACACGATTCCGTCCTACTGCCGATTCTCTTCGCAAAGTACTTTTCTATAATTCTAGTATTTAATGGGAAAAAATTAAACGAATTTTTTGTCCATATAAAAAACTATTAATTCTGAATAAAACGCCGCCCATTTATGCAATTAAAAGAATTTAAATGTGTCTTATTAGATAAGGCATATTTTCGTCTGATAAGGTACGTCTTCTTCAATGATTTCGAGGATATTTTAGTTTTGATCAAAAAAATTTTATTTCTCATGACTTTTCGTAAAATATGTTAATGCCATCTGAAAGAGGAACAGATAAGCTTTCCATCGAGCTCTTAGTCGAAGAAGTCGATCGAAGGATGCAAGAGTTATAAGCAAAAAACTAGTCGGTTGTCAACACGATTCCGTCCTACTGCCGATTCTCTTCGCAAAGTACTTTTCTATAATTCTAGTATTAAATGGTAAAAAATTAAACGATTTTTTTGTCCATGTAAAAAATTATTAATTCTGAATAAAATGCCGCCCATTTATGCAATTAAAAAAATTTAAATGTCTCTTATTAGATAAAGCATATTTTCATCTGATAAGGTACTTCTTCTTCAATGATTTCGAGGATATTTTAGTTTTTATCAAAAAAATTTTAATTTCTTACGACTTTTCATTAAATATGTTAATGCCAACTGAAAGAGGAAAAGATAAGCTTTCCATCGAGCTCTTAGTCGAAGAAGTTGGTCGAAGGATGCAATAGTTATTAGCAAAAAACTAATCGGTGTTCAACACGATTCCATCCTACTGCCGATTCTTTTCGCAAAGGACTTTTCTATAATTCTAGTATTTAATGGGAAAAAATTAAACGAATTTTTTGTCCATGTAAAAAACTATTAATTCTGAATAAAATGCCGCTCATTTATGCAATTAAAAAAATTTAAAAGTCTCTTATTAGACAAGGCATATTTTCGGCTGATAAGGTACTTCATTTTCAATGATTTCAAGGATATTTTAGTTTTCATCAAAAAAATTTTATTTCTTACGACTTTTCGTAAAATATGTTAATGCCATTTGAAAGAGGAACAGATAAGCTTTCCATCGAGCTCTTAGTCGAAGAAGTCGGTCGAAGGATGCAAGAGTTATTAGCAAAAAACTAATCGGTGGTCAACACGATTCCGTCCTACTGCCGATACTTTTCGCAAAGTACTTTTCTATAATTCTAGTATTTAATGGGAAAAAATAAAATGAATTTTTTGTCCATGTAAAACAGTATTTATTTTGAATAAAATGCCGCCCATTTATGCAATTAAAAAAAATTAAATGTCTCTTATAAGATAAGGCATATTTTCGTCTGATAAGGTACTTCATTTTCAATGATATCAAGGATATTTTAGTTTTGATCAAAAAAATTTTATTTCTTACGACTTTTCGTAAAATATGTTAATGCCATCTGAAAGAGGAACAGATAAGGTTTCCATCGAGCTCTTAGTCGAAGAAGTCAGTTGAAGGATGCAAGAGTTATTAGCGAAACACTAATCGGTGGTCAAAATGATTCCGTTCTACTGCCGATTCTTTTCGCAAAGGACTTTTCTATAATTTTAGTATTTAATGGGAAAAAATTAAATGAATTTTTTGTCCATGTAAAAAACTATTATCAAAAAAATTTTATTTCTTACGACTTTTCGTAAAATATGTTAATGCCATCTGAAAGAGGAACAGATAAGCCCTCCATCGAGCACTTAGTCGAAGAAGTCGGTCGAAGGATGCAAGAGTTATTAGCTAAAAACTACTCGGTGGTCAACACGATTCCGTCCTACGGCCGATTCATTTCGCAAAGTACTTTTCTATAATTCTAGTATTTAATGGGAAGAAATAAAACGAATTTTTTGTCCATATAAAAAAGTATTTATTTTGAATAAAATGCCGCCCATTTATGCAATTAAAAAAATTTATGTGTCTCTTATTAGATAAGGCATATTTTTGTCTGATAAGGTACTTCTCCTTCAATGATTTCGAGGATATTTAAGTTTTGATCAAAAAAATTTTATTTCTTATGACTTTTCTTAAAATATGTTAATGCCATCTGAAAGAGGAACAGATAAACTTTCCATCGAGCTCTTAGTCGAAGAAGTCGATCGAAGGATGCAAGAGTTATTAGCAAAAAACTAATGGGTGGTCAACACGATTCCGTCCTACTGCCGATTCTCTTCGCAAAGTACTTTTCTTTAATTCTAGTATTTAATTTTATTTCTTACGACTTTTCGTAAAATATGTTAATGCCATCTGAAAGAGGAACAGATAAGGTTTCCATCGAGCCTTTAGTCGAAGAAGTCAGTTGAAGGATGCAAGAGTTATTAGCGAAACACTAATCGGTGGTCAAAACGATTCCGTTCTACTGCCGATTCTTTTCGCAAAGGACTTTTCTATAATTTTAGTATTTAATGGGAAAAAATTAAATGAATTTTTTGTCCATGTAAAAAACTATTATCAAAAAAATTTTACTTCTTACGACTTTTCGTAAAATATGTTAATGCCATCTGAAAGAGGAACAGATAAGCCCTCCATCGAGCTCTTAGTCGAAGAAGTCGGTCGAAGGATGCAAGAGTTATTAGCTAAAAACTACTCGGTGGTCAACACGATTCCGTCCTACTGCCGATTCTTTTCGCAAAGTACTTTTCTATAATTCTAGTATTTAATGGGAAAAAATAAAACGAATTTTTTGTCCATGTAAGACAGTATTTATTTTGAACAAAATGCCGCCCATTTATGCAATTAAAAAAAATTAAATGTCTCTTATAAGATAAGGCATATTTTCGTCTGATAAGGTACTTCATTTTCAATGATTTCAAGGATATTTTAGTTTTGATCAAAAAAATTTTATTTCTTACGACTTTTCGTAAAATATGTTAATGCCATCTGAGAGAGGAACAGATAAGGTTTCCATCGAGCTCTTAGTCGAAGAAGTCAGTTGAAGGATGCAAGAGTTATAAGCAAAAAACTAATCGGTGGTCAACACGATTCCGTCCTACTGCCGATTCTCTTCGCAAAGTACTTTTCTATAATTCAAGTATTTAATGGGAAAAAATAAAACGAATTTTTTGTCCATGTAAGACAGTATTTATTTTGAATAAAATGCCGCCCATTTATGCAATTAAAAAAAATTAAATGTCTCTTATTAGATAAGGCATATTTTCGTCTGATAAGGTACTTCATTTTCAATGATTTCAAGGATATTTTAGTTTTAATCAAAAAAATTTTATTTCTTACGACTTTTCGTAAAATATGTTAATGCCATCTGAAAGAGGAACAGATAAGCTTTCCTTCGAGCTCTTAGTCGAAGAAGTCAGTCGAAGGATGCAAGAGTTATTAGCGAAAAACTATTCGGTAGTCAAAACGATTCCGTTCTACAGCCGATTCTTTTCGCAAAGTACTTTTCTATAATTCTAGTATTTAATGGGAAAAACTTAATCGAATTTTTTGTCCATGTAAAAAACTATTAATTCTGAATAAAATACCGCCCATTTATGCAATTAAAAAAATTTAAATGTCCCTTATTAGATAAGGCAGATTTTCGTCTGATAAGGTACTTCTTCTTCAAAGATTTCGAGGATATTTTAGTTTTGATCAAAAAAATTTTATTTCTTACGTCTTTTCGTAAAATATGTTAATGCCATCTGAAAGAGGAACAGATAAGGTTTCCATCGAGCTCTTAGTCGAAGAAGTCAGTTGAAGGATGCAAGAGTTATTAGCAAAAAACTAATCGGTGGTCAACACGATTCCGTCCTACTGCCGACTCTTTTCGCAAAGTACTTTTCTATAATTCTAGTATTTAATGGGAAAAAATAAAACGAATTTTTTGTCTATGTAAAAAACTATTAATTCTGAATAAAATGCCGCCCATTTATGCAATTAAAACCAGTAAGGACGCTATCTTCAGCAAGGCTGAAGCTATAATACTTTTCTCTTATTAGATAAGGCATATTTTCGTCTGATAAGGTACTTCATTTTCAATGATTTCAAGGATATTTTAGTTTTGATCAAAAACATTTTATTTCTTACGACTTTTCGTAAAATATGTTAATGCCATCTGAAAGAGGAACAGATAAGGTTTCCATCGAGCTCTTAGTCGAAGAAGTCAGTCGAATGATGTAAGAGTTATTAGCGAAAAACTAATCGGTGGTCAACACGATTCCGTTCTACTGCCGATTCTTTTCGCAAAGGACTTTTCTATAATTCTAGTATTTAATGGGAAAAAATTAAATGAATTTTTTGTCCATGTAAAAAACTATTATCAAAAAAATTTTATTTCTTACGACTTTTCGTAAAATATGTTAATGCCATCTGAAAGAGGAACAGATAAGCTTTCCATCGAGCTCTTAGTCGAAGAAGTCGGTCGAAGGACGCAAGAGTTATTAGCGAAAAACTATTCGGTGGTCAAAACGATTCCGTTCTACAGCCGATTCTTTTCCCAAAGTACTTTTCAATAATTCTGTCCATGTAAAAAACTATTAATTCTGCAAAAAATGCCACCCATTTATGCAATTAAAAAAATTTAAATGTCTCTTATTAGATAAGGCAGATTGTCGTCTGATAAGGTACTTCTTCTTCAAAGATTTCGAGGATATTTTAGTTTTAATCAAAAAAATTTTATTTCTTACGACTTTTCGTAAAATATGTTAATGCCATCTGAAAGAGGAACAGATAAGCTTTTTATCGAGCTCTTAGTCGAAGAAGTCAGTCGAAGGACGCAAGAGTTATTAGCGAAAAACTATTCGGTGGTCAAAACGATTCCGTTCTACAGCCGATTCTTTTTCCAAAGTACTTTTCTATAATTCTAGTATTTAATGGGAAAAAATAAAACGAATTTTTTGTCCATGTAAAAAACTATTAATTCTGAATAAAATGCCGCCCATTTATGCAATTAAAAAAATTTAAATGTCTCTTATTAGATAAGTCAGATTTTCGTCTGATAAGGTACTTCTTCTTCAAAGATTTCGAGGATATTTTAGTTTTGATCAAAAAAATTTTATTTCTTACGACTTTTCGTAAAATATGTTAATGCCATCTGTGAGAGGAACAGATAAGCTTTCCATCGAGCTATTAGTCGAAGAATTCGGTTGAAGGATGCAAGTGTTATTAGCAAAAAACTAATCGGTGGTCAACACGATTCCGTCCTACTGCCGACTCTTTTCGCAAAGTACTTTTCTATAATTCTAGTATTTAATGGGAAAAAATAAAACGAATTTTTTGTCCATGTAAAAAACTATTAATTCTGAATAAAATGCCGACCATTTTTGCAATTAAAAAAATTTAAATGTCTCTTATTAGATAAGGCTTATTTTTTCTGATAAGCTACTTCTTTTTCAATGATTTCAACGATATTTTAGTTTTGATCAAAAAAATTTTATTGCTTATGACTTTTCGTAAAATATGTTAATGCCATCTGAAAGAGGAACAGATAAGCTTTCCATCCAGCTCTTAGTCGAAGAAGTTGATCGAAGCATGCAAGAGTTATTAGCAAAAAACTAATCGGTGGTCAACACGATTCCGTCCTACTGCCGATTCCCTTCGGAAACTACTTTTCTATAATTCTAGTATTTAATGGGAAAAAATTAGACGAATTTTTTGTCCATCTTAAAAACTATTAATTCTGATTAAAATGCCGCCCATTTATGCAATTAAAAAAATTTAAATGTCTCTTATTAGATAAGGTATATTTTTGTCTGATAAGGTACTTCTGCTTCAATGATTTCGAGGATATTTAAGTTTTGATCCAAAAAATTTTATTTCTTATGACTTTTCGTAAAATATGTTAATGCCATCTGAAAGAGGAACAGATAAGGTCTCCATCGAGCTCTTAGTCGAAGAAGTCGATCGAAGGATGCAAGACTTATTAGCAAAAAACTAATCGGTGGTCAACACGATTCCGTCCAACTGCCGATTCTCTTCGCAAAGTACTTTTCTATAATTCTAGTATTTAATGGGAAAAAATTAAACGAATTTTTTGTCCATGTAAAAAACTATTAATTCTGAATAAAATGCCGCCCATTTTTGCTATTAAAAAAATTTAAATGTCTCTTATTAGATAAGGCATATTTTTGTCTGATAAGGTACTTCTTTTTCAATGATTTCAACGATATTTTGGTTTTGATAAAAAAAATTTTATTTCTTATGACTTTTCGTAAAATATGTTAATGCCATCTGAAAGAGGAACACATAAGCTTTCCATCGAGCTCTTAGTCGAAGAAGTTGATCGAAGCATGCAAGAGTTATTGGCAAAAAACTAATCGGTGGCCAACACGATTCAGTCCTACTGCCGATTCTCTTCGCAAAGTACTTTTCTATAATTCTAGTATTTAATGGTAAAAAATTAAACGAATTTTTTGTCCATGTAAAAAACTATTAATTCTGCATAAAATGCCGCTCATTTATCCAATTAAAAAAATTTATAAGTCTCTTATTAGATAAGGCATATTTTCGGCTGATAAGGTACTTCATTTTCAATGATTTCAAGGATATTTTAGTTTTGATCAAGAAAATTTTATTTCTTACGACTTTTCGTAAAATATGTTAATGCCATTTGAAAGAGGAACAGATAAGCTTTCCATCGAGCTCTTAGTCGAAGAAGTCGGTCGAAGGATGCAAGAGTTATTAGCAAAAAACTAATCGGTGGTCAACACGATTCCGTCCTACTGCCGATACTTTTCGCAAAGTACTTTTCTATAATTCTAGTATTTAATGGGAAAAAATAAAACGAATTTTTTGTCTATGTAAAAAACTATTAATTCTGAATAAAATGCCGCCCATTTATGCAATTAAAACCAGTATGGACGCTATCTTCAGCAAGGCTGAAGCTATAATACTTTTCTCTTATTAGATAAGGCATTTTTTCGTCTGATAAGGTACTTCATTTTCAATGATTTCAAGGATATTTTAGTTTTGATAAAAAAAAATTTTATTTCTTACGACTTTTCGTAAAATATGTTAATGCCATCTGAAAGAGGAACAGATAAGGTTTCCATCGAGCTAGAGTTATTAGCGAAAAACTATTCGGTGGTCAAAACGATTCTGTTCTACAGCCGATTCTTTTCCCAAAGTACTTTTCTATAATTCTAGTATTTAATGGGAAAAAATTAAACTAACTTTTTGTCCATGTAAAAAACTATTAATTCTGAATAAAATGCCGCCCATTTATGCAATTAAAACCAGTAAGGACGCTATCTTCAGCAAGGCTGAAGCTATAATACTTTTCTCTTATTAGATAAGGCATTTTTTCGTCTGATAAGGTACTTCATTTTCAATGATTTCAAGGATATTTTAGTTTTGATAAAAAAAAATTTTATTTCTTACGACTTTTCGTAAAATATGTTAATGCCATCTGAAAGAGGAACAGATAAGGTTTCCATCGCGCTAGAGTTATTAGCGAAAAACTATTCGGTGGTCAAAACGATTCTGTTCTACAGCCGATTCTTTTCCCAAAGTACTTTTCTATAATTCTAGTATTTAATGGGAAAAAATTAAACTAACTTTTTGTCCATGTAAAAAACTATTAATTCTGAATAAAATGCCGCCCATTTATGCAATTAAAAAAATTTAAATGTCTCTTATTAGATAAGTCAGATTTTCGTCTGATAAGGTACTTCATTTCTTCAAAGATTTCGAGGATATTTTAGTTTTGATCAAAAAAATTTTATTTCTTACGACTTTTCGTAAAATATGTTAATGCCATCTGAGAGAGGAACAGATAAGCTTTCCATCGAGCTCTTAGTCGAAGAATTCGGTTGAAGGATGCAAGTGTTATTAGCAAAAAACTAATCGGTGGTCAACACGATTCCGTTCTACTGCCGACTCTTTTCGCAAAGTACTTTACTATAATTCTAGTATTTAATGGGAAAAAATAAAACGAATTTTTTGTCCATGTAAAAAACTATTAATTCTGAATAAAATGCCGCCCATTTTTGCAATTAAAAAAATTTAAATGTCTCTTATTAGATGAGGCTTATTTTTTCTGATGAGGTACTTCTTTTTCAATGATTTCAACGATAATTTAGTTTTGATCAAAAAAATTTTATTTCTTACGACTTTTCGTAAAATATGTTCAAAACGATACCGTTCTACTGCCGATT
This sequence comes from Phortica okadai, assembly GCA_034638295.1. Classification (NCBI taxonomy): domain Eukaryota; kingdom Metazoa; phylum Arthropoda; class Insecta; order Diptera; family Drosophilidae; genus Phortica; species Phortica okadai. The sequence goes on along the minus strand of CM067850.1, from coordinate 22,501,613 downwards.
CTTTTCGCAAAGGAGTTTTTTATAATTTTAGTATTTAATGGGAAAAAATTAAATGAATTTTTTGTCCATGTAAAAAACTATTATCAAAAAAATTTTGTTTCTTACGACTTTTCGTAAAATATGTTAATGCCTTCTGAAAGAGGAACAGATAAGCTTTCCATCGAGCTCTTAGTCGAAGAAGTTGGTCGAAGGATGCAAGAGTTATTAGCTAATAACTAATCGGTGGTCAACACGATTCCGTCCTACGGCCGATTCATTTCGCAAAGTACTTTTCTATAATTCTAGTATTTAATGGGAAAAAATAAAACGAATTTTTTGTCTATGTAAAAAACTATTAATTCTGAATAAAATGCCGCCCATTTATGCAATTAAAACCAGTAAGGACGCTATCTTCAGCAAGGCTGAAGCTATAATACTTTTCTCTTATTAGATAAGGCATTTTTTCGTCTGATAAGGTACTTCATTTTCAATGATTTCAAGGATATTTTAGTTTTGATAAAAAAAAATTTTATTTCTTACGACTTTTCGTAAAATATGTTAATGCCATCTGAAAGAGGAACAGATAAGGTTTCCATCGAGCTAGAGTTATTAGCGAAAAACTATTCGGTGGTCAAAACGATTCTGTTCTACAGCCGATTCTTTTCCCAAAGTACTTTTCTATAATTCTAGTATTTAATGGGAAAAAATTAAACTAACTTTTTGTCCATGTAAAAAACTATTAATTCTGAATAAAATGCCGCCCATTTATGCAATTAAAAAAATTTAAATGTCTCTTATTAGATAAGTCAGATTTTCGTCTGATAAGGTACTTCATTTCTTCAAAGATTTCGAGGATATTTTAGTTTTGATCAAAAAAAATTTATTTCTTACGACTTTTCGTAAAATATGTTAATGCCATCTGAGAGAGGAACAGATAAGCTTTCCATCGAGCTCTTAGTCGAAGAATTCGGTTGAAGGATGCAAGTGTTATTAGCAAAAAACTAATCGGTGGTCAACACGATTCCGTTCTACTGCCGACTCTTTTCGCAAAGTACTTTACTATAATTCTAGTATTTAATGGGAAAAAATAAAACGAATTTTTTGTCCATGTAAAAAACTATTAATTCTGAATAAAATGCCGCCCATTTTTGCAATTAAAAAAATTTAAATGTCTCTTATTAGATGAGGCTTATTTTTTCTGATAAGGTACTTCTTTTTCAATGATTTCAACGATAATTTAGTTTTGATCAAAAAAATTTTATTTCTTACGACTTTTCGTAAAATATGTTCAAAACGATACCGTTCTACTGCCGATTCTTTTCGCAAAGGAGTTTTTTATAATTTTAGTATTTAATGGGAAAAAATTAAATGAATTTTTTGTCCATGTAAAAAACTATTATCAAAAAAATTTTGTTTCTTACGACTTTTCGTAAAATATGTTAATGCCTTCTGAAAGAGGAACAGATAAGCTTTCCATCGAGCTCTTAGTCGAAGAAGTTGGTCGAAGGATGCAAGAGTTATTAGCTAATAACTAATCGGTGGTCAACACGATTCCGTCCTACGGCCGATTCATTTCGCAAAGTACTTTTCTATAATTCTAGTATTTAATGGGAAAAAATAAAACGAATTTTTTGTCTATGTAAAAAACTATTAATTCTGAATAAAATGCCGCCCATTTATGCAATTAAAACCAGTAAGGACGCTATCTTCAGCAAGGCTGAAGCTATAATACTTTTCTCTTATTAGATAAGGCATTTTTTCGTCTGATAAGGTACTTCATTTTCAATGATTTCAAGGATATTTTAGTTTTGATAAAAAAAAATTTTATTTCTTACGACTTTTCGTAAAATATGTTAATGCCATCTGAAATAGGAACAGATAAGGTTTCCATCGAGCTAGAGTTATTAGCGAAAAACTATTCGGTGGTCAAAACGATTCTGTTCTACAGCCGATTCTTTTCCCAAAGTACTTTTCTATAATTCTAGTATTTAATGGGAAAAAATTAAACTAACTTTTTGTCCATGTAAAAAACTATTAATTCTGAATAAAATGCCGCCCATTTATGCAATTAAAAAAATTTAAATGTCTCTTATTAGATAAGTCAGATTTTCGTCTGATAAGGTACTTCATTTCTTCAAAGATTTCGAGGATATTTTAGTTTTGATCAAAAAAATTTTATTTCTTACGACTTTTCGTAAAATATGTTAATGCCATCTGAGAGAGGAACAGATAAGCTTTCCATCGAGCTCTTAGTCGAAGAATTCGGTTGAAGGATGCAAGTGTTATTAGCAAAAAACTAATCGGTGGTCAACACGATTCCGTTCTACTGCCGACTCTTTTCGCAAAGTACTTTACTATAATTCTAGTATTTAATGGGAAAAAATAAAACGAATTTTTTTTCCATGTAAAAAACTATTAATTCTGAATAAAATGCCGCCCATTTTTGCAATTAAAAAAATTTAAATGTCTCTTATTAGATGAGGCTTATTTTTTCTGATAAGGTACTTCTTTTTCAATGATTTCAACGATAATTTAGTTTTGATCAAAAAAATTTTATTTCTTACGACTTTTCGTAAAATATGTTATTGCCATCTGAAAGAGGAAGAGATAAGCTTTCCATCCAGCTCTTAGTCGAAGAAGTTGATCGAAGCATGCAAGAGTTATTAGCAAAAAACTAATCGGTGGTCAACACGATTCCGTCCTACTGCCGATTCTCTTCGCAAAGTACTTTTCTATAATTCTAGTATTTAATGGTAAAAAATTAAACGAATTTTTTGTCCATGTAAAAAACTATTAATTCTGAATAAAATGCCGCCCATTTATGCAATTAAAAAAATTTAAATGTCTCTTATTAGATAAGGTATATTGTTGTCTGATAAGGTTCTTCTCCATCAATGATTTCGAGGATATTTAAGTTTTGATCCAAAAAATTTTATTTCTTATGACTTTTCTTAAAATATGTTAATGTCATCTGAAAGAGGAACAGATAAGCTTTCCATCGAGCTCTTAGTCGAAGAAGTCGATCGAAGGATGCAAGACTTATTAGCAAAAAACTAATCGGTGGTCAACACGATTCCGTCCTACTGCCGATTCTCTTCGCAAAGTACTTTTCTATAATTCTAGTATTTAATGGGAAAAAATTAAACGAATTTTTTGTCCATGTAAAAAACTATTAATTCTGAATAAAATGCCGCCCATTTTTGTAATTAAAAAAATTTAAATGTCTCTTATTAGATAAGGCATATTTTTGTCTGATAAGGTACTTCTTTTTCAATGATTTCAACGATATTTTAGTTTTGATCAAAAAAATTTTATTTCTTACGACTTTTCGTAAAATATGTTAATACCATCTGAAAGAGGAACAGATAAGCTTTCCATCGAGCTCTTTGTCGAAGAAGTCGGTCGAAGGATGCAAGAGTTATTAGCAAAAAACTAATCGGTGGTCAACACGATTCCGTCCTACTGCCGATACTTTTCGCAAAGTACTTTTCTATAATTCTAGTATTTAATGCGAAAAAATAAAACGAATTTTTTGTCCATGTAAAACAGTATTTATTTTGAATAAAATGCCGCCCATTTATGCAATTAAAAAAATTTAAATGTCTCTTATTAGATAAGGCATACTTTCGTCTGACAAGGTACTTCTTCTTCAATGATTTCAAGAATATTTTAGTTTTAATCAAAAAAATTTTATTTCTTACGACTTTTCGTAAAATATGTTAATGCCATCTGAAAGAGGTACAGATAAGCTTTCCATCGAGCTCTTAGTCGAAGAAGTCAGTCGAAGGACGCAAGAGTTATTAGCGAAAAACTATTCGGTAGTCAAAACGATTCCGTCCTACGGCCGATTCATTTCGCAAAGTACTTTTCTATAATTCTAGTATTTAATGGGAAGAAATAAAACGAATTTTTTGTCCATATAAAAAAGTATTTATTTTGAATAAAATGCCGCCCATTTATGCAATTAAAACCAGTAAGGACGCTATCTTCAGCAAGGCTGAAGCTATAATACTTTTCACTTTGTGTCACTATAAAAAAAACTAAATGAATAGATTTCATGCCTCCCTAACAACATAACTGTAATGTTTCAAGTCAATTCGTTAAAAAACAAAAAAGCTTTCCATACAAAGGGTCAAGTTTTGCGATAAGTGGGCGTAGCCATTCCCACATATGGTCAAAATAGTTTTTATTCCTCCCTAAGAACATAACTGTAAAGTTTCAAGTCAATTGGTTAAAAAACAAAAAAGTTTTCCATACAAAGGGTCAATTTTCGCTATAAAAGGGCGTGGCCACGCCCACTTTTGATCAAAATAGTTTTCATTCCTCCCTAAGAGCATAACTGCAAAGTTTCAAGTCAATTGGTTAAAAAACAAAAAAGTTTTCCATACAACGGGTCAATTTTTGCTATAAGTAGGCGTGGCCACGCCCACTTTTGATCAAAATAGTTTTCATTCCTCCCTAAGAACATAACTGTAAAGTATCAAGTCAATTGGTTAAAAAACAAAAAAGTTTTCAATACAACGGGTAAATTTTCGCTGTAAGTGGGCGTGGCTACGCGTGGTTACGCCCACTTTTGGTCAAAATAGTTTTCATTCCTCCTTAAGAACATAACTTTAAAACTTCAAGTCAATTGGTTAAGAAACAAAAAAGTTTTCCATACAACGACGTGAATATGGCTTCTCTTCCTCTTCTTCATTTTGTATGGGAGCTACCAGTTCCAGATGTCCAATCTCAATGAAACTTTCAGGCATGTAGTCGGACCATGTAAAACTACTATGTTTAAAATTTCAGCACTCTATTGTACAAAACAAAAAAGTTTTCCAAACAACGATTCAAGTTTTGTTCACTTTTCTTCTTCTTTTCGTATGGGAGCTACCTGTTCCAATAATCCGATCATGATGGTTCCGACGAATGATTCATCGTAATAAATTCTAAGACTCTGTGCAAAGTTTCAGCTCGATAGCTTCAAAACTGAGGGACTAGTTTGCATACATACAAACAGACAGACAGACAGACGGACAGACGGACATGGCTAAATCAACTCGTCTTGTCGTCCTGATCAAGAATATATATACTTTATATAGTCGGAAATTAATATTTCGATCTGTTACAAACTCCGTGACAAAGTTAATATACTATTTCACATAAGTGAAAAGTATAAAAATTTAAATGTGTTTTATTAGATAAGGCATACTTTCTTCTGACAAGGTACTTCTTCTTCAATGATTTAGAAAATATTTTAGTTTTAATCAAAAAAATTTTATTTCTTACGACTTTTCGTAAAATATGTTAATGCCATCTGAAAGAGGTACAGATAAGCTTTCCATCGAGCTCTTAGTCGAAGAAGTCAGTCGAAGGACGCAAGAGTTATTAGCGAAAAACTATTCGGTAGTCAAAACGATTCCGTCCTACGGCCGATTCATTTCGCAAAGTACTTTTCTATAATTCTAGTATTTAATGGGAAGAAATAAAACGAATTTTTTGTCCATATAAAAAAGTATTTATTTTGAATAAAATGCCGCCCATTTATGCAATTAAAACCAGTAAGGACGCTATCTTCAGCAAGGCTGAAGCTATAATACTTTTCACTTTGTGTCACTATAAAAAAAACTAAATGAATAGATTTCATGCCTCCCTAACAACATAACTGTAATGTTTCAAGTCAATTCGTTAAAAAACAAAAAAGCTTTCCATACAAAGGGTCAAGTTTTGCGATAAGTGGGCGTAGCCATGCCCACATTTGGTCAAAATAGTTTTTATTCCTCCCTAAGAACATAACTGTAAAGTTTCAAGTCAATTGGTTAAAAAACAAAAAAGTTTTCCATACAAAGGGTCAATTTTCGCTATAAAAGGGCGTGGCCACGCCCACTTTTGATCAAAATAGTTTTCATTCCTCCCTAAGAGCATAACTGCAAAGTTTCAAGTCAATTGGTTAAAAAACAAAAAAGTTTTCCATACAACGGGTCAATTTTTGCTATAAGTAGGCGTGGCCACGCCCACTTTTGATCAAAATAGTTTCAGCTCGATAGCTTCAAAACTGAGGGACTAGTTTGCATACATACAAACAGACAGACAGAAAGACAGACAGACGGACAGACGGACATGGCTAAATCAACTCGTCTTGTCGTCCTGATCAAGAATATATATACTTTATATAGTCGGAAATTAATATTTCGATCTGTTACAAACTCCGTGACAAAGTTAATATACTATTTCACATAAGTGAAAAGTATAAAAATTTAAATGTCTTTTATTAGATAAGGCATACTTTCTTCTGACAAGGTACTTCTTCTTCAATGATTTTTTCAAGAATATTTTAGTTTTAATCAAAAAAATTTTATTTTCTTCGACTTTTCGTAAAATATGTTAATGCCATCTGAAAGAGGAACAGATAAGCTTTCCATCGAGCTCTTAGTCGAAGAAGTCAGTCGAAGGATGCAAGAGTTATTAGCGAAAAACTAATCGGTGGTCAACACGATTCCGTCCTACTGCCGATACTTTTCGCAAAGTACTTTTCTATAATTCTAGTATTTAATGGGAAAAAATAAAACGAATTTTTTGACCATATAAAACAGTATTTATTTTGAATAAAATGCCGCCCATTTATGCAATTAAAAAAATTTAAATGTCTCTTATTAGATAAAGTATATTTTTGTCTGATAACGTACTTATACTTCAATGATTTTGAGGATATTTTAGTTTTGATCAAAAAAATTTTATTTCTTACGACTTTTCGTAAAATATGTTAATGCCATCTGAAAGAGGAACAGATAAGCTTTCCATCGAGCTCTTAGTCGAAGAAGTCAGTCGAAGGATGCAAGAGTTATTAGCGAAAAACTAATCGGTGGTCAACACGATTCCGTCCTACTGCCGATACTTTTCGCAAAGTACTTTTCTATAATTCTAGTATTTAATGGGAAAAAATTAAATGAATTTTTTGTCCATGTAAAAAACTATTATCAAAAAAATTTTATTTCTTACGACTTTTCGTAAAATTTGTTAATGCCATCTGAAAGAGGAACAGATAAGCTTTCCATCAAGCTCTTAGTCGAAGAAGTCAGTCGAAGGATGCAAGAGTTATTAGCAAAAAACTAATCGGTGGTCAACACGATTCCGTCCTACTGCCGATTCTTTTCGCACAGTACTTTTCTATAATTTTAGTATTTAATGGGAAAAAATAAAACGAATTTTTTGTCTATGTAAAAAACTATTAATTCTGAATAAAATGCCGCCCATTTATGCAATTAAAACCAGTAAGGACGCTATCTTCAGCAAGGCTGAAGCTATAATACTTTTCTCTTATTAGATAAGGCATATTTTCGTCTGAAAAGGTACTTCATTTTCAATGATCTCAAGGATATTTTAGTTTTGATCAAAAAAATTTTATTTCTTACGACTTTTCGTAAAATATGTTAATGCCATCTGAAAGAGGAACAGATAAGCTTTCCATCGAGCTCTTAGTCGAAGAAGTCAGTCGAAGGATGCAAGAGTTATTAGCGAAAAACTATTCGGTAGTCAAAACGATTCCGTTCTACAGCCGACTCTTTTCGCAAAGTACTTTTCCATAATTCTAGTATTTAATGGGAAAAAATAAAACGAATTTTTTGTCTATGTAAAAAACTATTAATTCTGAATAAAATGCCGCCCATTTATGCAATTAAAACCTGTAAGGACGCTATCTTCAGCAAGGCTGAAGCTATAATACTTTTCTCTTATTAGATAAGGCATATTTTCGTCTGAAAAGGTACTTCATTTTCAATGATTTCAAGGATATTTTAGTTTTGATCAAAAAAATTTTATTTCTTACGACTTTTCGTAAAATATGTTAATGCCATCTGAAAGAGGAACAGATAAGGTTTCCATCGAGCTCTTAGTCGAAGAAGTCAGTCGAAGGATGCAAGAGTTACTAGCGAAAAACTAATCGGTGGTCAAAACGATTCCGTTCTACTGCTGATTCTTTTCGCAAAGGGCTTTTCTATAATTCTAGTATTTAATGGGAAAAAATAAAATGAATTTTTTGTCCATGTAAAAAACTATTATCAAAAAAATTTTATTTCTTACGACTTTTCGTAAAATATGTTAATGCCATCTGAAAGAGGAACAGATAAGCTTTCCATCGAGCTCTTTGTCGAAGAAGTCGGTCGAAGGATGCAAGAGTTATTAGCTAAAAACTAATCAGTGGTCAACACGATTCCGTCCAACGGCCGATTCATTTCGCAAAGTACTTTTCTGTAATTCTAGTATTTAATGGGAAGAAATAAAACGAATTTTTTGTCCATATAAAACAGTATTTATTTTGAATAAAATGCCGCTCATTTATGCAATTAAAAAAATTTAAATGTCTCTTATTAGATAAGGCATACTTTCGTCTGATAAGGTACTTTTTCTTCAATGATTTCAAGAATATTTTAGTTTTAATCAAAAAAATTTTATTTCTTACGACTTTTCGTGAAATATGTTAATGCCATCTGAAAGAGGAACAGATAAGCTTTCCATCGAGCTCTTAGTCGAAGAAGTCATTCGAAGGACGCAAGAGTTATTAGCGAAAAACTATTCGGTGGTCAAAACGATTCCGTTCTACAGACGATTCTTTTCCCAAAGTACTTTTCAATAATTCTGTCCATGTAAAAAACTATTAATTCTGAATAAAATGCCACCCATTTATGCAATTAAAAAAATTTAAATGCCTCTTATTAGATAAGGCAGATTTTCGTCTGATAAGGTACTTCTTCTTCAAAGATTTCGAGGATATTTTAGTTTTAATCAAAAAAATTTTATTTCTTACGACTTTTCGTAAAATATGTTAATGCCATCTGAAAGAGGAACAGATAAGCTTTCCATCGAGCTCTTAGTCGAAGAATTCGGTTGAAGGATGAAAGAGTTATTAGCAAAAAACTAATCGGTGTTCATCACGATTCCGTCCTACTGCCGACTCTTTTCGCAAAGTACTTTTCTATAATTCTAGTATTTAATGGGAAAAAATAAAACGAATTTTTTGTCTATGTAAAAAACTATTAATTCTGAATAAAATGCCGCCCATTTATGCAATTAAAACCAGTAAGGACGCTATCTTCAGCAAGGCTGAAGCTATAATACTTTTCTCTTATTAGATAAGGCATTTTTTCGTCTGATAAGGTACTTCATTTTCAATGATTTCAAGGATATTTTAGTTTTGATAAAAAAAAATTTTATTTCTTACGACTTTTCGTAAAATATGTTAATGCCATCTGAAAGAGGAACAGATAAGGTTTCCATCGAGCTCTTAGTCGAAGAAGTCAGTCGAAGGATGCAAGAGTTATTAGCAAAAAACTAATCGGTGGTCAACACGATTCCGTCCTACTGCCGACTCTTTTCGCAAAGTACCTTTCTATAATTCTAGTATTTAATGGGAAAAAATAAAACGAATTTTTTGTCTATGTAAGAAACTATTAATTCTGAATAAAATGCCGCCCATTTATGGAATTAAAACCAGTAAGGACGCTATCTTCAGCAAGGCTGAAGCTATAATACTTTTCACTTTGTGTCACTATAAAAAAAACTAAATGAATAGTTTTCATGCCTCCCTAACAACATAACTGTAATGTTTAAAGTCAATTCGTTAAAAAACAAAAAAGCTTTCCATACAAAGGGTCAAGTTTTGCGATAAGTGGGCGTAGCCATGCCCACTTATGGTCAAAATAGTTTTCATTCCTCCCTAAGAGCATAACTGCAAAGTTTCAAGTCAATTGGTTAAAAAACAAAATAGTTTTCCATACAAAGGGTCAAGTTAAGCTATAAGTGGGCGTGGCCATGCCCACTTTTGATCAAAATAGTTTTCATTCCTCCCTAAGAGCATAACTGCAAAGTTTCAAGTCAATTGGTTAAAAAACAAAAAAGTTTTCCATACAACGGGTCAATTTTCGCTATAAAAGGGCGTGGCCACGACCACTTTTGGTCAAAATAGTTTTCATTCCTCCCTAAGAACATAACTGTAAAGTTTCAAGTCAATTGGTTAAAAAACAAAAAACTTTTCCATACAACGGGTCAAGTTTTGCGATAAGTGGGCGTAGCCATGCCCACTTATGGTCAAAATAGTTTTCATTCCTCCCTAAGAGCATAACTGCAAAGTTTCAAGTCAATTGGTTAAAAAACAAAAAAGTTTTCCATACAACGGGTCAATTTTCGCTATAAAAGGGCGTGGCCATGCCCACTTTTGATCAAAATAGTTTCCATTCCTCCCTAAGAGCATAACTGCAAAGTTTCAAGTCAATTGGTTAAAAAACAAAAAAGTTTTCCATACAACGGGTCAATTTTCGCTATAAAAGGGCGTGGCCACGCCCACTTTTGAACAAAATAGTTTTCATTCCTCCCTAAGAACATAACTTTAAAATTTCAAGTCAATTGGTTAAGAAACAAAAAAGTTTTCCATACAACGACGTGAATATTTCTTCTCTTCCTCTTCTTCATTTTGTATGGGAGCTACCAGTTCCAGATGTCCAATCTCAATGAAACTTTCAGGCATCTAGTCGGACTATGTAAAACTATTTTGTGTAAAATTTCAGCACTCTATTGTACAAAACAAAAAAGTTTTCCTTACAACGATTCAAGTTTTGTTCACTTTTCTTCTTCTATTCGTATGGGAGCTACCTGTTCCAATAATCCGATCATGCTGGTTCCGGCGAATGATTCATCATAATAAATTCTAAGACTCTGTGCAAAGCTTCAGCTCGATAGCTTCAAAACTGAGGGACTAGTTTGCATACATACAGACAGACAGACAGACAGACGGACAGACGGACATGGCTAAATCAATTCGTCTTGTCGTCCTGATCAAGAATATATATACTTTATATAGTCGGAAATTAATATTTCGATCTGTTACAAACTCCGTGACAAATTTATTATACTATTTCACATAAGTGAAAGGTATAAAAATGTAAATGTCTCTTATTAGATAAGGCATATTTTCGTCTTATAAGGTACTTCTACTTCAATGATTTCGAGGATATTTTAGTTTTGATCAAAAAAATTGTATTTCTTACGATAACAGATAAGCTTTCCATCGAGCTCTTAGTCGAAGAAGTCGGTCGAAGGATGCAAGAGTTATTAGCGAAAAACTATTCGGTGGTCAAAACGATTCCGTTCTACAGCCGATTCTTTTCCCAAAGTACTTTTCTATAATTCTAGTATTTAATGGGAAAAAATTAAACTAATTTTTTGTCCATGTAAAAAACTATTAATTCTGAATAAAATGCCGCCCATTTATGCAATTAAAAAAATTTAAATGTCTCTTATTAGATAAGGCATATTTTTGTCTGATAAGGTACTTCTTTTTCAATGATTTCAACGATATTTTAGTTTTGATCAAAAAAATTTTATTTCTTATCACTTTTCGTAAAATATGTTAATGCCATCTGAAAGAGGAACACATAAGCTTTCCATCGAGCTCTTAGTCGAAGAAGTCGATCGAAGGATGCAAGAGTTATAAGCAAAAAACTAATCGGTGGTCAACACGATTCCGTCCTACTGCCGATTCTCTTCGCGAAGTACTTTTCTATAATTCTAGTATTTAATGGTAAAAAATTAAACGAATTTTTTGTCCATGTAAAAAACTATTAATTCTGAATAAAATGCCGCCCATTTATGCAATTAAAAAAATTTAAATGTCTCTTATTAGATAAGGTATATTTTTGTCTGATAAGGCACTTCTTCTTCAATGATTTCGAGGATATTTTAGTTTTGATCAAAAAAATTTTATTTCTCATGACTTTTCGTAAAATATGTTAATGCCATCTGAAAGAGGAACAGATAAGCTTTTTATCGAGCTCTTAGTCGAAGAAGTCGATCGAAGGATGCAAGAGTTATAAGCAAAAAACCAATCGGTGGTCAACACGATTCCATCCTACTGCCGATTCTTTTCGCAAAGGACTTTTCTCTAATTCTAGTATTTTATGGGAAAAAATTAAACGAATTTTTTCTCCATGTAAAAAACTATTAATTCTGAATAAAATGCAGCCCATTTATGCAATTAAGGAAATTTAAATGTCTCTTATCAGATAAGGCATATTTTCGTCTGATAAGGTACTTCTTCTTCAATGATTTCGAGGATATTTTAGTTTTGATAAATTTATTTTATTTATTACGACTTTTCGTTAAATATGTTAATGCCATCTTAAAGAGGAACACATAAGCTTTCCATCGAGCTCTTAGTCGAAGAAGTCGGTCGAAGGATGCAAGAGTTGTTAGCAAAAAACTATTCGGTGGTCAAAACGATTCCGTTCTACAGACGATTGTTTTCGCAAACTACTTTTCTATAATTCTAGTATTTAATGGGAAAAAATTAAACGAATTTTTTGTCCATGTAAAAAACTATTAATTCTGAATAAAATGCCGCCCATTTATGCAATTAAAAAAATTTAAATGTCTCTTATTAGATAAGGCATATTATTGTCTGATAAGGTACTTCTTTTTCAATGATTTCAACGATATTGTAGTTTTGATCAAAAAAATTTTATTTCTTATCACTTTTCGTAAAATATGTTAATGCCATCTGAAAGAGGAACACATAAGCTTTCCATCGAGCTCTTAGTCGAAGAAGTCGATCGAAGAATGCAAGAGTTATAAGCAAAAAACTAATCGGTGGTCAACACGATTCCGTCCTTCTGCCGATTCTCTTCGCAAAGTACTTTTCTATAATTCTAGTATTTAATGGGAAAAAATTAAACGAATTTTTTGTCCATGTAAAAAACTATTAATTCTGAATAAAATGCCGCCCATTTATGCAATTAAAAAAATTTATATGTCTCTTATTAGATAAGGCATATTTTTGTCTGATAAGGTACTTCTTCTACAAAGAATTCGACGATATTTTAGTTTTGATCAAAAAAAGTTGTATTTCTTACGACTTTTCGTAAAATATGTTAATGCAATCTGAAAGAGGAACAGATAAGCCTTCCATCGAGCTCTTAGTCGAAGAAGTCGGTCGAAGGATGCAAGAGTTATTAGCAAAAAACTAACAGCTGGTCAACACGTTTCCGTAAACTGCCGATTTTTTTCGCAAAGTACTTTTCTATAATTCTAGTATTTAATGGGAAAAAGTTAAACGAATTTTTTTTTTCATGAAAAAAACTATTAATTCTCAATAAAATGCCGCCCATTTATGCAATTAAAAAAATTTAAATGTCTCTTATTAGATAAGGCATATTTTTGTCTGATAAGGTTCTTCTTTTTCAATTATTTCGAGGATATTTTAGTTTTGATCAAAAAAATTTTATTTCTTACGACTTTTCGTAAAATATGTTAATGCCATCTGAAAGAGGAACACATAAGCTTTCCATCGAGCTCTTAGTCGAAGAAGTCGGTCGAAGGATGCAAGAGTTATTAGCAAAAAACTAATCGATGGTCAACACGATTCCGTCCTACTGCCGATTCTCTTCGCAAAGTACTTGTTAATGCCATCTGAAAGAGGATTAGATAAGCTTTCCATCGAGCTCTTAGTCGAAGAAGTCGGTCGAAGGATGCAAGAGTTATTAGCAAAAAACTAATTGGTGGTCAACACGATTCCGTCCTACTGCCGATTCTCTTCGCAAACTTCTTTTCTATAATTCTAGTATTCAATGGGAAAAAATTAAACGAATTTTTTGTCCATATAAAAAACTATTAATTCTGAATAAAATGCCGCCCATTTATGCAATTAAAAAAATTTATATGTCTCTTATTAGATAAGGCATATTTTTGTCTGATAAGGTACTTCTTTTTCAATAATTTCAACGATATTTTAGTTTTGATCAAAAAAATTTTATTTCTTATGACTTTTCGTAAAATATGTTAATGCCATCTGAAAGAGGAACACATAAGCTTTCCATCGAGCTCTTAGTCGAAGAAGTCGGTCGAAGGATGCAAGAGTTATAAGCAAAAAACTAATCGGTGGTCAACACGATTCCGTCCTACTGCCGATTCTCTTCGCAAAGTACTTTTCTATAATTCTAGTATTTAATGGTAAAAAATTAAACGAATTTTTTTGTCCATGTAAAAAACTATTAATTCTGAATAAAATGCCGCCCATTTATGCAATTAAAAAAATTTAAATGTTTCTTATTAGATAATAGTAGGGGAGCCCAAGCGGTGATTTTCGTAGTTACTCCTGCGTGGCAGATTAGAATATGGGAGATAGCTTATACTCTATTCAGTAGATTCCGCAAGTATAAGATTTCTAAGTGGTGACGCGCGTGTATGGCAGACCATTGATTCTGTAAAATCGGCTGACTTACTCCAGCGTGGCAGATTAAGGTAAGGTAGGTTTATTACATGCTTATAAGTCCCCATTTCGCTAATCAGCCATTTTGAGAAAGACGTAAGAGAATGGGAGGGTTTCAAACTTGCAACTAAAACCGTCAAATTTAGTTAGTTCTGTGCGTCAGTTTTTCTTACAGGTGGCTCAGCATGATCTCCTAGTCGTACTATTTCATAATCTAACAGTTATATGGAGGAACATTCTTTATTCCGCGGTATACAATATAAAACACCTTGTGGCGGTCGAACCCACCGCTAAATGAAAAAATTTTATAGAATCTTTTCCCCTTTAAATTATTTAATCTTCAAAATGCAACCACTCCCAACGACGCAGGAGTAAATCACGTTTTAGCATCGTCGGCTCCCCGACTATAAGGTATATTTTTGTCTGATAAGGCACTTCTCCTTCAATGATTTCGAGGATATTTAAGTTTTGATCAAAAAAATTTTATTTCTTATGACTTTTCTTAAAATATGTTAATGCCATCTGAAAAAGGAACAGATAAGCTTTCCATCGAGCTCTTAGTCGAAGAAGTCGATCGAAGGATGCAAGAGTTATTAGCAAAAAACTAATCGGTGGTCAACACGATTCCGTCCTACTGCCGATTCTTTTCGCAAAGTACTTTTCTATAATTCTAGTATTTAATGGGAAAAAATTAAATGAATTTTTTGTCCATGTAAAAAACTATTATCAAAAAAATTTTATTTCTTACGACTTTTCGTAAAATATGTTAATGCCATCTGAAAGAGGAACAGATAAGCTTTCCATCGAGCTCTTAGTCGAAGAAGTCGGTCGAAGGATGCAACAGTTATAAGCAAAAAACTAATCGGTGGTCAACACGATTCCGTCCTACTGCCGATTCTCTTCGCAAACTTTTTTTCTATAATTCTGATATTTAATGGGAAAAAATTAAACGAATTTTTCGTCCATGTAAAAAACTATTAATTCTGAATAAAATGCCGCCCATTTATGCAATTAAAAAAATTTAAATGTCTCTTATTAGACAAGGCATATTTTCGTCTGATAAGGTACGTCATTTTCAATGATTTCAAGGATATTTTTGTTTTGATCAAAAAAATTTTATTTCTTATGACTTTTCGTAAAATATGTTAATGCCATCTGAAAGAGGAACACATAAGCTTTCCATCGAGCTCTTAGTCGAAGAAGTCGATCGAAGGATGCAAGAGTTATAAGCAAAAAACTAATCGGTGGTCAACACGATTCCGTCCTACTGCCGATTCTCTTCGCAAACTACTTTTCTATAATTCTGATATTTAGTGGGAAAAAATAAAACGAATTTTTTGTCCATGTAAAAAAGTATTTATTTTGAATAAAATGCCGCCCATATATGCAATTAAAAAAATTTAAATGTCTCTTATTAGACAAGGCATATTTTCGTCTGATAAGGTACGTCATTTTCAATGATTTCAATGATATTTTTGTTTTGATCAAAAAAATTTTATTTCTTACGACTTTTCGTAAAATATGTTAATGCCATCTGAAAGAGGAACAGATAAGGTTTCCATCGAGCTCTTAGTCGAAGAAGTCAGTCGAAGGATGCTACAGTTATTAGCGAAAAACTAATCGGTGGTCAAAACGATTCCGTTCTACTGCCGATTCTTTTCGCAAAGTACTTTTCTATAATTCTAGAATTTAATGGGAAAAAATGAAATGAATTTTTAGTCCATGTAAAAAACTATTATCAAAAAAATTTTATTTCTTACGACTTTTCGTAAAATATGTTAATGCCATCTGAAAGAGGAACAGATAAGCTTTCCATCGAGCTCTTAGTCGAAGAAGTCGGTCGAAGGATGCAAGAGTTATTAGCTAGAAACTAATCGGTGGTCAACACGATTCCGTCCTACTGCCGATTCTCTTCGCAAAGTACTTGTTAATGCCATCTGAAAGAGGAACAGATAAGCTTTCCATCGAGCTCTTAGTCGAAGAAGTCGGTCGAAGGATGCAACAGTTATCAGCAAAAAACTAATCGGTGGTCAACACGATTCCGTCCTACTGCCGATTCTTTTCGCAAAGTACTTTTCTATAATTCTTGTATTTAATGGGAAAAAATAAAACGAATTTTTTGTCCATGTAAAAAAGTATTTATTTTGAATAAAATGCCGCCCATTTATGCAATTAAAAAAAATTTAATGTCTCTTATTAGATAAGGCATATTTTCGTCTGATAAGATACTTCTTTTTCAATGATTTCGAGGATATTTTAGTTTTGATAAAAAAAAATTTATTTCTTACGACTTTTCTCTGATCTGAAAGAGGAACAGATAAGGTTTCCATCGAGCTCTTAGTCGAAGAAGTCAGTCGAAAGATGCAACAGTTATTAGCGAAAAACTAATCGGTTGTCAAAACGATTCCGTTCTACTGCCGATTCTTTTCGCAAAGTACTTTTCTATAATTCTAGTATTTAATGCGAAAAAATTAAATGAATTTTTTGTCCATGTAAAAAACTATTATCAAAAAAATTTTATTTCTTACGACTTTTCGTAAAATATGAAAGAGGAACAGGTAAGCTTTCCATCGAGCTCTTAGTCGAAGAAGTCGGTCGAAGGATGCAAAAGTTATTAGCTAGAAACTAATCGGTGGTCAACACGATTCCGTCCTACTGCCGATTCTCTTCGCAAAGTACTTGTTAATGCCATCTGAAAGAGGAACACATAAGCTTTCCATTGAGCTCTTAGTCGAAGAAGTCAGTCGAAGGATGCAAGAGTTATTAGCGAAAAACTAATCGGTGGTCAAAACGATTCCGTTCTACTGCCGATTCTTTTCGCAAAGGACTTTTCTATAATTCTTGTATTTAATGCGAAAAAATTAAATGAATTTTTTGTCCATGTAAAAAACTATTATCAAAAAAATTTTATTTCTTACGACTTTTCGTAAAATATGTTAATGCCATCTGAAAGAGGAACAGATAAGCTTTCCATCGAGCTCTTAGTCGAAGAAGTCGGTCGAAGGATGCAAGAGTTATTAGCTAAAAACTAATCGGTGGTCAACACGATTCCGTCCTACGGCCGATTTATTTCGCAAAGTACTTTTCTATTATTCTAGTATTTAATGCGAAAAAATTAAATGAAATTTTTGTCCATGTAAAAAACTGTTATCAAAAAAATTTTATTTCTTACGACTTTTCGTTAAATATGTTAATGCCATCTGAAAGAGGAACAGATAAGCTTTCCATCGAGCTCTTAGTCGAAGAAGTCGGTTGAAGGATGCAACAGTTATCAGCAAAAAACTAATCGGTGGTCAACACGATTCCGTCCTACTGCCGATTCTTTTCGCAAAGTACTTTTCTATTATTCTAGTATTTAATGCGAAAAAATTAAATGAAATTTTTGTCCATGTAAAAAACTGTTATCAAAAAAATTTTATTTCTTACGACTTTTCGTAAAATATGTTAATGCCATCTGAAAGAGGAACAGATAAGCTTTCCATCGAGCTCTTAGTCGAAGAAGTCGGTCGAAGGATGCAACAGTCATCAGCAAAAAACTAATCGGTGGTCAACACGATTCCGTCCTACTGCCGATTCTTTTCGCAAAGTACTTTTCTATAATTCTTGTATTTAATGGGAAAAAATTAAATGAATTTTTTGTCCATGTAAAAAAGTATTTATTTTGAATAGAATGCCGCCCATTTATGCAATTAAAAAAAATTTAATGACTCTTATTAGATGAGGCATATTTTCATCTGATAAGGTACTTCATTTTCAATGATTTCAAGGATATTTTTGTTTTGATCAAAAAAATTTTATTTCTTACGACTTTTCGTAAAATATGTTAATGCCATCTGAAAGAGGAACAGATTAGGTTTCCATTGAGCTCTTAGTCGAAGAAGTCAGTCGAATGATGCAAGAGTTATTAGCGAAAAACTAATCGGTGGTCAAAACGATTCCGTTCTACTGCCGATTCTTTTCGCAAAGGACTTTTCTATAATTCTAGTATTTAATGCGAAAAAATTAAATAAATTTTTTGTCCATGTAAAAAACTATTATCAAAAAAATTTTATTTCTAACGACTTTTCGTAAAATATGTTAATGCCATCTGAAAGAGGAACAGATAAGCTTTCCATCGAGCTCTTAGTCGAAGAAGTCGATCGAAGGATGCAAGAGTTATAAGCAAAAAACTAGTCGGTGGTCAACACGATTCCGTCCTACGGCCGATTCATTTCGCAAAGTGCTTTTGTATAATTCTAGTATTTAATGGTAAAAAATTAAACGAATTTTTTGTCCAGGTAAAAAACTATTAATTCTGAATAAAATGCCGCCCATTTATGCAATTAAAAAAATTTAAATGTCTCTTATTAGATAAGGTATATTTTTGTCTGATAAGGCACTTCTTCTTCAATGATTTCGAGGATATTTTAGTTTTGATCAAAAAAATTTTATTTCTCATGACTTTTCGGAAAATATGATAATGCCATCTGAAAGAGGAACAGATAAGCTTTTTATCGAGCTCTTAGTCGAAGAAGTCGATCGAAGGATGCAAGAGTTATAAGCAAAAAACCAATCGGTGGTCAACAAGATTCCATCCTACTGCCGATTCTTTTCGCAAAGGACTTTTCTGTAATTCTAGTATTTAATGGGAAAAAATTAAACGAATTTTTTGTCCATGTAAAAAACTATTAATTTTGAATAAAATGTCACCCATTTATGCAATTAAAAAAATTTATATGTCTCTTATTAGATAAGGCATATTTTTGTCTGATAAGGTACTTCTTCTTCAATGATTTCAAGAATATTTTAGTTTTAATCAAAAAAATTTTATTTCTTCTGACTTTTCGTAAAATATGTTAATGCCATCTGAAAGAGGAACAGATAAGCTTTCCATCGAGCTCTTAGTCGAAGAAGTCGATCGAAGGATGCAAGAGTAATTAACAAAAAACTAATCGGTGGTCAAAACCATTCCGTTCTACAGACGATTCTTTTCCCAAAGTACTTTTCAATAATTCTGTCCATGTAAAAAACTATTAATTCTGAATAAAATGCCACCCATTTATGCAATTAAAAAAATTTAAATGTCTCTTATTAGATAAGGAAGATTTTCGTCTGATAAGGTACTTCTTCTTCAAAGATTTCGAGGATATTTTAGTTTTAATCAAAAAAATTTTATTTCTTACGACTTTTCGTAAAATATGTTAATGCCATCTGAAAGAGGAACAGATAAGCTTTCCATCGAGCTCTTAGTCGATGAAGTCAGTCGAAGGATGCAAGAGTTATTAGCAAAAAACTAATCGGTGGTCAACACGATTCCGTCCTACTGCCGACTCTTTTCGCAAAGTACCTTTCTATAATTCTAGTATTTAATGGGAAAAAATAAAACGAATTTTTTGTCCATGTAAGAAACTATTAATTCTGAATAAAATGCCGCCCATTTATGCAATTAAAACCAGTAAGGACGCTATCTTCAGCAAGGCTGAAGCTATAATACTTTTCACTTTGTGTCACTATAAAAAAAACTAAATGAATAGTTTTCATGCCTCCCTAACAACATAACTGTAATGTTTAAAGTCAATTCGTTAAAAAACAAAAAAGCTTTCCATACAAAGGGTCAAGTTTTGCGATAAGTGGGCGTAGCCATGCCCACTTATGGTCAAAATAGTTTTCATTCCTCCCTAAGAGCATAACTGCAAAGTTTCAAGTCAATTGGTTAAAAAACAAAATAGTTTTCCATACAAAGGGTCAAGTTAAGCTATAAGTGGGCGTGGCCATGCCCACTTTTGATCAAAATAGTTTTCATTCCTCCCTAAGAGCATAACTGCAAAGTTTCAAGTCAATTGGTTAAAAAACAAAAAAGTTTTCCATACAACGGGTCTATTTTCGCTATAAAAGGGCGTGGCCACGCCCACTTTTGGTCAAAATAGTTTTCATTCCTCCCTAAGAACATAACTGTAAAGTTTCAAGTCAATTGGTTAAAAAACAAAAAAGTTTTCCATACAACGGGTCAATTTTCGCTATAAAAGGGCGTGGCCACGCCCACTTTTGATCAAAATAGTTTTCATTCCTCCCTAAGAGCATAACTGCAAAGTTTCAAGTCAATTGGTTAAAAAACAAAAAAGTTTTCCATACAACGGGTCAATTTTCGCTATAAAAGGGCGTGGCCATGCCCACTTTTGATCAAAATAGTTTTCATTCCTCCCTAAGAGCATAACTGCAAAGTTTCAAGTCAATTGGTTAAAAAACAAAAAAGTTTTCCATACAACGGGTCAATTTTTGCTATAAAAGGGCGTGGCCACGCCCACTTTTGAACAAAATAGTTTTCATTCCTCCCTAAGAACATAACTTTAAAATTTCAAGTCAATTGGTTAAGAAACAAAAAAGTTTTCCATACAACGACGTGAATATTTCTTCTCTTCCTCTTCTTCATTTTGTATGGGAGCTACCAGTTCCAGATGTCCAATCTCAATGAAACTTTCAGGCATGTAGTCGGGCTATGTAAAACTATTTTGTGTAAAATTTCAGCACTCTATTGTACAAAACAAAAAAGTTTTCCATACAACGATTCAAGTTTTGTTCAATTTTCTCCTTCTTTTCGTATGGTGGCTACCAGTTCCAGTGGTCCGATATGGCTGGATCCAACAAATGAGTTGATCGCACAAATAAGAAGTCTCTCGGACGGACAGACGGACAGACGGACATGGCTAAATCAATTCGTCTTGTCGTCCTGATCAAGAATATATATACTTTATATAGTCGGAAATGAATATTTCGATCTGTTACAAACTTCAGCACAAAGTTATTATACTATATCACATACGTGAAAAGTATAAAAATTTAAATGTCTCTTATTAGATAAGGCATATTTTCGTCTGATAAGGTACTTCTTCTTCAATGATTTCGAGGATATTTTAGTTTTGATCAAAAAAATTTTATTTCTTATTACTTTTCGTAAAATATGTTAATGCCATCTGAAAGAGGAACACATAAGCTTTCCATCGAGCTCTAAGTCGAAGAAGTCGGTCGAAGGATGCAAGATTTATTAGCAAAAAACTAATCAATGGTCAACACGTTTCCGTCCTACTGCCGATTCTTTTCGCAAAGTACTTTTCTATAATTCTAGTATTAAATGGGAAAAAATTAACAGAATTTTTTGTCCATGTAAAAAACTATTAATTCTGAATAAAATCCCACCCGTTTATGCAATTAAAAAAATTTAAATGTCTCTTATTAGATCAGGCATATTTTCGTCTGATAAGGTACTTCTTCTTCAATGATTTCGAGGATATTTTAGTTTTGATCAAAGAAATTTTATTTCTTATGACTTTTCGTACAATATGTTAATGCCACCTGAAAGAAGAACAGATAAGCTTTCCATCGAACCCTTAGTCGAAGAAGTCGGTCAAAGGATGCAAGAGTAATTAGCAAAAAACTAATAGGTGTTCAACACGATTCCGTCCCACTGCCGATTCTTTTCGCAACGTACTTTTCTATAATTCTAGTATTTAATGGGAAAAAATTAAACGAATTTTTTGTCTATGTAAAAACTATTAATTCTGAATAAAATGCCGCCCATTTATGCAAATAAAACCAGTAAGGGCGGTATAGTCGAGTATACTCGACAATATAATACCCTGCACACATGGTAGGCGGTGCCATACCCTCAATCTACAAAAACATATTGATCTGACGTCGCCTTTTAAAATAGTGTTCAAAATACAAAGAAAATCGGTTAAAAAATGTGGATTTTACGAAAAATTTAAGTTTGTAGGTCTCTGAGGGGTAGCCATCAAGATGAGGGGAAATTTGTGGTATGCAGTTTTTAAGATGTATTATCACTGAGGTTGTATACAAAATTTCAGGTTCATACCTTTGTTAATTTTGTAGATATAGCAATTTAGAGAAAATTACTGGGGGAGGGGAAATGAAAATGAGGGGGGGATTTTGTGGTATGCAGTTTAGTAGAGCCACTCATACTGAGTCTACATACCGACTTTCATGTTTCTATCTCTTTGGATGTTTGAGTTATAGCGATTTAAAAAAGTGGGTAGGGCTGGATGGGCGGGAAGGAGTGGGCGAGGCACAAAAAAAAAATAAACTTGATCTGCTGCCAAGCATCAGGAGTCTACCCTCCAAATTTCAAATCTCTAGCTCTTACAGTTTTCGAGATTCATTGGTGAATACAGACGGACGGACGGACAGACGGACGGACATGGCTCAATCAATTTCTCTTGTCGTCCTGATTAAGAATATATATACTTTATGGGGTCCCCCCCCCTTCCTTCTGTGCGTTACATACATTTCGTTCAAACAAACTTAATATACCCTGACACACTGTATGTGCAGGGTATAAAAATTTAAAAGTCTCTTATAAGATTAGGCATATTTTTGTCTGATAAGGTACTTCTTTTCAATGATTTCAACGATATTTTAGTTTTGATAAAAAAAAATTTTATTTCTTACGACTTTTCGTAGAATATGTTAATGCCATCTGAAAGAGGAACAGATAAGCTTTCCATCGAACCCTTAGTCGAAGAAGTCGGTCGACGTATGAAAAATTATTAGCAAAAAGCTAATCGGTGGTCATTACGTTTCCGTCCTACTGCCGATTCTTTTCGCAAAGTACTTTTCTATAATTCTAGTATTAAATGGGAAAAAATTAACAGAATTTTTTGTCCATGTAAAAAACTATTAATTCTGAATAAAATCCCACCCGTTTATGCAATTAAAAAAATTTAAATGTCTCTTATTAGATCAGGCATATTTTCGTCTGATAAGGTACTTCTTCTTCAATGATTTCGATGATATTTTAGTTTTGATCAAAAAAATGTTATTTCTTACGAATTTTCGTAGAATATGTTAATGCCATCTGAAAGAGGAACAGATAAGCTTTCCATCGAACCCTTAGTCGAAGAAGTCGGTCGACGTATGAAAAATTATTAGCAAAAAGCTAATCGGTGGTCATTACGTTTCCGTCCTACTGCCGATTCTTTTCGCAAAGTACTTTTCTATAATTCTAGTATTTAATGGGAAAAAAGTAAACGAATTTTTTATCCATGTAAAAAACTATTAATTCTGAATAAAATGCCGCCCATTTATGCAATTAAAAAAAATTAAATGTCTCTTATCAGATAAGGCATATTTTTGTCTGATAAGGTACTTCTTCTTCAATGATTTCGATGATATTTTAGTTTTGATCAAAAAAATTTCATTTCTTACGACTTTTCGTAAAATATGTTAATGGCATCTGAAAGAGGAACAGATAAGCTTTCCATCGAGCTCTTAGTCGAAAAAGTCGGTCGAACGATGCAAGAGTTATTAGCAAAAACTAATCGGTGGTCAACACGTTTCCGTCCTACTGCCGGTTCTTTTCGCAAAGTACTTTTCTATAATTCTAGTATTTAATGGGAGAAAATTAAATGAATTTTTTGTCCATTAACTATTAATTCTGAATAAAATGCCGCCATTTATGCAAAAAAAACCAGTAAAGACGTTATCTTCAGCAAGGCTGAAGCTATAATACTTTTCACGTTGTGCCACTATAAAAAAAATTAAATGAATGCCTCCCTAACCACATAACTGTAAGGTTTCAAGTCAATTGGTTAAAAAACAAAAAAGTTTTCCATACAACGGTTCAAGTTTTGCGATAAGTGGGCGAAGCCATGCCCATTTTTGATCAAAATAGTTTTCATTCCTCCCTAAGAACATAACTGTAATGTTGAAGTCAATTGGTTAAAAAACAAAAAAGTTTTCCATACAACGGTTCAAGTTTCGGTATAAGTGGGCGTAACCATGCCCACTTTTGGTCAAACTAGTTTTCATTCCCCCTAAAAACATAACTGTAAAGTTGGAAGTCAATTCGTTAAAAAACAAAAAAGTATTCCATACAACGGTTCAAGTTTTGCGTTTAGTGGGCGTAGCCATGCCCACTTTTGGTCAAAATAGTTTTAATTTCTCCTTAAGAACATAACTGTAAAGTTTCAAGTCAATTGGTTAAAAAACAAAAAAGTTTTCCATACAAAGGATCAAGTTTAGCTATAAGTGGGCGTGGCCATGCCCACTTTTGATCAAAATAGTTTTCATTCCTCCCTAAGAGCATAACTGTAAAGTTTCAAGTCAGTTGGTTAAAAAACAAAAAAGTTTTTCATACAACGGGTCAGTTTTCGCTATAAAAGGGCGTGGCCACGCCAACTTTGGTCAAAATAGTTTTCATTCCTTCCTAAGAACATAACTGTAAAGTTTCAAGTCAATTGGTTAAAAAACAAAAAAGTTTTCCATACAACGGTTCAAGTTTCGGTATAAGTGGGCGTAACCATGCCCACTTTTGGTCAAACTAGTTTTCATTCCTCCCTAAGAACATAACTGTAAAGTTTCAAGTCAATTGGTTAAAAAACAAAAAAGTTTTCCATACAAAGGATCAAGTTTAGCTATAAGTGGGCGTGGCCATGCCCACTTTTGATCAAAATAGTTTTCATTCCTCCCTAAGAGCATAACTGTAAAGTTTCAAGTCAATTGGTTAAAAACAAAAACGTTTTCCATACAACGGGTCACTTTTCGCTATAAGTGGGCGTGGCTACGCTAAGAATATAACTGTAAGGTTTCAAGTCAATTGGTTAAAAAACAAAAAAGTTTTCCATACAACGACGTGAATATTGCTTCTCTTCCTCTTCTTCATTTTGTATAGGAGCTACCAGTTCCAGAAGTCCAATCTCAATGAAACTTTTAAGCATGTAGTCGGACTATGTAGAACTACTATGTTTAAAATTTCAGCACTCTATCATGCATAACAAAAAAAGTTTTCCGTACAACTATTCAAGTTTTGTTCAATTTTCTTCTTCTTTTCGTATGGTGGCTACCAGTTCCAGTGGTCCGATATGGCTGGATCCAACAAATGAGTTGATCGCACAAATAAGAAGTCTCTCGGACGGACAGACGGACAGACGAAAAGACGGTCAGACGGACAGACGGACATGGCTAAATCAATTCGTCTTGTCGTCCTGATCAAGAATATATATACTTTATATAGTCGGAAATGAATATTTCGATCTGTTACAAACTTCAGCACAAAGTTATTATACTATATCACATACGTGAAAAGTATAAAAATTTAAATGTCTCTTATTAGATAAGGCATATTTTCGTCTGATAAGGTACTTCTTCTTCAATGATTTCGAGGATATTTTAGTTTTGATCAAAAAAATTTTATTTCTTATTACTTTTCGTAAAATATGTTAATGCCAGCTGAAAGAGGAACAGATAAACTTTCCGTCGAGCTCTTAGTCGAAGAAATCGGTCAAGGGATGCAAGAGTTATCAGCAAAAAACTAATCGGTGGTCAACACGATTCCGTCCTACTGCCGATTCTTTTTGAAAAGTACTTTTCTATAATTCTAGTATTTAATGAGAAAAAATTAAACGAATTTTTTATCCATGTAAAAAACTATTAATTTTAAATAAAATGCCGCCAATTTATGCAATTAAAAAAATTTAAATGTCTTTTATAAGATAAGGCAAATTTTCGTATGATAAGGTACTTCTTCTTCAATGATTTCGATGATATTTTAGTTTTGATAAAAAAAAATGTATTTCTTACGACTTTTCGTAAAATATGTTAATGCCATCTGAAAGAGGAACAGATAAGCTTTCCGTCGAGCTCTTAGTCGATGAAGTCGGTTGAAGGATGCAAGAGTTATTAGCAAAAAACTAGTCCGTGGTCAACACGTTTCCGTCCTACTGCCGATTCTTTTCGCAAAGTGCTTTTCTATAATTCTAGTATTTAATGGGAAAAAATTAAACAAATTTTTTGTCAATGTTAAAAAATATTAATTCTGAATAAAATGCCGCCCATTTATGAAATTAAAACAATTTAAATGTCTCTTATTAGATAAGGCATATTTTCGTCTGATAAGTATTTCTTTTTCAATGATTTCGAGGATATTTTAGTTTTCATCAAAAAAATTTTATTTCTTACGTTTTTTCATATAATATGTTAATGCCATCTGAAAGAGGAACAGATATGCTTTCCATCGAGCTCTTAGTCGAAAAAGTCGGTCGAAGGATGCAAGAGTTATTAGCAAAAAACTAATCCGTGGTCAACACGTTTCCGTCCTACTGCCGATTCTTTTCGCAAAGTACTTTTCTATAATTCTAGTATTTAATGGGAAAAAATTAAACGAATTTTTTGTCCATGTAAAAAACTATTAATTCTGAATAAAATGCCGGCCATTTATGAAATTAAAACAATTTAAATGTCTCTTATTAGATAAGGCATATTTTCGTCTTATAAGGTACTTCTTCTTCAATGATTTCGAGGATATTTTAGCTTTGATCAAAAAAATTTAATTTCTTACGAATTTTCATATAATATGTTAATGCCATCTGAAAGATGGCATATTTTCGTCTGATAAGGTAGTTCTTCTTCAAAGATTTCGAGGATATTTTAGTTTTGATCAAAAAAATTTTATTTCTTACGACTTTTCGTAAAAAATGTTAATGGCGTCTGAAAGAGGAACAGATAAGCTTTCCATCGAGATTTTAATCGATGAAGTCGGTCGAAGGATGCAAGAGTTATTATCAAAGAGTTATGATCAACACGTTTCCGTCCTACTGCCGATTCTTTTCGCAAAGTACTTTTCTATAATTCTAGTATTTAATGGGAGAAAATTAAACGAATTTTTTGTCATGTAAAAAACTATTAATTCTGAATAAAATGCCGCCCATTTATGTAATTAAAAAAATTTAATGTCCCTTATTAGATAGGGCATATTTTCGTCTTATAAGGTACTTCTTCTTCAATGATTTCGAGGATATTTTAGTTTTGATCAAAAAAATTTTATTTCTTACAATTTTTCATATAATGTGTTAATGCCATTTGAAAGATGGCATATTTTCACTGATAAGGTAGTTCTTCTTCAATGATTTCGAGGATATTTTAGTTTTGATCAAAAAAATTTTATTTCTTACGACTTTTCGTAAAAACTGTTAATAACGTCTGAAAGAGGAACAGATAAGCTTTCCATCAAGCTTTTAATCGATGAAGTCGGTCGAAGGATGCAAGAGTTATTATCAAAAAACTAATCGGTGATCAACACGATTCCCTCCTACTGCCGATTCTTTTCGAAAAGTACTTTTCTATAATTCTAGTATTTAATGGGAAAAAATTAAACGAATTTTTTGTAATGTAAAAAACTATTAATTCTGAATAAAATGCCGCCCATTTCTGTAATTAAAAAAAATTTAATGTCCCTTATTAGATAGGGCATATTTTCGTCTTATAAGGTACTTCTTCTTCAATGATTTTGAGACTATTTTAGCATTGATAAGAAAAATTTAATTTGTTACGAATTTTCATATAATATGTAAATGGCGTCTAAAAGAGGAACAGATAAGCTTTCCATCGAGATTTTAATCGATGAAGTCGGTCAAAGGATGCAAGAGTTATTATCAACCAGAAAGGACGCTATCTTCAGCAAGGCTGAAGCTATAATACTTTTCACTTTGTGTCACTATAAAAAAAACTAAATGAGTAGTTTTCATGCCTCCCTAACAACATAACTGTAATGTTTCAAGTCAATTCGTTAAAAAACAAAAAATTTTTCCAATCAACGGTTCAAGTTTTGCGATAAATGGGCGTTGCCATGCCCACTTTTGGTTAAAATAGTTTTCATTCCTCCCTAAGAACATAACTGTAAAGTTTCAAGTCAATTGGTTAAAAAACAAAAAAGTTTTCTATACAAAGGGTCAAGTTAAGCTATAAGTGGGCGTGGCCATGCCCACTTTTGATCAAAATAGTTTAAATTCCTCCCTAAGAACATAACTCTAAAGTTTCAAGTCAATTGGTTAAAAAACACAAAAGTTTTCCATACAACGGGTCAAATTTCGCTATAAGAGGGCGTGGCCACGCCCACTTTTGGTCAAAATAGTTTTCATTCCTCCCTAAGAGCATAACTGTAAAGTTTCAAGTCAATTGGTTAAAAAACAAAAAAGTTTTCCATGCAACGGGTCAATTTTCGCTATAAGTGAGCGTGGCTACACCTGGCTACGCCCACTTTTGGTCAAAATAGTTTTCATTCCTCTCTAAGAACATAACTGTAAAGTTTCAAGTCAATTGGTTAAAAAACAAAAAAGTTTTCCATACAACGACGTGAATATTCCTTCTCTTCCTCTTCTTCATTTTGTATGGGAGTTACCAGTTCCAGATGTCCAATCTCAATGAAACTTTCAGGCATGTAGTCGGACTATGTAAAACTACTAAGTAATTTCAGCACTCTATTGTACAAAACAAAAAAGTTTTCCATACAACGATTCAAGTTTTGATCACTTTTCTTATTCTTTTCGTATGGGAGCTACCTGTTCCAATAATCCGATCATGCTGGTTCCGACAAATGATTCATCGTAATAAATTCTAAGACTCTGTGCAAAGTTTCAGCTCGATAGCTTCAAAACTGAGGGACTAGTTTGCATACATACAGACAGACAGACAGACAGAGAGACGGACAGACAGACATGGCTAAATCAACTCGTCTTGTCGTCCTGATCAAGAAAATATATACTTTATATAGTCGGAAATTAATATTTCGATCTGTTACAAACTCAGTGACAAAGCTATTATACTATTTCACATAAGTGAAAAGTATAAAAAACTAATCGGTGATCAACACGTTTCCGTCCTACTGCCGATTCTTTCCGCAAAGTACTTTTCTATAATTCTAGTATTTAATGTGAGAAAATTAAACGAATTTTTTGTCATGTAAAAAACTATTAATTCTGAATAAAATGCCGCCCATTTATGTAATTCAAAAAATTTTAATGTCCCTTATTAGATATGGCATATTTTCGTCTTATAAGGTACTTCTTCTTCAATGATTTCGAGGATATTTTAGTTTTGATCAAAAAAATTTTATTTCTTACAAATTTTCATATAATGTGTTAATGCCATCTGAAAGATGGCATAATTTCACTGATAAGGTAGTTCTTCTTCAATGCTTTCGAGGATATTTTAGTTTTGATCAAAAAAATTTTATTTCTTAAGACTTTTCGTAAAAACTGTTAATAACGTCTGAAAGAGGAACAGATAAGCTTTCCATCAAGGTTTTAATCGATGAAGTCGGTCGAAGGATGCAAGAGTGATTATGAAAAAACTAATCGGTGGTCAACACGTTTTCGTCCTACTGCCGATTCTTTTCGCAAAGTACTTTTCTATAATTCTGGTATTTAATGGGAAAAAATGAAACGAATTTTTTGTCCATGTAAAAAACTATTCATTCTGAATAAAATGCCGCCCACTTATGTAATTAAAAAAATTTAAATGTCTCTTATTAGATAAGGCATATTTTCGTCTGATAAGGTACTTCTTTTTCAATGATTTCGAGGATATTTTAGTTTTCATCAAAAAAATTTTATTTCTTTTGACTTTTCGTAAAATATGTTAATGCCATCTGAATAATGGCATAATTTCGTCTGATAAGGTACTTCTACTTCAATGATTTCGAGGATATTTTAGTTTTGATCAAAAAAATTTTATTTCTTACAACTTTTCGTAAAATATGTCTGAAAGAGGAACAGATAAGCTTTCCATCGAGCTTTTAGTCGAAGAAGTCGGTCAAAGGATGCAAGAGTTATTAGCAAAAAACTAATCGGTGGTCAACACGATTTCGTCCTACTGCCGATTCTTTTCGAAAAGTACTTTTCTATAATTCTAGTATTTAATGGGAAAAAATTAAACGAATTTTTTGTCCATGTAAAAAACTATTAATTCTGAATAAAATGCCGCCCATTAATGTAATTAAAAAAATTTTAATGTCTCTTATTAGATTAGGCATATTTTCGTCTTATAAGGTACTTCTTTTTCAATCATTTCGAGGATATTTTAGTTTTGTTCAAAATAGTTTTATTTCTTACGACTTTTCATATAATATAATATGTCAATAACATCTGAAAGATGGCATTTTTTCGTCTGATAAGGTTCTTCTTCTTCAATGATTTCGAGGATATTTTAGATTTGATCACAAAAATTTTATATCTTACGACTTTTCGTAAAATATGTTAATGCCATCTGAAAGAGGAATAGATAAGCTTTCCATCGAGCTCTTAGTCGAAGAAGTCGGTCGAAGGATGCAAAAGTTATTAGCAAAAAGCTAATCGGTGGTCAACCCGTTTCCGTCCTACTGCCGATTAATTTCGCAAAGTACTTTCCTATAATTCTAGTATTTAATAGGAAAAAATTAAACGAATTTTTTGTCCATGTAAAAAACTATTAATTCTGAATAAAATGCTGCCCATTTATGCAATTAAAAAAGTTTAAATGTTTCTTATTAGATAAGGCATATTGTCGTCTGATAAGGTACTTCTTCTTCAATGATTTCGAGGATATTTTAGTTTTGATCAAAAAAAATTTATATCCTTCGACTTTTCGTAAAATATATTTATTGCATCTGAAAGAAGAACAGATAAGCTTTCCGTCGAGCTCTTAGTCGAACAAGTCGGTCAAAGGATGCAAGAGTCATTAGCAAAAAACTAATCGGTGGTCAACACGTTTCCTTCCTACTGCCGCTTCTTTTCGCAAAGTACTTTTCTATAATTCTAGTATTTAATGGAAAAAAATTAAACGAATTTTTTGTTCATGTAAAAAACTAATAATTCTGAATAAAATGCCGCCCATTAATGAAATCAAAAAAGTTTAAATGTTTCTTATAAGATATGGCATATTTTCGTCTTATAAGGTACTTCTTTTTCAATCATTTCGAGGATATTTTAGTTTTGATCAAAAAAGTTTCATTTCTTACGACTTTTCGTATAATATGTCAATAACATCTGAAAGATGGCATTTTTTCGTCTGATAAGGTACTTCTTCTTCAATGATTTCGATTATATTTTAGTTTTGATCAAAAAAATTTTATTTAGTACGACTTTTCATAAAATATGTTAATGCCATCGGAAAGAGGAACAGATAAGCTTTCCATCGAGCTCTTAGTCGAAGAAGTCGGTCGAAGGATACCAAAGTTATAAGCAAAAAGCTAATCGGTGGTCAACACGTTTCCGTCCTACTGCCGCTTCTTTTCGCAAAGTACTTTTCTATAATTCTAGTATTTAATGGAAAAAAATTAAACGAATTTTTTGTCCATGTAAAAAACTAATAATTCTGAATAAAATGCCGCCCATTTATGAAATTAAAAAAGTTTTAATGTTTCTTATAAGATATGGCATATTTTCGACTGATAAGGTACTTCTTCTTCAATGATTTCGAGGATATTTTAGTTTTGGTCCAAAAAATTTTATTTCTTATGACTTTTCGTGAAATATGTAAATGCCATCTGAAAGAGGAACAGATAAGCTTTCCATCGAGCTCTTAGTCGAAGAAGTCGGTCGAAGGATGCAAGAGTTATTAGCAAAAAACTAATCGGTGGTTAACGCGATTCCGCACTTCTGCCGATTCTTTTCGCAACGTACTTTTCTATAATTCTAGTATTTAATGGAAAAAAATTAAACAA
This sequence comes from Phortica okadai, assembly GCA_034638295.1. Classification (NCBI taxonomy): domain Eukaryota; kingdom Metazoa; phylum Arthropoda; class Insecta; order Diptera; family Drosophilidae; genus Phortica; species Phortica okadai. The sequence goes on along the minus strand of CM067850.1, from coordinate 22,469,931 downwards.
ATTTTTTGTCCATGTAAAAAACTATTAATTCAGTATAAAATGCCGCCCATTTATGCAATTAAAAAATTTAAATGTCTCTTATTAGATAAGGCATATTTTCGTCTGATAAGATACTTCTTCTTCAATGATTTCGAGGATATATTAGTTTTGATAAAAAAAATTTTATTTCTTATGACTTTTCGTAAAATATGTTAATGCCATCTAAAAGAGGAACAGATAAGCTTTCCATCGAGCTCTTAGTCGAAGAAGTCGGTCGAAGGATGCAAGAGTTATTAGCAAAAAGCTAATCGGTGGCCAACACGGTTACGTCCTACTGTCAATTCTTTTCGCAAAGTACTTTTCTATAATTCTAGTATTTAATGGGAAAAAATTAAACCAATTTTTTGTCCATGTAAAAAACTATTAATTCTGTCTAAAATGCCGCCCATTTATGCAATTAAAAAATTTAAATGTGTCTTATTAGATAAAGCATATTTTCGTCTGATAAGGTACTTCTTCTTCAATGATTTCGAGGATATATTAGTTTTGATAAAAAAAATTTTATTTCTTATGACTTTTCGTAAAATATGTTAATGCCATCTAAAAGAGGATCAGATAAGCTCTCTATCGAGCTCTTAGTCGAAGAAGTCGGTCGAAGGATGCCAGAGTTATTAGCAAAAATCTAATCGGTGGTCAACACGGTTCCGTCCTACTGTCAATTCTTTTCGCAAAGTACTTTTCTATAATTATAGTATTTAATGGCAAAAAATTAAACAAACTTTTTGTCCATGTAAAAAACTATTAATTCTGTATAAAATGCCGCCCATTTATGCAATTAAAAAATGTAAATGTCTCTTATTAGATAAGGCATATTATCGTCTGATAAGGTACTTCTTCTTCAATGATTTCGAGGATATTTCAGTTTTGATCAAAAAAATTTCGTTTCTTACGACTTTTCGTAAAATATGTTGATGCCATCTGAAAGATGGCATATTTTCGACTGATAAGGTACTTCTTTTTCAATGATTTCGAGGATATTTTAGTTTTGACCAAAAAATTTTATTTCTTATGACTTTTCGTGAAATATGTTAATGCCATCCGAAAGAGGAACAGATAAGCTTTCCATCGAGCTCTAACTCGAAGAATTCGGTCGAAGGATGCAAGAGTTATTAGCAAAAAACTAATCGGTGGTTAACACTGTACCGTCCTACTGTCAATTCTTTTCGCAAAGTACTTTTCTATAATTCTAGTATTTAATGGGAAAAAATTAAACAAATTTTTTTGTCCATGTAAAAAACTATTAATTATGAATAAAATGCTGCCCATTTATGCAATTAAAAAAAAATTTAAATGTCTCTTATTAGATAAGGCATATTTTCGTCTGATAAGGTACTTCTTTTTCAATGATTTCGAGGATATTTTAGTTTTGACCAAAAAATTTTATTTCCTACAACTTTTCGTGAAATATGTTAATGCCATCTGAAAGAGGAACAGATAAGCTTTCCATCGAGCTCTAACTCAAAGAAGTCGGTCGAAGGATGCAAGAGTTATTAGCAAAAAGCTAATCGGTGGTCAACACGGTTCCGTCCTACTGTCAATTCTTTTCGCAAAGCACTTTTCTATAATTCTTGTATTTAATGGGAAAAAATTAAACAAATTTTTTGTCCATGTAAAAAACTATTAATTCTGTATAAAATGCCGCCCATTTATGCAATTAAAACCAGAAAGGATTGGAGTCGACAGTACTCGACTTCGGCATACCCTGTACCTTCAATTAGTAATGTCTGTTGTAGGGCGTTGCCCCGCCCATTTTTTAATCGAAACAGATTTCCTTTCCATTCAGTAACATACATACTAATTATTGCTATTCTAGACCAATTCGTTACAGAGATATAACGGTTTTCTATTTTGGCTGCATGTGGGCGTGGTTACGCCCATTTTTATATTTGAATCTAACTATACTCCATCCCAATAGCATACATGCAAAGTTTCATTCTTGTAGGTTGCATGGTTCTTAAGATATGAGCGTTTGAAACTTTTACTATATAGGGGCGTGGTTACGCCCATTTATTTGTTTTATCTTCTTGAGGTTTGAGTCAGCTATATACACACCAAATTTGGTGTTCTTATCACAGAAGACAATGCCGAAAATACGAGTTTTGTAAGTTTTTTCCCGAGGTGGCTTCAGTTATTTGCCCCTCACCCTAAACTAACTCAAAAAAGGGGACCACAATATAAGCTTGATCTGCGTAATGAATCACAGAATCGAACTGCGAAGAGCATTTGGTCCTATCTATTATAGTTTCCGAGATCGACGCGTTCATACAGACAGACGGACAGACGGACAACAGACGGACATGGCTAATTCGACTTCTCTTTCGATACTGATCAAGAATATATATACTTTGTATAGTCGGAGATGTCTCCTTTAAGGTGTTACATACATTGTCGACGTGCACAAAACTTATAAGATAAGGCATATTATCGTCTGATAAGGTACTTCTTCTTCAATGATTTCGAGGATATTTTAGTTGGATCAAAAAAATTTTATTTCTTATGACTTTTCGTGAAATGTGTTAATGCCATCTGAAAGAGGAACAGATAAGCTTACCATCGAGCTCTTAGTCGAATAAGTCGGTCGAAGTATGCAAGAGTTATAAGCAAAAAACTAATCAGTGGTCAACACGATTCTGCTCTTTTGCCGATTCTTTTCGCAAAGTACTTTTCTATTATTCTAGTATTTAATGGAAAAAAAATAAACGAATTTTTTGTCCATGTAAAAAACTATTAATTATGAATAAAATGCCGCATATTTATGCAATTAAGAAAATGTAAATGTCTCTTATAAGATAAGGAATATTATCGTCTGATAAGGTAGTTCTTCTTCAATGATTTCGAGGATATTTTAGTTTTGATCAAAAAAATTTTGTTTCTTACGACTTTTCGTAAAATATGTTAATGCCACCTGAAAGAGGAACAGATAATCTTACCATCGAGCTCTTAGTCGAATAAGTCGGTCGAAGGCTGCAACACTTATAAGCAAAAAACTAATCAGTGGTCAACACGATTCCGCTCTTCTGCCGATTCTTTTCGCAAAGTACTTTTCTATTATTCTAGTATTTAATGGGAAAAAATTAAACAAATTTTTTGTCCATGTAAAACACTATTAATTCTGAATAAAATGCCGCCTATTTATGCAATTAAAAAAATTTATATGTCTCTTATTAGATAAGGCATACTTTCGTCTGATAAGGTACTTCTTCTTCAATGATTTCGAGGATATCTTAGTTTTGATCAAAAAAATTTTGTTTCTTACGACTTTTCGTAAAATATGTTAATGCCACCTGAAAGAGGAACAGATAAGCTTTCTATCGAGCTCTAACTCGAAGAAGTCGGTCGAAGGATGCAAGTGTTATTAGCAAAAAGCTAATCGGTGGTCAACACGATTCCGTCCTAGTGTCGATTCTTTTCACAAAGTACTTTTCTATAATTCTAGTATATAATGGGAAAAAATTAAGCAAATTTTTTGTCCATGTAAAAAACTATTAATTCTGAATAAAATGCCACCCATTTATTCAATTAAAAAAATTTAAATGTCTCTTATTAGATAAGGCATACTTTCGTCTGATAAGGTACTTCTTCTTCAATGATTTCGAGGATATCTTAGTTTTGATCAAAAAAATTTTATTTCTTACGACTTTTCGTAAAATATGTTAATGCCACCTGAAAGAGGAACAGATAAGCTTTCCATCGAGCTCTAACTCGAAGAAGTCGGTCGAAGGATGCAAGTGTTATTAGCAAAAAGCTAATCGGTGGTCAACACGATTCCGTCCTAGTGTCGATTCTTTTCGCAAAGTACTTTTCTATAATTCTAGTATTTAATGGGAAAAAATTAAACAAATTTTTTGTCCATGTAAAACACTATTAATTCTGAATAAAATGCCGCCCATTTATGCAATTAAAAAAATTTAAATGTCTCTTATTAGATAAGGCATACTTTCGTCTGATAAGGTACTTCTTCTTCAATGATTTCGAGGATATTTTAGTTTTGATCAAAAAAATTTTATTTTTTACGACTTTTCGTAAAATATGTTAATGCCATCTGAAAGAGGAACAGATAAGCTTTCCATCGAGCTCTTAGTCGAAGAAGTCGGTCGAAGGATGCAAGAGTTATTAGCAAAAAACTAATCGGTGGTCAACACGATTCCGCTCTACTTCCGATTATTTTCGCAAAGTACTTTTCTATAATTCTAGTATTTAATGGAAAAAAATTAAACGAACTTTTTGTCCATGTAAAAAACTATTAATTCTGAATAAAATGCCGCCCATTTATGCAATTAAAAAAATAAGACATATTTTCGTCTGATAAGATACTTCTTTTTCAATGATTTCGAGGATATTTTAGTTTTGATAAAACAAATTTTGTTTCTTACGACTTTTCGTAAAATATGTTAATGCCACCTGAAAGAGGAACAGATAAGCTTTCTATCGAGCTCTAACTCGAAGAAGTCGGTCGAAGGATGCAAGTGTTATTAGCAAAAAGCTAATCGGTGGTCAACACGATTCCGTCCTAGTGTCGATTCTTTTCGCAAAGTACTTTTCTATAATTCTAGTATTTAATGGGAAAAAATTAAGCAAATTTTTTGTCCATGTAAAAAACTATTAATTCTGAATAAAATGCCACCCATTTATTCAATTAAAAAAATTTAAATGTTTCTTATTAGATAAGGCATACTTTCGTCTGATAAGGTACTTCTTCTTCAATGATTTCGAGGATATCTTAGTTTTAATCAAAAAAATTTTGTTTCTTACGACTTTTCGTAAAATATGTTAATGCCACCTGAAAGAGGAACAGATAAGCTTTCCATCGAGCTCTAACTCGAAGAAGTCGGTCGAAGGATGCAAGTGTTATTAGCAAAAAGCTAATCGGTGGTCAACACGATTCCGTCCTAGTGTCGATTCTTTTCGCAAAGTACTTTTCTATAATTCTAGTATTTAATGGGAAAAAATTAAACAAATTTTTTGTCCATGTAAAACACTATTAATTCTGAATAAAATGCCGCCCATTTATGCAATTAAAAAAATAAGACATATTTTCGTCTGATAATATTTCTTCTTTTTCAATGATTTCGAGGATATTTTAGTTTTGATAAAACAAATTTTATTTCTTACGACTTTTCGTAAAATATGTTAATGCCATCTGAAAGAGAAACAGATAAGCTTTCCATCGAGCTCTTAGTCGAAGAAGTCGGTCGAAGGATGCAAGAAATTTTAGCATAAAACTAATCGGTGGTCAACATGATTCCGTCCTACTGCCGATTCTTTTCGCAAAGTACTTTTCAATAATTCTACTATTTAATTGGAAAAAATTAAACGAATTTTTTTTCCATGTAAAAAACTTTTAATTCAGTCCATGTAAAAAATTATTAATTCTGAATAAAATACCGCCCATTTATGCAATTAAAAAAATTTAAATATCTTTTATAATATAAGGCATATTATCGTCTGATAAGGTACTTCTTCTTCAATGATTTCGAGGATATTTTAGTTGGATCAAAAAAATTTTATTTCTTATGACTTTTCGTGAAATGTGTTAATGCCGTCTGACAGAGGAACAGATAAGCTTTCCATCGAGCTCTTAGTCGAATAAAGCGGTCGAAGGATGCAAGAGTTATCAGCAAAAAACTAATCGGTGGTCAACACGATTCCGCTCTTCTGCCGATTTTTTTGCAAAATACTTTTCTATAATTCTAGCATTTAATGGAAAAAAAAATAAACGAATTTTTTTTCCATAAAAAAAACTATTAATTCTGAATAAAAATGCCGCCCGTTTATGCAATTAAAAAAATTTAAATGTCTCTTATTAGATAAGGCATATTACCGTCTGATAAGGTACTTCTTCTTCAATGATTTCGAGGATATTTTAGTTGGATCAAAAAAATTTTATTTCTTATGACTTTTCGTGAAATGTGTTAATGCCATCTGAAAGAGGAACAGATAAGCTTTCCATCGAGCTCTTAGTCGAATAAGTCGGTCGAAGGATGCAAGAGTTATAAGCAAAAAACTAATCAGTGGTCAACACGATTCCGCTCTTCTGCCGATTCTTTTCGCAAAGTACTTTTCTATAATTCTAGTATTTAATGGAAAAAAAATAAACGAATTTTTTGTCCATGTAAAAAGCTATTAATTATGAATAAAATGCCGCCCATTTATGCAATTAAGAAAATGTATATGTTTCTTATAAGATAAGGCATATTATCGTCTGATAAGGTAGTTCTTCTTCAATGATTTCGAGGATATCTTAGTTTTGATCAAAAAAATTTTGTTTCTTACGACTTTTCGTAAAATATGTTAATGCCACCTAAAAGAGGAACAGATAAGCTTTCCATCGAGCGCTTAGTGGAATAAGTCGGTCGAAGAATTCAAGAGTTATTTGCAAAAAACTAATCGGTGGTCAACACGATTCCGTCCTACTGTCGATTTTTTTCTCAAAGTACTTTTCTATAACTCTAGTATTTAATGGGAAAAAATTAAACAAATTTTTTGTCCATGTAAAAAACTATTAATTCTGAATAAAATGCCACCCATTGATGCAATTAAAAAAATTTAAATGTCTCTTATTAGATAAGGCATATTTTCATCTGATAAGGTTCTTCTTCTTCAATGATTTCGAGGATATTTTAGTTTTGATCAAAAAAATTATATTTTTTACGACTTTTCGTAAAATATGTTAATGCCATCTGAAAGAGGAATAGATAAGCTTTCTATCGAGCTCTTAGTCGAAGAACTCGGTCGAAGGATGCAAGAGTTATTAGCAAAAAACTAATCGGTGGTCAACACGATTCCGCTCTTCTTCCGATTATTTTCGCAAAGTACTTTTCTATAAATATAGTATTTAATGGGAAAAAATTAAACGAATTTTTTGTCCATGTAAGAAACTATTAATTTTGAATAAAATGCCGCCCATTTATGCAATTAAAAAAATTTAAATGTCTCTTATTAGATAAGGCATATTTTCGTCTGGTAAGGTACTTCTTCTTCAATGATTTCGAGTATATTTTATTTTTGATCAAAAAAATTATGTTTCTTACGACTTTTCGTAAAATATGTTAATGCCACCTGAAAGAAGAACAGATAAGCTTTCCATCGAGCTCTAACTCGAAGAAGTCGGTCGAAGGACGCAAGAGTTATTAGCAAAAAGCTAATCGGTGGTCAACACGATTCCGTCCTAGTGTCGATTCTTTTCGCAAAGTACTTTTGTATAATTCTAGTATTTAATGGGAAAAAATTAAACAAATTTTTTGTCCATGTAAAAAACTATTAATTCTGAATAAAATGCCGCCCATTTATGCAATTAAAAAAATTTAAATGTCTCTTATTAGATAAGGCATACTTTCGTCCGATAAGGTACTTCTTCTTCAATGATTTCAAGGATATCTTAGTTTTGATCAAAAAAATTTTATTTCTTACGACTTTCCGTAAAATATGTTAATGCCACCTGAAAGAGGAACAGATAAGCTTTCCATCGAGCTCTAACTCGAAGAAGTCGGTCGAAGGATGCAAGAGTTATTAGCAAAAAGCTAATCGGTGTTCAACACGATTCCGTCCTATTGTCGATTCTTTTCGCAAAGTACTTTTGTATAATTCTAGTATTTAATGGGAAAAAATTAAACAAATTTTTTGTCATTGTAAAAAACTATTAATTCTGAATAAAATGCCACCCATTTATGCAATTAAAAAAATTTAAATGTCTCTTATTAACAAATTTTGTGTCCATGTAAAAAACTATTAATTCTGAATAAAATGCCACACATTTATTCAATTAAAAAAATTTAAATGTCTCTTATTAGATAAAACATATTTTCATCTGATAAGGTACTTCTTCTTCAATGATTTCGAGGATATTTTAGTTTTGATCAAAAAAATTTTGTTTCTTACGACTTTTCGTAAAATATGTTAATGCCACCTGAAAGAGGAACAGATAAGCTTTCCATCGAGCTCTTAGTCGAAGAAGTCGGTCGAAGGATGCAAGAATTATTAGCAAAAAACTAATCGGTGGTCAACACGATTCCGCTCTTCTTCCGATTATTTTCGCAAAGTACTTTTCTATAATTATAGTATTTAATGGGAAAAAATTAAACGAATTTTTTGTCCATGTAAAAAACTATTAATTCTGAATAAAATGCCGCCCATTTATGCAATTAAAAAAATTTAAATGTCTCTTATTAGATAAGGCATATTTTCGTCTGATAAGGTACTTCTTCTTCAATGATTTCGAGGATATTTTAGTTTTGATCCAAAAAATTTTGTTTCTTACGACTTTTCGTAAAATATGTTACTGCCATCTGAAAGAGGAACAGATAAGGTTTCCATCGAGCTCTAACTCGAAGAAGTCGGTCGAAGGATGCAAGAGTTATTAGCAAAAAGCTAATCGGTGGTCAACACGATTTCGTCCTAGTGTCGATTCTTTTCGCAAAGTACTTTTCTATAATTCTAGTATTTAATGGGAAAAAATTAAACAAATTTTTTGTCCATGTAAAAAACTATTAATTCTGAATAAAATGCCACCCATTTATGCAATTAAAAAAATTTAAATATCTCTTATTAGATAAGGCATATTTTCGTCTTATAAGGTACTTCTTCTTCAATGATTTCAAAGATATCTTAGTTTTGATCAAAAAAATTTTGTTTCTTACGACTTTCCGTAAAATATGTTAATGCCACCTGAAAGAGGAACAGATAAGATTTCCATCGAGCTCTAACTCGAAGAAGTCGGTCGAAGGATGCAAGAGTTATTAGCAAAAAGCTAATCGGTGGTCAACACGACTCCGTCCTAGTGTCGATTCTTTTCGCAAAGTGCTTTTCTATAATTCTAGTATTTAATGGGAAAGAATTAAACAAATTTTTTGTCCATGTAAAAAACTATTAATTCTGAATAAAATGCCACCCATTTAGGCAATTAAAAAAATTTAAATGTCTCTTATTAGATAAAGCACATTTTCGTCTGATAAGGTACTTCTTCTTCAATGATTTCAGAGATATCTTAGTTTTGATCAAAAAAATTTTGTTTCTTACGACTTTCCGTAAAATATGTTAATGCCACCTGAAAGAGGAACAGATAAGATTTCCATCGAGCTCTAACTCGAAGAAGTCGGTCGAAGGATGCAAGAGTTATTAGCAAAAAGCTAATCGGTGGTCAACACGACTCCGTCCTAGTGTCGATTCTTTTCGCAAAGTACTTTTCTATATTTCTAGTATTTAATGGGAAAAAATTAAACAAATTTTTTTTCCATGTAAAAAACTATTAATTCTGAATAAAATGCCACCCATTTATGCAATTAAAAAAATTTAAATGTCTCTTATTAGATAAGGCATATTTTCGTCTGATAAGGTACTTCTTCTTCAATGATTTCGAGGATATTTTAGTTTTGATCAAAAAAAGTTTGTTTCTTACGACTTTTCGTAAAATATGTTAATGCCACCTGAAAGAGGAACAGATAAGCTTTCCATCGAGCTCTTAGTGGAATAAGTCGGGCGAAGAATGCAAGAGTTATTTGCAAAAAACTAATCGGTGGTCAACACGATTCCGTCCTAGTGTCGATTCTTTTCTCAAAGTACTTTTCTATAACTCTAGTATTTAATGGGAAAAAATTAAACAAATTTTTTGTCCATGTAAAAAACTATTAATTCTGAATAAAATGCCACCCATTTATGCAATTAAAAAAATTTAAATGTCTCTTATTAACAAATTTTGTGTCCATGTAAAAAACTATTAATTCTGAATAAAATGCCACCCATTTATGCAATTAAAAAAATTTAAATGTCTCTTATTAGATAAGGCATATTTTCGTCTGATAAGGTACTTATTCTTCAATGATTTCGAGGATATATTAGTTTTGATCAAAAAAATTTTGTTTCTTACGACTTTTCGTAAAATATGTTAATGCCACCTGAAAGAATAACAGATAAGCTTTCCATCGAGCTCTTAGTCGAAGAAGTCGGTCGAAGGATGCAAGAGTTATAAGCAAAAAACTAATCGGTGGTCAACACGATTCCGCTCTTCTTCCGATTATTTTCGCAAAGTACTTTTCTATAATTATAGTATTTAATGGGAAAAAATTAAACGAATTTTTTGTCCATGTAAAAAACTATTAATTCTGAATAAAATGCCGCCCATTTATGCAATTAAAAAAATTTAAATGTCTCTTATTAGATAAAGCATATTTTCGTCTGATAAGGTACTTCTTCTTCAATGATTTCGAGGATATTTTAGTTTTGATCCAAAAAATTTTGTTTCTTACGACTTTTCGTAAAATATGTTAATGCCATCTGAAAGAGGAACAGATAAGGTTTCCATCGAGCTCTAACTCGAAGAAGTCGGTCGAAGGATGCAAGAGTTATTAGCAAAAAGCTAATCGGTGGTCAACACGATTTCGTCCTAGTGTCGATTCTTTTCGCAAAGTACTTTTCTATAATTCTAGTATTTAATGGGAAAAAATTAAACAAATTTTTTGTCCATGTAAAAAACTATTAATTCTGAATAAAATGCCACCCATTTATGCAATTAAAAAAATTTAAATGTCTCTTATTAACAAATTTTGTGTCCATGTAAAAACTATTAATTCTGAATAAAATGCCACCCATTTATTCAATTAAAAAAATTTAAATGTCTCTTATTAGATAAGGCGTATTTTCATCTGATAAGGTACTTCTTCTTCAATGATTTCGAGGATATTTTAGTTTTGATCAAAAAAATTTTGTTTCTTACGACTTATCGTAAAATATGTTAATGCCACCTGAAAGAGGAGCAGATAAGCTTTCCATCGAGCGCTTAGTCGAAGAAGTCGGTCGAAGGATGCAAGAGTTATTAGCAAAAAACTAATCGGTGGTCAACACGATTCCGCTCTTCTTCCGATTATTTTCGCAAAGTACTTTTCTATAATTATTGTATTTAATGGGAAAAAATTAAACGAATTTTTTGTCCATGTAAAAAACTATTAATTCTGAATAAAATGCCGCCCATATATGCAATTAAAAAAATTTAAATGTCTCTTATTAGATAAGGCATATTTTCGTCTGATAAGGTACTTCTTCTGCAATGATTTCGAGGATATTTTAGTTTTGATCAAAAAAATTTTGTTTCTTACGACTTTCCGTAAAATATGTTAATGCCACATGAAAGAGGAACAGATAAGCTTTCCATCGAGCTCTAACTCGAAGAAGTCGGTCGAAGGATGCAAGAGTTATTAGCAAAAAGCTAATCGGTGGTCAACACGACTCCGTCCTCGTGTCGATTCTTTTCGCAAAGTACTTTTCTATAATTCTAGTATTTAATGGGAAAAAATTAAACAAATTTTTTTTCCATGTAAAAAACTATTAATTCTGAATAAAATGCCACCCATTTATGCAATTAAAAAAATTTAAATGTCTCTTATTAGATAAGGCATATTTTCGTCTGATAAGGTACTTCTTCTTCAATGATTTCAAAGATATCTTAGTTTTGATCAAAAAAATTTTGTTTCTTACGACTTTCCGTAAAATATGTTAATGCCACCTGAAAGAGGAACAGATAAGATTTCCATCGAGCTCTAACTCGAAGAAGTCGGTCGAAGGATACAAGAGTTATTAGCAAAAAGCTAATCGGTGGTCAACACGACTCCGTCCTAGTGTCGATTCTTTTCGCAAAGTACTTTTCTATAATTCTAGTATTTAATGGGAAAGAATTAAACAAATTTTTTGTCCATGTAAAAAACTATTAATTCTGAATAAAATGCCACCCATTTATGCAATTAAAACCAGTAAGGACGCTATCTTCAGCAAGGCTGAAGCTATAATACTTTTCACTTTGTGTCACTATAAAAAAAACTAAATGAATAGTTTTCATGCCTCCCTAACAACATAACTGTAATGTTTCAAGACAATTCGTTAAAAAACAAAAAATTTTTCCATACAACGGTTCAAGTTTTGCTATAAGTGGGCGTAGCCATGCCCAAATTTGATCAAAATAGTTTTCATTCCTCCCTAAGAGCATAACTGCAAAGTTTCAAGTCAATTGGTTAAAAAACAAAAAAGTTTTCCATACAACGGGTCAATTTTTGCTATAAGTAGGCGTGACTACGCCCACTTTTGGTCAAAATAGTTTTCATTCCTCTCTAGGAACATAACTGTAAAGTTTCAAGTCAATTGATTAAAAAACCAAAAAGTTTTCCATACAAAGGGTCAAGTTAAGCTATAAGTGGGCGTGGCCATGCCCACTTTTGATCAAAATAGTTTTCATTCCTCCCTAAGAGCATAACTGCAAAGTTTCAAGTCAATTGGTTAAAAAACAAAAAAGTTTTCCATACAACGGGTCAATTTTTGCTATAAGTAGGCGTGGCTACGCCCACTTTTGGTCAAAATAGTTTTCATTCCTCTCTAGGAACATAACTGTAAAGTTTTAAGTCAATTGGTTAAAAAACAAAAAAGTTTTCCATACAAAGGGTCAATTTTCGCTATAAAAGGGCGTGGCTACGCCCACTTTTCGTCAAAATAGTTTTCATTCCTCCCTAAGAACATAACTGCAAAGTTTCAAGTCAATTGGTTAAGAAACAAAAAAGTTTTCCATACAACGGGTCAATTTTCGCTATAAGTGGGCGTGGCTACGCCTGGCTACGCCCACTTTTGGTCAAAATAGTTTTCATTCCTCCCTAAGAGCATAACTGCAAAGTTTCAAGTCAATTGGTTAAAAAACAAAAAAGTTTTCCATACAACTAATTTTCGCTATAAGTAGGCGTGGCTACGCCCACTTTTGGTTAAAATAGTTTTCATTCCTCCCTAAGAACATAACTGTAAAGTTTCAAGTCAATTGGTTGAAAAACAAAAAAGTTTTCCATACAAAGGGTCAAGTTAAGCTATAAGTGGGCGTGGCCACGCCCACTTTTGATCAAAATAGTTTTCATTCCTCCCTAAGAGCATAACTGCAAAGTTTCAAGTCAATTGGTTAAGAAACAAAATAGTTTTCCATACAACGGGTCAATTTTCGCTATAAGTGGGCGTGGCTACGCCTGGCTACGCCCACTTTTGGTCAAAATAGTTTTCATTCCTCTCTAAGAACATAACTGTAAAGTTTCAAGTCAATTGGTTAAAAAACAAAAAAGTTTTCCATACAACGGGTAAATTTTCGGTATAAGTGGGCGTGGCTACGCGTGGTTACGCCCACATTTGGCCAAAATAGATTTCATTCCTCCCTAAGAACATAACTTTAAAATTTCAAGTCAATTGGTTAAGAAACAAAAAAGTTTTCCATACAACGACGTGAATATTTTTTCTCTTCCTCTTCTTCATTTTGTATGGGAGCTACCAGTTCCAGATGTCCAATCTCAATGAAATTTGCAGGCATGTAGTCGGACCATGTAAAACAACTATGTTTAAAATTTCAGCACTCTATTGTACAAAACAAAAAAGTTTTCCATACAACGATTCAAGTTTTGTTCACTTTTCTTCTTCTTTTCGTATGGGAGCTACCTGTTCCAATAATCTGATCATGCTGGTTCCGACGAATGATTCATCGTAATAAATTCTAAGACTCTGTGCAAAGTTTCAGCTCGATAGCTTCAAAATTGAGGGACTAGTTTGCATACATACAGACAGACAGACAGACAGACCGACAGACAGACAGACGGACAGACGGACATGGCTAAATCAACTCGTCTTGTCGTCCTGATCAAGAATATATATACTTTATATAGTCGGAAATTAATATTTCGATCTGTTACAAACTCCGTGACAAAGTTAATATACTATTTCACATAAGTGAAAAGTATAAAAATTAAATGTCTCTTATTAGATACGGCATATTATTGTCTGATAAGGTACTTCTTCTTCAATGATTTCGAGGATATGTTAGTTTTGATCAAAAAAATTTTATTTCTTATGACTTTTCGTAAATTATGTTAATACCATCTGAAAGAGGAACAGATATGCTTTCCATCGAGCTCTTAGTCGAAGAAGTCGGTCGAAGGATGCAAGAGTTATTAGCAAAAAACTAGTCCGTGGTCAACACGTTTCCGTCCTACTGCCGATTCTTTTCGCAAAGTACTTTTCTATAATTCTAGTATTTAATGGAAAAAAATTTAACGAATTTTTTGACCACTATTAATTCTGAATTAAATGACGCCCATTTATGCAATTAAAAAAAATTTAAATGTTTCTTATTAGATAAGGCATATTTTCGTCTGATAAGGTACTTCTTCTTCAATGATTTCGAGGATATTTTAGTCTTGATAAAAAAAAATTTGATATCTTACGACTTTTCGTAAAATATGTTAATGCCATCTGAAAAAGGAACAGATAAGGTTTCGATCGAGCTCTTAGTCGAAAAAGTCGCTCGAAAGATGCAAGAGTTATTAGCAAAAAACTAATCGGTGGTTAACACGTTTCAGTCCTACTGCCGATTCTTTTCGCAAAGAACTTTTCGATAATTCTAGTATTTAATGGGAAAAAATTAAACAAATTTTTTGTCCATGTTAAAAACTATTAATTTTGAATAAAATGCCGCCCATTTATGCAATTAAAAAAATTAAATGTCTTTTATTAGATGAGGCATATTATCGTCTGATATGGTACTTCCTCTTCAATGATTTCGAGGATATTTTAGTTTTGATTCAAAAAATTTTATTTCTTATGACTTTTCGTAAATGCCATAGAAAAGAGGAACAGATAAGCTTTCCATCGAGCTCTTAGTCTAAGAGGTCGGTCGAAGGATGCAAGAGTTATTAGCAAAAAGCTAATCGGTGGTCAACACGTTTCCGTCCTACTGCCGATTCTTTTCCCAAAGTACTTTTCTATAATTCTAGTATTTAAAAAAAAAAAAAATTAAACGAATTTTTTGTCCATGAAAAAAACTATTAATTCTGAATAAAATACCGCCCATTTATGCAATTAAATAAGAATAAATGTTTCTTATTAGATAAGGCGTATTTTCGTCTGATAAGTTACTTCTTCTTCAATGATTTCGAGGATATTTTAGTTTTGATCAAAAAAGTTTTATTTCTTATGACTTTTTGTATAATATGTTAATGCCATCTGAAAGATGGCATATTTTTGTCTGATAAGGTTCTTCTTCTTCAATGATTTCGAGGATATTTTAGTTTTGATCAAAAAAATTTTATTTCTTATGACTTTTCGTAAAATATGTTAATGCCATCTGAAAGAGGAACAGATAAGCTTTCCATCGAACGAATTTTTTGACCATGTAAAAAACTATTAATTCTGAATAAAATGCCGCCCATTTATGCAATTAAAAAACGGCATATTATTGTCTGATAAGGTACTTCTTCTTCAATGATTTCGAGGATATGTTAGTTTTGATCCAAAAAATTTTATTTCTTATGACTTTTCGTAAATGCAATATAAAAGAGGAACAGATAAGCTTTCCATCGAGCTCTTAGTCGAAGAAGTCGGTCGAAGGATGAAAGAGTTATTAGTAAAAAACTTATCGGTGGTCAACACGTTTCCGTCCTACTACCGATTCTTTTCGCAAAGTACTTTTCAATAATTCTAGTATTTAATGGGAAAAAATTAAACGAATTTTTTGACCATGTAAAAAACTATTAATTCTGATTAAAATGCCGCCCATTTATGCAATTAAAAAAATTTAAATGTCTCTTATTAGATACGTCATATTATTGTCTGATAAGGTACTTCTTCTTCAATGATTTCGAGGATATGTTAGTTTTGATCAAAAAAATTTTATTTCTTATGACTTTTCGTAAATGCCATATAAAAGCGGAACAGATAAGCTTTCCATCGAGCTCTTAGTCGAAGAAGTCGGTCGAAGGATGCAAGAGTTATTAGCAAAAAGCTAATCGGTGGTCAACACGTTTCCGTCCTTCTGCCGATTCTTTTCCCAAAGTACTTTTCTATAATTCTAGTATTTAATGGGAAAAAATTAAACGAATTTTTTGACCATGTAAAAAACTATTAATTCTGAATGAAATGCCGCCCATTTATGTAATTAAAAAAATTTTAATGTCTCTTATTAGATAAGGCATATTTTCGTCTGATAAGGTACTTCTTCTTCAATGATTTCGAGGATATTTTAGTTTTGATCAAAAAAATTTTATTTCTTATGACTTTTCGTAAAATATGTTAATGCCATCTGAAAGAGAAACAGATAAGCTTTCCATCGAGCATTTAGTCGGAGAAGTCAGTCGAAGGATGCAAGAGTTATTAGCAAAAAACTAATCGGTGGTTAACACGTTTCCGTCCTTCTGCCGATTCTTTTCCCAAAGTACTTTTCTATAATTCTAGTATTTAATGGGAAAAAATTAAACGAATTTTTTGACCATGTAAAAAACTATTAATTTTGAATAAAATGCCGCCCATTTATGCAATTAAAAAAATTAAATGTCTTTTATTAGATGAGGCATATTATCGTCTGATATGGTACTTCCTCTTTAATGATTTCGAGGATATTTTAGTTTTGATCCAAAAAATTTTATTTCTTATGACTTTTCGTAAATGCCATAGAAAAGAGGAACATATAAGCTTTCCATCGAGCTCTTAGTCTAAGAGGTCGGTCGAAGGATGCAAGAGTTATTAGCAAAAAGCTAATCGGTGGTCAACACGTTTCCGTCCTACTGCCGATTCTTTTCCCAAAGTACTTTTCTATAATTCTAGTATTTATAAAAAAAAAAAATTAAACGAATTTTTTGTCCATGTAAAAAACTATTAATTCTGAATAAAATACCGCCCATTTATGCAATTAAATAAGTATAAATGTTTCTTATTAGATAAGGCGTATTTTCGTCTGATAAGTTACTTCTTCTTCAATGATTTCGAGGATATTTTAGTTTTGATCAAAAAAGTTTTATTTCTTACGACTTTTTGTATAATATGTTAATGCCATCTGAAAGATGGCATATTTTCGTCTGATAAGGTTCTTCTTCTTCAATGATTTCGAGGATATTTTAGTTTTGATCAAAAAACTTTTATTTCTTATGACTTTTCGTAAAATATGTTAATGCCATCTGAAAGAGGAACAGATAAGCTTTCCATCGAACGAATTTTTTGACCATGTAAAAAACTATTAATTCTGAATAAAATGCCGCCCATTTATGCAATTAAAAAACGGCATATTATTGTCTGATAAGGTACTTCTTCTTCAATGATTTCGAGGATATGTTAGTTTTGATCCAAAAAATTTTATTTCTTATGACTTTTCGTAAATGCAATATAAAAGAGGAACAGAAAAGCTTTCCATCGAGCTCTTAGTCGAAGAAGTCGGTCGAAGGATGCAAGAGTTATTAGTAAAAAACTTATCGGTGGTCAACACGTTTCCGTCCAACTACCGATTCTTTTCGCAAAATACTTTTCAATAATTCTAGTATTTAATGGGAAAAAATTAAACAAATTTTTTGTCCATGTAAAAAACTATTAATTCTGAATTAAATGCCGCCCATTTATGCAATTAAAAACCAGTAAGGACGCTATCTTCAGCAAGGCTGAAGCTATAATACTTTTCACTTTGTGTCACTATAAAAAAAACTAAATGAATAGTTTTCATGCCTCCCTAACAACATAACTGTAATGTTTCAAGACAATTCGTTAAAAAACAAAAAATTTTTCCATACAACGGTTCAAGTTTTGCGATAAGTGGGCGTAGCCATGCCCAAATTTGGTCAAAATAGTTTTCATTCCTCCTTAAGAACATAACTGTAAAGTTTCAAGTCAATTGGTTAAAAAACAAAAAAGTTTTCCATACAACGGGTCAATTTTTGCTATAAGTAGGCGTGACTACGCCCACTTTTGGTTAAAATAGTTTTCATTCCTCTCTAGGAACATAACTGTAAAGTTTCAAGTCAATTGGTTAAGAAACAAAAAAGTTTTCCATACAACGGGTCAATTTTTGCTATAAGTAGGCGTGACTACGCCCACTTTTGGTCAAAATAGTTTTCATTCCTCTCTAGGAACATAACTGTAAAGTTTCAAGTCAATTGATTAAAAAACCAAAAAGTTTTCCATACAAAGGGTCAAGTTAAGCTATAAGTGGGCGTGGCCATGCCCACTTTTGATCAAAATAGTTTTCATTCCTCCCTAAGAGCATAACTGCAAAGTTTCAAGTCAATTGGTTAAAAAACAAAAAAGTTTTCCATACAACGGGTCAATTTTTGCTATAAGTAGGCGTGGCTACGCCCACTTTTGGTCAAAATAGTTTTCATTCCTCTCTAGGAACATAACTGTAAAGTTTTAAGTCAATTGGTTAAAAAACAAAAAAGTTTTCCATACAAAGGGTCAATTTTCGCTATAAAAGGGCGTGGCTACGCCCACTTTTCGTCAAAATAGTTTTCATTCCTCCCTAAGAACATAACTGCAAAGTTTCAAGTCAATTGGTTAAGAAACAAAAAAGTTTTCCATACAACGGGTCAATTTTCGCTATAAGTGGGCGTGGCTACGCCTGGCTACGCCCACTTTTGGTCAAAATAGTTTTCATTCCTCCCTAAGAGCATAACTGCAAAGTTTCAAGTCAATTGGTTAAAAAACAAAAAAGTTTTCCATACAACTAATTTTCGCTATAAGTAGGCGTGGCTACGCCCACTTTTGGTTAAAATAGTTTTCATTCCTCCCTAAGAACATAACTGTAAAGTTTCAAGTCAATTGGTTGAAAAACAAAAAAGTTTTCCATACAAAGGGTCAAGTTAAGCTATAAGTAGGCGTGACTACGCCCACTTTTGGTCAAAATAGTTTTCATTCCTCTCTAGGAACATAACTGTAAAGTTTCAAGTCAATTGATTAAAAAACCAAAAAGTTTTCCATACAAAGGGTCAAGTTAAGCTATAAGTGGGCGTGGCTACGCCTGGCCACGCCCACTTTTGGTCAAAATAGTTTTCATTCCTCCCTAAGAACATAACTGCAAAGTTTCAAGTCAATTGGTTAAGAAACAAAAAAGTTTTCCATACAACGGGTCAATTTTCGCTATAAGTGGGCGTGGCTACGCCTGGCTACGCCCACTTTTGGTCAAAATAGTTTTCATTCCTCTCTAAGAACATAACTGTAAAGTTTCAAGTCAATTGGTTAAAAAACAAAAAAGTTTTCCATACAACGGGTAAATTTTCGCTATAAGTGGGCGTGGCTACGCGTGGTTACGCCCACATTTGGTCAAAATAGATTTCATTCCTCCCTAAGAACATAACTTTAAAATTTCAAGTCAATTGGTTAAGAAACAAAAAAGTTTTCCATACAACGACGTGAATATTTTTTCTCTTCCTCTTCTTCATTTTGTATGGGAGCTACCAGTTCCAGATGTCCAATCTCAATGAAATTTGCAGGCATGTAGTCGGACCATGTAAAACAACTATGTTTAAAATTTCAGCACTCTATTGTACAAAACAAAAAAGTTTTCCATACAACGATTCAAGTTTTGTTCACTTTTCTTCTTCTTTTCGTATGGGAGCTACCTGTTCCAATAATCTGATCATGCTGGTTCCGACGAATGATTCATCGTAATAAATTCTAAGACTCTGTGCAAAGTTTCAGCTCGATAGCTTCAAAACTGAGGGACTAGTTTGCATACATACAGACAGACAGACAGACAGACCGACAGACAGACAGACGGACAGACGGACATGGCTAAATCAACTCGTCTTGTCGTCCTGATCAAGAATATATATACTTTATATAGTCGGAAATTAATATTTCGATCTGTTACAAACTCCGTGACAAAGTTAATATACTATTTCACATAAGTGAAAAGTATAAAAATTAAATGTCTCTTATTAGATACGGCATATTATTGTCTGATAAGGTACTTCTTCTTCAATGATTTCGAGGATATGTTAGTTTTGATCAAAAAAATTTTATTTCTTATGACTTTTCGTAAATTATGTTAATACCATCTGAAAGAGGAACAGATATGCTTTCCATCGAGCTCTTAGTCGAAGAAGTCGGTCGAAGGATGCAAGAGTTATTAGCAAAAAACTAGTCCGTGGTCAACACGTTTCCGTCCTACTGCCGATTCTTTTCGCAAAGTACTTTTCTATAATTCTAGTATTTAATGGAAAAAAATTTAACGAATTTTTTGACCACTATTAATTCTGAATTAAATGACGCCCATTTATGCAATTAAAAAAAATTTAAATGTTTCTTATTAGATAAGGCATATTTTCGTCTGATAAGGTACTTCTTCTTCAATGATTTCGAGGATATTTTAGTCTTGATAAAAAAAAATTTGATATCTTACGACTTTTCGTAAAATATGTTAATGCCATCTGAAAAAGGAACAGATAAGGTTTCGATCGAGCTCTTAGTCGAAAAAGTCGCTCGAAAGATGCAAGAGTTATTAGCAAAAAACTAATCGGTGGTTAACACGTTTCAGTCCTACTGCCGATTCTTTTCGCAAAGAACTTTTCGATAATTCTAGTATTTAATGGGAAAAAATTAAACAAATTTTTTGTCCATGTTAAAAACTATTAATTTTGAATAAAATGCCGCCCATTTATGCAATTAAAAAAATTAAATGTCTTTTATTAGATGAGGCATATTATCGTCTGATATGGTACTTCCTCTTCAATGATTTCGAGGATATTTTAGTTTTGATTCAAAAAATTTTATTTCTTATGACTTTTCGTAAATGCCATAGAAAAGAGGAACAGATAAGCTTTCCATCGAGCTCTTAGTCTAAGAGGTCGGTCGAAGGATGCAAGAGTTATTAGCAAAAAGCTAATCGGTGGTCAACACGTTTCCGTCCTACTGCCGATTCTTTTCCCAAAGTACTTTTCTATAATTCTAGTATTTAAAAAAAAAAAAAATTAAACGAATTTTTTGTCCATGAAAAAAACTATTAATTCTGAATAAAATACCGCCCATTTATGCAATTAAATAAGTATAAATGTTTCTTATTAGATAAGGCGTATTTTCGTCTGATAAGTTACTTCTTCTTCAATGATTTCGAGGATATTTTAGTTTTGATCAAAAAAGTTTTATTTCTTATGACTTTTTGTATAATATGTTAATGCCATCTGAAAGATGGCATATTTTTGTCTGATAAGGTTCTTCTTCTTCAATGATTTCGAGGATATTTTAGTTTTGATCAAAAAAATTTTATTTCTTATGACTTTTCGTAAAATATGTTAATGCCATCTGAAAGAGGAACAGATAAGCTTTCCATCGAACGAATTTTTTGACCATGTAAAAAACTATTAATTCTGAATAAAATGCCGCCCATTTATGCAATTAAAAAACGGCATATTATTGTCTGATAAGGTACTTCTTCTTCAATGATTTCGAGGATATGTTAGTTTTGATCCAAAAAATTTTATTTCTTATGACTTTTCGTAAATGCAATATAAAAGAGGAACAGATAAGCTTTCCATCGAGCTCTTAGTCGAAGAAGTCGGTCGAAGGATGAAAGAGTTATTAGTAAAAAACTTATCGGTGGTCAACACGTTTCCGTCCTACTACCGATTCTTTTCGCAAAGTACTTTTCAATAATTCTAGTATTTAATGGGAAAAAATTAAACGAATTTTTTGACCATGTAAAAAACTATTAATTCTGAATAAAATGCCGCCCATTTATGCAATTAAAAAAATTTAAATGTCTCTTATTAGATACGTCATATTATTGTCTGATAAGGTACTTCTTCTTCAATGATTTCGAGGATATGTTAGTTTTGATCAAAAAAATTTTATTTCTTATGACTTTTCGTAAATGCCATATAAAAGAGGAACAGATAAGCTTTCCATCGAGCTCTTAGTCGAAGAAGTCGGTCGAAGGATGCAAGAGTTATTAGCAAAAAGCTAATCGGTGGTCAACACGTTTCCGTCCTTCTGCCGATTCTTTTCCCAAAGTACTTTTCTATAATTCTAGTATTTAATGGGAAAAAATTAAACGAATTTTTTGACCATGTAAAAAACTATTAATTCTGAATGAAATGCCGCCCATTTATGTAATTAAAAAAATTTTAATGTCTCTTATTAGATAAGGCATATTTTCGTCTGATAAGGTACTTCTTCTTCAATGATTTCGAGGATATTTTAGTTTTGATCAAAAAAATTTTATTTCTTATGACTTTTCGTAAAATATGTTAATGCCATCTGAAAGAGAAACAGATAAGCTTTCCATCGAGCATTTAGTCGGAGAAGTCAGTCGAAGGATGCAAGAGTTATTAGCAAAAAACTAATCGGTGGTTAACACGTTTCCGTCCTTCTGCCGATTCTTTTCCCAAAGTACTTTTCTATAATTCTAGTATTTAATGGGAAAAAATTAAACGAATTTTTTGACCATGTAAAAAACTATTAATTTTGAATAAAATGCCGCCCATTTATGCAATTAAAAAAATTAAATGTCTTTTATTAGATGAGGCATATTATCGTCTGATATGGTACTTCCTCTTTAATGATTTCGAGGATATTTTAGTTTTGATCCAAAAAATTTTATTTCTTATGACTTTTCGTAAATGCCATAGAAAAGAGGAACATATAAGCTTTCCATCGAGCTCTTAGTCTAAGAGGTCGGTCGAAGGATGCAAGAGTTATTAGCAAAAAGCTAATCGGTGGTCAACACGTTTCCGTCCTACTGCCGATTCTTTTCCCAAAGTACTTTTCTATAATTCTAGTATTTATAAAAAAAAAAAATTAAACGAATTTTTTGTCCATGTAAAAAACTATTAATTCTGAATAAAATACCGCCCATTTATGCAATTAAATAAGTATAAATGTTTCT
The DNA here is from genome assembly GCA_034638295.1 of Phortica okadai. Taxonomy (NCBI): domain Eukaryota; kingdom Metazoa; phylum Arthropoda; class Insecta; order Diptera; family Drosophilidae; genus Phortica; species Phortica okadai. The sequence goes on along the minus strand of CM067850.1, from coordinate 22,447,253 downwards.
TATTAGATAAGGCGTATTTTCGTCTGATAAGTTACTTCTTCTTCAATGATTTCGAGGATATTTTAGTTTTGATCAAAAAAGTTTTATTTCTTACGACTTTTTGTATAATATGTTAATGCCATCTGAAAGATGGCATATTTTCGTCTGATAAGGTTCTTCTTCTTCAATGATTTCGAGGATATTTTAGTTTTGATCAAAAAACTTTTATTTCTTATGACTTTTCGTAAAATATGTTAATGCCATCTGAAAGAGGAACAGATAAGCTTTCCATCGAACGAATTTTTTGACCATGTAAAAAACTATTAATTCTGAATAAAATGCCGCCCATTTATGCAATTAAAAAACGGCATATTATTGTCTGATAAGGTACTTCTTCTTCAATGATTTCGAGGATATGTTAGTTTTGATCCAAAAAATTTTATTTCTTATGACTTTTCGTAAATGCAATATAAAAGAGGAACAGAAAAGCTTTCCATCGAGCTCTTAGTCGAAGAAGTCGGTCGAAGGATGCAAGAGTTATTAGTAAAAAACTTATCGGTGGTCAACACGTTTCCGTCCAACTACCGATTCTTTTCGCAAAATACTTTTCAATAATTCTAGTATTTAATGGGAAAAAATTAAACGAATTTTTTGTCCATGTAAAAAACTATTAATTCTGAATTAAATGCCGCCCATTTATGCAATTAAAAACCAGTAAGGACGCTATCTTCAGCAAGGCTGAAGCTATAATACTTTTCACTTTGTGTCACTATAAAAAAAACTAAATGAATAGTTTTCATGCCTCCCTAACAACATAACTGTAATGTTTCAAGACAATTCGTTAAAAAACAAAAAATTTTTCCATACAACGGTTCAAGTTTTGCGATAAGTGGGCGTAGCCATGCCCAAATTTGGTCAAAATAGTTTTCATTCCTCCTTAAGAACATAACTGTAAAGTTTCAAGTCAATTGGTTAAAAAACAAAAAAGTTTTCCATACAACGGGTCAATTTTTGCTATAAGTAGGCGTGACTACGCCCACTTTTGGTTAAAATAGTTTTCATTCCTCTCTAGGAACATAACTGTAAAGTTTCAAGTCAATTGGTTAAGAAACAAAAAAGTTTTCCATACAACGGGTCAATTTTCGCTATAAGTGGCCGTGGCTACGCCCACTTTTGGTCAAAATAGTTTTCATTCCTCCCTAAGAGCATAACTGCAAAGTTTCAAGTCAATTGGTTAAAAAACAAAAAAGTTTTCCATACAACGGGTCAATTTTCGCTATAAGTAGGCGTGGCTACGCCCACTTTTGGTTAAAATAGTTTTCATTCCTCCCTAAGAACATAACTGTAAAGTTTCAAGTCAATTGGTTGAAAAACAAAAAAGTTTTCCATACAAAGGGTCAAGTTAAGCTATAAGTGGGCGTGGCCACGCCCACTTTTGATCAAAATAGTTTTCATTCCTCCCTAAGAGCATAACTGCAAAGTTTCAAGTCAATTGGTTAAGAAACAAAAAAGTTTTCCATACAACGGGTCAATTTTCGCTATAAGTGGGCGTGGCTACGCCTGGCTACGCCCACTTTTGGTCAAAATAGTTTTCATTCCTCTCTAAGAACATAACTGTAAAGTTTCAAGTCAATTGGTTAAAAAACAAAAAAGTTTTCCATACAACGGGTAAATTTTCGCTATAAGTGAGCGTGGCTACGCGTGGTTACGCCCACATTTGGTCAAAATAGATTTCATTCCTCCCTAAGAACATAACTTTAAAATTTCAAGTCAATTGGTTAAGAAACAAAAAAGTTTTCCATACAACGACGTGAATATTTTTTCTCTTCCTCTTCTTCTTTTTTCTCTTCCACTGGGAGCTACCAGTTCCAGATGTCCAATCTCAATGAAACTTTCAGGCATGTAGTCGGACCATGTAAAACAACTATGTTTAAAATTTCAGCACTCTATTGTACAAAACAAAAAAGTTTTCCATACAACGATTCAAGTTTTGTTCACTTTTCTTCTTCTTTTCGTATGGGAGCTACCTGTTCCAATAATCCGATCATGCTGGTTCCGACGAACGATTCATCGTAATAAATTCTAAGACTCTGTGCAAAGTTTCAGCTCGATAGCTTCAAAACTGAGGGACTAGTTTGCATACATACAGACAGACCGACAGACAGACAGACAGACAGACAGACGGACAGACGGACATGGCTAAATCAACTCGTCTTGTCGTCCTGATCAAGAATAAATATACTTTATATAGTCGGAAATTAATATTTCGATCTGTTACAAACTCCGTGACAAAGTTAATATACTATTTCACATAAGTGAAAAGTATAAAAATTTAAATGTCTCTTATTAGATAAAGCACATTTTCGTCTGATAAGGTACTTCTTCTTCAATGATTTCAGAGATATCTTAGTTTTGATCAAAAAAATTTTGTTTCTTACGACTTTCCGTAAAATATGTTAATTCCACCTGAAAGAGGAACAGATAAGATTTCCATCGAGCTCTAACTCGAAGAAGTCGGTCGAAGGATGCAAGAGTTATTAGCAAAAAGCTAATCGGTGGTCAACACGACTCCGTCCTAGTGTCGATTCTTTTCGCAAAGTACTTTTCTATAATTCTAGTATTTAATGGGAAAAAATTAAACAAATTTTTTTTCCATGTAAAAAACTATTAATTCTGAATAAAATGCCACCCATTTATGCAATTAAAAAAATTTAAATGTCTCTTATTAGATAAGGCATATTTTCGTCTGATAAGGTACTTCTTCTTCAATGATTTCGAGGATATTTTAGTTTTGATCAAAAAAAGTTTGTTTCTTACGACTTTTCGTAAAATATGTTAATGCCACCTGAAAGAGGAACAGATAAGCTTTCCATCGAGCTCTTAGTGGAATAAGTCGGGCGAAGAATGCAAGAGTTATTTGCAAAAAACTAATCGGTGGTCAACACGATTCCGTCCTACTGTCGATTCTTTTCTCAAAGTACTTTTATATAACTCTAGTATTTAATGGGAAAAAATTAAACAAATTTTTTGTCCATGTAAAAAACTATTAATTCTGAATAAAATGCCACCCATTTATGCAATTAAAAAAATTTAAATGTCTCTTATTAGATAAGGCATACTTTCGTCTGATAAGGTTATTCTTCTTTAATGATTTCGAGGATATTTTAGTTTTGATCAAAAAAATTTTATTTTTTACGACTTTTCGTAAAATATATGTATGCCATCTGAAAGAGGAACAGATAAGCTTTCCATCGAGCTATTAGTCGAAGAAGTCGGTCGAAGGATGCAAGAGTTATTAGCAAAAAACTAATCGGTGGTCAACACGATTCCGCTCTTCTTCCGATTATTTTCGCAAAGTACTCTTCTATAATTCTAGTATTTAATGGAAAAAAATTAAACGAATTTTTTGTCCATGTAAAAAACTATTAATTCTGAATAAAATGTCGCACATTTATGCAATTAAAAAAATAAGGCATATTTTCGTCTGATAAGGTACTTCTTCTTCAATGATTTCAGAGATATCTTAGTTTTGATCAAAAAAATTTTGTTTCTTACGACTTTCCGTAAAATATGTTAATTCCACCTGAAAGAGGAACAGATAAGATTTCCATCGAGCTCTAACTCGAAGAAGTCGGTCGAAGGATGCAAGAGTTATTAGCAAAAAGCTAATCGGTGGTCAACACGACTCCGTCCTAGTGTCGATTCTTTTCGCAAAGTACTTTTCTATAATTCTAGTATTTAATGGGAAAAAATTAAACAAATTTTTTTTCCATTTAAAAAACTATTAATTCTGAATAAAATGCCACCCATTTATGCAATTAAAAAAATTTAAATGTCTCTTATTAGATAAGGCATATTTTCGTCTGATAAGGTACTTCTTCTTCAATGATTTCGAGGATATTTTAGTTTTGATCAAAAAAAGTTTGTTTCTTACGACTTTTCGTAAAATATGTTAATGCCACCTGAAAGAGGAACAGATAAGCTTTCCATCGAGCTCTTAGTGGAATAAGTCGGGCGAAGAATGCAAGAGTTATTTGCAAAAAACTAATCGGTGGTCAACACGATTCCGTCCTACTGTCGATTCTTTTCTCAAAGTACTTTTATATAACTCTAGTATTTAATGGGAAAAAATTAAACAAATTTTTTGTCCATGTAAAAAACTATTAATTCTGAATAAAATGCCACCCATTTATGCAATTAAAAAAATTTAAATGTCTCTTATTAGATAAGGCATACTTTCGTCTGATAAGGTTCTTCTTCTTTAATGATTTCGAGGATATTTTAGTTTTGATCAAAAAAATTTTATTTTTTACGACTTTTCGTAAAATATATGTATGCCATCTGAAAGAGGAACAGATAAGCTTTCCATCGAGCTATTAGTCGAAGAAGTCGGTCGAAGGATGCAAGAGTTATTAGCAAAAAACTAATCGGTGGTCAACACGATTCCGCTCTTCTTCCGATTATTTTCGCAAAGTACTCTTCTATAATTCTAGTATTTAATGGAAAAAAATTAAACGAATTTTTTGTCCATGTAAAAAACTATTAATTCTGAATAAAATGTCGCACATTTATGCAATTAAAAAAATAAGGCATATTTTCGTCTGATAAGATACTTCTTTTTCAATGATTTCGAGGATATTTTAGTTTTGATAAAACAAATTTTATTTCTTGCGACTTTTCGTAAAATATGTTAATGCCATCTGAAATAGGAACAGATAAGCTTTCCATCGAGCTCTTAGTCGAAGAAGTCGGTCGAAGGATGCAAGAAATATTAGCATAAAACTAATCGGTGGTCAGCATGATTACGTCCTACTGCCGATTCTTTTCGCAAAGTACTTTTCAATAATTCTAGTATTTAATTGAAAACATTTAACGAATTTTTTTTCCATGTAAAAAACTTTTAATTCAGTCCATGTAAAAAATTATTAATTCTGAATAAAATACCGCCCATTTATGCAATTAAAAAAATTTAAATGTCTCTTATAAGATTAGGCATATTATCGTCTGATAAGGTACTTCATCTTCAATGATTTCGAGGATATTTTAGTTGGATTAAAAAAATTTTATTTCTTATGACTTTTCGTGAAATGTGTTAAAGCCATCTGAAAGAGGAACAGATAAGCTTTCCATCGAGCTCTTAGTCGAATAAAGCGGTCAAAGGATGCAAGAGTTATTAGCAAAAAACTAATCGGTGGTCAACACGATTCCGCTCTTCTGCCGATTCTTTTGCAAAATACTTTTCTATAATTCTAGTATTTAATGGAAAAAAAATAAACGAATTTTTTTTCCATAAAAAAAACTATTAATTCTGAATAAAATGCCGCCCATTTATGCAATTAAAAAAATTTAAATGTCTCTTACAAGATAAGGCATATTATCGTCTGATAAGGTACTTCTTCTTCAATGATTTCGAGGATATTTTAGTTGGATCAAAAAAATTTTATTTCTTATGACTTTTCGTGAAATGTGTTAATGCCATCTGAAAGAGGAACAGATAAACTTTCCATCGAGCTCTTAGTCGAAGAAGTCGGTGGAAGGATGCAAGAAATATTAGCATAAAACTAATTGGTGGTCAGCATGATTACGTTCTACTGCCGATTCTTTTCGCAAAGTACTTTTCAATAATTCTAGTATTTAATTGGAAAAAATTAAACGAATTTTTTTTCCATGTAAAAAACTTTTAATTCAGTCCTTGTAAAAAATTATTAATTCTGAATAAAATACCGCCCATTTATGCAATTAAGGGGTTACATGGGTTTCGCCGTGTAAAAAAAGGCCTATTTTCAATAATTTTTTTTTACTATAAAAAATTATTTATTTAATTCAAACTTTTTTCTGTCTTGAAGATACACATTTTAAGAATATTTTCTGAAATTAAAAAAAAAAAAAAAATTGAAACTTCGCCATTGTGACGTCATATTCTGTGACCCTTCGAAGAAAAGATGCCTACGCGTTGTCAGCATAACTCCTGACAGGATCATTAAAAAGGAAAAACAAAAAATACGTGTTTTAGATAAAACCATAAGCTCGTGCTTGAACGAAGGAAAAACAAAATAAGCCAAAATTGTAATTTTGGCAGACCTTTTTCCTAAAAAAAAACAATTTGAGTCAAATTTTCGCGAAATTTTTTTTTATTTAAATAGTTGTAATTGAAAAAAAAACAAAATCCTTCGTTCAAGCACGAGTAAATTGTATCTCAAACATGTGTGTAAAATTTCATCAAGATCGGTTGAGTAGTTTTCGAGAAATTTTGACAACCGACTTTAAAACCACAGTTACGAGAAAAACGCGTTTAAAGTTTTGCGTAACAATAAAAGTGACTTGGAGCGCGCACCTTCCAAAGGCTGTGTCTTCGAAACTATTATTCGGATCGACTTGAAAATTTAGGATAATATTATTGAGATGATGTAGAAATTAATAAGTCAAAAAAAAAAAAATTTTTTTTTTGAACCAACGAAACCCATGTAACCCCTTAAAAAAATTGAAATGTCTTTTATAAGAAAAGGCATATTATCGTCTGAAAAGGTACTTCTTCTTCAATGATTTCGAGGATATTTTAGTTGGATCAAAAAAATTTGATTTCTTATGACTTTTCGTGAAATGTGTTAATGCCATCTGACAGAGGAACAGATAAGCTTTCCATCGAGCTCTTAGTCGAATAAAGCGGTCGAAGGATGCAAGAGTTATTAGCAAAAAAACTAATCGGTGGTCAACACGATTCCGCTCTTCTGCCGATTCTTTTGCAAAATACTTTTCTATAATTCTAGTATTTAATGGAAAAAAAATAAACGAATTTTTTTTCCATAAAAAAAACTATTAATTCTGAATAAAATGCCGCCCATTTATGCAATTAAAAAAATTTAAATGTCTCTTATTAGATAAGGCATATTTTCGTCTGATAAGGTACTTCTTCTTCAATGATTTCGAGGATATTTTAGTTATGATCAAAAAAAATTTGTTTCTTACGACTTTTCGTAAAATATGTTAATGCCACCTGAAAGAGGAACAGATAAGCTTTCCATCGAGCTCTTAGTGGAATAAGTCGGTCGAAGAATGCAAGAGTTATTACCAAAAAACTAATCGGTGGTCAACACGATTCCGCTCTTCTGCCGATTCTTTTCGCAAAGTACTTTTCTATAATTCTAGTATTTAATGGAAAAAAAATAAACGAATATTTTGTCCATGTAAAAAGCTATTAATTATGAATAAAATGCCGCCCATTTATGCAATTAAGAAAATGTAAATGTCTCTTATAAGATAAGGCATATTATCGTCTGATAAGGTAGTTCTTCTTCAATGGTTTCGAGGATATTTTAGTTTTGATCAAAAAAATTTTGTTTCTTACAACTTTTCGTAAAATATGTTAATGCCACCTGAAAGAGGAACAGATAAGCTTTCCATCGAGCTCTTAGTGGAATAAGTCGGTCGAAGAATGCAAGAGTTATTAGCAAAAAACTAATCGGTGGTCAACACGATTCCGTCCTACTGTCGATTCTTTTCTCAAAGTACTTTTCTATAACTCTAGTATTTAATGGGAAAAAATTAAACAAATTTTTTGTCCATGTAAAAAACTATAAATTCTGAATAAAATGCCACCCATTTATGCAATTAAAAAAATTTAAATGTCTCTTATTAGATAAGGCATATTTTCATCTGATAAGGTTCTTCTTCTTCAATGATTTCGAGGATATTTTAGTTTTGATCAAAAAAATTTTATTTTTTACGACTTTTCGCAAAATATGTTAATGCCATCTGAAAGAGGAATAGATAAGCTTTCCATCGAGCTCTTAGTCGAAGAAGTCGGTCGAAGGATGCAAGAGTTATTAGCAAAAAACTAATCGGTGGTCAACACGATTCCGCTCTTCTTCCGATTATTTTCGCCAAGTACTTTTCTATAATTATAGTATTTAATGGGAAAAAATTAAACGAATTTTTTGTCCATGTAAGAAACTATTAATTTTGAATAAAATTCCTCCCATTTATGCAATTAAAAAAATTTAAATGTCTCTTATTAGATAAGGCATATTTTCGTCTGGTAAGGTACTTCTTCTTCAATGATTTCGAGGATATTTTAGTTTTGATCAAAAAAATTTTGTTTCTTACGACTTTTCGTAAAATATGTTAATGCCACCTGAAAGAGGAACAGATAAGCTTTCCATCGAGCTCTAACTCGAAGAAGTCGGTCGAAGGATGCAAGAGTTATTAGCAAAAAGCTAATCGGTGGTCAACACGATTCCGTCCTAGTGTCGGTTCTTTTCGCAAAGTACTTTTGTATAATTCTAGTATTTAATGGGAAAAAATTAAACAAATTTTTTGTCCATGTAAAAAACTATTAATTCTGAATAAAATGCCACCCATTTATGCAATTAAAAAAATTTAAATGTCTCTTATTAACAAATTTTTTGTCCATGTAAAAAACTATTAATTCTGAATAAAATGCCACCCATTTATGCAATTAAAAAAATTTTAATGTCTCTTATTAGATAAGGCATACTTTCGTCTGATATGGTACTTCTTCTTCAATGATTTCAAGGATATCTTAGTTTTGATCAAAAAAATTTTGTTTCTTACGACTTTCCGTAAAATATGTTAATGCCACCTGAAAGAGGAACAGATAAGCTTTCCATCGAGCTCTAACTCGAAGAAGTCGGTCGAAGGATGCAAGAGTTATTAGCAAAAAGCTAATCGGTGGTCAACACGATTCCGTCCTAGTGTCGGTTCTTTTCGCAAAGTACTTTTGTATAATTCTAGTATTTAATGGGAAAAAATTAAACAAATTTTTTGTCCATGTAAAAAACTATTAATTCTGAATAAAATGCCACCCATTTATGCAATTAAAAAAATTTAAATGTCTCTTATTAACAAATTTTTTGTCCATGTACAAAACTATTAATTCTGAATAAAATGCCACCCATTTATGCAATTAAAAAAATTTTAATGTCTCTTATTAGATAATGCATATTTTCATCTCATAAGGTACTTCTTCTTCAATGATTTCGAGGATATTTTAGTTTTGATCAAAAAAATTTTGTTTCTTACGACTTTTCGTAAAATATGTTAATGCCACCTGAAAGAGGAACAGATAAGCTTTCCATCGAGCTCTTAGTCGAAGAAGTCGGTCGAAGGATGCAAGAGTTATAAGCAAAAAACTAATCGGTGGTCAACACGATTCCGCTCTTCTTCCGATTATTTTCGCAAAGAACTTTTCTATAATTATAGTATTTAATGGGAAACCAGTAAGGGCGGTATAGTTGAGTATTCTCAACTATATAATACCCTGTACACACACCTATGTTGATAACACGTTAAACATTCGCCGACAGCAAAAGCAGTGTACCACGATATGGTTTGTGTATTTGTTAATAGTGAGGCAGGGCTCACAGTGCAATGTTGCCATTAGATGGCGCTTTAGTATGGGTTTTGTTACAAAGCATTGCTGCAAAATTTTAGTGTGTCGGTCTTTGCGGGGAAAGTGGTAGTTTGTTGTATGCAGTTCTAAAAAGGTATGTTATCTGAGTTTGCATACAAAATTTCAGCATTGTATTCTTTATACAAGTCAAGTCTCTAGCTTTAATAGTTTTCGCAGTGTTAAGTACGGTTTTTGTTACAAATAGGATAAAGCAGTGTTCAAAGCGCAATTTATGCCAAATTACAACTTGTTTGTCTTTGCGTTGTCACACAGCGTTAAAAATGAAAGTTTGTGGTATGCAGTTTTAAAAAGGTATGTTTACTGAGTTTGCATACAAAATTTCAGCATTGTATCTCTTATAGTTTAGGAGATACAGCAATTTTAAGAAAACAACTTTTTGAGGGGAAACGAAGAAGAGGGGTAAAAAATGTGGTATGCAGTTTTGTAGAGCTATACATACTGAGTCTACATACTTATTTTCAACGAAACGAAGGGGAGGGGGAAAAATGTGGTATGCAGTTTTGTAGAGCTATACATACTGAGTCTACATACTCATTTTCATGTTTGTTACTCATCAGGTTTTCGAACTACAGCCTTTTGAAAAAATGGGTGGTGCTCGATGGGCGGGAAGGAGTGGGCGTGGCAAAAAATCCTTCAAACTTGATCTAGCGTTTGACCTCACGAGTCTATCCACCAAATTTCAAGTCTCTAGCTCTTATAGTTTTCGAGAACCATTGGTGAGGACGGACGGACGGACAGACAGACAGGGCTATATCAATTCGTTTTGTCATCCTGATCAAGAATAAATATACTTTATAGGGTCCCCCTCCCCTCCTTCTATGCGTTACATACAAACCGACTCAAACAAACTTAATATACCATGATACACAGTGTGTGTACAGGGTATAAAAATTAAACAAATTTTTTGTCCATGTAAAAAACTATTAATTCTGAATAAAATGCCACCCATTTATGCAATTAAAAAAATTTAAATGTCTCTTATTAGATAAGGCATATTTTCATCTGATAAGGTTCTGCTTCTTCAATGATTTCGAGGATATTTTAGTTTTGATCAAAAAAATTTTATTTTTTACGACTTTTCTTAAAATATGTCAATGCCATCTGAAAGAGGAACAGATAAGCTTTCCATCGAGGTCTAAGTCGAAGAAGTCGGTCGAAGGATGCAAGAGTTATAAGCAAAAAACTAATCGGTGGTCAACACGATTACGCTCTTCTTCCGATTATTTTCGCAAAGTACTTTTCTATAATTCTAGTATTTAATTGGAAAAAATTAAACGAATTTTTTTTCCATGTAAAAAACTTTTAATTCAGTCCATGTAAAAAATTATTAATTCTGAATAAAATACCGCCCATTTATGCAATTAAAAAAATTTAAATGTCTCTTATAAGATTAGGCATATTATCGTCTGATAAGGTACTTCATCTTCAATGATTTCGAGGATATTTTAGTTGGATTAAAAAAATTTTATTTCTTATGACTTTTCGTGAAATGTGTTAATGCCACCTGAAAGAGCAACAGATAAGCTTTCTATCGAGCTCTAACTCGAAGAAGTCGGTCGAAGGATGCAAGAGTTATTAGCAAAAAGCTTATCGGTGGTCAACACGATTCCGTCCTAGTGTCGATTCTTTTCGCAAAGTACTTTTGTATAATTCTAGTATTTAATGGGAAAAAATTAAACAAATTTTTTGTCCATGTAAAAAACTATTAATTCTGAATAAAATGCCACCCATTTATGCAATTAAAAAAATTTAAATGTCTCTTATTAGATAAGGCATATTTTCATCTGATAAGGTTCTTCTTTTTCAATGATTTCGAGGATATTTAAGTTTTGATAAAACAAATTTTATTTCTTACGACTTTTCGTAAAATGTGTTAACGCCATCTGAAAGAGGAACAGATAAGCTTTCTATCGAGCTCTTAGTCGAATAAGTCGGTCGAAGGATGCAAGAGTTATAAGCAAAAAACTAATCAGTGGTCAACACGATTCCGCTCTTCTGCCGACTCTTTTCGCAAAGTACTTTTCTATAATTCTAGTATTTAATGGAAAAAAAATAAACGAATTTTTTGTCCATGTAAAAAACTATTATTTCTGAATAAAAAGCCGCCCATTTATGCAATTAAAAAAATAAGGCATATTTTCGTCTGATAAGATACTTCTTTTTCAATGATTTCGAGGATATTTTAGTTTTGATAAAACAAATTTTATTTCTTACGACTTTTCGTAAAATATGTTAATGCCATCTGAAAGAAGAACAGATAAGCTTTCCATCGAGCTCTTAGTCGAAGAAGTCGGTCGAAGGATGCAAGAAATATAAGCATAAAACTAATCGGTGGTCAACATGATTCCGTCCTACTGCCGATTCTTTTCGCAAAGTACTTTTCAATAATTCTAGTATTTAATTGGAAAAAATTAAACGAATTTTTTTTCCATGTAAAAAACTTTTAATTCAGTCCATGTAAAAAATTATTAGTTCTGAATAAAATACCGCCCATTTATGCAATTAAAAAAAGTTAAATGTCTCTTATAAGATAAGGCATATTATCGTCTGATAAGGTACTTCTTCTTCAATGATTTCGAGGATATTTTAGTTGGATTAAAAAAATTGTATTTCTTATGACTTTTCGTGAAATGTGTTAATGCCATCTGAAAGAGGAACAGATAAGCTTTCTATCGAGCTCTTAGTCGAATAAGTCGGTCGAAGGATGCAAGAGTTATTAGCAAATAACTAATCGGAGGTCAACACGTTTCCGTCCTACTGCCGATTCTTTTCGCAAAGTACTTTTCTATAATTCTTGTATTCAATGGGAAAAAATTAAACGAATTTTTTGTCCATGTAAAAAACTATTAATTATGAATAAAATGCCGCCCATTTATGCAATTAAGAAAATGTAAATGTCTCTTATAAGAAAAGGCATATTAACGTCTGATAAGGTAGTTCTTCTTCAATGATTTCGAGGTTATTTTAGTTTTGATCAAAAAAATTTTGTTTCTTACGACTTTTCGTAAAATATGTTAATGCCAACTGAAAGAGGAACAGATAAGCTTTCCATCAAGCTCTTAGTGGAATAAGTCGGTCGAAGAATGCAAGAGTTATTTGCAAAAAACTAATCGGTTGTCAACACGATTCCGTCCTACTGTCGATTCTTTTCTCAAAGTACTTTTCTATAACTCTAGTATTTAATGGGAAAAAATTAAACAAATTTTTTGTCCATGTAAAAAACTATTAATTCTGAATAAAATGCCACCCATTTATGAAATTAAAACAATTTAAATGTCTCTTATTAGATAAGGCATATTTTCATCTGATAAGATACTTCTCTTTCAATGATTTTGAGGATATTTTAGTTTTGATAAAACAAATTTTATTTCTTACGACTTTTCGTAAAATATGTTAATGCCATCTGAAAGAGGAACAGATAAGCTTTCCATCGAGCTCTTAGTCGAAGAAGTCGGTCGAAGGATGCAAAAGTTATTAGCAAAAAACTAATCGGTGGTCAACACGATTCCGCTCTTCTTTCGATTATTTTCGCAAAGTACTTTTCTATAATTCTAGTATTTAATGGAAAAAAATTAAACGAATTTTTTGTCCATGTAAAAAACTATTAATTCTGAATAAAATGCCGCCCATTTATGAAATTAAAACAACTTAAATGTCTCTTATTAGATAAGGCATATTTTGATCTGATAAGATACTTCTCTTTCAATGATTTTGAGGATATTTTAGTTTTGATAAAACAAATTTTATTTCTTACGACTTTTCGTAAAATATGTTAATGCCATCTGAAAGAGGAACAGATAAGCTTTCCATCGAGCTCTTAGTCGAAGAAGTGGGTTGACGGATGCAAGAGTTATTAGCATTAAATTAATCGGTGGTCAATATGATTCCGTCGTACTGCCGATTCTTTTCGCAAAGTACTTTTCAATAATTCTAGTATTTAATTGGAAAAAATTAAACGAATTTTTTTTCCATGTAAAAAACTTTTAATTCACTCCATGTAAAAAATTATTAATTCTGAATAAAATACCGCCCATTTATGCGAAAACTCCTCTGACTGAACCCTCCCCGAGGGTGCCGGCTGGGCAATGGATACTGCATTGTCTCGGGCAACCGAGGGATGCTAGCATCTCTTGCCTGTCCGCAGGACCTTGCAGTGTCTAGCAAAGGTGACGGACCCAAGTCTCTCAGACCTAGTCTGAGAGGCTTGGGCCCGAAGCCATGGTTAGAGGTACTTGGCAGCAAGTATAAACTGCATCACCCTTATGATGGGACGGAAGAACAGTAGAGAAGCACGGGCTGGGATGTCAGCCCAAACGTCGGTGGGAGGTGTGACCGCTACCACCGGCGGGCACGGGGAGGAGCAATCCTCTCTGCGTGTCGCGAGTGGTCACAGTGACGGAACGCGCGCGAGTGCGCTTCGTCGCCAGGAGGGTACAGAGCTGGAACCAACTGCCACAGAGTCGGAGTTTGTGTTCACAGGCCCATCGATGACGGCTGCCGAGCTAGCGCTTGAGCTAGCGGAGCCGCCGCTAGACGATGAGTCATCGAGCACAGATGAAGGTGAAGTGACGGTTGTCCAGGGACAACCCAAATAGACCATAGCAGACGATGATCTCAAACGCAAACGGCTGTCTGGGTACAAGACCTCTCTAAAGTTCCTCAAGGGTCTGGAGGGTCGCGACCCAGGTTCGCTGAGCGGCCGAGAAAAGAGACTGCGCAAAAAGCATGAGTACAACGTGCGACTGTATCTGAGACTTGCTGGCCCGCCTGGTAACACTCAGACCGCCGCACAAAGTACGAGTGCTCTGTGCCGAGGGAAACCTGCCGCAGCCACACCCCCCGTAAAGGAGGGAACGGCTAGCAAGAGTACCGCACCGGCCAATAAGAGACAAAGGTCTGATGACTCGGCGAAGGCTTCGGAGAGCAAGCGGAAACGTCCAGGGGAATTTCTGGCAAGCTTAAGCTCGAAACCGGAGCTGCAGGTGGCCATTATCGATAGGAGGGACCCGGAAGGGAAACTCACTACCGAGAACTGGCTCATCCTTGAAGGGTCAATCAACCGGGCGATAGCAGATGCCATCACTCGGCCAGAAAATCCCTTCGTGGCAGAGTTTGACGGTATCAACTGGTACAAGGGTGTCAAGGTTGTGGCATGTGCCAATGAGGAGTCCCTGCGGCTCCTCAAGGACACATTGCTGGAACTAGACGCCCCCTGGCCGGGTGCTAAGATTGATGTCGTCCCCGTGGACCAAATTCCGGCTCGAACGATTATTAAGGTCTGGATCCCACCTCCAATTATGGAGGATCGAACCACCCTCTTATTGATCAAGAGCCAGAACGCGGACTGCGACACCGGGGATTGGACAATCAAGAGAGGGCTGGCCCGCGACAAGGGAAACGGCAAGGACCTCTGGATCAGTATTGGTCCGGAGTCCAGACGCCAACTCCTGAGCAGGCAGGGCCGTCTGAAGATGGGAATGGGTTGCCTTCGGGCAATCATTCCTGGAGGCGCCGGGCGCGAAGATGATAGGTCAACCGGAGAGACTTAAGGTGGTGCAGATTAATCTGCATCATTCAAGGGTCCCCTCGATCGACCTACTACGGTGGATGGACAGGGAGAGGGTAGACGTGGCTCTTATCCAGGAGCCCTGGATCGTGGATGAAAGGGTTTGCGGTTTAGGTGCCCGCGGCTACAATCTCCTTGTCCCTACAACTGTAGGTAAGTCCAGAACCTGTATCGTGGTAAGAACCGGACTTAATGTTCTTTTCTCTTCCCGTTACAGCAACAACGACCTGACGGTAGTGTTATGCGAGCGAAGGAACGGTCCCAAACTATACCTGGCCTCGGCATATCTACCGTATGAAGAGAGGGATCCACCATCAGAGAGCGTCCAAGCCCTTATTCGGCATGCGCAGGAGGAGGGCACGGACTTAATCCTGGGGTGTGATGCCAATGCTCACCATACTATGTGGGGAAGCAAGGATATTAACGTGAGAGGAGAATCGCTGTGTGAATTCATGTCGTGCACAAATCTTAATGTGTGTAACCGGGGTGACCACCCCACATTCCGCAATAAGAACCGTGCTGAGGTTATTGACATAACCCTAGCGACCAACAGTGACTCTCTCTCTGTTGTAGACTGGCACGTATCCACGGAATGTTCCTTCTCGGACCATTACAGGATAGTGTCCGAAGTAGAATGGTTCAGAGAGGCCAAACGCCCCTTCAGGAACCCAAAACGAACTGACTGGGTCAAGTTCTCTCAACTTGTCAAGGAGTTACTCCCAAACCACCCAGTGGGTAGGCTGGACAACCCGGACAAACTGGAGAAATCGACCAGGACCGTCACGGAAGCTCTGTGTAAGGCCTTCATCAAATCCTGTCCTATCAGCCGTCCTCCAAAGTCAAACCGCAACAGGTGGTGGACACCGGAGCTCGGAAGGATACGGAAGGAAACGAGAAGACTCTACAACAGAGCGAAAGACAGAAACTGCCAGGTGGACTGGGACGCCTACCACCTCAGTTTCAAAGTCTTCAAGAAAGAATGTAGGAAGGCCAAAAGAGATTCTTGGGCCGCTTTCTGCGAGGATCTGACCAGCACCACAGAAGCGTCCAGACTTCGAAGGTTGCTAGCGAAAGATCCAGCCACACCAGGCTTGCTTTGCGATCTGGATGGCAAATTCGCTAAAGACAGCCAGGAGTCTCTACAACTCCTCATGAACACACACTTTCCGGGATGCTTGGAAGCTGACGATGAACCTGGGTTTAGCATCAGCGAAGAGCCGGAACAGGCAGTGGACCTGGGGGGTGAGGCCGTAGTAAGGGAAATCCTTACCAAAGAAAAGATAATCTGGGCTATCAAGTCGTTCCATCCCAACAAATCAGCTGGACCGGATGACATCAGACCGGCCATGATGCAAGCGGTGCGTGAGCACCTGTCGCAATGGCTACTGGAAATCTTCAGGGGATGTCTCCTCACAGGATACATCCCAAGGTACTGGAGAGAAGTGAGGGTGGCTTTCATTCCCAAAGCAGGAAAGATCAACCATTGCTCACCAAAAGCTTATAGGCCCATTAGTCTTTCATCGTTTTTACTGAAAACATTGGAGAGACTCCTGGACCTGCATCTCAGAAGTAAGCTGACACCTCACACTTTCAGCGGATCTCAACACGCCTATCTTAAGGGTAGATCAGTTGAGACCGCTTTGCACGAGGTAGTTAGCACAATTGAAAAAACATTGCGGAGAAAGGAGTTTACGTTGGCGGCTTTTCTGGACATAGAAGGTGCCTTCAACAATGTCAGGATCGAGTCTATTACGACTGCACTTGTCAAAATTGGCTCACACCCGACAATCACTCGATGGCTTAGCAAAATGCTCAGCCACAGAGTGATAAACGCCCAACTCTGCACCTCGACAATTAGGAGAAAGGAGGTCAGGGGAACTCCGCAAGGGGGTGTCATATCTCCCTTGCTGTGGAACCTTGTCCTTAATGATCTTCTCCTAAAACTGGAAAATAGGGGATGTAGAGTGACGGCCTATGCAGACGACCTGGTGCTTATGGTAACAGGCAGATTCCTGCCTACAATCAGTGAGCTCCTAAACGGCGCATTGGGCCTAACTCTTCGATGGGCAGAGCAGAACTGTCTGGGGACCAACCCACAAAAGACCGAACTGGTTTTGTTCACCCGAAAATATAAGATCCCAAGCTTCAAACTCCCGACACTGGGCGGAACGGAGCTTGTGCTTTCAAAGGAGGCCAAGTACCTTGGAGTAATCCTCGACTCTAAACTCTCCTGGAGGAGGAACTCGGAGGAGAGGATGAAAAAGGCACTACAGGCCTTTTTTGTATGCAAAAAGACTTTCGGTAAAGGATAGGGACTGCAACCGTATATCATTCATTGGTTTTACACAGCAGTCGTCAGACCTATACTTACTTACGGAGCGCTGGTTTGGTGGGAGGCGGGTCACACCAATTCCCATCTAAACAACCTCCGCAAGGTACAAAGACTCGCTTGCCTGGGAGTAACAGGATGCATTCGTTCTACCCCCCAGGCAGCGCTTGACGTGATGTTGAATCTGGAACCAATTGGAGTCTCCCTCAAGCACGTGGCAGCAAGAAGTGCAGTCAGGCTGCTAGCCCAGGGCCTTCTTAAGCCTTGTGTTGCGGGCCACAGTACCATCCTACGCTCAGTAGGAACCTCTGTGGCAGATGAGAACGACTACTGGGTTTCAGATCTCAAATGGGAAGACAAATTTACTGTCGAATTTCCTAATAGAGCAGATTGGCAACTCGAAACTCCCGTGAGGCAGAACGAGTTGTCAATCTATACAGACGGCTCGAAGACGAAGGAAGGAACTGGATCGGGGGTCTACTCTGATGACCCTTCGGTTCAACTCTCCTTTCGTCTTCCTGACTATTGTAGCGTGTTCCAAGCGGAGATCTTCGCCGTTTGGCAGGCGGCTAAATTGATACACACCTTGAGTGAGAGCCCGAGGAACGTATCGATCTACGTTGATAGCCAAGCAGCGCTTAAAGCTCTCTCGTCGAACACGGTAAAGAGTAAACTCATCCGGGACACGGTTTTGGCACTGAACCGGTGTCAACCGCACTCAATCAGACTGGTCTGGGTGCCGGGCCACATGGGTGTGCCTGGTAACGAGGCGGCTGACGAGTGCGCTAGATCAGGTTCAGCGTTAGAAACAAGTCTCGTGGTGAAAGACATTAAAAGGCCAATCCAGTACGTCCTATCGGAACTTGACAGTACCATGAGGACTGTGGCTGCCGAACACTGGATAGCAGTACTGGGCTGCGAGGTGTCCAAGGCATTATGGCCAAGATACAATTCGAAGCGCACTTCCGAGCTCCTACACTTAACAAAGAAGAGGATAAGGGTGTTGACAGGAGTCTTAACGGGACACTGCTACATTGGGCGTATGGCCAAACGGTACGGCGTATCCCAACAAGACTACTGTCGTAGCTGTGAAAACGAAGATGAGATTGAGAGTGTCCAACACCTTCTCTGCGACTGCCCTGCAATTCTGAGGAGGAGAACCCAATTTTTGGGAAGACCCTTCTTTGACGAACTGGGCAGTCTAGCGAACGCGCACCTGGAGGACCTGGCACTCTTCCTGGATTCCACTGGGTGGTTCCGTGGGCTGCCGAAGCCCAATGGGACTGGCCATTAGAACCAGGAAAAACGGAATGACCCTTCTCCCATCCATTATCCCAGCAACCTTACCCGATCCCATCTATCCCTCCAGTATATAAATCAGGCAACACAATGGACCTAATGGTCACTGGGTGCTCTCGACTTCGGTTGAGCTGCCTGTTCAACCTAACCTAACCTAACCTATGCAATTAAAAAAATTTAAATGTCTCTTATAAGAAAAGGCATATTTTCGTCTGATAAGATACTTCTTTTTCAATGATTTCCAGGATATTTTAGTTTTGATAAAACAAATTTTATTTCTTACGTTTTTTCGTAAAATATGTTAATGCCATCTGAAAGAGGAACAGATAAGCTTTCCATCGAGCTCTTAGTCGAAGAAGTCGGTCGAAGGATGCAAGAGTTATTAGCAAAAAACTAATCGGTGGTCAACACGATTCCGCTCTTCTTCCGATTATTTTCGCAAAGTACATTTCTATAATTCTAGTATTTAATGGGAAAAAATTAAACAAATTTTTTGTCCATGTAAAAAACTATTAATTCTGAATAAAATGCCACCCACTTATGCAATTAAAAAAATTTAAATGTCTCTTATTAGATAAGGCATATTTTCATCTGATAAGGTTCTTCTTCTTCAATGATTTCGAGGATATTTTAGTTTTGATAAAACAAATTTTATTTCTTACGACTTTTCGTAAAATATGTTAATGCCATCTGAAACAGAAACAGATAAGCTTTCCATCGAGCCCTTAGTCAAAGAAGTCGGTCGAAGGATGCAACAAATGTTAGCATAAAACTAATCGGTGGTCAACACGATTCTGTCATACTGCCGATTCTTTTCTCATAGTACTTTTCTATAGTTCTAGTATTTAATGGAAAAAAATTAAACGAATTTTTTGTCCATGTAAAAAACTATTAATTCTGTATAAAAGGCCGCCCATTTATGCAATTAAAAAAATTTAAATGTCTCTTATTAGATAAGGCATATTTTCGTCTGATAAGATACTCCTTTTTCAATGATTTCGAGGATATTTTAGTTTTGATAAAACAAATTTTATTTCTTACGACTTTTCGTAAAATATGTTAATGCCATCTGAAAGAGGAACAGATAAGCTTTCCATCGAGCTCTTAGTCGAAGAAGTGGGTCGAAGGATGCAAGAAATATTAGCATAAAATTAATCGGTGGTCAATATGATTCCGTCCTACCGCCGATTCTTTTCGCAAAGTACTTTTCAATAATTCTAGTATTTAATTGGAAAAAATTAAACGAATTTTTTTTCTATGTAAAAAACTGTTAATTCAGGCCATGTAAAAAATTATTAATTCTGAATAAAATATCGCCCATTTATGAAATTAAAAAAATTTAAATGTCTCTTATTAAATAAGGCATATTTTCGTCTGATAAGATACTTCTTTTTCAATGATTTTGAGGATATTTTAGTTTTGATAAAACAAATTTTATTTCTTATGACTTTTCGTAAAATATGTTAATGCCATCTGAAAAAGGAACAGATAAGGTTTCCATCGAGCTCTTAGTCGAAGAAGTCGGTCGAAGGATGCAAGAGTTATTAGCAAAAAACTAATCGGTGGTCAACACGATTCCGCTCTTCTTCCGATTATTTTCGCAAAGCACTTTTCTATAATTCTAGTATTTAATGGGAAAAAATTAAACAAATTTTTTGTCCATGTAAAAAACTATTAATTCTGAATAAAATGCCACCCATTTATGCAATTAAAAAAATTTAAATGTCTCTTATTAGATAAGGCATATTTTCATCTGATAAGGTTCTTCTTCTTCAATGATTTCGAGGATATTTTAGTTTTGATCAAAAAAATTTTATTTTTTACGACTTTTCGTAAAATATGTTAATGCCATCTGAAAGAGGAACAGATAAGCTTTCCATCGAGCTCTTAGTCGAAGAAGTGGGTCGAAGGATGCAAGAAATATTAGCATAAAATCAATAGGTGGTCAATATGATTCTATCCTACTGCCGATTCTTTTCGCAAAGTACTTTTCAATAATTCTAGAATTTAATTGGAAAAAATTAAACGAATTTTTTTTCCATGTAAAAAACTTTTAATTCAGTCCATGTAAAAAATTATTGATTCTGAATTAAATACTGCCCATTTATGCAATTAAAAAAATTTAAATGTCTCTTATAAGAAAAGGCATATTTTCGTCTGATAAGATACTTCTTTTTCAATGATTTTGAGGATATTTTAGTTTTGATAAAACAAATTTTATTTCTTACGACTTTTCATAAAATACGTTAATGCCATCTGAAAGAGGAACAGATAAGCTTTCCATCGAGCTCTTAGTCGAAGAAGTGGGTCGAAGGATGCAAGAAATATTAGCATTAAATTAATCGGTGGTCAATATGATTCCGTCCTACTGCCGATTCTTTTCGCAAAGTAATTTTCAATAATTCTAGTATTTAATTGGAAAAAATTAAACGAATTTTTTTCCCATGTAAAAAACTTTTAATTCAGTCCATGTAAAAAATTATTAATTCTGAATAAAATACCGCCCATTTATGCAATTAAAAAAATTTAAATGTCTCTTATAAGAAAAGGCATATTTTCGTCTGATAAGATACTTCTTTTTCAATGCTTTCCAGGATATTTTAGTTTTGATAAAACAAATTTTATTTCTTACGACTTTTCGTAAAATATGTTAATGCCATCTGAAAAAGGAACAGATAAGGTTTCCATCGAGCTCTTAGTCGAAGAAGTCGGTCGAAGGATGCAAGAGTTATTAGCAAAAAACTAATCGGTGGTCAACACGATTCCGCTCTTCTTCCGATTATTTTCGCATAGTACTTTTCTATAATTCTAGTATTTAATGGGAAAAAATTAAACAAATTTTTTGTCCATGTAAAAAACTATTAATTCTGAATAAAATGCCACCCATTTATGCAATTAAAAAAATTTAAATGTCTATTATTACATAAGGCATATTTTCATCTGATAAGGTTCTTCTTCTTCAATGATTTCGAGGATATTTTAGTTTTAATAAAACAAATTTTATTTCATACGACTTTTCGTAAAATATGTTAATGCCATCTGAAAGAGGAACAGCTTAGCTTTCCATCGAGCCCTTAGTCGAAGAAGTCGGTCGAAGGATGCAACAAATGTTAGCATAAAACTAATCGGTGGTCAACACGATTCTGTCATACTGCCGATTCTTTTCTCATAGTACTTTTCTATAATTCTAGTATTTAATGGGAAAAAATTAAACGAATATTTTGTCCATGTAAAGAACTATTAATTCTGAATAAAATGCCGCCCATTTATGCAATTAAAAAAATTTAAATGTCTCTTATTAGATAAAGCATATTTTCGACTGATAAGATACTTCGTTTTCAATGATTTCGAGGATATTTTAGTTTTGATAAAACAAATTTTATTTCTTACGACTTTTCGTAAAATATGTTAATGCCATCTGAAAGAGGAACAGATAAGCTTTCCATCGAGCTCTTAGTCGAAGAGGTGGGTCGAAGGATGCAAGAAATATTAGCATAAAATTAATCGGTGGTCAATATTATTCCGTCCTACTGCTGATTCTTTTCGCAAAGTACTTTTCAATAATTCTAGTATTTAATTGGAAGAAATTAAACGAATTTTTTTTCCATGTAAAAAACTTTTAATTCAGGCCATGTAAAAAATTATTAATTCTGAATAAAATACCGCCCATTTATTAAATTAAAACAATTTAAATGTCTCTTATTAAATAAGGCATATTTTCGTCAGATAAGATACTTCTTTTTCAATGATTTCGAGGATATTTTAGTTTTGATAAAACAAATTTTATTTCTTACGACTTTTTGTAAAATATGTTAATGCCATCTGAAAGAGGAACAGCTAAGCTTTCCATCGAGCCCTTAGTTGAAGAAGTCGGTCGAAGGATGCAACAAATGTTAGCATTAAATTAATCGGTGGTCAATATGATTCCGTCCTACTGCCGATTCTTTTCGCAAAGTACTTTTCAATAATTCTAGTATTTAATTGGAAAAAATTAAACGAATTTTTTTCCCATGTAAAAAACTTTTAATTCAGTCCATGTAAAAAATTATTAATTCTGAATAAAATACCGCCCATTTATGCAATTAAAAAAATTTAAATGTCTCTTATAAGAAAAGGCATATTTTCGTCTGATAAGATACTTCTTTTTCAATGCTTTCCAGGATATTTTAGTTTCGATAAAACAAATTTTATTTCTTACGACTTTTCGTAAAATATGTTAATGTCATCTGAAAAAGGAACAGCTAAGCTTTCCATCGAGCCCTTAGTCGAAGAAGTCGGTCGAAGGATCCAACAAATGTTAGCATAAAACTAATCGGTGGTCAACACGATTCTGTCATACTGCCGATTCTTTTCGCAAAGTACTTTTCAATAATTCTAGTATTAAATTGGAAAAAATTAAACGAATTTTTTTTCCATGTAAAAAACTTTTAATTCAGGCCATGTAAAAAATTATTAATTCTGAATAAAATACCGCCCATTTATGAAATTAAAACAATTTAAATGTCTCTTATTAAATAAGGCATATTTTCGTCAGATAAGATACTTCTTTTTCAATGATTTCGAGGATATTTTAGTTTTGACAAAACAAATTTTATTTCTTACGACTTTTCGTAAAATATGTTAATGCCATCTGAAAGAGGAACAGATAAGCTTTCCATCGAGCTCTTAGTCGAAGAAGTCGGTCGAAGGATGCAAGAGTTATTAGCAAAAAACTAATCGGTGGTCAACACGATTCCGCTCTTCTTCCGATTATTTTCGCAAAGTACTTTCCTATAATTCTAGTATTTAATGGAAAAAAATTAAACGAATTTTTTGTCCATGTAAAAAACTATTAATTCTGAATAAAATGCCGCCCATTTATGAAATTAAAACAATTTAAATGTCTCTTATTAGATAAGGCATATTTTCGTCTGATAAGATACTTCTTTTTCAATGATTTCGAGGATATTTTAGTTTTGATAAAACAAATTTTATTTCTTACGACTTTTCGTAAGATATGTTAATGCCATCTGAAAGAGGAACAGATAAGCTTTCCATCGAGCTCTTAGTCGAAGAAGTGGGTCGAAGGATGCAAGAAATATTAGCATAAAATTAATCGGTGGTCAATATGATTCCGTCCTACTGCCGATTCTTTTCGCAAAGTACTTTTCAATAATTCTAGTATTTAATTGGAAAAAATTAAACGAATTTTTTTTTCATGTAAAAAACTTTTAATTCAGTCCATGTAAAAAATTATTGATTCTGAATTAAATACCGCCCATTTATGAAATTAAAACAATTTAAATGTCTCTTATTAGATAAGGCATATTTTCGTCTGATAAGATACTTCTTTTTCAATGATTTCGAGGATATTTTAGTTTTGATAAAACAAATTTTATTTCTTACGACTTTTCGTAAGATATGTTAATGCCATCTGATAGAGGAACAGATAAGCTTTCCATCGAGCTCTTAGTCGAAGAAGTGGGTCGAAGGATGTAAGAAATATTAGCATTAAATTAATCGGTGGTCAATATGATTCCGTCCTACTGCCGATTCTTTTCGCAAAGTACTTTTCAATAATTCTAGTATTTAATTGGAAAAAATTAAACGAATTTTTTTCCCATGTAAAAAACTTTTAATTCAGTCCATGTAAAAAATTATTAATTCTGAATAAAATACCGCCCATTTATTCAATTAAAAAAATTTAAATGTCTCTTATAAGAAAAGGCATATTTTCGTCTGATAAGATACTTCTTTTTCAATGCTTTCCAGGATATTTTAGTTTTGATAAAACAAATTTTATTTCTTACAACTTTTCGTAAAATATGTTAATGCCATCTGAAAAAGCAACAGATAAGGTTTCCATCGAGCTCTTAGTCGAAGAAGTCGGTCGAAGGATGCAAGAGTTATTAGCAAAAAACTAATCGGTGGTCAATACGATTCCGCTCTTCTTCCGATTATTTTCGCATAGTACTTTTCTATAATTCTAGTATTTAATGGGAAAAAATTAAACAAATTTTTTGTCCATGTAAAAAACTATTAATTCTGAATAAAATGCCACCCATTTATGCAATTAAAAAAATTTAAATGTCTATTATTAGATAAGGCATATTTTCATCTGATAAGGTTCTTCTTCTTCAATGATTTCGAGGATATTTTAGTTTTGATAAAACAAATTTTATTTCATACGACTTTTCGTAAAATATGTTAATGCCATCTGAAAGAGGAACAGCTTAGCTTTCCATCGAGCCCTTAGTCGAAGAAGTCGGTCGAAGGATGCAACAAATGTTAGCATAAAACTAATCGGTGGTCAACACGATTCTGTCATACTGCCGATTCTTTTCTCATAGTACTTTTCTATAATTCTAGTATTTAATGGGAAAAAATTAAACGAATTTTTTGTCCATGTAAAGAACTATTAATTCTGAAAAAAATGCCGCCCATTTATGCAATTAAAAAAATTTAAATGTCTCTTATTAGATAAAGCATATTTTCGTCTGATAAGATACTTCGTTTTCAATGATTTCGAGGATATTTTAGTTTTGATAAAACAAATTTTATTTCTTACGACTTTTCGTAAGATATGTTAATGCCATCTGAAAGAGGAACAGATAAGCTTTCCATCGAGCTCTAAGTCGAAGAGGTGGGTCGAAGGATGCAAGAAATATTAGCATAAAATTAATCGGTGGTCAATATTATTCCGTCCTACTGCTGATTCTTTTCGCAAAGTACTTTTCAATAATTCTAGTATTTAATTGGAAAAAATTAAACGAATTTTTTTTCCATGTAAAAAACTTTTAATTCAGGCCATGTAAAAAATTATTAATTCTGAATAAAATACCGCCCATTTATGAAATTAAAACAATTTAAATGTCTCTTATTAAATAAGGCATATTTTCGTCAGATAAGATACTTCTTTTTCAATGATTTCGAGGATATTTTAGTTTTGATAAAATAAATTTTATTTCTTACGACTTTTCGTAAAATATGTTAATGCCATCTGAAAGAGGAACAGATAAGCTTTCCATCGAGCTCTTAGTCGAAGAAGTCGGTCGAAGGATGCAAGAGTTATTAGCAAAAAACTAATCGGTGGTCAACACGATTCCGCTCTTCTTCCGATTATTTTCGCAAAGTACTCTTCTATAATTCTAGTATTTAATGGGAAAAAATTAAACAAATTTTTTGTCCATGTAAAAAACTATTAATTCTGAATAAAATGCCACCCATTTATGCAATTAAAAAAATTTAAATGTCTCTTATTAGATAAGGCATATTTGCATCTGATAAGGTTCTTCTTCTTCAATGATTTCGAGGATATTTTAGTTTTGATCAAAAAAATTTTATTTTTTACGACTTTTCGTAAAATATGTTAATGCCATCTGAAAGAGGAACAAATAAGCTTTCCATCGAGCTCTTAGTCGAAGAAGTCGGTCGAAGGATGCAAGAGTTATTAGCAAAAAACTAATCGGTGGTCAACACGATTCCGCTCTTCTTCCGATTATTTTCGCAAAGTACTTTCCTATAATTCTAGTATTTAATGGAAAAAAATTAAACGAATTTTTTGTCCATGTAAAAAACTATTAATTCTGAATAAAATGCCGCCCATTTATGAAATTAAAACAATTTAAATGTCTCTTATTAGATAAGGCATATTTTCGTCTGATAAGATACTTCTTTTTCAATGATTTCGAGGATATTTTAGTTTTGATAAAACAAATTTTATTTCTTACGGCTTTTCGTAAGATATGTTAATGCCATCTGAAAGAGGAACAGATAAGCTTTCCATCGAGCTCTTAGTCGAAGAAGTGGGTCGAAGGATGCAAGAAATATTAGCATAAAATTAATCGGTGGTCAATATGATTCCGTCCTACTGCCGATTCTTTTCGCAAAGTACTTTTCAATAATTCTAGTATTTAATTGGAAAAATTAAACGAATTTTTTTTTCATGTAAAAAACTTTTAATTCAGTCCATGTAAAAAATTATTGATTCTGAATTAAATACCGCCCATTTATGAAATTAAAACAATTTAAATGTCTCTTATTAGATAAGGCATATTTTCGTCTGATAAGATACTTCTTTTTCAATGATTTAGAGGATATTTTAGTTTTGATAAAACAAATTTTATTTCTTACGACTTTTCGTAAAATATGTTAATGCCATCTGAAAGAGGAACAGATAAGCTTTCCATCGAGCTCTTAGTCGAAGAAGTCGGTCGAAGGATGCAAGAGTTATTAGCAAAAAACTAATCGGTGGTCAACACGATTCCGCTCTTCTTCCGATTATTTTCGCAAAGTACTTTTCTATAATTCTAGTATTTAATGGGAAAAAATTAAACAAATTTTTTGTCCATGTAAAAAACTATTAATTCTGAATAAAATGCCACCCATTTATGCAATTAAAAAAATTTAAATGTCTATTATTAGATAAGGCATATTTTCATCTGATAAGGTTCTTCTTCTTCAATGATTTCGAGGATATTTTAGTTTTGATAAAACAAATTTTATTTCATACGACTTTTCGTAAAATATGTTAATGCCATCTGAAAGAGGAACAGCTAAGCTTTCCATCGAGCCCTTAGTTGAAGAAGTCGGTCGAAGGATGCAACAAATGTTAGCATAAAACTAATCGGTGGTCAACACGATTCTGTCATACTGCCGATTCTTTTCGCAAAGTACTTTTCAATAATTCTAGTATTTAATTGGAAAAAATTAAACGAATTTTTTTGCCATGTAAAAAACTTTTAATTCAGGCCATGTAAAAAATTATTAATTCTGAATAAAATACCGCCCATTTATGAAATTAAAACAATTTAAATGTCTCTTATTAAATAAGGCATATTTTCGTCAGATAAGATACTTCTTTTTCAATGATTTCGAGGATATTTTAGTTTTGATAAAACAAATTTTATTTCTTACGACTTTTCGTAAAATATGTTAATGCCATCTGAAAGAGGAACAGCTAAGCTTTCCATCGAGCCCTTAGTCGAAGAAGTCGGTCGAAGGATGCAACAAATGTTAGCATAAAACTAATCGGTGGTCAACACGATTCTGTCATACTGCCGATTCTTTTCGCAAAGTACTTTTCAATAATTCTAGTATTTAATTGGAAAAAATTAAACGAATTTTTTTTCCATGTAAAAAACTTTTAATTCAGGCCATGTAAAAAATTATTAATTCTGAATAAAATACCGCCCATTTATGAAATTAAAACAATTTAAATGTCTCTTATTAAATAAGGCATATTTTCGTCAGATAAGATACTTCTTTTTCAATGATTTCGAGGATATTTTAGTTTTGATAAAATAAATTTTATTTCTTACGACTTTTCGTAAAATATGTTAATGCCATCTGAAAAAGGGACAGATAAGCTTTCCATCGAGCTCTTAGTCGAAGAAGTCGGTCGAAGGATGCAAGAGTTATTAGCAAAAAACTAATCGGTGGTCAACACGATTCCGCTCTTCTTCCGATTATTTTCGCAAAGTACTCTTCTATAATTCTAGTATTTAATGGGAAAAAATTAAACAAATTTTTTGTCCATGTAAAAAACTATTAATTCTGAATAAAATGCCACCCATTTATGCAATTAAAAAAATTTAAATGTCTCTTATTAGATAAGGCATATTTGCATCTGATAAGGTTCTTCTTCTTCAATGATTTCGAGGATATTTTAGTTTTGATCAAAAAAATTTTATTTTTTACGACTTTTCGTAAAATATGTTAATGCCATCTGAAAGAGGAACAAATAAGCTTTCCATCGAGCTCTTAGTCGAAGAAGTCGGTCGAAGGATGCAAGAGTTATTAGCAAAAAACTAATCGGTGGTCAACACGATTCCGCTCTTCTTCCGATTATTTTCGCAAAGTACTTTCCTATAATTCTAGTATTTAATGGAAAAAAATTAAACGAATTTTTTGTCCATGTAAAAAACTATTAATTCTGAATAAAATGCCACCCATTTATGAAATTAAAACAATTTAAATGTCTCTTATTAGATAAGGCATATTTTCGTCTGATAAGATACTTCTTTTTCAATGATTTCGAGGATATTTTAGTTTTGATAAAACAA
Organism: Phortica okadai; assembly: GCA_034638295.1. Lineage (NCBI taxonomy): Eukaryota > Metazoa > Arthropoda > Insecta > Diptera > Drosophilidae > Phortica > Phortica okadai. The sequence continues at coordinate 22,418,607 of CM067850.1, read as the reverse complement.
ATTTTATTTCTGACGACTTTTCGTAAGATATGTTAATGCCATCTGAAAGAGGAACAGATAAGCTTTCCATCGAGCTCTTAGTCGAAGAAGTGGGTCGAAGGATGCAAGAAATATTAGCATAAAATTAATCGGTGGTCAATATGATTCCGTCCTACTGCCGATTCTTTTCGCAAAGTACTTTTCAATAATTCTAGTATTTAATTGGAAAAATTAAACGAATTTTTTTTTCATGTAAAAAACTTTTAATTCAGTCCATGTAAAAAATTATTGATTCTGAATTAAATACCGCCCATTTATGAAATTAAAACAATTTAAATGTCTCTTATTAGATAAGGCATATTTTCGTCTTATAAGATACTTCTTTTTCAATGATTTCGAGGATATTTTAGTTTTGATAAAACAAATTTTATTTCTTACGACTTTTCGTAAAATATGTTAATGCCATCTGAAAGAGGAACAGATAAGCTTTCCATCGAGCTCTTAGTCGAAGAAGTCGGTCGAAGGATGCAAGAGTTATTAGCAAAAAACTAATCGGTGGTCAACACGATTCCGCTCTTCTTCCGATTATTTTCGCAAAGTACTTTTCTATAATTCTAGTATTTAATGGGAAAAAATTAAACAAATTTTTTGTCCATGTAAAAAACTATTAATTCTGAATAAAATGCCACCCATTTATGCAATTAAAAAAATTTAAATGTCTATTATTAGATAAGGCATATTTTCATCTGATAAGGTTCTTCTTCTTCAATGATTTCGAGGATATTTTAGTTTTGATAAAACAAATTTTATTTCAACCGACTTTTCGTAAAATATGTTAATGCCATCTGAAAGAGGAACAGCTAAGCTTTCCATCGAGCCCTTAGTCGAAGAAGTCGGTCGAAGGATGCAACAAATGTTAGCAAAAAACTAATCGGTGGTCAACACGATTCTGTCATACTGCCGATTCTTTTCGCAAAGTACTTTTCAATAATTCTAGTATTTAATTGGAAAAAATTAAACGAATTTTTTTCCCATGTAAAAAACTTTTAATTCAGGCCATGTAAAAAATTATTAATTCTGAATAAAATACCGCCCATTTATGAAATTAAAACAATTTAAATGTCTCTTATTAAATAAGGCATATTTTCGTCTGATAAGATACTTCTTTTTCAATGATTTCGAGGATATTTTAGTTTTGATAAAACAAATTTTATTTCTTACGACTTTTCGTAAGATATGTTAATGCCATCTGAAAGACGAACAGATAAGCTTTCCATCGAGCTCTTAGTCGAAGAAGTGGGTCGAAGGATGCAAGAAATATTAGCATAAAATTAATCGGTGGTCAATATGATTCCGTCCTACTGCCGATTCTTTTCGCAAAGTACTTTTCAATAATTCTAGTATTTAATTGGAAAAAATTAAACGAATTTTTTTTTCATGTAAAAAACTTTTAATTCAGTCCATGTAAAAAATTATTGACTCTGAATTAAATACCGCCCATTTATGAAATTAAAACAATTTAAATGTCTCTTATTAGATAAGGCATATTTTCGTCGGATAAGATACTTCTTTTTCAATGATTTCGAGGATATTTTAGTTTTAATAAAACAAATTTTATTTCTTACGACTTTTCGTAAGATATGTTAATGCCATCTGAAAGAGGAACAGATAAGCTTTCCATCGAGCTCTTAGTCGAAGAAGTCGGTCGAAGGATGCAAGAGTTATTAGCAAAAAACTAATCGGTGGTCAACAGGATTCCGCTCTTCTTCCGATTATTTTCGCAAAGTACTTTTCTATAATTGTAGTATTTAATGGGAAAAAATTAAAAAAATTTTTTGCCCATGTAAAAAACTATTAATTCTGAATAAAATGCCACCCATTTATGCAATTAAAAAAATTTAAATGTCTCTTATTAGATAAGGCATATTTTCATCTGATAAGGTTCTTCTTCTTCAATGATTTCGAGGATATTTTAGTTTTGATAAAACAAATTTTATTTCTTACGACTTTTCGTAAAATATGTTAATGCCACCTGAAAGAGGAACAGATAAGCTTTCCATCGAGCTCTTAGTCGAAGATGTCGGTCGAAGGATGCAAGAAATGTTAGCATAAAACTAATCGGTGGTCAACACGATTCTGTCATACTGCCGATTCTTTTCTCATAGTACTTTTCTATAGTTCTAGTATTTAATGGAAAAAAATTAAACGAATTTTTTGTCCATGTAAAAAACTATTAATTCTGAATAAAATGCCATAGATAAGGCATATTTTCGTCTGATAAGATACTTCTTTTTCAATGATTTCGAGGATATTTTAGTTTTGATAAAACAAATTTTATTTCTTACGACTTTTCGTAAGATATGTTAATGCCATCTGAAAGAGGAACAGATAAGCTTTCCATCGAGCTCTTAGTCGAAAAAGTCGGTCGAAGGATGCAAGAGTTATTAGCAAAAAACTAATCGGTGGTCAACAGGATTCCGCTCTTCTTCCGATTATTTTCGCAAAGTACTTTTCTATAATTGTAGTATTTAATGGGAAAAATTCAAAAAAATTTTTTGCCCATGTAAAAAACTATTAATTCTGAATAAAATGCCACCCATTTATGCAATTAAACAAATTTAAATGTCTCTTATTATATAAGGCATATTTTCATCTGATAAGGTTCTTCTTCTTCAATGATTTCGAGGATATTTTAGTTTTGATAAAACAAATTTTATTTCTTACGACTTTTCGTAAAATATGTTAATGCCACCTGAAAGAGGAACAGATAAGCTTTCCATCGAGCTCTTAGTCGAAGATGTCGGTCGAAGGATGCAAAAAATGTTAGCATAAAACTAATCGGTGGTCAACACGATTCTGTCATACTGCCGATTGTTTTCTCATAGTACTTTTCTATAGTTCTAGTATTTAATGGAAAAAAATTAAACGAATTTTTTGTCCATGTAAAAAACTATTAATTCTGAATAAAATGCCGCCCATTTATGCAATTAAAAAAATTTAAATGTCTCTTATTAGATAAGGCATATTTTCGTCGGATAAGATACTTCTTTTTGAATGATTTCGAGGATATTTCAGTTTTGATAAAAAAAAATTTATTTCTTACGACTTTTCGTAAAATATGTTAATGCCATCTGAAAGAGGAACAGATAAGCTTTTCATCGAGCTCTTAGTCGAAGAAGTCGGTCGAAGAATGCAAGAGTTATTAGCAAAAAGCTAATCGGTGGTCAACACGACTCCGTCCTAGTGTCGATTCTTTTCGCAAAGTACTTTTCTATAATTCTAGTATTTAATGGGAAAAAATTAAACAAATTTTTTGTCCATGTAAAAAACTATTAATTCTGAATAAAATGCCACCCATTTATGCAATTAAAAAAATTTAAATGTCTCTTATTAGATAAGGCATATTTTCATCTGATAAGGTTCTTCTTCTTCAATGATTTCGAGGATATTTTAGTTTTGATAAAACAAATTTTATTTCTTACGACTTTTCGTAAAATATGTTAATGCCACCTGAAAGAGGAACAGATAAGCTTTCCATCGAGCTCTTAGTCGCAGAAGTCGGTCGAAGGATGCAAGAGTTATAAGCAAAAAACTAATCGGTGGTTAGCACGATTCCGCTCTTCTTCCGATTATTTTCGCAAAGTACTTTTCTATAATTCTAGTATTTAATGGAAAAAAATTAAACGAATTTTTTGTCCATGTAAAAAACTACTAATTCTGAATAAAATGCCGCCCATTTATGCAATTAAAAAAATTTAAATATCTCTTATTAGATAAGGCATATTTTCGTCTGATAAGATACTTCTTTTTCAATGATTTCGAGGATATTTTAGTTTTGATAAAACAAATTTTATTTCTTACGACTTTTCGTAAAATATGTTAATGCCATCTGAAAGAGGAACAGATAAGCTTTCCATCGAGCTCTTAGTCGAAGAAGTCGGTCGAAGGATGCAAGAAATATTAGCATAAAACTAATCGGTGGTCAACACGATTCCGTCATACTGCCGATTCTTTTCTCATAGTACTTTTCTATAGTTCTAGTATTTAATGTAAAAAAATTAAACGAATTTTTTGTCCATGTAAAAATTTATTAATTCTGAATAAAATGCCGCCCATTTATGCAATTAAAAAAATTTAAATGTCTCTTATTAGATAAGGCATATTTTCGTCTGATAAGATACTTCTTTTTCAATGATTTCGAGGATATTTTAGTTTTGATAAAACAAATTTTATTTCTTACGACTTTTCGTAAAATATGTTAATGACATCTGAAAGAGGAACAGATAAGCTTTCCATCGAGCTCTTAGTCGAAGAGGTGGGTCGAAGGATGCAAGAAATATTAGCATTAAACTAATCGGTGGTCAATATGATTCCGTCATACTGCCGATTCTTTTCTCATAGTACTTTTCTATAGTTCTAGTATTTAATGTAAAAAAATTAAACGAATTTTTTGTCCATGTAAAAATTTATTAATTCTGAATAAAATGCCGCCCATTTATGCAATTAAAAAAATTTAAATGTCTTTTATAAGATAAGGCATATTTTCGTCTGATAAGCTACTTCTTTTTCAACGATTTCCAGGATATTTTAGTTTTGATAAAAAAAATTGTATTTCTTACGACTTTTCGTAAAATATGTTAATGCCATCTGAAAGAGGAACAGATAAGCTTTCCATCGAGCTCTTAGTCGAAGAAGTCGGTCGAAGGATGCAAGAAATATTTGCATAAAACTAATCGGTGGTCAACACGATTCCGTCATACTGCCGATTCTTTTCTCATAGTACTTTTCTACAGTTCTAAGATTTAATGGAAAAAAATTAAACGAATTTTTTTTCCATGTAAAAAACTATTAATTCTGAATAAAATGCCGCCCATTTTGCAATTTAAAAAAAAAATTAAAAAAATTTAAATGTCTCTTATTAGATAAGGCATATTTTCGTCTGATAAGATACTTCTTTTTCAATGATTTCCAGGATATTTTAGTTTTGATAAAAAAAATTGTATTTCTTACGACTTTTCGTAAAATATGTTAATGCCATCTGAAAGAGGAACAGATAAGCTTTCCATCGAGCTCTTAGTCGAAGAAGTCGGTCGAAGGATGCAAGAGTTATTAGCAAAAAACTAATCGGTGGTCAACACGATTCCGTCCTACTGCCGATTCTTTTCGCAAAGTACTTTTCTATACTTCTAGTATTTAATAGGAAAAAATTAAACGAATTTTTTGTCCATATAAAAAACTATTAATTCTGAATAAAATGCCGCCCATTTATGCAATTAAAGAAATTAAAATGTCTGTTATTAGATAAGGCATACTTTCACTGATAAGGTTCTTCTTCTTCAATGATTTCGCGGATATTTTAGTTTTGATAAAACAAATTTTATTTCTTACGACTTTTCGTAAAATATGTTAGTGCCATCTGAAAGTGGAACAGATAAGCTTTCCATCGAGCTCTTAGTCGAAGAAGTCGGTCGAAGGATGCAAGAAATATTAGCATAAAACTAATCGGTGGTCAACACGATTCCGTCCTACTGCCGATTCTTTTCGCAAAGTACTTTTCTATACTTCTAGTATTTAATAGGAAAAAATTAAACGAATTTTTTGTCCATGTAAAAAAGTATTAATTCTGAATAAAATGCCGCCCATTTATGCAATTAAAGAAATTAAAATGTCTGTTATTAGATAAGGCATACTTTCACTGATAAGGTTCTTCTTCTTCAATGATTTCGAGGAGATTTTAATTTTGATAAAACAAATTTTATTTCTTACGACTTTTCGTAAAATATGTTAATGCCATCTGAAAGAGGAACAGATAAGCTTTCCATCGAGCTCTTAGTCGAAGAAGTCGGTCGAAGGATGCAAGAAATATTAGCATAAAACTAATCGGTGGTCAACACGATTCCGTCCTACTGCCGATTCTTTTCGCAAAGTACTTTTCTATAGTTCTAGTATTTAATGGAAAAAAATTAAACGAATTTTTTGTCCATGTAAAAAACTATTAATTCTGAATAAAATGCCGCCCATTTATGCAATTAAAAAAATTTAAATGTCTCTTATTAGATAAGGCATATTTTCGTCTGATAAGATACTTCTTTTTCAATGATTTCGACGATATTTTAGTTTTGATAAAACAAATTTTATTTCTTATGACTTTTCGTAAAATATGTTAATGCCATCTGAAAGTGGAACAGATAAGCTTTCCATCAAGCTCTTAGTCGAAGAAGTCGGTAAAAGGATGCAAGAAATATTAGCATAAAACTAATCGGTGGTCAATATGATTCCGTCCTACTGCCGATTCTTTTCGCAAAGTACTTTTCAATAATTCTGGTATTTAATTGGAAAAAATTAAACGAATTTTTTTTCCATGTAAAAAACTTTTAATTCAGTCCATGTAAAAAATTATTAATTCTGAATAAAATACCGCCCATTTATGCAATTAAAAAAATTTAAATGTCTTTTATAAGATAAGGCATATTTTCGTCTGATAAGCTACTTCTTTTTCAATGATTTCCAGGATATTTTAGTTTTGATAAAAAAAATTGTATTTCTTACGACTTTTCGTAAAATATGTTAATGCCATCTGAAAGAGGAACAGATAAGCTTTCCATCGAGCTCTTAGTCGAAGAAGTCGGTCGAAGGATGCAAGAAATATTAGCATAAAACTAATCGGTGGTCAACACGATTCCGTCATACTGCCGAATTTTTTCTCATAGTACTTTTCTATAGTTCTAGTATTTAATGGAAAAAAATTAAACGAATTTTTTGTCCATGTAAAAAACTATTAATTCTGAATAAAATGCCGCCCATTTATGCAATTAAAAAAATTTAAATGTCTGTTACTAGATAAGGCATACTTTCACTGATAAGGTTCTTCTTCTTCAATGATTTCGAGTATATTTTAGTTTTGATCAAAAAAAATTTTATTTCTTACGACCTTTCGTAAAATATATTAATGCCATCTGAAAGAGGAACAGATAAGCTTTTCATCGAGCTCTTAGTCGAAGAAGTCGGTCGAAGGATGCAAGAAATATTAGCATAAAACTAATCGGTGGTCAACATGATTCCGTCCTACTGCCGATTCTTTTCGCAAAGTACTTTTCTATAATTCTAGTATTTAATTGGAAGAAATTAAACGAACTTTTTTTACTTGTAAAAAACTTTTAATTCAGTCCATGGAAAAAACTATTAATTCTGAATAAAATACCGCCCATTTATGCAATTAAAAAAATTTAAATGTCTCTTATAAGATAAGGCATATTTTCGTTTGATAATCTACTTCTTTTTCAATGATTTCGAGGATATTTTAGTTTTGATCAAAAAAAATTTTATTTCTTACGACCTTTCGTAAAATATGTTAATGCCATCTGAAAGAGGAACAGATAAGCTTTTCATCGAGCTCTTAGTCGAAGAAGTCGGTCGAAGGATGCAAGAGTTTTTAGCAAAAAACTAATCGATGCTCAACACGTTTCCGTCCTACTGCCGATTCTTTTCGCAAAGTACTTTTCTATAATTCTAGTATTTAATGGAAAAAAATTCAACGAATTTTTTGTCCATGTAAAAAACTATTAATTCTGATTAAAATGCCGCCCATTGATCCAATAAAAAAATTTAAATGTCTCTTATTAGATAAGGGATATTTTCGTCTGATATGATACTTCTTTTTCAATGATTTCGGGGATATTTTAGTTTTGATCAAAAAAATTTTATTTCTTACGTCTTTTCGTAAAATATGTTAATGCCATCTGAAAGAGGAACAGACAAGCTTTCCATCGAGCTCTTAGTCGAAGAAATCGGTCGAAGGATGAAAGAGTTATTGCAAAAAACAAATCGGTGGTCAACACGTTTTCGTCCTACTGCCGATTCTTTTCGCAAAGTACTTTTCTATAATTCTAGTATTTAATGGGAAAAAATTAAACGAATTTTTTGCCCATGTAAAAAACTATTAATTCTAAATAAAATGCCGCCCATTTATGCAATTAAAAAAATTTAAATGTCTCTTATTAGATAAGGCATATTTTCGTCTGATAAGGTACATCTTCTTCAATGATTTCGGGGATATTTTAGTTTTGATCAAAAAAATTTTATTTCTTACGACTTTTCGTAAAATATGTTATGAAAGAGGAACAGATAAGCTTTCCATCGAGCTCTTAGTCGAAGAAGTAGGTCGAAGGATGCAAGAGTTATTGCAAAAAACAAATCGGTGGTCAACACGTTTCCGTCCTACTGCCGATTCTTTTCGCAAAGTACTTTTCTATACTTCTAGTATTTAATATGAAAAAATTAAACGAATTTTTTTTCCATGTGAAAAACTTTTAATTCTGAATAAAATGCCGCCCATTTATGCAATTAAAAAAATTTAAATGTCTCTTATAAGATAAGGCATATTTTCGTCTGATGAGCTACTTCTTTTTCAATGATTTCCAAGATACTTTAGTTTTGATCAAAAAAATTTTATTTCTTACAACTTTTCGTAAAATATATCAATGCCATCTGAAAAAGGAACAGATAAGATTTCCATCGAGCTCTTAGTCGAAGAAATCGGTCGAAGGATGCAAGAGTTATTACCAAACCAGTAAGGACGCTATCTTCAGCAAGGCTGAAGCTATAATACTTTTCACTTTGTGTCACTATAAAAAAAACTAAATGAATAGTTTTCATGCGTCCCTAACAACATAACTGTAATGTTTCAAGTCAATTCGTTAAAAAACAAAAAATTTTTGCATACAACGGTTCAAGTTTTGCGATAAGTGGGCTTAGCCATGCCCACATTTGGTCAAAATAGTTTTTATTCCTCCATAACAACATAACTGTAAAGTTTCAAGTCAATTGGTTAAAAAACAAAAAAGTTTTCCATACAAAGGGTAAATTTTCGCTATAAAAGGGCGTGGACACGCCCACTTTTGATCCAAATAGTTTTCATTCCTCCCTAAGAGCATAGCTGCAAAGTTTCAAGTCAATTGGTTAAAAAACAAAAAAGTTTTCGATACAACGGGTCAATTTTCGCTATAAGTAGGCGTGGCTACGCCCACTTTTGGTCAAAATGGTTTTCATTCCTCCCTAAGAACATAACTGTAAAGTCTTAAGTCAATTGGTTAAAAAACAAAAAAGTTTTCCATACAAAGCGTCAAGTTAAGCTATAAGTAGGCGTGGCCATGCCCACTTTAATCAAAATAGTTTTCATTCCTCCCTAAGAGCACAACTGCAAAGTTTCAAGTCAATTGGTTAAAAAACAAAAAAGTTTTCCATACAACGGGTAAATTTTCGCTATAAGTGGGCGTGGCTACGTCTGGCTAAGCCCACTTTTGGTCAAAATAGTTTTCATTCCTCCCTAAGAACATAACTTTAAAATTTCAAGTCAATTGGTTAAGAAACAAAAAAGTTTTCCATACAACGACGAGAATATTCCTTCTCTTCCTCTTCTTCATTTTGTATGGGAGCTACCAGTTCCAGATGTCCAATCTCAATGAAACTTTCAGGCATGTAGTCGGTCTATGTAAAACTACTATGTCTAAAGCACTCTATTGTACAAAACAAAAAAGTTTTCCATACAACGATTCAAGTTTGGTCACTTTTCTTCTTCTTTTCGTATGGGAGCTACCTTCTAAATTCTTAGACTCTGTGCAAAGTTTCAGCTCGATAGCTTCAAAACTGAGTGACTAGTTTGCATACATACAGACAGACAGACAGACAGACCGACAGACAGACGAACAGACGGACATGGCTAAATCAACTCATCTTGTCGTCCTGATCAAGAATATATATACTTTATATAGTCGGAAATTAATATTTCGATCTGATACAAACTCCGTGACAAAGTTAATATACTATTTCACATAAGTGAAAAGTATAAAAACTAATCGGTGGTCAACACGATTCCGTCCTACTGCCGATTCTTTTCGCAAAGTAGTTTTCTATAATTCTAGTATTTAATGGAAAAAAATTAAGCGAATTTTTTGTCTATGTTAAAAACTATTAATTCTGAATAAAATGCCGCCCATTTATGCAATTAAAAAAATTTAAATGTCTCTTGTTAAATAAGGCATATTTTCGTCTGATAAGGTACTTCTTTTTCAATGATTTCGAGGATATTTTAGTTTTGATCAAAAAAAATTTTATTTCTTACCACTTTTCGTAAAATATGTTAATGCCATCTGAAAGAGGAAGAGGTAAGCTTTCCATCGAGCTCTTAGTCGAAGAAATCGGTCGAAGGATGCAAGAGTTATTAGCATAAAACTAATCGGTTGTCAACACGATTCCGCTCTTCTTCCGATTATTTTCGCAAAGTAGTTTTCTATAATTCTAGTATAATAGTTTTTTTTTTTAATAGTTTTTTACATGGACAAAAAATTCGCTTAAATTTTTTCCATTAAATACTAGAATTATAGAAAACTACTTTGCGAAAAGAATCGGCAGTAGGACGGAATCGTGTTGACCACCGATTAGTTTTTTGGTAATAACTCTTGCATACTCCGTTCGACTTCTTCGACTAAGAGCTCGATGGAAAGGTTACCTGTTTCTCTTTCAGATGGCATTAACATATTATACAAAAAGTCATAAGAAATAAAATTTTTTGTTTTTTAACCAATTGACTTGAAACTTTGCAGTTGTGCTCTTAGGGAGGAATGAAAACTATTTTGATCAAAAGTGGGCATGGCCACGCCTACTTATAGCTTAACTTGACGCTTTGTATGGAAAACTTTTTTGTTTTTTAACCAATTGACTTAAAACTTTACAGTTATGTTCTTAGGGAGGAATGAAAACTATTTTGACCAAAAGTGGGCGTAGCCACGCCTACTTATAGCGAAAATTGACCCGTTGTATGGAAAACTTTTTTGTTTTTTAACCAATTGACTTGAAACTTTGCAGTTATGCTCTTAGGGAGGAATGAAAACTATTTGGATCAAAAGTGGGCGTGTCCACGCCCTTTTATAGCGAAAATTGACCCTTTGTATGGAAAACTTTTTTGTTTTTTAACCAATTGACTTGAAACTTTACAGTTATGTTGTTAGGGAGGAATAAAAACTATTTTGACCAAATGTGGGCATGGCTATGCCCACTTATCGCAAAACTTGAACCGTTGTATGGAAAAATTTTTTGTTTTTTAACGAATTGACTTGAAACATTACAGTTATGTTGTTAGGGAGGCATGAAAACTATTCATTTAGTTTTTTTTATAGTGACACAAAGTGAAAAGTATTATAGCTTCAGCGTTGCTGAAGATAGCGTCCTTACTGGTTTGGTAATAACTCTTGCATCCTTCGACCGATTTCTTCGACTAAGAGCTCGATGGAAAGCTTATCTGTTCCTTTTTCAGATGGCATTGATATATTTTACGAAAAGTTGTAAGAAATAAAATTTTTTTCATCAAAACTAAAGTATCTTGGAAAAAGAGGAATGAAAACTATTTTGACCAAAAGTGGGCGTAGCCACGCCTACTTATAGCGAAAATTGACCCGTTGTATGGAAAACTTTTTTTTTTTTTAACCAATTGACTTGAAACCTTGCAGTTATGCTCTTAGGGAGGAATGAAAACTATTTTGATCAAAAGTGGGCGTGGCCACGCCCTTTTACAGCGAAAATTGACCCTTTGTATGGAAAACTTTTTTGTTTTTTAACCAATTGACTTGAAACTTTGCAGTTATGCTCTTAGGGAGGAATGAAAACTATTTTGATCAAAAGTGGGTATGGCCACGCCTACTTATAGCTTAACTTGACGCTTTGTATGGAAAACTTTTTTGTTTTTTAACCAATTGACTTAAAACTTTACAGTTATGTTCTTAGGGAGGAATGAAAACTATTTTGACCAAAAGTGGGCGTAGCCACGCCTACCTATAGCGAAAATTGACCCGTTGTATGGAAAACTTTTTTGTTTTTTAACCAATTGACTTGAAACTTTGTAGTTATGCTCTTAGGGAGGAATGAAAACTATTTTCATCAAAAGTGGGCGTCGCCACGCCCTTTTATAGCGAAAATTGACCCTTTGTATGGAAAACTTTTTTGTTTTTTAACCAATTGACTTGAAACTTTACAGTTATGTTGTTATGGAGGAATAAAAACTATTTTGACCAAATGTGGGCATGGCTACGCCCACTTATCGCAAAACTTGAACCGTTGTATGGAAAAATTTTTTGTTTTTTAACGAATTGACTTAAAGCTTTACAGTTATGTTGTTAGGGAGGCATGAAAACTATTCATTTAGTTTTTTTTATAGTGACACAAAGTGAAAAGTATTACAGCTTCAGCCTTGCTGAAGATAGCGTCCTTACTGGTTCGGTAATAACTCTTGCATCCTTCGACCGATTTCTTCGACTAAGAGCTGGATGGAAAGCTTATCTGTTCCTTTTTCAGATGGCTTTGATATATTTTACGAAAAGTTGTAAGAAATAAAATTTTTTTGATCAAAACTAAATTATACTCGAAATTATTGAAGAAGAAGTACCTTATCAGACGAAAATATGCCTTATCTAATAAGTGACATTTAAATTTTTTTAATTGCATAAATGGGCGGCATTTTATTCAGAATTAAAAGTTTTTCACATGGAAAAAAAATTCGTTTAATTTTTTACCATTAAATACTTGAATTATAGAAAAGTACTTTGCGAAAAGAATCGGCAGTAGGACGGAAACATGTTGACCACTGATTAGTTTTTTGCTAATAACTCTTGCATACTTCGACCGACTTTTTCGACTAAGAGCTCGATGGAAAGCTTATCTGTTCCCATTTCAGATGGCATTAACATATTTTACGAAAAGTCGTAAAAAATAAAATTTTTTTTATCAAAACTAAAGTATCTTGGAAGTCATTGAAAAAGAAGTAGCTCGTCAGACGAAAATATGCCTTATCTTATAAGAGAAATTTAAATTTTTTTAATTGCATAAATGGGCGGTATTTTATTCAGAATTAATAGTCTTTTACATGCACAGAACTAAAAGTTTTTTACATGGAAAAAATATTTGTTTCATTTTTTCCCATTGAATACTAGAATTATAGAAAAGTACTTTGCGAAAAGAATCGGCAGTAGAACGGAATCGTGTTGACCACCGGTTAGTTTTTTGCTAATATTTCTTGCATCCTTCGACAGACTTCTTCAACTAAGAGCTCGATGGAAAGCTTATCTGTTCCTCTTTCAGACCGCATTAATATTTTTTACGAAAAGTCGAAAGAAATACAATTGTTTTGATCAAAACTAAAATATCCTCGAAATTATTGAAGAAGACCTACCTTTTCAAAGGAAAATATGCCATCTTTCAGATGTCATTAACATATTATACAAAAAGTCGTAAGAAATAAAATCTTTTTTGATCAAAACTAAAATATCCTCGAAATCATTGAAGAAGAGGTACCTTATCAGACGAAAATATGTCTCATCTAATAAGAAACATTTAAATTTTTTTAATTGCATAAATGGGCGGCATTTTATTCAGAATTAATATTTTTTACATGGACTAAAAATTCGCTTAATTTTTTTCCATTATATACTAGAACTATAGAAAAGTACTTTGAGAAAAGAATCGGCAGTAGGACGGAAACGTGTTGACCACCGATAAGTTTTTTGCTAATAGCTCTCGCATCCTTCGACCAACTTCTTCGACTTAGAGCTCAATGGTAAGCTTATCTGCTCGATAGCTTCAAAACTGAGGGACTAGTTTGCATACAGACAGACAGACAAACAGACAGACCGACAGACAGACAGACAGACAGACGGACATGGCTAAATCAACTCGTCTTGTCGTCCTGATCAAGAATATATATACTTTATATAGTCGGAAATTAATATTTCGATCTGTTACAAACTCCGTGGATAAGTTAATATACTATTTCACATAAGTGAAAAGTATAAAAACTAATCGGTGGGCAACACGATTCCGTCCTACTGCCGATTCTTTTCGCAAAGTAGTTTTCTATAATTCTAGTATTTAATGGAAAAAATTAAGCGAATTTTTTGTCCATGTAAAAAACTATTAATTCTGAATAAAATGCCGCCCATTTATGCAATTAAAAAAATTTAAATGTCTCTTGTTAGATAGGGCATATTTTCGTCTGATAATGTACTTCTTTTTCAATGATTTCGAGGATATTTTAGTTTTGATAAAAAAAAATTTTATTTCTTACCACTTTTCGTTAAATATGTTAATGCCATCTGAAAGAGGAAGAGGTAAGCTTTCCATCGAGCTCTTAGTTGAAGAAGTCGGTCGAAGGATGCAAGAGTTATTAGCAAAAAACTAATCGGTGGTCAACACGATTCCGCTCTTCTTCCGATTATTTTCGCAAAGTAGTTTTCTATAATTCTAGTATTTAATGGAAAAAAATTAAGCGAATTTTTTGTCCATGTAAAAAACTATTAATTCTGAATAAAATACCGCCCATTTATGCAATTAAAAAAAACTTAAATGTCTCTTATTAGATAAGGCATATTTTCGTCTGATAAGGTACTCCTTCTCCAATGATTTCGAGTATATTTTAGTTTTGATCCAAAATATTTTATTTTTTATGACTTTTCGTAAAATATGTTAATGCCATCTGAAAGAGGAACAGGTAAGCTTTCCATCGAGCTCTTAGTCGAAGAAGTCGAACGAAGTATGCAAGAGTTATTACCAAAAAACTAATCGGTGGTCAACACGATTCCGTCCTACTGCCGATTCTTTCCGCAGAGAACTTTTCTATACTTCTAGTATTTAATGGAAAAAAAATTAAGCGAATTTTTTGTCCATGTAAAAAACTATTAATTCTGAATAAAATGCCGCCCATTTATGCAATTAAAAAAATTTAAATGTGTCTTATTAGATAAGGCATATTTTCGTCTGATAAGGTACTTCTTCTTCAATGATTTCGAGGATATTTTAGTTTTGATCAAAAAAATTTTATTTCTTACGACTTTACGTAAAATATGTTAATGCCATCTAAAAGAGGAGTAGATAAGCTTTCCATTGAGCTCTAAGTCGAAGAAGTCGGTCGAAGGATGCAAGAGTTATTAGCAAAAAACTAATCGGTGGTCAACACGTTTCCATACTACTGCCGATTCTTTTCGCAAAGTACTTTTCTATAATTCTAGTATTTAATGGAAAAAAATTCAACGAACTTTTTGTCCATGTAAAAAACTATTAATTCTGATTATAATGCCGCCCATTGATCCAATAAAAAAATTTAAATGTGTCTTATTAGATAAGGCATATTTTCGTCTGATAAGATACTTCTTTTTCAATGATTTCGAGGATATTTTAGTTTTGATCAAAAAAATTTTATTCCTTACGACTTTTCGTAAAATATGTTAATGCCATCTGAAAGAGGAACAGATAAGGTTTCCATCGAGCTCTTAGTCGAAGAAGTCGGTCGAAGGATGCAAGAATTATTAGCAAAAAACTAATCGGTGGTCAACACGATTCCGTCCTACTGCCGATTCTTTTCGCAAAGTACTTTTCTATAATTCTAGTATTTAATAGGAAAAAATTAAACGAATTTTTTGTCCATGTAAAAAACTATTAATTCTGAATAAAATGCCGCCCATTTATGCAATTAAAGAAATTAAAATGTCTGTTATTAGATAAGGCATACTTTCACTGATAAGGTTCTTCTTCTTCAATGATTTCGAGGATATTTTAGTTTTGATCAAAAAAATTGTATTTCTTACGACTTTTCGTGAAATATGTTAAGGCCATCTGAAAGAGGAACAGATAAGCTTACCGTCGAGCTCTTAGTCGAAGAAGTTGGTCGAAGGATGCAAGAGTTATTAGCAAAAAACTAATCGGTTGTCAATACGTTTCCGTCCTACTGCCGATTCTTTTCTCAAAGTACTTTTCTAAAGTTCTAGTATTTAATAGAAAAAAATTAAGCGAATTTTTTGTCCATGTAAAAAACTATTAATTCTGAATAAAATGCCGCCCATTGTCTGTTATTAGATAAGGCATACTTTCACTGATAAGGTTCTTCTTCTTCAATGATTTCTAGGATATTTTAGTTCTGATCAAAAAAAATTTATTTCTTATAACTTTTCGTAAAATATGTTAATGCCATCTGAAAGAGGAACAGATAAGCTTTCCATCGAGCTCTTAGTCGAAGAAGTTGGTCGAAGGATGCAAGAGTTATTACCAAAAAACTAATCGGTGGTCAACACGATTCCGTCCTACTGCCGATTCTTTTCGCAGAGAACTTTTCTATAATTCTAGTATATAATGGAAAAAAAAATTAAGCGAATTTTTTGTCCATGTAAAAAACTATTAATTGTGAATTAAATGCCGCCCATTTATGCAATTAAAAAAATTTAAATGCTTCTCATTAGATAAGGCATATTTTCGTCTGATAAGGTACTTCTTCTTCAATGATTTCGAGGATATTTTAGTTTTGATCAAAAAAATTTTATTTCTTACGACTTTTCGTAAAATATGTTAATGCCATCTGAAAGAGGAACAGATAAGCTTTCCATCGAGCTCTTAGTCGAAGAAGTCGGTCGAAGGATGCCAGAGTTATTGCAAAAAACTAATCGGTGGTCAACACGATTCCGTCCTACTGCCGATTCTTTTCGCAAAGAACTTTTCTATAATTCTAGTATTTAATGGAAAAAAATTCAATGAATTTTTTGTCCATGTTAAAAACTATTAATTCTGATTAAAATGCCGCCCATTGATCCAATAAAAACATTTAAATGTGTCTTATTAGATAAGGCATATTTTCGTCTGATAAGATACTTCTTTTTCAATGATTTCGAGGATATTTTAGTTTTGATCAAAAAAATTTTATTTCTTACCACTTTTCGTAAAATATGTTAATGCCATCTGAAAGAGGAACAGATAAGCTTTCCATCGAGCTCTTAGTCGAAGAAGTCGGTCGAAGGATGCCAGAGTTATTGCAAAAAACTAATCGGTGGTCAATACGATTCCGTCCTACTGCCGATTCTTTTAGCAAAGAACTTTTCTATACTTCTAGTATTTACTATTAAAAACTTAAAAACTATTAATTCTGAATAAAATGCCGCCCATTTTGCAATTAAAGAAATTAAAATGTCTGTTATTAGATAAGGCATACTTTCACTGATAAGGTTCTTCTTCTTCAATGATTTCGAGGATATTTTAGTTTTGATCAAAAAAATTGTATTTCTTACGACTTTTCGTGAAATATGTTAAGGCCATCTGAAAGAGAAACAGATAAGCTAACCGTCGAGCTCTTAGTCGAAGAAGTTGGTCGAAGTATGCAAGAGTTATTACCAAAAAACTAATCGGTTGTCAATACGTTTCCGTCCTACTGCCGATTCTTTTCGCAAAGTACTTTTCTATAATTCTAGTATTTAATGGAAAAAAATTCAACGAATTTTTTGTCCATGTAAAAAACTATTAGTTCTGATTAAAATGACGCACATTGATCCAATAAAAAAATTTAAATGTGTCTTATTAGATAAGGCATATTTTCGTCTGATAAGATACTTCTTTTTCAATGATTTCGAGGATATTTTAGTTTTGATCAAAAAAATTTTATTTCTTACGACTTTTCGTAAAATATGTTAATTCCATCTGAAAGAGGAACAGATAAGCTTTCCATCGAGCTCTTAGTCGAAGAAGTCGGTCGAAGGATGCCAGAGTTATTGCAAAAAACTAATCGGTGGTCAACACGATTCCGTCCTACTGCCGATTCTTTTCGCAAAGTACTTTTCTATAATTCTAGTATTTAATAGGAAAAAATTAAACGAATTTTTTGTCCATGTAAAAAACTATTAATTCTGAATAAAATGCCGGCCATTGTCTGTTATTAGATAAGGCATACTTTCACTGATAAGGTTCTTCTTCTTCAATGATTTCGAGGATATTTTAGTTTTGATCAAAAAAAATTTATTTCTTATAACTTTTCGTAAAATATGTTAATGCCATCTGAAAGAGGAGTAGATAAGCTTTCCATCGAGCTCTAAGTCGAAGAAGTCGGTCGAGGGATGCAAGAGTTATTAGCAAAAAACTAATCGGTGGTCAATACGTTTCCGTCCTACTGCCGATTCTTTTCTCAAAGTACTTTTCTAAAGTTCTAGTATTTAATGGAAAAAAATTAAGCGAATTTTTTGTCCATGTAAAAAACTTTTAATTCTGAATAAAATGCCGCCCATTGTCTGTTATTAGATAAGGCATACTTTCACTGATAAGGTTCTTCTTCTTCAATGATTTCGAGGATATTTTAGTTTTGATCAAAAAAATTTTATTTCTTACGACTTTTCGTGAAATATGTTAAGGCCATCTGAAAGAGGAACAGATAAGCTTACCGTCGAGCTCTTAGTCGAAGAAGTTGGTCGAAGGATGCAAGAGTTATTAGCAAAAAACTAATCGGTTGTCAATACGTTTCCGTCCTACTGCCGATTCTTTTCTCAAAGTACTTTTCTAAAGTTCTAGTATTTAATGGAAAAAAATTAAGCGAATTTTTTGTCCATGTAAAAAACTATTAATTCTGAATAAAATGCCGCCCATTTATGCAATTAAAAAAATTTAAATGCTTCTTATTAGATAAGGCATATTTTCGTCTGATAAGGTACTTCTTTTTCAATGATTTCGAGGATATTTTAGTTTTGATCAAAAAAATTTTATTTCTTACGACTTTTCGTAAAATATGTTAATGCCATCTGAAAGAGGAAAAGATAAGCTTTCCATCGAGCTCTTAGTCGAAGAAGTCGGTCGAAGGATGCCAGAGTTATTGCAAAAAACTAATCGGTGGTCAACACGATTCCGTCCTACTGCCGATTCTTTTCGCAAAGAACTTTTCTATAATTCTAGTATTTAATGGAAAAAATTCAATGAATTTTTTGTCCATGTTAAAAACTATTAATTCTGATTAAAATGCCGCCCATTGATCCAATAAAAACATTTAAATGTGTCTTATTAGATAAGGCATATTTTCGTCTGATAAGATACTTCTTTTTCAATGATTTCGAGGATATTTTAGTTTTGATCAAAAAAATTTTATTTCTTATAACTTTTCGTAAAATATGTTAATGCCATCTGAAAGAGGAACAGGTAAGCTTTCCATCGAGCTCTAAGTCGAAGAAGTCGAACGAAGTATGCAAGAGTTATTACCAAAAAACTAATCGGTGGTCAACACGATTCCGTCCTACTGCCGATTCTTTTCGCAGAGAACTTTTCTATAATTCTAGTATTTAATGGAAAAAATAATTAAGCGAATTTTTTGTCCATGTAAAAAACTATTAATTCTGAATAAAATGCCGCCCATTTATGCAATTAAAAAAATTTAAATGTTTCTTATTAGATAAGGCATATTTTCGTCTGATAAGGTACTTCTTCTTCAATTATTTCGAGGATATTTTAGTTTTGATCAAAAAAATTTTATTTCTTACGACTTTTCGTAAAATATGTTAATGCCATCTGAAAGAGGAGCAGATAAGCTTTCCATCGAGCTCTAAGTCGAAGAAGTCGGTCGAAGGATGCAAGAGTTATTAGAAAAAAACTAATCGGTGGTCAATACGTTTCCGTCCTACTGCCGATTCTTTTCGCAGAGAACTTTTCTGTAATTCTAGTATTTAATGGGAAAAAAATTAAGCGAACTTTTTGTCCATGTAAAAAACTATTAATTCTGAATAAAATGCCGCCCATTTATGCAATTAAAAAAATTGAAATGTGTCTTTTTAGATAAGGCATATTTTCGTCTGATAAGGTACTTCTTCTTCAATGATTTCGAGGATATTTTAGTTTTGATCAACAAAATTTTATTTCTTACGACTTTTCGTAAAATATGTTAATGCCATCTGAAAGAAGAGCAGATAAGCTTTCCATCGAGCTCTTAGTCGAAGAAGTTGGTCGAAGGATGCAAGAGTTATTAGGAAAAAACTAATCGGTTGTCAATACGTTTCCGTCCTACTGCCGATTCTTTTCGCAAAGTACTTTTCTATAATTCTAGTATTTAATGGAAAAAAATTCAACGAATTTTTTGTCCATGTAAAAAACTATTAGTTCTGATTAAAATGACGCACATTGATCCAATAAAAAAATTTAAATGTGTCTTATTAGATAAGGCATATTTTCGTCTGATAAGATACTTCTTTTTCAATGATTTCGATGATATTTTAGTTTTGATCAAAAAAATTTTATTTCTTACGACTTTTCGTAAAATATGTTAATGCCATCTGAAAGAGGAACAGATAAGCTTTCCATCGAGCTCTTAGTCGAAGAAGTCGGTCGAAGGATGCCAGAGTTATTGCAAAAAACTAATCGGTGGTCAACACGATTCCGTTCTACTGCCGATTCTTTTCGCAAAGTACTTTTCTATAATTCTAGTATTTAATAGGAAAAAATTAAGCGAATTTTTTGTCCATGTAAAAAACTATTAATTCTGAATAAAATGCCGGCCATTGTCTGTTATTAGATAAGGCATACTTTCACTGATAAGGTTCTTCTTCTTCAATGATTTCGAGGATATTTTAGTTTTGATCAAAAAAAATTTATTTCTTATAACTTTTCGTAAAATATGTTAATGCCATTTGAAAGAGGAACAGGTAAGCTTTCCATCGAGCTCTTAGTCGAAGAAGTCGAACGAAGTATGCAAGAGTTATTACCAAAAAACTAATCGGTGGTCAACACGATTCCGTCCTACTGCCGATTCTTTTCGCAGAGAACTTGTCTATAATTCTAGTATTTAATGGAAAACAAATTAAGCGAATTTTTTGTCCATGTAAAAAACTATTAATTCTGAATAAAATGCCGCCCATTTATGCAATTAAAAAAATTGAAATGTTTCTTATTAGATAAGGCATATTTTCGTCTGATAAGGTACTTCTTCTTCAATGATTTCGAGGATATTTTAGTTTTGATCAAAAAAATTTTATTTCTTACGACTTTTCGTAAAATATGTTAATGCCATCTGAAAGAGGAGCAGATAAGCTTTCCATCGAGCTCTAAGTCGAAGAAGTCGGTCGAAGGATGCAAGAGTTATTAGCAAAAAACTAATCGGTGGTCAACACGTTTCCATCCTACTGCCGATTCTTTTCGTAAAGTACTTTTCTATAATTCTGGTATTTAATGGAAAAAAATTCAACGAATGTAAAAAACTATTAATTCTGATTAAAATGCCGCCCATTGGTCCAATAAAAAAATTTAAATGTGTCTTATTAGATAAGGCATATTTTCGTCTGATAAGATACTTCTTTTTCAATGATTTCGAGGATATTTTAGTTTTGATCAAAAAAATTTTATTTCTTACGACTTTTCGTAAAATATGTTAATGCCATCTGAAAGAGGAACAGATAAGCTTTCCATCGAGCTCTTAGTCGAAGAAGTCGGTCGAAGGATGCAAGAGTTATTAGCAAAAAACTAATCGGTTGTCAATACGTTTCCGTCCTACTGCCGATTCTTTTCTCAAAGTACTTTTCTATAGTTCTAGTTTTTAATGGAAAAAAATTAAGCGAATTTTTTGTCCATGTAAAAAACTATTAATTCTGAATAAAATGCCGCCCATTTATGCAATTAAAAAAATTTAAATGTTTCTTATTAGATAAGACATATTTTCGTCTGATAAGGTACTTCTTTTTCAATGATTTCGAGGATATTTTAGTTTTGATCAAAAAAGATTTTATTTCTTACGACTTTTTGTATAACATGTTAATGCCATCTGAAAGATGGCATATTTTCCTTTGATAAGGTACTTCTTCTTCAATAATTTTGAGGATATTTTAGTTTTGATAAAAAAAATTGTATTTCTTACGACTTTTCGTAAAAAATGTTAATGCCGTCTGAAAGAGGAACAGATAAGCTTTCCATCGAGCTCTTAGTTGAAGAAGTCTGTCGAAGGACGCAAGAAATATTAGCAAAAAACTAATCGGTGGTCAACACGATTCCGTCCTACTGCCGATTCTTTTCGCAGAGTAGTTTTCTATAATTCTAGTATTTAATGGAAAAAATTATACGAATCTTTTGTCCATGTAAAAAACTAGTAATTCTAAATAAAATGCCGCCCATTTATGCAATTAAAAAAATTTAAATGTCTCTTATTAGATAAGGCATATTTTCGTCTGATAAGGTACTCCTTCTCCAATGATTTCGAGTATATTTTAGTTTTGATCCAAAATATTTTATTTCTTATGACTTTTCGTAAAATATGTTAATGCCATCTGAAAGAGGAACAGGTAAGCTTTCCATCGAGCTCTTAGTCGAAGAAGTCGAACGAAGTATGCAAGAGTTATTACTAAAAATTTAATCGGTGGTCAACACGATTCCGTCCTACTGCCGATTCTTTTCGCAGAGAACTTTTCTGTAATTCTAGTATTTAATGGAAAAAAAATTAAGCGAACTTTTTGTCCATGTAAAAAACTATTAATTCTGAATAAAATGCCGCCCATTTATGCAATTAAAAAAATTGAAATGTGTCTTTTTAGATAAGGCATATTTTCGTCTGATAAGGTACTTCTTCTTCAATGATTTCGAGGATATTTTAGTTTTGATCAACAAAATTTTATTTCTTACGACTTTTCGTAAAATATGTTAATGCCATCTGAAAGAAGAGCAGATAAGCTTTCCATCGAGCTCTTAGTCGAAGAAGTTGGTCGAAGGATGCAAGAGTTATTAGCAAAAAACTAATCGGTTGTCAATACGTTTCCGTCCTACTGCCGATTCTTTTCGCAAAGTACTTTTCTATAATTCTAGTATTTAATGGGAAAAAATTCAACGAATTTTTTGTCCATGTAAAAAACTATTAATTCTGATTAAAATGCCGCACATTGATCCAATAAAAAAATTTAAATGTGTCTTTTTAGATAAGGCATATTTTCGTCTGATAAGATACTTCTTTTTCAATGATTTCGATGATATTTTAGTTTTGATCAAAAAAATTTTATTTCTTACGACTTTTCGTAAAATATGTTAATGCCATCTGAAAGAGGAACAGATAAGCTTTCCATCGAGCTCTTAGTCGAAGAAGTCGGTCGAAGGATGCCAGAGTTATTGCAAAAAACTAATCGGTGGTCAACACGATTCCGTTCTACTGCCGATTCTTTTCGCAAAGTAATTTTCTATAATTCTAGTATTTAATAGGAAAAAATTAAACGAATTTTTTGTCCATGTAAAAAACTATTAATTCTGAATAAAATGCCAGCCATTGTCTGTTATTAGATAAGGCATACTTTCACTGATAAGGTTCTTCTTCTTCAATGATTTCGAGGATATTTTAGTTTTGATCAAAAAAAAATTATTTCTTATAACTTTTCGTAAAATATGTTAATGCCATTTGAAAGAGGAACAGGTAAGCTTTCCATCGAGCTCTTAGTCGAAGAAGTCGAACGAAGTATGCAAGAGTTATTACCAAAAAACTAATCGGTGGTCAACACGATTCCGTCCTACTGCCGATTCTTTTCGCAGAGAACTTGTCTATAATTCTAGTATTTAATGGAAAACAAATTAAGCGAATTTTTTGTCCATGTAAAAAACTATTAATTCTGAATAAAATGCCGCCCATTTATGCAATTAAAAAAATTTAAATGTTTCTTATTAGATAAGGCATATTTTCGTCTGATAAGGTACTTCTTCTTCAATGATTTCGAGGATATTTTAGTTTTGATCAAAAAAATTTTATTTCTTACGACTTTTCGTAAAATATGTTAATGCCATCTGAAAGAGGAGCAGATAAGCTTTCCATCGAGCTCTAAGTCGAAGAAGTCGGTCGAAGGATGCAAGAGTTATTAGCAAAAAACTAATCGGTGGTCAACACGTTTCCATCCTACTGCCGATTCTTTTCGTAAAGTACTTTTCTATAATTCTGGTATTTAATGGAAAAAAATTCAACGAATGTAAAAAACTATTAATTTTGATTAAAATGCCGCCCATTGATCCAATAAAAAAATTTAAATGTGTCTTATTAGATAAGGCATATTTTCGTCTGATAAGATACTTCTTTTTCAATGATTTCGAGGATATTTTAGTTTTGATCAAAAAAATTTTATTTCTTACGACTTTTCGTAAAATATGTTAATGCCATCTGAAAGAGGAACAGATAAGCTTTCCATCGAGCTCTTAGTCGAAGAAGTCGGTCGAAGGATGCAAGAGTTATTAGCAAAAAACTAATCGGTTGTCAATACGTTTCCGTCCTACTGCCGATTATTTCTCAAAGTACTTTTCTATAGTTCTAGTTTTTAATGGAAAAAATTAAGCGAATTTTTTGTCCATGTAAAAAACTATTAATTCTGAATAAAATGCCGCCCATTTATGCAATTAAAAAAATTTAAATGTTTCTTATTAGATAAGACATATTTTCGTCTGATAAGGTACTTCTTCTTCAATGATTTCGAGGATATTTTAGTTTTGATCAAAAAAGATTTTATTTCTTACGACTTTTTGTATAACATGTTAATGCCATCTGAAAGATGGCATATTTTCCTTTGATAAGGTACTTCTTCTTCAATAATTTTGAGGATATTTTAGTTTTGATAAAAAAAATTGTATTTCTTACGACTTTTCGTAAAAAATGTTAATGCCGTCTGAAAGAGGAACAGATAAGCTTTCCATCGAGCTCTTAGTTGAAGAAGTCTGTCGAAGGACGCAAGAAATATTAGCAAAAAACTAATCGGTGGTCAACACGATTCCGTCCTACTGCCGATTCTTTTCGCAGAGTAGTTTTCTATAATTCTAGTATTTAATGGAAAAAATTATACGAATCTTTTGTCCATGTAAAAAACTAGTAATTCTAAATAAAATGCCGCCCATTTATGCAATTAAAAAAATTTAAATGTCTCTTATTAGATAAGGCATATTTTCGTCTGATAAGGTACTTCTTCTTCAATGATTTCGGGGATATTTTAGTTTTGTTAAAAAAAATTTTATTTCTTATGACTTTTCGTAAAATATGTTAATGCCATCTGATAAAGGAACAGATAAGCTTTCCATCGAGCTCTTAGTCGAAGAAGTCGGTCGAAGGATGCAAGAGTTATTGCAAACAACTAATCGGTGGTCAACACATTTCCGTCCTACTGCCGATTCTTTTCGCAAAGTAATTTTCTATAATTCTAGTATTTAATAGGAAAAAATTAAACGAATTTTTTGCCCATGTAAAAAACTATTAATTCTAAATAAAATGCCGCCCATCTATGCAATTAAAAAAATGTAAATGTCTCTTATTAGATAGGGCATATTTTCGTCTGATAAGGTACTTCTTCTTCAATAATTTCGAGTATATTTTAGTTTTGATCAAAAAAATTTTATTTCTTACAACTTTTCGTAAAATATATCAATGCCATCCGAAAAAGGAACAGATAAGCTTTCCATCGAGCTCTTAGCCGAAGAAGTCGGTCGAAGGATGCAAGAAATATTCCCATAAAACTAATCGGTGGTCAACACGATTCCGTCATACTGCCGATTCTTTTCTCATAGTACTTTTCTATAGTTCTAGTATTTAATGGAAAAAAATGAAACGAATTTTTTGTCCATGTAAAAAACTATTAATTCTGAATTAAATGCCGCCCATTTATGCAAATAAAAAAATTTAAATGTCTCTTATTAGATAAGGCATATTTTCGTCTGATAAGATACTTCTTTTTCAATGATTTCGAGGATATTTTAGTTTTGATAAAAAAAAATTTATTTCTTACGACTTTTCGTAAAATATGTTAATGCCATCTGAAAGAGGAACAGATAAGCTTTCCATCGAGCTCTTAGTCGAAGAAGTCGGTCGAAGGATGCAAGAAATAATAGCATAAAACTAATCGGTGGTCAACACGATTCCATCCTACTGCCGATTCTTTTCGCAAAGTACTTTTCTATAATTCTAGTATTTAATGGGAAAAAATAAAACGAATTTTTTTTCCATGTAAAAAACTTTTAATTCAGTCCATGTAAAAACTATTAATTCTAAAAAAATACCGCCCATTTATGTAATTAAAAAAAATTAAATGTCTATTATAAGATAAGGCATATTTTCGTTTGATCAGCTACTTCTCTTTCAATGATTTCGAGTATATTTTAGTTTTGATCAAAAAAAATTTTATTTCTTACGACCTTTCGTAAAATATATTAATGCCATCTGAAAGAGGAACAGATAAGCTTTTCATCGAGCTCTTAGTCGAAGAAGTCGGTCGAAGGATGCAAGAGTAATAAGCAAAAAACTAATCGGTGGTCAACACGATTCCGCTCTTCTTCCGATTATTTTCGCAAAGTACTTTTCTATAATTCAAGTATTTAATGGGAAAAAATTAAACGAATTTTTTTTCCATGTAAAAAACTATTAATTCTGAATAAAATGCCGCCCATTTATGCAATTAAAAAAATGTAAATGTATCTTATTAGATAAGGCATATTTTCGTCTGATAAGATACTTCTTTTTCAATGATTTCGAGGATATTTTAGTTTTGTTAAAAAAAATTGTATTTCTTACGACTTTTCGTAAAATATGTTAATGCCATCTGAAAGAGGAACAGATAAGCTTTCCATCGATCTCTTAGTCGAAGAAGTCGGTCGAAGCATGCAAGAAATATTAGCATAAAACTAATCGGTGGTCAATATGATTCCGTTCTACTGCCGATTCTTTTCGCAAAGTACTTTTCTATAATTCTAGTATTTAATTGGAAAAAATTAAACGAATTTTTTTTCCTTGTAAAAAACTTTTAATTCAGTCCATGTTAAAAACTATTAATTCTGAATAAAATACCGCCCATTTATGCAATTAAAAAAAATTAAATGTCTATTATAAGATAAGGCATATTTTCGTTTGATAAGCTACTTCTCTTTCAATGATTTCGAGTATATTTTAGTTTTGATCAAAAAAAATTTTATTTCTTACGACCTTTCGTAAAATATATTAATGCCATCTGGAAGAGGAACAGATTAGCTTTTTATCGAGCTCTTAGTCGAAGAAGTCGGTCGAAGGATGCAAGAATAATAAGCAAAAAACTAATCGGTGGTCAACACGATTCCGCTCTTCTTCCGATTATTTTCGCAAAGTACTTTTCTATAATTGTAGTATTTAATGGGAAAAAATTAAAGGAATTTTTTGTCCATGTAAGAAACTATTAATTCTGAATAAAATGCCGCCCATTAATGCAATTAAAAAAATTTAAATGTCTCTTATTATATAAGGCACATTTTCGTCTGATAAGGTACTTCTTCTTCAATGATTTCGAGGATATTTTAGTTTTGATCAAAAAAATTTTATTTCTTACGAGTTTTCGTAAAATATGTTCATGCCATCTGAAAGAGGAACAGATAAGCTTTCCATCGAGCTCTTAGTCGAAGAAGTCGGTCGAAGGATGCAACAGTTATTACCAAAAAACTAATCGGTGGTCAACACGATTCCGTCCTACTGCCGATTCTTTTCGCAGAGATCTTTTCTATAATTCTAGTATTTAATGGATAAAAATTCAACGAATTTTTTGTCCATGTAAAAAACTATTAATTCTGATTAAAATGCCGCCCATTGATCCAATAAAACAATTTAAATGTCTCTTATTAGATAAGGGATATTTTCGTCTGATAAGATACTTCTTTTTCAATGATTTCGAGGATATTTTAGTTTTGATCAAAAAAATTTTATTTCTTACAACTTTTCGTAAAATATATCAATGCCATCTGAAAAAGGAACAGATAAGCTTTCCATCGAGCTCTTAGTCGAAGAAGTCGGTCGAAGGATGCAAGAGTTATTACCAAAAAACTAATCGGTGGTCAACACGATTCCGTCCTACTGCCAATTCTTTTCGCAAAGTACTTTTCTATAATTCGAGTATTTAATGGGAAAAAATTAAACGAATTTTTTTCCCATGTAAAAAACTATTAATTCTAAATAAAATGCCGCCCATTTATGCAATTAAAAAAATTTAAATGTCTCTTATTAGATAAGGCATATTTTCCTTTGATAAGGTACTTGTTCTTCAATAATTTCGAGGATATTTTAGTTTTGATCAAAAAAATTGTATTTCTTACGACTTTTCGTAAAAAATGTTAATGCCGTCTGAAAGAGGAACAGATAAGCTTTCCATCGAGCTCTTAGTCGAAGAAGTCGGTCGAAGGATGCAAGAGTTATTAGCAAAAAATTAATCGATGTTCAACAGGATTCCGTCCTACTGCCGATTCTTTTCTCAAAGTACTTTTCTATAGTTCTAGTATTTAATGGAAAAAAATTAAGCGAATTTTTAGTCCATGTAAAAAACTATTAATTCTGAATAAATTGCCGCCCATTTATGCAATTAAAAAAATTTAAATGTTTCTTATTAGATAAGACATATTTTCGTCTGATAAGGTACTTCTTCTTCAATGATTTCGAGGATATTTTAGTTTTGATCAAAAAATATTTTATTTCTTACGACTTTTTGTATAATATGTTAATGCCATCTGAAAGATGGCATATTTTCCTTTGATAAGGTACTTCTTCTTCAATGATTTCGAGGATATTTTAGTTTTGATCAAAAAAATTGTATTTCTTACGACTTTTCGTGAAATATGTTAATGTCATCTGAAAGAGGAACAGATAAGCTTACCATCGAGCTCTTAGTCGAAAAAGTTGGTCGAAGGATGCAAGAGTTATTAGCAAAAAACTAATCGGTGGTCATCTCGTTTCCGTCCTACTGCCGATTCTTTTCTCAAAGTACTTTTCTATAGTTCTAGTATTCAATGGAAAAAAATTAAGCGAATTTTTAGTCCATGTAAAAAACTATTAATTCTGAATAAATTGCCGCCCATTTATGCAATTAAAAAAATTTTAATGTTTCTTATTAGATAAGACATATTTTCGTCTGATAAGGTATTTCTTCTTCAAAGATTTCGACGATATTTTAGTTTTGATCAAAAAATATTTTATTTCTTACGACTTTTTGTATAATATGTTAATGCCATCTGAAAGATGGCATATTTTCCTTTGATAAGGTACTTCTTCTTCAATAATTTCGAGGATATTTTAGTTTTGATCAAAAAAATTGTATTTCTTACGACTTTTCGTAAAAAATGTTAATGCCGTCTGAAAGAGGAACAGATAAGCTTTCCATCGAGCTCTTAGTCGAAGAAGTTGGTCGAAGGATGCAAGAGTTATTAGCAAAAAACTAATCGCTGGTCAACTCGTTTCCGTCCTACTGCCGATTCTTTTCTCAAAGTACTTTTCTATAGTTCTAGTTTTTAATGGAAAAAAATTAAGCGAATTTTTAGTCCATGTAAAAAACTATTAATTCTGAATAAATTGCCGCCCATTTATGCAATTAAAAAAATTTAAATGTTTCTTATTAGATAAGACATAGTTTCGTCTGATAAGCTACTTCTTCTTCAATGATTTCGAGGATATTTTAGTTTTGATCAAAAAATATTTTATTTCTTACGACTTTTTGTATAATATGTTAATGCCATCTGAAAGATGGCATATTTTCCTTTGATAAGGTACTTCTTCTTCAATAATTTCGACGATATTTTAGTTTTGATCAAAAAAATTGTATTTCTTACGACTTTTCGTAAAAAATGTTAATGCCGTCTGAAAGAGGAACAGATAAGCTTTCCATCGAGCTCTTAGTCGAAGAATTTGGTCGAAGGATGCAAGAGTTATTAGCAAAAAACTAATCGGTGGTCAACTCGTTTCCGTCCTACTGCCGATTCTTTTCTCAAAGTACTTTTCTATAGTTCTAGTATTTAATGGAAAAAAATTAAGCGAATTTTTAGTCCATGTAAAAAACTATTAATTCTGAATAAATTGCCGCCAATTTATGCAATTAAAAAAATTTAAATGTTTCTTATTAGATAAGACATATTTTCGTCTGATAAGGTACTTCTTCTTCAATGATTTCGAGGATATTTTAGTTTTGATCAAAAAAGATTTTATTTCTTACGACTTTTTGTATAATATGTTAATGCCATCTGAAAGATGGCATATTTTCGTCTGATAAGGTACTTCTTCTTCAATGATTTCGGGGATATTTTAGTTTTGATCAAAAAAATTTTATTTCTTACGACTTTTTGTATAATATGTTAATGCCATCTGAAAGATGGCACATTTTCGTCTGATAAGGTACTTCTTCTTCAATGATTTCGGGGATATTTTAGTTTTGATCAAAAAAATTTTATTTCTTACGACTTTTCGTAAAATATGTTATGAAAGAGGAACAGATAAGCTTTCCATCGAGCTCTTAGTCGAAAAAGTCGGTCGAAGTATGCAAGAGTTATTAGCAAAAAACTAATCGGTGGTCAACATGTTTTCGTCCTACTGCCGATTCTTTTCGCAAAGTACTTTTCTATAATTCTAGTATTTAATAGGAAAAAATTAAACGAATTTTTAGTCCATGTAAAAAACTATTAATTCTGAATAAAATGCCGCCCATTTATGCAATTAAAAAAATTTAAATGTTTCTTATTAGATAAGACATATTTTCGTCTGATAAGGTACTTCTTCTTCAATGATTTCGAGGATATTTTAGTTTTGATCAAAAAAGATTTTATTTCTTACGACTTTTTGTATAATATGTTAATGCCATCTGAAAGATGGCATATTTTCCTTTGATAAGGTAGTTCTTTTTCAATAATTTCGAGGATATTTTAGTTTTGATCAAAAAAATTGTATTTCTTACGACTTTTCGTAAAAAATGTTAATGCCGTCTGAAAGAGGAACAGATAAGCTTTCAATCGAGCTCTTAGTTGAAGAAGTCTGTCGAAGGATGTAAGAAATATTAGCAAAAACTAACCGATGGTCAACACGATTCCGTTCTACTGCCGATTCTTTTCGCAAAGTACTTTTCTATAATTCTAGTATTTAATGGGAAAAAATTCAACGAAAATTTTTTCCATGTAAAAACTTTTAATTCTGTGCATGTAAAAGACTATTAATTCTGAATAAAATACCGCCCATTTATGCAATTAAAAAAATTTAAATGTTTCTTATAAGATAAGGCATATTTTCGTCTGATGAGCTACTTCTTTTTCAATGATTTCCAAGATACTTTAGTTTTGATCAAAAAAAATTTTATTTTTTACGACTTTTCGTAAAATATATCAATGCCATCTGAAAGAGGAACAAATAAGCTTTCCATCGAGCTCTTAGTCGAAAAAGTCGGTCGAAGTATGCAAGAGTTATTAGCAAAAAACTAATCGGTGGTTAACATGTTTCCGTCCTACTGCCTATTCTTTTCGCAAAGTACTTTTCTATAATTCTAGTATTTAATGGGAAAAAATTAAACGCATTTTTTTTCCATGTGAAAAACTTTTAATTCTGAATAAAATGCCGCCCATTTATGCAATTAAAAAAATTTAAATGTCACTTATTAGATAAGGCATATTTTCGTCTGATAAGGTAATTCTTCTTCAATAATTTCGAGTATATTTTAGTTTTGATCAAAAAAATTTTATTTCTTACAACTTTTCGTAAAATATATCAATGCCATCTGAAAAAGGAACAGATAAGCTTTCCATCGAGCTCTTAGTCGAAGAAGTCGGTCGAAGGATGCTAGAGTTATTACCAAACCAGTAAGGACGCTATCTTCAGCAAGGCTGAAGCTATAATAGTTTTCACTTTGTGTCATTATAAAAAAAACTAAATGAATAGTTTTCATGCCTCCCTAACAACATAACTGTAATGTTTCAAGTCAATTCGTTAAAAAACAAAAAAGTATTCCATACAACGGTTCAAGTTTTGCGTTTAGTGGGCGTAGCCATGCCCACTTTTGGTCAAAATAGTTTTCATTTCTCCTTAAGAACATAACTGTAAAGTTTCAAGTCAATTGGTTAAAAAACAAAAAAGTTTTCCATACAAAGGATCAAGTTTACCTATAAGTGGGCGTGGCCACTCCCACTTTTGATCAAAATAGTTTTCATTCCTCCCTAAGAGCATAACTTTAAAATTTCAAGTCAATTGGTTATAAAACAAAAAAGTTTTCCATACAACGGGTAAATTTTCGCTATAAAAGGGCGTGGCCACGCCCACTTTTGATCAAAATAGTTGTCATTCCTCCCTAAGAGCATAACTGCAAAGTTTCAAGTCAATTGGTTAAAAAACAAAAAAGTTTTCCATGCAACGGGTCAATTTTCGCTATAAGTGGGCGTGGCTACGCGTGGCTACGCCCACTTTTGGTCAAAATAGTTTTCATTCCTCCCTAAGAACATAACTTTAAAATTTCAAGTCAATTGGTTAAGAAACAAAAAAGTTTTCCATACAACGACGTGAATATGGCTTCTCTTCCTCTTCTTAATTTTGTATGGGAGCTACCAGTTCCAGATGTCCAATCTCAATGAAACTTTCAGGCATGTAGTCGGTCTATGTAAAACTACTATGTCTAAAATTTCAGCACTCTATTGTACAAAACAAAAAAGTTTTCCATACAACGATTCAAGTTTTGTTCACTTTTCTTCTTCTTTTCGTATGGTAGCTACCTGTTCCAATAACCCGATCATGCTGGTTCTGACGAATGATTCATCGTAATAAATTCTAAGGCTCTGTGCAAAGTTTCAGCTCGATAGCTTCAAAACTGAGGGACTAGTTTGCATACATACAGACAGACAGACAGACGGACAGACGGACATGGCTAAATAAACTCGTCTTGTCGTCCTGATCAAGAATATATATACTTTACATAGTCGGAAATTAATATTTCGATCTGTTACAAACTCCGTGACAAAGTTATTATACTATTTCACATAAGTGAAAAGTATAAAAATTTAAATGTCTCTTATTAGATAAGGCATATTTTCGTCTGATAAGGTTCTTATTATACTTTTCACTTATGTGAAATAGTATAATAACTTTGTCACGGAGTTTGTAACAGATCGAAATATTAATTTCCGACTATATAAAGTATATATATTCTTGATCAGGACGACAAGACGAGTTGATTTAGCCATGTCCGTCTGTCCGTCTGTCCGTCTGTCTGTCTGTCTGTCTGTCTGTCTGTCTGTCTGTCTGTCTGTCTGTCTGTATGTATGCAAACTAGTCCCTCAGTTTTGAAGCTATCGAGCTGAAACTTTGCACAGAGTCTTAGAATTTATTACGATGAATCATTCGTCGGAACCAGCATGATCGGATTATTGGAACAGGTAGCTCCCATACGAAAAGAAGAAGAAAAGTGAACAAAACTTGAATCGTTGTATGGAAAACTTTTTTGTTTTGTACAATAGAGTGCTGAAATTTTAAACATAGTAGTTTTACATGGTCCGACTACATGCCTGAAAGTTTCATTGAGATTGGACATCTGGAACTGGTAGCTCCCATACAAAATGAAGAAGAGGAAGAGAAGCCATATTCACGTCGTTGTATGGAAAACTTTTTTGTTTCTTAACCAATTGACTTGAAATTTTAAAGTTATGTTCTTAGGGAGGAATGAAATCTATTTTGACCAAATGTGGGCGTAACCACGCGTAGCCACGCCCACTTATAGCGAAAATTTACCCGTTGTATGGAAAACTTTTTTGTTTTTTAACCAATTGACTTGAAACTTTACAGTTATGTTCTTAGAGAGGAATGAAAACTATTTTGACCAAAAGTGGGCGTAGCCAGGCGTAGCCACGCCCACTTATAGCGAAAATTGACCCGTTGTATGGAAAACTTTTTTGTTTTTTAACCAATTGACTTGAAACTTTACAGTTATGTTCTTAGAGAGGAATGAAAACTATTTTGACCAAAAGTGGGCGTAGCCAGGCGTAGCCACGCCCACTTATAGCGAAAATTGACCCGTTGTATGGAAAACTTTTTTGTTTCTTAACCAATTGACTTGAAACTTTGCAGTTATGCTCTTAGGGAGAAATGAAAACTATTTTGATCAAAAGTGGGCGTGGCCACGCCCACTTATAGCTTAACTTGACCCTTTGTATGGAAAACTTTTTTGTTTTTCAACCAATTGACTTGAAACTTTACAGTTATGTTCTTATTGAGGAATGAAAACTATTTTAACCAAAAGTGGGCGTAGCCACGCCTACTTATAGCGAAAATTGACCCGTTGTATGGAAAACTTTTTTGTTTTTTAACCAATTGACTTGAAACTTTGCAGTTATGCTCTTAGGGAGGAATGAAAACTATTTTGACCAAAAGTGGGCGTAGCCACGCCCACTTATAGCGAAAATTGACCCGTTGTATGGAAAACTTTTTTGTTTCTTAACCAATTGACTTGAAACTTTGCAGTTATGTTCTTAGGGAGGAATGAAAACTATTTTGACGAAAAGTGGGCGTAGCCACGCCCTTTTATAGCGAAAATTGACCCTTTGTATGGAAAACTTTTTTGTTTTTTAACCAATTGACTTAAAACTTTACAGTTATGTTCCTAGAGAGGAATGAAAACTATTTTGACCAAAAGTGGGCGTAGCCACGCCTACTTATAGCAAAAATTGACCCGTTGTATGGAAAACTTTTTTGTTTTTTAACCAATTGACTTGAAACTTTGCAGTTATGCTCTTAGGGAGGAATGAAAACTATTTTGATCAAAAGTGGGCATGGCCACGCCCACTTATAGCTTAACTTGACCCTTTGTATGGAAAACTTTTTGGTTTTTTAATCAATTGACTTGAAACTTTACAGTTATGTTCCTAGAGAGGAATGAAAACTATTTTGACCAAAAGTGGGCGTAGCCACGCCTACTTATAGCAAAAATTGACCCGTTGTATGGAAAACTTTTTTGTTTTTTAACCAATTGACTTGAAACTTTACAGTTATGTTCTTAGGGAGGAATGAAAACTATTTTGACCAAATTTGGGCATGGCTACGCCCACTTATCGCAAAACTTGAACCGTTGTATGGAAAAATTTTTTGTTTTTTAACGAATTGACTTGAAACATTACAGTTATGTTGTTAGGGAGGCATGAAAACTATTCATTTAGTTTTTTTTATAGTGACACAAAGTGAAAAGTATTATAGCTTCAGCCTTGCTGAAGATAGCGTCCTTACTGGTTCTTCAATGATTTCGAGGATATTTTAGTTTTGATCAACAAAATTTTATTTCTTACGACTTTTTGTAAAATATGTTAATGCCAATTGAAAGAGGAACAGATAAGCTTTCCATCGAGCTCTTAGTCGAATAAGTCGGTCGAAGGATGCAAGAGTTATTAGCATAAAACTAATCGGTGGTCAACACGATTCCGCTCTTCTTCCGATTATTTTCGCAAAGTAGTTTTCTATAATTCTAGTATTTAATGGAAAAAATTTAAGCGAATTTTTGTCCATGTAAAAAACTATTTATTCTGAATAAAATGCCGCCCATTTATGTCTCTTGTTAGATAAGGCATATTTTCGTCTGATAAGGTGCTTCTTTTTCAATGATTTCGAGGATATTTTAGTTTTGATCAAAAAAATTTTATTTCTTACGACTTTTCGTAAAATATGTTAATGCCATCTGAAAGAGGAACAGATAAGCTTTCCATCGAGCTCTTAGTCGAAGAAGTCGGTCGAAGGATGCCAGAGTTATTGCAAAAAACTAATCGGTGGTCAACACGATTCCGTTCTACTGCCGATTCTTTTCGCAAAGTGCTTTTCTATAATTCTAGTATTTAATAGGAAAAATTAAACGAATTTTTTGTCCATGTAAAAAACTATTAATTCTGAATAAAATGCCGCCCATTTATGCAATTAAAGAAATTAAAATGTCTGTTATTAGATAAGGCATACTTTCACTGATAAGGTTCTTCTTCTTCAATGATTTCGAGGATATTTTAGTTTTGATCAAAAAAATTTTATTTCTTATGACTTTTTGTATAATATGTTAATGCCATCTGAAAGAGAAACAGGTAACCTTTCCATCGAGCTCTTAGTCGAAGAAGTCGAACGGAGTATGCAAGAGTTATTACCAAAAAACTAATCGGTTGTCAACACGATTCCGTCCTACTGCCGATTCTTTTCGCAGAGAACTTTTCTATACTTCTAGTATTTAATGGAAAAAAAATTAAGCGAATTTTTTGTCCATGTAAAAAACTATTAATTCTGAATAAAATGCCGCCCATTTATGCAATTAAAAAAATTGAAATGTGTCTTATTAGATAAGGCATATTTTCGTCTGATAAGGTACTTCTTCTTCAATGATTTCGAGGATATTTTAGTTTTGATCAAAAAAATTTATGCAAATAAAACCAGTAAGGGCGGTATAGTCGAGTATACTCGACAATATAATACCCTGCACACATGGTAGGCGGTGCCACACCCTCAATCTACAAAAACATATTGATCTGACGTCGCCTATTCAAATAGTGTTCAAAATATCAAGAAAATCGGGCAAAAAATGTGGATTTTACGAAAAATTTAAGTTTGTTGGCCTCTGAGGGGTAGCCATCAATGAAAGGTGAAATTTGTGGAATGCAGTTTTTAAGATGTATTATCACTGAGCTTGTATACAAAATTTCAAGGGGAGGGGGAAAATTTTTGGTATGCAGTTTTGTAGAGTTACTCATATTGAGTCTACATACCGACTTTCATGTTTCTATCTCTTTGGATGTTCGAGTTATAGCGTTTTCAAAAAGTGGGCGGTGCTGGCTGGGCGGGAATGGAATGGGAATGGGCGTGGCACAAAACCATTCAAACTTGATCTGCTGCCGAGCATCACGAGTCTACCCACCAAATTTCAAGTCTCTTGCTCTTATAGTTTCCGAGAACGATTGGTGAGGACGGACGGACGGACGGACGGACAGACGGAAAAACGGACAGACGGACGGACATGGCTTAATCAACTTCTCTTGTCATCCCGATCAAGAATATATATACTTTATGGGGTCCCCCGACCCTCCTTCTGCACGTTACATACATTTGGCTTTTGCACAAACACAATATACCCTGATACACAGTATGTGTACAGGGTATAAAAATTGAAATGTGTCTTATTAGATAAGGCATATTTTCGTCTGATAAGGTACTTCTTCTTCAATGATTTCGAGGATATTTTAGTTTTGATCAAAAAAATTTTATTTCTTACGACTTTTCGTAAAATATGTTAATGCCATCTGAAAGAGGAGTAGATAAGCTTTCCATCGAGCTCTAAGTCGAAGAAGTCGGTCAAAGGATGCAAGAGTTATTAGCAAAAAACTAATCGGTGGTCAACACGATTCCGTCCTACTGTCGATTCTTTTCGCAGAGAACTTTTCTGTAATTCTAGTATTTAATGGAAAAAAAATTAAGCGAATTTTTTGTCCATGTAAAAAACTATTAATTCTGAATAAAATGCCGCCCATTGATCCAATAAAAAAATTTAAATGTGTCTTATTAGATAAGGCACATTTTCGTCTGATAAGATACTTCTTTTTCAATGATTTCGAGGATATTTTAGTTTTGATCAAAAAAATTTTATTTCTTACGACTTTTCGTAAAATATGTTAATGCCATCTGAGAGAGGAACAAATAAGCTTTCCATCGAGCTCTTAGTCGAAGAAGTCGGTTGAAGGATGCCAGAGTTATTGCAAAAAACTAATCGGTGGTCAACACGATTCCGTCCTACTGCCGATTCTTTTCGCAAAGTACTTTTCTATAATTCTAGTATTTAATAGGAAAAAATTAAGCGAATTTTTTGTCCATGTAAAACACTATTAATTCTGAATAAAATGCCGCCCATTGTCTGTTATTAGATAAGGCATACTTTCACTGATAAGGTTCTTCTTCTTCAATGATTTCGAGGATATTTTAGTTTTGATCAAAAAAATTTTATTTCTTACGACTTTTCGTAAAATATGTTAATGCCATCTGAAAGAGGAGTAGATAAGCTTTCCATTGAGCTCTAAGTCGAAGAAGTCGGTCAAAGGATGCAAGAGTTATTAGCAAAAAACTAATCGGTGGTCAACACGATTCCATCCTACTGCCGATTCTTTTCGCAAAGTACTTTTCTACAATTCTAGTATTTAATGGAAAAAAATTCAACGAATGTAAAAAACTATTAATTCTGATTAAAATGCCGCCCATTGATCCAATAAAAAAATTTAAATGTGTCTTATTAGATAAGGCATATTTTCGTCTGATAAGATACTTCTTTTTCAATGATTTCGAGGATATTTTAGTTTTGATCAAAAAAGTTTTATTTCTTACGACTTTTCGTAAAATATGTTAATGCCATCTGAAAGAAGAACAGATAAGCTTACGTCGAGCTCTTAGTCGAAGAAGTTGGTCGAAGGATGCCAGAGTTATTGCAAAAAACTAATCGGTGGTCAACACGATTCCGTCCTACTGCCGATTCTTTTCGCAGAGAAGTTTTCTATAATTCTAGTATTTAATGGAAAAAAAATTAAGCGAATTTTTTGTCCATGTAAAAAACTATTAATTCTGAATAAAATGCCACCCATTTATACAATTAAAAAAATTTAAATGTGTCTTATTAGACAAGGCATATTTTCGTCTGATAAGGTACTTCTTCTTCAATGATTTCGACGATATTTTAGTTTTGATCAAAAAAATTTTATTTCTTACGACTTTTCGTAAAATATGTTAATGCCATCTGAAAGAGGAGCAGATAAGCTTTCCCCTGAGCTCTAAGTCGAAGAAGTTGGTCGAAGGATGCAAGAGTTATTAGCAAAAAACTAATCGGTGGTCAACACGTTTCCATCCTACTGCCGATTCTTTTCGCAAAGTACTTTTCTACAATTCTAGTATTTAATGGAAAAAAATTCAACGAATGTAAAAAACTATTAATTCTGATTAAAATGCCGCCCATTGATCCAATAAAAAAATTGAAATGTGTCTTATTAGATAAGGCATATTTTCGTCTGATAAGATACTTCTTTTTCAATGATTTCGAGGATATTTTAGTTTTGATCAAAAAAGTTTTATTTCTTACGACTTTTCGTAAAATATGTTAATGCCATCTGAAAGAAGAACAGATAAGCTTACGTCGAGCTCTTAGTCGAAGAAGTTGGTCGAAGGATGCCAGAGTTATTGCAAAAAACTAATCGGTGGTCAACACGATTCCGTCCTACTGCCGATTCTTTTCGCAAAGTACTTTTCTATACTTCTAGTATTTAATAGGAAAAAATGAAACGAATTTTTTGTCCATGTAAAAAACTATTAATTCTGAATAAAATGCCGCCCATTTATGCAATTAAAAAAATTTAAATGTTTCTTATTAGATAAGACATATTTTCGTCTGATAAGGTACTTCTTCTTCAATGATTTCGAGGATATTTTAGTTTTGATCAAAAAAATTGTATTTCTTACGACTTTTCGTAAAAAATGTTAATGCCGTCTGAAAGATGAACAGATAAGCTTTCAATCGAGCTTTTAGTTGAAGAAGTCTGTTGAAGGACGCAAGAAATATTAGCAAAAAACTAATCGGTGGTCAACACGATTCCGTCCTACTGCCGATTCTTTTCGCAGAGTAGTTTTCTATAATTCTAGTATTTAATGGAAAAAAATTAAGCGAATTTTTCGTCCATCTAAAAAACTATTAATTCGGAATAAAATGCCGCCCATTTATGCAATTAAAAAAATTTAAATGTCTCTTGGTAGATAAGGCATATTTCGTCTGATAAGGTACTTCTTTTTCAATGATTTTGAGGATATTTTAGTTTTGATCAAAAAAAATTTTATTTCTTGTGACATTTCGTATAATATGTTAATGCCATCTGAAAGAGGAACAGATAAGCTTTCCATCGAGCTCTTAGTCGAAGAAGTCGGTCGAAGCATGCAAGAGTTATTAGCAAAAAAACTAATCGGTGGTCAACACGATTCCGTCCTACTGCCGATTCTTTTCGCAGAGAACTTTTCTGTAATTCTAGTATTTAATGGAAAAAAAATTAAGCGAATTTTTTGTCCATCTAAAAAACTATTAATTCTGAATAAAATGCCGCCCATTTATGCAATTAAAAAAATTTAAATGTCTCTTGTTAGATAAGGCATATTTTCGTCTGATAAGGTACTTCTTTTTCAATGATTTCGAGGATATTTTAGTTTTGATCAAAAAAAATTTTATTTCTTACCACTTTTCTTAAAATATGTTAATGCCATCTGAAAGAGGAACAGATAAGCTTTCCATCCGGCTCTTGGTCGAAGAAAACGGTCGAAGGATGCAAGAGTTATTAGCAAACCAGTAAGGACGCTATCTTCAGCAAGGCTGAAGCTATAATACTTTTCACTTTGTGTCACTATAAAAAAAAACTAAATGAATAGTTTTCATTCCTCCCTAAGAACATAACTGTAAAGTTTCAAGTCAATTGGTTAAAAAACAAAAAAGTTTTCCATACAACGGGTCAATTTTCGCTATAAAAGGGCGTGGCCACGCCCACTTTTGATCAAAGTAGTTTTCATTCCTCCCTAAGAGCATAACTGCAAAGTTTCAAGTCAATTCGTTAAAAAACAAAAAATTTTTCCATACAACGGTTCAAGTTAGGATATAAGTGGGCGTAGCCATGCACACATTTGGTCAAAATAGTTTTCATTCCTCCCTAAGAGCATAACTGCAAAGTTTCAAGTCAATTGGTTAAAAAACAAAAAAGTTTTCCATACAAAGGGTCAAGTGAGGCTATAAGTGGGCGTGGCCATGCCCACTTTTGATCAAAATAGTTTTCATTCCTCCCTAAGAGCATAACTGCAAAGTTTCAAGTCAATTGGTTAAAAAACAAAAAAGTTTTCCATACAAAGGCTCAATTTTCGCTATAAAAGGGCGTGGCCACGCCCACTTTTGATCAAAATAGTTTAAAAAGCAAAAAAGTTTTCCATACAACGGGTCAATTTTCGCTATAAAAGGGCGTGGCCACGCCCACTTTTGATCAAAACAGTTTTCATTCCTCCCTAAGAGCATAACTGCAAAGTTTCAAGTCAATTGGTTAAAAAACAAAAAAGTTTTCCATACAAAGGGTCAAGTGAGGCTATAAGTGGGCGTGGCCATGCCCACTTTTGATCAAAATAGTTTTCATTCCTCCCTAAGAGCATAACTGCAAAGTTTCAAGTCAATTGGTTAAAAAACAAAAAAGTTTCCCATACAAAGGCTCAATTTTCGCTATAAAAGGGCGTGGCCACGCCCACTTTTGATCAAAATAGTTTTTATTCCTCCCTAAGAGCATAACTGCAAAGTTTCAAGTCAATTGGTTAAAAAACAAAAAAGTTTTCCATACAACGGGTCAATTTTTGCTATAAGTAGGCGTGGCTACGCCCACTTTTGGTCAAAATAGTTTTCATTCCTCTCTAGGAACATAACTGTAAAGTTTTAAGTCAATTGGTTAATAAACAAAAAAGTTTTCCATACAAAGGGTCAATTTTCGCTATAAAAGGGCGTGGCTACGCCCACTTTTCGTCAAAATAGTTTTCATTCCTCCCTAAGAACATAACTGTAAAGTTTCAAGTCAATTGATTAAAAAACCAAAAAGTTTTCCATACAAAGGGTCAAGTTAAGCTATAAGTGGGCGTGGCCACGCATACTTTTGATCAAAATAGTTTTCATTCCTCCCTAAGAGCATAACTGCAAAGTTTCAAGTCAATTGGTTAAAAAACAAAAAAGTTTTCCATACAACGGGTCAATTTTCGCTATAAGTAGGCGTGGCTACGCCCACTTTTGGCTAAAATAGTTTTCATTCCTCCCTAAGAACATAACTGTAAAGTTTCAAGTCAATTGGTTAAAAAACAAAAAAGTTTTCCATACAAAGGGTCAAGTTAAGCTATAAGTGGGCGTGGCCACGCCCACTTTTGATCAAAATAGTTTTCATTCCTCCCTAAGAGCATAACTGCAAAGTTTCAAGTCAATTGGTTAAAAAACAAAAAAGTTTTCCATACAACGGGTCAATTTTCGCTATAAGTGGGCGTGGCTACGCCTGGCTACGCCCACTTTTGGTCAAAATAGTTTTCATTCCTCTCTAAGAACATAACTGTAAAGTTTCAAGTCAATTGCTTAAAAAACAAAATAGTTTTCCATACAACGGGTAAATTTTCGCTATAAGTGGGCGTGGCTACGCGTAGTTACGCCCACTTTTGGTCAAAATAGATTTCATTCCTCCCTAAGAACATAACTTTAAAATTTCAAGTCAATTGGTTAAGAAACAAAAAAGTTTTCCATACAACGACGTGAATATTCCTTCTCTTCCTCTTCTTCATTTTGTATGGGAGCTACCAGTTCCAGATATCCAATCTCAATGAAACTTTCTGGCATGTAGTCGGACCATGTAAAACTACTATGTTTAAAATTTCAGCACTCTATTGTACAAAACAAAAAAGTTTTCCATACAACGATTCAAGTTTTGTTCACTTTTCTTCTTCTTTTCGTATGGGAGCTACCTGTTCCAATAATCCGATCATGCTGGTTCCGACGAATGATTCATCGTAATAAATTCTAAGACTCTGTGCAAAGTTTCAGCTCGATAGCTTCAAAACTGAGGGACTAGTTTGCATACATACAGACAGACAGACAGACAGAAAGACAGACCGACAGACAGACAGACGGACAGACGGACATGGCTAAATCAACTCGTCTTGTCGTCCTGATCAAGAATATATATACTTTATATAGTCGGAAATTAATATTTCGATCTGTTACAAACTCCGTGACAAAGTTAATATACTATTTCACATAAGTGAAAAGTATAAAAACTAATCGGTGGTCAACACGTTTCCGTCCTACTGCCGATTCTTTTCGCAGAGTAGTTTTCTATAATTCTAGTATTTAATGGGAAAAAATTAAACCAATTTTTTGTCCATGTAAAAAACTACTAATTCTGAATAAAATGCCGCCCATTTTTGCAACTTAAAAAATTTATATGTCTCTTATAAGATAAGGCATATTTTCGTCTGATAATGTACTTCTTCTTCAATGATTTCGAGGATATTTTAGTTTTGATCAAAAAAATTTTATTTCTTATGACTTTTCGTAAAATATGTTAATGCCATCTGAAAGAGGAGCAGATAAGCTTTCCCCTGAGCTCTAAGTCGAAGAAGTTGGTCGAAGGATGCAAGAGTTATTAGCAAAAAACTAATCGGTGGTCAACACGTTTCCATCCTACTGCCGATTCTTTTCGCAAAGTACTTTTCTACAATTCTAGTATTTAATGAAAAAAAATTCAACGAATATAAAAAACTATTAATTCTGATTAAAATGCCGCCCATTGATCCAATAAAAAAATTTAAATGTGTCTTATTAGATAAGGCATATTTTCGTCTGATAAGATACTTCTTTTTCAGTGATTTCGAGGATATTTTAGTTTTGATCAAAAAAGTTTTATTTCTTACGACTTTTCGTAAAATATGTTAATGCCATCTGAAAGAAGAACAGATAAGCTTACGTCGAGCTCTTAGTCGAAGAAGTTGGTCGAAGGATGCCAGAGTTATTGCAAAAAACTAATCGGTGGTCAACA
Source organism: Phortica okadai (assembly GCA_034638295.1). NCBI lineage: Eukaryota > Metazoa > Arthropoda > Insecta > Diptera > Drosophilidae > Phortica > Phortica okadai. The sequence goes on along the minus strand of CM067850.1, from coordinate 22,375,491 downwards.
CGATTCCGTCCTACTGCCGATTCTTTTCGCAGAGAACTTTTCTATAATTCTAGTATTTAATGGAAAAAAAATTAAGCGAATTTTTTGTCCATGTAAAAAACTATTAATTCTGAATAAAATGCCACCCATTTATACAATTAAAAAAATTTAAATGTGTCTTATTAGACAAGGCATATTTTCGTCTGATAAGGTACTTCTTCTTCAATGATTTCGACGATATTTTAGTTTTGATCAAAAAAATTTTATTTCTTACGACTTTTCGTAAAATATGTTAATGCCATCTGAAAGAGGAGCAGATAAGCTTTCCCCTGAGCTCTAAGTCGAAGAAGTTGGTCGAAGGATGCAAGAGTTAATAGCAAAAAACTAATCGGTGGTCAACACGTTTCCATCCTACAGCCGATTCTTTTCGCAAAGTACTTTTCTACAATTCTAGTATTTAATGGAAAAAAATTCAACGAATGTAAAAAACTATTAATTCTGATTAAAATGCCGCCCATTGATCCAATAAAAAAATTGAAATGTGTCTTATTAGATAAGGCATATTTTCGTCTGATAAGATACTTCTTTTTCAATGATTTCGAGGATATTTTAGTTTTGATCAAAAAAGTTTTATTTCTTACGACTTTTCGTAAAATATGTTAATGCCATCTGAAAGAAGAACAGATAAGCTTACGTCGAGCTCTTAGTCGAAGAAGTTGGTCGAAGGATGCCAGAGTTATTGCAAAAAACTAATCGGTGGTCAACACGATTCCGTCCTACTGCCGATTCTTTTCGCAAAGTACTTTTCTATACTTCTAGTATTTAATAGGAAAAAATGAAACGAATTTTTTGTCCATGTAAAAAACTATTAATTTTGAATAAAATGCCGCCCATTTATGCAATTAAAAAAATTTAAATGTTTCTTATTAGATAAGACATATTTTCGTCTGATAAGGTACTTCTTCTTCAATGATTTCGAGGATATTTTAGTTTTGATCAAAAAAGTTTTATTTCTTACGACTTTTTGTATAATATGTTAATGCCATCTGAAAGATGGCATATTTTCCTTTGATAAGGTACTTCTTCTTCAATAATTTTGAGGATATTTTAGTTTTGATCAAAAAAATTGTAGTTCTTACGACTTTTCGTAAAAAATGTTAATGCCGTCTGAAAGAGGAACAGATAAACTTTCTATCGAGCTTTTAGTTGAAGAAGTCTGTCGAAGGACGCAAGAAATATTAGCAAAAAACTAATCGGTGGTCAACACGATTCCGTCCTACTGCCGATTCTTTTCGCAGAGTAGTTTTCTATAATTCTGGTATTTAATGGAAAAAAATTAAGCGAATTTTTCGTTCATCTAAAAAACTATTAATTCGGAATAAAATGCCGCCCATTTATGCAATTAAAAAAATTTAAATGTCTCTTGGTAGATGAGGCATATTTCGTCTGATAAGGTACTTCTTTTTCAATGATTTCGAGGATATTTTAGTTTTGATCAAAAAAAATTTTATTTCTTGTGACATTTCGTATAATATGTTAATGCCATCTGAAAGAGGAACAGATAAGCTTTCCATCGAGCTCTTAGTTGAAGAAGTCTGTCGAAGGACGCAAGAAATATTAGCAAAAAACTAATCGGTGGTCAACACGATTCCGTTCTACTGCCGATTCTTTTCGCAAAGTACTTTTCTATAATTCTAGTATTTAATGGGAAAAAATTAAACGAATATTTTTTCCATGTAAAAAACTTTTAATTCTGTCCATGTAAAAGACGATTAATTCTGAATAAAATACCGCCCATTTATGCAATTAAAAAAATGTAAATGTCTCTTATAAGATAAGGCATATTTTCGTCTGATGAACTACCTCTTTTTCAATGATTTCGAAGATACTTTAGTTTTAATCAAAAAAAATTTTATTTCTTGTGACATTTCGTATAATATGTTAATGCCATCTGAAAGAGGAACAGATAAGCTTTCCATCGAGCTCTTAGTCGAAGAAGTCGGGCGAAGCATGCAAGAGTTATTAGCAAAAAAACTAATCGGTGGTCAACACGATTCCGTCCTACTGCCGATTCTTTTCGCAGAGAACTTTTCTGTAATTCTAGTATTTAATGGAAAAAAAATTAAGCGAATTTTTTGTCCATCTAAAAAACTATTAATTCTGAATAAAATGCCGCCCATTTATGCAATTAAAAAAATTTAAATGTCTCTTGTCGAATTTTTTCTTATGACTTTTCGTAAAATATGTTAATGCCATCTGAAAGAGGAACAGACAAGCTTTCCATCGAGCTCTTAGTGGGAGAGGTCGGTCGAAGGATGCAAGAGTTATTACCAAAAAACTAATCGGTGGTCAACACGATTCCGTCCTACTGCCGATTCTTTTCGCAGAGAACTTTTTTATACTTCTAGTATTTAATGGAAAAAAAATTAAGCGAATTTTTTGTCCATGTAAAAAACTATTAATTCTGAATAAAATGCCGCCCATTTATGCAATTAAAAAAATTGAAATGTGTCTTATTAGATAAGGCATATTTTCGTCTGATAAGGTACTTCTTCTTCAATGATTTCGAGGATATTTTAGTTTTGATCAAAAAAATTTTATTTCTTACGACTTTTCGTAAAATTTGTTAATGCCATCTGAAAGAGGAGTAGATAAGCTTTCCATCGAGCTCTTAGTCGAAGAAGTCGGTCAAAGGATGCAAGAGTTATTAGCAAAAAACTAATCGGTGGTCAACACGATTCCGTCCTACTGCCGATTCTTGTCGCAAAGTAGTTTTCTATAATTCTAGTATTTAATGGAAAAAATTTAAGCGAATTTTTGTCCATGTAAAAAACTATTAATTCTGAATAAAATGCCGCCCATTTATGTCTCTTGTTAGATAAGGCATATTTTCGTCTGATAAGGTACTTCTTTTTCAGTGATTTCGAGGATATTTTAGTTTTGATCAAAAAAATTTTATTTCTTACGACTTTTCGTAAAATATGGTAATGCCATCTGAAAGAGGAACATATAAGCTTTCCATCGAGCTCTTAGTCGAAGAAGTCGGTCGAAGGATGCCAGAGTTATTGCAAAAAACTAATCGGTGGTCAACACGATTCCGTCCTACTGCCGATTCTTTTCGCAAAGTACTTTTCTATAATTCTAGTATTTAATAGGAAAAAATTAAACGAATTTTTTGTCCATGTAAAAAACTATTAATTCTGAATAAAATGGCGCCCATTTATGCAATTAAAGAAATTAAAATGTCTGTTATTAGATAAGGCATACTTTCACTGATAAGGTTCTTCTTCTTCAATGATTTCGAGGATATTTTAGTTTTGATCAAAAAAATTTTATTTCTTATGACTTTTTGTATAATATGTTAATGCCATCTGAAAGAGAAACAGGTAACCTTTCCATCGAGCTCTTAGTCGAAGAAGTCGAACGGAGTATGCAAGAAATATTAGCAAAAAACTAATCGGTGGTCAACACGATTCCGTCCTACTGCCGATTCTTTTCGCAGAGTAGTTTTTTATAATTCTAGTATTTAATGGAAAAAAATTAAGCGAATTTTTTGTCCATCTAAAAAACTATTAATTCTGAATAAAATGCCGCCCATTTATGCAATTAAAAAAATTTAAATGTCTCTTGGTAGATAAGGCATATTTCGTCTGATAAGGTACTTCTTTTTCAATGATTTCGAGGATATTTTAGTTTTGATCAAAAAAAATTTTATTTCTTACCACTTTGCGTAAAATATGTTAATGCCATCTGAAAAAGGAAGAGATAATCTTTCCATCGAGCTCTTAGTTGAAGAAGTCTGTCGAAGGACGCAAGAAATATTAGCAAAAAACTAATCGGTGGTCAACACGATTCCGTTCTACTGCCGATTCTTTTCGCAAAGTACTTTTCTATAATTCTAGTATTTAATGGGAAAAAATTAAACGAATATTTTTTCCATGTAAAAAACTTTTAATTCTGTCCATGTAAAAGACGATTAATTCTGAATAAAATACCGCCCATTTATGCAATTCAAAAAATGTAAATGTCTCTAATAAGATAAGGCATATTTTCGTCTGATGAACTACCTCTTTTTCAATGATTTCGAAGATACTTTAGTTTTGTTAAAAAAAAATTTTATTTCTTGTGACATTTCGTATAATATGTTAATGCCATCTGAAAGAGGAGCAGATACCCTTTCCATCGAGCTCTTAGTCGAAGAAGTCGGTCGAAGGATGCAAGAGTTATTAGCAAAAAAAACTAATCGGTGGTCAACACGATTCCGTCCTACTGCCGATTCTTTTCGCAGAGTAGTTTTCTATAATTCTAGTATTTAATGGGAAAAAATTAAGCGAATTTTTTGTCCATCTAAAAATCTATTAATTCTGAATAAAATGCCGCCCATTTATGCAATTAAAAAAATTTAAATGTCTCTTGTTAGATAAGGCATATTTTCGTCTGATAAGGTACTTCTTTTTCAATGATTTCGAGGATATTTTAGTTTTGATCAAAAAAAATTTTATTTCTTACCACTTTTCTTAAAATATGTTAATGCCATCTGAAAGAGGAACAGACAAGCTTTCCATCGAGCTCTTAGTGGAAGAGGTCGGTCGAAGGATGCAAGAGTTATTAGCGAAAAACTAATCGGTGATCAACAGGATTCCGCTCTTCTGCCGATTCTTTTCGCAAAGTACTTTTTTATAATTTTAGTATTTAATGGGAAAAAATTAAACGAATTTTTTGTCCATGTAAAAAACTATTAATTCTGAATAAAATGCCGCCCATTTATGCAATTAAAAAAATTTAAATGTCTCTTATTAGATAAGGCATATTTTCGTCTGATAAGGTACTTCTTCTACAATGATTTCGAGGATATTTTAGTTTTGATCAAAAAAAATTTTATTTCTTACCACTTTTCTTAAAATATAATAATGCCATCTGAAAGAGGAACAGATAAGCTTTCCATCCGGCTCTTGGTCGAAGAAATCGGTCGAAGGATGCAAGAGTTATTAGCAAAAAACTAATCGGTGGTCAACACGTTTCCGTACTACTGCCGATTCTTTTCGCAGAGTAGTTTTTTATAATTCTAGTATTTAATGGGAAAAAATTAAACGAATTTTTTGTCCATGTAAAAAACTATTAATTCTGAATAAAATGCCGCCCATTTATGCAATTAAAAAAATTTAAATGTCTCTTATTAGATAAGGCATATTTTCGTCTGATAAGGTACTTCTTCTACAATGATTTCGAGGATATTTTAGTTTTGATCCAAAAAATTTTATTTCTTATGACTTTGCGTAAAATATGTTAATGCCATAGAAAGAGGATCAGATAAGCTTTCCATCGAGCTCTTAGTCGAAGAAGTCGAACGAAGTATGCAAGAGTTATTACCAAAAAACTAATCGGTGGTCAACACGATTCCGTCCTACTGCCGATTCTTTTCGCAGAGAACTTTTCTATAATTCTAGTATTTAATGGAAAAAAATTTAACGAATTTTTTGACCATGTAAAAAACTATTAATCTATAATATAAAAATGAATCGCAAAATGTGTTGGTAAGCGCATAACTCAACAACGCCTGGACCAATTTGGCCAATTCTTTTTTTTAAATGTTCGTTAAAGTTCAAAGATGGTTTTTACGGCGAGAAAAATTCAAATAATTGCCGGAAAAACCCTAAAAACAGACCTTTTCTTTTTCCCATACAAACTTGCGACGTCGCAAGCATTAAACGTAACATGCTATGCTTCTTCTTATACGTCAGTATTGTTATGTGTTTGTTGATTGAAAGAGAACAAGAAAACTTTGAGAGAACGTACAAGCCAGAGAGTATTAAAATTAATTAATACTCTTTGCAAATTACACGCACAAATGTGTAAACAATGCAGGTATGTACGGCTTGAAGAATTTGACTCCAAGTCATGTCAAATTAAAAAAAAGTTGAAACAACAACAAACTGTCAATGTCAGTGTTGTTTTTCTTGGATTTTCACTACTGAGTTTGCTTTTGTCAACTGATACACGAAACAAACCGTAGCTATGTATATCGTGTTTAGTGCAGTGTTTAGTTACCTATGATCACTTATTATTGAATGTGAGACAATAATCTATAGTATAATAAAAATGAATCGAAAAATATGTTGATAAGCGCATAACTCAAAAACAGCTTCCGATTCAATGAAATTTTCAGTTAATCTTTAGATGGACCTCCTGAAGGTTGTTATAATGTTTTGGTATCAATCCGACCATTTTAACTGGTAGCCTCCATACGGAAAGAAGAAGAAAAATAAACAATATTAAGATTTTGTGGACGCAAGCACAAAACGTACAGAAACGTACCATGCTTTGATTATTCTTACACTTTTGTATTGGTATGTGTGTGTTGTTTGCAATGTGATCACAAAAACGGTGAGAGAACGGAGGAACGTTACTTTCGTTATTGTGCTTCGCTTCTTCTTCATCTTTTACATACAACCACACACACATATTAGTGTTTTTATATTCTTCACGTAGTATGTAAATATTATTATGACTTTGTCACGGAATTTGTAACACCAAGAAGGGGACATCTCCGACTATCGACCTGAAATTTTGCAGCGCTAGCACCATAAATCATCTGTCGGAACCGCCATGATCGGAACATTAGAACTGGTAGCCCCCATACAAAATGAAGAAGGAAAATGAACAGAACTTAAATCGTTGTATAGAAAACTTTTTCGTTTTGGAAAATACAGGGATGAAAAAAACATAAACAAACATGGTAGCTTTACGTACGCAGACTTTATTTTTGGAATTGTCATTAAGATTGGAGCACTGAAACTGGTACATACCGTAGAAAGTGAAGAAGAGGAAGAGACAGAACGGAAAACTTTTTGTTTCTTAATCAATTGACTTAAAACTTCACAAGCTAATATCAATAAATTGCAAATCTCCATATGAGCTTAAACAATGAAAATTGGTATATAGGCGATTAAAGTAAAGAGAAATCAGATTCAATCGAAAAAAATTGTGCGTGCCACAAAAAAGAGCGTGAAAAGTAAATAGTCTTCAGCAATGAAGAAGATAGCGTTTTCTACACTCTTGCAAAAATAATATATATTTGTGTTGCCATGAAGTTTACAACGCAGAGAAGGAGACGTCTCCGACCACATAAAGCATATATTATCTTCATAAGACGAGTTAATACAGTCATGTCCATATTTCTGTTTGTCTGCTTCAATACCAACTGCGAGCTCAGTTTTAACGATTTCAAAAAAAATAAAACGCAGAAAATTATCTTATCCTTTCAGGCAGTTTGTATGTAAAAAATCTGCATGATTGGATTGCTATTACATTTAGCTGCCGGTTAAAAATTAGGTTTTTTAAAACTACCACCTTAGTTTTTTGTACAAAAACGTTTAAGACGTCAAAAAAGGCACTTTGCGAAAGAAACAATCGGTCAAAACAAGGTTTTTGTTAGAAAAATGTTTTATTAATTTTTAACTATTTTCCAAAATTTTATTAGAATCGAACATAAAGGCGTGGCCCCGACCATATAGAGAAACATCTTCAAAATTATATTTTGCTGTAAGCAAAATCGCCAGAAGACTGTAAAGTGGAGAGTATTTTTCATTTTGCTAAAATGGAACAAAGGAACAATTAGTCAAAAATATGGTTTTGTTGTTCTTAAATATAAACAGATGGAATTTTGCAATCACATGTTTGTAAAGGTAATTATATATCACTGCAAAGTAAGAAATTTGCCATAATTACAAGGCATTAAGAATTCTGAAACGCATTAACGGTAATTAGAGTTTCAAAACGCTGGAATATTTTTTTTTTTAAATTTAATTAATCTAAGAAAACAAAATCTGGAAATAATATTGATGACTTCGAACCCAACAAGAATTGATAAATGAACGTGGCTGCTGCAACATATAATAAAAATTTAAAACGCCTATGTCCCTGTATCTATAAGTCTGACAAGAAGAAAATTTAGGAACTAATTGTGATAGAGTGTTAAAAGATTCAATCCTGGGCTATATGCAACAGTTCAACATACTTTGAGGGCGTAGCAAAGCGCGCCGGGTCAGCTAGTTCTGAATAAAATGCCGCCCATTTATGCAATTAAAAAAATTTAAATGTCTCTTGTTAGATAAGGTATATTTTCGTCTGATAAGGTACTTCTTTTTCAATGATTTCGAGTATATTTTAGTTTTGATAAAAAAAAAATGTATTTCTTACCACTTTTCGTAAAATATGTTAATGCCATCTGAAAGAGGAACAGATAAGCTTTCCATCCGGCTCTTAGTCGAAGAAATCGGTCAAAAGATGCAAGAGTTATTAGCAAAAAACTAATCGGTGGTCAACACGTTTCCGTCCTACTGCCGATTCTTTTCGCAAGGTACTTTTCTATAATTCTAGTATTTAATGGGAAAAAATTAAACGAATTTTTTGTCTATGTAAAATACTATTAATTCTGAATAAAATGCCGCCGATTTATGCAATAAAAAAAATTTAAATGTCTCTCATTAGATAAGGCATATTTTCGTCTGATAAGGTACTTCTTCTTCAATGATTTCGAGGATATTTTAGTTTTGATAAAAAAAAATTAATTTCTTATGACTTTACGTAAAATATGTTAATGCCATCTGAAAGAGGAACAGACAAGCTTTCCATCGAGCTCTTAGTGGAAGAGGTCGGTCGAAGGATGCAAGAGTTATTAGCGAAAAACTAATCGGTGGTCAACAGGATTCCGCTCTTCTGCCGATTCTTTTCGCAAAGTACTTTTTTATAATTTTAGTATTTAATGGGAAAAAATTAAACGAATTTTTTGTCCATGTAAAAAACTATTAATTCTGAATAAAATGCCGCCCATTTATGCAATTAAAAAAATTTAAATGTCTCTTGTTAGATAAGCTATATTTTCGTTTGATAAGGTACTTCTTTTTCAATGATTTCGAGTATATTTTAGTTTTGATCAAAAAAAAATTTATTTCTTACCACTTTTCGTAAAATATGTTAATGCCATCTGAAAGAGGAACAGATAAGCTTTCCATCCGGCCCGTAGTCGAAGAAATCGGTCGAAAGATACAAGAGTTATTAGCAAAAAACTAATCGGTGGTCAACACGTTTCCGTCCTACTGCCGATTCTTTTCGCAAGGTATTTTTCTATAATTCTAGTATTTAATGGGAAAAAATTAAACGAATTTTTGGTCTATGTAAAATACTATTAATTCTGAATAAAATGCCGGACATTTATGCAATTAAAAAAATTTAAATTTTATTAGATAAGGCATATTTTCGTCTGATAAGGTACTTCTTCTTCAATGATTTCGAGGATATTTTAGTTTTGATCAAAAAAATTTTATTTCTTACGACTTTTTGTATAATATGTGAATGCCATCTGAAAGATGGCATATTTTCATCTGATAAGGTACTTCTTCTTCAATGATTTCGCTGATATTTTAGTTTTGATCAAAAAAATTTTATTTCTTATGACTTTACGTAAAATATGTTAATGCCATCTGAAAGAGGAACAGATAAGCTTTCCATCGAGTTCTTAGTCGAAGAAGTCGGTCGAAGGATGCAAGAGTTATTAGCAAAAAACTAATCGGTGGTCAACAGGATTCCGCTCTTCTGCCGATTCTTTTCGCAAAGTACTTTTTTATAAATCTAGTGTTTAATGGGAAAAAATTAAACGAATTTTTTGTCCATGTAAAAAACTATTAATTCTGAAGAAAATGCCGCCAATTTATGTAATTAGGAAAATTTAAATGTCCTTTATTAGATAAGGCATATTTTCGTCTGATAAGGTACTTCTTCTACAATGATTTCGAGGATATTTTAGTTTTGATCCAAAAAATTTTATTTCTTATGACTTTTCGTAACATATGTTAATGCCATCTGAAAGAGGATCAGATAAGCTTTCCATCGAGCTCTTAGTCGAAGAAGTCGAACGAAGTAGTGCAAGAGTTATTACCAAAAACCTACACGACACGTCAACACGATTCCGTCCTACTGCCGATTCTTTTCGCAGAGAACTTTTCTATAATTCTAGTATTTAATGGAAAAAAAAATTAAGCGAATTTTTTGTCGATGTAAAAAACTATTAGTTCTGAATAAAATGCCGCCCATTTATGCAATTAAAAAAATTTAAATGTCTCTTGTTAGATAAGGTATATTTTCGTCTGATAAGGTATTTCTTTCTCAATGATTTCGAGGATATTTTAGTTTTGATAAAAAAAATGTATTTCTTACCGTTTTTCGTAAAAAATGTTAATGCCATCTGAAAGAGGAACAGATAAGCTTTCCATCCGGCTCTTAGTCGAAGAAATCGGTCGAAGGATGCAAGAGTTATTAGCAAAAAACTAATCGGTGGTCAACACGTTTCCGTCCTACTGCCGATTCTTTTCGCAAGGTACTTTTCTTTAATTCTAGTATTTAATGGGAAAAAATTAAACGAATTTTTTGTCCATGTAAAATACTATTTATTCTCAATAAAATGCCGCTTATTTATGCAATTAAAAAAAAAAAAATCGCGTGCAATACAGTACACGTGTTCGAAGTGAAACTTTCTTTAAAAGAAACAAAAAACCTTTAAGGACACTATATTCGGTCTTGCCATGCCCATTTTCTGGATTGAATTTCTCATTATCTTAACATCCTATAAACTAATTTTTATTATTTTAGCTCATTGCGTACCTGAGATATGCAAATTATCAATTTTTGCTATAAGTGGGCATTGCCATGCCCAATTTTTGATAAAAATAATTTTTATGTATCTCTAAGACCATAAAACGTTTTCCATAAAATGACGTAAATTTGCTTTTTTCCTCTAATCAATTATTTATGGTAATAAAATTGGAAGATCTCTGCAACATTTCAGATTGATGATTTCAAAACAATAACAAGGAAAATTTAGATGTCTGGGAAATATATTACAGATATTTTCACACTCTTCCAAAATCTCTGACAGTTTCCTCAGAGATTTTATTAAATTCAGCCTTCTCTTAAGTTGTTATAAATAATTATGTACCAAGAAATAAATTTTATGGTTTCCACATTAAACTGCATTAAAACAATTCAATATTTTACATGTTTTCAACAATAAATCTGCATATAAAAAAACCATTCCCAACTCAACCAAATTTTTTGAGCTGGAAAACAATGAATCTGCTTGTATCTATTTTTGAAGCTTGAAAAGTACATTCGAATTAAATTGTTGAAAATATGTACATATATATGTACCAACCATATTATTTGGACAAGTTGGAATTGGTACATTTTTGAATGCATAAACGCGAAGAAGAAGAATTAATTAAAATGTGCAGAGTGTCTCCCGAAGAACAGAATCAAGTTTGCTACCAATGCTCCAATGTGTGGAATCTACTTGACTTTATTTATTGCATATACATATAATTTACTGTTAGTGTTTACTTTTGGAATGTTTTGAATTAGTAAATTAATTGTTTTCATTTGCTAATCACAGCAATGGAAAAGGTATTAGGGCACGCGCACACAGAGAGCTGTAAGCGGATCTGATTGCTGAGCTGAAATTTTCCATACAAAAGCAAGTTGATTTTTCTGATCAGCACACACAGAGCTGAAAAATCAGTCTGCTTTTGTATGAAAAATTTCAGTTCAGTTTTCAGATCAGCAATTAGCTCCGCTTTTAGCTCTCTGTGTGCGCGTGCCCTTACTGTCAATTGAAAATTGAACATAATTGGGAGGATGCGAATTGCAGATGAATTCGCTGCTCATACACATATGTATGTATTATGAAGCTGATTAGCGACGTTGATTAGCCACGCTAAGTATCGGGCAAAAACAAACACAATGCCTACGCTCAGACAGTGCCATAGGTAGCAACAACCACACTGTCCGACTTAACAATACATGCTTATGCCGAAAATAACAATAACAAGAGTTTTTGTAATATTTGGAGAAAACATGCCGGGTAAGTTGTTGTTGCATATGCGCCAGATGGCGAAAGTGACGATTAAAGAGGAATGCGAAAATTACAACTAAGCATGTTGTTGTTGTTAGTTTTTTTATGACTACTCAGTTTATGACTAATGACTGTCATTATATATTCTATTTCATTTTCTCGCAGGCTAAGTCATATAAATGTATAGTCTGTCTCTTTTTCATGTCGTTTCATCGAGTTTCAAATCGCACCCATGCTAAAGAAGTTTCACTTCAAAAATTTAAATGTTTCTTATTAGATAAGGCATATTTTCGTCTGATAAGGTACTTGTTCTTCAATGATTTCGAGGATATTTTGGTTTTGATCAAAAAAATTTTATTTCTTACGACTTTTTGTATAATTATGTATTGTTATAATTATGTAATTAAAAAAATTTAAATGTCTCTTATTAGATAAGGCATATTTTCGTCTGATAAGGTACTTCTTCTACAATGATTTCGAGGATATTTTAGTTTTGATCCAAAAAATTTTATTTCTTATAACTTTTCGTAACATATGTTAATGCCATCTGAAAGAGGATCAGATAAGCTTTCCATCGAGCTCTTAGTCGAAGAAGTCGAACGAAGTAGTGCAAGAGTTATTACCAAAAACCTAATCGGTGGTCACCACGATTCCGTCCTACTGCCGATTCTTTTCGCATAGAACTTTTCTATAATTCTAGTATTTAATGAAAGAAAACTTAAGCGAATTTTTTGTCGATGTAAAAAACTATTAGTTCTGAATAAAATGCCGCCCATTTATGCAATTAAAAAAATTTAAATGTCTCTTGTTAGATAAGGTATATTTTCGTCTGATAAGGTATTTCTTTTTCAATGATTTCGAGGATATTTTAGTTTTGATCAAAAAAAATTTTATTTCTTACGACTTTTCGTAAAATATGTTAATGCCATCTGAAAGAGGAACAGATAAGCTTTCCATCGAGCTCTTAGTCGAAGAAGTCGGTCGAAGGATGGAAGAGTTATTAGCAAAACACTAATCGGTGGTCAACAGGATTCCGCTCTTCTGCCGATTCTTTTCGCAAAGTACTTTTTTATAATTCTAGTATTTAATGGGAAAAAATTAAACGAATTTTTTGTCCATGTAAAAAAATTTTAATTCTGTCCATGTAAAAAACTATTAATTCTGAATGAAATACCGCCCATTTATACAATTAAAAAATTTAAATGTCTCTTATAAGATAAGGCATATTTTCGTCTGGTACGCTACTTCTTTTTCAATGATTTCGAGGATATTTTAGTTTTGATCAAAAAAAATTGTATTTCTTACGATTTTTCGTAAAATATGTTAATGCCATCTGAAAGAGGAACAGATAAGCTTTCCATCCAGCTCTTAGTCGAAGACATCGGTCGAAGGATGCAAGAGTTATTACCAAAAAACTAATCGGTGGTAAACACGATACCGTCCTACTGCCGATTCTTTTCGCAGAGAACTTTTCTATAATTCTAGTATTTAATGGAAAAACAAAATTAAGCGAATTTTTTGTCCATGTAAAAAACTATTAATTCTGAATAAAATGCCACCCATTTATGCAATTAAAAAATTTAAATGTTTCCTGTAAGATAAGGCATATTTTCGTCTGATAAGGTACTTCTTTTTCAATGATTTCCAGGATATTTTAGTTTTGATCAAAAAAAATTTTATTTCTTACGACTTTTCGTAAAATATGTTAATGCCATCTGAAAGAAGAACAGATAAGCTTTCCATCCGGTTCTTGGTCGAAGAAATCGGTCGAAGGATGCAAGAGTTATTAACAAAACACTAATCGGTGGTCAACAGGATTCCGCTCTTCTGCCGATTCTTTTCGCAATGTACTTTTTTATAATTCTAGTATTTAATGGGAAAAAATTTAACGAATTTTTTGTCCATGTATAATACAATTAATTCTGAATAAAATGCCGCCCATTTATGCAACTAAAAAAATTTAAATGTCTCTTATAAGATAAGGCATATTTTCGTCTGATAATGTACTTCTTCTTCAATGATTTCGAGGATATTTTAGTTTTGATCAAAAAAATTTTATTTCTTATGACTTTTCGTAAAATATGTTAATGCCATCTGAAAGAGGAACAGATAAGCTTTCCATCGAGCTCTTAGTCGAAGAAGTCGGTCGAAGGATGAAAGAGTTATTAGCAAAACACTAATCGGTGGACAACAGGATTCCGCTCTTCTGCCGATTATTTTCGCAAAGTACTTTTTTATAATTCTAGTATTTAATGGGAAAAAATTAAACGAATTTTTTGTCCATGTAAAAAACTATTAATTCTGAATAAAATGCAGCCCATTTATGCAATTAAAAAAATGTAAATGTCTCTTATTAGATAAGGCATATTTTCGTCTAATAAGGTACTTCTTCTACAATGATTTCGAGGATATTTTAGTTTTGATCAAAAAAAATTGTATTTCTTACGACTTTTCGTAAAATATGTTAATGCCATCTGAAAGAGGAACAGGTAAGCTTTCCATCGAGCTCTTAGTCGAAGAAGTCGAACGAAGTTTTCAAGAGTTATTACCAAAAAACTAATCGGTGGTCAACACGATTTCGTCCTACTGCCGATTCTTTTCGCAGAGAACTTTTTTGTAATTCTAGTATTTAATGGAAAAAAAATTAAGCGAATTTTTTGTCCATGTAAAAAACTTTTAATTCTGTCCATGTAAAAAACTATTAATTCTGAATGAAATACCGCCCATTTATATAATTAAAAAATTTAAATGTCTCTTATAAGATAAGGCATATTTTCGTCTGGTACGCTACTTCTTTTTCAATGATTTCGAGGATATTTTAGTTTTGATAAAAAAAAATTGTATTTCTTACGACTTTTCGTAAAATATGTTAATGCCATCTTAAAGAGGAACAGGTAAGCTTTCCATCGAGCTCTTAGTCGAAGAAGTCGAACGAAGTATGCAAGAGTTATTACCAAAAAACTAATCAGTGGTCAACACGATTTCGTCCTACTGCCGATTCTTTTCGCAGAGAACTTTCCTGTAATTCTAGTATTTAATGGAAAAAAAAATTCAACGAATTTTTTGTCCATGTAAAAAACTATAAATTCTGATTAAAATGGCGCCCATTGATCCAATAAAAAAATTTAAATGTGTCATATTAGATAAAGCATATTTTCGTCTGGTACGCTACTTCTTTTTCAATGATTTCGAGGATATTTTAGTTTTGATCAAAAAAAAATTTTATTTCTTACGACTTTTCGTAAAATATGTTAATGCCATCTGAAAGAAGAACAGATAAGCTTTCCATCGAGCTCTTAGTATAAGAAGTCGGTCGAAGGATGCCAGAGTTATTGCAAAAAACTAATCGGTTGTCAACACGATTCCGTTCTACTGCCGATTCTTTTCGCAAAGTACTTTTCTGTAATTCTAGTATTTAATGGAAAAAAATTCAACGAATGTAAAAAACTATTAATTCTTATTAAAATGCCGCCCATTGATCCAATAAAAAAATTTAAATGTGTCTTATTAGATAAGGCATATTTTCGTCTGATAAGATACTTCTTTTTCAATGATTTCGAGGATATTTTAGTTTTGATCAAAAAAAAATTTTATTTCTTACGACTTTTCGTAAAATATGTTAATGCCATCTGAAAGAAGAACAGATAAGCTTTCCATCGAGCTCTTAGTATAAGAAGTCGGTCGAAGGATGCCAGAGTTATTGCAAAAAACTAATCGGTTGTCAACACGATTCCGTTCTACTGCCGATTCTTTTCGCAAAGTACTTTTCTGTAATTCTAGTATTTAATGGAAAAAAATTCAACGAATGTAAAAAACTATTAATTCTGATTAAAATGCCGACCATTGATCCAATAAAAAAATTTAAATGTGTCTTATTAGATAAGGCATATTTTCGTCTGATAATGTACTTCTTCTTCAAGGATTTCGAGGATATTTTAGTTTTGATCAAAAAAGTTTTAGTTCTTACGACTTTTCGTAAAATATGTTAATGCCATCTGAAAGAGGAACAGATAAGCTTTCCATCGAGCTCTTAGTCGAAGAAGTCGGTCGAAGGATGCTAGAGTTATTGCAAAAAACTAATCGGTGGTCAACACGATTCCGTCCTACTGCCGATTCTTTTCGCAAAGTACTTTTCTATACTTCTAGTATTTAATAAGAAAAAATTAAACGATTTTTTTGTCCATGTAAAAAACTATTAATTCTGAATAAAATGCCGCCCATTTATGCAATTAAAGAAATTAAAATGTCTGTTATTAGATAAGGCATACTTTCACTGATAAGGTTCTTCTTTTTCAATGATTTCGAGGATATTTTAGTTTTGATCAAAAAAATTTTATTTCTTATAACTTTACGTAATATATGTTAACGCCATCTGAAAGAGGAACAGATAAGCTTACCGTCGAGCTCTTAGTCGAAGAAGTTGGTCGAAGGATGCAAGAGTTATTAGCAAAAAACTAATCGGTTGTCAATACGTTTCCGTCCTACTGCCGATTCTTTTCTCAAAGTACTTTTCTATAGTTCTAGTATTTAATGGAAAAAAATTAAGCGAATTTTTTGTCCATGTAAAAAACTATTAATTCTGAATAAAATGCCGCTCATTTATGCAATTAAAAAAATTAAAATGTCTGTTATTAGATTAGGCATACTTTCACTGATAAGGTACTTCTTCTTCAATGATTTCGAGGATATTTTAGTTTTGATCAAAAAAGATTTTATTTCTTACGACTGTTTGTATAATATGTTAATGCCATCTGAAAGATGTTATATTTTGCTTTGATAAGGTATTTCTTCTTCAATAATTTTGAGGATATTTTAGTTTTGATCAAAAAAATTGTATTTCTTACGACTTTTCGTAAAAAATGTTAATGCCATGTGAAAGCTGGCATATTTTCGTCTGATAAGGTACTTCTTCTTCAATGATTTCGAGCATATTCTAGTTTTGATCAAAAAAATTTTATTTTTTATGACTTTTCGTAAAATATGTTAATGTCATCTGAAAGAGGAACAGATAAGCTTTCCATCGAGCTCTTAGTCGAAGAAGTAGGTCGAAGGATGCTAAAGTTATTAGCAAAAAACTTATCGGTGGTCAACACGTTTCCTGTAAAGGAGTCCCGGTTCACGCCCAGGTCTTTAGGCTGGGGCAACTCAGAGTGACCAAGGAGCCGACTCTACAATAATTTGTATTTCTGCCGGACCCTTGAGCGCTGTCAAAAAAAATAATGACACACAAATTTATGTTTGAAAAATATAATATGGTTTTTATTGTAACCAATTGAAACAAATGCTTATTTCTAATTCTTAAGACTAGTTGGTTTTTGTTGTCCGGTGCCGCCTCTCGGTGGGAGTCGTCCTCCACCCTCGTCTTAGTCGGATTCCGGCCAGTCGTCCCTCTGGGTTCCAAATGGGCCGCTCCTGTTGCGAACCGCTGATGCTCACGTCTGCGCAAGTCGGATGGCCTGTTCACCTCGACTTAGCGCCACGCACGTAGCTTCAGGTCGCACCCTGTCGTCCGATGGGGTCTCCTAGGGTTGGCTGGCACTGGGAATCCTCACCAGCTGCCGCTTGGAATACTACAAGGACCTTGTCCTTGGATTCCACCTAGTGTCAGCGTATCAACGCGCCACTTGGTTGATTTTGTTCCACTTTGGAACCAAATCAAATGCTACAATCTAAGTTTTAAAATGTTACCTGCCTTGGTCAGTTTCGCTTGCAGCTATATAGAGCGCTTCGATTCTGAGCAAAGATTTGCTTGGTCACACCAAAAGAAAGAGAGCGTAGTTTGCCACCGGCTGACAAGCCTAGTCGAATGCCGCCTGAACTGGTTGTGAATTCTAAGTTCACCCAACGCTACTCTGCTGGCGCAAACACTAAACATGTCAGTCCGATGCACTGGCTGCGACGCCAACTGTTGATTTACAAGCAGTGGACGGCGTCAAATAGCGCGCAGCAACTTGAAACAAGAACAAACACATTGTTTCATTATTATCGTTACCACTGTACCGACAGCAAACAGCCTGCAGCGACGTCGCCGCATCACCCAGCCTACTGTCATTGGCTATGTGGCGAACGGCAGAACTGCACAGTTGTCCACGCAAAACGACTGAACATCCAACGCTGCCGCCACACGAGGTCAGTGACCCAACAAAGAACAAATCATATGCTAACAATAGCATATGACTGCACTCAACTGACGCTCCGACTCCACGTTATGCAAACGCTCGCGTCAAGTGCGACAATCGTCCCTATTGTTGTTGTTTGACGGCAAGCGAGTTACTCTGATCTATGCAGATCTATCGCGCCAAAACAACAACCCAATATATGCGCTGGACTGACGTTTCGATGAATTGACGCAACGTCAATTCGTCACCGCGATGCACGCGTCAAGTGCGACAATCGTCCTTATTGTTGTTGTTTGCCGGCAAGCGAGTTATTCTGATCTATGTAGATCTATCGCGCCAAAACAACAACACAATCTATGCGTTGGACTGACGTTTCGATGAATTGACGCAACGTCAATTGCGTCAGTGACGACGCACAGAGGGGCCTTAGATACATTCAGCTTGCAAAAATCAAAAATTTCATGATCGCTTTCGATAAAACAAATATATGTGTCTGATAGAGAATTTTCCAGAGATTAAGGAAATATTAACCTTGAAGAAATCGGATTTATAGTTTGGGAGATATACGCACTCAAAGTTGACCTTTTTTTCAACTTTCAATAAAATGCTCAATTTTTTTAAAATTCGGCACCTTTGAGTTGGAATAGCAACGCAATTATAACAGGAATCATTATCGAATTGATTTATATTTTTAGGTAGCCATATTATAGTGTTATATTATAAATATCAAGTCATTTGCATGTGTAGTTTTCGAGATGGAGCTGTTTTTCGAACTATCTATTTTTAAGGTGTTTTTTAACTTTGGTGGACAAAAAAAAAAAATGCTAAAATATGCTACCCGCCAAATTTTGACTATCTCTTTATTACATATTCCTTTACCTATCTGTAAAATATTATGTTCCCCTCGCTTCCCTTTTGGCCGTTATAACGCAAAAACGATCGCAACCTCGCACAAAAATCAGCGAAAAAGACGCTGCTGCGGGTATAAGAAGAAGAATGAATAGTGGGTAAATTTGCTGTGACAGCTTTAATATGTTAATAAAGTGAACAAATGTTGTTATAGGAAGAAACTTGTCGTATTTGCTATGCAGTTGGTGGCTAAAATTTATCGTAGGCGGTGTGAAGGGGGTAAAATGTCTTGATTTTGTTCATTTTGTATGGCAGGTACCGTTTTTAGTGGTCCGATCTCAATGAAACTTATAAACAATTGGCCTGAGTATGAAAGAAGACTACCTTTTAAATTTCAGCCCTCTATTTTGAAAGCCAAACAAGTTTTCAATACAACGATTTACTTTTGCTTCTCTTCCTCTTCTTCATTTTGTATGGCAGGTACCAGTTCCAGTTGCCCGATCTCAATGAAACTTTCAGGCATTGTGTCAGACTATGTAAAACTTCTAGGTGTGAAATTTCAGTCGTCTATCTTCAAAAACAAAAAAGTTTTCCACACAACAAATCAAGTTTTGTTCATTTTTCTTCTTCTTTTCGTATGGGGGCTACCAGTTCCAATAGTCCGATCATGCCGATTCTGACATATGAGTTGATCGCATAGAAAAGAAAACTCTGTGCAAAATTTCAGGTCGATAACTTCAAAATTGTGGGAGATATTGTATAAATACTGAAAGACGGACAGACGGACGGACGGACATGGCTACACCAACTCGTATTGTCATACTGATCAATAATATATATACTTTGTACAATCGCAAGTTTCTAAGTTTGTATAAAATGATAAACTAGTGATTTTCTGACGCTTATACTGCACCGGAAACAAATTCTGACTTTGACAACCTACTATGCCGCTCCCAGATATCGTAGCGTATTGAACGATGGCTTGTTTTAAAGCTTAAGGAATTCACTTTTAAACAAAACTTATTTCATGCAATTATCTTTATTCGTTCAGAAGATATGATTTTTGCAATGCAAAAACTCAGAAGGCCCCACTGTGCGACGTTCCTGCCAAATACCTGTTAATGTTGTTGCTATGTACGTGACAAAAGTCACAAACTCAGTAGTCATCAAAAAATAACAACAACAACATGCATAGTTATAATTTTGGCATTCTTCTTCCACCGTCACTTTCGCCATCTGGCGCATATGCAACAACAACCAAGTTGACTTGCTCACGCCAAATATTACAACAACTCTTGTTGTAGTATTTTTCGACACAAGCACGCACCGTTAGGTCACTCAGTGCCTGAACGCATGCAATGTGTTTGTTGTTGCTCGCTACTCAGCGTTGCTGCCAAATCAACATCGCTACTCAACGTCGCTAATCAGCGTCGCTAATCAGCATCGCAAATCAGTCTCATAATCTGTGAGCCGCGAATTCATCTGCAATTCGCGTCCTCACAGTCCATATAAAAAACTATTAATTCTGAATAAAATGCCGCCCATTTATGCAATTAAAAAAATTTAAATGTATCTTATTAGATACGGAATATTTTCGTCTGATAAGGTACTTCTTCTTCAATGATTTCGAGGATATTTTAGTTTTGATAAAAAAAATTTTAGTTCTTATGACTTTTCGTAAAATATGTTAATGTCATCTGAAAGAGGAACAGATAAGCTTTCCATCGAGCTCTTAGTCGAAGAAGTCGGTCGAAGGATGCAAGAGTTATTATCAAAAAACTAATCGGTGGTCAACACGTTTCCGTCCGTGGTCAACACGTTTCAGTCCTACTACCGATTCTTTTCGCAAAGTACTTTTCTATAATTGTAGTATTTAATGGGAAAAAATTAAACGAATTATTTGTCCATGTAAAAAGCTATTAATTCTGAATAAAATGCCGCCCATTTATGCAATTAAAAAAATTTAAATGTCTCTTATTAACAAATTTTTTGTCCATGTAAAAAACTATTAATTCAGTCCATGTAAAAAATTATTAATTCTGAATAAAATACCGCCCATTTATGCAATTAAAAAAATTTAAATGTTTCTTATCAGATGCGGCATATTTTCGCCTGATAAGGTACTTCTTCTTTAATGATTTCGAGGTTATTTTAGTTTTGATCAAAACAATTTTATTTCTTATGACTTTTCGTAAATTATGTTAATGCCATCTGAAAGAGGAACAGATAAGCTTTCCATCGAGCTCTTAGTCGCAGAAGTCAGTCGAAGGATGCAAGAGTTATTAGCAAAAAGCTAATCGGTGGTCAACAGGATTCCGCTCTTCAGCCGATTCTTTTCGCAAAGTACTTTTCTATAATTCTAGTATTTAATGGGAAAAAATTTAACGAATTTTTTGACCATGTAAAAAACTATTAATCTATAATATAAAAATGAATCGCAAAATGTGTTGGTAAGCGCATAACTCAACAACGCCTGGACCAATTTGGCCAATTCTTTTTTTTAAATGTTCGTTAAAGTTCAAAGATGGTTTTTACGGCGAGAAAAATTCAAATAATTGCCGGAAAAACCCTAAAAACAGACCTTTTCTTTTTCCCATACAAACTTGCGACGTCGCAAGCATTAAACGTAACATGCTATGCTTCTTCTTATACGTCAGTATTGTTATGTGTTTGTTGATTGAAAGAGAACAAGAAAACTTTGAGAGAACGTACAAGCCAGAGAGTATTAAAATTAATTAATACTCTTTGCAAATTACACGCACAAATGTGTAAACAATGCAGGTATGTACGGCTTGAAGAATTTGACTCCAAGTCATGTCAAATTAAAAAAAAGTTGAAACAACAACAAACTGTCAATGTCAGTGTTGTTTTTCTTGGATTTTCACTACTGAGTTTGCTTTTGTCAACTGATACACGAAACAAACCGTAGCTATGTATATCGTGTTTAGTGCAGTGTTTAGTTACCTATGATCACTTATTATTGAATGTGAGACAATAATCTATAGTATAATAAAAATGAATCGAAAAATATGTTGATAAGCGCATAACTCAAAAACAGCTTCCGATTCAATGAAATTTTCAGTTAATCTTTAGATGGACCTCCTGAAGGTTGTTATAATGTTTTGGTATCAATCCGACCATTTTAACTGGTAGCCTCCATACGGAAAGAAGAAGAAAAATAAACAATATTAAGATTTTGTGGACGCAAGCACAAAACGTACAGAAACGTACCATGCTTTGATTATTCTTACACTTTTGTATTGGTATGTGTGTGTTGTTTGCAATGTGATCACAAAAACGGTGAGAGAACGGAGGAACGTTACTTTCGTTATTGTGCTTCGCTTCTTCTTCATCTTTTACATACAACCACACACACATATTAGTGTTTTTATATTCTTCACGTAGTATGTAAATATTATTATGACTTTGTCACGGAATTTGTAACACCAAGAAGGGGACATCTCCGACTATCGACCTGAAATTTTGCAGCGCTAGCACCATAAATCATCTGTCGGAACCGCCATGATCGGAACATTAGAACTGGTAGCCCCCATACAAAATGAAGAAGGAAAATGAACAGAACTTAAATCGTTGTATAGAAAACTTTTTCGTTTTGGAAAATACAGGGATGAAAAAAACATAAACAAACATGGTAGCTTTACGTACGCAGACTTTATTTTTGGAATTGTCATTAAGATTGGAGCACTGAAACTGGTACATACCGTAGAAAGTGAAGAAGAGGAAGAGACAGAACGGAAAACTTTTTGTTTCTTAATCAATTGACTTAAAACTTCACAAGCTAATATCAATAAATTGCAAATCTCCATATGAGCTTAAACAATGAAAATTGGTATATAGGCGATTAAAGTAAAGAGAAATCAGATTCAATCGAAAAAAATTGTGCGTGCCACAAAAAAGAGCGTGAAAAGTAAATAGTCTTCAGCAATGAAGAAGATAGCGTTTTCTACACTCTTGCAAAAATAATATATATTTGTGTTGCCATGAAGTTTACAACGCAGAGAAGGAGACGTCTCCGACCACATAAAGCATATATTATCTTCATAAGACGAGTTAATACAGTCATGTCCATATTTCTGTTTGTCTGCTTCAATACCAACTGCGAGCTCAGTTTTAACGATTTCAAAAAAAATAAAACGCAGAAAATTATCTTATCCTTTCAGGCAGTTTGTATGTAAAAAATCTGCATGATTGGATTGCTATTACATTTAGCTGCCGGTTAAAAATTAGGTTTTTTAAAACTACCACCTTAGTTTTTTGTACAAAAACGTTTAAGACGTCAAAAAAGGCACTTTGCGAAAGAAACAATCGGTCAAAACAAGGTTTTTGTTAGAAAAATGTTTTATTAATTTTTAACTATTTTCCAAAATTTTATTAGAATCGAACATAAAGGCGTGGCCCCGACCATATAGAGAAACATCTTCAAAATTATATTTTGCTGTAAGCAAAATCGCCAGAAGACTGTAAAGTGGAGAGTATTTTTCATTTTGCTAAAATGGAACAAAGGAACAATTAGTCAAAAATATGGTTTTGTTGTTCTTAAATATAAACAGATGGAATTTTGCAATCACATGTTTGTAAAGGTAATTATATATCACTGCAAAGTAAGAAATTTGCCATAATTACAAGGCATTAAGAATTCTGAAACGCATTAACGGTAATTAGAGTTTCAAAACGCTGGAATATTTTTTTTTTTAAATTTAATTAATCTAAGAAAACAAAATCTGGAAATAATATTGATGACTTCGAACCCAACAAGAATTGATAAATGAACGTGGCTGCTGCAACATATAATAAAAATTTAAAACGCCTATGTCCCTGTATCTATAAGTCTGACAAGAAGAAAATTTAGGAACTAATTGTGATAGAGTGTTAAAAGATTCAATCCTGGGCTATATGCAACAGTTCAACATACTTTGAGGGCGTAGCAAAGCGCGCCGGGTCAGCTAGTTCTGAATAAAATGCCACCCATTTATGAAATTAAAAAAATTTAAATGTCTCTTATTAGATACGGCATATTATTGTCTGATAAGGTACTTCTTCTTCAATGATTTCGAGGATATGTTAGTTTTGATCCAAAAAATTTTATTTCTTATGACTTTTCGTAAATGCCATATAAAAGAGGAACAGATAAGCTTTCCATCGAGCTCTTAGTCGAAGAAGTAGGTCGAAGGATGCTAAAGTTATTAGCAAAAAACTTATCGGTGGTCAACACGTTTCCTGTAAAGGAGTCCCGGTTCACGCCCAGGTCTTTAGGCTGGGGCAACTCAGAGTGACCAAGGAGCCGACTCTACAATAATTTGTATTTCTGCCGGACCCTTGAGCGCTGTCAAAAAAAATAATGACACACAAATTTATGTTTGAAAAATATAATATGGTTTTTATTGTAACCAATTGAAACAAATGCTTATTTCTAATTCTTAAGACTAGTTGGTTTTTGTTGTCCGGTGCCGCCTCTCGTGGGGAGTCGTCCTCCACCCTCGTCTTAGTCGGATTCCGGCCAGTCGTCCCTCTGGGTTCCAAATGGGCCGCTCCTGTTGCGAACCGCTGATGCTCACGTCTGCGCAAGTCGGATGGCCTGTTCACCTCGACTTAGCGCCACGCACGTAGCTTCAGGTCGCACCCTGTCGTCCGATGGGGTCTCCTAGGGTTGGCTGGCACTGGGAATCCTCACCAGCTGCCGCTTGGAATACTACAAGGACCTTGTCCTTGGATTCCACCTAGTGTCAGCGTATCAACGCGCCACTTGGTTGATTTTGTTCCACTTTGGAACCAAATCAAATGCTACAATCTAAGTTTTAAAATGTTACCTGCCTTGGTCAGTTTCGCTTGCAGCTATATAGAGCGCTTCGATTCTGAGCAAAGATTTGCTTGGTCACACCAAAAGAAAGAGAGCGTAGTTTGCCACCGGCTGACAAGCCTAGTCGAATGCCGCCTGAACTGGTTGTGAATTCTAAGTTCACCCAACGCTACTCTGCTGGCGCAAACACTAAACATGTCAGTCCGATGCACTGGCTGCGACGCCAACTGTTGATTTACAAGCAGTGGACGGCGTCAAATAGCGCGCAGCAACTTGAAACAAGAACAAACACATTGTTTCATTATTATCGTTACCACTGTACCGACAGCAAACAGCCTGCAGCGACGTCGCCGCATCACCCAGCCTACTGTCATTGGCTATGTGGCGAACGGCAGAACTGCACAGTTGTCCACGCAAAACGACTGAACATCCAACGCTGCCGCCACACGAGGTCAGTGACCCAACAAAGAACAAATCATATGCTAACAATAGCATATGACTGCACTCAACTGACGCTCCGACTCCACGTTATGCAAACGCTCGCGTCAAGTGCGACAATCGTCCCTATTGTTGTTGTTTGACGGCAAGCGAGTTACTCTGATCTATGCAGATCTATCGCGCCAAAACAACAACCCAATATATGCGCTGGACTGACGTTTCGATGAATTGACGCAACGTCAATTCGTCACCGCGATGCACGCGTCAAGTGCGACAATCGTCCTTATTGTTGTTGTTTGCCGGCAAGCGAGTTATTCTGATCTATGTAGATCTATCGCGCCAAAACAACAACACAATCTATGCGTTGGACTGACGTTTCGATGAATTGACGCAACGTCAATTGCGTCAGTGACGACGTTCCTGCCAAATACCTGTTAATGTTGTTGCTATGTACGTGACAAAAGTCACAAACTCAGTAGTCATCAAAAAATAACAACAACAACATGCATAGTTATAATTTTGGCATTCTTCTTCCACCGTCACTTTCGCCATCTGGCGCATATGCAACAACAACCAAGTTGACTTGCTCACGCCAAATATTACAACAACTCTGGTTGTAGTATTTTTCGACACAAGCACGCACCGTTAGGTCACTCAGTGCCTGAACGCATGCAATGTGTTTGTTGTTGCTCGCTACTCAGCGTTGCTGCCAAATCAACATCGCTACTCAACGTCGCTAATCAGCGTCGCTAATCAGCATCGCAAATCAGTCTCATAATCTGTGAGCCGCGAATTCATCTGCAATTCGCGTCCTCACAGTCCATATAAAAAACTATTAATTCTGAATAAAATGCCGCCCATTTATGCAATTAAAAAAATTTAAATGTATCTTATTAGATACGGAATATTTTCGTATGATAAGGTACTTCTTCTTCAATGATTTCGAGGATATTTTAGTTTTGATAAAAAAAATTTTAGTTCTTATGACTTTTCGTAAAATATGTTAATGTCATCTGAAAGAGGAACAGATAAGCTTTCCATCGAGCTCTTAGTCGAAGAAGTCGGTCGAAGGATGCAAGAGTTATTATCAAAAAACTAATCGGTGGTCAACACGTTTCCGTCCGTGGTCAACACGTTTCAGTCCTACTACCGATTCTTTTCGCAAAGTACTTTTCTATAATTGTAGTATTTAATGGGAAAAAATTAAACGAATTATTTGTCCATGTAAAAAGCTATTAATTCTGAATAAAATGCCGCCCATTTATGCAATTAAAAAAATTTAAATGTCTCTTATTAACAAATTTTTTGTCCATGTAAAAAACTATTAATTCAGTCCATGTAAAAAATTATTAATTCTGAATAAAATACCGCCCATTTATGCAATTAAAAAAATTTAAATGTTTCTTATTAGATGCGGCATATTTTCGCCTGATAAGGTACTTCTTCTTTAATGATTTCGAGGTTATTTTAGTTTTGATCAAAAAAATTTTATTTCTTATGACTTTTCGTAAATTATGTTAATGCCATCTGAAAGAGGAACAGATAAGCTTTCCATCGAGCTCTTAGTCGCAGAAGTCAGTCGAAGGATGCAAGAGTTATTAGCAAAAAGCTAATCGGTGGTCAACAGGATTCCGCTCTTCAGCCGATTCATTTCGCAAAGTACTTTTCTATAATTCTAGTATTTAATGGGAAAAAATTTAACGAATTTTTTGACCATGTAAAAAACTATTAATTCTGAATAAAATGCCACCCATTTATGCAATTAAAAAAATTTAAATGTCTCTTATTAGATACGGCATATTATTGTCTGATAAGGTACTTCTTCTTCAATGATTTCGAGGATATGTTAGTTTTGATCCAAAAAATTTTATTTCTTATGACTTTTCGTAAATGCCATATAAAAGAGGAACAGATAAGCTTTCCATCGAGCTCTTAGTCGAAGAAGTCGGTCGAAGGATGCAAGAGTTATTAGCAAAAAGCTAATCGGTGGTCAACACGTTTCCGTCCTACTGCCGATTCTTTTCCCAAAGTACTTTTCTATTATTCTAGTATTTAATGGGAAAAAATTAAACGAATTTTTTGTCCATATAAAAAACTATTAATTCTGAAAAAAATGCCGCCCATTTATGCAATTAAAAAGAAATTTAAATGGCTCTTATTAGATAAGGCATATTATTGTCTGATAAGGTTCTTCTTCTTCAATGATTTCGAGGATATTTTAGTTTTGATCCAAAAAATTTTTTTCTTATGACTTTTCGTAAAATATGTTAATGCCATCTGAAAGAGGAACAGATAAGCTTTCCATCGAGCTCTTAGTCGAAGAAGTCAGTCGAAGGATGCAAGAGTTATTAGCAAAAAGCAAATCGGTGGTTAACACGTTTCCGTCCTACTGCCGATTCTTTTCGCAAAGTACTTTTCGATAATTCTAGTATTTAATGGGAAAAATTAAACAAATTTTTTGTCCATGTTAAAAACTATTAATTTTGAATAAAATGCCGCCCATTTATGCAATTAAAAAAATTAAATGTCTCTTATTAGATGAGGCATATTATCGTCTGATAAGGTACTTCTTCTTCAATGATTTCGAGGATATGTTAGTTTTGATCAAAAAAATTTTATTTCTTATGACTTTTCGTAAATGCAATATAAAAGAGGAACAGATAAGCTTTCCATCGAGCTCTTATTCGAAGAAGTCGGTCGAAGGATGCAAGAGTTATTAGCAAAAAGCTTATCGGTGGTCAACACGTTTCCGTCCTACTGCCGATTCTTTTCGCAAAGTACTTTTCAATAATTCTAGTATTTAATGGGAAAAAATTAAACGAATTTTTTGTCCATGTTAAAAACTATTAATTCTGAAAAAAATGCCGCACATTTATGCAATTAAAAAAATTTAATAAAATATTTTCGTCTTATAAGGTTTTTCTTCTTCAATGATTTCGAAGATATTTTAGTTTTGATCAAAAACAAATTTATTTCTTATGACTTTTCGTAAAAAATTGTAATGCCGTCTGAAAGAGGATTAGATAAGCTTTCCATCGAGCTCTTAGTCAAAAAAGTCGGTCGAAGGATGCAAGAGTTATTAGCAAAAAACACATCGGTAGTCAACACGATTCCGTCCTACTGCCGATTCTCTTCGCAAAGTACTTTTCTATAATTCTTCTATTTAATGGGAAAAAATTAAACGAATTTTTTGTTCATGTAAAAAACTATTAATTCTGAATAAAATGCCGCCCATTTATGCAATTAAAAAAATTTAAATGTCTCTTATTAGATAAGGCATATTTTCGTCTGATAAGGTATTTCTTTTTCAATGATTTCGAGGATATTTTAGTTTTGATAAAAAAAATTTTATTTCTTACCACTTTTCGTAAAATATGTTAATGCCATCTGAAAGAGGAACAGAACAGCTTTCCATCCGGCTCTTAGTCGAAGAAATCGGTCGAAGGATGCAAGAGTTATTAGCAAAAAGCTAATCGGTGGTCAACACGATTCCGTCCTACTCCCGATTCTTTTAGCAGAGTACTTTTCTATAATTCTAGTATTTAATGGTAAAAAATTAAACGAATTTTTGTCCATGTAAAAAACTATTAATTTTGAACAAATTATTTATGCAATTTAAAAATTTAAATGTCTCTTATTAGATAAGGCACATTTTTGTCTGATAAGGTACTTCTTCTTCAATGATTTCGAGGATATTTTAGTTTTGATAAAAAAAATTTTATTTCTTATGACTTTTTGTAAAATATGTTAATGCCATCTGAAAGAGGAACAGATAAGATTTCCATCGAGCTCTTAGTCGAAGAAGTCGGTCGAAGGTTGCAAGAGTTATTAGCAAAAAACTAATCGGTGGTCAACACGTTTCCATCCCACTGCCGATTCTCTTCGCAAAGTACCTTTCTATAATTGTAGTATTTAATGGGAGAAAATTAAACGAATTTTTTGTCCATGTAAAAAACTCTTAATTCTGAATAATATGCCACCCATTTATGCAATTAAAAAAATTAAAATGTCTCTTATTAGATAAGGCATATTATCGTCTAATAAGGTACTTCTTCTTCAATGATTTCGAAGATATTTTAGTTTTGATGAAAACAAATTTTATTTCTTACGACTTTTCGTAAACTATGTTAATGACATCTGAAAGATGGCATATTTTCGTCTGATAAGGTACTTTTTCTTCAATGATTTCGATGATATTTTAGTTTTGATCAAAAAAATTGTATTTCTTATAACTTTTCGTAAAAAATTTTAATGCCGTCTGAAAGAGGAACAGATAAGCTTTCCGTCGAGCTTTTAGTCGAAGAAGTCGGTCGAAGGATGCAAGAGCTATTTACAAAAAACAAATCGGTGGTCAACACGTTTCCGTCCCACTGCCGATTCTCTTCGCAAAGTACCTTTCTATAATTGTAGTATTTAATGGGAGAAAATTAAACGAATTTTTTGTCCATGTAAAAAACTAATAATTCTGAATAATATGCCAACCATTTATGCAATTAAAAAAATGTAAATGTCTCTTATTAGATAAGGCATATTATCGTCTGATAAGGTACTTCTTCTTCAATGATTTCGAGGATATTTTAGTTTTGGTCCAAAAAATTGCATTTCTTATGACTTTTCGTAAAATATGTTAATGCCATATAAAAGAGGAACAGATAAGGTTTCCATCGAGCTCTTAGTCGAAAAAGTCGGTCGAAGGATGCAAGAGTTATTAGCAAAAAGCTAATCGGTGGTCAACACGTTTCCGTCCTACTGCCGATTCTTTTCGCAAAGTACTTTTCTATAATTCTAGTATTTAATGGGAAAAAATTAAACGAATTTTTTGTCCATGTAAAAAACCATTAATTCTGAATAAAATGCCGCTCATTTATGCAATTAAAAAAACTTAAATGTTTCTTATTAGATAAGGCATATTTTCGTCTGATAAGGTACTTCTTCAATGTTTTCGAGGATATTTTAGTTTTGATGAAAACAAATTTATTTCTAATGACTCTTCGTAAAATATTTTAATGCCATCTGAAGGAGGAACAGATGAGCTTTCAATCGAGCTCTCAGTCGAAGAAGACGGTCGAAGGATGCAAGAGTTATTAGCAAAAAACTTATCGGTGGTCAACACGTTTCCGTCCTACTACCGATTCTTTTCGCAAAGTACTTTTCATAATTCTAGTATTTAATGGGAAAAAATTAAACAAATTTTTTGTCCATGTAAAAAACTATTAATTGTGAATAAAATGCCGCCCATTTATGCAATTAAAAAAATTTAAATGTTTCTTATTAGATGAAGCATATTTTCGTCTGATAAGGTACTTCTTCTTCAATGTTTTCGAGGATATTTTAGTTTTGATCAAAAAAAATTTTATTTCTTATGACTTTTCGTAAAATATGTTAAGGCCATCTGAAAAGGAACAGATAAGCTTTCCATCGAGCTCTAAGTCGAAGAAGTCGGGCGAAGGATGCAAGAGTTATTAGCAAAAAACTAATCGGTGGTCAACACGTTTCCGTGCTACTACCGATTCTTTTCGCAAAGTACTTTTCTATAATTCTAGTATTTAATGGAAAAAAATTAAACGAATTTTTTGTCCATGTAAAAAACTATTAATTCTGAATAAAATGCCGCCCATTTATGCAATTAAAAAAATTTAAATGTTACATATTAGATAAGGCATATTTTCGTCTGATAAGGTACTTCTTCTTCAAGGATTTCGAGGATAGTTTAGTTATGATCAAAAAAATTTCTTATGACTTTTCGTTAAATATGTTAATGCCATCTAAAAGAGGAACAGATAAGCTTTCCATCGAGCTCTTAGTCGAAGAAATCGGTCGAAGGATGCAAGAGTTAATAGCAAAAAACTAATCGGTGGTCAACACGTTTCCGTCCTAATACCGATTCTTTTCGCAAAGTACTTTTCTATAATTGTAGTATTTAATGGGAAAAAATTAAACGAATTTTTTGTCCATGTAAAAAGCTATTAATTCTGAATAAAATGCCACCCATTTATGAAATTAAAAAAATTTTAATGTGTTTTTTAGATAAGGCATATTTTCGTCTGATAAGATACTTCTTTTTCAATGATTTCGAGGATATTTTAGTTTTGATCAAAAAAATTTCATTTCTTACGACTTTTCGTAAAATATGTTAATGCCATCTGAAAGAGGAACAGATAAGCTTTCTATCGAGCTCTTAGTCGAAGAAGTCGGTCGAAGGATGCCAGAGTTATTGCAAAAAACTAATCGGTGGTCAACACGATTCCGTCCTACTGCCGATTCTTTTCGCAAAGTACTTTTCTATAATTCTAGTATTTAATAGGAAAAAATTAAACGAATTTTTTGTCCATGTAAAAAACTATTAATTCTGAATAAAATGCCGCCCATTTATGCAATTAAAAAAATTTAAATGTCTCTTATTAGATAAGGCACATTTTTGTCTGATAAGGTACTTCTTCTTCAATGATTTCGAGGATATTTTAGTTTTGATGAAAACAAGTTTTATTTCTTACGACTTTTCGTAAACTATGTTAATGACATCTGAAAGATGGCATATTTTCGTCTGATAAGGTACTTTTTCTTCAATGATTTCGATGATATTTTAGTTTTGATCAAAAAACTTGTATTTCTTATAACTTTTCGTAAAAAATTTTAATGCCGTCTGAAAGAGGAACAGATAAGCTTTCCGTCGAGCTTTTAGTCGAAGAAGTCGGTCGAAGGATGCAAGAGCTATTAACAAAAAACAAATCGGTGGTCAACACGTTTCCGTCCCACTGCCGATTCTCTTCGCAAAGTACATTTCTATAATTCTAGTATTTAATGGGAAAAAATTAAACAAATTTTTTGACCATGTAAAAAACTATTAATTCTGAATAATATGCCACCCATTTATGCAATTAAAAAAATGTAAATGTCTCTTATTAGATAAGGCATATTATCGTCTGATAAGGTACTTCTTCTTCAATGATTTCGAGGATATTTTAGTTTTGGTCCAAAAAATTTCATTTCTTATGACTTTTCGTAAAATATGTTAATGCCATATAAAAGAGGAACAGATAAGGTTTCCATCGAGCTCTTCGTCGAAAAAGTCGGTCGAAGGATGCAAGAGTTATTAGCAAAAAGCTAATCGGTGGTCAACACGTTTCCGTCCTACTGCCGATTCTTTTCGCAAAGTACTTTTCTATAATTCTAGTATTTAATGGGAAAAAATTAAACGAATTTTTTGTCCATGTAAAAAACCATTAATTCTGAATAAAATGCCGCTCATTTATGCAATGAAAAAAACTTAAATGTTTCTTATTAGAAAAGGCATATTTTCGTCTGATAAGGTACTTCTTCAATGTTTTCGAGGATATTTTAGTTTTGATGAAAACAAATTTATTTCTAATGACTTTTCGTAAAATATTTTAATGCCATCTGAAGGAGGAACAGATGAGCTTTCAATCGAGCTCTCAGTCGAAGAAGACGGTCGAAGGATGCAAGAGTTATTAGCAAAAAACTTATCGGTGGTCAACACGTTTCCGTCCTACTACCGATTCTTTTCGCAAAGTACTTTTCATAATTCTAGTATTTAATGGGAAAAAATTAAACAAATTTTTTGTCCATGTAAAAAACTATTAATTGTGAATAAAATGCCGCCAATTTATGCAATTAAAAAAATTTAAATGTTTCTTATTAGATGAAGCATATTTTCGTCTGATAAGGTACTTCTTCTTCAATGTTTTCGAGGATATTTTAGTTTTGATCAAAAAAAATTTTATTTCTTATGACTTTTCGTAAAATATGTTAAGGCCATCTGAAAAGGAACAGATAAGCTTTCCATCGAGCGAAAAAATTAAACGAATTTTTTGTCCATGTAAAAAACTATTAATTCTGAATAAAATGCCGCCCATTTATGCAATTAAAAAAATTTAAATGTCTCTTATTAGATAAGGCACATTTTTGTCTGATAAGGTACTTCTTCTTCAATGATTTCGAGGATATTTTAGTTTTGATGAAAACAAATTTTATTTCTTACGACTTTTCGTAAACTATGTTAATGACATCTGAAAGATGGCATATTTTCGTCTGATAAGGTACTTTTTCTTCAATGATTTCGATGATATTTTAGTTTTGATCAAAAAACTTGTATTTCTTATAACTTTTCGTAAAAAATTTTAATGCCGTCTGAAAGAGGAACAGATAAGCTTTCCGTCGAGCTTTTAGTCGAAGAAGTCGGTCGAAGGATGCAAGAGCTATTAACAAAAAACAAATCGGTGGTCAACACGTTTCCGTCCCACTGCCGATTCTCTTCGCAAAGTACATTTCTATAATTCTAGTATTTAATGGGAAAAAATTAAACAAATTTTTTGACCATGTAAAAAACTATTAATTCTGAATAATATGCCACCCATTTATGCAATTAAAAAAATGTAAATGTCTCTTATTAGATAAGGCATATTATCGTCTGATAAGGTACTTCTTCTTCAATGATTTCGAGGATATTTTAGTTTTGGTCCAAAAAATTTCATTTCTTATGACTTTTCGTAAAATATGTTAATGCCATATAAAAGAGGAACAGATAAGGTTTCCATCGAGCTCTTCGTCGAAAAAGTCGGTCGAAGGATGCAAGAGTTATTAGCAAAAAGCTAATCGGTGGTCAACACGTTTCCGTCCTACTGCCGATTCTTTTCGCAAAGTACTTTTCTATAATTCTAGTATTTAATGGGAAAAAATTAAACGAATTTTTTGTCCATGTAAAAAACCATTAATTCTGAATAAAATGCCGCTCATTTATGCAATGAAAAAAACTTAAATGTTTCTTATTAGAAAAGGCATATTTTCGTCTGATAAGGTACTTCTTCAATGTTTTCGAGGATATTTTAGTTTTGATGAAAACAAATTTATTTCTAACGACTCTTCGTAAAATATTTTAATGCCATCTGAAGGAGGAACAGATAAGCTTTCAATAGAGCTCTCAGTCGAAGAAGACGGTCGAAGGATGCAAGAGTTATTAGCAAAAAACTTATCGGTGGTCAACACGTTTCCGTCCTACTACCGATTCTTTTCGCAAAGTACTTTTCAATAATTCTAGTATTTAATGGGAAAAAATTAAACAAATTTTTTGTCCATGTAAAAAACTATTAATTGTGAATAAAATGCCGCCCATTTATGCAATTAAAAAAATTTAAATGTTTCTTATTAGATGAGGCATATTTTCGTCTGATAAGGTACTTCTTCTTCAATGTTTTCGAGGATATTTTAGTTTTGATCAAAAAAAATTTTATTTCTTATGACTTTTCGTAAAATATGTTAATGCCATCTGAAAAGGAACAGATAAGCTTTCCATCGAGCTCTAAGTCGAAGAAGTCGGGCGAAGGATGCAAGAGTTGTTAGCAAAAAACTAATCGGTGGTCAACACGTTTCCGTGCTACTACCGATTCTTTTCCCAAAGTACTTTTCTATAATTGTAGTATTTAATGGGAAAAAATTAAACGAATTTTTTGTCCATGTAAAAAGCTATTAATTCTGAATAAAATGCCGCCCATTTATGCAATTAAACAAATTTTAATGTGTCTTTTTAGATAAGGCATATTTTCGTCTGATAAGATACTTCTTTTTCAATGATTTCGAGGATATTTTAGTTTTGATCAAAAAAATTTTATTTCTTATGTCTTTTCGTAAAATATGTTAATGCCATCTGAAAGAGGAACAGATAAGCTTTCCATCGAGCTCCTAGTCGAAGAAGTCGGTCGAAGGATGCCAGAGTTATTGCAAAAAACTAATCGGTGGTCAACACGATTCCGTCCTACTGCCGATTCTTTTCGCAAAGTACTTTTCTATAATTCTAGTATTTAATAGGAAAAAATTAAACGAATTTTTTGTCCATGTAAAAAACTATTAATTCTGAATAAAATGCCGCCCATTTATGCAATTAAAAAAATTTAAATGTCTCTTATTAGATAAGGCACATTTTTGTCTGATAAGGTACTTCTTCTTCAATGATTTCGAGGATATTTTAGTTTTGATGAAAACAAATTTTATTTCTTACGACTTTTCGTAAACTATGTTAATGACATCTGAAAGATGGCATATTTTCGTCTGATAAGGTACTTTTTCTTCAATGATTTCGATGATATTTTAGTTTTGATCAAAAAACTTGTATTTCTTATAACTTTTCGTAAAAAATTTTAATGCCGTCTGAAAGAGGAACAGATAAGCTTTCCGTCGAGCTTTTAGTCGAAGAAGTCGGTCGAAGGATGCAAGAGCTATTAACAAAAAACAAATCGGTGGTCAACACGTTTCCGTCCCACTGCCGATTCTCTTCGCAAAGTACATTTCTATAATTCTAGTATTTAATGGGAAAAAATTAAACAAATTTTTTGACCATGTAAAAAACTATTAATTCTGAATAATATGCCACCCATTTATGCAATTAAAAAAATGTAAATGTCTCTTATTAGATAAGGCATATTATCGTCTGATAAGGTACTTCTTCTTCAATGATTTCGAGGATATTTTAGTTTTGGTCAAAAAAATTTCATTTCTTATGACTTTTCGTAAAATATGTTAATGCCATATAAAAGAGGAACAGATAAGGTTTCCATCGAGCTCTTCGTCGAAAAAGTCGGTCGAAGGATGCAAGAGTTATTAGCAAAAAGCTAATCGGTGGTCAACACGTTTCCGTCCTACTGCCGATTCTTTTCGCAAAGTACTTTTCTATAATTCTAGTATTTAATGGGAAAAAATTAAACGAATTTTTTGTCCATGTAAAAAACCATTAATTCTGAATAAAATGCCGCTCATTTATGCAATGAAAAAAACTTAAATGTTTCTTATTAGAAAAGGCATATTTTCGTCTGATAAGGTACTTCTTCAATGTTTTCGAGGATATTTTAGTTTTGATGAAAACAAATTTATTTCTAACGACTCTTCGTAAAATATTTTAATGCCATCTGAAGGAGGAACAGATAAGCTTTCAATCGAGCTCTCAGTCGAAGAAGACGGTCGAAGGATGCAAGAGTTATTAGCAAAAAACTTATCGGTGGTCAACACGTTTCCGTCCTACTACCGATTCTTTTCGCAAAGTACTTTTCAATAATTCTAGTATTTAATGGGAAAAAATTAAACAAATTTTTTGTCCATGTAAAAAACTATTAATTGTGAATAAAATGCCGCCCATTTATGCAATTAAAAAAATTTAAATGTTTCTTATTAGATGAGGCATATTTTCGTCTGATAAGGTACTTCTTCTTCAATGTTTTCGAGGATATTTTAGTTTTGATCAAAAAAAATTTTATTTCTTATGACTTTTCGTAAAATATGTTAATGCCATCTGAAAAGGAACAGATAAGCTTTCCATCGAGCTCTAAGTCGAAGAAGTCGGGCGAAGGATGCAAGAGTTGTTAGCAAAAAACTAATCGGTGGTCAACACGTTTCCGTGCTACTACCGATTCTTTTCCCAAAGTACTTTTCTATAATTGTAGTATTTAATGGGAAAAAATTAAACGAATTTTTTGTCCATGTAAAAAGCTATTAATTCTGAATAAAATGCCGCCCATTTATGCAATTAAACAAATTTTAATGTGTCTTTTTAGATAAGGCATATTTTCGTCTGATAAGATACTTCTTTTTCAATGATTTCGAGGATATTTTAGTTTTGATCAAAAAAATTTTATTTCTTATGTCTTTTCGTAAAATATGTTAATGCTATCTGAAAGAAGAACAGATAAGCTTTCCATCGAGGTCTTGGTCAAAGAAGTCGGTCGAAGGATGCAAGAGTTATTAGCAAAAAACTAATCGGTGGTCAACACGTTTCCGTCCTTCTGCCGATTCTTTTCGCAAAGTACTTTTCTATAATTCTAGTATTTAATAGGAAAAAATTAAACGAATTTTTTGTCCATG
This sequence comes from Phortica okadai, assembly GCA_034638295.1. Taxonomy (NCBI): domain Eukaryota; kingdom Metazoa; phylum Arthropoda; class Insecta; order Diptera; family Drosophilidae; genus Phortica; species Phortica okadai. The sequence goes on along the minus strand of CM067850.1, from coordinate 22,338,518 downwards.
TAAAAAACTATTAATTCTGAATAAAATGCCGCCCATTTATGCAATTAAAAAAATTTAAATGTCTCTTATTAGATAAGGCACATTTTTGTCTGATAAGGTACTTCTTCTTCAATGATTTCGAGGATATTTTAGTTTTGATGAAAACAAATTTTATTTCTTACGACTTTTCGTAAACTATGTTAATGACATCTGAAAGATGGCATATTTTCGTCTGATAAGGTACTTTTTCTTCAATGATTTCGATGATATTTTAGTTTTGATCAAAAAACTTGTATTTCTTATAACTTTTCGTAAAAAATTTTAATGCCGTCTGAAAGAGGAACAGATAAGCTTTCCGTCGAGCTTTTAGTCGAAGAAGTCGGTCGAAGGATGCAAGAGCTATTAACAAAAAACAAATCGGTGGTCAACACGTTTCCGTCCCACTGCCGATTCTCTTCGCAAAGTACATTTCTATAATTCTAGTATTTAATGGGAAAAAATTAAACAAATTTTTTGTCCATGTAAAAAACTATTAATTCTGAATAATATGCCACCCATTTATGCAATTAAAAAAATGTAAATGTCTCTTATTAGATAAGGCATATTATCGTCTGATAAGGTACTTCTTCTTCAATGATTTCGAGGATATTTTAGTTTTGGTCCAAAAAATTTCATTTCTTATGACTTTTCGTAAAATATGTTAATGCCATATAAAAGAGGAACAGATAAGGTTTCCATCGAGCTCTTCGTCGAAAAAGTCGGTCGAAGGATGCAAGAGTTATTAGCAAAAAGCTAATCGGTGGTCAACACGTTTCCGTCCTACTGCCGATTCTTTTCGCAAAGTACTTTTCTATAATTCTAGTATTTAATGGGAAAAAATTAAACGAATTTTTTGTCCATGTAAAAAACCATTAATTCTGAATAAAATGCCGCCCATATATGCAATTAAGAAAATTTAAATGTCTCTTATTAGATAAGGCATATTATCGTCTGATAAGGTACTTCTTCAATGATTTCGAGGATATTTTAGTTTTGATAAAAAAAATTTTATTTCTTATGACTTTTCGTAAAATATGTTAATGCCATCTGAAAAGGAACAGATAAGCTTTCCATCGAGGTCTAAGTCGAAGAAGTCGGGCGAAGGATGCAAGAGTTGTTAGCAAAAAACTAATCGGTGGTCAACACGTTTCCGTGCTACTACCGATTCTTTTCCCAAAGTACTTTTCTATAATTGTAGTATTTAATGGGAAAAAATTAAACGAATTTTTTGTCCATGTAAAAAACCATTAATTCTGAATAAAATGCCGCCCATATATGCAATGAAAAAAACTTAAATGTTTCTTATTAGAAAAGGCATATTTTCGTCTGATAAGGTACTTCTTCAATGATTTCGAGGATATTTTAGTTTTGATAAAAAAAATTTTATTTCTTATGACTTTTTGTAAAATATGTTAATGCCATCTGAAAGAGGAACAGATAAGATTTCCATCGAGCTCTTAGTCGAAGAAGTCGGTCGAAGGTTGCAAGAGTTATTAGCAAAAAACTAATCGGTGGTCAACACGTTTCCATCCCACTGCCGATTCTCTTCGCAAAGTACCTTTCTATAATTGTAGTATTTAATGGGAGAAAATTAAACGAATTTTTTGTCCATGTAAAAAACTCTTAATTCTGAATAATATGCCACCCATTTATGCAATTAAAAAAATTAAAATGTCTCTTATTAGATAAGGCATATTATCGTCTAATAAGGTACTTCTTCTTCAATGATTTCGAAGATATTTTAGTTTTGATGAAAACAAATTTTATTTCTTACGACTTTTCGTAAACTATGTTAATGACATCTGAAAGATGGCATATTTTCGTCTGATAAGGTACTTTTTCTTCAATGATTTCGATGATATTTTAGTTTTGATCAAAAAAATTGTATTTCTTATAACTTTTCGTAAAAAATTTTAATGCCGTCTGAAAGAGGAACAGATAAGCTTTCCGTCGAGCTTTTAGTCGAAGAAGTCGGTCGAAGGATGCAAGAGCTATTTACAAAAAACAAATCGGTGGTCAACACGTTTCCGTCCCACTGCCGATTCTCTTCGCAAAGTACCTTTCTATAATTGTAGTATTTAATGGGAGAAAATTAAACGAATTTTTTGTCCATGTAAAAAACTATTAATTCTGAATAATATGCCAACCATTTATGCAATTAAAAAAATGTAAATGTCTCTTATTAGATAAGGCATATTATCGTCTGATAAGGTACTTCTTCTTCAATGATTTCGACGATATTTTAGTTTTGGTCCAAAAAATTGCATTTCTTATGACTTTTCGTAAAATATGTTAATGCCATATAAAAGAGGAACAGATAAGGTTTCCATCGAGCTCTTAGTCGAAAAAGTCGGTCGAAGGATGCAAGAGTTATTAGCAAAAAGCTAATCGGTGGTCAACACGTTTCCGTCCTACTGCCGATTCTTTTCGCAAAGTACTTTTCTATAATTCTAGTATTTAATGGGAAAAAATTAAACGAATTTTTTGTCCATGTAAAAAACCATTAATTCTGAATAAAATGCCGCTCATTTATGCAATTAAAAAAACTTAAATGTTTCTTATTAGATAAGGCATATTTTCGTCTGATAAGGTACTTCTTCAATGTTTTCGAGGATATTTTAGTTTTGATGAAAACAAATTTATTTCTAATGACTCTTCGTAAAATATTTTAATGCCATCTGAAGGAGGAACAGATGAGCTTTCAATCGAGCTCTCAGTCGAAGAAGACGGTCGAAGGATGCAAGAGTTATTAGCAAAAAACTTATCGGTGGTCAACACGTTTCCGTCCTACTACCGATTCTTTTCGCAAAGTACTTTTCATAATTCTAGTATTTAATGGGAAAAAATTAAACAAATTTTTTGTCCATGTAAAAAACTATTAATTGTGAATAAAATGCCGCCCATTTATGCAATTAAAAAAATTTAAATGTTTCTTATTAGATGAAGCATATTTTCGTCTGATAAGGTACTTCTTCTTCAATGTTTTCGAGGATATTTTAGTTTTGATCAAAAAAAATTTTATTTCTTATGACTTTTCGTAAAATATGTTAAGGCCATCTGAAAAGGAACAGATAAGCTTTCCATCGAGCTCTAAGTCGAAGAAGTCGGGCGAAGGATGCAAGAGTTATTAGCAAAAAACTAATCGGTGGTCAACACGTTTCCGTGCTACTACCGATTCTTTTCGCAAAGTACTTTTCTATAATTCTAGTATTTAATGGAAAAAAATTAAACGAATTTTTTGTCCATGTAAAAAACTATTAATTCTGAATAAAATGCCGCCCATTTATGCAATTAAAAAAATTTAAATGTTACATATTAGATAAGGCATATTTTCGTCTGATAAGGTACTTCTTCTTCAAGGATTTCGAGGATAGTTTAGTTATGATCAAAAAAATTTCTTATGACTTTTCGTTAAATATGTTAATGCCATCTAAAAGAGGAACAGATAAGGTTTCCATCGAGCTCTTAGTCGAAGAAATCGGTCGAAGGATGCAAGAGTTAATAGCAAAAAACTAATCGGTGGTCAACACGTTTCCGTCCTAATACCGATTCTTTTCGCAAAGTACTTTTCTATAATTGTAGTATTTAATGGGAAAAAATTAAACGAATTTTTTGTCCATGTAAAAAGCTATTAATTCTGAATAAAATGCCACCCATTTATGAAATTAAAAAAATTTTAATGTGTCTTTTTAGATAAGGCATATTTTCGTCTGATAAGATACTTCTTTTTCAATGATTTCGAGGATATTTTAGTTTTGATCAAAAAAATTTCATTTCTTACGACTTTTCGTAAAGTATGTTAATGCCATCTGAAAGAGGAACAGATAAGCTTTCCATCGAGCTCTTAGTCGAAGAAGTCGGTCGAAGGATGCCAGAGTTATTGCAAAAAACTAATCGGTGGTCAACACGATTCCGTCCTACTGCCGATTCTTTTCGCAAAGTACTTTTCTATAATTCTAGTATTTAATAGGAAAAAATTAAACGAATTTTTTGTCCATGTAAAAAACTATTAATTCTGAATAAAATGCCGCCCATTTATGCAATTAAAAAAATTTAAATGTCTCTTATTAGATAAGGCACATTTTTGTCTGATAAGGTACTTCTTCTTCAATGATTTCGAGGATATTTTAGTTTTGATGAAAACAAATTTTATTTCTTACGACTTTTCGTAAACTATGTTAATGACATCTGAAAGATGGCATATTTTCGTCTGATAAGGTACTTTTTCTTCAATGATTTCGATGATATTTTAGTTTTGATCAAAAAACTTGTATTTCTTATAACTTTTCGTAAAAAATTTTAATGCCGTCTGAAAGAGGAACAGATAAGCTTTCCGTCGAGCTTTTAGTCGAAGAAGTCGGTCGAAGGATGCAAGAGCTATTAACAAAAAACAAATCGGTGGTCAACACGTTTCCGTCCCACTGCCGATTCTCTTCGCAAAGTACATTTCTATAATTCTAGTATTTAATGGGAAAAAATTAAACAAATTTTTTGTCCATGTAAAAAACTATTAATTCTGAATAATATGCCACCCATTTATGCAATTAAAAAAATGTAAATGTCTGTTATTAGATAAGGCATATTATCGTCTGATAAGGTACTTCTTCTTCAATGATTTCGAGGATATTTTAGTTTTGGTCCAAAAAATTGCATTTCTTATGACTTTTCGTAAAATATGTTAATGCCATATAAAAGAGGAACAGATAAGGTTTCCATCGAGCTCTTAGTCGAAAAAGTCGGTCGAAGGATGCAAGAGTTATTAGCAAAAAGCTAATCGGTGGTCAACACGTTTCCGTCCTACTGCCGATTCTTTTCGCAAAGTACTTTTCTATAATTCTAGTATTTAATGGGAAAAAATTAAACGAATTTTTTGTCCATGTAAAAAACCATTAATTCTGAATAAAATGCCGCTCATTTATGCAATGAAAAAAACTTAAATGTTTCTTATTAGAAAAGGCATATTTTCGTCTGATAAGGTACTTCTTCAATGTTTTCGAGGATATTTTAGTTTTGATGAAAACAAATTTATTTCTAACGACTCTTCGTAAAATATTTTAATGCCATCTGAAGGAGGAACAGATAAGCTTTCAATCGAGCTCTCAGTCGAAGAAGACGGTCGAAGGATGCAAGAGTTATTAGCAAAAAACTTATCGGTGGTCAACACGTTTCCGTCCTACTACCGATTCTTTTCGCAAAGTACTTTTCAATAATTCTAGTATTTAATGGGAAAAAATTAAACAAATTTTTTGTCCATGTAAAAAACTATTAATTGTGAATAAAATGCCGCCCATTTATGCAATTAAAAAAATTTAAATGTTTCTTATTAGATGAGGCATATTTTCGTCTGATAAGGTACTTCTTCTTCAATGTTTTCGAGGATATTTTAGTTTTGATCAAAAAAAATTTTATTTCTTATGACTTTTCGTAAAATATGTTAATGCCATCTGAAAAGGAACAGATAAGCTTTCCATCGAGCTCTAAGTCGAAGAAGTCGGGCGAAGGATGCAAGAGTTGTTAGCAAAAAACTAATCGGTGGTCAACACGTTTCCGTGCTACTACCGATTCTTTTCCCAAAGTACTTTTCTATAATTGTAGTATTTAATGGGAAAAAATTAAACGAATTTTTTGTCCATGTAAAAAGCTATTAATTCTGAATAAAATGCCGCCCATTTATGCAATTAAACAAATTTTAATGTGTCTTTTTAGATAAGGCATATTTTCGTCTGATAAGATACTTCTTTTTCAATGATTTCGAGGATATTTTAGTTTTGATCAAAAAAATTTTATTTCTTATGTCTTTTCGTAAAATATGTTAATGCTATCTGAAAGAAGAACAGATAAGCTTTCCATCGAGGTCTTGGTCGAAGAAGTCGGTCGAAGGATGCAAGAGTTATTAGCAAAAAACTAATCGGTGGTCAACACGTTTCCGTCCTTCTGCCGATTCTTTTCGCAAAGTACTTTTCTATAATTCTAGTATTTAATGGGAAAAAATTAAACGAATTTTTTTTCCATGTAAAAAACTATTAATTCTAAATAAAATGCCGCCCATTTATGCAATTAAAAAAATTTAAATGTCTCATATTAGATAAGGCATATTTTCGTCTGATAAGGTACTTCTTCTTCAATGATTTCGAGGATAGTTTAGTTATGATCAAAAAAATTTCTTATGACTTTTCGTTAAATATGTTAATGCCATCTAAAAGAGGAACAGATGAGCTTTCCATCGAGCTCTTAGTCGAAGAAATCGGTCGAAGGATGCAAGAGTTATTAGCAAAAAACTAATTGGTGGTCAACACGTTTCCGTCCTAATACCGATTCTTTTCGCAAAGTACTTTTCTATAATTGTAGTATTTAATGGGAAAAAATTAAACGAATTTTTTGTCCATGTAAGAAGCTATTAATTCTGAATAAAATGCCGCCCATTTATGCAATTAAAAAAATTTTAATGTGTCTTTTTAGATAAGGCATATTTTCGTCTGATAAGATACTTCTTTTTCAATGATTTCGAGGATATTTTAGTTTTGATCAAAAAAATTTTATTTCTTACGACTTTTCGTAAAATATGTTAATGCCATCTGAAAGAGGAACAGATAAGCTTTCCATCGAGCCTTTAGTCGAAGAAGTCGGTCGAAGGATGCCAGAGTTATTGCAAAAAACTAATCGGTGGTCAACACGATTCCGTCCTACTGCCGATTCTTTTCGCAAAGTACTTTTCTATAATTCTAGTATTTAATGGGAAAAAATTAAACGAATTTTTTGTCCATGTAAAAAACTATTAATTCTGAATAAAATGCCGCCCATTTATGCAATTAAAGAAATAAAAATGAATAAAATGCCGCCCATTTATGCAATTAAAAAAATTTAAATGTCTCTTATTAGATAAGGCACATTTTTGTCTGATAAGATACTTCTTTTTCAATGATTTCGAGGATATTTTAGTTTTGATCAAAAAAATTTTATTTCTTATGTCTTTTCGTAAAATATGTTAATGACATCCCATTTATGCAATTAAAAAAATTGAAATGTTTCTTATTAGATGAGGCATATTTTCGTCTGATAAGGTACTTCTTCTTCAATGTTTTCGAGGATATTTTAGTTTTGATCAAAAAAAATTTTATTTCTTATGACTTTTCGTAAAATATGTTAATGCCATCTGAAAAGGAACAGATAAGCTTTCCATCGAGCTCTAAGTCGAAGAAGTCGGGCGAAGGATGCAAGAGTTGTTAGCAAAAAACTAATCGGTGGTCAACACGTTTCCGTGCTACTACCGATTCTTTTCCCAAAGTACTTTTCTATAATTGTAGTTTTTAATGGGAAAAAATTAAACGAATTTTTTGTCCATGTAAAAAGCTATTAATTCTGAATAAAATGCCGCCCATTTATGCAATTAAAAAAATTTTAATGTGTCTTTTTAGATAAGGCATATTTTCGTCTGATAAGGTTCTTCTTCTTCAATGATTTCGAGGATATTTTAGTTTTGATCAAAAAAATGTTATTTCTTACGACTTTTTGTATAATATATTAATGCCATCTGAAAGAGGAAGAGATAAGCTTTCCATCGAACGAATTTTTTGACCATGTAAAAAACTATTAATTCTGAATAAAATGCCGCCCATTTATGCAATTAAAAAAATTTTAATGTGTCTTTTTAGATAAGGCATATTTTCGTCTGATAAGGTACTTCTTCTTCAATGATTTCGAGGATAGTTTAGTTATGATCAAAAAAATTTCTTATGACTTTTCGTTAAATATGTTAATGCCATCTAAAAGAGGAACAGATAAGCTTTCCATCGAGCTTTTAGTCGAAGAAATCGGTCGAAGGATGCAAGAGTTATTAGCAAAAAACTAATCGGTGGTCAACACGTTTCCGTCCTAATACCGATTCTTTTCGCAAAGTACTTTTCTATAATTGTAGTATTTAATGGGAAAAAATTAAACGAATTTTTTGTCCATGTAAAAAGCTATTAATTCTGAATAAAATGCCGCCCATTTATGCAATTAAAAAAATTTTAATGTGTCTTTTTAGATAAGGCATATTTTCGTCTGATAAGATACTTCTTTTTCAATGATTTCGAGGATATTTTAGTTTTGATCAAAAAAATTTTATTTCTTACGACTTTTCGTAAAATATGTTAATGCCATCTGAAAGAGGAACAGATAAGCTTTCTATCGAGCTCTTAGTCGAAGAAGTCGGTCGAAGGATGCCAGAGTTATTGCAAAAAACTAATCGGTGGTTAACACGATTCCGTCCTACTGCCGATTCTTTTCGCAAAGTACTTTTCTATAATTCTAGTATTTAATAGGAAAAAATTAAACGAATTTTTTGTCCATGTAAAAAACTATTAATTCTGAAAAAAATGCCGCCCATTTATGCAATTAAAAAAATTTTAAAGTGTCTTTTTAGATAAGGCATATTTTCGTCTGATAAGATACTTCTTTTTCAATGATTTCGAGGATATTTTAGTTTTGATCAAAAAAATTTTATTTCTTGCGACTTTTCGTAAAATATGTTAATGCCATCTGAAAGATGAACAGATAAGCTTTCCATCGAGCTCTTAGTCGAAGAAGTCGGTCGAAGGATGCCAGAGTTATTGCAAAAAACTAATCGGTGGTCAACACGATTCCGTCCTACTGCCGATTCTTTTCGCAAAGTACTTTTCTATAATTCTTAAAAATTAAAATTAAACGAATTTTTTGTCGATGTAAAAAACTATTAATTCTGAATAAAATGCCGCCCATTTATGCAATTAAAGAAATTAAAATGTCTGTTATTAGATAAGGCATACTTTCACTGATAAGGTTCTTCTTCTTCAATGATTTCGAGGATATTTTAGTTTTGATCAAAAAAATTTTATTTCTTATGACTTTTCGTAAAATATGTTAATGCCATCTGAAAGAGGAACAGATAAGCTTTCCATCGAGCTCTTAGTCGAAGAAGTCGGTCGAAGGATGCAAAAGTTATTAGTAAAAAGCTAATCGGTGGTCAACACGTTTCCGTCCTACTGCCGATTCTTTTCGCAAAGTACTTTCTAGTTCTTATTCTAGTATTTAATTGGAAAAAATTAAACGATTTTTTTGTCCATGTAAAAAACTATGAATTCTGAATAAAATGCCGCCCATTTATGGAATTAAGAAAATGTAAATGTCTCTTATTAGATAAGGCATATTATCGTCTGAAAAGGTACTTCTTCTTCAATGATTTCGAGGATATTTTAGTTTTGATGAAAACAAATTTTATTTCTTACGATTTTTCGTAAACTATGTTAATGACATCTGAAAGATCGCATATTTTCGTCTGATAAGGTACTTTTTCTTCAATGATTTCGAGGATATTTTAGTTTTGATCAAAAAAATTGTATTTCTTACGACTTTTCGTAAAAAATTTTAATGCCGTCTGAAAGAGGAACAGAAAAGCTTTCCGTCGAGCTTTTAGTCGAAGAAGTCAGTCGAAGGATGCAAGAGTTATTAGCAAAAAACTAATCGGTGGTCAACACGTTTCCGTCCTACTGCCGATTCTTTTCGCAAAGTACTTTTCTATAATTCTAGTATTTAATGGAAAAAAATTAAACGAATTTTTTGTCCATGTAAAAAACTATTAATTCTGAATAAAATGCCACCCATTTATGCAATTAAAAAAATTTAAATGTATCATATTAGATAAGGCATATTTTCGTCTGATAAGGTACTTCTTCTTCAATGATTTTGAAGATATTTTAGTTATGATCAAAAAAATTTTATTTCTTATGACTTTTCGTAAAATATGTTAATGCTATCTAAAAAAGGAACAGATAAGCTTTCCATCGAGCTCTAAGTCGAAGAAATCGGTCGAAGGATGCAAGAGTTATTAGCAAAAAACTAATCGGTGGTCAACACGTTTCCGTCCTAATACCGATTCTTTTCGCAAAGTACTTTTCTATAATTCTAGTATTTAATGGGAAAAAATTAAACGAATTTTTTGTCCATGTAAAAAACTATTAACTCTGAATAAAATGCCGACCATTTATACAATTAAAAAAATTTAAATGTCTCTTATTAGATAAGGCATATTTTCGTCTGATAAGGTACTTCTTCTTCAATGATTTCGAGGATATTTTAGTTTTGATCAAAAATATTTTATTTCTTATGTCTTTTCGTAAAATATGTTAATGCCATTTGAAAGAGGAACAGAAAAGCTTTCCATCGAGCTCTTAGTCGAAGAAGTCGGTCGAAGGATGCAAGAGTTATTAGCAAAAAACTAATCGGTGGTCAACACGATTCCGTCCTACTGCCGATTCTTTTCGCAAAGTACTTTTCTATAATTCTAGTATTTAATAGGAAAAAATTAAACGAATTTTTTGTCGATGTAAAAAACTATTAATTCTGAATAAAATGCCGCCCATTTATGCAATTAAAGAAATTAAAATGTCTGTTATTAGATAAGGCATACTTTCACTGATAAGGTTCTTCTTCTTCAATGATTTCGAGGATATTTTAGTTTTGATCAAAAAAATTTTATTTCTTATGACTTTTCGTAAAATATGTTAATGCCATATAAAAGAGAAACAGATAAGCTTTCCGTCGAGCTTTTAGTCGAAGAAGTCGGTCGAAGGATGCAAGAGTTATTAGCAAAAAAGATAATCGGTGGTCAACACGTTTCCGTCCTACTGCCGATTCTTTTCGCAAAGTACTTTCTAGTTCTTATTCTAGTATTTAATGGGAAAAAATTAAACGAATTTTTTGTCCATATAAAAAACTATGAATTCTGAATAAAATGCCGCCCATTTATGGAATTAAAAAAATGCAAATGTCTCTTATTAGATAAGGCATATTATCGTCTGAAAAGGTACTTCTTCTTCAATGATTTCGAGGATATTTTAGTTTTGATGAAAAAAAATTTTATTACTTACGACTTTTCGTAAACTATGTTAATGACATCTGAAAGATCGCATATTTTCGTCTGATAAGGTACTTTTTCTTCAATGATTTCGAGGATATTTTAGTTTTGATCAAAACAATTGTATTTCTTACGACTTTTCGTAAAAAATTTTAATGCCGTCTGAAAGAGGAACAGAAAAGCTTTCCGTCGAGCTTTTAGTCGAAGAAGTCGGTCGAAGGATGCAAGAGTTATTAGCAAAAAATTAATCGGTGGTCAACACGTTTCCGTCCTACTGCCGATTCTTTTCGCAAAGTACTTTTCTATAATTCTAGTATTTAATGGGAAAAAATTAAACGAATTCTTTGTCCATGTAAAAAACTATTAACTCTGAATAAAATGCCGACCATTTATACAATTAAAAAAATTTAAATGTATCATATTAGATAAGGAATATTTTCGTCTGATAAGGTACTTCTTCTTCAATGATTTCGAGGATATTTTAGTTTTGATCAAAAAAATTTTATTTCTTATGTCTTTTCGTAAAATATGTTAATGCCATCAAGTCGGTCGAAGGATGCAAGAGTTATTAGCAAAAAACTAATCGGTAGTCAACACGTTTCCGTCGTACTACCGATTCTTTTCGCAAAGTACTTTTCTATAATTCTAGTATTTAATGGAAAAAAATTAAACGAATTTTTTGTCCATGTAAAAAACTATTAATTCTGAATAAAATGCCACCCATTTATGCAATTAAAAAAATTTAAATGTATCATATTAGATAAGGCATATTTTCGTCTGATAAGGTACTTCTTCTTCAATGATTTTGAAGATATTTTAGTTATGATCAAAAAAATTTTATTTCTTATGACTTTTCGTAAAATATGTTAATGCTATCTAAAAAAGGAACAGATAAGCTTTCCATCGAGCTCTAAGTCGAAGAAATCGGTCGAAGGATGCAAGAGTTATTAGCAAAAAACTAATCGGTGGTCAACACGTTTCCGTCCTAATACCGATTCTTTTCGCAAAGTACTTTTCTATAATTCTAGTATTTAATGGGAAAAAATTAAACGAATTTTTTGTCCATGTAAAAAACTATTAACTCTGAATAAAATGCCGACCATTTATACAATTAAAAAAATTTAAATGTCTCTTATTAGATAAGGCATATTTTCGGCTGATAAGGTACTTCTTCTTCAATGATTTCGAGGATATTTTAGTTTTGATCAAAAAAATTTTATTTCTTATGTCTTTTCGTAAAATATGTTAATGCCATCTGAAAGAGGAACAGATAAGCTTTCCATCGAGCTCTTAGTCAAAGAAGTCGGTCGAAGGATGCAAGAGTTATTAGCAAAAAACTAATCGGTAGTCAACACGTTTCCGTCGTACTACCGATTCTTTTCGCAAAGTACTTTTCTATAATTCTAGTGTTTAATGGAAAAAAATTAAACGAATTTTTTGTCCATGTAAAAAACTATTAATTCTGAATAAATTGCCACCCATTTATGCAATTAAATAAATTTAAATGTATCATATTAGATAAGGCATATTTTCGTCTGATAAGGTACTTCTTCTTCAATGATTTTGAGGATATTTTAGTTATGATCAAAAAAATTGTATTTCTTATGACTTTTCGTAAAATATGTTAATGCCGTCTGAAATAGGAACAGATAAGCTTTCCATCGAGCTCTTAGTCGAAGAAATCGGTCGAAGGATGCAAGAGTTATTAGCAAAAAACTAATCGGTGGTCAACATGTTTCCGTCCTACTACCGATTCTTTTCGCAAAGTACTTTTCTATAATTCTAGTATTAAATTGGAAAAAATTAAACGAATTTTTTTGTCCATGTAAAAAACTATTAATTCTGAATAAAATGCCGCCCATTTATGCAATTAAAAAAATTTAAATGTTTTTTTTATTAGATAAGGCATATTTTCGTCTGATAAGGTACTTCTTCTTCAATGATTTCGAGGATATTTTAGTTTTGATGAAAACAAATTTATTTCTTACGACTCTTCGTAAAATATTTTAATGTCATCTGAAAGAGGAACAGATAAGCTTTCCATCGAGCTCTTAGTCGAAGAAGTCGGTCGAAGGATGCAAGAGTTATTAGCAAAAAACTTGTCGGTGGTCAACACGTTTCCATCCTACTACCGATTCTTTTCGCAAAGTACTTTTCAATAATTCTAGTATTTAATGGGAAAAAATTAAACAAATTTTTTGTCCATGTAAAAAACTATTAATTCTGAATAAAATGCCGCCCATTAATGCAATTAAAACCAGTAAGGACGCTATCTTTAGCAAGGCTGAAGCTATAATACTTTTCACTTTGTGTCACTATAAAAAAAACTAAATGAATAGTTTTCATGCATCCCTAACAACATAACTGTAATGTTTCAAGTCAATTCGTTAAAAAACAAAAAATTTTTCCATACAACGGTTCAAGTTTTGCGATAAGTGGGCGTAGCCATGCCCACATTTGGTCAAAATAGTTTTTATTCCTCCCTAAGAACATAACTGTAAAGTTTCAAGTCAATTGGTTAAAAAACAAAAAAGTTTTCCATACAAAGGGTCAATTTTCGCTATAAAATAGTTTTCATTCCTCCCTAAGAGCATAACTGCAAAGTTTCAAGTCAATTGGTTAAAAAACAAAAAAGTTTTCCATACAACGGGTCTATTTTTGCTATAAGTAGGCGTGGCTACGCCCACTTTTGGTCAAAATAGTTTTCATTCCTCTCTAGAAACATAACTGTAAAGTTTTAAGTCAATTGGTTAAAAAACAAAAAAGTTTTCCATACAAAGGGTCAATTTTCGCTATAAAAGGGCGTGGCTACGCCCACTTTTCGTCAAAATAGTTTTCATTCCTCCCTAAGAACATAACTGTAAAGTTTCAAGTCAATTGATTAAAAAACCAAAAAGTTTTCCATACAAAGGGTCAAGTTAAGCTATAAGTGGGCGTGGCCATGCCCACTTTTGATCAAAATAGTTTTCATTCCTCCCTAAGAGCATAACTGCAAAGTTTCAAGTCAATTGGTTAAAAAACAAAAAAGTTTTCCATACAACGGGTCAATTTTCGCTATAAGTAGGCGTGGCTACGCCCACTTTTGGTTAAAATAGTTTTCAGTCCTCCCTAAGAACATAACTGTAAAGTTTCAAGTCAATTGGTTAAAAAACAAAAAAGTTTTCCATACAAAGGGTCAAGTTAAGCTATAAGTGGGCGTGGCCACGCCCACTTTTGATCAAAATAGTTTTCATTCCTCCCTAAGAGCATAACTGCAAAGTTTCAAGTCAATTGGTTAAGAAACAAAAAAGTTTTCCATACAACGGGTCAATTTTCGCTATAAGTGGGCGTGGCTACGCCTGGCTACGCCCACTTTTGGTCAAAATAGTTTTCATTCCTCTCTAAGAACATAACTGTAAAGTTTCAAGTCAATTGGTTAAAAAACAAAAAAGTTATCCATACAACGGGTAAATTTTCGCTATAAGTGGGCATGGCTACGCGTGGTTACGCCCACATTTGGTCAAAATAGATTTCATTCCTCCCTAAGAACATAACTTTAAAATTTCAAGTCAATTGGTTAAGAAACAAAAAAGTTTTCCATACAACGACGTGAATATGGCTTCTCTTCCTCTTCTTCATTTTGTATGGGAGCTACCAGTTCCAGATGTCCAATCTCAATGAAACATTCAGGCATGTAGTCGGACCAAGTAAAACTACTATGTTTAAAATTTCAGCACTCTATTGTACAAAACAAAAAAGTTTTCCATACAACGATTCAAGTTTTGTTCACTTTTCTTCTTCTTTTCGTATGGGAGCTACCTGTTCCAATAATCCGATCATGCTGGTTCCGACGAATGATTCATCGTAATAAATTCTAAGACTCTGTGCAAAGTTTCAGCTCGATAGCTTCAAAACTGAGGGACTAGTTTGCATACATACAGACAGACAGACCGACAGACAGACAGACAGACAGACGGACAGACGGACATGGCTAAATCAACTCGTCTTGTCGTCCTGATCAAGAATATATATACTTTATATAATCGGAAATTAATATTTCGATGTGTTACAAACTCCGTGACAAAGTTAATATACTATTTCACATAAGTGAAAAGTATAAAAATGTAAATGTCTCTTATTAGATAAGGCATATTATCGTCTGATAAGGTACTTCTTCTTCAATGATTTCGAGGGTATTTTAGTTTTGGTCCAAATAATTGCATTTCTTATGACTTTTCGTAAAATATGTTAATGCTATATAAAAGAGGAACTGATAAGCTTTCCATCGAGCTCTTAGTCGAAGAAGTCGGTCGAAGGATGCAAGAGTTATTAACAAAAAGCTAATCGCTGGTCAACACGTTTCCGTCCTACTGCCGATTCTTATCGCAAAGTACTTTTCTATAATTCTAGTATTTAATGAGAAAAAATTAAACGAATTTTTTGTCCATGTAAAAATCTATTAACTCTGAATCAAATGCCGCCCATTTATGCAATTAAAAAAATTTAAATGTTTTTTTTATTAGATAAGGCATATTTTCGTCTGATAAGGTACTTCTTCTTCAATGATTTTGAGGATATTTTAGTTTTGATCAAAAAAATTTTATTTCTTATGTCTTTTCATAAAATATGTTAATGCCATCTGAAAGAAGAACAGATAAGCTTTCCATCGAGCTCTTAGTCGAAGAAGTCGGTCGAAGGATGCAAGAGTTATTAGTAAAAAACTTATCGGTGGTCAACACGTTTCCGTCCTACTACCGATTCTTTTCGCAAATTACTTTTCAATAATTCTAGTATTTAATGGGAAAAAATTAAACGAATTTTTTGTCCATGTAAAAAACTATTAACTCTGAATAAAATGCCGCCCATTTATGCAATTAAAAAAATTTAAATGTCTCATATTAGATAAGGCATATTTTCGTCTGATAAGGTACTTCTTCTTCAATGATTTCGAGGATATTTTAGTTTTGATGAAAACAAATTTATTTCTTACGAATCTTCGTAAAATATTTTAATGTCATCTGAAAGAGGAACAGATAAGCTTTCCATCGAGCATTTAGTCGAAGAAGTCGGTCGAAGGATGCAAGAGTTATTAGCAAAAAACTTATCGGTGGTCAACACGTTTCCGTCCTACTACCGATTCTTTTCGCAAATTACTTTTCAATAATTCTAGTATTTAATGGGAAAAAATTAAACGAATTTTTTGTCTAGGTAAAAAACTATTAATTCTGAATAAAATGCCGCCCATTTATGCAATTAAAAAAATTAAATGTTTTTTTTATTAGATAAGGCATATTTTCGTCTGATAAGGTACTTCTTCTTCAATGATTTCGAGGATATTTTAGTTTTGATCAAAACAATTTTATTTCTTACGACTTTTCGTAAAATATGTTAATGCCATCTGAAAGAAGAACAGATAAGCTTTCCATCGAGCTCTTAGGCGAAGAAGTCGGTCGAAGGATGCAAGAATTATTAGCAAAAAACTAATCGGTGGTCAACACGTTTCCGTCCTACTGCCGATTCTTTTCGCAAAGTACTTTTCTGTAATTCTAGTATTTAATGGGAAAAAATTAAACGAATTTTTTGTCCATGTAAAAAACTATTAACTCTGAATACAATGCCGACCATTTATGCAATTAAAAAAATTTAAATGTCTCTTATTAGATAAGGCATATTTTCGTCTGATAAGGTACTTCTTCTTCAATGATTTCGAGGATAGTTTAGTTATGATCAAAAAAATTTCTTATGACTTTTCGTTAAATATGTTAATGCCATCTAAAAGAGGAACAGATAAGCTTTCCATCGATCTCTTAGTCGAAGAAATCGGTCGAAGGATGCAAGAGTTATTAGCAAAAAACTAATCGGTGGTCAACACGTTTCCGTCCTACTGCCGATTCTTTTCGCAAAGTACTTTTCTGTAATTCTAGTATTTAATGGGAAAAAATTAAACGAATTTTTTGTCCATGTAAAAAACTATTAACTCTGAATACAATGCTGACCATTTATGCAATTAAAAAAATTTAAATGTCTCTTATTAGATAAGGCATATTTTCGTCTGATAAGGTACTTCTTCTTCAATGATTTCGAGGATATTTCAGTTTTGATGAAAACAAATTTATTTCTTACGTATCTTCGTAAAATATTTTAATGTCACCTGAAAGAGGAACAGATAAGCTTTCCATCGAGCTCTTAGTCGAAGAAGTCGGTCGAAGGATGCAAGAGTTATTAGCAAAAAACTAATCGGTGGTCAACACGTTTCCGTCCTAATACCGATTCTTTTCGCAAATTACTTTTCAATAATTCTAGTATTTAATGGGAAAAAATTAAACGAATTTTTTGTCCAGGTAAAAAACTATTAATTCTGAATAAGATGCCGCCCATTTATGCAATTAAAAAATTTAAATGTTTTTTTTATTAGATAAGGCATATTTTCGTCTGATAAGGTACTTCTTCTTCAATGATTTCGAGGATATTTTAGTTTTGATCAAAAAAATTTTATTTCTTACGACTTTTCGTAAAATATGTTAATGCCATCTGAAAGAAGAACAGATAAGCTTTCCATCGAGCTCTTAGGCGAAGAAGTCGGTCGAAGGATGCAAGAATTATTAGCAAAAAACTAATCGGTGGTCAACACGTTTCCGTCCTACTGCCGATTCTTTTCGCAAAGTACTTTTCTGTAATTCTAGTATTAAATGGAAAAAAATTAAACGAATTTTTTGTCCATGTAAAAAACTATTAATTCTGAATAAAACGCCGCCCATTTATGCAATTAAAAAAATTTAAATGTCTCATATTAGATAAGGCATATTTTCGTCTGATAAGGTACTTCTTCTTCAATGATTTCGAGGATAGTTTAGTTATGATCAAAAAAATTTCTTATGACTTTTCGTTAAATATGTTAATGCCATCTAAAAGAGGAACAGATAAGCTTTCCATCGATCTCTTAGTCGAAGAAATCTGTCGAAGGATGCAAGAGTTATTAGCAAAAAACTAATCGGTGGTCAACACGTTTCCGTCCTAATACCGATTCTTTTCGCAAAGTACTTTTCTATAATTCTAGTATTTAATGGGAAAAAATTAAACGAATTTTTTGTCCAGGTAAAAAACTATTAATTCTGAATAAAATGCCGCCCATTTATGCAATTAAAAAATTTAAATGTTTTTTTTATTAGATAAGGCATATTTTCGTCTGATAAGGTACTTCTTCTTCAATGATTTTGAAGATATTTTAGTTATGATCAAAAAAATTTTATTTCTTATGACTTTTTGTAAAATATGTTATTGCCATCTGAAAGAAGAACAGATAAGCTTTCCATCGAGCTCTTAGGCGAAGAAGTCGGTCGAAGGATGCAAGAATTATTAGCAAAAAACTAATCGGTGGTCAACACGTTTCCGTCCTACTGCCGATTCTTTTCGCAAAGTACTTTTCTGTAATTCTAGTATTTAATGGGAAAAAATTAAACGAATTTTTTGTCCATGTAAAAAACTATTAACTCTGAATACAATGCCGACCATTTATGCAATTAAAAAAATTTAAATGTCTCTTATTAGATAAGGCATATTTTCGTCTGATAAGGTACTTCTTCTTCAATGATTTCGAGGATAGTTTAGTTATGATCAAAAAAATTTCTTATGACTTTTCGTTAAATATGTTAATGCCATCTAAAAGAGGAACAGATAAGCTTTCCATCGATCTCTTAGTCGAAGAAATCGGTCGAAGGATGCAAGAGTTATTAGCAAAAAACTAATCGGTGGTCAACACGTTTCCGTCCTACTGCCGATTCTTTTCGCAAAGTACTTTTCTGTAATTCTAGTATTTAATGGGAAAAAATTAAACGAATTTTTTGTCCATGTAAAAAACTATTAACTCTGAATACAATGCCGACCATTTATGCAATTAAAAAAATTTAAATGTCTCTTATTAGATAAGGCATATTTTCGTCTGATAAGGTACTTCTTCTTCAATGATTTCGAGGATATTTCAGTTTTGATGAAAACAAATTTATTTCTTACGTATCTTCGTAAAATATTTTAATGTCATCTGAAAGAGGAACAGATAAGCTTTCCATCGAGCTCTTAGTCGAAGAAGTCGGTCGAAGGATGCAAGAGTTATTAGCAAAAAACTAATCGGTGGTCAACACGTTTCCGTCCTAATACCGATTCTTTTCGCAAATTACTTTTCAATAATTCTAGTATTTAATGGGAAAAAATTAAACGAATTTTTTGTCCAGGTAAAAAACTATTAATTCTGAATAAGATGCCGCCCATTTATGCAATTAAAAAATTTAAATGTTTTTTTTATTAGATAAGGCATATTTTCGTCTGATAAGGTACTTCTTCTTCAATGATTTCGAGGATAGTTTAGTTATGATCAAAAAAATTTCTTATGACTTTTCGTTAAATATGTTAATGCCATCTAAAAGAGGAACAGATAAGCTTTCCATCGATCTCTTAGTCGAAGAAATCGGTCGAAGGATGCAAGAGTTATTAGCAAAAAACTAATCGGTGGTCAACACGTTTCCGTCCTAATACCGATTCTTTTCGCAAAGTACTTTTCTATAATTCTAGTATTTAATGGGAAAAAATTAAACGAATTTTTTGTCCAGGTAAAAAACTATTAATTCTGAATAAGATGCCGCCCATTTATGCAATTAAAAAATTTAAATGTTTTTTTTATTAGATAAGGCATATTTTCGTCTGATAAGGTACTTCTTCTTCAATGATTTCGAGGATATTTTAGTTTTGATCAAAAAAATTTTATTTCTTACGACTTTTCGTAAAATATGTTAATGCCATCTGAAAGAAGAACAGATAAGCTTTCCATCGAGCTCTTAGGCGAAGAAGTCGGTCGAAGGATGCAAGAATTATTAGCAAAAAACTAATCGGTGGTCAACACGTTTCCGTCCTACTGCCGATTCTTTTCGCAAAGTACTTTTCTGTAATTCTAGTATTAAATGGAAAAAAATTAAACGAATTTTTTGTCCATGTAAAAAACTATTAATTCTGAATAAAACGCCGCCCATTTATGCAATTAAAAAAATTTAAATGTCTCATATTAGATAAGGCATATTTTCATCTGATAAGGTACTTCTTCTTCAATGATTTCGAGGATAGTTTAGTTATGATCAAAAAAATTTCTTATGACTTTTCGTTAAATATGTTAATGCCATCTAAAAGAGGAACAGATAAGCTTTCCATCGATCTCTTAGTCGAAGAAATCGGTCGAAGGATGCAAGAGTTATTAGCAAAAAACTAATCGGTGGTCAACACGTTTCCGTCCTAATACCGATTCTTTTCGCAAAGTACTTTTCTATAATTCTAGTATTTAATGGGAAAAAATTAAACGAATTTTTTGTCCAGGTAAAAAACTATTAATTCTGAATAAAATGCCGCCCATTTATGCAATTAAAAAATTTAAATGTTTTTTTTATTAGATAAGGCATATTTTCGTCTGATAAGGTACTTCTTCTTCAATGATTTTGAAGATATTTTAGTTATGATCAAAAAAATTTTATTTCTTATGACTTTTTGTAAAATATGTTAATGCTATCTAAAAAAGGAACAGATAAGCTTTCCATCGAGCTCTAAGTCGAAGAAATCGGTCGAAGGATGCAAGAGTTATTAGCAAAAAACTAATCGGTGGTCAACACGTTTCCGTCCTAATACCGATTCTTTTCGCAAAGTACTTTTCTATAATTCTAGTATTTAATGGGAAAAAATTAAACGAATTTTTTGTCCATGTAAAAAACTATTAACTCTGAATAAAATGCCGACCATTTATACAATTAAAAAAATTTAAATGTCTCTTATTAGATAAGGCATATTTTCGTCTGATAAGGTACTTCTTCTTCAATGATTTCGAGGATATTTTAGTTTTGATCAAAAAAATTTTATTTCTTATGTCTTTTCGTAAAATATGTTAATGCCATCTGAAAGAGGAACAGATAAGCTTTCCATCGAGCTTTTAGTCGAAGAAGTCGGTCGAAGGATGCAAGAGTTATTAGCAAAAAACTAATCGGTAGTCAACACGTTTCCGTCGTACTACCGATTCTTTTCGCAAAGTACTTTTCTATAATTCTAGTATTTAATGGAAAAAAATTAAACGAATTTTTTGTCCATGTAAAAAACTATTAAC
This sequence comes from Phortica okadai, assembly GCA_034638295.1. Taxonomy (NCBI): domain Eukaryota; kingdom Metazoa; phylum Arthropoda; class Insecta; order Diptera; family Drosophilidae; genus Phortica; species Phortica okadai. The sequence goes on along the minus strand of CM067850.1, from coordinate 22,317,516 downwards.
TCTGAATAAAATGCCGACCATTTATACAATTAAAAAAATTTAAATGTCTCTTATTAGATAAGGCATATTTTCGTCTGATAAGGTACTTCTTCTTCAATGATTTCGAGGATAGTTTAGTTATGATCAAAAAAATTTCTTATGACTTTTCGTTAAATATGTTAATGCCATCTAAAAGAGGAACAGATAAGCTTTCCATCGATCTCTTAGTCGAAGAAATCGGTCGAAGGATGCAAGAGTTATTAGCAAAAAACTAATCGGTGGTCAACACGTTTCCGTCCTAATACCGATTCTTTTCGCAAAGTACTTTTCTATAATTCTAGTATTTAATGGGAAAAAATTAAACGAATTTTTTGTCCAGGTAAAAAACTATTAATTCTGAATAAAATGCCGCCCATTTATGCAATTAAAAAATTTAAATGTTTTTTTTATTAGATAAGGCATATTTTCGTCTGATGAGGTACTTCTTCTTCAATGATTTCGAGAATATTTTAGTTATGATCAAAAAAATTTTATTTCTTATGACTTTTCGTAAAATATGTTAATGCCATCTGAAAGAGAAACAGATAAGCTTTCCATCGAGCTCTTAGTCGAAGAAGTCGGTCGAAGGATGCAAGAGTTATTATCAAAAACCTTATCGGTGGTCAACACGTTTCCGTCCTTCTACCGATTCTTTTCGCAAAGTACTTTTCAATAATTCTTGTATTTAATGGGAAAAAATTAAACGAATTTTTTGTCCATGTAAAAAACTATTAATTCTGAATAAAATGCCACCCATTTATGCAATTAAAAAAATTTAAATGTCTCATATAAGATAAGGTATATTTTCGTCTGATAAGATACTTTTTTTTCAATGATTTCGAGGATATTTTAGTTTTGATCAAAAAAATTTTATTTCTTATGACTTTTCGTGAAATATGTTAATGCTATCTGAAAGAGGAACAGATAAGCTTTCCATCGAGCTCTTAGTCGAAGAATTCGGTCGAGGGATGCAAGAAATATTACCAAAAAACTAATCGGTAGTCAACACGTTTCCGTCCTACTACCGATACTTTTTGCAAAGTACTTTTCTATAATTCTAGTATTTAATGGAAAAAAATTAAACGAATTTTTTGTCCATGTAAAAAACTATTAATTCTGAATAAAATGCCACCTATTTATGCAATTAAAAAAATTTAAATGTCTCATATTAGATAAGGTATATTTTCGTCTGATAAGGTACTTCTTCTTCAAGGATTTCGAGGATATATTAGTTTTGATGAAAACAATTTAATTTCTTACGACTCTTCGTAAAATATTTCAATGCCATCTGAAAGAGGAACAGATAAGCTTTCCATCGAGCTCTTAGTCGAAGAAATAGGTCGAAGGATGCAAGAGTTATTAGCAAAAAACTAATCGGTGGTCAACACGTTTCGGTCCTAATACCGATTCTTTTCGCAAAGTACTTTTCAATAATAGTAGTATTTAATGGGAAAAAATTAAACGAATTTTTTGTCCATGTAAAAAACTATTAATTCTGAATAAAATGCCACCCAATTATGCAATTAAAAAAATTTAAATGTCTCATATTAGATAAGGTATATTTTCGTCTGATAAGGTACTTCTTTTTCAATGATTTCGAGAATATTTTAGTTATGATCAAAAAAATTTTATTTCTTATGACTTTTCGTAAAATATGTTAATGCCATCTGAAAGAGGAACAGATAAGCTTTCCGTCGAGCTCTTAGTCGAAGAAGTCGGTCGAAGGATGCAAGAGTTATTAGCAAAAAACTAATCGGTGGTCAACACGTTTCCGTCCTTCTACCGATTCTTTTCGCAAAGTACTTTTCAATAATTCTTGTATTTAATGGGAAAAAATTAAACGAATTTTTTGTCCATGTAAAAAACTATTAATTCTGAATAAAATGCCGCCCATTTATGCAAATAAAAAAATTTAAATGTCTCTTATTAGATAAGGCATATTTTCGTCTGATAAGGTACTTCTTTTTCAATGATTTCGAGGATATTTTAGTTATGATCAAAAAAATTTTATTTCTTATGACTTTTAGTAAAATATGTTAATGCCATCTGAAAGAGAAACAGATAAGCTTTCCGTCGAGCTCTTAGTCGAAGAAGTCGGTCGAAGGATGCAAGAGTTATTAGCAAAAAACTAATCGGTAGTCAACACGTTTCCGTCCTACTACCGATTCTTTTCGCAAAGTACTTTTCTATAATTCTAGTATTTAATGGAAAAAAATTAAACGAATTTTTTGTCCATGTAAAAAACTATTAATTCTGAATAAAATGCCACCCAATTATGCAATTAAAAAAATTTAAATGTCTCATATTAGATAAGGTATATTTTCGTCTGATAAGGTACTTCTTTTTCAATGATTTCGAGGATATTTTAGTTATGATCAAAAAAATTTTATTTCTTATGACTTTTCGTAAAATATGTTAATGCCATCTGAAAGAGGAACAGATAAGCTTTCCGTCGAGCTCTTAGTCGAAGAAGTCGGTCGAAGGATGCAAGAGTTATTAGCAAAAAACTAATCGGTAGTCAACACGTTTCCGTCCTACTACCGATTCTTTTCGCAAAGTACTTTTCTATAATTCTAGTATTTATTGGAAAAAAATTAAACGAATTTTTTCTCCATGTCAAAAACTATTAATTCTGAATAAACTGGCGCCCATTTATGCAATAAAAAAAATTTAAATGTTTCTTATTAGATAAGGCATATTTTCGTCTGATAAGGTACTTCTTCTTCAATGATTTCGAGGATATTTTAGTTTTGATCAAAAAAATTGTATTTCTTATGACTTTTCGTAAAATATGTTAATGCAATCTGAAAGAGCAACAGATAAGCTTTCCATCGAGCTCTTAGTTGAAGAAGTCGGTCGAAGGATGCAAGAGTTATTAGCAAAAAACTAATAGGTGATCAACACGTTTCCGTCCTACTGCCGATTTTTTTCGCAAAGTATTTTTCTATATTTCTAGTATTTAATGGGAAAATTTAACGAATTTTTTGTCCATGTAAAAAACTATTAATTCTGAATAAAATGCCGCCCATTTATGCAATTAAAAAAATTTAAATGTCTCTTATTAGATAAGGCATATTTTCGTCTGATAAGGTACTTCTTCTTCAATGATTTCGAGGATATTTTAGTTTTGATCAAAAAAATTTTATTTCTTATGACTTTTCGTGAAATATGTTAATTCTATCTAAAAGAGGAACAGATAAGCTTTCCATCGAGCTCTTAGTCGAAGAATTCGGTCGAAGGATGCAAGAGTTATTAGCAAAAAACTTGTCAGTGGTCAACACGTTTCCGTCCTACTACCGATTCTTTCCGCAAAGTACATTTCAATAATTCTAGTATTTAATGGGAAAAAATTAAACGAATTTTTTGTCCATGTAAAGAACTATTAATTCTGAATAAAACGCCGCCCATTTATGCAATTAAAAAAATTTTAATGTTTCTTATTAGATAAGGCATATTTTCGTCTGATAAGGTACTTCTTCTTCAATGATTTCGAGGATATTTTAGTTTTGATCAAAAAAATTTTATTTCTTATGACTTTTCGTAAAATATGTTAATGCCATCTGAAAGAGGAACAGATAAGCTTTCCGTCGAGCTCTTAGTCGAAGAAGTCGGTCGAAGGATGCAAGAGTTATTAGCAAAAAACTTATCAGTGGTCAACACTTTTCCGTACTACTACCGATTCTTTTCGCAAAGTACGTTTCTATAATTCTAGTATTTAATGGAAGAAAATTAAGCGAATTTTTTGTCCATGTAAAAAACTATTTATTCTGAATAAAATGCCGTCCATTTATGCAATTAAAAAAATTTAAATGTTTCTTATTAGATAATGCATATTTTCGTCTGATACGGTACTTCTTCTTCAATGATTTCGAGGATATTTTAGTTTTGATCAAAATAATTTTATTTCTTATGACTTTTCGTAAAATATGTTAATGCTATCTGAAAGAGGAACAGATAAGCTTTCCATCGAGCTCTTAGTCGAAGAAGTCGGTCGAAGTATGCAAGAGTTATTAGCAAAAAGCTAATCGGTGGTCAACACGTTTCCGTCCTACTGCCGATTCTTTTCGCAAAGTACGTTTCTATAATTCTAGTATTTAATGGAAGAAAATTAAACGAATTTTTTGTCCATGTAAAAAACTATTTATTCTGAATAAAATGCCGCCCATTTATGCAATTAAAAAAATTTAAATGTTTCTTATTAGATAATGCATATTTTCGTCTGATACGGTACTTCTTCTTCAATGATTTCGAGGATATTTTAGTTTTGATCAAAAAAATTTTATTTCTTATGACTTTTCGTGAAATATGTTAATGCTATCTGAAAGAGGAACAGATAAGCTTTCCATCGAGCTCTTAGTCGAAGAATTCGGTCGAAGGATGCAAGAAATATTACCAAAAAACTAATCGGTGGTCAACACGTTTCCGTCCTACTGCTGACTCTTTTCGCAAAGTATTTTTCTTTAATTCTAGTATTTAATGGGAAAAAATTAAACGAATTTTTTGTCCATGTAAAAAACCATTAATTCTGAATAAAATGCCGCCCATTTATGCAATTAAAAAAATTTAAATGTCTCTTATTAGATAAGGCATATTATTGTCTAATAAGGTACTTCTTCTTCAATGATTTCGAGGATATTTTAGTTTTGATCAAAAAAATTTTATTTCTTATGACTTTTCGTAAGATATGTTAATGCCATATAAAAGAGGAACAGATAAGCTTTCCATCGAGCTCTTAGTCGAAGAAGTCGGTCGAAGGATGCAAGAGTTTTTAGCAATAAGCTAATCGGTGGTCAACACGTTTCCGTCCTACTGCCAATTCTTTTTCCAAAGTACATTTCTATAATTCTAGTATTTAATGGGAAAAAATTAACAAATTTTTTGCTTATGTAAAAAACTATGAATTCTGAATAAAATGCCGCCCATTTAGGCAATTAAAAAAATTTTAATGTTTCTTATTAGATAAGGCATATTTTTGTCTGATAAGGTACTTCTTCTTCAATGATTTCGAGGATATTTTAGTTTTGATCAAAAAAATTTTATTTCTTATGACTTTTCGTAAGATATGTTAATGCCATCTGAAAGAGGAACAGATAAGCTTTCCATCGAGCTCTTAGTCGAAGAAGTCGGTCGAAGGATGCAAGAGTTATTAGCAAAAAGCTAATCGGTGGTCAACACGTTTCCGTCCTACTGCCGATTCTTTTTGCAAAGTACATTTCTATAATTCTAGTATTTAATGGGAAAAAATTAAACAAATTTTTTGTCCATGTAAAAAACTATGAATTCTGAATAAAATGCCGCCCATTTATGCAATTAAAAAAATGTAAATGTCTCTTATTAGATAAGGCATATTATCGTCTGATAAGGTACTTCTTCTTCAATGATTTCGAGGATATTTTAGTTGTGGTCCAAGAAATTGCATTTCTTATAACTTTTCGTAAAATATGTTCATGCCATATAAAAGAGGAACTGATAAGCTTTCCATCGAGCTCTTAGTCGAAGAAGTCGGTCGAAGGATGCAAGAGTTATAAGCAAAAAGCTTATCGGTGGTCAACGCGTTTCCGTCCTACTGCCGATTCTTTTCGCAAAGTACTTTTTTATAATTCTAGTATTTAATGGGAAAAAATTAACAAATTTTTTGCTTATGTAAAAAACTATGAATTCTGAATAAAATGCCGCCCATTTATGCAATTAAAAAAATTTAAATGTTTCTTATTAGATAAGGCATATTTTCGTCTGATAAGGTACTTCTTCTTCAATGATTTCGAGGATATTTTAGTTTTGATCAAAAAAATTGTATTTCTTATGACTTTTCGTAAAATATGTTAATGCAATCTGAAAGAGCAACAGATAAGCTTTCCATCGAGCTCTTAGTTGAAGAAGTCGGTCGAAGGATGCAAGAGTTATTAGCAAAAAACTAATAGGTGATCAACACGTTTCCGTCCTACTGCCGATTTTTTTCGCAAAGTATTTTTCTATATTTCTAGTATTTAATGGGAAAATTTAACGAATTTTTTGTCCATGTAAAAAACTATTAATTCTGAATAAAATGCCGCCCATTTATGCAATTAAAAAAATTTAAATGTCTCTTATTAGATAAGGCATATTTTCGTCTGATAAGGTACTTCTTCTTCAATGATTTCGAGGATATTTTAGTTTTGATCAAAAAAATTTTATTTCTTATGACTTTTCGTGAAATATGTTAATTCTATCTAAAAGAGGAACAGATAAGCTTTCCATCGAGCTCTTAGTCGAAGAATTCGGTCGAAGGATGCAAGAGTTATTAGCAAAAAACTTGTCAGTGGTCAACACGTTTCCGTCCTACTACCGATTCTTTCCGCAAAGTACATTTCAATAATTCTAGTATTTAATGGGAAAAAATTAAACGAATTTTTTGTCCATGTAAAGAACTATTAATTCTGAATAAAACGCCGCCCATTTATGCAATTAAAAAAATTTTAATGTTTCTTATTAGATTAGGCATATTTTCGTCTGTTAAGGTACTTCTTCTTCAATGATTTCGAGGATATTTTAGTTTTGATCAAAAAAATTTTATTTCTTATGACTTTTCGTAAAATATGTTAATGCCATCTGAAAGAGGAACAGATAAGCTTTCCGTCGAGCTCTTAGTCGAAGAAGTCGGTCGAAGGATGCAAGAGTTATTAGCAAAAAACTTATCAGTGGTCAACACTTTTCCGTACTACTACCGATTCTTTTCGCAAAGTACGTTTCTATAATTCTAGTATTTAATGGAAGAAAATTAAGCGAATTTTTTGTCCATGTAAAAAACTATTTATTCTGAATAAAATGCCGCCCATTTATGCAATTAAAAAAATTTAAATGTTTCTTATTAGATAATGCATATTTTCGTCTGATACGGTACTTCTTCTTCAATGATTTCGAGGATATTTTAGTTTTGATCAAAATAATTTTATTTCTTATGACTTTTCGTAAAATATGTTAATGCCATCTGAAAGAGGAACAGATAAGCTTTCCATCGAGCTCTTAGTCGAAGAAGTCGGTCGAAGTATGCAAGAGTTATTAGCAAAAAGCTAATCGGTGGTCAACACGTTTCCGTCCTACTGCCGATTCTTTTTGCAAAGTACATTTCTATAATTCTAGTATTTAATGGGAAAAAATTAAACAAATTTTTTGTCCATGTAAAAAACTATGAATTCTGAATAAAATGCCGCCCATTTATGCAATTAAAAAAATGTAAATGTCTCTTATTAGATAAGGCATATTATCGTCTGATAAGGTACTTCTTCTTCAATGATTTCGAGGATATTTTAGTTTTGGTCCAAGAAATTGCATTTCTTATAACTTTTCGTAAAATATGTTCATGCCATATAAAAGAGGAACTGATAAGCTTTCCATCGAGCTCTTAGTCGAAGAAGTCGGTCGAAGGATGCAAGAGTTATAAGCAAAAAGCTTATCGGTGGTCAACGCGTTTCCGTCCTACTGCCGATTCTTTTCGCAAAGTACTTTTTTATAATTCTAGTATTTAATGGGAGAAAATTAAACGAATTTTTTGTCCATGTAAAAAACTATTAATTCTGAATAAAATGCCGCCTATTTATGCAATTAAAAATATTTAAATGTTTCTTATTAGATAAGGCATATTTTCGTCTGATAAGGTACTTCTTCTTCAATGATTTCGAGGATATTTTAGTTTTGATGAAAACAAATTTATTTCTTACGACTCTTCGTAAAATATTTTAATGCCATCTGAAAGAGGAACAGATAAGCTTTCCATCGAGCTCTTAGTCGAAGAAGTCGGTCGAAGTATGCAAGAGTTATTATCAAAAACCTTATCGGTGGTCAACACGTTTCCGTCCTTCTACCGATTCTTTTCGCAAAGTACTTTTCAATAATTCTTGTATTTAATGGGAAAAAATTAAACGAATTTTTTGTCCATGTAAAAAACTATTAATTCTGAATAAAATGCCACCCATTTATGCAATTAAAAAAATTTAAATGTCTCATATTAGATAAGGTATATTTTCGTCTGATAAGATACTTTTTCTTCAATGATTTCGAGGATATTTTAGTTTTGATCAAAAAAATTTTATTTCTTATGACTTTTCGTGAAATATGTTAATGCTATCTGAAAGAGGAACAGATAAGCTTTCCATCGAGCTCTTAGTCGAAGAATTCGGTCGAGGGATGCAAGAAATATTACCAAAAAACTAATCGGTAGTCAACACGTTTCCGTCCTACTACCGATTCTTTTCGCAAAGTACTTTTCTATAATTCTAGTATTTAATGGAAAAAAATTAAACGAATTTTTTGTCCATGTAAAAAACTATTAATTCTGAATAAAATGCCGCCCATTTATGCAATTAAAAAATTTTAAATGTCTCATATTAGATAAGGTATATTTTCGTCTGATAAGGTACTTTTTCTTCAATGATTTCGAGGATATTTTAGATTTGATCAAAAAAATTTTATTTCTTATGACTTTTCGTGAAATATGTTAATGCTATCTGAAAGAGGAACAGATAAGCTTTCCATCGAGCTCTTAGTCGAAGAATTCGGTCGAGGGATGCAAGAAATATTACCAAAAAACTAATCGGTAGTCAACACGTTTCCGTCCTACTACCGATTCTTTTCGCAAAGTACTTTTCTATAATTCTAGTATTTAATGGAAAAAAATTAAACGAGTTTTTTGTCCATGTAAAAAACTATTAATTCTGAATAAAATGCCACCCATTTATGCAATTAAAAAAATTTAAATGTCTCATATTAGATAAGGTATATTTTCGTCTGATAAGGTACTTCTTTTTCAATGATTTCGAAGATATTTTAGTTATGATCAAAAAAATTTTATTTCTTATGACTTTTCGTAAAATATGTTAATGCCATCTGAAAGAGGAACAGATAAGCTTTCCGTCGAGCTCTTAGTCGAAGAAGTCGGTCGAAGGATGCAAGAGTTATTAGCAAAAAACTAATCGGTAGTCAACACGTTTCCGTCCTACTACCGATTCTTTTCGCAAAGTACTTTTCTATAATTCTAGTATTTAATGGAAGAAAATTAAGCGAATTTTTTGTCCATGTAAAAAACTATGAATTCTGAATAAAATGCCGCCCATTTATGCAATTAAAAAAATGTAAATGTCTCTTATTAGATAAGGCATATTATCGTCTGATAAGGTACTTCTTCTTCAATGATTTCGAGGATATTTTAGTTGTGGTCCAAGAAATTGCATTTCTTATAACTTTTCGTAAAATATGTTCATGCCATATAAAAGAGGAACTGATAAGCTTTCCATCGAGCTCTTAGTCGAAGAAGTCGGTCGAAGGATGCAAGAGTTATAAGCAAAAAGCTTATCGGTGGTCAACGCGTTTCCGTCCTACTGCCGATTCTTTTCGCAAAGTACTTTTTTATAATTCTAGTATTTAATGGGAAAAAATTAACAAATTTTTTGCTTATGTAAAAAACTATGAATTCTGAATAAAATGCCGCCCATTTATGCAATTAAAAAAATTTAAATGTTTCTTATTAGATAAGGCATATTTTCGTCTGATAAGGTACTTCTTCTTCAATGATTTCGAGGATATTTTAGTTTTGATCAAAAAAATTGTATTTCTTATGACTTTTCGTAAAATATGTTAATGCAATCTGAAAGAGCAACAGATAAGCTTTCCATCGAGCTCTTAGTTGAAGAAGTCGGTCGAAGGATGCAAGAGTTATTAGCAAAAAACTAATAGGTGATCAACACGTTTCCGTCCTACTGCCGATTTTTTTCGCAAAGTATTTTTCTATATTTCTAGTATTTAATGGGAAAATTTAACGAATTTTTTGTCCATGTAAAAAACTATTAATTCTGAATAAAATGCCGCCCATTTATGCAATTAAAAAAATTTAAATGTCTCTTATTAGATAAGGCATATTTTCGTCTGATAAGGTACTTCTTCTTCAATGATTTCGAGGATATTTTAGTTTTGATCAAAAAAATTTTATTTCTTATGACTTTTCGTGAAATATGTTAATTCTATCTAAAAGAGGAACAGATAAGCTTTCCATCGAGCTCTTAGTCGAAGAATTCGGTCGAAGGATGCAAGAGTTATTAGCAAAAAACTTGTCAGTGGTCAACACGTTTCCGTCCTACTACCGATTCTTTCCGCAAAGTACATTTCAATAATTCTAGTATTTAATGGGAAAAAATTAAACGAATTTTTTGTCCATGTAAAGAACTATTAATTCTGAATAAAACGCCGCCCATTTATGCAATTAAAAAATTTTAATGTTTCTTATTAGATAAGGCATATTTTCGTCTGATAAGGTACTTCTTCTTCAATGATTTCGAGGATATTTTAGTTTTGATCAAAAAAATTTTATTTCTTATGACTTTTCGTAAAATATGTTAATGCCATCTGAAAGAGGAACAGATAAGCTTTCCGTCGAGCTCTTAGTCGAAGAAGTCGGTCGAAGGATGCAAGAGTTATTAGCAAAAAACTTATCAGTGGTCAACACTTTTCCGTACTACTACCGATTCTTTTCGCAAAGTACGTTTCTATAATTCTAGTATTTAATGGAAGAAAATTAAGCGAATTTTTTGTCCATGTAAAAAACTATTTATTCTGAATAAAATGCCGCCCATTTATGCAATTAAAAAAATTTAAATGTTTCTTATTAGATAATGCATATTTTCGTCTGATACGGTACTTCTTCTTCAATGATTTCGAGGATATTTTAGTTTTGATCAAAATAATTTTATTTCTTATGACTTTTCGTAAAATATGTTAATGCCATCTGAAAGAGGAACAGATAAGCTTTCCATCGAGCTCTTAGTCGAAGAAGTCGGTCGAAGTATGCAAGAGTTATTAGCAAAAAGCTAATCGGTGGTCAACACGTTTCCGTCCTACTGCCGATTCTTTTTGCAAAGTACATTTCTATAATTCTAGTATTTAATGGGAAAAAATTAAACAAATTTTTTGTCCATGTAAAAAACTATGAATTCTGAATAAAATGCCGCCCATTTATGCAATTAAAAAAATGTAAATGTCTCTTATTAGATAAGGCATATTATCGTCTGATAAGGTACTTCTTCTTCAATGATTTCGAGGATATTTTAGTTTTGGTCCAAGAAATTGCATTTCTTATAACTTTTCGTAAAATATGTTCATGCCATATAAAAGAGGAACTGATAAGCTTTCCATCGAGCTCTTAGTCGAAGAAGTCGGTCGAAGGATGCAAGAGTTATAAGCAAAAAGCTTATCGGTGGTCAACGCGTTTCCGTCCTACTGCCGATTCTTTTCGCAAAGTACTTTTTTATAATTCTAGTATTTAATGGGAGAAAATTAAACGAATTTTTTGTCCATGTAAAAAACTATTAATTCTGAATAAAATGCCGCCCATTTATGCAATTAAAAAATTTTAAATGTCTCATATTAGATAAGGTATATTTTCGTCTGATAAGGTACTTTTTCTTCAATGATTTCGAGGATATTTTAGATTTGATCAAAAAAATTTTATTTCTTATGACTTTTCGTGAAATATGTTAATGCTATCTGAAAGAGGAACAGATAAGCTTTCCATCGAGCTCTTAGTCGAAGAATTCGGTCGAGGGATGCAAGAAATATTACCAAAAAACTAATCGGTAGTCAACACGTTTCCGTCCTACTACCGATTCTTTTCGCAAAGTACTTTTCTATAATTCTAGTATTTAATGGAAAAAAAATTAAACGAGTTTTTTGTCCATGTAAAAAACTATTAATTCTGAATAAAATGCCACCCATTTATGCAATTAAAAATATTTAAATGTTTCTTATTAGATAAGGCATATTTTCGTCTGATAAGGTACTTCTTCTTCAATGATTTCGAGGATATTTTAGTTTTGATGAAAACAAATTTATTTCTTACGACTCTTCGTAAAATATTTTAATGCCATCTGAAAGAGGAACAGATAAGCTTTCCATCGAGCTCTTAGTCGAAGAAGTCGGTCGAAGTATGCAAGAGTTATTATCAAAAACCTTATCGGTGGTCAACACGTTTCCGTCCTTCTACCGATTCTTTTCGCAAAGTACTTTTCAATAATTCTTGTATTTAATGGGAAAAAATTAAACGAATTTTTTGTCCATGTAAAAAACTATTAATTCTGAATAAAATGCCACCCATTTATGCAATTAAAAAAATTTAAATGTCTCATATTAGATAAGGTATATTTTCGTCTGATAAGATACTTTTTCTTCAATGATTTCGAGGATATTTTAGTTTTGATCAAAAAAATTTTATTTCTTATGACTTTTCGTGAAATATGTTAATGCTATCTGAAAGAGGAACAGATAAGCTTTCCATCGAGCTCTTAGTCGAAGAATTCGGTCGAGGGATGCAAGAAATATTACCAAAAAACTAATCGGTAGTCAACACGTTTCCGTCCTACTACCGATTCTTTTCGCAAAGTACTTTTCTATAATTCTAGTATTTAATGGAAAAAAATTAAACGAATTTTTTGTCCATGTAAAAAACTATTAATTCTGAATAAAATGCCGCCCATTTATGCAATTAAAAAATTTTAAATGTCTCATATTAGATAAGGTATATTTTCGTCTGATAAGGTACTTTTTCTTCAATGATTTCGAGGATATTTTAGATTTGATCAAAAAAATTTTATTTCTTATGACTTTTCGTGAAATATGTTAATGCTATCTGAAAGAGGAACAGATAAGCTTTCCATCGAGCTCTTAGTCGAAGAATTCGGTCGAGGGATGCAAGAAATATTACCAAAAAACTAATCGGTAGTCAACACGTTTCCGTCCTACTACCGATTCTTTTCGCAAAGTACTTTTCTATAATTCTAGTATTTAATGGAAAAAAAATTAAACGAGTTTTTTGTCCATGTAAAAAACTATTAATTCTGAATAAAATGCCACCCATTTATGCAATTAAAAAAATTTAAATGTCTCATATTAGATAAGGTATATTTTCGTCTGATAAGGTACTTCTTTTTCAATGATTTCGAAGATATTTTAGTTATGATCAAAAAAATTTTATTTCTTATGACTTTTCGTAAAATATGTTAATGCCATCTGAAAGAGGAACAGATAAGCTTTCCGTCGAGCTCTTAGTCGAAGAAGTCGGTCGAAGGATGCAAGAGTTATTAGCAAAAAACTAATCGGTAGTCAACACGTTTCCGTCCTACTACCGATTCTTTTCGCAAAGTACTTTTCTATAATTCTAGTATTTAATGGAAAAAAATTAAACGAATTTTTTGTCCATGTAAAAAACTATTAATTCTGAATAAAATGCCACCCATTTATGCAATTAAAAAAATTTAAATGTCTCATATTAGATAAGGTATATTTTCGTCTGATAAGGTACTTCTTCTTCAAGGATTTCGAGGATATTTTAGTTTTGATGAAAACAAATTAATTTCTTACGACTCTTCGTAAAATATGTTAATGCTATCTAAAAGAGGAACAGATAAGCTTTCCATCGAGCTCTTAGTCGAAGAATTCGGTCGAAGGATGCAAGAGTTAATAGCAAAAAACTTGTCGGAGGTCAACACGTTTCCGTCCTACTGCCGATTCTTTTCGCAAAGTACTTTTCAATAATTCTAGTATTTAATGGGAAAAAATTAAATGAATTTTTTGTCCATGTAAAGAACTATTAATTCTGAAAAATTCCGCCCATTTATGCAATTAAAAAAATTTTAATGTTTCTTATTAGATAAGGCATATTTTCGTCTGATAAGGTACTTCTTCTTCAATGATTTCGAGGATATTTTAGTTATGATCAAAAAAAATTTATTTCTTATGACTTTTCGTGAAATATGTTAATGCTATCTGAAAGAGGAAGAGATAAGCTTTCCATCGAGCTCTTAGTCGAAGAATTCGGTCGAAGGATGCAAGAAATATTACCAAAAAACTAATCGGTGGTCAACACGTTTCCGTCCTACTGCCGATTCTTTTCGCAAAGTACTTTTCTATAATTCTAGTATTTAATGGGAGAAAATTAAACGAATTTTTTGTCCATGTAAAAAACTATTAATTCTGAATAAAATGCCGCCCATTTATGCAATTAAAAATATTTAAATGTTATGTTAAATGCATATTTTCGTCTGATAAGGTACTTCTTCTTCAATGATTTCGAGGATATTTTAGTTTTGATGAAAACAAATTTATTTCTTACGACTCTTTGTAAAATATTTTAATGCCATCTGAAAGAGGAACAGATAAGCTTTCCATCGAGCTCTTAGTCGAAGAAGTCGGTCGAAGGATGCAAGAGTTATTATCAAAAACCTTATCGGTGGTCAACACGTTTCCGTCCTACTACCGATTCTTTTCGCAAAGTACTTTTCAATAATTCTTGTATTTAATGGGAAAATATTAAACGAATTTTTTGTCCATGTAAAAAACTATTAATTCTGAATAAAATGCCACCCATTTATGCAATTAAAAAAATTTAAATGTCTCATATTAGATAAGGTATATTTTCGTCTGATAAGGTACTTCTTCTTCAATGATTTCGACGATATTTTAGTTTTGATCAAAAAAATTATATTTCTTATGACATTTCGTGAAATATGTTAATGCTATCTGAAAGAGGAACAGATAAGCTTTCCATCGAGCTCTTAGTCGAAGAATTCGGTCGAGGGATGCAAGAAATATTACCAAAAAACTAATCGGTGGTCAACACGTTTCCGTCCTACTGCCGACTCTTTTCGCAAAGTATTTTTCTATAATTCTAGTATTTAATGGGAAAAAATTAAACGAATTTTTTGTCCATGTAAAAAACTATTAATTCTGAATAAAATGCCGCCCATTTATGCAATTAAAAAAATTTAAATGTTTCTTATTAGATAAGACATATTTTCGTCTTATAAGGTACTTCTTTTTCAATGATTTCGAGGATATTTAAGTTTTGATCAAAAAAATTTTATCTCTTATGACTTTTTGTAAAATATGTTAATGCCATATAAAAGAGGAACAGATAAGCTTTCCATCGAGCTCTTAGTCGAAGAAGTCGGTCGAAGGATGCAATAGTTATTAGCAAAAAACTAATCGGTGGTCAACACGATTCCGTCCTACTGCCGATTCTTTTCGCAAAGTACTTTTCTATAATTCTAGTATTTAATGGGAAAAAATTAAACGAATTTTTTGTCCATGTAAAAAACTATTAATTCTGAATAGAATGCCGCCCATTTATGCAATTAAAAAAATTTAAATGTCTCTTATTAGATAAGGCATATTTTCGTCTGATAAGGTACTTCTTCTTCAATGATTTCGAGAATATTTTAGATTTGATCAAAGAATTTTTATTTCTTACGACTTTTCGTAAAATATGTTAATGCCATCTGAAAGAGGACAGATTAGCATTCCATCGAGCCTTAAGTCGAAGAAGGCGTTCGAAGGATGCAAGAGTTATTAGCAAAAAACTAATCGGTGGTCAATACGATTCCGTCCTACTGCCGATTATTTTCGCAAAGTAGTTTTGTCTAATTCTGGCATTTAATGGGAAAAAATTAAACGAATTTTTTGGCCATGTAAAAAACTATTAATTATGAATAAAATGCCGTCCATTTATGCAATTATAAAAATTTAAGTGTCTCTTATTAGATAAGGCATATTTTCGTCTGATAAGGTACTTCTTCTTCAATGATTTCGAGGATATTTAAGATTTGATCAAAGAAATTTTATTTCTTACGACTTTTCGTAAAAGATCTTAATGCCATCTGAAAGAGGAATAGATAAGCTTTCCATCGAGCTCTTAGTCGAAGAAGTCGGTCAAATGGATGCAAGAGTTATTAGCAAAAAACTAATCGGTGGTCAACACGAATCCGTCCTACTGCCGATTTTTTTCGCAAAGTACTTTTCTATAATTCTAGTATTTAATGGGAAAAAATTAAACGAATTTTTTGTCCATGTAAAAAACTATTAATTCTGAATAAAATGCCGTCCATTTATGCAATTAACAAAAACTATTAATTCTGAATAAAATGCCTACCATTTATGCAATTACAAAATTTTAAATGTCTCTTATTAGATAAGGCATATTTTCGTCTGATAATGTACTTCTTTTTCAATGATTTCGAGGATATTTTAGTTTTGATCAAAAAATTTTATTTCTTATGACTTTTCGTAAAATATGTTAACGCCATCTGAAAGAGGAACAGATAAGCTTTCCACCGAGCTCTTAGTCGAAGAAGTCGGTCGAAGAATGCAAGAAATATTAGCAAAAAATTTATCGGTGGTCAACATGTTTCCGTCCTACTGCCGATTCTTTTCGCAAAGTACTTTTCTATAATTCTAGTATTTAATGGGAAAAAATTAAACGAATTTTTTGTCCATTTAATAAACTATTAATTCTGAATAAAATGCCGCCCATTTATGCAAATAAATAAATTTAAGTGTCTCTTATTAGATAAGGCATATTTTCGTCTAATAAGGTACTTCTTCTTCAATTATTTCGGGGATATTTTAGTTTTGATCAAAAAAATTATATTTCTTACGACTTTTCGAGAAATATGTTAATGCCATCTGAAAGAGGACAGATAAGCATTCCATCGAGCCTTTAGTCGAAGAAGTCGGTCGAAGGATGCAAAAGTTATTAGCAAAAAACTAATCGGTGGTCAACACGATTCCGTCCTACTGCCGATTATTTTCGCAAAGTTCTTATCTATAATTCTAGTATTTAATGCGAAAAATTAAACGAATTTTTTGTCCATGTAAAAAACTATTAAATCTGAATAAATGCCGTCTATTTATGCAATTTTCATCATATAAGGCATATTTTCGTCTGATAAGGTACTTCTTCTTCAATGATTTCGAGGATATTTTAGTTATGATCAAAAAAATTTTATTTCTTATGACTTTTCATGAAATATGTTAATGCTATCTGAAAGAGGAAGAGATAAGCTTTCCATCGAGCTCTTAGTCGAAGAATTCGGTCGAAGGATGCAAGAAATATTACCAAAAAACTAATCGGTGGTCAACACGTTTCCGTCCTACTGCCGATTCTTTTCGCAAAGTACTTTTCTATAATTCTAGTATTTAATGGGAGAAAATTAAACGAATTTTTTGTCCATGTAAAAAACTATTAATTCTGAATAAAATGCCGCCCATTTATGCAATTAAAAATATTTAAATGTTATGTTAAATGCATATTTTCGTCTGATAAGGTACTTCTTCTTCAATGATTTCGAGGATATTTTAGTTTTGATGAAAACAAATTTATTTCTTACGACTCTTTGTAAAATATTTTAATGCCATCTGAAAGAGGAACAGATAAGCTTTCCATCGAGCTCTTAGTCGAAGAAGTCGGTCGAAGGATGCAAGAGTTATTATCAAAAACCTTATCGGTGGTCAACACGTTTCCGTCCTACTACCGATTCTTTTCGCAAAGTACTTTTCAATAATTCTTGTATTTAATGGGAAAATATTAAACGAATTTTTTGTCCATGTAAAAAACTATTAATTCTGAATAAAATGCCACCCATTTATGCAATTAAAAAAATTTAAATGTCTCATATTAGATAAGGTATATTTTCGTCTGATAAGGTACTTCTTCTTCAATGATTTCGACGATATTTTAGTTTTGATCAAAAAAATTATATTTCTTATGACATTTCGTGAAATATGTTAATGCTATCTGAAAGAGGAACAGATAAGCTTTCCATCGAGCTCTTAGTCGAAGAATTCGGTCGAGGGATGCAAGAAATATTACCAAAAAACTAATCGGTGGTCAACACGTTTCCGTCCTACTGCCGACTCTTTTCGCAAAGTATTTTTCTATAATTCTAGTATTTAATGGGAAAAAATTAAACGAATTTTTTGTCCATGTAAAAAACTATTAATTCTGAATAAAATGCCGCCCATTTATGCAATTAAAAAAATTTAAATGTTTCTTATTAGATAAGACATATTTTCGTCTTATAAGGTACTTCTTTTTCAATGATTTCGAGGATATTTAAGTTTTGATCAAAAAAATTTTATCTCTTATGACTTTTTGTAAAATATGTTAATGCCATATAAAAGAGGAACAGATAAGCTTTCCATCGAGCTCTTAGTCGAAGAAGTCGGTCGAAGGATGCAATAGTTATTAGCAAAAAACTAATCGGTGGTCAACACGATTCCGTCCTACTGCCGATTCTTTTCGCAAAGTACTTTTCTATAATTCTAGTATTTAATGGGAAAAAATTAAACGAATTTTTTGTCCATGTAAAAAACTATTAATTCTGAATAGAATGCCGCCCATTTATGCAATTAAAAAAATTTAAATGTCTCTTATTAGATAAGGCATATTTTCGTCTGATAAGGTACTTCTTCTTCAATGATTTCGAGAATATTTTAGATTTGATCAAAGAATTTTTATTTCTTACGACTTTTCGTAAAATATGTTAATGCCATCTGAAAGAGGACAGATTAGCATTCCATCGAGCCTTAAGTCGAAGAAGGCGGTCGAAGGATGCAAGAGTTATTAGCAAAAAACTAATCGGTGGTCAATACGATTCCGTCCTACTGCCGATTATTTTCGCAAAGTAGTTTTGTCTAATTCTGGCATTTAATGGGAAAAAATTAAACCAATTTTTTGGCCATGTAAAAAACTATTAATTATGAATAAAATGCCGTCCATTTATGCAATTATAAAAATTTAAGTGTCTCTTATTAGATAAGGCATATTTTCGTCTGATAAGGTACTTCTTCTTCAATGATTTCGAGGATATTTAAGATTTGATCAAAGAAATTTTATTTCTTACGACTTTTCGTAAAAGATCTTAATGCCATCTGAAAGAGGAATAGATAAGCTTTCCATCGAGCTCTTAGTCGAAGAAGTCGGTCAAATGGATGCAAGAGTTATTAGCAAAAAACTAATCGGTGGTCAACACGAATCCGTCCTACTGCCGATTTTTTTCGCAAAGTACTTTTCTATAATTCTAGTATTTAATGGGAAAAAATTAAACGAATTTTTTGTCCATGTAAAAAACTATTAATTCTGAATAAAATGCCGTCCATTTATGCAATTAACAAAAACTATTAATTCTGAATAAAATGCCGACCATTTATGCAATTACAAAAATTTAAATGTCTCTTATTAGATAAGGCATATTTTCGTCTGATAAGGTACTTCTTCTTCAATGATTTCGAGGATATTTTAGTTTTGATCAAAAAATTTTATTTCTTATGACTTTTCGTAAAATATGTTAATGCCATCTGAAAGAGGAACAGATAAGCTTTCCACCGAGCTCTTAGTCGAAGAAGTCGGTTGAAGAATGCAAGAAATATTAGCAAAAAATTTATCGGTGGTCAGCATGTTTCCGTCCTACTGCCGATTCTTTTCGCAAAGTACTTTTCTATAATTCTAGTATTTAATGCGAAAAAATTAAACGAATTTTTTGTCCATTTAAAAAACTATTAATTCTGAATAAAATGCCGCCCATTTATGCAAATAAATAAATTTAAGTGTCTCTTATTAGATAAGGCATATTTTCGTCTGATAAGATACTTCTTCTTCAATTATTTCGGGGATATTTTAGTTTTGATCAAAAAAATTATATTTCTTACGACTTGTCGAGAAATATGTTAATGCCATCTGAAAGAGGACAGATAAGCATTCCATCGAGCATTTAGTCGAAGAAGTCGGTCGAAGGATGCAAAAGTTATTAGCAAAAAGCTAATCGGTGGTCAACACGATTCCGTCCTACTGCCGATTATTTTCGCAAAGTACTTATCTATAATTCCAGTATTTAATGCGAAAAATTAAACGAATTTTTTGGCCATGTAAAAAACTATTAATCCTGAATAAAATGCCGACCATTTATACAATTACAAAAATTTAAATGTCTCTTATTAGATAAGGCATATTTTCGTCTGATAAGGTACTTCTTCTTCAATGATTTCGAGGATATTTTAGTTTTGATCAAAAAAATTATATTTCTTACGACTTTTCGAGAAATATGTTAATGCCATCTGAAAGAGGACAGATAAGCATTCCATCGAGCCTTTAGTCGAAGAAGTCGGTCGAAGGATGCAAAAGTTATTAGCAAAAAACTAATCGGTGGTCAACACGATTCCGTCCTACTGCCGATTATTTTCGCAAAGTTCTTATCTATAATTCTAGTATTTAATGCGAAAAATTAAACGAATTTTTTGTCCATGTAAAAAACTATTAAATCTGAATAAATGCCGTCTATTTATGCAATTTTCATCATATAAGGCATATTTTCGTCTGATAAGGTACTTCTTCTTCAATGATTTCGAGGATATTTTAGTTATGATCAAAAAAATTTTATTTCTTATGACTTTTCGTGAAATATGTTAATGCTATCTGAAAGAGGAAGAGATAAGCTTTCCATCGAGCTCTTAGTCGAAGAATTCGGTCGAAGGATGCAAGAAATATTACCAAAAAACTAATCGGTGGTCAACACGTTTCCGTCCTACTGCCGATTCTTTTCGCAAAGTACTTTTCTATAATTCTAGTATTTAATGGGAGAAAATTAAACGAATTTTTTGTCCATGTAAAAAACTATTAATTCTGAATAAAATGCCGCCCATTTATGCAATTAAAAATATTTAAATGTTATGTTAAATGCATATTTTCGTCTGATAAGGTACTTCTTCTTCAATGATTTCGAGGATATTTTAGTTTTGATGAAAACAAATTTATTTCTTACGACTCTTTGTAAAATATTTTAATGCCATCTGAAAGAGGAACAGATAAGCTTTCCATCGAGCTCTTAGTCGAAGAAGTCGGTCGAAGGATGCAAGAGTTATTATCAAAAACCTTATCGGTGGTCAACACGTTTCCGTCCTACTACCGATTCTTTTCGCAAAGTACTTTTCAATAATTCTTGTATTTAATGGGAAAATATTAAACGAATTTTTTGTCCATGTAAAAAACTATTAATTCTGAATAAAATGCCACCCATTTATGCAATTAAAAAAATTTAAATGTCTCATATTAGATAAGGTATATTTTCGTCTGATAAGGTACTTCTTCTTCAATGATTTCGACGATATTTTAGTTTTGATCAAAAAAATTATATTTCTTATGACATTTCGTGAAATATGTTAATGCTATCTGAAAGAGGAACAGATAAGCTTTCCATCGAGCTCTTAGTCGAAGAATTCGGTCGAGGGATGCAAGAAATATTACCAAAAAACTAATCGGTGGTCAACACGTTTCCGTCCTACTGCCGACTCTTTTCGCAAAGTATTTTTCTATAATTCTAGTATTTAATGGGAAAAAATTAAACGAATTTTTTGTCCATGTAAAAAACTATTAATTCTGAATAAAATGCCGCCCATTTATGCAATTAAAAAAATTTAAATGTTTCTTATTAGATAAGACATATTTTCGTCTTATAAGGTACTTCTTTTTCAATGATTTCGAGGATATTTAAGTTTTGATCAAAAAAATTTTATCTCTTATGACTTTTTGTAAAATATGTTAATGCCATATAAAAGAGGAACAGATAAGCTTTCCATCGAGCTCTTAGTCGAAGAAGTCGGTCGAAGGATGCAATAGTTATTAGCAAAAAACTAATCGGTGGTCAACACGATTCCGTCCTACTGCCGATTCTTTTCGCAAAGTACTTTTCTATAATTCTAGTATTTAATGGGAAAAAATTAAACGAATTTTTTGTCCATGTAAAAAACTATTAATTCTGAATAGAATGCCGCCCATTTATGCAATTAAAAAAATTTAAATGTCTCTTATTAGATAAGGCATATTTTCGTCTGATAAGGTACTTCTTCTTCAATGATTTCGAGAATATTTTAGATTTGATCAAAGAATTTTTATTTCTTACGACTTTTCGTAAAATATGTTAATGCCATCTGAAAGAGGACAGATTAGCATTCCATCGAGCCTTAAGTCGAAGAAGGCGGTCGAAGGATGCAAGAGTTATTAGCAAAAAACTAATCGGTGGTCAATACGATTCCGTCCTACTGCCGATTATTTTCGCAAAGTAGTTTTGTCTAATTCTGGCATTTAATGGGAAAAAATTAAACCAATTTTTTGGCCATGTAAAAAACTATTAATTATGAATAAAATGCCGTCCATTTATGCAATTATAAAAATTTAAGTGTCTCTTATTAGATAAGGCATATTTTCGTCTGATAAGGTACTTCTTCTTCAATGATTTCGAGGATATTTAAGATTTGATCAAAGAAATTTTATTTCTTACGACTTTTCGTAAAAGATCTTAATGCCATCTGAAAGAGGAATAGATAAGCTTTCCATCGAGCTCTTAGTCGAAGAAGTCGGTCAAATGGATGCAAGAGTTATTAGCAAAAAACTAATCGGTGGTCAACACGAATCCGTCCTACTGCCGATTTTTTTCGCAAAGTACTTTTCTATAATTCTAGTATTTAATGGGAAAAAATTAAACGAATTTTTTGTCCATGTAAAAAACTATTAATTCTGAATAAAATGCCGTCCATTTATGCAATTAACAAAAACTATTAATTCTGAATAAAATGCCGACCATTTATGCAATTACAAAAATTTAAATGTCTCTTATTAGATAAGGCATATTTTCGTCTGATAAGGTACTTCTTCTTCAATGATTTCGAGGATATTTTAGTTTTGATCAAAAAATTTTATTTCTTATGACTTTTCGTAAAATATGTTAATGCCATCTGAAAGAGGAACAGATAAGCTTTCCACCGAGCTCTTAGTCGAAGAAGTCGGTTGAAGAATGCAAGAAATATTAGCAAAAAATTTATCGGTGGTCAGCATGTTTCCGTCCTACTGCCGATTCTTTTCGCAAAGTACTTTTCTATAATTCTAGTATTTAATGGGAAAAAATTAAACGAATTTTTTGTCCATTTAAAAAACTATTAATTCTGAATAAAATGCCGCCCATTTATGCAAATAAATAAATTTAAGTGTCTCTTATTAGATAAGGCATATTTTCGTCTGATAAGATACTTCTTCTTCAATTATTTCGGGGATATTTTAGTTTTGATCAAAAAAATTATATTTCTTACGACTTGTCGAGAAATATGTTAATGCCATCTGAAAGAGGACAGATAAGCATTCCATCGAGCATTTAGTCGAAGAAGTCGGTCGAAGGATGCAAAAGTTATTAGCAAAAAGCTAATCGGTGGTCAACACGATTCCGTCCTACTGCCGATTATTTTCGCAAAGTACTTATCTATAATTCCAGTATTTAATGCGAAAAATTAAACGAATTTTTTGGCCATGTAAAAAACTATTAATCCTGAATAAAATGCCGACCATTTATACAATTACAAAAATTTAAATGTCTCTTATTAGATAAGGCATATTTTCGTCTGATAAGGTACTTCTTCTTCAATGATTTCGAGGATATTTTAGTTTTGATCAAAAAATTTTATTTCTTATGACTTTTCGTAAAATATGTTAATGCCATCTGAAAGATCCGACCTCTTTCAGATAAGCTTTCCACCGAGCTCTTAGTCGAAGAAGTCGGTCGAAGAATGCAAGAAATATTAGCAAAAAATTTATCGGTGGTCAACATGTTTCCGTCCTACTGCCGATTCTTTTCGCAAAGTACTTTTCTATAATTCTAGTATTTAATGGGAAAAAATTAAACGAATTTTTTGTCCATTTAAAAAACTATTAATTCTGAATAAAATGCCGCCCATTTATGCAAATAAATAAATTTAAGTGTCTCTTATTAGATAAGCCATATTTTCGTCTGATATGGTACTTCTTCTTCAATTATTTCGGGGATATTTTAGTTTTGATCAAAAAAATTATATTTCTTACGACTTTTCGAGAAATATGTTAATGCCATCTGAAAGAGGACAGATAAGCATTCCATCGAGCCTTTAGTCGAAGAAGTCGGTCGAAGGATGCAAGAGTTATTAGCAAAAAACTAATCGGTGGTCAACATGTTTCCGTCCTACTGCCGATTCTTTTCGCAAAGTACTTTTCTATAATTCTAGTATATAATGGGAAAAAATTAAACGAATTTTTTGTCCGTTTAAAAAACTATTAATTCTGAATAAAATGCCGCCCATTTATGCAAATAAATAAACTTAAGTATCTCTTATTAGATAAGGCATATTTTCGTCTGATAAGGTACTTCTTCAATGATTTGGAGGATATTTTAGTTTTGATCGAAAAAATTTTATTTCATATGACTTTTCGTAAAATATGTTAATGCCATCTGAAAAAGGAACAGATAAGCTTTCCATCGAGCTCTTAGTCGAAAAAATCGGTCGAAAGATGCAAGAGTTATTAGCAAAAATCTAATCGGTGGTCAACACGTTTCCGTCCTACTGCCGATTCTTTTCGCAAAGTACTTTTCTATAATTCTAGTATTTAGTGTGAAAAAATTAAACGAATTTTTGTCTATGTAACAAACTATTCATTCTGAATAAAATGCCGCCCATTTATGCAATTAAAAAAACGTAAATGTCTCTTATTAGATAAGGCATATTTTCGTTTTATAAGGTACTTCTTGTTCAATGATTTCGAGGATATTTTAGTTTTGATCAAAAAAATTTTATTTCCTATGACTTTTCGTAAAATATGTTAATGCCATCTGAAAGAGGAAAAGATAAGCTTTCCATCGAGCTCTTAGTCGAAAAAGTCGGTCGAAGGATGCAAGAGTTATTAGCAAAAAACTAATCGGTGGTCAACACGATTCCGTCCTACTGCCGGTACTTTTCGCAAAGTACTTTTCTATAATTCTAGTATATAATGGGAAAAAATTAAACGAAGTTTGTGTCCATGTAAAAAACTATTGATTTTGAATAAAATGCCGCCCATTTATGCAATTAAAAAAATTTTAAAGTCTCCTATTAGATAAAGCATATTTTCGTCTGATAAGGTACTTCTTCTTCAATGATTTCGGGGATATTTTAGTTTTGATCAAAAAAATTATATTTCTTACGACTTTTCGACAAATATGTTAATACAATCTGAAAGAGGAACAGATAAGCTTTCCATCGAGCTCTTAGTCGAAGAAGTCGGTCGAAGGATGCAAGAGTTATTCACAAAAAACTAATCGGTGGTCAACACGATTCCGTCCTACTGCCGTTTCTTTTCGCAAAGTACTTTTCTATAATTCTAGTATTTATGCAATTAAAAAAATTTAAATGTCTCTTATTAGATAAGCCATATTTTCGTCTGATAAGGTACTTCTTCTTCAATGATTTCGAGGATAATTTAGATTTGATCAAAAGAATTTTATTTCCTATGACTTTTCCTAAACTATGTTAATGCCATCTGAAAGAGGACAGATAAGCATTCCATCGAGCCTTTAGTCGAAGATGTCGGTCGAAGGATGCAAGAGTTATTAGCAAAAAACTAATCGGTGGTCAACACGATTCCGTCCTACTGCCGATTATTTTCGCAAAGTACTTTTCTATAATTCCAGTATTTAATGCGAAAAATTAAACGAATTTTTTGTCCATGTAAAAAACTATTAATTCTGAATAAAATGCCGCCCATTTATGCAATTAAAAAAATTTAAATTTCTCTTAGTAGATAAGGCATATTTTCGTCTGATAAGGTACTTCTTCAATGATTTGGAGGATATTTTAGTTTTGATCAAAAAAATTTTATTTCTTACGACTTTTCGTAAAATATGTTAATGCCATCTGAAAGAGGAACAGATAAGCTTTCCATCGAGCTCTTAGTCGAAGAAGTCGGTCGAAGGATGCAAGAGTTATTAGCAAAAAACTAATCGGTGGTCAACACGATTCCGTCGTACTGCCTATTTTTTTCGCAAAGTACTTTTCTATAATTCTAGTATTTAGTGGGAAAAAAATTAATCGAATTTTTTGTCAATGTAACAAACTTTTAATTCTGAATAAAATGCCGCCCATTTATGCAATTAAAAAAATTTAAATGTCTCTTATTAGATTAGGCATATTTTCGTCTGATAAGGTACTTCTTGTTCAATGATTTCGAGGATATTTTAGTTTTGATCAAAAAAAATTTATATCCTATGACTTTTTGTAAAATATGTTAATGCCATCTGAAAGAGGAACAGATAAGCATTCCATCGAGCTCTTAGTCGAAGAAGTCGGTCGAAGGATGCAAGTGTTATTAGCAAAAAACTAATCGGTGGTCAACACGATTCCGTCCTACTGCCGGTTCTTTTCGCAAAGTACTTTTCTATAATTCTAGTATATAAAGGGAAAAAATTAAACGAATTTTGTGTCCATGTAAAAAACTATTGATTCTGAATAAAATGCCGCCCATTTATGCAATTAAAAAAATTTAAATGTCTCCTATTAGATAAAGTATATTTTCGTCTGATAAGGTACTTCTTCTTCAATAATTTCGAGGATATTTTAGTTTTGATCAAAAAAATTATATTTCTTACGACTTTTCGAGAAATATGTTAATGCCATCTGAAAGAGGAACAGCTTTCCATCGAGCTCTAAGTCGAAGAAGTCGGTCGAAGGATGCAAAAGTTATTAGCAAAAAACTAATCGGTGGTCAACACGATTCCGTCCTACGGCCGATTCTTTTCGCAAGGCACTTTTCTATAATTCTAGTATATAATGGGAAAAAATTAAACGAATTTTTTGTACATGTAAAAAACTATTAATTTTGAATAAAATGCCGCCCATTTATGCAATTAAAAAAATTTAAATGTCTCATATTAGATAAGGCATATTTTCGTCTTATAAGGTACTTCTTCTTCAATGATTTCGAGGATAATTTAGATTTGATCAAAAGAATTTTATTTCCTATGACTTTTCGTAAAATATGTTAATGCCATCTGAAAGAGGAAAAGATGAGCTTTCCATCGAGCTCTTAGTCGAAGAAGTCGGTTGAAGGATGCAAGAGTTATTAGCAAAAAACTAATCGGTGGTCAGCACGATTCCATCAACTGCCGATTCTTTTCGCAAAGTACTTTTCTATAATTCTAGTATTTAATGGGATAAAATTAAACGAATTTTTTGTCCATGTAAAAAAACTATTAATTCTGAATAAAATGCCGCCCATTTATGCAATTGAAAAAATTTAAATGTCTCTTATTAGATTAAGCATATTTTCGTCTGATAAGGTACTTCTTCCTCAATGATTTCGAGGATATTTTAATTTTGATCAAAAAAATTTTATTTCTTACGATTTTTCGTAAAATGTGTTAATGCCATCTGAAAGAGGAACAGATAAGCTTTCCATCGA
This sequence comes from Phortica okadai, assembly GCA_034638295.1. Taxonomy (NCBI): domain Eukaryota; kingdom Metazoa; phylum Arthropoda; class Insecta; order Diptera; family Drosophilidae; genus Phortica; species Phortica okadai. The sequence continues at coordinate 22,290,419 of CM067850.1, read as the reverse complement.
GATCTTAGTCGAAGAAGTCGGTTGAAGGATGCAAGAGTTATTAGCAAAAAACTAATCGGTGGTCAGCACGATCCCGTCAACGCCGATTCTTTTCGCAAAGTACTTTTCTATAATTCTAGTATTTAATGGGACAAAATTAAACGAATTTTTTGTCCATGTAAAAAACTATTAATTCTGAATAAAATGTCGCCCATTTATGCAATTAAAAAAATTTAAATGTCTCTTATTAGATTAGGCATATTTTCGTCTGATATGGTACTTCTTCCTCAATGATTTCGAGGATATTTTAATTTTGATCAAAAAAAATTTTATTTCTTACGATTTTTCGTAAAATATGTTAATGCCATCTGAAAGAGGAACAGATAAGCTTTCCATCGAGATCTTAGTCGAAGAAGTCGTTTGAAGGATGCAAGAGTTATTGGCAAAAAACTAATCGGTGGTCAGCACGATTCCGTCAACTGCCGATTCTTTTCGCAAAGCACTTTTCTATAATTCTAGTATTTAATGGGAAAAAATTAAACGAATTTTTTGTCCATGTAAAAAACTATTAATTTTGAATAAAATGCCGCCCATTTATGCAATTAAAAAAATTTAAATGTCTCTTATTAGATAAGGCATATTTTCGTCTTATAAGGTACTTCTTCTTCAATGATTTCGAGGATAATTTAGATTTGATCAAAAAAATTTTATTTCCTATGACTTTTCGTAAAATATGTTAATGCCATCTGAAAGAGGAAAAGATAAGCTTTCCATCGAGCTTTTAGTCGAAGAAGTCGGTTGAAGGATGCAAGAGTTATTAGCAAAAAACTAATCGGTGGTCAGCACGATTCCATCGACTGCCGATTCTTTTCGCAAAGTACTTTTCTATAATTCTAGTATTTAATGGGAAAAAATTAAACGAATTTTTTGTCCATGTAAAAAAACTATTAATTCTGAATAAAATGCCGCCCATTTATGCAATAAAAAAAATTTAAATGTCTCTTAATAGATTAGGCATATTTTCGTCTGATAAGGTACTTCTTCCTCAATGATTTCGCGGATATTTTAGTTTTGATGAAAATAATTTTATTTCTTACGATTTTTCGTAAAATATGTTAATGCCATCTGAAAGAGGAACAGATAAGCTTTCCATCGAGCTCTTAGTCGAAGAAGTCGGTTGAAGGATGCAAGAGTAATTAGCAAAAAACTAATCGGTGGTCAGCACGATTCCGTCAACTGCCGATTCTTTTCGCAAAGTACTTTTCTATAATTCTAGTATTTAATGGGACAAAATTAAACGAATTTTTTGTCCATGTAAAAAACTATTAATTCTGAATAAAATGCCGCCCATTTATGCAATTAAAAAAATTTAAATGTCTCTTATTAGATAAGGCATATTTTCGTCTGATAAGGTACTTCTTCTTCAATGATTTCGAGGATATTTTAGTTTTGATCAAAAAATTTTATTTCTTATGACTTTTCGTAAAATATGTTAATGCCATCTGAAAGATCCGACCTCTTTCAGATAAGCTTTCCACCGAGCTCTTAGTCGAAGAAGTCGGTCGAAGAATGCAAGAAATATTAGCAAAAAATTTATCGGTGGTCAACATGTTTCCGTCCTACTGCCGATTCTTTTCGCAAAGTACTTTTCTATAATTCTAGTATTTAATGGGAAAAAATTAAACGAATTTTTTGTCCATTTAAAAAACTATTAATTCTGAATAAAATGCCGCCCATTTATGCAAATAAATAAATTTAAGTGTCTCTTATTAGATAAGCCATATTTTCGTCTGATATGGTACTTCTTCTTCAATTATTTCGGGGATATTTTAGTTTTGATCAAAAAAATTATATTTCTTACGACTTTTCGAGAAATATGTTAATGCCATCTGAAAGAGGACAGATAAGCATTCCATCGAGCCTTTAGTCGAAGAAGTCGGTCGAAGGATGCAAGAGTTATTAGCAAAAAACTAATCGGTGGTCAACATGTTTCCGTCCTACTGCCGATTCTTTTCGCAAAGTACTTTTCTATAATTCTAGTATATAATGGGAAAAAATTAAACGAATTTTTTGTCCGTTTAAAAAACTATTAATTCTGAATAAAATGCCGCCCATTTATGCAAATAAATAAACTTAAGTATCTCTTATTAGATAAGGCATATTTTCGTCTGATAAGGTACTTCTTCAATGATTTGGAGGATATTTTAGTTTTGATCGAAAAAATTTTATTTCATATGACTTTTCGTAAAATATGTTAATGCCATCTGAAAAAGGAACAGATAAGCTTTCCATCGAGCTCTTAGTCGAAAAAATCGGTCGAAAGATGCAAGAGTTATTAGCAAAAATCTAATCGGTGGTCAACACGTTTCCGTCCTACTGCCGATTCTTTTCGCAAAGTACTTTTCTATAATTCTAGTATTTAGTGTGAAAAAATTAAACGAATTTTTGTCTATGTAACAAACTATTCATTCTGAATAAAATGCCGCCCATTTATGCAATTAAAAAAACGTAAATGTCTCTTATTAGATAAGGCATATTTTCGTTTTATAAGGTACTTCTTGTTCAATGATTTCGAGGATATTTTAGTTTTGATCAAAAAAATTTTATTTCCTATGACTTTTCGTAAAATATGTTAATGCCATCTGAAAGAGGAAAAGATAAGCTTTCCATCGAGCTCTTAGTCGAAAAAGTCGGTCGAAGGATGCAAGAGTTATTAGCAAAAAACTAATCGGTGGTCAACACGATTCCGTCCTACTGCCGGTACTTTTCGCAAAGTACTTTTCTATAATTCTAGTATATAATGGGAAAAAATTAAACGAAGTTTGTGTCCATGTAAAAAACTATTGATTTTGAATAAAATGCCGCCCATTTATGCAATTAAAAAAATTTTAAAGTCTCCTATTAGATAAAGCATATTTTCGTCTGATAAGGTACTTCTTCTTCAATGATTTCGGGGATATTTTAGTTTTGATCAAAAAAATTATATTTCTTACGACTTTTCGACAAATATGTTAATACAATCTGAAAGAGGAACAGATAAGCTTTCCATCGAGCTCTTAGTCGAAGAAGTCGGTCGAAGGATGCAAGAGTTATTCACAAAAAACTAATCGGTGGTCAACACGATTCCGTCCTACTGCCGTTTCTTTTCGCAAAGTACTTTTCTATAATTCTAGTATTTATGCAATTAAAAAAATTTAAATGTCTCTTATTAGATAAGCCATATTTTCGTCTGATAAGGTACTTCTTCTTCAATGATTTCGAGGATAATTTAGATTTGATCAAAAGAATTTTATTTCCTATGACTTTTCCTAAACTATGTTAATGCCATCTGAAAGAGGACAGATAAGCATTCCATCGAGCCTTTAGTCGAAGATGTCGGTCGAAGGATGCAAGAGTTATTAGCAAAAAACTAATCGGTGGTCAACACGATTCCGTCCTACTGCCGATTATTTTCGCAAAGTACTTTTCTATAATTCCAGTATTTAATGCGAAAAATTAAACGAATTTTTTGTCCATGTAAAAAACTATTAATTCTGAATAAAATGCCGCCCATTTATGCAATTAAAAAAATTTAAATTTCTCTTAGTAGATAAGGCATATTTTCGTCTGATAAGGTACTTCTTCAATGATTTGGAGGATATTTTAGTTTTGATCAAAAAAATTTTATTTCTTACGACTTTTCGTAAAATATGTTAATGCCATCTGAAAGAGGAACAGATAAGCTTTCCATCGAGCTCTTAGTCGAAGAAGTCGGTCGAAGGATGCAAGAGTTATTAGCAAAAAACTAATCGGTGGTCAACACGATTCCGTCGTACTGCCTATTTTTTTCGCAAAGTACTTTTCTATAATTCTAGTATTTAGTGGGAAAAAAATTAATCGAATTTTTTGTCAATGTAACAAACTTTTAATTCTGAATAAAATGCCGCCCATTTATGCAATTAAAAAAATTTAAATGTCTCTTATTAGATTAGGCATATTTTCGTCTGATAAGGTACTTCTTGTTCAATGATTTCGAGGATATTTTAGTTTTGATCAAAAAAATTTTATATCCTATGACTTTTTGTAAAATATGTTAATGCCATCTGAAAGAGGAACAGATAAGCATTCCATCGAGCTCTTAGTCGAAGAAGTCGGTCGAAGGATGCAAGTGTTATTAGCAAAAAACTAATCGGTGGTCAACACGATTCCGTCCTACTGCCGGTTCTTTTCGCAAAGTACTTTTCTATAATTCTAGTATATAAAGGGAAAAAATTAAACGAATTTTGTGTCCATGTAAAAAACTATTGATTCTGAATAAAATGCCGCCCATTTATGCAATTAAAAAAATTTAAATGTCTCCTATTAGATAAAGTATATTTTCGTCTGATAAGGTACTTCTTCTTCAATAATTTCGAGGATATTTTAGTTTTGATCAAAAAAATTATATTTCTTACGACTTTTCGAGAAATATGTTAATGCCATCTGAAAGAGGAACAGCTTTCCATCGAGCTCTAAGTCGAAGAAGTCGGTCGAAGGATGCAAAAGTTATTAGCAAAAAACTAATCGGTGGTCAACACGATTCCGTCCTACGGCCGATTCTTTTCGCAAGGCACTTTTCTATAATTCTAGTATATAATGGGAAAAAATTAAACGAATTTTTTGTACATGTAAAAAACTATTAATTTTGAATAAAATGCCGCCCATTTATGCAATTAAAAAAATTTAAATGTCTCATATTAGATAAGGCATATTTTCGTCTTATAAGGTACTTCTTCTTCAATGATTTCGAGGATAATTTAGATTTGATCAAAAGAATTTTATTTCCTATGACTTTTCGTAAAATATGTTAATGCCATCTGAAAGAGGAAAAGATGAGCTTTCCATCGAGCTCTTAGTCGAAGAAGTCGGTTGAAGGATGCAAGAGTTATTAGCAAAAAACTAATCGGTGGTCAGCACGATTCCATCAACTGCCGATTCTTTTCGCAAAGTACTTTTCTATAATTCTAGTATTTAATGGGATAAAATTAAACGAATTTTTTGTCCATGTAAAAAAACTATTAATTCTGAATAAAATGCCGCCCATTTATGCAATTGAAAAAATTTAAATGTCTCTTATTAGATTAAGCATATTTTCGTCTGATAAGGTACTTCTTCCTCAATGATTTCGAGGATATTTTAATTTTGATCAAAAAAATTTTATTTCTTACGATTTTTCGTAAAATGTGTTAATGCCATCTGAAAGAGGAACAGATAAGCTTTCCATCGAGATCTTAGTCGAAGAAGTCGGTTGAAGGATGCAAGAGTTATTAGCAAAAAACTAATCGGTGGTCAGCACGATCCCGTCAACGCCGATTCTTTTCGCAAAGTACTTTTCTATAATTCTAGTATTTAATGGGACAAAATTAAACGAATTTTTTGTCCATGTAAAAAACTATTAATTCTGAATAAAATGTCGCCCATTTATGCAATTAAAAAAATTTAAATGTCTCTTATTAGATTAGGCATATTTTCGTCTGATATGGTACTTCTTCCTCAATGATTTCGAGGATATTTTAATTTTGATCAAAAAAAATTTTATTTCTTACGATTTTTCGTAAAATATGTTAATGCCATCTGAAAGAGGAACAGATAAGCTTTCCATCGAGATCTTAGTCGAAGAAGTCGTTTGAAGGATGCAAGAGTTATTGGCAAAAAACTAATCGGTGGTCAGCACGATTCCGTCAACTGCCGATTCTTTTCGCAAAGCACTTTTCTATAATTCTAGTATTTAATGGGAAAAAATTAAACGAATTTTTTGTCCATGTAAAAAACTATTAATTTTGAATAAAATGCCGCCCATTTATGCAATTAAAAAAATTTAAATGTCTCTTATTAGATAAGGCATATTTTCGTCTTATAAGGTACTTCTTCTTCAATGATTTCGAGGATAATTTAGATTTGATCAAAAAAATTTTATTTCCTATGACTTTTCGTAAAATATGTTAATGCCATCTGAAAGAGGAAAAGATAAGCTTTCCATCGAGCTTTTAGTCGAAGAAGTCGGTTGAAGGATGCAAGAGTTATTAGCAAAAAACTAATCGGTGGTCAGCACGATTCCATCGACTGCCGATTCTTTTCGCAAAGTACTTTTCTATAATTCTAGTATTTAATGGGAAAAAATTAAACGAATTTTTTGTCCATGTAAAAAAACTATTAATTCTGAATAAAATGCCGCCCATTTATGCAATAAAAAAAATTTAAATGTCTCTTAATAGATTAGGCATATTTTCGTCTGATAAGGTACTTCTTCCTCAATGATTTCGCGGATATTTTAGTTTTGATGAAAATAATTTTATTTCTTACGATTTTTCGTAAAATATGTTAATGCCATCTGAAAGAGGAACAGATAAGCTTTCCATCGAGCTCTTAGTCGAAGAAGTCGGTTGAAGGATGCAAGAGTAATTAGCAAAAAACTAATCGGTGGTCAGCACGATTCCGTCAACTGCCGATTCTTTTCGCAAAGTACTTTTCTATAATTCTAGTATTTAATGGGACAAAATTAAACGAATTTTTTGTCCATGTAAAAAACTATTAATTCTGAATAAAATGCCGCCCATTTATGCAATTAAAAAAATTGAAATGTCTCTTATTAGATTAGGCATATTTTCGTCTGATAAGGTACTTCTTCCTCAATGATTTCGAGGATATTTTAGTTTTGATCAAAAAAATTTTATTTCTTACGAATTTTCGTAAAATATGTTAATGCCATCTGAAAGAGAAACAGATAAGCATTCCATCGAGTTCTTAGTCGAAGAAGTCGGTCGAAGGATGCAAGAGTTATTAGCAAAAAACTAATCGGTGGTCAACACGATTCCGTCCTACTGCCGATTCTTTTCGCAAAGTACTTTTCTATAATTCTAGTATTTATGCAATTAAAAAAATTTAAATGTCTCTTATTAGATAAAGCATATTTTCGTCTAATAAGGTAATTCTTCTTCAATGATTTCGGGGATATTTTAGTTTTGATCAAAAAAATTATGTTTCTTACGACTTTTCGAGAAATATGTTAATGCCATCTAAAAGAGGAACAGATAAGCTTTCCATCGAGCTCTTAGTCGAAGAAGTCGGTCGAAGGATGCAACAGTTATTAGGAAAAAACTAATCGGTGGTCAACACGATTCCGTCCTACTGCCGATTCTTTTCGCAAAGTACATTTCTATAATTCTAGTATTTAGTGGGAAAAAAATTAAACGAATTTTTTGTCTATGTAACAAACTATTAATTCTGAATAAAATGCCGCCCATTTATGCAATTAAAAAAACGTAAATGTCTCTTATTAGATAAGGCATATTTTCGTCTGATAAGGTACTTCTTGTTCAATGATTTCGAGGATATTTTAGTTTTGATCAAAAAAATTTTATATCCTATGACTTTTCGTAAAATATGTTAATGCCATCTGAAAGAGGAACAGATAAGCATTCCATCGAGCTTTTAGTTGAAGAAGTCGGTCGAAGGATGCAAGTGTTTTTAGCAAAAAACTAATCGGTGTTCAACACGATTCCGTCCTACTGCCGATTCTTTTCGCAAAGTACTTTTCTATAATTCTAGTATTTATGCAATTAAAAAAATTTAAATGTCTCTTATTAGATAAAGCATATTTTCGTCTAATAAGGTAATTCTTCTTCAATGATTTCGGGGATATTTTAGTTTTGATCAAAAAAATTATGTTTCTTACGACTTTTCGAGAAATATGTTAATGCCATCTAAAAGAGGAACAGATAAGCTTTCCATCGAGCTCTTAGTCGAAGAAGTCGGTCGAAGGATGCAACAGTTATTAGGAAAAAACTAATCGGTGGTCAACACGATTCCGTCCTACTGCCGATTCTTTTCGCAAAGTACATTTCTATAATTCTAGTATTTAGTGGGAAAAAAATTAAACGAATTTTTTGTCTATGTAACAAACTATTAATTCTGAATAAAATGCCGCCCATTTATGCAATTAAAAAAACGTAAATGTCTCTTATTAGATAAGGCATATTTTCGTCTGATAAGGTACTTCTTGTTCAATGATTTCGAGGATATTTTAGTTTTGATCAAAAAAATTTTATATCCTATGACTTTTCGTAAAATATGTTAATGCCATCTGAAAGAGGAACAGATAAGCATTCCATCGAGCTTTTAGTTGAAGAAGTCGGTAGAAGGATGCAAGTGTTTTTAGCAAAAAACTAATTGGTGGTCAACACGATTCCGTCCTACTGCCGGTTCTTTTCGCAAAGTACTTTTCTATAATTCTAGTATATAATGGGAAAAAATTAAAGGAATTTTGTGTCCACGTAAAAAACTATTGATTCTGAATAAAATGCCGCCCATTTATGCAATTAAAAAAATTTAAATGTCTCCTATTAGATAAAGCATATCTTCGTCTGATAAGGTACTTCTTCTTCAATGATTTCGGGGATATTTTAGTTTTGATCAAAAAAAATATACTTCTTACGACTTTTCGAGAAATATGTTAATGCCATCTGAAAAAGGAACAGATAAGCTTTCAATCGAGGTCTTAGTCGAAGAAGTCGGTCGAAGGATGCAAGAGTTATTAGCAAAAAACTAATCGGTGGTCAACACGACTCCGTCTTACTGCCGATTCTTTTCGCAAAGTACTTTTCTATAATTCTAGTATTTATGCAATTAAAAAAATTTAAATGTCTCTTATTAGATTAGGCATATTTTCGTCTGATAAGGTACTTCTTCCTCAATGATTTCGAGGATATTTTAGTTTTGATCAAAAAAATTTTTTTTCTTACGAATTTTCGTAAAATATGTTAATGCCATCTGAAAGAGAAACAGATAAGCATTCCATCGAGCTTTTAGTCGAAGAAGTCGGTTGAAGGATGCAAGAGTTATTAGCAAAAAACTAATCGGTGGTCAGCACGATTCCATCAACTGCCGATTCTTTTCGCAAAGTACTTTTCTATAATTCTAGTATTTATGCAATTAAAACCAGTAAGGACGCTATCTTCAGCAAGGCTGAAGCTATAATACTTTTCACTTTGTGTCACTATAAAAAACCTAAATGAATAGTTTTCATGCCTCCCTAACAACATAACTGTAATGTTTCAAGTCAATTCGTTAAAAAACAAAAAATTTTTCCATACAACGGTTCAAGTTTTTCGATAAGTGGGCGTAGCCATGCCCAAATTTGGTCAAAATAGTTTTCATTCCTTCCTAAGAACATAACTGTAAAGTTTCAAGTCAATTGGTTAAAAAACAAAAAAGTTTTCCATACAACGGGTCAATTTTTGCTATAAGTAGACGTGACTACGCCCACTTTTGGTCAAAATAGTTTTCATTCCTCTCTAGGAACATAACTGTAAAGTTTCAAGTCAATTGATTAAAAAACCAAAAAGTTTTCCATACAAAGGGTCAAGTTAAGCTATAAGTGGGCGTGGCCATGCCCACTTTTGATCAAAATAGTTTTCATTCTTCCCTAAGAGCATAACTGCAAAGTTTCAAGTCAATTGGTTAAAAAACAAAAAAGTTTTCCATACAACGGGTCAATTTTTGCTATAAGTAGGCGTGGCTACACCCACTTTTGGTCAAAATAGTTTTCATTCCTCTCTAGGAACATAACTGTAAAGTTTTAAGTCAATTGGTTAAAAAACAAAAAAGTTTTCCATACAAAGGGTCAATTTTCGCTATAAAAGGGCGTGGCTACGCCCACTTTTCGTCAAAATAGTTTTCATTCCTCCCTAAGAACATAACTGCAAAGTTTCAAGTCAATTGGTTAAGAAACAAAAAAGTTTTCCATACAACGGGTCAATTTTCGCTATAAGTGGGCGTGGCTACGCCTGGCTACGCCCACTTTTGGTCAAAATAGTTTTCATTCCTCCCTAAGAGCATAACTGCAAAGTTTCAAGTCAATTGGTTAAAAAACAAAAAAGTTTTCCATACAACGGGTCAATTTTCGCTATAAGTAGGCGTGGCTACGCCCACTTTTGGTTAAAATAGTTTTCATTCCTCCCTAAGAACATAAGTGTAAAGTTTCAAGTCAATTGGTTGAAAAACAAAAAAGTTTTCCATACAAAGGTTCAAGTTAAGCTATAAGTGGGCGTGGCCACGCCCACTTTTGATCAAAATAGTTTTCATTCCTCCCTAAGAGCATAACTGCAAAGTTTCAAGTCAATTGGTTAAGAAACAAAAAAGTTTTCCATACAATGGGTCAATTTTCGCTATAAGTGGGCGTGGCTACGCCTGGCTACGCCCACTTTTGGTCAAAATAGTTTTCATTCCTCTCTAAGAACATAACTGTAAAGTTTCAAGTCAATTGGTTAAAAAACAAAAAAAGTTTTCCATACAACGGGTAAATTTTCGCTATAAGTGGGCGTGGCTACGCGTGGTTACGCCCACATTTGGTCAAAATAGATTTCATTCCTCCCTAAGAACATAACTTTAAAATTTCAAGTCAATTGGTTAAGAAACAAAAAAGTTTTCCATACAACGACGTGAATATTCCTTCTCTTCCTCTTCTTCATTTTGTATGGGAGCTACCAGTTCCAGATGTCCAATCTCAATGAAACTTTCAGGCATGTAGTCGGACTATGTAAAACAACTATGTTTAAAATTTCAGCACTCTATTGTACAAAACAAAAAAGTTTTCCATACAACGATTCAAGTTTTGTTCACTTTTCTTCTTCTTTTCGTATGGGAGCTACCTGTTCCAATAATCCGATCATGCTGGTTCCGACGAATGATTCATCGTAATAAATTCTAAGACTCTGTGCAAAGTTTCAGCTCGATAGCTTCAAAACTGAGGGACTAGTTTGCATACATACAGACAGACAGACAGACAGACAGACAGACCGACAGACAGACGGACAGACGGACATGGCTAAATCAACTCGTCTTGTCGTCCTGATCAAGAATATATATACTTTATATAGTCGGAAATTAATATTTCGATCTGTTACAAACTCCGTGACAAAGTTAATATACTATTTCACATAAGTGAAAAGTATAAAAATTTAAATGTCTCTTATTAGATAAAGCATATTTTCGTCTAATAAGGTAATGCTTCTTCAATGATTTCGGGGATATTTTAGTTTTGATCAAAAAAATTATGTTTCTTACGACTTTTCGAGAAATATGTTAATGCCATCTGAAAGAGGAACAGATAAGCTTTCAATCGAGCTCTTAGTCGAAGAAGTCGGTCGAAGGATGCAAGAGTTATTAGCAAAAAACTAATCGGTGGTCAACACGATTCCGTCCTACTGCCGATTCTTTTCGCAAAGTACTTTTCTATAATTCTAGTATATAATGGGAAAAAATTAAACGAATTTTGTTTCCATGTAAGAAACTATTGATTCTGAATAAAATGCCGCCCATTTATGCAATTAAAAAAATTTAAATGTCTCCTATTAGATAAAGCATATTTTCGTCTGATAAGGTACTTCTTCTTCAATGATTTCGGGGATATTTTAGTTTTGATCAAAAAAATTATACTTCTTACGACTTTTCGAGAAATATGTTAATGCCATCTGAAAGAGGAACAGATAAGCTTTCAATCGAGCTCTTAGTCGAAGAAGTCGGTCGAAGGATGCAAGAGTTATTAGCAAAAAACTAATCGGTGGTCAACACGATTCCGTCCTACTGCCGATTCTTTTCGCAAAGTACTTTTCTATAATTCTAGTATTTAGTGGAAAAAAATTAAACGAATTTTTGTCTATGTAACAAACTATTAATTCTGAATAAAATGCCGCCCATTTATGCAATTAAAAAAACGTAAATGTCTCTTATTAGATAAGGCATATTTTCGTCTTATAAGGTACTTCTTCTTCAATGATTTCAAGGATATTTTAGTTTTGATCAAAAGAATTTTATTTCCTATGACTTTTCGTAAAATATGTTAATGCCATCTGAAAGAGGAAAAGATAAGCTTTCTATCGAGCTCTTAGTCGAAGAAGTCGGTCGAAGGATGCAAGAGTTATTAGCAAAAAACTAATCGGTGGTCAGCACGACTCCATCAACTGCCGATTCTTTTCGCAAAGTACTTTTCTATAATTTTAGTATTTAATGGGACAAAATTAAACGAATTTTTTGTCCATGTAAAAAACTATTGATTGTGAATGTAATGCCGCCCATTTATGCAATTAAAAAAATTTAAATGTCTCTTATTAGATGAAGCATATTTTCGTCTGATAAGGTTCTTCTTCAATGATTTCGAGGATATTTATGTTTTGATCAAAAAAATTTTATTTCTTACGACTTTTCGAGAAATATGTTAATGCCATCTGAAAGAGGAACAGCTTTCCATCGAGCTCTTATTCGAAGAAGTCGGTCGAAGGATGCAAGAGTTATTAGCAAAAAACTAATCGGTGGTCAACACGATTCCGTCCTACTGCCGATTCTTTTCGCAAAGCACTTTTTTATAATTCTAGTATTTAATGGGAAAAAATTAAACGAATTTTTTGTACATGTAAAAAACTTTTAATTTTGAATAAAATGCCGCCCATTTATGCAATTAAAAAAACGTAAATGTCTCTTATTAGATAAGGCATATTTTCGTCTGATAAGGTACTTCTTGTTCAATGATTTCGAGGATATTTTAGTTTTGATCAAAAAAATTTTATATCCCATGACTTTTCGTAAAATATATTAATGCCATCTGAAAGAGGAACAGATAAGCATTCCATCGAGCTCTTAGTCGAAGAAGTCGGTCGAAGGATGCAAGTGTTATTAGCAAAAAACTAATCTTTGGTCAACACGATTCCGTCCTACTGCCGGTTCTTTTCGCAAAGTACTTTTCTATAATTCTAGTATATAATGGGAAAAAATTAAACGAATTTTGTTTCCATGTAAGAAACTATTGATTCTGAATAAAATGCCGCCCATTTATGAAATTAAAAAAATTTAAATGTCTCCTATTAGATAAAGCATATTTTCGTCTGATAAGGTACTTCTTCTTCAATGATTTCGGGGATATTTTAGTTTTGATCAAAAAAATTATACTTCTTACGACTTTTCGAGAAATATGTTAATGCCATCTGAAAGAGGAACAGATAAGCTTTCAATCGAGCTCTTAGTCGAAGAAGTCGGTCGAAGGATGCAAGAGTTATTAGCAAAAAACTAATCGGTGGTCAACACGGTTCCGTCCTACTGCCGATTCTTTTCGCAAAGCACTTTTCTATAATTCTAGTATTTAATGGGAAAAAATTAAACGAATTTTTTGTACATGTAAAAAACTATTAATTTTGAATAAAATGCCGCCCATTTATGCAATTAAAAAAATTTAAATGTCTCTTATTAGATAAGGCATATTTTCGTCTTATAAGGTACTTCTTCTTCAATGATTTCGAGGATAATTTAGATTTGATCAAAAGAATTTTATTTCCTATGACTTTTCGTAAAATATGTTAATGCCATCTGAAAGAGGAAAAGATAAGCTTTCCGTCGAGCTCTTAGTCGAAGAAGTCGGTTGAAGGATGCAAGAGTTATTAGCAAAAAACTAATCGGTGGTCAGCACGATTCCGTCAACTGCCGATTCTTTTCGCAAAGTACTTTTCTATAATTTTAGTATTTAATGGGACAAAATTAAACGAATTTATTGTCCATGTAAAAAACTATTGATTGTGAATGTAATGCCGCCCATTTATGCAATTAAAAAAATTTAAATGTCTCTTATTAGATGAAGCATATTTTCGTCTGATAAGGTTCTTCTTCTTCAATGATTTCGAGGATATTTAAGTTTTGATCAAAAAAATTTTATTTCTTACGACTTTTCGAGAAATATGTTAATGCCATCTGAAAGAGGAACAGCTTTCCATCGAGCTCTTAGTCGAAGAAGTCGGTTGAAGGATGCAAGAGTTATTAGCAAAAAACTAATCGGTGGTCAGCACGATTCCATCAACTGCCGATTCTTTTCGCAAAGTACTTTTCTATAATTCTAGTATTTAATGGGATAAAATTAAACGAATTTTTTGTCCATGTAAAAACACTATTAATTCTGAATAAAATGCTGCCCATTTATGCAATTAAAAAAATTTAAATGTCTCTTATTAGATTAGGCATATTTTCGTCTGATAAGGTACTTCTTCCTCAATGATTTCGAGGATATTTTAGTTTTGATCAAAAAAATTTTATTTCTTACGATTTTTCGTAAAATATGTTAATGCCATCTGAAAGAGGAACAGATAAGCTTTCCATCGAGCTCTTAGTCGAAGAAGTCGGTTGAAGGATGCAAGAGTTATTAGCAAAAAACTAATCGGTGGTCAGCACGATTCCGTCAACTGCCGATTCTTTTCGCAAAGTACTTTTCTATAATTCTAGTATTTAATGGGACAAAATTAAACGAATTTTTTGTCCATGTAAAAAACTATTAATTCTGAATAAAATGCCGCCCATTTATGCAATTAAAAAAATTTAAATGTCTCTTATTAGATTAGGCATATTTTCGTCTGATAAGGTACTTCTTCCTCAATGATTTCGAGGATATTTTAGTTTTGATCAAAAAAATTTTATTTCTTACGAATTTTCGTAAAATATGTTAATGCCATCTGAAAGAGAAACAGATAAGCATTCCATCGAGCTCTTAGTCGAAGAAGTCGGTCGAAGGATGCAAGAGTTATTAGCAAAAAACTAATCGGTGGTCAACACGATTCCGTCCTACTGCCGATTCTTTTCGCAAAGTACTTTTCTATAATTCTAGTATTTATGCAATTAAAAAAATTTAAATGTATCTTATTAGATAAAGCATATTTTCGTCTGATAAGGTACTTCTTCTTCAATGATTTCGGGGATATTTTAGTTTTGATCAAAAAAATTATGTTTCTTACGACTTTTCGAGAAATATGTTAATGCCATCTAAAAGAGGAACAGATAAGCTTTCCATCGAGCTCTTAGTCGAAGAAGTCGGTCGAAGGATGCAACAGTTATTAGGAAAAAACTAATCGGTGGTCAACACGATTCCGTCCTACTGCCGATTCTTTTCGCAAAGTACATTTCTATAATTCTAGTATTTAGTGGGAAAAAAATTAAACGAATTTTTTGTCTATGTAACAAACTATTAATTCTGAATAAATTGCCGCCCATTTATGCAATTAAAACAACATAAATGTCTCTTATTAGATAAGGCATATTTTCGTCTGATAAGGTACTTCTTGTTCAATGATTTCGAGGATATTTTAGTTTTGATCAAAAAAATTTTATATCCTATGACTTTTCGTAAAATATGTTAATGCCATCTGAAAGAGGAACAGATAAGCATTCCATCGAGCTTTTAGTTGAAGAAGTCGGTCGAAGGATGCAAGTGTTATTAGCAAAAAACTTATCGGTGGTCAACACGATTCCGTCCTACTGCCGGTTCTTTTCGCAAAGTACTTTTCTATAATTCTAGTATATAATGGGAAAAAATTAAACGAATTTTGTGTCCATGTAAAAAACTATTGATTCTGAATAAAATGCCGCCCATTTATGCAATTAAAAAAATTTAAATGTCTCCTATTAGATAAAGCATATCTTCGTCTGATAAGGTACTTCTTCTTCAATGATTTCGGGGATATTTTAGTTTTGATCAAAAAAAATATACTTCTTACGACTTTTCGAGAAATATGTTAATGCCATCTGAAAAAGGAACAGATAAGCTTTCAATCGAGGTCTTAGTCGAAGAAGTCGGTCGAAGGATGCAAGAGTTATTAGCAAAAAACTAATCGGTGGTCAACACGACTCCGTCTTACTGCCGATTCTTTTCGCAAAGTACTTTTCTATAATTCTAGTATTTATGCAATTAAAAAAATTTAAATGTCTCTTATAAGATTAGGCATATTTTTATCTGATAAGGTACTTCTTCCTCAATGATTTCGAGGATATTTTAGTTTTGATCAAAAAAATTTTTTTTCTTACGAATTTTCGTAAAATATGTTAATGCCATCTGAAAGAGAAACAGATAAGCATTCCATCGAGCTCTTAGTCGAAGAAGTCGGTCGAAGGATGCAAGAGTTATTAGCAAAAAACTAATCGGTGGTCAACACGATTCCGTCCTACTGCCGATTCTTTTCGCAAAGCACTTTTCTATAATTCTAGTATTTAATGGGAAAAAATTAAACGAATTTTTTGTACATGGAAAAAACTTTTAATTTTGAATAAAATGCCGCCCATTTATGCAATTAAAAAAACGTAAATGTCTCTTATTAGATAAGGCATATTTTCGTCTGATAAGGTACTTCTTGTTCAATGATTTCGAGGATATTTTAGTTTTGATCAAAAAAATTTTATATCCCATGACTTTTCGTAAAATATGTTAATGCCATCTGAAAGAGGAACAGATAAGCATTCCATCGAGCTCTTAGTCGAAGAAGTCGGTCGAAGGATGCAAGTGTTATTAGCAAAAAACTAATCGGTGGTCAACACGATTCCGTCCTACTGCCGGTTCTTTTCGCAAAGTACTTTTCTATAATTCTAGTATATAATGGGAAAAAATTAAACGAATTTTGTTTCCATGTAAAAAACTATTGATTCTGAATAAAATGCCGCCCATTTATGCAATTAAAAAAATTTAAATGTCTCCTATTAGATTAAGCATATTTTCGTCTGATAAGGTACTTCTTCTTCAATGATTTCGGGGATATTTTAGTTTTGATCAAAAAAATTATACTTCTTACGACTTTTCGAGAAATATGTTAATGCCATCTGAAAGAGGAACAGATAAGCTTTCAATCGAGCTCTTAGTCGAAGAAGTCGGTCGAAGGATGCAAGAGTTATTAGCAAAAAACTAATCGGTGGTCAACACGATTCCGTCCTACTGCCGATTCTTTTCGCAAAGTACTTTTCTATAATTCTAGTATTTAGTGGAAAAAAATTAAACGAATTTTTGTCTATGTAACAAACTATTAATTCTGAATAAAATGCCGCCCATTTATGCAATTAAAAAAACGTAAATGTCTCTTATTAGATAAGGCATATTTTCGTCTTATAAGGTACTTCTTCTTCAATGATTTCAAGGATATTTTAGTTTTGATCAAAAGAATTTTATTTCCTATGACTTTTCGTAAAATATGTTAATGCCATCTGAAAGAGGAAAAGATAAGCTTTCCATCGAGCTCTTAGTCGAAGAAGTCGGTCGAAGGATGCAAGAGTTATTAGCAAAAAACTAATCGGTGGTCAGCACGATTCCATCAACTGCCGATTCTTTTCGCAAAGTACTTTTCTATAATTCTAGTATTTAATGGGATAAAATTAAACGAATTTTTTGTCCATGTAAAAAAACTATTAATTCTGAATAAAATGCCGCCCATTTATGCAATTAAAAAAACGTAAATGTCTCTTATTAGATAAGGCATATTTTCGTCTTATAAGGTACTTCTTCTTCAATGATTTCAAGGATATTTTAGTTTTGATCAAAAAAATTTTATATCCCATGACTTTTCGTAAGATATGTTAATGCCATCTGAAAGAGGAACAGATAAGCATTCCATCGAGCTTTTAGTCGAAGAAGTCGGTCGAAGGATGCAAGTGTTATTAGCAAAAAACTAATCGGTGGTCAACACGATTCCGTCCTACTGCCGGTTCTTTTCGCAAAGTACTTTTCTATAATTCTAGTATATAATGGGAAAAAATTAAACGAATTTTGTTTCCATGTAAAAAACTATTGATTCTGAATAAAATGCCGCCCATTTATGCAATTAAAAAAATTTAAATGTCTCCTATTAGATAAAGCATATTTTCGTCTGATAAGGTTCTTCTTCTTCAATGATTTCGAGGATATTTAAGTTTTGATCAAAAAAATTTTATTTCTTACGACTTTTCGAGAAATATGTTAATGCCATCTGAAAGAGGAACAGCTTTCCATCGAGCTCTTAGTCGAAGAAGTCGGTCGAAGGATGCAAGAGTTATTAGCAAAAAACTAATCGGTGGTCAACACGATTCCGTCCTACGGCCGATTCTTTTCGCAAAGCACTTTTCTATAATTCTAGTATTTAATGGGAAAAAATTAAACGAATTTTTTGTACATGTAAAAAACTATTAATTTTGAATAAAATGCCGCCCATTTATGCAATTAAAAAAATTTAAATGTCTCTTATTAGATAAGGCATATTTTCGTCTTATAAGGTACTTCTTCTTCAATGATTTCGAGGATAATTTAGATTTGATCAAAAGAATTTTATTTCCTATGACTTTTCGTAAAATATGTTAATGCCATCTGAAAGAGGAAAAGATAAGCTTTCCATCGAGCTCTTAGTCGAAGAAGTCGGTTGAAGGATGCAAGAGTTATTAGCAAAAAACTAATCGGTGGTCAGCACGATTCCATCAACTGCCGATTCTTTTCGCAAAGTACTTTTCTATAATTCTAGTATTTAATGGGATAAAATTAAACGAATTTTTTGTCCATGTAAAAAAACTATTAATTCTGAATAAAATGCCGCCCATTTATGCAATTAAAAAAATTTAAATGTCTCTTATTAGATTAGGCATATTTTCGTCTGATAAGGTACTTCTTCCTCAATGATTTCGAGGATATTTTAGTTTTGATCAAAAAAATTTTATTTCTTACGATTTTTCGTAAAATATGTTAATGCCATCTGAAAGAGGAACAGATAAGCTTTCCATTGAGCTCTTAGTCGAAGAAGTCGGTTGAAGGATGCAAGAGTTATTAGCAAAAAACTAATCGGTGGTCAGCACGATTCCGTCAACTGCCGATTCTTTTCGCAAAGTACTTTTCTATAATTCTAGTATTTAATGGGACAAAATTAAACGAATTTTTTGTCCATGTAAAAAACTATTAATTCTGAATAAAATGCCGCCCATTTATGCAATTAAAAAAATTGAAATGTCTCTTATTAGATTAGGCATATTTTCGTCTGATAAGGTACTTCTTCCTCAATGATTTCGAGGATATTTTAGTTTTGATCAAAAAAATTTTATTTCTTACGAATTTTCGTAAAATATGTTAATGCCATCTGAAAGAGAAACAGATAAGCATTCCATCGAGCTTTTAGTTGAAGAAGTCGGTCGAAGGATGCAACAGTTATTAGGAAAAAACTAATCGGTGGTCAACACGATTCCGTCCTACTGCCGATTCTTTTCGCAAAGTACTTTTCTATAATTCTAGTATTTATGCAATTAAAAAAATTTAAATGTATCTTATTAGATAAAGCATATTTTCGTCTAATAAGGTACTTCTTCTTCAATGATTTCGGGGATATTTTAGTTTTGATCAAAAAAATTATGTTTCTTACGACTTTTCGAGAAATATGTCAATGCCATCTAAAAGAGGAACAGATAAGCTTTCCATCGAGCTCTTAGTCGAAGAAGTCGGTCGAAGGATGCAACAGTTATTAGGAAAAAACTAATCGGTGGTCAACACGATTCCGTCCTACTGCCGATTCTTTTCGCAAAGTACATTTCTATAATTCTAGTATTTAGTCGGAAAAAAATTAAACGAATTTTGTGTCCATGTAAAAAACTATTGATTCTGAATAAAATGCCGCCCATTTATGCAATTAAAAAAATTTAAATGTCTCCTATTAGATAAAGCATATCTTCGTCTGATAAGGTACTTCTTCTTCAATGATTTCGGGGATGTTTTAGTTTTGATCAAAAAAAATATACTTCTTACGACTTTTCGAGAAATATGTTAATGCCATCTGAAAGAGGAACAGATAAGCTTTCAATCGAGCTCTTAGTCGAAGAAGTCGGTCGAAGGATGCAAGAGTTATTAGCAAAAAACTAATCGGTGGTCAACACGATTCCGTCCTACTGCCGATTCTTTTCGCAAAGTACTTTTCTATAATTCTAGTATTTATGCAATTAAAAAAATTTAAATGTCTCTTATTAGATAAGCCATATTTTCGTCTGGTAAGGTACTTCTTCTTCAATGATTTCGAGGATAATTTAGATTTGATCAAAAGAATTTTATTTCCTATGACTTTTCCTAAACTATGTTAATGCCATCTGAAAGAGGAAAAGATAAGCTTTCTATCGAGCATTTAGTCGAAGAAGTCGGTCGAAGGATGCAAGAGTTATTAGCAAAAAACTAATCGGTAGTCAACACGATTCCGTCCTTCTGCCGATTCTTTTCGCAAAGTACTTTTCTTTAATTCTAGTATTTAATGGGAAAAAATTAAACGTATTTTTTGTACATGTAAAAAACTATTAATTTTGAATTTAATGCCGCCCATTTATGAAATTAAAAAAATTTAAATGTCTCTTATTAGATAAAGCATATTTTCGTCTGAGAAGGTTCTTCTTCTTCAATGATTTCGAGGATATTTAAGGTTTGATCAAAAAAATTTTATTTCTTACGACTTTTCGAGAAATATTTTAATGCCATCTGAAAGAGGAACAGCTTTCCATCGAGCTCTTAGTCGAAGAAGTCGGTCAAAGGATGCAAGAGTTATTAGCAAAAAACTAATCGGTGGTCAACACGATTCCGTCCTACTGCCGATTCTTTTCGCAAAGTACTTTTCTATAATTCTAGTATTTAATGGGAAAAAATTAAACGTATTTTTTGTACATGTAAAAAACTATTAATTTTGAATTTAATGCCGCCCATTTATGCAATAAAAAAAATGTAAATGTCTCTTAATAGATTAGGCATATTTTTGTCTGATAAGGTACTTCTTCCTCAATGATTTCGAGGATATTTTAGTTTTGATCAAAAAAATTTTATATCCTATGATTTTTCGTAAAATATGTTAATGCCATCTGAAAGAGGAACAGATAAGCTTTCTATCGAGCTATTAGTCGAAGAAGTCGGTTGAAGGATGCAAGAGTAATTAGCAAAAAACTAATCGGTGGTCAGCACGATTCCGTCAACTGCCGATTCTTTTCGCAAAGTACTTTTCTATAATTCTAGTATTTAATGGGACAAAATTAAACGAATTTTTTGTCCATGTAAAAAACTATTAATTCTGAATAAAATGCCGCCCATTTATGCAATTAAAAAAATTTAAATGTCTCTTATTAGATTAGGCATATTTTCGTCTGATAAGGTACTTCTTCCTCAATGATTTCGAGGATATTTTAGTTTTGATCAAAAAAATTTTATTTCTTACGAATTTTCGTAAAATATGTTAATGCCATCTGAAAGAGAAACAGATAAGCATTCCATCGAGCTCTTAGTCGAAGAAGTCGGTCGAAGGATGCAAGAGTTATTAGCAAAAAACTAATCGGTGGTCAACACGATTCCGTCCTACTGCCGATTCTTTTCGCAAAGCACTTTTCTATAATTCTAGTATTTATGCAATTAAAAAAATTTAAATGTCTCTTATTAGATAAAGCATATTTTCGTCTAATAAGGTAATTCTTCTTCAATGATTTCGGGGATATTTTAGTTTTGATCAAAAAAATTATGTTTCTTACGACTTTTCGAGAAATATGTTAATGCCATCTAAAAGAGGAACAGATAAGCTTTCCATCGAGCTCTTAGTCGAAGAAGTCGGTCGAAGGATGCAACAGTTATTAGGAAAAAACTAATCGGTGGTCAACACGATTCCGTCCTACTGCCGATTCTTTTCGCAAAGTACATTTCTATAATTCTAGTATTTAGTGGGGAAAAAATTAAACGAAT
Organism: Phortica okadai; assembly: GCA_034638295.1. NCBI lineage: Eukaryota > Metazoa > Arthropoda > Insecta > Diptera > Drosophilidae > Phortica > Phortica okadai. The sequence continues at coordinate 22,268,926 of CM067850.1, read as the reverse complement.
TTTTTGTCTATGTAACAAACTATTAATTCTGAATAAAATGCCGCCCATTTATGCAATTAAAACAACGTAAATGTCTCTTATTAGATAAGGCATATTTTCGTCTGATAAGGTTCTTCTTGTTCAATGATTTCGAGGATATTTTAGTTTTGATCAAAAAAATTTTATATCCTATGACTTTTCGTAAAATATGTTAATGCCATCTGAAAGAGGAACAGATAAGCATTCCATCGAGCTTTTAGTTGAAGAAGTCGGTCGAAGGATGCAACAGTTATTAGGAAAAAACTAATCGGTGGTCAACACGATTCCGTCCTACTGCCGATTCTTTTCGCAAAGTACTTTTCTATAATTCTAGTATATAATGGGAAAAAATTAAACGAATTTTTTGACCATGTAAAAAACTATTGATTCTGAATAAAATGCCGCCCATTTATGCACTTAAAAAAATTTAAATATCTCTTATTAGATAAAGCATATTTTCGTCTGATAAGGTACATCTTCCTCAATGATTTCGAGGATATTTTAGTTTTGATCAAAAAAATTTTATTTCTTACGATTTTTCGTAAAATATGTTAATGCCATCTGAAAGAGGAACAGATAAGCTTTCCATCGAGCTCTTAGTCGAAGAAGTCGGTTGAAGGATGCAAGAGTTATTAGCAAAAAACTAATCGGTGGTCAACACGATTCCGTCCTACTGCCGATTCTTTTCGCAAAGTACTTTTCTATAATTCTAGTATATAATGGGAAAAAATTAAACGAATTTTTTGACCATGTAAAAAACTATTGATTCTGAATAAAATGCCGCCCATTTATGCACTTAAAAAATTTTAAATATCTCTTATTAGATAAAGCATATTTTCGTCTGATAAGGTACTTCTTCCACAATGATTTCGAGGATATTTTAGTTTTGATCAAAAAAATTTTATTTCTTACGATTTTTCGTAAAATATGTTAATGCCATCTGAAAGAGGAACAGATAAGCTTTCCATCGAGCTCTTAGTCGAAGAAGTCGGTCGAAGGATGCAACAGTTATTAGGAAAAAACTAATCGGTGGTCAACACGATTCCGTCCTACTGCCGATTCTTTTCGCAAAGTACTTTTCTATAATTCTAGTATTTAATGGGATAAAATTAAACGAATTTTTTGACCATGTAAAAAACTATTGATTCTGAATAAAATGCCGCCCATTTATGCACTTAAAAAAATTTAAATGTCTCTTATTAGATAAAGCATATTTTCGTCTAATAAGGTAATTCTTCTTCAATGATTTCGGGGATATTTTAGTTTTGATCAAAAAAATTATGTTTCTTACGACTTTTCGAGAAATATGTTAATGCCATCTAAAAGAGGAACAGATAAGCTTTCCATCGAGCTCTTAGTCGAAGAAGTCGGTCGAAGGATGCAAGAGTTATTAGGAAAAAACTAATCGGTGGTCAACACGATTCCGTCCTACTGCCGATTCTTTTCGCAAAGTACTTTTCTATAATTCTAGTATTTAGTGGAAAAAAATTAAACGAATTTTTGTCTATGTAACAAACTATTGATTCTGAATAAAATGCCGCCCATTTATGCAATTAAAAAAATTTAAATGTATCTTATTAGATAAAGCATATTTTCGTCTAATAAGGTACTTCTTCTTCAATGATTTCGGGGATATTTTAGTTTTGATCAAAAAAATTATGTTTCTTACGACTTTTCGAGAAATATGTTAATGCCATCTAAAAGAGGAACAGATAAGCTTTCCATCGAGCTCTTAGTCGAAGAAGTCGGTCGAAGGATGCAACAGTTATTAGGAAAAAACTAATCGGTGGTCAACACGATTCCGTCCTACTGCCGATTATTTTCGCAAAGTACTTTTCTATAATTCTAGTATTTAATGGGATAAAATTAAACGAATTTTTTGTCCATGTAAAAAAACTATTAATTCTGAATAAAATGCCGCCCATTTATGCAATTAAAAAAATTTAAATGTCTCTTATTAGATTAGGCATATTTACGTCTGATAAGGTACTTCTTCCTCAATGATTTCGAGGATATTTTAGTTTTGATCAAAAAAATTTTATTTCTTACGATTTTTCGTAAAATATGTTAATGCCATCTGAAAGAGGAACAGATAAGCTTTCCATCGAGCACTTAGTCGAAGAAGTCGGTTGAAGGATGCAAGAGTTATTAGCAAAAAACTAATCGGTGATCAGCACGATTCCGTCAACTGCCGATTCTTTTCGCAAAGTACTTTTCTATAATTCTAGTATTTAATGGGACAAAATTAAACGAATTTTTTGTCCATGTAAAAAACTATTAATTCTGAATAAAATGCCGCCCATTTATGCAATTAAAAAAATTGAAATGTCTCTTATTAGATTAGGCATATTTTCGTCTGATAAGGTACTTCTTCCTCAATGATTTCGAGGATATTTTAGTTTTGATCAAAAAAATTTTATTTCTTACGAATTTTCGTAAAATATGTTAATGCCATCTGAAAGAGAAACAGATAAGCATTCCATCGAGCTCTTAGTCGAAGAAGTCGGTCGAAGGATGCAAGAGTTATTAGCAAAAAACTAATCGGTGGTCAACACGATTCCGTCCTACTGCCGATACTTTTCGCAAAGTACTTTTCTATAATTCTAGTATTTATGCAATTAAAAAAATTTAAATGTATCTTATTAGATAAAGCATATTTTCGTCTAATAAGGTACTTCTTCTACAATGATTTCGGGGATATTTTAGTTTTGATCAAAAAAATTATGTTTCTTACGACTTTTCGAGAAATATGTTAATGCCATCTAAAAGAGGAACAGATACGCTTTCCATCGAGCTCTTAGTCGAAGAAGTCGGTCGAAGGATGCAACAGTTATTAGGAAAAAACTAATCGGTGGTCAACACGATTCCGTCCTACTGCCGATTCTTTTCGCAAAGTACATTTCTATAATTCTAGTATTTAGTGGGAAAAAAATTAAACGAATTTTTTGTCTATGTAACAAACTATTAATTCTGAATAAATTGCCGCCCATTTATGCAATTAAAAAAATTTAAATGTCTCTTATTAGATAAGGCATATTTTCGTCTGATAAGGTACTTCTTGTTCAATGATTTCGAGGATATTTTAGTTTTGATCAAAAAAATTTTATATCCTATGACTTTTCGTAAAATATGTTAATGCCATCTGAAAGAGGAACAGATAAGCATTCCATCGAGCTTTTAGTTGAAGAAGTCGGTCGAAGGATGCAAGTGTTATTAGCAAAAAACTTATCGGTGGTCAACACGATTCCGTCCTACTGCCGGTTCTTTTCGCAAAGTACTTTTCTATAATTATAGTATATAATGGGAAAAAATTAAACGAATTTTGTTTCCATGTAAAAAACTATTGATTCTGAATAAAATGCCGCCCATTTATGCAATTAAAAAAATTTAAATGTCTCCTATTAGATAAAGCATATTTTCGTCTGATAAGGTACTTCTTCTTCAATGATTTCATGGATATTTTAGTTTTGATCAAAAAAATTATACTTCTTACGACTTTTCGAGAAATATGTTAATGCCATCTGAAAGAGGAACAGATAAGCTTTCAATCGAGCTCTTAGTCGAAGAAGTCGGTCGAAGGATGCAAGAGTTATTAGCAAAAAACTAATCGGTGGTCAACACGATTCCGTCCTACTGCCGATTCTTTTCGCAAAGTACTTTTCTATAATTCTAGTATTTAGTGGAAAAAAATTAAACGAATTTTTGTCTATGTAACAAACTATTAATTCTGAATAAAATGCCGCCCATTTATGCAATTAAAAAAACGTAAATGTCTCTTATTAGATAAGGCATATTTTCGTCTTATAAGGTACTTCTTCTTCAATGATTTCAAGGATATTTTAGTTTTGATCAAAAGAATTTTATTTCCTATGACTTTTCGTAAAATATGTTAATGCCATCTGAAAGAGGAAAAGATAAGCTTTCCATCGAGCTCTTAGTCGAAGAAGTCGGTCGAAGGATGCAAGAGTTATTAGCAAAAAACTAATCGGTGGTCAGCACGATTCCATCAACTGCCGATTCTTTTCGCAAAGTACTTTTCTATAATTCTAGTATTTAATGGGATAAAATTAAACGAATTTTTTGTCCATGTAAAAAAACTATTAATTCTGAATAAAATGCCGCCCATTTATGCAATTAAAAAAACGTAAATGTCTCTTATTAGATAAGGCATATTTTCGTCTTATAAGGTACTTCTTCTTCAATGATTTCGAGGATATTTTAGTTTTGATCAAAAAAATTTTATATCCCATGACTTTTCGTAAAATATGTTAATGCCATTTGAAAGAGGAACAGATAAGCATTCCATCGAGCTCTTAGTCGAAGAAGTCGGTCGAAGGATGCAAGTGTTATTAGCAAAAAACTAATCGGTGGTCAACACGATTCCGTCCTACTGCCGGTTCTTTTCGCAAAGTACTTTTCTATAATTCTAGTATATAATGGGAAAAAATTAAACGAATTTTGTTTCCATGTAAAAAACTATTGATTCTGAATAATATGCCGCCCATTTATGCAATTAAAAAAATTTAAATGTCTCCTATTAGATAAAGCATATTTTCGTCTGATAAGGTTCTTCTTCTTCAATGATTTCGAGGATATTTAAGTTTTGATCAAAAAAATTTAATTTCTTACGACTTTTCGAGAAATATGTTAATGCCATCTGAAAGAGGAACAGCTTTCCATCGAGCTCTTAGTCGAAGAAGTCGGTCGAAGGATGCAAGAGTTATTAGCAAAAAACTAATCGGTGGTCAACACGATTCCGTCCTACGGCCGATTCTTTTCGCAAAGCACTTTTCTATAATTCTAGTATTTAATGGGAAAAAATTAAACGAATTTTTTGTACATGTAAAAAACTATTAATTTTGAATAAAATGCCGCCCATTTATGCAATTAAAAAAATTTAAATGTATCTTATTAGATAAAGCATATTTTCGTCTAATAAGGTACTTCTTCTTCAATGATTTCGGGGATATTTTAGTTTTGATCAAAAAAATTATGTTTCTTACGACTTTTCGAGAAATATGTTAATGCCATCTAAAATAGGAACAGATACGCTTTCCATCGAGCTCTTAGTCGAAGAAGTCGGTCGAAGGATGCAACAGTTATGAGGAAAAAACTAATCGGTGGTCAACACGATTCCGTCCTACTGCCGATTCTTTTCGCAAAGTACATTTCTATAATTCTAGTATTTAGTGGGAAAAAAATTAAACGAATTTTTTGTCTATGTAACAAACTATTAATTCTGAATAAAATGCCGCCCATTTATGCAATTAAAACAACGTAAATGTCTCTTATTAGATAAGGCATATTTTCGTCTGATAAGGGACTTCTTGTTCAATGATTTCGAGGATATTTTAGTTTTGATCAAAAAAATTTTATATCCTATGACTTTTCGTAAAATATGTTAATGCCATCTGAAAGAGGAACAGATAAGCATTCCATCGAGCTTTTAGTTGAAGAAGTCGGTCGAAGGATGCAAGTGTTATTAGCAAAAAACTTATCGGTGGTCAACACGATTCCGTCCTACTGCCGGTTCTTTTCGCAAAGTACTTTTCTATAATTATAGTATATAATGGGAAAAAATTAAACGAATTTTGTGTCCATGTAAAAAACTATTGATTCTGAATAAAATGCCGCCCATTTATGCAATTAAAAAAATTTAAATGTCTCCTATTAGATAAAGCATATCTTCGTCTGATAAGGTACTTCTTCTTCAATGATTTCGAGGATAATTTAGATTTGATCAAAAGAATTTTATTTCCTATGACTTTTCCTAAACTATGTTAATGCCATCTGAAAGAGGAAAAGATAAGCTTTCTATCGAGCATTTAGTCGAAGAAGTCGGTCGAAGGATGCAAGAGTTATTAGCAAAAAACTAATCGGTAGTCAACACGATTCCGTCCTTCTGCCGATTCTTTTCGCAAAGTACTTTTCTTTAATTCTAGTATTTAATGGGAAAAAATTAAACGTATTTTTTGTACATGTAAAAAACTATTAATTTTGAATTTAATGCCGCCCATTTATGAAATTAAAAAAATTTAAATGTCTCTTATTAGATAAAGCATATTTTCGTCTGATAAGGTTCTTCTTCTTCAATGATTTCGAGGATATTTAAGTTTTGATCAAAAAAATTTTATTTCTTACGACTTTTCGAGAAATATGTTAATGCCATCTGAAAGAGGAACAGCTTTCCATCGAGCTCTTAGTCAAAGAAGTCGGTCAAAGGATGCAATAGTTATTAGCAAAAAACTAATCAGTGGTCAACACGATTCCGTCCTACTGCCGATTCTTTTCGCAAAGTACTTTTCTATAATTCTAGTATACAATGGGAAAAAATTAAACGAATTTTTTGACCATGTAAAAAACTATTGATTCTGAATAAAATGCCGCCCATTTATGCACTTAAAAAAATTTAAATATCTCTTATTAGATAAAGCATATTTTCGTCTGATAAGGTACTTCTTCCTCAATGATTTCGAGGATATTTTAGTTTTGATCAAAAAAATTTTATTTCTTACGATTTTTCGTAAAATATGTTAATGCCATCTGAAAGAGGAACAGATAAGCTTTCCATCGAGCTCTTAGTCGAAGAAGTCGGTTGAAGGATGCAAGAGTTATTAGCAAAAAACTAATCGGTGGTCAACACGATTCCGTCCTACTGCCGATTCTTTTCGCAAAGCACTTTTCTATAATTCTAGTATTTAATGGGAAAAAATTAAACGTATTTTTTGTACATGTAAAAAACTATTAATTTTGAATTTAATGCCGCCCATTTATGCAATAAAAAAAATTTAAATGTCTCTTAATACATTAGGCATATTTTCGTCTGATAAGGTACTTCTTCCTCAATGATTTCGAGGATATTTTAGTTTTGATCAAAAAAATTTTATATCCTATGATTTTTCGTAAAATATGTTAATGCCATCTGAAAGAGGAACAGATAAGCTTTCTATCGAGCTCTTAGTCGAAGAAGTCGGTTGAAGGATGCAAGAGTAATTAGCAAAAAACTAATCGGTGGTCAGCACGATTCCGTCAACTGCCGATTCTTTTCGCAAAGTACTTTTCTATAATTCTAGTATTTAATGGGAAAAATTAAACGAATTTTTTGTCCATGTAAAAAACTATTAATTCTGAATAAAATGCCGCCCATTTATGCAATTAAAAAAATTTAAATGTCTCTTATTAGATTAGGCATATTTTCGTATGATAAGGTACTTCTTCCTGAATGATTTCGAGGATATTTTAGTTTTGATCAAAAAAATTTTATTTCTTACGAATTTTCGTAAAATATGTTAATGCCATCTGAAAGAGAAACAGATAAGCATTCCATCGAGCTCTTAGTCGAAGAAGTCGGTCAAAGGATGCAAGAGTTATTAGCAAAAAACTAATCGGTGGTCAACACGATTCCGTCCTACTGCCGATTCTTTTCGCAAAGTACATTTCTATAATTCTAGTATTTAGTGGGAAAAAAATTAAACGAATTTTTTGTCTATGTAACAAACTATTAATTCTGAATAAAATGCCGCCCATTTATGCAATTAAAAAAACGTAAATGTCTCTTATTAGATAAGGCATATTTTCGTCTGATAAGGTTCTTCTTGTTCAATGATTTCGAGGATATTTTAGTTTTGATCAAAAAAATGTTATATCCTATGACTTTTCGTAAAATATGTTAATGCCATCTGAAAGAGGAACAGATAAGCATTCCATCGAGCTTTTAGTTGAAAAAGTCGGTCGAAGGATGCAAGTGTTATTAGCAAAAAACTAATCGGTGGTCAACACGATTCCGTCCTACTGCCGGTTCTTTTCGCAAAGTACTTTTCTATAATTCTAGTATATAATGGGAAAAAATTAAAAGAATTTTGTGTCCATGTAAAAAACTATTGATTCTGAATAAAATGCCGCCCATTTATGCAATTAAAAAAATGTAAATGTCTCCTATTAGATAAAGCATATCTTCGTCTGATAAGGTACTTCTTCTTCAATGATTTCGGGGATATTTTAGTTTTGATCAAAAAAAATATACTTCTTACGACTTTTCGAGAAATATGTTAATGCCATCTGAAAAAGGAACAGATAAGCTTTCAATCGAGGTCTTAGTCGAAGAAGTCGGTCGAAGGATGCAAGAGTTATTAGCAAAAAACTAATCGGTGGTCAACACGACTCCGTCTTACTGCCGATTCTTTTCGCAAAGTACTTTTCTATAAATCTAGTATTTATGCAATTAAAAAAATTTAAATGTCTCTTATTAGATAAAGCATATTTTCGTCTAATAAGGTACTTCTTCTTCAATGATTTCGAGGATATTTTAGTTTTGATCAAAAAAATTATGTTTCTTATGACTTTTCGAGAAATATGTTAATGCCATCTAAAAGGGGAACAGATAAGCTTTCCATCGAGCTCTTAGTCGAAGAAGTTGGTCGAAGGATGCAACAGTTATTAGGAAAAAACTAATCGGTAGTCAACACGATTCCGTCCTTCTGCCGGTTCTTTTCGCAAAGCACTTTTCTATAATTATAGTATTTAATGGGAAAAAATTAAACGAATTTTTTGTACATGTAAAAAACTTTTAATTTTGAATAAAATGCCGCCCATTTATGCAATTAAAAAAACGTAAATGTCTCTTATTAGATAAGGCATATTTTCGTCTGATAAGGTACTTCTTGTTCAATGATTTCGAGGATATTTTAGTTTTGATCAAAAAAATTTTATATCCCATGACTTTTCGTAAAATATGTTAATGCCATCTGAAAGAGGAACAGATAAGCATTCCATCGAGCTCTTAGTCGAAGAAGTCGGTCGAAGGATGCAAGTGTTATTAGCAAAAAACTTATCGGTGGTCAACACGATTCCGTCCTACTGCCGGTTCTTTTCGCAAAGTACTTTTCTATAATTCTAGTATATAATGGGAAAAAATTAAACGAATTTTGTTTCCATGTAAAAAACTATTGATTCTGAATAAAATGCCGCCCATTTATGCAATTAAAAAAATTTAAATGTCTCTTATTAGATTAGGCATATTTTCGTCTGATAAGGTACTTCTTCTTCAATGATTTCGGGGATATTTTAGTTTTGATCAAAAAAATTATACTTCTTACGACTTTTCGAGAAATATGTTAATGCCATCTGAAAGAGGAACAGATAAGCTTTCAATCGAGCTCTTAGTCGAAGAAGTCGGTCGAAGGATGCAAGAGTTATTAGCAAAAAACTAATCGGTGGTCAACACGATTCCGTCCTACTGCCGATTCTTTTCGCAGAGTACTTTTCTATAATTCTATTATTTAGTGGAAAAAAATTAAACGAATTTTTGTCGATGTAACAAACTATTAATTCTGAATAAAATGCCGCCCATTTATGCAATTAAAAAAACGTAAATGTCTCTTATTAGATAAGGCATATTTTTGTCTTATAAGGTACTTCTTCTTCAATGATTTCAAGGATATTTTAGTTTTGATCAAAAGAATTTTATTTCCTATGACTTTTCGTAAAATATGTTAATGCCATCTGAAAGAGGAAAAGATAAGCTTTCCATCGAGCTCTTAGTCGAAGAAGTCGGTCGAAGGATGCAAGAGTTATTAGCAAAAAACTAATCGGTGGTCAGCACGACTCCATCAACTGCCGATTGTTTTCGCAAAGTACTTTTCTATAATTTTAGTATTTAATGGGACAAAATTAAACGAATTTTTTGTCCATGTAAAAAACTATTGATTGTGAATGTAATGCCGCCCATTTATGCAATTAAAAAAATTTAAATGTCTCTTATTAGATGAAGCATATTTTCGTCTGATAAGGTTCTTCTTCTTCAATGATTTCGGGGATATTTTAGTTTTGATCAAAAGAATTTTATTTCCTATGACTTTTCGTAAAATATGTTAATGCCATCTGAAAGAGAAACAGATAAGCATTCCATCGAGCTCTTAGTCGAAGAAGTCGGTCGAAAGATGCAGTAGTTATTAGCAAAAAACTAATCGGTGGTCAACACGACTCCGTCTTACTGCCGATTCTTTTCGCAAAGTACTTTTCTATAATTCTAGTATTTATGCAATTAAAAAAATTTAAATGTCTCTTATTAGATAAAGCATATTTTCGTCTAATAAGGTACTTCTTCTTCAATGATTTCGGGGATATTTTAGTTTTGATCAAAAAAATTATGTTTCTTATGACTTTTCGAGAAATATGTTAATGCCATCTAAAAGGGGAACAGATAAGCTTTCCATCGAGCTCTTAGTCAAAGAAGTTGGTCGAAGGATGCAACAGTTATTAGGAAAAAACTAATCGGTAGTCAACACGATTCCGTCCTTCTGCCGGTTCTTTTCGCAAAGTACTTTTCTATAATTCTAGTATTTATGCAATTGAAAAAATTTAAATGTCTCTTATTAGATAAAGCATATTTTCGTCTAATAAGGTAATTCTTCTTCAATGATTTCGGGGATATTTTAGTTTTGATCAAAAAAATTATGTTTCTTACGACTTTTCGAGAAATATGTTAATGCCATCTAAAAGAGGAACAGATAAGCTTTCCATCGAGCTCTTAGTCGAAGAAGTCGGTCGAAGGATGCAACAGTTATTAGGAAAAAACTAATCGGTGGTCAACACGATTCCGTCCTACAGCCGATTCTTTTCGCAAAGTACATTTCTATAATTCTAGTATTTAGTGGGAAAAAAATTAAACGAATTTTTTGTCTATGTAACAAACTATTAATTCTGAATAAAATGCCGCCCATTTATGCAATTAAAAAAATGTAAATGTCTCTTATTAGATGAAGCATATTTTCGTCTGATAAGGTTCTTCTTCTTCAATGATTTCGGGGATATTTTAGTTTTGATCAAAAGAATTTTATTTCCTATGACTTTTCGTAAAATATGTTAATGCCATCTGAAAGAGAAACAGATAAGCATTCCATCGAGCTCTTAGTCGAAGAAGTCGGTCGAAAGATGCAGTAGTTATTAGCAAAAAACTAATCGGTGGTCAACACGACTCCGTCTTACTGCCGATTCTTTTCGCAAAGTACTTTTCTATAATTCTAGTATTTATGCAATTAAAAAAATTTAAATGTCTCTTATTAGATAAAGCATATTTTCGTCTAATAAGGTACTTCTTCTTCAATGATTTCGGGGATATTTTAGTTTTGATCAAAAAAATTATGTTTCTTATGACTTTTCGAGAAATATGTTAATGCCATCTAAAAGGGGAACAGATAAGCTTTCCATCGAGCTCTTAGTCAAAGAAGTTGGTCGAAGGATGCAACAGTTATTAGGAAAAAACTAATCGGTAGTCAACACGATTCCGTCCTTCTGCCGGTTCTTTTCGCAAAGTACTTTTCTATAATTCTAGTATTTATGCAATTGAAAAAATTTAAATGTCTCTTATTAGATAAAGCATATTTTCGTCTAATAAGGTAATTCTTCTTCAATGATTTCGGGGATATTTTAGTTTTGATCAAAAAAATTATGTTTCTTACGACTTTTCGAGAAATATGTTAATGCCATCTGAAAAAGGAACAGATAAGCTTTCAATCGAGGTCTTAGTCGAAGAAGTCGGTCGAAGGATGCAAGAGTTATTAGCAAAAAACTAATCGGTGGTCAACACGACTCCGTCTTACTGCCGATTCTTTTCGCAAAGTACTTTTCTATAATTCTAGTATTTATGCAATTAAAAAAATTTAAATGTCTCTTATTAGATAAAGCATATTTTCGTCTAATAAGGTACTTCTTCTTCAATGATTTCGGGGATATTTTAGTTTTGATCAAAAAAATTATGTTTCTTATGACTTTTCGAGAAATATGTTAATGCCATCTAAAAGGGGAACAGATAAGCTTTCCATCGAGCTCTTAGTCGAAGAAGTTGGTCGAAGGATGCAACAGTTATTAGGAAAAAACTAATCGGTAGTCAACACGATTCCGTCCTTCTGCCGGTTCTTTTCGCAAAGCACTTTTCTATAATTCTAGTATTTAATGGGAAAAAATTAAACGAATTTTTTGTACATGTAAAAAACTTTTAATATTGAATAAAATGCCGCCCATTTATGCAATTAAAAAAACGTAAATGTCTCTTATTAGATAAGGCATATTTTCGTCTGATAAGGTACTTCTTGTTCAATGATTTCGAGGATATTTTAGTTTTGATCAAAAAAATTTTATATCCCAAGACTTTTCGTAAAATATGTTAATGCCATCTGAAAGAGGAACAGATAAGCATTCCATCGAGCTCTTAGTCGAAGAAGTCGGTCGAAGGATGCAAGTGTTATTAGCAAAAAACTAATCGGTGGTCAACACGATTCCGTCCTACGGCCGATTCTTTTCGCAAAGCACTTTTCTATAATTCTAGTATTTAATGGGAAAAAATTAAACGAATTTTTTGTACATGTAAAAAACTATTAATTTTGAATAAAATGCCGCCCATTTATGCAATTAAAAAATTTTGAATGTCTCTTATTAGATAAGGCATATTTTCGTCTTATAAGGTACTTCATCTTCAATGATTTCGAGGATAATTTAGATTTGATCAAAAGAATTTTATTTCTTATGACTTTTCGTAAAATATGTTAATGCCATCTGAAAGACGAAAAGATAAGCTTTCCATCGAGCTCTTAGTCGAAGAAGTCGGTTGAAGGATGCAAGAGTTATTAGCAAAAAACTAATCGGTGGTCAGCACGATTCCGTCAACTGCCGGTTCTTTTCGCAAAGTACTTTTCTATAATATTAGTATTTAATGGGACAAAATTAAACGAATTTTTTGTCCATGTAAAAAACTATTTATTGTGAATGTAATGCCGCCCATTTATGCAATTAAAAAAATTTAAATGTCTCTTATTAGATGAAGCATATTTTCGTCTGATAAGGTTCTTCTTCTTCAATGATTTCGAGGATATTTTAGTTTTGATCAAAAAAATTTTATTTCTTACGACTTTTCGAGAAATATGTTAATGCCATCTGAAAGAGGAACAGCTTTCCATCGAGCTCTTAGTCGAAGAAGTCGGTTGAAGGATGCAAGAGTTATTAGCAAAAAACTAATCGGTAGTCAGCACGATTCCGTCAACTGCCGATTCTTTTCGCAAAGTACTTTTCTATAATTCTAGTATTTAATGGGACAAAATTAAACGAATTTTTTGTCGATGTAAAAAACTATTAATTCTGAATAAAATGCCGCCCATTTATGCAATTAAAAAAATTTAAATGTCTCTTATTAGATGAAGCATATTTTCGTCTGATAAGGTTCTTCTTCTTCAATGATTTCGAGGATATTTAAGTTTTGATCAAAAAAATTTTATTTCTTACGACTTTTCGAGAAATATGTTAATGCCATCTGAAAGAGGAACAGCTTTCCATCGAGCTCTTAGTCGAAGAAGTCGGTTGAAGGATGCAAGAGTTATTAGCAAAAAACTAATCGGTGGTCAACACGATTCCGTCCTACGGCCGATTCTTTTCGCAAAGCACTTTTCTATAATTCTAGTATTTAATGGGAAAAAATTAAACGAATTTTTTGTACATGTAAAAAACTATTAATTTTGAATAAAATGCCGCCCATTTATGCAATTAAAAAATTTTGAATGTCTCTCATTAGATAAGGCATATTTTCGTCTGATAAGGTTCTTCTTCTTCAATGATTTCGAGGATATTTAAGTTTTGATCAAAAAAATTTTATATTTTACGAATTTTCGTAAAATATGTTAATGCCATCTGAAAGAGAAACAGATAAGCATTCCATCGAGCTCTTAGTCGAAGAGGTCGGTCGAAGGATGCAAGAGTTATTAGCAAAAAACTAATCGGTGGTCAACACGATTCCGTCCTACTGCCGATTCTTTTCGCAAAGTACTTTTCTATAATTCTAGTATTTATGCAATTAAAAAAATTTAAATGTATCTTATTAGATAAAGCATATTTTCGTCTAATAAGGTACTTCTTCTTCAATGATTTCGGGGATATTTTAGTTTTGATCAAAAAAATTATGTTTCTTACGACTTTTCGAGAAATATGTTAATGCCATCTAAAAGAGGAACAGATAAGCTTTCCATCGAGCTCTTAGTCGAAGAAGTCGGTCGAAGGATGCAACAGTTATTAGGAAAAACTAATCGGTGGTCAACACGATTCCGTCCTACTGCCGGTTCTTTTCGCAAAGTACATTTCTATAATTCTAGTATTTAGTGGGAAAAAAATTAAACGAATTTTTTGTCTATGTAACAAACTATTAATTCTGAATAAATTGCCGCCCATTTATGCAATTAAAAAAACGTAAAAGTCTCTTATTAGTTAAGGCATATTTTCGTCTGATAAGGTACTTCTTGTTCAATGATTTCGAGGATATTTTAGTTTTGATCAAAAAAATTTTATATCCCATGACTTTTCGTAAAATATGTTAATGCCATCTGAAAGAGGAACAGATAAGCATTCCATCGAGCTCTTAGTCGAAGAAGTCGGTCGAAGGATGCAAGTGTTATTAGCAAAAAACTAATCGGTGGTCAACACGATTCCGTCCTACGGCCGATTCTTTTCGCAAAGCACTTTTCTATAATTCTAGTATTTAATGGGAAAAAATTAAACGAATTTTTTGTACATGTAAAAAACTATTAATTTTGAATAAAATGCCGCCCATTTATGCAATTAAAAAATTTTGAATGTCTCTTATTAGATAAGGCATATTTTCGTCTTATAAGGTACTTCATCTTCAATGATTTCGAGGATAATTTAGATTTGATCAAAAGAATTTTATTTCTTATGACTTTTCGTAAAATATGTTAATGCCATCTGAAAGAGGAAAAGATGAGCTTTCCATCGAGCTCTTAGTCGAAGAAGTCGGTTGAAGGATGCAAGAGTTATTAGCAAAAAACTAATCGGTGGTCAGCACGATTCCGTCAACTGCCGGTTCTTTTCGCAAAGTACTTTTCTATAATTTTAGTATTTAATGGGACAAAATTAAACGAATTTTTTGTCCATGTAAAAAACTATTTATTGTGAATGTAATGCCGCCCATTTATGCAATTAAAAAAATTTAAATGTCTCTTATTAGATGAAGCATATTTTCGTCTGATAAGGTTCTTCTTCTTCAATGATTTCGAGGATATTTTAGTTTTGATCAAAAAAATTTTATTTCTTACGACTTTTCGAGAAATATGTTAATGCCATCTGAAAGAGGAACAGCTTTCCATCGAGCTCTTAGTCGAAGAAGTCGGTTGAAGGATGCAAGAGTTATTAGCAAAAAACTAATCGGTAGTCAGCACGATTCCGTCAACTGCCGATTCTTTTCGCAAAGTACTTTTCTATAATTCTAGTATTTAATGGGACAAATTTAAACGAATTTTTTGTCGATGTAAAAAACTATTAATTCTGAATAAAATGCCGCCCATTTATGCAATTAAAAAAATTTAAATGTCTCTTATTAGATGAAGCATATTTTCGTCTGATAAGGTTCTTCTTCTTCAATGATTTCGAGGATATTTAAGTTTTGATCAAAAAAATTTTATTTCTTACGACTTTTCGAGAAATATGTTAATGCCATCTGAAAGAGGAACAGCTTTCCATCGAGCTCTTAGTCGAAGAAGTCGGTTGAAGGATGCAAGAGTTATTAGCAAAAAACTAATTGGTGGTCAACACGATTCCGTCCTACGGCCGATTCTTTTCGCAAAGCACTTTTCTATAATTCTAGTATTTAATGGGAAAAAATTAAACGAATTTTTTGTACATGTAAAAAACTATTAATTTTGAATAAAATGCCGCCCATTTATGCAATTAAAAAATTTTGAATGTCTCTCATTAGATAAGGCATATTTTCGTCTGATAAGGTTCTTCTTCTTCAATGATTTCGAGGATATTTAAGTTTTGATCAAAAAAATTTTATATTTTACGAATTTTCGTAAAATATGTTAATGCCATCTGAAAGAGAAACAGATAAGCATTCCATCGAGCTCTTAGTCGAAGAGGTCGGTCGAAGGATGCAAGAGTTATTAGCAAAAAACTAATCGGTGGTCAACACGATTCCGTCCTACTGCCGATTCTTTTCGCAAAGTACTTTTCTATAATTCTAGTATTTATGCAATTAAAAAAATTTAAATGTATCTTATTAGATAAAGCATATTTTCGTCTAATAAGGTACTTCTTCTTCAATGATTTCGGGGATATTTTAGTTTTGATCAAAAAAATTATGTTTCTTACGACTTTTCGAGAAATATGTTAATGCCATCTAAAAGAGGAACAGATAAGCTTTCCATCGAGCTCTTAGTCGAAGAAGTCGGTCGAAGGATGCAACAGTTATTAGGAAAAAACTAATCGGTGGTCAACACGATTCCGTCCTACTGCCGGTTCTTTTCGCAAAGTACATTTCTATAATTCTAGTATTTAGTGGGAAAAAAATTAAAACGAATTTTTTGTCTATGTAACAAACTATTAATTCTGAATAAATTGCCGCCCATTTATGCAATTAAAAAAACGTAAATGTCTCTTATTAGATAAGGCATATTTTCGTCTGATAAGGTACTTCTTGTTCAATGATTTCGAGGATATTGTAGTTTTGATCAGAAAAATTTTATATACTATGACTTTCGTAAAATATTTTAATGCCATCTGAAAGAGGAACAGATAAGCATTCCATCGAGCTTTTAGTTGAAGAAGTCGGTCGAAGGATGCAAGTGTTATTAGCAAAAAACTAATCGGTGGTCAACACGATTCCGTCCTACTGCCGGTTCTTTTCGCAAAGTACTTTTCTATAATTCTAGTATTTAATGGGAAAAAATTAAACGAATTTTGTGTCCATGTAAAAAACTATTGATTCTGAATAAAATGCCGCCCATTTATGCAATTAAAAAAATTTAAATGTCTCCTATTAGATTAAGCATATCTTCGTCTGATAAGGTACTTCTTCTTCAGTGATTTCGGGGATATTTTAGTTTTGATCAAAAAAATTATGTTTTTTATGACTTTTCGAGAAATATGTTAATGCCATCTAAAGGGGAACAGATAAGCTTTCCATCGAGCTCTTAGTCGAAGAAGTCGGTCGAAGGATGCAAGAGTTATTAGCAAAAAACTAATCGGTGGTCAACACGATTCCGTCCTACTGCCGATTCTTTTCGCAAAGTACTCTTCTATAATTCTAGTATTTATGCAATTAAAAAATTTAAATGTCTCTTATTAGATAAGCCATATTTTCGTCTGATAAGGTACTTCTTCTTCAATGATTTTGAGGATAATTTAGATTTGATCAAAAGAATTTTATTTCCTATGACTTTTCCTAAACTATGTTAATGCCATCTGAAAGAGGAAAAGATAAGCTTTCCATCGAGCATTTAGTCGAAGAAGTCCGGTCGAAGGATGCAAGAGTTATTAGCAAAAAACTAATCGGTAGTCAACACGATTCCGTCCTTCTGCCGATTCTTTTCGCAAAGTACTTTTCTTTAATTCTAGTATTTAGTGGAAAAAAATTAAACGAATTTTTGTCTATGTAACAAACTATTAATTCTGAATAAAATGTCGCCCATTTATGCAATTAAAAAAACGTAAAAGTCTCTTATTAGTTAAGGCATATTTTCGTCTGATAAGGTACTTCTTCTTCAATGATTTCAAGGATATTTTAGTTTTGATCAAAAGAATTTTATTTCCTATGAGTTTTCGTAAAATATGTTAATGCCATCTGAAAGAGGAAAAGATAAGCTTTCCATCGAGCTCTTAGTCGAAGAAGTCGGTCGAAGGATGCAAGAGTTATTAGCAAAAACCTAATCGGTGGACAACATGATTCCGTCCTACTGCCGATTCTTTTCGCAAAGCACTTTTCTATAATTCTAGTATTTAGTGGAAAAAAATTAAACGAATTTTTTCTATGTAACAAACTATTAATTCTGAATAAAATGCCGCCCATTTATGCAATTAAAAAAACGTAAATGTCTCTTATTAGATAAGGCATATTTTCGTATGATTAGGTACTTCTTCTTCAATGATTTCAAGGATATTTTAGTTTTGATCAAAAGAATTTTATTCCCTATGACTTTTCGTAAAATATGTTAATGCCATCTGAAAGAGGAAAAGATAAGCTTTCCATCGAGCTCTTAGTCGAAGAAGTCGGTCGAAGGATGCAAGAGTTATTAGCAAAAACCTAATCGGTGGTCAACACGATTCCGTCCTTCTGCCGATTCTTTTCGCAAAGTACTTTTCTATAATTCTAGTATTTAATGGGAAAAAATTAAACGTATTTTTTTGTACATGTAAAAAACTATTATTTTGAATTTAATGCCGCCCATTTATGAAATTAAAAAAATTTAAATGTCTCTTATTAGATAAAGCATATTTTCGTCTGATTAGGTTCTTCTTCTTCAATGATTTCGAGGATATTTAAGTTTTGATCAAAAAAATTTTATTTCTTACGACTTTTCGAGAAATATGTTAATGCCATCTGAAAGAGGAACAGCTTTCCATCGAGCTCTTAGTCGAAGAAGTCGGTCAAAGGATGCAAGAGTTATTAGCAAAAAACTAATCGGTGGTCAACACGATTCCGTCCTACTGCCGATTCTTTTCGCAAAGCACTTTTCTATAATGCTAGTATACAATGGGAAAAAATTAAACGAATTTTTTGACCATGTAAAAAACTATTGATTCTGAATAAAATGCCGCCCATTTATGCAATTAAAAAAATTTAAATATCTCTTATTAGATAAAGCATATTTTCGTCTCATAAGGTACTTCTTCTTCAATGATTTCGGGGATATTTTAGTTTTGATCAAAAAATTATGTTTCTTACGACTTTTCGAGAAATATGTTAATGCCATCTAAAAGAGGAACAGATAAGCTTTCCATCGAGCTCTTAGTCGAAGAAGTCGGTCGAAGGATGCAAGAGTTATTAGCAAAAAACTAATCGGTGGTCAACACGATTCCGTCCTACTGCCGATTCTTTTCGCAAAGTACTTTTCTATCATTCTAGTAGTTATGCAATTAAAAAAATTTAAATGTCTCTTATTAGATAAAGCATATTTTCGTCTGATAAGGAACTTCTTCTTCAATGATTTCGACGATATTTAAGTTTTGATCAAAAAAATTTTATTTCTTACGACTTTTCGAGAAATATGTTAATGCCATCTGAAAGAGGAACAGCTTTCCATCGAGCTCTTAGTCGAAGAAGTCGGTCGAAGGATGCAAGAGTTATTAGCAAAAAACTAATCTGTGGTCAACACGATTCCGTCCTTCTGCCGATTCTTTTCGCAAAGTACTTTTCTATAATTCTAGTATTTAATGGGAAAAAATTAAATGTATTTTTTGTCCATGTAAAAAACTTTTGATTCTGAATAAAATGCCTCTCATTTATGCAATTAAAAAAACGTAAATGTCTCTTATTAGATAAGGCATATTTTCGTCTGATAAGGTACTTCTTCTTCAATGATTTCAAGGATATTTTAGTTTTGATCAAAAGAATTTTATTTCCTATGATTTTTCGTAAAATATGTTAATGCCATCTGAAAGAGGAACAGATAAGCTTTTCATCGAGCTCTTAGTCGAAGAAGTCGGTCGAAGGATGCAAGAGTTATTAGCAAAAAACTAATCGGTGGTCAACACGATTCCGTCCTTCTGCCGATTCTTTTCGCAAAGTACTTTTCTATAATTCTAGTATTTAATGGGAAAAAATTAAACGTATTTTTTGTCCATGTAAAAATTTATTTATTCTGAATAAAATGCCGTCCATTTATGCAATTGAAAAAATTTAAGTGTCTCTTATTAGATAAGGCATATTTTCGTCTGATAAAGTACTTCTTCTTCAATGATTTCGAGGATATTTTAGTTTTGATCAAAAATATTTTATTTCCTATGACTTTTCGTAAAATATGTTAATGCCATCTGAAGGAGGAACAGATAAGCTTTCCATCTGAAAGAGGAACAGATAAGCTTTCCATCGAGCCCTTAGTCGAAGAAGTCGGTCGAAGGATGCAAGAGTTATTAGCAAAAAACTAATCGGTGGTCAACACGATTCCGTCCTACTGCCGATTCTTTTCGCAAAGCACTTTTCTATAATTCTAGTATTTAGTGGAAAAAAATTAAACGAATTTTTGTCTATGTAATAAACTATTAATTCTGAATAAAATGCCTCTCATTTATGCAATTAAAAAAACGTAAATGTCTCTTATTAGATAAGGCATATTTTCGTCTGATAAGGTACTTCTTCTTCAATGATTTCAAGGATATTTTAGTTTTGATCAAAAGAATTTTATTTCCTATGATTTTTCGTAAAATATGTTAATACCATCTGAAAGAGGAAAAGATAAGCTTTCCATCGAGCTCTTAGTCGAAGAAGTCGGTCGAAGGATGCAAGAGTTATAAGCAAAAAACTAATCGGTGGTCAACACGATTCCGTCAACTGCCGATTCTTTTCGCAAAGTACTTTTCTATAATTCTAGTATTTAATGGGACAAAATTAAACGAATTTTTTGTCGATGTAAAAAACTATTAATTCTGAATAAAATGCCGCCCATTTATGCAATTAAAAAAATTTAAATGTCTCTTATTAGATGAAGCATATTTTCGTCTGATAAGGTTCTTCTTCTTCAATGATTTCGAGGATATTTAAGTTTTGATCAAAAAAATTTTATTTCTTACGACTTTTCGAGAAATATGTTAATGCCATCTGAAAGAGGAACAGCTTTCCATCGAGGTCTTAGTCGAAGAAGTCGGTCGAAGGATGCAAGAGTTATTAGCAAAAAACTAATCGGTGGTTAACACGATTTCGTCCTACTGCCGATTCTTTTCGCAAAGCACTTTTCTATAATTCTAGTATTTAATGGGTTAAAATTAAACGAATTTTTTGTACATGTAAAAAACTATTAATTTTGAATAAAATGCCGCCCATTTATGCAATTAAAAAAATGTAAATGTCTCTTATTAGATAAGGCATATTTTCGCCTGATAAGGTTCTTCTTCTTCAATGATTTCGAGGATAATTTAGATTTGATCAAAAGAATTTTATTTCCTGTGGCTTTTCGTAAAATATGTTAATGCCATCTGAAAGAGGAAAAGATAAGCTTTCCATCGAGCTCTTAGTCGAAGAAGTCGGTTGAAGGATGCAAGAGTTATTAGCAAAAAACTAATCGGTGTTCAGCACTATTCCGTCAACTGCCGATTCTTTTCGCAAGGTACTTTTCTATAATTCTAGTATTTAATGGGATAAAATTAAACGAATTTTTTGTCCATGTAAAAAAACTATTAATTCTGAATAAAATCCCGCCAATTTATGCAATTAAAAAAATTTAAATGTCTCTTATTAGATAAAGCATATTTTCGTCTCATAAGGTACTTCTTCCTCAATGATTTCGAGGATATTTTAGTTTTGATCAAAAAAATTTTATTTCTTGCGATTTTTCGTAAAATATGTTAATGCCATCTGAAAGAGGAACAGATAAGGTTTCCATCGAGCTCTTAGTCGAAGAAGTCGGTTGAAGGATGCAAGAGTTATTAGCAAAAAAACTAATCGGTGGTCAGCACGATTCCGTCAACTGCCGATTTTTTCGCAAAGTACTTTTCTATAATTCTAGTATTTAATGGGACAAAATTAAACGAATTTTTTGTCCATGTAAAAAACTATTAATTCTGAATAAAATGCCGCCCATTTATGCAATTAAAAAAATTTAAATGTCTCTTATTAGATTAGGCATATTTTCGTCTGATAAGGTACTTCTTCCTCAATGATTTCGAGGATATTTTAGTTTTGATCAAAAAAATTTTATTTCTTACGAATTTTCGTAAAATATGTTAATGCCATCTAAAAGAGGAACAGATAAGCATTCCATCGAGCTCTTAGTCGAAGAAGTCGGTCGAAGGATGCAAGAGTTATTAGCAAAAAACTAATCGGTGGTCAACACGATTCCGTCCTACTGCCGATTGTTTTCGCAAAGTACTTTTCTATAATTCTAGTATTTAATGGGAAAAAATTAAACGAATTTTTTGTCCATGTAAAAAACTATTGATTCTGAATAAAATGCCGCCCTTTTATGCAATTAAAAAAACTTAAATGTCTCTTATTAGATAAGGCATGTCTTCATCTGATAAGGTACTTCTTGTTCAATGATTTCGAGGATATTTTAGTTTTGATAAAAAAAATTTTATATCCTATGACTTTTCGTAAAATATGTTAATGCCATCTGAAAGAGGAACAGATAAGCTTTCCATCGAGCTCTTAGTCGAAGAAGACGGTCGAAGGATGCAAGTGTTATTGGCAAAAAACTAATCGGTGGTCAACACGATTCCGTCCTACTGCCGGTTCTTTTCGCAAAGTACTTTTCTATAATTATAGTATATAATGGGAAAAAATTAAACGAATTTTTTGTCCATGTAAAAAACTATTAATTCTGAATAAAATGCCGCCCATTTATGCAATTAAAAAAATTTAAATGTCTCTTATTAGATAAGGCATATTTTCATCTGATAAGGTACTTCTTCTTCAATGATTTCGAGGATATTTTAGTTTTGATCAAAAAAATTTTATTTCTTACGACTTTTCGAGAAATATGTTAATGCCATCTAAAAGAGGAACAGCTTTCCATCGAGGCTTTAGTCGAAGAAGTCGGTCGAAGGATGCAAGAGTTATTAGCAAAAAACTAATCGGTGGTCAACACGATTCCGTCCTACTGCCGATGCTTTTCGCAAAGAGGAAAAGATAAGCTTTCCATCGAGCTCTTAGTCGAAGAAGTCAGTTGAAGGATGCAAGAGTTATTAGCAAAAAACTAATCGGTGGTCAGCACGATTCCGTCAACTGCCGATTCTTTTCGCAAAGCACTTTTCTATAATTCTAGTATTTAGTGGAAAAAAATTAAACGAATTTCTGTCTATGTAACAAACTATTAATTCTGAATAAAATGCCGCTCATTTATGCAATTAAAAAAACGTAAATGTCTCTTATTAGATAAGGCATATTTTCGTCTGATAAGGTACTTCTTCTTCAATGATTTGAAGGATATTTTAGTTTTGATCAAAAGAATTTTATTTCCTATGACTTTTCGTAAAATATGTTAATGCCATCTGAAAGAGGAAAAGATAAGCTTTCCATCGAGCTCTTAGTCGAAGAAGTCGGTCGAAGGATGCAAGAGTTATTAGCAAAAAACTAATCGGTGGTCAACACGATTCCGTCCTTCTGCCGATTCTTTTCGCAAAGTACTTTTCTATAATTCTAGTATTTAATGGGAAAAAATTAAACGTATTTTTTGTCCATGTAAAAAACTATTGACTGTGAATTTAATGCCGACCATTTATGCAATTAAAAAAATGTAAATGTCTCTTATTAGATAAAGCATATTTTTGTCTGATAAGGTACTTCTTCTTCAATGATTTCGAGGATATTTTAGTTTTGATCAAAAAAATTTTATTTTTTGCGAATTTTCGAGAAATATGTTAATGCCATCTGAAAGAGGAACAGCTTTCCATCGAGCTCTTAGTCGAAGAAGTCGGTCGAAGGATGCAAGAGTTATTAGCAAAAAACTAATCGGTGGTCAACACGATTCCGTCCTACTGCCGATTCTTTTCGCAAAGTACTTTTCTATAATTCTAGTATTTAATGGGATAAAATTAAACGAATTTTTTGTCCATGTAAAAAACTATTAATTCTGAATAAAATGCCGCCCATTTATGCAATTAAAAAAATTTAAATGTCTCTTATTAGATAAAGCATATTTTTGTCTGATAAGGTACTTCTTCTTCAATGATTTCGAGGATATTTTAGTTTTGATCAAAAAAATTTTATTTCTTACGACTTTTCGAGAAATATGTTAATGCCATCTGAAAGAGGAACAGCTTTCCATCGAGCTCTTAGTTGAAGAAGTCGGTCGAAGGATGCAAGAGTTTTTAGCAAAAAACTAATCGGTGGTCAACACGATTCCGTCCTACTGCCGATTCTTTTCGCAAAGCACTTTTCTATAATTCTAGTATTTAATGGGAAAAAATTAAACGAATTTTTTGTACATGTAAAAAACTATTAATTTTGAATAAAATGCCGCCCATTTATGCAATTAAAAAAATTTAAATGTCTCTTATTAGATAAGGCATATTTTCGTCTGATAAGGTACTTCTTCTTCAATGATTTCGAGGATATTTTAGTTTTGATCAAAAGAATTTTATTTCCTATGACTTTTCGCACAACATGTTAATGCCATCGGAAAGAGGAAAAGATAAGCTTTCCATCGAGCTCTTAGTCGAAGAAGTCGGTCGAAGGATGCAAGAGTTATTAGCAAAAAACTAATCGGTGGTCAACACGATTCCGTCCTACTGCCGATTCTTTTCGCAAAGTACTTTTCTATAATTCTAGTATTTAATGGGAAAAAATTTAACGTATATTTTTTTTCCATGTAAAAAATTATTGATTGTGAATTTAATGCCGCCCATTTATGCAATTAAAAAAATTTAAATGTCTCTTATTAGATAAAGCATATTTTCGTCTGATAAGGTACTTCTTCTTCAATGATTTCGAGGATATTTTAGTTTTGATCAAAAAAATTTTATTTTTTACGAACTTTCGAGAAATATGTTAATGCCATCTGAAAGAGGAACAGATAAGCTTTTCATCGAGCTCTTAGTCGAAGAAGTCGGTCGAAGGATGCAAGAGTTATTAGCAAAAAACTAATCGGTGGTCAACACGATTCCGTCCTACTGCCGATTCTTTTCGCAAAGAACTTTTCTATAATTCTAGTATTTAATGGGAAAAAATTAAACGAATTTTTTGTCCATGTAAAAAATTATTAATTCTGAATAAAATGCCGCCCATTTATGCAATTAAAAAAATGTAAATGTCTCTTATTAGATTAGGCATATTTTCGTCTGATAAGGTACTTCTTCCTCAATGATTTCGAGGATATTTTAGTTTTGATCAAAAAAATTTTTTTCTTACGATTTTTCGTAAAAAAGTGTTTTTTTACGACCTATACAAGTAATTCAATAATGATTAGCAGGCTCGAGGTCAATTTTGATACACCAAATTTGTAATCAAAAGTTTTGGCAGTTTTAACAACAAACAATATTGCAAGAACTAGCTCAAAAGCTAGCAGCAGGCAGATCGTACAGCTGTTTCGGGAGTTGCCAAACTCCTTCATCAGCGATCTTTGCTTAACGATGAACGGATTATCAGCACTCCTCATACGTTTTTCTTGATAAACTGCATGAGAATTGCAGGTTATCAAACGAAAAACCCTGAGAAATGCTGCTTCGATCATCGCCTTGCAATATTGTTGTTGTTGTGGGCCACCGCTGTTTTGTTGGAGTCAAGTCTTGACTCACGTCAACTGCTTGTGGACCAAATTTAGAAAAATAAAACAAAAATTTTATTTTTCAAGTTTCTGTCATACTACACAAATATGTGTATGACTACGGCGTGCCTTCCGTTTTAGTTAAAAAGTGTTTTTTTTTTTTTTTTACGACCTATACAAGTAATTCAATAATGATTAGCAGGCTCGAGGTCAATTTTGATACACCAAATTTGTAATCAAAAGTTTTGGCAGTTTTAACAACAAACAATATTGCAAGAACTAGCTCAAAAGCTAGCAGCAGGCAGATCGTACAGCTGTTTCGGGAGTTGCCAAACTCCTTCATCAGCGATCTTTGCTTAACGATGAACGGATTATCAGCACTCCTCATACGTTTTTCTTGATAAACTGCAACTGTTTGGCAACTCCCGAAACAGCTGTACGATCTGCCTGCTGCTAGCTTTTGAGCTAGTTCTTGCAATATTGTTTGTTGTTAAAACTGCCAAAACTTTTGATTACAAATTTGGTGTATCAAAATTGACCTCGAGCCTGCTAAATTCTCATGCAGTTTATCAAGAAAAACGTATGAGGAGTGCTGATAATCCGTTCATCGTTAAGCAAAGATCGCTGATGAAGGAGTTTGGCAACTCCCGAAACAGCTGTACGATCTGCCTGCTGCTAGCTTTTGAGCTAGTTCTTGCAATATTGTTTGTTGTTAAAACTGCCAAAACTTTTGATTACAAATTTGGTGTATCAAAATTGACCTCGAGCCTGCTAATCATTATTGAATTACTTGTATAGGTCGTAAAAAAACACTTTTTAACTAAAACGGAAGGCACGCCGTAGTCATACACATATTTGTGTAGTATGACAGAAACTTGAAAAATAAAATTTTTGTTTTATTTTTCTAAATTTGGTCCACAAGCAGTTGACGTGAGTCAAGACTTGACTCCAACAAAACAGCGGTGGCCCACAACAACAACAATATTGCAAGGCGATGATCGAAGCAGCATTTCTCAGGGTTTTTCGTTTGATAACCTGCAATTCTCATGCAGTTTATCAAGAAAAACGTATGAGGAGTGCTGATAATCCGTTCATCGTTAAGCAAAGATCGCTGATGAAGGAGTTTGGCAACTCCCGAAACAGCTGTACGATCTGCCTGCTGCTAGCTTTTGAGCTAGTTCTTGCAATATTGTTTGTTGTTAAAACTGCCAAAACTTTTGATTACAAATTTGGTGTATCAAAATTGACCTCGAGCCTGCTAATCATTATTGAAATTTTTCGTAAAATATGTTAATGCCATCTGAAAGAGGAACAGATAAGCTTTCCATCGAGCTCTTAGTCGAAGAAGTCGGTCGAAGGATGCAAGAGTTATTAGCAAAAAACTAATCGGTGGTCAGCACGATTCCGTCAACTGCCGATTCTTTTCGCAAAGTACTTTTTTATAATTCTAGTATATAATGGGAAAAAATTTAATATTTTGTCCATGTAAAAAATTATTGATTGTGAATTTAATGCCGCCCATTTATGCAATTAAAAAAATTTAAATGTCTCTTATTAGATAAAGCATATTTTCGTCTGATAAGGTACTTCTTCTTCAATGATTTTGAGGATATTTTAGTTTTGATCAAAAAAATTTTATTTTTTACGAACTTTCGAGAAATATGTTAATGCCATCTGAAAGAGGAACAGATAAGCTTTTCATCGAGCTCTTAGTCGAAGAAGTCGGTCGAAGGATGCAAGAGTTATTAGCAAAAAACTAATCGGTGGTCAACACGATTCCGTCCTACTGCCGATTCTTTTCGCAAAGAACTTTTCTATAATTCTAGTATTTAATGGGAAAAAATTAAACGAATTTTTTGTACATGTAAAAAACTATTAATTTTGAATAAAATGTCGCCCATTTATGCAATTAAAAAAATTTAAATGTCTCTTATTAGATAAGGCATATTTTCATCTGATAAGGTACTTCTTCTTCAATGATTTCGAGGATATTTGAGTTTTGATCAAAAAAGTTTTATTTCTAATGACTTTTCGTAAAATATGTTAATGCCATCTGAAAGAGGAACAGATAAGCTTTCCATCGAGCTCTTAGTCGAAGAAGTTGGTCGAAGGATGCAACAGTTATTAGGAAAAAACTAATCGGTGGTCAATACGTTTCCGTCTTTCTGCCGATTCTTTTCGCAATATACTTTTCTATAATTCTAGTATTTAATGGGAAAAAATGAAACGAATTTTTGTCCATGTAAAAAATTATTGATTGTGAATTTAATGCCGCCCATTTATGCAATTAAAAAAATTTAAATGTCTCTTATTAGATAAAGCATATTTTCGTCTGATAAGGTACTTCTTCTTCAATGATTTCGAGGATATTTTAGTTTTGATCAAAAAAATTTTATTTTTTACGAACTTTCGAGAAATATGTTAATGCCATCTGAAAGAGGAACAGATAAGCTTTTCATCGAGCTACTAGTCGAAGAAGTCGGTCGAAGGATGCAAGAGTTATTAGCAAAAAACTAATCGGTGGTCAACACGATTCCGTCCTACTGCCGATTCTTTTCGCAAAGAACTTTTCTATAATTCTAGTATTTAATGGGAAAAAATTAAACGAATTTTTTGTACATGTAAAAAACTATTAATTTTGAATAAAATGTCGCCCATTTATGCAATTAAAAAAATTTAAGTGTCTCTTATTGGATAAGGCATATTTTCGTCTGATAAGGTACTTCTTCTTCGATGATTTCGAGGATATTGTAGTTTTGATCAAAAAAATTTTATTTCTTACGACTTTTCGTAAAATATGTTAACACCATCTTAAAGAGGAAAAGATAAGCTTTCCATCGAGCTCTTAGTCGAAGAAGTCGGTCGAGGGATGCAAGAGTGATTAGCAAAAAACTAATCGGTGGTCAGCACGATTCCGTCAACTGCCGATTCTTTTCGCAAAGTACTTTTTTATAATTCTAGTATTTAATGGGAAAAAATTTAACGTATATTTTGTCCATGTAAAAAATTATTGATTGTGAATTTAATGCCGCCCATTTATGCAATTAAAAAAATTTAAATGTCTCTTATTAGATAAAGCATATTTTCGTCTGATAAGGTACTTCTTCTTCAATGATTTCGAGGATATTTTAGTTTTGATCAAAAAAATTTTATTTTTTACGAACTTTCGAGAAATATGTTAATGCCATCTGAAAGAGGAACAGTTAAGCTTTTCATCGAGCTCTTAGTCGAAGAAGTCGGTCGAAGGATGCAAGAGTTATTAGCAAAAAACTAATCGGTGGTCAACACGATTCCGTCCTACTGCCGATTCTCTTCGCAAGGAACTTTTCTATAATTCTAGTATTTAATGGGAAAAAATTAAACGAATTTTTTGTACATGTAAAAAACTATTAATTTTGAATAAAATGCCGCCCATTTATGCAATTAAAAAAATTTAAATGTCTCTTATTAGATAAGGCATATTTTCGTCTGATAAGGTACTTCTTCTTCGATGATTTCGAGGATATTGTAGTTTTGATCAAAAGAATTTTATTTCTTATGACTTTTCGTAAAATATGTTAATGCCATCTGAAAGAGGAACAGATAAGCTTTCAATCGAGCTCTTAGTCGAAGAAGTCGGTTGAAGGATGCAAGAGTTATTAGCAAAAAACTAATCGGTGGTCAACACGATTCCGTCCTACTGCCGATTGTTTTCGCAAAGTACTTTTCTATAATTCTAGTATTTAATGGGAAAAAATTCAACAAATTTTTTGTCCATGTAAAAAACTATTAATTCTGAATAAAATGCCGCCCATTTATGCAATTAAAAAAATTTAAATGTCTCTTATTAGATTAGGCATATTTTTGTCTGATAAGGTACTTCTTCCTCAATGATTTCGAGGATATTTTAGTTTTGATGAAAAAAATTTTATTTCTTACGATTTTTCGTAAAATATGTTAATGCCATCTGAAAGAGGAACAGATAAGCTTTCCATCGAGCTCTTAGTCGAAGTAGTCGGTCGAAGGATGCAAGAGTTATTAGCAAAAATCTAATCGGTGGTCAACACGATTCCGTCCTACTGCCGATTCTTTTCGCAAAGTACTTTTCTATAATTCTAGTATTTAATGGGAAAAAATTAAACAAATTTGGTGTCCATGTAAAAAACTATTAATTCTGAATAAAATGCCGCCCATTTATGCAATTAAAAAAATTTAAATGTCTCTTATTAGATAAGGCATATTTTCGTCTGATAAGGTACTTCTTCTTCGATGATTTCGAGGATATTTTAGTTTTGATCAAAAAAATTTTATTTTTTACGAACTTTCGTGAAATATGTTAATGCCATCTGAAAGAGGAACAGATAAGCTTTTCATCGAGCCTTTAGTCGAAGAAGTCGGTCGAAGGATGCAAGAGTTATTAGCAAAAAACTAATCGGTGGTCAACACGATTCCGTCCTACTGCCGATTCTTTTCGCAAGGAACTTTTCTATAATTCTAGTATTTAATGGGAAAAAATTAAACGAATTTTTTGTACATGTAAAAAACTATTAATTTTGAATAAAATGCCGCCCATTTATGCAATTAAAAAAATTTAAATGTCTCTTATTAGATAAGGCATATTTTCGTCTGATAAGGTACTTCTTCTTCGATGATTTCGAGGATATTGTAGTTTTGATCAAAAGAATTTTATTTCTTATGACTTTTCGTAAAATATGTTAATGCCATCTGAAAGAGGAACAGATAAGCTTTCAATCGAGCTCTTAGTCGAAGAAGTCGGTTGAAGGATGCAAGAGTTATTAGCAAAAAACTAATCGGTGGTCAACACGATTCCGTCCTACTGCCGATTCTTTTCGCAAAGTACTTTTCTATAATTCTAGTATTTAATGGGAAAAAATTAAACAAATTTTTTGTCCATGTTAAAAACTATTAATTCTGAATAAAATGCCGCCCATTTATGCAATTAAAAAAATTTAAATGTCTCTTATTAGATAAGGCATATTTTCATCTGATAAGGTACTTCTTCTTCAATGATTTCGAGGATATTTGAGTTTTGATCAAAAAAGTTTTATTTCTAATGACTTTCCGTAAAATATGTTAATGCCATCTGAAAGAGGAACAGATAAGCTTTCCATCGAGCTCTTAGTCGAAGAAGTTGGTCGAAGGATGCAACAGTTATTAGGAAAAAACTAATCGGTGGTCAATACGTTTCCGTCTTTCTGCCGATTCTTTTCGCAATATACTTTTCTATAATTCTAGTATTTAATGGGAAAAAATGAAACGAATTTTTGTCCATGTAAAAAATTATTGATTGTGAATTTAATGCCGCCCATTTATGCAATTAAAAAAATTTAAATGTCTCTTATTAGATAAAGCATATTTTCGTCTGATAAGGTACTTCTTCTTCAATGATTTCGAGGATATTTTAGTTTTGATCAAAAAAATTTTATTTTTTACGAACTTTCGAGAAATATGTTAATGCCATCTGAAAGAGGAACAGATAAGCTTTTCATCGAGCTATTAGTCGAAGAAGTCGGTCGAAGGATGCAAGAGTTATTAGCAAAAACTAATCGGTGGTCAACACGATTCCGTCCTACTGCCGATTCTTTTCGCAAAGAACTTTTCTATAATTCTAGTATTTAATGGGAAAAAATGAAACGAATTTTTGTCCATGTAAAAAATTACACAGGCCAACAAGAAAAAACTTTTTGAATAGTTGCAACTAATTCCTATGTATTTTGGTGTGCTGATTCCGAAAATAGTAGACATAAAGTCGTATCACCCTCCCATTTCTTGCATTTCACGGCATTGTAAAAAACACGAAATTACTGTTTTTCAAACTTATGTACAAGATATCTCAGAAACTACTGGACCGATCTTGTTGAAATTTAACTAAGATATTCTTAGGAGTCCAATCTATCATGTACTAAAGGAGTTTTTTAATTGAGAGCCCCCTTCGAAAGTTATACACTTTTAAACCTCAATAAATCAAGGAAAAAAAGTTAAATCTTTAAATAGCTGTAAATTTTACAACAAAAAACTTTTAATTTTTTCCCCTATGCTACTCTATTTGTAGTTGTTTCCTGCATGAAATGACGGTCCGTTAGTATTTTTCCGTCGATTTCTGACTGAAATATCGTTTACACAACCAACAAGGATTTTCTCTCTACTTTACAGTTCATAATTTTGTTTAAAAAATTTAAAATGAATATGTATAAATAAACATACCATGGCAACTGCAACTGTTTTGTTGTTTAAAAGCCATTATTTTTTTTTTTTATACCATTTACCAAGATTTTCGAAACAACCATAACATACGTTGTTGGTATACCCGATATCTCGGTCACCAATTGTCGAAATAGTGCAAACGGACCGTCATTTCATGCAGGAAATAACTACAAATAGAGTAGCATAGGGGAAAAAATTAAAAGTTTTTTGTTGTAAAATTTACAGCTATTTAAAGATTTAACTTTTTTTCCTTGATTTATTGAGGTTTAAAAGTGTATAACTTTCGAAGGGGGCTCTCAATTAAAAAACTCCTTTAGTACATGATAGATTGGACTCCTAAGAATATCTTAGTTAAATTTCAACAAGATCGGTCCAGTAGTTTCTGAGATATCTTGTACATAAGTTTGAAAAACAGTAATTTCGTGTTTTTTACAATTCCGTGAAATGCAAGAAATGGGAGGGTGATACGACTTTATGTCTACTATTTTCGGAATCAGCACACCAAAATACATAGGAATTAGTTGCAATTATTCAAAAAGTTTTTACAAACGGCATTTTTGTCGGCCTGTGTTATTGATTGTGAATTTAATGCCGCCCATTTATGCAATTAAAAAAATTTAAATGTCTCTTATTAGATAAAGCATATTTTCGTCTGATAAGGTACTTCTTCTTCAATGATTTCGAGGATATTTTAGTTTTGATCAAAAAAATTTTATTTCTTACGACTTTTCGTAAAATATGTTAATACCATCTTAAAGAGGAAAAGATAAGCTTTCCATCGAGCTCTTAGTCGAAGAAGTCGGTCGAGGGATGCAAGAGTGATTAGCAAAAAACTAATCGGTGGTCAGCACGATTCCGTCAACTGCCGATTCTTTTCGCAAAGTACTTTTTTATAATTCTAGTATTTAATGGGATAAAATTAAACGAATTTTTTGTCCATGTAAAAAACTATTGATTCTGAATAAAATGCCGCCCATTTATGCAATTAAAAAAATTTAAATGTCTCTTATTAGATAAGGCATATTTTCATCTGATAAGGTACTTCTTCTTCAATGATTTCGAGGATATTTGAGTTTTGATCAAAAAAGATTTATTTCTAATGACTTTTCGTAAAATATGTTAATGCCATCTGAAAGAGGAACAGATAAGCTTTCCATCGAGCTCTTAGTCGAAGAAGTTGGTCGAAGGATGCAACAGTTATTAGGAAAAAACTAATCGGTGGTCAATACGTTTCCGTCTTTCTGCCGATTCTTTTCGCAATATACTTTTCTATAATTCTAGTATTTAATGGGAAAAAATGAAACGAATTTTTGTCCATGTAAAAAATTATTGATTGTGAATTTCATGCCGCCCATTTATGCAATTAAAAAAATTTCAATGTCTCTTATTAGATTAGGCATATTTTCGTCTGATAAGGTACTTCTTCTTCAATGATTTCGAGGATATTTTAGTTTTGATCAAAAAAATTTTATTTTTTACGAACTTTCGAGAAATATGTTAATGCCATCTGAAAGAGGAACAGATAAGCTTTTCTTCGAGCTCTTAGTCGAAGAAGTCGGTCGAAGGATGCAAGAGTTATTAGCAAAAAACTAATCGGTGGTCAACACGATTCCGTCCTACTGCCGATTCTTTTCGCAAAGAACTTTTCTATAATTCTAGTATTTAATGGGAAAAAATTAAACGAATTTTTTGTACATGTAAAAAACTATTAATTTTGAATAAAATGCCGCCCATTTATGCAATTAAAAAAATTGAAATGTCTCTTATTAGATAAGGCATATTTTCGTCTGATAAGGTACTTCTTCTTCGATGATTTCGAGGATATCGCAGTTTTGATCAAAAAAATTTTATTTCTTACGACTTTTCGTAAAATATGTTAATACCATCTTAAAGAGGAAAAGATAAGCTATCCATCGAGCTCTTAGTCGAAGAAGTCGGTCGAAGGATGCAAGAGTTATTAGCAAAAAACTAATCGGTGGTCAACACGATTCCGTCCTACTGCCGATTCTTTTCGCAAAGTACTTTTCTATAATTCTAGTATTTAATGGGAAAAAATTAAACAAATTTTTTGTCCATGTAAAAAACTATTAATTCTAAATAAAATGCCGCCCATTTATGCAATTAAAAAAATTTAAATGTCTCTTATTAGATAAGGCATATTTTCATCTGATAAGGTACTTCTTCTTCAATGATTTCGAGGATATTTGAGTTTTGATCAAAAAAGTTTTATTTCTAATGACTTTTCGTAAAATATGTTAATGCCATCTGAAAGAGAAACAGATAAGCTTTCCATCGAGTTCTTAGTCGAAGAAGTTGGTCGAAGGATGCAACAGTTATTAGGAAAAAACTAATCGGTGGTCAATACGTTTCCGTCTTTCTGCCGATTCTTTTCGCAATATACTTTTCTATAATTCTAGTATTTAATGGGAAAAAATGAAACGAATTTTTGTCCATGTAAAAAATTATTGATTGTGAATTTAATGCCGCCCATTTATGCAATTAAAAAAATTTAAATGGTTCTTATTAGATAAAGCATATTTTCGTCTGATAAGGTACTTCTTCTTCAATGATTTCGAGGATATTTTAGTTTTGATCAAAAAAATTTTATTTTTACGAACTTTCGAGAAATATGTTAATGCCATCTGAAAGAGGAACAGATAAGCTTTCCATCGAGCTCTTAGTCGATGAAGTCGGTCGAGGGATGCAAGAGTGATTAGCAAAAAACTAATCGGTGGTCAGCACGATTCCGTCAACTGCCGATTCTTTTCGCAAAGTACTTTTTTATAATTCTAGTATTTAATGGGATAAAATTAAACGAATTTTTTGTCCATGTAAAAAACTATTGATTCTGAATAAAATGCCGCCCATTTATGCAATTAAAAAAATTTAAATGTCTCTTATTAGATAAGGCATATTTTCATCTGATAAGGTACATCTTCTTCAATGATTTCGAGGATATTTGAGTTTTGATCAAAAAAGTTTTATTTCTAATGACTTTTCGTAAAATATGTTAATGCCATCTGAAAGAGGAACAGATAAGCTTTCCATCGAGCTCTTAGTCGATCGAGCTATTAGTCGAAGAAGTCGGTCGAAGGATGCAAGAGTTATTAGCAAAAACTAATCGGTGGTCAACACGATTCCGTCCTACTGCCGATTCTTTTCGCAAAGAACTTTTCTATAATTCTAGTATTTAATGGGAAAAAATGAAACGAATTTTTGTCCATGTAAAAAATTATTGATTGTGAATTTAATGCCGCCCATTTATGCAATTAAAAAAATTTAAATGTCTCTTATTAGATAAAGCATATTTTCGTCTGATAAGGTACTTCTTCTTCAATGATTTCGAGGATATTTTAGTTTTGATCAAAAAAATTTTATTTCTTACGACTTTTCGTAAAATATGTTAATACCATCTTAAAGAGGAAAAGATAAGCTTTCCATCGAGCTCTTAGTCGAAGAAGTCGGTCGAGGGATGCAAGAGTGATTAGCAAAAAACTAATCGGTGGTCAGCACGATTCCGTCAACTGCCGATTCTTTTCGCAAAGTACTTTTCTATAATTCTAGTATTTAATGGGAAAAAATTAAACAAATTTTTTGTCCATGTAAAAAACTATTAATTCTAAATAAAATGCCGCCCATTTATGCAATTAAAAAAATTTAAATGTCTCTTATTAGATAAGGCATATTTTCATCTGATAAGGTACTTCTTCTTCAATGATTTCGAGGATATTTGAGTTTTGATCAAAAAAGTTTTATTTCTAATGACTTTTCGTAAAATATGTTAATGCCATCTGAAAGAGGAACAGATAAGCTTTCCATCGAGCTCTTAGTCGAAGAAGTTGGTCGAAGGATGCAACAGTTATTAGGAAAAAACTAATCGGTGGTCAATACGTTTCCGTCTTTCTGCCGATTCTTTTCGCAATATACTTTTCTATAATTCTAGTATTTAATGGGAAAAAATGAAACGAATTTTTGTCCATGTAAAAAATTATTGATTGTGAATTTCATGCCGCCCATTTATGCAATTAAAAAAATTTAAATGTCTCTTATTAGATTAGGCATATTTTCGTCTGATAAGGTACTTCTTCTTCAATGATTTCGAGGATATTTTAGTTTTGATCAAAAAAATTTTATTTTTTACGAACTTTCGAGAAATATGTTAATGCCATCTGAAAGAGGAACAGATAAGCTTTTCTTCGAGCTCTTAGTCGAAGAAGTCGGTCGAAGGATGCAAGAGTTATTAGCAAAAAACTAATCGGTGGTCAACACGATTCCGTCCTACTGCCGATTCTTTTCGCAAAGAACTTTTCTATAATTCTAGTATTTAATGGGAAAAAATTAAACGAATTTTTTGTACATGTAAAAAACTATTAATTTTGAATAAAATGCCGCCCATTTATGCAATTAAAAAAATTGAAATGTCTCTTATTAGATAAGGCATATTTTCGTCTGATAAGGTACTTCTTCTTCGATGATTTCGAGGATATCGCAGTTTTGATCAAAAAAATTTTATTTCTTACGACTTTTCGTAAAATATGTTAATACCATCTTAAAGAGGAAAAGATAAGCTATCCATCGAGCTCTTAGTCGAAGAAGTCGGTCGAAGGATGCAAGAGTTATTAGCAAAAAACTAATCGGTGGTCAACACGATTCCGTCCTACTGCCGATTCTTTTCGCAAAGTACTTTTCTATAATTCTAGTATTTAATGGGAAAAAATTAAACAAATTTTTTGTCCATGTAAAAAACTATTAATTCTTAATAAAATGCCGCCCATTTATGCAATTAAAAAAATTTAAATGTCTCTTATTAGATAAGGCATATTTTCATCTGATAAGGTACTTCTTCTTCAATGATTTCGAGGATATTTGAGTTTTGATCAAAAAAGTTTTATTTCTAATGACTTTTCGTAAAATATGTTAATGCCATCTGAAAGAGAAACAGATAAGCTTTCCATCGAGTTCTTAGTCGAAGAAGTTGGTCGAAGGATGCAACAGTTATTAGGAAAAAACTAATCGGTGGTCAATACGTTTCCGTCTTTCTGCCGATTCTTTTCGCAATATACTTTTCTATAATTCTAGTATTTAATGGGAAAAAATGAAACGAATTTTTGTCCATGTAAAAAATTATTGATTGTGAATTTAATGCCGCCCATTTATGCAATTAAAAAAATTTAAATGGTTCTTATTAGATAAAGCATATTTTCGTCTGATAAGGTACTTCTTCTTCAATGATTTCGAGGATATTTTAGTTTTGATCAAAAAAATTTTATTTTTACGAACTTTCGAGAAATATGTTAATGCCATCTGAAAGAGGAACAGA
This sequence comes from Phortica okadai, assembly GCA_034638295.1. Taxonomy (NCBI): domain Eukaryota; kingdom Metazoa; phylum Arthropoda; class Insecta; order Diptera; family Drosophilidae; genus Phortica; species Phortica okadai. The sequence goes on along the minus strand of CM067850.1, from coordinate 22,232,194 downwards.
TAAGCTTTCCATCGAGCTCTTAGTCGATGAAGTCGGTCGAGGGATGCAAGAGTGATTAGCAAAAAACTAATCGGTGGTCAGCACGATTCCGTCAACTGCCGATTCTTTTCGCAAAGTACTTTTTTATAATTCTAGTATTTAATGGGATAAAATTAAACGAATTTTTTGTCCATGTAAAAAACTATTGATTCTGAATAAAATGCCGCCCATTTATGCAATTAAAAAAATTTAAATGTCTCTTATTAGATAAGGCATATTTTCATCTGATAAGGTACATCTTCTTCAATGATTTCGAGGATATTTGAGTTTTGATCAAAAAAGTTTTATTTCTAATGACTTTTCGTAAAATATGTTAATGCCATCTGAAAGAGGAACAGATAAGCTTTCCATCGAGCTCTTAGTCGAAGAAGTTGGTCGAAGGATGCAACAGTTATTAGGAAAAAACTAATCGGTGGTCAATACGTTTCCGTCTTTCTGCCGATTCTTTTCGCAATATACTTTTCTATAATTCTAGTATTTAATGGGAAAAAATTAAACGAATTTTTTGTCCATGTAAAAAACTATTAATTCTGAATAAAATGCCGCCCATTTATGCAATTGAAAAAATTTAAATGTCTCTTATTAGATAAGGCATATTTTCATCTGATAAGGTACTTCTTCTTCAATGATTTCGAGAATATTTGAGTTTTGATCAAAAAAGATTTATTTCTAATGACTTTTCGTAAAATGTGTTAATGCCATCTGAAAGAGGAACAGATAAGCTTTCCATCGAGCATTTAGTCGAAGAAGTTGGTTGAAGGATGCAAGAGTTATTAGCAAAAATTTAATCGGTGGTCAGCACGATTCCGTCCTACTGCCGATTCTTTTCGCAAAGTACTTTTCTATAATTCTAGTTTTTAATGGGAAAAAATTAAACGAATTTTTTGTCCATGTAAAAACTATTAATTCTGAATAAAATGCCGCCCATTTATGCAATAAAAAAAATTTAAATGTCTCTTATTAGATAAGGCATTTTTTCGTCTGATAAGGTACATCTTCTTCAATGATTTCGAGAATATTTAATTTTGATCAAAAAAATTTGATTGCCAAAGTCTTTTCGTAAAATATGTTAATACCATCTTAAAGAGGAAAAGATAAGCTTTCCATCGAGCTCTTAGTCGAAGAAGTCGGTCGAGGGATGCAAGAATTATTAGCAAAAAACTAATCGGTGGTCAGCACGATTCCGTCAACTGCCGATTCTTTTCGCAAGGTACTTTTCTATAATTCTAGTTTTTAATGGGAAAAAATTAAACGAATTTTTTGTCCATCTAAAAAACTATTAATTCTGAATAAAATGCCGCCCATTTATGCAATTAAAAAAATTAAAATGTCTCTTATTAGATAAGGCATATTTTCATCTGATAAGATACTTCTTCTTCAATGATTTCGAGGATAATTGAGTTTTGATCAAAAAAATTTTATTTCTTATGACTTTTCGTAAAATATGTTAATGCCATCTGAAAGAGGAACAGATAAGCTTTCCATCGAGCTCTTAGTCGAAGAAGTTGGTCGAAGGATCCAACAGTTATTAGCAAAAAACTAATCGGTGGTCAACACGATTCCGTCCTACTGCCGATTCTTTTCGCAAAGTACTTTTCTATAATTCTAGTATTTAATGGGAAAAAATTTAACTTATATTTTTTTTTCATGTAAAAAATTATTGATTGTGAATTTAATGCCGCCCATTTATGCAATTAAAAAAATTTAAATGTCTCTTATTAGATAAAGCATATTTTCGTCTGATAAGGTACTTCTTCTTCAATGATTTCGAGGATATTTTAGTTTTGATCAAAAAAATTTTATTTTTTACGAACTTTCGAGAAATATGTTAATGCCATCTGAAAGAGGAACAGATAAGCTTTTCATCGAGCTCTTAGTCGAAGAAGTCGGTCGAAGGATGCAAGAGTTATTAGCAAAAAACTAATCGGTGGTCAACACGATTCCGTCCTACTGCGGATTCTTTTCGCAAAGTACTTTTCTATAATTCTAGTATTTAATGGAAAAAATTAAACGAGTTTTTTGTCCATATAAAAAACTATTAGTTCTGAATAAAATGCCGCCCATTTATGCAATTAAGAAAATTTACATGTTTCTTGTTATATAAGGCATATTTTCGTCTTATAAGGTACTTCTTTTTCAATGATTTCGAGGATATTTTAGTTTTGATCCAAAAAATTTTAATTCTTTTGACTTTTCGTAAAATATATTTATGCCATCTGAAAGAGGAACAGATAAGCTTTCTATCGAGCTCTTAGTCAAAGAAGTTTGTCGAAGGATGCAAGAGTTATTAGCAAAAAACTAATCGGTAGTCAACACGATTCCGTCCTCCTGCCGATTCTTTTCGCAAAGTACTTTTCTATTATTCTAGTATTTAATGGGAAAAAATGAAACGAATTTAAAAAACCATTAATTTTGAATAAAATGCCGCCCATTTATGCAATTAAAAAAATTTAAATGTCTCTTATTCGAAAAGGCATATTTTCGTCTGATAAGGTAGTTGTTCTTCAATGATTTCGAGGATATTTTAATTTTGATCAAAAAAATTTTATTTCTTACGACTTTTCGAGAAATATGTTAATGCCATCTGAAAGAGGAACAGATAAGCTTTCCATTGAGCTCTTAGTCGAAGAAGTCGGTCGAAGGATGCAAGGGTTATTAGCAAAAAAATGATCGGTGGTCAACACGATTCCGTCCTACTGCCGATTCTTTTCGCAAAGTACTTTGCTATAATTCTAGTATTTAATGGGAAAAAATTATATCAATTTTTTGTCCATGTAATAAACTATTAATTCTGAATAAAATGCCGCCCATTTATGCAATTAAAAAAAAGTAAATGTCTCTTATTAGATAAGGCATATTTTCGTCTGATAAGGTACTTCTTCTTCAATGATTTCGGGGATATTTTAGTTTTGATAAAAAAATTTTATTTCTTACGACTTTTCGTAAACTATGTTAATGCCATCTGAAAGAGGAACAGATAAGCTTTCTATCGAGCTCTTAGTTGAAGAAGTCGGTCGAAGGATGATAGAGTTATTAGCAAAAAACTAATCGGTGGTCAACACGATTCCGTCCTACTGCCGATTCTTTGCGCAAAGTACTTTTCTATAATTCTAGTATTTAATGGGAAAAAATGAAACGAATTTTTGTCTATGTAACAAACTATTAATTCTGAATAAAATACCGCCCATTTATGCAATTAAAAAAACGTAAGTGTCTCTTATTAGATAAGGCATATTTTCGTCTGATAAGGTACTTCTTCTTCAATGATTTCGAAAATATTTAATTTTGATTAAAAAAATTTCATTTCCAATGTCTTTTCGTAAAATATGTTAATACCATCCGAAAGAGGAAAAAATAAGCTTTCCATCGAGCTCTTAGTCGAAGAAGTCGGTCGAAGGATGCAAGAGTTATTAGCAAATAACTTATTGGTGGTCAACACGATTCCGTCCTACTGCCGATTCTTTTCGCAAAGTACTTTTTTATAATTCTAGTATTTAATGGGAAAAAATTAAACGAATTTTTTGTCCATGTAAAAAACTATTAATTTTGAATAAAATGCCGCGCATTTATGTAATTAAAAAAATTTTAATGTCTCTTATTAGATAAGGCATATTTTCGTCTGATAAGGAACTTCTTCTTCAATGATTTCGAGGATATTTTAGTTTTGATCCAAAAAATTTTATTTCTTACGACTTTTCTTAAAATATGTTAATGCCATATGAAAAAGGAATAGATAAGCTTTCCATCGAGCTCTTAGTCGAAGAAGTCGGTCGAAGGATGCAAGAGTTATTAGCAAAAAACTAATCGGTGGTCAACACGTTTCCGTTCTACTGGCGATTCTTTTCACAAAGTACTTTTCTATAATTCTAGTATTTAATGGGTAAAAAATTAAACGAATTTTTTGTACATGTAAAAAACTATTAATTCTGAATAAAATGCCGCCCATTTATGCAGTTAAAAAAATTTAAATGTCTCTTATTAGATTAGGCATATTTTCGTCTGATAAGGTACTTCTTCCTCAATGATTTCGAGGATATTTTAGTTTTGATCAAAAAATTTTATTTCTTACGATTTTTCGTAAAATATGTTAACGCCATCTGAAAGAGGAACAGATAAGCTTTCCATCAAGCTCTTAGTCGAAGAAGTCGGTCGAAGGATGCAAGAGTTATTAGCAAAAAACTAAACGGTGGTCAACACGATTCCGTCCTACTGCCGATTCTTTTCGCAAAGTACTTTTCTATAATTCTAGTATTTAATGGGAAAAAATTAAACGAATTTTTTGTCCATGTAAAAAACTATTAATTCTGAATAAAATACCGCCCATTTATGCAATTAAAAAAATTTTAATGTCTCTTATTAGATTAGGCATATTTTCGTCTGATAAGGTACTTCTTCTTCAATGATTTCGAGGATATTTTAGTTTTGATAAAAAATTTTTATTTCTTACGACTTTTCGTAAAATATGTTAATGCCATCTGAAAGAGGAACAAATAAGCTTTCCATCGAGCTCTTAGTCGAAGAAGTCCGTCGAAGGATGCAAGAGTTATTAGCTAAAAACTAATCGGTGGTCAGCACGATTCCGACCTTCTGCCGATTCTTTTCGCAAAGTACTTTTCTATAATTCTAGTATTTAATGGGAAAAAATCAAACGAATTTTTTGTCCATGTAAAAAACTATTTATTCTAAATAAAGTGCCGCCCATTTATGCAATTAAAAAAATTTTAATGTCTCTTATTAGATTAGGCATATTTTCGTCTGATAAGGTACTTCTTCTTCAATGATTTCGAGGATATTTTAGTTTTGATCAAAAAAAATTTTATTTCTTACGATTTTTCGTAAAATATGTTAATGCCATCTGAAAGAGGAACAGATAAGCTTTCCATCGAGCCCTTAGTCGAAAAAGTCGGTCGAAGGATGCAAGAGTTATTAGAAAAAAACTAATCGGTGGTCACCACGATTCCGTCCTACTGCCGATTCTTTTCGCAAAGTACTTTTCTATAATTCTAGTATTTAATGGGAAAAAATTAAACGAATTTTTTGTCCATGTAAAAAACTGTTAATTCTGAATAAAATGCCGCCTATTTATGCAATTAAAACCAGTAAGGGCGGTATAGTTGAGTATTCTCAACTATATAATACCCTGTACACACACCTATGTTGATAACACGTTAAACATTCGCCGACAGCAAAAGCAGTGTACCACGATATGGTTTGTGTATTTGCTAATAGTGAGGCAGGGCTCACAGTGCAATGTTGCCATTAGATGGCGCTTTACTACGGGTTTTGTTACAAAGCATTGCTGCAAAATTTTAGTGTGTTGGTCTTTGCGGGGAAAGTGGTAGTTTGTTGTATGCAGTTTTAAAAAGGTATGTTATCTGAGTTTGCATACAAAATTTCAGCATTGTATTCATTATACTTTAGGAGATACAGCAATTTTAAGAAAAAAATGACCTTTTGTTGTGCTCGATGGGCGGGAAGGAATGAGCGTGGCAAAAATTCCTTCAAACTTCATCTAGTGTTCGACCACACGAGACTATCTTCCAAATTTCAAGTCTCTAGCTTTAATAGTTTTCGCAGTGTTAAGTACGGTTTTTGTTACAAATAGGATAAAGCAGTGTTCAAAGCGCAATTTATGCCAAATTTCAACTTGTTTGTCTTTGCGTTGTCACACAGCGTTAAAAATGAAAGTTTGTGGTATGCAGTTTTAAAAAGGTATGTTTACTGAGTTTGCATACAAAATTTCAGCATTGTATCTATTATAGTTTAGGAGATACAGCAATTTTAAGAAAACAACTTTTTGAGGGGAAACGAAGGGGAGGGGGAAAAAATGTGGTATGCAGTTTTGTAGAGCTATACATACTGAGTCTACATACTCATTTTCATGTTTCTAACTCATCAGGTTTTCGAGCTACAGCCTTTTGAAAAAATGGGTGGTGCTCGATGGGCGGGAAGGAGTGGGCGTGGCAAAAAATCCTTCAAACTTGATCTAGCGTTTGACCTCACGAGTCTATCCACCAAATTTCAAGTATCTAGCTCTTATAGTTTTCGAGAACCATTGGTGAGGACGGACGGACGGACGGACGGACGGACAGACAGGGCTATATCAATTCGTCTTGTCATCCTGATCAAGAATATATATACTTTATAGGGTCCCCCTCCCCTCCTTCTATGCGTTACATACAAACCGTCTCAAACAAACTTAATATACCCTGATACACAGTGTGTGTACAGGGTATAAAAATCTAAATGTCTCTTAGAAGATAAGGCATATTTTCATCTGATAAGGTACTTCTTCTTCAATGATTTCGAGGATATTTTAGTTTTGATCAAAAAAAATTTTATTTCTTATGACTTTTCGTAAAATATGTTAATGCCATCTGAAAAAGGAACAGATAAGCTTTTCATCGGGCTCTTAGTCGAAGAAGTTTGTCGAAGAAGTTTGTCGAAGAAGTTTGTCGAAGGATGCAACAGTTATTAGCAAAAAACTAATCGGTGGTCACCACGATTCCGTCCTACTGCCGATTCTTTTCGCAAAGTACTTTTCTATAATTCTAGTATTTAATGGGAAAAAATTAAACGAATTTTTTGTCCATGTAAAAAACTGTTAATTCTGAATAAAATGCCGCCTATTTATGCAATTAAAAAAATCTAAATGTCTCTTAGAAGATAAGGCATATTTTCATCTGATAAGGTACTTCTTCTTCAATGATTTCGAGGATATTTTAGTTTTGATCAAAAAAAATTTTATTTCTTATGACTTTTCGTAAAATATGTTAATGCCATCTGAAAGAGGAACAGATAAGCTTTTCATCGGGCTCTTAGTCGAAGAAGTTTGTCGAAGAAGTTTGTCGAAGGATGCAACAGTTATTAGCAAAAAACTAATCGGTGGTCAACACGTTTCGGTCCTACTGCCGATTCTTTTCGCAAAGTACTTTTCTATAATTCTAGTATTTAATGGGAAAAAATTAAACGAATTTTTTGTCCATGTAAAAAACCATTAATTCTGAATAAAATGCAACCCATTTATGCAATTAAAAAAATTTAAATGTCTCTTATTAGATAAGGCATATTTTCGTCTGATAAGGTATTTCTTCTTCAATGATTTCAAGGATATTTTAGTTTTGATCAAAAAAATTTTATTTCCTATGATTTTTCGTAAAACATGTTTATGCCATCTGGAAGAGGAAAAGATGAGCTTTCCATCGAGTTCTTAGTCGAAGAAGTCGGTCGAAGGATGCAAGAGTTATTAGCAAAAAACTAATCGGTGGTCAACACGATTCCGTCCTACTGCCGATTCTTTTCGCAAAGTACTTTTCTATAATTCTAGTATTTAATGGGAAAAAATTAAACGAATTTTTTGTCCATGTAAAAAACTATTAATTCTGAATAAAATGCCACCCATTTATGCAATTAAAAAAATTTAAATGTCTCTTATTAGATAAGGCATATTTTCGTCTGATAAGGTACTTCTTCTTCAATGATTTCGAGAATATTTAATTTTGATTAAAAAAATTTCATTTCCAATGTCTTTTCGTAAAATATGTTAATACCATCCGAAAGATGAAAAAATAAGCTTTCCATCGAGCTCTTAGTCGAAGAAGTCGGTCGAAGGATGCAAGAGTTATTAGCAAATAACTTATTGGTGGTCAACACGATTCCGTCCTACTGCCGATTCTTTTCGCAAAGTACTTTTTTATAATTCTAGTATTTAATGGGAAAAAATTAAACGAATTTTTTGTCCATGTAAAAAACTATTAATTTTGAATAAAATGCCGCGCATTTATGTAATTAAAAAAATTTTAATGTCTCTTATTAAATAAGGCATATTTTCGTCTGATAAGGAACTTCTTCTTCAATGATTTCGAGGATATTTTAGTTTTGATCCAAAAAATTTTATTTCTTACGACTTTTCTTAAAATATGTTAATGCCATATGAAAAAGGAATAGATAAGCTTTCCAATGAGCTCTTAGTCGAAGAAGTCGGTCGAAGGATGCAAGAGTTATTAGCAAAAAACTAATCGGTGGTCAACACGTTTCCGTTCTACTGGCGATTCTTTTCACAAAGTACTTTTCTATAATTCTAGTATTTAATGGGAAAAAATTAAACGAATTTTTTGTACATGTAAAATACTATTAATTCTGAATAAAATGTCGCCCATTTATGCAGTTAAAAAAATTTAAATGTCTCTTATTAGATTAGGCATATTTTCGTCTGATAAGGTACTTCTTCCTCAATGATTTCGAGGATATTTTAGTTTTGATCAAAAAATTTTATTTCTTACGATTTTTCGTAAAATATGTTAACGCCATCTGAAAGAGGAACAGATAAGCTTTCCATCAAGCTCTTAGTCGAAGAAGTCGGTCGAAGGATGCAAGAGTTATTAGCAAAAAACTAAACGGTGTTCAACACGATTCCGTCCTACTGCCGATTATTTTCGCAAAGTACTTTTCTATAATTCTAGTATTTAATGGGAAAAAATTAAACGAATTTTTTGTCCATGTAAAAAACTATTAATTCTGAATAAAATACCGCCCATTTATGCAATTAAAAAAATTTTAATGTCTCTTATTAGATTAGGCATATTTTCGTCTGATAAGGTACTTCTTCTTCAATGATTTCGAGAATATTTAATTTTGATTAAAAAAATTTCATTTCCAATGTCTTTTCGTAAAATATGTTAATACCATCCGAAAGATGAAAAAATAAGCTTTCCATCGAGCTCTTAGTCGAAGAAGTCGGTCGAAGGATGCAAGAGTTATTAGCAAATAACTTATTGGTGGTCAACACGATTCCGTCCTACTGCCGATTCTTTTCGCAAAGTACTTTTTTATAATTCTAGTATTTAATGGGAAAAAATTAAACGAATTTTTTGTCCATGTAAAAAACTATTAATTTTGAATAAAATGCCGCGCATTTATGTAATTAAAAAAATTTTAATGTCTCTTATTAAATAAGGCATATTTTCGTCTGATAAGGAACTTCTTCTTCAATGATTTCGAGGATATTTTAGTTTTGATCCAAAAAATTTTATTTCTTACGACTTTTCTTAAAATATGTTAATGCCATATGAAAAAGGAATAGATAAGCTTTCCAATGAGCTCTTAGTCGAAGAAGTCGGTCGAAGGATGCAAGAGTTATTAGCAAAAAACTAATCGGTGGTCAACACGTTTCCGTTCTACTGGCGATTCTTTTCACAAAGTACTTTTCTATAATTCTAGTATTTAATGGGAAAAAATTAAACGAATTTTTTGTACATGTAAAATACTATTAATTCTGAATAAAATGTCGCCCATTTATGCAGTTAAAAAAATTTAAATGTCTCTTATTAGATTAGGCATATTTTCGTCTGATAAGGTACTTCTTCCTCAATGATTTCGAGGATATTTTAGTTTTGATCAAAAAATTTTATTTCTTACGATTTTTCGTAAAATATGTTAACGCCATCTGAAAGAGGAACAGATAAGCTTTCCATCAAGCTCTTAGTCGAAGAAGTCGGTCGAAGGATGCAAGAGTTATTAGCAAAAAACTAAACGGTGGTCAACACGATTCCGTCCTACTGCCGATTATTTTCGCAAAGTACTTTTCTATAATTCTAGTATTTAATGGGAAAAAATTAAACGAATTTTTTGTCCATGTAAAAAACTATTAATTCTGAATAAAATACCGCCCATTTATGCAATTAAAAAAATTTTAATGTCTCTTATTAGATTAGGCATATTTTCGTCTGATAAGGTACTTCTTCTTCAATGATTTCGAGGATATTTTAGTTTTGATCAAAAAATTTTTATTTCTTACGACTTTTCGTAAAATATGTTAATGCCATCTGAAAGAAGAACAAATAAGCTTTCCATCGAGCTCTTAGTCGAAGAAGTCCGTCGAAGGATGCAAGAGTTATTAGCAAAAAACTAATCGGTGGTCAGCACGATTCCGACCTACTGCCGATTCTTTTCGCAAAGTACTTTTCTATAATTGTAGTATTTAATGGGAAAAAATTAAACGAATTTTTTGTCCATGTAAAAAACTATTTATTCTGAATAAAGTGCCGCCCATTTATGCAATTAAAAAAATTTTAATGTCTCTTATTAGATTAGGCATATTTTCGTCTGATAAGGTACTTCTTCTTCAATGATTTCGAGGATATTTTAGTTTTGATCAAAAAAAATGTTATTTCTTACGATTTTTCGTAAAATATGTTAATGCCATCTGAAAGAGGAACAGATAAGCTTTCCATCGAGCCCTTAGTCGAAAAAGTCGGTCGAAGGATGCAAGAGTTATTAGCAAAAAACTAATCGGTGGTCACCACGATTCCGTCCTACTGCCGATTCTTTTCGCAAAGTACTTTTCTATAATTCTAGTATTTAATGGGAAAAAATTAAACGAATTTTTTGTCCATGTAAAAAACTGTTAATTCTGAATAAAATGCCGCCTATTTATGCAATTAAAAAAATCTAAATGTCTCTTAGAAGATAAGGCATATTTTCATCTGATAAGGTACTTCTTCTTCAATGATTTCGAGGATATTTTAGTTTTGATCAAAAAAAATTTTATTTCTTATGACTTTTCGTAAAATATGTTAATGCCATCTGAAAGAGAAACAGATAAGCTTTTCATCGGGCTCTTAGTCGAAGAAGTTTGTCGAAGGATGCAACAGTTATTAGGAAAAACTAATCGGTGGTCAACACGTTTCGGTCCTACTGCCGATTCTTTTCGCAAAGTACTTTTCTATAATTCTAGTATTTAATGGGAAAAAATTTAACGAATTTTTTGTCCATGTAAAAAACTATTAATTCTGAATAAAATGCCGCCCATTTATGCAGTTAAGAAATTTTAAATGTCTCTTATTAGATAAGGCATATTTTCGTCTGATAAGGTACTTCTTGTTCAATGATTTCGAGGATATTTTAGTTTTGATCAAAAAAATCTTATATCCTATGACTTTTCGTAAAATATGTTTATGCCATCCGAAAGAGGAACAGATAAGCTTTCCATCGAGCTCTTAGTCGAAGAAGTCGGTCGAAGGATGCAAGAGTTATTAGCAAAAACTTAATCGGTGGTCAACACGATTCCGTCCTACTGCCGATTCTTTTCGCAAAGTACTTTTCTATAATTCTAGTATTTAATGGGAAAAAATTAAACGTATTTTTTGTCCATGTAAAAAACTATTAGTTCTGAATAAAATGCAACCCATTTATGCAATTAAAAAAATTTAAATGTCTCTTATTAGATAAGGCATATTTTCGTCTGATAAGGTATTTCTTCTTCAATGATTTCAAGGATATTTTAGTTTTGATCAAAAAAATTTTATTTCCTATGATTTTTCGTAAAACATGTTTATGCCATCTGAAAGAGGAAAAGATGAGCTTTCCATCGAGTTCTTAGTCGAAGAAGTCGGTCGAAGGATGCAAGAGTTATTAGCAAAAAACTAATCGGTGGTCAACACGATTCCGTCCTACTGCCGATTCTTTTCGCAAAGTACTTTTTTATAATTCTAGTATTTAATGCGAAAAAATTAAACGAATTTTTTGTCCATGTAAAAAACTATTAATTTTGAATAAAATGCCGCCCATTTATGCAATCAAAAAAAATTCAAATGTCTCTCATTAGATAAGGCATATTTTCGTCTGATAAGGTACTTTTTCTTCAATGATTTCGAGGATATTTTAGTTTTGATCATAAAAATTTTATTTCTTATGACTTTTCGTAAAATATGTTAATGCCATCTGAAAGAGGAACAGATAAGCTTTCCATTAAGTTCTTAGTCGAAGAAGTCGGTCGAAGGATGCAAGAGTTATTAGCAAAAAACTAATCGGTGGTCAACACGATTCAATCCTTCTACCGATTCTTTTCGCAAAGTACTTTTCTGTAATTCTTGTATTTAATTGGAAAAAATTAAACGTATTTTTTGTCCATGTAAAAAAATTTTAATTCTGAATAAAACGGCGCCCATTTATGCAATCAAAAAAAATTTAATTGTCTCTCATTAGATAAGGCATATTTTCGTCTGATAAGGTACTTCTTCTTCAATGATTTCGAAGATATTTTAGTTTTGATCATAAAAATTTTATTTCTAATGACATTTCGTAAAATATGTAAATGCCATCAGAAACAGGAACAGATAAGCTTTCCATCGAGCTCTTAGTTGAAGAAGTCGGTCGAAGGATGAAAGAGTTATTAGCAAAAAACTAATCGGTGGTCAACACGATTCCGTCCTACTGCCGATTCTTTTCGCAAAGAACTTTTCTATTATTCTAGTATTTAATGGGAAAAAATTAAACGAATTTAAAAAACTATTAATTTTGAATAAAATGGCGCCCATTTATGCAATTAAAAAAATTTAAATGTCTCTTATTAGATTAGGCATATTTTCGTCTGTTAAGGTACTTCTTCTTCAATGATTTCGAGGATATTTTAGTGTTGATCAAAAAAATTTTATTTCTTACGACTTTTCGTTAAATATGTTAATGCCATCTGAAAGAGGAACAGATAAGCTTTCCATCGAGCTCTTAGTCGAAGAAGTCGGTCGAAAGATGCAAGAGTTATTAGCATAAGATTAATCGGTGGTCAACACGATTCCGTCCTACTGCCGATTCTTTTCGCAAAGTACTTTGCTATAATTCTAGTATTTAATTGGAAAAAATTAAACGTATTTTTTGTCCATGTAAAAAACTATTAGTTCTGAATAAAATGCCGCCTATTTATGCAATTAAAAAAATTTTAATGTCTCTTATTAGATTAGGCATATTTTCGTCTGATAAGGTACTTCTTCTTCAATGATTTCGAGGATATTTTAGTTTTGATCAAAAAAAATTTTATTTCTTACGATTTTTCGTTAAATATGTTAATGCCATCTGAAAGAGGAACAGATAAGCTTTCCATCGAGCTCTTAGTCGAAGAAGTCGGTCGAAAGATGCAAGAGTTATAAGCAAAAAACTAATCGGTGGTCACCACGATTCCGTCCTACTGCCGATTGTTTTCGCAAAGTACTTTTTTATAATTCTAGTATTTAATGCGAAAAAATTAAACGAATTTTTTGTCCATGTAAAAAACTATTAATTTTGAATAAAATGCCGCCCATTTATGCAATCAAAAAAAATTTAAATGTCTCTTATTAGATAAGGCATATTTTCGTCTGATAAGGTATTTCTTCTTCAATGATTTCAAGGATATTTTAGTTTTGATCAAAAAAATTTTATTTCCTATGATTTTTCGTAAAACATGTTTATGCCATCTGAAAGAGGAAAAGATGAGCTTTCCATCGAGTTCTTAGTCGAAGAAGTCGGTCGAAGGATGCAAGAGTTATTAGCAAAAAACTAATCGGTGGTCAACACGATTCCGTCCTACTGCCGATTCTTTTCGCAAAGTACTTTTCTATAATTCTAGTATTTAATGGGAAAAAATTAAACGAATTTTTGTCCATGTAAAAAACTATTAATTCTGAATAAAATGCCACCCATTTATGCAATTAAAAAAATTTAAATGTCTCTTATTAGATAAGGCATATTTTCGTCTGATAAGGTACTTCTTCTTCAATGATTTCGAGAATATTTAATTTTGATTAAAAAAATGTCATTTCCAATGTCTTTTCGTAAAATATGTTAATACCATCCGAAAGATGAAAAAATAAGCTTTCCATCGAGCTCTTAGTCGAAGAAGTCGGTCGAAGGATGCAAGAGTTATTAGCAAATAACTTATTGGTGGTCAACACGATTCCGTCCTACTGCCGATTCTTTTCGCAAAGTACTTTTTTATAATTCTAGTATTTAATGGGAAAAAATTAAACGAATTTTTTGTCCATGTAAAAAACTATTAATTTTGAATAAAATGCCGCGCATTTATGTAATTAAAAAAATTTTAATGTCTCTTATTAAATAAGGCATATTTTCGTCTGATAAGGAACTTCTTCTTCAATGATTTCGAGGATATTTTAGTTTTGATCCAAAAAATTTTATTTCTTACGACTTTTCTTAAAATATGTTAATGCCATATGAAAAAGGAATAGATAAGCTTTCCATCGAGCTCTTAGTCGAAGAAGTCGGTCGAAGGATGCAAGAGTTATTAGCAAAAAACTAATCGGTGGTCAACACGTTTCCGTTCTACTGGCGATTCTTTTCACAAAGTACTTTTCTATAATTCTAGTATTTAATGGGAAAAAATTAAACGAATTTTTTGTACATGTAAAATACTATTAATTCTGAATAAAATGTCGCCCATTTATGCAGTTAAAAAAATTTAAATGTCTCTTATTAGATTAGGCATATTTTCGTCTGATAAGGTACTTCTTCCTCAATGATTTCGAGGATATTTTAGTTTTGATCAAAAAATTTTATTTCTTACGATTTTTCGTAAAATATGTTAACGCCATCTGAAAGAGGAACAGATAAGCTTTCCATCAAGCTCTTAGTCGAAGAAGTCGGTCGAAGGATGCAAGAGTTATTAGCAAAAAACTAAACGGTGGTCAACACGATTCCGTCCTACTGCCGATTATTTTCGCAAAGTACTTTTCTATAATTCTAGTATTTAATGGGAAAAAATTAAACGAATTTTTTGTCCATGTAAAAAACTATTAATTCTGAATAAAATACCGCCCATTTATGCAATTAAAAAAATTTTAATGTCTCTTATTAGATAAGGCATATTTTCGTCTGATAAGGTACTTCTTCTTCAATGATTTCGAGGATATTTTAGTTTTGATCAAAAAATTTTTATTTCTTACGACTTTTCGTAAAATATGTTAATGCCATCTGAAAGAGGAACAAATAAGCTTTCCATCGAGCTCTTAGTCGAAGAAGTCCGTCGAAGGATGCAAGAGTTATTAGCAAAAAACTAATCGGTGGTCAGCACGATTCCGACCTACTGCCGATTCTTTTCGCAAAGTACTTTTCTATAATTGTAGTATTTAATGGGAAAAAATTAAACGAATTTTTTGTCCATGTAAAAAACTATTTATTCTGAATAAAGTGCCGCCCATTTATGCAATTAAAAAAATTTTAATGTCTCTTATTAGATTAGGCATATTTTCGTCTGATAAGGTACTTCTTCTTCAATGATTTCGAGGATATTTTAGTTTTGATCAAAAAAAATGTTATTTCTTACGATTTTTCGTAAAATATGTTAATGCCATCTGAAAGAGGAACAGATAAGCTTTCCATCGAGCCCTTAGTCGAAAAAGTCGGTCGAAGGATGCAAGAGTTATTAGCAAAAAACTAATCGGTGGTCACCACGATTCCGTCCTACTGCCGATTCTTTTCGCAAAGTACTTTTCTATAATTCTAGTATTTAATGGGAAAAAATTAAACGAATTTTTTGTCCATGTAAAAAACTATTAATTTTGAATAAAATGCCGCCCATTTATGCAATCAAAAAAAATTCAAATGTCTCTCATTAGATAAGGCATATTTTCGTCTGATAAGGTACTTTTTCTTCAATGATTTCGAGGATATTTTAGTTTTGATCATAAAAATTTTATTTCTTATGACTTTTCGTAAAATATGTTAATGCCATCTGAAAGAGGAACAGATAAGCTTTCCATTAAGTTCTTAGTCGAAGAAGTCGGTCGAAGGATGCAAGAGTTATAAGCAAAAAACTAATCGGTGGTCACCACGATTCCGTCCTACTGCCGATTGTTTTCGCAAAGTACTTTTTTATAATTCTAGTATTTAATGGGAAAAAATTAAACGTATTTTTTGTCCATGTAAAAAACTATTAGTTCTGAATAAAATGCAACCCATTTATGCAATTAAAAAAATTTAAATGTCTCTTATTAGATAAGGCATATTTTCGTCTGATAAGGTATTTCTTCTTCAATGATTTCAAGGATATTTTAGTTTTGATCAAAAAAATTTTATTTCCTATGATTTTTCGTAAAGCATGTTTATGCCATCTGAAAGAGGAAAAGATGAGCTTTCCATCGAGTTCTTAGTCGAAGAAGTCGGTCGAAGGATGCAAGAGTTATTAGCAAAAAACTAATCGGTGGTCAACACGATTCCGTCCTACTGCCGATTCTTTTCGCAAAGTACTTTTTTATAATTCTAGTATTTAATGCGAAAAAATTAAACGAATTTTTTGTCCATGTAAAAAACTATTAATTTTGAACAAAATTCCGCCCATTTATGCAATCAAAAAAAAATTCAAATGTCTCTCATTAGATAAGGCATATTTTCGTCTGATAAGGTACTTTTTCTTCAATGATTTCGAGGATATTTTAGTTTTGATCATAAAAATTTTATTTCTTATGACTTTTCGTAAAATATGTTAATGCCATCTGAAAGAGGAACAGATAAGCTTTCCATTAAGTTCTTAGTCGAAGAAGTCGGTCGAAGGATGCAAGAGTTATTAGCAAAAAACTAATCGGTGGTCAACACGATTCAATCCTTCTACCGATTCTTTTCGCAAAGTACTTTTCTGTAATTCTTGTATTTAATTGGAAAAAATTAAACGTATTTTTTGTCCATGTAAAAAAATTTTAATTCTGAATAAAACGGCGCCCATTTATGCAATCAAAAAAAATTTAATTGTCTCTCATTAGATAAGGCATATTTTCGTCTGATAAGGTACTTCTTCTTCAATGATTTCGAAGATATTTTAGTTTTGATCATAAAAATTTTATTTCTAATGACATTTCGTAAAATATGTAAGTGCCATCAGAAACAGGAACAGATAAGCTTTCCATCGAGCTCTTAGTTGAAGAAGTCGGTCGAAGGATGAAAGAGTTATTAGCAAAAAACTAATCGGTGGTCAACACGATTCCGTCCTACTGCCGATTCTTTTCGCAAAGAACTTTTCTATTATTCTAGTATTTAATGGGAAAAAATTAAACGAATTTAAAAAACTATTAATTTTGAATAAAATGGCGCCCATTTATGCAATTAAAAAAATTTAAATGTCTCTTATTAGATTAGGCATATTTTCGTCTGTTAAGGTACTTCTTCTTCAATGATTTCGAGGATATTTTAGTGTTGATCAAAAAAATTTTATTTCTTACGACTTTTCGTTAAATATGTTACTGCCATCTGAAAGAGGAACAGATAAGCTTTCCATCGAGCTCTTAGTCGAAGAAGTCGGTCGAAAGATGCAAGAGTTATTAGCATAAGATTAATCGGTGGTCAACACGATTCCGTCCTACTGCCGATTCTTTTCGCAAAGTACTTTGCTATAATTCTAGTATTTAATTGGAAAAAATTAAACGTACTTTTTGTCCATGTAAAAAACTATTAGTTCTGAATAAAATGCCGCCTATTTATGCAATTAAAAAAATTTTAATGTCTCTTATTAGATTAGGCATATTTTCGTCTGATAAGGTACTTCTTCTTCAATGATTTCGAGGATATTTTAGTTTTGATCAAAAAAAATTTTATTTCTTACGATTTTTCGTAAAATATGTTAATGCCATCTGAAAGAGGAACAGATAAGCTTTTCATCGAGCCCTTAGTCGAAGAAGTCGGTCGAAGGATGCAAGAGTTATAAGCAAAAAACTAATCGGTGGTCACCACGATTCCGTCCTACTGCCGATTGTTTTCGCAAAGTACTTTTCTATAATTCTAGTATTTAATGGGAAAAAATTAAACGAATTTTTTGTCCATGTAAACAACTATTAATTCTGAATAAAGTGCCGCCCATTTATGCAATTAAAAAAATTTTAATGTCTCTTATTAGATTAGGCATATTTTCGTCTGATAAGGTACTTCTTCTTCAATGATTTCGAGGATATTTTAGTTTTGATCAAAAAAAATTTTATTTCTTATGACTTTTCGTAAAATATGTTAATGCCATCTGAAAGAGGAACAGATAAGCTTTTCATCGGGCTCTTAGTCGAATAAGTTTGTCGAAGAAGTTTGTCGAAGGATGCAACAGTTATTAGGAAAAAACTAATCGGTGGTCAACACGTTTCGGTCCTACTGCCGATTCTTTTCGCAAAGTACTTTTCTATAATTCTAGTATTTAATGGGAAAAAATTAAACGAATTTTTTGTCCATGTAAAAAACTATTAATTCTGAATAAAATGCCGCCCATTTATGCAGTTAAGAAATTTTAAATGTCTCTTATTAAATAAGGCATATTTTCGTCTGATAAGGTACTTCTTGTTCAATGATTTCGAGGATATTTTAGTTTTGATCAAAAAAATTTTATATCCTATGACTTTTCGTAAAATATGTTAATGCCATCTGATAGAGGAACAGATAAGCTTTCCAACGAGCCCTTAGTCGAAGAAGTCGGTCGAAGGATGCAAGAGTTATAAGCAAAAAACTAATCGGTGGTCACCACGATTCCGTCCTACTGCCGATTCTTTTCGCAAAGTACTTTTCTATAATTCTAGTATTTAATGGGAAAAAATTAAACGAATTTTTTGTCCATGTAAAAAACTGTTAATTCTGAATAAAATGCCGCCCATTTACGCAATTAAAAAAATCTAAATGTCTCTTATAAGATAAGGCATATTTGCGTCTGATAAGGTACTTCTTCTTCAATGATTTCGAGGATATTTTAGTTTTGATCAAAAAAATTTTATTTCTTATGACTTTTCGTAAAATATGTTAATGCCATCTGAAAGAGGAACAGATAAGCTTTTCATCGGGCTCTTAGTCGAAGAAGTTTGTCGAAGAAGTTTGTCGAAGGATGCAACAGTTATTAGGAAAAAACTAATCGGTGGTCAACACGTTTCGGTCCTACTGCCGATTCTTTTCGCAAAGTACTTTTCTATAATTCTAGTATTTAATGGGAAAAAATTAAACGAATTTTTTGTCCATGTAAAAAACTATTAATTCTGAATAAAATGCCGCCCATTTATGCAGTTAAGAAATTTTAAATGTCTCTTATTAGATAAGGCATATTTTCGTCTGATAAGGTACTTCTTGTTCAATGATTTCGAGGATATTTTAGTTTTGATCAAAAAAATTTGATATCCTATGACTTTTCCTAAAATATGTTAATGCCATCTGATAGAGGAACAGATAAGCTCTTTATCGAGCTCTTAGTCGAAGAAGTCGGTCGAAGGATGCAAGAGTTATTAGCAATAAACTAATCGGTGGTCAGCACGATTCCGTCCTACTGCCGATTCTTTTCGCAAAGTACTTTTCTATAATTCTAGTATTTAATGGGAAAAAATTAAACGAATTTTTTGTCCATGTAAAAAACTATTAATTTTGAATAAAATGCCACCCATTTATGCAATTAAAAAAATTTATATGTCTCTTATTAGGTAAGGCATATTTTCGTATTATAAGGTACTTCTTCTTCAATGATTTCGAAGATATTTTAGTTTTGATCATAAAAATTTTATTTCTGATGACTTTTCGTAAAATATGTAAATGCCATCAAAAAGAGGAACAGATAAGCTTTCCATCGAGCTCTTAGTTGAAGAAGTCGGTCGAAGGATGAAAGAGTTATTAGCAAAAAACTAATCGGTGGTCAACACGATTCCGTCCTACTGCCGATTCTTTTCGCAAAGAACTTTTCTATTATTCTAGTATTTAATGGAAAAAAATTAAACGAATTTAAAAAACTATTAGTTTTGAATAAAATGCCGCCCATTTATGCAATTAAAAAAATTTAAATGTCTCTTATTAGATTAGGCATATTTTCGTCTGTTAAGGTACTTCTTCTTCAATGATTTCGAGGATATTTTAGTGTTGATCAAAAAAATTTTATTTCTTACAACTTTTCGTAAAATATGTTAATGCCATCTGAAAGAGGAACAGATAAGCTTTCCATCGAGCTCTTAGTCGAAGAAGTCGGTCGAAAGATGCAAGAGTTATTAGCATAAGATTAATCGGTGGTCAACACGATTCCGTCCTACTGCCGATTCTTTTCGCAAAGTACTTTTCTATAATTCTAGTATTTAATGGGAAAAAATTAAAGGAATTGTTTGTCCATGTAAAAAACTATTAGTTCTGAATAATATGCCGCCCATTTATGCAATTAAAAAAATTTACATGTTTCTTATTATATAAGACATATTTTCGTCTTATAAAGTACTTCTTTTTCAATGATTTCGAGGATATTTTAGTTTTGATCCAAAAAATTTTAATTCTTATGACTTTTCGTAAAATATATTTATGACATCTGAAAGAGGAACAGATAAGCTTTCCATCGAGCTCTTAGTCGAAGAAGTTTGTCGAAGGATGCAAGAGTTATTAGCAAGAAACTAATCGGTAGTCAACACGATTCCGTCCTACTGCCGATTCTTTGCGCAAAGTACTTTTCTATTATTCTAGTATTTAATGGGAAAAAATTAAACGAATTTAAAAAACTATTAATTTTGAATAAAATGCCGCCCATTTATGCAATTAAAAAAATTTAAATGCCTCTCATAAGATAAGGCATATTTTCGTCTGATAAGGTACTTGTTCTTCAATGATTTCGAGGATATTTTAATTTTGATCAAAAAAATTTTATTTCTTACGACTTTTCGAGAAATAGGTTAATGCCATATGAAAGAGGAACAGATAAGCTTTTCGTTGAGCTCTTAGTCGAAGAAGTCGGTCGAAGGATGCAAGAGTTATTAGCAAAAAACTAATCGGTGGTCAACACGATTCCGTCCTACTGCCGATTCTTTTCGCAAAGTACTTTTCTATAATTCTAGTATTTAATGGGAAAAAATTAAACGTATTTTTTGTGCATGTAAAAAACTATTAATTCTGAATAAAATGCCGCCCATTTATGCAATTAAAAAAATTTAGATGTCTCTTATTACATAAGGCATATTTTCGTCTGATAAGGTACTTCTTCTTCAATAATTTCGAGGATATTTTAGTTTTGATCAAAAAAATTTTATTACTTACGACTTTTCGTAAAATATGTTAATGCCATCTGAAAGAGGAACAGATAACCTTTCCATCGAGCTCTTAGCCGAAGAAGTCGGTCGAAGGATGCAAGAGTTATTAGCAAAAAACTAATCGGTGGTCAGCACGATTCCGTCAACTGCCGATTCTTTTCGCAAACTACTTTTCTATAATTCTAGTATTTAATGGGAAAAAATTAAACGTTTTTTTTTTCCATGTAAAAAACTATTGATTGTAAATTCAATGCCACCCATTTATGCAATTAAAAAAATTTAAATGTCTCTTATTAGATAAAGCATATTTTCTTCTGATAAGGTACTTCTTCTTCAATGATTTCGAGGATATTTTAGTTTTGATCAAAAAAATTTTATTTCTTACGACTTTTCGTAAAATATGTTAATGCCATCTGAAAGAGGAACAGATAAGCCTTCTATCGAGCTCTTAGTTGAAGAAGTCGGTCGAAGGATGAAAGAGTTATTAGCAAAAAACTAATCGGTGGTCAAAACGATTCAGTCCTACTGCCGATTCTGTTCGCAAAGCACTTTTCTAGTATTTAATGGGAAAAAATTAAACGTATTTTTTTGTCCATGTAAAAAACTATTAATTCTGAATAAAACGCTTTCCATTTATGCAATCAAAAAAATTAAAATGTCTTTCATTAGATAAGGCATATTTTCGTCTGATAAGGTACTTCTTCTTCAATGATTTCGAGGATATTTTAGTTTTGATCATAAAAATTTTATTTCTTACGACTTTTCGTAAAACATGTTAATGCCATATCAAAAGGGAATAGATAAGCTTTCCATCGAGCTCTTAGTTGAAGAAGTCGGTCGAAGGATGCAAGAGTTATTAGCAAAAAACTAATCGGTGGTCAGCACGATTCCGTCAACTGCCGCTTATTTTCGCAAAGTACTTTGCTATAATTCTAGTATTTAATGGGAAAAAATTAAACGAATTTTTTGTCCATGTAAAAAACTGTTAATTCTGAATAAAATGCCGCCCATTTATGCAATTAAAAAAATTTAAATGTCTCTTATTAGATAAGGCATATTTTCGTCTGTTAAGGTACTTCTTCTTCAATGATTGCGAGGATTTTTTAGTGTTGATCAAAAAAATTTTATTTCTAACGACTTTTCGTAAAATATGTTAATGCCATCTGAAAGAGGAACAAATAACCTTTCCATTGAGCTCTTAGTCGAAGAAGTCGGTCGAAGGATGCAAGAGTTATTAGCAAAAAACTAATCGGTGGACAACACGATTCCGTCCTACTGCCGATTCTTTTCGCAAAGTACATTTCTATAATTCTAGTATTTAATGGGAAAAAATTAAACGAATTTAAAAAACTATTAATTTTGAATAAAATGCCGCCCATTTATGCAATTAAAAAAATTTAAATGTCTCTCATTAGATAAGGCATATTTTCGTCTGTTAAGGTACTTCTTCTTCAATGATTTCGAGGATATTTTAGTTTTGATCCAAAAAATTTTATTTCTTACGACTTTTCGTAAAATATGTTAATGCCATCTGAAAGAGGAACAAATAACCTTTCCATTGAGCTCTTAGTCGAAGAAGTCGGTCGAAGGATGCAAGAGTTATTAGCAAAAAACTAATCGGTGGTCAACACGATTCCGTCCTACTGCCCATTCTTTTCGCAAAGTACTTTTCTATAATTCTAGCATTTATTGGGAAAAAAATTAAGCGAATGTTTTGTCCTTGTAATAAACTTTTAATTCTGAATGAAATGCTTCCCATTTATGCAGTTAAAAAAATTTAAATGTCTCTTGTTAGATAAGGCATATTTTCGTCTTTTACGGTACTTCTTTTTCAAAGATTTCGAGGATATTTTAGTTTTGATCCAAAAAATTTTAATTCATATGACTTTTCGTAAAATATGTTAATGCCATCTGAAAGAGGAACAAATAACCTTTCCATTGAGCTCTTAGTCGAAGAAGTCGGTCGAAGGATGCAAGAGTTATTAGCAAAAAACTAATCGGTGGTCAACACGATTCCGTCCTACTGCCGATTCTTTTCGCAAAAAACTTTTCTATTGTTCTAGTATTTAATGGGAAAAAATTAAACAAATTTAAAAAAAACTATTAATTTTGAATAAAATGCCGCCCATTTATGCAATTAAAAAAATTTAAATGTCTCTCATTAGATAAGGCATATTTTCGTCTGATAAGGTACTTGTTCTTCAATGATTTCGAGGATATTTTAGTTTTGATCAAAAAAATTTTATTTCTTACGACTTTTCGTAAAATATGTTAATGCCATCTGAAAGAGGAACAGATAAGCTTTCCATCGAGCTCTTGTTTGAAGAAGTCGGTCGAAGGATGAAAGAGTTATTAGCAAAAAACTAATCGGTGGTAAACACGATTCCGTCCTACTGCCGATTCTTTTCGCAAAGTACTTTTCTATAATTCTAGTATTTAATGGGAAAAACTTAAGCGAATGTTTTGTCCATTTAAAAAACTATTAATTCTGAATAAAATGCCGCCCATTTATGCAAATAAAAAATTTAAATGTCTCTTGTTAGATAAGGCATATTTTCGTCTTTTACGGTACCTCTTTTTCAATGATTTCGAGGATATTTTAGTTTTGATCCAAAAAATTTTAATTCATATGACTTTTCGTAAAATATGTTAATGCCATCTGAAAGAGGAACAAATAACCTTTCCATTGAGCTCTTAGTCGAAGAAGTCGGTCGAAGGATGCAAGAGTTATTAGCAAAAAACTAATCGGTGGTCAACACGATTCCGTCCTACTGCCGATTCTTTTCGCAAAGTACTTTTCTATTGTTCTAGTATTTAATGGGAAAAAATTAAACAAATTTAAAAAAACTATTAATTTTGAATAAAATGCCGCCCATTTATGCAATTAAAACCAGTAAGGACGCTAACTTCAGCAAGGCTGAAGCTTAAATACTCTTCACGCTTATTTATTGTGCCACGCCTATTTTTTTGACTGAATATATTTTTTCTTCATCTAATTAGCCTATATACAAATTTTCATTGTTTTTGCTTATTGGGTGCCGGAGATATGCAAATTATTGATTTTTGGTAAAAGTGGGCGTAACCATGCCCATTTTTGTCAAAATAGTTTTAATGCCTCCCCAAGAACATAACTGTGAAGTTTCATGTCAATTGGTTACGAAACAAAAAGAATGTCCATACAACGACGTGAATATTGCTTCTCTTCCTCTTCTTCATTTTGTATGGCAGCTACAAGTTCCAGTTGCCCGATCTTAATGAAACTTTCAGGCATTTAATCGAACCATGTAATACTACTAAGTTTAAAATTTCAGCCCTCTATCATACAAAACAAAAAAGTTTTCCATACAACGACGTTAAATCTAAATTTCTCTTCCTCTTCTTCATTTTGTATGGCAGCTACTAGTTCTAGTTGCCCGATCTCAATGAAACTTTCAGGCATTATGTCGGACTATGTTAAACTACTATGTTTGAAATTTCAGCCCTCTATCATACAAAACAAAAAAGTTTTCCATATAACGATTAAAATTTGTTTTTCTTCTTCATTTCGTATGGGGGCTACCAGTTCCAATAATCCGATATGGCCGGTTCCGACCAATGATTTGACCACACATTAGAGAAGACTCCCTGCAAAATTTCAGCTCGTTATCTTCAAAACTGTGGGAGGAGATAGCATATTCACAGACAGACGGACGGACGGACGGACGGACAGACGGACATGGCTATATCAACTCGTCTTGTTGAGCTGATCAAGAATATATATACTTTATGGGGTCCCCCTCCCCTCCTTCTTGCTGTTACAAACTTCAGGACAAAGTTATAATACTATTCACTTGCGTGAAGAGTATAAAAATTTAAATGTCTCTCATTAGCTAAGGCATATTTTCGTCTGATAAGGTACTTGTTCTTCAAAGATTTCAAGGATATTTTAGTTTTGATCAAAAGAATTTTATTTCCTATGACTTTTCGTAATATATGTTAATGCCATCTGAAAGAGGAAAAGATAAGCTTTCCATCGAGCTCTCAGTCGAAGAAGTCGGTCGAAGGATGCAAGAGTTATTAGCAAAAAACTAATCGGTGGTCAATACGATTCCATCCATCTGCCGATTCTTTTCGCAAAGTACTTTTCTATAATTGTAGTATTTAATGGGAAAAAATTAAACGTATTTTTTGTTAAAATATGTTAATGCCATCTGAAAGAGGAACAAATAACCTTTCCATTGAGCTCATAGTCGAAGAAGTCGGTCGAAGGATGCAAGAGTTATTAGCAAAAAACTAATCGGTGGTCAACACGATTCCGTCCTACTGCCGATTCTTTTCGCAAAGTACTTTTCTATTGTTCTAGTATTTAATGGGAAAAAATTAATCAAATTTAAAAAAACTATTAATTCTGAATAAAATGCCGCCCATTTATGCAATTAAAAGAACGTAAATGTCTCTTATTAGATAAGGCATATTTTCGTCTGATAAGGTACTTCTTCTTCAATGATTTCGAGGATATTTTAGTTTTGATAAAAAAAATTTTATTTCTTACGACTTTTCGTAAAATATGTTAATGCCATCTGAAAGAGGAACAGATAAGCTTTCCATCGAGCTCTTAGACGAAGAAGTCGGTCGAAGGATGCAAGAGTTATTAGCAAAAAACTAATTGGTGGTCAACACGATTCCGTCCTACTGCCGATTCTTTTCGCAAAGTATTTTTCTATAATTCTAGTATTTAATGGGAAAAAATTAAACGAATTTTTTGTCCATGTAAAAAACTATTAATTCTGAATAAAATGCCGCCCATTTATTCAATCAAAAAAATTTAAATGTCTCTTATTAGATAAGGCATATTTTCGTCTGTTAAGGTACTTCCTCTTCAATGATTTCGAGGATATTTTAGTTTTGATCCAAAAAATTTTAATTCATATGACTTTTCGTAAAATATGTTACTGCCATCTGAAAGAGGAACAAATAACCTTTCCATTGAGCTCTTAGTCGAAGAAGTCGGTCGAAGGATGCAAGAGTTATTAGCAAAAAACTAATCGGTGGTCAACACGATTCCGTCCTACTGCCGATTCTTTTCGCAAAGTACTTTTCTATTGTTCTAGTATTTAATGGGAAAAAATTAAACAAATTTAAAAAACTATTAATTTTGAATAAAATGCCGCCCATTTATGCAATTAAAAAAATTTAAATGTCTCTCATTAGATAAGGCATATTTTCGTCTGATAAGGTACTTGTTCTTCAATGATTTCGAAGATATTTTAATTTTGATCAAAAAATTTTTATTTCTTACGACTTTTCGAGAAATATGTTAATGCCATCTGAAAGAGGAACAGATAAGCTTTCCATTCACCTCTTAGTCGAAGAAGTCGGTCGAAGGATGCAAGAGTTATTAGCAAAAAATTAATCGGTGGTCAACACGATTCCGTCCTACTGCCGATTCTTCTCGCAAAGTACATTTCTATAATTCTAGTATTTAATGGGAAAAAATGAAACGAATTTTTGTCTATGTAACAAACTATTAATTCTGAATAAAATGCCGCCCATTTATGCAATCAAAAAAATTTAAATGTCTCTTATTAGATAAGGCATATTTTCATCAGATAAGTCACTTTTCCTTCAATGATTTCGAGGATATTTAAGATTTGATCAAAAAAATTTTATTTCTTATGACTTTTCGTAAAATATGTTAATGCCATCTGAAAGAGGAACAGATAAGCTTTCCATCGAGCTCTTAGTCGAAGAAGTTGGTCGAAGGATGCAACAGTTATTAGGAAAAAACTAATCGGTGGTCAACACGTTTCCGTCCTACTGCCCATTCTTTTCGCAAAGTACTTTTCTATAATTCTAGTATTTAATGGGAAAAAATTAAACGTATTTTTTGTCCATGTAAAAAACTATTGATTGTGAATTTAATGCCGCCCATTTATGCAATTAAAAAAATTTAAATGTCTCTTATTAGATAAGGCATATTTTCGTCTGATAAGGTACTTCTTCTTCAATGATTTCGAGGATATTTTAGTTTTGATAAAAAAAATTTTATTTCATACGACTTTTCGTAAAATATGTTAATGCCATCTGAAAGAGGAACAGATAAGCTTTCCATCGAGCTCTTAGTCGAAGAAGTCGGTCGAAGGATGCAAGAGTTATAAGCAAAAAACTAATTGGTGGTCAACACGATTCCGTCCTACTGCCGATTCTTTTCGCAAAGTATTTTTCTATAATTCTAGTATTTAATGGGAAAAAATTAAACGAATTTTTTGTCCATGTAAAAAACTATTAATTCTGAATAAAATGCCGCCCATTTATGCAATCAAAAAAATTTAAATGTCTCTTATTAGATAAGGCATATTTTCATCAGATAAGTCACTTCTTCTTCAATGATTTCGAGGATATTTAAGTTTTGATCAAAAAAATTTTATTTCTTATGACTTTTCGTAAAATATGTTAATGCCATCTGAAAGAGGAACAGATAAGCTTTCCATCGAGCTCTTAGTCGAAGAAGTTGGTCGAAGGATGCAACAGTTATTAGGAAAAAACTAATCGGTGGTCAACACGTTTCCGTCCTACTGCCCATTCTTTTCGCAAAGTACTTTTCTATAATTCTAGTATTTAATGGGAAAAAATTAAATGAATTTTTTTTCCATGTAAAACACTATTAATTCTGAATGAAATGCTTCCCATTTATGCAGTTAAAAAAATTTAAATGTCTCTTATTAGATAAGGCATATTTTCGTTTGTTAAGGTACTTCCTCTTCAATGATTTCGAGGATATTTTAGTTTTGATCCAAAAAATTTTAATTCATATGACTTTTCGTAAAATATGTTACTGCCATCTGAAAGAGGAACAAATAACCTTTCCATTGAGCTCTTAGTCGAAGAAGTCGGTCGAAGGATGCAAGAGTTATTAGCAAAAAACTAATCGGTGGTCAACACGATTCCGTCCTACTGCCGATTCTTTTCGCAAAGTACTTTTCTATTGTTCTAGTATTTAATGGGAAAAAATTAAACAAATTTAAAAAACTATTAATTTTGAATAAAATGCCGCCCATTTATGCAATTAAAAAAATTTAAATGTCTCTCATTAGATAAGGCATATTTTCGTCTGATAAGGTACTTGTTCTTCAATGATTTCGAGGATATTTTAATTTTGATCAAAAAATTTTTATTTCTTACGACTTTTCGAGAAATATGTTAATGCCATCTGAAAGAGGAACAGATAAGCTTTCCATTCACCTCTTAGTCGAAGAAGTCGGTCGAAGGATGCAAGAGTTATTAGCAAAAAATTAATCGGTGGTCAACACGATTCCGTCCTACTGCCGATTCTTCTCGCAAAGTACATTTCTATAATTCTAGTATTTAATGGGAAAAAATGAAACGAATTTTTGTCTATGTAACAAACTATTAATTCTGAATAAAATGCCGCCCATTTATGCAATCAAAAAAATTTAAATGTCTCTTATTAGATAAGGCATATTTTCATCAGATAAGTCACTTCTTCTTCAATGATTTCGAGGATATTTAAGTTTTGATCAAAAAAATTGTATTTCTTATGACTTTTCGTAAAATATGTTAATGCCATCTGAAAGAGGAACAGATAAGCTTTCCATCGAGCTCTTAGTCGAAGAAGTTGGTCGAAGGATGCAACAGTTATTAGGAAAAAACTAATCGGTGGTCAACACGTTTCCGTCCTACTGCCCATTCTTTTCGCAAAGTACTTTTCTATAATTCTAGTATTTAATGGGAAAAAATTAAACGAATTTTTTGTCCATGTAAAAAACTATTAATTCTGAATAAAATGCCGCCCATTTATGCAATCAAAAAAATTTAAATGTCTCTTATTAGATAAGGCATATTTTCAACAGATAAGTCACTTCTTCTTCAATGATTTCGAGGATATTTAAGTTTTGATCAAAAAAATTTTATTTCTTATGACTTTTCGTAAAATATGTTAATGCCATCTGAAAGAGGAACAGATAAGCTTTCCATCGAGCTCTTAGTCGAAGAAGTTGGTCGAAGGATGCAACAGTTTTTAGGAAAAAACTAATCGGTGGTCAACACGTTTCCGTCCTACTGCCCATTCTTTTCGCAAAGTACTTTTCTATAATTCTAGTATTTAATGGGAAAAAATTAAATTAATTTTTTTTCCATGTAAAACACTATTAATTCTGAATGAAATGCTTCCCATTTATGCAGTTAAAAAAATTTAAATGTCTCTTATTAGATAAGGCATATTTTCGTCTGTTAAGGCACTTCCTCTTCAATGATTTCGAGGATATTTTAGTTTTGATCCAAAAAATTTTAATTCATATGACTTTTCGTAAAATATGTTACTGCCATCTGAAAGAGGAACAAATAACCTTTCCATTGAGCTCTTAGTCGAAGAAGTCGGTCGAAGGATGCAAGAGTTATTAGCAAAAAACTAATCGGTGGTCAACACGATTCCGTCCTACTGCCGATTCTTTTCGCAAAGTACTTTTCTATTGTTCTAGTATTTAATGGGAAAAAATTAAACAAATTTAAAAAACTATTAATTTTGAATAAAATGCCGCCCATTTATGCAATTAAAAAAATTTAAATGTCTCTCATTAGATAAGGCATATTTTCGTCTGATAAGGTACTTGTTCTTCAATGATTTCGAGGATATTTTAATTTTGATCAAAAAATTTTTATTTCTTACGACTTTTCGAGAAATATGTTAATGCCATCTGAAAGAGGAACAGATAAGCTTTCCATTCACCTCTTAGTCGAAGAAGTCGGTCGAAGGATGCAAGAGTTATTAGCAAAAAATTAATCGGTGGTCAACACGATTCCGTCCTACTGCCGATTCTTCTCGCAAAGTACATTTCTATAATTCTAGTATTTAATGGGAAAAAATGAAACGAATTTTTGTCTATGTAACAAACTATTAATTCTGAATAAAATGCCGCCCATTTATGCAATTAAAAAAACGTAAATGTCTCTTATTAGATAAGGCATATTTTCGTCTGTTAAGGTACTTCTTCTTCAATGATTTCGGGGATATTTTAGTTTTGATCAAAAAAATTATGTTTCTTATGACTTTTCGTAAAATATGTTAATGCCATCTGAAAGAAGAACAGATAAGCTTTCCATCGAGCTCTTAGTCGAAGAAGTCGGTCGAAGGATGCAAGAGTTATTAGCAAAAAACTAATCGGTGGTCAACACGATTCCGTCCTACTGCCGATTCTTTTCGCAAAGTACTTTTCTATTGTTCTAGTATTTAATGGGAAAAAATTAAACGAATTTAAAAAACTATTAATTTTGAATAAAATGCCGCCCATTTATGCCATTAAAAAAGTTTAAATGTCTCTCATTAGATAAGGCATATTTTCGTCTGATAAGGTACTTGTTCTTCAATGATTTCGAGGATATTTTAATTTTGATCAAAAAAATTTTATTTCTTATGATTTTTCGAGAAATATGTTAATGCCATCTGAAAGAGGAACAGATAAGCTTTCCATTCACCTCTTAGTCGAAGAAGTCGGTCGAAGGATGCAAGCGTTATTAGCAAAAAATTAATCGGTGGTCAACACGATTCCGTCCTACTGCCGATTCTTCTCGCAAAGTACATTTCTATAATTCTAGTATTTAATGGGAAAAAATGAAACGAATTTTTGTCTATGTAACAAACTATTAATTCTGAATAAAATGCCGCCCATTTATGCAATCAAAAAAATTTAAATGTCTCTTATTAGATAAGGCATATTTTCATCAGATAAGTCACTTCTTCTTCAATGATTTCGAGGATATTTAAGTTTTGATCAAAAAAATTTTATTTCTTATGACTTTTCGTAAAATATGTTAATGCCATCTGAAAGAGGAATAGATAAGCTTTCCATCGAGCTCTTAGTCGAAGAAGTTGGTCGAAGGATGCAACAGTTATTAGGAAAAAACTAATCGGTGGTCAACACGTTTCCGTCCTACTGCCCATTCTTTTCGCAAAGTACTTTTCTATAATTATAGTATTTAATGGGAAAAAATTAAACGTATTTTTTGTCCATGTAAAAAATTATTGATTGTGAATTTAATGCCGCCCATTTATGCAATTAAAAAAATTTAAATGTCTCTTATTAGATAAGGCATATTTTCGTCTGATAAGGTACTTCTTCTTCAATGATTTCGAGGATATTTTAGTTTTGATAAAAAAAATTTTATTTTTTACGACTTTTCGTAAAATATGTTAATGCCATCTGAAAGAGGAACAGATAAGCTTTCCATCGAGCTCTTAGACGAAGAAGTCGGTCGAAGGATGCAAGAGT
This sequence comes from Phortica okadai, assembly GCA_034638295.1. Classification (NCBI taxonomy): domain Eukaryota; kingdom Metazoa; phylum Arthropoda; class Insecta; order Diptera; family Drosophilidae; genus Phortica; species Phortica okadai. The sequence goes on along the minus strand of CM067850.1, from coordinate 22,201,119 downwards.
TATAAGCAAAAAACTAATTGGTGGTCAACACGATTCCGTCCTACTGCCGATTCTTTTCGCAAAGTATTTTTCTATAATTCTAGTATTTAATGGGAAAAAATTAAACGAATTTTTTGTCCATGTAAAAAACTATTAATTCTGAATAAAATGCCGCTCATTTATGCAATCAAAAAAATTTAAATGTCTCTTATTAGATAAGGCATATTTTCATCAGATAAGTCACTTCTTCTTCAATGATTTCGAGGATATTTAAGTTTTGATCAAAAAAATTTTATTTCTTATGACTTTTCGTAAAATATGTTAATGCCATCTGAAAGAGGAACAGATAAGCTTTCCATCGAGCTCTTAGTCGAAGAAGTTGGTCGAAGGATGCAACAGTTATTAGGAAAAAACTAATCGGTGGTCAACACGTTTCCGTCCTACTGCCCATTCTTTTCGCAAAGTACTTTTCTATAATTCTAGTATTTAATGGGAAAAAATTAAATGAATTTTTTTTCCATGTAAAACACTATTAATTCTGAATGAAATGCTTCCCATTTATGCAGTTAAAAAAATTTAAATGTCTCTTATTAGATAAGGCATATTTTCGTCTGTTAAGGTACTTCCTCTTCAATGATTTCGAGGATATTTTAGTTTTGATCCAAAAAATTTTAATTCATATGACTTTTCGTAAAATATGTTACTGCCATCTGAAAGAGGAACAAATAACCTTTTCATTGAGCTCTTAGTCGAAGAAGTCGGTCGAAGGATGCAAGAGTTATTAGCAAAAAACTAATCGGTGGTCAACACGATTCCGTCCTACTGCCGATTCTTTTCGCAAAGTACTTTTCTATTGTTCTAGTATTTAATGGGAAAAAATTAAACAAATTTAAAAAACTATTAATTTTGAATAAAATGCCGCCCATTTATGCAATTAAAAAAATTTAAATGTCTCTCATTAGATAAGGCATATTTTCGTCTGATAAGGTACTTGTTCTTCAATGATTTCGAGGATATTTTAATTTTGATCAAAAAATTTTTATTTCTTACGACTTTTCGAGAAATATGTTAATGCCATCTGAAAGAGGAACAGATAAGCTTTCCATTCACCTCTTAGTCGAAGAAGTCGGTCGAAGGATGCAAGAGTTATTAGCAAAAAATTAATCGGTGGTCAACACGATTCCGTCCTACTGCCGATTCTTCTCGCAAAGTACATTTCTATAATTCTCGTATTTAATGGGAAAAAATGAAACGAATTTTTGTCTATGTAACAAACTATTAATTCTGAATAAAATGCCGCCCATTTATGCAATCAAAAAAATTTAAATGTCTCTTATTAGATAAGGCATATTTTCGTCTGATAAGGTACTTCTTCTTCAATGATTTCGAGGATATTTTAGTTTTGATAAAAAAAATTTTATTTTTTACGACTTTTCGTAAAATATGTTAATGCCATCTGAAAGAGGAACAGATAAGCTTTCCATCGAGCTCTTAGACGAAGATGTCGGTCGAAGGATGCAAGAGTTATAAGCAAAAAACTAATTGGTGGTCAACACGATTCCGTCCTACTGCCGATTCTTTTCGCAAAGTATTTTTCTATAATTCTAGTATTTAATGGGAAAAAATTAAACGAATTTTTTGTCCATGTAAAAAACTATTAATTCTGAATAAAATGCCGCCCATTTATGCAATCAAAAAAATTTAAATGTCTCTTATTAGATAAGGCATATTTTCATCAGATAAGTCACTTCTTCTTCAATGATTTCGAGGATATTTAAGTTTTGATCAAAAAAATTTTATTTCTTATGACTTTTCGTAAAATATGTTAATGCCATCTGAAAGAGGAACAGATAAGCTTTCCATCGAGCTCTTAGTCGAAGAAGTTGGTCGAAGGATGCAACAGTTATTAGGAAAAAACTAATCGGTGGTCAACACGTTTCCGTCCTACTGCCCATTCTTTTCGCAAAGTACTTTTCTATAATTCTAGTATTTAATGGGAAAAAATTAAATGAATTTTTTTTCCATGTAAAACACTATTAATTCTGAATGAAATGCTTCCCATTTATGCAGTTAAAAAAATTTAAATGTCTCTTATTAGATAAGGCATATTTTCGTCTGTTAAGGTACTTCCTCTTCAATGATTTCGAGGATATTTTAGTTTTGATCCAAAAAATTTTAATTCATATGACTTTTCGTAAAATATGTTACTGCCATCTGAAAGAGGAACAAATAACCTTTCCATTGAGCTCTTAGTCGAAGAAGTCGGTCGAAGGATGCAAGAGTTATTAGCAAAAAACTAATCGGTGGTCAACACGATTCCGTCCTACTGCCGATTCTTTTCGCAAAGTACTTTTCTATTGTTCTAGTATTTAATGGGAAAAAATTAAACAAATTTAAAAAACTATTAATTTTGAATAAAATGCCGCCCATTTATGCAATTAAAAAAATTTAAATGTCTCTCATTAGATAAGGCATATTTTCGTCTGATAAGGTACTTGTTCTTCAATGATTTCGAGGATATTTTAATTTTGATCAAAAAATTTTTATTTCTTACGACTTTTCGAGAAATATGTTAATGCCATCTGAAAGAGGAACAGATAAGCTTTCCATTCACCTCTTAGTCGAAGAAGTCGGTCGAAGGATGCAAGAGTTATTAGCAAAAAATTAATCGGTGGTCAACACGATTCCGTCCTACTGCCGATTCTTCTCGCAAAGTACATTTCTATAATTCTAGTATTTAATGGGAAAAAATGAAACGAATTTTTGTCTATGTAACAAACTATTAATTCTGAATAAAATGCCGCCCATTTATGCAATCAAAAAAATTTAAATGTCTCTTATTAGATAAGGCATATTTTCATCAGATAAGTCACTTCTTCTTCAATGATTTCGAGGATATTTAAGTTTTGATCAAATAAATTTTATTTCTTATGACTTTTCGTAAAATATGTTAATGCCATCTGAAAGAGGAACAGATAAGCTTTCCATCGAGCTCTTAGTCGAAGAAGTTGGTCGAAGGATGCAACAGTTATTAGGAAAAAACTAATCGGTGGTCAACACGTTTCCGTCCTACTGCCCATTCTTTTCGCAAAGTACTTTTCTATAATTCTAGTATTTAATGGGAAAAAATTAAACGAATTTTTTGTCCATGTAAAAAACTATTAATTCTGAATAAAATGCCGCCCATTTATGCAATCAAAAAAATTTAAATGTCTCTTATTAGATAAGGCATATTTTCATCAGATAAGTCACTTCTTCTTCAATGATTTCGAGGATATTTAAGTTTTGATCAAAAAAATTTTATTTCTTATGACTTTTCGTAAAATATGTTAATGCCATCTGAAAGAGGAACAGATAAGCTTTCCATCGAGCTCTTAGTCGAAGAAGTTGGTCGAAGGATGCAACAGTTATTAGGAAAAAACTAATCGGTGGTCAACACGTTTCCGTCCTACTGCCCATTCTTTTCGCAAAGTACTTTTCTATAATTCTAGTATTTAATGGGAAAAAATTAAATGAATTTTTTTTCCATGTAAAACACTATTAATTCTGAATGAAATGCTTCCCATTTATGCAGTTAAAAAAATTTAAATGTCTCTTATTAGATAAGGCATATTTTCGTCTGTTAAGGTACTTCCTCTTCAATGATTTCGAGGATATTTTAGTTTTGATCCAAAAAATTTTAATTCATATGACTTTTCGTAAAATATGTTACTGCCATCTGAAAGAGGAACAAATAACCTTTCCATTGAGCTCTTAGTCGAAGAAGTCGGTCGAAGGATGCAAGAGTTATTAGCAAAAAACTAATCGGTGGTCAACACGATTCCGTCCTACTGCCGATTCTTTTCGCAAAGTACTTTTCTATTGTTCTAGTATTTAATGGGAAAAAATTAAACAAATTTAAAAAACTATTAATTTTGAATAAAATGCCGCCCATTTATGCAATTAAAAAAATTTAAATGTCTCTCATTAGATAAGGCATATTTTCGTCTGATAAGGTACTTGTTCTTCAATGATTTCGAGGATATTTTAATTTTGATCAAAAAATTTTTATTTCTTACGACTTTTCGAGAAATATGTTAATGCCATCTGAAAGAGGAACAGATAAGCTTTCCATTCACCTCTTAGTCGAAGAAGTCGGTCGAAGGATGCAAGAGTTATTAGCAAAAAATTAATCGGTGGTCAACACGATTCCGTCCTACTGCCGATTCTTTTCGCAAAGTACATTTCTATAATTCTAGTATTTAATGGGAAAAAATGAAACGAATTTTTGTCTATGTAACAAACTATTAATTCTGAATAAAATGCCGCCCATTTATGCAATTAAAAAAACGTAAATGTCTCTTATTAGATAAGGCATATTTTCGTCTGTTAAGGTACTTCTTCTTCAATGATTTCGGGGATATTTTAGTTTTGATCAAAAAAATTATGTTTCTCATGACTTTTCGTAAAATATGTTAATGCCATCTGAAAGAAGAACAGATAAGCTTTCCATCGAGCTCTTAGTCAAAGAAGTCGGTCGAAGGATGCAAGAGTTATTAGCAAAAAACTAATCGGTGGTCAACACGATTCCGTCCTACTGCCGATTCTTTTCGCAAAGTACTTTTCTATTGTTCTAGTATTTAATGGGAAAAAATTAAACGAATTTAAAAAACTATTAATTTTGAATAAAATGCCGCCCATTTATGCAATTAAAAAAGTTTAAATGTCTCTCATTAGATAAGGCATATTTTCGTCTGATAAGGTACTTGTTCTTCAATGATTTCGAGGATATTTTAATTTTGATCAAAAAAATTTTATTTCTTATGATTTTTCGAGAAATATGTTAATGCCATCTGAAAGAGGAACAGATAAGCTTTCCATTGACCTCTTAGTCGAAGAAGTCGGTCGAAGGATGCAAGAGTTATAAGCAAAAAATTAAAATGCCGTCCATTTATGCAATTAAAAAAATTTAAATGTCTCTTATTAGATAAGGCATATTTTCGTCTGATAAGGTTCTTCTTCTTCAATAATTTCGAGGATATTTTAGTTTTGATCATAAAAATTGTATTACTTACGACTATTCGTAAAATATGTTAATGCCATCTGAAAGAGGAACAGATAACCTTTCCATCGAGCTCTTAGTTGAAGAAGTCGGTCGAAGGATGCATGAGTTATTAACAAAAAATTAATCGGTGGTCAACACGATTCCGTCCTACTGCTGATTCTTTTCGCAAAGTACTTTTCTATAATTCTAGTATTTAATGGGAAAAAATTAAACGAATTTTTTGTACATGTAAAAAACTATTAATTCTGAATAAAATGCCGCCCATTTATGCATTTAAAAAAATTTAAATGTCTCTTATTAGATAAGGCATATTTTCGTCTGATAAGGTTCTTCTTCTTCAATAATTTCGAGGATATTTTAGTTTTGATCATAAAAATTTTATTACTTACGACTTTTCGTAAAATATGTTAATGCCATCTGAAAGAGGAACAGATAACCTTTCCATCGAGCTCTTAGTTGAAGAAGTCGGTCGAAGGATGCAAGAGTTATTAGCAAAAAACTAATCGGTGGTCTACACGATTCCGTCCTACTGCCGATTCTTTTCGCAAATTACATTTCTATAATTCTAGTATTTAATGGGAAAAAATTAAACGAATTTAAAAAACTATTAATTTTGAATAAAATGCCGCCCATTTATGCAATTAAAAAAATTTACATGTTTCATATTATATAAGTCATATTTTCGTCTTATAAGGTACTTCTTTTTCAATGATTTCGAGGATATTTTAGTTTTGATCCAAAAAATTTTAATTCTTATGACTTTTCGTAAAATATGATAATGCCATCTGAAAGAGGAACAGATAAGCTTTCCATCGAGCTCTTAGTCGAAGAAGTCGGTCGAAGGATGCAAGAGTTATTAGCAAAAAACTAATCGGTGGTCAACACGATTCCGTCCTACTGCCGATTCTTTTCGCAAAGTACTTTTCTATTGTTCTAGTATTTAATGGGAAAAAATTAAACGAATTTAAAAAACTATTAATTTTGAATAAAATGCCGTCCATTTATGCAATTAAAAAAGTTTAAATGTCTCTCATTAGATAAGGCATATTTTCGTCTGATAAGGTACTTGTTCTTCAATGATTTCGAGGATATTTTAATTTTGATCAAAAAAATTTTATTACTTACGACTATTCGTAAAATATGTTAATGCCATCTGAAAGAGGAACAGATAAGCTTTCCATTGACCTCTTAGTCGAAGAAGTCGGTCGAAGGATGCAAGAGTTATAAGCAAAAAATTAAAATGCCGCCCATTTATGCAATTAAAAAAATTTAAATGTCTCTTATTAGATAAGGCATATTTTCGTCTGATAAGGTTCTTCTTCTTCAATAATTTCGAGGATATTTTAGTTTTGATCATAAAAATTGTATTACTTACGACTATTCGTAAAATATGTTAATGCCATCTGAAAGAGGAACAGATAAGCTTTCCATTGACCTCTTAGTCGAAGAAGTCGGTCGAAGGATGCAAGAGTTATAAGCAAAAAATTAATCGGTGGTCAACACGATTCCGTCCTACTGCTGATTCTTTTCGCAAAGTACTTTTCTATAATTCTAGTATGTAATGGGAAAAAATTAAACGAATTTTTTGTACATGTAAAAAACTATTAATTCTGAATAATATGCCGCCCATTTATGCATTTAAAAAAATTTAAATGTCTCTTATTAGATAAGGCATATTTTCGTCTGATAAGGTTCTTCTTCTTCAATAATTTCGAGGATATTTTAGTTTTGATCATAAAAATTTTATTACTTACGACTTTTCGTAAAATATGTTAATGCCATCAGAAAGAGGAACAGATAACCTTTCCATCGAGCTCTTAGTTGAAGAAGTCGGTCGAAGGATGCAAGAGTTATTAGCAAAAAACTAATCGGTGGTCAACACGATTCCGTCCTACTGCCGATTCTTTTCGCAAATTACATTTCTATAATTCTAGTATTTAATGGGAAAAAATGAAACGAATTTTTTGTCCATGTAAAAAACTGAATAAAATGCCGCCCATTTATGCAATTAAAAAAATTAACATGTTTCATATTATATAAGTCATATTTTCGTCTTATAAGGTACTTCTTTTTCAATGATTTCGAGGATATTTTAGTTTTGATCCAAAAAATTTTAATTCTTATGACTTTTCGTAAAATATATTTATGTCGTCTGAAAGAGGAACATATAAGCTTTCCATCGAGCTCTTAGTCAAAGAAGTTTGTCGAAGGATGCAAGAGTTATTAGCAAAAAACTAATCGGTAGTCAACACGATTCCGTCCTACTGCCGATTCTTTACGCAAAGTACTTTTCTATTGTTCTAGTATTTAATGGGAAAAAATTAAACAAATTTAAAAAACTATTAATTTTGAATAAAATGCCGCCCATTTATGCAATTAAAAAAATTTAAATGTCTCTCATTAGATAAGGCATATTTTCGTCTGATAAGGTACTTGTTCTTCAATGATTTCGAGGATATTTTAATTTTGATCAAAAAAATTTTATTTCTTACGACTTTTCGAGAAATATGTTAATGCCATCTGAAAGAGGAACAGATAAGCTTTCCATTGACCTCTTAGTCGAAGAAGTCGGTCGAAGGATGCAAGAGTTATTAGCAAAAAACTAATCGGTGGTCAACACGATTCCGTCCTACTGCCGATTCTTTTCGCAAAGTACATTTCTATAATTCTAGTATTTAATGGGAAAAAATTAAACGAATTTTTTGTACATGTAAAAAACTATTAATTCTGAATAAAATGCCGCCCATTTATGCATTTAAAAAAATTTAAATGTCTCTTATTAGATAAGGCATATTTTCGTCTGATAAGGTTCTTCTTCTTCAATAATTTCGAGGATATTTTAGTTTTGATCATAAAAATTTTATTACTTACGACTTTTCGTAAAATATGTTAATGCCATCTGAAAGAGGAACAGATAACCTTTCCATCGAGCTCTTAGTTGAAGAAGTCGGTCGAAGGATGCAAGAGTTATTAGCAAAAAACTAATCGGTGGTCTACACGATTCCGTCCTACTGCCGATTCTTTTCGCAAATTACATTTCTATAATTCTAGTATTTAATGGGAAAAAATTAAACGAATTTAAAAAACTATTAATTTTGAATAAAATGCCGCCCATTTATGCAATCAAAAAAAATTTACATGTTTCATATTATATAAGTCATATTTTCGTCTTATAAGGTACTTCTTTTTCAATGATTTCGAGGATATTTTAGTTTTGATCCAAAAAATTTTAATTCTTATGACTTTTCGTAAAATATGATAATGCCATCTGAAAGAGGAACAGATAAGCTTTCCATCGAGCTCTTAGTCGAAGAAGTCGGTCGAAGGATGCAAGAGTTATTAGCAAAAAACTAATCGGTGGTCAACACGATTCCGTCCTACTGCCGATTCTTTTCGCAAAGTACTTTTCTATTGTTCTAGTATTTAATGGGAAAAAATTAAACGAATTTAAAAAACTATTAATTTTGAATAAAATGCCGCCCATTTATGCAATTAAAAAAGTTTAAATGTCTCTCATTAGATAAGGCATATTTTCGTCTGATAAGGTACTTGTTCTTCAATGATTTCGAGGATATTTTAATTTTGATCAAAAAAATTTTATTACTTACGACTATTCGTAAAATATGTTAATGCCATCTGAAAGAGGAACAGATAAGCTTTCCATTGACCTCTTAGTCGAAGAAGTCGGTCGAAGGATGCAAGAGTTATAAGCAAAAAATTAAAATGCCGCCCATTTATGCAATTAAAAAAATTTAAATGTCTCTTATTAGATAAGGCATATTTTCGTCTGATAAGGTTCTTCTTCTTCAATAATTTCGAGGATATTTTAGTTTTGATCATAAAAATTGTATTACTTACGACTATTCGTAAAATATGTTAATGCCATCTGAAAGAGGAACAGATAAGCTTTCCATTGACCTCTTAGTCGAAGAAGTCGGTCGAAGGATGCAAGAGTTATAAGCAAAAAATTAATCGGTGGTCAACACGATTCCGTCCTACTGCTGATTCTTTTCGCAAAGTACTTTTCTATAATTCTAGTATGTAATGGGAAAAAATTAAACGAATTTTTTGTACATGTAAAAAACTATTAATTCTGAATAATATGCCGCCCATTTATGCATTTAAAAAAATTTAAATGTCTCTTATTAGATAAGGCATATTTTCGTCTGATAAGGTTCTTCTTCTTCAATAATTTCGAGGATATTTTAGTTTTGATCATAAAAATTTTATTACTTACGACTTTTCGTAAAATATGTTAATGCCATCAGAAAGAGGAACAGATAACCTTTCCATCGAGCTCTTAGTTGAAGAAGTCGGTCGAAGGATGCAAGAGTTATTAGCAAAAAACTAATCGGTGGTCAACACGATTCCGTCCTACTGCCGATTCTTTTCGCAAATTACATTTCTATAATTCTAGTATTTAATGGGAAAAAATGAAACGAATTTTTTGTCCATGTAAAAAACTGAATAAAATGCCGCCCATTTATGCAATTAAAAAAATTAACATGTTTCATATTATATAAGTCATATTTTCGTCTTATAAGGTACTTCTTTTTCAATGATTTCGAGGATATTTTAGTTTTGATCCAAAAAATTTTAATTCTTATGACTTTTCGTAAAATATATTTATGTCGTCTGAAAGAGGAACATATAAGCTTTCCATCGAGCTCTTAGTCAAAGAAGTTTGTCGAAGGATGCAAGAGTTATTAGCAAAAAACTAATCGGTAGTCAACACGATTCCGTCCTACTGCCGATTCTTTACGCAAAGTACTTTTCTATTGTTCTAGTATTTAATGGGAAAAAATTAAACAAATTTAAAAAACTATTAATTTTGAATAAAATGCCGCCCATTTATGCAATTAAAAAAATTTAAATGTCTCTCATTAGATAAGGCATATTTTCGTCTGATAAGGTACTTGTTCTTCAATGATTTCGAGGATATTTTAATTTTGATCAAAAAAATTTTATTTCTTACGACTTTTCGAGAAATATGTTAATGCCATCTGAAAGAGGAACAGATAAGCTTTCCATTGACCTCTTAGTCGAAGAAGTCGGTCGAAGGATGCAAGAGTTATTAGCAAAAAACTAATCGGTGGTCAACACGATTCCGTCCTACTGCCGATTCTTTTCGCAAAGTACATTTCTATAATTCTAGTATTTAATGGGAAAAAATGAAACGAATTTTTGTCTATGTAACAAACTATTAATTCGGAATAAAATGCCGCCCATTTATGCAATTAAAAAAACGTAAATGTCTCCTTTTAGATAAGGCATATTTTCGTCTGTTAAGGTACTTCTTCTTCAATGATTTCAAGGATATTTTAGTTTTGATCAAAAAAATTTTATTTCTTACGACTTTTCGAGAAATATGTTAATGCCATCTGAAAGAGGAACAGATAAGCTTTCCATCGAGCTCTTAGTCGAAGAAGTCGGTCGAAGGATGCAAGAGTTATTAGCAAAAAACTAATCGGTGGTCAACACGATTCCGTCCTACTGCCGATTCTTTTCGCAAAGTACTTTTCTATAATTCTAGTATTTAATGGGAAAAAATTAAACGAATTTTTTGTACATGTAAAAAACTATTAATTTTGAGTAAAATGCCGCCCATTTATGCAATTAAAAAAATTAAAATGTCTCTTATTAGATAAGGCATATTTTCGTCTGATAAGGTACTTCTTCTTCAATAATTTCGAGGATATTTTAGTTTTGATCAAAAAAATTTTATTACTTACGACTTTTCGTAAAATATGTTAATGCCATCTGAAAGAGGAACAGATAACCTTTTCATCGAGCTCTTAGTTGAAGAAGTCGGTCGAAGGATGCAAGAGTTTTTAGCAAAAAACTAATCGGTGGTCAACACGATTCCGTCCTACTGCCGATTCTTTTCGCAAAGTACATTTCTATAATTCTAGTATTTAATGGGAAAAAATGAAACGAATTTTTGTCTATGTAACAAACTATTAATTCGGAATAAAATGCCGCCCATTTATGCAATTAAAAAAACGTAAATGTCTCCTTTTAGATAAGGCATATTTTCGTCTGTTAAGGTACTTCTTCTTCAATGATTTCAAGGATATTTTAGTTTTGATCAAAAAAATTTTAATTCTTACGACTTTTCGAGAAATATGTTAATGCCATCTGAAAGAGGAACAGATAAGCTTTCCATCGAGCTCAATTAATTCTGAATAAAATGCCGCCCATTTATGCAGTTAAAAAAATGTAAATGTCTCTTATTAGATAAGGCATATTTTCGTCTGTTAAGGTACTTCTTCTTCATTGATTTCGAGGATATTTTAGTTTTGATCAAAAAAATTTTATTTCTTACGACTTTTCGTAAAAAATGTTAATGCCGTCTGAAAGAGGAACAGATAAGCTTTCCATCGAGCTCTTAGTTGAAGAAGTCGGTCGAAGGATGCAAGAGTTATAAGCAAAAAACTAATCGGTGGTCAACACGTTTCCGTCCTACTGCCCATTCTTTTCGCAAAGTACTTTTCTATAATTCTAGTATTTAATGGGAAAAAATTAAACGAATTTTTTGTCCATGTAAAAAACTATTAATTCTGAATAAAATGCCGCCCATTTATGCAGTTAAAAAAATGTAAATGTCTCTTATTAGATAAGGCATATTTTCGTCTGTTAAGGTACTTCTTCTTCATTGATTTCGAGGATATTTTAGTTTTGATCATAAAAATTTTATTACTTACGACTTTTCGTAAAATATGTTAATGCCATCTGAAAGAGGAACAGATAACCTTTTCATCGAGCTCTTAGTTGAAGAAGTCGGTCGTTGTTGTTCTTCAATGATTTCGAGGATATTTTAATTTTGATCAAAAAAATTTTATTTCTTATGACTTTTCGAGAAATATGTTAATGCCATCTGAAAGAGGAACAGATAAGCTTTCCATTGACCTCTTAGTCGAAGAAGTCGGTCGAAGGATGCAAGAGTTATAAGCAAAAAATTAATCGGTGGTCAACACGATTCCGTCCTACTGCTGATTCTTTTCGCAAAGTACTTTTCTATAATTCTAGTATTTAATGGGAAAAAATTAAACGAATTTTTTGTACATGTAAAAAACTATTTATTCTGAATAAAATGCCGCCCATTTATGCATTTAAAAAAATTTAAATGTCTCTTATTAGATAAGGCATATTTTCGTCTGATAAGGTTCTTCTTCTTCAATAATTTCGAGGATATTTTAGTTTTGATCATAAAAATTTTATTACTTACGACTTTTCGTAAAATATGTTAATGCCATCTGAAAGAGGAACAGATAACCTTTCCATCGAGCTCTTAGTTGAAGAAGTCGGTCGAAGGATGCAAGAGTTATTAGCAAAAAACTAATCGGTGGTCAACACGATTCCGTCCTACTGCCGATTCTTTTCGCAAATTACATTTCTATAATTCTAGTATTTAATGGGAAAAAATGAAACGAATTTTTTGTCCATGTAAAAAACTGAATAAAATGCCGCACATTTATGCAATTAAAAAAATTTACATGTTTCATATTATATAAGTCATATTTTCGTCTTATAAGGTACTTCTTTTTCAATGATTTCGAGGATATTTTAGTTTTGATCCAAAAAATTTTAATTCTTATGACTTTTCGTAAAATATATTTATGTCGTCTGAAAGAGGAACATATAAGCTTTCCATCGAGTTCTTAGTCGAAGAAGTTTGTCGAGGGATGCAAGAGTTATTAGCAAAAAACTAATCGGTAGTCAACACGATTCCGTCCTACTGCCGATTCTTTTCGCAAAGTACTTTTCTATTGTTCTAGTATTTAATGGGAAAAAATTAAACAAATTTAAAAAACTATTAATTTTGAATAAAATGCCGCCCATTTATGCAATTAAAAAAATTTAAATGTCTCTCATTAGATAAGGCATATTTTCGTCTGATAAGGTACTTGTTCTTCAATGATTTCGAGGATATTTTAATTTTGATCAAAAAAATTTTATTTCTTACGACTTTTCGAGAAATATGTTAATGCCATCTGAAAGAGGAACAGATAAGCTTTCCATTGACCTCTTAGTCGAAGAAGTCGGTCGAAGGATGCAAGAGTTATTAGCAAAAAATTAATCGGTGGTCAACACGATTCCGTCCTACTGCCGATTCTTTTCGCAAAGTACTTTTCTATAATTCTAGTATTTAATGGGAAAAAATTAAACGAATTTTTTGTACATGTAAAAAACTATTAATTTTGAGTAAAATGCCGCCCATTTATGCAATTAAAAAAATTTAAATGTCTCTTATTAGATAAGGCATATTTTCGTCTGATAAGGTACTTCTTCTTCAATAATTTCGAGGATATTTTAGTTTTGATCAAAAAAATTTTATTACTTACGACTTTTCGTAAAATATGTTAATGCCATCTGAAAGAGGAACAGATAACCTTTTCATCGAGCTCTTAGTTGAAGAAGTCGGTCGAAGGATGCAAGAGTTTTTAGCAAAAAACTAATCGGTAATCAACACGATTCCGTCCTACTGCCGATTCTTTTCGCAAAGTACATTTCTATAATTCTAGTATTTAATGGGAAAAAATGAAACGAATTTTTGTCTATGTAACAAACTATTAATTCTGAATAAAATGCCGCCCATTTATGCAATTAAAAAAACGTAAATGTCTCCTTTTAGATAAGGCATATTTTCGTCTGTTAAGGTACTTCTTCTTCAATGATTTCAAGGATATTTTAGTTTTGATCAAAAAAATTTTAATTCTTACGACTTTTCGAGAAATATGTTAATGCCATCTGAAATAGGAACAGATAAGCTTTCCATTGACCTCTTAGTCGAAGAAGTCGGTCGAAGGATGCAAGAGTTATTAGCAAAAAATTAATCGGTGGTCAACACGATTCCGTCCTACTGCCGATTCTTTTCGCAAAGTACTTTTCTATAATTCTAGTATTTAATGGGAAAAAATTAAACGAATTTTTTGTACATGTAAAAAACTATTAATTTTGAGCAAAATGCCGCCCATTTATGCAATTAAAAAAATTTAAATGTCTCTTATTAGATAAGGCATATTTTCGTCTGATAAGGTACTTCTTCTTCAATAATTTCGAGGATATTTTAGTTTTGATCAAAAAAATTTTATTACTTACGACTTTTCGTAAAATATGTTAATGCCATCTGAAAGAGGAACAGATAACCTTTTCATCGAGCTCTTAGTTGAAGAAGTTGGTCAAAGGATGCAACAGTTATTAGGAAAAAACTAATCGGTGGTCAACACGTTTCCGTCCTACTGCCCATTCTTTTCGCAAAGTACTTTTCTATAATTCTAGTATTTAATGGGAAAAAATTAAACGAATTTTTTGTCCATGTAAAAAACTATTAATTCTGAATAAAATGCCGCCCATTTATGCAATTAAAAAAATTTAAATGTCCCTTATTAGATAAGGCATGTTTTCATCTGATAAGGTACTTCTTCTTCAATGATTTCGAGGATATTTGAGTTTTGATCAAAAAATTTTTATTTCTTATGACTTTTCGTAAAATATGTTAATGCCATCTGAAAGAGGAACAGATAAGCTTTCCATCGAGCTCTTAGTTGAAGAAGTCGGTCGTAGGATGAAAGAGTTATTAGCAAAAAACTAATCGGTGGTCAACACGATTCCGTACTACTGCCGATTCTTTTCGCAAAGTACTTTTCTATAATTCTAGTATTTAATGGGAAAAAAATAAGCGAATGTTTTGTCCATTTAAAAAACTATTAATTCTGAATAAAATGCCGCCCATTTATGCAATTAAAAAAATTTACATGTTTTTTATTAGATAAAGCATATTTTCGTCTGATAAGGTACTTCTTTTTCAATGATTTCGAGGATATTTTAGTTTTGATCCAAAAAATTTTAATTCTTATGACTTTTCGTAAAATATATTTATGCCATCTGAAAGAGGAACAGATAAGCTTTCCATCGAGCTCTTAGTCGAAGATGTCGGTCGAAGGATGCAAGGGTTATTAGCAAAAAACTAATCGGTGGTCAACACGTTTCCGTCCTACTGTCCATTCTTTTCGCAAAGTACTTTTCTATAATTCTAGTATTTAATGGGAAAAAATTAAACGAATTTTTTGTCCATGTAAAAAACTAATAATTCTGAATTAAATGCCGCCCATTTATGCAGTTAAAAAAATGTAAATGTCTCTTATTAGATAAGGCATATTTTCGTCTGTTAAGGTACTTCTTTTTCAATGATTTCGAGGATGTTTTAGTTTTGATCAAAAAAATTTTATTTCTTACGACTTTTCGTAAAAAATGTTAATGCCGTCTGAAAGAGGAACAGATAAGCTTTCCATCGAGCTCTTAGTCGAAGATGTCAGTCGAAGGATGCAAGGGTTATTAGCAACAAACTAATCGGTGGTCAGCACGATTCCGTCAACTGCCGATTCTTTTCGCAAAGTACTTTTCTATAATTCTAGTTTTTAATGGGAAAAAATTAAACGAATTTTTTGTCCATGTAAAAAACTATTGATTCTGAATAAAATGCCGCCCATTTATGCAATTAAAAAAATGTAAATGTCTCTTATTAGATAAGGCATATTTTCATCTGATAAGGTACTTCTTCTTCAATGATTACGAGGATAATTGATTTTGATCAAAAAGCTTTCCATCGAGCTCTTAGTCGAAGAAGTTGGTCGAAGGATGCAACAGTTATTAGGAAAAAAACTAATCGGTGGTCAACACGTTTCCGTCCTACTGCCCATTCTTTTCGCAAAGTACTTTTCTATAATTCTAGTATTTAATGGGAAAAAATTAAACGAATTTTTTGTCCATGTAAAAAACAATTAATTCTGAATAAAATGCCGCCCATTTATGCAGTTAAAAAAATGTAAATGTCTCTTATTAGATAAGGCATATTTTCGTCTGTTAAGGTACTTCTTCTTCATTGATTTCGAGGATATTTTAGTTTTGATCAAAAAAATTTTATTTCTTACGACTTTTCGTAAAAAATGTTAATGCCGTCTGAAAGAGGAACAGATAAGCTTTCCATCGAGCTCTTAGTTGAAGAAGTCGGTCGAAGGATGCAAGAGTTATAAGCAAAAAACTAATCGGTGGTCAACACGTTTCCGTCCTACTGCCCATTCTTTTCGCAAAGTACTTTTCTATAATTCTAGTATTTAATGGGAAAAAATTAAACGAATTTTTTGTCCATGTAAAAAACTATTAATTCTGAATAAAATGCCGCCCATTTATGCAGTTAAAAAAATGTAAATGTCTCTTATTAGATAAGGCATATTTTCGTCTGTTAAGGTACGTCTTCTTCATTGATTTCGAGGATATTTTAGTTTTGATCATAAAAATTTTATTACTTACGACTTTTCGTAAAATATGTTAATGCCATCTGAAAGAGGAACAGATAACCTTTTCATCGAGCTCTTAGTTGAAGAAGTCGGTCGTTGTTGTTCTTCAATGATTTCGAGGATATTTTAATTTTGATCAAAAAATTTTATTTCTTATGACTTTTCGAGAAATATGTTAATGCCATCTGAAAGAGGAACAGATAAGCTTTCCATTGACCTCTTAGTCGAAGAAGTCGGTCGAAGGATGCAAGAGTTATAAGCAAAAAATTAATCGGTGGTCAACACGATTCCGTCCTACTGCTGATTCTTTTCGCAAAGTACTTTTCTATAATTCTAGTATTTAATGGGAAAAAATTAAACGAATTTTTTGTACATGTAAAAAACTATTAATTCTGAATAAAATGCCGCCCATTTATGCATTTAAAAAAATTTAAATGTCTCTTATTAGATAAGGCATATTTTCGTCTGATAAGGTTCTTCTTCTTCAATAATTTCGAGGATATTTTAGTTTTGATCATAAAAATTTTATTACTTACGACTTTTCGTAAAATATGTTAATGCCATCTGAAAGAGGAACAGATAACCTTTCCATCGAGCTCTTAGTTGAAGAAGTCGGTCGAAGGATGCAAGAGTTATTAGCAAAAAACTAATCGGTGGTCAACACGATTCCGTCCTACTGCCGATTCTTTTCGCAAATTACATTTCTATAATTCTAGTATTTAATGGGAAAAAATGAAACGAATTTTTTGTCCATGTAAAAAACTGAATAAAATGCCGCACATTTATGCAATTAAAAAAATTTACATGTTTCATATTATATAAGTCATATTTTCGTCTTATAAGGTACTTCTTTTTCAATGATTTCGAGGATATTTTAGTTTTGATCCAAAAAATTTTAATTCTTATGACTTTTCGTAAAATATATTTATGTCGTCTGAAAGAGGAACATATAAGCTTTCCATCGAGCTCTTAGTCGAAGAAGTTTGTCGAGGGATGCAAGAGTTATTAGAAAAAAACTAATCGGTAGTCAACACGATTCCGTCCTACTGCCGATTCTTTTCGCAAAGTACTTTTCTATTGTTCTAGTATTTAATGGGAAAAAATTAAACAAATTTTTTGTCCATGTAAAAAACTATTAATTCTGAATAAAATGCCGCCCATTTATGCAGTTAAAAAAATGTAAATGTCTCTTATTAGATAAGGCATATTTTCGTCTGTTAAGGTACTTCTTCTTCATTGATTTCGAGGATATTTTAGTTTTGATCATAAAAATTTTATTACTTACGACTTTTCGTAAAATATGTTAATGCCATCTGAAAGAGGAACAGATAACCTTTTCATCGAGCTCTTAGTTGAAGAAGTCGGTCGTTGTTGTTCTTCAATGATTTCGAGGATATTTTAATTTTGATCAAAAAAATTTTATTTCTTATGACTTTTCGAGAAATATGTTAATGCCATCTGAAAGAGGAACAGATAAGCTTTCCATTGACCTCTTAGTCGAAGAAGTCGGTCGAAGGATGCAAGAGTTATAAGCAAAAAATTAATCGGTGGTCAACACGATTCCGTCCTACTGCTGATTCATTTCGCAAAGTACTTTTCTATAATTCTAGTATTTAATGGGAAAAAATTAAACGAATTTTTTGTACATGTAAAAAACTATTAATTCTGAATAAAATGCCGCCCATTTATGCATTTAAAAAAATTTAAATCTCTCTTATTAGATAAGGCATATTTTCGTCTGATAAGTTTCTTCTTCTTCAATAATTTCGAGGATATTTTAGTTTTGATCATAAAAATTTTATTACTTACGACTTTTCGTAAAATATGTTAATGCCATCTGAAAGAGGAACAGATAACCAAGAGTTATTAGCAAAAAACTAATCGGTGGTCAACACGATTCCGTCCTACTGCTGATTCTTTTCGCAAATTACATTTCTATAATTCTAGTATTTAATGGGAAAAAATGAAACGAATTTTTTGTCCATGTAAAAAACTGAATAAAATGCCGCACATTTATGCAATTAAAAAAATTTACATGTTTCATATTATATAAGTCATATTTTCGTCTTATAAGGTACTTCTTTTTCAATGATTTCGAGGATATTTTAGTTTTGATCCAAAAAATTTTAATTCTTATGACTTTTCGTAAAATATATTTATGTCGTCTGAAAGAGGAACATATAAGCTTTCCATCGAGCTCTTAGTCGAAGAAGTTTGTCGAGGGATGCAAGAGTTATTAGCAAAAAACTAATCGGTAGTCAACACGATTCCGTCCTACTGCCGATTCTTTTCGCAAAGTACTTTTCTATTGTTCTAGTATTTAATGGGAAAAAATTAAACAAATTTAAAAAACTATTAATTTTGAATAAAATGCCGCCCATTTATGCAATTAAAAAAATTTAAATGTCTCTCATTAGATAAGGCATATTTTCGTCTGATAAGGTACTTGTTCTTCAATGATTTCGAGGATATTTTAATTTTGATCAAAAAAATTTTATTTCTTACGACTTTTCGAGAAATATGTTAATGCCATCTGAAAGAGGAACAGATAAGCTTTCCATTGACCTCTTAGTCGAAGAAGTCGGTCGAAGGATGCAAGAGTTATTAGCAAAAAATTAATCGGTGGTCAACACGATTCCGTCCTACTGCCGATTCTTTTCGCAAAGTACTTTTCTATAATTCTAGTATTTAATGGGAAAAAATTAAACGAATTTTTTGTACATGTAAAAAACTATTAATTTTGAGTAAAATGCCGCCCATTTATGCAATTAAAAAAATTTAAATGTCTCTTATTAGATAAGGCATATTTTCGTCTGATAAGGTACTTCTTCTTCAATAATTTCGAGGATATTTTAGTTTTGATCAAAAAAATTTTATTACTTACGACTTTTCGTAAAATATGTTAATGCCATCTGAAAGACGAACAGATAACCTTTTCATCGAGCTCTTAGTTGAAGAAGTCGGTCGTTGTTGTTCTTCAATGATTTCGAGGATATTTTAATTTTGATCAAAAAAATTTTATTTCTTATGACTTTTCGAGAAATATGTTAATGCCATCTGAAAGAGGAACAGATAAGCTTTCCATTGACCTCTTAGTCGAAGAAGTTGGTCGAAGGATGCAAGAGTTATAAGCAAAAAATTAATCGGTGGTCAACACGATTCCGTCCTACTGCTGATTCATTTCGCAAAGTACTTTTCTATAATTCTAGTATTTAATGGGAAAAAATTAAACGAATTTTTTGTACATGTAAAAAACTATTAATTCTGAATAAAATGCCGCCCATTTATGCATTTAAAAAAATTTAAATGTCTCTTATTAGATAAGGCATATTTTCGTCTGATAAGGTTCTTCTTCTTCAATAATTTCGAGGATATTTTAGTTTTGATCATAAAAATTTTATTACTTACGACTTTTCGTAAAATATGTTAATGCCATCTGAAAGAGGAACAGATAACCAAGAGTTATTAGCAAAAAACTAATAGGTGGTCAACACGATTCCGTCCTACTGCTGATTCTTTTCGCAAATTACATTTCTATAATTCTAGTATTTAATGGGAAAAAATGAAACGAATTTTTTGTCAATGTAAAAAACTGAATAAAATGCCGCACATTTATGCAATTAAAAAAATTTACATGTTTCATATTATATAAGTCATATTTTCGTCTTATAAGGTACTTCTTTTTCAATGATTTCGAGGATATTTTAGTTTTGATCCAAAAAATTTTAATTCTTATGACTTTTCGTAAAATATATTTATGTCGTCTGAAAGAGGAACATATAAGCTTTCCATCGAGCTCTTAGTCGAAGAAGTTTGTCGAGGGATGCAAGAGTTATTAGCAAAAAACTAATCGGTAGTCAACACGATTCCGTCCTACTGCCGATTCTTTTCGCAAAGTACTTTTCTATTGTTCTAGTATTTAATGGGAAAAAATTAAACAAATTTAAAAAACTATTAATTTTGAATAAAATGCCGCCCATTTATGCAATTAAAAAAATTTAAATGTCTCTCATTAGATAAGGCATATTTTCGTCTGATAAGGTACTTGTTCTTCAATGATTTCGAGGATATTTTAATTTTGATCAAAAAAATTTTATTTCTTACGACTTTTCGAGAAATATGTTAATGCCATCTGAAAGAGGAACAGATAAGCTTTCCATTGACCTCTTAGTCGAAGAAGTCGGTCGAAGGATGCAAGAGTTATTAGCAAAAAATTAATCGGTGGTCAACACGATTCCGTCCTACTGCCGATTCTTTTCGCAAAGTACTTTTCTATAATTCTAGTATTTAATGGGAAAAAATTAAACGAATTTTTTGTACATGTAAAAAACTATTAATTTTGAGTAAAATGCCGCCCATTTATGCAATTAAAAAAATTTAAATGTCTCTTATTAGATAAGGCATATTTTCGTCTGATAAGGTACTTCTTCTTCAATAATTTCGAGGATATTTTAGTTTTGATCAAAAAAATTTTATTACTTACGACTTTTCGTAAAATATGTTAATGCCATCTGAAAGAGGAACAGATAACCTTTTCATCGAGCTCTTAGTTGAAGAAGTCGGTCGAAGGATGCAAGAGTTTTTAGCAAAAAACTAATCGGTAATCAACACGATTCCGTCCTACTGCCGATTCTTTTCGCAAAGTACATTTCTATAATTCTAGTATTTAATGGGAAAAAATGAAACGAATTTTTGTCTATGTAACAAACTATTAATTCTGAATAAAATGCCGCCCATTTATGCAATTAAAAAAACGTAAATGTCTCCTTTTAGATAAGGCATATTTTCGTCTGTTAAGGTACTTCTTCTTCAATGATTTCAAGGATATTTTAGTTTTGATCAAAAAAATTTTAATTCTTACGACTTTTCGAGAAATATGTTAATGCCATCTGAAAGAGGAACAGATAAGCTTTCCATCGAGCTCTTAGTCGAAGAAGTTGGTCGAAGGATGCAAGAGTTATTAGCAAAAAACTAATCGGTGGTCAACACAATTCCGTCAACTGCCGATTCTTTTCGCAAAGTACTTTTCTATAATTCTAGTTTTTAATGGGAAAAAATTAAAAGAATTTTTTGATCATGTAAAAAACTATTGATTCTGAATAAAATGCCGCCCATTTATGCAATTAAAAAAATTTAAATGTCCCTTATTAGATAAGGCATATTTTCATCTGATAAGGTACTTCTTCTTCAATGATTACGAGGATATTTGAGTTTTGATCAAAAAAATTTTATTTCTTATGACTTTTCGTAAAATATGTTAATGCCATCTGAAAGAGGAACAGATAAGCTTTCCATCGAGCTCTTAGTCGAAGAAGTTGGTCGAAGGATGCAACAGTTATTAGGAAAAAACTAATCGGTGGTCAACACGTTTCCGTCCTACTGCCCATTCTTTTCGCAAAGTACTTTTCTATAATTCTAGTATTTAATGGGAAAAAATTAAACGAATTTTTTGTCCATGTAAAAAACTATTAATTCTGAATAAAATGCCGCCCATTTATGCAGTTAAAAAAATGTAAATGTCTCTTATTAGATAAGTCATATTTTCGTCTGTTAAGGTACTTCTTTTTCAATGATTTCGAGGATATTTTAGTTTTGATCAAAAAAATTTTATTTCTTACGACTTTTCGTAAAAAATGTTAATGCCGTCTGAAAGAGGAACAGATAAGCTTTCCATCGAGCTCTTAGTTGAAGAAGTCGGTCGTAGGATGAAAGAGTTATTAGCAAAAAACTAATCGGTGGTCAACACGATTCCGTACTACTGCCGATTCTTTTCGCAAAGTACTTTTCTATAATTCTAGTATTTAATGGGAAAAAAATAAGCGAATGTTTTGTCCATGTAAAAAACTATTAATTTTGAGTAAAATGCCGCCCATTTATGCAATTAAAAAAATTTAAATGTCTCTTATTAGATAAGGCATATTTTCGTCTGATAAGGTACTTCTTCTTCAATAATTTCGAGGATATTTTAGTTTTGATCAAAAAAATTTTATTTCTTACGACTTTTCGTAAAAAATGTTAATGCCGTCTGAAAGAGGAACAGATAAGCTTTCCATCGAGCTCTTAGTTGAAGAAGTCGGTCGTAGGATGAAAGAGTTATTAGCAAAAAACTAATCGGTGGTCAACACGTTTCCGTCCTACTGCCCATTCTTTTCGCAAAGTACTTTTCTATAATTCTAGTATTTAATGGGAAAATATTAAACGAATTTTTTGTCCATGTAAAAAACTATTAATTTTGAATAAAATGCCGCCCATTTATGCAATTAAAAAAATTTAAATGTCTCTCATTAGATAAGGCATATTTTCGTCTGATAAGGTACTTCTTCTTCAATAATTTCGAGGATATTTTAGTTTTGATCAAAAAAATTTTATTACTTACGACTTTTCGTAAAATATGTTAATGCCATCTGAGAGAGGAACAGATAACCTTTTCATCGAGCTCTTAGTTGAAGAAGTCGGTCGTTGTTGTTCTTCAATGATTTCGAGGATATTTTAATTTTGATCAAAAAAATTTTATTTCTTATGACTTTTCGAGAAATATGTTAATGCCATCTGAAAGAGGAACAGATAAGCTTTCCATTGACCTCTTAGTCGAAGAAGTCGGTCGAAGGATGCAAGAGTTATAAGCAAAAAATTAATCGGTGGTCAACACGATTCCGTCCTACTGCTGATTCATTTCGCAAAGTACTTTTCTATAATTCTAGTATTTAATGGGAAAAAATTAAACGAATTTTTTGTACATGTAAAAAACTATTAATTCTGAATAAAATGCCGCCCATTTATGCATTTAAAAAAATTTAAATGTCTCTTATTAGATAAGGCATATTTTCGTCTGATAAGGTTCTTCTTCTTCAATAATTTCGAGGATATTTTAGTTTTGATCATAAAAATTTTATTACTTACGACTTTTCGTAAAATATGTTAATGCCATCTGAAAGAGGAACAGATAACCAAGAGTTATTAGCAAAAAACTAATAGGTGGTCAACACGATTCCGTCCTACTGCTGATTCTTTTCGCAAATTACATTTCTATAATTCTAGTATTTAATGGGAAAAAATGAAACGAATTTTTTGTCCATGTAAAAAACTGAATAAAATGCCGCACATTTATGCAATTAAAAAAATTTACATGTTTCATATTATATAAGTCATATTTTCGTCTTATAAGGTACTTCTTTTTCAATGATTTCGAGGATATTTTAGTTTTGATCCAAAAAATTTTAATTCTTATGACTTTTCGTAAAATATATTTATGTCGTCTGAAAGAGGAACATATAAGCTTTCCATCGAGCTCTTAGTCGAAGAAGTTTGTCGAGGGATGCAAGAGTTATTAGCAAAAAACTAATCGGTAGTCAACACGATTCCGTCCTACTGCCGATTCTTTTCGCAAAGTACTTTTCTATTGTTCTAGTATTTAATGGGAAAAAATTAAACAAATTTAAAAAACTATTAATTTTGAATAAAATGCCGCCCATTTATGCAATTAAAAAAATTTAAATGTCTCTCATTAGATAAGGCATATTTTCGTCTGATAAGGTACTTGTTCTTCAATGATTTCGAGGATATTTTAATTTTGATCAAAAAAATTTTATTTCTTACGACTTTTCGAGAAATATGTTAATGCCATCTGAAAGAGGAACAGATAAGCTTTCCATTGACCTCTTAGTCGAAGAAGTCGGTCGAACGATGCAAGAGTTATTAGCAAAAAATTAATCGGTGGTCAACACGATTCCGTCCTACTGCCGATTCTTTTCGCAAAGTACTTTTCTATAATTCTAGTATTTAATGGGAAAAAATTAAACGAATTTTTTGTACATGTAAAAAACTATTAATTTTGAGTAAAATGCCGCCCATTTATGCAATTAAAAAAATTTAAATGTCTCTTATTAGATAAGGCATATTTTCGTCTGATAAGGTACTTCTTCTTCAATAATTTCGAGGATATTTTAGTTTTGATCAAAAAAATTTTATTACTTACGACTTTTCGTAAAATATGTTAATGCCATCTGAAAGAGGAACAGATAACCTTTTCATCGAGCTCTTAGTTGAAGAAGTCGGTCGAAGGATGCAAGAGTTTTTAGCAAAAAACTAATCGGTAATCAACACGATTCCGTCCTACTGCCGATTCTTTTCGCAAAGTACATTTCTATAATTCTAGTATTTAATGGGAAAAAATGAAACGAATTTTTGTCAATGTAACAAACTATTAATTCTGAATAAAATGCCGCCCATTTATGCAATTAAAAAAACGTAAATGTCTCCTTTTAGATAAGGCATATTTTCGTCTGTTAAGGTACTTCTTCTTCAATGATTTCAAGGATATTTTAGTTTTGATCAAAAAAATTTTAATTCTTACGACTTTTCGAGAAATATGTTAATGCCATCTGAAAGAGGAACAGATAAGCTTTCCATCGAGCTCTTAGTCGAAGAAGTTGGTCGAAGGATGCAAGAGTTATTAGCAAAAAACTAATCGGTGGTCAACACGATTCCGTCAACTGCCGATTCTTTTCGCAAAGTACTTTTCTATAATTCTAGTTTTTAATGGGAAAAAATTAAAAGAATTTTTTGATCATGTAAAAAACTATTGATTCTGAATAAAATGACGCCCATTTATGCAATTAAAAAAATTTAAATGTCCCTTATTAGATAAGGCATATTTTCATCTGATAAGGTACTTCTTCTTCAATGATTACGAGGATATTTGAGTTTTGATCAAAAAAATTTTATTTCTTATGACTTTTCGTAAAATATGTTAATGCCATCTGAAAGAGGAACAGATAAGCTTTCCATCGAGCTCTTAGTCGAAGAAGTTGGTCGAAGGATGCAACAGTTATTAGGAAAAAACTAATCGGTGGTCAACACGTTTCCGTCCTACTGCCCATTCTTTTCGCAAAGTACTTTTCTATAATTCTAGTATTTAATGGGAAAAAATTAAACGAATTTTTTGTCCATGTAAAAAACTATTAATTCTGAATAAAATGCCGCCCATTTATGCAGTTAAAAAAATGTAAATGTCTCTTATTAGATAAGGCATATTTTCGTCTGTTAAGGTACTTCTTTTTCAATGATTTCGAGGATATTTTAGTTTTGATCAAAAAAATTTTATTTCTTACGACTTTTCGTAAAAAATGTTAATGCCGTCTGAAAGAGGAACAGATAAGCTTTCATCGAGCTCTTAGTTGAAGAAGTCGGTCGTAGGATGAAAGAGTTATTAGCAAAAAACTAATCGGTGGTCAACACGATTCCGTACTACTGCCGATTCTTTTCGCAAAGTACTTTTCTATAATTCTAGTATTTAATGGGAAAAAAATAAGCGAATGTTTTGTCCATTTAAAAAACTATTAATTCTGAATAAAATGCCGCCCATTTATGCAATTAAAAAAATTTACATGTTTTTTATTAGATAAAGCATATTTTCGTCTGATAAGGTACTTCTTTTTGAATGATTTCGAGGATATTTTAGTTTTGATCCAAAAAATTTTAATTCTTATGACTTTTCGTAAAAAATATTTATGCCATCTGAAAGAGGAACAGATAAGCTTTCCATCGAGTTCTTAGTCGAAGATGTCGGTCGAAGGATGCAAGGGTTATTAGCAAAAAACTAATCGGTGGTCAGCACGATTCCGTCAACTGCCGATTCTTTTCGCAAAGTACTTTTCTATAATTCTAGTATTTAATGGGATAAAATTAAACGAATTTTTTGTTCATGTAAAAAACTATTGATTCTGAATAAAATGCCGCCCATTTATGCAATTAAAAAAATTTAAATGTCCCTTATTAGGTTAGGCATATTTTCGTCTGATAAGGTACTTCTTCTTCAATGGTTTCGAGGATGTTTTAGTTTTGATCAAAAAAATTTTATTTCTTATGACTTTTCGTAAAATATGTTAATGCCATCTGAAAGAGGAACAGATAAGCTTTCCATCGAGCTCTTAGTCGAAGAAGACGGTCGAAGGATGCAAGTGTTATTAGCCAGAAACTAATCGGTACTTTTCTATAATTCTAGTATTTAATGGGAAAAAATTAAACGAATTTTTTGTTCATGTAAAAAACTATTGATTCTGAATAAAATGCCGCCCATTTATGCAATTAAAAAAATTTAAATGTCCCTTATTAGATTAGGCATATTTTCGTCTGATAAGGTACTTCTTGTTCCATGGTTTCGAGGATGTTTTAGTTTTGATCAAAAAAATTTTATTTCTTATGACTTTTCGTAAAATATGTTAATGCCATCTGAAAGAGGAACAGATAAGCTTTCCATCGAGCTCTTAGTCGAAGAAGACGGTCGAAGGATGCAAGTGTTATTAGCAAGAAACTAATCGGTACTTTTCTATAATTCTAGTATTTAATGGGAAAAAATTAAACGTATTTTTTTGTCCATGTAAAAAACTATTAATTCTGAATAAAACGCCGCCCATTTATGCAATCAAAAAAATTTAAATGCCTTTCATTAGATAAGGCATATTTTCGTCAGATAAGGTACTTCTTCTTCAATAATTTCGAGGATATTTTAGTTTTGATCCAAAAAATTTTATTTCTTACGACTTTTCGTAAAACATGCTTATGCCATATGAAAAAGGAATAGATAAGCTTTCCATCGAGCTCTTAGTCGAAGAAGTCGGTCGAAGGATGCAAGAGTTATTAGCAAAAAACTAATCGGTGGTCAACACGATTCCGTCCTACTGCCGATTCTTTTCGCAAAGTACTTTTCTATAATTGTAGTATTTAATGGGAAAAAATTAAACGAATTTTTTGTCCATGTAAAAAACTATTAATTCTGAATAAAATGCCGCCCATTTATGCAGTTAAAAAAATTTAAATGTCTCTTATTAGATAAGGCATATTTTCGTCTGTTAAGGTACTTCTTCTTCATTGATTTCGAGGATATTTTAGTTTTGATCAAAAAAATTTTATTTCTTACGACTTTTCGTAAAAAATGTTAATGCCGTCTGAAAGAGGAACAGATAAGCTTTCCATCGAGCTCTTAGTTGAAGAAGTCGGTCGAAGGATGAAAGAGTTATTAGCAAAAAACTAATCGGTGGTCAACACGATTCCGTCCTACTGCCGATTCTTTTCGCAAAGTACTTTTCTATAATTCAAGTATTTAATGGGAAAAAAATAAGCGAATGTTTTGTCCATTTAAAAAGCTATTAATTCTGAATAAAATGCCGCCCATTTATGCAATTAAAAAAATTTACATGTTTTTTATTAGATAAAGCATATTTTCGTCTGATAAGGTACTTCTTTTTCAATGATTTCGAGGATATTTTAGTTTTGATCCAAAAAATTTTAATTCTTATGACTTTTCGTAAAATATATTTATGCCATCTGAAAGAGGAACAGATAAGCTTTCCATCGAGCTCTTAGTCGAAGATGTCGGTCGAAGGATGCAAGGGTTATTAGCAAAAAACTAATCGGTGGTCAGCACGATTCCGTCAACTGCCGATTCTTTTCGCAAAGTACTTTTCTATAATTCTAGTATTTAATGGGATAAAATTAAACGAATTTTTTGTACATGTAAAAAACTATTAATTCTGAATAAAATGCCGCCCATTTATGCAGTTAAAAAAATTTAAATGCCTCTTATTAGATAAGGCATATTTTCGTCTGTTAAGGTACTTCTTCTTCATTGATTTCGAGGATATTTTAGTTTTGATCAAAAAAATTTTATTTCTTACGACTTTTCGTAAAAAATGTTAATGCCGTCTGAAAGAGGAACAGATAAGCTTTCCATCGAGCTCTTAGTTGAAGAAGTCGGTCGAAGGATGAAAGAGTTATTAGCAAAAAACTAATCGGTGGTCAACACGATTCCGTCCTACTGCCGATTCTTTTCGCAAAGTACTTTTCTATAATTCAAGTATTTAATGGAAAAAAAATAAGCGAATGTTTTGTCCATTTAAAAAGCTATTAATTCTGAATAAAATGCCGCCCATTTATGCAATTAAAAAAATTTACATGTTTTTTATTAGATAAAGCATATTTTCGTCTGATAAGGTACTTCTTTTTCAATGATTTCGAGGATATTTTAGTTTTGATCCAAAAAATTTTAATTCTTATGACTTTTCGTAAAATATATTTATGCCATCTGAAAGAGGAACAGATAAGCTTTCCATCGAGCTCTTAGTCGAAGAAGACGGTCGAAGGATGCAAGTGTTATTAGCAAGAAACTAATCGGTACTTTTCTATAATTCTAGTATTTAATGGGAAAAAATTAAACGTATTTTTTTGTCCATGTAAAAAACTATTAATTCTGAATAAAACGCCGCCCATTTATGCAATCAAAAAAATTTAAATGTCTTTTATTAGATAGGCATATTTTCATCTGTTAAGTACTTCTTCTTCATTGATTTCGAGGATATTTTAGTTTTGATCCAAAAAATTTTAATTCTTATGACTTTCGTAAAATATATTTATGCCATCTGAAAGAGGAACAGCTTTCCATCGAGCTCTTAGTTGAAGAAGTCGGTCGAAGGATGCAAGAGTTATTAGCAAAAAACTAATCGGTGGTCAACACGATTCCGTCCTACTGCCGATTCTTTTCGCAAAGCACTTTTCTATAATTCTAGTATTTAATGGGAAAAAATTAAACGAATTTTTTGTACATGTAAAAAACTATTAATTTTGAATAAAATGCCGCCCATTTATGCAATTAAAAAAATTTAAATGTCTCTTATTAGATTAGGCATATTTTCGTCTGATAAGGTACTTCTTCTTCAATGGTTTCGAGGATATTTTAGTTTTGATCAAAAAATTTTTATTTCTTACGACTTTTCGTAAAATATGTTAATGCAATCTGAAAGAGGAACAGATAAGCTTTCCATCGAGCTCTTAGTCGAAGATGTCGGTCGAAGGATGCAAGAGTTATTAGCAAAAAACTAATCGGTGGTCAGCACGATTCCGTCCTACTGCCCATTCTTTTCGCAAAGTACTTTTCTATAATTCTAGTATTTAATGGGATAAAATTAAACGAATTTTCGTTCATGAAAAAACTATTAATTCTAAATAAAATGCCGCCCATTTATGCAATTAAAAAAATTTAAATGTCTCTTATTAGATTATGCATATTTTCGTCTGATAAGGTACTTCTTCTTCAATGGTTTCGAGGATGTTTTAGTTTTGATCAAAAAAATTTTATTTCTTATGACTTTTCGTAAAATATGTTAATGCCATCTGAAAGAGGAACAGATAAGCTTTCCATCGAGCTCTTAGTCGAAGAAGACGGTCGAAGGATGCAAGTGTTATTAGCAAGAAACTAATCGGTACTTTTCTATAATTCTAGTATTTAATGGGAAAAAATTAAAACGCATTTTTTTGTCCATGTAAAAAACTATTAATTCTGAATAAAACGCCGCCCATTTATGCAATCAAAAAAATTTAAATGCCTTTCATTAGATAAGGCATATTTTCGTCAGATAAGGTACTTCTTCTTCAATGATTTCGAGGATATTTTAGTTTTGATCCAAAAAATTTTATTTCTTACGACTTTTCGTAAAACATGCTTATGCCATATGAAAAAGGATAGATAAGCTTTCCATCGAGCTCTTAGTTGAAGAAGTCGGTCGAAGGATGAAAGAGTTATTAGCAAAAAACTAATCGGTGGTCAACACGATTCCGTCCTACTGCCGATTCTTTTCGCAAAGTACTTTTCTATAATTCTAGTATTTAATGGGAAAAAAATAAGCGAATGTTTGTCCATTTAAAAAGCTATTAATTCTGAATAAAATGCCGCCCATTTATGAAATTAAAAAAATTTACATGTTTTTATTAGATAAAGCATATTTTCGTCTGATAAGGTACTTCTTCTTCAATGATTCGAGGATATTTGAGTTTTGATCAATAAAATTGTATTTCTTACGACTTTTCGAGAAATATGTTAATGCCATCTGAAAGAGGAACAGCTTTCCATCGAGCTCTTAGTTGAAGAAGTCGGTGTGAAGGATGCAAGAGTTATTAGCAAAAAACTAATCGGTGGTCAACACGATTCCGTCCTACTGCCGATTCTTTTCGCAAAGCACTTTTCTATAATTCTAGTATTTAATGGAAAAAATTAAACGAATTTTTTTGTACATGTAAAAAACTATTAATTTGAATAAAATGCCGCCCATTTATGCAATTAAAAAAATTTAAATGTCTCTTATTAGATTAGGCATATTTTCGTCTGATAAGGTACTTCTTCTTCAATGGTTTCGAGGATATTTTAGTTTTGATCAAAAAAATTTTATTTCTTACGACTTTTCGTAAAATATGTTAATGCAATCTGAAAGAGGAACAGATAAGCTTTCCATCGAGCTCTTAGTCGAAGATGTCGGTCGAAGGAGTCAAGAGTTATTAGCAAAAAACTAATCGGTGGTCAGAACGATTCCGTCAACTGCCGATTCTTTTCGCAAAGTACTTTTCTATAATTCTAGTATTTAATGGGATAAAATTAAACGAATTTTTCGTTCATGAAAAAACTATTAATTCTAAATAAAATGCCGCCCATTTATGCAATTAAAAAAATTTAAATGTCTCTTATTAGATTAGGCATATTTTCGTCTGATAAGGTACTCTTCTTCAATGGTTTCGAGGATGTTTTAGTTTTGATCAAAAAATTTTATTTCTTATGACTTTTCGTAAAATATGTTAATGCCATCTGAAAGAGGAACAGATAAGCTTTCCATCGAGCTCTAAGTCGAAGAAGACGGTCGAAGGATGCAAGTGTTATTAGCAAGAAACTAATCGGTACTTTTCTATAATTCTAGTATTTAATGGAAAAAATTAAACGTATTTTGTTGTCCATGTAAAAAACTATTAATTCTGAATAAAACGCCGCCCATTTATGCAATCAAAAAAATCTAAATGCCTTTCATTAGATAGGCATATTTTCGTCAGATAAGGTACTTCTTCTTCAATGATTTCGAGATATTTTAGTTTTTATCCAAAAAATTTTATTTCATACGACTTTTCGTAAAATATGCTTATGCCATATGAAAAAGGAATAGATAAGCTTTCCATCGAGCTCTTAGTCGAAGAAGTCGGTCGAAGGATGCGAGAGTTATTAGCAAAAAACTAATCGGTGGTCAACACGATTCCGTCCTACTGCCGATTCTTTTCGCAAAGTACTTTTCTATAATTCTAGTATTTAATGGGAAAAAATTAAACGAATTTTTTGTCCATGTAAAAAACTATTAATTCTGAATAAAATGCCGCCCATTTATGCAATTAAACAAATTTAAATGTCTTTTATTAGATAAGGCATATTTTCATCTGATCAGGTACTTCTTCTTCAATGCTTTCGAGGATATTTGAGTTTTGATCAAAAAAATTTTATATCTTACGACTTTTCGAGAAATATGTTAATGCCATCTGAAAGAGGAACAGCTTTCCATCGAGCTCTTAGTTGAAGAAGTCGGTCGAAGGATGCAAGTGTTATTAACAAAAAACTAATCGGTGGTAAACACGATTCAGTCCAACTGCCGATTCTGTTCGCAAAGCACTTTTCTATAATTCTAGTATTTAATGGGAAAAAGTTAAACGAATTTTTTGTCCATGTAAAAAACTATTAATTCTGAATAAAACGCCGCCCAATTATGCAATCAAAAAAATTTAAATGCCTTTCATTAGATAAGGCATATTTTCGTCAGATAAGGTACTTCTTCTTCAATGATTTCGAGGATGTTTTAGTTTTGATCAAAAAAATTTTATTTCTTACGACTTTTCGTAAAAAATGTTAATGCCGTCTGAAAGAGGAACAGATAAGCTTTCCATCGAGCTCTTAGTTGAAGAAGTCGGTCGAAGGATGAAAGAGTTATTAGCAAAAAACTAATCGGTGGTCAACACGATTCCGTCCTACTACCGATTCTTTTCGCAAAGTACTTTTCTATGATTCTAGTATTTAATGGGAAAAAAATAAGCGAATGTTTTGTCCATTTAAAAAGCTATTAATTCTGAATAAAATGCCGCCCATTTATGCAATTAAAAAAATTTACATGTTTTTTATTAGATAAAGCATATTTTCGTCTGATAAGGTACTTCTTTTTCAATGATTTCGAGGATATTTTAGTTTTGATCCAAAAAATTTTAATTCTTATGACTTTTCGTAAAATATATTTATGCCATCTGAAAGAGGAACAGATAAGCTTTCCATCGAGCTCTTAGTCGAAGAAGTCGGTCGAACGATGCAAGAGTTATTAGCAAAAAACTAATCGGTGGTCAACACGATTCCGTCCTACTGCCGATTTTTTCGCAAAGTACTTTTCTATAATTCTAGTATTTAATGGGAAAAAATTAAACTAATTTTTTGTCCATGTAAAAAACTATTAATTCTGAATAAAATGCCGCCCATTTATGCAATTAAAAAAATTTAAATGTCTCTTATTAGATAAGGCATGTTTTCGTCTGATAAGGTACTTCTTCTTCAATGATTTCGAGGATATTTGAGTTTTGATCAAAAAAATTTTATTTCTTACGACTTTTCGAGAAATATGTTAATGCCATCTGAAAGAGGAACAGCTTTTCATCGAGCTCTTAGTCGAAGAAGTCGGTCGAAGGATGCAAGAGTTATTAGCAAAAAACTAATCGGTGATCAACACGATTCCGTCCTACTGCCGATTCTTTTCGCAAAGCACTTTTCTAAAATTCTAGTATTTAATGGGAAAAAGTTAAACGAATTTTTTGTCCATGTAAAAACTATTAATTCTGAATAAAACGCCGCCCATTTATGCAATCAAAAAAATTTAAATGCCTTTCATTAGATAAGGCATATTTTCGTCAGATAAGGTACTTCTTCTTCAATGATTTCGAGGATATTTTAGTTTTGATCCAAAAAATTTTATTTCTTACGACTTTTCGTAAAACATGCTTATGCAATATGAAAAAGGAATAGATAAGCTTTCCATCGAGCTCTTAGTCGAAGAAGTCGGTCGAAGGATGCAAGAGTTGTTAGCATAAAACTAATCGGTAGTCAATACGATTCCGTCCTACTGCCGATTCTTTTCGCAAAGTACCTTTCTATAACTCTAGTATTTAATGGGAAAAAATTAAACGTATTTTTTTCCATGTAAAAAACTGAATAAAATTCCGCCTATTTATGCAATTAAAAAAATTTAAATGTCTCTTATTAGATAAGGCATATTTTCGTCTGATAAGGTACTTCTTTTTCAATGATTTCGAGGATATTTTAGTTTTGATCAAAAAAATTGAATCCTCACGACTTTTCGTAAAATATGTTAATGCCACCTTAAATAGGATCAGATAAGCTTTCCATCAAGCTCTTAGTTGAAAAAGTCGGTCGAAGGATGCAAGTGTTATAAGCATAAAACTAATCGGTGGTCAATACGATTCCGTCCTACTGCCGATTCTTTTCGCAAAGTACTTTTCTATAACTCTAGTATTTAATGGGAAAAAATTAAACGATTTTAAAAAACTATTAATTTTGAATAAAATGCCGCCCATTTATGCAATTAAAAAAATTTATATGTCTCTTAGTAGATAAGGCATATTTTCTTCTGATAAGGAACTTCTTCTTCAATGATTTCGGGGATGTTTTAGTTTTGATCAAAAAAATTTTATTTCTTACGACTTTTCGTAAAATATGTTAATGCCATCTGAAAGAGGAACAGATAAGCCTTCTATCGAGCTCTTAGTTGAAGAAGTCGGTCGAAGGATGAAAGAGTTATTAGCAAAAAACTAATCGGTGGTCAAAACGATTCAGTCCTACTGCCGATTCTGTTCGCAAAGCACTTTTTTATAATTCTAGTATTTAATGGGAAAAAATTAAACGTATTTTTTTGTCCATGTAAAAAACTATTAATTCTGAATAAAACGCTGCCCATTTATGCAATCAAAAAAATTAAAATGTCTTTCATTAGATAAGGCATAATTTCGTCTGATAAGGTACTTCTTCTTCAATGATTTCGAGGATATTTTAGTTTTGATCCAAAAAATTTTATTTCTTACGACTTTTCGTAAAACATGTTAATGCCATATGAAAAAGGAATAGATAAGCTTTCCATCGAGCTCTTAGTCGAAGAAGTCGGTCGAAGTATGCAAGAGTTATTAGCAAAAAACTAATCGGTGGTCAACACGATTCCGTCCTAGTGTCGATTCTTTTCGCAAAGTACTTTTCTATAATTCTAGTTTTTAATGGGAAAAAATTAAACGAATTTTTTGTCCATGTAAAAAACTATTAATTCTGAATAAAATGCCGCCCATTTATGCAATTAAAAAACCAGTAAGGGCGGTATAGTCGAGTATACTCGACAATATAATACCCTGCACACATGGTAGGCGGTGCCACACCCTCAATCTACAAAAACATATTGATCTGACGTCGCCTATTCAAATAGTGTTCAAAATATCAAGAAAACCGGGCAAAAAATGTGGTTTTTTCGAAAAATTTAAGTTTGTAGGCCTCTGAGGGGTAGCCATCAAAGGAAGGGGAAATTTATGGTATGCAGTTTTTAAGATGTATTATCACTGAGCTTGTATACAAAATTTCAGGTTCATACCTTTGTTAGTTTTGGAGATATTGCTTTTTATAGAAAACAACTGGGGGAGGGGAAATGAAGAGGAGGGGGAAAAATTGTGGTATGCAGTTTTGTAGTGCTACTTATACTGAGTCTATATACCGACTTTAATGTTTCTATCTCTTTGGATGTTCGAGTTATAGCGTTTTAAAAAAGTGGGCGGTGCTGGATGGGCGGGAAGGAGTGGGCGTGGCACAAAACCGTTCAAACTTGATCTGCTGCCGAGCATCACGAGTCTACCCTCCAAATTTCAAGTCTCTAGCTATTATAGTTTCTGAGAACCATTGGTGAATACGGACGGACAGACAGACAGACGGACGGACGGACGGACGGACGGACAGACGGACAGACGGACGGACATGGCTTAATCAATTTCTCTTGTCATCCTGATCAAGAATATATATACTTTATATAGTCGCAGGTGAATATTTCTGTGCGTTACATACATTTCGCTCAAACAAACACAATATACCCCGATACACAGTATGTGTACAGGGTATAAAAAGTAAATGTCTCTTATTAGATAAGGCATATTTTCGTCTGATAAGGTACTTCTTCTTCAATGATTTCGAGGATATTTTAGTTTTGATCAAAAAAATTTTATTTTCTATGACTTTTCGTAAAATATGTTAATGCCATCTGAAAGAGGAACAGATAAGCTTTCCATCGAGCTCTTAGTCGAAGAAGACGGTCAAAGGATGCAAGTGTTATTAGCAAAAAACTAATCGGTGGTCAACACGATTCCGTCCTACGGCCGATTCTTTTCGCAAAGCACTCTTCTATAATTCTAGTATTTAATGGGAAAAAATTAAACGAATTTTTTGTACATGTAAAAAACTATTAATTTTCAATAAAATGCCGCCCATTTATGCAATTAAAAAAATTTAAATGTCTTTAATTAGATAAGGCATATTTTCGTCTGATAAGGTACTTCTTCTTCAATGATTTCGAGGATATTTTAGTTTTGATCAAAAAAATTTTATTTCTTACGATTTTTCGTAAAATATGTTAATGCCATCTGAAAGAGGAACAGATAAGCTTTCCATCGAGCTTTTAGTCGAAGAAGTCGGTCGAAGGATGCAAGAGTTATTAGCAAAAAACTAATCGGTGGTCAACACGATTCCGTTCTTCTGCCGATTCATTTCGCAAAGTACTTTTCTACAATTCTAGTATTTAATGGGAAAAAATTAAACGTATTTTTTGTCCATGTAAAAACTATTGATTGTGAATTTAATGCCGCTCATTTATGCAATTAAAAAAATTTAAATGTCTCTTATTAGATAAAGCATATTTTCGTCTGATAAGGTACTTCTTCTTAATGCCAGAAATATGTTAATGCCATCTGAAAGAGGAACAGCTTTCCATCGAGCTCTTAGTCGAAGAAGTCGGTCGAAGGATGCAAGAGTTATTAGCAAAAAACTAATCGGTGGTCAACACGATTCCGTCCTACTGCCGATTCTTTTCGCAAAGCACTTTTCTATAATTCTAGTATTTAAAGGGAAAAAGTTAAACGAATTTTTTGTACATGTAAAAAACTTTTAATTTTGAATAAAATGCCGCCCATTTATGCAATTAAAAAAATTTAAATGTCTTTAATTAGATAAGGCATATTTTCGTCTGATAAGGTACTTCTTCTTCAATGATTTCGGGGATATTTTAGTTTTGATCAAAAAAATTTTATTTCTTCCGACTTTTCGTAAAATATGTTAATGCCATCTGAAAGAGGAACAGATAAGCTTTCCATCGAGCTCTTAATCGATGAAGTCGGTCGAAGAATGCAAGAGTTATTAGCAAAAAACTAATCGGTGGTCAACACGATTCCGTCCTACTGCCGATTCTTTTCGCAAAGTACTTTTCTATAATTCTAGTATTTAATGGGAAAAAATTAAACGAATTTAAAAAACTATTAATTTTAAATAAAATACCGCCCATTTATGCAATTAAAAAAATTTATATGTCTCTTAGTAGATAAGGCATATTTTCGTCTGATAAGGTACTTCTTCTTCAATGATTTCGAGGATATTTTAGTTTTGATCAAAAAAATTTTATTTTCTATGACTTTTCGTAAAATATGTTAATGCCATCTGAAAGAGGAACAGATAAGCTTTCCATCGAGCTCTTAGTCGAAGAAGACGGTCGAAGGATGCAAGTGTTTTAAGCAAAAAACTAATCGGTGGTCAACGCGATTCCGTCCTACTGCCGATTCTTTTCGCAAAGTACTTTTCAATAATTCTAGTATTTAATGGGAAAAAATTAAACGAATTTTTTGTCCATGTAAAAAACTATTAAATCTGAATAAAACGACGCCCATTTATGCAATCAAAAAAATTTAAATGTCTCTCATTAGATAAGGCATATTTTTGTCTGATAAAGGTACTTCTTCTTCAATGATTTCGAGGATATTTTGGTTTTGATCCAAAAAATTTTATTTCTTACGACTTTTCGTTAAACTTCTTAATGCCATATGAAAGAGGAATAGATAAGCTTTCCATCGAGCTCTTAGTCGAAGAAGTCGGTCGAAGGATGCAAGAGTTATTAGCAAAAAACTAATCGGTGGTCAACACGATTCCGTCCTACTGCCGATTGTTTTCGCAAAGCACTTTTCTATAATTCTAGTATTTAATTGGAAAAAATTAAACGAATTTTTTGTACATGTAAAAAACTATTAATTTTGAATAAAATGCCGCCCATTTATGCAATTAAAAAAATTTAAAAGTCTCTTATTAGATAAGGCATATTTTCGTCTGATAAGGTACTTCTTCTTCAATGATTTCGAGGATATTTTAGTTTTGATAAAAAAAATTTTATTTCTTACGACTTTTCGTAAAATATGTTAATGCCATCTGAAAGAGGAACAGATAAGCTTTCCATCGAGCTCTTAGTCGAAGAAGTCGGTCGAAGGATGCAAGAGCTATTATCAAAAAACTAATCGGTGGTCAACACGATTCCGTCCTACTGCGGATTCTTTTCGCAAAGTACTTTTCTATAATTCTAGTATTTAATGGGAAAAAATTAAACGAATTTTTTGTCCATGTAAAAAACTATTAATTCTGAATAAAATGCCGCCCATTTATGCAATTAAAAAAATTTAAATGTCTCTTATTAGATAAGGCATATTTTCATCTGATAAGGTACTTCTTCTTCAATGATTTCGAGGATATTTGAGTTTTGATCAAAAAAATTTTATTTCTTATGACTTTTCGTAAAATATGTTAATGCCATCTGAAAGAGGAACAGATAAGATTTCCATCGAGCTCTTAGTCGAAAAAGTTGGTCGAAGGAGTCAACAGTTATTAGGAAAAAACTAATCCGTGGTCAACACGTTTCCGTCCTACTGCCGATTCTTTTTGCAAAGTACTTTTCTATAATTCTAGTATTTAATGGGAAAAAATTAAACGAATTTTTTGTCCATGTAAAAAACTATTAATTCTGAATAAAATGCCGCCCATCTATGCAGTAAAAAGAATTTAAATGTCTCTCATTAGGGAAGGCATATTTTCGTCTGTTAAGGTACTTCTTCTTCAATGATTTCGAGGATATTTTAGTTTTGATCAAAAAAATTTTATTTCTTACGACTTTTCGTAAAATATGTTAATGCCATCTGAAAGAGGAACAGATAAGCTTTCTATCGAGCTCTTAGTTGAAGAAGTCGGTCGAAGGATGAAAGAGTTATTAGCAAAAAACTAATCGGTCGTCAACACGATTCCGTCCTTCTGCCGATTCTTTTCGCAAAGTACTTTTCTATAATTCTATGTAAAAAACTATTAATTCTAAATAAAATGACGCCCATTTATGCAATTAAAAAAAAGTAAATGTCTCTTATTAGATAAGGCATATTTTCGTCTGATAAGGTACTTCTTCTTCAATGATTTCGAGGATATTTTAGTTTTGATCAAAAAAATTTTATTTTCTATGACTTTTCGTAAAATATTTTAATACCATCTGAAAGAGGAACAGATAAGCTTTCTATCGAGCTCTTAGTTGAAGAAGTCGGTCGAAGGATGAAAGAGTTATTAGCAAAAAACTAATCGGTGGTCAACACGATTCCGTCCTACTGCCGATTCTTTTCGCAAAGAACTTTTCTATAATTTTAGTATTTAATGGGAAAAAATTAAACGAATTTTTTTTCCATGTAAACAACTATTAATTCTGAATAAAATGCCGCCCATTTATGCAATAAAAAAAAAGTAAATGTCTCTTATTAGATAAGGCATATTTTCGTCTGATAAGGTACTTCTTCTTCAATGATTTCGGGGATATTTTAGTTTTGATCAAAAAAATTTTATTTCTTACGACTTTTTGTAAAATATGTTAATGCCATCTGAAAGAGGAACAGATAAGCTTTCCATCGAGCTCTTAGTCAAATAAGTCGGTCGAAGGATGCAAGAGTTATTAGCAAAAAACTAATCGGTGGTCAACACGATTCCGTCCTACTGCCGATTCTTTTCGCAAAGTACTTTTCTATAATTCTAGTTTTTAATGGGAATAAATTTAACGAATTTTTTGTCCATGTAAAAACTATTAATTCTGAATAAAATGCCGCCCATGTGTGCAATTAAAAAAATTTAAACGTCTCTTATTAGATAAGGCATATTTTCGTCTGATAAGGTACTTCTTCTTCAATGATTTCGGGGATTTTTTAGTTTTACGACTTACGACTTTTCGTAGAATAGGTTTAGCCATCTAAAAGAGGAACAGATAAGCTTTCTATCGAGCTCTTAGTTAAAGAAGTCGGTCGAAGAATGCAAGAGTTATTAGCAAAAAACTAATCGGTGGTCAACACGATTCCGTCCTACTGCCGATTCTTTTCGCAAAGTACTTTTCTATAATTCTAGTTTTTAATGGGAAAAAATTAAACGAATTTTTTGTCCATGTAAAAAACTATTAATTCTGAATAAAATGCCGCCCATGTGTGCAATTAAAAAAATTTAAACGTCTCTTATTAGATAAGGCATATTTTCGTCTTATAAGGTGCTTCTTCTTCAATGATTTCGAGGATATTTTAGTTTTGATCAAAAAAATTTTATTTTCTATGACTTTTCCCAAAATATGTTAATGCCATCTGAAAGAGGAACAGATAAGCTTTCCATCGAGCACTTAGTCGAAAAAGACGGACGAAGGATGCAAGTGTTATTAGCAAAAAACTAATCGGTGGTCAACACGATTCCGTCCTACTGCCGATTCTTTTCGCAAAGTACTTTTCTATTATTCAAGTATTTAATGGGAAAAAATTAAACGAATTTAAAAAACTATTAATTTTTAATAAAATGCCGCCCATTTATGCAATTAAAAAAATTTAAGTCTCTTATTAGATAAGGCATATTTTCGTCTGATAAGGTACTTGTTCTTCAATGATTTCGACGATATTTTAATTTTGATCAAAAAAATTTTATTTCTTACGACTTTTCGTAAAATATGTTAATGCCATCTGAAAGAGGAACAGATAAGCTTTCCATTGAGCTCTTAGTCGAAGAAGTCGGTCGAAGGATGCAAGAGTTATTAACAAAAAATTAATCGGTGGTCAACACGATTCTTTCCTACTGCCGATTCTTTTCGCAAAGTACTTTTCTATAATTCTAGTATTTAATGGAAAAAAATTAAACGAATTTAAAAAACTATTAATTTTTAATAAAATGGCGCCCATTTATGCAATTAAAAAAATTTAAATGCCTCTTATTAGATAAGGCATATTTTCGTCTGATAAGGTACTTGTTCTTCAATGATTTCGACGATATTTTAATTTTGATCAAAAAAATTTTATTTCATACGACTTTTCGAGAAATATGTTAATGCCATCTGAAAGAGGAACAGATAAGCTTTCCATTGAGCTCTTAGTCGAAGAAGTTGGTCGAAGGATGCAAGAGTTATTAACAAAAAATTAATCGGTGGTCAACACGATTCTTTCCTACTGCCGATTCTTTTCGCAAAGTACTTTTCTATAATTCTAGTATTTAATGGGAAAAATTAAACGAATTTTTTGTACATGTAAAAAACTATTTATTCTGAATAAAATGCCGCCCATTTATGCAATTAAGAAAATCTAAATGTCTCTTATTAGGTAAGGCATATTTTCGTCTGATAAGGTACTTCTTTTTTCTTTTTTTTTTTTTTTTTTTCAAACTACAGGCGCAAGACGTTGTGGTAGCGCACTACCCTCAAGTGGACTTGCGACACCAGGTCAGCCTGTTCCGCGACTACAGACAAAGTCAACAGTCGCTTTACTACTTACTCTACACACAAATAGAAAACTAATAAACTAATTTTTAAACAATTTCTTTAATACTACTAAGTTACGCAATTAGTTATGTTATGTAGTTTTAATAAACAAAATTTTACTTATTTAAATATGTTAGAATACTACGTTTTATAAGGTTATTAGAGGAGCAGTCCTCTATTAAACTAAAATATTTGTTATAATACCTACATAAAACACGAAACGAGTCATGCTCTAAATATGTCGATCTGCAGGTACTGAGACAGATCGGACTAAAATTTCTGGTAACTCTAGCGGGTACACTGAACTGTATACACGCCAACAATGTAGGAGAGAATATCGTGCCATTTATTAGGTTATGCAAAAACAAAGTACCAAGCATAGTTCTACGACTAGACAATGATGGCAAATTAATAAGCTTCAACCGACTACTATAAGGAGGAAGGTGAACACAGGGGTCCCAGTGTAGATTCCTAAGAGCAAACAGAAGGAACTGTTTCTGAACAGTCTCAATTTCGTTCTTATACTTTTCACACTGAGGATCCCAAACACACGATGCATATTCCAAAATGGGTACTAAAGAAGTGAAAAGCAATTTAGTTGTGTACGGGTCATTAAATTCCTTGGACCATCTTTTGATAAAACCCAGTATGCCTTTAGCCTTATTAACGGACAGCAAAATATGTGAGGCGAAATGAAGTTTCGGATCCATCAAAACACCAAGGTCATTGAACTGAGAGATACGTTCAAGGTACAAATTATTTAACTTGTACGTGCAAACAATTAGTTTTTTTTCTATAAAAAGACATTAACTTGCATTTCTCACTGTTTAACAATAAATTGTTTACAGCACACCATTGTGAGAGAGAGTCAAGATCAGACTGAAGCAGATTCTGCTGATCTATAGAATTAACGGTCAGGCATAATTTCACGTCATCAGCATACATTAAAACATGACAGTTCTTTATCACAGTAGGCAAGCCATTTATAAATATATTAAATAATAAGGGGCCAAGGTGACTACCTTGAGGAACCC
Source organism: Phortica okadai (assembly GCA_034638295.1). NCBI lineage: Eukaryota > Metazoa > Arthropoda > Insecta > Diptera > Drosophilidae > Phortica > Phortica okadai. The sequence continues at coordinate 22,159,043 of CM067850.1, read as the reverse complement.
CTGAAGTAACAAAAATTCGTCTCGAAACTGATGTTTTAAAAAGAACACATTGTGTTCGAGATTCAAGATAAGACAGCCAACGGACTAACGATGGTGGAAAACCATAGGTATCGAGTTTTATTAAAAGCAGAGAGTGACAAACACAATTAAATGCTTTACTGAAATCAGTGTACACAACATCGGTTTGGCAGCCGGACGAGAAATTTCGATTGACAATTGAAGTGAATTCTAATAAGTTAGTTACCGTTGACCGTTTCTTGAGAAAGCCATGCTGAGACAAATTTAGAAGTGATGGTACAAAGTGCTGTAGCTGTTCCGTAATGATCTGTTCAAACAGTTTAGGAATAGCACTAAGCTTAGCAATGCCTCTGTAATTCGAGATGTCCACCTTACTGCCTTTTTTATAAAGGGGAATAATGTAAGACTCTTTCCAAATTTTGGGGACAACAGAAGAACTTAACGACATGTTAAAAAGCCTGCATAATGGAATAAACAACATCTCGGCACAGTGCCTTAGAACGCAACCAGGAATGTTATCTGGACCAGCGGTAAAAGATGGTTTCATTAATTTTAAAAATCTAAGAACTGTTTCATTTTCAATAACCGGCACATTTATATTATTTCTATCTTTGATAAAGTAGGGGTAAGTAACGTTTTGGTATGAGTAGTCATTATAGGTGCTTTGGAAAAATTCAGCAAAGAGGTTGGATATCGTTGCATCATCGTTTCCTTCCACACCATTGAATTTCATACACAAAGGAAATGAACTAGAGTTAGACTTGTATTTAATTATATTAAAAAAATTTTTAGGATCGCGATATATATTGGATTTTAATTTAATTAAGTAAAAATCGTAATCTCGTTTATTACATAAAGTGAATTTATATCGAGCTTTCGCATAGTTTGCATAATCGACAAGAGAACCGGTTCCATTATATTTTTTAAATAATCTATTTTTTAAGTTCTTTAGACGAGATAATTCTCTTGAAAACCACGGGGGTTTATTTTGTTGTGAAACAATCTTAACTCTTGGTACGCACAATTTAAATAGTTTATACATAGTTGCGTTAAAAAACTCTACTGCCTGTACAATGTTGGACGTGTTTTGAATGTATGACCAATCTGTGTTAGAAAGCAAATCACCAAGTCGTTCAAAATCAGTTTTTCTGAAACAATATACACGGTTAAGCTTGGTATTTAGAGGATTTTGACAATGATGTGTTAGTAAGTTTAGTGTAATTGTAAGCTCCAACGTTGGGTGGTAAGAGTCTTCAGGTTGTGATATTGGAGGGGATCTGCATAGCGATGCACCCTCAATGTTATTTATAAAAACAAGATCTAAAATTCGATCTTTAGAATTTTTTATGCTGTTTATTTGGTTTAAAGATGATTCAAGAAAATAATCAATAAATTCATTACTAGACAAAGGAGATACTATATTTGAATTGTCGGATGCAATCCAAGAAATGTGAGGGAGGTTGAAGTCTCCAAAAATCAGTATCGTATCTGAATCCGTAACCAAGTCTAGTACAGATTGAATAGCCTTTATATGAGCAGAATATACTGATGGTTCTGACTGTGGTGGAATGTAGGAGCACGTAATGAAAACGTGAGTCTTTGCAAGAGTTATTTTAATGCATATTAGCTCAATATCGTCAGTACCTATCAAACAAATTTGTTCCGATGTGTGTTGAACAGCAACAGAGATCAGAACTCCACCACCAATTTTGCCAAGACGATCTTTACGAAAAGTAATAAAGCTGTCACAGAAAAGTTCAGAGTTTAAAACATCAGGGCGAAGCCATGTTTCAACAAAGACAATGATATCAGAAGATAATGAAAAACTTTTTAAATAGAGAGAAGTTAGTTTTGAGTTTAATCCTCTGACATTTTGAAAACTTACAGTCAAAACTGAAGGGGAGTTACGGGAAGTAATCAGTTTTTTGACACAGAAGGCTTGGCCGTATTTACCGTATTAGTACGGTCTTTAAATTTGAACTCATGCACGACGCAACCATCAGGCCAGAACTTAGAGTCAACTAAATCGTTGAAGAAAGATTCTGGCACTGAGATTTTAAAAGATGAAATAGATCGAGCTGAGCTGAATTTAAATTTAGAAATTGTTAAATTTGTGACAGATTTTATCTTGGAAGTAATAAAGTGATTTATATCACTTTCAGAAGTATCCGCAGCTAAGCGGGATATAAAAATAAATTTCTTTTGAGGCGCAGGTGGCACAACAACAAGTTTTTTTGGCTCTAGATCCCCATGAACGAGATTACTTCCAGAAGCGGTTTGAATAACTTCGGAAGCAACCGAATTGTTGTTTTTGGCAACGGAAGCATATGAACCTTCTGACGCTGTGACAACTATCGGAACATTAGGTGACGTAAGCGGCGAAAAGAAATTCGTGGTCTCATCCGGAAGACTTAAGGTTGTCGGAATAGAAATCTTGAGCGGTGGATGAGGCCTTTTTCGCTTAGGGGAAGGTTCAAGTGACTTAAAGCTGGAAAAAGACTTATCAAACGACTTAAATTTTTCGTTAAGTCGCTCGAACTCTTTCGAAATATCCTTATAGGCATTATGCATAACATTGAGCCACTTACGTAACTCAATCTCTGAAGACCGACATTTTGGACAGCACCAGTGAAGGCCTATATTTTTTCCCAAAATGTCAGCAATTCGGCCGTTTAACTCGGCGCATTTTAAATGAGCAGTAGACTCGCAAATCCAACATGCCACCAAAAGTTCTTTATCACCCTTTATTGGGCATTTTTCAAAACAGCAAGGCATATTGACACAAGAACAATTAATTAATAAAAAAGACAAAAAGAAAATAACACCGATTTTTGTTGCTGAAACTAATTAAGAGTACTGATCTCTCTTACAAATGAGAGCACTAATCAAAACTCTTGTAAGAGCAAAAAAAAAATAACAAATCAAAGACCGGTGTAAAGCACAGACGCAAAAAAACACTCACCAGATGTTTGTTAAAGCAACAGTTACACAAGAAAGTTAGTGACCGCACAATTGTTAAATTACAATAACAAAACACATTGAGGTTATTTAAAATAAACAAAAACTCACTTTCTATTGTTTGGACTCTAATCAAATTTTCAAACTACACATGCAGAACAATTAAAAATTTTTTAATACACTTTTCAATAATTTCCAAACAAAAATAAGCGAGAAATTAATTAAATAGCACGGGACAAAATTTTTATGCGACCGACCACACCGACACTTGACACAACTGTTGTGAGATCTAAGTCGAAGAGGTCGGTCGAAGGATGCAAGAGTTATTAGCAAAAAACTAATCGGTGGTCAACACGATTCCGTCCTACTGCCGATTCTTTTCGCAAAGTGCATTTCTATAATTCTAGTATTTAATGGGAAAAAATGAAACGAATTTTTGTCTATGTAACAAACTATTAATTCTGAATAAAATACCGCCCATTTATGCAATTAAAAAAACGTAAGTGTCTCTTATTAGATAAGGCATATTTTCGTCTGATAAGGTACTTCTTCTTCAATGATTTCGAGGATATTTTAGTTTTGATCCAAAAAATTTTATTTCCTATGACTTTTCGTAAAATATGTCAATGCCATCTGAAAGAGGAACAGATAAGCTTTCCATCGAGCTCTTAGTCGAAAAAGTCGGTCGAAGAATGCAAGACTTATTAGCAAAAAACTAATCGGTGGTCAATACGATTCCGTCCTACTGCCGATTCTTTACGCAGAGTACTTTACTATAATTCTAGTATTTAATGGAAAAAAATTAAACGAATTTAAAAAACTATTAATTTTTAATAAAATGCCGCCCATTTATGCAATTAAAAAAATTTAAATGTCTCTTATTAGATGAGGCATATTTTCGTCTGATAAGGTACTTGTTCTTAAATGATTTCGATGATATTTTAGTTTTGATCAAAAAAAATTTTATTTCTTATGACTTTTCGTAAAATATGTTAATGCCATCTGAAAGAGGAACAGATAAGCTTTTCATCGGGCTCTTAGTCGAAGAAGTTTGTCGAAGAAGTTTGTCAAAGGATGCAACAGTTATTAGCAAAAAACTAATCGGTGGTCACCACGATTCCGTCCTACTGCCGATTCTTTTCGCAAAGTACTTTTCTATAATTCTAGTATTTAATGGGAAAAAATTAAACGAATTTTTTGTCCATGTAAAAAACTGTTAATTCTGAATAAAATGCCGCCTATTTATGCAATTAAAAAAATCTAAATGTCTCTTAGAAGATAAGGCATATTTTCATCTGATAAGGTACTTCTTCTTCAATGATTTCGAGGATATTTTAGTTTTGATCAAAAAAAATTTTATTTCTTATGACTTTTCGTAAAATATGTTAATGCCATCTGAAAGAGGAACAGATAAGCTTTTCATCGGGCTCTTAGTCGAAGAAGTTGGTCGAAGGATGCAAGAGTTATTAGCAAAAAACTAATCGGTGGTCAACACGATTCCGTCCTACTGCCGATTCTTTTCGCAAAGCACTTTTCTATAATTCTAGTTTTTAATGGGAAAAAATTTAACGAATTTTTTGTACATGTAAAAAACTATTAATTCTGAATAAAATGCAACCCATTTATGCAATTAAAAAAATTGAAATGTCTCTTATTAGATAAGGCAAATTTTCGTCTGATAAGGTACTTCTTTTTCAATGATTTCGAGGATATTTTAGTTTTGATCCAAAGAATTTTATTTCCTATGACTTTTCGTAAAATATGTTAATGCCATCTGAAAGAGGGAAAGAAAAGCTTTCCATCGAGCTCTTAGTCGAAGAATTCGGTCGAAGGATGCAAGAGTTATTAGCAAAAAACTAATCGGTGGTCAACACGATTCCGTCATACTGCCGATTCTTTTCGCAAAGTACTTTTCTATAATTCTAGTATTTAATGAGAAAAAATTAAACGATTTTTTTGTCCATGTAAAAAACTATTAATTCTGAATAAAATTCCGCCCATTTATGGAATTAAAAAAATTAAAATTTCTCTTAAAAGATAAGGCATATTTTCGTCTTAGTAGGTACTTCTTTTTCAATGATTTCGAGGATATTTTAGTTTTTATCCAAAAAATTTTATTTCTTACGACTTTTCGTAAAATATGTTAATGCCATCCGAAAGAGGAACAGATAAGCTTTCCATCGAGCTCTTAGTCAAAGAAGTCGGTCGAAGGATGCAAGAGTTATTAGCAAAAAACTAATCGGTGGTCAACACGATTCCGTCCTACTGCCGATTCTTTTCGTAAAGTACTTTTCAATAATTCTAGTATTTAATGGGAAAAAATTAAACGAAATTTTTGTCCATGTAAAAAACTATTAATTCTGAATAAAATGCCGCCCATTTATGCAATTAAAAAAATTTATATGTTTCTTATTAGATAAGGCATATCTTCGTCTGATAAGGTACTTCTTCTTCAATGATTTCGAGGATATTTTAATTTTGATGAAAAAATTTTTATTTCTTATGACTTTTCGTAAAATATGTTAATGCCATCTGAAAGAGAAATAGATAAGCTTTCCATCGAGCTCTTAGTCGAAGAAGTCGGTCGAAAGATGCAGGAGTTATTAGCAAAAAACTAATCGGTGGTCAAAACGATTCCGTCATCTTGCCGATTCTTTTCGTAAACTACTTTTCAATAATTCTAGTATTTAATGGGAAAAAATTAAACGAATTTTTTGTCCATGTAAAAAAACTGAATAAAATGCCGCCTATTTATGCAATTAAAAAAATTAAAATGTCTGTTATTATATAAGGCATATTTGCGTCTTTTACGGTACTTCTTTTTCAATGATTTCGAGGATATTTTAATTTTGATTTAAAAAATGTTATTTCTTATGACTTTTCGTAAAATATGGTAATGCCATCTGAAAGAGGAACAGATAAGCTTTCCATCGAGCTCTTACTTGAAGAAGTCGGTCGAAAGATGCAGGAGTTATTAGCAAAAAACTAATCGGTGGTCAACACGATTCCGTCCTACTGCAGATTCTTTTCGCAAAGTCCTTTTCTTTAATTCTTGTATTTAATGGGAAAAAATTAAACGAATTGTTTGTCCATGTAAAAAAGCATTAATTCTGAATAAAATGCCGCCCATTTATGCAATTAAAAAAATTTAAATGTCTCTTATTAAATAAGGCATATTTTCGTCTTATAAGATACTTCTTTTTCAATGATTTCGAGGAAATTTTAGTTTTCGTAAAAAAAATATGTTAATGCCATCTGAAAGAGGAAGAGATAAGCTTTCTATCGAGCTCCTAGTTGAAGAAGTCGGTCAAAAGATGCAAGAGTTATTAGCAAAAAACTAATTGGTGGTCAACACGTTTCCGTCCTACTGCCGATTCTTTTGGCAAAGTACTTTTCTATAATTCTAGTATTTAATGGGAAAAAATTAAACGAATTTTTTGTCCAGGTAAAAAACTGAATAAAATGTCGCCCATTTATGAAATTAAAAAAGTTTAAATGTCTCTTATTAGATAAGGCATATTTTTGTCTTTTACGGTACTTCTTTTTCAATGATTTCGAGGATATTTTAGTTTTGATCAAAAAAATCTTATTTCTTACGCCTTTTCGTAAAATATGTTAATGCCATCTGAACGAGGAACAGATAAGCTTTCCATCGAGCTCTTAGTCGAAGAAGTCGGTCGAAGGATGCAAGAGTTATTAGCAAAAAACTAATCGGTGGTCAACACGATTCCGTCCTTCTGCCGATTCTTTTCGCAAAGTACTTTTCTGTAATTCTTGTATTTAATTGGAAAAAATTAAACGAATTTTTTGTCCATGTAAAAAACTGAATAAAATGCCGTCCATTTATGAAATTAAAAAAGTTTAAATGTCTCTTATTAGATAAGGCATATTTTTGTCTTTTACGGTACTTCTTTTTCAATGATTTCGAGGATATTTTAGTTTTGATCAAAAAAATCTTATTTCTTACGCCTTTTCGTAAAATATGCTAATGCCATCTGAACGAGGAACAGATAAGCTTTCCATCGAGCTCTTAGTCGAAGAAGTCGGTCGAAGGATGCAAGAGTTATTAGCAAAAAACTAATCGGTGGTCAATACGTTTCCGTCCTACTGCAGATTCTTTTCGCAAAGTCCTTTTCTTTAATTCTTGTATTTAATGGGAAAAAATTAAACGAATTTTTTGTCCGTGTAAAAAACTGAATAAAATGCCGTCCATTTATGATATTAAAAAAGTTTAAATGTCTCTTATTAGATAAGGCATATTTTTGTCTTTTACGGTACTTCTTTTTCAATGATTTCGAGGATATTTTAGTTTTGATTTAAAAAATTTTATTTCTTATGACTTTTCGTAAAATATGTTAATGCCATCCGAAAGAGGAACAGAAAAGCTTTCCATCGAGCTCTAAGTTGAAGAAGTCGGTTGAAAGATGCAAGAGTTATTAGCAAAAAACTAATCGGTGGTCAACACGATTCCGTCCTACCGATTCTGCCGATTCTTTTCGCAAAGTAATTTTCTATAATTCTTGTATTTAATAGGAAAAAATTAAACAAATTTTTTGTCCATGTAAAAAACTATTAATTCTGAATAAAATGCCGCCCATTTATGCAATTAAAAAAATTTAAATGTCTCTTATTAGATAAAGCATATTTTAGTTTTATAAGGTACTTCTTTTTCAATGATTTCGAGGATATTTTAGTTTTGATCAAAAAAATCTTATATCTTACGCCTTTTCGTAAAATATGTTAATGCTATCTGAAAGAGGAAAAGATAAGCTTTCCATCGAGCTCTTAGTCGAAGAAGTCGGTTGAAGGATGCAATAGTTATTAGCAAAAACTAATCGGTGGTCAACACGTTTCCGTCCTACTGCCGATTCTTACCGCAAAGTGCTTTTCTATGATGCCATCTGAAAGAGGAACAGATAAGCTTTCCATCGAGCTCTTAGTCGAAGAAGTCGGTCGAAGGATGCAAGAGTTATTAGCAAAAAACTAATCGGTGGTCAAAACGATTCCGTCCTACTGCCGATTCTTTTCGCAAAGTACTTTTCTATAATTCTAGTATTTGATGGGAAAAAATTAAACGAATTTTTTGTCCATGTAAAAAATTATTAATTCTGAATAAAATGCCGCCCATTTATGCAATTAAAAAAATTTAAATGTCTCTAAGTAGATAAGGCATATTTTCGTTTTATAAGGTACTTCTTTTTCAATGATTTCGAGGATATTTTAGTTTTGATCAAAAAAATCTTATTTCTTACGCCTTTTCGTAAAATATGTTAATGCCATCTGCAAGAGGAACAGATAAGCTTTCCATCGAGCTCTTAGTCGAAGAAGTCGGTCGAAGGATGCAAGAGTTACTAGCAAAAAACTAATCGGTGGTCAACACGTTTCCGTCCTACTGCCGATTCTTACCGCAAAGTGTTTTTCTATAATTCTAGTATTGAATGGGAAAAAATTAAACGAATTTTTTGTCCATGTAAAAAAATGAATCAAATGCCGTCCATTTATGAAATTAAAAAAGTTTAAATGTCTCTTATTAGATAAGGCATATTTTTGTCTTTTACAGTACTTCTTTTTCAATGATTTCGAGGATATTTTAGTTTTGATTTAAAAAATTTTATTTCTTATGACTTTTCGTAAAATATGTTAATGCCATATGAAATAGGAACAGATAAGCTTTTCATCGAGCCCTTAGTTGAAGAAGTCGATCGAAAGATGCAAGAGTAATTAGCAAAAAACTAATTGGTGGTCAACACGTTTCCGTCCTACTGCTATTGTTTTCGCAAAGTACTTTTCTATAATTCTAGTATTTAATGGAAAAAAATTAAACGAATTTTTTGTCCATGTAAAAAACTGAATAAAATGCCGCCCATTTATGAAATTAAAAAAATTTAAATGTCTCTTATTAGATAAGGCATACTTTCGTCTTTTACGGTACTTCTTTTTCAATGATTTTGAGGATATTTTAGTTTTGATCCAAAAAATTTTATTTCTTATGACTTTTCGTAAAATATGTTAATTCCATCTGAAAGAGGAACAGAAAAGCTTTCCATCGAGCTCTAAGTTGAAGAAGTCGGTTGAAAGATGCAAGAGTTATTAGCAAAAAACTAATCGGTGGTCAACACGATTCCGTCCTACTGCCGATTCTTTTCGCAAAGTACTTTTCTATAATTCTGGTATTTAATGGGAAAAAATTAAACAAATTTTTTGTCCATGTAAAAAACTATTAATTCTGAATAAAATGCCGCCCATTTATGCAATTAAAAAAATTTAAATGTCTCTAAGTAGATAAGGCATATTTTCGTTTTATAAGGTACTTCTTTTTCAATGATTTCGAGGATATTTTAGTTTTGATCAAAAAAATCTTATATCTTACGCCTTTTCGTAAAATATGTTAATGCTATCTGAAAGAGGAACAGATAAGCTTTCCATCGAGCTCTTAGCCGAAGAAGTCGGTCGAAGTATGCAATAGTTATTAGCAAAAAACTAATCGGTGGTCAACACGTTTCCGTCCTACTGCCGATTCTTACCGCAAAGTGCTTCTCTATGATGCCATCTGAAAGAGGAACAGATAAGCTTTCCATCGAGCTGTTAGTGGAAGAAGTCGGTCGAAGGATGCAAGAGTTACTAGCAAAAAACTAATCGGTGGTCAACACGTTTCCGTCCTACTGCCGATTCTTACCGCAAAGTGTTTTTCTATAATTCTAGTATTGAATGGGAAAAAATTAAACGAATTTTTTGTCCATGTAAAAAAATGAATAAAATGCCGTCCATTTATGAAACTAAAAAAGTTTAAATGTCTCTTATTAGATAAAGCATATTTGCGTCTTTTACGGTACTTCTTTTTCAATGATTTCGAGGATATTTTAATTTTGATTTAAAAAATTTTATTTCTTATGACTTTCGTAAAATATGTTAATGCCATCTGAAAGAGGAACAGATAAACTTTTCATCGAGCTCTTAGTCGAAGAAGTCGGTCGAAGGATGCAAGAGTTACTAGCAAAAAACTAATCGGTGGTCAACACGTTTCCGTCCTACTGCCGATTCTTTTCGCAAAGTACTTTTCTATAATTCTAGTATTTAATGGGAAAAAATTAAACGAACTTTTTGTCCATGTAAAAAACTATTAATTCTGAATAAAATGCCGCCCATTTATGCAATTAAAAAAATTAAAATGTCTATTATTATATAAGGCATATTTGCGTCTTTTACGGTACTTCTTTTTCAATGATTTCGAGGATATTTTAATTTTGATTTAAAAAATTTTATTTCTTATGACTTTTCGTAAAATATGTTAATGCCATCTGAAAGAGGAACAGATAAGCTTTCCATCGAGCCGTTAGTCGAAGACGTCGGTCGAAGATTGCATGAGTTTTTAGCAAAAAACTTATCGGTGGTCGACACGATTCCGTCCTACTGCCGATTCTTTTCGCAAAGTACTTTTCTATATTCTAGTATTTAATGGGAAAAAACTAAGCGAATTTTTTGTCCATTTAAAAAACTATTAATTCTTAATAAAATGCCGCCCATTTTTGCAAATAAAAAAATTTTAATGTCTCTTATTAGATAAGGCATATTTTCGTCTTTTACGGTACTTCTTTTTCAATGATTTCGAGGATATTTTAGTTTTGATCCAAAAAATCTTATTTCTTACGCCTTTTCGTAAAATATATTAATGCAATTAAAAGACTTTAAATGTCTCTTAGTAGATAAGGCATATTTTCGTCTTATAAGGTACTTCTTTTTCAATGATTTGGAGGATATTTTAGTTTTGATCCAAAAAATTTTATTTCTTATAACTTTTCGTAAAATATGTTAATACCATCTGAAAGAAGAACAGATAAGCTTTCCATCAAGCTCTAAGTCGAAGACGTGGGTCGAAAGGTGCAGGAGTTATTAGCAAAAAACTAATTGGTGGTCAACACGTTTCCGTCCTACTACTATTGTTTTCGCAAAGTACTTTTCAATAATTCTAGTATTGAATGGGACAAAAATTAAACGAATTTTTTGTCCATGTAAAAAACTGAATAAAATGTCGCCCATTTATGAAATTAAAACCAGTAAGGACGCTTTTTTCACTTTGTGTCACTATAAAAAAAACTAAATGAATAGTTTTCATGCCTCCTTAACTACATAACTGTAATGTTTCAAGTCCATTCGTTAAAAAACAAAAAATTTTTCCATACAACGGTTCAAGTTTAGCGATAAGTGGGCGTAGCCATCCCCACATTTGGTCAAAATAGTTTTCATTCCTCCCTTAGAACATAACTGTAAAGTTTCAAGTCAATTCGTTAAAAAACAAAAAAGTTTTCCATACAATGGGTCAAGTTAAGCTATAAGTGGGCGCGGCCATGCCCACTATTGATCAAAATAGTTTTCATTCCTCCCTTAGAACATAACTGTAAAGTTTCAAGTCAATTCGTTAAAAAACAAAAAAGTTTTCCATACAACGGGTAAATTTTAGCTATAAGTGGGCGTGGCTACGCCCACTTTTGGTCAAAATAGTTTTGATTCCTTCCTAAGAACATAACTGTAAAGTTTCAAGTCAATTGGTTAAAAAACAAAAAAGTTTTCCATGCAACGGGTAAATTTTCGCTATAAGTGGGCGTGGCTACGCCTGGCTACGCCCACTTTTGGTCAAAATAGTTTTCATTCCTCTCTAAGAACATAACTGTAAAGTTTCAAGTCAATTGGTTAAAAAACAAAAAAGTTTTCCATACAACGGGTAAATTTTAGCTATAAGTGGGCGTGGCTACGCCCACTTTTGGTCAAAATACCAGGTGTAGAAGTATGAAACCGGAATTTACCAATAGATCGTGCTAGCCATAAGTTTAAGTAACATATGATCGCTGCTGCAGTGCCATCATCTTTCTGTAACACTTGATGACAATTTTCAATACAACAACCCAGGTTCCACACATTCGTATTGTTTTTTTATAACTTTAAACATGTCTAGTTTTGTGCCTACGAACTACGATTTGCGGACGGTATTGGTTTTCTGTTATCATTTGAAGAAAACTGCCACAGAGTCCCATCGAATGCTTGTCGAAGCTTACGGTGAGCATGCTCTTGGTAAAACACAGTGTTTTGAGTGGTTCAAAAAATTTAAAAGTGATGATTTTGGAGTGAAAAACGAGGAGCGTGGGAGACCACCGAAAAAGTTCACCGACAACGAATTGCAAGTCTTATTGGATGAAGATGATACTCAAACCCAACAAGAACTCGCAGATCAATTGAATGTTACCCAAAAAGCCGTCTCCATTCGCTTGAAAGCTATGGGTAAGATTCAGAAAGTGGGAAAATGGGTTCCGCATGAACTGAACGACAGGCAGCAAGAAAACCGAAAAACAACTTGTGAACTGCTGCTCGACAGACACAAAAGGAAGTCATTTCTCCATCGAATAGTGACAGGTGATCATGGCTATCACCTGGAGAAGCTTCCACATCGACTGCAAGGCCAAATCGCTATGGACGGAAGACAATGCTCTGTGTTTGGTGGGATCAGAAGGGTATCATCTATCATGAGCTGTTAAAGCTTGGAGAAACGGTCAATACTAATCGCTACCAGGAACAATTGATTGATTTGAACCGTTCGCTGAGACAAAAACGACCAGAATATCAAAAAAGGCAACACAAAGTGATTTTGCTTCATGATAACGCACCATCACACAAAGCAAAACCGGTTCGTGACACTTTGGAATCACTCAGCTGGGAAGTCCTAGGGCATGCGGCTTACTCACCAGACTTGGCTCCTTCCGATTACCACTTGTTTGCATCGATGGGTCACGCACTTGCTGAGCAGCGCTTTGGTTCGTACGAAGATGTGAAAAAATGGCTTGATGAATGGTTCGTGGCAAAAGGGGAAGATTTTTTTTGGCGGGGTATCCATAAATTGCCGGAGAGGTGGGAAAAATGTATGAGCAACAATGGAAATTACTTTGAATGAAATATTTTAAATACTTTTTAAATAGCAGAGGTGTAATTATTATAAAAAAAATCCGGTTTCATACTTCTACACCTGGTGGTTTTCATTCCTCCCTAAGAACATAACTTTCAAATTTCAAGTCAATTGGTTAAGAAACAAAAAAGTTTTCCATACAACGACGAGAATATTCCTTCTCTTCCTCTTCTTCATTTTGTATGGGAGCTACCAGTTCCAGATGTCCAATCTCAACGAAACTTTCAGGCATGTAGTCGGACTAAACTACTATGTTTAAAATTTCAGCACTCTATTGTACAAAACAAAAAAGTTTTCCATACAACGATTCAAGTTTTGTTCACTTTTCTTCTTCTTTTCGTATGGGAGCTACCTGCTCCAATAATCCGATCATGCTGCTTCCGACGAATGATTCATCGTAATAAATTCTAAGACTCTGTGCAAAGTTTCAGCTCGATAGCTCCAAAACTGAGGGACTAGTTTACATACATACAGACAGACAGACAGACCGACAGACAGACCGACAGACAGACAGACGGACATGGCTAAATCAACTCGTCTTGTCGTCCTGATTAAGAATATATATACTTTATATAGTCGGAAATTAATATTTCGATCTGTTAGAAACTCCGCGACATAAGTGAAAAGTATAACAATTTAAATGTCTCTTATTAGATAAGGCATATTTTCGTCTTTTACGGTACTTCTTTTTCAATGATTTCGAGGATATTTTAGTTTTGATCAAAAAAATCTTATATCTTACGCCTTTTCGTAAAATATGTTAATGCCATCTGAAAGAGGAACACATAAGTATTCCATCGAGCTCTTAGTCGAAGAAGTCGGTCGAAGGATGCAGGAGTTATTGGCAAAAAACTAATCGGTGGTCAACACGATTCCGTCCTTCTGCCGATTCTTTTCGCAAAGTACTTTTCAATAATTCTAGTATTTAATGGGAAAAAATTAAACGAATTTTTTGTCCATGTAAAAAACTGAATAAAATGCCGCCCATTTATGCAATTAAAAAAATTTAAATGTAACTTGTTAGATAAGGCATATTTTCGTATTTTACGGTACTTATATTTTAATGATTTCGAGGATATTTTAGTTTTGACTTAAAAAATTTTATTTCTTATGACTTTTCGCAATATATGTTAATGCCATCTGAAAGAGGAACAGAAAAGCTTTCCATCGAGCTCTAAGTTGAAGAAGTCGGTCGAAAGATGCAAGAGTTATTAGCAAAAAACTAATCGGTGGTCAACAGGATTCCGTCCTACTGCCGATTCTTTTCGCAAAGTACTTTTCTATAATTCTAGTATTTAATGGGAAAAAATTAAACGAATTTTTTGTCCATGTAAAAAACTATTAATTCTGAATAAAATGCCGCCCATTTATGCAATTAAAAAAATTTATATGTCTCTTATTAGATAAGGCATATTTTCGTCTTTTACGGTACTTCTTTTTCAATGATTTCGAGGATATTTTAGTTTTGATCAAAAAAATCTTATTTCTTACGCCTTTTCGTAAAATATGTTAATGCCATCTGCAAGAGGAACAGATAAGCTTTCCATCGAGTTCTTAGTCGAAGAAGTCGGTCGAAGGATGCAAGAGTTACTAGCAAAAAACTAATCGGTGGTCAACACGTTTCCGTCCTACTGCCGATTCTTACCGCAAAGTGTTTTTCTATAATTCTAGTATTGAATGGGAAAAAATTAAACGAATTTTTTGTCCATGTAAGAAAATGAATAAAATGCCGTCCATTTATGAAATTAAAAAAGGTTAAATGTCTCTTATTAGATAAGGCATATTTTTGTCTTTTACAGTACTTCTTTTTCAATGATTTCGAGGATATTTTAGTTTTGATTTAAAAAATTTTATTTCTTATGACTTTTCGTAAAATATGTTAATGCCATATGAAATAGGAACAGATAAGCTTTTCATCGAGCCCTTAGTTGAAGAAGTCGATCGAAAGATGCAAGAGTAATTAGCAAAAAACTAATTGGTGGTCAACACGTTTCCGTCCTACTGCTATTGTTTTCGCAAAGTACTTTTCTATAATTCTAGTATTTAATGGAAAAAAATTAAACGAATTTTTTGTCCATGTAAAAAACTGAATAAAATGCCGCCCATTTATGAAATTAAAAAAATTTAAATGTCTCTTATTAGATAAGGCATACTTTCGTCTTTTACGGTACTTCTTTTTCAATGATTTTGAGGATATTTTAGTTTTGATCCAAAAAATTTTATTTCTTATGACTTTTCGGAAAATATGTTAATTCCATCTGAAAGAGGAACAGAAAAGCTTTCCATCGAGCTCTAAGTTGAAGAAGTCGGTTGAAAGATGCAAGAGTTATTAGCAAAAAACTAATCGGTGGTCAACACGATTCCGTCCTACTGCCGATTCTTTTCGCAAAGTACTTTTCTATAATTCTGGTATTTAATGGGAAAAAATTAAACAAATTTTTTGTCCATGTAAAAAACTATTAATTCTGAATAAAATGCCGCCCATTTATGCAATTAAAAAAATTTAAATATCTCTAAGTAGATAAGGCATATTTTCGTTTTATAAGGTACTTCTTTTTCAATGATTTCGAGGATATTTTAGTTTTGATCAAAAAAATCTTATATCTTACGCCATTTCGTAAAATATGTTAATGCTATCTGAAAGAGGAACAGATAAGCTTTCCATCGAGCTCTTAGCCGAAGAAGTCGGTCGAATGATGCAATAGTTATAAGCAAAAAACTAATCGGTGGTCAACACGTTTCCGTCCTACTGCCGATTCTTACCGCAAAGTGCTTCTCTATGATGCCATCTGAAAGAGGAACAGATAAGCTTTCCATCGAGCTGTTAGTCGAAGAAGTCGGTCGAAGAATGCAAGAGTTATTAGCAAAAAACTTATCGGTGGTCGACACGTTTCCGTCCTACTGCCGATTCTTTTCGCAAAGTGCTTCTCTATGATGCCATCTGAAAGAGGAACAGATAAGCTTTCCATCGAGTTCTTAGTCGAAGAAGTCGGTCGAACGATGCAAGAGTTACTAGCAAAAAACTAATCGGTGGTCAACACGTTTCCGTCCTACTGCCGATTCTTACCGCAAAGTGTTTTTCTATAATTCTAGTATTGAATGGGAAAAAATTAAACGAATTTTTTGTCCATGTAAAAAAATGAATAAAATGCCGTCCATTTATGAAATTAAAAAAGTTTAAATGTCTCTTATTAGATAAAGCATATTTGCGTCTTTTACGGTGCTTCTTTTTCAATGATTTCGAGGATATTTTAATTTTGATTTAAAAAATTTTATTTCTTATGACTTTCGTAAAATATGTTAATGCCATCTGAAAGAGGAACAGATTAACTTTTCATCGAGCTCTTAGTCGAAGAAGTCGGTCGAAGGATGCAAGAGTTACTAGCAAAAAACTAATCGGTGGTCAACACGTTTCCGTCCTACTGCCGATTCTTTTCGCAAAGTACTTTTCTATAATTCTAGTATTTAATGGGAAAAAATTAAACGAACTTTTTGTCCATGTAAAAAACTATTAATTCTGAATAAAATGCCGCCCATTTATGCAATTAAAAATATTAAAATGTCTATTATTATATAAGGCATATTTGCGTCTTTTACGGTACTTCTTTTTCAATGATTTGGAGGATATTTTAGTTGTGATCCAAAAATTTTTATTTCTTATAACTTTTCGTAAAATATGTTAATGCCATCTGAAAGAGGAACAGATAAGCTTTCCATCGAGCCGTTAGTCGAAGACGTGGGTCGAAAGGTGCAGGAGTTATAGGCAAAAAACTTATCGGTGGTCAACACGATTCCGTCCTACTGCCGATTCTTTTCGCAAAGTACTTTTCAATAATTCTAGTATTGAATGGGACAAAAATTAAACGAATTTTTTGTCCATGTAAAAAACTGAATAAAATGCCGCCCATTTATGCAATTAAAAAAATTTAAATGTCTTTTGTTAGATAAGGCATATTTTCGTCTTATAAGATACTTCTTTTTCAATGATTTCGAGGATATTTTAGTTTTCGTAAAAAAAAATATGTTAATGCCATCTGAAAGAGGAACATATAAGCTTTCCATCGAGCCGTTAGTCGAAGAAGTCGGTCGAAGATTGCATGAGTTATTAGCAAAAAACTTATCGGTGGTCGACACGATTCCGTCCTACTGCCGATTCTTTTCGCAAAGTACTTTTCTATATTCTAGTATTTAATGGGAAAAAACTAAGCGAATTTTTTGTCCATTTAAAAAACTATTAATTCTTAATAAAATGCCGCCCATTTATGCAAATAAAAAAATTTTAATGTCTCTTATTAGATAAGGCATATTTTCGTCTTTTACGGTACTTCTTTTTCAATGATTTCGAGGATATTTTAGTTTTGATCCAAAAAATCTTATTTCTTACGCCTTTTCGTAAAATATGTTAATGCAATTAAAAGACTTTAAATGTCTCTTAGTAGATAAGGCATATTTTCGTCTTATAAGGTACTTCTTTTTCAATGATTTGGAGGATATTTTAGTTTTGATCCAAAAAATTTTATTTCTTATAACTTTTCGTAAAATATGTTAATGCCATCTGAAAGAAGAACAGATAAGCTTTCCATCAAGCTCTAAGTCGAAGACGTGGGTCGAAAGGTGCAGGAGTTATTAGCAAAAAACTAATTGGTGGTCAACACGTTTCCGTCCTACTGCTATTGTTTTCGCAAAGTACTTTTCTATAATTCTAGTATTTAATGGGAAAAAATTAAACGAATTGTTTCTCCATGTAAAAAACTGAATAAAATGTCGCCCATTTATGAAATTAAAACCAGTAAGGACGATATTTTCACTTTGTGTCACTATAAAAAAAACTAAATGAATAGTTTTCATGCCTCCTTAACTACATAACTGTAATGTTTCAAGTCCATTCGTTAAAAAACAAAAAATTTTTCCATACAACGGTTCAAGTTTAGCGATAAGTGGGCGTAGCCATGCCCACATTTGGTCAAAATAGTTTTCATTCCTCCCTAAGAACATAACTGTAAAGTTTCAAGTCAATTGGTTAAAAAACAAAAAAGTTTTCCATACATCGGGTCAATTTTCGCTTTAAGTAGGCGTGGCTACGCCCACTTTTGGTTAAAATAGTTTTCATTCCTCCCTAAGAAAATAACTGTAAGGTTTCAAGTCAATTGGTTAAAAAACAAAAAAGTTTTCCATACAAAGGGTCAAGTTAAGCTATAAGTGGGCGCGGCCATGCCCACTATTGATCAAAATAGTTTTCATTCCTCCCTAAGAGCATAACTGCAAAGTTTCAAGTCAATTGGTTAAAAAACAAAAAAGTTTTCCATACAATGGGTCAATTTTCGCTATAAAAGGGCGTGGCCACGCCCACTTTTGGTCAAAACTGTTTTCATTCCACCCTAAGAACAATCCTTTAAAGTTTCAAGACAGTTGGTTAAAAAGCAAAAAAGTTTTCCATACAACGGGTCGATTTTCGCTATAAAAAGGCGTGGCCACGCCCACTTTTGGTCAAAATAGTTTTGATTCCTTCCTAAGAACATAACTGTAAAGTTTCAAGTCAATTGGTTAAAAAACAAAAAAGTTTTCCATGCAACGGGTAAATTTTCGCTATAAGTGGGCGTGGCTACGCCTGGCTACGCCCACTTTTGGTCAAAATAGTTTTCATTCCTCTCTAAGAACATAACTGTAAAGTTTCAAGTCAATTGGTTAAAAAACAAAAAAGTTTTCCATACAACGGGTAAATTTTAGCTATAAGTGGGCGTGGCCACGCCCACTTTTGGTCAAAATAGTTTTCATTCCTCCCTAAGAACATAGCTGTAAGTTTCAAGTCAATTGGTTAAAAAACAAAAAAGTTTTCCATACAACGGGTAAATTTTCGCTATAAGTGGGCGTGGCTACGCGTGGTTACGCCCACTTTTGGTCAAAATAGTTTTCATTCCTCCCTAAGAACATAACTTTCAAATTTCAAGTCAATTGGTTAAGAAACAAAAAAGTTTTCCATACAACGACGAGAATATTCCTTCTCTTCCTCTTCTTCATTTTGTATGGGAGCTACCAGTTCCAGATGTCCAATCTCAACGAAACTTTCAGGCATGTAGTCGGACTAAACTACTATGTTTAAAATTTCAGCACTCTATTGTACAAAACAAAAAAGTTTTCCATACAACGATTCAAGTTTTGTTCACTTTTCTTCTTCTTTTCGTATGGGAGCTACCTGCTCCAATAATCCGATCATGCTGCTTCCGACGAATGATTCATCGTAATAAATTCTAAGACTCTGTGCAAAGTTTCAGCTCGATAGCTCCAAAACTGAGGGACAAGTTTACATACATACAGACAGACAGACAGACAGACAGACGGACATGGCTAAATCAACTCGTCTTGTCGTCCTGATTAAGAATATATATACTTTATATAGTCGGAAATTAATATTTCGATCTGTTAGAAACTCCGCGACATAAGTGAAAAGTATAACAATTTAAATGTCTCTTATTAGATAAGGCATATTTTCGTCTTTTACGGTACTTCTTTTTCAATGATTTCGAGGATATTTTAGTTTTGATCAAAAAAATCTTATATCTTACGCCTTTTCGTAAAATATGTTAATGCCATCTGAAAGAGGAACACATAAGTATTCCATCGAGCTCTTAGTCGAAGAAGTCGGTCGAAGGATGCAGGAGTTATTGGCAAAAAACTAATCGGTGGTCAACACGATTCCGTCCTTCTGCCGATTCTTTTCGCAAAGTACTTTTCAATAATTCTAGTATTTAATGGGAAAAAATTAAACGAATTTTTTGTCCATGTAAAAAACTGAATAAAATGCCGCCCATTTATGCAATTAAAAAAATTTAAATGTAACTTGTTAGATAAGGCATATTTTCGTCTTTTACGGTACTTATATTTTAATGATTTCGAGGATATTTTAGTTTTGACTTAAAAAATTTTATTTCTTATGACTTTTCGTAATATATGTTAATGCCATCTGAAAGAGGAACAGAAAAGCTTTCCATCGAGCTCTAAGTTGAAGAAGTCGGTCGAAAGATGCAAGAGTTATTAGCAAAAAACTAATCGGTGGTCAACAGGATTCCGTCCTACTGCCGATTCTTTTCGCAAAGTACTTTTCTATAATTCTAGTATTTAATGGGAAAAAATTAAACGAATTTTTTGTCCATGTAAAAAACTATTAATTCTGAATAAAATGCCGCCCATTTATGCAATTAAAAAAATTTATATGTCTCTTATTAGATAAGGCATATTTTCGTCTGATAAGGTACTTCTTCCTCAATGATTTCGAGGATATTTTAGTTTGGATCAAAAAAATTTTATTTCTTATGACTTTTCGTAATATATGTTAATGCCATCTGAAAGAGGAACAGAAAAGCTTTCCATCGAGCTCTAAGTTAAAGAAGTCGGTCGAAAGATGCAAGAGTTATTAACAAAAAACTAATCGGTGGTCAACAGGATTCCGTCGTACTGCCGATTCTTTTCGCAAAGTACTTTTCTATAATTCTAGTATTTAATGGGAAAAAATTAAACGAATTTTTTGTCCATGTAAAAAACTATTAATTCTTAATAAAATGCCGCCCATTTATGCAATTAAAAAAATTAAAATGTCTCTTGTTAGATAAGGCATATTTTCGTCTTTTACGGTACTTATATTTTAATGATTTCGAGGATATTTTAGTTTTGACTTAAAAAATTTTATTTCTTATGACTTTTCGTAAAATATGTTAATGCCATCTGAAAGAGGAACAGAAAAGCTTTCCATCGAGCTCTAAGTCGAAGAAGTCGGTCGAAAGATGCAAGAATTATTAGCAAAAAACTAATCGGTGGTCAACAGGATTCCGTCCTACTGCCGATTCTTTTCGCAAAGTACTTTTCTATAATTCTAGTATTTAATGGGAAAAAATTAAACGAATTTTTTGTCCATGTAAAAAACTATTAATTCTGAATAAAATGCCGCCCATTTATGCAATTAAAAAAATTTATATGTCTCTTATTAGATAAGGCATATTTTCGTCTGATAAGGTACTTCTTCCTCAATGATTTCGAGGATATTTTAGTTTGGATCAAAAAAATTTTATTTCTTATGACTTTTCGTAATATATGTATGTTAATGCCATCTGAAAGAGGAACAGAAAAGCTTTCCATCGAGCTCTAAGTTGAAGAAGTCGGTCGAAAGATGCAAGAGTTATTAACAAAAAACTAATCGGTGGTCAACAGGATTCCGTCTTACTGCCGATTCTTTTCGCAAAGTACTTTTCTATAATTCTAGTATTTAATGGAAAAAAATTAAACGAATTTTTTGTCCATGTAAAAAACTATTAATTCTTAATAAAATGCCGCCCATTTATGCAATTAAAAAAATTAAAATGTCTCTGTTTATATAAGGCATATTTGCGTCTTTTACGGTAATTCTTTTTCAATGATTTCGAGGATATTTTAGTTTTGATTTAAAAAATTTTATTTCTTACGGCTTTTCGTAAAATATGTTAATGCCACCTGAAAGAGGAACAGATGAGCTTTCCATCGAGCTCTTAGTTGAAGAAGTCGGTCGAAAGATGCAAGAGTTATTAGCAAAAAACTAATCGGTGGTCAACACGATTCCGTCCTACTGCCGATTCTTTTCGCAAAGTACTTTTCTATAATTCTAGTATTTAATGGGAAAAAATTAAACGAATTCTTTGTCCATGTAAAAAACTATTAATTCTAAATAAAATGCCGCCCATTTATGCAATTAAAAAAATTTAAATGTCTCTTATTAGATAAGGCATATTTTCGTCTGATAAGGTACTTCTTCTTCAATAATTTCGAGGATAATTTAGATTTGATCAAAAGAATTTTATTTCCTATGACTTTTCGTAAAATATGTTAATGCCATCTGAAAGAGGAAAAGATAAGCTTTCCATCGAGCTCTTAGTCGAAGAAGTCGGTCGAAGGATGCAAGAGTTATTAGCAAAAAACTAATCGGTGGTCAACACGATTTCGTCCTTCTGCCGATTCTTTTCGCAAAGTACTTTTCTATAATTCTAGTATTTAGTGGGAAAAAATTAAACGAAATTTTGTCTATGTAACAAACTATTAATTCTGAATAAAATGCCGCCCATTTATGCAATTAAAAAAACGTAAATGTCTCTTATTAGATAAGGCATATTTTCGTCTGATAAGGTACTTCTTCTTCAATGATTTCGGGGATATTTTAGTTTTGATTAAAAGAATTTTATTTCCTATGACTTTTCGTACAACATGTTAATGCCATCTGAAAGAGGAAAAGATAAGCTTTCCATCGAGCTCTTAGTCGAAGAAGTCGGTTGAAGGATGCAAGAGTTATTAGCAAAAAACTAATCGGTGGTCAGCACGATTCCGTCAACTGCCGATTCTTTTCGCAAAGTACTTTTCTATAATTCTAGTATTTAATGGGATAAAATTAAACGAATTTTTTGTCCATGTAAAAAACTATTAATTCTGAATAAAATGCCGCCCATTTATGCAATTAAAAAAATTTAAATGTCTCTTATTAGATGAGGCATATTTTCGTCTGATAAGGTACTTCTTCCTCAATGATTTCGAGGATATTTTAGTTTTGATCAAAAAAATTTTATTTCTTACTACTTTTCGTAAAATATGTTAATGCCATCTGAAAGAGGAACAGAGAAGCTTTCCATCGAGCTCTTAGTCAAAGAAGTCGGTCGAAGGATGCAAGAGTTATTAGCAAAAAACTAATCGGTGGTCAACACGATTCCGTCTTACTGCCGATTGTTTTCGCAAAGTACTTTTCTATAATTCTAGTATTTAATGGGAAAAAATTAAACGAATTTTTTGTCCATGTAAAAACTATTAATTCTGAATAAAATGCCACCCATTTATGCAAATAAAAAACTTTAAATGTCTTTTATTAGATTAGGCATATTTTCGTCTGATAAGGTACTTCTTTCTCAATGATTTCGAGGATATTTTAGTTTTGATCAAAAAAATTTTATTTCTTACGATTTTTCGTAAAATATGTTAATGCCATCTGAAAGAGGAACAGATAAGCTTTCCATCGAGCTCTTAGTTGAAGAAGTCGGTCGAAGGATGCAAGAGCTATTAGCAAAAAACTAATCGGTGGTCAACACGATTCCGTCCTACTGCCGATTCTTTTCGCAAAGTACTTTTCTATAATTCTAGTATTTAATGGGAAAAAATTAAACGAATTTTTTGTCCATGTAAAAAACTATTAATTCTGAATAAAATGCCGCCCATTTATGCAATTAAACAAATTTAAATGTCTCTTATTAGATAAGGCATATTTTCATCTGATAAGGTACTTCTTCTTCAATGAATTCGAGGATATTTGAGTTTTGATCAAAAAAATTTTATTTCTTATGACTTTTCGTAAAATATGTTAATGCCATCTGAAAGAGGAACAGATAAGCTTTCCTTCGAGCTCTTAGTCGAAGAAGTTGGTCGAAGGATGCAACAGTTATTAGGAAAAAACTAATCGGTGGTCAACACGTTTCCGTCCTACTGCCGATTATTTTCGCAAAATACTTTTCTATAATTCTAGTATTTAATGGGAAAAAATTAAACGAATTTTTTGTCAATTTAAAAAACTATTAATTCTGAATAAAATGCCGCTCATTTATGCAGTTAAAAAAATTTATATGTCTCTTATTAGATTAGGCATATTTTCGTCTGATAAGGTACTTCTTCCTCAATGATTTCGAGGATGATTTAGTTTTGATCAAAAAAATTTTATTTCTTACGATTTTTCGTAAAATATGTTAATGCCATCTGAAAGAGGAACAATGATTTCGAGGATATTTTAGTTTTGATCAAAAAAATTTTATTTCTTACGATTTTTCGTAAAATATGTTAATGCCATCTGAAAGAGGAACAGATAAGCTTTCCATCGAGCTCTTAGTCGAAGAAGTCGGTCGAAGGATGCAAGAGCTATTAGCAAAAAACTTATCGGTGGTCAACACGATTCCGTCCTACTGCCGATTCTTGTCGCAAAGTACTTTTCTATAATTCTAGTATTTAATGGGAAAAAATTAAACGAATTTTTTGTCCATGTAAAAAACTATTAATTCTAAATAAAATGCCGCCTATTTATGCAATTAAAAAAATTTAAATGTCTGTTATTAGATAAGGCATATTTTCATCTGATAAGGTACTTCTTCTTCAATGATTTCGAGGATATTTTAGTTTTGATCAAAAAAATTTTATTTTTTACGACTTTTCGTAAAATATGTTAATGCCATCTGAAAGGGGAGCAGATAAGCTTTCCATCAAGCTCTTAGTCAAAGAAGTTGGTGGAAGGATGCAACAGTTATTAGGAAAAAACTAACCGGTGGTCAACACGTTTCCGTCCTACTGCCGATTCTTTTCGCAAAGTAATTTTCTATAATTCTAGTATTTAATGGGACAAAATTAAACGAATTTTTTGTCCATGTAAAATCTATTAATTCTGAATAAAATGCCGCCCATTTATGCAATTAAAAAATTTAAATGTCTCTTATTAGATGAGGCATATTTTCGTCTGATAAGGTACTTCTTCTTCAATGATTTCGAGGCTATTTAATTTTGATCAAAAAAATTTCATTTCCTATGTCTTTTCGTAAAATATGTTAATATCATCTGAAAGAGGAACAGATAAGCTTTCCATCAAGCTCTTAGTCGAAGAAGTTGGTGGAAGGATGCAACAGTTATTAGGAAAAAACTAACCGGTGGTCAACACGTTTCCGTCCTACTGCCGATTCTTTTCGCAAAGTAATTTTCTATAATTCAAGTATTTAATGGGACAAAATGAAACGAATTTTTTGTCCATGTAAAATCTATTAATTCTGAATAAAATGCCGCCCATTTATGCAATTAAAAAATTTAAATGTCTCTTATTAGATGAGGCATATTTTCGTCTGATAAGGTACTTCTTCTTCAATGATTTCGAGGCTATTTAATTTTGATCAAAAAAATTTCATTTTCTATGTCTTTTCGTAAAATATGTTAATGCCATCTGAAAGAGGAACAGATAAGCTTTCTATCGAGCTCTTAGTCGAAGAAGTCGGTCGAAGGATGCAAGAGCTATTAGAAAAAAACTTATCGGTGGTCAACACGATTCCGTCCTACTGCCGATTCTTGTCGCAAAGTACTTTTCTATAATTCTAGTATTTAATGGGAAAAAATTAAACGAATTTTTTGTCCATGTAAAAAACTATTAATTCTAAATAAAATGCCGCCTATTTATGCAATTAAAAAAATTTAAATGTCTCTTATTAGATAAGGCATATTTTCATCTGATAAGGTACTTCTTCTTCAATGATTTCGAGGATATTTTAGTTTTGATCAAAAAAATTTTATTTTTTACGACTTTTCGTAAAATATGTTAATGCCATCTGAAAGGGGAACAGATAAGCTTTCCATCAAGCTCTTAGTCGAAGAAGTTGGTGGAAGGATGCAACAGTTATTAGGAAAAAACTAACCGGTGGTCAACACGTTTCCGTCCTACTGCCGATTCTTTTCGCAAAGTAATTTTCTATAATTCTAGTATTTAATGGGAAAAAATAAAACGAATTTTTTGTCCATTTAAAAAACTCGTTAAGGTACTTCTTCTTCAATGATTTCGAGGATATTTTAGTTTTGATCAAAAAAATTTTATTTCTTACGACTTTTCGTAAAATATGTTAATGCCATCTGAAAGAGGAACAGATAAGCTTTCCATCGAGCTCTTAGTCGAAGAAGTCGGTTGAAGGATGCAAGAGTTATTAGCAAAAAACTAATTGGTTGTCAGCACGATTCCGTCAACTGCCGATTCTTTTCGCAAAGTAATTTTCTATAATTCTAGTATTTAATGGGACAAAATTAAACGAATTTTTTGTCCATGTAAAATCTATTAATTCTGAATAAAATGCCGCCCATTTATGCAATTAAAAAAATTTATATGTCTCTTATTAGATAAGGCATATCTTCATCTGATAAGGTACTTCTTCTTCAATGATTTCGAGGATATTTTAGTTTTGATCAAAAAAATTTTATTTTTTACAACTTTTCGTAAAATATGTTAATGCCATCTGAAAGGGGAACAGATAAGCTTTCCATCAAGCTCTTAGTCGAAGAAGTCGGTCGAAGGATGCAAGAGTTATAAGCAAAAAACTAATCGGTGGTCAACACGATCCCGTCTTTCTGCCGATTCTTTTTGCAAAGTACTTTTCTATAATACTTGTATTTATGCAATTAAAAAAATTTAAATGTCTCTTATTAGATAAGCCATATTTTCGTCTGATAAGGTACTTCTTCTTCAATGATTTCGAGGATAATTTAGATTTGATCAAAACAATTTTATTTCCTAAGACTTTTCGTAAACTATGTTAATGCCATCTGAAAGAGGAAAAGATAAGCTTTCCATCGAGCTCTTAGTCGAAGAAGTCGGTCGAAGGATGCAAGAGTTATTAGCATAAAACTAATCGGTGGTCAACACGATTCCGTCCTTCTGCCGATTCTTTTCGCAAAGTACTTTTCTATAATTCTAGTATTTAATGGGAAAAAATTAAACGTATTTTTTGTCCATGTAAAAAACTATTGATTGTGAATTTAATGCCACCCATTTATGCAATTAAAAAAATTTAAATGTCTCTTATTAGATAAAGCATATTTTTGTCTGATAAGGTACTTCTTCTTCAATGATTTCGAGGATATTTTAGTTTTGATCAAAAAAATTTTATTTCTTACGACTTTTCGAGAAATATGTTAATGCCATCTGAAAGAGGAACAGCTTTCCATCGAGCTCTTAGTCGAAGAAGTCGGTCGAAGGATGCAAGAGTTATTAGCAAAAAACTAATCGGTGGTCAGCACGATTCCGTCAACTGCCGATTCTTTTCGCAAAGTACTTTTCTATAATTCTAGTATTTAATGGGAAAAAATTAAACGAATTTTTTGTCCATGTAAAAAACTATTAATTCTGAATAAAATGCCGCCCATTTATGCAGTTAAAAAAATTTAAATGTCTCTTATTAGATTAGGCATATTTTCGTCTGTTAAGGTACTTCTTCTTCAATGATTTCGAGGATATTTTAGTTTTGATCAAAAAAATTTTATTTCTTACTACTTTTCGTAAAATATGTTAATGCCATCTGAAAGAAGAACAGAGAAGCTTTCCATCGAGCTCTTAGTCAAAGAAGTCGGTCGAAGGATGCAAGAGTTATTAGCAAAAAACTAATCGGTGGTCAACACGATTCCGTCTTACTGCCGATTGTTTTCGCAAAGTACTTTTCTATAATTCTAGTATTTAATGGGAAAAAATTAAACGAATTTTTTGTCCATGTAAAAACTATTAATTCTGAATAAAATGCCACCCATTTATGCAAATAAAAAAATTTAAATGTCTTTTATTAGATTAGGCATATTTTCGTCTGATAAGGTACTTCTTTTTTAATGATTTCGAGGATATTTTAGTTTTGATCAAAAAAATTTTATTTCTTACGATTTTTCGTAAAATATGTTAATGCCATCTGAAAGAGGAACAGATAAGCTTTCCATCGAGCTCTTAGTCGAAGAAGTCGGTCGAAGGATGCAAGAGCTATTAGCAAAAAACTAATCGGTGGTCAACACGATTCCGTCCTACTGCCGATTCTTTTCGCAAAGTACTTTTCTATAATTCTAGTATTTAATGGGAAAAAATTAAACGAATTTTTTGTCCATGTAAAAAACTATTAATTCTGAATAAAATGCCGCCCATTTATGCAATTAAACAAATTTAAATGTCTCTTATTAGATAAGGCATATTTTCATCTGATAAGGTACTTCTTCTTCAATGAATTCGAGGATATTTGAGTTTTGATCAAAAAAATTTTATTTCTTATGACTTTTCGTAAAATATGTTAATGCCATCTGAAAGAGGAACAGATAAGCTTTCCTTCGAGCTCTTAGTCGAAGAAGTTGGTCGAAGGATGCAACAGTTATTAGCAAAAAACTAATCGGTGGTCAACACGTTTCCGTCCTACTGCCGATTATTTTCGCAAAATACTTTTCTATAATTCTAGTATTTAATGGGAAAAAATTAAACGAATTTTTTGTCAATTTAAAAAACTTTTAATTCTGAATAAAATGCCGCTCATTTATGCAGTTAAAAAAATTTATATGTCTCTTATTAGATTAGGCATATTTTCGTCTGATAAGGTACTTCTTCCTCAATGATTTCGAGGATGATTTAGTTTTGATCAAAAAAATTTTATTTCTTACGATTTTTCGTAAAATATGTTAATGCCATCTGAAAGAGGATCAATGATTTCGAGGATATTTTAGTTTTGATCAAAAAAATTTTATTTCTTACGATTTTTCGTAAAATATGTTAATGCCATCTGAAAGAGGAACAGATAAGCTTTCCATCGAGCTCTTAGTCGAAGAAGTCGGTCGAAGGATGCAAGAGCTATTAGCAAAAAACTTATCGGTGGTCAACACGATTCCGTCCTACTGCCGATTCTTGTCGCAAAGTACTTTTCTATAATTCTAGTATTTAATGGGAAAAAATTAAACGAATTTTTTGTCCATGTAAAAAACTATTAATTCTAAATAAAATGCCGCCTATTTATGCAATTAAAAAAATTTAAATGTCTCTTATTAGATAAGGCATATTTTCATCTGATAAGGTACTTCTTCTTCAATGATTTCGAGGATATTTTAGTTTTGATCAAAAAAATTTTATTTTTTACGACTTTTCGTAAAATATGTTAACGCCATATGAAAGAAGAATAGATAAGCTTTCCATCAAACTCTTAGTCGAAGAAGTCGGTCGAAGGATGCAAGAGTTATTAGCAAAAAACTTATCGGTGGTCAACATGATTCCGTCCTTCTGCCGATTCTTTTCGCAAAGTACTTTTCTATAATTCTTGTATTTAATGGGAAAAAATAAAACGTATTTTTTGTCCATGTAAAAAACTGTTAATTCTGAATAAAATGCCACCCATTTATGCAATTAAAAATATTTAAATGTCTCTTATTAGATAGGGCATATTTTCGTCTGATATGGTACTTCTTCTTCAATGATTTCGAGGCTATTTAATTTTGATCAAAAAAAGTTCATTTCCTATGTCTTTTCGTAAAATATGTTAATACCATCTGAAAGAGGAACAGATAAGCTTTCCATCGAGCTTTTAGTCGAAGAAGTCGGTCGAAAAATGCAAGAGTTATTAGCATAAAACTAATCGGTGGTCAACACGATTCCGTCCTACTGCCGATTATTTTCGCAAAGTACTTTTCGATAATTCTAGTATTTAATGGGAAAAAATTAAAAGAATTTTTTGTCCATGTAAAATCTATTAATTCTGAATAAAATGCCGCCCATTTATGCAATTAAAAAAATTTATATGTCTCTTATTAGATAAGGCATATCTTCATCTGATAAGGTACTTCTTCTTCAATGAATTCGAGGATATTTGAGTTTTGATCAAAAAAATTTTATTTCTTATGACTTTTCGTAAAATATGTTAATGCCATCTGAAAGAGGAACAGATAAGCTTTCCTTCGAGCTCTTAGTCGAAGAAGTTGGTGGAAGGATGCAACAGTTATTAGGAAAAAACTAACCGGTGGTCAACACGTTTCCGTCCTACTGCCGATTCTTTTCGCAAAGTAATTTTCTATAATTCTAGTATTTAATGGGAAAAAATAAAACGAATTTTTTGTCCATTTAAAAAACTCGTTAAGGTACTTCTTCTTCAATGATTTCGAGGATATTTTAGTTTTGATCAAAAAAATTTTATTTCTTACGACTTTTCGTAAAATATGTTAATGCCATCTGAAAGAGGAACAGATAAGCTTTCCATCGAGCTCTTAGTCGAAGAAGTCGGTTGAAGGATGCAAGAGTTATTAGCAAAAAACTAATTGGTTGTCAGCACGATTCCGTCAACTGCCGATTCTTTTCGCAAAGTAATTTTCTATAATTCTAGTATTTAATGGGACAAAATTAAACGAATTTTTTGTCCATGTAAAATCTATTAATTCTGAATAAAATGCCGCCCATTTATGCAATTAAAAAAATTTATATGTCTCTTATTAGATAAGGCATATCTTCATCTGATAAGGTACTTCTTCTTCAATGATTTCGAGGATATTTTAGTTTTGATCAAAAAAATTTTATTTTTTACAACTTTTCGTAAAATATGTTAATGCCATCTGAAAGGGGAACAGATAAGCTTTCCATCAAGCTCTTAGTCGAAGAAGTCGGTCGAAGGATGCAAGAGTTATAAGCAAAAAACTAATCGGTGGTCAACACGATCCCGTCTTTCTGCCGATTCTTTTTGCAAAGTACTTTTCTATAATACTAGTATTTATGCAATTAAAAAAATTTAAATGTCTCTTATTAGATAAGCCATATTTTCGTCTGATAAGGTACTTCTTCTTCAATGATTTCGAGGATAATTTAGATTTGATCAAAACAATTTTATTTCCTATGACTTTTCGTAAACTATGTTAATGCCATCTGAAAGAGGAAAAGATAAGCTTTCCATCGAGCTCTTAGTCGAAGAAGTCGGTCGAAGGATGCAAGAGTTATTAGCATAAAACTAATCGGTGGTCAACACGATTCCGTCCTTCTGCCGATTCTTTTCGCAAAGTACTTTTCTATAATTCTAGTATTTAATGGGAAAAAATTAAACGTATTTTTTGTCCATGTAAAAAACTATTGATTGTGAATTTAATGCCACCCATTTATGCAATTAAAAAAATTTAAATGTCTCTTATTAGATAAAGCATATTTTTGTCTGATAAGGTACTTCTTCTTCAATGATTTCGAGGATATTTTAGTTTTGATCAAAAAAATTTTATTTCTTACGACTTTTCGAGAAATATGTTAATGCCATCTGAAAGAGGAACAGCTTTCCATCGAGCTCTTAGTCGAAGAAGTCGGTCGAAGGATGCAAGAGTTATTAGCAAAAAACTAATCGGTGGTCAGCACGATTCCGTCAACTGCCGATTCTTTTCGCAAAGTACTTTTCTATAATTCTAGTATTTAATGGGAAAAAATTAAACGAATTTTTTGTCCATGTAAAAAACTATTAATTCTGAATAGAATGCCGCCCATTTATGCAGTTAAAAAAATTTAAATGTCTCTTATTAGATTAGGCATATTTTCGTCTGTTAAGGTACTTCTTCTTCAATGATTTCGAGGATATTTTAGTTTTGATCAAAAAAATTTTATTTCTTACTACTTTTCGTAAAATATGTTAATGCCATCTGAAAGAAGAACAGAGAAGCTTTCCATCGAGCTCTTAGTCAAAGAAGTCGGTCGAAGGATGCAAGAGTTATTAGCAAAAAACTAATCGGTGGTCAACACGATTCCGTCTTACTGCCGATTGTTTTCGCAAAGTACTTTTCTATAATTCTAGTATTTAATGGGAAAAAATTAAACGAATTTTTTGTCCATGTAAAAACTATTAATTCTGAATAAAATGCCACCCATTTATGCAAATAAAAAAATTTAAATGTCTTTTATTAGATTACGCATATTTTCGTCTGATAAGGTACTTCTTTTTTAATGATTTCGAGGATATTTTAGTTTTGATCAAAAAAATTTTATTTCTTACGATTTTTCGTAAAATATGTTAATGCCATCTGAAAGAGGAACAGATAAGCTTTCCATCGAGCTCTTAGTCGAAGAAGTCGGTCGAAGGATGCAAGAGCTATTAGCAAAAAACTAATCGGTGGTCAACACGATTCCGTCCTACTGCCGATTCTTTTCGCAAAGTACTTTTCTATAATTCTAGTATTTAATGGGAAAAAATTAAACGAATTTTTTGTCCATGTAAAAAACTATTAATTCTGAATAAAATGCCGCCCATTTATGCAATTAAACAAATTTAAATGTCTCTTATTAGATAAGGCATATTTTCATCTGATAAGGTACTTCTTCTTCAATGAATTCGAGGATATTTGAGTTTTGATCAAAAAAATTTTATTTCTTATGACTATTCGTAAAATATGTTAATGCCATCTGAAAGAGGAACAGATAAGCTTTCCATCGAGCTTTTAGTCGAAGAAGTCGGTCGAAAAATGCAAGAGTTATTAGCATAAAACTAATCGGTGGTCAACACGATTCCGTCCTACTGCCGATTATTTTCGCAAAGTACTTTTCGATAATTCTAGTATTTAATGGGAAAAAATTAAAAGAATTTTTTGTCCATGTAAAATCTATTAATTCTGAATAAAATGCCGCCCATTTATGCAATTAAAAAAATTTATATGTCTCTTATTAGATAAGGCATATCTTCATCTGATAAGGTACTTCTTCTTCAATGAATTCGAGGATATTTGAGTTTTGATCAAAAAAATTTTATTTCTTATGACTTTTCGTAAAATATGTTAATGCCATCTGAAAGAGGAACAGATAAGCTTTCCTTCGAGCTCTTAGTCGAAGAAGTTGGTGGAAGGATGCAACAGTTATTAGGAAAAAACTAACCGGTGGTCAACACGTTTCCGTCCTACTGCCGATTCTTTTCGCAAAGTAATTTTCTATAATTCTAGTATTTAATGGGAAAAAATAAAACGAATTTTTTGTCCATTTAAAAAACTCGTTAAGGTACTTCTTCTTCAATGATTTCGAGGATATTTTAGTTTTGATCAAAAAAATTTTATTTCTTACGACTTTTCGTAAAATATGTTAATGCCATCTGAAAGAGGAACAGATAAGCTTTCCATCGAGCTCTTAGTCGAAGAAGTCGGTCGAAGGATGCAAGAGTTATTAGCAAAAAACTAATCGGTGGTCAACACGATTCCGTCTTACTGCCGATTGTTTTCGCAAAGTACTTTTCTATAATTCTAGTATTTAATGGGAAAAAATTAAACGAATTTTTTGTCCATGTAAAAACTATTAATTCTGAATAAAATGCCACCCATTTATGCAAATAAAAAAATTTAAATGTCTTTTATTAGATTACGCATATTTTCGTCTGATAAGGTACTTCTTTTTTAATGATTTCGAGGATATTTTAGATTTGATCAAAAAAATTTTATTTCTTACGATTTTTCGTAAAATATGTTAATGCCATCTGAAAGAGGAACAGATAAGCTTTCCATCGAGCTCTTAGTCGAAGAAGTCGGTCGAAGGATGCAAGAGTTATTAGCAAAAAACTAATCGGTGGTCAACACGATTCCGTCTTACTGCCGATTCTTTTCGCAAAGTACTTTTCTATAATTCTAGTATTTAATGGGAAAAAATTAAACGAATTTTTTGTCCATGTAAAAAACTATTAATTCTGAATAAAATGCCGCCCATTTATGCAGTTAAAAAAATTTAAATGTCTCTTATTAGATTAGGCATATTTTCGTCTGTTAAGGTACTTCTTCTTCAATGATTTCGAGGATATTTTAGTTTTGATCAAAAAAATTTTATTTCTTACTACTTTTCGTAAAATATGTTAATGCCATCTGAAAGAAGAACAGAGAAGCTTTCCATCGAGCTCTTAGTCAAAGAAGTCGGTCGAAGGATGCAAGAGTTATTAGCAAAAAACTAATCGGTGGTCAACACGATTCCGTCTTACTGCCGATTGTTTTCGCAAAGTACTTTTCTATAATTCTAGTATTTAATGGGAAAAAATTAAACGAATTTTTTGTCCATGTAAAAACTATTAATTCTGAATAAAATGCCACCCATTTATGCAAATAAAAAAATTTAAATGTCTTTTATTAGATTACGCATATTTTCGTCTGATAAGGTACTTCTTTTTTAATGATTTCGAGGATATTTTAGTTTTGATCAAAAAAATTTTATTTCTTACGATTTTTCGTAAAATATGTTAATGCCATCTGAAAGAGGAACAGATAAGCTTTCCATCGAGCTCTTAGTCGAAGAAGTCGGTCGAAGGATGCAAGAGCTATTAGCAAAAAACTAATCGGTGGTCAACACGATTCCGTCCTACTGCCGATTCTTTTCGCAAAGTACTTTTCTATAATTCTAGTATTTAATGGGAAAAAATTAAACGAATTTTTTGTCCATGTAAAAAACTATTAATTCTGAATAAAATGCCGCCCATTTATGCAATTAAACAAATTTAAATGTCTCTTATTAGATAAGGCATATTTTCATCTGATAAGGTACTTCTTCTTCAATGAATTCGAGGATATTTGAGTTTTGATCAAAAAAATTTTATTTCTTATGACTTTTCGTAAAATATGTTAATGCCATCTGAAAGAGGAACAGATAAGCTTTCCTTCGAGCTCTTAGTCGAAGAAGTTGGTCGAAGGATGCAACAGTTATTAGGAAAAAACTAATCGGTGGTCAACACGTTTCCGTCCTACTGCCGATTATTTTCGCAAAATACTTTTCTATAATTCTAGTATTTAATGGGAAAAAATTAAACGAATTTTTTGTCAATTTAAAAAACTATTAATTCTGAATAAAATGCCGCTCATTTATGCAGTTAAAAAAATTTATATGTCTCTTATTAGATTAGGCATATTTTCGTCTGATAAGGTACTTCTTCCTCAATGATTTCGAGGATGATTTAGTTTTGATCAAAAAAATTTTATTTCTTACGATTTTTCGTAAAATATGTTAATGCCATCTGAAAGAGGATCAATGATTTCGAGGATATTTTAGTTTTGATCAAAAAAATTTTATTTCTTACGATTTTTCGTAAAATATGTTAATGCCATCTGAAAGAGGAACAGATAAGCTTTCCATCGAGCTCTTAGTCGAAGAAGTCGGTCGAAGGATGCAAGAGCTATTAGCAAAAAACTTATCGGTGGTCAACACGATTCCGTCCTACTGCCGATTCTTGTCGCAAAGCACTTTTCTATAATTCTTGTATTTAATGGGAAAAAATTAAACGAATTTTTTGTCCATGTAAAAAACTATTAATTCTAAATAAAATGCCGCCTATTTATGCAATTAAAAAAATTTAAATGTCTCTTATTAGATAAGGCATATTTTCATCTGATAAGGTACTTCTTCTTCAATGATTTCGAGGATATTTTAGTTTTGATCAAAAAAATTTTATTTTTTACGACTTTTCGTAAAATATGTTAACGCCATATGAAAGAAGAATAGATAAGCTTTCCATCAAACTCTTAGTCGAAGAAGTCGGTCGAAGGATGCAAGAGTTATTAGCAAAAAACTTATCGGTGGTCAACATGATTCCGTCCTTCTGCCGATTCTTTTCGCAAAGTACTTTTCTATAATTCTTGTATTTAATGGGAAAAAATAAAACGTATTTTTTGTCCATGTAAAAAACTGTTAATTCTGAATAAAATGCCACCCATTTATGCAATTAAAAATATTTAAATGTCTCTTATTAGATAGGGCATATTTTCGTCTGATATGGTACTTCTTCTTCAATGATTTCGAGGCTATTTAATTTTGATCAAAAAAAGTTCATTTTCTATGTCTTTTCGTAAAATATGTTAATACCATCTGAAAGAGGAACAGATAAGCTTTCCATCGAGCTTTTAGTCGAAGAAGTCGGTCGAAAAATGCAAGAGTTATTAGCATAAAACTAATCGGTGGTCAACACGATTCCGTCCTACTGCCGATTATTTTCGCAAAGTACTTTTCGATAATTCTAGTATTTAATGGGAAAAAATTAAAAGAATTTTTTGTCTATGTAAAAAACTATTAATTCTGAATAAAATGCCGCCCATTTATGCAATTAAAAAAATTTACATGTTTCTTATTATATAAGGCATATTTTCGTCTTATAAGGTACTTGTTCTTCAATGATTTCGAGGATATTTTAATTTTAATCAAAAGAATTTTATTTCTTACGACTTTTCGTAAAAGATGTTAATGCCATATGAAAGAGGAACAGATAAGCTTTCCATCGAGCTCTTAGTCAAAGAAGTCGGTCGAAAGATGCAAGAGTTATTACCATAAAACTAATCGGTGGTCAACACGCTTCCGTCCTACTGCCGATTCTTTTCGCAAAGCACTTTTCTATAATTCTTGTATTTAATGGGAAAAAATTAAACGAATTTAAAAAAAACTATTAATTTTGAATAAAATGCCGCCCATTTATGCAATTAAAAAAATTTAAATGTCTCTTATTAGATAAGGAATATTTTCGTCTGATAAGGTACTTGTTCTTCAATGATTTCGAGGATATTTTAATTTTGATCAAAAGAATTTTATTTCTTACGACTTTTCGTAAAAGATGTTAATGCCATATGAAAGAGGAACAGATAAGCTTTCCATTGAGCTCTTAGTCGAAGAAGTCGGTCGAAGGATGCAAGAGTTATTAACAAAAAATTAATCGGTGGTCAACACGATTCTTTCCTACTGCCGATTCTTTTCGCAAAGTACTTTTCTATAATTCTAGTATTTAATGGAAAAAAATTAAACGAATTTAAAAAACTATTAATTTTTAATAAAATGCCGCCCATTTATGCAATTAAAAAAATTTAAATGTCTCTTATTAGATAAGGAATATTTTCGTCTGATAAGGTACTTGTTCTTCAATGATTTCGAGGATATTTTAATTTTGATCAAAAGAATTTTATTTCTTACGACTTTTCGTAAAAGATGTTAATGCCATATGAAAGAGGAACAGATAAGCTTTCCATCGAGCTCTTAGTCAAAGAAGTCGGTCGAAAGATGCAAGAGTTATTAGCAAAAAACTAATCGGTGGTCAACACGATTCCATCCTACTGCCGATTCTTTTCGCAAAGTACTTTTCTATAATTCTTGTATTTAATGGGAAAAAATAAAACGTATTTTTTGTCAATGTAAAAAACTATTAATTCTGAATAAAATACCACCCACTTATGCAATTAAAAATATTTAAATGTCTCTTATTAGATAGGGTATATTTTCGTCTGATAAGGTACTTCTTCTTCAATGATTTCGAGGATATTTTAGTTTTGATAAAAAAAAAATTTATTTCTTATGACTTTTCGTAAAATATGTTAATGCCATCTGAAAGGGGAGCAGATAAGCTTTCCATCAAGCTCTTAGTCGAAGAAGTCGGTCGAAGGATGCAAGAGTTATTAGCAATAAATTAATCGGTGGTCAACACGATTCCGTCCTTCTGCCGATTCTTTTCGCAAAGTACTTTTCTATAATTCTTGTATTTAATGGGAAAAAATAAAACGTATTTTTTGTCCATGTAAAAAACTATTAATTCTGAATAAAATGCCGCCCATTTATGCAATTAAAAATATTTAAATGTCTCTTATTAGATAGGGTATATTTTCGTCTGATAAGGTACTTCTTCTTCAATGATTTCGAGGCTATTTAATTTTGATCAAAAAAATTTCATTTCCTATGTCTTTTCGTAAAATATGTTAATACCATCTGAAAGAGGAAAAGATAAGCTTAACATAAAGCTCTTAGTCGAAGAAGTCGGTCGAAGGATGCAAGAGTTATTAGCAAAAAACTAATCGGTGGTCAACATGTTTCGGTCCTACTGCCGGTTCTTTTCGCAAAGTACTTTTCTATAATTCTAGTATTTAATGGGAAAAAATTAAACGAATTTTTTGTCCATGTAAAAAACTATTCATTCTGAATAAAACGCCGCCCTTTTATGCAATCAAAAAAATTTTAATGTCTCTTATTTGATTAGGCATATTTTCGTCTTTTACGGTACTTCTTCTTCAATGATTTCGAGGATATTTTAGTTTTGATTCAAAAAATGTTATTTCTAACGACTTTTCGTAAAACATGTTAATGCCATATGAAAGAGGAATAGATAAGCTTTCCATCGAGCTCTTAGTCGAAGAAGTCAGTTGAAGGATGCAAGAGTTATTAGCAAAAAACTAATCGGTGGTCAACATGTTTCCGTCCTACTGCCGATTTTTTTCGCAAAGCACTTTTCTATAATTCTAGTATTTAATGGGAAAAAATTAAACGAATTTTTTGTGCATGTAAAAAACTGTTAATTCTGAATAAAATGCCGCCCATTTATGCAATTAAAAAAATTCAAATGTCTCTTATAAGATAAGGCATATTTTCGTCTGATAAGGTACTTCTTCTTCAATGATTTCGAGGATATTTTAGTTTTGATAAAAAAAAATTTATTTCTTATAACTTTTCGTAAAATATGTTAATGCCATCTGAAAGGGGAACAGATAAGCTTTCCATAAAGCTCTAAGTCGAAGAAGTCGGTCGAAGGATGCAAGAGTTATTAGCAAAAAACTAATCGGTGGTCAACAAGATTCCGTCCTACTGCCGATTCTTTTCGCAAAGCACTTTTCTATAATTCTTGTATTTAATGGGAAAAAATTAAACGAATGTAAAAAAACTATTAATTTTGAATAAAATGCCGCCCATTTATGCAATTAAAAAAATTTAAATGTCTCTTATTAGATAAGGAATATTTTCGTCTGATAAGGTACTTGTTCTTCAATGATTTCGAGGATATTTTAATTTTGATCAAAAGAATTTTATTTCTTACGACTTTTCGTAAAAGATGTTAATGCCATCTGAAAGGGGAGCAGATAAGCTTTCCATCAAGCTCTTAGTCGAAGAAGTCGGTCGAAGGATGCAAGAGTTATTAGCAATAAACTAATCGGTGGTCAACACGATTCCGTCCTTCTGCCGATTCTTTTCGCAAAGTACTTTTCTATAATTCTTGTATTTAATGGGAAAAAATAAAACGTATTTTTTGTCCATGTAAAAAACTGTTAATTCTGAATAAAATGCCACCCATTTATGCAATTAAAAATATTTAAATGTCTCTTATTAGATAGGGCATATTTTCGTCTGATATGGTACTTCTTCTTCAATGATTTCGAGGCTATTTAATTTTGATCAAAAAAAGTTCATTTCCTATGTCTTTTCGTAAAATATGTTAATACCATCTGAAAGAGGAACAGATAAGCTTTCCATCGAGCTTTTAGTCGAAGAAGTCGGTCGAAAAATGCAAGAGTTATTAGCATAAAACTAATCGGTGGTCAACACGATTCCGTCCTACTGCCGATTATTTTCGCAAAGTACTTTTCGATAATTCTAGTATTTAATGGGAAAAAATTAAAAGAATTTTTTGTCTATGTAAAAAACTATTAATTCTGAATAAAATGCCGCCCATTTATGCAATTAAAAAAATTTACATGTTTCTTATTATATAAGGCATATTTTCGTCTTATAAGGTACTTGTTCTTCAATGATTTCGAGGATATTTTAATTTTAATCAAAAGAATTTTATTTCTTACGACTTTTCGTAAAAGATGTTAATGCCATATGAAAGAGGAACAGATAAGCTTTCCATCGAGCTCTTAGTCAAAGAAGTCGGTCGAAAGATGCAAGAGTTATTACCATAAAACTAATCGGTGGTCAACACGCTTCCGTCCTAC
The DNA here is from genome assembly GCA_034638295.1 of Phortica okadai. Classification (NCBI taxonomy): domain Eukaryota; kingdom Metazoa; phylum Arthropoda; class Insecta; order Diptera; family Drosophilidae; genus Phortica; species Phortica okadai. Next base: position 22,119,886 of record CM067850.1, on the reverse strand, counting down.
TGCCGATTCTTTTCGCAAAGCACTTTTCTATAATTCTTGTATTTAATGGGAAAAAATTAAACGAATTTAAAAAAAACTATTAATTTTGAATAAAATGCCGCCCATTTATGCAATTAAAAAAATTTAAATGTCTCTTATTAGATAAGGAATATTTTCGTCTGATAAGGTACTTGTTCTTCAATGATTTCGAGGATATTTTAATTTTGATCAAAAGAATTTTATTTCTTACGACTTTTCGTAAAAGATGTTAATGCCATATGAAAGAGGAACAGATAAGCTTTCCATTGAGCTCTTAGTCGAAGAAGTCGGTCGAAGGATGCAAGAGTTATTAACAAAAAATTAATCGGTGGTCAACACGATTCTTTCCTACTGCCGATTCTTTTCGCAAAGTACTTTTCTATAATTCTAGTATTTAATGGAAAAAAATTAAACGAATTTAAAAAACTATTAATTTTTAATAAAATGCCGCCCATTTATGCAATTAAAAAAATTTAAATGTCTCTTATTAGATAAGGAATATTTTCGTCTGATAAGGTACTTGTTCTTCAATGATTTCGAGGATATTTTAATTTTGATCAAAAGAATTTTATTTCTTACGACTTTTCGTAAAAGATGTTAATGCCATATGAAAGAGGAACAGATAAGCTTTCCATCGAGCTCTTAGTCAAAGAAGTCGGTCGAAAGATGCAAGAGTTATTAGCAAAAAACTAATCGGTGGTCAACACGATTCCATCCTACTGCCGATTCTTTTCGCAAAGTACTTTTCTATAATTCTTGTATTTAATGGGAAAAAATAAAACGTATTTTTTGTCAATGTAAAAAACTATTAATTCTGAATAAAATACCACCCACTTATGCAATTAAAAATATTTAAATGTCTCTTATTAGATAGGGTATATTTTCGTCTGATAAGGTACTTCTTCTTCAATGATTTCGAGGATATTTTAGTTTTGATAAAAAAAAAATTTATTTCTTATGACTTTTCGTAAAATATGTTAATGCCATCTGAAAGGGGAGCAGATAAGCTTTCCATCAAGCTCTTAGTCGAAGAAGTCGGTCGAAGGATGCAAGAGTTATTAGCAATAAATTAATCGGTGGTCAACACGATTCCGTCCTTCTGCCGATTCTTTTCGCAAAGTACTTTTCTATAATTCTTGTATTTAATGGGAAAAAATAAAACGTATTTTTTGTCCATGTAAAAAACTATTAATTCTGAATAAAATGCCGCCCATTTATGCAATTAAAAATATTTAAATGTCTCTTATTAGATAGGGTATATTTTCGTCTGATAAGGTACTTCTTCTTCAATGATTTCGAGGCTATTTAATTTTGATCAAAAAAATTTCATTTCCTATGTCTTTTCGTAAAATATAATAATACCATCTGAAAGAGGAAAAGATAAGCTTAACATAAAGCTCTTAGTCGAAGAAGTCGGTCGAAGGATGCAAGAGTTATTAGCAAAAAACTAATCGGTGGTCAACATGTTTCGGTCCTACTGCCGGTTCTTTTCGCAAAGTACTTTTCTATAATTCTAGTATTTAATGGGAAAAAATTAAACGAATTTTTTGTCCATGTAAAAAACTATTCATTCTGAATAAAACGCCGCCCTTTTATGCAATCAAAAAAATTTTAATGTCTCTTATTTGATTAGGCATATTTTCGTCTTTTACGGTACTTCTTCTTCAATGATTTCGAGGATATTTTAGTTTTGATTCAAAAAATGTTATTTCTAACGACTTTTCGTAAAACATGTTAATGCCATATGAAAGAGGAATAGATAAGCTTTCCATCGAGCTCTTAGTCGAAGAAGTCAGTTGAAGGATGCAAGAGTTATTAGCAAAAAACTAATCGGTGGTCAACATGTTTCCGTCCTACTGCCGATTTTTTTCGCAAAGCACTTTTCTATAATTCTAGTATTTAATGGGAAAAAATTAAACGAATTTTTTGTGCATGTAAAAAACTGTTAATTCTGAATAAAATGCCGCCCATTTATGCAATTAAAAAAATTCAAATGTCTCTTATAAGATAAGGCATATTTTCGTCTGATAAGGTACTTCTTCTTCAATGATTTCGAGGATATTTTAGTTTTGATAAAAAAAAATTTATTTCTTATAACTTTTCGTAAAATATGTTAATGCCATCTGAAAGGGGAACAGATAAGCTTTCCATAAAGCTCTAAGTCGAAGAAGTCGGTCGAAGGATGCAAGAGTTATTAGCAAAAAACTAATCGGTGGTCAACAAGATTCCGTCCTACTGCCGATTCTTTTCGCAAAGCACTTTTCTATAATTCTTGTATTTAATGGGAAAAAATTAAACGAATGTAAAAAAACTATTAATTTTGAATAAAATGCCGCCCATTTATGCAATTAAAAAAATTTAAATGTCTCTTATTAGATAAGGAATATTTTCGTCTGATAAGGTACTTGTTCTTCAATGATTTCGAGGATATTTTAATTTTGATCAAAAGAATTTTATTTCTTACGACTTTTCGTAAAAGATGTTAATGCCATCTGAAAGGGGAGCAGATAAGCTTTCCATCAAGCTCTTAGTCGAAGAAGTCGGTCGAAGGATGCAAGAGTTATTAGCAATAAACTAATCGGTGGTCAACACGATTCCGTCCTTCTGCCGATTCTTTTCGCAAAGTACTTTTCTATAATTCTTGTATTTAATGGGAAAAAATAAAACGTATTTTTTGTCCATGTAAAAAACTATTAATTCTGAATAACATGCCACCCATTTATGCAATTAAAAATATTTAAATGTCTCTTATTAGATAGGGTATATTTTCGTCTGATAAGGTACTTCTTCTTCAATGATTTCGAGGCTATTTAATTTTGATCAAAAAAATTTCATTTCCTATGTCTTTTCGTAAAATATGTTAATACCATCTGAAAGAGGAAAAGATAAGCTTAACATAAAGCTCTTAGTCGAAGAAGTCGGTCGAAGGATGCAAGAGTTATTAGCAAAAAACTAATCGGTGGTCAACATGTTTCGATCCTACTGCCGATTGTTTTCGCAAAGTACTTTTCTATAATTCTAGTATTTAATGGGAAAAAATTAAACGAATTTTTTGTCCATATAAAAAACTATTCATTCTGAATAAAACGCCGCCCTTTTATGCAATCAAAAAAATTTTAATGTCTCTTATTTGATTAGGCATATTTTCGTCTTTTACGGTACTTCTTCTTCAATGATTTCGAGGATATTTTAGTTTTGATTCAAAAAATTTTATTTCTTACGACTTTTCGTAAAACATGTTAATGCCATATGAAAGAGGAATAGATAAGCTTTCCATCGAGCTCTTAGTCGAAGAAGTCGGTTGAAGGATGCAAGAGTTATTAGCAAAAAACTAATCGGTGGTCAACATGTTTCCGTCCTACTGCCGATTCTTTTCGCAAAGCACTTTTCTATAATTCTAGTATTTAATGGGAAAAAATTAAACGAATTTTTTGTGCATGTAAAAAACTGTTAATTCTGAATAAAATGCCGCCCATTTATGCAATTAAAAAAATTCAAATGTCTCTTATAAGATAAGGCATATTTTCGTCTGATAAGGTACTTCTTCTTCAATGATTTCGAGGATATTTTAGTTTTGATAAAAAAAAATTTATTTCTTATAACTTTTCGTAAAATATGTTAATGCCATCTGAAAGGGGAACAGATAAGCTTTCCATAAAGCTCTTAGTCGAAGAAGTCGGTCGAAGGATGCAAGAGTTATTACCATAAAACTAATCGGTGGTCAACACGATTCCGTCCTACTGCCGATTCTTTTCGCAAAGCACTTTTCTATAATTCTTGTATTTAATGGGAAAAAATTAAACGAATGTAAAATAACTATTAATTTTGAATAAAATGCCGCCCATTTATGCAATTAAAAAAATTTAAATGTCTCTTATTAGATAAGGAATATTTTCGTCTGATAAGGTACTTGTTCTTTAATGATTTCGAGGATATTTTAATTTTGATCAAAAGAATTTTATTTCTTACGACTTTTCGTAAAAGATGTTAATGCCATATGAAAGAGGAACAGATAAGCTTTCCATCGAGCCTTTAGTCAAAGAAGTCGGTCGAAAGATGCAAGAGTTATTAGCAAAAAACTAATCGGTGGTCAACACGATTCCGTCCTACTGCCGATTCTCTTCGCAAAGTACTTTTCTATAATTCTTGTATTTAATGGGAAAAAATAAAACGTATTTTTTGTCCATGTAAAAAACTATTAATTCTGAATAAAATGCCACCCATTTATGCAATTAAAAATATTTAAATGTCTCTTATTAGATAGGGTATATTTTCGTCTGATAAGGTACTTCTTCTTCAATGATTTCGAGGATATTTTAGTTTTGATAAAAAAAAATTTATTTCTTATGACTTTTCGTAAAATATGTTAATGCCATCTGAAAGAGGAAAAGATAAGCTTAACATAAAGCTCTTAGTCGAAGAAGTCGGTCGAAGGATGCAAGAGTTATTAGCAAAAAACTAATCGGTGGTCAACATGTTTCGGTCCTACTGCCGATTCTTTTCGCAAAGTACTTTTCTATAATTCTAGTATTTAATGGGAAAAAATTAAACGAATTTTTTGTCCATGTAAAAAACTATTCATTCTGAATAAAACGCCGCCCATTTATGCAATCAAAAAAATTTTAATGTCTCTTATTTGATTTGGCATATTTTCGTCTTTTACGGTACTTCTTCTTCAATGATTTCGATGATATTTTAGTTTTGATTCAAAAAATTTTATTTCTTACGACTTTTCGTAAAACATGTTAATGCCATATGAAAGAGGAATAGATAAGCTTTCCATCGAGCTCTTAGTCGAAGAAGTCGGTTGAAGGATGCAAGAGTTATTAGCAAAAAACTAATCGGTGGTCAACATGTTTCCGTTCTACTGCCGATTCTTTTCGCAAAGCACTTTTCTATAATTCTAGTATTTAATGGGAAAAAATTAAACGAATTTTCTGTGCATATAAAAAACTGTTAATTCTGAATAAAATGCCGCCCATTTATGCAATTAAAAAAATTCAAATGTCTCTTATAACCTAAGGCATATTTTCGTCTGATAAGGTACTTCTTCTTCAATGATTTCGAGGATATTTTAGTTTTGATAAAAAAAAATTTATTTCTTATAACTTTTCGTAAAATATGTTAATGCCATCTGAAAGGGGAACAGATAAGCTTTCCATAAAGCTCTTAGTCGAAGAAGTCGGTCGAAGGATGCAAGAGTTATTAGCAAAAAACTTATCGGTGGTCAACACGATTCCGTCCTACTGCCGATTCTTTTCGCAAAGCACTTTTCTATAATTCTAGTATTTAATGGGAAAAAATTAAACGAATTTTTTGTCCATGTAAAAAACTATTAATTATGAATAAAATGCCACCCATTTATGCAATTAAAAATATTTAAATGTCTCTTATTAGATAGGGCATATTTTCGTCTGATAAGGTACTTCTTCTTCAATGATTTCGAGGCTATTTAATTTTGATCAAAAAAATTTCATTTCCTATGTCTTTTCGTAAAATATGTTAATATCATCTGAAAGAGGAAAAGATAAGCTTTCCATAAAGATCTTAGTCGAAGAAGTCGGTCGAAGGATGCAAGAGTTATTAGCAAAAAACTAATCGGTGGTCAACATGTTTCGGTCCTACTGCCGATTATTTTCGCAAAGTACTTTTCTATTATTCTAGTATTTAATGGGAAAAAATTAAACGAATTTTTTGTCCATGTAAAAAACTATTAATTCAGAATAAAATGCCACCCATTTATGCAATTAAAAAAATTTAAATGTCTCTTATTAGAAAAGGCATATTTTCGTCTTATAAGGTACTTCTTCTTCAATGATTTCGAGGATATTTTAATTTTGATCAAAAAAATTTTAATTCTTACGACTTTTTGTAAAATATGTTAATGCCATCTGAAAGAGGAACAGATAAGCTTTCCATCGAGCTCTTAGTCAAAGAAGTCGGTCGAAGAATGCAAGAGTTATTAGCAAAAAACTAATCGGTGGTCAACACGATTCCGTCCTACTGCCGATTCTTTTCGCAAAGTACTTTTATATAATTCTAGTATTTAATGGGAAAAAATTAAACGAATTTGAAAAACTATTAATTTTGAATAAAATGCCGCCCATTTATGCAATTAAAAAAATTTAAATGTCTCTTATTAGATAAGGAATATTTTCGTCTTATAAGGTACTTCTTCTTCAATGATTTCGAGGATATTTTAATTTTGATCAAAAAAATTTTAATTCTTACGACTTTTTGTAAAATATGTTAATATCATCTGAAAGAGGAAAAGATAAGCTTTCCATAAAGATCTTAGTCGAAGAAGTCGGTCGAAGGATGCAAGAGTTATTAGCAAAAAACTAATCGGTGGTCAACATGTTTCGGTCCTACTGCCGATTATTTTCGCAAAGTACTTTTCTATAATTCTAGTATTTAATGGGAAAAAATTAAACGAATTTTTTGTGCATATAAAAAACTGTTAATTCTGAATAAAATGCCGCCCATTTATGCAATTAAAAAAATTCAAATGTCTCTTATTAGATAAGGCATATTTTCGTCTGATAAGGTACTTCTTCTTCAATGATTTCGAGGATATTTTAGTTTTGATAAAAAAAAATTTATTTCTTATGACTTTTCGTAAAATATGGTAATGCCATCTAAAAGGGGAACAGATAAGCTTTACATAAAGCTCTTAGTCGACGAAGTCGGTCGAAGGATGCAAGAGTTATTAGCAAAAAACTAATCGGTGGTCAACATGTTTCGGTCCTACTGCCGACTCTTTTCGCAAAGTACTTTTCTATAATTCTAGTATTTAATGGGAAAAAATTAAACGAATTTTTTGTCCATGTAAAAAACTATTCATTCTGAATAAAACGCCGCCCATTTATGCAATCAAAAAAATTTTAATGTCTCTTATTTGATTAGGCATATTTTCGTCTTTTACGGTACTACTTCTTCAATGATTGATATTTTAGTTTTGAGAAAAAAAAATTTATTTCTTATAACTTTTCGTAAAATATGTTAATGCCATCTGAAAGGGGAACAGATAAGCTTTCCATAAAGCTCTTAGTCGAAGAAGTCGGTCGAAGGATGCAAGAGTTATTAGCAAAAAACTTATCGGTGGTCAACACGATTCCGTCCTACTGCCAATTATTTTCGCAAAGCACTTTTCTATAATTCTAGTATTTAATGGGAAAAAATTAAACGAATTTTTTGTGCATGTAAAAAACTGTTAATTCTGAATAAAATGCCGCCCATTCTTCAATGATTTCGAGGATATGTACTTCTTCTTCAATGATTTCGAGGATATTTTAGTTTTGATAAAAAAAAAATTTATTTCTTATAACTTTTCGTAAAATATGTTAATGCCATCAGAAAGGGGAACAGATAAGCTTTCATAAAGCTCTTAGTCGAAGAAGTCGGTCGAAGGATGCAAGAGTTATTAGCAAAAAACTTATCGGTGGTCAACACGATTCCGTCCTACTGCCGATTCTTTTCGCAAAGCACTTTTCTATAATTCTAGTATTTAATGGGAAAAAATTAAACGAATTTTTTGTGCATGTAAAAAACTGTTAATTCTGAATAAAATGCCGCCCATTTATGCAATTAAAAAAATTCAAATTTTTCAAATATTTTCGTCTGATAAGGTACTTCTTCTTCAATGATTTCGAGGATATTTTAGTTTTGATAAAAAAAAATTTATTTCTTATAACTTTTCGTAAAATATGTTAATGCCATCTGAAACGGGAACAGATAAGATTTCCATCAAGCTCTTAGTCGAAGAAGTCGGTCGAAGGATGCAAGAGTTATTAGCAAAAAACTTATCGGTGGTCAACACGATTCCGTCCTTCTGCCGATTCTTTTCGCAAAGTACTTTTCTATAATTCTTGTATTTAATGGGAAAAAATAAAACGTATTTTTTGTCCATGTAAAAAACTATTAATTATGAATAAAATGCCACCCATTTATGCAATTAAAAAAAATTAAATATCTCTTATTAGATAAGAAGAAGTCGGTCGAAGAATGCAAGAGTTATTAGCAAAAAACTAATCGGTGGTCAACACGATTCCGTCCTACTGCCGATTCTTTTCGCAAAGTACTTTTCGATAATTCTAGTATTTAATGGGAAAAAATTAAAGGAATTTTTTGTCTATGTAAAAAACTATTAATTCTGAATAAAATGCCGGCCATTTATGCAATTAAAAAAAAATTTACATGTTTCTTATTATATAAGACATATTTTCGTCTTATAAGGTACTTCTTTTTCAATGATTTCGAGGATATTTTAGTTTAGATCCAAAAAATTTTAATTCTTATGACTTTTCGTAAAATATATTTATGCCATCTGAAAAAAGAACAGATAAGCTTTCCATCGAGCTCTTAGTCGAAGAAGTCGGTCAAAGGATGCAAGAGTTATTAGCAAAAAACTAATCGGTAGTCAACACGATTCCGTCCTACTGCCGATTCTTTTCGCAAAGTACTTTTCTATTATTCTAGTATTTAATGGGAAAAAATTAAAGGAATTTTTTGTCCATGTAAAAAATTATTAATTGTGAATAAAATGCCGCCCATTTATGCAATTAAAAAAATGTACATGTTTCTTATTAGATAAGGCATATTTTCGTCTTATAAGGTACTTCTTTTTCAATGATTTCGAGGATATTTTAGTTTTGATCGAAAAAATTTTAATTCTTATGACTTTTCGTAAAATATACTTATGCCATCTGAAAGAGGAACAGATAAGCTTTCCATCGAGCTCTTAGTCGAGGAAGTCGGTCGAAGAATGCAAGAGTTATTAGCAAAAAACTAATCGGTGGTCAACACGATTCCGTCCTACTGCCGATTCTTTTCGCAAAGTACTTTTCTATAATTCTAGTATTTAATGGGAAAAAATTAAACGAATTTAAAAAACTATTAATTTTGAATGAAATGCCGCCCATTTATGCAATTAAAAAAATTTAAATGACTCTTATTAGATGAGGCATATTTTCGTCTGATAAGGTACTTCTTCTTCAATGATTTCGAGGATATTTTAGTTTTGATCGAAAAAATTTTAATTCTTATGACTTTTCGTAAAATATACTTATGCCATCTCAAAGAGGAACAGATAAGCTTTCCATTGAGCTCTTAGTCGAAGAAGTCGGTCGAAGACTGCAAGAGTTATTAGCAAAAAACTAATCGGTGGTCAACACGATTCCGTCCTACTGCCGATTCTTTTCGCAAAGTACTTTTCTATAATTCTAGTATTTAATGGGAAAAAATGAAACGAATTTAAAAAACTATTAATTTTGAATGAAATGCCGCCCATTTATGCAATTAAAAAAATTTAAATGACTCTTATTAGATGAGGCATATTTTCGTCTGATAAGGTACTTCTTCTTCAATGATTTCGACGATATTTTAGTTTTGATCAAAAAAATTGTATTTCTTACGACTTTTCGTAAAATATGTTAAAGCCATCTGAAAGAGGAACAGATAAGCTTTCCATCGAGCTCTTAGTCGAAGAAGTCGGTCGAAGTATGCAAGAGTTATTAGCAAAAAACTAATCGGTGGTCAGCACGATTCCGTCCTACTGCCGATTCTTTTCGCAAAGTACTTTTCTATAATTCTAGTATTTAATGGGATAAAATTAAACGAATTTTTTGCCCATGTAAAAAACTATTAATTCTGAATAAAATGCCGCCCATTTATGCAATTAAAAAAATTTTAATGTCTCTTATTAGATAAAGCATATTTTCGTCTGATAAGGTACTTGTTCTTCAATGATTTCGAGGATATTTTTATTTTGATAAAAAAATTTTATTTCTTACGACTTTTCGTAAAAGATGTTAATGCCATCTGAAAGAGGAACAGATAAGCTTTCCATCGAGCTCTTAGTCAAAGAAGTCGGTCGAACGATGCAAGAGTTATTAGCAAAAAACTAATCGGTGGTCAACACGATTCCGTCCTACTACCGATTCTTTTCGCAAAGTACTTTTCTATAATTCTAGTATTTAATGGGAAAAAATTAAACGAATTTTTTGTCCTTGTAAAAAACTATTAATTTTGAATAAAATGCCGCCCATTTATGCAATTAAAAAAATTTAAATGTCTCTTATTAGATAAGGCATATTTTCGTCTGATAAGGTACTTCTTTTTCAATGATTTCGAGGATATTTTAGTTTTGATCGAAAAAATTTTAATTCTTATGACTTTTCATAAAATATATTTATGCCATCTCAAAGAGGAACAGATAAGCTTTCCATCGAGCTCTTAGTCGAAGAAGTCGGTCGAAGAATGCAAGAGTTATTAGCAAAAACCTAATCGGTGGTCAACACGATTCCGTCCTACTGCAGATCCTTTTCGCAAAGTACTTTTCTATAATTCTAGTATTTTATAAGAAAAAATTAAACGAATTTGAAAAACTATTAATTTTGAATAAAATGCCGCCCATTTATGCAATTAAAAAAATTTAAATGTCTCTTGTTAGATAAGGGATTTTTTCGTCTGATAAGGTACTTCTTTTTCAATGATTGCGAGGATTTTTTAGTTTTGATCCAAAAAATTTTAATTCTTATGACTTTTCCTAAAATATATTTATGCCATCTCAAAGAGAAACAGATAAGCTTTCCATCGAGCTCTTAGTCGAAGAAGTCGGTCGAAGGATGCAAGAGTTATTAGCAAAAACCTAATCGGTGGTCAACACGACTCCGTCCTACTGCCGATTCTTTTCGCAAAGTACTTTTCTATTATTCTAGTATTAAATGGGAAAAAATTAAACGAATTTTTTGTCCATTTAAAAAACTATTGATTCTGAATAAAATGACGCCCATTTATGCAATTAAAAAAATTTAAATGTCTCTTGTTAGATAAGGGATATTTTCGTCTGATAAGGTACTTCTTTTTCAATGATTTCGAGGATTTTTTAGTTTTGATCCAAAAAATTTTAATTCTTATGACTTTTCCTAAAATATATTTATGCCATCTCAAAGAGGAACAGATAAGCTTTCCATCGAGCTCTTAATCGAAGAAGTCGGTCAAAAAAGTCGGTCGAAGGATGCAAGAGTAATTAACAAAAAACTAATCGGTAGTCAACACGATTCCGTACTACTGCCGATTCTTTTCGCAAAGTACTTTTCTATTATTCTAGTATTTAATGGGAAAAAATTAAACGAATTTAAAAAACTATTAATTTTGAATGAAATGCCGCCCATTTATGCAATTAAAAAAATTTAAATGTTTCTTGTTAGATAAGGCATATTTTCGTCTTTTACGGTACTTATTTTTCAATGATTTCGAGGATATTTTAGTTTTGATTTAAAAAATTTTATTTCTTATGCCTTTTCATAAAATATGTTAAAGCCATCTGAAAGAGGAACAGACAAGCTTTCCATCGAGCATTTAGTCGAAGAAGTCGGTCGAAAGATGCAAGAGTTTTTGGCAAAACACTTATCGGTGGTCAACACGATTCCGTCCTACTGCCGATTCTTTTCGCAAAGTACTTTTCTATAATTCTAGTATATAATGGGAAAAAATTAAACGAATTTTTAGTTCATGTAAAAAACTATTAATTCTGAATAAAATGCCGCCCATTTATGCAATTAAAAAAATTTAAATGTCTCTTATTAGATAAGGCATATTTTCGTCTTATAAGGTACTTCTTTTCAATGATTTCGAGGATATTTTAGTTTTGATCGAAAAAATTTTCATTCTTACGACTTTTCGTAAAAGATGTTAATGCCATCTGAAAGAGGAACAGATAAGCTTTCCATCGAGCACTTATTCGAAGAAGTCAGTCGAAGGATGCAAGAGTTATTAGCAAAAAACTAATCGGTGGTCAACACGACTCTGTCCTACTGCCGATTCTTTTCGCAAATTACTTTTCTATTATTCTAGTATTTAATGGGAAAAAATTAAACGAATTTAAAAAACTATTAATTTTGAATAAAATGCCGCCCATTTATGCAATTAAAAAAATTTAAATGTCTCTTATTAGATAAGGCATATTTTCGTCTTTTACGGTACTTCTTTTTCAATGATTTCGATGATATTTTAATTTTGATCCAAAAATTTTTAATTCATATGACTTTTCGTAAAATATGTTAATGCCATCTGAAAGAGGAAAAGATAAGCTTTCCATCGAGCTCTTAGTCGAAGAATGCAAGAGTTATTAGCAAAAAACTAATCGGTGGTCAACACGATTCCGTCATACTGCCGATTCTTTTCGCAAAGTACTTTTCTATTATTCTAGTATATAATGGGAAAAAATTAAACGAATTTAAAAAACTATTAATTTTGAATAAAATGCCGCCCATTTATGCAATTAAAAAAATTTAAATGTCTCTTATTAGATAAGGAATATTTTCGTCTGATAAGGTACTTGTTCTTCAATGAATTCAAGGATATTTTAATTTTGATCAAAAGAATTTTATTTCTTACGACTTTTCGTAAAAGATGTTAATGCCATCTGAAAGATGAACAGATAAGCTTTCCATCGAGCTCTTAGTCGAAGAAGTCGGTCGAAGGATGCAAGAGTTATAAGCAAAAAACTAATCGGTGGTCAACATGTTTCGGTCCTACTGCCGATTCTTTTCGCAAGGTTCTTTTCTATAATTCTAGTATTTAATGGGAAAAAATTAAACGAATTTTTTGTCCATGTAAAAAACTATTAATTCTGAATAAAACGCCGCCCATTAATGCAATCAAAAAAATTTTAATGTCTCTTATTTGATTAGGCATATTTGCGTCTGATAAGGTACTTCTTCTTCAATGATTTCGAGGATATTTTAGTTTTCATGAAAAAAAATTTATTTCTTATGACTTTTCGTAAAATATGTTAATGCCATCTGAAAGGGGAACAGATAAGCTTTGCATCAAGCTCTTAGTCGACGAAGTCGGTCGAAGGATGCAAGAGTTATTAGCAAAAAACTAATCGGTGGTCAACAACTTTTCTATAATTCTAGTATTTAATGGGAAAAAATTAAACGAATTTTTTGTCCATGTAAAAAACTATTAATTCTGAATAAAACGCCGCCCATTAATGCAATTAAAAAAATTTTAATGTCTCTTATTTGATTAGGCATATTTGCTTCTGATAAGGTACTTCTTCTTCACTGATTTCGAGGATATTTTAGTTTAGATCCAAAAAATTTTAATTCTTATGACTTTTCGTAAAATATATTTATGCCATCTGAAAAAAGAACAGATAAGCTTTCCATCGAGCTCTTAGTCGAAAAAGTCGGTCAAAGGATGCAAGAGTTATCAGCAAAAAACTAATCGGTAGTCAACACGATTCCGTCCTACTGCCGATTCTTTTCGCAAAGTACTTTTCTATTATTCTAGTATTTAATGGGAAAAAATTAAACGAATTTTTTGTCCATGTAAAAAACTATTAATTCTGAATAAAATGCCACCCATTTATGCAATTAAAAAAATTTAAATGTCTCTTATTAGAAAAGGCATATTTTCGTCTTATAAGGTACTTCTTCTTCAATGATTTCGAGGATATTTTAATTTTGATCAAAAAAATTTTATTTCTTACGACTTTTCGTAAAATATGTTAATGCCATCTGAAAGAGGAACAGATAAGCATTCCATCGTGCTCTTAGTCAAAGAAGTCGGTCGAAGAATGCAAGAGTTATTAACAAAAAACTAATCGGTGGTCAACACGATTCCGTCCTACTGCCGATTCTTTTCGCAAAGTACTTTTATATAATTCTAGTATTTAATGGGAAAAAATTAAACGAATTTAAAAAACTATTAATTTTGAATAAAATGCCGCCTATTTATGCAATTAAAAAAATTTAATTGTCTCTTATTAGATAAGGAATATTTTCGTCTGATAAGGTACTTGTTCTTTAATGATTTCGAGGATATTTTAATTTTGATCAAAAGAATTTTATTTCTTACGACTTTTCGTAAAAGATGTTAATGCCATCTGAAAGAGGAACAGATAAGCTTTCCATCGAGCTCTTAGTCGAAGAAGTCGGTCGAAGAATGCAAAAGTTATTAGCAAAAAACTAATCGGTGGTCAACACGACTCCGTCCTACTGCCTATTCTTTTCGCAAAGTACTTTTCTATTATTCTAGTATTAAATGGGAAAAAATTAAACGAATTTTTTGTCCATGTAAAAAACTATTAATTCTGAATAAAATGCCGCCCATTAATGCAATTAAAAAAATTTAAATGTCTCTTATTAGATTAGGCATATTTTCGTCTTATAAGTTACTTCTTTTCAATGATTTCGAGGATATTTTAGTTTTGATCGAAAAAATTTTCATTCTTACGACTTTTCGTAAAATATGTTAATGCCATCTGAAAGAGGAACAGATAAGCTTTCCATCGAGCTCTTAGTCGAAGAAGTCGGTCGAAGGATGCATGACTTATTAGCAAAAAACTAATCGGTGGTCAACACGTTTGCGTCCCACTGCCGATTCTTTTCGCAAAGTACTTTTCTATAATTCACGTATTTAATGGGAAAAAATTAAACGAATTTTTTCTCCATGTAAAAAACTATTAATTCTGAATAAAATGCCGCCCATTTATGCAACTAAAAAAATTTAAATGTCTATAATTAAGGCATATTTTCGTCTGATAAGGTACTTCTTTTTCAATGATTTCGAGGTTATATTAGTTTTGATCAAAAAAATTTTATTTCTTATGACTTTTCGTAAAATATGTTAATGCCATCTGAAAGAGGAACAGATAAGCTTTCCATGAAGCTCTTAGTCGAAGAAGTCGGTCGAAGGATGCAAGAGTTATTAGCAAAAAACTTATCGGTGGTCAACACGATTCCGTCATACTGCCGATTCCTTTCGTAAAGTACATGTAAAAAACTATTAATTCTGAATAAAATGCCGCCCATTTATGCAACTAAAAAAATTTAAATGTCTATAATTAAGGCATATTTTCGTCTGATAAGGTACTTCTTCTTCAATGATTTCGAGGTTATTTTAGTTTTGATCAAAAAAATTTTATTTCTTATGACTTTTCGTAAAATATGTTATTGCCATCTGAAAGAGGAACAGATAAGCTTTCCATCGAGCTCTTAGTCGAAGAAGTCGGTCGAAGGATGCATGGCTTATTAGAAAAAAACTAATCGGTGGTCAACACGTTTGCGTCCCACTGCCAATTCTTTTCGCAAAGTACTTTTCTATAATTCACGTATTTAATGGGAAAAAATCAAACGAGTTTTTTGTCCAAGTAAAAAACTTTTACTTCTGAATAAAATGCCGCCCATTTCTGCAACTAAAAAAATTTAAATGTCTTTAATTAAGGCATATTTTCGTCTGATAAGGTACTTCTTTTTCAATGATTTCGAGGTTATTTTAGTTTTGATCAAAAAAATTTTATTTCTTATGACTTTTCGTAAAATATGTTAATGCCATCTGAAAGAGGAACAGATAAGCTTTCCATGAAGCTCTTAGTCGAAGAAGTCGGTCGAAGGATGCAAGAGTTATTAGCAAAAAACTTATCGGTGGTCAACACGATTCCGTCATACTGCCGATTCCTTTCGTAAAGTACATGTAAAAAACTATTAATTCTGAATAAAATGCCGCCCATTTATGCAATTAAAAAAATTTAAATGTCTATAATTAAGGCATATTTTCGTCTGATAAGGTACTTCTTCTTCAATGATTTCGAGGATATTTTAGTTTTGATCCAAAAAATTTTATTTCTTATGACTTTTCGTAAAATATGTTTATGCCATCTGAAAGAGGAACAGATAAGCTTTCCATCGAGCTCTTAGTCGAAGAAGTCGGTCGAAGGATGCAAGAGTTATAAGCAAAAAACTAATCGGTGGTCAACATGTTTCGGTCCTACTGCCGATTCTTTTCGCAAGGTTCTTTTCTATTATTCTAGTATTTAATGGGAAAAAATTAAACGAATTTTTTGTCCATGTAAAAAACTATTAATTCTGAATAAAATGCCGCCCATTTATGCAATTAAAAAAATTTAAATGTCTCTTGTTAGATAAGGGATATTTTCGTCTGATAAGGTACTTCTTTTTCAATGATTTCGAGGATTTTTTAGTTTTGATCCAAAAAATTTTAATTCTTATGACTTTTCCTAAAATATATTTATGCCATCTCAAAGAGGAACAGATAAGCTTTCCATCGAGCTCTTAATCGAAGAAGTCGGTCAAAGAAGTCGGTCGAAGGATGCAAGAGTAATTAACAAAAAACTAATCGGTGGTCAACACGACTCCGTCCTACTGCCGATTCTTTTCGCAAAGTACTTTTCTATTATTCTAGTATTAAATGGGAAAAAATTAAACGAATTTTTTGTCCATTTAAAAAACTATTGATTCTGAATAAAATGACGCCCATTTATGCAATTAAAAAAATTTAAATGTCTCTTGTTAGATAAGGGATATTTTCGTCTGATAAGGTACTTCTTTTTCAATGATTTCGAGGATTTTTTAGTTTTGATCCAAAAAATTTTAATTCTTATGACTTTTCCTAAAATATATTTATGCCATCTCAAAGAGGAACAGATAAGCTTTCCATCGAGCTCTTAATCGAAGAAGTCGGTCAAAGAAGTCGGTCGAAGGATGCAAGAGTAATTAACAAAAAACTAATCGGTAGTCAACACGATTCCGTACTACTGCCGATTCTTTTCGCAAAGTACTTTTCTATTATTCTAGTATTTAATGGGAAAAAATTAAACGAATTTTTTGTCCATGTAAAAAACTATTAATTCTGAATAAAATGCCGCCCATTTATGCAATTAAAAAAATTTAAATGTTTCTTGTTAGATAAGGCATATTTTCGTCTTTTACGGTACTTATTTTTCAATGATTTCGAGGATATTTTAGTTTTGATTTAAAAAATTTTATTTCTTATGCCTTTTCATAAAATATGTTAAAGCCATCTGAAAGAGGAACAGACAAGCTTTCCATCGAGCTCTTAGTCGAAGAAGTCGGTCGAAAGATGCAGGAGTTTTTGGCAAAACACTTATCGGTGGTCAACACGATTCCGTCCTACTGCCGATTCTTTTCGCAAAGTACTTTTCTATAATTCTAGTATATAATGGGAAAAAATTAAACGAATTTTTAGTTCATGTAAAAAACTATTAATTCTGAATAAAATGCCGCCCATTTATGCAATTAAAAAAATTAAAATGTCTCTTATTAGATAAGGAATATTTTCGTCTGATAAGGTACTTGTTCTTCAATGATTTCGAGGATATTTTAATTTTGATCAAAAAAATTTTATTTCTTACGACTTTTCGTAAAAGATGTTAATGCCATCTGAAAGAGGAACAGATAAGCTTTCCATCGAGCTCTTATTCGAAGAAGTCAGTCGAAGGATGCAAGAGTTATTAGCAAAAAACTAATCGGTGGTCAACACGACTCTGTCCTACTGCCGATTCTTTTCGCAAATTACTTTTCTATTATTCTAGTATTTAATGGGAAAAAATTAAACGAATTTTTTGTCCATGTAAAAAACCATTAATTCTGAATAAAATGCCACCCATTTATGCAATTAAAAAAATTTAAATGTCTCTTATTAGAAAAGGCATATTTTCGTCTTATAAGGTACTTCTTTTCAATGATTTCGAGGATATTTTAGTTTTGATCGAAAAAATTTTAATTCTTACGACTTTTCGTAAAACATACTTATGCCATCTGAAAGAGGAACAGATAAGCTTTCCATCGAGCTCTTAGGCGAAGAAGTCGGTCGAAGAATGCAAGAGTTATTAGCAAAAAACTAATCGGTGGTCAACACGATTCCGTCCTACTGCCGATTCTTTTCGCAAAGTACTTTTCTATAATTCTAGTATATAATGGGAAAAAATTAAACGAATTTAAAAAACTATTAATTTTGAATAAAATGCCGCCCATTTATGCAATTAAAAAAATTTAAATGTCTCTTATTAGATAAGGCATATTTTCGTCTTTTACGGTACTTCTTTTTCAATGATTTCGATGATATTTTAATTTTGATCCAAAAATTTTTAATTCATATGACTTTTCGTAAAATAAGTTAATGCCATCTGAAAGAGGAAAAGATAAGCTTTCCATCGAGCTCTTAGTCGAAGAATGCAAGAGTTATTAGCAAAAAACTAATCGGTGGTCAACACGATTCCGTCATACTGCCGATTCTTTTCGCAAAGTACTTTTCTATTATTCTAGTATATAATGGGAAAAAATTAAACGAATTTAAAAAACTATTAATTTTGAATAAAATGCCGCCCATTTATGCAATTAAAAAAATTTAAATGTCTCTTATTAGATAAGGAATATTTTCGTCTGATAAGGTACTTGTTCTTCAATGAATTCAAGGATATTTTAATTTTGATCAAAAGAATTTTATTTCTTACGACTTTTCGTAAAAGATGTTAATGCCATCTGAAAGATGAACAGATAAGCTTTCCATCGAGCTCTTAGTCGAAGAAGTCGGTCGAAGGATGCAAGAGTTATAAGCAAAAAACTAATCGGTGGTCAACATGTTTCGGTCCTACTGCCGATTCTTTTCGCAAGGTTCTTTTCTATAATTCTAGTATTTAATGGGAAAAAATTAAACGAATTTTTTGTCCATGTAAAAAACTATTAATTCTGAATAAAACGCCGCCCATTAATGCAATCAAAAAAATTTTAATGTCTCTTATTTGATTAGGCATATTTGCATCTGATAAGGTACTTCTTCTTCAATGATTTCGAGGATATTTTAGTTTTCATCAAAAAAAATTTATTTCTTATGACTTTTCGTAAAATATATTTATGCCATCTGAAAAAAGAACAGATAAGCTTTCCATCGAGCTCTTAGTCGAAAAAGTCGGTCAAAGGATGCAAGAGTTATCAGCAAAAAACTAATCGGTAGTCAACACGATTCCGTCCTACTGCCGATTCTTTTCGCAAAGTACTTTTCTATTATTCTAGTATTTAATGGGAAAAAATTAAACGAATTTTTTGTCCATGTAAAAAACTATTAATTCTGAATAAAATGCCACCCATTTATGCAATTAAAAAAATTTAAATGTCTCTTATTAGAAAAGGCATATTTTCGTCTTATAAGGTACTTCTTCTTCAATGATTTCGAGGATATTTTAATTTTGATCAAAAAAATTTTATTTCTTACGACTTTTCGTAAAATATGTTAATGCCATCTGAAAGAGGAACAGATAAGCATTCCATCGTGCTCTTAGTCAAAGAAGTCGGTCGAAGAATGCAAGAGTTATTAACAAAAAACTAATCGGTGGTCAACACGATTCCGTCCTACTGCCGATTCTTTTCGCAAAGTACTTTTATATAATTCTAGTATTTAATGGGAAAAAATTAAACGAATTTAAAAAACTATTAATTTTGAATAAAATGCCGCCTATTTATGCAATTAAAAAAATTTAATTGTCTCTTATTAGATAAGGAATATTTTCGTCTGATAAGGTACTTGTTCTTTAATGATTTCGAGGATATTTTAATTTTGATCAAAAGAATTTTATTTCTTACGACTTTTCGTAAAAGATGTTAATGCCATCTGAAAGAGGAACAGATAAGCTTTCCATCGAGCTCTTAGTCGAAGAAGTCGGTCGAAGAATGCAAAAGTTATTAGCAAAAAACTAATCGGTGGTCAACACGACTCCGTCCTACTGCCTATTCTTTTCGCAAAGTACTTTTCTATTATTCTAGTATTAAATGGGAAAAAATTAAACGAATTTTTTGTCCATGTAAAAAACTATTAATTCTGAATAAAATGCCGCCCATTAATGCAATTAAAAAAATTTAAATGTCTCTTATTAGATTAGGCATATTTTCGTCTTATAAGGTACTTCTTTTCAATGATTTCGAGGATATTTTAGTTTTGATCGAAAAAATTTTCATTCTTACGACTTTTCGTAAAATAAACTTATGCCATCTGAAAGAGGAACAGATAAGCTTTCCATCGAGCTCTTAGTCGAAGAAGTCGGTCGAAGGATGCATGACTTATTAGCAAAAAACTAATCGGTGGTCAACACGTTTGCGTCCCACTGCCGATTCTTTTCGCAAAGTACTTTTCTATAATTCACGTATTTAATGGGAAAAAATTAAACGAATTTTTTCTCCATGTAAAAAACTATTAATTCTGAATAAAATGCCGCCCATTTATGCAACTAAAAAAATTTAAATGTCTATAATTAAGGCATATTTTCGTCTGATAAGGTACTTCTTTTTCAATGATTTCGAGGTTATATTAGTTTTGATCAAAAAAATTTTATTTCTTATGACTTTTCGTAAAATATGTTAATGCCATCTGAAAGAGGAACAGATAAGCTTTCCATGAAGCTCTTAGTCGAAGAAGTCGGTCGAAGGATGCAAGAGTTATTAGCAAAAAACTTATCGGTGGTCAACACGATTCCGTCATACTGCCGATTCCTTTCGTAAAGTACATGTAAAAAACTATTAATTCTGAATAAAATGCCGCCCATTTATGCAACTAAAAAAATTTAAATGTCTATAATTAAGGCATATTTTCGTCTGATAAGGTACTTCTTCTTCAATGATTTCGAGGTTATTTTAGTTTTGATCAAAAAAATTTTATTTCTTATGACTTTTCGTAAAATATGTTATTGCCATCTGAAAGAGGAACAGATAAGCTTTCCATCGAGCTCTTAGTCGAAGAAGTCGGTCGAAGGATGCATGGCTTATTAGAAAAAAACTAATCGGTGGTCAACACGTTTGCGTCCCACTGCCAATTCTTTTCGCAAAGTACTTTTCTATAATTCACGTATTTAATGGGAAAAAATCAAACGAGTTTTTTGTCCAAGTAAAAAACTTTTACTTCTGAATAAAATGCCGCCCATTTCTGCAACTAAAAAAATTTAAATGTCTTTAATTAAGGCATATTTTCGTCTGATAAGGTACTTCTTTTTCAATGATTTCGAGGTTATTTTAGTTTTGATCAAAAAAATTTTATTTCTTATGACTTTTCGTAAAATATGTTAATGCCATCTGAAAGAGGAACAGATAAGCTTTCCATGAAGCTCTTAGTCGAAGAAGTCGGTCGAAGGATGCAAGAGTTATTAGCAAAAAACTTATCGGTGGTCAACACGATTCCGTCATACTGCCGATTCCTTTCGTAAAGTACATGTAAAAAACTATTAATTCTGAATAAAATGCCGCCCATTTATGCAACTAAAAAAATTTAAATGTCTATAATTAAGGCATATTTTCGTCTGATAAGGTACTTCTTCTTCAATGATTTCGAGGTTATTTTAGTTTTGATCAAAAAAATTTTATTTCTTATGACTTTTCGTAAACTATGTTAATGCCATCTGAAAGAGGAACATTTAAGCTTTCCATCGAGCTCTTAGTCGAAGAAGTCGGTCGAAGGATGCATGACTTATTAGCAAAAAACTAATCGGTGGTCAACACGATTCCGTCCTACTGCCGATTCTTTTCGTAAAGTACTTTTCTATAATTCTAGTATTTAATGGGAAAAAATTAAATGAATTTTTTGTCCATGTAAAAAACTTTTAATTCTGAATAAAATGCCAACCATTTAAGCAATTAAAACAATTTAAATGTCTGGACACGATTCCGTCCTACTGCCGATTCTTTTCGCAAAGTACTTTTCTAAAATTTGAGTATTTAATGGGAAAAAATTAAACGAATTTTTTGTCCATGTAAAAAACTTTTAATTCTGAATAAAATGCCGCCCATTTATGCAATTAAAAAAATTTAAATGTCTATAATTAAGGCATATTTTCGTCTGATAAGGTACTTCTTCTTCAATGATTTCGAGGATATTTTAGTTTTGATCCAAAAAATTTTATTTCTTATGACTTTTCGTAAAATATGTTAATGCCATCTGAAACAGGAACTGATATGCTTTCCATCGAGCTCTTAGTCGAAGAAGTCGGTCGAAGGATGCATGACTTATTAGCAAAAAACTAATCGGTGGTCAACACGTTTGCGTCCCACTGCCGATTCTTTTCGCAAAGTACTTTTCTATTATTCAAGTATTTAATGGGAAAAAATTAAACGAACTTTTTGTCCATGTAAAAAACTATTAATTCTGAATAAAATGCCGCCCATTTATGCAATTAAAAAAATTAAAATGTCTATTATTATATAAGGCATATTTGCGTCTTTTACGGTACTTCTTTTTCAATGATTTCGAGGATATTTTAATTTTGATTTAAAAAATTTTATTTCTTATGACTTTTCGTAAAATATGTTAATGCCATCTGAAAGAGGAACAGATAAGCTTTCCATCGAGCTCTTAGTCGAAGAAGTCGGTCGAAGGATGCAAGAGTTACTAGCAAAAAACTAATCGGTGGTCAACACGATTCCGTCATACTGCCGATTCCTTTCGTAAAGTACATGTAAAAAACTATTAATTCCGAATAAAATGCCGCCCATTTATGCAACTAAAAAAATTTAAATGTCTATAATTAAGGCATATTTTCGTCTGATAAGGTACTTCTTCTTCAATGATTTCGAGGTTATTTTAGTTTTGATCAAAAAAATTTTATTTCTTACGACTTTTCGTAAACTATGTTAATGCCATCTGAAAGAGGAACAGATAAGCTTTCCATCGAGCTCTTAGTCGAAGAAGTCGGTCGAAGGATGCAAGAGTTATTAGCAAAAAACTTATCGGTGGTCAACACGATTCCGTCCTACTGCCGATTCTTTTCGTAAAGTACTTTTCTATAATTCTAGTATATAATGGGAAAAAATTAAACGAACTTTTTGTCCATGTAAAAAACTATTAATTCTGAATAAAATGCCGCCCATTTATGCAATTAAAAAAATTTAAATGTCTTTTGTTAGATAAGGCATATTTTCGTCTTTTATGGTTCTTATTTTTCAATGATTTCGACGATATTTTAGTTTTGATTTAAAAAGTTTTATTTCTTATGACTTTTCGTAAAATATGTTAATGCCATCTGAAAGAGGAACAGATAAGCTTTCCATCGAACTCTTAGTCGAAGAAGTCGGTCGAAGGATGCAAGAGTTATTAGCAAAAAACTTATCGGTGGTCAACACGATTCCGTCATACTGCCGATTCCTTTCGTAAAGTACATGTAAAAAACTATTAATTCTGAATAAAATGCCGCCCATTTATGCAACTAAAAAAATTTAAATGTCTATAATTAAGGCATATTTTCGTCTGATAAGGTACTTCTTCTTCAATGATTTCGAGGTTATTTTAGTTTTGATCAAAAAAATTTTATTTCTTATGACTTTTCGTAAACTATGTTAATGCCATCTGAAAGAGGAACAGATAAGCTTTCCATCGAGCTCTTAGTCGAAGAAGTCGGTCGAAGGATGCATGACTTATTAGCAAAAAACTAATCGGTGGTCAACACGATTCCGTCGTACTGCCGATTCTTTTCGTAAAGTACTTTTCTATAATTCTAGTATTTAATGGGAAAAAATTAAATGAATTTTTTGTCCATGTAAAAAACTTTTAATTCTGAATAAAATGCCAACCATTTAAGCAATTAAAACAATTTAAATGTCTGGACACGATTCCGTCCTACTGCCGATTCTTTTCGCAAAGTACTTTTCTAAAATTTGAGTATTTAATGGGAAAAAATTAAACGAATTTTTTGTCCATGTAAAAAACTTTTAATTCTGAATAAAATGCCGCCCATTTATGCAATTAAAAAAATTTAAATGTCTATAATTAAGGCATATTTTCGTCTGATAAGGTACTTCTTCTTCAATGATTTCGAGGATATTTTAGTTTTGATCCAAAAAATTTTATTTCTTATGACTTTTCGAAAAATATGTTAATGCCATCTGAAAGAGGAACAGATAAGCTTTCCATCGAGCTGTTAGTCGAAGAAGTCGATCGAAGAATGCAAGAGTTATTAGCAAAAAACTTATCGGTGGTCGACACGTTTCCGTCCTACTGCCGATTCTTTTCGCAAAGTACTTTTCTATAATTCTAGTATTTAATGGGAAAAAATTAATGAATTTTTTGGCCATATAAAAAACTATTAATTCTGAATAAAATGCCGCCCATTTATGCAATTAAAAAAATTTAAATGTCTTTTGTTAGATAAGGCATATTTTCGTCTTTTATGGTTCTTATTTTTCAATGATTTCGACGATATTTTAGTTTTGATTTAAAAAGTTTTATTTCTTATGACTTTTCGTAAAATATGTTTATGCCATCTGAAAGAGGAACAGAAAAGCTTTCCATCGAGCTCTAAGTTTAAGAAGTCGGTCGAAAGATGCAAGAGTTATTAGCAAAAAACTAATCGGTGGTCAACACGATTCCGTCCTACTGCCGATTGTTTTCGCGAATTACTTTTCTATAATTCTTGTATTTAAGGGGAAAAAATTAAACGAATTTTTTTTTTCCATGTAAAAAACTATTAATTCTGAATAAAATGCCGCCCATTTATGCAATTAAAAAAATTTATATGTCTCTTATTAGATAAGGCATATTTTCGTCTGATAAGGTAGTTCTTCTTCAATGATTTCGAGGATATTTTAATTTTGATCAAAAAAATTTTATTTCTTATGACTTTTCGTAAAATATGTTAATGCCATCTGAAAGAGAAATAGAAAAGCTTTCCATCGAGCTCTAAGTCGAAGAAGTCGGTCGAAGGATGCAAGAGTTACTAGCAAAAAACTAATCGGTGGTCAACACGTTTCCGTCCTACTGCCGATTCTTTTCGTAAAGTACTTTTCAATAATTCTAGTATATAATGGGAAAAAATTAAACGAACTTTTTGTCCATGTAGAAAACTATTAATTCTGAATAAAATGCCGCCCATTTATGCAATTAAAAAAATTAAAATGTCTATTATTATATAAGGCATATTTGCGTCTTTTACGGTACTTCTTTTTCAATGATTTCGAGGATATTTTAATTTTGATTTAAAAAGTTTTATTTCTTATGACTTTTCGTAAAATATGTTAATGCCATCTGAAAGAGGAACAGATAAGCTTTCCATCGAGCTCTTAGTCGAAGAAGTCGGTCGAAGGATGCAAGAGTTACTAGCAAAAAACTAATCGGTGGTCAACACGTTTCCGTCCTACTGCCGATTCTAACCGCAAAGTGCTTTTCTATAATTCTAGTATTTAATGGGAAAACATTAAACGAATTTTTTGTCCATGTAAAAAACTTTTAATTCTGAATAAAATGCCGCCCATTTATGCAAATAAAAAAATTTTAATGTCTCTTATTAGATAAGGCATATTTTCGTTTTTTACGGTACTTCTTTTTCAATGATTTCGAGGATATTTTAGTTTTGATCCAAAAAATCTTATTTCTTACGCCTTTTCGTAAAATATGTTAATGCAATTAAAAAACTTTAAATGTCTCTTAGTAGATAAGGCATATTTTCGTCTTATAAGGTTTTTCTTTTTCAATGATTTGGAGGATATTTTAGTTTTGATCCAAAAAATTTTATTTCTTATAACTTTTCGTAAAATATGTTAATGCCATCTGAAAGAAGAACAGATAAGCTTTCCATCAAGCTCTTAGTCGAAGACGTGAGTCGAATGGTGCAGGAGTTATTGGCAAAAAACTTATCGGTGGTCAACACGATTCCGTCCTACTGCCGATTCTTTTCGCAAAGTACTTTTCAATAATTCTAGTATTGAATGGGACAAAAATTAAACGAATTTTTTGTCCATGTAAAAAACTGAATAAAATGCCGCCCATTTATGCAATTAAAAAAATTTAAATGTCTTTTGTTAGATAAGGCATATTTTCGTCTTATAAGATACTTCTTTTTCAATGATTTCGAGGATATTTTAGTTTTCGTAAAAAAAAATATGTTAATGCCATCTGAAAGAGGAAGAGATAAGCTTTCCATCGAGCTCCTAGTTGAAGAAGTCGGTCGAAAGATGCAAGAGTTATTAGCAAAAAACTAATTGGTGGTCAACACGTTTCCGTCCTACTGCTATTGTTTTCGCAAAGTACTTTTCTATAATTCTAGTATTTAATGGGAAAAAGTTAAACGAATCTTTTCTCCATGTAAAAAACTGAATAAAATGTCGCCCATTTATGAAATTAAAACCAGTAAGGACGCTATTTTCACTTTGTGTCACTATAAAAAAAACTAAATGAATAGTTTTCATGCCTCCTTAACTACATAACTGTAATGTTTCAAGTCCATTCGTTAATAAACAAAAAA
Source organism: Phortica okadai (assembly GCA_034638295.1). Lineage (NCBI taxonomy): Eukaryota > Metazoa > Arthropoda > Insecta > Diptera > Drosophilidae > Phortica > Phortica okadai. The sequence continues at coordinate 22,093,824 of CM067850.1, read as the reverse complement.
ATTTTTCCATACAACGGTTCAAGTTTTGCGATAAGTGGGCGTAGCCATGCCCACATTTGGTCAAAATAGTTTTCATTCCTCCCTAAGAACATAACTGTAAAGTTTCAAGTCAATTGGTTAAAAAACAAAAAAGTTTTCCATACAAAGGGTCAAGTTAAGCTATAAGTAGGCGTGGCTACGCCCACTTTTGGTTAAAATAGTTTTCATTCCTCCCTAAGAACATAACTGTAAAGTTGCAAGTCAATTGGTTAAAAAACAAAAAAGTTTTCCATACAAAGGGTCAAGTTAAGCTATAAGTGGGCGTGGCCATGCCCACTTTTGATTAAAATAGTTTTCATTCCTCCCTAAGAGCATAACTGCAAAGTTTCAAGTCAATTGGTTAAAAAACAAAAAAGTTTTCCACACAACGGGTCAATTTTCGCTATAAGTAGGCGTGGCTACGCCCACTTTTGGTTAAAATAGTTTTCATTCCTCCCTAAGAACATAACTGTAAGGTTTCAAGTCAATTGGTTAAAAAAAAAAAAATTTTCCATACAAAGGGTCAAGTTAAGCTATAAGTGGGCGCGGCCATGCCCACTATTGATCAAAATAGTTTTCATTCCTCCCTAAGAGCATAACTGCAAAGTTTCAAGTCAATTGGTTAAAAAACAAAAAAGTTTTCCATACAATGGGTCAATTTTCGCTATAAAAGGGCGTGGCCACGCCCACTTTTGGTCAAAACTGTTTTCATTCCACCCTAAGAACAATCCTTTAAAGTTTCAAGACAGTTGGTTAAAAAGCAAAAAAGTTTTCCATACAACGGGTCGATTTTCGCTATAGAAGGCCGTGGCCACGCCCACTTTTGGTCAAAATAGTTTTGATTCCTTCCTAAGAACATAACTGTAAAGTTTCAAGTCAATTGGTTAAAAAACAAAAAAGTTTTCCATGCAACGGGTCAATTTTCGCTATAAGTGGGCGTGGCTACGCCTGGCTACGCCCACTTTTGGTCAAAATAGTTTTCATTCCTCTCTAAGAACATAACTGTAAAGTTTCAAGTCAATTGGTTAAAAAACAAAAAAGTTTTCCATACAACGGGTAAATTTTAGCTATAAGTGGGCGTGGCTACGCCCACTTTTGGTCGAAATACCAGGTGTAGAAGTATGAAACCGGAATTTACCAATAGATCGTGCTAGCCATAAGTTTAAGTAACATATGATCGCTGCTGCAGTGCCATCATCTTTCTGTAACACTTGATGACAATTTTCAATACAACAACCCAGGTTCCACACATTCGTATTGTTTTTTTATAACTTTAAACATGTCTAGTTTTGTGCCTACGAACTACGATTTGCGGACAGTATTGGTTTTCTGTTATCATTTGAAGAAAACTGCCGCAGAGTCCCATCGAATGCTTGTCGAAGCTTACGGTGAGCATGCTCTTGGTAAAACACAGTGTTTTGAGTGGTTCAAAAAATTTAAAAGTGATGATTTTGGAGTGAAAAACGAGGAGCGTGGGAGACCACCGAAAAAGTTCACCGACAACGAATTGCAAGTCTTATTGGATGAAGATGATACTCAAACCCAACAAGAACTCGCAGATCAATTGAATGTTACCCAAAAAGCCGTCTCCATTCGCTTGAAAGCTATGGGTAAGATTCAGAAAGTGGGAAAATGGGTTCCGCATGAACTGAACGACAGGCAGCAAGAAAACCGAAAAACAACTTGTGAACTGCTGCTCGACAGACACAAAAGGAAGTCATTTCTCCATCGAATAGTGACAGGTGATCATGGCTATCACCTGGAGAAGCTTCCACATCGACTGCAAGGCCAAATCGCTATGGACGGAAGACAATGCTCTGTGTTTGGTGGGATCAGAAGGGTATCATCTATCATGAGCTGTTAAAGCCTGGAGAAACGGTCAATACTAATCGCTACCAGCAACAATTGATTGATTTGAACCGTTCGCTGAGACAAAAACGACCAGAATATCAAAAAAGGCAACACAAAGTGATTTTGCTTCATGATAACGCACCATCACACAAAGCAAAACCGGTTCGTGACACTTTGGAATCACTCAGCTGGGAAGTCCTAGGGCATGCGGCTTACTCACCAGACTTGGCTCCTTCCGATTACCACTTGTTTGCATCGATGGGTCACGCACTTGCTGAGCAGCGCTTTGGTTCGTAAGAAGATGTGAAAAAATGGCTTGATGAATGGTTCGTGGCAAAAGGGGAAGATTTTTTTTGGCGGGGTATCCATAAATTGCCGGAGAGGTGGGAAAAATGTATGAGCAACAATGAAAATTACTTTGAATGAAATATTTTAAATACTTTTTAAATAGCAGAGGTGTAATTATTATAAAAAAAATCCGGTTTCATACTTCTACACCTGGTAGTTTTCATTCCTCCCTAAGAACATAACTTTCAAATTTCAAGTCAATTGGTTAAGAAACAAAAAAGTTTTCCATACAACGACGAGAATATTCCTTCTCTTCCTCTTCTTCATTTTGTATGGGAGCTACCAGTTCCAGATGTCCAATCTCAACGAAACTTTCAGGCATGTAGTCGGACTATGTAAAACTACTATGTTTAAAATTTCAGCACTCTATTGTACAAAACAAAAAAGTTTTCCATACAACGATTCAAGTTTTGTTCACTTTTCTTCTTCTTTTCGTATGGGAGCTACCTGTTCCAATAATCCGATCATGCTGCTTCCGACGAATGATTCATCGTAATAAATTCTAAGACTCTGTGCAAAGTTTCAGCTCGATAGCTCCAAAACTGAGGGACTAGTTTGCATACATACAGACAGACAGACAGATCGACAGACAGACCGACAGACAGACAGACGGACATGGCTAAATCAACTCGTCTTGTCGTCCTGATCAAGAATATATATACTTTATATAGTCGGAAATTAATATTTCGATCTGTTACAAACTCCGTGACATAAGTGAAAAGTATAACAATTTAAATGTCTCTTATTAGATAAGGCATATTTTCGTCTTTTACGGTACTTCTTTTTCAATGATTTCGAGGATATTTTAGTTTTGATCAAAAAAATCTTATATCTTACGCCTTTTCGTAAAATATGTTAATGCCATCTGAAAGAGGAACACATAAGTATTCCATCGAGCTCTTAGTCGAAGAAGTCGGTCGAAGGATGCAGGAGTTATTGGCAAAAAACTAATCGGTGGTCAACACGATTCCGTCCTTCTGCCGATTCTTTTCGCAAAGTACTTTTCAATAATTCTAGTATTTAATGGGAAAAAATTAAACGAATTTTTTGTCCATGTAAAAAACTGAATAAAATGCCGCCCATTTATGCAATTAAAAAAATTTAAATGTAACTTGTTAGATAAGGCATATTTTCGTCTTTTACGGTACTTATATTTTAATGATTTCGAGGATATTTTAGTTTTGACTTAAAAAATTTTATTTCTTATGACTTTTCGTAATATATGTTAATGCCATCTGAAAGAGGAACAGAAAAGCTTTCCATCGAGCTCTTAGTTGAAGAAGTCGGTCGAAAGATGCAAGAGTTATTAGCAAAAAACTAATCGGTGGTCAACAGGATTCCGTCCTACTGCCGATTCTTTTCGCAAAGTACTTTTCTATAATTCTAGTATTTAATGGGAAAAAATTAAGCGAATTTTTTGTCCATGTAAAAAACTATTAATTCTGAATAAAATGCCGCCCATTTATGCAATTAAAAAAATTTATATGTCTCTTATTAGATAAGGCATATTTTCGTCTGATAAGGTACTTCTTCCTCAATGATTTTGAGGAAATTTTAGTTTGGATCAAAAAAATTTTATTTCTCATGACTTTTCGTAATATATGTTAATGACATCTGAAAGAGGAACAGAAAAGCTTTCCATCGAGCTCTAAGTTGAAGAAGTCGGTCGAAGGATGCAAGAGTTATTAGCAAAAAACTAATCGGTGGTCAACAGGATTCCGTCGTACTGCCGATTCTTTTCGCAAAGTACTTTTCTATAATTCTAGTATTTAATGGGAAAAAATTAAACGAATTTTTTCTCCATGTAAAAAACTATTAATTCTTAATAAAATGCCGCCCATTTATGCAATTAAAAAAATTAAAATGTCTCTTGTTAGATAAGGCATATTTTCGTCTTTTACGGTACTTATATTTTAATGATTTCGAGGATATTTTAGTTTTGATTTAAAAAATTTTATTTCTTACGGCTTTTCGTAAAATATGTTAATGCCATCTGAAAGAGGAACAGATAAACTTTCCATCGAGCTCTTAGTCGAAGAAGTCGGTCGAAGGATGCAAGAGTTACCAGCAAAAAACTAATCGGTGGTCAACACGTTTCCGTCCTACTGCCGATTCTTTTCGCAAAGTACTTTTCTATAATTCTAGTATTTAATGGGAAAAAATTAAACGAATTTTTTGTCCATGTAAAAAACTATTAATTCTTAATAAAATGCCGCCCATTTATACAATTAAAAAAATTAAAATGTCTCTGGTTATATAAGGCATATTTGCGTCTTTTACGGTAATTCTTTTTCAATAATTTCGAGGATATTTTAGTTTTGATTTAAAAAATTTTATTTCTTATGACTTTTCGTAAAATATGTTAATGCCATCTGAAAGAGGAACAGATAAACTTTCCATCGAGCTCTTAGTTGAAGAAGTCGGTCGAAAGATGCAAGAGTTATTAGCAAAAACCTAATCGGTGGTCAACACGATTCCGTCCTACTGCCGATTCTTTTCGCAAAGTACTTTTCCATAATTCTAGTATTTATGCAATTAAAAAAATGTATATGTCTCTTATAAGATAAGGCATATTTTCGTCTGATAAGGTACTTCTTCCTCAATGATTTCGAGGATATTTTAGTTTGGATCAAAAAAATTTTATTTCTTATGACTTTTCGTAATATATGTTAATGCCATCTGAAAGAGGAACAGAAAAGCTTTCCATCGAGCTCTAAGTTAAAGAAGTCGGTCGAAAGATTTAAGAGTTATTAGCAAAAAACTAATCGGTGGTCAACAGGATTCCGTCGTACTGTCGATTCTTTTCGCAAAGTACTTTTCTATAATTCTAGTATTTAATGGGAAAAAATTAAACGAATTTTTTGTCCATGTAAAAAACTATTAATTCTTAATAAAATGCCGCCCATTTATGCAATTAAAAAAATTAAAATGTCTCTTGTTAGATAAGGCATATTTTCGTCTTTTACGGTACTTATATTTTAATAATTTCGAGGATATTTTAGTTTTGACTTAAAAAATTTTATTTCTTATGACTTTTCGTAAAATATGTTAATGCCATCTGAAAGAGGAACAGAAAAGCTTTCCATCGAGCTCTAAGTTGAAGAAGTCGGTCGAAAGATGCAAGAATTATTAGCAAAAAACTAATCGGTGGTCAACACGATTCCGTCCTACTGCCGATTCTTTTCGCAAAGTACTTTTCTATAATTCTAGTATTTAATGGGAAAAAATTAAACGAATTTTTTGTCCATGTAAAAAACTATTAATTCTGAATAAAATGCCGCCCATTTATGCAATTAAAAAAATTTAAATATCTCTTATTAGATAAGGCATATTTTCGTCTGATAAGGTACTTCTTCTTCACTGATTTCGAGGATAATTTAGATTTGATCAAAAGAATTTTATTTCCTATGACTTTTCGTAAAATATGTTAATGCCATCTGAAAGAGGAAAAGATAAGCTTTCCATCGCGCTCTTAGTCGAAGAAGTCGGTCGAAGGATGCAAGAGTTATTAGCAAAAAACTAATCGGTGGTCATCACGATTTCGTCCTTCTGCCGATTCTTTTCGCAAAGTACTTTTCTATAATTCTAGTATTTAGTGGGAAAAAATTAAACGAATTTTTGTCTATGTAACAAACTATTAATTCTGAATAAAATGCCGTCCATTTATGCAATTAAAAAAACGTAAATGTCTCTTATTAGATAAGGCATATTTTCGTCTGATAAGGTACTTCTTCCTCAATGATTTCGAGGATATTTTAGTTTTGATCAAAAAAATTTTATTTCTTACGATTTTTCGTAAAATATGTTAATGCAATCTGAAAGAGGGACAGATAAGCTTTCCATATAGCTCTTAGTTGAAGAAGTCGGTTGAAGGATGCAAGAGTTATTAGCAAAAAACTAATCGGTGGTCAGCACGATTCCGTCAACTGCCGATTCTTTTCGCAAAGTACTTTTCTATAATACTAGTATTTATGCAATTAAAAAAATTTAAATGTCTCTTATTAGATAAGCCATATTTTCGTCTGATAAGGTACTTCTTCTTCAATGATTTCGAGGATAATTTAGATTTGATCAAAAGAATTTTATTTCCTATGACTTTTCGTAAACTATGTTAATGCCATCTGAAAGAGGAAAAGATAAGCTTTCCATCGAGCTCTTAGTCGAAGAAGTCGGTCGAAGGATGCAAGAGTTATTAGCATAAAACTAATCGGTGGTCAACACGATTCCGTCCTTCTGCCGATTCTTTTCGCAAAGTACTTTTCTATAATTCTAGTATTTAATGGGAAAAAATTAAACATATTTTTTGTCCATGTAAAAAACTATTGATTGTGAATTTAATGCCGCCCATTTATGCAATTAAAAAAATTTAAATGTCTCTTATAATTAAAGCATATTTTCGTTTGATAAGGTACTTCTTCTTCAATGATTTCGAGGATATTTGAGTTTTGATCAAAAAAATTTTATTTCTTATGACTTTTCGTAAAATATGTTAATGCCATCTGAAAGAGGAAAAGATAAGCTTTCCATCGAGCTCTTAGTCGAAGAAGTCGGTCGAAGGATGCAAGAGTTATTAGCAAAAAACTAATCGGTGGTCATCACGATTTCGTCCTACTGCCGATTCTTTTCGCAAAGTACTTTTCTATAATTCTAGTATTTAATGGGAAAAAATTAAGCGAATTTTTTGTCCATGTAAAAAACTATTAATTCTGAATAAAATGCCGCCCATTTATGCAATTAAAAAAATTTATATGTCTCTTATTTGATAAGGCATATTTTCGTCTGATAAGGTACTTCTTCCTCAATGATTTCGAGGATATTTGAGTTTTGATCAAAAAAATTGTATTTTTTACGATTTTTCGAGAAATATGTTAATGACATCTGAAAGAGGAACAGCTTTCCATCGAGCTCTTAGTCGAAGAAGTCGGTCGAAAGATGCAAGAGTTATTAGCAAAAAACTAATCGGTGGTCAACACGATTCCGTCCTACTGCCGATTCTTTTCGCAAAGCACTTTTCTATAATTCTAGTATTTAATGGGAAAAAATTAAACGAATTTTTTGTACATGTAAAAAACTATTAATTTTGAATAAAATGCCGCCCATTTATAAAATTAAAAAAATTTAAATGTCTCTTATTAGAAAAGGTATATTTTCGTCTGATAAGGTACTTCTTCTTTAATGATTTCGAGGATAATTTAGATTTGATCAAAAGAATTTTATTTCCTATGACTTTTCGTAAAATATGTTAATGCCATCTGAAAGAGGAAAAGACAGCCTTTCTATCGAGCTCTTAGTCGAAGAAGTCGGTTGAAGGATGCAAGAGTTATTAGCAAAAAACTAATCGGTGGTCAGCACGATTCCGTCAACTGCCGATTCTTTTCGCAAAGTACTTTTCTATAATTCTAGTATTTAATGGGATAAAATTAAACGAATTTTTTGTCCATGTAAAAAACTATTAATTCTGAATAAAATGCCGCCCATTTATGCAATTAAAAAAATTTAAATGTCTCTTATTAGATGAGGCATATTTTCGTCTGATAAGGTACTTCTTCCTCAATGATTTCGAGGATATTTTAGTTTTGATCAAAAAAATTTTATTTCTTACAATTTTTCGTAAAATATGTTAATGCAATCTGAAAGAGGAACAGATAAGCTTTCCATCGAGCTCTTAGTTGAAGAAGTCGGTTGAAGGATGCAAGAGTTATTAGCAAGAAACTAATCGGTGGTCAGCACGATTCCGTCAACTGCCGATTCTTTTCGCAAAGTACTTTTTCATAATACTAGTATTTATGCAATTAAAAAAATTTAAATGTCTCTTATTAGATAAGCCATATTTTCGTCTGATAAGGTACTTCTTCTTCAATGATTTCGAGGATAATTTAGATTTGATCAAAAGAATTTTATTTCCTATGACTTTTCGTAAACTATGTTAATGCCATCTGAAAGAGGAAAAGATAAGCTTTCCATCGAGCTCTTAGTCGAAGAAGTCGGTCGAATGATGCAAGAGTTATTAGCATAAAACTAATCGGTGGTCAACACGATTCCGTCCTTCTGCCGATTCTTTTCGCAAAGTACTTTTCTATAATTCTAGTATTTAATGGGAAAAAATTAAACGTATTTTTTGTCCATATAAAAAACTATTGATTGTGAATTTAATGCCGCCTATTTATGCAATTAAAAAAATTTAAATGTCTCTGATTAGTTTTGATCAAAAAAATTTTATTTCTTACGACTTTTCGAGAAATATGTTAATGCCATCTGAAAGAGGAACAGCTTTCCATCGAGCTCTTAGTCGAAGAAGTCGGTCGAAGGATGCAAGAGTTATTAGCAAAAAACTAATCGGTGGTCAGCACGATTCCGTCAACTGCCGATTCTTTTCGCAAAGTACTTTTCTATAATTCTGGTATTTAATGGGAAAAAATTAAACGAATTTTTTGTCCATGTAAAAAACTATTAATTCTGAATAAAATGCCGCCCATTTATGCAGTTAAAAAAATTTAAATGTCTCTTATTAGATTAGGCATATTTTCGTCTGTTAAGGTACTTCTTCTTCAATGATTTCGAGGATATTTTAGTTTTGATCAAAAAAATTTTATTTCTTACGACTTTTCGTAAAATATGTTAATGCCATCTGAAAGAGGAACAGAGAAGCTTTCCATCGAGCTCTTAGTCAAAGAAGTCGGTCGAAGGATGCAAGAGTTATTAGCAAAAAACTAATCGGTGGTCAACATGATTCCGTCCTACTGCCGATTCTTTTCGCAAAGTACTTTTCTATAATTCTAGTATTTAATGGGAAAAAATTAAACGAATTTTTTGTCCATGTAAAAACTATTAATTCTGAATAAAATGCCACCCATTTATGCAAATAAAAAAGTTTAAATGTCTCTTATTAGATTAGGCATATTTTCGTCTGATAAGGTACTTCTTCCTCAATGATTTCGAGGATATTTTAGTTTTGATCAAAAAAATTGTATTTCTTACGATTTTTCGTAAAATATGTTAATGCCATCTGAAAGACGAACAGATAAGCTTTCCATCGAGCTCTTAGTCAAAGAAGTCGGTCGAAGGATGCAAGAGTTATTAGCAAAAAACTAATCAGTGGTCAGCACGATTCCGTCAACTGCCGATTCTTTTCGCAAAGTACTTTTCTATAATTCTAGTATTTAATGGGAAAAAATTAAACGAATTTTTGTCCATGTAAAAAACTATTAATTCTGAATAAAATGCCGCCCATTTATGCAGTTAAAAAAATTTAAATGTCTCTTATTAGATTAGGCATATTTTCGTCTGTTAAGGTACTTCTTCTTCAATGATTTCGAGGATATTTTAGTTTTGATCAAAAAAATTTTATTTCATACGATTTTTCTTAAAATATGTTAATGCCATCTGAAAGAGGAACAGATAAGCTTTCCATCGAGCTCTTAGTCGAAGAAGTCGGTCGAAGGATGCAAGAGCTATTAGCAAAAAACTTATCGGTTGTCAACACGATTCCGTCCTACTGCCGATTCTTTTCGCAAAGTACTTTTCTATAATTCTAGTATTTATTGGGAAAAAATTAAACGAATTTTTTGTCCATGTAAAAAACTATTAATTCTAAATAAAATGCCGCCTATTTATGCAATTAAAAAAATTTAAATGTCTCTTATTAGATAAGGCATATTTTCATATGATAAGGTACTTCTTCTTCAATGATTTCGAGGATATTTGAGTTTTGATCAAAAAAATTTTATTTCTTATGACTTTTCGTAAAATATGTTAATGCCATCTGAAAGAGGAACAGATAAGCTTTCCATCGAGCTCTTAGCGAAGAAGTTGGTGGAAGGATGCAACAGTTATTAGGAAAAAACTAACCGGTGGTCAAAACGTTTCCGTCCTACTGCCGATTCTTTTCGCAAAATACTTTTCTATAATTCTAGTATTTAATGGGAAAAAATAAAACGAATTTTTTGTCCATTTAAAAAACTCGTTAAGGTACTTCTTCTTCAATCATTTCGAGGATATTTTAGTTTTGATCAAAAAAATTTTATTTCTTACGACTTTTCGTAAAATATGTTAATGCCATCTGAAAGAGGAACAGATAAGCTTTCCATCGAGCTCTTAGTCGAAGAAGTCGGTTGAAGGATGCAAGAGTTATTAGCAAAAAACTAATCGGTGGTCAGCACGATTCCGTCAACTGCCGATTCTTTTCGCAAAGTAATTTTCTATAATTCTAGTATTTAATGGGACAAAATTAAACGAATTTTTTGTCCATGTAAAATCTATTAATTCTGAATAAAATGCCACCCATTTATGCAATTAAAAAAATTTACAAGTCTCTTATTAGATAAGGCATATTTTCATCTGATAAGGTACTTCTTCTTCAATGATTTCGAGGATATTTTAGTTTTGATCAAAAAAATTTTATTTTTTACGACTTTTCGAGAAATATGTTAATGCCATCTGAAAGAGGAACAGCTTTTCATCGAGCTCTTAGTCGAAGAAGTCGGTCGAAGGATGCATGAGTTATTAGCAAAAAACTAATCGGTGGTCAACACGATTCCGTCCTACTGCCGATTTTTTTCGCAAATTACTTTTCTATAATTCTAGTATTTAATGGGAAAAAATTAAACGAATTTTTTGTCCATGTAAAAAACTATTAATTCTGAATAAAATGCCGCCGATTTATGCAATTAAAAAAATATAAATGTCTCTTATTAGATAAGGCATATTTTCATCTGATAAGGTACTTCTTCTTCAATGATTTCGAGGATAATTGAGTTTTGATCAAAAAAATTTTATTTCTTATGACTTTTCGTAAAATATGTTAATGCCATCTGAACGAGGAACAGATAAGCTTTCCATCGAGCTCTTAGTCGAAGAAGTTGGTCGAAGGATCCAACAGTAAATAGGAAAAAACTAATCGGTGGTCCACATGTTTCCGTCCTACTGCCGATTCTTTTCGCAAAATACTCTATAATTCTAGTATTTAATGGGAAAAAATGAAACGAATTTTTTGTCCATGTAAGAAAACTATTAATTCTGAATAAAATGCCACCCATTTATGCAATTAAAAAAATTTAAATGTCTCTTATTAGATAAGGCATATTTTCGTCTGATAAGGTACTTCTTCTTCAATAATTTCGAGGATATTTTAGTTTTGATCAAAAAATTTTATTTCTTACGATTTTTCGTAAAATATGTTAATGCCATCTGAAAGAGGAACAGATAAGCTTTCCATCGAGCTCTTAGTTGAAGAAGTCGGTCGAAATATGAAAGAGTTACTAGCAAAAAACTAATCGGTGGTCAACACGATTCCGTCCTACTGCCGATTCTTTGCGCAAAGTACTTTTCTATAATTCTAGTTTTTAATGGGAAAAAATTATATAAATTTTTTGTCCATGTAATAAACTATTAATTCTGAATAAAATGCCGCCCATTTATGCAATTAAAAAAATTGAAATGTGTCTTATTAGATAAGGCATATTTTCGTCTGATAAGCTACTTCTTTTTCAATGATTTCCAGGATATTTTAGTTTTGATAAAAAAAATTATTTTCTATGACTTTTCATAAAATATGTTAATGCCATCTGAAAGAGGAAAAGATAAGCTTTCCATCGAGCTCTTAGTCGAAGAAGTCGGTTGAAGGATGCAAGAGTTATTAGCAAAAAACTAATCGGTGGTCAACATGATTCCGTCCTACTGCCGATTCTTTTCGCAAAGTACTTTTCTATAATTCTAGTATTTAATGGGAAAAAATTAAACGAATTTTTTGTCCATGTAAAAACTATTAATTCTGAATAAAATGCCACCCATTTATGCAAATAAAAAAATTTAAATGTCTCTTATTAGATTAGGCATATTTTCGTCTGATAAGGTACTTCTTCCTCAATGATTTCGAGGATATTTTAGTTTTGATCAAAAAAATTGTATTTCTTACGATTTTTCGTAATATATGTTAATGCCATCTGAAAGACGAACAGATAAGCTTTCCATCGAGCTCTTAGTCAAAGAAGTCGGTCGAAGGATGCAAGAGTTATTAGCAAAAAACTAATCAGTGGTCAGCACGATTCCGTCAACTGCCGATTCTTTTCGCAAAGTACTTTTCTATAATTCTAGTATTTAATGGGAAAAAATTAAACGAATTTTTTGTCCATGTAAAAAACTATTAATTCTGAATAAAATGCCGCCCATTTATGCAGTTAAAAAAATTTAAATGTCTCTTATTAGATTAGGCATATTTTCGTCTGTTAAGGTACTTCTTCTTCAATGATTTCGAGGATATTTTAGTTTTGATCAAAAAAATTTTATTTCTTACGACTTTTCGTAAAATATGTTAATGCCATCTGAAAGAGGAACAGAGAAGCTTTCCATCGAGCTCTTAGTCAAAGAAGTCGGTCGAAGGATGCAAGAGTTATTAGCAAAAAACTAATCGGTGGTCAGCACGATTCCGTCAACTGCCGATTCTTTTCGCAAAGTACTTTTCTATAATTCTAGTATTTAATGGGAAAAAATTAAACGAATTTTTTGTCCATGTAAAAAACTATTAATTCTGAATAAAATGCCACCCATTTATGCAAATAAAAAAATTTAAATGTCTCTTATTAGATTAGGCATATTTTCGTCTGATAAGGTACTTCTTCCTCAATGATTTCGAGGATGATTTAGTTTTGATCAAAAAACTTTTATTTCTTACGATTTTTCGTAAAATATGTTAATGCCATCTGAAAGAGGAACAATGATTTCGAGGATATTTTAGTTTTGATCAAAAAAATTTTATTTCTTACGATTTTTCTTAAAATATGTTAATGCCATCTGAAAGAGGAACAGATAAGCTTTCCATCGAGCTCTTAGTCGAAGAAGTCGGTCGAAGGATGCAAGAGTTATTAGCAAAAAACTTATCGGTGGTCAACACGATTCCGCCCTACTGCCGATTCTTTTCGCAAAGTACTTTTCTATAATTCTAGTATTTATTGGGAAAAAATTAAACGAATTTTTTGTCCATGTAAAAAACTATTAATTCTAAATAAAATGCCGCCTATTTATGCAGTTAAAAAAATTTAAATGTCTCTTATTAGATAAGGCATATTTTCATCTGATAAGGTACTTCTTCTTCAATGATTTCGAGGATATTTGAGTTTTGATCAAAAAAATTTTATTTCTTATGACTTTTCGTAAAATATGTTAATGCCATCTGAAAGAGGAACAGATAAGCTTTCCATCGAGCTCTTAGCGAAGAAGTTGGTGGAAGGATGCAACAGTTATTAGGAGAAAACTAACCGGTGGTCAAAACGTTTCCGTCCTACTGCCGATTCTTTTCGCAAAATACTTTTCTATAATTCTAGTATTTAATGGGAAAAAATAAAACGAATTTTTTGTCCATTTAAAAAACTCGTTAAGGTACTTCTTCTTCAATCATTTCGAGGATATTTTAGTTTTGATCAAAAAAATTTTATTTCTTACGACTTTTCGTAAAATATGTTAATGCCATCTGAAAGAGGAACAGATAAGCTTTCCATCGAGCTCTTAGTCGAAGAAGTCGGTTGAGGAATGCAAGAGTTATTAGCAAAAAACTAATCGGTGGTCAGCACGATTCCGTCAACTGCCGATTCTTTTCGCAAAGTAATTTTCTATAATTCTAGTATTTAATGGGACAAAATTAAACGAATTTTTTGTCCATGTAAAATCTATTAATTCTGAATAAAATGCCGCCCATTTATGCAATTAAAAAAATTTACATGTCTCTTATTAGATAAGGCATATTTTCATCTGATAAGGTACTTCTTCTTCAATGATTTCGAGGATATTTTAGTTTTGATCAAAAAAATTTTATTTTTTACGACTTTTCGAGAAATATGTTAATGCCATCTGAAAGAGGAACAGCTTTTCATCGAGCTCTTAGTCGAAGAAGTCGGTCGAAGGATGCATGAGTTATTAGCAAAAAACTAATCGGTGGTCAACACGATTCCGTCCTACTGCCGATTTTTTTCGCAAAGTACTTTTCTATAATTCTAGTATTTAATGGGAAAAAATTAAACGAATTTTTTGTCCATGTAAAAAACTATTAATTCTGAATAAAATGCCGCCCATTTATGCAATTAAAAAAATTTACATGTCTCTTATTAGATAAGGCATATTTTCATCTGATAAGGTACTTCTTCTTCAATGATTTCGAGGATATTTGAGTTTTGATCAAAAAAATTTTATTTCTTATGACTTTTCGTAAAATATGTTAATGCCATCTGAAAGAGGAACAGCTTTTCATCGAGCTCTTAGTCGAAGAAGTCGGTTGAAGGATGCAAGAGTTATTAGCAAAAAACTAATCGGTGGTCAGCACGATTCCGTCAACTGCTGATTCTTTTCGCAAAGTAATTTTCTATAATTCTAGTATTTAATGGGACAAAATTAAACGAATTTTTTGTCCATGTAAAATCTATTAATTCTGAATAAAATGCCGCCCATTTATGCAATTAAAAAAATTTACATGTCTCTTATTAGATAAGGCATATTTTCATCTGATAAGGTACTTCTTCTTCAATGATTTCGAGGATGATTTAGTTTTGATCAAAAAAATTTTATTTCTTATAACTTTTCGTAAAATATGTTAATGCCATCTGAAAGAGGAACAGATAAGCTTTCCATCGAGCTCTTAGCGAAGAAGTTGGTGGAAGGATGCAACAGTTATTAGGAGAAAACTAATCGGTGGTCAGCACGATTCCGTCAACTGCCGATTCTTTTCGCAAAGTAATTTTCTATAATTCTAGTATTTAATGGGAAAAAATAAAACGAATTTTTTGTCCATTTAAAAAACTCGTTAAGGTACTTCTTCTTCAATCATTTCGAGGATATTTTAGTTTTGATCAAAAAAATTTTATTTCTTATGACTTTTCGTAAAATATGTTAATGCCATCTGAACGAGGAACAGATAAGCTTTCCATCGAGCTCTTAGTCGAAGAAGTTGGTCGAAGGATCCAACAGTAAATAGGAAAAAACTAATCGGTGGTCCACATGTTTCCGTCCTACTGCCGATTCTTTTCGCAAAATACTCTATAATTCTAGTATTTAATGGGAAAAAATGAAACGAATTTTTTGTCCATGTAAGAAAACTATTAATTCTGAATAAAATGCCACCCATTTATGCAATTAAAAAAATTTAAATGTCTCTTATTAGATAAGGCATATTTTCGTCTGATAAGGTACTTCTTCTTCAATAATTTCGAGGATATTTTAGTTTTGATCAAAAAATTTTATTTCTTACGATTTTTCGTAAAATATGTTAATGCCATCTGAAAGAGGAACAGATAAGCTTTCCATCGAGCTCTTAGTTGAAGAAGTCGGTCGAAGGATGAAAGAGTTACTAGCAAAAAACTAATCGGTGGTCAACACGATTCCGTCCTACTGCCGATTCTTTGCGCAAAGTACTTTTCTATAATTCTAGTTTTTAATGGGAAAAAATTATATCAATTTTTTGTCCATGTAATAAACTATTAATTCTGAATAAAATGCCGCCCATTTATGCAATTAAAAAAAAGTAAATGTCTCTTATTAGATAAGGCATATTTTTGTCTGATAAGGTACTTCTTCTTCAATGATTTCGAGGATATTTTAGTTTTGATCAAAAAAAAATTATTTTCTATGACTTTTCATAAAATATGTTAATGCCATCTGAAAGAGGAACAGAGAAGCTTTCCATCGAGCTCTTAGTCAAAGAAGTCGGTCGAAGGATGCAAGAGTTATTAGCAAAAAACTAATCGGTGGTCAACATGATTCCGTCCTACTGCCGATTCTTTTCGCAAAGTACTTTTCTATAATTCTAGTATTTAATGGGAAAAAATTAAGCGAATTTTTTGTCCATGTAAAAACTATTAATTCTGAATAAAATGCCACCCTTTTATGCAAATAAAAAAATTTAAATGTCTCTTATTAGATTAGGAATATTTTCGTCTGATAAGGTGCTTCTTCCTCAATGATTTCGAGGATATTTTAGTTTTGATCAAAAAAAATTGTATTTCTTACGATTTTTCGTAAAATATGTTAATGCCATCTGAAAGACGAACAGATAAGCTTTCCATCGAGCTCTTAGTCAAAGAAGTCGGTCGAAGGATGCAAGAGTTATTAGCAAAAAACTAATCAGTGGTCAGCACGATTCCGTCAACTGCCGATTCTTTTCGCAAAGTACTTTTCTATAATTCTAGTATTTAATGGGAAAAAATTAAACGAATTTTTTGTCCATGTAAAAAACTATTAATTCTGAATAAAATGCCGCCCATTTATGCAGTTAAAAAAATTTAAATGTCTCTTATTAGATTAGGCATATTTTCGTCTGATAAGGTACTTCTTCCTCAATGATTTCGAGGATGATTTAGTTTTGATCAAAAAAATTTTATTTCTTACGATTTTTCGTAAAATATGTTAATGCCATCTGAAAGAGGAAAATGATTTCGAGGATATTTTAGTTTTGATCAAAAAAATTTTATTTCTTACGATTTTTCTTAAAATATGTTAATGCCATCTGAAAGAGGAACAGATAAGCTTTCCATCGAGCTCTTAGTCGAAGAAGTCGGTCGAAGGACGCAAGAGCTATTAGCAAAAAACTTATCGGTGGTCAACACGATTCCGTCCTACTGCCGATTCTTTTCGCAAAGTACTTTTCTATAATTCTAGTATTTAATGGGAAAAAATTAAACGAATTTTTTGTCCATGTAAAAAACTATTAATTCTAAATAAAATGCCGCCTATTTATGCAATTAAAAAAATTTAAATGTCTCTTATTAGATAAGGCATATTTTCATCTGATAAGGTACTTCTTCTTCAATGATTTCGAGGATTCTTATGACTTTTCGTATAATATGTTAATGCCATCTGAAAGAGGAACAGATAAGCTTTCCATCGAGCTCTTAGCGAAGAAGTTGGTGGAAGGATGCAACAGTTATTAGGAAAAAACTAACCGGTGGTCAAAACGTTTCCGTCCTACTGCCGATTCTTTTCGCAAAATACTTTTCTATAATTCTAGTATTTAATGGGAAAAAATAAAACGAATTTTTTTTCCATTTAAAAAACTCGTTAAGGTACTTCTTCTTCAATCATTTCGAGGATATTTTAGTTTTGATCAAAAAAATTTTATTTCTTACGACTTTTCGTAAAATATGTTAATGCCATCTGAAAGAGGAACAGATAAGCTTTCCATCGAGCTCTTAGTCGAAGAAGTCGGTTGAAGGATGCAAGAGTTATTAGCAAAAAACTAATCGGTGGTCAGCACGATTCCGTCAACTGCCGATTCTTTTAGATTAGGCATATTTTCATCTGATAAGGTACTTCTTCTTCAATGATTTCGAGGATATTTTAGTTTTGATCAAAAAAATTTTATTTTTTACGACTTTTCGAGAAATATGTTAATGCCATCTGAAAGAGGAACAGCTTTTCATCGAGCTCTTAGTCGAAGAAGTCGGTCGAAGGATGCATGAGTTATTAGCAAAAAACTAATCGGTGGTCAACACGATTCCGTCCTACTGCCGATTTTTTTCGCAAAGTACTTTTCTATAATTCTAGTATTTAATGGGAAAAAATTAAACGAATTTTTTGTCCATGTAAAAAACTATTAATTCTGAATAAAATGCCGCCCATTTATGCAATTAAAAAAATATAAATGTCTCTTATTAGATAAGGCATATTTTCATCTGATAAGGTACTTCTTCTTCAATGATTTCGAGGATAATTGAGTTTTGATCAAAAAAATTTTATTTCTTATGACTTTTCGTAAAATATGTTAATGCCATCTGAACGAGGAACAGATAAGCTTTCCATCGAGCTCTTAGTCGAAGAAGTTGGTCGAAGGATCCAACAGTAAATAGGAAAAAACTAATCGGTGGTCCACATGTTTCCGTCCTACTGCCGATTCTTTTCGCAAAATACTCTATAATTCTAGTATTTAATGGGAAAAAATGAAACGAATTTTTTGTCCATGTAAGAAAACTATTAATTCTGAATAAAATGCCACCCATTTATGCAATTAAAAAAATTTAAATGTCTCTTATTAGATAAGGCATATTTTCGTCTGATAAGGTACTTCTTCTTCAATAATTTCAAGGATATTTTAGTTTTGATCAAAAAATTTTATTTCTTACGATTTTTCGTAAAATATGTTAATGCCATCTGAAAGAGGAACAGATAAGCTTTCCATCGAGCTCTTAGTTGAAGAAGTCGGTCGCAGGATGAAAGAGTTACTAGCAAAGAACTAATCGGTGGTCAACACGATTCCGTCTTACTGCCGATTCTTTGCGCAAAGTACTTTTCTATAATTCTAGTTTTTAATGGGAAAAAATTATATCAGTTTTTTGTCCATGTAATAAACTATTAATTCTGAATAAAATGCCGCCCATTTATGCAATTAAAAAAAAGTAAATGTCTCTTATTAGATAAGGCATATTATGATAAGGTATTATGATAAGGTACTTCTTCTTCAATGATTTCGAGGATATTTTAGTTTTGATCAAAAAAAAATTATTTTCTATGACTTTTCATAAAATATGTTAATGCCATCTGAAAGAGGAACAGATAAGCTTTCCATCGAGCACTTAGTCGAAGATGACGACGGAAGGATGCAAGTGTTATTAGCAAAAAACTAATCGGTAGTCAACACGATTCCGTCCTACTGCCGATTCTTTTCGCAAAGTACTTTTCTATAATTCTAGTATTTAATGGGAAAAAATGAAACGAATATAAAAAATTATTAATTTTGAATAAAATGCCGCCCATTTATGCAATAAAAAAAAAGTAAATGTCTCTTATTAGATAAGGCATATTTTCGTCTGATAAGGTACTTCTTCTTCAATGATTTCGGGGATATTTTAGTTTTGATCAAAAAAATTTTATTTCTTACGACTTTTTGTAAAATATGTTAATGCCATCTGAAAGAGGAACAGATAAGCTTTCCGTCGAGCTCTTAGTCAAAGAAGTCGGTCGAAGGATGCAAGAGTTATTAGCAAAAAACTAATCGGTGGTCAACACGATTCCGTCATACTGCCGATTCTTTTCGCAAAGTACTTTTCTATAATTCTAGTTTTTAATGGGAATAAATTAAACGAATTTTTTGTCCATGTAAAAACTATTAATTCTGAATAAAATGCCGCCCATGTGTGCAATTAAAAAATTTTAAACGTCTCTTATTAGATAAGGCATATTTTCGTCTGATAAGGTACTTCTTCTTCAATGATTTCGGGGATTTTTTAGTTTTACGACTTACGACTTTTCGTAGAATATGTTAATGCCATCTGAAAGAGGAACAGATAAGCTTTCTATCGAGCTCTTAGTTAAAGAAGTCGGTCAAAGAATGCAAGAGTTATTAGCAAAAAACTAATCGGTGGTCAACACGATTCCGTCCTACTGCCGATTCTTTTCGCAAAGTACTTTTCTATAATTCTAGTTTTTAATGGGAAAAAATTAAACGAATTTTTTGTCCATGTAAAAAACTATTAATTCTGAATAAAATGCCGCCCATTTATGCAATAAAAAAAAAGTAAATGTCTCTTATTAGATAAGGCATATTTTCGTCTGATAAGGTACTTCTTCTTCAATGATTTCGAGGATATTTTAGTTTTGATCAAAAAAATTTTATTTTCTATGACTTTTCGTAAAATATGTTAATGCTATCTGAAAGAGGAACAGATAAGCTTTCCATCGAGCTCTTAGTCGAAGAAGACGGTCGAAGGATATAAGTGTTATTAGCAAAAAACTAATCGGTAGTCAACACGATTCCGTCCTACTGCCGATTCTTTTCACAAAGTACTTTTCTATAATTCTAGTATTTAATGGGAAAAAATTAAACGATTTTTTTGTCCATGTAAAAAACTATTAATTCTGAATAAAACGCCGCCCATTTATTTTTTTTTTTTTTTTTTTTTTATTAAAACTTTGCTTTATTTATTGAATCTTCTCTTTATGGGACTAACAATAAGTTTGCAGATCTTATGCCTATATATTAACTAGCAGTTCTTTTGAACTGCAGATAGGTTGCGGGGCCCTAGGGTCTATCGCTGGGTTGGAAGGTCATTTCGACGAAGACGGGATTGGCTGCTCAACCTTGTTAATCTTCTGGCGAGATGGTTAGGGTGCGAAGAAAGCTTGCTGTAGTATTGTTCCTTGAGTTCTGCTATTACATCTCTGACTGGTTGAATATTTAAATCTTTTTGTATGTTTTCGTTTCGAACATACCACGGTGCCCCGGTGATGGTTCTCAATATCTTTGACTGGGTTCTCTGAATGATTTCAATGTTGCTACTGCTAGCGTTTCCCCATAACTGGGAGCCGTAGGTCCAGATAGATTTGAGAACAGAATTGTAGAGCAGGACTTTGTAGTCAAGACTAAGGGAAGAGCGAGCGTTGATAAGCCAATGGAGGCTATTTGCTTTTAGTTTTAAATGCGTTCTCTTGGCCTCGATGTGCCTGCGCCATGTGAGTCTTCTATCGAGATGTACTCCGAGGTATGTCACTTCGTTTGTTTGCGGAAGCGTAGTGTTGTTTAACATCAGCGGTGGGCAATCTTGCCTGTTTAGAGTGAACGTAACGTGTTTGCATTTTTGTTCGTTGACTTTTATTCGCCAGTCAGCTAGCCATTTTTCTATGTCGACCAGGTGAAGAGCTAACTGCGCTGTTGCTTGCATAGGGCATCTGGAACGGCTGAGAATAGCTGTATCGTCAGCAAAGGTGGATGTTGTTAGACGTCTGCTTGTTGGGATGTCTGATGTGTAGAGGACATATAACGTAGGACCGAGTACGCTACCTTGAGGAACTCCAGCTCTAATGGTGTGGTCGTCGGACATATCACTGTTACATCTCACTGTAAACTTCCTATCGTAGAGGTATGACTTTAGTAGCTTGTGCGTGTTGTTTGGAAGCATTGTTTTAATTTTATGCATTAAACCGTCTAACCAAACTCTGTCGAATGCTTGTGAGACATCCAAAAATATTGCTGTGCAGTATTCTCGATTTTCAAACGCGCTTCGTATTTCTGATGTTATGCGATTAACCTGCTCAATAGTTCCGTGTTTTTCACGAAAGCCGAACTGGTGTGAAGGGATTTTGTTGTGTGTTCTCAGGAATGAGTTGATCCGAGTTAGCACGCATTTTTCGAAAAGTTTTGATAGACACGATAATAAACTTATAGGTCTGTACGACGAGGGAATCGTGTGGTCTTTTCCTGGCTTTGGTATCATTATGATGATAGACTTTTTCCATCTTTCTGGAAAATAGCCAAGTTTAGTGATGGCATTGAAGAGCTTCGCGATAGTGCAAACAGCACAATATGGGAGCTCAATAATCATTTTTGGGGTTATTAAATCGCAGCCCGGTGATTTTTTTGGGTTCAGTTCCTTTTTGATAATATTAGCGATTTCGTTTGGTCGAAACTCGATTGGGTCACGTTGAGGCTCGGCGTCGTTTGTTAATGCTGGTAGTGTCGTCGCATTTGTGCAAGGATTTGGTTGAAACACATTTTCAAGGTGGGCGGCAAATGTTCTTGCTCTATCTTCGTCGCTGCGGGCCCAGCCGCCTGCAGGGTTTCTTATAGGCATCACTGTTTCTGTCGGTAAGCTTAGGGTTGGGTGAGCTCTCCACAGTGAGTTTCTTGTACTGGATGTGGATAGTTGTTCTATGTACCGGCGTTGGGTATATGCTTCTTCTTGCTTTAACGCTTTAGAGAGGTTGCGTGCGGCGCTCTTAAGCCTATGTCGTGCAGATGGCGATCTGGTTGATTGCCATTCTCGACGTAAGCGTCGCTTTTCGATAACGAGCTGCTCGATTTGTAGATTCGTCTTCTTTTGGTTACGTGGAGCTTGCGCCGTTTGAGGTGTTGAGATACGAGCTGCGGTAACGAAGACTGATTCTAGATTGTTTACGAAGCTGTCGATCTCAGCTGCAACGGTTAGGGGAGGATCTAGCTCAATGTGTGAGCTAAAATATTTTTTGTAACTGACCCAGTTGGTTTTATGCGAGGTCAATCTAATTGGTTGATCTACGGTTTTTGGATGTCGAAGTAGGTTAATTAATACAGGCGAGTGATCAGACGAGAGATCTGAAAGACTTTCGGCGCTTAGCAGGGTTCGGGGAATATTTTTTGTTATTGCAAAGTCAATTAGGTCGGGTAGTTTATTGGGGTCAGCCGGCCAGTATGTTGGTCTGCCGGGAGAGAGATGGTCGAGCTTATTGATAATATTAGCGATTTCGTTTGGTCGAAACTCGATTGGGTCACGTTGAGGCTCGGCGTCGTTTGTTAATGCTGGTAGTGTCGTCGCATTTGTGCAAGGATTTGGTTGAAACACATTTTCAAGGTGGGCGGCAAATGTTCTTGCTCTATCTTCGTCGCTGCGGGGCCAGCCGCCTGCAGGGTTTCTTATAGGCATCACTGTTTCTGTCGGTAAGCTTAGGGTTGGGTGAGCTCTCCACAGTGAGTTTCTTGTACTGGATGTGGATAGTTGTTCTATGTACCGGCGTTGGGTATATGCTTCTTCTTGCTTTAACGCTTTAGAGAGGTTGCGTGCGGCGCTCTTAAGCCTATGTCGTGCAGATGGCGATCTGGTTGATTGCCATTCTCGACGTAAGCGTCGCTTTTCGATAACGAGCTGCTCGATTTGTAGATTCGTCTTCTTTTGGTTACGTGGAGCTTGCGCCGTTTGAGGTGTTGAGATACGAGCTGCGGTAACGAAGACTGATTCTAGATTGTTTACGAAGCTGTCGATCTCAGCTGCAACGGTTAGGGGAGGATCTAGCTCAATGTGTGAGCTAAAATATTTTTTGTAACTGACCCAGTTGGTTTTATGCGAGGTCAATCTAATTGGTTGATCTACGGTTTTTGGATGTCGAAGTAGGTTAATTAATACAGGCGAGTGATCAGACGAGAGATCTGAAAGACTTTCGGCGCTTAGCAGGGTTCGGGGAATATTTTTTGTTATTGCAAAGTCAATTAGGTCGGGTAGTTTATTGGGGTCAGCCGGCCAGTATGTTGGTCTGCCGGGAGAGAGATGGTCGAGCTTATTGCTGGCTTTTATAATTGCATTGTATAATTGTTTTCCTTTTGGGGTCACTAGACGAGATCCCCAGTGAGTGTGCTTGGCATTGTAATCTCCTGCTGCTATGAAGTGTTCTCCGAGTGTGTTAAAGAACTGCATGAACTCAGTTTCAGATATATTGAAGCGATGTGGGCAGTATACGGCGGCTAGTGTTAGATGGTTACCACTATCTAATTGTATGTTTATAGATGTGGCCTGTAGATAGTTTTCTGCAAATCTTCTATGGCAGTGGTGTTTGAGACGGTTTCTAATCAGAATACCAGTCCCCCCATGTGCTTTACCATCAGGATGGTTTGTTCCATAAAATACGTAGCCTCGTATGTTAAAATTATATTTGTTTGTGAGGTGTGTTTCTGAGAGTAGCATTACGTCAATGTGTTTGTCAAGTAGAAATTGAGCTAGCTCAAGTTTGTGCTGTGAGACGCCATTAGCATTCCACGTAGATATGCGTAGGGAAGGCATGGTTTATTTGGACTGTTGTGAAATCAGCATTTGTATCAGTAGATTTTGGTTACGCATTAAATCCTGCATAGTTGTCCGCATAAAAGACATAAACTCCATTAGACTTTGCTGCATGGTTGATAACATTGCTTCAAAGTTGCTTTGTTGCTGCCCCGGCATTTGGTGGTGTTGAGTCGCGTTTAAATCTGCATGTGCTAGTTGTGGGTTAGGCGTGTTTGGGGTAGGGGGAACCAGTCCTGATTTTAGAGCACTGGCAAATGTCACGTTTTTGGTTGAGATTCCGCCAAGTGAAGATCTGGCTGCGGTCGAAAAGAAAACGTCTGGGTTTAATTTAGATGGTGTAAATGTAGGCTGTGCGTTTTGAGAGCGTGTAGTGGTCACTCGCTGGTGGATTCGTGTTTTCAGTTCCTTGTATATTGGGCAACCTTTATAGTTAGCTGTGTGGTTACCACCACAGTTGGCGCATTTTTTTGTGCTGGCGTCGTCTTTGCTCGCTGGGCAGTGTGTAATGTCGTGAAGCTCTCCACAAGCTACACACACGGGGCGCAGAGTACAATACGACCTTGTATGGCCATATTCTTGGCAATTCGTACATTGTACGGGACCATTGCGTTTGTGCGGTTCTTCTACGGTGATTCTGCGGTGCAGTAGAAATTGAAGTTTGTATATCGGGTGCACTTCGTTTTTCTTTAGCGGCTTGCTTTCTGGATTAAGTTCTACCTTAAAGAGTGGTTGCGGCTTTCTATCCTTATTTTGGATGTTGAAAACAGTTTTGGCACTGAATCCTTTCTCTTGTAACGCGTTGATTACTTCCGCAGGAGTGACTTCAGGCTCTATGCCCTTTAGTACGACTTGCAGGCCTTTGCTGCTTTTTAGCTGGTACGTATAGAAGTTCTTTTTGTTGTCGCTCAGGTACTTCGACAGTACTCTGTAGTTATCTTCGGACTTAGTTTGTACCTTTGTTTCATGTATATTTCCCTTTACAAGGGGGATTATATGAAAGTTGTCCTTTCCAATAAGCTCGATAAATTTGCTGACTAAGGCGTTGCAGCTTTTTTCACGGATGTAAATTGGTGGTGGCTTTGGCATTCTTTTAACGCTTTCTGTTTCGGGGGCCAGATCAGAAGTGTTATCTGCCAGAATTTTGAACCTGTTGGTATTATCAGGCGTTTCGCTTGGTGGTAGGCTGAAGCTAACACGGGTAATTTTCGGCTTCGAGTTTAGGGGGCTCAACTTTCTTTTAAATCGAATGTAGCGATCCATTCCAGTCTGTACGGCCGGCCTTTTTGTTTCTTTGTTTGCGTTTTCTTTAGGTAATGTTGCGCCAGTTATATTTGCATTGGCAATTGGACTGGCAGTTGATACCGTTGAAGTGGTTGTTGTACTTACTGTTGAGGTAGTTAGTGACATTATTGTACTAGTCATCGTAGATGGGCACAGGTCTCTCTGGCCAGTACATATCTGCTGATGAGCGGACACGGCGCTCTGTGGCGTTTGAGACGTAGACGGTAGCGACGGAGAGCAAGAACGCGCTCTCCCGCTCGCTACGTGCAATAGTTCGTGCGCTACATTGGTCATTGCCCTCGATCGCTCTAGAGCTGTAGTATTTTCGGTTGACGCGGCGTTATAGGTGAAATACGCGTTGTTCCGTTGCAAAGAGAGCCGACGCTCGTCTTGCTTACGCTGCAGTTCACTGCGAGTTTCGATTTCTTTTTTACTCATTGTATTAATAAAGATTTGGTTTTAATTGTTTTTTATTGTTTATTGTGGGTAATCAATTGATTAATTAGTTGATAGATTTGTGCGAATTATCGCACTAAGCGTCTTTTCGCGATATACACTAATTATTATTAGATCTTTCACTGCACTGATGGGTTTTAAGTTAATTTTCCGGAGCACAAGAAAAACACGTCCGTACTTGACGGAATTCGCACAATCAATTCGCCCATTTATGCAATCAAAAAAATTTAAATGTCTCTCATTAGATAAGGCATATTTTCGTCTTATAAGGTGCTTCTTCTTCAATGATTTCGAGGATATTTTAGTTTTGATCAAAAAAATTTTATTTTCTATGACTTTTCGCAAAATATGTTAATGCCATCTGAAAGAGGAACAGATAAGCTTTCCATCGAGCTCTTAGTCGAAAAAGACGGTCGAAGGATATAAGTGTTATTAGCAAAAAACTAATCGGTGGTCAACACGATTCCGTCCTACTGCCGATTCTTTTCACAAAGTACTTTTCTATAATTCTAGTATTTAATGGGAAAAAATTAAACGAATTTTTTGTCCATGTAAAAAACTATTAATTCTGAATAAAATGCCGCCCATTTATGCAGTTAAAAAAATTTAAATGTCTCTTATTAGATTAGGCATATTTTCGTCTGTTAAGGTACTTCTTCTTCAATGATTTCGAGGATATTTTAGTTTTGATCAAAAAAATTTTATTTCTTACGACTTTTCGTAAAATATGTTAATGCCATCTGAAAGAGGAACAGAGAAGCTTTCCATCGAGCTCTTAGTCGAAGAAGACGGTCGAAGGATATAAGTGTTATTAGCAAAAAACTAATCGGTAGTCAACACGATTCCGTCCTACTGCCGATTCTTTTCACAAAGTACTTTTCTATAATTCTAGTATTTAATGGGAAAAAATTAAACGATTTTTTTGTCCATTTAAAAAACTATTAATTCTAAATAAAATGCCGCCTATTTATGCAATTAAAAAAATTTAAATGTCTCTTATTAGATAAGGCATATTTTCATCTGATAAGGTACTTCTTCTTCAATGATTTCGAGGATATTTGAGTTTTGATCAAAAAAATTTTATTTCTTATGACTTTTCGTATAATATGTTAATGCCATCTGAAAGAGGAACAGATAAGCTTTCCATCGAGCTCTTAGCGAAGAAGTTGGTGGAAGGATGCAACAGTTATTAGGAAAAAACTAACCGGTGGTCAAAACGTTTCCGTCCTACTGCCGATTCTTTTCGCAAAATACTTTTCTATAATTCTAGTATTTAATGGGAAAAAATAAAACGAATTTTTTGTCCATTTAAAAAACTCGTTAAGGTACTTCTTCTTCAATGATTTCGAGGATATTTTAGTTTTGATCAAAAAAAAATTATTTTCTATGACTTTTCATAAAATATGTTAATGCCATCTGAAAGAGGAACAGATAAGCTTTCCATCGAGCTCTTAGTCGAAGATGACGACGGAAGGATGCAAGTGCTATTAGCAAAAAACTAATCGGTAGTCAACACGATTCCGTCCTACTGCCGATTCTTTTCGCAAAGTACTTTTCTATAATTCTAGTATTTAATGGGAAAAAATGAAACGAATATAAAAAACTATTAATTTTGAATAAAATGCCGCCCATTTATGCAATAAAAAAAAAGTAAATGTCTCTTATTAGATAAGGCATATTTTCGTCTGATAAGGTACTTCTTCTTCAATGATTTCGGGGATATTTTAGTTTTGATCAAAAAAATTTTATTTCTTACGACTTTTTGTAAAATATGTTAATGCCATCTGAAAGAGGAACAGATAAGCTTTCCATCGAGCTCTTAGTCAAAGAAGTCGGTCGAAGGATGCAAGAGTTATTAGCAAAAAACTAATCGGTGGTCAACACGATTCCGTCCTACTGCCGATTCTTTTCGCAAAGTACTTTTCTATAACTCTAGTTTTTAATGGGAATAAATTAAACGAATTTTTTGTCCATGTAAAAACTATTAATTCTGAATAAAATGCCGCCCATGTGTGCAATTAAAAAAATTTAAACGTCTCTTATTAGATAAGGCATATTTTCGTCTGATAAGGTACTTCTTCTTCAATGATTTCGATGATTTTTTAGTTTTACGACTTACGACTTTTCGTAGAATATGTTAATGCCATCTGAAAGAGGAACAGATAAGCTTTCCATCGAGCTCTAAGTTAAAGAAGTCGGTCGAAGAATGCAAGAGTTATTAGCAAAAAACTAATCGGTGGTCAACACGATTCCGTCCTACTGCCGATTCTTTTCGCAAAGTACTTTTCTATAATTCTAGTTTTTAATGGGAAAAAATTAAACGAATTTTTTGTCCATGTAAAAAACTATTAATTCTGAATAAAATGCCGCCCATTTATGCAGTTAAAAAAATTTAAATGTCTCTTATTAGATTAGGCACATTTTCATCTGATAAGGTACTTCTTCTTCAATGATTTCGAGGATATTTTAGTTTTGATCAAAAAAATTTTATTTTCTATGACTTTTCGTAAAATATGTTAATGCTATCTGAAAGAGGAACAGATAAGCTTTCCATCGAGCTCTTAGTCGAAGAAGACGGTCGAAGGATATAAGTGTTATTAGCAAAAAACTAATCGGTAGTCAACACGATTCCGTCCTACTGCCGATTCTTTTCACAAAGTACTTTTCTATAA
This sequence comes from Phortica okadai, assembly GCA_034638295.1. Classification (NCBI taxonomy): domain Eukaryota; kingdom Metazoa; phylum Arthropoda; class Insecta; order Diptera; family Drosophilidae; genus Phortica; species Phortica okadai. Next base: position 22,065,698 of record CM067850.1, on the reverse strand, counting down.
TTCTAGTATTTAATGGGAAAAAACTAAACGATTTTTTTGTCCATGTAAAAAACTATTAATTCTGAATAAAACGCCGCCCATTTATGCAATCAAAAAAATTTAAATGTCTCTCATTAGATAAGGCATATTTTCGTCTTATAAGGTGCTTCTTCTTCAATGATTTCGAGGATATTTTAGTTTTGATCAAAAAAATTTTATTTTCTATGACTTTTCGCCAAATATGTTAATGCCATCTGAAAGAGGAACAGATAAGCTTTCCATCGAGCTCTTAGTCGAAAATGACGGACGAAGGATGCAAGTGTTATTAGCAAAAAACTAATCGGTGGTCAACACGATTCCGTCCTACTGCCGATTCTTTTCACAAAGTACTTTTCTATAATTCTAGTATTTAATGGGAAAAAATTAAACGAATTTTTTGTCCATGTAAAAAACTATTAATTCTGAATAAAATGCCGCCCATTTATGCAGTTAAAAAAATTTAAATGTCTCTTATTAGATTAGGCACATTTTCATCTGATAAGGTACTTCTTCTTCAATGATTTCGAGGATATTTTAGTTTTGATCAAAAAAATTTTATTTTCTATGACTTTTCGTAAAATATGTTAATGCTATCTGAAAGAGGAACAGATAAGCTTTCCATCGAGCTCTTAGTCGAAGAAGACGGTCGAAGGATATAAGTGTTATTAGCAAAAAACTAATCGGTAGTCAACACGATTCCGTCCTACTGCCGATTCTTTTCACAAAGTACTTTTCTATAATTCTAGTATTTAATGGGAAAAAATTAAACGATTTTTTTGTCCATGTAAAAAACTATTAATTCTGAATAAAACGCCGCCCATTTATGCAATCAAAAAAATTTAAATGTCTCTCATTAGATAAGGCATATTTTCGTCTTATAAGGTGCTTCTTCTTCAATGATTTCGAGGATATTTTAGTTTTGATCAAAAAAATTTTATTTTCTATGACTTTTCGCCAAATATGTTAATGCCATCTGAAAGAGGAACAGATAAGCTTTCCATCGAACTCTTAGTCGAAAATGACGGACGAAGGATGCAAGTGTTATTAGCAAAAAACTAATCGGTGGTCAACACGATTCCGTCCTACTGCCGATTCTTTTCACAAAGTACTTTTCTATAATTCTAGTATTTAATGGGAAAAAATTAAACGAATTTTTTGTCCATGTAAAAAACTATTAATTCTGAATAAAATGCCGCCCATTTATGCAGTTAAAAAAATTTAAATGTCTCTTATTAGATTAGGCATATTTTCGTCTGTTAAGGTACTTCTTCTTCAATGATTTCGAGGATATTTTGTTTTGATCAAAACAATTTTATTTCTTACGACTTTTCGTAAAATATGTTAATGCCATCTGAAAGAGGAACAGAGAAGCTTTCCATCGAGCTCTTAGTCAAAGAAGTCGGTCGAAGGATGCAAGAGTTATTAGCAAAAAACTAATCGGTGGTCAACATGATTCCGTCCTACTGCCGATTCTTTTCGCAAAGTACTTTTCTATAATTCTAGTATTTAATGGGAAAAAATTAAACGAATTTTTTGTCCATGTAAAAACTATTAATTCTGAATAAAATGCCGCCCATTTATGCAGTTAAAAAAATTTAAATGTCTCTTATTAGATTAGGCATATTTTCGTCTGTTAAGGTACTTCTTCTTCAATGATTTCGAGGATATTTTGTTTTGATCAAAACAATTTTATTTCTTACGACTTTTCGTAGAATATGTTAATGCCATCTGAAAGAGGAACAGATAAGCTTTCCATCGAGCTCTAAGTTAAAGAAGTCGGTCGAAGAATGCAAGAGTTATTAGCAAAAAACTAATCGGTGGTCAACACGATTCCGTCCTACTGCCGATTCTTTTCGCAAAGTACTTTTCTATAATTCTAGTTTTTAATGGGAAAAAATTAAACGAATTTTTTGTCCATGTAAAAAACTATTAATTCTGAATAAAATGCCGCCCATTTATGCAGTTAAAAAAATTTAAATGTCTCTTATTAGATTAGGCAGATTTTCATCTGATAAGGTACTTCTTCTTCAATGATTTCGAGGATATTTTAGTTTTGATCAAAAAAATTTTATTTTCTATGACTTTTCGTAAAATATGTTAATGCTATCTGAAAGAGGAACAGATAAGCTTTCCATCGAGCTCTTAGTCGAAGAAGACGGTCGAAGGATATAAGTGTTATTAGCAAAAAACTAATCGGTAGTCAACACGATTCCGTCCTACTGCCGATTCTTTTCACAAAGTACTTTTCTATAATTCTAGTATTTAATGGGAAAAAACTAAACGATTTTTTTGTCCATGTAAAAAACTATTAATTCTGAATAAAACGCCGCCCATTTATGCAATCAAAAAAATTTAAATGTCTCTCATTAGATAAGGCATATTTTCGTCTTATAAGGTGCTTCTTCTTCAATGATTTCGAGGATATTTTAGTTTTGATCAAAAAAATTTTATTTTCTATGACTTTTCGCCAAATATGTTAATGCCATCTGAAAGAGGAACAGATAAGCTTTCCATCGAGCTCTTAGTCGAAAATGACGGACGAAGGATGCAAGTGTTATTAGCAAAAAACTAATCGGTGGTCAACACGATTCCGTCCTACTGCCGATTCTTTTCACAAAGTACTTTTCTATAATTCTAGTATTTAATGGGAAAAAATTAAACGAATTTTTTGTCCATGTAAAAAACTATTAATTCTGAATAAAATGCCGCCCATTTATGCAGTTAAAAAAATTTAAATGTCTCTTATTAGATTAGGCACATTTTCATCTGATAAGGTACTTCTTCTTCAATGATTTCGAGGATATTTTAGTTTTGATCAAAAAAATTTTATTTTCTATGACTTTTCGTAAAATATGTTAATGCTATCTGAAAGAGGAACAGATAAGCTTTCCATCGAGCTCTTAGTCGAAGAAGACGGTCGAAGGATATAAGTGTTATTAGCAAAAAACTAATCGGTAGTCAACACGATTCCGTCCTACTGCCGATTCTTTTCACAAAGTACTTTTCTATAATTCTAGTATTTAATGGGAAAAAATTAAACGATTTTTTTGTCCATGTAAAAAACTATTAATTCTGAATAAAACGCCGCCCATTTATGCAATCAAAAAAATTTAAATGTCTCTCATTAGATAAGGCATATTTTCGTCTTATAAGGTGCTTCTTCTTCAATGATTTCGAGGATATTTTAGTTTTGATCAAAAAAATTTTATTTTCTATGACTTTTCGCCAAATATGTTAATGCCATCTGAAAGAGGAACAGATAAGCTTTCCATCGAGCTCTTAGTCGAAAATGACGGACGAAGGATGCAAGTGTTATTAGCAAAAAACTAATCGGTGGTCAACACGATTCCGTCCTACTGCCGATTCTTTTCACAAAGTACTTTTCTATAATTCTAGTATTTAATGGGAAAAAATTAAACGAATTTTTTGTCCATGTAAAAAACTATTAATTCTGAATAAAATGCCGCCCATTTATGCAGTTAAAAAAATTTAAATGTCTCTTATTAGATTAGGCATATTTTCGTCTGTTAAGGTACTTCTTCTTCAATGATTTCGAGGATATTTTGTTTTGATCAAAACAATTTTATTTCTTACGACTTTTCGTAAAATATGTTAATGCCATCTGAAAGAGGAACAGAGAAGCTTTCCATCGAGCTCTTAGTCAAAGAAGTCGGTCGAAGGATGCAAGAGTTATTAGCAAAAAACTAATCGGTGGTCAACATGATTCCGTCCTACTGCCGATTCTTTTCGCAAAGTACTTCTCTATAATTCTAGTATTTAATGGGAAAAAATTAAACGAATTTTTTGTCCATGTAAAAACTATTAATTCTGAATAAAATGCCACCCATTTATGCAAATAAAAAAATTTTAATGTCTCTTATTAGATTAGGCATATTTTCGTCTGATAAGGTACTTCTTCCTCAATGATTTCGAGGATATTTTAGTTTTGATCAAAAAAATTGTATTTCTTACGATTTTTCGTAAAATATGTTAATGCCATCTGAAAGACGAACAGATAAGCTTTCCATCGAGCTCTTAGTCAAAGAAGTCGGTCGAAGGATGCAAGAGTTATTAGCAAAAAACTAATCAGTGGTCAGCACGATTCCGTCAACTGCCGATTCTTTTCGCAAAGTACTTTTCTATAATTCTAGTATTTAATGGGAAAAAATTAAACGAATTTTTTGTCCATGTAAAAAACTATTAATTCTGAATAAAATGCCGCCCATTTATGCAGTTAAAAAAATTTAAATGTCTCTTATTAGATTAGGCACATTTTCATCTGATAAGGTACTTCTTCTTCAATGATTTCGAGGATATTTTAGTTTTGATCAAAAAAATTTTATTTCTTACGACTTTTCGTAAAATATTTTAATGCCATCTGAAAGAGGAACAGAGAAGCTTTCCATCGAGCTCTTAGTCAAAGAAGTCGGTCGAAGGATGCAAGAGTTATTAGCAAAAAACTAATCGGTGGTCAGCACGATTCCGTCAACTGCCGATTCTTTTCGCAAAGTACTTTTCTATAATTCTAGTATTTAATGGGAAAAAATTAAACGAATTTTTTGTCCATGTAAAAAACTATTAATTCTGAATAAAATGCCACCCATTTATGCAAATAAAAAAATTTAAATGTCTCTTATTAGATTAGGCATATTTTCGTCTGATAAGGTACTTCTTCCTCAATGATTTCGAGGATGATTTAGTTTTGATCAAAAAAATTTTATTTCTTACGATTTTTCGTAAAATATGTTAATGCCATCTGAAAGAGGAACAATGATTTCAAGGATATTTTAGTTTTGATCAAAAAAATTTTATTTCATACGATTTTTCTTAAAATATGTTAATGCCATCTGAAAGAGGAACAGATAAGCTTTCCATCGAGCTCTTAGTCGAAGAAGTCGGTCGAAGGATGCAAGAGCTATTAGCAAAAAACTTATCGGTGGTCAACACGATTCCGTCCTACTGCCGATTCTTTTCGCAAAGTACTTTTCTATAATTCTAGTATTTATTGGGAAAAAATTAAACGAATTTTTTGTCCATGTAAAAAACTATTAATTCTAAATAAAATGCCGCCTATTTATGCAATTCAAAAAATTTAAATGTCTCTTATTAGATAAGGCATATTTTCATCTGATAAGGTACTTCTTCTTCAATGATTTCGAGGATATTTGAGTTTTGATCAAAAAAATTTTATTTCTTATGACTTTTCGTAAAATATGTTAATGCCATCTGAAAGAGGAACAGATAAGCTTTCCATCGAGCTCTTAGCGAAGAAGTTGGTGGAAGGATGCAACAGTTATTAGGAAAAAACTAACCGGTGGTCGAAACGTTTCCGTCCTACTGCCGATTCTTTTCGCAAAATAATTTTCTATAATTCTAGTATTTAATGGGAAAAAATAAAACGAATTTTTTGTCCATTTAAAAAACTCGTTAAGGTACTTCTTCTTCAATCATTTCGAGGATATTTTAGTTTTGATCAAAAAAATTTTATTTCTTACAACTTTTCGAGAAATATGTTAATGCCATCTGAAAGAGGAACAGCTTTTCATCGAGCTCTTAGTCGAAGAAGTCGGTCGAAGGATGCATGTGTTATTAGCAAAAAACTAATCGGTGGTCAGCACGATTCCGTCAACTGCCGATTCTTTTCGCAAAGTAATTTTCTATAATTCTAGTATTTAATGGGACAAAATTAAACGAATTTTTTGTCCATGTAAAATCTATTAATTCTGAATAAAATGCCGCCCATTTATGCAATTAAAAAAATTTACATGTCTCTTATTAGATAAGGCATATTTTCATCTGATAAGGTACTTCTTCTTCAATGATTTCGAGGATATTTTAGTTTTGATCAAAAAAATTTTATTTTTTACGACTTTTCGAGAAATATGTTAATGCCATCTGAAAGAGGAACAGCTTTTCATCGAGCTCTTAGTCGAAGAAGTCGGTCGAAGGATGCATGTGTTATTAGCAAAAAACTAATCGGTGGTCAACACGATTCCGTCCTACTGCCGATTTTTTTCGCAAAGTACTTTTCTATAATTCTAGTATTTAATGGGAAAAAATTAAACGAATTTTTTGTCCATGTAAAAAACTATTAATTCTGAATAAAATGCCGCCCATTTATGCAATTAAAAAAATATAAATGTCTCTTATTAGATAAGGCATATTTTCATCTGATAAGGTACTTCTTCTTCAATGATTTCGAGGATAATTGAGTTTTGATCAAAAAAATTTTATTTCTTATGACTTTTCGTAAAATATGTTAATGCCATCTGAACGAGGAACAGATAAGCTTTCCATCGAGCTCTTAGTCGAAGAAGTTGGTCGAAGGATCCAACAGTAAATAGGAAAAAACTAATCGGTGGTCCACATGTTTCCGTCCTACTGCCGATTCTTTTCGCAAAATACTCTATAATTCTAGTATTTAATGGGAAAAAATGAAACGAATTTTTTGTCCATGTAAGAAAACTATTAATTCTGAATAAAATGCCACCCATTTATGCAATTAAAAAAATTTAAATGTCTCTTATTAGATAAGGCATATTTTCGTCTGATAAGGTACTTCTTCTTCAATAATTTCGAGGATATTTTAGTTTTGATCAAAAAATTTTATTTCTTACGATCTTTCGTAAAATATGTTAATGCCATCTGAAAGAGGAACAGATAAGCTTTCCATCGAGCTCTTAGCGAAGAAGTTGGTGGAAGGATGCAACAGTTATTAGGAAAAAACTAACCGGTGGTCAAAACGTTTCCGTCCTACTGCCGATTCTTTTCGCAAAATACTTTTCTATAATTCTAGTATTTAATGGGAAAAAATAAAACGAATTTTTTGTCCATTTAAAAAACTCGTTAAGGTACTTCTTCTTCAATGATTTCGAGGATATTTTAGTTTTGATCAAAAAAAAATTATTTTCTATGACTTTTCATAAAATATGTTAATGCCATCTGAAAGAGGAACAGATAAGCTTTCCATCGAGCTCTTAGTCGAAGATGACGACGGAAGGATGCAAGTGCTATTAGCAAAAAACTAATCGGTAGTCAACACGATTCCGTCCTACTGCCGATTCTTTTCGCAAAGTACTTTTCTATAATTCTAGTATTTAATGGGAAAAAATGAAACGAATATAAAAAACTATTAATTTTGAATAAAATGCCGCCCATTTATGCAATAAAAAAAAAGTAAATGTCTCTTATTAGATAAGGCATATTTTCGTCTGATAAGGTACTTCTTCTTCAATGATTTCGGGGATATTTTAGTTTTGATCAAAAAAATTTTATTTCTTACGACTTTTTGTAAAATATGTTAATGCCATCTGAAAGAGGAACAGATAAGCTTTCCATCGAGCTCTTAGTCAAAGAAGTCGGTCGAAGGATGCAAGAGTTATTAGCAAAAAACTAATCGGTGGTCAACACGATTCCGTCCTACTGCCGATTCTTTTCGCAAAGTACTTTTCTATAACTCTAGTTTTTAATGGGAATAAATTAAACGAATTTTTTGTCCATGTAAAAACTATTAATTCTGAATAAAATGCCGCCCATGTGTGCAATTAAAAAAATTTAAACGTCTCTTATTAGAAAAGGCATATTTTCGTCTGATAAGGTACTTCTTCTTCAATGATTTCGGGTATTTTTTAGTTTTACGACTTACGACATTTCGTAGAATATGTTAATGCCATCTGAAAGAGGAACAGATAAGCTTTCCATCGAGCTCTTAGTTAAAGAAGTCGGTCGAAGAATGCAAGAGTTATTAGCAAAAAACTAATCGGTGGTCAACACGATTCCGTCCTACTGCCGATTCTTTTCGCAAAGTACTTTTCTATAATTCTAGTTTTTAATGGGAAAAAATTAAACGAATTTTTTGTCCATGTAAAAAACTATTAATTCTGAATAAAATGCCGCCCATTTATGCAATAAAAAAAAAGTAAATGTCTCTTATTAGATAAGGCATATTTTCGTCTGATAAGGTACTTCTTCTTCAATGATTTCGAGGATATTTTAGTTTTGATCAAAAAAATTTTATTTTCTATGACTTTTCGTAAAATATGTTAATGCTATCTGAAAGAGGAACAGATAAGCTTTCCATCGAGCTCTTAGTCGAAGAAGACGGTCGAAGGATATAAGTGTTATTAGCAAAAAACTAATCGGTAGTCAACACGATTCCGTCCTACTGCCGATTCTTTTCACAAAGTACTTTTCTATAATTCTAGTATTTAATGGGAAAAAATTAAACGATTTTTTTGTCCATGTAAAAAACTATTAATTCTGAATAAAACGCCGCCCATTTATGCAATCAAAAAAATTTAAATGTCTCTCATTAGATAAGGCATATTTTCGTCTTATAAGGTGCTTCTTCTTCAATGATTTCGAGGATATTTTAGTTTTGATCAAAAAAATTTTATTTTCTATGACTTTTCGCAAAATATGTTAATGCCATCTGAAAGAGGAACAGATAAGCTTTCCATCGAGCTCTTAGTCGAAAATGACGGACGAAGGATGCAAGTGTTATTAGCAAAAAACTAATCGGTGGTCAACACGATTCCGTCCTACTGCCGATTCTTTTCACAAAGTACTTTTCTATAATTCTAGTATTTAATGGGAAAAAATTAAACGATTTTTTTGTCCATGTAAAAAACTATTAATTCTGAATAAAACGCCGCCCATTTATGCAATCAAAAAAATTTAAATGTCTCTCATTAGATAAGGCATATTTTCGTCTTATAAGGTGCTTCTTCTTCAATGATTTGGAGGATATTTTAGTTTTGATCCAAAAAATTTTATTTCTTACGACTTTTCGTAAGACATGTTAATGCCATATGAAAGAGGAATAGATAAGCTTTCCATCGAGTTCTTAGTCGAAGAAGTCGGTCGAAGAATGCAAAAGTTATTAGCAAAAAACTTATCGGTGGTCAACACGATTCTTTCCTACTGCCGATTCTTTTCGCAAAGTACTTTTCTATAATTCTAGTATTTAATGGAAAAAAATTAAACGAATTTAAAAAACTATTAATTTTTAATAAAATGCCGCCCATTTATGCAATTAAAAAAATTTAAATGTCTCTTATTAGATAAGGCATATTTTCGTCTGATAAGGTACTTGTTCTTCAATGATTTCGACGATATTTTAATTTTGATCAAAAAAATTTTATTTCATACGACTTTTTGAGAAATATGTTAATGCCATCTGATAGAGGAACAGATAAGCTTTCCATTGAGCTCTTAGTCGAAGAAGTTGGTCGAAGGATGCAAGAGTTATTAACAAAAAATTAATCGGTGGTCAACACGATTCTTTCCTACTGCCGATTCTTTTCGCAAAGTACTTTTCTATAATTCTAGTATTTAATGGGAAAAATTAAACGAATTTTTTGTACATGTAAAAAACTATTTATTCTGAATAAAATGCCGCCCATTTATGCAATTAAGAAAATCTAAATGTCTCTTATTAGGTAAGGCATATTTTCGTCTGATAAGGTACTTCTTTTTTCTTTTTTTTTTTTTTTTTTTTTTTTCAAACTACAGGCGCAAGACGTTTTGGTAGCGCACTACCCTCAAGTGGACTTGCGACACCAGGTCAGCCTGTTCCGCGACTACAGACAAAGTCAACAGTCGCTTTACTACTTACTCTACACACAAATAGAAAACTAATAAACTAATTTTTAAACAATTTCTTTAATACTACTAAGTTACGCAATTAGTTATGTTATGTAGTTTTAATAAACAAAATTTTACTTATTTAAATATGTTAGAATACTACGTTTTATAAGGTTATTAGAGGAGCAGTCCTCTATTAAACTAAAATATTTGTTATAATACCTACATAAAACACGAAACGAGTCATGCTCTAAATATGTCGATCTGCAGGTACTGAGACAGATCGGACTAAAATTTCTGGTAACTCTAGCGGGTACACTGAACTGTATATACGCCAACAATGTAGGAGAGAATATCGTGCCATTTATTAGGTTATGCAAAAACAAAGTACCAAGCATAGTTCTACGACTAGACAATAATGGCAAATTAATAAGCTTCAACCGACTACTATGAGGAGGAAGGTGAACACAGGGGTCCCAGTGTAGATTCCTAAGAGCAAACAGAAGGAACTGTTTCTGAACAGACTCAATTTCGTTCTTATACTTTTCACACTGAGGATCCCAAACACACGATGCATATTCCAAAATGGGTACTAAGGAAGTGAAAAGCAATTTAGTTGTGTACGGGTCATTAAATTCCTTGGACCATCTTTTGATGAAACCCAGTACGCCTTTAGCCTTATTAACGGACAGCAAAATATGTGAGGCGAAATGAAGTTTCGGATCCATCAAAACACCAAGGTCATTGAACTGAGAGATACGTTCAAGGTACAAATTATTTAACTTGTACGTGCAAACAATTAGTTTTTTTTCTATAAAAAGACATTAACTTGCATTTCTCACTGTTTAACAATAAATTGTTTACAGCACACCATTGTGAGAGAGAGTCAAGATCAGACTGAAGCAGATTCTGCTGATCTATAGAATTAACGGTCAGGCATAATTTCACGTCATCAGCATACATTAAAACATGACAGTTCTTTATCACAGTAGGCAAGTCATTTATAAATATATTAAATAATAAGGGGCCAAGGTGACTACCTTGAGGAACCCCTGAAGTAACAAAAATTCGTCTCGAAACTGATGTTTTAAAAAGAACACATTGTGTTCGAGATTCAAGATAAGACGACAGCCAACGGACTAACGATGGTGGAAAACCATAGGTATCGAGTTTTTTTAAAAGCAGAGAGTGACAAACACAATCAAATGCTTTACTGAAATCAGTGTACACAACATCGGTTTGGCAGCCGGACGAGAAATTTCGATTGACAATTGAAGTGAATTCTAATAAGTTAGTTACCGTTGACCGTTTCTTGAGAAAGCCATGCTGAGACAAATTTAGAAGTGATGGCACAAAGTGCTGTAGCTGTTCCGTAATGATCTGTTCAAACAGTTTAGGAATAGCACTAAGCTTAGCAATGCCTCTGTAATTCGAGATGTCCACCTTACTGCCTTTTTTATAAAGGGGAATAATGTAAGACTCTTTCCAAATTTTGGGGACAACAGAAGAACTTAACGACATGTTAAAAAGCCTGCATAATGGAATAAACAACATCTCGGCACAGTGCCTTAGAACGCAACCAGGAATGTTATCTGGACCAGCGGCAAAAGATGGTTTCATTAATTTTAAAAATCTAAGAACTGTTTCATTTTCAATAACCGGCACATTTATATTATTTCTATCTTTGATAAAGTAGGGGTAAGTAACGTTTTGGTATGAGTAGTCATTATAGGTGCTTTGGAAAAATTCAGCAAAGAGGTTGGATATCGTTGCATCATCGTTTCCTTCCACACCATTGAATTTCATACACAAAGGAAATGAACTAGAGTTAGACTTGTATTTAATTATATTAAAAAAATTTTTAGGATCGCGATATATATTGGATTTTAATTTAATTAAGTAAAAATCGTAATCTCGTTTATTACATAAAGTGAATTTATATCGAGCTTTCGCATAGTTTGCATAATCGACAAGAGAACCGGTTCCATTATATTTTTTAAATAATCTATTTTTTAAGTTCTTTAGACGAGATAATTCTCTTGAAAACCACGGGGGTTTATTTTGTTGTGAAACAATCTTAACTCTTGGTACGCACAATTTAAATAGTTTATACATAGTTGCGTTAAAAAACTCTACTGCCTGTACAATGTTGGACGTGTTTTGAATGTATGACCAATCTGTGTTAGAAAGCAAATCACCAAGTCGTTCAAAATCAGTTTTTCTGAAACAATATACACGGTTAAGCTTGGTATTTAGAGGATTTTGACAATGATGTGTTAGTAAGTTTAGTGTAATTGTAAGCTCCAACGTTGGGTGGTAAGAGTCTTCAGGTTGTGATATTGGAGGCGATCTGCATAGCGATGCACCCTCAATGTTATTTATAAAAACAAGATCTAAAATTCGATCTTTAGAATTTTTTATGCTGTTTATTTGGTTTAAAGATGATTCAAGAAAATAATCAATAAATTCATTACTAGACAAAGGAGATACTATATTTGAATTGTCGGATGCAATCCAAGAAATGTGAGGGAGGTTGAAGTCTCCAAAAATCAGTATCGTATCTGAATCCGTAACCAAGTCTAGTACAGATTGAATAGCCTTTATATGAGCAGAATATACTGATGGTTCTGACTGTGGTGGAATGTAGGAGCACGTAATGAAAACGTGAGTCTTTGCAAGAGTTATTTTAATGCATATTAGCTCAATATCGTCAGTACCTATCAAACAAATTTGTTCCGATGTGTGTTGAACAGCAACAGAGATCAGAACTCCACCACCAATTTTGCCAAGACGATCTTTACGAAAAGTAATAAAGCTGTCACAGAAAAGTTCAGAGTTTAAAACATCAGGGCGAAGCCATGTTTTAACAAAGACAATGATATCAGAAGATAATGAAAAACTTTTTAAATAGAGAGAAGTTAGTTTTGAGTTTAATCCTCTGACATTTTGAAAACTTACAGTCAAAACTGAAGGGGAGTTACGGGAAGTAATCAGTTTTTTGACACAGAAGGCTTGGCCGTATTTACCGTATTAGTACGGTCTTTAAATTTGAACTCATGCACGACGCAACCATCAGGCCAGAACTTAGAGTCAACTAAATCGTTGAAGAAAGATTCTGGCACTGAGATTTTAAAAGATGAAATAGATCGAGCTGAGCTGAATTTAAATTTAGAAATTGTTAAATTTGTGACAGATTTTATCTTGGAAGTAATAAAGTGATTTATATCACTTTCAGAAGTATCCGCAGCTAAGCGGGATATAAAAATAAATTTCTTTTGAGGCGCAGGTGGCACAACAACAAGTTTTTTTGGCTCTAGATCCCCATGAACGAGATTACTTCCAGAAGCGGTTTGAATAACTTCGGAAGCAACCGAATTGTTGTTTTTGGCAACGGAAGCATATGAACCTTCTGACGCTGTGACAACTATCGGAACATTAGGTGACGTAAGCGGCGAAAAGAAATTCGTGGTCTCATCCGGAAGACTTAAGGTTGTCGGAATAGAAATCTTGAGCGGTGGATGAGGCCTTTTTCGCTTAGGGGAAGGTTCAACTGACTTAAAGCTGGAAAAAGACTTATCAAACGACTTAAATTTTTCGTTAAGTCGCTCGAAATCTTTCGAAATATCCTTATAGGCATTATGCATAACATTGAGCCACTTACGTAACTCAATCTCTGAAGACCGACATTTTGGACAGCACCAGTGAAGGCCTATATTTTTTCCCAAAATGTCAGCAATTCGGCCGTTTAACTCGGCGCATTTTAAATGAGCAGTAGACTCGCAAATCCAACATGCCACCAAAAGTTCTTTATCACCCTTTATTGGGCATTTTTCAAAACAGCAAGGCATATTGACACAAGAACAATTAATTAATAAAAAAGACAAAAAGAAAATAACACCGATTTTTGTTGCTGAAACTAATTAAGAGTACTGATCTCTCTTACAAATGAGAGCACTAATCAAAACTCTTGTAAGAGCAAAAAAAAAATAACAAATCAAAGCTGATAAGAAGACCGGTGTAAAGCACAGACGCAAAAAAACACTCACCAGATGTTTTGACCGCACAATTGTTAAATTACAATAACAAAACACATTGAGGTTATTTAAAATAAACAAAAACTCGATTTCTATTGTTTGGACTCTAATCAAATTTTCAAACTACACATGCAGAACAATTAAAAATTTTTTAATACACTTTTCAATAATTTCCAAACAAAAATAAGCGAGAAATTAATAAAATAGCACGGGACAAAATTTTTATGCGACCGACCACACCGACACTTGACACAACTGTTGTGAGATCTAAGTCGAAGAGGTCGGTCGAAGGATGCAAGAGTTATTAGCAAAAAACTAATCGGTGTTCAACACGATTCCGTCCTACTGCCGATTCTTTTCGCAAAGTGCATTTCTATAATTCTAGTATTTAATGGGAAAAAATGAAACGAATTTTTGTCTATGTAACAAACTATTAATTCTGAATAATATGCCGCCCATTTATGCAATTAAAAAAACGTAAGTGTCTCTTATTAGATAAGGCATATTTTCGTCTGATAAGGTACTTCTTCTTCAATGATTTCGAGGATATTTTAGTTTTGATCCAAAAAATTTTATTTCCTATGACTTTTCGTAAAACATGTCAATGCCATCTGAAAGAGGAACAGATAAGCTTTCCATCGAGCTCTTAGTCGAAAAAGTCGGTCGAAGAATGCAAGACTTATTAGCAAAAAACTAATCGGTGGTCAATACGATTCCGTCCTACTGCCGATTCTTTACGCAAAGTACTTTACTATAATTCTAGTATTTAATGGAAAAAAATTAAACGAATTTAAAAAACTATTAATTTTTAATAAAATGCCGCCCATTTATGCAATTAAAAAAATTTAAATGTCTCTTATTAGATGAGGCATATTTTCGTCTGATAAGGTACTTGTTCTTAAATGATTTCGAGGATATTTTAATTTTGATAAAAAAATTTTATTTCATACGACTTTTCGAGAAATATGTTAATGCCATCTGAAAGAGGAACAGATAAGCTTTCCATTGAGCTCTTAGTCGAAGAAGTTGGTCGAAGGATGCAAGAGTTATTAGCAAAAAACTAATCGGTGGTCAACACGATTCCGTCGTACTGCCGATTCTTTTCGCAAAGCACTTTTCTATAATTGTATTATATAATGGGAAAAAATTTAACGAATTTTTTGTACATGTAAAAAACTATTAATTCTGAATAAAATGCAACCCATTTATGCAATTAAAAAAATTGAAATGTCTTTTATTAGATAAGGCAAATTTTCGTCTGATAAGGTACTTCTTTTTCAATGATTTCGAGGATATTTTAGTTTTGATCCAAATAATTTTATTTCCTATGACTTTTCGTAAAATATGTTAATGCCATCTGAAAGAGGGAAAGAAAAGCTTTCCATCGAGCTCTTAGTCGAAGAACTCGGTCGAAGGATGCAAGAGTTATTAGCAAAAAACTAATCGGTGGTCAACACGATTCCGTCCTACTGCCGATTCTTTTCGCAAAGTACTTTTCTATAATTCTAGTATTTAATGAGAAAAAATTAAACGATTTTTTTGTCCATGTAAAAAACTATTAATTCTGAATAAAATTCCGCCCATTTATGCAATTAAAAAAATTAAAATTTCTCTTAAAAGATTAGGCATATTTTCGTCTGATAAGGTACTTGTTCTTAAATGATTTCGAGGATATTTTAATTTTGATAAAAAAATTTTATTTCATACGACTTTTCGAGAAATATGTTAATGCCATCTGAAAGAGGAACAGATAAGCTTTCCATTGAGCTCTTAGTCGAAGAAGTTGGTCGAAGGATGCAAGAGTTATTAGCAAAAAACTAATCGGTGGTCAACACGATTCCGTCCTACTGCCGATTCTTTTCGCAAAGCACTTTTCTATAATTGTATTATATAATGGGAAAAAATTTAACGAATTTTTTGTACATGTAAAAAACTATTAATTCTGAATAAAATGCAACCCATTTATGCAATTAAAAAAATTGAAATGTCTTTTATTAGATAAGGCAAATTTTCGTCTGATAAGGTACTTCTTTTTCAATGATTTCGAGGATATTTTAGTTTTGATCCAAATAATTTTATTTCCTATGACTTTTCGTAAAATATGTTAATGCCATCTGAAAGAGGGAAAGAAAAGCTTTCCATCGAGCTCTTAGTCGAAGAATTCGGTCGAAGGATGCAAGAGTTATTAGCAAAAAACTAATCGGTGGTCAACACGATTCCGTCCTACTGCCGATTCTTTTCGTAAAGTACTTTTCAATAATTCTAGTATTTAATGGGAAAAAATTAAACGAAATTTTTGTCCATGTAAAAAACTATTAATTCTGAATAAAATGCCGCCCATTTATGCAATTAAAAAAATTTATATGTTTCTTATTAGATAAGGCATATCTTCGTCTGATAAGGTACTTCTTCTTCAATGATTTCGAGGATATTTTAATTTTGATGAAAAAATTTTTATTTCTTATGACTTTTCGTAAAATATGTTAATGCCATCTGAAAGAGAAATAGATAAGCTTTCCATCGAGCTCTTAGTCGAAGAAGTCGGTCGAAAGATGCAGGAGTTATTAGCAAAAAACTAATCGGTGGTCAACACGATTCCGTCATCTTGCCGATTCTTTTCGTAAACTACTTTTCAATAATTCTAGTATTTAATGGGAAAAAATTAAACGAATTTTTTGTACATGTAAAAAAACTGAATAAAATGCCGCCTATTTATGCAATTAAAAAAATTAAAATGTCTGTTATTATATAAGGCATATTTGCGTCTTTTACGGTACTTCTTTTTCAATGATTTCGAGGATATTTTAATTTTGATTTAAAAAATGTTATTTCTTATGACTTTTCGTAAAATATGGTAATGCCATCTGAAAGAGGAACAGATAAGCTTTCCATCGAGCTCTTACTTGAAGAAGTCGGTCGAAAGATGCAAGAGTTATTAGCAAAAAACTAATCGGTGGTCAACACGATTCCGTCCTACTGCCTATTGTTTTCGCAAAGTACTTTTCTATAATTCTAGTATTTAATGGGAAAAAATTAAACGAATTGTTTGTCCATGTAAAAAAGCATTAATTCTGAATAAAATGCCGCCCATTTATGCAATTAAAAAAATTTAAATGTCTCTTATTAAATAAGGCATATTTTCGTCTTATAAGATACTTCTTTTTCAATGATTTTGAGGAAATTTTAGTTTTCGTAAAAAAAATATGTTAATGCCATCTGAAAGAGGAAGAGATAAGCTTTCTATCGAGCTCCTAGTTGAAGAAGTCGGCCAAAAGATGCAAGAGTTATTAGCAAAAAACTAATTGGTGGTCAACACGTTTCCGTCCTACTGCCGATTCTTTTGGCAAAGTACTTTTCTATAATTCTAGTATTTAATGGGAAAAAATTAAACGAATTTTTTGTCCAGGTAAAAAACTGAATAAAATGTCGCCCATTTATGAAATTAAAAAAGTTTAAATGTCTCTTATTAGATAAGGCATATTTTTGTCTTTTACGGTACTTCTTTTTCAATGATTTCGAGGATATTTTAGTTTTGATCAAAAAAATCTTATTTCTTACGCCTTTTCGTAAAATATGTTAATGCCATCTGAACGAGGAACAGATAAGCTTTCCATCGAGCTCTTAGTCGAAGAAGTCGGTCGATGGATGCAAGAGTTATTAGCAAAAAACTAATCGGTGGTCAACACGATTCCGTCCTTCTGCCGATTCTTTTCGCAAAGTACTTTTCTGTAATTCTTGTATTTAATTGGAAAAAATTAAACGAATTTTTTGTCCATGTAAAAAACTGAATAAAATGCCGTCCATTTATGAAATTAAAAAAGTTTAAATGTCTCTTATTAGATAAGGCATATTTTTGTCTTTTACGGTACTTCTTTTTCAATGATTTCGAGGATATTTTACTTTGATCAAAAAAATCTTATTTCTTACGCCTTTTCGTAAAATATGCTAATGCCATCTGAACGAGGAACAGATAAGCTTTCCATCGAGCTCTTAGTCGAAGAAGTCGGTCGAAGGATGCAAGAGTTATTAGCAAAAAACTAATCGGTGGTCAATACGTTTCCGTCCTACTGCAGATTCTTTTCGCAAAGTCCTTTTCTTTAATTCTTGTATTTAATGGGAAAAAATTAAACGAATTTTTTGTCCGTGTAAAAAACTGAATAAAATGCCGTCCATTTATGAAATTAAAAAAGTTTAAATGTCTCTTATTAGATAAGGCATATTTTTGTCTTTTACGGTACTTCTTTTTCAATGATTTCGAGGATATTTTAGTTTTGATTTAAAAAATTTTATTTCTTATGACTTTTCGTAAAATATGTTAATGCCATCCGAAAGAGGAACAGAAAAGCTTTCCATCGAGCTCTAAGTTGAAGAAGTCGGTTGAAAGATGCCAGAGTTATTAGCAAAAAACTAATCGGTGGTCAACACGATTCCGTCCTACTGCCGATTCTTTTCGCAAAGTACTTTTCTCTAATTCTTGTATTTAATGGGAAAAAATTAAACAAATTTTTTGTCCATGTAAAAAACTATTAATTCTGAATAAAATGCCGCCCATTTATGCAATTAAAAAAATTTAAATGTCTCTAAGTAGATAAGGCATATTTTCGTTTTATAAGGTACTTCTTTTTCAATGATTTCGAGGATATTTTAGTTTTGATCAAAAAAATCTTATATCTTACGCCTTTTCGTAAAATATGTTAATGCTATCTGAAAGAGGAAAAGATAAGCTTTCCATCGAGCTCTTAGTCGAAGAAGTCGGTCGAAGGATGCAATAGTTATTAGCAAAAAACCAATCGGTGGTCAACACGTTTCCGTCCTACTGCCGATTCTTACCGCAAAGTGCTTTTCTATGATGCCATCTGAAAGAGGAACAGATAAGCTTTCCATCGAGCTCTTAGTCGAAGAAGTCGGTCGAAGGATGCAAGAGTTATTAGCAAAAAACTAATCGGTGGTCAAAACGATTCCGTCCTACTGCCGATTCTTTTCGCAAAGTACTTTTCTATAATTCTAGTATTTGATGGGAAAAAATTAAACGAATTTTTTGTCCATGTAAAAAATTATTAATTCTGAATAAAATGCCGCCCATTTATGCAATTAAAAAAATTTAAATGTCTCTAAGTAGATAAGGCATATTTTCGTTTTATAAGGTACTTCTTTTTCAATGATTTCGAGGATATTTTAGTTTTGATCAAAAAAATCTTATTTCTTACGCCTTTTCGTAAAATATGTTAATGCCATCTGCAAGAGGAACAGATAAGCTTTCCATCGAGCTCTTAGTCGAAGAAGTCGGTCGAAGGATGCAAGAGTTACTAGCAAAAAACTAATCGGTGGTCAACACGTTTCCGTCCTACTGCCGATTCTTACCGCAAAGTGTTTTTCTATAATTCTAGTATTGAATGGGAAAAAATTAAACGAATTTTTTGTCCATGTAAAAAAATGAATAAAATGCCGTCCATTTATGAAATTAAAAAAGTTTAAATGTCTCTTATTAGATAAGGCATATTTTTGTCTTTTACAGTACTTCTTTTTCAATGATTTCGAGGATATTTTAGTTTTGATTTAAAAAATGTTATTTCTTATGACTTTTCGTAAAATATGTTAATGCCATATGAAATAGGAACAGATAAGCTTTTCATCGAGCCCTTAGTTGAAGAAGTCGATCGAAAGATGCAAGAGTAATTAGCAAAAAACTAATTGGTGGTCAACACGTTTCCGTGCTACTGCTATTGTTTTCGCAAAGTACTTTTCTATAATTCTAGTATTTAATGGAAAAAAATTAAACGAATTTTTTGTCCATGTAAAAAACTGAATAAAATGCCGCCCATTTATGAAATTAAAAAAATTTAAATGTCTCTTATTAGATAAGGCATACTTTCGTCTTTTACGGTACTTCTTTTTCAATGATTTTGAGGATATTTTAGTTTTGATCCAAAAAATTTTATTTCTTATGACTTTTCGTAAAATATGTTAATTCCATCTGAAAGAGGAACAGAAAAGCTTTCCATCGAGCTCTAAGTTGAAGAAGTCGGTTGAAAGATGCAAGAGTTATTAGCAAAAAACTAATCGGTGGTCAACACGATTCCGTCCTATTG
This sequence comes from Phortica okadai, assembly GCA_034638295.1. Lineage (NCBI taxonomy): Eukaryota > Metazoa > Arthropoda > Insecta > Diptera > Drosophilidae > Phortica > Phortica okadai. The sequence continues at coordinate 22,045,972 of CM067850.1, read as the reverse complement.
CCGATTCTTTTCGCAAAGTACTTTTCTATAATTCTGGTATTTAATGGGAAAAAATTAAACAAATTTTTTGTCCATGTAAAAAACTATTAATTCTGAATAAAATGCCGCCCATTTATGCAATTAAAAAAATTTAAATGTCTCTAAGTAGATAAGGCATATTTTCGTTTTATAAGGTACTTCTTTTTCAATGATTTCGAGGATATTTTAGTTTTGATCAAAAAAATCTTATATCTTACGCCTTTTCGTAAAATATGTTAATGCTATCTGAAAGAGGAACAGATAAGCTTTCCATCGAGCTCTTAGCCGAAGAAGTCGGTCGAAGGATGCAATAGTTATTAGCAAAAAACTAATCGGTGGTCAACACGTTTCCGTCCTACTGCCGATTCTTACCGCAAAGTGCTTCTGTATGATGCCATCTGAAAGAGGAACAGATAAGCTTTCCATCGAGCTGTTAGTCGAAGAAGTCGGTGAAGAATGCAAGAGTTATTAGCAAAAAACTTATCGGTGGTCGACACGTTTCCGTCCTACTGCCGATTCTTTTCGCAAAGTGCTTCTCTATGACGCCATCTGAAAGAGGAACAGATAAGCTTTCCATCGAGCTCTTAGTCGAAGAAGTCGGTCGAAGGATGCAAGAGTTACTAGCAAAAAACTAATCGGTGGTCAACACGTTTCCGTCCTACTGCCGATTCTTACCGCAAAGTGTTTTTCTATAATTCTAGTATTGAATGGGAAAAAATTAAACGAATTTTTTGTCCATGTAAAAAAATGAATAAAATGCCGTCCATTTATGAAATTAAAAAAGTTTAAATGTCTCTTATTAGATAAAGCATATTTGCGTCTTTTACGGTACTTCTTTTTCAATGATTTCGAGGATATTTTAATTTTGATTTAAAAAATTTTATTTCTTATGACTTTCGTAAAATATGTTAATGCCATCTGAAAGAGGAACAGATAAACTTTCCATCGAGCTCTTAGTCGAAGAAGTCGGTCGAAGGATGCAAGAGTTACTAGCAAAAAACTAATCGGTGGTCAACACGTTTCCGTCCTACTGCCGATTCTTTTCGCAAAGTACTTTTCTATAATTCTAGTATTTAATGGGAAAAAATTAAACGAATTTTTTGTTCATGTAAAAAACTATTAATTCTGAATAAAATGCCACCCATTTATGAAATTAGAAAAATTTAAATGTCTCTTATTAGATAAGGCATATTTTCGTATGATAAGGTACTTCTTTGTCAATGATTTCGAGGATATTTTAGTTTTGATCAAAAAAATTTTATTTCTTACGATTTTTCGTAAAATATGTTAACGCCATCTGAAAGAGGAACAGATAAGCTTTCAATCGAGCTTTTAGTCGAAGAAGTCGGTCGAAGGATGCAAGAGTTATTAGCAAAAAACTAATCGGTGGTCAACACGATTCCGTCATCTTGCCGATTCTTTTCGTAAAGTACGTTTCAATAATTCTAGTATATAATGGGAAAAAATTAAACGAAATTTTTGTCCATGTAAAAAACTATTAATTCTGAATAAAATGCCGCCCATTTATGCAATTAAAAAAATTAAAATGTCTATTATTATATAAGGCATATTTGCGTCTTTTACGGTACTTCTTTTTCAATGATTTCGAGGATATTTTAATTTTGATTTAAAAAATTTTATTTCTTATGACTTTTCGTAAAATATGTTAATGCCATCTGAAAGAGGAACAGATAAGCTTTCCATCGAGCCGTTAGTCGAAGAAGTCGGTCGAAGATTGCATGAGTTATTAGCAAAAAACTTATCGGTGGTCGACACGATTCCGTCCTACTGCCGATTCTTTTCGCAAAGTACTTTTCTATATTCTAGTATTTAATGGGAAAAAACTAAGCGAATTTTTTGTCCATTTAAAAAACTATTAATTCTTAATAAAATGCCGCCCATTTATGCAAATAAAAAAATTTTAATGTCTCTTATTAGTTAAGGCATATTTTCGTCTTTTACGGTACTTTTTTTTCAATGATTTCGAGGATATTTTAGTTTTGATCCAAAAAATCTTATTTCTTACGCCTTTTCGTAAAATATGTTAATGCAATTAAAAGACTTTAAATGTCTCTTAGTAGATAAGGCATATTTTCGTCTTATAAGGTACTTCTTTTTCAATGACTTGGAGGATATTTTAGTTTTGATCCAAAAAATTTTATTTCTGATAACTTTTCGTAAAATATGTTAATGCCATCTGAAAGAAGAACAGATAAGCTTTCCATCAAGCTCTAAGTCGAAGACGTGGGTCGAAAGATGCAAGAGTTATTAGCAAAAAACTAATTGGTGGTCAACACGTTTCCGTCCTACTGCTATTGTTTTCGCAAAGTACTTTTCTATAATTCTAGTATTTAATGGGAAAAAATTAAACGAATTTTTTCTCCATGTAAAAAACTGAATAAAATGTCGCCCATTTATGAAATTAAAACCAGTAAGGACGCTATTTTCACTTTGTGTCACTATAAAAAAAACTAGATGAATAGTTTTCATGCCTCCTTAACTACATAACTGTAATGTTTCAAGTCCATTCGTTAAAAAACAAAAAATTTTTCCATACAACGGTTCAAGTTTTGCGATAAGTGGGCGTAGCCATGCCCACATTTGGTCAAAATAGTTTTCATTCCTCCCTAAGAACATAACTGTAAAGTTTCAAGTCAATTGGTTAAAAAACAAAAAAGTTTTCCATACAACGGGTCAATTTTCGCTATAAGTAGGCGTGGCTACGCCTGGCTACGCCCACTTTTGGTCAAAATAGTTTTCATTCCTCTCTAAGAACATAACTGTAAAGTTTCAAGTCAATTGGTTAAAAAACAAAAAAGTTTTCCATGCAACGGGTAAATTTTCGCTATAAGTGGGCGTGGCTACGCCTGGCTACGCCCACTTTTGGTCAAAATAGTTTTCATTCCTCCCTAAGAACATAACTTTCAAATTTCAAGTCAATTGGTTAAGAAACAAAAAAGTTTTCCATACAACGACGAGAATATTCCTTCTCTTCCTCTTCTTCATTTTGTATGGGAGCTACCAGTTCCAGATGTCCAATCTCAACGAAACTTTCAGGCATGTAGTCGGACTATGTAAAACTACTATGTTTAAAATTTCAGCACTCTATTGTACAAAACAAAAAAGTTTTCCATACAACGATTCAAGTTTTGTTCACTTTTCTTCTTCTTTTCGTATGGGAGCTACCTGTTCCAATAATCCGATCATGCTGCTTCCGACGAATGATTCATCGTAATAAATTCTAAGACTCTGTGCAAAGTTTCAGCTCGATAGCTCCAAAACTGAGGGACTAGTTTACATACATACAGACAGACAGACAGACCGACAGACACACCTACAGACAGACAGACGGACATGGCTAAATCAACTCGTCTTGTCGTCCTGATTAAGAATATATATACTTTATATAGTCGGAAATTAATATTTCGATCTGTTAGAAACTCCGCGACATAAGTGAAAAGTATAACAATTTAAATGTCTCTTATTAGATAAGGCATATTTTCGTCTTTTACGGTACTTCTTTTTCAATGATTTCGAGGATATTTTAGTTTTGATCAAAAAAATCTTATATCTTACGCCTTTTCGTAAAATATGTTAATGCCATCTGACAGAGGAACACATAAGTATTCCATCGAGCTCTTAGTTGAAGAAGTCGGTCGAAGAATGCAGGAGTTATTGGCAAAAAACTAATCGGTGGTCAACACGATTCCGTCCTTCTGCCGATTCTTTTCGCAAAGTACTTTTCAATAATTCTAGCATCATAAAAAACTGAATAAAATGCCGCCCATTTATGCAATTAAAAAAATTTGAATGTAACTTGTTAGATAAGGCATATTTTCGTCTTTAACGGTACTTATATTTTAATGATTTCGAGGATATTTTAGTTTTGACTTAAAAAATTTTATTTCTTATGACTTTTCGTAATATATGTTAATGCCATCTGAAAGAGGAACAGAAAAGCTTTCCATCGAGCTCTAAGTTGAAGAAGTCGGTCGAAAGATGCAAGAGTTATTAGCAAAAAACTAATCGGTGGTCAACAGGATTCCGTCCTACTGCCGATTCTTTTCGCAAAGTACTTTTCTATAATTCTAGTATTTAATGGGAAAAAATTAAACGAATTTTTTGTCCATGTAAAAAACTATTAATTCTGAATAAAATGCCGCCCATTTATGCAATTAAAAAAATTTATATGTCTCTTATTAGATAAGGCATATTTTCGTCTGATAAGGTACTTCTTCCTCAATGATTTCGAGGATATTTTAGTTTGGATCAAAAAAATTTTATTTCTTATGACTTTTCGTAATATATGTTAATGCCATCTAAATGAGGAACAGAAAAGCTTTCCATCGAGCTCTAAGTTGAAGAAGTCGGTCGAAAGATGCAAGAGTTATTAACAAAAAACTAATCGGTGGTCAACAGGATTCCGTCGTACTGCCGATTCTTTTCGCAAAGTACTTTTCTATAATTCTAGTATTTAATGGGAAAAAATTAAACGAATTTTTTGTCCATGTAAAAAACTATTAATTCTTAATAAAATGCCGCCCATTTATGCAATTAAAAAAATTAAAATGTCTCTTGTTAGATAAGGCATATTTTCGTCTTTTACGGTACTTATATTTTAATGATTTCGAGGATATTTTAGTTTTGACTTAAAAAATTTTATTTCTTATGACTTTTCGTAAAATATGTTAATGCCATCTGAAAGAGGAACAGAAAAGCTTTCCATCGAGCTCTAAGTTGAAGAAGTCGGTCGAAAGATGCAAGAATTATTAGCAAAAAACTAATCGGTGGTCAACAGGATTCCGTCCTACTGCCGATTCTTTTCGCAAAGTACTTTTCTATAATTCTAGTATTTAATGGGAAAAAATTAAACGAATTTTTGGTCCATGTAAAAAACTATTAATTCTTAATAAAATGCCGCCCATTTATGCAATTAAAAAAATTAAAATGTCTCTGTTTATATAAGGCATATTTGCGTCTTTTACGGTAATTCTTTTTCAATGATTTCGAGGATATTTTAGTTTTGATTTAAAAAATTTTATTTCTTACGGCTTTTCGTAAAATATGTTAATGCCATCTGAAAGAGGAACAGATGAGCTTTCCATCGAGCTCTTAGTTGAAGAAGTCGGTCGAAAGATGCAAGAGTTATTAACAAAAAACTAATCGGTGGTCAACACGATTCCGTCCTACTGCCGATTCTTTTCGCAAAGTACTTTTCTATAATTCTAGTATTTAATGGGAAAAAATTAAACGAATTCTTTGTCCATGTAAAAAACTATTAATTCTAAATAAAATGCCGCCCATTTATGCAATTAAAAAAATTCAAATGTCTCTAATTAAATAAGGCATATTTTCGTCTGATAAGGTACTTCTTCTTCAATGATTTCGAGGATATTTTAGTTTTGATCAAAAAAATTTTATTTCTTACGACTTTTCGAGAAATATGTTAATGCCATCTGAAAGAGGAACAGCTTTCCATCGAGCTCTTAGTCGAAGATGTCGGTCGAAGGATGCAAGAGTTATTAGCAAAAAACTAATCGGTGGTCAACACGATTCCGTCCTACTGCTGATTCTTTTCGCAAAGCATTTTTATATAATTCTAGTATTTAATGGGAAAAAATTAAACGAATATTTTGTACATGTAAAAAACTATTAATTTTGAATAAAATGCCGCCCATTTATGCAATTAAAAAAATTTAAATGTCTCTTATTAGATAAGGCATATTTTCGTCTGATAAGGTACTTCTTCTTCAATAATTTCGAGGCTAATTTAGATTTGATCAAAAGAATTTTATTTCCTATGACTTTTCGTAAAATATGTTAATGCCATCTGAAAGAGGAAAAGATAAGCTTTCCATCGAGCTCTTAGTCGAAGAAGTCGGTCGAAGGATGCAAGAGTTATTAGCAAAAAACTAATCGGTGGTCAACACGATTTCGTCCTTCTGCCGATTCTTTTCGCAAAGTACTTTTCTATAATTCTAGTATTTAGTGGGAAAAAATTAAACGAATTTTTGTCTATGTAACAAACTATTAATTCTGAATAAAATGCCGCCCATTTATGCAATTAAAAAAACGTAAATGTCTCTTATTAGATAAGGCATATTTTCGTCTGATAAGGTACTTCTTCTTCAATGATTTCGGGGATATTTTAGTTTTGATTAAAAGAATTTTATTTCTTACGACTTTTCGAGAAATATGTTAATACCATCTGAAAGAGGAACAGCTTTCCATCGAGCTCTTAGTCGAAGAAGTCGGTCGAAGGATGCAAGAGTTATTAGCAAAAAACTAATCGGTGGTCAGCACGATTCCGTCAACTGCCGATTCTTTTCGCAAAGTACTTTTCTATAATTCTAGTATTTAATGGGAAAAAATTAAACGAATTCTTTGTCCATGTAAAAAACTATTAATTCTGAATAAAATGCCGCCCATTTATGCAGTTAAAAAAATTTAAATGTCTCTTATTAGATTAGGCATATTTTCGTCTGTTAAGGTACTTCTTCTTCAATGATTTCGAGGATATTTTAGTTTTGATCAAAAAAAATTTTATTTCTTACGACTTTTCGTAAAATATGTTAATGCCATCTGAAAGAGGAACAGAGAAGCTTTCCATCGAGCTCTTAGTCAAAGAAGTCGGTCGAAGGATGCAAGAGTTATTAGCAAAAAGGTCGGCGAAAACTCCTCTGACTGAACCCTCCCCGAGGGTGACGGCTGGGCAATGGATACTGCATTGTCTCGGGCAACCGAGGGATGCTAGCATCTCTTGCCTGTCCGCAGGACCTTGCAGTGTCTAGCAAAGGTGACGGACCCAAGTCTCTCAGACCTAGTCTGAGAGGCTTGGGCCCGAAGCCATGGTCAGAGGTACTTGGCAGCAAGTATAAACTGCATCACCCTTATGATGGGACGGAAGAACAGTAGAGAAGCACGGGCTGGGATGTCAGCCCAAACGTCGGTGGGAGGTGTGACCGCTACCACCGGCGGGCACGGGGAGGAGCAATCCTCTCTGCGTGTCGCCAGTGGTCACAGTGACGGAACGCGCGCGAGTGCGCTCCGTCGCCAGGAGGGTACAGAGCTGGAACCAACTGCCACAGAGTCGGAGTTTGTGTTCACAGGCCCATCGATGCCGGCTGCCGAGCTAGCGCTTGCGCTAGCGGAGCCGCCGCTAGACGATGAGTCATCGAGCACAGATGAAGGTGAAGTGACGGTTGTCCAGGGACAACCCAAAAAGACCATAGCAGACGATGATATCAAACGCAAACGGCTGTCTGGGTACAAGACCTCTCTAAAGTTCCTTAAGGGACTGGAGGGTCGCGACCCGGGTTCGCTGAGCGGCCGAGAAAAGAGACTGCGCAAAAAGCATGAGTACAACGTACGACTGTATCTGAGACTTGCTGGCCCGCCTGGTAACACTCAGAACGCCGCACAAAGTACGAGTGCTCTGTGCCGAGGGAAACCTGCCGCAGCCACACCCCCCGTAAAGGAGGGAACGGCTAGCAAGAGTACCGCACCGGCCAATAAGAGACAAAGGTCTGATGACTCGGCGAAGGCTTCGGAGAGCAAGCGGAAACGTCCAGGGGAATTTCTGGCAAGCTTAAGCTCGAAACCGGAGCTGCAGGTGGCCATTATTGATAGGAGGGACCCGGAAGGGAAACTCACTACCGAGAACTGGCTCATCCTTGAAGGGTCAATCAACCGGGCGATAGCAGATGCCATCACTCGGCCAGAAAATCCCTTCGTGGCAGAGTTTGACGGTATCAACTGGTACAAGGGTGTCAAGGTTGTGGCATGTGCCAATGAGGAGTCCCTGCGGCTCCTCAAGGACACATTGCTGGAACTAGACGCCCCCTGGCCGGGTGCTAAGATTGATGTCGTCCCCGTGGACCAAATTCCGGCTCGAACGATTATTAAGGTCTGGATCCCACCTCCAATTATGGAGGATCGAACCACCCTCTTATTGATCAAGAGCCAGAACGCGGACTGCGACACCGGGGATTGGACAATCAAGAGAGGGCTGGCCCGCGACAAGGGAAACGGCAAGGACCTCTGGATCAGTATTGGTCCGGAGTCCAGACGCCAACTCCTGAGCAGGCAGGGCCGTCTGAAGATGGGAATGGGTTGCCTTCGGGCAATCATTCCTGGAGGCGCCGGGCGCGAAGATGATAGGTCAACCGGAGAGACTTAAGGTGGTGCAGATTAATCTGCATCATTCAAGGGTCCCCTCGATCGACCTACTACGGTGGATGGACAGGGAGAGGGTAGACGTGGCTCTTATCCAGGAGCCCTGGATCGTGAGTGAAAGGGTTTGCGGTTTAGGTGCCCGCGGCTACAATCTCCTTGTCCCTACAACTGTAGGTAAGTCCAGAACCTGTATCGTGGTAAGAACCGGACTTAATGTTCTTTTCTCTTCCCGTTACAGCAACAACGACCTGACGGTAGTGTTATGCGAGCGAAGGAACGGTCCCAAACTATACCTGGCCTCGGCATATCTACCGTATGAAGAGAGGGATCCACCGTCAGAGAGCGTCCGAGCCCTTATTCGGCATGCGCAGGAGGAGGGCACGGACTTAATCCTGGGGTGTGATGCCAATGCTCACCACACTATGTGGGGAAGCAAGGATATTAACGTGAGAGGAGAATCGCTGTGTGAATTCATGTCGTGCACAAATCTTAATGTGTGTAACCGGGGTGACCACCCCACATTCCGCAATAAGAACCGTGCTGAGGTTATTGACATAACCCTAGCGACCAACAGTGACTCTCTCTCTGTTGTAGACTGGCACGTATCCACGGAATGTTCCTTCTCGGACCATTACAGGATAGTGTTCGAAGTAGAATGGTTCAGAGAGGCCAAACGCCCCTTCAGGAACCCAAAACGAACTGACTGGGTCAAGTTCTCTCAACTTGTCAAGGAGTTACTCCCAAACCACCCAGTGGGTAGGCTGGACAACCCGGACAAACTGGAGAAATCGACCAGGACCGTCACGGAAGCTCTGTGTAAGGCCTTCATCAAATCCTGTCCTATCAGCCGTCCTCCAAAGTCAAACCGCAACAGGTGGTGGACACCGGAGCTCGGAAGGATACGGAAGGAAACGAGAAGACTCTACAACAGAGCGAAAGACAGAAACTGCCAGGTGGACTGGGACGCCTACCACCTCAGTTTCAAAGTCTTCAAGAAAGAATGTAGGAAGGCCAAAAGAGATTCTTGGGCCGCTTTCTGCGAGGATCTGACCAGCACCACAGAAGCGTCCAGACTTCGAAGGTTGCTAGCGAAAGATCCAGCCACACCAGGCTTGCTTTGCGATCTGGATGGCAAATTCGCTAAAGACAGCCAGGAGTCTCTACAACTCCTCATGAACACACACTTTCCGGGATGCTTGGAAGCTGACGATGAACCTGGGTTTAGCATCAGCGAAGAGCCGGAACAGGCAGTGGACCTGGGGGGTGAGGCCGTAGTAAGGGAAATCCTTACCAAAGAAAAGATAATCTGGGCTATCAAGTCGTTCCATCCCAACAAATCAGCTGGACCGGATGACATCAGACCGGCCATGATGCAAGCGGTGAGTGAGCACCTGTCGCAATGGCTACTGGAAATCTTCAGGGGATGTCTCCTCACAGGATACATCCCAAGGTACTGGAGAGAAGTGAGGGTGGCTTTCATTCCCAAAGCAGGAAAGATCAACCATTGCTCACCAAAAGATTATAGGCCCATTAGTCTTTCATCGTTTTTATTGAAAACATTGGAGAGACTCCTGGACCTGCATCTCAGAAGTAAGCTGACACCTCACACTTTCAGCGGATCTCAACACGCCTATCTTAAGGGTAGATCAGTTGAGACCGCTTTGCACGAGGTAGTTAGCACAATTGAAAAAACATTGCGGAGAAAGGAGTTTACGTTGGCGGCTTTTCTGGACATAGAAGGTGCCTTCAACAATGTCAGGATCGAGTCTATTACGACTGCACTTGTCAAAATTGGCTCACACCCGACAATCACTCGATGGCTTAGCAACATGCTCAGCCACAGAGTGATAAACGCCCAACTCTGCGCCTCGACAATTAGGAGAAAGGTGGTCAGGGGAACTCCGCAAGGGGGTGTCATATCTCCCTTGCTGTGGAACCTTGTCCTTAATGATCTTCTCCTAAAACTGGAAAATAGGGGATGTAGAGTGACGGCCTATGCAGACGACCTGGTGCTTATGGTAACAGGCAGATTCCTGCCTACAATCAGTGAGCTCCTAAACGGCGCATTGGGCCTAACTCTTCGATGGGCAGAGCAGAACGGTCTGGGGGCCAACCCACAAAAGACCGAGCTGGTTTTGTTCACCCGGAAATATAAGATCCCAAGCTTCAAACTCCCGACACTGGGCGGAACGGAGCTTGTGCTTTCAAAGGAGGCAAAGTACCTTGGAGTAATCCTCGACTCTAAACTCTCCTGGAGGAGGAACTCGGAGGAGAGGATGAAAAAGGCACTACAGGCCTTTTTTGTATGCAAAAAGACTTTCGGTAAAGGATGGGGACTGCAACCGTATATCATTCATTGGTTTTACACAGCAGTCGTCAGACCTATACTTACTTATGGAGCCCTGGTTTGGTGGGAGGCGGGTCACACCAACTCCCATCTAAACAACCTCCGCAAGGTACAAAGACTCGCTTGCCTGGGAGTAACAGGATGCATTCGTTCTACCCCCCAGGCAGCGCTTGACGTGATGTTGAATCTGGAACCAATTGGAGTCTCCCTCAAGCACGTGGCAGCAAGAAGTGCAGTCAGGCTGCTAGCCTAGGGCCTTCTTAAGCCTTGTGTTGCAGGCCACAGTACCATCCTACGCTCAGTAGGAACCTTCGTGGCAGATGAGAACGACTACTGGGTTTCAGATCTCAAATGGGAAGACAAATTTACTGTCGAATTTCCTAATAGAGCAGATTGGCAACTCGAAACTCCCGTGAGGCAGAACGAGTTGTCAATCTATACAGACGGCTCGAAGACGAAGGAAGGAACTGGATCGGGGGTCTACTCTGATGACCCTTCGGTTCAACTCTCCTTTCGTCTTCCTGACTATTGCAGCGTGTTCCAAGCGGAGATCTACGCCGTTTGGCAGGCGGCTAAATTGATACACACCTTGAGTGAGAGCCCGAGGAACGTATCGATCTACGTTGATAGCCAAGCAGCGCTTAAAGCTCTCTCGTCGAACACGGTAAAGAGTAAACTCATCCGGGACACGGTTTTGGCACTGAACCGGTGTCAACCGCACTCAATCAGACTGGTCTGGGTGCCGGGCCACATGGGTGTGCCTGGTAACGAGGCGGCTGACGAGTGCGCTAGATCCGGTTCAGCGTTAGAAACAAGTCTCGTGGTGAAAGACATTAAAAGGCCAATCCAGTACGTCCTATCGGAACTTGACAGTACCATGAGGACTGTGGCTGCCGAACACTGGATAGCAGTACTGGGCTGCGAGGTGTCCAAGGCATTATGGCAAAGATACAATTCGAAGCGCACTTCCGAGCTCCTACACTTAACAAAGAACAGGATAAGGATGTTGACAGGAGTCTTAACGGGACACTGCTACATTGGGCGTATGGCCCAACGGTACGGCGTATCCCAACAAGACTACTGTCGTAGCTGTGAAAACGAAGATGAGATCGAGAGTGTCCAACACCTTCTCTGCGACTGCCCTGCACTTCTGAGGAGGAGAACCCAATTTTTGGGAAGACCATTCTTTGACGAACTGGGCAGCCTAGCGAACGCGCACCTGGAGGACCTGGCACTCTTCCTGGATTCCACTGGGTGGTTCCGTGGGCTGCCGAAGCCCAATGGGACTGGCCATTAGAACCAGGAAAAACGGAATGACCCTTCTCCCATCCATTATCCCAGCAACCCTACCCGATCCCATCTATCCCTCCAGTATATAAATCAGGCAACACAATGGACCTAATGGTCACTGGGTGCTCTCGACTTCGGTTGAGCTGCCTGTTCAACCTAACCTAACCTAACCTATTAGCAAAAAACTAATCGGTGGTCAACACGATTCCGTCTTACTGCCGATTGTTTTCGCAAAGTAGTTTTCTATAATTCTAGTATTTAATGGGAAAAAATTAAACGAATTTTTTGTCCATGTAAAAACTATTAATTCTGAATAAAATGCCACACATTTATGCAATTAAAAAAATTTAAATGTCTCTTATTAGATAAGGCATATTTTCATCTGATAAGGTACTTCTTCTTCAATGATTTCGAGGATATTTTAGTTTTGATCAAAAAAATTTTATTTTTTACGACTTTTCGTAAAATATGTTAATGCCATCTGAAAGGGGAACAGATAAGCTTTCCATCAAGCTCTTAGTCGAAGAAGTTGGTGGAAGGATGCAACGGTTATTAGGAAAAAACTAACCGGTGGTCAACACGTTTCCGTCCTACTGCCGATTCTTTTCGCAAAATACTTTTCTATAATTCTAGTATTTAATGGGAAAAAATAAAACGAATTTTTTGTCCATTTAAAAAACTCGTTAAGGTACTTCTTCTTCAATCATTTCGAGGATATTTTAGTTTTGATCAAAAAAATAAGCTAAGCTTTCCATCGAGCTCTTAGTCGAAGAAGTCGGTTGAAGGATGCAAGAGTTATTAGCAAAAAACTAATCGGTGGTCAGCACGATTCCGTCAACTGCCGATTCTTTTCGCAAAGTAATTTTCTATAATTCTAGTATTTAATGGGACAAAATTAAACGAATTTTTTGTCCATGTAAAATCTATTAATTCTGAATAAAATGCCGCCCATTTATGCAATTAAAAAAATTTATATGTCTCTTATTAGATAATGCATATTTTCATCTGATAAGGTACTTCTTCTTCAATGATTTCGAGGATATTTTAGTTTTGATCAAAAGAATTTTATTTCCTATGACTTTTCGTAAACTATGTTAATGCCATCTGAAAGAGGAAAAGATAAGCTTTCCATCGAGCTCTTAGTCGAAGAAGTCAGTCGAAGGATGCAAGAGTTATTAGCATAAAACTAATCGGTGGTCAACACGATTCCGTCCTTCTGCCGATTCTTTTCGCAAAGTACTTTTCTATAATTCTAGTATTTAATGGGAAAAAATTAAACGTATTTTTTGTCCATGTAAAAAACTATTGATTGTGAATTTAATGCCGCCCATTTATGCAATTAAAAAAATTTAAATGTCTCTTATTAGATAAAGCATATTTTTGTCTGATAAGGTACTTCTTCTTCAATGATTTCGAGGATATTTTAGTTTTGATCAAAAGAATTTTATTTCCTATGACTTTTCGTAAACTATGTTAATGCCATCTGAAAGAGGAAAAGATAAGCTTTCCATCAAGCTCTTAGTCGAAGAAGTCGGTCGAAGGATGCAAGAGTTATTAGCAAAAAACTAATCGGTGGTCAACACGTTTCCGTCCTACTGCCGATTCTTTTCGCAAAATACTTTTCTATAATTCTAGTATTTAATGGGAAAAAATAAAACGAATTTTTTGTCCATTTAAAAAACTCGTTAAGGTACTTCTTCTTCAATCATTTCGAGGATATTTTAGTTTTGATCAAAAAAATTTTATTTCTTACGACTTTTCGTAAAATATGTTAATGCCATCTGAAAGAGGAACAGATAAGCTTTCCATCGAGCTCTTAGTCGAAGAAGTCGGTTGAAGGATGCAAGAGTTATTAGCAAAAAACTAATCGGTGGTCAGCACGATTCCGTCAACTGCCGATTCTTTTCGCAAAGTAATTTTCTATAATTCTAGTATTTAATGGGACAAAATTAAACGAATTTTTTGTCCATGTAAAATCTATTAATTCTGAATAAAATGCCGCCCATTTATGCAATTAAAAAAACGTAAATGTCTCTTATTAGATAAAGCATATTTTCATCTGATAAGGTACTTCTTCTTCAATGATTTCGAGGATATTTTAGTTTTGATCAAAAGAATTTTATTTCCTATGACTTTTCGTTAACTATGTTAATGCCATCTGAAAGAGGAAAAGATAAGCTTTCCATCAAGCTCTTAGTCGAAGAAGTCGGTCGAAGGATGCAAGAGTTATTAGCAAAAAACTAATCGGTGGTCAACACGATTCCGTCTTTCTGCCGATTCTTTTTGCAAAGTACTTTTCTATAATACTAGTATTTATGCAATTAAAAAAATTTAAATGTCTCTTATTAGATAAGCCATATTTTCGTCTGATAAGGTACTTCTTCTTCAATGATTTCGAGGCTAATTTAGATTTGATCAAAAGAATTTTATTTCCTATGACTTTTCGTAAACTATGTTAATGCCATCTGAAAGAGGAAAAGATAAGCTTTCCATCGAGCTCTTAGTCGAAGAAGTCAGTCGAAGGATGCAAGAGTTATTAGCATAAAACTAATCGGTGGTCAACACGATTCCGTCCTTCTGCCGATTCTTTTCGCAAAGTACTTTTCTATAATTCTAGTATTTAATGGGAAAAAATTAAACGTATTTTTTGTCCATGTAAAAAACTATTGATTGTGAATTTAATGCCGCCCATTTATGTAATTAAAAAAATTGAAATGTCTCTTATTAGATAAAGCATATTTTTGTCTGATAAGGTACTTCTTCTTCAATGATTTCGAGGATATTTTAGTTTTGATCAAAAAAATTTTATTTCTTACGACTTTTCGAGAAATATGTTAATGCCATCTGAAAGAGGAACAGCTTTCCATCGAGCTCTTAGTCGAAGAAGTCGGTCGAAGGATGCAAGAGTTATTAGCAAAAAACTAATCGGTGGTCAGCACGATTCCGTCAACTGCCGATTCTTTTCGCAAAGTACTTTTCTATAATTCTAGTATTTAATGGGAAAAAATTAAACGAATTTTTTGTCCATGTAAAAAACTATTAATTCTGAATAAAATGCCGCCCATTTATGCAGTTAAAAAAATTTAAATGTCTCTTATTAGATTAGGCATATTTTCGTCTGTTAAGGTACTTCTTCTTCAATGATTTCGAGGATATTTTAGTTTTGATCAAAAAAATTTTATTTCTTACGACTTTTCGTAAAATATGTTAATGCCATCTGAAAGAGGAACAGAGAAGCTTTCCATCGAGCTCTTAGTCAAAGAAGTCGGTCGAAGGATGCAAGAGTTATTAGCAAAAAACTAATCGGTGGTCAACACGATTCCGTCTTACTGCCGATTGTTTTCGCAAAGTACTTTTCTATAATTCTAGTATTTAATGGGAAAAAATTAAACGAATTTTTTGTCCATGTAAAAACTATTAATTCTGAATAAAATGCCACCCATTTATGCAAATAAAAAAATTTAAATGTCTTTTATTAGATTAGGCATATTTTCGTCTGATAAGGTACTTCTTTCTCAATGATTTCGAGGATATTTTAGTTTTGATCAAAAAAATTTTATTTCTTACGATTTTTCGTAAAATATGTTAATGCCATCTGAAAGAGGAACAGATAAGCTTTCCATCGAGCTCTTAGTCGAAGAAGTCGGTCGAAGGATGCAAGAGCTATTAGCAAAAAACTAATCGGTGGTCAACACGATTCCGTCCTACTGCCGATTCTTTTCGCAAAGTACTTTTCTATAATTCTAGTATTTAATGTGACAAAATTAAACGAATTTTTTGTCCATTTAAAAAACTATTAATTCTGAATAAAATGCCGCCCATTTATGCAATTAAACAAATTTAAATGTCTCTTATTAGATAAGGCATATTTTCATCTGATAAGGTACTTCTTCTTCAATGAATTCGAGGATATTTGAGTTTTGATCAAAAAAATTTTATTTCTTATGACTTTTCGTAAAATATGTTAATGCCATCTGAAAGAGGAACAGAAAAGCTTTCCTTCGAGCTCTTAGTCAAAGAAGTTGGTCGAAGGATGCAACAGTTATTAAGAAAAAACTAATCGGTGGTCAACACGTTTCCGTCCTACTGCCGATTATTTTCGCAAAATACTTTTCTATAATTCTAGTATTTAATGGGAAAAAATTAAACGAATTTTTTGTCAATTTAAAAAACTATTAATTCTGAATAAAATGCCGCTCATTTATGGAGTTAAAAAAATTTATATGTCTCTTATTAGATTAGGCATATTTTCGTCTGATAAGGTACTTCTTCCTTAATGATTTCGAGGATGATTTAGTTTTGATCAAAAAAATTTTATTTCTTACGATTTTTCGTAAAATATGTTAATGCCATCTGAAAGAGGAACAATGATTTCGAGGATATTTTAGTTTTGATCAAAAAAATTTTATTTCTTACGATTTTTCGTAAAATATGTTAATGCCATCTGAAAGAGGAACAGATAAGCTTTCCATCGAGCTCTTAGTCGAAGAAGTCGGTCGAAGGATGCAAGAGCTATTAGCAAAAAACTTATCGGTGGTCAACACGATTCCGTCCTACTGCCAATTCTTGTCGCAAAGTACTTTTCTATAATTCTAGTATTTAATGGGAAAAAATTAAACGAATTTTTTGTCCATGTAAAAAACTATTAATTCTAAATAAAATGCCGCCTATTTATGCAATTAAAAAAATTTAAATGTCTCTTATTAGATAAGGCATATTTTCATCTGATAAGGTACTTCTTCTTCAATGATTTCGAGGATATTTTAGTTTTGATCAAAAAAATTTTATTTTTTACGACTTTTCGTAAAATATGTTAATGCCATCTGAAAGGGGAACAGATAAGCTTTCCATCAAGCTCTTAGTCGAAGAAGTTGGTGGAAGGATGCAACAGTTATTAGGAAAAAACTAACCGGTGGTCAACACGTTTCCGTCCTACTGCCGATTCTTTTCGCAAAATACTTTTCTATAATTCTAGTATTTAATGGGAAAAAATAAAACGAATTTTTTGTCCATTTAAAAAACTCGTTAAGGTACTTCTTCTTCAATCATTTCGAGGATATTTTAGTTTTGATCAAAAAAATTTTATTTCTTACGACTTTTCGTAAAATATGTTAATGCCATCTGAAAGGGGAACAGATAAGCTTTCCATCGAGCTCTTAGTCGAAGAAGTCGGTCGAAGGATGCAAGAGTTATTAGCAAAAAACTAATCGGTGGTCAGCACGATTCCGTCAACTGCCGATTCTTTTCGCAAAGTACTTTTCTATAATTCTAGTATTTAATGGGAAAAAATTAAACGAATTTTTTGTCCATGTAAAAAACTATTAATTCTGAATAAAATGCCGCCCATTTATGCAGTTAAAAAAATTTAAATGTCTCTTATTAGATTAGGCATATTTTCGTCTGTTAAGGTACTTCTTCTTCAATGATTTCGAGGATATTTTAGTTTTGATCAAAAAAATTTTATTTCTTACGACTTTTCGTAAAATATGTTAATGCCATCTGAAAGAGGAACAGAGAAGCTTTCCATCGAGCTCTTAGTCAAAGAAGTCGGTCGAAGGATGCAAGAGTTATTAGCAAAAAACTAATCGGTGGTCAACACGATTCCGTCTTACTGCCGATTGTTTTCGCAAAGTACTTTTCTATAATTCTAGTATTTAATGGGAAAAAATTAAACGAATTTTTTGTCCATGTAAAAACTATTAATTCTGAATAAAATGCCACCCATTTATGCAAATAAAAAAATTTAAATGTCTTTTATTAGATTAGGCATATTTTCGTCTGATAAGGTACTTCTTTCTCAATGATTTCGAGGATATTTTAGTTTTGATCAAAAAAATTTTATTTCTTACGATTTTTCGTAAAATATGTTAATGCCATCTGAAAGAGGAACAGATAAGCTTTCCATCGAGCTCTTAGTCGAAGAAGTCAGTCGAAGGATGCAAGAGTTATTAGCATAAAACTAATCGGTGGTCAACACGATTCCGTCCTTCTGCCGATTCTTTTCGCAAAGTACTTTTCTATAATTCTAGTATTTAATGGGAAAAAATTAAACGTATTTTTTGTCCATGTAAAAAACTATTGATTGTGAATTTAATGCCGCCCATTTATGCAATTAAAAAAATTTAAATGTCTCTTATTAGATAAAGCATATTTTTGTCTGATAAGGTACTTCTTCTTCAATGATTTCGAGGATATTTTAGTTTTGATCAAAAGAATTTTATTTCCTATGACTTTTCGTAAACTATGTTAATGCCATCTGAAAGAGGAAAAGATAAGCTTTCCATCAAGCTCTTAGTCGAAGAAGTCGGTCGAAGGATGCAAGAGTTATTAGCAAAAAACTAATCGGTGGTCAACACGTTTCCGTCCTACTGCCGATTCTTTTCGCAAAATACTTTTCTATAATTCTAGTATTTAATGGGAAAAAATAAAACGAATTTTTTGTCCATTTAAAAAACTCGTTAAGGTACTTCTTCTTCAATCATTTCGAGGATATTTTAGTTTTGATCAAAAAAATTTTATTTCTTACGACTTTTCGTAAAATATGTTAATGCCATCTGAAAGAGGAACAGATAAGCTTTCCATCGAGCTCTTAGTCGAAGAAGTCGGTTGAAGGATGCAAGAGTTATTAGCAAAAAACTAATCGGTGGTCAGCACGATTCCGTCAACTGCCGATTCTTTTCGCAAAGTAATTTTCTATAATTCTAGTATTTAATGGGACAAAATTAAACGAATTTTTTGTCCATGTAAAATCTATTAATTCTGAATAAAATGCCGCCCATTTATGCAATTAAAAAAACGTAAATGTCTCTTATTAGATAAAGCATATTTTCATCTGATAAGGTACTTCTTCTTCAATGATTTCGAGGATATTTTAGTTTTGATCAAAAGAATTTTATTTCCTATGACTTTTCGTTAACTATGTTAATGCCATCTGAAAGAGGAAAAGATAAGCTTTCCATCAAGCTCTTAGTCGAAGAAGTCGGTCGAAGGATGCAAGAGTTATTAGCAAAAAACTAATCGGTGGTCAACACGATTCCGTCTTTCTGCCGATTCTTTTTGCAAAGTACTTTTCTATAATACTAGTATTTATGCAATTAAAAAAATTTAAATGTCTCTTATTAGATAAGCCATATTTTCGTCTGATAAGGTACTTCTTCTTCAATGATTTCGAGGCTAATTTAGATTTGATCAAAAGAATTTTATTTCCTATGACTTTTCGTAAACTATGTTAATGCCATCTGAAAGAGGAAAAGATAAGCTTTCCATCGAGCTCTTAGTCGAAGAAGTCAGTCGAAGGATGCAAGAGTTATTAGCATAAAACTAATCGGTGGTCAACACGATTCCGTCCTTCTGCCGATTCTTTTCGCAAAGTACTTTTCTATAATTCTAGTATTTAATGGGAAAAAATTAAACGTATTTTTTGTCCATGTAAAAAACTATTGATTGTGAATTTAATGCCGCCCATTTATGTAATTAAAAAAATTGAAATGTCTCTTATTAGATAAAGCATATTTTTGTTTGATAAGGTACTTCTTCTTCAATGATTTCGAGGATATTTTAGTTTTGATCAAAAAAATTTTATTTCTTACGACTTTTCGAGAAATATGTTAATGCCATCTGAAAGAGGAACAGCTTTCCATCGAGCTCTTAGTCGAAGAAGTCGGTCGAAGGATGCAAGAGTTATTAGCAAAAAACTAATCGGTGGTCAGCACGATTCCGTCAACTGCCGATTCTTTTCGCAAAGTACTTTTCTATAATTCTAGTATTTAATGGGAAAAAATTAAACGAATTTTTTGTCCATGTAAAAAACTATTAATTCTGAATAAAATGCCGCCCATTTATGCAGTTAAAAAAATTTAAATGTCTCTTATTAGATTAGGCATATTTTCGTCTGTTAAGGTACTTCTTCTTCAATGATTTCGAGGATATTTTAGTTTTGATCAAAAAAATTTTATTTCTTACGACTTTTCGTAAAATATGTTAATGCCATCTGAAAGAGGAACAGAGAAGCTTTCCATCGAGCTCTTAGTCAAAGAAGTCGGTCGAAGGATGCAAGAGTTATTAGCAAAAAACTAATCGGTGGTCAACACGATTCCGTCTTACTGCCGATTGTTTTCGCAAAGTACTTTTCTATAATTCTAGTATTTAATGGGAAAAAATTAAACGAATTTTTTGTCCATGTAAAAACTATTAATTCTGAATAAAATGCCACCCATTTATGCAAATAAAAAAATTTAAATGTCTTTTATTAGATTAGGCATATTTTCGTCTGATAAGGTACTTCTTTCTCAATGATTTCGAGGATATTTTAGTTTTGATAAAAAAATTTTATTTCTTACGATTTTTCGTAAAATATGTTAATGCCATCTGAAAGAGGAACAGATAAGCTTTCCATCGAGCTCTTAGTCGAAGAAGTCGGTCGAAGGATGCAAGAGCTATTAGCAAAAAACTAATCGGTGGTCAACACGATTCCGTCCTACTGCCGATTCTTTTCGCAAAGTACTTTTCTATAATTCTAGTATTTAATGTGACAAAATTAAACGAATTTTTTGTCCATTTAAAAAACTATTAATTCTGAATAAAATGCCGCCCATTTATGCAATTAAACAAATTTAAATGTCTCTTATTAGATAAGGCATATTTTCATCTGATAAGGTACTTCTTCTTCAATGAATTCGAGGATATTTGAGTTTTGATCAAAAAAATTTTATTTCTTATGACTTTTCGTAAAATATGTTAATGCCATCTGAAAGAGGAACAGAAAAGCTTTCCTTCGAGCTCTTAGTCAAAGAAGTTGGTCGAAGGATGCAACAGTTATTAGGAAAAAACTAATCGGTGGTCAACACGTTTCCGTCCTACTGCCGATTATTTTCGCAAAATACTTTTCTATAATTCTAGTATTTAATGGGAAAAAATTAAACGAATTTTTTGTCAATTTAAAAAACTATTAATTCTGAATAAAATGCCGCTCATTTATGGAGTTAAAAAAATTTATATGTCTCTTATTAGATTAGGCATATTTTCGTCTGATAAGGTACTTCTTCCTTAATGATTTCGAGGATGATTTAGTTTTGATCAAAAAAATTTTATTTCTTACGATTTTTCGTAAAATATGTTAATGCCATCTGAAAGAGGAACAATGATTTCGAGGATATTTTAGTTTTGATCAAAAAAATTTTATTTCTTACGATTTTTCGTAAAATATGTTAATGCCATCTGAAAGAGGAACAGATAAGCTTTCCATCGAGCTCTTAGTCGAAGAAGTCGGTCGAAGGATGCAAGAGCTATTAGCAAAAAACTTATCGGTGGTCAACACGATTCCGTCCTACTGCCAATTCTTGTCGCAAAGTACTTTTCTATAATTCTAGTATTTAATGGGAAAAAATTAAACGAATTTTTTGTCCATGTAAAAAACTATTAATTCTAAATAAAATGCCGCCTATTTATGCAATTAAAAAAATTTAAATGTCTCTTATTAGATAAGGCATATTTTCATCTGATAAGGTACTTCTTCTTCAATGATTTCGAGGATATTTTAGTTTTGATCAAAAAAATTTTATTTTTTACGACTTTTCGTAAAATATGTTAATGCCATCTGAAAGGGGAACAGATAAGCTTTCCATCAAGCTCTTAGTCGAAGAAGTTGGTGGAAGGATGCAACAGTTATTAGGAAAAAACTAACCGGTGGTCAACACGTTTCCGTCCTACTGCCGATTCTTTTCGCAAAATACTTTTCTATAATTCTAGTATTTAATGGGAAAAAATAAAACGAATTTTTTGTCCATTTAAAAAACTCGTTAAGGTACTTCTTCTTCAATCATTTCGAGGATATTTTAGTTTTGATCAAAAAAATTTTATTTTTTACGACTTTTCGTAAAATATGTTAATGCCATCTGAAAGGGGAACAGATAAGCTTTCCATCGAGCTCTTAGTCGAAGAAGTCGGTCGAAGGATGCAAGAGTTATTAGCAAAAAACTAATCGGTGGTCAGCACGATTCCGTCTTACTGCCGATTGTTTTCGCAAAGTACTTTTCTATAATTCTAGTATTTAATGGGAAAAAATTAAACGAATTTTTTGTCCATGTAAAAACTATTAATTCTGAATAAAATGCCACCCATTTATGCAAATAAAAAAATTTAAATGTCTTTTATTAGATTAGGCATATTTTCGTCTGATAAGGTACTTCTTTCTCAATGATTTCGAGGATATTTTAGTTTTGATCAAAAAAATTTTATTTCTTACGATTTTTCGTAAAATATGTTAATGCCATCTGAAAGAGGAACAGATAAGCTTTCCATCGAGCTCTTAGTCGAAGAAGTCGGTCGAAGGATGCAAGAGCTATTAGCAAAAAACTAATCGGTGGTCAACACGATTCCGTCCTACTGCCGATTCTTTTCGCAAAGTACTTTTCTATAATTCTAGTATTTAATGGGAAAAAATTAAACGAATTTTTTGTCCATGTAAAAAACTATTAATTCTTAATAAAATGCCGCCCATTTATGCAATTAAACAAATTTAAATGTCTCTTATTAGATAAGGCATATTTTCATCTGATAAGGTACTTCTTCTTCAATGAATTCGAGGATATTTGAGTTTTGATCAAAAAAATTTTATTTCTTATGACTTTTCGTAAAATATGTTAATGCCATCTGAAAGAGGAACAGATAAGCTTTCCTTCGAGCTCTTAGTCGAAGAAGTTGGTCGAAGGATGCAACAGTTATTAGGAAAAAACTAATCGGTGGTCAACACTTTTCCGTCCTACTGCCGATTATTTTCGCAAAATACTTTTCTATAATTCTAGTATTTAATGGGAAAAAATTAAACGAATTTTTTGTCAATTTAAAAAACTATTAATTCTGAATAAAATGCCGCTCATTTATGCAGTTAAAAAAATTTATATGTCTCTTATTAGATTAGGCATATTTTCGTCTGATAAGGTACTTCTTCCTCAATGATTTCGAGGATGATTTAGTTTTGATCAAAAAAATTTTATTTCTTACGATTTTTCGTAAAATATGTTAATGCCATCTGAAAGAGGAACAATGATTTCGAGGATATTTTAGTTTTGATCAAAAAAATTTTATTTCTTACGATTTTCCGTAAAATATGTTAATGCCATCTGAAAGAGGAACAGATAAGCTTTCCATCGAGCTCTTAGTCGAAAAAGTCGGTCGAAGGATGCAAGAGCTATTAGCAAAAAACTTATCGGTGGTCAACACCATTCCGTCCTACTGCCGATTCTTGTCGCAAAGTACTTTTCTATAATTCTAGTATTTAATGGGAAAAAATTAAACGAATTTTTTGTCCATGTAAAAAACTATTAATTCTAAATAAAATGCCGCCTATTTATGCAATTAAAAAAATTTAAATGTCTCTTATTAGATAAGGCATATTTTCATCTGATAAGGTACTTCTTTTTCAATGATTTCGAGGATATTTTAGTTTTGATCAAAAAAATTTTATTTTTTACGACTTTTCGTAAAATATGTTAATGCCATCTGAAAGAGGAACAGATAAGCTTTCCATCGAGCTCTTAGTCGAAGAAATCGGTTGAAGGATGCAAGAGTTATTAGCAAAAAACTAATCGGTGGTCAGCACGATTCCGTCAACTGCCGATTCTTTTCGCAAAGTAATTTTCTATAATTCTAGTATTTAATGGGACAAAATTAAACGAATTTTTTGTCCATGTAAAATCTATTAATTCTGAATAAAATGCCGCCCATTTATGCAATTAAAAAAATTTATATGTCTCTTATTAGATAAGGCATATTTTCATCTGATAAGGTACTTCTTCTTCAATGATTTCGAGGATATTTTAGTTTTGATCAAAAAAATTTTATTTTTTACGACTTTTCGTAAAAAATGTTAATGCCATCTGAAAGGGGAACAGATAAGCTTTCCATCAAGCTCTTAGTCGAAGAAGTCGGTCGAAGGATGCAAGAGTTATTAGCAAAAAACTAATCGGTGGTCAACACGATTCCGTCCTACTGCCGATTCTTTTCGCAAAGTACTTTTCTATAATTCTAGTATTTAATGGGAAAAAAAAAACGAATTTTTTGTCCATTAAAAAAACTCGTTAAGGTACTTCTTCTTCAATCATTTCGAGGATATTTTAGTTTTGATCAAAAAAATTTTATTTCTTACGATTTTTCGTAAAATATGTTAATGCCATCTGAAAGAGGAACAGATAAGCTTTCCATCGAGGATTTAGTCGAAGAAATCGGTTGAAGGATGCAAGAGTTATTAGCAAAAAACTAATCGGTGGTCAGCACGATTCCGTCAACTGCCGATTCTTTTCGCAAAGTAATTTTCTATAATTCTAGTATTTAATGGGACAAAATTAAACGAATTTTTTGTCCATGTAAAATCTATTAATTCTGAATAAAATGCCGCCCATTTATGCAATTAAAAAAATTTATATGTCTCTTATTAGATAAGGCATATTTTCATCTGATAAGGTACTTCTTCTTCAATGATTTCGAGGATATTTTAGTTTTGATCAAAAAAATTTTATTTTTTACGACTTTTCGTAAAATATGTTAATGCCATCTGAAAGAGGAACAGATAAGCTTTCCATCGAGCTCTTAGTCGAAGAAATCGGTTGAAGGATGCAAGAGTTATTAGCAAAAAACTAATCGGTGGTCAGCACGATTCCGTCAACTGCCGATTCTTTTCGCAAAGTAATTTTCTATAATTCTAGTATTTAATGGGACAAAATTAAACGAATTTTTTGTCCATGTAAAATCTATTAATTCTGAATAAAATGCCGCCCATTTATGCAATTAAAAAAATGTATATGTCTCTTATTAGATAAGGCATATTTTCATCTGATAAGGTACTTCTTCTTCAATGATTTCGAGGATATTTTAGTTTTGATCAAAAAAATTTTATTTTTTACGACTTTTCGTAAAATATGTTAATGCCATCTGAAAGGGGAACAGATAAGCTTTCCATCAAGCTCTTAGTCGAAGAAGTCGGTCGAAGGATGCAAGAGTTATTAGCAAAAAACTAATCGGTGGTCAACACGATTCCGTCCTACTGCCGATTCTTTTCGCAAAGTACTTTTCGATAATTCTAGTATTTAATGGGAAAAAATGAAACGAATTTTTTGTCCATGTAAAAAACTATTAATTCTGAATAAAATGCCGCCCATTTATGCAGTTAAAAAAATTTAAATGTCTCTTATTAGATTAGGCATATTTTCATCTGATAAGGTACTTCTTCTTCAATGATTTCGAGGATATTTTAGTTTTGATCAAAAAAATTTTATTTTTTACGACTTTTCGTAAAATATGTTAATGCCATCTGAAAGGGGAACAGATAAGCTTTCCATCAAGCTCTTAGTCGAAGAAGTTGGTGGAAGGATGCAACAGTTATTAGGAAAAAACTAACCGGTGGTCAACACGTTTCCGTCCTACTGCCGATTCTTTTCGCAAAATACTTTTCTATAATTCTAGTATTTAATGGAAAAAATAAAACGAATTTTTTGTCCATTTAAAAAACTCGTTCTTCAATCATTTCGAGGATATTTTAGTTTTGATCAAAAAAATTTTATTTCTTACGACTTTTCGTAAAATATGTTAATGCCATCTGAAAGGGGAACAGATAAGCTTTCCATCGAGCTCTTAGTCGAAGAAGTCGGTCGAAGGATGCAAGAGTTATTAGCAAAAAACTAATCGGTGGTCAGCACGATTCCGTCAACTGCCGATTCTTTTCGCAAAGTACTTTTCTATAATTCTAGTATTTAATGGGAAAAAATTAAACAAATTTTTTGTCCATGTAAAAAACTATTAATTCTGAATAAAATGCCGCCCATTTATGCAGTTAAAAAAATTTAAATGTCTCTTATTAGATTAGGCATATTTTCGTCTGTTAAGGTACTTCTTCTTCAATGATTTCGAGGATATTTTAGTTTTGATCAAAAAAATTTTATTTCTTACGACTTTTCGTAAAATATGTTAATGCCATCTGAAAGGGGAACAGATAAGCTTTCCATCGAGCTCTTAGTCGAAGAAGTCGGTCGAAGGATGCAAGAGTTATTAGCAAAAAACTAATCGGTGGTCAGCACGATTCCGTCAACTGCCGATTCTTTTCGCAAAGTACTTTTCTATAATTCTAGTATTTAATGGGAAAAAATTAAACAAATTTTTTGTCCATGTAAAAAACTATTAATTCTGAATAAAATGCCGCCCATTTATGCAGTTAAAAAAATTTAAATGTCTCTTATTAGATTAGGCATATTTTCGTCTGTTAAGGTACTTCTTCTTCAATGATTTCGAGGATATTTTAGTTTTGATCAAAAAAATTTTATTTCTTACGACTTTTCGTAAAATATGTTAATGCCATCTGAAAGAGGAACAGAGAAGCTTTCCATCGAGCTCTTAGTCAAAGAAGTCGGTCGAAGGATGCAAGAGTTATTAGCAAAAAACTAATCGGTGGTCAACACGATTCCGTCTTACTGCCGATTGTTTTCGCAAAGTACTTTTCTATAATTCTAGTATTTAATGGGAAAAAATTAAATGAATTTTTTGTCCATGTAAAAACTATTAATTCTAAATAAAATGCCACCCATTTATGCAAATAAAAAAATTTAAATGTCTTTTATTAGATTAGGCATATTTTCGTCTGATAAGGTACTTCTTTCTCAATGATTTCGAGGATATTTTAGTTTTGATCAAAAAAATTTTATTTCTTACGATTTTTCGTAAAATATGTTAATGCCATCTGAAAGAGGAACAGATAAGCTTTCCATCGAGCTCTTAGTCGAAGAAGTCGGTCGAAGGATGCAAGAGCTATTAGCAAAAAACTAATCGGTGGTCAACACGATTCCGTCCTACTGCCGATTCTTTTCGCAAAGTACTTTTCTATAATTCTAGTATTTAATGGGAAAAAATTAAACGAATTTTTTGTCCATGTAAAAAACTATTAATTCTGAATAAAATGCAGCCCATTTATGCAATTAAACAAATTTAAATGTCTCTTATTAGATAAGGCATATTTTCATCTGATAAGGTACTTCTTCTTCAATGAATTCGAGGATATTTGAGTTTTGATCAAAAAAATTTTATTTCTTATGACTTTTCGTAAAATATGTTAATGCCATCTGAAAGAGAAACAGATAAGCTTTCCTTCGAGCTCTTAGTCGAAGAAGTTGGTCGAAGGATGCAAGAGTTATTACGAAAAAACTAATCGGTGGTCAACACGTTTCCGTCCTACTGCCGATTATTTTCGCAAAATACTTTTCTATAATTCTAGTATTTAATGGGAAAAAATTAAACGAATTTTTTGTCAATTTAAAAAACTATTAATTCTGAATAAAATGCCGCTCATTTATGCAGTTAAAAAAATTTATATGTCTCTTATTAGATTAGGCATATTTTCGTCTGATAAGGTACTTCTTCCTCAATGATTTCGAGGATGATTTAGTTTTGATCAAAAAAATTTTATTTCTTACGATTTTTCGTAAAATATGTTAATGCCATCTGAAAGAGGAACAATGATTTCGGGGATATTTTAGTTTTGATCAAAAAAATTTTATTTCTTACGATTTTTCGTAAAATATGTTAATGCCATCTGAAAGAGGAACAGATAAGCTTTCCATCGAGCTCTTAGTCGAAGAAGTCGGTCGAAGGATGCAAGAGCTATTAGCAAAAAACTTATCGGTGGTCAACACGATTCCGTCCTACTGCCGATTCTTGTCGCAAAGTACTTTTCTATAAATCTAGTATTTAATGGGAAAAAATTAAACGAATTTTTTGTCCATGTAAAAAACTATTAATTCTAAATAAAATGCCGCCTATTTATGCAATTAAAAAAATTTAAATGTCTCTTATTAGATAAGGCATATTTTCGTGTGATAAGGTACTTCTTCTTCAATGATTTCGAGGATATTTTAGTTTTGATCAAAAAAATTTTATTTTTTACGACTTTTCGTAAAATATGTTAATGCCATCTGAAAGGGGAGCAGATAAGCTTTCCATCAAGCTCTTAGTCGAAGAAGTTGGTGGAAGGATGCAACAGTTAATAGGAAAAAACTAACCGGTGGTCAACACGTTTCCGTCCTACTGCCGATTCTTTTCGCAAAATACTTTTCTATAATTCTAGTATTTAATGGGAAAAAATAAAACGAATTTTTTGTCCATATAAAAAACTCGTTAAGGTACTTCTTCTTCAATCATTTCGAGGATATTTTAGTTTTGATCAAAAAAATTTTATTTCTTACGATTTTTCGTAAAATATGTTAATGCCATCTGAAAGAGGAACAGATAAGCTTTCCATCGAGCTCTTAGTCGAAGAAGTCGGTTGAAGGATGCAAGAGTTATTAGCAAAAAACTAATCGGTGGTCAGCACGATTCCGTCAACTGCCGATTCTTTTCGCAAAGTAATTTTCTATAATTCTAGTATTTAATGGGACAAAATTAAACGAATTTTTTGTCCATGTAAAATCTATTAATTCTGAATAAAATGCCGCCCATTTATGCAATTAAAAAAATTTATATGTCTCTTATTAGATAAGGCATATTTTCATCTGATAAGGTACTTCTTCTTCAATGATTTCGAGGATATTTTAGTTTTGATCAAGAAAATTTTATTTCTTATGACTTTTCGTAAAATATGTTAATGCCATCTGGAAAGGAGAACAGATAAGCTTTCCATCAAGCTCTTAGTCGAAGAAGTCGGTCGAAGGATGCAAGAGTTATTAGCAAAAAACTAATCGGTGGTCAACACGATTCCGTCTTTCTGCCGATTCTTTTTGCAAAGTACTTTTCTATAATTCTAGTATTTAATGGGAAAAAATGAAACGAATTTTTTGTCCATGTAAAAAACTATTAATTCTGAATAAAACGCCGCCCATTTATGCAATCAAAAAAATTTTAATGTCTCTTATTTGATTAGGCATATTTTCGTCTCTTACGGTACTTCTTCTTTAATGATTTCGAGGATATTTTAGTTTTGATTCAAAAAATTTTATTTCTTACGACTTTTCGTAAAACATGTTAACGCCATATGAAAGAAGAATAGATAAGCTTTCCATCAAACTCTTAGTCGAAGAAGTCGGTCGAAGGATGCAAGAGCTATTAGCAAAAAACTTATCGGTGGTCAACACGATTCCGTCCTTCTGCCGATTCTTTTCGCAAAGTACTTTTCTATAATTCTTGTATTTAATGGGAAAAAATAAAACGTATTTTTTGTCCATGTAAAAAACTATTAATTCTGAATAAAATGCCACCCATTTATGCAATTAAAAATATTTAAATGTCTCTTATTAGATAGGGCATATTTTCGTCTGATATGGTACTTCTTCTTCAATGATTTCGAGGCTATTTAATTTTGATCAAAAAAAGTTCATTTCCTATGTCTTTTCGTAAAATATGTTAATACCATCTGAAAGAGGAACAGATAAGCTTTCCATCGAGCTCTTAGTCGAAGAAGTCGGTCGAAAAATGCAAGAGTTATTAGCATAAAACTAATCGGTGGTCAACACGATTCCGTCCTACTGCCGATTATTTTCGCAAAGTACTTTTCGATAATTCTAGTATTTAATGGGAAAAAATTAAAAGAATTTTTTGTCTATGTAAAAAACTATTAATTCTGAATAAAATGCCGCCAATTTATGCAATTAAAAAAATTTACATGTTTCTTATTATATAAGGCATATTTTCGTCTTATAAGGTACTTGTTCTTCAATGATTTCGAGGATATTTTAATTTTAATCAAAAGAATTTTATTTCTTACGACTTTTCGTAAAAGATGTAAAGAGGAACAGATAAGCTTTCCATCGAGCTCTTAGTCAAAGAAGTCGGTCCAAAGATGCAAGAGTTATTACCATAAAACTAATCGGTGGTCAACACGATTCCGTCCTACTGCCGATTCTTTTCGCAAAGCACTTTTCTATAATTCTTGTATTTAATGGGAAAAAATAAAACGAATTTTTTGTCCATGTAAAAAACTATTAATTCTGAATAAAATGCCGCCCATTTATGCAATTAAAAAAATTTAAATGTCTCTTATTAGATAAGGCATATTTTCGTGTGATAAGGTACTTCTTCTTCAATGATTTCGAGGATATTTTAGTTTTGATAAAAAAAAATTTATTTCTTATAACTTTTCGTAAAATATGTTAATGCCATCTGAAAGGGGAACAGATAAGCTTTCCATAAAGCTCTTAGTCGAAGAAGTCGGTCGAAGGATGCAAGAGTTATTAGCAAAAAACTTATCGGTGGTCAACACGATTCCGTCCTACTGCCGATTCTTTTCGCAAAGCACTTTTCTATAATTCTAGTATTTAATGGGAAAAAATTAAACGAATTTTTTGTGCATGTAAAAAACTGTTAATTCTGAATAAAATGCCACCCATTTATGCAATTAAAAAAATTCAAATGTCTCTTATTAGATAAGACATATTTTCGTCTGATAAGGTACTTCTTCTTCAATGATTTCGAGGATATTTTAGTTTTGATAAAAAATAATTTATTTCTTATAACTTTTTGTAAAATAAGTTAATGCCATCTGAAAGGCGAAAAGATAAGCTTTCCATAAAGCTCTTAGTCGAAGAAGTCGGTCGAAGGATGCAAGAGTTATTAGCAAAAAACTAATCGGTGGTCAACATGTTTCGGTCCTACTGCCGATTATTTTCGCAAAGTACTTTTCTATTATTCTAGTATTTAATGGGAAAAAATTAAACGAATTTTTTGTGCATATAAAAAACTGTTAATTCTGAATAAAATGCCGCCCATTTATGCAATTAAAAAAATTCAAATGTCTCTTATTAGATAAGGCATATTTTCGTCTGATAAGGTACTTCTTCTTCAATGATTTCGAGGATATTTTAGTTTTGATAAAAAAAAATTTATTTCTTATGACTTTTCGTAAAATATGGTAATGCTATCTAAAAGGGGAACAGATAAGCTTTCCATCAAGCTCTTAGTCGAAGAAGTCGGTCGAAGGATGCAAGAGTTATTAGCAATAAACTAATCGGTGGTCAACACGATTCCGTCCTTCTGCCGATTGTTTTCGCAAAGTACTTTTCTATAATTCTTGTATTTAATGGGAAAAAATAAAACGTATTTTTTGTCCATGTAAAAAACTATTAATTCTGAATAAAATGCCACCCATTTATGCAATTAAAAATATTTAAATGTCTCTTATTAGATAGGGTATATTTTCGTCTGATAAGGTACTTCTTCTTCAATGATTTCGAGGCTATTTAATTTTGATCAAAAAAATTTCATTTCCTATGCCTTTTCGTAAAATATGTTAATACCATCTGAAAGAGGAAAAGATAAGCTTAACATAAAGCTCTTAGTCGACGAAGTCTGTCGAAGGATGCAAGAGTTATTAGCAAAAAACTAATCGGTGGTCAACATGTTTCGGTCCTACTGCCGACTCTTTTCGCAAAGTACTTTTCTATAATTCTAGTATTTAATGGGAAAAAATTAAACGAATTTTTTGTCCATGTAAAAAACTATTCATTCTGAATAAAACGTCGCCCATTTATGCAATCAAAAAAATTTTAATGTCTCTTATTTGATTAGGCATATTTTCGTCTTTTACGGTACTTCTTCTTCAATGATTGATATTTTAGTTTTGAGAAAAAAAAATTTATTTCTTATAACTTTTCGTAAAATATGTTAATGCCATCTGAAAGGGGAACAGATAAGCTTTCCATAAAGCTCTTAGTCGAAGAAGTCGGTCGAAGGATGCAAGAGTTATTAGCAAAAAACTTATCGGTGGTCAACACGATTCCGTCCTACTGCCGATTATTTTCGCAAAGCACTTTTCTATAATTCTAGTATTTAATGGGAAAAAATTAAACGAATTTTTTGTGCATGTAAAAAACTGTTAATTCTGAATAAAATGCCGCCCATTCTTCAATGATTTCGAGGATATGTACTTCTTCTTCAATGATTTCGAGGATATTTTAGTTTTGATAAAAAAAAAATTTA
Organism: Phortica okadai; assembly: GCA_034638295.1. Lineage (NCBI taxonomy): Eukaryota > Metazoa > Arthropoda > Insecta > Diptera > Drosophilidae > Phortica > Phortica okadai. The sequence continues at coordinate 22,014,195 of CM067850.1, read as the reverse complement.
TTTCTTATAACTTTTCGTAAAATATGTTAATGCCATCAGAAAGGGGAACAGATAATCTTTCCATAAAGCTCTTAGTCGAAGAAGTCGGTCGAAGGATGCAAGAGTTATTAGCAAAAAACTTATCGGTGGTCAACACGATTCCGTCCTTCTGCCGATTCTTTTCGCAAAGTACTTTTCTATAATTCTTGTATTTAATGGGAAAAAATAAAACGTATTTTTTGTCCATGTAAAAAACTATTAATTATGAATAAAATGCCACCCATTTATGCAATTAAAAATATTTAAATGTCTCTTATTAGATAGGGCATATTTTCGTCTGATAAGGTACTTCTTCAATGATTTCGAGGCTATTAAATTTTGATCAAAAAAATTTCATTTCCTATGTCTTTTCGTAAAATATGTTAATATCATCTGAAAGAGGAAAAGATAAGCTTTCCATAAAGCTCTTAGTCGAAGAAGTCGGTCGAAGGATGCAAGAGTTATTAGCAAAAAACATGTTTCGGTCCTACTGCCGATTCTTTTCGCAAAGTACTTTTCTATAATTCTAGTATTTAATGGGAAAAAATTAAACCAATTTTTTGTCCACGTAAAAAACTATTAATTCTGAATAAAACGCCGCCCATTTATGCAATTAAAAAAAATTAAATATCTCTTATTAGATAAGGAATATTTTCGTCTGATAAGGTACTTGTTCTTCAATGATTTCGAGGATATTTTTATTTTGATCAAAAAAATTTTATTTCTTACGACTTTTCGTAAAAGATGTTAATGCCATCTGAAAGAGGAACAGATAAGCTTTCCATCGAGCTCTTAGTCGAAGAAGTCGGTCGAAGAATGCAAGAGTTATTAGCAAAAAACTAATCGGTGGCCAACACGATTCCGTCCTACTGCCGATTCTTTTCGCAAAGTACTTTTCGATAATTCTAGTATTTAATGGGAAAAAATTTAAGGAATTTTTTGTCTATGTAAAAAACTATTAATTCTGAATAAAATGCCGGCCATTTATGCAATTAAAAAAAATTTTACATGTTTCTTATTATATAAGACATATTTTCGTCTTATAAGGTACTTCTTTTTCAATGATTTCGAGGATATTTTAGTTTAGATCCAAAAAATTTTAATTTTTATGACTTTTCGTAAAATATATTTATGCCATCTGAAAAAAGAACAGATAAGCTTTCCACCGAGCTCTTAGTCGAAGAAGTCGGTCAAAGGATGCAAGAGTTATTAGCAAAAAACTAATCGGTAGTCAACACGATTCCGTCCTACTGCCGATTCTTTTCGCAAAGTACTTTTCTATTATTCTAGTATTTAATGGGAAAAAATTAAAGGAATTTTTTGTCCATGTAAAAAATTATTAATTGTGAATAAAATGCCGCCCATTTATGCAATTAAAAAAATGTACATGTTTCTTATTAGATAAGGCATATTTTCGTCTTATAAGGTACTTCTTTTTCAATGATTTCGAGGATATTTTAGTTTTGATCGAAAAAATTTTAATTCTTATGACTTTTCGTAAAATATACTTATGACATCTGAAAGAGGAACAGATAAGCTTTCCATCGAGCTCTTAGTCGAAGAAGTCGGTCGAAGAATGCAAGAGTTATTAGCAAAAACCTAATCGGTGGTCAACACGATTCCGTCCTACTGCAGATCCTTTTCGCAAAGTACTTTTCTAAAATTCTAGTATTTTATAAGAAAAAATTAAACGAATTTGAAAAACTATTAATTTTGAATAAAATGCCGCCCATTTATGCAATCAAAAAAATTTAAATGTCTCTTGTTAGATAAGGGATTTTTTCGTCTGATAAGGTACTTCTTTTTCAATGATTTCGAGGATTTTTTAGTTTTGATCCAAAAAATTTTAATTCTTATGACTTTTCCTAAAATATATTTATGCCATCTCAAAGAGAAACAGATAAGCTTTCCATCGAGCTCTTAGTCGAAGAAGTCGGTCGAAGGATGCAAGAGTTATTAGCAAAAACCTAATCGGTGGTCAACACGACTCCGTCCTACTGCCGATTCTTTTCGCAAAGTACTTTTCTATTATTCTAGTATTAAATGGGAAAAAATTAAACGAATTTTTTGTCCATTTAAAAAACTATTGATTCTGAATAAAATGACGCCCATTTATGCAATTAAAAAAATTTAAATATCTCTTGTTAGATAAGGGATATTTTCGTCTGATAATGTACTTCTTTTTCAATGATTTCGAGGATTTTTTAGTTTTGATCCAAAAAATTTTAATTCTTATAACTTTTCCTAAAATATATTTATGCCATCTCAAAGAGGAACAGATAAGCTTTCCATCGAGCTCTAAATCGAAGAAGTCGGTCAAAGAAGTCGGTCGAAGGATGCAAGAGTAATTAACAAAAAACTAATCGGTAGTCAACACGATTCCGTACTACTGCCGATTCTTTTCGCAAAGTACTTTTCTATTATTCTAGTATTTAATGGGAAAAAATTAAACGAATTTTTTGTCCATGTAAAAAACTATTAATTCTGAATAAAATGCCGCCCATTTATGCAATTAAAAAAATTTAAATGTTTCTTGTTAGATAAGGCATATTTTCGTCTTTTACGGTACTTATTTTTCAATGATTTCGAGGATATTTTAGTTTTGATTTAAAAAATTTTATTTCTTATGCCTTTTCGTAAAAGATGTTAATGCCATCTGAAAGAGGAACAGATAAGCTTTCCATCGAGCTCTTATTCGAAGAAGTCAGTCGAAGGATGCAAGAGTTATTAGCAAAAATTAATCGGTGGTCAACACGACTCCGTCCTACTGCCGATTCTTTTCGCAAATTACTTTTCTATTATTCTAGTATTTAATGGGAAAAAATTAAACGAATTTTTTGTCCATGTAAAAAACTATTAATTCTGAATTATATGCCACCCATTTATGCAATTAAAAAAATTTAAATGTCTCTTATTAGAAAAGGCATATTTTCGTCTTATAAGGTACTTCTTTTCAATGATTTCGAGGATATTTTAGTTTTGATCGAAAAAATTTTAATTCTTACGACTTTTCGTAAAACATACTTATGCCATCTGAAAGAGGAACAGATAAGCTTTCCATCGAGCTCTTAGGCGAAGAAGTCGGTCGAAGAATGCAAGAGTTATTAGCAAAAAACTAATCGGTGGTCAACACGATTCCGTCCTACTGCCGATTCTTTTCGCAAAGTACTTTTCTATAATTCTAGTATATAATGGGAAAAAATTAAACGAATTTAAAAAACTATTAATTTTGAATAAAATGCCGCCCATTTATGCAATTAAAAAAATTTAAATGTCTCTTATTAGATAAGGCATATTTTCGTCTTTTACGGTACTACTTTTTCAATGATTTCGATGATATTTTAATTTTGATCCAAAAATTTTTAATTCATATGACTTTTCGTAAAATATGTTAATGCCATCTGAAAGAGGAAAAGATAAGCTTTCCATCGAGCTATTAGTCGAAGAATGCAAGAGTTATTAGCAAAAAACTAATCGGTGGTCAACACGATTCCGTCATACTGCCGATTCTTTTCGCAAAGTACTTTTCTATTATTCTAGTATATAATGGGAAAAAATTAAACGAATTTAAAAAACTATTAATTTTGAATAAAATGCCGCCCATTTATGCAATTAAAAAAATTTATATGTCTCTTATTAGATAAGGAATATTTTCGTCTGATAAGGTACTTGTTCTTCAATGAATTCGAGGATATTTTAATTTTGATCAAAAGAATTTTATTTCTTACGACTTTTCGTAAAAGATGTTAATGCCATCTGAAAGATGAACAGATAAGCTTTCCATCGACCTCTTAGTCGAAGAAGTCGGTCGAAGGATGCAAGAGTTATTAGCAAAAAACTAATCGGTGGTCAACATGTTTCGGTCCTACTGCCGATTCTTTTCGCAAGGTACTTTTCTATAATTCTAGTATTTAATGGGAAAAAATTAAACGAATTTTTTGTCCATGTAAAAAACTATTAATTCTGCATAAAACGCCGCCCATTAATGCAATCAAAAAAATTTTAATGTCTCTTATTTGATTAGGCATATTTGAGTCTGATAAGGTACTTCTTCTTCAATGATTTCGAGGATATTTTAGTTTTCATCAAAAAAAATTTATTTCTTATGACTTTTCGTAAAATATGTTAATGCCATCTGAAAGGGGAACAGATAAGCTTTCCATCAAGCTCTTAGTCGACGAAGTCGGTCGAAGGATGCAAGAGTTATTAGCAAAAAACTAATCGGTGGTCAACAACTTTTCTATAATTCTAGTATATAATGGGAAAAAATTAAACGAATTTTTTGTCCATGTAAAAAACTATTAATTCTGAATAAAACGCCGCCCATTAATGCAATTAAAAAAATTTTAATGTCTCTTATTTGATTAGGCATATTTGCTTCTGATAAGGTACTTCTTCTTCACTGATTTCGAGGATATTTTAGTTTAGATCCAAAAAATTTTAATTCTTATGACTTTTCGTAAAATATATTTATGCCATCTGAAAAAAGAACAGATAAGCTTTCCATCGAGCTCTTAGTCGAAAAAGTCGGTCAAAGGATGCAAGAGTTATCAGCAAAAAACTAATCGGTAGTCAACACGATTCCGTCCTACTGCCGATTCTTTTCGCAAAGTACTTTTCTATTATTCTAGTATTTAATGGGAAAAAATTAAACGAATTTTTTGTCCATGTAAAAAACTATTAATTCTGAATAAAATGCCACCCATTTATGCAATTAAAAAAATTTAAATGTCTCTTATTAGAAAAGGCATATTTTCGTCTTATAAGGTACTTCTTCTTCAATGATTTCGAGGATATTTTAATTTTGATCAAAAAAATTTTATTTCTTACGACTTTTCGTAAAATATGTTAATGCCATCTGAAAGAGGAACAGATAAGCATTCCATCGTGCTCTTAGTCAAAGAAGTCGGTCGAAGAATGCAAGAGTTAATAGCAAAAAACTAATCGGTGGTCAACACGATTCCGTCAACTGCCGATTCTTTTCGCAAAGTACTTTTATATAATTCTAGTATTTAATGGGAAAAAATTAAACGAATTTAAAAAACTATTAATTTTGAATAAAATGCCGCCTATTTATGCAATTAAAAAAATTTAATTGTCTCTTATTAGATAAGGAATATTTTCGTCTGATAAGGTACTTGTTCTTTAATGATTTTGAGGATATTTTAATTTTGATCAAAAGAATTTTATTTCTTACGACTTTTCGTAAAAGATGTTAATGCCATCTGAAAGAGGAACAGATAAGCTTTCCATCGAGCTCTTAGTCGAAGAAGTCGGTCGAAGAATGCAAGAGTTATTAGCAAAAAACTAATCGGTGGTCAACACGACTCCGTCCTACTGCCTATTCTTTTCGCAAAGTACTTTTCTATTATTCTAGTATTAAATGGGAAAAAATTAAACGAATTTTTTGTCCATGTAAAAAACTATTAATTCTGAATAAAATGCCACCCATTAATGCAATTAAAAAAATTTAAATGTCTCTTATTAGATTAGGCATATTTTCGTCTTATAAGGTACTTCTTTTCAATGATTTCGAGGATATTTTAGTTTTGATCGAAAAAATTTTCATTCTTACGACTTTTCGTAAAATAAACTTATGCCATCTGAAAGAGGAACAGATAAGCTTTCCATCGAGCTCTTAGTCGAAGAAGTCGGTCGAAGGATGCATGACTTATTAGCAAAAAACTAATCGGTGGTCAACACGTTTGCGTCCCACTGCCGATTCTTTTCGCAAAGTACTTTTCTATAATTCACGTATTTAATGGGAAAAAATTAAACGAATTTTTTCTCCATGTAAAAAACTATTAATTCTGAATAAAATGCCGCCCATTTATGCAACTAAAAAAATTTAAATGTCTATAATTAAGGCATATTTTCGTCTGATAAGGTACTTCTTCTTCAATGATTTCGAGGTTATTTTAGTTTTGATCAAAAAAATTTTATTTCTTATGACTTTTCGTAAAATATGTTATTGCCATCTGAAAGAGGAACAGATAAGCTTTCCATCGAGCTCTTAGTCGAAGAAGTCGGTCGAAGGATGCATGGCTTATTAGCAAAAAACTAATCGGTGGTCAACACGTTTGCGTGCCACTGCCGATTCTTTTCGCAAAGTACTTTTCTATAATTCACGTATTTAATGGGAAAAAATCAAACGAGTTTTTTGTCCAAGTAAAAAACTTTTAATTCTGAATAAAATGCCGCCCATTTCTGCAACTAAAAAAATTTAAATGTCTATAATTAAGGCATATTTTCGTCTGATAAGGTACTTCTTTTTCAATGATTTCGAGGTTATTTTAGTTTTGATCAAAAAAATTTTATTTCTTATGACTTTTCGTAAAATATGTTAATGCCATCTGAAAGAGGAACAGATAAGCTTTCCATGAAGCTCTTAGTCGAAGAAGTCGGTCGAAGGATGCAAGAGTTATTAGCAAAAAACTTATCGGTGGTCAACACGATTCCGTCATACTGCCGATTCCTTTCGTAAAGTACATGTAAAAAACTATTAATTCTGAATAAAATGCCGCCCATTTATGCAACTAAAAAAATTTAAATGTCTATAATTAAGGCATATTTTCGTCTGATAAGGTACTTCTTCTTCAATGATTTCGAGGTTATTTTAGTTTTGATCAAAAAAATTTTATTTCTTATGACTTTTCGTAAACTATGTTAATGCCATCTGAAAGAGGAACAGATAAGCTTTCCATCGAGCTCTTAGTCGAAGAAGTCGGTCGAAGGATGCATGACTTATTAGCAAAAAACTAATCGGTGGTCAACACGATTCCGTCCTACTGCCGATTCTTTTCGTAAAGTACTTTTCTATATTTCTAGTATTTAATGGGAAAAAATTAAATGAATTTTTTGTCCATGTAAAAAACTTTTAATTCTGAATAAAATGCCAACCATTTATGCAATTAAAACAATTTAAATGTCTGGACACGATTCCGTCCTACTGCCGATTCTTTTTGCAAAGTACTTTTCTAAAATTTGAGTATTTAATGGGAAAAAATTAAACGAATTTTTTGTCCATGTAAAAAACTTTTAATTCTGAATAAAATGCCGCCCATTGATGCAATTAAAAAAATGTAAATGTCTATAATTAAGGCATATTTTCGTCTGATAAGGTACTTCTTCTTCAATGATTTCGAGGATATTTTAGTTTTGATCCAAAAAATTTTATTTCTTATGACTTTTCGTAAAATATGTTAATGCCATCTGAAAGAGGAACTGATATGCTTTCCATCGAGCTCTTAGTCGAAGAAGTCGGTCGAAGGATGCATGACTTATTAGCAAAAAACTTATCGGTGGTCGACACGTTTCCGTCCTACTGCCGATTCTTTTCGCAAAGTACTTTTCTATAATTCTAGTATTTAATGGGAAAAAATTAATGAATTTTTTGGCCATATAAAAAACTATTAATTCTGAATAAAATGCCGCCCATTTATGCAATTAAAAAAATTTAAATGTCTTTTGTTAGATAAGGCATATTTTCGTCTTTTATGGTACTTATTTTTCAATGATTTCGACGATATTTTAGTTTTGATTTAAAAAGTTTTATTTCTTATGACTTTTCGTAAAATATGTTTATGCCATCTGAAAGAGGAACAGAAAAGCTTTCCATCGAGCTCTAAGTTTAAGAAGTCGGTCGAAAGATGCAAGAGTTATTAGCAAAAAACTAATCGGTGGTCAACACGATTCCGTCCTACTGCCGATTGTTTTCGCGAAGTACTTTTCTATAATTCTTGTATTTAAGGGGAAAAAATTAAACGAATTTTTTTTTTCCATGTAAAAAACTATTAATTCTGAATAAAATGCCGCCCATTTATGCAATTAAAAAAATTTATATGTCTCTTATTAGATAAGGCATATTTTCGTCTGATAAGGTAGTTCTTCTTCAGTGATTTCGAGGATATTTTAATTTTGATCAAAAAAATTTTATTTCTTATGACTTTTCGTAAAATATGTTAATGCCATCTGAAAGAGAAATAGAAAAGCTTTCCATCGAGCTCTTAGTCGAAGAAGTCGGTCGAAAGATGCAGGAGTTATTAGCAAAAAACTAATCGGTGGTCAACACGATTCCGTCATCTTGCCGATTCTTTTCGTAAAGTACTTTTCAATAATTCTAGTATATAATGGGAAAAAATTAAACGAACTTTTTGTCCATGTAAAAAACTATTAATTCTGAATAAAATGCCGCCCATTTATGCAATTAAAAAAATTAAAATGTCTATTATTATATAAAGCATATTTGCGTCTTTTACGGTACTTCTTTTTCAATGATTTCGAGGATATTTTAATTTTGATTTAAAAAATTTTATTTCTTATGACTTTCGTAAAATATGTTAATGCCATCTGAAAGAGGAACAGATAAACTTTCCATCGAGCTCTTAGTCGAAGAAGTCGGTCGAAGGATGCAAGAGTAACTAGCAAAAAACTAATCGGTGGTCAACACATTTCCGTCCTACTGCCGATTCTTTTCGCAAAGTACTTTTCTATAATTCTAGTATTTAATGGGAAAAAATTAAACGAATTTTTTGTCCATGTAAAAAACTATTAATTCTGAATAAAATGCCGCCCATTTATGCAATTAAAAAAATTAAAATGTCTATTATTATATAAGGCATATTTGCGTCTTTTACGGTACTTCTTTTTCAATGATTTCGAGGATATTTTAATTTTGATTTAAAAAATTTTATTTCTTATGACTTTTCGTAAAATATGTTAATGCCATCTGAAAGAGGAACAGATAAGCTTTCCATCGAGCTCTTAGTCGAAGAACTCGGTCGAAGGATGCAAGAGTTACTAGCAAAAAACTAATCGGTGGTCAATACGTTTCCGTCCTACTGCCGATTCTTACCGCAAAGTGCTTTTCTATAATTCTAGTATTTAATGGGAAAACATTAAACGAATTTTTTGTCCATGTAAAAAACTTTTAATTCTGAATAAAATGCCGCCCATTTATGCAAATAAAAAAATTTAAATGTCTCTTATTAGATAAGGCATATTTTCGTCTTTTACGGTACTTCTTTTTCAATGATTTCGAGGATATTTTAGTTTTGATCCAAAAAATCTTATTTCTTACGCCTTTTCGTAAAATATGTTAATGCAATTAAAAAACTTTAAATGTCTCTTAGTAGATAAGGCATATTTTCGTCTTATAAGGTACTTCTTTTTCAATGATTTGGAGGATATTTTAGTTTTGATCCAAAAAATTTTATTTCTTATAACTTTTCGTAAAATATGTTAATGCCATCTGAAAGAAGAACAGATAAGCTTTCCATCAAGCTCTTAGTCGAAGACGTGAGTCGAAAGGTGCAGGAGTTATTGGCAAAAAACTTATCGGTGGTCAACACGATTCCGTCCTACTGCCGATTCTTTTCGCAAAGTACTTTTCAATAATTCTAGTATTGAATGGGACAAAAATTAAACGAATTTTTTGTCCATGTAAAAAACTGAATAAAATGCCGCCCATTTATGCAATTAAAAAAATTTAAATGTCTTTTGTTAGATAAGGCATATTTTCGTCTTATAAGATACTTCTTTTTCAATGATTTCGAGGATATTTTAGTTTTCGTAAAAAAAAATATGTTTATGCCATCTGAAAGAGGAACAGATAAGCTTTCCATCGAGCTCCTAGTTGAAGAAGTCGGTCGAAAGATGCAAGAGTTATTAGCAAAAAACTAATTGGTGGTCAACACGTTTCCGTCCTACTGCTATTGTTTTCGCAAAGTACTTTTCTATAATTCTAGTATTTAATGGGAAAAAATTAAACGAATTTTTTCTCCATGTAAAAAACTGAATAAAATGTCGCCCATTTATGAAATTAAAACCAGTAAGGACGCTATTTTCACTTTGTGTCACTATAAAAAAAACTAAATGAATAGTTTTCATGCCTCCTTAACTACATAACTGTAATGTTTCAAGTCCATTCGTTAAAAAACAAAAAAATTTTTCCATACAACGGTTCAAGTTTTGCGATAAGTGGGCGTAGCCATGCCCACATTTGGTCAAAATAGTTTTCATTCCTCCCTAAGAACATAACTGTAAAGTTTCAAGTCAATTGGTTAAAAAACAAAAAAGTTTTCCATACAAAGGGTCAAGTTAAGCTATAAGTAGGCGTGGCTATGCCCACTTTTGGTTAAAATAGATTTCATTCCTCCCTAAGAACATAACTGTAAAGTTGCAAGTCAATTGGTTAAAAAACAAAAAAGTTTTCCATACAAAGGGTCAAGTTAAGCTATAAGTGGGCGTGGCCATGCCCACTTTTGATTAAAATAGTTTTCATTCCTCCCTAAGAGCATAACTGCAAAGTTTCAAGTCAATTGGTTAAAAAACAAAAAAGTTTTCCACACAACGGGTCAATTTTCGCTATAAGTAGGCGTGGCTACGCCCACTTTTGGTTAAAATAGTTTTCATTCCTCCCTAAGAACATAACTGTAAGGTTTCAAGTCAATTGGTTAAAAAAAAAAAAATTTTCCATACAAAGGGTCAAGTTAAGCTATAAGTGGGCGCGGCCATGCCCACTATTGATCAAAATAGTTTTCATTCCTCCCTAAGAGCATAACTGCAAAGTTTCAAGTCAATTGGTTAAAAAACAAAAAAGTTTTCCATACAATGGGTCAATTTTCGCTATAAAAGGGCATGGCCACGCCCACTTTTGGTCAAAACTGTTTTCATTCCACCCTAAGAACAATCCTTTAAAGTTTCAAGACAGTTGGTTAAAAACAAAAAAGTTTTCCATACAACGGGTCGATTTTCGCTATAGAAGGCCGTGGCCACGCCCACTTTTGGTCAAAATAGTTTTGATTCCTTCCTAAGAACATAACTGTAAAGTTTCAAGTCAATTGGTTAAAAAACAAAAAAAGTTTTCCATGCAACGGGTCAATTTTCGCTATAAGTGGGCGTGGCTACGCCTGGCTACGCCCACTTTTGGTCAAAATAGTTTTCATTCCTCTCTAAGAACATAACTGTAAAGTTTCAAGTCAATTGGTTAAAAAACAAAAAAGTTTTCCATACAACGGGTAAATTTTAGCTATAAGTGGGCGTGGCTACGCCCACTTTTGGTCAAAATACCAGGTGTAGAAGTATGAAACCGGAATTTACCAATAGATCGTGCTAGCCATAAGTTTAAGTAACATATGATCGCTGCTGCAGTGCCATCATCTTTCTGTAACACTTGATGACAATTTTCAATACAACAACCCAGGTTCCACACATTCGTATTGTTTTTTTATAACTTTAAACATGTCTAGTTTTGTGCCTACGAACTACGATTTGCGGACAGTATTGGTTTTCTGTTATCATTTGAAGAAAACTGCCGCAGAGTCCCATCGAATGCTTGTCGAAGCTTACGGTGAGCATGCTCTTGGTAAAACACAGTGTTTTGAGTGGTTCAAAAAATTTAAAAGTGATGATTTTGGAGTGAAAAACGAGGAGCGTGGGAGACCACCGAAAAAGTTCACCGACAACGAATTGCAAGTCTTATTGGATGAAGATGATACTCAAACCCAACAAGAACTCGCAGATCAATTGAATGTTACCCAAAAAGCCGTCTCCATTCGCTTGATAGCTATGGGTAAGATTCAGAAAGTGGGAAAATGGGTTCCGCATGAACTGAACGACAGGCAGCAAGAAAACCGAAAAACAACTTGTGAACTGCTGCTCGACAGACACAAAAGGAAGTCATTTCTCCATCGAATAGTGACAGGTGATCATGGCTATCACCTGGAGAAGCTTCCACATCGACTGCAAGGCCAAATCGCTATGGACGGAAGACAATGCTCTGTGTTTGGTGGGATCAGAAGGGTATCATCTATCATGAGCTGTTAAAGCCTGGAGAAACGGTCAATACTAATCGCTACCAGCAACAATTGATTGATTTGAACCGTTCGCTGAGACAAAAACGACCAGAATATCAAAAAAGGCAACACAAAGTGATTTTGCTTCATGATAACGCACCATCACACAAAGCAAAACCGGTTCGTGACACTTTGGAATCACTCAGCTGGGAAGTCCTAGGGCATGCGGCTTACTCACCAGACTTGGCTCCTTCCGATTACCACTTGTTTGCATCGATGGGTCACGCACTTGCTGAGCAGCGCTTTGGTTCGTAAGAAGATGTGAAAAAATGGCTTGATGAATGGTTCGTGGCAAAAGGGGAAGATTTTTTTTGGCGGGGTATCCATAAATTGCCGGAGAGGTGGGAAAAATGTATGAGCAACAATGGAAACTACTTTGAATGAAATATTTTAAATACTTTTTAAATAGCAGAGGTGTAATTATTATAAAAAAAATCCGGTTTCATACTTCTACACCTGGTAGTTTTCATTCCTCCCTAAGAACATAACTTTCAAATTTCAAGTCAATTGGTTAAGAAACAAAAAAGTTTTCCATACAACGACGAGAATATTCCTTCTCTTCCTCTTCTTCATTTTGTATGGGAGCTACCAGTTCCAGAAGTCCAATCTCAACGAAACTTTCAGGCATGTAGTCGGACTATGTAAAACTACTATGTTTAAAATTTCAGCACTCTATTGTACAAAACAAAAAAGTTTTCCATACAACGATTCAAGTTTTGTTCACTTTTCTTCTTCTTTTCGTATGGGAGCTACCTGTTCCAATAATCCGATCATGCTGCTTCCGACGAATGATTCATCGTAATAAATTCTAAGACTCTGTGCAAAGTTTCAGCTCGATAGCTCCAAAACTGAGGGACTAGTTTGCATACATACAGACAGACAGACAGATCGACAGACAGACCGACAGACAGACAGACGGACATGGCTAAATCAACTCGTCTTGTCGTCCTGATCAAGAATATATATACTTTACATAGTCGGAAATTAATATTTCGATCTGTTACAAACTCCGTGACATAAGTGAAAAGTATAACAATTTAAATGTCTCTTATTAGATAAGGCATATTTTCGTCTTTTACGGTACTTCTTTTTCAATGATTTCGAGGATATTTTAGTTTTGATCAAAAAAATCTTATATCTTACGCCTTTTCGTAAAATATGTTAATGCCATCTGAAAGAGGAACACATAAGTATTCCATCGAGCTCTTAGTCGAAGAAGTCGGTCGAAGGATGCAGGAGTTATTGGCAAAAAACTTATCGGTGGTCAACACGATTCCGTCCTTCTGCCGATTCTTTTCGCAAAGTACTTTTCAATAATTCTAGTATTTAATGGGAAAAAATTAAACGAATTTTTTGTCCATGTAAAAAACTGAATAAAATGCCGCCCATTTATGCAATTAAAAAAATTTAAATGTAACTTGTTAGATAAGGCATATTTTCGTCTTTTACGGTACTTATATTTTAATGATTTCGAGGATATTTTAGTTTTGACTTAAAAAATTTTATTTCTTATGACTTTTCGTAATATATGTTAATGCCATCTGAAAGAGGAACAGAAAAGCTTTCCATCGAGCTCTAAGTTGAAGAAGTCGGTCGAAAGATGCAAGAGTTATTAGCAAAAAACTAATCGGTGGTCAACAGGATTCCGTCCTACTGCCGATTCTTTTCGCAAAGTACTTTTCTATAATTCTAGTATTTAATGGGAAAAAATTAAGCGAATTTTTTGTCCATGTAAAAAACTATTAATTCTGAATAAAATGCCGCCCATTTATGCAATTAAAAAAATTTATATGTCTCTTATTAGATAAGGCATATTTTCGTCTGATAAGGTACTTCTTCCTCAATGATTTCGAGGATATTTTAGTTTGGATCAAAAAAATTTTATTTCTTATGACTTTTCGTAATATATGTTAATGCCATCTGAAAGAGGAACAGAAAAGCTTTCCATCGAGCTCTAAGTTGAAGAAGTCGGTCGAAGGATGCAAGAGTTATTAGCAAAAAACTAATCGGTGGTCAACAGGATTCCGTCGTACTGCCGATTCTTTTCGCAAAGTACTTTTCTATAATTCTGGTATTTAATGGGAAAAAATTAAACGAATTTTTTCTCCATGTAAAAAACTATTAATTCTTAATAAAATGCCGCCCATTTATGCAATTAAAAAAATTAAAATGTCTCTTGTTAGATAAGGCATATTTTCGTCTTTTACGGTACTTATATTTTAATGATTTCGAGGATATTTTAGTTTTGATTTAAAAAATTTTATTTCTTACGGCTTTTCGTAAAATATGTTAATGCCATCTGAAAGAGGAACAGATAAACTTTCCATCGAGCTCTTAGTCGAAGAAGTCGGTCGAAGGATGCAAGAGTTACTAGCAAAAAACTAATCGGTGGTCAACACGTTTCCGTCCTACTGCCGATTCTTTTCGCAAAGTACTTTTCTATAATTCTAGTATTTATGCAATTAAAAAAATTTATATGTCTCTTATTAGATAAGGCATATTTTCGTCTGATAAGGTACTTCTTCCTCAATGATTTCGAGGATATTTTAGTTTGGATCAAAAAAATTTTATTTCTTATGACTTTTCGTAATATATGTTAATGCCATCTGAAAGAGGAACAGAAAAGCTTTCCATCGAGCTCTAAGTTGAAGAAGTCGGTCGAAAGATGCAAGAGTTATTAGCAAAAAACTAATCGGTGGTCAACAGGATTCCGTCGTACTGCCGATTCTTTTCGCAAAGTACTTTTCTATAATTCTAGTATTTAATGGGAAAAAATTAAACGAATTTTTTGTCCATGTAAAAAACTATTAATTCTTAATAAAATGCCGCCCATTTATGCAATTAAAAAAATTAAAATGTCTCTTGTTAGATAAGGCATATTTTCGTCTTTTACGGTACTTATATTTTAATAATTTCGAGGATATTTTAGTTTTGACTTAAAAAATTTTATTTCTTATGACTTTTCGTAAAATATGTTAATGCCATCTGAAAGAGGAAAAGAAAAGCTTTCCATCGAGCTCTAAGTTGAAGAAGTCGGTCGAAAGATGCAAGAATTATTAGCAAAAAACTAATCGGTGGTCAACAGGATTCCGTCCTACTGCCGATTATTTTCGCAAAGTACTTTTCTATAATTCTAGTATTTAATGGGAAAAAATTAAACGAATTTTTTGTCCATGTAAAAAACTATTAATTCTGAATAAAATGCCGCCCATTTATGCAATTAAAAAAATTTAAATATCTCTTATTAGATAAGGCATATTTTCGACTGATAAGGTACTTCTTCTTCACTGATTTCGAGGATAATTTAGATTTGATCAAAAGAATTTTATTTCCTATGACTTTTCGTAAAATATGTTAATGCCATCTGAAAGAGGAAAAGATAAGCTTTCCATCGAGCTCTTAGTCGAAGAAGTCGGTCGAAGGATGCAAGAGTTATTAGCAAAAAACTAATCGGTGGTCATCACGATTTCGTCCTTCTGCCGATTCTTTTCGCAAAGTACTTTTCTATAATTCTAGTATTTAGTGGGAAAAAATTAAACGAATTTTTGTCTATGTAACAAACTATTAATTCTGAATAAAATGCCGCCCATTTATGCAATTAAAAAAACGTAAATGTCTCTTATTAGATAAGGCATATTTTCGTCTGATAAGGTACTTCTTCCTCAATGATTTCGAGGATATTTTAGTTTTGATCAAAAAAATTTTATTTCTTACGATTTTTCGTAAAATATGTTAATGCAATCTGAAAGAGGAACAGATAAGCTTTCCATCTAGCTCTTAGTTGAAGAAGTCGGTTGAAGGATGCAAGAGTTATTAGCAAAAAACTAATCGGTGGTCAGCACGATTCCGTCAACTGCCGATTCTTTTCGCAAAGTACTTTTCTATAATACTAGTATTTATGCAATTAAAAAAATTTAAATGTCTCTTATTAGATAAGCCATATTTTCGTCTGATAAAATACTTCTTCTTCAATGATTTCGAGGATAATTTAGATTTGATCAAAAGAATTTTATTTCCTATGACTTTTCGTAAACTATGTTAATGCCATCTGAAAGAGGAAAAGATAAGCTTTCCATCGAGCTCTTAGTCGAAGAAGTCGGTCGAAGGATGCAAGAGTTATTAGCATAAAACTTATCGGTGGTCAACACGATTCCGTCCTTCTGCCGATTCTTTTCGCAAAGTACTTTTCTATAATTCTAGTATTTAATGGGAAAAAATTAAACGAATTTTTTGTCCATGTAAAAAACTATTAATTCTTAATAAAATGCCGCCCATTTATGCAATTAAAAAAATTAAAATGTCTCTTGTTAGATAAGGCATATTTTCGTCTTTTACGGTACTTATATTTTAATAATTTCGAGGATATTTTAGTTTTGACTTAAAAAATTTTATTTCTTATGACTTTTCGTAAAATATGTTAATGCCATCTGAAAGAGGAAAAGATAAGCTTTCCATCGAGCTCTTAGTCGAAGAAGTCGGTCGAAGGATGCAAGAGTTATTAGCAAAAAACTAATCGGTGGTCATCACGATTTCGTCCTTCTGCCGATTCTTTTCGCAAAGTACTTTTCTATAATTCTAGTATTTAGTGGGAAAAAATTAAACGAATTTTTGTCTATGTAACAAACTATTAATTCTGAATAAAATGCCGCCCATTTATGCAATTAAAAAAACGTAAATGTCTCTTATTAGATAAGGCATATTTTCGTCTGATAAGGTACTTCTTCCTCAATGATTTCGAGGATATTTTAGTTTTGATCAAAAAAATTTTATTTCTTACGATTTTTCGTAAAATATGTTAATGCAATCTGAAAGAGGAACAGAAAAGCTTTCCATCTAGCTCTTAGTTGAAGAAGTCGGTTGAAGGATGCAAGAGTTATTAGCAAAAAACTAATCGGTGGTCAGCACGATTCCGTCAACTGCCGATTCTTTTCGCAAAGTACTTTTCTATAATACTAGTATTTATGCAATTAAAAAAATTTAAATGTCTCTTATTAGATAAGCCATATTTTCGTCTGATAAGGTACTTCTTCTTCAATGATTTCGAGGATAATTTAGATTTGATCAAAAGAATTTTATTTCCTATGACTTTTCGTAAACTATGTTAATGCCATCTGAAAGAGGAAAAGATAAGCTTTCCATCGAGCTCTTAGTCGAAGAAGTCGGTCGAAGGATGCAAGAGTTATTAGCATAAAACTAATCGGTGGTCAACACGATTCCGTCCTTCTGCCGATTCTTTTCGCAAAGTACTTTTCTATAATTCTAGTATTTAGTGGGAAAAAATTAAACGTATTTTTTGTCCAGGTAAAAAACTATTGATTGTGAATTTAATGCCGCCCATTTATGCAATTAAAAAAATTTAAATGTCTCTTATTAGATAAAGCATATTTTCGTCTGATAAGGTACTTCTTCTTCAATGATTTCGAGGATATTTGAGTTTTGATCAAAAAAATTTTATTTCTTATGACTTTTCGTAAAATATGTTAATGCCATCTGAAAGAGGAAAAGATAAGCTTTCCATCGAGCTCTTAGTCGAAGAAGTCGGTCGAAGGATGCAAGAGTTATTAGCAAAAAACTAATCGGTGGTCATCACGATTTCGTCCTTCTGCCGATTCTTTTCGCAAAGTACTTTTCTATAATTCTAGTATTTAGTGGGAAAAAATTAAACGAATTTTTGTCTATGTAACAAACTATTAATTCTGAATAAAATGCCGCCCATTTATGCAATTAAAAAAACGTAAATGTCTCTTATTAGATAATGCATATTTTCGTCTGATAAGGTACTTCTTCCTCAATGATTTCGAGAATATTTGAGTTTTGATCAAAAAAATTGTATTTTTTACGAATTTTCGAGAAATATGTTAATGACATCTGAAAGAGGAACAGCTTTCCATCGAGCTCTTAGTCGAAGAAGTCGGTCGAAAGATGCAAGAGTTATTAGCAAAAAACTAATCGGTGGTCAACACGATTCCGTCCTACTGCCGATTCTTTTCGCAAAGCACTTTTCTATAATTTTAGTATTTAATGGGAAAAAATTAAACGAATTTTTTGTACATGTAAAAAACTATTAATTTTGAATAAAATGCCGCCCATTTATAAAATTAAAAAAATTTAAATGTCTCTTATTAGAAAAGGTATATTTTCGTCTGATAAGGTACTTCTTCTTCAATGATTTCGAGGATAATTTAGATTTGATCAAAAGAATTTTATTTCCTATGACTTTTCGTAAAATATGTTAATGCCATCTGAAAGAGGAAAAGACAATCTTTCTATCGAGCTCTTAGTCGAAGAAGTCGGTTGAAGGATGCAAGAGTTATTAGCAAAAAACTAATCGGTGGTCAGCACGATTCCGTCAACTGCCGATTCTTTTCGCAAAGTACTTTTCTATAATTCTAGTATTTAATGGGATAAAATTAAACGAATTTTTTGTCCATGTAAAAAACTATTAATTCTGAATAAAATGCCGCCCATTTATGCAATTAAAAAAATTTAAATGTCTCTTATTAGATGAGGCATATTTTCGTCTGATAAGGTACTTCTTCCTCAATGATTTCGAGGATATTTTAGTTTTGATCAAAAAAATTTTATTTCTTACAATTTTTCGTAAAATATGTTAATGCAATCTGAAAGAGGAACAGATAAGCTTTCCATCGAGCTCTTAGTTGAAGAAGTCGGTTGAAGGATGCAAGAGTTATTAGCAAGAAACTAATCGGTGGTCAGCACGATTCCGTCAACTGCCGATTCTTTTCGCAAAGTACTTTTCTATAATACTAGTATTTATGCAATTAAAAAAATTTAAATGTCTCTTATTAGATAAGCCATATTTTCGTCTGATAAGGTACTTCTTCTTCAATGATTTCGAGTATAATTTAGATTTGATCAAAAGAATTTTATTTCCTATGACTTTTCGTAAACTATGTTAATGCCATCTGAAAGAGGAAAAGATAAGCTTTCCATCGAGCTCTTAGTCGAAGAAGTCGGTCGAATGATGCAAGAGTTATTAGCATAAAACTAATCGGTGGTCAACACGATTCCGTCCTTCTGCCGATTCTTTTCGCAAAGTACTTTTCTATAATTCTAGTATTTAATGGGAAAAAATTAAACGTATTTTTTGTCCATATAAAAAACTATTGATTGTGAATTTAATGCCGCCCATTTATGCAATTAAAAAAATTTATATGTCTCTTATTAGATAAAGCATATTTTTGTCTGATAAGGTACTTCTTCTTCAATGATTTCGAGGATATTTTAGTTTTGATCAAAAAAATTTTATTTCTTACGACTTTTCGAGAAATATGTTAATGCCATCTGAAAAAGGAACAGCTTTCCATCGAGCTCTTAGTCGAAGAAGTCGGTCGAAGGATGCAAGAGTTATTAGCAAAAAACTAATCGGTGGTCAGCACGATTCCGTCAACTGCCGATTCTTTTCGCAAAGTACTTTTCTATAATTCTAGTATTTAATGGGAAAAAATTAAACGAATTTTTTGTCCATGTAAAAAACTATTAATTCTGAATAAAATACCGCCCATTTATGCAATTAAAAAAATTTAAATGTCTCTTATTAGATAAGGCATATTTTCGTCTGATAAGGTACTTCTTCCTCAATGATTTCGAGGATATCGAGCTCTTAGTCGAAGAAGTCGGTTGAAGGATGCAAGAGTTATTAGCAAAAAACTAATCGGTGGTCAGCACGATCTGAAAGAGGAAAAGATAAGCTTTCCATCGAGCTCTTAGTCGAAGAAGTCGGTCGAATGATGCAAGAGTTATTAGCATAAAACTAATCGGTGGTCAACACGATTCCGTCCTTCTGCCGATTCTTTTCGCAAAGTACTTTTCTATAATTCTAGTATTTAATGGGAAAAAATTAAACGTATTTTTTGTCCATATAAAAAACTATTGATTGTGAATTTAATGCCGCCCATTTATGCAATTAAAAAAATTTATATGTCTCTTATTAGATAAAGCATATTTTTGTCTGATAAGGTACTTCTTCTTCAATGATTTCGAGGATATTTTAGTTTTGATCAAAAAAATTTTATTTCTTACGACTTTTCGAGAAATATGTTAATGCCATCTGAAAAAGGAACAGCTTTCCATCGAGCTCTTAGTCGAAGAAGTCGGTCGAAGGATGCAAGAGTTATTAGCAAAAAACTAATCGATTCTTTTCGCAAAGTACTTTTCTATAATTCTAGTATTTAATGGGATAAAATTAAACGAATTTTTTGTCCATGTAAAAAACTATTAATTCTGAATAAAATGCCGCCCATTTATGCAATTAAAAAAATTTAAATGTCTCTTATTAGATAAGGCATATTTTCGTCTGATAAGGTACTTCTTCCTCAATGATTTCGAGGATATTTTAGTTTTGATCAAAAAAATTTTATTTCTTACGATTTTTCGTAAAATATGTTAATGCAATCTGAAAGAGGAACAGATAAGCTTTCCATCTAGTTCTTAGATGAAGAAGTCGGTTGAAGGATGCAAGAGTTATTAGCAAAAAACTAATCGGTGGTCAGCACGATTCCGTCAACTGCCGATTCTTTTCGCAAAGTACTTTTCTATAATACTAGTATTTATGCAATTAAAAAAATTTAAATGTCTCTTATTAGATAAGCCATATTTTCGTCTGATAAGGTACTTCTTCTTCAATGATTTCGAGGATAATTTATATTTGATCAAAAGAATTTTATTTCCTATGACTTTTCGTAAACTATGTTAATGCCATCTGAAAGAGGAAAAGATAAGCTTTCCATCGAGCTCTTAGTCGAAGAAGTCGGTCGAAGGATGCAAGAGTTATTAGCATAAAACTAATCGGTGGTCAACACGATTCCGTCCTTCTGCCGATTCTTTTCGCAAAGTACTTTTCTATAATTCTAGTATTTAGTGGGAAAAAATTAAACGTATTTTTTGTCCAGGTAAAAAACTATTGATTGTGAATTTAATGCCGCCCATTTATGCAATTAAAAAAATTTAAATGTCTCTTATTAGATAAAGCATATTTTCGTCTGATAAGGTACTTCTTCTTCAATGATTTCGAGGATATTTGAGTTTTGATCAAAAAAATTTTATTTCTTATGACTTTTCGTAAAATATGTTAATGCCATCTGAAAGAGGAAAAGATAAGCTTTCCATCGAGCTCTTAGTCGAAGAAGTCGGTCGAAGGATGCAAGAGTTATTAGCAAAAAACTAATCGGTGGTCATCACGATTTCGTCCTTCTGCCGATTCTTTTCGCAAAGTACTTTTCTATAATTCTAGTATTTAGTGGGAAAAAATTAAACGAATTTTTGTCTATGTAACAAACTATTAATTCTGAATAAAATGCCGCCCATTTATGCAATTAAAAAAACGTAAATGTCTCTTATTAGATAATGCATATTTTCGTCTGATAAGGTACTTCTTCCTCAATGATTTCGAGGATATTTGAGTTTTGATCAAAAAAATTGTATTTTTTACGAATTTTCGAGAAATATGCTAATGACATCTGAAAGAGGAACAGCTTTCCATCGAGCTCTTATTCGAAGAAGTCGGTCGAAAGATGCAAGAGTTATTAGCAAAAAACTAATCGGTGGTCAACACGATTCCGTCCTACTGCCGATTCTTTTCGCAAAGCACTTTTCTATAATTTTAGTATTTAATGGGAAAAAATTAAACGAATTTTTTGTACATGTAAAAAACTATTAATTTTGAATAAAATGCCGCCCATTTATAAAATTAAAAAAATTTAAATGTCTCTTATTAGAAAAGGTATATTTTCGTCTGATAAGGTACTTCTTCTTCAATGATTTCGAGGATAATTTAGATTTGATCAAAAGAATTTTATTTCCTATGACTTTTCGTAAAATATGTTAATGCCATCTGAAAGAGGAAAAGACAATCTTTCTATCGAGCTCTTAGTCGAAGAAGTCGGTTGAAGGATGCAAGAGTTATTAGCAAAAAACTAATCGGTGGTCAGCACGATTCCGTCAACTGCCGATTCTTTTCGCAAAGTACTTTTCTATAATTCTAGTATTTAATGGGATAAAATTAAACGAATTTTTTGTCCATGTAAAAAACTATTAATTCTGAATAAAATGCCGCCCATTTATGCAATTAAAAAAATTTAAATGTCTCTTATTAGATGAGGCATATTTTCGTCTGATAAGGTACTTCTTCCTCAATGATTTCGAGGATATTTTAGTTTTGATCAAAAAAATTTTATTTCTTACAATTTTTCGTAAAATATGTTAATGCAATCTGAAAGAGGAACAGATAAGCTTTCCATCGAGCTCTTAGTTGAAGAAGTCGGTTGAAGGATGCAAGAGTTATTAGCAAGAAACTAATCGGTGGTCAGCACGATTCCGTCAACTGCCGATTCTTTTCGCAAAGTACTTTTCTATAATACTAGTATTTATGCAATTAAAAAAATTTAAATGTCTCTTATTAGATAAGCCATATTTTCGTCTGATAAGGTACTTCTTCTTCAATGATTTCGAGTATAATTTAGATTTGATCAAAAGAATTTTATTTCCTATGACTTTTCGTAAACTATGTTAATGCCATCTGAAAGAGGAAAAGATAAGCTTTCCATCGAGCTCTTAGTCGAAGAAGTCGGTCGAATGATGCAAGAGTTATTAGCATAAAACTAATCGGTGGTCAACACGATTTCGTCCTTCTGCCGATTCTTTTCGCAAAGTACTTTTCTATAATTCTAGTATTTAATGGGAAAAAATTAAACGTATTTTTTGTCCATATAAAAAACTATTGATTGTGAATTTAATGCCGCCCATTTATGCAATTAAAAAAATTTATATGTCTCTTATTAGATAAAGCATATTTTTGTCTGATAAGGTACTTCTTCTTCAATGATTTCGAGGATATTTTAGTTTTGATCAAAAAAATTTTATTTCTTACGACTTTTCGAGAAATATGTTAATGCCATCTGAAAAAGGAACAGCTTTCCATCGAGCTCTTAGTCGAAGAAGTCGGTCGAAGGATGCAAGAGTTATTAGCAAAAAACTAATCGGTGGTCAGCACGATTCCGTCAACTGCCGATTCTTTTCGCAAAGTACTTTTCTATAATTCTAGTATTTAATGGGAAAAAATTAAACGAATTTTTTGTCCATGTAAAAAACTATTAATTCTGAATAAAATGCCGCCCATTTATGCAGTTAAAAAAATTTAAATGTCTCTTATTAGATTAGGCATATTTTCGTCTGTTAAGGTACTTCTTCTTCAATGATTTCGAGGATATTTTAGTTTTGATCAAAAAAATTTTATTTCTTACGACTTTTCGTAAAATATGTTAATGCCATCTGAAAGAGGAACAGAGAAGCTTTCCATCGAGCTCTTAGTCAAAGAAGTCGGTCGAAGGATGCAAGAGTTATTAGCAAAAAACTAATCGGTGGTCAACATGATTCCGTCCTACAGCCGATTCTTTTCGCAAAGTACTTTTCTATAATTCTAGTATTTAATGGGAAAAAATCAAACGAATTTTTTGTCCATGTAAAAACTATTAATTCTGAATAAAATGCCACCCATTTATGCAAATGTTCTTCAACGTTTTAGTTGACTCAAATTTCTGGCCTGATGGTTGCGTTGTGCACGAGTTCAAATTTAAAGACCGTTCTGATTCGGTAAACACGGTCAAGCCTTCGGGGTCAAAAAACTAATTAATTCTTCTAGTACCCCTTCAGTTTTGACGGTAAATTTTCAAAATGTCAGAGGGTTAAACTCAAAACTAACTTCGCTTTATTTGAATAGTTTTTCATTATCTTCTGATATCATTGTCTTTGTCGAAACTTGGCTTCGCCCTGATGTTTTAAATTCGGAACTACTTTCTGACAGCTTTATTACCTTTCGTAAAGATCGTCTTGGCAAAATTGGTGGTGGAGTCTTAATCTCTGTCGCTGTTCAACACACATCGGAACAAATTTGTGTGATAGGTACTGACGATATTGAGCTGATATGCGTTAAAATAACTCTTGCAAAGACTCGCGTTTTCATTACATGCTCCTACATTCCACCACAATCAGAAGCATCAGTATATTCAGCGCATATAAACGCTATTCAATCTATTCGAGACTTGGTTAAGGACTCAGTTATGATGCTGGTCTGTGGAGACTTCAACCTCCCTCATATTTCTTGGATTGCATCTGACAATTCAAATATAGTAACTCCCTTGTCTAGTAACGAATTTATTGATTCTTTACTTGAATCATCGTTTAACCAAATAAACAGCATACAAAATTCTAAGAATCGTATTCTAGATCTTGTTTTCATAAATAACATTGAGGGTGCATCACTTTGCAGATCCCCTCCAATTTCACAACCTGAAGACTCTTACCACCCAACGTTGGAGCTTACAATTACACCAAACTTACTAACACATCCTCGTCAAAATCCTACTGGTTCCAAACCTAATCGTGTATTTTGCTTCAGAAAAACCGATTTTGAACGTCTTGGTCACTTGCTTTCTAACACTAATTGGTCATACATTCATAACACGTCCAACATTGAAAGGGCAGTAGAGTTTTTTAACGCGACTATGTATAAACTGCTTAAATTGTGTGTACCAAGAGTTAAGACTGTTACACAACAAAATAAACCGCCGTGGTTTTCAAAAGAATTATCTCGTCTAAAGAACTTAAAAAATAGATTATTTAAAAAATATAAGAGAACCGGCTCTCTTGTTGATTATGCAAACTATACAACAGTTCGCTATAGATTTACTTTATGTAACAAAAGAAATTATGATTTATATTTAGTTAAATTAAAATCCAATATATACCGTGATCCAAAAAATTTTTTTAATATCATCAAATACAAGTCTAATTCCACCTCATTTCCTTCATGTATGAAACTCAATGGTGTGGAAGGAAGTGATGATGCAACGATATCCGACCTCTTTGCTGAATTTTTCCAAAGCACCTATAATGACTATTCATACCAAAATGGTACTTACCCATACTTAATCAATGATCGAAATAATATAAATTTGCCGGTAATTGAAAATGACACTGTTCTTAGACACTTAAAATTAATTAAACCATCTTTTACGGCTGGTCCAGATAGTGTTCCTAGTTGCGTTTTGAAGCACTGTGCCGAGATGTTGTTTATTCCATTATGTAAGCTTTTTAACATGTCGTTTAATTCTTCTATTGTACCCAAAATTTGGAAAGAGTCTTACATTATTCCCCTTTATAAAAAAGGCAGTAAGGTAGACATCTCGAATTACAGAGGCATTGCAAAGCTATGTGCTATTCCAAAACTGTTTGAACAGATCATTACGGAACAGCTACAGCACTTTGTGCCATCACTTCTTAATTTGTCTCAGCATGGCTTTCTCAAGAAACGGTCAACGGTAACTAACTTATTAGAATTCACTTCAATTGTCAATCGAAATTTCTCGTCCGGCTGCCAAACCGATGTTGTGTACACTGATTTCAGTAAAGCATTTGATTGTGTTTGTCACTCTCTGCTTTTAATAAAACTCGAAACCTACGGTTTTCCACCATCGTTAGTCCGTTGGCTGTCATCGTATCTTGAATCTCGAACACAATGTGTTCTTTTTAAGACATCGGTTTCGAGACGAATTTTTGTTACTTCAGGGGTTCCTCAAGGTAGTCACCTTGGCCCCTTATTGTTTAATATATTTATTAATGACTTGCCTACTGTGATCAAACACTGCCATGTTTTAATGTATGCTGATGACGTGAAATTATGTCTAACCGTTAATTCTATAGATCAGCAGAATCTGCTTCAGTCTGATCTTGACTCTCTCTCACAATGGTGTGCTGTAAACAATTTATTGTTAAACAGTGATAAATGCAAGCTAATGTCATTTTATAGAAAAAAACTAATTGTTTGCTCGTACAAGTTAAATAATTTGTACCTTGAACGTATCTCTCAGTTCAATGACCTTGGTGTTTTGATGGACCCAAAACTTCACTTCGCTTCACATATTTCGCTGTCTGTCAATAAGGCTAAAGGCGTACTGGGTTTCATCAAAAGATGGTCCAAAGAATTTAATGACCCGTACACAACTAAATTGCTTTACACTTCTTTAGTACGGCCCATTCTGGAATATGCATCGTGTGTTTGGGATCCTCAGTGTGAAAAGTATAAGAACCAAATTGAGTCTGTTCAGAAACAGTTCCTTCTGTTTGCACTTAGGAATCTACACTGGGACCCCTGTGTTCACCGTAGTCGTAGAAAAATGCTTGGTACTTTGTTTTTGCATAACCTAATAAATGGCATGATATTCTCTCCTACATTGTTGGCGTATATACAGTTCAGTGTCCCCGCTAGAGTAACTAGAAATTTTAGTCCGATCTGTCTTAGTACCTGCAGATCGACATATTTAGAGCATGACTCGTTTCGTGTTTTATGTAGGTATTATAACAGATATTTTAGTTTAATTGAGAACTGCTCCTCTACTAACCTAATAAAACGTAGTATTCTAACGTATTTAAATAAGTAAAAATTTTGTTTATGAAGTTTATGTTAATTAATCAACGTAGTAGTTTTAAGGAATTGTTTAAAAATTAGTTTATTAGTATTTTTTATTGTGTGTAGTGTAAGTAGTAAAGCGACTGTTGACTTGTCTGTAGTCGCGGAACAGGCTGACCTGGTGTCGCAAGTCCACTTGAGGGTAATGCGCTACCACAGCGCCTGTAGTTAGTTAAAAAAAAAAAAAAAAAAAAAAAAAAAATAAAAAAATTTAAATGTCTCTTATTAGATTAGGCATATTTTCGTCTGATAAGGTACTTCTTCCTCAATGATTTCGAGGATATTTTAGTTTTGATCAAAAAAATTGTATTTCTTACGATTTTTCGTAAAATATGTTAATGCCATCTGAAAGAGGAACAATGATTTCGAGGATATTTTAGTTTTGATCAAAAAAATTTTATTTCTTACGATTTTTCTTAAAATATGTTAATGCCATCTGAAAGAGGAACAGATAAGCTTTCCATCGAGCTCTTAGCGAAGAAGTTGGTGGAAGGATGCAACAGTTATTAGGAAAAAACTAACCGGTGGTCAAAACGTTTCCGTCCTACTGCCGATTCTTTTCGCAAAATACTTTTCTATAATTCTAGTATTTAATGGGAAAAAATAAAACGAATTTTTTGTCCATTTAAAAAACTCGTTAAGGTACTTCTTCTTCAATCATTTCGAGGATATTTTAGTTTTGATCAAAAAAATTTTATTTCTTACGACTTTTCGTAAAATATGTTAATGCCATCTGAAAGAGGAACAGATAAGCTTTCCATCGAGCTCTTAGTCGAAGAAGTCGGTCGAAGGATGCAAGAGTTATTAGCAAAAAACTAATCGGTGGTCAGCACGATTCCGTCAACTGCCGATTCTTTTCGCAAAGTACTTTTCTATAATTCTAGTATTTAATGGGAAAAAATTAAACGAATTTTTTGTCCATGTAAAAAACTATTAATTCTGAATAAAATGCCGCCCATTTATGCAGGTAAAAAAATTTAAATGTCTCTTATTAGATTAGGCATATTTTCGTCTGTTAAGGTACTTCTTCTTCAATGATTTCGAGGATATTTTAGTTTTGATCAAAAAAATTTTATTTCTTACGACTTTTCGTAAACTATGTTAATGCCATCTGAAAGAGGAACAGAGAAGCTTTCCATCGAGCTCTTAGTCAAAGAAGTCGGTCGAAGGATGCAAGAGTTATTAGCAAAAAACTAATCGGTGGTCAACATGATTCCGTCCTACTGCCGATTCTTTTCGCAAAGTACTTTTCTATAATTCTAGTATTTAATGGGAAAAAATCAAACGAATTTTTTGTCCATGTAAAAACTATTAATTCTGAATAAAATGCCACCCATTTATGCAAATAAAAAAATTTAAATGTCTCATATTAGATTAAACATATTTTCGTCTGATAAGGTACTTCTTCCTCAATGATTTCGAGGATATTTTAGTTTTGATCAAAAAAATTGTATTTCTTACGATTTTTCGTAAAATATGTTAATGCCATCTGAAAGAGGAACAATGATTTCGAGGATATTTTAGTTTTGATCAAAAAAATTTTATTTCTTACGATTTTTCTTAAAATATGTTAATGCCATCTGAAAGAGGAACAGATAAGCTTTCCATCGAGCTCTTAGTCGAAGAAGTCGGTCGAAGGATGCAAGAGCTATTGGCAAAAAACTTATCGGTGGTCAACACGATTCCGTCCTACTGCCGATTCCTTTCGCAAAGTACTTTTCTATAATTCTAGTATTTAATGGGAAAAAATTAAACGAATTTTTTGTCCATTTAAAAAACTCGTTAAGGTACTTCTTCTTCAATCATTTCGAGGATATTTTAGTTTTGATCAGAAAAATTTTATTTCTTACGACTTTTCGTAAAATATGTTAATGCCATCTGAAAGAGGAACAGATAAGCTTTCCATCGAGCTCTTAGTCGAAGAAGTCGGTTGAAGGATGCAAGAATTATTAGCAAAAAACTAATCGGTGGTCAACAGGATTCCGTCCTACTGCCGATTATTTTCGCAAAGTACTTTTCTATAATTCTAGTATTTAATGGGAAAAAATTAAACGAATTTTTTGTCCATGTAAAAAACTATTAATTCTGAATAAAATGCCGCCCATTTATGCAATTAAAAAAATTTAAATATCTCTTATTAGATAAGGCATATTTTCGTCTGATAAGGTACTTCTTCTTCACTGATTTCGAGGATAATTTAGTTTGGATCAAAAAAATTTTATTTCTTATGACTTTTCGTAATATATGTTAATGCCATCTGAAAGAGGAACAGAAAAGCTTTCCATCGAGCTCTAAGTTGAAGAAGTCGGTCGAAGGATGCAAGAGTTATTAGCAAAAAACTAATCGGTGGTCAACAGGATTCCGTCGTACTGCCGATTCTTTTCGCAAAGTACTTTTCTATAATTCTGGTATTTAATGGGAAAAAATTAAACGAATTTTTTCTCCATGTAAAAAACTATTATTTCTTAATAAAATGCCGCCCATTTATGCAATTAAAAAAATTTAAATGTCTCTTGTTAGATAAGGCATATTTTCGTCTTTTACGGTACTTATATTTTAATGATTTCGAGGATATTTTAGTTTTGATTTAAAAAATTTTATTTCTTACGGCTTTTCGTAAAATATGTTAATGCCATCTGAAAGAGGAACAGATAAACTTTCCATCGAGCTCTTAGTCGAAGAAGTCGGTCGAAGGATGCAAGAGTTACTAGCAAAAAACTAATCGGTGGTCAACACGTTTCCGTCCTACTGCCGATTCTTTTCGCAAAGTACTTTTCTATAATTCTAGTATTTATGCATTTAAAAAAATTTATATGTCTCTTATTAGATAAGGCATATTTTCGTCTGATAAGGTACTTCTTCCTCAATGATTTCGAGGATATTTTAGTTTGGATCAAAAAAATTTTATTTCTTATGACTTTTCGTAATATATGTTAATGCCATCTGAAAGAGGAACAGAAAAGCTTTCCATCGAGCTCTAAGTTGAAGAAGTCGGTCGAAAGATGCAAGAGTTATTAGCAAAAAACTAATCGGTGGTCAACAGGATTCCGTCGTACTGCCGATTCTTTTCGCAAAGTACTTTTCTATAATTCTAGTATTTAATGGGAAAAAATTAAACGAATTTTTTGTCCATGTAAAAAACTATTAATTCTTAATAAAATGCCGCCCATTTATGCAATTAAAACCAGTAAGGGCGGTATAGTTGAGTATTCTCAACTATATAATACCCTGTACACACACCTATGTTGATAACATGTTAAACATTCGCCGTCAGCAAAAGCAGTGTACCACGATATGGTTTGTGTATTTGCTAATAGTGAGGCAGGGCTCACAGTGCAATGTTGCCATTAGATGGCGCTTTAGTACGGATTTTGTTACAAAGCATTGCTGCAAAATTTTAGTGTGTTGGTCTTTGCGGGGAAAGTGGTAGTTTGTTGTATGCAGTTTTAAAAAGGTATGTTACCTGAGTTTGCATACCAAATTTCAGCATTGTATTCTTTATACTTTAGGAGATACAGCAATTTTAAGAAAAAAATGACCTTTTGTTGTGCTCGATGGGCGGGAAGGAATGGGCGTGGCAAAAATTCCTTCAAACTTGATCTAGTGTTCGACCACACGAGACTATCTTCCAAATTTCAAGTCTCTAGCTTTAATAGTTTTCGCAGTGTTAAGTACGGTTTTTGTTACAAATAGGATAAAGCAGTGTTCAAAGCGCAATTTATGCCAAATTTCAACTTGTTTGTCTTTGCGTTGTCACACAGCGTTAAAAATGAAAGTTTGTGGTATGCAGTTTTAAAAAGGTATGTTTACTGAGTTTGCATACAAATTTTCAGCATTGTATCTATTATAGTTTAGGAGATACAGCAATTTTAAGAAAACAACTTTTTGAGGGGAAACGAAGGGGAGGGGGAAAAAATGTGGTATGCAGTTTTGTAGAGCTATACATACTGAGTCTACATACTCATTTTCATGTTTCTAACTCATCAGGTTTTCGAGCTACAGCCTTTTGAAAAAATGGGTGGTGCTCGATGGGCGGGAAGGAGTGGGCGTGGCAAAAAATCCTTTAAACTTGATCTAGCGTTTGACCTCACGAGTCTATCCACCAAATTTCAAGTCTCTTGCTCTTATAGTTTTCGAGAACCATTGGTGAGGACGGACGGACGGACGGACGGACGGATGGACGGACGGACAGACAGGGCTATATCAATTCGTCTTGTCATCCTGATCAAGAATATATATACTTTATAGGGTCCCCCTCCCCTCCTTCTATGCGTTACATACAAACCGTCTCAAACAAACTTAATATACCCTGATACACAGTGTGTGTACAGGGTATAAAAATTAAAATGTCTCTTGTTAGATAAGGCATATTTTCGTCTTTTACGGTACTTATATTTTAATAATTTCGAGGATATTTTAGTTTTGACTTAAAAAATTTTATTTCTTATGACTTTTCGTAAAATATGTTAATGCCATCTGAAAGAGGAAAAGAAAAGCTTTCCATCGAGCTCTAAGTTGAAGAAGTCGGTCGAAAGATGCAAGAATTATTAGCAAAAAACTAATCGGTGGTCAACAGGATTCCGTCCTACTGCCGATTATTTTCGCAAAGTACTTTTCTATAATTCTAGTATTTAATGGGAAAAAATTAAACGAATTTTTTGTCCATGTAAAAAACTATTAATTCTGAATAAAATGCCGCCCATTTATGCAATTAAAAAAATTTAAATATCTCTTATTAGATAAGGCATATTTTCGTCTGATAAGGTACTTCTTCTTCACTGATTTCGAGGATAATTTAGATTTGATCAAAAGAATTTTATTTCCTATGACTTTTCGTAAAATATGTTAATGCCATCTGAAAGAGGAAAAGATAAGCTTTCCATCGAGCTCTTAGTCGAAGAAGTCGGTCGAAGGATGCAAGAGTTATTAGCAAAAAACTAATCGGTGGTCATCACGATTTCGTCCTTCTGCCGATTCTTTTCGCAAAGTACTTTTCTATAATTCTAGTATTTAGTGGGAAAAAATTAAACGAATTTTTGTCTATGTAACAAACTATTAATTCTGAATAAAATGCCGCCCATTTATGCAATTAAAAAAACGTAAATGTCTCTTATTAGATAAGGCATATTTTCGTCTGATAAGGTACTTCTTCCTCAATGATTTCGAGGATATTTTAGTTTTGATCAAAAAAATTTTATTTCTTACGATTTTTCGTAAAATATGTTAATGCAATCTGAAAGAGGAACAGATAAGCTTTCCATCTAGTTCTTAGATGAAGAAGTCGGTTGAAGGATGCAAGAGTTATTAGCAAAAAACTAATCGGTGGTCAGCACGATTCCGTCAACTGCCGATTCTTTTCGCAAAGTACTTTTCTATAATACTAGTATTTATGCAATTAAAAAAATTTAAATGTCTCTTATTAGATAAGCCATATTTTCGTCTGATAAGGTACTTCTTCTTCAATGATTTCGAGGATAATTTATATTTGATCAAAAGAATTTTATTTCCTATGACTTTTCGTAAACTATGTTAATGCCATCTGAAAGAGGAAAAGATAAGCTTTCCATCGAGCTCTTAGTCGAAGAAGTCGGTCGAAGGATGCAAGAGTTATTAGCATAAAACTAATCGGTGGTCAACACGATTCCGTCCTTCTGCCGATTCTTTTCGCAAAGTACTTTTCTATAATTCTAGTATTTAGTGGGAAAAAATTAAACGTATTTTTTGTCCAGGTAAAAAACTATTGATTGTGAATTTAATGCCGCCCATTTATGCAATTAAAAAAATTTAAATGTCTCTTATTAGATAAAGCATATTTTCGTCTGATAAGGTACTTCTTCTTCAATGATTTCGAGGATATTTGAGTTTTGATCAAAAAAATTTTATTTCTTATGACTTTTCGTAAAATATGTTAATGCCATCTGAAAGAGGAAAAGATAAGCTTTCCATCGAGCTCTTAGTCGAAGAAGTCGGTCGAATGATGCAAGAGTTATTAGCAAAAAACTAATCGGTGGTCATCACGATTTCGTCCTTCTGCCGATTCTTTTCGCAAAGTACTTTTCTATAATTCTAGTATTTAGTGGGAAAAAATTAAACGAATTTTTGTCTATGTAACAAACTATTAATTCTGAATAAAATGCCGCCCATTTATGCAATTAAAAAAACGTAAATGTCTCTTATTAGATAATGCATATTTTCGTCTGATAAGGTACTTCTTCCTCAATGATTTCGAGGATATTTGAGTTTTGATCAAAAAAATTGTATTTTTTACGAATTTTCGAGAAATATGCTAATGACATCTGAAAGAGGAACAGCTTTCCATCGAGCTCTTAGTCGAAGAAGTCGGTCGAAAGATGCAAGAGTTATTAGCAAAAAACTAATCGGTGGTCAACACGATTCCGTCCTACTGCCGATTCTTTTCGCAAAGCACTTTTCTATAATTTTAGTATTTAATGGGAAAAAATTAAACGAATTTTTTGTACATGTAAAAAACTATTAATTTTGAATAAAATGCCGCCCATTTATAAAATTAAAAAAATTTAAATGTCTCTTATTAGAAAAGGTATATTTTCGTCTGATAAGGTACTTCTTCTTCAATGATTTCGAGGATAATTTAGATTTGATCAAAAGAATTTTATTTCCTATGACTTTTCGTAAAATATGTTAATGCCATCTGAAAGAGGAAAAGACAATCTTTCTATCGAGCTCTTAGTCGAAGAAGTCGGTTGAAGGATGCAAGAGTTATTAGCAAAAAACTAATCGGTGGTCAGCACGATTCCGTCAACTGCCGATTCTTTTCGCAAAGTACTTTTCTATAATTCTAGTATTTAATGGGATAAAATTAAACGAATTTTTTGTCCATGTAAAAAACTATTAATTCTGAATAAAATGCCGCCCATTTATGCAATTAAAAAAATTTAAATGTCTCTTATTAGATGAGGCATATTTTCGTCTGATAAGGTACTTCTTCCTCAATGATTTCGAGGATATTTTAGTTTTGATCAAAAAAATTTTATTTCTTACAATTTTTCGTAAAATATGTTAATGCAATCTGAAAGAGGAACAGATAAGCTTTCCATCGAGCTCTTAGTTGAAGAAGTCGGTTGAAGGATGCAAGAGTTATTAGCAAGAAACTAATCGGTGGTCAGCACGATTCCGTCAACTGCCGATTCTTTTCGCAAAGTACTTTTCTATAATACTAGTATTTATGCAATTAAAAAAATTTAAATGTCTCTTATTAGATAAGCCATATTTTCGTCTGATAAGGTACTTCTTCTTCAATGATTTCGAGTATAATTTAGATTTGATCAAAAGAATTTTATTTCCTATGACTTTTCGTAAACTATGTTAATGCCATCTGAAAGAGGAAAAGATAAGCTTTCCATCGAGCTCTTAGTCGAAGAAGTCGGTCGAATGATGCAAGAGTTATTAGCATAAAACTAATCGGTGGTCAACACGATTCCGTCCTTCTGCCGATTCTTTTCGCAAAGTACTTTTCTATAATTCTAGTATTTAATGGGAAAAAATTAAACGTATTTTTTGTCCATATAAAAAACTATTGATTGTGAATTTAATGCCGCCCATTTATGCAATTAAAAAAATTTATATGTCTCTTATTAGATAAAGCATATTTTTGTCTGATAAGGTACTTCTTCTTCAATGATTTCGAGGATATTTTAGTTTTGATCAAAAAAATTTTATTTCTTACGACTTTTCGAGAAATATGTTAATGCCATCTGAAAAAGGAACAGCTTTCCATCGATCTCTTAGTCGAAGAAGTCGGTCGAAGGATGCAAGAGTTATTAGCAAAAAACTAATCGGTGGTCAGCACGATTCCGTCAACTGCCGATTCTTTTCGCAAAGTACTTTTCTATAATTCTAGTATTTAATGGGAAAAAATTAAACGAATTTTTTGTCCATGTAAAAAACTATTAATTCTGAATAAAATGCCGCCCATTTATGCAGTTAAAAAAATTTAAATGTCTCTTATTAGATTAGGCATATTTTCGTCTGTTAAGGTACTTCTTCTTCAATGATTTCGAGGATATTTTAGTTTTGATCAAAAAAATTTTATTTCTTACGACTTTTCGTAAAATATGTTAATGCCATCTGAAAGAGGAACAGAGAAGCTTTCCATCGAGCTCTTAGTCAAAGAAGTCGGTCGAAGGATGCAAGAGTTATTAGCAAAAAACTAATCGGTGGTCAACATGATTCCGTCCTA
The DNA here is from genome assembly GCA_034638295.1 of Phortica okadai. NCBI lineage: Eukaryota > Metazoa > Arthropoda > Insecta > Diptera > Drosophilidae > Phortica > Phortica okadai. Next base: position 21,979,619 of record CM067850.1, on the reverse strand, counting down.
CAGCCGATTCTTTTCGCAAAGTACTTTTCTATAATTCTAGTATTTAATGGGAAAAAATCAAACGAATTTTTTGTCCATGTAAAAACTATTAATTCTGAATAAAATGCCACCCATTTATGCAAATGTTCTTCAACGTTTTAGTTGACTCAAATTTCTGGCCTGATGGTTGCGTTGTGCACGAGTTCAAATTTAAAGACCGTTCTGATTCGGTAAACACGGTCAAGCCTTCGGGGTCAAAAAACTAATTAATTCTTCTAGTACCCCTTCAGTTTTGACGGTAAATTTTCAAAATGTCAGAGGGTTAAACTCAAAACTAACTTCGCTTTATTTGAATAGTTTTTCATTATCTTCTGATATCATTGTCTTTGTCGAAACTTGGCTTCGCCCTGATGTTTTAAATTCGGAACTACTTTCTGACAGCTTTATTACCTTTCGTAAAGATCGTCTTGGAAAAATTGGTGGTGGAGTCTTAATCTCTGTCGCTGTTCAACACACATCGGAACAAATTTGTGTGATAGGTACTGACGATATTGAGCTGATATGCGTTAAAATAACTCTTGCAAAGACTCGCGTTTTCATTACATGCTCCTACATTCCACCACAATCAGAAGCATCAGTATATTCAGCGCATATAAACGCTATTCAATCTATTCGAGACTTGGTTAAGGACTCAGATATGATGCTGGTCTGTGGAGACTTCAACCTCCCTCATATTTCTTGGATTGCATCTGACAATTCAAATATAGTAACTCCCTTGTCTAGTAACGAATTTATTGATTCTTTACTTGAATCATCGTTTAACCAAATAAACAGCATACAAAATTCTAAGAATCGTATTCTAGATCTTGTTTTCATAAATAACATTGAGGGTGCATCACTTTGCAGATCCCCTCCAATTTCACAACCTGAAGACTCTTACCACCCAACGTTGGAGCTTACAATTACACCAAACTTACTAACACATCCTCGTCAAAATCCTACTGGTTCCAAACCTAATCGTGTATTTTGCTTCAGAAAAACCGATTTTGAACGTCTTGGTCACTTGCTTTCTAACACTGATTGGTCATACATTCATAACACGTCCAACATTGAAAGGGCAGTAGAGTTTTTTAACGCGACTATGTATAAACTGCTTAAATTGTGTGTACCAAGAGTTAAGACTGTTACACAACAAAATAAACCGCCGTGGTTTTCAAAAGAATTATCTCGTCTAAAGAACTTAAAAAATAGATTATTTAAAAAATATAAGAGAACCGGCTCTCTTGTTGATTATGCAAACTATACAACAGTTCGCTATAGATTCACTTTATGTAACAAAAGAAATTATGATTTATATTTAGTTAAATTAAAATCCAATATATACCGTGATCCAAAAAATTTTTTTAATATCATCAAATACAAGTCTAATTCCACCTCATTTCCTTCATGTATGAAACTCAATGGTGTGGAAGGAAGTGATGATGCAACGATATCCGACCTCTTTGCTGAATTTTTCCAAAGCACCTATAATGACTATTCATACCAAAATGGTACTTACCCATACTTAATCAATGATCGAAATAATATAAATTTGCCGGTAATTGAAAATGACACTGTTCTTAGACACTTAAAATTAATTAAACCATCTTTTACGGCTGGTCCAGATAGTGTTCCTAGTTGCGTTTTGAAGCACTGTGCCGAGATGTTGTTTATTCCATTATGTAAGCTTTTTAACATGTCGTTAAATTCTTCTATTGTACCCAAAATTTGGAAAGAGTCTTACATTATTCCCCTTTATAAAAAAGGCAGTAAGGTAGACATCTCGAATTACAGAGGCATTGCAAAGCTATGTGCTATTCCAAAACTGTTTGAACAGATCATTACGGAACAGCTACAGCACTTTGTGCCATCACTTCTTAATTTGTCTCAGCATGGCTTTCTCAAGAAACGGTCAACGGTAACTAACTTATTAGAATTCACTTCAATTGTCAATCGAAATTTCTCGTCCGGCTGCCAAACCGATGTTGTGTACACTGATTTCAGTAAAGCATTTGATTGTGTTTGTCACTCTCTGCTTTTAATAAAACTCGAAACCTACGGTTTTCCACCATCGTTAGTCCGTTGGCTGTCATCGTATCTTGAATCTCGAACACAATGTGTTCTTTTTAAGATATCGGTTTCGAGACGAATTTTTGTTACTTCAGGGGTTCCTCAAGGTAGTCACCTTGGCCCCTTATTGTTTAATATATTTATTAATGACTTGCCTACTGTGATCAAACACTGCCATGTTTTAATGTATGCTGATGACGTGAAATTATGTCTAACCGTTAATTCTATAGATCAGCAGAATCTGCTTCAGTCTGATCTTGACTCTCTCTCACAATGGTGTGCTGTAAACAATTTATTGTTAAACAGTGATAAATGCAAGCTAATGTCATTTTATAGAAAAAAACTAATTGTCGTACAAGTTAAATAATTTGTACCTTGAACGTATCTCTCAGTTCAATGACCTTGGTGTTTTGATGGACCCAAAACTTCACTTCGCTTCACATATTTCGCTGTCTGTCAATAAGGCTAAAGGCGTACTGGGTTTCATCAAAAGATGGTCCAAAGAATTTAATGACCCGTACACAACTAAATTGCTTTACACTTCTTTAGTACGGCCCATTCTGGAATATGCATCGTGTGTTTGGGATCCTCAGTGTGAAAAGTATAAGAACCAAATTGAGTCTGTTCAGAAACAGTTCCTTCTGTTTGCACTTAGGAATCTACACTGGGACCCCTGTGTTCACCTTCCTCCCTATAGTAGTCGGTTGAAGCTTATTAATTTACCATCATTGTCTAGTCGTAGAAAAATGCTTGGTACTTTGTTTTTGCATAACCTAATAAATGGCATGATATTCTCTCCTACATTGTTGGCGTATATACAGTTCAGTGTCCCCGCTAGAGTAACTAGAAATTTTAGTCCGATCTGTCTTAGTACCTGCAGATCGACATATTTAGAGCATGACTCGTTTCGTGTTTTATGTAGGTATTATAACAGATATTTTAGTTTAATTGAGAACTGCTCCTCTACTAACCTAATAAAACGTAGTATTCTAACGTATTTAAATAAGTAAAAATTTTGTTTATGAAGTTTATGTTAATTAATCAACGTAGTAGTTTTAAGGAATTGTTTAAAAATTAGTTTATTAGTATTTTTTATTGTGTGTAGTGTAAGTAGTAAAGCGACTGTTGACTTGTCTGTAGTCGCGGAACAGGCTGACCTGGTGTCGCAAGTCCACTTGAGGGTAGTGCGCTACCACAGCGCCTGTAGTTAGTTAAAAAAAAAAAAAAAAAAAAAAAAAAAAAAATTAAAAAATTTAAATGTCTCTTATTAGATTAGGCATATTTTCGTCTGATAAGGTACTTCTTCCTCAATGATTTCGAGGATATTTTAGTTTTGATCAAAAAAATTGTATTTCTTACGATTTTTCGTAAAATATGTTAATGCCATCTGAAAGAGGAACAATGATTTCGAGGATATTTTAGTTTTGATCAAAAAAATTTTATTTCTTACGATTTTTCTTAAAATATGTTAATGCCATCTGAAAGAGGAACAGATAAGCATTCCATCGAGCTCTTAGTCGAAGAAGTCGGTCGAAGGATGCAAGAGCTATTAGCAAAAAACTTATCGGTGGTCAACACGATTCCGTCCTACTGCCGATTTTTTTCGCAAAGTACTTTTCTATAATTCTAGTATTTAATGGGAAAAAATTAAACGAATTTTTTGTCCATGTAAAAAACTATTAATTCTAAATAAAATGCCGCCTATTTATGCAATTAAAAAAATTTAAATGTCTCTTATTAGATAAGGCATATTTTCATCTGATAAGGTACTTCTTCTTCAATGATTTCGAGGATATTTGAGTTTTGATCAAAAAAATTTTATTTCTTATGACTTTTCGTAAAATATGTTAATGCCATCTGAAAGAGGAACAGATAAGCTTTCCATCGAGCTCTTAGCGAAGAAGTTGGTGGAAGGATGCAACAGTTATAAGGAAAAAACTAACCGGTGGTCAAAACGTTTCCGTCCTACTGCCGATTCTTTTCGCAAAATACTTTTCTATAATTCTAGTATTTAATGGGAAAAAATAAAACGAATTTTTTGTCCATTTAAAAAACTCGTTAAGGTACTTCTTCTTCAATCATTTCGAGGATATTTTAGTTTTGATCAAAAAAATTTTATTTCTTACGACTTTTCGTAAAATATGTTAATGCCATCTGAAAGAGGAAGAGATAAGCTTTCCATCGAGCTCTTAGTCGAAGAAGTCGGTCGAAGGATGCAAGAGTTATTAGCAAAAAACTAATCGGTGGTCAGCACGATTCCGTCAACTGCCGATTCTTTTCGCAAAGTACTTTTCTATAATTCTAGTATTTAATGGGAAAAAATTAAACGAATTTTTTGTCCATGTAAAAAACTATTAATTCTGAATAAAATGCCGCCCATTTATGCAGGTAAAAAAATTTAAATGTCTCTTATTAGATTAGGCATATTTTCGTCTGTTAAGGTACTTCTTCTTCAATGATTTCGAGGATATTTTAGTTTTGATCCAAAAAATTTTATTTCTTACGACTTTTCGTAAAATATGTTAATGCCATCTGAAAGAGGAACAGAGAAGCTTTCCATCGAGCTCTTAGTCAAAGAAGTCGGTCGAAGGATGCAAGAGTTATTAGCAAAAAACTAATCGGTGGTCAACATGATTCCGTCCTACTGCCGATTCTTTTCGCAAAGTACTTTTCTATAATTCTAGTATTTAATGGGAAAAAATCAAACGAATTTTTTGTCCATGTAAAAACTATTAATTCTGAATAAAATGCCACCCATTTATGCAAATAAAAAAATTTAAATGTCTCTTATTAGATTAGGCATATTTTCGTCTGATAAGGTACTTCTTCCTCAATGATTTCGAGGATATTTTAGTTTTGATCAAAAAAATTGTATTTCTTACGATTTTTCGTAAAATATGTTAATGCCATCTGAAAGAGGAACAATGATTTCGAGGATATTTTAGTTTTGATCAAAAAAATTTTATTTCTTACGATTTTTCTTAAAATATGTTAATGCCATCTGAAAGAGGAACAGATAAGCTTTCCATCGAGCTCTTAGTCGAAGAAGTCGGTCGAAGGATGCAAGAGCTATTAGCAAAAAACTTATCGGTGGTCAACACGATTCCGTCCTACTGCCGATTCTTTTCGCAAAGTACTTTTCTATAATTCTAGTATTTAATGGGAAAAAATTAAACGAATTTTTTGTCCATTTAAAAAACTCGTTAAGGTACTTCTTCTTCAATCATTTCGAGGATATTTTAGTTTTGATCAAAAAAATTTTATTTCTAACGACTTTTCGTAAAATATGTTAATGCCATCTGAAAGAGGAACAGATAAGCTTTCCATCGAGCTCTTAGTCGAATAAATCGGTCGAAGGATGCAAGAGTTATTAGCAAAAAACTAATCGGTGGTCAACACGTTTCCGTCCTACTGCCAATTCTTTTCGCAAAGTACTTTTCTATAATTCTAGTATTTAATGGGATAAAATTAAACGAATTTTTTGTCCATGTAAAAAACTATTCATTCTGAATAAAATGCCGTCCATTTATGCAATTGAAAAAATTTAAGTGTCTCTTATTAGATAAGGCATATTTTCGTCTGATAAAGTACTTCTTCTTCAATGATTTAGAGGATATTTTAGTTTTGATCAAAAAAATTTTATATCCTATGACTTTTCGTAAAATATTTTAATGCCATCTGAAAGAGGAACAGATAAGCTTTCCATCGAGCTGTTAGTCGAAGAAGTCGGTCGAAGGATGCAAGTGTTGTCAGCAAAAACTTAATCGGTGGTCAACACGATTCCGTCCTACTGCCGATTCTTTTCGCAAAGTACTTTTCTATAATTCTAGTATTTAATGGGAAAAAATTAAACGAATTTTTTGTCCATGTAAAAAACTATTAATTTTGAATAAAATGCCGCCCATTTATGCAATTAAAAAAATTTAAATGTATCTTATTAGATAAGGCATATTTTCATCTGATAAGGTACTTCTTCTTCAATGATTTCGAGAAATGGGAAAAAATTAAACGAATTTTTTGTCCATGTAAAAAACTATTAATTCTGAATAAAATGCCGTCCATTTATGCAATTGAAAAAATTTAAGTGTCTCTTATTAGATAAGGCATATTTTCGTCTGATAAAGTACTTCTTCTTCAATGATTTAGAGGATATTTTAGTTTTGATCAAAAAAATTTTGTTTTATATGACTTTTCGTAAAATATGTTAATGCCATCTGAAAGAGAAACAGATAAACTTTCCATCGAGCGCTTAGTCGAAGAAATCGGTGGAAGGATGCAAGTGTTGTTAGCAAAAACTTAATCGGTGGTCAACATGATTCCGTCCTACTGCCGATTCTTTTCGCTAAGTACTTTTCTATAATTCTAGTATTTAATGGGAAAAAATTAAACTATTTTTTGTCCATGTAAAAAACTATTAGTTCTGAATAAAATGCAACCCATTTATGCAATTAAAAAAATTTAAATGTCTCTTATTAGATAAGGCATATTTTCGTCTGATAAGGTACTTCTTCTTCAATGATTTCAAGGATATTTTAGTTTTGATCAAAAAAATTTTATATCCTATGACTTTTCGTAAAATATGTTAATGCCATCTGAAAGAGGAACAGATAAGCTTTCCATCGAGCTCTTAGTCGAAGAAGTCGGTCGAACGATTCAAGAGTTATTAGCAAAAAACTAATCGGTGGTCAACACGATTCTGTCCTACTGCCGATTCTTTTCGCAAACTACTTTTCTATAATTCTAGTATTTAATGGGAAAAAATTAAACGAATTTTTTGTCCATGTAAAAAACTATTAATTCTGAATAAAATGCCGCCCATTTATGCAATTAAAAAAAATTAAATGTCTCTTATTAGATAAGGCATATTTTCGTGTGATAAGGTACTTCTTCTTCAATGATTTCAAGGATATTTTAGTTTTGATCAAAAAAATTTTATTTCATATGACTTTTCGTAAAACATGTTAATGCCATCTGAAAGAGGAAAAGATAAGCTTTCCATCGAGCTCTTAGTCGAATAAGTCGGTCGAAGGATGCAAGAGTTATTAGCAAAAAACTAATCGGTGGTCAATATGATTCCGTCCTTCTGCCGATTCTTTTCGCAATGTACTTTTCTATAATTCTAGTATTTAATGGGAAAAAATTAAACAAATTTTTTGTCCATGTAAAAAACTATTGATTCTGAATTTAATGCCGCCCATTTATGCAATTAAAAAAATTTAAATGTCTCTTATTAGATAAAGCATATTTTCGTCTGATAAGGTACTTCTTCTTCAATGATTTCGAGAATATTTTAGTTTTGTCAAAAAAATTTTAATTCTTTCGACTTTTCGAGAAATATGTTAATGCCATCTGAAAGAGGAACAGATAAGCTTTCCATCGAGCTCTTAGTCGAAGAAGTCGGTCGAACGATGCAAGAGTTATTAGCAAAAAACTAATCGGTGGTCAACACGATTCTGTCCTACTGCCGATTCTTTTCGCAAAATACTTTTCTATAATTCTAGTATTTAATGGGAAAAAATTAAACGAATTTTTTGTCCATGTAAAAAACTATTAATTTTGAATAAAATGCCGCCCATTTATGCAATTAAAAAAATTTAAATGTATCTTATTAGATAAGGCATATTTTCATCTGATAAGGTACTTCTTCTTCAATGATTTCGAGAAATGGGAAAAAATTAAACGAATTTTTTGTCCTTGTAAAAAACTATTAATTCTGAATACAATGCCGTCCATTTATGCAATTGAAAAAATTTAAGTGTCTCTTATTAGATAAGGCATATTTTCGTGTGATAAAGTACTTCTTCTTCAATGATTTAGAGGATATTTTAGTTTTGATCAAAAAAATTTTGTTTTATATGACTTTTCGTAAAATATGTTAATGCCATCTGAAAGAGGAACAGATAAGCTTTCCATCGAGCTCTTAGTCGAATAAATCGGTCGAAGGATGCAAGAGTTATTAGCAAAAAACTAATCGGTGGTCAACACGTTTCCGTCCTACTGCCAATTCTTTTCGCAAAGTACTTTTCTATAATTCTAGTATTTAATGAGATAAAATTAAACGAATTTTTTGTCCATGTAAAAAACTATTCATTCTGAATAAAATGCCGTCCATTTATGCAATTGAAAAAATTTAAGTGTCTCTTATTAGATAAGGCATATTTTCGTCTGATAAAGTACTTCTTCTTCAATGATTTAGAGGATATTTTAGTTTTGATCAAAAAAATGTTATATCCTATGACTTTTCGTAAAATATTTTAATGCCATCTGAAAGAGGAACAGATAAGCTTTCCATCGAGCTGTTAGTCGAAGAAGTCGGTCGAAGGATGCAAGTGTTGTCAGCAAAAACTTAATCGGTGGTCAACACGATTCCGTCCTACTGCCGATTCTTTTCGCAAAGTACTTTTCTATAATTCTAGTATTTAGTGGGAAAAAATTAAACGAACTTTTGTCCATGTAACAAACTATTAATTCTGAATAAAATGCCGCCCATTTATGCAAATAAAAAAACGTAAATGTCTCTTATTAGATAAGGAATATTTTCGTCTGATAAGGTACTTCTTGTTCAATGATTTCGAGAAATGGGAAAAAATTAAACGAATTTTTTGTCCATGTAAAAAACTATTAATTCTGAATAAAATGCCGTCCATTTATGCAATTGAAAAAATTTAAGTGTCTCTTATTAGATAAGGCATATTTTCGTCTGATAAAGTACTTCTTCTTCAATGATTTAGAGGATATTTTAGTTTTGATCAAAAAAATGTTATATCCTATGACTTTTCGTAAAATATTTTAATGCCATCTGAAAGAGGAACAGATAAGCTTTCCATCGAGCTGTTAGTCGAATAAATCGGTCGAAGGATGCAAGAGTTATTAGCAAAAAACTAATCGGTGGTCAACACGTTTCCGTCCTACTGCCAATTCTTTTCGCAAAGTACTTTTCTATAATTCTAGTATTTAATGAGATAAAATTAAACGAATTTTTTGTCCATGTAAAAAACTATTCATTCTGAATAAAATGCCGTCCATTTATGCAATTGAAAAAATTTAAGTGTCTCTTATTAGATAAGGCATATTTTCGTCTGATAAAGTACTTCTTCTTCAATGATTTAGAGGATATTTTAGTTTTGATCAAAAAAATGTTATATCCTATGACTTTTCGTAAAATATGTTAATGCCATCTGAAAGAGGAACAGATAAGCTTTCCATCGAGCTCTTAGTCGAAGAAGTCGGTCGAACGATGCAAGAGTTATTAGCAAACAACTAATCGGTGGTCAACACGATTCTGTCCTAAGCCGATTCTTTTCGCAAAGTACTTTTCTATAATTCTAGTATTTAATGGGAAAAAATTAAACGAATTTTTTGTCCATGTAAAAAACTACTAATTCTGAATAAAATGCCGCCCATTTATGCAATTAAAAAAATTTAAATGTCTCTTATTAGATAAGCCATATTTTCGTGTGATAAGGTACTTCTTCTTCAATGATTTCAAGGATATTTTAGTTTTGATCAAAAAAATTTTATTTCATATGACTTTTCGTAAAACATGTTAATGCCATCTGAAAGAGGAAAAGATAAGCTTTCCATCGAGCTCTTAGTCGAATAAGTCGGTCGAAGGATGCAAGAGTTATTAGCAAAAAACTAATCGGGGGTCAACATGATTCCGTCCTACTGCCGATTCTTTTCGCAAAGTACTTTTCTATAATTCAAGTATTTAATGGGAAAAAATTAAACAAATTTTTTGTCCATGTAAAAAACTATTCATTCTGAATAAAATGCCGCCCATTTATGCAATTAAAAAAACGTAAATGTCTCTTATTAGATAAAGCATATTTTCGTCTGATAAGGTACTTCTTCTTCAATGATTTCGAGACTACTTTAGTTTTGTCAAAAAAATTTTAATTCTTACGACTTTTCGAGAAATATGTTAATGCCATCTGAAAGAGGAACAGATAAGCTTTCATCTCGAGCTCTTAGTCGAAGAAGTCGGTCGAAGGATGCAACAGTTATTAGCAAAAAACTAATCGGTGGTCAACACGTTTCGGTCCAACTGCCGATTCTTTTCGCAAAGTACTTTTCTATAATTCTAGTATTTAATGGAAAAAAATTAAACGAATTTTTTGTCCATGTAAAAAACTATTAATTCTGAAAAAAATGCCGCCCATTTATGCAATTAAAAAAATTTAAATGTCTCTTATTAGATAAGGCATATTTTCGTCTGATAAGGTACTTCTTGTTCAATGATTTCGAGGATATTTTAGTTTTGATCAAAAAAACTTTATATTCTATGACTTTTCGTAAAATATGTTAATGCCATCTAAAAGAGGAACAGATAAGCTTTCCATTGAGCTCTTAGTCGAAGAAGTCGGTCGAAGGATGCAAGTGTTATTAGCAAAAACTTAATCGGTGGTCAACACGATTCCGTCCTACTGCCGATTCTTTTCGCAAAGTACTTTTCTATAATTTTAGTATTTAATGGGAAAAAATTAAACGAGTTTTTTGTCCATATAAAAAACTATTAATTCTGAATAAAATGCCGCCCATTTATGCAATTAAACAAAATTTACATGTCTCTTATAAGATAAGGCATATTTTCATCTGATAAGGTACTTCTTCTTCAATGATTTCGATGATATTTTAGTTTTGATCAAAAAAATTTTATTTCTTATGACTTTTCGTAAAATATGTTAATGCCATCTGAAAGAGGAACAGATAAGCTTTTCATCAAGCTCTTAGTCGAAGAAGTCGGTCGAAGGATGCAAGAGTTATTAGCAAAAAACTAATCGGTGGTCATCACGATTCCGTCCTACTCCGATTCTTTTCGCAAAGCACTTTTCTATAATTTTAGTATTTAATGGGAAAAAATTAAACGAATTTTTTGTACATGTAAAAAACTATTAATTTTGAATAAAATACCGCCCATTTATGCAATTAAAAAAATTTAAATGTCTCTTATTAGATGAGGCATATTTTCTTCTGATAAGGTATTTCTTCTTCAATGATTTTGAGAAAATTTTAGTTTTGATCAAAAAAATTTTATTTCTTACGACTTTTCGAGAAATATGTTTATGCCATCTGCAAGAGGAACAGATAAGCTTTTCATCGAGCTCTTAGTCGAAGAAGTCGGTCAAAGGATGCAAGAGTTATTAGCAAAAAACTAATCGGTGGTCAACACGATTCCGTCCTACTGCCGATTCTTTTCGCAAAGCACTTTTCTATAATTCTAGTATTTAATGGGAAAAAATTAAACGAAGTTTTTGTACATGTAAAAAACTATTAATTTTGAATAAAATACCGCCCATTTATGCAATTAAAAAAATTTAAATGTCTCTTATTAGATTAGGCATATTTTCGTCTGATAAGGTACTTCTTCTTCAATGATTTCGAGGATATTTTAGTTTTGATCAAAAAAATTTTATTTCTTGCGACTTTTCGTAAAATATGTTAATGCCATCTGAAAGAGGAACAAATAAGCTTTCCATCGAGCTTTTAGTCGAAGAAGTCGGTCGAAGGATGCAAGAGTTATTAGCAAAAAACTAATCGGTGGTCAACACGATTCCGTCCTTTTGCCGATTCTTTTCGCAAAGCACTTTTCTATAATTTTAGTATTTAATGGGAAAAAATTAAACGAATTTTTTGTACATGTAAAAAACTATTAATTCTGAATAAAATGCCGCCCATTTATGCAATTAAACAAATTTACATGTCTCTTATAAGATAAGGCATATTTTCATCTGATAAGGTACTTCTTCTTCAATGATTTCGATGATATTTTAGTTTTGATCAAAAAAATTTTGTTTTATATGACTTTTCGTAAAATATGTTAATGCCATCTGAAAGAGGAACAGATAAGCTTTCCATCGAGCGCTTAGTCGAAGAAATCGGTCGAAGGATGCAAGAGTTATTAGCAAAAAACTAATCGGTGGTCAACACGTTTCCGTCCTACTGCCAATTCTTTTCGCAAAGTACTTTTCTATAATTCTAGTATTTAATGGGAAAAAATTAAACGAATTTTTTGTCCATGTAAAAAACTATTAATTCTGAATAAAATGCAACCCATTTATGCAATTAAAAAAATTTAAATGTCTCTTATTAGATAAGGCATATTTTCGTCTGATAAGGTACTTCTTCTTCAATGATTTCAAGGATATTTTAGTTTTGATGAAAAAAATTTTATATCCTATGACTTTTCGTAAAATATGTTAATGCCATCTGAAAGAGGAACAGATAAGCTTTCCATCGAGCTCTTAGTCGAAGAAGTCGGTCGAAGAATGAAAGAGTTATTAGCAAAAAACTAATCGGTGGTCAACACGATTCCGTCCTACTGCCGATTCTTTTCGCAAACTACTTTTCTATAATTCTAGTATTTAATGGGAAAAAATTAAACGAATTTTTTGTCCATGTAAAAAACTATTAATTCTGAATAAAATGCCGCCCATTTATGCAATTAAAAAAATTTAAATGTCTCTTATTAGATAAGCCATATTTTCGTGTGATAAGGTACTTCTTCTTCAATGATTTCAAGGATATTTTAGTTTTGATCAAAAAAATTTTATTTCATATGACTTTTCGTAAAACATGTTAATGCCATCTGAAAGAGGAAAAGATAAGCTTTCCATCGAGCTCTTAGTCGAATAAGTCGGTCGAAGGATGCAAGAGTTATTAGCAAAAAACTAATCGGTGGTCAACATGATTCCGTCCTACTGCCGATTCTTTTCGCAAAGTACTTTTCTATAATTCAAGTATTTAATGGGAAAAAATTAAACAAATTTTTTGTCCATGTAAAAAACTATTCATTCTGAATAAAATGCCGCCCATTTATGCAATTAAAAAAACGTAAATGTCTCTTATTAGATAAAGCATATTTTCGTCTGATAAGGTACTTCTTCTTCAATGATTTCGAGACTACTTTAGTTTTGTCAAAAAAATTTTAATTCTTACGACTTTTCGAGAAATATGTTAATGCCATCTGAAAGAGGAACAGATAAGCTTTCATCTCGAGCTCTTAGTCGAAGAAGTCGGTCGAAGGATGCAACAGTTATTAGCAAAAAACTAATCGGTGGTCAACACGTTTCGGTCCAACTGCCGATTCTTTTCGCAAAGTACTTTTCTATAATTCTAGTATTTAATGGAAAAAAATTAAACGAATTTTTTGTCCATGTAAAAAACTATTAATTCTGAAAAAAATGCCGCCCATTTATGCAATTAAAAAAATTTAAATGTCTCTTATTAGATAAGGCATATTTTCGTCTGATAAGGTACTTCTTGTTCAATGATTTCGAGGATATTTTAGTTTTGATCAAAAAAACTTTATATTCTATGACTTTTCGTAAAATATGTTAATGCCATCTAAAAGAGGAACAGATAAGCTTTCCATTGAGCTCTTAGTCGAAGAAGTCGGTCGAAGGATGCAAGTGTTATTAGCAAAAACTTAATCGGTGGTCAACACGATTCCGTCCTACTGCCGATTCTTTTCGCAAAGTACTTTTCTATAATTCTAGTATTTAATGGGAAAAAATTAAACGAGTTTTTTGTCCATATAAAAAACTATTAATTCTGAATAAAATGCCGCCCATTTATGCAATTAAACAAAATTTACATGTCTCTTATAAGATAAGGCATATTTTCATCTGATAAGGTACTTCTTCTTCAATGATTTCGATGATATTTTAGTTTTGATCAAAAAAATTTTATTTCTTATGACTTTTCGTAAAATATGTTAATGCCATCTGAAAGAGGAACAGATAAGCTTTTCATCAAGCTCTTAGTCGAAGAAGTCGGTCGAAGGATGCAAGAGTTATTAGCAAAAAACTAATCGGTGGTCATCACGATTCCGTCCTACTGCCGATTCTTTTCGCAAAGCACTTTTCTATAATTTTAGTATTTAATGGGAAAAAATTAAACGAATTTTTTGTACATGTAAAAAACTATTAATTTTGAATAAAATACCGCCCATTTATACAATTAAAAAAATTTAAATGTCTCTTATTAGATGAGGCATATTTTCTTCTGATAAGGTATTTCTTCTTCAATGATTTTGAGAAAATTTTAGTTTTGATCAAAAAAATTTTATTTCTTACGACTTTTCGAGAAATATGTTTATGCCATCTGCAAGAGGAACAGATAAGCTTTTCATCGAGCTCTTAGTCGAAGAAGTCGGTCAAAGGATGCAAGAGTTATTAGCAAAAAACTAATCGGTGGTCAACACGATTCCGTCCTACTGCCGATTCTTTTCGCAAAGCACTTTTCTATAATTCTAGTATTTAATGGGAAAAAATTAAACGAAGTTTTTGTACATGTAAAAAACTATTAATTTTGAATAAAATACCGCCCATTTATGCAATTAAAAAAATTTAAATGTCTCTTATTAGATTAGGCATATTTTCGTCTGATAAGGTACTTCTTCTTCAATGATTTCGAGGATATTTTAATTTTGATCAAAAAAATTTTATTTCTTACGACTTTTCGTAAAATATGTTAATGCCATCTGAAAGAGGAACAAATAAGCTTTCCATCGAGCTTTTAGTCGAAGAAGTCGGTCGAAGGATGCAAGAGTTATTAGCAAAAAACTAATCGGTGGTCAACACGATTCCGTCCTTTTGCCGATTCTTTTCGCAAAGCACTTTTCTATAATTTTAGTATTTAATGGGAAAAAATTAAACGAATTTTTTGTACATGTAAAAAACTATTAATTCTGAATAAAATGCCGCCCATTTATGCAATTAAACAAATTTACATGTCTCTTATAAGATAAGGCATATTTTCATCTGATAAGGTACTTCTTCTTCAATGATTTCGATGATATTTTAGTTTTGATCAAAAAAATTTTATTTCTTATGACTTTTCGTAAAATATGTTAATGCCATCTGAAAGAGGAACAGATAAGCTTTTCATCAAGCTCTTAGTCGAAGAAGTCGGTCGAAGGATGCAAGAGTTATAAGCAAAAAACTAATCGGTGGTCAACACGATTCCGTCCTACTGCCGATTCTTTTCGCAAAGCCCTTTTCTATAATGTTAGTATTTAATGGGAAAAAATTAAACGAATTTTTTGTCCATGTAAAAAACTATTAATTTTGAATAAAATACCGCCCATTTATGCAATTAAAAAAATTTAAATGTCTCTTATTAGGCATATTTTCGTCTGATAAGGTATTTCTTCTTCAATGATTTTGAGAAAATTTTAGTTTTGATCAAAAATATTTTATTTCTTACGACTTTTCGAGAAATATGTTTATGCCATCTGAAAGAGGAACAGATAAGCTTTTCATCGAGCTCTTAGTCGAAGAAGTCGGTCAAAGGATGCAAGAGTTATTAGCAAAAAACTAATCGGTGGTCAACACGATTCCGTCCTACTGCCGATTCTTTTCGCAAAGTACTTTTCTATAATTCTAGTATTTAATGGGAAAAAATAAAACGAATTTTTTGTACATGTAAAAAACTATTAATTTTGAATAAAATACCGCCCATTTATGCAATTAAAAAAATTTAAATGTCTCTTATTAGATTAGGCATATTTTCGTCTGATAAGGTACTTCTTCTTCAATGATTTCGAGGATATTTTAGTTTTGATCAAAAAAATTTTATTTCTTACGACTTTTCGTAAAATATGTTAATGCCATCTGAAAGAGGAACAAATAAGCTTTCCATCGAGCTTTTAGTCGAAGAAGTCGGTCGAAGGATGCAAGAGTTATTAGCAAAAAACTAATCGGTGGTCAACACGATTCCGTCCTTTTGCCGATTCTTTTCGCAAAGCACTTTTCTATAATTTTAGTATTTAATGGGAAAAAATTAAACGAATTTTTTGTACATGTAAAAAACTATTAATTCTGAATAAAATGCCGCCCATTTATGCAATTAAACAAATTTACATGTCTCTTATAAGATAAGGCATATTTTCATCTGATAAGGTACTTCTTCTTCAATGATTTCGATGATATTTTAGTTTTGATCAAAAAAATTTTATTTCTTATGACTTTTCGTAAAATATGTTAATGCCATCTGAAAGAGGAACAGATAAGCTTTTCATCGAGCTCTTAGTCGAAGAAGTCGGTCAAAGGATGCAAGAGTTATTAGCAAAAAACTAATCGGTGGTCAACACGATTCCGTGCTACTGCCGATTCTTTTCGCAAAGCACTTTTCTATAATTTTAGTATTTAATGGGAAAAAATTAAACGAATTTTTTGTACATGTAAAAAACTATTAATTTTGAATAAAATACCGCCCATTTATGCAATTAAAAAAATTTAAATGTCTCTTATTAGATGAGGCATATTTTCGTCTGATAAGGTATTTCTTCTTCAATGATTTTGAGAAAATTTTAGTTTTGATCAAAAAAATTTTATTTCTTACGACATATCGAGAAATATGTTTATGCCATCTGAAAGAGGAACAGATAAGCTTTTCATCGAGCTCTTAGTCGAAGAAGTCGGTCAAAGGATGCAAGAGTTATTAGCAAGAAACTAATCGGTGGTCACCACGATTCCGTCCTACTGCCGATTCTTTTCGCAAAGCACTTTTCTGTAATTCTAGTATTTAATGGGAAAAAATTAAACGAAGTTTTTGTACATGTAAAAAACTATTAATTTTGAATAAAATACCGCCCATTTATGCAATTAGAAAAATTTAAATGTCTCTTATTAGATTAGGCATATTTTCGTCTGATAAGGTACTTCTTCTTCAATGATTTCGAGGATATTTTAGTTTTGATCAAAAAAATTTTATTTCTTACGACTTTTCGTAAAATATGTTAATGCCATCTGAAAGAGGAACAAATAAGCTTTCCATCGAGCTTTTAGTCGAAGAAGTCGGTCGAAGGATGCAAGAGTTATTAGCAAAAAACTAATCGGTGGTCAACACGATTCCGTCCTTTTGCCGATTCTTTTCGCAAAGCACTTTTCTGTAATTCTAGTATTTAATGGGAAAAAATTAAACGAAGTTTTTGTACATGTAAAAAACTATTAATTTTGAATAAAATACCGCCCATTTATGCAATTAAAAAAATTTAAATGTCTCTTATTAGATTAGGCATATTTTCGTCTGATAAGGTACTTCTTCTTCAATGATTTCGAGGATATTTTAGTTTTGATCAAAAAAATTTTA
Source organism: Phortica okadai (assembly GCA_034638295.1). NCBI lineage: Eukaryota > Metazoa > Arthropoda > Insecta > Diptera > Drosophilidae > Phortica > Phortica okadai. The sequence continues at coordinate 21,962,435 of CM067850.1, read as the reverse complement.
TTTCTTACGACTTTTCGTAAAATATGTTAATGCCATCTGAAAGAGGAACAAATAAGCTTTCCATCGAGCTTTTAGTCGAAGAAGTCGGTCGAAGGATGCAAGAGTTATTAGCAAAAAACTAATCGGTGGTCAACACGATTCCGTCCTTTTGCCGATTCTTTTCGCAAAGCACTTTTCTATAATTTTAGTATTTAATGGGAAAAAATTAAACGAATTTTTTGTACATGTAAAAAACTATTAATTTTGAATAAAATACCGCCCATTTATGCAATTAAAAAAATTTTAATGTCTCTTATTAGATGAGGCATATTTTCGTCTGATAAGGTACTTCTTCTTCAATGATTTCGAGGATATTTTAGTTTTGATTAAAAATATTTTATTTCTTACGATTTTTCGTAAAATATGTTAATGCCATCTGAAAGAGGAACAGATAAGCTTTCCATCGAGCTCTTAGTCGAAGAAATCGGTCGAAGGATGCAAGAGTTATTAGCAAAAAACTAATCGGTCGTCAACACGTTTCGGTCCAACTGCCGATTCTTTTCGCAAAGAACTTTTCTATAATTCTAGTATTTAATGGGAAAAAATTAAACGAAGTTTTTGTACATGTAAAAAACTATTAATTTTGAATAAAATACCGCCCATTTATGCAATTAAAAAAATTTAAATGTCTTTTATTAGATAAGGCATATTTTCGTCTGATAAGGTACTTCTTTTTCAATGATTTCGAGGATATTTTAGTTTTGATCAAACATATTTTATTTCTAACGACCTTTCGTAAAATATGTTAATGCTATCTGAAAGAGAAACAGATAAGCTTTTCATCAAGCTCTTAGTCGAAGAAGTCGGTCGAAGGATGCAAGAGTTATTAGCAAAAAACTAATCGGTGGTCAACACGATTCCGTCCTACTGCCGATTCTTTTCGCAAAGCACTTTTCTATAATTTTAGTATTTAATGGGAAAAATTAAACGAATTTTTTGTACATGTAAAAAACTATTAATTTTGAATAAAATACCGCCCATTTATGCAATTAAAAAAATTTAAATGTCTCTTATTAGATGAGGCATATTTTCGTCTGATAAGGTATTTCTTCTTCAATGATTTTGAGAAAATTTTAGTTTTGATCAAAAAAATTTTATTTCTTACGACTTTTCGAGAAATATGTTTATGCCATCTGAAAGAGGAACAGATAAGCTTTTCATCGAGCTCTTAGTCGAAGAAGTCGGTCAAAGGATGCAAGAGTTATTAGCAAGAAACTAATCGGTGGTCACCACGATTCCGTCCTACTGCCGATTCTTTTCGCAAAGCACTTTTCTGTAATTCTAGTATTTAATGGGAAAAAATTAAACGAAGTTTTTGTACATGTAAAAAACTATTAATTTTGAATAAAATACCGCCCATTTATGCAATTAGAAAAATTTAAATGTCTCTTATTAGATTAGGCATATTTTCGTCTGATAAGGTACTTCTTCTTCAATGATTTCGAGGATATTTTAGTTTTGATCAAAAAAATTTTATTTCTTACGACTTTTCGTAAAATATGTTAATGCCATCTGAAAGAGGAACAAATAAGCTTTCCATCGAGCTTTTAGTCGAAGAAGTCGGTCGAAGGATGCAAGAGTTATTAGCAAAAAACTAATCGGTGGTCAACACGATTCCGTCCTTTTGCCGATTCTTTTCGCAAAGCACTTTTCTGTAATTCTAGTATTTAATGGGAAAAAATTAAACGAAGTTTTTGTACATGTAAAAAACTATTAATTTTGAATAAAATACCGCCCATTTATGCAATTAAAAAAATTTAAATGTCTCTTATTAGATTAGGCATATTTTCGTCTGATAAGGTACTTCTTCTTCAATGATTTCGAGGATATTTTAGTTTTGATCAAAAAAATTTTATTTCTTACGACTTTTCGTAAAATATGTTAATGCCATCTGAAAGAGGAACAAATAAGCTTTCCATCGAGCTTTTAGTCGAAGAAGTCGGTCGAAGGATGCAAGAGTTATTAGCAAAAAACTAATCGGTGGTCAACACGATTCCGTCCTTTTGCCGATTCTTTTCGCAAAGCACTTTTCTATAATTTTAGTATTTAATGGGAAAAAATTAAACGAATTTTTTGTACATGTAAAAAACTATTAATTTTGAATAAAATACCGCCCATTTATGCAATTAAAAAAATTTTAATGTCTCTTATTAGATGAGGCATATTTTCGTCTGATAAGGTACTTCTTCTTCAATGATTTCGAGGATATTTTAGTTTTGATTAAAAATATTTTATTTCTTACGATTTTTCGTAAAATATGTTAATGCCATCTGAAAGAGGAACAGATAAGCTTTCCATCGAGCTCTTAGTCGAAGAAATCGGTCGAAGGATGCAAGAGTTATTAGCAAAAAACTAATCGGTCGTCAACACGTTTCGGTCCAACTGCCGATTCTTTTCGCAAAGAACTTTTCTATAATTCTAGTATTTAATGGGAAAAAATTAAACGAAGTTTTTGTACATGTAAAAAACTATTAATTTTGAATAAAATACCGCCCATTTATGCAATTAAAAAAATTTAAATGTCTTTTATTAGATAAGGCATATTTTCGTCTGATAAGGTACTTCTTTTTCAATGATTTCGAGGATATTTTAGTTTTGATCAAACATATTTTATTTCTAACGACCTTTCGTAAAATATGTTAATGCTATCTGAAAGAGAAACAGATAAGCTTTTCATCAAGCTCTTAGTCGAAGAAGTCGGTCGAAGGATGCAAGAGTTATTAGCAAAAAACTAATCGGTGGTCAACACGATTCCGTCCTACTGCCGATTCTTTTCGCAAAGCACTTTTCTATAATTTTAGTATTTAATGGGAAAAATTAAACGAATTTTTTGTACATGTAAAAAACTATTAATTTTGAATAAAATACCGCCCATTTATGCAATTAAAAAAATTTAAATGTCTCTTATTAGATGAGGCATATTTTCGTCTGATAAGGTATTTCTTCTTCAATGATTTTGAGAAAATTTTAGTTTTGATCAAAAAAATTTTATTTCTTACGACTTTTCGAGAAATATGTTTATGCCATCTGAAAGAGGAACAGATAAGCTTTTCATCGAGCTCTTAGTCGAAGAAGTCGGTCGAAGGATGCAAGAGTTATTAGCAAAAAACTAATCGGTGGTCAACACGATTCCGTCCTTTTGCCGATTCTTTTCGCAAAGCACTTTTCTATAATTTTAGTATTTAATGGGAAAAAATTAAACGAATTTTTTGTACATGTAAAAAACTATTAATTCTGAATAAAATGCCGCCCATTTATGCAATTAAACAAATTTACATGTCTCTTATAAGATAAGGCATATTTTCATCTGATAAGGTACTTCTTCTTCAATGATTTCGATGATATTTTAGTTTTGATCAAAAAAATTTTATTTCTTATGACTTTTCGTAAAATATGTTAATGCCATCTGAAAGAGGAACAGATAAGCTTTTCATCAAGCTCTTAGTCGAAGAAGTCGGTCGAAGGATGCAAGAGTTATTAGCAAAAAACTAATCGGTGGTCAACACGATTCCGTCCTACTGCCGATTCTTTTCGCAAAGCACTTTTCTATAATTTTAGTATTTAATGGGAAAAATTAAACGAATTTTTTGTACATGTAAAAAACTATTAATTTTGAATAAAATACCGCCCATTTATGCAATTAAAAAAATTTAAATGTCTCTTATTAGATGAGGCATATTTTCGTCTGATAAGGTATTTCTTCTTCAATGATTTTGAGAAAATTTTAGTTTTGATCAAAAAAATTTTATTTCTTACGACTTTTCGAGAAATATGTTTATGCCATCTGAAAGAGGAACAGATAAGCTTTTCATCGAGCTCTTAGTCGAAGAAGTCGGTCGAAGGATGCAAGAGTTATTAGCAAAAAACTAATCGGTGGTCAACACGATTCCGTCCTACTGCCGATTCTTTTCGCAAAGCACTTTTCTGTAATTCTAGTATTTAATGGGAAAAAATTAAACGAAGTTTTTGTACATGTAAAAAACTATTAATTTTGAATAAAATACCGCCCATTTATGCAATTAAAAAAATTTAAATGTCTCTTATTAGATTAGGCATATTTTCGTCTGATAAGGTACTTCTTCTTCAATGATTTCGAGGATATTTTAGTTTTGATCAAAAAAATTTTATTTCTTACGACTTTTCGTAAAATATGTTAATGCCATCTGAAAGAGGAACAAATAAGCTTTCCATCGAGCTTTTAGTCGAAGAAGTCGGTCGAAGGATGCAAGAGTTATTAGCAAAAAACTAATCGGTGGTCAACACGATTCCGTCCTTTTGCCGATTCTTTTCGCAAAGCACTTTTCTATAATTTTAGTATTTAATGGGAAAAAATTAAACGAATTTTTTGTACATGTAAAAAACTATTAATTCTGAATAAAATGCCGCCCATTTATGCAATTAAACAAATTTACATGTCTCTTATTAGATTAGGCATATTTTCGTCTGATAAGGTACTTCTTCTTCAATGATTTCGAGGATATTTTAGTTTTGATCAAAAAAATTTTATTTCTTACGACTTTTCGTAAAATATGTTATTGCCATCTGAAAGAGGAACAAATAAGCTTTCCATCGAGCTTTTAGTCGAAGAAGTCGGTCGAAGGATGCAAGAGTTATTAGCAAAAAACTAATCGGTGGTCAACACGATTCCGTCCTTTTGCCGATTCTTTTCGCAAAGCACTTTTCTGTAATTCTAGTATTTAATGGGAAAAAATTAAACGAAGTTTTTGTACATGTAAAAAACTATTAATTTTGAATAAAATACCGCCCATTTATGCAATTAAAAAAATTTAAATGTCTCTTATTAGATTAGGCATATTTTCGTCTGATAAGGTACTTCTTCTTCAATGATTTCGAGGATATTTTAGTTTTGATCAAAAAAATTTTATTTCTTACGACTTTTCGTAAAATATGTTAATGCCATCTGAAAGAGGAACAAATAAGCTTTCCATCGAGCTTTTAGTCGAAGAAGTCGGTCGAAGGATGCAAGAGTTATTAGCAAAAAACTAATCGGTGGTCAACACGATTCCGTCCTACTGCCGATTCTTTTCGCAAAGCACTTTTCTATAATTCTAGTATTTAATTAGAAAAAATTAAACGAAGTTTTTGTACATGTAAAAAACTATTAATTTTGAATAAAATACCGCCCATTTATGCAATTAAAAAAATTTTAATGTCTCTTATTAGATGAGGCATATTTTCGTCTGATAAGGTTCTTCTTCTTCAATGATTTCGAGGATATTTTAGTTTTGATCAAAAAAATTTTATTTCTTACGACTTTTCGTAAAATATGTTAATGCCATCTGAAAGAGGAACAGATAAGCTTTTCATCGAGCTCTTAGTCGAAGAAGTCGGTCAAAGGATGCAAGAGTTATTAGCAAAAAACTAATCGGTGGTCAACACGATTCCGTCCTACTGCCGATTCTTTTCGCAAAGCACTTTTCTATAATTTTAGTATTTAATGGGAAAAATTAAACGAATTTTTTGTACATGTAAAAAACTATTAATTTTGAATAAAATACCGCCCATTTATGCAATTAAAAAAATTTAAATGTCTCTTATTAGATGAGGCATATTTTCGTCTGATAAGGTATTTCTTCTTCAATGATTTTGAGAAAATTTTAGTTTTGATCAAAAAAATTTTATTTCTTACGACTTTTCGAGAAATATGTTTATGCCATCTGAAAGAGGAACAGATAAGCTTTTCATCGAGCTCTTAGTCGAAGAAGTCGGTCAAAGGATGCAAGAGTTATTAGCAAAAAACTAATCGGTGGTCAACACGATTCCGTCCTACTGCCGATTCTTTTCGCAAAGCACTTTTCTGTAATTCTAGTATTTAATGGGAAAAAATTAAACGAAGTTTTTGTACATGTAAAAAACTATTAATTTTGAATAAAATACCGCCCATTTATGCAATTAAAAAAATTTAAATGTCTCTTATTAGATTAGGCATATTTTCGTCTGATAAGGTACTTCTTCTTCAATGATTTCGAGGATATTTTAGTTTTGATCAAAAAAATTTTATTTCTTACGACTTTTCGTAAAATATGTTAATGCCATCTGAAAGAGGAACAAATAAGCTTTCCATCGAGCTTTTAGTCGAAGAAGTCGGTCGAAGGATGCAAGAGTTATTAGCAAAAAACTAATCGGTGGTCAACACGATTCCGTCCTTTTGCCGATTCTTTTCGCAAAGCACTTTTCTATAATTTTAGTATTTAATGGGAAAAAATTAAACGAATTTTTTGTACATGTAAAAAACTATTAATTTTGAATAAAATACCGCCCATTTATGCAATTAAAAAAATTTTAATGTCTCTTATTAGATGAGGCATATTTTCGTCTGATAAGGTACTTCTTCTTCAATGATTTCGAGGATATTTTAGTTTTGATTAAAAATATTTTATTTCTTACGATTTTTCGTAAAACATGTTAATGCCATCTGAAAGAGGAACAGATAAGCTTTCCATCGAGCTCTTAGTCGAAGAAATCGGTCGAAGGATGCAAGAGTTATTAGCAAAAAACTAATCGGTCGTCAAAACGTTTCGGTCCATCTGCCGATTCTTTTCGCAAAGAACTTTTCTATAATTCTAGTATTTAATGGGAAAAAATTAAACGAATTTTTTGTACATGTAAAAAACTATTAATTTTGAATAAAATACCGCCCATTTATGCAATTAAAAAAATTTAAATGTCTCTTATTAAATGAGGCATATTTTCGTCTGATAAGGTACTTCTTCTTCAATGATTTCGAGGATATTTTAGTTTTGATCAAAAAAATTTTATTTCTTACGACTTTTCGTAAAATATGTTAATGCCATCTGAAAGAGGAATAGATAAGCTTTCCATCGAGCTCTTAGTCGAAGAAATCGGTCGAAGGATGCAAGAGTTATTAGCAAAAAACTAATCGGTAGTCAACACGTTTCGGTCCAACTGACGATTCTTTTCGCAAAGTACTTTTCTATAATTCTAGTATTTAATGGGAAAAAATTAAACGAATTTTTTGTCCATGTAAAAAACTATTAATTCTGAAAAAAATGCCGCCCATTTATGCAATTAAAAAAATTTAAATGTCTCTTATTAGATTAGGCATATTTTCGTCTGATAAGGTACTTCTTGTTCAATGATTTCGAGGATATTTTAGTTTTGATCAAAAAAACTTTAAATTCTATGACTTTTCGTGAAATATGTTAATGCCATCTAAAAGAGGACAGATAAGCTCTCCATCGAGCTCTTAGTCGAAGAAGTCGGTCGAAGGATGCAAGAGTTATTAGCAATAAACTAATCGGTGGTCAGCACGATTCCGTCCTACTGCCGATTCTTTTCGCAAAGTACTTTTCTATAATTCTAGTATTTAATGGGATAAAATTAAACGAATTTTTTGTCCATGTAAAAAACTATTAATTCTGAATAAAATGCCGCCCATTTATGCAATTAAAAAAATTCAAATGTCTCTTATTAGATAATGGGAAAAAATTAAACGAATTTTTTGTGCATGTAAAAAACTGTTAATTCTGAATAAAATGCCGCCCATTTATGCAATTAAAAAAATGCAAATGTCTCTTATTAGATAAGGATAAGATATTCGTCTGATAAGGTACTTCTTCTTCAATGATTTCGAGGATATTTTAGTTTTGATCAAAAAAACTTTATATTCTATGACTTTTCGTAAAATATGTTAATGCCATCTAAAAGAGGAACAGATAAGCTTTCCATCGAGCTCTTAGTCGAAGAAGTCGGTCGAAGGATGTTATTAGCAAAAACTTAATCGGTGGTCAACACGTTTCGGTCCAACTGCCGATTCTTTTCGCAAAGTACTTTTCTATAATTCTAGTATTTAATGGGAAAAAATTAAACGAATTTTTTGTCCATGTAAAAAACTATTAATTTTGAAAAAAATGCCTAACTAATAATTAAAAAAATTTAAATGTCTCTTATTAGATAAGGCATATTTTTGTCTGATAAGGTACTTCTTGTTCAATGATTTCGAGGATATTTTAGTTTTGATCAAAAAAACTTTAAATTCTATGACTTTTCGTGAAATATGTTAATGCCATCTAAAAGAGGAACAGATAAGCTTTCCATCGAGCTCTTAGTCGAAGAAGTCGGTCGAAGGATGTTATTAGCAAAAACTTAATCGGTGGTCAACACGATTCCGTCCTACTGCCGATTGTTTTCGCAAAGTACTTTTCTATAATTCTAGTATTTAATAGGAAAAAATTAAACGAATTTTTTTTCCATGTAAAAAACTATTGATTCTGAATAAAATGCCGCCCATTTATGCAATTAAAAAAATTTAAATGGCTCTTATTAGATTAGGCATATTTTCGTCTGATAAGGTACTTCTTCTTCAATGATTTCGAGTATATTTTATTTTTGATCAAAAAAAATTTATTTCTTACGACTTTTCGTAAAATATGTTAATGCCATCTGAAAGAGGAACAGATAAGCTCTCCATCGAGCTCTTAGTCGAAAAAGTCGGTCGAAGGATGCAAGAGTTATTAGCAATAAACTAATCGGTGGTCAGCACGATTCCGTCCTACTGCCGATTCTTTTCGCAAAGTACTTTTCTATAATTCTAGTATTTAATGGGATAAAATTTAACGAATTTTTTGTCCATGTAAAAAACTATTAATTCTGAATAAAATGCCGCCCATTTATGCAATTAAAAAAATTCAAATGTCTCTTATTAGATAATGGGAAAAAATTAAACGAATTTTTTGTGCATGTAAAAAACTGTTAATTCTGAATAAAATGCCGCCCATTTATGCAATTAAAAAAATTCAAATGTCTCTTATTAGATAAGGATAAGATATTCGTCTGATAAGGTACTTCTTCTTCAATGATTTCGAGGATATTTTAGTTTTGATCAAAAAAACTTTATATTCTATGACTTTTCGTAAAATATGTTAATGCCATCTAAAAGAGGAACAGATAAGCTTTCCATCGAGCTCTTAGTCGAAGAAGTCGGTCGAAGGATGTTATTAGCAAAAACTTAATCGGTGGTCAACACGTTTCGGTTCAACTGCCGATTCTTTTCGCGAAGTACTTTTCTATAATTCTAGTATTTAATGGGAAAAAATTAAACGAATTTTTTGTCCATGTAAAAAACTATTAATTCTGAAAAAAATGCCGCCCATTTATGCAATTAAAAAAATTTAAATGTCTCTTATTAGATAAGGCATATTTTCGTCTGATAAGGTACTTCTTCTTCAATGATTTCGAGGATATTTGAGTTTTGATCAAAAAAACTTTATATTCTATGACTTTTCGTAAAATATGTTAATGCCATCTAAAAGAGGAACAGATAAGCTTTCCATCGAGCTCTTAGTCGAAGAAGTCGGTCGAAGGATGCAAGTGTTATTAGCAAAAACTTAATCGGTGGTCAACACGTTTCGGTCCAACTGCCGATTCTTTTCGCAAAGTACTTTTCTATAATTCTAGTATTTAATGGGAAAAAATTAAACGAATTTTTTGTCCATGTAAAAAACTATTAATTCTGAATAAAATGCCGCCCATTTATGCAATTAAAAAAATTTAAATGTCTCTTTTTAGATTAGGCATATTTTCGTCTGATAAGGTACTTCTTCTTCAATGATTTCGAGGATATTTTAGTTTTGATCAAAAAAAATTTATTTCTTACGACTTTTCGTAAAATATGTTAATGCCATCTGAAAGAGGAACAGATAAGCTCTTCATCGAGCTCTTAGTCGAAGAAGTCGGTCGAAGGATGCAAGAGTTATTAGCAAAAAACTAATCGGTGGTCAACACGATTCCGTCCTACTGCCGATTCTTTTCGCAAAGCACTTTTCTATAATTCTAGTATTTAATTAGAAAAAATTAAACGAAGTTTTTGTACATGTAAAAAACTATTAATTTTGAATAAAATACCGCCCATTTATGGAATTAAAAAAATTTAAATGTCTCTTATTAGATTAGGCATATTTTTGTCTGATAAGGTACTTCTTCTTCAATGATTTCGAGGATATTTTAGTTTTGATCAAAAAAATTTTATTTCTTACGACTTTTCGTAAAATATGTTAATGCCATCTGAAAGAGGAACAAATAAGCTTTCCATCGAGCTTTTAGTCGAAGAAGTCGGTCGAAGAAGTTTGTCGAAGATTGGAACAATTATTAGCAAAAAACTAATCGGTGGTCAACACGTTTCGGTCCTACTGCCGATTCTTTTCGCAAAGTACTTTTCTATAATTCTAGTATTAAATGGGAAAAAATTAAACAAATTTTTTGATCATGTAAAAAACTATTAATTCTGAATTTAATGCATCCCATTTATGCAATTAAAAAAATTTAAATGTCTCTTATTAGATAAAGCATATTTTCGTCTGATAAGGTACTTCTTATTCAATGATTTCGAGAATATTTTAGTTTTGATCAAAAAAATTTTAATTCTTACGACTTTTCGAGAAATATGTTAATGCCATCTGAAAGAGGAACAGATAAGCTTTCCATCGAGCTCTTAGTCGAAGAATTCGGTCTAAGAATGCAAGAGTTATTAGCAAAAAACTAATCGGTGGTCAACACGATTCCGTCCTACTGCCGATTCTTATCGCAAAGCACTTTTCTATAATTCTAGTATTTAATGGGAAAAAATTAAACGAATTTTTTGTCCATGTAAAAAACTATTAATTTTGAATAAAATACCGCCCATTTATGCAATTAAAAAAATTTAAATGTCTCTTATTAGATTAGGCATATTTTCGTCTGATAAGGTACTTCTTCTTCAATGATTTCGAGGATATTTTAGTTTTGATCAAAAAAAATTTATTTCTTACGACTTTTCGTAAAATATGTTAATGCCATCTAAAAGAGGAACAGATAAGCTCTCCATTGAGCTCTTAGTCGAAGAAGTCGGTCGAAGGATGCAAGAGTTATTAGCAAAAAACTAATCGGTGGTCAGCACGAGTCCGTCCTACTGCCGATTCTTTTCGCAAAGTACTTGTCTATAATTCTAGTATTTAATGGGATAAAATTAAACGTATTTTTTTGTCCATGTAAAAAACTATTAATTCTGAATAAAACGCTGCCCATTTATGCAATCAAAAAAATTAAAATGTCTTTCATTAGATAAGGCATATTTTCGTCTGATAGGGTACTTCTTCTTCAATGATTTCGAGGATATTTTAGTTTTGATCAAAAAAATTTTATTTCTTACGACTTTTCGAGAAATATGTTAATGCCATCTGAACGAGGAACAGCTTTCCATCGAGCTCTTAGTCGAAGAAGTCGGTCGAAGGATGCAAGAGTTATAAGCAAAAAACTAATCGGTGGTCAACACGATTCAGTCATACTGCCGATTCTGTTCGCAAAGCACTCTTCTGTAATTTTAGTATTTAATGGGAAAAAATTAAACGAATTTTTTGTACATGTAAAAAACTATTAATTTTGAATAAAATGCCACCCATTTATGCAATTAAAAAAATTTAAATGTCTCTTATTAGATAAGGCATATTTTCGTCTAATAAGGTACTTCTTCTTCAATGATTTCGAGGCTATTTTAGTTTTGATAAAAAAAAATTTATTTCTTATGACTTTTCGTAAAATATGTTAATTCCATCTGAAAGAGGAAAAGATAAGCTTTCCATAAAGCTCTTAGTCGAAAAAGTCGGTCGAAGGATGCAAGAGTTATTAGCAAAAAACTAATCGGTGGTCAACATGTTTCGGTCCTACTGCCGATTCTTTTCGCAAAGTACTTTTCTATAATTCTAGTATTTAATGGGAAAAAATTAAACGAATTTTTTGTCCATGTAAAAAACTATTAATTCTGAATAAAACGCCGCCCATTTATGCAATCAAAAAAATTTTAATGTCTCTTATTTGATTAGGCATATTTTCGTCTTTTACGGTACTTCTTCTTCAATGATTTCGAGGATATTTTAGTTTTGATCCAAAAAATTTTATTTCTTACGACTTTTCGTAAAACATGTTAATGCCATATGAAAGAAGAATAGATAAGCTTTCCATCGAGCTCTTAGTCGAAGAAGTCGGTCGAAGGATGCAAGAGTTATTAGCAAAAAACTAATCGGTGGTCAACATGTTTCCGTCCTACTGCCGATTCTTTTCGCAAAACACTTTTCTATAATTCTTTTATTTAATGGGAAAAAATTAAACGATTTTTTTGTGCATATAAAAAACTGTTAATTCTGAATAAAATGCCGCCCATTTATGCAATTAAAAAAATTCAAATGTCTCTTATTAGATAAGGCATATTTGCGCCTGATTAGGTACTTCTTCTTCAATGATTTCGAGGATATTTTAGTTTTGATCAAAAAAAATTTATTTCTTATGACTTTTCGTAAAATATGTTAATGCCATCTGAAAGGGGAACATATAAGCTTTCCATCAATCTCTTAGTCGAAGAAGTCGGTCGAAGGATGCAAGAGTTATTAGCAAAAAACTAATCGGTGGTCAACACGATTACGTCTTTCTGCCGATTCTTTTCGCAAAGTACTTTTCTATAATTCTAGTATTTAATGGGAAAAAATTAAACGAATTTTTTGTCCATGTAAAAAACTATTAATTCTGAATAAAACGCCGCCCATTTATGCAATCAAAAAAATTTTAATGTCTCTTATTAGATAGGGCATATTTTCGTCTGATAAGGTACTTCTTCTTCAATGATTTCGAGGCTATTTAATTTTGATCAAAAAAATTTCATTTCCTATGTCTTTTCGTAAAATATGTTAATACCATCTGAAAGAGGAACAGATAAGCTTTCCATCGAGCTCTTAGTCGAAGAAGTCGGTCGAAAAATGCAAGAGTTATTAGCATAAAACTAATCGGTGGTCAACACGGTTCCGTCCTTCTGCCGATTCTTTTCGCAAAGTACTTTTCGATAATTCTAGTATTTAATGGGAAAAAATTAAAGGAATTTTTTGTCTATGTAAAAAACTATTAATTCTGAATAAAATGCCGCCCATTTATGCAATTAAAAAAATTTACATGTTTCTTATTATATAAGGCATATTTTCGTCTTATAAGGTACTTCTTTTTACATGATTTCGAGGATATTTTAATTTTGATCAAAAAAATTTTAATTCTTACGACTTTTCGTAAAATATGTTAATGCCAATGTCTTAGTCGAAGAAGTCGGTCGAAGGATGCAAGAGTTATTAGCAAAAAACTAATCGGTGGTCAACATGTTTCGGTCCTACTGCCGATTCTTTTCGCAAATTACTTTTCAATAGTTCTAGTATTTAATGGGAAAAAATTAAACGAATTTTTTGTCCATGTAAAAAACTATTAATTCTGAATAAAATGCCGCCCATTTATGCATTTAACAAAATTTAAATGTCTCTTGTTAGATAAGGCAAATTTTCGTCTTATAAGGTACTTCTTTTTCAATGATTTCAAGGATATTTTAGTTTTGATCAAAAATATTTTATTTCTTACGACTTTTCGTAAAATATGTTAATGCCATCTGAAAGAGGAACAGATAAGCGTTCCATCGAGTTCTTGGTCGAAGAAGTCGGTCGAAAGATGCAAGAGTTATTAGCAAAAAACTAATCGGTGGTCAACACGATTCCGTCCTACTGCCGATTCTTTTCGCAAAGTACTTTTCTATAATTCTAGTATTTAATGGGAAAAAATTAAACGAATTTTTTGTCCATGTAAAAAACTATTAATTCTTAATAAAACGCCGCCCATTTACGCAATCGTAAAAATTTAAATGTCTCTCATTAGATAAGGCATATTTTCGTTTGATAAGGTACTTCTTCTTCAATGATTTCGAGGCTATTTAATTTTGATCAAAAAAATTTCATTTCCTATGTCTTTTCGTAAAATATGTTAATGCCATCTGAAAGAGTAACAGATAAGCTTTCCCTCAAGCTCTAAGTTGAAGAAGTCGGTCGAAAGATGCAAGAGTTATTAGCAAAAAACTAATTGGTGGTCAACACGATTCCGTCTAACTGCCGATTCTTTTCGCAAAGTACTTTTCTATAATTCTAGTATTTAATGGGAAAAAATTAAACGAATTTTTTGTCCATGTAAAATAATATGTATTCTGAATAAAATGACGCCCATTTATGCCATTAAAAAAATTTAAATGTCTCTTATTAGATAAGGCATATTTTCGTCTGATAAGGTACTTCTTCTTCAATGATTTCGATGATATTTTAGTTTTGATCAAAAAAATTTTATTTCTTATGACTTTTCGTAAAATACGTTAATGCCATCTGAAAGAGGAACAGATAAGCGTTCCATCGAGTTCTTGGTCGAAGAAGTCGGTCGAAAGATGCAAGAGTTATTAGCAAAAAACTAATCGGTGGTCAACACGATTCCGTCCTACTGCCGATTCTTTTCGCAAAGTACTTTTCTATAATTCTAGTATTTAATGGGAAAAAATTAAACGTATTTTTTGTCCATTTAAAAAACTATTAATTCTGAATAAAATGCCGCCCATTTATGCAATTAAAAAAATTTAAATGTTTCTTATTAGATAAAGCATATTTTCGTCTTATAAGTTACTTCTTTTTCAATGATTTCAAGGATATTTTAGTTTTGATCAAAAAAATTTTATTTCTTATGACTTTTCGTAAAATATGTTAATGCCATCTGAATGAGGAACAGATAAGCGTTCCATCGAGCTTTTAGTCGAAGAAGTCGGTCAAAAGATGCAAGAGTTATTAGCAAAAAACTAATTGGTGGTCAACACTATTCCGATTCTTTTCGCAAAGTACTTTTCTATAATTCGAGTATTTAATGGGAAAAAATTAAACGAATTTTTTGTTCATTTAAAAAACTATTAATTCTGAATAAAATGCCGCCCATTTATGCAATTAAAAAAATTTAAATGTTTCTTATTAGATAAAGCATATTTTCGTCTTATAAGTTACTTCTTTTTCAATGATTTCAAGGATATTTTAGTTTTGATCAAAAAAATTTTATTTCTTATGACTTTTCGTAAAATATGTTAATGCCATCTGAAAGAGGAACAGATAAGCTTTCCATCGAGCTTTTAGTCAAAGAAGTCCGTCGAAGAATGCCAGAGTTATAAGCAAAAAACTTATCGGTGGTCAACACAATTCCGTCCTACTGCCGATTCTTTTCGCAAAGTACTTTTCTATAATTCTAGTATTTAATGGGAAAAAATTAAACGAATTTTTTGTCCATGTAAAAAACTATTAATTCTGAATAAAATGCCACCCATTTATGGAATTAAAAAAATTTAAATGTCTCTTATTAGATAAGGCATGTTTTCGTCTGATAAGGTACTTCTTCTTCAATGATTTCAAGGATATTTTAGATTTGATCAAAAAAATTTTAATTCCTACGACTTTTCGTAAAATATGTTAATGCCATCTGAGAGAGGAACAGATAAGCGTTCCATCGAGCTCTTAGTCGAAGAAGTCGGTCGAAGGATGCAAGAGTTATTAGCAAAAAACTAATCGGTGGTCAACACGATTCCGTCCTACTGCCGATTCTTTTCGCAAAGTACTTTTCTACAATTCTAGTATTTAATGGGAAAAAATTAAACGAATTTTTTGACCATGTGAAAAACTATTAATTCTGAATAAAATGCCGCCCATTTATGCAATTAAGAAAATTAAAATGTCTCTTATTAGATAAGGCATATTTTCGTCTGATAAGGTACTTCTTCTTCAATGATTTCGAGGATATTTTAGTTTTGATCAAAAAAATTTTATTCCTTACGACTTTTCGTAAAATATGTTAATGCCATCTGAAAGAGGAACAGATAAGCTTTCCATCGAGCTCTTAGTCGAAGAAGTCGGTCGAATAATGCAAGAGTTATTAGCAAAAAACTAATCGGTGGTCAACACGATTCCGTCCTACTGCCGATTCTTTTCGCAAAGTACATTTCTATAATTCTAGTATTTAGTGGGAAAAAATTAAACGAATTTTTGTCTATGTAACAAACTATTAATTCTGAATAAAATGCCGCCCATTTATGCAATTAAAAAAACGTAAATGTCTCTTTTTAGATAAGGCATATTTTCGTCTTCTTCAATGATTTCGAGGATATTTTAGTTTTGATCAAAAAAATTTTATTTCTTATGACTTTTCGTAAAATATGTTAATGCCATCTGAATGAGGAAAAGATAAGATTTCCATCAAGCTCTTAGTCGAAGAAGTCGGTCGAAAGATGCAAGAGTTATTAGCAAAAAACTAATCGGTGGTCAACACGATTCCGTCTTACTGCCGATTCTTTTCGCAAATTACTTTTCAATAGTTCTAGTATTTAATGGGAAAAAATTAAACGAATTTTTTGTCCATGTAAAAAACTGTTAATTCTGAATAAAATGCCGCCCATTTATGCAATTAACAAAATTTAAATGGCTCTTGTTAGATAAGGCAAATTTTCGTCTTTTACGGTACTTCTTTTTCAATGATTTCGAGGATATTTTAGTTTTGATTTAAAACATTGTATTTCTTATGACATTTCGTAAAATATGTTAATGCCATCTGAAAGAGGAACAGATAAGCTTTCCATCAAGCTCTAAGTTGAAGAAGTCGGTCGAAAGATGCAAGAGTTATTAGCAAAAAACTAATTGGTGGTCAACACTATTCCGATTCTTTTCGCAAAGTACGTTTCTATAATTCTAGTTTTTAATGGGAAAAAATTAAACGAATTTTTTGTCAATGTAAAAATCTATGAATTCTGAATAAAATGCCGCCCATTTATGCAATTAAAAAAATTTAAATGTCTCTTATTAGATAAGGCATATTTTCGTCTGATAAGGTACTTGTTCTTCAATGATTTCGAGGATATTTTAGTTTTGATCAAAAAAATTTTATTTCTTATGACTTTTCGTAAAATATGTTAATGCCATCTGAAAGACGAACAGATAAGCTTTCCATCGAGCTCTTATTCGAAGAAGTCCGTCGAAGAATGCAAGAGTTATAAGCAAAAAACTTATCGGTGGTCAACACAATTCCGTCCTACTGCCGATTCTTTTCGCAAAGTACTTTTCTATAATTCTAGTATTTAATGGGAAAAAATTAAACGAATTTTTTGTCAATGTAAAAATCTATGAATTCTGAATAAAATGCCGCCCATTTATGCAATTAACAAAATTTAAATGGCTCTTGTTAGATAAGGCAAATTTTCGTCTTTTACGGTACTTCTTTTTCAATGATTTCGAGGATATTTTAGTTTTGATTTAAAACATTGTATTTCTTATGACATTTCGTAAAATATGTTAATGCCATCTGAAAGAGGAACAGATAAGCTTTCCATCAAGCTCTAAGTTGAAGAAGTCGGTCGAAAGATGCAAGAGTTATTAGCAAAAAACTAATTGGTGGTCAACACTATTCCGATTCTTTTCGCAAAGTACGTTTCTATAATGCTAGTTTTTAATGGGAAAAAATTAAACGAATTTTTTGTCAATGTAAAAATCTATGAATTCTGAATAAAATGCCGCCCATTTATGCAATTAAAAAAATTTAAATGTCTCTTATTAGATAAGGCATATTTTCGTCTGATAAGGTACTTGTTCTTCAATGATTTCGAGGATATTTTAGTTTTGATCAAAAAAATTTTATTTCTTATGACTTTTCGTAAAATATGTTAATGCCATCTGAAAGAGGAACAGATAAGCTTTCCATCGAGCTCTTAGTCGAAGAAGTCCGTCGAAGAATGCAAGAGTTATAAGCAAAAAACTTATCGGTGGTCAACACAATTCCGTCCTACTGCCGATTCTTTTCGCAAAGTACTTTTCTATAATTCTAGTATTTAATGGGAAAAAATTAAACGAATTTTTTGTCAATGTAAAAATCTATGAATTCTGAATAAAATGCCGCCCATTTATGCAATTAACAAAATTTAAATGGCTCTTGTTAAATAAGGCAAATTTTCGTCTTTTACGGTACTTCTTTTTCAATGATTTCGAGGATATTTTAGTTTTGATTTAAAACATTGTATTTCTTATGACATTTCGTAAAATATGTTAATGCCATCTGAAAGAGGAACAGATAAGCTTTCCATCAAGCTCTAAGTTGAAGAAGTCGGTCGAAAGATGCAAGAGTTATTAGCAAAAAACTAATTGGTGGTCAACACTATTCCGATTCTTTTCGCACAGTACGTTTCTATAATTCTAGTGTTTAATGGGAAAAAATTAAACGAATTTTTTGTCCATGTAAAAAACTATTAATTCTGAATAAAATGCCACCCATTTATGCAATTAAAAAAATTTAAATGTCTCTTATTAGATAAGGCATATTTTCGTCTGATAAGGTACTTCTTCTTCAATGATTTCGAGGATATTTTAGTTTTGATCAAAAAAATTTTATTTCTCATGGCGTTTCGTAAAATATGTTAATGCCATCTGAAAGAGGAACAGATAAGCTTTCCATCGAGCTCTTAGTCGAAGAAGTCCGTCGAAGAATGCAAGAGTTATAAGCAAAAAACTTATCGGTGGTCAACACAATTCCGTCCTACTGCCGATTCTTTTCGCAAAGTACTTTTCTATAATTCTAGTATTTAATGGGAAAAAATTAAACGTATTTTTTGTCCATGTAAAAAGAATTAATTCTGAATAAAATGCCACCCATTTATGCAATTAAAAAAATTTAAATGTCTCTTATTAGATAAGGCATATTTTCGTCTGATAAGGTACTTCTTCTTCAATGATTTCGAGGATATTTTAGTTTTGATAAAAAAAAATTTATTCCTTACGACTTTTCGTAAAATAAGTTAATGCCATCTGAAAGAGGAACAGATAAGCTTTCCATCGAGCTCTTAGTCGAAGAAGTCGGTCGAAGGATGCAAGAGTTATTACCAAAAAACTAATCGGTGGTCAACACGATTCCGTCCTACTGCCGATTCTTTTCGCAAAGAACATTTCTATAATTCTAGTATTTGGTGGGAAAAAATTAAACGAATTTTTGTCTATGTAACAAACTATTAATTCTGAATAAAATGCCGCCCATTTATGCAATTAAAAAAACGTAAATGTCTCTTTTTAGATAAGGCATATTTTCGTCTGATAAGGTACTTCTTCTTCAGTGATTTCGAGGATATTTTAGTTTTGATCAAAAAAATTGTATTTCTTATGACTTTTCGTTAAATATGTTAATGCCATCTGAAAGAGGAACAGATAAGCTTTCCATCAAGCCTTTAGTCGAAGAAGTAGGTCGAAGGATGCAAGAGTTATTACCAAAAAACTAATCGGTTGTCAACACGATTCCATCCTACTGCCGATTATTTTCGCAAAGTAGTTTTCTATAATTCTAGCAATTAATGGGAAAAAATTAAACGAACTTTTTGGCCATGTAAAAAACTATTAATTCTGAATAAAATGCCGTACACTTATGCAATTATAAAAATCTAAGTGTCTCTTATTAGATAAGGCATATTTTCGTCTGATAAGGTACTTCTTGTTCAATGATTTCGAGGATATTTTAGTTTTGATAAAAAAAATTTTATATCCTATGACTTTTCGTAAGATAAGTTAATGCGATCTGAAAGAGGGACAGATAAGCATTCCATCGAGCTCTTAGTCGAAGAAGTCGGTCGAAGGATGCAAGAGTTATTAGCAAAAAACTAATCGATGGTCAACACGATTCCGTCTTACTGCCAATTCTTTTCGCAAATTACTTTTCAATAGTTCTAGTATTTAATGGGAAAAAATTAAACGAATTTTTAGTCCATGTAAAAAACTGTTAATTCTGAATAAAATGCCGCCCATTTATGCAATTAACAAAATTTAAATGTCTCTTGTTAGATAAGGCAAATTTTCGTCTTTTACGGTACTTCTTTTTCAATGATTTCGGGGATATTTTAGTTTTGATTTAAAACATTGTATTTCATATGACATTTCGTAAAATATGTTAATGCCATCTAAAAGAGGAACAGATAAGCTTTCCATCAAGCTCTAAGTTGAAGAAGTCGGTCGGAAGCTGCAAGAGTTAATAGCAAAAAACTAATTGGTGGTCAACACGATTCCGATTCTTTTCGCAAAGTACTTTTCTATAATTCTAGTATTTAATGGGAAAAAATTAAACGAATTTTTTGTCAATGTAAAAAACTATGAATTCTGAATAAAATGCCGCCCATTTATGCAATTAAAAAAATTTCAATGTCTCTTATTAGATAAGGCATATTTTCGTCTGATAAGGTACTTCTTCTTCAGTGATTTCGAGGATATTTTAGTTTTGATCAAAAAAATTGTATTTCTTATGACTTTTCGTAAAATATGTTAATGCCATCTGAAAGAGGAACAGATAAGCTTTCCATCAAGCCTTTAGTCGAAGAAGTTGGTCGAAGGATGCAACAGTTATAAGGATAAAACCAATCGGTGGTCAAAACGTTTCCGTCCTACTGCCGATTCTTTTCGCAAAGTACTTTTCTATAATTCTAGTATTTAATGGGAAAAAATTAAAGGAATTTTTTGCCCATGTAAAAAACTATTAATTCTGAATAAAATGCCGCCCATTTATGCAATCAAAAAAATTTAAATGTCTCTTATTAGATAAGGCATATTTTCGTCTGATAAGCTACTTCTTCTTCAATGATTTCGAGGATATTTTAGATTTGATCAAAGAAATTTTAATTCTTACGACTTTTCGTAAAATATGTTAATGCCATCTGAAAGAGGACAGATAGGCATTCCATCGAGCTCTTAGTCGAAGAAGTCGGTCGAAGGATGCAAGAGTTATTAGCAAAAAACTAATCGGTGGTCAACACGATTCCGTCCTACTGCTGATTCTTTTCGCAAAGTACTTTTCTATAATTCTAGTATTTAGTGGGAAAGAAATTAATCGAACTTTTTGTCTATGTAACAAACTATTAATTCTGAATAAAATGCCGCCCATTTATGCAATTAAAAAAATTTCAATGTCTCTTATTAGATAAGGCATATTTTCGTCTGATAAGGTACTTCTTCTTCAATGATTTCGAGGATATTTTAGTTTTGATCAAAAAAATTTTATTTCTTACGACTTCTAGAGAAATATGTTAATGCCATCTTAAAGAGGAACAGATCAGCTTTCCATCGAGCTCTTAGTCGAAGAAGTCGGTCGAAGAATGCAAGAGTTATTAGCAAACAACTAATCGGTGGTCAACACGATTCCGTCCTACTGCCGATTCATTTCGCAAAGTACTTTTCTATAATTCTAGTAATTAATGGGAAAAAATTAAACGAATTTTTTGTCCATGTAAAAAACTATTAATTCTGAATAAAATGCCGTCCATTTATGCAATTAAAAAAATGTAAGTGTCTCTTATTAGATAAGGCATATTTTCGTCTGATAAAGTACTTCTTCTTCAATGATTTCGAGGAATTTTTAGTTTTGATCAAAAAAATTTTATTTCTTATGACTTTTCGTAAAATATGTTAATGCCATCTAAAAGAGGAACAGATAAGCTTTTCATCGAGCTTTTAGTCGAAGAAGTCGGTCGAAGGATGCAAGAGTTATTAGCAAAAAACAAATCGGTGGTCAACACGATTCCGTCCTACTGCCGATTCTTTTCGCAAAGTACTTTTCTATAATTCTAGTAATTAATGGGAAAAAATTAAACGAATTTTTTGTCCATGTAAAAAACTATTAATTCTGAATAAAATGCCGTCCATTTATGCAATTAAAAAAATATAAGTGTCTCTTATTAGATAAGGCATATTTTCGTCTGATAAAGTACTTCTTCTTCAATGATTTCGAGGAATTTTTAGTTTTGATCAAAAAAATTTTATTTCTTATGACTTTTCGTAAAATATTTTAATGCCATCTGAAAGAGGAACAGATAAGCTTTCCATCGAGCTGTTAGTCGAAGAAGGTGGTCGAAGGATGCAACAGTTATTTTGAAAAAACTAATCGGTGGTCAACACGTTTCCGACCTACCGCCGATTCTTTTCGCAAAGTACTTTTCTATAATTCTAGTATTTAATGGGAAAAAATTAAACGAATTTTTTGTCCATTTAAAAAACTATTAATTCTGAATAAAATGCCGCCCATTTATGCAATTAAAAAAATTTAAATGTCTCTTATTAGATAAGGCATATTTTCATCTGATAAGGTACTTCTTCTTCAATGATTTCGAGGATATTCTAGATTTGATCAAAGAAATTTTATTACTTACGACTTTTCGTAAAATATGTTAATGCCATCTGAAAGAGGACAGATAAGCATTCCATCGAGCCTTTTGTCGAAGAAGTCGGTCGAAGTATGCAGGAGTTATTAGCAAAAAACTAATCGGTGGTCAACACGATTCCGTCCTACTACCGATTCTTTTCGCAAAGCACTTTTCTATAATTCTAGTATTTAATGGGATAAAATTAAGCGAATTTTTTGTCCATTTAAAACTCTATTAATTCTGAATAAAATGCCGCCCATTTATGCAATTAAAAAAATTTAAATGTATCTTATTAGATAAGGCATATTTTCATCTGATAAGGTACTTCTTGTTCAATGATTTCGAGGATATTTTGGTTTTGATCAAAAAAATTTTATATCCTATGACTTTTCGTAAAGTATGTTAATGCCATCTGAAAGAGAAACAGATAAGCTTTTCATCGAGCTCTTAGCCGAAGAAGTCGGTCGAAGGATGCAAGAGTTATTAGCAAAAAACTAATCGGTGGTCAACACGATTCCGTCCTACTGCCGATTCTTTTCGCAAAGTACTTTTCTATAATTCTAGTATTTAATGGGATAAAATTAAACGAATTTTTTGTCCATGTAAAAAACTATTATTTCTGAATAAAATGCCGTCCATTTATGCAATTAAAAAAATTTAAGTGTCTCTTATTAGATAAGGCATATTTTCGTCTGATAAAGTACTTCTTCTTCAATGATTTCGAGGATATTTTAGTTTTGATCAAAAAAATTTTATTTCTTACGACTTTTCGTAAAATATGTTAATGCCATCTGAAAGAGGAACAGATAAGGTTTCCATCGAGCTCTTAGCCGAAGAAGTCGGTCGAAGGATGCAAGAGTTATTAGCAAACAACTAATCGGTGGTCAACACGATTCCGTCCTACTGCCGATTCATTTCGCAAAGTACTTTTCTATAATTCTAGTATTTAATGGGAAAAAATTAAACGAATTTTTTGTACATGTAAAAAACTATTAATTCTGAATAAAATGCGGCCCATTTATGCAATTAAAAAAATTTAAATGTCTCTTTTTAGATAGGGCATATTTTCCTCTGATAAGGTACTTCTTGTTCAATGATTTCGAGGATATTTTAGTTTTGATCAAAAAAATTTTATATCCTATGACTTTTCGTAAAATATGTTAATGCCATTTGAAAGAGAAACAGATAAGCTTTCCATCGAGCTCTTAGCCGAAGAAGTCGGTCGAAGGATGCAAGAGTTATTAGCAAAAAACTAATCGGTGGTCAACACGATTCCGTCCTACTGCCGATTCTTTTCGCAAAGTACTTTTCTATAATTCTAGTATTTAATGGGATAAAATTAAACGAATTTTTTGTCCATGTAAAAAACTATTATTTCTGAATAAAATGCCGTCCATTTATGCAATTAAAAAAATTTAAGTGTCTCTTATTAGATAAGGCATATTTTCGTCTGATAAAGTACTTCTTCTTCAATGATTTCGAGGATATTTTAGTTTTGATCAAAAAAATTTTATTTCTTACGACTTTTCGTAAAATATGTTAATGCCATCTGAAAGAGGAACAGATAAGCTTTCCATCGAGCCCTTAGTCGAAGAAGTCGGTCGAAGGATGCAAGAGTTATTAGCAAAAAACTAATCGGTGGTCAACACGATTCCGTCATCTTGCCGACT
This sequence comes from Phortica okadai, assembly GCA_034638295.1. Lineage (NCBI taxonomy): Eukaryota > Metazoa > Arthropoda > Insecta > Diptera > Drosophilidae > Phortica > Phortica okadai. Next base: position 21,938,684 of record CM067850.1, on the reverse strand, counting down.
CTTTTCGCAAAGTACTTTTCTATAATTCTAGTATTTAGTGGGAAAAAACTAAACGAATTTTTGTCCATGTAACAAACTTTTGATTCTGAATAAAATGCCGCCCATTTATGCAATTAAAAAAACGTAAATGTCTCTTATTAGATAAGGCATATTTTCGTCTGATAAGGTACTTCTTGTTCAATAATTTCGAGGATATTTTAGCTTTGATCAAAAAAATTTTATATCCTATGACTTTTCGTAAAATATGTTAATGCCATCTTAAAGAGGAACAGATAAGCTTTCCATCGAGCTCTTAGCCGAAGAAGTCGGTCGAAGAATGCAAGTGTTATTAGCAAAAACCTAATCGGTGGTCAACACGATTTCGTCCTACTGCCGATTCTTTTCGCAAAGTACTTTTCTATAATTCTAGTATTTAATGGGAAAAAATTAAAAGTATTTTTTGTCCATGTAAAAAACTATTAGTTCTGAATAAAATGCAACCCATTTATGCAATTAAAAAAATTTAAATGTCTCTTATTAGATAAAGCATATTTTCTTCTGATAAGGTACCTCTTCAATGATTTCGGGAATATTTTAGTTTTGATCAAAAAAATTTTATTTCTTACGACTTTTCGAGAAATATGTTAATGCCATCTGAAAGAGGAACAGATAAGCTTGCCATCGAGCTCTTAGTCGAAGAAGTCGGTCGAAGGATCCAAGAGTTATTAGCAAAAAACTAATCGGTGGTCAACACGATTCCGTCCTACTGCCGATTCTTTTCGCAAAGCACTTTTCTATAATTCTAGTATTTAATGGGAAAAAATTAAACGAATTTTTTGTACATGTAAAAAACTATAAATTTGAATAAAATACCGCCCATTTATGCAATTAAAAAAATTTAAATATCTCTTATTAGATGAGGCGTATTTTCGTCTGATAAGGTACTTCTTCTTCAATGATTTCGAGGATATTTTAGTTTTGATCAAAAAAATTTTATTTCTACGACTTTTTGTAAAATATGTTAATGCCATCTGAAAGAGGAACAGATAAGCTTTCCATCGAGTCCTTAGTCGAAGAAGTCGGTCGAAGGATGCAAGAGTTATTAGCAATCAATGATTTCGGGATATTTTAGTTTTGATAAAAAAAATTGTATTTCTTATGACTTTTCGAAAAATATGTTAATGCTCTCTGCAAGAGGAACAGATAAGCTTTCCATCGAGCTCTTAGTTGAAGAAGTCGGTCGAAGAATGAAAGAGTTATTAGCAAAAAACTAATCGGTGGTCAACACGATTCCGTCCTACTGCCGATTCTTTTCGCAAAGTACTTTTCTATAATTCTAGTATTTAATGGGAAAAAATTAAACGAATTTTTTGTCCATGTAAAAAACTATGAATTTTTAATAAAATGCCGCCCATTTATGCAATTAAAAAAATTTAAATGTCTCTTATTAGATAAGGCATATTTTCATCTGATAAGGTACTTCTTCTTCAATGATTTCTTGGATATTTTAGTTTTGATCAAAAAAATTTTATTTCTTATAACTTTTCGTAAAATATTTTAATGCCATCTGAAAGAGGAACAGATAAGCTTTCCATCTGAAAGAGGAACAGATAAGCTTTCCATCGAGCCCTTAGTCGAAGAAGTCGGACGAAGGATGCAAGAGTTATTAGCAAAAAACTAATAGGTGGTCAACACGATTCCGTCCTACTGCCGATTCTTTTCGCAAAGTACTTTTCTATAATTCTAGTATTTAATGGGAAAAAATTAAACGTATTTTTTGTCCATGTAAAAAACTATTAGTTCTGAATAAAATGCAACCCATTTATGCAATTAAAAAAATTTAAATGTCGCTTATTAGATAAGGCATATTTTCGTCTGATAAAGTACTTCTTCTTCAATGATTTCGAGGATATTTTAGTTTTGATCAAAAAAAATTTATTTCTTATGACTTTTCGTAAAATATGTTAATGCCATCTGAAAGAGGAACAGATAAGCTTTCCATCGAGCTCTTAGTCGAAGAAGTCGGTCGAAGGATGCAAGAGTTATAAGCAAAAAACTAATCGGTGGTCAACACGATTCCGTCCTACTGCCGATTCTTTTCGCAAAGTACTTTTCTATAATTCTAGTATTTAATGGGAAAAAATTAAACGAATTTTTTGTTCATTTAAAAAACTATTAATTCTGAATAAAATGCCGTCCATTTATGCAATTGAAAAAATTTAAGTGTCTCTTATTAGATAAGGCATATTTTCGTCTGATAAGGTACTTCATCTTCAATGATTTCGAGGATATTTTAGATTTGATCAAAAAAATTTTATTTCTTACGATTTTTCGTAAAGTATGTTAATGCCATCTGAAAGAGGAAAGATAAGCATTCCATCGAGCCTTTAGTCGAAGAAGTCGGTCGAAGGATGCAGGAGTTATTAGCAAAAAACTAATCGGTGGTCAACACGATTCCGTCATCTTGCCGATTATTTTCGCAAAGTAGTTTCCTCTAATACTAGTATCTAATGGGAAAAATTAAACGAATTTTTTGTCCATGTAAAAAACTATTAATTCTGAATAAAATGCTGTCCATTTATGCAATTAAAAAAATTTAAATGTCTCTTATTAGATAAGGCATATTTTCGTCTGATAAAGTACTTCTTCATCAATGATTTAGAGGATATTTTAGTTTTGATCAAAAAAATTTTGTTTTACATGACTTTTCGTAAAATATGTTAATGCCATCTGAAAGAGGAACAGATAAGCTTTCCATCGAGCTCTTAGTCGAAGAAATCGGTCGAAGGATGCAAGAGTTATTAGCAAAAAACTAATCGGTGGTCAACACGATTCCGTCCTACTGCCGATTCTTTTCGCAAAGTACTTTTCTATAATTCTAGTATTTAATGGGAAAAAATTAAACGAATTTTTTGTCCATTTAAAAAACTATTAATTCTGAATAAAATGCAACCCATTTGTGCAATTAAAAAAATTTAAATGTATCTTATTAGATAAGGCATATTTTCATCTGATAAGGTACTTCTTCTTCAATGATTTCGAGGATATTTTAGTTTTGATCAAAAAAAATTTATTTCTTATGACTTTTCGTAAAATATGTTAATGCCATCTGAAAGAGGAACAGATAAGCTTTCCATCGAGCTCTTAGTCGAAGAAATCGGTCGAAGGATGCAAGAGTTATTAGAAAAAAACTAATCGGTGGTCAGCACGATTCCGTCCTATTGCCGATTCTTTTCGCAAAGTACTTTTCTATAATTCTAGTATTTAATGGGATAAAATTAAACGAATTTTTTGTCCATGTAAAAAACTATTAATTCTGAATAAAATGCCGCCCATTTATGCAATTAAAACCAGTAAGGGCGGTATAGTTGAGTATTCTCAACTATATAATACCCTGTACACACACCTATGTTGATAACACGTTAAACATTCGCCGACAGCAAAAGCAGTGTACCACGATATGGTTTGTGTATTTGCTGATAGTGAGGCAGGGCTCACAGTGCAATGTTGCCATTAGATGGCGCTTTAGTACGGGTTTTGTTACAAAGCATTGCTGCAAAATTTTAGTGTGTTGGACTTTGCGGGGAAAGTGGTAGTTTGTTGTATGCAGTCTTAAAAAGGTATGTTATCTGAGATTGCATACAAGATTTCAGCATTGTATTCTTTATACTTTAGGAGATACAGCAATTTTAAGATAAAAATTACCTTTTGTTGTGCTCGATGGGCGGGAAGGAATGGGCGTGGCAAAAATTCCTTCAAACTTCATCTAGTGTTCGACCACACGAGACTATCTTCCAAATTTCAAGTCTCTAGCTTTAATAGTTTTCGCAGTGTTAAGTACGATTTTTGTTACAAATAGGATAAAGCAGTGTTCAAAGCGCAATTTATGCCAAATTATAACTTGTTTGTCTTTGCGTTGTCACACAGCGTTAAAAATGAAAGTTTGTGGTATGCAGTTTTAAAAAGGTATGTTTACTGAGTTTGCATACATTGTATCTATTATAGTTTAGGAGATACAGCAATTTTAAGAAAACAACTTTTTGAGGGGAAACGAAGGGGAGGGGGAAAAAATGTGGTATGCAGTTTTGTAGAGCTATACATACTGAGTCTACATACTCATTTTCATGTTTCTAACTCATCAGGTTTTCGAGCTACAGCCTTTTGAAAAAATGGGTGGTGCTCGATGGGCGGGAAGGAGTGGGCGTGGCAAAAAATCCTTCAAACTTGATCTAGCGTTTGACCTCACGAGTCTATCCACCAAATTTCAAGTCTCTAGCTCTTATAGTTTTCGAGAACCATTGGTGAGGACGGACGGACGGACGGACAGACAGGGCTATATCAATTCGTCTTGTCATCCTGATCAAGAATATATATACTTTATAGGGTCCCCCTCCCCTCCTTCTATGCGTTACATACAAACCGTCTCAAACAAACTTAATATACTCTAAAACACAGTGTGTGTACAGGGTTTAAAAATTTAAATGTCTCTTATTAGATTAGGCATATTTTCGTCTGATAAGGTACTTCATCTTCAATGATTTCGAGGATATTTTAGTTTTGATCAAAAAAATTTTATTGCTTACGATTTTTCGTAAAATATGTTAATGCCATCTGAAAGAGGAACAGATAAGCTTTAGATCGAGTCCTAAGTCGAAGAAGTCGGTCGAAGGATGCAAGAGTTATTAGCAAAAAACTAATCGGTGGTCAACACGATTCCGTCCTAATGCCGATTCTTTTCGTAAAGTACTTTTCTATAATTCTAGTATTTAATGGGAAAAAATTAAACGAATTTTTTGTCCATGTAAAAAACTATTAATTCTGAATAAAATGCTGTCCATTTATGCAATTAAAAAAATTTAAGTGTCTCTTATTAGATAAGGCATATTTTCGTCTGATAAGGTACTTCATCTTCAATGATTTCGAGGATATTTTAGATTTGATCAAAAAAATTTTATTTCTTACGATTTTTCGTAAAGTATGTTAATGCCATCTGAAAGAGGAAAGATAAGCATTCCATCGAGCCTTTAGTCGAAGAAGTCGGTCGAAGGATGCAGGAGTTATTAGCAAAAAACTAATCGGTGGTCAACACGATTCCGTCATCTTGCCGATTATTTTCGCAAAGTAGTTTCCTCTAATTCTAGTATCTAATGGGAAAAATTAAACGAATTTTTTGTCCATGTAAAAAACTATTAATTCTGAATAAAATGCTGTCCATTTATGCAATTAAAAAAATTTAAATGTCTCTTATTAGATAAGGCATATTTTCGTCTGATAAAGTACTTCTTCATCAATGATTTAGAGGATATTTTAGTTTTGATCAAAAAAATTTTGTTTTACATGACTTAAGCTGAGATAAGCTTTCCATCGAGCTCTTAGTCGAAGAAATCGGTCGAAGGATGCAAGAGTTATTAGCAAAAAACTAATCGGTGGTCAACACGATTCCGTCCTACTGCCGATTCTTTTCGCAAAGTACTTTTCTATAATTCTAGTATCTAATGAGATAAATTAAACGAATTTTTTGTCCATTTAAAAAACTATTAATTCTGAATAAAATGCAACCCATTTGTGCAATTAAAAAAATTTAAATGTATCTTATTAGATAAGGCATATTTTCATCTGATAAGGTACTTCTTCTTCAATGATTTCGAGGATATTTTAGTTTTGATCAAAAAAAATTTATTTCTTATGACTTTTCGTAAAATATGTTAATGCCATCTGAAAGAGGAACAGATAAGCTTTCCATCGAGCTCTTAGTCGAAGAAATCGGTCGAAGGATGCAAGAGTTATTAGAAAAAAACTAATCGGTGGTCAGCACGATTCCGTCCTATTGCCGATTCTTTTCGCAAAGTACTTTTCTATAATTCTAGTATTTAATGGGATAAAATTAAACGAATTTTTTGTCCATGTAAAAAACTATTAATTCTGAATAAAATGCCGCCCATTTATGCAATTAAAACCAGTAAGGGCGGTATAGTTGAGTATTCTCAACTATATAATACCCTGTACACACACCTATGTTGATAACACGTTAAACATTCGCCGACAGCAAAAGCAGTGTACCACGATATGGTTTGAGTATTTGCTAATAGTGAGGGCTCACAGTGCAATGTTGCCATTAGATGGCGCTTTAGTACGGGTTTTGTTACAAAATTTTAGTGTGTTGGACTTTGCGGGGAAAGTGGTAGTTTGTTGTATGCAGTTTTAAAAAGGTATGTTATCTGAGATTGCATACAAGATTTCAGCATTGTATTCTTTATACTTTAGGAGATACAGCAATTTTAAGAAAAAAATTACCTTTTGTTGTGCTCGATGGGCGTGAAGGAATGGGCGTGGCAAAAATTCCTTCAAACTTCATCTAGTGTTCGACCACACGAGACTATCTTCCAAATTTCAAGTCTCTAGCTTTAATAGTTTTCGCAGTGTTAAGTACGATTTTTGTTACAAATAGGATAAAGCAGTGTTCAAAGCGCAATTTATGCCAAATTATAACTTGTTTGTCTTTGCGTTGTCACACAGCGTTAAAAATGAAAGTTTGTGGTATGCAGTTTTAAAAAGGTATGTTTACTGAGTTTGCATACATTGTTTCTTTTATAGTTTAGGAGATACAGCAATTTTAAGAAAACAACTTTTTGAGGGGAAACGAAGGGGAGGGGGAAAAAATGTGGTATGCAGTTTTGTAGAGCTATACATACTGAGTCTACATACTCATTTTCATGTTTCTAACTCATCAGGTAGTTTCTATAATTCTAGTATTTAATGGGAAAAAATTAAACGAATTTTTTGTTCATTTAAAAAACTATTAAATCTGAATAAAATGCCGCCCATTTATGCAATTAAAAAAATTTAAATGTATCTTATTAGATAAGGCATATTTTCATCTGATAAGGTACTTCATCTTCAATGATTTCGAGGATATTTTAGTTTTGATCAAAAAAAATTTATTTCTTATGACTTTCGTAAAATATGTTAATGCCATCTGAAAGAGGAACAGATAAGCTTTCCATCGAGCTCTTAGTCGAAGAAGTCGGACGAAGGATGCAAGAGTTATTAGCAAAAAACTAATAGGTGGTCAACACGATTCCGTGCTACTGCCGATTCTTTTCGCAAAGTACTTTTCTATAATTCTAGTATTTAATGGGATAAAATTAAACGAATTTTTTGTCCATGTAAAAAACTATTCATTCTGAATAAAATGCCGTCCATTTATGCAATCGAAAAAATTTAAGTGTCTCTTATTAGATAAGGCATATTTTCGTCTGATAAAGTACTTCTTCTTCAATGATTTCGAGGATATTTTAGTTTTGATCAAAAAAAATTTATTTCTTATGACTTTTCGTAAAATATGTTAATGCCATCTGAAAGAGGAACAGATAAGCTTTCCATCGAGCTCTTAGTCGAAGAAGTCGGTCGAAGGATGCAAGAGTTTTTAGCAAAAAACTAATCGGTGGTCAACACGATTCCGTCCTACTGCCGATTCTTTTCGCAAAGTACTTTTCTATAATTCTAGTATTTAATGGGAAAAAATTAAACGAATTTTTTGTTCATTTAAAAAACTATTAATTCTGAATAAAATGCCGTCCATTTATGCAATTGAAAAAATTTAAGTGTCTCTTATTAGATAAGGCATATTTTCGTCTGATAAGGTACTTCATCTTCAATGATTTCGAGGATATTTTAGATTTGATCAAAAAAATTTTATTTCTTACGACTTTTCGTAAAGTATGTTAATGCCATCTGAAAGAGGAGAGATAAGCATTCCATCGAGCCTTTAGTCGAAGAAGTCGGTCGAAGGATGCAGGAGTTATTAGCAAAAAACTAATCGGTGGTCAACACGATTCCGTCATCTTGCCGATTATTTCGCAAAGTAGTTTCCTCTAATTCTAGTATCTAATGGGAAAAATTAAACGAATTTTTTGTCCATGTAAAAAACTATTAATTCTGAATAAAATGCCGTCCATTTATGCAATTAAAAAAATTTAAATGTCTCTTATTAGATAAGGCATATTTTCGTCTGATAAAGTACTTCTTCATCAATGATTTAGAGGATATTTTAGTTTTGATAAAAAAAATTTTGTTTTACATGACTTTTCGTAAAATATGTTAATGCCATCTGAAAGAGGAACAGATAAGCTTTCCATCGAGCTCTTAGTCGAAGAAATCGGTCGAAGGATGCAAGAGTTATTAGCAAAAAACTAATCGGTGGTCAACACGATTCCGTCCTACTGCCGATTCTTTTCGCAAAGTACTTTTCTATAATTCTAGTATTTAATGGGAAAAAATTAAACGAATTTTTTGTCCATTTAAAACACTATTAATTCTGAATAAAATGCAACCCATTTGTGCAATTAAAAAAATTTAAATGTATCTTATTAGATAAGGCATATTTTCATCTGATAAGGTACTTCTTCTTCAATGATTTCGAGGATATTTTAGTTTTGATCAAAAAAAAATTATTTCTTATGACTTTTCGTAAAATATGTTAATGCCATCTGAAAGAGGAACAGATAAGCTTTCCATCGAGCTCTTAGTCGAAGAAATCGGTCGAAGGATGCAAGAGTTATTAGAAAAAAACTAATCGGTGGTCAGCACGATTCCGTCCTATTGCCGATTCTTTTCGCAAAGTACTTTTCTATAATTCTAGTATTTAATGGGATAAAATTAAACGAATTTTTTGTCCATGTAAAAAACTATTAATTCTGAATAAAATGCCGCCCATTTATGCAATTAAAACCAGTAAGGGCGGTATAGTTGAGTATTCTCAACTATATAATACCCTGTACACACACCTATGTTGATAACACGTTAAACATTCGCCGACAGCAAAAGCAGTGTACCACGATATGGTTTGTGTATTTGCTAATAGTGAGGCAGGGCTCATAGTGCAATGTTGCCATTAGATGGCGCTTTAGTACGGGTTTTGTTACAAAGCATTGCTGCAAAATTTTAGTGTGTTGGACTTTGCGGGGAAAGTGGTAGTTTGTTGTATGCAGTCTTAAAAAGGTATGTTATCTGAGATTGCATACAAGATTTCAGCATTGTATTCTTTATACTTTAGGAGATACAGCAATTTTAAGAAAAAAAATGACCTTTTGTTGTGCTTGATGGGCGGGAAGGAATGGGCGTGGCAAAAATTCCTTCAAACTTCATCTAGTGTTCGACCACACGAGACTATCTTCCAAATTTCAAGTCTCTAGCTTTAATAGTTTTCGCAGTGTTAAGTACGATTTTTGTTACAAATAGGATAAAGCAGTGTTCAAAGCGCAATTTATGCCAAATTATAACTTGTTTGTCTTTGCGTTGTCACACAGCGTTAAAAATGAAAGTTTGTGGTATGCAGTTTTAAAAAGGTATGTTTACTGAGTTTGCATACATTGTATCTATTATAGTTTAGGAGATACAGCAATTTTAAGAAAACAACTTTTTGAGGGGAAACGAAGGGGAGGGGGAAAAAATGTGGTATGCAGTTTTGTAGAGCTATACATACTGAGTCTACATACTCATTTTCATGTTTCTAACTCATCAGGTTTTCGAGCTACAGCCTTTTGAAAAAATGGGTGGTGCTCGATGGGCGGGAAGGAGTGGGCGTGGCAAAAAATCCTTCAAACTTGATCTAGCGTTTGACCTCACGAGTCTATCCACCAAATTTCAAGTCTCTAGCTCTTATAGTTTTCGAGAACCATTGGTGAGGACGGACGGACGGACGGACGGATAGACAGGGCTATATCAATTCGTCTTGTCATCCTGATCAAGAATATATATACTTTATAGGGTCCCCCTCCCCTCCTTCTATGCGTTACATACAAACCGTCTCAAACAAACTTAATATACCCTAAAACACAGTGTGTGTACAGGGTTTAAAAATTTAAATGTCTCTTATTAGATTAGGCATATTTTCGTCTGATAAGGTACTTCATCTTCAATGATTTCGAGGATATTTTAGTTTTGATCAAAAAAATTTTATTGCTTACGATTTTTCGTAAAATATGTTAATGCCATCTGAAAGAGGAACAGATAAGCTTTAGATCGAGTCCTAAGTCGAAGAAGTCGGTCGAAGGATGCAAGAGTTATTAGCAAAAAACTAATCGGTGGTCAACACGATTCCGTCCTAATGCCGATTGTTTTCGTAAAGTACTTTTCTATAATTCTAGTATTTAATGGGAAAAAATTAAACGAATTTTTTGTCCATGTAAAAAACTATTAATTCTGAATTAAATGCCGTCCATTTATGCAATTAAAAAAATTTAAGTGTCTCTTATTAGATAAGGCATATTTTCATCTGATAAGGTACTTCTTCTTCAATGATTTCGAGGATATTTTAGATTTGATCAAAAAAATTTTATTTCTTACGACTTTTCGTAAAATATGTTAATGCCATCTGAAAAAGGACAGATAAGCATTCCATCGAGCCTTTAGTCGAAGAAGTCGATCGAAGGATGCAAGAGTTATTAGCAAAAAACTAATCGGAGGTCAACACGATTCCGTCGTCTTGCCGATTATTTTCGCAAAGTAGTTTCCTCTAATTCTAGTATCTAATGCGAAAAATTAAACGAATTTTTTGTCCATGTAAAAAACTATTAATTCTGAATTAAATGCCGTCCATTTATTCAATTAAAAAAATTTAAGTGTCTCTTATTGGATAAGGCATATTTTCGTCTGATAAAGTACTTCTTCTTCAATGATTTAGAGGATATTTTAGTTTTGATCAAAAAAATTTTGTTTTATATGACTTTTCGTAAAATATGTTATTAAATATGTTGAAAATATGAAATATGTTATGAAATATGTTGTTAAATATGTTGAAAGAGGAACAGATAAGCTTTCCATCGAGCTCTTAGTCGAAGAAATCGGTCGAAGGATGCAAGAGTTATTAGCAAAAAACTAATCGGTGGTCAACACGTTTCCGTCCTACTGCCAATTCTTTTCGCAAAGTACTTTTCTATAATTCTAGTATTTAATGGGAAAAAATTAAACGAATTTATTGTCCATATAAAAAACTATTAATTCTGAATAAAATTCCGTTCATTTATGCAATTAAAAAAATTTAAATGTCTCTTATTAGATAAGCCATATTTTCGTCTGATAAGGTACTTCTTCTTCATTGATTTCAAGGATATTTTAGATTTGATCAAAGAAATTTTATTTCTTTCGACTTTTCGTAAAATATGTTAATGCCATCTAAAAGAGGAACAGATAAGCTTTCAATCGAGCTCTTAGTCGAAGAAATCGGTCGAACGATGCAAGAGTTATTAGAAAAAAACTAATCGGTGGTCAGCACGATTCCGTCCTATTGCCGATTCTTTTCGCAAAGTACTTTTCTATAATTCTAGTATTTAATGGGATAAAATTAAACGAATTTTTTGTCCATGTAAAAAACTATTAATTTTGAATAAAATGCCGCCCATTTATGCAATTAAAAAAATTTAAATGTCTCTTATTAGATTAGGCATATTTTCGTCTGATAAGGTACTTCATCTTCAATGATTTCGAGGATATTTTAGATTTGATCAAAAAAATTTTATTGCTTACGATTTTTCGTAAAATATGTTAATGCCATCTGAAAGAGGAACAGATAAGCTTTCCATCGAGTCCTTAGTCGAAGAAGTCGGTCGAAGGATGCAAGAGTTATTAGCAAAAAACTAATCGGTGGTCAGCACGATTCCGTCCTATTGCCGATTCTTTTCGCAAAGTACTTTTCTATAATTCTAGTATTTAATGGGATAAAATTAAACGAATTTTTTGTCCATGTAAAAAACTATTAATTCTGAATAAAATGCCGCCCATTTATGCAATTAAAAAAATTTAAATGTCTCTTATTAGATTAGGCATATTTTCGTCTGATAAGGTACTTCATCTTCAATGATTTCGAGGATATTTTAGATTTGATCAAAAAAATTTTATTTCTTACGACTATTCGTAAAATATGTTAATGCCATCTTAAAGAGGACAGATAAACATTCCATCGAGCCTTTAGTCGAAGAAGTCGGTCGAAGGATGCAGGAGTTATTAGCAAAAAACTAATCGGTGGTCAACACGATTCCGTCATCTTGCCGATTATTTTCGCAAAGTAGTTTCCTCTAATTCTAGTATCTAATGGGATAAATTAAACGAATTTTTTGTCCATGTAAAAAACTATTTATTCTGAATAAAATGCCGTCCATTTATACAATTAAAAAAATTTAAACGTCTCTTATTAGATAAGGCATATTTTCATCTGATAAGGTACTTCTTCTTCAATGATTTAGAGGATATTTTAGTTTTGATCAAAAAAATTTTGTTTTATATGACTTTTCGTAAAATATGTTAATGCCATCTGAAAGAGGAACAGATAAGCTTTCCATCGAGCATTTAGTCGAAGAAATCGGTCGAAGGATGCAAGAGTTATTAGCAAAAAACTAATCGGTGGTCAATACGATTCCGTCCTATTGCCGATTCTTTTCGCAAAGTACTTTTCTATAATTCTAGTATTTAATGGGATAAAATTAAACGAATTTTTTGTCCATTTAAAAAACTATTAATTCTGAATAAAATACCGCCCATTTATGCAATTAAAAAAATTGAAATGTCTCTTATTAGATTACGCATATTTTCGTCTGATAAGGTACTTCATCTTCAATGATTTCGAGGATATTTTAGTTTTGATCAAAAAAATTTTATTGCTTACGATTTTTCGTAAAATTTGTTAATGCCATCTGAAAGAGGACAGATAAACATTCCATCGAGCCTTTAGTCGAAGAAGTCGGTCGAAGGATGCAGGAGTTATTAGCAAAAAACCAATCGGTGGTCAACACGATTCCGTCATCTTGCCGATTATTTTCGCAAAGTAGTTTCCTCTAATTCTAGTATCTAATGGGATAAATTAAACGAATTTTTTGTCCATGTAAAAAACTATTAATTCTGAATAAAATGCCGTCCATTTATACAATTAAAAAAATTTAAACGTCTCTTATTAGATAAGGCATATTTTCATCTGATAAGGTACTTCTTCTTCAATGATTTAGAGGATATTTTAGATTTGATCAAAAAAATTTTATTTCTTACGACTTTTCGTAAAATATGTTAATGCCATCTGAAAGAGGACAGATAAACATTCCATCGAGCCTTTAGTCGAAGAAGTCGGTCGAAGGATGCAGGAGTTATTAGCAAAAAACTAATCGGTGGTCAACACGATTCCGTCATCTTGCCGATTATTTTCGCAAAGTAGTTTCCTCTAATTCTAGTATCTAATGGGATAAATTAAACGAATTTTTTGTCCATGTAAAAAACTATTAATTTTGAATAAAATGCCGCCCATTTATGCAATTAAAAAAATTTAAACGTCTCTTATTAGATAAGCCATATTTTCGTCTGATAAGGTACTTCTTCTTCAATGATTTCGAGAATATTTTAGATTTGATCAAAAAAATTTTGTTTTATATGACTTTTCGTAAAATATGTTAATGCCATCTGAAAGAGGAACTGATAAGCTATCCATAGAGCTCTAAGTCGAAGAAATCGGTCGAAGGATGCAAGAGTTATTAGAAACAAGGTACTTCTTCTACAATGTTTTCGAGGATATTTTAATTTTGATCAAAAAAATTTTATTTCGTATGACTTTTCGTAAAATATGTAAATGCCATCTGAAAGAGAAACAGATAAGCTTTTCATCGAGCACTTTGTCGAAGAAATCGGTCGAAAGTTGCAGGAGTTATTAGAAAAAACTAATCGATGGTCAACACGATTCCGTCATCTTGCCGATTCTTTTCGCAAAGTACTTTTCAATAATTCTAGTATTTAATGGGAAAAAATTAAACGAATTTTTTGTCCATGTAAAAAACTGAAGAAAATGCCGCCCATTTATGCAATTAAATCCAGTAAGGGAGCTATTTTCAGCTTTGCTGAAACTTATATACTCTTGCAAGCATTTGGAAAATCCGTTTTATAGTTTTGCAAATAAGAATCTTATAAGTGTACAAAGATAAAGGGGCGTAACCCCGCCCATTTTCTACTTTTTTTAAAGAATACAATGCAATCATTCTACACTTCATTTTACGATTTTCTATCTCGTCTGCTTATAGATAAATCACATTTTTAAGTTTTTCTCTATATGGGCGGTGCCACGCCCTTATGTCCGATTCTTTTGAAACTTTGTAATATGGTCAAGGATTTATAAAAACGCGTAACTGCAAAGTTTTATCTGATTATATTTAAGAACAAAAAAGTTTTTCTAACAAAAACCGAATTTTTAACCGATTGTTCCTATGGGAGCTATATGCTATATTTATCCGATCTTCACCAATTTTGTAGTGGGTCTTAATTTACGTCCAGGATGTTCTTGTGCAAAAAATTGGGGCGATAACTTTTAAAACAAAGAGTTTATTGAGCAAAAACCTCATTTTTTACCGATCGTTCCTATTGCAGCTATATGCTATAGTATTCCGATCAGGTTGGTTTCTACATATAAACTGCCTGCAAGAAAAAGAAAATTTTCTGCGTTTAAATTTTTTTGCTAACTTCAAAACTCTGGGAGGAGTTCGCATTGAAACAGACAGACAGACAGACGGACAGACGGACAGACAGACAGACGGACAGACAGACAGACGGACAGACGGACATGGCTATATCAACTCGTCTCGTCGTGCTGATCAAGAATATATATACTTTATATAGTCGGAGATGTCTCCTTCTCTGCGTTGCAAACTTCACGACAAAGTTAATATACTCTTGCAAGAGTATAAAAAACTAATCGGTGGTCAGCACGATTCCGTCCTATTGCCGATTCTTTTCGCAAAGTACTTTTCTATAATTCTAGTATTTAATGGGATAAAATGAAACGAATTTTTTGTCCATTTAAAAAACTATTAATTCTGAATAAAATACCGCCCATTTATGCAATTAAAAAAATTGAAATGTCTCTTATTAGATTAGGCATATTTTCGTCTGATAAGGTACTTCATCTTCAATGATTTCGAGGATATTTTAGTTTTGATCAAAAAAATTTTATTGCTTACGATTTTTCGTAAAATATGTTAATGCCATCTGAAAGAGGAACAGATAAGCATTCCATCGAGCCTTTAGTCGAAGAAGTCGATCGAAGGATGCAAGAGTTATTAGCAAAAAACTAATCGGTGGTCAACACGATTCCGTCATCTTGCCGATTATTTTCGCAAAGTAGTTTCCTCTAATTCTAGTATCTAATGCGAAAAATTAAACGAATTTTTTGTCCATGTAAAAAACTATTAATTCTGAATAAAATGCCGTCCATTTATGCAATTAAAAAAATTTAAGTGTCTCTTATTAGATAAGGCATATTTTCGTCTGATAAAGTACTTCTTCTTCAATGATTTAGAGGATATTTTAGTTTTGATCAAAAAAATTTTGTTTTATATGACTTTTCGTAAAATATGTTAATGCCATCTGAAAGAGGAACAGATAAGCTTTCCATCGAGCTCTTAGTCGAAGAAATCGGTCGAAGGATGTAAGAGTTATTAGCAAAAAACTAATCGGTGGTCAACACGTTTCCGTCCTACTGCTAATTCTTTTCGCAAAGTACTTTTCTATAATTCTAGTATTTAATGGGAAAAAATTAAACGAATTTTTGTCCATGTAAAAAACTATTAATTCTGAATAAAATTCCGTCCATTTATGCAATTAAAAAAATTTATATGTCTCTTATAAGATAAGCCATATTTTCGTCTGATAAGGTACTTCTTCTTCAATGATTTCAAGGATATTTTAGATTTGATCAAAGAAATTTTATTTCTTTCGACTTTTCGTAAAATATGTTAATGCCATCTAAAAGAGGAACAGATAAGCTTTCAATCGAGCTCTTAGTCGAAGAAATCGGTCGAACGATGCAAGAGTTATTAGCAAAAAACTAATCGGTGGTCAGCACGATTCCGTCCTATTGCCGATTCTTTTCGCAAAGTACTTTTCTATAATTCTAGTATTTAATGGGATAAAATTAAACGAATTTTTTGTCCATTTAAAAAACTATTAATTCTGAATAAAATACCGCCCATTTATGCAATTAAAAAAAATTGAAATGTCTCTTATTAGATTAGGCATATTCTCGTCTGATAAGGTACTTCATCTTCAATGATTTCGAGGATATTTTAGTTTTGATCAAAAAAATTTTATTGCTTACGATTTTTCGTAAAATATGTTAATGCCATCTGAAAGAGGAACAGATAAGCTTTCCATCGAGTCCTTAGTCGAAGAAGTCGGTCGAAGGATGCAAGAGTTATTAGCAAAAAACTAATCGGTGGTCAACACGATTCCGTCCTAATGCCGATTCTTTTCGCAAAGTACTTTTCTATAATTCTAGTATTTAATGGGAAAAAATTAAACGAATTTTTTGTTCATGTAAAAAACTATTAATTCTGAATAAAATGCCGCCCATTTAAACAATTAAAAAAATTTAAATGTCTCTTATTAAATAAGGCATATTTTCATCTGATAAGGTACTTCTTCTTCAATGATTTCGAGGATATTTTAGATTTGATCAAAAAAATTTTATTTCTTACGACTTTTCCTAAAATATGTTAATGCCATCTGAAAGAGGACAGATAAGCATTCCATCGAGCCTTTAGTCGAAGAAGTCGATCGAAGGATGCAAGAGTTATTAGCAAAAAACTAATCGGTGGTCAACACGATTCCGTCATCTTGCCGATTATTTTCGCAAAGTAGTTTCCTCTAATTCTAGTATCTAATGCGAAAAATTAAACGAATTTTTTGTCCATGTAAAAAACTATTAATTCTGAATAAAATGCCGTCCATTTATGCAATTAAAAAAATTTAAGTGTCTCTTATTAGATAAGGCATATTTTCGTCTTATAATGTACTTCTTCTTCAATGATTTAGAGGATATTTTAGTTTTGATCAAAAAAATTTTGTTTTATATGACTTTTCGTAAAATATGTTAATGCCATCTGAAAGAGGAACAGATAAGCTTTCCATCGAGCTCTTAGTCGAAGAAATCGGTCGAAGGATGCAAGAGTTATTAGCAAAAAACTAATCGGTGGTCAACACGTTTCCGTCCTACTGCCAATTCTTTTCGCAAAGTACTTTTCTATAATTCTAGTATTTAATGGGAAAAAATTAAACGAATTTTTGTCCATGTAAAAAACTATTAATTCTGAATAAAATTCCGTCCATTTATGCAATTAAAAAAATTTAAATGTCTGATAAGCCATATTTTCGTCTGATAAGGTACTTCTTCTTCAATGATTTCAAGGATATTTTAGATTTGATCAAAGAAATTTTATTTCTTTCGACTTTTCGTAAAATATGTTAATGCCATCTAAAAGAGGAACAGATAAGCTTTCAATCGAGCTCTTAGTCGAAGAAATCGGTCGAACGATGCAAGAGTTATTAGCAAAAAACTAATCGGTGGTCAATACGTTTCCGTCTTACTGCCGACTCTTTTCGCAAAGTACTTTTCTATAATTCTAGTAATTAGTGGGAAAAAATTAAATGAATTTTTGTCCATGTAACAAACTATTAATTCTGAATAAAATGCCGCCCATTTATGCAATTAAAAAAACGTGAATGTCTCTTATTAGATAAGGCATATTTTCGTCTGATAAGGTACTTCTTCTTCAATGATTTCAAGGATATTTTAGTTTTGATCAAAAAAATTTTATTTCATATGACTTTTCGTAAAACATGTTAATGCCATCTGAAAGAGGAAAAGATAAGCTTTCCATCGAGCTCTTGGTCGAATAAGTCGGTGGAAGGATGCAAGAGTTATTAGCAAAAAACTAATCGGTGGTCAACATGATTCCGTCCTACTGCCGATTCTTTTCGCAAAGTACTTTTCCATAATTTTAGTATTTAATGGGAAAAAATTAAACAAATTTTTTGTCCATGTAAATAACTATTGATTCTGAATTTAATGCCGCCCATTTATGCAATTAAAAAAATTTAAATGTCTCTTATTAGATAAAGCATATTTTCGTCTGATAAGGTACTTCTTCTTCAATGATTTCGAGAATATTTGAGTTTTGATCAAAAAAATTTTAATTCTTTCGACTTTTCGAGAAATATGTTAATGCCATCTGAAAGAGGAACAGATAAGCTTTCCATCGAGCTCTTAGTCGAAGAAGTCGGTCGAAGGATGCAAGAGTTATTAGTAAAAAACTAATCGGTGGTCAACACGATTCCGTCCTACTGCCGATTCTTTTCGCAAAGCACTTTTCTATAATTTTAGTATTTAATGGGAAAAAATTAAACGAATTTTTTGTACATGTAAAAAACTATTAATTTTGAATAAAATACCGCCCATTTATGCAATTAAAAAAATTGAAATGTCTCTTATTAGATTAGGCATATTCTCGTCTGATAAGGTACTTCATCTTCAATGATTTCGAGGATATTTTAGTTTTGATCAAAAAAATTTTATTGCTTACGATTTTTCGTAAAATATGTTAATGCCATCTGAAAGAGGAACAGATAAGCTTTCCATCGAGCTCTTAGTCGAAGAAATCGGTCGAAGGATGTAAGAGTTATTAGCAAAAAACTAATCGGTGGTCAACACGTTTCCGTCCTACTGCTAATTCTTTTCGCAAAGTACTTTTCTATAATTCTAGTATTTAATGGGAAAAAATTAAACGAATTTTTGTCCATGTAAAAAACTATTAATTCTGAATAAAATTCCGTCCATTTATGCAATTAAAAAAATTTATATGTCTCTTATTAGATAAGCCATATTTTCGTCTGATAAGGAACTTCTTCTTCAATGATTTCAAGGATATTTTAGATTTGATCAAAGAAATTTTATTTCTTTCGACTTTTCGTAAAATATGTTAATGCCGTCTAAAAGAGGAACAGATAAGCTTTCAATCGAGCTCTTAGTCGAAGAAATCGGTCGAACGATGCAAGAGTTATTAGCAAAAAACTAATCGGTGGTCAGCACGATTCCGTCCTATTGCCGATTCTTTTCGCAAAGTACTTTTCTATAATTCTAGTATTTAATGGGATAAAATTAAACGAATTTTTTGTCCATGTAAAAAACTATTAATTCTGAATAACATGCCGCCCATTTATGCAATTAAAAAAATTTAAATATCTCTTATTATATTAGGCATATTTTCGTCTGATAAGGTACTTCATCTTCAATGATTTCGAGGATATTTTAGATTTGATCAAAAAAATTTTATTTCTTACGACTTTTCGTAAAATATGTTAATGCCATCTGAAAGAGGACAGATAAACATTCCATCGAGCCTTTAGTCGAAGAAGTCGGTCGAAGGATGCAGGAGTTATTAGCAAAAAACTAATCGGTGGTCAACACGATTCCGTCATCTTGCTGATTATTTTCGCAAAGTAGTTTCCTCTAATTCTAGTATCTAATGGGATAAATTAAACGAATTTTTTGTCCATGTAAAAAACTATTAATTCTGAATAAAATGCCGTCCATTTATACAATTAAAAAAATTTAAACGTCTCTTATTAGATAAGGCATATTTTCATCTGATAAGGTACTTCTTCTTCAATGATTTAGAGGATATTTTGGTTTTGATCAAAAAAATTTTGTTTTACATGACTTTTCGTAAAATATGTTAATGCCATCTGAAAGAGGAACAGATAAGCTTTCCATCGAGCTCTTAGTCGAAGAAATCGGTCGAAGGATGCAAGAGTTATTAGCAAAAAACTAATCGGTGGTCAACACGATTCCGTTCTACTGCCGATTCTTTTCGCAAAGTACTTTTCTATAATTCTAGTATTTAATGGGAAAAAATTAAACGAATTTTTTGTCCATGTAAAAAACTATTAACTCTGAATAAAATGCAACCCATTTATGCAATTAAAAAAATTTATATGTATCTTATTAGATAAGGCATATTTTCATCTGATAAGGTACTTCTTCTTCAATGATTTCGAGGATATTTTAGTTTTGATCCAAAAAAAATTTATTTCTTATGTTTTTTCGTAAAATATGTTAATGCCATCTGAAAGAGGAACAGATAAGCTTTCCATCGAGCTCTTAGTCGAAGAAATCGGTCGAGGGATGCAAGAGTTATTAGAAAAAAACTAATCGGTGGTCAGCACGATTCCGTCCTATTGCCGATTCTTTTCGCAAAGTACTTTTCTATAATTCTAGTATTTAATGGGATAAAATTAAACGAATTTTTGTCCATTTAAAAAACTATTAATTCTGAATAAAATACCGCCCATTTATGCAATTAAAAAAATTGAAATGTCTCTTATTAGATTAGGCATATTCTCGTCTGATAAGGTACTTCATCTTCAATGATTTCGAGGATATTTTAGTTTTGATCAAAAAAATTTTATTGCTTACGATTTTTCGTAAAATATGTTAATGCCATCTGAAAGAGGAACAGATAAGCTTTCCATCGAGTCCTTAGTCGAAGAAGTCGGTCGAAGGATGCAAGAGTTATTAGCAAAAAACTAATCGGTGGTCAACACGATTCCGTCCTAATGCCGATTCTTTTCGCAAAGTACTTTTCTATAATTCTAGTTTTTAATGGGAAAAAATTAAACGAATTTTTTGTCCATGTAAAAAACTATTAATTCTGAATAAAATGCCGCCCATTTAAACAATTAAAAAAATTTAAATGTCTCTTATTAAATAAGGCATATTTTCATCTGATAAGGTACTTCTTCTTCAATGATTTAGAGGATATTTTAGTTTTGATCAAAAAAATTTTGTTTTATATGACTTTTCGTAAAATATGTTAATGCCATCTGAAAGAGGAACAGATAAGCTTTCCATCGAGCTCTTAGTCGAAGAAATCGGTCGAAGGATGCAAGAGCAAAAAGCAAAAAACTAATCGGTGGTCAACACGTTTCCGTCCTACTGCCAATTCTTTTCGCAAAGTACTTTTCTATAATTCTAGTATTTAATGGGAAAAAATTAAACGAATTTTTGTCCATGTAAAAAACTATTAATTCTGAATAAAATTCCGTCCATTTATGCAATTAAAAAAATTTAAATGTCTGATAAGCCATATTTTCGTCTGATAAGGTACTTCTTCTTCAATGATTTCAAGGATATTTTAGATTTGATCAAAGAAATTTTATTTCTTTCGACTTTTCGTAAAATATGTTAATGCCATCTAAAAGAGGAACAGATAAGCTTTCAATCGAGCTCTTAGTCGAAGAAATCGGTCGAACGATGCAAGAGTTATTAGCAAAAAACTAATCGGTGGTCAATACGTTTCCGTCTTACTGCCGACTCTTTTCGCAAAGTACTTTTCTATAATTCTAGTAATTAGTGGGAAAAAATTAAATGAATTTTTGTCCATGTAACAAACTATTAATTCTGAATAAAATGCCGCCCATTTATGCAATTAAAAAAACGTGAATGTCTCTTATTAGATAAGGCATATTTTCGTCTGATAAGGTACTTCTTCTTCAATGATTTCAAGGATATTTTAGTTTTGATCAAAAAAATTTTATTTCATATGACTTTTCGTAAAACATGTTAATGCCATCTGAAAGAGGAAAAGATAAGCTTTCCATCGAGCTCTTGGTCGAATAAGTCGGTGGAAGGATGCAAGAGTTATTAGCAAAAAACTAATCGGTGGTCAACATGATTCCGTCCTACTGCCGATTCTTTTCGCAAAGTACTTTTCCATAATTTTAGTATTTAATGGGAGAAAATTAAACAAATTTTTTGTCCATGTAAATAACTATTGATTCTGAATAAAATGCCGCCCATTTATGCAATTAAAAAAATTTAAATGTCTCTTATTAGATAAAGCATATTTTCGTCTGATAAGGTACTTCTTCTTCAATGATTTCGAGAATATTTGAGTTTTGATCAAAAAAATTTTAATTCTTTCGACTTTTCGAGAAATATGTTAATGTCATCTGAAAGAGGAACAGATAAGCTTTCCATCGAGCTCTTAGTCGAAGAAGTCGGTCGAAGGATGCAAGAGTTATTAGTAAAAAACTAATCGGTGGTCAACACGATTCCGTCCTACTGCCGATTCTTTTCGCAAAGCACTTTTCTATAATTTTAGTATTTAATGGGAAAAAATTAAACGAATTTTTTGTACATGTAAAAAACTATTAATTTTGAATAAAATGCCGCCCATTTATGCAATTAAAAAAATTTAAATGTCTCTTATTAGATAAGCCATATTTTCGTCTGATAAGGTACTTCTTCTTCAATGATTTCGAGAATATTTTAGATTTGATCAAAAAAATTTTATTTCTAATGACTTTTCGTAAAATATGTAAATGCCATCTGAAAGAGGAACAGATAAGCTTTCCATGGAGCTCTTAGTCGAAGAAATCGGTCGAACGATGCAAGAGATATTAGCAAAAAACTAATCGGTGGTCAACACGTTTCCGTCCTACTGCCGACTCTTTTCGCAAAGTACTTTTCTATAATTCTAGTATTTAGTGGGAAAAAATTAAACGAATTTTTGTCCATGTAACAAACTATTAATTCTGAATAAAATGCCGCCCATTTATGCAATTAAAAAAACGTAATTGTCTCTTATTAAATACGACATATTTTCGTCTTATAAGGTACTTCTTGTTCAATGATTTCGAGGATATTTTAGTTTTGATCAAAAAAATTTTATATCCTATTACTTTTCGTAAAATATGTTAATGCTATCAGAAAGAGGAACAGATAAGCTTTCCATCGAGCTCTTAGTCGAAGAAATCGGTCGAAGGATGCATGTGTTATTAGCAAAAACTTAATCGGTGGTCAACACGATTCCGTCTTACTGCCGATTCTTTTCGCAAAGTACTTTTCTATAATTCTAGTATTTAATGGGAAAAAATTAAACGTATTTTTTGTCCATGTAAAAAACTATTAGTTCTGAATAAAATGCCGCCCATTTATGCAATTAAAAAAATTTGAATGTCTCTTGTTAGATAAGGCATATTTTCGTCTGATAAGGTACTTCTTCTTCAATGATTTCAAGGATATTTTAGTTTTGATCAAAAAAATTTTATTTCATATGACTTTTCGTGAAACATGTTAATGCCATCTGAAAGAGGAACAGATAAGCTTTCCATCGAGCTCTTGGTCGAATAAGTCGGTCGAAGGATGCAAGAGTTATTAGCAAAAAACTAATCGGTGGTCAACATGATTCCGTCCTACTGCCGATTCTTTTCGCAAAGTACTTTTCTATAATTCTAGTATTTAATGGGAAAAAATTAAGCAAATTTTTTGTCCATGTAAAAAACTATTGATTCTGAATTTAATGCCGCCCATTTATGCAATTAAAAAAATTTAAATGTCTCGTTTTAGATAAAGCATATTTTCGTCTGATAAGGTACTTCTTCTTCAATGATTTCGAGAATATTTTAGTTTTGATCAAAAAAATTTTAATTCTTACGACTTTTCGAGAAATATGTTAATGCCATCTGAAAGAGGAACAGATAAGCTTTCCATCGAGCTCTTAGTCGAGGAAGTCGGTCGAAGGATGCAAGAGTTATTAGCAAAAAACTAATCGGTGGTCAACATGATTCCGTCCTACTGCCGATTCTTTTCGCAAAGTACTTTTCTATAATTTTAGTATTTAATGGGAAAAAATTAAACGAATTTTTTGTACATGTAAAAAACTATTAATTTTGAATAAAATACCGCCCGTTTATGCAATTAAAAAAATTTAAATGTCTCTTATTAGATGAGGCATATTTTCGTCTGATAAGGTACTTCTTCTTCAATGATTTCGAGGATATTTTAGTTTTGATCAAAAAAACTTTATATTCTATGACTTTTCGTAAAATATGTTAATGCCATCTAAAAGAGGAACAGATAAGCTTTCCATCGAGCTCTTAGTCGAAGAAGTCGGTCGAAGAATGTTATTAGCAAAAACTTAATCGGTGGTCAACACGATTCCGTCCTACTGCCGATTCTTTTCGCAAACTACTTTGCTTTAATTGTAGTATTTAATGGGAAAAAATTAAACGTATTTTTTTTCCATGTAAAAAACTATAAGTTCTGAATAAAATGCAACCCATTTATGCAATTAAAAAAATTTAAATGTCTCTTATTAGATAAGGCATATTTTCGTCTGATAAGGTACTTTTTCTTCAATGATTTCAAGGATATTTTAATTTTGATCAAAAAAATTTTATTTCCTATGACTTTTCGTAAAACATGTTAATGTCATCTGAAAGAGGAAAAGATAAGCATTCCATCGAGCTCTTAGTCGAAGAAGTCGGTCGAAAGATGCAAGAGTTATTAGCAAAAAACTAATCGGTGGTCAACACGATTCCGTCCTTCTGCCGATTCTTTTCGCAAAGTACTTTTCTATAATTCTATCATTTAATGGGAAAAAATTTAGCAAATTTTTTGTCCATGTAAAAAACTATTGATTCTGAATTTAATGCCGCCCATTTATGCAATTAAAAAAATTTAAATGTCTCTTATTAGATAAAGCACATTTTCGTCTGATAAGGTACTTCTTCTTCAATGATTTCGAGAATATTTTAGTTTTGATCAAAAAAATTTTAACTCTTACGACTTTTCGTAAAATAAACTTATGCCATCTGAAAGAGGAACAGATAAGCTTTCCATCGAGCTCTTAGTCGAAGAAGTCGGTCGAAGGATGCAAGAGTTATTAGCAAAAAACTAATCGGTGGTCAACACGATTCAGTCCTACTGCCGATTCTGTTCGCAAAGCACTTTTCTATAATTCTAGTATTTAATGGGAAAAAATTAAACGAATTTTTTGTACATGTAAAAACCTATTAATTCTGAATAAAATGCCACCCATTTATGTAATCAAAAATATTTAAATGTCTCTTATTAGATAGGGCATATTTTCGTCTGATAAGGTACTTCTTCTTCAATGATTTCGAGGGTATTTAATTTTGATCAAAAAAATTTCATTTCCTATGTCTTTTCGTAAAATATGTTAATACCATCTGAAAGAGGAACAGATAAGCTTTCCATCGAGCTCTTAGTCGAAGAAGTCGGTCGAAGGATGCAAGAGTTATTAGCAAAAAACTAATCGGTGGTCAACACGATTCCGTCCTTCTGCCGATTCTTTTCGCAAAGTACTTTTCTATAATTCTTGTATTTAATGGGAAAAAATAAAACGTATTTTTTGTCCATGTAAAAAACTATTAATTCTGAATAAAATGCCACCCATTTATGCAATTAAAAATATTTAAATGTCTCTTATTAGATAGGGTATATTTTTGTCTGATAAGGTACTTCTTCTTCAATGATTTCGAGGCTATTTAATTTTGATCAAAAAAATTTCATTTCCTATGTCTTTTCGTAAAATATGTTAATACCATCTGAGAGAGGAAAAGATAAGCTTTCCATCGAGTTCTTAGTCGAAGAAGTCGGTCGAAGGATGCAAGAGTTATTAGCAAAAAACTAATCGGTGGTCAACATGTTTCGGTCCTACTGCCGATTCTTTTCGCAAAGTACTTTTCTATAATTCAAGTATTTAATGGGAAAAAATTAAACGAATTTTTTGTCCATGTGAAAACTATTAATTCTGAATAAAACGCCGCCCATTTATGCAATCAAAAAAATTTTAATGTCTCTTATTTGATTAGGCATATTTTCGTCTCTTACGGTACTTCTTCTTCAATGATTTCGAGGATATTTTAGTTTTGATTCAAAAAATTTTATTTCTTACGACTTTTCGTAAAACATGTTAACGCCATATGAAAGAAGAATAGATAAGCTTTCCATCAAACTCTTAGTCGAAGAAGTCGGTCGAAGGATGCAAGAGCTATTAGCAAAAAACTTATCGGTGGTCAACACGATTCCGTCCTTCTGCCGATTCTTTTCGCAAAGTACTTTTCTATAATTCTAGTATTTAATGGGAAAAAATAAAACGTATTTTTTGTCCATGTAAAAAACTATTAATTCTGAATAAAATGCCACCCATTTATGCAATTAAAAATATTTAAATGTCTCTTATTAGATAGGACATATTTTCGTCTGATAAGGTACTTCTTCTTCAATGATTTCGAGGCTATTTAATTTTGATCAAAAAAATTTCATTTCCTATGTCTTTTCGTAAAATATGTTAATACCATCTGAAAGAGGAAAAGATAAGCTTTCCATAAAGCTCTTAGTCGAAGAAGTCGGTCGAAGGATGCAAGAGTTATTAGCAAAAAACTAATCGGTGGTCAACATGTTTCGGTCCTACTGCCGATTCTTTTCGCAAAGTACTTTTCTATAATTCTAGTATTTAATGGGAAAAAATTAAACGAATTTTTTGTCCATGTAAAAAACTATTAATTCTGAATAAAACGCCGCCCATTTATGCAATCAAAAAATTTTAATGTCTCTTATTTGATTAGGCATATTTTCGTCTTTTACGGTACTTCTTCTTCAATGATTTCGAGGATATTTTAGTTTTGATTCTAAAAATTTTATTTCTTACGACTTTTCGTAAAACATGTTAATGCCATATGAAAGAAGAATAGATAAGCTTTCCATCAAGCTCTTAGTCGAAGAAGTCGGTCGAAGGATGCAAGAGTTATTAGCAAAAAACTTATCGGTGGTCAACACGATTCCGTCCTTCTGCCGATTCTTTTCGCAAAGTACTTTTCTATAATTCTAGTATTTAATGGGAAAAAATTAAAGGAATTTTTTGTCTATGTAAAAAACTATTAATTCTGAATAAAATGCCACCCATTTATGCAATTAAAAATATTTAAATGTCTCTTATTAGATAGGGCATATTTTCGTCTGATAAGGTACTTCTTCTTCAATGATATCGAGGCTATTTAATTTTGATCAAAAAAATTTCATTTCCTATGTCTTTTCGTAAAATATATTAATACCATCTGAAAGAGGAACAGATAAGCTTTCCATCGAGCTCTTAGTCGAAGAAGTCGGTCGAAAAATGCAAGAGTTATTAGTATAAAATTAATCGGTGGTCAACACGATTCCGTCCTACTGCCGATTCTTTTCGCAAAGTACTTTTCGATAATTCTAGTATTTAATGGAAAAAATTAAAGGAATTTTTTGTCTATGTAAAAAACTATTAATTCTGAATAAAATGCCGCCCATTTATGCAATTAAAAAAATTAACATTTTTCTTACTATATAAGGCATATTTTCGTCTTATAAGGTACTTCTTTTTCAATGATTTCGAGGATATTTTAGTTTAGATCCATAAAATTTTAATTCTTATGACTTTTCGTAAAATATATTTATGCCATCTGAAAAAAGAACAGATAAGCTTTCCATCGAGCTCTTAGTCGAAGAAGTCGGTCAAAGGATGCAAGAGTTATTAGCAAAAAACTAATCGGTAGTCAACACGATTCCGTCCTACTGCCGATTCTTTTCGCAAAGTACTTTTCTATTATTCTAGTATTTAATGGGAAAAAATTAAACGAATTTTTTGTCCATGTAAAAAACTATTAATTCTGAATAAAATGCCACCCATTTATGCAATTAAAAAAATTTAAATGTCTCTTATTAGAAAAGGCATATTTTCGTCTTATAAGGTACTTCTTCTTCAATGATTTCGAGGATATTTTAATTTTGATCAAAAAAATTTTAATTCTTACGACTTTTCGTAAAATATGTTAATGCCATCTGAAAGAGGAACAGATAAGCTTTCCATCGAGCTCCTAGTCGAAGAAGTCGGTCGAAGAATGCAAGAGTTAATAGCAAAAAACTAATCGGTGGTCAACACGATTCCGTCCTACTGCCGATGCTTTTCGCAAAGTACTTTTATATAATTCTAGTATTTAATGGGAAAAAATTAAACGAATTTAAAAAACTATTAATTTTGAATAAAATGCCGCCCATTTATGCAATTAAAAAAATTTAAATGTCTCTTATTAGATAAGGAATATTTTCGTCTGATAAGGTACTTGTTCTTCAATGATTTCGAGGATATTTTAATTTTGATCAAAAAAAATTTATTTCTTATGACTTTTCGTAAAATATGTTAATGCCATCTGAAAGGGGAACAGATAAGCTTTCCATCAAGCTCTTAGTCGAAGAAGTCGGTCGAAGGATGCAAGAGTTATTAGCAAAAAACTAATCGGTGGTCAACACGATTCCGTCTTTCTGACGATTCTTTTTGCAAAGTACTTTTCTATAATTCTAGTATTTAATGGGAAAAAATTAAACGAATTTTTTGTACATGTAAAAAACTATTAATTCTGAATAAAACGCCGCCCATTTATGCAATCAAAAAAATTTTAATGTCTCTTATTTGATTAGGCATATTTTCGTCTTTTACGGTACTTCTTCTTCAATGATTTCGAGGATATTTTAGTTTTGATTCAAAAAATTTTATTTCTTACGACTTTTCGTAAAACATGTTAACGCCATATGAAAGAAGAATAGATAAGCTTTCCATCAAGCTCTTAGTCGAAGAAGTCGGTCGAAGGATGCAAGAGTTATTAGCAAAAAACTTATCGGTGGTCAACACGATTCCGTCCTTCTGCCGATTCTTTTCGCAAAGTACTTTTCTATAATTCTAGTATTTAATGGGAAAAAATAAAACGTATTTTTTGTCCATGTAAAAAACTATTAATTCTGAATAAAATGCCACCCATTTATGCAATTAAAAATATTTAAATGTCTCTTATTAGATAGGACATATTTTCGTCTGATAAGGTACTTCTTCTTCAATGATTTCGAGGCTATTTAATTTTGATCAAAAAAATTTCATTTCCTATGTCTTTTCGTAAAATATGTTAATACCATCTGAAAGAGGAAAAGATAAGCTTTCCATAAAGCTCTTAGTCGAAGAAGTCGGTCGAAGGATGCAAGAGTTATTAGCAAAAAACTAATCGGTGGTCAACATGTTTCGGTCCTACTGCCGATTCTTTTCGCAAAGTACTTTTCTATAATTCTAGTATTTAATGGGAAAAAATTAAACGAATTTTTTGTCCATGTAAAAAACTATTAATTCTGAATAAAACGCCGCCCATTTATGCAATCAAAAAATTTTAATGTCTCTTATTTGATTAGGCATATTTTCGTCTTTTACGGTACTTCTTCTTCAATGATTTCGAGGATATTTTAGTTTTGATTCTAAAAATTTTATTTCTTACGACTTTTCGTAAAACATGTTAATGCCATATGAAAGAAGAATAGATAAGCTTTCCATCAAGCTCTTAGTCGAAGAAGTCGGTCGAAGGATGCAAGAGTTATTAGCAAAAAACTTATCGGTGGTCAACACGATTCCGTCCTTCTGCCGATTCTTTTCGCAAAGTACTTTTCTATAATTCTAGTATTTAATGGGAAAAAATTAAAGGAATTTTTTGTCTATGTAAAAAACTATTAATTCTGAATAAAATGCCACCCATTTATGCAATTAAAAATATTTAAATGTCTCTTATTAGATAGGGCATATTTTCGTCTGATAAGGTACTTCTTCTTCAATGATATCGAGGCTATTTAATTTTGATCAAAAAAATTTCATTTCCTATGTCTTTTCGTAAAATATATTAATACCATCTGAAAGAGGAACAGATAAGCTTTCCATCGAGCTCTTAGTCGAAGAAGTCGGTCGAAAAATGCAAGAGTTATTAGTATAAAACTAATCGGTGGTCAACACGATTCCGTCCTACTGCCGATTCTTTTCGCAAAGTACTTTTCGATAATTCTAGTATTTAATGGAAAAAATTAAAGGAATTTTTTGTCTATGTAAAAAACTATTAATTCTGAATAAAATGCCGCCCATTTATGCAATTAAAAAAATTAACATTTTTCTTACTATATAAGGCATATTTTCGTCTTATAAGGTACTTCTTTTTCAATGATTTCGAGGATATTTTAGTTTAGATCCATAAAATTTTAATTCTTATGACTTTTCGTAAAATATATTTATGCCATCTGAAAAAAGAACAGATAAGCTTTCCATCGAGCTCTTAGTCGAAGAAGTCGGTCAAAGGATGCAAGAGTTATTAGCAAAAAACTAATCGGTAGTCAACACGATTCCGTCCTACTGCCGATTCTTTTCGCAAAGTACTTTTCTATTATTCTAGTATTTAATGGGAAAAAATTAAACGAATTTTTTGTCCATGTAAAAAACTATTAATTCTGAATAAAATGCCACCCATTTATGCAATTAAAAAAATTTAAATGTCTCTTATTAGAAAAGGCATATTTTCGTCTTATAAGGTACTTCTTCTTCAATGATTTCGAGAATATTTTAATTTTGATCAAAAAAATTTTAATTCTTACGACTTTTCGTAAAATATGTTAATGCCATCTGAAAGAGGAACAGATAAGCTTTCCATCGAGCTCCTAGTCGAAGAAGTCGGTCGAAGAATGCAAGAGTTAATAGCAAAAAACTAATCGGTGGTCAACACGATTCCGTCCTACTGCCGATGCTTTTCGCAAAGTACTTTTATATAATTCTAGTATTTAATGGGAAAAAATTAAACGAATTTAAAAAACTATTAATTTTGAATAAAATGCCGCCCATTTATGCAATTAAAAAAATTTAAATGTCTCTTATTAGATAAGGAATATTTTCGTCTGATAAGGTACTTGTTCTTCAATGATTTCGAGGATATTTTAATTTTGATCAAAAAAAATTTATTTCTTATGACTTTTCGTAAAATATGTTAATGCCATCTGAAAGGGGAACAGATAAGCTTTCCATCAAGCTCTTAGTCGAAGAAGTCGGTCGAAGGATGCAAGAGTTATTAGCAAAAAACTAATCGGTGGTCAACACGATTCCGTCTTTCTGACGATTCTTTTTGCAAAGTACTTTTCTATAATTCTAGTATTTAATGGGAAAAAATTAAACGAATTTTTTGTACATGTAAAAAACTATTAATTCTGAATAAAACGCCGCCCATTTATGCAATCAAAAAAATTTTAATGTCTCTTATTTGATTAGGCATATTTTCGTCTTTTACGGTACTTCTTCTTCAATGATTTCGAGGATATTTTAGTTTTGATTCAAAAAATTTTATTTCTTACGACTTTTCGTAAAACATGTTAACGCCATATGAAAGAAGAATAGATAAGCTTTCCATCAAGCTCTTAGTCGAAGAAGTCGGTCGAAGGATGCAAGAGTTATTAGCAAAAAACTTATCGGTGGTCAACATGATTCCGTCCTTCTGCCGATTCTTTTCGCAAAGTACTTTTCTATAATTCTTGTATTTAATGGGAAAAAATAAAACGTATTTTTTGTCCATGTAAAAAACTATTAATTCTGAATAAAATGCCGCCCATTTATGCAATTAAAAATATTTAAATGTCTCTTATTAGATAGGGCATATTTTCGTCTGATAAGGTACTTCTTGTTCAATGATTTCGAAGCTATTTAATTTTGATCAAAAAAAGTTCATTTCCTATGTCTTTTCGTAAAATATGTTAATACCATCTGAAAGAGGAACAGATAAGCTTTCCATAAAGCTCTTAGTCGAAGAAGTCGGTCGAAGGATCCAAGAGTTATTAGCAAAAAACTTATCGGTGGTCAACATGTTTCGGTCCTACTGCCGATTATTTTCGCAAAGTACTTTTCTATTATTCTAGTATTTAATGGGAAAAAATTAAACGAATTTTTTGTCCATGTAAAAAACTATTAATTCAGAATAAAATGCCACCCATTTATGCAATTAAAAAAATTTAAATGTCTCTTATTAGAAAAGGCATATTTTCGTCTTATAAGGTACTTCTTCTTCAATGATTTCGAGGATATTTTAATTTTGATCAAAAAAATTTTAATTCTTACGACTTTTTGTAAAATATGTTAATGCCATCTGAAAGAGGAACAGATAAGCTTTCCATCGAGCTCTTAGTCAAAGAAGTCGGTCGAAGAATGCAAGAGTTATTAGCAAAAAACTAATCGGTGGTCAACACGATTCCGTCCTACTGCCGATTCTTTTCGCAAAGTACTTTTATATAATTCTAGTATTTAATGGGAAAAAATTAAACGAATTTAAAAAACTATTAATTTTGAATAAAATGCCGCCCATTTATGCAATTAAAAAAATTTAAATGTCTCTTATTAGATAAGGAATATTTTCGTCTGATAAGGTACTTGTTCTTCAATAATTTCGAGGATATTTTAATTTTGATCAAAAAAATTTTATTTTTTACGACTTTTCGTAAAAGATGTTAATGCCATCTGAAAGAGGAACAGATAAGCTTTCCATCGAGCTCTTAGTCAAAGAAGTCGGTCGAAAGATGCAAGAGTTATTACCATAAAACTAATCGGTGGTCAACACGATTCCGTCCTACTGCCGATTCTTTTCGCAAAGCACTTTTCTATAATTCTAGTATTTAATGGGAAAAAATTAAACGAATTTTTTGTGCATGTAAAAAACTGTTAATTCTGAATAAAATGCCGCCCATTTATGCAATTAAAAAAATTCAAATGTCTCTTATTAGATAAGGCATATTTTCGTCTGATAAGGTACTTCTTCTTCAATTATTTCGAGGATATTTTAGTTTTGATAAAAAAAAATTTATTTCTTATGACTTTTCGTAAAATATGTTAATGCCATCTAAAAGGGGAACAGATAAGCTTTCCATCAAGCTCTTAGTCGAAGAAGTCGGTCGAAAGATGCAAGAGTTATTAGCAAAAAACTAATCGGTGGTCAACACGATTCCGTCCTTCTGCCGATTCTTTTCGCAAAGTACTTTTCTATAATTCTTGTATTTAATGGGAAAAAATAAAACGTATTTTTTGTCCATGTAAAAAACTATTAATTCTGAATAAAATGCCACCCATTTATGCAATTAAAAATATTTAAATGTCTCTTATTAGATAGGGTATATTTTCGTCTGATAAGGTACTTCTTCTTCAATGATTTCGAGGCTATTTAATTTTGATCAAAAAAATTTCATTTCCTATGTCTTTTCGTAAAATATGTTAATACCATCTGAAAGAGGAAAAGATAAGCTTTACATAAAGCTCTTAGTCGAAGAAGTCGGTCGAAGGATGCAAGAGTTATTAGCAAAAAACTAATCGGTGGTCAACATGTTTCGGTCCTACTGCCGACTCTTTTCGCAAAGTACTTTTCTATAATTCTAGTATTTAATTGGAAAAAATTAAACGAATTTTTTGTCCATGTAAAAAACTATTCATTCTGAATAAAACGCCGCCCATTTATGCAATCAAAAAAATTTTAATGTCTCTTATTTGATTAGACATATTTTCGTCTTTTACGGTACTTCTTCTTCAATGATTTCGAGGATATTTTAGTTTTGATTCAAAAAATTTTATTTCTTACGACTTTTCGTAAAACATGTTAATGCCATATGAAAGAGGAATAGATAAGCTTTCCATCGAGCTCTTAGTCGAAGAAGTCGGTTGAAGGATGCAAGAGTTATTAGCAAAAAACTAATCGGTGGTCAACATGTTTCCGTCCTACTGCCGATTCTTTTCGCAAAACACTTTTCTATAATTCTAGTATTTAATGGGAAAAAATTAAAAGAAATTTTTGTGCATGTAAAAAACTGTTAATTCTGAATAAATTGCCGCCCATTTATGCAATTAAAAAAATTCAAATGTCTCTTATAAGATAAGGCATATTTTCGTCTGATAAGGTACTTCTTCTTCAATGATTTCGAGGATATTTTAGTTTTGAGAAAAAAAAATTTATTTCTTATAACTTTTCGTAAAATATGTTAATGCCATCTGAAAGGGGAACAGATAAGCTTTCCATAAAGCTCTTAGTCGAAGAAGTCGGTCGAAGGATGCAAGAGTTATTAGCAAAAAACTTATCGGTGGTCAACACGATTCCGTCCTACTGCCGATTATTTTCGCAAAGCACTTTTCTATAATTCTAGTATTTAATGCGAAAAAATTAAACGAATTTTTTGTGCATGTAAAAAACTGTTAATTCTGAATAAAATGCCGCCCATTCTTCAATGATTTCGAGGATATGTACTTCCTCTTCAATGATTTCGAGGATATTTTAGTTTTGATAAAAAAAAAATTTATTTCTTATAACTTTTCGTAAAATATGTTAATGCCATCTGAAAGGGGAACAGATAAGCTTTCCATAAAGCTCTTAGTCGAAGAAGTCGGTCGAAGGATGCAAGAGTTATTAGCAAAAAACTTATCGGTGGTCAACACGATTCCGTCCTACTGCCGATTCTTTTCGCAAAGCACTTTTCTATAATTCTAGTATTTAATGGGAAAAAATTAAACGAATTTTTTGTGCATGTAAAAAACTGTTAATTCTGAATAAAATGCCGCCCATTTATGCAATTAAAAAAATTCAAATTTTTCAAATATTTTCGTCTGATAAGGTACTTTTTCTTCAATGATTTCGAGGATATTTTAGTTTTGATCAAAAAAAATTTATTTCTTATAACTTTTCGTAAAATATGTTCATGCCATCTGAAACGGGAACAGATAAGATTTCCATCAAGCTCTTAGTCGAAGAAGTCGGTCGAAGGATGCAAGGGTTATTAGCAAAAAACTTATCGGTGGTCAACACGATTCCGTCCTTCTGCCGATTCTTTTCGCAAAGTACTTTTCTATAATTCTTGTATTTAATGGGAAAAAATAAAACGTATTTTTTGTCCATGTAAAAAACTATTAATTATGAATAAAATGCCACCCATTTATGCAATTAAAAATATTTTAATGTCTCTTATTAGATAGGGCATATTTTCGTCTGATAAGGTACTTCTTCTTCAATGATTTCGAGGCTATTTTGATCAAAAAAATTTCATTTCCTATGTCTTTTCGTAAAATATGTTAATATCATCTGAAAGAGGAAAAGATAAGCTTTCCATAAAGCTCTTAGTCGAAGAAGTCGGTCGAAGGATGCAAGAGTAATTAGCAAAAAACATGTTTCGGTCCTACTGCCGATTCTTTTCGCAAAGTACTTTTCTATAATTCTAGTATTTAATGGGAAAAAATTAAACCAATTTTTTGTCCATGTAAAAAACTATTAATTCTGAATAAAACGCCGCCCATTAATGCAATTAAAAAAAATTAAATATCTCTTATTAGATAAGGAATATTTTCGTCTGATAAGGTACTTGTTCTTCAATGATTTCGAGGATATTTTTATTTTGATCAAAAAAATTTTATTTCTTACGACTTTTCGTAAAAGATGTTAATGCCATCTGAAAGAGGAACAGATAAGCTTTCCATCGAGCTCTTAGTCGAAGAAGTCGGTCGAAGAATGCAAGAGTTATTAGCAAAAAACTAATCGGTGGTCAACACGATTCCGTCCTACTGCCGATTCTTTTCGCAAAGTACTTTTCGATAATTCTAGTATTTAATGGGAAATAATTAAAGGAATTTTTTGTCTATGTAAAAAATTATTAATTGTGAATAAAATGCCGCCCATTTATGCAATTAAAAAAATGTACATGTTTCTTATTAGATAAGGCATATTTTCGTCTTATAAGGTACTTCTTTTTCAATGATTTCGAGGATATTTTAGTTTTGATCGAAAAAATTTTAATTCTTATGACTTTTCGTAAAATATTCTTATGCCATCTGAAAGAGGAACAGATAAGCTTTCCATCGAGCTCTTAGTCGAAGAAGTCGGTCGAAGAATGCAAGAGTTATTAGCAAAAAACTAATCGGTGGTCAACACGATTCCGTCCTACTGCCGATTTTTTTCGCAAAGTACTTTTCTATAATTCTAGTATTTAATGGGAAAAAATTAAACGAATTTAAAGAACTATTAATTTTGAATGAAATGCCGCCCATTTATGCAATTAAAAAAATTTAAATGTCTCTTATTAGATGAGGCATATTTTCGTCTGATAAGGTACTTCTTCTTCAATGATTTCGAGGATATTTTAGTTTTGATCGAAAAAATTTTAATTCTTATGACTTTTCGTAAAATATACTTATGCCATCTCAAAGAGGAACAGATAAGCTTTCCATCGAGCTCTTAGTCGAAGAAGTCGGTCGAAGAATGCAAGAGTTATTAGCAAAAAACTAATCGGTGGTCAACACGATTCCGTCCTACTGCCGATTTTTTTCGCAAAGTACTTTTCTATAATTCTAGTATTTAATGGGAAAAAATTAAACGAATTTAAAGAACTATTAATTTTGAATGAAATGCCGCCCATTTATGCAATTAAAAAAATTTAAATGTCTCTTATTAGATGAGGCATATTTTCGTCTGATAAGGTACTTCTTCGTCAATGATTTCGACGATATTTTAGTTTTGATCAAAAAAATTGTATTTCTTACGACTTTTCGTAAAATATGTTAATGCCATCTGAAAGAGGAACAGATAAGCTTTCCATCGAGCTCTTAGTCGAAGAAGTCGGTCGGAAGATGCAAGAGTTATTAACAAAAAACTAATCGGTGGTCAGCACGATTCCGTCCTACTGCCGATTCTTTTCGCAAAGTACTTTTCTATAATTCTAGTATTTAATGGGATAAAATTAAACGAATTTAAAAAACTATTAATTTTGAATAAAATGCCGCCCATTTATGCAATTAAAAAAATTTAAATGTCTCTTATTAGATGAGGCATATTTTCGTCTGATAAGGTACTTCTTCTTCAATGATTTCGACGATATTTTAGTTTTGATCAAAAAAATTGTATTTCTTACGACTTTTCGTAAAATATGTTAATGCCATCTGAAAGAGGAACAGATAAGCTTTCCATCGAGCTCTTAGTCGAAGAAGTCGGTCGAAGAATGCAAGAGTTATTAGCAAAAAACTAATCGGTGGTCAACACGATTCCGTCCTACTGCCGATTCTTTTCGCAAAGTACTTTTCTATAATTCTAGTATTTAATGGGAAAAAATTAAACGAATTTAAAGAACTATTAATTTTGAATGAAATGCCGCCCATTTATGCAATTAAAAAAATTTAAATGTCTCTTATTAGGTGAGGCATATTTTCGTCTGATAAGGTACTTCTTCTTCAATGATGTCGACGATATTTTAGTTTTGATCAAAAAAATTGTATTTCTTACGACTTTTCGTAAAATATGTTAATGCCATCTGAAAGAGGAACAGATAAGCTTTCCATCGAGCTCTTAGTCAAAGAAGTCGGTCGAAGAATGCAAGAGTTATTAGCAAAAAACTAATCGGTGGTCAACACGATTCCGTCCTACTGCCGATTCTTTTCGCAAAGTACTTTTATATAATTCTAGTATTTAATGGGAAAAAATTAAACGAATTTAAAAAACTATTAATTTTGAATAAAATGCCGCCCATTTATGCAATTAAAAAAATTTAAATGTCTCTTATTAGATAAGGAATATTTTCGTCTGATAAGGTACTTGTTCTTCAATGATTTCGAGGATATTTTAATTTTGATCAAAAAAATTTTATTTCTTACGACTTTTCGTAAAAGATGTTAATGCCATCTGAAAGAGGAACAGATAAGCTTTCCATCGAGCTCTTAGTCAAAGAAGTCGGTCGAAAGATGCAAGAGTTATTACCATAAAACTAATCGGTGGTCAACACGATTCCGTCCTACTGCCGATTCTTTTCGCAAAGCACTTTTCTATAATTCTACTATTTAATGGGAAAAAATTAAACGAATTTTTTGTGCATGTAAAAAACTGTTAATTCTGAATAAAATGCCGCCCATTTATGCAATTAAAAAAATTAAAATGTCTCTTATTAGATAAGGCATATTTTCGTCTGATAAGGTACTTCTTCTTCAATGATTTCGAGGATATTTTAGTTTTGATAAAAAAAAATTTATTTCTTATGACTTTTCGTAAAATATGTTAATGCCATCTAAAAGGGGAACAGATAAGCTTTCCATCAAGCTCTTAGTCGAAGAAGTCGGTCGAAAGATGCAAGAGTTATTAGCAAAAAACTAATCGGTGGTCAACACGATTCCGTCCTTCTGCCGATTCTTTTCGCAAAGTACTTTTCTATAATTCTTGTATTTAATGGGAAAAAATAAAACGTATTTTTTGTCCATGTAAAAAACTATTAATTCTGAATAAAATGCCACCCATTTATGCAATTAAAAATATTTAAATGTCTCTTATTAGATAGGGTATATTTTCGTCTGATAAGGTACTTCTTCTTCAATGATTTCGAGGCTATTTAATTTTGATCAAAAAAATTTCATTTCCTATGTCTTTTCGTAAAATATGTTAATACCATCTAAAAGAGGAAAAGATAAGCTTTACATAAAGCTCTTAGTCGAAGAAGTCGGTCGAAGGATGCAAGAGTTATTAGCAAAAAACTAATCGGTGGTCAACATGTTTCGGTCCTACTGCCGACTCTTTTCGCAAAGTACTTTTCTATAATTCTAGTATTTAATGGGAAAAAATTAAACGAATTTTTTGTCCATGTAAAAAACTATTCATTCTGAATAAAACGCCGCCCATTTATGCAATCAAAAAAATTTTAATGTCTCTTATTTGATTAGGCATATTTTCGTCTTTTACGGTACTTCTTCTTCAATGATTTCGAGGATATTTTAGTTTTGATTCAAAAAATTTTATTTCTTACGACTTTTCGTAAAACATGTTAATGCCATATGAAAGAGGAATAGATAAGCTTTCCATCGAGCTCTTAGTCGAGGAAGTCGGTTGAAGGATGCAAGAGTTATTAGCAAAAAACTAATCGGTGGTCAACATGTTTCCGTCCTACTGCCGATTCTTTTCGCAAAACACTTTTCTATAATTCTAGTATTTAATGGGAAAAAATTAAAAGAAATTTTTGTGCATGTAAAAAACTGTTAATTCTGAATAAATTGCCGCCCATTTATGCAATTAAAAAAATTCAAATGTCTCTTATAAGATAAGGCATATTTTCGTCTGATAAGGTACTTCTTCTTCAATGATTTCGAGGATATTTTAGTTTTGAGAAAAAAAAATTTATTTCTTATAACTTTTCGTAAAATATGTTAATGCCATCTGAAAGGGGAACAGATAAGCTTTCCATAAAGCTCTTAGTCGAAGAAGTCGGTCGAAGGATGCAAGAGTTATTAGCAAAAAACTTATCGGTGGTCAACACGATTCCGTCCTACTGCCGATTATTTTCGCAAAGCACTTTTCTATAATTCTAGTATTTAATGCGAAAAAATTAAACGAATTTTTTGTGCATGTAAAAAACTGTTAATTCTGAATAAAATGCCGCCCATTCTTGAATGATTTCGAGGATATGTACTTCCTGTTCAATGATTTCGAGGATATTTTAGTTTTGATAAAAAAAAAATTTATTTCTTATAACTTTTCGTAAAATATGTTAATGCCATCTGAAAGGGGAACAGATAAGCTTTCCATAAAGCTCTTAGTCGAAGAAGTCGGTCGAAGGATGCAAGAGTTATTAGCAAAAAACTTATCGGTGGTCAACACGATTCCGTCCTACTGCCGATTCTTTTCGCAAAGCACTTTTCTATAATTCTAGTATTTAATGGGAAAAAATTAAACGAATTTTTTGTGCATGTAAAAAACTGTTAATTCTGAATAAAATGCCGCCCATTTATGCAATTAAAAAAATTCAAATTTTTCAAATATTTTCGTCTGATAAGGTACTTCTTCTTCAATGATTTCGAGGATATTTTAGTTTTGATAAAAAAAAATTTATTTCTTATAACTTTTCGTAAAATATGTTCATGCCATCTGAAACGGGAACAGATAAGATTTCCATCAAGCTCTTAGTCGAAGAAGTCGGTCGAAGGATGCAAGGGTTATTAGCAAAAAACTTATCGGTGGTCAACACGATTCCGTCCTTCTGCCGATTCTTTTCGCAAAGTACTTTTCTATAATTCTTGTATTTAATGGGAAAAAATAAAACGTATTTTTTGTCCATGTAAAAAACTATTAATTATGAATAAAATGCCACCCATTTATGCAATTAAAAATATTTAAATGTCTCTTATTAGATAGGGCATATTTTCGTCTGATAAGGTACTTCTTCTTCAATGATTTCGAGGCTATTTTGATCAAAAAAATTTCATTTCCTATGTCTTTTCGTAAAATATGTTAATATCATCTGAAAGAGGAAAAGATAAGCTTTACATAAAGCTCTTAGTCGAAGAAGTCGGTCGAAGGATGCAAGAGTTATTAGCAAAAAACTAATCGGTGGTCAACATGTTTCGGTCCTACTGCCGACTCTTTTCGCAAAGTACTTTTCTATAATTCTTGTATTTAATGGGAAAAAATAAAACGTATTTTTTGTCCATGTAAAAAACTATTAATTCTGAATAAAATGCCACCCATTTATGCAATTCAAAATATTTAAATGTCTCTTATTAGATAGGGTATATTTTCGTCTGATAAGGTACTTCTTCTTCAATGATTTCGAGGCTATTTAATTTTGATCAAAAAAATTTCATTTCCTATGTCTTTTCGTAAAATATGTTAATACCATCTGAAAGAGGAAAAGATAAGCTTTACATAAAGCTCTTAGTCGAAGAAGTCGGTCGAAGGATGCAAGAGTTATTAGCAAAAAACTAATCGGTGGTCAACATGTTTTGGTCCTACTGCCGACTCTTTTCGCAAAGTACTTTTCTATAATTCTAGTATTTAATGGGAAAAAATTAAACGAATTTTTTGTCCATGTAAAAAACTATTCATTCTGAATAAAACGCCGCCCATTTATGCAATCAAAAAAATTTTAATGTCTCTTATTTGATTAGGCATATTTTCGTCTTTTACGGTACTTCTTCTTCAATGATTTCGAGGATATTTTAGTTTTGATTCAAAAAATTTTATTTCTTACGACTTTTCGTAAAACATGTTAATGCCATATGAAAGAGGAATAGATAAGCTTTCCATCGAGCTCTTAGTCGAAGAAGTCGGTTGAAGGATGCAAGAGTTATTAGCAAAAAACTAATCGGTGGTCAACATGTTTCCGTCCTACTGCCGATTCTTTTCGCAAAACACTTTTCTATAATTCTAG
The DNA here is from genome assembly GCA_034638295.1 of Phortica okadai. Taxonomy (NCBI): domain Eukaryota; kingdom Metazoa; phylum Arthropoda; class Insecta; order Diptera; family Drosophilidae; genus Phortica; species Phortica okadai. The sequence continues at coordinate 21,898,027 of CM067850.1, read as the reverse complement.
TATTTAATGGGAAAAAATTAAAAGAAATTTTTGTGCATGTAAAAAACTGTTAATTCTGAATAAATTGCCGCCCATTTATGCAATTAAAAAAATTCAAATGTCTCTTATAAGATAAGGCATATTTTCGTCTGATAAGGTACTTCTTCTTCAATGATTTCGAGGATATTTTAGTTTTGAGAAAAAAAAATTTATTTCTTATAACTTTTCGTAAAATATGTTAATGCCATCTGAAAGGGGAACAGATAAGCTTTCCATAAAGCTCTTAGTCGAAGAAGTCGGTCGAAGGATGCAAGAGTTATTAGCAAAAAACTTATCGGTGGTCAACACGATTCCGTCCTACTGCCGATTATTTTCGCAAAGCACTTTTCTATAATTCTAGTATTTAATGCGAAAAAATTAAACGAATTTTTTGTGCATGTAAAAAACTGTTAATTCTGAATAAAATGCCGCCCATTCTTCAATGATTTCGAGGATATGTACTTCCTCTTCAATGATTTCGAGGATATTTTAGTTTTGATAAAAAAAAAATTTATTTCTTATAACTTTTCGTAAAATATGTTAATGCCATCTGAAAGGGGAACAGATAAGCTTTCCATAAAGCTCTTAGTCGAAGAAGTCGGTCGAAGGATGCAAGAGTTATTAGCAAAAAACTTATCGGTGGTCAACACGATTCCGTCCTACTGCCGATTCTTTTCGCAAAGCACTTTTCTATAATTCTAGTATTTAATGGGAAAAAATTAAACGAATTTTTTGTGCATGTAAAAAACTGTTAATTCTGAATAAAATGCCGCCCATTTATGCAATTAAAAAAATTCAAATTTTTCAAATATTTTCGTCTGATAAGGTACTTCTTCTTCAATGATTTCGAGGATATTTTAGTTTTGATAAAAAAAAATTTATTTCTTATAACTTTTCGTAAAATATGTTCATGCCATCTGAAACGGGAACAGATAAGATTTCCATCAAGCTCTTAGTCGAAGAAGTCGGTCGAAGGATGCAAGGGTTATTAGCAAAAAACTTATCGGTGGTCAACACGATTCCGTCCTTCTGCCGATTCTTTTCGCAAAGTACTTTTCTATAATTCTTGTATTTAATGGGAAAAAATAAAACGTATTTTTTGTCCATGTAAAAAACTATTAATTATGAATAAAATGCCACCCATTTATGCAATTAAAAATATTTAAATGTCTCTTATTAGATAGGGCATATTTTCGTCTGATAAGGTACTTCTTCTTCAATGATTTCGAGGCTATTTTGATCAAAAAAATTTCATTTCCTATGTCTTTTCGTAAAATATGTTAATATCATCTGAAAGAGGAAAAGATAAGCTTTCCATAAAGCTCTTAGTCGAAGAAGTCGGTCGAAGGATGCAAGAGTTATTAGCAAAAAACATGTTTCGGTCCTACTGCCGATTCTTTTCGCAAAGTACTTTTCTATAATTCTAGTATTTAATGGGAAAAAATTAAACCAATTTTTTGTCCATGTAAAAAACTATTAATTCTGAATAAAACGCCGCCCATTAATGCAATTAAAAAAAATTAAATATCTCTTATTAGATAAGGAATATTTTCGTCTGATAAGGTACTTGTTCTTCAATGATTTCGAGGATATTTTTATTTTGATCAAAAAAATTTTATTTCTTACGACTTTTCGTAAAAGATGTTAATGCCATCTGAAAGAGGAACAGATAAGCTTTCCATCGAGCTCTTAGTCGAAGAAGTCGGTCGAAGAATGCAAGAGTTATTAGCAAAAAACTAATCGGTGGTCAACACGATTCCGTCCTACTGCCGATTCTTTTCGCAAAGTACTTTTCGATAATTCTAGTATTTAATGGGAAATAATTAAAGGAATTTTTTGTCTATGTAAAAAATTATTAATTGTGAATAAAATGCCGCCCATTTATGCAATTAAAAAAATGTACATGTTTCTTATTAGATAAGGCATATTTTCGTCTTATAAGGTACTTCTTTTTCAATGATTTCGAGGATATTTTAGTTTTGATCGAAAAAATTTTAATTCTTATGACTTTTCGTAAAATATTCTTATGCCATCTGAAAGAGGAACAGATAAGCTTTCCATCGAGCTCTTAGTCGAAGAAGTCGGTCGAAGAATGCAAGAGTTATTAGCAAAAAACTAATCGGTGGTCAACACGATTCCGTCCTACTGCCGATTTTTTTCGCAAAGTACTTTTCTATAATTCTAGTATTTAATGGGAAAAAATTAAACGAATTTAAAGAACTATTAATTTTGAATGAAATGCCGCCCATTTATGCAATTAAAAAAATTTAAATGTCTCTTATTAGATGAGGCATATTTTCGTCTGATAAGGTACTTCTTCTTCAATGATTTCGAGGATATTTTAGTTTTGATCGAAAAAATTTTAATTCTTATGACTTTTCGTAAAATATACTTATGCCATCTCAAAGAGGAACAGATAAGCTTTCCATCGAGCTCTTAGTCGAAGAAGTCGGTCGAAGAATGCAAGAGTTATTAGCAAAAAACTAATCGGTGGTCAACACGATTCCGTCCTACTGCCGATTTTTTTCGCAAAGTACTTTTCTATAATTCTAGTATTTAATGGGAAAAAATTAAACGAATTTAAAGAACTATTAATTTTGAATGAAATGCCGCCCATTTATGCAATTAAAAAAATTTAAATGTCTCTTATTAGATGAGGCATATTTTCGTCTGATAAGGTACTTCTTCGTCAATGATTTCGACGATATTTTAGTTTTGATCAAAAAAATTGTATTTCTTACGACTTTTCGTAAAATATGTTAATGCCATCTGAAAGAGGAACAGATAAGCTTTCCATCGAGCTCTTAGTCGAAGAAGTCGGTCGAAGAATGCAAGAGTTATTAGCAAAAAACTAATCGGTGGTCAACACGATTCCGTCCTACTGCCGATTCTTTTCGCAAAGTACTTTTCTATAATTCTAGTATTTAATGGGAAAAAATTAAACGAATTTAAAGAACTATTAATTTTGAATGAAATGCCGCCCATTTATGCAATTAAAAAAATTTAAATGTCTCTTATTAGGTGAGGCATACTTTCGTCTGATAAGGTACTTCTTCTTCAATGATTTCGACGATATTTTAGTTTTTATCAAAAAAATTGTATTTCTTACGACTTTTCGTAAAATATGTTAATGCCATCTGAAAGAGGAACAGATAAGCTTTCCATCGAGCTCTTAGTCAAAGAAGTCGGTCGAAGAATGCAAGAGTTATTAGCAAAAAACTAATCGGTGGTCAACACGATTCCGTCCTACTGCCGATTCTTTTCGCAAAGTACTTTTATATAATTCTAGTATTTAATGGGAAAAAATTAAACGAATTTAAAAAACTATTAATTTTGAATAAAATGCCGCCCATTTATGCAATTAAAAAAATTTAAATGTCTCTTATTAGATAAGGAATATTTTCGTCTGATAAGGTACTTGTTCTTCAATGATTTCGAGGATATTTTAATTTTGATCAAAAAAATTTTATTTCTTACGACTTTTCGTAAAAGATGTTAATGCCATCTGAAAGAGGAACAGATAAGCTTTCCATCGAGCTCTTAGTCAAAGAAGTCGGTCGAAAGATGCAAGAGTTATTACCATAAAACTAATCGGTGGTCAACACGATTCCGTCCTACTGCCGATTCTTTTCGCAAAGCACTTTTCTATAATTCTAGTATTTAATGGGAAAAAATTAAACGAATTTTTTGTGCATGTAAAAAACTGTTAATTCTGAATAAAATGCCGCCCATTTATGCAATTAAAAAAATTAAAATGTCTCTTATTAGATAAGGCATATTTTCGTCTGATAAGGTACTTCTTCTTCAATGATTTCGAGGATATTTTAGTTTTGATAAAAAAAAATTTATTTCTTATGACTTTTCGTAAAATATGTTAATGCCATCTGAAAGAGGAACAGATAAGCTTTCCATCGAGCTCTTAGTCGAAGAAGTCGGTCGAAGGATGCATGGCTTATTAGCAAAAAACTAATCGGTGGTCAACACGTTTGCGTCCCACTGCCGATTCTTTTCGCAAAGTACTTTTCAATAATTCACGTATTTAATGGGAAAAAATCAAACGAATTTTTTGTCCAAGTAAAAAACTTTTAATTCTGAATAAAATGCCGCCCATTTCTGCAACTAAAAAAATTTAAATGTCTATAATCAAGGCATATTTTCGTCTGATAAGGTACTTCTTTTTCAATGATTTAGAGGTTATTTTAGTTTTGATCAAAAAAATTTTATTTCTTATGACTTTTCGTAAAATATGTTAATGCCATCTGAAAGAGGAATAGAGAAGCTATCCATGGAGCTCTTAGTCGAAGAAGTCGGTCGAAGGATGCAAGAGTTATTAGCAAAAAACTAATCGGTGGTCAACACGATTCCGTCCTACTGCTGATTCTTTTCGTAAAGTACTTTTCTATAATTCTAGTATTTAATGGGAAAAAATTAAACGAATTTAAAGAACTATTAATTTTGAATGAAATGCCGCCCATTTATGCAATTAAAAAAATTTAAATGTCTCTTATTAGGTGAGGCATACTTTCGTCTGATAAGGTACTTCTTCTTCAATGATTTCGACGATATTTTAGTTTTTATCAAAAAAATTGTATTTCTTACGACTTTTCGTAAAATATGTTAATGCCATCTGAAAGAGGAACAGATAAGCTTTCCATCGAGCTCTTAGTCAAAGAAGTCGGTCGAAGGATGCAAGAGTTATTAGCAAAAAACTTATCGGTGGTCAACACGATTCCGTCCTACTGCCGATTATTTTCGCAAAGCACTTTTCTATAATTCTAGTATTTAATGCGAAAAAATTAAACGAATTTTTTGTGCATGTAAAAAACTGTTAATTCTGAATAAAATGCCGCCCATTCTTCAATGATTTCGAGGATATGTACTTCCTCTTCAATGATTTCGAGGATATTTTAGTTTTGATAAAAAAAAAATTTATTTCTTATAACTTTTCGTAAAATATGTTAATGCCATCTGAAAGGGGAACAGATAAGCTTTCCATAAAGCTCTTAGTCGAAGAAGTCGGTCGAAGGATGCATGGCTTATTAGCAAAAAACTAATCGGTGGTCAACACGTTTGCGTCCCACTGCCGATTCTTTTCGCAAAGCACTTTTCTATAATTCTAGTATTTAATGGGAAAAAATTAAACGAATTTTTTGTGCATGTAAAAAACTGTTAATTCTGAATAAAATGCCGCCCATTTATGCAATTAAAAAAATTAAAATGTCTCTTATTAGATAAGGCATATTTTCGTCTGATAAGGTACTTCTTCTTCAATGATTTCGAGGATATTTTAGTTTTGATAAAAAAAAATTTATTTCTTATGACTTTTCGTAAAATATGTTAATGCCATCTGAAAGAGGAACAGATAAGCTTTCCATCGAGCTCTTAGTCGAAGAAGTCGGTCGAAGGATGCATGGCTTATTAGCAAAAAACTAATCGGTGGTCAACACGTTTGCGTCCCACTGCCGATTCTTTTCGCAAAGTACTTTTCAATAATTCACGTATTTAATGGGAAAAAATCAAACGAATTTTTTGTCCAAGTAAAAAACTTTTAATTCTGAATAAAATGCCGCCCATTTCTGCAACTAAAAAAATTTAAATGTCTATAATCAAGGCATATTTTCGTCTGATAAGGTACTTCTTTTTCAATGATTTAGAGGTTATTTTAGTTTTGATCAAAAAAATTTTATTTCTTATGACTTTTCGTAAAATATGTTAATGCCATCTGAAAGAGGAATAGAGAAGCTATCCATGGAGCTCTTAGTCGAAGAAGTCGGTCGAAGGATGCAAGAGTTATTAGCAAAAAACTAATCGGTGGTCAACACGATTCCGTCCTACTGCTGATTCTTTTCGTAAAGTACTTTTCTATAATTCTAGTATTTAATGGGAAAAAATTAAACGAATTTAAAGAACTATTAATTTTGAATGAAATGCCGCCCATTTATGCAATTAAAAAAATTTAAATGTCTCTTATTAGGTGAGGCATACTTTCGTCTGATAAGGTACTTCTTCTTCAATGATTTCGACGATATTTTAGTTTTTATCAAAAAAATTGTATTTCTTACGACTTTTCGTAAAATATGTTAATGCCATCTGAAAGAGGAACAGATAAGCTTTCCATCGAGCTCTTAGTCAAAGAAGTCGGTCGAAGGATGCAAGAGTTATTAGCAAAAAACTTATCGGTGGTCAACACGATTCCGTCCTACTGCCGATTATTTTCGCAAAGCACTTTTCTATAATTCTAGTATTTAATGCGAAAAAATTAAACGAATTTTTTGTGCATGTAAAAAACTGTTAATTCTGAATAAAATGCCGCCCATTCTTCAATGATTTCGAGGATATGTACTTCCTCTTCAATGATTTCGAGGATATTTTAGTTTTGATAAAAAAAAAATTTATTTCTTATAACTTTTCGTAAAATATGTTAATGCCATCTGAAAGGGGAACAGATAAGCTTTCCATAAAGCTCTTAGTCGAAGAAGTCGGTCGAAGGATGCATGGCTTATTAGCAAAAAACTAATCGGTGGTCAACACGTTTGCGTCCCACTGCCGATTCTTTTCGCAAAGCACTTTTCTATAATTCTAGTATTTAATGGGAAAAAATTAAACGAATTTTTTGTGCATGTAAAAAACTGTTAATTCTGAATAAAATGCCGCCCATTTATGCAATTAAAAAAATTAAAATGTCTCTTATTAGATAAGGCATATTTTCGTCTGATAAGGTACTTCTTCTTCAATGATTTCGAGGATATTTTAGTTTTGATAAAAAAAAATTTATTTCTTATGACTTTTCGTAAAATATGTTAATGCCATCTGAAAGAGGAACAGATAAGCTTTCCATCGAGCTCTTAGTCGAAGAAGTCGGTCGAAGGATGCATGGCTTATTAGCAAAAAACTAATCGGTGGTCAACACGTTTGCGTCCCACTGCCGATTCTTTTCGCAAAGTACTTTTCAATAATTCACGTATTTAATGGGAAAAAATCAAACGAATTTTTTGTCCAAGTAAAAAACTTTTAATTCTGAATAAAATGCCGCCCATTTCTGCAACTAAAAAAATTTAAATGTCTATAATCAAGGCATATTTTCGTCTGATAAGGTACTTCTTTTTCAATGATTTAGAGGTTATTTTAGTTTTGATCAAAAAAATTTTATTTCTTATGACTTTTCGTAAAATATGTTAATGCCATCTGAAAGAGGAATAGAGAAGCTATCCATGGAGCTCTTAGTCGAAGAAGTCGGTCGAAGGATGCAAGAGTTATTAGCAAAAAACTAATCGGTGGTCAACACGATTCCGTCCTACTGCTGATTCTTTTCGTAAAGTACTTTTCTATAATTCTAGTATTTAATGGGAAAAAATTAAACGAATTTAAAGAACTATTAATTTTGAATGAAATGCCGCCCATTTATGCAATTAAAAAAATTTAAATGTCTCTTATTAGGTGAGGCATACTTTCGTCTGATAAGGTACTTCTTCTTCAATGATTTCGACGATATTTTAGTTTTTATCAAAAAAATTGTATTTCTTACGACTTTTCGTAAAATATGTTAATGCCATCTGAAAGAGGAACAGATAAGCTTTCCATCGAGCTCTTAGTCGAAGAAGTCGGTCGAAGGATGCAAGAGTTATTAGCAAAAAACTAATCGGTGGTCAGCACGATTCCGTCCTACTGCCGATTCTTTTCGCAAAGTACTTTTGTATAATTCTAGTATTTAATGGGATAAAATTAAACGAATTTTTTGTCCATGTAAAAAACTATTAATTCTGAATAAAATGCCGCCCATTTATGCAATTAAAAAAATTTTAATGTCTCTTATTAGATAAAGCATATTTTCGTCTGATAAGGTACTTCTTCTTCAATGATTTCGAGGCTATTTAATTTTGATCAAAAAAATTTCATTTCCTATGTCTTTTCGTAAAATATGTTAATACCATCTGAAAGAGGAAAAGATAAGCATTCCATCGAGCTCTTAGTCGAAGAAGTCGGTCGAAGAATGCAAAAGTTATTAGCAAAAAACTAATCGGTGGTCAACACGATTCCGTCATACTGCCGATTCTTTTCGCAAAGTACTTTTCTATTATTCTAGTATTTAATGGGAAAAAATTAAACGAATTTTTTGTGCATGTAAAAAACTATTAATTCTGAATAAAACATGACACCCATTTATGCAATTAAAAAAATTTAAATGTCTCTTATTAGAAAAAGCATATTTTCGTCTTATAAGGTACTTCTTCTTCAATGATTTCGAGGATATTTTAATTTTGATTCAAAAAATTTTATTTCTTACGACTTTTCGTAAAATATGTTAATGCCATTTATGCAATTAAAAAAATTTAAATGTCTCTTATTAGAAAAAGCATATTTTCGTCTTATAAGGTACTTCTTCTTCAATGATTTCGAGGATATTTTAATTTTGATTCAAAAAATTTTATTTCTTACGACTTTTCGTAAAATATCTTAATGCCATCTCAAAGAGGAACAGATAAGCATTCCATCGTGCTCTTAGTCAAAGAAGTCGGTCGAAGAATGCAAGAGTTATTAGCAAAAAACTAATCGGTGGTCAACACGATTCCGTCCTACTGCCGATTCTTTTCGCAAAGTACTTTTATATAATTCTAGTATTTAATGGGAAAAAATTAAACGAATTTAAAAAACTATTAATTTTGAATAAAATGCCGCCCATTTATGCAATTAAAAAAATTTAAATGTCTCTTTTTAGATAAGGCATATTTTCGTCTTTTACGGTACTTCTTTTTCAATGATTTCGATGATATTTTAATTTTGATCCAAAAATTTGTAATTCATATGACTTTTCGTAAAATATGTTAATGCCAACTGAAAGAGGAAAAGATAAGCTTTCCATCGAGCTCTTATTCGAAGAAGTCGGTCGACGGATGCAAGAGTTATTAGCAAAAAACTAATCGGTGGTCAACACGACTCCGTCCTACTGCCGATTCTTTTCGCAAACTACTTTTATATAATTCTAGTATTTAATGGGAAAAAATTAAACGAATTTAAAAAACTATTAATTTTAAATAAAATGCCGCCCATTTATGCAATTAAAAAAATTTAAATGTCTCTTTTTAGATAAGGCATATTTTCGTCTTTTACGGTACTTCTTTTTCAATGATTTCGATGATATTTTAATTTTGATCCAAAAATTTTTAATTCATATGACTTTTCGTGAAATATGTTAATGCCATCTGAAAGGGGAACAGATAAGCTTTCTATCGAGCTCTTATTCGAAGAAGTCGGTCGAAGGATGCAAGAGTTATTAGCAAAAAACTAATCGGTGGTCAACACGACTCCGTCCTACTGCCGATTCTTTTTGCAAAGTACTTTTCTATTATTCTAGTATTAAATGGGAAAAAATTAAACGAATTTTTTGTCCATGTAAAAAACTATTAATTCTGAATAAAATGCCACCCATTTATGCAATTAAAAAAATTTAAATGTCTCTTATTAGATTAGGCATATTTTCGTCTTATAAGGTACTTTTTTTCAATGATTTCGAGGATATTTTAGTTTTGATCGAAAAAATTTTCATTCTTACGACTTTTCGTAAAATATACTTATGCCATCTGAAAGAGGAACAGATAAGCTTTCCAACGAGCTCTTAGTCGAAGAAGTCGGTCGAAGAATGCAAGAGTTATTAGCAAAAAACTAATCGGTGGTCAACACGATTCCGTCCTACTGCCGATTCTTTTCGCAAAGTACTTTTCTATAATTATAGTATATAATGGGAAAAAATTAAACGAATTTAAAAAACTATTAATTTTGAATAAAATGCCGCCCATTTATGCAATTAAAAAAATTTAAATGTCTCTTTTTAGATAAGGCATATTTTCGTCTTTTACGGTACTTCTTTTTCAATGATTTCGATGATATTTTAATTTTGATCCAAAAATTTTTAATTCATATGACTTTTCGTAAAATATGTTAATGCCATCTGAAAGAGGAAAAGATAAGCTTTCCATCGAGCTCTTAGTCGAAGAATGCAAGAGTTATCAGCAAAAAACTAATCGGTAGTCAACACGATTCCGTCCTACTGCCGATTGTTTTCGCAAAGTACTTTTCTATAATTCTAGTATTTAATGGGAAAAAATTAAACGAATTTTTCGTCCATGTAAAAAACTTTTAATTCTAAATAAAATGCCACCCATTTATGCAATTAAAAAAATTTAAATGTCTGGACACGATTCCGTCCTAATGCCGATTCTTTTCGCATAGTACTTTTTTAAAATTCGAGTATTTAATGGGAAAAAATTAAACGAATTTTTTGTCCATGTAAATAACTATTCATTCTGAATAAAATGCCGCCCATTTATGCAATTGAAAAAATTTAAATGTCTCTTGTTAGATAAAGCGTATTTTCGTCTGATAAGGTACTTCTTCTTCAATGATTTCGAGGATATTTTACTTTTCATCAAACAAATTTTATTTCTTACGACTATTCGTAAAATATGTTAATGCCATCTGAAAGAGGAACAGGTATGCTTTCCATCGAGCTCTTAGTCGAAGAAGTCGGTCGAAGGATGCATGACTTGTTAGCAAAAAACTAATCGGTGGTCAACACGTTTGCGTCCCACTGCCGATTCTTTTCGCAAAGTACTTTTCTATAAATCTAGTATTTAATGGGAAAAAATTGAACGAATTTTTTGTCCATGTAAAAAACTTTTAATTCTGAATAAAATGCCGCCCATTTATGCAATTAAAAAAATTTAAATGTCTATAATTAAGGCATATTTTCGTCTGATAAGGTACTTCTTCTTCAATGATTTCGAGGTTATTTTAGTTTAAATCAAAAAAATTTTATTTCTTATGACTTTTCGTAAAATATGTTAATGCCATCTGAAAGAGGAACAGATAAGCTTTCCATCGAGCTCTTAGTCGAAGAAGTCGGTCGAAGGATGCATGGCTTATTAGCAAAAAACTAATCGGTGGTCAACACGTTTGCGTCCCACTGCCGATTCTTTTCGCAAAGTACTTTTCAATAATTCACGTATTTAATGGGAAAAAATCAAACGAATTTTTTGTCCAAGTAAAAAACTTTTAATTCTGAATAAAATGCCGCCCATTTCTGCAACTAAAAAAATTTAAATGTCTATAATCAAGGCATATTTTCGTCTGATAAGGTACTTCTTTTTCAATGATTTAGAGGTTATTTTAGTTTTGATCAAAAAAATTTTATTTCTTATGACTTTTCGTAAAATATGTTAATGCCATCTGAAAGAGGAATAGAGAAGCTATCCATGGAGCTCTTAGTCGAAGAAGTCGGTCGAAGGATGCAAGAGTTATTAGCAAAAAACTAATCGGTGGTCAACACGATTCCGTCCTACTGCTGATTCTTTTCGTAAAGTACTTTTCTATAATTCTAGTATTTAATGGGAAAAAATTAAATGAATTTTTTGTCCATGTAAAAAACTTTTAATTCTGAATAAAATGCCGCCCATTTATGCAATTAAAACAATTTAAATGTCTGGACACGATTCCGTCCTACTGCCGATTCTTTTCGCAAAGTACTTTTCTAAAATTTGAGTATTTAATGGGAAAAAATTAAACGAATTTTTTGTCCATGTAAAAAACTTTTAATTCTGAATAAAATGCCGCCCATTTATGCAATTAAAAAAATTTAAATGTCTATAATTAAGGCATATTTTCGTCTGATAAGGTACTTCTTCTTCAATGATTTCGAGGATATTTTAGTTTTGATCAAAAAAATTTTATTTCTTACGACTTTTCGTAAAATATGTTAATGCTATCGGAAAGAGGAACAGATAAGCTTTCCGTCGAGCTCTTAATCGAAGAAGTCGGTCGAAGGATGCATGACTTATTAGCAAAAAACTAATCGGTGGTCAACACGATTCCTTCCTACTGCCGATTATTTTCGCAAAGTACTTTTCTATAATTCTAGTATTTAATGGGAAAAAATTAAACGAATTTTTTGTCCATGTAAAAAACTATTAATTCTGAATAAAGTGCCGCCCATTTATGCAATTAAAACAATTTAAATGTCTCGACACGATTCCGTCCTACTGCCGATTCTTTTCGCAAAGTACTTTTCTATAATTCTAGTATTTAATGGTAAAAAAATTAAACGAATTTTTTGTCCAAGTAAAAAACTTTTAATTCTGAATAAAATGCCGCCCATTTATGCAATTAAAAAAATTTAAATGTCTCTTATTAGAAAAGGCATATTTTATTAGCAAAAAACTAATCGGTGGTTAACACGATTCCGTCTTACTGCCGATTCTTTTGTAAAGTACTTTTCTATAATTCTAGTATTTAATGGGAAAAAATTAAACGAATTTTTTGTCCATGTAAAAAACTATTAATTCTGAATAAAATGCCGCCCATTTATGCAGTTAAAAACATTTGAATGTCTCTTATTAGATAAAGCCTATTTTCGCCTGATAAGGTACTTTTTTTTCAATTATTTCGAGGATATTTTAGTTTTGATCAAAAAAATTTTATTTCTTACGACTTTTCGTAAAATATGTTAATGCCATCTGAAAGAGGAACAGATATGCTTTCCATCGAGCTCTTAGTCGAAGAAGTCGGTCGAAGGATGCATGACTTATTAGCAAAAAACTAATCGGTGGTCAACACGATTCCTTCCTACTGCCGATTATTTTCGCAAAGTACTTTTCTATAATTCTAGTATTTAATGGGAAAAAATTAAACGAATTTTTTGTCCATGTAAAAAACTATTAATTCTGAATAAACTGCCGCTCATTTATGCACTTAAAAAAATGTAAATGTCTCTTAGTAGATATGGTATATTTTCGTCTTATAAGGTACTTCTTTTTCAATGATTTCGAGGATATTTTAGTTTTAATGAAAAAAATTTTATTTCTTACGACTTTTCGTAAAATATGTTAATGCTATCGGAAAGAGGAACAGATAAGCTTTCCGTCGAGCTCTTAATCGAAGAAGTCGGTCGAAGGATGCATGACTTATTAGCAAAAAACTAATCGGTGGTCAACACGATTCCGTCCTACTGCCGATTGTTTTCGTAAAGTACTTTTCTATAATTCTAGTATTTAATGGGAAAAAATTAAACGAATTTTTCGTCCATGTAAAAAACTTTTAATTCTAAATAAAATGCCACCCATTTATGCAATTAAAAAAATTTAAATGTCTGGACACGATTCCGTCCTAATGCCGATTCTTTTCGCATAGTACTTTTTTAAAATTCGAGTATTTAATGGGAAAAAATTAAACGAATTTTTTGTCCATGTAAATAACTATTCATTCTGAATAAAATGCCGCCCATTTATGCAATTGAAAAAATTTAAATGTCTCTTGTTAGATAAAGCGTATTTTCGTCTGATAAGGTACTTCTTCTTCAATGATTTCGAGGATATTTTACTTTTCATCAAACAAATTTTATTTCTTACGACTATTCGTAAAATATGTTAATGCCATCTGAAAGAGGAACAGGTATGCTTTCCATCGAGCTCTTAGTCGAAGAAGTCGGTCGAAGGATGCATGACTTGTTAGCAAAAAACTAATCGGTGGTCAACACGTTTGCGTCCCACTGCCGATTCTTTTCGCAAAGTACTTTTCTATAAATCTAGTATTTAATGGGAAAAAATTGAACGAATTTTTTGTCCATGTAAAAAACTTTTAATTCTGAATAAAATGCCGCCCATTTATGCAATTAAAAAAATTTAAATGTCTATAATTAAGGCATATTTTCGTCTGATAAGGTACTTCTTCTTCAATGATTTCGAGGATATTTTAGTTTTGATCCAAAAAATTTTATTTCTTAAGACTTTTCGTAAAATATGTTAATGCCATCTGAAAGAGGAACAGATATGCTTTCCATCGACCTCTTAGTCGAATAAGTCGGCCGAAGGATGCATGACTTATTAGCAAAAAACTAATCGGGGGTCAACACGTTTGCGTCCCACTGCCGATTCTTTTCGCAAAGTACTTTTCTATAATTCTTGTATTTAATGGGAAAAAATTAAACGAATTTTTTGTCCATGTAAAAAACTATTAATTCTGAATAAAATGCCGCCCATTTATGCAATTAAAACAATTTAAATGTCTCGACACGATTCCGTCCTACTGCCGATTCTTTTCGCAAAGTACTTTTCTATAATTCTAGTATTTAATGGGAAAAAATTAAACGAATTTTTTTTCCATGTAAAAAACTATTAATTCTGAAAAAAATGCCGCCCATTTATGCAATTTAAAAAATATAAATGTCTCTTATTAGATAAGGCAGTTTTTCGTCTGATAAGGTATTTCTTCTTCAATGATTTCGAGGATATTTTAGTTTTGATCCAAAAAATTTTATTTCTTATCACTTTTCTTAAAGTATGTTAATGCTATCTGAAAGACGAATAGATAAGCTTTCAATCGAGCTCTTAGTCGAAGAAGCCGGTCGAACGATGGAAGAGTTATTAGCAAAAAACTAATCGGTGGTCATCACGATTCCGTCCTACTGCCGATTCTTTTCGTAAAGTACTTTTCTATAATTCTAGTATTTAATGGCAAAAAATTACACGAATTTTTTGTCCATGTAAAAAACTACTAATTCTGAATAAAATGACACTTATTTATGCAAATAAAAAAATTTAAATGTCTCTAATTAGATTACGCATATTTTATTAGCAAAAAACTTATCGGTGGTCAACACGATTCCGTCCTACTGCCGATTCTTTTCGCAAAGTACTTTTCTAAAATTCGATTATTTAATGGGAAAAACTTAAACGAATTTTTTGTCCATGTAAAAAACTATTAGTTCTGAATAAAATGCCGCCCATTTATGCAATTGAAAAAATTTAAATGTCTCTTATTAAATAAAGCGTATTTTCGTCTGATAAGGTACTTCTTCTTCAATGATTTGGAGGATATTTTAGTTTTCCTCAAAAAAATTTTATTTCTTACGACATTTCGTAAAATATTAACATGCCATCTCAAAGAGGAACAGATAAGCTTTCCATCGAGTTCTTAGTCGAAGACGTCGGTCGAAGGATGCATGAGTTATTATCAAAAAACCAATCGGTGGTCAACACGATTCCGTCCTACTGCCGATTCTTTTCGCAAAGTACTTTTCTAAAATTCGATTATTTAATGGGAAAAAATTAAACGAATTTTTTGTCCATGTAAAAAACTATTAATTCTGAATAAAATGCCGCCCATTTATGCAATTAAAACAATTTAAATGTCTCGACACGATTCCGTCCTACTGCCGATTCTTTTCGCAAAGTACTTTTCTATAATTCTAGTATTTAATGGGAAAAAATTAAACGAATTTTTTTTCCATGTAGAAAACTATTAATTCTGAAAAAAATGCCGCCCATTTATGCAATTTAAAAAATATAAATGTCTCTTATTAGATAAGGCAGTTTTTCGTCTGATAAGGTATTTCTTCTTCAATGATTTCGAGGATATTTTAGTTTTGATCCAAAAAATTTTATTTCTTATCACTTTTCTTAAAGTATGTTAATGCTATCTGAAAGACGAATAGATAAGCTTTCAATCGAGCTCTTAGTCGAAGAAGCCGGTCGAACGATGGAAGAGTTATTAGCAAAAAACTAATCGGTGGTCATCACGATTCCGTCCTACTGCCGATTCTTTTCGTAAAGTACTTTTCTATAATTCTAGTATTTAATGGCAAAAAATTACACGAATTTTTTGTCCATGTAAAAAACTACTAATTCTGAATAAAATGACACTTATTTATGCAAATAAAAAAATTTAAATGTCTCTAATTAGATTACGCATATTTTATTAGCAAAAAACTTATCGGTGGTCAACACGATTCCGTCCTACTGCCGATTCTTTTCGCAAAGTACTTTTCTAAAATTCGATTATTTAATGGGAAAAAATTAAACGAATTTTTTGTCCATGTAAAAAACTATTAGTTCTGAATAAAATGCCGCCCATTTATGCAATTGAAAAAATTTAAATGTCTCTTATTAAATAAAGCGTATTTTCGTCTGATAAGGTACTTCTTCTTCAATGATTTGGAGGATATTTTAGTTTTCCTCAAAAAAATTTTATTTCTTACGACATTTCGTAAAATATT
This sequence comes from Phortica okadai, assembly GCA_034638295.1. Lineage (NCBI taxonomy): Eukaryota > Metazoa > Arthropoda > Insecta > Diptera > Drosophilidae > Phortica > Phortica okadai. Next base: position 21,881,967 of record CM067850.1, on the reverse strand, counting down.
AACATGCCATCTCAAAGAGGAACAGATAAGCTTTCCATCGACCTCTAAGTCGAATAAGTCGGCCGAAGGATGCATGACTTATTAGCAAAAAACTAATCGGGGGTCAACACGATTCCGTCCTACTGCCGATTCTTTTCGCAAAGTACTTTTCTAAAATTCGATTATTTAATGGGAAAAAATTAAACGAATTTTTTGTCCATGTAAAAAACTATTAATTCTGAATAAAATGCCGCCCATTTATGCAATTAAAACAATTTAAATGTCTCGACACGATTCCGTCCTACTGCCGATTCTTTTCGCAAAGTACTTTTCTATAATTCTAGTATTTAATGGGAAAAAATTAAACGAATTTTTTTTCCATGTAAAAAACTATTAATTCTGAAAAAAATGCCGCCCATTTATGCAATTTAAAAAATATAAATGTCTCTTATTAGATAAGGCAGTTTTTCGTCTGATAAGGTATTTCTTCTTCAATGATTTCGAGGATATTTTAGTTTTGATCCAAAAAATTTTATTTCTTATCACTTTTCTTAAAGTATGTTAATGCTATCTGAAAGACGAATAGATAAGCTTTCAATCGAGCTCTTAGTCGAAGAAGCCGGTCGAACGATGGAAGAGTTATTAGCAAAAAACTAATCGGTGGTTATCACGATTCCGTCCTACTGCCGATTCTTTTCGTAAAGTACTTTTCTATAATTCTAGTATTTAATGGCAAAAAATTACACGAATTTTTTGTCCATGTAAAAAACTACTAATTCTGAATAAAATGACACCTATTTATGCAAATAAAAAAATTTAAATGTCTCTAATTAGATTACGCATATTTTATTAGCAAAAAACTTATCGGTGGTCAACACGATTCCGTCCTACTGCCGATTCTTTTCGCAAAGTACTTTTCTAAAATTCGATTATTTAATGGGAAAAAATTAAACGAATTTTTTGTCCATGTAAAAAACTATTAGTTCTGAATAAAATGCCGCCCATTTATGCAATTGAAAAAATTTAAATGTCTCTTATTAAATAAAGCGTATTTTCGTCTGATAAGGTACTTCTTCTTCAATGATTTGGAGGATATTTTAGTTTTCCTCAAAAAAATTTTATTTCTTACGACATTTCGTAAAATATTAACATGCCATCTCAAAGAGGAACAGATAAGCTTTCCATCGAGTTCTTAGTCGAAGACGTCGGTCGAAGGATGCATGAGTTATTATCAAAAAACCAATCGGTGGTCAACACGATTCCGTCCTACTGCCGATTCTTTTCGCAAAGTACTTTTCTAAAATTCGATTATTTAATGGGAAAAAATTAAACGAATTTTTTGTCCATGTAAAAAACTATTAATTCTGAATAAAATGCCGCCCATTTATGCAATTTAAAAAATTGAAATGTCTGTTATTAGATAAGGCAGTTTTTCGTCTGATAAGGTATTTCTTCTTCAATGATTTCGAGGATATTTTAGTTTTGAGCAAAAAAATTTTATTTCTTATGACTTTTCGTAAAATATGTTAATGCCATCTGAAAGAAGAACAGATAAGCTTTCCATCGAGCTCTTAGTCGAAGAAGTCGGTCGAAGGATGCATGAGTTATTATCAAAAAACTAATCGGTGGTCAACACGATTCCGTCCTACTGCCGATTCTTTTGGTAAAGTACTTTTCTAAAATTCGATTATTTAATGGGAAAAAATTAAACGAATTTTTTGTCCATGTAAAAAACTATTAACTCTGAATAAAATGCCGCTCATTTATGTAATTGAAAAAATTTAAATGTCTCTTATTAGATAAAGCGTATTTTCGTCTGATAAGGTACTTCTTCTTCAATGATTTCGAGGATATTTTAGTTTTCCTCAAAAAAATTTTATTTCTTACGACATTTCGTAAAATATGTTAATGCCATCTGAAAGAGGAACAGATAAGCTTTCCATCGAGCTTTTAGTCGAAGAAGTCGGTCGAAGGATGCATGACTTATAAGCAAAAAACTAATCGGTGGTCAACACGTTTGCGTCCCACTGCCGATTCTTTTCGCAAAGTACTTTTCTATAATTCAAGTATTTAATGGGAAAAAAATTAAACGAATTTTTTGTCCATGTAAAAAACTTCTAATTCTGAATAAAATGCCGCCCATTTATGCAACTAAGAAAATTTAAATGTCTATATTTAAGGCATATTTTCGTCTGATAAGGTACTTCTTCTTCAATGATTTCGAGGTTATTTTAGATTTGATCAAAAAAATTTTATTTCTTAGGACTTTTCGTAAAATATGTTAATGCCATCTGAAGAGGACCAGATAAGCTTTCCATGGAGCTCTTAGTCGAAGAAGTCGGTCCAAGGATGCAAGAGTTATTTGCAAAAAACTAATCGGTGGTCAACACGATTCCGTCCTACTGCCGATTCTTTTCGCAAAGTACTTTTCTAAAATTCGATTATTTAATGGGAAAAAATTAAACGAATTTTTTGTCCATGTAAAAAACTACTAATTCTGAATAAAATGACACCTATTTATGCAAATAAAAAAATTTAAATGTCTCTAATTAGATTACGCATATTTTATTAGCAAAAAACTTATCGGTGGTCAACACGATTCCGTCCTACTGCCGATTCTTTTCGCAAAGTACTTTTCTAAAATTCGATTATTTAATGGGAAAAAATTAAACGAATTTTTTGTCCATGTAAAAAACTATTAGTTCTGAATAAAATGCCGCCCATTTATGCAATTGAAAAAATTTAAATGTCTCTTATTAAATAAAGCGTATTTTCGTCTGATAAGGTACTTCTTTTTCAATGATTTGGAGGATATTTTAGTTTTCCTCAAAAAAATTTTATTTCTTACGACATTTCGTAAAATATTAACATGCCATCTCAAAGAGGAACAGATAAGCTTTCCATCGAGCTCTTAGTCGAAGAAGTCGGTCGAAGGATGCATGACTTATTAGCAAAAAACTAATCGGTGGTCAACACGATTCCGTCCTACTGCCGATTTTTTTCGCAAAGTACTTTTCTATAATTCTAGTATTTAATGGGAAAAAATTAAACGAATTTTTTGTCCATGTAAAAAACTTCTAATTCTGAATAAAATGCCGCCCATTTATGCAACTAAGAAAATTTAAATGTCTATATTTAAGGCATATTTTCGTCTGATAAGGTACTTCTTCTTCAATGATTTAGAGGTTATTTTAGTTTTGATCAAAAAAATTTTATTTCTTATGACTTTTCGTAAAATATGTTAATGCCATCTGAAAGAGGAACAGATAAGCTTTCCATGGAGCTCTTAGTCGAAGAAGTCGGTCGAAGGATGCAAGAGTTATTAGCAAAAAACTTATCGGTGGTCAATACGATTCCGTCATACTGCCGATTCCTTTCGTAAAGTACATGTAAAAAACTATTAATTCTGAATAAAATGCCGCCCATTTATGCAACTAAAAAAATTTAAATGTCTATAATTAAGGCATATTTTCGTCTGATAAGGTACTTCTTCTTCAATGATTTCGAGGTTATTTTAGTTTTGATCAAAAAAATTTTATTTCTTATGAGTTTTCGTAAAATATGTTAATGCCATCTGAAAGAGGAACAGATAAGCTTTCCATCGAGCTCTTAGTCGAAGAAGTCGGTCGAAGGATGCATGACTTATTAGCAAAAAACTAATCGGTGGTCAACACGATTCCGTCCTACTGCCGATTCTTTTCGTAAAGTACTTTTCTATAATTCTAGTATTTAATGGGAAAAAATTAAATGCATTTTTTGTCCATGTAAAAAACTTTTAATTCTGAATAAAATGCCGCCCATTTATGCAATTAAAACAATTTAAATGTCTGGACACGATTCCGTCCTACTGCCGATTCTTTTCGCAAAGTACTTTTCTAAAATTTGAGTATTTAATGGGAAAAAATTAAACGAATTTTTTGTCCATGTAAAAAACTTTTAATTCTGAATAAAATGCCGCCCATTTATGCAATTAAAAAAATTTAAATGTCTATAATTAAGGCATATTTTCGTCTGATAAGGTACTTCTTCTTCAATGATTTCGAGGATATTTTAGTTTTGATCCAAAAAATTTTATTTCTTATGACTTTTCGTAAAATATGTTAATGCCATCTGAAAGAGGAACAGATAAGCTTTCCATCGAGCTCTTAGTCGAAGAAGTCGGTCGAAGGATGCATGACTTATTTGCAAAAAACTAATCGGTGGTCAACACGTTTGCGTCCCACTGCCGATTCTTTTCGCAAAGTACTTTTCTATAATTCTAGTATTTAATGGGAAAAAATTAAACGAATTTTTTGTCCATGTAAAAAACTATTAATTCTGAATAAAGTGCCGCCCATTTATGCAATTAAAACAATTTAAATGTCTCGACACGATTCCGTCCTACTGCCGATTCTTTTCGCAAAGTACTTTTCTATAATTCTAGTATTTAATGGGAAAAAATTAAACGAATTTTTTGTCCAAGTAAAAAACTTTTAATTCTGAATAAAATGCCGCCCATTTATGCAATTAAAAAAATTTAAATGTCTCTTATTAGATAAGGCATATTTTATTAGCAAAAAACTAATCGGTGGTCAACACGATTCCGTCTTACTGCCGATTCTTTTGTAAAGTACTTTTCTATAATTCTAGTATTTAATGGGAAAAAATTAAACGAATTTTTTGTCCATGTAAAAAACTATTAATTCTGAATAAAATGCCGCCCATTTATGCAGTTAAAAACATTTGAATGTCTCTTATTAGATAAATCCTATTTTCGCCTGATAAGGTACTTTTTCTTCAATTATTTCGAGGATATTTTAGTTTTGATCAAAAAAATTTTATTTCTTACGACTTTTCGTAAAATATGTTAATGCCATCTGAAAGAGGAACAGATATGCTTTCCATCGAGCTCTTAGTCGAAGAAGTCGGTCGAAGGATGCATGACTTATTAGCAAAAAACTAATCGGTGGTCAACACGATTCCTTCCTACTGCCGATTCTTTTCGCAAAGTACTTTTCTATAATTCTAGTATTTAATGGGAAAAAATTAATCGAATTTTTTGTCCATGTAAAAAACTATTAATTCTGAATAAACTGCCGCTCATTTATGCAATTAAAAAAATGTAAATGTCTCTTAGTAGATATGGTATATTTTCGTCTTATAAGGTACTTCTTTTTCAATGATTTCGAGGATATTTTAGTTTTAATGAAAAAAATTTTATTTCTTACGACTTTTCGTAAAATATGTTAATGCTATCGGAAAGAGGAACAGATAAGCTTTCCGTAGAGCTCTTAATCGAAGAAGTCGGTCGAAGGATGCATGACTTATTAGCAAAAAACTAATCGGTGGTCAACACGATTCCGTCCTACTGCCGATTGTTTTCGTAAAGTACTTTTCTATAATTCTAGTATTTAATGGGAAAAAATTAAACGAATTTTTCGTCCATGTAAAAAACTTTTAATTCTAAATAAAATGCCACCCATTTATGCAATTAAAAAAATTTAAATGTCTGGACACGATTCCGTCCTAATGCCGATTCTTTTCGCATAGTACTTTTCTAAAATTCGAGTATTTAATGGGAAAAAATTAAACGAATTTTTTGTCCATGTAAATAACTATTCATTCTGAATAAAATGCCGCCCATTTATGAAATTGAAAAAATTTAAATGTCTCTTGTTAGATAAAGCGTATTTTCGTCTGATAAGGTACTTCTTCTTCAATGATTTCGAGGATATTTTACTTTTCATCAAACAAATTTTATTTCTTACGACTATTCGTAAAATATGTTAATGCCATCTGAAAGAGGAACAGGTATGCTTTCCATCGAGCTCTTAGTCGAAGAAGTCGGTCGAAGGATGCATGACTTGTTAGCAAAAAACTAATCGGTGGTCAACACGTTTGCGTCCCACTGCCGATTCTTTTCGCACAGTACTTTTCTATAATTCTAGTATTTAATGGGAAAAAATTGAACGAATTTTTTGTCCATGTAAAAAACTTTTAATTCTGAATAAAATGCCGCCCATTTATGCAATTAAAAAAATTTAAATGTCTATAATTAAGGCATATTTTCGTCTGATAAGGTACTTCTTCTTCAATGATTTCGAGGATATTTTAGTTTTGATCCAAAAAATTTTATTTCTTAAGACTTTTCGTAAAATATGTTAATGCCATCTGAAAGAGGAACAGATATGCTTTCCATCGACCTCTTAGTCGAATAAGTCGGCCGAAGGATGCATGACTTATTAGCAAAAAACTAATCGGGGGTCAACACGTTTGCGTCCCACTGCCGATTCTTTTCGCAAAGTACTTTTCTATAATTCTTGTATTTAATGGGAAAAAATTAAACGAATTTTTTGTCCATGTAAGAAACTATTAATTCTGAATAAAATGCCGCCCATTTATGCAATTAAAACAATTTAAATGTCTCGACACGATTCCGTCCTACTGCCGATTCTTTTCGCAAAGTACTTTTCTATAATTCTAGTATTTAATGGGAAAAAATTAAACGAATTTTTTTTCCATGTAAAAAACTATTAATTCTGAAAAAAATGCCGCCCATTTATGCAATTTAAAAAATATAAGTGTCTCTTATTAGATAAGGCAGTTTTTCGTCTGATAAGGTATTTCTTCTTCAATGATTTCGAGGATATTTTAGTTTTGATCCAAAAAATTTTATTTCTTATCACTTTTCTTAAAGTATGTTAATGCTATCTGAAAGACGAATAGATAAGCTTTCAATCGAGCTCTGAGTCGAAGAAGTCGGTCGAACGATGGAAGAGTTATTAGCAAAAAACTAATCGGTGGTCATCACGATTCCGTCCTACTGCCGATTCTTTTCGTAAAGTACTTTTCTATAATTCTAGTATTTAATGGCAAAAAATTAAACGAATTTTTTGTCCATGTAAAAAACTACTAATTCTGAATAAAATGACACCTATTTATGCAAATAAAAAAATTTAAATGTCTCTTATTAGATTACGCATATTTTATTAGCAAAAAACTTATCGGTGGTCAACACGATTCCGTCCTACTGCCGATTCTTTTCGCAAAGTACTTTTCTAAAATTCGATTATTTAATGGGAAAAAATTAAACGAATTTTTTGTCCATGTAAAAAACTATTAGTTCTGAATAAAATGCCGCCCATTTATGCTATTGAAAAAATTTAAATGTCTCTTATTAAATAAAGCGTATTTTCGTCTGATAAGGTACTTCTTCTTCAATGATTTGGAGGATATTTTAGTTTTCCTCAAAAAAATTTTATTTCTTACGACATTTCGTAAAATATTAACATGCCATCCCAAAGAGGAACAGATAAGCTTTCCATCGAGTTCTTAGTCGAAGACGTCGGTCGAAGGATGCATGAGTTATTATCAAAAAACCAATCGGTGGTCAACACGATTCCGTCCTACTGCCGATTCTTTTCGCAAAGTACTTTTCTAAAATTCGATTATTTAATGGGAAAAAATTAAACGAATTTTTTGTCCATGTAAAAAACTATTAATTCTGAATAAAATTCCGCCCATTTATGCAATTTAAAAAATTGAAATGTCTCTTATTAGATAAGGCAGTTTTTCGTCTGATAAGGTATTTCTTCTTCAATGATTTCGAGGATATTTTAGTTTTGAGCAAAAAAATTTTATTTCTTATGACTTTTCGTAAAATATGTTAATGCCATCTGAAAGAAGAACAGATAAGCTTTCCATCGAGCTCTTTGTCGAAGAAGTCGGTCGAAGGATGCATGAGTTATTATCAAAAAACTAATCGGTGGTCAACACGACTCCGTCCTACTGCCGATTCTTTTGGTAAAGTACTTTTCTAAAATTCGATTATTTAATGGGAAAAAATTAAACGAATTTTTTTTCTTATCACTTTTCTTAAAGTATGTTAATGCTATCTGAAAGACGAATAGATAAGCTTTCAATCGAGCTCTGAGTCGAAGAAGTCGGTCGAACGATGGAAGAGTTATTAGCAAAAAACTAATCGGTGGTCATCACGATTCCGTCCTACTGCCGATTCTTTTCGTAAAGTACTTTTCTATAATTCTAGTATTTAATGGCAAAAAATTAAACGAATTTTTTGTCCATGTAAAAAACTACTAATTCTGAATAAAATGACACCTATTTATGCAAATAAAAAAATTTAAATGTCTCTTATTAGATTACGCATATTTTATTAGCAAAAAACTTATCGGTGGTCAACACGATTCCGTCCTACTGCCGATTCTTTTCGCAAAGTACTTTTCTAAAATTCGATTATTTAATGGGAAAAAATTAAACGAATTTTTTGTCCATGTAAAAAACTATTAGTTCTGAATAAAATGCCGCCCATTTATGCTATTGAAAAAATTTAAATGTCTCTTATTAAATAAAGCGTATTTTCGTCTGATAAGGTACTTCTTATTCAATGATTTGGAGGATATTTTAGTTTTCCTCAAAAAAATTTTATTTCTTACGACATTTCGTAAAATATTAACATGCCATCCCAAAGAGGAACAGATAAGCTTTCCATCGAGTTCTTAGTCGAAGACGTCGGTCGAAGGATGCATGAGTTATTATCAAAAAACCAATCGGTGGTCAACACGACTCCGTCCTACTGCCGATTCTTTTGGTAAAGTACTTTTCTAAAATTCGATTATTTAATGGGAAAAAATTAAACGAATTTTTTGTCCATGTAAAAAACTATTAGTTCTGAATAAAATGCCGCCCATTTATGCTATTGAAAAAATTTAAATGTCTCTTATTAAATAAAGCGTATTTTCGTCTGATAAGGTACTTCTTATTCAATGATTTGGAGGATATTTTAGTTTTCCTCAAAAAAATTTTATTTCTTACGACATTTCGTAAAATATTAACATGCCATCCCAAAGAGGAACAGATAAGCTTTCCATCGAGTTCTTAGTCGAAGACGTCGGTCGAAGGATGCATGAGTTATTATCAAAAAACCAATCGGTGGTCAACACGATTCCGTCCTACTGCCGATTCTTTTCGCAAAGTACTTTTCTAAAATTCGATTATTTAATGGGAAAAAATTAAACGAATTTTTTGTCCATGTAAAAAACTATTAATTCTGAATAAAATTCCGCCCATTTATGCAATTTAAAAAATTGAAATGTCTCTTATTAGATAAGGCAGTTTTTCGTCTGATAAGGTATTTCTTCTTCAATGATTTCGAGGATATTTTAGTTTTGAGCAAAAAAATTTTATTTCTTATGACTTTTCGTAAAATATGTTAATGCCATCTGAAAGAAGAACAGATAAGCTTTCCATCGAGCTTTTAGTCGAAGAAGTCGGTCGAAGGATGCATGACTTATAAGCAAAAAACTAATCGGTGGTCAACACGTTTGCGTCCCACTGCCGATTCTTTTCGCAAAGTACTTTTCTATAATTCAAGTATTTAATGGGAAAAAAATTAAACGAATTTTTTGTCCATGTAAAAAACTTCTAATTCTGAATAAAATGCCGCCCATTTATGCAACTAAGAAAATTTAAATGTCTATATTTAAGGCATATTTTCGTCTGATAAGGTACTTCTTCTTCAATGATTTCGAGGTTATTTTAGATTTGATCAAAAAAATTTTATTTCTTAGGACTTTTCGTAAAATATGTTAATGCCATCTGAAGAGGACCAGATAAACTTTCCATGGAGCTCTTAGTCGAAGAAGTCGGTCCAAGGATGCAAGAGTTATTTGCAAAAAACTAATCGGTGGTCAACACGATTCCGTCCTACTGCCGATTCCTTTCGTAAAGTACTTTTCTATAATTCTAGTATTTAATGGGAAAAAATTAAACGAATTTTTTGTCCATGTAAAAAACTATTAATTCTGAATAAAATGCCGCCCATTTATGCAATTAAAACCAGTAAGAGCGGTATAGTCGAGTATACTCGACAATATAATACTCTGCACACATGGTGGGCGGTGCCACACCCTCAATCTACAAAAACGTATTGATCTGACGTCGCCTATTCAAATAGTGTTCAAAATATCAAGAAAATTGGTCAAAAATGTGGATTTAACGAAAAATTTAAGTTTGTTGGTCTCTGAGGGGTAGCCATTGAAGAGAGGGGAAATTTGTGGTATGCAGTTTTTAAGATGCATTATCACTGAGCTTGTATACAAAATTTCAAGTTCATACCCTTGTTAGTTTTAGGGATATAGCGTTTTTCAGATAAATACTAGGGGAGGGGAAACTAAGGGGCGGGGGAAAAATTGTGGTATGCAGTTTTGTAGAGTTACTTATACTGAGTCTACATACCGACTTTCATGTTTCTATCTCTTTGGATGTTCGAGTTATAGCGTTTTCAAGATGTGGGTGGTGCTGGATGGGCGGGAAGGAGTGGGCGTGGCACAAAAATATTCAAACTTGATCTGCTGCCGAGCATCACGAGTCTACCTACCAAATTTCAAGTCTCTAGCTCTTATAGTTTCCGAGAACCATTGGTGAGGACGGACGGACAGACGGACGGACATGGCTTAATCAACTTCTCTTGTCGTCCCGATCAAGAATATATATACTTTATGGGGTCCCCCGACCCTCCTTCTGAGCGTTACATACATTTGGCTTTTGCACAAACACAATATACCCTGATACACAGTATGTGTACAGGGTATAAAAATTTAAATGTCTCTAATTAGATAAGGCATATTTTCGTCTGATAAGGTACTTCTTCTTCAATGATTTCGAGGACCGTTTGGTTTTGATCAAAAAAAATTTCATTTCTTACGACTTTTCGTAAAATATGTTAATGCCATCTGAAAGAGGAACAGATAAGCTTTCCATCGAGTTCTTAGTCGAAGAAGTCGGTCGAAGGATGCATGAGTTATTATCAAAAAACTAATCGGTGGTCAACACGACTCCGTCCTACTGCCGATTCTTTTCGTAAAGTACTTTTCTATAATTCTAGTATTTAATGGGAAAAAATTAAATGAATTTTTTGTCCATGTAAAAAACTTTTTATTCTGAATAAAATGCCGCCCATTTATGCAATTAAAAAAATTTAAATATCTCTTATTAGATAAGGCATATTTTATTAGCAAAAAACTAATCGGTGGTCAACACGATTCCGTCTTACTGCCGATTCTTTTGTAAAGTACTTTTCTATAATTCTAGTATTTAATGGGAAAAATTTAAATGAATTTTTTGTCCATGTAAAAAACTATTAATTCTGAATAAAATGCCGCCCATTTATGCAGTTAAAAACATTTGAATGTCTGGACACGATTCCGTCCTACAGCCGATTCTTTTCGCAAAGTACTTTTTTAAAATTCGAGTATTTAATGGGAAAAAATTAAACGAATTTTTTGTCCATGTAAATAACTATTCATTCTGAATAACATGCCGCCCATTTATGCAATTGAAAAAATTTAAATGTCTCTTATTAGATAAAGCGTATTTTCGTCTGATAAGGTACTTCTTCTTCAATGATTTCGAGGATATTTTACTTTTCATCAAACAAATTTTATTTCTTACGACTTTTCGTAAAATATGTTAATGCCATCTGAAAGAGGAACGGATATGCTTTCCATCGAGCTCTAAGTCAGAGAAGTCGGTCGAAGGATGCATGACTTATTAGCAAAAAACTAATCGGTGGTCAACACGTTTGCGTCCCACTGCCGATTCTTTTCGCAAAGTACTTTTCTATAATTCTAGTATTTAATGGGAAAAAATTGAACGAATTTTTTGTCCATGTAAAAAACTTTTAATTCTGAATAAAATGCCGCCCATTTATGCAATTAAAAAAATTTAAATGTCTATAATTAAGGCATATTTTCGTCTGATAAGGTACTTCTTCTTCAATGATTTCGAGGATATTTTAGTTTTGATCCAAAAAATTTTATTTCTTATGACTTTTCGTAAAATATGTTAATGCCATCTGAAAGAGGAACAGATATGCTTTCCATCGACCTCTTAGTCGAAGAAGTCGGTCGAAGGATGCATGACTTATTAGCAAAAAACTAATCGGTGGTCATCACGATTCCGTCCTACTGCCGATTCTTTTCGTAAAGTACTTTTCTATAATTCTTGTATTTAATGGGAAAAAATTAAACGAATTTTTTGTCCATGTAAAAAACTATTAATTCTGAATTAAATGCCGCCCATTTATGCAATTAAAACAATTTAAATGTCTCTAATTAGATTACGCATATTTAATTAGCAAAAAACTAAGCGGTGGTCAACACGATTCCGTCCTACTGCCGATTCTTTTCGCAAAGTACTTTTCTAAAATTCGATTATTTAATGGGAAAAAATTAAACGAATTTTTTGTCCATGTAAAAAACTATTAGTTCTGAATAAAATGCCGCCCATTTATGCAATTGAAAAAATTTAAATGTCTCTTATTAAATAAAGCGTATTTTCGTCTGATAAGGTACTTCTTCTTCAATGATTTGGAGGATATTTTAGTTTTCCTCAAAAAAATTTTATTTCTTACGACATTTCGTAAAATACTAACATGCCATCTCAAAGAGGAACAGATAAGCTTTCCATCGAGTTCTTTGTCGAAGACGTCGGTCGAAGGATGCATGAGTTATTATCAAAAAACTAATCGGTGGTCAACACGATTCCGTCCTACTGCCGATTCTTTTCGCAAAGTACTTTTCTAAAATTCGATTATTTAATGGGAAAAAATTAAACGAATTTTTTGTCCATGTAAAAAACTATTAATTCTGAATAAAATGCCGCCCATTTATGCAATTTAAAAAATTGAAATGTCTCTTATTAGATAAGGCAGTTTTTCGTCTGATAAGGTATTTCTTCTTCAATGATTTCGAGGATATTTTAGTTTTGAGCAAAAAAATTTTATTTCTTATGACTTTTCGTAAAATATGTTAATGTCATCTGAAAGAAGAACAGATAAGCTTTCCATCGAGCTCTTAGTCGAAGAAGTCGGTCGAAGGATGCATGAGTTATTATCAAAAAACTAATCGGTGGTCAACACGATTCCGTCCTACTGCCGATTCTTTTGGTAACGTTCTTTTCTAAAATTCGATTATTCCCACTGCCGATTCATTTCGCAAAGTACTTTTCTATAATTCAAGTATTTAATGGGAAAAAATTAAACGAATTTTTTGTCCATGTAAAAAACTTCTAATTCTGAATAAAATGCCGCCCATTTATGCAACTAAAAAAATTTAAATGTCTATATTTAAGGCATATTTTCGTCTGATAAGGTACTTCTTCTTCAATGATTTCGAGGTTATTTTAGTTTTGATCAAAAAAATTTTATTTCTTATGACTTTTCGTAAAATATGTTAATGCCATCTGAAGAGGACCAGATAAGCTTTCCATGGAGCTCTTAGTCGAAGAAGTCGGTTGAAGGATGCAAGACTTATTTGCAAAAAACTAATCGGTGGTCAACACGATTCCGTCCTACTGCCGATTCCTTTCGTAAAGTACTTTTCTATAATTCTAGTATTTAATGGGAAAAAATTAAACGAATTTTTTGTCCATGTAAAAAACTATTAATTCTGAATAAAATGCCGCCCAATTATGCAATTAAAAAAATTTAAATGTCTCTAATTAGATAAGGCGTATTTTCGTCTGATAAGGTACTTCTCCTTCAATGATTTCGAGGACCGTTTGGTTTTGATCAAAAAAAATTTCATTTCTTACGACTTTTCGTAAAATATGTTAATGCCATCTGAAAGAGGAACAGATAAGCTTTCCATCGAGCTCTTAGTCGAAGAAGTCGGTCGAGGGATGCAAGAGTTATTAGCAAAAAACTAATCGGTGGTCAGCACGGTTCCGTCAACTGCCGATTCTTTTCGCAAAGTACTTTTTTATAATTCTAGTATTTAATGGGAAAAAATTTAACGTATATTTTGTCCATGTAAAAAATTATTGATTGTGAATTTAATGCCGCCCATTTATGCAATTAAAAAAATTTAAATGTCTCTTATTAGATAAAGCATATTTTCGTCTGATAAGGTACTTCTTCTTCAATGATTTCGAGGATATTTTAGTTTTGATCAAAAAAATTTTATTTCTTACGACTTTCGTCTGATAAGGTACTTCTTCTTCAATGATTTCGAGGATATTTTAGTTTTGATCAAAAAAATTTTATTTCTTACGACTTTTCGTAAAATATGTTAATGCCATCTGAAAGAGGAACAGATAAGCTTTCCATCGAGCTCTTAGTCGAAGAAGTCGGTCGAAGGATGCAAGAGTTATTAGCAAAAAACTAATCGGTGGTCAACACGTTTGCGTCCCACTGCCGATTCTTTTCGCAAAGTACTTTTCTATAATTCAAGTATTTAATGGGAAAAAATTAAACGAATTTTTTGTCCATGTAAAAAACTTCTAGTTCTGAATAAAATGCCGCCCATTTATGCAACTAAAAAAATTTAAATGTCTATATTTAAGGCATATTTTCGTCTGATAAGGTACTTCTTCTTCAATGATTTCGAGGTTATTTTAGTTTTGATCAAAAAAATTTTATTTCTTTGCACTTTTCGTAAAATATGTTAATGCCATCTGAAGAGGACCAGATAAGCTTTCCATGGAGCTCTTAGTCGAAGAAGTCGGTTGAAGGATGCAAGAGTTATTTGCAAAAAACTAATCGGTGGTCAACACGATTCCGTCCTACTGCCGATTCCTTTCGTAAAGTACTTTTCTATAATTCTAGTATTTAATGGGAAAAAATTAAACGAATTTTTTGTCCATGTAAAAAACTATTAATTCTGAATAAAATGCCGCCCAATTATGCAATTAAAAAAATTGAAATGTCTCTAATTAGATAGGGCGTATTTTCGTCTGATAAGGCACTTCTCCTTCAATGATTTCGGGGAACGTTTGGTTTTGATCAAAAAAAATTTCATTTCTTACGACTTTTCGTAAAATATGTTAATGCCATCTGAAAGAGGAACAGATAAGCTTTCCATCGAGCTCTTAGTCGAAGAAGTCGGTCGAGCGATGCAAGAGTGATTAGCAAAAAACTAATCGGTGGTCATCACGATTCCGTCAACTGCCGATTCTTTTCGCAAAGTACTTTTCTATAATTCTAGTATTTAATGGGAAAAAACTAAACGAATTTTTTGTCCATGTAAAAAAGTATTAATTCTGAATAAAATGCCGCCCATTTATGCAATTAAAAAAATTTAAATGTCTCTAATTAGATAAGGCTTATTTTCGTCTGATAAGGTACTTCTTCTTCAAAGATTTCGAGGCTCGTTTGGTTTTGATCAAAAAAATTTCATTTCTTATGACTTTTCGTAAAATATGTTAATGCCATCTGAAAGAGGAACAGATAAGCTTTCCATCGAGCCTTTAGTCGAAGAAGTCGGTCGAAGGATGCATGACTTATTAGCAAAAAACTAATCGGAGGTCAACACGTTTGCGTCCCACTGCCGGTTCTTTTCGCAAAGTACTTTTCTATAATTCAAGTATTTAATGGGAAAAAATTAAAGGAATTTTTTGTCCAAGTAAAAAACTTTTAATTCTGAATAAAATGCCGCCCATTTATGCAATTAAACAAATTAAAATGTCTCTTATTAGATAAGGCATATTTTATTAGCAAAAAACTAATAGGTGGTCAACACGATTCCGTCCTACTGCTGATTCTTTTCGTAAAGTACTTTTCTTTAATTCTAGTATTTAATAGGAAAAAATTAAACGAATTTTTTTTCCATGTAAAAAACTATTAATTCTGAATAAAATGCCGCCCATTTATGCAATTGAAAAAATTTAAATGTATTTTATTAGATTAGGCATATTTTCGTCTGATAAGGTACTTCTTCTTCAATGATTTCGAGGTTATTTTAGTTTTGATCAAAAAAATTTTATTTCTTAGGACTTTTCGTAAAATATGTTAATGCCATCTGAAGAGGAACAGATAAGCTTTCCATAGAGCTCTTAGTCGAAGAAGTCGGTCGAAGGATGCATGACTTATTAGCAAAAAACTAATCGGTGGTCAACACGTTTGAGTCCCACTGCCGATTCTTTTCGCAAAGTACTTTTCTATAATTCAAGTATTTAATGGGAAAAAATTAAACGAATTTTTTGTCCATGTAAAAAACTTCTAATTGTGAATAAAATGCCGCCCATTTATGCAATAATAAAAATTTAAATGTCTCTTATTAGATAAAGCGTATTTTCGTCTGATAAGGTACTTCTTCTTCAATGATTTCGAGGATATTTTAGTTTTCCTCAAAAGAATTTTATGTCTTACGACATTTCGTAAAATATGTTAATGCCATCTGAAAGAGGAACAGTAAAGCTTTCCATCGAGCTCTTAGTCGAAGAAGTCGCTCGAAGGATGCATGACTTATTAGCAAAAAACTAATCGGTGGTCAACACGTTTGCGTCCCACTGCCGATTCTTTTCGCAAAGTACTTTTCTATAATTCAAGTATTTAATGGGAAAAAATTAAACGAATTTTTTGTCCATGTAAAAAACTTCTAATTCTGAATAAAATGCCACCCATTTATGCAACTAAAAAAATTTAAATGTATTTTATTAGATAAGGCATATTTTCGTCTGATAAGGTACTTCTTCTTCAATGATTTCGAGGTTATTTTAGTTTTGATCAAAAAAATTTTATTTCTTAGGACTTTTCGTAAAATATGTTAATGCCATCTGAAGAGGAACAGATAAGCTTTCCATGGAGCTCTTAGTCGAAGAAGTCGGTCGAAGGATGCAAGAGTTATTAGTAAAAAACTAATCGGTGGTCAATACGATTCCGTCCTACTGCCGATTCCTTTCGTAAAGTACTTTTCTATAATTCTAGTATTTAATGGGAAAAAATTTAACGAATTTTTTGTCCATGTAAAAAACTATTAATTCTGAATAAAATGCCGCCCATTTATGCAATTAAAAAAATTTAAATGTCTCTAATTAGATAAGGCATATTTTCGTCTGATAAGGTACTTCTTCTTCAATGATATCGAGGATCGTTTGGTTTTGATCAAAAAAAATATCATTTCTTACGACTTTTCGTAAAATATGTTAATTCCATCTGAAAGAGGAACAGTTAAGCTTTCCATCGAGCTCTTAGTCGAAGAACTCGGTCGAAGGATGCATGACTTATTAGCAAAAAACTAATCGGTGGTCAACACGATTCCGTCCTACTGCCGATTCTTTTCGCAAAGTACTTTTCTATAATTCTAGTATTTAATGGGAGAAAATTAAAAGCATTTTTGTCCATGTAAAAAACTTTTAATTCTGAATAAAATGCCGCCCATTTATGCAATTAAGAAAATTTAAATGTCTCTTATTAGATAAGGCATATTTTATTAGCAAAAAACTAATCGGTGGTCAACACGTTTACGTCCCACTGCCGATTCTTTTCGCAAAGTACTTTTCTATAATTCTAGGATTTAATGGGAAAAAATTAAACGAATTTTTTGTCCACGTAAAAAACTATTAATTCTGAATAAAATGCCGCCTATTTATGCAGTTAAAAAAATTTAAATGTCTCTTATTAGATAAAGTATATTTTCGACTGATAAGGTACTTCTTCTTCAATGATTTCGAGGATCGTTTGGTTTTGATCAAAAAAAATTTCATTTCTTACGACTTTTCGTAAAATATGTTAATTCCATCTGAAAGAGGAACAGTTAAGCTTTCCATCGAGCTCTTAGTCGAAGAAGTCGGTCGAAGGATGCATGACTTATTAGCAAAAAACTAATCGGTGGTCAACACGATTCCGTCCTACTGCCGATTCTTTTCGCAATGTAGTTTTCTATAATTCTAGTATTTAATGGGAAAAAATTAAACGAATTTTTTGTCCATGTAAAAAATATTCATTCGAATAAAATGCCGCCCATTTATGCAATTAAAAAAATTTAAATGTCTCTTATTAGATAAGGCATATTTTATTAGCAAAAAACTAATCGGTGGTCAACACGATTCCTTCTTACTGCCGAATCTTTTGTAAAGCACTTTTCTATAATTCTAGTATTTAATGGGAAAAATTAAACGAATTTTTGTCCATGTAAAAAACTATTAATTCTGAATAAAATGCCGCCCATTTATGCAGTTAAAAACACTTAAATGTCTTTTTTTAGATAAAGCCTATTTTCGCCTAATAAGGTACTTTTTCTTCAATGATCTCGAGGATATTTTAGTTTTGATCAAAAAAATTTTATTTCTTACGACTTTTCTTAACATATGTTAATGCCATCTGAAAGAGGAACAGATAAGCTTTCCATCGAGCTCTTAGTCGAAGAAGTCGGTCGAAGGATGCATGACTTATTAGCAAAAAACTAATCGGTGGTCAACACGTTTGCGTCCCACTGCCGATTCTTTTCGCAAAGTACTTTTCTATAATTCAAGTATTTAATGGGAAAAAATTAAACGAATTTTTTGTCCAAGTAAAAAACTTTTAATTCTGAATAAAATGCCGCCCATTTATGCAACTAAAAAAATGTCTATAATTAAGGCATATTTTCGTCTGATAAGGTACTTCTTCTTCAATGATTTCGAGGTTATTTTAGTTTTGATCAAAAAAATTTTATTTCTTATGACTTTTCGTAAAATATGTTAATGCCATCTGAAAGAGGAACAGATAAGCTTTCCATGGAGCTCTTAGTCGAAGAAGCCGGTCGAAGGATGCAAGAGTTATTAGCAAAAAACTAATGGGTGGTCAACACGTTTGCGTCCTACTGCCGATTCCTTTCGTAAAGTACTTTTCTATAATTCTAGTATTTAATGGGAAAAAATTAAACGAATTTTTTGTCCATGTAAAAAACTATTAATTCTGAATAAAATGCCGCCCATTTATACAATTAAAAAAATTTAAATGTCTCTAATTAGATAAGGCATATTTTCGTCTGATAAGGTACTTCTTCTTCAATGATTTCGAGGATCGTTTGGTTTTGATCAAAAAAAATTTCATTTCTTACGACTTTTCGTAAAATATGTTAATTCCATCTGAAAGAGGAACAGTTAAGCTTTCCATCGAGCTCTTAGTCGAAGAAGTCGGTCGAAGGATGCATGACTTATTAGCAAAAAACTAGTCGGTGGTCAACACGTTTGCGTCCCACTGCCGATTCTTTTCGCAAAGTACTTTTTTATAATTCAAGTATTTAATGGGAAAAAATTAAACGAATTTTTTGTCCATGTAAAAAACTTCTAATTCTGAATAAAATGCCGCCCATTTATGCAACTAAAAAAATTTAAATGTATTTTATTAGATAAGGCATATTTTCGTCTGATAAGGTACTTCTTCTTCAATGATTTCGAGGTTATTTTAGTTTTGATCAAAAAAATTTTATTTCTTAGGACTTTTCGTAAAATATGTTAATGCCATCTGAAGAGGAACAGATAAGCTTTCCATGGAGCTCTTTGTCGAAGAAGTCGGTCGAAGGATGCAAGAGTTATTAGTAAAAAACTAATCGGTGGTCAATACGATTCCGTCCTACTGCCGATTCCTTTCGTAAAGTACTTTTCTATAATTCTAGTATTTAATGGGAAAAAATTAAACGAATTTTTTGTCCATGTAAAAAACTATTAATTCTGAATAAAATGCCGCCCATTTATGCAATTAAAAAAATTTAAATGTCTCTAATTAGATAAGGCATATTTTCGTCTGATAAGGTACTTCTTCTTCAATGATTTCGAGGATCGTTTGGTTTTGATCAAAAAAAATTTCATTTCTTACGACTTTTCGTAAAATATGTTAATTCCATCTGAAAGAGGAACAGTTAAGCTTTCCATCGAGCTCTTAGTCGAAGAAGTCGGTCGAAGGATGCATGACT
The DNA here is from genome assembly GCA_034638295.1 of Phortica okadai. Taxonomy (NCBI): domain Eukaryota; kingdom Metazoa; phylum Arthropoda; class Insecta; order Diptera; family Drosophilidae; genus Phortica; species Phortica okadai. Next base: position 21,862,315 of record CM067850.1, on the reverse strand, counting down.
TATTAGCAAAAAACTTATCGGTGGTCAACACGTTTGCGGCCCACTGCCGATTCTTTTCGCAAAGTACTTTTTTATAATTCAAGTATTTAATGGGAAAAAATTAAACGAATTTTTTGTCCAAGTAAAAAGCTTTTAATTCTGAATAAAATGCCGCCCATTTATGCAATTAAAAAAATTTAAATGTCTCTTATTAGATAAGGCATATTTTATTAGCAAAAAACTAATCGGTGGTCAACACGATTCCGTCTTACTGCCGATTCTTTTGTAAAGTACTTTTCTATAATTCTAGTATTTAATGGGAAAAATTAAACGAATTTTTGTCCATGTAAAAAACTATTAATTCTGAATAAAATGCCGCCCATTTATGCAGTTAAAAACATTTAAATGTCTTTTTTTAGATAAAGCCTATTTTCGCCTGATAAGGTACTTTTTCTTCAATGATTTCGAGGATATTTTAGTTTTGATCAAAAAAATTTTATTTCTTACGACTTTTCGTAAAATATGTTAATGCCATCTGAAAGAGAAACAGATAAGCTTTCCATCGAGCTCTTAGTCGAAGAAGTCGGTCGAAGGATGCATGACTTATTAGCAAAAAACTAATCGGTGGTCAACACGTTTGCGTCCCACTGCCGATTCTTTTCGCAAAGTACTTTTCTATAATTCACGTATTTAATGGGAAAAAATTAAACGAATTTTTTGTCCATGTAAAAAACTTCTAATTCTGAATAAAATGCCGCCCATTTATGCAACTAAAAAAATGTCTATAATTAAGGCATATTTTCGTCTGATAAGGTACTTCTTCTTCAATGATTTCGAGGTTATTTTAGTTTTGATCAAAAAAATTTTATTTCTTATGACTTTTCGTAAAATATGTTAATGCCATCTGAAAGAGGAACAGATAAGCTTTCCATGGAGCTCTTAGTCGAAGAAGTCTGTCGAAGGATGCAAGAGTTATTAGCAAAAAACTAATCGGTGGTCAATACGATTCCGTCATACTGCCGATTCCTTTCGTAAAGTACATGTAAAAAACTATTCATTCTGAATAAAATGCCGCCCATTTATGCAACTAAAAAAATTTAAATGTCTATAATTCAGGCATATTTTCGTCTGATAAGGTACTTCTTCTTCAATGATTTCGAGGTTATCTTAGTTTTGATCAAAAAAATTTTATTTCTTATAACTTTTCGTAAAATATGTTAATGCCATCTGAAAGAGGAACAGATAAGCTTTCCATCGAGCTCTTAGTCGAAGAAGTCGGTCGAAGGATGCATGACTTATTAGCAAAAAACTAATCGGTGGTCAACACGTTTGCGTCCCACTGCCGATTCTTTTCGCAAAGTACTTTTCTATAATTCAAGTATTTAATGGGAAAAAATTAAACGAATTTTTTGTCCAAGTAAAAAACTTTTAATTCTGAATAAAATGCCGCCCATTTATGCAATTAAAAAAATTTAAATGTCTCTTATTAGATAAGGCATATTTTATTAGCAAAAAACTAATCGGTGGTCAACGCGAATCCGTCTTACTGCCGATTCTTTTGTAAAGTACTTTTCTATAATTATAGTACTATTTAATGGAAAAATTTAAACGAATTTTTTGTCCATGTAAAAAACTATTAATTCTGAATAAAATGCCGCCCATTTATTGAGTTAAAAACATTTAAATGTCTCTTATTAGATAAAGCCTATTTTCGCATGATAAGGTACTTTTTCTTCAATGATTTCGAGGATATTTTAGTTTTGATCAAAAAAATTTTATTTCTTACGACTTTTCGTAAAATATGTTAATGCCATCTGAAAGAGGAACAGATAAGCTTTCCATCGAGCTCTTAGTCGAAGAAGTCGGTCGAAGGATGCATGACTTATTAGCAAAAAACTAATCGGTGGTCAACACGTTTGCGTCCCACTGCCGATTCTTTTCGCAAAGTACTTTTCTATAATTCTCGTATTTAATGGGAAAAAATTAAACGAATTTTTTGTCCAAGTAAAAAACTTTTAATTTTGAATAAAATGCCGCCCATTTATGCAGCTAAAAAAATTTAAATGTCTATAATTAAGGCATATTTTCGTCTGATAAGGTACTTCTTCTTCAATGATTTCGAGGTTATTTTAGTTTTGATCAAAAAAATTTTATTTCTTATGACTTTTCGTAAAATATGTTAATGCCATCTGAAAGAGGAACAGATAAGCTTTCCATGGAGCTCTTAGTCGAAGAAGTCGGTCGAAGGATGCAAGAGTTATTAGCAAAAAACTAATCGGTGGTCAACACGATTCCGTCATACTGCCAATTCCTCTCGTAAAGTACTTTTCTATAATTCTAGTATTTAATGGGAAAAAATTAAACGAATTTTTTGTCCATGTAAAAAACTATTAATTCTGAATAAAATGCCGCCCATTTATGCAATTAAAAAAATTTAAATGTCTCTAATTAGATAAGGCATATTTTCGTCTGATAAGGTACTTCTTCTTCAATGATTTCGAGGATCGTTTGGTTTTGATCAAAAAAAATTTCATTTCTTACGACTTTTCGTAAAATATGTTAATTCCATCTGAAAGAGGAACAGTTAAGCTTTCCATCGAGCTCTTAGTCGAAGAAGTCGGTCGAAGGATGCCTGACTTATTAGCAAAAAACTTATCGGTGGTCAACACGTTTGCGGCCCACTGCCGATTCTTTTCGCAAAGTACTTTTCTATAATTCAAGTATTTAATGGGAAAAAATTAAACGAATTTTTTGTCCAAGTAAAAAACTTTTAATTCTGAATAAAATGCCGCCCATTTATGCAATTAAAAAAATTTAAATGTCTCTTATTAGATAAGGCATATTTTATTAGCAAAAAACTAATCGGTGGTCAACACGATTCCGTCTTACTGCCGATTCTTTTGTAAAGTACTTTTCTATAATTCTAGTATTTAATGGGAAAAATTAAACGAATTTTTGTCCATGTAAAAAACTATTAATTCTGAATAAAATGCCGCCCATTTATGCAGTTAAAAACATTTAAATGTCTTTTTTTAGATAAAGCCTATTTTCGCCTGATAAGGTACTTTTTCTTCAATGATTTCGAGGATATTTTAGTTTTGATCAAAAAAATTTTATTTCTTACGACTTTTCGTAAAATATGTTAATGCCATCTGAAAGAGAAACAGATAAGCTTTCCATCGAGCTCTTAGTCGAAGAAGTCGGTCGAAGGATGCATGACTTATTAGCAAAAAACTAATCGGTGGTCAACACGTTTGCGTCCCACTGCCGATTCTTTTCGCAAAGTACTTTTCTATAATTCACGTATTTAATGGGAAAAAATTAAACGAATTTTTTGTCCATGTAAAAAACTTCTAATTCTGAATAAAATGCCGCCCATTTATGCAACTAAAAAAATGTCTATAATTAAGGCATATTTTCGTCTGATAAGGTACTTCTTCTTCAATGATTTCGAGGTTATTTTAGTTTTGATCAAAAAAATTTTATTTCTTATGACTTTTCGTAAAATATGTTAATGCCATCTAAAAGAGGAACAGATAAGCTTTCCATGGAGCTCTTAGTCGAAGAAGTCTGTCGAAGGATGCAAGAGTTATTAGCAAAAAACTAATCGGTGGTCAATACGATTCCGTCATACTGCCGATTCCTTTCGTAAAGTACATGTAAAAAACTATTCATTCTGAATAAAATGCCGCCCATTTATGCAACTAAAAAAATTTAAATGTCTATAATTCAGGCATATTTTCGTCTGATAAGGTACTTCTTCTTCAATGATTTCGAGGTTGTCTTAGTTTTGATCAAAAAAATTTTATTTCTTATAACTTTTCGTAAAATATGTTAATGCCATCTGAAAGAGGAACAGATAAGCTTTCCATCGAGCTCTTAGTCGAAGAAGTCGGTCGAAGGATGCAAGAGTTATTAGTAAAAAACTAATCGGTGGTCAATACGATTCCGTCCTACTGCCGATTCCTTTCGTAAAGTACTTTTCTATAATTCTAGTATTAAAAGGGAAAAAATTAAACGAATTTTTTGTCCATAAAAAAACTATTAACTCTGAATAAAATGCCGCCCATTTATGCAATTAAAAAAATTTAAATGTCTATTATTAGATAAGGTATATTTTATAAGCAAAAAACTAATCGGTGGTCAACACGATTCCGTCTTACTGCCGATTCTTTTGTAAAGTACTTTTCTATAATTCTAGGATTTAATGGGAAAAAATTAAACGAATTTTTTGTCCACGTAAAAAACTATTAATTCTGAATAAAATGCCGCCTATTTATGCAGTTAAAAAAATTTAAATGTCTCTTATTAGATAAAGCATATTTTCGACTGATAAGGTACTTCTTCTTCAATGATTTCGAGGATATTTTAGTTTTGATCAAAAAAATTGTATTTCTTACGACTTTTCTTAAAATATGTTAATGCCATCTGAAAGAGGAACAGATAAGCTTTCCATCGAGCTCTTAGTCGAAGAAGTCGGTCGAAGGATGCGTGACTTATTAGCAAAAAACTAATCGGTGGTCAACACGATTCCGTCCTACTGCCGATTCTTTTCGCAAAGTAGTTTTCTATAATTCTAGTATTTAATGGGAAAAAATTAAACGAATTTTTTGTCCATGTAAAAAATATTCATTCTGAATAAAATGCCGCCCATTTATGCAATTAAAAAAATTTAAATGTCTCTTATTAGATAAGGCATATTTTATTAGCAAAAAACTAATCGGTGGTCAACACGATTCCTTCTTACTGCCGAATCTTTTGTAAAGCACTTTTCTGTAATTCTAGTATTTAATGGGAAAAATTAAACGAATTTTTGTCCATGTAAAAAACTATTAATTCTGAAAAAAATGCCGCCCATTTATGCAGTTAAAAACATTTAAATGTCTTTTTTTTAGATAAAGCCTATTTTCGCCTGATAAGGTACTTTTTCTTCAATGATCTCGAGGATATTTTAGTTTTGATCAAAAAAATTTTAGTTCTTACGACTTTTCGTAAAATATGTTAGTGCCATCTGAAAGAGGAACAGATAAGCTTTCCATCGAGCTCTTAGTCGAAGAAGTCGGTCGAAGGATGCATGACTTATTAGCAAAAAACTAATCGGTGGTCAACACGTTTGCGTCCCACTGCCGATTCTTTTCGCAAAGTACTTTTCTATAATTCTCGTATTTAATGGGAAAAAATTAAACGAATTTTTTGTCCAAGTAAAAAACTTTTAATTCTGAATAAAATGCCGCCCATTTATGCAATAATAAAAATTTAAATGTCTATAATTAAGGCATATTTTCGTCTGATAAGGTACTTCTTCTTCAATGATTTCGAGGTTATTTTAGTTTTGATCAAAAAAATTTTATTTCTTATGACTTTTCGTAAAATATGTTAATGCCATCTGAAAGAGGAACAGATAAGCTTTCCATGGACCTCTTAGTCGAAGAAGTCGGTCGAAGGATGCAAGAGTTATTAGCAAAAAACTAATGGGTGGTCAACACGATTCCGTCATACTGCCGATTCCTTTCGTAAAGAACATGTAAAAAACTATTAATTCTGAATAATTCTTGCCCATTTATGCAATTAAAAAAATTTAAATGTCTCTAATTAGATAAGGCATATTTTCGTCTGATAAGGTACTTCTTCTTCAATGATTTCGAGGACCGTTTGGTTTTGATCAAAAAAAATTTCATTTCTTACGACTTTTCGTAAAATATGTTAATGCCATCTGAAAGAGGAACAGATAAGCTTTCCATCGAGCTCTTAGTCGAAGAAGTCGGTCGAAGGATGCATGACTTATTAGCAAAAAACTAATCGGTGGTCAACACGTTTGCGTCCCACTGCCGATTCTTTTCGCAAAGTACTTTTCTATAATTCAAGTATTTAATGGGAAAAAATTAAACGAATTTTTTGTCCAAGTAAAAAACTTTTAATTCTGAATAAAATGCCGCCCATTTATGCAATTAAAAAAATTTAAATGTCTCTTATTAGATAAGGCATATTTTATTAGCAAAAAACTAATCGGTGGTCAACGCGAATCCGTCTTACTGCCGATTCTTTTGTAAAGTACTTTTCTATAATTATAGTACTATTTAATGGAAAAATTTAAACGAATTTTTTGTCCATGTAAAAAACTATTAATTCTGAATAAAATGCCGCCCATTTATTGAGTTAAAAACATTTAAATGTCTCTTATTAGATAAAGCCTATTTTCGCATGATAAGGTACTTTTTCTTCAATGATTTCGAGGATATTTTAGTTTTGATCAAAAAAATTTTATTTCTTACGACTTTTCGTAAAATATGTTAATGCCATCTGAAAGAGGAACAGATAAGCTTTCCATCGAGCTCTTAGTCGAAGAAGTCGGTCGAAGGATGCATGACTTATTAGCAAAAAACTAATCGGTTGTCAACACGTTTGCGTCCCACTGCCGATTCTTTTCGCAAAGTACTTTTCTATAATTCACGTATTTAATGGGAAAAAATTAAACGAATTTTTTGTCCAAGTAAAAAACTTTTAATTTTGAATAAAATGCCGCCCATTTATGCAGCTAAAAAAATTTAAATGTCTATAATTAAGGCATATTTTCGTCTGATAAGGTACTTCTTCTTCAATGATTTCGAGGTTATTTTAGTTTTGATCAAAAAAAATTTATTTCTTATGACTTTTCGTAAAATATGTTAATGCCATCTGAAAGAGGAACAGATAAGCTTTCCATGGAGCTCTTAGTCGAAGAAGTCGGTCGAAGGATGCAAGAGTTATTAGCAAAAAACTAATCGGTGGTCAACACGATTCCGTCATACTGCCAATTCCTCTCGTAAAGTACATGTAAAAAACTATAAATTCTGAATAAAATGCCGCCCATTTATGCAACTAAAAAAATTTAAATGTCTATAATTAAGGCATATTTTCGTCTGATAAGGTACTTCTTCTTCAATGATTTCGAGGTTATTTTAGTTTTGATCAAAAAAATTTTATTTCTTATGACTTTTCGTAAAATATGTTAATGCCATCTGAAAGAGGAACAGATAAGCTTTCCATTTAGCTCTTAATCGAAGAAGTCGGTCGAAAGATGCATGACTTATTAGCAAAAAACTAATCGGTGGTCAACACGATTCCGTCCTACTGCCGATTCTTTTCGTAAAGTACTTTTCTTTAATTCTAGTATTTAATGGGAAAAAATTAAACGAATTTTTTGTCCATGTAAAAAACTATTAATTCTGAATAAAATGCCGCCCATTTATGCAATTGAAAAAATTTAAATGTCTCTTATTAGATAAAGCGTATTTTCGTCTGATAAGGTACTTCTTCTTCAATGATTTCGAGGATATTTTAGTTTTCCTCAAAAAAATTTTATTTCTTACGACATTTCGTAAAATATGTTAATGCCATCTGAAAGAGGAACAGATAAGCTTTCGATCGAGCTCTTAGTCGATGAAGTCGGTCGAAGGATGCATGACTTATTAGCAAAAAACTAATCGGTGGTCAACACATTTGCGTCCCACTGCCGATTCTTTTCGCAAAGTACTTTTCTATAATTCAAGTATTTAATGGGAAAAAATTAAACGAATTTTTTGTCCATGTAAAAAACTTCTAATTCTGAATAAAATGCCGCCCATTTATGCAATTAAACAAATTAAAATGTCTCTTATTAGATAAGGCATATTTTATTAGCAAAAAACTAATCGGTGGTCAACACGATTCCGTCCTACTGCCGATTCTTTTCGTAAAGTACTTTTCTTTAATTCTAGTATTTAATGGGAAAAAATTAAACGAATTTTTTTTCCATGTAAAAAACTATTAATTCTGAATAAAATGCCGCCCATTTATGCAATAATAAAAATTTAATGTCTATAACTAAGGCATATTTTCGTCTGATAAGGTACTTCTTCTTCAATGATTTCGAGGTTATTTTAGTTTTGATCAAAAAAATTTTATTTCTTAGGACTTTTCGTAAAATATGTTAATGTCATCTGAAAGAAGAACAGATAAGCTTTCCATCGAGCTCTTAGTCGAAGAAGTCGGTCGAAGGATGCAAGAGTTATTATCAAAAAACTAATCGGTGGTCAACACGATTCCGTCCTACTGCCGATTCTTTTGGTAAAGTACTGGTAAAGTATTTGGTAATGGGAAAAAATTAAACGAATTTTTTGTCCATGTAAAAAACTATTAATTCTGAATAAAATGCCGCCCATTTATGCAATTGAAAAAATTAAAATGTCTCTTATTAGATAAAGCGTATTTTCGTCTGATAAGGTACTTCTTCTTCAATGATTTCGAGGACCGTTTGGTTTTGATCAAAAAAAATTTCATTTCTTACGACTTTTCGTAAAATATGTTAATGCCATCTGAAAGAGGAACAGATAAGCTTTCCATCGAGCTCTTAGTCGAAGAAGTCGGTCGAAGGATGCATGACTTATTAGCAAAAAACTAATCGGTGGTCAACACGTTTGCGTCCCACTGCCAATTCCTCTCGTAAAGTACATGTAAAAAACTATAAATTCTGAATAAAATGCCGCCCATTTATGCAACTAAAAAAATTTAAATGTCTATAATTAAGGCATATTTTCGTCTGATAAGGTACTTCTTCTTCAATGATTTCGAGGTTATTTTAGTTTTGATCAAAAAAATTTTATTTCTTATGACTTTTCGTAAAATATGTTAATGCCATCTGAAAGAGGAACAGATAAGCTTTCCATTTAGCTCTTAATCGAAGAAGTCGGTCGAAAGATGCATGACTTATTAGCAAAAAACTAATCGGTGGTCAACACGATTCCGTCCTACTGCCGATTCTTTTCGTAAAGTACTTTTCTTTAATTCTAGTATTTAATGGGAAAAAATTAAACGAATTTTTTGTCCATGTAAAAAACTATTAATTCTGAATAAAATGCCGCCCATTTATGCAATTGAAAAAATTTAAATGTCTCTTATTAGATAAAGCGTATTTTCGTCTGATAAGGTACTTCTTCTTCAATGATTTCGAGGATATTTTAGTTTTCCTCAAAAAAATTTTATTTCTTACGACATTTCGTAAAATATGTTAATGCCATCTGAAAGAGGAACAGATAAGCTTTCCATCGAGCTCTTAGTCGAAGAAGTCGGTCGAAGGATGCATGACTTATTAGCAAAAAACTAATCGGTGGTCAACACATTTTCGTCCCACTGCCGATTCTTTTCGCAAAGTACTTTTCTATAATTCAAGTATTTAATGGGAAAAAATTAAACGAATTTTTTGTCCATGTAAAAAACTTCTAATTCTGAATAAAATGCCGCCCATTTATGCAATTAAACAAATTAAAATGTCTATTATTAGATAAGGCATATTTTATTAGCAAAAAACTAATCGGTGGTCAACACGATTCCGTCCTACTGCCGATTCTTTTCGTAAAGTACTTTTCTTTAATTCTAGTATTTAATGGGAAAAAATTAAACGAATTTTTTTTCCATGTAAAAAACTATTAATTCTGAATAAAATGCCGCCCATTTATGCAATAATAAAAATTTAAATGTCTATAATTAAGGCATATTTTCGTCTGATAAGGTACTTCTTCTTCAATGATTTCGAGGTTATTTTAGTTTTGATCAAAAAAATTTTATTTCTTAGGACTTTTCGTAAAATATGTTAATGTCATCTGAAAGAGGAACAGATAAGCTTTCCATCGAGCTCTTAGTCGAAGAAGTCGGTCGAAGGATGCAAGAGTTATTATCAAAAAACTAATCGGTGGTCAACACGATTCCGTCCTACTGCCGATTCTTTTGGTAAAGTACTTTTCTAAAATTCGATTATTTAATGGGAAAAAATTAAACGAATTTTTTGTCCATGTAAAAAACTATTAATTCTGAATAAAATGCCGCCCATTTATGCAATTGAAAAAATTAAAATGTCTCTTATTAGATAAAGCGTATTTTCGTCTGATAAGGTACTTCTTCTTCAATGATTTCGAGGATATTTTAGTTTTCCTCAAAAAAATTTTATTTCTTACGACATTTCGTAAAATATGTTAATGCCATCTGAAAGAGGAACAGTAAAGCTTTCCATCGAGCTCTTAGTCGAAGATGTCGGTCGAAGGATGCATGACTTATTAGCAAAAAACTAATCGGTGGTCAACACGTTTGCGTCTCACTGCCGATTCTTTTCGCAAAGTACTTTTTTATAATTCAAGTATTTAATGGGAAAAAATTAAACGAATTTTTTGTCCATGTAAAAAACTATTAATTCTGAATTAAATGCCGCCCATTTATGCAATTGAAAAAATTAAAATGTCTCTAATTAGATAAGGCATATTTTCGTCTGATAAGGTACTTCTTCTTCAATGATTTCGAGGTTATTTTAGTTTTGATCAAAAAAATTTTATTTCTTTGGACTTTTCGTAAAATATGTTAATGCCATCTGAAGAGGAACAGATAAGCTTTCCATGGAGCTCTTAGTCGAAGAAGTCGGTCGAAGGATGCAAGAGTTATTATCAAAAAACTAATCGGTGGTCAACACGATTCCGTCCTACTGCCGATTCCTTTCGTAAAGTACTTTTCTATAATTCTAGTATTTAATGGGAAAAAATTAAACGAATTTTTTGTCCATGTAAAAAACTATGAATTCAGAATAAAATGCCGCTCATTTATGCAATTAAAAAAATTTAAATGTCTCTTATTAGATAAGGCATATTTTCGTCTTATAACGTACTTCTTTTTCAATGATTTCGAGGATATTTTAGTTTTGATCAAAAAAAGTTTATTTCTTACGACTTTTCGTAAAATATGTTAATGCCATCTGAAAGAGGAACAGATAAGCTTTCTATCGAGCTCTTAGTCGAAGAAGTCGGTCGAAGGATGCATGACTTATTAGCAAAAAACTAATCGGTGGTCAACACGTTTGCGTCCCACTGCCGATTCTTTTCGCAAAGTACTTTTCTATAATTCAAGTATTTAATGGAAAAAAATTAAACGAATTTTTTGTCCAAGTAAAAAACTTTTAATTCTGAATGAAATGCCGCCCATTTATGCAATTAAAAAAATTTAAATGTCTCTTATTAGATAAGGCATATTTTATTAGCAGAAAACTAATCGGTGGTCAACACGATTCCGTCTTACTGCCGATTCTTTTGTAAAGTACTTTTCTATAATTCTAGTATTTAATGGGAAAAATTAAAAGAATTTTTGTCCATGTAAAAAACTATTAATTCTGAATAAAATGCCGCCCATTTATGCAGTTAAAAACATTTAAATGTCTTTTTTTAGATATAGCCTATTTTCGCCTGATAAGGTAGGAACAGATAAGCTTTCCATCGAGCTCTTAGTCGAAGAAGTCGGTCGAAGGATGCATGACTTATTAGCAAAAAACTAATCGGTGGTCAACACGTTTGCGTCCCACTGCCGGTTCTTTTCGCAAAGTACTTTTCTATAATTCACGTATTTAATGGGAAAAAATTAAACGAATTTTTTGTCCAAGTAAAAAACTTTTAATTCTGAATAAAATGCCGCCCATTTATGCGACTAAAAAAATGTCTATAATTAAGGCATATTTTCGTCTGATAAGGTACTTCTTCTTCAAAGATTTCGAGGTTATTTTAGTTTTGATCAAAAAATTTTATTTCTTATGACTTTTCGTAAAATATGTTAATGCCATCTGAAAGAGGAACAGATAAGCTTTCCATGGAGCTCTTAGTCGAAGAAGTCGGTTGAAGGATGCAAGAGTTATTAGCAAAAAACTAATCGGTGGTCAACACGATTCCGTCATACTGCCGATTCCTTTCGTAAAGTACATGTAAAAAACTATTAATTCTGAATAAAATGCCGCCCATTTATGCAACTAAAAAAATTTAAATGTCTATAATTCAGGCATATTTTCGTCTGATAAAGTACTTCTTCTTCAATGATTTCGAGGTTATCTTAGTTTTGATCAAAAAAATTTTATTTCTTATAACTTTTCGTAAAATATGTTAATGCCATATGAAAGAGGAACAGATAAGCTTTCCATGGAGCTCTTAGTCGAAGAAGTCGGTCGAAGGATGCAAGAGTTATTAGTAAAAAACTAATCGGTGGTCAATACGATTCCGTCCTACTGCCGATTCCTTTCGTAAAGTACTTTTCTATAATTCTAGTATTTAATGGGAAAAAATTAAACGAATTTTTTGTCCATATAAAAAACTATTAATTCTGAATAAAATGCCGCCCATTTATGCAATTAAAAAAATTTAAATGTATTTTATTAGATAAGGCATATTTTCGTCTGATAAGGTACTTCTTCTTCAATGATTTCGAGGATCTTTTAGTTTTGATCAAAAAAATTTTATTTCTTACGACTTTTCGTAAAATATGTTAATGCCATCTGAAAGAGGAACAGATAAGCTTTCCATCGAGCTCTTAGTCGAAGAAGTCGGTCGAAGGATGCAAGCGTTATTAGCAAAAAAGTAATCGGTGGTCAATACGATTCCGTCCTACTGCCGATTCCTTTCGTAAAGTACTTTTCTATAATTCTAGTATTTAATGGGAAAAAATTAAACGAATTTTTTGTCCATATAAAAAACTACTAATTCTGAATAAAATGCCGCCCATTTATGCAATTAAACAAATTAAAATGTCTCTTATTAGATAAGGCATATTTTATTAGCAAAAAACTAATCGGTGGTCAACACGATTCCGTCCTACTGCCGATTCTTTTCGTAAAGTAGTTTTCTTTAATTCTAGTATTTAATGGGAAAAAATTAAACGAATTTTTTTTCCATGTAAAAAACTATTAATTCTGAATAAAATGCCGCCCATTTATGCAATAATAAAAATTTAAATGTCTATAATTAAGGCATATTTTCGTCTGATAAGGTACTTCTTCTTCAATGATTTCGAGGTTATTTTAGTTTTGATCAAAAAAATTTTATTTCTTAGGACTTTTCGTAAAATATGTTAATGTCATCTGAAAGAAGAACAGATAAGCTTTCCATCGAGCTCTTAGTCGAAGAAGTCGGTCGAAGGATGCAAGAGTTATTATCAAAAAACTAATCGGTGGTCAACACGATTCCGTCCTACTGCCGATTCTTTTGGTAAAGTACTTTTCTAAAATTCGATTATTTAATGGGAAAAAATTAAACGAATTTTTTGTCCATGTAAAAAACTATTAATTCTGAATTAAATGCCGCCCATTTATGCAATTGAAAAAATTAAAATGTCTCTTATTAGATAAAGCGTATTTTCGTCTGATAAGGTACTTCTTCTTCAATGATTTCGAGGATCTTTTAGTTTTGATCAAAAAAATTTTATTTCTTACGACTTTTCGTAAAATATGTTAATGCCATCTGAAAGAGGAACAGATAAGCTTTCCATGGAGCTCTTAGTCGAAGAAGTCGGTCGAAGGATGCAAGAGTTATTAGTAAAAAACTAATCGGTGGTCAATACGATTCCGTCCTACTGCCGATTCCTTTCGTAAATTACTTTTCTATAATTCTAGTATTTAATGGGAAAAAATTAAACGAATTTTTTGTCCATGTAAAAAACTATTGATTCTGAATTAAATGCCGCCCATATATGCAATTGAAAAAATTAAAATGTCTCTTATTAGATAAAGCGTATTTTCGTCTGATAAGGTACTTCTTCTTCAATGATTTCGAGGATCTTTTAGTTTTGATCAAAAAAATTTTATTTCTTACGACTTTTCGTAATATATGTTAATGCCATCTGAAAGAGGAACAGATAAGCTTTCCATGGAGCTCTTAGTCAAAGAAGTCGGTCGAAGGATGCAAGAGTTATTAGTAAAAAACTAATCGGTGGTCAATACGATTCCGTCCTACTGCCGATTCCTTTCGTAAAGTACTTTTCTATAATTCTAGTATTTAATGGGAAAAAATTAAACGAATTTTTTGTCCATATAAAAAACTATTAATTCTGAATAAAATGCCGCCCATTTATGCAACTAAAAAAATTTAAATGTCTATAATTCAGGCATATTTTCGTCTGATAAGGTACTTCTTCTTCAATGATTTCGAGGTTATCTTAGTTTTGATCAAAAAAATTGTATTTCTTATAACTTTTCGTAAAATATGTTAATGCCATCTGAAAGAGGAACAGATAAGCTTTCCATGGAGCTCTTAGTCAAAGAAGTCGGTCGAAGGATGCAAGAGTTATTAGTAAAAAACTAATCGGTGGTCAATACGATTCCGTCCTACTGCCGATTCCTTTCGTAAAGAACTTTTCTATAATTCTAGTATTTAATGGGAAAAAATTAAACGAATTTTTTGTCCATATAAAAAACTATTAATTCTGAATAAAATGCCGCCCATTTATGCAATTAAAAAAATTTAAATGTATTTTATTAGATAAGGCATATTTTCGTCTGATAAGGTACTTCTTCTTCAATGATTTCGAGGATCTTTTAGTTTTGATCAAAAAAATTTATGCAATATAAAAATTTAAATGTATTTTATTAGATAAGGCATATTTTCGTCTGATAAGGTACTTCTTCTTCAATGATTTCGAGGATCTTTTAGTTTTGATCAAAAAAATTTTATTTCTTACGACTTTTCGTAAAATATGTTAATGCCATCTGAAAGAGGAACAGATAAGCTTTCCATGGAGCTCTTAGTCGAAGAAGTCGGTCGAAGGATGCAAGAGTTATTAGTAAAAAACTAATCGGTGGTCAATACGATTCCGTCCTACTGCCGATTCCTTTCGTAAAGTACTTTTCTATAATTCTAGTATTTAATGGGAAAAAATTAAACGAATTTTTTGTCCATATAAAAAACTATTAATTCTGAATAAAATGCCGCCCATTTATGCAACTAAAAAAATTTAAATGTCTATAATTCAGGCATATTTTCGTCTGATAAGATACTTCTTCTTCAATGATTTCGAGGTTATCTTAGTTTTGATCAAAAAAATTGTATTTCTTATAACTTTTCGTAAAATATGTTAATGCCATCTGCAAGAGGAACAGATAAGCTTTCCATGGAGCTCTTAGTCGAAGAAGTCGGACAAAGGATGCAAGAGTTATTAGTAAAAAACTAATCGGTGGTCAATACGATTCCGTCCTACTGCCGATTCCTTTCGTAAAGAACTTTTCTATAATTCTAGTATTTAATGGGAAAAAATTAAACGAATTTTTTGTCCATATAAAAAACTATTAATTCTGAATAAAATGCCGCCCATTTATGCAATAATAAAAATTTAAATGTCTTTAATTAAGGCATATTTTCGTCTGATAAGGTACTTCTTCTTCAATGATTTCGAGGATCTTTTAGTTTTGATCAAAAAAAATTTTATTTCTTACGACTTTTCGTAAAATATGTTAATGCCATCTGAAGAGGAACAGATAAGCTTTCCATGGAGCTCTTAGTCGAAGAAGTCGGTCGAAGGATGCATGACTTATTAGTAAAAAACTAATCGGTGGTCAATACGATTCCGTCCTACTGCCGATTCCTTTCGTAAAGAATTTTTCTATAATTCTAGTATTTAATGGGAAAAAATTAAACGAATTTTTTGTCCATATAAAAAACTATTAATTCTGAATAAAATGCCGCCCATTTATGCAATTAAAAAAATTTAAATGTATTTTATTAGATAAGGCATATTTTCGTCTGATAAGGTACTTCTTCTTCAATGATTTCGAGGATCTTTTAGTTTTGATCAAAAAAATTTATGCAATTAAAAAAATTTAAATGTATTTTATTAGATAAGGCATATTTTCGTCTGATAAGGTACTTCTTCTTCAATGATTTCGAGGTTATCTTAGTTTTGATCAAAAAAATTGTATTTCTTATAACTTTTCGTAAAATATGTTAATGCCATCTGAAAGAGGAACAGATAAGCTTTCCATGGAGCTCTTAGTCGAAGAAGTCGGACAAAGGATGCAAGAGTTATTAGTAAAAAACTAATCGGTGGTCAATACGATTCCGTCCTACTGCCGATTCCTTTCGTAAAGTACTTTTCTATAATTCTAGTATTTAATGGGAAAAAATTAAACGAATTTTTTGTCCATATAAAAAACTATTAATTCTGAATAAAATGCCGCCCATTTATGCAATTAAAAAAATTTAAATGTATTTTATTAGATAAGGCATATTTTCGTCTGATAAGGTACTTCTTCTTCAATGATTTCGAGGATCTTTTAGTTTTGATCAAAAAAATTTTATTTCTTAGGACTTTTCGTAAAATATGTTAATGCCATCTGAAGAGGAACAGATAAGCTTTCCATGGAGCTCTTAGTCGAAGAAGTCGGTCGAAGGATGCATGACTTATTAGCAAAAAACTAATCGGTGGTCAACACGATTCCGTCCTACTGCCGATTCTTTTCGTAAAGTGCTTTTCTTTAATTCTAGTATTTAATGGGAAAAAATTAAACGAATTTTTTGTCCATGTAAAAAACTTTTAATTCTGAATAAAATGCCGCCCATTTATGCTATTAAACAAATTCAAATGTCTCTTATTAGATAAGGCATATTTTATTAGCAAAAAACTAATCGGTGGTCAACACGATTCCGTCCTACTGCTGATTCTTTTCGTAAAGTACTTTTCTTTAATTCTAGTATATAATGGGAAAAAATTAAACGAATTTTTTTTCCATGTAAAAAACTATTAATTCTGAATAAAATGCCGCCCATTTATGCAATAATAAAAATTTAAATGTCTTTAATTAAGGCATATTTTCGTCTGATAAGGTACTTCTTCTTCAATGATTTCGAGGATCTTTTAGTTTTGATCAAAAAAAATTTTATTTCTTACGACTTTTCGTAAAATATGTTAATGCCATCTGAAAGAGGAACAGTAAAGCTTTCCATCGAGCTCTTAGTCGAAGAAGTCGGTCGAAGGATGCATGACTTATTAGCAAAAAACTAATCGGTGGTCAACACGTTTGCGTCTCACTGCCGATTCTTTTCGCAAAGTACTTTTCTATAATTCAAGTATTTAATGGGAAAAAATTAAACGAATTTTTTGTCCATGTAAAAAACTATTAATTCTGAATTAAATGCCGCCCATTTATGCAATTGAAAAAATTAAAATGTCTCTAATTAGATAAGGCATATTTTCGTCTGATAAGGTACTTCTTCTTCAATGATTTCGAGGTTATTTTAGTTTTGATCAAAAAAATTTTATTTCTTTGGACTTTTCGTAAAATATGTTAATGCCATCTGAAGAGGAATAGATAAGCTTTCCATGGAGCTCTCAGTCGAAGAAGTCGGTCGAAGGATGCAAGAGTTATTTGCAAAAAACTAATCGGTGGTCAACACGATTCCGTCCTACTGCCGATTCCTTTCGTAAAGTACTTTTCTATAATTCTAGTATTTAATGGGAAAAAATTAAACGAATTTTTTGTCCATGTAAAAAACTATTAATTCTGAATAAAATGCCGCCCATTTATGCAATTAAAAAAATTTAAATGTCTCTTATTAGATAAGGCATATTTTCGTCTTATAACGTACTTCTTTTTCAATGATTTCGAGGATATTTTAGTTTTGATCAAAAAAAGTTTATTTCTTACGACTTTTCGTAATATATGTGAATGCCATCTGAAAAAGGAACAGATAAGCTTTCTATCGAGCTCTTAGTCGAAGAAGTCGGTCGAAGGATGCATGACTTATTAGCAAAAAACTAATCGGTGGTCAACACGTTTGCGTCCCACTGCCGATTCTTTTCGCAAAGTACTTTTCTATAATTCAAGTATTTAATGGGAAAAAATTAAACGAATTTTTTGTCCAAGTAAAAAACTTTTAATTCTGAATAAAATGCCGCCCATTTATGCAACTAAAAAAATGTCTATAATTAAGGCATATTTTCGTCTGATAAGGTACTTCTTCTTCAATGATTTCGAGGTTATTTTAGTTTTGATCAAAAAAATTTTATTTCTTATGACTTTTCGTAAAATATGTTAATGCCATCTGAAAGACGAACAGATAAGCTTTCCATGGAGCTCTTAGTCGAAGAAGTCGGTTGAAGGATGCAAGAGTTATTAGCAAAAAACTAATCGGTGGTCAACAGGATTCCGTCATACTGCCGATTCCTTTCGTAAAGTACATGTAAAAAACTATTAATTCTGAATAAAATGCCGCCCATTTATGCAACTAAAAAAATTTAAATGTCTATAATTCAGGCATATTTTCGTCTGATAAGGTACTTCTTCTTCAATGATTTCGGGGTTATCTTAGTTTTGATCAAAAAAATTTTATTTCTTATAACTTTTCGTAAAATATGTTAATGCCATCTGAAAGAGGAACAGATAAGCTTTCCATGGAGCTCTTAGTCGAAGAAGTTGGTCGAAGGATGCAAGAGTTATTAGTAAAAAACTAATCGGTGGTCAATACGATTCCGTCCTACTGCCGATTCCTTTCGTAAAGTACTTTTCTATAATTCTAGTATTTAATGGGAAAAAATTAAACGAATTTTTTGTCCATATAAAAAACTATTAATTCTGAATAAAATGCCGCCCATTTATGCAATTAAAAAAATTTAAATGTATTTTATTAGATAAGGCATATTTTTGTCTGATAAGGTACTTCTTCTTCAATGATTTCGAGGATCTTTTAGTTTTGATCAAAAAAATTTTATTTCTTACGACTTTTCGTAAAATATGTTAATGCCATCTGAAAGAGGAACAGATAAGCTTTCCATCGAGCTCTTAGTCGAAGAAGTCGGTCGAAGGATGCATGACTTATTAGCCAAAAACTAATCGGTGGTTAACACGATTCCGTCCTACTGCCGATTCTTTTCGCAAAGTAGTTTTCTATAATTCTAGTATTTAATGGGAAAAAATTAAACGAATTTTTTGTCCATGTAAAAAATATTCATTCTGAATAAAATGCCGCCCATTTATGCAGTTAAAAACATTTAAATGTAATTTTTTAGATAAAGCCTATTTTCGCCTGATAAGGTACTTTTTCTTCAATGATCTCGAGGATATTTTAGTTTTGATCAAAAAAATTTTATTTCTTACGACTTTTCGTAAAATATGTTAATGCCATCCGAAAGAGGAACAGATAAGCTTTCCATCGAGCTCTTAGTCGAAGAAGTCGGTCGAAGGATGCATGACTTATTAGCAAAAAACTAATCGGTGGTCAACACGTTTGCGTCCCACTGCCGATTCGTTTCGCAAAGTACTTTTCTATAATTCACGAATTTAATGGGAAAAAATTAAACGAATTTTTTGTCCAAGTAAAAAACTTTTAATTCTGAATAAAATGCCGCCCATTTATGCAACTAAAAAAATGTCTATAATTAAGTCATATTTTCGTCTGATAAGGTACTTCTTCTTCAATGATTTCGAGGTTATTTTAGTTTTGATCAAAAAAATTTTATTTCTTATGACTTTTCGTAAAATATGTTGATGCCATCTGAAAGAGGAACAGATAAGCTTTCCACGGAGCTCTTAGTCGAAGAAGTCGGTCGAAGGATGCAAGAGTTATTAGCAAAAAACTAATCGGTGGTCAACACGATTCCGTCATACTGCCGATTCCTTTCGTAAAGTACTTTTCTATAATTCTAGTATTTAATGGGAAAAAACTAAACGAATTCTTTGTCCATGTAAAAAACTATTAATTCTGAATAAAATGCCTATTTATTTTAGTTTTCCTCAAAAAAATTTTATTTCTTACGACTTTTCGTAAAATACGTTAATGCCATCTGAAAGAGGAACAGATAAGCTTTCCATCGAGCTCTTAGTCAAAGAAGTCGGTCGAAGGAAGCAAGAGTTATTAGCAAAAAACTTATCGGTGGTCAAAACGATTCCGTCGTACTGCCGATTCTTTTCGTAAAGTACTTTTCTATAATTCTAGTATTTAATGGGAAAAAACTAAACGAATTCTTTGTCCATGTAAATAACTATTAATTCTGAATAAAATGCCGCCCATTTATGCAATTAAAAAAATTTAAATGTCTCTTATTAGATAATGCATATTTTCGTCTGATAAGGTACTTCTTCTTCAATGATTTCGGGGATATTTTAGTTTTGATCAAAAAAATTTTATTTCTTAAGACTTTTCGTAAAATATATTAATGCCATCTAAAAGAGGAACAGATAAGCTTTCCATCGATTTCTTAGTCGAAGAAGTCGGTCGAAGGATGCAAGAGTTATTAGCAAAAAACTAATCGGTGGTCAACACGATTCCCTCCCACTGCCGATTCTTTTCGCAAAGTACTTTTCTATAATTCTAGTATTTAATGGGAAAAAATTAAACGAATTTTTTGTCCATGTAAAAAACTATTAATTCTGAATAAAATGCCGCCCATTTATGCAGTTAAGAAAATTTAAATGTCTTTTATTAGATAAGGCATATTTTATTAGCAAAAAACTAATCGGTGGTCAACACGATTCCGTCTTACTGCCGATTCTTTTTTAAAGTACTTTTCTATAATTCTAGTATTTAATGGGAAAAAATTAAACGAATTTTTTGTCCATGTAAAAAACTTTTAATTCTGAATAAAATGCCGCCCATTTATGCAGTTAAAAAATTTAAATGTCTCTAATTAGATAAAGCATATCTTCGACAAATAAGGTACTTTTTCTTCAATGATTTCGAGGATATCTTAGTTTTGATCAAAAAAATTTTATTTCTTACGACTTTTCGTAAAATATGTTAATGCCATCTGAAAGAGGAACAGATAAGCTTTCCATCGAGCTCTTAGTCGAAGAAATCGGTCGAAGTATGCATGACTTATTAGCAAAAAACTAATCGGTGGTCAACACGATTCCGTTCCACTGCCGATTCTTTTCGCAAAGTACTTTTCTATAATTCTAGTATTTAATGGGAAAAAATTAAACGAATTTTTTGTCCATGTAAAAAACTGTTAATTCTGAGTAAAATGCCGCCCATTTATGAAATTAAAAAAATTTAAATGTCTCTTATAAGATGAGGCATATTTTCGTCTGATAAGGTACTTCTTTTTCCATGATTTCGAGGTTATTTTAGTTTTGATCAAAAAAATTTTATTTCTTATGACTTTTCGTAAAATATGTTAATGCCATCTGAAAGAGGAACAGATAAGCTTTCCATCGAGCTCTTAGTCGAAGAAGTCGGTCGAAAGATGCAAGAGTTATTAGCAAAAAACTAATCGGTGGTTAACACGATCCTGTCCTACTGTCGATTCTTTTCGCAAAGTACTTTTCTATAATTCTAGTATTTAATGGGAAAAAATTAAAGGAATTTTTCGTCCATGTAAACAACTATTAATTCTGAATAAAATGCCGCCCATTTATGCAATTAAAAAAATTTAAATGTTTCTTATTAGATAAGGCATATTTTCGTCTTTTACGGTACTTCTTTTTCAATGATTTCGAGGATATTTTAGTTTTGATCCAAAAATTTTTATTTCTTATGACTTTTCGTAAAATATGTTAATACCATCTGAAGTCGGTCGAAACATGCAAGAGTTATAAGCAAAAAACTAATCGGTGGTCAACACGATTCCGTCCTACTGCCAATTCTTTTCGCAAAGTACTTTTCTATAATTCTAGTATATAATGGGAAAAAATTAAAGGAATTTTTTGTCCATGTATAAAACTTTTAATTCTGAATAAAATGCTGCCCATTTATGCAATTAAAAAAATTTAAATGTTTCTTATTAGATAAGGCATATTTTCGTCTTTTACGGTACTTCTTTTTCAATGATTTCGAGGATATTTTAGTTTTGATCCAAAAATTTTTATTTCTTATGACTTTTCGTAAAATATGTTAATACCATCTGAAGTCGGTCGAAACATGCAAGAGTTATAAGCAAAAAACTAATCGGTGGTCAACACATTTGCGTCCCACTGCCGATTCTTTTCGCAAAGTACTTTTCTATAATTCAAGTATTTAATGGGAAAAAATTAAACGAATTTTTTGTCCATGTAAAAAACTTCTAATTCTGAATAAAATGCCGCCCATTTATGCAACTAAAAAAATTTAAATGTCTATAATTAAGGCATATTTTCGTCTGATAAGGTACTTCTTCTTCAATGATTTCGAGGTTATTTTAGTTTTGATCAAAAAAATTTTATTTCTTAGGACTTTTCGTAAAATATGTTAATGCCATCTGAAGAGGAACAGATAAGCTTTCCATGGAGCTCTTAGTCGAAGAAGTCGGTCGAAGGATGCATGACTTATTAGCAAAAAACTAATCGGTGGTCAACACGATTCCGTCCTACTGCCGATTCTTTTCGTAAAGTACTTTTCTTTAATTCTAGTATTTAATGGGAAAAAATTAAACGAATTTTTTGTCCATGTAAAAAACTTTTAATTCTGAATAAAATGCCGCCCATTTATGCAATTAAACAAATTAAAATGTCTCTTATTAGATAAGGCATATTTTATTAGCAAAAAACTAATCGGTGGTCAACACGATTCCGTCCTACTGCCGATTCTTTTCGTAAAGTACTTTTCTTTAATTCTAGTATTTAATGGGAAAAAATTAAACGAATTTTTTTTCCATGTAAAAAACTATTAATTCTGAATAAAATGCCGCCCATTTATGCAATAATAAAAATTTAAATGTCTATAATTAAGGCATATTTTCGTCTGATAAGGTACTTCTTCTTCAATGATTTCGAGGTTATTTTAGTTTTGATCAAAAAAATTTTATTTCTTAGGACTTTTCGTAAAATATGTTAATGTCATCTGAAAGAAGAACAGATAAGCTTTCCATCGAGCTCTTAGTCGAAGAAGTCGGTCGAAGGATGCAAGAGTTATTAGCAAAAAACTAATCGGTGGGCAACACGTTTCCAGTAGGACGGATTCTTTTCGCAAAGTACTTTTCTATAATTCAAGTATTTAATGGAAAAAAATTAAACGAATTTTTTGTCCATGTCAAAAACTATTAGTTCTGAATAAAATGCCACCCACTTATGCAATTAAAAAAATTTAAATGTCTCTTATTAGATAAGGCATATTTTCGTCTGATAAGGTACTTCTTCTTCGATGATTTCGATGATATTTTAGTTTTGATCAAAAAAATTTTATTTCTTATGACTTTTCGTAAAATATGTTAATGCCATCTGAAAGAGGAACATATATGCTTCCCATCGAGCTCTTATTCGAAGAATTCGGTCGAAGGATGCAAGAGTTATTAGCAACAAACTAATCGGTGGTCAACACGTTTGCGTCCTACTGCCGATTCTTTTCGTAAAGTACTTTTCTATAATTCTAGTATTTAATGGGAAAAAATTAAACGAATTTTTTGTCCATGTAAAAAACTACTAATTCTGAATAAAATGACACCTATTTATGCAATTAAAAAAATTTAAATGTCTCTTATTAGATAAGGCATATTTTATTAGCAAAAAACTAATCGGTGGTCAACACGATTCCGTCCTACTGCCGATTCTTTTCGCAAAGTACTTTTCTAAAATTCGAGTATTTAATGGGAACAAATTAAACGAATTTTTTGTCCATGTAAAAAACTATTAATTCTGAATAAAATGCCGCCCATTTATGCAATTGAAAAAATTTAAATGTCTCTTATTAGATAAAGCGTATTTTCGTCTGATAAGGTACTTCTTCTTCAATGATTTCGAGGATATTTTAGTTGTCATCAAACAAATTTTATTTCTTACGACTTTTCGTAAAATATGTTAATGCCATCTGAAAGAGGAACAGATAAGCTTACCATCGAGCTCTTAATCGAAGCAGTCGGTCTAAGGATGCAAGAGTTATTAGCAAAAAACTAATCGGTGGTCAACACGGTTCCGTCGTACTGCCGATTCCTTTCGTAAAGTACTTTTCTATAATTCTAGTATTTAATGGGAAAAAATTAAACGAATTATTTGTCCATGTTAAAAACTTTTAATTCTGAATAAAATGCCGCCCATTTATGCAATAATAAAAATTTAAATGTCTATAATTAAGGCATATTTTCGTCTGATAAGGTACTTCTTCTTCAATGATTTCGAGGTTATTTTAGTTTTGATCAAAAAAATTTTATTTCTTAGGACTTTTCGTAAAATATGTTAATGTCATCTGAAAGAAGAACAGATAAGCTTTCCATCGAGCTCTTAGTCGAAGAAGTCGGTCGAAGGATGCAAGAGTTATTAGCAAAAAACTAATCGGTGGGCAACACGTTTCCAGTAGGACGGATTCTTTTCGCAAAGTACTTTTCTATAATTCAAGTATTTAATGGAAAAAAATTAAACGAATTTTTTGTCCATGTCAAAAACTATTAGTTCTGAATAAAATGCCACCCACTTATGCAATTAAAAAAATTTAAATGTCTCTTATTAGATAAGGCATATTTTCGTCTGATAAGGTACTTCTTCTTCGATGATTTCGAGGATATTTTAGTTTTGATCAAAAAAATTTTATTTCTTATGACTTTTCGTAAAATATGTTAATGCCATCTGAAAGAGGAACATATATGCTTCCCATCGAGCTCTTATTCGAAGAATTCGGTCGAAGGATGCAAGAGTTATTAGCAACAAACTAATCGGTGGTCAACACGTTTGCGTCCTACTGCCGATTCTTTTCGTAAAGTACTTTTCTATAATTCTAGTATTTAATGGGAAAAAATTAAACGAATTTTTTGTCCATGTAAAAAACTACTAATTTTGAATAAAATGACACCTATTTATGCAATTAAAAAAATTTAAATGTCTCTTATTAGATAAGGCATATTTTATTAGCAAAAAACTAATCGGTGGTCAACACGATTCCGTCCTACTGCCGATTCTTTT
Source organism: Phortica okadai (assembly GCA_034638295.1). Taxonomy (NCBI): domain Eukaryota; kingdom Metazoa; phylum Arthropoda; class Insecta; order Diptera; family Drosophilidae; genus Phortica; species Phortica okadai. The sequence continues at coordinate 21,837,735 of CM067850.1, read as the reverse complement.
CGCAAAGTACTTTTCTAAAATTCGAGTATTTAATGGGAACAAATTAAACGAATTTTTTGTCCATGTAAAAAACTATTAATTCTGAATAAAATGCCGCCCATTTATGCAATTGAAAAAATTTAAATGTCTCTTATTAGATAAAGCGTATTTTCGTCTGATAAGGTACTTCTTCTTCAATGATTTCGAGGTTATTTTAGTTTTGATCAAAAAAATTTTATTTCTTAGGACTTTTCGTAAAATATGTTAATGTTATCGGAAAGAGGAACAGATAAGCTTTCCATCGAGCTGTAAATCGAAGAAGTCTGTCGAAGGATGCATGACTTATTAGCAAAAAACTAATCGGTGGTCACCACGATTTCGTCCTACTGCCGATTCTTTTCGTAAAGTACTTTTCTATAATTCTAGTATTTAATGGGAAAAAATTAAACGAATTTTTTGTCCATGTAAAAAACTATTAATTCTGAATAAAATGCCGCCCATTTATGCAATTAAAAAATTGAATGTCTCTTATTAGATAAGGCATATTTTCGACTGATAAGGTTCTTCTTCTTCAATGATTTCGAGGATATTTTAGTTTTGATCAAAAAAATTTTATTTCTTATGACTTTTCGTAAAATATGTCAATGCCATCTGAAAGAGGAACAGATAAGCTTACCATCGAGCTCTTAATCGAAGCAGTCGGTCTAAGGATGCAAGAGTTATTAGCAAAAAACTAATCGGTGGTCAACACGGTTCCGTCGTACTGCCGATTCCTTTCGTAAAGTACTTTTCTATAATTCTAGTATTTAATGGGAAAAAATTAAACGAATTATTTGTCCATGTTAAAAACTTTTTATTCTGAATAAAATGCCGCCCATTTATGCAATTAAAAAATTGAATGTCTCTTACTAGATAAGGCATATTTTCGTCTGATAAGGTTCTTCTTCTTCAATGATTTCGAGGATATTTTAGTTTTCCTCAAAAAAATTTTATTTCTTACGACTTTTCGTAAAATATGTTAATGCCATCTGAAAGAGGAACAGATAAGCTTTCCATCGAGCTTTTAGTCGAAGAAGTCGGTCGAAGGATGCATGACTTATTAGCAAAAAACTAATCGGTGGTCAACACGTTTGCGTCCCACTGCCGATTCCTTTCGTAAAGTACTTTTCTATAATTCTAGTATTTAATGGGAAAAAATTAAACGAATTATTTGTCCATGTTAAAAACTTTTAATTCTGAATAAAATGCCGCCCATTTATGCAATTAAAAAATTGAATGTCTCTTACTAGATAAGGCATATTTTCGTCTGATAAGGTTCTTCTTCTTCAATGATTTCGAGGATATTTTAGTTTTCCTCAAAAAAATTTTATTTCTTACGACTTTTCGTAAAATATGTTAATGCCATCTGAAAGAGGAACAGATAAGCTTTCCATCGAGCTTTTAGTCGAAGAAGTCGGTCGAAGGATGCATGACTTATTAGCAAAAAACTAATCGGTGGTCAACACGTTTGCGTCCCACTGCCGATTCTTTTCTCAAAGTACTTTTGTATAATTCAAGTATTTAATGGGAAAAAATTAAACGAATTTTTTGTCCATGTAAAAAACTTTTAATTCTGAATAAAATGACGCCCATTTATGCAACTAAAAGAATTTATATGTCTATAATTAAGGCATATTTTCGTCTGATAAGGTACTTCTTCTTCAATGATTTCGAGGTTATTTTAGTTTTGATCAAAAAAATTTTATTTCTTATGACTTTTCGTAAAATATGTTAATGCCATCTGAAAGAGGAACAGACAAGCTTTCCATGGAGCTCTTAGTCGAAGAAGTCGGTCGAAGGATGCAAGAGTTATTAGCAAAAAACTAATCGGTGGTCAACACGATTCCGTCTTACTGCCGATTCCTTTCGTAAAGTACTTTTCTATAATTCTAGTATTTAATGGGAAAAAATTAAACGAATTTCTTGTCCATGTAAAAAACTATTAATTCTGAATAAAATGCCGCGCATTTATGCAATTAAAAAAATTTAAATGTCTCTAATTAGAGAAGGCATATTTTCGTCTGATAAGGTACTTCTTCTTCAATGACTTCGAGGATCTTTCAGTTTTGATCAAAAAAAATTTTAGTTCTTACGACTTTTCGTAAAATATGTTAATGCCATCTGAAAGAGGAACAGATAAGCTTTCCATCGAGCTCTAAGTCGAAGAAGTCGGTCGAAGGATGCAAGAGTTATTAACAAAAAACTAATCGGTGGTCAACACGATTCCGTCCTACTGCCGATTCTTTTCGTAAAGTACTTTTCTATAATTTTAGTATTAAATGCGAAAAAATTAAACGAATTTTTTGTCCATGTAAAAAACTATTAATTCTGAATAAAATGCCGCCCATTTATGCAATTAAAAAAATTTAAATGTCTCTTATTAGATAAGGCATATTTTATTAGCAAAAAACTAATCGGTGGTCAACACGATTCCGTCTTACTGCAGATTCTTTTGTAAAGTACTTTTCTATAATTCTAGTATTTAATGGGAATAAATTAAACGAATTTTTTGTCCATGTAAAAAACTATTAATTCTGAAACAAATGCAGCCCATTTATGCAGTTAAAAAAATTTAAATGTCTCTTATTAGATAAGGCATATTTGCGTCTTTTACGGTACTTCTTTTTCAATGATTTCGAGGATATTTCAGTGTTGATCCAAAAAATTTTATTTCTTATGACTTTTCGTAAAATATGTTAATGCCATCTGAAAGAGGAACAGATAAGCTTTCCATCGAGCTCTTAGTCGAAAAAGTCGGTCGAAGAATGCAAGAGTTATTAGCAGAAAACTAATCGGTGGGCAACACGTTTCCAGTAGGACGGATTCTTTTCGCAAAGTACTTTTCTATAATTCAAGTATTTAATGGAAAAAAATTAAACGAATTTTTTGTCCATGTAAAAAACTATTAATTCTGAAACAAATGCAGCCCATTTATGCAGTTAAAAAAATTTAAATATCTCTTATTAGATAAGGCATATTTTCGTCTTTTACGGTACTTCTTTTTCAATGATTTCGAGGATATTTCAGTGTTGATCCAAAAAATTTTATTTCTTATGACTTTTCGTAAAATATGTTAATGCCATCTGAAAGAGGAACAGATAAGCTTTCCATCGAGCTCTTAGTCGAAGAAGTCGGTTGAAGGATGCAAGAATTATTAACAAAAACCTAATCGGTGGTCAACACAATTCCGTCCTACTGCCGATTCTTTTCGCAAAGTACTTTTCTAAAATTCGAGTATTTAATGGGAACAAATTAAACGAATTTTTTGTCCATGTAAAAAAATATTAATTCTGAATAAAATGCCGCCCATTTATGCAATTGAAAAAATTTAAATGTCTCTTATTAGATAAAGCGTATTTTCGTCTGATAAGGTACTTCTTCATTAATGATTTCGAGGATATTTTAGTTTTGATCAAAAAAGTTTTATTTCTTACGACTTTTCGTAAAATATGTTAATGCCATCTGAAAGAGGGACAGATAAGCTTTCCATCGAGCTCTTAGGCGAAGAATTCGGTCGAAGGATGCATGACTTATTAGCAAAAAACTAATCGGTGGTCAACACGTTTGCGTCCTACTGCCGATTCTTTTCGTAAAGTACTTTTCTATAATTCTAGTATTTAATGGGAAAAAATTAAACGAATTTTTTGTCCATGTAAAAAACTTTTAATTCTGAATAAAATGCCGCCCATTTATGCAATTAAAAAAATTTAAATGTCTCTTAGTAGATATGGCATATTTTCGTCTAATAAGGTACTTCTTTTTCAATGATTTCGAGGATATTTTAGTTTTGATGAAAAAAATTTTATTTCTTACGACTTTTCGTAAAATATGTTAATGCCATCGGAAAGAGGAACAGATAAGCTTTCCATTGAGCTCTTAAGGGGTTATTCTCATGTAAACGCATGAATTTTACCTGTTTTTAGAAAATTTTTTTTTAATAGATAATAAAATTTAATCAAATTAGTTTTTTTATATGTTTTTATTTGGACCATAAACTGTGTAAAAAAAATATATTCTTTTCTTATTTTTCATTTCTTATAAATTTTTTTTTAAATTCAAGTATACACCAAAAAAAACCAGTAAGGACGCTATCTTCAGCAAGGCTGAAGCTATAATACTTTTCACTTTGTGTCACTATAAAAAAAACTAAATGAATAGTTTTCATGCATCCCTAACAACATAACTGTAATGTTTCAAGTCAATTCGTTAAAAAAACAAAAAATTTTTCCATACAACGGTTCAAGTTTTGCGATAAGTGGGCGTAGCCATGCCCACATTTGGTCAAAATAGTTTTTATTCCTCCCTAAGAACATAACTGTAAAGTTTCAAGTCAATTGGTTAAAAAACAAAAAAGTTTTCCATACAAAGAGTCAATTTTCGCTACAAAATAGTTTTCATTCCTCCCTAAGAGCATAACTGCAAAGTTTCAAGTCAATTGGTTAAAAAACAAAAAAGTTTTCCATACAACGGGTCAATTTTTGCTATAAGTAGGCGTGGCTACGCCCACTTTTGTTCAAAATAGTTTTCATTCCTCTCTAGGAACATAACTGTAAAGTTTTAAGTCAATTGGTTAAAAAACAAAAAAGTTTTCCATACAAAGGGACAATTTTCGCTATAAAAGGGCGTGGCTACGCCCACTTTTCGTCAAAATAGTTTTCATTCCTCCCTAAGAACATAACTGTAAAGTTTCAAGTCAATTGATTAAAAAACCAAAAAGTTTTCCATACAAAGGGTCAAGTTAAGCTATAAGTGGGCGTGGCCATGCCCACTTTTGATCAAAATAGTTTTCATTCCTCCCTAAGAGCATAACTGCAAAGTTTCAAGTCAATTGGTTAAAAAACAAAAAAGTTTTCCATACAACGGGTCAATTTTCGCTATAAGTAGGCGTGGCTACGCCCACTTTTGGTTAAAATAGTTTTCATTCCTCCCTTAGAACATAACCGTAAAGTTTCAAGTCAATTGGTTAAAAAACAAAAAAGTTTTCCATACAAAGGGTCAAGTTAAGCTATAAGTGGGCGTGGCCACGCCCACTTTTGATCAAAATAGTTTTCATTCCTCCCTAAGAGCATAACTGCAAAGTTTCAAGTCAATTGGTTAAGAAACAAAAAAGTTTTCCATACAACGGGTCAATTTTCGCTATAAGTGGGCGTGGCTTCGCCTGGCTACGTCCACTTTTGGTCAAAATAGTTTTCATTCCTCTCTAAGAACATAACTGTAAAGTTTCAAGTCAATTGGTTAAAAAACAAAAAAGTTTTCCATACAACGGGTAAATTTTCGCTATAAGTGGGCGTGGCTACGCGTGGTTACGCCCACATTTGGTCAAAATAGATTTCATTCCTCCCTAAGAACATAACTTTAAAATTTCAAGTCAATTGGTTGAGAAACAAAAAAGTTTTCCATACAACGACGTGAATATGGCTTCTCTTCCTCTTCTTCATTTTGTATGGGACCTACCAGTTCCAGATGTCCAATCTCAATGAAACTTTCAGGCATGTAGTCGGACCATGTAAAACTACTATGTTTAAAATTTCAGCACACTATTGTACAAAACAAAAAAGTTTTCCATACAACGATTCAAGTTTTGTTCACTTTTCTTCTTCTTTTCTTATGGGAGCTACCTGTTCCAATAATCCGATCATGCTGGTTCCGACGAAACATTCATCGTAATAAATTCTAAGACTCAGTGCAAAGTTTCAGCTCGATAGCTTCAAAACTGAGGGACTAGTTTGCATACATACAGACAGACAGACAGACAGACCGACAGACAGACAGACGGACAGACGGACAGACGGACATGGCTAAATCAACTCGTCTTGTCGTCCTGATCAAGAATATATATACTTTATATAGTCGGAAATTAATATTTCGATCTGTTACAAACTCCGTGACAAAGTTAATATACTATTTCACATAAGTGAAAAGTATAAAAAGTATGTCACTGGTCAGGCTGATAGCGGCTGTTAATGTTCTCCGAAATGAGAAACCCGAATGGATTATTATTCAGGAGGTCTGTCGCTATCGTCCGTACCAAAGGCATTGAATTTCATTGAAAAACAAAAAAATGCCGGACTGTCAAAAAAAAAATTACGAAAATCGCGTTTTTTTTTAATTAAAATTGCTTTAAAAAAATAGGAAAATATTTTCGAAAAAACACGGGTTTGGTACGGACGATAGCCATTAGTGTTTAGAAGAACTCTGCAAAATTTCAAAGCAATCGGTCAAATAGTTTTTTCTCTAGGACCCTGACCGTTTTAGAAAATGACGTTTCGAGAAAAACGCGTACAAAGTTTTAAAAGCAGTAGGCGGTCGCTTATGACGCGTCGGCGATTATAAGTTGTAACTACTTTTTTAATAGAAATTTCGATCTGAAATTTTCACAGCATATTTACAATATATTCTATTATCGAAATATAAAAAAAAAAAAAAAAAAATTTTTTTAAGTCGTTACATGAGAATAACCCCTTAATCGAAGAAGTCGGTCGAAGGATGCATGACTTATTAGGAAAAAACTAATCGGTGGTCACCACGATTCCGTCCTACTGCCGATTCTTTTCGTAAAGTACTTTTGTATAATTCTAGTATTTAATGGGAAAAAATTAAACGAATTTTTTGTCCATGTAAAAAACTATTAATTCTGAATAAAATGCCGCCCATTTATGCATTTAAAAAAATTTAAATGTCTCGACACGATTCCGACCGACTGCCGATTCTTTTCGCAAAGTACTTTTCTATAATTCTAGTATTTAATGGGAAAAAATTAAACGAATTTTTTGTCCATCTAAAAAACTATTAATTCTGAATAAAATGCCGCCCATTTATGCAATTAAAAAGATTTAAATGTCTCTTATTAGATAAGGCATATTTTCGTCTGATAAGGTATTTCTTCTTCAATGATTTCGAGGATATTTTAGTTGTGATCCAAAAAATTGTATTTCTTATCACTTTTCGTAAAGTATGTTAATGCCATCTGAAAGAGGAACAGATAAGCTTTCAATCCAGCTCTTAGTCGAATAAGTCGGTCGAACGATGCAAGAGTTATTAGCAAAAAAGTAATCGGTGGTCAATACGATTCCGTCCTACTGCCGATTCTTCTCGTAAAGTACTTTTCTATAATTCTAGTATTTAATGGGAAAAAATTAAACGAATTTTTTGTCCATGTAAAAAACTACTAATTCTGAATAAAATGACACCTATTTATGCAATTAAAAAAATTTAAATGTCTCTGATTAGATAAGGGATATTTTATTAGCAAAAAACTAATCGGTGGTAAACACGATTCCGTCCTACTGCCGATTCTTTTCGCAAAGTACTTTTTTAAAATTCGAGTATTTAATGGGAAAAAATTAAACGAATTTTTTGTCCATGTCAAAAACTATTAATTCTGAATAAAATGCCGCCCATTTATGCAATTGAAAAAATTTAAATGTCTCTTATTAGATAAAGCATATTTTCGTCTGATAAGGTTCTTCTTCTTCAATGATTTCGAGGATATTTTAGTTTTGATCAAAAAAATTTTATATCTTATGACTTTTCGTAAAATATGTTAATGCCATCTGAAAGAGGAACAGATAAGCTTTCCATCGAGCTCTTAGTCGAAGAATTCGGTCGAAGGATGCAAGAGTTATTAGCAAAAAACTAATCGGTGGTCAACACGATTCCGTCCTACTACCGATTCTTTTCGTAAAGTACTTTTCTATAATTCTAGTATTAAATGGGAAAAAATTAAACGAATTTTTTGTCCATGTAAAAAACTGAATCAAATGCAGCCCATTTATGCAGTTAAAAATATTTAAATGTCTCTTATTAGATAAAGCATATTTTCGATTGATAAGGTACTTTTTCTTCAATGATTTCGAGGATATTTTAGTTTTGATCAAAAAAATTTTATTTCTTACGACTTTTCGTAAAATATGTTAATGCCATCTGAAAGAGGAACAGATAAGCTTTCCATCGAGCTCTTAGGCGAATAAGTCGGTCGAAGGATGCAAGAGTTATTAGCAAAAAACTAATCGGTGGTCAACACGTTTGCGTCCCACTGCCGATTCTTTTCGCAAAGTAGTTTTCTATAATTCAAGTATTTAATGAGGAAAAAATAAACAAATTTTTTGTCCATGTATAAAACTTTTAATTCTGATTAAAATGCCGCCCATTTATGCAATTAAAAAAATTTAAATGTCTATAATTAAGGCATATTTTCGTCTGATAAGGTACTTCTTCTTCAATGATTTCGAGGTTATTTTAGTTTTGATCAAAAACATTTTATTTCTTATGACTTTTCGTAAAATATGTTAATGCCATCTGAAAGAGGGACAGATTAGCTTTCCATCGAGCTCTTAGGCGAAGAAGTCGGTCGAAGGATGCAAGAGTTATTAGCAAAAAACTAATCGGTGGTCAACACGATTCCGTCCTACTGCCGATTCTTTTGGTAAAGTACTTTTCTATAATTCTAGTATTTAATGGGAAAAAATTAAACGAATTTTTTGTCCATGTAAAAAATTATTAATTCTGAATAAAATACCGCCCATTTATGCAATTAAAACCAGTAAGGACGCTATAGTCGAGTATACTCGACAATATAATACCCTGCATACACAGTAGGTGGTGCAACACCCTAAATCTACAAAAAAATGTTGATTTGACATCGCCCGATCGAATATTGTTCAAAATATCAAGTAAATTGGTCAAAAAAAGTGGAATTTACGAAAAATTTGAGTTTGTAGGTCATTGAGGGGTAACTTTCGAACAGGGGGGAGTTTTGTGGTATGCAGTTTTAAAGATATATATTTACTGAGCTTGTATACAAAATTTCATGTTCATACCTTTATTTGTTTTGGAGATATTGCTTTTTATAGAAAACAACTGGGGGAGGGGAAATCAAGGGGAGGGGGAAAAATTGTGGTATGCAGTTTTGTAGAACTCTTCATGCTGAGTCTACATACCGACTTTCATGTTTCTATCTCTTCGGGTGTTCGAGTTATAACGTTTTCAAAAAGTGGGCGGTGCTGGTTGGGCGGGAAGGAGTGGGCGTGGCACTAAACCATTCAAACTTGATGGAGTGCCAAGCATTACGAGTCTACCCTCCAAATTTCAAGTCTCTAGCTTTTACAGTTTCCGAGAACCAATGGTGAATACAGACGGACGGACGGACGGACGGACAGACGGACAGGGCTCAATCGATTTCTCTTGTCATCTTGATCAAGAATATATATACTTTATGGGGTCCCCCTCCCCTCCTTCTATGCGTTACATACATTTCGTTCAAACAAACTTAATATACCCTGACACACTGTATGTGCAGGGTATAAAAATTAAAATGTCTCTAATTAGATAACGCATATTTTCGTCTGATAAGATACTTCTTCTTCAATGATTTCGAGGATCTTTTAGTTTTGATCAAAAAAAATGTTATTTCTTACGACTTTTCGTAAAATATGTTAATGCCATCTGAAAGAGGAACAGATAAGCTTTCCATCGAGCTCTTAGTCGAAGAAGTTGGTCGAAGGATGCATGACTTATTAGCAAAAAACTAATCGGTGGTCAACACGATTCCGTCGTACTGCCGATTCCTTTCGTAAAGTACTTTTCTATAATTCTAGTATTTAATGGGAAAAATGAAACGAATTTTTGTCCATGTAAAAAACTATTAATTCTGAATAAAATGCCGCCCATTTATGCAATTAAAAAAATTAAAATGTCTCTAATTAGATAAGGCATATTTTCGTCTGATAAGATACTTCTTCTTCAATGATTTCGAGGATCTTTTAGTTTTGATCCAAAAAATTTTATTTCTTACGACTTTTCGTAAAATATGTTAATGCCATCTGAAAGAGGAACAGATAAGCTTTCCATGGAGCTCTTAGTCGAAGAAGTTGGTCGAAGGATGCTAGAGTTATTAGCAAAAAAGTAATCGGTGGTCAACACGATTCCGACCTACTGCCGATTCCTTTCGTAAAGTACTTTTCTATAATTCTAGTATTTAATGGGAAAAATGAAACGAATTTTTGTCCATGTAAAAAACTATTAATTCTGAATAAAATGCCGCCCATTTATGCAACTAAAAAAATTTAAATGTCTATAATTAAGGCATATTTTCGTCTGATAAGGTACTTCTTCTTCAATGATTTCGAGGTTATTTTAGTTTTGATCAAAAAAATTGTATTTCTTATGACTTTTCGTAAAATATGTTAATGCCATCTGAAAGAGGGACAGATAAGCTTTCCATCGAGCTCTTAGGCGAAGAAGTCGGTCGAAGGATGCAAGAGTTATTAGCAAAAAACTAATCGGTGGTCAACACGATTCCGTCCTACTGCCGATTCCTTTCGTTAAGTACTTTTCTATAATTCTAGTATTTGATGCAAAAAAATTAAACGAATTTTTTATCCATGTAAAAAACTATTAATTCTGAATAAAATGCCGCCCATTTATGCAATTAAAAAAATTAAAATGTCTCTAATTAGATAAGGCATATTTTCGTCTGATAAGATACTTCTTCTTCAATGATTTCGATGATCTTTTAGTTTTGATCAAAAAAAATGTTATTTCTTACGACTTTTCGTAAAATATGTTAATGCCGTCTGAAAGAGGAACAGATAAGCTTTACATCGAGCTCTTAGTCGAAGAAGTCGGTCGAAGGATGCATGACTTATTAGCAAAAAACTAATCGGTGGTCAAAACGATTCCGTCCTACTGCCGATTCCTTTCGTAAAGTACTTTTCTATAATTCTAGTATTTAATGGGAAAAAATTAAACAAATTTTTTGTCCAAGTAAAAAACTATTAATTCTGAATAAAATGCCGCCCATTTATGCAATTAAAAAAATTAAAATGTCTCTAATTAGATAAGGCATATTTTCGTCTGATAAGATACTTATTCTTCAATGATTTCGAGGATCTTTTAGTTTTGATCCAAAAAAATTTTATTTCTTACGACTTTTCGTAAAATATGTTAATGCCATCTGAAAGAGGAACAGATAAGCTTTCCATCGAGCTCTTAATCGAAGAAGTCGGTCGAAGGATGCAAGAGTTATTAGCAAAAAAGTAATCGGTGGTCAACACGATTCCGACCTACTGCCGATTCCTTTCGTAAAGTACTTTTCTATAATTCTAGTATTTAATGGGAAAAAATGAAACGAATTTTTTGTCCATGTAAAAAACTATTAATTCTGAATAAAATGCCGCCCATTTATGCAATTAAAAAAATTTAAATGTCTCTAGTTAGATAAAGCATATTTTCGACTGATAAGGTACTTTTTCGTCAATGATTTCGAGAATATTTTAGTTTTGATCAAAAAAATTTTATTTCTTACGACTTTTCGTAAAATATGTTAATGCCATCTGAAAGAGGAACAGATAAGCTTTCCATCGAGCTCTAAGTCGAAGAAGTCGGTCGAAGGATGCAAGAGTTATTAGCAAAAAACTAATCGGTGGTCAACACGTTTGCGTCCCACTGCCGATTCTTTTGGTAAAGTACTTTTCTATAATTCAAGTATTTAATGGGAAAAAATTAAACGAATTTTTTGTCCATGTAAAAACTTTTAATTCTGAATAACACGCCGCCCATTTATGCAACTAAAAAAATTTAAATGTCTATAATTAAGGCATATTTTCGTCTGATAAGGTACTTCTTCTTCAATGATTTCGAGGTTATTTTAGTTTTGATCAAAAAAATTTTATTTCTTATGACTTTTCGTAAAATATGTTAATGCCATCTGAAAGAGGGACAGATAAGCTTTCCATCGAGCTCTTAGGCGAAGAAGTCGGTCGAAGGATGCAAGAGTTATTAGCAAAAAACTAATCGGTGGTCAACACGATTCCGTCCTACTGCCGATTCCTTTCGTAAAGTACTTTTCTATAATTCTAGTATTTAATGCAAAAAAATTAAACGAATTTTTTATCCATGTAAAAAACTATTAATTATGAATAAAATGCCGCCCATTTATGCAATTAAAAAAATTAAAATGTCTCTAATTAGATAAGGCATATTTTCGTCTGATAAGATACTTCTTCTTCAATGATTTCGAGGATCTTTTAGTTTTCATCAAAAAGATTGTATTTCTTACGACTTTTCGTAAAATATGTTAATGCCATCTGAAAGAGGAACAGATAAGCTTTCCATCGAGCTCTTAGTCGAAGAAGTCGGTCGAAGGATGCAAGAGTTATTAGCAAAAAACTAATCGCTGGTCAACCCGATTCTGTCCTACTTTCGATTGTTTTCCTAAAGTACTTTTCTATAATTCTAGTATTAAATGGGTAAAAATTAAACGAATTTTTTGTCCATTTAAAAAACTATTAATTCTGAATAAAATGCCGCCCATTTATGCAATTAAAAAAATTTAAATGTCTCTAATTAGATAAGGCATATTTTCGTCTGATAAGATACTTCTTCTTCAATGATTTCGGGGATCTTTTAGTTTTGATCAAAAAGATTGTATTTCTTACGACTTTTCGTAAAATATGTTAATGCCATCTGAAAGAGGAACAGATAAGCTTTCCATCGAGCTCTTAGTCGAAGAAGTCGGTCGAAGGATGAAAGAGTTATTAGCAAAAAACTAATCGGTGGTCAACACGTTAGCGTCCCACTGCCGATTCTTTTCGCAAAGTACTTTTCTATAATTCTAGTATTTAATGGGAAAAAAGTAAACGAATTTTTTGTCCATGTAAAAAACTACTAATTCTGAATAAAATGACACCTATTTATGCAAAAAAAAATTTAAATGTCTCTAATTAGCTAAGGCATATTTTATTAGCAAAACACTAATCGGTGGTCAACACGATTCCGTCTTACTGCCGATTCTTTTCGCAAAGTACTTTTCTATAATTCTAGTGTTTAATGGAAAAAAATTAAACGAATTTTTTGTCCATGAAAAAACTATTCATTCTTAATAAAATGACGCCCATTTATGCAATTAAAAACATTTAAATGTCTCTTACAAGATGAGGCATATTTTCGTCTGATAAGGTACTTCTTCTTCAATGATTTCGAGGTTATTTTAGTTTTGATCAAATAAATTTTATTTCTTATGACTTTTCGTTAAATATATTAATGCCATCTGAAAGAGGAAAAGATAAGCTTTCCATCGAGCTCTTAGTCGAAGAAGTCGGTCGAAGGATGCAAGAGTTATTAGCAAAAAACTAATCGGTGGTCAACACGATTCCGTCCTACTGCCGATTCTTTTCGCAAAGTCCTTTTCTATAATTCTAGTATTAATGGGAACAAATTAAACGAATTTTTTGTCCATGTAAAAAACTATTAATTCTGAATAAAATGCCGCCCATTTATGCAATTAAAAAAATTTAAATGTCTCTAATTAGATAAGGCATATTTTCGTCTGATAAGATACTTCTTCTTCAATGATTTCGAGGTTATTTTAGTTTTGATAAAAAAAATTTTATTTCTTATGAGTTTTCGTAAAATATGTTAATGCCATCTGAAAGAGGAACAGATAAGCTTTCCATCGAGCTCTTAGTCGAAGAAGTCGGTCGAAGGATGCAAGAGTTATTAGCAAAAAACTAATCGATGGTCAACACGATTCCGTCCTACTGCCGATTCATTTCGTAAAGTACTTTTCTATAATTCTAGTATTAAATGGGAAAAAATTAAACGAATTTTTTGTCCATGTAAAAAACTATTAATTCTGAATAAAATGCCGCCCATTTATGCAATTGAAAAAATTTAAATGTCTCTTATTAGATAAAGCGTATTTTCGTCTGATAAGGTACTCCTTCTTCAATGATTTCGAGGATATTTTAGTTTTCCTCAAAAAAATTTTATTTCTTACGACATTTGTTAAAATATGTTAATGCCATCTGAAAGAGGAACAGATAAGCTTTCCATCGAGCTCTTAGTCGAAGAAGTCGGTCGAAGGATGCATGCCTTATTAGCAAAAAACTAATCGGTGGTCAACACATTTGCGTCCCACTGCCGATTCTTTTCGCAAAGTACTTTTCTATAATTCAAGTATTTAATGGGAAAAAATTAAACGAATTTTTTGTCCATGTAAAAAACTTCTAATTCTGAATAAAATGCCGCCCATTTATGCAATAATAAAAATTTAAATGTCTATAATTAAGGCATATTTTCGTCTGATAAGGTACTTCTTCTTCAATGATTTCGAGGTTATTTTAGTTTTGATCAAAAAAATTTTATTTCTTAGGACTTTTCGTAAAATATGTTAATGCCATCTGAAGACGAACAGATAAGCTTTCCATGGAGCTCTTAGTCGAAGAAGTCGGTCGAAGGATGCATGACTTATTAGCAAAAAACTAATCGGTGGTCAACACGATTCCGTCCTACTTCCGATTCTTTTCGTAAAGTACTTTTCTTTAATTCTAGTATTTAATGGGAAAAAATTAAACGAATTTTTTGTCCATGTAAAAAACTTTTAATTCTGAATAAAATGCCGCCCATTTATGCAATTAAACAAATTAAAATTTCTCTTATTAGATAAGGCATATTTTATTAGCAAAAAACTAATCGGTGGTCAACACGATTCTGTCCTACTGCCGATTCTTTTCGTAAAGTACTTTTCTTTAATTCTAGTATTTAATGGGAAAAAATTAAACGAATTTTTTTTCCATGTAAAAAACTATTAATTCTGAATAAAATGCCGCCCATTTATGCAATAATAAAAATTTAAATGTCTATAATTAAGGCATATTTTCGTCTGATAAGGTACTTCTTCTTCAATGATTTCGATGTTATTTTAGTTTTGATCAAAAAAATTTTATTTCTTAGGACTTTTCGTAAAATATGTTAATGTCATCTGAAAGAAGAACAGATAAGCTTTCCATCGAGCTCTTAGTCGAAGAAGTCGGTCGAAGGATGCAAGAGTTATTAGCAAAAAACTAATCGGTGGGCAACACGTTTCCAGTAGGACGGATTCTTTTCGCAAAGTACTTTTCTATAATTCAAGTATTTAATGGAAAAAAATTAAACGAATTTTTTGTCCATGTCAAAAACTATTAGTTCTGAATAAAATGCCACCCACTTATGCAATTAAAAAAATTTAAATGTCTCTTATTAGATAAGGCATATTTTCGTCTGATAAGGTACTTCTTCTTCGATGATTTCGAGGATATTTTAGTTTTGATCAAAAAAATTTTATTTCTTATGACTTTTCGTAAAATATGTTAATGCCATCTGAAAGAGGAACATATATGCTTCCCATCGAGCTCTTAGTCGAAGAAGTCGGTCGAAGGATGCAAGAGTTATTAGCAACAAACTAATCGGTGGTCAACACGTTTGCGTCCTACTGCCGATTCTTTTCGTAAAGTACTTTTCTATAATTCTAGTATTTAATGGGAAAAAATTAAACGAATTTTTTGTCCATGTAAAAAACTACTAATTCTGAATAAAATGACACCTATTTATGCAATTAAAAAAATTTAAATGTCTCTTATTAGATAAGGCATATTTTATTAGCAAAAAACTAATCGGTGGTCAACACGATTCCGTCCTACTGCCGATTCTTTTCGCAAAGTACTTTTCTAAAATTCGAGTATTTAATGGGAACAAATTAAACGAATTTTTTGTCCATGTAAGAAACTATTAATTCTGAATAAAATGCCGCCCATTTATGCAATTGAAAAAATTTAAATGTCTCTTATTAGATAAAGCGTATTTTCGTCTGATAAGGTACTTCTTCTTCAATGATTTCGAGGATATTTTAGTTTTCATCAAACAAATTTTATTTCTTACGACTTTTCGTAAAATATGTTAATGTTATCGGAAAGACGAACAGATAAGCTTTCCATCGAGCTGTAAATTGAAGAAGTCTGTCGAAGGATGCATGACTTATTAGCGAAAAACTAATCGGTGGTCACCACGATTCCGTCCTACTGCCGATTCTTTTCGTAAAGTACTTTTCTATAATTCTAGTATTTAATGGGAAAAAATTAAACGAATTTTTTGTCCATGTAAAAAACTATTAATTCTGAATAAAATGCCGCCCATTTATGCAATTAAAAAAATTTAAATGTCTCGACACGATTCCGTCCTGCTGCCGATTCTTTTCGCAAAGTACTTTTCTATAATTCTAATATTTAATGGGAAAAAATTAAACGAATTTTTTGTCCATGTAAAAAACTATTAATTCTGAATAAAATGCCGCCCATTTATGCAATTAAAAAATTGAATGTCTCTTATTAGACAAGGCATATTTTCGTCTGATAAGGTTCTTCTTCTTCAATGATTTCGAGGATATTTTAGTTTTGATCAAAAAAATTTTATTTCTTATGACTTTTCGTAAAATATGTCAATGCCATCTGAAAGAGGAACAGATAAGCTTACCATCGAGCTCTTAATCGAAACAGTCGGTCTAAGGATGCAAGAGTTATTAGCAAAAAACTAATCGGTGGTCAACACGGTTCCGTCGTACTGCCGATTCCTTTCGTAAAGTACTTTTCTATAATTCTAGTATTTAATGGGAAAAAATTAAACGAATTATTTGTCCATGTTAAAAACTTTTAATTCTGAATAAAATGCCGCCCATTTATGCAATTAAAAAATTTAATGTCTCTTATTAGATAAGGCATATTTTCGTCTGATAAGGTTCTTCTTCTTCAATGATTTCGAGGATATTTTAGTTTTCCTCAAAAAAATTTTATTTCTTACGACTTTTCGTAAAATATGTTATTGCCATCTGAAAGAGGAACAGATAAGCTTTCCATCGAGCTCTTAGTCGAAGAAGTCGGTCGAAGGATGCATGACTTATTAGCAAAAAACTAATCGGTGGTCAACACGTTTGCGTCCCACTGCCGATTCTTTTCTCAAAGTACTTTTCTATAATTCAAGTATTTAATGGGAAAAAATTAAACGAATTTTTTGTCCATGTAAAAAACTTTTAATTCTGAATAAAATGACGCCCATTAATGCAACTAAAAGAATTTATATGTCTATAATTAAGGCATATTTTCGTCTGATAAGGTACTTCTTCTTCAATGATTTCGAGGTTATTTTAGTTTTGATCAAAAAAATTTTATTTCCTATGACTTTTCGTAAAATATGTTAAGGCCATCTGAAAGAGGAACAGACAAGCTTTCCATGGAGCTCTTAGTCGAAGAAGTCGGTCTAAGGATGCAAGAGTTATTAGCAAAAAACTAATCGGTGGTCAACACGATTCCGTCTTACTGCCGATTCCTTTCGTAAAGTACTTTTCTATAATTCTAGTATTTAATGGGAAAAAATTAAACGAATTTTTTGTCCATGTAAAAAACTATTAATTCTGAATAAAATGCCGCCCATTTATGCAATTAAAAAAATTTAAATGTCTCTAATTAGAGAAGGCATATTTTCGTCTGATAAGGTACTTCTTCTTCAATGATTTCGAGGATCTTTCAGTTTTGATCAAAAAAAATTTTAGTTCTTACGACTTTTCGTAAAATATGTTAATGCCATCTGAAAGAGGAACAGATAAGCTTTCCATCGAGCTCTTAGTCGAAGAAGTCGGTCGAAGGATGCAAGAGTTATTAACAAAAAACTAATCGGTGGTCAACACCATTCCGTCCTACTGCCGATTCTTTTCGTAAAGTACTTTTCTATAATTTTAGTATTAAATGGGAAAAAATTAAACGAATTTTTTGTCCATGTAAAAAACTATTAATTCTGAATAAAATGCCGCCCATTTATGCAATTAAAAAAATTTAAATGTCTCTTATTAGATAAGGCATATTTTATTAGCAAAAAACTAATCTGCGGTCAACACGATTCCGTCTTACTGCAGATTCTTTTGTAAAGTACTTTTCTATAATTCTAGTATTTAATGGGAATAAATTAAACGAATTTTTTGTCCATGTAAAAAACTATTAATTCTGAAACAAATGCAGCCCATTTATGCAGTTAAAAAAATTTAAATGTCTCTTATTAGATAAGGCATATTTTCGTCTTTTACGGTACTTCTTTTTCAATGATTTCGAGGATATTTCAGTGTTGATCCAAAAAAATTTTATTAATTATGACTTTTCGTAAAATATGTTAATGCCATCTGAAAGAGGAACAGATAAGCTTTCCATCGAGCTCTTAGTCGAAGAAGTCGGTTGAAGGATGCAAGAATTATTAACAAAAACCTAATCGGTGGTCAACACAATTCCGTCCTACTGCCGATTCTTTTCGCAAAGTACTTTTCTAAAATTCGAGTATTTAATGGGAACAAATTAAACGAATTTTTTGTCCATGTAAAAAAATATTAATTCTGAATAAAATGCCGCCCATTTATGCAATTGAAAAAATTTAAATGTCTCTTATTAGATAAAGCGTATTTTCGTCTGATAAGGTACTTCTTCATTAATGATTTCGAGGATATTTTAGTTTTGATCAAAAAAGTTTTATTTCTTACGACTTTTCGTAAAATATGTTAATGCCAGCTGAAAGAGGGACAGATAAGCTTTCCATCGAGCTCTTAGTCGAAGAATTCGGTCGAAGGATGCATGACTTATTAGCAAAAAACTAATCGGTGGTCAACACGTTTGCGTCCTACTGCCGATTCTTTTCGTAAAGTACTTTTCTATAATTCTAGTATTTAATGGGAAAAAATTAAACGAATTTTCTGTCCATGTAAAAAACTTTTAATTCTGAATAAAATGCCGCCCATTTATGCAATTAAAAAAATTTAAATGTCTCTTAGTAGATATGGCATATTTTCGTCTAATAAGGTACTTCTTTTTCAATGATTTCGAGGATATTTTAGTTTTGATGAAAAAAATTTTATTTCTTACGACTTTTCGTAAAATATGTTAATGCCATCGGAAAGAGGAACAGATAAGCTTTCCATTGAGCTCTTAAGGGGTTATTCTCATGTAAACGCATGAATTTTACCTGTTTTTAGAAAATTTTTTTTTAATAGATAATAAAATTTAATCAAATTAGTTTTTTTATATGTTTTTATTTGGACCATAAACTGTGTAAAAAAAATATATTCTTTTCTTATTTTTCATATCTTATAAATTTTTTTTTTAAATTCAAGTATACACCAAAAAAAACCAGTAAGGACGCTATCTTCAGCAAGGCTGAAGCTATAATACTTTTCACTTTGTGTCACTATAAAAAAAACTAAATGAATAGTTTTCATGCATCCCTAACAACATAACTGTAATGTTTCAAGTCAATTCGTTAAAAAACAAAAAATTTTTCCATACAACGGTTCAAGTTTTGCGATAAGTGGGCGTAGCCATGCCCACATTTGGTCAAAATAGTTTTTATTCCTCCCTAAGAACATAACTGTAAAGTTTCAAGTCAATTGGTTAAAAAACAAAAAAGTTTTCCATACAAAGAGTCAATTTTCGCTACAAAATAGTTTTCATTCCTCCCTTAGAGCATAACTGCAAAGTTTCAAGTCAATTGGTTAAAAAACAAAAAAGTTTTCCATACAACGGGTCAATTTTTGCTATAAGTAGGCGTGGCATATTTTCGTCTGATAAGGTTCTTCTTCTTCAATGATTTCGAGGATATTTTAGTTTTGATCAAAAAAATTTTATTTTTTATGACTTTTCGTAAAATATGTCAATGCCATCTGAAAGAGGAACAGATAAGCTTACCATCGAGCTCTTAATCGAAACAGTCGGTCTAAGGATGCAAGAGTTATTAGCAAAAAACTAATCGGTGGTCAACACGGTTCCGTCGTACTGCCGATTCCTTTCGTAAAGTACTTTTCTATAATTCTAGTATTTAATGGGAAAAAATTAAACGAATTATTTGTCCATGTTAAAAACTTTTAATTCTGAATAAAATGCCGCCCATTTATGCAATTAAAAAAATTTAAATGTCTCTAATTAGATAAGGCATATTTTCGTCTGATAAGATACTTCTTCTTCAATGATTTCGAGGTTATTTTAGTTTTGATAAAAAAAATTTTATTTCTTATGAGTTTTCGTAAAATATGTTAATGCCATCTGAAAGAGGAACAGATAAGCTTTCCATCGAGCTCTTAGTCGAAGAAGTCGGTCGAAGGATGCAAGAGTTATTAGCAAAAAACTAATCGGTGGGCAACACGTTTCCAGTAGGACGGATTCTTTTCGCAAAGTACTTTTCTATAATTCAAGTATTTAATGGAAAAAAATTAAACGAATTTTTTGTCCATGTCAAAAACTATTAGTTCTGAATAAAATGCCACCCACTTATGCAATTAAAAAAATTTAAATGTCTCTTATTAGATAAGGCATATTTTCGTCTGATAAGGTACTTCTTCTTCGATGATTTCGAGGATATTTTAGTTTTGATCAAAAAAATTTTATTTCTTATGACTTTTCGTAAAATATGTTAATGCCATCTGAAAGAGGAACATATATGCTTCCCATCGAGCTCTTAGTCGAAGAAGTCGGTCGAAGGATGCAAGAGTTATTAGCAACAAACTAATCGGTGGTCAACACGTTTCCAGTAGGACGGATTCTTTTCGCAAAGTACTTTTCTATAATTCAAGTATTTAATGGAAAAAAATTAAACGAATTTTTTGTCCATGTCAAAAACTATTAGTTCTGAATAAAATGCCACCCACTTATGCAATTAAAAAAATTTAAATGTCTCTTATTAGATAAGGCATATTTTCGTCTGATAAGGTACTTCTTCTTCGATGATTTCGAGGATATTTTAGTTTTGATCAAAAAAATTTTATTTCTTATGACTTTTCGTAAAATATGTTAATGCCATCTGAAAGAGGAACATATATGCTTCCCATCGAGCTCTTAGTCGAAGAAGTCGGTCGAAGGATGCAAGAGTTATTAGCAACAAACTAATCGGTGGTCAACACGTTTGCGTCCTACTGCCGATTCTTTTCGTAAAGTACTTTTCTATAATTCTAGTATTTAATGGGAAAAAATTAAACGAATTTTTTGTCCATGTAAAAAACTACTAATTCTGAATAAAATGACACCTATTTATGCAATTAAAAAAATTTAAATGTCTCTTATTAGATAAGGCATATTTTATTAGCAAAAAACTAATCGGTGGTCAACACGATTCCGTCCTACTGCCGATTCTTTTCGCAAAGTACTTTTCTAAAATTCGAGTATTTAATGGGAACAAATTAAACGAATTTTTTGTCCATGTAAGAAACTATTAATTCTGAATAAAATGCCGCCCATTTATGCAATTGAAAAAATTTAAATGTCTCTTATTAGATAAAGCGTATTTTCGTCTGATAAGGTACTTCTTCTTCAATGATTTCGAGGTTATTTTAGTTTTGATCAAAAAAATTTTATTTCCTATGACTTTTCGTAAAATATGTTAAGGCCATCTGAAAGAGGAACAGACAAGCTTTCCATGGAGCTCTTAGTCGAAGAAGTCGGTCTAAGGATGCAAGAGTTATTAGCAAAAAACTAATCGGTGGTCAACACGATTCCGTCTTACTGCCGATTCCTTTCGTAAAGTACTTTTCTATAATTCTAGTATTTAATGGGAAAAAATTAAACGAATTTTTTGTCCATGTAAAAAACTATTAATTCTGAATAAAATGCCGCCCATTTATGCAATTAAAAAAATTTAAATGTCTCTAATTAGAGAAGGCATATTTTCGTCTGATAAGGTACTTCTTCTTCAATGATTTCGAGGATCTTTCAGTTTTGATCAAAAAAAATTTTAGTTCTTACGACTTTTCGTAAAATATGTTAATGCCATCTGAAAGAGGAACAGATAAGCTTTCCATCGAGCTCTTAGTCGAAGAAGTCGGTCGAAGGATGCAAGAGTTATTAACAAAAAACTAATCGGTGGTCAACACCATTCCGTCCTACTGCCGATTCTTTTCGTAAAGTACTTTTCTATAATTTTAGTATTAAATGGGAAAAAATTAAACGAATTTTTTGTCCATGTAAAAAACTATTAATTCTGAATAAAATGCCGCCCATTTATGCAATTAAAAAAATTTAAATGTCTCTTATTAGATAAGGCATATTTTATTAGCAAAAAACTAATCTGCGGTCAACACGATTCCGTCTTACTGCAGATTCTTTTGTAAAGTACTTTTCTATAATTCTAGTATTTAATGGGAATAAATTAAACGAATTTTTTGTCCATGTAAAAAACTATTAATTCTGAAACAAATGCAGCCCATTTATGCAGTTAAAAAAATTTAAATGTCTCTTATTAGATAAGGCATATTTTCGTCTTTTACGGTACTTCTTTTTCAATGATTTCGAGGATATTTCAGTGTTGATCCAAAAAAATTTTATTAATTATGACTTTTCGTAAAATATGTTAATGCCATCTGAAAGAGGAACAGATAAGCTTTCCATCGAGCTCTTAGTCGAAGAAGTCGGTTGAAGGATGCAAGAATTATTAACAAAAACCGAATCGGTGGTCAACACAATTCCGTCCTACTGCCGATTCTTTTCGCAAAGTACTTTTCTAAAATTCGAGTATTTAATGGGAACAAATTAAACGAATTTTTTGTCCATGTAAAAAAATATTAATTCTGAATAAAATGCCGCCCATTTATGCAATTGAAAAAATTTATATGTCTCTTATTAGATAAAGCGTATTTTCGTCTGATAAGGTACTTCTTCATTAATGATTTCGAGGATATTTTAGTTTTGATCAAAAAAGTTTTATTTCTTACGACTTTTCGTAAAATATGTTAATGCCAGCTGAAAGAGGGACAGATAAGCTTTCCATCGAGCTCTTAGGCGAAGAATTCGGTCGAAGGATGCATGACTTATTAGCAAAAAACTAATCGGTGGTCAACACGTTTGCGTCCTACTGCCGATTCTTTTCGTAAAGTACTTTTCTATAATTCTAGTATTTAATGGGAAAAAATTAAGCGAATTTTCTGTCCATGTAAAAAACTTTTAATTCTGAATAAAATGCCGCCCATTTATGCAATTAAAAAAATTTAAATGTCTCTTAGTAGATATGGCATATTTTCGTCTGATGAGGTACTTCTTTTTCAATGATTTCGAGGATATTTTAGTTTTGATGAAAAAAATTTTATTTCTTACGACTTTTCGTAAAATATGTTAATGCCATCTGAAAGAGGAACATATATGCTTCCCATCGAGCTCTTAGTCGAAGAAGTCGGTCGAAGGATGCAAGAGTTATTAGCAACAAACTAATCGGTGGTCAACACGTTTGCGTCCTACTGCCGATTCTTTTCGTAAAGTACTTTTCTATAATTCTAGTATTTAATGGGAAAAAATTAAACGAATTTTTTGTCCATGTAAAAAACTACTAATTCTGAATAAAATGACACCTATTTATGCAATTAAACAAATTAAAATGTCTCTTATTAGATAAGGCATATTTTATTAGCAAAAAACTAATCGGTGGTCAACACGATTCTGTCCTACTGCCGATTCTTTTCGTAAAGTACTTTTCTTTAATTCTAGTATTTAATGGGAAAAAATTAAACGAATTTTTTTTCCATGTAAATAACTATTAATTCTGAATAAAATGCCGCCCATTTATGCAATAATAAAAATTTAAATGTCTATAATTAAGGCATATTTTCGTCTGATAAGGTACTTCTTCTTCAATGATTTCGATGTTATTTTAGTTTTGATCAAAAAAATTTTATTTCTTAGGACTTTTCGTAAAATATGTTAATGTCATCTGAAAGAAGAACAGATAAGCTTTCCATCGAGCTCTTAGTCGAAGAAGTCGGTCGAAGGATGCAAGAGTTATTAGCAAAAAACTAATCGGTGGGCAACACGATTCCGTCTTACTGCCGATTCCTTTCGTAAAGTACTTTTCTATAATTCTAGTATTTAATGGGAAAAAATTAAACGAATTTTTTGTCCATGTAAAAAACTATTAATTCTGAATAAAATGCCGCCCATTTATGCAATTAAAAAAATTTAAATGTCTCTAATTAGAGAAGGCATATTTTCGTCTGATAAGGTACTTCTTCTTCAATGATTTCGAGGATCTTTCAGTTTTGATCAAAAAAAATTTTAGTTCTTACGACTTTTCGTAAAATATGTTAATGCCATCTGAAAGAGGAACAGATAAGCTTTCCATCGAGCTCTTAGTCGAAGAAGTCGGTCGAAGGATGCAAGAGTTATTAACAAAAAACTAATCGGTGGTCAACACCATTCCGTCCTACTGCCGATTCTTTTCGTAAAGTACTTTTCTATAATTTTAGTATTAAATGGGAAAAAATTAAACGAATTTTTTGTCCATGTAAAAAACTATTAATTCTGAATAAAATGCCGCCCATTTATGCAATTAAAAAAATTTAAATGTCTCTTATTAGATAAGGCATATTTTATTAGCAAAAAACTAATCTGCGGTCAACACGATTCCGTCTTACTGCAGATTCTTTTGTAAAGTACTTTTCTATAATTCTAGTATTTAATGGGAATAAATTAAACGAATTTTTTGTCCATGTAAAAAACTATTAATTCTGAAACAAATGCAGCCCATTTATGCAGTTAAAAAAATTTAAATGTCTCTTATTAGATAAGGCATATTTTCGTCTTTTACGGTACTTCTTTTTCAATGATTTCGAGGATATTTCAGTGTTGATCCAAAAAAATTTTATTAATTATGACTTTTCGTAAAATATGTTAATGCCATCTGAAAGAGGAACAGATAAGCTTTCCATCGAGCTCTTAGTCGAAGAAGTCGGTTGAAGGATGCAAGAATTATTAACAAAAACCTAATCGGTGGTCAACACAATTCCGTCCTACTGCCGATTCTTTTCGCAAAGTACTTTTCTAAAATTCGAGTATTTAATGGGAACAAATTAAACGAATTTTTTGTCCATGTAAAAAAATATTAATTCTGAATAAAATGCCGCCCATTTATGCAATTGAAAAAATTTAAATGTCTCTTATTAGATAAAGCGTATTTTCGTCTGATAAGGTACTTCTTCATTAATGATTTCGAGGATATTTTAGTTTTGATCAAAAAAGTTTTATTTCTTACGACTTTTCGTAAAATATGTTAATGCCAGCTGAAAGAGGGACAGATAAGCTTTCCATCGAGCTCTTAGGCGAAGAATTCGGTCGAAGGATGCATGACTTATTAGCAAAAAACTAATCGGTGGTCAACACGTTTGCGTCCTACTGCCGATTCTTTTCGTAAAGTACTTTTCTATAATTCTAGTATTTAATGGGAAAAAATTAAGCGAATTTTCTGTCCATGTAAAAAACTTTTAATTCTGAATAAAATGCCGCCCATTTATGCAATTAAAAAAATTTAAATGTCTCTTAGTAGATATGGCATATTTTCGTCTGATGAGGTACTTCTTTTTCAATGATTTCGAGGATATTTTAGTTTTGATGAAAAAAATTTTATTTCTTACGACTTTTCGTAAAATATGTTAATGCCATCTGAAAGAGGAACATATATGCTTCCCATCGAGCTCTTAGTCGAAGAAGTCGGTCGAAGGATGCAAGAGTTATTAGCAACAAACTAATCGGTGGTCAACACGTTTGCGTCCTACTGCCGATTCTTTTCGTAAAGTACTTTTCTATAATTCTAGTATTTAATGGGAAAAAATTAAACGAATTTTTTGTCCATGTAAAAAACTACTAATTCTGAATAAAATGACACCTATTTATGCAATTAAACAAATTAAAATGTCTCTTATTAGATAAGGCATATTTTATTAGCAAAAAACTAATCGGTGGTCAACACGATTCTGTCCTACTGCCGATTCTTTTCGTAAAGTACTTTTCTTTAATTCTAGTATTTAATGGGAAAAAATTAAACGAATTTTTTTTCCATGTAAATAACTATTAATTCTGAATAAAATGCCGCCCATTTATGCAATAATAAAAATTTAAATGTCTATAATTAAGGCATATTTTCGTCTGATAAGGTACTTCTTCTTCAATGATTTCGATGTTATTTTAGTTTTGATCAAAAAAATTTTATTTCTTAGGACTTTTCGTAAAATATGTTAATGTCATCTGAAAGAAGAACAGATAAGCTTTCCATCGAGCTCTTAGTCGAAGAAGTCGGTCGAAGGATGCAAGAGTTATTAGCAAAAAACTAATCGGTGGGCAACACGTTTCCAGTAGGACGGATTCTTTTCGCAAAGTACTTTTCTATAATTCAAGTATTTAATGGAAAAAAATTAAACGAATTTTTTGTCCATGTCAAAAACTATTAGTTCTGAATAAAATGCCACCCACTTATGCAATTAAAAAAATTTAAATGTCTCTTATTAGATAAGGCATATTTTCGTCTGATAAGGTACTTCTTCTTCGATGATTTCGAGGATATTTTAGTTTTGATCAAAAAAATTTTATTTCTTATGACTTTTCGTAAAATATGTTAATGCCATCTGAAAGAGGAACATATATGCTTCCCATCGAGCTCTTAGTCGAAGAAGTCGGTCGAAGGATGCAAGAGTTATTAGCAACAAACTAATCGGTGGTCAACACGTTTGCGTCCTACTGCCGATTCTTTTCGTAAAGTACTTTTCTATAATTCTAGTATTTAATGGGAAAAAATTAAACGAATTTTTTGTCCATGTAAAAAACTACTAATTCTGAATAAAATGACACCTATTTATGCAATTAAAAAAATTTAAATGTCTCTTATTAGATAAGGCATATTTTATTAGCAAAAAACTAATCGGTGGTCAACACGATTCCGTCCTACTGCCGATTCTTTTCGCAAAGTACTTTTCTAAAATTCGAGTATTTAATGGGAACAAATTAAACGAATTTTTTGTCCATGTAAGAAACTATTAATTCTGAATAAAATGCCGCCCATTTATGCAATTGAAAAAATTGAATGTCTCTTATTAGATAAGGCATATTTTCGTCTGATAAGGTACTTCTTCTTCAATGATTTCGAGGTTATTTTAGTTTTGATCAAAAAAATTTTATTTCCTATGACTTTTCGTAAAATATGTTAATGCCATCTGAAAGAGGAACAGATAAGCTTTCCATCGAGCTCTTAGTCGAAGAAGTCGGTCGAAGGATGCAAGAGTTATTAACAAAAAACTAATCGGTGGTCAACACGATTCCGTCCTACTGCCGATTCTTTTCGTAAAGTACTTTTCTATAATTTTATTATTAAATGGGAAAAAATTAAACGAATTTTTTGTCCATGTAAAAAACTATTAATTCTGAATAAAATGCCGCCCATTTATGCAATTAAAAAAATTTAAATGTCTCTTATTAGATGAGGCATATTTTATTAGCAAAAAACTAATCTGTGGTCAACACGATTCCGTCTTACTGCAGATTCTTTTGTAAAGTACTTTTCTATAATTCTAGTATTTAATGGGAATAAATTAAACGAATTTTTTGTCCATGTAAAAAACTATTAATTCTGAAACAAATGCAGCCCATTTATGCAGCTAAAAAAATTTAAATGTCTCTTATTAGATAAGGCATATTTTCGTCTTTTACGGTACTTCTTTTTCAATGATTTCGAGGATATTTCAGTGTTGATCCAAAAAAATTTTATTAATTATGACTTTTCGTAAAATATGTTAATGCCATCTGAAAGAGGAACAGATAAGCTTTCCATCGAGCTCTTAGTCGAAGAAGTCGGTTGAAGGATGCAAGAATTATTAACAAAAACCTAATCGGTGGTCAACACAATTCCGTCCTACTGCCGATTCTTTTCGCAAAGTACTTTTCTAAAATTCGAGTATTTAATGGGAACAAATTAAACGAATTTTTTGTCCATGTAAAAAAATATTAATTCTGAATAAAATGCCGCCCATTTATGCAATTGAAAAAATTTAAATGTCTCTTATTAGATAAAGCGTATTTTCGTCTGATAAGGTACTTCTTCATTAATGATTTCGAGGATATTTTAGTTTTGATCAAAAAAGTTTTATTTCTTACGACTTTTCGTAAAATATGTTAATGCCATCTGAAAGAGGGACAGATAAGCTTTCCATCGAGCTCTTAGGCGAAGAATTCGGTCGAAGGATGCATGACTTATTAGCAAAAAACTAATCGGTGGTCAACACGTTTGCGTCCTACTGCCGATTCATTTCGTAAAGTACTTTTCTATAATTCTAGTATTGAATGGGAAAAAATTAAACGAATTTTTTGTCCATGTAAAAAACTTTTAATTCTGAATAAAATGCCGCCCATTTATGCAATTAAAAAAATTTAAATGTCTCTTAGTAGATATGGCATATTTTCGTCTAATAAGGTACTTCTTTTTCAATGATTTCGAGGATATTTTAGTTTTGATGAAAAAAATTTTATTTCTTACGACTTTTCGTAAAATATGTTAATGCCATCGGAAAGAGGAACAGATAAGCTTTCCATTGAGCTCTTAAGGGGTTATTCTCATGTAAACGCATGAATTTTACCTGTTTTTAGAAAATTTTTTTTTAATAGATAATAAAATTTAATCAAATTAGTTTTTTTATATGTTTTTATTTGGACCATAAACTGTGTAAAAAAAATATATTCTTTTCTTATTTTTCATTTCTTATAAATTTTTTTTTTAAATTCAAGTATACACCAAAAAAAACCAGTAAGGACGCTATCTTCAGCAAGGCTGAAGCTATAATACTTTTCACTTTGTGTCACTATAAAAAAAACTAAATGAATAGTTTTCATGCATCCCTAACAACATAACTGTAATGTTTCAAGTCAATTCGTTAAAAAACAAAAAATTTTTCCATACAACGGTTCAAGTTTTGCGATAAGTGGGCGTAGCCATGCCCACATTTGGTCAAAATAGTTTTTATTCCTCCCTAAGAACATAACTGTAAAGTTTCAAGTCAATTGGTTAAAAAACAAAAAAGTTTTCCATACAAAGAGTCAATTTTCGCTACGAAATAGTTTTCATTCCTCCCTAAGAGCATAACTGTAAAGTTTCAAGTCAATTGGTTAAAAAACAAAAAAGTTTTCCATACAACGGGTCAATTTTTGCTATAAGTAGGCGTGGCTACGCCCACTTTTGGTCAAAATAGTTTTCATTTCTCTCTAGGAACATAACTGTAAAGTTTTAAGTCAATTGGTTAAAAAACAAAAAAGTTTTCCATACAAAGGGACAATTTTCGCTATAAAAGGGCGTGGCTACGCCCACTTTTCGTCAAAATAGTTTTCATTCCTCCCTAAGAACATAACTGTAAAGTTTCAAGTCAATTGATTAAAAAACCAAAAAGTTTTCCATACAAAGGGTCAAGTTAAGCTATAAGTGGGCGTGGCCATGCCCACTTTTGATCAAAATAGTTTTAATTTCTCCCTAAGAGCATAACTGCAAAGTTTCAAGTCAATTGGTTAAAAAACAAAAAAGTTTTCCATACAACGGGTCAATTTTCGCTATAAGTAGGCGTGGCTACGCCCACTTTTGGTTAAAATAGTTTTCATTCCTCCCTAAGAACATAACTGTAAAGTTTCAAGTCAATTGGTTAAAAAACAAAAAAGTTTTCCATACAAAGGGTCAAGTTAAGCTATAAGTGGGCGTGGCCACGCCCACTTTTGATCAAAATAGTTTTCATTCCTCCCTAAGAGCATAACTGCAAAGTTTCAAGTCAATTGGTTAAGAAACAAAAAAGTTTTCCATACAACGGGTCAATTTTCGCTATAAGTGGGCGTGGCTTCGCCTGGCTACGCCCACTTTTGGTCAAAATAGTTTTCATTCCTCTCTAAGAACATAACTGTAAAGTTTCAAGTCAATTGGTTGAAAAACAAAAAAGTTTTCCATACAACGGGTAAATTTTCGCTATAAGTGGGCGTGGCTACGCGTGGTTACGCCCACATTTGGTCAAAATAGATTTCATTCCACCCTAAGAACATAACTTTAAAATTTCAAGTCAATTGGTTGAGAAACAAAAAAGTTTTCCATACAACGACGTGAATATGGCTTCTCTTCCTCTTCTTCATTTTGTATGGGAGCTACCAGTTCCAGATGTCCAATCTCAATGAAACTTTCAGGCATGTAGTCGGACCATGTAAAACTACTATGTTTAAAATTTCAGCACTCTATTGTACAAAACAAAAAAGTTTTCCATACAACGATTCAAGTTTTGTTCACTTTTCTTCTTCTTTTCGTATGGGAGCTACCTGTTCCAATAATCCGATCATGCTGGTTCCGACGAATGATTCATCGTAATAAATTCTAAGACTCTGTGCAAAGTTTCAGCTCGATAGCTTCAAAACTGAGGGACTAGTTTGCATACATACAGACAGACAGACAGACCGACAGACAGACAGACAGACGGACAGACGGACATGGCTAAATCAACTCGTCTTGTCGTCCTGATCAAGAATATATATACTTTATATAGTCGGAAATTAATATTTCGATCTGTTACAAACTCCGTGACAAAGTTAATATACTATTTCACATAAGTGAAAAGTATAAAAAGCATGTCACTGGTCAGGCTGATAGCGGCTGTTAATGTTCTCCGAAATGAGAAACCCGAATGGATTATTATTCAGGAGGTCTGTCGCTATCGTCCGTACCAAAGGCATTGAATTTCATTGAAAAACAAAAAAATGCCGGACTGTCAAAAAAAAAATTACGAAAATCGCGTTTTTTTTAAATTAAAATTGCTTTAAAAAAATAGGAAAATATTTTCGAAAAAACACGGGTTTGGTACGGACGATAGCCATTAGTGTTTAGAAGAACTCTGCAAAATTTCAAAGCAATCGGTCAAATAGTTTTTTCTCTAGGACCCTGACCGTTTTAGAAAATGACGTTTCGAGAAAAACGCGTACAAAGTTTTAAAAGCAGTAGGCGGTCGCTTATGACGCGTCGGCGATTATAAGTTGTAACTACTTTTTTAATAGAAATTTCGATCTGAAATTTTCACAGCATATTTACAATATGTTCTATTATCGAAATATAAAAAAAAAAAAAAAAAATTTTTTTTTAAGTCGTTACATGAGAATAACCCCTTAATCGAAGAAGTCGGTCGAAGGATGCATGACTTATTAGGAAAAAACTAATCGGTGGTCACCACGATTCCGTCCTACTGCCGATTCTTTTCGTAAAGTACTTTTGTATAATTCTAGTATTTAATGGGAAAAAATTAAACGAATTTTTTGTCCATGTAAAAAACTATTAATTCTGAATAAAATGCCGCCCATTTATGCATTTAAAAAAATTTAAATGTCTCGACACGATTCCGTCCTACTGCCGATTCTTTTCGCAAAGTACTTTTCTATAATTCTAGTATTTAATGGGAAAAAATTAAACGAATTTTTTGTCCATGTAAAAATCTATTAATTCTGAATAAAATGCCGCCCATTTATGCAATTAAAAAAAATTGAATGTCTCTTATTAGATAAGGCATACTTTCGTCTGATAAGGTTCTTCTTCTTCAATGATTTCGAGGTTATTTTAGTTTTGATCAAAAAAATTTTATTTCTTATGACTTTTCGTAAAATATGTCAATGCTATCTGAAAGAGGAACAGATAAGCTTACCATCGAGCTCTTAGTCGAAGCAGTCGGTCTAAGGATGCAAGAGTTATTAGCAAAAAACTAATCGGTGGTCAACACGATTCCGTCCTACTGCCGATTCCTTTCCTAAAGTACTTTTCTATAATTCTAGTATTTAATGGGAAAAAATTAAACGAATTTTTTGTCCATGTAAAAAACTTTTAATTCTGAATAAAATGCCGCCCATTTATGCAATTAAAAAAATTTAAATGTCTCTGATTAGATAAGGCATATTTTCGTCTGATGTGGTACTTCTTATTCAATGATTTCGAGTATATTTTAGTTTTGAGCAAAAAAATTTTATTTCTTATGACTTTTCGTAAAATATGTCAATGCTATCTGAAAGAGGAACAGATAAGCTTACCATCGAGCTCTTAGTCGAAGCAGTCGGTCTAAGGATGCAAGAGTTATTAGCAAAAAACTAATCGGTTGTCAACACGATTCCGTCCTACTGCCGATTCCTTTCCTAAAGTACTTTTCTATAATTCTAGTATTTAATGGGAAAAAATTAAACGAATTTTTTGTCCATGTAAAAAACTTTTAATTCTGAATAAAATGCCGCCCATTTATGCAATTAAAAAAATTTAAATGTCTCTGATTAGATAAGGCATATTTTCGTCTGATGTGGTACTTCTTCTTCAATGATTTCGAGTATATTTTAGTTTTGAGCAAAAAATTTTTATTTCTTATGACTTTTCGTAAAATATGTTAATGTCATCTGAAAGAGGAACAGATAAGCTTTCCATCGAGCTCTTAGTCGAAGAAGTCGGTCGAAGGATGCAAGAGTTATTAGCAAAAAACTAATCGGTGTTCAACACGATTCCGTCCTACTGCCGATTCTTTTGGTAAAGTACTTTTCTATAATTCTAGTATTTAATGGGAAAAAATTAAACGAATTTTTTGTCCATGTAAAAAACTATTAATTCTGAATAAAATGCCGTCCATTTCTGCAATTAAAAAAATTTAAATGTCTCTTATTAAATAAGGCATATTTTCGTCTGATAAGGTATTTTTTCTTCAATGATTTCGAGGATATTTTAGTTGTGATCCAAAAAATTTTATTTCTTATCACTTTTCGTAAAGTATGTTAATGCCATCTGAAAGAGGAACAGATAAGCTTTCAATCCAGCTCTTAGTCGAATAAGTCGGTCGAACGATGCAAGAGTTATTAGCAAAAAACTAATCGGTGGTCAATATGATTCCGTCCTACTGCCGATTCTTCTCGTAAAGTACTTTTCTATAATTCTAGTATTTAATGGGAAAAAATTAAACGAATTTTTTGTCCATGTAAAAAACTACTAATTCTGAATAAAATGACACCTATTTATGCAATTAAAAAAATTTAAATGTCTCTGATTAGATAAGGGATATTTTATTAGCAAAAAACTAATCGGTGGTAAACACGATTCCGTCCTACTGCCGATTCTTTTCGCAAAGTACTTTTTTAAAATTCGAGTATTTAATGGGAAAAAATTAAACGAATTTTTTGTCCATGTCAAAAACTATTAATTCTGAATAAAATGCCGCCCATTTATGCAATTGAAAAAATTTAAATGTCTCTTATTAGATAAAGCATATTTTCGTCTGATAAGGTTCTTCTTCTTCAATGATTTCGAGGATATTTTAGTTTTGATCAAAAAAATTTTATATCTTATGACTTTTCGTAAAATATGTTAATGCCATCTGAAAGAGGAACAGATAAGCTTTCCATCGAGCTCTTAGTCGAAGAAGTCGGTCGAAGGATGCATGACTTATTAGCAAAAAACTAATCGGTGGTCAACACGTTTGCGTCCTACTGCCGATTCTTTTCGCAAAGTACTTTTCTATAATTCAAGTATTTAATGGGAAAAAATTAAACGAATTTTTTGTCCATGTAAAAACTTTTAATTCTGAATAATATGACGCCCATTTATGGTATGCAACTAAAAGAATTTAAATGTCTATCTCAATGAAACTTTCAGGCATGTAGTCGGACCATGTAAAACTACTATGTTTAAAATTTCAGCACTCTATTGTACAAAACAAAAAAGTTTTCCATACAACGATTCAAGTTTTGTTCACTTTTCTTCTTCTTTTCGTATGGGAGCTACCTGTTCCAATAATCCGATCATGCTGGTTCCGACGAATGATTCATCGTAATAAATTCTAAGACTCTGTGCAAAGTTTCAGCTCGATAGCTTCAAAACTGAGGGACTAGTTTGCATACATACAGACAGACAGACCGACAGACAGACAGACAGACGGACAGACGGACATGGCTAAATCAACTCGTCTTGTCGTCCTGATCAAGAATATATATACTTTATATAGTCGGAAATTAATATTTCGATTTGTTACAAACTCCGTGACAAAGTTAATATACTATTTCACATAAGTGAAAAGTATAAAAAGCATGTCACTGGTCAGGCTGATAGCGGCTGTTAATGTTCTCCGAAATGAGAAACCCGAATGGATTATTATTCAGGAGGTCTGTCGCTATCGTCCGTACCAAAGGCATTGAATTTCATTGAAAAACAAAAAAATGCCGGACTGTCAAAAAAAAAATTACGAAAATCGCGTTTTTTTTTAATTAAAATTGCTTTAAAAAAATAGGAAAATATTTTCGAAAAAACACGGGTTTGGTACGGACGATAGCCATTAGTGTTTAGAAGAACTCTGCAAAATTTCAAAGCAATCGGTCAAATAGTTTTTTCTCTAGGACCCTGACCGTTTTAGAAAATGACGTTTCGAGAAAAACGCGTACAAAGTTTTAAAAGCAGTAGGCGGTCGCTTATGACGCGTCGGCGATTATAAGTTGTAACTACTTTTTTAATAGAAATTTCGATCTGAAATTTTCACAGCATATTTACAATATGTTCTATTATCGAAATATAAAAAAAAAAAAAAAAAATTTTTTTTTAAGTCGTTACATGAGAATAACCCCTTAATCGAAGAAGTCGGTCGAAGGATGCATGACTTATTAGGAAAAAACTAATCGGTGGTCACCACGATTCCGTCCTACTGCCGATTCTTTTCGTAAAGTACTTTTGTATAATTCTAGTATTTAATGGGAAAAAATTAAACGAATTTTTTGTCCATGTAAAAAACTATTAATTCTGAATAAAATGCCGCCCATTTATGCATTTAAAAAAATTTAAATGTCTCGACACGATTCCGTCCTACTGCCGATTCTTTTCGCAAAGTACTTTTCTATAATTCTAGTATTTAATGGGAAAAAATTAAACGAATTTTTTGTCCATGTAAAAATCTATTAATTCTGAATAAAATGCCGCCCATTTATGCAATTAAAAAAAATTGAATGTCTCTTATTAGATAAGGCATACTTTCGTCTGATAAGGTTCTTCTTCTTCAATGATTTCGAGGTTATTTTAGTTTTGATCAAAAAAATTTTATTTCTTATGACTTTTCGTAAAATATGTCAATGCTATCTGAAAGAGGAACAGATAAGCTTACCATCGAGCTCTTAGTCGAAGCAGTCGGTCTAAGGATGCAAGAGTTATTAGCAAAAAACTAATCGGTGGTCAACACGATTCCGTCCTACTGCCGATTCCTTTCCTAAAGTACTTTTCTATAATTCTAGTATTTAATGGGAAAAAATTAAACGAATTTTTTGTCCATGTAAAAAACTTTTAATTCTGAATAAAATGCCGCCCATTTATGCAATTAAAAAAATTTAAATGTCTCTGATTAGATAAGGCATATTTTCGTCTGATGTGGTACTTCTTATTCAATGATTTCGAGTATATTTTAGTTTTGAGCAAAAAAATTTTATTTCTTATGACTTTTCGTAAAATATGTCAATGCTATCTGAAAGAGGAACAGATAAGCTTACCATCGAGCTCTTAGTCGAAGCAGTCGGTCTAAGGATGCAAGAGTTATTAGCAAAAAACTAATCGGTTGTCAACACGATTCCGTCCTACTGCCGATTCCTTTCCTAAAGTACTTTTCTATAATTCTAGTATTTAATGGGAAAAAATTAAACGAATTTTTTGTCCATGTAAAAAACTTTTAATTCTGAATAAAATGCCGCCCATTTATGCAATTAAAAAAATTTAAATGTCTCTGATTAGATAAGGCATATTTTCGTCTGATGTGGTACTTCTTCTTCAATGATTTCGAGTATATTTTAGTTTTGAGCAAAAAATTTTTATTTCTTATGACTTTTCGTAAAATATGTTAATGTCATCTGAAAGAGGAACAGATAAGCTTTCCATCGAGCTCTTAGTCGAA
Organism: Phortica okadai; assembly: GCA_034638295.1. Lineage (NCBI taxonomy): Eukaryota > Metazoa > Arthropoda > Insecta > Diptera > Drosophilidae > Phortica > Phortica okadai. The sequence continues at coordinate 21,802,187 of CM067850.1, read as the reverse complement.
GAAGTCGGTCGAAGGATGCAAGAGTTATTAGCAAAAAACTAATCGGTGTTCAACACGATTCCGTCCTACTGCCGATTCTTTTGGTAAAGTACTTTTCTATAATTCTAGTATTTAATGGGAAAAAATTAAACGAATTTTTTGTCCATGTAAAAAACTATTAATTCTGAATAAAATGCCGTCCATTTCTGCAATTAAAAAAATTTAAATGTCTCTTATTAAATAAGGCATATTTTCGTCTGATAAGGTATTTTTTCTTCAATGATTTCGAGGATATTTTAGTTGTGATCCAAAAAATTTTATTTCTTATCACTTTTCGTAAAGTATGTTAATGCCATCTGAAAGAGGAACAGATAAGCTTTCAATCCAGCTCTTAGTCGAATAAGTCGGTCGAACGATGCAAGAGTTATTAGCAAAAAACTAATCGGTGGTCAATATGATTCCGTCCTACTGCCGATTCTTCTCGTAAAGTACTTTTCTATAATTCTAGTATTTAATGGGAAAAAATTAAACGAATTTTTTGTCCATGTAAAAAACTACTAATTCTGAATAAAATGACACCTATTTATGCAATTAAAAAAATTTAAATGTCTCTGATTAGATAAGGGATATTTTATTAGCAAAAAACTAATCGGTGGTAAACACGATTCCGTCCTACTGCCGATTCTTTTCGCAAAGTACTTTTTTAAAATTCGAGTATTTAATGGGAAAAAATTAAACGAATTTTTTGTCCATGTCAAAAACTATTAATTCTGAATAAAATGCCGCCCATTTATGCAATTGAAAAAATTTAAATGTCTCTTATTAGATAAAGCATATTTTCGTCTGATAAGGTTCTTCTTCTTCAATGATTTCGAGGATATTTTAGTTTTGATCAAAAAAATTTTATATCTTATGACTTTTCGTAAAATATGTTAATGCCATCTGAAAGAGGAACAGATAAGCTTTCCATCGAGCTCTTAGTCGAAGAAGTCGGTCGAAGGATGCATGACTTATTAGCAAAAAACTAATCGGTGGTCAACACGTTTGCGTCCTACTGCCGATTCTTTTCGCAAAGTACTTTTCTATAATTCAAGTATTTAATGGGAAAAAATTAAACGAATTTTTTGTCCATGTAAAAACTTTTAATTCTGAATAATATGACGCCCATTTATGGTATGCAACTAAAAGAATTTAAATGTCTATCTCAATGAAACTTTCAGGCATGTAGTCGGACCATGTAAAACTACTATGTTTAAAATTTCAGCACTCTATTGTACAAAACAAAAAAGTTTTCCATACAACGATTCAAGTTTTGTTCACTTTTCTTCTTCTTTTCGTATGGGAGCTACCTGTTCCAATAATCCGATCATGCTGGTTCCGACGAATGATTCATCGTAATAAATTCTAAGACTCTGTGCAAAGTTTCAGCTCGATAGCTTCAAAACTGAGGGACTAGTTTGCATACATACAGACAGACAGACCGACAGACAGACAGACAGACGGACAGACGGACATGGCTAAATCAACTCGTCTTGTCGTCCTGATCAAGAATATATATACTTTATATAGTCGGAAATTAATATTTCGATTTGTTACAAACTCCGTGACAAAGTTAATATACTATTTCACATAAGTGAAAAGTATAAAAAGCATGTCACTGGTCAGGCTGATAGCGGCTGTTAATGTTCTCCGAAATGAGAAACCCGAATGGATTATTATTCAGGAGGTCTGTCGCTATCGTCCGTACCAAAGGCATTGAATTTCATTGAAAAACAAAAAAATGCCGGACTGTCAAAAAAAAAATTACGAAAATCGCGTTTTTTTTTAATTAAAATTGCTTTAAAAAAATAGGAAAATATTTTCGAAAAAACACGGGTTTGGTACGGACGATAGCCATTAGTGTTTAGAAGAACTCTGCAAAATTTCAAAGCAATCGGTCAAATAGTTTTTTCTCTAGGACCCTGACCGTTTTAGAAAATGACGTTTCGAGAAAAACGCGTACAAAGTTTTAAAAGCAGTAGGCGGTCGCTTATGACGCGTCGGCGATTATAAGTTGTAACTACTTTTTTAATAGAAATTTCGATCTGAAATTTTCACAGCATATTTACAATATGTTCTATTATCGAAATATAAAAAAAAAAAAAAAAAATTTTTTTTTAAGTCGTTACATGAGAATAACCCCTTAATCGAAGAAGTCGGTCGAAGGATGCATGACTTATTAGGAAAAAACTAATCGGTGGTCACCACGATTCCGTCCTACTGCCGATTCTTTTCGTAAAGTACTTTTGTATAATTCTAGTATTTAATGGGAAAAAATTAAACGAATTTTTTGTCCATGTAAAAAACTATTAATTCTGAATAAAATGCCGCCCATTTATGCATTTAAAAAAATTTAAATGTCTCGACACGATTCCGTCCTACTGCCGATTCTTTTCGCAAAGTACTTTTCTATAATTCTAGTATTTAATGGGAAAAAATTAAACGAATTTTTTGTCCATGTAAAAATCTATTAATTCTGAATAAAATGCCGCCCATTTATGCAATTAAAAAAAATTGAATGTCTCTTATTAGATAAGGCATACTTTCGTCTGATAAGGTTCTTCTTCTTCAATGATTTCGAGGTTATTTTAGTTTTGATCAAAAAAATTTTATTTCTTATGACTTTTCGTAAAATATGTTAATGTCATCTGAAAGAGGAACAGATAAGCTTACCATCGAGCTCTTAGTCGAAGCAGTCGTTCTAAGGATGCAAGAGTTATTAGCAAAAAACTAATCGGTTGTCAACACGATTCCGTCCTACTGCCGATTCCTTTCCTAAAGTACTTTTCTATAATTCTAGTATTTAATGGGAAAAAATTAAACGAATTTTTTGTCCATGTAAAAAACTTTTAATTCTGAATAAAATGCCGCCCATTTATGCAATTAAAAAAATTTAAATGTCTCTGATTAGATAAGGCATATTTTCGTCTGATGTGGTACTTCTTCTTCAATGATTTCGAGTATATTTTAGTTTTGAGCAAAAAATTTTTATTTCTTATGACTTTTCGTAAAATATGTTAATGTCATCTGAAAGAGGAACAGATAAGCTTTCCATCGAGCTCTTAGTCGAAGAAGTCGGTCGAAGGATGCAAGAGTTATTAGCAAAAAACTAATCGGTGTTCAACACGATTCCGTCCTACTGCCGATTCTTTTGGTAAAGTACTTTTCTATAATTCTAGTATTTAATGGGAAAAAGTTAAACGAATTTTTTGTCCATGTAAAAAACTATTAATTCTGAATAAAATGCCGTCCATTTCTGCAATTAAAAAAATTTAAATGTCTCTTATTAAATAAGGCATATTTTCGTCTGATAAGGTATTTTTTCTTCAATGATTTCGAGGATATTTTAGTTGTGATCCAAAAAATTTTATTTCTTATCACTTTTCGTAAAGTATGTTAATGCCATCTGAAAGAGGAACAGATAAGCTTTCAATCCAGCTCTTAGTCGAATAAGTCGGTCGAACGATGCAAGAGTTATTAGCAAAAAACTAATCGGTGGTCAATACGATTCCGTCCTACTGCCGATTCTTCTCGTAAAGTACTTTTCTATAATTCCAGTATTTAATGGGAAAAAATTAAACGATTTTTTTGTCCATGTAAAAAACTACTAATTCTGAATAAAATGACACCTATTTATGCAATTAAAAAAATTTAAATGTCTCTGATTAGATAAGGGATATTTTATTAGCAAAAAACTAATCGGTGGTAAACACGATTCCGTCCTACTGCCGATTCTTTTCGCAAAGTACTTTTTTAAAATTCGAGTATTTAATGGGAAAAAATTAAACGAATTTTTTGTCCATGTCAAAAACTATTAATTCTGAATAAAATGCCGCCCATTTATGCAATTGAAAAAATTTAAATGTCTCTTATTAGATAAAGCATATTTTCGTCTGATAAGGTTCTTCTTCTTCAATGATTTCGAGGATATTTTAGTTTTGATCAAAAAAATTTTATATCTTATGACTTTTCGTAAAATATGTTAATGCCATCTGAAAGAGGAACAGATAAGCTTTCCATCGAGCTCTTAGTCGAAGAAGTCGGTCGAAGGATGCATGACTTATTAGCAAAAAACTAATCGGTGGTCAACACGTTTGCGTCCTACTGCCGATTCTTTTCGCAAAGTACTTTTCTATAATTCAAGTATTTAATGGGAAAAAATTAAACGAATTTTTTGTCCATGTAAAAACTTTTAATTCTGAATAATATGACGCCCATTTATGGTATGCAACTAAAAGAATTTAAATGTCTATCTCAATGAAACTTTCAGGCATGTAGTCGGACCATGTAAAACTACTATGTTTAAAATTTCAGCACTCTATTGTACAAAACAAAAAAGTTTTCCATACAACGATTCAAGTTTTGTTCACTTTTCTTCTTCTTTTCGTATGGGAGCTACCTGTTCCAATAATCCGATCATGCTGGTTCCGACGAATGATTCATCGTAATAAATTCTAAGACTCTGTGCAAAGTTTCAGCTCGATAGCTTCAAAACTGAGGGACTAGTTTGCATACATACAGACAGACAGACCGACAGACAGACCGACAGACAGACAGACAGACGGACAGACGGACATGGCTAAATCAACTCGTCTTGTCGTCCTGATCAAGAATATATATACTTTATATAGTCGGAAATTAATATTTCTATTTGTTACAAACTCCGTGACAAAGTTAATATACTATTTCACATAAGTGAAAAGTATAAAAAGCATGTCACTGGTCAGGCTGATAGCGGCTGTTAATGTTCTCCGAAATGAGAAACCCGAATGGATTATTATTCAGGAGGTCTGTCGCTATCGTCCGTACCAAAGGCATTGAATTTCATTGAAAAACAAAAAAATGCCGGACTGTCAAAAAAAAAATTACGAAAATCGCGTTTTTTTTTAATTAAAATTGCTTTAAAAAAATAGGAAAATATTTTCGAAAAAACACGGGTTTGGTACGGACGATAGCCATTAGTGTTTAGAAGAACTCTGCAAAATTTCAAAGCAATCGGTCAAATAGTTTTTTCTCTAGGACCCTGACCGTTTTAGAAAATGACGTTTCGAGAAAAACGCGTACAAAGTTTTAAAAGCAGTAGGCGGTCGCTTATGACGCGTCGGCGATTATAAGTTGTAACTACTTTTTTAATAGAAATTTCGATCTGAAATTTTCACAGCATATTTACAATATGTTCTATTATCGAAATATAAAAAAAAAAAAAAAAAATTTTTTTTTAAGTCGTTACATGAGAATAACCCCTTAATCGAAGAAGTCGGTCGAAGGATGCATGACTTATTAGGAAAAAACTAATCGGTGGTCACCACGATTCCGTCCTACTGCCGATTCTTTTCGTAAAGTACTTTTGTATAATTCTAGTATTTAATGGGAAAAAATTAAACGAATTTTTTGTCCATGTAAAAAACTATTAATTCTGAATAAAATGCCGCCCATTTATGCATTTAAAAAAATTTAAATGTCTCGACACGATTCCGTCCTACTGCCGATTCTTTTCGCAAAGTACTTTTCTATAATTCTAGTATTTAATGGGAAAAAATTAAACGAATTTTTTGTCCATGTAAAAATCTATTAATTCTGAATAAAATGCCGCCCATTTATGCAATTAAAAAAAATTGAATGTCTCTTATTAGATAAGGCATACTTTCGTCTGATAAGGTTCTTCTTCTTCAATGATTTCGAGGTTATTTTAGTTTTGATCAAAAAAATTTTATTTCTTATGACTTTTCGTAAAATATGTCAATGCTATCTGAAAGAGGAACAGATAAGCTTACCATCGAGCTCTTAGTCGAAGCAGTCGGTCTAAGGATGCAAGAGTTATTAGCAAAAAACTAATCGGTTGTCAACACGATTCCGTCCTACTGCCGATTCCTTTCCTAAAGTACTTTTCTATAATTCTAGTATTTAATGGGAAAAAATTAAACGAATTTTTTGTCCATGTAAAAAACTTTTAATTCTGAATAAAATGCCGCCCATTTATGCAATTAAAAAAATTTAAATGTCTCTGATTAGATAAGGCATATTTTCGTCTGATGTGGTACTTCTTCTTCAATGATTTCGAGTATATTTTAGTTTTGAGCAAAAAATTTTTATTTCTTATGACTTTTCGTAAAATATGTTAATGTCATCTTAATGAAGAACAGCTAAGCTTTCCATCGAGCTCTTAGTCGAAGAAGTCGGTCGAAGGATGCAAGAGTTATTAGCAAAAAACTAATCGGTGGTCAACACGATTCCGTCCTACTGCCGATTCTTTTGGTAAAGTACTTTTCTATAATTCTAGTATTTAATGGGAAAAAGTTAAACGAATTTTTTGTCCATGTAAAAAACTATTAATTCTGAATAAAATGCCGTCCATTTCTGCAATTAAAAAAATTTAAATGTCTCTTATTAGATAAGGCATATTTTCGTCTGATAAGGTATTTTTTCTTCAATGATTTCGAGGATATTTTAGTTGTGATCCAAAAAATTTTATTTCTTATCACTTTTCGTAAAGTATGTTAATGCCATCTGAAAGAGGAACAGATAAGCTTTCAATCCAGCTCTTAGTCGAATAAGTCGGTCGAACGATGCAAGAGTTATTAGCAAAAAACTAATCGGTGGTCAATACGATTCCGTCCTACTGCCGATTCTTCTCGTAAAGTACTTTTCTATAATTCTAGTATTTAATGGGAAAAAATTAAACGAATTTTTTGTCCATGTAAAAAACTACTAATTCTGAATAAAATGACACCTATTTATGCAATTAAAAAAATTTAAATGTCTCTGATTAGATAAGGGATATTTTATTAGCAAAAAACTAATCGGTGGTAAACACGATTCCGTCCTACTGCCGATTCTTTTCGCAAAGTACTTTTTTAAAATTCGAGTATTTAATGGGAAAAAATTAAACGAATTTTTTGTCCATGTCAAAAACTATTAATTCTGAATAAAATGCCGCCCATTTATGCAATTGAAAAAATTTAAATGTCTCTTATTAGATAAAGCATATTTTCGTCTGATAAGGTTCTTCTTCTTCAATGATTTCGAGGATATTTTAGTTTTGATCAAAAAAATTTTATATCTTATGACTTTTCGTAAAATATGTTAATGCCATCTGAAAGAGGAACAGATAAGCTTTCCATCGAGCTCTTAGTCGAAGAAGTCGGTCGAAGGATGCATGACTTATTAGCAAAAAACTTATCGGTGGTCAACACGTTTGCGTCCTACTGCCGATTCTTTTCGCAAAGTACTTTTCTATAATTCAAGTATTTAATGGGAAAAAATTAAACGAATTTTTTGTCCATGTAAAAACTTTTAATTCTGAATAATATGACGCCCATTTATGGTATGCAACTAAAAGAATTTAAATGTCTATAATTAAGGCATATTTTCGTCTGATAAGATACTTCTTCTTCAATGATTTCGAGGTTATTTTAGTTTTGATCAAAAAAATTTTATTTCTTATGACTTTTCGTAAAATATGTTAATGCCATCTGAAAGAGGAACAGATAAGCTTTCCATGGAGCTTTTAGTCGAAGAAGTCGGTCGAAGTATGCAAGAGTTATTAGCAAAAAACTAATCGGTGGTCAACACGATTCCGTCCTACTGCCGATTCCTTTCGTAAAGTACTTTTCTATAATTCTAGTATTTAATGGGAAAAAATTAAACAAATTTTTTGTCCATGTAAAAAACTATTAATTCTGAATAAAATGCCGCCCAATTATGCAATTAAAAAAATTTCAATGTCTCTAATTAGAGAAGGCATATTTTCGTCTGATAAGGTACTTCTTCTTCAATGATTTCGAGGATCTTTCGGTTTTGATAAAAAAAATTGTATTTCTTACGACTTTTCGTAAAATTTGTTAATGCCATCTGAAAGAGGAACAGATAAGCTTTCCATCGAGCTCTTAGTCGAAGAAGTCGGTCGAAGGATGCAAGAGTTATTAACAAAAACTAATCGGTGGTCAACACGATTCCGTCCTACTACCGATTCTTTTCGTAAAGTACTTTTCTATAATTCTAGTATTAAATGGGAAAAAATTAAACGAATTTTTTGTCCATATAAAAAACTGAATCAAATGCAGCCCATTTATGCAGTTAAAAAAATTTAAATGTCTCTTATTCGATAAAGCATATTTTCGATTGATAAGGTACTTTTTCTTCAATGATTTCGAGGATATTTTAGTTTTGATCAAAAAAATTTTATTTCTTACGACTTTTCGTAAAATATGTTAATGCCATCTGAAAGAGGAACAGATAAGCTTTCCATCGAGCTCTTAGTCGAAGAAGTCGGTCGAAGGATGCAAGAGTTATTAGCAAAAAACTAATCGGTGGTCAACACGTTTGCGTCCCACTGCCGATTCTTTTCGCAAAGTAGTTTTCTATAATTCAAGTATTTAATGAGGAAAAATTAAACAAATTTTTTGTCCATGTATAAAACTTTTAATTCTGATTAAAATGCCGCCCATTTATGCAATTAAAAAAATTAAAATGTCTCTAATTAGATAAGGCATATTTTCGTCTGATAAGATACTTCTTCTTCAATGATTTCGAGGATCTTTTAGTTTTGATCAAAAAAAATGTTATTTCTTACGACTTTTCGTAAAATATGTTAATGCCATCTGAAAGAGGAACAGATAAGCTTTCCATCGAGCTCTTAGTCGAAGAAGTCGGTCGAAGGATGCATGACTTATTAGCAAAAAACTAATCGGTGGTCAACACGATTCCGTCGTACTGCCGATTCCTTTCGTAAAGTACTTTTCTATAATTCTAGTATTTAATGGGAAAAAATTAAACGAATTTTTTGTCCAAGTAAAAAACTATTAATTCTGAATAAAATGCCGCCCATTTATGCAATTAAAAAAATTAAAATGTCTCTAATTAGATAAGGCATATTTTCGTCTGATAAGATACTTCTTCTTCAATGATTTCGAGGATCTTTTAGTTTTGATCCAAAAAAATTTTATTTCTTACGAGTTTTCGTAAAATATGTTAATGCCATCTGAAAGAGGAACAGATAAGCTTTCCATGGAGCCCTTAGTCGAAGAAGTCGGTCGAAGGATGCTAGAGTTATTAGCAAAAAAGTAATCGGTGGTCAACACGATTCCGACCTACTGCCGATTCCTTTCGTAAAGTACTTTTCTATAATTCTAGTATTTAATGGGAAAAATGAAACGAATTTTTGTCCATGTAAAAAACTATTAATTCTGAATAAAATGCCGCCCATTTATGCAATTAAAAAAATTTAAATGTCTCTAGTTAGATAAAGCATATTTTCGACTGATAAGGTACTTTTTCTTCAATGATTTCGAGAACATTTTAGTTTTGATCAAAAAAATTTTATTTCTTACGACTTTTCGTAAAATATGTTAATGCCATCTGAAAGGGGAACAGATAAGCTTTCCATCGAGCTCTTAGTCGAAGAAGTCGGTCGAAGGATGCAAGAGTTATTAGCAAAAAACTAATCGGTGGTCAACACGTTTGCGTCCCACTGCCGATTCTTTTCGCAAAGTACTTTTCTATAATTCAAGTATTTAATGGGAAAAAATTAAACGAATTTTTTGTCCATGTAAAAACTTTTAATTCTGAATAAAACGCCGCCCATTTATGCAACTAAAAAAATTTAAATGTCTATAATTAAGGCATATTTTCGTCTGATAAGGTACTTCTTCTTCAATGATTTCGAGGTTATTTTAGTTTTGATCAAAAAAATTTTATTTCTTATGACTTTTCGTAAAATATGTTAATGCCATCTGAAAGAGGAACAGATAAGCTTTCCATCGAGCTCTTAGGCGAAGAAGTCGGTCGAAGGATGCAAGAGTTATTAGCAAAAAACTAATCGGTGGTCAACACGATTCCGTCCTACTGCCGATTCCTTTCGTAAAGTACTTTTCTATAATTCTAGTATTTAATGCAAAAAAATTAAACGAATTTTTTATCCATGTAAAAAACTATTAATTCTGAATAAAATGCCGCCCATTTATGCAATTAAAAAAATTAAAATGTCTCTAATTAGATAAGGCATATTTTCGTCTGATAAGATACTTCTTCTTCAATGATTTCGAGGATCTTTTAGTTTTGATCAAAAAAAATGTTATTTCTTACGACTTTTCGTAAAATATGTTAATGCCATCTGAAAGAGGAACAGATAAGCTTTCCATCGAGCTCTTAGTCGAAGAAGTCGGTTGAAGGATGCAAGAATTATTAACAAAAACCTAATCGGTGGTCAACACAATTCCGTCCTACTGCCGATTCTTTTCGCAAAGTACTTTTCTAAAATTCGAGTATTTAATGGGAACAAATTAAACGAATTTTTTGTCCATGTAAAAAAATATTAATTCTGAATAAAATGCCGCCCATTTATGCAATTGAAAAAATTTAAATGTCTCTTATTAGATAAAGCGTATTTTTGTCTGATAAGGTACTTCTTCATTAATGATTTCGAGGTTATTTTAGTTTTGATCAAAAAAATTTTATTTCTTATGACTTTTCGTAAAATATGTTAATGCCATCTGAAAGAGGAACAGATAAGCTTTCCATCGAGCTCTAAGTCGAAGAAGTCGGTCGAAGGATGCAAGAGTTATTAGCAAAAAACTAATCGGTGGTCAACACGTTTGCGTCCCACTGCCAATTCTTTTCGCAAAGTACTTTTCTATAATTCAAGTATTTAATGGGAAAAAATTAAACGAATTTTTTGTCCATGTAAAAACTTTTAATTCTGAATAACACGCCGCCCATTTATGCAACTAAAAAAATTTAAATGTCTATAATTAAGGCATATTTTCGTCTGATAAGGTACTTCTTCTTCAATGATTTCGAGGTTATTTTAGTTTTGATCAAAAAAATTTTATTTCTTATGACTTTTCGTAAAATATGTTAATGCCATCTGAAAGAGGGACAGATAAGCTTTCCATCGAGCTTTTAGGCGAAGAAGTCGGTCGAAGGATGCAAGAGTTATTAGCAAAAAACTAATCGGTGGTCAACACGATTCCGTCCTACTGCCGATTCCTTTCGTAAAGTACTTTTCTATAATTCTAGTATTTAATGCAAAAAAATTAAACGAATTTTTTATCCATGTAAAAAACTATTAATTCTGAATAAAATGCCGCCCATTTATGCAATTAAAAAAATTAAATTGTCTCTAATTAGATAAGGCATATTTTCGTCTGATAAGATACTTCTTCTTCAATGATTTCGAGGATCTTTTAGTTTTGATCAAAAAGATTGTATTTCTTACGACTTTTCGTAAAATATGTTAATGCCATCTGAAAGAGGAACAGATAAGCTTTCCATCGAGCTCTTAGTCGAAGAAGTCGGTCGAAGGATGCAAGAGTTATTAGCAAAAAACTAATCGCTGGTCAACCCGATTCTGTCCTACTTTCGATTGTCTTCGTAAAGTACTTTTCTATAATTCTAGTATTAAATGGGTAAAAATTAAACGAATTTTTTGTCCATTTAAAAAACTATTAATTCTGAATAAAATACCGCCCATTTATGCAATTAAAAAAATTTAAATGTCTCTAATGAGATAAGGCATATTTTCGTCTGATAAGGTACTTCTTTTTCAATGATTTCGAGGATCTTTTAGTTTTGATAAAAAAAAATTTTATTTCTTACGACTTTTCGTAAAATATGTTAATGCCATCTGAAAGAGGAACAGATAAGCTTTCCATCGAGCTCTTAGTCGAAGAAGTCGGTCGAAGGATGCAAGAGTTATTAGCAAAAAAGTAATCGGTGGTCAACACGATTCCGACCTACTGCCGATTCTTTTCGTAAAGTACTTTTCTATAATTCTAGTATTTAATGGGAAAAAATGAAACGAATTTTTTGTCCATGTAAAAAACTATTAATTCTGAATAAAATGCCGCCCATTTATGCAATTGAAAAAATTTAAATGTCTCTAGTTAGATAAAGCATATTTTCGACTGATAAGGTACTTTTTCTTCAATGATTTCGAGGATATTTTAGTTTTGATCAAAAAAATTTTATTTCTTACGACTTTTCGTAAAATATGTTAATGCCATCTGAAAGAGGAACAGATAAGCTTTCCATCGAGCTCTTAGTCGAAGAAGTCGGTCGAAGGATGAAAGAGTTATTAGCAAAAAACTAATCGGTGGTCAACACGTTAGCGTCCCACTGCCGATTCTTTTCGCAAAGTACTTTTCTATAATTCTAGTATTTAATGGGAAAAAATTAAACGAATTTTTTGTCCATGTAAAAAACTACTAATTCTGAATAAAATGACACCTATTTATGCAAAAAAAAATTTAAATGTCTCTAATTAGATAAGGCATATTTTATTAGCAAAACACTAATCGGTGGTCAACACGATTCCGTCCTACTGCCGATTCTTTTCGCAAAGTACTTTTCTATAATTCTAGTGTTTAATGGAAAAAAATTAAACGAATTTTTTGTCCATGAAAAAACTATTCATTCTGAATAAAATGACGCCCATTTATGCAATTAAAAAAATTTAAATGTCTCTTACAAGATGAGGCATATTTTCGTCTGATAAGGTACTTCTTCTTCAATGATTTCGAGGTTATTTTAGTTTTGATCAAATAAATTTTATTTCTTATGACTTTTCGTTAAATATATTAATGCCATATGAAAGAGGAACAGATAAGCTTTCCATCGAGCTCTTAGTCGAAGAAGTCGGTCGAAGGATGCAAGAGTTATTAGCAAAAAACTAATCGGTGGTCAACACGATTCCGTCCTACTGCCGATTCTTTTCGCAAAGTCCTTTTCTATAATTCTAGTATTAATGGGAACAAATTAAACGAATTTTTTGTCCATGTAAAAAACTATTAATTCTGAATAAAATGCCGCCCATTTATGCAATTAAAAAAATATAAATGTCTCTAATTAGATAAGGCATATTTTCGTCTGATAAGATACTTCTTCTTCAATGATTTCGAGAATCTTTTAGTTTTGATAAAAAAAAATTTTATTTCTTACGACTTTTCGTAAAATATGTTAATGCCATCTGAAAGAGGAACAGATAAGCTTTCCATCGAGCTCTTAGTCGAAGAAGTCGGTCCAAGGATGCAAGAGTTATTAGCAAAAAACTAATCGATGGTCAACACGATTCCGTCCTACTGCCGATTATTTTCGTAAAGTTCTTTTCTATAATTCTAGTATTAAATGGGAAAAAATTAAACGAATTTTTTGTTCATGTAAAAAACTATTAATTCTGAATAAAATGCCGCCCATTTATGCAACTAAAAAAATTTAAATGTCTCTAATTAGATAAGGCATATTTTCGTCTGATAAGATACTTCTTCTTCAATGATTTCGAGGATCTTTTAGTTTTGATCAAAAAAAATTGTATTTCTTACGACTTTTCGTAAAATATGTTAATGCCATCTGAAAGAGGAACAGATAAGCTTTCAATCGAGCTGTTAGTCGAAGAAGTCGGTCCAAGGATGCAAGAGTTATTAGCAAAAAACTAATCGGTGGTCAACACGATTCCGTCCTACTGCCGATTCTTTTCGTAAAGTACTTTTCTATAATTCTAGTATTAAATGGGAAAAAATTAAACGAATTTTTTGTCCATGTAAAAAAGTATTAATTCTGAATAAAATGCCACCCATTTATGCAATTAAAAAAATTTAAATGTCTCTAATTACATAAGGCATATTTTCGTCTGATAAGGTACTTCTTCTTCAATGATTTCGAGGATCTTTTAGTTTTGATAAAAAAAAATTGTATTTCTTACGACTTTTCGTAAAATATGTTAATGCCATCTGAAAGAGGAACAGATAAGCTTTCCATCGAGCTCTTAGTCGAAGAAGTCGGTCGAAGGATGCAAGAGTTATTAGCAAAAAAGTAATCGGTGGTCAACGCGATTCCGACCTACTGCCGATTCCTTTCGTAAAGTACTTTTCTATAATTCTAGTATTTAATGGGAAAAAATGAAACGAATTTTTTGTCCATGTAAAGACTATTAATTCTGAATAAAATGCCGCCCATTTATGCAATTAAAAAAATTTAAATGTCTCTAGTTAGATAAAGCATATTTTCGACTGATAAGGTACTTTTTCTTCAATGATTTCGAGGATATTTTAGTTTTGATCAAAAAAATTTTATTTCTTACGACTTTTCGTAAAATATGTTAATGCCATCTGAAAGAGGAACAGATAAGCTTTCCATCGAGCTCTTAGTCGAAGAAGTCGGTCGAAGGATGCAAGAGTTATTAGCAAAAAACTAATCGGTGGTGAACACGTTTGCGTCCCACTGCCGATTCTTTTCGCAAAGTACTTTTCTATAATTCTAGTATTTAATGGGAAAAAATTAAACGAATTTTTTGTCCATGTAAAAAACTACTAATTCTGAATAAAATGACACCTATTTATGCAAAAAAAAATTTAAATGTCTCTAATTAGATAAGGCATATTTTATTAGCAAAACACTAATCGGTGGTCAACACGATTCCGTCCTACTGCCGATTCTTTTCGCAAAGTACTTTTCTATAATTCTAGTGTTTAATGGAAAAAAATTAAACGAATTTTTTGTCCATGTAAAAAACTATTAATTCTGAATAAAATGCCGACCATTTATGCAAAAAAAAAATTTAAATGTGTCTTATTAGATAAGGCATATTTTCGTCTGATAAGGTATTTCTTCTTCAATGATTTCGAGGATATTTTAGCTTTGATCCAAAAAATTTTATTTCTTATCACTTTTCGTAAAGTATGTTAATGCCATCTGAAAGAGGAACAGATAAGCTTTCAATCGAGCTCTTAGTCGAAGAAGTCGGTCGAACGATGCAAGAGTTATTAGCAAAAAACTAATCGGTGGTCAATACGATTCCGTCCTACTGCCGATTCTTTTCGCAAAGTACTTTTCTATAATTCTGGTATTTAATGGGAAAAAATTAAACGAATTTTTTGTCCATGTAAAAAACTATTCATTCTGAATAAAATGACGCCCATTTATGCAATTAAAAAAATTTAAATGTCTCTTATTAGATGAGGCATATTTTCGTCTGATAAGGTAGTTTTTTTTCAATGATTTCGAGGATATTTTAGTTTTGATCAAAAAAATTTTATTTCTTATGACTTTTCGTAAAATATGTTAATGCCATCTGAAAGAGGAACAGATAAGCTTTCAATCGAGCTCTTAGTCGAAGAAGTCGGTCGAAGGATGAAAGAGTTATTAGCAAAAAACTAATCGGTGGTCAATACGATTCCGTCCTACTGCCGATTCTTTTCGTAAAGTACTTTTCTATAA
Source organism: Phortica okadai (assembly GCA_034638295.1). Lineage (NCBI taxonomy): Eukaryota > Metazoa > Arthropoda > Insecta > Diptera > Drosophilidae > Phortica > Phortica okadai. Next base: position 21,786,959 of record CM067850.1, on the reverse strand, counting down.
TTCTAGTATTTAATGGGAAAAAATTAAACGAATTTTTTGTCCATGTAAAAAACTACTAATTCTGAATAAAATGACACCTATTTATGCAAAAAAAAATTTAAATGTCTCTAATTAGATAAGGCATATTTTATTAGCAAAACACTAATCGGTGGTCAACACGATTCCGTCCTACTGCCGATTCTTTTCGCAAAGTACTTTTCTATAATTCTAGTGTTTAATGGAAAAAAATTAAACGAATTTTTTGTCCATGTAAAAAACTATTAATTCTGAATAAAATGCCGACCATTTATGCAAAAAAAAAATTTAAATGTGTCTTATTAGATAAGGCATATTTTCGTCTGATAAGGTATTTCTTCTTCAATGATTTCGAGGATATTTTAGCTTTGATCCAAAAAATTTTATTTCTTATCACTTTTCGTCAAGTATGTCAATGCCATCTGAAAGAGGAACAGATAAGCTTTCAATCGAGCTCTTAGTCGAAGAAGTCGGTCGAAGGATGAAAGAGTTATTAGCAAAAAACTAATCGGTGGTCAACACGTTAGCGTCCCACTGCCGATTCTTTTCGCAAAGTACTTTTCTATAATTCTAGTATTTAATGGGAAAAAATTAAACGAATTTTTTGTCCATGTAAAAAACTACTAATTCTGAATAAAATGACACCTATTTATGCAAAAAAAAATTTAAATGTCTCTAATTAGATAAGCCATATTTTATTAGCAAAACACTAATCGGTGGTCAACACGATTCCGTCCTACTGCCGATTCTTTTCGCAAAGTACTTTTCTATAATTCTAGTGTTTAATGGAAAAAAATTAAACAAATTTTTTGTCCATGAAAAAACTATTCATTCTGAATAAAATGACGCCCATTTATGCAATTAAAAAAATTTAAATGTCTCTTACAAGATGAGGCATATTTTCGTCTGATAAGGTACTTCTTCTTCAATGATTTCGAGGTTATTTTAGTTTTGATCAAATAAATTTTATTTCTTATGACTTTTCGTTAAATATATTAATGCCATCTGAAAGAGGAACAGATAAGCTTTCCATCGAGCTCTTAGTCGAAGAAGTCGGTCGAAGGATGCAAGAGTTATTAGCAAAAAACTAATCGGTGGTCAACACGATTCCGTCCTACTGCCGATTCTTTTCGCAAAGTCCTTTTCTATAATTCTAGTATTAATGGGAACAAATTAAACGAATTTTTTGTCCATGTAAAAAACTATTAATTCTGAAAAAAATGCCGCCCATTTATGCAATTAAAAAAATTTAAATGTCTCTAATTAGATAAGGCATATTTTCGTCTGATAAGGTAATTCTTCTTCAATGATTTCGAGGATCTTTTAGTTTTGATAAAAAAAAATTTTATTTCTTACGACTTTTCGTAAAATATGTTAATGCCATCTGAAAGAGGAACAGATAAGCTTTCCATCGAGCTCTTAGTCGAAGAAGTCGGTCGAAGGATGCAAGAGTTATTAGCAAAAAACTAATCGATGGTCAACACGATTCCGTCCTACTGCCGATTCTTTTCGTAAAGTACTTTTCTATAATTCTAGTATTAAATGGGAAAAAATTACACGAATTTTTTGTCCATGTAAAAAACTATTAATTCTGAATAAAATGCCGCCCATTTATGCAATTAAAAAAATTTAAATGTCTATAATTAAGGCATATTTTCGTCTGATAAGGTACTTCTTTTTCAATGATTTCGAGGTTATTTTAGTTTTGATCAAAAAAATTTTATTTCTTATGACTTCGTAAAATATGTTAATGCCATCTGAAAGAGGAACAGATAAGCTTTCCATGGAGCTCTTAGTCGAAGAAGTCGGTCGAAGGATGCAAGAGTTATTAGTAAAAAACTAATCGGTGGTCAATACGATTCCGTCCTACTACCGATTCCTTTCGTAAAGTACTTTTCTATAATTCTAGTATTTAATGGGAAAAAATTAAACGAATTTTTTGTCCATGTAAAAAACTATTAATTCTGAATAAAATGCCGCCCATTTATGCAATTAAAAAAATTTAAATGTCTCTAATTAGATAAGGCATATTTTCGTCTGATAAGGTACTTCTTTTTCAATGATTTCGAGGATCTTTTAGTTTTGATAAAAAAAAATTTTATTTCTTACGACTTTTCGTAAAATATGTTAATGCCATCTGAAAGAGGAACAGATAAGCTTTCCATCGAGCTCTTAGTCGAAGAAGTCAGTCGAAGGATGCAAGAGTTATTAGCAAAAAACTAATCGATGGTCAACACGATTCCGTCCTACTGCCGATTCTTTTCGTAAAGTACTTTTCTATAATTCTAGTATTAAATGGGAAAAAATTAAACGAATTTTTTGTCCATGTAAAAAACTATTAATTCTGAATAAAATGCCGCCCATTTATGCAACTAAAAAAATTTAAATGTCTCTAATTAGATAAGGCATATTTTCGTCTGATAAGATACTTCTTCTTCAATGATTTCGAGGATCTTTTAGTTTTGATCAAAAAAATTTGTATTTCTTACGACTTTTCGTAAAATATGTTAATGCCATCTGAAAGAGGAACAGATAAGCTTTCCATCGAGCTCTTAGTCGAAGAAGTAGGTCGAAGGATGCAAGACTTATTAGCAAAAAACTAATCGGTGGTCAACACGATTCCGTCCTACTGCCGATTCTTTTCGTAAAGTACTTTTCTATAATTCTAGTATTAAATGGGAAAAAATTAAACGAATTTTTTGTCCATGTAAAAAAGTATTAATTCTGAATAAAATGCCACCCATTTATGCAATTAAAAAAATTTAAACGTCTCTAATTACATAAGGCATATTTTCGACTGATAAGGTACTTTTTCTTCAATGATTTCGAGGATCTTTTAGTTTTGATCAAAAAAATTTGTATTTCTTACGACTTTTCGTAAAATATGTTAATGCCATCTGAAAGAGGAACAGATAAGCTTTCCATCGAGCTCTTAGTCGAAGAAGTCAGTCGAAGGATGCAAGAGTTATTAGCAAAAAACTAATCGGTGGTCAATACGATTCCGTCCTACTACCGATTCCTTTCGTAAAGTACTTTTCTATAATTCTAGTATTTAATGGGAAAAAATGAAACGAATTTTTTGTCCATGTAAAAAACTATTAATTCTGAATAAAATGCCGCCCATTTATGCAATTAAAAACATTTATATGTCTCTAGTTAGATAAAGCATATTTTCGACTGATAAGGTACTTTTTCTTCAATGATTTCGAGGATATTTTAGTTTTGATCAAAAAAATTTTATTTCTTACGACTTTTCGTAAAATATGTTAATGCCATCTGAAAGAGGAACAGATAAGCTTTCCATCGAGCTCTTAGTCAAAGAAGTCGGTCGAAGGATGCAAGAGTTATTAGCAAAAAACTAATCGGTGGTCAACACGTTTGCGTCCCACTGCCGATTCTTTTCGCAAAGTACTTTTCTATAATTCTAGTATTTAATGGGAAAAAATTAAACGAATTTTTTGTCCATGTAAAAAACTACTAATTCTGAATAAAATGACACCTATTTATGCAAAAAAAAATTTAAATGTCTCTAATTAGATAAGGCATATTTTATTAGCAAAACACTAATCGGTGGTCAACACGATTCCGTCCTACTGCCGATTCTTTTCGCAAAGTACTTTTCTATAATTCTAGTGTTTAATGGAAAAAAATTAAACGAATTTTTTGTCCATGTAAAAAACTATTAATTCTGAATAAAATGCCGACCATTTATGCAATAAAAAAAATTAAAATGTGTCTTATTAGATAAGGCATATTTTCGTCTGATAAGGTATTTCTTCTTCAATGATTTCGAGGATATTTTAGCTTTGATCCAAAAAATTTTATTTCTTATCACTTTTCGTAAAGTATGATAATGACATCTGAAAGAGGAACAGATAAGCTTTCAATCGAGCTCTTAGTCGAAGAAGTCGGTCGAACGATGCAAGAGTTATTAGCAAAAAACTAATCGGTGGTCAATACGATTCCGTCCTACTGCCGATTCTTTTCGTAAAGTACTTTTCTATAATTCTATTATTTAATGGGAAAAAATTAAACGAATTTTTTGTCCATGTAAAAAACTATTCATTCTGAATAAAATGACGCCCATTTATGCAATTAAAAAAATTTAAATGTCTCTTAAAAGGTGAGGCATATTTGCGTCTGATAAGGTACTTCTTCTTCAATGACTTCGAGGATATTTTAGTTTTGCTCAAAAAATTTTATTTCTTACAACTTTTCGTAAAATATGTTAATGCCATCTGAAAGAGGAACAGATAAGCTTTCCATCGAGCTCTTACTCGAAAAAGTCGGTCGAAGGATGCAAGAGTTATTAGCAAAATACTAATCGGTGGTCAACACGATTCCGTCCTACTGCCGATTCCTTTCGTAAAGTACTTTTCTATAATTCTAGTATTTAATGGGAAAAAATTAAACGAATTTTTTGTCCATGTAAAAAACTATTAATTCTGAATAAAATGCCGCCCATTTATGCAATTAAAAAAATTTAAATGTCTCTAAGTAGATAAAGCATATTTTGGACTGATAAGGTAGTTTTTTTTCAATGATTTCGAGGATATTTTAGTTTTGATCAAAAAAATTTTATTTCTTATGACTTTTCGTAAAATATGTTAATGCCATCTGAAAAAGGAACAGATAAGCTTTCCATCGAGCTCTTAGTCGAAGAAGTCGGTCGAAGGATGCATGACTTATTAGCAAAAAACTAATCGGTGGTCAACACGTTTGCGTCCCACTGCCGATTTTTTCGCAAAGTACTTTTCTATAATTCAAGTATTTAATGGGAAAAAATTAAACGAATTTTTTGTCCACGTAAAAAACTTTTAATTCTGAATAAAATGCCGCCCATTTATGCAACTAAAAAAATGTCTATAATTAAGGCATATTTTCGTCTGATAAGGTACTTCTTCTTCAATGATTTCGAGGTTATTTTAGTTTTGATCAAACAATTTTATTTCTTATGACTTTTCGTAAAATATGTTAATGCCATCTGAAAGAGGAAGAGATTAGCTTTCCATCGAGCTCTTAGTCGAAGAAGTCGGTCGAAGGATGCATGACTTATTAGCAAAAAACAAATCGGTGGTCAACACGATTCCGTCCTACTGCCTTTTCCTTTCGTAAAGTACTTTTCTATAATTCTAGTATTTAATGGAAAAAAATTAAACGAATTTTTTGTCCATGTAAAAAACTATTAATTCTGAATAAAATGCCGCCCATTTATGCAATTAAAAAAATTTAAATGTCTCTAATTAGATAAGGCATATTTTCGTCTGATAAGGTACTTCTTCTTCAATGATTTCGAGGATCTTTTAGTTTTGATCAAAAAGATTGAATTTCTTACGACTTTTCGTAAAATATGTTAATGCCATCTGAAAGAGGAACAGATAAGCTTTCCATCGAGCTCTTAGTCGAAGAAGTCGGTCGAAGGATGCAAGAGTTATAAGCAAAAAACTAATCGGTGGTCAACACGATTCCGTCCTACTGCCGATTCTTTTCGTAAAGTACTTTTCTATAATTCTAGTATTAAATGGGAAAAAATTAAACGAATTTTTTGTCCATGTAAAAAACTATTAAGTCTGAATAAAATGCCGCCCATTTATGCAATTAAAAAAATTTAAATGTCTCTAATTAGATAAGGCATATTTTCGTCTGATAAGGTACTTCTTCTTCAATGATTTCGAGGATCTTTTAGTTTTGATCAAAAAGATTGTATTTCTTACGATTTTTCGTAAAATATGTTAATGCCAACTGAAAGAGGAACAGATAAGCTTTCCATCGAGCTCTTAGTCGAAGAAGTCGGTCGAAGGATGCAAGAGTTATTAGCAAAAAACTAATCGATGGCCAACACGATTCCGTCCTACTGCCGATTATTTTCGTAAAGTACTTTTCTATAATTCTAGTATTAAATGGGAAAAAAATTAAACGAATTTTTTGTCCATGTAAAAAACTATTAATTCTGAATAAAATGCCGCCCATTTATGCAATTAAAAAAAATTAAATGTCTCTTATTAGATAAGGCATATTTTATTAGCAAAAAACTAATCGGTGGTCAACACGATTCCGTCTTACTGCCGATTCTTTTGTAAAGTACTTTTCTAAAATTCGAGTATTTAATGGGAAAAAATTAAACGAATTTTTTGTCCATGTAAAAAACTATTCATTCTGAATAAAATGACGCCCATTTATGCAATTAAAAAAATTTAAATGTCTCTTAAAAGGTGAGGCATATTTTCGTCTGATAAGGTACTTCTTCTTCAATGACTTCGAGGATATTTTAGTTTTCCTCAAAAAATTTTATTTCTTACAACTTTTCGTAAAATATGTTAATGCCATCTGAAAGAGGAACAGATAAGCTTTCCATCGAGCTCTTACTCGAAAAAGTCGGTCGAAGGATGCAAGAGTTATTAGCAAAATACTAATCGGTGGTCAACACGATTCCGTCCTACTGCCGATTCCTTTCGTAAAGTACTTTTCTATAATTCTAGTATTTAATGGGAAAAAATTAAACGAATTTTTTGTCCATGTAAAAAACTATTAATTCTGAATAAAATGCCGCCCATTTATGCAGTTAAAAAAATTTAAATGTCTCTTATTAGATTAAGCATATTTTCGACTGATAAGGTACGTTTTCTTCAATGATTTCGAGGATATTTTAGTTTTGATCAAAAAAATTTTATTTCCTACGACTTTTCGTAAAATATGTTAATGCCATCTGAAAGAGGAACAGATAAGCTTTCCATCGAGCTCTTAGTCGAAGAAGTCGGTCGAACGATGCAAGAGTTATTAGCAAAAAACTAATCGGTGGTCAATACGATTCCGTCCTACTGCCGATTCTTTTCGTAAAGTACTTTTCTATAATTCTATTATTTAATGGGAAAAAATTAAACGAATTTTTTGTCCATGTAAAAAACTATTCATTCTGAATAAAATGACGCCCATTTATGCAATTAAAAAAATTTAAATGTCTCTTAAAAGGTGAGGCATATTTTCGTCTGATAAGGTACTTCTTCTTCAATGACTTCGAGGATATTTTAGTTTTCCTCAAAAAATTTTATTTCTTACAACTTTTCGTAAAATATGTTAATGCCATCTGAAAGAGGAACAGATAAGCTTTCCATCGAGCTCTTACTCGAAAAAGTCGGTCGAAGGATGCAAGAGTTATTAGCAAAATACTAATCGGTGGTCAACACGATTCCGTCCTACTGCCGATTCCTTTCGTAAAGTACTTTTCTATAATTCTAGTATTTAATGGGAAAAAATTAAACGAATTTTTTGTCCATGTAAAAAACTATTAATTCTGAATAAAATGCCGCCCATTTATGCAGTTAAAAAAATTTAAATGTCTCTTATTAGATTAAGCATATTTTCGACTGATAAGGTACGTTTTCTTCAATGATTTCGAGGATATTTTAGTTTTGATCAAAAAAATTTTATTTCCTACGACTTTTCGTAAAATATGTTAATGCCATCTGAAAGAGGAACAGATAAGCTTTCCATCGAGCTCTTAGTCGAAGAAGTCGGTCGAAGGATGCATGACTTATTGGCAAAAAACTAATCGGTGGTCAACACGATTGCGTCCTACTGCCGATTCTTTTCGCAAAGTACTTTTCTATAATTCTAGTATTTAATGGGAAAAAATTAAACGAATTTTTTGTCCATGTAAAAAACTATTAATTCTGAATAAAATGCCGCCCATTTATGCAATTAAAAAAATTTAAATGTCTCTAATTAGATAAGGCATATTTTCGTCTGATAAGATACTTCTTCTTCAATGATTTCGAGGATCTTTTAGTTTTGATAAAAAAAAATTTTATTTCTTACGACTTTTCGTAAAATATGTTAATGCCATCTGAAAGAGGAACAGATAAGCTTTCCATGGAGCTCTTAGTCGAAGAAGTCGGTCGAAGGATGCAAGGGTTATTAGCAAAAAACTAATCGGTGGTCAACACGATTCCGTCCTACTGCCGATTCCTTTCGTAAAGTCCTTTTCTATAATTCTAGTATTTAATGGGAAAAAATTAAACGAATTTTTTGTCCATGTAAAAAACTATTAATTCTGAATAAAATGCCGCCCATTTATGCAATTAAAACCAGAAAGGACGCTATTTTCAGCAAGGCTGAAGCTATAATACTTTTCACTTTGTGTCACTATACAAAAAACTAAATGAATAGTTTTCATGCCTCCCTAACAACATAACTGTAATGTTTCAAGTCAATTCGTTAAAAAACAAAAAATTTTTCCATACAAAGGGTCAATTTTCGCTATAAAAGGGCGTGGCTACGCCCACTTTTGATCAAAATAGTTTTCATTCCTCCCTAAGAGCATAACTGCAAAGTTTCAAGTCAATTGGTTAAAAAACAAAAAAGTTTTCCATACAACGGGTCAATTTTCGCTATAAGTAGGCGTGGCTACGCCCACTTTTGGTTAAAATAGTTTTCATTCCTAACTCAGAACATAACTGTAAGGATTCAAGTCAATTGGTTAAAAAACAAAAAAGTTTTCCATACAAAGGGTCAAGTTAAGCTATAAGTGGGCGTGGCCACGCCCACTTTTGATCAAAATAGTTTTCATTCCTCCCTAAGAGCATAACTGCAAAGTTTCAAGTCAATTGGTTAAAAAACAAAAAAGTTTTCCATACAACGGGTCAATTTTCGCTATAAGTGGGCGTGGCTACGCCCACTTTTGGTCAAAATAGTTTTCATTCCTCTCTAAGAACATAACTGGAAAGTTTCAAGTCAATTGCTTAAAAAACAAAAAAGTTTTCCATACAACGGGTAAATTTTCGCTATAAGTGGGCGTGGCTACGCGTGGTTACGCCCACGTTTGGTCAAAATAGATTTCATTCCTCCCTAAGAACATAACTTTAAAATTTCAAGTCAATTGGTTAAGAAACAAAAAAGTTTTCCATACAACGACGTGAATATTCCTTCTCTTCCTCTTCTTCAATTTGTATGGGAGCTACCAGTTCCAGATGTCCAATCTCAATGAAACTTTCAGGCATGTAGTCGGACCACTACTACTATGTTTAAAATTTCAGCACTCTATTGTACAAAACAAAAAAGTTTTCCATACAACGATTCAAGTTTTGTTCACTTTTCTTCTTCTTTTCGTATGGGAGCTACCTGTTCCAATAATCCGATCATGCTGGTTCCGACGTATGATTCATCGTAATAAATTCTAAAACTCTGTGCAAAGTTTCAGCTCGATAGCTTCAAAACTGAGGGACTAGTTTGCATACATACAGACAGACAGACAGACAGACAGACCGACAGACAGACGGACAGACGGACATGGCTAAATCAACTCGTCTTGTCGTCCTGATCAAGAATATATATACTTTATATAGTCGGAAATTAATATTTCGATCTGTTACAAACTCCGTGACAAAGTTAATACATTATTTCACATAAGTGAAAAGTATAAAAATTTAAATGTCTCTAATTAGATAAGGCATATTTTCGTCTGATAAGGTACTTCTTCTTCAATGATTTCGAGGATCTTTTAGTTTTGATCAAAAAGATTGTATTTCTTACGACTTTTCGTAAAATATGTTAATGCCATCTGAAAGAGGAACAGATAAGCTTTCCATCGAGCTCTTAGTCGAAGAAGTCGGTCGAAGGATGCAAGAGTTATAAGCAAAAAACTAATCGGTGGTCAACACGATTCCGTCCTACTGCCGATTCTTTTCGTAAAGTACTTTTCTATAATTCTAGTATTAAATGGGAAAAAATTAAACGAATTTTTTGTCCATGTAAAAAACTATTAAATCTGAAGAAAACGCCGCCCATTTATGCAATTAAAAAAAATTAAATGTCTCTTATTAGATAAGGCATATTTTATTAGCAAAAAACTAATCGGTGGTCAACACGATTCCGTCTAACTGCCGATTCTTTTGTAAAGTACTTTTCTAAAATTCGAGTATTTAATGGGAAAAAATTAAACGAATTTTTTGTCCATGTAAAAAACTATTCATTCTGAATAAAATGACGCCCATTTATGCAATTAAAAAAATTTAAATGTCTCTTAAAAGGTGAGGCATATTTTCGTCTGATAAGGTACTTCTTCTTCAATGACTTCGAGGATATTTTAGTTTTCCTCAAAAAATTTTATTTCTTACAACTTTTCGTAAAATATGTTAATGCCATCTGAAAGAGGAACAGATAAGCTTTCCATCGAGCTCTTACTCGAAAAAGTCGGTCGAAGGATGCAAGAGTTATTAGCAAAATACTAATCGGTGGTCAACACGATTCCGTCCTACTGCCGATTCCTTTCGTAAAGTACTTTTCTATAATTCTAGTATTTAATGGGAAAAAATTAAACGAATTTTTTGTCCATGTAAAAAACTATTAATTCTGAATAAAATGCCGCCCATTTATGCAGTTAAAAAAATTTAAATGTCTCTTATTAGATTAAGCATATTTTCGACTGATAAGGTACGTTTTCTTCAATGATTTCGAGGATATTTTAGTTTTGATCAAAAAAATTTTATTTCTTACGACTTTTCGTAAAATATGTTAATGCCATCTGAAAGAGGAACAGATAAGCTTTCCATCGAGCTCTTAGTCGAAGAAGTCGGTCGAACGATGCAAGAGTTATTAGCAAAAAACTAATCGGTGGTCAATACGATTCCGTCCTACTGCCGATTCTTTTCGTAAAGTACTTTTCTATAATTCTATTATTTAATGGGAAAAAATTAAACGAATTTTTTGTCCATGTAAAAAACTATTAATTCTGAATAAAATGCCGCCCATTTATGCAATTAAAAAAATTTAAACGTTTCTTATTAAATAAGGCATATTTTCGTCTGATAAGGTACTTCTCCTTCAATGATTTCATGGATATTTTTGTTTTGATCAAAAAAATTTTATTTCTTACGACTTTTCGTAAAAAATGTTTATGCCATCGAGGATATTTTTGTTTTGATCAAAAAAATTTTATTTCTTACGACTTTTCGTAAAAAATGTTTATGCCGTCTGAAAGAGGAACAGATAAGCTTTCCACCCGGCTCTAAGTCGAAAAAATCGGTTGAAGGATGCAATAATTATTAGCCAAAAACTAATCGGTGGTCAACACGTTTCCGTCCTACTGCCGATTCTTTTCTCAAAGTACTTTTCTATAATTCTAGTATTTAATGGGAAAAAATTAAACGAATTTTTTGTCCATGTAACAAACTATTTATTCTGAATAAAAAGCCACCCATATATGCAATTAAAAAAATGTAAATGTCTCTTATTAGATAAGGCATATATCGTCTGATAAGGTACTTCTTCTTCAATGATTTCGATGATATTTTAGTTTTGGGCCAAATAATTGCTTTTCTTATAACTTTTCTTAAAATATGTTAATGCCATATAAAAGAGGAACAGATAAGCTTTCCATCGAGCTCTCAGTCGAAGAATTCGGTCGAAGGATGCAAGAAATATTAACAAAAAACTAATCGGTGGTCAATACGTTTCCGTCCTACTGCCGACTCTTTTCGCAAAGTACTTTTCTATAATTCTAGTATTTAATGGGAAAAAATTAAACGAATTTTTTGTCCATGTAAAAAACTATTAATTCTGAATAAAATGCCGCCCATTTATGCAATTAAAAAAATTTAAACGTTTCTTATTAAATAAGGCATATTTTCGTCTGATAAGGTACTTCTCCTTCAATGATTTCATGGATATTTTTGTTTTGATCAAAAAAATTTTATTTCTTACGACTTTTCGTAAAAAATGTTTATGCCGTCGAGGATATTTTTGTTTTGATCAAAAAAATTTTATTTCTTACGACTTTTCGTAAAAAATGTTAATGCCGTCTGAAAGAGGAACAGATAAACTTTCCACCCGGCTCTAAGTCGAAAAAATCGGTCGAAGGATGCAAGAAATATTAACAAAAAACTAATCGGTGGTCAATACGTTTCCGTCCTACTGCCGACTCTTTTCGCAAACTACTTTTCTATAGTTCTAGTATTTAATGGGAAAAAATTAAACGAATTTTCTGTCCATGTAAAAAACTATTAATTCTGAATAAAACGCCGCCCATTTATGCAATTAAGAAAATTTAAATGTTTCTTATTAGATAAGGCATATTTTCGTCTGATAAGGTACTTCTTCTTCAATGATTTCGAGGATATTTTTGTTTTGATCAAAAAAATTTTATTTCTTACGACTTTTCGTAAAAAATGTTTATGCCGTCGAGGATATTTTTGTTTTGATCAAAAAAATTTTATTTCTTACGACTTTTCGTAAAAAATGTTAATGCCGTCTGAAAGAGGAACAGATAAACTTTCCACCCGGCTCTAAGTCGAAAAAATCGGTTGAAGGATGCAATAATTATTAGCCAAAAACTAATCGGTGGTCAACACATTTCCGTCCTACTGCCGATTCTTTTCTCAAAGTACTTTTCTATTATTCTAGTATTTAATGGGAAGAAATTAAACGAATTTTTTGTCCATGTAAAAAACTATTAATTCTGAATAAAATGCCACCCATTTATGCAATTAAAAAAATTTAAATGTCTCTTATTAGATAAAGCATATTTTCGTCTGATAAGGTACTTCTTCTTCAATGATTTCGATGATATTTTAGTTTTGGTCCAAATAATTGCATTTCTTATGACTTTTCTTAAAATATGTTAATGCCATATAAAAGAGGAACTAATAAGCTTTCCATCGAGCTCTTAGTCGAAGAAGTCGGCCGAAGGATGCAAGAGTTATTAGCAAAAAGCTAATCGGTGGTCAACACGTTTCCGTCCTACTGCCGATTCTTTTCGCAAAGTACTTTTCTATAATTCTAGTATTTAATGGGAAAAAATTAAACTAATTTTTTGTCCATGTAAAAAAATATTAACTCTGAATAAAATGCCGTCCATTTATGCAATTAAAAAAATTTAAATGTCTCTTATTAGATAAAGCATATTTTCGTCTGATAAGGTACTTCTTCTTATATGATTTCAAGGATATTTTAGTTATGATCAAAAAAATTTTATTTCTTATGACTTTTCGTAAAATATGTTAATGCCATCTGAAAGAGGAACAGATAATCTTTCCGTCGAGCTCTTAGTCGAAGAAGTCAGTCGAAGGATGCAAGAGTTATAAGCAAGAAACTAATCGGAAGTCATTACGTTTCCGTCCTACTACCGATTCTTTTCGCAAAGTACTTTTCTATAATTCTAGTATTTAATGGAAAAAAATTAAACGAATTTTTTGTCCATGTAAAAACCTATTAATTCTGAATAAAGTGCCACCCATTTATGCAATTAAAAAAATTTAAATGTCTCATAGTAGATAAGGCATATTTTCGTCTGATAAGGTACTTCTTCTTCAATGATTTCGAGGATATTTTAGTTTTAGTCCAAAAATTTGCATTTCTTATGACTTTTCGTAAAAAATGTTAATGCCATATAGAAGACGATCTGATAGGCTCCGTCAACAAGTTTCCGTCCTACTGCCGATTCTTTTCGCAAAGTACTTTTCTATAATTCTAGTATTTAATGGGAGAAAATTAAACGAATTTTTTGTCCATGTAAAAAACTATTAATTCTGAATAAAATGCCACCCATTTATGCAATTAAAAAAATTTAAATGTCTCTTATTAGATAAGGCATATTTTCGTCTGATAAGGTACTTCTTTTTCAATGATTTCGAGGATATTTTAGCTTTGATCAAAAAAATTGTATTTCTTACGACTTTTCGTAAAATATGTTAATGCCATCTGAAAGAGGAACAGATAAGCTTTCCGTCGAGCTCTTAGTCGAAGAAGTCGGTCAAAGGATGCAAGAGTTATAAGCAAGAAACTAATCGGTAGTCAACACGTTTCCGTCCTACTTCCGATTCTTTTCGCAAAGTACTTTTCTATAATTCTAGTATTTAATGGAAAAAAATTAAACGAATTTTTTGTCCATGTAAAAAACTATTAATTCTGTATAAAATGCCACCCATTTATGCAATTAAAAAAATTTAAATGTCTCTTATTAGATAAGGCATATTTTCGTCTGATAAGGTACTTCTTCTTCAATGATTTCGAGGATATTTTAGCTTTGATCAAAAAAATTGTATTTCTTACGTCTTTTCGTAAAATATGTTAATGCCATCTGAAAGATGGCATATTTTCGTCTTATAAGGTACTTCTTCTTCAATGATTCCGAGGATATTTTAGTTTTGATCAAAAAAATTTTATATCTTATGACTTTTCGTAAAATAAGTTAATGCCATATAAAAGAGGAACAGATAAGCTTTCCATCGAGCTCTTAGTCAAAAAAGTCGGTCGAAGGATGCAAGAGTTATTAGCAAAAAGCTAATCGGTGGTCAACACGTTTCCGTCCTACTGCCGATTCTTTTCGCAAAGTACTTTTCTATAATTCTAGTATTTAATGGGAAAAAATTAAACTAATTTTTTGTCCATGTAAAAAAATATTAACTCCATTTATGCAATTAAAAAAATTTAAATGTCTCTTATTAGTTAAAGCATATTTTCGTCTGATAAGGTACTTCTTCTTATATGATTTCAAGGATATTTTAGTTATGATCAAAAAAATTTTATTTCTTATGACTTTTCGTAAAATATGTTAATGCCATCTGAAAGAGGAACAGATAATCTTTCCGTCGAGCTCTTAGTCGAAGAAGTCGGTCAAAGGATGCAAGAGTTATAAGCAAGAAACTAATCGGTAGTCAACACGTTTCCGTCCTACTACCGATTCTTTTCGCAAAGTACTTTTCTATAATTCTAGTATTTAATGGAAAAAAATTAAACGAATTTTTTGTCCATGTAAAAAACTATTAATTCTGTATAAAATGCCACCCATTTATGCAATTAAAAAAATTTAAATGTCTCTTATTAGATAAGGCATATTTTCGTCTGATGAGGTACTTCTTTTTCAATGATTTCGAGGATATTTTAGTTTTGATCAAAAAAATTTTATTTCTTACGACTTTTCGTAAAATATATTAATGCCATCTGAAAGATGGCATATTTTTGTCTGATAAGGTAATTCTTCTTCAATGATTCCGAGGATATTTTAGTTTTGATCAAAAAAATTTTATATCTTATGACTTTTCGTAAAATAAGTTAATGCCATATAAAAGAGGAACAGATAAGCTTTCCATCGAGCTCTTAGTCAAAAAAGTCGGTCGAAGGATGCAAGAGTTATTAGCAAAAAGCTAATCGGTGGTCAACACGTTTCCGTCCTACTGCCGATTCTTTTCGCAAAGTACTTTTCTATAATTCTAGTATTTAATGGGAAAAAATTAAACGAATTTTTTGTCCATGTAAAAAAATATTAACTCCATTTATGCAATTAAAAAAATTCAAATGTCTCTTATTAGATAAAGCATATTTTCGTCTGATAAGGTACTTCTTCTTATATGATTTCAAGGATATTTTAGTTATGATCAAAAAAATTTTATTTCTTATGACTTTTCGTAAAATATGTTAATGCCATCTGAAAGAGGAACAGATAATCTTTCCGTCGAGCTCTTAGTCGAAGAAGTCAGTCGAAGGATGCAAGAGTTATAAGCAAGAAACTAATCGGAAGTCATTACGTTTCCGTCCTACTACCGATTCTTTTCGCAAAGTACTTTTCTATAATTCTAGTATTTAATGGAAAAAAATTAAACGAATTTTTTGTCCATGTAAAAAACTATTAATTCTGAATAAAGTGCCACCCATTTATGCAATTAAAAAAATTTAAATGTCTCATAGTAGATAAGGCATATTTTCGTCTGATAAGGTACTTCTTCTTCAATGATTTCGAGGATATTTTAGTTTTAGTCCAAATAATTGCATTTCTTATGACTTTTCGTAAAAAATGTTAATGCCATATAGAAGAGGATCAGATAAGCTCCGTCAACAAGTTTCCGTCCTACTGCCGATTCTTTTCGCAAAGTACTTTTCTATAATTCTAGTATTTGATGGGAAAAAATTAAACGAATTTTTTGTCCATGTAAAAAACTATTAATTCTGAATAAAATTCGGCCCATTTATGCAATTAAGAAAATTTAAATGTTTCTTATTAGATAAGGCATATTTTCGTCTGATAAGGTACTTCTTCTTCAATGATTTCGAGGATATTTTTGTTTTGATCAAAAAAATTTTATTTCTTACGACTTTTCGTAAAAAATGTTAATGCCGTCTGAAAGAGGAACAGATAAGCTTTCCGTCGAGCTCTTAGTCGAAAAAGTCGGTCGAAGGATGCAAGAGCTATTATCAAAAAACTAATCGGTGGTCAACACGTTTCCGTCCCACTCCCGATTCTCTTCGCAAAGTACTTTTCTATAAATTTTATTTCTTACCACTTTTCGTAAAATATGGTAATGCCATCTGAAAGAGGATCAGATAGGCTTTCCACCCGGCTCTTAGTCGAAGAAGTCAGTCGAAGGCTGCAAGAGTTATTAGTGAAAAGCTAATCGGTGGTCAACACGTTTCCGTCCTACTGCCGATTCTTTTCGCAACGTACTTTTCTATAATTCTAGTATTCAATGGGAAAAAATTAAACAAATTCTTTGTCCATGTAAAAAACTATTAATTCTGAATAAAATGCCGCCCATTTATGCAATTAAAAAAATGTAAATGTCTCTTATTAGATAAGGCATATTATCGTCTGATAAGGTACTTCTTCTTCAATGATTTCGAGGATATTTTAGTTTTGGTCCAAATAATTGCATTTCTTATGACTTTTCGTAAAATATGTTAATGCCATATAAAAGAGGAACTGATAAGCTTTCCATCAAGCTCTTAGTCGAAGAAGTCGGTCGAAGGATGCAAGAGTTATTAGAAAAAAGCTAATCGGTGGTCAACACGTTTCCGTCCTACTGCCGATTCTTTTCGCAAAGTACTTTTCTATAATTCTAGTATTTAATGGGAAAAAATTAAACGAATTTCTTGTCCATGTAAAAAACTATTAATTCTGAATAAAATGCCGCCCATTTATGCAATTAAAAAAATTTAAATGTCTCTTATTAGATAAGGCATATTTTCGTCTGATAAGGTACTTCTTCTTCAATGATTTCGAGGATATTTTAGTTTTGATCAAAAAAACGACTTTTCGTGAAATATGTTAATGCTATCTGAAAGAGGAACAGATAAGCTTTCCATCGAGCTCTTAGTCGAAGAATTCGGTCGAAGGATGCAAGAGTTATTACCAAAAAGCTAATAGGTGGTCAGCACGTTTCGGTCCTACTGCCGATTCTTTTCGCAAAGTATTTTTCTATAATTCTAGTATTTAATGGGAAAAATTTTTTTTTTTTTATTAAAACTTTGCTTTATTTATTGAATCTTCTCTTTATGAGACTAACAATAAGTTTGCAGATCTTATGCCTATATATTAACTAGCAGTTCTTTTGAACTGCAGATAGGTTGCGGGGCCCTAGGGTCTATCGCTGGGTTGGAAGGTCATTTCGACGAAGACGGGATTGGCTGCTCAACCTTGTTAATCTTTGGCGAGATGGTTAGGGTGCGTAGAAAGCTTGCTGTAGTATTGTTCCTTGAGTTCTGCTATTACATCTCTGACTGGTTGAATATTTAAATCTTTTTGTATGTTTTCGTTTCGAACATACCACGGTGCCCCGGTGATGGTTCTCAATATCTTTGACTGGGTTCTCTGAATGATTTCAATGTTGCTACTGCTAGCGTTTCCCCATAACTGGGAGCCGTAGGTCCAGATAGGTTTGAGAACAGAATTGTAGAGCAGGACTTCGTAGTCAAGACTAAGGGAAGAGCGAGCGTTGATAAGCCAATGGAGGCTATTTGCTTTAAGTTTTAAATGCGTTCTCTTGGCCTCGATGTGCCTGCGCCATGTGAGTCTTCTATCGAGGTGTACTCCGAGGTATGTCACTTCGTTTGTTTGCGGAAGCGTAGTGTTGTTTAACATCAGCGGTGGGCAATCTTGCCTGTTTAGAGTGAACGTAACGTGTTTGCATTTTTGTTCGTTGACTTTTATTCGCCAGTCAGCTAGCCATTTTTCTATGTCGACCAGGTGAAGAGCTAACTGCGCTGTTGCTTGCATAGGGCATCTGGAACGGCTGAAAATAGCAGGGACCGTAATCATTATAAGTTATATTGCAATAAATTGCATGTCAATGATTATGTTATGATTTTTAACGTTTTATTTATTATTAATGATTATTTTTAAAGAATTTAATAAAAATTACACCATAATCATCATTTTTGAGCAAAAAAAATAAAACTCAAAAATAATAATTATTTATGATTTTTATTTTTTTTTGCTCAAAATAAAACTCAGTTGTAAATATTGAATTGTATTTTTTCTATTACTTATTATTATTTAATATTATAAATAACAATTTCGGCAATGACTCATCAACGAGGCTTCATTTTTATCTGTTAGCATTAGTTTGAGCACCGAAATTGATCGTTGAAACTCACAACTGAGTTTTATTTTGAGCGAAAAAAATAAAAATCATAAATAATTATTAGTTTTGAGTTTTATTTTTTTTGCTCAAAAATGATGATTATGGTTTAATTTTTAATAAATCGCTTAAAAGTAATCATTATCACTAAAGAAAAACATGTGAAATCATAAAATCAAAAATCATGGGGGAAACGGATAGTTCGTCCAAAAAGATTAATTTTGGTGTAGTTCATTTCATTTTAGGTCTATTCTAAGTGTGTGATTTTTTTACTTAAAAAAACAAAAATAATCATTATTTACGGTCCCTGGAAAATAGCTGTATCGTCAGCAAAGGTGGATGTTGTTAGACGACTGCTTGTTGGGATGTCTGATGTGTAGAGGACATATAACGTAGGACCGAGTACGCTACCTTGAGGAACTCCAGCTCTAATGGTGTGGTCGTCGGACATATCACTGTTACATCTCACTGTAAACTTCCTGTCGTAGAGGTATGACTTTAGTAGCTTGTGCGTGTTGTTTGGAAGCATTGTTTTAATTTTATGCATTAAACCGTCTAACCAAACTCTGTCGAATGCTTGTTAGACATCCAAAAATATTGCTGTGCAGTATTCTCGATTTTCAAACGCGCTTCGTATTTCTGATGTTATGCGATTAACCTGCTCAATAGTTCCGTGTTTTTCACGAAAGCCGAACTGGTGTGAAGGGATTTTGTTGTGTGTTCTCAGGAATGAGTTGATCCGAGTTAGCACGCATGTTTCGAAAAGTTTTGATAGACACGATAATAAACTTATAGGTCTGTACGACGAGGGAATCGTGTGATCTTTTCCTGGCTTTGGTAACATTATGATGATAGACTTTTTCCATCTTTCTGGAAAATAGCCAAGTTTAGTGATGGCTTTGAAGAGCTTCGCGGTAGTGCAAACAGCACAATATGGGAGCTCAATAATCATTTTTGGGGTTATTAAATCGCAGCCCGGTGATTTTTTTGGGTTCAGTTCCTTTTTGATAATATTAGCGATTTCGTTTGGTCGAAACTCGATTGGGTCACGTTGAAGCTCGGCGTCGTTTGTTAATGCTGGTAGTGTAGTCGCATTTGTGCAAGGATTTGGTTGAAACACATTTTCAAGGTGGGCGGCAAATGTTCTTGCTCTATCTTCGTCGCTGCGGGCCCAGCCGCCTGCAGGGTTTCTTATAGGCATCACGGTTTCTGTCGATGAGCTTAGGGTTGGGTGAGCTCTCCACAGTGAGTTTCTTGTACTGGATGTTGATAGTTGTTCTATGTAACGTCGTTGGGTATATGCTTCTTCTTGCTTTAACGCTTTAGAGAGGTTGCGTGCGGCGCTCTTAAGCCTATGTCGTGCAGATGGCGATCTGGTTGATTGCCATTCTCGACGTAAGCGTCGCTTTTCGATAACGAGCTGCTCGATTTGTAGATTCGTCTTCTTTTGGTTACGTGGAGCTTGCGCCGTTTGAGGTGTTGAGATACGAGCTGCGGTAACGAAGACTGATTCTAGATTGTTTACGAAGCTGTCGATCTCAGCTTTAACGGTTAGGGGAGGATCTAGCTCAATGTGTGAGCTAAAATATTTTTTGTAACTGACCCAGTTGGTTTTATGCGAGTTCAATCTAATTGGTTGATCTACGGTTTTTGGATGTCGAAGTAGGTTAATTAATACAGGCGAGTGATCAGACGAGAGATCTGAAAGACTTTCGGCGCTTAGCCGGGTTCGGGGAATATTTTTTGTTATTGCAAAGTCAATTAGGTCGGGTAGCTTATTGGGGTCAGCCGGCCAGTATGTTGGTCTGCCGGGAGAGATATGGTCGAGCTTATTGCTGGCTTTTATAATTGCATTGTATAATTGTTTTCCTTTTGGGGTCACTAGACGAGATCCCCAGTGAGTGTGCTTGGCATTGTAATCTCCTGCTGCTATGAAGTGTTCTCCGAGTGTGTTAAAGAACTGCATGAACTCAGTTTCAGATATATTGAAGCGAGGTGGGCAGTATACGGCGGCTAGTGTTAGATGGTTACCACTATCTAATTGTATGTTTATAGATGTGGCCTGTAGATAGTTTTCTGCAAATCTTCTATGGCAGTGGTGTTTGAGACGGTTTCTAATCAGAATACCAGTCCCCCATGTGCTTTACCATCAGGATGGTTTGTTCCATAAAATACGTAGCCTCGTATGTTAAAATTATATTTGTTTGTAAGGTGTGTTTCTGAGAGTAGCATTACGTCAATGTGTTTGTCAAGTAGAAATTGAGCTAGCTCAAGTTTGTGCTGTGAGACGCCATTAGCATTCCACGTAGATATGCGTAGGGAAGGCATGGTTTATTTGGACTGTTGTGAAATCAGCATTTGTATCAGTAGATTTTGGTTACGCATTAAATGCTGCATAGTTGTCCGCATAAAAGACATAAACTCCATTAGACTTTGCTGCATGGTTGATAACATTGCTTCAAAGTTGCTTTGTTGCTGCCCCGGCATTTGGTGGTGTTGAGTCGCGTTTAAATCTGCATGTGCTAGTTGTGGGTTCGGCGTGTTTGGGGTAGGGGGAACCAGTCCTGATTTTAGAGCACTGGCAAATGTCACGTTTTTGGTTGAGATTCCGCCAAGTGAAGATCTGGCTGCGGTCGAAAAGAAAACGTCTGGGTTTAATTTAGATGGTGTAAATGTAGGCTCTGCGTTTTGAGAGCGTGTAGTGGTCACTCGCTGGTGGATTCGTGTTTTCAGTTCCTTGTATATTGGGCAACCTTTATAGTTAGCTGTGTGGTTACCACCACAGTTGGCGCATTTTTTTGTGCTGGCGTCGTCTTTGCTCGCTGGGCAGTGTGTAATGTCGTGAAGCTCTCCACAGGCTACACACACGGGGCGCAGAGTACAATACGACCTTGTATGGCCATATTCTTGGCAATTCGTACATTGTACGGGACCATTGCGTTTGTGCGGTTCTTCTACGGTGATTCTGCGGTGCAGTAGAAATTGAAGTTTGTATATCGGGTGCACTTCGTTTTTCTTTAGCGGCTTGCTTCTTGGATTAAGTTCTACCTTAAAGAGTGGTTGCGGCTTTCTATCCTTATTTTGGATGTTGAAAACAGTTTTGGCACTGAATCCTTTCTCTTGTAACGCGTTGATTACTTCCGCAGGAGTGACTTCAGGCTCTATGCCCTTTAGAACGACTTGCAGGCCTTTGCTGCTTTTTAGCTGGTACGTATAGAAGTTCTTTTTGTTGTCGCTCAGGTACTTCGACAGTACTCTGTAGTTATCTTCGGACTTAGTTTGTACCTTTGTTTCACTTTACAAGGGGGATTATATGAAAGTTGTCCTTTCCAATAAGCTCGATAAATTTGCTGACTAAGGCGTTGCAGCTTTTTTCACGGATGTAAATTGGTGGTGGCTTTGGCGTTGTTCCGTTGCAAAGAGAGCCGACGCTCGTCTTGCTTACGCTGCAGTTCACTGCGAGTTTCGATTTCTTTTGTACTCATTGTATTAATATAGATTTGGTTTTAATTGTTTTTTATACTTTTCACTTATGTGAAATAGTATATTAACTTTGTCACGGAGTTTGTAACAGATCGAAATATTAATTTCCGACTATATAAAGTATATATATTCTTGATCAGGACGACAAGACGAGTTGATTTAGCCATGTCCGTCTGTCCGTCTGTCTGTCTGTCTGTCTGTCGGTCTGTCTGTATGTATGCAAACTAGTCCCTCAGTTTTGAAGCTATCGAACTGAAACTTTGCACAGAGTCTTAGAATTTATTACGATGAATCATTCGTCGGAACCAGCATGATCGGATTATTGGAACAGGTAGCTCCCATACGAAAAGAAGAAGAAAAGTGAACAAAACTTGAATCGTTGTATGGAAAACTTTTTTGTTTTGTACAATAGAGTGCTGAAATTTTAAACATAGTAGTTTTACATGGTCCGACTACATGCCTGAAAGTTTCATTGAGATTGGACATCTGGAACTGGTAGCTCCCATACAAAATGAAGAAGAGGAAGAGAAGGAATATTCACGTCGTTGTATGGAAAACTTTTTTGTTTCTTAACCAATTGACTTGAAATTTTAAAGCTATGTTCTTAAGGAGGAATCAAATCTATTTTGACCAAAAGTGGGCGTAACCACGCGTAGCCACGCCCACTTATAGCGAAAATTTACCCGTTGTATGGAAAACTTTTTTGTTTTTTAACCAATTGACTTGAAACTTTACAGTTATGTTCTTAGAGAGGACTGAAAACTATTTTGACCAAAAGTGGGCGTAGCCAGGCGTAGCCACGCCCACTTATAGCGAAAATTGACCCATTGTATGGAAAACTTTTTTGTTTTTTAACCAATTGACTTGAAACTTTGCAGTTATGCTCTTAGGGAGGAATGAAAACTATTTTGATCAAAAGTGGGCGTGGACACGCCCACTTATAGCTTAACTTGACCCTTTGTATGGAAAACTTTTTTGTTTTTTAACCAATTGACTTGAAACTTTACAGTTATGTTCTTAGGGAGGAATGAAAACTATTTTAACCAAAAGTGGGCGTAGCCACGCCTACTTATAGCGAAAATTGACCCGTTGTATGGAAAACTTTTTTGTTTTTTAACCAATTGACTTGAAACTTTGAAGTTATGCTCTTAGGGAGGAATGAAAACTATTTTGATCAAAAGTGGGCATGGCCACACCCACTTATAGCTTAACTTGACCCTTTGTATGGAAAACTTTTTGGTTGTTTAATCAATTGACTTGAAACTTTACAGTTATGTTCTTAGGGAGGAATGAAAACTATTTTGACGAAAAGTGGGCGTAGCCACGCCCTTTTATAGCGAAAATTGACCCTTTGTATGGAAAACTTTTTTGTTTTTTAACCAATTGACTTAAAACTTTACAGTTATGTTCCTAGAGAGGAATGAAAACTATTTCGACCAAAAGTGGGCGTAGCCACGCCTACTTATAGCAAAAATTGACCCGTTGTATGGAAAACTTTTTTGTTTTTTAACCAATTGACTTGAAACTTTGCAGTTATGCTCTTAGGGAGGAATGAAAACTATTTTGATCAAAAGTGGGCGTGGCCACGCCCTTTTATAGCGAAAATTGACCCTTTGTATGGAAAACTTTTTTGTTTTTTAACCAATTGACTTGAAACTTTACTGTTATGTTCTTAGGGAGGAATAAAAACTATTTTGACCAAATGTGGGCATGGCTACGCCCACTTATCGCAAAACTTGAACCGTTGTATGGAAAAATTTTTTGTTTTTTAACGAATTGACTTGAAACATTACAGTAATGTTGTTAGGGAGGCATGAAAACTATTCATTTAGTTTTTTTTATAGTGACACAAAGTGAAAAGTATTATAGCTTCAGCCTTGCTGAAGATAGCGTCCTTACTGGTTATTGTTTATTGTGGCTAATCAATTGATTAATTAGTTGATAGATTTGTGCGAATTTATCGCACTAAGCGTCTTTTCGCGATATACACTAATTATTATTAGATCTTTCACTGCACTGATGGGTTTTAAGTTAATTTTCCGGAGCACAAGAAAAACACGTCCGTACTTGACGGAATTCGCACTAAGGAAGGAAAATTAAACAAATTTTTTGTCCATGTAAAAAACTATTAATTCTGAATAAAATGCCGCCCATTTATGCAATTAAAAAAATTTAAATGTTTCTTATTAGATAAGGCATATTTTCGTCTTATAAGGTACTTCTTTTTTTTTCAATGATTTCGAGGATATTTTAGCTTTGATCAAAAAAATTGTATTTCTTACGACTTTTCGTAAAATATGTTAATGCCATCTGAAAGATGGCATATTTTCGTCTGATAAGGTACTTCTTCTTCAATGATTCCGAGGATATTTTAGTTTTGGTCAAAAAAATTTTATTTCTTATGACTTTTCGTAAAATATGTTAATGCTATCTGAAAGAGGAACAGATAAGCTTTCCATCGAGCTCTGAGTCGAAGAATTCGGTCCAAGGATGCAAGAGTTATTACCAAAAAACTAATAGGTCGTCAACACGTTTCCGTCCTACTGCCGATTCTTTTCGCAAAGTACTTTTCTATAATTCTAGTATTTAATGGGAAAAAATTAAACTAATTTTTTGTCCATGTAAAAAACTATTAACTCTGAATAAAATGCCGCCCATTTTGGCAATTAAAAAAAATTAAATGTCTCTTATTAGATAAGGCATATTTTCGTCTGATAAGGTACTTCTTCTTCAATGATTTCGAGGATATTTTAGTTTTGATCAAAAAAATTTTATTTCTTACGACTTTTCGTAAAATATGTTAATGCCATCTGAAAGATGGCATATTTTTGTCTGATAAGGTACTTCTTCTTCAATGATTCCGAGGATATTTTGGTTTTGATCAAAAAAATTTTATATCTTATGACTTTTCGTAAAATAAGTTAATGCCATATAAAAGAGGAACAGATAAGCTTTCCATCGAGCTCTTAGTCGAAGAAGTCGGTCGAAGGATGCAAGAGTTATTAGCAAAAAGCTAATAGGTGGTCACACGTTTCCGTCCTACTGCCGATTCTTTTCGCAAAGTACTTTTCTATAATTCTAGTATTTGATGGGAAAAAATTAAACGAATTTTTTGTCCATGTAAAAAACTATTAATTCTGAATAAAATGCCGCCCATTTATGCAATTAAGAAAATTTAAATGTTTCTTATTAGATAAGGCATATTTTCGTCTGATAAGGTACTTCTCCTTCAATGATTTCGAGGATATTTTAGTTTTGGTCCAAATAATTGCATTTCTTATGACTTTTCGTAAAATATGTTAATGCCATATAAAAGAGGAACTGATAAGCTTTCCATCGAGCTCTTAGTCGAAGAAGTCGGTCGAAGGATGCAAGAGTTATTAGCAAAAAGCTAATCGGTGGTCAACACGTTTCCGTCCTACTGCCGATTCTTTTCGCAAAGTACTTTTCTATAATTCTAGTATTTAATGGGAAAAAATTAAACTAATTTTTTGTCCATGTAAAAAACTATTAATTCTGAATAAAATGCCGCTCATTTTTGCAATTAAAAAAAATTAAATGTCTCTTATTAGATAAGGCATATTTTCGTCTGATAAGGTACTTCTTCTTCAATGATTTCGAGGATATTTTAGTTATGATGAAAAAAATTTTATTTGTTATGACTTTTCGTAAAATATGTTAATGCCATCTGAAAGAGGAACAGGTAAACTTTCCATCGAGTTCTTAGTCGAAGAAGTCGGTCGAAGGATGCAAGTGTTATTAGCAAAAAGCTAATCGGTGGTCAACACGTTTCCGTCCTATTACCGATTCTTTTCGCAAAGTACTTTTCAATAATACTAGTATTTAATGGGAAAAAATTAAACGAATTTTTTGTCCATTTAAAAAACTATTAATTCTGAATAAAATGCCGCCCATTTATGCAATTAAAAAAATTTAAATGTTTTTTTTATTAGATAAGGCATATTTTCGTCTGATAAGGTACTTCTTCTTCAATGATTTCGAGGATGTTTTAGTTTTGATGAAAAAAATTTTATTTCTTATGACTTTTCGTAAAATATGTTAATGCCATCTGAAAGAGGAACAGATAAACTTTCCATCGAGTTCTTAGTCGAAGAAGTCGGTCGAAGGATGCAAGAGTTATTAGCAAAAAGCTAATCGGTGGTCAACACGTTTCCGTCCTACTGCCTTTAGTTTTCGCAAAGTACTTTTCTATAATTCTAGTATTTAATGGGAGAAACTTAAACGAATTTTTTGTGCATGTAAATACTATTAATTCTGAATAAAATGCCGCCCATTTATGCAATTAAAAAAATGTAAATGTTAGATAAAGCATAGTATCGTCTGATAAGGTACTTCTTCTTCAATGATTTCGAGGATATTTTAGTTTTGGTCCAAAAAATTGCATTTCTAATGACTTTTCGTAAAATATGTTAATGCCATATAAAAGAGGAACTGATAAGCTTTCCATCGAGCTCTTAGTCGAAGAAGTCGGTCGAAGGATGCAAGAGTTATTAGCAAAAAGCTAATCAGTGGTCAACACGTTTCCGTCCTACTGCCGTTTCTTTTCGCAAAGTACTTTTCTATAATTCTAGTATTTAATGGGAGAAAATTAAACAAATTTTTTGTCTATGTAAAAAACTATTAATTCTGAATAAAATGCCGCCCATTTATGCAATTAAAAAAATTTAAATGTTTCTTATTAGATAAGGCATATTTTCGTCTAAAAAGGTACTTCTTCTTCAATGATTTCGAGGATATTTTAGTTTTGATGAAAACAAATTTATTTCTTACGACTCTTCGTAAAATATTTTAATGCCATCTGAAAGAGGAACAGATAAGCCTTCCATCGAGCTCTTAGTCGAAGAAGTCGGTCGAAGGATGCAAGAGTTATTAGCAAAAAACTTATCGGTGGTCAACACGTTTCCGTCCTACTACCGATTCTTTTCGCAAAGTACTTTTCTATAATTCTAGTATATAATGGGAAAAAATTAAACGAATTTTTTGTCCATGTTAAAAACTATCAATTCTGAATAAAATGCCATCCATTTAAGAACAAGATACACATTCCACTATATTAATTATTATCCGTTTAATAAACAAATTTCGATTATTAATAATTCATTACTCTTTGTCCTAGTGATGGATCACTTGTCCCAGTAATGAATCGTCTTGTCCTTGTAATGGATCAGGTTGACAAAGTAACGTTATTATTGCTTGATTATCAATTTAAGTTGATATTTAATGATTCAATACTAAAAAGTGCGGTATGAAGTCGATAGTCACTGAAAAACTTTATGAAAAACAATTATCGAAGTGTTTTTTCTTCTATTAAATTAAATCAAACTCCGCAGTGAAACAAATTATATCAAAATGACACCATGACTCAGAGTGACACATATGTGTCAAAAAGATCCGGTTTGTGAAAGAATATGAAACTTGTTATTGTTCGATGTACTGATTCATAACTGGGACATGATCCATTACTGGGACGTTTACCTTACTTCTTTTTCAATGATTTCGAGGATATTTTAGTTTTGATAAAAAAAATTTAATTTCTTACGACTTTTCGTAAAATATGTTAATGCCATCTAAAAGATGGCATATTTTCGTCTGATAAGGTACTTCTTCTTCAATGATTTTCAAAAAAATTTTATTTTTTATGACTTTTCGTAAAATATGTTAATGCCATATAAAAGAGGAACTGATAAGCTTTCCATCGAGCTCTTAGTCGAAGAAGTCGGTCGAAGGATGCAAGAGTTATTAGCAAAAAGCTAATCAGTGGTCAACACGTTTCCGTCCTACTGCCGTTTCTTTTCGCAAAGTACTTTTCTATAATTCTAGTATATAATGGGAAAAAATTAAACGAATTTTTTGTCCATGTAAAAAACTATTAATTCTGAATAAAATGCCGCCCATTTATGCAATTAAGAAAATTTAAATGTTTCTTATTAGATAAGGCATATTTTCGTCTGATAAGGTACTTCTCCTTCAGTGATTTCGAGGATATTTTTGTTTTGATCAAAAAAATTTTATTTCTTACGACTTTTCGTAAAAAATGTTAATGCCGTCTGAAAGAGGAACAGATAAGCTTTCCGTCGAGCTCTTAGTCGAAGAAGTCAGTCGAAGGATGCAAGAGATATTATCAAAAAACTAATCGGTGGTCAACACGTTTCCGTCCCACTCCCGATTCTCTTCGCTAAGTACTTTTCTATAAATTTTATTTCTTACCACTTTTCGTAAAAAATGGTAATGCCATCTGAAAGAGGAACAGATAGGCTTTCTACCCGGCTCTTAGTCGAAGAAGTCAGTCGAAGGCTGCAAGAGTTATTGGTAAAAAGCTAATCGGTGGTCAACACGTTTCCGTCCTACTGCCGATTCTTTTCGCAACGTACTTTTCTATAATTCTAGTATTTAATGGGAGAAAATTAAACAAATTTTTTGTCCATGTAAAAAACTATTAACTCTGAATAAAATGCCGCCCATTTATGCAATTAAAAAAATTTAAATGTCTCTTATTAGATAAGGCATATTTTCGTCTGATAAGGTACTTCTTCTTCAATGATTTCGAGGATATTTTAGTTATGATCAAAAAAATTTTATTTCTTATGACTTTTCGTAAAATATGTTAATGCCATATAAAAGAGGAACTGATAAGCTTTCCATCGAGCTCTTAGTCGAAGAAGTCGGTCGAAGGATGCAAGAGTTATTAGCAAAAAGCTAATCGGTGGTCAACACGTTTCCGTCCTACTGCCGATTCTTTTCGCAAAGTACTTTTCTATAATTCTAGTATTTAATGGGAAAAAATTAAACTAATTTTTTGTCCATGTAAAAAACTATTAACTCTGAATAAAATGCCGTCTATTTATGCAATTAAAAAAATTTAAATGTCTCTTATTAGATAAGGCATATTTTCGTCTGATAAGGTACTTCTTCTTCAATGATTTCGAGGATATTTTAGTTATGATAAAAAAAAATTTTATTTCTTATGACTTTTCGTAAAATATGTTAATGCCATCTGAAAGAGGAACAGATAAGCTTTCCATCGAGCTTTTAGTCGAAGAAGTCGGTCGAAGGATGCAAGAGTTATTAGCAAAAAACTTATCGGTGGTCAACACGTTTCCGTCCTATTACCGATTCTTTTCGCAAAGTACTTTTCAATAATTCTAGTATTTAATGGAAAAAAATTAAACGAATTTTTTGTCCATGTAAAAACTATTAATTCTGATTAAAATGCCGCCCATTTATGCAATTAAAATAATTTAAATGTTTTTTTTTATTAGATAAGGCATATTTTCGTCTGATAAGGTACTTCTTCTTCAATGATTTCGAGGATGTTTTAGTTTTGATCAAAAAAGTTTTATTTCTTATGACTTTTCGTAAAATATGTTAATGCCATCTGAAAGAGGAATAGATAAGCTTTCCATCGAGCTCTCAGTCGAAGCAGTCGGTCGAAGGATGCAAGAGTTATTAGCAAAAAGCTAATCGGTGGTCACACGTTTCCGTCCTTCTGCCGATTCTTTTCGCAAAGTACTTTTCTATAATTCTAGTATTTAATGGGAAAAAATTAAACGAATTTTATGTCCATGTAAAAAACTATGAATTCTGAATAAAATGCCGCCCATTTATGCAATTAAAAAAATGTAAATGTCTCATATTATCGTCTGATAAGGTACTTCTTCTTCAATGATTTCGAGGACATTTTAGTTTTGGTCCAAAAAATTGCATTTCTTATGACTTTTCGTAAAATATGTTAATGCCATATAAAAGAGGAACTGATAAGCTTTCCATCGAGCTCTTAGTCGAACAAGTCGGTCGAAGGATGCAAGAGTTATTAGCAAAAACCTAACCGGTGGTCAACACATTTCCGTCCTACTGCCGATTCTTTTCGCAAAGTATTCTTCTATAATTGTAGTATTTAATGGGAAGAATTAAACGAATTTTTTGTCCATGTAAAACTATTTATTCTGAATAAAATGCCACCCATTAATGCAATTAAAAAAAATTTAAATGTCTCATATTAGATAAGGTATATTTTCGTCTGATAAGGTACTTCTTCTTGAATGATTTCGAGGATATTTTAGTTTTGATCAAAAAAATTGTATTTCTTATGACTTTTCGTGAAATATGTTAATGCTATCTGAAAGAGGAACAGATAAGCTTTCCATCGAGCTCTTAGTCGGAGAATTCGGTCGAAGGATGCAAGAGTTATTACCAAAAAACTAATAGGTCAACACGTTTCCGTCCTACTGCCGATTCTTTTCGCAAAGTATTTTTCTATTATTCTAGTATTTAATGGGAAAAAATTAAACGAATTTTTTGTCCATGTAAAAAACTATTTATTCTGAATAAAATGCCACCCATTTATGCAATTAAAAAAATTTAAATGCCTCATATTAGATAAGGTATATTTTCGTCTGATAAGGTACTTCTTCTTCAATGATTTCCAGGATATTTTAGTTTTGATCAAAAAAATTTTATTTCTTATGACTTTTCGTGAAATATGTTAACGCTATCTGAAAGAGGAACATATAAGCTTTCCATCGAGCTCTTAGTCGAAGAATTCGGTCGAAGCATGCAAGAGTTATTACCAAAAAACTAATAGGTCAACACGTTTCTGTCCTACTGCCGATTCTTTTCGCAAAGTATTTTTCTATAATTCTAGTATTTAATGCGAAAAAATTAAACGAATTTTTTGTCCATGTAAAAAACTATTAATTCTGAATAAAATGCCGCCCATTTATGCAATTAAAAAAATTTAAATGTTTCTTATTAGATAAGGCATATTATCGTATTATAAGGTACTTCTTTTTCAATGATTCCGAGGATATTTTAGTTTTGATGAAAACAAATTTATTTCTTACGACTCTTCGTAAAATATTTTAATGCCATCTGAAAGAGGAACAGATAAGCTTTCCATCGAGCTCTTAGTCGAAGAAGTCGGTCGAAGGATGCAAGAGTTATTAGCAAAAAACTTATCGGTGGTCAACACGTTTCCGTCCTACTACCGATTCTTTTCGCAAAGTACTTTTCAATAATTCTAGTATTTAATGGGAAAAAATTAAACGAATTTTTTGTCCATGTAAAAAACTATTAATTCTGAATAAAATGCCACCCATTTATGCAATTAAAAAAATTTAAATGTCTCATATTAGATAAGGTATATTTTCGTCTGATAAGGTACTTCTTCTTCAATGATTTCGAGGATACTTTAGTTTTGATCAAAAAAATTTTATTTCTTATGACTTTTCGTGAAATATGTTAACGCTATCTGAAAGAGGAACATATAAGCTTTCCATCGAGCTCTTAGTCGAAGAATTCGGTCGAAGGATGCAAGAGTTATTACCAAAAAACGAATAGGTCAACACGTTTCCGTCCTACTGCCGATTCTTTTCGCAAAGTATTTATACCCTGTACACATACTGTGTATCAGGGTATATTGTGTTTGTTTGAGCGAAATGTATGTAACGCACAGAAGGAGGGGAAGGGGACTCTATAAAGTATATATATTCTTGATCAGGACGACAAGAGAAATTGATTGAGCCATGTCCGTCCGTCTGTCCGTCCGTCTGTCCGTCCGTCTGTCTGTCCGTCCGTCTGTCCGTCCGTCCGTCCGTCCGTATTCACCAATGGTTCTCAGAAACTATAATAGCTAGAGACTTCAAATTTGGAGGGTAGACTCGTGATGTTCGGCAGCAGATCAAGTTTATTTTTTTTTTTGCCACGCCCACTCCTTCCCGCCCATCCAGCCCCACTTCCTTTTTTAAATCGCTATAACTCAAACATCCAAAGAGATAGAAACATGAAAGTCGGTATGTAGACTCAGTATGTATAGCCCTACAAAACTGCATACCAAAAAATCCCCCCCTCATTTTCATTTCCCCTCCCCATGTTATTTTCTGTATTTTGCTATATCTCCAAAATAACAAAGGTACGACCCTGAAAATTTGTATACAAGCTCAGTGATAATACATCTTAAAAACTGCATACAACAAATTTCGCCTCTCTTTGATTGTAACCCCTCAGAGACCTACAAATTGAAATTTTTAATATATTCCACTTTATTTTACTTAAAATTACTACATCTTTCAAACTATAACAGGTACAAACATGAAAGTCGGTACGTAGACTCAGTATGTATAGATCTACAAAACTGCATTCCCCAATTTTAACCCCTCCCCTTCATTTCCTCTCCCCCAGTTGTTTTCTTAGAAATGCTATATCTCCGAAACTATTAAAAGTATAAGCCTGATATTTCGTATACAAGCTCAGTAAGTATATATCTTTAAGACTGCATACAACAAAATCCCCCTCTTTTTGATGCTTACCCATCAATCTTCCACAAACTCAAAACTTTTGTAAATTCCACATTTTTTGACCGTTTTTCTTGATAATTTGAACGATATTTGATCGGGGGTGCCAAATCAATACGTGTTTGTAGATTGAGGGTGTGGCACCGCCTACTATGTGTACAGGGTATTATATAGTTGAGAATACTCAACTATACCGCCCTTACTGGATTTCTATTATTCTAGTATTTAATGGGAAAAAATTAAACGAATTTTTTGTCCATGTAAAAAACTATTTATTCTGAATAAAATGCCACCCATATATGCAATTAAAAAAATTTAAATGCCTCATATTAGATAAGGTATATTTTCGTCTGATAAGGTACTTCTTCTTCAATGATTTCGAGGATATTTTAGTTTTGATCAAAAAAATTGTATTTCTTATGACTTTTCGTGAAATATGTTAATGCTATCTGAAAGAGGAACAGATAAGCTTTCCATGGAGCTCTTAGTCGAAGAAGTCGGTCGAAGGATGCAAGAGTTATTAGCAAAAAACTAATCGGTGGTCAACACGTTTCCGTCCTACTGCCGATTCTTTTCGCAAGGTATTTTTCTATAATTCTAGTATTTAATGGGAAAAAATTAAACGAATTTTTGGTCTATGTAAAATACTATTAATTCTGAATAAAATGCCACCCATTTATGCAATTAAAAAAATTTAAATGTCTCATATTAGATAAGGTATATTTTCGTCTGATAAGGAACTTCTTCTTCAATGATTTCGAGGATATTTTAGTTTTGATGAAAACAAATTAATTTCTTACGACTCTTCGTAAAATATTTTAATGTCATCTGAAAGAGGAACAGATAAGCTTTCCATCGAGCTCTTAGTCGAAGAAGTCGGTCGAAGGACGCAAGAGTTATTAGCAAAAAGCTAATCGGTGGTCAACACGTTTCCGTCCTACTGCCGATTCTTTTTGCAAAGTACATTTCTGTAATTCTAGTATTTAATGGGAAAAAATTAAACAAATTTTTTGTCCATGTAAAAAAACTATGAATTCTGAATAAAATGCCGCCCATTTATGCAATTAAAACCAGTAAGGGAGCTATTTTCAGCTTTGCTGAAACTTATATACTCTTGCAAGCATTTTATCAAGTGTTCTTATTGGAAAATATGTCTTATAGTTTTTCCAATAAGAATCATATAAGTTTATAAAGATAAAGGGGCGTGGCCCCGCCCATTTTCTAATTTTTTTAACAAATGCATTGCAATTTGTACACTTTATTTTGCGATCTTATATCTCATCGACTTACAGAGAAATCACATTTTTAAATTTTTCTCTATATGGGCGGTGGCCCTTATGTCCGATTTCTACGAAACTTTGGAATGTGGTCAAGGATTCATAAAAACGCGTAACTGCAAAGTTTTATCCGTTTATATTTAAGAACAAAAAAGTTTCCCTAACAAAAACCGAATTTTTGACCGATTGTTCCTATGGGAGCTATATTCTATATTTATCCGATCTCCACCAAATTTACTGTGTGTCTTAACTGACGTCCAAGATATTTGTGTGCAAAAAATTGAGGCGATAACTTTAAAATCAAAGCGTTTATTGAGCAAAAACCTAATTTTTAACCGATCGTTCCTATGGCAGCTATATCCTATAGTTCTTCGATCATGCTGGATTTTACATTAAAGCTGCGTGCAAGGAAAAGAAAATTTTCTGTGTTTAAATTTTTTCGATAATTTTCTGTCGAGCTGATCAAGAATATATATACTTTATATAGTCGGAGATGTCTCCTTCTCTGCGTTGCCAACTTCATGACAAAGTTAATATACTCTTGCAAGAGTATAAACATGTAAATGTCTCTTATTAGATAAGGCATATTATCGTCTGATAAGGTACTTCTTCTTCAATGATTTCGAGGATATTTTAGTTTTGGTCCAAAAAATTGCATTTCTTATGACTTTTCGTAAAATATGTTAATGCCATACAAAAGAGGAACTGATAAGCTTTCCATCGAGGTCTTAGTCGAAGAAGTCGGTCGAAGGATGCAAGAGTTATTAGCAAAAAGCTAATCGGTGGTCAACACGTTTCCGTCCTACTGCCGATTCTTTTCGCAAAGTACTTTTCTATAATTCTAGTATTTAATGGGAGAAAATTAAACGAATTTTTTGTCCATGTAAAAAACTATTTATTCTGAATAAAATGCCACCCATTTATGCAATTAATAAAATTTAAATGTCTCATATTAGATAAGGTATATTTTCGTCTGATAAGGTACTTCTTCTTCAATGATTTCGAGGATATTTTAGTTTTGATCAAAAAAATTTTATTTCTTATGACTTTTCGTAAAATATGTTAATGCCATATAAAAGAGGAACAGATAAGCTTTCCATCGAGGTCTTAGTCGAAGAAGTCGGTCGAAGGATGCAAGAGTTATTAGCACAAAGCTAATCGGTGGTCAACACGTTTCCGTCCTACTGCCGATTCTTTTTGCAAAGTACAATTCTATAATTCTAGTATTTAATGGGAAAAAATTAAACAAATTTTTTGTCCATGTAAAAAAAACTATGAATTCTGAATAAAATGCCGCCCATTTATGCAATTAAAAAAATGTAAATGTCTCTTATTAGATAAGGCATATTTTCGTCTAATAAGGTACTTCTTCTTCAATGATTTCGAGGATATTTTAGTTTTGGTCCAAAAAATTGCATTTCTTATGACTTTTCGTAAAATATGTTAATGCTATCTGAAAGAGGAACAGATAAGCTTTCCATTGAGCTCTTAGTCGAAGAAGTCGGTCGAAGGATGCAAGAGTTATTAGCAAAAAACTTATCGGTGGTCAACACGTTTCCGTCCTACTACCGATTCTTTTCGCAAAGTACTTTTCAATAATTCTAGTATTTAATGGGAAAAAATTAAACGAATTTTTTGTCCATGTAAAAAACTATTAATTCTGAATAAAATGCCACCCATTTATGCAATGAAAAATTTAAATGTCTCATATTAGATACGGTATATTTTCGTCTGATAAGGTACTTCTTCTTCAATGAGGATATTTTAGTGTTGATCAAAAAAATTGTATTTCTTATGACTTTTCGTGAAATATGTTAATGCTATCTGAAAGAGGAACAGATAAGCTTTCCATCGAGCTCTTAGTCGAAGAATTCGGTCGAAGGATGCAAGAGTTATTAGCCAAAAGCTAATCGGTGGTCAACACGTTTCCGTCCTACTACCGATTATTTTCGCAAAGTACTTTTCAATAATTCTAGTATTTAATGGGAAAAAATTAAACGAATTTTTTGTCCATGTAAAAAACTATTAATTCTGAATAAAATGCCAACCATTTATGCAATTAAAAAAATTTAAATGTCTCATATTAGATAAGTTATATTTTCGTCTGATAAGGTACTTCTTCTTCAATGATTTCGAGGATATTTTAGTTTTGATCAAAAAAATTTTATTTCTTATGACTTTTCGTAAAATATGATAATGCCATATAAAAGAGGAACAGATAAGTTTTCCATCGAGCTCTTAGTCGAAGAAGTCGGTCGAAGGATGCAAGAGTTATTAGCAAAAAACCAATCGGTGGTCAACACGTTTCCGTCCTACTACCGATTATTTTCGCAAAGTACTTTTCAATAATTCTAGTATTTAATGGGAAAAAATTAAACGAATTTTTTGTCCATGTAAAAAACTATTAATTCTGAATAAAATGCCACCCATTTATGCAATTAAAAATTTAAATGTCTCATATTAGATAAGGCATATTTTCGTCTTATAAGGTACTTCTTTTTCAATGATTTCGAGGATATTTTAGTTTTGATCAAAAAAATTTTATCTCTTATGACTTTACGTAAAATATGTTAATGCCATATAAAAGAGGAACAGATAAGTTTTCCATCGAGCTCTTAGTCGAAGAAGTCGGTCGAAGGATGCAAGAGTTATTAGCAAAAAGCTAATCGGTGGTCAACACGTTTCCGTCCTACTGCCGATTCTTTTTGCAAAGTACATTTCTATAATTCTAGTATTTAATGGGAAAAAATTAAACAAATTTTTTGTCCATGTAAAAAAAACTATGAATTCTGAATAAAATGCCGCCCATTTATGCAATTAAAAATATGTAAATGTCTCTTATTAAATAAGGCATATTTTCGTCTTATAAGGTACTTCTTTTTCAATGAATTCGAGGATATTTTAGTTTTGATCAAAAAAATTTTATCTCTTATGACTTTTCGTAAAATATGTTAATGCCATATAAAAGAGGAACAGATAAGCTTTCCATCGAGCTCTTAGTCGAAGAAGTCGGTCGAAGGATGCAAGAGTTATTAGCCAAAAGCTAATCGGTGGTCAACACGTTTCCGTCCTACTGCCGATTCTTTTCGCAAAGTACTTTTCTATAATTCTAGTATTTAATGGGAGAAAATTAAACGAATTTTTTGTCCATGTAAAAAACTATTAATTCTGAATAAAATGCCGCCCATTTATGCAATTAAAAAAATTTAAATGTTTCTTATTAGATAAGGCATATTTTCGTCTGATAAGGTACTTCTTCTTCAATGATTTCGAGGATATTTTAGTTTTGATGAAAACAAATTTATTTCTTACGACTCTTCGTAAAATATTTTAATGCCATCTGAAAGAGGAACAGATAAGCTTTCCATCGAGCTCTCAGTCGAAGAAGTTGGTCGAAGGATGCAAGAGTTATTAGCAAAAAACTTATCGGTGGTCAACACGTTTCCGTCCTACTACCGATTCTTTTCGCAAAGTACTTTTCAATAATTCTAGTATTTAATGGGAAAAAATTAAACGAATTTTTTGTCCATGTTAAAAACTATTAATTCTGAATAAAATGCCACCCATTTATGCAATTAAAACCAGTAAGGACGCTATCTTCAGCAAGGCTGAAGCTATAATACTTTTCACGTTGTGTCACTATAAAAAAAACTGAAATGAATAGTTTTCATGCCTCTCTAACAACATAACTGTAATGTTTCAAGTCAATTGGTTAAAAAATATAAAAGTTTTCCATACAACGGGTCAAGTTTAGCTATTAGTGGGCGTGGCCATGCCCACTTTTGGTCAAAATAGTTTTCATTCCTTCCTAAGAACATAACTGTAGAGTTTCAAGTCAATTGGTTAAAAAACAAAAAAGTTTTCCATACAACGGGTCAAGTTTCGCTATAAGTGGGCGTGGCCTTGCCCACTTTTGGTCAAAATAGTTTTCATTCTTCCCTAAGAATATAACTGTAAAGTTTCAAGTCAATTGGTTAAAAAACAAAAAAGTTTTCCATACAACGGATCAAGTTTAGCTATTAGTGGGCGTGGCCATGCCCACTTTTGGTCAAAATAGTTTTCGTTCCTTCCTAAGAACATAACCGTAAAGTTTCAAGTCAATTGGTTAAAAAACAAAAAAGTTTTCCATACAACGGGTCAAGTTTCGCTATAAGTGGGCGTGGCTACGCCCACTTTTGGTCAAAATAGTTTTCATTCCTCCCTAAGAACATAACTGTAAAGTTTCAAGTCAATTGGTTAAAAAACAAAAAAGTTTTCCATACAACGGGTCAAGTTTAGCTATAAGTGGGCGTGGCTACGCGTGGCTACGCCCACTTTTGGTCAAAATAGTTTTCATTCCTCCCTAAGAACATAACTGTAAAGTTTCAAGTCAATTGGTTAAAAAACAAAAAAGTTTACCATACAACGGGTCAATTTTCGCTATAAGTGGGCGTGGCGACGCCCACTTTTGGTCAAAATGGTTTTCATTCCTCCCTAAGAACATAACTGTAAAGTTTCAAGTCAATTGGTTAAAAAACAAAAAAGTTGTCCATACAACGACGTGAATATTGCTTCTCTTCCTCTTCTTCATTTTGTATGGTGGCTACCAGTTCCAGTTTCCCGATGTCAATGAAACTTTCAGGCATGTAGTCGGACTATGTAGAACTACTATGTTTAAAATTTCAGCACTCTATCATACAAAAGAAAAAAGTTTTCCATACAACGATTCAAGTTTTGTTCATTTTTCTTCTTCTTTTCGTATGGGGGCTACCAGTTCCAGTGGTCCGATATGGCTGGTTCCGACCAATGATTTGACTGCACGAATAAGAAGTCTCTGTGCAAAATTTCAGCTCGATATCTTCAAAACTGTGGGAGGAGATTGTATATATACAGACAGACGGACAGACGGACAGACGGACATGGCTAAATCAACTCGTCTTGTCGTCCTGATCAAGAATATATATACTTTATATAGTCGCAAGTGAATATTTCTGTGTGTTACAAACTTCAGCACAAAGTTATTATACTGTTTCACATACGTGAAAAGTATAAAAATTTAAATGTCTCATATTAGATAAGGTATATTTTCGTCTGATAAGGTACTTCTTCTTCAATGATTTCGAGGATATTTTAGTTTTGATCAAAAAAATTTTATTTCTTATGACTTTTCGTGAAATATGTTAATTCTATCTGAAAGAGGAACAGATAAGCTTTCCATCGAGCTCTTAGTCGAAGAAATCGGTCGAAGGATGCAAGAAATATTACCAAAAAACTAATCGGTGGTCAACACGTTTCCGTCCTACTGCCGACTCTTTTCGCAAAGTATTTTTCTATAATTCTAGTATTTAATGGGAAAAAATTAAACGAATTTTTTGTCCATGTAGACAACTATTAATTCTGAATAAAATGCCGCCCATTTATGCAATGAAAAAAAATTTAAATGTTTCTTATTAGATGAGGCATATTTTCGTCTGATAAGGTACTTATTCTTCAATGATTTCGAGGATATTTTAGTTTTGATCAAAAAAATTTTATCTCTTATGACTTTACGTAAAGTATGTTAATGCCATATATAAGAGGAACAGATAAGCTTTCCATCGAGCTCTTAGTCGAAGAAGTCGGTCGAAGGATGCAAGAGTTATTAGAAAAAGCTAATTGGTGGTCAACACGTTTCCGTCCTACTACCGATTCTTTTCGCAAAGTACTTTTCAATAATTCTAGTATTTAATGGGAAAAAATTAAACGAATTTTTTGTCCATGTAAAAAACTATTAATTCTGAATAAAATGCCACCCATTTATGCAATGAAAAATTTAAATGTCTCATATTAGATAAGGTATATTTTCGTCTGATAAGGTACTTCTTCTTCAATGAGGATATTTTAGTGTTGATCAAAAAAATTGTATTTCTTATGACTTTTCGTGAAATATGTTAATGCTATCTGAAAGAGGAACAGATAAGCTTTCCATCGAGCTCTTAGTCGAAGAATTCGGTCGAAGGATGCAAGAGTTATTAGCCAAAAGCTAATCGGTGGTCAACACGTTTCCGTCCTACTACCGATTATTTTCGCAAAGTACTTTTCAATAATTCTAGTATTTAATGGGAAAAAATTAAACGAATTTTTTGTCCATGTAAAAAACTATTAATTCTGAATAAAATGCCAACCATTCATGCAATTAAAAAAATTTAAATGTCTCATATTAGATAAGTTATATTTTCGTCTGATAAGGTACTTCTTCTTCAATGATTTCGAGGATATTTTAGTTTTGATCAAAAAAATTTTATTTCTTATGACTTTTCGTAAAATATGATAATGCCATATAAAAGAGGAACAGATAAGTTTTCCATCGAGCTCTTAGTCGAAGAAGTCGGTCGAAGGATGCAAGAGTTATTAGCAAAAAACCAATCGGTGGTCAACACGTTTCCGTCCTACTACCGATTATTTTCGCAAAGTACTTTTCAATAATTCTAGTATTTAATGGGAAAAAATTAAACGAATTTTTTGTCCATGTAAAAAACTATTAATTCTGAATAAAATGCCACCCATTTATGCAATTAAAAATTTAAATGTCTCATATTAGATAAGGCATATTTTCGTCTTATAAGGTACTTCTTTTTCAATGATTTCGAGGATATTTTAGTTTTGATCAAAAAAATTTTATCTCTTATGACTTTACGTAAAATATGTTAATGCCATATAAAAGAGGAACAGATAAGTTTTCCATCGAGCTCTTAGTCGAAGAAGTCGGTCGAAGGATGCAAGAGTTATTAGCAAAAAGCTAATCGGTGGTCAACACGTTTCCGTCCTACTGCCGATTCTTTTTGCAAAGTACATTTCTATAATTCTAGTATTTAATGGGAAAAAATTAAACAAATTTTTTGTCCATGTAAAAAAAACTATGAATTCTGAATAAAATGCCGCCCATTTATGCAATTAAAAATATGTAAATGTCTCTTATTAAATAAGGCATATTTTCGTCTTATAAGGTACTTATTCTTCAATGAATTCGAGGATATTTTAGTTTTGATCAAAAAAATTTTATCTCTTATGACTTTTCGTAAAATATGTTAATGCCATATAAAAGAGGAACAGATAAGCTTTCCATCGAGCTCTTAGTCGAAGAAGTCGGTCGAAGGATGCAAGAGTTATTAGCCAAAAGCTAATCGGTGGTCAACACGTTTCCGTCCTACTGCCGATTCTTTTCGCAAAGTACTTTTCTATAATTCTAGTATTTAATGGGAGAAAATTAAACGAATTTTTTGTCCATGTAAAAAACTATTAATTCTGAATAAAATGCCGCCCATTTATGCAATTAAAAAAATTTAAATGTTTCTTATTAGATAAGGCATATTTTCGTCTGATAAGGTACTTCTTCTTCAATGATTTCGAGGATATTTTAGTTTTGATGAAAACAAATTTATTTCTTACGACTCTTCGTAAAATATTTTAATGCCATCTGAAAGAGGAACAGATAAGCTTTCCATCGAGCTCTCAGTCGAAGAAGTCGGTCAAAGGATGCAAGAGTTATTAGCAAAAAACTTATCGGTGGTCAACACGTTTCCGTCCTACTACCGATTCTTTTCGCAAAGTACTTTTCAATAATTCTAGTATTTAATGGGAAAAAATTAAACGAATTTTTTGTCCATGTTAAAAACTATTAATTCTGAATAAAATGCCACCCATTTATGCAATTAAAACCAGTAAGGACGCTATCTTCAGCAAGGCTGAAGCTATAATACTTTTCACGTTGTGTCACTATAAAAAAAACTGAAATGAATAGTTTTCATGCCTCTCTAACAACATAACTGTAATGTTTCAAGTCAATTGGTTAAAAAACATAAAAGTTTTCCATACAACGGGTCAAGTTTAGCTATTAGTGGGCGTGGCCATGCCCACTTTTGGTCAAAATAGTTTTCATTCCTTCCTAAGAACATAACTGTAGAGTTTCAAGTCAATTGGTTAAAAAACAAAAAAGTTTTCCATACAACGGGTCAAGTTTCGCTATAAGTGGACGTGGCCTTGCCCACTTTTGGTCAAAATAGTTTTCATTCTTCCCTAAGAATATAACTGTAAAGTTTCAAGTCAATTGGTTAAAAAACAAAAAAGTTTTCCATACAACGGATCAAGTTTAGCTATTAGTGGGCGTGGCCATGCCCACTTTTGGTCAAAATGGTTTTCATTCCTCCCTAAGAACATAACTGTAAAGTTTCAAGTCAATTGGTTAAAAAACAAAAAAGTTTTCCATACAACGGATCAAGTTTAGCTATTAGTGGGCGTGGCCTTGCCCACTTTTGGTCAAAATAGTTTTCATTCTTCCCTAAGAATATAACTGTAAAGTTTCAAGTCAATTGGTTAAAAAACAAAAAAGTTTTCCATACAACGGATCAAGTTTCGCTATAAGTGGGCGTGGCCTTGCCCACTTTTGGTCAAAATAGTTTTCGTTCCTTCCTAAGAACATAACCGTAAAGTTTCAAGTCAATTGGTTAAAAAACAAAAAAGTTTTCCATACAACGGGTCAAGTTTCGCTATAAGTGGGCGTGGCTACGCCCACTTTTGGTCAAAATAGTTTTCATTCCTCCCTAAGAACATAACTGTAAAGTTTCAAGTCAATTGGTTAAAAAACAAAAAAGTTTTCCATACAACGGGTCAAGTTTAGCTATAAGTGGGCGTGGCTACGCGTGGCTACGCCCACTTTTGGTCAAAATAGTTTTCATTCCTCCCTAAGAACATAACTGTAAAGTTTCAAGTCAATTGGTTAAAAAACAAAAAAGTTTACCATACAACGGGTCAATTTTCGCTATAAGTGGGCGTGGCGACGCCCACTTTTGGTCAAAATGGTTTTCATTCCTCCCTAAGAACATAACTGTAAAGTTTCAAGTCAATTGGTTAAAAAACAAAAAAGTTGTCCATACAACGACGTGAATATTGCTTCTCTTCCTCTTCTTCATTTTGTATGGTGGCTACCAGTTCCAGTTTCCCGATGTCAATGAAACTTTCAGGCATGTAGTCGGACTATGTAGAACTACTATGTTTAAAATTTCAGCACTCTATCATACAAAAGAAAAAAGTTTTCCATACAACGATTCAAGTTTTGTTCATTTTTCTTCTTCTTTTCGTATGGGGGCTACCAGTTCCAGTGGTCCGATATGGCTGGTTCCGACCAATGATTTGACTGCACGAATAAGAAGTCTCTGTGCAAAATTTCAGCTCGATATCTTCAAAACTGTGGGAGGAGATTGTATATATACAGACAGACGGACAGACGGACAGACGGACATGGCTAAATCAACTCGTCTTGTCGTCCTGATCAAGAATATATATACTTTATATAGTCGCAAGTGAATATTTCTGTGTGTTACAAACTTCAGCACAAAGTTATTATACTGTTTCACATACGTGAAAAGTATAAAAATTTAAATGTCTCATATTAGATAAGGTATATTTTCGTCTGATAAGGTACTTCTTCTTCAATGATTTCGAGGATATTTTAGTTTTGATCAAAAAAATTTTATTTCTTATGACTTTTCGTGAAATATGTCAATTCTATCTGAAAGAGGAACAGATAAGCTTTCCATCGAGCTCTTAGTCGAAGAAATCGGTCGAAGGATGCAAGAAATATTACCAAAAAACTAATCGGTGGTCAACACGTTTCCGTCCTACTGCCGACTCTTTTCGCAAAGTATTTTTCTATAATTCTAGTATTTAATGGGAAAAAATTAAACGAATTTTTTGTCCATGTAGACAACTATTAATTCTGAATAAAATGCCGCCCATTTATGCAATGAAAAAAAATTTAAATGTTTCTTATTAGATAAGGCATATTTTCGTCTGATAAGGTACTTATTCTTCAATGATTTCGAGGATATTTTAGTTTTGATCAAAAAAATTTTATCTCTTATGACTTTACGTAAAGTATGTTAATGCCATATATAAGAGGAACAGATAAGCTTTCCATCGAGCTCTTAGTCGAAGGATGCAAGAGTTATTAGAAAAAGCTAATTGGTGGTCAACACGTTTCCGTCCTACTACCGATTCTTTTCGCAAAGTACTTTTCAATAATTCTAGTATTTAATGGGAAAAAATTAAACGAATTTTTTGTCCATGTAAAAAACTATTAATTCTGAATAAAATGCCACCCATTTATGCAATGAAAAATTTAAATGTCTCATATTAGATAAGGTATATTTTCGTCTGATAAGGTACTTCTTCTTCAATGAGGATATTTTAGTGTTAATCAAAAAAATTGTATTTCTTATGACTTTTCGTGAAATATGTTAATGCTATCTGAAAGAGGAACAGATAAGCTTTCCATCGAGCTCTTAGTCGAAGAATTCGGTCGAAGGATGCAAGAGTTATTAGCCAAAAGCTAATCGGTGGTCAACACGTTTCCGTCCTACTACCGATTATTTTCGCAAAGTACTTTTCAATAATTCTAGTATTTAATGGGAAAAAATTAAACGAATTTTTTGTCCATGTAAAAAACTATTAATTCTGAATAAAATGCCAACCATTTATGCAATTAAAAAAATTTAAATGTCTCATATTAGATAAGTTATATTTTCGTCTGATAAGGTACTTCTTCTTCAATGATTTCGAGGATATTTTAGTTTTGATCAAAAAAATTTTATTTCTTATGACTTTTCGTAAAATATGATAATGCCATATAAAAGAGGAACAGATAAGTTTTCCATCGAGCTCTTAGTCGAAGAAGTCGGTCGAAGGATGCAAGAGTTATTAGCAAAAAACCAATCGGTGGTCAACACGTTTCCGTCCTACTACCGATTATTTTCGCAAAGTACTTTTCAATAATTCTAGTATTTAATGGGAAAAAATTAAACGAATTTTTTGTCCATGTTAAAAACTATTAATTCTGAATAAAATGCCACCCATTTATGCAATTAAAACCAGTAAGGACGCTATCTTCAGCAAGGCTGAAGCTATAATACTTTTCACGTTGTGTCACTATAAAAAAAACTGAAATGAATAGTTTTCATGCCTCTCTAACAACATAACTGTAATGTTTCAAGTCAATTGGTTAAAAAACATAAAAGTTTTCCATACAACGGGTCAAGTTTAGCTATTAGTGGGCGTGGCCATGCCCACTTTTGGTCAAAATAGTTTTCATTCCTTCCTAAGAACATAACTGTAGAGTTTCAAGTCAATTGGTTAAAAAACAAAAAAGTTTTCCATACAACGGGTCAAGTTTCGCTATAAGTGGACGTGGCCTTGCCCACTTTTGGTCAAAATAGTTTTCATTCTTCCCTAAGAATATAACTGTAAAGTTTCAAGTCAATTGGTTAAAAAACAAAAAAGTTTTCCATACAACGGAT
Organism: Phortica okadai; assembly: GCA_034638295.1. Lineage (NCBI taxonomy): Eukaryota > Metazoa > Arthropoda > Insecta > Diptera > Drosophilidae > Phortica > Phortica okadai. The sequence continues at coordinate 21,742,221 of CM067850.1, read as the reverse complement.
CAAGTTTAGCTATTAGTGGGCGTGGCCATGCCCACTTTTGGTCAAAATAGTTTTCGTTCCTTCCTAAGAACATAACTGTAAAGTTTCAAGTCAATTGGTTAAAAAACAAAAAAGTTTTCCATACAACGGGTCAAGTTTCGCTATAAGTGGGCGTGGCTACGCCCACTTTTGGTCAAAATAGTTTTCATTCCTCCCTAAGAACATAACTGTAAAGTTTCAAGTCAATTGGTTAAAAAACAAAAAAGTTTTCCATACAACGGGTCAAGTTTAGCTATAAGTGGGCGTGGCTACGCGTGGCTACGCCCACTTTTGGTCAAAATAGTTTTCGTTCCTTCCTAAGAACATAACTGTAAAGTTTCAAGTCAATTGGTTAAAAAACAAAAAAGTTTTCCATACAACGGGTCAAGTTTCGCTATAAGTGGGCGTGGCGACGCCCACTTTTGGTCAAAATGGTTTTCATTCCTCCCTAAGAACATAACTGTAAAGTTTCAAGTCAATTGGTTAAAAAACAAAAAAGTTGTCCATACAACGACGTGAATATTGCTTCTCTTCCTCTTCTTCATTTTGTATGGTGGCTACCAGTTCCAGTTTCCCGATGTCAATGAAACTTTCAGGCATGTAGTCGGACTATGTAGAACTACTATGTTTAAAATTTCAGCACTCTATCATACAAAAGAAAAAAGTTTTCCATACAACGATTCAAGTTTTGTTCATTTTTCTTCTTCTTTTCGTATGGGGGCTACCAGTTCCAGTGGTCCGATATGGCTGGTTCCGACCAATGATTTGACTGCACGAATAAGAAGTCTCTGTGCAAAATTTCAGCTCGATATCTTCAAAACTGTGGGAGGAGATTGTATATATACAGACAGACGGACAGACGGACAGACGGACATGGCTAAATCAACTCGTCTTGTCGTCCTGATCAAGAATATATATACTTTATATAGTCGCAAGTGAATATTTCTGTGTGTTACAAACTTCAGCACAAAGTTATTATACTGTTTCACATACGTGAAAAGTATAAAAATTTAAATGTCTCATATTAGATAAGGTATATTTTCGTCTGATAAGGTACTTCTTCTTCAATGATTTCGAGGATATTTTAGTTTTGATCAAAAAAATTTTATTTCTTATGACTTTTCGTGAAATATGTTAATTCTATCTGAAAGAGGAACAGATAAGCTTTCCATCGAGCTCTTAGTCGAAGAAATCGATCGAAGGATGCAAGAAATATTACCAAAAAACTAATCGGTGGTCAACACGTTTCCGTCCTACTGCCGACTCTTTTCGCAAAGTATTTTTCTATAATTCTAGTATTTAATGGGAAAAAATTAAACGAATTTTTTGTCCATGTAGACAACTATTAATTCTGAATAAAATGCCGCCCATTTATGCAATGAAAAAAAATTTAAATGTTTCTTATTAGATAAGGCATATTTTCGTCTGATAAGGTACTTATTCTTCAATGATTTCGAGGATATTTTAGTTTTGATCAAAAAAATTTTATCTCTTATGACTTTACGTAAAGTATGTTAATGCCATATATAAGAGGAACAGATAAGCTTTCCATCGAGCTCTTAGTCGAAGAAGTCGGTCGAAGGATGCAAGAGTTATTAGAAAAAGCTAATTGGTGGTCAACACGTTTCCGTCCTACTGCCGATTCTTTTTTCAAAGTACATTTCTATAATTCTAGTATTTAATGGGAAAAAATTAAACAAATTTTTTGTTTATGTAAAAAACTATGAATTCTGAATAAAATGCCGCCCATTTATGCAATTAAAAAAATGTAAATGTCTCTTATTAGATAAGGCATATTTTCGTCTGATAAGGTACTTCTTCTTCAATGATTTCGAGGTTATTTTAGTTTTGATGAAAACAAATTAATTTCTTACGACTCTTCGTAAAATATTTTAATGTCATCTGAAAGAGGAACAGATAAGCTTTCCATCGAGCTCTTAGTCGAAGAAGTCGGTCGAAGGATGCAAGAGTTATTAGCAAAAAGCTAATCGGTGGTCAACACGTTTCCGTCTTACTGCCGATTCTTTTCGCAAAGTACTTTTCTATAATTCTAGTATTTAATGGGAGAAAATTAAACGAATTTTTTGTCCATGTAAAAAACTATTAATTCTGAATAAAATGCCGCCCATTTATGCAATGAAAAAAAATTTAAATGTTTCTTATTAGATAAGGCATATTTTCGTCTGATAAGGTACTTATTCTTCAATGATTTCGAGGATATTTTAGTTTTGATGAAAACAAATTTATTTCTTACGACTCTTCGTAAAATATTTTAATGCCATCTGAAAGAGGAACAGATAAGCTTTCCATCGAGCTCTTAGTCGAAGAAGTCGGTCGAAGGATGCAAGAGTTATTAGCAAAAAACTTATCGGTGGTCAACACGTTTCCGTCCTACTACCGATTCTTTTCGCAAAGTACTTTTCAATAATTCTAGTATTTAATGGGAAAAAATTAAACGAATTTTTTGTCCATGTAAAAAACTATTAATTCTGAATAAAATGCCACCCATTTATGCAATTAAAAAAATTTAAATGTCTCATATTAGATAAGGTATATTTTCGTCTGATAAGGTACTTCTTCTTCAATGATTTCGAGGATATTTTAGTTTTGGTCCAAAAAATTTTATCTCTTATGACTTTACGTAAAATATGTTAATGCCATATAAAAGAGGAACAGATAAGTTTTCCATCGAGCTCTTAGTCGAAGATGTCGGTCGAAGGATGCAAGAGTAATTAGCAAAAAGCTAATCGGTGGTCAACACGTTTCCGTCCTACTGCCGATTCTTTTTGCAAAGTACATTTCTATAATTGTAGTATTTAATGGGAAAAAATTAAACAAATTTTTTATCCATGTAAAAAACTATGAATTCAGAATAAAATGCCGCTCATTTATGCAATTAAAAAAATGTAAATGTCTCTTATTAGATAAGGCATATTATCGTCTGATAAGGTACTTCTTCTTCAATGATTTCGAGCATATTTTAGTTTTGATCAAAAAAATTTTATTTCTTATGACTTTTCGTAAAATATGTTAATGCCATATAAAAGAGGAACAGATAAGCTTTCCATCGAGCTCTTAGTCGAAGATGTCGGTCGAAGGATGCAAGAGTAATTAGCAAAAAGCTAATCGGTGGTCAACACGTTTCCGTCCTACTGCCGATTCTTTTTGCAAAGTACATTTCTATAATTGTAGTATTTAATGGGAAAAAATTAAACAAATTTTTTATCCATGTAAAAAACTATGAATTCAGAATAAAATGCCGCTCATTTATGCAATTAAAAAAATGTAAATGTCTCTTATTAGATAAGGCATATTATCGTCTGATAAGGTACTTCTTCTTCAATGATTTCGAGGATATTTTAGTTTTGGTCCAAAAAATTTTATCTCTTATGACTTTACGTAAAATATGTTAATGCCATATAAAAGAGGAACAGATAAGTTTTCCATCGAGCTCTTAGTCGAAGAAGTCGGTCGAAGGATGCAAGAGTTATTAGCAAAAAGCTAATCGGTGGTCAACACGTTTCCGTCCTACTGCCGATTCTTTTTGCAAAGTACATTTCTATAATTCTAGTATTTAATGGGAAAAAATTAAACAAATTTTTTGTCCATGTAAAAAAAACTATGAATTCTGAATAAAATGCCGCCCATTTATGCAATTAAAAATATGTAAATGTCTCTTATTAAATAAGGCATATTTTCGTCTTATAAGGTACTTCTTTTTCAATGATTTCGAGGATATTTTAGTTTTGATCAAAAAAATTTTATCTCTTATGACTTTTCGTAAAATATGTTAATGCCATATAAAAGAGGAACAGATAAGCTTTCCATCGAGCTCTTAGTCGAAGAAGTCGGTCGAAGGATGCAAGAGTTATTAGCCAAAAGCTAATCGGTGGTCAACACGTTTCCGTCCTACTGCCGATTCTTATCGCAAAGTACTTTTCTATAATTCTAGTATTTAATGGGAGAAAATTAAACAAATTTTTTGTCCGTGTAAAAAACTATGAATTCTGAATAAAATGCCGCCCATTTATGCAATTAAAAAAATGTAAATGTCTCTTATTAGATAAGGCATATTTTCGTCTGATAAGGTACTTCTTCTTCAATGATTTCGAGGATATTTTAGTTTTGATGAAAAAAATTTTATCTATTATGACTTTTCGTAAAATATGTTAATGCCATATAAAAGAGGAACAGATAAGTTTTCCATCGAGCTCTTAGTCGAAGAAGTCGGTCGAAGGATGCAAGAAATATTACCAAAAAACTAATCGGTGGTCAACACGTTTCCGTCCTACTGCCGATTCTTTTTGCAAAGTACATTTCTATAATTCTAGTATTTAATGGGAAAAAATTAAACAAATTTTTTGTCCATGTAAAAAAAACTATGAATTCTGAATAAAATGCCGCCCATTTATGCAATTAAAAAAATGTAAATGTTTCTTATTAGATAAGGTATATTTTCGTCTGATAAGGTACTTCTTCTTCAATGATTTCGAGGATATTTTAGTTTTGATCAAAAAAATTGTATTTGTTATGACTTTTCGTGAAATATGTTAATTCTATCTGAAAGAGGAACAGATAAGCTTTCCATCGAGCTCTTAGTCGAAGAAATCGGTCGAAGGATGCAAGAAATATTACCAAAAAACTAATCGGTGGTCAAAACGTTTCCGTCCTACTGCCGACTCTTTTTCCAAAGTACATTTCTATAATTCTAGTATTTAATGGGAAAAAATTAAACAAATTTTTTGTTTATGTAAAAAACTATGAATTCTGAATAAAATGCCGCCCATTTATGCAATTAAAAAAATGTAAATGTCTCTTATTAGATAAGGCATATTTTCGTCTGATAAGGTACTTCTTCTTCAATGATTTCGAGGATATTTTAGTTTTGATGAAAAAAATTTTATCTATTATGACTTTTCGTAAAATATGTTAATGCCATATAAAAGAGGAACAGATAAGTTTTCCATCGAGCTCTTAGTCGAAGAAGTCGGTCGAAGGATGCAAGAGTTATTAGCAAAAAGCTAATCGGTGGTCAACACGTTTCCGTCCTACTGCCGATTCTTTTTCCAAAGTACATTTCTATAATTCTAGTATTTAATGGGAAAAAATTAAACAAATTTTTTGTTTATGTAAAAAACTATGAATTCTGAATAAAATGCCGCCCATTTATGCAATTAAAAAAATGTAAATGTCTCTTATTAGATAAGGCATATTTTCGTCTGATAAGGTACTTCTTCTTCAATGATTTCGAGGATATTTTAGTTTTGATGAAAACAAATTAATTTCTTACGACTCTTCGTAAAATATTTTAATGTCATCTGAAAGAGGAACAGATAAGCTTTCCATCGAGCTCTTAGTCGAAGAAGTCGGTCGAAGGATGCAAGAGTTATTAGCAAAAAGCTAATCGGTGGTCAACACGTTTCCGTCTTACTGCCGATTCTTTTCGCAAAGTACTTTTCTATAATTCTAGTATTTAATGGGAGAAAATTAAACGAATTTTTTGTCCATGTAAAAAACTATTAATTCTGAATAAATTGCCGCCCATTTATGCAATGAAAAAAATTTAAATGTTTCTTATTAGATAAGGCATATTTTCGTCTGATAAGGTACTTCTTCTTCAATGATTTCGAGGATATTTTAGTTTTGATGAAAACAAATTCATTTCTTACGACTCTTCGTAAAATCTTTTAATGCCATCTGAAAGAGGAACAGATAAGCTTTCCATCGAGCTCTTAGTCGAAGAAGTCGGTCGAAGGATGCAAGAGTTATTAGCAAAAAACTTATCGGTGGTCAACACGTTTCCGTCCTACTACCGATTCTTTTCGCAAAGTTCTTTTCAATAATTCTAGTATTTAATGGGAAAAAATTAAACGAATTTTTTGTCCATGTAAAAAACTATTAATTCTGAATAAAATGCCACCCATTTATGCAATTAAAAAAATTTAAATGTCTCATATTAGATAAGGTATATTTTCGTCTAATAAGGTACTTCTTCTTCAATGATTTCGAGGATATTTTAGTTTTGATGAAAACAAATTAATTTCTTACGACTCTTCGTAAAATATTTTAATGTCATCTGAAAGAGGAACAGATAAGCTTTCCATCGAGCTCTTAGTCGAAGAAGTCGGTCGAAGGATGCAAGAGTTATTAGCAAAAAGCTAATCGGTGGTCAACACGTTTCCGTCCTACTGCCGATTCTTTTTGCAAAGTACATTTCTATAATTCTAGTATTTAATGGGAAAAAATTAAACAAATTTTTTGTCCATGTAAAAAAAACTATGAATTCTGAATAAAATGCCGCCCATTTATGCAATTAAAAATATGTAAATGTCTCTTATTAAATAAGGCATATTTTCGTCTTATAAGGTACTTCTTTTTCAATGATTTCGAGGATATTTTAGTTTTGATCAAAAAAATTTTATCTCTTATGACTTTTCGTAAAATATGTTAATGCCATATAAAAGAGGAACAGATAAGCTTTCCATCGAGCTCTTAGTCGAAGAAGTCGGTCGAAGGATGCAAGAGTTATTAGCCAAAAGCTAATCGGTGGTCAACACGTTTCCGTCCTACTGCCGATTCTTTTCGCAAAGTACTTTTCTATAATTCTAGTATTTAATGGGAGAAAATTAAACGAATTTTTTGTCCATGTAAAAAACTATTAATTCTGAATAAAATGCCGCCCATTTATGCAATTAAAAAAATGTAAATGTTTCTTATTAGATAAGGTATATTTTCGTCTGATAAGGTACTTCTTCTTCAATGATTTCGAGGATATTTTAGTTTTGATCAAAAAAATTTTATTTCTTATGACTTTTCGTGAAATATGTTAATTCTATCTGAAAGAGGAACAGATAAGCTTTCCATCGAGCTCTTAGTCGAAGAAATCGGTCGAAGGATGCAAGAAATATTACCAAAAAACTAATCGGTGGTCAACACGTTTCCGTCCTACTGCCGACTCTTTTCGCAAAGTATTTTTCTATAATTCTAGTATTTAATGGGAAAAAATTAAACGAATTTTTTGTCCATGTAAACAACTATTAATTCTGAATAAAATGCCGCCCATTTATGCAATTAAAAAAATTTAAATGTTTCTTATTAGATAAGGCATATTTTCGTCTTATAAGGTACTTCTTTTTCAATGATTTCGAGGATATTTTAGTTTTGATCAAAAAAATTTTATCTATTATGACTTTTCGTAAAATATGTTAATGCCATATAAAAGAGGAACAGATAAGTTTTCCATCGAGCTCTTAGTCGAAGAAGTCGGTCGAAGGATGCAAGAGTTATTAGCAAAAAACTAATCGGTGGTCAACACGTTTCCATCCTACTGCCGATTCTTTTCGCAAAGTACTTTTCTATAATTCTAGTATTTAATGGGAGAAAATTAAACGAATTTTTTGTCCATGTAAAAAACTATTAATTCTGAATAAAATGCCGCCCATTTATGCAATTAAAACCAGTAAGGGAGCTATTTTCAGCTTTGCTGAAACTTATATACTCTTGCAAGCATTTTATCAAGTGTTCTTATTGGAAAATATGTCTTATAGTTTTTCCAATAAGAATCATATAAGTTTATAAAGATAAAGGGGCGTGGCCCCACCCATTTTCTAATTTTTTTAACAAATGCCTTGCAATTTGTACACTTTATTTTGCGATCTTATATCTCATCGACTTACAGAGAAATCACATTTTTAAATTTTTCTCTATATGGGCGGTGCCACGCCCTTATGTCCGATTTCTACGAAACTTTGGAATGTGGTCAAGGATTCATAAAAACGCATAACTGCAAAGTTTTATCCGTTTATATTTAAGAACAAAAAAGTTTCCCTAACAAAAACCGAATTTTTGACCGATTGTTCCTATGGGAGCTATATTCTATATTTATCCGATCTCCACCAAATTTACTGTGTGTCTTAACTGACGTCCAAGATATTTGTGTGCAAAAAATTGAGGCGATAACTTTAAAATCAAAGCGTTTATTGAGCAAAAACCTAATTTTTAACCGATCGTTCCTATGGCAGCTATATCCTATAGTTATTCGATCATGCTGGATTTTACATTCAAGCTGCGTGCAAGGAAAAGAAAATTTTCTGTGTTTAAATTTTTTCGATATCTTTAAAACTCTAGGAGGAGTTCGCATCGCAACAGACAGACAGACGGACAGACGGACATGGCAATATGCTTTATACTTTATACTTTATATAGTCGGAGATGTCTCCTTCTCTGCGTTGCCAACTTCATGACAAAGTTAATATACTCTTGCAAGAGTATAAAAATGTAAATGTCTCTTATTAGATAAGGCATATTATCGTCTAATAAGGTACTTCTTCTTCAATGATTTCGAGCATATTTTAGTTTTGATCAAAAAAATTGCATTTCTTATGACTTTTCGTAAAATATGTTAATGCCATATAAAAGAGGAACAGATAAGCTTTCCATCGAGCTCTTAGTCGAAGAAGTCGGTCGAAGGATGCAAGAGTAATTAGCAAAAAGCTAATCGGTGGTCAACACGTTTCCGTCCTACTGCCGATTCTTTTTGCAAAGTACATTTCTATAATTGTAGTATTTAATGGGAAAAAATTAAACAAATTTTTTATCCATGTAAAAAACTATGAATTCAGAATAAAATGCCGCTCATTTATGCAATTAAAAAAATGTAAATGTCTCTTATTAGATAAGGCATATTATCGTCTGATAAGGTACTTCTTCTTCAATAATTTCGAGGATATTTTAGTTTTGGTCCAAAAAATTGCATTTCTTATGACTTTTCGTAAAATATGTTAATGCCATATAAAAGAGGAACTGATAAGCTTTCCATCGAGGTCTTAGTCGAAGAAGTCGGTCGAAGGATGCAAGAGTTATTAGCAAAAAGCTAATCGGTGGTCAACACGTTTCCGTCCTACTGCCGATTCTTTTCGCAAAGTACTTTTCTATAATTCTAGTATTTAATGGGAGAAAATTAAACGAATTTTTTGTCCATGTAAAAAACTATTAATTCTGAATAAAATGCCACCCATTTATGCAATTAAAAAAATTTAAATGTCTCATATTAGATAAGGTATATTTTCGTCTGATAAGGTACTTCTTCTTCAATGATTTCGAGGATTGTTTTGATCAAAAAAATTTTATTTCTTATGACTTTTCGTAAAATATGTTAATGCCATATAAAAGAGGAACAGATAAGCTTTCCATCGAGCTCTTAGTCGAAGAAGTCGGTCGAAGGATGCAAGAGTTATTAGCAAAAAGCTAATCGGTGGTCAACACGTTTCCGTCCTACTGCCGATTCTTTTTGCAAAGTACAATTCTATAATTCTAGTATTTAATGGGAAAAAATTAAACAAATTTTTTGTCCATGTAAAAAAAACTATGAATTCTGAATAAAATGCCGCCCATTTATGCAATTAAAAAAATGTTAATGTCTCTTATTAGATAAGGCATATTTTCGTCTAATAAGGTACTTCTTCTTCAATGATTTCGAGGATATTTTAGTTTTGGTCCAAAAAATTGCATTTCTTATGACTTTTCGTAAAATATGTTAATGCCATATAAAAGAGGAACAGATAAGCTTTCCATCGAGCTCTTAGTCGAAAAAGTCGGTCGAAGGATGCAAGAGTTATTAGCAAAAAGCTAATCGGTGGTCAACACGTTTCCGTCCTACTGCCGATTCTTTTCGCAAAGTACTTTTCTATAATTCTAGTATTTAATGGGAGAAAATTAAACGAATTTTTTGTCCATGTAAAAAACTATTAATTCTGAATAAAATGCCGCCCATTTATGCAATTAAAAAAATTTAAATGTTTCTTATTAGATAAGGCATATTTTCGTCTGATAAGGTACTTCTTCTTCAATGATTTCGTGGATATTTTAGTTTTGATGAAAACAAATTTATTTCTTACGACTCTTCGTAAAATATGTTAATGCCATATAAAAGAGGAACTGATAAGCTTTCCATTTAGCTCTTAGTCGAAGAAGTCGGTCGAAGGATGCAAGAGTTATTAGCAAAAAACTTATCGGTGGTCAACACGTTTCCGTCCTACTACCGATTATTTTCGCAAAGTACTTTTCAATAATTCTAGTATTTAATGGGAAAAAATTAAACGAATTTTTTGTCCATGTAAAAAACTATTAATTCTGAATAAAATGCCACCCATTTATGCAATGAAAAATTTAAATGTCTCATATAAGATAAGGTATATTTTCGTCTGATAAGGTACTTCTTTTTCAATGAGGATATTTTAGTGTTGATCAAAAAAATTGTATTTCTTATGACTTTTCGTGAAATATGTTAATGCTATCTGAAAGAGGAACAGATAAGTTTTCCATCGAGCTCTTAGTCGAAGAAGTCGGTCGAAGGATGCAAGAGTTATTAGCAAAAAGCTAATCGGTGGTCAACACGTTTCCGTCCTACTGCCGATTCTTTTCGCAAAGTACTTTTCTATAATTCTAGTATTTAATGGGAGAAAATTAAACGAATTTTTTGTCCATGTAAAAAACTATTAATTCTGAATAAAATGCCGCCCATTTATGCAATTAAAAAAATTTAAATGCTTCTTATTAGATAAGGCATATTTTCGTCTGATAAGGTACTTCTTCTTCAATGATTTCGAGGATATTTTAGTTTTGATCAAAAAAATTTTATTTCTTATGACTTTTCGTAAAATATGTTAATGCCATATAAAAGAGGAACAGATAAGTTTTCCATCGAGCTCTTAGTCGAAGAAGTCGGTCGAAGGATGCAAGAGTTATTAGCAAAAAGCTAATCGGTGGTCAACACGTTTCCGTCCTACTACCGATTATTTTCGCAAAGTACTTTTCAATAATTCTAGTATTTAATGGGAAAAAATTAAATGAATTTTTTGTCCATGTAAAAAACTATTAATTCTGAATAAAATGCCACCCATTTATGCAATTAAAAATTTAAATGTCTCATATTAGATAAGGCATATTTTCGTCTTATAAGGTACTTCTTTTTCAATGATTTCGAGGATATTTTAGTTTTGATCAAAAAAATTTTATCTCTTATGACTTTACGTAAAATATGTTAATGCCATATAAAAGAGGAACAGATAAGCTTTCCATCGAGCTCTTAGTCGAAGAAGTCGGTCGAAGGATGCAAGAGTTATTAGCAAAAAGCTAATCGGTGGTCAACACGTTTCCGTCCTACTGCCGATTCCTTTCGCAAAGTACTTTTCTATAATTCTAGTATTTAATGGGAGAAAATTAAACGAATTTTTTGTCCATGTAAAAAGCTATTAATTCTGAATAAAATGCCGCCCATTTATGCAATTAAAAATATGTAAATGTCTCTTATTAAATAAGGCATATTTTCGTCTTATAAGGTACTTCTTTTTCAATGATTTCGAGGATATTTTAGTTTTGATCAAAAAAATTTTATCTCTTATGACTTTTCGTAAAATATGTTAATGCCATATAAAAGAGGAACAGATAAGCTTTCCATCGAGCTCTTAGTCGAAGAAGTCGGTCGAAGGATGCAAGAGTTATTAGCCAAAAGCTAATCGGTGGTCAACACGTTTCCGTCCTACTGCCGATTCTTTTCGCAAAGTACTTTTCTATAATTCTAGTATTTAATGGGAGAAAATTAAACGAATTTTTTGTCCATGTAAAAAACTATTAATTCTGAATAAAATGCCGCCAATTTATGCAATTAAAAAAATGTAAATGTTTCTTATTAGATAAGGCATATTTTCGTCTGATAAGGTACTTCTTCTTCAATGATTTCGAGGATATTTTAGTTTGGATGAAAACAAATTTATTTCTTACGACTCTTCGTAAAATATTTTAATGCCATCTGAAAGAGGAACAGATAAGCTTTCCATCGAGCTCTCAGTCGAAGAAGTCGGTCGAAGGATGCAAGAGTTATTAGCAAAAAACTTATCGGTGGTCAACACGTTTCCGTCCTACTACCGATTCTTTTCGCAAAGTACTTTTCAATAATTCTAGTATTTAATGGGAAAAAATTAAACGAATTTTTTGTCCATGTAAAAAACTATTAATTCTGAATAAAATGCCACCCATTTATGCAATTAAAAAAATTTAAATGTCTCATATTAGATAAGGTATATTTTCGTCTGATAAGGTACTTCTTCTTCAATGATTTCGAGGATATTTTAGTTTTGATCAAAAAAATTGTATTTCTTATGACTTTTCGTGAAATATGTTAATTCTATCTGAAAGAGGAACAGATAAGCTTTCCATCGAGCTCTCAGTCGAAGAAGTCGGTCGAAGGATCCAAGAGTTATTAGCAAAAAACTTATCGGTGGTCAACACGTTTCCGTCCTACTACCGATTCTTTTCGCAAAGTACTTTTCAATAATTCTAGTATTTAATGGGAAAAAATTAAACGAATTTTTTGTGCATGTAAAAAACTATTAATTCTGAATAAAATGCCACCCATTTATGCAATTAAAAAAATTTAAATGTCTCATATTAGATAAGGTATATTTTCGTCTGATAAGGTACTTCTTCTTCAATGATTTCGAGGATATTTTAGTTTTGATCAAAAAAATTTTATTTCTTATGACTTTTCGTGAAATATGTTAATTCTATTTGAAAGAGGAACAGATAAGCTTTCCATCGAGCTCTTAGTCGAAGAAATCGGTCGAAGGATGCAAGAAATATTACCAAAAAACTAATCGGTGGTCAACACGTTTCCGTCCTACTGCCGATTCTTTTTCCAAAGTACATTTCTATAATTCTAGTATTTAATGGGAAAAAATTAAACAAATTTTTTGTTTATGTAAAAAACTATTAATTCTGAATAAAATGCCGCCCATTTATGCAATTAAAAAAATGTAAATGTCTCTTATTAGATAAGGCAGTATTTAATGGGAAAAATTAAACGAATTTTTTGTCCATGTAAAAAACTATGAATTCTGAATAAAATGCCGCCCATTTATGCAACTAAAAAAATTTAAATGTTTCTTATTAGATAAGGCATATTTTCGTCTTATAAGGTACTTCTTTTTCAATGATTTCGAGGATATTTTAGTTTTGATCAAAAAAATTTTATCTCTTATGACTTTTCGTAAAATATGTTAATGCCATATAAAAGAGGAACTGATAAGCTCCGTCAATACGTTTCCGTCCCACTGCCGATTCTTTTTGCAAAGTACATTTCTATAATTCTAGTATTAAATGGGAAAAAATTAAACAAATTTTTTGTCCATGTAAAAAAAACTATGAATTCTGAATAAAATGCCACCCATTTATGCAATTAAAAAAATTTAAATGTCTCATATTAGATAAGGTATATTTTCGTCTGATAAGGTACTTCTTCTTCAATGATTTCGAGGATATTTTAGTTTTGATCAAAAAAATTTTATCTCTTATGACTTTTCGTAAAGTATGTTAATGCCATATATAAGAGGAACAGATAAGCTTTCCATCGAGCTCTTAGTCGAAGAAGTCGGTCGAAGGATGCAAGAGTTATTAGAAAAAGCTAATTGGTGGTCAACACGTTTCCGTCCTACTGCCGATTCTTTTTCCAAAGTACATTTCTATAATTCTAGTATTTAATGGGAAAAAATTAAACGAATTTTTTGTCCATGTAAAAAACTATTAATTCTGAATAAAATGCCACCCATTTATGCAATTAAAAAAATTTAAATGTCTCATATTAGATAAGGTATATTTTCGTCTGATAAGGTACTTCTTCTTCAATGATTTCGAGGATATTTTAGTTTTGATCAAAAAAATTTTATCTCTTATGACTTTTCGTAAAGTATGTTAATGCCATATATAAGAGGAACAGATAAGCTTTCCATCGAGCTCTTAGTCGAAGAAGTCGGTCGAAGGATGCAAGAGTTATTAGAAAAAGCTAATTGGTGGTCAACACGTTTCCGTCCTACTGCCGATTCTTTTTCCAAAGTACATTTCTATAATTCTAGTATTTAATGGGAAAAAATTAAACAAATTTTTTGTTTATGTAAAAAACTATTAATTCTGAATAAAATGCCGCCCATTTATGCAATTAAAAAAATGTAAATGTCTCTTATTAGATAAGGCAGTATTTAATGGGAAAAATTAAACGAATTTTTTGTCCATGTAAAAAACTATGAATTCTGAATAAAATGCCGCCCATTTATGCAACTAAAAAAATTTAAATGTTTCTTATTAGATAAGGCATATTTTCGTCTTATAAGGTACTTCTTCTTCAATGATTTCGAGGATATTTTAGTTTTGATCAAAAAAATTTTATCTCTTATGACTTTTCGTAAAGTATGTTAATGCCATATATAAGAGGAACAGATAAGCTTTCCATCGAGCTCTAAGTCGAAGAAGTCAGTCGAAGGATGCAAGAAATATTACCAAAAAACTAATCGGTGGTCAACACGTTTCCGTCCTACTGCCGACTCTTTTCGCAAAGTATTTTTCTATAATTCTAGTATTTAATGGGAAAAAATTAAACGAATTTTTTGTCCATGTAAAAAACTATTAATTCTGAATAAAATGCCGCACATTTATGCAATTAAAAAAATTTAAATGTTTCTTATTAGATAAGGCATATTTTCGTCTTATAAGGTACTTCTTTTTCAATGATTTCGAGGATATTTTAGTTTTGATCAAAAAAATTTTATCTCTTATGACTTTTCGTAAAATATGTTAATGCCATATAAAAGAGGAACTGATAAGCTCCGTCAATACGTTTCCGTCCCACTGCCGATTCTTTTTGCAAAGTACATTTCTATAATTCTAGTATTAAATGGGAAAAAATTAAACAAATTTTTTGTCCATGTAAAAAAAACTATGAATTCTGAATAAAATGCCGCCCATTTATGCAATTAAAAAAATGTAAATGTCTCTTATTAGATAAGGCATATTTTCGTCTGATAAGGTACTTCTTTTTCAATGATTTCGAGGATATTTTAGTTTTGATCAAAAAAATTTTATCTCTTATGACTTTTCGTAAAATATGTTAATGCCATATAAAAGAGGAACAGACAAGCCTTCCATCGAGCTCTTAGTCGAAGAAGTCGGTCGAAGGATGCAAGAGTTATTAGCAAAAAGCTAATCGGTGGTCAACACGTTTCCGTCCTACTGCCGACTCTTTTCGCAAAGTATTTTTCTATAATTCTAGTATTTAATGGGAAAAAATTAAACGAATTTTTCGTCCACGTAAAAAACTATTAAGATAAACGTCCCAGTAATGGATCATGTCCCAGTTATGAATCAGTACATCGAACAATAACAAGTTTCATATTCTTTCACAAACGGGATCTTTTTGACACATTTGTGTCACTCTGAGTCATGGTGTCATTTTTTATAATTTGTTTCACTGCGGAGTTTGATTTAAGTTAATAGAAGAAAAAACACTTCGATAATTGTTTTTCATAAAGATTTCCAGTGTCTATCGTGTTCATACCGCACTTTTTAATATTGAATCATTAAATATCAAATTAAATTGATAATCAAGCAATAATAACGTTACTTTGTCAACCTGATCCATTACTAGGACAAGACGATTCATTACTGGGACAAGTGATCCATCACTAGGACAAAGAGTAATGAATTATTGATAATCGAAATTTGTTCATTAAACGGATAATAATTAATATAGTGGAATGTGTATCTTGGTCTTAAAAGACTAAATGTCCAAATAAAAAAACAAACATGGTGAATGTATATTTTTTCAGGTTAAAGTGTCGAATTGAAAATAAATTTTTCCTTAGCTGATCCATGACTGGGACGTTTACCTTAATTCTGAATAAAATGCCGCCCATTTATGCAATTAAAAAAATGTAAATGTTTCTTATTAGATAAGGCATATTTTCGTCTGATAAGGTACTTCTTCTTCAATGATTTCGAGGATATTTTAGTTTTGATCAAAAAAATTTTATGTCTTATGACTTTTCGTAAAATATGTTAATGCCATATAAAAGAGGAACTGATAAGCTCCGTCAACACGTTTCCGTCCTACTGCCGACTCTTTTCGCAAAGTATTTTTCTATAATTCTAGTATTTAATGGGAAAAAATTAAACAAATTTTTTGTCCATGTAAAAAAAACTATGAATTCTGAATAAAATGCCGCCCATTTATGCAATTAAAAAAATGTAAATGTCTCTTATTAGATAAGGCATATTTTCGTCTTATAAGGTACTTCTTCTTCAATGATTTTGAGGATATTTTAGTTTTGGTCCAAAAAATTGCATTTCTTATGACTTTTCGTAAAATATGTTAATGCCATATAAAAGAGGAACAGATAAGCTTTCCATCGAGCTCTTAGTCTAAGAATTCGGTCGAGGGATGCAAGAAATATTACCAAAAAACTAATCGGTGGTCAACACGTTTCCGTCCTACTACCGATTATTTTCGCAAAGTACTTTTCAATAATTCTAGTATTTAATGGGAAAAAATTAAACGAATTTTTTGTCCATGTAAAAAACTATTAATTCTGAATAAAATGCCACCCATTTATGCAATTAAAAAAATTTAAATGTCTCATATAAGATAAGGTATATTTTCGTCTGATAAGGTACTTCTTCTTCAATGAGGATATTTTAGTTTTGATCAAAAAAATTATATTTCTTATGACTTTTCGTGAAATATGTTAATGCTATCTGAAAGAGGAACAGATAAGCTTTCCATCGAGCTCTTAGTCGAAGAATTCGGTCGAAGGATGCAAGAAATATTACCAAAAAACTAATCGGTGGTCAACACGTTTCCGTCCTACTGCCGACTCTTTTCGCAAAGTATTTTTCTATAATTCTAGTATTTAATGGGAAAAAATTAAACGAATTTTTTGTCCATGTAAAAAACTATTAATTCTGAATAAAATGCCACCCATTTATGCAATTAAAAAAATTTAAATGTCTCATATAAGATAAGGTATATTTTCGTCTGATAAGGTACTTCTTCTTCAATGAGGATATTTTAGTTTTGATGAAAACAAATTTATTTCTTACAACTCTTCGTAAAATATTTTAATGCCATCTAAAAGAGGAACAGATAAGCATTCCATCGAGCTCTTAGTCGAAGAATTTGGTCGAAGGATGCAAGAGTTGTTAGCAAAAAACTAATCGGTGGTCAACACGTTTCCGTCCTACTGCCGACTCTTTTCGCAAAGTATTTTTCTATAATTCTAGTATTTAATGGGAAAAAATTAAACGAATTTTTTGTCCATGTAAAAAACTATTAATTCTGAATAAAATGGCGCCCATTTATGCAATTAAAAAAATTTAAATGTTTCTTATTAGATAAGGCATATTTTCGTCTTATAAGGTACTTCTTTTTCAATGATTTCGAGGATATTTTAGTTTTGATCAAAAAAATTTATGCAATTAACAAAATTTAAATGTTTCTTATTAGATAAGGCATATTTTCGTCTTATAAGGTACTTCTTTTTCAATGATTTCGAGGATATTTTAGTTTTGATAAAAACAAATTTATTTCTTACGACTCTTCGTAAAATATTTTAATGCCATCTGAAAGAGGAACAGATAAGCTTTCCATCGAGCTCTTAGTCGAAGAAGTCGGTCGAAGGATGCAAGAGTAATTAGCAAAAAGCTTATCGGAGGTCAACACGTTTCCGTCCTACTGCCGATTCTTTTCGCAAATTACTTTTCTATAGTTCTAGTATTTAATGGGAGAAAATTAAACGAATTTTTTGTCCATGTAAAAAACTATTAATTCTGAATAAAATTCCGCCCATTTCTGCAATTAAAAAAATGTAAATGTTTCTTATTAGATAAGGCATATTTTCGTCTTATAAGGTACTTCTTTTTCAATGATTTCGAAGATATTTTAGTTTTGATCAAAAAAATTTTATCTCTTATGACTTTTCGTAAAGTATGTTAATGCCATATAAAAAAGGAACAGATAAGCTTTCCATCGAGCTCTTAGTCGAAGAAGTCGGTCGAAGGATGCAAGAGTTATTAGAAAAAGCTAATCGGTGGTCAACACGTTTCCGTCCTACTGCCGATTCTTTTTCCAAAGTACATTTCTATAATTCTAGTATTTAATGGGAAAAAATTAAACAAATTTTTTGTTTATGTAAAAAACTATGAATTCTGAATAAAATGCCGCCCATTTATGCAATTAAAAAAATGTAAATGTCTCTTATTAGATAAGGCATATTTTCGTCTTATAAGGTACTTCTTTTTCAATGATTTCGAAGATATTTTAGTTTTGATTAAAAAAATTGTATCTCTTATGACTTTTCGTGAAATATGTTAATTCTATCTGAAAGAGGAACAGATAAGCTTTCAATCGAACTCTTAGTCGAAGAATTCGGTCGAAGGATGCAAGAAATATTACCAAAAAACTAATCGGTGGTCAACACGTTTCCGTCCTACTGCCGACTCTTTTCGCAAAGTATTTTTCTATAATTCTAGTATTTAATGGGAGAAAATTAAACGAATTTTTTGTCCATGTAAAAAACTATTAATTCTGAATAAAATGCCGCCCATTTCTGCAATTAAAAAAATGTAAATGTTTCTTATTAGATAAGGCATATTTTCGTCTTATAAGGTACTTCTTTTTCAATGATTTCGAAGATATTTTAGTTTTGATCAAAAAAATTTTATCTCTTATGACTTTTCGTAAAGTATGTTAATGCCATATAAAAAAGGAACAGATAAGCTTTCCATCGAGCTCTTAGTCGAAGAAGTCGGTCGAAGGATGCAAGAGTTATTAGAAAAAGCTAATCGGTGGTCAACACGTTTCCGTCCTACTGCCGATTCTTTTTCCAAAGTACATTTCTATAATTCTAGTATTTAATGGGAAAAAATTAAACAAATTTTTTGTTTATGTAAAAAACTATGAATTCTGAATAAAATGCCGCCCATTTATGCAATTAAAAAAATGTAAATGTCTCTTATTAGATAAGGCATATTTTCGTCTTATAAGGTACTTCTTTTTCAATGATTTCGAAGATATTTTAGTTTTGATTAAAAAAATTGTATCTCTTATGACTTTTCGTAAAGTATGTTAATGCCATATAAAAAAGGAACAGATAAGCTTTCCATCGAGCTCTTAGTCTAAGAATTCGGTCGAGGGATGCAAGAAATATTACCAAAAAACTAATCGGTGGTCAACACGTTTCCGTCCTACTGCCGACTCTTTTCGCAAAGTATTTTTCTATAATTCTAGTATTTAATGGGAGAAAATTAAACGAATTTTTTGTCCATGTAAAAAACTATTAATTCTGAATAAAATGCCGCCCATTTCTGCAATTAAAAAAATGTAAATGTTTCTTATTAGATAAGGCATATTTTCGTCTTATAAGGTACTTCTTTTTCAATGATTTCGAAGATATTTTAGTTTTGATCAAAAAAATTTTATCTCTTATGACTTTTCGTAAAGTATGTTAATGCCATATAAAAAAGGAACAGATAAGCTTTCCATCGAGCTCTTAGTCGAAGAAGTCGGTCGAAGGATGCAAGAGTTATTAGAAAAAGCTAATCGGTGGTCAACACGTTTCCGTCCTACTGCCGATTCTTTTTCCAAAGTACATTTCTATAATTCTAGTATTTAATGGGAAAAAATTAAACAAATTTTTTGTCCATGTAAAAAACTATTAATTCTGAATAAAATGCCGCCCATTTATGCAATTAAAAAAATGTAAATGTCTCTTATTAGATAAGGCATATTTTCGTCTTATAAGGTACTTCTTCTTCAATGATTTCGAGGATATTTTAGTTTTGGTCCAAAAAATTGCATTTCTTATGACTTTTCGTGAAATATGTTAATGCCATATAAAAGAGGAACAGATAAGCTTTCCATCGAGCTCTTAGTCTAAGAATTCGGTCGAGGGATGCAAGAAATATTACCAAAAAACTAATCGGTGGTCAACACGTTTCCGTCCTACTACCGATTATTTTCGCAAAGTACTTTTCAATAATTCTAGTATTTAATGGGAAAAAATTAAACGAATTTTTTGTCCATGTAAAAAACTATTAATTCTGAATAAAATGCCACCCATTTATGCAATTAAAAAAATTTAAATGTCTCATATAAGATAAGGTATATTTTCGTCTGATAAGGTACTTCTTCTTCAATGAGGATATTTTAGTTTTGATCAAAAAAATTATATTTCTTATGACTTTTCGTGAAATATGTTAATGCAATCTGAAAGAGGAACAGATAAGCTTTCCATCGAGCTCTTAGTCGAAGAATTCGGTCGAAGGATGCAAGAAATATTACCAAAAAACTAATCGGTGGTCAACACGTTTCCGTCCTACTGCCGACTCTTTTCGCAAAGTATTTTTCTATAATTCTAGTATTTAATGGGAAAAAATTAAACGAATTTTTTTTCCATGTAAAAAACTTTTAATTCTGAATAAAATGCCGCCCATTTATGCAATTAAAAAAATTTAAATGTTTCTTATTAGATAAGGCATATTTTCGTCTTATAAGGTACTTCTTTTTCAATGATTTCGAGGATATTTTAGTTTTGATAAAAACAAATTTATTTCTTACGACTCTTCGTAAAATATTTTAATGCCATCTGAAAGAGGAACAGATAAGCTTTCCATCGAGCTCTTAGTCGAAGAAGTCGGTCGAAGGATGCAAGAGTAATTAGCAAAAAGCTTATCGGTGGTCAACACGTTTCCGTCCTACTGCCGATTCTTTTCGCAAAGTACTTTTCTATAATTCTAGTATTTAATGGGAGAAAATTAAACGAATTTTTTGTCCATGTAAAAAACTATTAATTCTGAATAAAATTCCGCCCATTTCTGCAATTAAAAAAATGTAAATGTTTCTTATTAGATAAGGCATATTTTCGTCTTATAAGGTACTTCTTTTTCAATGATTTCGAAGATATTTTAGTTTTGATCAAAAAAATTTTATCTCTTATGACTTTTCGTAAAGTATGTTAATGCCATATAAAAAAGGAACAGATAAGCTTTCCATCGAGCTCTTAGTCGAAGAAGTCGGTCGAAGGATGCAAGAGTTATTAGAAAAAGCTAATCGGTGGTCAACACGTTTCTGTCCTACTGCCGATTCTTTTTCCAAAGTACATTTCTATAATTCTAGTATTTAATGGGAAAAAATTAAACAAATTTTTTGTTTATGTAAAAAACTATGAATTCTGAATAAAATGCCGCCCATTTATGCAATTAAAAAAATGTAAATGTGTGTTATTAGATAAGGCATATTTTCGTCTTATAAGGTACTTCTTTTTCAATGATTTCGAAGATATTTTAGTTTTGATTAAAAAAATTGTATCTCTTATGACTTTTCGTGAAATATGTTAATTCTATCTGAAAGAGGAACAGATAAGCTTTCAATCGAGCTCTTAGTCGAAGAATTCGGTCGAAGGATGCAAGAAATATTACCAAAAAACTAATCGGTGGTCAACACGTTTCCGTCCTACTGCCGACTCTTTTCGCAAAGTATTTTTCTATAATTCTAGTATTTAATGGGAGAAAATTAAACGAATTTTTTGTCCATGTAAAAAACTATTAATTCTGAATAAAATGCCGCCCATTTATACAATTAAAAAAATTTAAATGTTTCTTATTAGATAAGGCATATTTTCGTCTTATAAGGTACTTCTTTTTCAATGATTTCGAAGATATTTTAGTTTTGATCAAAAAAATTTTATCTCTTATGACTTTTCGTAAAGTATGTTAATTCCATATAAAAAAGGAACAGATAAGCTTTCCATCGAGCTCTTAGTCGAAGAAGTCGGTCGAAGGATGCAAGAGTTATTAGAAAAAGCTAATCGGTGGTCAACACGTTTCCGTCCTACTGCCGATTCTTTTTCCAAAGTACATTTATATAATTCTAGTATTTAATGGGAAAAAATTAAACAAATTTTTTGTTTATGTAAAAAACTATGAATTCTGAATAAAATGCCGCCCATTTATGCATTCAGAAAAAGTAAATGTCTCTTATTAGATAAGGCATATTTTCGTCTTATAAGGTACTTCTTCTTCAATGATTTCGAGGATATTTTAGTTTTGATCAAAAAAATGTTATTTCTTATGACTTTTCGTGAAATATGTTAATTCTATCTGAAAGATGAACAGATAAGCTTTCAATCGAGCTCTTAGTCGAAGAATTCGGTCGAAGGATGCAAGAAATATTACCAAAAAACTAATCGGTGGTCAACACGTTTCCGTCCTACTGCCGACTCTTTTCGCAAAGTATTTTTCTATAATTCTAGTATTTAATGGGAAAAAATTAAACGAATTTTTTGTCCATGTAAACAACTATTAATTCTGAATAAAATGGCGCCCATTTATGCAATTAAAAAAATTTAAATGTTTCTTATTAGATAAGGCATATTTTCGTCTTATAAGGTACTTCTTTTTCAATGATTTCGAAGATATTTTAGTTTTGATCAAAAAAATTTTATCTCTTATGACTTTTCGTAAAGTATGTTAATGCCATATAAAAAAGGAACAGATAAGCTTTCCATCGAGCTCTTAGTCGAAGAAGTCGGTCGAAGGATGCAAGAGTTATTAAAAAAAGCTAATCGGTGGTCAACACGTTTCCGTCCTACTGCCGATTCTTTTTCCAAAGTACATTTCTATAATTCTAGTATTTAATGGGAAAAAATTAAACAAATTTTTTGTTTATGTAAAAAACTATGAATTCTGAATAAAATGCCGCCCATTTATGCAATTAAAAAAATGTAAATGTCTCTTATTAGATAAGGCATATTTTCGTCTGATAAGGTACTTTTTCTTCAATGATTTCGAGGATATTTTAGTTTTGGTCCAAATAATAATATTAGATAAGGCATATTTTCGTCTGATAAGGTAATTCTTCTTCAATGATTTCGAGGATATTTTAGTTTTGATGAAAACAAATTTATTTCTTACGACTTTTCGTAAAATATGTTAATGCCATATAAAAGAGGAACAGACAAGCTTTCCATCGAGCTCTTAGTCGAAGAAGTCGGTCGAAGGATGCATGAGTTATTAGCAAAAAGCTAATCGGTGGTCAACACGTTTCCGTCCTACTGCCGATTCTTTTCGCAAAGTACTTTTCTATAATTCCAGTATTTAATGGAAGAAAATTAAACAAATTTTTTGTCCATGTAAAAAACTATTAATTCTGAATAAAATGCCGCCCATTTATGCAATTAAAAAAATCTAAATGTTTCTTATTAGATAAGGCATATTTTCGTCTGATAAGGTACTTCTTCTTCAATGATTTCGAGGATATTTTAGTTTTGATAAAAACAAATTTATTTCTTACGACTCTTCGTAAAATATTTTAATGCCATCTGAAAGAGGAACAGATAAGCTTTCCATCGAGCTCTTAGTCGAAGAAGTCGGTCGAAGGATGCAAGAGTTATTAGCAAAGAACTTATCGGTGGTCAACACGTTTCCGTCGTACTGCCGATTCTTTTCGCAAAGTACTTTTCAATAATTCTAGTATTTAATGGAAGAAAATTAAACGAATTTTTTGTCCATGTAAAAAACTATTAATTCTGAATAAAATGCCACCCATTTATGCAAATGTAAATTTAAAAAAATGTAAATGTATCTTATTAGATAAGGCATATTTTCGTCTGATAAGGTACTTCTTCTTCAATGATTTCGAGGATATTTTAGTTTTGGTCCAAATAATTGCATTTCTTATGACTTTTCCTAAAATATGTTAATGCAATATAAAAGAGGAACTGATAAGCTCCGTCAACACGTTTCCGTCCTACTGCCGATTCTTTTCGCAAAGTATTTTTCTATAATTCTAGTATTTAATGGGAAAAATTAAACGAATTTTTTGTCCATGTAAAAAACTATTAATTCTGAATAAAATGCCGCCCATTTATACAATTAAAAAAATTTAAATGTTTCTTATTAGGTAAGGCATATTTTCGTCTGATAAGGTACTTCCTCTTCAATGATTTCGAGGATATTTTAGTTTTGATGAAAACAAATTTATTTCTTACGACTCTTCGTAAAATATTTTAATGCCATCTGAAAGAGGAACAGATAAGCTTTCCATCGAGCTCTTAGTCGAAGAAGTCGGTCGAAGGATGCAAGAGTTATTAGCAAAAAACTTATCGGTGGTCAACACGTTTCCGTCCTACTGCCGATTCTTTTCGCAAAGTACTTTTCAATAAGTCTAGTATTTAATGGGAAAAAATTAAACGAATTTTTTGTCCATGTAAAAAACTATTAATTCTGAATAAAATGCCACCCATTTATGCAAATGTAAATTTAAAAAAATGTAAATGTCTCTTATTAGATAAGGCATATTTTCGTCTTATAAGGTACTTCTTCTTCAATGATTTCGAGGATATTTTAGTTTTGGTCCAAAAAATTGCATTTCTTATGACTTTTCGTAAAATATGTTAATGCCATATAAAAGAGGAACAGATAAGCTTTCCATCGAGCTCTTAGTCTAAGAATTCGGTCGAGGGATGCAAGAAATATTACCAAAAAACTAATCGGTGGTCAACACGTTTCCGTCCTACTGCCGATTCTTTTCGCAAAGTACTTTTCAATAAGTCTAGTATTTAATGGGAAAAAATTAAACGAATTTTTTGTCCATGTAAAAAACTATTAATTCTAAATAAAATGCCACCCATTTATGCAATTAAAAAAATTTAAATGTCTCATATTAGATAAGGTACTTCTTCTTCAATGATTTCGAGGATATTTTAGTTTTGATCAAAAAAATTTTATTTCTTATGACTTTTCGTGAAATATGTTAATGCTATCTGAAAGAGGAACAGATAAGCTTTCCATCGAGCTCTTAGTCGAAGAATTCGGTCGAAGGATGCAAGAGTTGTTAGCAAAAAACTAATCGGTGGTCAACACGTTTCCGTCCTACTGCCGACTCTTTTCGCAAAGTATTTTTCTATAATTCTAGTATTTAATGGGAAAAAATTAAACGAATTTTTTGTCCATGTAAAAAACTATTAATTCTGAATAAAATGCCGCCCATTTATGCAATTAAAAAAATTCAAATGTTTCTTATTAGATAAGGCATATTTTCGTCTTATAAGGTACTTCTTTTTCAATGATTTCGAGGATATTTTAGTTTTGATCAAAAAAATTTTATATCTTATGACTTTTCGTAAAATATGTTAATGCCATATAAAAGAGGAACTGATAAGCTCCGTCAACACGTTTCCGTCCTACTGCCGATTCTTTTTGCAAAGTACATTTCTATAATTCTAGTATTTAATGGGAAAAAATTAAACAAATTTTTTGTCCATGTAAAAAAAACTATGAATTCTGAATAAAATGCCGCCCATTTATGCAATTAAAAAAATGTAAATGTCTCTTATTAGATAAGGCATATTTTCGTCTTATAAGGTACTTCTTCTTCAATGATTTCGAGGATATTTTAGTTTTGGTCCAAAAAATTGCATTTCTTATGACTTTTCGTAAAATATGTTAATGCCATATAAAAGAGGAACAGATAAGCTTTCCATCGAGCTGTTAGTCGAAGAATTCGGTCGAGGGATGCAAGAAATATTATCAAAAAACTAATCGGTGGTCAACACGTTTCCGTCCTACTACCGATTATTTTCGCAAAGTACTTTTCAATAATTCTAGTATTTAATGGGAAAAAATTAAACGAATTTTTTGTCCATGTAAAAAACTATTAATTCTGAATAAAATGCCACCCATTTATGCAATTAAAAAAATTTAAATGTCTCATATTAGATAAGGTATATTTTCGTCTGATAAGGTACTTCTTCTTCAATGAGGATATTTTAGTTTTGATCAAAAAAATTGTATTTCTTATAACTTTTCGTGAAATAAGTTAATGCTATCTGAAAGAGGAACAGATAAGCTTTCCATCGAGCTCTTAGTCGAAGAATTCGGTCGAGGGATGCAAGAAATATTATCAAAAAACTAATCGGTGGTCAACACGTTTCCGTCCTACTGCCGACTCTTTTCACAAAGTATTTTTCTATAATTCTAGTATTTAATGGGAAAAAATTAAACGAATTTTTTTTCCATGTAAAAAACTTTTAATTCTGAATAAAATGCCACCCATTTATGCAATTAAAAAAATTTAAATGTTTCTTATTAGATAAGGCATATTTTCGTCTTATAAGGTACTTCTTTTTCAATGATTTCGAAGATATTTTAGTTTTGATAAAAACAAATTTATTTCTTACGACTCTTCGTAAAATATTTTAATGCCATCTGAAAGAGGAACAGATAAGCTTTCCATCGAGCTATTAGTCGAAGAATTTGGTCGAAGGATGCAAGAGTTGTTAGCAAAAAACTTATCGGTGGTCAACACGTTTCCGTCCTACTGCCGATTCTTTTCGCAAAGTACTTTTCAATAATTCTAGTATTTAATGGGAAAAAATTAAACGAATTTTTTGTCCATGTAAAAAACTATTAATTCTGAATAAAATGCCACCCATTTATGCAATTAAAAAAATTTAAATGTCTCATATTAGATAAGGTACTTCTTCTTCAATGATTTCGAGGATATTTTAGTTTTGATCAAAAAAATTTTATTTCTTATGACTTTTCGTAAAATATTTTAATGCCATCTGAAAGAGGAACAGATAAGCTTTCCATCGAGCTCTTAGTCGAAGAATTTGGTCGAAGGATGCAAGAGTTGTTAGCAAAAAACTAATCGGTGGTCAACACGTTTCCGTCCTACTGCCGATTCTTTTTCCAAAGTACATTTCTATAATTCTAGTATTTAATGGGAAAAAATTAAACAAATTTTTTGGTTATGTAAAAAACTATGAATTCTGAATAAAATGCCGCCCATTTATGCAATTAAAAAAATGTAAATGTCTCTTATTAGATAAGGCATATTTTCGTCTGATAAGGTACTTCTTTTTCAATGATTTCGAAGATATTTTAGTTTTGATTAAAAAAATTTTATCTCTTATGACTTTTCGTGAAATATGTTAATTCTATCTGAAAGAGGAACAGATAAGCTTTCAATCGAGCTCTTCGTCGAAGAATTCGGTCGAAGGATGCAAGAAATATTATCAAAAAACTAATCGGTGGTCAACACGTTTCCGTCCTACTGCCGACTCTTTTCGCAAAGTATTTTTCTATAATGCTAGTATTTAATGGGAAAAAATTAAACGAATTTTTTGTCCATGTAAAAAACTATTAATTCTGAAAAAAATGCCGCCCATTTCTGCAATTAAAAAAATGTAAATGTTTCTTATTAGATAAGGCATATTTTCGTCTTATAAGGTACTTCTTTTTCAATGATTTCGAAGATATTTTAGTTTTGATCAAAAAAATTTTATCTCTTATGACTTTTCGTAAAGTATGTTAATGCCATATAAAAAAGGAACAGATAAGCTTTCCATCGAGCTCTTAGTCGAAGAAGTCGGTCGAAGGATGCAAGAGTTATTAGAAAAAGCTAATCGGTGGTCAACACGTTTCCGTCCTACTGCCGATTCTTTTGCCAAAGTACATTTCTATAATTCTAGTATTTAATGGGAAAAAATTAAACAAATTTTTTGTTTATGTAAAAAACTATGAATTCTGAATAAAATGCCGCCCATTGATGCAATCAGAAAATGTAAATGTCTCTTATTAGATAAGGCATATTTTCGTCTTATAAGGTACTTCTTCTTCAATGATTTCGAGGATATTTTAGTTTTGATCAAAAAAATGTTATTTCTTATGACTTTTCGTGAAATATGTTAGTTCTATCTGAAAGATGAACAGATAAGCTTTCAATCGAGCTCTTAGTCGAAGAATTCGGTCGAAGGATGCAAGAAATATTACCAAAAAACTAATCGGTGGTCAACACGTTTCCGTCCTACTGCCGACTCTTTTCGCAAAGTATTTTTCTATAAATCTAGTTTTTAATGGGAAAAAATTAAACGAATTTTTTGTCCATGTAAACAACTATTAATTCTGAATAAAATGGCGCCCATTTATGCAATTAAAAAAATTTAAATGTTTCTTATTAGATAAGGCATATTTTCGTCTTATAAGGTACTTCTTTTTCAATGATTTCGAAGATATTTTAGTTTTGATAAAAAAAATTTTATCTCTTATGACTTTTCGTAAAGTATGTTAATGCCATATAAAAAAGGAACAGATAAGCTTTCCATCGAGCTCTTAGTCGAAGAAGTCGGTCGAAGGATGCAAGAGTTATTAGAAAAAGCTAATCGGTGGTCAACACGTTTCCGTCCTACTGCCGATTCTTTTTCCAAAGTACATTTCTATAATTCTAGTATTTAATGGGAAAAAATTAAACAAATTTTTTGTTTATGTAAAAAACTATGAATTCTGAATAAAATGCCGCCCATTTATGCAATTAAAAAAATGTAAATGTCTCTTATTAGATAAGGCATATTTTCGTCTGATAAGGTACTTCTTCTTCAATGATTTCGAGGATATTTTAGTTTTGGTCCAAATAATTGCATTTCTTATGACTTTTCGTAAAATATGTTAATGCCATATAAAAGAGGAACTGATAAGCTCCGTCAACACGTTTCCGTCCTACTGTCGATTCTTTTCGCAAAGTATTTTTCTATAATTCTAGTATTTAATGGGAAAAATTAAACGAATTTTTTGTCCATGTAAAAAACTATGAATTCTGAATAAAATGCCGCCCATTTATGCAATTAAAAAAATTTAAATGTTTCTTATTAGATAAGGCATATTTTCGTCTGATAAGGTAATTCTTCTTCAATGATTTCGAGGATATTTTAGTTTTGATGAAAACAAATTTATTTCTTACGATTTTTCGTAAAATATGTTAATGCCATATAAAAGAGGAACAGACAAGCTTTCCATCGAGCTCTTAGTCGAAGAAGTCGGTCGAAGGATGCAAGAGTTATTAGCAAAAAGCTAATCGGTGGTCAACACGTTTCCGTCCTACTGCCGATTCTTTTCGCAAAGTACTTTTCTATAATTCCAGTATTTAATGGAAGAAAATTAAACGAATTTTTTGTCCATGTAAAAAACTATTAATTCTGAATAAAATGCCGCCCATTTATGCAATTAAAAAAATGTAAATGTCTCTTATTAGATAACGCATATTTTCGTCTAATAAGGTACTTCTTCTTTAATGATTTCGAGGATATTTTAGGTTTGATCCAAAAAATTGCATTTCTTATGACTTTTCGTAAAATATAATAATGCCATATAAAAGAGGAACAGATAAGTTTTCCATCGAGCTCTTGGTCGAAGAAGTCGGTCGAAGGATGCAAGAGTTATTCGCAAAAAGCTAATCGGTGGTCAACACGTTTCCGTCCTACTGCCGATTCTTTTTGCAAAGTACATTTCTATAATTCTAGTATTTAATGGGAAAAAATTAAACAAATTTTTTGTCCATGTAAAAAAAACTATGAATTCTGAATAAAATGCCGCCTATTTATGCAATTAAAAAGATGTAAATGTCTCTTATTAAATAAGGCATATTTTCGTCTTATAAGGTACTTCTTTTTCAATGATTTCGAGGATATTTTAGTTTTGATCAAAAAAATTTTATCTCTTATGACTTTACGTAAAATATGTTAATGCCATATAAAAGAGGAACAGATAAGTTTTCCATCGAGCTCTTGGTCGAAGAAGTCGGTCGAAGGATGCAAGAGTTATTAGCAAAAAGCTAATCGGTGGTCAACACGTTTCCGTCCTACTGCCGATTCTTTTTGCAAAGTACATTTCTATAATTCTAGTATTTAATGGGAAAAAATTAAACAAATTTTTTGTCCATGTAAAAAAAACTATGAATTCTGAATAAAATGCCGCCCATTTATGCAATTAAAAAGATGTAAATGTCTCTTATTAAATAAGGCATATTTTCGTCTTATAAGGTACTTCTTTTTCAATGATTTCGAGGATATTTTAGTTTTGATCAAAAAAACATTATCTCTTATGACTTTTCGTAAAATATGTTAATGCCATATAAAAGAGGAACAGATAAGCTTTCCATCGAGCTCTTAGTCGAAGAAGTCGGTCGAAGGATGCAAGAGTTATTAGCCAAAAGCTAATCGGTGGTCAACACGTTTCCGTCCTACTGTCGATTCTTTTCGCGAAGTACTTTTCTATAATTCTAGTATTTAATGGGAGAAAATTAAACGAATTTTTTGTCTATGTAAAAAACTATTAATTCTGAATAAAATGCCGCCCATTTATGCAATTAAAAAATTGTAAATGTTTCTTATTAGATAAGTCATATTTTCGTCTGATAAGGTACTTCTTCTTCAATGATTTCGAGGATATTTTAGTTTTGATGAAAACAAATTTATTTCTTACGACTCTTCGTAAAATATTTTAATGCCATCTGAAAGAGGAACAGATAAGCTTTCCATCGAGCTCTCAGTCGACGAAGTCGGTCGAAGGATGCAAGAGTTATTAGCAAAAAACTTATCGGTGGTCAACACGTTTCCGTCCTACTACCGATTCTTTTCGCAAAGTACTTTTCAATAATTCTAGTATTTAATGGGAAAAAATTAAACGAATTTTTTGTCCATGTAAAAAATTATTAATTCTGAATAAAATGCCACCCATTTATGCAATTAAAAGAATTTAAATGTCTCATATTAGATAAGGTATATTTTCGTCTGATAAGGTACTTCTTCTTCAATGATTTCGAGGATATTTTAGTTTTGATCAAAAAAATTTTATTTCTTATGACTTTTCGTGAAATATGTTAATTCTATCTGAAAGAGGAACAGATAAGCTTTCCATCGAGCTCTTAGTCGAAGAAATCGGTCGAAGGATGCAAGAAATATTACCAAAAAACTAATCGGTGGTCAACACGTTTCCGTCCTACTGCCGACTCTTTTCGCAAAGTACTTTTCAATAATTCTAGTATTTAATGGGAAAAAATTAAACGAATTTTTTGTCCATGTAAACAACTATTAATTCTGAATAAAATGCCGCCCATTTATGCAATTAAAAAAATTTAAATGTTTCTTATTAGATAAGGCATATTTTCGTCTTATAAGGTACTTCTTTTTCAATGATTTCGAGGATATTTTAGTTTTGATCAAAAAAATTTTATCTCTTATGACTTAAACGAATTTTTTGTCCATGTAAAAAACTATTAATTCTGAATAAAATGCCACCCATTTATGCAATTAAAAAAATTAAAATGTCTCATATTAGATAAGGTATATTTTCGTCTGATAAGGTACTTCTTCTTCAATGATTTCGAGGATATTTTAGTTTTGATCAAAAAAATTTTATTTCTTATGACTTTTCGTGAAATATGTTAATGCTATCTAAAAGAGGAACAGATAAGCTTTCCATCGAGTTCTTAGTCGAAGAATTCGGTCGAAGGATGCAAGAGTTGTTAGCAAAAAACTAATCGGGTCAACACGTTTCCGTCCTACTGCCGACTCTTTTCGCAAAGTATTTTTCTATAATTCTAGTATTTAATGGGAAAAAATTAAACGAATTTTTTGTCCATGTAAAAAACTATTAATTCTGAATAAAATGCCGCCCATTTATGCAATTAAAAAAATTTAAATGTTTCTTATTAGATAAGGCATATTTTCGTCTTATAAGGTACTTCTTTTTCAATGATTTCGAGGATATTTTAGTTTTGATAAAAACAAATTTATTTCTTACGACTCTTCGTAAAATATTTTAATGCCATCTGAAAGAGGAACAGATAAGCTTTCCATCGAGCTCTTAGTCGAAGAAGTCGGTCGAAGGATGCAAGAGTTATTAGCAAAAAACTTATCGGTGGTCAACACGTTTCCGTCGTACTGCCGATTCTTTTCGCAAAGTACTTTTCAATAATTCTAGTATTTAATGGGAAAAAATTAAACAAATTTTTTGTCCATGTAAAAAAAACTATGAATTCTGAATAAAATGCCGCCCATTTATGCAATTAAAAAAATGTAAATGTCTCTTATTAGATAAGGCATATTTTCGTCTTATAAGGTACTTCTTCTTCAATGATTTCGAGGATATTTTAGTTTTGGTCCAAAAAATTGCATTTCTGATGACTTTTCGTAAAATATGTTAATGCCATATAAAAGAGGAACAGATAAGCTTTCCATCGAGCTCTTAGTCGAAGAAGTCGGTCGAAGGATGCAAGAGTTATTAGCAAAAAGCTAATCGGTGGTCAACACGTTTCCGTCGTACTGCCGATTCTTTTCGCAAAGTACTTTTCCATAATTCTAGTATATAATGGGAAAAAATTAAACAAATTTTTTGTCCATGTAAAAAAAACTATGAATTCTAAATAAAATGCCGCCCATTTATGCAATTAAAAAAATGTAAATGTCTCTTATTAGATAAGGCATATTTTGGTCTTATAAGGTACTTCTTCTTCAATGATTTCGAGGATATTTTAGTTTTGGTCCAAAAAATTGCATTTCTTATGACTCTTCGTAAAATATTTTAATGCCATCTGAAAGAGGAACAGACAAGCTTTCCATCGAGCTCTTAATCGAAGAAGTCGGTCGAAGGATGCGAGAGTTTTTAGCAAAAATCTAATCGGTGGTCAACACGTTTCCATCCTACTGCCGATTCTTTTCGCAAAGTACTTTTCTATAATTCCAGTATTTAATGGAAGAAAATTAAACGAATTTCTTGTCCATGTAAAAAACTATTAATTCTGAATAAAATGCCGCCCATTTATGCCATTAAAAAAATTTAAATGTTTCTTATTAGATAAGGCATATTTTCGTCTTATAAGGTACTTCTTTTTCAATGATTTCGAGGAT
The DNA here is from genome assembly GCA_034638295.1 of Phortica okadai. Lineage (NCBI taxonomy): Eukaryota > Metazoa > Arthropoda > Insecta > Diptera > Drosophilidae > Phortica > Phortica okadai. Next base: position 21,709,639 of record CM067850.1, on the reverse strand, counting down.
ATTTTAGTTTTGATCAAAAAAATTTTATCTCTTATGACTTTTCGTAAAATATGTTAATGCCATATAAAAGAGGAACAGACAAGCTTTCCATCAAGCTCTTAGTCGAAGAAGTCGGTCGAAGGATGCAAGAGTTATTAGCAAAAAGCTAATCGGTGGTCAACACGTTTCCGTCCTACTGCCGATTCTTTTCGCAAAGTACTTTTCTATAATTCCAGTATTTAATGGAAGAAAATTAAACGAATTTTTTGTCCATGTAAAAAACTATTAATTCTGAATAAAATGCCGCCCATTTATGCAATTAAAAAAATTTAAATGTCTCTTATTAGATAAGGCATATTTTCATCTGATAAGGTACTTCTTCTTATATGATTTCAATGATATTTTAGTTATGATCAAAAAAATTTTATTTCTTATGACTTTTCGTAAAATATGTTAATGCCATCTGAAAGAGGAACAGATAAGCTTTCCGTCGAGCTCCTAGTCGAAGAAGTCGGTCGAAGGATGCAAGAGTTAAAAGCAAGAAACTAATCGGTAGTCAACACGTTTCCGTCCTACTACCGATTCTTTTCGCAAAGTACTTTTCTATAATTCTAGTATTTAATGGAAAAAAATTAAACGAATTTTTTGTCCATGTAAAAAACTATTAATTCTGAATAAAATGCCATCCATTTATGCAATTAAAAAAATTTAAATGTCTCTTATTAGATAAGGCATATTTTCGTCTGATAAGGTACTTCTTCTTCAATGATTGCGAGGATATTTTAGCTTTGATCAAAAAAATTGTATTTCTTACGACTTTTCGTAAAATATGTTAATGCCATCTGAAAGATGGCACATTTTCGTCTGATAAGGTACTTGTTCTTCAATGATTTCGAGGATATTTTAGTTTTGATCAAAAAAATTTTATTTCTTACCACTTTTCGTAAAAAATGTTAATGCCGTCTGAAAGAGGAATAGATAAGCTTTCCGTCGAGCTCTTAGTCGAAGAAGTCGGTCGAAGGATGCAAGAGTTGTTATCAAAAACTTATCGCTGGTCAACACGTTTCCGTCCTACTACCGATTCTTTTCGCAAAATACTTCACAATAATTCTAGTATTCAATGGGAAAAAATTAAACGAATTTTTTGTCCATGTAAAAAACTATTAATTCTGAATAGAATGCCACCCATTTATGCATTTAAAAAAATTTTAATGTCTCATATTAGATAAGGTATATTTTCGACTGATAAGGTACTTCTACTTCAATGATTTCGAGGATATTTTAGTTTTGATCAAAAAAATTTTATCTCATATGACTTTTCGTAAAATATGTTAATGCCATATAAAAGAGGAACAGATAAGCTTTCCATCGAGCTCTTAGTCGAAGAAGTCGGTCGAAGGATGGAAGAGTTTTTAGCAAAAAGCTAATCAGTGGTCAACACGTTTCCGTCCTACTGCCGATTCTTTTTGCAAAGTACATTTCAATAATTCTAGTGTTTAATAGGAAAAAATTAAACAAATTTTTTGTTTATGTAAAAAACTATGAATTGTGAATAAAATACCGCCCATTTTTGCAATTAAAAAAATGTAAATGTCTCTTATTAGATAAGGCATATTTTCGTCTGATAAGCTACTTCTTCTTCAATGATTCCGAGGATATTTTACTTTTGATCAAAAAAATTTTATATCTTGTGACTTTTCGTAAAATAAGTTAATGCCATATAAAAGAGGAACAGATAAGCTTTCCATCGAGCTCTTAGTCAAAAAAGTCGGTCGAAGGATGCAAGAGTTATTAGCAAAAAGCTAATAGGTGGTCACACGTTTCCGTCCTACTTCCGATTCTTTTCGCAAAGTACTTTTCTATAATTCTAGTATTTGATGGGAAAAAATTAAACGAATTTTTTGTCCATGTAAAAAACTATTAATTCTGAATAAAATGCCGCCCATTTATGCAATTAAGAAAATTTAAATGTTTCTTATTAGATAAGGCATATTTTTGTCTGATAAGGTACTTCTCCTTCAATGATTTCGAGGATATTTTAGTTTTGATCAAAAAAATTTTATTTCTTACGACTTTTCGTAAAAAATGTTAATGCCGTCTGAAAGAGGAACAGATAAGCTTTCCGTCGAGCTCTTAGTCGAAAATGTCGATCGAAGGATGCAAGAGCTATTATCAAAAAACTAATCGGTGGTCAACACGTTTCCGTCCCACTCCCGATTCTCTTCGCAAAGTACTTTTCTATAAATTTTATTTCTTACCACTTTTCGTAAAATATGGTAATGCCATCTGAAAGAGGATCAGATAGGCTTTCCACCCGGCTCTTAGTCGAAGAAGTCAGTCGAAGGCTGCAAGAGTTACTTGTAAAAAGCTAATCGGTGCTCAACACGTTTCCGTCCTACTGCCGATTCTTTTCGCAACGTACTTTTCTATAATTCTAGTATTTAATGGGAAAAAATTAAACAAATTTTTTGTCCATGTAAAAAACTATTAATTCTGAATAAAATTCCGCCCATTTATGCAATTAAAAAAATGTAAATGTCTCTTATTAGATAAGGCATATTATCGTCTGATAAGATACGTCTTTTTCAATGTTTTCGAGGATATTTTAGTTTTGGTCCAAATAATTGCATTTCTTATGACTTTTTGTAAAATATGTTAATGCCATATAAAAGAGGAACTGATAAGCTTTCCATCGAGCTCTTAGTCGAAGAAGTCGGTCGAAGGATGCAAGAGTTATTAGCAAAAAGCTAATCGGTGGTCAACACGTTTCCGTCCTACTGCCGATTCTTTTCGCAAAGTACTTTTCTATAATTCTAGTATTTAATGGGAAAAAATTAAACTAATTTTTTGTCCATGTAAAAAACTATTAACTCTGAATAAAATGCCGACCATTTATGCAATTAAAAAAATTTAATTGTCTCTTATTAGATAAGGCATATTTTCGTCTGATAAGGTACTTCTTCTTCAATGATTTCGAGGATATTTTAGTTATGATGAAAAAAATTTTATTTCTTATGACTTTTCGTAAAATATGTTAATGCCATCTGAAAGAGGAACAGATAAACATTCCATCGAGTTCTTAGTCGAAGAAGTCGGTCGAAGGATGCAAGAGTTATTAGCAAAAAGCTAATCGGTGGTCAACACGTTTCCGTCCTATTACCGATTCTTTTCGCAAAGTACTTTTCAAAAATACTAGTATTTAATGGGAAAAAATTAAACGAATTTTTTGTCCATGTAAAAAACTATTAATTCTGAATAAAATGCCGCCCATTTATGCAATTAAAAAAATTTAAATGTTTTTTTTATTAGATAAGGCATATTTTCGTCTGATAAGGTACTTCTTCTTCAATGATTTCGAGGATGTTTTAGTTTTGATGAAAAAAATTTTATTTCTTATGACTTTTCGTAAAATATGTTAATGCCATCTGAAAGAGGAACAGATAAACTTTCCATCGAGTTCTTAGTCGAAGAAGTCGGTCGAAGGATGCAAGAGTTATTAGCAAAAAGCTAATCGGTGGTCAACACGTTTCCGTCCTACTGCCTTTTGTTTTCGCAAAGTACTTTTCTATAATTCTAGTATTTAATGGGAGAAAATTAAACAAATTTTTTGTCCATGTAAAAAACTATTAATTCTGAATAAAATGCCGCCCATTTATGCAATTAAAAAAATGTAAATGTTAGATAAGGCATATTATCGTCTGATAAGGTACTTCTTCTTCAATGATTTCGAGGATATTTTAGTTTTGGTCCAAAAAATTGCATTTCTTATGACTTTTCGTAAAATATGTTAATGCCATATAAAATAGGAACTGATAAGCTTTCCATCGAGCTCTTAGTCGAAGAAGTCGGTCGAAGGATGCAAGAGTTATTAGCAAAAAGCTAATCGGTGGTCAACACGTTTCCGTCCTACTGCCGATTCTTTTCGCAAAGTACTTTTCTATATTTCTAGTATTTAATGGAAGAAAATTAAACAAATTTTTTGTCCATGTAAAAAACTGTTAATTCTGAATAAAATGCCGCCCATTTATGCAATTAAAAAAATTTAAATGTTTCTTATTAGATAAGGCATATTTTCGTCTAAAAAGGTACTTCTTCTTCAATGATTTCGAGGATATTTTAGTTTTGATGAAAACAAATTTATTTCTTACGACTCTTCGTAAAATATTTTAATGCCATCTGAAAGAGGAACAGATAAGCCTTCCATCGAGCTCTTAGTCGAAGAAGTCGGTCGAAGGATGCAAGAGTTATTAGCAAAAAACTTATCGGTGGTCAACACGTTTCCGTCCTACTACCGATTCTTTTCGCAAAGTACTTTTCTATAATTCTAGTATATAATGGGAAAAAATTAAACGAATTTTTTGTCCATGTAAAAAACTATTAATTCTGAATAAAATGCCACCCATTTATGCAATTAAAAAAATTTAAATGTTTCTTATTAGATAAGGCATATTTTCGTAATATAAGGTAAGGTAAACGTCCCAGTCATGGATCAGCTAAGGAAAAATTTAATTTCAATTCGACACTTTAACCTGAAAAAACATACATTCACCATGTTTGTTTTTTTATTTGGACATTTAGTTTTTTAAGACCAAGATACACATTCCACTATATTAATTATTATCCGTTTAATAAACAAATTTCGATTATTAATAATTCATTACTCTTTGTCCTAGTGATGGATCACTTGTCCCAGTAATGAATCGTCTTGTCCTAGTAATGGATCAGGTTGACAAAGTAACGTTATTATTGCTTGATTATCAATTTAAGTTGATATTTAATGATTCAATATTAAAAAGTGCGGTATGAAGTCGATAGTCACTGAAAAACTTTATGAAAAACAATTATCGAAGTGTTTTTTCTTCTATTAATTTAAATCAAACTCCGCAGTGAAAAAAATTATAACAAAATGACACCATGACTCAGAGTGACACATATGTGTCAAAAAGATCCGGTTTGTGAAAGAATATGAAACTTGTTATTGTTCGATGTACTGATTCATAACTGGGACATGATCCATTACTGGGACGTTTACCTTACTTCTTTTTCAATGATTTCGAGGATATTTTAGTTTTGATAAAAAAAATTTAATTTCTTACGACTTTTCGTAAAATATGTTAATGCCATCTAAAAGATGGCATATTTTCGTCTGATAAGGTACTTCTTCTTCAATGATTTTCAAAAAAATTTTATTTTTTATGACTTTTCGTAAAATATGTTAATGCCATATAAAAGAGGAACTGATAAGCTTTCCATCGAGCTCTTAGTCGAAGAAGTCGGTCGAAGGATGCAAGAGTTATTAGCAAAAAGCTAATCGGTGGTCAACACGTTTCCGTCCTACTGCCGATTCTTTTCGCAAAGTACTTTTCAATAATTCTAGTATTTAATGGAAAAAAATTAAACGAATTTTTTGGCCATGTAAAAAACTATTAATTCTGATTAAAATGCCGCCCATTTATGTAATTAAAAAAATTTAAATGTTTTTTTTATTAGATAAGGCATATTTTCGTCTGATAAGGAACTTCTTCTTCAATGATTTCGAGGATATTTTAGTTATGATCAAAAAAAATTTTATTTCTTATGACTTTTCGTAAAATATGTTAATGCCTTCTGAAAGAGGAACATAAAAGCTTTCCATCGAGCTCTTAGTCGAAGAAGTCGGTCGAAGGATGTAAGAGTTATTAGCAAAAAACTTATCGGTGGTCAACACGTTTCCGTCCTATTACCGATTCTTTTCGCAAGGTACTTTTCAATAATTCTAGTATTTAATGGAAAAAAATTAAACGAATTTTTTGTCCATGTAAAAAACTATTAATTCTGATTAAAATGCCGCCCATTTATGCAATTAAAAAATTTAAATGTTTTTTTTATTAGATAAGGCATATTTTCGTCTGATAAGGTACTTCTTCTTCAATGATTTCGAGGATGTTTTAGTTTTGATCAAAAAAGTTTTATTTCTTATGACTTTTCGTAAAATATGTTAATGCCATCTGAAAGAGAAACAGATAAGCTTTCATTCGAGTTCTTAGTCGGAGAAGTCGGTCGAAGGATGCAAGAGTTATTAGCAAAAAGCTAATCGGTGGTCAACACGTTTCCGTCCTACTGCCGATTGTTTTCGCAAAGTACTTTTCTATAATTCTAGTATTTAATGGGAGAAATTAAACGAATTTTTTGTCCATGTAAAAAACTATTAATTCTGAATAAAATGCCGCCCATTTATGCAATTAAAAAAATTTAAATGTTCCTTATTAGATAAGGCATATTTTTGTCTGATAAGGTACTTCTTCTTCAATGATTTCGAGGATATTTTAGTTTTGGTCCAAATAATTGCATTTCTTATGACTTTTTGTTAAATATGTTAATGCCATATAAAAGAGGAACTGATAAGCTCCGTCAACACGTTTCCGTCCTACTGCCGATTCTTTTCGCAAAGTATTTTTCTATAATTCTAGTATTTAATGGGAAAAAATTAAACGAATTTTTTGTCCTTGTAAAAAACTATTAATTCTGAATAAAATGCCGCCCATTTATGCAACTAAAAAAATGTAAATGTCTCTTATTAGATAAGGCATATTATCGTTTGATACGGTACTTCTTCTTCAATGATTTCGAGGATATTTTAGTTTTGGTCCAAAAAATTGCATTTCTTATGACTTTTCGTAAAATATGTTAATGCCATATAAAAGAGGAACTGATAAGCTCCGTCAACACATTTCCGTCCTACTGCCGATTCTTTTCGCAAAGTATTTTTCTATAATTCTAGTATTTAATGGGAAGAATTAAACGAATTTTTTGTCCATGTAAAAAACTATTTATTCTGAATAAAATGCCACCCATTTATGCAATTAAAAAAATTTAAATGCCTCATATTAGATAAGGTATATTTTCGTCTGATAAGGTACTTCTTCTTCAATGATTTCGAGGATATTTTAGTTTTGATCAAAAAAATTTTATTTCTTATGACTTTTCGTGAAATATGTTAATGCTATCTGAAAGAGGAACAGATAAGCTTTCCATCGTGCTCTTAGTCGAAGCAGTCGGTGGAAGGATGCAAGAGTTATTAGCAAAAAGCTAATCGGTGGTCACACGTTTCCGTCCTTCTGCCGATTCTTTTCGCAAAGTACTTTTCTATAATTCTAGTATTTAATGGGAAAAAATTAAACGAATTTTATGTCCATGTAAAAAACTATGAATTCTGAATAAAGTGCCGCCCATTTATGCAATTAAAAAAATTTAAATGTTTCTTATTAGATAAGGCATATTTTCGTATTATAAGGTACTTCTTTTTCAATGATTCCGAGGATATTTTAGTTTTGATCAAAAAAATTTTATTTCTTATGACTTTTCGTAAAATATGTTAATGCCATATAAAAGAGGAATAGATAAGCTTTCCATCGTGCTCTTAGTCGAAGCAGTCGGTGGAAGGATGCAAGAGTTATTAGCAAAAAGCTAATCGGTGGTCACACGTTTCCGTCCTTCTGCCGATTCTTTTCGCAAAGTATTTTTCTATAATTCTAGTATTTAATGGGAAAAAGTTAAACGAATTTTATGTCCATGTAAAAAACTATGAATTCTGAATAAAATGCCGCCCATTTATGCAACTAAAAAAATGTAAATGTCTCTTTTTAGATAAGGCATATTATCGTCTGACAAGGTACTTCTTCTTCAATGATTTCGAGGATATTTTAGTTTTGGTCCAAAAAATTGCATTTCTTATGACTTTTCGTAAAATATGTTAATGCCATATAAAAGAGGAACTGATAAGCTTTCCATCGAGCTCTTGGTCGAAGAAGTCGGTCGAAGGATGCAAGAGTTATTAGCAAAAACCTAACCGGTGGTCAACACGTTTCCGTCCTACTGCCGATTCTTTTCGCAAAGTACTTTTCTATAATTCTAGTATTTAATGGGAGAAAATTAAACGAATTTTTTGTCCATGTAAAAAACAATTAATTCTGAATAAAATGCCGCCCATTTATGCAATTAAAAAAATGTAAATGTCTCTTATTCAATAAGGCATATTATCGTCTGATAAGGTACTTATTCTTCAATGATTTCGAGGATATTTTAGTTTTGGTCCAAATAATTGCATTTCTTATGACTTTTCGTAAAATATGTTAATGCCATATAAAAGAGGAACTGATAAGCTCCGTCAACACATTTCCGTCCTACTGCCGATTCTTTTCGCAAAGTATTTTTCTATAATTCTAGTATTTAATGGGAAGAATTAAACGAATTTTTTGTCCAGTTAAAAAACTATTTATTCTGAATAAAATGCCACCCATTTATGCACTTAAAAAAATTTAAAGGCCTCATATTAGATAAGGTATATTTTCGTCTGATAAGGTACTTCTTCTTCAATGATTTCGAGGATATTTTAGTTTTGATCAAAAAAATTTTATTTCTTATGACTTTTCGTGAAATATGTTAATGCTATCTGAAAGAGGAACAGATAAGCTTTCCATCGAGCTCTTAGTCGAAGAATTCGGTCGAAGGATGCAAGAGTTATTACCAAAAAACTAATAGGTCAACACGTTTCCGTCCTACTGCCGATTCTTTTCGCAAAGTATTTTTCTATAATTCTAGTATTTAATGGGAAAAAATTAAACTAATTTTTTGTCCATGTAAAAAACTATTAATTCTGAATAAAATGCCGCCCATTTATGCAATTAAAAAAATTTAAATGTTTCTTATTAGATAAGGCATATTTTCGTATTATAAGGTACTTCTTTTTCAATGATTCCGAGGATATTTTAGTTTTGATCAAAAAAATTTTATTTCTTATGACTTTTCGTAAAATATGTTAATGCCATATAAAAGAGGAATAGATAAGCTTTCCATCGAGCTCTTAGTCGAAGCAGTCGGTCGAAGGATGCAAGAGTTATTAGCAAAAAGCTAATCGGTGGTCACACGTTTCCGTCCTTCTGCCGATTCTTTTCGCAAAGTACTTTTCTATAATTCTAGTATTTAATGGGAAAAAATTAAACGAATTTTATGTCCATGTAAAAAACTATGAATTCTGAATAAAATGCCGCCCATTTATGCAATTAAAAAAATGTAAATGTCTCTTATTAGATAAGGCAGATTATCGACTGATAAGGTACTTCTTCTTCAATGATTTCGAGGATATTTTAGTTTTGGTCAAAAAAATTGCATTTCTTATGACTTTTCTTAAAATATGTTAATGCCATATAAAAGAGGAACAGATAAGCTTTCCATCGAGCTCTTAGTCGGAGAATTCGGTCGAAGGATGCAAGAGTTATTACCAAAAAACTAATAGGTCAACACGTTTCCGTCCAACTGCCGATTCTTTTCGCAAAGTATTTTTCTATTATTCTAGTATTTAATGGGAAAAAATTAAACGAATTTTTTGTCCATGTAAAAAAACTATGAATTCTGAATAAAATGCCACCCATTTATGCAATTAAAAAAATTTAAATGCCTCATATTAGATAAGGTATATTTTCGTCTGATAAGGTACTTCTTCTTCAATGATTTCGAGGATATTTTAGTTTTGATGAAAACAAATTAATTTCTTACGACTCTTCGTAAAATATTTTAATATCATCTGAAAGAGGAACAGATAAGCTTTCCATCGTGCTCTTAGTCGAAGCAGTCGGTGGAAGGACGCAAGAGTTATTAGCAAAAAGCTAATCGGTGGTCAACACGTTTCCGTCCTACTGCTGATTCTTTTTGCAAAGTACATTTCTATAATTCTAGTATTTAATGGGAAAAAATTAAACAAATTTTTTGTCCATGTAAAAAAACTATGAATTCTGAATAAAATGCCGCCCATTTATGCAATTAAAACCAGTAAGGGAGCTATTTTCAGCTTTGCTGAAACTTATATACTCTTGCAAGCATTTTATCAAGTGTTCTTATTGGAAAATATGTCTTATAGTTTTTCCAATAAGAATCATATAAGTTTATAAAGATAAAGGGGCGTGGCCCCGCCCATTTTCTAATTTTTTTAACAAATGCATTGCAATTTGTACACTTTATTTTGCGATCTTATATCTCATCGACTTACAGAGAAATCACATTTTTAAATTTTTCTCTATATGGGCGGTGCCACGCCCTTATGTCCGATTTCTACGAAACTTTGGAATGTGGTCAAGGATTCATAAAAACGCGTAACTGCAAAGTTTTATCCGTTTATATTTAAGAACAAAAAAGTTTCCCTAACAAAAACCGAATTTTTGACCGATTGTTCCTATGGGAGCTATATTCTATATTTATCCGATCTCCACCAAATTTACTGTGTGTCTTAACTGTCGTCCAAGATATTTGTGTGCAAAAAATTGAGGCGATAACTTTAAAATCAAAGCGTTTATTGAGCAAAAACCTAATTTTTAACCGATCGTTCCTATGGCAGCTATATCGTATAGTTATTCGATCATGCTGCATTTTACATTCAAGCTGCGTGCAAGGAAAAGAAAATTTTCTGTGTTTAAATTTTTTCGATATCTTTAAAACTCTAGGAGGAGTTCGCATCGCAACAGACAGACAGACAGACGGACAGACGGACATGGCAATATGAACTCGTCTCGTCGAGCTGATCAAGAATATATATACTTTATATAGTCGGAGATGTCTCCTTCTCTGCGTTGCCAACTTCATGACAAAGTTAATATACTCTTGCAAGAGTATAAAAATGTAAATGTCTCTTATTAGATAAGGCATATTATCGTCTGATAAGGTACTTCTTCTTCAATGATTTCGAGCATATTTTAGTTTTGATCAAAAAAATTTTATTTCTTATGACTTTTCGTAAAATATGTTAATGCCATATAAAAGAGGAACAGATAAGCTTTCCATCGAGGTCTTAGTCGAAGAAGTCGGTCGAAGGATGCAAGAGTTATTAGCAAAAAGCTAATCGGTGGTCAACACGTTTCCGTCCTAGTGCCGATTCTATTTGCAAAGTACATTTCTATAATTGTAGTATTTAATGGGAAAAAATTAAACAAATTTTTTATCCATGTAAAAAACTATTTATTCTAAATAAAATGCCACCCATTTATGCAATTAAAAAAATTTAAATGCGTCTTATTAGATAAGGCATATTATCGACTGATAAGGTACTTCTTCTTCAATGATTTCGACGATATTTTAGTTTTGGTCCAAAAAATTGCATTTCTTATGACTTTTCTTAAAATATGTTAATGCCATATAAAAGAGGAACAGATAAGCTTTCCATCGAGCTCTTAGTCGGAGAATTCGGTCGAAAGATGCAAGAGTTATTGCCAAAAAACTAATAGGTCAACACGTTTCCGTCCTACTGCCGATTCTTTTCGCAAAGTATTTTTCTACTATTCTAGTATTTAATGGGAAAAAATTAAACGAATTTTTTGTCCATGTAAAAAACTATTTATTCTAAATAAAATGCCACCCATTTATGCAATTAAAAAAATTTAAATGCCTCATATTAGATAAGGTATATTTTCGTCTGATAAGGTACTTCTTCTTCAATGATTTCGAGGATATTTTAGTTTTGATGAAAACAAATTAATTTCTTACGACTCTTCGTAAAATATTTTAATGTCATCTGAAAGAGGAACAGATAAGCTTTCCATCGAGCTCTTAGTCGAAGAAGTCTGTCGAGGGACGCAAGAGTTATTAGCAAAAAGCTAATCGGTGGTCAACACGTTTCCGTCCTACTGCCGATTCTTTTTGCAAAGTACATTTCTATAATTCTAGTATTTAATGGGAAAAAATTAAACAAATTTTTTGTCCATGTAAAAAAACTATGAATTCTGAATAAAATGCCGCCCATTTATGCAATTAAAACCAGTAAGGGAGCTATTTTCAGCTTTGCTGAAACTTATATACTCTTGCAAGCATTTTATCAAGTGTTCTTATTGGAAAATATGTCTTATAGTTTTTCCAATAAGAATCATATAAGTTTATAAAGATAAAGGGGCGTGGCCCCGCACATTTTCTAATTTTTTTAACAAATGCATTGCAATTTGTACACTTTATTTTGCGATCTTATATCTCATCGACTTACAGAGAAATCACATTTTTAAATTTTTCTCTATATGGGCGGTGCCACGCCCTTATGTCCGATTTCTACGAAACTTTGCAATGTGGTCAAGGATTCATAAAAACGCGTAACTGCAAAGTTTTATCCGTTTATATTTAAGAACAAAAAAGTTTCCCTAACAAAAACCGAATTTTTGACCGATTGTTCCTATGGGAGCTATATTCTATATTTATCCGATCTCCACCAAATTTACTGTGTGTCTTAACTGACGTCCAAGATATTTGTGTGCAAAAAATTGAGGCGATAACTTTAAAATCAAAGCGTTTATTGAGCAAAAACCTAATTTTTAACCGATCGTTCCTATGGCAGCTATATCGTATAGTTATTCGATCATGCTGCATTTTACATTCAAGCTGCGTGCAAGGAAAAGAAAATTTTCTGTGTTTAAATTTTTTCGATATCTTTAAAACTCTAGGAGGAGTTCGCATCGCAACAGACAGACAGACAGACGGACAGACGGACATGGCAATATGAACTCGTCTCGTCGAGCTGATCAAGAATATATATACTTTATATAGTCGGAGATGTCTCCTTCTCTGCGTTGCCAACTTCATGACAAAGTTAATATACTCTTGCAAGAGTATAAAAATGTAAATGTCTCTTATTAGATAAGGCATATTATCGTCTGATAAGGTACTTCTTCTTCAATGATTTCGAGCATATTTTAGTTTTGATCAAAAAAATTTTATTTCTTATGACTTTTCGTAAAATATGTTAATGCCATATAAAAGAGGAACAGATAAGCTTTCCATCGAGGTCTTAGTCGAAGAAGTCGGTCGAAGGATGCAAGAGTTATTAGCAAAAAGCTAATCGGTGGTCAACACGTTTCCGTCCTAGTGCCGATTCTATTTGCAAAGTACATTTCTATAATTGTAGTATTTAATGGGAAAAAATTAAACAAATTTTTTATCCATGTAAAAAACTATGAATTCAGAATAAAATGCCGCTCATTTATGCAATTAAAAAAATGTAAATGTCTCTTATTAGATAAGGCATATTATCGTCTGATAAGGTACTTCTTCTTCAATGATTTCGAGGATATTTTAGTTTTGGTCCAAAAAATTGCATTTCTTATGACTTTTCGTAAAATATGTTAATGCCATATAAAAGAGGAACTGATAAGCTTTCCATCGAGGTCTTAGTCGAAGAAGTCGGTCGAAGGATGCAAGAGTTATTAGCAAAAAGCTAATCGGTGGTCAACACGTTTCCGTCCTACTGCCGATTCTTTTCGCAAAGTACTTTTCTATAATTCTAGTATTTAATGGGAGAAAATTAAACGAATTTTTTGTCAATGTAAAAAACTATTAATTCTGAATAAAATGCCACCCATTTATGCAATTAAAAAAATTTAAATGTCTCATATTAGATAAGGTATATTTTCGTCTGATAAGGTACTTCTTCTTCAATGATTTCGAGCATATTTTAGTTTTGATCAAAAAAATTTTATTTCTTATGACTTTTCGTAAAATATGTTAATGCCATATAAAAGAGGAACAGATAAGCTTTCCATCGAGGTCTTAGTCGAAGAAGTCGGTCGAAGAATGCAAGAGTTATTAGCAAAAAGCTAATCGGTGGTCAACACGTTTCCGTCCTACTGCCGATTCTTTTTGCAAAGTACATTTCTATAATTCTAGTATTTAATGGGAAAAAATTAAACAAATTTTTTGTCCATGTAAAAAAAACTATGAATTCTGAATAAAATGCCGCCCATTTATGCAATTAAAAAAATGTAAATGTCTCTTATTAGATAACGCATATTTTCGTCTAATAAGGTACTTCTTCTTTAATGATTTCGAGGATATTTTAGGTTTGATCCAAAAAATTGCATTTCTTATGACTTTTCGTAAAATATGTTAATGCCATATAAAAGAGGAACAGATAAGCTTTCCATCGATTTCTTAGTCGAAAAAGTCTGTCGAAGGATGCAAGAGTTATTAGCAAAAAGCTAATCGGTGGTCAACACGTTTCCGTCCTACTGCCGATTCTTTTCGCAAAGTACTTTTCTATAATTCTAGTATTTAATGGGAGAAAATTAAACGAATTTTTTGTCCATGTAAAAAACTATTAATTCTGAATAAAATGCCGCCCATTTATGCAATTAAAAAAATTTAAATGTTTCTTATTAGATAAGGCATATTTTCGTCTGATAAGGTACTTCTTCTTCAATGATTTCGGGGATATTTTAGTTTTGATGAAAACAAATTTATTTCTTACGACTCTTCGTAAAACATGTTAATGCCATATAAAAGAGGAACTGATAAGCTTTCCATTGAGCTCTTAGTCGAAGAAGTCGGTCGAAGGATGCAAGAGTTATTAGCAAAAACCTTATCGGTGGTCAACACGTTTCCGTCCTACTACCGATTATTTTCGCAAAGTACTTTTCAATAATTCTAGTATTTAATGGGAAAAAATTAAACGAATTTTTTGTCCATGTAAAAAACTATTAATTCTGAATAAAATGCCACCCTTTTATGCAATGAAAAATTTAAATGTCTCATATTAGATAAGGTATATTTTCGTCTGATAAGGTACTTCTTCTTCAATGAGGATATTTTAGTGTTGATCAAAAAAATTGTATTTCTTATGACTCTTCGTGAAATATGTTAATGCTATCTAAAAGAGGAACAGATAAGCTTTCCATCGAGCTCTTAGTCGAAGGATGCAAGAGTTATTAGCCAAAAGCTAATCGGTGGTCAACACGTTTCCGTCCTACTACCGATTATTTTCGCAAAGTACTTTTCAATAATTCTAGTATTTAATGGGAAAAAATTAAACGAATTTTTTGTCCATGTAAAAAACTATTAATTCTGAATAAAATGCCACCCATTTATGCAATTAAAAAAATTTAAATGTCTCATATTAGATAAGGTATATTTTCGTCTGATAAGGTACTTCTTCTTCTATGATTTCGAGGATATTTTAGTTTTGATCAAAAAAATTTTTTTTCTTATGACTTTTCGTAAAATATGTTAATGCCATATAAAAGAGGAACAGATAAGTTTTCCATCGAGCTCTTAGTTGAAGAAGTCGGTCGAAGGATGCAAGAGTTATTAGCAAAAAGCTAATCGGTGGTCAACACGTTTCCGTCCTACTACCGATTATTTTCGCAAAGTACTTTTCAATAATTCTAGTATTTAATGGGAAAAAATTAAACGAATTTTTTGTCCATGTAAAAAACTATTAATTCTGAATAAAATGCCACCCATTTATGCAATTAAAAATTTAAATGTCTCATATTAGATAAGGCATATTTTCGTCTTATAAGGTACTTCTTTTTCAATGATTTCGAGGATATTTTAGTTTTGATCAAAAAAATTTTATCTCTTATGACTTTACGTAAAATATGTTAATGCCATATAAAAGAGGAACAGATAAGTTTTCCATCGAGCTCTTGGTCGAAGAAGTCGATCGAAGGATGCAAGAGTTATTAGCAAAAAGCTAATCGGTGGTCAACACGTTTCCGTCCTACTGCCGATTCTTTTTGCAAAGTACATTTCTATAATTCTAGTATTTAATGGGAAAAAATTAAACAAATTTTTTGTCCATGTAAAAAAAACTATGAATTCTGAATAAAATGCCGCCCATTTATGCAATTAAAAAGATGTAAATGTCTCTTATTAAATAAGGCATATTTTCGTCTTATAAGGTACTTCTTTTTCAATGATTTCGAGGATATTTTAGTTTTGATCAAAAAAATTTTATCTCTTATGACTTTTCGTAAAATATGTTAATGCCATATAAAAGAGGAACAGATAAGCTTTCCATCGAGCTCTTAGTCGAAGAAGTCGGTCGAAGGATGCAAGAGTTATTAGCCAAAAGCTAATCGGTGGTCAACACGTTTCCGTCCTACTGCCGATTCTTTTCGCGAAGTACTTTTCTATAATTCTAGTATTTAATGGGAGAAAATTAAACGAATTTTTTGTCTATGTAAAAAACTATTAATTCTGAATAAAATGCCGCCCATTTATGCAATTAAAAAATTGTAAATGTTTCTTATTAGATAAGTCATATTTTCGTCTGATAAGGTACTTCTTCTTCAATGATTTCGAGGATATTTTAGTTTTGATGAAAACAAATTTATTTCTTACGACTCTTCGTAAAATATTTTAATGCCATCTGAAAGAGGAACAGATAAGCTTTCCATCGAGCTCTCAGTCGAAGAAGTCGGTCGAAGGATGCAAGAGTTATTAGCAAAAAACTTATCGGTGGTCAACACGTTTCCGTCCTACTACCGATTCTTTTCGCAAAGTACTTTTCAATAATTCTAGTATTTAATGGGAAAAACTTAAACGAATTTTTTGTCCATGTAAAAAATTATTAATTCTGAATAAAATGCCACCCATTTATGCAATTAAAAAAATTTAAATGTCTCATATTAGATAAGGTATATTTTCGTCTGATAAGGTACTTCTTCTTCAATGATTTCGAGGATATTTTAGTTTTGATCAAAAAAATTTTATTTCTTATGACTTTTCGTGAAATATGTTAATTCTATCTGAAAGAGGAACAGATAAGCTTTCCATCGAGCTCTTAGTCGAAGAAATCGGTCGAAGGATGCAAGAGTTATTAGAAAAAGCTAATTGGTGGTCAACACGTTTCTGTCCTACTGCCGATTCTTTTTCCAAAGTACATTTCTATAATTCTAGTATTTAATGGGAAAAAATTAAACAAATTTTTTGTTTATGTAAAAAACTATGAATTCTGAATAAAATGCCGCCCATTTATGCAATTAAAAAAATGTAAATGTCTCTTATTAGATAAGGCATACTTTTACTGATAAGCTACTTCTTCTTCAATGATTTCGAGGATATTTTAGTTTTGGTCCAAATTATTGCATTTCTTATGACTTTTCGTAAAATATTTTAATGCCATATAAAAGAGGAACTGATAAGCTCCGTCAACACGTTTCCGTCCTACTGCCGATTCTTTTTGCAAAGTACATTTCTATAATTCTAGTATTTAATGGGAAAAAATTAAACAAATTTTTTGTCCATATAAAAAAAACTATGAATTCTGAATAAAATGCCGCCCATTTATGCAATTAAAAAAATGTAAATGTCTCTTATTAAATAAGGCATATTTTCGTCTTATAAGGTACTTCTTCTTCAATGATTTCGAGGATATTTTAGTTTTGGTCCAAAAAATTGCATTTCTTAAGACTTTTCGTAAAATATGTTAATGCCATATAAAAGAGGAACAGATAAGCTTTCCATCGAGCTCTTAGTCGAAGAATTCGGTCGAGGGATGCAAGAAATATTACCCAAAAACTAATCGGTGGTCAACACGTTTCCGTCCTACTACCGATTATTTTCGCAAAGTACTTTTCAATAATTCTAGTATTTAATGGGAAAAAATTAAACGAATTTTTTGTCCATGTAAAAAACTATTAATTCTGAATAAAATGCCACCCATTTATGCAATTAAAAAAATTTAAATGTCTCATATTAGATAAGGTATATTTTCGTCTGATAAGGTACTTCTTCTTCAATGAGGATATTTTAGTTTTGATCAAAAAAATTGTATTTCTTATAACTTTTCGTGAAATATGTTAATGCTATCTGAAAGAGGAACAGATAAGCTTTCCATCGAGCTCTTAGTCGAAGAATTCGGTCGAAGGATGCAAGAAATATTACCAAAAAAATAATCGGTGGTCAACACGTTTCCGTCCTACTGCCGACTCTTTTCGCAAAGTATTTTTCTATAATTCTAGTATTTAATGGGAAAAAATTAAACGAATTTTTCGTCCATGTAAAAAACTATTAAGGTAAACGTCCCAGTAATGGATCATGTCCCAGTTATGAATCAGTACATCGAACAATAACAAGTTTCATATTCTTTCACAAACGGGATCTTTTTGACACATTTGTGTCACTCTGAGTCATGGTGTCATTTTCTTATAATTTGTTTCACTGCGGAGTTTGATTTAAGTTAATAGAAGAAAAAACACTTCGATAATTGTTTTTCATAAAGATTTTCAGTGTCTATCGTGTTCATACCGCACTTTTTAATATTGAATCATTAAATATCAAACTAAATTGATAATCAAGCAATAATAACGTTACTTTGTCAACCTGATCCATTACTAGGACAAGACGATTCATTACTGGGACAAGTGATCCATCACTAGGACAAAGAGTAATGAATTATTAATAATCGAAATTTGTTTATTAAACGGATAATAATTAATATAGTGGAATGTGTATCTTGGTCTTAAAAAACTAAATGTCCAAATAAAAAAACAAACATGGTGAATGTATGTTTTTTCAGGTTAAAGTGTCGAATTGAAAAAAAATTTTTCCTTAGCTGATCCATGACTGGGACGTTTACCTTAATTCTGAATTAAATGCCGCCCATTTATGCAATTAAAAAAATGTAAATGTTTCTTATTAGATAAGGCATATTTTCGTCTGATAAGGTACTTCTTCTTCAATGATTTCGAGGATATTTTAGTTTTGATGAAAACAAATTTATTTCTTACAACTCTTCGTAAAATATTTTAATGCCATCTGAAAGAGGAACAGATATGCTTTCCATCGAGCTCTTAGTCGAAGAAGTCGGTCGAAGGATGCAAGAGTTATTAGCAAAAAACTTATCGGTGGTCAACACGTTTCCGTCCTTCTACCGATTCTTTTCGCAAAGTACTTTTCAATAATTCTAGTATTTAATGGGAAAAAATTAGACGAATTTTTTGTCCATGTAAAACACTATTAATTCTGAATAAAATGCCACCCATTTATGCAATTAAAAAAATTTAAATGTCTCATATTAGATAAGGTACTTCTTCTTCAAAGATTTCGAGGATATTTTAGTTTTGATCAAAAAAATTTTATTTCTTATGATTTTTCATGAAATATGTTAATGCTATCTGAAAGAGGAACAGATAAGCATTCCATCGAGCTCTTAGTCGAAGAATTTGGTCGAAGGATGCAAGAGTTATTAGCAAAAAGCTAATCGGTGGTCAACACGTTTCCGTCCTACTGCCGATTCTTTTCGCAAAGTACTTTTCTATAATTCTAGTATTTATTGGGAGAAAATTAAACGAATTTTTTGTCCATGTAAAAAACTATTAATTCTGAATAAAATGCCGCCCATTTATGCAATTAAAAAAATGTAAATGTCTCTTATTAGATAAGGCATATTTTCGTCTTATAAGGTACTTCTTTTTCAATGATTTCGAGGATATTTTAGTTTTGATCAAAAAAATTTTATGTCTTATGACTTTTCGTAAAATATGTTAATGCCATATAAAAGAGGAACTGATAAGCTCCGTCAACACGTTTCCGTCCTACTGCCGATTCTTTTTGCAAAGTACATTTCTATAATTCTAGTATTTAATGGGAAAAAATTAAACAAATTTTTTGTCCATGTAAAAAAAACTATGAATTCTGAATAAAATGCCGCCCATTTATGCAATTAAAAAAATGTAAATGTCTCTTATTAGATAAGGCATATTTTCGTCTTATAAGCTACTTCTTCTTCAATGATTTCGAGGATATTTTAGTTTTGGTCCAAAAAATTGCATTTCTTATGACTTTTCGTAAAATATGTTAATGCTATCTGAAAGAGGAACAGATAAGCTTTCCATCGAGCTCTTAGTCTAAGAATTCGGTCGAGGGATGCAAGAAATATTACCAAAAAACTAATCGGTGGTCAACACGTTTCCGTCCTACTACCGATTATTTTCGCAAAGTACTTTTCAATAATTCTAGTATTTAATGGGAAAAAATTAAACGAATTTTTTGTCCATGTAAAAAACTATTAATTCTGAATAAAATGCCACACATTTATGCAATTAAAAAAATTTAAATGTCTCATATAAGATAAGGTATATTTTCGTCTGATAAGGTACTTCTTCTTCAATGAGGATATTTTAGTTTTGATCAAAAAAATTGTATTTCTTATGACTTTTCGTGAAATATGTTAATGCTATCTGAAAGAGGAACAGATAAGCTTTCCATCGAGCTCTTAGTCGAAGAATTCGGTCGAAGGATGCAAGAAATATTACCAAAAAACTAATCGGTGTTCAACACGTTTCCGTCCTACTGCCGACTCTTTTCGCAAAGTATTTTTCTATAATTCTAGTATTTAATGGGAAAAAATTAAACGAATTTATTTTCCATGTAAAAAACTATTAATTCTGAATAAAATGCCGCCCATTTATGCAATTAAAAAAATTTAAATGTTTCTTATTAGATAAGGCATATTTTCGTCTTATAAGGTACTTCTTTTTCAATGATTTCGAGGATATTTTAGTTTTGATCAAAAAAATTTTATCTCTTATGACTTTACGTAATATATGTTAATGCCATATAAAAGAGGAACAGATAAGCTTTCCATCGAGCTCTTAGTCGAAGAAGTCGGTCGAAGGATGCAAGAGTTATTAGCAAAAAGCTAATCGGTGGTCAACACGTTTCCGTCCTACTGCCGATTCTTTTCGCAAAGTACTTTTCTATAATTCTAGTATTTAATGGGAAAAAATTAAACGAATTTTTTGTCCATGTAAAAAACTATTAATTCTGAATAAAATGCCACCCATTTATGCAATTAAAAAAATTTAAATGTCTCATATTAGATAAGGTATATTTTCGTCTGATAAGGTACTTCTTCTTCAATGATTTCGAGGATATTTTAGTTTTGATCAAAAAAATGTTATTTCTTATGACTTTTCGTGAAATATATTAATTCTATCTGAAAGAGGAACAGATAAGCTTTCAATCGAGCTCTTAGTCGAAGAATTCGGTCGAAGGATGCAAGAAATATTACCAAAAAACTAATCGGTGGTCAACACGTTTCCGTCCTACTGCCGACTCTTTTCGCAAAGTATTTTTCTATAATTCTAGTATTTAATGGGAAAAAATTAAACGAATTTTTTGTCCATGTAAACAACTATTAATTCTGAATAAAATGGCGCCCATTTATGCAATTAAAAAAATTTAAATGTTTCTTATTAGATAAGGCATATTTTCGTCTTATAAGGTACTTCTTTTTCAATGATTTCGAAGATATTTTAGTTTTGATCAAAAAAATTTTATCTCTTATGACTTTTCGTAAAGTATGTTAATGCCATATAAAAGAGGAACAGATAAGCTTTCCATCGAGCTATTAGTCGAAGAAGTCGGTCGAAGGATGCAAGAGTTATTAGAAAAAGCTAATCGGTGGTCAACATGTTTCCGTCCTACTGCCGATTCTTTTTCCAAAATACATTTCTTTAATTCTAGTATTTAATGGGAAAAAATTAAACAAATTTTTTGTTTATGTAAAAAGCTATGAATTCTGAATAAAATGCCGCCCATTTATGCAATTAAAAAAATGTAAATGTTTCTTATTAGATAAGGCATATTTTCGTCTGATAAGGTACTTCTTCTTCAATGATTTCGAGGATATTTTAGTTTTGGTCCAAATAATTGCATTTCTTATGACTTTCCGTAAAATATGTTAATGCCATATAAAAGAGGAACTGATAAGCTCCGTCAACACGTTTTCGTCCTACTGTCGATTCTTTTCGCAAAGTATTTTTCTATAATTCTAGTATTTAATGGGAAAAATTAAACGAATTTTTTGTCCATGTAAAAAACTATGAATTCTGAATAAAATGCCGCCCATTTATGCAATTAAAAAAATTTAAATGTTTCTTATTAGATAAGGCATATTTTCGTCTTATAAGGTACTTCTTTTTCAATGATTTCGAGGATATTTTAGTTTTGATCAAAAAAATTTTATCTCTTATGACTTTTCGTAAAATATGTTAATGCCATATAAAAGAGGAACAGACAAGCTTTCCATCGAGCTCTTAGTCGAAGAAGTCGGTCGAAGGATGCATGAGTTATTAGCAAAAAGCTAATCGGTGTTAATGCCATATAAAAGAGGAACAGATAAGCTTTCCATCGAGCTCTTAGTCTAAGAATTCGGTCGAGGGATGCAAGAAATATTACCAGAAAACTAATCGGTGGTCAACACGTTTCCGTCCTACTACCGATTATTTTCGCAAAGTACTTTTCAATAATTCTAGTATTTAATGGGAAAAAATTAAACGAATTTTTTGTCCATGTAAAAAACTATTAATTCTGAATAAAATGCCACACATTTATGCAATTAAAAAAATTTAAATGTCTCATATAAGATAAGGTATATTTTCGTCTGATAAGGTACTTCTTCTTCAATGAGGATATTTTAGTTTTGATCAAAAAAATTGTATTTCTTATGACTTTTCGTGAAATATGTTAATGCTATCTGAAAGAGGAACAGATAAGCTTTCCATCGAGCTCTTAGTCGAAGAATTCGGTCGAAGGATGCAAGAAATATTACCAAAAAACTAATCGGTGGTCAACACGTTTCCGTCCTACTGCCGACTCTTTCCGCAAAGTATTTTTCTATAATTCTAGTATTTAATGGGAAAAAATTAAACGAATTTTTTTTCCATGTAAAAAACTATTAATTCTGAATAAAATGCCGCCCATTTATGCAATTAAAAAAATTTAAATGTTTCTTATTAGATAAGGCATATTTTCGTCTTATAAGGTACTTTTTTTTCAATGATTTCGAGGATATTTTAGTTTTGATCAAAAAAATTTATCTCTTATGACTTTACGTAAAATATGTTAATGCCATATAAAAGAGGAACAGATAAGCTTTCCATCGAGCTCTTAGTCGAAAAAGTCGGTCGAAGGATGCAAGAGTTATTAGCAAAAAGCTAATCGGTGGTCAACACGTTTCCGTCCTACTGCCGACTCTTTTCGCAAAGTACTTTTCTATAATTCTAGTATTTAATGGGAGAAAATTAAACGAATTTTTTGTCCATGTAAAAAACTATTAATTCTGAATAAAATGCCGCCCATTTCTGCAATTAAAAAAATGTAAATGTTTCTTATTAGATAAGGCATATTTTCGTCTGATAAGGTACTTCTTCTTCAATGATTTCGAGGATATTTTAGTTTTGATCAAAAAAATGTTATTTCTTATGACTTTTCGTGAAATATGTTAATTCTATCTGAAAGAGGAACAGATAAGCTTTCAATCGAGCTCTTAGTCGAAGAATTCGGTCGAAGGATGCAAGAAATATTACCAAAAAACTAATCGGTGGTCAACACGTTTCCGTCCTACTGCCGACTCTTTTCGCAAAGTATTTTTCTATAATTCTAGTATTTAATGGGAAAAAATTAAACGAATTTTTTGTCCATGTAAACAACTATTAATTCTGAATAAAATGGCGCCCATTTATGCAATTAAAAAAATTTAAATGTTTCTTATTAGATAAGGCATATTTTCGTCTTATAAGGTACTTCTTTTTCAATGATTTCGAAGATATTTTAGTTTTGATCAAAAAAATTTTATCTCTTATGACTTTTCGTTAAGTATGTTAATGCCATATAAAAGAGGAACAGATAAGCTTTCCATCGAGCTCTTAGTCGAAGAAGTCGGTCGAAGGATGCAAGAGTTATTAGAAAAAGCTAATCGGTGGTCAACATGTTTCCGTCCTACTGCCGATTCTTTTTCCAAAATACATTTCTATAATTCTAGTATTTAATGGGAAAAAATTAAACAAATTTTTTGTTTATGTAAAAAACTATGAATTCTGAATAAAATGCCGCCCATTTATGCAATTCAAAAAATGTAAATGTCTCTTATTAGATAAGGCATATTTTCGTCTGATAAGGTACTTCTTCTTCAATGATTTCGAGGATATTTTAGTTTTGGTCCAAATAATTGCATTTCTTATGACTTTCCGTAAAATATGTTAATGCCATATAAAAGAGGAACTGATAAGCTCCGTCAACACGTTTTCGTCCTACTGTCGATTCTTTTCGCAAAGTATTTTTCTATAATTCTAGTATTTAATGGGAAAAATTAAACGAATTTTTTGTCCATGTAAAAAACTATGAATTCTGAATAAAATGCCGCCCATTTATGCAATTAAAAAAATTTAAATGTTTCTTATTAGATAAGGCATATTTTCGTCTGATAAGGTACTTCTTCTTCAATGATTTCGAGGATATTTTAGTTTTGATCAAAAAAATTTTATTTCTTATGACTTTTCGTGAAATATGTTAATGCTATCTAAAAGAGGAACAGATAAGCTTTCCATCGAGCTCTTAGTCGAAGAATTCAGTCGAAGGATGCAAGAGTTGTTAGCAAAAAACTAATCGGGTCAACACGTTTCCGTCCTACTGCCGACTCTTTTCGCAAAGTATTTTTCTATAATTCTAGTATTTAATGGGAAAAAATTAAACGAATTTTTTGTCCATATAAAAAACTATTAATTCTGAATAAAATGCCGCCCATTTATGCAATTAAAAAAATTTAAATGTTTCTTATTAGATAAGGCATATTTTCGTATTATAAGGTACTTCTTTTTCAATGATTTCGAGGATATTTTAGTTTTGATCAAAAAAATTTTATCTCTTATGACTTTTCGTAAAATATGTTAATGCCATATAAAAGAGGAACAGACAAGCTTTCCATCGAGCTCTTAGTCGAAGAAGTCGGTCGAAGGATGCATGAGTTATTAGCAAAAAGCTAATCGGTGTTAATGCCATATAAAAGAGGAACAGATAAGCTTTCCATCGAGCTCTTAGTCTAAGAATTCGGTCGAGGGATGCAAGAAATATTACCAAAAAACTAATCGGTGGTCAACACGTTTCCGTCCTACTACCGATTATTTTCGCAAAGTACTTTTCTATAATTCTAGTATTTAATGGGAAAAATTAAACGAATTTTTTGTCCATGTAAAAAACTATGAATTCTGAATAAAATGCCGCCCATTTATGCAATTAAAAAAATTTAAATGTTTCTTATTAGATAAGGCATATTTTCGTCTGATAAGGTACTTCTTCTTCAATGATTTCGAGGATATTTTAGTTTTGATCATAAAAATGTTATTTCTTATGACTTTTCGTGAAATATGTTAATGCTATCTGAAAGAGGAACAGATAAGCTTTCCATCGAGCTCTTAGTCGAAGAATTCGGTCGAAGGATGCAAGAAATATTACCAAAAAACTAATCGGTGGTCAACACGTTTCCGTCCTACTGCCGACTCTTTTCGCAAAGTATTTTTCTATAATTCTAGTATTTAATGGGAAAAAATTAAACGAATTTTTTTTCCATGTAAAAAACTATTAATTCTGAATAAAATGCCGCCCATTTATGCAATTAAAAAAATTTAAATGTTTCTTATTAGATAAGGCATATTTTCGTCTTATAAGGTACTTCTTTTTCAATGATTTCGAGGATATTTTAGTTTTGATCAAAAAAATTTATCTCTTATGACTTTACGTAAAATATGTTAATGCCATATAAAAGAGGAACAGATAAGCTTTCCATCGAGCTCTTAGTCGAAAAAGTCGGTCGAAGGATGCAAGAGTTATAAGCAAAAAGCTAATCGGTGGTCAACACGTTTCCGTCCTACTGCCGATTCTTTTCGCAAAGTACTTTTCTATAATTCTAGTATTTAATGGGAGAAAATTAAACGAATTTTTTGTCCATGTAAAAAACTATTAATTCTGAATAAAATGCCGCCCATTTCTGCAATTAAAAAAATGTAAATGTTTCTTATTAGATAAGGCATATTTTCGTCTGATAAGGTACTTCTTCTTCAATCATTTCGAGGATATTTTAGTTTTGATGAAAACAAATTTATTTCTTACAACTCTTCGTAAAATATTTTAATGCCATCTGAAAGAGGAACAGATAAGCTTTCCATCGAGCTCTTAGTCGAAGAAGTCGGTCGAAGGATGCAAGAGTTATTAGCAAAAAGCTAATCGGTGGTCAACACGTTTCCGTCCTACTGCCGATTCTTTTCGCAAAGTACTTTTCAATAATTCTAGAATTTAATGGGAAAAAATTAAACGAATTTTTTGTCCATGTAAAAAACTATTAATTCTGAATAAAATGCCACCCATTTATGCAATTAAAAAAATTTAAATGTCTCATATTAGATAAGGTATATTTTCGTCTGATAAGGTACTTCTTCTTCAATGATTTCGAGGATATTTTAGTTTTGATCAAAAAAATGTTATTTCTTATGACTTTTCGTGAAATATGTTAATTCTATCTGAAAGAGGAACAGATAAGCTTTCAATCGAGCTCTTAGTCGAAGAATTCGGTCGAAGGATGCAAGAAATATTACCAAAAAACTAATCGGTGGTCAACACGTTTCCGTCCTACTGCCGACTCTTTTCGCAAAGTATTTTTCTATAATTCTAGTATTTAATGGGAAAAAATTAAACGAATTTTTTGTCCATGTAAACAACTATTAATTCTGAATAAAATGGCGCCCATTTATGCAATTAAAAAAATTTAAATGTTTCTTATTAGATAAGGCATATTTTCGTCTTATAAGGTACTTCTTTTTCAATGATTTCGAAGATATTTTAGTTTTGATCAAAAAAATTTGATCTCTTATGACTTTTCGTAAAGTATGTTAATGCCATATAAAAGAGGAACAGATAAGCTTTCCATCGAGCTCTTAGTCGAAGAAGTCGGTCGAAGGATGCAAGAGTTATTAGAAAAAGCTAATCGGTGGTCAACATGTTTCCGTCCTACTGCCGATTCTTTTTCCAAAATACATTTCTATAATTCTAGTATTTAATGGGAAAAAATTAAACAAATTTTTTGTTTATGTAAAAAACTATGAATTCTGAATAAAATGCCGCCCATTTATGCAATTCAAAAAATGTAAATGTCTCTTATTAGATAAGGCATATTTTCGTCTGATAAGGTACTTCTTCTTCAATGATTTCGAGGATATTTTAGTTTTGGTCCAAATAATTGCATTTCTTATGACTTTCCGTAAAATATGTTAATGCCATATAAAAGAGGAACTGATAAGCTCCGTCAACACGTTTTCGTCCTACTGTCGATTCTTTTCGCAAAGTATTTTTCTATAATTCTAGTATTTAATGGGAAAAATTAAACGAATTTTTCGTCCATGTAAAAAACTATGAATTCTGAATAAAATGCCGCCCATTTATGCAATTAAAAAAATTTAAATGTTTCTTATTAGATAAGGCATATTTTCGTCTGATAAGGTACTTCTTCTTCAATGATTTCGAGGATATTTTAGTTTTGATCAAAAAAATGTTATTTCTTATGACTTTTCGTGAAATATGTTAATTCTATCTGAAAGAGGAACAGATAAGCTTTCAATCGAGCTCTTAGTCGAAGAATTCGGTCGAAGGATGCAAGAAATATTACCAAAAAACTAATCGGTGGTCAACACGTTTCCGTCCTACTGCCGACTCTTTTCGCAAAGTATTTTTCTATAATTCTAGTATTTAATGGGAAAAAATTAAACGAATTTTTTGTCCATGTAAACAACTATTAATTCTGAATAAAATGGCGCCCATTTATGCAATTAAAAAAATTTAAATGTTTCTTATTAGATAAGGCATATTTTCGTCTTATAAGGTACTTCTTTTTCAATGATTTCGAAGATATTTTAGTTTTGATCAAAAAAATTTTATCTCTTATGACTTTTCGTAAAGTATGTTAATGCCATATAAAAGAGGAACAGATAAGCTTTCCATCGAGCTCTTAGTCGAAGAAGTCGGTCGAAGGATGCAAGAGTTATTAGAAAAAGCTAATCGGTGGTCAACATGTTTCCGTCCTTCTGCCGATTCTTTTTCCAAAATACATTTCTATAATTCTAGTATTTAATGGGAAAAAATTAAACACATTTTTTGTTTATGTAAAAAACTATGAATTCTGAATAAAATGCCGCCCATTTATGCAATTAAAAAAATTTAAATGTTTTTTATTAGATAAGGCATATTTTCGTCTGATAAGGTACTTCTTCTTCAATGATTTCGAGGATATTTTAGTTTTGATGAAAACAAATTTATTTCTTACGACTTTTCGTAAAATATTTTAATGCCATCTGAAAGAGGAACAGATAAGCTTTCCATCGAGCTCTAAGTCGAAGAAGTCGGTCGAAGGATGCAAGAGTTATTAGCAAAAAGCTAATCGGTGGTCAACACGTTTCCGTCGTACTGCCGATTCTTTTCGCAAAGTACTTTTCAATAATTCTAGTATTTAATGGGAAAAAATTAAACAAATTTTTTGTCCATGTAAAAAAAACTATGAATTCTGAATAAAATGCCGCCCATTTATGCAATTAAAAAAATGTAAACGTCTCTTATTAGATAAGGCATATTTTCGTCTTATAAGGTACTTCTTCTTTAATGATTTCGAGGATATTTTAGTTTTGGTCCAAAAAATTGCATTTCTTATGACTTTTCGTAAAATATGTTAATGCCATATAAAAGAGGAACAGATAAGCTTTCCATCGAGCTCTTAGTCGAAGAAGTCGGTCGAAGGATGCAAGAGTTATTAGCAAAAAGCTAATCGGTGGTCAACACGTTTCTGTCGTACTGCCGATTCTTTTCGCAAAGTACTTTTCTATAATTCCAGTATTTAATGGGAAAAAATTAAACGAATTTTTTGTCCATGTAAACAACTATTAATTCTGAATAAAATGGCGCCCATTTATGCAATTAAAAAAATTTAAATGTTTCTTATTAGATAAGGCATATTTTCGTCTTGTAAGGTACTTCTTTTTCAATGATTTCGAGGATATTTTAGTTTTGATCAAAAAAATTTTATTTTTTACGACTCTTCGTAGAATATGTTAATGCCATATAAAAGAGGAACAGATAAGCTTTCCATCGAGCTCTTAGTCGAAGAAGTCGGTCGAAGGATGCAAGAGTTATTAGCAAAAAGCTAATCGGTGGTCAACACGTTTCCATCCTACTGCCGATTCTTTTCGCAAAGTACTTTTCTATAATTCCAGTATTTAATGGAAGAAAATTAAACGAATTTTTTGTCCATGTAAAAAACTATTAATTCTGAATAAAATGCCACCCATTTATGCAATTAAAAAAATTTAAATGTTTCTTATTAGATAAGGCATATTTTCGTCTTATAAGGTACTTCTTTTTCAATGATTTCGAAGATATTTTAGTTTTGATCAAAAAAATTTTATCTCTTATGACTTTTCGTAAAGTATGTTAATGCCATATAAAAGAGGAACAGATAAGCTTTCCATCGAGCTCTTAGTCGAAGAAGTCGGTCGAAGGATGCAAGAGTTATTAGAAAAAGCTAATCGGTGGTCAACACGTTTCCGTCTTACTGCCGATTCTTTTTCCAAAGTACATTTCTATAATTCTAGTATTTAATGGGAAAATATTAAACAAATTTTTTGTTTATGTAAAAAACTATGAATTCTGAATAAAATGCCGCCCATTTATGCAATTAAAAAAATGTAAATGTCTCTTATTAGATAAGGCATACTTTTACTGATAAGGTACTTCTTCTTCAATGATTTCGAGGATATTTTAGTTTTGGTCCAAATAATTGCATTTCTTATGACTTTTCGTAAAATATGTTAATGCCATATAAAAGAGGAACTGATAAGCTCCGTCAACACGTTTTCGTCCTACTGTCGATTCTTTTCGCAAAGTATTTTTCTATAATTCTAGTATTTAATGGGAAAAATTAAACGAATTTTTTGTCCATGTAAAAAACTATGAATTCTGAATAAAATGCCGCCCATTTATGCAATTAAAAAAATTTAAATGTTTCTTATTAGATAAGGCATATTTTCGTCTGATAAGGTACTTCTTCTTCAATGATTTCGAGGATATTTTAGTTTTGATGAAAACAAATTTATTTCTTACGACTTTTCGTAAAATATTTTAATGCCATCTGAAAGAGGAACAGATAAGCTTTCCATCGAGCTCTAAGTCGAAGAAGTCGGTCGAAGGATGCAAGAGTTATTAGCAAAAAACTTATCGGTGGTCAACACGTTTCCGTCCTACTACCGATTCTTTTCGCAAAGTACTTTTCAATAATTCTAGTATTTAATGGGAAAAAATTAAACGAATTTTTTGTCCATGTAAAAAACTATTAATTCTGAATAAAATGCCACCCATTTATGCAATTAAAAAAATTTAAATGTCTCATATTAGATAAGGTATATTTTCGTCTGATAAGGTACTTCTTCTTCAATGATTTCGAGGATATTTTAGTTTTGATCAAAAAAATTTTATTTCTTATGACTTTTCGAAGAAGTCGGTCGAAGGATGCAAGAGTTATTAGCAAAAAGCTAATCGGTGGTCAACACGTTTCTGTCGTACTGCCGATTCTTTTCGCAAAGTACTTTTCTATAATTCCAGTATTTAATGGGAAAAAATTAAACGAATTTTTTGTCCATGTAAACAACTATTAATTCTGAATAAAATGGCGCCCATTTATGCAATTAAAAAAATTTAAATGTTTCTTATTAGATAAGGCATATTTTCGTCTTGTAAGGTACTTCTTTTTCAATGATTTCGAGGATATTTTAGTTTTGATCAAAAAAATTTTATTTTTTACGACTCTTCGTAGAATATGTTAATGTCATATAAAAGAGGAACAGATAAGCTTTCCATCGAGCTCTTAGTCGAAGAAGTCGGTCGAAGGATGCAAGAGTTATTAGCAAAAAGCTAATCGGTGGTCAACACGTTTCCATCCTACTGCCGATTCTTTTCGCAAAGTACTTTTCTATAATTCCAGTATTTAATGGAAGAAAATTAAACGAATTTTTTGCCCATGTAAAAAACCATTAATTCTGAATAAAATGCCACCCATTTATGCAATTAAAAAAATTTAAATGTTTCTTATTAGATAAGGCATATTTTCGTCTTATAAGGTACTTCTTTTTCAATGATTTCGAAGATATTTTAGTTTTGATCAAAAAAATTTTATCTCTTATGACTTTTCGTAAAGTATGTTAATGCCATATAAAAGAGGAACAGATAAGCTTTCCATCGAGCTCTTAGTCGAAGAAGTCGGTCGAAGGATGCAAGAGTTATTAGAAAAAGCTAATCGGTGGTCAACACGTTTCCGTCTTACTGCCGATTCTTTTTCCAAAGTACATTTCTATAATTCTAGTATTTAATGGGAAAATATTAAACAAATTTTTTGTTTATGTAAAAAACTATGAATTCT
Source organism: Phortica okadai (assembly GCA_034638295.1). Lineage (NCBI taxonomy): Eukaryota > Metazoa > Arthropoda > Insecta > Diptera > Drosophilidae > Phortica > Phortica okadai. The sequence goes on along the minus strand of CM067850.1, from coordinate 21,678,642 downwards.
GAATAAAATGCCGCCCATTTATGCAATTAAAAAAATGTAAATGTCTCTTATTAGATAAGGCATACTTTTACTGATAAGGTACTTCTTCTTCAATGATTTCGAGGATATTTTAGTTTTGGTCCAAATAATTGCATTTCTTATGACTTTTCGTAAAATATGTTAATGCCATATAAAAGAGGAACTGATAAGCTCCGTCAACACGTTTTCGTCCTACTGTCGATTCTTTTCGCAAAGTATTTTTCTATAATTCTAGTATTTAATGGGAAAAATTAAACGAATTTTCTGTCCATGTAAAAAACTATGAATTCTGAATAAAATGCCGCCCATTTATGCAATTAAAAAAATTTAAATGTTTCTTATTAGATAAGGCATATTTTCGTCTGATAAGGTACTTCTTCTTCAATGATTTCGAGGATATTTTAGTTTTGATGAAAACAAATTTATTTCTTACGACTTTTCGTAAAATATTTTAATGCCATCTGAAAGAGGAACAGATAAGCTTTCCATCGAGCTCTAAGTCGAAGAAGTCGGTCGAAGGATGCAAGAGTTATTAGCAAAAAACTTATCGGTGGTCAACACGTTTCCGTCCAACTACCGATTCTTTTCGCAAAGTACTTTTCAATAATTCTAGTATTTAATGGGAAAAAATTAAACGAATTTTTTGTCCATGTAAAAAACTATTAATTCTGAATAAAATGCCACCCATTTATGCAATTAAAAAAATTTAAATGTCTCATATTAGATAAGGTATATTTTCGTCTGATAAGGTACTTCTTCTTCAATGATTTCGAGGATATTTTAGTTTTGATCAAAAAAATTTTATTTCTTATGACTTTTCGAAGAAGTCGGTCGAAGGATGCAAGAGTTATTAGCAAAAAGCTAATCGGTGGTCAACACGTTTCTGTCGTACTGCCGATTCTTTTCGCAAAGTACTTTTCTATAATTCCAGTATTTAATGGGAAAAAATTAAACGAATTTTTTGTCCATGTAAACAACTATTAATTCTGAATAAAATGGCGCCCATTTATGCAATTAAAAAAATTTAAATGTTTCTTATTAGATAAGGCATATTTTCGTCTTGTAAGGTACTTCTTTTTCAATGATTTCGAGGATATTTTAGTTTTGATCAAAAAAATTTTATTTTTTACGACTCTTCGTAGAATATGTTAATGTCATATAAAAGAGGAACAGATAAGCTTTCCATCGAGCTCTTAGTCGAAGAAGTCGGTCGAAGGATGCAAGAGTTATTAGCAAAAAGCTAATCGGTGGTCAACACGTTTCCATCCTACTGCCGATTCTTTTCGCAAAGTACTTTTCTATAATTCCAGTATTTAATGGAAGAAAATTAAACGAATTTTTTGTCCATGTAAAAAACCATTAATTCTGAATAAAATGCCACCCATTTATGCAATTAAAAAAATTTAAATGTTTCTTATTAGATAAGGCATATTTTCGTCTTATAAGGTACTTCTTTTTCAATGATTTCGAAGATATTTTAGTTTTGATCAAAAAAATTTTATATCTTATGACTTTTCGTAAAGTATGTTAATGCCATATAAAAGAGGAACAGATAAGCTTTCCATCGAGCTCTTAGTCGAAGAAGTCGGTCGAAGGATGCAAGAGTTATTAGAAAAAGCTAATCGGTGGTCAACACGTTTCCGTCTTACTGCCGATTCTTTTTCCAAAGTACATTTCTATAATTCTAGTATTTAATGGGAAAATATTAAACAAATTTTTTGTTTATGTAAAAAACTATGAATTCTGAATAAAATGCCGCCCATTTATGCAATTAAAAAAATGTAAATGTCTCTTATTAGATAAGGCATACTTTTACTGATAAGGTACTTCTTCTTCAATGATTTCGAGGATATTTTAGTTTTGGTCCAAATAATTGCATTTCTTATGACTTTTCGTAAAATATGTTAATGCCATATAAAAGAGGAACTGATAAGCTCCGTCAACACGTTTTCGTCCTACTGTCGATTCTTTTCGCAAAGTATTTTTCTATAATTCTAGTATTTAATGGGAAAAATTAAACGAATTTTCTGTCCATGTAAAAAACTATGAATTCTGAATAAAATGCCGCCCATTTATGCAATTAAAAAAATTTAAATGTTTCTTATTAGATAAGGCATATTTTCGTCTGATAAGGTACTTCTTCTTCAATGATTTCGAGGATATTTTAGTTTTGATGAAAACAAATTTATTTCTTACGACTTTTCGTAAAATATTTTAATGCCATCTGAAAGAGGAACAGATAAGCTTTCCATCGAGCTCTAAGTCGAAGAAGTCGGTCGAAGGATGCAAGAGTTATTAGCAAAAAACTTATCGGTGGTCAACACGTTTCCGTCCTACTACCGATTCTTTTCGCAAAGTACTTTTCAATAATTCTAGTATTTAATGGGAAAAAATTAAACGAATTTTTTGTCCATGTAAAAAACTATTAATTCTGAATAAAATGCCACCCATTTATGCAATTAAAAAAATTTAAATGTCTCATATTAGATAAGGTATATTTTCGTCTGATAAGGTACTTCTTCTTCAATGATTTCGAGGATATTTTAGTTTTGATCAAAAAAATTTTATTTCTTATGACTTTTCGTGAAATATGTTAATGCTATCTAAAAGAGGAACAGATAAGCTTTCCATCGAGCTCTTAGTCGAAGAATTCGGTCGAAGGATGCAAGAGTTGTTGGCAAAAAACTAATCGGGTCAACACGTTTCCGTCCTACTGCCGACTCTTTTCGCAAAGTATTTTTCTATAATTCTAGTATTTAATGGGAAAAAATTAAACGAATTTTTTGTCCATGTAAAAAACTATTAATTCTGAATAAAATGCCGCCCATTTATGCAATTAAAAAAATTTAAATGTCTCATATTAGATAAGGTATATTTTCGTCTGATAAGGTACTTCTTCTTCAATGATTTCGAGGATATTTTACTTTTGATCAAAAAAATTTTATTTCTTATGACTTTTCGTGAAATATGTTAATGCTATCTGAAAGAGGAACAGATAAGCTTTCCATCGAGCTCTTAGTCGAAGAATTCGGTCAAAGGATGCAAGAAATATTACCAAAAAACTAATCGGTGGTCAACACGTTTCCGTCCTACTGCCGAATCTTTTCGCAAAGTATTTTTCTATAATTCTAGTATTTACTTTGAAAAAATTAAACGAATTTTTTGTCCATGTAAAAAACTATAAATTCTGAATAAAATGCCACCCATTTATGCAATTAAAAAAATTTAAATGTCTCATATTAGATAAGGTATATTTTCGTCTGATAAGGTACCTCTTCTTCAATGATTTCGAGGATATTTCAGTTTTGATCAAAAAAATTTTATTTCTTATGACTTTTCGTAAAATATGTTAATGCCATATAAAAGAGGAGCAGATAAGCTTTCCATCGAGCTCTTAGTCGAAGAAGTCGGTCGAAGGATGCAAGAGTTATTAGCAAAAAGCTAATCGGTGGTTAACACGTTTCCGACCTACTGCCGATTCCTTTTGCAAAGTGCATTTCTATAATTCTAGTATTTAATGGGAAAAAATTAAACAAATTTTTTGTTCATGTAAAAAACAATGAATTCTGAATAAAATGCCGCCCATTTATGCAATTAAAAAAATGTAAATGTCTCTTATTAGATAAGGCATATTTTCGTCTGATAAGGTACTTCTTCTTCAATGATTTCGAGGATATTTTAGTTTTGGTCCAAATAATTGCATTTCTTATGACTTTTCGTAAAATATGTTAATGCCATATAAAAGAGGAACTGATAAGCTCCGTCAACACGTTTCCGTCCTACTGCCGATTCTTTTCGCAAAGTATTTTTCTATAATTCTAGTATTTAATGGGAAAAATTAAACGAATTTTTTGTTTATGTAAAAAACTATGTATTCTGAATAAAATGCCACCCATTTATGCAATTAAAAAAATTTAAATGTCTCATATTAGATAAGGTTTATTTTCGTCTGATAAGGTACTTCTTCTTCAATGATTTCGAGGATATTTTAGTTTTGACTTGACTTGACTTTTCGTGAAATATGTTAATGCTATCTGAAAACTATTAATTCTGAAGAAAATGCCGCACATTTATGCAATTAAAAAAATTGAAATGTTTCTTATAAGATAAAACATATTTTCGTCTTGTAAGGTACTTCTTTTTCAATGATTTCGAGGATATTTTAGTTTTGATCAAAAAAATTTTATTTTTTACGACTCTTCGTAGAATATGTTAATGCCATATAAAAGAGGAACAGATAAGCTTTCCATCGAGCTCTTAGTCGAAGAAGTCGGTCGAAGGATGCAAGAGTTATTAGCAAAAAGCTAATCGGTGGTCAACATGTTTCCGTCCTACTGCCGATTCTTTTTGCAAAGTACATTTCTATAATTCTAGTATCTAATGGGAAAAAATTAAACAAATTTTTTGTCCATGTAAAAAAAATATGAATTCTGAATAAAATGCCGCCCATTTATGCAATTAAAAAAATGTAAATGTCTCTTATTAGATAAGGCATATTATCGTCTGATAAGGTACTTCTTCTTCAATGATTTCGAGGATATTTTAGTTTTGGTCCAAAAAATTTTATTTCTTATGACTTTTCGTGAAATATGTTAATGCTATCTGAAAGAAGAACAGATAAGCTTTCCATCGAGCTTTTAGTCGAAGAATTCGGTCGAAGGATGCAAGAAATATTACCAAAAAACTAATCGGTGGTCAACACGTTTCCGTCCTACTGCCGACTCTTTTCGCAAAGTATTTTTCTATAATTCTAGTATTTAATGCGAAAAAATTAAACGAATTTTTTGTCCATGTAAAAAACTATTAATTCTGAATAAAATGCCGCCCATTTATGCAATTAAAAAAATTTAAATGTTTCTTATTAGATAAGGCATATTTTCGTCTTATAAGGTACTTCTTTTTCAATGATTTCGAGGATATTTTCGTTTTGATCAAAAAAATTTTATTTCTTACGACTTTTCGTAAAATGTGTTAATGCCATCTGAAAGAGGAACAGATAAGCTTTCCATCGAGCTCTTAGTCTAAGAAGTCGGTCGAAGGATGCAAGAGTTATTAGCAAAAAGCTAATCGGTGGTCAACACGTTTCCGTCCTACTGCCAATTCTTTTTGCAAAGTACATTTCTATAATTCTAGTATTTAATGGGAAAAAATTAAACAAATTTTTTGTTTATGTAAAAAACTATGAATTCTGAATAAAATGCCGCCAATTTATGCAATTAAAAAAATTTTAATGTTTCTTATTAGATAAGGCATATTTTCGTCTGATAAGGTACTTCTTTTTCGATGATTTCGAGAATATTTTCGTTTTGATCAAAAAAATTTTATTTCTTACGACTTTTCGTAAAATATGTTAATGCCATCTGAAAGACGGCATATTTTCGTCTGATAAGGTACTTCTTCTTCAATGATTCCGAGGATATTTTAATTTTGATCAAAAAAATTTTATTTCTTATGACATTTTGTAAAATATGTTAATGCCATCTGAATGAGGAACAGATAAGCTTTCCATCGAGCTCTTAGTCGAAGAATTCGGTCGAAGGATGCAAGAGTTATTACCAAAAAACTAATAGGTCAACACGTTTCCGTCCTACTGCCGATTCTTTTCGCAAAGTATTTTTCTATAATTCTAGTATTTAATGGGAAAAAATTAAACGAATTTTTTGTCCATGTAAAAAACTATTAATTCTGAATAAAATGCAGCCAATTTATGCAATTAAAAAAATTTAAATGTTTCTTATTAGACAAGGCATATTTTCGTCTGATAAGGTAGTTCTTCTTCAATGATTTCGAGGATATTTTAGTTTTGATGAAAAAAATTTTATTTCTTACGACTTTTCGTAAAAAATGTTAATGCCATCTGAAAGGGGAACAGATAAGCTTTCCGTCGAGCTCTTAGTCGAAGAAGTCGGTCGAAGGATGCAAGAGTTATTAGCAAAAAACTTATCAGTGGTCAACACGTTTCCGTCCTACTGCCGATTCTTTTTGCAAAGTACATTTCTATAATTCTAGTATTTAATGGGAAAAAATTAAACGAATTTTTTGTCCATGTAAAGAATTATTAATTCTGAATAAAATGCCGCCCACTTATGCAATTAAAAAAATTTAAATGTTTCTTATTAGATAAGGCATATTTTCGTCTGATAAGGTACTTCTTCTTCAATGATTTCGAGGATATTTTAGTTTTGATCAAAAAAATTTTATTTCTTATGAAATAAAATATGTAAATGCCATCTGAAAGAGGAACAGATAAGCTTTCCATCGAGCTCTTAGTCGAAGAAGTCGGTCGAAGGATGCAAGAGTTATTAGCAAAAAGCTAATCGGTGGTCAACACGTTTCCGTCCTACTGCCGATTCTTTTTGCAAAGTACATTTCTATAATTCTAGTATAAAATGGGAGAAAATTAAACAAATTTTTTGTCCATGTAAAAAAACTATGAATTCTGAATAAAATGCCGCCCATTTATGCAATTAAAAAAATGTAAATGTCTTTTATTAGATAAGGCATATTATCGTCTGATAAGGTACTTCTTCTTCAATGATTTCGACGATATTTTAGTTTTGGTCCAAAAAATTGCATTTCTTATGACTTTTCGTAAAATATGTTAATTCCATATAAAAGAGGAACTGATAAGCTTTCCATCGAGCTCTTAGTCGAAGAAGTCGGTCGAAGGATGCAAGAGTTATTAGCAAAAAGCTAATCGGTGGTCAACACGTTTCCGTCCTACTGCCGATTCTTTTCGCAAAGTACTTTTCTATAATTCTAGTATTTAATGGGAGAAAATTAAACGAATTTTTTGTCCATGTAAAAAACTATTAATTCTGAATAAAATGCAGCCAATTTATGCAATTAAAAAAATTTAAATGTTTCTTATTAGATAAGGCATATTTTCGTCTTATAAGGTACTTCTTTTTCAATGATTTCGAGGATATTTTCGTTTTGATCAAAAAAATTTTATTTCTTATGACTTTTCGTAAAATATTTTAATGCCATCTGAAAGAGGAACAGATATGCTTTCCATCGAGCTCTTAGTCGAAGAAGTCGGTCGAAGGATGCAAGAGTTATTAGCAAAAAACTTATCGGTGGTCAACACGTTTCCGTCCTACTGCCGATTCTTTTCGCAAAGTACTTTTCTATAATTCTAGTATTTAATGGGAGAAAATTAAACGAATTTTTTGTCTATGTAAAAAACTATTAATTCTGAATAAAATGCCGCCAATTTATGCAATTAAAAAAATTTAAATGTTTCTTATTAGATAAGGCATATTTTCGTCTGATAAGGTACTTCTTCTTCAATGATTCCGAGGATATTTTAGTTTTGATCAAAAAAATGTTATTTCTTATGACTTTTCGTAAAATATGTTAATGCCATCTGAAAGAGGAACAGATAAGCTTTCCATCGAGCTCTTAGTCGAAGGTTTCGGTCGAAGGATGCAAGAGTTATTACCAAAAAACTAATAGGTCAACACGTTTCCGTCCTACTGCCGATTCTTTTCGCAAAGTATTTTTTTATAATTCTAGTATATAATGGGAAAAAATTAAACGAATTTTTTGTCAATGTAAAAAACTTTTAATTCTGAATAAAATGCCGCCAATTTATGGAATTAAAAAAATTTAAATGTTTCTTATTAGATAAGGCATATTTTCGTCTGATAAAGTAGTTCTTCTTCAATGATTTCGAGGATATTTTAGTTTTGATGAAAAAAATTTTATTTCTTACGACTTTTCGTAAAAAATGTTAATGCCGTCTGAAAGGGGAACAGATAAGCTTTCCGTCGAGCTCTTAGTCGAAGAAGTCGGTCGAAGGATGCAAGAGTTATTAGCAAAAAACTTATCAGTGGTCAACACGTTTCCGTCCTACTGCCGATTCTTTTTTCAAAGTACATTTCTATAATTCTAGTATTTAATGGGAAAAAATTAAACGAATTTTTTGTCCATGTAAAGAATTATTAATTCTAAATAAAATACCGCCCATTTATGCAATTCAAAAAATTTAAATGTTTCTTATTAGATAAGGCATATTTTCGTCTGATAAGGTACTTCTTCTTCAATGATTTCGAGGATATTTTAGTTTTGATCAAAAAAATTTTATTTCTTATGAAATAAAATATGTTAATGCCATCTGAAAGAGGAACAGATAAGCTTTCCATCGAGCTCTTAGTCGAAGAAGTCGGTCGAAGGATGCAAGAGTTATTAGCAAAAAGCTAATCGGTGGTCAACACGTTTCCGTCCTACTGCCGATTCTTTTTGCAAAGTACATTTCTATAATTCTAGTATTTAATGGGAAAAAATTAAACAAATTTTTTGTCCATGTAAAAAACTATGAATTCTGAATAAAATGCCGCCCATTTATGCACTTAAAAAAAATGTAAATGTCTCTTATTAGATAAGGCATATTATCGTCTGATAAGGTACTTCTTCTTCAATGATTTCGAGGATATTTTAGTTTTGGTCCAAAAAATTGCATTTCTTATGACTTTTCGTTAAATATATTAATGCCATATAAAAGAGGAACTGATAAGCTTTCCAGCGAGCTCTAAGTCGAAGAAGTCGGTCGAAGGTTGCAAGAGTTATTAGCAAAAAGCTAATCGGTGGTCAACACGTTTCCGTCCTACTGCCGATTCTTTTCGCAAAGTACTTTCCTATAATTCTAGTATTTAATGGGAGAAAATTAAACGAATTTTTTGTCCAAGTAAAAAACTATTAATTCTGAATAAAATGCCGCCCATTTATGCAATTAAAAAAATTTAAATGTCTCATATTAGATAAGGTATATTTTCGTCTGATAAGGTACTTATTCTTCAATGATTTCGAGGATATTTTAGTTGTGATGAAAACAAATTTATTTCTTATGACTTTTCGTTAAATATATTAATGCCATATAAAAGAGGAACTGATAAGCTTTCCAGCGAGCTCTAAGTCGAAGAAGTCGGTCGAAGGTTGCAAGAGTTATTAGCAAAAAGCTAATAGGTGGTCACACGTTTCCGTCCTATTCCCGATTCTTTTCGCAAAGTACTTTTCTATAATTCTAGTATTTAATGGGAAAAAATTAAACGAATTTTTTGTCCATGTAAAGAACTATTAATTCTGAATAAAATGCCGCCCATTTATGCAATTAAAAAAATGTAAATGTCTCTTATTAGATAAGGCATATTTTCGTCTGATAAGGTACTTCTTTCGATTTCGAGGATATTTTAGTTTTGATCAAAAAAATTTTATTTCTTACAACTTTTTGTAAAATATGTTAATGCCATATAAAAAAGGAACAGATAAGCTTTCAATCGAGCTCTTAGTCGAAGAAGTCGGTCGAAGGATGCAAGAGTTATTAGCAAAAAGCTAATCGGTGGTCAACACGTTTCCGTCCTACTGCCGGTACTTTTATCTAATTCTAGTATTTAATGGGAAACCAGTAAGGACGCTATCTTCAGCAAGGCTGAAGCTATAATACTTTTCACTTGGTGTCACTATAAAAAAAAATAAATGAATAGTTTTCATTCCTCCCTAAGAACATAACTGCAAAGTTTCAAGCCAATTGGTTAAAAAACAAAAAAGTTTTCCATACAACGGGTCAATTTTCGCTATAAGTAGGCGTGGCTACGCCCACTTTTGGTTAAAATAGTTTTCATGCCTCCCTAAGAACATAACTGTAAAGTTTCAAGTCAATTGGTTAAAAAACAAAACAGTTTTTCATACAAAGGGTCAAGTTAAGCTATAAGTGGGCGTGGCCATGCCCTTTTTTGATCAAAATAGTTTTCATTCCTCCCTAAGAGCATAACTGCAAAGTTTCAAGTCAATTGGTTAAAAAACAAAAAAGTTTTCCATACAACGGGTCAATTTTCGCTATAAAAGGGCGTGGCCACGCCCACTTTTGGTCAAAACTGTTTTCATTCCACCCTAGGAACAATCCTGTAAAGTTTCAAGTCAATTGGTTAAGAAACAAAAAAGTTTTCCATACAACGACGAGAATATTCCTTCTCTTCCTCTTCTTCATTTTGTATGGGAGCTACCAGTTCCAGATGTCCAATCTCAATGAAACTTTCAGGCATGTAGTCGGACCATGTAAAACTACTATATTTAAAATTTCAGCACTCTATTGTACAAAACAAAAAAGTTTTCCATACAACGATTCAAGTTTTGTTCACTTTTCTTCTTCTTTTCGTATGGGAGCTACCTGTTCCAATAATCCGATCATGCTGGTTCCGACGAATGATTCATCGTAATAAATTCTAAGACTCTGTGTAAAGTTTCAGCTCGATAGCTTCAAAACTGAGGGACTAGTTTCCATACATACAGACAGACAGACCGACCGACAGACAGACGGACAGACGGACATGGCTAAATCAACTCGTCTTGTCGTCCTGATCAAGAATATATATACTTTATATAGTCGGAAATTAATATTTCGATCTGTTACAAACTCCGTGACAAAGTTATTATACTATTTCACATAAGTGAAAAGTATAAAAAATTAAACGAATGTTTTGTCCATGTAACAAACTATTAATTCTGAATAAAATGCCACCCATTTATGCCATTACAAAATTCGCGTGTAACTCAGTACACGTGTTTGAAGTGAAACTTTCTTTAAAAGAAACAAAAAACCAGTGAGGACGCTATCTTCGACCTTGTCATACCCATTTACTGGTTTCAATTTCTCTTTATCTTAATATCCTATAAACTAATTATACTCTTGTAAGAGTATATAAACTTTGTCATGAAGTTTGCAACGTAGAGAAGAATACATTTCCGACTTTATAAAGTAAATTCTTGATGAGCTCGACGAGACGCGTTCATATAGCCATGTCCGTCTATCTGTCCATCTTTTCAATGCGTCTTTTCCTCCTAGAGTTTTGAAGTTAGCAAAAAAAATAAGTTTATATGTAGAAGTTATAAGTTATAAGTTTATAAGTTTATATGAAGAAATTTGGTTTTTGTTAAAAAAAATTTTTTGTCTTAAGTCTAAATAGATGAAAGCAGTTACGCGTTTTTATACATCTTTGACCATATTCCAAAGTTTCATAACCATCGCACATAAGGCCGTGGCACCGCCCTTATAGAGAAAAGCTTAAAAATTCGATTTTTCTGTAAGCCGAGATAGAAGATCGAAAAATGAAGTGTAGAATGATTGCATTGTATTCTTAAAAAAAAGAAAAAAATAGAAAATGACGAAAACTGGCCCTGCTTCCAACGTTTCAGGTCAACGATTTCAAAACAATCAAAAGGGATAATTATTTACCAAGAATTTAACTTTATGGTTTCCCCATTAATCTGCATTAAAACTATTCAATATTTTACATATTTTCATTAATAAATCGGTATCTATTTTCGAAGAGTGAGAAGTAAATTTGCATTAAATTGTTGAAATAATTTCAAAATTATTATGTTGTATTTGAAGTGGTTTAAAAAAACTTGTCAAAATGCAGAGGGTCTCCCAAAGAACAGAATCAAGTTAACCAATGCTCCAATGTAAAGAATCTACTTGAATTTATTTGTAGCATACATAATTTATTAATAGTGTTCACTTTTGGAGTATTTTGAATTTGTAAGTTAATTGTTTTCATTTGCTAAGCACAGCAAAAGAAAGGGTATGATTGTCAATTGCAAAATAAAACGGGCTTCAACATAATTGTGAGGACCCGAATTGGTGATGGAATTCACGGTTCATATATTATGAAGCTGATAAGCGACGTTGACGCTAAGTAGCGGGCAACAACAAAAAAAATGTATACGCTCAGATAGTGTCATAGGCAGCAACAACCACACTGTCCGACCTAACGGTGCATGCTTATGCCGAAAATAACAACAACAAGCGTTGTTGTAATATTTGGAGTAAACATGCCAGGTTAGCTGTTGTTGCATATGCGCCAGATGACGAAAGTGACGATTGAAGACGATTGCGAAATTACAACTAAGCATGTTGTTGTTTTTAGTTTTTTTATGACTACAGACTGTCATTTTACATTCTCTTTCATTTTCTCGCAGGCTAAATCATATAAATATATAGTTTGTCTCTTTCTCATGTCGTTTCATCAAGTTTTAAATCACACCCATGCTAAAGAAGTTTCACTTCAAAAATTTAAATGTCTCTTATTAGATAAGGCATATTTTCGTCTGATAAAGTACTTCTTTTTCAATGATTTCGAGGATATTTTAGTTTTAATCAAAAAAAATTTTATTTCTTACCACTTTTCGTAAAATATGGTAATGCCATCTGAAAGAGGAACAGATAAGCTTTCCACCCGGCTCTTAGTCGAAGAAATCGGTCGAAGAATGAAAGAATTATTAGCAAAAAACTAATCGGTGGGCAACACAATTCCGTCCTACTGCCGATTCTTTTAGCAAAGTGCTTTTCTATAGATCTAGTATATGATGGGAAAAAATTAAAAGAATTTTTTGTCAATGTAAGAAAACTATTAATTCTGAACAAAATGCCACCCATTTATGCAATTAAAAAAATTTAAATGTCTCATATTAGATAAGGTATATTTTCGTCTGCTAAGGTACTTCTTCTTCAATGATTTCGAGGATATTTTAGTTTGGTCAAAAAAATTTTATTTCTTATGACTTTTCGTAAAATATGTTAATGCCATCTGAAGCAGGAACAGATAAGCTTTTGATCGGGCTCTTAGTCGAAGAAGTCGGTCGAATGATGCAAGAGTTATTAGCAAAAAACTAATCGGTGGTCAACATGTTTCCGTCCTACTTCCGATTCTTTTCGCAAAGTACTTTTCTATTATTCTAGTATTTAATGGGAAAAAATTAAACGAATTTTTTGTCCATGTAAAAAAACTATTAATTCCGAATAAAATGCCGCCCATTTATGCAATTAAAAAAATTTAAATGTCTGTTATTAGATAAGGTATATTTTTGTCTGATAAGGTACTTCTTCTTGAATGATTTCGAGAATATTTTAGTTATGATCAAAAAAATTTTATTTCTTACCACTTTTCGTAAAATATGGTAATGCCATCTGAAAGAGGAACAGATAAGCTTTCCACCCGGCTCTTAGTCGAAGAAATCGGTCGAAGAATGAAATAATTATTAGCAAAAAACTAATCGGTGGTCAACACGATTCCGTCCTACTGCCGATTATTTTCGCAAAGTACTTTTCTATAATTCGAGTATTTAATGAGAAAAAATTAAACTAATTTTTAGTCCATGTAAAAAACTATTTAGGTTAGGTAAGGTTGAACAGGCAGCTCAACAGAAGTCGAGAGCACCCAGTGACCATTAGGTCCATTGTGTTGCCTGATTTATATACTGGAGGGATAGATGGGATTGGGTAGGGTTGCTGGGATAATGGATGGGAGAAGGGTCATACCGTTTTTCCTGGTTCTAATGGCCAGTCCCATTCGGCTTCGGCAGCCCGCGGAACCACTCAGTGGTGGCCAGGTCCTCCAGGTGCGCGTTCGCTAGACTGCCCAGTTCGTCAAAGAAGGGTCTTCCCAAAAATTGGGTTCTCCTCCTCAGAAGTGCAGAGCAGTCGCAGAGAAGGTGTTGGACACTCTCAATCTCTTCTTCATTTTCGCAGCTACGACAGTAGTCTTGCTGGGATACGCCGTACCGTTGGGCCATACGCCCAATGTAGCAGTGTCCCGTTAAGACTCCTGTCAACATCCTTATCCTGTTCTTTGTTAAGTGTAGGAGCTCGGAAGTGCGCTTCGAATTGTATCTTGGCCATAATGCCTTGGACACCTCGCAGCCCAGTACTGCTGTCCAGTGTTCGGCAGCCACAGTCCTGATGGTACTGTCAAGTTCCGATAGGACGTACTGGATTGGCCTTTTAATATCTTTCACCACGAGATTTGTTGCTAACGCCGAACCGGATCTAGCGCACTCGTCAGCCGCCTCGTTACCAGGCACACACATGTGGCCCGGTACCCAGACCAGTCTGATTGAGTGCGGTTGACACCGGTTCAGTGCCAAAACCGTGTCCCGGTTGAGTTTACTCTTTACCGTGTTCGACGAGAGAGCTTTAAGCGCTGCTTGGCTGTCGACGTAGATCGATACGTTCCTCGGGCTCTCACTCAAGGTGTGTATCAATTTAGCCGAGTTGAACCGAAGGAGAGTTGAACCGAAGGGTCATCAGAGTAGACCCCCGATCCAGTTCCTTCCTTCGTCTTCGAGCCGTCTGTATAGATTGACAGCTCGTTCTGCCTCACGGGAGTTTCGAGTTGCCAATCTGCTCTATTAGGAAATTCGACAGTAAATTCGTCTTCCCATTTGAGATCTGAAACCCAGTAGTCGTTCTCATCTGCCACAGAGGTTCCTACTGAGAGTAGGATGCTACTGTGGCCCGTAACACAAGGCTTAAGAAGTCCCTGGGCTAGCAGCCTGACTGCACTTCTTGCTGCCACGTGCTTGAGGGAGACTCCAATTGGTTCCAGATTCAACATCACATCAAGCGCTGCCTGGGGGGTAGAACGAATGCATCCTGTTACTCCCAGGCAAGCGAGTCTTTGTACCTTACGGAGGTTGTTCAGATGGGAGTTGGTGTGACCCGTCTCCCACCAAACCAGCGCTCCATAAGTAAGTAGAGGTCTGACGACTGCTGTGTAAAACCAATGAATGATATACGGTTGCAGTCCCTATTCTTTACCGAAAGTCTTTTTGCATACAAAAAATGCCTGTAGTGCCTTTTTCATCCTTTCCTCCGAGTTCCTCCTTCAGGAGAGTTTAGAGTCGAGGATTACTCCAAAGTACTCGGCCTCCTTTGAAAGCACAAGCTCCGTTCCGCCCAGTGTCGGGAGTTTGAAGCTTGGGATCTTGTATTTCTGGGTGAACAAAACCAGCTCGGTCTTTTGTGGGTTGGCCCCCAGACCGTTCTGCTCTACCCATCGAAGAGTTAGGCTCACTGCGCCGTTTAGGACCTCACTGATTGTAGGCAGGAATCTGCCTGTTACCATAAGCACCAGGACGTCTGCATAGGCCGTCACTCTACATCCCCTTTTTTCCAGTTTTAGGAGAAGATCATTAAGGACAAGGTTCCACAGCAAGGGAACCTTGTCCCTTGCGGAGTTCCCCTGACCACTTTTCTCCTAATTGTCGAGGTGGAGAGTTGTGCGTTTATCACTCTGTGGCGAAGCATGTTGCTAAGCCATCGAGTGATTGTCGGGTGTGAGCCAATTTTGACAAGTGCAGTCGTAATAGACTCGATCCTGACATTGTTGAAGGCACCTTCTATGTCCAGAAAAGCCGCCAACGTAAACTCCTTCCTCCGCAATGTTTTTTCAATTGTGCTAACTACCTCGTGCAAAGCGGTCGCAACTGATCTACCCTTAAGATAGGCGTGTTGAGATCCACTGAAAGTGTGAGGTGTCAGCTTACTTCTGAGGTGCAGGTCCAGTAGTCTCTCCAATGTTTTCAATAAAAACGATGAAAGACTAATGGGCCTATAATCTTTTGGTGAGCAATTGTTGATCTTTCCTGCTTTGGGAATGAAAGCCACCCTCACTTCTCTCCAGTACCTTGGGATGTATCCTGTGAGGAGACATCCCCTGAAGATTTCCAGTAGCCAGTGCGACAGGTGCTCACTCACCGCTTGCATCATGGCCGGTCTGATATCATCCGGGCCCGCTGATTTGTTGGGATGGAACGACTTGATAGCCCAGATTATCTTCTCTTTGGTAAGGATTTCCCTTACTACGGCCCCACCCTCTAGGTCCACTGCCTGTTCCGGCTCTTCGCTGATGCTAAACCCAGATTCATCATCAGCTTCCAAGCATCCCGGAAAGTGTGTGTTCATGAGGAGTTGTAGAGACTCCTGGCTGTCTTTAGCGAATTTGCCATCCAGATCGCAAAGCAAGCCTGGTGTGGCTGGATCTTTCGCTAGCAACCTTCGAAGTCTGGACGCTTCTGTGGTGCTGGTCAGATCCTCGCAGAAAGCGGCCCAAGAATCTCTTTTGGCCTTCCTACATTCTTTCTTGAAGACTTTGAAACTGAGGTGGTAGGCGTCCCAGTCCACCTGGCAGTTTCTGTCTTTCGCTCTGTTGTAGAGTCTTCTCGTTTCCTTCCGTATCCTTCCGAGCTCCGGTGTCCATCATCTGTTGCGGTTTGACTTTGGAGGACGGCTGATAGGACAGGATTTGATGAAGGCCTTACATAGAGCTTCCGCAACGGTCCTGGTCGATTTCTCCAGTTTGTCCGGGTTGTCCAGCCTACCCACTGGGTGGTTTGGGAGTAACTCCTTAGCAAGTTGAGAGAACTTGACCCAGTCAGTTCGTTTTGGGTTCCTGAAGGGGCGTTTTGCCTCTCTGAACAATTCTACTTCGAACACTATCCTGTAATGGTCCGAGAAGGAACATTCCGTGGATACGTGCCAGTCTACAACAGAGAGAGAGTCACTGTTGGTCGCTAGGGTTATGTCAATAACCTCAGCACGGTTCTTATTGCGGAATGTGGGGTGGTCACCCGGGTTACACACATTAAGATTTGTGCACGACATGAATTCACACAGCGATTCTCCTCTCACGTTAATATCCTTGCTTCCACACATAGTGTGGTGAGCATTGGCATCACACCCCAGGATTAAGTCAGTGCCCTCCTCCTGCGCATGCCGGATAAGGGCTCGGACGCTCTCTGACGGTGGATCCCTTTCTTCATACGGTAGATATGCCGAGGCCAGGTATAGTTTGGGACCGTTCCTTCGCTCGCATAACACTACCGTCAGGTCTTTGTTGCTGTAACGGGAAGAGAAAAGAACATTAAGTCCGGTTCTTACCACGATACAGGTTCTGGACTTACCTACAGTTGTAGGGACAAGGAGATTGTAGCCGCGGGCACCTAAACCGCAAACCCTTTCACTCACGATCCAGGGCTCCTGGATAAGAGCCACGTATACCCTCTCCCTGTCCATCCACCGTAGTAGGTCGATCGAGGGGACCCTTGAATGATGCAGATTAATCTGCACCACCTTAAGTCTCTCCGGTTTCCCTATCATCTTCGCGCCCGGCGCCTCCAGGAATGATTGCCCGAAGGCAACCCATTCCCATCTTTAGACGGATCTGCCTGCTCAGGAGTTGGCGTCTGGACTCCGGACCAATACTGATCCAGAAGTCCTTGCCGTTTCCCTTGTCGCGGGCCAGCCCTCCCTTGATTGTCCAGTCCCCGGTGTCGCAGTCCGCAATCTGTCTCTTGATCAATAAGAGGGTGGTTCGATCCTCCATAATTGGAGGTTGGATCCAGACCTTAATGATCGTTCAAACCGGAATTTGGTCCACGGGGACGGCATCAATCTTAGCACCCGGCCAAGGGGCGTCTAGTTTCAGGAATGTGTCCTTGAGGAGCCGCAGGGACTCCTCATTGGCACATGCCACAACCTTGACACCCTTGTACCAATTGATACCGTCAAATTCTGCCACGAAGGGATTTTCTGTCCGAGTGATGGCATCTGCTATCGCCCGGTTGATTGACTCTTCAAGGATGAGCCAGTTCTCGGTAGTAAGTTTCCCTTCCGGGTCCCTCCTATCGATAATGGCCACCGGCAGCTCCGGCTTCGAGGTTAAGCTTGCCAGAAATTCCCCTGGACGTTTCCGCTTGCTCTCCGAAGCCTTCACCGAGTCATCAGACCGTTGTCTCTTATTGGCCGGTGCGGTACTCTTGCTAGCCGTTCCCTCCTTAAGGGGGGTGTGGCTGCGGCAGGCACTGAGCACTCGTACTTTGTGCGGCGGTCTGAGTGTTGCCAGGCGAGCCAGCAAGTCTCAGATACAGTCGCACGTTGTACTCATGCTTTTTGCGCAGTCTCATTTCTCGGCCGCTCAGCGAACCCGGGTCGCGACCCTCCAGTCCCTTAAGGAACTTTAGAGAGGTCTTGTACCCAGACAGCCTTTTGCGTTTGAGATCATCGTCTGCTATGATCTTTTTGGGTTGACCCTGGACAACCGTCACTTCACCTTCATCTGTGCTCGATGACTCATCGTCAAGCGGCGGCTCCGCTAGCGCAAGCGCTAGCTCGGCTGCCGGCATCGATGGGCCGGTGAACACAAACTCCGACTCTGTGGCGGTTGGTTCCAGCTCTGTACCCTCCTGGCGACGGAGCGCAGTCGCGCGCGTTCCGTCACTGTGACCACTGGCAACACGCAGAGAGGATTGCTCCTGCCCGTGCCCGCCGGTGGTAGCGGTCACACCTCCCACCGACGTTTGGGCTGACATCCCAGCCCGTGTATCTCTCCTATTCTTCCGTCCCATAGTTCGGGTAGTGCAGTTTATACTTGCCAGACTAGGTCTGAAAGACTTGGGTCCGTCACCTTTGCTAGACACTGCAAGGTCCTGCGGACAGGCAAGAGATGCTAGCATCCCTCGGTTGCCCGAGACAATGCAGTACCCATTGCCCAGCCGGCACCCTCGGGGAGGGTTCAGTCAGAAGAGTTTTCGCCGGCCTAAAAAACTATTAATTCTGAATAAAATGCCGCCCATTTAAGCAATTAAAAAAATTTAAATGTCTCTTATTAGATAAGGCATATTTTCGTCTGATAAGGTACTTCTTCTTCAATGATTTCGAGAATATTTTAGATTTGATATCAAAAATTTTATTTCTTACGATTTTTCCTAAAATATGTCAATGCTATCTGAAAGAGGAACAGACAAGCCTTCCATCGAGCTCTCAGTTGAAGAAGTCGGTCGAAGCATGTAAGAGTTATTAGCAGAAAACCAATCGGTGGTCAACACGTTTCCATCCTTCTGCGGATTATTTTCGCAAAGTACTTTTCTATAATTCTAGTATTTAATGGAAAAAAATTAAACGAATTTTTTGTCCATGTAAAAAACTATTAATTCTGAATAAAATGCCGCCCATTTATGCAATTAAAAATATGTAATTGTCTCTTATTAGATAAGGCATATTTTCGGCTGATAAGGTACTTCTTCTTCAATGATTTGGAGGATATTTTAGATCTGATCAAAAAAATTTTATTTCTTACGACTTTTCGTAAAATATTATGCAATTAAAAAAATTTAAATGTCTCTTATTAGATAAGGCACATTTTGGTCTGATAAGGTACTTCTTCTTCAATGATTTCGAGGATATTTTAGTTTTGATCAAAAAAAATTTATTTCTTACGACTTTTTGTAAGATATGTTAATGCCATCTGAAAGAAGAACAGATAAGCTTTCCATCGAGCTCTTAGTCGAAGAAGTCGGTCGAAGGATGCAAGAGTTATTAGCAAAAAACTAATCGGTGGTCAACACGTTTCCGTCCTTCTGCGGATTATTTTCGAAAAGTACTTTTTTATAATTCTAGTATTTATTGGGAAAAAATTAAACAAATTTTTTGTCCATGTAAAAAACTATTAATCCTGAACAAAATGCCGCCGATTTATGCAACTAAAAAATTGTAAATGTCTCTCTTAGATACGGCATATTTTCGTCTGATAAGGTACTTCTTCTTCAATGATTTCGAGGATATTTTAGTTTTGATCAAAAAAATTTTATTTCTTACGACTTTTCGTAAAATATTATGCAATTAAAAAAATTTAAATGTCTCTTATTAGATAAGGCACATTTTGGTCTGATAAGGTACTTCTTCTTCAATGATTTCGTGGATATTTTAGGTTTGATCAAAAAAAATTTATTTCTTACGACTTTTTGTAAGATATGTTAATGCCATCTGAAAGAAGAACAGATAAGCTTTCCATCGAGCTCTTAGTCGAAGAAGTCGGTCGAAGGATGCAAGAGTTATTAGCAAAAAACTAATCGGTGGTCAACACGATTCCGTCCTACTGCCGATTCTTTTCGCAAAGTACTTTTCTATAATTCGAGTATTTCATGGGAAAAAATTAAGCTAATTTTTAGTCCATGTAAAAAACTAGTAATTCTGAATAAAATGCCGCCCATTTATGCAATTAAAAAAATGTAATTGTCTCTTATTAGATAAGGCATATTTTCGTCTGATAAGGTACTTCTTCTTCAATGATTTCGAGGATATTTTAGTTTTGATCAAAAAAATTTTATTTCTTACGACTTTTCGTAAAATATTATGCAATTAAAAAAATTTAAATGTCTCTTATTAGATAAGGCACATTTTGGTCTGATAATGTACTTCTTCTTCAATGATTTCGAGGATATTTTAGTTTTGATCAAAAAAAAATTTATTTCTTACGACTTTTTGTAAGATATGTTAATGCCATCTGAAAGAAGAACAGATAAGCTTTCCATCGAGCTGTTAGTCAAAGAAGTCGGTCGAAGGATGCAAGAGTTATAAGCAAAAAACTAATCGGTGGTCAACACGATTCCGTCCTACTGCCGATTCTTTTCGCAAAGTACTTTTCTATAATTCGAGTATTTCATGGGAAAAAATTAAGCTAATTTTTAGTCCATGTAAAAAACTATTAATTCTGAATAAAAGCCGCCCATTTATGCAATTAAAAAAATGTAATTGTCTCTTATTAGATAAGGCATATTTTCGTCTGATAAGGTACTTCTTCTTCAATGATTTCGAGGATATTTTAGATTTGGTCAAAAAAAATTGTATTTCTTACGACTTTTCCTAAAATATGACAATGCTATCTGAAAGAGGAACAGATAAGCCTTCCATCGAGCTCTTAGTCGAAGAAGTCGGTCGAAGGATGCAAGAGTTATTGGCAAAAAACTAATCGGTGATCAACACGTTTCCGTCTTACTGCCGATTCTTTTCGCAAAGTACTTTTCTATAATTCTAGTATTTAATGAGTAAGAATTAAACAAATTTTTTGTCCTTTTTAAAAAACTATTAATCCTGAACAAAATGCCGCCCATTTATGCAATTAAAAAAATTTTAATGTCTCTTATTAGATAAGGCATATTTTCGTCTGATAAGGTACTTCTTCTTCAATGATTTCGAGGATATTTTAGTTTTGATCAAAAAAATTTTATTTCTTACGACTTTTCGTAAAATATGTTAATGCCATCTGAAAGAGGAGCAGATAAGCTTTCCATCGAGCTCTAAGTCGAAGAAGTCAGTCGAAGCATGCAAGAGTTAGTAGCAAAAAACCAATCGGTGGTCAACACGTTTCCGTCCTTCTGCGGATTATTTTCGAAAAGTACTTTTCTTTAATTTTAGTATTTAATGGAAAAAAATTAAACGAATTTTTTGTCCATGTAAAAAACTATTAATTCTGAATAAAATTCTGCCCATTTATGCAATTAAAAAAATTTAAATGTCTCTTATTAGATAGGGCATATTTTCGTCTGATACGTTACTTCTTCTTCAATGATTTCGGGGATATTTTAGTTTTGACCAAAAAAATTTTATTTCTTACGACTTTTCGTAAAATATTATGCAATTAAAAAAATTTAAAAGTCTCTTATTAGATAAGTCACATTTTGGTCTGATAAGGTACTTCTTCTTCAATGATTTCGAGGATATTTTAGTTTTGATCAAAAAAAATTTATTTTTTACGACTTTTTGTAAGATATGTTAATGCCATCTGAAAGAAGAACAGATAAGCTTTCCATCGAGCTCTTAGTCGAAGAAGTCGGTCGAAGGATGCAAGAGTTATTAGCAAAAAACTAATCGGTGGTCAACACGATTCCGTCCTACTGCCGATTCTTTTCGCAAAGTAGTTTTCTATAATTCGAGTATTTAATGGGAAAAAATTAAGCTAATTTTTAGTCCATGTAAAAAACTATTAATTCTGAAGAAAATGCCGCCCATTTATGCAATTAAAAAAATTTAATTGTCTCTTATTAGATAAGGCATATTTTCGTCTGATAAGGTACTTCTTCTTCAATGATTTGGAGGATATTTTAGATTTGATCAAAAAAATTTTATTTCTTACGACTTTTCGTAAAATATGTTAATGCTATCTGAAAAAGGAACAGATAAGCTTTCCATCGAGCTCTTAGTCGAAGAAGTCGGTCGAAGGATGCAAGAGTTATTAGCAAAAAACTAATCGGTGGTCAACACGTTACCGTCCTTCTGCGGATTATTTTCGCAAAGTACTTTTCTATAATTCGAGTATTTAATGAGAAAAAATTAAACTAATTTTTAGTCCATATAAAAAACTATTAATTCTGAATAAAATGCCGCCCATTTATGAAATTAAAAAAATTTAAATGTCTCTTATTAGATAAGGCATATTTTCGTCTGATAAGTTACTTCTTCTTCAATGATTTCGGGGATATTTTAGTTTTGACCAAAAAAATTTTATTTCTTACAAAATTTCGTAAAATATTATGCAATTAAAAAAATTTAAATGTCTCCTATTAGATAAGGCACATTTTGGACTGATAAGGTACTTCTTCTTCAATGATTTCGAGGATATTTTAGTTTTGATCAAAAATAATTTATTTCTTACGACTTTTCGTAAGATATGTTAACGCCATCTGAAATAAGAACAGATAAGCTTTCCATCGAGCTCTTAGTCGAAGAAGTCGGTCGAAGGATGCAAGAGTTATTAGCAAAAAACTAATCGGTGGTCAACACGATTCCGTCCTACTGCCGATTCTTTTCGCAAAGTACTTTTCTATAATTCGAGTATTTAATGGGAAAAAATTAAGCTAATTTTTAGTCCATGTAAAAAACTTTTAATTCTGAATAAAATGCCGCCCATTTATGCAATTAAAAAAATGTAATTGTCTCTTATTAATAAGGCATATTTTCATCTGATAAGGTACTTCTTCTTCAATGATTTCGAGGATATTTTAGTTTTGATCAAAAAAATTTTATTTCTTACGACTTTTCGTAAAATATGTCAATGCTATCTGAAAAAGGAACAGATAAGCTTTCCACCGAGCTCTTAGTCGAAGAAGTCGGTCGAAGGATGCAAGTCTAATTAGCAAAAAACTAATCGGTGGTCAACACGTTTCCGTCCTTCTGCGGACTATTTTCGCAAAGTACTTTTCTATAGTTCGAGTATTTAATGAGAAAAAATTAAACTAATTTTTAGTCCATGTAAAAAACTATTAATTCTGAATAAAATGCCGCCCATTCATGCAATTAAAAAATGTAATTGTCTCTTATTAGATAAGGCATATTTTCGTCTGATAAGTTACTTCTTCTTCAATGATTTCGGGGATATTTTAGTTTTGACCAAAAAAATTTTATTTCTTACAAAATTTCGTAAAATATTATGCAATTAAAAAAATTTAAATGTCTCCTATTAGATAAGGCACATTTTGGTCTGATAAGGTACTTCTTCTTCAATGATTTCGAGGATATTTTAGTTTTGATCAAAAAAAATTTATTTCTTACGACATTTCGTACGATATGTTAATGCCATCTGAAAGAGGAACAGATAAGCTTTCCATCGAGCTGTTAGTCGAAGAAGTCGGTCGAAGGATGCAAGAGTTATTAGCAAAAAACTAATCGGTGGTCAACACGATTCCGTCCTACTGCCGATTCTTTTCGCAAAGTAGTTTTCTATAATTCGAGTATTTAATGGGAAAAAATTAAGCTAATTTTTAGTCCATGTAAAAAACTATTAATTCTGAATAAAATGCCGCCCATTTATGCAATTAAAAATATGTAATTGTCTCTTATTAGATAAGGCATATTTTCGTCTGATAAGGTACTTCTTCTTCAATGATTTGGAGGATATTTTAGATTTGATCAAAAAAATTTTATTTCTTACGACTTTTCGTAAAATATGTTAATGCTATCTGAAAAAGGAACAGATAAGCTTTCCATCGAGCTCTAAGTCGAAGAAGTCGGTCGAAGCATGCAAGAGTTATTAGCAAAAAACCGATCGGTGGTCAACACGTTTTCGTCCTTCTGCGGATTATTTTCGAAAAGTACTTTTCTTTAATTTTAGTATTTAATGGAAAAAAATTAAACGAATTTTTTGTCCATGTAAAAAACTATTAATTCTGAATAAAATGCCGCTCATTTATGCAATTAAAAAAATTTAAAAGTCTCTTATTAGATAAGGCACATTTTGGTCTGATAAGGTACTTCTTCTTCAATGATTTCGAGGATATTTTAGTTTTGATCAAAAAAAATTTATTTTTTACGACTTTTTGTAAGATATGTTAATGCCATCTGAAAGAAGAACAGATAAGCTTTCCATCAAGCTCTTAGTCGAAGAAGTCGGTCGAAGGATGCAAGAGTTATTAGCAAAAAACTAATCGGTGGTCAACACGATTCCGTCCTCCTGCCGATTCTTTTCGCAAAACACTTTTCTATAATTCGAGTATTTAATGGGAAAAAATTAAGCTAATTTTTAGTCCATGTAAAAAACTATTAATTCTGAATAAAATGCCGCCCATTTATGCAATTAAAAAAATTTAATTGTCTCTTATTAGATAAGGCACATTTTGGTCTGATAAGGTACTTCTTCTTCAATGATTTCGAGGATATTTTAGTTTTGATCAAAAAAAATTTATTTCTTACGACATTTCGTACGATATGTTAACGCCATCTGAAAGAGGAACAGATAAGCTTTCCATCGAGCTGTTAGTCGAAGAAGTCGGTCGAAGGATGCAAGAGTTATTAGCAAAAAACTAATCGGTGGTCAACACGATTCCGTCCTACTGCCGATTCTTTTCGCAAAGTAGTTTTCTATAATTCGAGTATTTAATGGGAAAAAATTAAGCTAATTTTTAGTCCATGTAAAAAACTATTAATTCTGAATAAAATGCCGCCCATTTATGCAATTAAAAATATGTAATTGTCTCTTATTAGATAAGGCATATTTTCGTCTGATAAGGTACTTCTTCTTCAATGATTTGGAGGATATTTTAGATTTGATCAAAAAAATTTTATTTCTTACGACTTTTCGTAAAATATGTTAATGCTATCTGAAAAAGGAACAGATAAGCTTTCCATCGAGCTCTAAGTCGAAGAAGTCGGTCGAAGCATGCAAGAGTTATTAGCAAAAAACCAATCGGTGGTCAACACGTTTTCGTCCTTCTGCGGATTATTTTCGAAAAGTACTTTTCTTTAATTTTAGTATTTAATGGAAAAAAATTAAACGAATTTTTTGTCCATGTAAAAAACTATTAATTCTGAATAAAATGCCGCCCATTTATGCAATTAAAAAATTTAAAAGTCTCTTATTAGATAAGGCACATTTTGGTCTGATAAGGTACTTCTTCTTCAATGATTTCGAGGATATTTTAGTTTTGATCAAAAAAAATTTATTTTTTACGACTTTTTGTAAGATATGTTAATGCCATCTGAAAGAAGAACAGATAAGCTTTCCATCGAGCTCTTAGTCGAAGAAGTCGGTCGAAGGATGCAAGAGTTATTAGCAAAAAACTAATCGGTGGTCAACACGATTCCGTCCTCCTGCCGATTCTTTTCGCAAAACACTTTTCTATAATTCGAGTATTTAATGGGAAAAAATTAAGCTAATTTTTAGTCCATGTAAAAAACTATTAATTCTGAATAAAATGCCGCCCATTTATGCAATTAAAAAAATTTAATTGTCTCTTATTAGATAAGGCATATTTTCGTCTGATAAGGTACTTCTTCTTCAATGATTTGGAGGATATTTTAGATTTGATCAAAAAAATTGTATTTCTTACGACTTTTCGTAAAATATGTTAATGCTATCTGAAAAAGGAACAGATAAGCTTTCCATCGAGTTCTTAGTCGAAGAAGTCGGTCGAAGGATGCAAGAGTTATTAGCAAAAAACTAATCGGTGGTCAACACGTTACCGTCCTTCTGCGGATTATTTTCGCAAAGTACTTTTCTATAATTCGAGTATTTAATGAGAAAAAATTAAACTAATTTTTAGTCCATATAAAAAACTATTAATTTTGAATAAAATGCCGCCCATTTATGCAATTAAAAAAATTTAAATGTCTCTTATTAGATAAGGCATATTTTCGTCTGATAAGTTACTTCTTCTTCAATGATTTCGGGGATATTTTAGTTTTGACCAAAAAAATTTTATTTCTTACGAAATTTCGTAAAATATTATGCAATTAAAAAAATTTAAATGTCTCCTATTAGATAAGGCATATTTTGGACTGATAAGGTACTTCTTCTTCAATGATTTCGAGGATATTTTAGTTTTGAACAAAAATAATTTATTTCTTATGACTTTTCGTAAGATATGTTAATGCCATCTGAAATAAGAACAGATAAGCTTTCCATCGAGCTGTTAGTCGAAGAAGTCGGTCGAAGGATGCAATAGTTATTACCAAAAAAGTAATCGGTGGTCAACACGATTCCGTCCTACTGCCGATTCTTTTCGCAAAGTAGTTTTCTATAATTCGAGTATTTAATGGGAAAAAATTAAGCTAATTTTTAGTCCATGTAAAAAACTTTTAATTCTGAATAAAATGCCGCCCATTTATGCAATTAAAAAAATGTAATTGTCTCTTATTAGATAAGGCATATTTTCGTCTGATAAGGTACTTCTTCTCCAATGATTTCGGGGATGTTTTAGTTTTGACCAAAAAAATTTTATTTCTTACGAATTTTCGTAAAATATTATGCAATTAAAAAAATTTAAATGTCTCCTATTAGATAAGGCACATTTTGGTCTGATAAGGTACTTCTTCTTCAATGATTTCGAGGATATTTTAGTTTTGATATTGATGATAAGCTTTCCATCGAGCTGTTAGTCGAAGAAGTCGGTCAAAGGATGCAAGAGTTATTAGCAAAAAACTAATCGGTGGTCAACACGATTCCGTCCTACTGCCGATTCTTTTCGCAAAGTAGTTTTCTATAATTCGAGTATTTAATGGGAAAAAATTAAGCTAATTTTTAGTCCATGTAAAAAACTATTAATTCTGAATAAAATGCCGCCCATTTATGCAATTAAAAATATGTAATTGTCTCTTATTAAATAAGGCATATTTTCGTCTGATAAGGTACTTCTTCTTCAATGATTTGGAGGATATTTTAGATTTGATCAAAAAAATTTTATTTCTTACGACTTTTCGTAAAATATGTTAATGCCATCTGAAAAAGGAACAGATAAGCTTTCCATCGAGCTCTTAGTCGAAGAAGTCGGTCGAAGGATGCAAGAGTTATTAGCAAAAAACTAATCGGTGGTCAACACGTTACCGTCCTTCTGCGGATTCTTTTCGCAAAGTAGTTTTCTATAATTCGAGTATTTAATGGGAAAAAATTAAGCTAATTTTTAGTCCATGTAAAAAACTTTTAATTCTGAATAAAATGCCGCCCATTTATGCAATTAAAAAAATGTTATTGTCTCTTATTAGATAAGGCATATTTTCGTCTGATAAGGTACTTCTTCTTCAATGATTTCGAGGATATTTTAGTTTTGATCAAAAAAATTTTATTTCTTACGACTTTTCGTAAAATATGTCAATGCTATCTGAAAAAGGAACAGATAAGCTTTCCACCGAGCTCTTAGTCGAAGAAGTCGGTCGAAGGATGCAAGAGTAATTAGCAAAAAACTAATCGGTGGTCAACACGTTTCCGTCCTTCTGCGGACTATTTTCGCAAAGTACTTTTCTATAATTCGAGTATTTAATGAGAAAAAATTAAACTAATTTTTAGTCCATATAAAAAACTATTAATTCTGAATAAAATGCCGCCCATTCATGCAATTAAAAAAATGTAATTGTCTCTTATTAGATAAGGCATATTTTCGTCTGATAAGTTACTTCTTCTCCAATGATTTCGGGGATATTTTAGTTTTGACCAAAAAAATTTTATTTCTTACGAATTTTCGAAAAAATATTATGCAATTAAAAAAATTTAAATGTCTCCTATTAGATAAGGCACATTTTGGTCTGATAAGGTACTTCTTCTTCAATGATTTCGAGGATATTTTAGTTTTGATATTGATGATAAGCTTTCCATCGAGCTGTTAGTCGAAGAAGTCGGTCGAAGGATGCAAGAGTTATTAGCAAAAAACTAATCGGTGGTCAACACGATTCCGTCCTACTGCCGATTCTTTTCGCAAAGTAGTTTTCTATAATTCGAGTATTTAATGGGAAAAAATTAAGCTAATTTTTAGTCCATGTAAAAAACTATTAATTCTGAATAAAATGCCGCCCATTTATACAATTAAAAATATGTAATTGTCTCTTATTAGATAAGGCATATTTTCGTCTGATAAGGTACTTCTTCTTCAATGATTTGGAGGATATTTTAGATTTGATCAAAAAAATTTTATTTCTTACGACTTTTCGTAAAATATGTTAATGCTATCTGAAAAAGGAACAGATAAGCTTTCCATCGAGCTCTTAGTCGAAGAAGTCGGTCGAAGGATGCAAGAGTTATTAGCAAACAACTAATCGGTGGTCAACACGTTACCGTCCTTCTGCGGATTATTTTCGCAAAGTACTTTTCTATAATTCGAGTATTTAATGAGAAAAAATTAAACTAATTTTTAGTCCATATAAAAAACTATTAACTCTGAATAAAATGCCGCCCATTTATGCAATTAAAAAAATTTAAATGTCTCTTATTAGATAAGGCATATTTTTGTCTGATAAGTTACTTCTTCTTCAATGATTTCGGGGATATTTTAGTTTTGACCAAAAAAATTTTATTTCTTACGAAATTTCGTAAAATATTATGCAATTAAAAAAATTTAAATGTCTCCTATTATATAAGGCACATTTTGGACTGATAAGGTACTTCTTCTTCAATGATTTCGAGGATATTTTAGTTTTGATCAAAAATAATTTATTTCTTATGACTTTTCGTAAGATATGTTAATGCCATCTGAAATAAGAACAGATAAGCTTTCCATCGAGCTCTTAGTCGAAGAAGTCGGTCGAAGGATGCAAGAGTTATTAGCAAAAAAGTAATCGGTGGTCAACACGATTCCGTCCTACTGCCGATTCTTTTCGCAAAGTAGTATTCTATAATTCGAGTATTTAATGGGAAAAAATTAAGCTAATTTTTAGTCCATGTAAAAAACTTTTAATTCTGAATAAAATGCCGCCCATTTATGCAATTAAAAAAATGTAATTGTCTCTTATTAGATAAGGCATATTTTCGTCTGATAAGGTACTTCTTCTTCAATGATTTCGAGGATATTTTAGTTTTGATCAAAAAAATTTTATTTCTTATGACTTTTCGTAAAATATGTCAATGCTATCTGAAAGAGGAACAGATAAGCCTTCCATCGAGCTCTTAGTCGAAGAAGTCGGTCGTAGGATGCAAGAGTTATTAGCAAAAAACTAATCGGTGGTCAACACGTTTCCGTCCCACTGCCGATTCTTTTCGCAAAGTACTTTTCTATGATTGTAGTATTTAATGGGAAAAAATTAAACGAATTTTTTGTCCATGTAAAAAACTATTAATTCTGAATAAAATGCCGCCCATTTATGCAATTAAAAAAATGTTATTGTCTCTTATTAGATAAGGCATATTTTCGTCTGATAAGGTACTTCTTCTTCAATGATTTCGAGGATATTTTAGTTTTGATCAAAAAAATTTTATTTTTTACGACTTTTCGTAAAATATGTCAATGCTATCTGAAAGAGGAACAGATAAGCCTTCCATCGAGCTCTTAGTCGAAGAAGTCGGTCGTAGGATGCAAGAGTTATTAGCAAAAAACTAATCGGTGGTCAACACGTTTCCGTCCCACTGCCGATTCTTTTCGCAAAGTACTTTTCTATAATTCTAGTATTTAATGGGAGAAGATTAAACGAATTTTTAGTCCATATAAAAAACTATTAATTCTGAATAAAATGCCGCCCATTTATGCAATTAAAAAAATGTAATTGTCTCTTATTAGATAAGGCATATTTTCGTCTGATAAGTTACTTGTT
This sequence comes from Phortica okadai, assembly GCA_034638295.1. Lineage (NCBI taxonomy): Eukaryota > Metazoa > Arthropoda > Insecta > Diptera > Drosophilidae > Phortica > Phortica okadai. Next base: position 21,649,004 of record CM067850.1, on the reverse strand, counting down.
CTTCAATGATTTCGAGGATATTTTAGTTTTGATCAAAAAAATTTTTTTTTTACGACTTTTCGTAAAATATGTTGACATTGACATATTTTACGAAAATTCGTAAGATATTTATTTATTTAGAATTAAAAGTTTTTTACATGGACAAAAAATTCGTTTAATTTTTTTCCCATTAAATACTAGAATTATAGACAAGAACTTTGCGAAAAGAATCGGCAGTAGAACGGAATCGTTTTGACCACCGATTAGTTTTTCGCTAATAACTCTTGCATCCTTCGACCGAGTTCTTCGACTTAGAGCTTCGACTTTTTCCCATTAAATACTAGAATTATAGAAAAGTACTTTGCGAAAAGAATCGGCAGTAGGTCGGAATCGTGTTGACCACCGATTAGTTGTTTGCTAATAACTCTTGCATCCTTCGACCGAGTTCTTCGACTTAGAGCTCGATGGAAAGCTTATCTGTTCCTCTTTCAGATGGCATTAACAAATTTTACGAAAAGTCGTAAGAAATAAAATTTTTTTGAACAAAACTAAAATATCCTCGAAATCATTGAAGAAGATGTACCTTATCAGACGAAAGTATGCCTTATCTAATAAGAGACGTTTAAATTTTTCTAATTGCATAAATGAACGGCATTTTATTCAGAATTAATAGTTTTTTACATTGACAAGAAATTCGTTTAATTTTTTTCCCATTAAATACTAGAATTATAGAAAAGTTCTTTGCGAAAAGAATCGGCAGTAGGTCGGAAACGTGTTGACCACCGATTAGTTGTTTGCTAATAACTCTTGCATCCTTCGACCGAGTTCTTCGATTTAGAGCTCGAAGGAAAGCTTATCTGTTCCTCTTTCAGATGGCATTAACATATTTTACGAAAAGTCGTAAGAAATAAAATTTTTTTGATCAAAACTAAAATATCCTCGAAATCATTGAAGTAGAAGTACCTTATCAGACGAAAATATGCCTTATCTAATAAGAGACATTTAAATTTTTTTAATTGCATAAATGGGCGGCATTTTATTCAGAATTAATAGTTTTTTACATGGACAAAAATGCTTTTAATTTTCTCCCATTAAATACTAGAATTATAGAAAAGTACTTTGCGAAAAGAATCGGCAGTAGAACGGAATCGTTTTGACCACCGAATAGTTTTTTGCTAATAACTCTTGCATCCTTCGACTGACTTCTTCGACTAACAACTCGATGAAAAGCTTATCTGTTCCTCTTTCAGATGGCATTAACATATTTTACGAAAAGTCGTAAGAAATAACATTTTTTTGATCAAAACTAAAATATCCTCGAAATCATTGAAGAAAAAGTATCTTATCAGACGAAAATATACCTAATCTAATAAGAGACATTTAAATTTTCTTAATTGCATAAATTGGCGGCATTTTATTCAGAATTAATAGTTTTTTACATGGACAAAAAATGCGTTTAATCTTCTCCCATTAAATACTAGAATTATAGAAAAGTACTTTGCGAAAAAAAATCGACAGTTGGATAAAAACGTATTGACCACCGATTAGTTTTTTGCTAATAACTCTAGCATCCTTCGACCGACTTCTTCGACTAACAACTCGATGAAAAGCTTATCTGTTCCTCTTTCAGATGGCATTAACATATTTTACGAAAAGTCGTAAGAAATAACATGTTTTTGATCAAAACTAAAATATCCTCGAAATCATTGAAGAAAAAGTACCTTATCAGACAAAAATATACCTAATCTAATAAGAGACATTTAAATTTTCTTAATTGCATAAATGGGCGGCATTTTATTCAGAATTAAAAGTTTTTTACATGGACAAAAATGCTTTTAATTTTCTCCCATTAAATACTAGAATTATAGAAAAGTACTTTGCGAAAAGAATCGGCAGTAGAACGGAATCGTTTTGACCACCGATTAGTTTTTTGCTAATAACTCTTGCATCCTTCGACTGACTTCTTCGACTAACAACTCGATGAAAAGCTTATCTGTTCCTCTTTCAGATGGCATTAACATATTTTACGAAAAGTCGTAAGAAATAAAATTTTTTTGATCAAAACTAAAATATTTTCGAAATCATTGAAGAAGAAGTACCTTATCAGACGAAAATATGCCTTATCTAATAAGAGACATTTAAATTTTCTTAATTGCATAAATGGGCGGCATTTTATTCAGAATTAATAGTTTTTTACTTGGACAAAAAATGCGTTTAATCTTCTCCCATTAAATACTAGAATTATAGAAAAGTACTTTGCGAAAAGAATCGGCAGTAGAACGGAATCGTTTTGACCACCGATTAGTTTTTCGCTAATAATTCTTGCATCCTTCGACCGACTTCTTCGACTAAGAGCTCGATGCAAAGCTTATATGTTCCTCTTTCAGATGGCATTAACATATTTTACGAAAAGTCGTAAGAAATAACATTTTTTTGATCAAAACTAAAATATCCTCGAAATCATTGAAGAAAAAGTACCTTATCAGACGAAAATATACCTAATCTAATAAGAGACATTTAAATTTTCTTAATTGCATAAATGGGCGGCATTTTATTCAGAATTAATAGTTTTTTACATGGACAAAAAATGCGTTTAATCTTCTCCCATTAAATACTAGAATTATAGAAAAGTACTTTGCGAAAAAAAATCGACAGTTGGACAAAAACGTATTGACCACCGATTAGTTTTTTGCTAATAACTCTAGCATCCTTCGACCGACTTCTTCGACTAACAACTCGATGAAAAGCTTATCTGTTCCTCTTTCAGATGGCATTAACATATTTTACGAAAAGTCGTAAGAAATAACATGTTTTGGATCAAAACTAAAATATCCTCGAAATCATTGAAGAAAAAGTACCTTATCAGACAAAAATATACCTAATCTAATAAGAGACATTTAAATTTTCTTAATTGCATAAATGGGCGGCATTTTATTCAGAATTAAAAGTTTTTTACATGGACAAAAATGCTTTTAATTTTCTCCCATTAAATACTAGAATTATAGAAAAGTACTTTGCGAAAAAAAATCGACAGTTGGACAAAAACGTATTGACCACCGATTAGTTTTTTGCTAATAACTCTAGCATCCTTCGACCGACTTCTTCGACTAAGAGCTCGATGGAAAGCTTATCTGTTCCTCTTTCAGATGGCATTAACATATTTTACGAAAAGTCGTAAGAAATAAAATTTTTTTGATCAAAACTAAAATATTTTCGAAATCATTGAAGAAGAAGTACCTTATCAGACGAAAATATGCCTTATCTAATAAGAGACATTTAAATTTTCTTAATTGCATAAATGGGCGGCATTTTATTCAGAATAAATAGTTTTTTACTTGGACAAAAAATGCGTTTAATCTTCTCCCATTAAATACTAGAATTATAGAAAAGTACTTTGCGCAAAGAATCGGCAGTAGAACGGAATCGTTTTGACCACCGATTAGTTTTTCGCTAATAATTCTTGCATCCTTCGACCGACTTCTTCGACTAAGAGCTCGATGGAAAGCTTATCTGTTCCTCTTTCAGATGGCATTAACATATTTTACGAAAAGTCGTAAGAAATACAATTTTTTTGATCAAAACTAAAATATTTTCGAAATCATTGAAGAAGAAGTACCTTATCAGACGAAAATATGCCTTATCTAATAAGACACATTTAAATTTTTTTAATTGCATAAATGGGCGGCATTTTATTCAGAATTAATAGTTTTTTACATGGACAAAAAATTCGTTTAATTTTCTTCCATTAAATACTAGATTTATAGAAAAGTACTTTGCGAAAAGAATCGGCAGTAGGTCGGAATCGTATTGACCACCGATTAGTTGTTTGCTAATAACTCTTGCATCCTTCGACCGACTTCTTCGACTAGGAGCTAGATGGAAAGCTTATCTATTCCGCTTTCAGATGGCATTAACATAGTTTACGAAAAGTCGTAAGAAATACAATTGTTTTGATCAAGACTAAAATATCCTCGAAATCATTGAAGTAGAAGTACCTTATCAGACGAAAATATGCCTTATCTAATAAGAGACATTTAAATTTTCTTAATTGCATAAATGGGCGGCATTTTATTCAGAATTAATAGTTTTTTACATGGACAAAAAATTCGTTTCATTTTTTTCCCATTAAATTCTAGAATTATAGAAAAGTACTTTGCGAAAAGAATCGGCAGTAGGTCGGAATCGTGTTGACAACCGATTAGTTTTTCGCTAATAACTCTTGCATCCTTCGACCGACTTCTTCGACTAAGAGCTCGATGGAAAGCTTATCTGTTCCTCTTTCAGATGGCATTTACATATTTTAAGAAAAGTCGTAAAAAATACAATTTTTTTGATCAAAACTAAAATATCCTCGAAATCATTGAAGAACAAGTACCTTATCAGACGAAAATATGCCTTATCTAATAAGAGACATTTAAATTTTCTTAATTGCATAAATGGGCGGCATTTTATTCAGAATTAATAGTTTTTTACATGGACAAAAAACTCGTTTAATTTTTTTCCCATTTAATTCTAGAATTATAGTCAAGTACTTTGCGAAAAGAATCGGCAGTAGAACAGAATCGTTTTGACCACCGATTAGTTTTTCGCTAATAACTCTTGCATCCTTCGACCGAGTTCTTCGACTTAGATCTTCGACTTTTTCCCATTAAATACTAGAATTATAGAAAAGTACTTTGCGAAAAGAATCGGCAGTAGGTCGGAATCGTGCTGACCACCGATTAGTTGTTTTCTAATAACTCTTGCATCCTTCGACCGAGTTCTTCGACTTAGAGCTTGATGGAAAGCTTATCTGTTCCTCTTTCAGATAGCATTAACATATTTAACGAAAAGTCATAAGAAATAAAATTTTTTTGATCAAATTTAAAATATCCTCGAAATCATTGAAGAACAAGTACCTTATCAGACGAAAATATGCCTAATCTAATAAGAGACATTTAAATTTTCTTAATTGCATAAATGGGCGGCATTTTGTTCAGAATTAACAGTTTTTTACATGGACAAAAAATCCGTTTAATTTTCTCCCATTAAATACTAGAATTATAGAAAAGTACTTTGCGAAAACAATCGGCAGTATAACGGAATCGTTTTGACCACCGATTAGTTTTTCGCTAATAACTCTTGCATCCTTCGACCGACTTCTTCGACTAAGAGCTCGATGGAAAGCTTATCTGTTCCTCTTTCAGATGGCATTAACATATTTTACGAAAAGTCGTAAGAAATAAAATTTTTTTTATCAAAACTGAAATATCCTCGAAATCATTGAAGAAAAAGTACCTTATCAGACGAAAATATGTCTTATCTAATAAGAGACATTTAAATTTTTTTAATTGCATAAATGGGCGGCATTTTATTCAGAATTAATAGTTTTTTACATGGACAAAAAATTCGTTTCATTTTCTCCCATTAAATACTAGAGTTATAGAAAAGTACTTTGCGAAAAGAATCGGCAGTAGAACGGAATCGTTTTGACCACCGATTCGTTTTTCGCTTATAACTCTTGCATCCTTTGACCGAATTCTTCGACTTAGAGCTCGATGGAAAGCTTATCTGTTCCTGTTCCAGATGGCATTAACATATTTTACGAAAAGTCGTAAAAAATAAAATTTTTTTGATCAAAACTAAAATATCCTCGAAATCATTGAAGAACAAGTACCTTTTCAGACGAAAATATGCCTAATCTAATAAGAGACATTTAAATTTTCTTAATTGCATAAATGGGCGGCATTTTATTCAGAATTAATAGTTTTTTACATGGAAAAAAAATGCGTTTAATTTTCTCCCATTAAATACTAGAATTATAGAAAAGTACTTTGCGAAAAGAATCGGCAGTATAACGGAATCGTTTTGACCACCGATGGAAAGCTTATCTGTTCCTCTTTCAGATGGCATTAACATATTTAACGAAAAGTCGTAAGAAATACAATTTTTTTGATCAAAACTAAAATATCCTCGAAATCATTGAAAAAAAATAAAAGCCAGTAAGGGCGGTATAGTTGAGTATTCTCAACTATATAATACCCTGTACACACACCTATGTTGATAACACGTTAAACATTCGCCGACAGCAAAAGCAGTGTACCACGATATGGTTTGTGTATTTGCTAATAGTGAGGCAGGGCTCACAGTGCAATGTTGCCATTAGATGGCGCTTTAGTACGGATTTTAAAACAAAGCATTGCTGCAAAATTTTAGTGTGTTGGTCTTTGCGGGGAAAGTGGTAGTTTGATGTATGCAGTTTTAAAAAGGTATGTTATCTGAGTTTGCATACAAAATTTCAGCATTATATTCTTGATACTTTAGGAGATACAGCCATTTTAAGAAAAAAATGACCTTTTGTTGTGCTCGATGGGCGGGAAGGAATGGGCGTGGCAAAAATTCCTTCAAACTTCATCTAGTGTTCGACCACACGAGACTATCTTCCAAATTTCAAGTCTCTAGCTTTAATAGTTTTCGCAGTGTTAAGTACGGTTTTTGTTACAAATAGGATAAAGCAGTGTTCAAAGAGCAATTTATGCCAAATTTCAACTTGTTTGTCTTTGCGTTGTCACACAGCGTTAAAAATGGTATGCAGTTTTAAAAAGGTATGTTTACTGAGTTTGCATACAAAATTTCAGCATTGTATCTATTATAGCTTAGAAGATACAGCAATTTTAAGAAAACAACTTTTTGAGGGGAAACGAAGGGGAGGGGGAAAAAATGTGGTATGCAGTTTTGTAGAGCTATACATACTGAGTCTACATACTCATTTTCATGTTTCTAACTCATCAGGTTTTCGAGCTACAGCCTTTTGAAAAAATGGGTGGTGCTCGATGGGCGGGAAGGAGTGGGCGTGGCAAAAAATCCTTCAAACTTGATCTAGCGTTTGACTTCACGAGTCTATCCACCAAATTTCAAGTCTCTAGCTCTTATAGTTTTCGAGAACCATTGGTGAGGACGGACGGCCGGACGGACGGACGGACAGACAGGGCTATATCAATTCGTCTTGTCATCCTGATCAAGAATATATATACTTTATAGGGTCCCCCTCCCCTCCTTCTATGCGTTACATACAAACCGTCTCAAACAAACTTAATATACCCTGATACACAGTGTGTGTACAGGGTATAACAAGTACCTTATAAGACGAAAATATGCCCTATCTAATAAGAGACATTTAAATTTTTTTAATTGCATAAATGTGCGGCATTTTATTCAGAATTAATAGTTTTTTACATGGACAAAAAACTCGTTTAATTTTTTTCCCATTAAATTCTAGAATTATAGAAAAGTACTTTGCGAAAAGAATCGGCAGTAGGTCGGAATCGTGTTGACCACCGATTAGTTTTTTGCTAATAACTCTTGCATCCTTCGACCGACTTCTTCGACTAGGAGCTCGATGGAAAGCTTATCTATTCCGCTTTCAGATGGCATTAACATAGTTTACGAAAAGTCATAAGACATAAAATTTTTTTGATCAAAACTAAAATATCCTCGAAATCATTGAAGAACAAGTACCTTATCAGACGAAAATCTGCCTTATCTAATAAGAAACATTAAAATTTTTTTAATTGCATAAATGGGCGGCATTTTATTCAGAATTAATAGTTTTTTACATGGACAAAAAATTCGTTTAATTTTCTCCCATTAAATACTAGAATTATAGAAAAGTACTTTGCGAAAAGAATCGGCAGTAGAACGGAATCGTTTTGACCACCGATTAGTTTTTCGCTAATAACTCTTGCATCCTTCGACCGACTTCTTCGACTAAGAGCTCGATGGAAAGCTTATCTATTCCGCTTTCAGATGGCATTAACACAGTTTACGAAAAGTCGTAAGAAATAAAATTTTTTTGATCAAAACTAAAATATCCACGAAATCATTGAAGAAGAAGTATCTTATCAGACGAAAATCTGCCTTATCTAATAAGAAACATTTAAATTTTTTTAATTGCATAAATGGGCGGCATTTTATTCAGAATTAATAGTTTTTTACATGGACAAAAAATTCGTTTCATTTTCTCCCATTAAATACTAGAGTTATAGAAAAGTACTTTGCGAAAAGAATCGGCAGTAGAACGGAATCGTTTTGACCACCGATTCGTTTTTCGCTTATAACTCTTGCATCCTTTGACCGAATTCTTCGACTAAGAGCTCGATGGAAAGCTTATCTGTTCCTCTTTCAGATGGCATTAACATATTTTACGAAAAGTCGTAAAAAATACAATTTTTTTGATCAAAACTAAAATATCCTCGAAATCATTGAAGAACAAGTACCTTTTCAGACGAAAATATGCCTAATCTAATAAGAGACATTTAAATTTTCTTAATTGCATAAATGGGCGGCATTTTATTCAGAATTAATAGTTTTTTACATGGAAAAAAAATGCGTTTAATTTTCTCCCATTAAATACTAGAATTATAGAAAAGTACTTTGCGAAAAGAATCGGCAGTATAACGGAATCGTTTTGACCACCGATGGAAAGCTTATCTGTTCCTCTTTCAGATGGCATTAACATATTTAACGAAAAGTCGTAAGAAATACAATTTTTTTGATCAAAACTAAAATATCCTCGAAATCATTGAAAAAGAAGTACCTTATAAGACGAAAATATGCCCTATCTAATAAGAGACATTTAAATTTTTTTAATTGCATAAATGTGCGGCATTTTATTCAGAATTAATAGTTTTTTACATGGACAAAAAAGAAAAGTACTTTGCGAAAAGAATCGGCAGTATAACGGAATCGTTTTGACCACCGATGGAAAGCTTATCTGTTCCTCTTTCAGATGGCATTAACATATTTAACGAAAAGTCGTAAGAAATACAATTTTTTTGATCAAAACTAAAATATCCTCGAATTCATTGAAAAAGAAGTACCTTATAAGACGAAAATATGCCCTATCTAATAAGAGACATTTAAATTTTTTTAATTGCATAAATGTGCGGCATTTTATTCAGAATTAATAGTTTTTTACATGGACAAAAAACTCGTTTAATTTTTTTCGCATTAAATACTAGAATTATAGAAAAGTACTTTGCGAAAAAAATCGACAGTTGGACAAAAACGTGTTGACCACCGATTAGTTTTTTGCTAATAACTCTTGCATCCTTCGACCGACTTCTTCGACTAAGAGCTCGATGGAAAGCTTATCTATTCCTTTTTCAGATGGCATTAACATATTTTACGAAAAGTCGTAAAAAATACAATTTTTTTGATCAAAACTAAAATATCCTCGAAATCATTGAAGAACAAGTACCTTTTCAGACGAAAATATGCCTAATCTAATAAGAGACATTTAAATTTTCTTAATTGCATAAATGGGCGGCATTTTATTCAGAATTAATAGTTTTTTACATGGAAAAAAAATGCGTTTAATTTTCTCCCATTAAATACTAGAATTATAGAAAAGTACTTTGCGAAAAGAATCGGCAGTATAACGGAATCGTTTTGACCACCGATGGAAAGCTTATCTGTTCCTCTTTCAGATGGCATTAACATATTTAACGAAAAGTCGTAAGAAATACAGTTTTTTTGATCAAAACTAAAATATCCTCGAAATCATTGAAAAAGAAGTACCTTATAAGACGAAAATATGCCCTATCTAATAAGAGACATTTAAATTTTTTTAATTGCATAAATGTGCGGCATTTTATTCAGAATTAATAGTTTTTTACATGGACAAAAAACTCGTTTAATTTTTTTCCCATTAAATTCTAGAATTATACACAAGTGCTTTGCGAAAAGAATCGGCTGTAGGTCGGAATCGTGTTGACCACCGATTAGTTTTTTGCTAATAACTCTTGCATCCTTCGACCGACTTCTTCGACTAGGAGCTCGATGGAAAGCTTATCTATTCATCTTTCAGATGGCATTAACATAGTTTACGAAAAGTCGTAAAAAATACAATTTTTTTGACCAAAACTAAAATATCCTCGAAATCATTGAAGAACAAGTACCTTATCAGACGAAAATATGCCTAATCTAATAAGAGACATTTAAATTTTCTTAATTGCATAAATGGGCGGCATTTTATTTAGAATTAAAAGTTTTTTACATGGACAAAAAATTCGTTAAATTTTTTTCCCATTAAATACTAGAATTATAGACAAGTACTTTGCGAAAAGAATCGGCAGTAGAACGGAATCGTTTTGACCACCGATTAGTTTTTCGCTAATAACTCTTGCATCCTTCGACCGAGTTCTTCGACTTAGAGCTTCGACTTTTTCCCATTAAATACTAAAATTATAGAAAAGTACTTTGCGAAAAGAATCGGCAGTAGGTCGGAATCGTGTTGACCACCGATTAGTTGTTTGCTAATAACTCTTGCATCCTTCGACCGAGTTCTTCGACTTAGAGCTCGATGGAAAGCTTATCTGTTCCTCTTTCAGATGGCATTAACATATTTTACGAAAAGTCGTAAGAAATAAAATTTTTTTGATCAAAACTAAAATATCCTCGAAATCATTGAAGTAGAAGTACCTTATCAGATGAAAATATGCCTTATCTAATAAGAAACATTTAAATTTTCTTATTTGCATAAATGGGCGGCATTTTATTCAGAATTAATAGTTTTTTACATGGACAAAAATGCTTTTAATTTTCTCCCATTATATACTAGAATTATAGAAAAGTACTTTGCGAAAAGAATCGGCAGTAGGACGGAATCGTTTTGACCACCGATTAGTTTTTCGCTAATAACTCTTGCATCCTTCGACCGACTTCTTCGACTAAGAGCTCGATGGAAAGCTTATCTGTTCCTCTTTCAGATGGCATTAACATATTTTACGAAAAGTCGTAAGAAGTAAAAATTTTTTGATCAAAACTAAAATATCCTCGAAATCATTGAAGAACAAGTACCTTATCAGACGAAAATATGCCTAATCTAATAAGAGACATTTAAATTTTCTTAATTGCATAAATGGGCGGCATTTTATTCAGAATTAATAGTTTTTTACATGGACAAAAAATTCTTTTAATTTTTTCCCATGAAATACTAGAGTTATAGAAAAGTACTTTGCGAAAATAATCGGCAGTAGAACGGAATCGTTTTGACCACCGATTCGTTTTTCGCTTATAACTCTTGCATCCTTTGACCGAATTCTTCGACTAAGAGCTCGATGGAAAGCTTATCTGTTCTTCTTTCAGATGGCATTAACATATTTTACGAAAAGTCGTAAAAAATAAAATTTTTTTGATCAAAACTAAAATATCCTCGAAATCATTGAAGAACAAGTACCTTTTTAGACGAAAATATGCCTAATCTAATAAGAGACAATTAAATTTTCTTAATTGCATAAATGGGCGGCATTTTATTCAGAATTAATAGTTTTTTACATGGAAAAAAAATGCGTTTAATTTTCTCCCATTAAATACTAGAATTATAGAAAAGTACTTTGCGAAAAGAATCGGCAGTATAACGGAATCGTTTTGACCACCGATGGAAAGCTTATCTGTTCCTCTTTCAGATGGCATTAACATATTTAACGAAAAGTCGTAAGAAATACAATTTTTTTGATCAAAACTAAAATATCCTCGAAATCATTGAAAAAGAAGTACCTTATAAGACGAAAATATGCCTTATCTAATAAGAGACATTTAAATTTTTTTAATTGCATAAATGTGCGGCATTTTATTCAGAATTAATAGTTTTTTACATGGACAAAAAACTCGTTAAATTTTTTTCGCATTAAATACTAGAATTATAGAAAAGTACTTTGCGAAAAAAATCGACAGTTGGACAAAAACGTGTTGACCACCGATTAGTTTTTTGCTAATAACTCTTGCATCCTTCGACCGACTTCTTCGACTAAGAGCTCGATGGAAAGCTTATCTGTTCCTCTTTCAGATGGCATTAACATATTTTACGAAAAGTCGTAAAAAATACAATTTTTTTGATCAAAACTAAAATATCCTCGAAATCATTGAAGAACAAGTACCTTTTCAGACGAAAATATGCCTAATCTAATAAGAGACATTTAAATTTTCTTAATTGCATAAATGGGCGGCATTTTATTCAGAATTAATAGTTTTTTACATGGAAAAAAAATGCGTTTAATTTTCTCCCATTAAATACTAGAATTATAGAAAAGTACTTTGCGAAAAGAATCGGCAGTATAACGGAATCGTTTTGACCACCGATGGAAAGCTTATCTGTTCCTCTGTCAGATGGCATTAACATATTTAACGAAAAGTCGTAAGAAATACAATTTTTATGATCAAAACTAAAATATCCTCGAAATCATTGAAAAAAAAGTACCTTATAAGACGAAAATATGCCCTATCTAATAAGAGACATTTAAATTTTTTTAATTGCATAAATGTGCGGCATTTTATTCAGAATTAATAGTTTTTTACATGGACAAAAAACTCGTTTAATTTTTTTCCCATTAAATTCTAGAATTATACACAAGTACTTTGCGAAAAGAATCGGCAGTAGGTCGGAATCGTGTTGACCACCGATTAGTTTTTTGCTAATAACTCTTGCATCCTTCAACCGACTTCTTCGACTAGGAGCTCGATGGAAAGCTTATCTATTCCGCTTTCAGATGGCATTAACATAGTTTACGAAAAGTCATAAGACATAAAATTTTTTTGATCAAAACTAAAATATCATCGAAATCATTGAAGAAGAAGTATCTTATCAGACGAAAATCTGCCTTATCTAATAAGAAACATTAAAATTTTTTTAATTGCATAAATGGGCGGCATTTTATTCAGAATTAATAGTTTTTTACATGGACAAAAAATTCGTTTAATTTTCTCCCATTAAATACTAGAATTATAGAAAAGTACTTTGCGAAAAGAATCGGCAGTAGAACGGAATCGTTTTTACCACCACTTAGTTTTTCGCTAATAACTCTTGCATCCTTCGACCGACTTCTTCGACTAAGAGCTCGATGGAAAGCTTATCTGTTCCTCTTTCAGATGGCATTAACATATTTTACGAAAAGTCGTAAAAAATACAATTTTTTTGATCAAAACTAAAATATCCTCGAAATCATTGAAGAACAAGTACCTTATCAGACGAAAATATGCCTAATCTAATAAGAGACATTTAAATTTTCTTAATTGCATAAATGGGTGGCATTTTATTTAGAATTAAAAGTTTTTTACATGGACAAAAAATTCGTTAAATTTTTTTCCCATTAAATACTAGAATTATAGACAAGTACTTTGCGAAAAGAATCGGCAGTAGAACGGAATCGTTTTGACCACCGATTAGTTTTTCGCTAATAACTCTTGCATCCTTCGACCGAGTTCTTCGACTTAGAGCTTCGACTTTTTCCCATTAAATACTAAAATTATAGAAAAGCATTTTGCGAAAAGAATCGGCAGTAGGACGGAAACGTGTTGACCACCGATTAGTTTTTTGCTAATAACTCTTGCATCCTTTGACCGAGTTCTTCGACTTAGAGCTCGATGGAAAGCTTATCTGTTCCTCTTTCAGATGGCATTAACATATTTTACGAAAAGTCGTAAGAAATAAAATTTTTTTGAACAAAACTAAAATATCCTCGAAATCATTGAAGAAGAAGTACCTTATCAGACGAAAGTATGCCTTATCTAATAAGAGACGTTTAAATTTTTCTAATTGCATAAATGGACGGCATTTTATTCAGAATTAATAGTTTTTTACATGGACAAAAAATGCGTTTAATTTTCTCCCATTAAATACTAGAATTATAGAAAAGTACTTTGCGAAAAGAATCGGCAGTAGAACGGAATCGTTTTGACCACCGATTAGTTTTTCGCTAATAACTCTTGCATCGTTCGACCGACTTCTTCGACTAAGAGCTCGATGGAAAGCTTTTCTGTTCCTCTTTCAGATGGCATAAACATATTTTACGAAAAGTCGTAAGAAATAAAATTTTTTTGATCAAAACTAAAATATCCTCGAAATCATTGAAGTAGAGTACCTTATCAGACGAAAATATGCCTTATCTAATAAGGGACATTTAAATTTTCTTATTTGCATAAATGGGCGGCATTTTATTCAGAATTAATAGTTTTTTACATGGACAAAAATGATTTTAATTTTCTCCCATTATATACTAGAATTATAGAAAAGTACTTTGCGAAAAGAATCGGCAGTAGGTCGGAATCGTATTGACCACCGATTAGTTGTTTGCTAATAACTCTTGCATCCTTTGACCGACTTCTTCGCCTAGGAGCTAGATGGAAAGCTTATATGTTCCTCTTTCGGATGGCATTAACATAATTTACGAAAAGTCGTAAGAAATAAAATTTTTTTGATCAAAACTAAAATATCGTCGAAATCATTGAAGTAGAAGTACCTTATCAGACGAAAATATGCCTTATCTAATAAGAAACATTTAAATTTTCTTAATTGCATAAATGGGCGGCATTTTATTCAGAATTAATAGTTTTTTACATGGACAAAAAATTCGTTTCATTTTTTTCCCATTAAATTCTAGAATTATAGAAAAGTACTTTGCGAAGAGAATCGGCAGTAGGTCGGAATCGTGTTGACCACCGATTAGTTTTATGCTAATAACTCTTGCATCCTTTGACCGATTTCTTCGACTAAGAGCTCGATGGAAAGCTTATCTATTCCTCTTTCAGATGGCATTAACATAGTTTACGAAAAGTCGTAAGAAATACAATGTTTTTGATCAAAACTAAAATATCCTCGAAATCATTGAAGAAGAACTACCTTATCAGACGAAAATATGCCTTATCTAATAAGGGACATTTAAATTTTTTTAATTGCATAAATGGGCGGCATATTATTCGGAATTAATAGTTTTTTTCATGGACAAAAAATTCGTTTCATTTTTTTCCCATTAAATTCTAGAATTATAGAAAAGTACTTTGCGAAAAGAATCGGCAGTAGGTCGGAATCGTATTGACCAGCGATTAGTTTTTTGCTAATAACTCTTGCATCCTTTGACCGATTTCTTCGACTAAGAGCTTGATGGAAAGCTTATCTGTTCCTCTTTCAGATTGCATTAACATATTTTACGAAAAGTCGTAAAAAATAAAATTTTTTGGATCAAAACTAAAATATCCTCGAAATCATTGAAGAACAAGTACCTTATCAGACGAAAATATGCCTAATCTAATAAGAGACATTTAAATTTTTTTAATTGCATAAATGGGCGGCATTTTATTCAGAATTAATAGTTTTTTACATAAACAAAAAATTCGTTTCATTTTTTTCCCATTAAATACTAGAATTATAGAAAAGTACTTTGCGAAAAGAATCGGCAGTATAACAGAATCGTTTTGACCACCGATTAATTTTTCGCTAATAACTCTTGCATCCTTCGACCGACTTCTTCGACTAAGAGCTCGATGGAAAGCTTATCTGTTCCTCTTTCAAATGGCATTAACATATTTTACGAAAAGTCGTAAGAAATACAATGTTTTTGATCAAGACTAAAATATCCTCGAAATCATTGAAGAAGAACTACCTTATCAGACGAAAATATGCCCTATCTAATAAGAGACATTTAAATTTTTTTAATTGCATAAATGTGCGGCATTTTATTCAGAATTAATAGTTTTTTACATGGACAAAAAACTCGTTTAATTTTTTTCCCATTAAATACTAGAATTATAGAAAAGTACTTTGCGAAAAGAATCGGCAGTAGGATGGAATCGTGTTGACTACCGATTAGTTGTTTGCTAATAAGTCTTGCATCCTTCGACCGAGTTCTTCGACTAAGAGCTCGATGGAAAGCTTATCTATTCCTCTTTCAGATGGCATTAAAATAGTTTACGAAAAGTCGTAAAAAATACAATTTTTTTGATCAAAACTAAAATATCCTCGAAATCATTGAAGAACAAGTACCTTATCAGACGAAAATATGCCTTATCTAATAAGGGACATTTAAATTTTTTTAATTGCATAAATGGGCGGCATATTATTCGGAATTAATAGTTTTTTTCATGGACAAAAAATGCGTTTAATTTTCTCCCATTAAATACTGGAATTATAGAAAAGTACTTTGCGAAAAGAATCGGCAGTAGAACGGAATCGTTTTGACCACCGATTAGTTTTTCGCTAATAACTCTTGCATCCTTCGACCGAGTTCTTCGACTTAGAGCTCGATGGAAAGCTTGTCTGTTCCTCTTTCAGATGGCATTAACATATTTTACGAAAAGTCGTAAAAAATAAAATTTTTTTGATCAAAACTAAAATATCCTCGAAATCATTGTAGAAGAAGTACCTTATCAGACGAAAATATGCCTTATCTAATAAGTGACATTTACATTTTTTTAATTGCATAAATGGGCGGCATTTTATTCAGAATTAACAGTTTTTTACATGGACAAAAAACGCGTTTAATTTTTTTCCATTAAATACTAGAATTATTGAAAAGTACTTTGCGAAAAGAATCGGCAGTAGGATGGAATTGTGTTGACCACCGATTAGTTATTTGCTAATAACTCTTGCATCCTTCGACCGACTTCTTCGACTAAGAGCTCGATGGAATGCTTATTTGTTCCTCTTTCAGATGGCATTAACATAATTTACGAAAAGTTGTAAGAAATACAATTTTTTTGATCAAAACTAAAATATCCTCGAAATAATTGAATAACAAGTACCTTATCAGACGAAAGTATGCCTTATCTAATAACAGACATTTAAATTTTTTTAATTGCATAAATGGGTAGCATTTTATTAAGATTTAATAGTTTTTTACATAAACAAAAAATTCGTTTAATTTTTTACCATTAAATACTAGAATTATAGAAAAGTACTTTGCGAAGAGAATCGGAAGTAGGACGGAATCGTGTTGACCACCGATTAGTTTTTTGCTTATAACTCTTGCATCCTTCGAGCGACTACTTCGACTAAGAGCTCGTTGGAAAGCTTATTTGTTCCTCTTTCAGATGGCCTGAACTTATTTTACGAACATCATTAGAAATACAATTTTTTTGATCAAAACTAAAATATCCTCGAAATCATTGAAGAAGAAGTACCTTATCAGACGAAAATAAGCCTTATCTAATAAGAAACATTTAAATTTTTTTAATTGCATAAATGGGCGGCATTTAATTCAGAATTAATAGTTTTTTACATAGACAAAAAATTCGTTTTATTTTTTCCCATTAAATACTAGAATTATACAAAAGTACTTTGTGAAAAGAATCGGCAGTAGGACGGAAACGTGTTGACCACCGATTAGTTTTTTGCTAATAACTCTTGCATCCTTCGACCGACTTCTTCGACTAGGAGCTCGATGGAAAGTTTATCTGTTCCTCTTTCAGATGGCATTAACATATTTTATGAAAAGTCGTAAGAAATAAAATTTTTTTGATCAAAACTAAAATATCCTCGAAATCATTGAAGAAGAAGTACCTTATCAGCCGAAAATATGCCTTATGTAATAAGAGACATTTAACTTTTCTTAATTGCATAAATGGGCGCCATTTTATTCAGACTTAATAGAATTTTAGATGGACAAAAAATTCGTTTAATTTTTTCCCATTCAATACTAGAATTATAGAAAAGTACTTTGTGAAAAGAATCGGCAGTAGGACGGAAACGTGTTGACCACCGATTAGTTTTTTGCTAATAACTCTTGCATCCTTCGACCGACTTCTTCGACTAGGAGCTCGATGGAAAGTTTATCTGTTCCTCTTTCAGATGGCATTAACATATTTTATGAAAAGTCGTAAGAAATAAAATTTTTTTGATCAAAACTAAAATATCCTCGAATTAATAGTTTTTTAGATGGACAAAAAATTCGTTTTATTTTTTCCCATTAAATACTAGAATTATAGAAAAGTACTTTGCGAAAAGAATCGGCAGTAGGTCGGAATCGTGAATTAATAGTTTTTTACATGGACAAAAATGCGTTTAATTTTCTCCCATTAAATACTAGAATTATAGAAAAGTACTTTACGAAAAGAATCGGCAGTAGGACGGAATCGTGTTAACCACCGATTAGTTTTTTGCTAATAACTCTTGCATCCTTCGACCGAGTTTTTCGACTTAGAGCTTCGACTTTTTCCCATTAAATACTAGAATTATAGAAAAGTACTTTGCGAAAAGAATCGGCAGTAGGTCGGAATCGTGTTGACCACCGATTAGTTATTTGCTAATAACTCTTGCATCCTTCGACCGAGTTCTTCGACTTAGAGCTCGATGGAAAGCTTATCTATTCCTCTTTCAGATGGCATTAACATAGTTTACGAAAAGTCGTAAGAAATACAATGTTTTTGATCAAAACTAAAATATCCTCGAAATGATTGAAGAAGAAGTATCTTATCAGACGAAAATCTGCCTTATCTAATAAGAGACATTTAAATTTTCTTAATTGCATATATGGGCGGCATTTTATTCAGAATTAATAGTTTTTTACATGGACAAAAAATTCGTTTAATTTTCTCCCATTAAATACTAGAATTATTGAAAAGTACTTTGCGAAAAGAATCGGCAGTAGGTCGGAATCGTGTTAAACACCGATTAGTTTTCTGCTAATAACTCTTGCATCCTTTGACCGACTTCTTCGACTAAGAGCTCGATGGAAAGCTTATCTATTCCTCTTTCAGATGGCATTAACATAGTTTACGAAAAGTCGTAAGAAATACAATGTTTTTGATCAAAACTAAAATATCCTCGAAATGATTGAAGAAGAAGTATCTTATCAGACGAAAATATGCCTTATTTAATAAGAGACATTTAAATTTTCTTAATTGCATAAATGGGCGGCATTTTATTCAGAATTAATAGTTTTTTACATGGACAAAAAATTCGTTTCATTTTTTTCCCATTAAATTCTAGAATTATAGAAAAGTACTTTGCGAAAAGAATCGGCAGTAGGTCGGAATCGTGTTAAACACCGATTAGTTTTCTGCTAATAACTCTTGCATCCTTTGACCGACTTCTTCGACTAAGAGCTCGATGGAATGCTTATCTATTCCTCTTTCAGATGGCATTAACATAGTTTACGAAAAGTCGTAAGAAATACAATGTTTTTGATCAAAACTAAAATATCCTCGAAATGATTGAAGAAGAAGTATCTTATCAGACGAAAATCTGCCTTATCTAATAAGAGACATTTAAATTTTCTTAATTGCATATATGGGCGGCATATTATTCAGAATTAATAGTTTTTTACATGGACAAAAAATTCGTTTAATTTTCTCCCATTAAATACTAGAATTATTGAAAAGTACTTTGCGAAAAGAATCGGCAGTAGAACGGAATCGTATTGACCACCGATTAGTTGTTCGCTAATAACTCTTGCATCCTTCGACCGACTTCTTCGACTAAGAGCTCGATGGAAAGCTTATCTGTTCCTATATCCTCGAAATCATTGAAGAACAAGTACCTTATCAGACGAAAATATGCCTAATCTAATAAGAGACATTTAAATTTTTTTAATTGCATAAATGGGCGGCATTTTATTCAGAACTAGCTGACCCAGCGCGCTTTGCTACGCCCTCAAAGTATGATGAACTGTTGCATATAGCCCAGGATTGAATCTTTTAACACTCTATCACAATTAGTTCCTAAATTTTCTTCTTGTCAGACTTATAGATACAGGTACATAGGCGTTTAAAATTTTTATTATATGTTGCAGCAGCCACGTTCATTTATCAATTCTTGTTGGGTTCGAAGTCATCAATATTATTTCCAGATTTTGTTTTCGTAGATTAATTAAATTTAAAAAAAAAAATATTCCAGCGTTTTGAAACTCTAGTTACCGTTAATGCGTTTCAGAATTCTTAATGCCTTGTAATTATGGCAAATTTCTTACTTTGCAGTGATATATAATTACCTTTACAAACATGTGATTGCAAAATTCCATCTGTTTATATTTAAGAACAACAAAACCATATTTTTGACTAATTGTTCCTTTGTTCCATTTTAGCAAAATGAAAAATAGTCTCCCCTTTACAGCCTTCTGGCGATTTTTCTTACAGCAAAATATAATTTTGAAGATGTTTCTCTATATGGTCGGGGCCACGCCATTATGTTCGATTCTAATAAAATTTTGGAAAATAGTTAAAAATTAATAAAACATTTTTCTAACAAAAATCTTGTTTTGACCGATTGTTTCTTTCGCAAAGTGCCTTTTTTGACGTCTAAAATGTTTTTGTACAAAAAACTAAGGTGGTAGTTTTAGAAAACCTAATTTTTAACCGGCAGCTAAATGTAATAGCAATCCAATCATGCAGATTTTTTACATACAAACTGCCTGAAAGGATAAGATAATTTTCTGCGTTTTATTTTTTTTTGAAATCGTTAAAACTGAGCTCGCAGTTGGTATTGAAGCAGACATATGGACATGACTGTGTTAACTCGTCTTGTGAAGATAATATATGCTTTATGTGGTCGGCGATATCTGCGAACGAACTTCATGGCATCGCAAATATATATTATTTTTGCAGGAGTATAAAAAACGCTATTCAGCCTTGCTGAAGACTATTTAGTTTTCACGCTCTTTTTATGCCACGCCAATTTTTTGGATTGAATCTGCTTTCTCTTTACTTTAATAGCCTATATACCAATTTTCATTGTTTAAGCTAATATGGAAACTTGCAATTTATTGATATTAGCTTGTGAAGTTGTAAGTCAATTAATTAAGAAAAAAAAAGTTTTCCTTTCAACGCCGTAAATTTTCTGTCTTTTCCTCTTCTTCATTCTGTATGGGTGCTACCAGTTCTAATGGTCTGATCATTGCAGTTCCGACAAATGATTTATGGTAGTAAAGCTGTAAAATTTCAGGTCAATAGTCGGAGATTTCTCCTTCTGGGGGTTACAAACTCCGTGACAAAGTCATAATAATATTTACATACGTGAAGAGTATAAAAACACTAATATGTGTACATATGTGGCTGTATGTAAAAGATGAAGAAGAAGTGAAGCACAATTTCGAAAGTAATGCTCCTCCGTTTTCTCATCGTTCTCTTGTTCTCTTTGCAAACAACACACTCATACCAATACAAAAGTGTAAGAAGAAGCAAAGAATGGTACGTGCTTGCGTCCACAAAATCTTAATATTGTTTATTTTTCTTCTTCTTTCCGTATGGAGGCTATCAGTTAAAATGGTCGGATTGATACCAAAACATTATTACAACCTTCAGGAGGTCCATCTAAAGATTAACTGAAAATTTCATTGAATCGGAAGCTGTTTTTGAGTTATGCGCTTATCAACATATTTTTCGATTCATTTTTATTATACTATAGATTATTGTCTCACATTCAATAATAAGTGATCATAGGTAACTAAACACTGCACTAAACACGATATACATAGCTACGGTTTGTTTCGTGTATCAGTTGACAAAAGCAAACTCAGTAGTGAAAATCCAAGAAAAACAACACTGACATTGACAGTTTGTTGTTGTTTCAACTTTTTTTTAATTTGACATGACTTGGAGTCAAATCCTTCAAGCCGTACATACCTGCATTGTTTACACATTAGTGCGTGTAATTTGCAAAGAGTATTAATTAATTTTAATACTCTCTGGCTTGTACGTTCTCTCAAAGTTTTCTTGTTCTCTTTCAATCAACAAACACATAACAATACTGACGTATAAGAAGAAGCATAGCATGTTACGTTTAATGCTTGCGACGTCGCAAGTTTGTATGGGAAAAAGAAAAGGTCTGTTTTTAAGGTTTTTCCGGCAATTATTTGAATTTTTCTCGCCGTAAAAACTATCTTTGAACTTTAACGAACATTTAAAAAAAAGAATTGGCCAAATTGGTCCAGGCGTTGTTGAGTTATGCGCTTACCAACACATTTTGCGATTCATTTTTATATTATAGACTAGCTGACCCGGCGCGCTTTGCTACGCCCTCAAAGTATGATGAACTGTTGCATATAGCCCAGGATTGAATCTTTTAACACTCTATCACAATTAGTTCCTAAATTTTCTTCTTGTCAGACTTATAGATACAAATACATAGGCGTTTTAAATTCTTATTATATGTTGCAGCAGCCACGTTCATTTATCAATTCTTGTTGGGTTCGAAGTTATCAATATTATTTCCAGATTTTGTTTTCGTAGATTAATTAAATTTTTTAAAATAATTTTTGCAGCGTTTTGAAACTCTAATTACCGTTAATGCGTTTCAGCATTCTTAATGCCTTGTAATTATGGCAAAACCTTTAAAAACATGTGATTGCAAAATTCCATCTGTTTATATTTAAGAACAACAACACCATGTTTTTGATTAATTGTTCCTTTGTTCCATTTTAGCAAAATGAAAAATACTCTCCACTTTACAGCCTTCTGGCGACTTTGCTTACAGTAAAATGTTATTTTGAAGATGTTTCTCTATATGGTCGGGGCCACGCCTTTATGTTCGAGTCTAATAAAATTTTGGAAAATAGTTAAAAATTAATAAAATATTTTTCTAACAAAAATCTTATTTTGACCGATTGTTTCTTTCGCAAAGTACCTTTCTTGACGTCTAAAATGTTTTTGTAAAAAAAATTAAGGTGATAGTTTTAAAATCAAACCGTTTTTGATGCCTAAACCTAATTTTTAACCGGCAGCTAAATGTAATAGCAATCCAATCATGCAGATTTTTTACATACAAACTGCCTGAAAGGATAAGATAATTTTCTGCGTTTTATTTTTTTTTAATTCGTTAAAACTGAGCTCGCAGTTGGTATTGAAGCAGACATATGGACATGACTGTGTTAACTCGTCTTGTGAAGATAATATATGCTTTATGTGGTCGGCGATATCTCCTTCTCTGCGTAGCGAACTTCATGGCATCGCAAATATATATTATTTTTGCAGGAGTATAAAAAACGCTATTCAGCCTTGCTGAAGACTATTTACTTTTCACGCTCTTTTTATGCCACGCCAATTTTTTGGATTGAATCTGCTTTCTCTTTACTTTAATAGCCTATATACCAATTTTCATTGTTTAAGCTAATATGGAAACTTGCAATTTATTGATATTAGCTTGTGAAATTGTAAGTCAATTAATTAAGAAAAAAAAAGTTTTCCTTTCAACGCCGTAAATTTTCTGTCTTTTCCTCTTCTTCATTCTGTATGGGTGCTACCAGTTCTAATGGTCTGATCATTGCAGTTCCGACAAATGATTTATGGTAGTAAAGCTGTAAAATTTCAGGTCAATAGTCGGAGATTTCTCCTTCTGGGGGTTACAAACTCCGTGACAAAGTCATAATAATATTTACATACGTGAAGAGTATAAAAACACTAATATGTGTACATATGTGGCTGTATGTAAAAGATGAAGAAGAAGTGAAGCACAATTTCGAAAGTAATGCTCCTCCGTTTTCTCATCGTTCTCTTGTTCTCTTTGCAAACAACACACTCATACCAATACAAAAGTGTAAGAAGAAGCAAAGAATGGTACGTGCTTGCGTCCACAAAATCTTAATATTGTTTATTTTTCTTCTTCTTTCCGTATGGAGGCTATCAGTTAAAATGGTCGGATTGATACCAAAACATTATTACAACCTTCAGGAGGTCCATCTAAAGATTAACTGAAAATTTCATTGAATCGGAAGCTGTTTTTGAGTTATGCGCTTATCAACATATTTTTCGATTCATTTTTATTATACTATAGATTATTGTCTCACATTCAATAATAAGTGATCATAGGTAACTAAACACTGCACTAAACACGATATACATAGCTACGGTTTGTTTCGTGTATCAGTTGACAAAAGCAAACTCAGTAGTGAAAATCCAAGAAAAACAACACTGACATTGACAGTTTGTTGTTGTTTCAACTTTTTTTTAATTTGACATGACTTGGAGTCAAATCCTTCAAGCCGTACATACCTGCATTGTTTACACATTAGTGCGTGTAATTTGCAAAGAGTATTAATTAATTTTAATACTCTCTGGCTTGTACGTTCTCTCAAAGTTTTCTTGTTCTCTTTCAATCAACAAACACATAACAATACTGACGTATAAGAAGAAGCATAGCATGTTACGTTTAATGCTTGCGACGTCGCAAGTTTGTATGGGAAAAAGAAAAGGTCTGTTTTTAAGGTTTTTCCGGCAATTATTTGAATTTTTCTCGCCGTAAAAACTATCTTTGAACTTTAACGAACATTTAAAAAAAAGAATTGGCCAAATTGGTCCAGGCGTTGTTGAGTTATGCGCTTACCAACACATTTTGCGATTCATTTTTATATTATAGACTAGCTGACCCGGCGCGCTTTGCTACGCCCTCAAAGTATGATGAACTGTTGCATATAGCCCAGGATTGAATCTTTTAACACTCTATCACAATTAGTTCCTAAATTTTCTTCTTGTCAGACTTATAGATACAAATACATAGGCGTTTTAAATTCTTATTATATGTTGCAGCAGCCACGTTCATTTATCAATTCTTGTTGGGTTCGAAGTTATCAATATTATTTCCAGATTTTGTTTTCGTAGATTAATTAAATTTTTTAAAATAATTTTTGCAGCGTTTTGAAACTCTAATTACCGTTAATGCGTTTCAGCATTCTTAATGCCTTGTAATTATGGCAAAACCTTTAAAAACATGTGATTGCAAAATTCCATCTGTTTATATTTAAGAACAACAACACCATGTTTTTGATTAATTGTTCCTTTGTTCCATTTTAGCAAAATGAAAAATACTCTCCACTTTACAGCCTTCTGGCGACTTTGCTTACAGTAAAATGTTATTTTGAAGATGTTTCTCTATATGGTCGGGGCCACGCCTTTATGTTCGAGTCTAATAAAATTTTGGAAAATAGTTAAAAATTAATAAAATATTTTTCTAACAAAAATCTTATTTTGACCGATTGTTTCTTTCGCAAAGTACCTTTCTTGACGTCTAAAATGTTTTTGTAAAAAAAATTAAGGTGATAGTTTTAAAATCAAACCGTTTTTGATGCCTAAACCTAATTTTTAACCGGCAGCTAAATGTAATAGCAATCCAATCATGCAGATTTTTTACATACAAACTGCCTGAAAGGATAAGATAATTTTCTGCGTTTTATTTTTTTTTAATTCGTTAAAACTGAGCTCGCAGTTGGTATTGAAGCAGACATATGGACATGACTGTGTTAACTCGTCTTGTGAAGATAATATATGCTTTATGTGGTCGGCGATATCTCCTTCTCTGCGTAGCGAACTTCATGGCATCGCAAATATATATTATTTTTGCAGGAGTATAAAAAACGCTATTCAGCCTTGCTGAAGACTATTTACTTTTCACGCTCTTTTTATGCCACGCCAATTTTTTGGATTGAATCTGCTTTCTCTTTACTTTAATAGCCTATATACCAATTTTCATTGTTTAAGCTAATATGGAAACTTGCAATTTATTGATATTAGCTTGTGAAATTGTAAGTCAATTAATTAAGAAAAAAAAAGTTTTCCTTTCAACGCCGTAAATTTTCTGTCTTTTCCTCTTCTTCACTTTGTATGATAAGTACGAGTTTCAGTGGACCGATCTTAATGACAATTCCAGAAATGTAGTCTGCGTACGTAAAGTTACTATGTTTGTTTATGTTTTTTTCATCCGTCTATCTTTCAAAACGAAAAAGTTTTCCATTCAACGACTTAAGTTCTGTTCATTTTTGGGTGCTACCAGTTCTAATGGTCTGATCATTGCAGTTCCGACAAATGATTTATGGTGGTAAAGCTGTAAAATTTCAGGTCAATATTCGGAGATTTCTCCTTCTGGGGGTTACAAACTCCGTGACAAAGTCATAATAATATTTACATACGTGAAGAGTATAAAAACACTAATATGTGTACATATGTGGCTGTATGTAAAAGATGAAGAAGAAGTCAAGCACAATTTCGAAAGTAATGCTCCTCCGTTTTCTCACCGTTCTCTTGTTCTCTTTGCAAACAACACACTCATACCAATACAAAAGTGTAAGAAGAAGCAAAGAATGGTACGTGCTTGCGTCCACAAAATCTTAATATTGTTTATTGAAGTGAAACTTCTTTAGCATGGGTGCGATTTGAAACTCGATGAAACGACATGAAAAAGAGACAGACTATACATTTATATGATTTAGCCTGCGGGAGAATGAAATAGAATATAGAATGACAGTCTGTATTCATAAACTGAGAAGTCATAAAAAAATTAACAACAACAACATGCTTAGTTGTAATTTTGGCATTCCTCTTCAACCATCACTTTCGCCATCTGGCGCATATGCAACAACAACTTACCTGGCATGTTTACTCCAAATATTATAAAAACTCTTGTTGTTGTTATTTTCGGCGTAAACAAGCACTTTTAATACGGACAGTGTTGTTGTTGCTACCTATGAATTTGTCTAAGCGTATGCATTGTGTTTGTTGTTGCCCGCTACTTAGCGTCGCTAATCAGCTTCATAATATATGAGCCGTGAATTCATCTGCAATTCACGTCCTCCCAATTATGTTGAAGGCCGTTCAATTTGCAATTGACAATAATACCCTTTCCATTGCTGTGATTAGGAAATGAAAACAATTAATTTACAAATTCAAAATATTCCAAATGTGAACATTTATAATAAATTATATATGCAATAAATAAAGTCAAGTAGATTCCACACATTGGAGCATTGGTAGTTAACTTGACTCTGTTCTTCGGGAGACAAAATTAAATCTTCTTCTTCGCATTTATGCATTCAAAAACGTACGCATTCCAACTTGCCCAAATAACATGGTGACACATACATATTTTCATAAAAATTACAATTTTTACGAGTTTTTTTAACCATTTTAAATGCAACTTCACATTAATTATAATTTGAAGATTATTTCAACAATTTAATTCGAGTGTATTTACTTTTCAATCTTTGAAAAAAGATGCAAGCAGATTGATTGTTTTCCAGCTCAAAAAATTTGGTTGGTAATATATATCTCAGACACTCAAATTTTCCTTGTTATTGTTTTGAAATCATCGACCTGAAATGTTGCAAAGATCTTTCAATTTTATTACCATAAATCATTGATTAGAGGAAAAAAGCAAATTTACGTCATTGTATGTAAAACGTTTTTTGTTTTTTAATCAATTGACTTGAAACTTCACACTTTTTATCTTACAGAGACATAAAATCTATTTTGATCAAAAATTGAGCATTGCTACGCCTACTTATAGCAAAAATTGCAATGAGCTAAAACAATGAAAATTAGTATATAGAATACTAAGATAAAGAGAAATTCAATCCAGAAAATGGGCATGGCAAGACCGAAGATAGCGTCCTTACTGGTTTTTTGTTTCTTTTAAAGAAAGTTTCACTTCATACACGTGTACTCTGTTGCACGCGATTTTTATACTTTTCACTTATGTGAAATAGTATATTAACTTTGTCACGGAGTTTGTAACAGATCGAAATATTAATTTCCGACTATATAAAGTATATATATTCTTGATCAGGACGACAAGACGAGTTGATTTAGCCATGTCCGTCTGTCCGTCTGTCCGTCTGTCTGTCTGTCTGTCTGTCTGTCTGTCTGTCTGTCGGTCTGTCTGTCTGTATGTATGCAAACTAGTCCCTCAGTTTTGAAGCTATCGAACTGAAACTTTGCACAGAGTCTTAGAATTTATTACGATGAATCATTCGTCGGAACCAGCATGATCGGATTATTGGAACAGGTAGCTCCCATACGAAAAGAAGAAGAAAAGTGAACAAAACTTGAATCGTTGTATGGAAAACTTTTTTGTTTTGTACAATAGAGTGCTGAAATTTTAAACATAGTAGTTTTACATGGTCCGACTTCATGCCTGAAAGTTTCATTGAGATTGGACATCTGGAACTGGTAGCTCCCATACAAAATGAAGAAGAGGAAGAGAAGGAATATTCACGTCGTTGTATGGAAAACTTTTTTGTTTCTTAACCAATTGACTTGAAATTTTAAAGCTATGTTCTTAAGGAGGAATGAAATCTATTTTGACCAAAAGTGGGCGTAACCACGCGTAGCTACGCCCACTTATAGCGAAAATTGACCCGTTGTATGGAAAACTTTTTTGTTTTTTAACCAATTGACTTGAAACTTTACAGTTATGTTCTTAGAGAGGAATGAAAACTATTTTGACCAAAAGTGGGCGTAGCCAGGCGTAGCCACGCCCACTTATAGCGAAAATTGACCCATTGTATGGAAAACTTTTTTGTTTTTTAACCAATTGACTTGAAACTTTGCAGTTATGCTCTTAGGGAGGAATGAAAACTATTTTGATCAAAAGTGGGCGTGGCCACGCCCACTTATAGCTTAACTTGACCCTTTGTATGGAAAACTTTTTTGTTTTTTAACCAATTGACTTGAAACTTTACAGTTATGTTCTTAGGGAGGAATGAAAACTATTTTAACCAAAAGTGGGCGTAGCCACGCCTACTTATAGCGAAAATTGACCCGTTGTATGGAAAACTTTTTTGTTTTTTAACCAATTGACTTGAAACTTTGCAGTTATGCTCTTAGGGAGGAATGAAAACTATTTTGATCAAAAGTGGGCATGGCCACACCCACTTATAGCTTAACTTGACCCTTTGTATGGAAAACTTTTTGGTTTTTTAATCAATTGACTTGAAACTTTACAGTTATGTTCTTAGGGAGGAATGAAATCTATTTTGACGAAAAGTGGGCGTAGCCACGCCCTTTTATAGCAAAAATTGACCCTTTGTATGGAAAACTTTTTTGTTTTTTAACCAATTGACTTAAAACTTTACAGTTATGTTCCTAGAGAGGAATGAAAACTATTTTGACCAAAAGTGGGCGTAGCCACGCCTACTTATAGCAAAAATTGACCCGTTGTATGGAAAACTTTTTTGTTTTTTAACCAATTGACTTGAAACTTTGCAGTTATGCTCTTAGGGAGGAATGAAAACTATTTTGATCAAAAGTGGGCGTGGCCACGCCCTTTTATAGCGAAAATTGACCCTTTGTATGGAAAACTTTTTTGTTTTTTAACCAATTGACTTGAAACTTTACTGTTATGTTCTTAGGGAGGAATAAAAACTATTTTGACCAAATGTGGGCATGGCTACGCCCACTTATCGCAAAACTTGAACCGTTGTATGGAAAAATTTTTTGTTTTTTAACGAATTGACTTGAAACATTACAGTTATGTTGTTAGGGAGGCATGAAAACTATTCATTTAGTTTTTTTTATAGTGACACAAAGTGAAAAGTATTATAGCTTCAGCCTTGCTGAAGATAGCGTCCTTACTGGTTTTTTTTCTTCTTCTTTCCGTATGGAGGCTACCAGTTAAAATGGTCGGATTGATACCAAAACATTACAACCTTCAGGAGGTCCATCTAAAGATTAACTGAAAATTTCATTGAATCGGAAGCTGTTTTTGAGTTATGCGTTTATCAACATATTTTTCGATTCATTTTTATTATACTATAGATTATTGTCTCACATTCAATAATAAGTGATCATAGGTAACTAAACACTGCACTAAACACGATATACATAGCTACGGTTTGTTTCGTGTATCAGTTGACAAAAGCAAACTCAGTAGTGAAAATCCAAGAAAAACAACACTGACATTGACAGTTTGTTGTTGTTTCAACTTTTTTTTAATTTGACATGACTTGGAGTCAAATCCTTCAAGCCGTACATACCTGCATTGTTTACACATTAGTGCGTGTAATTTGCAAAGAGTATTAATTAATTTTAATACTCTCTGGCTTGTACGTTCTCTCAAAGTTTTCTTGTTCTCTTTCAATCAACAAACACATAACAATACTGACGTATAAGAAGAAGCATAGCATGTTACGTTTAATGCTTGCGACGTCGCAAGTTTGTATGGGAAAAAGAAAAGGTCTGTTTTTAGGGTTTTTCCGGCAATTATTTGAATTTTTCTCGCCGTAAAAACCATCTTTGAACTTTAACGAACATTTAAAAAAAAGAATTGGCCAAATTGGTCCAGGCGTTGTTGAGTTATGCGCTTACCAACACATTTTTCGATTCATTTTTATACTTTTCACTTATGTGAAATAGTATATTAACTTTGTCACGGAGTTTGTAACAGATCGAAATATTAATTTCCGACTATATAAAGTATATATATTCTTGATCAGGACGACAAGACGAGTTGATTTAGCCATGTCCGTCTGTCCGTCTGTCTGTCTGTCTGTCTGTCTGTCTGTCTGTCGGTCTGTCTGTCTGTATGTATGCAAACTAGTCCCTCAGTTTTGAAGCTATCGAACTGAAACTTTGCACAGAGTCTTAGAATTTATTACGATGAATCATTCGTCGGAACCAGCATGATCGGATTATTGGAACAGGTAGCTCCCATACGAAAAGAAGAAGAAAAGTGAACAAAACTTGAATCGTTGTATGGAAAACTTTTTTGTTTTGTACAATAGAGTGCTGAAATTTTAAACATAGTAGTTTTACATGGTCCGACTTCATGCCTGAAAGTTTCATTGAGATTGGACATCTGGAACTGGTAGCTCCCATACAAAATGAAGAAGAGGAAGAGAAGGAATATTCACGTCGTTGTATGGAAAACTTTTTTGTTTCTTAACCAATTGACTTGAAATTTTAAAGCTATGTTCTTAAGGAGGAATGAAATCTATTTTGACCAAAAGTGGGCGTAACCACGCGTAGCTACGCCCACTTATAGCGAAAATTGACCCGTTGTATGGAAAACTTTTTTGTTTTTTAACCAATTGACTTGAAACTTTACAGTTATGTTCTTAGAGAGGAATGAAAACTATTTTGACCAAAAGTGGGCGTAGCCACGCCCACTTATAGCGAAAATTGACCCATTGTATGGAAAACTTTTTTGTTTTTTAACCAATTGACTTGAAACTTTGCAGTTATGCTCTTAGGGAGGAATGAAAACTATTTTGATCAAAAGTGGGCGTGGCCACGCCCACTTATAGCTTAACTTGACCCTTTGTATGGAAAACTTTTTTGTTTTTTAACCAATTGACTTGAAACTTTACAGTTATGTTCTTAGGGAGGAATGAAAACTATTTTAACCAAAAGTGGGCGTAGCCACGCCTACTTATAGCGAAAATTGACCCGTTGTATGGAAAACTTTTTTGTTTTTTAACCAATTGACTTGAAACTTTGCAGTTATGCTCTTAGGGAGGAATGAAAACTATTTTGATCAAAAGTGGGCATGGCCACACCCACTTATAGCTTAACTTGACCCTTTGTATGGAAAACTTTTTGGTTTTTTAATCAATTGACTTGAAACTTTACAGTTATGTTCTTAGGGAGGAATGAAAACTATTTTGACGAAAAGTGGGCGTAGCCACGCCCTTTTATAGCAAAAATTGACCCTTTGTATGGAAAACTTTTTTGTTTTTTAACCAATTGACTTAAAACTTTACAGTTATGTTCCTAGAGAGGAATGAAAACTATTTTGACCAAAAGTGGGCGTAGCCACGCCTACTTATAGCAAAAATTGACCCGTTGTATGGAAAACTTTTTTGTTTTTTAACCAATTGACTTGAAACTTTGCAGTTATGCTCTTAGGGAGGAATGAAAACTATTTTGATCAAAAGTGGGCGTGGCCACGCCCTTTTATAGCGAAAATTGACCCTTTGTATGGAAAACTTTTTTGTTTTTTAACCAATTGACTTGAAACTTTACTGTTATGTTCTTAGGGAGGAATAAAAACTATTTTGACCAAATGTGGGCATGGCTACGCCCACTTATCGCAAAACTTGAACCGTTGTATGGAAAAATTTTTTGTTTTTTAACGAATTGACTTGAAACATTACAGTTATGTTGTTAGGGAGGCATGAAAACTATTCATTTAGTTTTTTTTATAGTGACACAAAGTGAAAAGTATTATAGCTTCAGCCTTGCTGAAGATAGCGTCCTTACTGGTTATATTATAGATTATAGATAGATTATTGTCTCACATTCAATAATAAGTGATCATAGGTAACTAAACACTGCACTAAACACGATATACATAGCTTCGGTTTGTTTCGTGTATCAGTTGACAAAAGCAAACTCAGTAGTGAAAATCCAAGAAAAACAACACTGACATTGACAGTTTGTTGTTGTTTCAACTTTTTTTTAATTTGACATGACTTGGAGTCAAATCCTTCAAGCCGTTCATACCTGCATTGTTTACACATTAGTGCGTGTAATTTGCAAAGAGTATTAATTAATTTTAATACTCTCTGGCTTGTACGTTCTCTCAAAGTTTTCTTGTTCTCTTTCAATCAACAAACACATAACAATACTGACGTATAATAAGAAGCATAGCATGTTACGTTTAATGCTTGCGACGTCGCAAGTTTGTATGGGAAAAAGAAAAGGTCTGTTTTTAGGGTTTTTCCGGCAATAATTTGAATTTTTTTCGCCGTAAAAACCATCTTTGAACTTTAACGAACATTTAAAAAAAAGAATTGGCCAAATTGGTCCAGGCGTTGTTGAGTTATGCGCTTACCAACACATTTTGCGATTCATTTTTATATTATAGACTAGCTGACCCGGCGCGCTTTGCTACGCCCTCAAAGTATGATGAACTGTTGCATATAGCCCAGGATTGAATCTTTTAACACTCTATCACAATTAGTTCCTAAATTTTCTTCTTGTCAGACTTATAGATACAAATACATAGGCGTTTTAAATTCTTATTATATGTTGCAGCAGCCACGTTCATTTATCAATTCTTGTTGGGTTCGAAGTTATCAATATTATTTCCAGATTTTGTTTTCGTAGATTAATTAAATTTTTTAAAATAATTTTTGCAGCGTTTTGAAACTCTAATTACCGTTAATGCGTTTCAGCATTCTTAATGCCTTGTAATTATGGCAAAACCTTTAAAAACATGTGATTGCAAAATTCCATCTGTTTATATTTAAGAACAACAACACCATGTTTTTGATTAATTGTTCCTTTGTTCCATTTTAGCAAAATGAAAAATACTCTCCACTTTACAGCCTTCTGGCGACTTTGCTTACAGCAAAATGTTATTTTGAAGATGTTTCTCTATATGGTCGGGGCCACGCCTTTATGTTCGAGTCTAATAAAATTTTGGAAAATAGTTAAAAATTAATAAAATATTTTTCTAACAAAAATCTTATTTTGACCGATTGTTTCTTTCGCAAAGTACCTTTCTTGACGTCTAAAATGTTTTTGTAAAAAAAATTAAGGTGATAGTTTTAAAATCAAACCGTTTTTGATGCCTAAACCTAATTTTTAACCGGCAGCTAAATGTAATAGCAATCCAATCATGCAGATTTTTTACATACAAACTGCCTGAAAGGATAAGATAATTTTCTGCGTTTTATTTTTTTTTAATTCGTTAAAACTGAGCTCGCAGTTGGTATTGAAGCAGACATATGGACATGACTGTGTTAACTCGTCTTGTGAAGATAATATATGCTTTATGTGGTCGGCGATATCTCCTTCTCTGCGTAGCGAACTTCATGGCATCGCAAATATATATTATTTTTGCAGGAGTATAAAAAACGCTATTCAGCCTTGCTGAAGACTATTTACTTTTCACGCTCTTTTTATGCCACGCCAATTTTTTGGATTGAATCTGCTTTCTCTTTACTTTAATAGCCTATATACCAATTTTCATTGTTTAAGCTAATATGGAAACTTGCAATTTATTGATATTAGCTTGTGAAATTGTAAGTCAATTAATTAAGAAAAAAAAAGTTTTCCTTTCAACGCCGTAAATTTTCTGTCTTTTCCTCTTCTTCACTTTGTATGATAAGTACGAGTTTCAGTGGACCGATCTTAATGACAATTCCAGAAATTTAGTCTGCGTACGTAAAGTTACTATGTTTGTTTATGTTTTTTTCATCCGTCTATCTTTCAAAACGAAAAAGTTTTCCATTCAACGACTTAAGTTCTGTTCATTTTTGGGTGCTACCAGTTCTAATGGTCTGATCATTGCAGTTCCGACAAATGATTTATGGTGGTAAAGCTGTAAAATTTCAGGTCAATATTCGGAGATTTCTCCTTCTGGGGGTTACAAACTCCGTGACAAAGTCATAATAATATTTACATACGTGAAGAGTATAAAAACACTAATATGTGTACATATGTGGCTGTATGTAAAAGATGAAGAAGAAGTCAAGCACAATTTCGAAAGTAATGCTCCTCCGTTTTCTCACCGTTCTCTTGTTCTCTTTGCAAACAACACACTCATACCAATACAAAAGTGTAAGAAGAAGCAAAGAATGGTACGTGCTTGCGTCCACAAAATCTTAATATTGTTTATTGAAGTGAAACTTCTTTAGCATGGGTGCGATTTGAAACTCGATGAAACGACATGAAAAAGAGACAGACTATACATTTATATGATTTAGCCTGCGGGAGAATGAAATAGAATATAGAATGACAGTCTGTATTCATAAACTGAGAAGTCATAAAAAAATTAACAACAACAACATGCTTAGTTGTAATTTTGGCATTCCTCTTCAACCATCACTTTCGCCATCTGGCGCATATGCAACAACAACTTACCTGGCATGTTTACTCCAAATATTATAAAAACTCTTGTTGTTGTTATTTTCGGCGTAAACAAGCACTTTTAATACGGACAGTGTTGTTGTTGCTACCTATGAATTTGTCTAAGCGTATGCATTGTGTTTGTTGTTGCCCGCTACTTAGCGTCGCTAATCAGCTTCATAATATATGAGCCGTGAATTCATCTGCAATTCACGTCCTCCCAATTATGTTGAAGGCCGTTCAATTTGCAATTGACAATAATACCCTTTCCATTGCTGTGATTAGGAAATGAAAACAATTAATTTACAAATTCAAAATATTCCAAATGTGAACATTTATAATAAATTATATATGCAATAAATAAAGTCAAGTAGATTCCACACATTGGAGCATTGGTAGTTAACTTGACTCTGTTCTTCGGGAGACAAAATTAAATCTTCTTCTTCGCATTTATGCATTCAAAAACGTACGCATTCCAACTTGCCCAAATAACATGGTGACACATACATATTTTCATAAAAATTACAATTTTTACGAGTTTTTTTAACCATTTTAAATGCAACTTCACATTAATTATAATTTGAAGATTATTTCAACAATTTAATTCCAGTGTATTTACTTTTCAATCTTTGAAAAAAGATGCAAGCAGATTGATTGTTTTCCAGCTCAAAAAATTTGGTTGGTAATATATATCTCAGACACTCAAATTTTCCTTGTTATTGTTTTGAAATCATCGACCTGAAATGTTGCAAAGATCTTTCAATTTTATTACCATAAATCATTGATTAGAGGAAAAAAGCAAATTTACGTCATTGTATGTAAAACGTTTTTTGTTTTTTAATCAATTGACTTGAAACTTCACACTTTTTATCTTACAGAGACATAAAATCTATTTTGATCAAAAATTGAGCATTGCTACGCCTACTTATAGCAAAAATTGCAATGAGCTAAAACAATGAAAATTAGTATATAGAATACTAAGATAAAGAGAAATTCAATCCAGAAAATGGGCATGGCAAGACCGAAGATAGCGTCCTTACTGGTTTTTTGTTTCTTTTAAAGAAAGTTTCACTTCATACACGTGTACTCTGTTGCACGCGATTTTTATACTTTTCACTTATGTGAAATAGTATATTAACTTTGTCACGGAGTTTGTAACAGATCGAAATATTAATTTCCGACTATATAAAGTATATATATTCTTGATCAGGACGACAAGACGAGTTGATTTAGCCATGTCCGTCTGTCCGTCTGTCTGTCTGTCTGTCTGTCTGTCTGTCGGTCTGTCTGTCTGTATGTATGCAAACTAGTCCCTCAGTTTTGAAGCTATCGAACTGAAACTTTGCACAGAGTCTTAGAATTTATTACGATGAATCATTCGTCGGAACCAGCATGATCGGATTATTGGAACAGGTAGCTCCCATACGAAAAGAAGAAGAAAAGTGAACAAAACTTGAATCGTTGTATGGAAAACTTTTTTGTTTTGTACAATAGAGTGCTGAAATTTTAAACATAGTAGTTTTACATGGTCCGACTACATGCCTGAAAGTTTCATTGAGATTGGACATCTGGAACTGGTAGCTCCCATACAAAATGAAGAAGAGGAAGAGAAGGAATATTCACGTCGTTGTATGGAAAACTTTTTTGTTTCTTAACCAATTGACTTGAAATTTTAAAGCTATGTTCTTAAGGAGGAATGAAATCTATTTTGACCAAAAGTGGGCGTAACCACGCGTAGCCACGCCCACTTATAGCGAAAATTGACCCGTTGTATGGAAAACTTTTTTGTTTTTTAACCAATTGACTTGAAACTTTACAGTTATGTTCTTAGAGAGGAATGAAAACTATTTTGACCAAAAGTGGGCGTAGCCAGGCGTAGCCACGCCCACTTATAGCGAAAATTGACCCATTGTATGGAAAACTTTTTTGTTTTTTAACCAATTGACTTGAAACTTTGCAGTTATGCTCTTAGGGAGGAATGAAAACTATTTTGATCAAAAGTGGGCGTGGCCACGCCCACTTATAGCTTAACTTGACCCTTTGTATGGAAAACTTTTTTGTTTTTTAACCAATTGACTTGAAACTTTACAGTTATGTTCTTAGGGAGGAATGAAAACTATTTTAACCAAAAGTGGGCGTAGCCACGCCTACTTATAGCGAAAATTGACCCGTTGTATGGAAAACTTTTTTGTTTTTTAACCAATTGACTTGAAACTTTGCAGTTATGCTCTTAGGGAGGAATGAAAACTATTTTGATCAAAAGTGGGCATGGCCACACCCACTTATAGCTTAACTTGACCCTTTGTATGGAAAACTTTTTGGTTTTTTAATCAATTGACTTGAAACTTTACAGTTATGTTCTTAGGGAGGAATGAAAACTATTTTGACGAAAAGTGGGCGTAGCCACGCCCTTTTATAGCAAAAATTGACCCTTTGTATGGAAAACTTTTTTGTTTTTTAACCAATTGACTTAAAACTTTACAGTTATGTTCCTAGAGAGGAATGAAAACTATTTTGACCAAAAGTGGGCGTAGCCACGCCTACTTATAGCAAAAATTGACCCGTTGTATGGAAAACTTTTTTGTTTTTTAACCAATTGACTTGAAACTTTGCAGTTATGCTCTTAGGGAGGAATGAAAACTATTTTGATCAAAAGTGGGCGTGGCCACGCCCTTTTATAGCGAAAATTGACCCTTTGTATGGAAAACTTTTTTGTTTTTTAACCAATTGACTTGAAACTTTACTGTTATGTTCTTAGGGAGGAATAAAAACTATTTTGACCAAATGTGGGCATGGCTACGCCCACTTATCGCAAAACTTGAACCGTTGTATGGAAAAATTTTTTGTTTTTTAACGAATTGACTTGAAACATTACAGTTATGTTGTTAGGGAGGCATGAAAACTATTCATTTAGTTTTTTTTATAGTGACACAAAGTGAAAAGTATTATAGCTTCAGCCTTGCTGAAGATAGCGTCCTTACTGGTTTTTTTTCTTCTTCTTTCCGTATGGAGGCTACCAGTTAAAATGGTCGGATTGATACCAAAACATTACAACCTTCAGGAGGTCCATCTAAAGATTAACTGAAAATTTCATTGAATCGGAAGCTGTTTTTGAGTTATGCGCTTATCAACATATTTTTCGATTCATTTTTATTATACTATAGATTAATGTCTCACATTCAATAATAAGTGATCATAGGTAACTAAACACTGCACTAAACACGATATACATAGCTACGGTTTGTTTCGTGTATCAGTTGACAAAAGCAAACTCAGTAGTGAAAATCCAAGAAAAACAACACTGACATTGACAGTTTGTTGTTGTTTCAACTTTTTTTTAATTTGACATGACTTGGAGTCAAATCCTTCAAGCCGTACATACCTGCATTGTTTACACATTAGTGCGTGTAATTTGCAAAGAGTATTAATTAATTTTAATACTCTCTGGCTTGTACGTTCTCTCAAAGTTTTCTTGTTCTCTTTCAATCAACAAACACATAACAATACTGACGTATAAGAAGAAGCATAGCATGTTACGTTTAATGCTTGCGACGTCGCAAGTTTGTATGGGAAAAAGAAAAGGTCTGTTTTTAGGGTTTTTCCGGCAATTATTTGAATTTTTCTCGCCGTAAAAACCATCTTTGAACTTTAACGAACATTTAAAAAAAAGAATTGGCCAAATTGGTCCAGGCGTTGTTGAGTTATGCGCTTACCAACACATTTTGCGATTCATTTTTATATTATAGATTATAGATAGATTATTGTCTCACATTCAATAATAAGTGATCATAGGTAACTAAACACTGCACTAAACACGATATACATAGCTTCGGTTTGTTTCGTGTATCAGTTGACAAAAGCAAACTCAGTAGTGAAAATCCAAGAAAAACAACACTGACATTGACAGTTTGTTGTTGTTTCAACTTTTTTTTAATTTGACATGACTTGGAGTCAAATCCTTCAAGCCGTTCATACCTGCATTGTTTACACATTAGTGCGTGTAATTTGCAAAGAGTATTAATTAATTTTAATACTCTCTGGCTTGTACGTTCTCTCAAAGTTTTCTTGTTCTCTTTCAATCAACAAACACATAACAATACTGACGTATAATAAGAAGCATAGCATGTTACGTTTAATGCTTGCGACGTCGCAAGTTTGTATGGGAAAAAGAAAAGGTCTGTTTTTAGGGTTTTTCCGGCAATAATTTGAATTTTTCTCGCCGTAAAAACCATCTTTGAACTTTAACGAACATTTAAAAAAAAGAATTGGCCAAATTGGTCCAGGCGTTGTTGAGTTATGCGCTTACCAACACATTTTGCGATTCATTTTTATATTATAGATTAATAGTTTTTTACATGGACAAAAAACGCGTTTAATTTTCTCCCATTAAATACTAGAATTATAGAAAAGTACTTTGCGAAAAGAATCGGCAGTAGGTCGGAATCGTTTTGACCACCGATTAGTTTTTCGCTAATAACTCTTGCATCCTTCGACCGACTTCTTCGACTAAGAGCTCGATGGAAAGCTTATCTGTTCCTCTTTCAGATGGCATTAACATATTTTACGAAAAATCGTAAGAAATAAAATTTTTTGATCAAAACTAAAATATCCTTGAAATTATTGAAGAAGAAGTACCTTATCAGACGAAAATATGCCTTATCTAATAAGTGACATTTAAATTTTCTTAATTGCATAAATGGGCGGCATTTTATTCAGAATTAATAGTTTTTTACATGGACAAAAAATTCGTTTCATTTGTTTCATACTTTGCGAAAAGAATCGGCAGTAGGTCGGAATCGTGTTGACCACCGATTAGTTTTTTGCTAATAACTCTTGCATCCTTCGACCGACTTCTTCGACTAGGAGCTCGATGGAAAGCTTTTCTATTCCTCTTTCAGATGGCATTAAAATAGTTTACGAAAAGTCGTAAAAAATAAAATTTTTTGATCAAAACTAAAATATCCTCGAAATCATTGAAGAACAAGTACCTTATCTGACGAAAATATACCTAATCTAATAAATGACATTTAAATTTTCTTAATTGCATAAATGGGCGGCATTTTATTCAGAATTAATAGTTTTTAACAAGGACAAAAAATTCGTTTAATTTTTTTTCCCATTAAATACTAGAATTATAGAAAAGTACTTTGCGAAAAGAATCGGCAGTAGGTCGGAATCGTGTTGACAACCGATTAGTTTTTCGCTAATAACTCTTGCATCCTTCGACCGACTTCTTCGACTAAGAGCTCGATGGAAAGCTTTTCTGTTCCTCTTTCAGATGGAATTAACATATTTTACGAAAAGTCGTAAAAAATACAATTTTTTTGATCAAAACTAAAATATCCTCGAAATCATTGAAGAACAAGTACCTTATCAGACGAAAATATAGCTAATCTAATAAGAGACATTTAAATTTTCTTAATTGCATAAATGGGCGGCATTTCATTCAGAATTAATAGTTTTTTACATGGACAAAAAATGCGTTTAATTTTCTCCCATTAAATACTAGAATTATAGAAAAGTACTTTGCGAAAAGAATCGGCAGTATAACGGAATCGTTTTGACCACCGATTAGTTTTTCGCTAATAACTCTTGCATCCTTCGACCGACTTCTTCGACTAAGAGCTCGATGGAAAGCTTATCTGTTCTTCTTTCAGATGGCATTAACATATTTTACGAAAAGTCGTAAGAAATACAATTTTTTTGATCAAAACTAAAAAATCCTCGAAATCATTGAAGAAGAAGTACCTTATAAGACGAAAATATGCCCTATCTAATAAGAGACATTTAAATTTTTTTAATTGCATAAATGTGCGGCATTTTATTCAGAATTAATAGTTTTTTACATGGACAAAAAACTCGTTTAATTTTTTTCCCATTAAATTCTAGAATTATAGAAAAGTACTTTGCGAAAAGAATCGGCAGTAGGTCGGAATCGTGTTGACCACCGATTAGTTCTTTGCTAATAACTCTTGCATCCTTCGACGGACTTCTTCGACAAGGAGCTCGATGGAAAGCTTATCTATTCCGCTTTCAGATGGCATTAACATAGTTTACGAAAAGTCGTAAGATATACAATGTTTTTGATCAAAACTAAAATATCCTCGAAATCTTTGAAGAAGAAGTATCTTATCAGACGAAAATCTGCCTTATCTGATAATAAACATTTAAATTTTTTTAATTGCATAAATGGGCGGCATTTTATTCAGAATTAGGTAACTAAACACTGCACTAAACACGATATACATAGCTACGGTTTGTTTCGTGTATCAGTTGACAAAAGCAAACTCAGTAGTGAAAATCCAAGAAAAACAACACTGACATTGACAGTTTGTTGTTGTTTCAACTTTTTTTTAATTTGACATGACTTGGAGTCAAATCCTTCAAGCCGTTCATACCTGCATTGTTTACACATTAGTGCGTGTAATTTGCAAAGAGTATTAATTAATTTTAATACTCTCTGGCTTGTACGTTCTCTCAAAGTTTTCTTGTTCTCTTTCAATCAACAAACACATAACAATACTGACGTATAATAAGAAGCATAGCATGTTACGTTTAATGCTTGCGACGTCGCAAGTTTGTATGGGAAAAAGAAAAGGTCTGTTTTTAGGGTTTTTCCGGCAATAATTTGAATTTTTCTCGCCGTAAAAACCATCTTTGAACTTTAACGAACATTTAAAAAAAAGAATTGGCCAAATTGGTCCAGGCGTTGTTGAGTTATGCGCTTACCAACACATTTTGCGATTCATTTTTATATTATAGATTAATAGTTTTTTACATGGACAAAAAACGCGTTTAATTTTCTCCCATTAAATACTAGAATTATAGAAAAGTACTTTGCGAAAAGAATCGGCAGTAGGTCGGAATCGTTTTGACCACCGATTAGTTTTTCGCTAATAACTCTTGCATCCTTCGACCGACTTCTTCGACTAAGAGCTCGATGGAAAGCTTATCTGTTCCTCTTTCAGATGGCATTAACATATTTTACGAAAAATCGTAAGAAATAAAATTTTTTGATCAAAACTAAAATATCCTTGAAATTATTGAAGAAGAAGTACTTTATCAGACGAAAATATGCCTTATCTAATAAGTGACATTTAAATTTTCTTAATTGCATAAATGGGCGGCATTTTATTCAGAATTAATAGTTTTTTACATGGACAAAAAATTCGTTTCATTTGTTTCATACTTTGCGAAAAGAATCGGCAGTAGGTCGGAATCGTGTTGACCACCGATTAGTTTTTTGCTAATAACTCTTGCATCCTTCGACCGACTTCTTCGACTAGGAGCTCGATGGAAAGCTTTTCTATTCCTCTTTCAGATGGCATTAAAATAGTTTACGAAAAGTCGTAAAAAATAAAATTTTTTGATCAAAACTAAAATATCCTCGAAATCATTGAAGAACAAGTACCTTATCTGACGAAAATATACCTAATCTAATAAATGACATTTAAATTTTCTTAATTGCATAAATGGGCGGCATTTTATTCAGAATTAATAGTTTTTAACAAGGACAAAAAATTCGTTTAATTTTTTTTCCCATTAAATACTAGAATTATAGAAAAGTACTTTGCGAAAAGAATCGGCAGTAGGTCGGAATCGTGTTGACAACCGATTAGTTTTTCGCTAATAACTCTTGCATCCTTCGACCGACTTCTTCGATTAAGAGCTCGATGGAAAGCTTTTCTGTTCCTCTTTCAGATGGAATTAACATATTTTACGAAAAGTCGTAAAAAATACAATTTTTTTGATCAAAACTAAAATATCCTCGAAATCATTGAAGAACAAGTACCTTATCAGACGAAAATATAGCTAATCTAATAAGAGACATTTAAATTTTCTTAATTGCATAAATGGGCGGCATTTTATTCAGAATTAATAGTTTTTTACAAGGACAAAAAATTCGTTTTATTTTTTCCCATTAAATACTAGAATTATAGACAACTACTTTGCGAAAAGAATCGGCAGTAGGTCGGAATAGTGTTGACAACCGATTAGTTTTTCGCTAATAACTCTTGCATCCTTCGACCGACTTCTTCGACTAAGAGCTCGATGGAAAGCTTATCTGTTCCTCTTTCAGATGGAATTAAAATAGTTTACGAAAAGTCGTAAGAAATACAATTTTTTTGATCAAAACTAAAATATCCTCGAAATCATTGAAGAACAAGTAATTTATTAGACGAAAATATGCCTAATCTAATAAGAGGCATTTAAATTTTTTTAATTGCATAAATGTGCGGCATTTTATTTAGAATTAATAGTTTTTTACATGGACAAAAAACGTGTTTAATTTTCTCCCATTAAATACTAGAATTATAGAAAAGTACTTTGCGAAAAGAATCGGCAGTAGGTCGGAATCGTGTTTACCACCGATTAGTTCTTTGCTTATAACTCTTGCATCCTTCGACCGACTTCTTCGACTAGGAGCTCGATGGAATGCTTATCTATTCCTCTTTCAGATGGCATTAAA
Organism: Phortica okadai; assembly: GCA_034638295.1. Lineage (NCBI taxonomy): Eukaryota > Metazoa > Arthropoda > Insecta > Diptera > Drosophilidae > Phortica > Phortica okadai. The sequence continues at coordinate 21,606,253 of CM067850.1, read as the reverse complement.
ATAGTTTACGAAAAGTCGTAAGAAATACAATTTTTTTGATCAAAACTAAAATATCCTCGAAATCATTGAAGAAAAAGTACCTTATCAGACGAAAATATACCTAATCTAATAAGAGACATTTAAATTTTTTTAATTGCATAAATGGGCGGCATTTCATTCAGAATTAATAGTTTTTTACATGGACAAAAAATGCGTTTAATTTTCTCCCATTAAATACTAGAATTATAGAAAAGTACTTTGCGAAAAGAATCGGCAGTATAACGGAATCGTTTTGACCACCGATTAGTTTTTCGCTAATAACTCTTGCATCCTTCGACCGACTTCTTCGACTAAGAGCTCGATGGAAAGCTTATCTGTTCTTCTTTCAGATGGCATTAACATATTTTACGAAAAGTCGTAAGAAATACAATTTTTTTGATCAAAACTAAAAAATCTTCGAAATCATTGAAGAAGAAGTACCTTATAAGACGAAAATATGCCCTATCTAATAAGAGACATTTAAATTTTTTTAATTGCATAAATGTGCGGCATTTTATTCAGAATTAATAGTTTTTTACATGGACAAAAAACTCGTTTAATTTTTTTCCCATTAAATTCTAGAATTATAGAAAAGTACTTTGCGAAAAGAATCGGCAGTAGGTCGGAATCGTGTTGACCACCGATTAGTTCTTTGCTAATAACTCTTGCATCCTTCGACGGACTTCTTCGACAAGGAGCTCGATGGAAAGCTTATCTATTCCGCTTTCAGATGGCATTAACATAGTTTACGAAAAGTCGTAAGATATACAATGTTTTTGATCAAAACTAAAATATCCTCGAAATCTTTGAAGAAGAAGTATCTTATCAGACGAAAATCTGCCTTATCTGATAATAAACATTTAAATTTTTTTAATTGCATAAATGGGCGGCATTTTATTCAGAATTAGGTAACTAAACACTGCACTAAACACGATATACATAGCTACGGTTTGTTTCGTGTATCAGTTGACAAAAGCAAACTCAGTAGTGAAAATCCAAGAAAAACAACACTGACATTGACAGTTTGTTGTTGTTTCAACTTTTTTTTAATTTGACATGACTTGGAGTCAAATCCTTCAAGCCGTTCATACCTGCATTGTTTACACATTAGTGCGTGTAATTTGCAAAGAGTATTAATTAATTTTAATACTCTCTGGCTTGTACGTTCTCTCAAAGTTTTCTTGTTCTCTTTCAATCAACAAACACATAACAATACTGACGTATAATAAGAAGCATAGCATGTTACGTTTAATGCTTGCGACGTCGCAAGTTTGTATGGGAAAAAGAAAAGGTCTGTTTTTAGGGTTTTTCCGGCAATAATTTGAATTTTTCTCGCCGTAAAAACCATCTTTGAACTTTAACGAACATTTAAAAAAAAGAATTGGCCAAATTGGTCCAGGCGTTGTTGAGTTATGCGCTTACCAACACATTTTGCGATTCATTTTTATATTATAGATTAATAGTTTTTTACATGGACAAAAAACGCGTTTAATTTTCTCCCATTAAATACTAGAATTATAGAAAAGTACTTTGCGAAAAGAATCGGCAGTAGGTCGGAATCGTTTTGACCACCGATTAGTTTTTCGCTAATAACTCTTGCATCCTTCGACCGACTTCTTCGACTAAGAGCTCGATGGAAAGCTTATCTGTTCCTCTTTCAGATGGCATTAACATATTTTACGAAAAATCGTAAGAAATAAAATTTTTTGATCAAAACTAAAATATCCTTGAAATTATTGAAGAAGAAGTACTTTATCAGACGAAAATATGCCTTATCTAATAAGTGACATTTAAATTTTCTTAATTGCATAAATGGGCGGCATTTTATTCAGAATTAATAGTTTTTTACATGGACAAAAAATTCGTTTCATTTGTTTCATACTTTGCGAAAAGAATCGGCAGTAGGTCGGAATCGTGTTGACCACCGATTAGTTTTTTGCTAATAACTCTTGCATCCTTCGACCGACTTCTTCGACTAGGAGCTCGATGGAAAGCTTTTCTATTCCTCTTTCAGATGGCATTAAAATAGTTTACGAAAAGTCGTAAAAAATAAAATTTTTTGATCAAAACTAAAATATCCTCGAAATCATTGAAGAACAAGTACCTTATCTGACGAAAATATACCTAATCTAATAAATGACATTTAAATTTTCTTAATTGCATAAATGGGCGGCATTTTATTCAGAATTAATAGTTTTTAACAAGGACAAAAAATTCGTTTAATTTTTTTTCCCATTAAATACTAGAATTATAGAAAAGTACTTTGCGAAAAGAATCGGCAGTAGGTCGGAATCGTGTTGACAACCGATTAGTTTTTCGCTAATAACTCTTGCATCCTTCGACCGACTTCTTCGATTAAGAGCTCGATGGAAAGCTTTTCTGTTCCTCTTTCAGATGGAATTAACATATTTTACGAAAAGTCGTAAAAAATACAATTTTTTTGATCAAAACTAAAATATCCTCGAAATCATTGAAGAACAAGTACCTTATCAGACGAAAATATAGCTAATCTAATAAGAGACATTTAAATTTTCTTAATTGCATAAATGGGCGGCATTTTATTCAGAATTAATAGTTTTTTACAAGGACAAAAAATTCGTTTTATTTTTTCCCATTAAATACTAGAATTATAGACAACTACTTTGCGAAAAGAATCGGCAGTAGGTCGGAATAGTGTTGACAACCGATTAGTTTTTCGCTAATAACTCTTGCATCCTTCGACCGACTTCTTCGACTAAGAGCTCGATGGAAAGCTTATCTGTTCCTCTTTCAGATGGAATTAAAATAGTTTACGAAAAGTCGTAAGAAATACAATTTTTTTGATCAAAACTAAAATATCCTCGAAATCATTGAAGAACAAGTAATTTATTAGACGAAAATATGCCTAATCTAATAAGAGGCATTTAAATTTTTTTAATTGCATAAATGTGCGGCATTTTATTTAGAATTAATAGTTTTTTACATGGACAAAAAACGTGTTTAATTTTCTCCCATTAAATACTAGAATTATAGAAAAGTACTTTGCGAAAAGAATCGGCAGTAGGTCGGAATCGTGTTTACCACCGATTAGTTCTTTGCTTATAACTCTTGCATCCTTCGACCGACTTCTTCGACTAGGAGCTCGATGGAATGCTTATCTATTCCTCTTTCAGATGGCATTAAAATAGTTTACGAAAAGTCGTAAGAAATACAATTTTTTTGATCAAAACTAAAATATCCTCGAAATCATTGAAGAAAAAGTACCTTATCAGACGAAAATATACCTAATCTAATAAGAGACATTTAAATTTTTTTAATTGCATAAATGGGCGGCATTTCATTCAGAATTAATAGTTTTTTACATGGACAAAAAATGCGTTTAATTTTCTCCCATTAAATACTAGAATTATAGAAAAGTACTTTGCGAAAAGAATCGGCAGTATAACGGAATCGTTTTGACCACCGATTAGTTTTTCGCTAATAACTCTTGCATCCTTCGACCGACTTCTTCGACTAAGAGCTCGATGGAAAGCTTATCTGTTCTTCTTTCAGATGGCATTAACATATTTTACGAAAAGTCGTAAGAAATACAATTTTTTTGATCAAAACTAAAAAATCTTCGAAATCATTGAAGAAGAAGTACCTTATAAGACGAAAATATGCCCTATCTAATAAGAGACATTTAAATTTTTTTAATTGCATAAATGTGCGGCATTTTATTCAGAATTAATAGTTTTTTACATGGACAAAAAACTCGTTTAATTTTTTTCCCATTAAATTCTAGAATTATAGAAAAGTACTTTGCGAAAAGAATCGGCAGTAGGTCGGAATCGTGTTGACCACCGATTAGTTCTTTGCTAATAACTCTTGCATCCTTCGACCGACTTCTTCGACAAGGAGCTCGATGGAAAGCTTATCTATTCCGCTTTCAGATGGCATTAACATAGTTTACGAAAAGTCGTAAGATATACAATGTTTTTGATCAAAACTAAAATATCCTCGAAATCTTTGAAGAAGAAGTATCTTATCAGACGAAAATCTGCCTTATCTGATAATAAACATTTAAATTTTTTTAATTGCATAAATGGGCGGCATTTTATTCAGAATTAGGTAACTAAACACTGCACTAAACACGATATACATAGCTACGGTTTGTTTCGTGTATCAGTTGACAAAAGCAAACTCAGTAGTGAAAATCCAAGAAAAACAACACTGACATTGACAGTTTGTTGTTGTTTCAACTTTTTTTTAATTTGACATGACTTGGAGTCAAATCCTTCAAGCCGTTCATACCTGCATTGTTTACACATTAGTGCGTGTAATTTGCAAAGAGTATTAATTAATTTTAATACTCTCTGGCTTGTACGTTCTCTCAAAGTTTTCTTGTTCTCTTTCAATCAACAAACACATAACAATACTGACGTATAATAAGAAGCATAGCATGTTACGTTTAATGCTTGCGACGTCGCAAGTTTGTATGGGAAAAAGAAAAGGTCTGTTTTTAGGGTTTTTCCGGCAATAATTTGAATTTTTCTCGCCGTAAAAACCATCTTTGAACTTTAACGAACATTTAAAAAAAAGAATTGGCCAAATTGGTCCAGGCGTTGTTGAGTTATGCGCTTACCAACACATTTTGCGATTCATTTTTATATTATAGATTAATAGTTTTTTACATGGACAAAAAACGCGTTTAATTTTCTCCCATTAAATACTAGAATTATAGAAAAGTACTTTGCGAAAAGAATCGGCAGTAGGTCGGAATCGTTTTGACCACCGATTAGTTTTTCGCTAATAACTCTTGCATCCTTCGACCGACTTCTTCGACTAAGAGCTCGATGGAAAGCTTATCTGTTCCTCTTTCAGATGGCATTAACATATTTTACGAAAAATCGTAAGAAATAAAATTTTTTGATCAAAACTAAAATATCCTTGAAATTATTGAAGAAGAAGTACCTTATCAGACGAAAATATGCCTTATCTAATAAGTGACATTTAAATTTTCTTAATTGCATAAATGGGCGGCATTTTATTCAGAATTAATAGTTTTTTACATGGACAAAAAATTCGTTTCATTTGTTTCATACTTTGCGAAAAGAATCGGCAGTAGGTCGGAATCGTGTTGACCACCGATTAGTTTTTTGCTAATAACTCTTGCATCCTTCGACCGACTTCTTCGACTAGGAGCTCGATGGAAAGCTTTTCTATTCCTCTTTCAGATGGCATTAAAATAGTTTACGAAAAGTCGTAAAAAATAAAATTTTTTGATCAAAACTAAAATATCCTCGAAATCATTGAAGAACAAGTACCTTATCTGACGAAAATATACCTAATCTAATAAATGACATTTAAATTTTCTTAATTGCATAAATGGGCGGCATTTTATTCAGAATTAATAGTTTTTAACAAGGACAAAAAATTCGTTTAATTTTTTTTCCCATTAAATACTAGAATTATAGAAAAGTACTTTGCGAAAAGAATCGGCAGTAGGTCGGAATCGTGTTGACAACCGATTAGTTTTTCGCTAATAACTCTTGCATCCTTCGACCGACTTCTTCGACTAAGAGCTCGATGGAAAGCTTTTCTGTTCCTCTTTCAGATGGAATTAACATATTTTACGAAAAGTCGTAAAAAATACAATTTTTTTGATCAAAACTAAAATATCCTCGAAATCATTGAAGAACAAGTACCTTATCAGACGAAAATATAGCTAATCTAATAAGAGACATTTAAATTTTCTTAATTGCATAAATGGGCGGCATTTTATTCAGAATTAATAGTTTTTTACAAGGACAAAAAATTCGTTTTATTTTTTCCCATTAAATACTAGAATTATAGACAACTACTTTGCGAAAAGAATCGGCAGTAGGTCGGAATAGTGTTGACAACCGATTAGTTTTTCGCTAATAACTCTTGCATCCTTCGACCGACTTCTTCGACTAAGAGCTCGATGGAAAGCTTATCTGTTCCTCTTTCAGATGGAATTAAAATAGTTTACGAAAAGTCGTAAGAAATACAATTTTTTTGATCAAAACTAAAATATCCTCGAAATCATTGAAGAACAAGTAATTTATTAGACGAAAATATGCCTAATCTAATAAGAGGCATTTAAATTTTTTTAATTGCATAAATGTGCGGCATTTTATTTAGAATTAATAGTTTTTTACATGGACAAAAAACGTGTTTAATTTTCTCCCATTAAATACTAGAATTATAGAAAAGTACTTTGCGAAAAGAATCGGCAGTAGGTCGGAATCGTGTTTACCACCGATTAGTTCTTTGCTAATAACTCTTGCATCCTTCGACCGACTTCTTCGACTAGGAGCTCGATGGAAAGCTTATCTATTCCTCTTTCAGATGGCATTAAAATAGTTTACGAAAAGTCGTAAGAAATACAATTTTTTTGATCAAAACTAAAATATCCTCGAAATCATTGAAGAAAAAGTACCTTATCAGACGAAAATATACCTAATCTAATAAGAGACATTTAAATTTTTTTAATTGCATAAATGGGCGGCATTTCATTCAGAATAAATAGTTTTTTACATGGACAAAAAATGCGTTTAATTTTCTCCCATTAAATACTAGAATTATAGAAAAGTACTTTGCGAAAAGAATCGGCAGTATAACGGAATCGTTTTGACCACCGATTAGTTTTTCGCTAATAACTCTTGCATCCTTCGACCGACTTCTTCGACTAAGAGCTCGATGGAAAGCTTATCTGTTCTTCTTTCAGATGGCATTAACATATTTTACGAAAAGTCGTAAGAAATACAATTTTTTTGATCAAAACTAAAAAATCCTCGAAATCATTGAAGAAGAAGTACCTTATAAGACGAAAATATGCCCTATCTAATAAGAGACATTTAAATTTTTTTAATTGCATAAATGGGCGGCATTTCATTCAGAATAAATAGTTTTTTACATGGACAAAAAATGCGTTTAATTTTTTTCCCATTAAATTCTAGAATTATAGAAAAGTACTTTGCGAAAAGAATCGGCAGTAGGTCGGAATCGTGTTGACCACCGATTAGTTCTTTGCTAATAACTCTTGCATCCTTCGACCGACTTCTTCGACAAGGAGCTCGATGGAAAGCTTATCTATTCCGCTTTCAGATGGCATTAACATAGTTTACGAAAAGTCGTAAGATATACAATGTTTTTGATCAAAACTAAAATATCCTCGAAATCTTTGAAGAAGAAGTATCTTATCAGACGAAAATCTGCCTTATCTGATAATAAACATTTAAATTTTTTTAATTGCATAAATGGGCGGCATTTTATTCAGAATTAGGTAACTAAACACTGCACTAAACACGATATACATAGCTACGGTTTGTTTCGTGTATCAGTTGACAAAAGCAAACTCAGTAGTGAAAATCCAAGAAAAACAACACTGACATTGACAGTTTGTTGTTGTTTCAACTTTTTTTTAATTTGACATGACTTGGAGTCAAATCCTTCAAGCCGTACATACCTGCATTGTTTACACATTAGTGCGTGTAATTTGCAAAGAGTATTAATTAATTTTAATACTCTCTGGCTTGTACGTTCTCTCAAAGTTTTCTTGTTCTCTTTCAATCAACAAACACATAACAATACTGACGTATAAGAAGAAGCATAGCATGTTACGTTTAATGCTTGCGACGTCGCAAGTTTGTATGGGAAAAAGAAAAGGTCTGTTTTTAGGGTTTTTCCGGCAATTATTTGAATTTTTCTCGCCGTAAAAACCATCTTTGAACTTTAACGAACATTTAAAAAAAAGAATTGGCCAAATTGGTCCAGGCGTTGTTGAGTTATGCGCTTACCAACACATTTTGCGATTCATTTTTATATTATAGATTATAGATAGATTATTGTCTCACATTCAATAATAAGTGATCATAGGTAACTAAACACTGCACTAAACACGATATACATAGCTTCGGTTTGTTTCGTGTATCAGTTGACAAAAGCAAACTCAGTAGTGAAAATCCAAGAAAAACAACACTGACATTGACAGTTTGTTGTTGTTTCAACTTTTTTTTAATTTGACATGACTTGGAGTCAAATCCTTCAAGCCGTTCATACCTGCATTGTTTACACATTAGTGCGTGTAATTTGCAAAGAGTATTAATTAATTTTAATACTCTCTGGCTTGTACGTTCTCTCAAAGTTTTCTTGTTCTCTTTCAATCAACAAACACATAACAATACTGACGTATAATAAGAAGCATAGCATGTTACGTTTAATGCTTGCGACGTCGCAAGTTTGTATGGGAAAAAGAAAAGGTCTGTTTTTAGGGGTTTTCCGGCAATAATTTGAATTTTTCTCGCCATAAAAACCATCTTTGAACTTTAACGAACATTTAAAAAAAAGAATTGGCCAAATTGGTCCAGGCGTTGTTGAGTTATGCGCTTACCAACACATTTTGCGATTCATTTTTATATTATAGATTAATAGTTTTTTACATGGACAAAAAACGCGTTTAATTTTCTCCCATTAAATACTAGAATTATAGAAAAGTACTTTGCGAAAAGAATCGGCAGTAGGTCGGAATCGTTTTGACCACCGATTAGTTTTTCGCTAATAACTCTTGCATCCTTCGACCGACTTCTTCGACTAAGAGCTCGATGGAAAGCTTATCTGTTCCTCTTTCAGATGGCATTAACATATTTTACGAAAAATCGTAAGAAATAAAATTTTTTGATCAAAACTAAAATATCCTTGAAATTATTGAAGAAGAAGTACCTTATCAGACGAAAATATGCCTTATCTAATAAGTGACATTTAAATTTTCTTAATTGCATAAATGGGCGGCATTTTATTCAGAATTAATAGTTTTTTACATGGACAAAAAATTCGTTTCATTTGTTTCATACTTTGCGAAAAGAATCGGCAGTAGGTCGGAATCGTGTTGACCACCGATTAGTTTTTTGCTAATAACTCTTGCATCCTTCGACCGACTTCTTCGACTAGGAGCTCGATGGAAAGCTTTTCTATTCCTCTTTCAGATGGCATTAAAATAGTTTACGAAAAGTCGTAAAAAATAAAATTTTTTGATCAAAACTAAAATATCCTCGAAATCATTGAAGAACAAGTACCTTATCTGACGAAAATATACCTAATCTAATAAGAGACATTTAAATTTTCTTAATTGCATAAATGGGCGGCATTTTATTCAGAATTAATAGTTTTTTACAAGGACAAAAAATTCGTTTTATTTTTTCCCATTAAATACTAGAATTATAGACAACTACTTTGCGAAAAGAATCGGCAGTAGGTCGGAATAGTGTTGACAACCGATTAGTTTTTCGCTAATAACTCTTGCATCCTTCGACCGACTTCTTCGACTAAGAGCTCGATGGAAAGCTTATCTGTTCCTCTTTCAGATGGAATTAAAATAGTTTACGAAAAGTCGTAAGAAATACAATTTTTTTGATCAAAACTAAAATATCCTCGAAATCATTGAAGAACAAGTAATTTATTAGACGAAAATATGCCTAATCTAATAAGAGGCATTTAAATTTTTTTAATTGCATAAATGTGCGGCATTTTATTTAGAATTAATAGTTATTTACATGGACAAAAAACGTGTTTAATTTTCTCCCATTAAATACTAGAATTATAGAAAAGTACTTTGCGAAAAGAATCGGCAGTAGGTCGGAATCGTGTTTACCACCGATTAGTTCTTTGCTAATAACTCTTGCATCCTTCGACCGACTTCTTCGACTAGGAGCTCGATGGAAAGCTTATCTATTCCTCTTTCAGATGGCATTAAAATAGTTTACGAAAAGTCGTAAGAAATACAATTTTTTTGATCAAAACTAAAATATCCTCGAAATCATTGAAGAACAAGTACCTTATCAGACGAAAATATACCTAATCTAATAAGAGACATTTAAATTTTTTTAATTGCATAAATGGGCGGCATTTCATTCAGAATAAATAGTTTTTTACATGGACAAAAAATGCGTTTAATTTTCTCCCATTAAATACTAGAATTATAGAAAAGTACTTTGCGAAAAGAATCGGCAGTATAACGGAATCGTTTTGACCACCGATTAGTTTTTCGCTAATAACTCTTGCATCCTTCGACCGACTTCTTCGACTAAGAGCTCGATGGAAAGCTTATCTGTTCTTCTTTCAGATGGCATTAACATATTTTACGAAAAGTCGTAAGAAATACAATTTTTTTGATCAAAACTAAAAAATCCTCGAAATCATTGAAGAAGAAGTACCTTATAAGACGAAAATATGCCCTATCTAATAAGAGACATTTAAATTTTTTTAATTGCATAAATGTGCGGCATTTTATTCAGAATTAATAGTTTTTTACATGGACAAAAAACTCGTTTAATTTTTTTCCCATTAAATTCTAGAATTATAGAAAAGTACTTTGCGAAAAGAATCGGCAGTAGGTCGGATTCGTGTTGACCACCGATTAGTTCTTTGCTAATAACTCTTGCATCCTTCGACCGACTTCTTCGACAAGGAGCTCGATGGAAAGCTTATCTATTCCGCTTTCAGATGGCATTAACATAGTTTACGAAAAGTCGTAAGATATACAATGTTTTTGATCAAAACTAAAATATCCTCGAAATCATTGAAGAAGAAGTATCTTATCAGACGAAAATCTGCCTTATCTGATAATAAACATTTAAATTTTTTTAATTGCATAAATGGGCGGCATTTTATTCAGAATTAATAGTTTTTTACATGGACAAAAAATTCGTTTAATTTTCTCCCATTAAATACTAGAATTATAGAAAAGTACTTTGCGAAAAGAATCGGCAGTAGAACGGAATCGTTTAGACCACCGATTAGTTTTTCGCTAATAACTCTTGCATCCTTCGACCGACTTCTTCCACAAAGAGCTCGATGGAAAGCTTATCTGTTCCTCTTTCAGATGGCATTAACATATTTTACGAAAAGTCGTAAAAAATAAAATTTTATTGATGAAAACTAAAATATCCTCGAAATCATTGAAGAACAAGTACCTTATCAGACGAAAGTATGCCTTATCTAATAACAGACATTTAAATTTTGTTAATTGCATAAATGGGCGGCATTTTATTCAGAATTAATAGTTTTTTACATGGACAAAAAATTCGTTTAATTTTTTTCCCATTAAGTACTAGAAATATAGACAAGTACTTTGCGAAAAGAATCGGCAGTAGAACGGAATCGTTTTGACCACCGATTAGTTTTTCGCTAATAACTCTTGCATCCTTCGACCGAGTTCTTTGACTTAGAGCTCAATGGAAAGCTTATCTGTTCCTCTTTCAGATGGCATTAACATATTTTACGAAAAGTCGTAGGAAACAAAATTTTTTTGATCAAAACTAAAATATCCTCGAAATCATTGAAGAAGAAGTACCTTATCAGACGAAAATATGCCATATCTAATAAGTGACATTTACATTTTTTTAATTGCATAAATGGGCGGCATTTTATTCAGAATTAATAGTTTTTTACAAGGACAAAAAATTAGTTTAATTTTTTCCCACTAAATACTAGAATTATTGAAAAGTACTTTGCGAAAAGAATCGGCAGTAGGATGGAATTGTGTTGACCACCGATCGGTTATTTGCTAATAACTCTTGCATCCTTCGACCGACTTCTTCGACTAAGAGCTCGATGGAATGCTTATTTGTTCCTCTTTCAGATGGCATTAACATAATTTACGAAAAGTTGTAAGAAATACAATTTTTTTGATCAAAACTAAAATATCCTCGAAATAATTGAATAACAAGTACCTTATCAGACGAAAGTATGCCTTATCTAATAACAGACATTTAAATTTTTTTAATTGCATAAATGGGTAGCATTTTATTTAGATTTAATAGTTTTTTACATAAACAAAAAATTCGTTTAATTTTTTACCATTAAATACTAGAATTATAGAAAAGTACTTTGCGAAGAGAATCGGCAGTAGGACGGAATCGTGTTGACCACCGATTAGTTTTTTTCTTATAACTCTTGCATCCTTCGAGCGACTTCTTCGACTAAGAGCTCGTTGGAAAGCTTATTTGTTGCTCTTTTAGGTGGCCTGAACTTATTCTATGAACATCATAGGAAATAAAACTTTTTTGATCAAAACTAAAATATCCTCGAAATCATTGAAGTAGAAGTACCTTATCAGACGAAAATATGTCTTATCTAATAATAGTCATTTAAATTTTTTTAATTGCATAAATGGGCGGCATTTTCTTCAGAATTAATAGTTTTTGACATGGAGAAAAAATTCGTTTAATTTTTTCCCATAAAATACTAGAATTATAGAAAAGTACTTTGCGAAAAGAATCGGCAGTAGGACGGAATCGTGTTGACCACCGAAACTAAAATATCCTCGAAATCATTGAAGAAGAAATACCTTATCAGACGAAAATATGCCTAATCTAATAAGAGACATTCAAATTTTCTTAATTGCATAAATGGGCGGCATTTTATTCAGAATTAATAGTTTTTTACAAGAACAAAAAATTTATTTAATTTTTTCCCATTAAATACTAGAATTATTGAAAAGTACTTTGCGAAAAGAATCGGCAGAAGGATGGAATTGTGTTGACCACCGATTAGTTATTTGCTAATAACTCTTGCATCCTTCGACCGACTTCTTCGACTAAGAGCTCGATGGAATGCTTATTTGTTCCTCTTTCAGATGGCATTAACATAATTTACGAAAAGTTTTAAGAAATACAATTTTTTTGATCAAAACTAAAATATCCTCGAAATAATTGAATAACAAGTACCTTATCAGACGAAAGTATGCCTTATCTAATAACAGACATTTAAATTTTTTTAATTGCATAAATGGGTAGCATTTTATTCAGATTTAATAGTTTTTTACATAAACAAAAAATTCGTTTAATTTTTTACCATTAAATACTAGAATTATAGAAAAGTACTTTGCGAAGAGAATCGGCAGTACGACGGAATCGTGTTGACCACCGATTAGTTTTTTGCTTATAACTCTTGCATCCTTCGAGCGACTTCGTCGACTAACAGCTCGTTGGAAAGCTTATTTGTTCCTCTTTCAGATGGCCTGAACTTATTCTACGAACATCATAGGAAATAAAATTTTTTTGATCAAAACTAAAATATCCTCGAAATCATTGAAGAAGAAGTACCTTATCAGACGAAAATATGCCTAATCAAATAAGAGACATTTAAATTTTCTTAATTGCATAAATGGGCGGAATTTTATTCAGAATTAATAGTTTTTTACAAGGACAAAAAATTCGTTTAATTTTTTTCCCATTAAATACTAGAATTATTGAAAAGTACTTTGCGAAAAGAATCGGCAGTAGGATGGAATTGTGTTGACCACCGATTAGTTATTTGCTAATAACTCTTGCATCCTTCGACCGACTTCTTCGACAAAGAGCTCGATGGAATGCTTATTTGTTCCTCTTTCAGATGGCATTAACATAATTTACGAAAAGTTGTAAGAAATAAAATTTTTTTGATCAAAACTAAAATATCCTCGAAATAATTGAATAACAAGTACCTTATCAGACGAAAGTATGCCTTATCTAATAACAGACATTTAAATTTTTTTAATTGCATAAATGGGTAGCATTTTATTCAGATTTAATAGTTTTTTACACAAACAAAAAATTCGTTTAATTTTTTACCATTAAATACTAGAATTATAGAAAAGTACTTTGCGAAGAGAGTCGGCAGTAGGACGGAATCGTGTTGACCACCGATTAGTTTTTTGCTTATAACTCTTGCATCCTTCGAGCGACTTCTTCGACTAACAGCTCGTTGGAAAGCTTATTTTTTCCTCTTTCAGATGGCCTGAACTTATTCTACGAACATCATAGGAAATAAAATTTTTTTGATTAAAACTAAAATATCCTCGAAATCATTGAAGAAGAAGTACCTTATCAGACGAAAATATGCCTAATCAAATAAGAGACATTTAAATTTTCTTAATTGCACAAATGGGCGTCATTTTATTCAGAATTAATAGTTTTTTACAAGGACAAAAAATTCGTTTAATTTTTTTCCCATTAAATACTAGAATTATTGAAAAGTACTTTGCGAAAAGAATCGGCAGTAGGATGGAATTGTGTTGACCACCGATTAGTTATTTGCTAATAACTCTTGCATCCTTCGACCGACTTCTTCGACTAAGAGCTCGATGGAATGCTTATTTGTTCCTCTTTCAGATGGCATTAACATAATTTACGAAAAGCTGTAAGAAATAAAATTTTTTTGATCAAAACTAAAATATCCTCGAAATAATTGAATAACAAGTACCTTATCAGACGAAAGTATGCCTTATCTAATAACAGACATTTAAATTTTTTTAATTGCATAAATGGGTAGCATTTTTTTCAGATTTAATAGTTTTTTACATAAACAAAAAATTCGTTTAATTTTTTACCATTAAATACTAGAATTATAGAAAAGTACTTTGCGAAGAGAATCGGCAGTAGGACGGAATCGTGTTGACCACCGATTAGTTTTTTGCTTATAACTCTTGCATCCTTCGAGCGACTTCTTCGACTAACAGCTCGTTGGAAAGCTTATTTGTTCCTCTTTCAGATGGCCTGAACTTATTCTACGAACATCATAGGAAATAAAATTTTTTTGATCAAAACTAAAATATCCTCGAAATCATTGAAGAAGAAGTACCTTATCAGACGAAAATATGCCTAATCAAATAAGAGACATTTAAATTTTCTTAATTGCACAAATGGGCGGCATTTTATTCAGAATTAATAGTTTTTTTAAAGGACAAAAAATTCGTTTAATTTTTTTCCCATTAAATACTAGAATTATAGAAAAGTACTTTGCGAAGAGAATCGGCAGTAGGACGGAATCGTGTTGACCACCGATTAGTTTTTTGCTTATAACACTTGCATCCTTCGAGCGACTTCTTCGACTAAGAGCTCGTTGGAAAGCTTATTTGTTCCTCTTTCAGATGGGCTGAACTTATTTTACGAACATCATAAGAAATAAAATTTTTTTGATCAAAACTAAAATATCCTCGAAATCATTGAAGAAGAAGTACCTTATCAGATGAAAATAAGCCTTATCTAATAAGAGACATTTAAATTTTTATACTTTTCACTTATGTGAAATAGTATAATAACTTTGTCACGGAGTTTGTAACAGATCGAAATATTAATTTCCGACTATATAAAGTATATATATTCTTGATCAGGACGACAAGACGAGTTGATTTAGCCATGTCCGTCTGTCCGTCTGTCTGTCTGTCTTTCTGTCTGTCTGTATGTATGCAAACAAAACTTGAATCGTTGTATGGAAAACTTTTTTGTTTTGTACAATAGAGTGCTGAAATTTTAAACATAGTAGTTTTACATGGTCCGACTACATGCCTGAAAGTTTCATTGAGATTGGACATCTGGAACTGGTAGCTCCCATACAAAATGAAGAAGAGGAAGAGAAGCCATATTCACGTCGTTGTATGGAAAACTTTTTTGTTTCTTAACCAATTGACTTGAAATTTTAAAGTTATGTTCTTAGGGAGGAATGAAAACTAGTTTGATCAAAACAGGGCGTAACCACGCGTAGCCACGCCCACTTATAGCTTAACTTGACCCTTTGTATGGAAAACTTTTTTGTTTTTTAATCAATTGACTTGAAACTTTAAAGTTATGTTCTTAGGGAGGAATGAAAACTATTTTGATCAAAACAGGGCGTAACCACGCGTAGCCACGCCCACTTATAGCTTAACTTGACCCTTTGTATGGAAAACTTTTTTGTTTTTTAATCAATTGACTTGAAACTTTACAGTTATGTTCTTAGAGAGGAATGAAAACTATTTTGACCAACTTATAGCGAAAATTTACCCGTTGTATGGAAAACTTTTTTGTTTTTTAACCAATTGACTTGAAACTTTGCAGTTGTGCTCTTAGGGAGGAATGCAAACTATTTTGATCAAAAATGGGCATGGCCACGCCCACTTATAGCTTAACTTGACGCTTTGTATGGAAAACTTTTTTGTTTTTTAACCAATTGACTTAAAACTTTACAGTTATGTTCCTAGGGAGCAATGAAAACTATTTTGACCAAAAGTGGGCGTAGCCACGCCTACTTTTAGCGAAAATTGACCCGTTGTATGGAAAACTTTTTTGTTTTTTAACCAATTGACTTGAAACTTTGCAGTTATGCTCTTAGGGAGGAATGAAAACTATTTTGATCAAAAGTGGGCGTGGCCACGCCCTTTTATAGCGAAAATTGACCCTTTGTATGGAAAACTTTTTTGTTTTTTAACCAATTGACTTGAAACTTTACAGTTATGTTCTTAGGGAGGAATGAAAACTATTCATTTATTTTTTTTTATAGTGACACAAAGTGAAAAGTATTATAGCTACAGCCTTGCTGAAGATAGCGTCCTTACTGGTTTTGGGCGGCATTTTATTCAGAATTAATAGTTTTTTACATGGACAAAAAATTCGTTTTATTTTTTCCCATTAAATACTAGAATTATAGAAAAGTACTTTGTGAAAATAATCGGCAGTAGGACGGAAACTTGTTGACCACCGATTAGTTTTTTGCTAATAACTCTTGCATCCTTCGACCGACTTCTTTGACTAGGAGCTCGATGGAAAGCTTATCTGTTCCTCTTTCAGATGGCATTAACATATTTTACGAAAAGTCGTAAGAAATAAAATTTTTTTGATCAAAACTAAAATATCTTCGAAATCATTGAAGAAGAAGTACCTTATCAGACGAAAATATGTCTTATCTAATAAAAGCCATTTAAATTTTTTTTAATGCATAAATGGGCGCCATTTTATTCAGAATTAATAGTTTTTTACATGGACAAAAAATTCGTTTAATTTTTTCCCATAAAATACTAGAATTATAGAAAAGTACTTTGCGAAAAGAATCGGCAGTAGGACGGAATCGTGTTGACCACCCATCAGTTTTTTGCTAATAACTCTTGCATCCTTCGACCGACTTCTTCGACTATGAGCTCGTTGGAAAGCTTATCTGTTCCTCTTTCAGATGGCATTAACATAATTTACGAAAAGTTGTAAGAAATACAATTTTTTTGATCAAAACTAAAATATCCTCGAATTCATTGAAGAAGAAGTATCTCATCAGACGAAAATTTGTCTTATCTAATAAGAGACATTAAAATTTTTTTAATTGCATAAATGGGCGGCATTTTATTCAGAATTAATAATTTTTGACATGGAAAAAAAATTCGTTTAATTTTTTCCCATAAAATACTAGAATTATAGAAAAGTACTTTGCGAAAAGAATCGGCAGTAGGACGGAATCGTGTTGACCACCGAAACTAAAATATCCTCGAAATCATTGAAGAAGAAGTACATACCTTATCAGACGAAAATATGCCTAATCTAATAAGAGACATTAAAAATTTTCTTAATTGCATAAATGCATTTTATTCAGAATTAATAGTTTTTTATAAGGACAAAAAATTTGTTTAATTTTTTTCCCATTAAATACTAGAATTATAGACAAGTACTTTGCGAAAAGAATCGGCAGTAGGTCGAAATCGTGTTGACAACCGATTAGTTTTTCGCTAATAACTATTGCATCCTTCGATCGACTTCTTCGACTAGGAGCTCGATGGAAAGCTTATCTGTTCCTCTTTCAGATGGCATTAACATAGTTTACGAAAAGTCGTAAAAAATAAAATTTTTTTTATCAAAACTAAAATATCCTCGAAATCATTGAAGAACAAGTGCCTTATAAGACGAAAATATGCCCTATCTAATAAGAGACGTTTAAATTTTTTTAATTGCATAAATGTGCGGCATTTTATTCAGAATTAATAGTTTTTTACATGGACAAAAATCTCGTTTAATTTTTTTCCCATTAAATTCTAGAATTATAGAAAAGTACTTTGCGAAAAGAATCGGCAGTAGGACGGAATCGTGTTGACCACCGAAACTAAAATATCCTCGAAATCATTGAAGAAGAAGTACCTTATCAGACGAAAATATGCCTAATCTAATAAGAGACATTAAAAATTTTCTTAATTGCATAAATGGGCGGCATTTTATTCAGAATTAATAGTTTTTTACAAGGACAAAAAATTTGTTTAATTTTTTTCCCATTAAATACTAGAATTATAGACAAGTACTTTGCGAAAAGAATCGGCAGTAGGTCGAAATCGTGTTGACAACCGATTAGTTTTTCGCTAATAACTCTTGCATCCTTCGACCGACTTCTTCGACTATGAGCTCGTTGGAAAGCTTATCTGTTCCTCTTTCAGATGGCATTAACAAATTTTACGAAAAGTTGTAAGAAATACAATTTTTTGATCAAAACTAAAATATCCTCGAAATCATTGAAGAAGAAGTACCTTATCAGACGAAAATTTGTCTTATCTAATAAGAGTCATTTAAATTTTTTTAATTGCATAAATGGGTGGCATTTTATTCAGAATTAATAGTTTTTGACATGGACAAAAAATTAAATTAATTTTTTCCCATTAAATACTAGAATTATTGAAAAGTACTTTGTGAAAAGAATCGGCAGTAGGACGGAAACGTGTTGACCACCGATTAGTTTTTTGCTTATAACTCTTGCATCCTTCAACCGACTTCTTCGACTATGAGCTCGATGGAAAGCTTATCTGTTCCTCTTTCAGATGGCATTAACATATTTTACGAAAAGTCGTAACAAGTAAAATTTTTTTGATCAAAACTAAAATATCCTCGAAATCATTGAAGTAGAAGTACCTTATCAGACGAAAATATGTCTTATCTAATAAGAGTCATTTAAATTTTTTTAATTGCATAAATGGGCGGCATTTTATTCAGAATTAATAGTTTTTGACATGGAGAAAAAATTCGTTTAATTTTTTCCCATAAAATACTAGAATTATAGAAAATTACTTTGCGGAAAGAATCGGCAGTAGGACGGAATCGTGTTGACCACCCATCAGTTTTTTGCTAATAACTCTTGCATCCTTCGACCGACTTCTTCGACTATGAGCTCGTTGAAAAGCTTATCTGTTCCTCTTTCAGATGGCATTAACAAATTTTACGAAAAGTTGTAAGAAATACAATTTTTTTGATCAAAACTAAAATATCCTCGAAATCATTGAAGAAGAAGTACCTTATCAGACGAAAATTTGTCTTATCTAATAAGAGACATTTAAATTTTTTTAATTGCATAAATGGGCGGCATTTTATTCAGAATTAATAGTTTTTGACATGGACAAAAAATTCGTTTAATTTTTTCCAATAAAATACTAGAATTATAGAAAAGTACTTTGCGAAAAGAATCGGCAGTAGGACGGAATCGTGTTGACCACCGAAACTAAAATATCCTCGAAATCATTGAAAAAGAAGTACCTTATCAGACGAAAATATGCCTAATCTAATAAGAGACATTTAAATTTTCTTAATTGCATAAATGGGTGGCATTTTATTCAGAATTAATAGTTTTTTACATGGACAAAAAATTTGTTTAATTTTTTTCCCATTAAATACTAGAATTATAGACAAGTACTTTGCGAAAAGAATCGGCGGTAGGTCGAAATCGTGTTGACAACCGATTAGTTTTTCGCTAATAACTCTTGCATCCTTCGACCGACTTCTTCGACTAGGAGCTCGATGGAAAGCTTATCTGTTCCTCTTTCAGATGGCTTTAACATAGTTTACGAAAAGTCGTAAAATATAAAATTTTTTTGATCAAAACTAAAATATTCTCGAAATCATTGAAGAACAAGTACCTTATCAGACGAAAATATACCTAATCTAATAAGAGACATTTAAATTTTCTTAATTGCATAAATGGGCGGCATTTTATTCAGAATTAATAGTTTTTTACATGGACAAAAAATTCGTTTAATTTTTTTCCCATTAAATACTAGAATTATAGACAAGTACTTTGCGAAAAGAATCGGCAGTAGTACGGAATCGTTTTGACCACCGATTAGTTCTTCGCTAATAACTCTTGAATCCTTCGACCGAGTTCTTCGACTTAGAGCTCGATGGAAAGCTTATCTGTTCCTCTGTCGGATGGCATTAACATATTTTACGAAAAGTCGTAAGAAATAAAATTTTTTGATCAAAACTAAAATATCCTCGAAATCATTGAAGAAGAAGTACCTTATCAGACGAAAATATGCCTTATCTAATAAGTGACATTTACATTTTTTTAATTGCATAAATGGGCGGCATTTTATTCAGAATTAATAGTTTTTTACATGGACAAAAAATTAGTTTAATTTTTTCCCATTAAATACTAGAATTATTGAAAAGTACTTTGCGAAAAGAATCGGCAGTAGGATGGAATTGTGTTGACCACCGATTAGTTATTTGCTTATAACTCTTGCATCCTTCGACCGACTTCTTCGACTAAGAGCTCGATGGAATGCTTATTTGTTCCTCTTTCAGATGGCATTAACATATTTTACGAAAAGTCGTAAGAAATAAAATTTTTTTGATCAAAACTAAAATATCCTCGAAATCATTGAAGAAGAAGTACCTTATCAGACGAAAATATGCCTTATCTAATAAGTGACATTTACATTTTTTTAATTGCATAAATGGGCGGCATTTTATTCAGAATTAATAGTTTTTTACATGGACAAAAAATTAGTTTAATTTTTTCCCATTAAATACTAGAATTATTGAAAAGTACTTTGCGAAAAGAATCGGCAGTAGGATAGAATTGTGTTGACCACCGATTAGTTTTTTGCTTATAACTCTTGCATCCTTCGAGCGACTTCTTCGACTAAGAGCTCGTTGGAAAGCTTATTTGTTCCTCTTTCAGATGGCCTGAACTTATTTTACGAACATCATAGGAAATAAAATTTTTTTGATCAAAACTAAAATATCCCCGAAATCATTGAAGAACAAGTACCTTATCAGACGAAAATATACCTAATCTAATAAGAGACATTTAAATTTTCTTAATTGCATAAATGGGCGGCATTTTATTCAGAATTGATAGTTTTTTACATGGACAAAAAATTCGTTTAATTTTTTTCCCATTAAATACTAGAATTATAGACAAGTACTTTGCGAAAAGAATCGGCAGTAGAACGGAATCCTGTTGACCACCGATAAGTTTTTTGCAAATAACTCTTGCATACTTCGTTCGACTTCTTCGACTAAGAGCTCGATGGAAAGCTTATCTGTTCCTCTTTCAGATGGCAATAACATATTTTACGAAAAGTCATAAGAAATAAAATTTTTTGGATCAAAACTAAAATATCCTCGAAATCATTGAAGAAGAAGTACCTTATCAGACAATAATATGCCTTATCTAATAAGAGACATTTAAATTTTTCAATTGCATAAATGGGCGGCATTTTATTCAGAATTAATAGTTATACACATGTGAAAAAATTCGTTTAATGTTTTCCCATTAAATACTAGAATTATAAAAAAGTACTTTGCGAAAAGAATCGGCAGAAGATCGGAATCCTGTTGACCACCGATAAGTTTTTTGCAAATAACTCTTGCATACTTCGTTCGACTTCTTCGACTAAGAGCTCGATGGAAAGCTTATCTGTTCCTCTTTCAGATGGCATTAACATATTTTACGAAAAGTCATAAGAAATAAAATTTTTTGGATCAAGACTAAAATATCTTCGAAATCATTGTAGAAGAAGCACCTTATCAGACGAAAATATGCCTTATCTAATAAGAGACGTTTAAATTTTTTTAATTGCATAAATGGGCGGCATTTTATTCAGAATTAATAGTTTTTTACATGGACAAAAAATTCGTTTAATTTTTTCCCATTAAATACTAGAATTATAAAAAAGTACTTTGCGAAAAGAATCGGCAGAAGAGCGGAATCCTGTTGACAACCGATTAGTTTTTTGCTAATAACTCTTGCATCCTTCGACCGACATCTTCGATTAAGAGCTCGATGGAAAGCTTATCTGTTCCTCTTTCAGATGGCATCAACATATTTTACGAAAAGTCATAAGAAATAAAATTTTTTTGATTAAAACTAAAATATCCCCGAAATCATTGAAGAAGAAGTACATTATCAGACGAAAATATGCCTTATCTTATAAGAGTCATTTAAATTTTTTTAATTGCATAAATGGGCGGTATTTTATTCAGAATTAATAGCTTTTTACATGGACAAAAAATTCGTTTAATTTTCTCCCATTAAATACTAGAATTATAGAAAAGTACTTTGCGAAAAGAATCGGCAGTATAACGGAATCGTTTTGACCACCGATTAGTTTTTCGCTAATAACTCTTGCATCCTTCGACCGACTTCTTCGACTAAGAGCTCGATGGAAAGCTTATCTGTTCCTCTTTCAGATGGCATTAACATATTTTACAAAAAGTCGTAAAAATTAAAATTTTTGGATCAAAAGTAAAATATCCTCGAAATCATTGAAGAACAAGTACCTTATCAGACGAAAGTATGCCTTATCTAATAACGGACATTTAAATTTTTTTAATTGCATATATGGGCGGCATTTTATTCAGAATTAATAGTTTTTTACATGGACAAAAAATTCGTTTAATTTTTTTCCCATTAAATACTATAATTATAGAAAAGTACTTTGCGAAAAGAATCGGCAGTAGAACGGAATCGTTTCGACCACCGATTAGTTTTTTGCTTATAACTCTTGCATCCTTCGACCGACTTCTTCGACTATGAGCTCGTTGGAAAGCTTATCTGTTCCTCTTTCAGATGGCATTAACATATTTTACAAAAAGTCGTAAAAATTAAAATTTTTGGATCAAAAGTAAAATATCCTCAAAATCATTGAAGAAGAAGTACCTTATCAGACGAAAATATGCCTTATCTTATAAGAGACATTTAAATTGTTTTAATTGCATAAATGGGCGGTATTTTATTCAGAATTAATAGTCTTTTACGTGGACAGAATTAAAAGTTTTTTACATGGAAAAAACATTCGTTTCATTTTTTCCCATTAAATACTAGAATTTTATAAAAGTACTTTGCGAAAAGAATCGGCAGTAGGACAGAAACGTGTTGACCACCGATTAGTTTTTTGCTAATATTCATTGCATCCTTCGACCGACTTCTTCAACTAAGAGCTCGATGGAAAGCTTATCTGTTCCTCTTTCAGATGGCATTAACATATTTTACGAAAAGTCATAAGAAATAAAATTTTTTGAATCAAAACTAAAATATCCTCGAAATCATTGAAGAAGAAGTACCTTATTAGACAATAATATGCCTTATCTAATAAGAGACATTTAAATTTTTTTAATTGCATAAATGGGCTGCATTTTATTCAGAATTAATAGTTTTTTACATGGACAAAAAATTAGTTTAATTTTCTCCCATTAAATACTAGAATTATAGAAAAGTACTTTGCGAAGAGAATCGGCAGTAGAACGGAATCGTTTTGACCACCGATTAGTTTTTCGCTAATAACTCTTGCATCCTTCGACCGACTTCTTCGACTAAGAGCTCGATGGAAAGCTTATCTGTTCCTCTTTCAGATGGCATTAACATATTTTACGAAAAGTCGTAAGAAATAAAATTTTTTTGATCAAAACTAAAATATCCTCGAAATCATTGAAGAAGAATTACCTTATCAGACGAAAATATGCCTTATCTAATAAGTGACATTTACATTTTTTTAATTGCATAAATGGGCGGCATTTTATTTAGATTTAATAGTTTTTTACATAAACAAAAAATTCGTTTAATTTTTAACCATTAAATACTAGAATTATAGAAAAGTACTTTGCGAAGAGAATCGGCAGTAGGACGGAATCGTGTTGACCACCGATTAGTTTTTTGCTAATAACTCTTGCATCCTTCGACCGACTTCTTCGACTAAGAGCTCGTTGGAAGGCTTATTTGTTCCTCTTTCAGATGGCCTGAACTTATTTTACGAACATCATAGGAAATAAAATTTTTTTGATCAAAACTAAAATATCATCGAAATCATTGAAGAAGAAGTACCTTATCAGACGAAAATAAGCCTTATCTAATAAGAGACATTTAAATTTTTGTAATTGCATAAATGGGCGGCATTTTATTCAGAATTAATAGTTTTTTACATGGACAAAAAATTCGTTTTATTTTTTCCCATTAAATACTAAAATTATAGAAAAGTACTTTGTGAAAAGAATCGGCAGTAGGATGGAAACGTGTTCACCACCGATTAGTTTTTTGCTAATAACTCTTGCATCCTTCGACCGACTTCTTCGACTAGGAGCTCGATGGAAAGCTTATCTGTTCCTCTTTCAGATGGCATTAACATATTTTACGAAAAGTCATAAGAAATAAAATTTTTTGGATCAAAACTAAAATATCCCCGAAATCATTGAAGAAGAAGTACCTTATCAGACGAAAATATGCCTTATCTTATAAGAGTCATTTAAATTTTTTTAATTGCATAAATGGGCGGTATTTTATTCAGAATTAATAGTCTTTTATATGGACAGAATTAAAAGTTTTTTACATGGAAAAAACATTCGTTTCATTTTTTCCCATTAAATACTAGAATTATAGAAAAGTACTTTGCGAAAAGAATCGGCAGTATAACGGAACCGTTTTGACCACCGATTAGTTTTTCGCTAATAACTCTTGCATCCTTCGACCGACTTCTTCGACTAAGAGCTCGATGGAAAGCTTATCTGTTCCTCTTTCAGATGGCATTAACATATTTTACGAAAAGTCGTAAAAAATAAAATTTTTTTGATCAAAACTAAAATATCCTCGAAATCATTGAAGAACAAGTACCTTATCAGACGAAAATATACCTTATCTAATAAGTGACATTTACATTTTTTTAATTGCATAAATGGGCGGCATTTTATTCAGAATTAATAGTTTTTTACATAAGCAAAAAATTCGTTTAATTTTTTCCCATTAGATACTAGAATTATAGAAAAGTACTTTGCGAAAAGAACGGCAGTAGGACGGAAACGTGTTGACCACCGATTAGTTATTTGCTAATAACTCTTGCATCCTTCGACCGACTTCTTCGACTATGAGCTCGATGGAAAGCTTATCTGTTCCTCTTTCAGATGGCATTAACATATATTACAAATTTTTTTAATTGCATAAATGTGCGGCATTTTATTCAGAATTAATAGTTTTTTACATGGACAAAAAATTCGTTTAATTTTCTCCCATTAAATACTAGAATTATAGAAAAGTACTTTGCGAAAAGAATCGGCAGTAGAACGGAATCGTTTTGACCACCGATTAGTTTTTCGCTAATATCTCTTGCATCCTTCGACCGACTTCTTCGACTAAGAGCTCGATGGAAAGCTTATCTGTTCCTCTTTCAGATGGCATTAACATATTTTACGAAAAGTCGTAAGAAATAAAATTTTTTTGATCAAAACTAAATTATCCTCGAAATCATTGAAGAAGAAGTACCTTATCAGACGAAAATATGCCTTATCTTATAAGTGACATTTACATTTTTTTAATTGCATAAATGGGCGGCATTTTATTCAGAATTAATAGTTTTTTATATGGACAAAAAATTAGTTTAATTTTTTCCCATTAAATACTAGAATTATTGAAAAGTACTTTGCGAAAAGAATCGGCAGTAGGATGGAATTGTGTTGACCACCGATTAGTTATTTGCTAATAACTCTTGCATCCTTCGACCGACTTCTTCGACTAAGAGCTCGATGGAATGCTTATCTGTTCCTCTTTCAGATGGCATTAACATATTTTTCGAAAAGTCGTAAGAAATAAAATTTTTTTGATCAAAACTAAAATATCTTCGAAATCATTGAAGAAGAAGTACCTTATCAGACGAAAATATGCCTTATCTAATAAGTGACATTTACATTTTTTTAATTGCATAAATGGGTAGCATTTTATTTAGATTTAATAGTTTTTTACATAAACAAAAAATTCGTTTAATTTTTAACCATTAAATACTAGAATTATAGAAAAGTACTTTGCGAAGAGAATCGGCAGTAGGACGGAATCGTGTTGACCACCGATTAGCTTTTTGCTAATAACTCTTGCATCCTTCGAGCGACTTCTTCGACTAAGAGCTCGTTGGAAAGCTTATTTGTTCCTCTTTCAGATGGCCTGAACTTATTTTACGAACATCATAGGAAATAAAATTTTTTTGATCAAAACTAAAATATCCTCGAAATCATTGAAGAAGAAGTACCTTATCAGACGAAAATAAGCCTTATCTAATAAGAGACATTTAAATTTTTTTAATTGCATAAATGGGCGGCATTTTATTCAGAATTAATAGTTTTTTACATGGACAAAAAATTCGTTTAATTTTCTCCCATTAAATACTAGAATTAAAGAAAAGTACTTTGCGAAAAGAATCGGCAGTAGAACGGAATCGTTTTGACCACCGATTAGCTTTTCGCTAATAACTCTTGCATCCTTCGACCGACTTCTTCGACTAAGAGCTCGATGGAAAGCTTATCTGTTCCTCTTTCAGATGGCATTAACATATTTTACGAAAAGTCATAAGAAATAAAATTTTTGGATCAAAACTAAAATATCCTCGAAATCATTGAAGAAGAAGTACATTATCAGACGAAAATATGCCTTATCTTATAAGATTCATTTAAATTTTTTTAATTGCATAAATGGGCGGTATTTTGTTCAGAATTAATAGTCTTTTACATGGACAGAATTAAAAGTTTTTTACATGGAAAAAACATTCGTTTAATTTTCTCCCATTAAATACTAGAATTATAGAAAAGTACTTTGCGAAAAGAATCGGCAGTAGGACGGAAACGTGTTGACCACCGATTAGTTTTTTGCTAATATTTATTGCATCCTTCGACCGACTTCTTCAACTAAGAGCTCGATGGAAAGCTTATCTGTTCCTCTTTCAGATGGCATTAACATATTTTACGAAAAGTCATAAGAAATACAATTATTTGAATCAAAACTAAAATATCCTCGAAATCATTGAAGAAGAAGTACCTTATTAGACAATAATATGCCTTATCTAATAAGAGACATTTAAATTTTTTTAATTGCATAAATGGGCGGCATTTTATTCAGAATTAATAGTTTTTTACATGGACAAAAAATTCGTTTAATTTTCTCCCATTAAATACTAGAATTATAGAAAAGTACTTTGCGAAAAGAATCGGCAGTAGAACGGAATCGTTTTGACCACCGATTAGCTTTTCGCTAATAACTCTTGCATCCTTCGACCGACTTCTTCGACTAAGAGATCGATGGAAAGCTTATCTGTTCCTCTTTCAGATGGCATTAACATATTTTACGAAAAGTCGTAAATAATAAAATTTTTTTGATCAAAACTAAAATATCCTCGAAATTATTGAAGAACAAGTACCTTATCAGACGAAAATATACCTAATCTAATAAGAGACATTTAAATTTTCTTAATTGCATAAATGGGCGGCATTTTATTCAGGATTTATAAGTTTTTATATAGACAAAAAATTCGTTTAATTTTTTTCCCATTAAATACTAGAATTATAGACAAGTACTTTGCGAAAAGAATCGGCAGTAGAACGGAATCGTTTTGACCACCGATTTGTTTTTTGCTTATAACTCTTGCATCCTTCGACCGACTTCTTCGACTATGAGCTCGATGGAAAGCTTATCTGTTCCTCTTTCAGATGGCATTAACATATTTTACAAAAAGTCGTAAAAAATACAATTTTTTTGATCAAAACTAAAATATCCTCGAAATCATTGAAGAACAAGTACCTTATCAGACGAAAATATGCCTAATCTAATAAGAGACATTTAAATTTTTTTAATTGCATAAATGGGCAGCATTTTATTGAGATTTAATAGTTTTTTACATAAACAAAAAATTAGTTTAATTTTTTCCCATTAAACACTAGAATTATTGAAAAGTACTTTGCGAAAAGAATCGGCAGTAGGATGGAATTGTGTTGACCACCGATTAGTTATTTGCTAATAACTCTTGCATCCTTCGACCGACTTCTTCGACTAAGAGCTCGATGGAAAGCTTATCTGTTCCTCTTTCAGATGGCATTAACATCTTTTACGAAAAGTCGTAAGAAATAAATTTTTTTTTATCAAAACTAAAATATCTTAGAAATCATTGAAGAAGAAGTACCTTATCAGACGAAAATATGCCTTATCTAATAAGTGACATTTACATTTTTTTAATTGCATAAATGGGCGGCATTTTATTCAGAATTAATAGTTTTTTACATGGACAAAAAATTTGTTTAATTTTTTCCCATTAAATACTAGAATTATAGACAAGTACTTTGCGAAAAGAATCGGCAGTAGAACGGAATCGTTTTGACCACCGATTAGTTTTTCGCCAATAGCTCTTGCATCCTTCGACCGAGTTCTTCGACGAAGAGCTCGATGGAAAGCTTATCTGTTCCTCTTTCAGATGGCATTAACATATTTTACAAAAAGTCGTAAGAATTAAAATTTTTGGATCAAAACTAAAATATCCTCGAAATCATTGAAGAATAAGTACCTTATCAGACGAAAATATACCGAATCTAATAAGAGACATTTAAATTTTCTTAATTGCATAAATGGGCGCATTTTATTCAGAATTAATAGTTTTTTACATGGACAAAAAATTAGTTTAATTTTTTCCCATTAAATACTAGAATTATTGAAAAGTAATTTGCGAAAAAATCGGCAGTAGGATGGAATTGTGTTGACCACCGATTAGTTATTTGCTAATAACTCTTGCATCCTTCGACCGACTTCTTCGACTAAGAGCTCGATGGAAAGCTTATCCGTTCCTCTTTCAGATGGCATTAACATATTTTACGAAAAGTCGTAAGAAATAAAATTTTTTTGATCAAAACTAAAATATCCTCGAAATCATTGAAGAAGAAGTACCTTATCAGACGAAAATATGCCTTATCTAATAAGTGACATTTACATTTTTTTAATTGCATAAATTCAGAATTAATAGTTTTTTACATGGACAAAAAATTAGTTTAATTTTTTCCCATTAAATACTAGAATTATAGACAAGTACTTTGCGAAAAGAATCGGCGATAGAACGGAATCGTTTTGACCACCGATTAGTTTTTCGCTAATAACTCTTGCATCCTTCGACCGAGTTCTTCGACTAAGAGCTCGATGGAAAGCTTATCTGTTCCTCTTTCAGATGGCATTAACATATTTTACGAAAAGTCATAAGAAATACAATTTTTTGAATCAAAACTAAAATATCCTCGAAATAATTGAATAAGAAGTACCTTATTAGACAATAATATGCCTTATCTAATAAGAGACATTTAAATTTTTTTATTGCATAAATGGGCGGCATTTTATTCAGAATTAATAGTTTTAAACATGGAAAAAAATTCGTTTAATTTTTTCGCATTAAATACTAGAATTATAAAAAAGTACTATGCGAAAAGAATCGGCAGAAGAGCGGAATCCTGTTGACCACCGATAAGTCTTTTGCAAATAACTCTTGCATACTTCGTTCGACTTCTTCGACTAAGAGCTCCATGGAAAGCTTATCTGTTCCTCTTTCAGATGGCATTAACATGTTTTACGAAAAGTCATATGAAATAAAATTTTTTGGATCAAGACTAAAATATCTTCGAAATCATTGAAGAACAAGTACCTTATCAGACGAAAATATACCGAATCTAATAAGAGACATTTAAATTTTCTTAATTGCATAAATGGGCGGCATTTTATTCAGAATTAATAGTTTTTTACATGGACAAAAAATTAGTTTAATTTTTTCCCATTAAATACTAGAATTATAAAAAAGTACTTTGCGAAAAGAATCGGCAGAAGAGCGGCATCCTGTTGACCACCGATTAGTTTTTTGCTAATAACTCTTGCATCCTTCGACCGACTTCTTCGACTGAGAGCTCGCCGGAAAGCTTATCTGTTCCTCTTTCAGATGGCATTAACATATTTTACGAAAAGTCATAAGAAATAAAATTTTGTTGATCAAAACTAAAATATCCTCGATATCATTGAAGAAGAAGTACATTATCAGACGAAAATATGCCTTATCTTATAAGAGACATTTAAATTTTTTTAGTTGCATAAATGGGCGGCATTTTATTCAGAATTAATAGTTTTTTACATGCACAAAAAAATTCGTTTAATTTTTTGTCATTAAATACTAGAATTATAGAAAAGTACCTTGCGAAAAGAATCGGCAGAAGAGCGGAATCCTGTTGACCACCGATTAGTTTTTATACTTTTCACTTATGTGAAATAGTATATTAACTTTGTCACGGAGTTTGTAACAGATCGAAATATTAATTTCCGACTATATAAAGTATATATATTCTTGATCAGGACGACAAGACGAGTTTATTTAGCCATGTCCGTCTGTCCGTCTGTCTGTCTGTCTGTATGTATGCAAACTAGTCCCTCAGTTTTGAAGATATCGAGCTGAAACTTTGCACAGAGTCTTAGAATTTATTACGATGAATCATTCGTCGGAACCAGCATGATCGAGTTATTGGAACAGGTAGCTCCCATACGAAAAGAAGAAGAAAAGTGAACAAAACTTGAATCGTTGTATGGAAAACTTTTTTGTTTTGTAAAATAGAGTGCTGAAATTTTAAACATAGTAGTTTTACATGGTCCGACTACATGCCTGAAAGTTTCATTGAGATTGGACATCTGGGACTGGTAGCTCCCATACAAAATGAAGAAGAGAAAGAGAAGGAATATTCTCGTCGTTGTATGGAAAACTTTTTTGTTTCTTAACCAATTGACTTGAAATTTTAAAGTTATGTTCTTAGGGAGGAATGAAATCTATTTTGACCAAAAGTGGGCGTAACCACGCGTAGCCACGCCCACTTATAGCGAAAATTGACCCGTTGTATGGAAAACTTTTTTGTTTTTTAACCAATTGACTTGAAACTTTGCAGTTATGCTCTTAGGGAGGAATGAAAACTATTTTAATCAAAAGTGGGCGTGGCCACGCCCACTTATAGCTTAACTTGACCCTTTGTATGGAAAACTTTTTTGTTTTTTAACCAATTGACTTGAAACTTTACAGTTATGTTCTTAGGGAGGAATGAAATCTATTTTAACCAAAAGTGGGCGTAGCCACGCCTACTTATAGCGAAAATTGACCCTTTGTATGGAAAACTTTTTTGTTTTTTAACCAATTGACTTGAAACTTTGCAGTTATGCTCTTAGGGAGGAATGAAAACTATTTTGATCAAAAGTGGGCATGGCCACGCCCACTTATAGCTTAACTTGACCCTTTGTATGGAAAACTTTTTGGTTTTTAAATCAATTGACTTGAAACTTTACAGTTATGTTCTTAGGGAAAACTTTTTTGTTTTTTAACGAATTGACTTGAAACATTACAGTTATGTTGTTAGGGAAGCATGAAAACTATTCATTTAGTTTTTTTTATAGTGACACAAAGTGAAAAGTATTATAGCTTCAGCCTTGCTGAAGATAGCGTCCTTACTGATTTTTATTTCCAAAAGTATGCAGTGGAATTTTGTATTCAACGTGTTTAGTTTTGGTAGTAGCTGACTTGTTTGCTAATAACTCTTGCATCCTTCGACCGACTTCTTCGACTAGGAGCTCGATGGAAAGCTTATCTGTTCCTCTTTCAGATGGCATTAACATATTTTACGAAAAGTCATAAGAAATACAATTTTTTGGATCAAAACTAAAATATCCTCGAAATCATTGAAGAAGTACCTTATCAGACAATAATATGCCTTATCTAATAAGAGACATTTAAATTTTTTAATTGCATAAATGGGCGGCATTTTATTCAGAATTAATAGTTTTTTACATGGACAAAAAATTCGTTTAATTTTTTCGCATTAAATACTAGAATTATAGAAAAGTACTTTGCGAAAAGAATCGGCAGAAGAGCGGAATCCTGTTGACCACCGATTAGTTTTTTGCTAATAACTCTTGCATCCTTCGACCGACCTCTTCGACTAATGGCTCGATGGAAAGCTTATCTTTTCCTCTTTCAGGTGGCATTAACATATTTTACGAAAAGTCATAAGAAATACAATTTTTTGGATCAAAACTAAAATATCCTCGAAATCATTGAAGAAGTACCTTATCAGACAATAATATGCCTTATCTAATAAGAGACATTTAAATTTTTTAATTGCATAAATGGGCGGCATTTTATTCAGAATTAATAGTTTTTTACATGGACAAAAAATTCGTTTAATTTTTTCGCATTAAATACTAGAATTATAGAAAAGTACTTTGTGAAAAGAATCGGCAGAAGAGCGGAATCCTGTTGACCACCGATTAGTTTTTTGCTAATAACTCTTGCATCCTTCGACCGACCTCTTCGACTAATGGTTCGATGGAAAGCTTATCTTTTCCTCTTTCAGGTGGCATTAACATATTTTACGAAAAGTCATAAGAAATACAATTTTTTGGATCAAAACTAAAATATCCTCGAAATCATTGAAGAAGTACCTTATCAGACAATAATATGCCTTATCTAATAAGAGACATTTAAATTTTTTAATTGCATAAATGGGCGGCATTTTATTCAGAATTAATAGTTTTAAATACTAAAATTATAAAAAAGTACTTTGCGAAAAGAATCGGCAGAAGAGCGGAATCCTGTTGACCACCGATTAGTTTTTTGCTAATATTTCTTGCATCCTTCGACCGACTTCTTCAACTAAAAGCTCGATGGAAAGCTTATCTGTTCCTCTTTCAGATGGCATTAACATATTTTACGAAAAGTCATAAGAAATAAAATTTTTTGGATCGAAACTAAAATATCCTCGAAATCATTGAAAAAGAAGTAGCTTATCAGACGAAAATATGCCTTATCTTATAAGAGACATTTAAATTTTTATACTCTTCACTTATGTGAAATAGTATAATAACTTTGTCACGGAGTTTGTAACAGATCGAAATATTAATTTCCGACTATATAAAGTATATATATTCTTGATCAGGACGACAAGACGAGTTTATTTAGCCATGTCCGTCTGTCCGTCTGTCTGTCTGTCTGTATGTATGCAAACTAGTCCCTCAGTTTTGAAGCTATCGAGCTGTAACTTTGCACAGAAACTTAGAATTTATTACGATGAATCATTCGTCAGAACCAGAATGATCGGATTATTGGAACAGGTAGCTCCCATACGAAAAGAAGAAGAAAAGTGAACAAAACTTGAATCGTTGTATTGAAAACTTTTTTGTTTTGTACAATAGAGTGCTGAAATTTTAAACATAGTAGTTTTACATAGTCCGGCTACATGCCTGAAAGTTTCATTGACATTGGACATCTGGAACTGGTAGTTCCCATACAAAATGAAGAAGAGGAAGAGAAGGAATATTCACGTCGTTGTATGGAAAACTTTTTTGTTTCTTAATCAATTGACTTGAAATTTTAAAGTTATGTTCTTAGGGAGGAATGAAAACTATTTTGACCAAAAGTGGGCGTAGCCAGGCGTAGCCACGCCCACTTATAGCGAAAATTGACCTGTTGTATGGAAAACTTTTTTGTTTTTTAACCAATTGACTTGAAACTTTAGAGTTATGTTCTTAGGAAGGAATCAAAACTATTTTGATCAAAAGTGGGCATGGCCACGTCCACTTATAGCTTAACTTGACCCTTTGTATGGAATACTTTTTTGTTTTTTAACCAATTGACTTGAAACTTTACAGTTATGTTCTTAGGGAGGAATGAAAACTGTTTAAACCAAAAGTGGGCGTAGCCACGTCTACTTATAGCGAAAATTGACCCGTTGTATGGAAAACTTTTTTGTTTTTTAACCAATTGACTTGAAACCTTACAGTTATGTTCTTAGGGAGGAATGAAAACTATTTTGACCAAAGTAGGCGTAGCCAGGCGTAGCCACGCCCACTTATAGCGAAAATTGACCCGTTGTATGGAAAACTTTTTTGTTTTTTAACCAATTGACTTGAAACTTTTGAGTTATGTTCTTAGGAAGGAATGAAAACTATGTTTTTTACATGGACAAAAAATTAGTTTAATTTTTTCCCATTAAATACTAGAATTATAGACAAGTGCTTTGCGAAAAGAATCGGCAGTAGGACGGAATCGTTTTGACCACAGATTAGTTTTTCGCTAATAACTCTTGCATCCTTCGACCGAGTTCTTCGACTTAGAGCTCGATGGAAAGCTTATCTGTTCCTCTTTCAGATGGCATTAACATATTTTACGAAAAGTCATAAGAAATACAATTTTTTGAATCAAAACTAAAATATCCTCGAAATCATTGCAAAAGAAGTAGCTTATCAGACGAAAATATGCCTTATCTTATAAGATACATTTAAATTTTTTAATTGCATAAATGGGCGGCATTTTATTCAGAATTAATAATTTTAAACATGGAAAAAAATTCGTTTAATGTTTTCCCATTAAATACTAGAATTATAAAAAAGTACTTTGCGAAAAGAATCGGCAGAAGAGCGGCATCCTGTTGACCACCGATTAGTTTTTTGCTAATAACTCTTGCATCCTTCGACCGACTTCTTCGACTGAGAGCTCGCCGGAAAGCTTATCTGTTCCTCTTTCAGATGGCATTAACATATTTTACGAAAAGTCATAAGAAATAAAATTTTTTTGATCAAAACTAAAATATCCTCGATATCATTGAAGAAGAAGTACATTATCAGACGAAAATATGCCTTATCTTATAAGAGACATTTAAATTTTTTTAGTTGCATAAATGGGCGGCATTTTATTCAGAATTAATAGTTTTTTACATGCACAAAAAAATTCGTTTAATTTTTTGTCATTAAATACTAGAATTATAGAAAAGTACCTTGCGAAAAGAATCGGCAGAAGAGCGGAATCCTGTTGACCACCGATTAGTTTTTATACTTTTCACTTATGTGAAATAGTATATTAACTTTGTCACGGAGTTTGTAACAGATCGAAATATTAATTTCCGACTATATAAAGTATATATATTCTTGATCAGGACGACAAGACGAGTTGATTTAGCCATGTCCGTCTGTCCGTCTGTCTGTCTGTCTGTATGTATGCAAACTAGTCCCTCAGTTTTGAAGATATCGAGCTGAAACTTTGCACAGAGTCTTAGAATTTATTACGATGAATCATTCGTCGGAACCAGCATGATCGAGTTATTGGAACAGGTAGCTCCCATACGAAAAGAAGAAGAAAAGTGAACAAAACTTGAATCGTTGTATGGAAAACTTTTTTGTTTTGTAAAATAGAGTGCTGAAATTTTAAACATAGTAGTTTTACATGGTCCGACTACATGCCTGAAAGTTTCATTGAGATTGGACATCTGGAACTGGTAGCTCCCATACAAAATGAAGAAGAGGAAGAGAAGGAATATTCTCGTCGTTGTATGGAAAACTTTTTTGTTTCTTAACCAATTGACTTGAAATTTTAAAGTTATGTTCTTAGGGAGGAATGAAATCTATTTTGACCAAAAGTGGGCGTAACCACGCGTAGCCACGCCCACTTATAGCGAAAATTTACCCGTTGTATGGAAAACTTTTTTGTTTTTTAACCAATTGACTTGAAACTTTACAGTTATGTTCTTAGGGAGGAATGAAAACTTTTTTTAACCAAAAGTGGGCGTAGCCACGCCCACTTATAGCGAAAATTGACCCGTTGTATGGAAAACTTTTTTGTTTTTTAACCAATTGACTTGAAACTTTGCAGTTATGCTCTTAGGGAGGAATGAAAACTATTTTAATCAAAAGTGGGCGTGGCCACGCCCACTTATAGCTTAACTTGACCCTTTGTATGGAAAACTTTTTTGTTTTTTAACCAATTGACTTGAAACTTTACAGTTATGTTCTTAGGGAGGAATGAAATCTATTTTAACCAAAAGTGGGCGTAGCCACGCCTACTTATAGCGAAAATTGACCCTTTGTATGGAAAACTTTTTTGTTTTTTAACCAATTGACTTGAAACTTTGCAGTTATGCTCTTAGGGAGGAATGAAAACTATTTTGATCAAAAGTGGGCATGGCCACGCCCACTTATAGCTTAACTTGACCCTTTGTATAGAAAACTTTTTGGTTTTTAAATCAATTGACTTGAAACTTTACAGTTATGTTCTTAGGGAGGAATGAAAACTATTTTGACGAAAAGTGGGCGTAGCCACGCCCTTTTATAGCGAAAATTGACCCTTTGTATGGAAAACTTTTTTGTTTTTTAACGAATTGACTTGAAACATTACAGTTATGTTGTTAGGGAAGCATGAAAACTATTCATTTAGTTTTTTTTATAGTGACACAAAGTGAAAAGTATTATAGCTTCAGCCTTGCTGAAGATAGCGTCCTTACTGATTTTTATTTCCAAAAATATGCAGTGGAATTTTGTATTCAACGTGTTTAGTTTTGGTAGTAGCTGACTTGTTTGCTAATAACTCTTGCATCCTTCGACCGACTTCTTCGACTAAGAGCTCGATGGAAAGCTTATCTGTTCCTCTTTCAGATGGCATTAAGATATCTTACAAAAAATCGTAAGAAATACAATTTTTTTGATCAAAACTTAAATATCCTCGAAATCATTGAAGAAGAAGTACCTTATTAGACAATAATATGCCTTAGCTAATAAGAGACATTTAAATTTTTTAATTGCATAAATGGGCGGCATTTTATTCAGAATTAATAGTTTTTTACATGGACAAAAAATTCGTTTAATTTTTTCGCATTAAATACTAGAATTATAGAAAAGTACTTTGCGAAAAGAATCGGCAGAAGAGCGGAATCCTGTTGACCACCGATTAGTTTTTTGCTAATAACTCTTGCATCCTTCGACCGACCTCTTCGACTAATGGCTCGATGGAAAGCTTATCTTTTCCTCTTTCAGGTGGCATTAACATATTTTACGAAAAGTCATAAGAAATACAATTTTTTGGATCAAAACTAAAATATCCTCGAAATCATTGAAGAAGTACCTTATCAGACAATAATATGCCTTATCTAATAAGAGACATTTAAATTTTTTAATTGCATAAATGGGCGGCATTTTATTCAGAATTAATAGTTTTTTACATGGACAAAAAATTCGTTTAATTTTTTCGCATTAAATACTAGAATTATAGAAAAGTACTTTGCGAAAAGAATCGGCAGAAGAGCGGAATCCTGTTGACCACCGATTAGTTTTTTGCTAATAACTCTTGCATCCTTCGACCGACCTCTTCGACTAATGGCTCGATGGAAAGCTTATCTTTTCCTCTTTCAGGTGGCATTAACATATTTTACGAAAAGTCATAAGAAATACAATTTTTTGGATCAAAACTAAAATATCCTCGAAATCATTGAAGAAGTACCTTATCAGACAATAATATGCCTTATCTAATAAGAGACATTTAAATTTTTTAATTGCATAAATGGGCGGCATTTTATTCAGAATTAATAGTTTTAAACATGGAAAAAAATTCGTTTAATGTTTTCCCATTAAATACTAGAATTATAAAAAAGTACTTTGCGAAAAGAATCGGAAGAAGAGCGCAATCCTGTTGTCCACCGATAAGTTTTTGCTAATAACTCTTGCATCCTTCGACCGATTTCTTCGACTAAGAGCTGTATGGAAAGCTTATCTGTTCCTCTTTCAGATGGCATTAACATATTTCACGAAAAGTCGTCAGAAATAAAATTTTTTTTGATCCTTATCTTATAAGAGACATTTCAATTTTTTTAATTGCATAAATGGGCGGTATTTTATTTAGAATAAATAGTATTTTACTTGGACAGAATTAAAAGTTTTTTACATGGGAAAAAAATTCGTTCAATTTTTTCGCATTAAATACTAAAATTATAAAAAAGTACTTTGCGAAAAGAATCGGCAGAAGAGCGGAATCCTGTTGACCACCGATTAGTTTTTTGCTAATATTTCTTGCATCCTTCGACCGACTTCTTCAACTAAGAGCTCGATGGAAAGCTTATCTGTTCCTCTTTCAGATGGCATTAACATATTTTACGAAAAGTCATAAGAAATAAAATTTTTTGGATCGAAACTAAAATATCCTCGAAATCATTGAAAAAGAAGTAGCTTATCAGACGAAAATATGCCTTATCTTATAAGAGACATTTAAATTTTTATACTTTTCACTTATGTGAAATAGTATAATAACTTTGTCACGGAGTTTGTAACAGATCGAAATATTAATTTCCGACTATATAAAGTATATATATTCTTGATCAGGACGACAAGACGAGTTTATTTAGCCATGTCCGTCTGTCCGTCTGTCTGTCTGTCTGTATGTATGCAAACTAGTCCCTCAGTTTTGAAGCTATCGAGCTGTAACTTTGCACAGAAACTTAGAATTTATTACGATGAATCATTCGTCAGAACCAGAATGATCGGATTATTGGAACAGGTAGCTCCCATACGAAAAGAAGAAGAAAAGTGAACAAAACTTGAATCGTTGTATTGAAAACTTTTTTGTTTTGTACAATAGAGTGCTGAAATTTTAAACATAGTAGTTTTACATAGTCCGGCTACATGCCTGAAAGTTTCATTGACATTGGACATCTGGAACTGGTAGTTCCCATACAAAATGAAGAAGAGGAAGAGAAGGAATATTCACGTCGTTGTATGGAAAACTTTTTTGTTTCTTAATCAATTGACTTGAAATTTTAAAGTTATGTTCTTAGGGAGGAATGAAAACTATTTTGACCAAAAGTGGGCGTAGCCAGGCGTAGCCACGCCCACTTATAGCGAAAATTGACCCGTTGTATGGAAAACTTTTTTGTTTTTTAACCAATTGACTTGAAACTTTAGAGTTATGTTCTTAGGAAGGAATCAAAACTATTTTGATCAAAAGTGGGCATGGCCACGTCCACTTATAGCTTAACTTGACCCTTTGTATGGAATACTTTTTTGTTTTTTAACCAATTGACTTGAAACTTTACAGTTATGTTCTTAGGGAGGAATGAAAACTGTTTAAACCAAAAGTGGGCGTAGCCACGTCTACTTATAGCGAAAATTGACCCGTTGTATGGAAAACTTTTTTGTTTTTTAACCAATTGACTTGAAACCTTACAGTTATGTT
This sequence comes from Phortica okadai, assembly GCA_034638295.1. Classification (NCBI taxonomy): domain Eukaryota; kingdom Metazoa; phylum Arthropoda; class Insecta; order Diptera; family Drosophilidae; genus Phortica; species Phortica okadai. The sequence goes on along the minus strand of CM067850.1, from coordinate 21,567,423 downwards.
CTTAGGGAGGAATGAAAACTATTTTGACCAAAGTAGGCGTAGCCAGGCGTACCCACGCCCACTTATAGCGAAAATTGACCCGTTGTATGGAAAACTTTTTTGTTTTTTAACCAATTGACTTGAAACTTTAGAGTTATGTTCTTAGGAAGGAATGAAAACTATTTTGATCAAAAGTGGGCATGGCCACGTCCACTTATAGCTTAACTTGACCCTTTGTATGGAATAATTTTTTGTTTTTTAACCAATTGACTTGAAACTTTACAGTTATGTTCTTAGGGAGGAATGAAAACTGTTTTAACCAAAAGTGGGCGTAGCCACGCCTACTTATAGCGAAAATTGACCCGTTGTATGGAAAACTTTTTTGTTTCTTAATCAATTGACTTGAAATTTTAAAGTAATGTTCTTAGGGAGGAATGAAAACTATTTTGACCAAAAGTGGGCGTAGCCACGCCCACTTATAGCGAAAATTGACCCGTTGTATGGAAAACTTTTTTGTTTTTAACCAATTGACTTGAAACTTTAGAGTTATGTTCTTAGGAAGGAATGAAAACTATTTTGATCAAAAGTGGGCATGGCCACGTCCACTTATAGCTTAACTTGACCCTTTGTATGGAAAACCTTTTTTTTTTTTAACCAATTGACTTGAAAAATTACAGTTATGTTGTTAGGGAGGCATGAAAACTATTCATTTAGTTTTTTTTATAGTGACACAAAGTGAAAAGTATTTTAGCTTCAGCCTTGCTGAAGATAGCGTCCTTACTGGTTTTAATTGCATAAATGGGCGGTATTTTATTTAGAATTAATAGTCTTTTACATGGACAGAATTAAAAGTTTTTTACATGGAAAAAACATTCGTTTCATTTTTTCCCAATTAATACTAGAATTATAGAAAAGTACTTTGCGAAAAGAATCGGCAGTAGGACGGAAACGTGTTGATCGCCGATTAGTTTTTTGCTAATATATATTGCATCCTTCGACCGACTTCTTCGACTAAGAGCTCGATGGAAAGCTTATCTGTTCCTCTTTCAGATGGCATTAATATATTTTAAGAAAAGTCATAAGAAATAAAATTTTTTTGATGAAAACTAAAATATCCTCGAAATCATTGAAGAAGAAGTACATTATCAGACGAAAATATGCCTTATCTTATAAGAGACATTTAAATTTTTTTAGTTGCATAAATGGGCGGCATTTTATTCAGAATTAATAGAATAATACATGGACAAAAAATTCGTTTAATTTTTTGCCATTAAATATTAAAATTATAGAAAAGTACCTTGCAAAAAGAATCGGCAGTAGGATGGAAACGTGTTGACCACCGATTAGTTTTTTGCTAATAACTCTTGCATCCTTCGACCGACTTCTTCGACTAAGAGCTCGATGGAAAGCTTATCTGTTCCTCTTTCAAATGGCATTAATATATTTTACGAAAAGTCATAAGAAATAAATTTTTTTGGATCAAAACTAAAATATCCTCGAAATCATTGAAGAAGAAGTACCTTATCAGACAATAATATGCCTTATCTAATAAGAGACATTTAAATTTTTTAATTGCGTAAATGGGCGGCATTTTATTCAGAATTAATAGTTTTAAACACGGAAAAAAATTCGTTTAATGTTTTCCCATTAAATACTAGAATTATAAAAAAGTGCTTTGCGAAAAGAATCGGCAGATGAGCGGACTCCTGTTGACCACCGATTAGTTTTTTGCTAATAACTCTTGCATCCTTCGACCGACTTCTTCGACTAAGAGCTCGCCGGAAAGCTTATCTGTTCCTCTTTCAGATGGCATTTACATATTTTACGAAAAGTCATAAGAAATAAAAATTGTTTGATCAAAACTAAAATATCCTCGAAATCATTGAAGAAGAAGTACCTTATCAGACAATAATATGCCTTGTCTAATAAGAGACATTTAAATTTTTTAATTGCATAAATGGGCGGCATTTTATTTAGAATTAATAGTTTTAAACATGGAAAAAAATTCGTTTAATGTTTTCCCATTAAATACTAGAATTATAAAAAAGTACTTTGTGAAAAGAATCGGCAGAAGAGCGGAATCCTGATGACCACCGATTAGTTTTTTGTTAATATTTCTTGCATCCTTCGACCGACTTCTTCAACTAAGAGCTCGATGGAAAGCTTATTTGTTCCTGTTTCAGATGGCATTAACATATTTTACGAAAAGTCATAAGAAATAAAATTTTTTGGATCAAAACTTAAATATCCTCGAAATCATTTAAAAAGGAGTAGCTTATCAGACGAAAATATGCCTTATCTTATAAGAGACATTTAAATTTTTTTAATTGCATAAACGGGCGGTATTTTATTCAGAATTAATAGTCTTTTACATGGACAGAATTAAAAGTTTTTTACATGGAAAAAACATTCGTTTCATTTTTTCCCATTAAATACTAGAATTATAGAAAAGTACTTTGCGAAAAGAATCGGCAGTAGGACGGAAACGTGTTGACCACCGATTAGTTTTTTGCTAATATTTATTGCATCCTTCGACCGACTTCTTCAACTAAGAACTCCATGGAAAGCTTATCTGTCCCTCTTTCAAATGGCATTAATATATTTTACGAAAAGTCATAAGAAATACAATTTTTGTAATCAAAACTAAAATATCCTCGAAATCATTGAAGAAGAAGTACCTTATTAGACAATAATATGCCTTATCTAATAAGAGACATTTACATTTTTTTAATTGCATAAATGGGCGGCATTTTATTCAGAATTAATAGTTTTTTACATGGAAAAAAAATTCGTTGAATTTTTTCGCATTAAATACTAGAATTATAAAAAAGTACTTTGCGAAAAGAATCGGCAGAAGAGCGGAATCCTGTTGACCACCGATTAGTTTTTTGTCATAAGAAATAAAATTTTTTGGATCAAAACTAAAATATCCTCGAAATCATTGTAGAAGAAGTACCTTATCCGACAATAATATGCCTTATCTAATAAGAGACATTTAAATTTTTTAATTGCATAAATGGGCGGCATTTTATTCAGAATTAATAGTTTTAAACATGAAAAAAAATTCGTTTAATGTTTTCCCATTAAATACTAGAATTATAAAAAAGTACTTTGCGAAAAGAATCGGCAGAAGAGCGGAATCCTGTTGACCACCGATTAGTTTTTTGCTAATAACTCTTGCATCCTTCGACCGACTTCTTCGACTAAGAGCTCGATGGAAAGCTTATCTGTTCCTCTTTCAGATGGCATTAACATATTTTACGAAAAGTCATAAGAAATAAAATTTTTTTGATGAAAACTAAAATATCCTCGAAATCATTGAAGAAGAAGTACATTATCAGACGAAAATATGCCTTATCTTATAAGAGACATTTAAATTTTTTTAGTTGCATAAATGGGCGGCATTTTATTCAGAATTAATAGTATAATACATAGACAAAAAATTCGTTTAATTTTTTGCCATTAAATACTAGAATTATAGAAAAGTACCTTGCGAAAAGAATCGGCAGTAGGATGGAAACGTGTTGACCACCGATTAGTTTTTTGCTAATAACTCTTGCATCCTTCGACCGACGTCTTCGACTTAGAGCTCGATGGAAAGCTTATCTGTTCCTCTTTCAGATGGCATTAACATATTTTACGAAAAGTCATAAGAAATAAAATTTTTTGGATCAAAACTTAAATATCCTCGAAATCATTTAAAAAGGAGTAGCTTATCAGACGAAAATATGCCTTATCTTATAAGAGACATTTCAATTTTTTTAATTGCATAAATGGGCGGCATTTTATTCAGAATTAATAGTTTTTTACATGGACAAAAAATTGGTTTAATTTTTTCGCATTAAATACTAGAATTATCAAAAAGTACTTTGCGAAAAGAATCGGCAGAAGAGCGGAATCCTGTTGACCACCGATTAGTTTTTTGCTAATAACTCTTGCATCCTTCGACCGACTTCTTCGACTAAGAGCTCGATGGAAAGCTTATCTGTTCCTCTTTCAGATGGCATTAACATATTTTACGAAAAGTCATAAGAAATAACATTTTTTGGATCAATACTTAAATATCCTCGAAATCATTTAAAAAGGAGTAGCTTATCAGACGAAAATATGCCTTATCTAATAAGAGACATATAAATTTTTTAATTGCATAAATGGGCGGTATTTTATTCAGAATTAATAGTCTTTTACATGGACAGAATTAGAAGTTTTTTACATGGAAAAAACATTCGTTTCATTTTTTCCCATTAAATACTAGAATTATAGAAAAGTACTTTGCGAAAAGAATCGGCAGTAGGACGGAAACGTGTTGACCACCGATTAGTTTTTTGCTAATATTTATTGCATCCTTCGACCGACTTCTTCAACTAAGAGCTCCATGGAAAGCTTATCTGTTCCTCTTTCAAATGGCATTAATATATTTTACGAAAAGTCATAAGAAATACAATTTTTTGAATCAAAACTAAAATATCCTCGAAATCATTGAAGAAGAAGTACCTTATTAGACAATAATATGCCTTATCTAATAAGAGACATTTACATTTTTTTAATTGCATAAATGGGCGGCATTTTATTCAGAATTAATAGTTTTTTACATGGACAAAAAATTCGTTTAATTTTTTCGCATTAAATACTAGAATTATCAAAAAGTACTTTGCGAAAAGAATCGGCAGAAGAGCGGAATCCTGTTGACCACCGATTAGTTTTTTGCTAATAACTCTTGCATCCTTCGACCGACTTCTTCGACTAAGAGCTCGATGGAAAGCTTATCTGTTCCTCTTTCAGATGGCATTAACATATTTTACGAAAAGTCATAAGAAATAAAATTTTTTGGATCAAAACTAAAATATCCTCGAAATCATTGTAGAAGAAGTACCTTATCCGACAATAATATGCCTTATCTAATAAGAGACATTTAAATTTTTTAATTGCATAAATGGGCGGCATTTTATTCAGAATTAATAGTTTTAAACATGGAAAAAAATTCGTTTTATGTTTTCCCATTAAATACTAGAATTATAAAAAAGTACTTTGCGAAAAGAATCGGCAGAAGAGCGGAATCCTGTTGACCACCGATTAGTTTTTTGCTAATAACTCTTGCATCCTTCGACCGACTTCTTCGACTTATGGCTCGATGGAAAGCTTATCTTTTCCTCTTTCAGATGGCAATAATATGTTTTACGAAAAGTCATAAGAAATAAAATTTTTTGGATCAAAACTAAAATATCCTCGAAATCATTGTAGAAGAAGTTCCTTATCCGACAATAATATGCCTTATCTAATAAGAGACATTTAAATTTTTTAATTGCATAAATGGGCGGCATTTTATTCAGAATTAATAGTTTTAAACATGGAAAAAAATTCGTTTTATGTTTTCCCATTAAATACTAGAATTATAAAAAAGTACTTTGCGAAAAGAATCGGCAGAAGAGCGGAATCCTGTTGACAACCGATTAGTTTTTTGCTAATAACTCTTGCATCCTTCGACCGACTTCTTCGACTAAGAGCTCGATGGAAAGCTTATCTGTTCCTCTTTCAGATGGCATTAACATATTTTACGAAAAGTCATAAGAAATAAAATTTTTTCGATCAAAACTAAAATATCCTCGAAATCATTGACGAAGAAGTACCTTATCAGTGAAAGTATGCCTTATCTAACAAGAGACATTTAAATTTTTTAATTGCATAAATGGGCGGCATTTTATTCAGAATTAATAGTTTTTTACACGGACAAAAAATTCGTTCAATTTTTTCCCATTAAATACTAGAATTATAAAAAAGTACTTTGCAAAAAGAATCGGCAGAAGAGCGGAATCCTGTTGACCACCGATTAGTTTTTTGCTAATAACTCTTGCATCCTCCGACCGACCTCTTCGACTAAGAGCTCGATGGAAAGCTTATCTGTTCCTCTTTCAGATGGCATTAACATATTTTACGAAAAGTCATAAGAAATTTTTTTGATCAAAACTAAAATATCCTCGAAATCATTGAAGAAGAAGTACCTTATCAAACGAAAATATGCCATCTTTCAGATGACATTAACATATTATACAAAAAGTCGTAAGAAATAAAATTTTTTTGATCAAAACTAAAATATCCTCGAAATCATTGAAGAAGATGTACCTTATCAGACGAAAATATGCCTTATCTAATAAAAAAAACATTTAAATTTTTTTAATTGCATAAATGATGGCATTAACATATTTTACCAAATGTGGTAAGAAATAAATTTTTTTTTGATCAAAACTAAAATATCCTCGAAATCATTGAAACAGAAGTACCTTATCAGACGAAAATATACCTTATCTAACAAGAGACATTTAAAGTTTTTTAATTGCATAAATGGGCGGCATTTTATTCAGAATTAATAGTTTTTTACATGGGCACAAAATTCAATTAATTTTTTTTCCATTAAATACTAGAATTATAGAAAATTTCTCTGCGGAAAGAATGGGCAGTAGGACGGAATCGTGTTGACCGCCGATTAGTTTTTTGGTAATAACTCTTGCATCCTTCGACCGATTTCTTCTGGATGGACTGGATGGACAGCTTATATGCTCCTCTTTCAGATGACATTAACATATTTTACGAAAAGTCGTGAGAAATAAAATTTTTTTTGATCAAATTTAAAATATCCTCGAAATCATTCAAAAAGATGTAGCTTATCAGACGCAAATATGCCTTATCTTATAACAGACATTTAAATTTTTTGAATTGCATAAATGGGCGGTATTTTATTCAGAATAAATAGTTTTTTACTTGGACAGAATTAAAAGTTTTTTACATGAAAAAAAAATCGTTTAATTTTTTCCCATTAAATACTAGAAATGTAGAAAAGTACTTTGCGAAAAGAATCGGCATGAGGACGGAATCGTGCTGACCACCGATTAGTTTTTTGCTAATATTTATTGCATCCTTCAACCGACTTCTTCAACTAAGAGCTCGATGGAAAGCTTATCTGTTCCTCTTTCAGATGGCATTAACATATTTTACGAAAAGTCATAAGAAATACAATTTTTTCAATCAAAACTAAAATATCCTCGAAATCATTGAAGAAGAAGTACCTTTTTAGACAATAATATGCCTTATCTAATAAGAGACATTTAAATTTTTTTAATTGCATAAATGGGCGGCATTTTATTCAGAATTAATAGTTTTTTAGATTGACAAAAATTCGTTTAAGTTTTTCCCATTAAATACTTGAATTATAAAAAAGTACTTTGCGAAAAGAATCGGCAGAAGAGCGGAATCCTGTTGACCACCGATAAGTTTTTTGCAAATAACTCTTGCATACTTCGTTCGACTTCTTCGACTAAGAGCTCCATGGAAAGCTTATCTGTTCCTCTTTCAGATGGCATTAACATATTTCACGAAAAGTCGTAAGAAATAAAACTTTTTTTGATCAAATTTAAAATATCCTCGAAATCATTGAAAAAGAAGTAGCTTATCAGACGCAAATATGCCTTATCTTATAAGAGACATTTCAATTTTTTTAATTGCATAAATGGGCGGTATTTTATTCAGAATAAATAGTTTTTTACTTGGACAAAATTAAAAGTTTTTTACATGAAAAAAAAATCGTTTAATTTTTTCCCATTAAATACTAGAATTATAGAAAAGTACTATGCGAAAAGAATCGGCAGTAGGACGGAATCGTGCTGACCACCGATTAGTTTTTTGCTTATATTTATTGCATCCTTCGACCGACTTCTTCAACTAAGAGCTCGATGGAAAGCTTATCTGTTCCTCTTTCAGATGGCATTAACATATTTTACGAAAAGTCATAAGAAATAAAATTTTTTGAATCAAAACTAAAATATCCTCGAAATCATTGAAGAAGAAGTACCTTATTAGACAATAATATGCCTTATCTAGTAAGAGACATTTAAATTTTTTTAATTGCATAAATGGGCGGCATTTTATTCAGAATTAATAGTTTTTTACATTGACAAAAAATTCGTTTAAGTTTTTCCCATTAAATACTTGAATTATAAAAAAGTACTTTGCGAAAAGAATCGGCAGAAGAGCGGAATCCTGTTGACCACCGTTAAGTTTTTTGCAAATAACTCTTGGATACTTCGTTCGATTTCTTCGACTAAGAGCTCCATGGAAAGCTTATCTGTTCCTCTTTCAGATGGCATTAATATATTTCACGAAAAGTCGTAAGAAATAAAATTTTTTTGATCAAATTTAAAATATCCTCGAAATCATTGAAAAAGAAGTAGCTTATCAGACGCAAATATGCCTTATCTTATAAGAGACATTTCAATTTTTTTAATTGCATAAGTGGGCGGTATTTTATTTAGAATAAATAGTTTTTTACTTGGACAGAATTAAAAGTTTTTTACATGAAAAAAAAATCGTTTAATTTTTTCCCATTAAATACTAGAATTATAGAAAAGTACTTTGCGAAAAGAATCGGCAGAAGAGCGGAATCGTGTTGACCACCGTTAAGTTTTTTGCAAATAACTCTTGCATACTTCGTTCGATTTCTTCGACTAAGAGCTCGATGGAAAGCTTATCTGTTCCTCTTTCAGATGGCATTAACATATTTTACGAAAAGTCATAAGAAATAAAATTTTTTCGATCAAAACTAAAATATCATCGAAATCATTGAAGAAGAAGTACCTTATTAGACAATAATATGCCTTATCTAATAAGAGACATTTAAATTTTTTAATTGCATAAATGGGCGGCATTTTATTCGGAATTAATAGTTTTTTACATGGACAAAAAATTCGTTTAATTTTTTCCCATTAAATACTAGAATTATAAAAAAGTACTTTGCGAAAAGAATCGGCAGAAGAGCGGAATCCTGTTGACCACCGATTAGTTTTTTGCTAATAACTCTTGCATCCTACGACCGACTTCTTCGACTAAGAGCTCGATGGAAAGCTTATCTGTTCCTCTTTCAGATGGCATTAACATATTTTACGAAAAGTCATAAGAAATTTTTTTGATCAAAACTAAAATATCCTCGAAATCATTGAAGAAGAAGTACCTTATCAAACGAAAATATGCCATCTTTCAGATGGCATTAACATATTATACAAAAAGTCGTAAGACATAAAATTTTTTTGATCAAAACTAAAATTTCCTCGAAATCATTGAAGAAGATGTACCTTATCAGACGAAAATATGCCTTATCTAATAAGAAACATTTAAATTTTTTTAATTGCATAAATGATGGCATTAACATATTTTACGAAATGTGGTAAGAAATAAATTTTTTTTTGATCAAAACTAAAATATCCTCGAAATCATTGAAACAGAAGTACCTTATCAGACGAAAATATACCTTATCTAACAAGAGACATTTAAAGTTTTTTAATTGCATAAATGGGCGGCATTTTATTCAGAATTAATAGTTTTTTACATGGACAAAAGATTCGATTAATTTTTTTTTCCATTATATACTAGAATTATAGAAAAGTTCTCTGCGAAAAGAATCTGCAGTAGGACGGAATCGTGTTGACCGCCGATTAGTTTTTTGGTAATAACTCTTGCATCCTTCGACCGATTTCTTCTACTAAAAGCTGGATGGAAAGCTTATCTGTTCCTCTTTCAGATGACATTAACATATTTTACGAAAAGTCGTAAGAAATAAAATTTTTTTTGATCAAATTTAAAATATCCTCGAAATCATTCAAAAAGAAGTAGCTTATCAGACGCAAATATGCCTTATCTTATAAGAGACATTTACATTTTTTGAATAGCATAAATGGGCGGTATTTTATTCATAATAAATAGTTTTTTACTTGGACAGAATTAAAAGTTTTTTACATGAAAAAAAAATCGTTTAATTTTTTCCCATTAAATACTAGAATTATAGAAAAGTACTTCGCGAAAAGAATCGGCAGTAGGACGGAATCGTGCTGACCACCGATTAGTTTTTTGCTAATATTTATTGCATCCTTCGACCGACTTCTTCAACTAAGAGCTCGATGGAAAGCTTATCTGTTCCTCTTTCAGATGGCATTAACATATTTTACGAAAAGTCATAAGAAATACAATTTTTTGAATCAAAACTAAAATATCCTCGAAATCATTGAAGAAGAAGTACCTTATTAGACAATAATATGCCTTGTCTAATAAGAGACATTTAAATTTTTTTAATTGCATAAATGGGCAGCATTTTATTCAGAATTAATAGTTTTTTACATTGACAAAAAATTCTTTTAATTTTTTCCCATTAAATACTAGAATTATAGAAAATTCTTTGCGAAAAGAATCGGCGGTAGGACGGAAACGTGTTGACCACCGATTAGTTTTTTGCTAATAACTCTTGCATCCTTCGACCGACTTCTTCGGCTAAGAGCTCGACGGAAAACTTATCAGTTCCTCTTTCAGATGTCATTAACTTATTTCACGCAAAGTCTTTTACATGGACAGAATTAAAAGTTTTTTACATGGAAAAAACATTCGTTTCATTTTTTCCCATTAAATACTTGAATTATAGAAAAGTACTTTGCGAAAAGAATCGGCAGTAGAAAGGAATCGTATTGACCACCGATTAGTTTTTTGCTAATATTTCTTGCATCCTTCGACCGACTTCTTCAACTAAGAGCTCGATGGAAAGCTTATCTGTTCCTCATTCAGATGGCATTAACATATTTTACGAAAAGTCATAAGAAATAAAATTTTTTGGATCAAAATTAAAATATCCTCGAAATCATTGAAGAAGAAGTACCTTATCAGACGAAAATATACCTTATCTAACAAGAGACATTTAAAGTTTTTTAATTGCATAAATGGGCGGCATTTTATTCAGAATTAATAGTTTTTTACATGGACAAAAGATTCGATTAATTTTTTTTTCCATTAAATACTAGAATTATAGAAAAGTTCTCTGCGAAAAGAATCTGCAGTAGGACGGAATCGTGTTGACCGCCGATTAGTTTTTTGGTAATAACTCTTGCATCCTTCGACCGATTTCTTCTACTAAAAGCTGGATGGAAAGCTTATCTGTTCCTCTTTCAGATGACATTAACATATTTTACGAAAAGTCGTAAGAAATAAAATTTTTTTTGATCAAATTTAAAATATCCTCGAAATCATTCAAAAAGAAGTAGCTTATCAGACGCAAATATGCCTTATCTTATAAGAGACATTTACATTTTTTGAATAGCATAAATGGGCGGTATTTTATTCATAATAAATAGTTTTTTACTTGAACAGAATTAAAAGTTTTCTACATGAAAAAAAAATCGTTTAATTTTTTCCCATTATATACTAGAATTATAGAAAAGTACTTCGCGAAAAGAATCGGCAGTAGGACGGAATCGTGCTGACCACCGATTAGTTTTTTGCTAATATTTATTGCATCCTCTTTCCTCTTTCATTCCTCTTTCAGATGGCATTAACATATTTTACGAAAAGTCATAAGAAATACAATTTTTTGAATCAAAACTAAAATATCCTCGAAATCATTGAAGAAGAAGTACCTTATTAGACAATAATATGCCTTATCTAATAAGAGACATTTAAATTTTTTTAATTGCATAAATGGGTAGCATTTTATTCAGAATTAATAGTTTTTTACATTGACAAAAAATTCTTTTAATTTTTTCCCATTAAATACTAGAATTATAGAAAAGTACTTTGCGAAAAGAATCGGCAGAAGGACGGAATCGTGCTGACCACCGATTAGTTTTTTGCTAATATTTATTGCATCCTTCGACCGACTTCTTCAACTAAGAGCTCCATGAAAAGCTTGTCTGTTCCTCTTTCAGATGGCATTAACATATTTTACGAAAGTCAAAAGAAATAAGATTTTTTGCATCGAAACTAAAATATCCTCGAAATCATTGTAGAAGAAGCACCTTATCAGACGAAAATATGCATTATCTAATAAGAGACACTCAAATTTTTATACTTTTCACTTATGTGAAATAGTATAATAACTTTGTCACGGAGTTTGTAACAGATCGAAATATTAATTTCCGACTATATAAAGTATATATATTCTTGATCAGGACGAGTTGATTTAGCCATGTCCGTCTGTCCGACTGACCGTCTGTCCGACTGACCGTCTGTCTGTCTGTCGGTCTGTCTGTCTGTACGTATGAAAACTTGTCCCTCAGTTTTGAAGCTATCGAGCTGAAACTTTGCACAGAGTCTTAGAATTTATTACGATGAATCATTCGTCGGAACCAGCATGATCGGATTATTAGAACAGGTAGCTCCCATACGAAAAGAAGAAGAAAAGTGAACAAAACTTGAATCGTTGTATGGAAAACTTTTTTGTTTTGTACAATAGAGTACTGAAATTTTAAACATAGTAGTTTTACAGAGTCCGACTACATGCCTGAAAGTTTCATTGAGATTGGACATCTGGAACTGGTAACTCCCATACAAAATGAAGAAGAGGAAGAGAAGGAATATTCTCGTCGTTGTATGGAAAACTTTTTTGTTTCTTAACCAATTGACTTGAAATTTTAAAGTTATGTTCTTAGGGAGGAATGAAAACTATTTTGACCAAAACTGGGCGTAGCCACGCGTAGCCACGCCCACTTATAGCGAAAATTGACCCGTTGTAAGGAAAACTTTTTTGCTTTTTAACCAACTGACTTGAAACTTAACAGGATTGTTCTTAGGGTGGAATGAAAACAGTTTTGACCAAAAGTAGGCGTGGCCACGCCCTTTTATAGCGAAATGTATGAAAACTTTTTTGTTTTTTAACCAATTGACTTGAAACTTTGCAGTTATGGTCTTAGGGAGGAATGAAAACTATTTTGATCAAAAGTAGGCATGGCCACGCCCACTTATAGCTTAACTTGACCCTTTGTATAGAAAACTTTTTTGTTTTTTAACCAATTGACTTGAAACTTTGCAGTTATGCTCTTAGGGAGGAATGAAAACTATTTTGATCAAAAGTGGGCATGGCCACGCCTACTTATAGCTTAACTTGACCCTTTGTATGGAAAACTTTTTTGTTTTTTAACCAATTGACTTGAAACTTTACAGTTATGTTCTTATGGAGGAATGAAAACTATTTTGATCAAAAGTGGGCGTGGCCACGCCCACTTATAGCTTAACTTGACCCTTTGTATGGAAAACTTTTTTGTTTTTTAATCAATTGACTTGAAACCTTACAGTTATGTTCTTAGGGAGGAATGAAAACTATTTTGACCAAAAGTGGGCATAGCCACGCCTACTTATAGCGAAAATTGACCCTTTGTATGGAAAACATTTTTGTTTTTTAACCAATTGACTTGAAACTTTACAGTTATGTTCTTAGAGAGGAATGAAAACTATTTTGACCAACTTATAGCGAAAATTTACCCGTTTTATGGAAAACTTTTTTGTTTTTTAACGAATTGACTTGAAACATTACAGTTATGTTGTTAGGGAGGCATGAAAACTATTCATTTAGTTTTTTTTATAGTGCCACAAAGTGAAAAGTATTATAGCTTCACCCTTGCTGAAGATAGCGTCCTTACTGGTTTTGATTGCATAAATGGGCGGTATTTTACTCAGAATTAATAGTCTTTTACATGGACGGAATTAAAAGTTTTTCACATGGAAAAAAAATTCGTTTCATTTTTTCCCAATTAAAACTAGAATTATAGAAAAGTACTTTGCGAAAAGAATCGGCAGTAGGACGGAAACGTGTTGATCGCCGATTAGTTTTTTGCTAATAACTCTTGCATCCTTCGACCGATTTCTTCGACTAAGAGCTGGATGGAAAGCTTATCTGTTCCTCTTTCAAATGGCATTAACATATTTTACAAAAATTCGTAAGAAATAAAATTTTTTTGGATCAAAACTAAAATATCATCGAAATCATTGAAGAAGAAGTACCTTATCAGACAATAATATGCCTTATCTAATAAGAGACATATAAATTTTTTAATTGCATAAATGGGCGGTATTTTTTTCAGAATTAATAGTCTTTTACATGGACAGAATTAAAAGTTTTTTACATGGAAAAAACATTCGTTTCATTTTTTCCCATTAAATACTAGAATTATAGAAAAGTACTTTGCGAAAAGAATCGGCAGTAGGACGGAAACGTGTTGATCGCCGATTAGTTTTTTGCTAATAACTCTTGCATCCTTCGACCGATTTCTTCGACTAAGAGCTGGATGGAAAGCTTATCTGTTCCTCTTTCAAATGGCATTAACATATTTTACGAAAATTCGTAAGAAATAAAATTTTTTTGGATCAAAACTAAAATATCCTCGAAATCATTGAAGAAGAAGTACATTATCAGATGAAAATATGCCTTATCTTATAAGAGACATATAAATTTTTTAATTGCATAAATGGGCGGTATTTTATTCAGAATTAATAGTCTTTTACATGGACAGAATTAAAAGTTTTTTACATGGAAAAAACATTCGTTTCATTTTTTCCCATTAAATACTTGAATTATAGAAAAGTACTTTGCGAAAAGAATCGGCAGTAGAAAGGAATCGTATTGACCACCGATTAGTTTTTTGCTAATATTTCTTGCATCCTTCGACCGACTTCTTCAACTAAGAGCTCGATGGAACGCTTATCTGTTCCTCATTCAGATGGCATTAACATATTTTACGAAAAGTCATAAGAAATAAAATTTTTTGGATCAAAATTAAAATATCCTTGAAATCATTGAAGAAGAAGTACCTTATCAGACGAAAATATACCTTATCTAACAAGAGACATTTAAAGTTTTTTAATTGCATAAATTGGCGGCATTTTATTCAGAATTAATAGTTTTTTACATGGACAAAAGATTCGATTAATTTTTTTTTCCATTAAATACTAGAATTATAGAAAAGTTCTCTGCGAAAAGAATCTGCAGTAGGACGGAATCGTGTTGACCGCCGATTAGTTTTTTGGTAATAACTCTTGCATCCTTCGACCGATTTCTTCTACTAAAAGCTGGATGGAAAGCTTATCTGTTCCTCTTTCAGATGACATTAACATATTTTACGAAAAGTCGTAAGAAATAAAATTTTTTTTGATCAAATTTAAAATATCCTCGAAATCATTCAAAAAGAAGTAGCTTATCAGACGCAAATATGCCTTATCTTATAAGAGACATTTACATTTTTTGAATAGCATAAATGGGCGGTATTTTATTCATAATAAATAGTTTTTTACTTGGACAGAATTAAAAGTTTTTTACATGAAAAAAAAATCGTTTAATTTTTTCCCATTAAATACTAGAATTATAGAAAAGTACTTCGCGAAAAGAATCGGCAGTAGGACGGAATCGTGCTGACCACCGATTAGTTTTTTGCTAATATTTATTGCATCCTTCGACCGACTTCTTCAACTAAGAGCTCGATGGAAAGCTTATCTGTTCCTCTTTCAGATGGCATTAACATATTTTACGAAAAGTCATAAGAAATACAATTTTTTGAATCAAAACTAAAATATCCTCGAAATCATTGAAGAAGAAGTACCTTATTAGACAATAATATGCCTTATCTAATAAGAGACATTTAAATTTTTTTAATTGCATAAATGGGCAGCATTTTATTCAGAATTAATAGTTTTTTACATTGACAAAAAATTCTTTTAATTTTTTCCCATTAAATACTAGAATTATAGAAAAGTACTTTGCGAAAAGAATCGGCAGAAGGACGGAATCGTGCTGACCACCGATTAGTTTTTTGCTAATATTTATTGCATCCTTCGACCGACTTCTTCAACTAAGAGCTCCATGGAAAGCTTGTCTGTTCCTCTTTCAGATGGCATTAACATATTTTACGAAAGTCAAAAGAAATAAGATTTTTTGCATCGAAACTAAAATATCCTCGAAATCATTGTAGAAGAAGCACCTTATCAGACGAAAATATGCATTATCTAATAAGAGACACTCAAATTTTTATACTTTTCACTTATGTGAAATAGTATAATAACTTTGTCACGGAGTTTGTAACAGATCGAAATATTAATTTCCGACTATATAAAGTATATATATTCTTGATCAGGACGAGTTGATTTAGCCATGTCCGTCTGTCCGACTGACCGTCTGTCCGACTGACCGTCTGTCTGTCTGTCGGTCTGTCTGTCTGTACGTATGCAAACTTGTCCCTCAGTTTTGAAGCTATCGAGCTGAAACTTTGCACAGAGTCTTAGAATTTATTACGATGAATCATTCGTCGGAACCAGCATGATCGGATTATTAGAACAGGTAGCTCCCATACGAAAAGAAGAAGAAAAGTGAACAAAACTTGAATCGTTGTATGGAAAACTTTTTTGTTTTGTACAATAGAGTACTGAAATTTTAAACATAGTAGTTTTACAGAGTCCGACTACATGCCTGAAAGTTTCATTGAGATTGGACATCTGGAACTGGTAACTCCCATACAAAATGAAGAAGAGGAAGAGAAGGAATATTCTCGTCGTTGTATGGAAAACTTTTTTGTTTCTTAACCAATTGACTTGAAATTTTAAAGTTATGTTCTTAGGGAGGAATGAAAACTATTTTGACCAAAACTGGGCGTAGCCACGCGTAGCCATGCCCACTTATAGCGAAAATTGACCCGTTGTATGGAAAACTTTTTTGCTTTTTAACCAACTGACTTTAAACTTAACAGGATTGTTCTTAGGGTGGAATGAAAACAGTTTTGACCAAAAGTGGGCGTGGCCACGCCCTTTTATAGCGAAATGTATGAAAACTTTTTTGTTTTTTAACCAATTGACTTGAAACTTTGCAGTTATGGTCTTAGGGAGGAATGAAAACTATTTTGATCAAAAGTAGGCATGGCCACGCCCACTTATAGCTTAACTTGACCCTTTGTATAGAAAACTTTTTTGTTTTTTAACCAATTGACTTGAAACTTTGCAGTTATGCTCTTAGGGAGGAATGAAAACTATTTTGATCAAAAGTGGGCATGGCCACGCCTACTTATAGCTTAACTTGACCCTTTGTATGGAAAACTTTTTTGTTTTTTAACCAATTGACTTGAAACTTTACAGTTATGTTCTTATGGAGGAATGAAAACTATTTTGATCAAAAGTGGGCGTGGCCACGCCCACTTATAGCTTAACTTGACCCTTTGTATGGAAAACTTTTTTGTTTTTTAATCAATTGACTTGAAACTTTACAGTTATGTTCTTAGGGAGGAATGAAAACTATTTTGACCAAAAGTGGGCATAGCCACGCCTACTTATAGCGAAAATTGACCCTTTGTATGGAAAACATTTTTGTTTTTTAACCAATTGACTTGAAACTTTACAGTTATGTTCTTAGAGAGGAATGAAAACTATTTTGACCAACTTATAGCGAAAATTTACCCGTTTTATGGAAAACTTTTTTGTTTTTTAACGAATTGACTTGAAACATTACAGTTATGTTGTTAGGGAGGCATGAAAACTATTCATTTAGTTTTTTTTATAGTGCCACAAAGTGAAAAGTATTATAGCTTCACCCTTGCTGAAGATAGCGTCCTTACTGGTTTTGATTGCATAAATGGGCGGTATTTTACTCAGAATTAATAGTCTTTTACATGGACGGAATTAAAAGTTTTTCACATGGAAAAAAAATTCGTTTCATTTTTTCCCAATTAAAACTAGAATTATAGAAAAGTACTTTGCGAAAAGAATCGGCAGTAGGACGGAAACGTGTTGATCGCCGATTAGTTTTTTGCTAATAACTCTTGCATCCTTCGACCGACTTCTTCGACTAAGAGCTCAATGGAAAGCTTATCTGTTCCTCTTTCAGATGGCATTATTATATTTTACGAAAAGTCATAAGAAATAAAATTTTTTTGATCAAAACTAAAATATCCTCGAAATCATTGAAGAAGAAGTACATTATCAGATGAAAATATGCCTTATCTTATAAGAGACATTTAAATTTTTTTAATTGCATAAATGGGCGGCATTTTATTCAGAATTAATATTTTTTTTACAAAAAATTCGTTTAATTTTTTTCCATTAAATACTAGAATTATAGAAAAGTACTATGCGAAAAGAATCGGCAGTAGGACAGAATCGTGTTGACCACCGATTAGTTTTTTGGTAATAACTCTTGCATCCTTCGACCGATTTCTTCGACTAAGAGCTGGATGGAAAGCTTATCTGTTCCTCTTTCAAATGGCATTAACATATTTTACGAAAATTCGTAAGAAATAAAATTTTTTTTATCAAAACTAAAATATCCTCGAAATCATTGAAAAAGAAGTAGCTCATCAGACGAAAATATGCCTTATCTAATAAGAGACATATAAATTTTTTAATTGCATAAATGGGCGGTATTTTATTCAGAATTAATAGTCTTTTACATGGACAGAATTAAAAGTTTTTTACATGGAAAAAACATTCGTTTCATTTTTTCCCATTAAATACTAGAATTATAGAAAAGTACTTTGCGAAAAGAATCGGCTGTAGAAAGGAATCGTGTTGACCACCGATTAGTTTTTTGCTAATAACTCTTGCATCCTTCGACCGACTTCTTCGACTAAGGGCTCGATGGAAAGCTTATCTGTTCCTCTTTCAGATGGCATTAACATATTTTACGAAAAGTCATAAGAAATAAATTTTTTTGATCAAAACTAAAATATCATCGAAATCATTGAAGAAGAAGTATCTTATCAGACAATAAATTAATTAATTAATTCTTTATTATCCCAAAACATTCTTATAGCTTATAATAATAATAATATGCAAATTTACAGAGTTTAGCTTAGTCTAAATGAGCTTTACAACTGAGTTATTATATGAGAATATAATTAAGTTTTGTTTGAAGTGATATTGTATCGGCAAGGAAAAGTGGGGAAAAAAAAACCTTAAGACTAGTTAAGAGGGTAAAAGGAACTTAAAAACTAAAGACTAATACTAAGTAAAACTAAAACGCGTTTAGTTGGAATAGTGTTAGTCGATTGCAATAGTGCAATATTTTTTTTTTTTTTATAAATTAACATGCACTTAAGTCTTTAGGAGACTTAAGCGTGGTTAGGGGTATTTCGTTGCTGAAAATTATAATTCAAAAAGTTGATTTTATCAATTATTTTACAAACTCCTGCTTTTGAATGCAGACGAACAGTGGAAAAGTAAAATGGTAGATTATAAATCATTTTTAGTAATTTATTTTGCGTTATTTGTAATTTGTTTATATGTGTAGTTGCACAATCACCCCAGATTAACGAACCATAGAGCATGATCGGCGTAAAAATCGTTTTAAATAATATGAGTTTATTTTGGGGAGACAGGCGTGAATTTCGATTAATAAAAGGATATAGTATTCGAATTGTTTTGTTTACTTTATCAATAGTTTTTTGTATGTGTATATTAAATAGTAGTTTAGTGTCGAGGTAAAGCCCAAGATAACGAACACAAGGCAACCATTGTATATTGTTGTTGTTAACAACTAGATTGGTGTTCGGTAGAAAGCATGCTTTACGCTTTCTTGTGAAATAGATGGAGTTGGATTTATTTGGGTTTAGTTGAATTTTCCATTTACAATAGTAAGTAGCTAAAGTGTCAAGAGCATTTTGCAGTATATTTTTAATTCCACTATAATCTTGGCCACAGGTGTAGATAGCCGTATCATCTGCGAACATGGAAATTTTGCAGTTATCAAAGCGTGGTATGTCGTACGTATAGACATTATAAAGGATTGGTCCAAGAACGGAGCCTTGGGGTACTCCTGCGCTTGATGGAGATAGCTCTGACGAAGACCCATTTATAACGGTGTAAAATAGTCTGTTCGTAAGGAAATTTTGAATTATTTTTATAAGGTAGATCGGCGTATTTATGATCAAGAGCTTGTGGATTAGACCGTCATGCCATACAGTGTCAAATGCAGCTTGTATGTCCAGTGTTACCATGCCAACTGACTTTTTGCTTTGAAGGCTTTGCTTGATGAAATGCTTAAGCTTAAGGAGTGGGTGGACACAGCTACGCTGAGATCTAAAACCAAATTGTTCTGCTGGAAGGACGCTATGGGATGTTAAGTGGTTATTTAGTCGCTCTTTGAGTATCTTTTCAAAGATTTTAGAAAAGCAGCTGAGTAAGCTAATTGGTCGATAGCTTTCAGGGGAATTAGGTGGTTTATCAAGCTTGTGAATTGCTATTACTTTTGCAATCTTCCATTCCTGGGGGAAGTACCCTATTCTAAGGCAAGCATTGTACACGCGAGTAAGATAAGCAATAGTACTAGATGGTAAGTTTTTAACACAAATGTTTTTAATGCCATCAGAACCAGGGGATTTTTTAACTACTAGAGAGTTTATTACATTCAGGATTTCATTACAAGTTATAGGTAGAAAATGAGTATCTGCACTTAATGAAGCTTCAACTTTAAGTAGTGAATCGTTGACAATATTTCTAGTGTTAGTATCAGAGAGGTGTTCGGTGAGTTTATGTTTTTCTTCAAAAATTTTATTCAAAAGATTTGCTTTTTGCTCGCATGACGTAAATGTTTTGCTGTTATAAGAGAAACTGGGGGTATAATGAGTTTTGGTCTTAATTATTTTGGTTATTTTCCAAAAGGGCTTGGAATGTTTTTTTAAACTTTCAAGTTTATTATTCCATTGGCTGTTGTGTAATTGCGACAATTCGAATTTTATTCGTCGATTGAAGTGATTGAGTCGAGCCTTGAAAATGGGCGTGCGAGTTCTACACCACTGCCTCAGTGTAATGTTTCTTATTTTAAAAAGCTCCTGAATGGTTTGAGGTAGCTTAAATTCATAGTTCTTTTTTACTCTTCTCGGAACAGCTTTTTCAGTGGCATCTATTATTTTAGACTTAAGAGTATCTAACATTTTATCGACATGGCTAATGCTTGGTAACAAAACATCAGCATGTGATAAGAGTTCGTTAAAATCGTTTGTAAGCAGTCTTTTGAAAAGTTTCCAGTTTGCCTTAGAAAATTGGAGGTATGATCTGTTTTCAAGTTGGGGGATGGTTGAGATTTTTGCCAGTACTGGAAGGTGATCAGAGGAGAGGTCGTTGTATGTTAAAGGCGTGGTTATCATATTAGGAGAATTGGAAATGAATATATCAAGCGTAGAGGGATTCGCTTTGTGGGAAGAAGGGATATATGTAGGATCGTTTGGATAAAGAATTGAGAAGTTATCGAGAGCAGACAAATCATATAATATAGTGCCCCAGCAATTGGCTTTTGCGCAGTTCCAGCTACGATTTCTAGCGTTTAGGTCGCCTGCTATTAGATAGCGGCCAGATAGACGCGAAAATTTAAGGAGATCAGACTTAAACATGGATTTTTGATGAATACGGTCTGTTGAAATACTGCAATTGCAAAGACACTTAGCAGTATTGCCAGGAAAGTAGGTAGAGTAAAATTTGAAGACATTGTTACTATCGAATTCAACTTGAATACCTATGTTCTCAATCAGGTGTGTATTTACGTTAGGTAATTGTTTGTGTTTGAGTTTGTTACTTATAATGATCGCTACGCCCCCACCTCTACTAGTGTTACGGTCATTTCTATAGATACTGTAATTCGCTTGTTGAAAACGTTCGCTTTCTGAGAGCCAAGTTTCGCAAATCAAACTAATGTGAATATTATTCTTATTTAAAAAATTAAAGAGCTCATGTTTCTTATGACGAACGGCACGCGCATTCCATGCCATAACATTTAGCGAATTTAACATATTATTTGTCTGAGTAGACATACTTAACAGCTAATTGAGTGATAACATTGAATTGTTCTAGTTTTGTTGTACAGCAGCTTAGCTTACTGAGAAGTTCTAAAGTGAGTTCGTTTATCTCTTCAATCGTGAAGAGAGAAGTCGAATTTGTCGGTGTATCAGCGGGTGTACCAGTAAGAGCTTGCTTGTAGCTGACAGCTTGACGATTAGCAGTGAGTGTGTTGTTGTAAATAACACCGTTAGCCACAGGCATGCGCTGTGTTGTTGTTGGAGACTGATCATCATAGTTTACTTTATGGTTAGTGTTGTAGCTCGTACTATTGTATTTATAGTTGTAGTTAGAGATGCGTTTGTTTTGTGGTACCTTTTTTTGAAGAAGAGTTTGATACGATGCTCTGCATGGACATGTCGGGTCGGTAGAGGAATGTTCTCCTTTGCAGTTGGCGCATATTAGTTTTCCAGGGTTTGTGCACAAATTAGTAGCATGTTGACCAGCGCATAGGGCACAAGAAGTTTTGACATTGCATTTGCTTGATCCATGTCCAAAAAGCTGGCAGTTGTAACATTGTGTCAGTTTATTGGGATATTTAGTTTTGTACTCCCAGCGCACTTTTGTGTGATTAATGCAGGAATAATTCTTCCTTAGATCTTGGAGGGTGATAGACTTGTTCGCAAAGTATACAATGTATAGGAGAATGTCTAGTCCACCTCTAGTTTTCTTTTCCAATGTTTTAACTTCAATACAGTTAAGACCAACGTCAGTCAGCATTTTTTTAACTTCGGCATTAGAGACTTTGTCTATACCTGATAGCACTGCTTTGTATGGTTTTGAATTTTTTGTTTCATAAGAATAGAATTCACAATCTTTGGATTTCATCTCGATGCAAGCAAGACTAAAAGCATTCATTGTTTTTAAAAAAATTTTAATCCCAATAGATATTGTTTTGATACTGTAGTCGGTTATATATACACTTTTCAAGAGATCGTGAATAAATTTCGAGTTCTTCTTCAGAACTGTAATTGGTGGAACAATTTCTTTTGGATGTTCGATATGTTCAACATCGGATATGTTGTCACTTGCCCTCTGGCTAGTGCTTGGTTTATCGTCCATTAAAGTTTGCAATGGACGAAAATAATTAACATATTGGTTTGTTACATCAGTAACATTGTTCTTAATATTTTTAGCAAATTTATTTGCATCAAAGTTTTTCTTTTTAATGCGAGGCATTTTAAGTGGATATATGTTCACAACACCACCGCGCGTAACGGTGTGTTTTGCGTTGTTGTTATTTTGTTGTACGATTTTGAAAACTAAGTTTTTGTTGTTGTTAGACAAAATACGGTAAAGTCGCGACGGACGGATAATAGCAGGTAGATTGCAGCAGAGCCGATAGGTTTTGTGACAACTATACGCGATGATAGTTGCTCAAAGACTGATCAGACAATAATATGCCTTATCTAATAAGAGACATATAAATTTTTTAATTGCATAAATGGGCGGTATTTTATTCAGAATTAATAGTCTTTTACATGGACAGAATTAAAAGTTTTTTACATGGAAAAAACATTCGTTTCATTTTTTCCCATTAAATACTAGAATTATAGAAAAGTACTTTGCGAAAAGAATCGGCTGTAGAAAGGAATCGTGTTGACCACCGATTAGTTTTTTGCTAATAACTCTTGCATCCTTCGACCGACTTCTTCGACTAAGGGCTCGATGGAAAGCTTATCTGTTCCTGTTCCAGATGGCATTAACATATTTTACGAAAAGTCATAAGAAATAAATTTTTTTGGATCAAAACTAAAATATCATCGAAATCATTGAAGAAGAAGTACCTTATCAGACAATAATATGCCTTATCTAATAAGAAACATTTAAATTTTTTAATTGCATAAATGGGCGGCATTTTATTCAGAATTAATAGTTTTTTACATGGACAAAAAATTCGTTTAAGTTTTTTCCCATTAAATACTAGAATTATAGAAAATTCTTTGCGAAAAGAATCGGCGGTAGGACGGAAACGTGTTGACCACCGATTAGTTTTTTGCTAATAACTCTTGCATCCTTCGACCGACTTCTTCGGCTAAGAGCTCGACGGAAACTTATCAGTTCCTCTTTCAGATGTCATTAACTTATTTCACGCAAAGTCTTTTACATGGACAGAATTAAAAGTTTTTTACATGGAAAAAACATTCGTTTCATTTTTTCCCATTAAATACTTGAATTATAGAAAAGTACTTTGCGAAAATAATCGGCAGTAGAAAGGAATCGTGTTGACCACCGATTAGTTTTTTGCTAATATTTCTTGCATCCTTCGACCGACTTCTTCAACTAAGAGCTCGATGGAAAGCTTATCTGTTCCTCATTCAGATGGCATTAACATATTTTACGAAAAGTCATAAGAAATAAAATTTTTTGGATCAAAACTAATATATCCTCGAAATCATTGAAGAAGAAGTACTTTATCAGACAATAATATGCCTTATCTAATAAGAGACATTTACATTTTTTAATTGCATAAATGGGCGGCATTTTATTCAGAATTAATAGTTTTTTACATGGACAAAAAATTCGTTTAATTTTTTCCCATTAAATAGTAGAATTATAGAAAAATCTTTGCGAAAAGAATCGGCGGTAGGACGGAAACGTGTTGACCACCGATTAGTTTTTTGCTAATAACTCTTGCATCCTTCGACCGACTTCTTCGGCTAAGAGCTCGACGGAAATCTTATCAGTTCCTCTTTCAGATGTCATTAACTTATTTCACGCAAAGTCTTTTACATGGACAGAATTAAAAGTTTTTTACATGGAAAAAACATTCGTTTCATTTTTTCCCATTAAATACTTGAATTATAGAAAAGTACTTTGCGAAAAGAATCGGCAGTAGAAAGGAATCGTATTGACCACCGATTAGTTTTTTGCTAATATTTCTTGCATCCTTCGACCGACTTCTTCAACTAAGAGCTCGATGGAAAGCTTATCTGTTCCTCATTCAGATGGCATTAACATATTTTACGAAAAGTCATAAGAAATAAAATTTTTTGGATCAAAACTAATATATCCTCGAAATCATTGAAGAAGAAGTACTTTATCAGACAATAATATGCCTTATCTAATAAGAGACATTTACATTTTTTAATTGCATAAATGGGCGGCATTTTATTCAGAATTAATAGTTTTTTACATGGACAAAAAATTCGTTTAATTTTTTCCCATTAAATACTAGAATTATAAAAAAGTACTTTGCGAAAAGAATTGACAGATGAGCGGAATACTGTTGACCACCGATTAGTTTTTTGCTAATAACTCTTGCATCCTTGCCCGACTTCTTCGACTAAGAGCTCGATGGAAAGCTTATCTGTTCCTCTTTCAGATGGCATTAACATATTTTACGAAAAGTCATAAGAAATAAAATTTTTTGATCAAAACTAAAATATCCTCGAAATCATTGAAGAAGAAGTACCTTATCAGACAATAATATGCCTTATCTAATAAGAGACATTTACATTTTTTAATTGCATAAATGGGCGGCATTTTATTCAGAATTAATAGTTTTAACCATGGAAAAAAATTCGTTTAATTTTTTCCCATTAAATACAAGAAGTATAGAAAAGTACTTTGCGAAAAGAATCGGCAGAAGAGCGGAATCCTGTTGACCACCGAGTAGTTTTTTGCTAATAACTCCTGCATCCTTCGACCGACTTCTTCGACTAAGAGCTCGTCGTAAAGCTTATCTGTTCCTCTTTCAGATGGCATTAACATATTTTACGAAAAATCATAAGAAATAAAATTTTTTGGATCAAAATTAAAATACCCTCGTAATCATTGAAGAAGAAGTACCTTATCAGACGAAAATATGCCTTATCTTATAAGAGACATTTAAATTTTTTTAGTTGCATAAATGGGCGGCATTTTATTCAGAATTAATAGTTTTTTACATGGACAAAAAATTCGTTTAATTTTTTCCCATTAAATACTAGAATTATAGAAAATTCTTTGCGAAAAGAATCGGCAGTAGGACGGAAACGTGTTGACCACCGATTAGTTTTTTGCTAATAACTCTTGCATCCTTCGACCGACTTCTTCGGATAAGAGCTCGACGGAAATCTTATCTGTTCCTCTTTCAGATGGCATTAACTTATTTCACGCAAAGTGATAAGAAATAAAATTGTTTTGATCAAAACTAAAATATCCTCGAAATCATTGAAGAAGACATACCTTATCAGACGAAAATATGCCTTATCTAATATGAGACATTTAAATTTTTTTAATTGCATAAATGTGTGGCATTTTATTCAGAATTATTAGTTTTGTACATGGAAAAAAATTCGTTTAATTTTTTTCTATTAAATACTAGAATTATAGAAAAGTACTTTGCGAAAAGAATCGGCAGTAGGACGGAATCGTGTTGACCTCCGATTAGTTTTTTGCTAATAACTCTTGCATCCTTCGACCAACTTCTTCGACTAAGAGCTCGATGGAAAGCTTATCTGTTCCTCTTTCAGATGTCATTAACATATTTTACGAAAAGTCATAAGAAATAAAATTTTTTTGATCAAAACTAAAATATCCTCGAAATCATTGAAGAAGAAGTACCTTATCAGACGAAAATATGCCTTATCTAATAACAGACATTTAAATTTTTTTAATTGCATAAATGGGCGGCATTTTATTCAGAATTAATAGTTTTTTACATGGACAAAAAATTCGTTTAATTTTTTCCCATTAAATACTAGAATTATAAAAAAGTACTTTGCGAAAAGAATCGACAGATGAGCGGAATACTGTTGACCATTGATTAGTTTTTTGCTAATAACTCTTGCACCCTGGACCGACTTCTTCGACTAAGAGTTTGATGGAAAGCTTATCTCTTCCTCTTTCAGATGGCATTAACATATTTTACGAAAAGTCATAAGATATAAAATTTTTTGGATCAAAACTAAAATATCCTCGAAATCATTGAAGAAGAAGTACCTTATCAGACAATAATATGCCTTATCTAATAAGAGACATTTAAATTTTTTAATTGCATAAATGGGCGGCATTTTATTCAGAATTAATAGTTTTAAACATGGACAAAAAATTCATTTAATTTTTTCCCATTAAATACTAGAATTATAGAAAATTCTTTGCGAAAAGAATCGGCAGCAGGACGGAAACGTGTTGACCACCGATTTGTTTTTTGCTAATAACTCTTGCATCCTTCGACCGACTTCTTCGACTAAGAGCTCGATGGAAAGCTTATCTGTTCCTCTTTCAGATGTCATTAACATATTTTACGAAAAGTCATAAGAAATAAAATTTTTTTGATCAAAACTAAAATATCCTCGAAATCATTGAAGAAGAAGTACCTTATCAGACGAAAATATGCCGTATCTAATAACAGACATTTAAATTTTTTTAGTTGCATAAGTGGGCGGCATTTTATTCAGAATTAATAGTTTTTTATATGGACAAAAAATTCGTTTAATTTTTTCCCATTAAATACTAGAATTATAGAAAATTCTTTGCGAAAAGAATCGGCGGAAGGACGGAAACGTGTTGACCACCGATTAGTTTTTTGCTAATAACTCCTGCATCCTTCGACCGACTTCTTCGACTAAGAGCTCGTCGGAAAGCTTATCTGTTCCTCTTTCAGATGGCATTAACATATTTTACGAAAAGTCATAAGAAATAAAATTTTTTGATCAAAACTAAAATATCATCGAAATCATTGAACAAGAAGTACCTTATCAGACAATAATATGCCTTATCTAATAAGAGACATTTACATTTTTTTAATTGCATAAATGGGCGGCATTTTATTCAGAATTAATAGTTTTTTACATGGACAAAAAATTCGTATAATTTTTTCCCATTAAATACTAGAATTATAAAAAAGTACTTTGCGAAAAGAATCGACAGATGAGCGGAATACTGTTGACCACCGATTAGTTTTTTGCTAATAACTCTTGCATCCTTGCCCGACTTCTTCGACTAAGAGCTCGATGGAAAGCTTATCTGTTCCTCTTTCAGATGGCATTAACATATTTTACGAAAAGTCATAAGAAATAAAATTTTTTGATCAAAACTAAAATATCATCGAAATCATTGAACAAGAAGTACCTTATCAGACAATAATATGCCTTATCTAATAAGAGACATTTACATTTTTTTAATTGCATAAATGGGCGGCATTTTATTCAGAATTAATAGTTTTAACCATGGAAAAAAATTCGTTTAATTTTTTCCCATTAAATACTAGAAGTATAGAAAAGTACTTTGCGAAAAGAATCGGCAGAAGAGCGGAATCCTGTTGACCACCGAGTAGTTTTTTGCTAATAACTCCTGCATCCTTCGACCGACTTCTTCGACTAAGAGCTCGTCGGAAAGCTTATCTGTTCCTCTTTCAGATGGCATTAACATATTTTACGAAAAGTCATAAGAAATAAAATTTTTTGGATCAAAATTAAAATATCCTCGAAATAATTGAAGAAGAAGTACCTTATCAGACGAAAATATGCCTTATCTTATAAGAGACATTTAAATTTTTTTAGTTGCATAAATGGGCGGCATTTTATTCAGAATTAATAGTTTTTTACATGGACAAAAAATTCGTTTAATTTTTTCCCATTAAATACTAGAATTATAGAAAATTCTTTGCGAAAAGAATCGGCAGTAGGACGGAAACGTGTTGACCACCGATTAGTTTTTTGCTAATAACTCTTGCATCCTTCGACCGACTTCTTCGGATAAGAGCTCGACGGAAAGCTTATCTGTTCCTCTTTCAGATGTCATTAACATATTTTACGAAAAGTCATAAGAAATAAAATTTTTTTGATCAAAACTAAAATATCCTCGAAATCATTGAAGAAGAAGTACCTTATCAGACGAAAATATGCCTTATCTAATAACAGACATTTAAATTTTTTTAGTTGCATAAATGGGCGGCATTTTATTCAGAATTAATAGTTTTTTATATGGACAAAAAATTCGTTTAATTTTTTCCCATTAAATACTAGAATTATAAAAAAGTAGTTTGCGAAAAGAATCGACAGATGAGCGGAATACTGTTGACCATTGATTAGTTTTTTGCTAATAACTCTTGCATCCTTGACTGACTTCTTCGACTAAGAGCTCGATTTAAAGCTTATCTGTTCCTCTTTCAGATGGCATTAACATATTTTACGAAAAGTCATAAGAAATAAAATTTTTTGGATCAAAACTAAAATATCCTCGAAATCATTGAAGAAGAAGTACTTTATCAGACAATAATATGCCTTATCTAATAAGAGACATTTAAATTTTTTAATTGCATAAATGGGCGGCATTTTATTCAGAATAAATAGTTTTAAACATGGAAAAAAATTCGTTTAATTTTTTTCTATTAAATACTAGAATTATAGAAAAGTACTTTGCGAAAAGAATCGACAGATAAGCGGAATACTGTTGACCACCGATTAGTTTTTTGCTAATAACTCTTGCATCCTTGACCGACTTCTTCGACTAAGAGCTCGATGGAAAGCTTATCTGTTCCTCTTTCAGATGGCATTAACATATTTTACGAAAAGTCATAAGAAATAAAATTTTTTGGATAAAAACTAAAATATTCTTGAAATCATTGAAGAAGAAGTACTTTATCAGACAATAATATGCCTTATCTAATAAGAGACATTTACATTTTTTAATTGCATAAATGGGCGGCATTTTATTCAGAATTAATAGTTTTTTACATGGACAAAAAATTCGTTTAATTTTTTCCCATTAAATACTAGAATTATAAAAAAGTACTTTGCGAAAAGAATCGACAGATGAGCGGAATACTGTTGACCACCGATTAGTTTTTTGTTAATAACTCTTGCATCCGTGACCAACTTCTTCGACTAAGAGCTCGATGGAAAGCTCATCTGTTCCTCTTTCAGATGGCATTAACATATTTTACGAAAAGTCATAAGAAATAAAATTTTTTGGATCAAAACTAAAATATCCTCGAAATCATTGAAGAAGAAGTACCTTATCAGACAATAATATGCCTTATGTAATAAGAGACATTTAAATTTTTTAATTGCATAAATGGGCGGCATTTTATTCAGAATTAATAGTTTTTTACATGGACAAAAAATTCGTTTAATTTTTTCCCATTAAATACTAGAATTATAGAAAATTCTTTGCGAAAAGAATCGGCGGTAGGACGGAAACGTGTTGACCACCGATTAGTTTTTTGCTAATAACTCTTGCATCCTTCGACCGACTTCTTCGGCTAAGAGCTCGACGGAAATCTTATCAGTTCCTCTTTCAGATGTCATTAACTTATTTCACGCAAAGTCTTTTACATGGACAGAATTAAAAGTTTTTTACATGGAAAAAACATTTGTTTCATTTTTTCCCATTAAATACTTGAATTATAGAAAAGTACTTTGCGAAAAGAATCGGCAGTAGAAAGGAATCGTATTGACCACCGATTAGTTTTTTGCTAATATTTCTTGCATCCTTCGACCGACTTCTTCAACTAAGAGCTCGATGGAAAGCTTATCTGTTCCTCATTCAGATGGCATTAACATATTTTACGAAAAGTCATAAGAAATAAAATTTTTTGGATCAAAACTAATATATCCTCGAAATGATTGAAGAAGAAGTACTTTATCAAGCAATAATATGCCTTATCTAATAAGAGACATTTACATTTTTTAATTGCATAAATGGGCGGCATTTTATTCAGAATTAATAGTTTTTTACATGGACAAAAAATTCGTTTAATTTTTTCCCATTAAATACTAGAATTATAAAAAAGTACTTTGCGAAAAGAATCGACAGATGAGCGGAATACTGTTGACCACCGATTAGTTTTTTGCTAATAACTCTTGCATCCTTGCCCGACTTCTTCGACTAAGAGCTCGATGGAAAGCTTATCTGTTCCTCTTTCAGATGGCATTAACATATTTTACGAAAAGTCATAAGAAATAAAATTTTTTGATCAAAACTAAAATATCCTCGAAATCATTGAAGAAGAAGTACCTTATCAGACAATAATATGCCTTATCTAATAAGAGACATTTACATTTTTTTAATTGCATAAATGGGCGGCATTTTATTCAGAATTAATAGTTTTAACCATGGAAAAAAATTCGTTTAATTTTTTCCCATTAAATACTAGAAGTATAGAAAAGTACTTTGCGAAAAGAATCGGCAGAAGAGCGGAATCCTGTTGACCACCGAGTAGTTTTTTGCTAATAACTCCTGCATCCTTCGACCGACTTCTTCGACTAAGAGCTTGCCGGAAAGCTTATCTGTTCCTCTTTCAGATGGCATTTTACGAAAAGTCATAAGAAATAAAATTTTTTGGATCAAAATTAAAATATCCTCGAAATCATTGAAGAAGAAGTACCTTATCAGACGAAAATATGCCTTATCTTATAAGAGACATTTAAATTTTTTTAGTTGCATAAATGGGCGGCATTTTATTCAGAATTAATAGTTTTTTACATGGACAAAAAATTCGTTTAATTTTTTCCCATTAAATACTAGAATTATAGAAAATTCTTTGCGAAAAGAATCGGCAGTAGGACGGAAACGTGTTGACCACCGATTAGTTTTTTGCTAATAACTCTTGCATCCTTCGACCGACTTCTTCGGATAAGAGCTCGACGGAAATCTTATCTGTTCCTCTTTCAGATGGCATTAACTTATTTCACGCAAAGTGATAAGAAATAAAATTGTTTTGATCAAAACTAAAATATCCTCGAAATCATTGAAGAAGACGTACCTTATCAGACGAAAATATGCCTTATCTAATATGAGACATTTAAATTTTTTTAATTGCATAAATGTGTGGCATTTTATTCAGAATTATTAGTTTTGTACATGGAAAAAAATTCGTTTAATTTTTTTCTATTAAATACTAGAATTATAGAAAAGTACTTCGCGAAAAGAATCGGCAGTAGGACGTTATCGTGTTGACCTCCGACTAGTTTTTTGCTAATAACTCTTGCATCCTTCGACCAACTTCTTCGACTAAGAGCTCGATGGAAAGCTTATCTGTTCCTCTTTCAGATGTCATTAACATATTTTACGAAAAGTCATAAGAAATAAAATTTTTTTGATCAAAACTAAAATATCCTCGAAATCATTGAAGAAGAAGTACCTTATCAGACGAAAATATGCCTTATCTAATAACAGACATTTAAATTTTTTTAATTGCATAAATGGGCGGCATTTTATTCAGAATTAATAGTTTTTTACATGGACAAAAAATTCGTTTAATTTTTTCCCATTAAATACTAAAATTATAAAAAAGTACTTTGCGAAAAGAATCGACAGATGAGCGGAATACTGTTGACCATTGATTAGTTTTTTGCTAATAACTCTTGCACCCTTGACCGACTTCTTCGACTAAGAGCTCGATGGAAAGCTTATCTCTTCCTCTTTCAGATGGCATTAACATATTTTACGAAAAGTCATAAGATATAAAATTTTTTGGATCAAAACTAAGATATCCTCGAAATCATTGAAGAAGAAGTACCTTATCAGACAATAATATGCCTTATCTAATAAGAGACATTTAAATTTTTTAATTGCATAAATGGGCGGCATTTTATTCAGAATTAATAGTTTTAAACATGGAAAAAAATTCGTTTAATTTTTTCCCATTAAATACTAGAAGTATAGAAAAGTACTTTGCGAAAAGAATCGGCAGAAGAGCGGAATCCTTTTGACCACCGAGTAGTTTTTTGCTAATAACTCCTGCATCCTTCGACCGACTTCTTCGACTAAGAGCTCGACAGAAAGCTTATCTGTTCCTCTTTCAGATGGCATTAACATATTTTACGAAAAGTCATAAGAAATAAAATTTTTTGGATCAAAATTAAAATATCCTCGAAATCATTGAAGAAAAAGTACCTTATCAGACGAAAATATGCCTTATCTTATAAGAGACATTTAAATTTTTTTAGTTGCATAAATGGGCGGCCTTTTATTCAGAATTAATAGTTTTTTACATGGACAAAAAATTCATTTAATTTTTTCCCATTAAATACTAGAGTTATAGAAAATTCTTTGCGAAAAGAATCGGCAGCAGGACGGAAACGTGTTGACCACCGATTAGTTTTTTGCTAATAACTCTTGCATCCTTCGACCGACTTCTTCGACTAAGAGCTCGATGGAAAGCTTATCTGTTCCTCTTTCAGATGTCATTAACATATTTTACGAAAAGTCATAAGAAATAAAATTTTTTTGATCAAAACTAAAATATCCTCGAAATCATTGAAGAAGAAGTACCTTATCAGACGAAAATATGCCTTATCTAATAACAGACATATAAATTTTTTTAGTTTAGTTGCATAAATTCGTTGAATTTTTTCCCATTAAATACAAGAATTATAAAAAAGTACTTTGCGAAAAGAATCGACAGATGAGCGGAATACTGTTGACCACCGATTAGTTTTTTGCTAATAACTCTTGCATCCTTGACTGACTTCTTCGACTAAGAGCTCGATGGAAAGCTTATCTGTTCCTCTTTCAGATGGCATTAACATATTTTACGAAAAGTCATAAGAAATAAAATTTTTTGGATCAAAACTAAAATATCCTCGAAATCATTGAAGTAGAAGTACTTTATCAGACAATAATATGCCTTATCTAATAAGAGACATTTAAATTTTTTAATTGCATAAATGGGAGGCATTTTATTCAGAATAAATAGTTTTAAACATGGAAAAAAATTCGTTTAATTTTTTTCTATTAAATACTAGAATTATAGAAAAGTACTTTGCGAAAAGAATCGACAGATAAGCGGAATACTGTTGACCACCGATTAGTTTTTTGCTTATAACTCCTGCATCCTTGACCGACTTCTTCGACTAAGAGCTCGATGGAAAGCTTATCTGTTGCTCTTTCAGATGGCATTAACATATTTTACGAAAAGTCATAAGAAATAAAATTTTTGGGATAAAAACTAAAATATTCTTGAAATCATTGAAGAAGAAGTACTTTATTAGACAATAATATGCCTTATCTAATAAGAGACATTTACATTTTTTAATTGCATAAATGGGCGGCATTTTATTCAGAATTAGTAGTTTTTTACATGGACAAAAAATTCGTTTAATTTTTTCCCATTAAATACTAGAATTATAAAAAAGTACTTTGCGAAAAGAATCGACAGATGAGCGGAATACTGTTGAGCACCGATTAGTTTTTTGTTTATAACTCTTGCATCCGTGACCAACTTCTTCGACTAAGAGCTCGATGGAAAGCTTATCTGTTCCTCTTTCAGATGGCATTAACATATTTTACGAAAAGTCATAACAAATAAAATTTTTTGGATTAAAACTAAAATATCCTCGAAATCATTGAAGAAGAAGTACCTTATCAGACAATAATATGCCTTATCTAATAAGAGACATTTAAATTTGATAATTGCATAAATGGGCGGCATTTTATTCAGAATTAATAGTTTTAAACATGGAAAAAAATTCGTTTAATTTTTTCCCATTAAATACTAGAATTATAAAAAAGTACTTTGCGAAAAGAATCGACAGATGAGCGGAATACTGTTGAGCACCGATTAGTTTTTTGTTTATAACTCTTGCATCCGTGACCAACTTCTTCGACTTAGAGCTCGACGGAAAGCTTATCTGTTCCTCTTTCAGATGGCATTAACATATTTTACGAAAAGTCATAAGAAATAAAATTTTTTGGATAAAAACTAAAATATTCTTGAAATCATTGAAGAAGAAGTACTTTATCAGACAATAATATGCCTTATCTAATAAGAGACATTTACATTTTTTAATTGCATAAATGGGCGGCATTTTATTCAGAATTAATAGTTTTTTACATGGACAAAAAATTCGTTTAATTTTTTCCCATTAAATACTAGAATTATAGAAAAGTACCTTGCGAAAAGAATCGGCAGTAGGACGGAAACGTGTTGACCACCGATTAGTTTTTTGCTTATAACTCTTGCATCCTTCGACCGATTTTTTCGACTAAGAGCTGGATGGAAAGTTTATCTGTTCCTCTTTCAGATGGCATTAACATATTTAACGAAAAGTCGTAAGAAATAAAATTTTTTTTGAGCAAATTTAAAATATCCTCGAAATCATTAAAAAAGAAGAAGCTTATCAGACGCAAATATGCCTTATCTAATAACAGACATTTAAATTTTTTTAATTGCATAAATGGGCGGCATTTTATTCAGAATTAATAGTTTTTTACATGGACAAAAAATTCGTTTAATTTTTTCCCATTAAATACTAGAATTATAAAAAAGTATTTTGCGAAAAGAATCGACAGATGAGCGGAATACTGTTGACCATTGATTAGTTTTTTGCTAATAACTCTTGCACCCTTGACCGACTTCTTCGACTAAGAGCTCGATGGAAAGCTTATCTCTTCCTCTTTCAGATGGCATTAACATATTTTACGAAAAGTCATAAGATATAAAATTTTTTGGATCAAAACTAAAATATCCTCGAAATCATTGAAGAAGAAGTACCTTATCAGACAATAATATGCCTTATCTAATAAGAGACATTTAAATTTTTTAATTGCATAAATGGGCGGCATTTTATTCAGAATTAATAGTTTTAAACATGGAAAAAAATTCGTTTAATTTTTTCCCATTAAATACTAGAAGTATAGAAAAGTACTTTGCGAAAAGAATCGGCAGAAGAGCGGAATCCTTTTGACCACCGAGTAGTTTTTTGCTAATAACTCCTGCATTCTTCGACCGACTTCTTCGACTAAGAGCTCGACAGAAAGCTTATCTGTTCCTCTTTCAGATGGCATTAACATATTTTACGAAAAGTCATAAGAAATAAAATTTTTTGGATCAAAATTAAAATATCCTCGAAATCATTGAAGAAGAAGTACCTTATCAGACGAAAATATGCCTTATCTAATAACAGACATTTAAATTTTTTTAGTTGCATAAATGGGCGGCATTTTATTCAGAATTAATAGTTTTTTATATGGACAAAAAATTCGTTTAATTTTTTCCCATTAAATACAAGAATTATAAAAAAGTACTTTGCGAAAAGAATCGACAGATGAGCGGAATACTGTTGACCACCGATTAGTTTTTTGCTAATAACTCTTGCATCCTTGACTGACTTCTTCGACTAAGAGCTCGATGGAAAGCTTATCTGTTCCTCTTTCAGATGGCATTAACATATTTTACGAAAAGTCATAAGAAATAAAATTTTTTGGATCAAAACTAAAATATCCTCGAAATCATTGAAGAAGAAGTACTTTATCAGACAATAATATGCCTTATCTAATAAGAGACATTTAAATTTTTTAATTGCATAAATGGGAGGCATTTTATTCAGAATAAATAGTTTTAAACATGGAAAAAAATTCGTTTAATTTTTTTCTATTAAACACTAGAATTATAGAAAAGTACTTTGCGAAAAGAATCGACAGATAAGCGGAATACTGTTGACTACCGATTAGTTTTTTGCTAATAACTCTTGCATCCTTGACCGACTTCTTCGACTAAGAGCTCGATGGAAAGCTTATCTGTTCCTCTTTCAGATGGCATTAACATATTTTACGAAAAGTCATAAGAAATAAAATTTTTTGGATAAAAACTAAAATATTCTTGAAATCATTGAAGAAGAAGTACTTTATCAGACAATAATATGCCTTATCTAATAAGAGACATTTACATTTTTTAATTGCATAAATGGGCGGCATTTTATTCAGAATTAATAGTTTTTTACATGGACAAAAAATTCGTTTAATTTTTTCCCATTAAATACTAGAATTATAAAAAAGTACTTTGCGAAAAGAATCGACAGATGAGCGGAATACTGTAGAGCACCGATTAGTTTTTTGTTAATAACTCTTGCATCCGTGACCAACTTCTTCGCCTAAGAGCTCGATGGAAAGCTTATCTGTTCCTCTTTCAGATGGCATTAACATATTTTACGAAAAGTCATAAGAAATAAAATTTTTGGGATCAAAACTAAAATATCATCGAAATCATTGAAGAAGAAGTACCTTATCAGACAATAATATGCCTTATCTAATAAGAGACATTTAAATTTTTTAATTGCATAAATGGGCGGCATTTTATTCAGAATTAATAGTTTTAAACATGGAAAAAAATTCGTTTAATTTTTTCCCATTAAATACTAGAAGTATAGAAAAGTACTTTGCGAAAAGAATCGGCAGAAGAGCGGAATCCTGTTGACCACCGAGTAGTTTTTTGCTAATAACTCTTGCATCCTTCCACCGACTTCTTCGACTTAGAGCTCGACGGAAAGCTTATCTGTTCCTCTTTCAGATGGCATTAACATATTTTACGAAAAGTCATAAGAAATAAAATTTTTTGGATAAAAACTAAAATATTCTTGAAATCATTGAAGAAGAAGTACTTTATCAGACAATAATATGCCTTATCTAATAAGAGACATTTACATTTTTTAATTGCATAAATGGGCGGCATTTTATTCAGAATTAATAGTTTTTTACATGGACAAAAAATTCGTTTAATTTTTTCCCATTAAATACTAGAATTATAGAAATGTACCTTGCGAAAAGAATCGGCAGTTGGACGGAAACGTGTTGACCACCGATTAGTTTTTTGATTATAACTCTTGCATCCTTCGACCGATTTCTTCGACTAAGAGCTGAATGGAAAGTTTATCTGTTCCTCTTTCAGATGGCATTAACATATTTAACGAAAAGTCGTAAGAAATAAAATTTTTTTTGAGCAAATTTAAAATATCCTCGAAATCATTAAAAAAGAAGAAGCTTATCAGACGCAAATATGCCTTATCTAATAAGAGACATTTAAATTTTTTTAATTGCATAAATGGGCGGTATTTTATTCAGAATTAATAGTTTTTTACATGAACAAAAAATTCGTTTAAGTTTTTTCCCATTAAATACTAGAATTATAGAAAATTCTTTGCGAAAAGAATCGGCAGTAGGACGGAAACGTGTTGACCACCGATAAATTTTTTTGCTAATAACTCTTGCATCCTTGACTGACTTCTTCGACTAAGAGCTCGATGGAAAGCTTATCTGTTCCTCTTTCAGATGGCATTAACATATTTTACGAAAAGTCATAAGAAATAAAATTTTTTGGATCAAAACTAAAATATCCTCGAAATCATTGAAGTAGAAGTACTTTATCAGACAATAATATGCCTTATCTAATAAGAGACATTTAAATTTTTTAATTGCATAAATGGGAGGCATTTTATTCAGAATAAATAGTTTTAAACATGGAAAAAAATTCATTTAATTTTTTTCTATTAAATACTAGAATTATAGAAAAGTACTTTGCGAAAAGAATCGACAGATAAGCGGAATACTGTTGACCACCGATTAGTTTTTTGCTTATAACTCCTGCATCCTTGACCGACTTCTTCGACTAAGAGCTCGATGGAAAGCTTATCTGTTGCTCTTTCAGATGGCATTAACATATTTTACGAAAAGTCATAAGAAATAAAATTTTTTGGATAAAAACTAAAATATTCTTGAAATCATTGAAGAAGAAGTACTTTATCAGACAAGAATATGCCTTATCTAATAAGAGACATTTACATTTTTTAATTGCATAAATGGGCGGCATTTTATTCAGAATAAATAGTTTTAAACATGGAAAAAAATTCGTTTAATTTTTTTCTATTAAATACTAGAATTATAGAAAAGTACTTTGCGAAAAGAATCGACAGATAAGCGGAATACTGTTGACCACCGATTAGTTTTTTGCTTATAACTCCTGCATCCTTGACCGACTTCTTCGACTAAGAGCTCGATG
Source organism: Phortica okadai (assembly GCA_034638295.1). Taxonomy (NCBI): domain Eukaryota; kingdom Metazoa; phylum Arthropoda; class Insecta; order Diptera; family Drosophilidae; genus Phortica; species Phortica okadai. The sequence goes on along the minus strand of CM067850.1, from coordinate 21,529,139 downwards.
GAAAGCTTATCTGTTGCTCTTTCAGATGGCATTAACATATTTTACGAAAAGTCATAAGAAATAAAATTTTTGGGATAAAAACTAAAATATTCTTGAAATCATTGAAGAAGAAGTACTTTATCAGACAATAATATGCCTTATCTAATAAGAGACATTTACATTTTTTAATTGCATAAATGGGCGGCATTTTATTCAGAATTAATAGTTTTTTACATGGACAAAAAATTCGTTTAATTTTTTCCCATTAAATACTAGAATTATAAAAAAGTACTTTGCGAAAAGAATCGACAGATGAGCGGAATACTGTTGAGCACCGATTAGTTTTTTGTTTATAACTCTTGCATCCGTGACCAACTTCTTCGACTAAGAGCTCGATGGAAAGCTTATCTGTTCCTCTTTCAGATGGCATTAACATATTTTACGAAAAGTCATGAGAAATAAAATTTTTTGGATTAAAACTAAAATATCCTCGAAATCATTGAAGAAGAAGTACCTTATCAGACAATAATATGCCTTATCTAATAAGAGACATTTAAATTTTATAATTGCATAAATGGGCGGCATTTTATTCAGAATTAATAGTTTTAAACATGGAAAAAAATTCGTTTAATTTTTTCCCATTAAATACTAGAAGTATAGAAAAGTACTTTGCGAAAAGAATCGGCAGAAGAGCGGAATCCTGTTGACCACCGAGTAGTTTTTTGTTAATAACTCTTGCATCCTTCGACCGACTTCTTCGACTTAGAGCTCGACGGAAAGCTTATCTGTTCCTCTTTCAGATGGCATTAACATATTTTACGAAAAGTCATAAGAAATAAAATTTTTTGGATAAAAACTAAAATATTCTTGAAATCATTGAAGAAGAAGTACTTTATCAGACAATAATATGCCTTATCTAATAAGAGACATTTACATTTTTTAATTGCATAAATGGGCGGCATTTTATTCAGAATTAATAGTTTTTTACATGGACAAAAAATTCGTTTAATTTTTTCCCATTAAATACTAGAATTATAGAAAAGTACCTTGCGAAAAGAATCGGCAGTAGGACGGAAACGTGTTGACCACCGATTAGTTTTTTGCTTATAACTCTTGCATCCTTCGACCGATTTCTTCGACTAAGAGCTGGATGGAAAGTTTATCTGTTCCTCTTTCAGATGGCATTAACATATTTAACGAAAAAACGTAAGAAATAAAATTTTTTTTGAGCAAATTTAAAATATCCTCGAAATCATTAAAAAAGAAGAAGCTTATCAGACGCAAATATGCCTTATCTAATAACAGACATTTAAATTTTTTTTTATTGCATAAATGGGCGGCATTTTATTAAGAATTAATAGTTTTTTACATGGACAAAAAATTCGTTTAATTTTTTCCCATTAAATACTAGAATTATAAAAAAGTACTTTGCGAAAAGAATCGACAGATGAGCGGAATACTGTTGACCATTGATTAGTTTTTTGCTAATAACTCTTGCACCCTTGACCGACTTCTTCGACTAAGAGCTCGATGGAAAGCTTATCTCTTCCTCTTTCAGATGGCATTAACATATTTTACGAAAAGTCATAAGATATAAAATTTTTTGGATCAAAACTAAAATATCCTCGAAATCATTGAAGAAGAAGTACCTTATCAGACAATAATATGCCTTATCTAATAAGAGACATTTAAATTTTTTAATTGCATAAATGGGCGGCATTTTATTCAGAATTAATAGTTTTAAACATGGAAAAAAATTCGTTTAATTTTTTCCCATTAAATACTAGAAGTATAGAAAAGTACTTTGCGAAAAGAATCGGCAGAAGAGCGGAATCCTTTTGACCACCGAGTAGTTTTTTGCTAATAACTCCTGCATTCTTCGACCGACTTCTTCGACTAAGAGCTCGACAGAAAGCTTATCTGTTCCTCTTTCAGATGGCATTAACATATTTTACGAAAAGTCATAAGAAATAAAATTTTTTGGATCAAAATTAAAATATCCTCGAAATCATTGAAGAAGAAGTACCTTATCAGACGAAAATATGCCTTATCTAATAACAGACATTTAAATTTTTTTAGTTGCATAAATGGGCGGCATTTTATTCAGAATTAATAGTTTTTTATATGGACAAAAAATTCGTTTAATTTTTTCCCATTAAATATAAGAATTATAAAAAAAAGTACTTTGCGAAAAGAATCGACAGATGAGCGGAATACTGTTGACCACCGATTAGTTTTTTGCTAATAACTCTTGCATCCTTGACTGACTTCTTCGACTAAGAGCTCGATGAAAAGCTTATCTGTTCCTCTTTCAGATGGCATTAACATATTTTACGAAAAGTCATAAGAAATAAATTTTTTTGGATCAAAACTAAAATATCCTCGAAATCATTGAAGAAGAAGTACTTTATCAGACAATAATATGCCTTATCTAATAAGAGACATTTAAATTTTTTAATTGCATAAATGGGAGGCATTTTATTCAGAATAAATAGTTTTAAACATGGAAAAAAATTCGTTTAATTTTTTTCTATTAAATACTAGAATTATAGAAAAGTACTTTGCGAAAAGAATCGACAGATAAGCGGAATACTGTTGACCACCGATTAGTTTTTTGCTAATAACTCTTGCATCCTTGACCGACTTCTTCGACTAAGAGCTCGATGGAAAGCTTATCTGTTCTTCTTTCAGATGGCATTAACATATTTTACGAAAAGTCATAAGAAATAAAATTTTTTGGATAAAAACTAAAATATTCTTGAAATCATTGAAGAAGAAGTACTTTATCAGACAATAATATGCCTTATCTAATAAGAGACATTTACATTTTTTAATTGCATAAATGGGCGGCATTTTATTCAGAATTAATAATTTTTTACATGGACAAAAAATTCGTTTAATTTTTTCCCATTCAATACTAGAATTATAAAAAAGTACTTTGCGAAAAGAATCGACAGATGAGCGGAATACTGTTGAGCACCGATTAGTTTTTTGTTAATAACTCTTGCATCCGTGACCAACTTCTTCGACTAAGAGCTCGATGGAAAGCTTATCTGTTCCTCTTTCAGATGGCATTAACATATTTTACGAAAAGTCATAAGAAATAAAATTTTTTGGATCAAAACTAAAATATCCTCGAAATCATTGAAGAAGAAGTACCTTATCAGACAATAATATGCCTTATCTAATAAGAGACATTTAAATTTTTTAATTGCATAAATGGGCGGCATTTTATTCAGAATTAATAGTTTTAAACATGGAAAAAAATTCGTTTAATTTTTTCCCATTAAATACTAGAAGTATAGAAAAGTACTTTGCGAAAAGAATCGGCAGAAGAGCGGAATCCTGTTGACCACCGAGTAGTTTTTTGCTAATAACTCTTGCATCCTTCGACCGACTTCTTCGACTTAGAGCTCGACGGAAAGCTTATCTGTTCCTCTTTCAGATGGCATTAACATATTTTACGAAAAGTCATAAGAAATAAAATTTTTTGGATAAAAACTAAAATATTCTTGAAATCATTGAAGAAGAAGTACTTTATCAGACAATAATATGCCTTATCTAATAAGAGACATTTACATTTTTTAATTGCATAAATGGGCGGCATTTTATTCAGAATTAATAGTTTTTTACATGGACAAAAAATTCGTTTAATTTTTTCCCATTAAATACTAGAATTATAGAAAAGTACCTTGCGAAAAGAATCGGCAGTTGGACGGAAACGTGTTGACCACCGATTAGTTTTTTGCTTATAACTCTTGCATCCTTCGACCGATTTCTTCGACTAAGAGCTGGATGGAAAGTTTATCTGTTCCTCTTTCAGATGGCATTAACATATTTAACGAAAAGTCGTAAGAAATAAAATTTTTTTTGAGCAAATTTAAAATATCCTCGAAATCATTAAAAAAGAAGAAGCTTATCAGACGCAAATATGCCTTATCTAATAAGAGACATTTAAATTTTTTTAATTGAATAAATGGGCGGTATTTTATTCAGAATTAATAGTTTTTTACATGAACAAAAAATTCGTTTAAGTTTTTTCCCATTAAATACTAGAATTATAGAAAATTCTTTGCGAAAAGAATCGGCAGTAGGACGGAAACGTGTTGACCACCGATAAATTTTTTTGCTAATAACTCTTGCATCCTTCGACCGACTTCTTCGGCTAAGAGCTCGACGGAAATCTTATCTGCTCCTCTTTCAGATGGCATTAACTTATTTCACGCAAAGTCTTTAACAAAACGCAAACAAAGAAACAAAAAGGCCGGCCGTACAGACTGGAATGGATCGCTACATTCGATTTAAAAGAAAGTTGAGCCCCCTAAACTCGAAGCCAAAATTACCCGTGTTAGCTTCAGCCTACCACCAAGCGAAACGCCTGATAATACCAACAGGTTCAAAATTCTGGCAGATAACACTTCTGATCTTGCCCCCGAAACAGAAAGCGTTAAAGAATGCCAAAGCCACCACCAATTTACATCCGTGAAAAAAGCTGCAACGCCTTAGTCAGCAAATTTATCGAGCTTATTGGAAAGGACAACTTTCATATAATCCCCCTTGTAAAGGGAAATATACATGAAACAAAGGTACAAACTAAGTCCGAAGATAACTACAGAGTACTGTCGAAGAACCTGAGCGACAACAAAAAGAACTTCTATACGTACCAGCTAAAAACCAGCAAAGGCCTGCAAGTCGTACTAAAGGGCATAGAGCCTGAAGTCACTCCTGCGGAAGTAATCAACGCGTTACAAGAGAAAGGATTCAGTGCCAAAACTGTTTTCAACATCCAAAATAAGGATAGAAAGCCGCAACCACTCTTTAAGGTAGAACTTAATCCAGAAAGCAAGCCGCCGTGACATTTGCCAGTGCTCTAAAATCAGGACTGGTTCCCCCTACCCCAAACACGCCGAACCCACAACTAGCACATGCAGATTTAAACGCGACTCAACACCACCAAATGCCGGGGCAGCAACAAAGCAACTTTGAAGCAATGTTATCAACCATGCAGCAAAGTCTAATGGAGTTTATGTCTTTTATGCGGACAACTATGCAGGATTTAATGCGTAACCAAAATCTACTGATACAAATGCTGATTTCACAACAGTCCAAATAAACCATGCCTTCCCTACGCATATCTACGTGGAATGCTAATGGCGTCTCACAGCACAAACTTGAGCTAGCTCAATTTCTACTTGACAAACACATTGACGTAATGCTACTCTCAGAAACACACCTTACAAACAAATATAATTTTAACATACGAGGCTACGTATTTTATGGAACAAACCATCCTGATGGTAAAGCACACGGGGGGACTGGTATTCTGATTAGAAACCGTCTCAAACACCACTGCCATAGAAGATTTGCAGAAAACTATCTACAGGCCACATCTATAAACATACAATTAGATAGTGGTAACCATCTAACACTAGCCGCCGTATACTGCCCACCTCGCTTCAATATATCTGAAACTGAGTTCATGCAGTTCTTTAACACACTCGGAGAACACTTCATAGCAGCAGGAGATTACAATGCCAAGCACACTCACTGGGGATCTCGTCTAGTGACCCCAAAACAATTATACAATGCAATTATAAAAGCCAGCAATAAGCTCGACCATCTCTCTCCCGGCAGACCAACATACTGGCCGGCTGACCCCAATAAACTACCCGACCTAATTGACTTTGCAATAACAAAAAATATTCCCCGAACCCTGCTAAGCGCCGAAAGTCTTTCAGATCTCTCGTCTGATCACTCGCCTGTATTAATTAACCTACTTCGACATCCAAAAACCGTAGATCAACCAATTAGATTGACCTCGCATAAAACCAACTGGGTCAGTTACAAAAAATATTTTAGCTCACACATTGAGCTAGATCCTCCCCTAACCGTTGAAGCTGAGATCGACAGCTTCGTAAACAATCTAGAATCAGTCTTCGTTACCGCAGCTCGTATCTCAACACCTCAAACGGCGCAAGCTCCACGTAACCAAAAGAAGACGAATCTACAAATCGAGCAGCTCGTTATCGAAAAGCGACGCTTACGTCGAGAATGGCAATCAACCAGATCGCCATCTGCACGACATAGGCTTAAGAGCGACGCACGCAACCTCTCTAAAGCGTTAAAGCAAGAAGAAGCATATACCCAACGCCGGTACATAGAACAACTATCTACATCCAGTACAAGAAACTCACTGTGGAGAGCTCACCCAACCCTTAGCTCACCGACAGAAACCGTGATGCCTATAAGAAACCCTGCAGGCGGCTGGGCCCGCAGCGACGAAGATAGAGCAAGAACATTTGCCGCCCACCTTGAAAATGTGTTTCAACCAAATCCTTGCACAAATGCGACTACACTACCAGCATTAACAAACGACGCCAAGCTTCAACGTGACCCAATCGAGTTTCGACCAAACGAAATCGCTAATATTATCAAAAAGGAACTGAACCCAAAAAAATCACCGGGCTGCGATTTAATAACCCCAAAAATGATTATTGAGCTCCCATATTGTGCTGTTTGCACTATCGCGAAGCTCTTCAATGCCATCACTAAACTTGGCTATTTTCCAGAAAGATGGAAAAAGTCTATCATCATAATGATACCAAAGCCAGGAAAAGACCACACGATTCCCTCGTCGTACAGACCTATAAGTTTATTATCGTGTCTATCAAAACTTTTCGAAAAATGCGTGCTAACTCGGATCAACTCATTCCTGAGAACACACAACAAAATCCCTTCACACCGAAAGCCGATTTCGTGAAAAACACGGAACTATTGAGCAGGTTAATCGCATAACATCAGAAATACGAAGCGCGTTTGAAAATCGAGAATACTGCACAGCAATATTTTTGGATGTCTCACAAGCATTCGACAGAGTTTGGTTAGACGGTTTAATGCATAAAATTAAAACAATGCTTCCAAACAACACGCACAAGCTACTAAAGTCATACCTCTACGACAGGAAGTTTACAGTGAGATGTAACAGTGATATGTCCGACGACCACACCATTAGAGCTGGAGTTCCTCAAGGTAGCGTACTTGGTCCTACGTTATATGTCCTCTACACATCAGACATCCCAACAAGCAGACGTCTAACAACATCCACCTTTGCTGACGATACAGCTATTCTCAGCCGTTCCAGATGCCCTATGCAAGCAACAGCGCAGTTAGCTCTTCACCTGGTCGACATAGAAAAATGGCTAGCTGACTGGCGAATAAAAGTCAACGAACAAAAATGCAAACACGTTACGTTCACTCTAAACAGGCAAGATTGCCCACCGCTGATGTTAAACAACACTACGCTTCCGCAAACAAACGAAGTGACATACCTCGGAGTACACCTCGATAGAAGACTCACATGGTGCAGGCACATCGAGGCCAAGAGAACGCATTTAAAACTAAAAGCAAATAGCCTCCATTGGCTTATCAACGCTCGCTCTTCCCTTAGTCTTGACTACAAAGTCCTGCTCTACAATTCTGTTCTCAAACCTATCTGGACCTACGGCTCCCAGTTATGGGGAAACGCTAGCAGTAGCAACATTGAAATCATTCAGAGAACCCAGTCAAAGATATTGAGAACCATCACCGGGGCACCGTGGTATGTTCGAAACGAAAACATACAAAAAGATTTAAATATTCAACCAGTCAGAGATGTAATAGCAGAACTCAAGGAACAATACTACAGCAAGCTTTCTAAGCACCCTAACCATCTCGCCAGAAGATTAACAAGGTTGAGCAGCCAATCCCGTCTTCGTCGAAATGACCTTCCAACCCAGCGTTAGACCCTAGGGCCCCGCAACCTATCTGCAGTTCAAAAGAACTGCTAGTTAATATATAGGCATAAGATCTGCAAACTTATTGTTAGTCTCATAAAGAGAAGATTCAATAAATAAAGCAAAGTTTTAATAAAAAAAAAAAAAAAAAAAAAAAAAAAGTCTTTAACATGGACAGAATTAAAAGTTTTTTACATGGAAAAAACATTCGTTTCATTTTTTCCCATTAAATACTTGAATTATAGAAAAGTACTTTGCGAAAAGAATCGGCAGTAGAAAGGAATCGTGTTGACCACCGATTAGTTTTTTGCTAATATTTCTTGCATCCTTCGACCGACTTCTTCAACTAAGAGCTCGATGGAAAGCTTATCTGTTCCTCTTTCAGATGGCATTAACATATTTTACGAAAAGTCAAAAGAAATAAAATTTTTTGGATCAAAACTAAAATATCCTCGAAATCATTGAAGAAGAAGTACTTTATCAGACAATAATATGCCTTATCTAATAAGAGACATTTACATTTTTTAATTGCAAAAATGGGCGGCATTTTATTCAGAATTAATAGTTTTTTACATCGACAAAAAATTTGTTTAAATTTTTCCCATTAAATACTAGAATTATAGAAAAGTTCTTTGCGATAAGAATCGGCAGAAGGACGGAAAGGTGTTGACCACCGATTAGTTTTTTGCTAATATTTCTTGCATCCTTCGACCGACTTCTTCAACTAAGAGCTCGATGGAAAGCTTATCTGTTCCTCTTTCAGATGGCATTAACATATTTTACGAAAAGTCAAAAGAAATAAAATTTTTTGGATCAAAACTAAAATATCCTCGAAATCATTGAAGAAGAAGTACTTTATCAGACAAAAATTTGCCTTATCTTATAAGAGACATTTAAATTTTTTTAATTGCATAAATGGGCGGCATTTTATTCAGAATTAATAGTTTTTTACATGGACAAAAAATTCTTTTAATTTTTTTTATGAAATACTAGAATTATAGAAAAGTACTTTGCGAAAAAATCGGCAGTAGGACGGAATCGTCTTGACCACCGATTAGTTTTTTGCTAATAACTCTTGCATCCTTCGACCGACTTCTTCGACTAAGAGCTCGATGGTAAGCTTATCTGTTCCTCTTTCATAACATATTATACGAAAAGTCGTAAGAAATAAATTTTTTTTGATCAAAACTAAAATATCCCCGAAATCATTGTAGAAGAAGTACCTTATCAGACGAAAATATGCGTTATCTAATAAGAGACATTTAAATTTTTTTAATTGCATAAATGGGCGGCATTTTATTCAGAATTAATAGTTTTTTACATGGACAAAAAATTCGTTTAATTTTTTCCCATTGAATACTAGAATTATAGAAAAGTACTTTGTGAAAACAATCGGCAGAAGGACGGAAACGTGTTGACCACGGATTAGTTATTTGCTAATAACTCTTTCATCCTTCGACCGACTTCTTAGACTAAGAGCTCGATGGTCAGCTTATCTGTTTCTCTTTCAGATGGCATAAACATATTTTACGAAAACTCGTAAGAAATAAAATTTTTTTGATCAAAACTAAAATATCGTCGAAGTGATTGAAAAAGAAGTACCTTATCAGACGAAAATGTGCTTTATCTAATAAGAGATATTTAAATTTTTTTAATTGCATAAATAACGGCATTTTATTCAGAAATAATAGTTTTTTACATGGAAAAAAAATTCGTTTAATTTTTGCCCATTAAATACTAGAAGTATAGAAAAGTACTTTGCGAAAAGAATCGGCATTAGGACGGAAACGTGTTGACCACGGATTAGTTTTTTGCTAATAATTCTTGCAACCTTCGACCGACTTCTTCGACTAAGAGTTTGATGGAAAGCTTATTTGTTCCTCTTTCAGTTGGCATTATCATATTTTACGAAAAGTTGTAAGAAATAAAATTTTTTGGATCAAAACTAAAATATCCCCGAAATCATTGAAGAAGAAGTACCTTATCAGTGAAAGTATGCCTTATCTAATAAGGGAAATTTAAATTTCTTTAATTTCATAAATGGGCGGCATTTTTTTCAAAATTAATAGTTTTTTACATGGACAAAAAATTCGTTTTTTTTTTCCAATTAAATACTAGATTTATAGAAAAGTAGTTTGCGAAAAGAATCGGACGGAATCGTGTTGACCACCGATTGTTTTTTTGCTAATAACTCTTGCATCCTTCGACCGACTTCTTCGACTAAGAGCTCGATGGAAAGCTTATCTGTTCTTCTTTCAGATGGCATTAACATATTTTACGAAAAGTTGTAAGAAATAAAATTTTTTTGATCAAAACTAAAATATCCTCGAAATCATTGAAGAAGAAGTACCTTATCAGTGAAAGTATGCCTTATCTAATAAGAGACATTTAAATTTCTTTAATTGCATAAATGGGTGGCATTTTATTCAGAATTAATAGTTTTTTACATGGACAAAAAAATCTTTTAGTTTTTTCCCATGAAATACTAGAATTATAGAAAAGTACTTTGCGAAAAGAATCGGCAGTAGGACGGAAACGTGTTGACCACCGGTTAGTTTTTTGCTAATAACTCTTGCATCCTTCGACCGACTTCTTCGACTAAGAGCTCGATGGTAAGCTTATCTGTTTCTCTTTCAGATGGCATAAACATATTTTACGAAAACTCGTAAGAAATAAAATTTTTTTGATCAAAACTAAAATATCCCCGAAATCATTGATGAAGAAGTACCTTATCAGACAAAAATGTGCCTTATCTAATAAGACACATTAAAATTTTTTTAATTGCATAATGGGCGGCATTTTATTCAGTTTTTTACATGGACAAAAAATTCTTTTAATTTTTTTTATGAAATACTAGAATTATAGTAAAGTACTATGCGAAAAGAATCGGCAGTAGGACGGAAACGTGTTGACCACCGGTTAGTTTTTTGCTAATAACTCTTGCATCCTTCGACCGACTTCTTCGACTAAGAGCTCGATGGTAAGCTTATCTGTTCCTCTTTCAGATGGCATTAACATATTTTACGAAGAGTTGTAAGAAATAAAATTTTTTTTATCAAAACTAAAATATCCCCGAAATCATTGAAGAACAAGTACCTTATCAGTGAAAGTATGCCTTATCTAATAAGAGAAATTTAAATTTCTTTAATTGCATAAATGGGCGGCATTTTATTTAGAATTAATAGTTTTTTAGATGGCCAAAAAATTCGTTTATTTCTTTCCCATTAAATACTAGATTTATAGAAAAGTAGGTTGCGAAAAGAATCGGCAGTAGGACGGAAACGTGTTGACCACCATTTAATTTTTTGCTAATAACTCTTGCATCCTTCGACCGACTTCTTCGACTAAGAGCTCGATGGTAAGCTTATCTGTTCCTCTTTCAGATGGCATTCACATATTTTACGAAAAGTCGTAAGAAATAAAATTTTTTTGATCAAAACTAAAATATCCCCGAAATCATTGAAGAAGAAGTACCTTATCAGACGAAAATATGCCTTATCTAATAAGAGACATTTAAATTTTCTTATTGGGTCAATGGGCGGCATTTTATTCAGAATTAATATTTTTTTACATGGACAAAAAATTCGTTTAATTGTTTTCCATTTAATACTAAAATTATAGAAAAGTACTTTGCGAAAAGAATCGGCAGAAGGACGGAAACGTGTTGCCCACGGATCAGTTATTTGCTAATAACTCTACCATCCTTCGACCGACTTCTTCGACTAAGAGCTCGATAGAAAGCTTATCTGTTCCTCTTTCAGATGGCATTAACATATTTTACGAAAAGTCGTAAGAAATAACATTTTTTTGATCAAAACTAAAATATCCTCGATATAATTGAAAAAGAAGTACCTTATCAGACAAAAATATGCCTTATCTAATAAGAGACATTTAAATTTTTTTATTTGCATAAGTGGGCGGCATTTTATTCAGAATTAATAGTTTTTTACATGGACAAAAAATTTGTTTAATTTTTTCCCATTAAATACTAGAATTATAGAAAAGTACTTTGCGAAAAGTATCGGCAGTAGGACGGAAACGTGTTCACCACCGATTATTTTTTTGCTAATAACTCTTGCATCCTTCGATCGACTTCTTCGACTAAGAGCTCGATGGAAAGCTTATCTGTTCCTCTTTCAGATGGCATTAACATATTTTACGAAAAGTCGAAGGAAATAAAATTTTTTGATCAAAACTAAAATATCTTCGAAATCATTGAAGAAGAAGTAAAAAATTTATTTAATTTTTGCCCATTAAATACTAGAAGTATAGAAAAGTACTTTGCGAAAAGAATCGGCAGTAGGACGGAAACGTGTTGACCACGGATAAGTTTTTTGCTAATAACTCTTGCATCCTTCTACCGACTTCTTCGACTAAGAGCTCGATGGAAAGCTTATCTGTTCCTCTTTCAGATGGCATTAACATATTTTACGAAAAGTTGTAAGAAATAAAATTTTTTTGATCAAAACTAAAATATCCTCGAAATCATTGAAGAAGAAGTACCTTATCAGTGAAAGTATGCCTAATCTAATAAGGAAAATTTAAATTTCTTTAATTGCATAAATGGGCGGCAATTTATTCAAACTTAATAGTTTTTTACATGCACAAAAAATTCGTTTAATTCTTTCCCATTAAATACTAGAATTATAGAAAAGAATTTTGCGAAAAGAATCGGCGGTAGGACGCAAACGTGTTGACCACCGATTAGTTTTTTGCTAATAACTCTTGCATCCTTCGACCGACTTCTTCGACTAAGAGCTCGATTTGAAAGCATATCTGTTCCTCTTTCAGATGGCATTAACATATATTACGCAAAGACGTAATAAATGAAATTTTTTTTTATCAAAACTAAAATATCCTCGAAATCATTGAAGAAGAAGTACCTTATCAGACAAAAATGTGCGTTATCTAATAAGAGACATTTAAATTTTTTTAATTGCATAAATGGGCGGCATTTTATTCAGAATTAATAGTTTTTTACTTGCACAAAAAATTCGTTTAATTTTTTCCCATTAAATACTAGAATTATAGAAAAGTACTTTGCGAAAAGAATCGGCAGTAGGACGGAAACATGTTGACAACCGGTTACTTTTTTGCTAGTAACTCATGCATCCTACGACCGACTTCTTCGACTAAGAGCTCGATGGAAAGCTTATCTGTTCCTCTTTCATATGGCATTAACATATTTTACGAAAAGACGTAAGAAATAAAATTTTTTTGATCAAAACTAAACTATCCTCGAAATCATTGAAGAAGAAGTACCTAATCAGTGAAAGTATGCCTTATCTAATAAGAGACATTTAAATTTCTTTAATTGCATAAATGGGCGGCAATTTATTCAAACTTAATAGTTTTTTACATGCACAAAAAATTCGTTTAATTCTTTCCCATTAAATACTAGAATTATAGAAATGTAGTTTGCGAAAAGAATCGGCAGTAGGACGGAAACGTGTTGACCACCGATTAGTTTTTGGCTTATAACTCTTGCATCCTTTGACCGAATTTTTCGACTAAGAGCTCGATGGAAAGCTTATCAGTTCCTCTTTCAGATGGCATTAACATATTTTACGAAAAGACGTAAGAAATGAAATTTTTTTTTTTATCAAAACTAAAATATCCTCGAAATCATTGAAGAAGAAGTACCTTATCAGACAAAAATGTGCGTTATCTAATAAGAGACATTTAAATTTTAAATGGCATTAACATATTTTACGAAAAGTTGTAAGAAATAAAATTTTTTTGATCAAAACTAAAATATCATCGAAATCATTGATGAAGAAGTACCTTATCAGTGAAAGTATGCCTAATCTAATAAGGGAAATTTAAATTTCTTTAATTGCATAAATGGGCAGCATTTTTTTCAAAATTAATAGTTTTTTACATGGACGAAAAATTCGTTTATTTTTTTCCAATTAAATACTAGATTTATAGAAAAGTACTTTGCGAAAAGAATCGGCAGTAGGACGGAAACATGTTGACAACCGGTTACTTTTTTGCTAGTAACTCATGCATCCTTCGACCGACTTCTTCGACTAAGAGCTCGGTGGTAAGCTTATCTGTCCCTCTTTCAGATGGCATTAACATATTTCACGAAAAGTCGTAAGAAATAATATTTTTTTGATCAAAACTAAACTATCCTCGAAATCATTGAAGAAGAAGTACCTTATCAGACAAAAATGTGCGTTATCTAATAAGAGACATTTAAATTTTTTTAATTGCATAAATGGGCGGCATTTTATTCAGAATTAATAGTTTTTTACTTGCACAAAAAATTCGTTTAATTTTTTCCCATTAAATACTAGAATTATAGAAAAGTACTTTTCGTTAAGAATCGGCAGTAGGACGGAAACGTGTTGACCACCGATTAGTTTTTTGCTAATAACTCTTGCATCCTTCGACCGACTTCTTCGACTAAGAGCTCGATGGAAAGCTTATCAGTTCCTCTTTCAGATGGCATTAACATATTTTACGAAAAGACGTAAGAAATGAAATTTTTTTTTTTATCAAAACTAAAATATCCTCGAAATCATTGAAGAAGAAGTACCTTATCAGACAAAAATGTGCGTTATCTAATAAGAGACATTTAAATTTTAAATGGCATTAACATATTTTACGAAAAGTTGTAAGAAATAAAATTTTTTTGATCAAAACTAAAATATCCTCGAAATCATTGATGAAGAAGTACCTTATCAGTGAAAGTATGCCTAATCTAATAAGGGAAATTTAAATTTCTTTAATTGCATAAATGGGCAGCATTTTTTTCAAAATTAATAGTTTTTTACATGGACGAAAAATTCGTTTATTTTTTTCCAATTAAATACTAGATTTATAGAAAAGTACTTTGCGAAAAGAATCGGCAGTAGGACGGAAACATGTTGACAACCGGTTACTTTTTTGCTAGTAACTCATGCATCCTTCGACCGACTTCTTCGACTAAGAGCTCGGTGGTAAGCTTATCTGTCCCTCTTTCAGATGGCATTAACATATTTCACGAAAAGTCGTAAGAAATAAAATTTTTTTGATCAAAACTAAACTATCCTCGAAATCATTGAAGAAGAAGTACCTTATCAGTGAAAGTATGCCTTATCTAATAAGAGAAATTTAAATTTCTTTAATTGCATAAATGGACGGCATTTTTTCAGAATTAATAGTTTTTTACATGGACCAAAATTTGTTTAATTTTTTCCCATCATATACTAGAATTATAGAAAAGTACTTTGCGAAAAGAATCGGCAGTAGGACGGAAACGTGTTGACCACCGATTAGTTTTTTGCTGGTAACTCTTGCATCCTTCGACCGACTTCTTCGACTAAGAACTCGATGGAAAGCTTATCTGTTCCTCTTTCAGATGGCATTAACATATTTTATGAAAAGACGTAAGAAATGAAATTTTTTTTTATCAAAACTAAAATATCCTCGAAATCATTGAAGAAGAAGTACCTTATCAGACAAAAATGTGCGTTATCTAATAAGAGACATTTAAATTTTTTTAATTGCATAAATGGGCGGCATTTTATTCAGAATTAATAGTTTTTTACTTGCACAAAAAATTCGTTTAATTTTTTCCCATTAAATACTAGAATTATAGAAAAGTACTTTGCTTTAAGAATCGGCAGTAGGACGGAAACGTGTTGACCACCGATTAGTTTTTTGCTAATAACTCTTGCATCCTTCGACCGACTTCTTCGACTAAGAGCTCGATGGAAAGCTTATCAGTTCCTCTTTCAGATGGCATTAACATATTTTACGAAAAGACGTAAGAAATTAAATTTTTTTTTTATCAAAACTAAAATAGCCTCGAAATCATTGAAGAAGAAGTACCTTATAAGACAAAAATGTGCGTTATCTAATAAGAGACATTTAAATTTTTTTAATTGCATAAATGGGCGGCATTTTATTCAGAATTAATAGTATTTTACATGCACAAAAAATTCGTTTAATTTTTCCCATTAAATACTAGAATTATAGAAAAGTACTTTGCGAAAAGAATCGGCAGTAGGACGGAAACGTGTTGACCACCGATTAGTTTTGTGCTAATAACTCTTGCATCCTTCGACCGACTTCTTCGACTAAGAGCTCGATGGAAAGCTTATCTGTTCCTCTTTCATAACATATTTCATGAAAAGATGTAAGAAATAAAAATTTTTTAATCAAAACTAAAATATCCTCGAAATCATTGAAGAAGAAGTACCTTATCAGTGAAAGAATGCCTTATCTAATAAGAGAAATTAAAATATCTTTAACTGCATAAATGGGCGGAATTTTTTTCAAAATTAATAGTTTTTTACATGGACAAAAAATTCAATTATTTTTTTCCCATTACATACTAGATTTATAGAAAAGTACTTTGCTTTAAGAATCGGCAGTAGGACGGAAACGTGTTGACCACCGATTATTTTTTGCTAATAACTCTTGCATCCTTCGACCCACTTCTTCGACTAAGAGCTCGATGGAAAGCTTATCTGTTCCTCTTTCATAACATATTTCACGAAAAGTCTTAAGAAATAAAATTTTTTTGATCAAAACTAAAATATCCTCGAAATCATTGAAGAAGAAGTATCTTATCAGACAAAAATGTGCGTTATCTAATAAGAGACATTTAAATTTTTTTAATTGCATAAATGGGCGGCATTTTATTCAGAATTAATAGTTTTTTACATGGACAAAAAATTCAATTATTTTTTTCCCATTATATACTAGATTTATAGAAACATACTTTGCGAAAAGAATCGGCGGTAGGACGGAAACGTGTTGACTACCGATTAGTTTTTTCCTAATAACTCTTGCATCCTTCGACCGACTTCTTCGACTAAGAGCTCGATGGAAAGCTTATCTGTTCCTCTTTCAGATGGCATTAACTTATTTTACGAGAAGTTGTAAGAAATAAAATTTTTTTGATCAAACCTAAAATATCCTCGAAATCATTGAAGAAGAAGTACCTTATCAGACGAAAATGTGCTTTATCTAATAAGAGACATTTAAATTTTTTTAATTGCATAAATTGGCGGCATTTTTTTCAGAATTAATAGTTGTTTACATGGACAAAAAATTCGTTTAATTTTTTCCCATTAAACACTTTAATTATAGAAAAATACTTTGCGAAAAGAATCGGCATTAGGACGGAAACGTGTTGAACACCGATTAGTTTTTTGCTTATAACTCTTGCATCATTCGACCGACTTCTTCGACTAAGAGCTCGATGGTAAGCTTATCTGTTCCTCTTTCATAACATATTTCACGAAAAGTCGTAAGAAATAAATTTTTTTTGATCAAAACTAAAATAACTTTGAAATCATTAGAGAAAAAGTACCTTATCAGTGAAAGTATGCCTTATCTAATAAGAGACATTTAAATTTTTTTAATTGCATAAATGGGCGGTAGTTTATTCAGAATTAATAGTTTTTTACATGGAATAAAAATTCGTTTATTTTTTTCCCATTAAATACTAGATTTATAGAAAAGTAGTTTGCGAAAAGAAGCGGCAGTAGGACGGAAACGTGTTGACAACCGATAAGTTTTTTGCTAATAACTCTTGCATCCTTCGACCGACTTCTTCGACTAAGAGCTCGATGGTAAGCTTATCTGTTCCTCTTTCATAAGATATTTCACGAAAAGTCGTAAGAAATAAAATTTTTTTGATCAAAACTAAAATAACCTCGAAATCATTAAAGAAGAAGTACCTTATCGGTGAAAGTATGCCTTATCTAATAAGAGACATTTAAATTTTTTTAATTGCATAAATGGGCGGTAGTTTATTCAGAATTAATAGTTTTTTACATGGACAAAAAATTCGTTTATTTTTTTCCCATTAAATACTAGATTTATAGAAAAGTAGCTTGCGAAAAGAATCGGTAGTACGACGGAAATGTGTTGACCACGGATTAGTTTTTTGCTAATAACTCTTTCATCCTTCGACCGACTTCTTCGACTAAGAGCTCGATGGAAAGCTTATCTGTTCCTCTTTCAGATGGCATTAACATATTTTACGAAAAGTCGTTAGAAATACAATTTTTTTGATCAAAACTAAAATATCGTCGAAATCATTGAAGTAGAAGTACCTTATGAGACGCAAATATGCCTTATCTTATAAGAAACATTAAAATTTTTTTAATTGCATAAATGGGCGGCATTTTATTCAGAATTAATAGTTTTTTACATGCACAAAAAATTCGTTAAATTTTTTCCCATTAAATACTAGAATTATAGAAAAGTACTTTGCGAAAAGAATCGGCAGTAGGACGGAAACGTGTTGACCACCGATTAGTTTTTTGCTAATAACTCTTGCATCCTTCGACCGACTTCTTCGACTAAGAGCTCGATGGAAAGCTTATCTGTTCCTCTTTCATAACATATTTTTCGAAAAGATGTAAGAAATAAAAATTTTTTGATCAAAATTAAAATGTCGTCGAAATTATTGAAGAAAAAGTACCTTATCAGTGAAAGTATCTATCTAATAAGAGACATTTAAATTTATTTAATTGCATAAATGGACGGCATTTTATTCAGAATGAATAGTTTTTTACATGGACAAAAAATTCGTTTAATTTTTTCCCATTAAATTCGTGAATTATAGAAAAGTAGTTTGCGAAAAGAATCGGCAGTAGGACGGAAACGTGTTGACCACCGATTAGTTTTTGGCTTATAGCTCTTGCATCCTTTGACCGAATTTTTCGACTAAGAGCTCGATGGAAAGCTTATCTGTTCCTCTTTCAGATGGCATTAACTTATTTTACGAGAAGTTGTAAGAAATAAAATTTTGAAGTGAAACTTCTTTAGCATGGGTGTGATTTGAAACTCGATGAAACGACATGAAAAAGAGACAGACTATACATTTATATGATTTAGCCTGCGAGGGAATGAAACAGAATATAGAATGACTGTCTGTAGTCATAAAGTGAGTAGTCATAAAAAAAAGTAACAACAACAACATGCTTTGTTGTAATTTTGGCATTCCTCTTCAACCGTCACTTTCGCCATCTGGCGCATATGCAACAACAACTAACCTTGCACATTTACTCCAAATATTACAACAACTCCTGTTGTTGTTATTTTCAGCATAAGCATGCTCCGTTTGGTCGGACAGTGTGGTTGTTGCTACCTATGACACTGGCTGAGCGTATGCATTGTGCTTGTTGTTGCCCTCTACTTAACGTTGCTAATCAACGTCACTAATCGGCTTCATAATATACATATGAGCCGCGAAATCATCTGAAGTTAATTATGTTGAAGCCCGTTCAATTTTGCAATTGACAATAATACCCTTTCCATTGCTGTGATTGGCAAATAAAAACAATTAATTTATAAATTCAAAATATTCCAAAAGTGAACACTAATAATAAATTATATATGCAATGAATAAAGTCAAGTGATTCCACATATTGGAGCATTGGTAGTTAACTTTACTCTGTTCTTCGGGAGATACTCTGCACATTTGAATTAATTCTTCTTCTTCGCATTTATGCATTCAAAAATGTACACATTACAAATTGTACATGGTTGGTATATATGTACATATGTATGTATGTACATATTTTAATAGAATGTACTATTTTTACGAGCAGATTTATTAATGAAAACATGTAAAATATTGAATTGTTTTAATGCAGATTAATGGGGAAACCATAATTTTTGTTTCTGGAACATATGTAAATATTTATAACAACTTAAAAGAAAGCTGGAATTAAAAAAATCTTTGAGAAAATTGTCAAACATTTTACAAGGCTGTGAAAATTTCTGTAATAGATTTCTCAGACACCTAATTTTTCCTTTTGAATGTTTTGAAATCATCGACCTGAAATGTTGCACAGATCTTCCAATAAATCTTTGATTAGAGGAAAAAAAAGCAAATTTCATTGTATGGAAAACGTTTTTTGTTTCTTAATCAATTGAAACTTCACACTTATTGTCTTAGAGAGACATAAAAATTATTTTGCTCACTTATAGCAAAAATTGATAATTTGCATATATCAGGATGCAATGAGCTAAAACAATGAAACTTAGTATATAGGATATAAAGATAAAAAGAAATTCAATTCAAACCAGTAAGGGCGGTATAGTCGAGTATACTCGACAATATAATACCCTGCACACATGGTAGGCGGTGCCACAACCTCAATCTACAAAAACATATTAATCTGACGTCGCATATTCAAATAGTGTTCAAAATATCAAGAAAATCGCTCAAAAAATGTGGATTTTACGAAAAATTTAAGTTTGTCGGCCTCGGAGTTTTTTAGTTTTTGAGATGTATTATCACTGAGCTTGTATACAAATTTTCAGGTTCGTACCTTTGTTAATTTTGGAGATATAGCAATTTACAGAAAATAACTGGGGGAGGGGAAATAAAAATGAGGGGGGGATTTTGTGGTATGCAGTTTTGTAGGGCTATACATACTGAGTCTACATACCGACTTTCATGTTTCTATCTCTTTAGATGTTTGAGTTATCGCGATTTAAAAAAGTGGGTGGGGCTGGATGGGCGGGAAGGAGTGGGCGTGACAAAAAAAAAAAAAATAAACTTGATCTGCTGCCGAGCATCACGAGTCTACCCTCCAAATTTCAAGTCTCTAACTCTTATAGTTTCCGAGAACCGTTGGTGAGGACGGACAGATGGACGGACAGACGGACGGACATGGCTCAATCAATTTCTCTTGTCGTCCTGATCAAGAATATATATACTTTATGGGGTCCCCCTCCCCTCCTTCTGTGCGTTACATACATTTCGCTCAAACAAACACAATATACCCTGATACACAGTATGTGTACAGGGTATAAAAATGGACATGGCAAGACCGAAGATAGTGTCCTTACAGGTTTTTGTTTCTTTTAAAGAAAGTTTCACTTCAAACACGTGTACTGTGTTGCACGCGATTTTTTTTTTATGAAAACTAAAATATCCTCGAAATCATTGAAGAAGAAGTTCCTTATCAGTGAAAGTATGCCTTATCTAATAAGAGACATTTAAATTTTTTTAATTGCATAAATGGGCGGTAGTTTATTCAGAATTAATAGTTTTTTACATGGACAAAAAATTCGTTTATTTTTTTCCCATTTAATACAAGATTTATAGAAAAGTAGTTTGCAAAAAAAATCGGCAGTAGGACGGAAAAGTGTTGACCACCGATTAGTTTTTTGCTTATAACTCTTGCATCCTTCGACCGACTTCTTCGACTAAGAGCTCGATGGTAAGCTTATCTGTTCCTCTTTCATAACATATTTCACGAAAAGTCGTAAGAAATAAAATTTTTTTGATCAAAACTAAAATAACCTCGAAATCATTAAAGAAAAAGTACCTTATCAGTGAAAGTATGCCTTATCTAATAAGAGACATTTAAATTTTTTTAATTGCATAAATGAGCGGTAGTTTATTCAGAATTAATAGTTTTTTACATGGACAAAAAATTCGTTTATTTTTTTCCCATTAAATACTAGATTTATAGAAAAGTAGTTTGCGAAAAGAATCGGCAGTAGGAAGGAAATGTGTTGAACACGGATTAGTTTTTTGCTAATAACTCTTGCATCCTTCGACCGACTTCTTCGACTAAGTGCTCGATGGAAAGCTTATCTGTTCCCCTTTCAGATGGCATTAACATATTTTACGAAAAGTCGTAAGAAATAAAATTTTTTTGATCAAAACTAAAATAGCCTCGAAATCATTGAAGAAGAAGTACCTTATCAGACGAAAATATGCCTTATCTAATAAGAGACATTTAAATTTTTTTAATTGCATAAATGGGCGGTAGTTTATTCAGAATTAATAGTTTTTTACATGGACAAAAAATTCGTTTATTTTTTTCCCATTAAATACTAGATTTATAGAAAAGTAGTTTGCGAAAAGAAGCGGCAGTAGGACGGAAACGTGTTGACCACCGATAAGTTTTTTGCTAATAACTCTTGCATCCTTCGACCGACTTCTTCGACTAAGAGCTCGATGGTAAGCTTATCTGTTCCTCTTTCATAACATATTTCATGAAAAGTCCTAAGAAATAAAAATTTTTTGATCAAAACTAAAATAACCTCGAAATCATTAAAGAAGAAGTACCTTATCGGTGAAAGTATGCCTTATCTAATTAGAGACATTTAAATTTTTTTAATTGCATAAATGGGCGGTAGTTTATTCAGAATTAATTGTTTTTTACATGGACAAAAAATTCGTTTATTTTTTTCCCATTAAATACTAGATTTATAGAAAAGTAGTTTGCGAAAAGAATCGGCAGTACTACGGAAATGTGTTGACCACGGATTAGTTTTTTGCTAATAACTCTTGCATCCTTCGACCGACTTCTTCGACTAAGAGCTCGATGGAAAGCTTATCTGTTCCTCTTTCAGATGGCATTAACATATTTTACGAAAAGTCGTTAGAAATACAATTTTTTTGATCAAAACTAAAATATCGTCGAAATCATTGAAGTAGAAGTACCTTATGAGACGCAAATATGCCTTATCTTATAAGAGACATTTAAATTTTTTTAATTGCATAAATGGGCGGCATTTTATTCAGAATTAATAGTTTTTTACATGCACAAAAAAGTCGTTTAATTTTTTCCCATTAAATTCGTGAATTATAGAAAAGTAGTTTGCGAAAAGAATCGGCAGTAGGACGGAAACGTGTTGACCACCGATTAGTTTTTGGCTTATAACTCTTGCATCCTTTAACCGAATTTTTCGACTAAGAGCTCGATGGAAAGCTTATCTGTTCCTCTTTCAGACGTAACATATTTTACGAGAAGTCGTAAGAAATACAATTTTTTTGATCAAAACTAAAATATCCTCGAAATCATTGAAGTAGAAGTACCTTATGAGACGCAAATATGCCTTATCTTATAAGAGACATTTAAATTTTTTTAATTGCATAAATGGGCGGTAGTTTATTCAGAATTAATAGTTTTTTACATGGACAAAAAATTCGTTTATTTTTTTCCCATTAAATACTAGATTTATAGAAAAGTAGTTTGCGAAAAGAATCGGCAGTAGGACGGAAATGTGTTGAACACGGATTAGTTTTTTGCTAATAACTCTTGCATCCTTCGACCGACTTCTTCGACTAAGTGCTCGATGGAAAGCTTATCTGTTCCTCTTTCAGACGTAACATATTTTACGAGAAGTCGTAAGAAATACAATTTTTTTGATCAAAACTAAAATATCCTCGAAATCATTGAAGTAGAAGTACCTTATGAGACGAAAATATGCCTTATCTTATAAGAGACATTTAAATTCTTTTAATTGCATAAATGGGCGGCATTTTATTCAGAATTAATAGTTTTTTACATGGACAAAAAATTCGTTTAATTTTTTCCCATTAAACACTAGAAGTATAGAAAAGTACTTTGCGAAAAGAATCGGCAGTAGGACGGAAACGTGTTGACCACCGATTAGTTTTTGGCTTATAACTCTTGCATCCTTTGACCGAATTTTTCAACTAAGAGCTGGATGGAAAGCTTATCTGTTCCTCTTTCCGATGGCATTAACTTATTTTACGAGAAGTTGTAAGAAATAAAATTTTTTTGATCAAACTTAAAATATCCTCGAAATCATTGAAGAAGAAGTACCTTATCAGACGAAAATGTGCTTTATCTAATAAGAGACATTTAAATTTTTTTAATTGCATAAATTGGCGGCATTTTTTTCAGAATTAATAGTTTTTTACATGGACAAAAAATTCGTTTATTTTTTTCCCATTAAATACTAGATTTATAGAAAAGTAGTTTGCGAAAAGAAGCGGCAGTAGGACGGAAACGTGTTGACCACCGATAAGTTTTTTGCTAATAACTCTTGCATCCTTCGACCGACTTCTTCGACTAAGAGCTCGATGGTAAGCTTATCTGTTCCTCTTTCATAACATATTTCATGAAAAGTCCTAAGAAATAAAAATTTTTTGATCAAAACTAAAATAACCTCGAAATCATTAAAGAAGAAGTACCTTATCGGTGAAAGTATGCCTTATCTAATTAGAGACATTTAAATTTTTTTAATTGCATAAATGGGCGGTAGTTTATTCAGAATTAATTGTTTTTTACATGGACAAAAAATTCGTTTATTTTTTTCCCATTAATTACTAGATTTATAGAAAAGTAGTTTGCGAAAAGAATCGGCAGTACTACGGAAATGTGTTGACCACGGATTAGTTTTTTGCTAATAACTCTTGCATCCTTCGACCGACTTCTTCGACTAAGAGCTCGATGGAAAGCTTATCTGTTCCTCTTTCAGATGGCATTAACATATTTTACGAAAAGTCGTTAGAAATACAATTTTTTTGATCAAAACTAAAATATCGTCGAAATCATTGAAGTAGAAGTACCTTATGAGACGCAAATATGCCTTATCTTATAAGAGACATTTAAATTTTTTTAATTGCATAAATGGGCGGCATTTTATTCAGAATTAATAGTTTTTTACATGCACAAAAAAGTCGTTTAATTTTTTCCCATTAAATTCGTGAATTATAGAAAAGTAGTTTGCGAAAAGAATCGGCAGTAGGACGGAAACGTGTTGACCACCGATTAGTTTTTGGCTTATAACTCTTGCATCCTTTAACCGAATTTTTCGACTAAGAGCTCGATGGAAAGCTTATCTGTTCCTCTTTCAGACGTAACATATTTTACGAGAAGTCGTAAGAAATACAATTTTTTTGATCAAAACTAAAATATCCTCGAAATCATTGAAGTAGAAGTACCTTATGAGACGCAAATATGCCTTATCTTATAAGAGACATTTAAATTTTTTTAATTGCATAAATGGGCGGTAGTTTATTCAGAATTAATAGTTTTTTACATGGACAAAAAATTCGTTTATTTTTTTCCCATTAAATACTAGATTTATAGAAAAGTAGTTTGCGAAAAGAATCGGCAGTAGGACGGAAATGTGTTGAACACGGATTAGTTTTTTGCTAATAACTCTTGCATCCTTCGACCGACTTCTTCGACTAAGTGCTCGATGGAAAGCTTATCTGTTCCTCTTTCAGACGTAACATATTTTACGAGAAGTCGTAAGAAATACAATTTTTTTGATCAAAACTAAAATATCCTCGAAATCATTGAAGTAGAAGTACCTTATGAGACGAAAATATGCCTTATCTTATAAGAGACATTTAAATTCTTTTAATTGCATAAATGGGCGGCATTTTATTCAGAATTAATAGTTTTTTACATGGACAAAAAATTCGTTTAATTTTTTCCCATTAAACACTAGAAGTATAGAAAAGTACTTTGCGAAAAGAATCGGCAGTAGGACGGAAACGTGTTGACCACCGATTAGTTTTTGGCTTATAACTCTTGCATCCTTTGACCGAATTTTTCAACTAAGAGCTGGATGGAAAGCTTATCTGTTCCTCTTTTCGATGGCATTAACTTATTTTACGAGAAGTTGTAAGAAATAAAATTTTTTTGATCAAACTTAAAATATCCTCGAAATCATTGAAGAAGAAGTACCTTATCAGACGAAAATGTGCTTTATCTAATAAGAGACATTTAAATTTTTTTAATTGCATAAATTGGCGGCATTTTTTTCAGAATTAATAGTTTTTTACATGGACAAAAAATTCGTTTATTTTTTTCCCATTAAATACTAGATTTATAGAAAAGTAGTTTGCGAAAAGAAGCGGCAGTAGGACGGAAACGTGTTGACCACCGATAAGTTTTTTGCTAATAACTCTTGCATCCTTCGACCGACTTCTTCGACTAAGAGCTCGATGGTAAGCTTATCTGTTCCTCTTTCATAACATATTTCATGAAAAGTCCTAAGAAATAAAAATTTTTTGATCAAAACTAAAATAACCTCGAAATCATTAAAGAAGAAGTACCTTATCGGTGAAAGTATGCCTTATCTAATTAGAGACATTTAAATTTTTTTAATTGCATAAATGGGCGGTAGTTTATTCAGAATTAATTGTTTTTTACATGGACAAAAAATTCGTTTATTTTTTTCCCATTAATTACTAGATTTATAGAAAAGTAGTTTGCGAAAAGAATCGGCAGTACTACGGAAATGTGTTGACCACGGATTAGTTTTTTGCTAATAACTCTTGCATCCTTCGACCGACTTCTTCGACTAAGAGCTCGATGGAAAGCTTATCTGTTCCTCTTTCAGATGGCATTAACATATTTTACGAAAAGTCGTTAGAAACACAATTTTTTTGATCAAAACTAAAATATCGTCGAAATCATTGAAGTAGAAGTACCTTATGAGACGCAAATATGCCTTATCTTATAAGAGACATTTAAATTTTTTTAATTGCATAAATGGGCGGCATTTTATTCAGAATTAATAGTTTTTTACATGCACAAAAAATTCGTTTAATTTTTTCCCATTAAATTCGTGAATTATAGAAAATTAGTTTGCGAAAAGAATCGGCAGTAGGACGGAAACGTGTTGACCACCGATTAGTTTTTGGCTTATAACTCTTGCATCCTTTGACCGAATTTTTCGACTAAGAGCTCGATGGAAAGCTTATCTGTTCCTCTTTCAGATGGCATTAACTTATTTTACGAGAAGTTGTAAGAAATAAAATTTTTTTTTTATCAAAACTAAAATATCCTCGAAATCATTGAAGAAGAAGTACCTTATCAGTGAAAGTATGCCTTATCTAATAAGAGACATTTAAATTTTTTTAATTGCATAAATGGGCGGTACTTTATTCAGAATTAATAGTTTTTTACATGGACAAAAAATTCGTTTATTTTTTTCCCATTAAATACTAGATTTATAGAAAAGTAGTTTGCGAAAAGAATCGGCAGTAGGACGGAAATGTGTTGAACACGGATTAGTTTTTTGCTAATAACTCTTGCATCCTTCGACCGACTTCTTCGACTAAGTGCTCGATGGAAAGCTTATCTGTTCCTCTTTCAGACGTAACATATTTTACGAAAAGTCGTAAGAAATACAATTTTTTTGATCAAAACTAAAATATCCTCGAAATCATTGAAGAAGAAGTACCTTATCAGACGAAAATATGCCTTATCTAATAAGAGACATTTAAATTTTTTTAATTGCATAAATGGGCGGTAGTTTATTCAGAATTAATAGTTTTTTACATGGACAAAAAATTCGTTTATTTTTTTCCCATTAAATACTAGATTTATAGAAAAGTAGTTTGCGAAAAGAATCGGCAGTAGGACGGAAACGTGTTGACCACCGATTAGTTTTTTGCTAATAACTCTTGCATCCTTCGACCGACTTCTTCGACTAAGAGCTCGATGGTAAGCTTATCTGTTCCTCTTTCATAACATATTTCACGAAAAGTCGTAAGAACTAAAACTGTTTTGATCAAAACTAAAATAACCTCGAAATCATTAAAGAAAAAGTACCTTATCAGTGAAAGTATGCCTTATCTAATAAGAGACATTTAAATTTTTTTAATTGCATAAATGGGCGGTAGTTTATTCAGAATTAATAGTTTTTTACATGGACAAAAAATTCGTTTATTTTTTTCCCATTAAATACTAGATTTATAGAAAAGTAGTTTGCGAAAAGAATCGGCAGTAGGACGGAAATGTGTTGAACACGGATTAGTTTTTTGCTAATAACTCTTGCATCCTTCGACCGACTTCTTCGACTAAGTGCTCGATGGAAAGCTTATCTGTTCCTCTTTCAGACGTAACATATTTTACGAAAAGTCGTAAGAAATACAATTTTTTTGATCAAAACTAAAATATCCTCGAAATCATTGAAGTAGAAGTACCTTATGAGACGAAAATATGCCATATCTTATAAGAGACATTTAAATTTTTTTAATTGCATAAATGGGCGGCATTTTATTCAGAATTAATAGTTTTTTACATGGACAAAAAATTCGTTTAATTTTTTCCCATTAAACACTAGAAGTATAGAAAAGTACTTTGCGAAAAGAATCGGCAGTAGGACGGAAACGTGTTGACCACCGATTAGTTTTTGGCTTATGACTCTTGCATCCTTTGACCGAAATTTTCAACTAAGAGCTGGATGGAAAGCTTATCTGTTCTTCTTTCAGATGGCATTAACTTATTTTACGAGAAGTTGTAAGAAATAAAATTTTTTTGATCAAAACTAAAATATCCTTGAAATCATTGACGAAGAAGTACCTTATCAGACGAAAATGTGCTTTATCTAATAAGAGACATTTAAATTTTTTTAATTGCATAAATGGGCGGCATTTTATTCAGAATTAATAGTTTTTTACATGGACAAAAAATTTGTTTAATTTTTTCCCATTAAATACTAGAATTATAGAAAAGTACTTTTCGAAAAGAATCGGCAGTAGGACGGAAACGTGTTGACCACCGATTAGTTTTTTGCTAGTAACTCTTGCATCCTTCGACCCACTTCTTCGACTAAGAGCTCGATGGAAAGCTTATCTGTTCCTCTTTCATAACATATTTCACGAAAATTCGTAAGAAATAAAATTTTTTTGATCAAAACTAAAATATCCTCGAAATCATTGAAGAAGAAGTACCTTATCAGACGAAAATATTCCTTATCTAATAAGAGACATTTAAATTTTTTTAATTGAATAAATGGGCGGTAGTTTATTCAGAATTAATAGTTTTTTACATGGACAAAAAATTCGTTTATTTTTTTCCCATTAAATACTAGATTTATAGAAAATAGTTTGCGAAAAGAATCGGCAGTAGGACGGAATCGTGTTGGCCACCGATTATTTTTTGCTAATAACTCTTGCATCCTTCGACCCACTTCTTCGACTAAGACCTCGATGGAAAGCTTATCTGTTCCTCTTTCATAACATATCTCACGAAAAGTCTTAAGAAATAAAATTTTTTCGATCAAAACTAAAATATCCTCGAAATCATCGAAGAAGAAGTACCTTATCAGATGAAAATATGCCTTATCTAATAAGAGAAATTAAAATTTTTTTAATTGCATAAATGGACGGCATTTTTTTCAAAATTAATAGTTTTTTACATGGACAAAAAATTCGTTTATTTTTTTCCCATTAAATACTAGAATTCTAGAAAAGTAGTTTGCGAAAAGAATCGGCAGTAGGACGGAATCGTGTTGACCACGGATAAGTTTTTTGCTAATAACTCTTGCATCCTTCGACCGACTTCTTCGACTAAGAGCTCGATGGAAAGCTTATCTGTTCCTCTTTCAGATGGCATTAACTTATTTCACGAAAAGTCTTAAGAAATAAAATTTTTTTGATCAAAACTAAAATAACCTCGAAATCATTAAAGAAGAAGTACCTTATCAGACAAAAATGTGTCTTATCTAATAAGAGACATTTAAATTTTTTTAATTGCATAAATGGGCGGCATTTTATTCAGAATTTATAGTTTTTTACATGGACAAAAAATTCTTTTAATTTTTTCCCATGAAATACTAGAATTATAGAAAAGTACTTTGCGAAAAGAATCGGCAGTAGGCTGGAAACGTATTGACCACCGATTAGTTTTTTGCTAATAACTCTTGAATCCTTCGACCAACTTCTTCGACTTAGAGCTCGATGGTAAGCTTATCTGTTCCTCTTTCATAACATATTTCACGAAAAGTCGTAAGAAATAAAATTTTTTTGATTAAAACTAAAATAACCTCGAAATCATTAAAGAAGAAGTACCTTATCAGTGAAAGTATGCCTTATCTAATAAGAGACATTTAAATTTTTTTAATTGCATAAATGGGCATTAGTTTATTCAGAATTAATAGTTTTTTACATGGACAAAAAATTCGTTTATTTTTTTCCCATTAAATACTAGATTTATAGAAAAGTAGTTTGCGAAAAGAATCGGCAGTAGGACGGAAACGTGTTGACCACCGATTAGTTTTTTGCTAATAACTCTTGCATCCTTCGACCGACTTCTTCGACTAAGAGCTCGATGGTAAGCTTATCTGTTCCTCTTTCATAACATATTTCACGAAAAGTCGTAAGAAATAAAATTTTTTTGATTAAAACTAAAATAACCTCGAAATCATTAAAGAAGAAGTACCTTATCAGTGAAAGTATGCCTTATCTAATAAGAGACATTTAAATGTTTTTAATTGCATAAATGGGCGGTATTTATTCAGAATTAATAGTTTTTTACATGGACAAAAAGTTCGTTTATTTTTTTCCCATTAAATACTAGATTTATAGAAAAGTACTTTGCGAAAAGAATCGGCAGTAGGACGGAAACGTGTTGACCACCGATTAGTTTTTTGCTAATAACTCTTGCATCCTTCGACCGACTTCTTCGACTAAGAGCTCGATGGTAAGCTTATCTGTTCCTCTTTCATAACATATTTCACGAAAAGTCGTAAGAAATAAAATTTTTTTGATCAAAACTAAAATAACCTCGAAATCATTAAAGAAGAAGTACCTTATTAGTGAAAGTATGCCTTATCTAATAAGAGACATTTAAATTCTTTTAATTGCATAAATGGGCAACATTTTATTCAGAATTAATAGTTTTTTACATGGACAAAAAATTTGTTTAATTTTTTCCCATTAAATAGTAGAATTATAGAAAAGTACTTTGCGTTAAGAATCGGCAGTAGGACGGAAACGTGTTGACCACCGATTAGTTTTTTGCTAGCAACTCTTGCATCCTACGACCGACTTCTTCGACTAAGAGCTCGATGGAAAGCTAATCTGTTCCTCTTTCAGATAGCATTAACATATTTTACGAAAAGACGTAAGAAATAAATTTTTTTTTATCAAAACTAAAATAGCTTTGAAATCATTGAAGAAGAAGTACCTTATCAGACAAAAATGTGTCTTATCTAATAAGAGACATTTAAATTTTTTTAATTGCATAAATGGGCGGCATTTTATTCAGAATTTATAGTTTTTTACATGGACAAAAAATTCTTTTAATTTTTTCCCATGAAATACTAGAATTATAGAAAAGTACTTTGCGAAAAGAATCGGCAGTAGGACAGAAACGTATTGACCACCGATTAGTTTTTTGCTAATAACTCTTGCATCCTTCGACCAACTTCTTCGACTTAGAGCTCGATGGTAAGCTTATCTGTTCCTCTTTCATAACATATTTCACGAAAAGTCGTAAGAAATAAAATTTTTTTGATTAAAACTAAAATAACCTCGAAATCATTAAAGAAGAAGTACCTTATCAGTGAAAGTATGCCTTATCTAATAAGAGACATTTAAATTTTTTTAATTGCATAAATGGGCGGTAGTTTATTCAGAATTAATAGTTTTTTACATGGACAAAAAATTCGTTTATTTTTTTCCCATTAAATACTAGATTTATAGAAAAGTAGTTTGCGAAAAGAATCGGCAGTAGGACGGAAACGTGTTGACCACCGATTAGTTTTTTGCTAATAACTCTTGCATCCTTCGACCGACTTCTTCGACTAAGAGCTCGATGGTAAGCTTATCTGTTCCTCTTTCAAAACATATTTCACGAAAAGTCGTAAGAAATAAAATTTTTTTGATCAAAACTAAAATAACCTCGAAATCATTAATGAAGAAGTACCTTATCAGTGAAAGTATGCCTTATCTAATAAGAGACATTTAAATTCTTTTAATTGCATAAATGGGCGGTAGTTTATTCAGAATTAATAGTTTTTTACATGGACAAAAAATTCGTTTATTTTTTTCCCATTAAACACTAGAAGTATAGAAAAGTACTTTGCGAAAAAAATCGGCAGTAGGACGGAAACGTGTTGACCACCGATTAGTTTTTGGCTTATAACTCTTGCATCCTTTGACCGAATTTTTCGACTAAGAGCTCGATGGAAAGCTTATCTGTTCCTCTTTCAGATGGCATTATTTTATTTTACGAGAAGTTTTAAGAAATACAATTTTTTTGATTAAAACTAAAATAACCTCGAAATCATTAAAGAAGAAGTACCTTATCAGTGAAAGTATGCCTTATCTAATAAGAGACATTTAAATTTTTTTAATTGCATAAATGGGCGGTAGTTTATTCAGAATTAATAGTTTTTTACATGGACAAAAAATTCGTTTATTTTTTTCCCATTAAATACTAGATTTATAGAAAAGTAGTTTGCGAAAAGAATCGGCAGTAGGACGGAAACGTGTTGACCACCGATTAGTTTTTGAAGTGAAACTTCTTTAGCATGGATGCGATTTAAAACTCGATGAAACGACATGAGAAAGAGAC
The DNA here is from genome assembly GCA_034638295.1 of Phortica okadai. Classification (NCBI taxonomy): domain Eukaryota; kingdom Metazoa; phylum Arthropoda; class Insecta; order Diptera; family Drosophilidae; genus Phortica; species Phortica okadai. Next base: position 21,497,335 of record CM067850.1, on the reverse strand, counting down.
AGACTATACAATTATATGATTTAGCCTGCGAGAGAATGAAATAGAATATAGAATGACAGTCTGTATTCATAAACTGAGAAGTCATAAAAAAAAGTAACAACAACAACATGCTTAGTTGTAATTTTGGCATTCCTCTTCAACCGTCATTTTCGCCATCTGGCGCATATGCAACAACAACTTGTTTGTTATGTTTACTACAAATATTATAAAAAACTCTTGTTGTTGTTATTTTCGGCGTAAACAAGCACTTTTAATACGGACAGTGTGGTTGTTGCTACCTATGACACTGTCTGAGCGTATGCATTGTGTTTGTTGTTGCCCGCTACTTAGTGACAACGTCACTAATCAGCTTCATAATATATGAGCCGTGAATTCATCTGCAATTCACGTCCTCCCAATTATGTTGAAGGCCGTTCAATTTGCAATTGACAATAATACCCTTTCCTTTGCTGTGCTTAGCAAATGAAAAAAATTAACTTACAAATTCAAAATACTCCAAAAGTGAACACTAATAATAAATTCTATATGCAATAAATAAAGTCAAGTAGATTCCACACATTGGTAGTTAACTTGACTCTGTTCTTCGGGAGACAGAATTAATTTTTCTTCTTCGCATATATGCATTTAAAAATGTACGCATTCCAACTTTGCGCAAATAACAAGGTGACACATACATATTTTCATAAAATTTACCATTTTTACGAGTTTTTTTTAAACCATTTTAAATGCAACTTCATATTATTTATAAATTGAAGATTATTTAAACAATTTTATTCGAATGTATTTCTTTTCAATCTTCGAAAATAGATACAAGCAGATTGATTGTTTTCCAGCCCAAAAAAATTTGGTTGATAATATATTTCTCAGACACTCAAATTTTCCTTGTTACTGTTTTGAAATCATAGACCTGAAATGTTGCACATATCTTCCAATTTTATTACCATAAAGCATTGATTAGAGGAAAAAAGCAAATTTACGTCATTGTATGTAAAACGTTTTTTGTTTTTTAATCAATTGTCTTGAAACTTCAGACTTTTTGTCTTACAGAGACATAAAAACTATTTTGATCAAAAATTGGGCATTGCTACGCCTACTTATACTTTCTTTAAAAGAAACAAAAAACCTGTAAGGACGCTATCTTCGGTCCTTCCATGCCCATTTTCTGGATTGAATTTCTCTTTATCTTAATATCCTATACTCTAATTTTCATTGTTTTAGCTCATTGCATTCTGAAATATGCAAATTATCAATTTTGAATTGAAAGATAAAGAGAAATTCAATCCAGAAAATGGGCATGGCAAGACCGAAGATAGCGTCCTTACAGGTTTTTTGTTTCTTTTAAAGAAAGTTTCACTTCATACACGTGTACTGTGTTGCACGCGAAAAGTCGTAAGAAATAAAATTTTTTTGATCAAAACTAAAATAACCTCGAATTCATTGAAGAAGAAGTACCTTATCAGACGAAAATGTGCTTTATCTAATAAGAGACATTTAAATTTTTTTAATTGCATAAATGGGCGGCATTTTATTCAGAATTAATAGTTTTTTACATGGACAAAAAATTTGTTTAATTTTTTCCCATTAAATACTATAATTATAGAAAAGTACTTTGCGATAAGAATCGGCAGTAGGACGGAAACGTGTTGACCACCGATTTGTTTTTTGCTAATAACTCTTGCATCCTTCGACCGACTTCTTCGACTAAGAGCTCGATGGTAAGCTTATCTGTTCCTCTTTCATAACATATTTCACGAAAAGTCGTAAGAAATAAAATTTTTTTGATCAAAACTAAAATAACCTCGAAATAATTAAAGAAGAAGTACCTTATCAGTGAAAGTATGCCTTATCTAATAAGAGACATTTAAATTTTTTTAATTGCATAAATGGGCGGTAGTTTATTCAGAATTAATAGTTTTTTACATGGACAAAAAATTCGTTTATTTTTTTCCCATTAAATACTAGATTTATAGAAAAGTAGTTTGCGAAAAGAATCGGCAGTAGGACGGAAACGTGTTGACCACCGATTAGTTTTTTGCTAATAACTCTTGCATCCTTCGACCGACTTCTTCGACTAAGAGCTCGATGGTAAGCTTATCTGTTCCTCTTTCATAACATATTTCACGAAAAGTCGTAAGAAATAAAATTTTTTTGATTAAAACTAAAATAACCTCGAAATCATTAAAGGAGAAGTAACTTATCGGTGAAAGTATGCCTTATCTAATAAGAGACATTTAAATTTTTTTAATTGCATAAATGGGCATTAGTTTATTCAGAATTAATAGTTTTTTACATGGACAAAAAATTCGTTTATTTTTTTCCCATTAAATACTAGATTTATAGAAAAGTAGTTTGCGAAAAGAATCGGCAGTAGGACGGAAACGTGTTGACCACCGATTAGTTTTTTGCTAATAACTCTTGCATCCTTCGACCGACTTCTTCGACTAAGAGCTCGATGGTAAGCTTATCTGTTCCTCTTTCATAACATATTTCACGAAAAGTCGTAAGAAATAAAATTTTTTTGATCAAAACTAAAATAACCTCGAAATCATTAAAGAAGAAGTACCTTATCAGTGAAAGTATGCCTTATCTAATAAAAGACATTTAAATTCTTTTAATTGCATAAATGAGCAACATTTTATTCAGAATTAATAGTTTTTTACATGGACAAAAAATTTGTTTAATTTTTTCCCATTAAATAGTAGAATTATAGAAAAGTACTTTGCGTTAAGAATCGGCAGTAGGACGGAAACGTGTTGACCACCGATTAGTTTTTTGCTAGTAACTCTTGCATCCTACGACCGACTTCTTCGACTAAGAGCTCGATGGAAAGCTTATCTGTTCCCCTTTCAGATAGCATTAACATATTTTACGAAAAGACGTAAGAAATAAAATTTTTTTTTATCAAAACTAAAATAGCCTCGAAATCATTGAAGAAGAAGTACCTTATCAGACAAAAATGTGCTTTATCTAATAAGAGACATTTAAATTTTTTTAATTGCATAAATGGGCGGCATTTTATTCAGAATTAATAGTTTTTTACATGGACAAAAAATTTGTTTAATTTTTTCCCATTAAATACTATAATTATAGAAAAGTACTTTGCGAAAAGAATCGGCAGTAGGACGGAAACGTGTTGACCACCGATTAGTTTCTTGCTAATAAGTCTTGCATCCTACGACCGACTTCTTCGACTAAGAGCTCGATGGAAAGCTTATCTGTTCCTCTTTCATATGGCATTAACATATTTTACGAAAAGACGTAAGAAATAAAATTTTTTTTTATCAAAACTAAAATAGCCTCGAAATCATTATCAGACAAAAATGTGTCTTATCTAATAAGAGACTTTTAAATTTTTTTAATTGCATAAATGGGCGGCATTTTATTCAGAATTAATAGTTTTTTACATGGACAAAAAATTTGTTTAATTTTTTCCCATTAAATACTATAATTATAGAAAAGTACTTTGCGAAAAGAATCGGCAGTAGGACGGAAACGTGTTGACCACCGATTAGTTTCTTGCTAATAAGTCTTGCATCCTACGACCGACTTCTTCGACTAAGAGCTCGATGGTAAGCTTATCTGTTCCTCTTTCATAACATATTTCACGAAAAGTCGTAAGAAATAAAATTTTTTTGATTAAAACTAAAATAACCTCGAAATAATTAAAGAAGAAGTACCTTATCAGTGAAAGTATGCCTTATCTAATAAGAGACATTTAAATTTTTTTAATTGCATAAATGGGCGGTAGTTTATTCAGAATTAATAGTTTTTTACATGGACAAAAAATTCGTTTATTTTTTTCCATTAAATACTAGATTTATAGAAAAGTAGTTTGCGAAAAGAATCGGCAGTAGGACGGAAACGTGTTGACCACCGATTAGTGTTTTGCTAATAACTCTTGCATCCTTCGACCGACTTCTTCGACTAAGAGCTCGATGGAAAGCTTATCTGTTCCTCTTTCAGATGGCATTAACTTATTTTACGAGAAGTTGTAAGAAATACAATTTTTTTGATTAAAACTAAAATAACCTCGAAATCATTAAAGAAGAAGTACCTTATCAGTGAAAGTATGCCTTATCTAATAAGAGATATTTAAATTTTTTTAATTGCATAAATGGGCGGTATTTATTCAGAATTAATAGTTTTTTACATGGACAAAAAATTCTTTTAATTTTTTCCCATGAAATACTAGATTTATAGAAAAGTAGTTTGCGAAAAGAATCGGCAGTAGGACGGAAACGTGTTGACCACCGATTAGATTTTTGCTAATAACTCTTGCATCCTTCGACCGACTTCTTCGACTAAGAGCTCGATGGTAAGCTTATCTGTTCCTCTTTCATAACATATTTCACGAAAAGTCGTAAGAAATAAAATTTTTTTGATCAAAACTAAAATAACCTCGAATTCATTGAAGAAGAAGTACCTTATCAGACAAAAATGTGCTTTATCTAATAAGAGACATTTAAATTTTTTTAATTGCATAAATGGGCGGCATTTTATTCAGAATTAATAGTTTTTTACATGGACAAAAAATTCTTTTAATTTTTTCCCATGAAATACTAGAATTATAGAAAAGTACTTTGCGAAAAGAATCGGCAGTAGGACGGAAACGTGTTGACCACCGATTAGTTTTTTGCTAATAACTCTTGCATCCTTCGACCGACTTCTTCGACTAAGAGCTCGATGGAAAGCTTATCTGTTCCTCTTTCATATGGCATTAACATATTTTACGAAAAGACGTAAGAAATAAAATTTTTTTTTATCAAAACTAAAATAGCCTCGAAATCATTATCAGACAAAAATGTGTCTTATCTAATAAGAGACTTTTAAATTTTTTTAATTGCATAAATGGGCGGCATTTTATTCAGAATTTATAGTTTTTTACATGGACAAAAAAATCTTTTAATTTTTTCCCATGAAATACTAGAATTATAGAAAAGTACTTTGCGAAAAGAATCGGCAGTAGGACGGAAACGTGTTGACCACCGATTAGTTTTTTGCTAATAACTCTTGCATCCTTCGACCGACTTCTTCGACTAAGAGCTCGATGGTAAGCTTATCTGTTCCTCTTTCAGATGGCATTCACATATTTTACGAAAAGACGTAAGAAATAAAATTTTTTTTTATCAAAATTAAAATATCCTCGAAATCATTGAAGAAGAAGTACCTTATCAGACAAAAATGTGCCTTATCTAATAAGAGACATTTAAATTTTTTTAATTGCATAAATGGGCGGCATTTTATTCAGAATTAATAGTTTTTTACATGGACAAAAAATTCTTTTAATTTTTTCCCATGAAATACTAGAATTATAGAAAAGTACTTTGCGAAAAGAATCGGCAGTAGGACGGAAACGTGTTGACCACCGATTAGTTTTTTGCTAATAACTCTTGCATCCTTCGACCGACTTCTTCGACTAAGAGCTCGATGGTAAGCTTATCTGTTCCTCTTTCATAACATATTTGACGAAAATTCGTAAGAAATAAAATTTTTTTGATCAAAACTAAAATATCCTCGAAATCATTAAAGAAGAAGTACCTTATCAGTGAAAGTATGCCTTATCTAATAAGAGACATTTAAATTTTTTTAATTGCATAAATGGGCGGCATTTTATTCAGAATTAAAAGTTTTTTACATGGACAAAAAATTCTTTTAATTTTTTCCCATGAAATACTAGAATTATAGAAAAGTACTTTGCGAAAAGAATCGGCAGTAGGACGGAAACGTGTTGACCACCGATTAGTTTTTTCTAGTAAGTCTTGCATCCTACGACCGAATTTTTCGACTAAGAGCTCGATGGAAAGCTTATCTGTTCCTCTTTCAGATGGCATTAACTTATTTTACGAGAAGTTGTAAGAAATAAAATTTTTTTGATCAAAACTAAAATATCCTCGAAATCATTGAAGAAGAAGTACCTTATCAGACGAAAATGTGCTTTATCTAATAAGAGACATTTGAATTTTTTTAATTGCATAAATGGGCGGCATTTTATTCAGAATTAATAGTTTTTTACATGGACAAAAAATTTGTTTAATTTTTTTCCCATTAAATACTATAATTATAGAAAAGTACTTTGCGATAAGAATCGGCAGTAGGACGGAAACGTGTTGACCACCGATTTGTTTTTTGCTAATAACTCTTGCATCCTTCGACCGACTTCTTCGACTAAGAGCTCGATGGAAAGCTTATCTGTTCCTCTTTCAGATGGCATTAACTTATTTCACGAAAAGTCTTAAGAAATAAAATTTTTTTGATCAAAACTAAAATATCCTCGAAATCATTGAAGAAGAAGTACCTTATCAGTGAAAGTATGCCTTATCTAATAAGAGAAATTAAAATTTCTTTAATTGCATAAATGGGCGGCATTTTTGTCAAAATTATTAGTTTTTTACATGGACAAAAAATTTGTTTAATTTTTTCGCATTAAATACTAGAATTATAGAAAAGTACTTTGCGATAAGAATCGGCAGTAAGACGGAAACGTGTTGACCACCGATTAGTTTTTTGCTAGTAAGTCTTGCATCCTACGACCGACTTCTTCGACTAAGAGCTCGATGGAAAGCTTATCTGTTCCTCTTTCATATGGCATTAACATATTTTACGAAAAGACGTAAGAAATAAAATTTTTTTTTATCAAAACTAAAATAGCCTCGAAATCATTATCAGACAAAAATGTGTCTTATCTAATAAGAGACTTTTAAATTTTTTTAATTGCATAAATGGGCGGCATTTTATTCAGAATTTATAGTTTTTTACATTGACAAAAAATTCTTCTAATTTTTTCCCATGAAATACTAGAATTATAGAAAAGTACTTTGCGAAAAGAATCGGCAGTAGGACGGAAACGTGTTGACCACCGATTAGTTTTTTGCTAATAACTCTTGCATCCTTCGACCGACTTCTTCGACTAAGAGCTCGATGGTAAGCTTATCTGTTCCTCTTTCAGATGGCATTCACATATTTTACGAAAAGACGTAAGAAATAAAATTTTTTTTTATCAAAATTAAAATATCCTCGAAATCATTGAAGAAGAAGTACCTTATCAGACAAAAATGTGCCTTATCTAATAAGAGACATTTAAATTTTTTTATTTGCATAAATGGGCGGCATTTTATTCAGAATTAATAGTTTTTTACATGGACAAAAAATTCTTTTAATTTTTTCCCATGAAATACTAGAATTATAGAAAAGTACTTTCCGAAAAGAATCGGCAGTAGGACGGAAACGTGTTGACCACCGATTAGTTTTTTGCTAATAACTCTTGCATCCTTCGACCGACTTCTTCGACTAAGAGCTCGATGGGAAGCTTATCTGTTCCTCTTTCATAACATATTTCACGAAAATTCGTAAGAAATAAAATTTTTTTGATCAAAACTAAAATATCCTCAAAATCATTAAAGAAGAAGTACCTTATCAGTGAAAGAATGCCTTATCTAATAAGAGACATTTAAATGTTTTTAATTGCATAAATGGGCGGCATTTTATTCAGAATTAATATTTTTTTACATGGACAAAAAATTCGTTTATTTTTTTCCCATTAAATACTAGATTTATAGAAAAGTAGTTTGCGGTAAGAATCGGCAGTAGGACGGAAACGTGTTGGCCACCGATTATTTTTTGCTAATAACTCTTGCATCCTTATCTGTTCCTCTTTCATAACATATTTCACGAAAAGTCTTAAGAAATAAAATTTTTTTGATCAAAACTAAAATATCCTCGAAATCATTGAAGAAGAAGTACCTTATCAGTAAAAGTATGCCTTATCTAATAAGAGAAATTAAAATTTCTTTAATTGCATAAATGGGCGGCATTTTTTCAAAATTAATAGTTTTTTACATGGACAAAAAATTCGTTTATTTTTTTCCTATAAAATACTAGATTTATAGAAAAGTAGTTTGCGAAAGGAATCGGCAGTAGGACGGAAACGTGTTGACCACGGATTAGTTTTTTGCTAATAACTCTTGCATCCTTCGACCGACTTCTTCGACTAAGAGTTCCATGGGAAGCTTATCTGTTCCTCTTTTAGGTGGCATTAACTTATTTTACGAGAAGTTGTAAGAAATAAAATTTTTTTTATCAAAACTAAAATATCATCGAAATCATTGAAGAAGAAGTACCTTATCAGACGAAAATGTGCTTTATCTAATAAGAGACATTCAAATTTTTTTAATTGCATAAATTGGCGTCATTTTTTTCAGAATTAATAGTTCTTTACATGGACAAAAAATTCGTTTAATTTTTTCCCATTAAACAATAGAAGTATAGAAAAGTACTTTGCGAAAAGAATCGGCAGTAGGACGGAAACGTGTTGACCACCAATTAGTTTTTTGCTTATAACTCTTGCAACCTTCGACCGAATTTTTCGACTAAGAGCTGGATGGAAAGCTTATTGCATAAATGGGCGGCAATTTATTCAGAATTAATAGTTTTTTACATGGACAAAAAATTCTTTTAATTTTTTCCCATGAAATACTAGAATTATAGAAAAGTACTTTGCGAAAAGAATCGGCAGTAGGACGGAAACGTGTTGACCACCGATTAGTTTTTTGCTAGTAAGTCTTGCATCCTACGACCGATTTTTTCGACTAAGAGCTCGATGGAAAGCTTATCTGTTCCTCTTTCAGATGGCATTATTTTATTTTACGAGAAGTTGTAAGAAATAAAATTTTTTTGATCAAAACTAAAATATCCTCGAAATCATTGAAGAAGAAGTACCTTATCAGACGAAAATGTGCTTTATCTAATAAGAGACATTTAAATTTTTTTAATTGCATAAATGGGCGGCATTTTCTTCAGAATTAATAGTTTTTTACATGGACAAAAAATTTGTTTAATTTTTTTCCCATTAAATACTATAATTATAGAAAAGTACTTTGCGATAAGAATCGGCAGTAGGACGGAAACGTGTTGACCACCGATTTGTTTTTTGCTAATAACTCTTGCATCCTTCGACCGACTTCTTCGACTAAGAGCTCGATGGAAAGCTTATCTGTTCCTCTTTCAGATGGCATTAACTTATTTCACGAAAAGTCTTAAGAAATAAAATTATTTTGATCAAAACTAAAATATCCTCGAAATCATTGAAGAAGAAGTACCTTATCAGTGAAAGTATGCCTTATCTAATTTTGTCAAAATTATTAGTTTTTTACATGGACAAAAAATTTGTTTAATTTTTTCCCATTAAATACTAGAATTATAGAAAAGTACTTTGCGTTAAGAATCGGCAGTAGGACGGAAACGTGTTGACCACCGATTAGTTTTTTGCTAATAACTCTTGCATCCTTCAACCGACTTCTTCGACTAAGAGCTCGATGGTAAGCTTATCTGTTCCTCTTTCATAACATATTTCACGAAAATTCGTAAGAAATAAAATTTTTTTGATCAAAACTAAAATATCCTCGAAATCATTAAAGAAGAAGTACCTTATCAGACGAAAATGTGCTTTATCTAATAAGAGACATTTAAATTTTTTTAATTGCATAAATGGGCGGCATTTTATTCAGAATTAATAGTTTTTTACATGGACAAAAAATTTGTTTAATTTTTTCCCATTAAATACTATAATTATAGAAAAGTACCTTGCGATAAGTATCGGCAGTAGGACGGAAACGTGTTGACCACCGATTTGTTTTTTGCTAATAACTCTTGCATCCTTCGACCGACTTCTTCGACTAAGAGCTCGATGGAAAGCTTATCTGTTCCTCTTTCAGATGGCATTAACTTATTTCACGAAAAGTCTTAAGAAATAAAATTTTTTTGATCAAAACTAAAATATCCTCGAAATCATTGAAGAGGAAGTACCTTATCAGTGAAAGTATGCCTTATCTAATAAGAGAAATTAAAATTTCCTTAATTGCATAAATGGGCGGCATTTTTGTCAAAATTATTAGTTTTTTACATGGACAAAAAATTTGTTTAATTTTTTCCCATGAAATACTAGAATTATAGAAAAGTACTTTGCGAAAAGAATCGGCAGTAGGACGGAAACGTGTTGACCACCGATTAGTTTTTTGCTAATAACTCTTGCATCCTTCGGCCGACTTCTTCGACTAAGAGCTCGATGGTAAGCTTATCTGTTCCTCTTTCAGATGGCATTCACATATTTTACGAAAAGACGTAGGAAATAAAATTTTTTTTTATCAAAATTAAAATATCCTCGAAATCATTGAAGAAGAAATACCTTATCAGAAAAAAATGTGCCTTATCTAATAAGAGACATTTAAATTTTTTTATTTGCATAAATGGGCGGCATTTTATTCAGAATTAATAGTTTTTTACATGGACAAAAAATTCTTTTAATTTTTTCCCATGAAATACTAGAATTATAGAACAGTACTTTGCGAAAAGAATCGGCAGTAGGACGGAAACGTGTTGACCACCGATTAGTTTTTTGCTAATAACTCTTGCATCCTTCGACCGACTTCTTCGACTAAGAGCTCGATGGTAAGCTTATCTGTTCCTCTTTCATAACATATTTCACGAAAATTCGTAAGAAATAAAATTTTTTTGATCAAAACTAAAATATCCTCGAAATCATTAAAGAAGAAGTACCTTATCAGTGAAAGTATGCCTTATCTAATAAGAGACATTTGAATTTTTTTAATTGCATAAATGGGCGGCATTTTATTCAGAATTAATAGTTTTTTACATGGACAAAAAATTCGTTTATTTTTTTCCCATTAAATACTATATTTATAGAAAAGTAGTTTGCGGTAAGAATCGGCAGTAGGACGGAATCGTGTTGGCCACCGATTATTTTTTGCTAATAACTCTTGCATCCTTATCTGTTCCTCTTTCATAACATATTTCACGAAAAGTCTTAAGAAATAAAATTTTTTTGATCAAAACTAAAATATCCTCGAAATCATTGAAGAGGAAGTACCTTATCAGTGAAAGTATGCCTTATCTAATAAGAGAAATTAAAATTTCCTTAATTGCATAAATGGGCGGCATTTTTGTCAAAATTATTAGTTTTTTACATGGACAAAAAATTTGTTTAATTTTTTCCCATGAAAGACTAGAATTATAGAAAAGTACTTTGCGAAAAGAATCGGCAGTAGGACGGAAACGTGTTGACCACCGATTTGTTTTTTGCTAGTAACTCTTGCATCCTTCGACCCACTTCTTCGACTAAGAGCTCGATGGAAAGCTTATCTGTTCCTCTTTCAGATGGCATTAACTTATTTCACGAAAAGTCTTAAGAAATAAAATTATTTTGATCAAAACTAAAATATCCTCGAAATCATTGAAGAAGAAGTACCTTATCAGTGAAAGTATGCCTTATCTAATTTTTTCAAAATTATTAGTTTTTTACATGGACAAAAAATTTGTTTAATTTTTTCCCATTAAATACTAGAATTATAGAAAAGTACTTTGCGTTAAGAATCGGCAGTAAGACGGAAACGTGTTGACCACCGATTAGTTTTTTGCTAGTAAGTCTTGCATCCTACGACCGACTTCTTCGACTAAGAGCTCGATGGAAAGCTTATCTGTTCCTCTTTCATATGGCATTAACATATTTTACGAAAAGACGTAAGAAATAAAATTTTTTTTTATCAAAACTAAAATAGCCTCGAAATCATTATCAGACAAAAATGTGTCTTATCTAATAAGAGACTTTTAAATTTTTTTAATTGCATAAATGGGCGGCATTTTATTCAGAATTTATAGTTTTTTACATGGACAAAAAATTCTTTTAATTTTTTCCCATGAAATACTAGAATTATAGAAAAGTACTTTGCGAAAAGAATCGGCAGTAGGACGGAAACGTGTTGACCACCGATTAGTTTTTTGCTAATAACTCTTGCATCCTTCGACCGACTTCTTCGACTAAGAGCTCGATGGTAAGCTTATCTGTTCCTCTTTCAGATGGCATTCACATATTTTACGAAAAGACGTAAGAAATAAAATTTTTTTTTATCAAAATTAAAATATCGTCGAAATCATTGAAGAAGAAGTACCTTATCAGACAAAAATGTGCCTTATCTAATAAGAGACATTTAAATTTTTTTATTTGCATAAATGGGCGGCATTTTATTCAGAATTAATAGTTTTTTACATGGACAAAAAATTCTTTTAATTTTTTCCTATGAAATACTAGAATTATAGAAAAGTACTTTGCGAAAAGAATCGGCAGTAGGACGGAAACGTGTTGACCACCGATTAGTTTTTTGCTAATAACTCTTGCATCCTTCGACCGACTTCTTCGACTAAGAGCTCGATGGTAAGCTTATCTGTTCCTCTTTCATAACATATTTCACGAAAATTCGTAAGAAATAAAATTTTTTTGATCAAAACTAAAATATCCTCGAAATCATTAAAGAAGAAGTACCTTATCAGACGAAAATGTGCTTTATCTAATAAGAGACATTTAAATTTTTTTAATTGCATAAATGGGCGGCATTTTATTCAGAATTAATAGTTTTTTACATGGACAAAAAATTTGTTTAATTTTTTCCCACTAAATACTATAATTATAGAAAAGTACTTTGCGATAAGTATCGGCAGTAGGACGGAAACGTGTTGACCACCGATTTGTTTTTTGCTAATAACTCTTGCATCCTTCGACCGACTTCTTCGACTAAGAGCTCGATGGAAAGCTTATCTGTTCCTCTTTCAGATGGCATTAACTTATTTCACGAAAAGTCTTAAGAAATAAAATTTTTTTGATCAAAACTAAAATATCCTCGAAATCATTGAAGAGGAAGTACCTTATCAGTGAAAGTATGCCTTATCTAATAAGAGAAATTAAAATTTCCTTAATTGCATAAATGGGCGGCATTTTTGTCAAAATTATTAGTTTTTTACATGGACAAAAAATTTGTTTAATTTTTTCCCATGAAATACTAGAATTATAGAAAAGTACTTTGCGAAAAGAATCGGCAGTAGGACGGAAACGTGTTGACCACCGATTAGTTTTTTGCTAATAACTCTTGCATCCTTCGGCCGACTTCTTCGACTAAGAGCTCGATGGTAAGCTTATCTGTTCCTCTTTCAGATGGCATTCACATATTTTACGAAAAGACGTAAGAAATAAAATTTTTTTTTATCAAAATTAAAATATCCTCGAAATCATTGAAGAAGAAATACCTTATCAGACAAAAATGTGCCTTATCTAATAAGAGACATTTAAATTTTTTTATTTGCATAAATGGGCGGCATTTTATTCAGAATTAATAGTTTTTTACATGGACAAAAAATTCTTTTAATTTTTTCCCATGAAATACTAGAATTATAGAACAGTACTTTGCGAAAAGAATCGGCAGTAGGACGGAAACGTGTTGACCACCGATTAGTTTTTTGCTAATAACTCTTGCATCCTTCGACCGACTTCTTCGACTAAGAGCTCGATGGTAAGCTTATCTGTTCCTCTTTCATAACATATTTCACGAAAATTCGTAAGAAATAAAATTTTTTTGATCAAAACTAAAATATCCTCGAAATCATTAAAGAAGAAGTACCTTATCAGTGAAAGTATGCCTTATCTAATAAGAGACATTTGAATTTTTTTAATTGCATAAATGGGCGGCATTTTATTCAGAATTAATAGTTTTTTACATGGACAAAAAATTCGTTTATTTTTTTCCCATTAAATACTAGATTTATAGAAAAGTAGTTTGCGGTAAGAATCGGCAGTAGGACGGAATCGTGTTGGCCACCGATTATTTTTTGCTAATAACTCTTGCATCCTTATCTGTTCCTCTTTCATAACATATTACACGAAAAGTCTTAAGAAATAAAATTTTTTTGATCAAAACTAAAATATCCTCGAAATTATTGAAGAAGAAGTACCTTATCAGTGAAAGTATGCCTTATCTAATAAGAGAAATTAAAATTTCTTTAATTGCATAAATGGGCGGCATTTTTTCAAAATTAATAGTTTTTTACATGGACAAAAAATTCGTTTATTTTTTTCCCATTAAATACTAGATTTATAGAAAAGTAGTTTGCGAAAGGAATCGGCAGTAGGACGGAAACGTGTTGACCACGGATTAGTTTTTTGCTAATAACTCTTGCATCGTTCGACCGACTTCTTCGACTAAGAGTTCCATGGGAAGCTTATCTGTTCCTCTTTTAGATGGCATTAACTTTTTTTACGAGAAGTTGTAAGAAATAAAATTTTTTTGATCAAAACTAAAATATCCTCGAAATCATTGAAGAAGAAGTACCTTATCAGACGAAAATGTGCTTTATCTAATAAGAGACATTTAAATTTTTTTAATGGCATAAATTGGCGGCATTTTTTTCAGAATTAATAGTTCTTTACATGGACAAAAAATTCGTTTAATTTTTTCCCATTAAACACTAGAAGTATAGAGAAGTACTTTGCGAAAAGAATCGGCAGTAGGACGGAAACGTGTTGACCACCGATTAGTTTTTTGCTTATAACTCTTGCAACCTTCGACCGAATTTTTCGACTAAGAGCTGGATGGAAAGCTTATCTGTTCCTCTTTCAGATGGCATTAACTTATTTTACGAAAAGACGTAAGAAATAAAATTTTTTTTTTATCAAAACTAAAATATCCTCGAAATTATTGAAGAAGAAGTACCTTATCAGACAAAAATGTGCCTTATCTAATAAGAGACATTTAAATTTTTTTAATTGCATAAATGGGCGGCATTTTATTCAGAATTAATAGTTTTTTACATGCACAAAAAATTCTTTTAATTTTTTCCCATGAAATACTAGAATTATAGAAAAGTACATTGCGTTAAGAATCGGCAGTAGGACGGAAACGTGTTGACCACCGATTAGTTTTTTGCTAGTAAGTCTTGCATCCTACGACCGACTTCTTCGACTAAGAGCTCGATGGAAAGCTTATCTGTTCCTCTTTTAGATGGCATTAACATATTTCACGAAAAAACGTAAGAAATAAAATTTTTTTTTATCAAAACTAAAATAGCCTCGAAATCATTATCAGACAAAAATGTGTCTTATCTAATAAGAGACTTTTAAATTTTTTTAATTGCATAAATGGGCGGCATTTTATTCAGAATTTATAGTTTTTTACATGGGCAAAAAATTCTTTTAATTTTTTCCCATGAAATACTAGAATTATAGAAAAGTACTTTGCGAAAAGAATCGGCAGTAGGACGGAAACGTGTTGACCACCGATTAGTTTTTTGCTAATAACTCTTGCATCCTTCGACCGACTTCTTCGACTAAGAGCTCGATGGTAAGCTTATCTGTTCCTCTTTCATAACTTATTTCACGATAATTCGTAAGAAATAAAATTTTTTTGATCAAAACTAAAATATCCTCGAAATCATTAAAGAAGAAGTACCTTATCAGTGAAAGTATGCCTTATCTAATAAGAGACATTTAAATTTTTTTAATTGCATAAATGGGCGGTAGTTTATTCAGAATTAATAGTTTTTTACATGGACAAAAAATTCGTTTATTTTTTTCCCATTAAATGCTAGATTTATAGAAAAGTAGTGTGCGAAAAGAATCGGCAGTAGGACGGAATCGTGTTGGCCACCGATTATTTTTTGCTAATAACTCTTGCAACCTTATCTGTTCCTCTTTCATAACATATTTCACGAAAAGTCTTAAGAAATAAAATTTTTTTGATCAAAACTAAAATATCCTCGAAATCATTGAAGAAGAAGTACCTTATCAGTGAAAGTATGCCTTATCTAATAAGAGAAATTAAAATTTCTTTAATTGCATAAATGGGCGGCATTTTATTCAAAATTAATAGTTTTTTACATGGACAAAAAATTCGTTTATTTTTTTCCCATTAAATACTAGATTTATAGAAAAGTAGTTTGCGAAAAGAATCGGCAGTAGGACGGAATCGTGTTGGCCACCGATTATTTTTTGCTAATAACTCTTGCATCCTTCGACCCACTTCTTCGACTAAGAGCTCGATGGAAAGCTTATCTGTTCCTCTTTCACAACATATTTCACGAAAAGTCTTAAGAAATAAAATTTTTTTGATCAAAACTAAAATATCCTCGAAATCATTGAAGAAGAAGTACCTTATCAGTGAAAGTATGCCTTATCTAATAAGAGACATTTAAATTTTTTTAATTGCATAAATGGGCGCCATTTTATTCAGAATTAATAGTTTTTTACATGGACAAAAAATTCGTTTATTTTTTTCCCATTAAATACTAGATTTATAGAAAAGTAGTTTGCGAAAAGAATCGGCAGTAGGACGGAAACGTGTTGACCATGGATTAGTTTTTTGCTAATAACTCTTGCATCCTTCGACCGACTTCTTCGACTAAGAGCTCGATGGAAAGCTTATCTGTTCCTCTTTCAGATGGCATTAAATTTTTTTACGAGAAGTTGTAAGAAATAAAATTTTTTTGATCAAAACTAAAATATCCTCGAAATCATTGAAGAAGAAGTACCTTATCAGACGAAAATGTGCTTTATCTAATAAGAGACATTTAAATTTTTTTAATTGCATAAGTTGGCGGCATTTTTTTTTCAGAATTAATAGTTCTTTACATGGACAAAAAATTCGTTTAATATTTTCCCATTAAACACTAGAAGTATAGAAAAGTACTTTGCGAAAAGAATCGGCAGTAGGACGGAAACGTGTTGACCACCGATTAGTTTTTTGCTTATAACTCTTGCATCCTTCGACCGAATTTTTCGACTAAGAGCTGGATGGAAAGCTTATCTGTTCCTCTTTAAGATGGCATTAACTTATTTTACGAGAAGTTGTAAGAAATACAATTTTTTTGATCAAAACTAAAATATCCTCGAAATCATTGAAGAAGAAGTACCTTATCAGACGAAAATGTGCTTTATCTAATAAGAGACATTTAATTTTTTTTTTATTTGCATAAATGGGCGGCATTTTATTCAGAATTAATAGTTTTTTACATGGACAAAAAATTTGTTTAATTTTTTCCCATTAAATACTATAATTATAGAAAAGTACTTTGCGATAAGAATCGGCAGTAGGACGGAAACGTGTTGACCACCGATTTGTTTTTTGCTAGTAACTCTAGCATCCTTCGACCGACTTCTTCGACTAAGAGCTCGATGGAAAGCTTATCTGTTCCTCTTTCACAACATATTTCACGAAAAGTCTTAAGAAATAAAATTTTTTTGATCAAAACTAAAATATCCTCGAAATCATTGAAGAAGAAGTACCTTATCAGTGAAAGTATGCCTTATCTAATAAGAGACATTTAAATTTTTTTAATTGCATAAATGGGCGGTAGTTTATTCAGAATTAATAGTTTTTTACATGGACAAAAAATTCGTTTATTTTTTTCCCATTAAATGCTAGATTTATAGAAAAGTAGTGTGCGAAAAGAATCGGCAGTAGGACGGAATCGTGTTGGCCACCGATTATTTTTTGCTAATAACTCTTGCAACCTTATCTGTTCCTCTTTCATAACATATTTCACGAAAAGTCTTAAGAAATAAAATTTTTTTGATCAAAACTAAAATATCCTCGAAATCATTGAAGAAGAAGTACCTTATCAGTGAAAGTATGCCTTATCTAATAAGAGAAATTAAAATTTCTTTAATTGCATAAATGGGCGGCATTTTATTCAAAATTAATAGTTTTTTACATGGACAAAAAATTCGTTTATTTTTTTCCCATTAAATACTAGATTTATAGAAAAGTAGTTTGCGAAAAGAATCGGCAGTAGGACGGAATCGTGTTGGCCACCGATTATTTTTTGCTAATAACTCTTGCATCCTTCGACCCACTTCTTCGACTAAGAGCTCGATGGAAAGCTTATCTGTTCCTCTTTCACAACATATTTCACGAAAAGTCTTAAGAAATAAAATTTTTTTGATCAAAACTAAAATATCCTCGAAATCATTGAAGAAGAAGTACCTTATCAGTGAAAGTATGCCTTATCTAATAAGAGACATTTAAATTTTTTTAATTGCATAAATGGGCGGCATTTTATTCAGAATTAATAGTTTTTTACATGGACAAAAAATTCGTTTATTTTTTTCCCATTAAATACTAGATTTATAGAAAAGTAGTTTGCGAAAAGAATCGGCAGTAGGACGGAAACGTGTTGACCATGGATTAGTTTTTTGCTAATAACTCTTGCATCCTTCGACCGACTTCTTCGACTAAGAGCTCGATGGAAAGCTTATCTGTTCCTCTTTCAGATGGCATTAAATTTTTTTACGAGAAGTTGTAAGAAATAAAATTTTTTTGATCAAAACTAAAATATCCTCGAAATCATTGAAGAAGAAGTACCTTATCAGACGAAAATGTGCTTTATCTAATAAGAGACATTTAAATTTTTTTAATTGCATAAGTTGGCGGCATTTTTTTTTCAGAATTAATAGTTCTTTACATGGACAAAAAATTCGTTTAATATTTTCCCATTAAACACTAGAAGTATAGAAAAGTACTTTGCGAAAAGAATCGGCAGTAGGACGGAAACGTGTTGACCACCGATTAGTTTTTTGCTTATAACTCTTGCATCCTTCGACCGAATTTTTCGACTAAGAGCTGGATGGAAAGCTTATCTGTTCCTCTTTAAGATGGCATTAACTTATTTTACGAGAAGTTGTAAGAAATACAATTTTTTTGATCAAAACTAAAATATCCTCGAAATCATTGAAGAAGAAGTACCTTATCAGTGAAAGTATGCCTTATCTAATAAGAGACATTTAATTTTTTTTTTATTTGCATAAATGGGCGGCATTTTATTCAGAATTAATAGTTTTTTACATGGACAAAAAATTTGTTTAATTTTTTCCCATTAAATACTATAATTATAGAAAAGTACTTTGCGATAAGAATCGGCAGTAGGACGGAAACGTGTTGACCACCGATTTGTTTTTTGCTAGTAACTCTAGCATCCTTCGACCCACTTCTTCGACTAAGAGCTCGATGGAAAGCTTATCTGTTCCTCTTTCAGATGGCATTCACATATTTTAAGAAAAGACGTAAGAAATAAAATTTTTTTTTATCAAAACTAAAATATCCTCGAAATTATTGAAGAAGAAGTACCTTATCAGACAAAAATGTGCCTTATCTAATAAGAGACATTTAAATTTTTTTAATTGCATAAATGGGCGGCATTTTATTCAGAATTAATAATTTTTTACATGTACAAAAAATTCGTTTATTTTTTTCCCATTAAATACTAGATTTATAGAAAAGTAGTTTGCGAAAAGAATCGGCAGTAGGACGGAATCGTGTTGGCCGCCGATTATTTTTTGCTAATAACACTTGCATCCTTCGACCCACTTCTTCGACTAAGAGCTCGATGGAAAGCTTATCTGTTCCTCTTTCATAACATATTTCACGAAAAGTCTTAAGAAATAAAATTTTTTTGATCAAAACTAAAATATCCTCGAAATCATTGAAGAAGAAGTACCTTATCAGTGAAAGTATGCCTTATCTAATAAGAGAAATTAAAATTTCTTTAATTGGATAAATGGGTGGCATTTTTTTCAAAATTAATAGTTTTTTACATGGACAAAAAATTCGTTTATTTTTTTCCCATTCAATACTAGATTTATAGAAAAGTAGTTTGCGAAAAGAATCGGCAGTAGGACGGAAACGTGTTGACCATGGATTAGTTTTTTGCTAATAACTCTTGCATCCTTCGACCGACTTCTTCGACTAAGAGCTCGATGGAAAGCTTATCTGTTCCTCTTTCAGATGGCATTAACTTATTTTACGAGAAGTTGTAAGAAATAAAATTTTTTTGATCAAAACTAAAATATCCTCGAAATCATTGAAGAAGAAGTACCTTATCAGACGAAAATGTGCTTTATCTAATAAGAGACATTTAAATTTTTTTAATTGCATAAGCTGGCGGCATTTTTTTCAGAATTAATAGTTCTTTACATGGACAAAAAATTCGTTTAATTTTTTTCCATTAAACACTAAAAGTATAGAAAAGTAGTTTGCGAAAATAATCGGCAGTAGGACGGAAACGTGTTGACCACGGATTAGTTTTTTGCTAATAACTCTTGCATCCTTCGACCGACTTCTTCGACTAAGAGCTCGATGGAAAGCTTATCTGTTCCTCTTTCAGATGGCATTAACTTATTTTACGAAAAGTTGTAAGAAATAAAATTTGTTTGATCAAAACTAAAATATCCTCGAAATCATTGAAGAAGAAGTACCTTATCAGACGAAAATGTGCTTTATCTAATAAGAGACATTTAAATTTTTTTAATTGCATAAATGGGCGGTGGTTTATTCAGAATTAATAGTTTTTTACATGGACAAAAAATTTGTTTTATTTTTTCCCATTAAATACTATAATTATAGAAAAGTACTTTCCGATAAGAATCGGCAGTAGGACGGAAATGTGTTGAACACCGATTTGTTTTTTGCTAGTAACTCTAGCATCCTTCGACCCACTTCTTCGACTAAGAGCTCGATGGAAAGCTTATCTGTTCCTCTTTCAGATGGCATTCACATATTTTACGAAAAGACGTAAGAAATAAAATTTTTTTTTATCAAAACTAAAATATCCTCGAAATTATTGAAGAAGAAATACCTTATCAGACAAAAATGTGCCTTATCTAGTAAGAGACATTTAAATTTTTTTAATTGCATAAATGGGCGGCATTTTATTCAGAATTAATAGTTTTTTACATGGACAAAAAATTCTTTTAATTTTTTCCCATGAAATACTAGAATTATAGAAAAGTACTTTGCGAAAAGAATCGGCAGTAGGACGGAAACGTGTTGACCACCGATTAGTTTTTTGCTAGTAACTCTTGCATCCTTCGACCGACTTCTTCGACTAAGAGCTCGATAGTAAGCTTATCTGTTCCTCTTTCATAACATATTTCACGAAAAGTCGTAAGAATTAAAATTTTTTTTTATCAAAACTAAAATATCCCCGAAATTATTGAAGAAGAAGTACCTTACCAGTGAAAGTATGCCTTATCAAATAAGAGAAATTAAAATTCCTTTAATTGGATAAATGGGCGGAATTTATTTCAAAATTAATAGTTTTTTTACATGGACAAGAAATTCGTTTATATTTTTTCAATTAAATACTAGATTTATAGAAAAGTAGTTTGCGAAAATAATCGGCAGTAGAACGGAATCGTGTTGACCACGGATTAGTTTTTTGCTAATAACTCTTGCATCCTTCGACCGACTTCTTCGACTAAGAGCTCGATGGAAAGCTTATCTGTTCCCCTTTCAGATGGCATTAACATATTTTACGAAAAGTCGTAAGAAATAAAATTTTTTTGATCAAAACTAAAATAGCCTCGAAATCATTGAAGAAGAAGTACCTTATCAGACGAAAATGTGCTTTATCTAATAAGAGACATTTTTTATTTTTTTAATTGCATAAATGGGCGGCATTTTTTTAAAAATTAATAGTTTTTTACATGGACAAAAAATTTGTTTAATTTTTTCCCATTAAATACTATAATTATAGAAAAGTACTTTGCGAAAAGAATCGGCAGTAGGACGGAAACGTGTTGACCAACGATTAGTTTTTTGCTAATAACTCTTGCATCCTTCGACCGACTTCTTCGACTAAGAGCTCGATAGTAAGCTTATCTGTTCCTCTTTCATAACATATTTCACGAAAAGTCGTAAGAAATAAAATTTTTTTGATCAAAACTAAAATATCCTCGAAATCATTGAAGAAGAAGTACCTTATCAGACGAAAATGTGCTTTATCTAATAAGAGACATTTAAATTTTTTTAATTGCATAAATGGGCGGCATTTTATTCAGAATTAATAGTTTTTTACATGGACAAAAAATTTGTTTTATTTTGTCACATTAAATACTATAATTATAGAAAAGTACTTTGCGATAAGAATCGGCAGTAGGACGGAAACGTGTTGACCACCGATTAGTTTTTTGCTAGTAACTCTTGCATCCTTCGACCCACTTCTTCGACTAAGAGCTCGATGGAAAGCTTATCTGTTCCTCTTTCAGATGGCATTCACATATTTTACGAAAAGAAGTAAGAAAAAACATTTTTTTTTATCAAAACTAAAATATTCTCGAAATCATTGAAGAAGAAGTACCTTATCAGACAAAAATGTGCCTTATCTAATAAGAGACATTTAAATTTTTTTAAATGCATAAATGGGCGGCATTTTATTCAGAATTAATAGTTTTTTCCATGAACAAAAAATTCTTTTAATTTTTTCCCATGAAATACTATAATTATAGAAAAGTACTTTGCGATAAGAATCGGCAGTAGGACGGAAACGTGTTGACAACCGATTAGTTTTTTGCTAATAACTCTTGCATCCTTCGACCGACTTCTTCGACTAAGAGCTCGATAGTAAGCTTATCTGTTCCTCTTTCATAACATATTTCACGAAAACTCGTAAGAAATACAATTTTTTTGATCAAAACTAAAATAACCCCGAAATCATTGAAGAAGAAGTACCTTACCAGTGAAAGTATGCCTTATCAAATAAGAGAAATTAAAATTTCTTTAATTGGATAAATGGGCGGCATTTTTTTCAAAATTAATAGTTTTTTTACATGGACAAGAAATTCGTTTAATTTTTTGCCATTAAATACTATAATTATAGTAAAGTACTTTGCGATAAGAATCGGCAGTAGGACGGAAACGTGTTGACCACGGATTAGTTTTTTGCTAATAACTCTTGCATCCTTCGACCGACTTCTTCGACTAAGAGCTCGATGGAAAGCTTATCTGTTCCCCTTTCAGATGGCATTAACATATTTTACGAAAAGTCGTAAGAAATAAAATTTTTTTGATCAAAACTAAAATAGCCTCGAAATCATTGAAGAAGAAGTACCTTATCAGACGAAAATGTGCTTTATCTAATAAGAGACATTTTTTATTTTTTTAATTGCATAAATGGGCGGCATTTTTTTAAAAATTAATAGTTTTTTACATGGACAAAAAATTTGTTTAATTTTTTCCCATTAAATACTATAATTATAGAAAAGTACTTTGCGAAAAGAATCGGCAGTAGGACGGAAACGTGTTGACCAACGATTAGTTTTTTGCTAATAACTCTTGCATCCTTCGACCGACTTCTTCGACTAAGAGCTCGATAGTAAGCTTATCTGTTCCTCTTTCATAACATATTTCACGAAAAGTCGTAAGAAATAAAATTTTTTTGATCAAAACTAAAATAGCCTCGAAATCATTGAAGAAGAAGTACCTTATCAGACGAAAATGTGCTTTATCTAATAAGAGACATTTAAATTTTTTTAATTGCATAAATGGGCGGCATTTTATTCAGAATTAATAGTTTTTTACATGGACAAAAAATTTGTTTTATTTTGTCACATTAAATACTATAATTATAGAAAAGTACTTTGCGATAAGAATCGGCAGTAGGACGGAAACGTGTTGACCACCGATTAGTTTTTTGCTAGCAACTCTTGCATCCTTCGACCCACTTCTTCGACTAAGAGCTCGATGGAAAGCTTATCTGTTCCTCTTTCAGATGGCATTCACATATTTTACGAAAAGAAGTAAGAAAAAAAATTTTTTTTTATCAAAACTAAAATATTCTCGAAATCATTGAAGAAGAAGTACCTTATCAGACAAAAATGTGCCTTATCTAATAAGAGACATTTAAATTTTTTTAAATGCATAAATGGGCGGCATTTTATTCAGAATTAATAGTTTTTTCCATGAACAAAAAATTCTTTTAATTTTTTCCCATGAAATACTATAATTATAGAAAAGTACTTTGCGATAAGAATCGGCAGTAGGACGGAAACGTGTTGACAACCGATTAGTTTTTTGCTAATAACTCTTGCATCCTTCGACCGACTTCTTCGACTAAGAGCTCGATAGTAAGCTTATCTGTTCCTCTTTCATAACATATTTCACGAAAATTCGTAAGAAATAAAATTTTTTTGATCAAAACTAAAATATCCTCGAAATCATTGTAGAAGAAGTACCTTATCAGACGAAAATGTGCTTGATCTAATAAGAGACATTTAAACTTTTTTAATTGCATAAATGGGCGGCATTTTATTCAGAATTAATATTTTTTTACATGGACAAAAAATTTGTTTAATTTTTTCCCATTAAATACTATAATTCAAATCATTCAACTGCCGTCGCATGCAGACGTGTTTATTTTTTTGTGCTCCGAAAAATAAATTCTAAAACTCATCAGTGCAGTGAAAAAAACTTACTAATAAATAGTGAAAATCGCGAAAAGACGCTTAGTGCGATAAAACCGCACAACTCATTAACTAATTAATCAATAATTAATTAGTTAATTAGTATTAATAACACTGAAAAAAAAAAAAAAAAAAAAAAACAATTAAACCAACGTGACAATGAGTGGTAAAAACAATCAAAACGAACTTCGCAAACAACTGCAGCGCGAGCAAGACGAGCGCCGGCTCTCTCTGCAACGGAACAACGCATACTTCACATTCGTCGCCGCGCCTACCGAAAACACCACAGCCACACAACGAGCGAGACCTGCAACGATCGAGCTCTTGCACACAGCGAACGAAAGAGCGCGATCTTGCTCTCCGTCGCTACCGTCCGCGCATCAAAAGCAGCAGAGCGCCGTAAGCGCTTCTATGCAGGTATGTACTGGCCAGAGAGACCTGTGCTTATCAACTGCGACCAGCACAACAATCTCTTTAACTACCGCAACGGTAAATACAACAACAACTTCAACTGTATCAACTGCCTGCTCGATCATAACACCCGCTATGCAAGAGCCATCAAGTAAGGCGCAACAAAACACTACGAACGGCGCGCTCTCAGCAAAACAGAATGCGAAGGAAAATATTAGGCCGGCCGTGCAGACTGGAATGGATCGCTACATTCAAATAAAGCGAAAGTCGAGCCCCCTAAACTCGAAGCCAAAAATTGTCCGTGGCAACTCCAGCCCAGAAAAAAATGAAATGCCTGATAATAGCAACAGGTTTAAAATTCTAGAAGACAAATCTGATGATCTGGCTCCCGAAGCAGAAGGTGTGAGAAGGAAGCCAAAGCCTCCACCAATATACATTCGAGAAAAAAGCTCTAATGCTCTCGTTAGCAAATTTGTCGAGCTCATTGGGAAGGACAGTTTCCACATAATTCCGCTTGTAAAGGGAAATATCCATGAAACGAAGGTACAAACTAAGTCCGAAGACAACTACAGAGTACTGTCGAAGTACCTGAGCGACAACAAAAAGAACTTCTATACGTACCAGCTAAAAAGCAGCAAAGGCCTGCAAGTCGTACTAAAGGGCATAGAGCCTGAAGTAACTCCTGCAGAAGTTATCAATGCGCTAAAAGAGAAAGGATTTAGTGTAAAAACTGCTTTCAATATACTAAATAAGGATAGAAAGCCGCAACCACTCTTCAAGGTTGAACTTAATCCAGAAATCATGCCGCTCAAGAAAAACGAAGTGCACCCGATATACAAACTTCAATTTCTACTGCACCGCAGAATCACTGTAGAAGAACCGCACAAACGCAATGGTCCCGTACAATGTACGAATTGCCAAGAATATGGCCATACAAGGTCGTACTGCACCCTACGCCCGGTATGTGTAGCTTGTGGAGAGCTCCATAATACCACAAACTGCCCAGCGAGCAAACAAGACGCCAACATAAAAAAGTGCGCCAACTGTGGCGGTAATCACACTGCTAACTACAAAGGTTGCCCAATATACAAGGAACTGAAGAGTCGACTCCAGCAGCGAGTGACCACTGCACGCTCCCGGAACGTACCGACTAATACCACTCCAACCAAATCCAACCCAGACGTGTACTTCTCGACTGCAGCCAGATCTTCACTTGGCCCTGAAATCTCACCCAAAAGCGTATCATTTGCGAGCGCTCTTAAATCCGGATTGGTTCCCCCTACCTCAAATACGCTTCACTCACAACCAACACATGTAGACCTAAATGCGGCCCAACAGTACCAACCATCGGAGCAGCAACAAAGCAGCTTTGAAGTAATGCTATCAACTATGCAGCAAAGCCTTATGGAGTTTATGCCATTTATGCGGACAACAATGCAGGATCTAATGCGAAACCAAAATCTGCTAATTCAAATGCTGATATCTCAGCAGTCTAAATAATCAATGGCTTCCCTACGCATATCTACGTGGAATGCTAATGGCGTCTCACAACACAAACTTGAGCTAGCTCAATTTCTATTTGACAAACACATTGACGTAATGCTACTCTCAGAAACACACCTTACAAACAAATATAATTTTAACATACGAGGCTACGTGTTTTACGGAACAAACCATCCTGATGGCAAAGCACACGGGGGGACTGGTATTCTGATTAGAAACCGGTTCAAACACCACTGCCATAGAAGATTTGCTGAAAACTATCTACAGGCCACATCTATAAACATACAATTAGATAGTGGTAACCATCTAACACTAGCCGCCGTATACTGCCCCCCTCGCTTCAATATATCTGAAGCTGAGTTCATGCAGTTCTTTAACACACTCGGAGAACACTTCATAGCAGCAGGTGATTACAATGCTAAGCACACTCACTGGGGATCTCGTCTAGTGACCCCAAAAGGAAAACAATTATACAATGCAATTATAAAAGCCAGCAATAAGCTCGACCATCTCTCTCCCGGCAGACCAACATACTGGCCGGCTGACCCCAATAAACTACCCGACCTAATTGACTTTGCAATAACAAAAAACATTCCCCGAACCTTGCTAAGCGCCGAAAGTCTTTCAGATCTCTCATCTGATCACTCGCCTGTATTAATTAACCTACTTCGACATCCAAAAACCGTAGATCAACCAAGTAGATTGACCTCGCACAAAACCAACTGGGTCAGTTACAAAAAATATTTTAGCTCACACATTGAGCTTGATCCTCCGCTAACCGTTGAAGCTGAGATCGACAGCTTCATAAACAATCTAGAATCAGTCTTCGTTACCGCAGCTCGTATCTCAACACCCCAAACGGCACAAGCTCCACGTAACCAAAAGAAGACTAACCTACAAATCGAGCAGCTTGTTATCGAAAAGCGACGCTTACGTCGAGAATGGCAATCAACCAGATCGCCATCTGCACGACATAGGCTTAAGAGCGACGCACGCAACCTCTCTAAAGCGTTAAAGCAAGAAGAAGCATATACCCAACGCCGGTACATAGAACAACTATCTACATCCAGTACAAGAAACTCACTGTGGAGAGCTCACCCATCCCTAAGCTCACCGACAGAAACCGTGATGCCTATACGAAACCCTGCAGGCGGCTGGGCCCGCAGCGACGAAGATAGAGCGAGAACATTTGCAGCCCACCTTGAAAATGTGTTTCAACCAAATCCTTGCACAAATGCGACTACACTACCAGCATTAACAAACGACGCCGAGCTTCAACGTGACCCAATCGAGTTTCGACCAAACGAAATCGCTAGTATTATCAAAAAGGAACTGAACCCAAAAAAGTCACCGGGCTGCGATTTAATAACCCCAAAAATGATTATTGAGCTCCCATATTGTGCTGTTTGCACTATCGCGAAGCTCTTCAATGCCATCACTAAACTTGGCTATTTTCCAGAAAGATGGAAAAAGTCTATCATCATAATGATACCAAAGCCAGGAAAAGATCACACGATTCCCTCGTCTTACAGACCTATAAGTTTATTATCGTGTCTATCAAAACTCTTCGAAAAATGCGTGCTTACTCGGATCAACTCATTCCTGAGAACACACAATAAAATCCCCTCACACCAGTTCGGCTTTCGTGAAAAACACGGAACTATTGAGCAGGTTAATCGCATAACATCAGAAATACGAAGCGCTTTTGAAAACCGAGAATACTGCACAGCAATATTTTTGGATGTCTCACAAGCATTCGACAGAGTTTGGTTGGACGGCTTAATGCATAAAATTAAAACAATGCTTCCAAACAACACGCACAAGCTACTAAAGTCATACCTCTACGACAGGAAATTTACAGTGAGATGTAACAGTGATATGTCCGACGACCACATCATTAGAGCTGGAGTTCCTCAAGGTAGCGTACTTGGTCCAACGCTATATGTCCTCTACACATCAGACATCCCAATAAGCAGACGACTAACAACATCCACCTTTGCTGATGATACAGCTATTCTCAGCCGTTCCAGATGCCCTACGCAAGCAACAGCGCAGTTAGCTCTTCACCTGGTCGACATAGAAAAATGGCTAGCTGACTGGCGAATAAAAGTCAACGAACAAAAATGCAAACACGTTACGTTCACTCTAAACAGGCAAGATTGCCCACCGCTGATGTTAAACAACACTACGCTTCCGCAAACAAACGAAGTGACATACCTCGGAGTACACCTCGATAGAAGACTCACATGGCGCAGGCACATCGAGGCCAAGAGAACGCATTTAAAACTAAAAGCAAATAGCCTCCATTGGCTTATCAACGCTCGCTCTTCCCTTAGTCTTGACTACAAAGTCCTGCTCTACAATTCTGTTCTCAAACCTATCTGGACCTACGGCTCCCAGTTATGGGGAAACGCTAGCAGTAGCAACATTGACATCATCCAGAGAACCCAGTCAAAGATATTGAGAACCATCACCGGGGCACCGTGGTATGTTCGAAACGAAAACATACAAAAAGATTTAAATATTCAACCAGTCAGAGATGTAATAGCAGAACTCAAGGAACAATACTACAGCAAGCTTTCTACGCACCCTAACCATCTCGCCAGAAGATTAACAAGGTTGTGCAGCCAATCCCGTCTTCGTCGAAATGACCTTCCAACCCAGCGATAGACCCTAGGGCCCCACGAGCAAACTACAGTTCAAAAGAACTGTTAATTAACGTTTAGTCTTAAGATCTGAAAACTTATTGTTAGTCTCATATGAAAGAGAAGATCCAATAAATAAAGCAAAGTAAAAAAAAAAAAAAAAAAAAAAAATACTATAATTATAGAAAAGTACTTTGCGATAAGACTCGGCAGTAGGACGGAAACGTGTTGACCACCGATTTGTTTTTTGCTAGTAACTCTAGCATCCTTCGACCCACTTCTTCGACTAAGAGCTCGATGGAAAGCTTATCTGTTCCTCTTTCAGATGGCATTCACATATTTTAAGAAAAGACGTAAGAAATAAAATTTTTTTTTATCAAAACTA
The DNA here is from genome assembly GCA_034638295.1 of Phortica okadai. NCBI lineage: Eukaryota > Metazoa > Arthropoda > Insecta > Diptera > Drosophilidae > Phortica > Phortica okadai. Next base: position 21,468,324 of record CM067850.1, on the reverse strand, counting down.
AAATATCCTCGAAATTATTGAAGAAGAAGTACCTTATCAGACAAAAATGTGCCTTATCTAATAAGAGACATTTAAATTTTTTTAATTGCATAAATGGGCGGCATTTTATTCAGAATTAATAATTTTTTACATGTACAAAAAATTCGTTTATTTTTTTCCCATTAAATACTAGATTTATAGAAAAGTAGTTTGCGAAAAGAATCGGCAGTAGGACGGAATCGTGTTGGCCACCGATTATTTTTTGCTAATAACACTTGCATCCTTCGACCCACTTCTTCGACTAAGAGCTCGATGGAAAGCTTATCTGTTCCTCTTTCATAACATATTTCACGAAAAGTCTTAAGAAATAAAATTTTTTTGATCAAAACTAAAATATCCTCGAAATCATTGAAGAAGAAGTACCTTATCAGTGAAAGTATGCCTTATCTAATAAGAGAAATTAAAATTTCTTTAATTGGATAAATGGGCGGCATTTTTTTCAAAATTAATAGTTTTTTACATGGACAAAAAATTCGTTTATTTTTTTCCCATTCAATACTAGATTTATAGAAAAGTAGTTTGCGAAAAGAATCGGCAGTAGGACGGAAACGTGTTGACCATGGATTAGTTTTTTGCTAATAACTCTTGCATCCTTCGACCGACTTCTTCGACTAAGAGCTCGATGGAAAGCTTATCTGTTCCTCTTTCAGATGGCATTAACTTATTTTACGAGAAAATGTAAGAAATAAAATTTTTTTGATCAAAACTAAAATATCCTCGAAATCATTGAAGAAGAAGTTCCTTATCAGACGAAAATGTGCTTTATCTAATAAGAGACATTTAAATTTTTTTAATTGCATAAGCTGGCGGCATTTTTTTCAGAATTAATAGTTCTTTACATGGACAAAAAATTCGTTTAATTTTTTTCCATTAAACACTAAAAGTATAGAAAAGTAGTTTGCGAAAATAATCGGCAGTAGGACGGAAACGTGTTGACCACGGATTAGTTTTTTGCTAATAACTCTTGCATCCTTCGACCGACTTCTTCGACTAAGAGCTCGATGGAAAGCTTATCTGTTCCTCTTTCAGATGGCATTAACTTATTTTACGAAAAGTTGTAAGAAATAAAATTTGTTTGATCAAAACTAAAATATCCTCGAAATCATTGAAGAAGAAGTACCTTATCAGACGAAAATGTGCTTTATCTAATAAGAGACATTTAAATTTTTTTAATTGCATAAATGGGCGGTGGTTTATTCAGAATTAATAGTTTTTTACATGGACAAAAAATTTGTTTAATTTTTTCCCATTAAATACTATAATTATAGAAAAGTACTTTCCGATAAGAATCGGCAGTAGGACGGAAATGTGTTGAACACCGATTTGTTTTTTGCTAGTAACTCTAGCATCCTTCGACCCACTTCTTCGACTAAGAGCTCGATGGAAAGCTTATCTGTTCCTCTTTCAGATGGCATTCACATATTTTACGAAAAGACGTAAGAAATAAAATTTTTTTTTATCAAAACTAAAATATCCTCGAAATTATTGAAGAAGAAATACCTTATCAGACAAAAATGTGCCTTATCTAGTAAGAGACATTTAAATTTTTTTAATTGCATAAATGGGCGGCATTTTATTCAGAATTAATAGTTTTTTACATGGACAAAAAATTATTTTAATTTTTTCCCATGAAATACTAGAATTATAGAAAAGTACTTTGCGAAAAGAATCGGCAGTAGGACGGAAACGTGTTGACCACCGATTAGTTTTTTGCTAGTAACTCTTGCATCCTTCGACCGACTTCTTCGACTAAGAGCTCGATAGTAAGCTTATCTGTTCCTCTTTCATAACATATTTCACGAAAAGTCGTAAGAATTAAAATTTTTTTTTATCAAAACTAAAATATCCTCGAAATTATTGAAGAAGAAGTACCTTACCAGTGAAAGTATGCCTTATCAAATAAGAGAAATTAAAATTCCTTTAATTGGATAAATGGGCGGAATTTATTTCAAAATTAATAGTTTTTTTACATGGACAAGAAATTCGTTTATATTTTTTCAATTAAATACTAGATTTATAGAAAAGTAGCTTGCGAAAAGAATCGGCAGTAGAACGGAATCGTGTTGACCACGGATTAGTTTTTTGCTAATAACTCTTGCATCCTTCGACCGACTTCTTCGACTAAGAGCTCGATGGAAAGCTTATCTGTTCCCCTTTCAGATGGCATTAACATATTTTACGAAAAGGCGTAAGAAATAAAATTTTTTGATCAAAACTAAAATAGCCTCGAAATCATTGAAGAAGAAGTACCTTATCAGACGAAAATGTGCTTTATCTAATAAGAGAAATTTTTTATTTTTTTAATTGCATAAATGGGCGGCATTTTTTTAAAAATTAATAGTTTTTTACATGGACAAAAAATTTGTTTAATTTTTTCCCATTAAATACTATAATTATAGAAAAGTACTTTGCGAAAAGAATCGGCAGTAGGACGGAAACGTGTTGACCAACGATTAGTTTTTTGCTAATAACTCTTGCATCCTTCGACCGACTTCTTCGACTAAGAGCTCGATAGTAAGCTTATCTGTTCCGCTTTCATAACATATTTCACGAAAAGTCGTAAGAAATAAAATTTTTTTGATCAAAACTAAAATAGCCTCGAAATCATTGAAGAAGAAGTACCTTATCAGACGAAAATGTGCTTTATCTAATAAGAGACATTTAAATTTTTTTAATTGCATAAATGGGCGGCATTTTATTCAGAATTAATAGTTTTTTACATGGACAAAAAATTTGTTTTATTTTGTCACATTATATACTATAATTATAGAAAAGTACTTTGCGATAAGAATCGGCAGTAGGACGGAAACGTGTTGACCACCGATTAGTTTTTTGCTAGTAACTCTTGCATCCTTCGACCCATTTCTTCGACTAAGAGCTCGATGGAAAGCTTATCTGTTCCTCTTTCAGATGGCATTCACATATTTTACGAAAAGAAGTAAGAAAAAACATTTTTTTTTATCAAAACTAAAATATTCTCGAAATCATTGAAGAAGAAGTACCTTATCAGACAAAAATGTGCCTTATCTAATAAGAGACATTTAAATTTTATTAAATGCATAAATGGGCGGCATTTTATTCAGAATTAATAGTTTTTTCCATGAACAAAAAATTCTTTTAATTTTTTCCCATGAAATACTATAATTATAGAAAAGTACTTTGCGATAAGAATCGGCAGTAGGACGGAAACGTGTTGACAACCGATTAGTTTTTTGCTAATAACTCTTGCATCCTTCGACCGACTTCTTCGACTAAGAGCTCGATAGTAAGCTTATCTGTTCCTCTTTCATAACATATTTCACGAAAAGTCGTAAGAAATACAATTTTTTTGATCAAAACTAAAATATCCCCGAAATTATTGAAGAAGAAAAACCTTACCAGTGAAAGTATGCCTTATCAAATAAGAGAAATTAAAATTTCTTTAATTGGATAAATGGGCGGCATTTTTTTCAAAATTAATAGTTTTTTTACATGGACAAGAAATTCGTTTAATTTTTTGCCATTAAATACTATAATTATAGTAAAGTACTTTGCGATAAGAATCGGCAGTAGGACGGAAACGTGTTTACCACCGATTAGTTTTTTGCTGGTAACTCTTGCATCCTTCGCCCCACTTCTTCGACTAAAAGCTCGATGGAAAGCTTATCTGTTCCTCTTTCAGAAGGCATTAACATATTTTACGAAAAGTCGTAAGAAATAAAATTTTTTTGATCAAAACTAAAATATCCTCGAAATCATTGAAGAAGAAGTACCTTATCAGACGAAAATGTGCTTTATCTAATAAGAGACATTTAAATTTTTTTAATTGCATAAATGGGCGGCATTTTTTTCAAAATTAATAGTTTTTTACATAGACAAAAAATTTGTTTAATTTTTTGCCATTAAATACTATAATTATAGTAAAGTACTTTGCGATAAGAATCGGCAGTAGGACGGAAACGTGTTGACCACCGATTAGTTTTTTGCTGGTAACTCTTGCATCCTTCGCCCCACTTCTTCGACTAAAAGCTCGATGGAAAGCTTATCTGTTCCTCTTTCAGAAGGCATTCACATATTTTACGAAAAGTCATAAGAAATAAAATTTTTTTGATCAAAACTAAAATATCCTTGAAATCATTGAAGAAGAAGTACCTTATCAGACAAAAATGTGCAGTATCTAATAAGAGACATTTAAATTTTTTTAATTGCATAAATGGGCGGCATTTTATTCAGAATTAATAGTTTTTTACATGGACAAAAAATTTGTTTAATTTTTTCCCATTAAAAACTAGATTTATAGAAAAGTACTTTGCGAAAAGAATCGGCAGTAGGACGAAATCGTGTTGTCCACCGATTAGTTTTTTGCTAATAACTCTTGCATCCTTCGACCGACTTCTTCGACTAAGAGCTCGATAGTAAGCTTATCTGTTCCTCTTTCATAACATATTTCACGAAAAGTTGTAAGAAATAAAATTTTTTTGATCAAAACTAAAATATCCTCGAAATCATTGAAGAAGAAGTACCTTACCAGTGAAAGTATGCCTTATCAAATAAGAGAAATTAAAATTCCTTTAATTGGATAAATGGGCGGCATTTATTTCAAAATTAATAGTTTTTTTACATGGACAAGAAATTCGTTTATTTTTTTTCAATTAAATACTAGATTTATAGAAAAGTAGTTTGCGAAAAGAATCGGCAGTAGAACGGAATCGTGTTGACCACGGATTAGTTTTTTGCTAATAACTCTTGCATCCTTCGACCGACTTCTTCGACTAAGAGCTCGATGGAAAGCTTATCTGTTCCCCTTTCAGATGGCATTAACATATTTTACGAAAAGTCGTAAGAAATAAAATTTTTTTGATCAAAACTAAAATAGCCTCGAAATCATTGAAGAAGAAGTACCTTATCAGACGAAAATGTGCTTTATCTAATAAGAGACATTTTTTATTTTTTTAATTGCATAAATGGGCGGCATTTTTTTAAAAATTAATAGTTTTTTACATGGACAAAAAATTTGTTTAATTTTTTCCCATTAAATACTATAATTATAGAAAAGTACTTTGCGAAAAGAATCGGCAGTAGGACGGAAACGTGTTGACCAACGATTAGTTTTTTGCTAATAACTCTTGCATCCTTCGACCGACTTCTTCGACTAAGAGCTCGATAGTAAGCTTATCTGTTCCTCTTTCATAACATATTTCACGAAAAGTCGTAAGAAATAAAATTTTTTTGATCAAAACTAAAATAGCCTCGAAATCATTGAAGAAGAAGTACCTTATCAGACGAAAATGTGCTTTATCTAATAAGAGACATTTAAATTTTTTTAATTGCATAAATGGGCGGCATTTTATTCAGAATTAATAGTTTTTTACATGGACAAAAAATTTGTTTTATTTTGTCACATTAAATACTATAATTATAGAAAAGTACTTTGCGATAAGAATCGGCAGTAGGACGGAAACGTGTTGACCACCGATTAGTTTTTTGCTAGTAACTCTTGCATCCTTCGACCCACTTCTTCGACTAAGAGCTCGATGGAAAGCTTATCTGTTCCTCTTTCAGATGGCATTCACATATTTTACGAAAAGAAGTAAGAAAAAAAATTTTTTTTTATCAAAACTAAAATATTCTCGAAATCATTGAAGAAGAAGTACCTTATCAGACAAAAATGTGCCTTATCTAATAAGAGACATTTAAATTTTTTTAAATGCATAAATGGGCGGCATTTTATTCAGAATTAATAGTTTTTTCCATGAACAAAAAATTCTTTTAATTTTTTCCCATGAAATACTATAATTATAGAAAAGTACTTTGCGATAAGAATCGGCAGTAGGACGGAAACGTGTTGACAACCGATTAGTTTTTTGCTACTAACTCTTGCATCCTTCGACCGACTTCTTCGACTAAGAGCTCGATAGTAAGCTTATCTGTTCCTCTTTCATAACATATTTCACAAAAATTCGTAAGAAATAAAATTTTTTTGATCAAAACTAAAATATCCTCGAAATCATTGTAGAAGAAGTACCTTATCAGACGAAAATGTGCTTGATCTAATAAGAGACATTTAAATTTTTTTAAATGCATAAATGGGCGGCATTTTATTCAGAATTAATAGTTTTTTCCATGAACAAAAAATTCTTTTAATTTTTTCCCATGAAATACTTGAATTATAGAAAAGTACTTTGCGAAAAGAATCGGCAGTAGGACGGAAACGTGTTGACCACCGATTAGTTTTTTGCTAATAACTCTTGCATCCTTCGACCGACTTCTTCGACTAAGAGCTCGATAGTAAGCTTATCTGTTCCTCTTTCAGATGGCATTCACATATTTTACGAAAAGACGTAAGAAATAAAATTTTTTTTTATCAAAACTAAAATATCCTCGAAATCATTGAAGAAGAAGTACCTTATCAGACAAAAATGTGCCTTATCTAATAAGAGACATTTAAATTTTTTTAATTGCATAAATGGGCGGCATTTTATTCAGAATTAATAGTTTTTTACATGGACAAAAAATTTGTTTAATTTTTTCCCATTAAATACTATAATTATAGAAAGTACTTCGCGATAAGAATCGGCAGTAGGACGGAAACGTGTTGACCACCGATTAGTTTTTTGCTAATTACTCGTGCATCCTTCGACCCACTTCTTCGACTAAGAGCTCGATGGAAAGCTTATCTGTTCCTCTTTCAGATGGCATTCATATATTTTACGAAATGAAGTAAGAAATAAAATTTTTTTTTATCAAAACTAAAATATCCTCGAAATCATTGAAGAAGAAGTATTTATGAGACATAAATGTGCATTATCTAATAAGAGACATTTAAATTTTTTTAATTGCATAAATGGGCGGCATTTTATTCAGAATTAATAGTTTTTTACATGGACAAAAAATTTGTTTTATTTTGTCACATTAAATACTATAATTATAGAAAAGTACTTTGCGATAAGAATCGGCAGTAGGACGGAAACGTGTTGACCACCGATTAGTTTTTTGCTAGTAACTCTTGCATCCTTCGACCCACTTCTTCGACTAAGAGCTCGATGGAAAGCTTATCTGTTCCTCTTTCAGATGGCATTCACATATTTTACGAAAAGACGTAAGAAATAAAATTTTTTTTTATCAAAACTAAAATATCCTCGAAATCATTGAAGAAGAAGTACCTTATCAGACAAAAATGTGCCTTATCTAATAAGAGACATTTAAATTTTTTTAATTGCATAAATGGGCGGCATTTTATTCAGAATTAATAGTTTTTTACATGGACAAAAAATTTGTTTAATTTTTTCCCATTAAATACTATAATTATAGAAAAGTACTTCGCGATAAGAATCGGCAGTAGGACGGAAACGTGTTGACCACCGATTAGTTTTTTGCTAATTACTCATGCATCCTTCGACCCACTTCTTCGACTAAGAGCTCGATGGAAAGCTTATCTGTTCCTCTTTCAGATGGCATTCACATATTTTACGAAAAGAAGTAAGAAATAAAATTTTTTTTTATCAAAACTAAAATATCCTCGAAATCATTGAAGAAGAAGTACCTTATGAGACATAAATGTGCATTATCTAATAAGAGACATTTAAATTTTTTTAATTGCATAAATGGGCGGCATTTTATTCAGAATTAATAGTTTGTTCCATGGACAAAAAATTCTTTTAATTTTTTCCCATGAAATACTAGAATTATAGAAAAGTACTTTGCGAAAAGAATCGGCAGTAGGACGGAAACGTGTTGACCACCGATTAGTTTTTTGTTAATAACTCTTGCATCCTTCGACCGACTTCTTCGACTAAGAGCTCGATAGTAAGCTTATCTGTTCCTCTTTCATAACATATTTCACGAAAAGTCGTAAGAAATAAAATTTTTTTGATCAAAACTAAAATATCCTCGAAATCATTGAAGAAGAAGTACCTCACCAGTGAAAGTATGCCTTATCTAGTAAGAGAAATTAAAATTTCTTTAATTCCATAAATGGGCGGCATTTTTTTTCAAAATTAATAGTTTTTTACATGGACAAAAAATTCGTTTATTTTTTTCCCATTAAATACTAGATTTATAGAAAAGTAGTTTGCGAAAAGAATCGGCAATAGGACGGAATCGTATTGACCACCGATTATTTTTTTGCTAATTACTCGTGCATCCTTCGACCCACTTCTTCGACTAAGAGCTCGATGGAAAGCTTATCTGTTCCCCTTTCAGATGGCATTAACATATTTTACGAAAAGTTGTAAGAAATCAAATTTTTTTGATCAAAACTCAAATGTCCTCCAAATCATTGAAGAAGAAATACCTTATCAGACGAAAAAATGCTTTATCTAATAAGAGACATTTAAATTTTTTTAATTGCATAAATGGGCGGCATTTTATTCAGAATTAATAGTTTTTTACATGGACAAAAAATTTGTTTAATTTTGTCACATTAAATACTATAATTATAGAAAAGTACATTGCTCGATGGAAAGTTTATCTGTTCCTCTTTCAGATGGCATTCACATATTTTACGAAAAGACGTAAGAAATAAAATTTTTTTTTATCAAAACTAAAATATCCTCGAAATCATTGAAGAAGAAGTACCTTATCAGACAAAAATGTGCCTTATATAATAAGACACATTTAAATTTTTTTAATTGCATAAATGGGCGGCATTTAATTCAGAATTAATAGTTTTTTACATGGACAAAAAATTCTTTTAATTGTTTCCCATTAAATACTAGAATTATAGAAAAGTACTTTGCGAAAAGAATCGGCAGTAGGACGGAAACGTGTTGACAACCGATTAGTTTTTTGCTAATAACTCTTGCATCTTTCGACCGACTTCTTCGACTCAGAGCTCGATGGAAAGCTTATCTGTTCCTCTTTCATAACATATTTCACGAAAAGTCGTAAGAAATAAAATTTTTTTGATCAAAACTAAAATATCCTCGAAATCATTGAAGAAGAAGTACCTTACCAGTGAAAGTATGCCTTCTCTAATAAGAGAAATTTAAATTTCTTTAATTGCATAAATGGGCAGCATTTTATTCAGAATTAATAGTTTTTTACATGGCCAAAAAATTCGTTTAATTTTTTCCCATTAAATACTAGAATTATAGAAAAGTACTTTGCGAAAATAATCGGCAGTAGGACGGAAACGTGTTGACCACCGATTAGTTTTTTGCTAATAACTCTTGCATCCTTCGACCGAGTTCTTCGACTAAGAGCTCGATGGAAAGCTTATCTGTTCCTCTTTCAGCTGGCATTAACATATTTTACGAAAAGTCGTAAGAAATAAAATTTTTTTGATCAAATCTAAAATATCCCCGAAATCATTGAAGAAGAAGTACCTTATCAGACGAAAATATGGCTTATCTAATAAGAGACATTTACATTTTTTTAATTGCATAAATGGGCGGCATTTTATTCAGAATTAATAGTTTTTTACATGGACAAAAATTCTTTTAATTTTTTCCCATGAAATACTAGATTTATAGAAAAGTACTTTGCAAAAAGAATCGGTGGTAGGACGGAAACGTGTTGACCACCGATTAGTTTTTTGCTAATAATTCTTGCATCCTTCGACGGACTTCTTCGACTTAGAGCTCGATGTAAGCTTATCTGTTCCTTTTTCATAACATATTTCACGAAAAGTGGTAAGAAATAAAATTTTTTTGATCAAAACTAAAATATCCTCGAAATCATTAAAGAAGAAGAACCTTATCAGACGAAAATATGCCTTATCTAATAAGAGACATTTAAATTTTTTTAATTGCATAAATGGGTGGCATTTTACTCAGAATTAATAGTTTTTTACATGGACAAAAAATTTGTTTAATTTTTTCCCATTAAATACTAGAATTATAGAAAAGTACTTTGCGATAAGAATCGGCAGTAGGACGGAAACGTGTTGACCACCGATTAGTTTTTTGCTAGTAACTCTTGCATCCTTCGACCCACTTCTTCGACTAAAAGCTCGATGGTAGGCTTATCTGTTCCTCTTTCAGATGGCATTAACATATTTTACGAAAAGTCATAAGAAATAAAATTTTTTTGATCAAAACTAAAATATTCTCGAAATCATTGAAGAAGAAGTACCTTATCAGACAAAAATGTGCCTTATCTAATAAGAGATATTTAAATTTTTTTAATTGCATAAATGGGCGGCATTTTATTCAGAATTAATAGTTTTTTACATGGACAAAAAATTCTTTTAATTTTTTCCCATGGAATACTAGAATTATAGAAAAGTATTTTGCGAAAAGAATCGGCAGTAGGACGGAAACGTGTTGAACACCGATTAGTTTTTTGCTAGTAACTCTTGCATCCTTCGACCGACTTCTTCGCCTAGGAGCTCGATGGTAAGCTTATCTGTTCCTCTTTCAGATGGCATTAACATATTTCACGAAAAGTCGTAAGAAATAAAATTTTTTTGATCAAAACTAAACTATCCTCGAAATCATTGAAGAAGGAGAGGCGGCATTTTATTCAGAATTAATAGTTTTTTGCATGGCCAAAAAATTCATTTAATTTTTTTCCATTAAATACTAGAATTATAAAAAAGTACTTTGCGATAAGAATCGGCAGTAGGACGGAAACGTGTTGACCACCGATTAGTTTTTTGCTAATAACTTCTGCATCCTTCGACCGACTTCTTTGACTAAGAGCTCGATGGAAAGCTTATCTGTTCCTCTTTCAGCTGGCATTAACATATTTTACGAAAAGTCGTAAGAAATAAAATTTTTTTGATCAAATCTAAAATATCCTCGAAATCATTAAAGAAGAAGAACCTTATCAGACGAAAATATGCCTTATCTAATAAGAGACATTTAAATTTTTTTAATTGCATAAATGGGTGGCATTTTATTCAGAATTAATAGTTTTTTACATGGACAAAAAATTTGTTTAATTTTTTCCCATTAAATACTAGAATTATAGAAAAGTACTTTGCGATAAGAATCGGCAGTAGGACGGAAACGTGTTGACCACCGATTAGTTTTTTGCTAATAACTTCTGCATCCTTCGACCGACTTCTTTGACTAAGAGCTCGATGGAAAGCTTATCTGTTCCTCTTTCAGCTGGCATTAACATATTTTACGAAAAGTCGTAAGAAATAAAATTTTTTTGATCAAATCTAAAATATCCCCGAAATCATTGAAGAAGAAGTACATTATCAGACGAAAATATGCCTTATCTAATAAGAGACATTTACATTTTTTTAATTGCATAAATGGGCGGCATTTTATTCAGAATAACTAGTTTTTTACATGGACAAAAAATTCGTTTAATTTTTTCCCATTAATTACTAGAAGTATAGAAAAGTACTTTGCGAAAAGTATCGGCAGAAGGACAGAAACGTGTTGACCACCGATTAGTTTTTTGCTAATAACTCTTGGATCCTTCGACCGACTTCTTCGACTAAGAGCTCGATGGAAAGCTTATCTGATCCTCTTTCACATGAAATTAACATATTTTACGAAAAGTCGTAAGAAATAAAATTTTTTTGATCAAATCTAAAATATCCCCGAAATCATTGAAGAAGAAGTACATTATCAGACGAAAATATGCCTTATCTAATAAGAGACATTTAAATTTTTTTATTGCATAAATTGGCGGCATTTTATTCAGAATTAATAGTTCTTTACATGGACAAAAAATTTGTTTAATATTTTCCCATTAATTACTAGAAGTATAGAAAAGTACTTTGCGAAAAGAATCGGCAGAAGGACAGAAACGTGTTGACCACCGATTAGTTTTTTGCTAATAACTCTTGGATCCTTCGACCGACTTCTTCGACTAAGAGCTCGATGGAAAGCTTATCTGTTCCTCTTTCACATGGAATTAACATATTTTACGAAAAGTCGTAAGAAATAAAATTTCTTTGATCAAAACTAAAATATCCTTGAAATCATTGAAAAAGAAGTACCTTATCAGACGAAAATGTGCTTTATCTAATAAGAGACATTGAAATTTTTTTATTGCATAAATTGGCGGCATTTTATTCAGAATTAATAGTTCTTTACATGGACAAAAAATTCGTTTAATTTTTTCCCATTAAATACTAGAATTATAGAAAAGTACTTTGCGAAAAGAATCGGCAGAAGGACGGAAACGTGTTGACCACGGATTAGTTATTTGCTAATAACTCTTCCATCCTTCGACCAACTTCTTCGACTAAGAGCTCGATGGAATGCTTATCTGTTCCTCTTCCAGATGGCATTAACATATTTTACGAAAAGTCGTAAGAAATAAAATTTTTTTGATCAAAACTAAAATATCCTCGAAATCATTGAAGAAGAAGTACCTTATCAGACGAAAATGTGCTTTATCTAATAAGAGACATTTAAATTTTCTTATTGGATCAATGGGCGGCATTTTATTCAGAATTAATATTTTTTTACATGGACAAAAAATTCGTTTAATTTTTTCCCATTGAATACTAGAATTATAGAAAAGTACTTTACGAAAAGAATCGGCAGTAGGACGGAAACGTGTTGACCACCGATTAGTTTTTTGCTAATAACTCTTGCATCCTTCGACCGAATTCTTCGACTAATAGCTCGATGGAAAGCTTATCTTTTCCTCTTTCAGATGGAATTAACATATTTTACGAAAAGTCGTAAGAAATAAAATTTTTTTGATCAAAACTTAAATATCGTCGAAATTATTGAAGAAGAAGTACGTTATCAGACGAAAATATGCCTTATCTAATAAGAGACATTTAAATTTTCTTATTGGATCAATGGGCTGCATTTTATTCAGAATTAATATTTTTTTACGTGGACAAAAAATTCGTTTAATTTTTTCCCATTGAATACTAGAATTATAGAAAAGTACTTTGCGAAAAGAATCGGCAGAAGGACGGAATCATGTTGACCACGCATTAGTTATTTGCTTATAACTCTTGCATCCTTCGACCGACTTCTTCGACTAAGAGCTCGATGGAAAGCTTTTCTGCTCCTCTTTCAGATGGCATTATTATATTTTACGAAAAGTCGTAAGAAATAAAATTTTTTTGATCAAAACTAAAATGTCGTCGAAATTATTGAAGAAGAAGTACCTTATCAGACGAAAATATGGCTTATCTAATAAGAGACATTTAAATTTTTTTAATTGCATAAATTGGCGGCATTTTATTCAGAATTAATATTTTTTTACATGGACAAAAAATTCGTTTAATTTTTTCCCATTGAATACTAGAATTATAGAAAAGTACTTTACGAAAAGAATCGGCAGTAGGACGGAAACGTGTTGACCTCCGATTAGTTATTTGCTAATAACTCTTCCATCCTTCGACCGACTTCTTCGACTAAGAGCTCGATGGAAAGCTTATCTGTTCCTCTTTCAGATGGCATTAACATATTTTACGAAAAGTCGTAAGAAATACAATTTTTTTGATCAAAACTAAAATATCCTCGAAATCATTGAAGAAGAAGTACCTTATCAGACGAAAATGAGCTTTATCTAATAAGAGACATTTAATTTTTTTTAATTGCATAAATGGGCGGCGTTTTATTCAGAAATAATAGTTCTTTACATGGACAAAAAATTCGTTTAATTTTTTCCCATTAAATACTAGAAGTATAGAAAAGTACTTTGCGAAAAGAATCGGCAGTAGGACGGAATCGTGTTGACCACCGATTAGTTATTTGCTAATAACTCTTCCATACTTCGACCGACTTCTTCGACTAAGAGCTCGATGGAAAGCTTATCTGTTCTTCTTTCAGATGGCATTAACATATTTTACGAAACGTCGTAAGAAATAAAATTTTTTTGATCAAAACTAAAATATCCTCGAAATCATTGAAGAAGAAGTACCTTATCAGACGAAAATGAGCTTTATCTAATAAGAGACATTTAATTTTTTTTAATTGCATAAATGGGCGGCATTTTATTCAGAAATAATAGTTCTTTACATGGACAAAAAATTCGTTTAATTTTTTCCCATTAAATACTAGAAGTATAGAAAAGTACTTTGCGAAAAGAATCGGCAGTAGGACGGAATCGTGTTGACCACCGATTAGTTATTTGCTAATAACTCTTCCATCCTTCCACCGACTTCTTCGACTAAGAGCTCGATGGAAAGCTTATCTGTTCTTCTTTCAGATGGCATTAACATATTTTACGAAACGTCGTAAGAAATAAAATTTTTTTGATCAAAACTAAAATATCCTCGAAATCATTGAAGAAGAAGTACCTTATCAGACGAAAATGTGCTTTATCTAATAAGAGACATTTAAATTTTTTTAATTGCATAAATTGGCGGCATTTTATTCAGAATTAATAGTTCTTTATATGGACAAAAAATTCGTTTAATTTTTTCCCATTAAATACTAGAAGTATAGAAAAGTACTTTGCGAAAAGAATCGGCAGTAGGACGGAATCGTGTTGACCACCGATTAGTTATTTGCTAATAACTCTTCCATCCTTCGACCGACTTCTTCGACTAAGAGCTCGATGGAAAGCTTATCTGTTCTTCTTTCAGATGGCATTAACATATTTTACGAAACGTCGTAAGAAATACAATTTTTTTGATCAAAACTAAAATATCCTCGAAATCATTGAAGAAGAAGTACCTTATCAGACGAAAATGTGCTTTATCTAATAAGAGACATTTAAATTTTTTTAATTGCATAAATGGGCGGCATTTTATTCAGAATTAATAGTTTTTTACATGGACAAAAAATTTGTTTAATTTTTTTCCATTAAATACTATAATTATAGAAAAGTACTTTGCGATAAAAATCGGCAGTAGGACGGAAACGTGTTGACCACCGATTTGTTTTTTGCTAGTAACTCTTGCATCCTTCGACCCACTTCTTCGACTAAGAGCTCGATGGAAAGCTTATATGTTCCTCCTTCAGATGGCATTCACATATTTTACGAAAAGTCGTAAGAAATAAAATTTTTTTTTATCAAAACTAAAATATCATCGAAATCATTGAAGAAGAAGTACCTTATCAGACAAAAATGTGGCTTATCTAATAAGAGACATTTAAATTTTTTTAATTGTATAAATGGGCGGCATTTTATTCAGAATTAATAGTTTTTTACATGGACAAAAAATTCTTCTAATTTTTTGCCATGAAATACAAGAATTATAGAAAAGTACTTTGCGAAAAGAATCGGCAGTAGGACGGAAACGTGTTGACCACCGATTAGTTTTTTGCTAATAACTCTTGCATCCTTCGACCGACTTCTTCGACTAAGAGCTCGATAGTAAGCTTATCTGTTCCTCTTTCATAACATATTTCACGAAAAGTCGTAAGAAATAAAATTTTTTTGATCAAAACTAAAATATCCTCGAAATCATTGAAGAAGAAGTACCTTACCAGTGAAAATATGCCTTATCTAATAAGAGAAATTAAAATTTCTTTAATTGCATAAATGGGAGGCATTTTTTTCAAAATTAATAGTTTTTTACATGGACAAGAAATTCTTTTATTTTTTTTCAATTATATACTAGATTTATAGAAAAGTAGTTTGCGAAAAGAATCGGCAGTAGGACGGAATCGTGTTGACCGCGGATTAGTTTTTTGCTAACACCTCTTGCATCCTTCGACCGACTTCTTCGACTAAGAGCTCCATGGAAGGCTTATCTGTTCCTCTTTCAGATAGCATCGACATATTTTACGAAAAGTCGTAAGAAATAAAATTTTTTTGATCAAAACTAAAATATCCTCGAAATCATTGAAGAAGAAGTACCTTATCAGACGAAAATATGCCTTATCTAATAAGAGACATTAAAATTTTTTTAATTGCATAAATGGGCGGCATTTTATTCAGAATTAATAGTTTTTTACATGGACAAAAAATTTGTTTAATTTTTTCCCATTAAATTCTAGAATTATAGAAAAGTACTTTGTGTTAAGAATCGGCAGTAGGACGGAAACGTGTTGACCACCGATTAGTTTTTTGCTAGTAACTCTTGCATCCAACGACCGACTTCTTCGACTAAGAGCTCGATGGAAAGCTTATCTGTTCCTCTTTCAGATGGCATTAATATATTTTACGAAAAGACGTAAGAAATAAAATTTTTTTTTATCAAAACTAAAATAGCCTCGAAATCATTATCAGACAAAAATGTGTCTTATCTAATAAGAGACATTTAAATTTTTTTAATTGCCTAAATGGGCGGCATTTTATTCAGAATTTATAGTTTTTTACATGGACAAAATATTCTTTTAAAATTTTCCCATGAAATACTAGAATTATAGAAAAGTACTTTGTGTTAAGAATCGGCAGTAGGACGGAAACGTGTTGACCACCGATTAGTTTTTTGCTAGTAACTCTTGCATCCAACGACCGACTTCTTCGACTAAGAGCTCGATGGAAAGCTTATCTGTTCCCCTTTCAGATGGCATTAACATATTTTACGAAAAGTCGTAAGAAATAAAATATTTTTCATCAAAACTAAAATATCCTCGAAATCATTGAAGAAGAAGTGACTTATCAGACAAAAATGTGCCTTATCTAATAAGAGACATTTAAATTTTTTTAATTGCATAAATTGGCGGCATTTTATTCAGAATTATTATTTTTTTACATGGACAAAAAATTCGTTTAATTTTTTCCCATTAAATACTAGAAGTATAGAAAAGTACTTTGCGAAAAGAATCGGCAGTAGGACGGAATCGTGTTGACCACCGATTAGTTATTTGCTAATAACTCTTGCATACTTCGACCGACTTCTTCGACTAAGAGCTCGATGGAAAGCTTTTCTGCTCCTCTTTCAGATGGCATTAACATATTTTACGAAAAGTCGTAAGAAATAAAATTTTTTTGATCAAAACTAAAATGTCGTCGAAATTATTGAAGAAGAAGTACCTTATCAGACGAAAATATGCCTTATCTAATAAGAGACATTTAAATTTTTTTAATTGCATAAATTGGCGGCATTTTATTCAGAATTAATATTTTTTTACATGGACAAAAAATTCGTTTAATTTTTTCCCATTAAATACTAGAAGTGTAGAAAAGTACTTTGCGAAAAGAATCGGCAGTAGGATGGAAACGTGTTGACCATCGATTAGTTTTTTGCTAATAACTCTTGCATCCTTCGACCGACTTCTTCGACTAAGAGCTCGATGAAAAGCCTATCTGTTCCTCTTTTAGATGGCATTAACATATTTTACGAAAAGTCGTAAGTAATAAAATTTTTTTGATCAAAACTAAAATATCCTCGAAATCATTGAAGAAGAATTGCATAAATGGGCGGCATTTTATTTAGAAATAATAGTTCTTTACATGGACAAAAAATTCGTTTAATTTTTTCCCATTAAATACTAGAAGTATAGAAAAGTACTTCGCGAAAAGAATCGGCAGTAGGACGGAAACGTGTTGACCACTCTTGCATACTTCGACCGACTTCTTCGACTAAGAGCTCGATGGAAAGCTTATCTGTTCTTCTTTCAGATGGCATTAACACATTTTACGAAACGTCGTAAGAAATAAAATTTTTTTGATCAAAACTAAAATGTCGTCGAAATTATTGAAGAAGAAGTAACTTATTAGACGAAAATATGCCTTATCTAATAAGAGACATTTAAATTTTTTTAATTGCATAAATTGGCGGCATTTTATTCAGCATTAATAGTTCTTTATATGGACAAAAAATTCGTTTAATTTTTTTCCATTATATACTAGAAGTATAGAAAAGTACTTTGCGAAAAGAATCGGCAGTACGACGGAATCGTGTTGACCACCGATTAGTTATTTGCTAATAACTCTTCCATCCTTCGACCGACTTCTTCGACTAAGAGCTCGATGGAAAGCTTATCTATCCTTCTTTCAGATGGCATTAACATATTTTACGAAAAGTCGTAAGAAATAAAATTTTTTTGATCAAAACTAAAATGTCGTCGAAATTATTGAAGAAGAAGTGCCTTATCAGACGAAAATATGCCTTATCTAATAAGAGACATTTAAATTTTTTTAATTGTATAAGTTGGCGTCATTTTGTTCAGAATTAATAGTTCTTTATATGGACAAAAAATTCGTTTAATTTTTTCCCATTAAATACTAGAAGTATAGAAAAGTACTTTGCGAAAAGAATCGGCAGTAGGACGGAATCGTGTTGACCACCGATTAGTTATTTGCTAATAACTCTTCCATCCTTCGACCGACTTCTTCGACTAAGAGCTCGATGGAAAGCTTATCTGTTCTTCTTTCAGATGGCATTAACATATTTTACGAAATGTCGTAAGAAATACAATTTTTTTGATCAAAACTAATCTATCCTCGAAATCATTGAAGAAGAAGTACCTTATCAGACGAAAATGTGCTTTATCTAATAAGAGACATTTAAATTTTTTTAATTGCATAAATGGGCGGCATTTTATTCAGAATTAATAGTTTTTTACATGGACAAAAAATTTGTTTAATTTTTTCCCATTAAATACTATAATTATAGAAAAGTACTTTGCGATAAGAATCGGCAGTAGGACGGAAACGTGTTGACCACCGATTTGTTTTTTGCTAGTAACTCTTGCATCCTTCGACCCACTTCTTCGACAAGGAGCTCGATGGAAAGCTTATCTGTTCCTCTTTCAGATGGCATTCTCATATTTTACGAAAAGACGTAAGAAATAAAATTTTTTTTTATCAAAACTAATATATCCTCGAAATCATTGAAGAAGAAGTACCTTATCAGACAAAAATGTGCCTTCTCTAACAAGAAACATTTAAATTTTTTTAATTGCATAAATGGGCGGCATTTTATTCAAAATTAATAGTTTTTTACATGGACAAATAATTCTTTTAATTTTTTCCCATGAAATACTAGAATTATAGAAAAGTACTTTGCGAAAAGAATCGGCAGTAGGACGGAAACGTGTTGACCACCGATTAGTTTTTTGTTAATAACTCTTGCATCCTTCGACCGACTTCTTCGACTAAGAGCTCGATAGTAAGCTTATCTGTTCCTCTTTCATAACATATTTCAAGAAAAGTCGTAAGAAATAAAATTTTTTTGATCAAAACTAAAATATCCTCGAAATCATTGAAGAAGAAGTACCTTACCAGTGAAAATATGCCTTATCTAATAAGAGAAATTAAAATTTCTTTAATTGCATAAATGGGAGGCATTTTTTTCAAAATTTATAGTTTTTTACATGGACAAGAAATTTGTTTATTTTTTTTCCCATTAAATACTAGAAGTATATAAAAGTACTTTGCGAAAAGAATCGGCAGTAGGACGGAATCGTGTTGACCACGGATTAGTTTTTTGCTAATAACTCTTGCATCCTTCGACCGACTTCTTCGACTAAGAGCTCGATGAAAAGCATATCTGTTCCTCTTTTAGATGGCATTAACTTATTTTACGAAAAGTCGTAAGTAATAAAATTTTTTTGATCAAAACTAAAATATCCTCGAAATGATTTAAGAAGAATTGCATAAATGGGCGGCATTTTATTCAAAAATAATAGTTCTTTACATGGACAAAAAATTCGTTTAATTTTTTCCCATTAAATACTAGAAGTATAGAAAAGTACTTTGCGAAAAGAATCGGCAGTAGGACGGAATCGTGTTGACCACCGATTAGTTATTTGCTAATAACTCTTGCATACTTCGACCGACTTCTTCGACTAAGAGCTCGATGGAAAGCTTATCTGTTCTTCTTTCAGATGGCATTAACACATTTTACGAAACGTCGTAAGAAATAAAATTTTTTTGATCAAAACTAAAATGTCGTCGAAATTATTGAAGAAGAAGTAACTTATCAGACGAAAATATGCCTTATCTAATAAGAGACATTTAAATTTTTTTAATTGCATAAATTGGCGGCATTTTATTCAGAATTAGTAGTTCTTTATATGGACAAAAAATTCGTTTAATTTTTTCCCATTATATACTAGAAGTATAGAAAAGTACTTTGCGAAAAGAATCGGCAGTAGGACTGAATCGTGTTGACCACCAATTAGTTATTTGCTAATAACTCTTCCATCCTTCGACCGACTTCTTCGACTAAGAGCTCGATGGACAGCTTATCTGTCCTTCTTTCAGATGGCATTAACATATTTTACGAAAAAACGTAAGAAATAAAATTTTTTTGATCAAAACTAAAATGTCGTCGAAATTATTGAAGAAGAAGTGCCTTATCAGACGAAAATATGCCTTATCTAATAAGAGACATTTACATTTTTTTAATTGTATAAATTGGCGGCATTTTATTCAGAATTAATAGTTCTTTATATGGACAAGAAATTCGTTTATTTTTTTTCAATTAAATACTAGATTTATAGAAAAGTAGTTTGCGAAAAGAATCGGCAGTAGGACGGAATCGTGTTGACCACGGATTAGTTTTTTGCTAATAACTCTTGCATCCTTCGACCGACTTCTTTGACTAGGAGCTCGATGAAAAGCCTATATGTTCCTCTTTTAGATGGCATTAACTTATTTTACGAAAAGTCGTAAGTAATAAAATTTTTTTGATCAAAACTAAAATATCCTCGAAATCATTTAAGAAGAATTGCATAAATGGGCGGCATTTTATTCAAAAATAATAGTTCTTTACATGGACAAAAAATTCGTTTAATTTTTTCCCATTAAATACTAGAAGTATAGAAAAGTACTTTGCGAAAAGAATCGGCAGTAGGACGGAATCGTGTTGACCACCGATTAGTTATTTGCTAATAACTCTTGCATACTTCGACCGACTTCTTCGACTAAGAGCTCGATGGAAAGCTTATCTGTTCTTCTTTCAGATGGCTTTAACACATTTTACGAAACGTCGTAAGAAATAAAATTTTTTTGATCAAAACTAAAATGTCGTCGAAATTATAGAAGAAGAAGTGCCTTATCAGACGAAAATATGCCTTATCTAATAAGAGACATTTAAATTTTTTTAATTGCATAAATGGGTGGCATTTTATTCAGAATTAATAGTTTTTTACATGGACAAAAAATTTGTTTAATTTTTTCCCATTAAATACTATAATTATAGAAAAGTACTTTGCGATAAGAATCGGCAGTAGGACGGAAACGTGTTGACCACCGATTTGTTTTTTGCTAGTAACTCTTGCATCCTTCGACCCACTTCTTCGACTAAGAGCTCGATGGAAAGCTTATCTGTTCTTCTTTCAGATGGCATTAACATATTTCACGAAACGTCGTAAGAAATAAAATTTTTTTGATCAAAACTAAAATATCCTCCAAATCATTGAAGAAGAAGTACCTTATCAGACGAAAATGTGCTTTATCTAATAGGAGACATTTAAATTTTTTTAATTGCATAAATGGGTGGCATTTTATTCAGAATAAATAGTTTTTTACATGGACAAAAAATTTGTTTAATTTTTTCCCATTAAATACTATAATTATAGAAAAGTACTTTGCGATAAGAATCGGCAGTAGGACGGAAACGTGTTGACCACCGATTTGTTTTTTGCTAGTAACTCTTGCATCCTTCGACCGACTTCTTCGACTAAGAGCTCGATGAAAAGCCTATCTGTTCCTCTTTTAGATGGCATTAACTTATTTTACGAAAAGTCGTAAGTAATCAAATTTTTTTGATCAAAACTAAAATATCCTCGAAATCATTTAAGAAGAATTGCATAAATGGGCGGCATTTTATTCAAAAATAATAGTTCTTTACATGGACAAAAAATTCGTTTAATTTTTTCCCATTAAATACTAGAAGTATAGAAAAGTACTTTGCAAAAAGAATCGGCAGTAGGACGGAATCGTGTTGACCACCGATTAGTTATTTGCTAATAACTCTTGCATACTTCGACCGACTTCTTCGACTAAGAGCTCGATGGAAAGCTTATCTGTTCTTCTTTCAGATGGCTTTAACACATTTTACGAAACGTCGTAAGAAATAAAATTTTTTTGATCAAAACTAAAATGTCGTCGAAATTATTGAAGAAGAAGTGCCTTATCAGACGAAAATATGCCTTATCTAATAAGAGACATTTAAATTTTTTTAATTGTATAAATTGGCGGCATTTTATTCAGAATTAATAGTTCTTCATATGGACAAAAAAATTCGTTTAATTTTTACCCGTTAAATACTAGAAGTATAGAAAAGTACTTTGCGAAAATAATCGGCAGTAGGACGGAATCGTAATGACCACCGATTAGTTATTTGCTAATAACTCTTCCATCCTTCGACCGACTTCTTCGACTAAGAGCTCGATGGAAAGCTTATCTGTTCTTCTTTCAGATGGCATTAACATATTTCACGAAACGTCGTAAGAAATAAAATTTTTTTGATCAAAACTAAAATATCCTCCAAATCATTGAAGAAGAAGTACCTTATCAGACGAAAATGTGCTTTATCTAATAAGAGACATTTAAATTGTTTTAATTGCATAAAATTGTGGCATTTTATTCAGAATTTATAAAGTTTTACATGGACAAAAAATTCGTTTAATTTTTTTCGCATTAAATACTAGAATTATAGAAAAGTACTTTGTGAAAATAATCGGCAGTAGGACGGAATCGTGTTGACCACTGATTAGTTGTTTGCTAATAACTCTTGCATCCTTCAACCGACTTCTTCGACTAAGAGCTCGATGGAAAACTTATCTGTTCCTCTTTCAGATGGCATTAACATATTTACGAAAAGTCGTAAGAAATAAAATTTTGTTGATCAAAACTAAAATATCCTCGAAATCATTCAAGAAGAAGTACCTTATCAGACGAAAATCTGCCTTATCTAATAAGAGACATTTAAATTGTTTTAATTGCATAAAATTGTGGCATTTTATTCAGAATTTATAAAGTTTTACATGGACAAAAAATTCGTTTAATTTTTTTCCCAATAAATACTAGAATTATAGAAAAGTACTTTGTGAAAATAATCGGCAGTAGGACGGAATCGTGTTGACCACCGAATAGTTGTTTTCTAATAACTCTTGCATCCTTCGACCGACTTCTTCGACTAAGAGCTCGATGGAAAACTTATCTGTTCCTCTTTCAGATGGCATTAACATATTTACGAAAAGTCGTAAGAAATACAATTTTTTTGATCAAAACTAAAATATCCTCGAAATCATTGAAGAAGAAGTACCCCATCAGACGAAAATTTAAATTTTTTTAATTGCATAAATGGGCGGCATTTTATTCAGAATAAATAGTTTTTTACATGGACAAAAAATAGGTTTAATTTTTTCCCATTAGAGACTAGAATTATAGAAAAGTACTTTGCGAAAAGAATCGGCAGTAGGACGGAAACGTGTTGACCACTGATTAGTTTTTATACTTTTCACGTATGTGAAACAGTATAATAACTTTGTGCTGATTTTTGTAACACACAGAAATATTCACTTGCGACTATATAAAGTATATATATTCTTGATCTGGACGACAAGACGAGTTGATTTAGCTATGTCCGTCTGTCCGTCTGTCTGTATATATACAATCTCCTCCCACAGTTTTGAAGATATCCAGCTGAAATTTTGCACAGAGACTTCTTATTCGTGCAGTCAACTCGTTTGTCGGATCCAGCCATATCGGACCACTGGAACTGGTAGCCCCCATACGAAAAGAAGAAGAAAAATGAACAAAACTTTAATCGTTGTATGGAAAACTTTAAACATAGTAGTTTTACATAGTCCGACTACATGCCTGAAAGTTTCATTGAGATTGGACATCTGGAACTGGTAGCTCCCATACAAAATGAAGAAGAGGAAGAGAAGCAATATTCACGTCGTTGTATGCAAACCTTTTTTCTTTTTTAACCAATTGACTTGAAATTTTAAAGTTATGTTCTTAGGGAGGAATGAAAACTATTTTGACCAAAAGTGGGCGTAGCCACGCGTAGCCACGCCCACTTATAGAGAAAATTGACCCGTTGTATGGAAAACTTTTTTGTTTTTTAACCAATTGACTTGAAACTTACAGTTATGTTCTTAGGGAGGAACGAAAACTATTTTGACCCAAAGTGGGCGTAGCCACGCCCACATACGGCGAAAATTGACCCGTTGTATGGAAAACTTTTTTTGTTTTTTAACCAATTGACTTAAAACTTCACAGTTATGTTCTTAGGGAGGAATGAAAACTATTTTGACCAAAAGTGGGCATGGCTACGCCCACTTATCGCAAAACTTGAACCGCTGTATGGAAAACTTTTTTGTTTTTTAACCAATTGACTTGAAACCTTACAGTTATGTTGTTAGGGAGGCATGAAAACTATTCATTTACTTTTTTTTATAGTGACACAACGTGAAAAGTATTATAGCTTCAGCCTGGCTGAAGATAGCGTCCTTACTGGTTTCCTAATAACTCTTGCATCCTCCGACCGACTTCTTCGACTAAGAGCTCGATGGAAAGCTTATCTGTTCCTCTTTCGAATGGCATTAACATATTTTACAAAAAGTCGTAAGAAATAAAATTTTTTTGATCAAAACTAAAATTTCCTCGAAATCATTGAAGAAGAAGTACCTTATCAGACGAAAATATGCCTTATCTGATAAGAGACATATAAATTTTTTTAATTGCATAAATGGGCGGCATTTTATTCAGATTTAATAGTTTTTTACATGGACAAAAAATTCGTTTAATTTTTTCCCATTATATACTAGAATTATAGAAAAGTACTTTGCGAAAAGAATCGGCAGTTTGACGGAAACGTGTTGACCACCGATTAGTTTTTTCTAATAACTCTTGCATCCTTCGACCGACTTCTTGGACTAAGAGCTCGATGGAAAGCTTATCTGTTCCTCTTTCAGATGGCATTAACATATTTTACGAAAAGTCATAAGAAATAAAATTTTTTGGATCAAAACTAAAATATCCTCGAAATCATTGAAGAAGAAGTACCTTATCAGACGAAAATATGCCTTATCTGATAAGAGACATTTAAATTTTTTTAATTGAATAAATGTGCGGCATTTTATTCAGAATTAATAGTTTTTTACATGGGCAAAAATTCGTTTAATTTGTTTCCCATTAAATACTAGAATTATAGAAAAGTACTTTGCGAAGAGAATCGGCAGTAGGACGGAATCGTGTTGACCACCGATTAGTTTTTTGCTAATAACTCTCGCATCCTTCGACCGACTTGTTCGACTTAGAGCTCGATGGAAAGCTTATATGTTCCTCTTTCAGATGGCATTAACATATTTTACGAAAAGTCGTAAGAAATACAATTTTTTTGATCAAAACTAAAATATCCTCGAAATCATTGAAGAAGAAGTACCTTATCAGACGAAAATATGCCTTATCTGATAAGAGACATTTAAATTTTTTTAATTGAATAAATGTGCGGCATTTTATTCAGAATTAATAGTGTTTTTTATGGACAAAAAATTCGTTTAATTTTTTTTCCCATTAATTACTAGAAGTATAGAAAAGTACTTTGCGAAAATAATCGGCAGTAGGACGGAATCGTGTTGACCACCGATTAGTTGTTTGCTAATAACTCTTGCATCCTTCAACCGACTTCTTCGACTAAGAGCTCGATGGAAAGCTTATCTGTTCCTCTTTCAGATGGCATTAACATATTTTACGAAAAGTCGTAAGAAATACAATTTTTTTGATCAAAAAATATGCCTTATCTGATAAGAGACATATAAATTTTTTTAATTGCATAAATGGGCGGCATTTTATTCAGATTTAATAGTTTTTTACATGGACAAAAAATTCGCTTAATTTTTTCCCATTATATACTAGAATTATAGAAAAGTACTTTGCGAAAAGAATCGGCAGTTTGACGGAAACGTGTTGACCACCGATTAGTTTTTTCTAATAACTCTTGCATCCTTCGACCGACTTCTTGGACTAAGAGCTCGATGGAAAGCTTATCTGTTCCTCTTTCAGATGGCATTAACATATTTTACGAAAAGTCATAAGAAATAAAATTTTTTGGATCAAAACTAAAATATCCTCGAAATCATTGAAGAAGAAGTACCTTATCAGACGAAAATATGCCTTATCTGATAAGAGACATTTAAATTTTTTTAATTGCATAAATAACGGCTATTTTATTCAGAATTAATAGTTTTTTACATGGGCAAAAATTCGTTTAATTTGTTTCCCATTAAATACTAGAATTATAGAAAAGTACTTTGCGAAGAGAATCGGCAGTAGGACGGAATCGTGTTGACCACCGATTAGTTTTTTGCTAATAACTCTCGCATCCTTCGACCGACTTGTTCGACTTAGAGCTCGATGGAAAGCTTATATGTTCCTCTTTCAGATGGCATTAACATATTTTACGAAAAGTCGTAAGAAATACAATTTTTTTGATCAAAACTAAAATATCCTCGAAATCATTGAAGAAGAAGTACCTTATCAGACGAAAATATGCCTTATCTGATAAGAGACATTTAAATTTTTTTAATTGAATAAATGTGCGGCATTTTATTCAGAATTAATAGTGTTTTTTATGGACAAAAAATTCGTTTAATTTTTTTTCCCAATAAATACTAGAATTATAGAAAACTACTTTGCGAAAATAATCGGCAGTAGGACGGAATCGTGTTGACCACCGATTAGTTGTTTGCTAATAACTCTTGCATCCTTCAACCGACTTCTTCGACTAAGAGCTCGATGGAAAACTTATCTGTTCCTCTTTCAGATGGCATTAACATATTTTACGAAAAGTCGTAAGAAATACAATTTTTTTGATCAAAAAATCTGCCTTATCTAATAAGAGACATTGAAATTTTTTTAATTGCATAAATGGGCGGCATTTTATTCAGATTTAATAGTTTCTTACATGGACAAAAAATTCGTTTAATTTTTTCACATTATATACTAGAATTATGGAAAAGTTCTTAGCGAAGAGAATCGGCAGTAGGACGGAAACGTGTTTACCACTGATTAGTTTTTTTCTAATAACTCTTGCATCCTTCGACCGAATTCTTCGACGAAGAGCTCGATGGAAAGCTTATCTGTTCCTCTTTCAGATGGCATTAACATATTTTACGAAAAGTCATAAGAAATAAAATTTTTTGGATCAAAACTAAAATATCCTCGAAATCATTGAAGAAGAAGTACCTTATCAGACGAAAATATGCCTTATCTGATAAGAGACATTGAAATTTTTTTAATTGCATAAATGGGCGGCATTTTATTCAGATTTAATAGTTTTTTACATGGACAAAAAATTCGTTTAATTTTTTCGCATTATATACTAGAATTATAGAAAAGTACTTAGCGAAAAGAATCGGCAGTAGGACGGAAACGTGTTGACCACTGATTAGTTTTTTTCTAATAACTCTTGCATCCTTCGACCGAATTCTTCGACTTAGAGCTCGATGGAAAGCTTATCTGTTCCTCTTTCAGATGGCATTAACATATTTTACGAAAAGTCATAAGAAATAAAATTTTTTGGATCAAAACTAAAATATCCTCGAAATCATTGAAGAAGAAGTACCTTATCAGACGAAAATATGCCTTATCTGATAAGAGACATTTAAATTTTTTTAATTGCATAAACGGGCGGCATTTTATTCAGAATTAATAGTTTTTTACATGGACAAAAAACTCGTTTAATTTTTTTCTTTAGATACTAGAATTATAGAAAAGTACTTTGCGAAAAGAATCGGCAGTTTGACGGAAACGTGTTGACCACCGATTAGTTTTTTGCTAATAACTCTTGCATCCTTCGACCGACTTCTTCGACTAAGAGCTCGATGGAAAGCTTATCTGTTCCTCTTTCAGATGGCATTAACATATTTTACGAAAAGTCGTAAGAAATAAAATTTTTTTGATCAAAAATAAAATATCCTCGAAATCATTCAAGACGAAGTACCTTATCAGACGAAAATCTGCCTTATCTAATAAGAGACATTTAAATTTTTTTAATTGAATAAATGTGCGGCATTTTATTCAGAATTAATAGTGTTTTACATGGACAAAAAATTCGTTTAATTTTTTTTCCCAATAAATACTAGAATTATAGAAAAGTACTTTGCGAAAATAATCGGCAGTAGGACGGAATCGTGTTGACCACCGATTAGTTGTTTTCTAATAACTCTTGCATCCTTCGACCGACTTTTTCGACTAACGGCTCGATGGAAAGCTTATCTGTTCCTCTTTCAGATGGCATTAACATATTTTACGAAAAAACGTAAGAAAAACAATTTTTTGGATCAAAACTAAAATATCCTCGAAATCTTTGAAGTAGAAGTACCTTATCAGACGAAAATATGCCTTATCTGATAAGAGACATTTAAATTTTTTTAATTTTATAAATGGGCGGCATTTTATTAAGAATTAATAGTTTTTTAGATGGAAAAAATTCGTTTAATTTTATCCCATTAAATACTGGAATTATAGAAAAGTACTTTGCGAAAAAAAACGGCAGTAGGACGGAAACGTGTTTACCAGCTATTAGTTTTTTCCTAATAACTCTTGCATCCTTCGACCGACTTTTTCGACTAAGAGCTCGACGGAAAGCTTATCTGTTCCTCTTTCAGATGGCATTAACATATTTTACGAAAAGTCGTAAGAAATACATTTTTTTTGATCAAAAAATCTGCCTTATCTAATAAGAGACATTTAAATTTTTTTAATTGCATAAATGGGCGGCATTTTATTAAGACTAAATAGTTTTTTAGATGGAAAAAATTCGTTTATTTTTTTCCCATTAAATACTGGAATTATAGAAAAATACCTTGCGAAAAAAAACGGCAATAGAACGGAAACGTATTGACCACTGACTATTTTTTTTTAATAACTCTTGCATCCTTCGACCGACTTCTTCGACTAAGAGCTCGATGGAAAGCCTATCTGTTCCTCTTTCAGATGGCATTAACATATTTTACGAAAAGTAGTAAGAAATTCAATTTTTTTTGATCTAAACTAAAATATCCTCGAAATCATTGAAGAAGAATATACCTCAACAGACGAAAATTTAAATTTTTTTAATTGCATAAATGGGCGGCATTTTATTCAGAATTAATAGTTTTTTACATGGACAAAAAATTTGTTTAATTTTTTCCCAATAGATACTAGAATTATAGAAAAGTACTTCTCGAAAAGAATCGGCAGTAGGACGGAAACGTGTTGACCACCGATAAGTTATTTTCTAATAACTCTTGCATCCTTCGACCGACTTCTTCGACTAAGAGCTCGATGGAAAGCTTATCTGTTCGTCTTTCAGATGGCATTAACATATTTTACGAAAAGTCGTAAGAAATAAAATTTTTTTGATCAAAACTAAAATATCCTCGAAATCATTGAAGAAGAAGTACCTTATCAGACGAAAATATGCCTTATCTGATAAGAGACATTGAAATTTTTTTAATTGCATAAATGGGCGGCATTTTATTCAGATTTAATAGTTTTTTACATGGACAAGAAATTCGTTTAATTTTTTCGCATTATATACTAGAATTATAGAAAAGTACTTAGCGAAAAGAATCGGCAGTAGGACGGAAACGTGTTGACCACTGATTAGTTTTTTTCTAATAACTCTTGCATCCTTCGACCGAATTCTTCGACTAAGAGCTCGATGGAAAGCTTATCTGTTCCTCTTTCAGATGGCATTAACATATTTTACGAAAAGTCATAAGAAATAAAATTTTTTGGATCAAAACTAAAATATCCTCGAAATCATTGAAGAAGAAGTACCTTATCAGACGAAAATATGCCTTATCTGATAAGAGACATTGAAATTTTTTTAATTGCATAAATAACGGCTATTTTATTCAGAATTAATAGTTTTTTACATGGGCAAAAATTCGTTTAATTTGTTTCCCATTAAATACTAGAATTATAGAAAAGTACTTTGCGAAGAGAATCGGCAGTAGGACGGAATCGTGTTGACCACCGATTAGTTTTTTGCTAATAACTCTCGCATCCTTCGACCGACTTGTTCGACTTAGAGCTCGATGGAAAGCTTATATGTTCCTCTTTCAGATGGCATTAACATATTTTACGAAAAGTCGTAAGAAATACAATTTTTTTGATCAAAACTAAAATATCCTCGAAATCATTGAAGAAGAAGTACCTTATCAGACGAAAATATGCCTTATCTGATAAGAGACATTTAAATTTTTTTAATTGAATAAATGTGCGGCATTTTATTCAGAATTAATAGTGTTTTTTATGGACAAAAAATTCGTTTAATTTTTTTTCCCAATAAATACTAGAATTATAGAAAACTACTTTGCGAAAATAATCGGCAGTAGGACGGAATCGTGTTGACCACCGATTAGTTGTTTGCTAATAACTCTTGCATCCTTCAACCGACTTCTTCGACTAAGAGCTCGATGGAAAGCTTATCTGTTCCTCTTTCAGATGGCATTAACATATTTTACGAAAAGTCGTAAGAAATACAATTTTTTTGATCAAAAAATCTGCCTTATCTAATAAGAGACATTGAAATTTTTTTAATTGCATAAATGGGCGGCATTTTATTCAGATTTAATAGTTTCTTACATGGACAAAAAATTCGTTTAATTTTTTCACATTATATACTAGAATTATGGAAAAGTTCTTAGC
Organism: Phortica okadai; assembly: GCA_034638295.1. NCBI lineage: Eukaryota > Metazoa > Arthropoda > Insecta > Diptera > Drosophilidae > Phortica > Phortica okadai. The sequence continues at coordinate 21,437,931 of CM067850.1, read as the reverse complement.
GAAGAGAATCGGCAGTAGGACGGAAACGTGTTTACCACTGATTAGTTTTTTTCTAATAACTCTTGCATCCTTCGACCGAATTCTTCGACGAAGAGCTCGATGGAAAGCTTATCTGTTCCTCTTTCAGATGGCATTAACATATTTTACGAAAAGTCATAAGAAATAAAATTTTTTGGATCAAAACTAAAATATCCTCGAAATCATTGAAGAAGAAGTACCTTATCAGACGAAAATATGCCTTATCTGATAAGAGACATTGAAATTTTTTTAATTGCATAAATGGGCGGCATTTTATTCAGATTTAATAGTTTTTTACATGGACAAAAAATTCGTTTAATTTTTTCGCATTATATACTAGAATTATAGAAAAGTACTTAGCGAAAAGAATCGGCAGTAGGACGGAAACGTGTTGACCACTGATTAGTTTTTTTCTAATAACTCTTGCATCCTTCGACCGAATTCTTCGACTAAGAGCTCGATGGAAAGCTTATCTGTTCCTCTTTCAGATGGCATTAACATATTTTACGAAAAGTCATAAGAAATAAAATTTTTTGGATCAAAACTAAAATATCCTCGAAATCATTGAAGAAGAAGTACCTTATCAGACGAAAATATGCCTTATCTGATAAGAGACATTTAAATTTTTTTAATTGCATAAACGGGCGGCATTTTATTCAGAATTAATAGTTTTTTACATGGACAAAAAGCTCGTTTAATTTTTTTCCTTAGATACTAGAATTATAGAAAAGTACTTTGCGAAAAGAATCGGCAGTTTGACGGAAACGTGTTGACCACCGATTAGTTTTTTGCTAATAACTCTTGCATCCTTCGACCGACTTCTTCGACTAAGAGCTCGATGGAAAGCTTATCTGTTCCTCTTTCAGATGGCATTAACATATTTTACGAAAAGTCGTAAGAAATAAAATTTTTTTGATCAAAAATAAAATATCCTCGAAATCATTCAAGACGAAGTACCTTATCAGACGAAAATCTGCCTTATCTAATAAGAGACATTTAAATTTTTTTAATTGAATAAATGTGCGGCATTTTATTCAGAATTAATAGTGTTTTACATGGACAAAAAATTCGTTTAATTTTTTTTCTCAATAAATACTAGAATTATAGAAAAGTACTTTGCGAAAATAATCGGCAGTAGGACGGAATCGTGTTGACCACCGATTAGTTGTTTTCTAATAACTCTTGCATCCTTCGACCGACTTTTTCGACTAACGGCTCGATGGAAAGCTTATCTGTTCCTCTTTCAGATGGCATTAACATATTTTACGAAAAAACGTAAGAAACACAATTTTTTGGATCAAAACTAAAATATCCTCGAAATCTTTGAAGTAGAAGTACCTTATCAGACGAAAATATGCCTTATCTGATAAGAGACATTTAAATTTTTTTAATTTTATAAATGGGCGGCATTTTATTAAGAATTAATAGTTTTTTAGATGGAAAAAATTCGTTTAATTTTATCCCATTAAATACTGGAATTATAGAAAAGTACTTTGCGAAAAAAAACGGCAGTAGGACGGAAACGTGTTTACCAGCTATTAGTTTTTTCCTAATAACTCTTGCATCCTTCGACCGACTTTTTCGACTAAGAGCTCGACGGAAAGCTTATCTGTTCCTCTTTCAGATGGCATTAACATATTTTACGAAAAGTCGTAAGAAATACATTTTTTTTGATCAAAAAATCTGCATTATATAATAAGAGACATTTAAATTTTTTTAATTGCATAAATGGGCGGCATTTTATTAAGAATAAATAGTTTTTTAGATGGAAAAAATTCGTTTATTTTTTTCCCATTAAATACTGGAATTATAGAAAAGTACTTTGCGAAAAAAAACGGCAGTACGACGGAAACGTGTTTACCAGCTATTAGTTTTTTCCTAACAACTCTTGCATCCTTCGACCGAATTCTTCGACTAAGAGCTCGATGGAAAGCTTATCTGTCCTTCTTTCAGATGGCATTAACATATTTTACGAAAAGTCGTAAGAAATAAAATTTTTTTGATCGAAACTAAAATATCCTCGAAATCATTGAAGAAGAAGTACCTTATCAGACGAAAATATGCCTTATATGATAAGAGACATTTAAATTTTTTTAATTGCATAAATGGGCGGCATTTTATTAAGAATAAATAGTTTTTTAGATGGAAAAAATTCGTTTATTTTTTTCCCATTTAATACTGGAATTATAGAAAAGTACTTTGCGAAAAAAAACGGCAGTACGACGGAAACGTGTTTACCAGCTATTAGTTTTTTCCTAACAACTCTTGCATCCTTCGACCGACTTCTTCGACTAAGAGCTCGATGGAAAACTTATCTGTTCCTCTTTCAGATGGCATTAACATATTTTACGAAAAGTCGTAAGAAATACAATTTTTTTTATCAAAAAATCTGCCTTATCTAATAAGAGACATTTAAATTTTTTTAATTGCATGAATGGGCAGCATTTTATTAAGAATTAATAGTTTTTTAAATGGACAAAAAATTCGTTTAATTTTTTCCCATTTAATACTAGAATTATAGAAAAATACCTTGCGAAAAGAATCGGCAATAGAACGGAAACGTATTGACCACTGACTATTTTTTTTTAATAACTCTTGCATCCTTCGACCGACTTCTTCGACTAAGAGCTCGATGGAAAGCCTATCTGTTCCTCTTTCAGATGGCATTAACATATTTTACGAAAAGTCGTAAGAAATACAATTTTTTTTGATCTAAACTAAAATATCCTCGAAATCATTGAAGAAGAATATACCTCAACAGACGAAAATTAAAATTTTTTTAATTGCATAAATGGGCGGCATTTTATTCAGAATTAATAGTTTTTTACATGGACAAAAAATTTGTTTAATTTTTTCCCAATAGATACTAGAATTATAGAAAAGTACTTCTCGAAAAGAATCGGCAGTAGGACGGAAACGTGTTGACCACCGATAAGTTATTTTCTAATAACTCTTGCATCCTTCGACCGACTTCTTCGACTAAGAGCTCGATGGAAAGCTAATCTGTTCGTCTTTCAGATGGCATTAACATATTTTACGAAAAGTCGTAAGAAATACAATTTTTTTTATCAAAACTAAAATATCCTCGAAATCATTGAAAAAGAAGTGCCTTATCAGACGAAAATCTGCCTTATCTAATAAGAGACAGTTAAATTTTTTTAATTGCATAAATGGGCGGCATTTTATTCAGAATTAATAGTTTTTTACATGGACAAAAAATTCGTTTAATTTTTTTCCCATTAAATACTAGAATTATAGAAAAGGACTTTGCGAAGAGAATCGGCAGAAGGACGGAAACGTATTGACCACTGACTATTTTTTTTTTTAATAACTCTTGCATCCTTCGACCGACTTCTTCGACTAAGAGCTCGGTGGAAAGCTTATCTGTTCCTCTTTCAGATGGCATTATTATATTTTACGAAAAGTTGTAAGAACTACAATTTTTTTGATCAAAAAATCTGCCTTATCTAATAAGAGACATTTAAATTTTTTTAATTGCATGAATGGGCAGCTTTTTATTAAGAATTAATAGTTTTTTAAATGGACAAAAAATTCGTTTAATTTTTTCCCATTTAATACTAGAATTATAGAAAAATACCTTGCGAAAAGAATCGGCAATAGAACGGAAACGTATTGACCACTGACTATTTTTTTTTAATAACTCTTGCATCCATCGACCGACTTCTTCGACTAAGAGCTCGATGGAAAGCCTATCTGTTCCTCTTTCAGATGGCATTAACATATTTTACGAAAAGTCGTAAGAAATACAATTTTTTTTTATCTAAACTAAATCGAAATCATTGAAGAAGAATATACCTCAACAGACGAAAATTTAAATTTTTTTAATTGCATAAAGGGCGGCATTTTATTCAGAATTAATAGTTTTTTACATGGACAAAAAATTTGTTTAATTTTTTCCCAATAGATACTAGAATTATAGAAAAGTACTTCTCGAAAAGAATCGGCCGTAGGACGGAAACGTATTGACCACTGACTATTTTTTTTTAATAACTCTTGCATCCTTCGACCGACTTCTTCGACTAAGAGCTCGATGGAAAGCTTGTCTGTTCCTCTTTCAGATGGCATTAACATATTTTACGAAAAGACGTAAGAAATAAAATTTTTTTGATCAAAACTAAAATATCCTCGAAATCTCTGAAGAAGAAATACCTTATCAGACGAAATATGCCTTATCTAATAAGAGACATTTAAATTTTTTTAATTGCATAAATGGGCGTCTTTTTATTCAGAATTAATAGTTTTTTACATGGACAAAAAATTCGTTTAATTTTTTTCCCATTAAATACTAGAATTATAGAAAAGGACTTTGCGAAGAGAATCGGCAGAAGGACGGAAACGTATTGACCACTGACTATTTTTTTTTTAATAACTCTTGCATCCTTCGACCGACTTCTTCGACTAAGAGCTCGATGGAAAGCTTATCTGTTCCTCTTTCAGATGGCATTATTATATTTTACGAAAAGTCGTAAGAACTACAATTTTTTTGATCAAAAAATCTGCCTTATCTAATAAGAGACATTTAAATTTTTTTAATTGCATGAGTGGGCGGCATTTTATTAAGAATTAATAGTTTTTTAGATGGACACAAAGTTCGTTTAATTTTTTCCCATTTAATACTAGAATTAAAGAAAAGTACTTTGCGAAGAGAATCGGCAGTAGGACGGAAACGTGTTGACCACTGACTATTTTTTTTTTAATAACTCTTGCATCCTTCTACCGACTTCTTCGACTAAGAGCTCGATGGTAAGTTTATCTGTTCATCTTTCAGATGGCATTAACATATTTTACGAAAAATCGTAAGAAATACAATTTTTTTTATCAAAACTAAAATATCCTCGAAATCATTGAAAAAGAAGTGCCTTATCAGACGAAAATCTGATAAATTTAAATTTTTTTAATTGCATAAATGGGCGGCATTTTATTAAGAATAAATAGTTTTTTAGATGGAAAAAATTCGTTTATTTTTTTCCCATTAAATACTGGAATTATAGAAAAGTACTTTGCGAAAAAAAACGGCAGTACGACGGAAACGTGTTTACCAGCTATTAGTTTTTTCCTAACAACTCTTGCATCCTTCGACCGACTTCTTCGACTAAGAGCTCGATGGAAAACTTATCTGTTCCTCTTTCAGATGGCATTAACATATTTTACGAAAAGTCGTAAGAAATACAATTTTTTTTATCAAAAAATTTGCCTTATCTAATAAGAGACATTTAAATTTTTTTAATTGCATGAATGGGCAGCATTTTATTAAGAATTAATAGTTTTTTAAATGGACAAAAAATTCGTTTAATTTTTTCCCATTTAATACTAGAATTATAGAAAAATACCTTGCGAAAAGAATCGGCAATAGAACGGAAACGTATTGACCACTGACTATTTTTTTTTAATAACTCTTGCATCCTTCGACCGACTTCTTGGACTAAGAGCTCGATGGAAAGCTTATATGTTCCTCTTTCAGATGGCATTAACATATTTTACGAAAAGTCGTAAGAAATACAATTTTTTTTGATCTAAACTAAAATATCCTCGAAATCATTGAAGAAGAATATACCTCAACAGACGAAAATTTAAATTTTTTTAATTGCATAAATGGGCGGCATTTTATTCAGAATTAATAGTTTTTTACATGGACAAAAAATTTGTTTAATTTTTTCCCAATAGATACTAGAATTATAGAAAAGTACTTCTCGAAAAGAATCGGCAGTAGGACGGAAACGTGTTGACCACTGACTATTTTTTTTTTAATAACTTTTGCATCCTTCGACCGACTTCTTCGACTAAGAGCTCGATGGAAAGCTTATCTATTCCTCTTTCAGATGGCATTATTATATTTTACGAAAAGTCGTAAGAACTACAATTTTTTTGATCAAAAAATCTGCCTTATCTAATAAGAGACATTTAAATTTTTTTAATTGCATGAGTGGGCGGCATTTTATTAAGAATTAATAGTTTTTTAGATGGACAAAAAATTCCTTTAATTTATTCCTATTTAATACTAGAATTTTTTTTTTTTTTTTTTTTTTATTAAAACTTCGCTTTATTTATTGAATCTTCTCTTTATGAGACTAACAATAAGTTTGCAGATCTTATGCCTATATATTAACTAGCAGTTCTTTTGAACTGCAGATAGGTTGCGGGGCCCTAGGGTCTATCGCTGGGTTGGAAGGTCATTTCGACGAAGACGGGATTGGCTGCTCAACCTTGTTAATCTTCTGGCGAGATGGTTAGGGTGCGAAGAAAGCTTGCTGTAGTATTGTTCCTTGAGTTCTGCTATTACATCTCTGACTGGTTGAATATTTAAATCTTTTTGTATGTTTTCGTTTCGAACATACCACGGTGCCCCGGTGATGGTTCTCAATATCTTTGACTGGGTTCTCTGAATGATTTCAATGTTGCTACTGCTAGCGTTTCCCCATAACTGGGAGCCGTAGGTCCAGATAGGTTTGAGAACAGAATTGTAGAGCAGGACTTTGTAGTCAAGACTAAGGGAAGAGCGAGCGTTGATAAGCCAATGGAGGCTATTTGCTTTTAGTTTTAAATGCGTTCTCTTGGCCTCGATGTGCCTGCGCCATGTGAGTCTTCTATCGAGATGTACTCCGAGGTATGTCACTTCGTTTGTTTGCGGAAGCGTAGTGTTGTTTAACATCAGCGGTGGGCAATCTTGCCTGTTTAGAGTGAACGTAACGTGTTTGCATTTTTGTTCGTTGACTTTTATTCGCCAGTCAGCTAGCCATTTTTCTATGTCGACCAGGTGAAGAGCTAACTGCGCTGTTGCTTGCATAGGGCATCTGGAACGGCTGAGAATAGCTGTATCGTCAGCAAAGGTGGATGTTGTTAGACGTCTGCTTGTTGGGATGTCTGATGTGTAGAGGACATATAACGTAGGACCGAGTACGCTACCTTGAGGAACTCCAGCTCTAATGGTGTGGTCGTCGGACATATCACTGTTACATCTCACTGTAAACTTCCTGTCGTAGAGGTATGACTTTAGTAGCTTGTGCGTGTTGTTTGGAAGCATTGTTTTAATTTTATGCATTAAACCGTCTAACCAAACTCTGTCGAATGCTTGTGAGACATCCAAAAATATTGCTGTGCAGTATTCTCGATTTTCAAACGCGCTTCGTATTTCTGATGTTATGCGATTAACCTGCTCAATAGTTCCGTGTTTTTCACGAAAGCCGAACTGGTGTGAAGGGATTTTGTTGTGTGTTCTCAGGAATGAGTTGATCCGAGTTAGCACGCATTTTTCGAAAAGTTTTGATAGACACGATAATAAACTTATAGGTCTGTACGACGAGGGAATCGTGTGGTCTTTTCCTGGCTTTGGTATCATTACGATGATAGACTTTTTCCATCTTTCTGGAAAATAGCCAAGTTTAGTGATGGCATTGAAGAGCTTCGCGATAGTGCAAACAGCACAATATGGGAGCTCAATAATCATTTTTGGGGTTATTAAATCGCAGCCCGGTGATTTTTTTGGGTTCAGTTCCTTTTTGATAATATTAGCGATTTCGTTTGGTCGAAACTCGATTGGGTCACGTTGAGGCTCGGCGTCGTTTGTTAATGCTGGTAGTGTAGTCGCATTTGTGCAAGGATTTGGTTGAAACACATTTTCAAGGTGGGCGGCAAATGTTCTTGCTCTATCTTCGTCGCTGCGGGCCCAGCCGCCTGCAGGGTTTCTTATAGGCATCACTGTTTCTGTCGGTAAGCTTAGGGTTGGGTGAGCTCTCCACAGTGAGTTTCTTGTACTGGATGTGGATAGTTGTTCTATGTACCGGCGTTGGGTATATGCTTCTTCTTGCTTTAACGCTTTAGAGAGGTTGCGTGCGGCGCTCTTAAGCCTATGTCGTGCAGATGGCGATCTGGTTGATTGCCATTCTCGACGTAAGCGTCGCTTTTCGATAACGAGCTGCTCGATTTGTAGATTCGTCTTCTTTTGGTTACGTGGAGCTTGCGCCGTTTGAGGTGTTGAGATACGAGCTGCGGTAACGAAGACTGATTCTAGATTGTTTACGAAGCTGTCGATCTCAGCTGCAACGGTTAGGGGAGGATCTAGCTCAATGTGTGAGCTAAAATATTTTTTGTAACTGACCCAGTTGGTTTTATGCGAGGTCAATCTAATTGGTTGATCTACGGTTTTTGGATGTCGAAGTAGGTTAATTAATACAGGCGAGTGATCAGACGAGAGATCTGAAAGACTTTCGGCGCTTAGCAGGGTTCGGGGAATATTTTTTGTTATTGCAAAGTCAATTAGGTCGGGTAGTTTATTGGGGTCAGCCGGCCAGTATGTTGGTCTGCCGGGAGAGAGATGGTCGAGCTTATTGCTCGCTTTTATAATTGCATTGTATAATTGTTTTCCTTTTGGGGACACTAGACGAGATCCCCAGTGAGTGTGCTTGGCATTGTAATCTCCTGCTGCTATGAAGTGTTCTCCGAGTGTGTTAAAGAACTGCATGAACTCAGTTTCAGATATATTGAAGCGAGGTGGGCAGTATACGGCGGCTAGTGTTAGATGGTTACCACTATCTAATTGTATGTTTATAGATGTGGCCTGTAGATAGTTTTCTGCAAATCTTCTATGGCAGTGGTGTTTGAGACGGTTTCTAATCAGAATACCAGTCCCCCCATGTGCTTTACCATCAGGATGGTTTGTTCCATAAAATACGTAGCCTCGTATGTTAAAATTATATTTGTTTGTGAGGTGTGTTTCTGAGAGTAGCATTACGTCAATGTGTTTGTCAAGTAGAAATTGAGCTAGCTCAAGTTTGTGCTGTGAGACGCCATTAGCATTCCACGTAGATATGCGTAGGGAAGGCATGGTTTATTTGGACTGTTGTGAAATCAGCATTTGTATCAGTAGATTTTGGTTACGCATTAAATCCTGCATAGTTGTCCGCATAAAAGACATAAACTCCATTAGACTTTGCTGCATGGTTGATAACATTGCTTCAAAGTTGCTTTGTTGCTGCCCCGGCATTTGGTGGTGTTGAGTCGCGTTTAAATCTGCATGTGCTAGTTGTGGGTTCGGCGTGTTTGGGGTAGGGGGAACCAGTCCTGATTTTAGAGCACTGGCAAATGTCACGTTTTTGGTTGAGATTCCGCCAAGTGAAGATCTGGCTGCGGTCGAAAAGAAAACGTCTGGGTTTAATTTAGATGGTGTAAATGTAGGCTGTGCGTTTTGAGAGCGTGTAGTGGTCACTCGCTGGTGGATTCGTGTTTTCAGTTCCTTGTATATTGGGCAACCTTTATAGTTAGCTGTGTGGTTACCACCACAGTTGGCGCATTTTTTTGTGCTGGCGTCGTCTTTGCTCGCTGGGCAGTGTGTAATGTCGTGAAGCTCTCCACAGGCTACACACACGGGGCGCAGAGTACAATACGACCTTGTATGGCCATATTCTTGGCAATTCGTACATTGTACGGGACCATTGCGTTTGTGCGGTTCTTCTACGGTGATTCTGCGGTGCAGTAGAAATTGAAGTTTGTATATCGGGTGCACTTCGTTTTTCTTTAGCGGCTTGCTTTCTGGATTAAGTTCTACCTTAAAGAGTGGTTGCGGCTTTCTATCCTTATTTTGGATGTTGAAAACAGTTTTGGCACTGAATCCTTTCTCTTGTAACGCGTTGATTACTTCCGCAGGAGTGACTTCAGGCTCTATGCCCTTTAGTACGACTTGCAGGCCTTTGCTGCTTTTTAGCTGGTTTTAGTTTTTTACATGGACAAAAAATTTGTTTAATTTTTTCCCAATAGATACTAGAATTAAAGAAAAGTACTTTGCGAAGAGAATCGGCAGTAGGATGGAAACGTATTGACCACTGACTATTTTTTTTTTAATAACTTTTGCATCCTTCGACCGACTTCTTCGACTAAGAGCTCGATGGTAAGTTTATCTGTTCGTCTTTCAGATGGCATTAACATATTTTACGAAAAATCGTAAGAAATACAATTTTTTTTATCAAAACTAAAATATCCTCGAAATCATTGAAAAAGAAGTGCCTTATCAGACGAAAATCTGATAAATTTAAATTTTTTTAATTGCATAAATGGGCGGCATTTTATTAAGAATTTATAGTTTTTTACATGGACAAAAAATTCGTTTAATTTTTTTCCCATTAAATACTAGAATTATAGAAAAGTACTTTGCGAAGAGAATCGGCAGAAGGACGGAAACGTATTGACCACTGACTATTTTTTTTTTAATAACTCTTGCATCCTTCGACCGACTTCTTCGACTAAGAGCTCGATGGAAAGCTTATCTGTTCCTCTTTCAGATGGCATTATTATATTTTACGAAAAGTCGTAAGAACTACAATTTTTTTGATCAAAAAATCTGCCTTATCTAATAAGAGACATTTAAATTTTTTTACTTGCATGAATGGGCGGCATTTTATTAAGAATTAATAGTTTTTTAGATGGACAAAAAATTCGTTTAATTTTTTTCCATTTAATACTAGAATTATAGAAAAATACTTTGCGAAGAGAATCGGCAGTAGGACGGAATTGTGTTGACCACCGATTAGTTGTTTGTTAATAACTCTTGCATCCTTCGACCAACTTCTTCGACTAAGAGCTCGATGGAAAGCTTATCTGTTCCTCTTTCAGATGGCATTATTATATTTTACGAAAAGTCGTAAGAACTACAATTTTTTTGATCAAAAAATCTGCCTTATCTATTAAGAGACATTTAAATTTTTTTAATTGCATGAATGGGCGGCATTTTATTAAGAATTAATAGTTTTTTAGATGGACAAAAAATTCGTTTAATTTTTTTCCCATTAAATACTAGAATTATAGAAAAGTACTTTGCGAAGAGAATCGGCAGTAGGACGGAATTGTGTTGACCACCGATTAGTTGTTTGTTAATAACTCTTGCATCCTTCGACCAACTTCTTCGACTAAGAGCTCGATGGAAAGCTTATCTGTTCGTCTTTCAGATGGCATTAACATATTTTACGAAAAATCGTAAGAAATACAATTTTTTTTATCAAAACTAAAATATCGTCGAAATCATTGAAAAAGAAGTGCCTTATCAGACGAAAATCTGATAAATTTAAATTTTTTTAATTGCATAAATGGGCGGCATTTTATTAAGAATTTATAGTTTTTTACATGGACAAAAAATTCGTTTAATTTTTTTCCCATTAAATACTAGAATTATAGAAAAGTACTTTGCGAAGAGAATCGGCAGTAGGACGGAATTGTGTTGACCACCGATTAGTTGTTTGTTAATAACTCTTGCATCCTTCGACCAACTTCTTCGACTAAGAGCTCGATGGAAAGCTTATCTGTTCGTCTTTCAGATGGCATTAACATATTTTACGAAAAATCGTAAGAAATACAATTTTTTTTATCAAAACTAAAATATGCTCGAAATCATTGAAAAAGAAGTGCCTTATCAGACGAAAATCTGCCTTATCTAATAAGAGACATTTAAATTTTTTTAATTGCATAAATGGGCGGCATTTTATTAAGAATTTATAGTTTTTTACATGGACAAAAAATTCGTTTAATTTTTTTCCCATTAAATACTAGAATTATAGAAAAGTACTTTGCGAAGAGAATCGGCAGAAGGACGGAAACGTATTGACCACTGACTATTTTTTTTTTAATAACTCTTGCATCCTTCGACTGACTTCTTCGACTAAGAGCTCGATGGAAAGCTTATCTATTCGTCTTTCAGATGGCATTAACATATTTTACGAAAAGTCGTAAGAAATACAATTTTTTTGATCAAAACTAAACTATCCTCGAAATCATTGAAAAAGAAGTGCCTTATCAGACGAAAATCTGCCTTATCTAATAAGAGACATTAAATTTTTTTAATTGCATAAATGGGCGGCATTTTATTAAGAATTTATAGTTTTTTACATGGACAAAAAATTCGTTTAATTTTTTCCCATTAAATACTAGAATTATAGAAAGGTACTTTGCGAAGAGAATCGGCAGTAGGACGGAATCGTGTTGACCACCGATTAGTTGTTTGCTAATCACTCTTGCATCCTTCGACCGACTTCTTCGACTAAGAGCTTGATGGAAAGCTTATCTGTTCCTCTTTCAGATGGCATTATTATATTTTACGAAAAGTCGTAAGAACTACAATTTTTTTGATCAAAAAATCTGCCTTATCTATTAAGAGACATTTAAATTTTTTTAATTGCATGAATGGGCGGCATTTTATTAAGAATTAATAGTTTTTTAGATGGACAAAAAATTCGTTTAATTTTTCCCCATTCAATACTAGAATTATAGAAAAATACCTTGCGAAAAGAATCGGCAATAGGACGGAAACGTATTGACCACTGACTATTTTTTTTTTAATAACTCTTGCATCCTTCGACTGACTTCTTCGACTAAGAGCTCGATGGAAAGCTTATCTATTCGTCTTTCAGATGGCATTAACATATTTTACGAAAAGTCGTAAGAAATACAATTTTTTTGATCAAAACTAAACTATCCTCGAAATCATTGAAAAAGAAGTGCCTTATCAGACGAAAATCTGCCTTATCTAATAAGAGACATTAAATTTTTTTAATTGCATAAATGTGTGGCATTTTATTCAGAATTTATAGGGTTTTACATGGACAAAAAATTCGTTTAATTTTTTTTCCCATTAAATACTAGAATTATAGAAAAGTACTTTGTGAAAATAAGCGGCAGTAGGACGGAAACGTATTGACCACTGACTATTTTTTTTTAATAACTCTTGCATCCTTCGACCGACTTCTTCGACTAAGAGCTCGATGGAAAAAAGAAAAGAATTATAGAAAAGTACTTCTCGAAAAGAATCGGCAGTAGGACGGAAACGTGTTGACCACCGATTAGTTATTTTCTAATAACTCTTGCATCCTTCGACCGACTTCTTCGACTAAGAGCTCGATGGAAAGCTTATCTGTTCGTCTTTCAGATGGCATTAACATATTTTACGAAAAGTCGTAAGAAATACAATTTTTTTTATCAAAACTAAAATATCCTCGAAATCATTGAAAAAGCAGTGCCTTATCAGACGAAAATCTGCCTTATCTAATAAGAGACATTTAAATTTTTTTAATTGCATAAATGGGCGGCATTTTATTAAGAATTAATAGTTTTTTACATGGACAAAAAATTCGTTTAATTTTTTCCCATTAAATACTAGAATTATAGAAAGGTACTTTGCGAAGAGAATCGGCAGTAGGACGGAATCGTGTTGACCACCGATTAGTTGTTTGCTAATCACTCTTGCATCCTTCGACCGACTTCTTCGACAAAGAGCTCGATGGAAAGCTTATCTGTTCCTCTTTCAGATGTCATTAAGATATCTTACAAAAAATCGTAAGAAATACAATTTTTTTGATCAAAACTTAAATATCCTCGAAATCATTGAAAAAGAAGTGCCTTATCAGACGAAAATATGCCTTATCTGATAAGAGACATTTAAATTTTTTTAATTGAATAAATGTGCGGCATTTTATTCAGAATTAATAGTGTTTTACATGGACAAAAAATTCGTTTAATTTTTTTTCCCAATAAATACTAGAATTATAGAAAAGTACTTTGCGAAAATAATCGGCAGTAGGACGGAATCGTGTTGACCACCGATTAGTTGTTTTCTAATAACTCTTGCATCCTTCGACCGACTTCTTCGACTAAGAGCTCGATGGAAAGCTTATCTGTTCCTCTTTCAGATGGCATTAACATATTTTACGAAAAGTCGTAAGAAATACAATTTTTTTGGTCAAAAAATCTGCCTTATCTAATAAGAGACATTAAAATTTTTTTAATTGCATAAATGGGCGGCATTTTATTCAGAATTAATAGTCTTTTACATGGACAAAAAATTCGTTTAATTTTTTCCCATTATATACTCGAATTACAGAAAAGTACTTTGCGAAAAGAATCGGCAGTAGGACGGAAACGTGTTGACCACTGATTAGTTTTTTTCTAATAACTCTTGCATCCTTTGACCGAATTCTTCGACTAAGAGCTCGATGGAAAGCTTATCTGTTCCTCTTTCAGATAGCATTAACATATTTTACGAAAAGTCGTAAGAAATACAATTTTTTTGATCAAAAAATCTGCCTTATCTAATAAGAGACATTAAAATTTTTTTAATTGCATAAATGGGCGGCATTTTATTCAGAATTAATAGTCTTTTACATGGACAAAAAATTCGTTTAATTTTTTCCCATTATATACTCGAATTACAGAAAAGTACTTTGCGAAAAGAATCGGCAGTAGGACGGAAACGTGTTGACCACTGATTAGTTTTTTTCTAATAACTCTTGCATCCTTTGACCGAATTCTTCGACTAAGAGCTCGATGGAAAGCTTATCTGTTCCTCTTTCAGATAGCATTAACATATTTTACGAAAAGTCGTAAGAAATACAATTTTTTTGATCAAAAAATCTGCCTTATCTAATAAGAGACATTAAAATTTTTTTAATTGCATAAATGGGCGGCATTTTATTCAGAATTAATAGTCTTTTACATGGACAAAAAATTCGTTTAATTTTTTCCCATTATATACTCGAATTACAGAAAAGTACTTTGCGAAAAGAATCGGCAATAGGACGGAAACGTGTTGACCACTGATTAGTTTTTTTTCTAATAACTCTTGCATCCTTTGACCGAATTCTTCGACTAAGAGCTCGATGGAAAGCTTATCTGTTCCTCTTTCAGATGGAATTAACATATTTTACGAAAAGTCATAAGAAATAAAATTTTTTGGATCAAAACTAAAATATCCTCGAAATCATTGAAGAAGAAGTACCTTATCAGACGAAAATATGCTTTATCTGATAAGAGACATTTAAATTTTTTTAATTGCATAAATGAGCGGCATTTTATTCAGAATTAATAGTTTTTTACATGGGCAAAAATTCGTTTAATTTGTTTCCCATTAAATACTAGAATTATAGAAAAGTACTTTGTGAAAATAATCGGCAGTAGGACGGAATCGTGTTGACCACCGAATAGTTGTTTGCTAATAACTCTTGCATTCTTCGACCGACTTCTTCGACTAAGAGCTCGATGGAAAACTTATCTGTTCCTCTTTCAGATAGCATTAACATATTTTACGAAAAGTCGTAAGAAATACAATTTTTTTGATCAAAACTAAAATATCCTCGAAATCATTGAAGAAGAAGTACCTCATCAGACGAAAATTTAAATTTTTTTAATTGCATAAATGGGCGGCATTTTATTCAGAATAAATAGTTTCTTACATGGACAAAAAATAGGTTTAATTTTTTCCCATTAGAGACTAGAATTATAGAAAAGTACTTTGCGAAAAGAATCGGCTGTAGGACGGAAACGTGTTGACCACTGATTAGTTTTTATACTTTTCACGTATGTGAAACAGTATAATAACTTTGTGCTGATTTTTGTAACACACAGAAATATTCACTTGCGACTATATAAAGTATATATATTCTTGATCTGGACGACAAGACGAGTTGATTTAGCCATGTCCGTCTGTCCGTCTGTCTGTATATATACAATCTCCTCCCACAGTTTTGAAGATATCGAGCTGAAATTTTGAACAGAGACTTCTTATTCGTGCAGTCAACTCATTTGTCGGATCCAGGCATATCGGACCACTGGAACTGGTAGCCCCTATACGAAAAGAAGAAGAAAAATGAACAAAACTTTAATCGTTGTATGGAAAACTTTTTTGTTTTGTACGATAGAGTGCTGAAATGAAAGAAAAATACCTTGCGAAAAGAATCGGCAATAGGACGGAAACGTATTGACCACTGACTATTTTTTTTTTAATAACTCTTGCATCCTTCGACTGACTTCTTCGACTAAGAGCTCGATGGAAAGCTTATCTATTCGTCTTTCAGATGGCATTAACATATTTTACGAAAAGTCGTAAGAAATACAATTTTTTTGATCAAAACTAAACTATCCTCGAAATCATTGAAAAAGAAGTGCCTTATCAGACGAAAATCTGCCTTATCTAATAAGAGACATTAAATTTTTTTAATTGCATAAATGTGTGGCATTTTATTCAGAATTTATAGGGTTTTACATGGACAAAAAATTCGTTTAATTTTTTTTCCCATTAAATACTAGAATTATAGAAAAGTACTTTGTGAAAATAAGCGGCAGTAGGACGGAAACGTATTAACCACTGACTATTTTTTTTTAATAACTCTTGCATCCTTCGACCGACTTCTTCGACTAAGAGCTCGATGGAAAAAAGAAAAGAATTATAGAAAAGTACTTCTCGAAAAGAATCGGCAGTAGGACGGAAACGTGTTGACCACCGATTAGTTATTTTCTAATAACTCTTGCATCCTTCGACCGACTTCTTCGACTAAGAGCTCGATGGAAAGCTTATCTGTTCGTCTTTCAGATGGCATTAACATATTTTACGAAAAGCCGTAAGAAATACAATTTTTTTTATCAAAACTAAAATATCCTCGAAATCATTGAAAAAGCAGTGCCTTATCAGACGAAAATCTGCCTTATCTAATAAGAGACATTTAAATTTTTTTAATTGCATAAATGGGCGGCATTTTATTAAGAATTAATAGTTTTTTACATGGACAAAAAATTCGTTTAATTTTTTCCCATTAAATACTAGAATTATAGAAAGGTACTTTGCGAAGAGAATCGGCAGTAGGACGGAATCGTGTTGACCACCGATTAGTTGTTTGCTAATCACTCTTGCATCCTTCGACCGACTTCTTCGACAAAGAGCTCGATGGAAAGCTTATCTGTTCCTCTTTCAGATGTCATTAAGATATCTTACAAAAAATCGTAAGAAATACAATTTTTTTGATCAAAACTTAAATATCCTCGAAATCATTGAAAAAGAAGTGCCTTATCAGACGAAAATATGCCTTATCTGATAAGAGACATTTAAATTTTTTTAATTGAATAAATGTGCGGCATTTTATTCAGAATTAATAGTGTTTTACATGGACAAAAAATTCGTTTAATTTTTTTTTCCAATAAATACTAGAATTATAGAAAAGTACTTTGCGAAAATAATCGGCAGTAGGACGGAATCGTGTTGACCACCGATTAGTTGTTTTCTAATAACTCTTGCATCCTTCGACCGACTTCTTCGACTAAGAGCTCGATGGAAAGCTTATCTGTTCCTCTTTCAGATGGCATTAACATATTTTACGAAAAGTCGTAAGAAATAAAATTTTTTTGATCAAAACTAAAATTTCCTCGAAATCATTGAAGAAGAAGTACCTTATCAGACGAAAATATGCCTTATCTGATAAGAGACATTTAAATTTTTTTAATTGAATAAATGTGCAGCATTTTATTCAGAATTAAAAGTGTTTTACATGGACAAAAAATTCGTTAAATTTTTTTTTCCAATAAATACTAGAATTATAGCAAAGTACTTTGCGAAAAGAATCGGCAGTAGGACGGAAACGTGTTGACCACTGATTAGTTTTTTTCTAATAACTATTGCATCCTTCGACCGAATTCTTCGACTAAGAGCTCGATGGAAAGCTTATCTGTTCCTCTTTCAGATGGCATTAAGATATCTTACGAAAAATCGTAAGAAATACAATTTTTTTGATCAAAACTTAAATATCCTCGAAATCATTGAAAAAGAAGTGCCTTATCAGACGAAAATATGCCTTATCTGATAAGAGACATTTAAATTTTTTTAATTGAATAAATGTGCGGCATTTTATTCAGAATTAATAGTGTTTTACATGGACAAAAAATTCGTTTAATTTTTTTTCCCAATAAATACTAGAATTATAGAAAAGTACTTTGCGAAAATAATCGGCAGTAGGACGGAATCGTGTTGACCACCGATTAGTTGTTTTCTAATAACTCTTGCATCCTTCGACCGACTTCTTCGACTAAGAGCTCGATGGAAAGCTTATCTGTTCCTCTTTCAGATGGCATTAACATATTTTACGAAAAGTCGTAAGAAATACAATTTTTTTGGTCAAAAAATCTGCCTTATCTAATAAGAGACATTAAAATTTTTTTAATTGCATAAATGGGCGGCATTTTATTCAGAATTAATAGTCTTTTACATGGACAAAAAATTCGTTTAATTTTTTCCCATTATATACTCGAATTACAGAAAAGTACTTTGCGAAAAGAATCGGCAGTAGGACGGAAACGTGTTGACCACTGATTAGTTTTTTTCCAATAACTCTTGCATCCTTTGACCGAATTCTTCGACTAAGAGCTCGATGGAAAGCTAATCTGTTCCTCTTTCAGATAGCATTAACATATTTTACGAAAAGTCATAAGAAATAAAATTTTTTGGATCAAAACTAAAATATCCTCGAAATCATTGAAGAAGAAGTACCTTATCAGACGAAAATATGCTTTATCTGATAAGAGACATTTAAACTTTCTTAATTGCATAAATGAGCGGCATTCTATTCAGAATTAATAGTTTTTTACATGGGCAAAAATTCGTTTAATTTGTTTCCCATTAAATACTAGAATTATAGAAAAGTACTTTGCGAAGAGAATCGGCAGTAGGACGGAAACGTGTTTACCAGCTATTAGTTTTTTGCTAATAACTCTTGCATCCTTCGACCCACTTCTTCGACTAAATGCTCGATGGATAGCTTATCTGTTCCTCTTTCAGATGGCATTAACATATTTTACGAAAAGTCATAAGAACTAAAATTTTGTTGATCAAAACTAAAATATCCTCGAAATCATTCAATAAGAAGTACCTTATCAGACGAAAATCTGCCTTATCTATTAAGAGACATTTAAATTTTTTTAATTGCATGAATGGGCGGCATTTTATTAAGAATTAATAGTTTTTTAGATGGACAAAAAATTCGTTTAATTTTTCCCCATTAAATACTGGAATTATAGAAAAGTACTTTGCGAAGAGAATCGGCAGTAGGACGGAAACGTATTGACCACTGACTATTTTTTTTTTAATAACTCTTGCATCCTTCGACTGACTTCTTCGACTAAGAGCTCGATGGAAAGCTTATCTATTCGTCTTTCAGATGGCATTAACATATTTTACGAAAAGTCGTAAGAAATACAATTTTTTTGATCAAAACTAAAATATCCTCGAAATCATTGAAAAAGAAGTGCCTTATCAGACGAAAATCTGCCTTATCTAATAAGAGACATTAAATTTTTTTAATTGCATAAATGTGTGGCATTTTATTCAGAATTTATAGGGTTTTACATGGACAAAAAATTCGTTTAATTTTTTTTCCCATTAAATACTAGAATTATAGAAAAGTACTTTGTGAAAATAAGCGGCAGTAGGACGGAAACGTATTGACCACTGACTATTTTTTTTTAATAACTCTTGCATCCTTCGACCGACTTCTTCGATTAAGAGTTCGATGGAAAAAAGAAAAGAATTATAGAAAAGTACTTCTCGAAAAGAATCGGCAGTAGGACGGAAACGTGTTGACCACCGATTAGTTATTTTCTAATAACTCTTGCATCCTTCGACCGACTTCTTCGACTAAGAGCTCGATGGAAAGCTTATCTGTTCGTCTTTCAGATGGCATTAACATATTTTACGAAAAGTCGTAAGAAATACAATTTTTTTTATCAAAACTAAAATATCCTCGAAATTATTGAAAAAGCAGTGCCTTATCAGACGAAAATCTGCCTTATCTAATAAGAGACATTTAAATTTTTTTAATTGCATAAATGGGCGGCATTTTATAAAGAATTAATAGTTTTTTACATGGACAAAAAATTCGTTTAATTTTTTCCCATTAAATACTAGAATTATAGAAAAGTACTTTGCGAAGAGAATCGGCAGTAGGACGGAATCGTGTTGACCACCGATTAGTTGTTTGCTAATCACTTTTGCATCCTTCGACCGACTTCTTCGACAAAGAGCTCGATGGAAAGCTTATCTGTTCCTCTTTCAGATGGCATTAAGATATCTTACAAAAAATCGTAAGAAATACAATTTTTTTGATCAAAACTTAAATATCCTCGAAATCATTGAAAAAGAAGTGCCTTATCAGACGAAAATATGCCTTATCTGATAAGAGACATTTAAATTTTTTTAATTGAATAAATGTGCGGCATTTTATTCAGAATTAATAGTGTTTTACATGGACAAAAAATTCGTTTAATTTTTTTTCCCAATAAATACTAGAATTATAGAAAAGTACTTTGCGAAAATAATCGGCAGTAGGACGGAATCGTGTTGACCACCGATTAGTTGTTTTCTAATAACTCTTGCATCCTTCGACCGACTTCTTCGACTAAGAGCTCGATGGAAAGCTTATCTGTTCCTCTTTCAGATGGCATTAACATATTTTACGAAAAGTCGTAAGAAATACAATTTTTTTGGTCAAAAAATCTGCCTTATCTAATAAGAGACATTAAAATTTTTTTAATTGCATAAATGGGCGGCATTTTATTCAGAATTAATAGTCTTTTACATGGACAAAAAATTCGTTTAATTTTTTCCCATTATATACTCGAATTACAGAAAAGTACTTTGCGAAAAGAATCGGCAGTAGGACGGAAACGTGTTGACCACTGATTAGTTTTTTTCTAATAACTCTTGCATCCTTTGACCGAATTCTTCGACTAAGAGCTCGATGGAAAGCTTATCTGTTCCTCTTTCAGATAGCATTAACATATTTTACGAAAAGTCGTAAGAAATACAATTTTTTTGATCAAAAAATCTGCCTTATCTAATAAGAGACATTAAAATTTTTTTAATTGCATAAATGGGCGGCATTTTATTCAGAATTAATAGTCTTTTACATGGACAAAAAATTCGTTTAATTTTTTCCCATTATATACTCGAATTACAGAAAAGTACTTTGCGAAAAGAATCGGCAGTAGGACGGAAACGTGTTGACCACTGATTAGTTTTTTTCTAATAACTCTTGCGTCCTTTGACCGAATTCTTCGACTAAGAGCTCGATGGAAAGCTTATCTGTTCCTCTTTCAGATAGCATTAACATATTTTACGAAAAGTCATAAGAAATAAAATTTTTTGGATCAAAACTAAAATATCCTCGAAATCATTGAAGAAGAAGTACCTTATCAGACGAAAATATGCTTTATCTGATAAGAGACATTTAAATTTTTTTAATTGCATAAATGAGCGGCATTTTATTCAGAATTAATAGTTTTTTACATGGGCAAAAATTCGTTTAATTTGTTTCCCATTAAATACTAGAATTATAGAAAAGTACTTTGCGAAGAGAATCGGCAGTAGGACGGAAACGTGTTTACCAGCTATTAGTTTTTTGCTAATAACTCTTGCATCCTTCGACCGACTTCTTCGACAAAGAGCTCGATGGAAAGCTTATCTATTCCTCTTTCAGATGGCATTAAGATATCTTACAAAAAATCGTAAGAAATACAATTTTGTTGATCAAAACTAAAATATCCTCGAAATCATTCAAGAAGTAGTACCTTATCAGACGAAAATCTGCCTTATCTAATAAGAGACATTTAAATTGTTTTAATTGCATAAAGTTGTGGCATTTTATTCAGAATTTATAAAGTTTTACATGGACAAACAATTCGTTTAATTTTTTTTCCCAATAAATACTAGAATTATAGAAAAGTACTTTGTGAAAATAATCGGCAGTAGGACGGAATCGTGTTGACCACCGAATAGTTGTTTGCTAATAACTCTTGCATTCTTCGACCGACTTCTTCGACTAAGAGCTCGATGGAAAACTTATCTGTTCCTCTTTCAGATGGCATTAACATATTTTACGAAAAGTCGTAAGAAATACAATTTTTTTTATCAAAACTAAAATATCCTCGAAATCATTGAAGAAGAAGTACCTCATCAGACGAAAATTTAAATTTTTCTAATTGCATAAATGGGCGGCATTTTATTCAGAATAAATAGTTTCTTACATGGACAAAAAATAGGTTTAATTTTTTCCCATTAGAGACTAGAATTATAGAAAAGTACTTTGCGAAAAGAATTGGCAGTAGGACGGAAACGTGTTGACCACTGATTAGTTTTTATACTTTTCACGTATGTGAAACAGTATAATAACTTTGTGCTGATTTTTGTAACACACAGAAATATTCACTTGCGATTATATAAAGTATATATATTCTTGATCTGGACGACAAGACGAGTTGATTTAGCCATGTCCGTCTGTCCGTCTGTCTGTATATATACAATCTCCTCCCACAGTTTTGAAGATATCGAGCTGAAATTTTGAACAGAGACTTCTTATTCGTGCAGTCAACTCATTTGTCGGATCCAGCCATATCGGACCACTGGAACTGGTAGCCCCTATACGAAAAGAAGAAGAAAAATGAACAAAACTTTAATCGTTGTATGGAAAACTTTTTTGTTTTGTACGATAGAGTGCTGAAATTTTAAACATAGTAGTTTTACATAGTCCGACTACATGCCTGAGAGTTTCATTGAGATTGGACATCTGGAACTGGTAGCTCCCATACAAAATGAAGAAGAGGAAGAGAAGCAATATTCACGTCGTTGTATGGAAAACTTTTTTCTTTTTTAACCAATTGACTTGAAATTTTAAAGTTATGTTCTTAGGGAGGAATGAAAACTATTTTGACCAAAAGTGGGCGTAGTCACGCCCACTTATAGCGAAAATTGACCCGTTGTATGGAAAACTTTTTTGTTTTTTAACCAATTGACTTGAAACTTACAGTTATGTTCTTAGGGAGGAACGAAAACTATTTTGACCCAAAGTGGGCGTAGCCACGCCCACATACGGCGAAAATTGACCCGTTGTATGGAAAACTTTTTTGTTTTTTAACCAATTGACTTGAAACTTTGCAGTTATGTTCTTAGGGAGGAATGAAAACTATTTTGACCAAAAGTGGGCATGCCCACGCCCTTTTTTAGCGAAAATTGACCAATTGACTTGAAACTTCACAGTTATGTTCTTAGGGAGGAATGAAAACCATTTTGACCAAAAGTGGGCATGGCTACGCCCACTTATCGCAAAACTTGAACCGCTGTATGGAAAACTTTTTTGTTTTTTAACCAATTGACTTGAAACCTTACAGTTATGTTGCTAGGGAGGCATGAAAACTATTCATTTACTTTTTTTTATAGTGACACAACGTGAAAAGTATTATAGCTTCAGCCAGGCTGAAGATAGCGTCCTTACTGGTTTCCTAATAACTCTTGCATCCTTCGACCGACTTCTTCGACTAAGAGCTCGATGGAAAGCTTATCTGTTCCTCTTTCAGATGGCATTAACATATTTTACGAAAAGTCGTAAGAAATAAAATTTTTTTGATCAAAACTAAAATTTCCTCGAAATCATTGAAGAAGAAGTACCTTATCAGACGAAAATCTGCCTTATCTGATAAGAGACATTTAAATTTTTTTAATTGAATAAATGTGCAGCATTTTATTCAGAATTAATAGTTTTTTACATGGTCAAAAAATTCGTTTAATTTTTTCCCATTAAATACTAGAATTATAGAAAAGTACTTTTCGAAAAGAATCGGCAGTAGGACGGAATCGTGTTGACCACCGATTAGTTTTTTGCTAATAACTCTCGCATCCTTCGACCGACTTCTTCGACTTAGAGCTCGATGGAAAGCTTATATGTTCCTCTTTCAGATGGCATTAACATATTTTACGAAAAGTCGTAAGAAATAAAATTTTTTTGATCAAAACTAAAATATCCTCAAAATCATTGAAGAAGAAGTACCTTATCAGACGAATATATGCCTTATCTGATAAGAGACACATAAATTTTTTTAATTGCATAAATGGGCGGCATTTTATTCAGATTTAATAGTTTTTTACATGGTCAAAAAATTCGTTTAATTTTTTCCCATTAAATACTAGAATTATAGAAAAGTACTTTTCGAAAAGAATCGGCAGTAGGACGGAATCGTGTTGACCACCGATTAGTGTTTTGCTAATAACTCTCGCATCCTTCGACCGACTTGTTCGACTTAGAGCTCGATGGAAAGCTTATATGTTCCTCTTTCAGATGGCATTAACATATTTTACGAAAAGTCGTAAGAAATAAAATTTTTTTTATCAAAACTAAAATATCCTCGAAATCATTGAAGAAGAAGTACCTTAACAGACGAAAATACTCCTTATCTGATAAGAGACATTTAAATTTTTTTAATTGAATAAATGTGCAGCATTTTATTCAGAATTAAAAGTGTTTTACATGGACAAAAAATTCGTTAAATTTTTTTTTCCAATAAATACTAGAATAATAGCAAAGTACTTTGCGAAAAGAATCGGCAGTAGGACGGAAACGTGTTGACCACTGATTAGTTTTTTTCTAATAACTATTGCATCCTTCGACCGAATTCTTCGACTAAGAGCTCGATGGAAAGCTTATCTGTTCCTTTTTCAGATGGCATTAGGATATCTTACGAAAAATCGTAAGAAATACAATTTTTTTGATCAAAACTTAAATATCCTCGAAATCATTGAAAAAGAAGTGCCTTATCAGACGAAAATATGCCTTATCTGATAAGAGACATTTAAATTTTTTTAATTGAATAAATGTGCGGCAATTTATTCAGAATTAATAGTGTTTTACATGGACAAAAAATTCGTTTAATTTTTTTTCCCAATAAATACTAGAATTATAGAAAAGTACTTTGCGAAAATAATCGGCAGTAGGACGGAATCGTGTTGACCACCGATTAGTTGTTTTCTAATAACTCTTGCATCCTTCGACCGACTTCTTCGACTAAGAGCTCGATGCAAAGCTTATCTGTTCCTCTTTCAGATGGCATTAACATATTTTACGAAAAGTCGTAAGAAATACAATCTTTTGGTCAAAAAATCTGCCTTATCTAATAAGAGACATTAAAATTTTTTTAATTGCATAAATGGGCGGCATTTTATTCAGAATTAATAGTCTTTTACATGGACAAAAAGTTCGTTTAATTTTTTCCAATTATATACTCGAATTACAGAAAATTACATTGCGAAAAGAATCGGCAGTAGGACGGAAACGTGTTGACCACTGATTAGTTTTTTTCTAATAACTCTTGCATCCTTTGACCGAATTCTTCGACTAAGAGCTCGATGGAAAGCTAATCTGTTCCTCTTTCAGATAGCATTAACATATTTTACGAAAAGTCGTAAGAAATACAATTTTTTTGATCAAAAAATCTGCCTTATCTAATAAGAGACATTAAAATTTTTTTAATTGCATAAATGGACGGCATTTTATGCAGAATTAATAGTCTTTTACATGGACAAAAAATTCGTTTAATTTTTTCCCATTATATACTCGAATTACAGAAAAGTACTTTGCGAAAAGAATCGGCAGTAGGACGGAAACGTGTTGACCACTGATTAGTTTTTTTCTAATAACTCTTGCATCCTTTGACCGAATTCTTCGACTAAGAGCTCGATGGAAAGCTTATCTGTTCCTCTTTCAGATGGAATTAACATATTTTACGAAAAGTCATAAGAAATAAAATTTTTTGGATCAAAACTAAAATATCCTCGAAATCATTGAAGAAGAAGTACCTTATCAGACGAAAATATGCTTTATCTGATAAGAGACATTTAATTTTTATACTTTTCACTTATGTGAAATAGTATATTAACTTTGTCACGGAGTTTGTAACAGATCGAAATATTAATTTCCGACTATATAAAGTATATATATTCTTGATCAGGACGACAAGACGAGTTGATTTAGCCATGTCCGTCTGTCCGTCTGTCTGTCTGTCGGTCTGTCTGTCTGTCTGTCTGTCTGTATGTATGCAAACTAGTCCCTCAGTTTTGAAGCTATCGAGCTGAAACTTTGCACATAGTCTTAGAATTTATTACGATGAATCATTCGTCGGAACCAGCATGATCGGATTATTGGAACAGGTAGCTCCCATACGAAAAGAAGAAGAAAAGTGAACAAAACTTGAATCGTTGTATGGAAAACTTTTTTGTTTTGTACAATAGAGTGCTGAAATTTTAAACATAGTTGTTTTACATGGTCCGACTACATGCCTGAAAGTTTCATTGAGATTGGACATCTGGAACTGGTAGCTCCCATACAAAATGAAGAAGAGGAAGAGAAGGAATATTCACGTCGTTGTATGGAAAACTTTTTGGTTTCTTAACCAATTGACTTGAAATTTTAAAGTTATGTTCTTAGGGAGGAATGAAATCTATTTTGACCAAATGTGGGCGTAACCACGCGTAGCCACGCCCACTTATAGCGAAAATTGACCCGTTGTATGGAAAACTTTTTTGTTTCTTAACCAATTGACTTGAAACTTTGCAGTTATGCTCTTAGGGAGGAATGAAAACTATTTTGATCAAAAGTGGGCGTGGCCACGCCCACTTATAGCTTAACTTGACCCTTTGTATGGAAAACTTTTTTGTTTTTCAACCAATTGACTTGAAACTTTACAGTTATGTTCTTAGGGAGGAATGAAAACTATTTTAACCAAAAGGGGGCGTAGCCACGCCTTTTTTTTGTGAAAATTGACCCGTTGTATGGAAAACTTTTTTGTTTTTTAACCAATTGACTTGAAACTTTGCAGTTATGTTCATAGGGAGGAATGAAAACTATTTTGACGAAAAGTGGGCGTAGCCACGCCCTTTTATAGCGAAAATTGACCCTTTGTATGGAAAACTTTTTTGTTTTTTAACCAATTGACTTAAAACTTTACAGTTATGTTCCTAGAGAGGAATGAAAACTATTTTGACCAAAAGTGGGCGTAGCCACGCCTACTTATAGCAAAAATTGACCCGTTGTATGGAAAACTTTTTTGTTTTTTAACCAATTGACTTGAAACTTTGCAGTTATGCTCTTAGGGAGGAATGAAAACTATTTTAACCAAAAGGGGGCGTAGCCACGCCTTTTTTTTGTGAAAATTGACCCGTTGTATGGAAAAATTTTTTGCTTTTTAACCAATTGACTTGAAACTTTAGAGTTATCTTCTTAAGGTGGAATGAAAACAGTTTTGACCAAAAGTGGGCATGGCTACGCCCAATTATCGCAAAACTTCAACCGTTGAATGGAAAACTTTTTTGTTTTTTAACCAATTGACTTGAAACCTTACAGTTATGTTGTTAGGGAGGCATGAAAACTATTCATTTAGTTTTTTAGTGACACAACGTGAAAAGTATTATAGCTTCAGCCTTGCTGAAGATAGCGTTCTTACTGGTTTCCTAATAACTCTTGCATCCTTCGACCGACTTCTTCGACTAAGAGCTCGATGGAAAGCTTATCTGTTCCTCTTTCAGATGGCATTAACATATTTTACGAAAAGTCGTAAGAAATAAAATTTTTTTGATCAAAACTAAAATTTCCTCGAAATCATTGAAGAAGAAGTACCTTATCAGACGAAAATCTGCCTTATCTGATAAGAGACATTTAAATTTTTTTAATTGAATAAATGTGCAGCATTTTATTCAGAATTAATAGTTTTTTACATGGTCAAAAAATTCGTTTAATTTTTTCCCATTAAATACTAGAATTATAGAAAAGTACTTTTCGAAAAGAATCGGCAGTAGGACGGAATCGTGTTGACCACCGATTAGTTTTTTGCTAATAACTCTCGCATCCTTCGACCGACTTCTTCGACTTAGAGCTCGATGGAAAGCTTATAAATTCCTCTTTCAGATGGCATTAACATATTTTACGAAAAGTCGTAAGAAATAAAATTTTTTTGATCAAAACTAAAATATCATCAAAATCATTGAAGAAGAAGTACCTTATCAGACGAAAATATGCCTTATCTGATAAGAGACACATAAATTTTTTTAATTGCATAAATGGGCGGCATTTTATTCAGATTTAATAGTTTTTTACATGGTCAAAAAATTCGTTTAATTTTTTCCCATTAAATACTAGAATTATAGAAAAGTACTTTTCGAAAAGAATCGGCAGTAGGACGGAAACGTGTTTACCAGCTATTAGTTTTTTGCTAATAACTCTTGCATCCTTCGACCCACTTCTTCGACTAAATGCTCGATGGATAGCTTATCTGTTCCTCTTTCAGATGGCATTAACATATTTTACGAAAAGTCATAAGAACTAAAATTTTGTTGATCAAAACTAAAATATCCTCGAAATCATTCAAGAAGAAGTACCTTATCAGACGAAAATCTGCCTTATCTGATAAGAGACATTTAAATTTTTTTAATTGAATAAATGTGCAGCATTTTATTCAGAATTAATAGTTTTTTACATGGTCAAAAAATTCGTTTAATTTTTTCCCATTAAATACTAGAATTATAGAAAAGTACTTTTCGAAAAGAATCGGCAGTAGGACGGAATCGTGTTGACCACCGATTAGTTTTTTGCTAATAACTCTCGCATCCTTCGACCGACTTCTTCGACTTAGAGCTCGATGGAAAGCTTATATGTTCCTCTTTCAGATGGCATTAACATATTTTACGAAAAGTCGTAAGAAATAAAATTTTTTTGATCAAAACTAAAATATCCTCAAAATCATTGAAGAAGAAGTACCTTATCAGACGAAAATATGCCTTATCTGATAAGAGACACATAAATTTTTTTAATTGCATAAATGAGCGGCATTTTATTCAGAATTAATAGTTTTTTACATGGGCAAAAATTCGTTTAATTTGTTTCCCATTAAATACTAGAATTATAGAAAAGTACTTTGCGAAGAGAATCGGCAGTAGGACGGAAACGTGTTTACCAGCTATTAGTTTTTTGCTAATAACTCTTGCATCCTTCGACCCACTTCTTCGACTAAATGCTCGATGGATAGCTTATCTGTTCCTCTTTCAGATCGCATTAACATATTTTACGAAAAGTCATAAGAACTAAAATTTTGTTGATCAAAACTAAAATATCCTCGAAATCATTCAAGAAGAAGTACCTTATCAGACGAAAATCTGCCTTATCTAATAAGAGACATTTAAATTGTTTTAATTGCATAAAATTGTGGCATTTTATTCAGAGTTTATAAAGTTTTACATGGACAAACAATTCGTTTAATTTTTTTCCCAATAAATACTAGAATTATAGAAAAGTACTTTGTGAAAATAATCGGCAGTAGGACGGAATCGTGTTGACCACCGAATAGTTGTTTGCTAATAACTCTTGCATTCTTCGACCGACTTCTTCGACTAAGAGCTCGATGGAAAACTTATCTGTTCCTCTTTCAGATGCCATTAACATATTTTACGAAAAGTCGTAAGAAATACAATTTTTTTGATCAAAACTAAAATATCCTCGAAATCATTGAAGAAGAAGTACCTCATCAGACGAAAATTTAAATTTTTTTTAATTGCATAAATGGGCGGCATTTTATTCAGAATAAATAGTTTCTTACATGGACAAAAAATAGGTTTAATTTTTTCCCATTAGAGACTAGAATTATAGAAAAGTACTTTGCGAAAAGAATCGGCAGTAGGACGGAAACGTGTTGACCACTGATTAGTTTTTATACTTTTCACGTATGTGAAACAGTATAATAACTTTGTGCTGATTTTTGTAACACACAGAAATATTCACTTGCGACTATATAAAGTATATATATTCTTGATCTGGACGACAAGACGAGTTGATTTAGCCATGTCCGTCTGTCCGTCTGTCTGTATATATACAATCTCCTCCCACAGTTTTGAAGATATCGAGCTGAAATTTTGAACAGAGACTTCTTATTCGTGCAGTCAACTCATTTGTCGGATCCAGCCATATCGGACCACTGGAACTGGTAGCCCCTATACGAAAAGAAGAAGAAAAATGAACAAAACTTTAATCGTTGTATGGAAAACTTTTTTGTTTTGTACGATAGAGTGCTGAAATTTTAAACATAGTAGTTTTACATAGTCCGACTACATGCCTGAGAGTTTCATTGAGATTGGACATCTGGAACTGGTAGCTCCCATACAAAATGAAGAAGAGGAAGAGAAGGAATATCCACGTCGTTGTATGGAAAACTTTTTTGTTTCTTAACCAATTGACTTGAAATTTTAAAGTTATGTTCTTAGGGAGGAATGCAAACTATTTTGACCAAAAGTGGGCGTAACCACGCGTAGCCACGCCCACTTATAGCGAAAATTTACCCGTTGTATGGAAAACTTTTTTGTTTTTTAACCAATTGACTTGAAACTTACAGCTATGTTCTTAGGGAGGAACGAAAACTATTTTGAACCAAAGTGGGCGTAGCCACGCCCACTTATAGCGAAAATTGACCCGTTGTATGGAAAACTTTTTTGTTTTTTAACCAATTGACTTGAAACTTACAGCTATGTTCTTAGGGAGGAACGAAAACTATTTTGAACCAAAGTGGGCGTCGCCACGCCCACATACGGCGAAAATTGACCCGTTGTATGGAAAACTTTTTTGTTTTTTAACCAATTGACTTGAAACTTTGCAGTTATGTTCTTAGGGAGGAATCAAAACTATTTTGACCAAAAGTGGGCGTGCTCACGCCCTTTTTTAGCGAAAATTGACCAATTGACTTGAAACTTCACAGTTATTTTCTTAGGGAGGAATGAAAACTATTTTGATCAAAAGTGGGCATGGCTACGCCCACTTATCGCAAAACTTGAACCGCTGTATGGAAAACTTTTTTGCTTTTTAACCAATTGACTTGAAACCTTACAGTTATGTTGCTAGGGAGGCATGAAAACTATTCATTTACTTTTTTTTATAGTGACACAACGTGAAAAGTATTATAGCTTCAGCCTGGCTGAAGATAGCGTCCTTACTGGTTTCCTAATAACTCTTGCATCCTTCGACCGACTTCTTCGACTAAGAGCTCGATGGAAAGCTTATCTGTTCCTCTTTCAGATGGCATTAACATATTTTACGAAAAGTCGTAAGAAATAAAATTTTTTTGATCAAAACTAAAATTTCCTCGAAATCATTGAAGAAGAAGTACCTTATCAGACGAAAATATGCCTTATCTGATAAGAGACATTTAAATTTTTTTAATTGAATAAATGTGCAGCATTTTATTCAGAATTAATAGTTTCTTACATGGTCAAAAAATTCGTTTAATTTTTTCCCATTAAATACTAGAATTATAGAAAAGTACTTTTCGAAAAGAATCGGCAGTAGGACGGAATCGTGTTGACCACCGATTAGTTTTTTGCTAATAACTCTCGCATCCTTCGACCGACTTCTTCGACTTAGAGCTCGATGGAAAGCTTATATGTTCCTCTTTCAGATGGCATTAACATATTTTACGAAAAGTCGTAAGAAATAAAATTTTTTTGATCAAAACTAAAATATCCTCAAAATCATTGAAGAAGAAGTACCTTATCAGACGAAAATATGCCTTATCTGATAAGAGACACATAAATTTTTTTAATTGCATAAATGGGCGGCATTTTATTCAGATTTAATAGTTTTTTACATGGTCAAAAAATTCGTTTAATTTTTTCCCATTAAATACTAGAATTATAGAAAAGTACTTTTCGAAAAGAATCGGCAGTAGGACGGAATCGTGTTGACCACCGATTAGTTTTTTGCTAATAACTCTCGCATCATTCGACCGACTTGTTCGACTTAGAGCTCGATGGAAAGCTTATATGTTCCTCTTTCAGATAGCATTAACATATTTTACGAAAAGTCGTAAGAAATAAAATTTTTTTGATCAAAACTAAAATATCCTCGAAATCATTGAAGAAGAAGTACCTTATCAGACGAAAATATGCCTTATCTGATAAGAGACATTTAAATTTTTTTAATTGAATAAATGTGCAGCATTTTATTCAGAATTAAAAGTGTTTTACATGGACAAAAAATTCGTTAAATTTTTTTTTCCAATAAATACTAGAATTATAGAAAAGTACTTTGCGAAAAGAATCGGCAGTAGGACGGAAACGTGTTGACCACTGATTAGTTTTTTTCTAATAACTATTGCATCCTTCGACCGAATTCTTCGACTAAGAGCTCGATGGAAAGCTTATCTGTTCCTCTTTCAGATGGCATTAACATATTTTACGAAAAGTCATAAGAAATAAAATTTTTTGGATCAAAACTAAAATATCCTCGAAATCATTGAAGAAGAAGTACCTTATCAGACGAAAATATGCCTTATCTGATAAGAGACATTTAAATTTTTTTAATTGCATAAATGAGCGGCATTTTATTCAGAATTAATAGTTTTTTACATGGGCAAAAATTCGTTTAATTTGTTTCCCATTAAATACTAGAATTATAGAAAAGTACTTTGCGAAGAGAATCGGCAGTAGAACGGAAACGTGTTTACCAGCTATTAGTTTTTTGCTAAAAACTCTTGCATCGTTCGACCGACTTCTTCGAATAAGAGCTCGATGGAAAGCTTATCTGTTCCTTTTTCAGATGGCATTAAGATATTTTACGAAAAGTCGTAAGAAATAAAATTTTTTTGATCAAAACTAAAATATCCTCGAAATCATTGAAGAAGAAGTACCTTATCAGACGAAAATATGCCTTATCTGATAAGAGACATTTAAAATTTTTTAATTGCATAAACGGGCGGCATTTTATTCAGAATTAATAGTTTTTTACATGGACAAAAAACTCGTTTAATTTTTTTCCTTAGATACTAGAATTATAGAAAAGTACTTTGCGAAAAGAATCGGCAGTTTGACGGAAACGTGTTGACCACCGATTAGTTTTTTGCTAATAACTCTTGCATCCTTCGACCGACTTCTTCGACTAAGAGCTCGATGGAAAGCTTATCTGTTCCTCTTTCAGATGGCATTAACATATTTTACGAAAAGTCGTAAGAAATACAATTTTTTTGATCAAAAAATCTGCCTTATCTAATAAGAGACACTTAAATTTTTTTAATTGCATAAATGGGCGGCATTTTATTAAGAATAAATAGTTTTTTAGATGGAAAAAATTCGTTTATTTTTTTCCCTATAAATACTGGAATTATAGAAAAGTACTTTGCGAAAAAAACGGCAGTACGACGGAAACGTGTTTACCAGCTATTAGTTTTTTCCTAACAACTCTTGCATCCTTCGACCGAATTCTTCGACTAAGAGCTCGATGGAAAGCTTATCTGTTCCTCTTTCAGATGACATTAACATATTTTACGAAAAGTCGTAAGAAATACAATTTTTTTTAACAAAACTAAAATATCCTCGAAATCATTGAAGAAGAAGTACCTTATCAGACGAAAATATGCCTTATCTGATAAGAGACATTTAAATTTTTTTAATTGCATAAATGGGCGGCATTTTAGTAAGAATAAATAGTTTTTTAGATGGAAAAAATTCGTTTATTTTTTTCCCATTAAATACTGGAATTATAGAAAAGTACTTTGCGAAAAATGGCAGTACGACGGAAACGTGTTTACCAGCTACTAGATTTTTCCTAATAACTCTTGCATCCTTCGACCGACTTCTTCGACTAAGAGCTCGATGGAAAGCTTATCTGTTCCCCTTTCAGATGGCATTAACATATTTTACGAAAAGTCGTAAGAAATAAAATTTTTTTGATCAAAACTAAAATAGCCTCGAAATCATTGAAGAAGAAGTACCTTATCAGACGAAAATGTGCTTTATCTAATAAGAGACATTTTTTATTTTTTTAATTGCATAAATGGGCGGCATTTTTTTAAAAATTAATAGTTTTTTAAATGGACAAAAAATTCGTTTAATTTTTTCCCATTTAATACTAGAATTATAGAAATGTACTTTGCGAAAATAATCGGCAGTAGGACGGAATCGTGTTGACCACCGATTAGTTGTTTTCTAATAACTCTTGCATCATTCGACCGACTTCTTCGGCTAACGGCTCGATGGAAAACTTATCTGTTCCTCTTTCAGATGGCATTAACATATTTTACGAAAAGTCGTAAGAAATACAATTTTTTTGATCAAAAAATCTGCCTTATCTAATAAGAGGCATTTAAATTTTTTTAATTGCATGAATGGGCAGCATTTTATTAAGAATTAATAGTTTTTTAAATGGACAAAAAATTCGTTTAATTTTTTCCCATTTAATACTAGAATTATAGAAAAATACCTTGCGAAAAGAATCGGCAATAGAACGGAAACGTTTTGACCACTGACTATTTTTTTTTTAATAACTCTTGCATTCTTCGACCGACTTCTTCGACTAAGAGCTCGATGGAAAGCTTATCTGTTCCTCTGTCAGATGACATTAACATATTTTACGAAAAGTCGTAAGAAATACAATTTTTTTTAACAAAACTAAAATATCCTCGAAATCATTGAAGAAGAAGTACCTTATCAGACGAAAATATGCCTTATCTGATAAGAGACATTTAAATTTTTTTAATTGCATAAATGGGCGGCATTTTAGTAAGAATAAATAGTTTTTTAGATGGAAAAAATTCGTTTATTTTTTTCCCATTAAATACTGGAATTATAGAAAAGTACTTTGCGAAAAATGGCAGTACGACGGAAACGTGTTTACCAGCTACTAGATTTTTCCTAATAACTCTTGCATCCTTCGACCGACTTCTTCGACTAAGAGCTCGATGGAAAGCTTATCTGTTCCTTTTTCAGATGGCATTAAGATATTTTACGAAAAGTCGTAAGAAATAAAATTTTTTTGATCAAAACTAAAATATCCTCGAAATCATTGAAGAAGAAGTACCTTATCAGACGAAAATATGCCTTATCTGATAAGAGACATTTACATTTTTTTAATTGCATAAATGGGCGGCATTTTATTAAGAATTAATAGTTTTTTAAATGGACAAAAAATTCGTTTAATTTTTTCCCATTTAATCCTAGAATTATAGAAAAGTACTTTGCGAAAATAATCGGCAGTAGGACGGAACCGTGTTGACCACCGATTAGTTGTTTTCTAATAACTCTTGCATTCTTCGACCGACTTCTTCGACTAAGAGCTCGATGGAAAGCCTATCTGTTCCTCTTTCAGAGGGCATTAACATATTTTACGAAAAGTCGTAAGAAATAAAATTTTTTTGATCAAAACTAAAATATCCTCGAAATCATTGAAAAAGAAGTACCTTATCAGACGAAAATATGCCTTATCTGATAAGAGACATTTAAATTTTTTTAATTGCATAAATGGGCGGCATTTTAGTAAGAATAAATAGTTTTTTAGATGGAAAAAATTCGTTTATTTTTTTCCCATTAAATACTGGAATTATAGAAAAGTACTTTGCGAAAAATGGCAGTACGACGGAAACGTGTTTACCAGCTACTAGATTTTTCCTAATAACTCTTGCATCCTTCGACCGACTTCTTCGACTAAGAGCTCGATGGAAAGCTTATCTGTTCCTTTTTCAGATGGCATTAAGATATTTTACGAAAAGTCGTAAGAAATAAAATTTTTTTGATCAAAACTAAAATATCCTCGAAATCATTGAAGAAGAAGTACCTTATCAGACGAAAATATGCCTTATCTGATAAGAGACATTTAAATATTTTTAATTGCATAAATGGGCGGCATTTTATTAAGAATTAATAGTTTTTTAAATGGACAAAAAATTCGTTTAATTTTTTCCCATTTAATACTAGAATTATAGAAAAATACCTTGCGAAAAGAATCGGCAATAGAACGGAAACGTTTTGACCACTGACTATTTTTTTTTTAACAACTCTTGCATTCTTCGACCGACTTCTTCGACTAAGAGCTCGATGGAAAGCCTATCTGTTCCTCTTTCAGAGGGCATTAACATATTTTACGAAAAGTCGTAAGAAATAAAATTTTTTTGATCAAAACTAAAATATCCTCGAAATCATTGAAAAAGAAGTGCCTTATCAGACGAAAATCTGCCTTATCTAATAAGAGACATTTAAATTTTTTTAATTGCATAAATGGGCGGCATTTTATTAAGAATTAATAGTTTTTTACATGGACAAAAAATTCGTTTAATTTTTTCCCATTTAATACTAGAATTAAAGAAAAGTACTTTGCGAAGAGAATCGGCAGTAGGACGGAAACGTGTTGACCACTGATTTTTTTTTTTTTTTCAACTCTTGCATCCTTCGACCGACTTCTTCGACTAAGAGCTCGATGGAAAGCTTATCTGTTCGTCTTTCAGATGGCATTAACATATTTTACGAAAAGTCGTAAGAAATACAATTTTTTTGATCAAAACTAAAATATCCTCGATATAACTGAAGAATAAGTACCTTATCAGACGAAAATATGCCTTATCTGATAAGAGACATTTAAATTTTTTTAATTGCATCAATGGCCGGCATTTTATTAAGAATTAATAGTTTTTTACATGGACAAAAAATTCGTTTAATTTTTTTCCCATTAAATACTGGAATTATAGAAAAGTACTTTGCGAAGAGAATCGGCAGTAGGACGGAAACGTATTGACCACTGACTATTTTTTTTTTAATAACTCTTGCATCCTTCGACCGACTTCTTCGACTAAGAGCTCGATGGAAAGCTTATCTGTTCGTCTTTCAGATGGCATTAACATATTTTACGAAAAGTCGTAAGAAATAAAATTTTTTTGATCAAAACTAAAATATCCTCGAAATCATTGAAGAAGAAGTACCTTATCAGACGAAAATATGCCTTATCTGATAAGAGACATTTAAATTTTTTTAATTGCATAAATGGGCGGCATTTTATTAAGAATTAATAGTTTTTTAAATGGACAAAAAATTCGTTTAATTTTTTCCCATTTAATACTAGAATTATAGAAAAGTACTTTGCGAAAATAATCGGCAGTAGGACGGAATCGTGTTGACCACCGATTAGTTGTTTTCTAATAACTCTTGCATAATTCGACCGACTTCTTCGACTAACGGCTCGATGGAAAACTTATCTGTTCCTCTTTCAGATGGCATTAACATATTTTACGAAAAGTCGTAAGAAATACAATTTTTTTGATCACAAAATCTGCCTTATCTAATAAGAGGCATTTAAATTTTTTTAATTGCATGAATGGGCAGCATTTTATTAAGAATTAATAGTTTTTTAAATGGACAAAAAATTCGTTTAATTTTTTCCCATTTAATACTAGAATTATAGAAAAATACCTTGCGAAAAGAATCGGCAATAGAACGGAATCGTGTTGACCACTGATTAGTTGTTTGCTAATAACTCTTGCATCCTTCGAATGACTTCTTCGACTAAGAGCTCAATGGAAAGCTTATCTGTTCGTCTTTCAGATGGCATTAACATATTTTACGAAAAGTCGTAAGAAATACAATTTTTTTGATCAAAACTAATATATGCTCGAAATCATTGAAGAAGAAGTACCTCATCAGACGAAAATTTAAATTTTTTTAATTGCATAAATGGGCGGCATTTTATTCAGAATTAATAGTTTTTTAGATGGACAAAAAATTGGTTTAATTTTTTCCCATTAGATACTAGAATTATAGAAAAATACTTTGCGAAAAGAATCGGCAATAGGACGGAAACGTATTGACCACTGATTAGTTTTTTTTTAATAACTCTTGCATCCTTCGACCGACTTCTTCAACTAAGACCTCGATGGAAAGCTTATCTGTTCCTCTTTCAGATGGCATTAACATATTTTACGAAAAGTCGTAAGAAATACAATTTTTTTGATCAAAACTAAAATATCCTCGAAATCATTGAAGAAGAAGTACCTCATCAGACGAAAATTTAAATTTTTTTAATTGCATAAATGTGTGGCATTTTATTCAGAATTTATAGTTTTTTACATGGACAAAAAATTTGTTTAATTTTTTCCCAATAGATACTAGAATTATAGAAAAGTACTTTGCGAAAAGAATCGGCAGTAGGACGGAATCGTGTTGACCACCGATTAGATTTTTGCTAATAACTCTTGCATCCTTCGACCGACTTCTTTGACTGAAAGCTCGATGGAAAGCTTATCTGTTCCTCTTTCAGATGGCATTAACATATTTTACGAAAAGTCGTAAGAAATACAATTTTTTTGATCAAAACTAAAATATCCTCGAAATCACTGAAGAAGAAGTACCTTATCAGACGAAAATATGCCTTATCTGATAAGAGACATTTACATTTTTTTAATTGCATAAATGGGCGGCATTTTATTAAGAATTAATAGTTTTTTAGATGGACAAAAAATTCGTTTAATTTTTTCTCATTTAATACCGGAATTATAGAAAAGTACTTTGCGAAGAGAATCGGCAGTAGGACGGAATCGTGTTGACCACTGATTAGTTGTTTGCTAATAACTCTTGCATCCTTCGAATGACTTCTTCGACTAAGAGCTCAATGGAAAGCTTATCTGTTCGTCTTTCAGATGGCATTAACATATTTTACGAAAAGTCGTAAGAAATACAATTTTTTTGATCAAAACTAATATATGCTCGAAATCATTGAAGAAGAAGTACCTCATCAGACGAAAATTTAAATTTTTTTAATTGCATAAATGGGCGGCATTTTATTCAGAATTAATAGTTTTTTAGATGGACAAAAAATTCGTTTAATTTTTTCCCATTTAATACTGGAATTATAGAAAAGTACTTTGCGAAAAAAATCGGGAGTACGACGGAAACGTGTTGACCACCGATAAGTTATTTTCTTATAACTCTTGCATCCTTCGACCGACTTCTTCGACTAAGAACTCGATGGAAAGCTTATCTGTTCCTCTTTCAGATGGCATTAAGATATTTTACGAAAAGTCGTAAGAAATACAATTTTTTTGATCAAAACTAAAATATCCTCGAAATCATTGAAGAAGAAGTACCTCATCAGACGAAAATTTAAATTTTTTTAATTGCATAAATGGGCGGCATTTTATTCAGAATTAATAGTTTTTTACATGGACAAAAAATTCGTTTAATTTTTTCCCATTTAATACTAGAATTATAGAAAAATACCTTGCGAAAAGAATCGACAATAGGACGGAAACGTATTGACCACTGACTATTTTTTTTTTAATAACTCTTGCATCCTTCGACCGACTTCTTCGACTAAGAGCTCGATGGAAACCTTATCTGTTCGTCTTTCAGATGGCATTAACATATTTTACGAAAAGTCGTAAGAAATACAATTTTTTTGATCAAAACTAAAATATCCTCGAAATCATTGAAAAAGAAGTGCCTTATCAGACGAAAATCTGCCTTATCTTATAAGAGACATTTAAATTTTTTTAATTGCATAAATGTGTGGCATTTTATTCAGAATTTATAGTGTTTTACATGGACAAAAAATTCGTTTAATTTTTTTCCCATTAAATACTAGAATTATAGAAAAGTACTTTGTGAAAATAATCGGCAGTAGGACGGAATCGTGTTGACCACCGATAAGTTGTTTGCTAATCACTCTTGCATCATTCGACCAACTTCTTCAACTAAGACCTCGATGGAAAGCTTATCTATTCCTCTTTCAGATGGCATTAACATATTTTACGAAAAGTCGTAAGAAATACAATTTTTTTGATCAAAACTAAAATATCCTCGAAATCATTGAAGAAGAAGTACCTCATCTGACGAAAATTTAAATTTTTTTAATTGCATAAATGGGCGGCATTTTATTCAGAATTAATAGTTTTTTACATGGACAAAAAATTGGTTTAATTTTTTCCCATTAGATACTAGAATTATAGAAAAATACTTTGCGAAAAGAATCGGCAATAGGACGGAAACGTATTGACCACTGATTAGTTTTTTTTTAATAACTCTTGCATCCTTCGACCGACTTCTTCAACTAAGACCTCGATGGAAAGATTATCTGTTCCTCTTTCAGATGGCATTAACATATTTTACGAAAAGTCGTAAGAAATAAAATTTTTTTTATCAAAACTAAAATATCCTCGAAATCTTTAAAGAAGAAGTGTCTTATCAGACGAAAATCTGCCTTATCTAATAAGAGACATTTAAATTTTTTTAATTGCATAAATGGGCGGCATTTTATTGAGAATTAATAGTTTTAGATGGACAAAAAATTCGTTTAATTTTTTCCCATTTAATACTGGAATTATAGAAAAGTACTTTGCGAAAAAAATCGGGAGTACGACGGAAACGTGTTGACCAGCTTTTAGTTTTTTGCTAATAACTCTTGCATCCTTCGACCGACTTCTTCAACTAAGACCTCGATGGAAAGCTTATCTGTTCCTCTTTCAGATGGCATTAACATATTTTACGAAAAGTCGTAAGAAATACAATTTTTTTGATCAAAACTAAAATATCCTCGAAATCATTGAAGAAGAAGTACCTCATCAGACGAAAATTTAAATTTTTTTAATTGCATAAATGTGTGGCATTTTATTCAGAATTTATAGTTTTTTACATGGACAAAAAATTTGTTTAATTTTTTCCCAATAGATACTAGAATTATAGAAAAGTACTTTGCGAAAAGAATCGGCAGTAGGACGGAATCGTGTTGACCACCGATTAGATTTTTGCTAATAACTCTTGCATCCTTCGACCGACTTCTTTGACTGAAAGCTCGATGGAAAGCTTATCTGTTCCTCTTTCAGATGGCATTAACATATTTTACGAAAAGTCGTAAGAAATACAATTTTTTTGATCAAAACTAAAATATCCTCGAAATCACTGAAGAAGAAGTACCTTATCAGACGAAAATATGCCTTATCTGATAAGAGACATTTACATTTTTTTAATTGCATAAATGGGCGGCATTTTATTAAGAATTAATAGTTTTTTAGATGGACAAAAAATTCGTTTAATTTTTTCTCATTTAATACCGGAATTATAGAAAAGTACTTTGCGAAGAGAATCGGCAGTAGGACGGAATCGTGTTGACCACTGATTAGTTGTTTGCTAATAACTCTTGCATCCTTCGAATGACTTCTTCGACTAAGAGCTCAATGGAAAGCTTATCTGTTCGTCTTTCAGATGGCATTAACATATTTTACGAAAAGTCGTAAGAAATACAATTTTTTTGATCAAAACTAATATATGCTCGAAATCATTGAAGAAGAAGTACCTCATCAGACGAAAATCTGCCTTATCTAATAAGAGACATTTAATTTTTTTTAATTGCATAAATGGGCGGCATTTTATTCAGAATTAATAGTTTTTTACATGGACAAAAAATTCGTTTAATTCTTTCCCATTCAATACTAGAATTATAGAAAAGTACTTTGCGAAAAGAATCAGCAGTAGGACGGAATCGTGTTGACCACCGAATAGTTTTTTGCTAATAACTCTTGCATCCTTCGACCGACTTCTTCGACTAAGAGCTCGATGGAAAGCTTATCTTTTCCTCTTTCAGATGGCATTAACATATTTTACGAAAAGTTGTAAGAAATATAATTTTTTTGATCAAAACTAAAATATCCTCTAAATCATTGAAGAAGAAGTGCCTTATCAGACGAAAATCTGCCTTATCTAATGAGAGACATTTAAATTTTTTTAATTGCATAATAATTTTATTCAGAATTAATAGTTTTTTACATGGACAAAAAATTCGTTTAATTCTTTCCCATTCAATACTAGAATTATAGAAAAGTAGTTTGCGAAAAAAATCGGCAGTAGGACGGAATCGTGTTGACCACCGAATAGTTTTTTGCTAATAACTGTTGCATCCTTCGACCGACTTCTTCGACTAAGACCTCGATGGAAAGCTTATCTGTTCCTCTTTCAGATGGCATTAACATATTTTACAAAAAGTCGTAAGAAATACAATTTTTTTGATCAAAACTAAAATATCCTCGAAATCATTGAAGAAGAAGTGCCTTATCAGACGAAAATCTGCCTTATCTAATAAGAGACATTTAAATTTTTTTAATTGCATAAATGGGCGGCATTTTATTAAGAATTAATAGTTTTTTAGATGGACAAAAAATTCGTTTAATTTTTTCCCATTTAATACCGGAATTATAGAAAAGTACTTTGCGAAGAGAATCGGCAGTAGGACGGAATCGTGTTGACCACTGATTAGTTGTTTGCTAATAACTCTTGCATCCTTCGACCAACTTCTTCGACTAAGAGCTCAATGGAAAGCTTATCTGTTCCTCTTTCAGATGGCATTAACATATTTTACGAAAAGTCGTAAGAAATACAATTTTTTTGATCAAAACTAAAATATGCTCGAAATCATTGAAGAAGAAGTACCTCATCGGACGAAAATATGCCTTATCTAATAAGAGAAATTTAAATTTTTTTAATTGCATAAATGGGCGGCATTTTATTAAGAATTAATAGTTTTTTAGATGGACAAAAAATTCGTTTAATTCTTTCCCATTCAATACTAGAATTATAGAAAAGTAGTTTGCGAAAAAAATCTGCAGTAGGACGGAATCGTGTTGACCACCGAATAGTTTTTTGCTAATAACTCTTGCATCCTTCGACCGACTTCTTCGACTAAGAGCTCGATGGAAAGCTTATCTGTTCCTCTTTCAGATGGCATTAACATATTTTACGAAAAGTCGTAAGAAATACAATTTTTTTGATCAAAACTAAAATATCCTCGAAATCATTGAAGAAGAAGTGCCTTATCAGACGAAAATCTGCCTTATCTAACAAGAGACATTTAAACTTTTTTAATTGCATAAATGGGCAGCATTTTATTAAGAATTAATAGTTTTTTAGATGGACAAAAAATTCGTTTAATTTTTTCACATTAGATACTAGAATTATAGAAAAGCACTTTGCGAAGAGAATCAACAGTAGGACGGAATCGTGTTGACCACTGATTAGTTGTTTGCTAATAACCCTTGCATCCTTCGACCGACTTCTTCGACTAAGAGCTCAATGGAAAGCTTATCTGTTCCTCTTTCAGATGGCATTAACATATTTTACGAAAAGTCGTAAGAAATACAATTTTTTTGATCAAAACTAAAATATGATCGAAATCATTGAAGAAGAAGTACCTCATCAGACGAAAATATGCCTTATCTAATAAGAGACATTTTAATTTTTTTAATTGCATAAATGGGCGGCATTTTATTCACAATTAATAGTTTTTTACATGGACAAAAAATTCGTTTAATTTTTTCCCATTCAATACTAGAATTATAGAAAAGTACTTTGCGAAAAGAATCGGCAGTAGGACGGAATCGTGTTGACCACCGAATAGTTTTTGCTAATAACTCTTGCATCCTTCGACCGACTTGTTCGACTAAGAGCTCGATGGAAAGCTTATCTGTTCCTCTTTCAGATGGCATTAACATATTTTATGAAAAGTCGTAACAAATACATTTTTTTTGATCAAAACTAAAATATGATCGAAATCATTGAAGAAGAAGTACCTCATCAGACGAAAATCTGCCTTATCTAACAAGAGACATTTTAAATTTTTTAATTACATAAATGGGCGGCATTTTATTAAGAGTTAATAGTTATTCAGATGGACAAAAAATTCGTAAAATTTTTTCCCATTAGATACTAGAATTATAGAAAAGTACTTTGCGAAAAGAATCGGCAGTAGGACGGAAACGTGTTGACCACCGATTAGTTTTTTTCTAATAACTCTTGCATCCTTCAACCGACTTCTTCGACTAAGAGCTCGATGGAAAGCTTATCGGTTCCTCTTTCATATAGTTATAGAGGATAGATAGAAGTCAGGGTTTTAGATTTCCATCGTACTTTATTTTATGTAAATGGTCGTTTACAATGTTTGAAGCTGCGTAAACTACTGCTTACCGCATGATGTTTTTATGCTTACTGCTTGCTTATGCTAATTTTGGTACAATATTTATACTTAATTCTGAGTACATGTTCTTATTAGTATGAATACAATTCTTTGTTTGTTATTAATCATCTTGTGTATTGAAATGATTTATGTTTGATGCGAGAAAGCATCTTTTGAGAGAGTTTAATTCGGAAAGGCTAGGAGTGCATGAACAGAACGTTCAATGCTTCTCTTTGAGAAAAGTACTGATAAGCTTATGTTGCTGAGAAGAGCTTGATAAGTGACTACTTTAAAATAATCAGAGTTTTTGTTTCGATTGCGTTGAGCATTGAAGTTATTTGAACTTCTCGACCTTTCTAATTGTTTTTGGTCGCGACGGTTTTATGACATTTCGGTCCGATCAAAGCATGGCTTTATGAATGTGCCATTTGGTGCTGTTGGAAGATGTGTTGTGGGTAAACCAGACAGTGGCATAGGCAATGGGGGTATAGAGTCTACAGTGGTTGTAACTCCCCCTTCCTTAGACTTGAACTTGTCCCTAAGTTCAGAAAGAATTATCGTAGGCATTTCTGTTCTCATTCTTATTTTGAATTTGTTTTGTTTCGTAATAACGAATAATATAATTATTATCAGAAGGATTCCAAAAATTGAAAATAGTGTTATTGAAGTTGTTACATTTGTAGAGTGCTTATTTTTTAATTCTTCGATTCTTTCGTTATTTTCGATGTGTTTCAAGCTTATCTCTTCTAATGTTTTTATTTCTATGGTGGTATTTAGTATTTCATAGAAAGGTAAAATTATTATATCTGTTACATAGTTTTCGACGTTCTCATATATGTTGTTATTTATGTTTATAGTACAATTCTTAAATTCTAATATATTATTTCCTTGTATTTCGTACTGTAGGTTATTACAATCATGAATTATTTCTTCTTTTTGTAAGTTTTTTGTGATTACAATACCTTTTTCCAGTTCTTTGATTTCAGTTTTCTTATTTTCTCTTTGAGTACATTCTTCATATTTGTTTTTCATTAAATTTTGGATA
This sequence comes from Phortica okadai, assembly GCA_034638295.1. Lineage (NCBI taxonomy): Eukaryota > Metazoa > Arthropoda > Insecta > Diptera > Drosophilidae > Phortica > Phortica okadai. The sequence goes on along the minus strand of CM067850.1, from coordinate 21,393,507 downwards.
CATTTGTTTGCAATTCTTAATTTATTTTTTATATTAACCTCGTGGTTATATTCATAGATAATGTTATCTTTGGTTATATATTCTTTTTCTGGTATATTTATTTCTTTTTTGTTTCTAGTGGGGATTGGTATTATTTCTATTTTGTAATAATCTTCGGTTGTAAATTTTGGTATCATTATGACAATAACTAAGTTTCTGTTTGATTCTAGTACTGCGCTTTTTAAGTATTTAAGTTTTCTGCTGGTGATTTCAAACTTTGATATTTCTTTGTTTGTTAGTATATTTCTTCCTAAAATTCCGATTCTTGAAAATGTTATTAGGTCTTGTATTTTCTCTACTTCATTTGATAGGTAATTTATGTCGAATTGTATTTGTAATGCTTCTATTGCTTCTAAGTTCTGATTCTGTGCTAATTTTGTATCGTTTAGTATTGAATTCATTATTTTCAGGTTATCTTTTATTTTGGTTGATAGTGTGTTTAAGTTAGTCTGTATTTCGTCATTAATGTTTATTTGCTTGTTTAAGTTGTTTATTATGTTATGGTTATTTTCGTCTATTATTTGTAGATGTTGTTGTATTTCTTGTTTATCGTCATCGTCCATTGTTCCGAATAAGTAGCTCATTCCTGATCCTACTGCGTTTATTAGTCCTCGTCTTTGTCTGTTCATTCTGATTGGTCTTACCGTATTGACTTTACTTTTGATGTTTAGTAGTGCGAACTTTAGATTTTTTGTTGTTCTTTCATTATTAAATGTCAGGTTAAATTTATCTATTACCGTCTCTAAGTTACTGATTAGATTTTCGTAGTTTCTGAAGTTTATCAGATGGTAGATTCTATCGTAGCTGTCTATTAAGTCTACTTTGTTTCTTTTTATGGCTGTGAATCCCGTATCGAAGTTTAGTGATGTTATTCTTAATTCTTGTGCTGATATTATGTATTGGTTAAGCAGTATTGTTATTACTGTAATAGAGAAACATTTTGTTTTATTGTTGATATTTGTGATTTCTTTTCATTCTAGCTGGGTGTATGTTTCTGTCTCTGTTATCTAATACTTTTCCGTTTCTAAGTTTCATTTGTATAGGTTTGTATTTTGGATCGCTTTTCCTAATTTTGTCTACTTTTATGAATATTTCTTTTTCTGTGTTATAAGTTGGTTTTTCTTTCCTGTTTTTGTTTTGTTTATTTACTGAGCTTAGCTGTTTTTCTTTCATTGTCTTGTGTATTTTTTCGAATTCTGCTATATTAACTTTGCATTGTACGAATTATAATGGTCTTTTGCCTGTTGTTGAGTGAATAGTATTATTATAAAACGTAATTGCTTTTATAACCCTTTTTGTTATTGTATCTTTATTTTTCTGTGCTTTTAATAATCTGAGATGTTCGTTGATTGTACCGTGGACTCTTTCTATGTCTGCATTTCCTGTTTTTTGATATGGGGATGTAAAATGAGTGTTAATTTCTTCATTATTGAAATATTCTCTTAGATAACTGTTATTGAATTCGTTGTCAAAAATATATGTATTGGGTTTTCCTAATATTGAATGTCGTAGGTTTAATGTTTCTATAAATGTTTGGCTATTCCTGTCTGTTATTGGAAGTACAGTAACGTGTTTTGAGAATTTGTCAATAAATGTAAAAAATATTTGTTTTTCTGCTATATATAGATCTCCATGAACTATTTGGTTTGTTTCTGTTGGTATTTCGGTTTTTTCAAATTGAATTTTTTCTTCGTGTCTATCGTGTTTTGCTTGCTGACAGATTCTACAATTATTAATATGTCTCGTTATTAATTTTTTTAGATTTGGGTAGTAATATTCGTTTTTTAATTCTTTGTATATTTCATCTATTCCTCTGTGATTTAGACGTTTATGTTCATTTTCTATTATTTCGAACGCTGTTTCTTCTTTTTCGATGTCTATTAGCAATTTTGTGCTTTTTATTATTTTTGTATCAGAGTTACCTAAAGTTTTTATGTATATTGTTTGGAATTGAACAAATAATTGTTCGTCTGGACAGTATACTGCTGCCTTTTTTGTTTCCAAAGCAATTTCCCTTAATTTTTCTATAAGCTCGTTGTCTATCTGTTTTATATACCATCGTTTATTTTTATGTATTTTAACGTTTGTGTTATGAGTATTTTTATCATTTACGATTATTTGGTATTTGAAAGTATTTATTGGTCTTTCTGTAATCATAATGTGATCATTCAGTTCTTCTGCGGCACTGTGGATAGTTGCTGCTGTTGATATTGCGTCTATATCTACTTCCATCTCTTCTTCTTCTAATTCATTTAGCTGTAATCTGCTTAAGAAATCTGCTACAGTATTTTCTTTCCCTTTTATGTATTCTATATTAAAGTCATACTCGTTACGAGTTAACTTCCATCTTTGAAATTTTGCATTCTGATCTTTTAGATTATTTAACCAGAGAAGTGGTTTATGATCAGTTTGAAGTTTAAATTTGCGTCCATAGAGGTATGGTCTGAAGTATTTGCATGCCCAAACTATTGCCACTAATTCTTTTTCGATTGTGGCATAGTTCTTTTCACTGTCGCATAGTGTTCTACTCGCATAGCTGATTGGGCGACCTGATTGAGATAATACAGCTCCCAATGCAAAAGCACTTGCGTCTGTAGTAAGAACAAACTCTTGAGAAAAGTCTGGGTATTTTAGAATAGGGTATTCTATTAGAAGGTTTTTTAGTTTGTTAAATGCATTAATGTATTTAATGTCATCTGTATTTACTTTTGTATCTTTTTTTAGGTATTTTACCATAGGGTAAGCAATTTTACTATAGTCTTTGATAAATTTTCTATAGTAACCTGTTATCCCTAGGAAAGATTTTATTTCCTTAACTGTCTTTGGAATATCTAATTCTTTTATTATTTCTATTTTTTCTTGATTTGGCTTAAGGCCCTCATTTGTAATGATGTGTCCTAAGTAGCCTGTTTCTTTTTTGAAAAAAGTACATTTATCAATTTGTATTTTCAATTGAAATAATTTCAGTTGATTGAGAATTTTATTTAATGAGTCTATATGTTCTTGAATACTAGTGCTGAATATAAGTATATCGTCCATATAAACCACACAGATTTTATTGATAAATGGTCTGAGCACATAGTTCATCATTCTTTGGAATGTTGATGGTGCATTTTTCAGTCCGAAAGGCATTCTAACGTATTCGTAATGACCGAATTCCGTTGAGAACGCAGTTTTATGTCTGTCTTTTTCGTTTATTAGTATTTGGTGGAAACCTTTTGCTAGGTCCAATGTTGAGAAGTATTGTGCTTTACCTAACTTGTCGAATATATCGTTTATGTTTGGTATTGGAAATTTGTCTTCTGTCGTTTGTTCGTTTAATTTTCTATAATCTATTACTATTCTCCATTTTTTCTTCCCTGAATTGTCCATTTTCTTTGGAACTATCCATAAGGGTGCATTATATGGTGAATTGCTTTCTTTAATTATTCCTTGCTCTAACATGTCGTTAACTTGTCTTTTTATTTCCTCTTTATGTATTTCAGGGTATCTATAGATTTTTGTGTATATTGGTCTGTCACTTTTTGTTTCAATAGAGTGCGTTATTTCTTTAACATTTGTTAACTTATCTCCTTCTTTATAAAATGATTCTTTATTTTGTTTTAATATATTTTTTAAGTATTGTTCTTCTTCTTTGTTCATGTTGATATCTTTTAACTTTGCTATTAGATCTTCTGTTTCGTCTACCGTTTCTAATTCGTCTTCGAGATTATTAAGATATTCTGCTATACTTTTATAGTTATTTGTGTCATTGAATAATGGTATTTCTTCGTTTAAAATTCGTAATGTTTTGTTAACATAAGATATTTGTGCTTGAAGTGGGATAAGTACGTCATTACCTAAAATTCCGTCGAAAGGTTTCTGTCTCATAAAATCTACTACTAGTAATCTCATGGTGTAGTGTTCTATTTTAAATTCTTCTGGTAAATATGTGGGAATGTATCTGTTTACTATCATTGCGTTACTTGCTGTAACTATTTGTTTGGGTTGTTCTAATTTCTTTTCTAGTTTGTCAGAAAATATCCCTTTCTTTATGACTGATATTTCTGCTCCTGTATCTATTAGCATTTTTAATTTTGATCCGTGGATCGTGACTATTGCTGTTGGTAATTTATGGTCCGCGAGGCTGGTATGCGAAAATTTTCTACATGAAGTTCGTCAATTTCCATTGGTACTTGTTCCGTTATTTTAGTCATTTTAGATTGTCTATAGTTGTCTCTTTGTCGTGTTTGTTGTGAGTCACGTCTGTCGTTATTGTTGTATTTGTTATTTTGTGAGTTATTGAATTTATTGTTGTCATTTCTTTGTATGTTGTTATAGTTATTGTTATTATTATTATTGTTGTTATTTCTTTGGTGATAGTTATCGTGTCTTTGTACATAATTATAACTATCATTGCGATTACTATAATCAAAATTCTTGGGGTGACTATTATGTCCGCCGCCAATGTTTCGATTACGGTCGTCATGATTGTTATAGCTTTGTATTTGATAGTTTTTAAAATTTCTTTGATATTTTGTGTTATAATTGTTTTTATCATAATGGTTATATGTTCTGTATTTTGTTAAATTGTTCTCTTCTAATACGCGGTACGCTTCGGTTAATGTTTTTATTTCCCTAGCTATTATTATGCTTGCTGAACTAGCTGGTATTTTTGCCTTAAATATGTTTAGTATTATTTCTTCGTTTGCTTCGGGCTTTCTGTCTATTGGCTTATCATTTGAGAGGTGATACTTATTGTTCATTCTCGTTAGTGAGTTCTGTAACTCTTCATAAATTTGAGTTATATTGTAAAACTTAATCTTTTCGGCATATTCTTTTATTTGTAAATAAGTATATTTTTCACCGAAATTTTCTATGAGAACTTTTTTTATTGAGTCCCAATTAAATGAATCAAGTGTATTTCTTAATAGTACTTCATTTGCTTTGCCTATTATCTTATCTCTTATTTGAGTAGAAACGAATGCTACCGAGGTTGGGGAATAATCTGTTACAGAATTTTGTAATACATCTACCTTACCGATAAATCTTACTAATTCGGCTGCTGACTTTCCGTCATATTGTGTCATCTCGTCGATGTACCTCATTGGGTCGAATGATATTTCCTTGTTTCCTGGCATCTTTAGGTTGTAGATATCTGGCTGGCTGTGTTGTAGTTGTAGTTGCACTTGTTGTTGTTGCACTTGTTGTTGTTGCACTTGTGGTTGTTGCACTTGTGGTTGTTGCACTTGTGGTGGTTGCACTTGTGGTGGTTGCACTTGTGGTTGTTGCACTTGTTGTCTTATACTTTCTAAGTTAAGCTTTGATGGTTGTAGTATGGGTTTCATTTGAGTTTCTTATTATTATTAACGATTATTATGTTTTGTTGTCGAGTATTGAAGATTATGTGATGTTTTATATTGCGAAGGATTAATGATTATGTTTCTTTATTTGCTTTCGTTTTCGCGAAGGATTTCCCAAGTTGGTTAACTTTAAGGGATATGTCCTTTCTTTTTAGCGGTTTTCCGACTGCGCCAGTTATAGAGGATAGATAGAAGTCAGGGTTTTAGATTTCCATCGTACTTTATTTTATGTAAATGGTCGTTTACAATGTTTGAAGCTGCGTAAACTACTGCTTACCGCATGATGTTTTTATGCTTACTGCTTGCTTATGCTAATTTTGGTACAATATTTATACTTAATTCTGAGTACATGTTCTTATTAGTATGAATACAATTCTTTGTTTGTTATTAATCATCTTGTGTATTGAAATGATTTATGTTTGATGCGAGAAAGCATCTTTTGAGAGAGTTTAATTCGGAAAGGCTAGGAGTGCATGAACAGAACGTTCAATGCTTCTCTTTGAGAAAAGTACTGATAAGCTTATGTTGCTGAGAAGAGCTTGATAAGTGACTACTTTAAAATAATCAGAGTTTTTGTTTCGATTGCGTTGAGCATTGAAGTTATTTGAACTTCTCGACCTTTCTAATTGTTTTTGGTCGCGACGGTTTTATGACATTTCGGTCCGATCAAAGCATGGCTTTATGAATGTGCCATTTGGTGCTGTTGGAAGATGTGTTGTGGGTAAACCAGACAGTGGCATAGGCAATGGGGGTATAGAGTCTACAGTGGTTGTAACTATATGGCATTAACATTTTTACGAAAAACCGTAAGAAATACAATTTTTTTGATCAAAACTAAAATATCCTCGAAATCATTGAAGAAGAAGTGCCTTATCAGACGAAAATCTGCCTTATCTAACAAGAGACATTTTAAATTTTTTAATTGCATAAATGGGCGGCATTTTATTAAGAGTTAATAGATTTTTAGATGGACAAAAAATTCGTTAAATTTTTTCCCATTAGATACTAGAATTATAGAAAAGTACATTGCGAAAAGAATCGGCAGTAGGACGGAAACGTGTTGACCACCGATTAGTTTTTTTCTAATAACTCTTGCATCCTTCAACCGACTTCTTCGACTAAGAGCTCGATGGAAAGCTTATCGGTTCTTCTTTCAGATGGCATTAACATATTTTACGAAAAGTTGTAAGAAATACAATTTTTTTGATCAAAACTAAAATATCCTCTAAATCATTGAAGAAGAAGTGCCTTATCAGACGAAAATCTGCCTTATCTAATGAGAGACATTTAAATTTTTTTAATTGCATAAATGGGCGGCATTTTATTCAGAATTAATAGTTTTTTACATGGACAAAAAATTCGTTTAATTTTTTCACATTAGATACTAGAATTACATAAAAGTACTTTGCGAAAAGAATTGGCAGTAGGACGGAAACGTGTTGACCACTGATTAGTTTTTTCTTAATAACTCTTGCATCCTTCGACCGACTTCTTCGACTAAGAGCTCGATGGAAAGCTTATTTGTTCCTCTTTCAGATGGCATTAACATATTTCACGAAAAGTCGTAAGAAATACAATTTTTTTGATCAAAACTAAAATATCCTCGAAATCATTGAAGAAGAAGTGCCTTATCAGACGAAAATCTGCCTTATCTAATAAGAGACATTTAAATTTTTTTAATTGCATTAATGGGCGGCATTTTATTAAGAATTAAAAGTTTTTTACATGGACAAAAAATTCGTTTAATTTTTTCCCATTAAATACTAGAATTATAGAAAAGTACTTTGCGAAAAGAATCGGCAGTAGGACGAATCGTGTTGACCACTGATTAGTTGTTTGCTAATAACTCTTGCATCCTTCGACCAACTTCTTCGACTAAGAGCTTGATGGAAAGCTTATCTATTCCTCTTTCAGATGGCATTAACATATTTTACGAAAAGTCGTAAGAAATACAATTTTTTTGATCAAAACTAAAATGTCCTCTAAATCATTGAAGAAGAAGTGCCTTATCAGACGAAAATCTGCCTTATATGATAAGAGACATTTAAATTTTTTTAATTGCATAAATGGGCGGCATTTTATTAAGAATTAATAGTTTTTTAGATGGACAAAAAATTTGTTTAATTTTTTCCCATTCAATACTAGAATAATAGAAAAGTACTTTGCGAAAAGAATCGGCAGTAGGACGGAATCGTGCGGACCACCGAATAGGTTTTTTGCTAATAACTCTTGCATTCTTCGGCCGACTTCTTCGACTAAGAGCTCGATGGAAATCTTATCTATTCCTCTTTCAGATGGCATTAACATATTTTACGAAAATTCGTAAGAAATACAATTTTTTTGATCAAAACTAAAATATCCTCGAAATCATTGAAGAAAAAGTGCCTTATCAGACGAAAATCTGCCTTATCTAACAAGAGATATTTCAAATTTTTTAATTGCATAAATGGGCGGTATTTTATTAAGAGTTTATAGTTATTTAGATGGACAAAAAATTCGTTAAATTTAAAAAAAAAAACATCACTGCGAATTCCGTCAAGTACGGACGTGTTTTTCTTGTGCTCCGGAAAATTAACTTAAAACCCATCAGTGCAGTGAAAGATCTAATAATAATTAGTGTATATCGCGAAAAGACGCTTAGTTCGATAAATTCGCACAAATCTATCAACTAATTAATCAATTGATTAGCCACAATAAACAATAAAAAACAATTAAAACCAAATCTCTATTAACACAATGAGTACAAAAGAAATCGAAACTCGCAGTGAACTGCAGCGTAAGCAAGACGAGCGTCGGCTCTCTTTGCAACGGAATAATGCGTATTTCACCTATAACGCCGCGTCAACCGAAAATACTACAGCTCTAGAGCGATCGAGGGCAATGACCAATGTAGCGCACGAACTATTGCACGTAACGAGCGGGAGAGCGCGTTCTTTCTCTCCGTCGCTACCGTCCACGTCTCAAACGCCACAGAGCGCCGTGTCCGCTCATCAGCAGATATGTACTGGCCAGAGAGACCTGTGCCCACCTACGACGACTAGTACAACAATGTCACTAACTACCTCAACAGTAAGTACAACAACAACTTCAACGGTATCAACTGCCAGTCCAATTGCCAATGCAAATATAACTGGCGCAACATTACCTAAAGAAAACGCAAACAAAGAAACAAAAAGGCCGGCCGTACAGACTGGAATGGATCGCTACATTCGATTTAAAAGAAAGTTGAGCCCCCTAAACTCGAAGCCGAAAATTACCCGTGTTAGCTTCAGCCTACCACCAAGCGAAACGCCTGATAATACCAACAGGTTCAAAATTCTTCTTCTTCTGATCTGGCCCCCGAAACAGAAAGCGTTAAAAGAATGCCAAAGCCACCACCAATTTACATCCGTGAAAAAAGCTGCAAAATTCTGGCAGATAACACTTCTGATCTGGCCCCCGAAACAGAAAGCGTTAAAAGAATGCCAAAGCCACCACCAATTTACATCCGTGAAAAAAGCTGCAACGCCTTAGTCAGCAAATTTATCGACCTTATTGGAAAGGACAACTTTCATATAATCCCCCTTGTAAAGGGAAATATACATGAAACAAAGGTACAAACTAAGTCCGAAGATAACTACAGAGTACTGTCGAAGTACCTGAGCGACAACAAAAAGAACTTCTATACGTGCCAGCTAAATAGCAGCAAAGGCCTGCAAGTCGTACTAAAGGGCATAGAGCCTGAAGTCACTCCTGCGGAAGTAATCAACGCATTACAAGAGAAAGGATTCAGTGCCAAAACTGTTTTCAACATCCAAAATAAGGATAGAAAGCCGCAACCACTCTTTAAGGTAGTAATCCAAAAAGCAAGCCGCTAAAGAAAAACGAAGTGCACCCGATATACAAACTTCAATTTCTACTGCACCGCAGAATCACCGTAGAAGATCCGCACAAACGCAATGGTCCCGTACAATGTACGAATTGCCAAGAATATGGCCATACAAGGTCGTATTGTACTCTGCGCCCCGTGTGTGTAGCTTGTGGAGAGCTTCACGACATTACACACTGCCCAACGAGCAAAGACGACGCCAGCACAAAAAAATGCGCCAACTGTGGTGATAACCACACAGCTAACTATAAAGGTTGCCCAATATACAAGGAACTGAAAACACGAATCCACCAGCGAGTGACCACTACACGCTCTCAAAACGCACAGCCTACATTTACACCATCTAAATTAAACCCAGACGTTTTCTTTTCGACCGCAGCCAGATCTTCACTTGGCGGAATCTCAACCAAAAACGTGACATTTGCCAGTGCTCTAAAATCAGGACTGGTTCCCCCTACCCCAAACACGCCGAACCCACAACTAGCACATGCAGATTTAAACGCGACTCAACACCACCAAATGCCGGGGCAGCAACAAAGCAACTTTGAAGCAATGTTATCAACCATGCAGCAAAGTCTAATGGAGTTTATGTCTTTTATGCGGACAACTAAGCAGGTTTTAATGCGTAACCAAAATCTACTGATACAAATGCTGATTTCACAACAGTCCAAATAAACCATGCCTTCCCTACGCATATCTACGTGGAATGCTAATGGCGTCTCACAGCACAAACTTGAGCTAGCTCAATTTCTACTTGACAAACACATTGACGTAATGCTACTCTCAGAAACACACCTTACAAACAAATACAATTTTAACATACGAGGCTACGTATTTTATGGAACAAACCATCCTGATGGTAAAGCACATGGGGGGACTGGTATTCTGATTAGAAACCGTCTCAAACACCACTGCCATAGAAGATTTGCAGAAAACTATCTACAGGCCACATCTATAAACATACAATTAGATAGTGGTAACCATCTAACACTAGCCGCCGTATACTGCCCACCTCGCTTCAATATATCTGAAACTGAGTTCATGCAGTTCTTTAACACACTCGGAGAACACTTCATAGCAGCAGGAGATTACAATGCCAAGCACACTCACTGGGGATCTCGTCTAGTGACCCCAAAAGGAAAACAATTATACAATGCAATTATAAAAGCCAGCAATAAGCTCGACCATCTCTCTCCCGGCAGACCAACATACTGGCCGGCTGACCCCAATAAACTACCCGACCTAATTGACTTTGCAATAACAAAAAATATTCCCCGAACCCTGCTAAGCGCCGAAAGTCTTTCAGATCTCTCGTCTGATCACTCGCCTGTATTAATTAACCTACTTCGACATCCAAAAACCGTAGATCAACCAATTAGATTGACCTCGCATAAAACCAACTGGGTCAGTTACAAAAAATATTTTAGCTCACACATTGAGCTAGATCCTCCCCTAACCGTTGAAGCTGAGATCGACAGCTTCGTAAACAATCTAGAATCAGTCTTCGTTACCGCAGCTCGTATCTCAACACCTCAAACGGCGCAAGCTCCACGTAACCAAAAGAAGACGAATCTACAAATCGAGCAGCTCGTTATCGAAAAGCGACGCTTACGTCGAGAATGGCAATCAACCAGATCGCCATCTGCACGACATAGGCTTAAGAGCGCCGCACGCAACCTCTCTAAAGCGTTAAAGCAAGAAGAAGCATATACCCAACGCCGGTACATAGAACAACTATCCACATCCAGTACAAGAAACTCACTGTGGAGAGCTCACCCAACCCTAAGCTCACCGACAGAAACCGTGATGCCTATAAGAAACCCTGCAGGCGGCTGGGCCCGCAGCGACGAAGATAGAGCAAGAACATTTGCCGCCCACCTTGGAAATGTGTTTCAACCAAATCCTTGCACAAATGCGACTACACTACCAACATTAACAAACGACGCCGAGCTTCAACGTGACCCAATCGAGTTTCGACCAAACGAAATCGCTAATATTATCAAAAAGGAACTGAACCCAAAAAAATCACCGGGCTGCGATTTAATAACCCCAAAAATGATTATTGAGCTCCCATATTGTGCTGTATGCACTATCGCGAAGCTCTTCAATGCCATCACAAAACTTGGCTATTTTCCAGAAAGATGGAAAAAGTCTATCATCATAATGATACCAAAGCCAGGAAAAGACACACGATTCCCTCGTCGTACAGACCTATAAGTTTATTATCGTGTCTATCAAAACTTTTCGAAAAATGCGTGCTAACTCGGATCAACTCATTCCTGAGAACACACAACAAAATCCCTTCACACCAGTTCGGCTTTCGTGAAAAACATGGAACTATTGAGCAGGTTAATCGCATAACATCAGAAATACGAAGCGCGTTTGAAAATCGAGAATACTGCACAGCAATATTTTTGGATGTCTCACAAGCATTCGACAGAGTTTGGTTAGACGATTTAATGCATAAAATTAAAACAATGCTTCCAAACAACACGCACAAGCTACTAAAGTCATACCTCTACGACAGGAAGTTTACAGTGAGATGTAACAGTGATATGTCCGACGACCACACCATTAGAGCTGGAGTTCCTCAAGGTAGCGTACTCGGTCCTACGTTATATGTCCTCTACACATCAGACATCCCAACAAGCAGACGTCTAACAACATCTACCTTTGCTGACGATACAGCTATTCTCAGCCGTTCCAGATGCCCTATGCAAGCAACAGCACAGTTAGCTCCTCACCTGGTCGACATAGAAAAATGGCTATCTGACTGGCGAATAAAAGTCAACGAACAAAAATGCAAACACGTTACGTTCACTCTAAACAGACAAGATTGCCCACCGCTGATGTTAAACAACACTACGCTTCCGCAAACAAACGAAGTGACATACCTCGGAGTACACCTCGATAGAAGACTCACATGGCGCAGGCACATCGAGGCCAAGAGAACGCATTTAAAACTAAAAGCAAATAGCCTCCATTGGCTTATCAACGCTCGCTCTTCCCTTAGTCTTGACTACAAAGTCCTGCTCTACAATTCTGTTCTCAAACCTATCTGGACCTACGGCTCCCAGTTATGGGGAAACGCTAGCAGTAGCAACATTGAAATCATTCAGAGAACCCAGTCAAAGATATTGAGAACCATCACCGGGGCACCGTGGTATGTTCGAAACGAAAACATACAAAAAGATTTAAATATTCAACCAGTCAGAGATGTAATAGCAGAACTCAAGGAACAATACTACAGCAAGCTTTCTACGCACCCTAACCATCTCGCCAGAAGATTAACAAGGTTGAGTAGCCAATCCCGTCTTTATCGAAATGACCTTCCAACCCAGCGATAGACCCTAGGGCCCCGCAACCTATCTGCAGTTCAAAAGAACTGCTAGTTAATATATAGGCATAAGATCTGCAAACTTATTGTTAGTCTCATAAAGAGAAGAGTCAATAAATAAAGCAAAGTTTTAATAAAAAAAAAAAAAAAAAATTTTTCCCATTAGATACTAGAATTATAGAAAAGTACTTTGCGAAAAGAATCGGCAGTAGGACGGAAATGTGTTGACCACCGATTAGTTTTTTTCTAATAATACTTGCATCCTTCAACCGACTTCTTCGACTAATGGCTCGATGGAAAGCTTTTCTGTTCCTCTTTCAGATGGCATTAACATATTTTACGATAAGTCGTAAGAAATACAATTTTTTGGATCAAAACTAAAATATCCTCGAAATCATTGAAGAAGAAGTACCTTATCAGACGAAAATATGCCTTATCTGATAAGAGACATTTAAATTTTTTCAATTGCATAAATGAGCGGCATTTTATTCAGAATTAATAGTTTTTTACATGGGCAAAAATTCGTTTAATTTGTTTCCCATTAAATACTAGAATTATAGAAAAGTACTTTGCGAAGACAATCGGCAGTAGGACGGAAACGTGTTTACCAGCTATTAGTTTTTTGCTAATAACTCTTGCATCCTTCGACCGACTTCTTCGACTAAGAGCTCGATGGAAAGCTTATCTGTTCCTTTTTCAGATGGCATTAAGATATTTTACGAAAAGTCGTAAGAAATACAATTTTTTTGATCAAAACTAAAATATCCTTTAAATCATTGAAGAAGAAGTGCCTTATCAGACGAAAATCTGACTTATCTAATAAGAGACATATAAATTTTTTTAATTGCATAAATGGGCGGCATTTTATTCAGAATTAATAGTTTTTTAGATGGACAAAAAATTCGTTTAATTTTTTTCCTTTAGATACTAGAATTATAGAAAAGTACTTTGCGAAAAGAATCGTCAGTTTGACGGAAACGTGTTGACCACCGATTAGTTTTTTGCTAATAACTCTTGCATCCTTCGACCTACTTCTTCGACTAAGAGCTCGATGGAAAGTTTATCTGTTCCTCTTTCCGATGGCATTAACATATTTTACGAAAAGTCGTAAGAAATAAAATTTTTTTGATCAAAACTAAAATATCCTCGAAATCATTCAAGACGAAGTACCTTATCAGACGAAAATCTGCCTCATCTAATAAGAGACATTTAAATTTTTTTAATTGAATAAATGTGCGGCATTTTATTCAGAATTAATAGTGTTTTACATGGACAAAAAATTCGTTTAATTTTTTTTCCCAATAAATAGTAGAATTATAGAAAAGTACTTTGCGAAAATAATCGGCAGTAGGACGGAATCGTGTTGACACCGATTAGCTGTTTTCTAATAACTCTTGCATCCTTCGACCGACTTCTTCGACTAACGGCTCGATGGGAAGCTTATCTGTTCCTCTTTCAGATGGCATTAACATATTTTACGAAAAGTCGTAAGAAATACAATTTTTTTGATCAAAACTAAAATATCCTCGAAATCATTGAAGAAGAAGTACCTTATCAGACGAAAATATGTCTTATCTGATAAGAGACATTTAAATTTTTTTAATTGCATAAATGGGCGGCATTTTATTCAGAATTAATAGTTTTTTAGATGGCAAAAATTCGTTTAATTTTTTCCCATTAAATACTGGAATTATAGAAAAGTACTTTGCGAAAAAAACGGCAGTACGACGGAAACGTGTTTACCAGCTATTAGTTTTTTCCTAATAACTCTTGCATCCTTCGACCGACTTCTTCGACTAAGAGCTCGACGGAAAGCTTATCTGTTCCTCTTTCAGATGGCATTAACATATTTTACGAAAAGTCGTAAGAAATACAATTTTTTTGATCAAAAAATCCGCCTTATCTAATAAGAGACATTTAAATTTTTTTAATTGCATAAATGGGCGGCATTTAATTAAGAATAAATAGTTTTTTAGATGGAAAAAATTCGTTTATTTTATTTCCATTAAATACTAGAATTATAGAAAAGTACTTTGCGAAGAGAATCGGCAGTAGGACGGAATCGTGTTGACCACTGATTAGTTGTTTGCTAATAACTCTTGTATCCTTCGACCGACTTCTTCGACTAAGAGCTCGATGGAAAGCTTATCTGTTCCTCTTTCAGATGGCATTAACATATTTTACGAAAAGTCGTAAGAAATACAATTTTTTTGATCAAAACTAAAATATGCTCGAAATCATTGAAGAAAAAGTACCTTATCAGACGAAAATATGCCTTATCTAATAAGAGACATTTAAATTTTTTTAATTGCATAAATGGGCGGCATTTTATTCAGAATTAATAGTTTTTTACATGGACAAAAAATTCGTTTAATTCTTTCTAATTAAATACTAGAATTATAGAAAAGTACTTTTCGAAAAGAATCGGCAGTAGGACGGAATCGTGTTGACCACCGATTAGTTTTTTTGCTAATAACTCTTGCATCCTTCGACCGACTACTTCGACTAAGAGCTCGATGGAAAGCTTATCTGTTCCTCTTTCAGATGGGATTAACATATTTTACGAAAAGTCGTAACGAATAATATTTTTTTGATCAAAACTTAAATATCCTCGAAATCATTGAAGAAGAAGTGCCTTATCAGACGAAAATCTGCCTTATCTAACAAGAGACATTTCAATTTTTTTAATTGCATAAATGGGCGGCATTTTATTCAGAATTAATAGTTTTTTACATGGACAAAAAATTCGTTTAATTTTGTCCCATTATATACTAGAATTATAGAAAAGTACTTTGCGAAAAGAATCGGCAGTAGGACGGAAACGTGTTGACCACCGATTAGTTTTTTTCTAATAACTATTGCATCCTTCGACCGAATTCTTCGACTAAGAGCTCGATGGAAAGCTTATCTGTTCCTCTTTCAGATAGCATTAACATATTTTACGAAAAGTCATAAGAAATAAAATTTTTTGGATCAAAACTAAAATATCCTCGAAATCATTGAAGAAGAAGTACCTTATCAGACGAAAATATGCCTTATCTGATAAGAGACATTTAAATTTTTTTAATTGCATAAATGAGCGGCATTTTATTCAGAATTAATAGTTTTTTACATGGGCAAAAATTCGTTTAATTTTTTTCCCATTAAATACTAGAATTATAGAAAAGTACTTTGCGAAAAGAATCGGCAGTAGGACGGAAACGTATTTACCAGCTATTAGTTTTTTGCTAATAACTCTTGCATCCTTCGACCGACTTCTTCGACTAAGAGGTCGATGGAAAGCTTATCTGTTCCTTTTTCAGATGCCATTAAGATATTTTACGAAAAGTTGTAAGAAATAAAATTTTTTTGATCAAAGCTAAAATATCCTCGAAATCATTGAAGAAGAAGTACCTTATCAGTTGAAAATTTTCCTTATCTGATAAAAGACATTTAAAATTTTTTAATTGCATAAATGGGCGACATTTTATTCAGAATAAATAGTTTTTTACATGGACAAAAAACTCGTTTAATTTTTTTCCATTAGATACTAGAATTATAGAAAAGTACTTTGCGAAAAGAATCGGCAGTTTGTCGGAAACGTGTTGACCACCGATTAGTTTTTTGCTAATAACTCTTGCATCCTTCAACCGACTTCTTCGACTAAGAGCTCGATGGAAAGCTTATCTGTTCCTCTTTCAGATGGCATTAACATATTTTACGAAAAGTCGTAAGAAATAAAATTTTTTTCATCAAAACTAAAATATCCTCGAAATCATTCAAGACGAAGTACTTTATCAGACGAAAATCTGCCTTATCGAATAAGAGACATTTAAATTTTTTTAATTGAATAAATGTGCGGCATTTTATTCAGAATTAATAGTGTTTTACATGGACAAAAAATTCGTTTAATTTTTTTCCCCAATAAATACTAGAATTATAGAAAAGTACTTTGCGAAAATAATCGGCAGTAGGACGGAAACGTGTTTACCAGCTATTAGTTTTTTGCTAATAACTCTTGCATCCTTCGACCGACTTCTTCGACTAACGGCTCGACGGAAGGCTTATCTGTTCCTCTTTGAGATGGCATTAACATATTTTACGAAAAGTCGTAAGAAATACAATTTTTTTGATCAAAAAATCTGCCTTATCTAATAAAAGACATTTAAATTTGTTTAATTGCATAAATGGGCGGCATTTTATTAAGAATAAATAGTTTTTTAGATGGAAAAAATTCGTTTATTTTTTTCCCATTAAATACTGGAATAATAGAAAAGTACTTTGCGAAAAGAATCGGCAGTAGGACGGAAACGTGTTTACCAGCTATTAGTTTTTTGCTAATAACTCTTGCATCCTTCGACCGACTTCTTCGACTAAGAGCTCGATGGAAAGCTTATCTGTTCCTTTTTCAGATGGCATTAAGATATTTTACGAAAAGTCGTAAGAAATACAATTTTTTTGATCAAAACTAAAATATCCTTTAAATCATTGAAGAAGAAGTGCCTTATCAGACGAAAATCTGACTTATCTAATAAGAGACATATAAATTTTTTTAATTGCATAAATGGGCGGCATTTTATTAAGAATTAATAGTTTTTTAGATGGACAAAAAACTCGTTTAATTTTTTTCCCTTAGATACTAGAATTATAGAAAAGTACTTTGCGAAAAGAATCGTCAGTTTGACGGAAACGTGTTGACCACCGATTAGTTTTTTTCTAATAACTATTGCATCCTTCGACCGAATTCTTCGACTAAGAGCTCGATGGAAAGCTTATCTGTTCCTCTTTCAGATGGCATTAAGATATTTTACGAAAAGTCGTAAGAAATACAATTTTTTTGATCAAAACTAAAATATCCTCGAAATCATTCAAGACGAAGTACCTTATCAGACGAAAATCTGCCTCATCTAATAAGAGACATTTAAATTTTTTTAATTGAATAAATGTGCGGCATTTTATTCAGAATTAATAGTGTTTTACATGGACAAAAAATTCGTTTAATTTTTTTTCCCAATAAATAGTAGAATTATAGAAAAGTACTTTGCGAAAATAATCGGCAGTAGGACGGAATCGTGTTGACACCGATTAGCTGTTTTCTAATAACTCTTGCATCCTTCGACCGACTTCTTCGACTAACGGCTCGATGGGAAGCTTATCTGTTCCTCTTTCAGATGGCATTAACATATTTTACGAAAAGTCGTAAGAAATACAATTTTTTTGATCAAAACTAAAATATCCTCGAAATCATTGAAGAAGAAGTACCTTATCAGACGAAAATATGTCTTATCTGATAAGAGACATTTAAATTTTTTTAATTCCATAAATGGGCGGCATTTTATTCAGAATTAATAGTTTTTTAGATGGCAAAAATTTGTTTAATTTTTTCCCATTAAATACTGGAATTATAGAAAAGTACTTTGCGAAAAAAACGGCAGTACGACGGAAACGTGTTTACCAGCTATTAGTTTTTTCCTAATAACTCTTGCATCCTTCGACCGACTTCTTCGACTAAGAGCTCGACGGAAAGCTTATCTGTTCCTCTTTCAGATGGCATTAACATATTTTACGAAAAGTCGTAAGAAATACAATTTTTTTGATCAAAAAATCCGCCTTATCTAATAAGAGACATTTAAATTTTTTTAATTGCATAAATGGGCGGCATTTAATTAAGAATAAATAGTTTTTTAGATGGAAAAAATTCGTTTATTTTATTTCCATTAAATACTAGAATTATAGAAAAGTACTTTGCGAAGAGAATCGGCAGTAGGACGGAATCGTGTTGACCACTGATTAGTTGTTTGCTAATAACTCTTGTATCCTTCGACCGACTTCTTCGACTAAGAGGTCGATGGAAAGCTTATCTGTTCCTCTTTCAGATGGCATTAACATATTTTACGAAAAGTCGTAAGAAATACAATTTTTTTGATCAAAACTAAAATATGCTCGAAATCATTGAAGAAAAAGTACCTTATCAGACGAAAATATGCCTTATCTAATAAGAGACATTTAAATTTTTTTAATTGCATAAATGGGCGGCATTTTATTCAGAATTAATAGTTTTTTACATGGACAAAAAATTCGTTTAATTCTTTCTAATTAAATACTAGAATTATAGAAAAGTACTTTTCGAAAAGAATCGGCAGTAGGACGGAATCGTGTTGACCACCGATTAGTTTTTTTGCTAATAACTCTTGCATCCTTCGACCGACTACTTCGACTAAGAGCTCGATGGAAAGCTTATCTGTTCCTCTTTCAGATGGGATTAACATATTTTACGAAAAGTCGTAACGAATAATATTTTTTTGATCAAAACTTAAATATCCTCGAAATCATTGAAGAAGAAGTGCCTTATCAGACGAAAATCTGCCTTATCTAACAAGAGACATTTCAATTTTTTTAATTGCATAAATGGGCGGCATTTTATTCAGAATTAATAGTTTTTTACATGGACAAAAAATTCGTTTAATTTTGTCCCATTATATACTAGAATTATAGAAAAGTACTTTGCGAAAAGAATCGGCAGTAGGACGGAAACGTGTTGACCACCGATTAGTTTTTTTCTAATAACTATTGCATCCTTCGACCGAATTCTTCGACTAAGAGCTCGATGGAAAGCTTATCTGTTCCTCTTTCAGATAGCATTAACATATTTTACGAAAAGTCATAAGAAATAAAATTTTTTGGATCAAAACTAAAATATCCTCGAAATCATTGAAGAAGAAGTACCTTATCAGACGAAAATATGCCTTATCTGATAAGAGACATTTAAATTTTTTTAATTGCATAAATGAGCGGCATTTTATTCAGAATTAATAGTTTTTTACATGGGCAAAAATTCGTTTAATTTTTTTCCCATTAAATACTAGAATTATAGAAAAGTACTTTGCGAAAAGAATCGGCAGTAGGACGGAAACGTATTTACCAGCTATTAGTTTTTTGCTAATAACTCTTGCATCCTTCGACCGACTTCTTCGACTAAGAGGTCGATGGAAAGCTTATCTGTTCCTTTTTCAGATGCCATTAAGATATTTTACGAAAAGTTGTAAGAAATAAAATTTTTTTGATCAAAACTAAAATATCCTCGAAATCATTGAAGAAGAAGTACCTTATCAGTTGAAAATTTTCCTTATCTGATAAAAGACATTTAAAATTTTTTAATTGCATAAATGGGCGACATTTTATTCAGAATAAATAGTTTTTTACATGGACAAAAAACTCGTTTAATTTTTTTCCATTAGATACTAGAATTATAGAAAAGTACTTTGCGAAAAGAATCGGCAGTTTGTCGGAAACGTGTTGACCACCGATTAGTTTTTTGCTAATAACTCTTGCATCCTTCAACCGACTTCTTCGACTAAGAGCTCGATGGAAAGCTTATCTGTTCCTCTTTCAGATGGCATTAACATATTTTACGAAAAGTCGTAAGAAATAAAATTTTTTTCATCAAAACTAAAATATCCTCGAAATCATTCAAGACGAAGTACTTTATCAGACGAAAATCTGCCTTATCGAATAAGAGACATTTAAATTTTTTTAATTGAATAAATGTGCGGCATTTTATTCAGAATTAATAGTGTTTTACATGGACAAAAAATTCGTTTAATTTTTTTTCCCAATAAATACTAGAATTATAGAAAAGTACTTTGCGAAAATAATCGGCAGTAGGACGGAAACGTGTTTACCAGCTATTAGTTTTTTGCTAATAACTCTTGCATCCTTCGACCGACTTCTTCGACTAACGGCTCGACGGAAGGCTTATCTGTTCCTCTTTGAGATGGCATTAACATATTTTACGAAAAGTCGTAAGAAATACAATTTTTTTGATCAAAAAATCTGCCTTATCTAATAAAAGACATTTAAATTTGTTTAATTGCATAAATGGGCGGCATTTTATTAAGAATAAATAGTTTTTTAGATGGAAAAAATTCGTTTATTTTTTTCCCATTAAATACTGGAATAATAGAAAAGTACTTTGCGAAAAGAATCGGCAGTAGGACGGAAACGTGTTTACCAGCTATTAGTTTTTTGCTAATAACTCTTGCATCCTTCGACCGACTTCTTCGACTAAGAGCTCGATGGAAAGCTTATCTGTTCCTTTTTCAGATGGCATTAAGATATTTTACGAAAAGTCGTAAGAAATACAATTTTTTTGATCAAAACTAAAATATCCTTTAAATCATTGAAGAAGAAGTGCCTTATCAGACGAAAATCTGACTTATCTAATAAGAGACATATAAATTTTTTTAATTGCATAAATGGGCGGCATTTTATTAAGAATTAATAGTTTTTTAGATGGACAAAAAACTCGTTTAATTTTTTTCCCTTAGATACTAGAATTATAGAAAAGTACTTTGCGAAAAGAATCGTCAGTTTGACGGAAACGTGTTGACCACCGATTAGTTTTTTTCTAATAACTATTGCATCCTTCGACCGAATTCTTCGACTAAGAGCTCGATGGAAAGCTTATCTGTTCCTCTTTCAGATGGCATTAAGATATTTTACGAAAAGTCGTAAGAAATACAATTTTTTTGATCAAAACTAAAATATCCTCGAAATCATTCAAGACGAAGTACCTTATCAGACGAAAATCTGCCTCATCTAATAAGAGACATTTAAATTTTTTTAATTGAATAAATGTGCGGCATTTTATATAGAATTAATAGTGTTTTACATGGACAAAAAATTCGTTTAATTTTTTTTCCCAATAAATAGTAGAATTATAGAAAAGTACTTTGCGAAAATAATCGGCAGTAGGACGGAATCGTGTTGACACCGATTAGCTGTTTTCTAATAACTCTTGCATCCTTCGACCGACTTCTTCGACTAACGGCTCGATGGGAAGCTTATCTGTTCCTCTTTCAGATGGCATTAACATATTTTACGAAAAGTCGTAAGAAATACAATTTTTTTGATCAAAACTAAAATATCCTCGAAATCATTGAAGAAGAAGTACCTTATCAGACGAAAATATGTCTTATCTGATAAGAGACATTTAAATTTTTTTAATTCCATAAATGGGCGGCATTTTATTCAGAATTAATAGTTTTTTAGATGGCAAAAATTCGTTTAATTTTTTCCCATTAAATACTGGAATTATAGAAAAGTACTTTGCGAAAAAAACGGCAGTACGACGGAAACGTGTTTACCAGCTATTAGTTTTTTCCTAATAACTCTTGCATCCTTCGACCGACTTCTTCGACTAAGAGCTCGACGGAAAGCTTATCTGTTCCTCTTTCAGATGGCATTAACATATTTTACGAAAAGTCGTAAGAAATACAATTTTTTTGATCAAAAAATCCGCCTTATCTAATAAGAGACATTTAAATTTTTTTAATTGCATAAATGGGCGGCATTTAATTAAGAATAAATAGTTTTTTAGATGGAAAAAATTCGTTTATTTTATTTCCATTAAATACTAGAATTATAGAAAAGTACTTTGCGAAGAGAATCGGCAGTAGGACGGAATCGTGTTGACCACTGATTAGTTGTTTGCTAATAACTCTTGTATCCTTCGACCGACTTCTTCGACTAAGAGCTCGATGGAAAGCTTATCTGTTCCTCTTTCAGATGGCATTAACATATTTTACGAAAAGTCGTAAGAAATACAATTTTTTTGATCAAAACTAAAATATGCTCGAAATCATTGAAGAAAAAGTACCTTATCAGACGAAAATATGCCTTATCTAATAAGAGACATTTAAATTTTTTTAATTGCATAAATGGGCGGCATTTTATTCAGAATTAATAGTTTTTTACATGGACAAAAAATTCGTTTAATTCTTTCCAATTAAATACTAGAATTATAGAAAAGTACTTTTCGAAAAGAATCGGCAGTAGGACGGAATCGTGTTGACCACCGATTAGTTTTTTTGCTAATAACTCTTGCATCCTTCGACCGACTACTTCGACTAAGAGCTCGATGGAAAGCTTATCTGTTCCTCTTTCAGATGGGATTAACATATTTTACGAAAAGTCGTAACGAATAATATTTTTTTGATCAAAACTTAAATATCCTCGAAATCATTGAAGAAGAAGTGCCTTATCAGACGAAAATCTGCCTTATCTAATAAGAGACATTTCAATTTTTTTAATTGCATAAATGGGCGGCATTTTATTCAGAATTAATAGTTTTTTACATGGACAAAAAATTCGTTTAATTTTGTCCCATTATATACTAGAATTATAGAAAAGTACTTTGCGAAAAGAATCGGCAGTAGGACGGAAACGTGTTGACCACCGATTAGTTTTTTTCTAAT
This sequence comes from Phortica okadai, assembly GCA_034638295.1. Taxonomy (NCBI): domain Eukaryota; kingdom Metazoa; phylum Arthropoda; class Insecta; order Diptera; family Drosophilidae; genus Phortica; species Phortica okadai. Next base: position 21,370,686 of record CM067850.1, on the reverse strand, counting down.
AACTATTGCATCCTTCGACCGAATTCTTCGACTAAGAGCTCGATGGAAAGCTTATCTGTTCCTCTTTCAGATAGCATTAACATATTTTACGAAAAGTCATAAGAAATAAAATTTTTTGGATCAAAACTAAAATATCCTCGAAATCATTGAAGAAGAAGTACCTTATCAGACGAAAATATGCCTTATCTGATAAGAGACATTTAAATTTTTTTAATTGCATAAATGAGCGGCATTTTATTCAGAATTAATAGTTTTTTACATGGGCAAAAATTCGTTTAATTTTTTTCCCATTAAATACTAGAATTATAGAAAAGTACTTTGCGAAAAGAATCGGCAGTAGGACGGAAACGTATTTACCAGCTATTAGTTTTTTGCTAATAACTCTTGCATCCTTCGACCGACTTCTTCGACTAAGAGGTCGATGGAAAGCTTATCTGTTCCTTTTTCAGATGCCATTAAGATATTTTACGAAAAGTTGTAAGAAATAAAATTTTTTTGATCAAAACTAAAATATCCTCGAAATCATTGAAGAAGAAGTACCTTATCAGATGAAAATTTTCCTTATCTGATAAAAGACATTTAAAATTTTTTAATTGCATAAATGGGCGACATTTTATTCAGAATAAATAGTTTTTTACATGGACAAAAAACTCGTTTAATTTTTTTCCATTAGATACTAGAATTATAGAAAAGTACTTTGCGAAAAGAATCGGCAGTTTGACGGAAACGTGTTGACCACCGATTAGTTTTTTGCTAATAACTCTTGCATCCTTCAACCGACTTCTTCGACTAAGAGCTCGATGGAAAGCTTATCTGTTCCTCTTTCAGATGGCATTAACATATTTTACGAAAAGTCGTAAGAAATAAAATTTTTTTCATCAAAACTAAAATATCCTCGAAATCATTCAAGACGAAGTACTTTATCAGACGAAAATCTGCCTTATCGAATAAGAGACATTTAAATTTTTTTAATTGAATAAATGTGCGGCATTTTATTCAGAATTAATAGTGTTTTACATGGACAAAAAATTCGTTTAATTTTTTTTCCCAATAAATACTAGAATTATAGAAAAGTACTTTGCGAAAATAATCGGCAGTAGGACGGAAACGTGTTTACCAGCTATTAGTTTTTTGCTAATAACTCTTGCATCCTTCGACCGACTTCTTCGACTAACGGCTCGACGGAAGGCTTATCTGTTCCTCTTTCAGATGGCATTAACATATTTTACGAAAAGTCGTAAGAAATACAATTTTTTTGATCAAAACTACAATATCCTCGAAATCATTGAAGAAGAAGTTCCTTATAAGACTAAAATAGGCCTTATCTAATAAAAGACATTTAAATTTTTTTAATTGCATAAATGGGCGGCATTTTATTCAGAATTAATAGTTTTTTTTACATGGAGAAAAAATTCGTTTAATTTTTCCCATTAAATACTAGAATTATAGAAAAGTACTTTGCGAAAAGAATCGGCAGTAGGACGGAAACGTGTTTACCAGCTATTGGTTTTTTGCGAATAACTCTTGCATCCTTCGACCGAATTCTTCGACTAAGAGCTCGACGGAAAGCTTATCTGTTCCTCTTTCAGATGGCATTAACATATTTTACGAAAAGTCGTAAGAAATACAATTTTTTTGATCAAAAAATCTGCCTTATCTAATAAGAGACATTTAAATTTTTTTAATTGCATAAATGGGCGGCATTTTATTCAGAATTAATAGTGTTTTACATGGACAAAAAATTCGTTTAATTTTTTTTCCCAATAAATACTAGAATTATAGAAAAGTACTTTGCGAAAATAATCGGCAGTAGGACGGAATCGTGTTGACCACCGATTAGTTTTTTGCTAATAACTCTTGCATCCTTCGACCGACTTCTTCGACTAACGGCTCGACGGAAAGCTTATCTGTTCCTCTTTCAGATGGCATTAACATATTTTACGAAAAGTCGTAAGAAATACAATTTTTTTGATCAAAAAATCTGCCTTATCTAATAAGAGACATTTAAATTTTTTTAATTGCATAAATGGGCGGCATTTTATTAAATAAATAAATAGTTTTTTAGATGGAAAAAATTCGTTTATTTTTTTCCCATTAAATACTGGAATTATAGAAAAGTACTTTGCGAAAAGAATCGGCAGTAGGACGGAAACGTGTTTACCAGCTATTAGTTTTTGCTAATAACTCTTGCGGCATTTTATTCAGAATTAATAGTGTTTTACATGGACAAAAAATTCGTTTAATTTTTTTTCCCAATAAATACTAGAATTATAGAAAAGTACTTTGCGAAAATAATCGGCAGTAGGACGGAATCGTTTTGACCACCGATTAGTTTTTTGCTAATAACTCTTGCATCCTTCGACCGACTTCTTCGACTAACGGCTCGACGGAAAGCTTATCTGTTCCTCTTTCAGATGGCATTAACATATTTTACGAAAAGTCGTAAGAAATACAATTTTTTTGATCAAAAAATCTGCCTTATCTAATAAGAGACATTTAAATTTTTTTAATTGCATAAATGGGCGGCATTTTATTAAATAAATAAATAGTTTTTTAGATGGAAAAAATTCGTTTATTTTTTTCCCATTAAATACTGGAATTATAGAAAAGTACTTTGCGAAAAGAATCGGCAGTAGGACGGAAACGTGTTTACCAGCTATTAGTTTTTGCTAATAACTCTTGCATCCTTCGACCGACTTCTTCGACTAAGAGGTCGACGGAAAGCTTATCTGTTCCTTTTTTCAGATGCCATTAAGATATTTTACGAAAAGTCGTAAGAAATACAATTTTTTTGATCAAAACTAAAATATGCTCGAAATCATTGAAGAAGAAGTACCTCATCAGACGAAAATATGCCTTATCTAATAAGAGACATTTAAATTTTTTTAATTGCATAAATGGGCGGCATTTTATTCAGAATTAATAGTTTTTTACATGGACAAAAATTCGTTTAATTTTTCCCATTAAATACTAGAATTATAGAAAAGTACTTTGCGAAAAGAATCGGCAGTAGCACGGAAACGTGTTGACCACCGATTAGTTTTTTGCTAATAACTCTTGCATCCTTCGACCGACTACTTCGACTAAGAGCTCGATGGAAAGCTTATCTGTTCCTCTTTCAGATGGGATTAACATATTTTACGAAAAGTCGTAACGAATAATATTTTTTTGATCAAAACTTAAATATCCTCGAAATCATTGAAGAAGAAGTGCCTTATCAGACGAAAATCTGCCTTATCTAACAAGAGACATTTCAATTTTTTTAATTGCATAAATGGGCGGCATTTTATTCAGAATTAATAGTTTTTTACATGGACAGAAAATTCGTTTAATTTTGTCCCATTATATACTAGAATTATAGAAAAGTACTTTGCGAAAAGAATCGGCAGTAGGACGGAAACGTGTTGACCACCGATTAGTTTTTATACTTTTCACTTATGTGAAATAGTATATTAACTTTGTCACGGAGTTTGTAACAGATCGAAATATTTATTTCCGACTATATAAAGTATATATATTCTTGATCAGGACGACAAGACGAGTTGATTTAGCCATGTCCGTCTGTCCGTCTGTCTGTCTGTCTGTCGGTCTGTCTGTCTGTCTGTCTGTATGTATGCAAACTAGTCCCTCAGTTTTGAAGCTATCGAGCTGAAACTTTGCACAGAGTCTTAGAATTTATTACGATGAATCATTCGTCGGAACCAGCATGATCGGATTATTGGAACAGGTAGCTCCCATACGAAAAGAAGAAGAAAAGTGAACAAAACTTGAATCGTTGTATGGAAAACTTTTTTGTTTTGTACAATAGAGTGCTGAAATTTTAAACATAGTTGTTTTACATGGTCCGACTACATGCCTGAAAGTTTCATTGAGATTGGACATCTGGAACTGGTAGCTCCCATACAAAATGAAGAAGAGGAAGAGAAGCAATATTCACGTCGTTGTATGGAAAACTTTTTTCTTTTTTAACCAATTGACTTGAAATTTTAAAGTTATGTTCTTAGGGAGGAATGAAAACTATTTTGACCAAAAGTGGGCGTAGCCACGCCCACTTATAGCGAAAATTGACCCGTTGTATGGAAAACTTTTTTGTTTTTTAACCAATTGACTTGAAACTTTGCAGTTATGCTCTTAGGGAGGAATGAAAACTATTTTGATCAAAAGTGGGCATGGCCACGCCCACTTATAGCTTAACTTGACCCTTTGTATGGAAATCTTTTTGGTTTTTTAATCAATTGACTTGAAACTTTACAGTTATGTTCCTAGAGAGGAATGAAAACTATTTTGACCAAAAGTGGGCGTAGCCACGCCTACTTATAGCAAAAATTGACCCGTTGTATGGAAAAATTTTTTGTTTTTTAACCAATTGACTTGAAACTTTGCAGTTATGCTCTTAGGGAGGAATGAAAACTATTTTGTAGCGAAAATTGACCCTTTGTATGGAAAACTTTTTTGTTTTTTAACCAATTGACTTGAAACTTTACAGTTATGTTCTTAGGGAGGAATAAAAACTATTTTGACCAAATGTGGGCATGGCTACGCCCACTTATCGCAAAACTTGAACCGTTGTATGGAAAAATTTTTTGTTTTTTAACGAATTGACTTGAAACATTACAGATATGTTGTTAGGGATGCATGAAAACTATTCATTTAGTTTTTTTATAGTGACACAAAGTGAAAAGTATTATAGCTTCAGCCTTGCTGAAGATAGCGTCCTTACTGGTTTTCTAATAACTCTTGCATCCTTCGACCGACTTCTTCGACTAAGAGCTCTATGGAAAGCTTATCTGTTCCTTTTTCAGATGGCATTAAGATATTTTACGAAAAGTCGTAAGAAATACAATTTTTTTGATCAAAACTAAAATATCCTTTAAATCATTGAAGAAGAAGTGCCTTATCAGACGAAAATCTGCCTTATCTAATAAGAGACATATAAATTTTTTTAATTGCATAAATGGGCGGCATTTTATTAAGAATTAATAGTTTTTTAGATGGACAAAAAACTCGTTTAATTTTTTTCCCTTAGATACTAGAATTATAGAAAAGTACTTTGCGAAAAGAATCGTCAGTTTGACGGAAACGTGTTGACCACCGATTAGTTTTTTGCTAATAACTCTTGCATCCTTCGACCGACTTCTTCGACTAAGAGCTCGATGGAAAGTTTATCTGTTCCTCTTTCAGATGGCATTAACATATTTTACGAAAAGTCGTAAGAAATAAAATTTTTTTGATCAAAACTAAAATATCCTCGAAATCATTCAAGACGAAGTACCTTATCAGACGAAAATCTGCCTTATCTAATAAGAGACATTTAAATTTTTTTAATTGAATAAATGTGCGGCATTTAATTCAGAATTAATAGTGTTTTACATGGACAAAAAATTCGTTTAATTTTTTTTCCCAATAAATACTAGAATTATAGAAAAGTACTTTGCGAAAATAATCGGCAGTAGGACGGAATCGTGTTGACACCGATTAGTTGTTTTCTAATAACTCTTGCATCCTTCGACCGACTTCTTCGACTAACGGCTCGATGGGAAGCTTATCTGTTCCTCTTTCAGATGGCATTAACATATTTTACGAAAAGTCGTAAGAAATACAATTTTTTTGATCAAAACTAAAATATCCTCGAAATCATTGAAGAAGAAGTACCTTATCAGACGAAAATATGTCTTATCTGATAAGAGACATTTAAATTTTTTTAATTGCATAAATGGGCGGCATTTTATTCAGAATTAATAGTTTTTTAGATGGCAAAAATTCGTTTAATTTTTTCCCATTAAATACTGGAATTATAGAAAAGTACTTTGCGAAAAAAACGGCAGTACGACGGAAACGTGTTTACCAGCTATTAGTTTTTTCCTAATAACTCTGGCATCCTTCAACCGACTTTTTCGACTAAGAGCTCGACGGAAAGCTTATCTGTTCCTCTTTCAGATGGCATTAACATATTTTACGAAAAGTCGTAAGAAATACAATTTTTTTGATCAAAAAATCCGCCTTATCTAATAAGAGACATTTAAATTTTTTTAATTGCATAAATGAGCGGCATTTAATTAAGAATAAATAGTTTTTTACATGGACAAAAAATTCATTTAATTCTTTCCAATTAAATACTAGAATTATAGAAAAGTACTTTTCGAAAAGAATCGGCAGTAGGACGGAATCGTGTTGACCACCGATTAGTTTTTTTGCTAATAACTCTTGCATCCTTCGACCGACTACTTCGACTAAGAGCTCGATGGAAAGCTTATCTGTTCCTCTTTCAGATGGGATTAACATATTTTACGAAAAGTCGTAACGAATAATATTTTTTTGATCAAAACTTAAATATCCTCGAAATCATTGAAGAAGAAGTGCCTTATCAGACGAAAATCTGCCTTATCTAACAAGAGACATTTCAATTTTTTTAATTGCATAAATGGGCGGCATTTTATTCAGAATTAATAGTTTTTTACATGGACAAAAAATTCGTTTAATTTTGTCCCATTATATACTAGAATTATAGAAAAGTACTTTGCGAAAAGAATCGGCAGTAGGACGGAAACGTGTTGACCACCGATTAGTTTTTTTCTAATAACTCTTGCATCCTTCGACCGAATTCTTCGACTAAGAGCTCGATGGAAAGCTTATCTGTTCCTCTTTCAGATAGCATTAACATATTTTACGAAAAGTCATAAGAAATAAAATTTTTTGGATCAAAACTAAAATATCCTCGAAATCATTGAAGAAGAAGTACCTTATCAGACGAAAATATGCCTTATCTGATAAGAGACATTTCAATTTTTTTAATTGCATAAATGAGCGGCATTTTATTCAGAATTAATAATTTTTTACATGGGCAAAAATTCGTTTAATTTTTATACTTTTCACTTATGTGAAATAGTATATTAACTTTGTCACGGAGTTTGTAACAGATCGAAATATTTATTTCCGACTATATAAAGTATATATATTCTTGATCAGGACGACAAGACGAGTTGATTTAGCCATGTCCGTCTGTCTGTCTGTCTGTCGGTCTGTCTGTCTGTCTGTCTGTCTGTATGTATGCAAACTAGTCCCTCAGTTTTGAAGCTATCGAGCTGAAACTTTGCACAGAGTCTTAGAATTTATTACGATGAATCATTCGTCGGAACCAGCATGATCGGATTATTGGAACAGGTAGCTCCCATACGAAAAGAAGAAGAAAAGTGAACAGAACTTGAATCGTTGTGTGGAAAACTTTTTTGTTTTGTACAATAGAGTGCTGAAATTTTAAACATAGTAGTTTTACATGGTCCGACTACATGCCTGAAAGTTTCATTGAGATTGGAAATCTGGAACTGGTAGCTCCCATACAAAATGAAGAAGAGGAAGAGAAGCCATATTCACGTCGTTGTATGGAAAACTTTTTTGTTTCTTAACCAATTGACTTGAAATTTTAAAGTTATGTTCTTAGGGAGGAATGAAATCTATTTTGACCAAATGTGGGCGTAACCCCGCGTAGCCACGCCCACTTATAGCGAAAATTTACCCGTTGTATGGAAAACTTTTTTGTTTTTTAACCAATTGACTTGAAACTTTACAGTTATGTTCTTAGAGAGGAATGAAAACTATTTTGACCAAAAGTGGGCGTAGCCACGCCCACTTATAGCGAAAATTGACCCGTTGTATGGAAAACTTTTTTGTTTCTTAACCAATTGACTTGAAACTTTGCAGTAATGCTCTTAGGGAGGAATGAAAACTATTTTGATCAAAAGTGGGCGTGGCCACGCCCACTTATAGCTTAACTTGACCCTTTGTATGGAAAACTTTTTTGTTTTTTAACCAATTGACTTGAAACTTTACAGTTATGTTCTTAGGGAGGAATGAAAACTATTTTAACCAAAAGTGGGCGTAGCCACGCCTACTTATAGCGAAAATTGACCCGTTGTATGGAAAACTTTTTTGTTTTTTAAACAATTGACTTGAAACTTTGCAGTTATGCTCTTAGGGAGGAATGAAAACTATTTTGATCAAAAGTGGGCATGGCCACGCCCACTTATAGCTTAACTTGACCCTTTGTATGGAAATCTTTTTGGTTTTTTAATCAATTGACTTGAAACTTTACAGTTATGTTCTTAGGGAGGAATGAAAACTATTTTGACGAAAAGTGGGCGTAGCCACGCCCTTTTATAGCGAAAATTGACCCTTTGTATGGAAAACTTTTTTGTTTTTTAACCAACTGACTTAAAACTTTACAGTTATGTTCCTAGAGAGGAATGAAAACTATTTTGACCAAAAGTGGGCGTAGCCACGCCTACTTATAGCAAAAATTGACCCGTTGTATGGAAAAATTTTTTGTTTTTTAACCAATTGACTTGAAACTTTGCAGTTATGCTCTTAGGGAGGAATGAAAACTATTTTGTAGCGAAAATTGACCCTTTGTATGGAAAACTTTTTTGTTTTTTAACCAATTGACTTGAAACCTTACAGTTATGTTCTTAGGGAGGAATAAAAACTATTTTGACCAAATGTGGGCATGGCTACGCCCACTTATCGCAAAACTTGAACCGTTGTATGGAAAAATTTTTTGTTTTTTAACGAATTGACTTGAAACATTACAGATATGTTGTTAGGGATGCATGAAAACTATTCATTTAGTTTTTTTATAGTGACACAAAGTGAAAAGTATTATAGCTTCAGCCTTGCTGAAGATAGCGTCCTTACTGGTTTTCCCATTAAATACTAGAATTATAGAAAAGTACTTTGCGAAAAGAATCGGCAGTAGGACGGAAACGTATTTACCAGCTATTAGTTTTTTGCTAATAACTCTTGCATCCTTCGACCGACTTCTTCGACTAAGAGGTCGATGGAAAGCTTATCTGTTCCTTTTTCAGATGCCATTAAGATATTTTACGAAAAGTTGTAAGAAATAAAATTTTTTTGATCAAAACTAAAATATCCTCGAAATCATTGAAGAAGAAGTACCTTATCAGACGAAAATTTTCCTTATCTGATAAAAGACATTTAAAATTTTTTAATTACATAAATGGGCGACATTTTATTCAAAATAAATAGTTTTTTACATGGACAAAAAACTCGTTTAATTTTTTTCCATTAGATACTAGAATTATAGAAAAGTACTTTGCGAAAAGAATCGGCAGTTTGACGGAAACGTGTTGACCACCGATTAGTTTTTTGCTAATAACTCTTGCATCCTTCAACCGACTTCTTCGACTAAGAGCTCGATGGAAAGCTTATCTGTTCCTCTTTCAGATGGCATTAACATATTTTACGAAAAGTCGTAAGAAATAAAATTTTTTTCATCAAAACTAAAATATCCTCGAAATCATTCAAGACGAAGTACTTTATCAGACGAAAATCTGCCTTATCGAATAAGAGACATTTAAATTTTTTTAATTGAATAAATGTGCGGCATTTTATTCAGAATTAATAGTGTTTTACATGGACAAAAAATTCGTTTAATTTTTTTTCCCAATAAATACTAGAATTATAGAAAAGTACTTTGCGAAAATAATCGGCAGTAGGACGGAAACGTGTTTACCAGCTATTAGTTTTTTGCTAATAACTCTTGCATCCTTTGACCGACTTCTTTGACTAAGAGCTCGATGGAAAGCTTTTCTGTTCCCCTTTCAGATGGCATTAAGATATTTTACGAAAAATCGTAAGAAATACAATTTTTTTGATCAAAACTACAATATCCTCGAAATCATTGAAGAAGAAGTTCCTTATCAGACTAAAATAGGCCTTATCTAATAAAAGCCATTTAAATTTTTTTAATTGCATAAATGGGCGGCATTTTATTCAGAATTATTAGTTTTTTTACATGGAGAAAAAATTCGTTTAATTTTTCCCATTAAATACTAGAATTATAGAAAAGTACTTTGCGAAAAGAATCGGCAGTAGGACGGAAACGTGTTTACCAGCTATTAGTTTTTTGCTAATAACTCTTGCATCCTTCGACCGACTTCTTCGACTAAGAGGTCGATGGAAAGCTTATCTGTTCCTTTTTCAGATGCCATTAAGATATTTTACGAAAAGTCGTAAGAAATAAAATTTTTTTGATCAAAACTACAATATCCTCGAAATCATTGAAGAAGAAGTTCCTTATCAGACTAAAATAGGCCTTATCTAATAAGAGACATTTAAATTTTTTTAATTGCATAAATGGGCGGCATTTTATTCAGAATTAATAGTTTTTTACATGGACAAAAATTCGTTTAATTTTTCCCATTAAATACTAGAATTATAGAAAAGTACTTTGCGAAAAGAATCGGCAGTAGCACGGAAACGTGTTGACCACCGATTAGTTTTTGGCTAATAACTCTTGCATCCTTTGACCGACTTCTTTGACTAAGAGCTCGATGGAAAGCTTATCTGTTCCCCTTTCAGATGGCATTAACATATTTTACGAAAAATCGTAAGAAATACAATTGTTTTGATCAAAACTACAATATCCTCGAAATCATTGAAGAAGAAGTTCCTTATCAGACTAAAATAGGCCTTATCTAATAAGAGACATTTAAATTTTTTTAATTGCATAAATGGGCGGCATTTTATTCAGAATTAATAGTTTTTTACATGGACAAAAATTCGTTTAATTTTTCCCATTAAATACTAGAATTATAGAAAAGTACTTTGCGAAAAGAATCGGCAGTAGGACGGAAACGTGTTGACCAGCGATTATTTTTTTGCTAATAACTCTTGCATCCTTCGACCGACTTCTTCGACAAAGAGTACGATGGAAAGCTTATCTGTTCCTCTTTTAGATGGCATTAACATATTTTACGAAAAGCCGTAAGAATAAACATTTTTTTGATCAAAACTAAAATATCCTCGAAATCATTGAAGAAGAAGTACCTCATCAGACGAAAACATAACTTATCTAAGTAGAGACATTAAAATTTTTTTAATTGCATAAATGGGCGGCATTTTATTCAGAATTAATAGTTTTTTTACATGGAGAAAAAATTCGTTTAGTTTTTCCCATTAAATACTAGAATTATAGAAAAGTACTTTGCGAAAAGAATCGACAGTAGGACGGCATCGTGTTGACCACCGATTATTTTTTTGCTAATAACTCTTGCATCCCTCGACCGACTTCTTCGACTAAAAGTTCGATGGAAAGCTTATCTGTTCCTCTTTTAAATGGCATTAACATATTTTACAAAAAGTCGTAAAAAATACAATTTTTTTGATCAAAACTACAATATCCTCGAAATCATTGAAGAAGAAGTACCTTATCAGATGAAAATATCACTTATCTAATAAGAGACATTTAAATTTTTTGAATTGCTTAAATGGGCAGCATTTAATTCAGAATTAACAGTTATTTATATGGACAAAAAATTCGTTTCATTTTTTCCAATTAAATACTAGAATTATAGAAAAGTACTTTGCGTAAAGAATCGGCAGTAGAACGGAATCGTGTTGACCACCGATTATTTTTTTGCTAATAACTCATGCATCCCTCGACTGACTTCTTCGACTAAGAGCTCGATAGAAATCTTATCTGTTCCTCTTTCAGATGGCATTATGATATTTTACGAAAAGTCGTAACGAATAATATTTTTTTGATCAAAACTAAAATATCCTCGAAATCATTGAAGAAGAAGTACCTCATCAGACGAAAATCTGCCTTATCTAATAAGAGACATTAAAATTTGTTTAATTGCATAAATGGGCGGCATTTTATTCAGAATTAATAGTTTTTTTACATGGAGAAAAAATTCGTTTAATTTTTCCCATTAAATACTAGAATTATAGAAAAGTACTTTGCGAAAAGAATCGGCAGTAGGACGGAAACGTGTTGACCACCGATTATTTTTTTGCTAATAACTCTTGCATCCTTCGACCGACTTCTTCGACAAAGAGTTCGATGGAAAGCTTATCTGTTTCTCTTTTAGATGGCATTAACATATTTTACGAAAAGCCTTAAGAATAAAAATTTTTTTGATCAAAACTAAAATATCCTCGAAATCATTGAAGAAGAAGTACCTTATCAGACGAAAATATGCCTTATCTAATATAAGGCATTTCAATTTTTTTAATTGCATAAATGGGCGGCATTTTATTCAGAATTAATAGTTTTTTTCAATGGAGAGAAAATTCGTTTAATTTTTCCCATTAAATACTAGAATTATAGAAAAGTACTTTGCGAAAAGAATCGGCAGTAGAACGGAATCGTGTTGACCACCGATTATTTTTTTGCTAATAACTCTTGCATCCCTCGACCGACTTCTTCGACTAAGTGCTCGATAGAAAGCTTATCTGTTCCTCTTTCAGATGGAATTATGATATTTTACGAAAAGTCGTAACGAATAATATTTTTTTGACCAAAACTAAAATATCCTCGAAATCATTGAAGAAGAAGTGCCTTATCAGACGAAAATCTGCTTTATCTAACAAGAGACATTTCAATTTTTTTTAATTGCATAAATGGGCGGCATTTTATTCAGAATTAATAGTTTTTTACATGGACAAAAAATTCGTTTAATTTTTTCCCATTATATACTAGAATTATAGAAAAGTACTTTGCGAAAATAATCGGCAGTACGACGGAAACGTATTGACCACTGATTAGTTTTTTTCTAATAACTCTTGCATCCTTCGACCGAATTCTTCGACTAAGAGCTCGATGGAAAGCTTATCTGTTCCTCTTTCAGATGGCATTAACATATTTTACGAAAAGTCATAAGAAATAAAATTTTTTGGATCAAAACTAAAATATCCTCGAAATCATTGAAGACGAAGTACCTTATCAGACGAAAATCTGCCTTATCTAATAAGAGACATTTCAATTTTTTTAATTGCATAAATGGGCGGCATTTTATTCAGAATTAATAGTTTTTTACATGGGCAAAACTTCGTTTAATTTTCCCCATTAAATACTAGAATTATAGAAAAGTACTTTGCGAAAATAATCGGCAGTAGGACGGAAACGTGTTTACCAGCTATTAGTTTTTTGCTAATAACTCTTGCATCCTTCGACCGACTTCTTCGACTAAGAGGTCGTAAGAAATAAAATTTTTTTCATCAAAACTAAAATATCCTCGAAATCATTCTAGACGAAGTACCTTATCAGACGAAAATCTTCCTTATCTAATAAGAGACATTAAAATTTTTTTAATTGCATAAATGGGCGGCATTTTATTCAGAATTAAAAGTTTTTCACATGGACAAAAAATTCGTTTATTTTTTTCCCATTAAATACTGGAATTATAGAAAAGTACTTTGCGAAAAAAACGGCAGTACGACGGAAACGTGTTTACCAGCTATTAGTTTTTTCCTAATAACTCTTGCATCCTTCGACCGAATTCTTCGACTAAGAGCTCGATGGAAAGCTTATCTGTTCCTCTTTCATATAACATTAACATATTTTACGAAAAGTCGTAAAAAATACAATTTTTTTGATCAAAACTAAAATATCCTCGAAATCATTGAAGAAGAAGTACCTTATCAGATGAAAATATCCCTTATCTAATAAGAGACATTTAAATTTGTTTAATTGCTTAAATGGGCAGCATTTAATTCAGAATAAACAGTTTTTTATATGGACAAAAAATTCGTTTAATTTTTTCCAATTAAATACTAGAATTATAGAAAAGTACTTTGCGAAAAGTATCGGCAGTAGAACGGAATCGTGTTGACCACCGATTATTTTTTTGCTAATAACTCTTGCATCCCTCGACCGACTTCTTCGACTAAGAGCTCGATAGAAAGCTTATCTGTTCCTCTTTCAGATGGAATTATGATATTTTACGAAAAGTCGTAACGAATAATATTTTTTTGATCAAAACTAAAATATCCTCGAAATCATTGAAGAAGAAGTGCCTTATCAGAAGAAAATATGCCTTATCTGATAAGAGACATTTCAATTTTTTTAATTGCATAAATGAGCGGCATTTTACTCAGAATTAATAGTTTTTTACATGGGCAAAACTTCGTTTAATTTTCCCCATTAAATACTAGAATTATAGAAAAGTACTTTGCGAAAATAATCGGCAGTAGGACGGAAACGTGTTTACCAGCTATTAGTTTTTTGCTAATAACTCTTGCATCCTTCGACCGACTTCTTCGACTAAGTGCTCGATAGAAAGCTTATCTGTTCCTCTTTCAGATGGAATTATGATATTTTACGAAAAGTCGTAAGAAATAAAATTTTTTTCATCAAAACTAAAATATCCTCGAAATCATTCAAGACGAAGTACCTTATCAGACGAAAATCTGCCTTATCTAATAAGAGACATTTAATTTTTTTTAATTGCATAAATGGACGGCATTTTATTCAGAATTAATAGTGTTTTACATGGACAAAAATTTCGTTTAATTTTTTTTCCCAATAAATACTGGAATTATAGAAAAGTACTTTGCGAAAATAATCGGCAGTAGGACGGAATCGTGTTGACCACCGATTAGTTGTTTTCTAATAACTCTTGCATCCTTCGACCGACTTCTTCGACTAACGGCTCGACGGAAAGCTCATCTGTTCCTCTTTCAGATGGCATTAACATATTTTACGAAAAGTCGTAAGAAATACAATTTTTTTGATCAAAAAATCTGCCTTATCTAATAAGAGACATTTAAAATTTTTTAATTGCATAAATGGGCGGCATTTTATTAATAGTTAATAGTTTTTTAGATGGACAAAAAATTCGTTTAATTTTTTCCCTTTAGATACTAGAATTATAGAAAAGTACTTTGCGAAAAGAATCGGCAGTAGGACGGAATCGTGTTGACCACCGATTAGTTTTTTGCTAATAACTCTTGCATCCTTCAACCGACTTCTTCCACTAAGAGCTCGATGGAAAGCTTATCTGTTTAATTTTCAGATGGCATGAACATATTTTACGAAAAGTCATAAGAAATAAAATTTTTTTGATCAAAACTAAAATATCCTCGAAATCATTGAAGAAGAAGTACCTTATCAGACGAAAATATGCCTTATCTAATAAGAGACATTTAAATTTTTTAATTGCATAAATGGGCGGCATTTTATTCAGAATTAATAGTGTTTTACATGGACAAAAAATTCGTTTAATTTTTTTTCCCAATAAATACTAGAATTATAGAAAAGTTCTTTGCGAAAATAATCGGCAGTAGCACGGAAACGTGTTGACCACCGATTAGTTTTTTGCTAATAACTCTTGCATCCTTCGACCGACTTCTTCGACTAAGAGTTCGATGGAAAGCTTATATGTTCCTCTTTTTAATGGCATTAACATATTTTACAAACAGTTGTAAAAAATACAATTTTTTTGATCAAAACTAAAATATCCTCGAAATCATTGAAGAAGAAGAACCTTATCAGACGAAAATATGCCTTATCTGATAAGAGACATTTCAATTTTTTTAATTGCATAAATGGGCGGCATTTTATTCAGAATTAATAGTTTTTTACATGGGCAAAACTTCGTTTAATTTTCCCCATTAAATACTAGAATTATAGAAAAGTACTTTGCGAAAATAATCGGCAGTAGGACGGAAACGTGTTGACCAGCTATTAGTTTTTTGCTAATAACTCTTGCATCCTTCGACCGACTTCTTCGACTAAGAGGTCGTAAGAAATAAAATTTTTTTCATCAAAACTAAAATATCCTCGAAATCATTCTAGACGAAGTACCTTATCAGACGAAAATCTTCCTTATCTAATAAGAGACATTTAATTTTTTTTAATTGCATAAATGGGCGGCATTTTATTCAGAATTAATAGTGTTTTACATGGACAAAAAATTCGTTTAATTTTTTTTCCCAATAAATACTGGAATTATAGAAAAGTACTTTGCGAAAATAATCGGCAGTAGGACGGAATCGTGTTGACCACCGATTAGTTGTTTTCTAATAACTCTTGCATCCTTCGACCGACTTCTTCGACTAACGGCTCGACGGAAAGCTCATCTGTTCCTCTTTCAGATGGCATTAACATATTTTACGAAAAGTCGTAAGAAATACAATTTTTTTGATCAAAAAATCTGCCTTATCTAATAAGAGACATTAAAATTTTTTTAATTGCTTAAATGGGCGGCATTTTATTAAGAATAAATAGTTTTTTAGATGGAAAAAATTCGTTTATTTTTTTCCCATTAAATACTGGAATTATAGAAAAATACTTTGCGAAAAAAACGGCAGTACGACGGAAACGTGTTTACCAGCTATTAGTTTTTTCCTAATAACTCTTGCATCCTTTGACCGAATTCTTCGACTAAGAGCTCGATGGAAAGCTTATCTGTTCCTCTTTCAGATAACATTAACATATTTTACGAAAAGTCGTAAAAAATACAATTTTTTTGATCAAAACTAAAATATCCTCGAAATCATTGAAGAAGAAGTACCTTATCAGATGAAAATATCCCTTATCTAATAAGAGACATTAAAATTTGTTAATTTGCTTAAATGGGCAGCATTTAATTCAGAATAAACAGTTTTTTATATGGACAAAAAATTCGTTTAATTTTTTCCAATTAAATACTAGAATTATAGAAAAGTACTTTGAGAAAAGAATCGGCAGTAGAACGGAATCGTGTTGACCACCGATTATTTTTTTGCTAATAACTCTTGCATCCTTCGACCGACTTCTTCGACTAAGAGCTCGATATAAAGCTTATCTGTTCCTCTTTCAGATGGCATTATGATATTTTACGAAAAGTCATCAGAAATAAAATTTTTTTGATCAAAACTAAAATATCCTCGAAATCATTGAAGAAGAAGTACCTTATCAGACGAAAACATGCCTTATCTAATAAGAGACATTTAAATTTGTTTAATTGCTTAAATGGGCAGCATTTAATTCAGAATTAACAGTTTTTTATATGGACAAAAAATTCGTTTAATTTTTTCCAATTAAATACTAGAATTATAGAAAAGTACTTTGCGAAAAGAATCGGCAGTAGAACGGAATCGTGTTGACCACCGATTATTTTTTTGCCAATAACTCTTGCATCCCTCGACCGACTTTTTCGACTAAGAGCTCGATAGAAAGCTTATCTGTTCCTCTTTCAGATGGCATTATGATATTTTACGAAAAGTCGTAAGAAATACAATTTTTTTGATCAAAACTAAAATATCCTCGAAATCATTGAAGAAGAAGTGCCTTATCAGACGAAAATCTGCCTTATCTAATAAGAAACATTTAAAATTTTTTAATTGCATAAATGGGCGGCATTTTATTCAGAATTAATAGTGTTTTACATGGACAAAAAATTCGTTTAATTTTTTTTCCCAATAAATACTAGAATTATAGAAAAGTTCTTTGCGAAAATAATCGGCAGTAGCACGGAAACGTGTTGACCACCGATTAGTTTTTTGCTAATAACTCTTGCATCCTTCGACCGACTTCTTCGACTAAGAGTTCGATGGAAAGCTTATATGTTCCTCTTTTAAATGGCATTAACATATCTTACAAACAGTTGTAAAAAATACAAATTTTTTTATCAAAACTAAAATATCCTCGAAATCATTGAAGAAGAAGTACCTTATCAGATGAAAATATCCCTTATCTAATAAGAGACATTTAAATTTGTTTAATTGCTTAAATGGGCAGCATTTAATTCAGAATTAACAGTTTTTTATATGGACAAAAAATTCGTTTAATTTTTTCCAATTAAATTCTAGAATTATAGAAAAGTACTTTGCGAAAAGAATCGGCAGTAGAACGGAATCGTGTTGACCACCGATTATTTTTTTGCCAATAACTCTTGCATCCCTCGACCGACTTTTTCGACTAAGAGCTCGATAGAAAGCTTATCTGTTCCTCTTTCAGATGGCATTATGATATTTTACGAAAAGTCGTAAGAAATACAATTTTTTTGATCAAAACTAAAATATCCTCGAAATCATTGAAGAAGAAGTACCTTATCAGACGAAAACATACCTTATCTAATAAGAGACGTTTAAATTTTTTTAATTGCATAAATGTGCGGCATTTTATTCAGAATTAATAGTTTTTTTACATGGACAAAAAATTCGTTTAATTTTTTCCAATTAAATACTAGAATTATAGAAAAGTACTTTGCGAAAAGAATCGGCAGTAGGACGGAATCGTGTTTACCACCGATTAGTTTTTTGCTAATAACTCTTGCATCCTTCGACCGACTTCTTCGACTAAGAGCTCGATAGAAAGCTTATCTGTTCCTCTTTCAGATGGTATTATGATATTTTACGAAAAGTTGTAAGAAATACAATTTTTTTGATCAAAACTAAAATGTCCTCTAAATCATTGAAAAAGAAGTGGCTTATCAGACGAAAATCTGCCTTATATGATAAGCGACATTTAAATTTTTTTAATTGCATAAATGGGCGGCATTTTATTAAGAATTAATAGTTTTTTAGATGGACAAAAACTTCGTTTAATTTTTTCCCATTTAATACTGGAATTATAGAAAAGTACTTTGCGAAAAATATCGGCAGTACGACGAAAACGTGTTGACCAGCTATTAGTTTTTTGCTAATAACTCTTGCATCCTTCGACCGACTTCTTCGACTAAAAGCTCGATGGAAAACTTATCTATTCTTCTTTCAGATGGTATTAACATATTTTACGAAAAGTCGTAAGAAATAAAATTTTTTTGATCAAAGCTAAAATATCCTCGAAATCATTGAAGAAGAAGCACCTTATCAGACGAAAATATGCCCTATCAAATAAGAGACATTTAAATTTTTTTAATTGCATAAATGGGCGGCATTTTATTCAGAATTAATAGTTTTTTTACATGGAGAAAAAATTCGTTTAATTTTTTCCCATTAAATACTAGAATTATAGAAAAGTACTTTGCGAAAAGGATCGGCAGTAGCACGGAAACGTGTTGACCACCGATTAGTGTTTTGCTAATAACTCTTGCATCCTTCGACCGACTTCTTCCACTAAGAGCTCGATGGAAAGCTTATCTGTTTCTCTTTCAGATGGCATGAACATATTTTACGAAAAGTCATAAGAAATAAAATTTTTTTGATCAAAACTAAAATATCCTCGTAATCATTGAAAAAGAAGTACCTTATCAGACGAAAATATGCCTAATCTAATAAGAGACATTTAAATTTTCTTAATTGCATAAATGGGCGGCATTTTATTCAGAATTAATAGTTATTTTACATGGAGAAAAAATTCGTTTAATTTTCTCCCATTAAATACTAGAATTATAGAAAAGTACTTTGCGAAAAAAAACGGTGGTTGGACGGAAACGTGTTGACCACCGATTATTTTTTTGACAATAACTCTTGCATCCTTCAACCGACTTCTTCCACTAAGAGCTCGATGGAAAGCTTATCTGTTTCATTTTCAGATGGCATGAACATATTTTACGAAAAGTCATAAGAAATAAAATTTTTTTGATCAAAACTAAAATATCCTCGAAATCATTGAAGAAGAAGTACCTTATCAGACGAAAACATGCCTTATCTAATAAGAGACATTTAAATTTTTTTAATTGCATAAATGGGCGGCATTTTATTCAGAATTAATAGTTTTTTTACATGGACAAAAACTTCGTTTAATTTTCCCCATTAAATACTAGAATTATAGAAAAGTACTTTGCGAAAATAATCGGCAATAGCACGGAAACGTGTTGACCACCGATTAGTTTTTTGCTAATAACTCTTGCATCTTTTGACCGACTTCTTCGACTAAGAGCTCGATGGAAAGCTTATCTTTTTTTCTCCATTTAAAATTTTTTCTCCATGTAAAATTTTCTTGATAAAAACTAAAATATCCTCAAAATCATTGAAGAAGAAGTACCTTATCAGACGAAAATATGCCTTATCTAATAAGAGGCATTTTAATTTTTTTAATTGCATAAATGGGCGGCATTTTATTCAGAATTAATAGTTTTTTTACATGGAGAGAAAATTCGTTTAATTTTTCCCATTAAATACTAGAATTATAGAAAAGTACTTTGGGAAAAGAATCGGCAGTAGGACTGAAACTTGTTGACCACCGATTAGTTTTTTGCTAATAATTCTTGCATCCTTCGACCGACTTCTTCGACTAAGAGTTCGATGGAAAGCTTATCTGTTCCTCTTTTAAATGGCATTAACATATTTTACGAAAAGTCGTAAAAAATACAATTTTTTTGATCAAAACTAAAATATCCTCGAAATCATTGAAGAAGAAGTACTTTATCAGACGAAAGTATGCCTTATCTGATAAGAGACATTTAAATTTGTTTAATTGCTTAAATGGGCAGCATTTTATTCAGAATTAACAAATTTTTACAAGGACAAAAAATTCGTTTAATTTTTTCTAATTAAATACTATAATTATAGAAAAGTACTTTGCGAAAAGAATCGGCAGTATGACGGAATCGTTTTTACAACCGATTAGTTTTTTGCTAATAACTATTGCATCCTTCGACCGACTTCTTCGACTAAAAGCTCGATGGAAAACTTATCTGTTCCTCTTTCAGATGGTATTAACATATTTTACGAAAAGTCGTAAGAAATAAAATTTTTTTGATCAAAGCTAAAATATCCTCGAAATCATTGAAGAAGAAGCACCTTATCAGACGAAAATATGCCCTATCAAATAAGAGACATTTAAATTTATTTTAATTGCATAAATGGGCGGCATTTTATTCAGAATTAATAGTTTTTTTACATGGAGAAAAAATTCGTTTAATTTTGTCCCATTAAATACTAGAATTATAGAAAAGTACTTTGCGAAAAGGATCGGCAGTAGCACGGAAACGTGTTGACCACCAATTAGTGTTTTGCTAATAACTCTTGCATCCTTCGACCGACTTCTTCCACTAAGAGCTCGATGGAAAGCTTATCTGTCCCTCTTTCAGATGGTATTAACATATTTTGCGAAAAGTCGTCAGAAATAAAATTTTTTTGATCAAAACTAAAATATGCTCGAAATCATTGAAGAAGAAGTACCTCATCGGACGAAAATATGCCTTATCTAATAAGAGACATTTGAATTTTTTTAATTGCATAAATGGGCGGCATTTTATTCAGAATAAATAGTTTTTTACATGGACAAAAAATTCGTTTAATTCTTTCCCATTCAATACTACAATTACAGAAAAGTAGTTTGCGAAAAAAATCGGCAGTAGGACGGAATCGTGTTGAACACCGATTAGTTTTTTGCTAATAACTCTTGCATTCTTCGACCGACTTCTTCGACTAAATGCTCGATGGAAAGCTTATCTGTTCCTCTTTCAGATGGCATTAACATATTTTACGAAAAGTTGTAAGAAATACAATTTTTTTGATCAAAACTAAAATATCCTCTAAACCATTGAAGAAGAAGTGCCTTATCAGACGAAAATCTGCCTTATCTAATAAGATACATTTAAATTTTTTTAATTGCATAAATGGGCGGCATTTTATTCAGAACAAATAGTTTTTTACATGGACAAAAAATTCGTTTAATTCTTTCCTATTCAATACTAGAATTACAGCAAAGTAGTTTGCGAAAAAAATCGGCAGTAGAACGGAATCGTGTTGAACACCGATTAGTTGTTTGCTAATAACTCTTGCATTCTTCGACCGACTTCTTCGACTAAGAGCTCAATGGAAAGCTTATCTGTTCCTCTTTCAGATGGCATTAACATATTTAACGAAAAGTCGTAAGAAATACAATTTTTTTGATCAAAACTAAAATATGCTCGAAATCATTGAAGAAGAAGTACGTCATCGGACGAAAATATGCCTTATCTAATAAGAGACATTTAAATTTTTTTAATTGCATAAATGGGCGGCATTTTATTCAGAATTAATAGTTTTTTACATGGACAAAAAATTCGTTTAATTCTTTCCCATTCAATACTAGAATTACAGAAAAGTAGTTTGCGAAAAAATCGGCAGTAGGACGGAATCGTGTTGAACACCGATTAGTTTTTTGCTAATAACTCTTGCATTCTTCGACCGACTTCTTCGACTAAAAGCTCGATGGAAAGCTTATCTGTTCCTCTTTCAGATGGCATTAACATATTTTACGAAAAGTTGTAAGAAATACAATTTTTTTGATCAAAACTAAAATATGATCGAAATCATTGAAGAAGAAGTACCTCATCAGACGAAAATATGCCTTATCTAATAAGAGACATTTTAAATTTTTTAATTGCATAAATGGGCGGCATTTTATTAAGAGTTAATAGTTTTTTAGATGGACAAAAAATTCGTTTAATTTTTTCCCATTAGATACTAGAATTACAGAAAAGTAGTTTGCGAAAAGAATTGGCAGTAGGACGGAAACGTGTTGACCACTGATTAGTTTTTTCTTAATAACTCTTGCATCCTTCGACTGACTTCTTCGACTAAGAGCTCGATGGAAAGCTTATCTGTTCCTCTTTCAGATGGCATTAACATATTTTATGAAAAGTTGTAAGAAATAAAATTTTTTTGATCAAAACAAAAATATCCACGAAATCATTGAAGAAGAAGTACCTTATCAGACGAAAATATGCCTTATCTGATAAGAGACATTAAAATTTTTATACTCTTGCAAGAGTATATTAACTTTGTCATGAAGTTTGCAACGGAGAGAACGAGACATTTCCGACTATATAAAGTATATATATTCTTGATCAGCTCGACGAGACGAGTTCATATAGCCCTGTCCGTCTGTCCGTCGGTCCGTCTGTCTGTCTGTCTGTCTGTTGCGATGCGAACTCCTCCTAGAGTTTTAAAGATATCGAAAAAATTTAAACGCATAAAATTTTCTTTTCCTTGCACGCAGTTTGTATGTAAAATCCAGCATGATCGAATAACTATAGGATATAGCTGCCATAGGAACGATCGGTTAAAAATTAGGTTTTTGCTCAATAAACGCTTTGATTTTAAAGTTATCGCCTTAATTTTTTGCACACAAATATCTTGGATGTCAGTAAAGACACACGAAAAATTTGGTGAAGATCGGATAAATATACCATGTAGCTCCCATAGGAACAATCGGTCAAAAAATTCGGTTTTTGCTCAAAAAATGATTTGTCTTTAAAGATATCGCCTCAATTTTTTGCACAGAAACATTTTGGATATCAATAAAGATATACTGTAAATTTCGTGAAGATCGGATATTTATAGCATATAGCTGCCATTGGAACGATCGGTCAAAAATTAGGTTTTTTCTCAAAAAAATGCTTCAATTTTTAAGCTATCGCTTCAATTATTTGTACAAAAACATGTTGGACGTCAATAAAGCTACACTGCAAATTTGGTGAAGATCGGACAATTATAGCATATAGCTCCTATAGGAACAATCGGTCAAAAATTCGGTGTTTGTTGCAAAAATTGTTTGTTTTTTAAAACTAGGACCACAATATTTTGCACAGAGACTTATATTATGTATATACAGGCTGTGTGCGAGATAAGTGAAGATCGGGTTACTATAGCATATAGCTGCCATAGGAAAGATCGGTTAAAAATTCGGTTTTTGTTAGAACAATTATTTGTTTTTAATACTAGGATGTTGCACAGAAACTTCTATTATGTATACCCAGGATTTGTGCGATATGGGGCTACTGTAGCATATAATTACCACTGGAAAATTGTGTTTTGCTAGAAAAATGATTTGTGTTTAAAATAAGGATAATTTACACAGAGTCTTTTATTGTGAACATTTATAAACGATCAGGATACTTTAGAAGAGAACTGTCATAGAAACGATCGACGAGCCGAAGTTTAAGCACCCCTATAAGATGGTAGATGATTAAAATAAAACAGGATTGTTGCTAGTTTCTGTGATATTTATTGATATTATTTTCACGTACTCAGCCCCCTCACCACGTCAAGGTCACAATCCAAGAGGAGGTATATTTACAATTACTTAATTTCTACATTTATATATACAATTACTTAATTTCTATATTGCACTCAAAAGTAAATACATCTATTAATATTAAAATAATTTATATGCTACAATTAAAGAATATACCGTCATGGTGGCTATATGGTGTTTCATACGTGATGGCCATTTTATTTGGTATATCATTATCGCAAAATAGCCAATCAATTTGTGTTAAATGTTTTGTTGTTGGCATATTTAGCAACGAGTGAAGCCCAAAGTTATTAAGAATTGATTCGAGCTCATCCGTAGCAGTTGATCGGCATATATTAAAATCACCTAATATTACCACTTTATCATTTTGCATACTGCGTACTTTTTCAACATCTGCTCTAATTTCATTACGAAATTCTGTAATAGGAAATCCAGGATTCCTATAAACAACGATATATGATGTGTCCAAGTATTTGAATGCAATCGACTGATATACTTGAATCGGATTCGCCTCATTTCGAGGATAGATTGTTTTATCCGTTTCAAATAAAAACACCACATTTTGGGAAATGTGGGACTTGGCATAAACAATAATTCCATTTTTTGGAATACTTCCACGCCTCCGCCGATTGCCATCAAGCCTTCTTACAATATCGAAATCTGCTAGACGATACTCTTCGTTTTGAAGAGCCCACGTTTCGACGAAGCATAAGAAGTCCGCTGAGCAAATTATTTTATCGTTCGCAATGTCTTCGCGATGTGCACGAAGAGATTGAACGTTGTGATAATATAAAGAGAGAGAATCAGTTCGATTAAGCAAGAATTCATAATGCGTAATCAAAGCCTTTTCATTTCGAAGATTTTGTAGTTCTAATTGAACATCGCGTGATCCAAATCTAGTTGGAGCAGCGAAACTTCCTAACAAGAAAAGGCCCGATGCGCTTGTTGCTCTACTGCAAGCCACATTCAGCGATGCTCGGTCAATGCCTCTTCGCAGATGCACAGCGACTTTGCTATATGTTGCTCCTTGGCTTTTATGAATAGTAATAGCCTCAGCAGGAACAACAGGAAACTGCTTACGTTCGACTGAAGCATGCTCCGATCTTCCACATTGGAATGTTCGAACCGTTTTCTCAATTGGCGTCCAATCACTATGAACTGGATGTGGTTTTTTAGACCTAGCCAGTGTTCCCACAGACGGTTCAAAAAATTTAATCCATATAGCTAATACTACAAATGTTTCATTCTCTGTTCTATGGTCAATCTGCATTAGTTCACCAGTCGCACCATTTACGAGACCGTCATTTGTGTTAATGTTGACGGTTAACATGTACTTAGCAGAAGTCTTCAGATTAAGCAAATATGAAAGCCCTTGAGTTTGTGTTGGCTTTAAGTTTTGAACGTGCCTCAAGGTGTTCTGTCTATTTGTTGTAGACATGGTTGTTGCTTTAATAGTATCTATGGCTGTCGAAGCGAACTGTTCTGTGTTAATTTGGGCTAATTTATGGGTGTTGTAATTACTGACCTCATCGTTTGAACAAAACAAATGAATTGCATCAGATGGGACATCGCTAGCTGCAACAACTCTTTGATTAAAGAGCCTTATGTCTGCCTCCGTCATATTGGCTTCGGACATACTGTTAAGAGCTAAAGCGAAATCACAATCTCCACGTTGCCGCATAATTTCAGTCAGTTCGAAAAACTTAAAATTGTTCCAAAGTTGAGTTCCAGCTAGAACACCATAAGGATTGTTGGTTCTATCCGAAAATATCCAACTATCACCAACTGGGGAAAGCTGCTTTAAGTCGCCAAATACTATTATTGATACACCTCCAAAGCAATCATTGTTTCTGAAAATTTGTCGTAGTCTTTGATCTATATACGAAAGCATTTTAGATCCGACCATTGAAATTTCATCAATAATTATAAGCTTTACATCTGAGAACTTACAATGCATGGTATTAAGTACATCGCTGCTTAATGGTCGCAGAGTGCCGGAGGATTGATTCATTGGTAGCGAAAATAGTGAGTGCAAAGTGAGTCCTCCAATGCCAAATGCAGCTTTTCCAGTAAAAGCACATAGGAGAACTTTTGCAGATTCACTGCTACCATACATTGTGTTTGCACGCAATGTCACTGACTGATAAAGTGTGGTTATCAATCGACTTTTTCCTACTCCAGCACCGCCACCAACATACTCGTAAAATCTTTGGTTCGACTTAATATTATGCAATACATGACCATAGTACTGACGTTGCTTAAAATTAAGAGAGCTTACTAAAGTACGTAAATCAGGTTCAGATACCAATGGGGGTAGCCTAATAAGGTTAATGTGGCCTTCTTGTTCAGTGTTATTCTCAATGTTGTTGTCCTGCAACACATTAACATTGGGATTAACTTCTGGCACTGCTAGAGCCATGAACTCCTCATCCAGGAATTGTGTAGCTACCACTTCCTGAGGGTTGGCTTCCACATTATTTTCTTCATGCAGACCCTCAAGAACACTTTCCAATTCCAAATCTTCGAACACATCGTATTGTCGCTTATTTGCCCTTATTAGAGCTTCATGTGTTCTATACGTGTGTTCGTTGTCATTTGAGATGAGCTCACTCTGTTCATTGCGCCAGGGGAAGAATAGCATTACGTTTTCTCTAAAGTAGTCGGATCGAGAAGTATTGATACTGAAGCGTCTCCATCTTAGAATGAGTGGATGCTGGCGTTTTTTAACAAAGCCGCTTCCATCCAAAAGAGGATAATTTCGTCCAGTTGCAACAGCTTCATTCTCTGGCTCTACTTCAAGTTCATCGTATTCTTCCGTTGGCTGTGCTGTTCGTGCATTCTGCTGTTTAGAATACCTATAAAAAGCCGCAAATTCTGCCAAACATATTCCATTCAATTCATTAGCCCTCTGTACATAGTGGTCAAGTAAATTCGGTACAAAAATATCTGTTGAATCGGCAGGCAGCTGGTCCAAATCTCTCTTGGATTTTACCATTCTGACTCTTTTGTCAGGATGGGAAGTGTTTACAAAAACTTCTCCATTACTCGATTCAGACATATGCAGTCCCAAAATATTGTGTACTGCCTCCTGTGCTGATATTTCCGTTGCATTAATGAATTTATTGCCAAGGTGTTGCAGTTTTCGTTTTACAGGAATGTTTTTTTTTTTTTTTTTTTTTTTAACTAACTACAGGCGCAAGACGTTGTGGTAGCGCACTACCCTCAAGTGGACTTGCGACACCAGGTCAGCCTGTTCCGCGACTACAGACAAGTCAACAGTCGCTTTACTACTTACACTACACACAATAAAAAATACTAATAAACTAATTTTTAAACAATTCCTTAAAACTACTACGTTGATTAATTAACATAAACTTCATAAACAAAATTTTTACTTATTTAAATACGTTAGAATGCTACGTTTTATTAGGTTAGTAGAGGAGCAGTTCTCAATTAAACTAAAATATCTGTTATAATACCTACATAAAACACGAAACGAGTCATGCTCTAAATATGTCGATCTGCAGGTACTAAGACAGATCGGACTAAAATTTCTAGTTACTCTAGCGGGGACACTGAACTGTATATACGCCAACAATGTAGGAGAGAATATCATGCCATTTATTAGGTTATGCAAAAACAAAGTACCAAGCATTTTTCCACGACTAGACAATAATGGTAAATTAATAAGCTTCAACCGACTACTATAGGGAGGAAGGTGAACACAGGGGTCCCAGTGTAGATTCCTAAGTGCAAACAGAAGGAACTGTTTCTGAACAGACTCAATTTGGTTCTTATACTTTTCACACTGAGGATCCCAAACACACGATGCATATTCCAGAATGGGCCGTACTAAAGAAGTGTAAAGCAATTTAGTTGTGTACGGGTCATTAAATTCTTTGGACCATCTTTTGATGAAACCCAGTACGCCTTTAGCCTTATTGACAGACAGCGAAATATGTGAAGCGAAGTGAAGTTTTGGGTCCATCAAAACACCAAGGTCATTGAACTGAGAGATACGTTCAAGGTACAAATTATTTAACTTGTACGAGCAAACAATTAGTTTTTTTCTATAAAATGACATTAGCTTGCATTTATCACTGTTTAACAATAAATTGTTTACAGCACACCATTATGTGAGAGAGTCAAGATCAGACTGAAGCAGATTCTGCTGATCTATAGAATTAACGGTTAGACATAATTTCACGTCATCAGCATACATTAAAACATGGCAGTGTTTGATCACAGTAAGCAAGTCATTAATAAATATATTAAACAATAAGGGGCCAAGGTGACTACCTTGAGGAACCCCTGAAGTAACAAAAATTCGTCTCGAAACCGATGTCTTAAAAAGAACACATTGTGTTCGAGATTCAAGATACGACGACAGCCAACGGACTAACGATGGTGGAAAACCATAGGTTTCGAGTTTTATTAAAAGCAGAGAGTGACAAACACAATCAAATGCTTTACTGAAATCAGTGTACACAACATCGGTTTGGCAGCCGGACGAGAAATTTCGATTGACAATTGAAGTGAATTCTAATAAGTTAGTTACCGTTGACCGTTTCTTGAGAAAGCCATGCTGAGACAAATTTAGAAGTGATGGCACAAAGTGCTGTAGCTGTTCCGTAATGATCTGTTCAAACAGTTTTGGAATAGCACATAGCTTTGCAATGCCTCTGTAATTCGAGATGTCTACCTTACTGCCTTTTTTATAAAGGGGAATAATGTAAGACACTTTCCAAATTTTGGGTACAATAGAAGAATTTAACGACATGTTAAAAAGCTTACATAATGGAATAAACAACATCTCGGCACAGTGCTTCAAAACGCAACTAGGAACACTATCTGGACCAGCCGTAAAAGATGGTTTAATTAATTTTAAGTGTCTAAGAACAGTGTCAGTTTCAATTACCGGCAAATTTATATTATTTCGATCATTGATTAAGTATGGGTAAGTACCATTTTGGTATGAATAGTCATTATAGGTGCTTTGGAAAAATTCAGCAAAGAGGTCGGATATCGTTGCATCATCACTTCCTTCCACACCATTGAGTTTCATACATGAAGGAAATGAGGTGGAATTAGACTTGTATTTGATGATATTAAAAAAATTTTTTGGATCACGGTATATATTGGATTTTAATTTAACTAAATATAAATCATAATTTCTTTTGTTACATAAAGTGAATCTAAAGCGAACTGTTGTATAGTTTGCATAATCAACAAGAGAGCCGGTTCTCTTATATTTTTTAAATAATCTATTTTTTAAGTTCTTTAGACGAGATAATTCTTTTGAAAACCACGGCGGTTTATTTTGTTGTGTAACAGTCTTAACTCTTGGTACACACAATTTAAGCAGTTTATACATAGTCGCGTTAAAAAACTCTACTGCCCTTTCAATGTTGGACGTGTTATGAATGTATGACCAATCAGTGTTAGAAAGCAAATGACCAAGACGTTCAAAATTGGTTTTTCTGAAGCAAAATACACGATTAGGTTTGGAACCAGTAGGATTTTGACGAGGATGTGTTAGTAAGTTTGGTGTAATTGTAAGCTCCAACGTTGGGTGGTAAGAGTCTTCAGGTTGTGAAATTGGAGGTGATCTGCAAAGTGATGCACCCTCAATGTTATTTATGAAAACAAGATCTAGAATACGATTCTTAGAATTTTGTATGCTGTTTATTTGGTTAAACGATGATTCAAGTAAAGAATCAATAAATTCGTTACTAGATAAGGGAGTTACTATATTTGAATTGTCAGATGCAATCCAAGAAATATGAGGGAGGTTGAAGTCTCCACAGACCAGCATCATATCTGAGTCCTTAACCAAGTCTCGAATAGATTGAATAGCGTTTATATGCGCTGAATATACTGATGCTTCTGATTGTGGTGGAATGTAGGAGCATGTAATGAAAACGCGAGTCTTTGCAAGAGTTATTTTAACGCATATCAGCTCAATATCGTCAGTACCTATCACACAAATTTGTTCCGATGTGTGTTGAACAGCGACAGAGATTAAGACTCCACCACCAATTTTGCCAAGACGATCTTTACGAAAGGTAATAAAGCTGTCAGAAAGTAGTTCCGAATTTAAAACATCAGGGCGAAGCCAAGTTTCGACAAAGACAATGATATCAGAAGATAATGAAAAACTATTCAAATAAAGCGAAGTTAGTTTTGAGTTTAACCCTCTGACATTTTGAAAATTTACCGTCAAAACTGAAGGGGTACTAAAAGAATTAATTAGTTTTTTGACCCCGAAGGCTTGACCGTGTTTACCGAATTAGAACGGTCTTTAAATTTGAACTCGTGCACAACGCAACCATCAGGCCAGAAATTTGAGTCAACTAAAACGTTGAAGAAGGATTCTGGCACTGAAATTTTAAAAGATGAAATTGATCGCGTTGTGTTAAATTTAAATTTGGAGATTGTTAAATTTGTGACAGATTTCATCTTGGAGCTGATAAAGTGGTTTACATCACTCTCCGAAATATCAGCTGCTAAGCGTGAAAGAAAAATGAATTTCTTATGGGGCGCATGTGGTACAACAACAAGTTTTTTTGGCTCTTGATCCCCACGAGGGAGATTACTTCCAGAAGCGGTATGAATAACTTCGGAAGGAACGGCGTTGTTGTTATTGGCAACGGAACCATATGAACCTTCTGACGCTGTGACAACAATCGGAACATTAGGTGACGGAAGAGGCGAAGACAAATTCGTGGTCTCATCCGGAAGTTGTCGGAATGGAAATCTTGAGCGGCGGATGGGGCCTTTTTCGCTTAGGGGAAGGTTCAACTGACTTAAAGCTGGAGAGAGACTTATCAAACGACTTAAATTTTTCGTTAAGTCGCTCGAAATCTTTCGAAATATCTTTATATGCGTTTTGCATAAGATTGAGCCACTTGCGTAACTCAATCTCTGATGAACGACATTTTGGACAGCACCAGTGAAGGCCGATGTTCTTCTCCAAAATGTCAGCAATGCGGCCATTTAACTTTTTCCATGAGTAATTTCATTCATGTCTTCACGCAGCGATTGAGATACGCCCCTGTTGGATTTGTTTATGTAGTTAATAATATAACTACAACAGGCATACGCATCCAGAATGAATTGAATGTCCATGTTGGCTCTATACAACTGCAAGATATCCCGATTATACGCATTAAGCATTTTGTCGGCAAACCTTCTACGCAGAAAAACTTGCGGTTTTTTTAGGCTGGAACGCAGTGCAAGCTTATAACCCTCAACATTGGTACCTAAAACTGAAATAAAATATTCAAAATTATTAAGTCTATCAGCTTCATCCTCTGGAACCGAACTATTTAAGAGATCTTTGATTTTCTTAAACAACATTTTATGTCGCTCAAGATTAACCTCGGTATCTTCTAATGGAAATAAAATTTCAGTCTGAGGCATAGGCGGATAAGGCATATTGAATCGGCAAAACTTGGTGCCCCGAAGCTCTCTTTGACAGGATGCAGTATGTCTGTGTCGCTGATATTGGATGACATCTTGCAAATCTGAGTCATCCCCGTTTGTGGTTATGAATCTGTCAATAAAATTCACAACTTGCTCAGTATTAGGCACAGTCGAACCACTAACTTCGAGCTTCGGGGCACCCGTTAGCCAATACATTCCATGGGAATGTGGCGACCCTCTGTGTTGAAACTCAATTCTCCAATAATAATGAGAAAGATGAAATTCCCCAAAAATATCACTTTTGAATAGTTTCAACAATTGCCGAAATCTATAATCAAAGTAACGGGAGCACGTCACTGGGTCAGACCGAATTAACCTAGCCTTTTCAGAGCTTGATAGATTAGCCGCTTCTTCTTCACTAATTATTCTGTTGTCAAGAAGAAGTGACAGAATTACTAATAGTTCGTTCCACTTGGTTTCAGCTGCGGAAAGAGTTATAAAAAATGTTGGCAACCCAAATTGCCGTATCATAGCAAGTACTTTTTTTTTTCTCAGATTCCCAATGAGCCGGAGAAGATCGGATGCCTTTGAGGATATGGTATCCATCGTCGTGTTGCACTAAGATGTTGACGAAGGATTCGTCCCTCATATTGGCTACCGTTATATTTTCGGACCCTGACTTTTTTCGCAGACAGACGGAAATGGCATTTTTGATACGACTGAGTTCGTATCGTTTGTACATATATAGCACTTTTGGAACTTTAGCACAACGGTGGTCATAAAATCGAATCTGAGATCTCGCTTTTCTGACATAAGTTGCGCTACTCTTAAATATTTCGCCACATGAAATTGCGGGAAATGAAAGCTCTTCGGAGTCCTCATCTAGCATCATATCAGCTGGTCGCCGACCTTCTCCGGGAGCCAGTGCAATACGACGAATAATTGCATTATGTTGAATGGCTTCACTTTCCAGTAAAGTTTCATCGCCTCCGGAATTTACATTTTCTTCTTGGACTGAGGACTCTTGGTTTTCGTCATCGGTGTCCATGCGTTGGCGAAGAAGTTGGTCTACAGATGAGCGGTCAGCTGGATCCGCAATAAAAGGTACTTCTTGAGCGTTTCCAATTTGACATAACCAGTCGGGTGAAACCGAGATATTGTGCTTCTGGTATAGTTCAGTATTAACCAAGAAACGAAGTGCCTCTAAAACACGAGCTGGTCTGATTGTCTCTGTCATGAAATTGTGCGCGTACTCCAGTCTACGTTTCAAATGAACTTGAACCACGTGACTGTTTTGGAAACTACGCGGAAGAGCTGTTACAGTTTCCGAAACGGAAACAGGCACATTGACCACAGCACCTCTTACAGCGCACTGCCTTTCATAGCCGAGTGAAATGATACGCATAAACGGAATTCTCGGTGAAATAAGTCGCTTTTCGAGACAAGTCAGCCCCTTAAGGCATTCAGGCACTTCGGGAAAGTCAAAGCCTTCTGAAAGGTAAAGGTTAGGTATTTTACCTGAAGAAACAGCTCTACGACATGTAGAGCAAAACAGATAAATGCCGGACGGACTTGGGAATTTTTGAGATAGATAAAAAGCGTTGTCTACATTTAAGTTAGGAAATTTAGAAGAGATAGCCAATTTGTTCAATCCACTTACCTGGTATGGAAACCATGTTCCTCCACAACATGTGCAGCGTTCTGTCGGTCCTTCCTTCAGTTTTCGTTGATATAGTTCCCTCGATGTTTCCCTTCTCCGCTGGCGTTGTTGCTTTCGTTGTTCTTCCTGTCCTTCTGGAGATAAATTTCTTCTGTTCTGACTGTTCCTCTGCGATTGTCTCCTTGAGTGGGCTTCTCGGTTAATTGGGTCCTCTCTGAATGTAATTAAGCGTTCCTCGGCCATTAGTTGTATCTCCTGTTGTCGTTGGCGAGCTTGCAGTCGCGTGAGTCGTCTCTGCGATGTGTTTATGCGTTGTTCCTGATTCCTTGCAATTGGGTCATCCCTCCTGTTTCGGCGAGTAATTGCGTCCCTCTGTCGTTCTTGTAGTCGATACTCCGGATTCCGACGGCGTTGAGTGTGTTCGGCAGTGTTGCGCATTTGTTCTCCACCTCTTATGTCGTCATCTGCTCTACGCAGTGCGTGCGATTCCGCGTCTCGGACCCGTTCTGCTTGCCGGAAGTCTGGATCTCGTCGGCTAAGATTATGCTCAGCAGTATTTTGCACCTGCTCGTGTCTCCTTATTTCAGTATCTTCCCGACGCGTCGCATGGGCTCTCGCATCGCGAACCCGTTCCGCTTGCCGGTAGTCTGGATCTCGTCGGCGAAGGTTATATGCGTGTGTATCTCGCAATTGTTCATGGTTCCTTACGGCAGAGTCTTGTCTCCGTTGGGAGTGAGATTCCGAATCTCGGATGCGTTCTTGCAGGCGATATGGCTGACTTCGCCTTCTTTGTGCGTGTCCGTCAGCATCACGTTCCCGCTCATCTTGACGCTGCGTGGCCAAACGACGTGCATTGCGAGCTCTAACTTGAGTTGCATTTTGCTCATAATGTGCTCGGGTCCGGTTTTGCTGTGCTTGGCGACGTTGATCTTGCGACAATCTTGACAAACGTGGCATTTTGCTTGAATAAACTCGTATATAAAATTTGTGTAAAAAAATCTGTAAGAAAAATAATTCATTAATGTATGCCTTCATGCGACGCTTAAACTTAACTAGTAAAGGCGGTATAGTCGAGTATACTTGTCCTTATAATACGCTGTACAAAACTGACAAAAAATAACTTGAAAATCGTTAAGAAAAAAATGGAATTTACGAAAAATTTCGAACCTTTTATAGTTTTGGAGATATGACAAATTTTAAGAAAACCACTTTTAGAGGAGCTTCTATCACTTCTGGTGTTTGAGTTTAAAATCAATCAAATAAATCAGTAAAAATTTTAATAAATTGGGTGGTGCAGGTTAGACACGAAGGAGTCTCAAATCTCTAGCTCTTATTGTTTTATAGAGCCATTGATGACGAAGGACGGCATACGAACAGACGGACTACTATCGGACAGACATAGCTTTATCAACTTGTAAAAATATGATTCAAAACAAACTTACCTTAACTGATCCGTTGAATTTATAGGTGCTGGGTCACAGAATACTACTCACTTGTGTTGTTATTAGTTGTTTAACTTTAAAATATTTGACTATAAGTTTTTTGAAATATCACACTTACACATAATTACATAAACGTTCACTTGAAAATTCTCTTGTGTTTTTAGCTATTTAGCTTTAAAATATTTCACTATAAACTTTTTAATAACACACTATTACTTTTTCACTTATAATCAGATAAACGATCACTTTAAAAAAAATTTATGCTTAACAAGTCGATATCAACGTATCGGATGTCAAAGTAGAAATGAAGAGCGATGCAATACAGCGCTCAATATATACACTTTTTTTAACAACTGTCCCTTTTCGATGAAAGATATTCAGGTAAAAATACTTCGGGTAGGTTAAAATTTCTCTTTAGTGACCATCAGGTACCTGTTGCCAGAATTATGCAGTTGACTTCTGACAATATGTTGTTTTCCATATTGTGCAACAATCAAGGGTAATAAAATAGGGTGATTTTATGATGTCATAAAAATACACAAGAAGCCCTTTCCGATAAAAGAATGACAATTATATAATATTCAGATGGATGTTTAACCTGTTTCCAGTACTGTGTAATATACAACTGACAGGTGTTGTTTACATGATTTCGAATAATGAGCATAATAAGGGACGAATCGAACTTTATGACACCATAAAATCATTTTCTTGATTCGGATACTGTAGTATTGTGCAATAGACAACTGTCAGGTTTTATTTACATGATTTCCAATAATGAGAATAATAAGGGATGAATCGAACTTTACGATACCATAAAAATAATTTCTTGATTCGAATATTCGTATTTTTGGCATTGCAGATTTCCTTTATATATTGTAATGTAATGATATAGCTATTAATAAGTTTTGAATAAGTTTATTACCTGATATCAGTTCACGATTATTTGTGCAAAACATACATTGCACAAACTTATAAGTGTTTTATTTGAGAATTGTTCATAAATTTAAAAATATTCCAATCGCAATGTATTTTTGGTATATATAAAGTAATGCTTGCAAGAGTATATAAGTTTCGGCAAAGCCGAAAATAGCTCCCTTACTGGTTTTAATTGCATAAATGGGCGGCATTTTATTCAGAATTAATAGTTTTTTACAATGACAAAAAATTCGTATAATTTTTTTCCCATTAAATACTAGAATTATAGAAAAGTACTTTGCGAAGAGAATCGGCAGTAGGACGGAAACGTGTTGACCACCGATTAGTTTTTTTCTAATAACTCTTGCATCCTTCAACCGACTTCTTCCACTAAGAGCTCGATGGAAAGCTTATCTGTTTCTCTTTCAGATGGCATGAACATATTTTACGAAAAGTCATAAGAAATAAAATTTTTTTGATCAAAACTAAAATAATCTCGAAATCATTGAAGAAGAAGTACCTTATCAGACGAAAATATGCCTAATCTAATAAGAGACATTTAAATTTTCTTAATTGCATAAATGGGCGGCATTTTATTCAGAATGAATAGTTATTTTACATGGAGAAAAAATTCGTTTAATTTTCTCCCATTAAATACTACAATTATAGAAAAGTACTTTGCGAAAAAAACGGTGGTTGGACGGAAACGTGTTGACCACCGATTATTTTTTTTGCCAATAACTCTTGCATCCTTCGACCGACTTCTTCGACTAAGAGCTCGATGGAAAGCTTATCTGTCCCTCTTTCAGATGGTATTAACATATTTTGAGAAAAGTCGTCAGAAATAAAATTTTTTTGATCAAAACTAAAATATGCTCGAAATCATTGAAGAAGAAGTACCTCATCGGACGAAAATATGCCTTATCTAATAAGAGACATTTAAATTTTTTTCATTGCATAAATGGGCGGCATTTTATTCAGAATAAATAGTTTTTTACATGGACAAAAAATTCGTTTAATTCTTTTCCATTCAATACTACAATTACAGAAAAGTAGTTTGCGAAAATAATCGGCAGTAGGACGGAATCGTGTTGAACACCGATTAGTTTTTTGCTAATAACTCTTGCATTCTTCGACCGACTTCTTCGACTAAAAGCTCGATGGAAAGCTTATCTGTTCCTCTTTCAGATGGCATTAACATATTTTACGAAAAGTCATAAGAAATACAATTTTTTTGATCAAAACTAAAATATGATCGAAATCATTGAAGAAGAAGTACCTCATCGGACGAAAATATGCCTTATCTAATAAGAGACATTTAAATTTTTTTAATTGCATAAATGGGCGGCATTTTATTCAGAATTAATAGTTTTTTACAATGACAAAAAATTCGTATAATTTTTTTCCCATTAAATGCTAGAATTATAGAAAAGTGCTTTGCGAAGAGAATCGGCAGTAGGACGGAATCGTGTTGACCACCGATTAGTTGTTTGCTAAAAACTCTTGCATCCTTCGACCGACTTCTTCGACTAAGAGCTCGATGGAAAGCTTATCTGTTCCTCTTTGAGATGGCATTAACATATTTTACGAAAAGTCGTAAGAAATACATTTTTTTTGATCAAAACTAAAATGTCCTCTAAATCATTGAAGAAGAAGTGCCTTATCAGACGAAAATCTGCCTTATCTTATAAGAGACATTTAAAATTTTTTAATTGCATAAATGGGCGGCATTTTATTAATAGTTAATAGTTTTTTAGATGGACAAAAAATTCGTTTCATGTTTTCCCATTAGATACTAGAATTATAGAAAAGTACTTTGCGAAAAAAATCGGCAGTAGGACGGAAACGTGTTGACCACCGATTAGTTTTTATACTTTTCACGTATGTGAAACAGTATAATAACTTTGTGCTGAAGTTTGTAACACACAGAAATATTCACTTGCGACTATATAAAGTATATATATTCTTGATCAGGACGACAAGACGAGTTGATTTAGCCATGTCCGTCTGTCCGTCTGTCTGTATATATAGAATCTCCTCCCACAGTTTTGAAGATATCGAGCTGAAATTTTGCACAGAGACTTCTTATTCGTGCAGTCAAATCATTGGTCGGAACCGGCCATATCGGACCACTGGAACTGGTAGCCCCCATACGAAAAGAAGAAGAAAAATGAACAAAACTTGAATCGTTGTATGGAAAACTTTTTTGTTTTGTATGATAGAGTGCTGAAATTTTAAACATAGTAGTTCTACATAGTCCGACTACATGCCTGAAAGTTTCATTGAGATCGGAAAACTGGAACTGGTAGCCCCCATACAAAATGAAGAAGAGGAAGAGAAGCAATATTCACGTCGTTGCATGGACAACTTTTTTGTTTTTTAACCAATTGACTTGAAATTTTAAAGTTATGTTCTTGGGGAGGAATGAAAACTATTTTGACCAAAAGTAGGCGTAGCCAGGCGTAGCCACGCCCACTTATAGCTAAACTTGACCCGTTGTATGGAAAACTTTTTTGTTTTTTAACCAATTGACTTGAAACTTTACAGTTATGTTCTTAGGGAGGAATGAAAACTATTTTGACCAAAAGTGGGCGTAGCCACGCCCACTTATAGCTAAACTTGACCCGTTGTATGGAAAACTTTTTTGTTTTTTAACCAATTGACTTGAAACTTTAGAGTTATGTTCTTAGGGAGGAATGAAAACTATTTTGACCAAAAGTGGGCGTAGCCACGCCCACTTATAGCGAAACTTGACCCGTTGTATGGAGAACTTTTTTGTTTTTTAACCAATTGACTTGAAACTTTACAGTTATGTTCTAAGGGAGGAATGAAAACTATTTTGACCAAAAGTAGGCGTAGCCACGCCCACTTATGGCGAAAATTGACACGTTGTATGGAAAACTTTTTTGTTTTTTAACCAATTGACTAGAAACTTTACAGTTATGTTCTTAGGGAGGCATGAAAACTATTTTGACCAAAAGAGGGCGTAGCCACGCCCACTTATAGCTAAACTTGACCCGTTGTATGGAAAACTTTTTTGTTTTTTAACCAATTGATTTGAAACTTTACATTTATGTTCTTAGGGAGGAATGAAAACTATTTTGACCAAAAGTGGGCGTAGCCACGCCCACTTATAGCGAAACTTGACCCGTTGTATGGAAAACTTTTTGTTTTTTAACCAATTGACTTGAAACTTTACAGTTATGTTCTTAGGAAGGAATGAAAACTATTTTGACCAAAAGTGGGCGTAGCCACGCCCACTTATAGCTAAACTTGACCCGTTGTATGGAAAACTTTTTTGTTTTTTAACCAATTGACTTGAAACTTTACAGTTATGTTCTAAGGGAGGAATGAAAACTATTTTGACAAAAGTAGGCGTAGCCACGCCCACTTATAGCGAAAATTGACCTGTTGTATGGAAAACTTTTTTGTTTTTTAACCAATTGACTTGAAACTTCACAGTTATGTTCTAAGGGAGGAATGAAAACTATTTTGACCAAAAGTAGGCATAGCCACGCCCACTTATAGCGAAAATTGACCTGTTGTATGGAAAACTTTTTTGTTTTTTAACCAATTGACTTGAAACTTCACAGTTATGTTCTTAGGGAGGAATGAAAACTATTTTGACCAAAAGTGGGCTTGGCTACGCCCACTTACACCGAAACTTGAACCGTTGTAAGGAAAACTTTTTTGTTTTTAAACCAATTGACTTGAAACTTTACAGTTATGTTCTTAGGGAGGAATGAAAACTATTAAAACCAAAAGTAGGCATAGCTACGCCCACTTATAGCGAAACTTGAACCGTTGTAAGGAAAACTTTTTGGTTTTTAACCAATTGACTTGAAACTTTACAGTTGTGTTCTTAGGGAGGAATGAAAACTATTTTGACCAAAAGTGGGCATGGCCACGCCCACTAATAGCTAAACTTGATCCGTTGTATGGAAAACTTTTTTGTTTTTTAACCAATTGACTTGAAACATTACAGTTATGTTGTTAGAGAGGCATGAAAACTATTCATTTCAGTTTTTTTTATAGTGACACAACGTGAAAAGTATTATAGCTTCAGCCTAGCTAAAGATAGCGTCCTTACTGGTTTTCTAATAACTCTTGCATCCTTCAACCGACTTCTTCCACTAAGAGTTCGATGGAAAGCTTATCTGTTTCTCTTTCAGATGGCATGAAAATATTTTACGAAAAGTCGTAAGAAATAAAATTTTTTTGATCAAAACTAAAATATCCTTGAATTCATTGAAGAAGAAATGCCTTATCAGACGAAAATCTGCCTTATCTAACAAGAGACATTTCAAATTTTTTAATTGCATAAATGGGTGGTATTTTATTAAGAGTTTATAACTTTTTAGATGGACAAAAAATTCGTTAAATTTTTTCCCATTTAATACTAGAATTATAGAAAAGTACTTTGCGAAAAGAATCGGCCGTAGGACGGAAACGTGGTTACCACCGATTAGTTTTTTGCTAATAACTCTTGCATCCTTCGACCGACTTCTTCGACTAAGAGTTCGATACAAAGCTTTTCTGTTCCTCTTTCAGATGGCATGAACATATTTTACGAAAAGTCGTAAGAAATAAAATTTTTTTGATCAAAACTAAAATATCCTCGAAATCATTGAAGAAGAAGTACCTTATCTGACGAAAATATGCCTTATCAATTAAGAGACATTTAAATTTTTTTAATTGCATAAATGGGCTGCATTTTATTCAGAATAAATATTTTTTACATGGAAAAAAAATTTGTTTAATTCTTTCCAATTAAATACTAGAATTATAGAAAAGTACTTTGCGAAAAGAATCGGCAGTAGGACGGATTCGTGTTGACCACCGATTATTTTTTTGCTACTAACTCTTGCATCCTTCGACCGACTTCTTCGACTAAGAGCTCGATGGAAAGCTTAGCTGTTCCTCTTTCAGATGGGATTAACATATTTTACGAAAAGTCGTAACGAATACACTTTTTTGGTCAAAACTAAAATATCCTCGAAATCATTGAAGAGGAAGTGCCTTATCAGACGAAAATCTGCCTTATCTAACAAGAGACATTTCAAATTTTTTAATTGCATAAATGGGTGGTATTTTATTAAGAGTTTATAACTTTTTAGATGGACAAAAAATTCGTTAAATTTTTTCCCATTTAATACTAGAATTATAGAAAAGTACTTTGCGAAAAGAATCGGCCGTAGGACGGAAATGTGGTTACCACCGATTAGTTTTTTGCTAATAACTCTTGCATCCTTCGACCGACTTCTTCGACTAAGAGTTCGATACAAAGCTTTTCTGTTCCTCTTTCAGATGGCATGAACATATTTTACGAAAAGTCGTAAGAAATAAAATTTTTTTGATCAAAACTAAAATATCCTCGAAATCATTGAAGAAGAAGTACCTTATCTGACGAAAATATGCCTTATCAATTAAGAGACATTTAAATTTTTTTAATTGCATAAATGGGCTGCATTTTATTCAGAATAAATATTTTTTACATGGAAAAAAAATTTGTTTAATTCTTTCCAATTAAATACTAGAATTATAGAAAAGTACTTTGCGAAAAGAATCGGCAGTAGGACGGATTCGTGTTGACCACCGATTATTTTTTTGCTACTAACTCTTGCATCCTTCGACCGACTTCTTCGACTAAGAGCTCGATGGAAAGCTTAGCTGTTCCTCTTTCAGATGGGATTAACATATTTTACGAAAAGTCGTAACGAATACACTTTTTTGGTCAAAACTAAAATATCCTCGAAATCATTGAAGAGGAAGTGCCTTATCAGACGAAAATCTGCCTTATCTAACAAGAGACATTTCAAATTTTTTAATTGCATAAATGGGTGGTATTTTATTAAGAGTTTATAACTTTTTAGATGGACAAAAAATTCGTTAAATTTTTTCCCATTTAATACTAGAATTATAGAAAAGTACTTTGCGAAAAGAATCGGCCGTAGGACGGAAACGTGGTTACCACCGATTAGTTTTTTGCTAATAACTCTTGCATCCTTCGACCGACTTCTTCGACTAAGAGTTCGATACAAAGCTTTTCTGTTCCTCTTTCAGATGGCATGAACATATTTTACGAAAAGTCGTAAGAAATAAAATTTTTTTGATCAAAACTAAAATATCCTCGAAATCATTGAAGAAGAAGTACCTTATCTGACGAAAATATGCCTTATCAATTAAGAGACATTTAAATTTTTTTAATTGCATAAATGGGCTGCATTTTATTCAGAATAAATATTTTTTACATGGAAAAAAAATTTGTTTAATTCTTTCCAATTAAATACTAGAATTATAGAAAAGTACTTTGCGAAAAGAATCGGCAGCAGGACGGATTCGTGTTGACCACCGATTATTTTTTTGCTACTAACTCTTGCATCCTTCGACCGACTTCTTCGACTAAGAGCTCGATGGAAAGCTTATCTGTTCCTCTTTCAGATGGGATTAACATATTTTACGAAAAGTCGTAACGAATACACTTTTTTGGTCAAAACTAAAATATCCTCGAAATCATTGAAGAGGAAGTGCCTTATCAGACGAAAATCTGCCTTATCTAACAAGAGACATTTCAAATTTTTTAATTGCATAAATGGGTGGTATTTTATTAAGAGTTTATAACTTTTTAGATGGACAAAAAATTCGTTAAATTTTTTCCCATTTAATACTAGAATTATAGAAAAGTACTTTGCGAAAAGAATAAGCCGTAGGACGGAAACGTGGTTACCACCGATTAGTTTTTTGCTAATAACTCTTGCATCCTTCGACCGACTTCTTCGACTAAGAGTTCGATACAAAGCTTTTCTGTTCCTCTTTCAGATGGCATTAACATATTTTACGAAAAGTCGTAAGAAATACAATTTTTTTGATCAAAACTAAAATATCCTTGAATTCATTGAAGAAGAAGTGCCTTATCAGACGAAAATCTGCCTTATCTAATAAGAGACATTTAAATTTTTTTAATTGCATTAATTGGCGGCATTTTATTCAGAATTAATAGTTTTTTTAATGGACAAAAAATTCGTTTAATTTAATTCCATTAAATACTAGAATTATAGAAAAGTACTTTGCGAAGAGAATCGGCAGTAGGACGGAATTGTGTTGACCACCGATTAGTTGTTTGTTAATAACTCTTGCATCCTTCGACCGACTTCTTCGACTAAGAGCTCGATGGAAAGCTTATCTCTTCCTCTTTCAGATGGCATTAACATATCTTACGAAAAGTCGTAAGAAATACAATTTTTTTGATCAAAACTAAAATATGCTCGAAATTATTGAAGAAGAAGTACCTTATCAGACGAAAATATGCCTTATCTAATAAGAGACATTTAAATTTTTTTAATTGCATGAAGGGGCGGTATTTTATCCAGAATTAATAGTTTTTTACATGGACAAAAAATTCGTTTAGTTTTTTCCAATTAGATACTAGAATTATAGAAAAGTACTTTGCGAAAAGAATCGGCAGTAGGACGGAATCGTTTTGACCACCGATTAGTTGTTTGCTAATAACTCTTGCATCCTTCGACCGACTTCTTCGACTAAGAGCTCGATGGAAAGCTTATCTGTTCCTCTTTCAGATGGCTTTAACATATTTTACGAAAAGTCGTAAGAAATACAATTTTTTGATCAAAACTAAAATATGATCGAAATCATTGAAGAAGAAGTATCTTATCAGACGAAAATATGCCTTATCTAATAAGAGACATTTAAATTTTTATACTTTTCACTTATGTGAAATAGTATATTAACTTTGTCACGGAGTTTGTAACAGATCGAAATATTAATTTCCGACTATATAAAGTATATATATTCTTGATCAGGACGACAAGACGAGTTGATTTAGCCATGTCCGTCTGTCCGTCTGTCCGTCTGTCCGTCTGTCTGTCTGTCTGTCTGTCGGTCTGTCTGTCTGTATGTATGCAAACTAGTCCCTCAGTTTTGAAGCTATCGAACTGAAACTTTGCACAGAGTCTTAGAATTTATTACGATGAATCATTCGTCGGAACCAGCATGATCGGATTATTGGAACAGGTAGCTCCCATACGAAAAGAAGAAGAAAAGTGAACAAAACTTGAATCGTTGTATGGAAAACTTTTTTGTTTTGTACAATAGAGTGCTGAAAATTTAAACATAGTAGTTTTACATGGTCCGACTACATGCCTGAAGGTTTCATTGAGATTGGACATCTGGAACTGGTAGCTCCCATACAAAATGAAGAAGAGGAAGAGAAGGAATATTCACGTCGTTGTATGGAAAACTTTTTTGTTTCTTAACCAATTGACTTGAAATTTTAAAGCTATGTTCTTAAGGAGGAATGAAATCTATTTTGACCAAAAGTGGGCGTAACCACGCGTAGCCACGCCCACTTATAGCGAAAATTTACCCCTTGTATGGAAAACTTTTTTGTTTTTTAACCAATTGACTTGAAACTTTACAGTTATGTTCTTAGAGAGGAATGAAAACTATTTGGACCAAAAGTGGGCGTAGCCAGGCGTAGCCACGCCCACTTATAGCGAAAATTGACCCATTGTATGGAAAACTTTTTTGTTTTTTAACCAATTGACTTGAAACTTTGCAGTTATGCTCTTAGGGAGGAATGAAAACTATTTTGATCAAAAGTGGGCGTGGCCACGCCCACTTATAGCTTAACTTGACCCTTTGTATGGAAAACTTTTTTGTTTTTTAACCAATTGACTTGAAACTTTACAGTTATGTTCTTAGGGAGGAATGAAAACTATTTTAACCAAAAGTGGGCGTAGCCACGCCTACTTATAGCGAAAATTGACCCGTTGTATGGAAAACTTTTTTGTTTTTTAACCAATTGACTTGAAACTTTGCAGTTATGCTCTTAGGGAGGAATGAAAACTATTTTGATCAAAAGTGGGCATGGCCACACCCACTTATAGCTTAACTTGACCCTTTGTATGGAAAACTTTTTGGTTTTTTAATCAATTGACTTGAAACTTTACAGTTATGTTCTTAGGGAGGAATGAAAACTATTTTGACGAAAAGTGGGCGTAGCCACGCCCTTTTATAGCGAAAATTGACCTTTTGTATGGAAAACTTTTTTGTTTTTTAACCAATTGACTTAAAACTTTACAGTTATGTTCTTAGAGAGGAATGAAAACTATTTTGACCAAAAGTGGGCGTAGCCACGCCTACTTATAGCAAAAATTGACCCGTTGTATGGAAAACTTTTTTGTTTTTTAACCAATTGACTTGAAACTTTGCAGTTATGCTCTTAGGGAGGAATGAAAACTATTTTGATCAAAAGTGGGCGTGGCCACGCCCTTTTATAGCGAAAATTGACCCTTTGTATGGAAAACTTTTTTGTTTTTTAACCAATTGACTTGAAACTTTACTGTTATGTTCTTAGGGAGGAATAAAAACTATTTTGACCAAATGTGGGCATGGCTACGCCCACTTATCGCAAAACTTGAACCGTTGTATGGAAAAATTTTTTGTTTTTTAACGAATTGACTTGAAACATTACAGTTATGTTGTTAGGGAGGCATGAAAACTATTCATTTAGTTTTTTTTATAGTGACACAAAGTGAAAAGTATTATAGCTTCAGCCTTGCTGAAGATAGCGTCCTTACTGGTTTTAATTG
This sequence comes from Phortica okadai, assembly GCA_034638295.1. Taxonomy (NCBI): domain Eukaryota; kingdom Metazoa; phylum Arthropoda; class Insecta; order Diptera; family Drosophilidae; genus Phortica; species Phortica okadai. The sequence continues at coordinate 21,325,938 of CM067850.1, read as the reverse complement.
CATAAATGGGCGGCATTTTATTCAGAATTATTAGTTTTTTACATGGACAAAAAATTCGTTTAATTTTTTCCCATTAAATACTAGAATTACAGATAAGTACTTTACGAAAAGAATCGGCAGTAGGACGGAATCGTGTTGACCACCGAATAGTTTTTTTTGCTAATAACTCTTGCATCATTCGACCGACTTGTTTGACTAAGAGCTCGATGGAAAGCTTATATGTTCCTCTTTCAGATGACATTAAAATATTTTACGAAAAGTCGTAAGAAATACAATTTTTTGATCAAAACTAAAATATGACCGAAATCATTGAAGAAGAAGTATCTTATCAGACGAAAATCTGCCTTATCTAATAGGAGACATTTAAATTTTTATACTTTTCACTTATGTGAAATAGTATATTAACTTTGTCACGGAGTTTGTAACAGATCGAAATATTAATTTCCGACTATATAAAGTATATATATTCTTGATCAGGACGACAAGACGAGTTGATTTAGCCATGTCCGTCTGTCCGTCTGTCCGTTTGTCTGTCTGTCTGTCTGTCGGTCTGTCTGTCCCTCAGTTTTGAAGCTATCGAACTGAAACTTTGCACTGAGTCTTAGAATTTATTACGATGAATCATTCGTCGGAACCAGCATGATCGGATTATTGGAACAGGTAGCTCCCATACGAAAAGAAGAAGAAAAGTGAACAAAACTTGAATCGTTGTATGGAAAACTTTTTTGTTTTGTACAATAGAGTGCTGAAATTTTAAACATAGTAGTTTTACATGGTCCGACTACATGCCTGAAAGTTTCATTGAGATTGGACATCTGGAACTGGTAGCTCCCATACAAAATGAAGAAGAGGAAGAGAAGGAATATTCACGTCGTTGTATGGAAAACTTTTTTGTTTCTTAACCAATTGACTTGAAATTTTAAAGCTATGTTCTTAAGGAAGAATGAAATCTATTTTGACCAAAAGTGGGCGTAACCACGCGTAGCCACGCCCACTTATAGCGAAAATTTACCCGTTGTATGGAAAACTTTTTTGTTTTTTAACCAATTGACTTGAAACTTTACAGTTATGTTCTTAGAGAGGAATGAAAACTATTTTGACCAAAAGTGGGCGTAGCCAGGCGTAGCCACGCCCACTTATAGCGAAAATTGACCCATTGTATGGAAAACTTTTTTGTTTTTTAACCAATTGACTTGAAACTTTGCAGTTATGCTCTTAGGGAGGAATGAAAACTATTTTGATCAAAAGTGGGCGTGGCCACGCCCACTTATAGCTTAACTTGACCCTTTGTATGGAAAACTTTTTTGTTTTTTAACCAATTGACTTGAAACTTTACAGTTATGTTCTTAGGGAGGAATGAAAACTATTTTAACCAAAAGTGGGCGTAGCCACGCCTACTTATAGCGAAAATTGACCCGTTGTATGGAAAACTTTTTTGTTTTTTAACCAATTGACTTGAAACTTTGCAGTTATGCTCTTAGGGAGGAATGAAAACTATTTTGATCAAAAGTGGGCATGGCCACACCCACTTATAGCTTAACTTGAGCCTTTGTATGGAAAACTTTTTGGTTTTTTAATCAATTGACTTGAAACTTTACAGTTATGTTCTTAGGGAGGAATGAAAACTATTTTGACGAAAAGTGGGCGTAGCCACGCCCTTTTATAGCGAAAATTGACCCTTTGTATGGAAAACTTTTTTGTTTTTTAACCAATTGACTTAAAACTTTACAGTTATGTTCTTAGAGAGGAATGAAAACTATTTTGACCAAAAGTGGGCGTAGCCACGCCTACTTATAGCAAAAATTGACCCGTTGTATGGAAAACTTTTTTGTTTTTTAACCAATTGACTTGAAACTTTGCAGTTATGCTCTTAGGGAGGAATGAAAACTATTTTGATCAAAAGTGGGCGTGGCCACGCCCTTTTATAGCGAAAATTGACCCTTTGTATGGAAAACTTTTTTGTTTTTTAACCAATTGACTTGAAACTTTACTGTTATGTTCTTAGGGAGGAATAAAAACTATTTTGACCAAATGTGGGCATGGCTACGCCCACTTATCGCAAAACTTGAACCGTTGTATGGAAAAATTTTTTGTTTTTTAACGAATTGACTTGAAACATTACAGTTATTTTGTTAGGGAGGCATGAAAACTATTCATTTAGTTTTTTTTATAGTGACACAAAGTGAAAAGTATTATAGCTTCAGCCTTGCTGAAGATAGCGTCCTTACTGGTTTTAATTGCATAAATGGGCGGCATTTTATTCAGAATTATTAGTGTTTTACATGGACAAAAAATTCGTTTAATTTTTTCCCATTAAATACTAGAATTACAGATAAGTACTTTCCGAAAAGAATCGGCAGTAGGACGGAATCGTGTTGACCACCGAATAGTTTTTTTTGCTAATAACTCTTGCATCATTCGACCGACTTGTTTGACTAAGAGCTCGATGGAAAGCTTATATGTTCCTCTTTCAGATGACATTAACATATTTTACGAAAAGTCATAAGAAATAAAATTTTTTTGATCAAAACTAAAATATCCTCGAAATCATTGAAGAAGAAGTACCTTATCAGACGAAAATGTGCCTTATCTAATAAGAGACATTAAAATTTTTATACTTTTCACTTATGTGAAATAGTATAATAACTTTGTCACGGAGTTTGTAACAGATCGAAATATTAATTTCCGACTATATAAAGTATATATATTCTTGATCAGGGCGACAAGACGAGTTGATTTAGCCATGTCCGTCTGTCCGTCTGTCTGTCTGTCTGTCTATCTGTCTGTCTGTCTGTCTGTATGTATGCAAACTAGTCCCTCAGTTTTGAAGCTATCGAGCTGAAACTTTGCACAGAGTCTTAGAATTTATTACGATGAATCATTCGTCGGAACCAGCATGATCGGATTATTGGAACAGGTAGCTCCCATACGAAAAGAAGAAGAAAAGTGAACAAAACTTGAATCGTTGTATGGAAAACTTTTTTGTTTTGTACACTAGAGTGCTGAAATTTTAAACATAGTAATTTTACATGGTCCGACTACATGCCTGAAAGTTTCATTGAGATTGGACATCTGGAACTGGTAGCTCCCATACAAAATGAAGAAGAGGAAGAGAAGGAATATCCACGTCGTTGTATGGAAAACTTTTTTGTTTCTTAACCAATTGACTTGAAATTTTAAAGTTATGTTCTTAGGGAGGAATGCAAACTATTTTGACCAAAAGTGGGCGTAACCACGCGTAGCCACGCCCACTTATAGCGAAAATTTACCCGTTGTATGGAAAACTTTTTTGTTTTTTAACCAATTGACTTGAAACTTTGCAGTTATGCGCTTAGGGAGGAATGAAAACTATTTTGATCAAAAGTGGGCGTGGCCACGCCCACTTATAGCTTAACTTGGCCCTTTGTATGGAAAACTTTTTTGTTTTTTAACCAATTGACTTGAAACTTTACAGTTATGTTCTTAGGGAGGAATGAAAACTATTTTAACCAAAAGTGGGCGTAGCCACGCCTACTTATAGCGAAAATTGACCCGTTGTATGGAAAACTTTTTTGTTTTTTAACCAATTGACTTGAAACTTTGCAGTTATGCTCTTAGGGAGGAATGAAAACTATTTTGACCAAAAGTGGGCGTAGCCACGCCCTTTTATAGCGCAAATTGACCCTTTGTATGGAAAACTTTTTTTGTTTTTTAACCAATTGACTTGAAACTTTACAGTTATGTTCTTAGAGAGGAATGAAAACTATTTTGACCAAAAGTGGGCGTAGCCACGCCCACTTATAGCGAAAATTTACCCGTTGTATGGAAAATTTTTTTGTTTTTTAACCAATTGACTTGAAACTTTGCAGTTGTGCTCTTAGGGAGGAATGAAAACTATTTTGATCAAAAGTGGGCATGGCCACGCCCACTTTTAGCTTAACTTAACGCTTTGTATGGAAAACTTTTTTGTTTTTTAACCAATGGACTTAAAACTTTACAGTTATGTTCCTAGGGAGGAATGAAAACTATTTTGACCAAAAGTGGGCGTAGCCACGCCTACTTATAGCGAAAATTGACCCGTTGTATGGAAAACTGTTTTGTTTTTTAACCAATTGACTTGAAACTTTGCAGTTATGCTCTTAGGGAGGAATGAAAACTATTTTGACCAAAAGTGGGCGTAGCCACGCCTTTTTATAGCGCAAATTGACCCTTTGTATGGAAAACTTTTTTTGTTTTTTAACCAATTGACTTGAAACTTTACAGTTATGTTCTTAGAGAGGAATGAAAACTATTTACTAGCGAAAATTTACCCGTTGTATGGAAAACTTTTTTGTTTTTTAAACAATTGACTTGAAACTTTGCAGTTGTGCTCTTAGGGAGGAATGAAAACTATTTTGATCAAAAGTGGGCATGGCCACGCCCACTTTTAGCTTAACTTGACGCTTTGTATGGAAAACTTTTTTGTTTTTTAACCAATGGACTTAAAACTTTACAGTTATGTTCTTAGGGAGGAATGAAAACTATTTTAACCAAAAGTGGGCGTAGCCACGCCTACTTATAGCGAAAATTGACCCGTTGTATGGAAAACTTTTTTGTTTTTTAACCAATTGACTTGAAACTTTGCAGTTATGCTCTTAGGGAGGAATGAAAACTATTTTGACCAAAAGTGGGCGTAGCCACGCCTACTTATAGCGAAAATTGACCCGTTGTATGGAAAACTTTTTTGTTTTTTAACCAATTGACTTGAAACTTTGCAGTTGTGCTCTTAGGGAGGAATGAAAACTATTTTGATCAAAAGTGGGCATGGCCACGCCCACTTTTAGCTTAACTTGACGCTTTGTATGGAAAACTTTTTTGTTTTTTAACCAATGGACTTAAAACTTTACAGTTATGTTCCTAGGGAGGAATGAAAACTATTTTGACCAAAAGTGGGCGTAGCCACGCCTACTTATAGCGAAAATTGACCCGTTGTATGGAAAACTTTTCTGTTTTTTAACCAATTGACTTGAAACTTTGCAGTTATGCTCTTAGGGAGGAATGAAAACTATTTTGATCAAAAGTGGGCGTGGCCACGCCCTTTTATAGCGAAAATTGACCCTTTGTATGAAAAACTTTTTTGTTTTTTAACCAATTGACTTGAAACTTTACAGTTATGTTCTTAGGGAGGAATAAAAACTATTTTGACCAAAAGTGGGCGTAGCCACGCCTACTATAGCGAAAATTGACCCGTTGTATGGAAAACTTTTTTGTTTTTTAACCAATTGACTTGAAACTTTGCAGTTATGCTCTTAGGGAGGAATGAAAACTATTTTGACCAAAAGTGGGCGTAGCCACGCCCTTTTATAGCGCAAATTGACCCTTTGTATGGTAAACTTTTTTTGTTTTTTAACCAATTGACTTGAAACTTTACAGTTATGTTCTTAGAGAGGAATGAAAACTATTTTGACCAAAAGTGGGCGTAGCCACGCCTACTTATAGCGAAAATTGACCCGTTGTATGGAAAACTTTTTTGTTTTTTAACCAATTGACTTGAAACTTTGCAGTTATGCTCTTAGGGAGGAATGAAAACTATTTTAACCAAAAGTGGGCGTAGCCACGCCCTTTTATAGCGCAAATTGACCCTTTGTATGGAAAACTTTTTTTGTTTTTTAACCAATTGACTTGAAACTTTACAGTTATGTTCTTAGAGAGGAATGAAAACTATTTTGACCAAAAGTGGGCGTAGCCACGCCTACTTATAGCGAAAATTGACCCGTTGTATGGAAAACTTTTTTGTTTTTTAACCAATTGACTTGAAACTTTGCAGTTATGCTCTTAGGGAGGAATGAAAACTATTTTGACCAAAAGTGGGCGTAGCCACGCCCTTTTATAGCGCAAATTGACCCTTTGTATGGAAAACTTTTTTTGTTTTTTAACCAATTGACTTGAAACTTTACAGTTATGTTCTTAGAGAGGAATGAAAACTATTTTGTAGCCACGCCCACTTTTAGCTTAACTTGACGCTTTGTATGGAAAACTTTTTTGTTTTTTAACCAATTGACTTGAAACTTTGCAGTTGTGCTCTTAGGGAGGAATGAAAACTATTTTGATCAAAAGTGGGCATGGCCACGCCCACTTTAAGCTTAACTTGACGCTTTGTATGGAAAACTTTTTTGTTTTTTAACCAATGGACTTGAAACTTTACAGGTATGCTCTTAGGGAGGAATAAAAACTATTTTGACCAAAAGTGGGCGTAGTCACGCCTACTTACAGCGAAAATTGACCCGTTGTATGGAAAACTTTTTTGTTTTTTAACCAATTGACTTGAAACTTTGCAGGTATGCTCTTAGGGAGGAATGAAAACTATTTTGACCAAAAGTCGGCGTAGCCACGCCCTTTTATAGCGCAAATTGACCCTTTGTATGGAAAACTTTTTTTGTTTTTTAACCAATTGACTTGAAACTTTACAGTTATGTTCTTAGAGAGGAATGAAAACTATTTTGACCAAAAGTGGGAGTAGCCACGCCCACTTATAGCGAAAATTTACCCGTTGTATGGAAAACTTTTTTGTTTTTTAACCAATTGACTTGAAACTTTGCAGTTGTGCTCTTAGGGAGGAATGAAAACTATTTTGATCAAAAGTGTGCGTAGCCACGCCCTTTTATAGCGCAAATTGACCCTTTGTATGGAAAACTTTTTTTGTTTTTTAACCAATTGACTTGAAACCTTATAGTTATGTTCTTAGAGAGGAATGAAAACTATTTTGACCAAAAGTGGGCAAGCCACGCCCACTTATAGCGAAAATTTACCCGTTGTATGGAAAACTTTTTTGTTTTTTAACCAATTGACTTGAAACTTTGCAGTTGTGCTCGTAGGGAGGAATGAAAACTATTTTGACCAAAAGTCGGCGTAGCCACGCCCTTTTATAGCGCAAATTGACCCTTTGTATGGAAAACTTTTTTTGTTTTTTAACCAATTGACTTGAAACTTTACAGTTATGTTCTTAGAGAGGAATGAAAACTATTTACTAGCGAAAATTTACCCGTTGTATGGAAAACTTTTTTGTTTTTTAACCAATTGACTTGAAACTTTGCAGTTGTGCTCTTAGGGAGGAATGAAAACTATTTTGATCAAAAGTGGGCATGGCCACGCCCACTTTTAGCTTAACTTGACGCTTTGTATGGAAAACTTTTTTGTTTTTTAACCAATGGACTTAAAACTTTACAGTTATGTTCTTAGGGAGGAATGAAAACTATTTTAACCAAAAGTGGGCGTAGCCATGCCCTTTTATAGCGAAAATTGACCCTTTGTATGAAAAACTTTTTTGTTTTTTAACCAATTGACTTGAAACTTTACAGTTATGTTCTTAGGGAGGAATAAAAACTATTTTGACCAAAAGTGGGCGTAGCCACGCCTACTATAGCGAAAATTGACCCGTTGTATGGAAAACTTTTTTGTTTTTTAACCAATTGACTTGAAACTTTGCAGTTATGCTCTTAGGGAGGAATGAAAACTATTTTGACCAAAAGTGGGCGTAGCCACGCCCTTTTATAGCGCAAATTGACCCTTTGTATGGTAAACTTTTTTTGTTTTTTAACCAATTGACTTGAAACTTTACAGTTATGTTCTTAGAGAGGAATGAAAACTATTTTGACCAAAAGTGGGCGTAGCCACGCCTACTTATAGCGAAAATTGACCCGTTGTATGGAAAACTTTTCTGTTTTTTAACCAATTGACTTGAAACTTTGCAGTTATGCTCTTAGGGAGGAATGAAAACTATTTTGATCAAAAGTGGGCGTGGCCACGCCCTTTTATAGCGCAAATTGACCCTTTGTATGAAAAATTTTTTTGTTTTTTAACCAATTGACTTGAAACTTTACAGTTATGTTCTTAGAGAGGAATGAAAACTATTTTGACCAAAAGTGGGCGTAGCCACGCCTACTTATAGCGAAAATTGACCCGTTGTATGGAAAACTTTTTTGTTTTTTAACCAATTGACTTGAAACTTTGCAGTTATGCTCTTAGGGAGGAATGAAAACTATTTTGACCAAAAGTGGGCGTAGCCACGCCCTTTTATAGCGCAAATTGACCCTTTGTATGGAAAACTTTTTTTGTTTTTTAACCAATTGACTTGAAACTTTACAGTTATGTTCTTAGAGAGGAATGAAAACTATTTTGTAGCCACGCCCACTTTTAGCTTAACTTGACGCTTTGTATGGAAAACTTTTTTGTTTTTTAACCAATTGACTTGAAACTTTGCAGTTGTGCTCTTAGGGAGGAATGAAAACTATTTTGATCAAAAGTGGGCATGGCCACGCCCACCTTAAGCTTAACTTGACGCTTTGTATGGAAAACTTTTTTGTTTTTTAACCAATGGACTTGAAACTTTACAGGTATGCTCTTAGGGAGGAATAAAAACTATTTTGACCAAAAGTGGGCGTAGTCACGCCTACTTATAGCGAAAATTGACCCGTTGTATGGAAAACTTTTTTGTTTTTTAACCAATTGACTTGAAACTTTGCAGGTATGCTCTTAGGGAGGAATGAAAACTATTTTGACCAAAAGTCGGCGTAGCCACGCCCTTTTATAGCGCAAATTGACCCTTTGTATGGAAAACTTTTTTTGTTTTTTAACCAATTGACTTGAAACTTTACAGTTATGTTCTTAGAGAGGAATGAAAACTATTTTGACCAAAAGTGGGAGTAGCCACGCCCACTTATAGCGAAAATTTACCCGTTGTATGGAAAACTTTTTTGTTTTTTAACCAATTGACTTGAAACTTTGCAGTTGTGCTCTTAGGGAGGAATGAAAACTATTTTGATCAAAAGTGTGCGTAGCCACGCCCTTTTATAGCGCAAATTGACCCTTTGTATGGAAAACTTTTTTTGTTTTTTAACCAATTGACTTGAAACCTTATAGTTATGTTCTTAGAGAGGAATGAAAACTATTTTGACCAAAAGTGGGCAAGCCACGCCCACTTATAGCGAAAATTTACCCGTTGTATTGAAAACTTTTTTGTTTTTTAACCAATTGACTTGAAACTTTGCAGTTGTGCTCGTAGGGAGGAATGAAAACTATTTTGATCAAAAGTGGGCGTAGCCACGCCCTTTTATAGCGCAAATTGACCCTTTGTATGGAAAACTTTTTTTGTTTTTTAACCAATTGACTTGAAACTTTACAGTTATGTTCTTAGAGAGGAATGAAAACTATTTACTAGCGAAAATTTACCCGTTGTATGGAAAACTTTTTTGTTTTTTAACCAATTGACTTGAAACTTTGCAGTTGTGCTCTTAGGGAGGAATGAAAACTATTTTGATCAAAAGTGGGCATGGCCACGCCCACTTTTAGCTTAACTTGACGCTTTGTATGGAAAACTTTTTTGTTTTTTAACCAATGGACTTAAAACTTTACAGTTATGTTCTTAGGGAGGAATGAAAACTATTTTAACCAAAAGTGGGCGTAGCCACGCCTACTTATAGCGGAAATTTACCCGTTGTATGGAAAACTTTTTTGTTTTTTAACCAATTGACTTGAAACTTTGCAGTTGTGCTCTTAGGGAGGAATGAAAACTATTTTGATCAAAAGTGGGCATGGCCACGCCCACTTTTAGCTTAACTTGACGCTTTGTATGGAAAACTTTTTTGTTTTTTAACCAATGGACTTAAAACTTTACAGTTATGTTCCTAGGGAGGAATGAAAACTATTTTGACCAAAAGTGGGCGTAGCCACGCCTACTTATAGCGAAAATTGACCTGTTGTATGGAAAACTTTTTTGTTTTTTAACCAATTGACTTGAAACTTTGCAGTTGTGCTCTTAGGGAGGAATGAAAACTATTTTGATCAAAAGTGGGCATGGCCACGCCCACTTTTAGCTTAACTTGACGCTTTGTATGGAAAACTTTTTTGTTTTTTAACCAATGGACTTAAAACTTTACAGTTATGTTCCTAGGGAGGAATGAAAACTATTTTGACCAAAAGTGGGCGTAGCCACGCCTACTTATAGCGAAAATTGACCCTTTGTATGGAAAACTTTTTTGTTTTTTAACCAATTGACTTGAAACTTTGCAGTTATGCTCTTAGGGAGGAATGAAAACTATTGTGACCAAAAGTCGGCGTAGCCACGCCCTTTTATAGCGCAAATTGACCCTTTGTATGGAAAACTTTTTTTGTTTTTTAACCAATTGACTTGAAACTTTGCAGTTATGCTCTTAGGGAGGAATGAAAACTATTTTGACCAAAAGTGGGCGTGGCCACGCCCTTTTATAGCGAAAATTGACCCTTTAAATGAAAAACTTTTTTGTTTTTTAACCAATTGACTTGAAACTTTACAGTTATGTTCTTAGAGAGGAATAAAAACTATTTTGACCAAAAGTGGGCGTAGCCACGCCTACTATAGCGAAAATTGACCCGTTGTATGGAAAACTTTTTTGTTTTTTAACCAATTGACTTGAAACTTTGCAGTTATGCTCTTAGGGAGGAATGAAAACTATTTTGACCAAAAGTGGGCGTAGCCACGCCCTTTTATAGCGCAAATTGACCCTTTGTATGGTAAACTTTTTTTGTTTTTTAACCAATTGACTTGAAACCTTACAGTTATGTTCTTAGAGAGGAATGAAAACTATTTTGACCAAAAGTGGGCGTAGCCACGCCCACTTATAGCGAAAATTGACCCGTTGTATGGAAAACTTTTCTGCTTTTTAACCAATTGACTTGAAACTTTGCAGTTATGCTCTTAGGGAGGAATGAAAACTATTTTGATCAAAAGTGGGCGTGGCCACGCCCTTTTATAGCGCAAATTGACCCTTTGTATGGAAAACTTTTTTTGTTTTTTAACCAATTGACTTGAAACTTTACAGTTATGTTCTTAGAGAGGAATGAAAACTATTTTGACCAAAAGTGGGCGTAGCCACGCCTACTTATAGCGAAAATTGACCCGTTGTATGGAAAACTTTTTTGTTTTTTAACCAATTGACTTGAAACTTTGCAGTTATGCTATTAGGGAGGAATGAAAACTATTTTGACCAAAAGTGGGCGTAGCCACGCCCTTTTATAGCGCAAATTGACCGTTTGTATGGAAAACTTTTTTTGTTTTTTAACCAATTGACTTGAAACTTTACAGTTATGTTCTTAGAGAGGAATGAAAACTATTTTGTAGCCACGCCCACTTTTAGCTTAACTTGACGCTTTGTATCGAAAACTTTTTTGTTTTTTAACCAATTGACTTGAAACTTTGCAGTTGTGCTCTTAGGGAGGAATGAAAACTATTTTGATCAAAAGTGGGCATGGCCACGCCCACTTTAAGCTTAACTTGACGCTTTGTATGGAAAACTTTTTTGTTTTTTAACCAATGGACTTGAAACTTTACAGTTATGTTCCTAGGGAGGAATAAAAACTATTTTGACCAAAAGTGGGCGTAGTCACGCCTACTTATAGCGAAAATTGACCCGTTGTATGGAAAACTTTTTTGTTTTTTAACCAATTGACTTGAAACTTTGCAGTTATGCTCTTAGGGAGGAATGAAAACTATTTTGACCAAAAGTGGGAGTAGCCACGCCCACTTATAGCGAAAATTGACCCGTTGTATGGAAAACTTTTTTTGTTTTTTAACCAATTGACTTGAAACCTTATAGTTATGTTCTTAGAGAGGAATGAAAACTATTTTGACCAAAAGTGGGCGTAGCCACGCCCACTTATAGCGAAAATTTACCCGTTGTATGGAAAACTTTTTTGTTTTTTAACCAATGGACTTGAAACTTTGCAGTTGTGCTCGTAGGGAGGAATGAAAACTATTTTGATCAAAAGTGGGCGTAGCCACGCCCTTTTATAGCGAAAATTTACCCGTTGTATGGAAAACTTTTTTGTTTTTTAACCAATTGACTTGAAACTTTGCAGTTATGCTCTTAGGGAGGAATGAAAACTATTTTGACCAAAAGTGGGCGTAGCCACGCCCACTTATAGCGCAAATTGACCCGTTGTATGGAAAACTTTTTTGTTTTTTAACCAATGGACTTGAAACTTTGCAGTTGTGCTCGTAGGGAGGAATGAAAACTATTTTGATCAAAAGTGGGCGTAGCCACGCCCTTTTATAGCGAAAATTTACCCGTTGTATGGAAAACTTTTTTGTTTTTTAACCAATGGACTTGAAACTTTGCAGTTGTGCTCGTAGGGAGGAATGAAAACTATTTTGATCAAAAGTGGGCGTAGCCACGCCCTTTTATAGCGAAAATTTACCCGTTGTATGGAAAACTTTTTTGTTTTTTAACCAATTGACTTGAAACTTTGCAGTTATGCTCTTAGGGAGGAATGAAAACTATTTTGACCAAAAGTGGGCGTAGCCACGCCCACTTATAGCGAAAATTGACCCGTTGTATGGAAAACTTTTTTGTTTTTTAACCAATTGACTTGAAACTTTGCAGTTGTGCTCTTAGGGAGGAATGAAAACTATTTTGATCAAAAGTGGGCATGGCCACGCCCACTTTTAGCTTAACTTGACGCTTTGTATGGAAAACTTTTTTGTTTTTTAACCAATGGACTTAAAACTTTACAGTTATGTTCCTAGGGAGGAATGAAAACTATTTTAACCAAAAGTGGGCGTAGCCACGCCTACTTATAGCGAAAATTGACCCTTTGTATGGAAAACTTTTTTGTTTTTTAACCAATTGTCTTGAAACTTTGCAGTTATGCTCTTAGGGAGGAATGAAAACTATTGTGACCAAAAGTCGGCGTAGCCACGCCCTTTTATAGCGCAAATTGACCCTTTGTATGAAAAACTTTTTTTGTTTTTTAACCAATTGACTTGAAACTTTGCAGTTGTGCTCTTAGGGAGGAATGAAAACTATTTTGACCAAAAGTGGGCGTAGCCACGCTTACTTATAGCGAAAATTGACCCTTTGTATGGAAAACTTTTTTGTTTTTTAACCAATTGTCTTGAAACTTTGCATTTATGCTCTTAGGGAGGAATGAAAACTATTGTGACCAAAAGTGGGCGTAGCCACGCCTACTTATAGCGAAAATTGACCCTTTGTATGGAAAACTTTTTTGTTTTTTAACCAATGGACTTAAAACTTTACAGTTATGTTCTTAGGGAGGAATGAAAACTATTTTAACCAAAAGTGGGCGTAGCCACGCCTACTTATAGCGGAAATTTACCCGTTGTATGGAAAACTTTTTTGTTTTTTAACCAATTGACTTGAAACTTTGCAGTTGTGCTCTTAGGGAGGAATGAAAACTATTTTGACCAAAAGTGGGCGTAGCCACGCTTACTTATAGCGAAAATTGACCCGTTGTATGGAAAACTTTTCTGTTTTTTATTCAATTGACTTGAAACCTTGCAGTTATGCTCTTAGGGAGGAATGAAAACTATTTTGATCAAAAGTGGGCGTGGCCACGCCCACTTATAGCGAAAATTGACCCTTTGTATGAAAAACTTTTTTGTTTTTTAACCAATTGACTTGAAACTTTACAGTTATGTTCTTAGGGAGGAATAAAAACTATTTTAACAAAACGTGGGCATGGCTACGCCCACTTATCGATAAACTTGACGCTTTGTATGGAAAAATTTTTTGTTTTTTAACGAATTGACTTGAAACATTACAGTTATGTTGTTAGGGATGCATGAAAACTATTCATTTAGTTTTTTTTATAGTGACACAAAGTGAAAAGTATTATAGCTTCAGCCTTGCTGAAGATAGCGTCCTTACTGGTTTTAATTGCATAAATGGGCGCCATTTTATTCAGAATGAATCGTTTTTTACATGGACAAAAAATTCGATTAATTTTTTTCTATAAATACTAGAATTATAGAAAAGTACTTTGCGAAGAGAATTGGCAGTAGGACGGAATCGTGTTGACTACCGATTAGTTTTTTGCTAATAACTCTTGCATCCTTCGACAAACTTCTTCGACTAAGAGCTCGATGGAAAGCTTATCTGTTCCTCTTTCTGATGGCATTAACATATTTTACGAAAAGTCGTAAGAAATAATATATTTTTAATCAAAACTAAAATATCCTCGAAATCATTGAAGAAGAAGTACCTTATCAGACTAAAATATGCCTTATCTAATAAGAGACATTTAAATTTTTTTAATTGCATAAATGGGCGGCATTTTATTCAGAATTAATAGTTTCTTACATGGACAAAAAATTCCTTTAATTTTTTTCCATTAAATACTAGAATTATAGAAAAGTACTTTGCGAAGAGAATCGGCAGTAGGACGGAATCGTGTTGACCACCGATTAGTTTTTTGCTAATAACTCTTGCATCCTTCGACTGACTTCTTCGACTAAGATCTCGATGGAAAGCTTATCTGTTCCTCTTTCAGATGGCATTGATATATTTTACAGAAAGTCGTAAGAAATACAATTTTTTTGATCAAAACTAAAATATCCTCGAAATCATTGAAGTAGAAGTACCTTATCAGACGAAAATATGCCTCATATAATAAGAGACATTTAAATTTTTTAATTGCATAAATGGGCGGCATTTTATTCAGAATTAATAGTTTTTTACATGAACAAGAAGTTCGTTTAATTTTTTGCCATTAAATACTAGAATTATAGAAAAGTACTTTGCGAAAAGAATCGGCAGTAGGACGGAATCGCGTTGACCACCGATTAGTTTTTTGCTAATAACTCTTGCATCTTTCAACCGACTTCTTCGACTAAGATATCGATGGAAAGCTTATCTGTTCTTCTTTCAGATGGCATTAACATATTTTACCAAAAGTCGTAAGAAATACAATTTTTTTTAACAAAACTAAAATGTCGTCGAAATTATTGAAGAAGAAGTGCCTTATCAGACGAAAATCTGCCTTATCTAATAAGAGACATTTAAATTTTTTTAATTGCATATATGGGTGGCATTTTATTCAGAATTAATAGTTTTTTACATGGACAAAAAATTCGTTTAATTTTTTTCTGTAAATACTAGAATTATAGAAAAGTACTTTGCGAAGAGAATCGGCAGTAGGACGGAATCGTGTTGACCACCGATTAGTTTTTTGCTAATAACTCTTGCATCCTTCGACTGACTTCTTCGACTAAGATCTCGATGGAAAGCTTATCTGTTCCTCTTTCAGATGGCATTGATATATTTTACAAAAAGTCGTAAGAAATACAATTTTTTTGATCAAAACTAAAATATCCTCGAAATCATTGAAGTAGAAGTACCTTATCAGACGAAAATATGCCTCATATAATAAGAGACATTTAAATTTTTTAATTGCATAAATGGGCGGCATTTTATTCAGAATTAATAGTTTTTTACATGAACAAGAAGTTCCTTTAATTTTTTGCCATTAAATACTAGAATTATAGAAAAGTACTTTGCGAAAAGAATCGGCAGTAGGACGGAATCGCGTTGACCACCGATTAGTTTTTTGCTAATAACTCTTGCATCTTTCAACCGACTTCTTCGACTAAGATATCGATGGAAAGCTTATCTGTTCCTCTTTCAGATGGCATTGATATATTTTACAAAAAGTCGTAAGAAATACAATTTTTTTGATCAAAACTAAAATATCCTCGAAATCATTGAAGTAGAAGTACCTTATCAGACGAAAATATGCCTCATATAATAAGAGACATTTAAATTTTTTAATTGCATAAATGGGCGGCATTTTATTCAGAATTAATAGTTTTTTACATGAACAAGAAGTTCGTTTAATTTTTTGCCATTAAATACTAGAATTATAGAAAAGTACTTTGCGAAAAGAATCGGCAGTAGGACGGAATCGCGTTGACCACCGATTAGTTTTTTGCTAATAACTCTTGCATCTTTCAACCGACTTCTTCGACTAAGATATCGATGGAAAGCTTATCTGTTCCTCTTTCAGATGGCATTAACATATTTTACGAAAAGTCGTAAGAAATACAATTTTTTTGATCAAAACTAAAATATCCTCAAAATCATTCAAGAAGAAGTACCTTATCAGACGAAAATCTGCCTTATCTAATAAGAGACATTTAAATTTTTTTAATTGCATAAATGGGCGGCATTTTATTCAGAATTATTAGTTTTTTACATGGACAAAAAATTCGTTAAATTTTTTCCCATTAGATACTAGAATTATAGAAAAGTACTTTGCGAAAAGAATCGGCAGTAGGACGGAAACGTGTTGACCACCGATTAGTTTGTTTCTAATAACTCTTGCATCCTTCAACTGACTTCTTCGACTAAGAGCTCGATGGAAAGCTTATCTGTTCCTCTTTCAGATGGCATTAACATGTTTTACGAAAAGTCGTAAGAAATAAAATTTTTTTGATCAAAACTAAAATATGATCGAAATCATTGAAGAAGAAGTACCTTATCAGACGAAAATCTGCCTTATCTAATAAGAGACATTTAAATTTTTTTAATTGCATATATGGGTGGCATTTTATTCAGAATTAATAGTTTTTTACATGGACAAAAAATTCGTTTAATTTTTTTCTGTAAATACTAGAATTATAGAAAAGTACTTTGCGAAGAGAATCGGCAGTAGGACGGAATCGTGTTGACCACCGATTAGTTTTTGCTAATAACTCTTGCATTCTTCGACCGACTTCTTCGACTAAGAGCTCGATGGAAAGCTTATCTGTTCCTCTTTCAGATGGCATTAACTTATTTTACAAAAAGTCATAAGAAATACAATTTTTTTTTTTATCAAAACTAAAATATCCTCAAAATCATTCAAAAAGAAGTACCTTATCAGACAAAAAATTATTTTAATTTTTTCCCATTAAATACTAGAATTATAGAAAAGTACTTTGCAAAAATAATCGGCAGTAGGACGGAATCGCGTTGACCACCGATTAGTTTTTTGCTAATAACTCTTGCATCCTTCGACCGACTTCTTCGACTAACAGCTCGATAGAAACCTTATCTGTTCCTCTTTCAGATGGCATTAACATATTTTACGAAAAGTCGTAAGAAATACAATTTTTTTGATCAAAACTAAAATATCCTCGAAATCATTGAAGTAGAAGTACCTTATCAGACGAAAATATGCCTCATATAATAAGAGACATTTAAATTTTTTAATTTCATATTAATAGTTTTTTACATGGACAAAAAATTCGTTTAATTTTTCCCCATTAAATACTAGAATTATAGATAAGTACTTTGCGAAAAGAATCGGCAGTAGGACGGAATCGTGTTAACCACCGAATAGTTTTTTTGCTAATAACTCTTGCATCATTCGACCGACTTCTTTGACTAAGAGCTCGATGGAAAGCTTATCTGTTCCTCTTTCAGATGACATTAACATATTTTACGAAAAGTCGTTAGAAATATTATATTTTTTTTATCAAAACTAAAATATCCTCGAAATCATTGAAGAAGAAGTACCTTATCAGACTAAAATATGCCTTATCTAATAAGAGACATTTAAATTTTTTTAATTGCATAAATGGGCGGCATTTTATTCAGAATTAATAGTTTCTTACATGGACAAAAAATTCCTTTAATTTTTTCCCATTAAATACTAGAATTATAGAAAAGTACTTTGCGAAGAGAATCGGCAGTAGGACGGAATCGAGTTGACCACCGATTAGTTGTTTGCTTATAACTTTTGCATCCGTCAACCGACTTCTTCGACTAAGATCTCGATGGAAAGCTTATCTGTTCCTCTTTCAGATGGCATTGATATATTTTACGAAAAGTCGTAAGAAATACAATTTTTTTGATCAAAATTAAATTATCCTCGAAATCATTGAAGTAGAAGTACCTTATCAGACGAAAATATGCCTCATATAATAAGAGACATTTAAATTTTTTAATTGCATAAATGGGCGGCATTTTATTCAGAATTAATAGTTTTTTACATGAACAAGAAATTCGTTTAATTTTTTGCCATTAAATACTAGAATTATAGAAAAGTACTTTGTGAAAAGAATCGGCAGTAGGACGGAATCGCGTTGACCACCGATTAGTTTTTTGCTAATAACTCTTGCATCCTTCAACCGACTAAGATCTCGATGGAAAGCATATCTGTTCCTATTTCAGATTGCATTAACTTATTTTACAAAAAGTCGTAAGAAATACAATTTTTTTTATGAAAACTAAAATATCCTCGAAATCATTCAAGAAGGAGTACCGTATCAGACAAAAAATTCTTTTAATTTTTGGCCATAAAATACTAGAATTATTGAAAAGTACTTTGCGAAAAGAATCGGCAGTAGGACGGAATCGCGTTGAACACCGATTAGTTTTTTGCTAATAACTCTTGCATTCTTTGACCGACTTCTTCGACTAAGAGCTCGATGGAAAGCTTATCGGTTCTTCTTTCAGATGGCATTAACATATTTTACGAAAAAACGTAAGAAATACAATTTTTTTTATTAAAACTAAAATATCCTCGAAATCATTGAAAAAGAAGTACCTTATCAGACGAAAATATGCCTCATATAATAAGAGACATTTAAATTTTTTTAATTGCATAAATGGGCGGCATTTTATTCAGAATTAATAGTTTTTTTCATGAACAAAAAATTCGTTTAATTTTTTGCCATTAAGTACTAGAATTATAGAAAAGTACTTTGCGAAAAGAATCGACAGTAGGACGGAATCGTGCTGACCACCGATTACTTTTTTGCTAATAACTCTTGCATCCTTCAACCGACTTCTGCGACTAAGATCTCGATGGAAAGCTTATCTGTTCCTCTTTCAGATGGCATTAACTTATTTTACAAAAAGTCGTAAGAAATACAATTTTTTTTATCAAAACTAAAATATCCTCAAAATCATTCAAGAAGAAGTACCTTATCAGACAAAAAATTATTTTAATTTTTTCCCATTAAATACTAGAATTATAGGAAAGTACTTTGCAAAAATAATCGGCAGTAGGACGGAATCGCGTTGACCACCAATTAGTTTTTTGCTAATAACTCTTGCATCCTTCGACCGACTTCTTCGACTAATAACTCGATGGAAAGCTTATCTGTTCCCCTTTCAGATGGCGTTAACACATTTTACGAAAAGTCGTAAAAACTACAATTTTTTTGATCAAAACTAAAATATCCTCGAAATCATTGAAGTAGAAGTACCTTACCAGACGAAAATATGCCTTATCTAATAAGAGACATTTAAATTTTTTTAATTGCATAAATGGGCGGCATTTAATTCAGAATTACTAAATTTTAAATGGACAAAAAATTCTTTTAAGTTTTTCCCATTAAATACTAGAATTATTGAAAAGTACTTTGCGAAAAGAATCGGCAGTAGGACGGAAACGTGTTGACTACCGATTATTTTTTTGCTAATAACTCTTGCATCCTTCGATCGACTTCTTCGACTAAGAGCTCTATGGAAAGTTTATCTGTTCCGCTCTCAGATGGCATCAATATATTTTACGAAAAGTCATTAGAAATAAAATTTTTTTGATCAAAACTAAAATATCCTCGAAATCATTCAAAAAGAAGTACCTTATCAGACAAAAATATGCCTTATCAAATAAGAGACATTTAAATTTTTTTAATTGCATAAATGGGCGGCATTTTATTCAGAATTAATAGTGTTTTACATGGACAAAAAATTCGTTCAATTTTTCAAAGAAATACTAGAATTATAGAAAAGTACTTTGCGAAAAGAATCGGCAGTAGGACGGAATCGCGTTGACCACCGATTAGTTTTTTGCTAATAACTCTTGCATCCTCCAACCGACTTCTTCGACTAAGATCTCGATGGAAAGCTTATCTGTTCTTCTTTCAGATGGCATTAACATATTTTACGAAAAGTCGTAAGAAATACAATTTTTTTTATCAAAACTAAAATGTCGTCGAAATTATTGAAGAAGAAGTGCCTTATCAGACGAAAATCTGCCTTATCTAATAAGAGACATTTAAATTTTTTTAATTGCATATATGGGTGGCATTTTATTCAGAATTAATAGTTTTTACATGGACAAAAGATTCGTTTAATTTTTTTCTATAAATACTAGAATTATAGAAAAGTACTTTGCGAAGAGAATCGGCAGTAGGACGGAATCGTGTTGACCACCGATTAGTTTTTGCTAATAACTCTTGCATTCTTCGACCGACTTCTTCGACTAAGAGCTCGATGGAAAGCTTATCTGTTCCTCTTTCAGATGGCATTAACTTATTTTACAAAAAGTCATAAGAAATACAATTTTTTTTTTTATCAAAACTAAAATATCCTCAAAATCATTCAAAAAGAAGTACCTTATCAGACAAAAAATTATTTTAATTTTTTCCCATTAAATACTAGAATTATAGAAAAGTACTTTGCAAAAATAATCGGCAGTAGGACGGAATCGCGTTGACCACCGATTAGTTTTTTGCTAATAACTCTTGCATCCTTCGACCGACTTCTTCGACTAACAGCTCGATAGAAACCTTATCTGTTCCTCTTTCAGATGGCATTAACATATTTTACGAAAAGTCGTAAGAAATACAATTTTTTTGATCAAAACTAAAATATCCTCGAAATCATTGAAGTAGAAGTACCTTATCAGACGAAAATATGCCTCATATAATAAGAGACATTTAAATTTTTTAATTTCATAAATGGGCGGCATTTTATTCAGAATTAATAGTTTTTTACATGGACAAAAAATTCGTTTAATTTTTCCCCATTAAATACTAGAATTATAGATAAGTACTTTGCGAAAAGAATCGGCAGTAGGACGGAATCGTGTTAACCACCGAATAGTTTTTTTGCTAATAACTCTTGCATCATTCGACCGACTTCTTTGACTAAGAGCTCGATGGAAAGCTTATCTGTTCCTCTTTCAGATGACATTAACATATTTTACGAAAAGTCGTTAGAAATATTATATTTTTTTTATCAAAACTAAAATATCCTCGAAATCATTGAAGAAGAAGTACCTTATCAGACTAAAATATGCCTTATCTAATAAGAGACATTTAAATTTTTTTAATTGCATAAATGGGCGGCATTTTATTCAGAATTAATAGTTTCTTACATGGACAAAAAATTCCTTTAATTTTTTCCCATTAAATACTAGAATTATAGAAAAGTACTTTGCGAAGAGAATCGGCAGTAGGACGGAATCGTGTTGACCACCGATTAGTTGTTTGCTAATCACTTTTGCATCCTTCGACCGACTTCTTCGACTAAGATCTCGATGGAAAGCTTATCTGTTCCTCTTTCAGATGGCATTGATATATTTTACGAAAAGTCGTAAGAAATAAAATTTTTTTGATCAAAACTAAAATATCCTCGAAATCATTGAAGTAGAAGTACCTTATCAGACGAAAATATGCCTCATATAATAAGAGACATTTAAATTTTTTAATTGCATAAATGGGCGGCATTTTATTCAGAATTAATAGTTTTTTACATGAACAAGAAATTCGTTTAATTTTTTGCCATTAAATGCTAGAATTATAGAAAAGTACTTTGCGAAAAGAATCGGCAGTAGGACGGAATCGCGTTGACCACCGATTAGTTTTTTGCTAATAACTCTTGCATCCTTCAACCGACTAAGATCTCGATGGAAAGCATATCTGTTCATATTTTAGATTGCATTAACTTATTTTACAAAAAGTCGTAAGAAATACAATTTTTTTTATGAAAACTAAAATATCCTCGAAATCATTCAAGAAGGAGAACCGTATCAGACAAAAAATTCTTTTAATTTTTGGCCATAAAATACTAGAATTATTGAAAAGTACTTTGCGAAAAGAATCGGCAGTAGGACGGAATCGCGTTGAACACCGATTAGTTTTTTGCTAATAACTCTTGCATTCTTTGACCGACTTCTTCGACTAAGAGCTCGATGGAAAGCTTAGCGGTTCTTCTTTCAGATGGCATTAACATATTTTACGAAAAAACGTAAGAAATACAATTTTTTTTATCAAAACTAAAATATCCTCGAAATCATTGAAAAAGAAGTACCTTATCAGACGAAAATATGCCTCATATAATAAGAGACATTTAAATTTTTTTAATTGCATAAATGGGCGGCATTTTATTCAGAATTAATAGTTTTTTTCATGAAGAAAAAATTCGTTTAATTTTTTGCCATTAAGTACTAGAATTATAGAAAAGTACTTTGCGAAAAGAATCGACAGTAGGACGGAATCGTGCTGACCACCGATTACTTTTTTGCTAATAACTCTTGCATCCTTCAACCGACTTCTGCGACTAAGATCTCGATGGAAAGCTTATCTGTTCCTCTTTCAGATGGCATTAACTTATTTTACAAAAAGTCGTAAAAACTACAATTTTTTTGATCAAAACTAAAATATCCTCGAAATCATTGAAGTAGAAGTACCTTACCAGACGAAAATATGCCTTATCTAATAAGAGACATTTAAATTTTTTTAATTGCATAAATGGGCGGCATTTAATTCAGAATTACTAAATTTTAAATGGACAAAAAATTCTTTTAAGTTTTTCCCATTAAATACTAGAATTATTGAAAAGTACTTTGCGAAAAGAATCGGCAGTAGGACGGAATCGTGTTGACCACCGATTAGGTTTTTGCTAATAACTCTTGCATCCTTCGACCGACTTCTTCGACTAAGAGCTCGATGGAAAGCTTACCTGTTCCTCTTTCAGATGGCATTAACATATTTTACGAAAAGTCGTAAGAAATACAATTTTTTTAATTGAAACTAAAATATCATCGAAATCATTGAAGAAGAAGTAGCTTATCAGACGAAAATCTGCCTTATCTAATAAGAAACATTTAAATTTTTTTAACTGCATAAATGGGCGGCAATTTATTCAGAATTAATAGTTTTTTACATGGACAAAAAATTCGTTTAATTTTTTCCCATTAAATACTAGAATTATAGAAAAGTACTTTGCGAAAAGAATCGGCAGTAGGACGGAAACGTGTTGACTACCGATTATTTTTTTGCTAATAACTCTTGCATCCTTCGATCGACTTCTTTGACTAAGAGCTCTATGGAAAGTTTATCTGTTCCGCTCTCAGATGGCATCAATATATTTTACGAAAAGTCATTAGAAATAAAATTTTTTTGATCAAAACTAAAATATCCTCGAAATCATTCAAAAAGAAGTACCTTATCAGACAAAAATATGCCTTATCAAATAAGAGACATTTAAATTTTTTTAATTGCATAAATGGGCGGCATTTTATTCAGAATTAATAGTGTTTTACATGGACAAAAAATTCGTTTAATTTTTCAAAGAAATACTAGAATTATAGAAAGTACTGTGCGAAAAGAATCGGCAGTAGGACGGAATCGTGTTGACCACCGATAAGTTTTTTGCTAATAACTCTTGCATTCTTCGACTGACTTCTTCGACTTAGAGCTCGATGGAAAGCTTATCTGTTCTTCTTTCAGATGGCATTAACATATTTTACGAAAAGTCGTAAGAAATACAATTTTTTTTTATCAAAACTAAAATGTCGTCGAAATTATTGAAGAAGAAGTGCCTTATCAGACGAAAATCTGCCTTATCTAATAAGAGACATTTAAATTTTTTTAATTGCATATATGGGTGGCATTTTATTCAGAATTAATCGTTTTTTACATGGACAAAAAATTCGATTAATTGTTTTCTATAAATACTAGAATTATAGAAAAGTACTTTGCGAAGAGAATTGGCAGTAGGACGGAATCGTGTTGACTACCGATTAGTTTTTTGCTAATAACTCTTGCATCCTTCGACCAACTTCTGCGACTAAGAGCTCGATGGAAAGCTTACCTCTTTCTGATGGCATTAACATATTTTACGAAAAGTCGTTAGAAATAATATATTTTTGATCAAAACTAAAATATCCTCGAAATCATTGAAGAAGAAGTACCTTATCAGACTAAAATATGCCTTATCTAATAAGAGACATTTAAATTTTTTTAATTGCATAAATGGGCGGCATTTTATTCAGAATTAATAGTTTCTTACATGGACAAAAAATTCCTTTAATTTTTTCGCATTAAATACTAGAATTATAGAAAAGTCCTTTGCGAAGAGAATCGGCAGTAGGACGGAATCGTGTTGACCACCGATTAGTTGTTTGCTAATAACTTTTGCTTCCTTCAACCGACTTCTTCGACTAAGATCTCGATGGAAAGCTTATCTGTTCCTCTTTCAGATGGCATTGATATATTTTACGAAAAGTCGTAAGAAATACAATTTTTTTGATCAAAACTAAAATATCCTCGAAATCATTGAAGTAGAAGTACCTTATCAGACGAAAATATGCCTCATATAATAAGAGACATTTAAATTTTTTAATTGCATAAATGGGCGGCATTTTAATCAGAATTAATAGTTTTTTACATGAACAAGAAATTCGTTTAATTTTTTGCCATTAAATACTAGAATTATAGAAAAGTACTTTGCGAAAAGAATCGGCAGTAGGACGGAATCGCGTTGACCACCGATTAGTTTTTTGCTAATAACTCTTGCATCCTTCAACCGACTAAGATCTCGATGGAAAGCATATCTGTTCCTCTTTCAGATGGCATTAACTTATTTTACAAAAAGTCGTAAGAAATACAATTTTTTTTATCAAAACTAAAATATCCTCGAAATCATTCAAGAAGAAGAACCGTATCAGACAAAAAATTCTTTTAATTTTTGCCCATAAAATACTACAATTATTGAAAAGTACTTTGCGAAAAGAATCGGCAGTAGGACGGAATCGCGTTGAACACCGATTAGTTTTTTGCTAATAACTCTTGCATCCTTCGACCAACTTCTTCGACTAAGAGCTCGATGGAAAGCTTATCGGTTCTTCTTTCAGATGGCATTAACATATTTTACGAAAAGTCGTAAGAAATACAATTTTTTTTATCAAAACTAAAATATCCTCGAAATCATTGAAAAAGAAGTACCTTATCAGACGTAAATATGCCTCATATAATAAGAGACATTTAAATTTTTTTAATTGCATAAATGGGCGGCATTTTATTCAGAATTAATAGTTTTTTTCATGAACAAAAAATTCGTTTAATTTTTTGCCATTAAGTACTAGAATTATAGAAAATATATATATACTAGAATGCGAAAAGAATCGAAAGTAGGACGGAATCGTGTTGACCACCGATTACTTTTTTGCTAATAACTCTTGCATCCTTCAACCGACTTGTGCGACTAAGATCTCGATGGAAAGCTTATCTGTTCCTCTTTCAGATGGCATTAACTTATTTTACAAAAAGTCGTAAGAAATACAATTTTTTTTATCAAAACTAAAATATCCTCAAAATCATTCAAGAAGAAGTACCTTATCAGACAAAAAATTATTTTAATTTGCAAATACAAATACAATTTTTTTGATCAAAACTAAAATATCCTCGAAATCATTGAAGAAGGAGTGCCTTATCGGACGAAAATATGCCTTATCTAATAAGAGACATTTAAATTTTTTTAATTGAATAAATGGGTGGCATTTTATTCAGAATTACTAGTTTTTTATATGGACAAAAAATTCGTTTAATTTTTTCCCATTAAATACTAGAATTATTGAAAAATACTTTGCGAAAAGAATTGGCAGTAGGATGGAAACGTGTTGACCACAGATTATTTTTTTTGCTAATAACTCTTGCATCCTTCGGTCGACTTCTTCGACTAAGATCTCGATGGAAAGCTTATCTGTTCCTCTTTCAGATGGCATTAACTTATTTTATAAAAAGTCGTAAGAAATACAATTTTTTTTATCAAAACTAAAATATCCTCAAAATCATTCAAGAAGAAGTACCTTATCAGACAAAAAATTATTTTAATTTACAAATACAAATACAATTTTTTTGATCAAAACTAAAATATCCTCGAAATCATTGAAGAAGGAGTGCCTTATCGGACGAAAATATGCCTTATCTAATAAGAGACATTTAAATTTTTTTAATTGCATAAATGGGCGGCATTTAATTCAGAATTACTAAATTTTAAATGGACAAAAAATTCTTTTAAGTTTTTCCCAATAAATACTAGAATTATTGAAAAGTACTTTGCGAAAAGAATCGGCAGTAGGACGGAATCGTGTTGACCACCGATTAGGTTTTTGCTAATAATTCTTGCATCCTTCGACCGACTTCTTCGACTAAGAGCTCGATGGAAAGCTTACCTGTTCCTCTTTCAGATGGCATTAACTTATTTTACGAAAAGTCGTAAGAAATACAATTTATTTAATTGAAACTAAAATATAATCGAAATCATTGAAGAAGAAGTAGCTTATCAGACGAAAATCTGCCTTATCTAATAAGAAACATTTAAATTTTTTTAATTGCATAAATGGGCGGCAATTTATTCAGAATTAATAGTTTTTTACATGGACAAAAAATTCGTTTAATTTTTTCCCATTAAATACTAGAATTATAGAAAAGTACTTTGCGAAAAGAATCGGCAGTAGGACGGAAACGTGTTGACCACCGATTATTTTTTTGCTAATAACTCTTGCATCCTTCGATCGACTTCTTCGACTTAGAGCTCTATGGAAAGTTTATCTGATCCGCTCTCAGATGGCATCAACATATTTTACGAAAAGTCATAAGAAATAAAATTTTTTTGATCAAAACTAAAATATCCTCGAAATCATTCAAAAAGAAGTACCTTATCAGACAAAAATATGCCTTATCAAACAAGAGACATTTAAATTTTTTTAATTGCATAAATGGGCGGCATTTTATTCAGAATTAATAGTGCTTTACATGGACAAAAAATTCGTTTAATTTTTCAAAGAAATACTAGAATTATAGAAAGTACTTTGCGAAAAGAATCGGCAGTAGGACGGAATCGTGTTGACCACCGATTAGTTGTTTGCTAATAACTCTTGCATCCTTCGACCGACTTCTTCGATTAAGAGCTCGATGGAAAGCTTATCTGTTCCTCTTTCAGATGGCATTAACATATTTTTGGAAAAGTCGTAAGAAATACAATTTTTTTGATCAAAACTAAAATATCCTCGAAATTATTGAAGTAGAAGTACCTTATCAGACGAAAATATGCCTTATCTAATAAGAGACATTTAAATTTTTTAATTGCATAAATGGGCGGCATTTTATTCAGTATTGATAGTTTTTTACATGGACAAAAAATTTGTTTAATTTTTCCCATTAAATACTAGAACTATTGAAAAGTAGTTTGCGAAAAGAATCGGCAGTAGGACGGAATCGTGTTGACCACCGATTAGTTGTTTGCTAATAACTCTTGCATCCTTCAACCGACTTCTTCGACTAAGATCTCGATGGAAAGCTTATCTGTTCCTCTTTCAGATGGCATTGATATATTTTACGAAAAGTCGTAAGAAATACAATTTTTTTGATCAAAACTAAAATATCCTCGAAATCATTGAAGTAGAAGTACCTTATCAGACGAAAATATGCCTTATATAATAAGAGACATTTAAATTTTTTAATTGCATAAATGAGCGGCATTTTATTCAGAATTACTAAATTTTAAATGGACAAAAAATTCTTTTAAGTTTTTCCCATTAAATACTAGAATTATTGAAAAGAATCGGCAGTAGGACGGAATCGTGTTGACCACCGATTAGGTTTTTGCTAATAACTCTTGCATCCTTCGACCGACTTCTTCGACTAAGAGCTCGATGGAAAGCTTACCTGTTCCTCTTTCAGATGGCATTAACTTATTTTACGAAAAGTCGTAAGAAATACAATTTTTTTGATCAAAGCTAAAATATCCTCGAAATCATTGAAGAAGAAGTACCTTATCAGACGAAAATATGTCTTATCTAATAAGAGACATTTAAATTTTTTTAATTGCATAAATGGGCGGCATTTTATTCAGAATTAAGAGTTTTTTATATGAACAAAAAATTCGTTTAATTTTTTACAATTAAATACTAGAATTATAGAAAAGTACTTTGCGAATAGAATCGGCAGTAGGACGGAAACGTGTTGACCACCGATTAGTTTTTTGCTAATAACTCTTGCGTCCTTCGACCGACTTCTTCGACTAAGAGCTCGATGGAAAGCTTATCTGTTCTTCTTTCAGATGGCATTAACATATATCACGAAAAGGCATAAGAAATAAAATTTTTTTAATTGAAACTAAAATATCCTCGAAATCATTGAAGAAGAAGTACCTTATCAGACGAAAATATGTCTTATCTAATAAGAGACATTTAAATTTTTTTAATTGCATAAATGGGCGGCAATTTATTCAGAATTTATAGTTTTTTACATGGACAAAAAATTCGTTTAATTTTTTCCCATTAAATACTAGAATTATAGAAAAGTACTTTGCGAAAAGAATCGGCAGTAGGACGGAAACGTGTTGACCACCGATTATTTTTTTGCTAATAACTCTTGCATCGTTCGACCGACTTCTTCGACTAAGAACTCAACGGAAAGCTTATCTGTCCCTTTTTCAGGTGGCATTAACATATTTTACGAAAAGTCGTAAGAAATACAATTTTTTTGATCAAAGCTAAAATATCCTCGAAATCATTCAAAAAGAAGTACCTTATCAGACAAAAATATGCCTTATCTAATAAGAGACATTTAAATTTTTTTAATTGCATAAATGTGCAGCATTTTATTCAGAATTAATAGTGTTTTACATGGACAAAAAATTCGTTTAATTTTTTTCCCGTTAAATCCTAGAATTATAGAAAAGTACTTTGCGAAAATAATCGGCAGTAGGACGGAATCGTGTTGACCACCGATTGGTTGTTTGCTAATAACTCTGGCATCCTTCCACCGACTTCTTCGACTAAGAGCTCGATGGAAAGCTTATCTGTTTCTCTTTCAGATGGCATTAACATATATCACGAAAAGGCATAAGAAATAAAATTTTTTTAATTGAAACTAAAATATCCTCGAAATCATTGAAGAAGAAGTACCTTATCAGACGAAAATATGTCTTATCTAATAAGAGACATTTAAATTTTTTTAATTGCATAAATGGGCGGCATTTTATTCAGAATTAAGAGTTTTTTATATGAACAAAAAATTCGTTTAATTTTTTACAATTAAATACTAGAATTATAGAAAAGTACTTTGCGAATAGAATCGGCAGTAGGACGGAAACGTGTTGACCACCGATTAGTTTTTTGCTAATAACTCTTGCATCCTTCGACCGACTTCTTCGACTAAGAGCTCGATGGAAAGCTTATCTGTTCTTCTTTCAGATGGCATTAACATATTTTACGAAAAACCGTAAGAAATAAAATTTTTTTTATCAAAACTAAAATATCCCCGAAATCATTGAAGAAGAAGAACCTTATCAGACGAAAATATGCCTTATCTAATAAGAGACATTTAAATTTTTTTAATTGCATAAATGGGCGGCATTTTATTCAGAATAAATAGTTTTTTACATGGACAAAAAATTCGTTTAATTTTTTCCCATCAAATACTAGAATTATAAAAAAGTACTTTGCGAAAAGAATCGGCAGTAGGACGGAATCGTGTTGACCACCGATTAGTTTTTCGCAAATAACTCTTTCATCCTTCGACCGACTTCTTCGACTTACAGCTCGATAGAAACCTTATCTGTTCCTCTTTCAGATGGCATTGATATATTTTACGAAAAGTCATATGAAATAAAATTTTTTTGATCAAAACTAAAATATCCTCGAAATCATTGAAGAAGAAGTACCTTATCAGACGAAAATATGCCTTATCTAATAAGCGACATTTAGATTTTTTTAATTGCATAAATGGGCGGCATTTTATTAATAATTAATAGTTTTTTACATGGACAAAAAATTCGTTTAAATTTTTCCCAATAAATACTAGAATTATAAAAAAGTACTTTGCGAAAAGAATCGGCAGTAGGACGGAATCGCGTTGACCACCGATTAGTTTTTGCTAATAACTCTTGCATCGCTCAACCGACTTCTTCGAATAAGATCTCGATGGAAAGCTTATCTGTTCCTCTTTCAGATGGCATTAACATATTTTACGAAAAGTCATAAAAAATAAAATTTTTTTGATCAAAACTAAAATATCCTCGAAATCATTGAAGAAGAAGTACCTTATCAGACGAAAATATGCTTTATCTAATAAGAGACATATAATTTTTTTTAATTGCATAAATGGGCGGCATTTTATTCAGAATTAATAGTTTTTTACATTGACTACTAAAATATCCTCGAAATCATTGAAGAAGAAGTACCTTATCAGACGAAAATATGCCTTATCTAATAAGAGACATTTAGATTTTTTTAATTGCATAAATGGGCGGCATTTTATTAATAATTAATAGTTTTTTACATGGACAAAAAATTCGTTTAATTTTTTCCCATTAAATACTAGAATTATAGAAAAGTACTTTGCGAAAAGAATCGGCAGTAGGACGGAATCGCGTTGACCACCGATTAGTTTTTTGCTAATAACTCTTGCATCGTTCAACCGACTTCTTCGACTAAGATCTCGATGGAAAGCTTATCTGTTCCTCTTTCAGATGGCATTAACATATTTTACGAAAAGTCATAAAAAATAAAATTTTTTTGATCAAAACTAAAATATCCTCGAAATCATTTAAGAAGAAGTACCTTATCAGACGAAAATATGCCTTATCTAATAAGCGACATTTAGATTTTTTTAATTGCATAAATGGGCGGCATTTTATTAATAATTAATAGTTTTTTACATGGACAAAAAATTCGTGTAAATTTTTCCCATCAAATACTAGAATTATAAAAAAGTACTTTGCGAAAAGAATCGGCAGTAGGACGGAATCGCGTTGACCACCGATTAGTTTTTGCTAATAACTCTTGCATCGTTCAACCGACTTCTTCGAATAAGATCTCGATGGAAAGCTTATCTGTTCCTCTTTCAGATGGCATTAACATATTTTACGAAAAGTCATAAAAAATAAAATTTTTTTGATCAAAACTAAAATATCCTCGAAATCATTGAAGAAGAAGTACATACCTTATCAGACGAAAATATGCTTTATCTAATAAGAGACATATAATTTTTTTTAATTGCATAAATGGGCGGCATTTTATTCAGAATTAATAGTGTTTTACATGGACAAAAAATTCGTTTAATTTTTCAAAGAAATACTAGAATTATAGAAAGTACTTTGCGAAAAGAATCGGCAGTAGGACGGAATCGTGTTGACCACCGATAAGTTTTTTGCTAATAACTCTTGCATTCTTCGACCGACTTCTTCGACTAAGAGCTCGATGGAAAGCTTATCTGTTCTTCTTTCAGATGGCATTAACATATTTTACGAAAAGTCGTAAGAAATACAATTTTTTTTTATCAAAACTAAAATGTCGTCGAAATTATTGAAGAAGAAGTGCCTTATCAGACGAAAATCTGCCTTATCTAATAAGAGACATTTAAATTTTTTTAATTGCATATATGGGTGGAATTTTATTCAGAATTAATCGTTTTTTACATGGACAAAAAATTTGATTAATTTTTTTCTATAAATACTAGAATTATAGAAAAGTACTTTGCGAAGAGAATTGGCAGTAGGACGGAATCGTGTTGACTACCGATTAGTTTTTTGCTAATAACTCTTGCATCCTTCGACCAACTTCTGCGACTAAGAGCTCGATGGAAAGCTTACCTCTTTCTGATGGCATTAACATATTTTACGAAAAGTCGTTAGAAATAATATATTTTTGATCAAAACTAAAATATCCTCGAAATCATTGAAGAAGAAGTACCTTATCAGACTAAAATATACCTTATCTAATAAGAGACATTTCAATTTTTTTAATTGCATAAATGGGCGGCATTTTATTCAGAATTAATAGTTTCTTACATGGACAAAAAATTCCTTTAATTTTTTCCCATTAAATACTAGAATTATAGAAAAGTACTTTGCGAAGAGAATCGGCAGTAGGACGGAATCGTGTTGACCACCGATTAGTTTTTCGCTAATAACTCTTGCATCGTTCAACCGACTTCAGATGGCATTAACATATTTTACGAAAAGTCATAAAAAATAAAATTTTTTTGATCAAAACTAAAATATCCTCGAAATCATTGAAGAAGAAGTACCTTATCAGACGAAAATATGCTTTATCTAATAAGAGACATAAAATTTTTTTTAATTGCATAAATGGGCGGCATTTTATTCAGAATTAATAGTTTTTTACATTGACTACTAAAATATCCTCGAAATCATTGAAGAAGAAGTACCTTATCAGACGAAAATATGCCTTATCTAATAAGAGACATTTAGATTTTTTTAATTGCATAAATGGGCGGCATTTTATTAATAATTAATAGTTTTTTACATGGACAAAAAATTCGTTTAATTTTTTCCCATTAAATACTAGAATTATAGAAAAGTACTTTGCGAAAAGAATCGGCAGTAGGACGGAATCGCGTTGACCACCGATTAGTTTTTTGCTAATAACTCTTGCATCGTTCAACCGACTTCTTCGACTAAGATCTCGATGGAAAGCTTATCTGTTCCTCTTTCAGATGGCATTAACATATTTTACGAAAAGTCATAAAAAATAAAATTTTTTTGATCAAAACTAAAATATCCTCGAAATCATTTAAGAAGAAGTACCTTATCAGACGAAAATATGCCTTATCTAATAAGCGACATTTAGATTTTTTTAATTGCATAAATGGGCGGCATTTTATTAATAATTAATAGTCTTTACATGGACAAAAAATTCGTTTAAATTTTTCCCATCAAATACTAGAATTATAAAAAAGTACTTTGCGAAAAGAATCGGCAGTAGGACGGAATCGCGTTGACCACCGATTAGTTTTTGCTAATAACTCTTGCATCGTTCAACCGACTTCTTCGAATAAGATCTCGATGGAAAGCTTATCTGTTCCTCTTTCAGATGGCATTAACATATTTTACGAAAAGTCATAAAAAATAAAATTTTTTTGATCAAAACTAAAATATCCTCGAAATCATTGAAGAAGAAGTACATACCTTATCAGACGAAAATATGCTTTATCTAATAAGAGACATATAATTTTTTTTAATTGCATAAATGGGCGGCATTTTATTCAGAATTAATAGTGTTTTACATGGACAAAAAATTCGTTTAATTTTTCAAAGAAATACTAGAATTATAGAAAGTACTTTGCGAAAAGAATCGGCAGTAGGACGGAATCGTGTTGACCACCGATAAGTTTTTTGCTAATAACTCTTGCATTCTTCGACCGACTTCTTCGACTAAGAGCTCGATGGAAAGCTTATCTGTTCTTCTTTCAGATGGCATTAACATATTTTACGAAAAGTCGTAAGAAATACAATTTTTTTTTATCAAAACTAAAATGTCGTCGAAATTATTGAAGAAGAAGTGCCTTATCAGACGAAAATCTGCCTTATCTAATAAGAGACATTTAAATTTTTTTAATTGCATATATGGGTGGCATTTTATTCAGAATTAATCGTTTTTTACATGGACAAAAAATTTGATTAATTTTTTTCTATAAATACTAGAATTATAGAAAAGTACTTTGCGAAGAGAATTGGCAGTAGGACGGAATCGTGTTGACTACCGATTAGTTTTTTGCTAATAACTCTTGCATCCTTCGACCAACTTCTGCGACTAAGAGCTCGATGGAAAGCTTACCTCTTTCTGATGGCATTAACATATTTTACGAAAAGTCGTTAGAAATAATATATTTTTGATCAAAACTAAAATATCCTCGAAATCATTGAAGAAGAAGTACCTTATCAGACTAAAATATACCTTATCTAATAAGAGACATTTCAATTTTTTTAATTGCATAAATGGGCGGCATTTTATTCAGAATTAATAGTTTCTTACATGGACAAAAAATTCCTTTAATTTTTTCCCATTAAATACTAGAATTATAGAAAAGTACTTTGCGAAGAGAATCGGCAGTAGGACGGAATCGTGTTGACCACCGATTAGTTGTTTGCTAATAACTCTTGCATCCTTCAACCGACTTCTTCGACTAAGATCTCGATGGAAAGCTTATCTGTTCCTCTTTTAGATGGCATTGATATATTTTACGAAAAGTCGTAAGAAATACAATTTTTTTGATCAAAACTAAAATATCCTCGAAATCATTGAAGTAGAAGTACCTTATCAGACGAAAATATGCCTCATATAATAAGAGACATTTAAATTTTTTAATTGCATAAATGGGCGGCATTTTATTCAGAATTAATAGTTTTTTACATGAACAAGAAATTCGTTTAATTTTTTGCCATTAAATACTAGAATTATAGAAAAGTACTTTGCGAAAAGAATCGGCAGTAGGACGGAATCGTGTTGACCACCGATTAGTTTTTCGCTAATAACTCTTGCATCGTTCAACCGACTTCTTCGAATAAGATCTCGATGGAAAGCTTATCTGTTCCTCTTTCAGATGGCATTAACATATTTTACGAAAAGTCATAAAAAATAAAATTTTTTTGATCAAAATTAAAATATCCTCGAAATCATTGAAGAAGAAGTACCTTATCAGACGAAAATATGCCTTATCTAATAAGCGACATTTAGATTTTTTTAATTGCATAAATGGGCGGCATTTTATTAATAATTAATAGTTTTTTACATGATCAAGAAATTCGTTTAATTTTTTGCCATTAAATACTAGAATTATAGAAAAGTACTTTGCGAAAAGAATCGGCAGTAGGACGGAATCGTGTTGATCACCGATTAGTTTTTTGCTAATAACTCTTGCATCCTTCAACCGACTTCTTCGACTAAAAGCTCGATGGAAAGCTTATCTGTTCTTCTTTCAGATGGCATTAACATATTTTACGAAAAACCGTAAGAAATAAAATTTTTTTTATCAAAACTAAAATATCCCCGAAATCATTGAAGAAGAAGTACCTTATCAGACGAATATATGCCTTATCTAATAAGAGACATTTAAATTTTTTTAATTGCATAAATGGGCGGCATTTTATTCAGAATAAATAGTTTTTTACATGGACAAAAAATTCGTTTAATTTTTTCCCATCAAATACTAGAATTATAAAAAAGTACTTTGCGAAAAGAATCGGCAGTAGGACGGAATCGTGTTGACCACCGATTAGTTTTTCGCAAATAACTCTTTCATCCTTCGACCGACTTCTTCGACTTACAGCTCGATAGAAACCTTATCTGTTCCTCTTTCAGATGGCATTGAAATATTTTACGAAAAGTCATATGAAATAAAATTTTTTTGATCAAAACTAAAATATCCTCGAAATCATTGAAGAAGAAGTACCTTATCAGACGAAAATATGCCTTATCTAATAAGCGACATTTAGATTTTTTTAATTGCATAAATGGGCGGCATTTTATTAATAATTAATAGTTTTTTACATGGACAAAAAATTCGTTTAAATTTTTCCCAATAAATACTAGAATTATAAAAAAGTACTTTGCGAAAAGAATCGGCAGTAGGACGGAATCGCGTTGACCACCGATTAGTTTTTGCTAATAACTCTTGCATCGCTCAACCGACTTCTTCGAATAAGATCTCGATGGAAAGCTTATCTGTTCCTCTTTCAGATGGCATTAACATATTTTACGAAAAGTCATAAAAAATAAAATTTTTTTGATCAAAACTAAAATATCCTCGAAATCATTGAAGAAGAAGTACCTTATCAGACGAAAATATGCTTTATCTAATAAGAGACATATAATTTTTTTTAATTGCATAAATGGGCGGCATTTTATTCAGAATTAATAGTTTTTTACATTGACTACTAAAATATCCTCGAAATCATTGAAGAAGAAGTACCTTATCAGACGAAAATATGCCTTATCTAATAAGAGACATTTAGATTTTTTTAATTGCATAAATGGGCGGCATTTTATTAATAATTAATAGTTTTTTACATGGACAAAAAATTCGTTTAATTTTTTCCCATTAAATACTAGAATTATAGAAAAGTACTTTGCGAAAAGAATCGGCAGTAGGACGGAATCGCGTTGACCACCGATTAGTTTTTTGCTAATAACTCTTGCATCGTTCAACCGACTTCTTCGACTAAGATCTCGATGGAAAGCTTATCTGTTCCTCTTTCAGATGGCATTAACATATTTTACGAAAAGTCATAAAAAATAAAATTTTTTTGATCAAAACTAAAATATCCTCGAAATCATTTAAGAAGAAGTACCTTATCAGACGAAAATATGCCTTATCTAATAAGCGACATTTAGATTTTTTTAATTGCATAAATGGGCGGCATTTTATTAATAATTAATAGTTTTTTACATGGACAAAAAATTCGTGTAAATTTTTCCCATCAAATACTAGAATTATAAAAAAGTACTTTGCGAAAAGAATCGGCAGTAGGACGGAATCGCGTTGACCACCGATTAGTTTTTGCTAATAACTCTTGCATCGTTCAACCGACTTCTTCGAATAAGATCTCGATGGAAAGCTTATCTGTTCCTCTTTCAGATGGCATTAACATATTTTACGAAAAGTCATAAAAAATAAAATTTTTTTGATCAAAACTAAAATATCCTCGAAATCATTGAAGAAGAAGTACATACCTTATCAGACGAAAATATGCTTTATCTAATAAGAGACATATAATTTTTTTTAATTGCATAAATGGGCGGCATTTTATTCAGAATTAATAGTGTTTTACATGGACAAAAAATTCGTTTAATTTTTCAAAGAAATACTAGAATTATAGAAAGTACTTTGCGAAAAGAATCGGCAGTAGGACGGAATCGTGTTGACCACCGATAAGTTTTTTGCTAATAACTCTTGCATTCTTCGACCGACTTCTTCGACTAAGAGCTCGATGGAAAGCTTATCTGTTCTTCTTTCAGATGGCATTAACATATTTTACGAAAAGTCGTAAGAAATACAATTTTTTTTTATCAAAACTAAAATGTCGTCGAAATTATTGATGAAGAAGTGCCTTATCAGACGAAAATCTGCCTTATCTAATAAGAGACATTTAAATTTTTTTAATTGCATATATGGGTGGAATTTTATTCAGAATTAATCGTTTTTTACATGGACAAAAAATTTGATTAATTTTTTTCTATAAATACTAGAATTATAGAAAAGTACTTTGCGAAGAGAATTGGCAGTAGGACGGAATCGTGTTGACTACCGATTAGTTTTTTGCTAATAACTCTTGCATCCTTCGACCAACTTCTGCGACTAAGAGCTCGATGGAAAGCTTACCTCTTTCTGATGGCATTAACATATTTTACGAAAAGTCGTTAGAAATAATATATTTTTGATCAAAACTAAAATATCCTCGAAATCATTGAAGAAGAAGTACCTTATCAGACTAAAATATACCTTATCTAATAAGAGACATTTCAATTTTTTTAATTGCATAAATGGGCGGCATTTTATTCAGAATTAATAGTTTCTTACATGGACAAAAAATTCCTTTAATTTTTTCCCATTAAATACTAGAATTATAGAAAAGTACTTTGCGAAGAGAATCGGCAGTAGGACGGAATCGTGTTGACCACCGATTAGTTTTTCGCTAATAACTCTTGCATCGTTCAACCGACTTCAGATGGCATTAACATATTTTACGAAAAGTCATAAAAAATAAAATTTTTTTGATCAAAACTAAAATATCCTCGAAATCATTGAAGAAGAAGTACCTTATCAGACGAAAATATGCTTTATCTAATAAGAGACATAAAATTTTTTTTAATTGCATAAATGGGCGGCATTTTATTCAGAATTAATAGTTTTTTACATTGACTACTAAAATATCCTCGAAATCATTGAAGAAGAAGTACCTTATCAGACGAAAATATGCCTTATCTAATAAGAGACATTTAGATTTTTTTAATTGCATAAATGGGCGGCATTTTATTAATAATTAATAGTTTTTTACATGGACAAAAAATTCGTTTAATTTTTTCCCATTAAATACTAGAATTATAGAAAAGTACTTTGCGAAAAGAATCGGCAGTAGGACGGAATCGCGTTGACCACCGATTAGTTTTTTGCTAATAACTCTTGCATCGTTCAACCGACTTCTTCGACTAAGATCTCGATGGAAAGCTTATCTGTTCCTCTTTCAGATGGCATTAACATATTTTACGAAAAGTCATAAAAAATAAAATTTTTTTGATCAAAACTAAAATATCCTCGAAATCATTTAAGAAGAAGTACCTTATCAGACGAAAATATGCCTTATCTAATAAGCGACATTTAGATTTTTTTAATTGCATAAATGGGCGGCATTTTATTAATAATTAATAGTCTTTACATGGACAAAAAATTCGTTTAAATTTTTCCCATCAAATACTAGAATTATAAAAAAGTACTTTGCGAAAAGAATCGGCAGTAGGACGGAATCGCGTTGACCACCGATTAGTTTTTGCTAATAACTCTTGCATCGTTCAACCGACTTCTTCGAATAAGATCTCGATGGAAAGCTTATCTGTTCCTCTTTCAGATGGCATTAACATATTTTACGAAAAGTCATAAAAAATAAAATTTTTTTGATCAAAACTAAAATATCCTCGAAATCATTGAAGAAGAAGTACATACCTTATCAGACGAAAATATGCTTTATCTAATAAGAGACATATAATTTTTTTTAATTGCATAAATGGGCGGCATTTTATTCAGAATTAATAGTGTTTTACATGGACAAAAAATTCGTTTAATTTTTCAAAGAAATACTAGAATTATAGAAAGTACTTTGCGAAAAGAATCGGCAGTAGGACGGAATCGTGTTGACCACCGATAAGTTTTTTGCTAATAACTCTTGCATTCTTCGACCGACTTCTTCGACTAAGAGCTCGATGGAAAGCTTATCTGTTCTTCTTTCAGATGGCATTAACATATTTTACGAAAAGTCGTAAGAAATACAATTTTTTTTTATCAAAACTAAAATGTCGTCGAAATTATTGAAGAAGAAGTGCCTTATCAGACGAAAATCTGCCTTATCTAATAAGAGACATTTAAATTTTTTTAATTGCATATATGGGTGGCATTTTATTCAGAATTAATCGTTTTTTACATGGACAAAAAATTTGATTAATTTTTTTCTATAAATACTAGAATTATAGAAAAGTACTTTGCGAAGAGAATTGGCAGTAGGACGGAATCGTGTTGACTACCGATTAGTTTTTTGCTAATAACTCTTGCATCCTTCGACCAACTTCTGCGACTAAGAGCTCGATGGAAAGCTTACCTCTTTCTGATGGCATTAACATATTTTACGAAAAGTCGTTAGAAATAATATATTTTTGATCAAAACTAAAATATCCTCGAAATCATTGAAGAAGAAGTACCTTATCAGACTAAAATATACCTTATCTAATAAGAGACATTTCAATTTTTTTAATTGCATAAATGGGCGGCATTTTATTCAGAATTAATAGTTTATTACATGGACAAAAAATTCCTTTAATTTTTTCCCATTAAATACTAGAATTATAGAAAAGTACTTTGCGAAGAGAATCGGCAGTAGGACGGAATCGTGTTGACCACCGATTAGTTGTTTGCTAATAACTCTTGCATCCTTCAACCGACTTCTTCGACTAAGATCTCGATGGAAAGCTTATCTGTTCCTCTTTTAGATGGCATTGATATATTTTACGAAAAGTCGTAAGAAATACAATTTTTTTGATCAAAACTAAAATATCCTCGAAATCATTGAAGTAGAAGTACCTTATCAGACGAAAATATGCCTCATATAATAAGAGACATTTAAATTTTTTAATTGCATAAATGGGCGGCATTTTATTCAGAATTAATAGTTTTTTACATGAACAAGAAATTCGTTTAATTTTTTGCCATTAAATACTAGAATTATAGAAAAGTACTTTGCGAAAAGAATCGGCAGTAGGACGGAATCGTGTTGACCACCGATTAGTTTTTCGCTAATAACTCTTGCATCGTTCAACCGACTTCTTCGAATAAGATCTCGATGGAAAGCTTATCTGTTCCTCTTTCAGATGGCATTAACATATTTTACGAAAAGTCATAAAAAATAAAATTTTTTTGATCAAAATTAAAATATCCTCGAAATCATTGAAGAAGAAGTACCTTATCAGACGAAAATATGCCTTATCTAATAAGCGACATTTAGATTTTTTTAATTGCATAAATGGGCGGCATTTTATTAATAATTAATAGTTTTTTACATGATCAAGAAATTCGTTTAATTTTTTGCCATTAAATACTAGAATTATAGAAAAGTACTTTGCGAAAAGAATCGGCAGTAGGACGGAATCGTGTTGATCACCGATTAGTTTTTTGCTAATAACTCTTGCATCCTTCAACCGACTTCTTCGACTAAAAGCTCGATGGAAAGCTTATCTGTTCTTCTTTCAGATGGCATTAACATATTTTACGAAAAACCGTAAGAAATAAAATTTTTTTTATCAAAACTAAAATATCCCCGAAATCATTGAAGAAGAAGTACCTTATCAGACGAAAATATGCCTTATCTAATAAGAGACATTTAAATTTTTTTAATTGCATAAATGGGCGGCATTTTATTCAGAATAAATAGTTTTTTACATGGACAAAAAATTCGTTTAATTTTTTCCCATCAAATACTAGAATTATAAAAAAGTACTTTGCGAAAAGAATCGGCAGTAGGACGGAATCGTGTTGACCACCGATTAGTTTTTCGCAAATAACTCTTTCATCCTTCGACCGACTTCTTCGACTTACAGCTCGATAGAAACCTTATCTGTTCCTCTTTCAGATGGCATTGAAATATTTTACGAAAAGTCATATGAAATAAAATTTTTTTGATCAAAACTAAAATATCCTCGAAATCATTGAAGAAGAAGTACCTTATCAGACGAAAATATGCCTTATCTAATAAGCGACATTTAGATTTTTTTAATTGCATAAATGGGCGGCATTTTATTAATAATTAATAGTTTTTTACATGGACAAAAAATTCGTTTAAATTTTTCCCAATAAATACTAGAATTATAAAAAAGTACTTTGCGAAAAGAATCGGCAGTAGGACGGAATCGCGTTGACCACCGATTAGTTTTTGCTAATAACTCTTGCATCGTTCAACCGACTTCTTCGAATAAGATCTCGATGGAAAGCTTATCTGTTCCTCTTTCAGATGGCATTAACATATTTTACGAAAAGTCATAAAAAATAAAATTTTTTTGATCAAAACTAAAATATCCTCGAAATCATTGAAGAAGAAGTACCTTATCAGACGAAAATATGCTTTATCTAATAAGAGACATATAATTTTTTTTAATTGCATAAATGGGCGGCATTTTATTCAGAATTAATAGTTTTTTACATTGACTACTAAAATATCCTCGAAATCATTGAAGAAGAAGTACCTTATCAGACGAAAATATGCCTTATCTAATAAGAGACATTTAGATTTTTTTAATTGCATAAATGGGCGGCATTTTATTAATAATTAATAGTTTTTTACATGGACAAAAAATTCGTTTAATTTTTTCCCATTAAATACTAGAA
Organism: Phortica okadai; assembly: GCA_034638295.1. NCBI lineage: Eukaryota > Metazoa > Arthropoda > Insecta > Diptera > Drosophilidae > Phortica > Phortica okadai. The sequence continues at coordinate 21,284,756 of CM067850.1, read as the reverse complement.
TTATAGAAAAGTACTTTGCGAAAAGAATCGGCAGTAGGACGGAATCGCGTTGACCACCGATTAGTTTTTTGCTAATAACTCTTGCATCGTTCAACCGACTTCTTCGACTAAGATCTCGATGGAAAGCTTATCTGTTCCTCTTTCAGATGGCATTAACATATTTTACGAAAAGTCATAAAAAATAAAATTTTTTTGATCAAAACTAAAATATCCTCGAAATCATTTAAGAAGAAGTACCTTATCAGACGAAAATATGCCTTGTCTAATAAGCGACATTTAGATTTTTTTAATTGCATAAATGGGCGGCATTTTATTAATAATTAATAGTTTTTTACATGGACAAAAAATTCGTTTAAATTTTTCCCATCAAATACTAGAATTATAAAAAAGTACTTTGCGAAAAGAATCGGCAGTAGGACGGAATCGCGTTGACCACCGATTAGTTTTTGCTAATAACTCTTGCATCGTTCAACCGACTTCTTCGAATAAGATCTCGATGGAAAGCTTATCTGTTCCTCTTTCAGATGGCATTAACATATTTTACGAAAAGTCATAAAAAATAAAATTTTTTTGATCAAAACTAAAATATCCTCGAAATCATTGAAGAAGAAGTACATACCTTATCAGACGAAAATATGCTTTATCTAATAAGAGACATATAATTTTTTTTAATTGCATAAATGGGCGGCATTTTATTCAGAATTAATAGTGTTTTACATGGACAAAAAATTCGTTTAATTTTTCAAAGAAATACTAGAATTATAGAAAGTACTTTGCGAAAAGAATCGGCAGTAGGACGGAATCGTGTTGACCACCGATAAGTTTTTTGCTAATAACTCTTGCATTCTTCGACCGACTTCTTCGACTAAGAGCTCGATGGAAAGCTTATCTGTTCTTCTTTCAGATGGCATTAACATATTTTACGAAAAGTCGTAAGAAATACAATTTTTTTTTATCAAAACTAAAATGTCGTCGAAATTATTGAAGAAGAAGTGCCTTATCAGACGAAAATCTGCCTTATCTAATAAGAGACATTTAAATTTTTTTAATTGCATATATGGGTGGCATTTTATTCAGAATTAATCGTTTTTTACATGGACAAAAAATTTGATTAATTTTTTTCTATAAATACTAGAATTATAGAAAAGTACTTTGCGAAGAGAATTGGCAGTAGGACGGAATCGTGTTGACTACCGATTAGTTTTTTGCTAATAACTCTTGCATCCTTCGACCAACTTCTGCGACTAAGAGCTCGATGGAAAGCTTACCTCTTTCTGATGGCATTAACATATTTTACGAAAAGTCGTTAGAAATAATATATTTTTGATCAAAACTAAAATATCCTCGAAATCATTGAAGAAGAAGTACCTTATCAGACTAAAATATACCTTATCTAATAAGAGACATTTCAATTTTTTTAATTGCATAAATGGGCGGCATTTTATTCAGAATTAATAGTTTCTTACATGGACAAAAAATTCATTTAATTTTTTCCCATTAAATACTAGAATTATAGAAAAGTACTTTGCGAAGAGAATCGGCAGTAGGACGGAATCGTGTTGACCACCGATTAGTTGTTTGCTAATAACTCTTGCATCCTTCAACCGACTTCTTCGACTAAGATCTCGATGGAAAGCTTATCTGTTCCTCTTTTAGATGGCATTGATATATTTTACGAAAAGTCGTAAGAAATACAATTTTTTTGATCAAAACTAAAATATCCTCGAAGTCATTGAAGTAGAAGTACCTTATCAGACGAAAATATGCCTCATATAATAAGAGACATTTAAATTTTTTAATTGCATAAATGGGCGGCATTTTATTCAGAATTAATAGTTTTTTACATGAACAAGAAATTCGTTTAATTTTTTGCCATTAAATACTAGAATTATAGAAAAGTACTTTGCGAAAAGAATCGGCAGTAGGACGGAATCGTGTTGACCACCGATTAGTTTTTCGCTAATAACTCTTGCATCGTTCAACCGACTTCTTCGAATAAGATCTCGATGGAAAGCTTATCTGTTCCTCTTTCAGATGGCATTAACATATTTTACGAAAAGTCATAAAAAATAAAATTTTTTTGATCAAAATTAAAATATCCTCGAAATCATTGAAGAAGAAGTACCTTATCAGACGAAAATATGCCTTATCTAATAAGCGACATTTAGATTTTTTTAATTGCATAAATGGGCGGCATTTTATTAATAATTAATAGTTTTTTACATGATCAAGAAATTCGTTTAATTTTTTGCCATTAAATACTAGAATTATAGAAAAGTACTTTGTGAAAAGAATCGGCAGTAGGACGGAATCGTGTTGATCACCGATTAGTTTTTTGCTAATAACTCTTGCATCCTTCAACCGACTAAGATCTCGATGGAAAGCATATCTGTTCCTCTTTCAGATGGCATTAACTTATTTTACAAAAAGTCGTAAGAATTACAATTTTTTTTATGAAAACTAAAATATCCACGAAATCATTCAAGAAGAAGAACCGTATCAGACAAAAAATTCTTTTAATTTTTGCCCATAAAATACTAGAATTATTGAAAAGTACTTTGCGAAAAGAATCGGCAGTAGGACGGAATCGCGTTGAACACCGATTAGTTTTTTGCTAATAACTCTTGCATCCTTCGACCAACTTCTTCGACTAAGAGCTCGATGGAAAGCTTATCGGTTCTTCTTTCAGATGGCATTAACATATTTTACGAAAAGTCGTAAGAAATACAATTTTTTTTATCAAAACTAAAATATCCTCGAAATCATTGAAAAAGAAGTACCTTATCAGACGAAAATATGTCTCATATAATAAGAGACATTTAAATTTTTTTAATTGCATAAATGGGCGGCATTTTATTCAGAATTAATAGTTTTTTTCATGAACAAAAAATTCGTTTAATTTTTTGCCATTAAGTACTAGAATTATAGAAAAGTACTTTGCGAAAAGAATCGACAGTAGGACGGAATCGTGTTGACCACCGATTACTTTTTTGCTAATAACTCTTGCATCCTTCAACCGACTTGTGCGACTAAGATCTCGATGGAAAGCTTATCTGTTCCTCTTTCAGATGGCATTAACTTATTTTACAAAAAGTCGTAAGAAATACAATTTTTTTTATCAAAACTAAAATATCCTCAAAATCATTCAAGAAGAAGTACCTTATCAGACAAAAAATTATTTTAATTTTTTCCCATTAAATACTAGAATTATAGAAAAGTACTTTGCGAAAATAATCCGCAGTAGGACGGAATCGCGTTGACCACCGATTAGTTTTTTGCTAATAACTCTTGCATCCTTCGATCGACTTCTTCGACTAATAACTCGATGGAAAGCTTATCAGTTCCCCTTTCAGATGGCGTTAACATATTTTACGAAAAGTCGTAAAAACTACAATTTTTTTGATCAAAACTAAAATATCCTCGAAATCATTGAAGTAGAAGTACCTTACCAGACGAAAATATGCCTTATCTAATAAGAGACATTTAAATTTTTTTAATTGCATAAATGGGCGGCATTTAATTCAGAATTACTAAATTTTAAATGGACAAAAAATTCTTTTAAGTTTTTCCCATTAAATACTAGAATTATTGAAAAGTACTTTGCGAAAAGAATCGGCAGTAGGACGGAATCGTGTTGACCACCGATTAGGTTTTTGCTAATAACTCTTGCATCCTTCGACCGACTTCTTCGACTAAGAGCTCGATGGAAAGCTTACCTATTCCTCTTTCAGATGGCATTAACTTATTTTACGAAAAGTCGTAAGAAATACAATTTTTTTAATTGAAACTAAAATATCATCGAAATCATTGAAGAAGAAGTGGCTTATCAGACGAAAATCTGCCTTATCTAATAAGAAACATTTAAATTTTTTTAATTGCATAAATGGGCGGCAATTTATTCAGAATTAATAGTTTTTTACATGGACAAAAAATTCGTTTAATTTTTTCCCATTAAATACTAGAATTATAGAAATGTACTTTGCGAAAAGAATCGGCAGTAGGACGGAAACGTGTTGACCACCGATTATTTTTTTGCTAATAACTCTTGCATCCTTCGATCGACTTCTTCGACTAAGAGCTCTATGGAAAGTTTATCTGTTCCGCTCTCAGATGGCATCAACATATTTTACGAAAAGTCATAAGAAATAAAATTTTTTTGATCAAAACTAAAATATCCTCGAAATCATTCAAAAAGAAGTACCTTATCAGACAAAAATATGCCTTATCAAATAAGAGACATTTAAATTTTTTTAATTGCATAAATGGGCGGCATTTTATTCAGAATTAATAGTGTTTTACATGGACAAAAAATTCGTTTAATTTTTCAAAGAAATACTAGAATTATAGAAAGTACTTTGCGAAAAGAATCGGCAGTAGGACGGAATCGTGTTGACCACCGATTAGTTGTTTGCTAATAACTCTTGCATCCTTCGACCGACTTCTTCGATTAAGAGCTCGATGGAAAGCTTATCTGTTCCTCTTTCAGATGGCATTAACATATTTTTGGAAAAGTCGTAAGAAATACAATTTTTTTGATCAAAACTAAAATATCCTCGAAATTATTGAAGTAGAAGTACCTTATCAGACGAAAATATGCCATATCTAATAAGAGACATTTAAATTTTTTAATTGCATAAATGGGCGGCATTTTATTCAGTATTGATAGTTTTTTACATGGACAAAAAATGTGTTTAATTTTTCCCATTAAATACTAGAACTATTGAAAAGTACTTTGCGAAAAGAATCGGCAGTAGGACGGAATCGTGTTGACCTCCGATTAGTTTTTTGCTAATAACTCTTGCATCGCTCGACCGACTTCTTCGACTAAGAACTCAACGGAAAGCTTATCTGTCCCTTTTTCAGGTGGCATTAACATATTTTACGAAAAGTCGTAAGAAATACAATTTTTTTGATCAAAACTAAAATATCCTCGAAATCATTGAAGAAGAAGTACCTTATCAGACGAAAATATGCCTTATCTAATAAGAGACATTTAAATTTTTTTAATTGCATAAATGTGCAGCATTTTATTCAGAATTAATAGTGTTTTACATGGACAAAAAATTCGTTTAATTTTTTTTCCCGTTAAATCCTAGAATTATAGAAAAGTACTTTGCAAAAATAATCGGCAGTAGGACGGAATCGTGTTGACCACCGATTGGTTGTTTGCTTATAACTCTGGCATCCTTCGACCGACTTCTTCGACTAAGAGCTCGATGGAAAGCTTATCTGTTTCTCTTTCAGACGCCATTAACATATATCACGAAAAGGCATAAGAAATAAAATTTTTTTAATTGAAACTAAAATATCCTCGAAATCATTGAAGAAGAAGTACCTTATCAGACGAAAATATATCTTATCTAATAAGAGACATTTAAATTTTTTTAATTGCATAAATAGGCGGCATTTTATTCAGAATTAAGAGTTTTTTATTTGAACAAAAAATTCGTTTAATTTTTTACAATTAAATACTAGAATTATAGAAAAGTACTTTGCGAATAGAATCGGCAGTAGGACGGAAACGTGTTGACCACCGATTAGTTTTTTGCTAATAACTCTTGCGTCCTTCGACCGACTTCTTCGACTAAGAGCTCGATGGAAAGCTTATCTGTTCTTCTTTCAAATGGCATTAACATATTCTACGAAAAACCGTAAGAAATAAAATTTTTTTTATCAAAACTAAAATATCCCCGAAATCATTGAAGAAGAAGTACCTTATCAGACGAAAATATGCCTTATCTAATAAGAGACATTTAAATTTTTTTAATTGCATAAATGGGCGGCATTTTATTCAGAATAAATAGTTTTTTACATGGAAAAAAATTCGTTTAATTTTTTCCCATCAAATACTAGAATTATAAAAAAGTACTTTGCGAAAAGAATCGGCAGTAGGACGGAATCGTGTTGACCACCGATTAGTTTTTCGCTAATAACTCTTGCATCCTTCGACCGACTTCTTCGACTAACAGCTCGATAGAAACCTTAACTGTTCCTCTTTCAGATGGCATTAACATATTTTACGAAAAGTCATAAAAAATAAAATTTTTTTGATCAAAACTAAAATATCCTCGAAATCATTGAAGAAGAAGTACCTTATCAGACGAAAATATGCCTTATCTAATAAGCGACATTTAGATTTTTTTAATTGCATAAATGGGCGGCATTTTATTAATAATTAATAGTTTTTTACATGGACAAAAAATTCGTTTAAATTTTTCCCATCAAATACTAGATTTATAAAAAAGTACTTTGCGAAAAGAATCGGCAGTAGGACGGAATCGCGTTGACCACCGATTAGTTTTTGCTAATAACTCTTGCATCGTTCAACCGACTTCTTCGAATAAGATCTCGATGGAAAGCTTATCTGTTCCTCTTTCAGATGGCATTAACATATTTTACGAAAAGTAATAAAAAATAAAATTTTTTTGATCAAAACTAAAATATCCTCGAAATCATTGAAGAAGAAGTACCTTATCAGACGAAAATATGCTTTATCTAATAAGAGACATATAATTTTTTTTAATTGCATAAATGGGCGGCATTTTATTCAGAATTAATAGTTTTTTACATTGACTACTAAAATATCCTCGAAATCATTGAAGAAGAAGTACCTTATCAGACGAAAATATGCCTTATCTAATAAGAGACATTTAGATTTTTTTTAATTGCATAATAGGGCGGCATTTTATTAATAATTAATAGTTTTTTACATGGACAAAAAATTCGTTTAATTTTTTCCCATTAAATACTAGAATTATAGAAAAGTACTTTGCGAAAAGAATCGGCAGTAGGACGGAATCGCGTTGACCACCGATTAGTTTTTTGCTAATAACTCTTGCATCGTTCAACCGACTTCTTCGACTAAGATCTCGATGGAAAGCTTATCTGTTCCTCTTTCAGATGGCATTAACATATTTTACGAAAAGTCATAAAAAATAAAATTTTTTTGATCAAAACTAAAATATCTTCGAAATCATTGAAGAAGAAGTACTTTATCAGACGAAAACATGCCTTATCTAATAAGAAAAATTTCAATTTTTTTAATTGCACAAATGGGCGGCATTTTATTCAGTATTAATAGTTTTTTACATTAGTTTTTTGCTAATAACTCTTGCATCGTTCGACCGACTTCTTCGACTAAGAACTCAACGGAAAGCTTATCTGTCCCTTTTTCAGGTGGCATTAACATATTTTACGAAAAGTCGTAAGAAATACAATTTTTTTTATCAAAACTAAAATATCCTCGAAATCATTGAAGAAGGAGTGCCTTATCAGACGAAAATATGCCTTATCTAATAAGAGACATTTAAATTTTTTTAATTGCATAAATGGGCGGCATTTTATTCAGTATTAATAGTTTTTTACATGGACAAAAAATTCGTGTAATTTTTTCCCATTAAATACTAGAACTATTGAAAAGTACTTTGCGAAAAGAATCGGCAGTAGGACGGAATCGTGTTGACCACCGATTAGTTTTTTGCTAATAACTCTTGCATCCTTCAACCGACTTCTGCGACTAAGATCTCGATGGAAAGCTTATCTGTTCCTCTTTCAGATGGCATTAACTTATTTTACAAAAAGTCGTAAGAAATACAATTTTTTTTATCAAAACTAAAATATCCTCAAAATCATTCAAGAAGAAGTACCTTATCAGACAAAAAATTATTTTAATTTTTTCCCATTAAATACTAGAATTATAGAAAAGTACTTTGCGAAAATAATCGGCAGTAGGACGAAATCGCGTTGACCACCGATTAGTTTTTTGCTAATAACTCTTGCATCCTTCGACTGACTTCTTCGACTAAGAGCTCGATGGAAAGCTTATCTGTTCCTATTTCAGATGGCATTAACATATTTTACGAAAAGTCGTAAGAAATACATTTTTTTTGATCAAAACTAAAATATCCTCGAAATCATTGAAGAAGGAGTGCCTTATCAGACGAAAATCTGCCTTATCTAATAAGAGACATTTAATTTTTTTTAACTGAATAAATGGGTGGCATTTTATTCAGAATTAATAGTTTTTTACATGGACAAAAAATTCGTTTAATTTTTTCCCATTAAATACTAGAATTATTGAAAAGTACTTTGCGAAAAGAATCGGCAGTACGACGGAAACGTGTTGACCACCGATTAGTTGTTTGCTACTAACTCTTGCATCGTTCGACCGACTTCTTTGACTAAGAATTCAGCGGAATGCTAATCTGTCCCTTTTTCAGGTGGCATTAACATATTTTACGAAAAGTCGTAAGAAATATAATTTTTTTGATCAAAACTAAAATATCCTCGAAATCATTGAAGAAGAAGTACCTTATCAGACGAAAATATGCCTTATCTAATAAGAGACATTTAAATTTTTTTAATTGCATAAATGGGCGGCATTTTATTCAGTATAATTAGTTTTTTACATGGACAAAAAATTCGTTTAATTTTTTCCCATTAAATACTAGAACTATTGAAAAGTACTTTGCGAAAAGAATCGGCAGTAGGACGGAATCGTGTTGACCACCGATTAGTTTTTTGCTAATAACTCTTGCATCCTTCAACCGACTTCTGCGACTAAGATCTCGATGGAAAGCTTATCTGTTCCTCTTTCAGATGGCATTAACTTATTTTACAAAAAGTCGTAAGAAATACAATTTTTTTTATCAAAACTAAAATATCCTCAAAATCATTGAAGAAGAAGTACCTTATCAGACAAAAAATTATATTAATTTTTTCCCATTAAATACTAGAATTATAGAAAAGTACTTTGGAAAAATAATCGGCAGGAGCACGAAATCGCGTTGACCACCGATTAGTTTTTTGCTAATACCTCTTGCATCCTTCGACCGACTTCTTCGACTAAGAGCTCGATGGAAAGCTTATCTGTTCCTATTTCAGATGGCATTAACATATTTTACGAAAAGTCGTAAGAAATACAATTGTTTTGATCAAAACTAAAATATCCTCGAAATCATTGAAGCAGGAGTGCCTTATCAGACGAAATTCTGCCTTATCTAATAAGAGACATTTAAATTTTTTTAATTTAATAAATGGGTGGCATTTTATTCAGAATTAATAGTTTTTTACATTGACAAAAAATTCGTTTAATTTTTTCCCATTAAATACTAGAATTATTGAAAAGTACTTTGCGAAAAGAATCGGTAGTACGACGGAAACGTGTTGACCACCGATTAGTTTTTTGCTAATAACTCTTGCATCCTTCGACCGACTTCTTTGACTAAGAACTCAACGGAAAGCTTATCTGTCCCTTTGTCAGGTGGCATTAACATATTTTACGAAAAGTCGTAAGAAATACAATTTTTTTGATCAAAACTAAAATATCCTCGAAATCATTGAAGAAGAAGTACCTTATCAGACGAAAATATGCCTTATCTAATAAGAGACATTAAAATTTTTTTAATTGCATAAATGGGCGGCATTTTATTCAGTATTAATAGTTTTTTACATGGACAAAAAATTCGTTTAATTTTTTCCCATTAAATCCTAGAATTATAGAAAAGTACCGACTTCTTCGACTAAGATCTCGATGGAAAGCTTATCTGTTCCTCTTTCAGATGGCATTAACATATTTTACGAAAAGTCATAAAAAATAAAATTTTTTTGATCAAAACTAAAATATCCTTGAAATCATTGAAGAATAAGTACCTTATCAAACGAAAATATGCCTTATCTAAAAAGAGACTTAAATTTTGTTCATTGCATAAATGGGTGGCATTTTGTTCAGAATTAAGAGTTTTTTACATGGACAAAAATATTCGTTTAATTTTTTACAATTAAATACTAGAATTATAGAAAAGTACTTTGCGAAAATAATCGGCAGTAGGACGGAATCGTGTTGACCACCGATTGGTTGTTTGCTAATAACTCTGGCATCCTTCGACCGACTTCTTCGACTAAGAGCTCGATAGAAACCTTATCTGTTCCTCTTTCAGATGGCATTGATATATTTTACGAAAAGTCATAAGACATAAAATTTTATTGATCAAAACTAAAATATCCTCGAAATCATTGAAGAAGAAGTACCTTATCAGACGAAAATATGCCTTATCTAATAAGAGACATTTAAATTTTTTTAATTGCATAAATGGGCGGCATTTTATTCAGTATTAATAGTTTTTTACATGGACAAAAAATTCGTTTAATTTTTTCCCATTAAATACTAGAACTATTGAAAAGTACTTTGCGAAAAGAATCGGCAGTAGGACGGAATCGTGTTGACCACCGATTAGTTTTTTGCTAATAACTCTTGCATCCTTCAACCAACTTTTGCGACTAAGATCTCGATGGAAAGCTTATCTGTTCCTCTTTCAGATGGCATTAACTTATTTTACAAAAAGTCGTAAGAAATACAATTTTTTTTATCAAAACTAAAATATCCTCAAAATCATTCAAGAAGAAGTACCTTATCAGACAAAAAATTATTTTAATTTTTTCCCATTAAATACTAGAATTATAGAAAAGTACTTTGGAAAAATAATCGGCAGGAGCACGAAATCGCGTTGACCACCGATAAGTTTTTTGCTAATAACTCTTGCATCCTTCGACTGACTTCTTCGACTAAGAGCTCGACGGAAAGCTTATCTGTTCCTATTTCAGATGGCATTAACATATTTTACGAAAAGTCGTAAGAAATACAATTGTTTTGATCAAAACTAAAATATCCTCGAAATCATTGAAGCAGGAGTGCCTTATCAGACGAAATTCTGCCTTATCTAATAAGAGACATTTAAATTTTTTTAATTTAATAAATGGGTGGCATTTTATTCAGAATTAATAGTTTTTTACATTGACAAAAAATTCGTTTAATTTTTTCCCATTAAATACTAGAATTATTGAAAAGTACTTTGCGAAAAGAATCGGCAGTACGACGGAATCGCGTTGACCACCGATTAGTTTTTTGCTAATAACTCTTGCATCGTTCAACCGACTTCTTCGACTAAGATCTCGATGGAAAGCTTATCTGTTCCTCTTTCAGATGGCATTAACATATTTTACGAAAAGTCATAAAAAATAAAATTTTTTTGATCAAAACTAAAATATCCTCGAAATCATTGAAGAACAAGTACCTTATCAGACGAAAATATGCCTTATCTAATAAGAGAAATTTCAATTTTTTTAATTGCACAAATGGGCGGCATTTTATTCAGTATTAATAGTTTTTTACATTAGTTTTTTGCTAATAACTCTTGCATCCTTCGACCGACTTCTTTGACTAAGAACTCAACGGAAAGCTTATCTGTCCCTTTTTCAGGTGGCATTAACATATTTTACGAAAAGTCGTAAGAAATACAATTTTTTTGATCAAAACTAAAATATCCTCGAAATCATTGAAGAAGAAGTACCTTATCAGACGAAAATATGCCTTATCTAATAAGAGACATTAAAATTTTTTTAATTGCATAAATGGGCGGCATTTTATTCAGTATTAATAGTTTTTTACATGGACAAAAAATTCGTTTAATTTTTTCCCATTAAATACTAGAACTATTGAAAAGTACTTTGCGAAAAGAATCGGCAGTAGGACGGAATCGTGTTGACCACCGATTAGTTTTTTGCTAATAACTCTTGCATCCTTCAACCGACTTTTGCGACTAAGATCTCGATGGAAAGCTTATCTGTTCCTCTTTCAGATGGCATTAACTTATTTTACAAAAAGTCGTAAGAAATACAATTTTTTTTATCAAAACTAAAATATCCTCAAAATCATTCAAGAAGAAGTACCTTATCAGACAAAAAATTATTTTAATTTTTTCCCATTAAATACTAGAATTATAGAAAAGTACTTTGGAAAAATAATCGGCAGGAGCACGAAATCGCGTTGACCACCGATAAGTTTTTTGCTAATAACTCTTGCATCCTTCGACTGACTTCTTCGACTAAGAGCTCGACGGAAAGCTTATCTGTTCCTATTTCAGATGGCATTAACATATTTTACGAAAAGTCGTAAGAAATACAATTGTTTTGATCAAAACTAAAATATCCTCGAAATCATTGAAGCAGGAGTGCCTTATCAGACGAAATTCTGCCTTATCTAATAAGAGACATTTAAATTTTTTTAATTTAATAAATGGGTGGCATTTTATTCAGAATTAATAGTTTTTTACATTGACAAAAAATTCGTTTAATTTTTTCCCATTAAATACTAGAATTATAAAAAAGTTGTTTGCGAAAAGAATCGGCAGTAGGACGGAATCGCGTTGACCACCGATAAGTTTTTTGCTAATAACTCTTGCATCCTTCGACTGACTTCTTCGACTAAGAGCTCGACGGAAAGCTTATCTGTTCCTATTTCAGATGGCATTAACATATTTTACGAAAAGTCGTAAGAAATACAATTGTTTTGATCAAAACTAAAATATCCTCGAAATCATTGAAGCAGGAGTGCCTTATCAGACGAAATTCTGCCTTATCTAATAAGAGACATTTAAATTTTTTTAATTTAATAAATGGGTGGCATTTTATTCAGAATTAATAGTTTTTTACATTGACAAAAAATTCGTTTAATTTTTTCCCATTAAATACTAGAATTATAGAAAAGTACTTTGCGAAAAGAATCGGCAGTAGGACGGAATCGCGTTGACCACCGATTAGTTTTTTGCTAATAACTCTTGCATCGTTCAACCGACTTCTTCGACTAAGATCTCGATGGAAAGCTTATCTGTTCCTCTTTCAGATGGCATTAACATATTTTACGAAAAGTCATAAAAAATAAAATTTTTTTGATCAAAACTAAAATATCCTCGAAATCATTGAAGAAGAAGTACCTTATCAGACGAAAATATGCCTTATCTAATAAGAGAAATTTCAATTTTTTTAATTGCACAAATGGGCGGCATTTTATTCAGTATTAATATTTTTTACATTAGTTTTTTGCTAATAACTCTTGCATCGTTCGACCGACTTCTTCGACTAAGAACTCAACGGAAAGCTTATCTGTCCCTTTTTCAGGTGGCATTAACATATTTTACGAAAAGTCGTAAGAAATACAATTTTTTTTTATCAAAACTAAAATATCCTCGAAATCATTGAAGAAGGAGTGCCTTATCAGACGAAAATATGCCTTATCTAATAAGAGACATTTAAATTTTTTTAATTGCATAAATGGGCGGCATTTTATTCAGTATTAATAGTTTTTTACATGGACAAAAAATTCGTGTAATTTTTTCCCATTAAATACTAGAACTATTGAAAAGTACTTTGCGAAAAGAATCGGCAGTAGGACGGAATCGTGTTGACCACCGATTAGTTTTTCGCTAATAACTCTTGCATCCTTCGACCGACTTCTTCGACTAACAGCTCGATAGAAACCTTATCTGTTCCTCTTTCAGATGGCATTAACTTATTTTACAAAAAGTCGTAAGAAATACAATTTTTTTTATCAAAACTAAAATATCCTCAAAATCATTCAAGAAGAAGTACCTTATCAGACAAAAAATTATTTTAATTTTTTCCCATTAAATACTAGAATTATAGAAAAGTGCTTTGCGAAAATAATCGGCAGTAGGACGAAATCGCGTTGACTACCGATTAGTTTTTTGCTAATAACTCTTGCATCCTTCGACTGACTTCTTCGACTAAGAGCTCGATGGAAAGCTTATCTGTTCCTATTTCAGATGGCATTAACATATTTTACGAAAAGTCGTAAGAAATACATTTTTTTTGATCAAAACTAAAATATCCTCGAAATCATTGAAGAAGGATTGCCTTATCAGACGAAAATCTGCCTTATCTAATAAGAGACATTTAATTTTTTTTAACTGAATAAATGGGTGGCATTTTATTCAGAATTAATAGTTTTTTACATGGACAAAAAATTCGTTTAATTTTTTCCCATTAAATACTAGAATTATTGAAAAGTACTTTGCGAAAAGAATCGGCAGTACGACGGAAACGTGTTGACCACCGATTAGTTGTTTGCTAATAACTCTTGCATCGTTCGACCGACTTCTTTGAATAAGAATTCAGCGGAATGCTAATCTGTCCCTTTTTCAGGTGGCATTAACATATTTTACGAAAAGTCGTAAGAAATATAATTTTTTTGATCAAAACTAAAATATCCTCGAAATCATTGAAGAAGAAGTACCTTATCAGACGAAAATATGCCTTATCTAATAAGAGACATTTAAATTTTTTTAATTGCATAAATAGGCGGCATTTTATTCAGAATTAAGAGTTTTTTATTTGAACAAAAAATTCGTTTAATTTTTTACAATTAAATACTAGAATTATAGAAAAGTACTTTGCGAATAGAATCGGCAGTAGGACGGAAACGTGTTGACCACCGATTAGTTTTTTGCTAATAACTCTTGCGTCCTTCGACCGACTTCTTCGACTAAGAGCTCGATGGAAAGCTTATCTGTTCTTCTTTCAAATGGCATTAACATATTTTACGAAAAACCGTAAGAAATAAAATTTTTTTTATCAAAACTAAAATATCCCCGAAATCATTGAAGAAGAAGTACCTTATCAGACGAAAATATGCCTTATCCAATAAGAGACATTTAAATTTTTTTAATTGCATAAATGGGCGGCATTTTATTCAGAATAAATAGTTTTTTACATGGACAAAAAATTCGTTTAATTTTTTCCCATCAAATACTAGAATTATAAAAAAGTACTTTGCGAAAAGAATCGGCAGTAGGACGGAATCGTGTTGACCACCGATTAGTTTTTCGCTAATAACTCTTGCATCCTTCGACCGACTTCTTCGACTAACAGCTCGATAGAAACCTTATCTGTTCCTCTTTCAGATGGCATTAACATATTTTACGAAAAGTCATAAAAAATAAAATTTTTTTGATCAAAACTAAAATATCCTCGAAATCATTGAAGAAGAAGTACCTTATCAGACGAAAATATGCCTTATCTAATAAGCGACATTTAGATTTTTTTAATTGCATAAATGGGCGGCATTTTATTAATAATTAATAGTTTTTTACATGGACAAAAAATTCGTTTAAATTTTTCCCATCAAATACTAGAATTATAAAAAAGTACTTTGCGAAAAGAATCGGCAGTAGGACGGAATCGCGTTGACTACCGATTAGTTTTTGCTAATAACTCTTGCATCGTTCAACCGACTTCTTCGAATAAGATCTCGATGGAAAGCTTATCTGTTCCTCTTTCAGATGGCATTAACATATTTTACGAAAAGTAATAAAAAATAAAATTTTTTTGATCAAAACTAAAATATCCTCGAAATCATTGAAGAAGAAGTACCTTATCAGACGAAAATATGCTTTATCTAATAAGAGACATATAATTTTTTTTAATTGCATAAATGGGCGGCATTTTATTCAGAATTAATAGTTTTTTACATTGACTACTAAAATATCCTCGAAATCATTGAAGAAGAAGTACCTTATCAGACGAAAATATGCCTTATCTAATAAGAGACATTTAGATTTTTTTTAATTGCATAAATGGGCGGCATTTTATTAATAATTAATAGTTTTTTACATGGACAAAAAATTCGTTTAATTTTTTCCCATTAAATACTAGAATTATAGAAAAGTACTTTGCGAAAAGAATCGGCAGTAGGACGGAATCGCGTTGACCACCGATTAGTTTTTTGCTAATAACTCTTGCATCGTTCAACCGACTTCTTCGACTAAGATCTCGATGGAAAGCTTATCTGTTCCTCTTTCAGATGGCATTAACATATTTTACGAAAAGTCATAAAAAATAAAATTTTTTTCATCAAAACTAAAATATCTTCGAAATCATTGAAGAAGAAGTACCTTATCAGACGAAAATATGCCTTATCTAATAAGAGAAATTTCAATTTTTTTAATTGCACAAATGGGCGGCATTTTATTCAGTATTAATAGTTTTTTACATTAGTTTTTTGCTTATAACTCTTGCATCGTTCGACCGACTTCTTCGACTAAGAACTCAACGGAAAGCTTATCTGTCCCTTTTTCAGGTGGCATTAACATATTTTACGAAAAGTCGTAAGAAATACAATTTTTTTTATCAAAATTAAAATATCCTCGAAATCATTGAAGAAGGAGTGCCTTATCAGACGAAAATATGCCTTATCTAATAAGAGACATTTAAATTTTTTTAATTGCATAAATGGGCGGCATTTTATTCAGTATTAATAGTTTTTTACATGGACAAAAAATTCGTGTAATTTTTTCCCATTAAATACTAGAACTATTGAAAAGTACTTTGCGAAAAGAATCGGCAGTAGGACGGAATCGTGTTGACCACCGATTAGTTTTTTGCTAATAACTCTTGCATCCTTCAACCGACTTCTGCGACTAAGATCTCGATGGAAAGCTTATCTGTTCCTCTTTCAGATGGCATTAACTTATTTTACAAAAAGTCGTAAGAAATACAATTTTTTTTATCAAAACTAAAATATCCTCAAAATCATTCAAGAAGAAGTACCTTATCAGACAAAAAATTATTTTAATTTTTTCCCATTAAATACTAGAATTATAGAAAAGTACTTTGCGAAAATAATCGGCAGTAGGACGAAATCGCGTTGACCACCGATTAGTTTTTTGCTAATAACTCTTGCATCCTTCGACTGACTTCTTCGACTAAGAGCTCGATGGAAAGCTTATCTGTTCCTATTTCAGATGGCATTAACATATTTTACGAAAAGTCGTAAGGAATACATTTTTTTTGATCAAAACTAAAATATCCTCGAAATCATTGAAGAAGGAGTGCCTTATCAGACGAAAATCTGCCTTATCTAATAAGAGACATTTAATTTTTTTTAACTGAATAAATGGGTGGCATTTTATTCAGAATTAATAGTTTTTTACATGGACAAAAAATTCGTTTAATTTTTTCCCATTAAATACTAGAATTATTGAAAAGTACTTTGCGAAAAGAATCGGCAGTACGACGGAAACGTGTTGACCACCGATTAGTTGTTTGCTAATAACTCTTGCATCGTTCGACCGACTTCTTTGACTAAGAATTCAGCGGAATGCTAATCTGTCCCTTTTTCAGGTGGCATTAACATATTTTACGAAAAGTCGTAAGAAATATAATTTTTTTGATCAAAACTAAAATATCCTCGAAATCATTGAAGAAGAAGTACCTTATCAGACGAAAATATGCCTTATCTAATAAGAGACATTTAAATTTTTTTAATTGCATAAATGGGCGGCATTTTATTCAGTATTAATAGTTTTTTACATGGACAAAAAATTCGTTTAATTTTTTCCCATTAAATACTAGAACTATTGAAAAGTACTTTGCGAAAAGAATCGGCAGTAGGACGGAATCGTGTTGACCACCGATTAGTTTTTTGCTAATAACTCTTGCATCCTTCAACCGACTTCTGCGACTAAGATCTCGATGGAAAGCTTATCTGTTCCTCTTTCAGATGGCATTAACTTATTTTACAAAAAGTCGTAAGAAATACAATTTTTTTGATCAAAACTAAAATATCCTCAAAATCATTCAAGAAGAAGTACCTTATCAGACAAAAAATTATATTAATTTTTTCCCATTAAATACTAGAATTATAGAAAAGTACTTTGGAAAAATAATCGGCAGGAGCACGAAATCGCGTTGACCACCGATTAGTTTTTTGCTAATACCTCTTGCATCCTGGTACTGACTTCTTCGACTAAGAGCTCGATGGAAAGCTTATCTGTTCCTATTTCAGATGGCATTAACATATTTTACGAAAAGTCGTAAGAAATACAATTGTTTTGATCAAAACTAAAATATCCTCGAAATCATTGAAGCAGGAGTGCCTTATCAGACAAATTCTGCCTTATCTAATAAGAGACATTTAAATTTTATTAATTTAATAAATGGGTGGCATTTTATTCAGAATTAATAGTTTTTTACATTGACAAAAAATTCGTTTAATTTTTTCTCATTAAATACTAGAATTATTGAAAAGTAGTTTGCGAAAAGAATCGGCAGTACGACGGAAACGTGTTGACCACCGATTAGTTGTTTGCTAATAACTCTTGCATCGTTCGACCGACTTCTTTGACTTAGAACTCAACGGAAAGCTTATCTGTCCATTTCAGGTGGCATTAACATATTTTACGAAAAGTCGTAAGAAATACAATTTTTTTGATCAAAACTAAAATATCCTCGAAATCATTGAAGAAGAAGTACCTTATCAGACGAAAATATGCCTTATCTAATAAGAGACATTAAAATTTTTTTAATTGCATAAATGGGCGGCATTTTATTCAGTATTAATAGTTTTTTACATGGACAAAAAATTCGTTTAATTTTTTCCCATTAAATCCTAGAATTATAGAAAAGTACTTTGCGAATAGAATCGGCAGTACGACGGAAACGTGTTGACCACCGATTAGTTTTTTGCTAATAACTCTTCCATCCTTCGTCCGACTTCTTCGACTAAGAGCTCGATGGAAAGCTTATCTGTTCCTCTTGCAGATGGTAATAACATAGTTTACGAAAAGTCATAAAAAATAAAATTTTTTTGATCAAAACTAAAATATCCTCGAATTCATTGAAGAATAAGTACCTTATCAAACGAAAATATGCCTTATCTTAAAAGAGACTTAAATTTTGTTCATTGCATAAATGGGTGGCATTTTATTCAGAATTAATAGTTTTTTACATGGACAAAAAATTCGTTTAATTTTTTCCCATTAAATACTAGAATTATAGAAAAGTACTTTGCGAAAAGAATCGGCAGTACGACGGAAACGTGTTGACCACCGATTAGTTGTTTGCTAATAACTCTTGCATCGTTCGACCGACTTCTTTAACTAAGAACTCAACGGAAAGCTTATCTGTCACTTTTTCAGGTGGCATTTACATATTTTACGAAAAGTCGTAAGAAATAAAATTTTTTTGATCAAAACTAAAATATCCTCGAAATCATTGAAGAAGAAGTACCTTATCAGACGAAAATATGCCTTATCTAATAAGAGACATTTCAATTTTTTTAATTGCATAAATGGGCGGCATTTTATTCAGAATTAATAGTTTCTTACATGGACAAAAAATTCGTTTAATTTTTTCCCATTAAATCGTAGAATTATAGAAAAGTACTTTGCGAATAGAATCGGCAGTAGGACGGAAACGTGTTGACCACCGATTAGTTTTTTGCTAATAACTCTTCCATCCTTCGACCGACTTCTTCGACTAAGAGCTCGATGGAAAGCTTATCTGTTCCTCTTTCAGATGGTATTAACATAGTTTACGAAAAGTCATAAAAATAAAATTTTTTTGATCAAAAGGAGTGCTTTATCAGACGAAATTCTGCCTTATCTAATAAGAGACATTTAAATTTTTTTAATTGAATAAATGGGTGGCATTTTATTCAGAATTAATAGTTATTTACATTGACAAAAAATTCGTTTAATTTTTTCCCATTAAATACTAGAATTATTGAAAAGTACTTTGCGAAAAGAATCGGTAGTACGACGGAAACGTGTTGACCACCGATTAGTTTTTTGCTAATAACTCTTGCATCCTTCGACCGACTTCTTTGACTAAGAACTCAACGGAAAGCTTATCTGTCCCTTTTTCAGGTGGCATTAACATATTTTACGAAAAGTCGTAAGAAATACAATTTTTTTGATCAAAACTAAAATATCGTCGAAATCATTGAAGAAGAAGTACCTTATCAGACGAAAATATGCCTTATCTAATAAGAGACATTCAAATTTTTTTAATTGCATAAATGGGCGGCATTTTATTCAGTATTAATAGTTTTTTACATGGACAAAAAATTCGTTTAATTTTTTCCCATTAAATCCTAGAATTATAGAAAAGTACCGACTTCTTCGACTAAGATCTCGATGGAAAGCTTATCTGTCCCTTTTTCAGGTGGCATTAACATATTTTACGAAAAGTCGTAAGAAATACAATTTTTTTTATCAAAACTAAAATATCCTCGAAATCATTGAAGAAGGAGTGCCTTATCAGACGAAAATATGCCTTATCTAATAAGAGACATTTAAATTTTTTTAATTGCATAAATGGGCGGCATTTTATTCAGTATTAATAGTTTTTTACATGGACAAAAAATTCGTTTAATTTTTTCCCATTAAATCCTAGAATTATAGAAAAGTACCGACTTCTTCGACTAAGATCTCGATGGAAAGCTTATCTGTCCCTTTTTCAGGTGGCATTAACATATTTTACGAAAAGTCGTAAGAAATACAATTTTTTTTATCAAAACTAAAATATCCTCAAAATCATTCAAGAAGAAGTACCTTATCAGACAAAAAATTATTTTAATTTTTTCCCATTAAATACTAGAATTATAGAAAAGTACTTTGCGAAAATAATCGGCAGTAGGACGAAATCGCGTTGACCACCGATTAGTTTTTTGCTAATAACTCTTGCATCCTTCGACTGACTTCTTCGACTAAGAGCTCGATGGAAAGCTTATCTGTTCCTATTTCAGATGGCATTAACATATTTTACGAAAAGTCGTAAGGAATACATTTTTTTTGATCAAAACTAAAATATCCTCGAAATCATTGAAGAAGGAGTGCCTTATCAGACGAAAATCTGCCTTATCTAATAAGAGACATTTAATTTTTTTTAACTGAATAAATGGGTGGCATTTTATTCAGAATTAATAGTTTTTTACATGGACAAAAAATTCGTTTAATTTTTTCCCATTAAATACTAGAATTATTGAAAAGTACTTTGCGAAAAGAATCGGCAGTACGACGGAAACGTGTTGACCACCGATTAGTTGTTTGCTAATAACTCTTGCATCGTTCGACCGACTTCTTTGACTAAGAATTCAGCGGAATGCTAATCTGTCCCTTTTTCAGGTGGCATTAACATATTTTACGAAAAGTCGTAAGAAATATAATTTTTTTGATCAAAACTAAAATATCCTCGAAATCATTGAAGAAGAAGTACCTTATCAGACGAAAATATGCCTTATCTAATAAGAGACATTTAAATTTTTTTAATTGCATAAATGGGCGGCATTTTATTCAGTATTAATAGTTTTTTACATGGACAAAAAATTCGTTTAATTTTTTCCCATTAAATACTAGAACTATTGAAAAGTACTTTGCGAAAAGAATCGGCAGTAGGACGGAATCGTGTTGACCACCGATTAGTTTTTTGCTAATAACTCTTGCATCCTTCAACCGACTTCTGCGACTAAGATCTCGATGGAAAGCTTATCTGTTCCTCTTTCAGATGGCATTAACTTATTTTACAAAAAGTCGTAAGAAATACAATTTTTTTGATCAAAACTAAAATATCCTCAAAATCATTCAAGAAGAAGTACCTTATCAGACAAAAAATTATATTAATTTTTTCCCATTAAATACTAGAATTATAGAAAAGTACTTTGGAAAAATAATCGGCAGGAGTACGAAATCGCGTTGACCACCGATTAGTTTTTTGCTAATACCTCTTGCATCCTTCGACTGACTTCTTCGACTAAGAGCTCGATGGAAAGCTTATCTGTTCCTATTTCAGATGGCATTAACATATTTTACGAAAAGTCGTAAGAAATACAATTGTTTTGATCAAAACTAAAATATCCTCGAAATCATTGAAGCAGGAGTGCCTTATCAGACAAATTCTGCCTTATCTAATAAGAGACATTTAAATTTTTTTAATTAATAAATGGGTGGCATTTTATTCAGAATTAATAGTTTTTTACATTGACAAAAAATTCGTTTAATTTTTTCCCATTAAATACTAGAATTATTGAAAAGTAGTTTGCGAAAAGAATCGGCAGTACGACGGAAACGTGTTGACCACCGATTAGTTGTTTGCTAATAACTCTTGCATCGTTCGACCGACTTCTTTGACTTAGAACTCAACGGAAAGCTTATCTGTCCATTTCAGGTGGCATTAACATATTTTACGAAAAGTCGTAAGAAATACAATTTTTTTGATCAAAACTAAAATATCCTCGAAATCATTGAAGAAGAAGTACCTTATCAGACGAAAATATGCCTTATCTAATAAGAGACATTAAAATTTTTTTAATTGCATAAATGGGCGGCATTTTATTCAGTATTAATAGTTTTTTACATGGACAAAAAATTCGTTTAATTTTTTCCCATTAAATACTATAATTATAGAAAAGTACTTTGCGAAAAGAATCGGCAGTACGACGGAAACGTGTTGACCACCGATTAGTTGTTTGCTAATAACTCTTGCATCGTTCGACCGACTTCTTTAACTAAGAACTCAACGGAAAGCTTATCTGTCACTTTTTCAGGTGGCATTTACATATTTTACGAAAAGTCGTAAGAAATAAAATTTTTTTGATCAAACTAAAATATCCTCGAAATCATTGAAGAAGAAGTACCTTATCAGACGAAAATATGCCTTATCTAATAAGAGACATTCAAATTTTTTTAATTGCATAAATGGGCGGCATTTTATTCAGTATTAATAGTTTTTTACATGGACAAAAAATTCGTTTAATTTTTTCCCATTAAATCCTAGAATTATAGAAAAGTACTTTGCGAATAGAATCGGCAGTAGGACGGAAACGTGTTGACCACCGATTAGTTTTTTGCTAATAACTCTTCCATCCTTCGACCGACTTCTTCGACTAAGAGCTCGATGGAAAGCTTATCTGTTCCTCTTTCAGATGGTATTAACATAGTTTACGAAAAGTCATAAAAATAAAATTTTTTTGATCAAAAGGAGTGCTTTATCAGACGAAATTCTGCCTTATCTAATAAGAGACATTTAAATTTTTTTAATTGAATAAATGGGTGGCATTTTATTCAGAATTAATAGTTATTTACATTGACAAAAAATTCGTTTAATTTTTTCCCATTAAATACTAGAATTATTGAAAAGTACTTTGCGAAAAGAATCGGTAGTACGACGGAAACGTGTTGACCACCGATTAGTTTTTTGCTAATAACTCTTGCATCCTTCGACCGACTTCTTTGACTAAGAACTCAACGGAAAGCTTATCTGTCCCTTTTTCAGGTGGCATTAACATATTTTACGAAAAGTCGTAAGAAATACAATTTTTTTGATCAAAACTAAAATATCCTCGAAATCATTGACGAAGAAGTACCTTATCAGACGAAAATATGCCTTATCTAATAAGAGACATTCAAATTTTTTTAATTGCATAAATGGGCGGCATTTTATTCAGTATTAATAGTTTTTTACATGGACAAAAAATTAGTTTAATTTTTTCCCATTAAATCCTAGAATTATAGAAAAGTACCGACTTCTTCGACTAAGATCTCGATGGAAAGCTTATCTGTTCCTCTTTCAGATGGCATTAACATATTTTACGAAAAGTCATAAAAAATAAAATTTTTTTGATCAAAACTAAAATATCCTCGAAATCATTGAAGAATAAGTACCTTATCAAACGAAAATATGCCTTATCTAAAAAGAGACTTAAATTTTGTTCATTGCATAAATGGGTGGCATTTTGTTCAGAATTAAGAGTTTTTTACATGGACAAAAAAATTCGTTTAATTTTTTACAATTAAATACTAGAATTATAGAAAAGTACTTTGCGAAAATAATCGGCAGTAGGACGGAATCGTGTTGACCACCGATTGGTTGTTTGCTAATAACTCTGGCATCCTTCGACCGACTTCTTCGACTAAGAGCTCGATAGAAACCTTATCTGTTCCTCTTTCAGATGGCATTGATATATTTTACGAAAAGTCATAAGATATAAAATTTTATTGATCAAAACTAAAATATCCTCGAAATCATTGAAGAAGAAGTACCTTATCAGACGAAAATATGCCTTATCTAATAAGAGACATTTAAATTTTTTTAATTGCATAAATGGGCGGCATTTTATTCAGTATTAATAGTTTTTTACATGGCCAAAAATTCGTTTAATTTTTTCCCATTAAATACTAGAACTATTGAAAAGTACTTTGCGAAAAGAATCGGCAGTAGGACGGAATCGTGTTGACCACCGATTAGTTTTTTGCTAATAACTCTTGCATCCTTCAACCGACTTTTGCGACTAAGATCTCGATGGAAAGCTTATCTGTTCCTCTTTCAGATGGCATTAACTTATTTTACAAAAAGTCGTAAGAAATACAATTTTTTTTATCAAAACTAAAATATCCTCAAAATCATTCAAGAAGAAGTACCTTATCAGACAAAAAATTATATTAATTTTTTCCCATTAAATACTAGAATTATAGAAAAGTACTTTGGAAAAATAATCGGCAGGAGCACGAAATCGCGTTGACCACCGATTAGTTTTTTGCTAATAACTCTTGCATCCTTCGACTGACTTCTTCGACTAAGAGCTCGACGGAAAGCTTATCTGTTCCTATTTCAGATGGCATTAACATATTTTACGAAAAGTCGTAAGAAATACAATTGTTTTGATCAAAACTAAAATATCCTCGAAATCATTGAAGCAGGAGTGCCTTATCAGACGAAATTCTGCCTTATCTAATAAGAGACATTTAAATTTTTTTAATTTAATAAATGGGTGGCATTTTATTCAGGATTAATAGTTTTTTACATTGACAAAAAATTCGTTTAATTTTTTCCCATTAAATACTAGAATTATTGAAAAGTACTTTGCGAAAAGAATCGGCAGTACGACGGAAACGTGTTGACCACCGATTAGTTGTTTGCTAATAACGCTTGCATCGTTCGACCGACTTCTTTGACTTAGAACTCAACGGAAAGCTTATCTGTCCATTTCAGGTGGCATTAACATATTTTACGAAAAGTCGTAAGAAATACAATTGTTTTGATCAAAACTTAAATATCCTCGAAATCATTGAAGCAGGAGTGCCTTATCAGACGAAATTCTGCCTTATCTAATAAGAGACATTTAAATTTTTTTAATTTAATAAATGGGTGGCATTTTATTCAGAATTAATAGTTTTTTACATTGACAAAAAATTCGTTTAATTTTTTCCCATTAAATACTAGAATTATAGAAAAGTACTTTGCGAAAAGAATCGGCAGTAGGACGGAATCGCGTTGACCACCGATAAGTTTTTTGCTAATAACTCTTGCATCGTTCAACCGACTTCTTCGACTAAGATCTCGATGGAAAGCTTATCTGTTCCTCTTTCAGATGGCATTAACATATTTTACGAAAAGTCATAAAAAATAAAATTTTTTTGATCAAAACTAAAATATCCTCGAAATCATTGAAGAAGAAGTACCTTATCAGACGAAAATATGCCTTATCTAATAAGAGAAATTTCAATTTTTTTAATTGCACAAATGGGCGGCATTTTATTCAGTATTAATAGTTTTTTACATTAGTTTTTTGCTAATAACTCTTGCATCGTTCGACCGACTTCTTCGACTAAGAACTCAACGGAAAGCTTATCTGTCCCTTTTTCAGGTGGCATTAACATATTTTACGAAAAGTCGTAAGAAATACAATTTTTTTTATCAAAACTAAAATATCGTCGAAATCATTGAAGAAGGAGTGCCTTATCAGACGAAAATATGCCTTATCTAATAAGAGACATTTAAATTTTTTTAATTGCATAAATGGGCGGCATTTTATTCAGTATTAATAGTTTTTTACATGGACAAAAAATTCGTGTAATTTTTTCCCATTAAATACTAGAACTATTGAAAAGTACTTTGCGAAAAGAATCGGCAGTAGGACGGAATCGTGTTGACCACCGATTAGTTTTTTGCTAATAACTCTTGCATCCTTCAACCGACTTCTGCGACTAAGATCTCGATGGAAAGCTTATCTGTTCCTCTTTCAGATGGCATTAACTTATTTTACAAAAAGTCGTAAGAAATACAATTTTTTTTATCAAAACTAAAATATCCTCAAAATCATTCAAGAAGAAGTACCTTATCAGACAAAAAATTATTTTAATTTTTTCCCATTAAATACTAGAATTATAGAAAAGTACTTTGCGAAAATAATCGGCAGTAGGACGAAATCGCGTTGACCACCGATTAGTTTTTTGCTAATAACTCTTGCATCCTTCGACTGACTTCTTCGACTAAGAGCTCGATGGAAAGCTTATCTGTTCCTATTTCAGATGGCATTAACATATTTTACGAAAAGTCGTAAGAAATACATTTTTTTTGATCAAAACTAAAATATCCTCGAAATCATTGAAGAAGGAGTGCCTTATCAGACGAAAATCTGCCTTATCTAATAAGAGACATTTAATTTTTTTTAACTGAATAAATGGGTGGCATTTTATTCAGAATTAATAGTTTTTTACATGGACAAAAAATTCGTTTAATTTTTTCCCATTAAATACTAGAATTATTGAAAAGTACTTTGCGAAAAGAATCGGCAGTACGACGGAAACGTGTTGACCACCGATTAGTTGTTTGCTAATAACTCTTGCATCGTTCGACCGACTTCTTTGACTAAGAACTCAGCGGAATGCTAATCTGTCCCTTTTTCAGGTGGCATTAACATATTTTACGAAAAGTCGTAAGAAATATAATTTTTTTGATCAAAACTAAAATATCCTCGAAATCATTGAAGAAGAAGTACCTTATCAGACGAAAATATGCCTTATCTAATAAGAGACATTTAAATTTTTTTAATTGCATAAATGGGCGGCATTTTATTCAGTATTAATAGTTTTTTACATGGACAAAAAATTCGTTTAATTTTTTCCCATTAAATACTAGAACTATTGAAAAGTACTTTGCGAAAAGAATCGGCAGTAGGACGGAATCGTGTTGACCACCGATTAGTTTTTTGCTAATAACTCTTGCATCCTTCAACCGACTTCTGCGACTAAGATCTCGATGGAAAGCTTATCTGTTCCTCTTTCAGATGGCATTAACTTATTTTACAAAAAGTCGTAAGAAATACAATTTTTTTTATCAAAACTAAAATATCCTCAAAATCATTCAAGAAGAAGTACCTTATCAGACAAAAAATTATATTAATTTTTTCCCATTAAATACTAGAATTATAGAAAAGTACTTTGGAAAAATAATCGGCAGGAGCACGAAATCGCGTTGACCACCGATTAGTTTTTTGCTAATACCTCTTGCATCCTTCGACTGACTTCTTCGACTAAGAGCTCGATGGAAAGCTTATCTGTTCCTATTTCAGATGGCATTAACATATTTTACGAAAAGTCGTAAGAAATACAATTGTTTTGATCAAAACTAAAATATCCTCGAAATCATTGAAGCAGGAGTGCCTTATCAGACGAAATTCTGCCTTATCTAATAAGAGACATTTAAATTTTTTTAATTTAATAAATGGGTGGCATTTTATTCAGAATTAATAGTTTTTT
This sequence comes from Phortica okadai, assembly GCA_034638295.1. Taxonomy (NCBI): domain Eukaryota; kingdom Metazoa; phylum Arthropoda; class Insecta; order Diptera; family Drosophilidae; genus Phortica; species Phortica okadai. The sequence continues at coordinate 21,257,586 of CM067850.1, read as the reverse complement.
ACATTGACAAAAAATTCGTTTAATTTTTTCCCATTAAATACTAGAATTATTGAAAAGTAGTTTGCGAAAAGAATCGGCAGTACGACGGAAACGTGTTGACCACCGATTAGTTGTTTGCTAATAACTCTTGCATCGTTCGACCGACTTCTTTGACTTAGAACTCAACGGAAAGCTTATCTGTCCATTTCAGGTGGCATTAACATATTTTACGAAAAGTCGTAAGAAATACAATTTTTTTGATCAAAACTAAAATATCCTCGAAATCATTGAAGAAGAAGTACCTTATCAGACGAAAATATGCCTTATCTAATAAGAGACATTAAAATTTTTTTAATTGCATAAATGGGCGGCATTTTATTCAGTATTAATAGTTTTTTACATGGACAAAAAATTCGTTTAATTTTTTCCCATTAAATCCTAGAATTATAGAAAAGTACTTTGCGAATAGAATCGGCAGTAGGACGGAAACGTGTTGACCACCGATTAGTTTTTTGCTAATAACTCTTCCATCCTTCGTCCGACTTCTTCGACTAAGAGCTCGATGGAAAGCTTATCTGTTCCTCTTTCAGATGGTAATAACATAGTTTACGAAAAGTCATAAAAAATAAAATTTTTTTGATCAAAACTAAAATATCCTCGAAATCATTGAAGAATAAGTACCTTATCAAACGAAAATATGCCTTATCTTAAAAGAGACTTAAATTTTGTTCATTGCATAAATGGGTGGCATTTTATTCAGAATTAATAGTTTTTTACATGGACAAAAAATTCGTTTAATTTTTTCCCATTAAATACTAGAATTATTGAAAAGTACTTTGCGAAAAGAATCGGCAGTACGACGGAAACGTGTTGACCACCGATTAGTTGTTTGCTAATAACTCTTGCATCGTTCGACCGACTTCTTTAACTAAGAACTCAACGGAAAGCTTATCTGTCACTTTTTCAGGTGGCATTTACATATTTTACGAAAAGTCGTAAGAAATAAAATTTTTTTGATCAAAACTAAAATATCCTCGAAATCATTGAAGAAGAAGTACCTTATCAGACGAAAATATGCCTTATCTAATAAGAGACATTTAAATTTTTTTAATTGCATAAATGGGCGGCATTTTATTCAGTATTAATAGTTTTTTACATGGACAAAAAATTCGTGTAATTTTTTCCCATTAAATACTAGAACTATTGAAAAGTACTTTGCGAAAAGAATCGGCAGTAGGACGGAATCGTGTTGACCACCGATTAGTTTTTTGCTAATAACTCTTGCATCCTTCAACCGACTTCTGCGACTAAGATCTCGATGGAAAGCTTATCTGTTCCTCTTTCAGATGGCATTAACTTATTTTACAAAAAGTCGTAAGAAATACAATTTTTTTTATCAAAACTAAAATATCCTCAAAATCATTCAAGAAGAAGTACCTTATCAGACAAAAAATTATTTTAATTTTTTCCCATTAAATACTAGAATTATAGAAAAGTACTTTGCGAAAATAATCGGCAGTAGGACGAAATCGCGTTGACCACCGATTAGTTTTTTGCTAATAACTCTTGCATCCTTCGACTGACTTCTTCGACTAAGAGCTCGATGGAAAGCTTATCTGTTCCTATTTCAGATGGCATTAACATATTTTACGAAAAGTCGTAAGAAATACATTTTTTTTGATCAAAACTAAAATATCCTCGAAATCATTGAAGAAGGAGTGCCTTATCAGACGAAAATCTGCCTTATCTAATAAGAGACATTTAATTTTTTTTAACTGAATAAATGGGTGGCATTTTATTCAGAATTAATAGTTTTTTACATGGACAAAAAATTCGTTTAATTTTTTCCCATTAAATACTAGAATTATTGAAAAGTACTTTGCGAAAAGAATCGGCAGTACGACGGAAACGTGTTGACCACCGATTAGTTGTTTGCTAATAACTCTTGCATCGTTCGACCGACTTCTTTGACTAAGAACTCAGCGGAATGCTAATCTGTCCCTTTTTCAGGTGGCATTAACATATTTTACGAAAAGTCGTAAGAAATATAATTTTTTTGATCAAAACTAAAATATCCTCGAAATCATTGAAGAAGAAGTACCTTATCAGACGAAAATATGCCTTATCTAATAAGAGACATTTAAATTTTTTTAATTGCATAAATGGGCGGCATTTTATTCAGTATTAATAGTTTTTTACATGGACAAAAAATTCGTTTAATTTTTTCCCATTAAATACTAGAACTATTGAAAAGTACTTTGCGAAAAGAATCGGCAGTAGGACGGAATCGTGTTGACCACCGATTAGTTTTTTGCTAATAACTCTTGCATCCTTCAACCGACTTCTGCGACTAAGATCTCGATGGAAAGCTTATCTGTTCCTCTTTCAGATGGCATTAACTTATTTTACAAAAAGTCGTAAGAAATACAATTTTTTTTATCAAAACTAAAATATCCTCAAAATCATTCAAGAAGAAGTACCTTATCAGACAAAAAATTATATTAATTTTTTCCCATTAAATACTAGAATTATAGAAAAGTACTTTGGAAAAATAATCGGCAGGAGCACGAAATCGCGTTGACCACCGATTAGTTTTTTGCTAATACCTCTTGCATCCTTCGACTGACTTCTTCGACTAAGAGCTCGATGGAAAGCTTATCTGTTCCTATTTCAGATGGCATTAACATATTTTACGAAAAGTCGTAAGAAATACAATTGTTTTGATCAAAACTAAAATATCCTCGAAATCATTGAAGCAGGAGTGCCTTATCAGACGAAATTCTGCCTTATCTAATAAGAGACATTTAAATTTTTTTAATTTAATAAATGGGTGGCATTTTATTCAGAATTAATAGTTTTTTACATTGACAAAAAATTCGTTTAATTTTTTCCCATTAAATACTAGAATTATTGAAAAGTAGTTTGCGAAAAGAATCGGCAGTACGACGGAAACGTGTTGACCACCGATTAGTTGTTTGCTAATAACTCTTGCATCGTTCGACCGACTTCTTTGACTTAGAACTCAACGGAAAGCTTATCTGTCCATTTCAGGTGGCATTAACATATTTTACGAAAAGTCGTAAGAAATACAATTTTTTTGATCAAAACTAAAATATCCTCGAAATCATTGAAGAAGAAGTACCTTATCAGACGAAAATATGCCTTATCTAATAAGAGACATTAAAATTTTTTTAATTGCATAAATGGGCGGCATTTTATTCAGTATTAATAGTTTTTTACATGGACAAAAAATTCGTTTAATTTTTTCCCATTAAATCCTAGAATTATAGAAAAGTACTTTGCGAATAGAATCGGCAGTAGGACGGAAACGTGTTGACCACCGATTAGTTTTTTGCTAATAACTCTTCCATCCTTCGTCCGACTTCTTCGACTAAGAGCTCGATGGAAAGCTTATCTGTTCCTCTTTCAGATGGTAATAACATAGTTTACGAAAAGTCATAAAAAATAAAATTTTTTTGATCAAAACTAAAATATCCTCGAAATCATTGAAGAATAAGTACCTTATCAAACGAAAATATGCCTTATCTTAAAAGAGACTTAAATTTTGTTCATTGCATAAATGGGTGGCATTTTATTCAGAATTAATAGTTTTTTACATGGACAAAAAATTCGTTTAATTTTTTCCCATTAAATACTAGAATTATTGAAAAGTACTTTGCGAAAAGAATCGGCAGTACGACGGAAACGTGTTGACCACCGATTAGTTGTTTGCTAATAACTCTTGCATCGTTCGACCGACTTCTTTAACTAAGAACTCAACGGAAAGCTTATCTGTCACTTTTTCAGGTGGCATTTACATATTTTACGAAAAGTCGTAAGAAATAAAATTTTTTTGATCAAAACTAAAATATCCTCGAAATCATTGAAGAAGAAGTACCTTATCAGACGAAAATATGCCTTATCTAATAAGAGACATTCAAATTTTTTTAATTGCATAAATGGGCGGCATTTTATTCAGTATTAATAGTTTTTTACATGGACAAAAAATTCGTTTAATTTTTTCCCATTAAATCCTAGAATTATAGAAAAGTACTTTGCGAATAGAATCGGCAGTAGGACGGAAACGTGTTGACCACCGATTAGTTTTTTGCTAATAACTCTTCCATCCTTCGACCGACTTCTTCGACTAAGAGCTCGATGGAAAGCTTATCTGTTCCTCTTTCAGATGGTATTAACATAGTTTACGAAAAGTCATAAAAATAAAATTTTTTTGATCAAAACTAAAATATCCTCGAAATCATTGAAGAAGGAGTGCCTTATCAGACGAAATTCTGCCTTATCTAATAAGAGACATTTAAATTTTTTTAATTGAATAAATGGGTGGCATTTTATTCAGAATTAATAGTTTTTTACATTGACAAAAAATTCGTTTAATTTTTTCCCATTAAATACTAGAATTATTGAAAAGTACTTTGCGAAAAGAATCGGTAGTACGACGGAAACGTGTTGACCACCGATTAGTTTTTTGCTAATAACTCTTGCATCGTTCGACCGACTTCTTTGACTAAGAACTCAACGGAAAGCTTATCTGTCCCTTTTTCAGGTGGCATTAACATATTTTACGAAAAGTCGTAAGAAATACAATTTTTTTGATCAAAACTAAAATATCCTCGAAATCATTGAAGAAGAAGTACCTTATCAGACGAAAATATGCCTTATCTAATAAGAGACATTCAAATTTTTTTAATTGCATAAATGGGCGGCATTTTATTCAGTATTAATAGTTTTTTACATTGACAAAAAATTCGTTTAATTTTTTCCCATTAAATCCTAGAATTATAGAAAAGTACCGACTTCTTCGACTAAGATCTCGATGGAAAGCTTATCTGTTCCTCTTTCAGATGGCATTAACATATTTTACGAAAAGTCATAAAAAATAAAATTTTTTTGATCAAAACTAAAATATCCTCGAAATCATTGAAGAATAAGTACCTTATCAAACGAAAATATGCCTTATCTAAAAAGAGACTTAAATTTTGTTCATTGCATAAATGGGTGGCATTTTGTTCAGAATTAAGAGTTTTTTACATGGACAAAAAAATTCGTTTAATTTTTTACAATTAAATACTAGAATTATAGAAAAGTACTTTGCGAAAATAATCGGCAGTAGGACGGAATCGTGTTGACCACCGATTGGTTGTTTGCTAATAACTCTGGCATCCTTCGACCGACTTCTTCGACTAAGAGCTCGATAGAAACCTTATCTGTTCCTCTTTCAGATGGCATTGATATATTTTACGAAAAGTCATAAGATATAAAATTTTATTGATCAAAACTAAAATATCCTCGAAATCATTGAAGAAGAAGTACCTTATCAGACGAAAATATGCCTTATCTAATAAGAGACATTTAAATTTTTTTAATTGCATAAATGGGCGGCATTTTATTCAGTATTAATAGTTTTTTACATGGACAAAAAATTCGTTTAATTTTTTCCCATTAAATACTAGAACTATTGAAAAGTACTTTGCGAAAAGAATCGGCAGTAGGACGGAATCGTGTTGACCACCGATTAGTTTTTTGCTAATAACTCTTGCATCCTTCAACCGACTTTTGCGACTAAGATCTCGATGGAAAGCTTATCTGTTCCTCTTTCAGATGGCATTAACTTATTTTACAAAAAGTCGTAAGAAATACAATTTTTTTTATCAAAACTAAAATATCCTCAAAATCATTCAAGAAGAAGTACCTTATCAGACAAAAAATTATATTAATTTTTTCCCATTAAATACTAGAATTATAGAAAAGTACTTTGGAAAAATAATCGGCAGGAGCACGAAATCGCGTTTACCACCGATTAGTTTTTTGCTAATAACTCTTGCATCCTTCGACTGACTTCTTCGACTAAGAGCTCGACGGAAAGCTTATCTGTTCCTATTTCAGATGGCATTAACATATTTTACGAAAAGTCGTAAGAAATGCAATTGTTTTGATCAAAACTAAAATATCCTCGAAATCATTGAAGCAGGAGTGCCTTATCAGACGAAATTCTGCCTTATCTAATAAGAGACATTTAAATTTTTTTAATTTAATAAATGGGTGGCATTTTATTCAGAATTAATAGTTTTTTACATTGACAAAAAATTCGTTTAATTTTTTCCCATCAAATACTAGAATTATTGAAAAGTACTTTGCGAAAAGAATCGGCAGTACGACGGAAACGTGTTGACCACCGATAAGTTGTTTGCTAATAACTCTTGCATCGTTCGACCGACTTCTTTGACTTAGAACTCAACGGAAAGCTTATCTGTCCATTTCAGGTGGCATTAACATATTTTACGAAAAGTCGTAAGAAATACAATTTTTTTGATCAAAACTAAAATATCCTCGAAATCATTGAAGAAGAAGTACCTTATCAGACGAAAATATGCCTTATCTAATAAGAGACATTCAAATTTTTTTAATTGCATAAATGGGCGGCATTTTATTCAGTATTAATAGTTTTTTACATGGACAAAAAATTCGTTTAATTTTTTCCCATTAAATCCTAGAATTATAGAAAAGTACTTTGCGAAAATACTCGGCAGTAGGACGGAATCGTGTTGACCACCGATTGGTTGTTTGCTAATAACTCTGGCATCCTTCAACCGACTTCTTCGACTAAGATCTCGATAGAAACTTTATCTGTTCCTCTTTCAGATGGCATTGATATATTTTACGAAAAGTCATAAGAAATAAAATTTTTTTAATTGAAACTAAAATATCCTCCAAATCATTGAAGAAGAAGTACCTTATCAGACGAAAATATGCCTTATCTAATAAGACGCGTTTAAATTTTTTTAATTGCATAAATGGGCGGCATTTTATTCAGAATAAATAGTTTTTTACATGGACAAAAAATTCGTTTAATTTTTTCCCATCAAATACTAGAATTATAGAAAAGTACTTTGCGAATAGAATCGGCAGTAGGACGGAAACGTGTTGACCACCGATTAGTTTTTTGCTAATAACTCTTCCATCCTTCGACCGACTTCTTCGACTAAGATCTCGATGGAAAGCTTATCTGTTCCTCTTTCAGATGGCATTAACATATATTACGAAAAGGCATAAGAAATAAAATTTTTTTAATTGAAACTAAAATATCCTCCAAATCATTGAAGAAGAAGTACCTTATCAGACGAAAATATGCCTTATCTAATAAGACGCGTTTAAATTTTTTTAATTGCATAAATGGGCGGCATTTTATTCAGAATAAATAGTTTTTTACATGGACAAAAAATTCGTTTAATTTTTTCCCATCAAATACTAGAATTATAGAAAAGTACTTTGTGAATAGAATCGGCAGTAGGACGGAAACGTGTTGACCACCGATTAGTTTTTTGCTAATAACTCTTCCATCCTTCGACCGACTTCTTCGACTAAGATCTCGATGGAAAGCTTATCTGTTCCTCTTTCAGATGGCATTAACATATTTTACGAAAAGTCGTAAGAAATAAAATTTTTTTTATCAAAACTAAAATATCCCCGAAATCGTTGAAGAAGAAGTACCTTATCAGACGAAAATATGCCTTATCTAATAAGAGACATTTAAATTTTTTTAATTGCATAAATGGGCGGCATTTTATTCAGAATCAATAGTTTTTTACATGGACAAAAAATTCGTTTAATTTTTTCCCATCAAACACTAGAATTATAAAAAAGTACTTTGCGAAAAGAATCGGCAGTAGGACGGAATCGTGTTGACCACCGATTAGTTTTTCGCTAATAACTCTTGCATCCTTCGACCGACTTCTTCGACTAAGATCTCGATAGAAACTTTATCTGTTCCTCTTTCAGATGGCATTGATATATTTTACGAAAAGTCATAAGAAATAAAATTTTTTGGATCAAAACTAAAATATCCTAGAAATCATTGAAGAAGAAGTACCTTATCAGACGAAAATATACCTTATCTAAAAAGAGACATTTAAATTTTTTTAATTGCATAAATGGGCGGCATTTTATTCAGAATTAATAGTTTTTTACATTGACAAAAAATTCCTTTAATTTTTTCCCATTAAATCCTAGAATTATAGAAAAGTACTTTGCGAAAATAATCGGCAGTAGGACGGAATCGTGTTGACCACCGATTGGTTGTTTGCTAATAACTATTGCATCCTTCGACCGACTTCTTCGACTAAGAGCTCGATGGAAAGCTTATCTGTTCCTCTTTCAGATGGCATTAACATATATTACGAAAAGGCATAAGAAATAAAATTTTTTTAATTGAAACTAAAATATCCTCCAAATCATTGAAGAAGAAGTTCCTTATCAGACGAAAATATGCCTTATCTAATAAGACGCGTTTAAATTTTTTTAATTGCATAAATGGGCGGCATTTTATTCAGAATTAAGAGTTTTTTACATGGACCAAAAATTCGTTTAATTTTTTACAATTAAATACTAGAATTATAGAAAAGTACTTTGCGAAAAGAATCGGCAGTAGGACGGAAACGTGTTGACCAGCGATTAGTTCTTTGCTAATAACTCTTGCATCCTTCGATCGACTTCTTCGACTAAGAGCTCAATGAAAAGCTTATCTGTCCCTTTTTCATGTGGCATTAACATATTTTACGAAAAGTCGTAAGAAATACAATTTTTTTGATCAAAACTAAAATATCCTCGAAATCATTGAAGAAGAACTACCTTATCAGACGAAAATATGCCTTATCTAATAAGAGACATTTAAATTTTTTTAATTGCATAAATGTGCAGCATTTTATTCGGAATTAATAGTTTTTTACATTGACAAAAAATTCGTTTAATTTTTTCCCATTAAATACTAGAATTATTAAAAAGTACTTTGCGAAAAGAATCGGCAGTACGACGGAAACGTGTTGACCACCGATTAGTTTTTTGCTAATAACTCTTGCATCGTTCGACCGACTTCTTCGACTAAGAGCTGGATGGAAAGCTTTTCTGTTCCTCTTTCAGATGGCATTGATATATTTTAATAAAAGTCATAAGAAATAAAATTTTTTTGATCAAAACTAAAATATCCTCGAAATCATTGAAGAAGAAGTACCTTATCAGACGAAAATATACCTTATCTAAAAAGAGACATTTAAATTTTTTTAATTTTATAAATGGGCGGCATTTTATTCAGAATTAATAGTTTTTTACATAGACAAAAAATTCGTTTAATTTTTTCCCATTAGATACTAGAATTATAGAAAAGTACTTTGCGAAAAGAATTGGCAGTAGGACGGAAACGTGTTTACCACTGATTAGTTTTTTCTTAATAACTCTTGCATCCTTCGAACGACTTCTTCGACTAAGAGCTCGATGGAAAGCTAATCTGTTCCTCTTTCAGATGGCATTAACATATTTTACGAAAAGTCGTAAGAAATACAATTTTTTTGATCAAAACTAAAATATCCTCTAAATCATTGAAGAACCAGTAAGGGCGGTATAGTTGAGTATTCTCAACTATATAATACCCTGTACACACACCTATGTTGATAACACGTTAAACATTCGCCGACAGCAAAAGCAGTGTACCACGATATGGTTTGTGTATTTGCTAATAGTGAGGCAGTGCAATGTTGCCATTAGATGGCGCTTTAGTACGGATTTTGTTACAAAGCATTGCTGAAAAATTTTAGTGTGTTGGTCTTTGCGGGGAAAGTGGTAGTTTGTTGTATGCAGTTTTAAAAAGGTATGTTACCTGAGTTTGCATACAAAATTTCAGCATTGTATTCTTTATACTTTAGGAGATACAGCAATTTTAAGAAAAAATTACCTTTTGTTGTGCTCGATGGGCGGGAAGGAATGGGCGTGGCAAAAATTCCTTCAAACTTGATCTTGTGTTCGACCACACGAGTCTATCTTCCAAATTTCAAGTCTCTAGCTTTAATAGTTTTCGCAGTGTTAAGTACGGTTTTTGTTACAAATAGGATAAAGCAGTGTTCAAAGCGCAATTTATGCCAAATTTCAAATTGTTTGTCTTTGCGTTGTCACACAGCGTTAAAAATGAAAGTTTGTGGTATGCAGTTTTAAAAAGGTATGTTTACAAAATTTCAGCATTGTATCTATTATAGTTTAGGAGATACAGCAATTTTAAGAAAACAACTTTTTGAGGGGAAACGAAGGGGAGGGGGAAAAAATGTGGTATGCAGTTTTGTAGAGCTATACATACTGAGTCTACATACTCATTTTCATGTTTCTAACTCATCAGGTTTTCGAGCTACAGCCTTTTGAAAAAATGGGTGGTGCTCGATGGGCGGGAAGGAGTGGGCGTGGCAAAAAATCCTTCAAACTTGATCTAGCGTTTGACCTCACGAGTCTATCCACCAAATTTCAAGTCTCTAGCTCTTATAGTTTTCGAGAACCATTGGTGAGGACGGACGGACGGACGGACGGACGGACAGACAGGGCTATATCAATTCGTCTTGTCATCCTGATCAAGAATATATATACTTTATAGGGTCCCCCTCCCCTCCTTCTATGCGTTACATACAAACTGTCTCAAACAAACTTAATATACCCTGATACACAGTGTGTGTACAGGGTATAAAAAGTGCCTTATCAGACGAAAATCTGCCTTATCTAATAAGAGACATTTAAATTTTTTTAATTGCATAAATGGGCGGCATCTTATTAAGACTTAATAGTTTTTTACATTGACAAAAAATTCGTTTAATTTTTTCCCATTAAATACTAGAATTATTGAAAAGTACTTTGCGAAAAGAATCGGCAGTACGACGGAAACGTGTTGACCACCGATTAGTTTTTTGCTAATAACTCTTGCATCGTCCGACCGACTTCTTCGACTTAGAGCTCAACCGAAAGCTTACCTGCTTATATTTTACGAAAAGTCGTAAGAAATACAATTTTTTTGATCAAAACTAAAATATCCTCGAAATCATTGAAGAAGAAGTACCTTATCAGACGAAAATCTGCCTTATCTAATAAGAGACATTTAAATTTTTTTAATTGCATAAATGGGCGGCATTTTATTCAGAATTAATAGTTTTTTACATGGACAAAAAATTCGTTTAATTTTTTCATATTAAAAACTAGAATTATTGAAAAGTACTTTGCGAAAAGAATCGGCAGTACGACGGAAACGTGTTGACCACCCATTAGTTTTTTGCTAATAACTATTGCATACTTTGACCGACTTCTTCGACTAAGAGCTCAACGGAAAGCTTATCTGTCCCTTTTTCAGGTGAAATTAACATATTTTACGAAAAGTCGTAAGAAATACAATTTTTTTGATCAAAACTAAAATATCCTCGAAATCATTGAAGAAGAAGTACCTTATCAGACGAAAATATGCCTTATCTAATAAGAGACATTTAAATTTTGTTCATTGCATAAATGGGTGGCAGTTTGTTCAGAATTAATAGATTTTTACATAGACAAAAAATTCGTTTAATTTTTTCCCATTTAATATTAGAATTATAGAAAAGTACTTTGCGAAAAGAGTCGGCAGTATGACGGAATCGTGTTGACCACCGATTAGTTTTTTGCTAAAAACTATTGCATACTTTGACCGACTTCTTCGACTAAGAGCTGGATGGAAAGCTTATCTGTTCCTCTTTCAGATGGCATTAACATATTCTACGAAAAGTCATAAAAAATAAAATTTTTTTGATCAAAACTAAAATATCCTCGAAATCATTGAAGAAGAAGTACCTTATCAGACGAAAATATGCCTTATCTAATAAGAGACATTTAATTTTTTTTAATTGCATAAATGGGCGGCATTTTATTCAGAATTAATAGTTTTTTACATTGACAAAAAATTCGTTTAATTTTTTCCCATTAAATACTAGAATTATTGAAAAGTACTTTGCGAAAAGAATCGGCAGTACGACGGAAACGTGTTGACCACCGATTAGTTTTTTGCTAATAACTCTTGCATCGTTCGACCGACTTCTTCGACAAAGAGCTCAACGGAAAGCTTATCTGTCCATTTTTCAGGTGAAATTAACATATTTTACGAAGAGTCGTAAGAAATACAATTTTTTTGATCAAAACTAAAATATCCTCGAAATCATTGAAGAAGAAGTACCTTATCAGACATAAAATTATTTTAATTTTTTCCCATTAAATACTAGAATTATAGAAAAGTACTTTGCGAAAATAATCGGCAGTAGGACGAAATCGCGTTGACCACCGATTAGTTTTTTGCTAATAACTCTTGCATCCTTCGACCGACTTCTTCGACTAAGAGCTCGATGGAAAGCTTATCTGTTCCTCTTTTAAATGGTATTAACATAGTTTACGAAAAGTCATAAGATATAAAATTTTTTTGATCAAAACTAAAATATCCTCCAAATCATTGAAGAAGAAGTACCTTATCAAACGAAAATATGCCTTTTCTAATAAGAGACTTAAATTTTGTTCATTGCATAAATGGGTAGCATTTTGTTCAGAATTAATAGTTTTTTACATGGACAAAAAATTCGTTTAATTTTTTCCCAACAAATACTAGAATTATAGAAAAGTACTTTGCAAAAAGAATCGGCAGTAGGACGGAATCGTGTTGACCACCGATTGGTTGTTTGCTAATAACTCTGGCATCCTTCGAACGACTTCTTCGACTAAGAGCTCGATGGAAAGCTTATCTGTTCCTCTTTCAAATGGTATTAACATAGTTTACGAAAAGTCGTAAGAAATACAATTTTTTTGATCAAAACTAAAATATCCTCTAAATCATTGAAGAACCAGTAAGGGCGGTATAGTTGAGTATTCTCAACTATATAATACCCTGTACACACACCTATGTTGATAACACGTTAAACATTCGCCGACAGCAAAAGCAGTGTTCCACGATATGGTTTGTGTATTTGCTAATAGTGATGCAGTGCAATGTTGCCATTAGATGGAGCTTTAGTACGGATTTTGTTACAAAGCATTGCTGCAAAATTTTAGTGTGTTGGTCTTTGCGGGGAAAGTGGTAGTTTGTTGTATGCAGTTTTAAAAAGGTATGTTACCTGAGTTTGCATACAAAATTTCAGCATTGTATTCTTTATACTTTAGGAGATACAGCAATTTTAAGAAAAAAATTACCTTTTGTTGTGCTCGATGGGCGGGAAGGAATGGGCGTGGCAAAAATTCCTTCAAACTTGATCTTGTGTTCGACCACACGAGTCTATCTTCCAAATTTCAAGTCTCTAGCTTTAATAGTTTTCGCAGTGTTAAGTACGGTTTTTGTTACAAATAGGATAAAGCAGTGTTCAAAGCGCAATTTATGCCAAATTTCAAATTGTTTGTCTTTGCGTTGTCACACAGCGTTAAAAATGAAAGTTTGTGGTATGCAGTTTTAAAAAGGTATGTTTACAAAATTTCAGCATTGTATCTATTATAGTTTAGGAGATACAGCAATTTTAAGAAAACAACTTTTTGAGGGGAAACGAAGGGGAGGGGGAAAAAATGTGGTATGCAGTTTTGTAGAGCTATACATACTGAGTCTACATACTCATTTTCATGTTTCTAACTCATCAGGTTTTCGAGCTACAGCCTTTTGAAAAAATGGGTGGTGCTCGATGGGCGGGAAGGAGTGGGCGTGGCAAAAAATCCTTCAAACTTGATCTAGCGTTTGACCTCACGAGTCTATCCACCAAATTTCAAGTCTCTAGCTCTTATAGTTTTCGAGAACCATTGGTGAGGACGGACGGACGGACGGACGGACGGACAGACAGGGCTATATCAATTCGTCTTGTCATCCTGATCAAGAATATATATACTTTATAGGGTCCCCCTCCCTTCCTTCTATGCGTTACATACAAACTGTCTCAAACAAACTTAATATACCCTGATACACAGTGTGTGTACAGGGTATAAAAAGTGCCTTATCAGACGAAAATCTGCCTTATCTAATAAGAGACATTTAAATTTTTTTAATTGCATAAATGGGCGGCATTTTATTAAGACTTAATAGTTTTTTACATTGACAAAAAATTCGTTTAATTTTTTCCCATTAAATACTAGAATTATTGAAAAGTACTTTGCGAAAAGAGTCGGCAGTATGACGGAATCGTGTTGACCACCCATTAGTTTTTTGCTAATAACTATTGCATACTTTGACCGATTTCTTCGACTAAGAGCTCAACGGAAAGCTTATCTGTCCCTTTTTCAGGTGAAATTAACATATTTTACGAAAAGTCGTAAGAAATAAAATTTTTTTGATCAAAACTAAAATATCCTCGAAATCATTGAAGAAGAAGTACCTTATCAGACGAAAATATGCCTTATCTAATAAGAGACATTTAAATTTTGTTCATTGCATAAATGGGTGGCATTTTGTTCAGAATTAATAGATTTTTACATAGACAAAAAATTCGTTTAATTTTTTCCCATTTAATATTAGAATTATAGAAAAGTACTTTGCGAAAAGAGTCGGCAGTATGACGGAATCGTGTTGACCACCGATTAGTTTTTTGCTAATAACTATTGCATACTTTGACCGACTTCTTCGACTAAGAGCTGGATGGAAAGCTTATCTGTTCCTCTTTCAGATGGCATTAACATATTTTACGAAAAGTCATAAAAAATAAAATTTTTTTGATCAAAACTAAAATATCCTCGAAATCATTGAAGAAGAAGTACCTTATCAGACGAAAATATGCCTTATCTAATAAGAGACATTTAATTTTTTTTAATTGCATAAATGGGCGGCATTTTATTCAGAATTAATAGTTTTTTACATTGACAAAAAATTCGTTTAATTTTTTCCCATTAAATACTAGAATTATTGAAAAGTACTTTGCGAAAAGAATCGGCAGTACGACGGAAACGTGTTGACCACCGATTAGTTTTTTGCTAATAACTCTTGCATCCTTCGACCGACTTCTTCGACAAAGAGCTCAACGGAAAGCTTATCTGTCCCTTTTTCAGGTGAAATTAACATATTTTACGAAGAGTCGTAAGAAATACAATTTTTTTGATCAAAACTAAAATATCCTCGAAATCATTGAAGAAGAAGTACCTTATCAGACATAAAATTATTTTAATTTTTTCCCATTAAATACTAGAATTATAGAAAAGTACTTTGCGAAAATAATCGGCAGTAGGACGGAATCGCGTTGACCACCGATTAGTTTTTTGCTAATAACTCTTGCATCCTTCGACCGACTTCTTCGACTAAGAGCTCGATGGAAAGCTTATCTGTTCCTCTTTTAAATGGTATTAACATAGTTTACGAAAAGTCATAAGATATAAAATTTTTTTGATCAAAACTAAAATATCCTCCAAATCATTGAAGAAGAAGTACCTTATCAAACGAAAATATGCCTTTTCTAATAAGAGACTTAAATTTTGTTCATTGCATAAATGGGTAGCATTTTGTTCAGAATTAATAGTTTTTTACATGGACAAAAAATTCGTTTAATTTTTTCCCATTTAATATTTGAATTATAGAAAAGTACTTTGCGAAAAGAGTCGGCAGTATGACGGAATCGTGTTGACCACCGATTAGTTTTTTGCTAATAACTCTTGCATCGTTCTACCGTCTTCTTCGACAAAGAGCTCAACGGAAAACTTATCTGTCCCTTTTTCAGGTGAAATTAACATATTGTACGAAAAGTCGTAAGAAATACAATTTTTTTGATCAAAACTAAAATATCCTCGAAATCATTGAAGAAGAAGTACCTTATCAGACATAAAATTATTTTAATTTTTTCCCATTAAATACTAGTATTAAAGAAAAGTGCTTTGCGAAAATAATCGGCAGTAGGACGGAATCGCGTTGACCACCGATTAGTTTTTTGCTAATAACTCTTGCATCCTTCGACCGACTTCTTCGACTAAGAGCTCGATGGAAAGCTTATCTGTTCCTCTTTTAAATGGTATTAACATAGTTTACGAAAAGTCATAAGATATAAAATTTTTTCGATCAAAACTAAAATATCCTCCAAATCATTGAAGAAGAAGTACCTTATCAAACGAAAATATGCCTTTTCTAATAAGAGACTTAAATTTTGTTCATTGCATAAACGGGTAGCATTTTGTTCAGAATTAATAGTTTTTTACATGGACAAAAAATTCGTTTAATTTTTTCCCATCAAATACTAGAATTATAGAAAAGTACTTTGCAAAAAGAATCGGCAGTAGGACGGAATCGTGTTGACCACCGATTGGTTGTTTGCTAATAACTCTGGCATCCTTCGACCGACTTCTTCGACTAAGAGCTCGATGGAAAGCTTATCTGTTCCTCTTTCAAATGGTATTAACATAGTTTACGAAAAGTCATAAGATATAAAATTTGTTTGATCAAAACTAAAATATCCTCCAAATCATTGAAGAAAAAGTACCTTATCAAACGAAAATATGCCTTTTCTTATAAGAGACTTAAATTTTTTCATTGCATAAATGGGTGGCATTCTGTTCAGAATTAAGAGTTTCTTACATGGACAAAAAATTCGTTTAATTTTTTACAATTAAATACTAGAATTATAGAAAAGTACTTTGCGAAAATAATCGGCAGTTGGACGGAATCGTGTTGACCACCGATTGGTTGTTTGCTAATAACTCTGGCATCCTTCGACCGACTTCTTCGACTAAGAGCTCGATAGAAACCTTAT
The DNA here is from genome assembly GCA_034638295.1 of Phortica okadai. Lineage (NCBI taxonomy): Eukaryota > Metazoa > Arthropoda > Insecta > Diptera > Drosophilidae > Phortica > Phortica okadai. The sequence continues at coordinate 21,241,075 of CM067850.1, read as the reverse complement.
CTGTTCCTCTTTCAGATGGCATTGATATATTTTACGAAAAGTCATAAGAAATAAAATTTTTTTGATCAAAACTAAAATATCCTCGAAATCATTGAAGAAGAAGTACCTTATCAGACGAAAATATACCTTATCTAAAAAGAGACATTTAAATTTTTTTAATTGCATAAATGGGCGGCATTTTATTCAGAATTAATAGTTTTTTACATTGACAAAAAATTCGTTTAATTTTTTTCCATTAAATACTAGAATTATTAAAAAGTACTTTGCGAAAAGAATCGGCAGTACGACGGAAACGTGTTGACCACCGATTAGTTTTTTGCTAATAACTCTTGCATCGTTCGACCGACTTCTTCGACTAAGAGGTGGATGGAAGGCTTATCTGTTCTTCTTTCAGATGGCTTTGATATATTTTACGAAAAGTCATAAGAAATAAAATTTTTTTGATCAAAACTAAAATATCCTCGAAATCATTGAAGAAGAAGTACCTTATCAGACGAAAATATACCTTATCTAAAAAGAGACATTTAAATTTTTTTAATTGCATAAATGGGCGGCATTTTATTCAGAATTAATAGTTTTTTACATGGACAAAAAATTCGTTTAATTTTTTCCCATTAGATACTAGAATTATAGAAAAGTACTTTGCGAAAAGAATTGGCAGTAGGACGGAAACGTGTTGACCACTGATTAGTTTTTATACTTTTCACGTATGTGAAATAGTATAATAACTTTGTGCTGAAGTTTGTAACAGATCGAAATACTCATTTCCGACTATATAAAAAATATATATTCTTGATCAGGACGACAAGACGGGTTGATTTAGCCATGTCCGTCTGTCCGTCTGTCCGTCCGTCCGTCTTTCTGTATATATACAATCTCCTCCCACAGTTTTGAAGATATTGAGCTGAAATTTTGCACAGAGACTGCTTATTTGTGCGATCAACTCATTTGTCGGATCCAGCCATATCGGACAACTGGAACTGGTAGCCCCCATACGAAAAGAAGAAGAAAAATGAACAAAACTTGAGTCGTTGTATGGAACAGTTTTTTGTTTTGTATGATAGAGTGCTAAAATTTTAAACATAGTAGTTCTACATAGTCCGACTACATGCCTGAAAGTTTCAATGAGATTGGACATCTGGAACTGGTAGCTCCCATACAAAATGAAGAAGAGGAAGAGAAGCAATATTCACGTCGTTGTATGGACAACTTTTTTGTTTTTCAACCAATTGACTTGAAATTTTAAAGTTATGTTCTTGGGGAGGAATGAAAACTATTTTGACCAAAAGTGGGCGTAGCCACGCCCACTTCTAGCGAAAATTGACCCGTAGTATGAAAAACTTTTTTGTTTTTTAACCAGTTGACTTGAAATTTTAAAGTTATGTTCTTAGGAAGGAATGAAAACTATTTTGAACAAAAGTGGGCGTAGCCACGCCCACTTATAGCGAAAATTGACCCGTTGTATGGAAAACTTTCTTGTTTTTTAACCAATTGACTTGAAACTTTACAGTTATGTTCTTAGGGAGGAATGAAAACTATTTTGACCAAAAGTGGGCGTAGCCACGCGTAGCCACGCCCACTTATAGCGAAAATTGACCCGTTGTATGGAAAACTTTTTTGTTTTTTAACCAATTGACTTGAAATTTTAAAGTTATGTTCTTAGGAAGGAATGAAAACTATTTTGACCAAAAGTGGGCGTAGCCACGCCCACTTATAGCGAAAATTGACCCGTTGTATGGAAAACTTTTTTGTTTTTTAACCAATTGACTTGAAACTTTACAGTTATGTTCTTAGGGAGGAATGAAAACTATTTTGACCAAAAGTGGGCGTAGCCACGCCTTTTTTTAGCGAAAATTGACCAATTGACTTGAAACCTTACAGTTATCTTCTTAGGGAGGAATGAAAACTATTTTGACCAAAAGTGGGCGTAGCCACGCCCACTTATAGCGAAAATTGACCCGTTGTATGGAAAACTTTCTTGTTTTTCAACGAATTGACTTGAAACTTTACAGTTATGTTCTTAGGGAGGAATGAAAACTATTTTGACCAAAAGTGGGCGTGGCCACGCCCTTTTATAGCGAAATTTGACCCGTTGTATGGAAATCTTTTGTGTTTTTTAACCAATTGACTTGAAACTTTACAGTTATGTTCTTAGGGAGGAATGAAAACAATTTTGATCAAAAGTGGGCGCGGCCACGCCCTTTTATAGTGAAATTTGACCCAAGGTATGGAAAACTTTTTTGTTTTTTAACCAATTGACTTGAAACTTTACAGTTATGTTCTTAGGGAGGAATGAAAACAATGTTGACCAAAAGTGGGCGTAGCCACGCTCACTTATAGCGAAAATTGACCCTTTGTATGGAAAACTTTTTTGTTTTTTAACCAATTGACTTGAAACTTTACAGTTATGTTCTTAGGGAGGAATGAAAACTATTTTGACCAAAAGTGGGCGTGCCCACGCCTTTTTTTAGCGAAAATTGACCAATTGACTTGAAACCTTACAGTTATCTTCTTAGGGAGGAATGAAAACTATTTTGACCAAAAGTGGGCATGGCTACGCCCACTTATCGCAAAACTTGAACCGCTGTATGGAAAACTTTTTTGTTTTTTAACCAATTGACTTGAAACCTTACAGTTATGTTGTTAGGGAGGCATGAAAACTATTCATTTAGTTTTTTAGTGACACAACGTGAAAAGTATTATAGCTTCAGCCTTGCTGAAGACAGCGTCCTTACTGGTTTCTTAATAACTCTTGCATCCTTCGTTCGACTTCTTCGACTAAGAGCTCGTTGGAAAGCTAATCTGTTCCTCTTTCAGATGGCATTAACATATTTTACGAAAAGTCGTAAGAAATAAAATTTTTTTGACCAAAACTAAAATATCCTCTAAATCATTGAAGAAAAAGTGCCTTATCAGACGAAAATCTGCCTTATCTAATAAGAGACATTTAAATTTTTTTAATTGCATAAATGGGCGGCATTTTATTAAGAACTAATAGTTTTTTACATGGACAAAAAATTCGTTTAATTTTTTCCCATTAAATACAAGAATTATTGAAAAGTACTTTGCGAAAAGAATCGGCAGTACGACGGAAACGTGTTGACCACCGATTAGTTTTTTGCTAATAACTCTTGCATCGTTCGACCGACTTCTTCGACTTAGAGATCAACGGAAAGCTTATCTGTCCCTTTTTCAGGTGAAATTAACATATTTTACGAAAAGTCGTAAGAAATACAATTTTTTTGATCAAAACTAAAATATCCTCGAAATCATTGAAGAAGAAGAACCTTATCAGACGAAAATATGCCTTATCTAATAAGAGACATTTAAATTTTGTTCATTGTATAAATGGGTGGCATTTTGTTCAGAATTAATAGTTTTTTACATGGACAAAAATTTCGTTTAATTTTTTCCCATTTAATATTAGAATTATAGAAAAGTACTTTGCGAAAAGAGTCGGCAGTATGACGGAATCGTGTTGACCACCGAGTTTTTTGCTAATAACTATTGCATACTTTGACCGACTTCTTCGACTAAGAGCTGGATGGAAAGCTTATATGTTTGTCTTTCAGATGGCATTAACATATTTTACGAAAAGTCATAAGAAATAAAATTTTTTTGATCAAAACTAAAATATACTCGAAATCATTGAAGAAGAAGTACCTTATCAGACGAAAATATACCTTATCTAAAAAGAGACATTTAAATTTTTTTAATTGCATAAATGGGCGGCATTTTATTCAGAATTAATAGTTTTTTACATGGACAAAAAATTCGTTTAATTTTTTCCCATTAAATACTAGAATTATTAAAAAGTACTTTGCGAAAAGAATCGGCAGTACGACGGAAACGTGTTGACCACCGATTAGTTTTTTGCTAATAACTCTTGCATCGTTCGACCGACTTCTTCGACTTAGAGCTCAACGGAAAGCTTATCTGTCCCTTTTTCAGGTTAAATTAACATATTTTACGAAAAGTCGTAAGAAATACAATTTTTTTGATCAAAACTAAAATATTCTCGAAATCATTGAAGAAGAAGAACCTTATCAGACATAAAATTATTTTAATTTTTTCCCATTAAATACTAGAATTATAGAAAAGTACTTTGCGAAAATAATCGGCAATAGGACGGAATCGCGTTGACCACCATTGAAGAAGAAGTACCTTATCAAACGAAAATATGCCTTTTCTAATAAGAGACTTAAATTTTGTTCATTGCATAAATGGGTGGCATTTTGTTCAGAATTAAGAGTTTTTTACATGGACAAAAAATTAGTTTAATTTTTTACAATTAAATACTAGAATTATAGAAAAGTACTTTGCGAATAGAATCTGCAGTAGGACGGAAACGTGTTGACCACCGATTAGTTTTTTGCTAATAACTCTTGCATCCTTCGACCGACTTCTTCGACTAAGAGCTCGATGGAAAGCTTATCTGTTCCTCTTTCAAATGGTATTAACATAGTTTACGAAAAGTCATAAGATATAAAATTTTTTTGATCAAAACTAAAATATCCTCCAAATCATTGAAGAAGAAGTACCTTATCAAACGAAAATATGCCTTTTCTAATAAGAGACTTAAATTTTGTTCATTGCATAAATGGGTGGCATTTTGTTCAGAATTAATAGTTTTTTACATGGACAAAAAATTCGTTTAATTTTTCCCATTAAATACTAGAATTATAGAAAAGTAATTTGCGAAAATAATCGGCAGTAGGACGGAATCGTGTTGACCACCGATTGGTTGTTTGCTAAAACCTCTGGCATCCTTCGACCGACTTCTTCGACTAAGAGCTCGATGGAAAGCTTATCTGTTCCTCTTTCAGATGGCATTAACATATATTACGAAAAGGCATAAGAAATAAAATTTTTTTAATTGAAACTAAAATATCCTCGAAATCATTGAAGAAGAAGTACCTTATCAGACGAAAACATGCCTTATCTAATAAGACGCGTTTAAATTTTTTTAATTGCATAAATGGGTGGCATTTTGTTCAAAATTAAGAGTTTTTTACATGGACAAAAAATTAGTTTAATTTTTCCCATTAAATACTAGAATTATAGAAAAGTACTTTGCGAAAATAATCGGCAGTAGGACGGAATCGTGTTGACCACCGATTGGTTGTTTGCTAATAACTCTGGCATCCTTCGACCGACTTCTTCGACTAAGAGCTCGATGGAAAGCTTATCTGTTCCTCTTTCAAATGGTATTAACATAGTTTACGAAAAGTCATAAGATATAAAATTTTTTTGATCAAAACTAAAATATCCTCCAAGTCATTGAAGAAGAAGTACCTTATCAAACGAAAATATGCCTTATCTAATAAGAGACTTAAATTTTGTTCATTGCATAAATGGGTGGCATTTTGTTCAGAATTAATAGTTTTTTACATGGACAAAAAATTCGTTTAATTTTTTCCCATCAAATACTAGAATTATAGAAAAGTACTTTGCGAAAAGAATCGGCTGTACGACGGAAACGTGTTGACCACCGATTAGTTTTTTGCTAATAACTCTTGCATCCTTCGACCGACTTCCTCGACTAAGAGCTCGATGGAAAGCTTATCTGTTCCTCTTTCAAATGGTATTAACATAGTTTACGAAAAGTCATAAGATATAAAATTTTTTTGATCAAAACTAAAATATCCTCCAAATCATTGAAGAAGAAGTACCTTATCAAACGAAAATATGCCTTTTCTAATAAGAGACTTAAATTTTGTTCATTGCATAAATGGGTGGCATTTTGTTCAGAATTAAGAGTTTTGTACATGGACAAAAAATTCGTTTAATTTTTTACAATTAAATACTAGAATTATAGAAAAGTACTTTGCGAATAGAATCTGCAGTAGGACGGAAACGTGTTGACCACCGATTAGTTTTTTGCTAATAACTCTTGCATCCTTCGACCGACTTCTTCGACTAAGAGCTGGATGGAAAGCTTATCTGTTCCTCTTTCAAATGGTATTAACATAGTTTACGAAAAGTCATAAGATATAAAATTTTTTTGATCAAAACTAAAATATCCTCCAAATCATTGAAGAAGAAGTACCTTATCAAACGAAAATATGCCTTTTCTAATAAGAGACTTAAATTTTGTTCATTGCATAAATGGGTGGCATTTTGTTCAGAATTAATAGTTTTTTACATGGACAAAAAATTCGTTTAATTTTTCCCATTAAATACTAGAATTATAGAAAAGTACTTTGCGAAAAGAATCGGCTGTACGACGGAAACGTGTTGACCACCGATTAGTTTTTTGCTAATAACTCTTGCATCCTTCGACCGACTTCTTCGACTAAGAGCTCGATGGAAAGCTTATCTGTTCCTCTTTCAGATGGCATTAACATATATTACGAAAAGGCATAAGAAATAAAATTTTTTTAATTGAAACTAAAATATCCTCCAAATCATTGAAGAAGAAGTACCTTATCAGACGAAAATATGCCTTATCTAATAAGACGCGTTTAAATTTTTTTAATTGCATAAATGGGCAGCATTTTATTCAGAATTAATAGTTTTTTACATGGACAAAAAATTAGTTTAATTTTTTACAATTAAATACTAGAATTATAGAAAAGTACTTTGCGAAAATAATCGGCAGTAGGACGGAATCGTGTTGACCACCGATTGGTTGTTTGCTAATAACTCTGGCATCCTTCGACCGACTTCTTCGACTAAGAGCTCGATGGAAAGCTTATCTGTTCCTCTTTCTAATGGTATTAACATAGTTTACGAAAAGTCATAAGATATAAAATTTTTTTGATCAAAACTAAAATATCCTCCAAATCATTGAAGGAGAAGTACCTTATCGAACGAAAATATGCCTTTTCTAATAAGAGACTTAAATTTTGTTCATTGCATAAATGGGTGGCATTTTGTTCAGAATTAATAGTTTTTTACATGGACAAAAAATTCGATTAATTTTTCCAATTAAATACTAGAATTATAGAAAAGTACTTTGCGAAAATAATCGGCAGTAGGACGGAATCGTGTTGACCACCGATTGGTTGTTTGCTAATAACTCTGGCATCCTTCGACCGACTTCTTCGACTAAGAGCTCGATTTATTGATCAAAACTAAAATATCTTCGAAATCATTGAAGAAGAAGTACCTTATCAGACGAAAATATGCCTTGTCTAATAAGACACTTAAATTTTGTTCATTGCATAAATGGGTGGCATTTTGTTCAGAATTAAGAGTTTTTTACATGGACAAAAAATTCGTTTAAGTTTTTACAATTAAATACTAGAATTATAGAAAAGTACTTTGCGAAAATAATCGGCAGTAGGACGGAATCGTGTTGACCACCGATTGGTTGTTTGCTAATAACTCTTGCATCCTTCGACCTACTTCCTCGACTAAAAGCTCGATGGAAAGCTTATCTGTTCCTCTTTCAAATGGTATTAACATAGTTTACGAAAAGTCATAAGATATAAAATTTTTTTGGTCAAAACTAAAATATCCTCGAAATCATTGCAGAAGAAGTACCTTATCAGACGAAAATATGCCTTATCTAATAAGAGACATTTAAATTTTTTTAATTGCATAAATGTGCAGCATTTTATTCTTAATTAAGAGTTTTTTACATGGACAAAAAATTAGTTTAATTTTTTACAATTAAATACTAGAATTATAGAAAAGTGCTTTGCGTAAATACTCGGCAGTAGGACGGAATCGTGTTGACCACCGATTGGTTGTTTGCTAATAACTCTTGCATCCTTCGACCGACTTCTTCGACTAAGAGCTCGATGGAAAGCGTATCTGTTTCTCTTTCAAATGGTATTAATATAGTTTACGAAAAGTCATAAGATATAAAATTTTTTTGATCAAAACTAAAATATCCTCCAAATCATTGAAGAAGAAGTACCTTATCAAACGAAAATATGCCTTTTCTAATAAGAGACTTAAATTTTGTTCATTGCATAAATGGGTGGCATTTTGTTCAGAATTAATAGTTTTTTACATGGACAAAAAATTCGTTAAATTTTTGCCATTAAATACTAGAATTATAGAAAAGTACTTTGCGAAAAGAATCGGCTGTACGACGGAAACGTGTTGACCACCGATTAGTTTTTTGCTAATAACTCTGGCATCCTTCGACCGACTTCTTCGACTAAGAGCTCGATGGAAAGCTTATCTGTTCCTCTTTCAGATGGCATTAACATATATTACGAAAAGGCATAAGAAATAAAATTTTTTTAATTGAAACTAAAACATCCTCGAAATCATTGAAGAAGAAGTACCTTATCAGACGAAAATATGCCTTATCTAATAAGACGCGTTTCAATTTTTTTAATTGCATAAATGGGCGGCATTTTATTCTTAATTAAGAGTTTTTTACATGGACAAAAAATTAGTTTAATTTTTTACAAATAAATACTAGAATTATAGAAAAGTGCTTTGCGAAAATAATCGGCAGTAGGACGGAATCGTGTTGACCACCGATTGGTTGTTTGCTAATAACTCTGGCATCCTTCGACCGACTTCTTCGACTAAGAGCTCGATGGAAAGCTTATCTGTTCCTCTTTCAAATGGTATTAACGTAGTTTACGAAAAGTCATAAGATATAAAATTTTTTTGATCAAAACTAAAATATTCTCCAAATCATTGAAGAAGAAGTACCTTATCAAACGAAAATATGCCTTTTCTAATAAGAGACTTAAATTTTGTTCATTGCATAAATGGGTGGCATTTTGTTCAGAACTAAAAGTTTTTTACATGGACAAAAAATTCGTTTAATTTTTCCCATTAAATACTAGAATTATAGAAAAGTACTTTGCGAAAATAATCGGCAGTAGGACGGAATCGTGTTGACCACCGATTGGTTGTTTGCTAATAACTCTGGCATCCTTCGACCGACTTCTTCGACTAAGAGCTCGATTTTTTGATCAAAACTAAAATATCTTCGAAATCATTGAAGAAGAAGTACCTTATCAGACGAAAATATGCCTTGTCTAATAAGACACTTAAATTTTGTTCATTGCATAAATGGGTGGCATTTTGTTCAGAATTAAGAGTTTTTTACATGGACAAAAAATTCGTTTAAGTTTTTACAATTAAATACTAGAATTATAGAAAAGTACTTTGCGAAAATAATCGGCAGTAGGACGGAATCGTGTTGACCACCGATTGGTTGTTTGCTAATAACTCTTGCATCCTTCGACCTACTTCCTCGACTAAAAGCTCGATGGAAAGCTTATCTGTTCCTCTTTCTAATGGTATTAACATAGTTTACGAAAAGTCATAAGATATAAAATTTTTTTGATCAAAACTAAAATATCCTCCAAATCATTGAAGGAGAAGTACCTTATCGAACGAAAATATGCCTTTTCTAATAAGAGACTTAAATTTTGTTCATTGCATAAATGGGTGGCATTTTGTTCAGAATTAATAGTTTTTTACATGGACAAAAAATTCGATTAATTTTTCCAATTAAATACTAGAATTATAGAAAAGTACTTTGCGAAAATAATCGGCAGTAGGACGGAATCGTGTTGACCACCGATTGGTTGTTTGCTAATAACTCTGGCATCCTTCGACCGACTTCTTCGACTAAGAGCTCGATGGAAAGCTTATCTGTTCCTCTTTCTAATGGTATTAACATAGTTTACGAAAAGTCATAAGATATAAAATTTTTTTGATCAAAACTAAAATATCCTCCAAATCATTGAAGGAGAAGTACCTTATCGAACGAAAATATGCCTTTTCTAATAAGAGACTTAAATTTTGTTCATTGCATAAATGGGTGGCATTTTGTTCAGAATTAATAGTTTTTTACATGGACAAAAAATTCGATTAATTTTTCCAATTAAATACTAGAATTATAGAAAAGTACTTTGCGAAAATAATCGGCAGTAGGACGGAATCGTGTTGACCACCGATTGGTTGTTTGCTAATAACTCTGGCATCCTTCGACCGACTTCTTCGACTAAGAGCTCGATTTTTTGATCAAAACTAAAATATCTTCGAAATCATTGAAGAAGAAGTACCTTATCAGACGAAAATATGCCTTGTCTAATAAGACACTTAAATTTTGTTCATTGCATAAATGGGTGGCATTTTGTTCAGAATTAAGAGTTTTTTACATGGACAAAAAATTCGTTTAAGTTTTTACAATTAAATACTAGAATTATAGAAAAGTACTTTGCGAAAATAATTGGCAGTAGGACGGAATCGTGTTGACCACCGATTGGTTGTTTGCTAATAACTCTTGCATCCTTCGACCTACTTCCTCGACTAAAAGCTCGATGGAAAGCTTATCTGTTCCTCTTTCAAATGGTATTAACATAGTTTACGAAAAGTCATAAGATATAAAATTTTTTTGGTCAAAACTAAAATATCCTCGAAATCATTGCAGAAGAAGTACCTTATCAGACGAAAATATGCCTTATCTAATAAGAGACATTTAAATTTTTTTAATTGCATAAATGTGCAGCATTTTATTCTTAATTAAGAGTTTTTTACATGGACAAAAAATTAGTTTAATTTTTTACAATTAAATACTAGAATTATAGAAAAGTGCTTTGCGTAAATACTCGGCAGTAGGACGGAATCGTGTTGACCACCGATTGGTTGTTTGCTAATAACTCTTGCATCCTTCGACCGACTTCTTCGACTAAGAGCTCGATGGAAAGCGTATCTGTTTCTCTTTCAAATGGTATTAATATAGTTTACGAAAAGTCATAAGATATAAAATTTTTTTGATCAAAACTAAAATAGCCTCCAAATCATTGAAGAAGAAGTACCTTATCAAACGAAAATATGCTTTTTCTAATAAGAGACTTAAATTTTGTTCATTGCATAAATGGGTGGCATTTTGTTCAGAATTAATAGTTTTTTACATGGACAAAAAATTCGTTAAATTTTTCCCATTAAATACTAGAATTATAGAAAAGTACTTTGCGAAAAGAATCGGCTGTACGACGGAAACGTGTTGACCACCGATTAGTTTTTTGCTAATAACTCTGGCATCCTTCGACCGACTTCTTCGACTAAGAGCTCGATGGAAAGCTTATCTGTTCCTCTTTCAGATGGCATTAACATATATTACGAAAAGGCATAAGAAATAAAATTTTTTTAATTGAAACTAAAACATCCTCGAAATCATTGAAGAAGAAGTACCTTATCAGACGAAAATATGCCTTATCTAATAAGACGCGTTTCAATTTTTTTAATTGCATAAATGGGCGGCATTTTATTCTTAATTAAGAGTTTTTTACATGGACAAAAAATTAGTTTAATTTTTTACAAATAAATACTAGAATTATAGAAAAGTGCTTTGCGAAAATAATCGGCAGTAGGACGGAATCGTGTTGACCACCGATTGGTTGTTTGCTAATAACTCTGGCATCCTTCGACCGACTTCTTCGACTAAGAGCTCGATGGAAAGCTTATCTGTTCCTCTTTCAAATGGTATTAACGTAGTTTACGAAAAGTCATAAGATATAAAATTTTTTTGATCAAAACTAAAATATCCTCCAAATCATTGAAGAAGAAGTACCTTATCAAACGAAAATATGCCTTTTCTAATAAGAGACTTAAATTTTGTTCATTGCATAAATGGGTGGCATTTTGTTCAGAACTAAAAGTTTTTTACATGGACAAAAAATTCGTTTAATTTTTCCCATTAAATACTAGAATTATAGAAAAGTACTTTGCGAAAAGAATCGGCTGTACGACGGAAACGTGTTGACCACCGATTAGTTTTTTGCTAATAACTCTTGCATCCTTCGACCGACTTCTTCGACTAAGAGCTCGATGGAAAGCTTATCTGTTCCTCTTTCAAATGGTATTAACATAGTTTACGAAAAGTCATAAGATATAAAATTTTTTTGATCAAAACTAAAATATCCTCCAAATCATTGAAGAAGAAGTACCTTATCAAACGAAAATATGCCTTTTCTAATAAGAGACTTAAATTTTGTTCATTGCATAAATGGGTGGCATTTTGTTCAGAATTAATAGTTTTTTACATGGACAAAAAATTCGTTTAATTTTTCCCATTAAATACTAGAATTATAGAAAAGTATCCTCGAAATCATTGAAGAAGAAGTACCTTATCAGACGAAAATATGCCTTATCTAATAAGACGCGTTTAAATTTTTTTAATCGCATAAATGGGCGGCATTTTATTCAGAATTAAGAGTTTTTTACATGGACAAAAAATTAGTTTAATTTTTTACAATTAAATACTAGAATTATAGAAAAGTACTTTGCGAAAATAATCGGCAGTAGGATGGAATCGTGTTGACCACCGATTGGTTGTTTGCTAATAACTCTGGCATCCTTCGACCGACTTCTTCGACAAAGAGCTCGATGGAAAGCTTATCTGTTCCTCTTTCCAATGGTATTAACATAGTTTACGAAAAGTCATAAGATATAAAATTTTTTTGATCAAAACTAAAATATCCTCCAAATCATTGAAGAAGAAGTACCTTATCAAACGAAAATATGCCTTTTCTAATAAGAGACTTAAATTTTGTTCATTGCATAAATGGGTGGCATTTTGTTCAGAATTAAGAGTTTTTTACATGGACAAAAAATTAGTTTAATTTTTTACAATTAAATACTAGAATTATAGAAAAGTACTTTGCGAAAAGAATCGGCTGTATGACGGAAACGTGTTGACCACCGATTAGTTTTTTGCTAATAACTCTTGCATCCTTCGACCGACTTCTTCGACTAAGAGCTCGATGGAAAGCTTATCTGTTCCTCTTTCAAATGGTATTAACATAGTTTACGAAAAGTCATAAGATATAAAATTTTTTTGATCAAAACTAAAATATCCTCCAAATCATTGAAGAAGAAGTACCTTATCAAACGAAAATATGCCTTTTCTAATAAGAGACTTAAATTTTGTTCATTGCATAAATGGGTGGCATTTTGTTCAGAATTAATAGTTTTTTACATGGACAAAAAATTCGTTTAATTTTTCCCATTAAATACTAGAATTATAGAAAAGTACTTTGCGAAAAGAATCGGCTGTACGACGGAAACGTGTTGACCACCGATTAATTTTTGCTAACAACTCTTGCATCCTTCGACCGACTTCTTCGACTAAGAGCTCGATGGAAAGCTTATCTGTTCCTCTTTCAGATGGCATTAACATATATTACGAAAAGGCATAAGAAATAAAATTTTTTTAATTGAAACTAAAATATCCTCGAAATCATTGAAGAAGAAGTACCTTATAAAACGAAAATATGCCCTATCTAATAAGACACGTTTAAATTTTTTTAATTGCATAAATGGGCGGCATTTTATTCAGAATTAAGAGTTTTTTACATGGACAAAAAATTAGTTTAATTTTTTACAATTAAATACTAGAATTATAGAAAAGTACTTTGCGAAAATAATCGGCAGTAGGAGGGAATCGTGTTGACCACCGATTGGCATCCTTCGACCGACTTCTTCGACTAAGAGCTCGATGGAAAGCTTATCTGTTCCTCTTTCTAATGGTATTAACATAGTTTACGAAAAGTCATAAAATATAAAATTTTTTTGATCAAAACTAAAATATCCTCCAAATCATTGAAGAAGAAGTACCTTATAAAACGAAAATATGCCTTTTCTAATAAGAGAATTAAATTTTGTTCATTGCATAAATGGATGGCATTTTGTTCAGAATTAAGAGTTTTTTACATGGACAAAAAATTAGTTTAATTTTTTACAATTAAATACTAGAATTATAGAAAAGTACTTTGCGAAAATAATCGGCAGTAGGACGGAATCGTGTTGACCACCGATTGGTTGTTTGCTAATAACTCTGGCATCCTTCGACCGACTTTTTGACTAAGAGCTCGATGGAAAGCTTATCTGTTCCTCTTTCAAATGGTATTAACATAGTTTACGAAAAGTCATAAGATATAAAATTTTTTTGATCAAAATTAAAATATCCTCCAAATCATTGAAGAAGAAGTACCTTATCAAACGAAAATATGCCTTTTCTAATAAGAGACTTAAATTTTGTTCATTGCATAAATGGGTGGCATTTTGTTCAGAATTAAGAGTTTTTTACATGGACAAAAAATTCGTTTAATTTTTTGCAATTAAATACTAGAATTATAGAAAAGTGCTTTGCGAAAATAATCGGCAGTAGGACGGAATCGTGTTGACCACCGATTGGTTGTTTGCTAATAACTCTGGCATCCTTCGACCGACTTCTTCGACTAAGAGCTCGATGGAAAGCTTATCTGTTCCTCTTTCAGATGGCATTAACATATATTACGAAAAGTCATAAGATATAAAATTTTTTTAATTGAAACTAAAATATCCTCGAAATCATTGAAGAAGTACCTTATCAGACGAAAATATGCCTTATCTAATAAGACGCCTTTAAATTCTTTTAATTGCATAAATGGGCGGCATTTTATTCAGAATTAAGAGTTTTTTACATGGACAAAAAATTAGTTTAATTTTTTACAATTAAATACTAGAATTATAGAAAAGTACTTTGCGAAAATAATCGGCAGTAGGACGGAGTCGTGTTGACCACCGATTGGTTGTTTGCTAATAACTCTGGCATCCTTCGACCGACTTCTTCGACTAAGAGCTCGATGGAAAGCTTATCTGTTCCTCTTTCTAACTACTTTGCGAAAATAATCGGCAGTAGGACGGAATCGTGTTGACCACCGATTGGCATCCTTCGACCGACTTCTTCGACTAAGAGCTCGATGGAAAGCTTATCTGTTCCTCTTTCTAATGGTATTAACATAGTTTACGAAAAGTCATAAGATATAAAATTTTTTTGATCAAAACTAAAATATCCTCCAAATCATTGAAGAAGAAGTACCTTATAAAACGAAAATATGCCTTTTCTAATAAGAGAATTAAATTTTGTTCATTGCATAAATGGATGGCATTTTGTTCAGAATTAAGAGTTTTTTACATGGACAAAAAATTAGTTTAATTTTTTACAATTAAATACTAGAATTATAGAAAAGTACTTTGCGAAAATAATCGGCAGTAGGACGGAATCGTGTTGACCACCGATTGGTTGTTTGCTAATAACTCTGGCATCCTTCGACCGACTTTTTGACTAAGAGCTCGATGGAAAGCTTATCTGTTCCTCTTTCAAATGGTATTAACATAGTTTACGAAAAGTCATAAGATATAAAATTTTTTTGATCAAAATTAAAATATCCTCCAAATCATTGAAGAAAAAGTACCTTATCAAACGAAAATATGCCTTTTCTAATAAGAGACTTAAATTTTGTTCATTGCATAAATGGGTGGCATTTTGTTCAGAATTAAGAGTTTTTTACATGGACAAAAAATTCGTTTAATTTTTTGCAATTAAATACTAGAATTATAGAAAAGTGCTTTGCGAAAATAATCGGCAGTAGGACGGAATCGTGTTGACCACCGATTGGTTGTTTGCTAATAACTCTGGCATCCTTCGACCGACTTCTTCGACTAAGAGCTCGATGGAAAGCTTATCTGTTCCTCTTTCAGATGGCATTAACATATATTACGAAAAGTCATAAGATATAAAATTTTTTTAATTGAAACTAAAATATCCTCGAAATCATTGAAGAAGTACCTTATCAGACGAAAATATGCCTTATCTAATAAGACGCCTTTAAATTCTTTTAATTGCATAAATGGGCGGCATTTTATTCAGAATTAAGAGTTTTTTACATGGACAAAAAATTAGTTTAATTTTTTACAATTAAATACTAGAATTATAGAAAAGTACTTTGCGAAAATAATCGGCAGTAGGACGGAGTCGTGTTGACCACCGATTGGTTGTTTGCTAATAACTCTGGCATCCTTCGACCAACTTCTTCGACTAAGAGCTCGATGGAAAGCTTATCTGTTCCTCTTTCTAACTACTTTGCGAAAATAATCGGCAGTAGGACGGAATCGTGTTGACCACCGATTGGTTGTTTGCTAATAACTCTGGCATCCTTCGACCGACTTCTTCGACTAAGAGCTCGATTTTTTGATCAAAACTAAAATATCCTCCAAATCATTGAAGAAGAAGTACCTTATCAAACGAAAATATGCCTTTTCTAATAAGAGACTTAAATTTTGTTCATTGCATAAATGGGTGGCATTTTGTTCAGAATTAATAGTTTTTTACATGGACAAAAAATTCGTTTAATTTTTCCCATTAAATACTAGAATTATAGAAAAGTACTTTGCGAAAAGAATCGGCTGTACGACGGAAACGTGTTGACCACCGATTAGTTTTTTGCTAATAACTCTTGCATCCTTCGACCGACTTCTTCGACTAAGAGCTCGATGGAAAGCTTATCTGTTCCTCTTTCAAATGGTACTAACATAGTTTACGAAAAGTCATAATATATAAAATTTTTTTGATCAAAACTAAAATATCCTCCAAATCATTGAAGAAGAAGTACCTTATAAAACGAAAATATGCCTTTTCTAATAAGAGAATTAAATTTTGTTCATTGCATAAATGGATGGCATTTTGTTCAGAATTAAGAGTTTTTTACATGGACAAAAAATTAGTTTAATTTTTTACAATTAAATACTAGAATTATAGAAAAGTGCTTTGCGTAAATACTCGGCAGTAGGACGGAATCGTGTTGACCACCGATTGGTTGTTTGCTAATAACTCTTGCATCCTTCGACCGACTTCTTCGACTAAGAGCTCGATGGAAAGCGTATCTGTTTCTCTTTCAAATGGTATTAATATAGTTTACGAAAAGTCATAAGATATAAAATTTTTTTGATCAAAACTAAAATATCCTCCAAATCATTGAAGAAGAAGTACCTTGTCAAACGAAAATATGCCTTTTCTAATAAGAGACTTAAATTTTGTTCATTGCATAAATGGGTGGCATTTTGTTCAGAATTAATAGTTTTTTACATGGACAAAAAATTCGTTAAATTTTTCCCATTAAATACTAGAATTATAGAAAAGTACTTTGCGAAAAGAATCGGCTGTACGACGGAAACGTGTTGACCACCGATTAGTTTTTTGCTAATAACTCTTGCATCCTTCGACCGACTTCTTCGACTAAGAGCTCGATGGAAAGCTTATCTGTTCCTCTTTCAGATGGCATTAACATATATTACGAAAAGGCATAAGAAATAAAATTTTTTTAATTGAAACTAAAACATCCTCGAAATCATTGAAGAAGAAGTACCTTATCAGACGAAAATATGCCTTATCTAATAAGACGCGTTTCAATTTTTTTAATTGCATAAATGGGCGGCATTTTATTCTTAATTAAGAGTTTTTTACATGGACAAAAAATTAGTTTAATTTTTTACAAATAAATACTAGAATTATAGAAAAGTGCTTTGCGAAAATAATCGGCAGTAGGACGGAATCGTGTTGACCACCGATTGGTTGTTCGCTAATAACTCTGGCATCCTTCGACCGACTTCTTCGACTAAGAGCTCGATGGAAAGCTTATCTGTTCCTCTTTCAAATGGTATTAACATAGTTTACGAAAAGTCATAAGATATAAAATTTTTTTGATCAAAACTAAAATATCCTCCAAATCATTGAAGAAGAAGTACCTTATCAAACGAAAATATGCCTTTTCTAATAAGAGACTTAAATTTTGTTCATTGCATAAATGGGTGGCATTTTGTTCAGAATTAAGAGTTTTTTACATGGACAAAAAATTCGTTTAATTTTTCCCATTAAATACTAGAATTATAGAAAAGTACTTTGCGAAAAGAATTGGCTGTACGACGGAAACGTGTTGACCACCGATTAGTTTTTTGCTAATAACTCTTGCATCCTTCGACCGACTTCTTCGACTAAGAGCTCGATGGAAAGCTTAGCTGTTCCTCTTTCAAATGGTATTAACATAGTTTACGAAAAGTTATAAGATATAAAATTTTTTTGATCAAAACTAAAATATCCTCCAAATCATTGAAGAAGAAGTACCTTATCAAACGAAAATATGCCTTTTCTAATAAGAGACTTAAATTTTGTTCATTGCATAAATGGGTGGCATTTTGTTCAGAATTAATAGTTTTTTACATGGACAAAAAATTCGTTTAATTTTTCCCATTAAATACTAGAATTATAGAAAAGTACTTTGCGAAAAGAATCGGCTGTACGACGGAAACGTGTTGACCACCGATTAGTTTTTTGCTAATAACTCTTGCATCCTTCGACTGACTTCTTCGACTAAGAGCTCGATGGAAAGCTTATCTGTTCCTCTTTCAAATGGTATTAACATAGTTTACGAAAAGTCATAAGATATAAAATTTTTTTGAACAAAACTAAAATATCCTCCAAATCATTGAAGAAGAAGTACCTTATAAAACGAAAATATGCCTTTTCTAATAAGAGACTTAAATTTTGTTCATTGCATAAATGGATGGGATTTTGTTCAGAATTAAGAGTTTTTTACATGGACAAAAAATTAGTTCAATTTTTTACAATTAAATACTAGAATTATAGAAAAGTACTTTGCGAAAATAATCGGCAGTAGGACGGAATCGTGTTGACCACCGATTGGTTGTTTGCTAATAACTCTGGCATCCTTTGACCGACTTTTTGACTAAGAGCTCGATGGAAGGCTTATCTGTTCCTCTTTCAAATGGTATTAACATAGTTTACGAAAAGTCATAAGATATAAAATTTTTTTGATCAAAACTAAAATATCCTCCAAATCATTGAAGAAGAAGTACCTTATCAAACGAAAATATGCCTTTTTTAATAAGAGACTTAAATTTTGTTCATTGCATAAATGGGTGGCATTTTGTTCAGAATTAAGAGTTTTTTACATGGACAAAAAATTCGTTTAATTTTTTACAATTAAATACTAGAATTATAGAAAAGTGCTTTGCGAAAATAATCGGCAGTAGGACGGAATCGTGTTGACCACCGATTGGTTGTTTGCTAATAACTCTGGCATCCTTCGACCGACTTCTTCGACTAAGAGCTCGATGGAAAGCTTATCTGTTCCTCTTTCTAATGGTATTAACATAGTTTACGAAAAGTCATAAGATATAAAATTTTTTTAATTGAAACTAAAATATCCTCGAAGTCATTGAAGAAGAAGTACCTTATCAGACGAAAATATGCCTTATCTAATAAGACGCGTTTAAATTTTTTTAATGGCATAAATGGGCGGCATTTTATTCAGAATTAAGAGTTTTTTACATGGACAAAAAATTAGTTTAATTTTTTACAATTAAATACTAGAATTATAGAAAAGTACTTTGCGAAAATAATCGGCAGTAGGACGGAATCGTGTTGACCACCGATTGGTTGTTTGCTAATAACTCTGGCATCCTTCGACCGACTTCTTCGACTAAGAGCTCGATGGAAAGCTTATCTGTTCTTCTTTCTAATGGTATTAACATGGTTTACGAAAAGTCATAAGGTATAAAATTTTTTTGATCAAAACTAAAATATCCTCCAAATCATTGAAGAAGAAGTACCTTATCAAACGAAAATATGCCTTTTCTAATAAGAGACTTAAATTTTGTTCATTGCATAAATGGGTGGCATTTTGTTCAGAATTAATAGTTTTTTACATGGACAAAAAATTCGTTTAATTTTTCCCATTAAATACTAGAATTATAGAAAAGTACTTTGCGAATAGAATCGGCAGTAGGACGGAAACGTGTTGACCACCGATTTGTTTTTTGCTAATAACTCTTGCATCCTTCGACCGACTAATTCGACTAAGAGCTCGATGGAAAGCTTATCTGCCCCTTTTTCAGGTGGCATTAACACATTTTACGAAAAGTCGTAAGAAATACAATTTTTTTGATCAAAACTAAAATATCCTCGAAATCATTGAAGAAGTACCTTATCAGACGAAAATATGCCTTTTCTAATAAGAGACTTAAATTTTGTTCATTGCATAAATGGGTGGCATTTTGTTCAGAATTAATAGTTTTTTACATGGACAAAAAATTAGTTTAATTTTTTACAATTAAATACTAGAATTATAGAAAAGTACTTTGCGAAAATAATCGGCAGTAGGACGGAATCGTGTTGACCACCAATTGGTTGTTTGCTAATAACTCTGGCATCCTTCGACCGACTTCTTCGACTAAGAGCTCGATTTTTTGATCAAAACTAAAATATCCTCCAAATCATTGAAGAAGAAGTACCTTATCAAACGAAAATATGCCTTTTCTAATAAGAGACTTAAATTTTGTTCATTGCATAAATGGGTGGCATTTTGTTCAGAATTAATAGTTTTTTACATGGACGAAAAAAAGTTTAATTTTTCCCATTAAATACTAGAATTATAGAAAAGTACTTTGCGAAAAGAATCGGCTGTACGACGGAAACGTGTTGACCACCGATTAGTTTTTTGCTAATAACTCTTGCATCCTTCGACCGACTTCTTCGACTAAGAGCTCGATGGAAAGCTTATCTGTTCCTCTTTCAAATGGTATTAACATAGTTTACGAAAAGGCATAAGAAATAAAATTTTTTTAATTGAAACTAAAATATCCTCGAAATCATTGAAGAAGAAGTACCTTATCGGACGAAAATATGCCCTATCTAATAAGACGCGTTTAAATTTTTTTAATTGCATAAATGGGCGGCATTTTATTCAGAATTAAGAGTTTTTTACATGGACAAAAAATTAGTTTAATTTTTTACAATTAAATACTAGAATTATAGAAAAGTACTTTGCGAAAATAATCGGCAGTAGGAGGGAATCGTGTTGACCACCGATTGGCATCCTTCGACCGACTTCTTCGACTAAGAGCTCGATGGAAAGCTTATCTGTTCCTCTTTCTAATGGTATTAACATAGTTTACGAAAAGTCATAAGATATAAAATTTTTTTGATCAAAACTAAAATATCCTCCAAATCATTGAAGAAGAAGTACCTTATCAAACGAAAATATGCCTTTTCTAATAAGAGAGTTAAATTTTGTTCATTGCATAAATGGGTGGCATTTTGTTCAGAATTAATAGTTTTTTACATGGACAAAAAATTCGTTTAATTTTTCCCATTAAATACTAGAATTATAGAAAAGTACTTTGCGAAAATAATCGGCAGTAGGACGGAATCGTGTTGACCACCGATTGGTTGTTTGCTAATAACTCTGGCATCCTTCGACCGACTTCTTCGACTAAGAGCTCGATTTTTTGATCAAAACTAAAATATCCTCCAAATCATTGAAGAAGAAGTACCTTATCAAACGAAAATATGCCTTTTCTAATAAGAGACTTAAATTTTGTTCATTGCATAAATGGGTGGCATTTTGTTCAGAATTAATAGTTTTTTACATGGACAAAAAATTCGTTTAATTTTTCCCATTAAATACTAGAATTATAGAAAAGTACTTTGCGAAAAGAATCGGCTGTACGACGGAAACGTGTTGACCACCGATTAGTTTTTTGCTAATAACTCTTGCATCCTTCGACCGACTTCTTCGACTAGGAGCTCGATGGAAAGCTTATCTGTTCCTCTTTCAAATGGTACTAACATAGTTTACGAAAAGTCATAAGATATAAAATTTTTTTGATCAAAACTAAAATATCCTCCAAATCATTGAAGAAGAAGTACCTTATAAAACGAAAATATGCCTTTTCTAATAAGAGATTTAAATTTTGTTCATTGCATAAATGGATGGCATTTTGTTCAGAATTAAGAGTTTTTTACATGGACAAAAAATTAGTTTAATTTTTTACAATTAAATACTAGAATTATAGAAAAGTACTTTGCGAAAATAATCGGCAGTAGGACGGAATCGTGTTGACCACCGATTGGTTGTTTGCTAATAACTCTGGCATCCTTCGACCGACTTTTTGACTAAGAGCTCGATGGAAAGCTTATCTGTTCCTCTTTCAAATGGTATTAACATAGGTTACGAAAAGTCATAAGATATAAAATTTTTTTGATCAAAACTAAAATATCCTCCAAATCATTGAAGAAGAAGTACCTTATCAAACGAAAATATGCCTTTTCTAATAAGAGACTTAAATTTTGTTCATTGCATAAATGGGTGGCATTTTGTTCAGAATTAAGAGTTTTTTACATGGACAAAAAATTCGTTTAATTTTTTGCAATTAAATACTAGAATTATAGAAAAGTGCTTTGCGAAAATAATCGGCAGTAGGACGGAATCGTGTTGACCACCGATTGGTTGTTTGCTAATAACTCTGGCATCCTTCGACCGACTTCTTCGACTAAGAGCTCGATGGAAAGCTTATCTGTTCCTCTTTCAGATGGCATTAACATATATTACGAAAAGTCATAAGATATAAAATTTTTTTAATTGAACCTAAAATATCCTCGAAATCATTGAAGAAGTACCTTATCAGACGAAAATATGCCTTATCTAATAAGACGCGTTTAAATTTTTTTAATTGCATAAATGGGCGGCATTTTATTCAGAATTAAGAGTTTTTTACATGGACAAAAAATTAGTTTAATTTTTTACAATTAAATACTAGAATTATAGAAAAGTACTTTTCGAAAATAATCGGCAGTAGGACGGAATCGTGTTGACCACCGATTGGTTGTTTGCTAATAACTCTGGCATCCTTCGACCGACTTCTTCGACTAAGAGCTCGATGGAAAGCTTATCTGTTCCTCTTTCTAATGGTATTAACATAGTTTACGAAAAGTCATAAGATGTAAAATTTTTTTGATCAAAACTAAAATATCCTCCAAATCATTGGAGAAGAAATACCTTATCAAACGAAAATATGCCTTTTCTAATAAGAGACTTAAATTTTGTTCATTGCATAAATGGGTGGCATTTTGTTCAGAATTAATAGTTTTTTACATGGACAAAAAATTCGTTTAATTTTTCCCATTAAATACTAGAATTATAGAAAAGTACTTTGCGAAAATAATCGGCAGTAGGACGGAATCGTGTTGACCACCGATTGGTTGTTTGCTAATAACTGTGGCATCCTTCGACCGACTTCTTCGACTAAGAGCTCGATTTTTTGATCAAAACTAAAACATCTTCGAAATCATTGAAGAAGAAGTACCTTATCAGACGAAAATATGCCTTATCTAATAAGACACTTAAATTTTGTTCATTGCATAAATGGGTGGCATTTTGTTCAGAATTAATAGTTTTTTACATGGACAAAAAATTCGTTTAATTTTTTACAATTAAATACTAGAATTATAGAAATGTTCTTTGCGAATAGAATCGGCAGTAGGACGGAAATGTGTTGACCACCGATTTGTTTTTTGCTAATAACTCTTGCATCCTTCGACCGACTAATTCGACTAAGAGCTCGATGGAAAGCTTATCTGCCCCTTTTTCAGGTGGCATTAACACATTTTACGAAAAAACGTAAGAAATACAATTTTTTTGATCAAAACTAAAATATCCTCGAAATCATTGAAGAAGTACCTTATCAGACGAAAATATGCCTTTTCTAATAAGAGACTTAAATTTTGTTCATTGCATAAATGGGTGGCATTTTGTTCAGAATTAATAGTTTTTTACATGGACAAAAAATTAGTTAAATTTTTTACAATTAAATACTAGAATTATAGAAAAGTACTTTGCGAAAATAATCGGCAGTAGGACGGAATCGTGTTGACCACCGATTGGTTGTTTGCTAATAACTCTGGCATCCTTCGACCGACTTCTTCGACTAAGAGCTCGATTTTTTGATCAAAACTAAAATATCCTCCAAATCGTTGAAGAAGAAGTACCTTATCAAACGAAAATATGCCTTTTCTAATAAGAGACTTAAATTTTGTTCATTGCATAAATGGGTGGCATTTTGTTCAGAATTAATAGTTTTTTACATGGACAAAAAATTCGTTTAATTTTTCCCATTAAATACTAGAATTATAGAAAAGTACTTTGCGAAAAGAATCGGCTGTACGACGGAAACGTGTTGACCACCGATTAGTTTTTTGCTAATAACTCTTGCATCCTTCGACTGACTTCTTCGACTAAGAGCTCGATGGAAAGCTTATCTGTTCCTCTTTCAAATGGTATTAACATAGTTTACGAAAAGTCATAAGATATAAAATTTTTTTGATCAAAACTAAAATATCCTCCAAATCATTGAAGAAGAAGTACCTTATAAAACGAAAATATGCCTTTTCTAATAAGAGACTTAAATTTTGTTCATTGCATAAATGGATGGCATTTTGTTCAGAATTAAAAGTTTTTTACATGGACAAAAAATTAGTTTAATTTTTTACAATTAAATACTAGAATTATAGAAAAGTACTTTGCGAAAATAATCGGCAGTAGGACGGAATCGTGTTGACCACCGATTGGTTGTTTGCTAATAACTCTGGCATCCTTTGACCGACTTTTTTACTAAGAGCTCGATGGAAAGCTTATCTGTTCCTCTTTCAAATGGTATTAACATAGTTTACGAAAAGTCATAAGATATATAATTTTTTTGATCAAAACTTAAATATCCTCCAAATCATTGAAGAAGAATTACCTTATCAAACGAAAATATGCCTTTTCTAATAAGAGACTTAAATTTTGTTCATTGCATAAATGGGTGGCATTTTGTTCAGAATTAATAGTTTTTTACATGGACGAAAAAAACGTTTAATTTTTCCCATTAAATACTAGAATTATAGAAAAGTACTTTGCGAAAAGAATCGGCTGTACGACGGAAACGTGTTGACCACCGATTAGTTTTTTGCTAATAACTCTTGCATCCTTCGACCGACTTCTTCGACTAAGAGCTCGATGGAAAGCTTATCTGTTCCTCTTTCAAATGTTATTAACATAGTTTACGAAAAGTCATAAGATATAAAATTTTTTTGATCAAAACTAAAATATCCTCCAAATCATTGAAGAAGAAGTACCTTATAAAACGAAAATATGCCTTTTTTAATAAGAGACTTAAATTTTGTTCATTGCATAAATGGATGGCATTTTGTTCAGAATTACGAGTTTTTTACATGGACAAAAAATTCGTTTAATTTTTTACAATTATATACTAGAATTATAGAAAAATTCTTTGCGAATAGAATCGGCAGTAGGACGGAAAAGTGTTGACCACCGATTAGTTTTTTGCTAATAACTCTTGCATCCTTCAACCGACTAATTCGACTAAGAGCTCGATGGAAAGCTTATCTGCCCCTTTTTCAGGTGGAATTACCATATTTTACGAAAAGTCGTAAGAAATACAATTTTTTTGATCAAAACTAAAATATCCTCGAAATCATTGAAGAAGAAGTACCTTATCAGACGAAAATATGCCTTATCTAATAAGACGCGTTTAAATTTTTTTAATTGCATAAATGGGCGGCATTTTATTCAGAATTAAGAGTTTTTTACATGGACAAAAAATTAGTTTAATTTTTTACAATTAAATACTAGAATTATAGAAAAGTACTTTGCGAAAAGAATCGGCAGTAGGCCGGAAACGTGTTGGCCACCGATTAGTTTTTTGCTAATAACTCTTGCATCCTTCGACCGACTTCTTCGACTAAGAGCTCGATGGAAAGCTTATCTGTTCCTCTTTCAAATGGTATTAACATAGTTTACGAAAAGTCATAAGATATAAAATTTTTTTGATCAAAACTAAAATATCCTCCAAATCATTGAAGAAGAAGTACCTTATCAAACGAAAATATGCCTTATCTAATAAGAGACATTTAGATTTTTTTAATTGCATAAATGGGCGGCATTTTATTAATAATTAATAGTTTTTTACATGGACAAAAAATTCGTTTAATTTTTTCCCATTAAATACTAGAATTATAGAAAACTACTTTGCGAAAAGAATCGGCAGTAGGACGGAATCGCGTTGACCACCGATTAGTTTTTTGCTAATAACTCTTGCATTCTCAACCGACTTCTTCGACTAAGATCTCGATGGAAAGCTTATCTGTTCCTCTTTCAGATGGCATTAACATATTTTACGAAAAGTCATAAAAAATAAAATTTTTTTGATCAAAACTAAAATATCCTCGAAATCATTGAAGAAGACGTACCTTATCAGACGAAAATATGCCTTATCTAATAAGAGACATTTAGATTTTTTTAATTGCATAAATGGGCGGCATTTTATTAATAATTAATAGTTTTTTACATGGACAAAAAATTCGTTTAATTTTTTCCCATTAAATACTAGAATTATAGAAAACTACTTTGCGAAAAGAATCGGCAGTAGGACGGAATCGCGTTGACCACCGATTAGTTTTTTGCTAATAACTCTTGCATTCTCAACCGACTTCTTCGACTAAGATCTCGATGGAAAGCTTATCTGTTCCTCTTTCAGATGGCATTAACATATTTTACGAAAAGTCATAAAAAATAAAATTTTTTTGATCAAAACTAAAATATCCTCGAAATCATTGAAGAAGACGTACCTTATCAGACGAAAATATGCCTTATCTAATAAGAGACATTTACTTTTTTTTAATTGCATAAATGGGCGGCATTTTATTCAGAATTAATAGTTTTGTACATTGACAAAAAATTCGTTTAATTTTTTCCCATTAAATACTAGCATTATAGAAAAGTACTTTGCGAAAATAATCGGCAGTACGACGGAAACGTGTTGACCACCGATTAGTTTTTTGCTAATAACTCTTGCATCGTTCGACCGACTTCTTCGACTAAGAGCTCAACGGAAAGCTTATCTGTCCCTTTTTCAGGTGAAATTAACATATTTTACGAAAAGTCGTAAGAAATACAAATTTTTTGATCAAAACTAAAATATCCTCGAAATCATTGAAGAAGAAGTACCTTATCAGACGAAAATATGCCTTATCTAATAAGAGACATTTAAATTTGTTTTAATAGCGTGGACCAATTGCGTTAATATTGTGAAAGGTAAATATTTTCATATTAATGCGGGATATATAGGTCACATTTGATTGGAAATAACAATCAAATTTAATTTTTGACACACAACCAATGTCACAAGAACTTGCTCTCTATTTAGCAAGCAGCAGGCAGATCGTACAGCTGTTTCGGGAGTCGCCACACGCCTTCATCAGCGATCTTTTGCTTGACCACCAATCCATTTCAATATCTATTTATATTTATGCATTGCCGAAAACATTCTTGAGAAGTGTAAGAATGAAATGGTAATACAAGTACAGATTTTGATCGATAGATGGCCTTGTGATTGATTGGTTGGTGTCAAGGATCATTTTAAGCGCAAGTGGTGTCATTTTTCAGACTGGTCAGTAGGACGGAATCGTGTTGACCACCAGTTGGTTGTTTGCTAATAACTCTGGCATCCTTCGACCGACTTCTTCGACTAAGAGCTCGATTTTTTGATCAAAACTAAAATATCCACCAAATCATTGAAGAAGAAGTACCTTATCAAACGAAAATATGCCTTTTCTAATAAGAGACTTAAATTTTGTTCATTGCATAAATGGGTGGCATTTTGTTCAGAATTAATAGTTTTTTACATGGACAAAAAATTCGTTTAATTTTTCCCATTAAATACTAGAATTATAGAAAAGTACTTTGCGAAAAGAATCGGCTGTACGACGGAAACGTGTTGACCACCGATTAGTTTTTTGCTAATAACTCTTGCATCCTTCGACCGATTTCTTCGACTAAGAGCTCGATGGAAAGCTTATCTGTTCTTCATTCAGATGGCATTGATATATTTTCCGAAAAGTCATAAGAAATAAAATTTTTTTGATCAAAACTAAAATATCCTCGAAATCATTGAAGAAGAAGTACCTTATCAGACGAAAATATGCCTTATCTAATATGAGACATTTAGATTTTTTTAATTGCATAAATGGGCGGCATTTTATTAATAATTAATAGTTTTTTAAATGGACAAAAAATTCGTTTAATTTTTTCCCATTAAATACTAGAATTATAGAAAAGTACTTTGCGAAAAGAATCGGCAGTAGGACGGAATCGCGTTGACCACCGATTAGTTTTTTGCTAATAACTCTTGCATCCTTCAACCGACTTCTTCGACTAAGATCTCGATGAAAAGCTTATCTGTTCCTCTTTCAGATGGCATTAACATATTTTACGAAAATTCGTAAGAAATAAAATTTTTTTTATCAAAACTAAAATATCCCCGAAATCATTGAAGAAGAAGTACCTTATCAGACGAAAATCTGCCTTATCTAATAAGAGACATTTAAATTTTTTTAATTGCATAAATGGGCGGCATTTTATTCAGAATAAATAGTTTTTTACATGGACGAAAAATTCGTTTAATTTTTTCCCATTAAAAACTAGAATTATAGAAAAGTACTTTGCGAAAAGAATCGGCAGTAGGACGGAATCGTGTTGACCACCGATTAGTTTTTCGCTAATAACTCTTGCATCGTTCGACCGACTTCTTCGACTAAGAGCTCAACGGAAAGCTTATCTGTCCCTTTTTCAGGTGAAATTAACATATTTTACGAAAAGTCGTAAGAAATACAATTTTTTTGATCAAAACTAAAATATCCACGAAATCATTGAAGAAGAAGTACCTTATCAGACGAAAATATGCCTTATCTAATAAGAGACATTTAAATTTTTTTAATTGCATAAATGTGCAGCATTTTATTCAGAATTAATAGTGATTTACATGGACAAAAAATTCTTTTAATTTTTCTCCCATTAAATCCTAGAATTATAGAAAAGTACTTTGCGAAAATAATCGGCAGTAGGACGGAATCGTGTTGACCACCGATTGGTTGTTTGCTAATAACTCTGGCATCCTTCGACCGACTTCTTCGACTAAGAGCTCGATGGAAAGCTTATCTGTTCCTCTTTCAGATGGCTTTAACATATATTACGAAAAGGCATAAGAAATAAATTTTTTTTGAATAAAACTAAAATAACAACCAAATCATTGAAGAAGAAGTACCTTATCAGACGAAAATCTGCCTTATCTAATAAGAGACATTTAAATTTTTTTAATTGCATGTATGGGCGGCATTTTATTCAGAACTATTAGTTTTTTACATAGACAAAAAATTCGTTTAATGTTTTTCTATAAATACTAGAATTATAGAAAAGTACTTTGCGAAGAGAATCGGCAGTAGGACGGAATCGTGTTGACCACCGATTGGTTGTTTGCTAATAACTCTGGCATCCTTCGACCAACTTCTTCGACTAAGAGCTCGATGGAAAGCTTATCTGTCCCTCTTTCAGATGGTATTAATATATTTTGCGAAAAGTCGTAAGAAATACAATTTTTTTTATCAAAACTAAAATATCCTCGAAATCATTGAAAAAGAAGTATCTTATCAGACGAAAATCTGCCTTATCTAATAAGAGACATTTAAATTTTTTTTATTGCATAAATGTGCGGCATTTTATTCAGAATTAATAGTGTTTTACATGGACAAAAAATTCGTTTAATTTTTTTCCCATTAAATCCTAGAATTATAGAAAAGTACTTTGCGAAAATAATCGGCAGTAGGACGGAATCGTGTTGACCACCGATTGGTTGTTTGCTAATAACTCTTGCATCTTTCGACCGACTTCTTCGACTAAAGGCTCGTTGGAAAGCTTATCTCTTCCTCTTTCAGATGGCATTAACATATATTACGAAAAGGCATAAGATATAAAATTTTTTTGATCAAAACTAAAATATCCTCGAAATCATTGAAGGAGAAGTACCTTATCAGACGAAAATATGCCTTATCTAATAAGAGACATTTAGATTTGTTAATTGCATAAATGGGCGGCATTTTATTAATCATTGATAGTTTTTTACATGGACAAAAAATCCGTTTAATTTTTTCCCATTAAATACTAGAATTATTGAAAAGTACTTTGCGAAAAGAATTGGCAGTAGGACGGAATCGTGTTGACCACCGAATAGTTTTTTGCTAATAACTCTTGCATCCTTCGACCGACTTCTTCGACTAAGAGCTCGATGGAAAGCTTATATGTTCCTCTTTCAGATGGCATTAACATATTTTACGAAAAGTCGTAAGAAATACAATTTTTTTAATTAAAACTAAAATATCATCGAAATCATTGAAGTAGAAGTACCTTATCAGACGAAAATATGCCTTATCTAATAAGAGACACTTAAATCGTGTTGACCACCAGTTGGTTGTTTGCTAATAACTCTGGCATCCTTCGACCGACTTCTTCGACTAAGAGCTCGATTTTTTGATCAAAACTAAAATATCCACCAAATCATTGAAGAAGAAGTACCTTATCAAACGAAAATATGCCTTTTCTAATAAGAGACTTAAATTTTGTTCATTGCATAAATGGGTGGCATTTTGTTCAGAATTAATAGTTTTTTACATGGACAAAAAATTCGTTTAATTTTTCCCATTAAATACTAGAATTATAGAAAAGTACTTTGCGAAAAGAATCGGCTGTTAGACGGAAACGTGTTGACCACCGATTAGTTTTTTGCTAATAACTCTTGCATCCTTCGACCGATTTCTTCGACTAAGATCTCGATGAAAAGCTTATCTGTTCCTCTTTCAGATGGCATTAACATATTTTACGAAAAGTCGTAAGAAATAAAATTTTTTTTATCAAAACTAAAATATCCCCGAAATCATTGAAGAAGAAGTACCTTATCAGACGAAAATCTGCCTTATCTAATAAGAGACATTTAAATTTTTTTAATTGCATAAATGGGCGGCATTTTATTCAGAATAAATAGTTTTTTACATGGACGAAAAATTCGTTTAATTTTTTCCCATTAAAAACTAGAATTATAGAAAAGTACTTTGCGAAAAGAATCGGCAGTAGGACGGAATCGTGTTGACCACCGATTAGTTTTTCGCTAATAACTCTTGCATCGTTCGACCGACTTCTTCGACTAAGAGCTCAACGGAAAGCTTATCTGTCCCTTTTTCAGGTGAAATTAACATATTTTACGAAAAGTCGTAAGAAATACAATTTTTTTGATCAAAACTAAAATATCCACGAAATCATTGAAGAAGAAGTACCTTATCAGACGAAAATATGCCTTATCTAATAAGAGACATTTAAATTATTTTAATTGCATAAATGTGCAGCATTTTATTCAGAATTAATAGTGATTTACATGGACAAAAAATTCTTTTAATTTTTCTCCCATTAAATCCTAGAATTATAGAAAAGTACTTTGCGAAAATAATCGGCAGTAGGACGGAATCGTGTTGACCACCGATTGGTTGTTTGCTAATAACTCTGGCATCCTTCGACCGACTTCTTCGACTAAGAGCTCGATGGAAAGCTTATCTGTTCCTCTTTCAGATGGCTTTAACATATATTACGAAAAGTCGTAAGAAATACAATTTTTTTTATCAAAACTAAAATATCCTCGAAATCATTGAAAAAGAAGTATCTTATCAGACGAAAATCTGCCTTATCTAATAAGAGACATTTAAATTTTTTTAATTGCATAAATGTGCGGCATTTTATTCAGAATTAATAGTGTTTTACATGGACAAAAAATTCGTTTAATTTTTTTCCCATTAAATCCTAGAATTATAGAAAAGTACTTTGCGAAAATAATCGGCAGTAGGACGGAATCGTGTTGACCACCGATTGGTTGTTTGCTAATAACTCTTGCATCTTTCGACCGACTTCTTCGACTAAAGGCTCGTTGGAAAGCTTATCTCTTCCTCTTTCAGATGGCATTAACATATATTACGAAAAGGCATAAGATATAAAATTTTTTTGATCAAAACTAAAATATCCTCGAAATCATTGAAGGAGAAGTACCTTATCAGACGAAAATATGCCTTATCTAATAAGAGACATTTAGATTTGTTAATTGCATAAATGGGCGGCATTTTATTAATCATTGATAGTTTTTTACATGGACAAAAAATCCGTTTAATTTTTTCCCATTAAATACTAGAATTATAGAAAAGTACTTTGCGAAAAGAATCGGCAGTAGGACGGAATCGCGTTGACCACCGATTAGTTTTTTGCTAATAACTCTTGCATCCTTCAACCGACTTCTTCGACTAAGATCTCGATGGAAAGCTTATCTGTTCCTCTTTCAGAAGGCATTAACATATTTTACGAAAAGTCATAAGAAATACAACTTTTTTGATCAAAACTAAAATATCCTCGAAATCATTGAAGAAGAAGTACCTTATCAGACGAAAATCTGCCTTATCTAATAAGAGACATTTAAATTTCTTTAATTGCATGTATGGGCGGCATTTTATTCAGAATTATTAGTTCTTTACATAAACTAAAAATTCGTTTAATTTTTTTTTATAAATACTAGAATTATAGAAAAGTACTTTGCGAGGAGAATCGGCAGTAGGACGGAATCGTGTTGACCACCGATCAGTGTTTTACTAATAACTGTTGCATCCTTCGACCGACTTCTTCGACTAAGAGCTCGATGGAAAGCTTATCTGTTCTTCTTTCAGATGGCTTTAAACTAAAATATCCTCGAAATCATTGAAAAAGAAGAACCTTATCAGACGAAAATCTGCCTTATCTAATAAGAGACATTTAAATTTTTTAATTCCATATATGGGCGGCATTTTATTCAGAATTAATAGTTTTTAACATGGACAAGAAATTCGTTTAACGACTTCTTCGACTAAGAGCTCGATGGAAAGCTTATCTGTTCTTCTTTCAGATGGCTTTAACATATTTTAATAAAAGTCGTAAGAAATAAAATTTTTTTTATCAAAACTAAAATATCCTCGAAATCATTGAAAAAGAAGTACCTTATCAGACGAAAATCTGCCTTATCTAATAAGAGACATTTAAATTTTTTTAATTCCATATATGGGCGGCATTTTATTCAGAATTAATAGTTTTTAACATAGACAAGAAATTCGTTAATTTTTGTCTATAAATACTAGAATTATAGAAAAGTACTTTGCGAAGAGAATCGGCAGTAGGACGGAATCGTGTTGACCAACGATTAGTGTTTTGCTAATAACTGTTGCATCCTTCGACCGACTTCTTCGACTAAGAGCTCGATGGAAAGCTTATCTGTTGTTCTTTCAAATGGCTTTAACTTATTTTACTAAAAGTCGTAAGAAATAACTTTTTTTTTATCAAAACTAAATGATCCTCGAAATCATTGGAAAAGAAATACCTTATCAGACGAAAATCTGCCTTATATTATAAGAGACATTTAAATTTTTTTAATTGCATAAATGTGCGGCATTTTATTCAGAATTAATAGTGTTTTACATGGACAAAAAATTCGTTTAATTTTTTTTCCCATTAAATCCTAGAATTATAGAAAAATACTTTGCGAAAATAATCGGCAGTAGGACGGAATCGTGTTGACCACCGATTGGTTGTTTGCTAATAACTCTTGCATCCTTTGACCGATTTCTTCGACTAAAAGCTCGATGGAAAGCTAATCTGTTCCTCTTTCAGATGGTATTCACATAGTTTACGAAAAGTCATAAGATATAAAATTTTTTTGATCAAAACTAAAGTATCCTCGAAATCATTGAAAAAGAAGTACCTTTTCAGACGAAAATCTGCCTTATCTAATAAGAGACATTTAAATTTTTTAATTGCATAAATGGGCGGCATTTTATTCAGAATTAATAGTTTTTTACATGAACAAGAAATTCGTTTAATTTTTTCCCATTAAATACTAGAATTATAGAAAAGTACTTTGCGAAAAGAACCGGCAGTAGGACGGAATCGTGTTGACCACCGAATAGTTTTTTGCTAATAACTCTTGCATCCTTCGACCGACTTCTTCGACTAAGAGCTCGATGGAAAGCTTATCTGTTCCTCTTTCGGATGGCTTTAACATATTTTACAAAAAGTCGTAAAAAATACAATTTTTTTGATCAAAACTAAAATATCCTCGAAATCATTGAAGTAGAAGTACCTTATCAGACGAAAATATGCCTTATCTGATAAGAGACATTTAAATTTTTTTAATTGCATAAATGAGCGGCATTTTATTCAGTATTAATAGTTTTTTACATGGACAAAAAATTCGTTTAATTTTTTCCCATTAAATACTAGAATTATTGAAAAGTACTTTGCGAAAAGAATTGGCAGTAGGACGGAATCGTGTTGACCACCGATTAGTTTTTTGCTAATAACTCTTGCATCCTTCAACCGACTTCTTCGACTAAGATCTCGATGGAAAGCTTATCTGTTCCTCTTTCAGATGGCATTAACATATTTTACGAAAAGTCATAAAAAATAATATTTTTTTGAATAAAACTAAAATAACCTCCAAATCATTGAAGAAGAAGTACCTTATCAGACGAAAATCTGCCTTATCTAATAAGAGACATTTAAATTTTTTTAATTGCATGTATGGGCGGCATTTTATTCAGAATTATTAGTTCTTTACATAGACAAAAAATTCGTTTAATTTTTTTTTATAAATAGTAGAATTATAGAAAAGTACTTTGCGAAAAGAATCGGCAGTAGGACGGAATCGTGTTGACCACCGATTAGTGTTTTGCTAATAACTGTTGCATCCTTCGACCGACTTCTTCGGTTAAGAGCTCGATGGAAAGCTTATCTGTTCTTCTTTCAGATGGCTTTAACATATTTTAATAAAAGTCGTAAGAAATAAAATTTTTTTTATCAAAACTAAAATATCCTCGAAATCATTGAAAAAGAAGTACCTTATCAGACGAAAATCTGCCTTATCTAATAAGAGACATTTAAATTTTTTTAATTGCATATATGGGCGGCATTTTATTCAGAATTAATAGTTTTTAACATGGACAAGAAATTCGTTTAATGTTTTAACATATTTTACGAAAAGTCATAAGAAATACAATTTTTTTGATCAAAACTAAAATATCCTCG
Organism: Phortica okadai; assembly: GCA_034638295.1. Lineage (NCBI taxonomy): Eukaryota > Metazoa > Arthropoda > Insecta > Diptera > Drosophilidae > Phortica > Phortica okadai. Next base: position 21,206,495 of record CM067850.1, on the reverse strand, counting down.
AAATCATTGAAGAAGAAGTACCTTATCAGACGAAAATCTGCCTTATCTAATAAGAGACATTTAAATTTCTTTAATTGCATGTATGGGCGGCATTTTATTCAGAATTATTAGTTCTTTACATAAACTAAAAATTCGTTTAATTTTTTTTTATAAATACTAGAATTATAGAAAAGTACTTTGCGAGGAGAATCGGCAGTAGGACGGAATCGTGTTGACCACCGATCAGTGTTTTACTAATAACTGTTGCATCCTTCGACCGACTTCTTCGACTAAGAGCTCGATGGAAAGCTTATCTGTTCTTCTTTCAGATGGCTTTAAACTAAAATATCCTCGAAATCATTGAAAAAGAAGAACCTTATCAGACGAAAATCTGCCTTATCTAATAAGAGACATTTAAATTTTTTAATTCCATATATGGGCGGCATTTTATTCAGAATTAATAGTTTTTAACATGGACAAGAAATTCGTTTAACGACTTCTTCGACTAAGAGCTCGATGGAAAGCTTATCTGTTCTTCTTTCAGATGGCTTTAACATATTTTAATAAAAGTCGTAAGAAATAAAATTTTTTTTATCAAAACTAAAATATCCTCGAAATCATTGAAAAAGAAGTACCTTATCAGACGAAAATCTGCCTTATCTAATAAGAGACATTTAAATTTTTTTAATTCCATATATGGGCGGCATTTTATTCAGAATTAATAGTTTTTAACATAGACAAGAAATTCGTTAATTTTTGTCTATAAATACTAGAATTATAGAAAAGTACTTTGCGAAGAGAATCGGCAGTAGGACGGAATCGTGTTGACCAACGATTAGTGTTTTGCTAATAACTGTTGCATCCTTCGACCGACTTCTTCGACTAAGAGCTCGATGGAAAGCTTATCTGTTGTTCTTTCAAATGGCTTTAACTTATTTTACTAAAAGTCGTAAGAAATAACTTTTTTTTTATCAAAACTAAATGATCCTCGAAATCATTGGAAAAGAAATACCTTATCAGACGAAAATCTGCCTTATATAATAAGAGACATTTAAATTTTTTTAATTGCATAAATGTGCGGCATTTTATTCAGAATTAATAGTGTTTTACATGGACAAAAAATTCGTTTAATTTTTTTTCCCATTAAATCCTAGAATTATAGAAAAATACTTTGCGAAAATAATCGGCAGTAGGACGGAATCGTGTTGACCACCGATTGGTTGTTTGCTAATAACTCTTGCATCCTTTGACCGATTTCTTCGACTAAAAGCTCGATGGAAAGCTAATCTGTTCCTCTTTCAGATGGTATTCACATAGTTTACGAAAAGTCATAAGATATAAAATTTTTTTGATCAAAACTAAAGTATCCTCGAAATCATTGAAAAAGAAGTACCTTTTCAGACGAAAATCTGCCTTATCTAATAAGAGACATTTAAATTTTTTAATTGCATAAATGGGCGGCATTTTATTCAGAATTAATAGTTTTTTACATGAACAAGAAATTCGTTTAATTTTTTCCCATTAAATACTAGAATTATAGAAAAGTACTTTGCGAAAAGAACCGGCAGTAGGACGGAATCGTGTTGACCACCGAATAGTTTTTTGCTAATAACTCTTGCATCCTTCGACCGACTTCTTCGACTAAGAGCTCGATGGAAAGCTTATCTGTTCCTCTTTCGGATGGCTTTAACATATTTTACAAAAAGTCGTAAAAAATACAATTTTTTTGATCAAAACTAAAATATCCTCGAAATCATTGAAGTAGAAGTACCTTATCAGACGAAAATATGCCTTATCTGATAAGAGACATTTAAATTTTTTTAATTGCATAAATGAGCGGCATTTTATTCAGTATTAATAGTTTTTTACATGGACAAAAAATTCGTTTAATTTTTTCCCATTAAATACTAGAATTATTGAAAAGTACTTTGCGAAAAGAATTGGCAGTAGGACGGAATCGTGTTGACCACCGATTAGTTTTTTGCTAATAACTCTTGCATCCTTCAACCGACTTCTTCGACTAAGATCTCGATGGAAAGCTTATCTGTTCCTCTTTCAGATGGCATTAACATATTTTACGAAAAGTCATAAAAAATAATATTTTTTTGAATAAAACTAAAATAACCTCCAAATCATTGAAGAAGAAGTACCTTATCAGACGAAAATCTGCCTTATCTAATAAGAGACATTTAAATTTTTTTAATTGCATGTATGGGCGGCATTTTATTCAGAATTATTAGTTCTTTACATAGACAAAAAATTCGTTTAATTTTTTTTTATAAATAGTAGAATTATAGAAAAGTACTTTGCGAAAAGAATCGGCAGTAGGACGGAATCGTGTTGACCACCGATTAGTGTTTTGCTAATAACTGTTGCATCCTTCGACCGACTTCTTCGGTTAAGAGCTCGATGGAAAGCTTATCTGTTCTTCTTTCAGATGGCTTTAACATATTTTAATAAAAGTCGTAAGAAATAAAATTTTTTTTATCAAAACTAAAATATCCTCGAAATCATTGAAAAAGAAGTACCTTATCAGACGAAAATCTGCCTTATCTAATAAGAGACATTTAAATTTTTTTAATTGCATATATGGGCGGCATTTTATTCAGAATTAATAGTTTTTAACATGGACAAGAAATTCGTTTAATGTTTTTCTATAAATACTAGAATTATAGAAAAGTACTTTGCGAAGAGAATCGGCAGTAGGTCGGAATCGTGTTGACCAACGATTAGTGTTTTGCTAATAACTGTTGCATCCTTCGACCAACTTCTTCGACTTAGAGCTCGATGGAAAGCTTATCTGTCCCTCTTTCAGATGGTATTAACATATTTTGCGAAAAGTCGTAAGAAATACAATTTTTTTTATCAAAACTAAATTATCCTCGAAATCATTGAAAAAGAAGTACCTTATCAGACGAAAATCTGCCTTATCTAATAAGAGACATTTAAATTTTTTTAATTGCATAAATGTGCGGCATTTTATTCAGAATTAATAGTGTTTTACATGGACAAAAAATTCGTTTAATTTTTTTCCCATTAAATCCTAGAATTATAGAAAAGTACTTTGCGAAAATAATCGGCAGTAGGACGGAATCGTGTTGACCACCGATTGGTTGTTTGCTAATAACTCTTGCATCTTTCGACCGACTTCATCGACTAAAGGCTCGTTGGAAAGCTTATCTGTTCCTCTTTCAGATGGCATTAACATATATTACGAAAAGGCATAAAAAATAAAATTTTTTTGATCAAAACTAAAATATCCTCGAAATCGTTAAGAAGAAGTACCTTATCAGACGAAAATATGCCTTATCTAATAAGACGCCTTTAAATTATTTTAATTGCATAAATGGGCGGCATTGTATTCGGAATTAATAGTTTTTTACATGGACAAAGAATTAGTTTAATTTTTTCCCATTAAACACTAGAATTATAGAAAAGTACTTTGCGAAAAGAATCGGCAGTAGGACGGAATCGCGTTGACCACCGATTAGTTTTTTGCTAATAACTCTTGCATCCTTCAACCGACTTCTTCGACTAAGATCTCGATGGAAAGCTTATCTGTTCCTCTTTCAGATGGCATTAACATATTTTACGAAAAGTCATAAGAAATAAAATTTTTTTGATCAAAACTAAAATATCCTCGAAATCATTGAAGAAGAAGTACCTTATCAGACGAAAATCTGCCTTATCTAATAAGACACATTTAAATTTCTTTAATTGCATGTATAGGCGGCATTTTATTCAGAATTATTAGTTCTTTACATAGACAAAAAATTCGTTTAATTTTTTTTTATAAATAGTAGAATTATAGAAAAGTACTTTGCGAGGAGAATCGGCAGTAGGACGGAATCGTGTTGACCACCGATTAGTGTTTTGCTAATAACTGTTGCATCCTTCGACCGACTTCTTCGACTAAGAGCTCGATGGAAAGCTTATCTGTTCTTCTTTCAGATGGCTTTAACATATTTTAATAAAAGTCGTAAGAAATAAAATTTTTTTTATCAAAACTAAAATATCCTCGAAATCATTGAAGAAGAAGTACCTTATCAGACGAAAATTTGCCTTATCTAATAAGAGACATTTAGATTTTTTAATTGCATAAATGGGCGGCATTTTATTAATAATTAATAGTTTTTACATGGACAAAAAATCCGTTTAATTTTTTCCCATTAAATACTAGAATTATAGAAAAGTACTTTGCGAAAAGAATCGGCAGTAGGACGGAATCGCGTTGACCACCGATTAGTTTTTTGCTAATAACTCTTGCATCCTTCAACCGACTTCTTCGACTAAGATCTCGATGGAAAGCTTATCTGTTCCTCTTTCAGATGGCATTAACATATTTTACGAAAAGTCATAAGAAATAAAATTTTTTTGATCAAAACTAATATATCATCGAAATCATTGAAGAAGAAGTACCTTATCAGACGAAAATCTGCCTTATCTAATAAGAGACATTTTAATTTTTTTAATTGCATGTATGGGCGGCATTTTATCCAGAATTATTAGTTTTTTACATAGACAAAAAATTCGTTTAATTTTTTTTTATAAATACTAGAATTAAAGAAAAGTACTTTGCGAGGAGAATCGGCAGTAGGACGGAATCGTGTTGACCACCGATTAGTGTTTTGCTAATAACTGTTGCATCCTTCGACCGACTTCTTCGACTAAGAGCTCGATGGAAAGCTATCTGTTCTTCTTTCAATTGGCTTTAACATATTTTAATAAAAGTCGTAAGAAATAAAATTTTTTTATCAAAACTAAAATATCCTCGATATCCGACTTCTTCGACTAAGAGCTCGATGGAAAGCTTATCTGTTCTTCTTTCAGATGGCTTTAACAAATTTTATGAAAAGTCATAAGAAAAAAAAATGTTTTTGATCAAAACTAGAATATCCTCGAAATCATTCAAGAAGAAGTACCTTATCAGACGAAAATCTGCCTTATCTAATAAGAGACATTTAAATTTTTTTAATTGCATAAATGTGCGGCATTTTATTCAGAATTAATAGTGTTTTACATGGACAAAAAATTCGTTTAATTTTTTTCCCATTAAATCTTAGAATTATAGAAAAGTACTTTGCGAAAATAATCGGCAGTAGGACGGAATCGTGTTGACCACCGATTGGTTGTTTGCTAATAACTCTTGCATCTTTCGACCGACTTCTTCGACTAAGAGCTCGATGGAAAGCTTATCTGTTTCTCTTTCAGATGGCATTAACATAGTTTACGAAAAGTTATAAGAAATAAAATGTTTTTGATCAAAACTAAAATATCCTCGAAATCATTGAAGAAGAAGTACCTTATCAGACGAAAATCTGCCTTATCTAATAAGAAACATTTAAATTTCTTTAATTGCATGTATAGGCGGCATTTTATTCAGAATTATTAGTTCTTTACATAGACAAAAAATTCGTTTAATTTTTTTTTATAAATAGTAGAATTATAGAAAAGTACTTTGCGAGGAGAATCGGCAGTAGGACGGAATCGCGTTGACCACCGATTAGTTTTTTGCTAATAACTCTTGCATCCTTCAACCGACTTCTTCGACTAAGATCTCGATGGAAAGCTTATCTGTTCCTCTTTCAGATGGCATTAACATATTTTACGAAAAGTCATAAAAAATAAAATTTTTTTGATCAAAACTAAAATATCCTCGAAATCGTTAAGAAGAAGTACCTTATCAGACGAAAATATGCCTTATCTAATAAGACGCCTTTAAATTATTTTAATTGCATAAATGGGCGGCATTGTATTCGGAATTAATAGTTTTTTACATGGACAAAGAATTAGTTTAATTTTTTCCCATTAAACACTAGAATTATAGAAAAGTACTTTGCGAAAAGAATCGGCAGTAGGACGGAATCGTGTTGACCACCGATTGGTTGTTTGCTAATAACTCTTGCATCTTTCGACCGACTTCATCGACTAAAGGCTCGTTGGAAAGCTTATCTGTTCCTCTTTCAGATGGCATTAACATATATTACGAAAAGGCATAAAAAATAAAATGTTTTTGATCAAAACTAAAATATCCTCGAAATCGTTAAGAAGAAGTACCTTATCAGACGAAAATATGCCTTATCTAATAAGACGCCTTTAAATTATTTTAATTGCATAAATGGGCGGCATTGTATTCGGAATTAATAGTTTTTTACATGGACAAAGAATTAGTTTAATTTTTTCCCATTAAACACTAGAATTATAGAAAAGTACTTTGCGAAAAGAATCGGCAGTAGGACGGAATCGCGTTGACCACCGATTAGTTTTTTGCTAATAACTCTTGCATCCTTCAACCGACTTCTTCGACTAAGATCTCGATGGAAAGCTTATCTGTTCCTCTTTCAGATGGCATTAACATATTTTACGAAAAGTCATAAGAAATAAAATTTTTTTGATCAAAACTAAAATATCCTCGAAATCATTGAAGAAGAAGTACCTTATCAGACGAAAATCTGCCTTATCTAATAAGACACATTTAAATTTCTTTAATTGCATGTATAGGCGGCATTTTATTCAGAATTATTAGTTCTTTACATAGACAAAAAATTCGTTTAATTTTTTTTTATAAATAGTAGAATTATAGAAAAGTACTTTGCGAGGAGAATCGGCAGTAGGACGGAATCGTGTTGACCACCGATTAGTGTTTTGCTAATAACTGTTGCATCCTTCGACCGACTTCTTCGACTAAGAGCTCGATGGAAAGCTTATCTGTTCTTCTTTCAGATGGCTTTAACATATTTTAATAAAAGTCGTAAGAAATAAAATTTTTTTTATCAAAACTAAAATATCCTCGAAATCATTGAAGAAGAAGTACCTTATCAGACGAAAATTTGCCTTATCTAATAAGACGCCTTTAAATTATTTTAATTGCATAAATGGGCGGCATTGTATTCGGAATTAATAGTTTTTTACATGGACAAAGAATTAGTTTAATTTTTTCCCATTAAACACTAGAATTATAGAAAAGTACTTTGCGAAAAGAATCGGCAGTAGGACGGAATCGTGTTGACCACCGATTGGTTGTTTGCTAATAACTCTTGCATCTTTCGACCGACTTCATCGACTAAAGGCTCGTTGGAAAGCTTATCTGTTCCTCTTTCAGATGGCATTAACATATATTACGAAAAGGCATAAAAAATAAAATGTTTTTGATCAAAACTAAAATATCCTCGAAATCGTTAAGAAGAAGTACCTTATCAGACGAAAATATGCCTTATCTAATAAGACGCCTTTAAATTATTTTAATTGCATAAATGGGCGGCATTGTATTCGGAATTAATAGTTTTTTACATGGACAAAGAATTAGTTTAATTTTTTCCCATTAAACACTAGAATTATAGAAAAGTACTTTGCGAAAAGAATCGGCAGTAGGACGGAATCGCGTTGACCACCGATTAGTTTTTTGCTAATAACTCTTGCATCCTTCAACCGACTTCTTCGACTAAGATCTCGATGGAAAGCTTATCTGTTCCTCTTTCAGATGGCATTAACATATTTTACGAAAAGTCATAAGAAATAAAATTTTTTTGATCAAAACTAAAATATCCTCGAAATCATTGAAGAAGAAGTACCTTATCAGACGAAAATCTGCCTTATCTAATAAGACACATTTAAATTTCTTTAATTGCATGTATAGGCGGCATTTTATTCAGAATTATTAGTTCTTTACATAGACAAAAAATTCGTTTAATTTTTTTTTATAAATAGTAGAATTATAGAAAAGTACTTTGCGAGGAGAATCGGCAGTAGGACGGAATCGTGTTGACCACCGATTAGTGTTTTGCTAATAACTGTTGCATCCTTCGACCGACTTCTTCGACTAAGAGCTCGATGGAAAGCTTATCTGTTCTTCTTTCAGATGGCTTTAACATATTTTAATAAAAGTCGTAAGAAATAAAATTTTTTTTATCAAAACTAAAATATCCTCGAAATCATTGAAGAAGAAGTACCTTATCAGACGAAAATTTGCCTTATCTAATAAGAGACATTTAGATTTTTTAATTGCATAAATGGGCGGCATTTTATTAATAATTAATAGTTTTTACATGGACAAAAAATCCGTTTAATTTTTTCCCATTAAATACTAGAATTATAGAAAAGTACTTTGCGAAAAGAATCGGCAGTAGGACGGAATCGCGTTGACCACCGATTAGTTTTTTGCTAATAACTCTTGCATCCTTCAACCGACTTCTTCGACTAAGATCTCGATGGAAAGCTTATCTGTTCCTCTTTCAGATGGCATTAACATAGTTTACGAAAAGTTATAAGAAATAAAATGTTTTTGATCAAAACTAAAATATCCTCGAAATCATTGAAGAAGAAGTACCTTATCAGACGAAAATCTGCCTTATCTAATAAGAAACATTTAAATTTCTTTAATTGCATGTATAGGCGGCATTTTATTCAGAATTATTAGTTCTTTACATAGACAAAAAATTCGTTTAATTTTTTTTTATAAATAGTAGAATTATAGAAAAGTACTTTGCGAGGAGAATCGGCAGTAGGACGGAATCGCGTTGACCACCGATTAGTTTTTTGCTAATAACTCTTGCATCCTTCAACCGACTTCTTCGACTAAGATCTCGATGGAAAGCTTATCTGTTCCTCTTTCAGATGGCATTAACATATTTTACGAAAAGTCATAAGAAATAAAATTTTTTTGATCAAAACTAAAGTATCCTCGAAATCATTGAAGAAGAAGTACCTTATCAGACGAAAATCTGCCTTATCTAATAAGAAACATTTAAATTTCTTTAATTGCATGTATAGGCGGCATTTTATTCAGAATTATTAGTTCTTTACATAGACAAAAAATTCGTTTAATTTTTTTTTATAAATAGTAGAATTATAGAAAAGTACTTTGCGAGGAGAATCGGCAGTAGGACGGAATCGTGTTGACCACCGATTAGTGTTTTGCTAATAACTGTTGCATCCTTCGACCGACTTCTTCGACTAAGAGCTCGATGGAAAGCTTATCTGTTCTTCTTTCAGATGGCTTTAACATATTTTAATAAAAGTCGTAAGAAATAAAATTTTTTTTATCAAAACTAAAATATCCTCGAAATCATTGAAAAAGAAGTACCTTATCAGACGAAAATATGCCTTATCTAATAAGAGACATTTAGATTTTTTAATTGCATAAATGGGCGGCATTTTATTTTTTTAAATTTTTTTTATCAAAACTAAAATATCCTCGATATCCGACTTCTTCGACTAAGAGCTCGATGGAAAGCTTATCTGTTCTTCTTTCAGATGGCTTTAACAAATTTTACGAAAAGTCATAAGAAAAAAAAATGTTTTTGATCAAAACTAGAATATCCTCGAAATCATTCAAGAAGAACTGCCTTATCAGACAAAAATATGTCTTATCTAATAAGAGACATTTAAGTTTTTTTAATTGCATAAATGGGCGGCATTTTATTCAGAATTAATAGTTTTTTACATGCACAAAAAATTCGTTTAATTTTTTCCTATAAATACTAGAATTATAGAAAAGTACCTTGCGAAGAGAATCGGCAGTAGGACGGAATCGTGTTGACCATCGATAAATTTTTTTGCTAATAACTCTTGCATCCTTCATCCGACTTCTTCGACTAAGATCTCGATGGAAAGCTTATCTGTTCCTCTTTCAGATGGCATTAACATATTTTACGAAAAGTCCTATGAAATAAAATTTTTTTGATCAAAACTAAAATATCATCGAAATCATTGAAGAAGAAGTACCTTATCAGACGAAAATCTGCCTTATCTAATAAGAGACATTTAAATTTTTTTAATTGCATGTATGGGCGGCATTTTATTCAGAATTATTAGTTTTTTACATAGACAAAAAATTCGTTTAGTTTTTTTTTATAAATACTAGAATTAAAGAAAAGTACTTTGCGAGGAGAAACGGTAGTAGGACGGAATCGTGTTGACCACCGATTAGTGTTTTGCTTATAGCTGTTGCATCCTTCGACCGACTTCTTCGACTAAGAGCTCGATGGAAAGTTATATGTTCTTCTTTCAATTGGCTTTAACATATTTTAATAAAAGTGGTAAGAAATAAAATTTTTTTTATCAAGATTAAAATATCCTCGATATCCGACTTCTTCGACTAAGAGCTCGATGGAAAGCTTATCTGTTCTTCTTTCAGATGGCTTTAACAAATTTTACGAAAAGTCATAAGAAAAAAAATGTTTTTGATCAAAACTAGAATATCCTCGATATCATTCAAGAAGAAGTGCCTTATCAGACAAAAATATGCCTTATCTAATAAGAGACATTTAAGTTTTTTTAATTGCATAAATGGGCGTCATTTTATTCAGAATTAATAGTTTTTTACATGCACAAAAAATTCGTTTAATTTTTTCCTATAAATACTAGAATTATAGAAAACTACCTTGCGAAGAGAATCGGCAGTAGGACGGAATCGTGTTGACCATCGATAAATTTTTTTGCTAATAACTCTTGCATCCTTCGACCGACTTCTTCGACTAAGAGCTCGATAGAAAGCTTATCTGTTCCTCTTTCAGATGGCATTAACATATTTTACGAAAAGTCATAAGAAATAAAATGTTTTTGATCAAGACAAGAATATCCTCGAAATCATTCAAGAAGAAGTGCCTTATCAGACAAAAATATGCCTTATCTAATAAGAGACATTTAAGTTTTTTTAATTGCATAAATGGGCGGCATTTTATTCAGAATTAATAGTTTTTTACATGCACAAAAAATTCGTTTAATTTTTTCATATAAATACTAGAATTATAGAAAAGTACTTTGCCAAAAAAATGGGCAGTAGGACGGAAACGTGTTGACCACCGATTATTTTTTTGCTAATAACTCTGGCATCCTTCGATCGACTTATTCGACTAAGAGCTCGATGGAAACCTTATCTGTTCCTCTTTCAGATGGCATTAACATATTTTACGAAAAGTCATAAGAAAAAAAATGTTTTTGATCAAAACTAGAATATCCTCGAAATCATTCAAGAAGAAGTGCCTTATCAGACAAAAATATGCCTTATCTAATAAGAGACATTTAAGTTTTTTTAATTGCATAAATGGGCAGCATTTTCTTCAGAATTAATAGTTTTTTTCCATGGACAAAAAATTCGTTTAATTTTTGCCTATAAATACAAGAATTATAGAAAAGTACCTTGCGAAGAGAATCGGCAGTAGGACGGAATCGTGTTGACCACCGATTAGTTTTTTGCTAATAAGTCTTGCATCCTTCGACCGACTTCTTCGACTAAGAGCTCGATGGAAAGCTTATCTGTTCCTCTTTCAGATGGCATTAACATATTTTTCGAAAAGTCATAAGAAATAAATTTTTTTTGATCAAAACTAATATATCCTCGAAATCATTCAAGAAAAAGTACCTTATCAGACAAAAATATGCCTTATCTAATAAGAGACATTAAAGTTTTTTTAATTGCATAAATGGGCGGCATTTTATTCAGAATTAATAGTTTTTTACATGGACAAAAAATTCGTTTAATTTTTTCCTATAAATACTAGAATTATAGAAAAGTACCTTGCGAAGAGAATCGGCAGTACGACTGAATCGTGTTGACCACCGATTAGTTTCTTGCTAATAACTCTTGCATCCTTCGACCGACTTCTTCGACTAAGAGCTCGATGGAAAGCTTATCTGTTCGTCTTTCAGATGGCATTAACATATTTTACGAAAAGTCATAAGAAATACAATTTTTTTGATCAAAACTAAAATATCCTCAAAATCATTGAAGAAAAAGTACATTATCAGACGAAAATATGCCTTATCTAATAAGAGACATTTCAATTTTTTTAATTGCATAAATGGGCGGCATTTTATTAAGAATTAATAGTTTTTTACATGGACAAAAAATTCGTTTAATTTTTTCCCATTAAGTACTAGAATTATAGAAAAGTACTTTGCCAAAAAAATTGGCAGTAGGACGGAAACGTGTTGACCACCGATTATTTTTTTGCTAATAACTCTGGCATCCTTCGATCTACTTCTTCGACTAAGAGCTCGATGGAAAGCTTATCTGTTTCTCTTTCAGATGGCATTAACATAGTTTACGAAAAGTTATAAGAAATAAAATGTTTTTGATCAAAACTGGAATATCCTCGAAATCATTCAAGAAGAAGCACCTTATCAGACAAAAATATGCCTTATCTAATAAGAAACATTTAAGTTTTTTTAATTGCATAAATGGGCAGCATTTTATTCAGAATTAATAGTTTTTTACATGGACAAAAAATTCGTTTAATTTTTTCCTATAAATACTAGAATTATAGAAAAGTACCTTGCGAAGAAAATCGGCAGTACGACGGAAACGTGTTGACCACCGATTATTTTTTTGCTAATAACTCTGGCATCCTTCGATCTACTTCTTCGACTAAGAGCTCGATGGCAAGTTTATCTGTTCCTCTTTCAGATGGCATTAACATATTTTTCGAAAAGTCATAAGAAATAAAATTTTTTTGATCAAAACTAAAATATCCTCAAAATCATTGAAGAAGAAGTACATTATCAGCCAAAAAATATGCCTTATCTAATAAGAGACATTTAAGTTTTTTTAATTGCATAAATGGGCAGCATTTTATTCGGATTTAATAGTTTTTTACATGGACAAAAAATTCGTTTAATTTTTTCCTGTAAATACTAGAATTATAGAAAAGTACCTTGCGAAGAAAATCGGCAGTACGACGGAAACGTGTTGACCACCGATTATTTTTTTGCTAATAACTCTTGCATCCTTCGACCAACTTTTTCGACTAAGAGCTAGATGGAAAGCTTATCTGTTCCTCTTTCTGATGGCATTAACATATTTTTCGAAAAGTCATAAGAAATAAAATTTTTTTGATCAAAACTAAAATATCCTCAAAATCATTGAAGAAGAAGTACATTATCAGCCAAAAAATATGCCTTATCTAATAAGAGACATTTAAGTTTTTTTAATTGCATAAATGGGCAGCATTTTATTCGGATTTAATAGTTTTTTACATGGACAAAAAATTCGTTTAATTTTTTCCTATAAATACTAGAATTATAGAAAAGTACCTTGCGAAGAAAATCGGCAGTACAACGGAAACGTGTTGACCAGCTATTTGTTTTTGCTAATAACTCTTGCATCCTTCGACCGACTTCTTCGACTAAGATCTCGATGGAAAGCTTATCTGTTTCTCTTTCAGATGGCATTAACATATTTTACGAAAAGTCGTAAGAAATAAAATTTTTTTGATCAAAACTAAAATATCCTCGAAATCATTGATTTATTGCATAAATGGGCGGCATTTTAGTTAGAATTCATAGTTGTTTACATCAGCAAGAAATTCGTTTAATTTTTTCCCATTAAATACTAGAATTATAGAAAAGTACTTTGTGAAAAGAATCGGCAGTAGGACGCAATCGTGGTGACCAACGATTATTTTTTTGTTGATAACTCTTGCATCTTTCGACCGACTTCTTCGACTAAGAGCACGATGGAAATCTTATCTGTTCTTCTTTCAGTTGGCATTAACATATTTTACGAAAAGTCATAAGAAATACAATTTTTTTGATCAAAACTAAAATATCCTCGAAATTATTGAAGAAGAAGTACCTTATCAGACGAAAATATGCCTTATATAATAAGAGACATTTAAATTTTTTTAATTTCATAAATGGGAGGCATTTTATTCAGAATTAATAGTTTTTTACATGGACAAAAAATTCGTTTCATTTTTTCCCATTAGATACTAGAATTATAGAAAAGTACTTTGCGAAAAGAATCGGCAGTAGGACGGAATCGTGTTGACCACCGATTAGTTTTTTGCTAATAACTCTTGCATTCTTTGACTAAGAGCTCGATGGAAAGCTTATCTGTTCCTCTTTCAGATGGCATTAACATATTTTACGAAAAGTCGTAAGAAATAAAATTTTTTTGATCAAAACTAAAATATCCTCGAAATCATTGAAGAAGAAGTACCTTATCAGACGAAAATATGCCTTATCTAATAAGAGACATATAAACTTTTTTAATTGCATAAATGGGCGTAATTTTATTCAGAATTAATAGTGTTTTACATGGAAAAAAAAATCGTTTAATTTTTTCTTATTAAATACTAGAATTATAGATAAGCACTTTGCGAAAAGAATCGGCAGTAGGACGGAAACATTTTGACCACCGAATAGTTTTTTGCTAATAACTCTTGCATCCTTCGACCGACTTCTTCGACTAAGAGCTCGATTGAAACCTTATCTGTTCCTCTTTCAGATGGCATTAACATATTTTACGAAAAGTCATAAGGAATAAAATTTTTTTGATCAAAACTAAAATATCCTTAAAATCATTGAAGAAGAAGTACCTTATCAGACGAAAATATGCCTTATCTAATAAGAGACATTTAAATTTTTTTAATTGCATAAATGGGCGGCATTTTATTCAGAATTAATACTTTTTTACATGGACAAAAAATTCGTTTAATTTTTTCCCATTAAATACTAGAATTATAGAAAAGTACTTTGCGAAGACAATCGGCAGTAGGACTGAATCGTGTTGAGCACCGATTAGTTTTTTGCCAATAACTCTTGCATCCTTCGACCGACTTCTTCGACTAAGAGCTTGATGAAAACCTTATCTGTTCCTCTTTCAGATGGCATTAACATATCTTACGAAAAGTCGTAAGAAATAAAATTTTTTTGATCAAAACTAAAATATCCTCAAAATCTTAATTTTAGCCGCAAAATTTTAATTTTTTCCCATTAAATACTAGAATTATAGAAAAGTACTTTGCGAAAAGAATCGGCAGTAGAACGCAAACATTTTGACCACCGATTAGTTTTTTGCTAATAACTCTTGCATCCTTCGACCGACTTCTTCGACTAAGAGCTCGATGAAAACCTTATCTGTTCCTCTTTCAGATGGCATTAACATATCTTACGAAAAGTCATAAGGAATAAAATTTTTTTGATCAAAACTTAAATATCCTCAAAATCTTAATTTTATCCTCAAAATTTTAATTTTTTCCCATTAAATACTAGAATTATAGAAAAGTACTTTGCGAAAAGAATCGGCAGTAGAACGCAAACATTTTGACCACCGATTAGTTTTTTGCTAATAACTCTTGCATCCTTCGACCGACTTCTTCGACTAAGAGCTCGATGGAAACCTTATCTGTTCCTCTTTCAGATGGCATTAACATATTTTACGAAAAGTCATAAGAAATAAAATTTTTTTGATCAAAACTAAAATATCCTCGAAATCATTGAAGAAGGAGTACCTTATCAGACGAAAATATACCTTATCTAATAAGAGACATTTAAATTTTCTTAATTGCATAAATGGGCTGCATTTTATTCAGAATTAATAGTTTTTTACATGGACAAAAAATTTGTTTAATTTGTACCCATTAAATACTAGAATTATAGAAAAGTACTTTGCGAAGAGAATCGGCAGTAGGACTGAATCGTGTTGAGCACCGATTAGTTTTTTGCCAATAACTCTTGCATCCTTCGACCGACTTCTTCGACTAAGAGCTTGATGAAAACCTTATCTGTTCCTCTTTCAGATGGCATTAACATATCTTACGAAAAGTCGTAAGAAATAAAATTTTTTTGATCAAAACTAAAATATCCTCAAAATCTTAATTTTAGCCTCAAAATTTTAATTTTTTCCCATTAAACACTAGAATTATAGAAAAGTACTTTGCGAAAAGAATCGGCAGTAGAACGCAAACATTTTGACCACCGATTAGTTTTTTGCTAATAACTCTTGCATCCTTCGACCGACTTCTTCGACTAAGAGCTCGATGAAAACCTTGTCTGTTCCTCTTTCAGATGGCATTAACATATCTTACGAAAAGTCATAAGGAATAAAATTTTTTTGATCAAAACTAAAATATCCTCAAAATCTTAATTTTATCCTCAAAATTTTAATTTTTTCCCATTAAATACTAGAATTATAGAAAAGTACTTTGCGAAAAGAATCGGCAGTAGAACGCAAACATTTTGACCACCGATTAGTTTTTTGCTAATAACTCTTGCATCCTTCGACCGACTTCTTCGACTAAGAGCTCGATGGAAACCTTATCTGTTCCTCTTTCAGATGGCATTAACATATTTTACGAAAAGTCATAAGAAATAAAATTTTTTTGATCAAAACTAAAATATCCTCGAAATCATTGAAGAAGGAGTACCTTATCAGACGAAAATATACCTTATCTAATAAGAGACATTTAAATTTTCTTAATTGCATAAATGGGCTGCATTTTATTCAGAATTAATAGTTTTTTACATGGACAAAAAATTTGTTTAATTTGTACCCATTAAATACTATAATTATAGAAAAGTACTTTGCGAAGAGAATCGGCAGTAGGACAGAATCGCGTTGACCACCGATTAGTTTTTTGCTAATAACTCTTGCATCCTTCGACCGACTTCTTCGACTAAGAGCTCGATGAAAACCTTATCTGTTCCTCTTTCAGATGGCATTAACATATCTTACGAAAAGTCATAAGGAATAATATTTTTTTGATCAAAACTAAAATATCCTCGAAATCATTGAAGAAGGAGTACCTTATCAGACGAAAATATGCCTTATCTAATAAGAGGCATTTAAATTTTCTTAATTGCATAAATGGGCGGCATTTTAATAAGAATTAATAGTTTTTTACATAAAAAAAAAGTTCGTTTAATTTTTTTCCATTAAATACTAGAACTATAGAAAAGTTCTTTGCGAAAAATATCGGCAGTAGGACGGAAACGTGTTGACCAGCTATTAGTTTTTTGCTAATAACTCTTGCATCCTTCGACCGACTTCTTCGACTAAGATCTCGATGGAAAGCTTATCTGTTTCTCTTTCAGATGGCATTAACATATTTTACGAAAAGTCGTAAGAAATAAAATTTTTTTGATCAAAACTAAAATATCCTCAAAATCTTAATTTTAGCCTCAAAATTTTAATTTTTTCCCATTAAATGCTAGAATTATAGAAAAGTACTTTGCGAAAAAAATCGGCAGGAGGACGGAAACGTGTTGACCAGCTATTAGTTTTTTGCTAATAACTCTTGCATCCTTCGACCGACTTCTTCGACTAAGATCTCGATGGAAAACTTATCTGTTCCTCTTTCAGATGGCATTAACATATTTTACGAAAGTCGTAAGAAATAAAATTTTTTTGATCAAAACTAAAATATCCTTAAAATCATTGAAGAAGAAGTACCTTATCAGACGAAAATATGCCTTATCTAATAAGAGGCATTTAAATTTTTTTAATTGCATAAATGGGCGGCATTTTATTCAGAATTAATATTTTTTTACATGGACAAAAAATTCGTTTAATTTTTTCCTATTAAATACTAGAATTATAGAAAAGTACTTTGCGAAAAAAATCGGCAGTAGGACGGAAACGTATTGAAAACTTATCTGTTCCTCTTTCAGATGGCATTTACATATTTTACGAAAAGTCATAAGAAATAAAATTTTTTGATCAAAACTAAAATATCGTCGAAATCATTCAAGAAGAAGTACCTTATCAGACAAAAATATGCCTTATCTAATAAGAGACATTTAAGTTTTTTTAATTGCATAAATGGGCAGCATTTTATTCAGAATTAATAGTTTTTTACATGGACAAATAATTCGTTTAATTTTTTCCTATAAATACTAGAATTATAGAAAAGTACCTTGCGAAGAGAATCGGCAGTACGACGGAATCGTGTTGACCACCGATTAGTTTTTTGCTAATAACTCTTGCATCCTTCGAACAACTTCTTCGACTAAGAGCTCGATGGAAAGCTTATCTGTTCCTCTTTAAGATGGCATTAACATATTTTACGAAAAGTCATAAGAAATAAAATTTTTTTGATCAAAACTAAAATATCCTCGAAATCATTCAAGAAGAAGTACCTTGTCAGACAAAAATATGCCTTATCTAATAAGAGACATTTAATTTTTTTAATTTCATAAATGGGTGGCATTTTATTCAGAATTAATAGTTTTTTTACATGGACAAAAAATTCGTTTACTTTTTTCCCATTAAATACTAGAATTATTGAAAAGCACTTTGCGAAAAGAATCGGCAGTAGGACGGAAACGTTTTGACCACCAATTAGTTTTTTGCTAATAACTCTTGCATCCTTCGACCGACTTCTTCGACTAAGAGGTCGATGGAAAGCTTATCTGTTCCTCTTTCAGATGGCATTAATATATTTTACGAAAAGTCATAAGAAATAAAAATTATTTGATCAAAACTAAAATATCCTCAAAATCATTAAACAAGAAGTACCTTATCAGACAAAAATATGCCTTATCTAATAAGAGACATTTAAGTTTTTTTAATTGCATAAATGGGCGGCATTTTATTCAGAATTAATACTGTTTTACATGGAAAAAAAATTCGTTTAATTTTTTCCCATTAAATACTAGAATTATTGAAAAGCACTTTGCGAAAAGAATCGGCAGTAGGACGGAAACGTTTTGACCACCAATTAGTTTTTTGCTAATAACTCTTGCATCCTTCGACCGACTTCTTCGACTAAGAGCTCGATGGAAAGCTTATCTGTTCGTCTTTCAGATGGCATTAACATATTTTACGAAAAGTCATAAGAAATAAAATTTTTTTGATCAAAACTAAAATATCCTCAAAATCTTAATTTTAGCCTCAAAATTTTAATTTTTTCCCATTAAACACTAGAATTATAGAAAAGTACTTTGCGAAAAGAATCGGCGGTAGAACGCAAACATTTTGACCACCGATTAGTTTTTTGCTAATAACTCTTGCATCCTTCGACCGACTTCTTCGACTAAGAGCTCGATGAAAACCTTATCTGTTCCTCTTTCAGATGGCATTAACATATCTTACGAAAAGTCATAAGGAATAAAATTTTTTTGATCAAAACTAAAATATCCTCAAAATCTTAATTTTATCCTCAAAATTTTAATTTTTTCCCATTAAATACTAGAATTATAGAAAAGTACTTTGCGAAAAGAATCGGCAGTAGAACGCAAACATTTTGACCACCGATTAGTTTTTTGCTAATAACTCTTGCATCCTTCGACCGACTTCTTCGACTAAGAGCTCGATGGAAACCTTATCTGTTCCTCTTTCAGATGGCATTAACATATTTTACGAAAAGTCATAAGAAATAAAATTTTTTTGATCAAAACTAAAATATCCTCGAAATCATTGAAGAAGGAGTACCTTATCAGACGAAAATATACCTTATCTAATAAGAGACATTTAAATTTTCTTAATTGCATAAATGGGCTGCATTTTATTCAGAATTAATAGTTTTTTACATGGACAAAAAATTTGTTTAATTTGTACCCATTAAATACCATAATTATAGAAAAGTACTTTGCGAAGAGAATCGGCAGTAGGACAGAATCGCGTTGACCACCGATTAGTTTTTTGCTAATAACTCTTGCATCCTTCGACCGACTTCTTCGACTAAGAGCTCGATGAAAACCTTATCTGTTCCTCTTTCAGATGGCATTAACATATCTTACGAAAAGTCATAAGGAATAATATTTTTTTGATCAAAACTAAAATATCCTCGAAATCATTGAAGAAGGAGTACCTTATCAGACGAAAATATGCCTTATCTAATAAGAGGCATTTAAATTTTCTTAATTGCATAAATGGGCGGCATTTTAATAAGAATTAATAGTTTTTTACATAAAAAAAAAGTTCGTTTAATTTTTTTCCATTAAATACTAGAACTATAGAAAAGTTCTTTGCGAAAAATATCGGCAGTAGGACGGAAACGTGTTGACCAGCTATTAGTTTTTTGCTAATAACTCTTGCATCCTTCGACCGACTTCTTCGACTAAGATCTCGATGGAAAGCTTATCTGTTTCTCTTTCAGATGGCATTAACATATTTTACGAAAAGTCGTAAGAAATAAAATTTTTTTGATCAAAACTAAAATATCCTCAAAATCTTAATTTTAGCCTCAAAATTTTAATTTTTTCCCATTAAATGCTAGAATTATAGAAAAGTACTTTGCGAAAAAAATCGGCAGGAGGACGGAAACGTGTTGACCAGCTATTAGTTTTTTGCTAATAACTCTTGCATCCTTCGACCGACTTCTTCGACTAAGATCTCGATGGAAAACTTATCTGTTCCTCTTTCAGATGGCATTAACATATTTTACGAAAGTCGTAAGAAATAAAATTTTTTTGATCAAAACTAAAATATCCTTAAAATCATTGAAGAAGAAGTACCTTATCAGACGAAAATATGCCTTATCTAATAAGAGGCATTTAAATTTTTTTAATTGCATAAATGGGCGGCATTTTATTCAGAATTAATATTTTTTTACATGGACAAAAAATTCGTTTAATTTTTTCCTATTAAATACTAGAATTATAGAAAAGTACTTTGCGAAAAAAATCGGCAGTAGGACGGAAACGTATTGAAAACTTATCTGTTCCTCTTTCAGATGGCATTTACATATTTTACGAAAAGTCATAAGAAATAAAATTTTTTGATCAAAACTAAAATATCGTCGAAATCATTCAAGAAGAAGTACCTTATCAGACAAAAATATGCCTTATCTAATAAGAGACATTTAAGTTTTTTTAATTGCATAAATGGGCAGCATTTTATTCAGAATTAATAGTTTTTTACATGGACAAAAAATTCGTTTAATTTTTTCCTATAAATACTAGAATTATAGAAAAGTACCTTGCGAAGAGAATCGGCAGTACGACGGAATCGTGTTGACCACCGATTAGTTTTTTGCTAATAACTCTTGCATCCTTCGAAGAACTTCTTCGACTAAGAGCTCGATGGAAAGCTTATCTGTTCCTCTTTAAGATGGCATTAACATATTTTACGAAAAGTCATAAGAAATAAAATTTTTTTGATCAAAACTAAAATATCCTCGAAATCATTCAAGAAGAAGTACCTTGTCAGACAAAAATATGCCTTATCTAATAAGAGACATTTAATTTTTTTAATTTCATAAATGGGTGGCATTTTATTCAGAATTAATAGTTTTTTTACATGGATAAAAAATTCGTTTACTTTTTTCCCATTAAATACTAGAATTATTGAAAAGCACTTTGCGAAAAGAATCGGCAGTAGGACGGAAACGTTTTGACCACCAATTAGTTTTTTGCTAATAACTCTTGCATCCTTCGACCGACTTCTTCGACTAAGAGGTCGATGGAAAGCTTATCTGTTCCTCTTTCAGATGGCATTAATATATTTTACGAAAAGTCATAAGAAATAAAAATTATTTGATCAAAACTAAAATATCCTCAAAATCATTAAACAAGAAGTACCTTATCAGACAAAAATATGCCTTATCTAATAAGAGACATTTAAGTTTTTTTAATTGCATAAATGGGCGGCATTTTATTCAGAATTAATACTGTTTTACATGGAAAAAAAATTCGTTTAATTTTTTCCCATTAAATACTAGAATTATTGAAAAGCACTTTGCGAAAAGAATCGGCAGTAGGACGGAAACGTTTTGACCACCAATTAGTTTTTTGCTAATAACTCTTGCATCCTTCGATCGACTTCTTCGACTAAGAGCTCGATGGAAAGCTTATCTGTTCGTCTTTCAGATGGCATTAACATATTTTACGAAAAGTCATAAGAAATAAAATTTTTTTGATCAAAACTAAAATATCCTCGAAATCATTGTAGAAGAAGTACCTTATCAGACGAAAATCTGCCATATCTAATAAGACACATTTAAACTTTTTTAATTGCATAAATGGGCGTCATTTTATTCAGAATTAATAGTGTTTTACATTGAAAAAAAATTCGTTTAATTTTTTCCCATTAAATACTAGAATTATAGAAAAGCACTTTGCGAAAAGAATCGGCAGTAGGACGGAAACGTTTTGACCACCGATTAGTTTTTTGCTAATAACTCTTGCATTCTTTGACTAAGAGCTCGATGGAAAGCTTATCTGTTCCTCTTTCAGATGGCATTAACATATTTTACGAAAAGTCGTAAGAAATAAAATTTTTTTGATCAAAACTAAAATATCCTGGAAATCATTGAAGAAGAAGTACCTTATCAGACGAAAATATGCCTTATCTAATAAGAGACATTTAAATTTTTTTAATTGCATAAATGGGCGTAATTTTATTCAGAATTAATAGTGTTTTACATGGAAAAAAAAATCGTTTAATTTTTTCCCATTAAATACTAGAACTATAGAGAAGTACTTTGCGAAAAATATCGGCAGTAAGACGGAAACGTGTTGACCAGCTATTTGTTTTTTGCTAATAACTCTTGCATTTTTTGACTAAAAGCTCGATGGGAAGCTTATCTGTTCCTCTTTCAGATGGCATTAACATATTTTACGAAAAGTCGTAAGAAATAAAATTTTTTTGATCAAAACTAAAATATCCTCGAAATCATTGATTAATTGCATAAATGGGCGCCATTTTAGTTAGAATTAATAGTTTTTTACATCGGCAAGAAATTCGTTTAATTTTTTCCCATTAAATACTAGAATTATAGAAAAGTACTTTGTGAAAAGAATCGGTAGTAGGACGCAATCGTGGTGACCAACGATTAGTTTTTTGTTGATAACTCTTGCATCTTTCGACCGACTTCTTCGACTAAGAGCACGATGGAAATCTTATCTGTTCTTCTTTCAGTTGGCATTAACATATTTTACGAAAAGTCATAAGAAATACAATTTTTTTGATCAAAACTAAAATATCCTCGAAATCATTGAAGAAGAAGTACCTTATCAGACGAAAATATGCCTTATATAAGAAGAGACATTTAAACTTTTTTAATTGCATAAATGGGCGTAATTTTATTCAGAATTAATAGTGTTTTACATGGAAAAAAAATCGTTTAATTTTTTCCCATTAAATACTAGAATTATTGAAAAGCACTTTGCGAAAAGAATCGGCAGTAGGACGGAAACGTGTTGACCAGCTATTTGTTTTTTGCTAATAACTCTTGCATCCTTCGACCGACTTCTTCGACTAAGATCTCGATGGAAAGCTTATCTGTTTCTCTTTCAGATGCCATTAACATATTTTACGAAAAGTCGTAAGAAATAAAATTTTTTTGATCAAAACTAAAATATCCTCGAAATCATTGATTAAAGCAGGCCATCCATTGTCGAATTTGTTTGACGAATTTGTTGTGTTTGACGAAATATTCGTCGTTAGTGGTAGTGTTCGTTTTCAAGTTTTGTGTTTGATGTTTTGTTCGAGAAAAATAGAAATTGTTCTATCTTGACTTTGTTTGTCGAACAAATTTGACAGTCGATGGCAATGTTCATTTGTAAAAAGTTTTCCTAGCGTGAAGACGTGTATAAAATGTCGAAAAAATTTTTGCTAGAATTTATTAATTGCCTGCAAAATGATGTTTGCAAACAATGTTTGAACTAGTTTGTGGCAAAATTATTTTTTGTTCGACAAACAGTTTTTCAAACAAATTCGACAATGGATGGCCTGCTTAATTGCATAAATGGGCGGCATTTTAGTTAGAATTAATAGTTTTTTACATCGGCAAGAAATTCGTTTAATTTTTTCCCATTAAATACTAGAATTATAGAAAATTATTTTGTCTTTGAAATCTTATCTGTTCTTCTTTCAGTTGGCATTAACATATTTTACGAAAAGTCATAAGAAATACAATTTTTTTGATCAAAACTAAAATATCCTCGAAATCATTGAAGAAGAAGTACCTTATCAGACGAAAATATGCCTTATATAAGAAGAGAAATTTAAATTTTTTTAATTTCATAAATGGGCGGCATTTTATTCAGAATTAATAGTTTTTTACATGGACAAAAAATTCGTTTCATTTTTCCCCATTAGATACTAGAATTATAGAAAAGTACTTTGCGAAAAGAATCGGCAGTAGGAAGGAATCGTGTTGACCACCGATTAGTTTTTTGCTAATAACTCTTGCATTCTTTGACTAAGAGCTCGATGGAAAGCTTATCTGTTCCTCTTTCAGATGGCATTAACATATTTTACGAAAAGTCGTAAGAAATAAAATTTTTTTGATCAAAACTAAAATATCCTCGAAATCATTGAAGAAGAAGTACCTTATCAGACAAAAATATGCCTTATCTAATAAGAGACATTTAAACTTTTTTAATTGCATAAATGGGCGTAATTTTATTCAAAATTAATAGTGTTTTACATGGAAAAAAAAATCGTTTAATTTTTTCCCATTAAATACTAGAATTATAGAAAAGTACTTTGCGAAAAGAATCGGCAGTAGGACGGAATCGTGTTGACCACCGATTAGTTTTTTGCTAATAACTCTTGAATTCTTTGACTAAGAGCTCGATGGAAAGCTTATCTGTTCCTCTTTCAGATGGCATTAACATATTTTACGAAAAGTCGTAAGAAATAAAATTTTTTTGATCAAAACTAAAATATCCTTAAAATCATTGAAGAAGAAGTACCGTATCAGACGAAAATATGCCTTATCTAATAAGAGGCATTTAAATTTTTTTAATTTCATAAAAGGGCGGCATTTTATTCAGAATTAATAGTTTTTTACATGGACAAAAAATTCGTTTAATTTCTTCCCATTAAATACTAGAATTATAGATAAGCACTTTGCGAAAAGAATCGGCAGTAGGACGGAAACGTTTTGTCCACCGATTAGTTTTTTGCTAATAACTCTTGCATCCTTCGACCGACTTCTTCGACTAAAAGCTCGATTGAAAGCTTATCTGTTCCTCTTTCAGATGGCATTAACATATTTTACGAAAAGTCATAAGGAATAAAATTTTTTTGATCAAAACTAAAATATCCTTAAAATCATTGAAGAAGAAGTACCTTATCAGACGAAAATATGCCTTATCTAATAAGAGACATTTAAATTTTTTTAATTGCATAAATGGGCGGCATTTTATTCAGAATTAATACTTTTTTACATGGACAAAAAATTTGTTTAATTTTTCCCATTAAATACTAGAACTATTGAAAAGTACTTTGCGAAGAGAATCGGCAGTAGGACTGAATCGTGTTGACCACCGATTAGTTTTTTGCTAATAACTCTTGCATCCTTCGACCGACTTCTTCGACTAAGAGCTCGATGGAGACCTTATCTGTTCCTTTTTCAGATGGCATTAACATATTTTACGAAAAGTCATAAGGAATACAATTTTTTTGATCAAAACTAGAATATCCTCGAAATCATTGAAGAAGGAGTACCTTATCAGACGAAAATATGCCTTATCTAATAAGAAACATTTAAATTTTTTTAATTGCATAAATGGGCGGCATTTTATTAAGAATTAATAGTTTTTTACATGGACAAAAAATTCGTTTAATTTTTTCCTATAAATACTAGAATTATAGAAAAGTACCTTGCGAAGAGAATCGGCAGTACGACGGAATCGTGTTGACCACCGATTAGTTTTTTGCTAATAACTCTTGCATCCTTCGAACAACTTCTTCGACTAAGAGCTCGATGGAAAGCTTATCTGTTCCTCTTTAAGATGGCATTAACATATTTTACGAAAAGTCATAAGAAATAAAATTTTTTTGATCAAAACTAAAATATCCTCGAAATCATTCAAGAAGAAGTACCTTGTCAGACAAAAATATGCCTTATCTAATAAGAGACATTTAAATTTTTTTAATTGCATAAATGGGCGGCATTTTATTCAGAATTAATACTTTTTTACATGGACAAAAAATTTGTTTAATTTTTCCCATTAAATACTAGAACTATTGAAAAGTACTTTGCGAAGAGAATCGGCAGTAGGACTGAATCGTGTTGACCACCGATTAGTTTTTTGCTAATAACTCTTGCATCCTTCGACCGACTTCTTCGACTAAGAGCTCGATGGAAAGCTTATCTGTTCGTCTTTCAGATGGCATTAACATATTTTACGAAAAGTCATAAGAAATAAAATTTTTTTGATCAAAACTAAAATATCCTCAAAATCTTAATTTTAGCCTCAAAATTTTAATTTTTTCCCATTAAACACTAGAATTATAGAAAAGTACTTTGCGAAAAGAATCGGCAGTAGAACGCAAACATTTTGACCACCGATTAGTTTTTTGCTAATAACTCTTGCATCCTTCGACCGACTTCTTCGACTAAGAGCTCGATGAAAACCTTATCTGTTCCTCTTTCAGATGGCATTAACATATCTTACGAAAAGTCATAAGGAATAAAATTTTTTTGATCAAAACTAAAATATCCTCAAAATCTTAATTTTATCCTCAAAATTTTAATTTTTTCCCATTAAATACTAGAATTATAGAAAAGTACTTTGCGAAAAGAATCGGCAGTAGAACGCAAACATTTTGACCACCGATTAGTTTTTTGCTAATAACTCTTGCATCCTTCGACCGACTTCTTCGACTAAGAGCTCGATGGAAACCTTATCTGTTCCTCTTTCAGATGGCATTAACATATTTTACGAAAAGTCATAAGAAATAAAATTTTTTTGATCAAAACTAAAATATCCTCGAAATCATTGAAGAAGGAGTACCTTATCAGACGAAAATATACCTTATCTAATAAGAGACATTTAAATTTTCTTAATTGCATAAATGGGCTGCATTTTATTCAGAATTAATAGTTTTTTACATGGACAAAAAATTTGTTTAATTTGTACCCATTAAATACTATAATTATAGAAAAGTACTTTGCGAAGAGAATCGGCAGTAGGACAGAATCGCGTTGACCACCGATTAGTTTTTTGCTAATAACTCTTGCATCCTTCGACCGACTTCTTCGACTAAGAGCTCGATGAAAACCTTATCTGTTCCTCTTTCAGATGGCATTAACATATCTTACGAAAAGTCATAAGGAATAATATTTTTTTGATCAAAACTAAAATATCCTCGAAATCATTGAAGAAGGAGTACCTTATCAGACGAAAATATGCCTTATCTAATAAGAGGCATTTAAATTTTCTTAATTGCATAAATGGGCGGCATTTTAATAAGAATTAATAGTTTTTTACATAAAAAAAAAGTTCGTTTAATTTTTTTCCATTAAATACTAGAACTATAGAAAAGTTCTTTGCGAAAAATAACGGCAGTAGGACGGAAACGTGTTGACCAGCTATTAGTTTTTTGCTAATAACTCTTGCATCCTTCGACCGACTTCTTCGACTAAGATCTCGATGGAAAGCTTATCTGTTTCTCTTTCAGATGGCATTAACATATTTTACGAAAAGTCGTAAGAAATAAAATTTTTTTGATCAAAACTAAAATATCCTCAAAATCTTAATTTTAGCCTCAAAATTTTAATTTTTTCCCATTAAATGCTAGAATTATAGAAAAGTACTTTGCGAAAAAAATCGGCAGGAGGACGGAAACGTGTTGACCAGCTATTAGTTTTTTGCTAATAACTCTTGCATCCTTCGACCGACTTCTTCGACTAAGATCTCGATGGAAAACTTATCTGTTCCTCTTTCAGATGGCATTAACATATTTTACGAAAGTCGTAAGAAATAAAATTTTTTTGATCAAAACTAAAATATCCTTAAAATCATTGAAGAAGAAGTACCTTATCAGACGAAAATATGCCTTATCTAATAAGAGGCATTTAAATTTTTTTAATTGCATAAATGGGCGGCATTTTATTCAGAATTAATATTTTTTTACATGGACAAAAAATTCGTTTAATTTTTTCCTATTAAATACTAGAATTATAGAAAAGTACTTTGCGAAAAAAATCGGCAGTAGGACGGAAACGTATTGAAAACTTATCTGTTCCTCTTTCAGATGGCATTTACATATTTTACGAAAAGTCATAAGAAATAAAATTTTTTGATCAAAACTAAAATATCGTCGAAATCATTCAAGAAGAAGTACCTTATCAGACAAAAATATGCCTTATCTAATAAGAGACATTTAAGTTTTTTTAATTGCATAAATGGGCAGCATTTTATTCAGAATTAATAGTTTTTTACATGGACAAAAAATTCGTTTAATTTTTTCCTATAAATACTAGAATTATAGAAAAGTACCTTGCGAAGAGAATCGGCAGTACGACGGAATCGTGTTGACCACCGATTAGTTTTTTGCTAATAACTCTTGCATCCTTCGAACAACTTCTTCGACTAAGAGCTCGATGGAAAGCTTATCTGTTCCTCTTTAAGATGGCATTAACATATTTTACGAAAAGTCATAAGAAATAAAATTTTTTTGATCAAAACTAAAATATCCTCGAAATCATTCAAGAAGAAGTACCTTGTCAGACAAAAATATGCCTTATCTAATAAGAGACATTTAATTTTTTTAATTTCATAAATGGGTGGCATTTTATTCAGAATTAATAGTTTTTTTACATGGATAAAAAATTCGTTTACTTTTTTCCCATTAAATACTAGAATTATTGAAAAGCACTTTGCGAAAAGAATCGGCAGTAGGACGGAAACGTTTTGACCACCAATTAGTTTTTTGCTAATAACTCTTGCATCCTTCGACCGACTTCTTCGACTAAGAGGTCGATGGAAAGCTTATCTGTTCCTCTTTCAGATGGCATTAATATATTTTACGAAAAGTCATAAGAAATAAAAATTATTTGATCAAAACTAAAATATCCTCAAAATCATTAAACAAGAAGTACCTTATCAGACAAAAATATGCCTTATCTAATAAGAGACATTTAAGTTTTTTTAATTGCATAAATGGGCGGCATTTTATTCAGAATTAATACTGTTTTACATGGAAAAAAAATTCGTTTAATTTTTTCCCATTAAATACTAGAATTATTGAAAAGCACTTTGCGAAAAGAATCGGCAGTAGGACGGAAACGTTTTGACCACCAATTAGTTTTTTGCTAATAACTCTTGCATTCTTTGACTAAGAGCTCGATGGAAAGCTTATCTGTTCCTCTTTCAGATGGCATTAACATATTTTACGAAAAGTCGTAAGAAATAAAATTTTTTTGATCAAAACTAAAATATCCTGGAAATCATTGAAGAAGAAGTACCTTATCAGACGAAAATATGCCTTATCTAATAAGAGACATTTAAATTTTTTTAATTGCATAAATGGGCGTAATTTTATTCAGAATTAATAGTGTTTTACATGGAAAAAAAAATCGTTTAATTTTTTCCCATTAAATACTAGAACTATAGAGAAGTACTTTGCGAAAAATATCGGCAGTAAGACGGAAACGTGTTGACCAGCTATTTGTTTTTTGCTAATAACTCTTGCATTTTTTGACTAAAAGCTCGATGGGAAGCTTATCTGTTCCTCTTTCAGATGGCATTAACATATTTTACGAAAAGTCGTAAGAAATAAAATTTTTTTGATCAAAACTAAAATATCCTCGAAATCATTGATTAATTGCATAAATGGGCGGCATTTTAGTTAGAATTAATAGTTTTTTACATCGGCAAGAAATTCGTTTAATTTTTTCCCATTAAATACTAGAATTATAGAAAAGTACTTTGTGAAAAGAATCGGTAGTAGGACGCAATCGTGGTGACCAACGATTAGTTTTTTGTTGATAACTCTTGCATCTTTCGACCGACTTCTTCGACTAAGAGCACGATGGAAATCTTATCTGTTCTTCTTTCAGTTGGCATTAACATATTTTACGAAAAGTCATAAGAAATACAATTTTTTTGATCAAAACTAAAATATCCTCGAAATCATTGAAGAAGAAGTACCTTATCAGACGAAAATATGCCTTATATAAGAAGAGAAATTTAAATTTTTTTAATTTCATAAATGGGCGGCATTTTATTCAGAATTAATAGTTTTTTACATGGACAAAAAATTCGTTTCATTTTTCCCCATTAGATACTAGAATTATAGAAAAGTACTTTGCGAAAAGAATCGGCAGTAGGAAGGAATCGTGTTGACCACCGATTAGTTTTTTGCTAATAACTCTTGAATTCTTTGACTAAGAGCTCGATGGAAAGCTTATCTGTTCCTCTTTCAGATGGCATTAACATATTTTACGAAAAGTCGTAAGAAATAAAATTTTTTTGATCAAAACTAAAATATCCTTAAAATCATTGAAGAAGAAGTACCGTATCAGACGAAAATATGCCTTATCTAATAAGAGACATTTAAACTTTTTTAATTGCATAAATGGGCGTAATTTTATTCAAAATTAATAGTGTTTTACATGGAAAAAAAAATCGTTTAATTTTTTCCCATTAAATACTAGAATTATAGAAAAGTACTTTGCGAAAAGAATCGGCAGTAGGACGGAATCGTGTTGACCACCGATTAGTTTTTTGCTAATAACTCTTGAATTCTTTGACTAAGAGCTCGATGGAAAGCTTATCTGTTCCTCTTTCAGATGGCATTAACATATTTTACGAAAAGTCGTAAGAAATAAAATTTTTTTGATCAAAACTAAAATATCCTTAAAATCATTGAAGAAGAAGTACCGTATCAGACGAAAATATGCCTTATCTAATAAGAGGCATTTAAATTTTTTTAATTTCATAAAAGGGCGGCATTTTATTCAGAATTAATAGTTTTTTACATGGACAAAAAATTCGTTTAATTTCTTCCCATTAAATACTAGAATTATAGATAAGCACTTTGCGAAAAGAATCGGCAGTAGGACGGAAACGTTTTGTCCACCGATTAGTTTTTTGCTAATAACTCTTGCATCCTTCGACCGACTTCTTCGACTAAAAGCTCGATTGAAAGCTTATCTGTTCCTCTTTCAGATGGCATTAACATATTTTACGAAAAGTCATAAGGAATAAAATTTTTTTGATCAAAACTAAAATATCCTTAAAATCATTGAAGAAGAAGTACCTTATCAGACGAAAATATGCCTTATCTAATAAGAGACATTTAAATTTTTTTAATTGCATAAATGGGCGGCATTTTATTCAGAATTAATACTTTTTTACATGGACAAAAAATTTGTTTAATTTTTCCCATTAAATACTAGAACTATTGAAAAGTACTTTGCGAAGAGAATCGGCAGTAGGACTGAATCGTGTTGACCACCGATTAGTTTTTTGCTAATAACTCTTGCATCCTTCGACCGACTTCTTCGACTAAGAGCTCGATGGAGACCTTATCTGTTCCTTTTTCAGATGGCATTAACATATTTTACGAAAAGTCATAAGGAATACAATTTTTTTGATCAAAACTAGAATATCCTCGAAATCATTGAAGAAGGAGTACCTTATCAGACGAAAATATGCCTTATCTAATAAGAAACATTTAAATTTTTTTAATTGCATAAATGGGCGGCATTTTATTAAGAATTAATAGTTTTTTACATGGAAAAAAAATTCGTTTAATTTTTTTCCATTAAATACTAGAACTATAGAAAAGTACTTTGCGAAAAATATCGGCAGTAGGACGGAAACGTGTTGACCAGCTATTAGTTTTTTGCTAATAACTCTTGCATCCTTCGACCGACTTCTTTGACTAAGATCTCGATGGAAAGCTTATCTGTTTCTCTTTCAGATGGCATTAACATATTTTACGAAAAGTCGTAAGAAATAAAATTTTTTTGATCAAAACTAAAATATCCACGAAATCATTGAAGAAGGAGTACCTTATCAGACGAAAATATACCTTATCTTATAAGAGACATTTAAATTTTTTTAATTTCATAAAAGGGCGGCATTTTATTCAGAATTAATAGTTTTTTACATGGACAAAAAATTCGTTTCATTTTTTCCCATTAGATTCTAGAATTATAGAAAAGTACTTTGCGAAAAGAATCGGCAGTAGGACGGAATCGTGTTGACCACCGATTAGTTTTTTGCTAATAACTCTTGAATTCTTTGACTTAGAGCTCGATGGAAAGCTTATCTGTTCCTCTTTCAGATGGCATTAACATATTTTACGAAAAGTCGTAAGAAATAAAATTTTTTTGATCAAAACTAAAATATCCTTAAAATCATTGAAGAAGAAGTACCTTATCAGACGAAAATATGCCTTATCTAATAAGAGGCATTTAAATTTTTTTAATTTCATAAAAGGGCGGCATTTTATTCAGAATTAATAGTTTTTTACATGGACAAAAAATTCGTTTAATTTTTTCCCATTAAATACTAGAATTATAGAAAAGTACTTTGTGAAAGGAATCGGCAGTAGGACGCAATCGTGGTGACCAACGATTAGTTTTTTGTTGATAACTCTTGCATCTTTCGACCGACTTCTTCGACTAAGAGCACGATGGAAATCTTATCTCTTCTTCTTTCAGTTGGCATTAACATATTTTACGAAAAGTCATAAGAAATACAATTTTTTTGATCAAAACTAAAATATCGTCGAAATCATTGAAGAAGAAGTACCTTATCAGACGAAAATATGCCTTATCTAATAAGAGGCATTTAAATTTTTTTAATTTCATAAAAGGGCGGCATTTTATTCAGAATTAATAGTTTTTTACATGGACAAAAAATTCGTTTCATTTTTTCCCATTAGATACTAGAATTATAGAAAAGTACTTTGCGAAAAGATTCGGCAGTAGGACGGAATCGTGTTGACCACCGATTAGTTTTTTGCTAATAACTCTTGCATTCTTTGACTAAGAGCTCGATGGAAAGCTTATCTGTTCCTCTTTCAGATGGCATTAACATATTTTACGAAAAGTCGTAAGAAATAAAATTTTTTTGATCAAAACTAAAATATCCTCGAAATCATTGAAGAAGAAGTACCTTATCAGACGAAAATATGCCTTATCTAATAAGAGACATTTAAACCTTTTTAATTGCATAAATGGGCGTAATTTTATTCAGAATTAATAGTGTTTTACATGGAAAAAAAAATTGTTTAATTTTTTCCCATTAAATACTAGAACTATAGAGAAGTACTTTGCGAAAAATATCGGCAGTAGGACGGAAACGTGTTGACCAGCTATTTGTTTTTTGCTAATAACTCTTGCATCCTTCGACCGACTTCTTCGACTAAGATCTCGATGGAAAGCTTATCTGTTTCTCTTTCAGATGGCATTAACATATTTTACGAAAAGTCGTAAGAAATAAAATTTTTTTGATCAAAACTAAAATATCCTCGAAATCATTGATTAATTGCATAAATGGGCGGCATTTTAGTTAGAATTAATAGTTTTTTACATCGGCAAGAAATTCGTTTAATCTTTTCCCATTAAATACTAGAATTATAGAAAAGTACTTTGCGAAGAGAATCGGCAGTAGGACTGAATCGTGTTGACCACCGATTAGTTTTTTGCTAATAACTCTTGCATCCTTCGACCGACTTCTTCGACTAAGAGCTCGATGGAAAGCTTATCTGTTCGTCTTTCAGATGGCATTAACATATTTTACGAAAAGTCGTAAGAAATAAAATTTATTTGATCAAACCAAAAATATCCTTAAAATCATTGAAGAAGAAGTACCGTATCAGACGAAAATATGCCTTATCTAATAAGAGGCATTTAAATTTTTTTAATTTCATAAAAGGGCGGCATTTTATTCAGAATTAATAGTTTTTTACATGGACAAAAAATTCGTTTAATTTTTTCCCATTAAATACTAGAATTATAGATAAGCACTTTGCGAAAAGAATCGGCAGTAGGACGGAAACGTTTTGACCACCGATTAGTTTTTTGCTAATAATTCTTGCATCCTTCGACCGACTTCTTCGACTAAGAGCTCGATTGAAAGCTTATCTGTTCCTCTTTCAGATGGCATTAACATATTATACGAAAAGTCATAAGGAATAAAATTTTTTTGATCAAAACTAAAATATCCTTAAAATCATTGAAGAAGAAGTACCTTATCAGACGAAAATATGCCTTATCTAATAAGAGACATTTAAATTTTTTTAATTGCATAAATGGGCGGCATTTTATTCAGAATTAATACTTTTTTACATGGACAAAAAATTTGTTTAATTTTTCCCATTAAATACTAGAACTTTTAAAAAGTACTTTGCGAAGAGAATCGGCAGTAGGACTGAATCGTGTTGACCAGCTATTAGTTTTTTGCTAATAACTCTTGCATCCTTCGACCGACTTCTTCGACTAAGATCTCGATGGAAAGCTTATCTGTTTCTCTTTCAGATGGCATTAACATATTTTACGAAAAGTCGTAAGAAATAAAATTTTTTTGATCAAAACTAAAATATCCTCGAAATCATTGAAGAAGGAGTACCTTATCAGACGAAAATATACCTTATCTAATAAGAGACATTTAAATTTTTTTTATTGCATAAATGGGCGGCATTTTATTCAGAATTAATAGTTTTTTACATGGACAAAAAATTCGTTTCATTTTTTCCCATTAGATTGTAGAATTATAGAAAAGTACTTTGCGAAAAGAATCGGCAGTAGGACGGAATCGTGTTGACCACCGATTAGTTTTTTGCTAATAACTCTTGAATTCTTCGACTAAGAGCTCGATGGAGACCTTATCTGTTCCTCTTTCAGATGGCATTAACATATTTTACGAAAAGTCATAAGGAATACAATTTTTTTGATCAAAACTAAAATATCCTCGAAATCATTGAAGAAGGAGTACCTTATCAGACGAAAATATGCCTTATCTAATAAGAAACATTTAAATTTTTTTAATTGCATAAATGGGCGGCATTTTATTAAGAATTAATAGTTTTTTACATGGAAAAAAAATTCGTTTAATTTTTTTCCATTAAATACTAGAACTATAGAAAAGTACTTTGCGAAAAATATCGGCAGTAGGACGGAAACGTGTTGACCAGCTATTAGTTTTTTGCTAATAACTCTTGCATCCTTCGACTGACTTCTTCGACTAAGATCTCGATGGAAAGCTTATCTGTTTCTCTTTCAGATGGCATTAACATATATTACGAAAAGTCGTAAGAAATAAAATTTTTTTGATCAAAACTAAAATATCCTCGAAATCATTGAAGAAGGAGTACCTTATCAGACGAAAATATACCTTATCTAATAAGAGATATTTAAATTTTTTTTATTTCATAAAAGGGCGGCATTTTATTCAGAATTAATAGTTTTTTACATGGACCAAAAATTCGTTTCATTTTTTCCCATTAAATACTAGAATTATAGAAAAGTACTTTGCGAAAAGAATCGGCAGTAGGACGGAATCGTGTTGACCACCGATTAGTTTTTTGCTAATAACTCTTGAATTCTTTGACTAAGAGCTCGATGGAAAGCTTATCTGTTCCTCTTTCAGATGGCATTAACATATTTTACGAAAAGTCGTAAGAAATAAAATTTTTTTGATCAAAACTAAAATATCCTTAAAATCATTGAAGAAGAAGTACCTTATCAGACGAAAATATGCCTTATCTAATAAGAGGCATTTAAATTTTTTTAATTTCATAAAAGGGCGGCATTTTATTCAGAATTAATAGTTTTTTACATGGACAAAAAATTCGTTTAATTTTTTCCCATTAAATACTAGAATTATAGAAAAGTACTTTGTGAAAGGAATCGGCAGTAGGACGCAATCGTGGTGACCAACGATTAGTTTTTTGTTGATAACTCTTGCATCTTTCGACCGACTTCTTCGACTAAGAGCACGATGGAAATCTTATCTGTTCTTCTTTCAGTTGGCATTAACATATTTTACGAAAAGTCATAAGAAATACAATTTTTTTGATCAAAACTAAAATATCCTCGAAATCATTGAAGAAGAAGTACCTTATCAGACGAAAATATGCCTTATATAATAAGAGACATTTAAATTTTTTTAATTTCATAAATGGGCGGCATTTTATTCAGAATTAATAGTTTTTTACATGGACAAAAAATTCGTTTCATTTTTTCCCATTAGATACTAGAATTATAGAAAAGTACTTTGCGAAAAGATTCGGCAGTAGGACGGAATCGTGTTGACCACCGATTAGTTTTTTGCTAATAACTCTTGCATTCTTTGACTAAGAGCTCGATGGAAAGCTTATCTGTTCCTCTTTCAGATGGCATTAACATATTTTACGAAAAGTCGTAAGAAATAAAATTTTTTTGATCAAAACTAAAATATCCTCGAAATCATTGAAGAAGAAGTACCTTATCAGACGAAAATATGCCTTATCTAATAAGAGACATTTAAACTTTTTTAATTGCATAAATGGGCGTAATTTTATTCAGAATTAATAGTGTTTTACATGGAAAAAAAAATTGTTTAATTTTTTCCCATTAAATACTAGAACTATAGAGAAGTACTTTGCGAAAAATATCGGCAGTAGGACGGAAACGTGTTGACCAGCTATTTGTTTTTTGCTAATAACTCTTGCATCCTTCGACCGACTTCTTCGACTAAGATCTCGATGGAAAGCTTATCTGTTTCTCTTTCAGATGGCATTAACATATTTTACGAAAAGTCGTAAGAAATAAAATTTTTTTGATCAAAACTAAAATATCCTCGAAATCATTGATTAATTGCATAAATGGGCGGCATTTTAGTTAGAATTAATAGTTTTTTACATCGGCAAGAAATTCGTTTAATTTTTTCCCATTAAATACTAGAATTATAGAAAAGTACTTTGCGAAGAGAATCGGCAGTAGGACTGAATCGTGTTGACCACCGATTAGTTTTTTGCTAATAACTCTTGCATCCTTCGACCGACTTCTTCGACTAAGATCTCGATGGAAAGCTTATCTGTTTCTCTTTCAGATGGCATTAACATATTTTACGAAAAGTCGTAAGAAATAAAATTTTTTTGATCAAAACTAAAATATCCTTAAAATCATTGAAGAAGAAGTACCTTATCAGACGAAAATATGCCTTATCTAATAAGAGACATTTAAATTTTTTTAATGGCATAAATGGGCGGCATTTTATTCAGAATTAATACTTTTTTACATGGACAAAAAATTCGTTTAATTTTTTCCCATTAAATACTAGAATTATAGAAAAGTACTTTGCGAAGAGAATCGGCAGTAGGACTGAATCGTGTTGACCACCGATTAGTTTTTTGCTAATAACTCTTGCATCCTTCGACCGACTTCTTCGACTAAGAGCTCGATGGAGACCTTATCTGTTCCTCTTTCAGATGGCATTAACATATTTTACGAAAAGGCATAAGGAATACAATTTTTTTGATCAAAACTAAAATATCCTCGAAATCATTGAAGAAGGAGTACCTTATCAGACGAAAATATGCCTTATCTAATAAGAGGCATTTAAATTTTCTGCATTGCATTAATGGGCGGCATTGTATTAAGAATTAATAGTTTTTACATGGAAAAAAAATTCGTTTAATTTTTTTCCTTTAAATACTAGAATTATAGAAAAGTACTTTGCGAAAATAATCGGCAGTAGGACGGAAACGTTTTGACCACCGATTAGTTTTTTGCTAAAGTCGTAAGAAATACAATTTTTTTGATCAAAACTAAAATATCCTTAAAATCATTGAAGAAGAAGTACCTTATCAGACGAAAATATGCCTTATCTAATAAGAGACATTTAAATTTTTTTAATGGCATAAATGGGCGGCATTTTATTCAGAATTAATACTTTTTTACATGGACAAAAAATTCGTTTAATTTTTTCCCATTAAATACTAGAATTATAGAAAAGTACTTTGCGAAGAGAATCGGCAGTAGGACTGAATCGTGTTGACCACCGATTAGTTTTTTGCTAATAACTCTTGCATCCTTCGACCGACTTCTTCGACTAAGAGCTCGATGGAGACCTTATCTGTTCCTCTTTCAGATGGCATTAACATATTTTACGAAAAGGCATAAGGAATACAATTTTTTTGATCAAAACTAAAATATCCTCGAAATCATTGAAGAAGGAGTACCTTATCAGACGAAAATATGCCTTATCTAATAAGAGGCATTTAAATTTTCTGAATTGCATTAATGGGCGGCATTGTATTAAGAATTAATAGTTTTTACATGGAAAAAAAATTCGTTTAATTTTTTTCCTTTAAATACTAGAATTATAGAAAAGTACTTTGCGAAAATAATCGGCAGTAGGACGGAAACGTTTTGACCACCGATTAGTTTTTTGCTAATAACTCTTGCATCCTTCGACCGACTTCTTCGACTAAGAGCTCGATGGAAGGCTTATCTGTTCCTCTTTCAGATGGCATTAACATATTTTACGAAAAGTCATTTTTTTGATAAAAACTAAGATATCCTCGAAATCATTTATAAGGAGTACCTTATCAGACGAAAATATGCCTTATATAATAAGAGACATTTAAATTTTTTTAATTGCATAAATGGGCGGCATTTTATTCAGAATTAATAGTTTTTTACATGGACAAAAAATTCGTTTCATTTTTTCCCATTAGATACTAGAATTATAGAAAAGTACTTTGCGAAAAGAATCGGCAGTAGGACGGAATCGTGTTGACCACCGATTAGTTTTTTGCTAATAACTCTTGCATTCTTTGACTAAAAGCTCGATGGAAAGCTTATCTGTTCCTCTTTCAGATGGCATTAACATATTTTACGAAAAGTCGTAAGAAATAAAATTTTTTTGATCAAAACTAAAATATCCTCGAAATCATTGAAGAAGAAGTACCTTATCAGACGAAAATATGCCTTATCTAATAAGAGACATTAAAACTTTTTTAATTGCATAAATGGGCGTCATTTTATTCAGAATTAATAGTGTTTTACATGGAAAAAAAATTCGTTGAATTTTTTCCCATTAAATACTTGAATTATAGATAAGCACTTTGCGAAAAGAATCGGCAGTAGGACGGAAACGTTTTGACCACCGATTAGTTTTTTGCTAATAACTTGCTAGAATTATAGAAAAGTACTTTGCGAAGAGAATTGGCAGTAGGATGGAAACGTGTTGACCACCGATTAGTTTTTTGCTAATAACTCTTGCATCCTTCAACCGACTTCTTCGACTAACAGCTCGATGGAAAGCTTATCTGTTCCTCTTTCAGATGGCATTAACATATTTTACGAAAAGTCATAAGAAATAAAATTTTTTTGATAAAAACTAAGATATCCTCGAAATCATTGAAGTTGGAGTACCTTATCAGACGAAAATATGCCTTATATAATAAGAGACATTTAAATTTTTTTAATTTCATAAATGGGCGGCATTTTATTCAGAATTAATAGTTTTTTACATGGACAAAAAATTCGTTTAATTTTTTTCCATTAAATACTAGAATTATAGAAAAGTACTTTGCGAAAAGAATCGGCAGTAGGACGGAATCATTTGACCATCGATTAAATTTTCGCTAATTGCTCTTGCATCCTTCGACCGACTTCTTCGACTAAGAGCTCGATGGAAAGCTTATCTGTTCCTCTTTCAGATGGCATTAACATATTTTACGAAAAGTCATAAGAAATAAAATTTTTTTGATCAAAACTGAAATATCCTCGAAATTATTGAAGAAGAAGTACCTTATCAGACGAAAATATGCCTTATCTTATAAGTGACATTTAAATTTTTTTAATTGCATAAATGGGCGGCATTTTATTCACAATAAATAGTTTTTTACATGGACAAAAAATTCGTTTAATTTTTTTTTTCCATTATATAATAGAATTATAGAAATGTACTTTGCGAAGAGAATCGGCAGTAGGACGGAATCGTGTTGACCACCGATTAGTTTTTTGATAATAACTCTTGCATCCTTCGACCGACTTCTTCGACTAAGAGCTCGATCAAAAGCTTATCTGTTCCTCTTTCAGATGGCATTAACATATTTTACAAAAAGTCGTAAGAAATACAATTTGTTTGATCAAAACTAAAATATCCTCGAAATCATTGAAGAAGAGGTACCTTATCAGATGAAAATATGCGTTGTCTAATAAGAGACATTTAAATTTTTTTAATTGCATAAATGGGCGGCATTTTATTCACAATAAATAGTTTTTTACATGGACAAAAAATTCGTTTAATTTTTTTTTTCCATTATATAATAGAATTATAGAAATGTACTTTGCGAAGAGAATCGGCAGTAGGACGAAATCGTGTTGACTACCGATTAGTTTTTTGCTAATAACTCTTTCATCCTTCGACCGACTTCTTCGACTAATATCTCGATGGAAAGCTTATCTGTTCCTCTTTCAGATGGCATTAACATATTTTAAGAAAAGTCATAAGAAATAAAATTTTTTTGATCAAAACTAAAATATCCTCGAAATCATTGAAGAAGAAGTACCTTATCAGACGAAAATCTGCCTTATCTAATTAGAGACATTTAAATTTTTATACCCTGTACACATACTGTGTATCAGGGTATATTGTGTTTGTTTGAGCGAAATGTATGTAACGCACAGAAGGAGGGGAGGGGGACCCCATAAAGTATATATATTCTTGATCAAGACGACAAGAGAAATTTATTGAGCCATGTCCGACTGTCCGTCCGTCTGTCCGTCCGT
The DNA here is from genome assembly GCA_034638295.1 of Phortica okadai. NCBI lineage: Eukaryota > Metazoa > Arthropoda > Insecta > Diptera > Drosophilidae > Phortica > Phortica okadai. Next base: position 21,166,374 of record CM067850.1, on the reverse strand, counting down.
ATTCACCAATGGTTCTCAGAAACTATAAAAAACTAGAGACTTGAAATTTGGAGGGTAGACTCGTAATGCTCCGCAGCAGATCAAGTTTGAACGGTTTGGTGCCACGCCCACTCCTTCCCGCCCATCCAGCACCGCCCACTTTTTTAAAACGTTATAACTCGAACATCCAAAAAGATCGAAATATGAAAGTCGGAATGTTGACTCAGTATAAGTAGCTCTACAAAACTGCATACCAGAATTTTTCCCCCTCCTCTTCATTTCCCCTCCCCCGGTTGTTTTCTTAAAATTGCTGTATCTTCAAAACTATTAAAGATACAAACCTTTTTGTATACAAGCTCAGTAAATATGTATCTTTAAAACTGCATACCACAAAATTCCCCTTTTTTTGATAGTTACCCCTCAATGACCAACAAACTTAAATTTTTCGTAAATTTCACATTTTTTGACCGATTTACTTGGTATTTTGAACACTATTTGTTCGAGCGATGTCAAATCAACATTTTTTTTGTAGATTTGGTTTGTTGCACCGCCTATTGTGTGTGCAGGGTATTATATTGTCGAGTATACTCGACTATAGCGTACTTACTGGTTTTAATTGCATAAATGGGCTGCATTTTATTCAGAATTAATAATTTTTTACATGGACAAAAAATTCGTTTAATTTTTTTTCCCATTAAATACTAGAATTATAGAAATGTACTTTGCGAAGAGAATCGGCAGTAGGACGAAATATTGTTGACCACCGATTAGTTTTTTGCTAATAACTCTTGCATCCTTCGACCGACTTCTTCGACTAAGAGCTCGATGGAAAGCTTATCTGTTCCTCTTTCAGATGGCATTAACATATTTTACGAAAAGTCGTAAGAAATAAAATTTTTTTCATCAAAACTAAAATATCCTCAAAATCATTGAAGAAGGAGTACCTTATCAGACGAAAATATGCCTTATATAATAAGAGACTAAGATCTCGATGGAAAGCTTATCTGTTCCTCTTTCAGATGGCATTAACATATTTTACAAAAAGTCATAAGAAATAAAATTTTTTTGATCAAAACTAAAATATCCTCGAAATCATTGAAGAAAAAGTACCTTATCAGACGAAAATCTGCCTTATCTAATAAGAGACATTTAAATTTTTTTAATTGCATAAATGGGCGGCATTTTATTCAGAATTAAGAGTTTTTTACATAGACAAAAAATTCGTTTAATTTTTTTTTCATTAAATAATAGAATTATAAAAATGTACTTTGCGAAGAGAATCGGCACTAGGACGGAATCGTGTTGACCCCCGATTAGTTTTTTGCTAATATCTCTTTCATCCTTCGACCGACTTCTTCGACTAACACCTCGATGGAAACCTTATCTGTTCCTCTTTCAGATGGCATTAACATATCTTACAAAAAGTCATAAGAAATAAAATTTTTTTGATCAAAACCAAAATATCCTCGAAATCATTGAAGAAGAAGTACCTTATCAGACGAAAATCTGCCTTATCTAATAAGAGACATTTAAATTTTTTTAATTGCATAAATGGGCGGCATTTCATTCAGAATTAATAGTTTTTTACATGGACAAAAAACTCGTTAATTTTTTCCCATTAAATACTAGAATTATAGAAAAGTACTTTGCGAGGAGAATTGGCAGTAGGACGGAAATGTGTTGACCACCGACTAGTTTTTTGTTAATAACTCTTGCATCCTTTGACCGACTTCTTCGACTAAGAGCTCGATGGAAAGCTTATCTGTTCCTCTTTCAGATGAAAACTAAAATATCCTCGAAATCATTCAAGAAGAAGTACCTTATCAGACGAAAATCTGCCTTATCTAATAAGAGACATTTAAATTTTTTTAATTGCATAAATGGGCGGCATTTTATTCAGAATTAATAGTTTTTTACATGGACAAAAAATTCGTTTAATTTTTTTTCATTAAATAATAGAATTATAAAAATGTACTTTGCGAAGAGAATCGGCAGTAGGACGGAATCGTGTTGACCACCGATTAGGTTTTTGCTAATAACTCTTGCATCCTTCGACCGACTTCTTCGACTAACAGCTCGATGGAAACCTTATCTGTTCCTCTTTCAGATGGCATCAACATATTTTACGAAAAGTCATAGGAAATAAAGTTTTTTTGATCAAAACTAAAATATCCTCGAAATCATTCAAGAAGAAGTACCTTATCAGACGAAAATCTGCCTTATCTAATAAGAGACATTTAAAATTTTTTAATTGCATAAATGGGCGGCATTTCATTCAGAATTAATAGTTTTTTACATGGACAAAAAACTCGTTAATTTTTTCCCATTAAATACTAGAATTATAGAAAAGTACTTTGCGAGGAGAATTGGCAGTAGGACGGAAATGTGTTGACCACCGACTAGTTTTTTGTTAATAACTCTTGCATCCTTTGACCGACTTCTTCGACTAAGAGCTCGATGGAAAGCTTATCTGTTCCTCTTTCAGATGAAAACTAAAATATCCTCGAAATCATTCAAGAAGAAGTACCTTATCAGACGAAAATCTGCCTTATCTAATAAGAGACATTTAAAATTTTTTAATTGCATAAATGGGCGGCATTTCATTCAGAATTAATAGTTTTTTACATGGACAAAAAATTCGTTTAATTTTTTTTCATTAAATAATAGAATTATAAAAATGTACTTTGCGAAGAGAATCGGCAGTAGGACGGAATCGTGTTGACCACCGATTAGGTTTTTGCTAATAACTCTTGCATCCTTCGACCGACTTCTTCGACTAGCAGCTCGATGGAGACCTTATCTGTTCCTCTTTCAGATGGCATTAACATATTTTACGAAAAGTCGTAAGAAATAAAATTTTTTTGATCAAAACTAAAATATCCTCGAAATCATTGAAGAAGAAGTACCTTATCAGACAAAAATATGCCTTATCTAATAAGAGACATTTAAACTTTTTTAATTGCATAAATGGGCGTAATTTTATTCAGAATTAATAGTGTTTTACATGGAAAAAAAAATCGTTTAATTTTTTCCCATTAAATACTAGAATTATAGAAAAGTACTTTGCGAAAAGAATCGGCAGTAGGACGGAATCGTGTTGACCACCGATTAGTTTTTTGCTAATAACTCTTGAATTCTTTGACTAAGAGCTCGATGGAAAGCTTATCTGTTCCTCTTTCAGATGGCATTAACATATTTTACGAAAAGTCGTAAGAAATAAAATTTTTTTGATCAAAGCTAAAATATCCTTAAAATCATTGAAGAAGAAGTACCGTATCAGACGAAAATATGCCTTATCTAATAAGAGGCATTTAAATTTTTTTAATTTCATAAAAGGGCGGCATTTTATTCAGAATTAATAGTTTTTTACATGGACAAAAAATTCGTTTAATTTTTTCCCATTAAATACTAGAATTATAGATAAGCACTTTGCGAAAAGAATCGGCAGTAGGACGGAAACGTTTTGACCACCGATTAGTTTTTTGCTAATAATTCTTGCATCCTTCGACCGACTTCTTCGACTAAGAGCTCGATTGAAAGCTTATCTGTTCCTCTTTCAGATGGCATTAACATATTATACGAAAAGTCATAAGGAATAAAATTTTTTTGATCAAAACTAAAATATCCTTAAAATCATTGAAGAAGAAGTACCTTATCAGACGAAAATATGCCTTATCTAATAAGAGACATTTAAATTTTTTTAATTGCATAAATGGGCGGCATTTTATTCAGAATTAATACTTTTTTACATGGACAAAAAATTTGTTTAATTTTTCCCATTAAATACTAGAACTTTTAAAAAGTACTTTGCGAAGAGAATCGGCAGTAGGACTGAATCGTGTTGACCACCGATTAGTTTTTTGCTAATAACTCTTGCATCCTTCGACCGATTACTTCGACTAAAAGCCGGATGGAAAGCTTATCTGTTCCTCTTTCAGATGGCATTAACATATTTTACGAAAAATGGTAAGAAATAAATTTTTTTTTGATCAAAACTAAAATATCCTCGAAATCATTGTAGAAGAAGTACCTTATCAGACGCAAATATGCCTTATCTAATAAGAGACATTTAAATTTTCTTAATTACATAAATGGGCGGCATTTTATTCAGAATTAATAGTTTTTTACATGGACAAAAAATTCGTTTAATTTTTTCCCATTAAATACTAGATTTATAAAAAAGTACTTTGCGAAAAGAATCGGCAGAAGAGCGCAATCCTGTTGACCACCGATTAGTTTTTTGCTAATAACTCTTGCATCCTTCGACCGACTTCTTCGACTAAGAGCTCGATGGAAAGCTTATCTGTTCCTCTTTCAGATGGCATTAACATATTTTACGAAAAGTCGTAAGAAATAAAATTTTTTTGATCAAAGCTAAAATATCCTTAAAATCATTGAAGAAGAAGTACCGTATCAGACGAAAATATGCCTTATCTAATAAGAGGCATTTAAATTTTTTTAATTTCATAAAAGGGCGGCATTTTATTCAGAATTAATAGTTTTTTACATGGACAAAAAATTCGTTTAATTTTTTCCCATTAAATACTAGAATTATAGATAAGCACTTTGCGAAAAGAATCGGCAGTAGGACGGAAACGTTTTGACCACCGATTAGTTTTTTGCTAATAATTCTTGCATCCTTCGACCGACTTCTTCGACTAAGAGCTCGATTGAAAGCTTATCTGTTCCTCTTTCAGATGGCATTAACATATTATACGAAAAGTCATAAGGAATAAAATTTTTTTGATCAAAACTAAAATATCCTTAAAATCATTGAAGAAGAAGTACCTTATCAGACGAAAATATGCCTTATCTAATAAGAGACATTTAAATTTTTTTAATTGCATAAATGGGCGGCATTTTATTCAGAATTAATACTTTTTTACATGGACAAAAAATTTGTTTAATTTTTCCCATTAAATACTAGAACTTTTAAAAAGTACTTTGCGAAGAGAATCGGCAGTAGGTCTGAATCGTGTTGACCACCGATTAGTTTTTTGCTAATAACTCTTGCATCCTTCGACCGATTACTTCGACTAAAAGCCGGATGGAAAGCTTATCTGTTCCTCTTTCAGATGGCATTAACATATTTTACGAAAAATGGTAAGAAATAAATTTTTTTTTGATCAAAACTAAAATATCCTCGAAATCATTGTAGAAGAAGTACCTTATCAGACGCAAATATGCCTTATCTAATAAGAGACATTTAAATTTTCTTAATTGCATAAATGGGCGGCATTTTATTCAGAACTAATAGTTTTTTACATCGACAAAAAATTCGTTTAATTTTTTCCCATTAAATACTAGAATTATAGAAAAGTACCTTGCGAAAAGAATCGGCAGTAGGACGGAATCGTGTTGACCACCGATTAGTTTTTTGCTAATAACTCTTGCATCCTTCGACCGATTACTTCGACTAAAAGCCGGATGGAAAGCTTATCTGTTCCTCTTTCAGATGGCATTAACATATTATACGAAAAGTCATAAGGAATAAAATTTTTTTGATCAAAACTAAAATATCCTTAAAATCATTGAAGAAGAAGTACCTTATCAGACGAAAATATGCCTTATCTAATAAGAGACATTTAAATTTTTTTAATTGCATAAATGGGCGGCATTTTATTCAGAATTAATACTTTTTTACATGGACAAAAAATTTGTTTAATTTTTCCCATTAAATACTAGAACTTTTAAAAAGTACTTTGCGAAGAGAATCGGCAGTAGGACTGAATCGTGTTGACCACCGATTAGTTTTTTGCTAATAACTCTTGCATCCTTCGACCGATTACTTCGACTAAAAGCCGGATGGAAAGCTTATCTGTTCCTCTTTCAGATGGCATTAACATATTTTACGAAAAATGGTAAGAAATAAATTTTTTTTTGATCAAAACTAAAATATCCTCGAAATCATTGTAGAAGAAGTACCTTATCAGACGCAAATATGCCTTATCTAATAAGAGACATTTAAATTTTCTTAATTACATAAATGGGCGGCATTTTATTCAGAATTAATAGTTTTTTACATGGACAAAAAATTCGTTTAATTTTTTCCCATTAAATACTAGATTTATAAAAAAGTACTTTGCGAAAAGAATCGGCAGAAGAGCGCAATCCTGTTGACCACCGATTAGTTTTTTGCTAATAACTCTTGCATCCTTCGACCGACTTCTTCGACTAAGAGCTCGATGGAAAGCTTATCTGTTCCTCTTTCAGATGGCATTAACATATTTTACGAAAAGTCGTAAGAAATAAAATTTTTTTGATCAAAGCTAAAATATCCTTAAAATCATTGAAGAAGAAGTACCGTATCAGACGAAAATATGCCTTATCTAATAAGAGGCATTTAAATTTTTTTAATTTCATAAAAGGGCGGCATTTTATTCAGAATTAATAGTTTTTTACATGGACAAAAAATTCGTTTAATTTTTTCCCATTAAATACTAGAATTATAGATAAGCACTTTGCGAAAAGAATCGGCAGTAGGACGGAAACGTTTTGACCACCGATTAGTTTTTTGCTAATAATTCTTGCATCCTTCGACCGACTTCTTCGACTAAGAGCTCGATTGAAAGCTTATCTGTTCCTCTTTCAGATGGCATTAACATATTATACGAAAAGTCATAAGGAATAAAATTTTTTTGATCAAAACTAAAATATCCTTAAAATCATTGAAGAAGAAGTACCTTATCAGACGAAAATATGCCTTATCTAATAAGAGACATTTAAATTTTTTTAATTGCATAAATGGGCGGCATTTTATTCAGAATTAATACTTTTTTACATGGACAAAAAATTTGTTTAATTTTTCCCATTAAATACTAGAACTTTTAAAAAGTACTTTGCGAAGAGAATCGGCAGTAGGACTGAATCGTGTTGACCACCGATTAGTTTTTTGCTAATAACTCTTGCATCCTTCGACCGATTACTTCGACTAAAAGCCGGATGGAAAGCTTATCTGTTCCTCTTTCAGATGGCATTAACATATTATACGAAAAGTCATAAGGAATAAAATTTTTTTGATCAAAACTAAAATATCCTTAAAATCATTGAAGAAGAAGTACCTTATCAGACGAAAATATGCCTTATCTAATAAGAGACATTTAAATTTTTTTAATTGCATAAATGGGCGGCATTTTATTCAGAATTAATACTTTTTTACATGGACAAAAAATTTGTTTAATTTTTCCCATTAAATACTAGAACTTTTAAAAAGTACTTTGCGAAGAGAATCGGCAGTAGGACTGAATCGTGTTGACCACCGATTAGTTTTTTGCTAATAACTCTTGCATCCTTCGACCGATTACTTCGACTAAATGCCGGATGGAAAGCTTATCTGTTCCTCTTTCAGATGGCATTAACATATTTTACGAAAAATGGTAAGAAATAAATTTTTTTTTGATCAAAACTAAAATATCCTCGAAATCATTGTAGAAGAAGTACCTTATCAGACGCAAATATGCCTTATCTAATAAGAGACATTTAAATTTTCTTAATTACATAAATGGGCGGCATTTTATTCAGAATTAATAGTTTTTTACATGGACAAAAAATTCGTTTAATTTTTTCCCATTAAATACTAGATTTATAAAAAAGTACTTTGCGAAAAGAATCGGCAGAAGAGCGCAATCCTGTTGACCACCGATTAGTTTTTTGCTAATAACTCTTGCATCCTTCGACCGACTTCTTCGACTAAGAGCTCGATGGAAAGCTTATCTGTTCCTCTTTCAGATGGCATTAACATATTTTACGAAAAGTCGTAAGAAATAAAATTTTTTTGATCAAAGCTAAAATATCCTTAAAATCATTGAAGAAGAAGTACCGTATCAGACGAAAATATGCCTTATCTAATAAGAGGCATTTAAATTTTTTTAATTTCATAAAAGGGCGGCATTTTATTCAGAATTAATAGTTTTTTACATGGACAAAAAATTCGTTTAATTTTTTCCCATTAAATACTAGAATTATAGATAAGCACTTTGCGAAAAGAATCGGCAGTAGGACGGAAACGTTTTGACCACCGATTAGTTTTTTGCTAATAATTCTTGCATCCTTCGACCGACTTCTTCGACTAAGAGCTCGATTGAAAGCTTATCTGTTCCTCTTTCAGATGGCATTAACATATTATACGAAAAGTCATAAGGAATAAAATTTTTTTGATCAAAACTAAAATATCCTTAAAATCATTGAAGAAGAAGTACCTTATCAGACGAAAATATGCCTTATCTAATAAGAGACATTTAAATTTTTTTAATTGCATAAATGGGCGGCATTTTATTCAGAATTAATACTTTTTTACATGGACAAAAAATTTGTTTAATTTTTCCCATTAAATACTAGAACTTTTAAAAAGTACTTTGCGAAGAGAATCGGCAGTAGGACTGAATCGTGTTGACCACCGATTAGTTTTTTGCTAATAACTCTTGCATCCTTCGACCGATTACTTCGACTAAAAGCCGGATGGAAAGCTTATCTGTTCCTCTTTCAGATGGCATTAACATATTTTACGAAAAATGGTAAGAAATAAATTTTTTTTTGATCAAAACTAAAATATCCTCGAAATCATTGTAGAAGAAGTACCTTATCAGACGCAAATATGCCTTATCTAATAAGAGACATTTAAATTTTCTTAATTGCATAAATGGGCGGCATTTTATTCAGAACTAATAGTTTTTTACATCGACAAAAAATTCGTTTAATTTTTTCCCATTAAATACTAGAATTATAGAAAAGTACCTTGCGAAAAGAATCGGCAGTAGGACGGAATCGTGTTGACCACCGATTAGTTTTTTGCTAATAACTCTTGCATCCTTCGACCGATTACTTCGACTAAAAGCCGGATGGAAAGCTTATCTGTTCCTCTTTCAGATGGCATTAACATATTTTACGAAAAATGGTAAGAAATAAATTTTTTTTTGATCAAAACTAAAATATCCTCGAAATCATTGTAGAAGAAGTACCTTATCAGACGCAAATATGCCTTATCTAATAAGAGACATTTAAATTTTCTTAATTACATAAATGGGCGGCATTTTATTCAGAATTAATAGTTTTTTACATGGACAAAAAATTCGTTTAATTTTTTCCCATTAAATACTAGATTTATAAAAAAGTACTTTGCGAAAAGAATCGGCAGAAGAGCGCAATCCTGTTGACCACTGATTAGTTTTTTGCTAATAACTCTTGCATCCTTCGACCGACTTCTTCGACTAAGAGATCGATGGAAAGCTTATCTGTTCCTCTTTCAGATGGCATTAACATATTTTACGTAAAGTCATAAGAATAAAATTTTTTTGATCAAAACTAAAATATCCTCGAAATCATTGAAGAAGAAGTACCTTATCAGACGAAAATATGCCTTATCTAATAAGAGACATTTAAACTTTTTTAATTGCATAAATGGGCGGCATTTTATTCAAAATTAATAGTTTTTAACATGGATAAAAAATTTGTTTAATTTTTTCCCATTAAATACTAGAATTATCGAAAAGTACTTTGCGAAAAGAATCGGCAGTAGGACAGAAACGTGTTAACCACCGATTAGCTTTTTGCTAATAACTCTTGCATCCTTCGACTGACTTCTTCGACTAAGAGCTCGATGGAAAGCTTATCTGTTCCTCTTTTATATGGCATTTACGAAGAGTCATAAGAAATAAATTTTTTTGGATCAAAACTAATATATCCTCGAAATCATTGAAGAAGAAGTACCTTCTCAGACAATAATATGCCGTATCTAATAAGAGACATTTAAATTTTTTTAATTGCATAAATGGGCGGCATTTTATTCAGAATTAATAGTTTTTTACATGGTCAAAAAATTCGTTTAATTTTTTCCCATTAAATACTAGAATTATAGAAAAGTACTTTGCGAAAAGAATCGGCAGTAGGACGGAAACGTGTTGACCACCGATTAGCTTTTTGCTAATAACTCTTCCATCCTTCGACCGATTACTTCGACTAAAAGCCGGATGGAAAGCTTATCTGTTCCTCTTTCAGATGGCATTAACATATTTTACGAAAAATGGTAAGAAATAAATTTTTTTTTGATCAAAACTAAAATATCCTCGAAATCATTGTAGAAGAAGTACCTTATCAGACGCAAATATGCCTTATCTAATAAGAGACATTTAAATTTTCTTAATTGCATAAATGGGCGGCATTTTATTCAGAACTAATAGTTTTTTACATCGACAAAAAATTCGTTTAATTTTTTCCCATTAAATACTAGAATTATAGAAAAGTACCTTGCGAAAAGAATCGGCAGTAGGACGGAATCGTGTTGACCACCGATTAGTTTTTTGCTAATAACTCTTGCATCCTTCGACCGATTACTTCGACTAAAAGCCGGATGGAAAGCTTATCTGTTCCTCTTTCAGATGGCATTAACATATTTTACGAAAAATGGTAAGAAATAAATTTTTTTTTGATCAAAACTAAAATATCCTCGAAATCATTGTAGAAGAAGTACCTTATCAGACGCAAATATGCCTTATCTAATAAGAGACATTTAAATTTTCTTAATTACATAAATGGGCGGCATTTTATTCAGAATTAATAGTTTTTTACATGGACAAAAAATTCGTTTAATTTTTTCCCATTAAATACTAGATTTATAAAAAAGTACTTTGCGAAAAGAATCGGCAGAAGAGCGCAATCCTGTTGACCACTGATTAGTTTTTTGCTAATAACTCTTGCATCCTTCGACCGACTTCTTCGACTAAGAGCTCGATGGAAAGCTTATCTGTTCCTCTTTCAGATGGCATTAACATATTTTACGTAAAGTCATAAGAATAAAATTTTTTTGATCAAAACTAAAATATCCTCGAAATCATTGAAGAAGAAGTACCTTATCAGACGAAAATATGCCTTATCTAATAAGAGACATTTAAATTTTTTTAATTGCATAAATGGGCGGCATTTTATTCAGAACTAATAGTTTTTTACATCGACAAAAAATTCGTTTAATTTTTTCCCATTAAATACTAGAATTATAGAAAAGTACCTTGCGAAAAGAATCGGCAGTATGACGGAAACGTGTTGACCACCGATTAGTTTTTTGCTAATAACTCTTGCATCTTTCGACCGATTTCTTCGACTTAGAGCCGGATGGAAAGCTTATCTGTTTCTCTTTCAGATGGCATTAACATATTTTACGAAAAGTCGTAAGAAATAAAATTTTTTTGATCAAAACTAAAATATCCTCGAAATCATTGAAGAAGGAGTACCTTATCAGACGAAAATATACCTTATCTAATAAGAGACATTTAAATTTTTTTTATTTCATAAAAGGGCGGCATTTTATTCAGAATTAATAGTTTTTTACATGGACCAAAAATTCGTTTCATTTTTTCCCATTAGATTCTAGAATTATAGAAAAGTACTTTGCGAAAAGAATCGGCAGTAGGACGGAATCGTGTTGACCACCGATTAGTTTTTTGCTAATAACTCTTGAATTCTTCGACTAAGAGCTCGATGGAGACCTTATCTGTTCCTCTTTCAGATGGCATTAACATATTTTACGAAAAGTCATAAGGAATACAATTTTTTTGATCAAAACTAAAATATCCTCGAAATCATTGAAGAAGGAGTACCTTATCAGACGAAAATATGCCTTATCTAATAAGAAACATTTAAATTTTTTTAATTGCATAAATGGGCGGCATTTTATGAAGAATTAATAGTTTTTTACATGGAAAAAAAATTCGTTTAATTTTTTTCCATTAAATACTAGAACTATAGAAAAGTACTTTGCGAAAAATATCGGCAGTAGGACGGAAACGTGTTGACCAGCTATTAGTTTTTTGCTAATAACTCTTGCATCCTTCGACCGACTTCTTCGACTAAGATCTCGATGGAAAGCTTATCTGTTTCTCTTTCAGATGGCATTAACATATATTACGAAAAGTCGTAAGAAATAAAATTTTTTTGATCAAAACTAAAATATCCTCGAAATCATTGAAGAAGGAGTACCTTATCAGACGAAAATATACCTTATCTAATAAGAGACATTTAAATTTTTTTTATTTCATAAAAGGGCGGCATTTTATTCAGAATTAATAGTTTTTTACATGGACCAAAAATTCGTTTCATTTGTTCCCATTAGATTCTAGAATTATAGAAAAGTACTTTGCGAAAAGAATCGGCAGTAGGACGGAATCGTGTTGACCACCGATTAGTTTTTTGCTAATAACTCTTGAATTCTTTGACTAAGAGCTCGATGGAAAGCTTATCTGTTCCTCTTTCAGATGGCATTAACATATTTTACGAAAAGTCGTAAGAAATAAAATTTTTTTGATCAAAACTAAAATATCCTTAAAATCATTGAAGAAGAAGTACCTTATCAGACGAAAATATGCCTTATCTAATAAGAGGCATTTAAATTTTTTTAATTTCATAAAAGGGCGGCATTTTATTCAGAATTAATAGTTTTTTACATGGACAAAAAATTCGTTTAATTTTTTCCCATTAAATACTAGAATTATAGAAAAGTACTTTGTGAAAGGAATCGGCAGTAGGACGCAATCGTGGTGACCAACGATTAGTTTTTTGTTGATAACTCTTGCATCTTTCGACCGACTTCTTCGACTAAGAGCACGATGGAAATCTTATCTGTTCTTCTTTCAGTTGGCATTAACATATTTTACGAAAAGTCATAAGAAATACAATTTTTTTGATCAAAACTAAAATATCCTCGAAATCATTGAAGAAGAAGTACCTTATCAGACGAAAATATGCCTTATATAATAAGAGACATTTAAATTTTTTTAATTTCATAAATGGGCGGCATTTTATTCAGAATTAATAGTTTTTTACATGGACAAAAAATTCGTTTCATTTTTTCCCATTAGATACTAGAAATATAGAAAAGTACTTTGCGAAAATATTCGGCAGTAGGACGGAATCGTGTTGACCACCGATTAGTTTTTTGCTAATAACTCTTGCATTCTTTGACTAAGAGCTCGATGGAAAGCTTATCTGTTCCTCTTTCAGATGGCATTAACATATTTTACGAAAAGTCGTAAGAAATAAAATTTTTTTGATCAAAACTAAAATATCCTCGAAATCATTGAAGAAGAAGTACCTTATCAGACGAAAATATGCCTTATCTAATAAGAGACATTAAAACTTTTTTAATTGCATAAATGGGCGTAATTTTATTCAGAATTAATAGTGTTTTACATGGAAAAAAAAATTGTTTAATTTTTTCCCATTAAATACTAGAACTATAGAGAAGTACTTTGCGAAAAATATCGGCAGTAGGACGGAAACGTGTTGACCAGCTATTTGTTTTTTGCTAATAACTCTTGCATCCTTCGACCGACTTCTTCGACTAAGATCTCGATGGAAAGCTTATCTGTTTCTCTTTCAGATGGCATTAACATATTTTACGAAAAGTCGTAAGAAATAAAATTTTTTTGATCAAAACTAAAATATCCTCGAAATCATTGATTAATTGCATAAATGGGCGGCATTTTAGTTAGAATTAATAGTTTTTTACATCGGCAAGAAATTCGTTTAATTTTTTCCCATTAAATACTAGAATTATAGAAAAGTACTTTGCGAAGAGAATCGGCAGTAGGACTGAATCGTGTTGACCACCGATTAGTTTTTTGCTAATAACTCTTGCATCCTTCGACCGACTTCTTCGACTAAGATCTCGATGGAAAGCTTATCTGTTTCTCTTTCAGATGGCATTAACATATTTTACGAAAAGTCGTAAGAAATAAAATTTTTTTGATCAAAACTAAAATATCCTTAAAATCATTGAAGAAGAAGTACCTTATCAGACGAAAATATGCCTTATCTTATAAGAGACATTTAAATTTTTTTAATGGCATAAATGGGCGGCATTTTATTCAGAATTAATACTTTTTTACATGGACAAAAAATTCGTTTAATTTTTTCCCATTAAATACTAGAATTATAGAAAAGTACTTTGCGAAGAGAATCGGCAGTAGGACTGAATCGTGTTGACCACCGATTAGTTTTTTGCTAATAACTCTTGCATCCTTCGACCGACTTCTTCGACTAAGAGCTCGATGGAGACCTTATCTGTTCCTCTTTCAGATGGCATTAACATATTTTACGAAAAGGCATAAGGAATACAATTTTTTTGATCAAAACTAAAATATCCTCGAAATCATTGAAGAAGGAGTACCTTATCAGACGAAAATATGCCTTATCTAATAAGAGGCATTTAAATTTTCTGAATTGCATTAATGGGCGGCATTGTATTAAGAATTAATAGTTTTTACATGGAAAAAAAATTCGTTTAATTTTTTTCCTTTAAATACTAGAATTATAGAAAAGTACTTTGCGAAAATAATCGGCAGTAGGACGGAAACGTTTTGACCACCGATTAGTTTTTTGCTAAAGTCGTAAGAAATACAATTTTTTTGATCAAAACTAAAATATCCTTAAAATCATTGAAGAAGAAGTACCTTATCAGACGAAAATATGCCTTATCTAATAAGAGACATTTAAATTTTTTTAATGGCATAAATGGGCGGCATTTTATTCAGAATTAATACTTTTTTACATGGACAAAAAATTCGTTTAATTTTTTCCCATTAAATACTAGAATTATAGAAAAGTACTTTGCGAAGAGAATCGGCAGTAGGACTGAATCGTGTTGACCACCGATTAGTTTTTTGCTAATAACTCTTGCATCCTTCGACCGACTTCTTCGACTAAGAGCTCGATGGAGACCTTATCTGTTCCTCTTTCAGATGGCATTAACATATTTTACGAAAAGGCATAAGGAATACAATTTTTTTGATCAAAACTAAAATATCCTCGAAATCATTGAAGAAGGAGTACCTTATCAGACGAAAATATGCCTTATCTAATAAGAGGCATTTAAATTTTCTGAATTGCATTAATGGGCGGCATTGTATTAAGAATTAATAGTTTTTACATGGAAAAAAAATTCGTTTAATTTTTTTCCTTTAAATACTAGAATTATAGAAAAGTACTTTGCGAAAATAATCGGCAGTAGGACGGAAACGTTTTGACCACCGATTAGTTTTTTGCTAATAACTCTTGCATCCTTCGACCGACTTCTTCGACTAAGAGCTCGATGGAAGGCTTATCTGTTCCTCTTTCAGATGGCATTAACATATTTTACGAAAAGTCATTTTTTTGATAAAAACTAAGATATCCTCGAAATCATTTATAAGGAGTACCTTATCAGACGAAAATATGCCTTATATAATCAGAGACATTTAAATTTTTTTAATTGCATAAATGGGCGGCATTTTATTCAGAATTAATAGTTTTTTACATGGACAAAAAATTCGTTTCATTTTTTCCCATTAGATACTAGAATTATAGAAAAGTACTTTGCGAAAAGAATCGGCAGTAGGACGGAATCGTGTTGACCACCGATTAGTTTTTTGCTAATAACTCTTGCATTCTTTGACTAAAAGCTCGATGGAAAGCTTATCTGTTCCTCTTTCAGATGGCATTAACATATTTTACGAAAAGTCGTAAGAAATAAAATTTTTTTGATCAAAACTAAAATATCCTCGAAATCATTGAAGAAGAAGTACCTTATCAGACGAAAATATGCCTTATCTAATAAGAGACATTAAAACTTTTTTAATTGCATAAATGGGCGTCATTTTATTCAGAATTAATAGTGTTTTACATGGAAAAAAAATTCGTTGTATTTTTTCCCATTAAATACTTGAATTATAGATAAGCACTTTGCGAAAAGAATCGGCAGTAGGACGGAAACGTTTTGACCACCGATTAGTTTTTTGCTAATAACTTGCTAGAATTATAGAAAAGTACTTTGCGAAGAGAATTGGCAGTAGGATGGAAACGTGTTGACCACCGATTAGTTTTTTGCTAATAACTCTTGCATCCTTCAACCGACTTCTTCGACTAACAGCTCGATGGAAAGCTTATCTGTTCCTCTTTCAGATGGCGTTAACATATTTTACGAAAAGTCATAAGAAATAAAATTTTTTTGATCAAAACTAAAATATCCTCGAAATTATTGAAGAAGAAGTACCTTATCAGACGAAAATATGCCTTATCTTATAAGTGACATTTAAATTTTTTTAATTGCATAAATGGGCGGCATTTTATTCACAATAAATAGTTTTTTACATGGACAAAAAATTCGTTTAATTTTTTTTTTCCATTATATAATAGAATTATAGAAATGTACTTTGCGAAGAGAATCGGCAGTAGGACGGAATCGTGTTGACCACCGATTAGTTTTTTGCTAATAACTCTTGCATCCTTCGACCGACTTCTTCGACTAAGAGCTCGATCAAAAGCTTATCTGTTCCTCTTTCAGATGGCATTAACATATTTTACAAAAAGTCGTAAGAAATACAATTTGTTTGATCAAAACTAAAATATCCTCGAAATCATTGAAGAAGAGGTACCTTATCAGATGAAAATATGCGTTGTCTAATAAGAGACATTTAAATTTTTTTAATTGCATAAATGGGCGGCATTTTATTCACAATAAATAATTTTTTACATGGACAAAAAATTCGTTTAATTTTTTTTTTCCATTATATAATAGAATTATAGAAATGTACTTTGCGAAGAGAATCGGCAGTAGGACGAAATCGTGTTGACTACCGATTAGTTTTTTGCTAATAACTCTTTCATCCTTCGACCGACTTCTTCGACTAATATCTCGATGGAAAGCTTATCTGTTCCTCTTTCAGATGGCATTAACATATTTTAAGAAAAGTCATAAGAAATAAAATTTTTTTGATCAAAACTAAAATATCCTCGAAATCATTGAAGAAGAAGTACCTTATCAGACGAAAATCTGCCTTATCTAATTAGAGACATTTAAATTTTTATACCCTGTACACATACTGTGTATCAGGGTATATTGTGTTTGTTTGAGCGAAATGTATGTAACGCACAGAAGGAGGGGAGGGGGACCCCATAAAGTATATATATTCTTGATCAAGACGACAAGAGAAATTTATTGAGCCATGTCCGACTGTCCGTCCGTCTGTCCGTCCGTATTCACCAATGGTTCTCAGAAACTATAAAAAACTAGAGACTTGAAATTTGGAGGGTAGACTCGTAATGCTCCGCAGCAGATCAAGTTTGAACGGTTTGGTGCCACGCCCACTCCTTCCCGCCCATCCAGCACCGCCCACTTTTTTAAAACGTTATAACTCGAACATCCAAAAAGATCGAAATATGAAAGTCGGAATGTTGACTCAGTATAAGTAGCTCTACAAAACTGCATACCAGAATTTTTCCCCCTCCTCTTCATTTCCCCTCCCCCGGTTGTTTTCTTAAAATTGCTGTATCTTCAAAACTATTAAAGATACAAACCTTTTTGTATACAAGCTCAGTAAATATGTATCTTTAAAACTGCATACCACAAAATTCCCCTTTTTTTGATAGTTACCCCTCAATGACCAACAAACTTAAATTTTTCGTAAATTTCACATTTTTTGACCGATTTACTTGGTATTTTGAACACTATTTGTTCGAGCGATGTCAAATCAACATTTTTTTTGTAGATTTGGTTTGTTGCACCGCCTATTGTGTGTGCAGGGTATTATATTGTCGAGTATACTCGACTATAGCGTACTTACTGGTTTTAATTGCATAAATGGGCTGCATTTTATTCAGAATTAATAATTTTTTACATGGACAAAAAATTCGTTTAATTTTTTCCCATTAAATACTAGAATTATAGAAAAGTACTTTGCGAAGAGAATCGGCAGTAGGACTGAATCGTGTTGACCACCGATTAGTTTTTTGCTAATATCTCTTTCATCCTTCGACCGACTTCTTCGACTAACACCTCGATGGAAACCTTATCTGTTCCTCTTTCAGATGGCATTAACATATCTTACGAAAAGTCATAAGAAATTAAATTTTTTTGATCAAAACCAAAATATCCTCGAAATCATTGAAGAAGAAGTACCTTATCAGACGAAAATCTGCCTTATCTAATAAGAGACATTTAAATTTTTTTAATTGCATAAATGGGCGGCATTTTATTCAGAATTAATAGTTTTTTACATAGACAAAAAATTCGTTTAATTTTTTTTTCATTAAATAATAGAATTATAAAAATGTACTTTGCGAAGAGAATCGGCAGTAGGACGGAATCGTGTTGACCCCCGATTAGTTTTTTGCTAATATCTCTTTCATCCTTCGACCGACTTCTTCGACTAACACCTCGATGGAAACCTTATCTGTTCCTCTTTCAGATGGCATTAACATATCTTACGAAAAGTCATAAGAAATAAAATTTTTTTGATCAAAACCAAAATATCCTCGAAATCATTGAAGAAGAAGTACCTTATCAGACGAAAATCTGCCTTATCTAATAAGAGACATTTAAATTTTTTTAATTGCATAAATGGGCGGCATTTCATTCAGAATTAATAGTTTTTTACATGGACAAAAAACTCGTTAATTTTTTCCCATTAAATACTAGAATTATAGAAAAGTACTTTGCGAGGAGAATTGGCAGTAGGACGGAAATGTGTTGACCACCGACTAGTTTTTTGTTAATAACTCTTGCATCCTTTGACCGACTTCTTCGACTAAGAGCTCGATGGAAAGCTTATCTGTTCCTCTTTCAGATGAAAACTAAAATATCCTCGAAATCATTCAAGAAGAAGTACCTTATCAGACGAAAATCTGCCTTATCTAATAAGAGACATTTAAATTTTTTTAATTGCATAAATCGGCGGCATTTTATTCAGAATTAATAGTTTTTTACATGGACAAAAAATTCGTTTAATTTTTTTTCATTAAATAATAGAATTATAAAAATGTACTTTGCGAAGAGAATCGGCAGTAGGACGGAATCGTGTTGACCACCGATTAGGTTTTTGCTAATAACTCTTGCATCCTTCGACCGACTTCTTCGACTAACAGCTCGATGGAAACCTTATCTGTTCCTCTTTCAGATGGCATCAACATATTTTACGAAAAGTCATAGGAAATAAAGTTTTTTTGATCAAAACTAAAATATCCTCGAAATCATTCAAGAAGAAGTACCTTATCAGACGAAAATCTGCCTTATCTAATAAGAGACATTTAAAATTTTTTA
Organism: Phortica okadai; assembly: GCA_034638295.1. Classification (NCBI taxonomy): domain Eukaryota; kingdom Metazoa; phylum Arthropoda; class Insecta; order Diptera; family Drosophilidae; genus Phortica; species Phortica okadai. Next base: position 21,147,335 of record CM067850.1, on the reverse strand, counting down.
ATTGCATAAATGGGCGGCATTTCATTCAGAATTAATAGTTTTTTACATGGACAAAAAACTCGTTAATTTTTTCCCATTAAATACTAGAATTATAGAAAAGTACTTTGCGAGGAGAATTGGCAGTAGGACGGAAATGTGTTGACCACCGACTAGTTTTTTGTTAATAACTCTTGCATCCTTTGACCGACTTCTTCGACTAAGAGCTCGATGGAAAGCTTATCTGTTCCTCTTTCAGATGGCATCAACATATTTTACGAAAAGTCATAGGAAATAAAGTTTTTTTGATCAAAACTAAAATATCCTCGAAATCATTGAAGAAGAAGTACCTTATCAGACGAAAATCTGCCTTATCTAATTAGAGACATTTAAATTTTTATACCCTGTACACATACTGTGTATCAGGGTATATAGTATTTGTTTGAGCGAAATGTATGTAACGCACAGAAGGAGGGGAGAGGGACCCCATAAAGTATATATATTCTTGATCAGGACGACAAGAGAAATTGATTGAACCATGTCCGTCTGTCCGTCCGTCCGTCTGTCCGTCCGTCCGTCTGTCCGTTCGTCCGTCCGTATTCACCAATGGTTCTCAGAAACTATAAAAAACTAGAGACTTGAAATTTGGATGGTAGACTCGTGATGCTCGGCAGCAGATCAAGTTTGAACGGTTTGGTGCCACGCCCACTCCTTCCCGCCCATCCAGCACCGCCCACTTTTTTAAAACGTTATAACTCGAACATCCAAAAAGATCGAAATATGAAAGTCGGAATGTTGACTCAGTATAAGTAGCTCTACAAAACTGCATACCAGAATTTTTCCCCCTCCTCTTTATCTCCCCTCCCCCGGTTGTTTTCTTAAAATTGCTGTATCTTCAAAACTATTAAAGATATAAACCTTTTTGTATACAAGCTCAGTAAATATGTATCTTTAAAACTGCATACCACAAAATTCCCCTTTTTTTGATAGTTACCCCTCAATGACCAACAAACTTAAATTTTTCGTAAATTTCACATTTTTTGACCGAATTACTTGATATTTTGAACACTATTTGTTCGGGCGATGTCAAATCAACATTTTTTTTTTGTAGATTTGGGTTGTTGCACCGCCTATTGTGTGTGCAGGGTATTATATTGTCGAGTATACTCGACTATAGCGTCCTTACTGGTTTTAATTGCATAAATGGGCTGCATTTTATTCAACATTAATAATTTTTTACATGGACAAAAAATTCATTTAATTTTTTTTCCCATTAAATACTAGAATTATAGAAATGCACTTTGCGAAGAGAATCGGCAGTAGGACGAAATATTGTTGACCACCGATTAGTTTTTTGCTAATAACTCTTGCATCCTTCGACCGACTTCTTCGACTAAGAGCTCGATGGAAAGCTTATATGTTCCTCTTTCAGAAGGCATTAACATATTTTACGAAAAGTCGTAAGAAATAAAATTTTTTTCATCAAAACTAAAATATCCTCGAAATCATTGAAGAAGGAGTACCTTATCAGACGAAAATATGCCTTATATAATAAGAGACTAAGATCTCGATGGAAAGCTTATCTGTTCCTCTTTCAGATGGCATTAACATATTTTACAAAAAGTCATAAGAAATAAAATTTTTTTAATCAAAACTGAAATATCCTCGAAATCATTGAAGAAAAAGTACCTTATCAGACGAAAATCTGCCTTATCTAATAAGAGACATTTAAATTTTTTTAATTGCATAAATGGGCGGCATTTTATTCAACATTAATAATTTTTTACATGGACAAAAAATTCTTTTAATTTTTTTCCCATTAAATACTAGAATTATAGAAATGCACTTTGCGAAGAGAATCGGCAGTAGGACGAAATATTGTTGACCACCGATTAGTTTTTTGCTAATAATTCTTGCATCCTTCGACCGACTTCTTCGACTAAGAGCTCGATGGAAAGCTTATCTGTTCCTCTTTCAGAGGGCATTAACATATTTTACAAAAAGTCATAAGAAATAAAATTTTTTTAATCAAAACTAAAATATACTCGAAATCATTGAAGAACAAGTACCTTATCAGACGAAAATCTGCCTTATCTAATAAAAGACATTAAAATTTTTTTTATTGCATAAATGGGCGGCATTTTATTCAGAATTAATAGTTTTTTACATGGACAAAAAATTCGTTTAATTTTTTTTTCATTAAATAATAGAATTATAAAAATGTACTTTGCGAAGAGAATCCGCAGTAGGACGGAATCGTGTTGACCACCGATTAGTTTTTTGCTAATAACTCTTGCATCCTTCGACCGACTTCTTCGACTAACAGCTCGATGGAAACCTAATCTGTTCCTCTTTCAGATGGCATTAACATATTTTACGAAAAGTCGTAAGAAATAAAATTTTTTTCATCAAAACTAAAATATCCTCGAAATCATTGAAGAAGGAGTACCTTCTCAGACGAAAATATGCCTTATCTAATAAGAGACATATAAATTGTTTTTAATTGCATAAATGGGCGGCATTTCATTCAGAATTAATAGTTTTTTACGTGGACAAAAAACTCGTTAATTTTTCCCATTAAATACTAGAATTATAGAAAAGTACTTTGCGAGGAGAATTGGCATTAGGACGGAAACGTGTTGACCACCGACTAGTTTTTTTTTAATAACTCTTGCATCCTTCGACCGACTTCTTCGACTAAGAGCTCGATGGAAAGCTTATCTGTTCCTCTTTCAGATGGCATCAACATATTTTACAAAAAGTCACAGGAAATAAAGTTTTTTTGATCAAAACTAAAATATCCTCGAAATCATTCAAGAAGAAGTACCTTACCAGACAAAAATATGCCTTATCTAATAAGAGACATTTAAATTTTTTTAATTGCATAAATGGGCGGCATTTCATTCAGAATTAATAGTTTTTGACATGGACAAAAAATTCGTTTAATTTTTTTTTTCCATTAAATAATAGAATTATAGAAATGTACTTTGCGAAGAGAATCGGCAGTAGGACGAAATCGGGTTGACTACCGATTAGTTTTTTGCTAATATCTCTTTCATCCTTCGACCGACTTCTTCGACTAACAGCTCGATGGAAACCTTATCTGTTCCTCTTTCAGATGGCATTAACATATTTTACGAAAAGTCGTAAGAAATAAAATTTTTTTGATCAAAACTAAAATAACCTCGAAATCATTCAAAAAGAAGTACCTTATCAGACGAAAATATGCCTTATCTAATAAGTGACATTTAAATTTTTTTAATTGCATAAATGGGCGGCATTTTATTAAGAATTAATAGTTTTTTACATGGACAAAAAATTCGTTTAATTTTTTCCCATTAAATACTAGAATTATAGAAAAGTACTTTGCGAAAAAAATCGGCAGTAGGACAGAAACGTGTTGACCAGCTATTAGTTTTTTGCTGATAACTCCTGCATCCTTCGACCGACTTCTTCGACTAATATCTCGATGGAAAGCTTATCTGTTCCTCTTTCAGATGGCATTAACATATTTTACGAAAAGTCGTATGAAATAAAATTTCTTTGATCAAAACTAAAATATCCTCAAAATCATTCAAGAAGAAGTACCTTCTCAGACAAAAATATGCCTTATCTAATAAGAGACATTTAAATTTTTTTAATTGCATAAATGGGCGGCATTTTATTCAGAATTAAGAGTTTTTTACATGGACAAAAAATTCGTTTAATTTGTACCCATTAAATACTAGAATTATAGAAAAGTACTTTGCGAAGAGAATCTGCAGTAGGACGGAATCGTGTTGACCACCGATTAGTTTTTTGCTAATAACTCTTGCATTTTCGACCGACTTCTTCGACTAAGATATCGAAGGAAAGCTTATCTGTTCCTCTTTCAGATGGCATTAACATATTTTATGAAAAGTCGTAAGAAATAAAATTTTTTTGATCAAAACTAAAATATAATTAAAATCATTTAAGAAGAGGTACCTTAGCAGATGAAAATATGCCTTGTCTAATAGGAGACATTTAAATTTTTTTAATTGCATAAATGGGCGGCATTTTATTCAGAATAAATAGTTTTTTACATGGACAAAAAATTCGTTTAATTTTTTTTTTCCATTAAATAATAGAATTATAGAAATGTACTTTGCGAAGAGAATCGGCAGTAGGACGAAATCGTGTTGACTACCGATTAGTTTTTTGCTAATATCTCTTTCATCCTTCGACCGACTTCTTCGACTAACAGCTCGATGGAAACCTTATCTGTTCCTCTTTCAGATGGCATTAACATATTTTACGAAAAGTCGTAAGAAATAAAATTTTTTTGATCAAAACTAAAATAACCTCGAAATCATTCAAGAAGAAGTACCTTATCAGACGAAAATATGTCTTATCTAATAAGTGACATTTAAATTTTTTTAATTGCATAAATGGGCGGCATTTTATTAAGAATTAATAGTTTTTTACATGGACAAAAAATTCGTTTAATTTTTTCCCATTAAATACTAGAATTATAGAAAAGTACTTTGCGAAAAAAATCGGCAGTAGGACAGAAACGTGTTGACCAGCTATTAGTTTTTTGCTGATAACTCCTGCATCCTTCGACCGACTTCTTCGACTAATATCTCGATGGAAAGCTTATCTGTTCCTCTTTCAGATGGCATTAACATATTTTACGAAAAGTCGTATGAAATAAAATTTCTTTGATCAAAACTAAAATATCCTCAAAATCATTGAAGAAGAAGTACCTTCTCAGACAAAAATATGCCTTATCTAATAAGAGACATTTAAATTTTTTTAATTGCATAAATGGGCGGCATTTTATTCAGAATTAAGAGTTTTTTACATGGACAAAAAATTCGTTTAATTTGTACCCATTAAATACTAGAATTATAGAAAAGTACTTTGCGAAGAGAATCTGCAGTAGGACGGAATCGTGTTGACCACCGATTAGTTTTTTGCTAATAACTCTTGCATCCTTCGACCGACTTCTTCGACTAACACCTCGATGGAAACCTTATCTGTTCCTCTTTCAGATGGCATTAACATATTTTATGAAAAGTCGTAAGAAATAAAATTTTTTTGATCAAAACTAAAATATAATTAAAATCATTTAAGAAGAGGTACCTTATCAGATGAAAATATGCCTTGTCTAATAGGAGACATTTAAATTTTTTTAATTGCATAAATGGGCGGCGTTTTATTCAGAATAAATAGTTTTTTACATGGACAAAAAATTCGTTTAATTTTTTTTTTCCATTAAATAATAGAATTATAGAAATGTACTTTGCGAAGAGAATCGGCAGTAGGACGAAATCGTGTTGACTACCGATTAGTTTTTTGCTAATAACTCTTTCATCCTTCGACCGACTTCTTCGACTAATATCTCGATGGAAAGCTTATCTGTTCCTCTTTCAGATGGCATTAACATATTTTAAGAAAAGTCATAAGAAATAAAATTTTTTTGATCAAAACTAAAATATCCTCGAAATCATTGAAGAAGAAGTACCTTATCAGACGAAAATCTGCCTTATCTAATTAGAGACATTTAAATTTTTATACCCTGTACACATACTGTGTATCAGGGTATATTGTATTTGTTTGAGCGAAATGTATGTAACGCACAGAAGGAGGGGAGGGGGACCCCATAAAGTATATATATTCTTGATCAAGACGACAAGAGAAATTTATTGAGCCATGTCCGACTGTCCGTCCGTCTGTCCGTCCGTATTCACCAATGGTTCTCAGAAACTATAAAAAACTAGAGACTTGAAATTTGGAGGGTAGACTCGTAATGCTCCGCAGCAGATCAAGTTTGAACGGTTTGGTGCCACGCCCACTCCTTCCCGCCCATCCAGCACCGCCCACTTTTTTAAAACGTTATAACTCGAACATCCAAAAAGATCGAAATATGAAAGTCGGAATGTTGACTCAGTATAAGTAGCTCTACAAAACTGCATACCAGAATTTTTCCCCCTCCTCTTCATTTCCCCTCCCCCGGTTGTTTTCTTAAAATTGCTGTATCTTCAAAACTATTAAAGATACAAACCTTTTTGTATACAAGCTCAGTAAATATGTATCTTTAAAACTGCATACCACAAAATTCCCCTTTTTTTGATAGTTACCCCTCAATGACCAACAAACTTAAATTTTTCGTAAATTTCACATTTTTTGACCGATTTACTTGGTATTTTGAACACTATTTGTTCGAGCGATGTCAAATCAACATTTTTTTTGTAGATTTGGTTTGTTGCACCGCCTATTGTGTGTGCAGGGTATTATATTGTCGAGTATACTCGACTATAGCGTACTTACTGGTTTTAATTGCATAAATGGGCTGCATTTTATTCAGAATTAATAATTTTTTACATGGACAAAAAATTCGTTTAATTTTTTTTCCCATTAAATACTAGAATTATAGAAATGTACTTTGCGAAGAGAATCGGCAGTAGGACGAAATATTGTTGACCACCGATTAGTTTTTTGCTAATAACTCTTGCATCCTTCGACCGACTTCTTCGACTAAGAGCTCGATGGAAAGCTTATCTGTTCCTCTTTCAGATGGCATTAACATATTTTACGAAAAGTCGTAAGAAATAAAATTTTTTTCATCAAAACTAAAATATCCTCGAAATCATTGAAGAAGGAGTACCTTATCAGACGAAAATATGCCTTATATAATAAGAGACTAAGATCTCGATGGAAAGCTTATCTGTTCCTCTTTCAGATGGCATTAACATATTTTACAAAAAGTCATAAGAAATAAAATTTTTTTGATCAAAACTAAAATATCCTCGAAATCATTGAAGAAAAAGTACCTTATCAGACGAAAATCTGCCTTATCTAATAAGAGACATTTAAATTTTTTTAATTGCATAAATGGGCGGCATTTTATTCAGAATTAATAGTTTTTTACATAGACAAAAAATTCGTTTAATTTTTTTTTCATTAAATAATAGAATTATAAAAATGTACTTTGCGAAGAGAATCGGCAGTAGGACGGAATCGTGTTGACCCCCGATTAGTTTTTTGCTAATATCTCTTTCATCCTTCGACCGACTTCTTCGACTAACACCTCGATGGAAACCTTATCTGTTCCTCTTTCAGATGGCATTAACATATCTTACGAAAAGTCATAAGAAATAAAATTTTTTTGATCAAAACCAAAATATCCTCGAAATCATTGAAGAAGAAGTACCTTATCAGACGAAAATCTGCCTTATCTAATAAGAGACATTTAAATTTTTTTAATTGCATAAATGGGCGGCATTTCATTCAGAATTAATAGTTTTTTACATGGACAAAAAACTCGTTAATTTTTTCCCATTAAATACTAGAATTATAGAAAAGTACTTTGCGAGGAGAATTGGCAGTAGGACGGAAATGTGTTGACCACCGACTAGTTTTTTGTTAATAACTCTTGCATCCTTTGACCGACTTCTTCGACTAAGAGCTCGATGGAAAGCTTATCTGTTCCTCTTTCAGATGAAAACTAAAATATCCTCGAAATCATTCAAGAAGAAGTACCTTATCAGACGAAAATCTGCCTTATCTAATAAGAGACATTTAAATTTTTTTAATTGCATAAATGGGCGGCATTTTATTCAGAATTAATAGTTTTTTACATGGACAAAAAATTCGTTTAATTTTTTTTCATTAAATAATAGAATTATAAAAATGTACTTTGCGAAGAGAATCGGCAGTAGGACGGAATCGTGTTGACCACCGATTAGGTTTTTGCTAATAACTCTTGCATCCTTCGACCGACTTCTTCGACTAACAGCTCGATGGAAACCTTATCTGTTCCTCTTTCAGATGGCATCAACATATTTTACGAAAAGTCATAGGAAATAAAGTTTTTTTGATCAAAACTAAAATATCCTCGAAATCATTCAAGAAGAAGTACCTTATCAGACGAAAATCTGCCTTATCTAATAAGAGACATTTAAAATTTTTTAATTGCATAAATGGGCGGCATTTTATTCAGAATTAATAGTTTTTTACATGGACAAAAAATTCGTTTAATTTTTTTTTCATTAAATAATAGAATTATGAAAATGTACTTTGCGAAGAGAATCGGCAGTAGGACGGAATCGTGTTGACCACCGATTAGGTTTTTGCTAATAACTCTTGCATCCTTCGACCGACTTCTTCGACTAAGAGCTCGATGGAAAGCTTATCTGTTCCTCTTTCAGATGGCATCAACATATTTTACGAAAAGTCATAGGAAATAAAGTTTTTTTGATCAAAACTAAAATATCCTCGAAATCATTGAAGAAGAAGTACCTTATCAGACGAAAATCTGCCTTATCTAATTAGAGACATTTAAATTTTTATACCCTGTACACATACTGTGTATCAGGGTATATAGTGTTTGTTTGAGCGAAATGTATGTAACGCACAGAAGGAGGGGAGAGGGACCCCATAAAGTATATATATTCTTGATCAGGACGACAAGAGAAATTGATTGAACCATGTCCGTCTGTCCGTCCGTCCGTCTGTCCGTTCGTCCGTCCGTATTCACCAATGGTTCTCAGAAACTATAAAAAACTAGAGACTTGAAATTTGGATGGTAGACTCGTGATGCTCGGCAGCAGATCAAGTTTGAACGGTTTGGTGCCACGCCCACTCCTTCCCGCCCATCCAGCACCGCCCACTTTTTTAAAACGTTATAACTCGAACATCCAAAAAGATCGAAATATGAAAGTCGGAATGTTGACTCAGTATAAGTAGCTCTACAAAACTGCATACCAGAATTTTTCCCCCTCCTCTTTATCTCCCCTCCCCCGGTTGTTTTCTTAAAATTGCTGTATCTTCAAAACTATTAAAGATATAAACCTTTTTGTATACAAGCTCAGTAAATATGTATCTTTAAAACTGCATACCACAAAATTCCCCTTTTTTTGATAGTTACCCCTCAATGACCAACAAACTTAAATTTTTCGTAAATTTCACATTTTTTGACCGAATTACTTGATATTTTGAACACTATTTGTTCGGGCGATGTCAAATCAACATTTTTTTTTTGTAGATTTGGGTTGTTGCACCGCCTATTGTGTGTGCAGGGTATTATATTGTCGAGTATACTCGACTATAGCGTCCTTACTGGTTTTAATTGCATAAATGGGCTGCATTTTATTCAACATTAATAATTTTTTACATGGACAAAAAATTCATTTAATTTTTTTTCCCATTAAATACTAGAATTATAGAAATGCACTTTGCGAAGAGAATCGGCAGTAGGACGAAATATTGTTGACCACCGATTAGTTTTTTGCTAATAACTCTTGCATCCTTCGACCGACTTCTTCGACTAAGAGCTCGATGGAAAGCTTATATGTTCCTCTTTCAGAAGGCATTAACATATTTTACGAAAAGTCGTAAGAAATAAAATTTTTTTCATCAAAACTAAAATATCCTCGAAATCATTGAAGAAGGAGTACCTTATCAGACGAAAATATGCCTTATATAATAAGAGACTAAGATCTCGATGGAAAGCTTATCTGTTCCTCTTTCAGATGGCATTAACATATTTTACAAAAAGTCATAAGAAATAAAATTTTTTTAATCAAAACTGAAATATCCTCGAAATCATTGAAGAACAAGTACCTTATCAGACGAAAATCTGCCTTATCTAATAAGAGACATTTAAATTTTTTTAATTGCATAAATGGGCGGCATTTTATTCAACATTAATAATTTTTTACATGGACAAAAAATTCTTTTAATTTTTTTCCCATTAAATACTAGAATTATAGAAATGCACTTTGCGAAGAGAATCGGCAGTAGGACGAAATATTGTTGACCACCGATTAGTTTTTTGCTAATAATTCTTGCATCCTTCGACCGACTTCTTCGACTAAGAGCTCGATGGAAAGCTTATCTGTTCCTCTTTCAGAGGGCATTAACATATTTTACAAAAAGTCATAAGAAATAAAATTTTTTTAATCAAAACTAAAATATACTCGAAATCATTGAAGAACAAGTACCTTATCAGACGAAAATCTGCCTTATCTAATAAAAGACATTAAAATTTTTTTTATTGCATAAATGGGCGGCATTTTATTCAGAATTAATAGTTTTTTACATGGACAAAAAATTCGTTTAATTTTTTTTTCATTAAATAATAGAATTATAAAAATGTACTTTGCGAAGAGAATACGCAGTAGGACGGAATCGTGTTGACCACCGATTAGTTTTTTGCTAATAACTCTTGCATCCTTCGACCGACTTCTTCGACTAACAGCTCGATGGAAACCTAATCTGTTCCTCTTTCAGATGGCATTAACATATTTTACGAAAAGTCGTAAGAAATAAAATTTTTTTCATCAAAACTAAAATATCCTCGAAATCATTGAAGAAGGAGTACCTTCTCAGACGAAAATATGCCTTATCTAATAAGAGACATATAAATTTTTTTAATTGCATAAATGGGCGGCATTTCATTCAGAATTAATAGTTTTTTACATGGACAAAAAACTCGTTAATTTTTTCCCATTAAATACTAGAATTATAGAAAAGTACTTTGCGAGGAGAATTGGCATTAGGACGGAAACGTGTTGACCACCGACTAGTTTTTTTTTAATAACTCTTGCATCCTTCGACCGACTTCTTCGACTAAGAGCTCGATGGAAAGCTTATCTGTTCCTCTTTCAGATGGCATCTACATATTTTACAAAAAGTCACAGGAAATAAAGTTTTTTTGATCAAAACTAAAATATCCTCGAAATCATTCAAGAAGAAGTACCTTACCAGACAAAAATATGCCTTATCTAATAAGAGACATTTAAATTTTTTTAATTGCATAAATGGGCGGCATTTCATTCAGAATTAATAGTTTTTGACATGGACAAAAAATTCGTTTAATACTGGAATTATAGAAAAGTACTTTGCGAAAAAAATCGGCAGTAGGACAGAAACGAGTTGACCAGCTATTAGTTTTTTGCTAATAACTCCTGCATCCTTCGACCGACTTCTTCGACTAATATCTCGATGGAAAGCTTATCTGTTCCTCTTTCAGATGGCATTAACATATTTTACGAAAAGTCGTATGAAATAAAATTTTTTTGATCAAAACTAAAATATCCTCAAAATCATTCAAGAAGAAGTACCTTCTCAGACAAAAATATGCCTTATCTAATAAGAGACATTTAAATTTTTTTTAATTGCATAAATGGGCGGCATTTTATTCAGAATTAAGAGTTTTTTACATGGACAAAAAATTCGTTTAATTTTTTTTTCATTATATAATAGAATTATAAAAATGTACTTTGCGAAGAGAATCGGCAGTAGGACGGAATCGTGTTGACCACCGATTAGTTTTTTGCTAATAACTCTTGCATCCTTCGACCGACTTCTTCGACTAACACCTCGATGGAAACCTTATCTGTTCCTCTTTCAGATGGCATTAACATATTTTATGAAAAGTCGTAAGAAATAAAATTTTTTTGATCAAAACTAAAATATAATTAAAATCATTTAAGAAGAGGTACCTTATCAGATGAAAATATGCCTTGTCTAATAGGAGACATTTAAATTTTTTTAATTGCATAAATGGGCGGCATTTTATTCAGAATAAATAGTTTTTTACATGGACAAAAAATTCGTTTAATTTTTTTTTTCCATTAAATAATAGAATTATAGAAATGTACTTTGCGAAGAGAATCGGCAGTAGGACGAAATCGTGTTGACTACCGATTAGTTTTTTGCTAATATCTCTTTCATCCTTCGACCGACTTCTTCGACTAACAGCTCGATGGAAACCTTATCTGTTCCTCTTTCAGATGGCATTAACATATTTTACGAAAAGTCGTAAGAAATAAAATTTTTTTGATCAAAACTAAAATAACCTCGAAATCATTCAAGAAGAAGTACCTTATCAGACGAAAATATGCCTTATCTAATAAGTGACATTTAAATTTTTTTAATTGCATAAATGGGCGGCATTTTATTAAGAATTAATAGTTTTTTACATGGACAAAAAATTCGTTTAATTTTTTCCCATTAAATACTAGAATTATAGAAAAGTACTTTGCGAAAAAAATCGGCAGTAGGACAGAAACGTGTTGACCAGCTATTAGTTTTTTGCTGATAACTCCTGCATCCTTCGACCGACTTCTTCGACTAATATCTCGATGGAAAGCTTATCTGTTCCTCTTTCAGATGGCATTAACATATTTTACGAAAAGTCGTATGAAATAAAATTTCTTTGATCAAAACTAAAATATCCTCAAAATCATTCAAGAAGAAGTACCTTCTCAGACAAAAATATGCCTTATCTAATAAGAGACATTTAAATGTTTTTAATTGCATAAATGGGCGGCATTTTATTCAGAATTAAGAGTTTTTTACATGGACAAAAAATTCGTTTAATTTGTACCCATTAAATACTAGAATTATAGAAAAGTACTTTGCGAAGACAATCTGCAGTAGGACGGAATCGTGTTGACCACCGATTAGTTTTTTGCTAATAACTCTTGCATTTTCGACCGACTTCTTCGACTAAGATATCGAAGGAAAGCTTATCTGTTCCTCTTTCAGATGGCATTAACATTATTTACGAAAAGTCGTAAGAAATAAAATTTTTTCGATCAAAACTAAAATATCCTCAAAATCATTTAAGAAGAGGTACCTTATCAGATGAAAATATGCCTTGTCTAATAAGAGACATTTAAATTTTTTTAATTGCATAAATGGGCGGCATTTTATTCAGAATAAATAGTGTTTTACATGGACAAAAAATTCGTTTAATTTATTTTTTCATTAAATAATAGAATTATAAAAATGTACTTTGCGAAGAGAATCGGCAGTAGGACGGAATCGTGTTGACCACCGATTAGTTTTTTGCTAATAACTCTTGCATCCTTCGACCGACTTCTTCGACTAACAGCTCGATGGAAACCTTATCTGTTCCTCTTTCAGATGGCATTAACATATCTTACGAAAAGTCATAAGAAATAAAATTTTTTTGATCAAAACTAAAATATCCTCGAAATCATTGAAGAAGAAGACGGAAATTTGCCTTATCTAATTAGAGACATTTAAATTTTTATACCCTGTACACATACTGTGTATCAGGGTATATTGTGTTTGTTTGAGCGAAATGTATGTAACGCACAGAAGGAGGGTAGGGGGACCCCATAAAGTATATATATTCTTGATCAGGACGACAAGAGAAATTGATTGAGCCATGTCCGTCTGTCCGTCTGTCCGTCCGTCTGTCCGTTCGTCCGTCCGTATTCACCAATGGTTCTCAGCAACTATAATAGCTAGAGACTTGAAATTTGGAGGGTAGACTCGTGATGCTCGGCAGCAGATCAAGTTTGAACGGTTTGGTGCCACTCCCACTCCTTCCCGCCCATCCAGCACCGCCCACTTTTTTAAAACGTTATAACTCGAACATCCAAAAAGATCGAAATATGAAAGTCGGAATGCTGACTCAGTATAAGTAGCTCTACAAAACTGCATACCAGAATTTTTCCCCCTCCTCTTCATTTCCCCTCCCACGGTTGTTTTCTTAAAATTGCTGTATCTTCAAAACTATTAAAGATACAAACCTTTTTGTATACAAGCTCAGTAAATATGTATCTTTAAAACTGCTAGAGTAAATACTAAATACTAGAATTATAGAAAAGAACTTTACGAGGAGAATTGGCAGTAGGACGGAAACGTGTTGACCACCGACTAGTTTTTTGTTAATAACTCTTGCATCCTTCGACCGACTTCTTCGACTAAGAGCTCGACGGAAAGCTTATCTGTTCCTCTTTCAGATGGCATCAACATATTTTACGAAAAGTCACAGGAAATAAAGTTGTTTTGATCAAAACTAAAATATCCTCGAAATCATTGAAGAAGAAGTACCTTATCAGACGAAAATATGCCTTATCTAATAAGTGACATTTAAATTTTTTTAATTGCATAAATGAGTTTTTTACATGGACAAAAAATTCGTTTAATTTTTTCCCATTAAATACTAGAATTATAGAAAAGTACTTTGCGAAAAAAATCGGCAGTAGGACAGAAACGTGTTGACCAGCTATTAGTTTTTTGCTAATAACTCCTGCATCCTGCGACCGACTTCATCGACTAATATCTCGATGGAAAGCTAATCTGTTCCTCTTTCAGATGGCATCAACATATTTTACGAAAACTCGTATGAAATAAAATTTTTTTGATCAAAACTAAAATATCCTCAAAATCATTCAAGAAGAAGTACCTTCTCAGCCAAAAATATGCCTTATCTAATAAGAGACATTTAAATTTTTTTTATTGCATAAATGGGCGGCATTTTATTCAGAATTAAGAGTTTTTTACATGGCCAAAAAATTCGTTTAATTTGTACCCATGAAATACTAGAATTATAGAAAAGTACTTTGCGAAGAGAATCTGCAGTAGGACGGAATCGTGTTGACCACCGATTAGTTTTTTGCTAATAACTCTTGCATCCTTCGGCCGACTTCTTCGAATAATATCTCGATGGAAAGCTAATCTGTTCCTCTTTCAGATGGCATCAACATATTTTACGAAAAGTCGTAAGAAATACAATTTTTTTGATCAAAACTAAAATATCCTCAAAATCATTTAAGAAGAGGTACCTTATCAGATGAAAATCTGCCTTATCTAATAAGAGACATTTAAATTTTTTTAATTGCATAAATGGGCGGCATTTTATTCAGAATTAATAGTTTTTTACATGGACAAAAAATTCGTTTAATTTTTTTTCATTAAATAATAGAATTATAAAAATGTACTTTGCGAAGCGAATCGGCAGTAGGACGGAATCGTGTTGACCACCGATTAGTTTTTTGCTAATAACTCTTGCATCCTTCGACCGACTTCTTCGACTAACAATTCGATGGAAACCTTATCTGTTCCTCTTTCAGATGGCATTAACATATTTTACGAAAAGTCGTAAGAAATAAAATTTTTTTCATCAAAACTAAAATATCCTCGAAATCATTGAAGAAGGAGTACCTTATCAGACGAAAATATGCCTTATCTAATAAGAGACATTTAAATTTTTTTAATTGCATAAATGGGCGGCATTTCATTCAGAATTAATAGTTTTTAACATGGACAAAAAACTCTTTAATTTTTTCCCATTAAATACTAGAATTATAGAAAAGTACTTTGCGAGGAGAATTGGCAGTAGGACGGAAACGTGTTGACCACCGACTAGTTTTTTGTTAATAACTCTTGCATCCTTCGACCGACTTCTTCGACTAAGAGCTCGATGGAAAGCTTATCTGTTCCTCTTTCAAATGGCATCAACATATTTTACGAAAAGTCACAGGAAATAAAGTTTTTTTGATCAAAACTAAAATATCCTCGAAATCATTCAAGAAGAAGTACCTTATCAGACGAAAATATGCCTTATCTAATAAGAGACATTAAAACTTTTTTAATTGCATAAATGGGCGTCATTTTATTCAGAATTAATAGTGTTTTACATGGAAAAAAAATTCGTTGAATTTTTTCCCATTAAATACTTGAATTATAGATAAGCACTTTGCGAAAAGAATCGGCAGTAGGACGGAAACGTTTTGACCACCGAATAGTTTTTTGCTAATAACTTGCTAGAATTATAGAAAAGTACTTTGCGAAGAGAATCTGCAGTAGGACGGAATCGTGTTGACCACCGATTAGTTTTTTGCTAATAACTCTTGCATTTTCGACCGACTTCTTCGACTAAGATCTCGATGGAAAGCTTATCTGTTCCTCTTTCAGATGGCATTAACATATTTTACGAAAAGTCGTAAGAAATAAAATTTTTTTGATCAAAACTAAAATATCCTCAAAATCATTTAAGAAGAGGTACCTTATCAGATGAAAATCTGCCTTATCTAATAAGAGACATTTAAATTTTTTTAATTGCATAAATGGGCGGCATTTTATTCAGAATAAATAGTTTTTTACATGGACAAAAAATTCGTTTAATTTATTTTTTCCATTAAATAATAGAATTATAGAAATGTACTTTGCGAAGAGAATCTGCAGTAGGACGAAATCGTGTTGACTACCGATTAGTTTTTTGCTAATTACTCTTTCATCCTTCGACCGACTTCTTCGACTAACAGCTCGATGGAAAGCTTATCTGTTCCTCTTTCAGATGGCGTTAACATATTTTAAGAAAAGTCATAAGAAATACAATTTTTTTGATCAAAACTAAAATATCCTCGAAATCATTCAAGAAGAAGTACCTTATCAGACGAAAATATGCCTTATCTAATAGTGACATTTAAATTTTTTTAATTGCATAAATGGGCGGCATTTTATTAAGAATTAATAGTTTTTTACATGGACAAAAAATTCGTTTAATTTTTTCCCATTAAATACTAGAATTATAGAAAAGTACTTTGCGAAGAGAATCTGCAGTAGGACGAAATCGTGTTGACTACCGATTAGTTTTTTGCTAATTACTCGAATTACTCGAATTACGAAAATCTGCCTTATCTAATTAGAGACATTTAAATGTTTATACCCTGTACACATACTGTGTATCAGGGTATATTGTGTTTGTTTGAGCGAAATGTATGTAACGCACAGAAGGAGGGTAGGGGGACCCCATAAAGTATATATATTCTTGATCAGGACGACAGGAGAAATTGATTGAGCCATGTCCGTCCGTCTGTCCGTCCGTCCGTCTGTTCGTCCGTCTGTCCGTCCGTATTCACCAATGGTTCTCAGAAACTATAATAGCTAGAGACTTGAAATTTGGAGGGTAGACTCGTGATGCTCGGCAGCAGATCAAGTTTGAACGGTTTTGTGCCACGCCCACTCCTTCCCGCCCATCCAGCACCGCCCACTTTTTTAAAACGTTATAACTCGAACATCCAAAAAGATCGAAATATGAAAGTCGGAATGTTGACTCAGTATAAGTAGCCTTACAAAACTGCATACCAGAATTTTTCCCCCTCCTCTTCATTTCTCATCCCACGGTTGTTTTCTTAAAATTGCTTTATCTTCAAAACTATTAAAGATACAAACCTGAAATTTTGTATACAAGCTCAGTAAATATGTATCTTTAAAATTGCATACCACAAAATTCCCCTTTTTTTGTAAGTTACCCCTCAATGACCTACAAACTTAAATTTTTCGTAAATTTCACAGTTTTTGACCGATTTACTTGATATTTTGAACACTATTTGTTCGGGCGATGTCAAATCAACATTTTTTTTTGTAGATTTGGGTTGTTGCACCGCCTATTGTGTGTGCAGGGTATTATATTGTCGAGTATACTCGACTATAGCGTCCTTACTGGTTTTAATTGCATAAATGGGCTGCATTTTATTCAACATTAATAATTTTTTACATGGGAAAAAAACTCGTTTAATTTTTTTCCCATTAAATACTAGAATTATAGAAATGTACTTTGCGAAGAGAATCGGCAGTAGGACGGAAACGTATTGACCAGCTATTAGTTTTTTGCTAATAACTCTTGCATCCTTCGACCGACTTCTTCGACTAAGAGCTCGATGGAAAGCTTATCTGTTCCTCTTTCAGATGGCATCAACATATTTTACGAAAAGTCACAGGAAATAAAGTTTTTTTTGATCAAAACTAAAATATCCTCGAAGTCATTCAAGAAGAAGTACCTTCTCAGACAAAAATATGCCTTGTCTAATAACAGACATTTAAATTTTTTTAATTGCATAAATGGGCGGCATTTTATTCAGAATTAATATTTTTTTACATGGACAAAAAATTCGTTTAATTTTTTCCTATAAATAGTAGAATTATAGAAAAGTACTTTGCGAAGAGAATCGGCAGTAGGACAGAATCGTGTTGACCACCGATTAGTTTTTTGCTAATAACTCTTGCATCCTTCGACCGACTTCTTCGACTAACAGCTCGATGGAAACCTTATCTGTTCCTCTTTCAGATGGCATTAACATATCTTACGAAAAGTCATAAGAAATAAAATTTTTTTGATCAAAAGTAAAATATCTTCGAAATCATTGAAGAAGAAGTACCTTATCAGACGAAAATATGCCTTATCTAATAAGAGAGATTTAAATTTTTTTAATTGCATAAATGGGCGGCATTTTATTCAGAATTAATAGTTTTTTACATGGACAAAAAATTCGTTTAATTTTTTCCCATTATATACTAGAATTATAGAAAAGTACTTTGCGAAGAGAATTGGCAGTAGGACGGAAACGTGTTGACCACCGATTAGTTTTTTGCTAATAACTCTTGCATCCTTCGACCGACTTCTTCGACCAAGATCTCGATGGAAAGCTTATCTGTTCCTCTTTCAGATGGCATTAACATATTTTACGAAAAGTCGTAAGAAATAAAATTTTTTTTATCAAAACTAAAATATCCTCAAAATCATTCAAGAAGAGGTGCCTTATCAGACGAAAATATGCCTTGTCTAATAAGAGACATTTAAATTTTTTTAATTGCATAAATGGGCGGCATTTCATTCAGATTAAATAGTTTTTTACATGGACAAAAAATTGGATTAATTTTTTTTTCTATTAAGTAATAGAATTATAGAAATGTACTTTGCGAAGAGAATCGGCATTAGGACGGAATCGTGTTGACCACCGATTAGTTTTTTGCTAATAACCCTTGCATCCTTCGACCGACTTCTTCGACTAACAGCTCGATGGAAAGCTTATCTGTTCCTCTTTCAGATGGCATTAACATATTTTAAGAAAAGTCATAAGAAATAAAATTTTTTTGATCAAAACTAAAATATCCTCGAAATCATTGAAGAAGAAGTACCTTATCAGACGAAAATCTGCCTTATCTAATAAGATTTATATAAATTTTTATACTTTTCACTTATGTGAAATAGTATATTAACTTTGTCACGGAGTTTGTAACAGATCGAAATATTAATTTCCGACTATATAAAGTATATATATTCTTGATTAGGACGACAAGACGAGTTGATTTAGCCATGTCCGTCTGTCCGTCTGTCTGTCGGTCTGTCTGTCTGTCTGTATGTATGCAAACTAGTCCCTCAGTTTTGAAGCTATCGAGCTGAAACTTTGCACAGAGTCTTAGAATTTATTACGATGAATCATTCGTCGGAACCAGCATGATCGGATTATTGGAACAGGTAGCTCCCATACGAAAAGAAGAAGAAAAGTGAACAAAACTTGAATCGTTGTATGGAAAACTTTTTTGTTTTGTACAATAGAGTGCTGAAATTTTAAACATAGTAGTTTTACATGGTCGGACTACATGCCTGAAAGTTTCATTGAGATTGGACATCTGGAACTGGTAGCTCCCATGCAAAATGAAGAAGAGGAAGAGAAGCCATATTCACGTCGTTGTATGGAAAACTTTTTTGTTTCTTAACCAATTGACTTGAAATTTTAAAGTTATGTTCTTAGGGAGGAATGAAATCTATTTTGACCAAATGTGGGCGTAACCACGCGTAGCCACGCCCACTTATAGCGAAAATTTACCCGTTATGTGGAAAACTGTTTTGTTTCTTAACCAATTGACATGAAACTTTGCAGTTATGCTCTTAGGGAGGAATGAAAACTATTTTGATCAAAAGTGGGCGTGGCCACGCCCACTTATAGCTTAACTTGACCCTTTGTATGGAAAACTTTTTTGTTTTTTAACCAATTGACTTGAAACTTTACAGTTATGTTCTAAGGGAGGAATGAAAACTATTTTAACCAAAAGTGGGCGCAGCCACGCCTACTTATAGCGAAAATTGACCCGTTGTATGGAAAACTTTTTTGTTTTTTAACCAATTGACTTGAAACTTTGCAGTTATGCTCTTAAGGAGGAATGAAAACTATTTTGATCAAAAGTGGGCATGGCCACGCCCACTTATAGCTTAACTTGACCCTTTGTATGGAAAACTTTTTGGTTTTTTAATCAATTGACTTGAAACTTTACAGTTATGTTCTTAGGGAGGAATGAAAACTATTTTGACGAAAAGTGGGCGTAGCCACGCCCTTTTATAGCGAAAATTGACCCTTTGTATGGAAAACTTTTTTGTTTTTTAACCAATTGACTTAAAACTTTACAGTTATGTTCCCAGAGAGGAATGAAAACTATTTTGTTCAAAAGTGGGCGTAGCCACGCCTACTTATAGCAAAAATTGACCCGTTGTATGGAAAACTTTTTTGTTTTTTAACCAATTGACTTGAAACTTTACAGTTATGCTCTTAGGGAGGAATGAAAACTATTTTGTAGCGAAAATTGACATTTTGTATGGAAAACTTTTTTGTTTTTTAACCAATTGACTTGAAACCTTACAGTTATGTTCTTAGGGAGGAATAAAAACTATTTTGACCAAATGTGGGCATGGCTACGCCCGCTTATCGCAAAACTTGAACCGTTGTATGGAAAAATTTTTTGTTTTTTAACGAATTGACTTGAAACATTACAGTTGTGTTGTTAGGGATGCATGAAAACTATTCATTTAGTTTTTTTTATAGTGACACAAAGTGAAAAGTATTATAGCTTCAGCCTTGCTGAAGATAGCGTCCTTACTGGTTTTAATTGCATAAATAGGCGGCATTTTATTCAGAATTAATAGTTTTTTACATGGACAAAAATTCGTTTAATTTTTTCCCATTAGATACTAGAATTATAGAAAAGTACTTTGCACTGTACTTTGAATCAGCAGTTGACCGTCGATTAGTTGTTTGCTAATAACTCTTGCATCCTTCGACCGACTTGTTCGACTAAGAGCTCGATGGAAAGCTTATCTGTTCCCCTTTCAGATGGCATTAACATATTTTACGAAAAGTCGTATGAAATAAAATTTTTTTTGATCAAAACTAAAATATCCTCAAAATCATTCAAAAGAGGTACCTTATCAGACGAAAATATGCCATGTCTAATAAGAGACATTTAAATTTTTTTAATTGCATAAATGAACGGCATTTTATTCAGAATTAATAGTTTTTTACATGGACAAAAAATTCGTTAAATTTTTTTCCCCATTAAATACTAGAATTATAGAAATGTACTTTGCGAAGAGAATCGGCAGTAGGACAGAAACGTGTTGACCAGCTATTAGTTTTTTGCTAATAACTCTTGCATCCTTCGACCGACTTCTTCGACTAATATCTCGATGGAAACCTTATCTGTTCCTCTTTCAGATGGCATTAACATATCTTACGAAAAGTCATAAGAAATAAAATTTTTTTGATCAAAAGTAAAATATCTTCGAAATCATTGAAGAAGAAGTACCTTATCAGACGAAAATATGCCTTATCTAATAAGAGACATTTAAATTTTTTTAATTGCATAAATGGGCGGCATTTTATTAAGAATTAATAGTTTTTTACATGGACAAAAAATTCGTTTAATTTTTTCCCATTAAATACTAGAATTATAGAAAAGTACTTTGCGAAAAAAATCGGCAGTAGGACGGAAACGTGTTGACAAGCTATTAGTTTTTTGGTAATAACTCTTGCATCCTTCGACCGACTTCTTCGACTAACAGCTCGATAGAAACCTTATCTGTTCCTCTTTCAGTTGGCATAAACATATCTTACGAAAAGTCATAAGAAATAAAATTTTTTTGATCAAAACTAAAATATCCTCGAAATCATTGAAGAAGAAGTTCCTTATCAGACGAAAATCTGCCTTATCTAATAAGAGACATTTAAATCTTTTTAATTGCATAAATGGGCGGCATTTTATTCAGAATTAATAGTTTTTTACATGGTCAAAAAATTCGTTTAATTTTTTTCCATTAAATACTTGAATTATAGAAAAGTACTTTGCGAAAAAAATCGGCAGTAGGACGGAATCGTGTTGACCACCGATTAGTTTTTTGCTTATAACTCTTGCATCCTTCGACCGACTTCTTCGACTAAGAGCTCGATGGAAAACTTTTCTGTTCCTCTTTCAGATGGCATTAACATATCTTACGAAAAGTCATAAGAAATAAAATTTTTTTGATCAAAACTAAAATATCCTCGAAATCATTGAAGAAGAAGTACCTTATCAGACGAAAATCTGCCTTATCTAATAAGAGACATTCAACTTTTTTTAATTGCATAAATGGGCGGCATTTTATTCAGAATTAATAGTTTTTTACATGGACAAAAAATTCGTTTAATTTTTTCCCATTATATACTAGAATTATAGAAAAGTACTTTGCGAAGAGAATTGGCAGTAGGACGGAAACGTGTTGACCACCGATTAGTTTTTTGCTAATAACTCTTGCATCCTTCGACCGACTTCTTCGACCAAGATCTCGATGGAAAGCTTATCTGTTCCTCTTTCAGATGGCATTAACATATTTTACGAAAAGTCGTAAGAAATAAAATTTTTTTTATCAAAACTAAAATATCCTCAAAATCATTCAAGAAGAGGTGCCTTATCAGACGAAAATATGCCTTGTCTAATAAGAGACATTTAAATTTTTTTAATTGCATAAATGGGCGGCATTTCATTCAGAATAAATAGTTTTTTACATGGACAAAAAATTGGATTAATTTTTTTTTCTATTAAGTAATAGAATTATAGAAATGTACTTTGCGAAGAGAATCGGCATTAGGACGGAATCGTGTTGACCACCGATTAGTTTTTTGCTAATAACCCTTGCATCCTTCGACCGACTTCTTCGACTAACAGCTCGATGGAAAGCTTATCTGTTCCTCTTTCAGATGGCATTAACATATTTTAAGAAAAGTCATAAGAAATAAAATTTTTTTGATCAAAACTAAAATATCCTCGAAATCATTGAAGAAGAAGTACCTTATCAGACGAAAATCTGCCTTATCTAATAAGATTTATATAAATTTTTATACTTTTCACTTATGTGAAATAGTATATTAACTTTGTCACGGAGTTTGTAACAGATCGAAATATTAATTTCCGACTATATAAAGTATATATATTTTTGATCAGGACGACAAAACGAGTTGATTTAGCCATGACCGTCTGTCCGTCTGTCTGTCGGTCTGTCTGTCTGTCTGTATGTATGCAAACTAGTCCCTCAGTTTTGAAGCTATCGAGCTGAAACTTTGCACAGAGTCTTAGAATTTATTACGATGAATCATTCGTCGGAACCAGCATGATCGGATTATTGGAACAGGTAGCTCCCATACGAAAAGAAGAAGAAAAGTGAACAAAACTTGAATCGTTGTATGGAAAACTTTTTTGTTTTGTACAATAGAGTGCTGAAATTTTAAACATAGTAGTTTTACATGGTCGGACTACATGCCTGAAAGTTTCATTGAGATTGGACATCTGGAACTGGTAGCTCCCATGCAAAATGAAGAAGAGGAAGAGAAGCCATATTCACGTCGTTGTATGGAAAACTTTTTTGTTTCTTAACCAATTGACTTGAAATTTTAAAGTTATGTTCTTAGGGAGGAATGAAATCTATTTTCACCAAATGTGGGCGTAACCACGCGTAGCCACGCCTACTTATAGCGAAAATTTACCCGTTGTATGGAAAACTTTTTTGTTTTTTAACCAATTGACTTGAAACTTTACAGTTATGTTCTTAGAGAGGAATGAAAACTATTTTGACCAAAAGTGGGCGTAGCCAGGCGTAGCCACGCCCACTTATAGCGAAAATTGACCCGTTGTGTGGAAAACTTTTTTGTTTCTTAACCAATTGACATGAAACTTTGCAGTTATGCTCTTAGGGAGGAATGAAAACTATTTTGATCAAAAGTGGGCGTGGCCACGCCCACTTATAGCTTAACTTGACCCTTTGTATGGAAAACTTTTTTGTTTTTTAACCAATTGACTTGAAACTTTACAGTTATGTTCTAAGGGAGGAATGAAAACTATTTTAACCAAAAGTGGGCGCAGCCACGCCTACTTATAGCGAAAATTGACCCGTTGTATGGAAAACTTTTTTGTTTTTTAACCAATTGACTTGAAACTTTGCAGTTATGCTCTTAGGGAGGAATGAAAACTATTTTGATCAAAAGTGGGCATGGCCACGCCCACTTATAGCTTAACTTGACCCTTTGTATGGAAAACTTTTTGGTTTTTTAATCAATTGACTTGAAACTTTACAGTTATGTTCTTAGGGAGGAATGAAAACTATTTTGACGAAAAGTGGGCGTAGCCACGCCCTTTTATAGCGAAAATTGACCCTTTGTATGGAAAACTTTTTTGTTTTTTAACCAATTGACTTAAAACTTTACAGTTATGTTCCCAGAGAGGAATGAAAACTATTTTGTTCAAAAGTGGGCGTAGCCACGCCTACTTATAGCAAAAATTGACCCGTTGTATGGAAAACTTTTTTGTTTTTTAACCAATTGACTTGAAACTTTGCAGTTATGCTCTTAGGGAGGAATGAAAACTATTTTGTAGCGAAAATTGACATTTTGTATGGAAAACTTTTTTGTTTTTTAACCAATTGACTTGAAACCTTACAGTTATGTTCTTAGGGAGGAATAAAAACTATTTTGACCAAATGTGGGCATGGCTACGCCCGCTTATCGCAAAACTTGAACCGTTGTATGGAAAAATTTTTTGTTTTTTAACGAATTGACTTGAAACATTACAGTTGTGTTGTTAGGGATGCATGAAAACTATTCATTTAGTTTTTTTTATAGTGACACAAAGTGAAAAGTATTATAGCTTCAGCCTTGCTGAAGATAGCGTCCTTACTGGTTTTAATTGCATAAATGGGCGGCATTTTATTCAGAATTAATAGTTTTTTACATGGACAAAAAATTCGTTTAATTTTTTCCCATTAGATACTAGAATTATAGAAAAGTACTTTGCACTGTACTTTGAATCAGCAGTTGACCGTCGATTAGTTGTTTGCTAATAACTCTTGCATCCTTCGACCGACTTGTTCGACTAAGAGCTCGATGGAAAGCTTATCTGTTCCCCTTTCAGATGGCATTAACATATTTTACGAAAAGTCGTATGAAATAAAATTTTTTTTGATCAAAACTAAAATATCCTCAAAATCATTCAAAAGAGGTACCTTATCAGACGAAAATATGCCATGTCTAATAAGAGACATTTAAATTTTTTTAATTGCATAAATGGACGGCATTTTATTCAGAATTAATAGTTTTTTACATGGATTATTAGCCATTAAATACTAGAATTATAGAAATGTACTTTGCGAAGAGAATCGGCAGTAGGACAGAAACGTGTTGACCAGCTATTAGTTTTTTGCTAATAACTCTTGCATCCTTCGACCGACTTCTTCGACTAATATCTCGATGGAAAGCTTATCTGTTCCTCTTTCAGATGGCATTAAAATATTTTACGAAAAGTCATAAGAAATAAAATTTTTTTGATCAAAACTAAAATATCATCGAAATCATTGAAGAAGAAGTACCTTATCAGACGAAAATCGGCCTTATCTAATAAGAGACATTTAAATCTTTTTAACTGCATAAATGGGCGGCATTTTATTAAGAATTAATAGTTTTTTACATGGACAAAAAATTCGTTTAATTTTTTCCCATTAAATACTAGAATTATAGAAAAGTACTTTGCGAAAAGAATCGGCAGTAGGACGGAAACGTTTTGACCACCGATTAGTTTTTTGCTAATAACTCTTGCATCCTTCGACCGACTTCTTCGACTAAGAGCTCGATGGAAAGCTTATCTGTTCCTCTTTCAGATGGCATCAACATATTTTACGAAAAGTCGTAAGAAATAAAATTTTTTTGATCACAACTAAAATATCCTCGAAATCATTGAAGAAGAAGTACCTTATCAGACGAAAATATGTCTTATATAATAAGAGACATTAAAATGTTTTAAATTGCATAAATGGGCGTCATTTTATTCAGAATTAAAAGTTTTTTCATTGGCAAAAAATTCGTTTAATTTTTTCCTAATAGTACTAGAATTATAGAAAAGTACTTTGCGAAGTGAATCGGCAGTAGGACGGAATCATGTTGACCACCGATTAGTTTTTTGCTAATAACTCTTGCATCCTTCGACCGACTTCTTCGACTAAGAGCTCGATGGAAAGCTTATCTGTTCCTCTTTCAGATGGCATTAACATATTTTACAAAAAGTCGTAAGAAATAAAATTTTTTTGATCACAACTAAAATATCATCGAAATCACTGAAGAAGAAGTACCTTATCAGATGAAAATATGCCTTATATAATAAGAGACATTGAAATTATTTTAATTGCATAAATGGGCGCCATTTTATTCAGAATTAATAGTTTTTTACATGGACAAAAAATTCGTTTAATATTTTCCCCCATTGAATACTAGAATTACAGAAATGTACTTTGCGAAGAGAATCGGCAGTAGGACAGAAACGTGTTGACCAGCTATTAGTTTTTTGCTAATAACTCTTGCATCCTTCGACCGACTTCTTCGACTAATATCTCGATGGAAAGCTTTTCTGTTCCCCTTTCAGATGACATTAACATATTTTACGAAAAGTCGTAAGAAATAAAATTTTTTTGATCAAAACTAAAATATCCTCGAAATCATTGAAGAAGAAGTACCTTATCAGACGAAAATATGTCTTATATAATAAAAGACATTTAAATGTTTTTAATTGCATAAATGGGCGGCATTTTATTCAGAATTAATAGTTTTTTACATAGACAAAAAATTCGTTTAATTTTTTCCCCCATTAAATACTAGAATTACAGAAATGTACTTTGCGAAGAGAATCGGCAGTAGGACAGAAACGTGTTGACCAGCTATTAGTTTTTTGCTAATAACTCTTGCATCCTTCGACCGACTTCTTCGACTAATATCTCGATGGAAAGCTTTTCTGTTCCCCTTTTAGATGACATTAACATATTTTACGAAAAGTCGTAAGAAATAAAATTTTTTTGATCAAAACTAAAATATCCTCGAAATCATTGAAGAAGAAGTACCTTATCATACGAAAATATGTCTTATATAATAAAAGACATTTAAATGTTTTAAATTGCATAAATGGGCGGCATTTTATTCAGAATTAAAAGTTTTTTCCATTGGCAAAAAATTCGTTTAATTTTTTCCTATAAGTACTAGAATTATAGAAAAGTACTTTGCGAAGTGAATCGGCAGTAGGACGGAATCATGTTGACCACCGATTAGTTTTTTGCTAATAACTCTTGCATCCTTCGACCGACTTCTTCGACTAAGAGCTCGATGGAAAGCTTATCTGTTCCTCTTTCAGATGGCATTAACATATTTTACAAAAAGTCGTAAGAAATAAAATTTTTTTGATCACAACTAAAATATCCTCGAAATCACTGAAGAAGAAGTACCTTATCAGATGAAAATATGCCTTATATAATAAGAGATATTGAAATTATTTTAATTGCATAAATGGGCGCCATTTTATTCAGAATTAATAGTTTTTTACATGGACAAAAAATTCGTTTACTTTTTTCCCCCATTAAATACTAGAATTACAGAAATGTACTTTGCGAAGAGAATCGGCAGTAGGACAGAAACGTGTTGACCAGCTATTAGTTTTTTGCTAATAACTCTTGCATCCTTCGACCGACTTCTTCGACTAATATCTCGATGGAAAGCTTTTCTGTTCCCCTTTCAGATGACATTAACATATTTTACGAAAAGTCGTAAGAAATAAAATTTTTTTGATCAAAACTAAAATATCCTCGAAATCATTGAAGAAGAAGTACCTTATCAGACGAAAATATGTCTTATATAATAAAAGACATTTAAATGTTTTTAATTGCATAAATTGGCGGCATTTTATTCAGAATTAATAGTTTTTTACATAGACAAAAAATTTGTTTAATTTTTTCCCCCATTAAATACTAGAATTACAGAAATGTACTTTGCGAAGAGAATCGGCAGTAGGACAGAAACGTGTTGACCAGCTATTAGTTTTTTGCTAATAACTCTTGCATCCTTCGACCGACTTCTTCGACTAATATCTCGATGGAAAGCTTTTCTGTTCCCCTTTCAGATGACATTAACATATTTTACGAAAAGTCGTAAGAAATAAAATTTTTTTGATCAAAACTAAAATATCCTCGAAATCATTGAAGAAGAAGTACCTTATCAGACGAAAATATGTCTTATATAATAAAAGACATTTAAATGTTTTTAATTGCATAAATGGGCGGCATTTTATTCAGAATTAATAGTTTTTTACATAGACAAAAAATTCGTTTAATTTTTTCCCCATTAAATACTAGAATTATAGAAATATACTTTGCGAATAGAATCGGCAGTAGGACGGAATCGTGTTGACCACCGATTAGTTTTTTGCTAATAACTCTTGCATCTTTCGACCGACTTCTCCGACTAAGAGCTCGATGGAAAGCTTATCTGTTCCTCTTTCAGATGACATTAACATATTTTACGAAAAGTCGTAAGAAATAAAATTTTTTTGATCAAAACTAAAATATCCTCGAAATCATTGAAGAAGAAGTACCTTATCAGACGAAAATATGCCTTATCTAATAAGAGACATTTAAATCTTTTTAATTGCATAAAAGGGCGGCATTTTATTCAGAATTAATAGTTTTTTACATGGACAAAAAATTCGTTTAATTTTTTTTTCCATTAAATAATAGAATTATAGAAATGTACTTTGCGAAGAGAATCGGCAGTAGGTCGGAATCTTGTTGACCACCGATTAGTTTTTTGCTAATAACTCTTGCATCCTTCGACCGACTTCTTCGACTAACAGCTGGATGGAAAGCTTATCTGTTCCTCTTTCAGATGGCATTAACATATTTTACAAAAAGTCGTATGAAATAAAATTTTTTTTGATCAAAACTAAAATATCCTCAAAATCATTCAAAAGAGGTACCTTATCAGACGAAAATATGCCATGTCTAATAAGAGACATTTAAATTTTTTTAACTGCATAAATGGGCGGCATTTTATTAAGAATTAATAGTTTTTTACATGGACAAAAAATTCGTTTAATTTTTTCCCATTAAATACTAGAATTATAGAAAAGTACTTTGCGAAAAGAATCGGCAGTAGGACGGAAACGTTTTGACCACCGATTAGTTTTTTGCTAATAACTCTTGCATCCTTCGACCGACTTCTTCGACTAAGAGCTCGATGGAAAGCTTATCTGTTCCTCTTTCAGATGGCATTAACATATTTTACAAAAAGTCGTAAGAAATAAAATTTTTTTGATCACAACTAAAATATCCTCGAAATCACTGAAGAAGAAGTACCTTATCAGATGAAAATATGCCTTATATAATAAGAGACATTGAAATTATTTTAATTGCATAAATGGGCGGCATTTTATTCAGAATTAATAGTTTTTTACATGGACAAAAAATTCGTTTAATTTTTTCCCCCATTAAATACTAGAATTACAGAAATGTACTTTGCGAAGAGAATCGGCAGTAGGACAGAAACGTGTTGACCAGCTATTAGTTTTTTGCTAATAACTCTTGCATCCTTCGACCGACTTCTTCGACTAATATCTCGATGGAAAGCTTTTCTGTTCCCCTTTCAGATGACATTAACATATTTTACGAAAAGTCGTAAGAAATAAAATTTTTTTGATCAAAACTAAAATATCCTCGAAATCATTGAAGAAGAAGTACCTTATCAGACGAAAATATGTCTTATATAATAAAAGACATTTAAATGTTTTTAATTGCATAAATGGGCGGCATTTTATTCAGAATTAATAGTTTTTTACATGGACAAAAAATTTGTTTAATTTTTCCCATTAAATACTAGAACTTTTAAAAAGTACTTTGCGAAGAGAATCGGCAGTAGGACGGAAACGTGTTGACCAGCTATTAGTTTTTTGCTAATAACTCTTGCATCCTTCGACCGACTTCTTCGACTAAGAGCTCGATGGAGACCTTATCTGTTCCTCTTTCAGATGGCATTAACATATTTTACGAAAAGTCATAAGGAATACAATTTTTTTGATCAAAACTAAAATATCCTCGAAATCATTGAAGAAGGAGTACCTTATCAGACGAAAATATGCCTTATCTAATAAGAAACATTTAAATTTTTTTAATTGCATAAATGGGCGGCATTTTATTAAGAATTAATAGTTTTTTACATGGAAAAAAAATTCGTTTAATTTTTTTCCATTAAATACTAGAACTATAGAAAAGTACTTTGCGAAAAATATCGGCAGTAGGACGGAAACGTGTTGACCAGCTATTAGTTTTTTGCTAATAACTCTTGCATCCTTCGACCGACTTCTTCGACTAAGAGCTCGATTGAAAGCTTATCTGTTCCTCTTTCAGATGGCATTAACATATTTTACAAAAAGTCGTAAGAAATAAAATTTTTTTGATCACAACTAAAATATCCTCGAAATCACTGAAGAAGAAGTACCTTATCAGATGAAAATATGCCTTATATAATAAGAGACATTGAAATTATTTTAATTGCATAAATGGGCGGCATTTTATTCAGAATTAATAGTTTTTTACATGGACAAAAAATTCGTTTAATTTTTTCCCCCATTAAATACTAGAATTACAGAAATGTACTTTGCGAAGAGAATCGGCAGTAGGACAGAAACGTTTTGACCACCGATTAGTTTTTTGCTAATAACTCTTGCATCCTTCGACCGACTTCTTCGACTAACAGCTGGATGGAAAGCTTATCTGTTCCTCTTTCAGATGGCATTAACATATTTTACAAAAAGTCGTATGAAATAAAATTTTTTTTGATCAAAACTAAAATATCCTCAAAATCATTCAAAAGAGGTACCTTATCAGACGAAAATATGCCATGTCTAATAAGAGACATTTAAATTTTTTTAACTGCATAAATGGGCGGCATTTTATTAAGAATTAATAGTTTTTTACATGGACAAAAAATTCGTTTAATTTTTTCCCATTAAATACTAGAATTATAGAAAAGTACTTTGCGAAAAGAATCGGCAGTAGGACGGAAACGTTTTGACCACCGATTAGTTTTTTGCTAATAACTCTTGCATCCTTCGACCGACTTCTTCGACTAAGAGCTCGATTGAAAGCTTATCTGTTCCTCTTTCAGATGGCATTAACATATTATACGAAAAGTCATAAGGAATAAAATCTTTTTGATCAAAACTAAAATATCCTCGAAATCATTGAAGAAGGAGTACCTTATCAGACGAAAATATGCCTTATCTAATAAGAGACATTTAAATTTTTTTAATTGCATAAATGGGCGGCATTTTATTCAGAATTAATACTTTTTTACATGGACAAAAAATTTGTTTAATTTTTCCCATTAAATACTAGAACTTTTAAAAAGTACTTTGCGAAGAGAATCGGCAGTAGGACTGAATCGTGTTGACCACCGATTAGTTTTTTGCTAATAGCTCTTGCATCCTTCGACCGACTTCTTCGACTAAGAGCTCGATGGAGACCTTATCTGTTCCTCTTTCAGATGGCATTAACATATTTTACGAAAAGTCATAAGGAATACAATTTTTTTGATCAAAACTAAAATATCCTCGAAATCATTGAAGAAGGAGTACCTTATCAGACGAAAATATGCCTTATCTAATAAGAAACATTTAAATTTTTTTAATTGCATAAATGGGCGGCATTTTATTAAGAATTAATAGTTTTTTACATGGAAAAAAAATTCGTTTAATTTTTTTCCATTAAATACTAGAACTATAGAAAAGTACTTTGCGAAAAATATCGGCAGTAGGACGGAAACGTGTTGACCAGCTATTAGTTTTTTGCTAATAACTCTTGCATCCTTCGACCGACTTCTTCGACTAAGAGCTCGATTGAAAGCTTATCTGTTCCTCTTTCAGATGGCATTAACATATTTTACAAAAAGTCGTAAGAAATAAAATTTTTTTGATCACAACTAAAATATCCTCGAAATCACTGAAGAAGAAGTACCTTATCAGATGAAAATATGCCTTATATAATAAGAGACATTGAAATTATTTTAATTGCATAAATGGGCGGCATTTTATTCAGAATTAATAGTTTTTTACATGGACAAAAAATTCGTTTAATTTTTTCCCCCATTAAATACTAGAATTACAGAAATGTACTTTGCGAAGAGAATCGGCAGTAGGACAGAAACGTGTTGACCAGCTATTAGTTTTTTGCTAATAACTCTTGCATCCTTCGACCGACTTCTTCGACTAATATCTCGATGGAAAGCTTTTCTGTTCCCCTTTCAGATGACATTAACATATTTTACGAAAAGTCGTAAGAAATAAAATTTTTTTGATCAAAACTAAAATATCCTCGAAATCATTGAAGAAGAAGTACCTTATCAGACGAAAATATGTCTTATATAATAAAAGACATTTAAATGTTTTTAATTGCATAAATGTTCGGCATTTTATTCAGAATTAATAGTTTTTTACATAGACAAAAAATTCGAGTAATTTTTTCCCCATTAAATACTAGAATTATAGAAATATACTTTGCGAATAGAATCGGCAGTAGGACGGAATCGTGTTGACCACCGATTAGTTTTTTGCTAATAACTCTTGAATCTTTCGACCGACTTCTCCGACTAAGAGCTCGATGGAAAGCTTATCTGTTCCTCTTTGAGATGACATTAACATATTTTACGAAAAGTCGTAAGAAATAAAATTTTTTTGATCAAAACTAAAATATCCTCGAAATCATTGAAGAAGAAGTACCTTATCAGACGAAAATCTGCCTTATCTAATAAGAGACATTTAAATCTTTTTAATTGCATAAATGGGCGGCATTTTATTCAGAATTAATAGTTTTTTACATGGACAAAAAATTCGTTTAATTTGTTTTTCCATTAAATAATAGAATTATAGAAATGTACTTTGCGAAGAGAATCGGCAGTAGGTCGGAATCTTGTTGACCACCGATTAGTTTTTTGCTAATAACTCTTGCATCCTTCGACCGACTTCTTCGACTAACAGCTGGATGGAAAGCTTATCTGTTCCTCTTTCAGATGGCATTAACATATTTTACGAAAAGTTGTAAGAAATAAAATTTTTTTGATGAAAACTAAAATATCTTCGAAATCATTGAAGAAGAGGTACCTTATCAGACGAAAATATGCCTTGTCTAATAAGAGACATTTAAATTTTTTTAATTACATAAATGGGCGGCATTTTCTTCAAAATAAATAGTTTTTTACATGGACAAAAAATTCGTTTAATTTTTTCCATTAAATACTAGAATTATAGAAAAGTACTTTGCGAAAAGAATCGGCAGTAGGACGGAATCATGTTGACCATCGATTAGTTTTTTGCTAATAACTCTTTCATCCTTCGACTGACTTCTTCGACTAAGAGCTCGATGGAAAGCTTATCTGTTCTTCTTTCAGATGGCATCAACATATTTTACGAAAAGTCACAGGAAATAAAGTTTTTTTGATCAAAACTAAAATATCCTCGAAATCATTGAAGAAGAAGTACCTTATCAGACAAAAATATGCCTTATCTAATAAGAGACATTTAAATCTTTTTAATTGCATAAATGGGTGGCATTTTATTAAGAAGTTTTACATGGACAAAAAATTCGTTTAATTTTTTCGTATTAAATACTAGAATTATAGAAAAGTACTTTGCGAAAAAAATCGGCAGTAGGACGGAAACGTATTGACCAGCTATTAGTTTTTTGCTAATAACTCTTGCATCCTTCGACCGACTTCTTCGACTAAGAGCTCGATGGAAAACTTATCTGTTCCTCTTTCAGATGACATTAATATAATTTACGAAAAGTCGTAAGAAATAAAATTTTATTCATCAAAACTAAAATATCATCAAAATCATTCAAGAAGAGGTACCTTAATAGCGCATATAAACGCTATTCAATCTATTCGAGACTTGGTTAAGGACTCAGATATGATGCTGGTCTGTGGAGACTTCAACCTCCCTCATATTTCTTGGATTGCATCTGACAATTCAAATATAGTAACTCCCTTGTCTAGTAACGAATTTATTAATTCTTTACTTGAATCATCGTTTAACCAAATAAACAGCATACAAAATTCTAAGAATCGTATTCTAGATCTTGTTTTCATAAATAACATTGAGGGTGCATCACTTTGCAGATCCCCTCCAATTTCACAACCTGAAGACTCTTACCACCCAACGTTGGAGCTTACAATTACACCAAACTTACTAACACATCCTCGTCAAAATCCTACTGGTTCCAAACCTAATCGTGTATTTTGCTTCAGAAAAACCGATTTTGAACGTCTTGGTCATTTGCTTTCTAACACTGATTGGTCATACATTCATAACACGTCCAACATTGAAAGGGCAGTAGAGTTTTTTAACGCGACTATGTATAAACTGCTTAAATTGTGTGTACCAAGAGTTAAGACTGTTACACAACAAAATAAACCGCCGTGGTTTTCAAAAGAATTATCTCGTCTAAAGAACTTAAAAAATAGATTATTTAAAAAATATAAGAGAACCGGCTCTCTTGTTGATTATGCAAACTATACAACAGTTCGCTATAGATTCACTTTATGTAACACAAGAAATTATGATTTATATTTAGTTAAATTAAAATCCAATATATACCGTGATCCAAAAAATTTTTTTAATATCATCAAATACAAGTCTAATTCCACCTCATTTCCTTTATGTATGAAACTCAATGGTGTGGAAGGAAGTGATGATGCAACGATATCCGACCTCTTTGCTGAATTTTTCCAAAGCACCTATAATGACTATTTATACCAAAATGGTACTTACCCATACTTAATCAATGATCGAAATAATATAAATTTGCCGGTAATTGAAAATGACACTGTTCTTAGACACTTAAAATTAATTAAACCATCTTTTACGGCTGGTCCAGATAGTGTTTCTAGTTGCGTTTTGAAGCACTGTGCCGAGATGTTGTTTATTCCATTATGTAAGCTTTTTAACATGTCGTTAAATTCTTTTATTGTACCCAAAATTTGGAAAGAGTCTTACATTATTCCCCTTTATAAAAAAGGCAGTAAGGTAGACATCTCGAATTACAGAGGCATTGCAAAGCTATGTGCTATTCCAAAACTGTTTGAACAGATCATTACGGAACAGCTACAGCACTTTGTGCCATCACTTCTAAATTTGTCTCAGCATGGCTTTCTCAAGAAACGGTCAACGGTAACTAACTTATTAGAATTCACTTCAATTGTCAATCGAAATTTCTCGTCCGGCTGCCAAACCGATGTTGTGTACACTGATTTCAGTAAAGCATTTGATTGTGTTTGTCACTCTCTGCTTTTAATAAAACTCGAAACCTATGGTTTTCCACCATCGTTAGTCCGTTGGCTGTCGTCGTATCTTGAATCTCGAACACAATGTGTTCTTTTTAAGATATCGGTTTCGAGACGAATTTTTGTTACTTCAGGGGTTCCTCAAGGTAGTCACCTTGGCCCCTTATTGTTTAATATATTTATTAATGACTTGCCTACTGTGATCAAACACTGCCATGTTTTAATGTATGCTGATGACGTGAAATTATGTCTAACCGTTAATTCTATAGATCAGCAGAATCTGCTTCAGTCTGATCTTGACTCTCTCTCACAATGGTGTGCTGTAAACAATTTATTGTTAAACAGTGATAACTGCAAGCTAATGTCATTTTATAGAAAAAAAACTAATTGTTTGCTCGTACAAGTTAAATAATTTGTACCTTGAACGTATCTCTCAGTTCAATGACCTTGGTGTTTTGATGGACCCAAAACTTCACTTCGCTTCACATATTTCGCTGTCTGTCAATAAGGCTAAAGGCGTACTGGGTTTCATCAAAAGATGGTCCAAAGAATTTAATGACCCGTACCCAACTAAATTGCTTTACACTTCTTTAGTACGGCCCATTCTGGAATATGCATCGTGTGTTTGGGATCCTCAGTGTGAAAAGTATAAGAACCAAATTGAGTCTGTTCAGAAACAGTTCCTTCTGTTTGCACTTAGGAATCTACACTGGGACCCCTGTGTTCACCTTCCTCCCTATAGTAGTCGGTTGAAGCTTATTAAATTACCATCATTGTCTAGTCGTAGAAAAATGCTTGGTACTTTGTTTTTGCATAACCTAATAAATGGCATGATATTCTCTCCTACATTGTTGGCGTATATACAGTTCAGTGTCCCCGCTAGAGTAACTAGAAATTTTAGTCCGATCTGTCTTAGTACCTGCAGATCGACATATTTAGAGCATGACTCGTTTCGTGTTTTATGTAGGTATTATAACAGATATTTTAGTTTAATTGAGAACTGCTCCTCTACTAACCTAATAAAACGTAGTATTCTAACGTATTTAAATAAGTAAAAATTTTGTTTATGAAGTTTATGTTAATTAATCAACGTAGTAGTTTTAAGGAATTGTTTAAAAATTAGTTTATTAGTATTTTTTATTGTGTGTAGTGTAAGTAGTAAAGCGACTGTTGACTTGTCTGTAGTCGCGGAACAGGCTGACCTGGTGTCGCAAGTCCACTTGAGGGTAGTGCGCTACCACAACGTCTCGCGCCTGTAGTAGTTAGTTATCAGACGAAAATATGCCATGTCTAATAAGAGACATTTAAATTTTTTTAATTGCATAAATGGGCGGCATTTTATTCAGAATTAATAGTTTTTTACATAGACAAAAAATTCGTTTAATTTCTTTCCCCATTAAATACTAGAATTATAGAAATGTACTTTGCGAAGAGAATCGGCAGTAGGACAGAAACGTGTTGACCAGCTATTAGTTTTTTGCTAATAACTCTTGCATCCTTCGACCGACTTCTTCGACTAATATCTCGATGGAAAGCTTATCTGTTCCTCTTTCAGATGGCATTAAAATATTTTACGAAAAGTCATAAGAAATAAAGTTTTTTTGATCAAAACTAAAATATCCTCGAAATCATTGAAGAAGAAGTTACTTAGCAGACGAAAATCTGCCTTATCTAATAAGAGACATTTAAATCTTTTTAATTGCATAAATGGGCGGAATTTTATTCAGAATTAATAGTTTTTTACATGGACAAAAAATTCGTTTAATTTTTTCCCCCATTAAATACTAGAATTATAGAAATGTACTTTGCGAAGAGAATCGGCAGTAGGAAAGAAACGTGTTGACCAGCTATTAGTTTTTTGCTAATAACTCTTGCATCCTTCGACCGACTTCTTCGACTAATATCTCGATGGAAAGCTTATCTGTTCCTCTTTCAGATGGCATTAAAATATTTTACGAAAAATCATAAGAAATAAAGTTTTTTTGATCAAAACTAAAATATCCTCGAAATCATTGAAGAAGAAGTACCTTATCAGACGAAAATCTGCCTTATCTAATAAGAGACATTTAAATCTTTTTAATTGCATGAATGGGCGGCATTTTATTAAGAATTAATAGTTTTTTACATGGACAAAAAATTAAATACTAGAATTATAGAAATGTACTTTGCGAAGAGAATCGGCAGTAGGACAGAAACGTGTTAACCAGCTATTAGTTTTTTGCTAATAACTCTTGCATCCTTCGACCGACTTATTCGACTAATATCTCGATGGAAAGCTTTTCTGTTCCCCTTTCAGATGGCATCAACATATTTTACGAAAAGTCGTAAGAAATAAAATTTTTTTCATCAAAACTAAAATATCCTCGAAATCATTGAAGAAGAAGTACCTTATCAGACGAAAATATGTCTTATATAATAAGAGACATTTAAATGTTTTTAATTGCATAAATGGGCGGCATTTTATTCAGAATTAATAGTTTTTTACATAGACAAAAAATTCGTTTAATTTTTTTCCCCATTAAATACTAGAATTATAGAAATGTGCTTTGCGAATAGAATCGGCAGTAGGACGGAATCGTGTTGACCACCGATTAGTTTTTTGCTAATAACTCTTGCATCCTTCGACCGACTTATTCGACTAATATCTCGATGGAAAGCTTTTCTGTTCCCCTTTCAGATGGCATCAACATATTTTACGAAAAGTCGTAAGAAATAAAATTTTTTTCATCAAAACTAAAATATCCTCGAAATCATTGAAGAAGAAGTACCTTATCAGACGAAAATATGCCTTATATAATAAGAGACATTTAAATGTTTTTAATTGGATAAATGGGCGGCATTTTATTAAGAATTAAAAGTTTTTTACATGGACAAAAAATTCGTTTAATTTTTTCCCCCATTAAATACTAGAATTATAGAAATGTACTTTGCGAAGAGAATCGGCAGTAGGACGGAATCTTGTTGACCACCGATTAGTTTTTTGCTAATAACTCTTGCATCCTTCGACCGACTTCTTCGACTGGATGAAAAGCTTATCTGTTCCTCTTTCAGATGGCATTGACATATTTTACGAAAAGTTGTAAGAAATAAAATTTTTTTGATGAAAACTAAAATATCCTCGAAATCATTGAGGAAGAGGTACCTTATCAGACGAAAATATGCCTTGTATAATAAGAGACATTTAAATTTTTTTAATTGCATAAATTGCGGCATTATATTCAGAATAAATAGTTTTTTACATGGACAAAAAATTCGTTTAATTTTTTCCATTAAATACTAGAATTATAGAAAAGTACTTTGCGAAAAGAATCGGCAGTAGGACGGAATCATGTTGACCATCGATGTGTTTTTTGGTAATAACTCTTTCATCCTTCGACTGACTTCTTCGACTAAAAGCTCGATGGAAAGCTTATCTGTTCCTCTTTCAGATGGCATCAACATATTTTACGAAAAGTCACAGGAAATAAAGTTTTTTTGATCAAAACTAAAATATCCTCGAAATCATTGAAGAAGAAGTACCTCATCAGACAAAAATATGCCTTATCTAATAAGAGACATTTAAATCTTTTTAATTGCATAAATGGGCGGCATTTTATTCAGAATTAATTGATTTTTACATGGACAAAAAATTCGTTTAATTTTTTCCCATTAAATACTAGAATTATAGAAAAGTACTTTGCGATGAGAATTGGCAGTAGGACGGAAACATGTTGACCACCGATTAGTTTTTTGCTAATAACTATTGCATCCTTCGACCGACTTCTTCGACTAAGAGCTCGATGGAAAGCTTATCTGTTCTTCTTTCAGATGGCATCAACATATTTTACGAAAAAACACAGGAAATAAAGTTTTTTTGATCAAAACTAAAATATCCTCGAAATCATTGAAGAAGAAGTACCTTATCAGACGAAAATATGCCTTATCTAATAAGTGACATTTAAATTTTTTTAATTGCATAAATGGGCGGCATTTTATTCAGAATTAATTGATTTTTACATGGACAAAAAATTCGTTTAATTTTTTCCCATTAAATACTAGAATTATAGAAAAGTACTTTGCGATGAGAATTGGCAGTAGGACGGAAACGTGTTGACCACCGATTAGTTTTTTGCTAATAACTATTGCATCCTTCGACCGACTTCTTCGACTAAGAGCTCGATGGAAAGCTTATCTGTTCTTCTTTCAGATGGCATCAACATATTTTACGAAAAGTCACAGGAAATAAAGTTTTTTTGATCAAAACTAAAATATCCTCGAAATCATTGAAGAAGAAGTACCTTATCAGACAAAAATATGCCTTATCTAATAAGAGACATTTAAATCTTTTTAATTGCATAAATGGGCGGCATTTTATTCAGAATTAATTGATTTTTACATGGACAAAAAATTCGTTTAATTTTTTCCCATTAAATACTAGAATTATAGAAAAGTACTTTGCGATGAGAATTGGCAGTAGGACGGAAACGTGTTGACCACCGATTAGTTTTTTGCTAATAACTATTGCATCCTTCGACCGACTTCTTCGACTAAGAGCTCGATGGAAAGCTTATCTGTTCTTCTTTCAGATGGCATCAACATATTTTACGAAAAAACACAGGAAATAAAGTTTTTTTGATCAAAACTAAAATATCCTCGAAATCATTGAAGAAGAAGTACCTTATCAGACGAAAATATGCCTTATCTAATAAGTGACATTTAAATTTTTTTAATTGCATAAATGGGCGGCATTTTATTAAGAATTAATAGTTTTTTATATGGACAAAAAATTCGTTTAATTTTTTCCCATTTAATACTAGAATTATAGAAAAGTACTTTGCGAAAGAATCGGCAGTAGGACGGAATCGTGTTAACCACCGATTAGTTTTTTGCTAATAACTCTTGCTTCCTTCGACCGACTTCTTCAACTAATATCTCGATGGAAAGCTTATCTGTTCCTCTTTCCGATGGCATTAAAATATTTTACGAAAAGTCATAAGAAATAAAGTTTTTTTCATCAAAACTAAAATATCCTCGAAATCATTGAAGAAGAAGTACCTTATCAGACGAAAATATGTCTTATATAATAAGAGACATTTAAATGTTTTTAATTGCATAAATGGGCGGCATTTTATTCAGAATTAATAGTTTTTTACATGGACAAAAAATTCGTTTAATTATTTCCCCCATTAAATACTAGAATTATAGAAATGTACTTTGCGAAGAGAATCGGCAGTAGGACAGAAACGTGTTGACCAGCTATTAGTTTTTTGCTAATAACTCTGGCATCCTTCGACCGACTTCTTCGAC
Organism: Phortica okadai; assembly: GCA_034638295.1. Taxonomy (NCBI): domain Eukaryota; kingdom Metazoa; phylum Arthropoda; class Insecta; order Diptera; family Drosophilidae; genus Phortica; species Phortica okadai. Next base: position 21,107,061 of record CM067850.1, on the reverse strand, counting down.
TAATATCTCGATGGAAAGCTTATCTGTTCCTCTTTCAGATGGCATTAAAATATTTTACGAAAAATCATAAGAAATAAAGTTTTTTTGATCAAAACTAAAATATCGTCGAAATCAATGAAGAAGAAGTACCTTATCAGACGAAAATCTGCCTTATCTAATAAGAGACATTTAAATCTTTTTAATTGCATAAATGGGCGGCATTTTACTAAGAATTAATAGTTTTTTACATGGACAAAAAATTCGTTTAATTTTTTCCCATTAAATACTAGAATTATAGAGAGGTACTTTGCGATGAGAATTGGCAGTAGGACGGCAACGTGTTGACCACCGATTAGTTTTTTGCTAATAACTATTGCATCCTTCGACCGACTTCTTCGACTATGAGCTCGATGGAAAGCTTATCTGTTCTTCTTTCAGATGGCATCAACATATTTTACGAAAAGTCACAGGAAATAAAGTTTTTTTGATCAAAACTAAAATATCCTCGAAATCATTGAAGAAGAAGTACCTTATCAGACAAAAATATGCCTTATCTAATAAGAGACATTTAAATCTTTTTAATTGCATAAATGGGCGGCATTTTATTCAGAATTAATTGATTTTTACATGGACAAAAAATTCGTTTAATTTTTTCCCATTAAATACTAGAATTATAGAAAAGTACTTTGCGATGAGAATTGGCAGTAGGACGGAAACGTGTTGACCACCGATTAGTTTTTTGCTAATAACTATTGCATCCTTCGACCGACTTCTTCGACTAAGAGCTCGATGGAAAGCTTATCTGTTCTTCTTTCAGATGGCATCAACATATTTTACGAAAAGTCACAGGAAATAAAGTTTTTTTGATCAAAACTAAAATATCCGCGAAATCATTGAAGAAGTAGTACCTTATCAGACAAAAATATGCCTTATCTAATAAGAGACATTAAAATCTTTTTAATTGCATAAATGCGCGGCATTTTATTCAGAATTAATTGATTTTTACATGGACAAAAAATTCGATTAATTTTTTCCCATTAAATAGTAGAATTATAGAAAAGTACTTTGCGATGAGAATTGGCAGTAGGACGGAAACGTGTTGACCACCGATTAGTTTTTTGCTAATAACTATTGCATCCTTCGACCGACTTCTTCGACTAAGAGCTCGATGGAAAGCTTATCTGTTCTTCTTTCAGATGGCATCAACATATTTTACGAAAAAACACAGGAAATAAAGTTTTTTTGATCAAAACTAAAATATCCTCGAAATCATTGAAGAAGAAGTACCTTATCAGACGAAAATATGCCTTATCTAATAAGTGACATTTAAATTTTTTTAATTGCATAAATGGGCGGCATTTTATTAAGAATTAATAGTTTTTTACATGGACAAAAAATTCGTTTAATTTTTTCCCATTTAATACTAGAATTATAGAAAAGTACTTTGCGAAAGAATTGGCAGTAGGACGGAAACGTGTTAACCACCGATAAGTTTTTTGCTAATAACTCTTGCTTCCTTCGACCGACTTCTTCAACTAATATCTCGATGGAAAGCTTATCTGTTCCTCTTTCCGATGGCATTAACATATTTTACGAAAAGTCGTATGAAATAAAATTTTTTTGATCAAAACTAAAATATCCTCAAAATCATTCAAGAAGAGGTACCTTATCAGACGAAAATATGCCATGTCTAATAAGAGACATTTAAATTTTTTTAATTGCATAAATGGGCAGCATTTTATTCAGAATTAATTGATTTTTACATGGACAAAAAATTCGTTTAATTTTTTCCCCCATTAAATACTAGAATTATAGAAATGTACTTTGCGAAGAGAATCGGCAGTAGGACAGAAACGTGTTGACCACCGATTAGTTTTTTGCTAATAACTATTGCATCCTTCGACCGACTTCTTCGACTATGAGCTCGATGGAAAGCTTATCTGTTCTTCTTTCAGATGGCATCAACATATTTTACGAAAAGTCACAGGAAATAAAGTTTTTTTGATCAAAACTAAAATATCCTCGAAATCATTGAAGAAGAAGTACCTTATCAGACAAAAATATGCCTTATCTAATAAGAGACATTTAAATCTTTTTAATTGCATAAATGGGCGGCATTTTATTCAGAATTAATTGATTTTTACATGGACAAAAAATTCGTTTAATTTTTTCCCATTAAATACTAGAATTATAAAAAAGTACTTTGCGATGAGAATTGGCAGTAGGACGGAAACGTGTTGACCACCGATTAGTTTTTTGCTAATAACTATTGCATCCTTCGACCGACTTCTTCGACTAAGAGCTCGATAGAAAGCTTATCTGTTCTTCTTTCAGATGGCATCAACATATTTTACGAAAAGTCACAGGAAATAAAGTTTTTTTGATCAAAACTAAAATATCCTCGAAATCACTGAAGAAGAAGTACCTTATCAGACAAAAATATGCCTTATCTAATAAGAGACATTTAAATCTTTTTAATTGCATAAATGGGCGGCATTTTATTCAGAATTAATTGATTTTTACATGGACAAAAAATTCGTTTAATTTTTTCCCATTAAATACTAGAATTATAAAAAAGTACTTTGCGATGAGAATTGGCAGTAGGACGGAAACGTGTTGACCACCGATTAGTTTTTTGCTAATAACTATTGCATCCTTCGACCGACTTCTTCGACTAAGAGCTCGATAGAAAGCTTATCTGTTCTTCTTTCAGATGGCATCAACATATTTTACGAAAAGTCACAGGAAATAAAGTTTTTTTGATCAAAACTAAAATATCCTCGAAATCACTGAAGAAGAAGTACCTTATCAGACAAAAATATGCCTTATCTAATAAGAGACATTTAAATCTTTTTAATTGCATAAATGGGTGGCATTTTATTAAGAAGTTTTACATGGACAAAAACTTCGTTTAATTTTTTCGTATTAAATACTAGAATTATAGAAAAGTACTTTTCGAAAAAAATCGGCAGTAGGACGGAAACGTATTGACCAGCTATTAGTTTTTTGCTAATAACTCTTGCATCCTTCGACCGACTTCTTCGACTAAGAGCTCGATGGAAAACTTATCTGTTCCTCTTTCAGATGACATTAACATAATTTACGAAAAGTCGTAAGAAATAAAATTTTATTCATCAAAACTAAAATATCCTCAAAATCATTCAAGAAGAGGTACCTTATCAGACGAAAATACGAGCCCCGACCACTATTAATTCGTACGGCATGCTTTTTTGTGTGCAATGTTTAACAAACGCTATTTCCAATGCTAATGCAGATATCACACTCAAATATATTTTTTTCTGATATATAATTGTATTCTCTTTACTATAGAAAAAAAAACAACTTGTTGTAATTTCAACAACCACAATAACATTAAGGGGTTACGCCTCCCTGGCACTCGAAAAAATAGTCACATAAGTAATAATTTTTTTTGACACAAGTATTAATTTTTTTTAATATGTTTAAATTTGCATATATACACATTAAGATGTTGGTTTAAAAAAAAAAAACCATACACAACAAAATTAAATATAACCGAAGTTATGAGCCAACAAGTAGAGCCCTTTTTTGAACATCCATTTTGTTGATGTACACGATATCTCGATCTGCAATCATCTTAGAAATGTGGAATGAATTTTATTTCATTAAGAAATAAAATATCTAGGGCGATACAAGAGGAAAAAAAATTAAAAAATTTTTTTTTTTAAATTACAGGTGTTCAAAAAAAAATTATTTTTATTTTCGTGATATTTTTTTATAATCTATACAATAACTTTTGAACAAAGTCCTGAATTGAAAAACCCCCTCGTATCGCCTTAGGTATTGTCGCTAAGAATATATCCTCCAAATTTTAGCAAGATCGGTCAAGTAGTTTTTGAGATATGATGTAAACCAGATTGAAAAAAGTAGTATCGAGAAAAACGCAAAAGAAGAATCAATACGCCGTATGGGCCCTTCTGTGTGTTGGGCTTATAATTGCTTCTGTAAAAAATTCGAATTCGAAAACTGGTAAAGGCTTAATATGTTCTTCAAAGCGTAAACAATTTATTAAGCCAAAAAAAAAAAAAATTGATATTTGGAAAATCTCAGGGTGGCCCTTAATTTGAAGAAGTGCATTGCTTAACGAAAATAAATCTTTTTTGCTTCTGCATTGTTTATAATTTCTAGATTATAACTAGATACTGATTGTGTTACCCTGTTTGCTTTTGTTTTGATTTTCTTACGATTTAAAGCTAAGCTTAAGCAGCGTACGAATTAATAGTGGTCACATATATTTTATCAGTTAGTTTTTCAAATTAATGTTATTATTGTTGTTGTTGAAATTACAACAAGTTGTTTTATTCTATAGTATAGAGAATAAAATTATATTTCAGAAAAAAATATATTAAAGTGAGATATCTGCATTAGCATTGGAAATAACGTCTGTTAAACATTGCATATGGGTAAAAAAGCTTGCCGTACGAATTAATAGTGGTCGGGGCTCGTATGCCATGTTTAATAAGAGACATTTAAATTTTTTTAATTGCATAAATGGGCGGCATTTTATTCAGAATTTTATTCAGAATTAATTGATTTTTACATGGACAAAAAATTCGTTTAATTTTTTCCCATTAAATACTAGAATTATAGAAAAGTACTTTGCGATGAGAATTGGCAGTAGGACGGAAACGTGTTGACCAGCTATTAGTTTTTTGCTAATAACTATTGCATCCTTCGACCGACTTCTTCGACTAAGAGCTCGATGGAAAGCTTATCTGTTCTTCTTTCAGATGGCATCAACATATTTTACGAAAAGTCACAGGAAATAAAGTTTTTTTGATCAAAACTAAAATATCCTCGAAATCATTGAAGAAGAAGTACCTTATCAGACAAAAATATGCCTTATCTAATAAGAGACATTTAAATCTTTTTAATTGCATAAATGGGCGGCATTTTATTCAGAATTAATTGATTTTTACATGGACAAAAAATTCGTTTAATTTTTTCCCATTAAATAGTAGAATTATAGAAAAGTACTTTGCGATGAGAATTGGCAGTAGGACGGAAACGTGTTGACCACCGATTAGTTTTTTGCTAATAACTATTGCATCCTTCGACCGACTTCTTCGACTAAGAGCTCGATGGAAAGCTTATCTGTTCTTCTTTCAGATGGCATCAACATATTTTACGAAAAGTCACAGGAAATAAAGTTTTTTTGATCAAAACTAAAATATCCTCGAAATCATTGAAGAAGAAGTACCTTATCAGACAAAAATATGCCTTATCTAATAAGAGACATTTAAATCTTTTTAATTGCATAAATGGGCGGCATTTTATTCAGAATTAATTGATTTTTACATGGACAAAAAATTCGTTTAATTTTTTCCCATTAAATAGTAGAATTATAGAAAAGTACTTTGCGATGAGAATTGGCAGTAGGACGGAAACGTGTTGACCACCGATTAGTTTTTTGCTAATAACTATTGCATCCTTCGACCGACTTCTTCGACTAAGAGCTCGATGGAAAGCTTATCTGTTCTTCTTTCAGATGGCATCAACATATTTTACGAAAAGTCACAGGAAATAAAGTTTTTTTGATCAAAACTAAAATATCCTCGAAATCATTGAAGAAGAAGTACCTTATCAGACAAAAATATGCCTTATCTAATAAGAGACATTTAAATCTTTTTAATTGCATAAATGGGCGGCATTTTATTCAGAATTAATTGATTTTTACATGTACAAAAAATTCGTTTAATTTTTTCCCATTAAATACTAGAATTATAGAAAAGTACTTTGCGATGAGAATTGGCAGTAGGACGGAAACGTGTTGACCACCGATTAGTTTTTTGCTAATAACTATTGCATCCTTCGACCGACTTCTTCGACTAAGAGCTCGATGGAAAGCTTATCTGTTCTTCTTTCAAAGCTTATCTGTTCCTCTTTCAGATGGCAGTAAAATATTTTACGAAAAGTCATAAGAAATAAAGTTTTTTTGATCAAAAATAAAATATCCTCGAAATCATTGAAGAAGAAGTACTTTAGCAGACGAAAATCTGCCTTATCTAATAAGAGACATTTAAATCTTTTTAATTGCATAAATGGGCGGCATTTTATTCAGAATTAATAGTTTTTTACATGGACAAAAAATTCGTTTAATTATTTCCCCCATTAAATACTAGAATTATAGAAATGTACTTTGCGAAGAGAATCGGCAGTAGGACAGAAACGTGTTGACCAGCTATTAGTTTTTTGCTAATAACTCTTGCATCCTTCGACCGACTTCTTCGACTAATATCTCGATGGAAAGCTTATCTGTTCCTCTTTCAGATGGCATTAAAATATTTTACGAAAAATCATAAGAAATAAAGTTTTTTTGATCAAAACTAAAATATCGTCGAAATCATTGAAGAAGAAGTACCTTATCAGACGAAAATCTGCCTTATCTAATAAGAGACATTTAAATCTTTTTAATTGCATAAATGGGCGGCATTTTACTTAGAATCAATAGTTTTTTACATAGACAAAAAATTCGTTTAATTTTTTTCCCCATTAAATACTAGAATTATAGAGAGGTACTTTGCGATGAGAATTGGCAGTAGGACGGAAACGTGTTGACCACCGATTAGTTTTTTGCTAATAACTATTGCATCCTTCGACCGACTTCTTCGACTATGAGCTCGATGGAAAGCTTATCTGTTCTTCTTTCAGATGGCATCAACATATTTTACGAAAAGTCACAGGTTTTTTTGTTTGATCAAAACTAAAATATCCTCGAAATCATTGAAGAAGAAGTACCTTATCAGACAAAAATATGCCTTATCTAATAAGAGACATTTAAATCTTTTTAATTGCATAAATGGGCGGCATTTTATTCAGAATTAATTGATTTTTACATGGACAAAAAAAATTTTTTCCCATTAAATACTAGAATTATAAAAAAGTACTTTGCGATGAGAATTGGCAGTAGGACGGAAACGTGTTGACCACCGATTAGTTTTTTGCTAATAACTATTGCATCCTTCGACCGACTTCTTCGACTAAGAGCTCGATAGAAAGCTTATCTGTTCTTCTTTCAGATGGCATCAACATATTTTACGAAAAGTCACAGGAAATAAAGTTTTTTTGATCAAAACTAAAATATCCTCGAAATCACTGAAGAAGAAGTACCTTATCAGACAAAAATATGCCTTATCTAATAAGAGACATTTAAATCTTTTTAATTGCATAAATGGGTGGCATTTTATTAAGAAGTTTTACATGGACAAAAAATTCGTTTAATTTTTTCGTATTAAATACTAGAATTATAGAAAAGTACTTTTCGAAAAAAATCGGCAGTAGGACGGAAACGTATTGACCAGCTATTAGTTTTTTGCTAATAACTCTTGCATCCTTCGACCGACTTCTTCGACTAAGAGCTCGATGGAAAACTTATCTGTTCCTCTTTCAGATGACATTAACATAATTTACGAAAAGTCGTAAGAAATAAAATTTTATTCATCAAAACTAAAATATCCTCAAAATCATTCAAGAAGAGGTACCTTATCAGACGAAAATACGAGCCCCGACCACTATTAATTCGTACGGCATGCTTTTTTGTGTGCAATGTTTAACAAACGCTATTTCCAATGCTAATGCAGATATCACACTCAAATATATTTTTTTCTGATATATAATTGTATTCTCTTTACTATAGAAAAAAAAACAACTTGTTGTAATTTCAACAACCACAATAACATTAAGGGGTTACGCCTCCCTGGCACTCGAAAAAATAGTCACATAAGTAATAAATTTTTTTGACACAAGTATTAATTTTTTTTAATATGTTTAAATGTGCATATATACACATTAAGATGTTGGTTTAAAAAAAAAAACCATACACAACAAAATTAAATATAACCGAAGTTATGAGCCAACAAGTAGAGCCCTTTTTTGAACATCCATTTTGTTGATGTACACGATATCTCGATCTGCAATCATCTTAAAAATGTGGAATGAATTTTATTTCATTAAGAAATAAAATATCTAGGGCGATACAAGAGGAAAAAAAATTAAAAATTTTTTTTTTTTAAATTACAGGTGTTCAAAAAAAAATTATTTTTATTTTCGTGATATTTTTTTATAATCTATACAATAACTTTTGAACAAAGTCCTGAATTGAAAAACCCCCTCGTATCGCCTTAGGTATTGTCGCTAAGAATATATCCTCCAAATTTTAGCAAGATCGGTCAAGTAGTTTTTGAGATATGATGTAAACCAGATTGAAAAAAGTAGTATCGAGAAAAACGCAAAAGAAGAATCAATACGCCGTATGGGCCCTTCTGTGTGTTGGGCTTATAATTGCTTCTGTAAAAAATTCGAATTCGAAAACTGGTAAAGGCTTAATATGTTCTTCAAAGCGTAAACAATTTATTAAGCCAAAAAAAAAAAAATTTGATATTTGGAAAATCTCAGGGTGGCCCTTAATTTGAAGAAGTGCATTGCTTAACGAAAATAAATCTTTTTTGCTTCTGCATTGTTTATAATTTCTAGATTATAACTAGATACTGATTGTGTTACCCTGTTTGCTTTTGTTTTGATTTTCTTACGATTTAAAGCTAAGCTTAAGCAGCGTACGAATTAATAGTGGTCACATATATTTTATCAGTTAGTTTTTCAAATTAATGTTATTATTGTTGTTGTTGAAATTACAACAAGTTGTTTTATTCTATAGTATAGAGAATAAAATTATATTTCAGAAAAAAATATATTAAAGTGAGAAATCTGCATTAGCATTGGAAATAACGTCTGTTAAACATTGCATATGGGTAAAAAAGCTTGCCGTACGAATTAATAGTGGTCGGGGCTCGTATGCCATGTTTAATAAGAGACATTTAAATTTTTTTAATTGCATAAATGGGCGGCATTTTATTCAGAATTTTATTCAGAATTAATTGATTTTTACATGGACAAAAAATTCGATTAATTTTTTCCCATTAAATAGTAGAATTATAGAAAAGTACTTTGCGATGAGAATTGGCAGTAGGACGGAAACGTGTTGACCACCGATTAGTTTTTTGCTAATAACTATTGCATCCTTCGACCGACTTCTTCGACTAAGAGCTCGATGGAAAGCTTATCTGTTCTTCTTTCAGATGGCATCAACATATTTTACGAAAAGTCACAGGAAATAAAGTTTTTTTGATCAAAACTAAAATATCCTCGAAATCATTGAAGAAGAAGTACCTTATCAGACAAAAATATGCCTTATCTAATAAGAGACATTTAAATCTTTTTAATTGCATAAATGGGCGGCATTTTATTCAGAATTAATTGATTTTTACATGGACAAAAAATTCGTTTAATTTTTTCCCATTAAATAGTAGAATTATAGAAAAGTATTTTGCGATGAGAATTGGCAGTAGGACGGAAACGTGTTGACCACCGATTAGTTTTTTGCTAATAACTATTGCATCCTTCGACCGACTTCTTCGACTAAGAGCTCGATGGAAAGCTTATGTGTTCTTCTTTCAGATGGCATCAACATATTTTACGAAAAGTCACAGGAAATAAAGTTTTTTTGATCAAAACTAAAATATCCTCGAAATCATTGAAGAAGAAGTACCTTATCATACAAAAATATGCCTTATCTAATAAGAGACATTTAAATCTTTTTAATTGCATAAATGGGCGGCATTTTATTCAGAATTAATTGATTTTTACATGGACAAAAAATTCGTTTAATTTTTTCCCATTAAATACTAGAATTATAGAAAAGTACTTTGCGATGAGAATTGGCAGTAGGACGGAAACGTGTTGACCACCGATTAGTTTTTTGCTAATAACTATTGCATCCTTCGACCGACTTCTTCGACTAAGAGCTCGATGGAAAGCTTATCTGTTCTTCTTTCAGATGGCATCAACATATTTTACGAAAAAACACAGGAAATAAAGTTTTTTTGATCAAAACTAAAATATCCTCGAAATCATTGAAGAAGAAGTACCTTATCAGACGAAAATATGCCTTATCTAATAAGTGACATTTAAATTTTTTTAATTGCATAAATGGGCGGCATTTTATTAAGAATTAATAGTTTTTTACATGGACAAAAAATTCGTTTAATTTTTTCCCATTTAATACTAGAATTATAGAAAAGTACTTTGCGAAAGAATCGGCAGTAGGACGGAATCGTGTTAACCACCGATTAGTTTTTTGCTAATAACTCTTGCTTCCTTCGACCGACTTCTTCAACTAATATCTCGATGGAAAGCTTATCTGTTCCTCTTTCCGATGGCATTAACATATTTTACGAAAAGTCGTATGAAATAAAATTTTTTTGATCAAAACTAAAATATCCCCAAAATCATTCAAGAAGAGGTACCTTATCAGACGAAAATATGCCATGTCTAATAAGAGACATTTAAATTTTTTTAATTGCATAAATGGGCGGCATTTTATTCAGAATTAATTGATTTTTACATGGACAAAAAATTCGTTTAATTTTTTCCCATTAAATACTAGAATTATAGAAAAGTACTTTGCGATGAGAATTGGCAGTAGGACGGAAACGTGTTGACCACCGATTAGTTTTTTGCTAATAACTATTGCATCCTTCGACCGACTTCTTCGACTAAGAGCTCGATGGAAAGCTTATCTGTTCTTCTTTCAGATGGCATCAACATATTTTACGAAAAGTCACAGGAAATAAAGTTTTTTTGATCAAAACTAAAATATCCTCGAAATCATTGAAGAAGAAGTACCTTATCAGACAAAAATATGCCTTATCTAATAAGAGACATTTAAATCTTTTTAATTGCATAAATGGGCGGCATTTTATTAAGAAGTTTTACATGGACAAAAAATTCGTTTAATTTTTTCGTATTAAATACTAGAATTATAGAAAAGTACTTTTCGAAAAAAATCGGCAGTAGGACAGCAACGTGTTGACCAGCTATTAGTTTTTTGCTAATAACTCTTGCATCCTTCGACCGACTTCTTCGACTAATATCTCGATGGAAAGCTTATCTGTTCCTCTTTCAGATGGCATTAAAATATTTTACGAAAAGTCATAAGAAATAAAGTTTTTTTGATCAAAAATAAAATATCCTCGAAATCATTGAAGAAGAAGTACCTTAGCAGACGAAAATCTGCCTTATCTAATAAGAGACATTTAAATCTTTTTAATTGCATAAATGGGCGGCATTTTATTCAGAATTAATAGTTTTTTACATGGACAAAAAATTCGTTTAATTATTTCCCCCATTAAATACTAGAATTATAGAAATGTACTTTGTGAAGAGAATCGGCAGTAGGACAGAAACGTGTTGACCAGCTATTAGTTTTTTGCTAATAACTCTTGCATCCTTCGACCGACTTCTTCGACTAATATCTCGATGGAAAGCTTATCTGTTCCTCTTTCAGATGGCATTAAAATATTTTACGAAAAATCATAAGAAATAAAGTTTTTTTGATCAAAACTAAAATATCGTCGAAATCATTGAAGAAGAAGTACCTTATCAGACGAAAATCTGCCTTATCTAATAAGAGACATTTAAATCTTTTTAATTGCATAAATGGGCGGCATTTTACTAAGAATTAATAGTTTTTTACATGGACAAAAAATTCGTTTAATTTTTTCCCATTAAATACTAGAATTATAGAGAGGTACTTTGCGATGAGAATTGGCAGTAGGACGGAAACGTGTTGACCACCGATTAGTTTTTTGCTAATAACTATTGCATCCTTCGACCGACTTCTTCGACTATGAGCTCGATGGAAAGCTTATCTGTTCTTCTTTCAGATGGCATCAACATATTTTACGAAAAGTCACAGGAAATAAAGTTTTTTTGATCAAACCTAAAATATCCTCAAAATCATTGAAGAAGAAGTACCTTATCAGACAAAAATATGCCTTATCTAATAAGAGACATTTAAATCTTTTTAATTGCATAAATGGGCGGCATTTTATTCAGAATTAATTGATTTTTACATGGACAAAAAATTCGTTTAATTTTTTCCCATTAAATACTAGAATTATAAAAAAGTACTTTGCGATGAGAATTGGCAGTAGGACGGAAACGTGTTGACCACCGATTAGTTTTTGCTAATAACTATTGCATCCTTCGACCGACTTCTTCGACTAAGAGCTCGATGGAAAGCTTATCTGTTCTTCTTTCAGATGGCATCAACATATTTTACGAAAAGTCACAGGAAATAAAGTTTTTTTGATCAAAACTAAAATATCCTCGAAATCACTGAAGAAGAAGTACCTTATCAGACAAAAATATGCCTTATCTAATATGAGACATTTAAATCTTTTTAATTGCATAAATGGGTGGCATTTTATTAAGAAGTTTTACATGGACAAAAAATTCGTTTAATTTTTTCGTATTAAATACTAGAATTATAGAAAAGTACTTTTCGAAAAAAATCGGCAGTAGGACGGAAACGTTTTTTGACCAGCTATTAGTTTTTTGCTAATAATTCTTGCATCCTTCGACCGACTTCTTCGACTAAGAGCTCGATGGAAAACTTATCTGTTCCTCTTTCAGATGACATTAACATAATTTACGAAAAGTCGTAAGAAATAAAATTTTATTCATCAAAACTAAAATATCCTCAAAATCATTCAAGAAGAGGTACCTTATCAGACGAAAATATGCCATGTTTAATAAGAGACATTTAAATTTTTTTAATTGCATAAATGGGCGGCATTTTATTCAGAATTAATAGTTTTTTACATGGACAAAAAATTCGTTTAATTTTTTTCTCCATTAAATACTAGAATTATAGAAATGTACTTTGCGAAGAGAATCGGCAGTAGGACAGAAACGTGTTAACCACCGATTAGTTTTTTGCTAATAACTCTTGCATCCTTCGACCGACTTCTTCGACTAATATCTCGATGGAAAGCCTATCTGTTCCTCTTTCAGATGGCATTAAAATATTTTATAATCATAAGAAATAAAGTTTTTTTGATCAAAACTAAAATATCCTCGAAATCATTGAAGAAGAAGTACTTTATCAGACGAAAATCTGCCTTATCTAATAAGAGACATTTAAATTTTTTTAATTGCATAAATGGGCGGCATTTTATTCAGAATTAATTGATTTTTACATGGACAAAAAATTCGTTTAATTTTTTCCCATTAAATACTAGAATTATAGAAAAGTACTTTGCGATGAGAATTGGCAGTAGGACGGAAACGTGTTGACCACCGATTAGTTTTTTGCTAATAACTATTGCATCCTTCGACCGACTTCTTCGACTAAGAGCTCGATGGAAAGCTTATCTGTTCTTCTTTCAGATGGCATCAACATATTTTACGAAAAGTCACAGGAAATAAAGTTTTTTTGATCAAAACTAAAATATCCTCGAAATCATTGAAGAAGAAGTACCTTATCAGACAAAAATATGCCTTATCTAATAAGAGACATTTAAATCTTTTTAATTGCATAAATGGGCGGCATTTTATTAAGAAGTTTTACATGGACAAAAAATTCGTTTAATTTTTTCCCATTAAATACTAGAATTATAGAAAAGTACTTTGCGAAAGAATCGGCAGTAGGACGGAATCGTGTTAACCACCGATTAGTTTCTTGCTAATAACTCTTGCATCCTTCGACCGACTTCTTCGACTAATATCTCGATGGAAAGCTTATCTGTTCCTCTTTCAGATGGCATTAAAATATTTTACGAAAAATCATAAGAAATAAAGTTTTTTTGATCAAAACTAAAATATCCTCGAAATCATTGAAGAAGAAGTACCTTATCAGACGAAAATCTGCCTTATCTAATAAGAGACATTTAAATTTTTTTAATTGCATAAATGGGCGGCATTTTATTCAGAATTAATTGATTTTTACATGGACAAAAAATTCGTTTAATTTTTTCCCATTAAATTCTAGAATTATAGAAAAGTACTTTGCGATGAGAATTGGCAGTAGGACGGAAACGTGTTGACCACCGATTAGTTTTTTGCTAATAACTATTGCATCCTTCGACCGACTTCTTCGACTAAGAGCTCGATGGAAAGCTTATCTGTTCTTCTTTCAGATGGCATCAACATATTTTACGAAAAGTCACAGGAAATAAAGTTTTTTTGATCAAAACTAAAATATCCACGAAATCATTGAAGAAGAAGTACCTTATCAGACAAAAATATGACTTATCTAATAAGAGACATTTAAATCTTTTTAACTGCATAAATGGGCGGCATTTTATTAAGAGGTTTTACATGGATAAAAAATTCGTTTAATTTTTTCGTATTAAATACTAGAATTATAGAAAAGTACTTTTCGAAAAAAATCGGCAGTAGGACGGAAACGTATTGACCAGCTATTAGTTTTTTGCTAATAACTCTTGCATCCTTCGACCGACTTCTTCGACTTAGAGCTCGATGGAAAACTTATCTGTTCCTCTTTGAGATGACATTAACATAATTTACGAAAAGTCGTAAGAAATAAAATTTTATTCATCAAAACTAAAATATCCTCAAAATCATTCAAGAAGAGGTACCTTATCAGACGAAAATATGCCATGTTTAATAAGAGACATTTAAATTTTTTTAATTGCATAAATGGGCGGCATTTTATTCAGAATTAATAGTTTTTTACATGGACAAAAAATTCGTTTAATTTTTTTCCCCATTAAATACTAGAATTATAGAAATGTATTTTGCGAAGAGAATCGGCAGTAGGACAGAAACGTGTTGACCAGCTATTAGTTTTTTGCTAATAACTCTTGCATCCTTCGACCGACTTCTTCGACTAATATCTCGATGGAAAGCTTATCTGTTCCTCTTTCAGATGGCATTAAAATAATTTACGAAAAGTCATAAGAAATAAAGTTTTTTTGATCAAAACTAAAATATCCTCGAAATCATTAAAGAAGAAGTTACTTAGCAGACGAAAATCTGCCTTATCTAATAAGAGACATTTAAATCTTTTTAATTGCATAAATGGGCGGAATTTTATTCAGAATTAATAGTTTTTTACATGGACAAAAAATTCGTTTAATTTTTTCCGCCATTAAATACTAGAATTATAGAAATGTACTTTGCGAAGAGAATCGGCAGTAGGACAGAAACGTGTTGACCAGCTATTAGTTTTTTGCTAATAACTCTTGCATCCTTTCACCGACTTCTTCGACTAATATCTCGATGGAAAGCTTATCTGTTCCCCTTTCAGATGGCATTAAAATATTTTACGAAAAATCATAAAAAATAAAGTTTTTTTGATCAAAACTAAAATATCCTCGAAATCATTGAAGAAGAAGTACCTTATCAGACGAAAATCTGCCTTATCTAATAAGAGACATTTAAATCTTTTTAATTGCATAAATGGGTGGCATGTTATTAAGAATTAATAGTTTTTTACATGGACAAAAAATTAAATACTAGAATTATAGAAATGTACTTTGCGAAGAGAATCGGCAGTAGGACAGAAACGTGTTGACCAGCTATTAGTTTTTTGCTAATAACTCTTGCATCCTTCGACCGACTTCTTCGACTAATATCTCGATGGAAAGCTTTTCTGTTCCCCTTTCAGATGGCATCAACATATTTTACGAAAAGTTGTAAGAAATAAAATTTTTTTCATCAAAACTAAAATATCCTCGAAATCATTGAAGAAGAAGTACCTTATCAGACGAAAATATGTCTTATATAATAAGAGACATTTAAATGTTTTTAATTGCATAAATGGGCGGCATTTTATTCAGAATCAATAGTTTTTTACATAGACAAAAAATTCGTTTAATTTTTTTCCCCATTAAATACTAGAATTATAGAAATGTGCTTTGCGAATAGAATCGGCAGTAGGACGGAATCGTGTTGACCACCGATTAGTTTTTTGCTAATAACTCTTGCATCTTTCGACCGACTTCTCCGACTAAGAGCTCGATGGAAAGCTTATCTGTTCCTCTTTGAGATGACATTAACATATTTTACGAAAAGTCGTAAGAAATAAAATTTTTTTCATCAAAACTAAAATATCCTCGAAATCATTGAAGAAGAAGTACCTTATCAGACGAAAATATGTCTTATATAATAAGAGACATTTAAATGTTTTTAATTGCATAAATGGGCGGCATTTTATTCAGAATCAATAGTTTTTTACATAGACAAAAAATTCGTTTAATTTTTTTCCCCATTAAATACTAGAATTATAGAAATGTGCTTTGCGAATAGAATCGGCAGTAGGACGGAATCGTGTTGACCACCGATTAGTTTTTTGCTAATAACTCTTCCTTCTTTCGACCGACTTCTCCGACTAAGAGCTCGATGGAAAGCTTATCTGTTCCTCTTTGAGATGACATTAACATATTTTACGAAAAGTCGTAAGAAATAAAATTTTTTTCATCAAAACTAAAATATCCTCGAAATCATTGAAGAAGAAGTACCTTATCAGACGAAAATATGTCTTATATAATAAGAGACATTTAAATGTTTTTAATTGCATAAATGGGCGGCATTTTATTCAGAATCAATAGTTTTTTACATAGACAAAAAATTCGTTTAATTTTTTTCCCCATTAAATACTAGAATTATAGAAATGTGCTTTGCGAATAGAATCGGCAGTAGGACGGAATCGTGTTGACCACCGATTAGTTTTTTGCTAATAACTCTTGCATCTTTCGACCGACTTCTTCGACTAAGAGCTCGATGGAAAGCTTATCTGTTCCTCTTTGAGATGACATTAACATATTTTACGAAAAGTCGTAAGAAATAAAATTTTTTTGATCAAAACTAAAATATCCTCGAAATCATTGAAGAAGAAGTACCTTATCAGACGAAAATATGCCTTATATAATAAGAGACATTTAAATGTTTTTAATTGCATAAATGGGCGGCATTTTATTAAGAATTAAAAGTTTTTTACATGGACAAAAAATTCGTTTAATTTTTTCCCCCATTAAATACTAGAATTATAGAAATGTACTTTGCGAAGAGAATCGGCAGTAGGACGGAATCTTGTTGACCACCGATTAGTTTTTTGCTAATAACTCTTGCATCCTTCGACCGACTTCTTCGACTGGATGAAAAGCTTATCTGTTCCTCTTTCAGATGGCATTGACATATTTTACGAAAAGTTGTAAGAAATAAAATTTTTTTGATGAAAACTAAAATATCCTCGAAATCATTGAAGAAGAGGTACCTTATCAGACGAAAATATGCCTTGTATAATAAGAGACATTTAAATTTTTTTAATTGCATAAATTGCGGCATTTTATTCAGAATAAATAGTTTTTTACATGGATAAAAAATTCGTTTAATTTTTTCCATTAAATACTAGAATTATAGAAAAGTACTTTGCGAAAAGAATCGGCAGTAGGACGGAATCATGTTGACCATCGATTAGTTTTTTGGTAATAACTCTTTCGTCCTTCGACTGACTTCTTCGACTAAAAGCTCGATGGAAAGCTTATCTGTTCTTCTTTCAGATGGCATTAACATATTCTACGAAAAGTCATAAGAAATAAAATTTTTTTGATCAAAACTAAAATATCCTCGAAATCATTGAAGAAGAAGTACCTTATCAGACGAAAATATGCCTTATCTAATAAGTGACATTTAAATTTTTTTAATTGCATAAATGGGCGGCATTTTATTAAGAATTAATAGTTTTTTACATGGACAAAAAATTCGTTTAATTTTTTCCCATTAAATACCAGAATTATAGAAAAGTACTTTGCGAAAGAATCGGCAGTAGGACGGAATCGTGTTAACCACCGATTAGTTTTTTGCTAATAACTCTTGCTTCCTTCAACCGACTTCTTCAACTAATATCTCGATGGAAAGCTTATCTGTTCCTCTTTCAGATGGCATTAACATATTTTACGAAAAGTCGTATGAAATAAAATTTTTTTGATCAAAACTAAAATATCCTCAAAATCATTCAAGAAGAGGTACCTTATCAGACGAAAATATGCCATGTCTAATAAGAGACATTTAAATTTTTTTAATTGCATAAATGGGCGGCATTTTATTCAGAATTAATTGATTTTTACATGGACAAAAAATTCGTTTAATTTTTTCCCATTAAATACTAGAATTATAGAAAATTACTTTGCGATGAGAATTGGCAGTAGGACGGAAACGTGTTGACCACCGATTAGTTTTTTGCTAATAACTATTGCATCTTTCGACCGACTTCTTCGACTAAGAGCTCGATGGAAAGCTTATCTGTTCTTCTTTCAAATGGCATCAACATATTTTACGAAAAGTCACAGGAAATAAAGTTTTTTTGATCAAAACTAAAATATCCTCGAAATCATTGAAGAAGAAGTACCTTATCAGACAAAAATATGCCTTATCTAATAAGAGACATTTAAATCTTTTTAATTGCATAAATGGGTGGCATTTTATTAAGAAGTTTTACATGGACAAAAAATTCGTTTAATTTTTTCGTATTAAATACTAGAATTTTAGAAAAGTACTTTTCGAAAAAAATCGGCAGTAGGACGGAAACGTATTGACCAGCTATTAGTTTTTTGCTAATAACTCTTGCATCCTTCGACCGACTTCTTCGACTAAGAGCTCGATGGAAAACTTATTTGTTCCTCTTTCAGATGACATTAACATAATTTACGAAAAGTCGTAAGAAATAAAATTTTATTCATCAAAACTAAAATATCCTCAAAATCATTCAAGAAGAGGTACCTTATCAGACGAAAATATGCCATGTTTAATAAGAGACATTTAAATTTTTTTAATTGCATAAATGGGCGGCATTTTATTCAGAATTAATAGTTTTTTACATGGACAAAAAATTCGTTTAATTTTTTTCCCCATTAAATACTAGAATTATAGAAATGTACTTTGCGAAGAGAATTGGCAGTAGGACAGAAACGTGTTGACCAGCTATTAGTTTTTTGCTAATAACTCTTGCATCCTTCGACCGACTTCTTCGACTAATATCTCGATGGAAAGCTTATCTGTTCCTCTTTCAGATGGCATTAAAATATTTTACGAAAAGTCATAAGAAATAAAGTTTTTTTGATCAAAAATAAAATATCCTCGAAATCATTGAAGAAGAAGTACCTTAGCAGACGAAAATTTGCCTTATCTAATAAGAGACATTTAAATCTTTTTAATTGCATAAATGGGCGGCTTTTTATTCAGAATTAATAGTTTTTTACATGGACAAAAAATTCGTTTAATTATTTCCCCCATTAAATTCTAGAATTATAGAAATGTACTTTGCGAAGAGAATCGGCAATAGGACAGAAACGTGTTGACCAGCTATTAGTTTTTGGCTAATAACTCTTGCATCCTTCGACCGACTTCTTCGACTAATATCTCGATGGAAAGCTTATCTGTTCCTCTTTCAGATGGCATTAACATATTTTACGAAAAGTCGTATGAAATAAAATTTTTTTGATCAAAACTAAAATATCCTCAAAATCATTCAAGAAGAGGTACCTTATCAGACGAAAATATGCCATGTCTAATAAGAGACATTTAAATTTTTTTAATTGCATAAATGGGCGGCATTTTATTCAGAATTAATTGATTTTTACATGGACAAAAAATTCGTTTAATTTTTTCCCATTAAATACTAGAATTATAGAAAATTACTTTGCGATGAGAATTGGCAGTAGGACGGAAACGTGTTGACCACCGATTAGTTTTTTGCTAATAACTATTGCATCTTTCGACCGACTTCTTCGACTAAGAGCTCGATGGAAAGCTTATCTGTTCTTCTTTCAAATGGCATCAACATATTTTACGAAAAGTCACAGGAAATAAAGTTTTTTTGATCAAAACTAAAATATCCTCGAAATCATTGAAGAAGAAGTACCTTATCAGACAAAAATATGCCTTATCTAATAAGAGACATTTAAATCTTTTTAATTGCATAAATGGGTGGCATTTTATTAAGAAGTTTTACATGGACAAAAAATTCGTTTAATTTTTTCGTATTAAATACTAGAATTTTAGAAAAGTACTTTTCGAAAAAAATCGGCAGTAGGACGGAAACGTATTGACCAGCTATTAGTTTCTTGCTAATAACTCTTGCATCCTTCGACCGACTTCTTCGACTAAGAGCTCGATGGAAAACTTATTTGTTCCTCTTTCAGATGACATTAACATAATTTACGAAAAGTCGTAAGAAATAAAATTTTATTCATCAAAACTAAAATATCCTCAAAATCATTCAAGAAGAGGTACCTTATCAGACGAAAATATGCCATGTTTAATAAGAGACATTTAAATTTTTTTAATTGCATAAATGGGCGGCATTTTATTCAGAATTAATAGTTTTTTACATGGACAAAAAATTCGTTTAATTTTTTTCCCCATTAAATACTAGAATTATAGAAATGTACTTTGCGAAGAGAATCGGCAGTAGGACAGAAACGTGTTGACCAGCTATTAGTTTTTTGCTAATAACTCTTGCATCCTTCGACCGACTTCTTCGACTAATATCTCGATGGAAAGCTTATCTGTTCCTCTTTCAGATGGCATTAAAATATTTTACGAAAAGTCATAAGAAATAAAGTTTTTTTGATCAAAAATAAAATATCCTCGAAATCATTGAAGAAGAAGTACCTTAGCAGACGAAAATTTGCCTTATCTAATAAGAGACATTTAAATCTTTTTAATTGCATAAATGGGCGGCATTTTATTCAGAATTAATAGTTTTTTACATGGACAAAAAATTCGTTTAATTATTTCCCCCATTAAATTCTAGAATTATAGAAATGTACTTTGCGAAGAGAATCGGCAATAGGACAGAAACGTGTTGACCAGCTATTAGTTTTTGGCTAATAACTCTTGCATCCTTCGACCGACTTCTTCGACTAATATCTCGATGGAAAGCTTATCTGTTCCTCTTTCAGATGGCATTAAAATATTTTACGAAAAATCATAAGAAATAAAGTTTTTTGATCAAAACTAAAATATCCTCGAAATCATTGAAGAAGAAGTAACTTATCAGACGAAAATCTGCCTTATCTAATAAAAGACATTTAAATCTTTTTAATTGCATAAATGGGCGGCATTTTACTAAGAATTAATAGTTTTTTACATGGACAAAAAATTCGTTTAATTTTTTCCCATTAAATACTAGAATTATAGAGAGGTACTTTGCGAAAAAAATCGGCAGTAGGACAGAAACGTGTTGGCCACCGATTAGTTTTTTGCTAATAACTCTTGCATCCTTCAACCGACTTCTTCGACTAAGAGCTCGATGGACAAAAAATTCGTTTAATTTTTTCGTATTAAATACTAGAATTATAGAAAAGTACTTTGCGAAAAAAATCGGCAGTAGGACGGAAACGTATTGACCAGCTATTAGTATTTTGCTAATAACTCTTGCATCCTTCGACCGACTTCTTCGACTAATATCTCGATGGATAGCTTATCTGTTCCTCTTTCAGATGGCATTAAAATATTTTACGAAAAGACATAAGAAATAAAGTTTTTTTGATCAAAAATAAAATATCCTCGAAATCATTGAAGAAGAAGTACCTTAGCAGACGAAAATCTGCCTTATCTAATAAGAGACATTTAAATCTTTTTAATTGCATAAATGGGCGGCATTTTATTCAGAATTAATAGTTTTTTACATGGACAAAAAATTCGTTTAATTATTTCCCCCATTAAATACTAGAATTATAGAAATGTACTTTGCGAAGAGAATCGGCAGTAGGACAGAAACGTGTTGACCAGCTATTAGTTTTTTGCTAATAACTGTTGCATCCTTCGACCGACTTCTTCGACTAATATCTCGATGGAAAGCTTATCTGTTCCTCTTTCAGATGGCATTAAAATATTTTACGAAAAATCATAAGAAATAAAGTTTTTTTGATCAAAACTAAAATATCCTCGAAACCATTGAAGAAGAAGTACCTTATCAGACGAAAATCTGCCTTATCTAATAAGAGACATTTAAATATTTTTAATTGCATAAATGGGCGGCATTTTACTAAGAATTAATAGTTTTTTACATGGACAAAAAATTCGTTTAATTTTTTCCCATTAAATACTAGAATTATAGAGAGGTACTTTGCGAAAAAAATCGGCAGTAGGACAGAAACGTGTTGACCACCGATTAGTTTTTTGCTAATAACTCTTGCATCCTTCAACCGACTTCTTCGACTAAGAGCTCGATGGACAAAAAATTCGTTTAATTTTTTCCCATTAAATACTAGAGTTAGAGAAAAGTACTTTGCGAAAAAAATCGGCAGTTGGACAGAAACGTGTTGACCACCGATTATTTTTTTGCTAATAACTCTTGCATCCTTTTACCAACTTATTCGACTAAATGCTCTATGGAAAGCTTATCTGTTCCTCTTTCAGATTGCATTAACATATTTTACGAAAAGTCGTATGAAATAAAATTTTTTTGATCAAAACTAAAAAATCCTCAAAATCATTCAAGAAGAGGTACCTTATCAGACGAAAATATGCCATGTCAAATAAGAGACATTTAAATTTTTTTAATTGCATAAATGGGCGGCATTTTATTCAGAATTAATAGTTTTTTACATAGACAAAAAATTCGTTTAATTTTTTTTCCCATTAAATACTAGAATTATAGAAAAGTACTTTGCGATGAGAATTGGCAGTAGGACGGAAACGTGTTGACCACCGATTAGTTTTTTGCTAATAACTCTTGCATCCTTCGACCGACTTCTTCGACTAAGAGCTCGATGGAAAGCCTATCTGTTCCTCTTTCAGATGGCATTAACATATTTTACGAAAAATCATAAGAAATAAAATTTTTTTTGATCAAAACTAAAATATCCTCGAAATCATTGAAGAAGAAGTACCTTATCAGACGAAAATATGCCTTATCTAATAAGAGACATTTAAATTTTTTTAATTGCATAAATGGGCGGCATTTTACTAAGAATTAATAGTTTTTTACATGGACAAAAAATTCGTTTAATTTTTTCCCATTAAATACTAGAATTATAGAAAAGTACTTTGCGATGAGAATTGGCAGTAGGACGGAATCGTGTTGACCACCGATTAGTTTTTTGCTAATAACTCTTGCATCCTTCGACCGACTTCTTCGACTAAGAGCTCGATGGAAAGCTTATCTGTTCCTCTTTCAGATGGCATTAACATATTTTACGAAAAGTCATAAGAAATAAAATTTTTTTGATCAAAACTAAAATATCCTCGAAATCATTGAAGAAGAAGTACCTTATCAGACAAAAATATGCCTTATCTAATAAGAGACATTTAAATCTTTTTAATTGCATAAATGGGCGGCATTTTATTCAGAATTAATTGATTTTTACATGGACAAAAAATTCGTTTAATTTTTTCCCATTAAATACTAGAATTATAAAAAAGAGAATTGGCAGTAGGACGGAAACGTGTTGACCACCGATTAGTTTTTTGCTAATAACTATTGCATCCTTCGACCGACTTCTTCGACTAAGAGCTCGATAGAAAGCTTATCTGTTCTTCTTTCAGATGGCATCAACATATTTTACGAAAAGTCACAGGAAATAAAGTTTTTTTGATCAAAACTAAAATATCCTCGAAATCACTGAAGAAGAAGTACCTTATCAGACAAAAATATGCCTTATCTAATAAGAGACATTTAAATCTTTTTAATTGCATAAATGGGCGGCATTTTATTCAGAATTAATTGATTTTTACATGGACAAAAAATTCGTTTAATTTTTTCCCATTAAATACTAGAATTATAAAAAAGTACTTTGCGATGAGAATTGGCAGTAGGACGGAAACGTGTTGACCACCGATTAGTTTTTTGCTAATAACTATTGCATCCTTCGACCGACTTCTTCGACTAAGAGCTCGATAGAAAGCTTATCTGTTCTTCTTTCAGATGGCATCAACATATTTTACGAAAAATCACAGGAAATAAAGTTTTTTTGATCAAAACTAAAATATCCTCGAAATCACTGAAGAAGAAGTACCTTATCAGACAAAAATATGCCTTATCTAATAAGAGACATTTAAATCTTTTTAATTGCATAAATGGGTGGCATTTTATTTAGAAGTTTTACATGGACAAAAACTTCGTTTAATTTTTTCGTATTAAATACTAGAATTATAGAAAAGTACTTTTCGAAAAAAATCGGCAGTAGGACGGAAACGTATTGACCAGCTATTAGTTTTTTGCTAATAACTCTTGCATCCTTCGACCGACTTCTTCGACTAAGAGCTCGATGGAAAACTTATCTGTTCCTCTTTCAGATGACATTAACATAATTTACGAAAAGTCGTAAGAAATAAAATTTTATTCATCAAAACTAAAATATCCTCAAAATCATTCAAGAAGAGGTACCTTATCAGACGAAAATACGAGCCCCGACCACTATTAATTCGTAGGGCATGCTTTTTTGTGTGCAATGTTTAACAAACGCTATTTCCAATGCTAATGCAGATATCACACTCAAATATATTTTTTTCTGATATATAATTGTATTCTCTTTACTATAGAAAAAAAAACAACTTGTTGTAATTTCAACAACCACAATAACATTAAGGGGTTACGCCTCCCTGGCACTCGAAAAAATAGTCACATAAGTAATAATTTTTTTTGACACAAGTATTAATTTTTTTTAATATGTTTAAATGTGCATATATACACATTAAGATGTTGGTTTAAAAAAAAAAACCATACACAACAAAATTAAATATAACCGAAGTTATGAGCCAACAAGTAGAGCCCTTTTTTGAACATCCATTTTGTTGATGTACACGATATCTCGATCTGCAATCATCTTAGAAATGTGGAATGAATTTTATTTCATTAAGAAATAAAATATCTAGGGCGATACAAGAGGAAAAAAAATTAAAAATTTTTTTTTTTTAAATTACAGGTGTTCAAAAAAAAATTATTTTTATTTTCGTGATATTTTTTTATAATCTATACAATAACTTTTGAACAAAGTCCTGAATTGAAAAACCCCCTCGTATCGCCTTAGGTATTGTCGCTAAGAATATATCCTCCAAATTTTAGCAAGATCGGTCAAGTAGTTTTTGAGATATGATGTAAACCAGATTGAAAAAAGTAGTATCGAGAAAAACGCAAAAGAAGAATCAATACGCCGTATGGGCCCTTCTGTGTGTTGGGCTTATAATTGCTTCTGTAAAAAATTCGAATTCGAAAACTGGTAAAGGCTTAATATGTTCTTCAAAGCGTAAACAATTTATTAAGCCAAAAAAAAAAAAATTTGATATTTGGAAAATCTCAGGGTGGCCCTTAATTTGAAGAAGTGCATTGCTTAACGAAAATAAATCTTTTTTGCTTCTGCATTGTTTATAATTTCTAGATTATAACTAGATACTGATTGTGTTACCCTGTTTGCTTTTGTTTTGATTTTCTTACGATTTAAAGCTAAGCTTAAGCAGCGTACGAATTAATAGTGGTCACATATATTTTATCAGTTAGTTTTTCAAATTAATGTTATTATTGTTGTTGTTGAAATTACAACAAGTTGTTTTATTCTATAGTATAGAGAATAAAATTATATTTCAGAAAAAAATATATTAAAGTGAGATATCTGCATTAGCATTGGAAATAACGTCTGTTAAACATTGCATATGGGTAAAAAAGCTTGCCGTACGAATTAATAGTGGTCGGGGCTCGTATGCCATGTTTAATAAGAGACATTTAAATTTTTTTAATTGCATAAATGGGCGGCATTTTATTCAGAATTTTATTCAGAATTAATTGATTTTTACATGGACAAAAAATTCGTTTAATTTTTTCCCATTAAATACTAGAATTATAGAAAAGTACTTTGCGATGAGAATTGGCAGTAGGACGGAAACGTGTTGACCAGCTATTAGTTTTTTGCTAATAACTATTGCATCCTTCGACCGACTTCTTCGACTAAGAGCTCGATGGAAAGCTTATCTGTTCTTCTTTCAGATGGCATCAACATATTTTACGAAAAGTCACAGGAAATAAAGTTTTTTTGATCAAAACTAAAATATCCTCGAAATCATTGAAGAAGAAGTACCTTATCAGACAAAAATATGCCTTATCTAATAAGAGACATTTAAATCTTTTTAATTGCATAAATGGGCGGCATTTTATTCAGAATTAATTGATTTTTACATGGACAAAAAATTCGTTTAATTTTTTCCCATTAAATAGTAGAATTATAGAAAAGTACTTTGCGATGAGAATTGGCAGTAGGACGGAAACGTGTTGACCACCGATTAGTTTTTTGCTAATAACTATTGCATCCTTCGACCGACTTCTTCGACTAAGAGCTCGATGGAAAGCTTATCTGTTCTTCTTTCAGATGGCATCAACATATTTTACGAAAAGTCACAGGAAATAAAGTTTTTTTGATCAAAACTAAAATATCCTCGAAATCATTGAAGAAGAAGTACCTTATCAGACAAAAATATGCCTTATCTAATAAGAGACATTTAAATCTTTTTAATTGCATAAATGGGCGGCATTTTATTCAGAATTAATTGATTTTTACATGGACAAAAAATTCGTTTAATTTTTTCCCATTAAATAGTAGAATTATAGAAAAGTACTTTGCGATGAGAATTGGCAGTAGGACGGAAACGTGTTGACCACCGATTAGTTTTTTGCTAATAACTATTGCATCCTTCGACCGACTTCTTCGACTAAGAGCTCGATGGAAAGCTTATCTGTTCTTCTTTCAGATGGCATCAACATATTTTACGAAAAGTCACAGGAAATAAAGTTTTTTTGATCAAAACTAAAATATCCTCGAAATCATTGAAGAAGAAGTACCTTATCAGACAAAAATATGCCTTATCTAATAAGAGACATTTAAATCTTTTTAATTGCATAAATGGGCGGCATTTTATTCAGAATTAATTGATTTTTACATGGACAAAAAATTCGTTTAATTTTTTCCCATTAAATACTAGAATTATAGAAAAGTACTTTGCGATGAGAATTGGCAGTAGGACGGAAACGTGTTGACCACCGATTAGTTTTTTGCTAATAACTATTGCATCCTTCGACCGACTTCTTCGACTAAGAGCTCGATGGAAAGCTTATCTGTTCTTCTTTCAAAGCTTATCTGTTCCTCTTTCAGATGGCATTAAAATATTTTACGAAAAGTCATAAGAAATAAAGTTTTTTTGATCAAAAATAAAATATCCTCGAAATCATTGAAGAAGAAGTACCTTAGCAGACGAAAATCTGCCTTATCTAATAAGAGACATTTAAATCTTTTTAATTGCATAAATGGGCGGCATTTTATTCAGAATTAATAGTTTTTTACATGGACAAAAAATTCGTTTAATTATTTCCCCCATTAAATACTAGAATTATAGAAATGTACTTTGCGAAGAGAATCGGCAGTAGGACAGAAACGTGTTGACCAGCTATTAGTTTTTTGCTAATAACTCTTGCATCCTTCGACCGACTTCTTCGACTAATATCTCGATGGAAAGCTTATCTGTTCCTCTTTCAGATGGCATTAAAATATTTTACGAAAAATCATAAGAAATAAAGTTTTTTTGATCAAAACTAAAATATCGTCGAAATCATTGAAGAAGAAGTACCTTATCAGACGAAAATCTGCCTTATCTAATAAGAGACATTTAAATCTTTTTAATTGCATAAATGGGCGGCATTTTACTAAGAATCAATAGTTTTTTACATAGACAAAAAATTCGTTTAATTTTTTTCCCCATTAAATACTAGAATTATAGAGAGGTACTTTGCGATGAGAATTGGCAGTAGGACGGAAACGTGTTGACCACCGATTAGTTTTTTGCTAATAACTATTGCATCCTTCGACCGACTTCTTCGACTATGAGCTCGATGGAAAGCTTATCTGTTCTTCTTTCAGATGGCATCAACATATTTTACGAAAAGTCACAGGAAATAATGTTTTTTTGATCAAAACTAAAATATCCTCGAAATCATTGAAGAAGAAGTACCTTATCAGACAAAAATATGCCTTATCTAATAAGAGACATTTAAATCTTTTTAATTGCATAAATGGGCGGCATTTTATTCAGAATTAATTGATTTTTACATGGACAAAAAATTCGTTTAATTTTTTCCCATTAAATACTAGAATTATAAAAAAGTACTTTGCGATGAGAATTGGCAGTAGGACGGAAACGTGTTGACCACCGATTAGTTTTTTGCTAATAACTATTGCATCCTTCGACCGACTTCTTCGACTAAGAGCTCGATAGAAAGCTTATCTGTTCTTCTTTCAGATGGCATCAACATATTTTACGAAAAGTCACAGGAAATAAAGTTTTTTTGATCAAAACTAAAATATCCTCGAAATCACTGAAGAAGAAGTACCTTATCAGACAAAAATATGCCTTATCTAATAAGAGACATTTAAATCTTTTTAATTGCATAAATGGGTGGCATTTTATTAAGAAGTTTTACATGGACAAAAAATTCGTTTAATTTTTTCGTATTAAATACTAGAATTATAGAAAAGTACTTTTCGAAAAAAATCGGCAGTAGGACGGAAACGTATTGACCAGCTATTAGTTTTTTGCTAATAACTCTTGCATCCTTCGACCGACTTCTTCGACTAAGAGCTCGATGGAAAACTTATCTGTTCCTCTTTCAGATGACATTAACATAATTTACGAAAAGTCGTAAGAAATAAAATTTTATTCATCAAAACTAAAATATCCTCAAAATCATTCAAGAAGAGGTACCTTATCAGACGAAAATACGAGCCCCGACCACTATTAATTCGTACGGCATGCTTTTTTGTGTGCAATGTTTAACAAACGCTATTTCCAATGCTAATGCAGATATCACACTCAAATATATTTTTTTCTGATATATAATTGTATTCTCTTTACTATAGAAAAAAAAACAACTTGTTGTAATTTCAACAACCACAATAACATTAAGGGGTTACGCCTCCCTGGCACTCGAAAAAATAGTCACATAAGTAATAAATTTTTTTGACACAAGTATTAATTTTTTTTAATATGTTTAAATGTGCATATATACACATTAAGATGTTGGTTTAAAAAAAAAAACCATACACAACAAAATTAAATATAACCGAAGTTATGAGCCAACAAGTAGAGCCCTTTTTTGAACATCCATTTTGTTGATGTACACGATATCTCGATCTGCAATCATCTTAAAAATGTGGAATGAATTTTATTTCATTAAGAAATAAAATATCTAGGGCGATACAAGAGGAAAAAAAATTAAAAATTTTTTTTTTTTAAATTACAGGTGTTCAAAAAAAAATTATTTTTATTTTCGTGATATTTTTTTATAATCTATACAATAACTTTTGAACAAAGTCCTGAATTGAAAAACCCCCTCGTATCGCCTTAGGTATTGTCGCTAAGAATATATCCTCCAAATTTTAGCAAGATCGGTCAAGTAGTTTTTGAGATATGATGTAAACCAGATTGAAAAAAGTAGTATCGAGAAAAACGCAAAAGAAGAATCAATACGCCGTATGGGCCCTTCTGTGTGTTGGGCTTATAATTGCTTCTGTAAAAAATTCGAATTCGAAAACTGGTAAAGGCTTAATATGTTCTTCAAAGCGTAAACAATTTAATAAGCCAAAAAAAAAAAAATTTGATATTTGGAAAATCTCAGGGTGGCCCTTAATTTGAAGAAGTGCATTGCTTAACGAAAATAAATCTTTTTTGCTTCTGCATTGTTTATAATTTCTAGATTATAACTAGATACTGATTGTGTTACCCTGTTTGCTTTTGTTTTGATTTTCTTACGATTTAAAGCTAAGCTTAAGCAGCGTACGAATTAATAGTGGTCACATATATTTTATCAGTTAGTTTTTCAAATTAATGTTATTATTGTTGTTGTTGAAATTACAACAAGTTGTTTTATTCTATAGTATAGAGAATAAAATTATATTTCAGAAAAAAATATATTAAAGTGAGAAATCTGCATTAGCATTGGAAATAACGTCTGTTAAACATTGCATATGGGTAAAAAAGCTTGCCGTACGAATTAATAGTGGTCGGGGCTCGTATGCCATGTTTAATAAGAGACATTTAAATTTTTTTAATTGCATAAATGGGCGGCATTTTATTCAGAATTTTATTCAGAATTAATTGATTTTTACATGGACAAAAAATTCGATTAATTTTTTCCCATTAAATAGTAGAATTATAGAAAAGTACTTTGCGATGAGAATTGGCAGTAGGACGGAAACGTGTTGACCACCGATTAGTTTTTTGCTAATAACTATTGCATCCTTCGACCGACTTCTTCGACTAAGAGCTCGATGGAAAGCTTATCTGTTCTTCTTTCAGATGGCATCAACATATTTTACGAAAAGTCACAGGAAATAAAGTTTTTTTGATCAAAACTAAAATATCCTCGAAATCATTGAAGAAGAAGTACCTTATCAGACAAAAATATGCCTTATCTAATAAGAGACATTTAAATCTTTTTAATTGCATAAATGGGCGGCATTTTATTCAGAATTAATTGATTTTTACATGGACAAAAAATTCGTTTAATTTTTTCCCATTAAATAGTAGAATTATAGAAAAGTACTTTGCGATGAGAATTGGCAGTAGGACGGAAACGTGTTGACCACCGATTAGTTTTTTGCTAATAACTATTGCATCCTTCGACCGACTTCTTCGACTAAGAGCTCGATGGAAAGCTTATGTGTTCTTCTTTCAGATGGCATCAACATATTTTACGAAAAGTCACAGGAAATAAAGTTTTTTTGATCAAAACTAAAATATCCTCGAAATCATTGAAGAAGAAGTACCTTATCATGCAAAAATATGCCTTATCTAATAAGAGACATTTAAATCTTTTTAATTGCATAAATGGGCGGCATTTTATTCAGAATTAATTGATTTTTACATGGACAAAAAATTCGTTTAATTTTTTCCCATTAAATACTAGAATTATAGAAAAGTACTTTGCGATGAGAATTGGCAGTAGGACGGAAACGTGTTGACCACCGATTAGTTTTTTGCTAATAACTATTGCATCCTTCGACCGACTTCTTCGACTAAGAGCTCGATGGAAAGCTTATCTGTTCTTCTTTCAGATGGCATCAACATATTTTACGAAAAAACACAGGAAATAAAGTTTTTTTGATCAAAACTAAAATATCCTCGAAATCATTGAAGAAGAAGTGCCTTATCAGACGAAAATATGCCTTATCTAATAAGTGACATTTAAATTTTTTTAATTGCATAAATGGGCGGCATTTTATTAAGAATTAATAGTTTTTTACATGGACAAAAAATTCGTTTAATTTTTTCCCATTTAATACTAGAATTATACAAAAGTACTTTGCGAAAGAATCGGCAGTAGGACGGAATCGTGTTAACCACCGATTAGTTTTTTGCTAATAACTCTTGCTTCCTTCGACCGACTTCTTCAACTAATATCTCGATGGAAAGCTTATCTGTTCCTCTTTCCGATGGCATTAACATATTTTACGAAAAGTCGTATGAAATAAAATTTTTTTGATCAAAACTAAAATATCCCCAAAATCATTCAAGAAGAGGTACCTTATCAGACGAAAATATGCCATGTCTAATAAGAGACATTTAAATTTTTTTAATTGCATAAATGGGCGGCATTTTATTCAGAATTAATTGATTTTTACATGGACAAAAAATTCGTTTAATTTTTTCCCATTAAATACTAGAATTATAGAAAAGTACTTTGCGATGAGAATTGGCAGTAGGACGGAAACGTGTTGACCACCGATTAGTTTTTTGCTAATAACTATTGCATCCTTCGACCGACTTCTTCGACTAAGAGCTCGATGGAAAGCTTATCTGTTCTTCTTTCAGATGGCATCAACATATTTTACGAAAAGTCACAGGAAATAAAGTTTTTTTGATCAAAACTAAAATATCCTCGAAATCATTGAAGAAGAAGTACCTTATCAGACAAAAATATGCCTTATCTAATAAGAGACATTTAAATCTTTTTAATTGCATAAATGGGCGGCATTTTATTAAGAAGTTTTACATGGACAAAAAATTCGTTTAATTTTTTCGTATTAAATACTAGAATTATAGAAAAGTACTTTTCGAAAAAAATCGGCAGTAGGACAGCAACGTGTTGACCAGCTATTAGTTTTTTGCTAATAACTCTTGCATCCTTCGACCGACTTCTTCGACTAATATCTCGATGGAAAGCTTATCTGTTCCTCTTTCAGATGGCATTAAAATATTTTACGAAAAGTCATAAGAAATAAAGTTTTTTTGATCAAAAATAAAATATCCTCGAAATCATTGAAGAAGAAGTACCTTAGCAGACGAAAATCTGCCTTATCTAATAAGAGACATTTAAATCTTTTTAATTGCATAAATGGGCGGCATTTTATTCAGAATTAATAGTTTTTTACATGGACAAAAAATTCGTTTAATTATTTCCCCCATTAAATACTAGAATTATAGAAATGTACTTTGTGAAGAGAATCGGCAGTAGGACAGAAACGTGTTGACCAGCTATTAGTTTTTTGCTAATAACTCTTGCATCCTTCGACCGACTTCTTCGACTAATATCTCGATGGAAAGCTTATCTGTTCCTCTTTCAGATGGCATTAAAATATTTTACGAAAAATCATAAGAAATAAAGTTTTTTTGATCAAAACTAAAATATCGTCGAAATCATTGAAGAAGAAGTACCTTATCAGACGAAAATCTGCCTTATCTAATAAGAGACATTTAAATCTTTTTAATTGCATAAATGGGCGGCATTTTACTAAGAATTAATAGTTTTTTACATGGACAAAAAATTCGTTTAATTTTTTCCCATTAAATACTAGAATTATAGAGAGGTACTTTGCGATGAGAATTGGCAGTAGGACGGAAACGTGTTGACCACCGATTAGTTTTTTGCTAATAACTATTGCATCCTTCGACCGACTTCTTCGACTATGAGCTCGATGGAAAGCTTATCTGTTCTTCTTTCAGATGGCATCAACATATTTTACGAAAAGTCACAGGAAATAAAGTTTTTTTGATCAAACCTAAAATATCCTCAAAATCATTGAAGAAGAAGTACCTTATCAGACAAAAATATGCCTTATCTAATAAGAGACATTTAAATCTTTTTAATTGCATAAATGGGCGGCATTTTATTCAGAATTAATTGATTTTTACATGGACAAAAAATTCGTTTAATTTTTTCCCATTAAATACTAGAATTATAAAAAAGTACTTTGCGATGAGAATTGGCAGTAGGACGGAAACGTGTTGACCACCGATTAGTTTTTGCTAATAACTATTGCATCCTTCGACCGACTTCTTCGACTAAGAGCTCGATGGAAAGCTTATCTGTTCTTCTTTCAGATGGCATCAACATATTTTACGAAAAGTCACAGGAAATAAAGTTTTTTTGATCAAAACTAAAATATCCTCGAAATCACTGAAGAAGAAGTACCTTATCAGACAAAAATATGCCTTATCTAATATGAGACATTTAAATCTTTTTAATTGCATAAATGGGTGGCATTTTATTAAGAAGTTTTACATGGACAAAAAATTCGTTTAATTTTTTCGTATTAAATACTAGAATTATAGAAAAGTACTTTTCGAAAAAAATCGGCAGTAGGACGGAAACGTTTTTTGACCAGCTATTAGTTTTTTGCTAATAATTCTTGCATCCTTCGACCGACTTCTTCGACTAAGAGCTCGATGGAAAACTTATCTGTTCCTCTTTCAGATGACATTAACATAATTTACGAAAAGTCGTAAGAAATAAAATTTTATTCATCAAAACTAAAATATCCTCAAAATCATTCAAGAAGAGGTACCTTATCAGACGAAAATATGCCATGTTTAATAAGAGACATTTAAATTTTTTTAATTGCATAAATGGGCGGCATTTTATTCAGAATTAATAGTTTTTTACATGGACAAAAAATTCGTTTAATTTTTTTCTCCATTAAATACTAGAATTATAGAAATGTACTTTGCGAAGAGAATCGGCAGTAGGACAGAAACGTGTTAACCACCGATTAGTTTTTTGCTAATAACTCTTGCATCCTTCGACCGACTTCTTCGACTAATATCTCGATGGAAAGCCTATCTGTTCCTCTTTCAGATGGCATTAAAATATTTTATAATCATAAGAAATAAAGTTTTTTTGATCAAAACTAAAATATCCTCGAAATCATTGAAGAAGAAGTACTTTATCAGACGAAAATCTGCCTTATCTAATAAGAGACATTTAAATTTTTTTAATTGCATAAATGGGCGGCATTTTATTCAGAATTAATTGATTTTTACATGGACAAAAAATTCGTTTAATTTTTTCCCATTAAATACTAGAATTATAGAAAAGTACTTTGCGATGAGAATTGGCAGTAGGACGGAAACGTGTTGACCACCGATTAGTTTTTTGCTAATAACTATTGCATCCTTCGACCGACTTCTTCGACTAAGAGCTCGATGGAAAGCTTATCTGTTCTTCTTTCAGATGGCATCAACATATTTTACGAAAAGTCACAGGAAATAAAGTTTTTTTGATCAAAACTAAAATATCCTCGAAATCATTGAAGAAGAAGTACCTTATCAGACAAAAATATGCCTTATCTAATAAGAGACATTTAAATCTTTTTAATTGCATAAATGGGCGGCATTTTATTAAGAAGTTTTACATGGACAAAAAATTCGTTTAATTTTTTCCCATTAAATACTAGAATTATAGAAAAGTACTTTGCGAAAGAATCGGCAGTAGGACGGAATCGTGTTAACCACCGATTAGTTTCTTGCTAATAACTCTTGCATCCTTCGACCGACTTCTTCGACTAATATCTCGATGGAAAGCTTATCTGTTCCTCTTTCAGATGGCATTAAAATATTTTACGAAAAATCATAAGAAATAAAGTTTTTTTGATCAAAACTAAAATATCCTCGAAATCATTGAAGAAGAAGTACCTTATCAGACGAAAATCTGCCTTATCTAATAAGAGACATTTAAATTTTTTTAATTGCATAAATGGGCGGCATTTTATTCAGAATTAATTGATTTTTACATGGACAAAAAATTCGTTTAATTTTTTCCCATTAAATTCTAGAATTATAGAAAAGTACTTTGCGATGAGAATTGGCAGTAGGACGGAAACGTGTTGACCACCGATTAGTTTTTTGCTAATAACTATTGCATCCTTCGACCGACTTCTTCGACTAAGAGCTCGATGGAAAGCTTATCTGTTCTTCTTTCAGATGGCATCAACATATTTTACGAAAAGTCACAGGAAATAAAGTTTTTTTGATCAAAACTAAAATATCCACGAAATCATTGAAGAAGAAGTACCTTATCAGACAAAAATATGACTTATCTAATAAGAGACATTTAAATCTTTTTAATTGCATAAATGGGCGGCATTTTATTAAGAGGTTTTACATGGATAAAAAATTCGTTTAATTTTTTCGTATTAAATACTAGAATTATAGAAAAGTACTTTTCGAAAAAAATCGGCAGTAGGACGGAAACGTATTGACCAGCTATTAGTTTTTTGCTAATAACTCTTGCATCCTTCGACCGACTTCTTCGACTTAGAGCTCGATGGAAAACTTATCTGTTCCTCTTTGAGATGACATTAACATAATTTACGAAAAGTCGTAAGAAATAAAATTTTATTCATCAAAACTAAAATATCCTCAAAATCATTCAAGAAGAGGTACCTTATCAGACGAAAATATGCCATGTTTAATAAGAGACATTTAAATTTTTTTAATTGCATAAATGGGCGGCATTTTATTCAGAATTAATAGTTTTTTACATGGACAAAAAATTCTTTTAATTTTTTTCCCCATTAAATACTAGAATTATAGAAATGTATTTTGCGAAGAGAATCGGCAGTAGGACAGAAACGTGTTGACCAGCTATTAGTTTTTTGCTAATAACTCTTGCATCCTTCGACCGACTTCTTCGACTAATATCTCGATGGAAAGCTTATCTGTTCCTCTTTCAGATGACATTAAAATAATTTACGAAAAGTCATAAGAAATAAAGTTTTTTTGATCAAAACTAAAATATCCTCGAAATCATTAAAGAAGAAGTTACTTAGCAGACGAAAATCTGCCTTATCTAATAAGAGACATTTAAATCTTTTTAATTGCATAAATGGTCGGAATTTTATTCAGAATTAATAGTTTTTTACATGGACAAAAAATTCGTTTAATTTTTTCCCCCATTAAATACTAGAATTATAGAAATGTACTTTGCGAAGGGAATCGGCAGTAGGAAAGAAACGTGTTGACCAGCTATTAGTTTTTTGCTAATAACTCTTGCATCCTTTCACCGACTTCTTCGACTAATATCTCGATGGAAAGCTTATCTGTTCCCCTTTCAGATGGCATTAAAATATTTTACGAAAAATCATAAAAAATAAAGTTTTTTTGATCAAAACTAAAATATCCTCGAAATCATTGAAGAAGAAGTACCTTATCAGACGAAAATCTGCCTTATCTAATAAGAGACATTTAAATCTTTTTAATTGCATAAATGGGCGGCATGTTATTAAGAATTAATAGTTTTTTACATGGACAAAAAATTAAATACTAGAATTATAGAAATGTACTTTGCGAAGAGAATCGGCAGTAGGACAGAAACGTGTTGACCAGCTATTAGTTTTTTGCTAATAACTCTTGCATCCTTCGACCGACTTCTTCGACTAATATCTCGATGGAAAGCTTTTCTGTTCCCCTTTCAGATGGCATCAACATATTTTACGAAAAGTTGTAAGAAATAAAATTTTTTTCATCAAAACTAAAA
The DNA here is from genome assembly GCA_034638295.1 of Phortica okadai. NCBI lineage: Eukaryota > Metazoa > Arthropoda > Insecta > Diptera > Drosophilidae > Phortica > Phortica okadai. The sequence goes on along the minus strand of CM067850.1, from coordinate 21,070,442 downwards.
TATCCTCGAAATCATTGAAGAAGAAGTACCTTATCAGACGAAAATATGTCTTATATAATAAGAGACATTTAAATGTTTTTAATTGCATAAATGGGCGGCATTTTATTCAGAATCAATAGTTTTTTACATAGACAAAAAATTCGTTTAATTTTTTTCCCCATTAAATACTAGAATTATAGAAATGTGCTTTGCGAATAGAATCGGCAGTAGGACGGAATCGTGTTGACCACCGATTAGTTTTTTGCTAATAACTCTTGCATCTTTCGACCGACTTCTCCGACTAAGAGCTCGATGGAAAGCTTATCTGTTCCTCTTTGAGATGACATTAACATATTTTACGAAAAGTCGTAAGAAATAAAATTTTTTTCATCAAAACTAAAATATCCTCGAAATCATTGAAGAAGAAGTACCTTATCAGACGAAAATATGTCTTATATAATAAGAGACATTTAAATGTTTTTAATTGCATAAATGGGCGGCATTTTATTCAGAATCAATAGTTTTTTACATAGACAAAAAATTCGTTTAATTTTCTTCCCCATTAAATACTAGAATTATAGAAATGTGCTTTGCGAATAGAATCGGCAGTAGGACGGAATCGTGTTGACCACCGATTAGTTTTTTGCTAATAACTCTTGCTTCTTTCGACCGACTTTTCCGACTAAGAGCTCGATGGAAAGCTTATCTGTTCCTCTTTGAGATGACATTAACATATTTTACGAAAAGTCGTAAGAAATAAAATTTTTTTCATCAAAACTAAAATATCCTCGAAATCATTGAAGAAGAAGTACCTTATCAGACGAAAATATGTCTTATATAATAAGAGACATTTAAATGTTTTTAATTGCATAAATGGGCGGCATTTTATTCAGAATCAATAGTTTTTTACATAGACAAAAAATTCGTTTAATTTTTTTCCCCATTAAATACTAGAATTATAGAAATGTGCTTTGCGAATAGAATCGGCAGTAGGACGGAATCGTGTTGACCACCGATTAGTTTTTTGCTAATAACTCTTGCATCTTTCGACCGACTTCTTCGACTAAGAGCTCGATGGAAAGCTTATCTGTTCCTCTTTGAGATGACATTAACATATTTTACGAAAAGTCGTAAGAAATAAAATTTTTTTGATCAAAACTAAAATATCCTCGAAATCATTGAAGAAGAAGTACCTTATCAGAGGAAAATATGCCTTATATAATAAGAGACATTTAAATGTTTTTAATTGCATAAATGGGCGGCATTTTATTAAGAATTAAAAGTTTTTTACATGGACAAAAAATTCGTTTAATTTTTTCCCCCATTAAATACTAGAATTATAGAAATGTACTTTGCGAAGAGAATCGGCAGTAGGACGGAATCTTGTTGACCACCGATTAGTTTTTTGCTAATAACTCTTGCATCCTTCGACCGACTTCTTCGACTGGATGAAAAGCTTATCTGTTCCTCTTTCAGATGGCATTGACATATTTTACGAAAAGTTGTAAGAAATAAAATTTTTTTGATGAAAACTAAAATATCCTCGAAATCATTGAAGAAGAGGTACCTTATCAGACGAAAATATGCCTTGTATAATAAGAGACATTTAAATTTTTTTAATTGCATAAATTGCGGCATTTTATTCAGAATAAATAGTTTTTTACATGGATAAAAAATTCGTTTAATTTTTTCCATTAAATACTAGAATTATAGAAAAGTACTTTGCGAAAAGAATCGGCAGTAGGACGGAATCATGTTGACCATCGATTAGTTTTTTGGTAATAACTCTTTCGTCCTTCGACTGACTTCTTCGACTAAAAGCTCGATGGAAAGCTTATCTGTTCTTCTTTCAGATGGCATTAACATATTCTACGAAAAGTCATAAGAAATAAAATTTTTTTGATCAAAACTAAAATATCCTCGAAATCATTGAAGAAGAAGTACCTTATCAGACGAAAATATGCCTTATCTAATAAGTGACATTTAAATTTTTTTAATTGCATAAATGGGCGGCATTTTATTAAGAATTAATAGTTTTTTACATGGACAAAAAATTCGTTTAATTTTTTCCCATTAAATACCAGAATTATAGAAAAGTACTTTGCGAAAGAATCGGCAGTAGGACGGAATCGTGTTAACCACCGATTAGTTTTTTGCTAATAACTCTTGCTTCCTTCAACCGACTTCTTCAACTAATATCTCGATGGAAAGCTTATCTGTTCCTCTTTCAGATGGCATTAACATATTTTACGAAAAGTCGTATGAAATAAAATTTTTTTGATCAAAACTAAAATATCCTCAAAATCATTCAAGAAGAGGTACCTTATCAGACGAAAATATGCCATGTCTAATAAGAGACATTTAAATTTTTTTAATTGCATAAATGGGCGGCATTTTATTCAGAATTAATTGATTTTTACATGGACAAAAAATTCGTTTAATTTTTTCCCATTAAATACTAGAATTATAGAAAATTACTTTGCGATGAGAATTGGCAGTAGGACGGAAACGTGTTGACCACCGATTAGTTTTTTGCTAATAACTATTGCATCTTTCGACCGACTTCTTCGACTAAGAGCTCGATGGAAAGCTTATCTGTTCTTCTTTCAAATGGCATCAACATATTTTACGAAAAGTCACAGGAAATAAAGTTTTTTTGATCAAAACTAAAATATCCTCGAAATCATTGAAGAAGAAGTACCTTATCAGACAAAAATATGCCTTATCTAATAAGAGACATTTAAATCTTTTTAATTGCATAAATGGGTGGCATTTTATTAAGAAGTTTTACATGGACAAAAAATTCGTTTAATTTTTTCGTATTAAATACTAGAATTTTAGAAAAGTACTTTTCGAAAAAAATCGGCAGTAGGACGGAAACGTATTGACCAGCTATTAGTTTTTTGCTAATAACTCTTGCATCCTTCGACCGACTTCTTCGACTAAGAGCTCGATGGAAAACTTATTTGTTCCTCTTTCAGATGACATTAACATAATTTACGAAAAGTCGTAAGAAATAAAATTTTATTCATCAAAACTAAAATATCCTCAAAATCATTCAAGAAGAGGTACCTTATCAGACGAAAATATGCCATGTTTAATAAGAGACATTTAAATTTTTTTAATTGCATAAATGGGCGGCATTTTATTCAGAATTAATAGTTTTTTACATGGACAAAAAATTCGTTTAATTTTTTTCCCCATTAAATACTAGAATTATAGAAATGTACTTTGCGAAGAGAATCGGCAGTAGGACAGAAACGTGTTGACCAGCTATTAGTTTTTTGCTAATAACTCTTGCATCCTTCGACCGACTTCTTCGACTAATATCTCGATGGAAAGCTTATCTGTTCCTCTTTCAGATGGCATTAAAATATTTTACGAAAAGTCATAAGAAATAAAGTTTTTTTGATCAAAAATAAAATATCCTCGAAATCATTGAAGAAGAAGTACCTTAGCAGACGAAAATTTGCCTTATCTAATAAGAGACATTTAAATCTTTTTAATTGCATAAATGGGCGGCATTTTATTCAGAATTAATAGTTTTTTACATGGACAAAAAATTCGTTTAATTATTTCCCCCATTAAATTCTAGAATTATAGAAATGTACTTTGCGAAGAGAATCGGCAATAGGACAGAAACGTGTTGACCAGCTATTAGTTTTTGGCTAATAACTCTTGCATCCTTCGACCGACTTCTTCGACTAATATCTCGATGGAAAGCTTATCTGTTCCTCTTTCAGATGGCATTAACATATTTTACGAAAAGTCGTATGAAATAAAATTTTTTTGATCAAAACTAAAATATCCTCAAAATCATTCAAGAAGAGGTACCTTATCAGACGAAAATATGCCATGTCTAATAAGAGACATTTAAATTTTTTTAATTGCATAAATGGGCGGCATTTTATTCAGAATTAATTGATTTTTACATGGACAAAAAATTCGTTTAATTTTTTCCCATTAAATACTAGAATTATAGAAAATTACTTTGCGATGAGAATTGGCAGTAGGACGGAAACGTGTTGACCACCGATTAGTTTTTTGCTAATAACTATTGCATCTTTCGACCGACTTCTTCGACTAAGAGCTCGATGGAAAGCTTATCTGTTCTTCTTTCAAATGGCATCAACATATTTTACGAAAAGTCACAGGAAATAAAGTTTTTTTGATCAAAACTAAAATATCCTCGAAATCATTGAAGAAGAAGTACCTTATCAGACAAAAATATGCCTTATCTAATAAGAGACATTTAAATCTTTTTAATTGCATAAATGGGTGGCATTTTATTAAGAAGTTTTACATGGACAAAAAATTCGTTTAATTTTTTCGTATTAAATACTAGAATTTTAGAAAAGTACTTTTCGAAAAAAATCGGCAGTAGGACGGAAACGTATTGACCAGCTATTAGTTTTTTGCTAATAACTCTTGCATCCTTCGACCGACTTCTTCGACTAAGAGCTCGATGGAAAACTTATTTGTTCCTCTTTCAGATGACATTAACATAATTTACGAAAAGTCGTAAGAAATAAAATTTTATTCATCAAAACTAAAATATCCTCAAAATCATTCAAGAAGAGGTACCTTATCAGACGAAAATATGCCATGTTTAATAAGAGACATTTAAATTTTTTTAATTGCATAAATGGGCGGCATTTTATTCAGAATTAATAGTTTTTTACATGGACAAAAAATTCGTTTAATTTTTTTCCCCATTAAATACTAGAATTATAGAAATGTACTTTGCGAAGAGAATCGGCAGTAGGACAGAAACGTGTTGACCAGCTATTAGTTTTTTGCTAATAACTCTTGCATCCTTCGACCGACTTCTTCGACTAATATCTCGATGGAAAGCTTATCTGTTCCTCTTTCAGATGGCATTAAAATATTTTACGAAAAGTCATAAGAAATAAAGTTTTTTTGATCAAAAATAAAATATCCTCGAAATCATTGAAGAAGAAGTACCTTAGCAGACGAAAATTTGCCTTATCTAATAAGAGACATTTAAATCTTTTTAATTGCATAAATGGGCGGCATTTTATTCAGAATTAATAGTTTTTTACATGGACAAAAAATTCGTTTAATTATTTCCCCCATTAAATTCTAGAATTATAGAAATGTACTTTGCGAAGAGAATCGGCAATAGGACAGAAACGTGTTGACCAGCTATTAGTTTTTGGCTAATAACTCTTGCATCCTTCGACCGACTTCTTCGACTAATATCTCGATGGAAAGCTTATCTGTTCCTCTTTCAGATGGCATTAAAATATTTTACGAAAAATCATAAGAAATAAAGTTTTTTGATCAAAACTAAAATATCCTCGAAATCATTGAAGAAGAAGTAACTTATCAGACGAAAATCTGCCTTATCTAATAAAAGACATTTAAATCTTTTTAATTGCATAAATGGGCGGCATTTTACTAAGAATTAATAGTTTTTTACATGGACAAAAAATTCGTTTAATTTTTTCGTATTAAATACTAGAATTATAGAAAAGTACTTTGCGAAAAAAATCGGCAGTAGGACGGAAACGTATTGACCAGCTATTAGTTTTTTGCTAATAACTCTTGCATCCTTCGACCGACTTCTTCGACTAATATCTCGATGGATAGCTTATCTGTTCCTCTTTCAGATGGCATTAAAATATTTTACGAAAAGACATAAGAAATAAAGTTTTTTTGATCAAAAATAAAATATCCTCGAAATCATTGAAGAAGAAGTACCTTAGCAGACGAAAATCTGCCTTATCTAATAAGAGACATTTAAATCTTTTTAATTGCATAAATGGGCGGCATTTTATTCAGAATTAATAGTTTTTTACATGGACAAAAAATTCGTTTAATTATTTCCCCCATTAAATACTAGAATTATAGAAATGTACTTTGCGAAGAGAATCGGCAATAGGACAGAAACGTGTTGACCAGCTATTAGTTTTTGGCTAATAACTCTTGCATCCTTCGACCGACTTCTTCGACTAATATCTCGATGGAAAGCTTATCTGTTCCTCTTTCAGATGGCATTAAAATATTTTACGAAAAATCATAAGAAATAAAGTTTTTTGATCAAAACTAAAATATCCTCGAAATCATTGAAGAAGAAGTAACTTATCAGACGAAAATCTGCCTTATCTAATAAAAGACATTTAAATCTTTTTAATTGCATAAATGGGCGGCATTTTACTAAGAATTAATAGTTTTTTACATGGACAAAAAATTCGTTTAATTTTTTCGTATTAAATACTAGAATTATAGAAAAGTACTTTGCGAAAAAAATCGGCAGTAGGACGGAAACGTATTGACCAGCTATTAGTTTTTTGCTAATAACTCTTGCATCCTTCGACCGACTTCTTCGACTAAGAGCTCGATGGAAAACTTATCTGTTCCTCTTTCAGATGACATTAACATAATTTACGAAAAGTCGTAAGAAATAAAATTTTATTCATCAAAACTAAAATATCCTCAAAATCATTCAAGAAGAGGTACCTTATCAGACGAAAATATGCCATGTTTAATAAGAGACATTTAAATTTTTTTAATTGCATAAATGGGCGGCATTTTATTCAGAATTAATAGTTTTTTACATGGACAAAAAATTCGTTTAATTTTTTTCCCCATTAAATACAAGAATTATAGAAATGTACTTTGCGAAGAGAATCGGCAGTAGGACAGAAACGTGTTGACCAGCTATTAGTTTTTTGCTAATAACTCTTGCATCCTTCGACCGACTTCTTCGACTAATATCTCGATGGAAAGCTTATCTGTTCCTCTTTCAGATGGCATTAAAATATTTTACGAAAAGTCATAAGAAATAAAGTTTTTTTGATCAAAAATAAAATATCCTCGAAATCATTGAAGAAGAAGTACCTTAGCAGACGAAAATTTGCCTTATCTAATAAGAGACATTTAAATCTTTTTAATTGCATAAATGGGCGGCATTTTATTCAGAATTAATAGTTTTTTACATGGACAAAAAATTCGTTTAATTATTTCCCCCATTAAATTCTAGAATTATAGAAATGTACTTTGCGAAGAGAATCGGCAATAGGACAGAAACGTGTTGACCAGCTATTAGTTTTTGGCTAATAACTCTTGCATCCTTCGACCGACTTCTTCGACTAATATCTCGATGGAAAGCTTATCTGTTCCTCTTTCAGATGGCATTAAAATATTTTACGAAAAATCATAAGAAATAAAGTTTTTTGATCAAAACTAAAATATCCTCGAAATCATTGAAGAAGAAGTAACTTATCAGACGAAAATCTGCCTTATCTAATAAAAGACATTTAAATCTTTTTAATTGCATAAATGGGCGGCATTTTACTAAGAATTAATAGTTTTTTACATGGACAAAAAATTCGTTTAATTTTTTCGTATTAAATACTAGAATTATAGAAAAGTACTTTGCGAAAAAAATCGGCAGTAGGACGGAAACGTATTGACCAGCTATTAGTTTTTTGCTAATAACTCTTGCATCCTTCGACCGACTTCTTCGACTAATATCTCGATGGATAGCTTATCTGTTCCTCTTTCAGATGGCATTAAAATATTTTACGAAAAGACATAAGAAATAAAGTTTTTTTGATCAAAAATAAAATATCCTCGAAATCATTGAAGAAGAAGTACCTTAGCAGACGAAAATCTGCCTTATCTAATAAGAGACATTTAAATCTTTTTAATTGCATAAATGGGCGGCATTTTATTCAGAATTAATAGTTTTTTACATGGACAAAAAATTCGTTTAATTATTTCCCCCATTAAATACTAGAATTATAGAAATGTACTTTGCGAAGAGAATCGGCAGTAGGACAGAAACGTGTTGACCAGCTATTAGTTTTTTGCTAATAACTGTTGCATCCTTCGACCGACTTCTTCGACTAATATCTCGATGGAAAGCTTATCTGTTCCTCTTTCAGATGGCATTAAAATATTTTACGAAAAATCATAAGAAATAAAGTTTTTTTGATCAAAACTAAAATATCCTCGAAACCATTGAAGAAGAAGTACCTTATCAGACGAAAATCTGCCTTATCTAATAAGAGACATTTAAATCTTTTTAATTGCATAAATGGGCGGCATTTTACTAAGAATTAATAGTTTTTTACATGGACAAAAAATTCGTTTAATTTTTTCCCATTAAATACTAGAATTATAGAGAGGTACTTTGCGAAAAAAATCGGCAGTAGGACAGAAACGTGTTGACCACCGATTAGTTTTTTGCTAATAACTCTTGCATCCTTCAACCGACTTCTTCGACTAAGAGCTCGATGGACAAAAAATTCATTTAATTTTTTCCCATTAAATACTAGAGTTAGAGAAAAGTACTTTGCGAAAAAAATCGGCAGTAGGACAGAAACGTGTTGAACACCGATTATTTTTTTGCTAATAACTCTTGCATCCTTTTACCAACTTCTTCGACTAAATGCTCTATGGAAAGCTTATCTGTTCCTCTTTCAGATTGCATTAACATATTTTACGAAAAGTCGTATGAAATAAAATTTTTTTGATCAAAACTAAAAAATCCTCAAAATCATTCAAGAAGAGGTACCTTATCAGACGAAAATATGCCATGTCAAATAAGAGACATTTAAATTTTTTTAATTGCATAAATGGGCGGCATTTTATTCAGAATTAATAGTTTTTTACATAGACAAAAAATTCGTTTAATTTTTTTTCCCATTAAATACTAGAATTATAGAAAAGTACTTTGCGATGAGAATTGGCAGTAGGACGGAAACGTGTTGACCACCGATTAGTTTTTTGCTAATAACTCTTGCATCCTTCGACCGACTCCTTCGACTAAGAGCTCGATGGAAAGCCTATCTGTTCCTCTTTCAGATGGCATTAACATATTTTACGAAAAGTCATAAGAAATAAAATTTTTTTTGATCAAAACTAAAATATCCTCGAAATCATTGAAGAAGAAGTACCTTATCAGACGAAAATATGCCTTATCTAATAAGAGACATTTAAATTTTTTTAATTGCATAAATGGGCGGCATTTTATTTAGAATTAATAGTTTTTTACATGGACAAAAAATTCGTTTAATTTTTTTCCCCATTAAATACTTGAATTATAGAAATGTACTTTGCGAAGACAATCGGCAGTAGGACAGAAACGTGTTGACCAGCTATTAGTTTTTTGCTAATAACTCTTGCATCCTTCGACCGACTTCTTCGACTAATATCTCGATGGAAAGCTTATCTGTTCCTCTTTCAGATGGCATTAACATATTTTACGAAAAGTCATAAGAAATAAAATTTTTTTGATCAAAACTAAAATATCCTCGAAATCATTGAAGAAGAAGTACCTTATCAGACGAAAATCTACCTAATCTAATAAGAGACATTTAAATTTTTTTAGTTGCATAAATGGGCGGCATTTTATTCAGAATTAATAGTTTTTTACATGGACAAAAAATTCGTTTCATTTTTTTTTCCACTAAATAATAGAATTACAGTAATGTACTTTGCGAAGAGAATCGGCAGTAGGACGGAATCGTGTTGACCACCGATTAGTTTTTTGCTAATAACTCTTGCATTCTTCGACCGACTTCTTCTTCTAAGAGCTCGATGGAAAGCTTATCTGTTCCTCTTTCAGATGGCATTAACATATTTTACGAAAAATCATAAGAAATAAAGTTTTTTTGATCAAAACTAAAATATCCTCGAAATCATTGAAGAAGAAGTACCTTATCAGACGAAAATCTGCCTTATCTAATAAGAGACATTTAAATCTTTTTAATTGCATAAATGGGCGGCATTTTACTAAGAATTAATAGTTTTTTACATGGACAAAAAATTCGTTTAATTTTTTCCCATTAAATACTAGAATTATAGAGAGGTACTTTGCGAAAAAAATCGGCAGTAGGACAGAAACGTGTTGACCACCGATTAGTTTTTTGCTAATAACTCTTGCATCCTTCAACCGACTTCTTCGACTAAGAGCTCGATGGACAAAAAATTCGTTTAATTTTTTCGTATTAAATACTAGAATTATAGAAAAGTACTTTGCGAAAAAAATCGGCAGTAGGACGGAAACGTATTGACCAGCTATTAGTTTTTTGCTAATAACTCTTGCATCCTTCGACCGACTTCTTCGACTAAGAGCTCGATGGAAAACTTATCTGTTCCTCTTTCAGATGACATTAACATAATTTACGAAAAGTCGTAAGAAATAAAATTTTATTCATCAAAACTAAAATATCCTCAAAATCATTCAAGAAGAGGTACCTTATCAGACGAAAATATGCCATGTTTAATAAGAGACATTTAAATTTTTTTAATTGCATAAATGGGCGGCATTTTATTCAGAATTAATAGTTTTTTACATGGACAAAAAATTCGTTTAATTTTTTTCCCCATTAAATACTAGAATTATAGAAATGTACTTTGCGAAGAGAATCGGCAGTAGGACAGAAACGTGTTGACCAGCTATTAGTTTTTTGCTAATTACTCTTGCATCCTTCGACCGACTTCTTCGACTAATATCTCGATGGATAGCTTATCTGTTCCTCTTTCAGATGGCATTAAAATATTTTACGAAAAGACATAAGAAATAAAGTTTTTTTGATCAAAAATAAAATATCCTCGAAATCATTGAAGAAGAAGTACCTTAGCAGACGAAAATCTGCCTTATCTAATAAGAGACATTTAAATCTTTTTAATTGCATTTTATTCAGAATTAATAGTTTTTTACATGGACAAAAAATTCGTTTAATTATTTCCCCCATTAAATACTAGAATTATAGAAATGTACTTTGCGAAGAGAATCGGCAGTAGGACAGAAACGTGTTGACCAGCTATTAGTTTTTTGCTAATAACTCTTGCATCCTTCGACCGACTTCTTCGACTAATATCTCGATGGAAAGCTTATCTGTTCCTCTATCAGATGGCATTAAAATATTTTACGAAAAATCATAAGAAATAAAGTTTTTTTGATCAAAACTAAAATATCCTCGAAATCATTGAAGAAGAAGTACCTTATCAGACGAAAATATGCCTTATCTAATAAGAGACATTTAAATTTTTTTAATTGCATAAATGGGCGGCATTTTACTAAGAATTAATAGTTTTTTACATGGACAAAAATTCGTTTAATTTTTTCCCATTAAATACTAGAATTATAGAAAAGTAATTTGCGAAGAGAATCGGCAGTAGGACGGAAATGTATTGACCAGCTATTAGTTTTTTGCTAATAACTCTTGCATCCTTCGACCGACTTCTTCGACTAAGAGCTCGATGGAAAACTTATCTGTTCCTCTTTCAGATGACATTAACATAATTTACGAAAAGTCGTAAGAAATAAAATTTTATTCATCAAAACTAAAATATCCTCAAAATCATTCAAGAAGAGGTACCTTATCAGACGAAAATATGCCATGTTTAATAAGAGACATTTAAATTTTTTTAATTGCATAAATGGGCGGCATTTTATTCAGAATTAATTGATTTTTACATGGACAAAAAAATCGTTTAATTTTTTCCCATTAAATACTAGAATTATAGAAAAGTAATTTGCGAAGAGAATCGGCAGTAGGACGGAATCGTGTTGACCACCGATTAGTTTTTTGCTAATAACTCTTGCATCTTTCGACCGACTTCTTCGACTAAGAGCTCGATGGAAAGCTTATCTGTTCCTCTTTCAGATGACATTAACATATTTTACGAAAAGTCGTAAGAAATAAAATTTTTTTGATCAAAACTAAAATATCCTCGAAATCATTGAAGAAGAAGTACCTTATCAGACGAAAATATGCCTTATATAATAAGAGACATTTAAATGTTTTTAATTGCATAAATGGGCGGCATTTTATTAAGAATTAAAAGTTTTTTACACGGACAAAAAATTCGTTTAATTTTCTCCCCCATTAAATACTAGAATTATAGAAATGTACTTTGCGAAGAGAATCGGCAGTACGACGGAATCTTGTTGACCACCGATTAGTTTTTTGCTAATAACTCTTGCATCCTTCGACCGACTTCTTCGACTGGATGGAAAGCTTATCTGTTCCTCTTTCAGATGACATTAACATATTTTACGAAAAGTCGTAAGAAATAAAATTTTTTTGATCAAAACTAAAATATCCTCGAAATCATTGAAGAAGAAGTACATTATCATACGAAAATATGCCTTGTATAATAAGAGACATTTAAATTTTTTTAATTGCATAATTTGCGGCATTTTATTCAGAATAAATAGTTTTTTACATGGACAAAAAATTCGTTTAATTTTTTCCATTAAATACTAGAATTATAGAAAAGTACTTTGCGAAAAGAATCGGCAGTAGGACGGAATCGTGTTAACCACCGATTAGTTTTTTGCTAATAACTCTTGCTTCCTTCGACCGACTTCTTCAACTAATATCTCGATGGAAAGCTTATCTGTTCCTCTTTCCGATGGCATTAACATATTTTACGAAAAGTCGTATGAAATAAAATTTTTTTGATCAAAACTAAAATATCCTCAAAATCATTCAAGAAGAGGTACCTTATCAGACGAAAATATGCCATGTCTAATAAGAGACATTTAAATTTTTTTAATTGCATAAATGGGCGGCATTTTATTCAGAATTAATTGATTTTTACATGGACAAAAAATTCGTTTAATTTTTTCCCATTAAATACTAGAATTATAGAAATGTACTTTGCGATGAGAATTGGCAGTAGGACGGAAACGTGTTGACCACCGATTAGTTTTTTGCTAATAACTATTGCATCCTTCGACCGACTTCTTCGACTAAGAGCTCGATGGAAAGCTTATCTGTTCTTCTTTCAGATGGCATCAACATATTTTACGAAAAGTCACAGGAAATAAAGTTTTTTTGATCAAAACTAAAATATCCTCGAAATCATTGAAGAAGAAGTACCTTATCAGACAAAAATATGCCTTATCTAATAAGAGACATTTAAATCTTTTTAATTGCATAAATGGGCGGCATTTTATTAAGAAGTTTTACATGGACAAAAAATTCGTTTAATTTTTTCGTATTAAATACTAGAATTATAGAAAAGTACTTTTCGAAACAAATCGGCAGTAGGACGGAAACGTATTGACCAGCTATTAGTTTTTTGCTAATAACTCTTGCATCCTTCGACCGACTTCTTCGACTAAGAGCTCGATGGAAAACTTATCTGTTCCTCTTTCAGATGACATTAACATAATTTACGAAAAGTCGTAAGAAATAAAATTTTATTCATCAAAACTAAAATATCCTCAAAATCATTCAAGAAGAGGTACCTTATCAGACGAAAATATGCCATGTTTAATAAGAGACATTTAAATTTTTTTAATTGCATAAATGGGCGGCATTTTATTCAGAATTAATAGTTTTTTACATGGACAAAAAATTCGTTTAATTTTTTTCCCCATTAAATACTAGAATTATAGAAATGTACTTTGCGAAGAGAATCGGCAGTAGGACAGAAACGTGTTGACCAGCTATTAGTTTTTTGCTAATAACTCTTGCATCCTTCGACCGACTTCTTCGACTAATATCTCGATGGAAAGCTTATCTGTTCCTCTTTCAGATGGCATTAAAATATTTTACGAAAAATCATAAGAAATAAAGTTTTTTTGATCAAAACTAAAATATCGTCGAAATCATTGAAGAAGAAGTACCTTATCAGACGAAAATCTGCCTTATCTAATAAGAGACATTTAAATCTTTTTAATTGCATAAATGGGCGGCATTTTACTAAGAATTAATAGTTTTTTACATGGACAAAAAATTCGTTTAATTTTTTCCCATTAAATACTAGAATAATAGAGAGGTACTTTGCGATGAGAATTGGCAGTAGGACGGAAACGTGTTGACCACCGATTAGTTTTTTGCTAATAACTATTGCATCCTTCGACCGACTTCTTCGACTAAGAGCTCGATGGAAAGCTTATCTGTTCTTCTTTCAGATGGCATCAACATATTTTACGAAAAGTCACAGGAAATAAAGTTTTTTTGATCAAAACTAAAATATCCTCGAAATCATTGAAGAAGAAGTACCTTATCAGACAAACATATGCCTTATCTAATAAGAGACATTTAAATCTTTTTAATTGCATAAATGGGCGGCATTTTATTCAGAATTAATTGATTTTTACATGGACAAAAAATTCGTTTAATTTTTTCCCATTAAATATTAGAATTATAGAAAAGTACTTTGAGATGAGAATTGGCAGTAGGACGGAAACGTGTTGACCACCGATTAGTTTTTTGCTAATAACTATTGCATCCTTCGACCGACTTCTTCGACTAAGAGCTCGATGGAAAGCTTATCTGTTCTTCTTTCAGATGGCATCAACATATTTTACGAAAAGTAACAGGAAATAAAGTTTTTTTGATCAAAACTATAATATCCTCGAAATCATTGAAGAAGAAGTACCTTATCAGACAAAAATATGCCTTATCTAATAAGAGACATTTAAATCTTTTTAATTGCATAAATGGGCGGCATTTTATTAAGAAGTTTTACATGGACAAAAAATTCGTTTAATTTTTTCGTATTAAATACTAGAATTATAGAAAAGTACTTTTCGAAAAAAATCGGCAGTAGGACGGAAACGTATTGACCAGCTTTTAGTTTTTTGCTAATAACTCTTGCATCCTGCGACCGACTTCTTCGACTAAGAGCTCGATGGCAAACTTATCTGTTCCTCTTTCAGATGACATTAACATAATTTACGAAAAGTCGTAAGAAATAAAATTTTATTCATCAAAACTAAAATATCCTCAAAATCATTCAAGAAGAGGTACCTTATCAGACGAAAATATGCCATGTTTAATAAGAGACATTTATATTTTTTTAATTGCATAAATGGGCGGCATTTTATTCAGAATTAATAGTTTTTTACATGGACAAAAAATTCGTTTAATTTTTTTCCCCATTAAATACTAGAATTATAGAAATGTACTTTGCGAAGAGAATCGGCAGTAGGACAGAAACGTGTTAACCACCGATTAGTTTTTTGCTAATAACTCTTGCATCCTTCGACCGACTTCTTCGACTTATATTTCGATGGAACGCTTATCTGTTCCTCTTTCAGATGGCATTAAAATATTTTACGAAAAATCATAAGAAATAAAGTTTTTTTGATCAAAACTAAAATATCCTCGAAATCATTGAAGAAGAAGTACCTTATCAGACGAAAATCTGCCTTATCTAATAAGAGACATTTAAATTTTTTTAATTGCATAAATGGGCGGCATTTTATTCAGAATTAATAGTTTTTTGCATGGACAAAAAATGAAATACTAGAATTATAGAAATGTACTTTGCGAAGAGAATCGGCAGTACGACAGAAACGTGTTGACCAGCTATTAGTTTTTTGCTAATAACTCTTGCATCCTTCGACCGACTTCTTCGACTAATATCTCGATGGAAAGCTTTTCTGTTCCCCTTTCAGATGGCATCAACATATTTTACGAAAAGTCGTAAGAAATAAAAATTTTTTCATCAAAACTAAAATATCCTCGAAATCATTGAAGAAGAAGTACCTTATCAGACGAAAATATGTCTTATATAATAAGATTCATTTAAATGTTTTTAATTGCATAAATGGGCGGCATTTTATTCAGAATTAATAGTTTTTTACATAGACAAAAAATTCGTTTAATTTTTTTCCCCATTGAATACTAGAATTATAGAAATGTGCTTTGCGAATAGAATCGGCAGTAGGACGGAATCGTGTTGACCACCGATTAGTTTTTTGCTAATAACTCTTGCATCTTTCGACTGACTTCTTCGACTAAGAGCTCGATGGAAAGCTTATCTGTTCCTCTTTGAGATGACATTACCATATTTTACGAAAAGTCGTAAGAAATAAAATTTTTTTGATCAAAACTAAAATATCCTCGAAATCATTGAAGAAGAAGTACCTTATCAGACGAAAATATGCCTTATATAATAAGAGACATTTAAATGTTTTTAATTGCATAAATGGGCGGCATTTTATTAAGAATTAAAAGTTTTTTACATGGACAAAAAATTCGTTTAATTTTTTCCCCCATTAAATACTAGAATTATAGAAATGTACTTTGCGAAGAGAATCGGCAGTAGGACGGAATCTTGTTGACCACCGATTAGTTTTTTGCTAATAACTCTTGCATCCTTCGACCGACTTCTTCGACTGGATGAAAAGCTTATCTGTTCCTCTTTCAGATGACATTGACATATTTTACGAAAAGTTGTAAGAAATAAAATTTTTTTGATGAAAACTAAAATATCCTCGAAATCATTGAAGAAGAGGTACCTTATCAGACGAAAATATGCCATGTTTAATAAGAGACATTTATATTTTTTTAATTGCATAAATGGGCGGCATTTTATTCAGAATTAATAGTTTTTTACATGGACAAAAAATTCGTTTAATTTTTTTCCCCATTAAATACTAGAATTATAGAAATGTACTTTGCGAAGAGAATCGGCAGTAGGACAGAAACGTGTTAACCACCGATTAGTTTTTTGCTAATAACTCTTGCATCCTTCGACCGACTTCTTCGACTAATATTTCGATGGAACGCTTATCTGTTCCTCTTTCAGATGGCATTAAAATATTTTACGAAAAATCATAAGAAATAAAGTTTTTTTGATCAAAACTAAAATATCCTCGAAATCATTGAAGAAGAAGTACCTTATCAGACGAAAATCTGCCTTATCTAATAAGAGACATTTAAATTTTTTTAATTGCATAAATGGGCGGCATTTTATTCAGAATTAATTGATTTTTACATAGACAAAAAATTCGTTTAATTTTTTCCCATTAAATACTAGAATTATAGAAAAGTACTTTGCGATGAGAATTGGCAGTAGGACGGAAACGTGTTGACCACCGATTAGTTTTTTGCTAATAACTATTGCATCCTTCGACCGACTTCTTCGACTAAGAGCTCGTTGGAAAACTTATCTGTTCTTCTTTCAGATGGCATCAACATATTTTACGAAAAGTCACAGGAAATAAAGTTTTTTTGATCAAAACTAAAATATCCTCGAAATCATTGAAGAAGAAGTACCTTATCAGACAAAAATATGCCTTATCTAATAAGAGACATTTAAATCTTTTTAATTGCATAAATGGGCGGCATTTTATTAAGAAGTTTTACATGGACAAAAAATTCGTTTAATTTTTTCGTATTAAATACTAGAATTATAGAAAAGTACTTTTCGAAAAAAATCGGCAGTAGGACGGAAACGTATTGACCAGCTATTAGTTTTTTGCTAATAACTCTTGCATCCTTCGACCGACTTCTTCGACTAAGAGCTCGATGGAAAACTTATCTGTTCCTCTTTCAGATGACATTAACATAATTTACGAAAAGTCGTAAGAAATAAAATTTTATTCATCAAAACTAAAATATCCTCAAAATCATTCAAGAAGAGGTACCTTATCAGACGAAAATATGCCATGTTTAATAAGAGACATTTAAATTTTTTTAATTGCATAAATGGGCGGCATTTTATTCAGAATTAATAGTTTTTTACATGGACAAAAAATTCGTTTAATTTTTTTCCCCATTAAATACTAGAATTATAGAAATGTACTTTGCGAAGAGAATCGGCAGTAGGACAGAAACGTGTTGACCAGCTATTAGTTTTTTGCTAATAACTCTTGCATCCTTCGACCGACTTCTTCGACTAATATCTCGATGGACAGCTTATCTGTTCCTCTTTCAGATGGCATTAAAATATTTTACGAAAAGTCATAAGAAATAAAGTTTTTTTGATCAAAACTAAAATATCCTCGAAATCATTGAAGAAGAAGTTACTTAGCAGACGAAAATCTGCCATATCTAATAAGAGACATTTAAATCTTTTTAATTGCATAAATGGGCGGAATTTTATTCAGAATTAATAGTTTTTTACATGGACAAAAAATTCGTTTAATTTTTTTCCCCATTAAATACTAGAATTATAGAAATGTACTTTGCGAAGAGAATCGGCAGTAGGACAGAAACGCGTTGACCAGCTATTAGTTTTTTGCTAATAACTCTTGCATCCTTCGACCGACTTCTTCGACTAATATCTCGATGGAAAGCTTATCTGTTCCTCTTTCAGATGGCATTAAAATATTTTACGAAAAATCATAAGAAATAAAGTTTTTTTGATCAAAACTAAAATATCCTCGAAATCATTGAAGAAGAAGTACCTTATCAGACGAAAATCTGCCTTATCTAATAAGAGACATTTAAATCTTTTTAATTGCATAAATGGGCGGCATTTTATTAAGAATTAATAGTTTTTTGCATGGACAAAAAATGAAATACTAGAATTATAGAAATGTACTTTGCGAAGAGAATCGGCAGTACGACAGAAACGTGTTGACCAGCTATTAGTTTTTTGCTAATAACTCTTGCATCCTTCGACCGACTTCTTCGACTAATATCTCGATGGAAAGCTTTTCTGTTCCCCTTTCAGATGGCATCAACATATTTTACGAAAAGTCGTAAGAAATAAAATTTTTTTCATCAAAACTAAAATATCCTCGAAATCATTGAAGAAGAAGTACCTTATCAGACGAAAATATGTCTTATATAATAAGAGACATTTAAATGTTTTTAATTGCATAAATGGGCGGCATTTTATTCAGAATTAATAGTTTTTTACATAGACAAAAAATTCGTTAATTTTTTTCCCCATTGAATACTAGAATTATAGAAATGTGCTTTGCGAATAGAATCGGCAGTAGGACGGAATCGTGTTGACCACCGATTAGTTTTTTGCTAATAACTCTTGCATCTTTCGACCGACTTCTTCGACTAAGAGCTCGATGGAAAGCTTATCTGTTCCTCTTTGAGATGACATTAACATATTTTACGAAAAGTCGTAAGAAATAAAATTTTTTTGATCAAAACTAAAATATCCTCGAAATCATTGAAGAAGAAGTACCTTATCAGACGAAAATATGCCTTATATAATAAGAGACATTTAAATGTTTTTAATTGCATAAATGGGCGGCATTTTATTAAGAATTAAAAGTTTTTTACATGGACAAAAAATTCGTTTAATTTTTTCCCCCATTAAATACTAGAATTATAGAAATGTACTTTGCGAAGAGAATCGGCAGTAGGACGGAATCTTGTTGACCACCGATTAGTTTTTTGCTAATAACTCTTGCATCCTTCGACCGACTTCTTCGACTGGATGAAAAGCTTATCTGTTCCTCTTTCAGATGGCATTGACATATTTTACGAAAAGTTGTAAGAAATAAAATTTTTTTGATGAAAACTAAAATATCCTCGAAATCATTGAAGAAGAGGTACCTTATCAGACGAAAATATGCCTTGTATAATAAGAGACATTTAAATTTTTTTAATTGCATAAATTGCGGCATTTTATTCAGAATAAATAGTTTTTTACATGGACAAAAAATTCGTTTAATTTTTTCCATTAAATACTAGAATTATAGAAAAGTACTTTGCGAAAAGAATCGGCAGTAGGACGGAATCATGTTGACCATCGATTAGTTTTTTGGTAATAACTCTTTCATCCTTCGACTGACTTCTTCGACTAAAAGCTCGATGGAAAGCTTATCTGTTCCTCTTTCAGATGGCATTAACATATTTTACGAAAAATCATAAGAAATAAAGTTTTTTTGATCAAAACTAAAATATCCTCGAAATCATTGAAGAAGGAGTACCTTATCAGACGAAAATATGCCTTATCTAATAAGTGACATTTAAATTTTTTTAATTGCATAAATGGGCGGCATTTTATTAAGAATTAATAGTTTTTTACATGGACAAAAAATTCGTTTAATTTTTTCCCATTAAATACTAGAATTATAGAAAAGTACTTTGCGAAAGAATCGGCAGTAGGACGGAATCGTGTTTACCACCGATTAGTTTTTTGCTAATAACTCTTGCTTCCTTCGACCGACTTCTTCAACTAATATCTCGATGGAAAGCTTATCTGTTCCTCTTTCAGATGGCATTAACATATTTTACGAAAAGTCGTATGAAATAAAATTTTTTTGATCAAAACTAAAATATCCTCAAAATCATTCAACAAGAGGTACCTTATCAGACGAAAATATGCCATGTCTAATAAGAGACATTTAAATTTTTTTAATTGCATAAATCGGCGGCATTTTATTCAGAATTAATTGATTTTTACATGGACAAAAAATTCGTTTAATTTTTTCCCATTAAATACTAGAATTATAGAAAAGTACTTTGCGATGAGAATTGGCAGTAGGACGGAAACGTGTTGACCACCGATTAGTTTTTTGCTAATAACTATTGCATCCTTCGACCGACTTCTTCGACTAAGAGCTCGATGGAAAGCTTATCTGTTCTTCTTTCAGATGGCATTAACATATTTTACGAAAAGTCACAGGAAATAAAGTTTTTTTGATCAAAACTAAAATATCCTCGAAATCATTGAAGAAGAAGTACCTTATCAGACAAAAATATGCCTTATCTAATAAGAGACATTTAAATCTTTTTAATTGCATAAATGGGCGGCATTTTATTAAGAAGTTTTACATGGACAAAAAATTCGTTTAATTTTTTCGTATTAAATACTAGAATTATAGAAAAGTACTTTGCGAAAGAATCGGCAGTAGGACGGAATCGTGTTAACTACCGATTAGTTTTTTGCTAATAACTCGTGCTTCCTTCGACCGACTTCTTCAACTAATATCTCGATGGAAAGCTTATCTGTTCCTCTTTCAGATGGCATTAACATATTTTACGAAAAGTCGTATGAAATAAAATTTTTTTGATCAAAACTAAAATATCCTCAAAATCATTCAAGAAGAGGTACCTTATCAGACGAAAATATGCCATGTCTAATAAGAGACATTTAAATTTTTTTAATTGCATAAATCGGCGGCATTTTATTCAGAATTAATTGATTTTTACATGGACAAAAAATTCGTTTAATTTTTTCCCATTAAATACTAGAATTATAGAAAAGTACTTTGCGATGAGAATTGGCAGTAGGACGGAAACGTGTTGACCACCGATTAGTTTTTTGCTAATAACTCTTGCATCCTTCGACCGACTTCTTCGACTAAGAGCTCGATGGAAAACTTATCTGTTCCTCTTTCAGATGACATTAACATAATTTACGAAAAGTCGTAAGAAATAAAATTTTATTCATCAAAACTAAAATATCCTCAAAATCATTCAAGAAGAGGTACCTTATCAGACGAAAATATGCCATGTTTAATAAGAGACATTTAAATTTTTTTAATTGCATAAATGGGCGGCATTTTATTCAGAATTAATAGTTTTTTACATGGACAAAAAATTCGTTTAATTTTTTTCCCCATTAAATACTAGAATTATAGAAATGTACTTTGCGAAGAGAATCGGCAGTAGGACAGAAACGTGTTGACCAGCTATTAGTTTTTTGCTAATAACTCTTGCATCCTTCGACCGACTTCTTCGACTAATATCTCGATGGAAAGCTTATCTGTTCCTCTTTCAGATGGCATTAAAATATTTTACGAAAAGTCATAAGAAATAAAGTTTTTTTGATCAAAAATAAAATATCCTCGAAATCATTGAAGAAGAAGTACCTTAGCAGACGAAAATTTGCCTTATCTAATAAGAGACATTTAAATCTTTTTAATTGCATAAATGGGCGGCATTTTATTCAGAATAAATAGTTTTTGACATGGACAAAAAATTCGTTTAATTATTTCCCCCATTAAATACTAGAATTATAGAAATGTACTTTGCGAAGAGAATCGGCAGTAGGACAGAAACGTGTTGACCAGCTATTAGTTTTTTGCTAATAACTCTTGCATCCTTCGACCGACTTCTTCGACTAACATCTCGATGGAAAGCTTATCTGTTCCTCTTTCAGATGGCATTAAAATATTTTACGAAAAATCATAAGAAATAAAGTTTTTTTGATCAAAACTAAAATATCCTCGAAATCATTGAAGAAGAAGTACCTTATCAGACGAAAATCTGCCTTATCTAATAAGAGACATTTAAATCTTTTTAATTGCATAAATGGGCGGCATTTTACTAAGAATTAATAGTTTTTTACATGGACAAAAAATTCGTTTAATTTTTTCCCATTAAATACTAGAATTATAGAGAGGTACTTTGCGAAAAAAATCGGCAGTAGGACAGAAACGTGTTGACCACCGATTAGTTTTTTGCTAATAACTCTTGCATCCTTCAACCGACTTCTTCGACTAAGAGCTCGATGGACAAAAAATTCGTTTAATTTTTTCGTATTAAATACTAGAATTATAGAAAAGTACTTTGCGAAAAAAATCGGCAGTAGGACGGAAACGTATTGACCAGCTATTAGTTTTTTGCTAATAACTCTTGCATCCTTCGACCGACTTCTTCGACTAAGAGCTCGATGGAAAACTTATCTGTTTAAATCTTTTTAATTGCATAAATGGGCGGCATTTTATTCAGAATTAATAGTTTTTTACATGGACAAAAAATTCGTTTAATTTTTTTCCCCATTAAATACTAGAATTATAGAAATGTACTTTGCGAAGAGAATCGGCAGTAGGACAGAAACGTGTTGACCAGCTATTAGTTTTTTGCTAATAACTCTTGCATCCTTCGACCGACTTCTTCGACTAATATCTCGATGGAAAGCTTATCTGTTCCTCTTTCAGATGGCATTAAAATATTTTACGAAAAATCATAAGAAATAAAATTTTATTCATCAAAACTAAAATATCCTCAAAATCATTCAAGAAGAGGTACCTTATCAGACGAAAATATGCCATGTTTAATAAGAGACATTTAAATTTTTTTAATTGCATAAATGGGCGGCATTTTATTTAGAATTAATAGTTTTTTACATGGACAAAAAATTCGTTTAATTTTTTTCCCCATTAAATACTTGAATTATAGAAATGTACTTTGCGAAGACAATCGGCAGTAGGACAGAAACGTGTTGACCAGCTATTAGTTTTTTGCTAATAACTCTTGCATCCTTCGACCGACTTCTTCGACTAATATCTCGATGGAAAGCTTATCTGTTCCTCTTTCAGATGGCATTAAAATATTTTACGAAAAGACATAAGAAATAAAGTTTTTTTGATCAAAAATAAAATATCCTCGAAATCATTGAAGAAGAAGTACCTTAGCAGACGAAAATCTGCCTTATCTAATAAGAGACATTTAAATCTTTTTAATTGCATAAATGGGCGGCATTTTATTCAGAATTAATAGTTTTTTACATGGACAAAAAATTCGTTTAATTATTTCCCCATTAAATACTAGAATTATAGAAATGTACTTTGCGAAGAGAATCGGCAGTAGGACAGAAACGTGTTGACCAGCTATTAGTTTTTTGCTAATAACTCTTGCATCCTTCGACCGACTTCTTCGACTAATATCTCGATGGAAAGCTTATCTGTTCCTCTTTCAGATGGCATTAAAATATTTTACGAAAAATCATAAGAAATAAAGTTTTTTTGATCAAAACTAAAATATCCTCGAAATCATTGAAGAAGAAGTACCTTATCAGACGAAAATCTGCCTTATCTAATAAGAGACATTTAAATCTTTTTAATTGCATAAATGGGCGGCATTTTACTAAGAATTAATAGTTTTTTACATGGACAAAAAATTCGTTTAATTTTTTCCCATTAAATACTAGAATTATAGAGAGGTACTTTGCGAAAGAATCGGCAGAAGAGCGGAATCGTGTTGACCACCGATTAGTTTTTTGCTAATAACTCTTGCATCCTTCGACCGACTTCTTCGACTAAGAGCTCGATGGACAAAAAATTCGTTTAATTTTTTCCCATTAAATACTAGAATTAGAGAAAGGTACTTTGCGAAAAAAATCGGCAGTAGGACAGAAACGTGTTGACCACCGATTAGTTTTTTGCTAATAACTCTTGCATCCTTTTACCAACTTCTTCGACTAAATGCTCGATGGAAAGCTTATCTGTTCCTCTTTCAGATTGCATTAACATATTTTACGAAAAGTCGTATGAAATAAAATTTTTTTGATCAAAACTAAAAAATCCTCAAAATCATTCAAGAAGAAGTACCTTATCAGACGAAAATATGCCATGTCAAATAAGAGACATTTAAATTTTGTTAATTGCATAAATGGGCGGCATTTTATTCAGAACTAGCTGACCTGGCGCGCTTTGCTACGCCCTCAAAGTATGATGAACTGTTGCATATAGCCCAGGATTGAATCTTTTAACACTCTATCACAATTAGTTCCTAAGTTTTCTTCTTGTCAGACTTATAGATACAGGTACATAGGCGTTTAAAATTTTTATTATATGTTGCAGCAGCCACGTTCATTTATCAATTCTTGTTGGGTTCGAAGTCATCAATATTATTTCCAGATTTTGTTTTCATAGATTAATTAAATTTAAAAAAAAAAATATTCCAGCGTTTTGAAACTCTAATTACCGTTAATGCGTTTCAGAATTCTTAATGCCTTGTAATTATGGCAAATTTCTTACTTTGCAGTGATATATAATTACCTTTACAAACATGTGATTGCAAAATTCTATCTGTTTATATTTAAGAACAACAAAACCATATTTTTGACTAATTGTTCCTTTGTTCCATTTTAGCAAAATGAAAACTACTCTCCACTTTACAGCCTTCTGGCGATTATGCTTACAGCAAAATGTTATTTTGAAGATGTTTCTCTATATGGTCGGGGCCACGCCTTTATGTTCGATTCTAATAAAATTTTGGAAAATAGTTAAAAATTAATAAAACATTTTTCTAACAAAAATCTTGTTTTGACCGATTGTTTCTTTCGCAAAGTGCCTTTTTTGACGTCTTAAACGTTTTTGTACAAAAAACTAAGGTGGTAGTTTTAAAAAACCTAATTTTTAACCGGCAGCTAAATGTAATAGCAATCCAATCATGCAGATTTTTTACATACAAACTGCCTGAAAGGATAAGATAATTTTCTGCGTTTTATTTTTTTTTAAATCGTTAAAACTGAGCTCGCAGTTGGTATTGAAGCAGACATATGGACATGACTGTGTTAACTCGTCTTGTGAAGATAATATATGCTTTATGTGGTCGGCGATATCTCCTTCTCTGCGTAGCGAACTTCATGGCATCGCAAATATATATTATTTTTGCAGGAGTATAAAAAACGCTATTCAGCCTTGCTGAAGACTATTTACTTTTCACGCTCTTTTTATGCCACGCCAATTTTTTGGATTGAATCTGCTTTCTCTTTACTTTAATAGCCTATATACCAATTTTCATTGTTTAAGCTAATATGGAAACTTGCAATTTATTGATATTAGCTTGTGAAGTTGTAAGTCAATTAATTAAGAAAAAAAAAGTTTTCCTTTCAACGACGTAAATTTTCTGTCTTTTCCTCTTCTTCACTTTGTATGATTCAGTGGTCCGATCTTAATGACAATTCCAGAAATTTAGTCTGCGTACGTAAAGTTACTATGTTTGTTTATGTTTTTTTCATCCCTCTATCTTTCAAAACGAAAAAGTTTTCCATTCAACGACTTAAGTTCTGTTCATTTTTCTTCTTCATTCTGTATGGGTGCTACCAGTTCTAATGGTCTGATCATTGCAGTTCCGACAAATTATTTATGGTGGTAAAGCTGTAAAATTTCAGGTCAATAGTCAGAGATTTCTACTTCTGGGGGTTACAAACTCCGTGACAAAGTCATAATAATATTTACATACGTGAAGAGTATAAAAACACTAATATGTGTACATATGTGGCTGTATGTAAAAGATGAAGAATAAGTGAAGCACAATTTCGAAAGTAATGCTCCTCCGTTTTCTCACCGTTCTCTTGTTCTCTTTGCAAACAACACACTCATACCAATACAAAAGTGTAAGAAGAAGCAAAGAATAGTACGTGTTTGCGTCCACAAAATCTTAATATTGTTTATTTTTCTTCTTCTTTCCGTATGGAGGCTACCAGTTAAAATGGTCGGATTGATACCAAAACATTATAACAACCTTCAGGAGGTCCATCTAAAGATTAACTGAAAATTTCATTGAATCGGAAGCTGTTTTTGAGTTATGCGCTTATCAACATATTTTTCGATTCATTTTTATTATACTATAGATTATTGTCTCACATTAATAATAAGAGATCATAGGTAACTAAACACTGCACTAAACACGATATACATAGCTTTGTTTCGTGTATCAGTTGACAAAAGCAAACTCAGTAGTGAAAATCCAAAAAAAACAACACTGACATTGACAGTTTGTTGTTGTTTCAACTTTTTTTTAATTTGACATGACTTGGAATCAAATCCTTCAAGCCGTACATACCTGCATTGTTTACACATTAGTGCGTGTAATTTGCAAAGAGTATTAATTAACTCTCTGGCTTGTACGTTCTCTCAAAGTTTTCTTGTTCTCTTTCAATCAACAAACACATAACAATACTGACGTATAAGAAGAAGCATAGCATGTTACGTTTAATGCTTGCGACGTCGCAAGTTTGTATGGGAAAAAGAAAAGGTCTGTTTTTAGGGTTTTTCCGGTAATTATTTGAATTTTTCTCGCCGTAAAAACCATCTTTGAACATCAACGAACATTTAAAAAAAAGAATTGGCCAAATTGGTCCAGGCGTTGTTAAGTTATGCGCTTACCAACACATTTTGCGATTCATTTTTATATTATAGACTAGCTGACCCGGCGCGCTTTGCTACGCCCTCAAAGTATGATGAACTGTTGCATATAGCCCAGGATTGAATCTTTTAACACTCTATCACAATTAGTTCCTAAGTTTTCTTCTTGTCAGACTTATAGATACAGGTACATAGGCGTTTAAAATTTTTATTATATGTTGCAGCAGCCACGTTCATTTATCAATTCTTGTTGGGTTCGAAGTCATCAATATTATTTCCAGATTTTGTTTTCATAGATTAATTAAATTTAAAAAAAAAAATATTCCAGCGTTTTGAAACTCTAATTACCGTTAATGCGTTTCAGAATTCTTAATGCCTTGTAATTATGGCAAATTTCTTACTTTGCAGTGATATATAATTACCTTTACAAACATGTGATTGCAAAATTCTATCTGTTTATATTTAAGAACAACAAAACCATATTTTTGACTAATTGTTCCTTTGTTCCATTTTAGCAAAATGAAAACTACTCTCCACTTTACAGCCTTCTGGCGATTATGCTTACAGCAAAATGTTATTTTGAAGATGTTTCTCTATATGGTCGGGGCCACGCCTTTATGTTCGATTCTAATAAAATTTTGGAAAATAGTTAAAAATTAATAAAACATTTTTCTAACAAAAATCTTGTTTTGACCGATTGTTTCTTTCGCAAAGTGCCTTTTTTGACGTCTTAAACGTTTTTGTACAAAAAACTAAGGTGGTAGTTTTAAAAAACCTAATTTTTAACCGGCAGCTAAATGTAATAGCAATCCAATCATGCAGATTTTTTACATACAAACTGCCTGAAAGGATAAGATAATTTTCTGCGTTTTATTTTTTTTTAAATCGTTAAAACTGAGCTCGCAGTTGGTATTGAAGCAGACATATGGACATGACTGTGTTAACTCGTCTTGTGAAGATAATATATGCTTTATGTGGTCGGCGATATCTCCTTCTCTGCGTAGCGAACTTCATGGCATCGCAAATATATATTATTTTTGCAGGAGTATAAAAAACGCTATTCAGCCTTGCTGAAGACTATTTACTTTTCACGCTCTTTTTATGCCACGCCAATTTTTTGGATTGAATCTGCTTTCTCTTTACTTTAATAGCCTATATACCAATTTTCATTGTTTAAGCTAATATGGAAACTTGCAATTTATTGATATTAGCTTGTGAAGTTGTAAGTCAATTAATTAAGAAAAAAAAAGTTTTCCTTTCAACGACGTAAATTTTCTGTCTTTTCCTCTTCTTCACTTTGTATGATTCAGTGGTCCGATCTTAATGACAATTCCAGAAATTTAGTCTGCGTACGTAAAGTTACTATGTTTGTTTATGTTTTTTTCATCCCTCTATCTTTCAAAACGAAAAAGTTTTCCATTCAACGACTTAAGTTCTGTTCATTTTTCTTCTTCATTCTGTATGGGTGCTACCAGTTCTAATGGTCTGATCATTGCAGTTCCGACAAATTATTTATGGTGGTAAAGCTGTAAAATTTCAGGTCAATAGTCAGAGATTTCTACTTCTGGGGGTTACAAACTCCGTGACAAAGTCATAATAATATTTACATACGTGAAGAGTATAAAAACACTAATATGTGTACATATGTGGCTGTATGTAAAAGATGAAGAATAAGTGAAGCACAATTTCGAAAGTAATGCTCCTCCGTTTTCTCACCGTTCTCTTGTTCTCTTTGCAAACAACACACTCATACCAATACAAAAGTGTAAGAAGAAGCAAAGAATAGTACGTGTTTGCGTCCACAAAATCTTAATATTGTTTATTTTTCTTCTTCTTTCCGTATGGAGGCTACCAGTTAAAATGGTCGGATTGATACCAAAACATTATAACAACCTTCAGGAGGTCCATCTAAAGATTAACTGAAAATTTCATTGAATCGGAAGCTGTTTTTGAGTTATGCGCTTATCAACATATTTTTCGATTCATTTTTATTATACTATAGATTATTGTCTCACATTAATAATAAGAGATCATAGGTAACTAAACACTGCACTAAACACGATATACATAGCTTTGTTTCGTGTATCAGTTGACAAAAGCAAACTCAGTAGTGAAAATCCAAAAAAAACAACACTGACATTGACAGTTTGTTGTTGTTTCAACTTTTTTTTAATTTGACATGACTTGGAATCAAATCCTTCAAGCCGTACATACCTGCATTGTTTACACATTAGTGCGTGTAATTTGCAAAGAGTATTAATTAACTCTCTGGCTTGTACGTTCTCTCAAAGTTTTCTTGTTCTCTTTCAATCAACAAACACATAACAATACTGACGTATAAGAAGAAGCATAGCATGTTACGTTTAATGCTTGCGACGTCGCAAGTTTGTATGGGAAAAAGAAAAGGTCTGTTTTTAGGGTTTTTCCGGTAATTATTTGAATTTTTCTCGCCGTAAAAACCATCTTTGAACATCAACGAACATTTAAAAAAAAGAATTGGCCAAATTGGTCCAGGCGTTGTTAAGTTATGCGCTTACCAACACATTTTGCGATTCATTTTTATATTATAGATTAATAGTTTTTTACATGGACAAAAAATTCGTTTAATTTTTTTTCCCATTAAATACTAGAATTATAGAAATGTACTTTGCGAAGAGAATCGGCAGTAGGACGGAATCGTGTTGACCACCGATTAGTTTTTTGCTAATAACTCTTGCATCCTTCGACCGACTTCTTCGACTAAGAGCTCGATGGAAAGCCTATCTGTTCCTCTTTCAGATGGCATTAACATATTTTACGAAAAGTCATAAGAAATAAAATTTTTTTGATCAAAACTAAAATATCCTCGAAATCATTGAAGAAGAAGTACCTTATCAGACGAAAATATGCCTTATCTAATAAGAGACATTTAAATTTTTTTAATTGCATAAATGGGCGGCATTTTACTAAGAATTAATAGTTTTTTACATGGACAAAAAATTCGTTTAATTTTTTCCCATTAAATACTATAATAGAATTATAGAAAAGTAATTTGCGAAGAGAATCGGCAGTAGGACGGAAACGTGTTGACCAGCTATTAGTTTTTTGTTAATAACTCTTGCATCCTTCAACCGACTTCTTCGACTAAGATCTCGATGGAAAACTTATCTGTTCCTCTTTCAGATGGCATTAACATATTTTACGAAAGTCGTAAGAAATAAACTTTTTTTGATCAAAACTAAAATATCCTCAAAATCTTAATTTTATCCTCAAAAATTTTAATTTTTTCTCATTAAATACTAGAATTATAGAAAAGTACTTTGCGAAAAGAATCGGCAGTAGGACGGAAACATTTTGACCACCGATTAGTTTTTTGCTAATAACTCTTGCATCCTTCGACCGACTTCTTCGACTAAGAGATCGATGGAAAGCTTATCTGTTCCTCTTTCAAATGGCTTTAACATATTTTACGAAAAGTTGTAAGAAATAAAATTTTTTTGATCAAAACTTAAATATCCTCAAAATCATTCAAGAAGAGGTGCCTTATCAGACGAAAATATGACTTGTCTAATAAGATACATTTAAATTTTTTTAATTGCATAAATGGGCGATACTTTATTCAGAATTAATAGTTTTAACATGGACAAAAAATTCGTTTAATTTTTTTTTCCATTAAATAATAGAATTATAGAAATGTACTTTGCGAAGAGAATCGGCAGTAGGACGGAATCGTATTGACCAGCTATTAGTTTTTTGCTAATAACTCTTGCATCCTTCGACCGACTTCTTCGACTAATATCTCGATGGAAAGCTTATCTGTTCCTCTTTCAGATGGCATTAACATAGTTTACGAAAAGTCATTAGAAATAAAATTTTTTTGATCAAATCTAAAATATCCTCGAAATCATTGAAAAAGAAATACCTTATCAGACGAAAATATGCCTTATCTAATAAGTGACATATACATTTTTTTTATTGCATAAATGGGCGGCATTTTATTCAGAATTAATAGTTTTTTACATGGACAAAAATTCGTTTAATTTTTTACAATTAAATACTAGAATTATAGAAATGTACTTTGCGAAGAGAATCGGCAGTAGGACGGAATCGTGTTGACCACCGATTAGTTTTTTGCTAATAACTCTTGCATCGACCGACTTCTTCGACTTAGAGATCGATGGAAAGCTTATCTGTTCCTCTTTCAGATGGCATTAACATATTTTACGAAAAGTTGTAAGAAATACAATTTTTTTGATCAAAACTAAAATATCCTCAAAATCATTGAAGAAGAGGTGCCTTATCAGACGAAAATATGACTTGTCTAATAAGATACATTTAAATTTTTTTAATTGCATAAATGGGCGGTACTTTATTCAGAATTAATAGTTTTAACATGGACAAAAAATTCGTTTAATTTTTTTTTCCATTAAATAATAGAATTATAGAAATGTACTTTGCGAAGAGAATCGGCAGTAGGACGGAATCGTATTGACCAGCTATTAGTTTTTTGCTAATAACTCTTGCATCCTTCGACCGACTTCTTCGACTAATATCTCGATGGAAAGCTTATCTGTTCCTCTTTCAGATGGCATTAACATAGTTTACGAAAAGTCATTAGAAATAAAATTTTTTTGATCAAATCTAAAATATCCTCGAAATCATTGAAAAAGAAATACCTTATCAGACGAAAATATGCCTTATCTAATAAGTGACATATACATTTTTTTTTATTGCATAAATGGGCGGCATTTTATTCAGAATTAATAGTTTTTTACATGGACAAAAAATTCGTTTAATTTTTTTTTCCATTAAATAATAGAATTATAGAAATGTACTTTGCGAAGAGAATCGGCAGTAGGACGGAATCGTGTTGACCACCGATTAGTTTTTTGCTAATAACTCTTGCATCCTTCGACCGACTTCTTCGAATAAGAGATCGATGGAAAGCTTATCTGTTTCTCTTACAGATGGCATTAACATATTTTACGAAAAGTTGTAAGAAATAAAATTTTTTTGATCAAAACTAAAATATCCTCAAAATCATTTAAGAAGAGGTGCCTTATCAGACGAAAATATGCCTTGTTCAATAAGAGACATTTAAATTTTTTTAATTGCATAAATGGGCGGTATTTTATTCAGAATAAATAGTTTTTTACATGGACAAAAAATTCGTTTAATTTTTTTTTCCATTAAATAATAGAATTATAGAAATGTACTTTGCGAAGAGAATCGGCAGTAGGACGGAATCGTGTTGACCACCGATTAGTTTTTTGCAAATAACTCTTGCATTCTTCGACCGACTTCTTCGACTAAAAGCTCGATGGAAAGCTTATCTGTTCATCTTTCAGATGGCATTAACATATTTTACGAAAAGTCATAAGAAATAAAATTTTTTTGATCAAAACTAAGATATCCTCGAAATCATTGAAGAAGTACCTTATCAGACGAAAATATGCCTTATCTAATAAGAGACATTTAAATTTTTTTAATTGCATAAATGGGCGGCATTTTATTCAGAATTAATAGTTTTTTACATGGACAAAAAATTCGTTTAATTTTTTCCCATTAAATACTAGAATTATAGAAATGTACTTTGCGAAGAGAATCGGCAGTAGGACGGAATCGTGTTGACCACCGATTAGTTTTTTGCAAATAACTCTTGCATCCTTCGACTGACTTCTTCGACTAACAGCTCGATGGAAAGCTTATCTGTTCCTCTTTCAGATGGCATTAACATATTTTACGAAAAGTCATAAGAAATAAATTTTTTTTGATCAAAACTGAAATATCCTCGAAATCATTGAAGAAGTACCTTATCAGACGAAAATCTGCCTTATCTAATAAGAGACATTTAAATTTTTTTAATTGCATAAATGGGCGGCATTTTATTCAGAATTAATAGTTTTTTACATGGACAAAAACTTCGTTTCATTTATTTTTCCATTAAATAATAGAATTATAGAAATGTACTTTGCGAAAAGAATCGGCAGTAGGACGGAATCGTGTTGACCACCGATTAGTTTTTTGCTAATAACTCTTGCATTCTTCGACCGACTTCTTCGACTAAGAGCTCAATGGAAAGCTTATCTGTTCCTCTTTCAGATGGCATTAACATATTTTACGAAAAGTCATAAGAAATAAAATTTTTTTGATCAAAACTAAAGTATCCTCGAAATCATTGAAGAAGAAGTACCTTATCAGACGAAAATCTACCTAATCTAATAAGAGACATTTAAATTTTTTTCATTGCATAAATGGGCGGCACTTTATTCAGAATTAATAGTTTTTTACATGGACAAAAAATTCGTTTCATTTTTTTTTCCATTAAATAATAGAATTATAGAAATGTACTTTGCGAAGAGAATCGGCAGTAGGACGGAATCGTGTTGACCACCGATTAGTTTTTTGCTAATAACTCTTGCATTCTTCGACCGACTTCTTCGACTAAGAGCTCGATGGAAAGCTTATCTGTTCCTCTTTCAGATGGCATTAACATATTATACGAAAAGTCATAAGAAATAAAATTTTTTTGATGAAAACTAAAATATCCTCGAAATCATTGAAGAAGAAGTACCTTATCAGACGAAAATCTACCTAATCTAATAAGAGACACTTAAATTTTTTTAGTTGCATAAATGGGCGGCATTTTATTCAGAATTAATAGTTTTTTACATGGACAAAAAATTCGTTTAATTTTTTTTCCATTAAATAATAGAATTACAGAAATGTACTTTGCGAAGAGAATCGGCAGTAGGATGGAATCGTGTTGACCACCGATTAGTTTTTTGCTAATAACTCTTGCATTCTTCGACCGACTTCTTCGACTAAGAGCTCGATGGAAAGCTTATCTGTTCCTCTTTCAGATGGCGTTAACATATTTTACGAAAAGTCATAAGAAATAAATTTTTTTTGATCAAAACTGAAATATCCTCGAAATCATTGAAGAAATACCTTATCAGACGAAAATCTGCCTTATCTAATAAGAGACATTTAAATTTTATTAAATGCATAAATGGGCGGCATTTTATTCAGAATTAATAGTTTTTTACATGGACAAAAACTTCGTTTAATTTTTTCCCATTGGATATTAGAATTATAGAAAAGTACTTTGCGAAATGAATCGGCAGTAAGACGGTATCATGTTGACCATCGATTAGTTTTTTGCTAATAACTCTTGCATTCTTCGACCGACTTCTTCGACTAAGAGCTCGATGGAAAGCTTATCTGTTCCTCTTTCAGATGGCATTAACATATTTTACGAAAAGTCATAAGAAATAAAATTTTTTTGATCAAAACTAAGATATCCTCGAAATCATTGAAGAAGTACCTTATCAGACGAAAATATGCCTTATCTAATAAGAGACATTTAAATTTTTTTAATTGCATAAATGGGCGGCATTTTATTCAGAATTAATAGTTTTTTACATGGACAAAAAATTCGTTAAATTTTTTTTTCCATTAAATAATAGAATTATAGAAATGTACTTTGCGAAGAGAA
Source organism: Phortica okadai (assembly GCA_034638295.1). Classification (NCBI taxonomy): domain Eukaryota; kingdom Metazoa; phylum Arthropoda; class Insecta; order Diptera; family Drosophilidae; genus Phortica; species Phortica okadai. The sequence continues at coordinate 21,036,465 of CM067850.1, read as the reverse complement.
TCGGCAGAAGGACGGAATCGTGTTGACCACCGATTAGTTTTTTGCAAATAACTCTTGCATTCTTCGACCGACTTCTTCGACTAAGAGCTCGATGGAAAGCTTATCTGTTCCTCTTTCAGATGGCATTAACATATTTTACGAAAAGTCATAAGAAATAAAATTTTTTTGATCAAAACTAAGATATCCTCGAAATCATTGAAGAAGTACCTTATCAGACGAAAATATGCCTTATCTAATAAGAGACATTTAAATTTTTTTAATTGCATAAATGGGCGGCATTTTATTCAGAATTAATAGTTTTTTACATGGACAAAAAATTCGTTTAATTTTTTCCCATTAAATACTAGAATTATAGAAATGTACTTTGCGAAGAGAATCGGCAGTAGGACGGAATCGTGTTGACCACCGATTAGTTTTTTGCAAATAACTCTTGCATCCTTCGACCGACTTCTTCGACTAACAGCTCGATGGAAAGCTTATCTGTTCCTCTTTCAGATGGCATTAACATATTTTACGAAAAGTCATAAGAAATAAATTTTTTTTGATCAAAACTGAAATATCCTCGAAATCATTGAAGAAGTACCTTATCAGACGAAAATCTGCCTTATCTAATAAGAGACATTTAAATTTTATTAATTGCATAAATGGGCGGCATTTTATTTAGAATTAATAGTTTTTTGCATGGACAAAAACTTCGTTTAATTTTTTCCCATTGGATATTAGAATTATAGAAAAGTACTTTGCGAAAAGAATCGGCAGTAGGACGGTATCATGTTGACCATCGATTAGTTTTTTGTTAATAACTCTTGCGTCCTTCGACCGACTTCTTCGACTAAGAGCTCGATGGAAAGCTTATCTGTTCCTCTTTCAGATGGCATTAACATATATTACGAAAAGTCATAAGAAATAAAATTTTTTTGATCAAATCTAAAATATCCTCGAAATCATTGAAGAAGAAATACCTTATCAGACGAAAATATGCCTTATCTAATAAGTGACATATACATTTTTTTAATTGCATAAATGGGCGGCATTTTATTAAGAATTAATAGTTTTTTACATGGACAAAAAATTCGTTTAATTTTTTCCCATTAAATACTAGAATTAAAGAAAAGTACTTTGTGAAAAAAATCAGCAGTAGGCCGGAAACGTGTTGACCAGCTATTAGTTTTTTGCTAATAACTCTTGCATCCTTCGACCGACTTCTTCGACTAATATCTCGATGTAAAGCTTATCTGTTCCTCTTTCAGATGGCATTAACATATTTTACAAAAAGTCGTATGACATAAAATTTTTTTGATCAAAACTAAGATATCCTCAAAATCATTCAAGAAGAAGTACCTTATCAGACGAAAATATGCCTTATATAATAAGAGACATTTAAATTTTTTTAATTGCATAAATGGGCGGCATTTTATTCAGAATTAATAGTTTTTTACATAGACAAAAAATTCGTTTCATTTTTTTTTTCCATTAAATAATAGAATTATAGAAATGTACTTTGCGAAAAGAATCGGCAGTAGGACGGAATCGTGTTGACCACCGATTAGTTTTTTGCTAATAACTCTTGCATTCTTCGACCGACTTCTTCGACTAAGAGCTCGATGGAAAGCTTATCTGTTCCTCTTTCAGATGGCATTAACATATTTTACGAAAAGTCATAAGAAATAAAATTTTTTTGATCAAAACTTAAATATCCTCGAAATCATTGAAGAAGAAGTACCTTATCAGACGAAAATCTACCTAATCAAAAAAAAACCATTAAAATTTTTTTCATTGCATAAATGGGCGGCACTTTATTCAGAATTAATAGTTTTTTACATAGACAAAAAATTCGTTTCATTTTTTTTTTCCATTAAATAATAGAATTATAGAAATGTACTTTGCGAAAAGAATCGGCAGTAGGACGGAATCGTGTTGACCACCGATTAGTTTTTTGCTAATAACTCTTGCATTCTTCGACCGACTTGTTCGACTAAGAGCTCGATGGAAAGCTTATCTGTTCCTCTTTCAGATGGCATTAACATATTATACGAAAAGTCATAAGAAATAAAATTTTTTTGATCAAAACTAAAATATCCTCGAAATCATTGAAGAAGAAGTACCTTATCAGACGAAAATCTACCTAATCTAATAAGAGACATTTAAATTTTTTTAGTTGCATAAATGGGCGGCATTTTATTCAGAATTAATAGTTTTTTACATGGACAAAAAATTCGTTTAATTTTTTTTCCATTAAATAATAGAATTACAGAAATGTACTTTGCGAAGAGAATCGGCAGTAGGATGGAATCGTGTTGACCACCGATTAGTTTTTTGCTAATAACTCTTGCATTCTTCGACCGACTTCTTCGACTAAGAGCTCGATGGAAAGCTTATCTGTTCCTCTTTCAGATGGCATTAACATATTTTACGAAAAGTCATAAGAAATAAATTTTTTTTGATCAAAACTGAAATATCCTCGAAATCATTGAAGAAGTACCTTATCAGACGAAAATCTGCCTTATCTAATAAGAGACATTTAAATTTTATTAAATGCATAAATGGGCGGCATTTTATTCAGAATTAATAGTTTTTTACATGGACAAAAACTTCGTTTAATTTTTTCCCATTGGATTTTAGAATTATAGAAAAGTACTTTGCGAAAAGAATCGGCAGTAGGACGGTATCATGTTGACCATCGATTAGTTTTTTGCTAATAACTCTTGCATTCTTCGACCGACTTCTTCGACTAAGAGCTCGATGGAAAGCTTATCTGTTCCTCTTTCAGACGGCATTAACATATTTTACGAAAAGTCATAAGAAATAAAATTTTTTTGATCAAAACTAAGATATCCTCGAAATCATTGAAGAAGTACCTTATCAGACGAAAATATGCCTTATCTAATAAGAGACATTTAAATTTTTTTAATTGCATAAATGGGCGGCATTTTATTCAGAATTAATAGTTTTTTACATGGACAAAAAATTCGTTAAATTTTTTTTTCCATTAAATAATAGAATTATAGAAATGTACTTTGCGAAGAGAATCGGCAGAAGGACGGAATCGTGTTAACCACCGATTAGTTTTTTGCAAATAACTCTTGCATTCTTCGACCGACTTCTTCGACTAAGAGCTCGATGGAAAGCTTATCTGTTCCTCTTTCAGATGGCATTAACATATTTTACGAAAAGTCATAAGAAATAAAATTTTTTTGATCAAAACTAAAATATCCTCGAAATCATTGAAGAAGTACCTTATCAGACGAAAATATGCCTTATCTAATAAGAGACATTTAAATTTTTTTAATTGCATAAATGGGCGGCATTTTATTCAGAATTAATTGTTTTTTACATGGACAAAAAATTCGTTTAATTTTTTCCCATTAAATACTAGAATTATAGAAATGTACTTTGCGAAGAGAATCGGCAGTAGGACGGAATCGTGTTGACCACCGATTAGTTTTTTGCAAATAACTCTTGCATCCTTCGACCGACTTCTTCGACTAACAGCTCGATGGAAAGCTTATCTGTTCCTCTTTCAGATGGCATTAACATATTTTACGAAAAGTCATAAGAAATAAATTTTTTTTGATCAAAACTGAAATATCCTCGAAATCATTGAAGAAGTACCTTATCACACGAAAATCTGCCTTATCTAATAAGAGACATTTAAATTTTATTAATTGCATAAATGGGCGGCATTTTATTTAGAATTAATAGTTTTTTGCATGGACAAAAACTTCGTTTAATTTTTTCCCATTGGATATTAGAATTATAGAAAAGTACTTTGCGAAAAGAATCGGCAGTAGGACGGTATCATGTTGACCATCGATTAGTTTTTTGTTAATAACTCTTGCGTCCTTCGACCGACTTCTTCGGCTAAGAGCTCGATGGAAAGCTTATCTGTTCCTCTTTCAGATGGCATTAACATATATTACGAAAAGTCATAAGAAATAAAATTTTTTTGATCAAATCTAAAATATCCTCGAAATCATTGAAGAAGAAATACCTTATCAGACGAAAATATGCCTTATCTAATAAGTGACATATACATTTTTTTAATTGCATAAATGGGCGGCATTTTATTAAGAATTAATAGTTTTTTACATGGACAAAAAATTCGTTTAATTTTTTCCCATTAAATACTAGAATTAAAGAAAAGTACTTTGTGAAAAAAATCAGCAGTAGGACGGAAACGTGTTGACCAGCTATTAGTTTTTTGCTAATAACTCTTGCATCCTTCGACCGACTTCTTCGACTAATATCTCGATGTAAAGCTTATCTGTTCCTCTTTCAGATGGCATTAACATATTTTACGAAAAGTCGTATGACATAAAATTTTTTTGATAAAAACTAAAATATCCTCGAAATCATTGAAGAAGTACCTTATCAGACGAAAATATGCCTTATCTAATAAGAGACATTTAAATTTTTTTAATTGCATAAATGGGCGGCATTTTATTCAGAATTAATAGTTTTTTACATGGACAAAAAATTCGTTTAATTTTTTCCCATTAAATACTAGAATTATAGAAATGTACTTTGCGAAGAGAATCGGCAGTAGGACGGAATCGTGTTGACCACCGATTAGGTTTTTGCTAATAACTCTTGCATTCTTCGACCGACTTCTTCGACTAAGAGCTCGATGGAAAGCTTATCTGATCCTCTTTCAGATGGCATTAACATATATTACGAAAAGTCATAAGAAATAAAATTTTTTTGATCAAATCTAAAATATCCTCGAAATCATTGAAGAAGAAATACCTTATCAGACGAAAATATGCCTTATCTAATAAGTGACATATACATTTTTTTAATTGCATAAATGGGCGGCATTTTATTAAGAATTAATAGTTTTTTACATGGACAAAAAATTCGTTTAATTTTTTCCCATTAAATACTAGAATTAAAGAAAAGTACTTTGTGAAAAAAATCAGCAGTAGGACGGAAACGTGTTGACCAGCTATTAGTTTTTTGCTAATAACTCTTGCATCCTTCGACCGACTTCTTCGACTAATATCTCGATGTAAAGCTTATCTGTTCCTCTTTCAGATGGCATTAACATATATTACGAAAAGTCATAAGAAATAAAATTTTTTTGATCAAATCTAAAATATCCTCGAAATCATTGAAGAAGAAATACCTTATCAGACGAAAATATGCCTTATCTAATAAGTGACATATACATTTTTTTAATTGCATAAATGGGCGGCATTTTATTAAGAATTAATAGTTTTTTACATGGACAAAAAATTCGTTTAATTTTTTCCCATTAAATACTAGAATTAAAGAAAAGTACTTTGTGAAAAAAATCAGCAGTAGGACGGAAACGTGTTGACCAGCTATTAGTTTTTTGCAAATAACTCTTGCATCCTTCGACCGACTTCTTCGACTAACAGCTCGATGGAAAGCTTATCTGTTCCTCTTTCAGATGGCATTAACATATTTTACGAAAAGTCATAAGAAATAAATTTTTTTTGATCAAAACTGAAATATCCTCGAAATCATTGAAGAAGTACCTTATCAGACGAAAATCTGCCTTATCTAATAAGAGACATTTAAATTTTATTAATTGCATAAATGGGCGGCATTTTATTTAGAATTAATAGTTTTTTGCATGGACAAAAACTTCGTTTAATTTTTTCCCATTGGATATTAGAATTATAGAAAAGTACTTTGCGAAAAGAATCGGCAGTAGGACGGTATCATGTTGACCATCGATAAGTTTTTTGCTAATAACTCTTGCGTCCTTCGACCGACTTGTTCGACTAAGAGCTCGATGGAAAGCTTATCTGTTCCTCTTTCAGATGGCATTAACATATATTACGAAAAGTCATAAGAAATAAAATTTTTTTGATCAAATCTAAAATATCCTCGAAATCATTGAAGAAGAAATACCTTATCAGACGAAAATATGCCTTATCTAATAAGTGACATATACATTTTTTTAATTGCATAAATGGGCGGCATTTTATTAAGAATTAATAGTTTTTTACATGGACAAAAAATTCGTTTAATTTTTTCCCATTAAATACTAGAATTAAAGAAAAGTACTTTGTGAAAAAAATCAGCAGTAGGACGGAAACGTGTTGACCAGCTATTAGTTTTTTGCTAATAACTCTTGCATCCTTCGACCGACTTCTTCGACTAATATCTCGATGTAAAGCTTATCTGTTCCTCTTTCAGATGGCATTAACATATTTTACGAAAAGTCGTATGACATAAAATTTTTTTGATCAAAACTAAGATATCCTCAAAATCATTCAAGAAGAAGTACCTTATCAGACGAAAATATGCCTGATATAATAAGAGACATTTAAATTTTTTTAATTGCATAAATGGGCGGCATTTTATTCAGAATTAATAGTTTTTTACATGGACAAAAACTTCGTTTCATTTATTTTTCCATTAAATAATAGAATTATAGAAATGTACTTTGCGAAGAGAATCGGCAGTAGGACGGAATCGTGTTGACCACCGATTAGTTTTTTGCAAATAACTCTTGCATTCTTCGACCGACTTCTTCGACTAAGAGCTCGATGGAAAGCTTATCTGTTCCTCTTTCAGATGGCATTAACATATTTTACGAAAAGTCATAAGAAATACAATTTTTTTGATCAAAACTAAAATATCCTCGAAATCATTGAAGAAGAAGTACCTTATCAGACGAAAATCTACCTAATCTAATAAGAGACATTTAAATTTTTTTCATTGCATAAATGGGCGGCACTTTATTCAGAATTAATAGTTTTTTACATGGACAAAAAAATTCGTTTCATTTTTTTTTCCATTAAATAATAGAATTATGGAAATGTACTTTGCGAAGAGAATCGGCAGTAGGACGGAATCGTGTTGACCACCGATTAGTTTTTTGCTAATAACTCTTGCATTCTTCGACCGACTTCTTCGACTAAGAGCTCGATGGAAAGCTTATCTGTTCCTCTTTCAGATGGCATTAACATATTTTACGAAAAGTCATAAGAAATACAATTTTTTTGATCAAAACTAAAATATCCTCGAAATCATTGAAGAAGAAGTACCTTATCAGACGAAAATCTGCCTTATATAATAAGAGACATTTAAATTTTTTTAATTGCATAAATGGGCGGCATTTTATTCAGAATTAATAGTTTTTTACATGGACAAAAAATTCGTTTCATTTATTTTTCCATTAAATAATAGAATTATAGAAATGTACTTTGCGAAGAGAATTGGCAGTAGGATGGAATCGTGTTGACCACCGATTAGTTTTTTGCTAATAACTCTTGCATTCTTCGACCGACTTGTTCGACTAAGAGCTCGATGGAAAGCTTATCTGTTCCTCTTTCAGATGGCATTAACATATTTTACGAAAAGTCGTATGACATAAAATTTTTTTGATCAAAACTAAGATATCCTCAAAATCATTCAAGAAGAAGTACCTTATCAGACGAAAATATGCCTGATATAATAAGAGACATTTAAATTTTTTTAATTGCATAAATGGGCGGCATTTTATTCAGAATTAATAGTTTTTTACATGGACAAAAACTTCGTTTCATTTATTTTTCCATTAAATAATAGAATTATAGAAATGTACTTTGCGAAGAGAATCGGCAGTAGGACGGAATCGTGTTGACCACCGATTAGTTTTTTGCAAATAACTCTTGCATTCTTCGACCGACTTCTTCGACTAAGAGCTCGATGGAAAGCTTATCTGTTCCTCTTTCAGATGGCATTAACATATTATACGAAAAGTCATAAGAAATAAAATTTTTTTGATCAAAACTAAAATATCCTCGAAATCATTGAAGAAGAAGTACTTTATCAGACGAAAATCTGCCTTATCTAATAAGAGACATTTAAATTTTTTTAGTTGCATAAATGGGCGGCATTTTATTCAGAATTAATAGTTTTTTACATGGACAAAAAATTCGTTTCATTTTTTTTCCATTAAATAATAGAATTACAGAAATGTACTTTGCGAAGAGAATCGGCAGTAGGATGGAATCGTGTTGACCACCGATTAGTTTTTTGCTAATAACTCTTGCATTCTTCGACCGACTTGTTCGACTAAGAGCTCGATGGAAAGCTTATCTGTTCCTCTTTCAGATGGCATTAACATATTTTACGAAAAGTCATAAGAAATACAATTTTTTTGATCAAAACTAAAATATCCTCGAAATCATTGAAGAAGAAGTACCTTATCAGACGAAAATCTGCCTTATATAATAAGAGACATTTAAATTTTTTTAATTGCATAAATGGGCGGCATTTTATTCAGAATTAATAGTTTTTTACATGGACAAAAAATTCGTTTCATTTATTTTTCCATTAAATAATAGAATTATAGAAATGTACTTTGCGAAGAGAATTGGCAGTAGGACGGAATCGTGTTGACCAGCGATTAGTTCTTTGCTAATAACTCTTGCATTCTTCGACCGACTTCTTCGACTAAGATCTCGATGGAAAGCTTATCTGTCCCGCTTTCAGATGGCATTAACATATTTTACGAAAAGTCATAAGAAATAAAATTTTTTTGATCAAAACTAAAATATCCTCGAAATCATTGAAAAAGAAGTACCTTATCAGACGAAAATCTACCTAATCTAATAAGAGACATTTAAATTTTTTTCATTGCATAAATGGGTGGCATTCTGTTCAGAATTAAGAGTTTTTTACATGGACAAAAAATTCGTTTAATTTTTTACAATTAAATACTAGAATTATAGAAAAGTACTTTGCGAAAATAATCGGCAGTAGGACGGAATCGTGTTGACCACCGATTGGTTGTTTGCTAATAACTCTGGCATCCTTCGACCGACTTCTTCGACTAAGAGCTCGATAGAAACCTTATCTGTTCCTCTTTCAGATGGCATTGATATATTTTACGAAAAGTCATAAGAAATAAAATTTTTTTGATCAAAACTAAAATATCCTCGAAATCATTGAAGAAGAAGTACCTTATCAGGCGAAAATCTACCTAATCTAATAAGAGACATTTAAATTTTTTTAGTTGCATAAATGGGCGGAATTTTATTCAGAATTAATAGTTTTTTACATGGACAAAAAATTCGTTTCATTTTTTTTCCATTAAATAATAGAATTACAGAAATGTACTTTGCGAAGAGAATCGGCAGTAGGACGGAATCGTGTTGACCACCGATTAGTTTTTTTCTAATAACTCTTGCATTCTTCGACCGACTTCTTCGACTAAGAGCTCGATGGAAAGCTTATCTGTTCCTCTTTCAGATGGCATTAACATATTTTACGAAAAGTCATAAGAAATAAAATTTTTTTGATCAAAACTAAAATATCCTCGAAATCATTGAAGAAGAAGTACCTTATCAGACGAAAATCTGCCTTATCTAATAAGAGACATTTAAATTTTTTTAATTGCATAAATGCGAGGCATTTTATTCAGAATTAATAGTTTTTTACATGGAAAAAAAATTCGTTTAATTTTTTTTCCCATTAAATACTAGAATTATAGAAATGTACTTTGCGAAAAGAATCGGCAGTAGGACGGAATCGTGTTGACCACCGATTAGTTTTTTGCTAATAACTCTTGCATCCTTCGACCGACTTTTTCGACTTAGAGCTCGATGGAAAGCTTATCTGTTCCTCTTTCAGATGGCATTAACATATTTTACGAAAAGTCATAAGAAATACAATTTTTTGGATCAAAACATGCATGTCTAATAAGAGACATTTAAATTTTTTTAATTGCATAAATGGGCGGCATTTTATTCAGAATTAATAGTTTTTTGCATGGACAAAAACTTCGTTTAATTTTTTCCCATTGGATATTAGAATTATAGAAAAGTACTTTGCGAAAAGAATCGGCAGTAGGACGGTATCATGTTGACCATCGATTAGTTTTTTGCTAATAACTCTTGCATACTTCGACCGACTTCTTCGACTAAGAGCTCGATGGAAAGCTTATCTGTTCCTCTTTCAGATGGCATTAACATATTTTACGAAAAGTCGTATGACATACAATTTTCTTGATCAAAACTAAGATATCCTCAAAATCATTCAAGAAGAAGTACCTTATCAGACGAAAATATGCCTTATATAATAAGAGACATTTAAATTTTTTTAATTGCATAAATGGGCGGCATTTTATTCAGAATTAATAGTTTTTTACATGGACAAAAAATTCGTTTCATTTATTTTTCCATTAAATAATAGAATTATAGAAATGTACTTTGCGAAGAGAATCGGCAGTAGGACGGAATCGTGTTGACCACCGATTAGTTTTTTGCTAATAACTCTTGCATTCTTCGACCGACTTCTTCGACTAAGAGCTCGATGGAAAGCTTATCTGTTCCTCTTTCAGATGGCATTAACATATTTTACGAAAAGTCATAAGAAATAAAATTTTTTTGATCAAAACTAAAATATCCTCGAAATCATTGAAGAAGAAGTACCTTATCAGACGAAAATCTACCTAATCTAATAAGAGACATTTAAATTTTTTTCATTGCATAAATGGGCGGCATTTTATTCTGAATTAATAGTTTTTTAGATGGACAAAAAATTCGTTTCATTTTTTTTTCCATTAAATAATAGAATTATAGAAATGAACTTTGCGAAGAGAATCGGCAGTAGGACGGAATCGTGTTGACCACCGATTAGTTTTTTGCTAATAACTCTTGCATTCTTCGACCGACTTCTTCGACTAAGAGCTCGATGGAAAGCTTATCTGTTCCTCTTTCAGATGGCATTAACATATTTTACGAAAAGTCATAAGAAATAAAATTTTTTTGATCAAAACTAAAATATCCTCGAAATCATTGAAGAAGAAGTACCTTATCAGACGAAAATCTACCTAATCTAATAAGAGACATTTAAATTTTTTTAGTTGCATAAATGGGCGGCATTTTATTCAGAATTAATAGTTTTTTACATGGACAAAAAATTCGTTTCATTTTTTTTTCCATTAAATAATAGAATTACAGTAATGTACTTTGCGAAGAGAATCGGCAGTAGGACGGAATCGTGTTGACCACCGATTAGTTTTTTGCTAATAACTCTTGCATTCTTCGACCGACTTCTTCGACTAAGAGCTCGATGGAAAGCTTATCTGTTCCTCTTTCAGATGGCATTAACATATTTTACGAAAAGTCATAAGAAATAAAATTTTTTTGATCAAAACTAAAATATCCTCGAAATCATTGAAGAAGAAGTACCTTATCAGACGAAAATCTGCCTTATCTAATAAGTGACATATACATTTTTTTAATTGCATAAATGCGCGGCATTTTATTCAGAATTAATAGTTTTTTACATGGAAAAAAAATTCGTTTAATTCGTTTAATTTTTTTTTCCCATTAAATACTAGAATTATTGAAATGTACTTTGCGAAGAGAATCGGCAGTAGGACGGAATCGTGTTGACCACCGATTAGTTTTTTGCTAATAACTCTTGCTTCCTTCGACCGACTTCGTCGATTAAGAGCTCGATGGAAAGCTTATCTGTTCCTCTTTCAGATGGCATTAACATATATTACGAAAAGTCGTAAGAAAAACAATTTTTTTGAGTAAAACTAAAATATCCTCGAAATCATTGAAGAAGAAGTACCATATCAGCCGAAAATCTGCCTTATCTAATAAGAGACATTTAAATTTTTTTAATTGCATAAATGGGCGGCATTTTATTCAGAATTAATAGTTTTTTACATCGACAAAAAATTCGTTTCATTTTATTTTCCATTAAATAATAGAATTATAGAAATGTACTTTGCGAAGAGAATCGGCGGTAGGACGGAATCGTGTTGACCACCGATTAGTTTTTTGCTAATAACTCTTGCATTCTTCGACCGACTTTTTCGACTAAGAGCTCGATGGAAAGCTTATCTGTTCCTCTTTCAGATGGCATTAACATATTTTACGAAAAGTCATAAGAAATAAAATTTTTTGGATCAAAACTAAAATATACTCAAAATCATTCAAGAAGTGGTATCTTATCAGACCAAAATATGCCTTATCTAGTAAGTGACATATACATTTTTATACTTTTCACGTATGTGAAATAGTATAATAACTTTGTGCTGAAGTTTGTAACAGATCGAAATACTCATTTCCGACTATATAAAGTATATATATTCTTGATCAGGACGACAAGTCGAGTTGATTTAGCCATGTCCGTCTGTCCGTCTGTCCTTCTACCGTCTGTCTGTATATATACAATCTCCTCCCACAGTTTTGAAGATATTGAGCTGAATTTTGCACAGAGACTGCTTATTTGTGCGATCAACTCATTTGTCGGATCCAGCCATATCGGACAACTGGAACTGGTAGCCCCCATACGAAAAGAAGAAGAAAAATGAACAAAACTTGAGTCGTTGTATGGAAAAGTTTTTTGTTTTGTATGATAGAGTGCTGAAATTTTAAACATAGTAGTTCTACATAGTCCGACTACATGCCTGAAAGTTTCAATGAGATTGGACATCTGGAACTGGTAGCTCCCATACAAAATGAAGAAGAGGAAGAGAAGCAATATTCACGTCGTTGTATGGACAACTTTTTTGTTTTTCAACCAATTGACTTAAAATTTTAAAGTTATGTTCTTGGGGAGGAATGAAAACTATTTTGACCAAAAATGGGCGTAGCCACGCGTAGCCACGCGTAGCCACGCCCACTTCTAGCGAAAATTGACCCGTTGTATGAAAAACTTTTTTGTTTTTTAACCAATTGACTTGAAATTTTAAAGTTATGTTCTTAGGAAGGAATGAAAACTATTTTGAATAAAAGTGGGCGTAGCCACGCCCACTTATAGCGAAAATTGACCCGTTGTATGGAAAACTTTTTTGTTTTTTAACCAATTGACTTGAAACTTTACAATTATGTTCTTAGGGAGGAATGAAAACTATTTTGACCAAAAGTGGGCGTAGCCACGCCCACTGATAGCAAAAATTGACCCGTTGTATGGAAAACTTTTTTGTTTTTCAACGAATTGACTTGAAACTTTACAGTTATGTTCTTAGGGAGGAATGAAAACTATTTTGACCAAAAGTGGGCGTGGCCACGCCCTTTTATAGCGAAATTTGACCCGTTGTATGGAAAACTTTTGTGTTTTTTAACCAATTGACTTGAAACTTTACAGTTATGTTCTTAGGGAGGAATGAAAACAATTTTGACCAAAAGTGGGCGCGGCCACGCCCTTTTATAGCGAAATTTGACCCGTTGTATGGACAACTTTTTTGTTTTTTAACCAATTGACTTGAAACTTTACAGTTATGTTCTTAGGGAGGAATGAAAACAATGTTGACCAAAAGTGGGTGTAGCCACGCCCACTTATAGCAAAAATTGACCGGTTGTATGGAAAACTTTTTTGTTTTTTAACCAATTGACTTGAAACCTTACAGTTATGTTGTTAGGGAGGCATGAAAACTATTCATTTAGTTTTTTAGTGACACAACGTGAAAAGTATTATAGCTTCAGCCTTGCTGAAGATAGCGTCCTTACTGGTTTTAATTGCATAAATGAGCGGCATTTTATTCAGAATTAATAGTTTTTTACATGGACAAAAAATTCGTTTAATTTTTTCCCCCATTAAATACTAGAATTATAGAAATGTACTTTGCGAAGAGAATCGGCAGTAGGACGGAATCGTGTTGACCACCGATTAGTTTTTTGCTAATAACTCTTGCATCCTTCGACCGACTTTTTCGAATAAGAGCTCGATGGAAAGCTTATCTGTTCCTCTTTCAGATGGCATTAACATATTTTACGAAAAGTCATAAGAAATAAAATTTTTTGGATCAAAACTAAAATATACTCAAAATCATTCAAGAAGTGGTATCTTATCAGACCAAAATATGCCTTATCTAATAAGTGACATATACATTTTTTTAATTGCATAAATGAGCGGCATTTTATTCAGAATTAATAGTTTTTTGCATGGACAAAAACTTCGTTTAATTTTTTCCCATTGGATATTAGAATTATAGAAAAGTACTTTGCGAAAAGAATCGGCAGTAGGACGGTATCATGTTGACCATCGATTAGTTTTTTGCTAATAACTCTTGCATTCTTCGACCGACTTCTTCGACTAAGAGCTCGATGGAAAGCTTATCTGTTCCTCTTCCAGATGGCATTAACATATTTTACGAAAAGTCGTATGACATACAATTTTCTTGCTCAAAACTAAGATATCCTCAAAATCATTCAAGAAGAAGTACCTTATCAGACGAAAATATGCCTTATATAATAAGAGACATTTAAATTTTTTTAATTGCATAAATGGGCGGCATTTTATTCAGAATTAATAGTTTTTTACATGGACAAAAAATTCGTTTCATTTTTTTTTTCCATTAAATAATAGAATTATTGAAATGTACTTTGCGAAGAGAATCGGCAGTAGGCGGCATTTTATTCAGAATTAATAGTTTTTTACATGGACAAAAAATTCTTTTAATTTTTTCCCATTAAATACTAGAATTATAGAAAAGTACTTTGCGAAAAAAATCGGCAGTAGGACGGAAACGTGTTGACCAGCTATTAGTTTTTTGCTAATAACTCTTGCATCCTTCGACCGACTTTTTCGACTAAGAGCTCGATGGAAAGATTATCTGTTCCTCTTTCAGATGGCATTAACATATTTTACGAAAAGTCATACGAAATAAAATTTTTTGGATCAAAACTAAAATATACTCAAAATCATTCAAGAAGTGGTATCTTATCAGACCAAAATATGCCTTATCTAATAAGTGACATATACATTTTTTTAATTGCATAAATGAGCGGCATTTTATTCAGAATTAATAGTTTTTTACATGGACAAAAAATTCGTTTAATTTTTTCCCCCATTAAATACTAGAATTATAGAAATGTACTTTGCGAAGAGAATCGGCAGTAGGACGGAATCGTGTTGACCACCGATTAGTTTTTTGCTAATAACTCTTGCATCCTTCGACCGACTTCTTCGACTAATATCTCGATGGAAAGCTTATCTGTTCCTCTTTCAGATGGCATTAACATATTTTACGAAAAGTCGTATGACATACAATTTTCTTGATCAAAACTAAGATATCCTCAAATCATTCAAGAAGAAGTACCTTATCAGACGAAAATATGCCTTATATAATAAGAGACATTTAAATTTTTTTAATTGCATTAATGGGCGGCATTTTATTCAGAATTAATAATTTTTTACATGGACAAAAAATTCGTTTCATTTTTTTTTTCCATTAAATAATAGAATTATTGAAATGTAATTTGCGAAGAGAATCGGCAGTAGGCGGCATTTTATTCAGAATTAATAGTTTTTTACATGGACAAAAAATTCGTTTAATTTTTTCCCATTAAATACTAGAATTATAGAAAAGTACTTTGCGAAAAAAATCGGCAGTAGGACGGAAACGTGTTGACCAGCTATTAGTTTTTTGCTAATAACTCTTGCATCCTTCGACCGACTTCTTCGACTAATATCTCGATGGAAAGCATATCTGTTCCTCTTTCAGATGGCATTAACATATTTTACGAAAAGTCGTATGACATACAATTTTCTTGATCAAAACTAAGATATCCTCAAAATCATTCAAGAAGTGGTATCTTATCAGACGAAAATATGGCATGTCTAATAAGAGACATTTAAATTTTTTTAATTGCATAAATGGGCGTCATTTTTTTCAGAATTAATAGTTTCTTACATGGACAAAAAATTCGTTTAATTTTTTCCCATTAAATACTATATTTTCCCATTAATAACATATTTTACGAAAAGTCATAAGAAATAAAATTTTTTGGATCAAACTAAAATATCGTCAAAATCATTCAAGAAGTGGTATCTTATCAGACGAAAATATGCCTTATCTAATAAGGGACATTTAAATTTTTTAATTGCATAAATGGGCGGCATTTTATTCAGAACAAATAGTTTTTTACATGGACAAAAAACTCGTTTCATTTTTTTTCCCATTAAATACTAGAATTTTAGAAATGTACTTTGCGAAAAGAATCGGCAGTAGGACGGAATCGTGTTGACCACCGATTAGTTTTTTGCTAATAACTCTTGCATCCTTCGACCGACTTCTTCGACTAACAGCTCGATGGAAACCTTATCTGTTCCTCTTTCAGATGGCATTAACATATTTTACGAAAAATCATAAGAAATAAAATTTTTTGGATCAAAACTAAAATATCCTCAAAATCATTCAAGAAGTGGTATCTTATCAGACGAAAATATGCCTTATCTAATAAGTGACATATACATTTTTTTAATTGCATAAATGGGCGGCATTTTATTCAGAATTAATAGTTTTTTACATGGACAAAAAATTCGTTTAATTTTTTCCCATTGGATATTAGAATTATAGAAAAGTACTTTGCGAAAAGAATCGGCAGTAGGACGGTATCATGTTGACCATCGATAAGTTTTTTGCTAATCACTCTTGCATCCTTCGACCGACTTCTTCGACTAATATCTCGATGGAAAGCTTATCTGTTCCTCTTTCAGATGGAGATATTTAAATTTGTTTAATTGCATAAATGGGCGGCATTTTATTCAGAATTAATAGTTTTTTACATGGACAAAAAATTCGTTTAATTTTTTTTTTCCATTAAATAATAGAATTATAGAAATGTACTTTGCGAAGAAAATCGAAAAGTCAGCTATTAGTTTTTTGCTAATAACTCTTGCATCCTTCGACCGACTTCTTCGACTAATATCTCGATGGAAAGTTTATCTTTTCCTCTTTCAGATGGCATTAACATATTTTACGAAAAGTCACGCCCACTGATAGCAAAAATTGACCCGTTGTATGGAAAACTTTTTTGTTTTTCGACGAATTGACTTGAAACTTTACAGTTATGTTCTTAGGGAGGAATGAAAACTATTTTGACCAAAAGTGGGCGTGGCCACGCCCTTTTATAGCGAAATTTGACCCGTTGTATGGAAAACTTTTGTGTTTTTTAACCAATTGACTTGAAACTTTACAGTTATGTTCTTAGGGAGGAATGAAAACAATTTTGACCAAAAGTGGGCGCGGCCACGCCCTTTTATAGCGAAATTTGACCCGTTGTATGGACAACTTTTTTGTTTTTTAACCAATTGACTTGAAACTTTACAGTTATGTTCTTAGGGAGGAATGAAAACAATGTTGACCAAAAGTGGGTGTAGCCACGCCCACTTATAGCAAAAATTGACCCGTTGTATGGAAAACTTTTTTGTTTTTTAACCAATTGACTTGAAACCTTACAGTTATGTTGTTAGGGAGGCATGAAAACTATTCATTTAGTTTTTTAGTGACACAACGTGAAAAGTATTATAGCTTCAGCCTTGCTGAAGATAGCGTCCTTACTGGTTTTAATTGCATAAATGAGCGGCATTTTATTCAGAATTAATAGTTTTTTACATGGACAAAAAATTCGTTTAATTTTTTCCCCCATTAAATACTAGAATTATAGAAAAACTTCAACGAATTGACTTGAAACTTTACAGTTATGTTCTTAGGGAGGAATGAAAACTATTTTGACCAAAAGTGGGCGTGCCCACGCCTTTTTTTAGCGAAAATTGACCAATTGACTTGAAACCTTACAGTTATCTTCTTAGGGAGGAATGAAAACTATTTTGACCAAAAGTGGGCATGGCTACGCCCACTTATCGCAAAACTTGAACCGCTGTATGGAAAACTTTTTTGTTTTTTAACCAATTGACTTGAAACCTTACAGTTATGTTGTTAGGGAGGCATGAAAACTATTCATTTAGTTTTTTAGTGACACAACGTGAAAAGTATTATAGCTTCAGCCTTGCTGAAGATAGCGTCCTTACTGGTTTTAATTGCATAAATGAGCGGCATTTTATTCAGAATTAATAGTTTTTTACATGGACAAAAAATTCGTTTAATTTTTTCCCCCATTAAATACTAGAATTATAGAAATGTACTTTGCGAAGAGAATCGGCAGTAGGACGGAATCGTGTTGACCACCGATTAGTTTTTTGCTAATAACTCTTGCATCCTTCGACCGACTTTTTCGAATAAGAGCTCGATGGAAAGCTTATCTGTTCCTCTTTCAGATGGCATTAACATATTTTACGAAAAGTCATAAGAAATAAAATTTTTTGGATCAAAACTAAAATATACTCAAAATCATTCAAGAAGTGGTATCTTATCAGACCAAAATATGCCTTATCTAATAAGTGACATATACATTTTTTTAATTGCATAAATGAGCGGCATTTTATTCAGAATTAATAGTTTTTTGCATGGACAAAAACTTCGTTTAATTTTTTCCCATTGGATATTAGAATTATAGAAAAGTACTTTGCGAAAAGAATCGGCAGTAGGACGGTATCATGTTGACCATCGATTAGTTTTTTGCTAATAACTCTTGCATTCTTCGACCGACTTCTTCGACTAAGAGCTCGATGGAAAGCTTATCTGTTCCTCTTTCAGATGGCATTAACATATTTTACGAAAAGTCGTATGACATACAATTTTCTTGCTCAAAACTAAGATATCCTCAAAATCATTCAAGAAGAAGTACCTTATCAGACGAAAATATGCCTTATCTAATAAGAGACATTTAAATTTTTTAATTGCATAAATGGGCGGCATTTTATTCAGAATTAATAGTTTTTTACATGGACAAAAAACTCGTTTCATTTTTTTTCCCATTAAATACTAGAATTTTAGAAATGTACTTTGCGAAAAGAATCGGCAGTAGGACGGAATCGTGTTGACCACCGATTAGTTTTTTGCTAATAACTCTTGCATCCTTCGACCGACTTCTTCGACTAACAGCTCGATGGAAACCTTATCTGTTCCTCTTTTAGATGGCATTAACATATTTTACGAAAAATCATAAGAAATAAAATTTTTTGGATCAAAACTAAAATATCCTCAAAATCATTCAAGAAGTGGTATCTTATCAGACGAAAATATGCCTTATCTAATAAGTGACATATACATTTTTTTAATTGCATAAATGGGCGGCATTTTATTCAGAATTAATAGTTTTTTACATGGACAAAAAATTCGTTTAATTTTTTCCCATTAAATACTAGAATTATAGAAATGTACTTTGCGAAGAGAATCGGCAGTAGGACGGAAACGTGTTGACCAGCTATTAGTTTTTTGCTAATCACTCTTGCATCCTTCGACCGACTTCTTCGACTAATATCTCGATGGAAAGCTTATCTGTTCCTCTTTCAGATGGAGATATTTAAATTTGTTTAATTGCATAAATGGGCGGCATTTTATTCAGAATTAATAGTTTTTTACATGGACAAAAAATTCGTTTAATTTTTTTTTTCCATTAAATAATAGAATTATAGAAATGTACTTTGCGAAGAAAATCGAAAAGTCAGCTATTAGTTTTTTGCTAATCACTCTTGCATCCTTCGACCGACTTCTTCGACTAATATCTCGATGGAAAGCTTATCTGTTCCTCTTTCAGATGGAGATATTTAAATTTGTTTAATTGCATAAATGGGTGGCATTTTATTCAGAATTAATAGTTTTTTCCATGGACAAAAAATTCGTTTAATTTTTTCCCATTAAATACTATAATTATAGAAAAGTACTTTGCGAAAAGAATCGGCAGTAGGACGGAATCGTGTTGACCAGCGATTAGTTCTTTGCTAATAACTCTTGCATCCTTCGACCGATTTCTTCGACTAAGAGCTCGATGGAAAGCTTATCTGTTCCTCTTTCAGATGGCATTAGCATATTTTACGAAAAGTCGTAAGAAATAAAATTTTTTTGATCAAAACTAAAATCTCCTCGAAATCATTGAAGAAGAAGTACCTTATCAAACGAAAATCTGCCTTATCTAATAAGAGACATTTAAATTTTCTAAATTGCATAAATGGGCGGCATTTTATTCAGAATAAATAGTTTTTTCCATGGACAAAAAATTCGTTTAATTTTTTCCCATTAAATACTAGAGTTGTAGAAAAGTACTTTGCGAAAAGAATCGGCAGTAGGACGGAATCGTGTTGACCAACGATTAGTTCTTTGCTAATAACTCTTACATCCTTCGACCGACTTCTTCGACTAAGAGCTCGACGGAAAGCTTATCTGTTCCTCTTTCAGATGGCATTAACATATTTTAAGAAAAGTCGTAAGAAATACAATTTGTTTGATCAAAACTAAAATATCCTCGAAATCATTGAAGAAGAAGTACCTTATCAGACGAAAATATGCCTTATCTAATAAGAGACATTTAAATCTTCTTAATTGCATAAATGGGCGGCATTTTATTCAGAATTAATAGTTTTTTCCATGGACAAAAAATTCGTTTAATTTTTTCCCATTAAATACTAGAGTTATAGAAAAGTACTTTGCGAAAAGAATCGGCAGTAGGACGGAATCGTGTTGACCAGCGATTAGTTCTTTGCTAATAACTCTTGCATCCTTCGACCGACTTCTTCGACTAAGAGCTCGACGGAAAGCTTATCTGTTCCTCTTTCAGATGGCATTAACATATTTTACAAAAAGTCGTAAGAAATGCAATTTGTTTGATCAAAACTAAAATATCCTCGAAATCATTGAAGAAGAAGTACCTTATCAGACGAAAATATGCCTTTTCTAATAAGAGACATTTAAATTTTTTTAATTGCATAAATGGGCGGCATTTTATTCAGAATTAATAGTTTTTTACATGGACAAAAAATTCGTTTCATTTTTTTTCCATTAAATACTAGAATCATAGAAAAGTACTTTGCGAAAATAATCGGCAGTAGGACGGAATCGTGTTGACCAGCGATTAGTTCTTTGCTAATAACTCTTGCATCCTTCGACCGACTTCTTCGACTAAAAGCTCGATGGAAAGCTTATCTGTTCCTCTTTCAGATGGCATTAACATATTTTACAAAAAGTAAGAAATACAATTTGTTTGATCAAAACTAAAATATCCTCGAAATCATTGAAGAAGAAGTACCTTATCAGACGAAAATATGCCTTATCTAATAAGAGACATTTAAATTTTTTAATTGCATAAATGGGCGGCATTTTATTCAGAATTAATAGTTTTTTACATGGACAAAAAATTCGTTTAATTTTTTTTCCATTAAATACTAGAATCATAGAAAAGTACTTTGCGAAAATAATCGGCAGTAGGACGGAATCGTGTTGACCAGCGATTAGTTCTTTGCTAATAACTCTTGCATCCTTCGACCGCCTTCTTCGACTAACAGCTCGATGGAAAGCTTATCTGTTCCTCTTTTAGATGGCATTAACATATTTTACAAAAAATCGCAAGAAATACAATTTTTTATATCAAAACTAAAATATCCTCGAAATCATTGAAGAAGAAGTACCTTATCAGACGAAAATATGCCTTATCTAATAAGAGACATTTAAATTTTTTAATTGCATAAATGGGCGGCATTTTATTCAGAATTAATAGTTTTTTACATGGACAAAAAATTCGTTTAATTTTTTCCCAATTAAATACTAGAATTATAGAAACGTACTTTGCGAAAAGAATCGGCAGTAGGACGAAATCGTGTTGACCACGGATTAGTTTTCTGCTGAAAACTCTTGCATCTTTCGACCGACTTCTTCGACTAACAGCTCGATGGAAAGCTTATCTGTTCCTCTTTCAGATGGCATTAACATATTTTACGAAAAGTCGTAAGAAATACAATTTGTTTGATCAAAACTAAAATATCCTCGAAATCATTGAAGAAGAAGTACCTTATCAGACGAAAATATGCCTTTTCTAATAAGAGACATTTAAATTTTTTTAATTGCATAAATGGGTGGCATTTTATTCAGAATTAATAGTTTTTTACATGGACAAAAAATTCGTTTAATTTTTTTTCCATTAAATACTAGAATCATAGAAACGTACTTTGCGAAAATAATCGGCAGTAGGACGGAATCGTGTTGACCAGCGATTAGTTCTTTGCTAATAACTCTTGCATCCTTCGACCGACTTCTTCGACTAAAAGCTCGATGGAAAGCTTATCTGTTCCTCTTTCAGATGGCATTAACATATTTTACAAAAAGTAAGAAATACAATTTGTTTGATCAAAACTAAAAAACATTTTATTCAGAATTAATAGTTTTTTACATGGACAAAAAATTCGTTTAATTTTTTTCCAGTTAAATACTAGAATTATAGAAAAGTACTTTGCGAAAAGAATCGGCAGTACGACGGAAACGTGTTGACCACTGATTAGTTTTTTGCTAATAACTCTTGCATCCTTCGTTCGACTTCTTCGACTAAAACTCGATGGAAAGCTTATCTGTTCCTCTTTCAGATGGCATTAACATATTTTACGAAAAGTCGTAAGAAATAAAATTTTTTTGATTAAAACTAAAATATCATCGAAATCATTGAAGAAGAAGTACCTTATCAGACGAAAATATGCCATACCTAGTAAGAGACATTTAAATCTTCTTAATTGCATAAATGGGCGGCATTTTATTTAGAATTAATAGTTTTTTACATGGACAAAAAATTCGTTTAATTTTTTCCCATTAAATACTAGAATTAAAGAAAAGTACTTTGTGAAAAGAATCGGCAGTAGGACGCAATCGTGGTGACCACGGATTAGTTTTTTGCTAATAACTCTTGCATCTTTCGACCGATTTCTTCGTCTAACAGCTCGATGGAAAGCTCATCTGTTCCTCTTTCAGATGGCATTAACATATATTACGAAAAGTCGTAAGAAATACAATTTTTTTGATCAAAACTAAAGTATCCTCGAAATCATTGAAGAAGAAGTACCTTATCAGACGAAAATATGCCTTATCTAATAAGAGACATTTAAATTTTTTTAATTGCATAAATGTGCGGCATTTTATTCAGAATTAATAGTTTTTTACATGGACAAAAATTCGTTTAATTTTTTCCCATTAAATACTAGAATTATAGAAAAGTACTTTGCGAAAAAAATCGGCAGTAGGACGGAATCGTGTTGACCGCAGATTTGTTGTTTGCTAATAACTCTTGCATCCTTCGACCGACTTCTTCGACTAAGAGCTCGATGGAAAGCTTATCTGTTCCTCTTTCAGATGGCATTAACATATTTTACGAAAAGTCGTAAGAAATAAAATTTTTTTGATCAAAACTAAAATATCCTCGAAATCATTGAAGAAGAAGTAACTTATCAGACGAAAATCTGCCTTATCTAATAAGAGACATTTAAATTTTCTAAATTGCATTAATGGGCGGCATTTTATTTAGAATAAATTGTTTTTTACATGGACAAAAAATTCGTTAAATTTTTTCCCATTAAATGCTAGAAATATAGAAAAGTACTTTGTGAAATGAATCTGCAGTAGGATGCAATCGTGGTGACCACCGATTAGTTTTTTGCTAATAACTCTTGCATCCTTCGACCGACTTCTTCGACTAAAACTCGATGGAAAGCTTATCTGTTCCTCTTTCAGGTGGCATTAACATATTTTACGAAAAGTCGTAAGAAATAAAATTTTTTTGATCAAAACTAAAATATCATCGAAATCATTGAAGAAGAAGTACCTTATCAGACGAAAATATGCCATATCTAGTAAGAGACATTTAAATCTTCTTAATTGCATAAATGGGCGGCATTTTATTTAGAATTAATAGTTTTTTACATGGACAAAAAATTCGTTTAATTTTTTCCCATTAAATACTAGAATTAAAGAAAAGTACTTTGTGAAAAGAATCGGCAGTAGGACGCAATCGTGGTGACCACGGATTAGTTTTTTGCTAATAACTCTTGCATCTTTCGACCGACTTCTTCGACTAAGAGCTCGATGGAAAGCTTATCTGTTCATCTTTCAGATGGCATTAACATATTTTACGAAAAGTCGTAAGAAATAAAATTTTTTTGATTAAAACTAAAATATCTTATCAGACGAAAATATGCTTTACCTAATAAGAGACATTAAAATTTTTTTAAATGCATAAATGGGTGGCATTTTATTCAGAATTAATAGTTTTTTCCATTGGCAAAAAATTCGTTTAATTTTTTCCCATTAAATACTATAATTATAGAAAAGTACCTTGCGAAAGGAATCGGCAGTAGGACGGAATCGTGTTGACCACCGATAAGTTTTTTGCTAATAACTCTTGCATCCTTCGACCGACTTCTTCGACTAAGAGCTCGATGGAAAGCTTATCTGTTCCTCTTTCAGATGGCATTAACATATTTTACGAAAAGTCGTAAGAAATAAAATTTTTTTGATCAAAACTAAAATATCGTCGAAATCATTGAAGAAGAAGTACCTTATCAGACGAAAATATGCTTTACCTAATAAGAGACATTTAAATTTTTTTAATTGCATAAATGTGCGGCATTTTATTCAGGATTAATAGTTTTTTACATGGACAAAAAATTCGTTTAATTTTTGCCCATTAAATACTAGAATTATAGAAAAGTACTTTGCGAAAAGAATCAGCAGTAGGAAGGAAAGGTGGTGACCACCGATTAGTTTTTTGCTAATAACTCTTTCAACTTTCGACCGACTTCTTTGACTAAGAGCTCGATGGAAAGCTTATCTGTTCCTCTTTCAGATGGCATTAACATATTTTACGAAAAGTCGTAAGAAATAAAATTTTTTTGATCAAAACTAAAATATCCTCGAAATCATTGAAGTAGAAGTACCTTTTGACACGAGAATATGCCTTATCTAATAAGA
Source organism: Phortica okadai (assembly GCA_034638295.1). Classification (NCBI taxonomy): domain Eukaryota; kingdom Metazoa; phylum Arthropoda; class Insecta; order Diptera; family Drosophilidae; genus Phortica; species Phortica okadai. The sequence continues at coordinate 21,011,915 of CM067850.1, read as the reverse complement.
GGCATTTAAATTTTTTTAATTGCATAAATTTAATTTTTTCCCATTAAATACTAGAATTATAGAAAAGTACTTTGCGAAAAGAATCGGCAGTAGGACGGAAAGGTGGTGACCACCGATTAGTTTTTTGCTAATAACTCTTTCAACTTTCGACCGACTTCTTTGACTAAGAGCTCGATGGAAAGCTTATCTGTTCCTCTTTCAGATGACATTAACATATTTTAAGAAAAGTCGTAAGAAATAAAATTTTTTTGATCAAAACTAAAATATCCTCGAAATCATTGAAGAAGAAGTACCTTGTAAGACGAAAATATGCCTTACCTAATAAGAGACATTTAAATTTTTTTAAATGCATAAATGGGTGGCATTTTATTCAGAATTAATAGTTTTTTCCAAGGACAAAAAATTCGTTTAATTTTTTCTTATTAAATACTAGAGTTATAGAAAAGTACTTTGCGAAAAGAATCGGGAGTAGGACGGAAAGGTGGTGACCACCGATTAGTTTTTTGCTAATAACTCTTTCAACTTTCGACCGACTTCTTCGACTAAGAGCTCGATGGAAAGTTTATCTGTTCCTCTTTCAGATGACATTAACATATTTTAAGAAAAGTCGTAAGAAATGAAATTTTTTTGATCAAAACTAAAATATCCTCGAAATCATTGAAGAAGAAGTACCTTGTAAGACGAAAATATGCCTTACCTAATAAGAGACATTTAAAATTTTTTAAATGCATAAATGGGTGGCATTTTATTCAGAATTAATAGTTTTTTCCATGGACAAAAAATTCATTTAATTTTTTCCCATTAAATACTAGAATTATAGAAAAGTACTTTGCGAAAAGAATCGGCAGTAGGACGGAAAGGTGGTGACCACCGATTAGTTTTTTGCTAATAACTCTTTCAACTTTCGACCGACTTCTTTGACTAAGAGCTCGATGGAAAGTTTATCTGTTCCTCTTTCAGATGACATTAACATATTTTAAGAAAAGTCGTAAGAAATGAAATTTTTTTGATCAAAACTAAAATATCCTCGAAATCATTGAAGAAGAAGTACCTTGTAAGACGAAAATATGCCTTACCTAATAAGAGACATTTAAAATTTTTTAAATGCATAAATGGGTGGCATTTTATTCAGAATTAATAGTTTTTTCCATTGACAAAAAATTCGTTTAATTTTTTCCCATTAAATACTAGAATTATAGAAAAGTACTTTGCGAACAGATTCGGCAGTAGGACGGCAAGGTGGTGACCACCGATTAGTTTTTTGCTAATAACTCTTTCAACTTTCGACCGACTTCTTCGAATAAGAGCTCGATGGAAAGTTTATCTGTTCCTCTTTCAGATGACATTAACATATTTTAAGAAAAGTCGTAAGAAATAAAATTTTTTTGATCAAAACTAAAATATCCTCGAAATCATTGAAGAAGAAGTACCTTGAAAGACAAAAATATGCCTTACCTAATAAGAGACATTTAAATTTTTTTAAATGCATAAATGGGTGGCATTTTATTCAGAATTAATAGTTTTTTCCATGGACAAAAAATTCGTTTAATTTTTTCCCATTAAATACTAGAATTATAGAAAAGTACTTTGCGAAAAGAATCAGCAGTAGGAAGGAAAGGTGGTGACCACCGATTAGTTTTTTGCTAATAACTCTTTCAACTTTCGACCGACTTCTTCGACTAAGAGCTCGATGGAAAGTTTATCTGTTCCTCTTTCAGATGACATTAACATATTTTAAGAAAAGTCGTAAGAAATACAATTTTTTTGATCAAAACTAAAATATCCTCGAAATCATTGAAGTAGAAGTACCTTTTGAGACGAGAATATGCCTTACTTAATAAGAGGCATTTAAATTTTTTTAATTGCATAAATTAATTTTTTCCCATTAAATACTAGAATTATAGAAAAGTACTTTGCGAAAAGAATCGGCAGTAGGATGGAAACGTGTTGACCACCGATTAGATTTTTGCTAATAACTCTTTCAACTTTCGACCGACTTCTTCGACTAAGAGATCGATGGAAAGTTTATCTGTTCCTCTTTCATATGGCATTAACATATATTACGAAAAGTCGTAAGAAATACAATTTTTTTGATCAAAACTAAAATATCGTCGAAATCATTGAAGAAGAAGTACCTTGTAAGACGAATATATGCCTTATCTAATAAGAGATATTTAAATTTTTTTAATTGCACAAATGGGCGGCATTTTATTCAGATTTAATAGTTTTTTACATGGACAAAAAATTCGTTTAATTTTTTCCCATTAAATACTAGAATTATAGAAAAGTACTTTGCGAAAAGAATCGGCAGTAGGACGGCAAGGTGGTGACCACCGATTAGTTTTTTGCTAATAACTCTTTCAACTTTCGACCGACTTCTTCGACTAAGAGCTCGATGGAAAGTGTATCTGTTCCTCTTTCAGATGGCATTAACATATTTTACGAAAAGTCGTAAGAAATAAAATTTTTTTGATCAAAACTAAAATATCCTCGAAATCATTGAAGAAGAAGTACCTTGTAAGACGAAAATATGCCTTACCTAATAAGAGACATTTAAATTTTTTTAAATGCATAAATGGGTGGCATTTTATTCAGAATTAATAGTTTTTTCCATGGACAAAAAATTCGTTTAATTTTTTCCCATTAAATACTAGAATTATAGAAAAGTACTTTGCGGAAAGGATCGGCAGTAGGACGGAAAGGTGGTGACCACCGATTAGTTTTTTGCTAATAACTCTTCCAACTTTCGACCGACTTCTTCGACTAAGAGCTCGATGGAAAGTTTATCTGTTCCTCTTTCAGATGGCATTAACATATATTACGAAAAGTCGTAAGAAATACAATTTTTTTGATCAAAACTAAAATATCCTTGAAATCATTGAAGAAGAAGTACCTTGTAAGACGAAAATATGTCTTACCTAATAAGAGACATTTAAATTTTTTTAAATGCATAAATGGGTGGCATTTTATTTAGAATTAATAGTTTTTTCCATGGACAAAAAATTCGTTTAATTTTTTCTAATTAAATACTAGAATTATAGAAAAGTACTTTGCGAAAAGAATCGGGAGTAGGACGGAAAGGTGGTGACCACCGATTAGTTTTTTGCTAATAACTCTTTCAACTTTCGACCGACTTCTTCGACTAAGAGCTCGATGGAAAGTTTATCTGTTCCTCTTTCAGATGGCATTAACATATATTACGAAAAGTCGTAAGAAATACAATTTTTTTGATCAAAACTAAAATATCCTTGAAATCATTGAAGAAGAAGTACCTTGTAAGACGAAAATATGCCTTACCTAATAAGAGACATTTAAATTTTTTTAAATGCATAAATGGGTGGCATTTTATTCAGAATTAATAGTTTTTTCCATGGACAAAAAATTCGTTTAATTTTTTCTTATTAAATACTAGAATTATAGAAAAGTACTTTGCGAAAAGAATCGGGAGTAGGACGGAAAAGTGGTGACCACCGATTAGATTTTTGCTAATAACTCTTCCAACTTTCGACCGACTTCTTCGACTAAGAGCTCGATGGAAAGTTTATCTGTTCCTCTTTCAGATGGCATTAACATATATTACGAAAAGTCGTAAGAAATACAATTTTTTTGATCAAAACTAAAATATCCTCGAAATCATTGAAGAAGAAGTACCTTGTAAGACGAAAATATGCCTTACCTAATAAGAGACATTTAAATTTTTTTAAATGCATAAATGGGTGTCATTTTATTTAGAATTAATAGTTTTTTCCATGGACAAAAAATTCGTTTAATTTTTTTTCCATTAAATACTAGAATTATAGAAAAGTACTTTGCGAAAAGAATCGGCAGTAGGACGGAATCGAGTTGACCACCGATTTGTTGTTTGCTAATAACTCTTGCATCCTTCGACCGACTTCTTCGACTAAGAGCTCGATGGAAAGCTTATCTGTTCCTCTTTCAGATGGCATTAACATATTTTACGAAAAGTCGTAAGAAATACAATTTTTTTGATCAAAACTAAAATATCCTCGCAATCATTGAAGTAGAAGTACCTTTTGAGACGAAAATATGCCTTATCTAATAAGAGACATTTAAATTTTTTTAATTGCATAAATGGGCGGCATTTTATTCAGAATTATAAGTTTTTGACATGGACAAAAAATTCGTTTAATTTTTTCCCATTAAATACTAGAATTATAGAAAAGTACTTTGCGAAAAGAATCGGCAGTAGGACGGATATGTGTTGACCACCGATTAGTTTTTTTTTTATAACTCTTGCATCCTTCGACCGACTTCTTCGACTAAGAGCTCGATGGAAAGTTTGTCTGTTCCTCTTTCAGATGGCATTAACATATTTTACGAAAAGTCGTAAGAAATAAAATTTTTTTCATCAAAACTAAAATATACTCGAAATCATTGAAGAAGAAGTAAGGTAAACGTCCCAGTAATGGATCATTTCCCAGTTATGAATCAGTACATCGAACAATAACAAGTTTCATATTCTTTCACAAACGGGATCCTTTTGACACATATGTGTCACTCGGAGTCATGGTGTCATTTTGTTATAATTTGTTTCACTGCGGAGTTTGATTTAAATTAATAGAAGAAAAAATACTTCGATAATTGTTTTTCATAATGTTTTTCAGTGACTATCGTCTTCATTCCGCACTTTTTAATATTGAATCATTAAATATCAACTAAAATTTTTAATCAAGCAATAATAACGTTACTTTGTCAACCTGGTCCATTACTAGGACAAGACGATTCATTACTGGGACAAGTGATACATCACTAGGACAAAGAGTAATGAATAATTAATAATCGAAATTTGTTTATTAAACCGATAATAATTAATATAGTGGTATGTGTTCTTGTTCTTAAAAGACTAAATGTCCAAATAAAAAAACAAAAATGGTGAATGTTTGTTTTTTTCAGGTTACAGTGTCGAATTGAAATTAAATTTTTCATTAGCTGATCCCTGACTGGGTCGTTTACCTTACCTTGTAAGACGAAAATATGCCTTACCTAATAAGAGACATTTAAATTTTTTTAATTGCATAAATGGGCGGCATTTTATTTAGAATAAATAGTTTTTTTAATGGACAAAAAATTCGTTTAATTTTTTCCCATTAAATACTAGAATTATAGAAAAGTACCTTGCGAAAGGAATCGGCAGTAGGACGGAATCGTGTTGACCACCGATTAGTTTTTTGCTAATAACTCTTGCATCCTTCGACCGACTTCTTCGACTAAGAGCTCGATGGAAAGCTTATCTGTTCCTTTTCCAGATGGCATTAACATATTTTACAAAAAGTCGTAAGAAATACAATTTTCTTTTATCAAAACTAAATTATCCTCGAAATCATTGAAGAAGAAGTACCTTATCAGACGAAAATATGCCTTATCTAATAAGAGACATTTAAATTTTTTTAATTGCATAAATGGGCGGCATTTTATTCAGAATTAATACTTTTTTACATGGACAAAAAATTCGTTTAATTTTTTCCCATTAAATACTAGAATTATAGAAAAGTACTTTGTGAAAAGAATCGGCAGTAGGACAGAAACGTGTTGACCATCGATTAGTTTTTTGCTAATAACTCTTGCATTCTTTGACTAAGAGCTCGATGGAAAGCTTATCTGTTCCTCTTTCAGATGGCATTAACATATTTTACGAAAAGTCGTAAGAAATAAAATTTTTTTGATCAAAACTAAAATATCCTCGAAATCATTTATTAATTGCATAAATGGGCGGCATTTTAGTTAGAATTAATAGTTTTTTACATCGGCAAGAAATTCGTTTAATTTTTTCCCATTAAATACTAGAATTATAGAAAAGTACTTTGTGAAAAGAAGCGGCAGTAGGACGCAATCGTGGTGAACAACGATTAGTTTTTTGTTGATAACTCTTGCATCTTTCGACCGACTTCTTCGACTAAGAGCACTATGGAAATCTTATCTGTTCTTCTTTCAGTTGGCATTAACATATTTTACGAAAAGTCATAAGAAATACAATTTTTTTGATCAAAACTAAAATATCCTCGAAATCATTGAAGAAGAAGTACCTTATCAGACGAAAATATGCCTCATATAAGAAGAGACATTTAAATTTTTTTAATTTCATAAATGGGCGGCATTTTATTCAGAATTAATAGTTTTTTACATGGACAAAAAATTCGTTTCATTTTTTCCCATTAGATACTAGAATTATAGAAAAGTACTTTGCGAAAAGAATCGGCAGTAGGACAGAATCGTGTTGACCACCGATTAGTTTTTTGCTAATAACTCTTGCATCCTTCGACCGACTTCTTCGACTAAGAGCTCGATGAAAACCTTATCTGTTCTTCTTTCAGATGGCATTAACATATTTTACGAAAAGTCATAAGGAATAAAATTTTTTTGATCAAAACTAAAATATCCTCGAAATCATTGAAAAAGGAGTACCTTATCAGACGAAAATATGCCTTATATAATAAGAGACATTTAAATTTTTGTAATTTCATAAATGGGCGGCATTTTATTCAGAATTAATAGTTTTTTACATGGACAAAAAATTCGTTTCATTTTTTCCCATTAGATACTAGAATTATAGAAAAGTACTTTGCGAAAAGAATCGCCAGTAGGACGGAATCGTGTTGACCACCGATTAGTTTTTTGCTAATAACTCTTGCATTCTTTGACTAAGAGCTCGATGGAAAGCTTATCTGTTTCTCTTTCAGATGGCATTAACATATTTTACGAAAAGTCGTAAGAAATAAAATTTTTTTGATCAAAACTAAAATATCCTTAAAATCATTGAAGAAGAAGTACCTTATCAGACGAAAATATGCCTTATATAAGAAGAAACATTAAAATTTTTTTAATTTCATAAATGGGCGGCATTTTATTCAGAATTAATAGTTTTTTACATGGACAAAAAATTCGTTTCATTTTTTCCCATTAGATACTAGAATTATAGAAAAGTACTTTGCGAAAAGAATCGGCAGTAGGACGGAATCGTGTTGACCACCGATTAGTTTTTTGCTATTAACTCTTGCATTCTTTGACTAAGAGCTCGATGGAAAGCTTATCTGTTCCTCTTTCAGATGGCATTAACATATTTTACGAAAAGTCGTAAGAAATAAAATTTTTTTGATCAAAACTAAAATATCCTCGAAATCATTGAAGAAGAAGTACCTTATCAGACGAAAATATGCCTTATCTAATAAGAGACATTTAAACTTTTTTAATTGCATAAATGGGCGTAATTTTATACAGAATTAATAGTGTTTTACATGAAAAAAAAAATCGTTTAATTTTTTCCCATTAAATACTAGAATTATAGATAAGCACTTTGCGAAAAGAATCGGCAGTAGGACGGAAACGTTCTGACCACCGATTAGTTTTTTGTTAATAACTCTTGCATCCTTCGACCGACTTCTTCGACTAAGAGCTCGATTGAAACTTTATCTGTTCCTCTTTCAGATGGCATTAACATATTTTACGAAAAGTCATAAGGAATAAAATTTTTTTGATCAAAACTAAAATATCCTTAAAATCATTGAAGAAGAAGTACCTTATCAGACGAAAATATGCCTTATCTAATAAGAGACATTTAAATTTTTTTAATGGCATAAATGGGCGGCATTTTATTCAGAATTAATACTTTTTTACATGGACAAAAAATTCGTTTAATTTTTTCCCATTAAATACAAGAATTATAGAAAAGTACTTTGCGAAGAGAATCGGCAGTAGGACTGAATCGTGTTGACCACCGATTAGTTTTTTGCTAATAACACTTGCATCCTTCGACCGACTTCTTCGACTAAGATCTCGATGGAAAGCTTATCTGTTTCTCTTTCAGATGGCATTAACATATTTTACGAAAAGTCGTAAGAAATAAAATTTTTTTGATTAAAACTAAAATATCCTCGAAATCATTGAAGAAGGAGTACCTTATCAGACGAAAATATACCTTATCTAATAAGAGACATTTAAATTTTCTTAATTGCATAAATGGGCGGCATTTTATTCAGAATTAATAGTTTTTTACATGGACAAAAAATTCGTTTAATTTTTTCCATTAAATACTAGAATTATAGAAAAGTACTTTGCGAAGAGAATCGGAAGTAGGACAGAATCGTGTTGACCACCGATTAGTTTTTTGCTAATAACTCTTGCATCCTTCGACCGACTTCTTCGACTAAGAGCTCGATGAAAACCTTATCTGTTCCTCTTTCAGATGGCATTAACATATTTTACGAAAAGTCATAAGGAATAAAATTTTTTTGATCAAAACTAAAATATCCTCGAAATCATTGAAGAAGAGGTACCTTATCAGACGAAAATATGCCTTGTATAATAAGAGACATTTAAATTTTTTTAATTGCATAAATTGCGGCATTTTATTCAGAATAAATAGTTTTTTACATGGACAAAATATTCGTTTAATTTTTTCCATTAAATACTAGAATTATAGAAAAGTACTTTGCGAAAAGAATCGGCAGTAGGACGGAATCATGTTGACCATCGATTAGTTTTTTGCTAATAACTCTTGCATCCTTCGACCGACTTCTTCAACTAAGATCTCGATTGAAAGCTTATCTGTTTCTCTTTCAGATGGCATTAACATATTTTACGAAAAGTCGTAAGAAATAAAATTTTTTTGATGAAAACTAAAATATCCTCAAAATCTTAATTTTAGCCTCAAAATTTTAATTTTTTCCCTTTAAATACTAGAATTATAGAAAAGTACTTTGCGAAAAGAATCGGCAGTAGGACGGAAACGTTTTGACCACCGATTAGTTTTTTGTTAATAACTCTTGCATCCTTCGACCGACTTCTTCGACTAAGAGCTCGATGGAAGGCTTATCTGTTCCTCTTTCAGATGGCATTAACATATTTTACGAAAAGTCATTTTTTTTATAAAAACTAAGATATCCTCGAAATCATTGAAGAAGGAGTACCTTATCAGACGAAAATATGCCTTATATAATAAGAGACATTTAAATTTTTTTTATTGCATAAATGGGCGGCATTTTATTCAGAATTAATAGTTTTTTACATGGACAAAAAATTCGTTTCATTTTTTCCCATTAGATACTAGAATTATAGAAAAGTACTTTGCGAAAAGAATCGGCAGTAGGACGGAATCGTGTTGACCACCGATTAGTTTTTTGCTAATAACTTTTTCATTCTTCGACTAAGAGCTCGATGGAAAGCTTATCTGTTCCTCTTTCAGATGGCATTAACATATTTTACGAAAAGTCGTAAGAAATAAAATTTTTTTGATGAAAACTAAAATATCCTCGAAATCATTGAAGAAGAAGTACCTTATCAGACGAAAATATGCCTTATCTAATAAGAGACATTAGAACTTTTTTAATTGCATAAATGGGCGTCATTTTATTCAGAATTAATAGTGTTTTACATGGAAAAAAAATTCGTTTAATTTTTTCCCATTAAATACTAGAGTTATAGAAAAGCACTTTGCGAAAAGAATCGGCAGTAGGACGGAAACGTTTTGACCACCGATTAGTTTTTTGCTAATAACTTGCTAGAATTATAGAAAAGTACTTTGCGAAAAGAATCGGCAGTAGGACGGAAACGTGTTGACCACCGATTAGTTTTTTGCTAATAACTCTTGCATCCTTCGACCGACTTCTTCGACTAAGATCTCGATGGAAAGCTTATCTGTTCCTCTTTCAGATGGCATTAACATATTTTACGAAAAGTCATAAGAAATAAAATTTTTTTGATCAAAACTAAAATATCCTCAAAATCATTCAAGAAGAGGTACCTTATCAGACGAAAATATGCCTTGTCTAATAAGAGACATTTAAATTTTTTTAATTGCATAAACGGGGGGCATTTTATTCAGAATAAATAGTTATTTACATGGACAAAAAATTCGTTTAATTTTTTTTCCATTAAATAATAGAATTATAGAAATGTACTTTGCGAAGAGACTCGGCAGTAGGGCGGAATCGTGTTGACCACCGATTAGTTTTTTGCTAATAACTCTTGCATCATTCGACCGACTTCTTCGACTAAGAGCTCGATGGAGACCTTATCTGTTCCTCTTTCAGATGGCATTAACATATTTTACGAAAAGGCATAAGGAATAAAATTTTTTTGATCAAAACTAAAATATCCTCGAAATCATTGAAGAAGGAGTACCTTATCAGACGAAAATATGCCTTATCTAATCAGAGGCATTTAAATTTTCTTAATTGCATAAATGGGCGGCATTTTATTAAGAATTTATAGTTTTAACATGGAAAAAAAATTCGTTTAATTTTTTTTCATTAAATACTAGAACTATAGAAAAGTACTTTGCGAAAAGAATCGGCAGTAGGACGGAAACGTGTTGACCAGCTATTAGTTTTTTGCTAATAACTCTTGCATCCTTCGACCGACTTCTTCAACTAAGATCTCGATTGAAAGCTTATCTGTTTCTTTTTCAGATGGCATTAACATATTTTACGAAAAGTCGTAAGAAATAAAATTTTTTTGATCAAAACTAAAATATCCTCAAAATCTTAATTTTAGCATCAAAATTTTAATTTTTTCCCTTTAAATACTAGAATTATAGAAAAGTACTTTGCGAAAAGAATCGGCAGTAGGACGGAAACGTTTTGACCACCGATTAGTTTTTTGCTAATAACTCTTGCATTCTTCGACCGACTTCTTCGACTAAGAGCTCGATGGAAGGCTTATCTGTTCCTCTTTCAGATGGCATTAACATATTTTACGAAAAGTCATTTTTTTTATAAAAACTAAGATATCCTCGAAATCATTGAAGAAGGAGTACCTTATCAGACGAAAATATGCCTTATATAATAAGAGACATTTAAATTTTTTTTATTGCATAAATGGGCGGCATTTTATTCAGAATTAATAGTTTTTTACATGGACAAAAAATTCGTTTCATTTTTTCCCATTAGATACTAGAATTATAGAAAAGTACTTTGCGAAAAGAATCGGCAGTAGGACGGAATCGTGTTGACCACCGATTAGTTTTTTGCTAATAACTTTTTCATTTTTCGACTAAGAGCTCGATGGAAAGCTTATCTGTTCCTCTTTCAGATGGCATTAACATATTTTACGAAAAGTCGTAAGAAATAAAATTTTTTTGATCAAAACTAAAATTTCCTCAAAATCATCCAAGAAGAGGTACCTTATCAGACGAAAATATGCCTTGTCTAATAAGAGACATTTAAATTTTTTTAATTGCATAAACGGGGGGCATTTTATTCAGAATAAATAGTTATTTACAGGGACAAAAAATTCGTTTAATTTTTTTTCCATTAAATAATAGAATTATAGAAATGTACTTTGCGAAGAGACTCGGCAGTAGGACGGAATCGTGTTGACCACCGATTAGTTTTTTGCTAATAACTTTTTCATTTTTCGACTAAGAGCTCGATGGAAAGCTTATCTGTTCCTCTTTCAGATGGCATTAACATATTTTACGAAAAGTCATAAGAAATAAAATTTTTTTGATAAAAACTAAGATATCCTCGAAATCATTGAAGAAGGAGTACCTTATCAGACGAAAATATGCCTTATATAATAAGAGCTATTTAAATTTTTTTAATTTCATAAATGGGCGGCATTTTATTCAGAATTAATAGTTTTTTACATGGACAAAAAATTCGTTTAATTTTTTCCCATTAAATACTAGAATTATAGAAAAGTACTTTGCGAAAAGAATCGGCAGTAGGACGGAATCATGTTGACCATCGATTAGTTTTTCGCTAATTGCTCTTGCATCCTTCGACCGACTTCTTCGACTAAGAGCTCGATGGAAAGCTTATCTGTTCCTCTTTCAGATGGCATTAACATATTTTACGAAAAGTTATAAGAAATACAATTTTTTTGATCAAAACTAAAATATCCTCGAAATCATTGAAGAAGAAGTACCTCATCAGACGATAATATGCCTTATCTTATAAGTGACATTTAAATTTTCTTAATTGCATAAATGGGCGGCATTTTATTAAAAATTAATAGTTTTTTACATGGACAAAAAATTCGTTTAATTTTTTTTCCCATTAAATACTAGAATTATAGAAATGTACTTTGCGAAGAGAATCGGCAGTAGGACGGAATCGTGTTGACCACCGATTAGTTTTTTGCTAATAACTCTTGCATCCTTCGACCGACTTCTTCGACTAAGAGCTCGATCAAAAGCTTATCTGTTCCTCTTTCAGATGGCATTAACATATTTTACAAAAAGTCGTAAGAAATACAATTTGTTTGATCAAAACTAAAATATCCTCGAAATCATTGAAGAAGAGGTACCTTATCAGACGAAAATATGCCTTGTCTAATAAGAGACATTTAAATTTTTTTAATTGCATAAATGGGCGGCATTTTATTCAGAATAAATAGTTTTTTACATGGACAAAAAATTCGTTTAATTTTTTTTTTCCATTATATAATAGAATTATAGAAATGTACTTTGCGAAGAGAATCGGCAGTAGGACGAAATCGTGTTGACTACCGATTAGTTTTTTGCTAATAACTCTTTCATCGTCGACCGACTTCTTCGACTAATATCACGATCTTTCAGATGGCATTAACATATTTTAAGAAAAGTCATAAGAAATAAAATTTTTTTGATCAAAACTAAAATATCCTCGAAATCATTGAAGAAGAAGTACCTTATCAGACGAAAATCTGCCTTATCTAATAAGAGACATTTAAATTTTTATACCCTGTACACATACTGTGTATCAGGGTATATTGTGTTTGTTTGAGCGAAATGTATGTAACGCACAGAAGGAGGGGAGGGGGACCCCATAAAGTATATATATTCTTGATCAAGACGAAAAGAGAAATTTATTGAGCCATGTCCGTCTGTCCGTTCGTCCGTCCGTATTAACCAATGGTTCTCAGAAACTATAATAGCTAGAGACTTGAAATTTGGAGGGTAGACTCGTGATGCTCCGCAGCAGATCAAGTTTGAACGGTTTGGTGCCACGCCCACTCCTTCCCGCCCATCCAGCACCGCCCACTTTTTTAAAACGTTATAACTCGAACATCCAAAAAGATCGAAATATGAAAGTCGGAATGTTGACTCAGTATAAGTAGCTCTACAAAACTGCATACCAGAATTTATCCCCCTCCTCTTCATTTCCCCTCCCCCGGTTGTTTTCTTAAAATTGCTGTATCTTCAAAACTATTAAAGATACAAACCTTTTTGTATACAAGCTCAGTAAATATGTATCTTTAAAACTGCCTACCACAAAATTCCCCTTTTTTTGATAGTTACCCCTCAATGACCAACAAACTTAAATTTTTCGTAAATTTCACATTTTTTGACCGATTTACTTGGTATTTTGAACACTATTTGTTCGAGCGATGTCAAATCAACATTTTTTTTTGTAGATTTGGGTTGTTGCACCGCCTATTGTGTGTGCAGGGTATTATATTGTCGAGTATACTCGACTATAGCGTACTTACTGGTTTTAATTGCATAAATGGGCTGCATTTTATTCAGAATTAATAATTTTTTACATGGACAAAAAATTCGTTTAATTTTTTTTCCCATTAAATACTAGAATTATAGAAATGTACTTTGCGAAGAGAATCGGCAGTAGGACGAAATATTGTTGACCACCGATTAGTTTTTTGCTAATAACTCTTGCATCCTTCGACCGACTTCTTCGACTAAGAGCTCGATGGAAAGCTTATCTGTTCCTCTTTCAGATGGCATTAACATATTTTACGAAAAGTCGTAAGAAATAAAATTTTTTTGATCAAAACTAAAATATCCTCGAAATCATTGAAGAAGAGGTACCTTATCAGACGAAAATATGCCTTGTATAATAAGAGACATTTAAATTTTTTTAATTGCATAAATTGCGGCATTTTATTCAGAATAAATAGTTTTTTACATGGACAAAAAATTCGTTTAATTTTTTCCCATTAAATACTAGAATTATAGAAAAGTACTTTGCGAAGAGAATTGGCAGTAGGACGGAAACGTGTTGACCACCGATTAGTTTTTTGCTAATAACTCTTGCATCCTTCGACCGACTTCTTTGACTAAGATCTCGATGGAAAGCTTATCTGTTCCTCTTTCAGATGGCATTAACATTATTTACGAAAAGTCATAAGACATAAAATTTTTTTGATCAAAACTAAAATATCCTCAAAATCAATCAAGAAGAGGTACCTTATCAGACGAAAATATGCCTTGTCTAATAAGAGACATTTAAATTTTTTTAATTGCATAAACGGGGGGCATTTTATTCAGAATAAATAGTTATTTACATGGACAAAAAATTCGTTTAATTTTTTTTCCATTAAATAATAGAATTATAGAAATGTACTTTGCGAAGAGACTCGGCAGTAGGACGGAATCGTGTTGACCACCGATTAGTTTTTTGCTAATAACTCTTGCATCCTTCGACCGACTTTTCGACTAAGAGCTCGATGGAGACCTTATCTGTTCCTCTTTCAGATGGCATTAACATATTTTACGAAAAGGCATAAGGAATAAAATTTTTTTGATCAAAACTAAAATATCCTCGAAATCATTGAAGAAGGAGTACCTTATCAGACGAAAATATGCCTTATCTAATCAGAGGCATTTAAATTTTTTTAATTGCATAAATGGGCGGCATTTTATTAAGAATTAATAGTTTTTACATGGAAAAAAAATTCGTTTAATTTTTTTCCATTAAATACTAGAACTATAGAAAAGTACTTTGCGAAAAGAATCGGCAGTAGGACGGAATCGTGTTGACCACCGATTAGTTTTTTGCTAATAACTTTTTCATTCTTCGACTAAGAGATCGATGGAAAGCTTATCTGTTCCTCTTTCAGATGGCATTAACATATTTTACGAAAAGTCGTAAGAAATAAAATTTTTTTGATGAAAACTAAAATATCCTCGAAATCATTGAAGAAGAAGTACCTTATTAGACGAAAATATGCCTTATCTAATAAGAGACATTAAAACTTTTTTAATTGCATAAATGGGCGTCATTTTATTCAGAATTAATAGTGTTTTACATGGAAAAAAAATTCGTTTAATTTTTTCCCATTAAATACTAGAATTATAGATAAGCACTTTGCGAAAAGAATCGGCAGTAGGACGGAAACGTTTTGACCACCGATTAGTTTTTTGCTAATAACTTGCTAGAATTATAGAAAAGTACTTTGCGAAGAGAATTGGCAGTAGGACGGAAACGTGTTGACCACCGATTAGTTTTTTGCTAATAACTCTTGCATCCTTCGACCGACTTCTTCGACTAAGATCTCGATGGAAAGCTTATCTGTTCCTCTTTCAGATGGCATTAACATATTTTACGAAAAGTCGTAAGAAATAAAATTTTTTTGATCAAAACTAAAATTTCCTCAAAATCATCCAAGAAGAGGTACCTTATCAGACGAAAATATGCCTTGTCTAATAAGAGACATTTAAATTTTTTTAATTGCATAAATGGGCGGCATTTTATTCAGAATAAATAGTTATTTACATGGACAAAAAATTCGTTTAATTTTTTCCCATTAAATACTAGAATTATAGAAAAGTACTTTGCGAAAAGAATCGGCAGTAGGACGGAATCATGTTGACCATCGATTAGTTTTTCGCTAATTGCTCTTGCATCCTTCGACCGACTTCTTCGACTAAGAGCTCGATGGAAAGCTTATCTGTTCCTCTTTCAGATGGCATTAACATATTTTACGAAAAGTTATAAGAAATACAATTTTTTTGATCAAAACTAAAATATCCTCGAAATCATTGAAGAAGAAGTACCTCATCAGACGAAAATATGCCTTATCTTATAAGTGACATTTAAATTTTCTTAATTGCATAAATGGGCGGCATTTTATTAAAAATTAATAGTTTTTTACATGGACAAAAAATTCGTTTAATTTTTTTTCCCATTAAATACTAGAATTATAGAAATGTACTTTGCGAAGAGAATCGGCAGTAGGACGGAATCGTGTTGACCACCGATTAGTTTTTTGCTAATAACTCTTGCATCCTTCGACCGACTTCTTCGACTAAGAGCTCGATCAAAAGCTTATCTGTTCCTCTTTCAGATGGCATTAACATATTTTACAAAAAGTCGTAAGAAATACAATTTGTTTGATCAAAACTAAAATATCCTCGAAATCATTGAAGAAGAGGTACCTTATCAGACGAAAATATGCCTTGTCTAATAAGAGACATTTAAATTTTTTTAATTGCATAAATGGGCGGCATTTCATTCAGAATAAATAGTTTTTTACATGGACAAAAAATTCGTTTAATTTTTTTTTCCATTATATAATAGAATTATAGAAATGTACTTTGCGAAGAGAATCGGCAGTAGGACCAAATCGTGTTGACTACCGATTAGTTTTTTGCTAATAACTCTTTCATCCTTCGACCGACTTCTTCGACTAATATCACGATCTTTCAGATGGCATTAACATATTTTAAGAAAAGTCATAAGAAATAAAATTTTTTTGATCAAAACTAAAATATCCTCGAAATCATTGAAGAAGAAGTACCTTATCAGACGAAAATCTGCCTTATCTAATTAGAGACATTTAAATTTTTATACCCTGTACACGTACTGTGTATCAGGGTATATTGTGTTTGTTTGAGCGAAATGTATGTAACGCACAGAAGGAGGGGAGGGGGACCCCATAAAGTATATATATTCTTGATCAAGACGAAAAGAGAAATTTATTGAGCCATGTCCGTCTGTCCGTCCGTCCGTCCGTCTGTCCGTTCGTCCGTCCGTATTCACCAATGGTTCTCAGAAACTATAATAGCTAGAGACTTGAAATTTGGAGGGTAGACTCGTGATGCTCCGCAGCAGATCAAGTTTGAACGGTTTGGTGCCACGCCCACTCCTTCCCGCCCATCCAGCACAGCCCACTTTTTTAAAACGTTATAACTCGAACATCCAAAAAGATCGAAATATGAAAGTCGGAATGTTGACTCAGTATAAGTAGCTCTACAAAACTGCATACCAGAATTTTTCCCCCTCCTCTTCATTTCCCCTCCCACGGTTGTTTTCTTAAAATTGCTGTATCTTCAAAACTATTAAAGATACAAACCTTTTTGTATACAAGCTCAGTAAATATGTATCTTTAAAACTGCCTACCACAAAATTCCCCTTTTTTTGATAGTTACCCCTCAATGACCAACAAACTTAAATTTTTCGTAAATTTCACATTTTTTGACCGATTTACTTGGTATTTTGAACACTATTTGTTCGAGCGATGTCAAATCAACATTTTTTTTTGTAGATTTGGGTTGTTGCACCGCCTATTGTGTGTGCAGGGTATTATATTGTCGAGTATACTCGACTATAGCGTACTTACTGGTTTTAATTGCATAAATGGGCTGCATTTTATTCAGAATTAATAATTTTTTACATGCACAAAAAATTCGTTTAATTTTTTTTTCCCATTAAATACTAGAATTATAGAAATGTACTTTGCGAAGAGAATCGGCAGTAGGACGAAATATTGTTGACCACCGATTAGTTTTTTGCTAATAACTCTTGCATCCTTCGACCGACTTCTTCGACTAAGAGCTCGATGGAAAGCTTATCTGTTCCTCTTTCAGATGGCATTAACATATTTTACGAAAAGTCGTAAGAAATAAAATTTTTTTCATCAAAACTAAAATATCCTCGAAATCATTGAAGAAGGAGTACCTTATCAGACGAAAATATGCCTTATATAATAAGAGACTAAGATCTCGATGGAAAGCTTATCTGTTCCTCTTTCAGATGGCATTAACATATTTTACAAAAAGTCATAAGAAATAAAATTTTTTTGATCAAAACTAAAATATCCTCGAAATCATTGAAGAAAAAGTACCTTATCAGACGAAAATCTGCCTTATCTAATAAGAGACATTTAAATTTTTTTAATTGCATAAATGGGCGGCATTTTATTCAGAATTAATAGTTTTTTACATAGACAAAAAATTCGTTTAATTTTTTTTTGATTAAATAATAGAATTATAAAAATGTACTTTGCGAAGAGAATCGGCAGTAGGACGGAATCGTGTTGACCACCGATTAGTTTTTTGCTAATAACTCTTGCATCCTTCGACCGACTTCTTCGACTAACACCTCGATGGAAACCTTATCTGTTCCTCTTTCAGATGGCATTAACATATCTTACGAAAAGTCATAAGAAATAAAATTTTTTTGATCAAAACTAAAATATCCTCGAAATCATTGAAGAAGAAGTACCTTATCAGACGAAAATCTGCCTTATCTAATAAGAGACATTTAAATTTTTTTAATTGCATAAATGGGCGGCATTTTATTCAGAATTAATAGTTTTTTACATGGAAAAAAAATTCGTTAATTTTTTCCCATTAAATACTAGAATTATAGAAAAGTACTTTGCAAGGAGATTTGGCAGTAGGACGGAAATGTGTTGACCACCGACTAGTTTTTTGTTAATAACTCTTTCATCTTTCGACCGACTTCTTCGACTTACAGCTCGATGGAAAGCTTATCTGTTCCTCTTTCAGATGGCATTAACATATTTTAAGAAAAGTCATAAGAAATAAAATTTTTTTGATCAAAACTAAAATATCCTCGAAATCATTGAAGAAGAAGTACCTTATCAGACGAAAATCTGCCTTATCTAATAAGAGACATTTAAATTTTTTTAATTGCATAAATGGGCGGCATTTTATTCAGAATTAATAGTTTTTTACATGGAAAAAAAATTCGTTAATTTTTTCCCATTAAATACTAGAATTATAGAAAAGTACTTTGCAAGGAGATTTGGCAGTAGGACGGAAATGTGTTGACCACCGACTAGTTTTTTGTTAATAACTCTTTCATCTTTCGACCGACTTCTTCGACTTACAGCTCGATGGAAAGCTTATCTGTTCCTCTTTCAGATGGCATTAACATATTTTAAGAAAAGTCATAAGAAATAAAATTTTTTTGATCAAAACTAAAATATCCTCGAAATCATTGAAGAAGAAGTACCTTATCAGACGAAAATATGCCTTATATAATAAGAGACATTTAAATTTTTTTAATTGCATAAATGGGCGGCATTTTATTAAAAAAATTGTTAAAATTTTTTCCCATTAAATACTAGAATTATAGAAAAGTACTTTGCGAAAAGAATCGGCAGTAGGACGGAATCATTTTGACCACCGATTAGTTTTTTGCTAATAACTCTTGCATCCTTCGACCGACTTCTTCGACTAAGAGCTCGATGGAAAGCTTATCTGTTCCTCTTTCAGATGGCATTAACATATTTTACGAAAAGTCGTAAGAAATAAAATTTTTTTCATCAAAACTAAAATATCCTCGAAATCATTGAAGAAGGAGTACCTTATCAGACGAAAATATGCCTTATATAATAAGAGTCTAAGATCTCGATGGAAAGCTTATCTGTTCCTCTTTCAGATGGCATTAACATATTTTACAAAAAGTCATAAGAAATAAAATTTTTTTGATCAAAACTAAAATATCCTCGAAATCATTGAAGAAAAAGTACCTTATCAGACGAAAATCTGCCTTATCTAATAAGAGACATTTAAATTTTTTTAATTGCATAAATGGGCGGCATTTTATTCAGAATTAATAGTTTTTTACATAGACAAAAAATTCGTTTAATTTTTTTTTGATTAAATAATAGAATTATAAAAATGTACTTTGCGAAGAGAATCGGCAGTAGGACGGAATCGTGTTGACCACCGATTAGTTTTTTGCTAATAACTCTTGCATCCTTCGACCGACTTCTTCGACTAACACCTCGATGGAAACCTTATCTGTTCCTCTTTCAGATGGCATTAACATATCTTATAAGAAATAAAATTTTTTTGATCAAAACTAAAATATCCTCGAAATCATTAAAGAAGAAGTACCTTATCAGACGAAAATCTGCCTTATCTAATAAGAGACATTTAAATTTTTTTAATTGCATATATCGGCGGCATTTTATTCAGAATTAATAGTTTTTTACATGGACAAAAAATTCGTTTAATTTTTTTTTCATTAAATAATAGAATTATAAAAATGTACTTTGCGAAGAGAATCGGCAGTAGGACGAAATATTGTTGACCACCGATTAGTTTTTTGCTAATAACTCTTGCATCCTTCGACCGACTTCTTCGACTAAGAGCTCGATGGAAAGCTTATCTGTTCCTCTTTCAGACGGCATTAACATATTTTACGAAAAGTCGTAAGAAATAAAATTTTTTTCATCAAAACTAAAATATCCTAGAAATCATTGAAGAAGGAGTACCTTATCAGACGAAAATATGCCTTATATAATAAGAGACATTTAAATTTTTTTAATTGCATAAATGTGCGGCATTTCATTCAGAATTAATAGTTTTTTAGATGGACAAAAAACTCGTTAATTTTTTCCCATTAAATACTAGAATTATAGAAAAGTACTTTGCGAGGAGATTTGGCAGTAGGACGGAAATGTGTTGACCACCGACTAGTTTTTTGTTAATAACTCTTTCATCCTTCGACCGACTTCTTCGACTTACAGCTCGATGGAAAGCTTATCTGTTCCCCTTTCAGATGGCATTAACATATTTTAAGAAAAGTCATGGGAAATAAAATTTTTTTGATCAAAACTAAAATATCGTCGAAATCATTGAAGAAGAAGTACCTTATCAGACGAAAATATGCCTTATATAATAAGAGACATTTAAATTTTTTTAATTGCATAAATGGGCGGCATTTTATTCAGAATTAATAGTTTTTTACATGGACAAAAAACTCGTTAATTTTTTCCCATTAAATACTAGAATTATAGAAAAGTACTTTGCGAGGAGAATTGGCAGTAGGACGGAAATGTGTTGACCACCGACTAGTTTTTTGTTAATAACTCTTTCATCCTTCGACCGACTTCTTCGACTTACAGCTCGATGGAAAGCTTATCTGTTCCTCTTTCAGATGGCATTAACATATTTTACGAAAAGTCACAGGAAATAAAGTTTTTTTGATCAAAACTAAAATATCCTCGAAATCATTCAAGAAGAAGTACCTTATCAGACGAAAATATGCCTTATCTAATAAGTGACATTTAAATTTTTTTAATTGCATAAATGAGTTTTTTACATGGACAAAAAATTCGTTTAATTTTTTCCCATTAAATACTAGAATTATAGAAAAGTACTTTGCGAAAAAAATCGGCAGTAGGACAGAAACGTGTTGACCAGCTATTAGTTTTTTGCTAATAACTCCTGCATCCTTCGACCGACTTCTTCGACTAATATCTCGATGGAAAGCTTATCTGTTCCTCTTTCAGATGGCATCAACATATTTTACGAAAAGTCGTATGAAATAAAATTTTTTTGATAAAAACTAAGATATCCTCAAAATCATTCAAGAAGAAGTACCTTCTCAGCAAAAAATATGCCTTATCTAATAAGAGACATTTAAATTTTTTTTATTGCATAAATGGGCGGCATTTTATTCAGAATTAAGAGTTTTTTACATGGACAAAAAATTCGTTTAATTTGTACCGATTAAATACTAGAATTATAGAAAAGTACTTTGCGAAGAGAATCTGCAGTAGGACGGAATCGTGTTGACCACCGATTAGTTTTATGCTAATAACTCTTGCATCCTTCGACCGACTTCTTCGACTAAGATCTCGATGGAAAGCTTATCTGTCCCTCTTTCAGATGGCATTAACATATTTTACGAAAAGTCGTAAGAAATACAATTTTTTTGATCAAAACTAAAATATCCTCAAAATCATTTAAGAAGAGGTACCTTATCAGATGAAAATCTGCCTTATCTAATAAGAGACATTTAAATTTTTTTAATTGCATAAATGGGCCGCATTTTATTCAGAATTAATAGTTTTTTACTTATTATAGCTTATCTGTTCCTCTTTCAGATGGCACCAACATATTTTACGAAAAGTCACAGGAAATAAAGTTTTTTTGATCAAAACTAAAATATCCTCGAAATCATTCAAGAAGAAGTACCTTATCAGACGAAAATATGCCTTATCTAATAAGTGACATTTAAATTTTTTTAATTGCATAAATGAGTTTTTTACATGGACAAAAAATTCGTTTAATTTTTTCCCATTAAATACTAGAATTATAGAAAAGTACTTTGCGAAAAAAATCGGCAGTAGGACAGAAACGTGTTAACCAGCTATTAGTTTTTTGCTAATAACTCCTGCATCCTTCGACCGACTTCTTCGACTAATATCTCGATGGAAAGCTTATCTGTTCCTCTTTCAGATGGCATCAACATATTTTACGAAAAGTCGTATGAAATAAAATTTTTTTGATCAAAACTAAAATATCCTCAAAATCATTCAAGAAGAAGTACCTTCTCAGCAAAAAATATGCCTTATCTAATAAGAGACATTTAAATTTTTTTTATTGCATAAATGGGCGGCATTTTATTCAGAATTAAGAGTTTTTTACATGGACAAAAAATTCGTTTAATTTGTACCCATTAAATACTAGAATTATAGAAAAGTACTTTGCGAAGAGAATCTGCAGTAGGACGGAATCGTGTTGACCACCGATTAGTTTTATGCTAATAACTCTTGCATCCTTCGACCGACTTCTTCGACTAAGATCTCGATGGAAAGCTTATCTGTCCCTCTTTCAGATGGCATTAACATATTTTACGAAAAGTCGTAAGAAATACAATTTTTTTGATCAAAACTAAAATATCCTCAAAATCATTTAAGAAGAGGTACCTTATCAGATGAAAATCTGCCTTATCTAATAAGAGACATTTAAATTTTTTTAATTGCATAAATGGGCGGCATTTTATTCAGAATTAATAGTTTTTTACAAGGGCAAAAAATTCGTTTAATTTTTTTTTCATTAAATAATAGAATAATAAAAATGTACTTTGCGAAGAGAATCGGCAGTAGGACGGAATCGTGTTGACCACCGATTAGTTTTTTGCTAATAACTCTTGCATCCTTCGACCGACTTCTTCGACTAACAATTCGATGGAAACCTTATCTGTTCCTCTTTCAGATGGCATTAACATATTTTACGAAAAGTCGTAAGAAATAAAATTTTTTTCATCAAAACTAAAATATCCTCGAAATCATTGAAGAAGGAGTACCTTATCAGACGAAAATATGCCTTATATAATAAGAGACATTTAAATTTTTTTAATTGTTAATAACTCTTGCATCCTTCGACCGACTTCTTCGACTTAGAGCTCGATGGAAAGCTTATCTGTTCCTCTTTGAAATGGCATCAACATATTTTACGAAAAGTCACAGGAAATAAAGTTTTTTTGATCAAAACTAAAATATCCTCGAAATCATTGAAGAAGAAGTACCTTATCAGACGAAAATCTGCCTTATCTAATAAGAGACATTTAAATTTTTTTAATTGCATAAATGGGCGGCATTTTATTCAGAATTAATAGTTTTTAACATGGACAAAAAATTCGTAAAAATGCGAAGAGAATCTGCAGTAGGACGGAATCGTGTTGACCACCGATTAGTTTTTTGCTAATAACTCTTGAATTTTCGACCGACTTCTTCGACTAAGATCTCGATGGAAAGCTTATCTGTTCCTCTTTCAGATGGCATTAACATATTTTACGAAAAGTCGTAAGAAATAAAATTTTTTTGATCAAAACTAAAATATCCTCAAAATCATCCAAGAAGAGGTACCTTATCAGATGAAAATATGCCTTGTCTAATAAGAGACATTTAAATTTTTTTAATTGCATAAATGGGCGGCATTTTATTCAGAATAAATAGTTTTTTACATGGACAAAAAATTCGTTTAATTTATTTTTTCCATTAAATAATAGAATTATAGAAATGTACTTTGCAAAGAGAATCGGCAGTAGGACGAAATCGTGTTGACTACCGATTAGTTTTTTGCTAATTACTCTTTCATCCTTCGACCGACTTCTTCGACTAACAGCTCGATGGAAAGCTTATCTGTTCCTCTTTCAGACAGATAAGCATTAACATATTTTAAGAAAAGTCATAAGAAATAAAATTTTTTTGATCAAAACTAAAATATCCTCGAAATCATTGAAGAAGAAGTACCTTATCAGACGAAAATCTGCCTTATCTAATTAGAGACATTTAAATGTTTATACCCTGTACACATACTGTGTATCAGGGTATATTGTGTTTGTTTGAGCGAAATGTATGTAACGCACTGAAGGAGGGGAGGGGGACCCCATAAAGAATATATATTCTTGATCAGGACGACAAGAGTAATTGATTGAGCCATGTCCGTCCGTCTGTCCGTCCGTATTCACCAATGGTTCTCAGAAACTATAATAGCTAGAGACTTGAAATTTGGAGGGTAGACTCGTGATGCTCCGCAGCAGATCAAGTTTGAACGGTTTGGTGCCACGCCCACTCCTTCCCGCCCATCCAGCACAGCCCACTTTTTTAAAACGTTATAACTCGAACATCCAAAAAGATCGAAATATGAAAGTCGGAATGTTGACTCAGTATAAGTAGCTCTACAAAACTGCATACCAGAATTTTTCCCCCTCCTCTTCATTTCCCCTCCCACGGTTGTTTTCTTAAAATTGCTGTATCTTCAAAACTATTAAAGATACAAACCTGAAATTTTGTATACAAGCTCAGTAAATATGTATCTTTAAAATTGCATACCACAAAATTCCCCTTTTTTTGATAGTTACCCCTCAATGAACTACAAACTTAAATTTTTCGTAAATTTCACAGTTTTTGACCGATTTACTTGATATTTTGAACACTATTTGTTCGGGCGATGTCAAATCAACATTTTTTTTTGTAGATTTGGGTTGTTGCACCGCCTATTGTGTGTGCAGGATAGTATATTGGAGAGTTTACTCGACTATAGCGTCCTTACTGGTTTTAATTGCATAAATGGGCTGCATTTTATTCAACATTAATAATTTTTTACATGAACAAAAAATTCGTTTAATTTTTTTTCCCATTAAATACTAGAATTATAGAAATGTACTTTGCGAAGAGAATCGGCAGTAGGACGGAAACGTATTGACCACCGATTAGTTTTATGCTAATAACTCTTGCATCCTTCGACCGACCTCTTCGACTAAGAGCTCGATGGAAACCTTATCTGTTCCTCTTTCGGATGGCGTTAACATAATTTACGAAAAGTCATAAGAAATAAAATTTTTTTGTTCAAAACTAAACTATCCTCAAAATCATTGAAGAAGAAGTACCTTATCAGACGAAAATATGCCTTATCTAATAAGAGACATTTAAATTTTTTTAATTGCATAAATGGGCGGCATTTTATTAAGAATTAATAGTTTTTTACATGGACAAAAAATTAGTTTAATTTTAATGGGCGGCATTTTATTCAGAATTAATAGTTTTTTACATGGAAAAAAAATTCGTTTAATTTTTTCCCATTAAATACTAGAATTATAGAAAAGTACTTTGCGAAAAAAATCGGCACTAGGACAGAAACGTGTTGACCACTGATTAGTTTTTTGCTAATAACTCTTGCATCCTTCGACCGACTTCTTCGACTAAGATCTCGATGGAAAGCTTATCTGTTCCTCTTTCAGATGGCATTAACATATTATACAAAAAGTCATAAGCAATAAAATTTTTTTGATCAAAACTAAAATATCCTCGAAATCATTGATGAACAAGTACCTTATCAGACGAAAATCTGCCTTATCTAATAAGAGACATTAAAATTTTTTTAATTGCATAAATGGGCGGCATTTTATTCAAAATTAATAGTTTTTTACATGGACAAAAAATTCGTTTAATTTTTTTTTTCATTAAATAATAGAATTATAAAAATGTACTTTGCGAAGAGAATCGGCAGTAGGACGGAATCGTGTTGACCACCGATTAGTTTTTTGCTAATAACTCTTGCATCCTTCGACCGACTTCTTCGACTAACAGCTCGATGGAAACCTTATCTGTTCCTCTTTCAGATGGCATTAACATATCTTACGAAAAGTCATAAGAAATAAAATTTTTTTGATCAAAACTAAAATATCCCCGAAATCATTGAAGAAGAAGTACCTTATCAGACGAAAATCTGCCTTATCTAATAAGAGACATTTAAATTTTTTTAATTGCATAAATGGGCGGCATTTTATTCAGAATTAATAGTTTTTTACATGGACAAAAAATTCGTTTAATTTTTTCCCATTAAATACTAGAATTATAGAAAAGTACTTTGCGAAAAAAATCGGCAGTAGGACGGAAAGGTTTTGACCACCGATTAGTTTTTTGCTAATAACTCTTGCATCCTTCGACCGACTTCTTCGACTATGAGCTCGATGGAAACTAAAATATCCTCGAAATCATTGAAGAAGAAGTACCTTATCAGACGAAAATCTGCCTTATCTAATAAGAGACATTTTAATCTTTTTAATTGCATAAATGGGCGGCATTTTATTCAGAATTAATAGTTTTTTACATGGTCAAAAAATTCGTTTAATTTTTTTCCATTAAATACTTGAATTATAGAAAAGTACTTTGCGAAAAAAATCGGCAGTAGGACGGAATCGTGTTGACCACCGATTAGTTTTTTGCTTATAACTCTTGCATCCTTCGACCGACTTCTTCGACTAAGAGCTCGATTGAAAACTTTTCTGTTCCTCTTTCAGATGGCATTAACATATCTTACGAAAAGTCATAAGAAATGAAATTTTTTTGATCAAAACTAAAATATCCTCGAAATCATTGAAGAAGAAGTACCTTATCAGACGAAAATCTGCCTTATCTAATAAGAGACATTCAAATTTTTTTAATTGCATAAATGGGCGGCATTTTATTCAGAATTAATAGTTTTTTACATGGAAAAAAAAATTCGTTTAATTTTTTCCCATTAAATACTAGAATTATAGAAAAGTACTTTGCGAAAAAAATCGGCAGTAGGACGGAAACGTGTTGACCAGCTATTAGTTTTTTGTTAATAACTCTTGCATCCTTCGACCGACTTCTTCGACTAAGATCTTGATGGAAAACTTATCTGTTCCTCTTTCAGATGGCATTAACATATTTTACGAAAGTCGTAAGAAATAAAATTTTTTTGATTAAAACTAAAATATCCTCAAAATCTTATTTTAATCCTAAAAATTTTAATTTTTTCCCATTAAATACTTGAATTATAGAAAAGTACTTTGCGAAGAGAATTGGCAGTAGGACGGAAACGTGTTGACCACCAATTAGTTTTTTGGTAATAACCCTTGCATCCTTCGACCGACTTCTTCGACCAAGATCTCGATGGAAAGCTTATTTATTTATTTATTTATTTATTTCATAACAATGAACTGTTAGATAGTAACTTAAGTTTAGTTGATGATAGTTCTAATTTACAATAATATTAATTAAAAAATAAGTCTATGTACGTATATGAACACAAACAGAACAATTAATAACAAAATATAGCGTAATTAAAATATGATAATTTAAATAAGGAGAAAAATATAAAACAAAAACTCATATTACATATAGATATGAACACGCAGTGTATTTTAGTCTCGGACCCGGTGGGGGAAATTTATTTGCACCATGCAAGCTATGCCCCTACTCACAGCCATGTGTGGTCAGAGACTTAGATTCCGAAGAGCACCATCAGTCCACCAAGAAACGATTATCCATGCACCATCAGTCCACCAAGAAATGATTATCCTGGTCAATTATCCACTAAAGGCGTTCAGCTTCCCGTAGATACCGAAGAATCGTTGCGTTAAGTGTTGTGAGAGAGATTTCAGGTGAGAGGACGCGATAAAGATTATTATAAATCATACATAACACGCGAAACGGATCGTGAAGTGCATAGTTAGTTGTACATCTGTGCAAAGTTATTGGGACAAAATATCTTGTATTGCGACGTGGGACGTTGAAATTAATCTGACTAAGTAGGTTTGAAGAATCAATAAAACCAACAACAAGCTTATGAAGAAAAGCAGCCCCTAAAACAATCCTGCGTTGAGAAAGCGAAGGAAGGTCAATGAGAAGGAGCCTGTCTTGGTATGACGGTAACCTGGCGTTAGGGTTCCAGTTGAGGCCTCGAAGCGCAAAAACAAGAAATTGTTTCTGAACTGACTCGATGCGATCCTGATGTTTTTTGTACTGCGGAGACCACACGCAACAACAGTATTCGAGAATGGGACGTACAAGTGACGTGAAAAGTAGTTTGGTGATATAGGGGTCATTGAATTCTTTAGACCAGCGTTTAATGAATCCAAAAACACCTTTCGCCTTATTAACGACAGTTGAGACATGTTGGATGAAACTGAGCTTGGGATCGAATAGAACACCTAGGTCGTTAAAATTTGAGACACGTTCTAGTTGGACGTTATCAATCGAGTAAGTAAACAAGTGAGGTTTACTTCGATGATAAGTCATAAACTTACATTTAGAACAATTGAGTAAAAGCAAATTTCGTGAACACCAAGAATGCAGTGAGTTCAGATCAGCCTGTAATAGGCCATGAGAGTCAGGCTCCTTGTATGAAAGACACAACTTAACATCATCGGCATACATAAGTACCCGAGAATAAGATATCGACAATGGGAGATCATTAATGAAAAGATTAAACAAGAGAGGACCAATATGACTGCCTTGGGGGACACCAGAAGAAACATGAACAAGATCAGAAGAAGCAGATTTAAACAACACACGTTGAGATCTGTTTATTAAATAGGATTTAATCCAATTCAGAAGATTCGGAGGGAAGCCCAAAAGATTCAATTTTAACAACAGCAAATCGTGGTTAACCGAGTCAAAAGCTTTACTGAAGTCAGTATATATGACATCGGTTTGAGATTGATTGGCAAAACCACGGTTTACCAAGCAAGTGAGTTCAAGAAGATTGGTACAAGCTGACCTACTTTTTAAAAACCCATGCTGTGAAGTTGTCATCACCGATTTACAGCTATGTTGCAAGCTTGCAATAATAATTTTTTCAAAAAGTTTGGGAATCGCAGATAATTTGGATATACCTCTGTAATTAGATACATCTGACTTATTACCCTTCTTATGAAGAGGAATAATAAACGATTCTTTCCAAATAGTGGGAAACGAAGCGTTATGAAGAGACAAATTGAAAAGTTTCAATAAAGGCTTGCACAACGATTTCGCACACCTATTTAGCACGCACCCTGGCACATTATCAGGGCCGGGGGAAAAAGAGCTTTTCACGGCCAATAAACTTTTTAAAACATTATCATAATCCAAAACAGGGGAAACAAAAGCATTGATGGAAGTTATTGGGTATGAATATGAGGTTCCTGAAAAAGTTGATGACGAGTAAGTCGTTTGAAAGAACTCGGCAAACAAATTTGAGATACCAAGATCATCGGAGGCCAACTTGGCATCAAGGAAGAATGACGACGGATACATCGCAGTTCTACGCTTACAATTTACAAAGTTATAAAACGTTTTAGGGTCGCGTGAGAATTGACTTTTACATCGACACAAATAATTTTTATAACAGATGCTATTAAGCGAGAAAAACTGAGAACGATCTACAGAATATCTAGAAAAGTCCGAGAGCAAACCAGACATTTTAAATTTTTTATAAAGCCTGGATTTGACATTTTTTAGATTTGACAACTGGCGAGAAAACCATGGAGGTCGTAGAGACAGCCTTGGCGAAGAACTAATGGGGACACACGCATTAAAAACTCTGTAAAGAGTGTCATAAAACAACCTAGTTCCCAAAAAAATATCATCACAATCATATAATATGGACCAATCTATCTGTTCAATTAAAGAATTTAATAAATCGAAGTCAGTCTTTCGAAAACAGAAACGATGCTGAAACGGTACATTTGTCGAAATGTAAGGAGATGTTAGACCCAGGGTTATTTCTAATGTTGGGTGAAATGAATCCTCCGGCCGAGACAATGGATCACATCTAGACACAACTATACCATTAGAGTCGTTAGTCAACACAAGATCAAGCGATCTATTCATTGAGTTCACGACACCGTTAGTCTGAAAGAGAGGTATGTCTAGCAGTTCATCTATAAAGTCATGCTGCCCAGAAGGTATTAGAAAATTGGAGTCATCGGGGTAAGACCAAGAGATATATGGAAGGTTGAAATCACCAAGTACAATGAGAAAGTCTCGGTCTTGTATGACTTCATATAATGATCTTAACGCCCTAACGTGGTTCAAATAGACCTCCAGACTAGAGCCAGGTGGAATGTAAGAGCACGTGACGAAAACATTTAGTTGTCCTAAACTAATCTTTACACCAATAAATTAAACAAATACAGCCAAACTAAGTTGAATTAATTCCGAATGAAAACGTGAATTAATTGCTATTAGGACACCTCCCCCACGACGAGCGAGACGGTCACGTCTGTAGGAGATGAACTTACTGCAAAAAATTTCGTTACTTAATACGCTTTGATTTAGCCAAGTTTCTGAAAACGCTACGATATCTGCATCAATTGAAACACTGTCCATATAGATGTTGCTAAGTTTGGACTGAAGACCCCTCACATTCTGATAAATAATTGAGAGGTGGTCAAAAGTCCGACTTAGTTTTTTGGAACCATGTTTGAAGAAGATGAAGAAGAAGACGCCCTAAGAGCCGGTAACGACGATGAAGGGGGACGAGACCTTTTTTTAGGCTTAAATTCGTGCACCACCATGTGCGCAGGCCAGAACGATGAGTCGCATAAAAGCATCGTTTGGAACGCTTACTTTGAATGAGGCAATCTCTCTTGGAGTTGAGAACTCAAATTTTTGGATTTTTACCTCAGCGTTAGTTTTTGATGCGATATACTCCGTAATAGCCTCGCAATAGCAATAGAATTAATATTTTTTTATCTGTTCCTCTTTCAGATGGCATTAACATATTTTACGAAAAGTCGTAAGAAATAAAATTTTTTTTATCAAAACTAAAATATCCTCAAAATCATTCAAGAAGAGGTGCCTTATCAGACGAAAATATGCCTTGCCTAATAAGAGACATTTAAATTTTTTTAATTGCATAAATGGGCGGCATTTTATTCAGAATAAATAGTTTTTTACATGGACAAAAAATTCGATTAATTTTTTTTTCTATTAAGTAATAGAATTATAGAAATGTACTTTGCGAAGAGAATCGGCATTAGGACGGAATCGTGTTGACCACCGATTAGTTTTTTGCTAATAACCCTTGCATCCTTCGACCGACTTCTTCGACTAAGATCTCGATGGAAAGCTTATCTGTTCCTCTTTCAGATGGCATCAACATATTTTACGAAAAGTCACAGGAAATAAAGTTTTTTTTGATCAAAACTAAAATATCATCGAAGTCATTCAAGAAGAAGTACCTTCTCAGACGAAAATATGCCTTATCTAATAAGAGACATTTAAATTTTTTTAATTGCATAAATGGGCGGCATTTTATTCAGAATTAATATTTTTTTACATGGACAAAAAATTCGTTTAATTTTTTCCTATAAATAGTAGAATTATAGAAAAGTACTTTGCGAAGAGAATCGGCAGTAGGACGGAATCATGTTGACCACCGATTAGTTTTGTGCTAATAACTCTTGCATCCTTCGACCGACTTCTTCGACTATGAGCTCGATGGAAACTAAAATATCCTCGAAATCATTGAAGAAGGAGTACCTTATCAGACGAAAATCTGCCTTATCTAATAAGAGACATTTAAATTTTATTAATTGCATAAACGGGCGGCATTTTATTCAGAATTAATAGTTTTTTACATGGACAAAAAATTCGTTTAATTTTTTCCCATTATATACTAGAATTATAAAAAAGTACTTTGCGAAGAGAATTGGCAGTAGGACGGAAACGTGTTGACCACCGATTAGTTTTTTGCTAATAACTCTTGCATCCTTCGACCGACTTCTTCGATTAAGATCTCGATGGAAAGCTTATCTGTTCCTCTTTCAGATGGCATCAACATATTTTACGAAAAGTCACAGGAAATAAAGTTTTTTTTGATCAAAACTAAAATATCCTCGAAGTCATTCAAGAAGAAGTACCTTCTCAGACGAAAATATGCCTTATCTAATAAGAGACATTTAAATTTTTTTAATTGCATAAATGGGCGGCATTTTATTCAGAATTAATATTTTTTTACATGGACAAAAAATTCGTTTAATTTTTTCCTATAAATAGTAGAATTATAGAAAAGTACTTTGCGAAGAGAATCGGCAGTAGGACGGAATCATGTTGACCACCGATTAGTTTTATGCTAATAACTCTTGCATCCTTCGACCGACTTCTTCGACTAAGAGCTCGATGGAAACCTTATCTGTTCCTCTTTCGGATGGCGTTAACATAATTTACGAAAAGTCCTAAGAAATAAAATTTTTTTGTTCAAAACTAAACTACCCTCGAAATCATTGATGAACAAGTACCTTATCAGACGAAAATCTGCCTTATCTAATAAGAGACATAAAAATTTTTTTAATTGCATAAATGGGCGGCATTTTATTCAGAATTAATAGTTTTTTACATGGACAAAAAATTCGTCTAATTTTAATGGGCGGCATTTTAGTCAGAATTAATAGTTTTTTACATGGAAAAAAAATTCGTTTAATTGTTTCCCATTAAATACTAGAATTATAGAAAAGTACTTTGCGAAAAAAATCGGCAGAAGGACAGAAACGTGTTGACCACCGATTAGTTTTTTGCTAATAACTCTTGCATCCTTCGACCGACTTCTTCGACTAAGATCTCGATGGAAAGCTTATCTGTTCCTCTTTCAGATGGCATTAACATATTTTACAAAAAATCATAAGAAATAAAATTTTTTTGATCAAAACTAAAATATCCTCGAAATCATTGATGAACAAGTACCTTATCAGACGAAAATCTGCCTTATCTAATAAGAGACATAAAAATTTTTTTAATTGCATAAATGGGCGGCATTTTATTCAGAATTAATAGTTTTTTACATGGACAAAAAATTCGTTTAATTTTTTTTTCATTAAATAATAGAATTATAAAAATGTACTTTGCGAAGAGAATCGGCAGTAGGACGGAATCGTGTTGACCACCGATTAGTTTTTTGCTAATAACTCTTGCATCCTTCGACCGACTTCTTCGACTAACAGCTCGATGGAAACCTTATCTGTTCCTCTTTCAGATGGCATTAACATATCTTACGAAAAGTCATAAGAAATAAAATTTTTTTGATCAAAACTAAAATATCCTCGAAATCATTGAAGAAGAAGTACCTTATCAGACGAAAATCTGCCTTATCTAATAAGAGACATTTAAATTTTTTTAATTGCATAAATGGGCGGCATTTTATTCAGAATTAATAGTTTTTTAATGGACAAAAAATTCGTTTAATTTTTTCCCATAAAATACTAGAATTATAGAAAAGTACTTTGCGAAAAAAATTGGCAGTAGGACGGAAATGTGTTGACAAGCTATTAGTTTTTTGGTAATAACTCTTGCAGCCTTCGACCGACTTCTTCGAATAACAGCTCGATAGAAACCTTATCTGTTCCTCTTTCAGTTGGCATAAACATATCTTACGAAAAGTCATAAGAAATAAAATTTTTTTGATCAAAACTAAAATATCCTCGAAATCATTGAAGAAGAAGTACCTTATCAGACGAAAATCTGCCTTATCTAATAAGAGACATTTAAATCTTTTTAATTGCATAAATGGGCGGCATTTTATTCAGAATTAATAGTTTTTTACATGGTCAAAAAATTCGTTTAATTCTTTTCCATTAAATACTTGAATTATAGAAAAGTACTTTGCGAAGAGAATCGGCAGTAGGACAGAAACGCGTTGACCAGCTATTAGTTTTTTGCTAATAACTCTTGCATCCTTCGACCGACTTCTTCGACTAAGAGCTCGATGGAAAACTTTTCTGTTCCTCTTTTAGATGGCATAAACATATCTTACGAAAAGTCATAAGAAATAAAATTTTTTTCATCAAAACTAAAATATCCTTGAAATCATTCAAGAAGAAGTACCTTCTCAGACGAAAATATGCCTTATCTAATAAGAGACATTTAAATTTTTTTAATTGCATAAATGGGCGGCATTTTATTCAGAATTAATATTTTTTTACATGGACAAAAAATTCGTTTAATTTTTTCTTATAAATAGTAGAATTATAGAAAAGTACTTTGCGAAGAGAATCGGCAGTAGGACGGAATCATGTTGACCACCGATTAGTTTTATGCTAATAACTCTTGCATAATTCGACCGACTTCTTCGACTATGAGCTCGATGGAAACTAAAATATCCTCGAAATCATTGAAGAAGGAGTACTTTATCAGACGAAAATCTGCCTTATCTAATAAGAGACATTTAAATTTTATTAATTGCATAAACGGGCGGCATTTTATTCAGAATTAATAGTTTTTTACATGGACAAAAAATTCGTTTAATTTTTTCCCATTATATACTAGAATTATAGAAAAGTACTTTGCGAAGAGAATTGGCAGTAGGACGGAAACGTGTTGACCACCGATTACTTTTTTGCTAATAACTCTTGCATCCTTCGACCGACTTCTTCGAACAAGATCTCGATGGAAAGCTTATCTGTTCCTCTTTCAGATGGCATCAACATATTTTACGAAAAGTCACAGGAAATAAAGTTTTTTTTGATCAAAACTAAAATATCCTCGAAGTCATTCAAGAAGAAGTACCTTCTCAGACGAAAATATGCCTTGTCTAATAAGAGATATTTAAATTTTATTAATTGCATAAATGGGCGGCATTTTATTCAGAATTAATATTTTTTTACATGGACAAAAAATTCGTTTAATTTTTTCCTATAAATAGTAGAATTATAGAAAAGTACTTTGCGAAGAGAATCGGCAGTAGGACGGAATCATGTTGACCACCGATTAGTTTGATGCTAATAACTCTTGCATCCTTCGACCGACTTCTTCGACTAAGAGCTCGATGGAAACCTTATCTGTTCCTCTTTCGGATGGCGTTAACATCATTTACGAAAAGTCCTAAGAAATAAAATTTTTTTGTTCAAAACTAAACTACCCTCGAAATCATTGAAGAAGAAGTACCTTATCAGACGAAAATATGCCTTATCTAATAAGAGACATTTAAATTTTTTTAATTGCATAAATGGGCGGCATTTTATTAAGAATTAATAGTTTTTTACATGGACAAAAAATTCGTTTAATTTTAATGGGCGGCATTTTATTCAGAATTAATAGTTTTTTACATGGAAAAAAAATTCGTTTAATTTTTTCCCATTAAATACTAGAATTATAGAAAAGTACTTTGCGAAAAAAATCGGCAGTAGGACAGAAACGTGTTGACCACCGATTAGTTTTTTGCTAATAACTCTTGCATCCTTCGACCGACTTCTTCGACTAAGATCTCGATGGAAAGCTTATCTGTTCCTCTTTCAGATGGCATTAACATATTTTACAAAAAATCATAAGAATCAAAATTTTTTTGATCAAAACTAAAATATCCTCGAAATCATTGATGAACAAGTACCTTATCAGACGAAAATCTGCCTTATCTAATAAGAGACATTTAAATTTTTTTAATTGCATAAATGGGCGGCATTTTATTCAGAATTAATAGTTTTTAACATGGACAAAAAATTCGTTTAATTTTTTTTTCATTAAATAATAGAATTATAAAAATGTACTTTGCGAAGAGAATCGGCAGTAGGACGGAATCGTGTTGACCACCGATTAGTTTTTTGCTAATAACTCTTGCATCCTTCGACCGACTTCTTCGACTAACAGCTCGATGGAAACCTTATCTGTTCCTCTTTCAGATGGCATTAACATATCTTACGAAAAGTCATAAGAAATAAAATTTTTTTGATCAAAACTAAAATATCCCCGAAATCATTGAAGAAGAAGTACCTTATCAGACGAAAATCTGCCTTATCTAATAAGAGACATTTAAATTTTTTTAATTGCATAAATGGGCGGCATTTTATTCAGAATTAATAGTTTTTAACATGGACAAAAAATTCGTTTAATTTTTTTTTTCATTAAATAATAGAATTATAAAAATGTACTTTGCGAAGAGAATCGGCAGAAGGACGGAATCGTGTTAACCACCGATTAGTTTTTTGCTAATAACTCTTGCATCCTTCGACCGACTTCTTCGACTAACAGCTCGATGGAAACCTTATCTGTTCCTCTTTCAGATGGCATTAACATATCTTACGAAAAGTCATAGGAAATAAAATTTTTTTGATCAAAACTAAAATATCCTCGAAATCATTGAAGAAGAAGTACCTTATCAGACGAAAATCTGCCTTATCTAATAAGAGACATTTAAATTTTTTTAATTGCATAAATGGGCGGCATTTTATTCAGAATTAATAGTTTTTTACATGGAAAAAAAATTCGTTTAATTTTTTCCCATTAAATACTAGAATTATAGAAAAGTACTTTGCGAAAAAAATCGGCAGTAGGACAGAAACGTGTTGACCACCGATTAGTTTTTTGCTAATAACTCTTGCATCCTTCGACCGACTTCTTCGACTAAGATCTCGATGGAAAGCTTATCTGTTCCTCTTTCAGATGGCATTAACATATTTTACAAAAAATCATACGAATCAAAATTTTTTTGATCAAAACTAAAATATCCTCGAAATCATTGATGAACAAGTACCTTATCAGACGAAAATCTGCCTTATCTAATAAGAGACATTTAAATTTTTTTAATTGCATAAATGGGCGGCATTTTATTCAGAATTAATAGTTTTTAACATGGACAAAAAATTCGTTTAATTTTTTTTTCATTAAATAATAGAATTATAAAAATGTACTTTGCGAAGAGAATCGGCAGTAGGACGGAATCGTGTTGACCACCGATTAGTTTTTTGCTAATAACTCTTGCATCCTTCGACCGACTTCTTCGACTAACAGCTCGATGGAAACCTTATCTGTTCCTCTTTCAGATGGCATTAACATATCTTACGAAAAGTCATAAGAAATAAAATTTTTTTGATCAAAACTAAAATATCCCCGAAATCATTGAAGAAGAAGTACCTTATCAGACGAAAATCTGCCTTATCTAATAAGAGACATTTAAATTTTTTTAATTGCATAAATGGGCGGCATTTTATTCAGAATTAATAGTTTTTAACATGGACAAAAAATTCGTTTAATTTTTTTTTTCATTAAATAATAGAATTATAAAAATGTACTTTGCGAAGAGAATCGGCAGAAGGACGGAATCGTGTTAACCACCGATTAGTTTTTTGCTAATAACTCTTGCATCCTTCGACCGACTTCTTCGACTAACAGCTCGATGGAAACCTTATCTGTTCCTCTTTCAGATGGCATTAACATATCTTACGAAAAGTCATAGGAAATAAAATTTTTTTGATCAAAACTAAAATATCCTCGAAATCATTGAAGAAGAAGTACCTTATCAGACGAAAATCTGCCTTATCTAATAAGAGACATTTAAATTTTTTTAATTGCATAAATGGGCGTCATTTTATTCAGAATTAATAGTTTTTTACATGGAAAAAAAAATTCGTTTAATTTTTTCCCATTAATTACTAGAAATATAGAAAAGTACTTTGCGAAAAAAATCGGCAGTAGGACGGAAACGTGTTGACCAGCTATTAGTTTTTTGTTAATAACTCTTGCATCCTTCGACCGACTTCTTCGACTAAGATTTTGATGGAAAACTTATCTGTTCCTCTTTCAGATGGCATTAACATATTTTACGAAAGTCGTAAGAAATAAAATTTTTTTGATTAAGACTAAAATATCCTCAAAATCTTATTTTAATACTCAAAATTTTAATTTTTTCCCATTAAATACTTGAATTATAGAAAAGTATTTTGCGAAAAGAATCGGCAGTAGGACGGAATCGTGTTGACCACCGATTAGTTTTTTGCTAATAACTCTTGCATCCTTCGACCGACTTCTTCGACTAAGATCTCGATGGAAAGCTTATCTGTTCCTCTTTCAGATGGCATTAACATATTTTACAAAAAATCATAAGAAATAAAATTTTTTTGATCAAAACTAAAATATCCTCGAAATCATTGATGAACAAGTACCTTATCAGACGAAAATCTGCCTTATCTAATAAGAGACATTAAAATTTTTTTAATTGCATAAATGGGCGGCATTTTATTCAGAATTAATAGTTTTTTACATGGACAAAAAATTCGTTTAATTTTTTTTTCATTAAATAATAGAATTATAAAAATGTACTTTGCGAAGAGAATCGGCAGTAGGACGGAATCGTGTTGACCACCGATTAGTTTTTTGCTAATAACTCTTGCATCCTTCGACCGACTTCTTCGACTAACAGCTCGATGGAAACCTTATCTGTTCCTCTTTCAGATGGCATTAACATATCTTACGAAAAGTCATAAGAAATAAAATTTTTTTGATCAAAACTAAAATATCCCCGAAATCATTGAAGAAGAAGTACCTTATCAGACGAAAATCTGCCTTATCTAATAAGAGACATTTAAATTTTTTTAATTGCATAAATGGGCGTCATTTTATTCAGAATTAATAGTTTTTTACATGGACAAAAAATTCGTTTAATTTTTTCCCATTAAATACTAGAATTATAGAAAAGTACTTTGCGAAAAAAATCGGCAGTAGGACGGAAACGTGTTGACAAGCTATTAGTTTTTTGGTAATAACTCTTGCATCCTTCGACCGACTTCTTCGCTAAGATCTCGATGGAAAGCTTATCTGTTCCTCTTTCAGATGGCATTAACATATTTTACAAAAAATCATAAGAAATAAAATTTTTTTGATCAAAACTAAAATATCCCCGAAATCATTGAAGAAGAAGTACCTTATCAGACGAAAATCTGCCTTATCTAATAAGAGACATTAAAATTTTTTTAATTGCATAAATGGGCGGCATTTTATTCAGAATTAATAGTTTTTAACATGGACAAAAAATTCGTTTAATTTTTTTTTTCATTAAATAATAGAATTATAAAAATGTACTTTGCGAAGAGAATCGGCAGAAGGACGGAATCGTGTTAACCACCGATTAGTTTTTTGCTAATAACTCTTGCATCCTTCGACCGACTGCTTCGACTAACAGCTCGATGGAAACCTTATCTGTTCCTCTTTCAGATGGCATTAACATATCTTACGAAAAGTCATAGGAAATAAAATTTTTTTGATCAAAACTAAAATATCCTCGAAATCATTGACGAAGAAGTACCTTATCAGACGAAAATCTGCCTTATTTAATAAGAGACATTTAAATTTTTTTAATTGCATAAATGGGCGTCATTTTATTCAGAATTAATAGTTTTTTACATGGACAAAAAATTCGTTTAATTTTTTCCCATTAAATACTAGAATTATAGAAAAGTACTTTGCGAAAAAAATCGGCAGTAGGACGGAAACGTGTTGACAAGCTATTAGTTTTTTGGTAATAACTCTTGCAGCCTTCGACCGACTTCTTCGACTAACAGCTCGATAGAAAACTTTTCTGTTCCTCTTTCAGATGGCATTAACATATCTTACGAAAAGTCATAAGAAATAAAATTTTTTTGATCAAAACTAAAATATCCTCGAAATCATTGAAGAAGAAGTACCTTATCAGACGAAAATCTGCCTTATCTAATAAGAGACATTCAAATTTTTTTAATTGCATAAATGGGCGGCATTTTATTCAGAATTAATAGTTTTTTACATGGAAAAAAAAATTCGTTTAATTTTTTCCCATTAATTACTAGAATTATAGAAAAGTACTTTGCGAAAAAAATCGGCAGTAGGACGGAAACGTGTTGACCAGCTATTAGTTTTTTGTTAATAACTCTTGCATCCTTCGACCAACTTCTTCGACTAAGATTTTGATGGAAAACTTTTCTGTTCCTCTTTCAGATGGCATTAACATATTTTACGAAAGTCGTAAGAAATAAAATTTTTTTGATTAAGACTAAAATATCCTCAAAATCTTATTTTAATACTCAAAATTTTAATTTTTTCCCATTAAATACTTGAATTATAGAAAAGTATTTTGCGAAAAGAATCGGCAGTAGGACGGAATCGTGTTGACCACCGATTAGTTTTTTGCTAATAACTCTTGCATCCTTCGACCGACTTCTTCGACTAAGATCTCGATGGAAAGCTTATCTGTTCCTCTTTCAGATGGCATTAACATATTTTACAAAAAATCATAAGAAATAAAATTTTTTTGATCAAAACTAAAATATCCTCGAAATCATTGATGAACAAGTACCTTATCAGACGAAAATCTGCCTTATCTAATAAGAGACATTAAAATTTTTTTAATTGCATAAATGGGCGGCATTTTATTCAGAATTAATAGTTTTTTACATGGACAAAAAATTCGTTTAATTTTTTTTTCATTAAATAATAGAATTATAAAAATGTACTTTACGAAGAGAATCGGCAGTAGGACGGAATCGTGTTGACCACCGATTAGTTTTTTGCTAATAACTCTTGCATCCTTCGACCGACTTCTTCGACTAACAGCTCGATGGAAACCTTATCTGTTCCTCTTTCAGATGGCATTAACATATCTTACGAAAAGTCATAAGAAATAAAATTTTTTTGATCAAAACTAAAATATCCCCGAAATCATTGAAGAAGAAGTACCTTATCAGACGAAAATCTGCCTTATCTAATAAGAGACATTTAAATTTTTTTAATTGCATAAATGGGCGGCATTTTATTCAGAATTAATAGTTTTTAACATGGACAAAAAATTCGTTTAATTTTTTTTTTCATTAAATAATAGAATTATAAAAATGTACTTTGCGAAGAGAATCGGCAGAAGGACGGAATCGTGTTAACCACCGATTAGTTTTTTGCTAATAACTCTTGCATCCTTCGACCGACTTCTTCGACTAACAGCTCGATGGAAACCTTATCTGTTCCTCTTTCAGATGGCATTAACATATCTTACGAAAAGTCATAGGAAATAAAATTTTTTTGATCAAAACTAAAATATCCTCGAAATCATTGAAGAAGAAGTACCTTATCAGACGAAAATCTGACTTATCTAATAAGAGACATTTAAATTTTTTTAATTGCATAAATGGGCGTCATTTTATTCAGAATTAATAGTTTTTTACATGGACAAAAAATTCGTTTAATTTTTTCCCATTAAATACTAGAATTATAGAAAAGTACTTTGCGAAAAAAATCGGCAGTAGGACGGAAACGTGTTGACAAGCTATTAGTTTTTTGGTAATAACTCTTGCAGCCTTCGACCGACTTCTTCGACTAACAGCTCGATAGAAAACTTTTCTGTTCCTCTTTCAGATGGCATTAACATATCTTACGAAAAGTCATAAGAAATAAAATTTTTTTGATCAAAACTAAAATATCCTCGAAATCATTGAAGAAGAAGTACCTTATCAGACGAAAATCTGCCTTATCTAATAAGAGACATTAAAATTTTTTTAATTGCATAAATGGGCGGCATTTTATTCAGAATTAATAGTTTTTTACATGGAAAAAAAAATTCG
Organism: Phortica okadai; assembly: GCA_034638295.1. Classification (NCBI taxonomy): domain Eukaryota; kingdom Metazoa; phylum Arthropoda; class Insecta; order Diptera; family Drosophilidae; genus Phortica; species Phortica okadai. Next base: position 20,970,606 of record CM067850.1, on the reverse strand, counting down.
TTTAATTTTTTCCCATTAATTACTAGAATTATAGAAAAGTACTTTGCGAAAAAAATCGGCAGTAGGACGGAAACGTGTTGACCAGCTATTAGTTTTTTTGTTAATAACTCTTGCATCCTTCGACCGACTTCTTCGACTAAGATTTTGATGGAAAACTTATCTGTTCCTCTTTCAGATGGCATTAACATATTTTACGAAAGTCGTAAGAAATAAAATTTTTTTGATTAAGACTAAAATATCCTCAAAATCTTATTTTAATACTCAAAATTTTAATTTTTTCCCATTAAATACTTGAATTATAGAAAAGTATTTTGCGAAAAGAATCGGCAGTAGGACGGAATCGTGTTGACCACCGATTAGTTTTTTGCTTATAACTCTTGCATCCTTCGACCGACTTCTTCGACTAAGAGCTCGATGGAAAACTTTTCTGTTCCTCTTTCAGATGGCATTAACATATCTTACGAAAAGTCATAAGAAATAAAATTTTTTTGATCAAAACTAAAATATCCTCGAAATCATTGAAGAAGAAGTACCTTATCAGACGAAAATCTGCCTTATCTAATAAGAGACATTCAAATTTTTTTAATTGCATAAATGGGCGGCATTTTATTCAGAATTAATAGTTTTTTACATGGACAAAAAATTCGTTTAATTTTTTCCCATTATATACTAGAATTATAGAAAAGTACTTTGCGAAGAGAATTGGCAGTAGGACGGAAACGTGTTGACCACCGATTAGTTTTTTGCTAATAACTCTTGCATCCTTCGACCGACTTCTTCGACCAAGATCTCGATGGAAAGCTTATCTGTTCCTCTTTCAGATGGCATTAACATATTTTACGAAAAGTCGTAAGAAATAAAATTTTTTTTATCAAAACTAAAATATCCTCAAAATCATTCAAGAAGAGGTGCCTTATCAGACGAAAATATGCCTTGTCTAATAAGAGCCATTTAAATTTTTTTAATTGCATAAATGGGCGGCATTTTATTCAGAATAAATAGTTTTTTACATGGACAAAAAATTCGATTAATTTTTTTTTCTATTAAGTAATAGAATTATAGAAATGTACTTTGCGAAGAGAATCGGCATTAGGACGGAATCGTGTTGACCACCGATTAGTTTTTTGCTAATAACCCTTGCATTTATTCAGAATAAATAGTTTTTTACATGGACAAAAATTCGATTAATTTTTTTTTTCTATTAAGTAATAGAATTATAGAAATGTACTTTGCGAAGAGAATCGGCATTAGGACGGAATCGTGTTGACCACCGATTAGTTTTTTGCTAATAACCCTTGCATCCGACCGACTTCTTCGACTAACAGCTCGATGGAAAGCTTATCTGTTCCTCTTTCAGATGGCATTATCATATTTTACGAAAAGTCATAAGAAATAAAATTTTTTGATCAAAACTATAATAGCCTTGAAATCATTGAAGAAGAAGTACCTTATCAGACGAAAATATGCCTTATCTAATAAGTGACATTTAAATTTTTTTAATTGCATAAATGTGCGGCATTTTATTCAGAATTAATAGTTTTTTACATGGACAAAAAATTCGTTTAATTTTTTCCCATTAAATACTAGAATTATAGAAAAGTACTTTGCAAAAAAAATTGGCAGTAGGACAGAAACGTGTTGACCACCGATTAGTTTTTTGCTAATAACTCTTGCATCCTTCGACCGACTTATTCGACTAATATCTCGATGGAAAGCTTATCTGTTCCTCTTTCAGATGGCATTAACATATTTTACGAAAAGTCACAGGAAATAAAGTTTTTTTGATCAAAACTAAAATATCCTCGAAATCATTGAAGAAGAAGTACCTTATCAGACAAAAATATGCCTTATCTAATAAGAGACATTTAAATCTTTTTATTTGCATAAATGGGCGGCATTTTATTCAGAATTAATAGTTTTTTACATAGACAAAAAATTCGTTTAATTTTTTTCCCCATTAAATACTAGAATTATAGAAATGTGCTTTGCGAATAGAATCGGCAGTAGGACGGAATCGTGTTGACCACCGATTAGTTTTTTGCTAATAACTCTTGCATCTTTCGACCGACTTCTTCGACTAAGAGCTCGATGGAAAGCTTATCTGTTCCTCTTTCAGATGACATTAACATATTTTACGAAAAGTCGTAAGAAATAAAATTTTTTTTGATCAAAACTAAAATATCCTCGAAATCATTGAAGAAGAAGTACCTTATCAGACGAAAATATGTCTTATATAATAAGAGACATTTAAATGTTTTTAATTGCATAAATGGGCGGCATTTTATTCAGAATTAAAAGTTTTTTACATGGACAAAAAATTTGTTTTATTTTTTCCCCCATTAAATACTAGAATTATAGAAATGTACTTTGCGAAGAGAATCGGCAGTAGGACGGAATCTTGTTGACCACCGATAAGTTTTTTGCTAATAACTCTTGCATCCTTCGACCGACTTCTTCGACTGGATGAAAAGCTTATCTGTTCCTCTTTCAGATGGCATTGACATATTTTACGAAAAGTTGTAAGAAATAAAATTTTTTTGATGAAAACTAAAATATCCTCGAAATCATTGAAGAAGAGGTACCTTATCAGACGAAAATATGCCTTGTATAATAAGAGACATTTAAATCTTTTTAATTGCATAAATGGGCGGCATTTTATTAAGAATTAATAGTTTTTTACATGGACAAAAAATTAAATACTAGAATTATAGAAATGTACTTTGCGAAGAGAATCGGCAGTAGGACAGAAACGTGTTAACCAGCTATTAGTTTTTTGCTAATAACTCTTGCATCCTTCGACCGACTTATTCGACTAATATCTCGATGGAAAGCTTTTCTGTTCCCCTTTCAGATGGCATCAACATATTTTACGAAAAGTCGTAAGAAATAAAATTTTTTTCATCAAAACTAAAATATCGTCGAAATCATTGAAGAAGAAGTACCTTATCAGACGAAAATATGTCTTATATAATAAGAGACATTTAAATGTTTTTAATTGCATAAATGGGCGGCATTTTATTCAGAATTAATAGTTTTTTACATAGACAAAAAATTCGTTTAATTTTTTTCCCCATTAAATACTAGAATTATAGAAATGTGCTTTGCGAATAGAATCGGCAGTAGGACGGAATCGTGTTGACCACCGATTAGTTTTTTGCTAATAACTCTTGCATCTTTCGACCGACTTCTTCAACTAAGAGCTCGATGGAAAGCTTATCTGTTCCTCTTTCAGATGACATTAACATATTTTACGAAAAGTCGTAAGAAATAAAATTTTTTTGATCAAAACTAAAATATCTTCGAAATCATTGAAGAAGAAGTACCTTATCAGACGAAAATATGCCTTATATAATAAGAGACATTTAAATGTTTTTAATTGGATAAATGGGCGGCATTTTATTAAGAATTAAAAGTTTTTTACATGGACAAAAAATTCGTTTAATTTTTTCCCCCATTAAATACTAGAATTATAGAAATGTACTTTGCGAAGAGAATCGGCAGTAGGACGGAATCTTGTTGACCACCGATTAGTTTTTTGCTAATAACTCTTGCATCCTTCGACCGACTTCTTCGACTGGATGAAAAGCTTATCTGTTCCTCTTTCAGATGGCATTGACATATTTTACGAAAAGTTGTAAGAAATAAAATTTTTTTGATGAAAACTAAAATATCCTCGAAATCATTGAAGAAGAGGTACCTTATCAGACGAAAATATGCCTTGTATAATAAGAGACATTTAAATTTTTTTAATTGCATAAATTGCGGCATTTTATTCAGAATAAATAGTTTTTTACATGGACAAAAAATTCGTTTAATTTTTTCCATTAAATAATAGAATTATAGAAAAGTACTTTGCGAAAAGAATCGGCAGTAGGACGGAATCATGTTGACCATCGATTAGTTTTTTGGTAATAACTCTTTCATCCTTCGACTGACTTCTTCGATTAAAAGCTCGATGGAAAGCTTATCTGTTCCTCTTTCAGATGGCATTAACATATTTTACGAAAAGTCATAAGAAATAAATATTTTTTGATCAAAACTAAAATATCCTCGAAATCATTGAAGAAGAGGTACCTTATCAGACGAAAATATGCCATGTCTAATAAGAGACATTTAAATTTTTTTAATTGCATAAATGGGCGGCATTTTATTCAGAATTAATTGATTTTTACATGGACAAAAAATTCGTTTAATTTTTTCCCATTAAATAGTAGAATTATAGAAAAGTACTTTGCGAAGAGAATCGGCAGTAGGACAGAAACGTGTTGACCAGCTATTAGTTTTTTGCTAATAACTCTTGCATCCTTCGACCGACTTCTTCGACTAATATCTCGATGGAAAGCTTATCTGTTCCTCTTTCAGATGGCATTAAAATATTTTACGAAAAATCATAAGAAATAAAGTTTTTTTGATCAAAACTAAAATATCGTCGAAATCATTGAAGAAGAAGTACCTTATCAGACGAAAATCTGCCTTATCTAATAAGAGACATTTAAATCTTTTTAATTGCATAAATGGGCGGCATTTTACTAAGAATTAATAGTTTTTTACATGGACAAAAAATTCGTTTAATTTTTTCCCATTAAATACTAGAATTATAGAGAGGTACTTTGCGATGAGAATTGGCAGTAGGACGGAAACGTGTTGACCACCGATTAGTTTTTTGCTAATAACTATTGCATCCTTCGACCGACTTCTTCGACTATGAGCTCGATGGAAAGCTTATCTGTTCTTCTTTCAGATGGCATCAACATATTTTACGAAAAGTCACAGGAAATAAAGTTTTTTTGATCAAAACTAAAATATCCTCGAAATCATTGAAGAAGAAGTTCCTTATCAGACAAAAATATGCCTTATCTAATAAGAGACATTTAAATCTTTTTAATTGCATAAATGGGCGGCATTTTATTCAGAATTAATTGATTTTTACATGGACAAAAAATTCGTTTAATTTTTTCCCATTAAATACTAGAATTATAGAAAAGTACTTTGTGATGAGAATTGGCAGTAGGACGGAAACGTGTAGACCACCGATTAGTTTTTTGCTAATAACTATTGCATCCTTCGACCGACTTCTTCGACTAAGAGCTCGATGGAAAGCTTATCTGTTCTTCTTTCAGATGGCATCAACATATTTTACGAAAAGTCACAGGAAATAAAGTTTTTTTTATCAAAACTAAAATATCCTCGAAATCACTGAAGAAGAAGTACCTTATCAGACAAAAATATGCCTTATCTAATAAGAGACATTTAAATCTTTTTAATTGCATAAATGGGCGGCATTTTATTAAGAAGTTTTACATGGACAAAAAATTCGTTTAATTTTTTCGTATTAAATACTAGAATTATAGAAAAGTACTTTTCGAAAAAAATCGGCAGTAGGACAGAAACGTGTTGACCAGCTATTAGTTTTTTGCTAATAACTCTTGCATCCTTCGACCGACTTCTTCGACTAATATCTCGATGGAAAGCTTATCTGTTCCTCTTTCAGATGGCATTAAAATATTTTACGAAAAATCATAAGAAATAAAGTTTTTTTGATCAAAACTAAAATATCGTCGAAATCATTGAAGAAGAAGTACCTTATCAGACGAAAATCTGCCTTATCTAATAAGAGACATTTAAATCTTTTTAATTGCATAAATGGGCGGCATTTTACTAAGAATTAATAGTTTTTTACATGGACAAAAAATTCGCTTAATTTTTTCCCATTAAATACTAGAATTAAAGAGATGTACTTTGCGATGAGAATTGGCAGTAGGACGGAAACGTGTTGACCACCGATTAGTTTTTTGCTAATAACTATTGCATCCTTCGACCGACTTCTTCGACTAAGAGCTCGATGGAAAGCTTATCTGTTCTTCTTTCAGATGGCATCAACATATTTTACGAAAAGTCACAGGAAATAAAGTTTTTTTGATCAAAACTAAAATATCCTCGAAATCATTGAAGAAGAAGTACCTTATCAGACAAAAATATGCCTTATCTAATAAGAGACATTTAAATCTTTTTAATTGCATAAATGGGAGGCATTTTATTCAGAATTAATTGATTTTTACATGGACAAAAAATTCGTTTAATTTTTTCCCATTAAATACTAGAATTATAGAAAAGTACTTTGCGATGAGAATTGGCAGTAGGACGGAAACGTGTTGACCACCGATTAGTTTTTTGCTAATAACTATTGCATCCTTCGACCGACTTCTTCGACTAAGAGCTCGATGGAAAGCATATCTGTTCTTCTTTCAGATGGCATCAACATATTATACGAAAAGTCACAGGAAATAAAGTTTTTTTTTATCAAAACTAAAATATCCTCGAAATCACTGAAGAAGAAGTACCTTATCAGACAAAAATATGCCTTATCTAATAAGAGACATTTAAATCTTTTTAATTGCATAAATGGGTGGCATTTTATTCAGAATTAATTGATTTTTACATGGACAAAAAATTCGTTTAATTTTTTCGTATTAAATACTAGAATTATAGAAAAGTACTTATCGAAAAAAATCGGCAGTAGGACGGAAACGTATTGACCAGCTATTAGTTTTTTGCTAATAACTCTTGCATCCTTCGACCGACTTCTTCGACTAAGAGCTCGATGGAAAACTTATCTGTTCCTCTTTCAGATGGCATTAAAATATTTTACGAAAAATCATAAGAAATAAAGTTTTTTTGATCAAAACTAAAATATCGTCGAAATCATTGAAGAAGAAGTACTTTATCAGACGAAAATCTGCCTTATCTAATAAGAGACATTTAAATTTTTTTAATTGCATAAATGGGCGGCATTTTATTCAGAATTAATTGATTTTTACATGGACAAAAAATTCGTTTAATTTTTTCCCATTAAATAGTAGAATTATAGAAAAGTACTTTGCGATGAGAATTGGCAGTAGGACGGAAACGTGTTGACCACCGATTAGTTTTTTGCTAATAACTATTGCATCCTTCGACCGACTTCTTCGACTAAGAGCTCGATGGAAAGCTTATCTGTTCTTCTTTCAGATGGCATCAACATATTTTACGAAAAGTCACAGGAAATAAAGTTTTTTTGATCAAAACTAAAATATCCTCGAAATCATTGAAGAAGAAGTACCTTATCAGACAAAAATATGCCTTATCTAATAAGAGACATTCAAATCTTTTTAATTGCATAAATGGGCGGCATTTTATTAAGAAGTTTTACATGGACAAAAAATTCGTTTAATTTTTTCGTATTAAATACTAGAATTATAGAAAAGTACTTTTCGAAAAAAATCGGCAGTAGGACAGAAACGTGTTGACCAGCTATTAGTTTTTTGCTAATAACTCTTGCATCCTTCGACCGACTTCTTCGACTAATATCTCGATGGAAAGCTTATCTGTTCCTCTTTCAGATGGCATTAAAATATTTTACGAAAAATCATAAGAAATAAAGTTTTTTTGATCAAAACTAAAATATCGTCGAAATCATTGAAGAAGAAGTACCTTATCAGACGAAAATCTGCCTTATCTAATAAGAGACATTTAAATCTTTTTAATTGCATAAATGGGCGGCATTTTACTAAGAATTAATAGTTTTTTACATGGACAAAAAATTCGTTTAATTTTTTCCCATTAAATACTAGAATTATAGAGAGGTACTTTGCGATGAGAATTGGCAGTAGGACGGAAACGTGTTGACCACCGATTAGTTTTTTGCTAATAACTATTGCATCCTTCGACCGACTTCTTCGACTATGAGCTCGATGGAAAGCTTATCTGTTCTTCTTTCAGATGGCATCAACATATTTTACGAAAAGTCACAGGAAATAAAGTTTTTTTGATCAAAACTAAAATATCCTCGAAATCATTGAAGAAGAAGTACCTTATCAGACAAAAATATGCCTTATCTAATAAGAGACATTTAAATCTTTTTAATTGCATAAATGGGCGGCATTTTATTCAGAATTAATTGATTTTTACATGGACAAAAAATTCGTTTAATTTTTTCCCATTAAATACTAGAATTATAGAAAAGTACTTTGCGATGAGAATTGGCAGTAGGACGGAAACGTGTTGACCACCGATTAGTTTTTTGCTAATAACTATTGCATCCTTCGACCGACTTCTTCGACTAAGAGCTCGATGGAAAGCATATCTGTTCTTCTTTCAGATGGCATCAACATATTATACGAAAAGTCACAGGAAATAAAGTTTTTTTTATCAAAACTAAAATATCATCGAAATCACTGAAGAAGAAGTACCTTATCAGACAAAAATATGCCTTATCTAATAAGAGACATTTAAATCTTTTTAATTGCATAAATGGGTGGCATTTTATTCAGAATTAATTGATTTTTACATGGACAAAAAATTCGTTTAATTTTTTCCCATTAAATACTAGAATTATAGAAAAGTACTTTGCGATGAGAATTGGCAGTAGGACGGAAACGTGTTGACCACCGATTAGTTTTTTGCTAATAACTATTGCATCCTTCGACCGACTTCTTCGACTAAGAGCTCGATGGAAAGCTTATCTGTTCTTCTTTCAGATGGCATCAACATATTTTACGAAAAGTCACAGGAAATAAAGTTTTTTTTATCAAAACTAAAATATCCTCGAAATCACTGAAGAAGAAGTACCTTATCAGACAAAAATATGCCTTATCTAATAAGAGACATTTAAATCTTTTTAATTGCATAAATGGGCGGCATTTTATTCAGAATTAATTGATTTTTACATGGACAAAAAATTCGTTTAATTTTTTCGTATTAAATACTAGAATTATAGAAAAGTACTTTTCGAAAAAAATCGGCAGTAGGACGGAAACGTATTGACCAGCTATTAGTTTTTTGCTAATAACTCTTGCATCCTTCGACCGACTTCTTCGACTAAGAGCTCGATGGAAAACTTATCTGTTCCTCTTTCAGATGGCATTAAAATATTTTACGAAAAATCATAAGAAATAAAGTTTTTTTGATCAAAACTAAAATATCGTCGAAATCATTGAAGAAGAAGTACTTTATCAGACGAAAATCTGCCTTATCTAATAAGAGACATTTAAATTTTTTTAATTGCATAAATGGGCGGCATTTTATTCAGAATTAATTGATTTTTACATGGACAAAAAATTCGTTTAATTTTTTCCCATTAAATACTAGAATTATAGAAAAGTACTTTGCGATGAGAATTGGCAGTAGGACGGAAACGTGTTGACCACCGATTAGTTTTTTGCTAATAACTATTGCATCCTTCGACCGACTTCTTCGACTAAGAGCTCGATGGAAAGCTTATCTGTTCTTCTTTCAGATGGCATCAACATATTTTACGAAAAGTCACAGGAAATAAAGTTTTTTTGATCAAAACTAAAATATCCTCGAAATCATTGAAGAAGAAGTACCTTATCAGACAAAAATATGCCTTATCTAATAAGAGACATTTAAATCTTTTTAATTGCATAAATGGGCGGCATTTTATTAAGAAGTTTTACATGGACAAAAAATTCGTTTAATTTTTTCCCATTAAATACTAGAATTATAGAAAAGTACTTTTCGAAAAAAGTCGGCAGTAGGACGGAAACGTATTGACCAGCTATTAGTGTTTTGCTAATAACTCTTGCATCCTTCGACCGACTTCTTCGACTAAGAGCTCGATGGAAAACTTATCTGTTCCTCTTTCAGATGACATTAACATAATTTACGAAAAGTCGTAAGAAATAAAATTTTATTCATCAAAACTAAAATATCCTCAAAATCATTCAAGAAGAGGTACCTTATCAGACGAAAATATGCCATGTTTAATAAGAGACATTTAAATTTTTTTAATTGCATAAATGGGCGGCATTTTATTCAGAATTAATAGTTTTTTACATGGACAAAAAATTCGTTTAATTTTTTTCCCCATTAAATACTAGAATTATAGAAATGTACTTTGCGAAGAGAATCGGCAGTAGGACAGAAACGTGTTAACCACCGATTAGTTTTTTGCTAATAACTCTTGCATCCTTCGACCGACTTCTTCGACTAATATCTCGATGGAAAGCCTATCTGTTCCTCTTTCAGATGGCATTAAAATATTTTACGAAAAATCATAAGAAATAAAGTTTTTTTGATCAAAACTAAAATATCCTCGAAATCATTGAAGAAGAAGTACTTTATCATACGAAAATCTGCCTTATCTAATAAGAGACATTTAAATTTTTTTAATTGCATAAATGGGCGGCATTTTATTAAGAAGTTTTACATGGACAAAAAATTCGTTTAATTTTTTCCCATTAAATACTAGAATTATAGAAAAGTACTTTGCGAAAGAATCGGCAGTAAGACGGAATCGTGTTAACCACCGATTAGTTTCTTGCTAATAACTCTTGCATCCTTCGACCGACTTCTTCGACTAATATCTCGATGGAAAGCTTATCTGTTCCTCTTTCAGATGGCATTAAAATATTTTATGAAAAATCATAAGAAATAAAGTTTTTTTGATCAAAACTAAAATATCCTCGAAATCATTGAAGAAGAAGTACCTTATCAGACGAAAATCTGCCTTATCTAATAAGAGACATTTAAATTTTTTTAATTGCATAAATGGGCGGCATTTTATTCAGAATTAATTGATTTTTACATGGACAAAAAATTCGTTTAATTTTTTCGTATTAAATACTAGAATTATAGAAAAGTACTTTTCGAAAAAAATCGGCAGTAGGACGGAAACGTATTGACCAGCTATTAGTTTTTTGCTAATAACTCTTGCATCCTTCGACCGACTTCTTCGACTAATATCTCGATGGAAAGCTTATCTGTTCCTCTTTCAGATGGCATTAAAATATTTTACGAAAAATCATAAGAAATAAAGTTTTTTTGATCAAAACTAAAATATCCTCGAAATCATTGAAGAAGAAGTACCTTATCAGACGAAAATCTGCCTTATCTAATAAGAGACATTTAAATCTTTTTAATTGCATAAATGGGCGGCATTTTATTAAGAATTAATAGTTTTTTACATGGACAAAAAATTAAATACTAGAATTATAGAAATGTACTTTGCGAAGAGAATCGGCAGTAGGACAGAAACGTGTTGACCAGCTATTAGTTTTTTGCTAATAACTCTTGCATCCTTCGACCGACTTCTTCGACTAATATCTCGATGGAAAGCTTTTCTGTTCCCCTTTCAGATGGCATCAACATATTTTACGAAAAGTCGTAAGAAATAAAATTTTTTTCATCAAAACTAAAATATCCTCGAAATCATTGAAGAAGAAGTACCTTATCAGACGAAAATATGTCTTATATAATAAGAGACATTTAAATGTTTTTAATTGCATAAATGGGCGGCATTTTATTCAGAATCAATAGTTTTTTACATAGACAAAAAATTCGTTTAATTTTTTTCCCCATTAAATACTAGAATTATAGAAATGTGCTTTGCGAATAGAATCGGCAGTAGGACGGAATCGTGTTGACCACCGATTAGTTTTTTGCTAATAACTCTTGCATCTTTCGACCGACTTCTTCGACTAAGAGCTCGATGGAAAGCTTATCTGTTCCTCTTTGAGATGACATTAACATATTTTACGAAAAGTCGTAAGAAATAAAATTTTTTTGATCAAAACTAAAATATCCTCGAAATCATTGAAGAAGAAGTACCTTATCAGACGAAAATATGCCTTATATAATAAGAGACATTTAAATGTTTTTAATTGCATAAATGGGCGGCATTTTATTAAGAATTAAAAGTTTTTTACATGGACAAAAAATTCGTTTAATTTTTTCCCCCATTAAATACTAGAATTATAGAAATGTACTTTGCGAAGAGAATCGGCAGTAGGACGGAATCTTGTTGACCACCGATTAGTTTTTTGCTAATAACTCTTGCATCCTTCGACCAACTTCTTCGACTGGATGAAAAGCATATCTGTTCCTCTTTCAGATGGCATTGACATATTTTACGAAAAGTTGTAAGAAATAAAATTTTTTTGATGAAAACTAAAATATCCTCGAAATCATTGAAGAAGAGGTACCTTATCAGACGAAAATATGCCTTGTATAATAAGAGACATTTAAATTTTTTTAATTGCATAAATTGCGGCATTTTATTCAGAATAAATAGTTTTTTACATGGACAAAAAATTCGTTTAATTTTTTCCATTAAATACTAGAATTATAGAAAAGTACTTTGCGAAAAGAATCGGCAGTAGGACGGAATCATGTTGACCATCGATTAGTTTTTTGGTAATAACTCTTTCATCCTTCGACTGACTTCTTCGACTAAAAGCTCGATGGAAAGCTTATCTGTTCCTCTTTCAGATGGCATTAACATATTTTACGAAAAGTCATAAGAAAAAAATTTTTTTGATCAAAACTAAAATATCCTCGAAATCATTGAAGAAGAAGTACCTTATCAGACGAAAATATGCCTTATCTAATAAGTGACATTTAAATTTTTTTAATTGCATAAATGGGCGGCATTTTATTAAGAATTAATAGTTTTTTACATGGACAAAAAATTCGTTTAATTTTTTCCCATTAAATACTAGAATTATAGAAAAGTACTTTGCGAAAGAATCGGCAGTAGGACGGAATCGTGTTAACCACCGATTAGTTTTTTGCTAATAACTCTTGCTTCCTTCGACCGACTTCTTCAACTAATATCTCGATGGAAAGCTTATCTGTTCCTCTTTCAGATGGCATTAACATATTTTACGAAAAGTCGTATGAAATAAAATTTTTTTGATCAAAACTAAAATATCCTCAAAATCATTCAAGAAGAGGTACCTTATCAGACGAAAATATGCCATGTCTAATAAGAGACATTTAAATTTTTTTAATTGCATAAATGGGCGGCATTTTATTCAGAATTAATTGATTTTTACATGGACAAAAAATTCGTTTAATTTTTTCCCATTAAATACTAGAATTATAGACAATTACTTTGCGATGAGAATTGGCAGTAGGACGGAAACGTGTTGACCACCGATTAGTTTTTTGCTAATAACTATTGCATCCTTCGACCGACTTCTTCGACTAAGAGCTCGATGGAAAGCTTATCTGTTCTTCTTTCAGATGGCATCAACATATTTTACGAAAAGTCACAGGAAATAAAGTTTTTTTGATCAAAACTAAAATATCCTCGAAATCATTGAAGAAGAAGTACCTTATCAGACAAAAATATGCCTTATCTAATAAGAGACATTTAAATCTTTTTAATTGCATAAATGGGCGGCATTTTATTAAGAAGTTTTACATGGACAAAAAATTCGTTTAATTTTTTCGTATTAAATACTAGAATTTTAGAAAAGTACTTTTCGAAAAAAATCGGCAGTAGGACGGAAACGTATTGACCAGCTATTAGTTTTTTGCTAATAACTCTTGCATCCTTCGACCGACTTCTTCGACTAAGAGCTCGATGGAAAACTTATTTGTTCCTCTTTCAGATGACATTAACATAATTTACGAAAAGTCGTAAGAAATAAAATTTTATTCATCAAAACTAAAATATCCTCAAAATCATTCAAGAAGAGGTACCTTATCAGACGAAAATATGCCATGTTTAATAAGAGACATTTAAATTTTTTTAATTGCATAAATGGGCGGCATTTTATTCAGAATTAATAGTTTTTTACATGGACAAAAAATTCGTTTAATTTTTTTCCCCATTAAATACTAGAATTATAGAAATGTACTTTGCGAAGAGAATCGGCAGTAGGACAGAAACGTGTTGACCAGCTATTAGTTTTTTGCTAATAACTCTTGCATCCTTCGACCGACTTCTTCGACTAATATCTCGATGGAAAGCTTATCTGTTCCTCTTTCAGATGGCATTAAAATATTTTACGAAAAATCATAAGAAATAAAGTTTTTTTGATCAAAACTAAAATATCCTCGAAATGATTGAAGAAGAAGTACCTTATCAGACGAAAATCTGCCTTATCTAATAAGAGACATTTAAATCTTTTTAATTGCATAAATGGGCGGCATTTTACTAAGAATTAATAGTTTTTTACATGGACAAAAAATTCGTTTAATTTTTTCCCATTAAATACTAGAATTATATTTAAATTTTTTTAATTCCATAAATGGGCGGCATTTTATTCAGAATTAATAGTTTTTTACATGGAAAAAAAATTCGTTTAATTTTTTTCCCCATTAAATACTAGAATTATAGAAATGTACTTTGCGAAGAGAATCGGCAGTAGGACAGAAACGTGTTGACCAGCTATTAGTTTTTTGCTAATAACTCTTGCATCCTTCGACCGACTTCTTCGACTAATATCTCGATGGAAAGCTTATCTGTTCCTCTTTCAGATGGCATTAAAATATTTTTCGAAAAGACATAAGAAATAAAGTTTTTTTGATCAAAAATAAAATATCCTCGAAATCATTGAAGAAGAAGTACCTTAGCAGACGAAAATCTGCCTTATCTTATAAGAGACATTTAAATCTTTTTAATGGCATAAATGGGCGGCATTTTATTCAGAATTAATAGTTTTTTACATGGACAAAAAATTCGTTTAATTATTTCCCCCATTAAATACTAGAATTATAGAAATGTACTTTGCGAAGAGAATCGGCAGTAGGACAGAAACGTGTTGACCAGCTATTAGTTTTTTGCTAATAACTCTTGCATCCTTCGACCGACTTCTTCGACTAATATCTCGATGGAAAGCTTATCTGTTCCTCTTTCAGATGGCATTAAAATATTTTACGAAAAATCATAAGAAATAAAGTTTTTTTGATCAAAACTAAAATATCCTCGAAATCATTGAAGAAGAAGTACCTTATCAGACGAAAATCTGCCTTATCTAATAAGAGACATTTAAATCTTTTTAATTGCATAAATGGGCGGCATTTTACTAAGAATTAATAGTTTTTTACATGGACAAAGAATTCGTTTAATTTTTTCCCATTAAATACTAGAATTATAGAGAGGTACTTTGCGAAAAGAATCGGCAGTAGGACAGAAACGTGTTGACCACCGATTAGTTTTTTGCTAATAACTCTTGCATCCTTCAACCGACTTCTTCGACTAAGAGCTCGATGGACAAAAAATTCGTTTAATTTTTTCCCATTAAATACTAGAATTAGAGAAAAGTATTTTGCGAAAAAAATCGGCAGTAGGACAGAAACGTGTTGACCACCGATTATTTTTTTGCTAATAACTCTTGTATCCTTTTACCAACTTTTTCGACTAAATGCTCTATGGAAAGCTTATCTGTTCCTCTTTCAGATTGCATTAACATATTTTACGAAAAGTCGTATGAAATAAAATTTTTTTGATCAAAACTAAAAAATCCTCAAAATCATTTAAGAAGAGGTACCTTATCAGACGAAAATATGCCATGTCAAATAAGAGACATTTAAATTTTTTTAATTGCATAAATGGGCGGCATTTTATTCAGAATTAATAGTTTTTTACATGGACAAAAAATTCGTTTAATTTTTTTTCCCATTATATACTAGAATTATAGAAATGTACTTTGCGAAGAGAATCGGCAGTAGGACGGAATCGTGTTGACCACCGATTAGTTTTAGTCTTTCGACCGACTTCTTCGACTAAGAGCTCGATGGAAAGCCTATCTGTTCCTCTTTCAGATGGCATTAACATATTTTACGAAAAGTCATAAGAAATAAAATTTTTTTGATCAAAACTAAAATATCCTCGAAATCATTGAAGAAGAAGTACCTTATCAGACGAAAATATGCCTTATCTAATAAGAGACATTTAAATTTTTTTAATTGCATAAATGGGCGGCATTTTACTAAGAATTAATAGTTTTTTACATGGACAAAAAATTCGTTTAATTTTTTCCCATTAAATACTAGAATTATAGAAAAGTAATTTGCGAAGAGAATCGGCAGTAGGACGGAAATGTATTGACCAGCTATTAGTTTTTTGCTAATAACTCTTGCATCCTTCGACCGACTTCTTCGACTAAGAGCTCGATGGAAAACTTATCTGTTCCTCTTTCAGATGACATTAACATAATTTACGAAAAGTCGTAAGAAATAAAATTTTATTCATCAAAACTAAAATATCCTCAAAATCATTCAAGAAGAGGTACCTTATCAGACGAAAATATGCCATGTTTAATAAGAGACATTTAAATTTTTTTAATTGCATAAATGGGCGGCATTTTATTCAGAATTAATTGATTTTTATATGGACAAAAAATTCGTTTAATTTTTTCCCAATAAATAGTAGAATTATAGAAAAGTAATTTGCGAAGAGAATCGGCAGTAGGACGGAATCGTGTTGACCACCGATTAGTTTTTTGCTAATAACTCTTGCATCTTTCGACCGACTTCTTCGACTAAGAGCTCGATGGAAAGCTTATCTGTTCCTCTTTCAGATGGCATTGACATATTTTACGAAAAGTTGTAAGAAATAAAATTTTTTTGATGAAAACTAAAATATCCTCGAAATCATTGAAGAAGAGGTACCTTATCAGACGAAAATATGCCATGTTTAATAAGAGACATTTAAATTTTTTTAATTGCATAAATGGGCGGCATTTTATTCAGAATTAATTGATTTTTACATGGACAAAAAATTCGTTTAATTTTTTCCCATTAAATAGTAGAATTATAGAAAAGTAATTTGCGAAGAGAATCGGCAGTAGGACGGAATCGTGTTAACCACCGATTAGTTTTTTGGTAATAACTCTTGCTTCCTTCGACCGACTTCTTCAAATAATATCTCGATGGAAAGCTTATCTGTTCCTCTTTCCGATGGCATTAACATATTTTACGAAAAGTCGTATGAAATAAAATTTTTTTGATCAAAACTAAAATATCTTCAAAATCATTCAAGAAGAGGTACCTTATCAGACGAAAATATGCCTTGTCTAATAAGAGACATTTAAATTTTTTTAATTGCATAAATGGGCGGCATTTTATTCAGAATTAATTGATTTTTACATGGACAAAAAATTCGTTTAATTTTTTCCCATTAAATACTAGAATTATAGAAATGTACTTTGCGATGAGAATTGGCAATAGGACGGAAACGTGTTGACCACCGATTAGTTTTTTGCTAATAACTATTGCATCCTTCGACCGACTTCTTCGACTAAGAGCTCGATGGAAAGCTTATCTGTTCTTCTTTCAGATGGCATCAACATATTTTACGAAAAGTCACAGGAAATAAAGTTTTTTTGATCAAAACTAAAATATCCTCGAAATCATTGAAGAAGAAGTACCTTATCAGACAAAAATATGCCTTATCTAATAAGAGACATTTAAATCTTTTTAATTGCATAAATGGGCGGCATTTTATTAAGAAGTTTTACATGGACAAAAAATTCGTTTAATTTTTTCGTATTAAATACTAGAATTATAGAAAAGTACTTTTCGAAACAAATCGGCAGTAGGACGGAAACGTATTGACCAGCTATTAGTTTTTTGCTAATAACTCTTGCATCCTTCGACCGACTTCTTCGACTAAGAGCTCGATGGAAAACTTATCTGTTCCTCTTTCAGATGACATTAACATAATTAACGAAAAGTCGTAAGAAATAAAATTTTATTCATCAAAACTAAAATATCCTCAAAATCATTCAAGAAGAGGTACCTTATCAGACGAAAATATGCCATGTTTAATAAGAGACATTTAAATTTTTTTAATTGCATAAATGGGCGGCATTTTATTCAGAATTAATTGATTTTTACATAGACAAAAAATTCGTTTAATTTTTTCGTATTAAATACTAGAATTATAGAAAAGTACTTTTCGAAAAAAATCGGCAGTACGACGGAAACGTATTGACCAGCTATTAGTTTTTTGCTAATAACTCTTGCATCCTTCGACCGACTTCTTCGACTAAGAGCTCGATGGAAAACTTATCTGTTCCTCTTTCAGATGACATTAACATAATTTACGAAAAGTCGTAAGAAATAAAATTTTATTCATCAAAACTAAAATATCCTCAAAATCATTCAAGAAGAGGTACCTTATCAGACGAAAATATGCCATGTTTAATAAGAGACATTTAAATTTTTTTAATTGCATAAATGGGCGGCATTTTATTCAGAATTAGTAGTTTTTTACATGGACAAAAAATTCGTTTAATTTTTTTCCCCATTAAATACTAGAATTATAGAAATGTACTTTGCGAAGAGAATCGGCAGTAGGACAGAAACGTGTTAACCACCGATTAGTTTTTTGCTAATAACTCTTGCATCCTTCGACCGACTTCTTCGACTAATATTTCGATGGAACGCTTATCTGTTCCTCTTTCAGATGGCATTAAAATATTTTACGAAAAATCATAAGAAATAAAGTTTTTTTGATCAAAACTAAAATATCCTCGAAATCATTGAAGAAGAAGTACCTTATCAGACGAAAATCTGCCTTATCTAATAAGAGACATTTAAATTTTTTTAATTGCATAAATGGGCGGCATTTTATTCAGAATTAATTGATTTTTACATGGACAAAAAATTCGTTTAATTTTTTCCCATTAAATACTAGAATTATAGGAAAGTACTTTGCGATGAGACTTGGCAGTACGACGGAAACGTATTGACCAGCTATTAGTTTTTTGCTAATAACTCTTGCATCCTTCGACCGACTTCTTCGACTAAGAGCTCGATGGAAAACTTATCTGTTCCTCTTTCAGATGACATTAACATAATTTACGAAAAGTCGTAAGAAATAAAATTTTATTCATCAAAACTAAAATATCCTCAAAATCATTCAAGAAGAGGTACCTTATCAGACGAAAATATGCCATGTTTAATAAGAGACATTTAAATTTTTTTAATTGCATAAATGGGCGGCATTTTATTCAGAATTAGTAGTTTTTTACATGGACAAAAAATTCGTTTAATTTTTTTCCCCATTAAATACTAGAATTATAGAAATGTACTTTGCGAAGAGAATCGGCAGTAGGACAGAAACGTGTTAACCACCGATTAGTTTTTTGCTAATAACTCTTGCATCCTTCGACCGACTTCTTCGACTAATATTTCGATGGAACGCTTATCTGTTCCTCTTTCAGATGGCATTAAAATATTTTACGAAAAATCATAAGAAATAAAGTTTTTTTGATCAAAACTAAAATATCCTCGAAATCATTGAAGAAGAAGTACCTTATCAGACGAAAATCTGCCTTATCTAATAAGAGACATTTAAATTTTTTTAATTGCATAAATGGGCGGCATTTTATTCAGAATTAATTGATTTTTACATGGACAAAAAATTCGTTTAATTTTTTCCCATTAAATACTAGAATTATAGGAAAGTACTTTGCGATGAGACTTGGCAGTAGGACGGAAACGTGTTGACCACCGATTAGTTTGTTGCTAATAACTATTGCATCCTTCAACCGACTTCTTCGACTAAGAGCTCGATGGAAAGCTTATCTGTTCTTCTTTCAGATGGCATCAACATATTTTACGAAAAGTCACAGGAAATAAAGTTTTTTTGATCAAAACTAAAATATGCTCGAAATCATTGAAGAAGAAGTACCTTATCAGACAAAAATATGCCTTATCTAATAAGAGACATTTAAATCTTTTTAATTGCATAAATGGGCGGCATTTTATTAAGAAGTTTTACATGGACAAAAAATTCGTTTAATTTTTTCCCATTAAATACTAGAATTATAGAAAAGTACTTTGCGAAAGAATCGGCAGTAGGACGGAATCGTGTTAACCACCGATTAGTTTTTTGCTAATAACTCTTGCATCCTTCGACCGACTTCTTCGACTAAGAGCTCGATGGAAAGTTTATCTGTTCCTCTTTCAGATGGCATTAAAATATTTTACGAAAAATCATAAGAAATAAAGTTTTTTTGATCAAAACTAAAATATCCTCGAAATCATTGAAGAAGAAGTACCTTATCAGATGAAAATCTGCCTTATCTAATAAGAGACATTTAAATTTTTTTAATTGCATAAATGGGCGGCATTTTATTCAGAATTAATTGATTTTTACATAGACAAAAAATTCGTTTAATTTTTTCCCATTAAATACTAGAATTATAGAAAAGTACTTTGCGATGAGAATTGGCAGTAGGACGGAAACGTGTTGACCACCGATTAGTTTTTTGCTAATAACTATTGCATCCTTCGACCGACTTCTTCGACTAAGAGCTCGTTGGAAAGCTTATCTGTTCTTCTTTCAGATGGCATCAACATATTTTACGAAAAGTCACAGGAAAAAAAGTTTTTTTGATCAAAACTAAAATATCCTCGAAATCATTGAAGAAGAAGTACCTTATCAGACAAAAATATGCCTTATCTAATAAGAGACATTTAAATCTTTTTAATTGCATAAATGGGCGGCATTTTATTAAGAAGTTTTACATGGACAAAAAATTCGTTTAATTTTTTCGTATTAAATACTAGAATTATAGAAAAGTACTTTTCGAAAAAAATCGGCAGTAGGACGGAAACGTATTGACCAGCTATTAGTTTTTTGCTAATAACTCTTGCATCCTTCGACCGACTTCTTCGACTAAGAGCTCGATGGAAAACTTATCTGTTCCTCTTTCAGATGACATTAACATAATTTACGAAAAGTCGTAAGAAATAAAATTTTATTCATCAAAACTAAAATATCCTCAAAATCATTCAAGAAGAGGTACCTTATCAGACGAAAATATGCCATGTTTAATAAGAGACATTTAAATTTTTTTAATTGCATAAATGGGCGGCATTTTATTCAGAATTAATAGTTTTTTACATGGACAAAAAATTCGTTTAATTTTTTTCCCCATTAAATACTAGAATTATAGAAATGTACTTTGCGAAGAGAATCGGCAGTAGGACAGAAACGTGTTGACCAGCTATTAGTTTTCTGCTAATAACTCTTGCATCCTTCGACCGACTTCTTCGACTAATATCTCGATGGAAAGCTTATCTGTTCCTCTTTCAGATGGCATTAAAATATTTTACGAAAAGTCATAAGAAATAAAGTTTTTTTGATCAAAACTAAAATATCCTCGAAATCATTGAAGAAGAAGTTACTTAGCAGACGAAAATCTGCCTTATCTAATAAGAGACATTTAAATCTTTTTAATTGCATAAATGGGCGGAATATTATTCAGAATTAATAGTTTTTTACATGGACAAAAAATTCGTTTAATTTTTTTCCCCATTAAATACTAGAATTATAGAAATGTACTTTGCGAAGAGAATCGGCAGTAGGACAGAAACGTGTTGACCAGCTATTAGTTTTTTGCTAATAACTCTTGCATCCTTCGACCGACTTCTTCGACTAATATCTCGATGGAAAGCCTATCTGTTCCTCTTTCAGATGGCATTAAAATATTTTACGAAAAATCATAAGAAATAAAGTTTTTTTGATCAAAACTAAAATATCCTCGAAATCATTGAAGAAGAAGTACCTTATCAGACAAAAATATGACTTATCTAATAAGAGACATTTAAATCTTTTTAATTGCATAAATGGGCGGCATTTTATTAAGAATTAATAGTTTTTTGCATGGACAAAAAATGAAATACTAGAATTATAGAAATGTACTTTGCGAAGAGAATCGGCAGTACGACAGAAACGTGTTGACCAGCTATTAGTTTTTTGCTAATAACTCTTGCATCCTTCGACCGACTTCTTCGACTAATATCTCGATGGAAAGCTTTTCTGTTCCCCTTTCAGATGGCATCAACATATTTTACGAAAAGTCGTAAGAAATAAAATTTTTTTCATCAAAACTAAAATATCCTCGAAATCATTGAAGAAGAAGTACCTTATCAGACGAAAATATGTCTTATATAATAAGAGACATTTAAATGTTTTTAATTGCATAAATGGGCGGCATTTTATTCAGAATTAATAGTTTTTTACATAGACAAAAAATTCGTTTAATTTTTTTCCCCATTGAATACTACAATTATAGAAATGTGCTTTGCGAATAGAATCGGCAGTAGGACGGAATCGTGTTGACCACCGATTAGTTTTTTGCTAATAACTCTTGCATCTTTCGACCGACTTCTTCGACTAAGAGCTCGATGGAAAGCTTATCTGTTCCTCTTTCAGATGACATTAACATATTTTACGAAAAGTCGTAAGAAATAAAATTTTTTTGATCAAAACTAAAATATCCTCGAAATCATTGAAGAAGAAGTACCTTATCAGACGAAAATATGCCTTGTATAATAAGAGACATTTAAATTTTTTTAATTGCATAAATTGCGGCATTTTATTCAGAATAAATAGTTTTTTACATGGACAAAAAATTCGTTTAATTTTTTCCATTAAATACTAGAATTATAGAAAAGTACTTTGCGAAAAGAATCGGCAGTAGGACGGAATCATGTTGACCATCGATTAGTTTTTTGGTAATAACTC
Source organism: Phortica okadai (assembly GCA_034638295.1). Lineage (NCBI taxonomy): Eukaryota > Metazoa > Arthropoda > Insecta > Diptera > Drosophilidae > Phortica > Phortica okadai. Next base: position 20,948,333 of record CM067850.1, on the reverse strand, counting down.
TTTCATTCTTCGACTGACTTCTTCGACTAAAAGCTCGATGGAAAGCTTATCTGTTCCTCTTTCAGATGGCATTAACATATTTTACGAAAAGTCATAAGAAATAAAATTTTTTTGATCAAAACTAAAATATCCTCGAAATCATTGAAGAAGAAGTACCTTATCAGACGAAAATCTGCCTTATCTAATAAGAGACATTTAAATCTTTTTAATTGCATAAATGGGCGGCATTTTATTAAGAATTAATAGTTTTTTGCATGGACAAAAAATGAAATACTAGAATTATAGAAATGTACTTTGCGAAGAGAATCAGCAGTACGACAGAAACGTGTTGACCAGCTATTAGTTTTTTGCTAATAACTCTTGCATCCTTCGACCAACTTCTTCGACTAATATCTCGATGGAAAGCTTTTCTGTTCCCCTTTCAGATGGCATCAACATATTTTACGAAAAGTCGTAAGAAATAAAATTTTTTTCATCAAAACTAAAATATCCTCGAAATCATTGAAGAAGAAGTACCTTATCAGACGAAAATATGTCTTATATAATAAGAGACATTTAAATGTTTTTAATTGCATAAATGGGCGGCATTTTATTCAGAATTAATAGTTTTTTACATAGACAAAAAATTCGTTTAATTTTTTTCCCCATTGAATACTAGAATTATAGAAATGTGCTTTGCGAATAGAATCGGCAGTAGGACGGAATCGTGTTGACCACCGATTAGTTTTTTGCTAATAACTCTTGCATCTTTCGACCGACTTCTTCGACTAAGAGCTCGATGGAAAGCTTATCTGTTCCTCTTTCAGATGACATTAACATATTTTACGAAAAGTCGTAAGAAATAAAATTTTTTTGATCAAAACTAAAATATCCTCGAAATCATTGAATTAGAAGTACCTTATCAGACGAAAATATGCCTTATATAATAAGAGACATTTAAATGTTTTTAATTGCATAAATGGGCGGCATTTTATTAAGAATTAAAAGTTTTTTACATGGACAAAAAATTAGTTTAATTTTTTCCCCCATTAAATACTAGAATTATAGAAATGTACTTTGCGAAGAGAATCGGCAGTAGGACGGAATCTTGTTGACCACCGATTAGTTTTTTGCTAATAATTCTTGCATCCTTCGACCGACTTCTTCGACTGGATGAAAAGCTTATCTGTTCCTCTTTCAGATGGCATTGACATATTTTACGAAAAGTTGTAAGAAATAAAATTTTTTTGATGAAAACTAAAATATCCTCGAAATCATTGAAGAAGAGGTACCTTATCAGACGAAAATATGCCTTGTATAATAAGAGACATTTAAATTTTTTTAATTGCATAAATTGCGGCATTTTATTCAGAATAAATAGTTTTTTACATGGACAAAAAATTCGTTTAATTTTTTCCATTAAATACTAGAATTATAGAAAAGTACTTTGCGAAAAGAATCGGCAGTAGGACGGAATCATGTTGACCATCGATTAGTTTTTTGGTAATAACTCTTTCATCCTTCGACTGACTTCTTCGACTAAAAGCTCGATGGAAAGCTTATCTGTTCCTCTTTCAGATGGCATTAACATATTTTACGAAAAGTCATAAGAAATAAAATTTTTTTGATCAAAACTAAAATATCCTCGAAATCATTGAAGAAGAAGTACCTTATCAGACGAAAATATGCCTTATCTAATAAGTGACATTTAAATTTTTTTAATTGCATAAATGGGCGGCATTTTATTAAGAATTAATAGTTTTTTACATGGACAAAAAATTCGTTTAATTTTTTCCCATTAAATACTAGAATTATAGAAAAGTACTTTGCGAAAGAATCGGCAGTAGGACGGAATAATGTTGACCATCGATTAGTTTTTTGGTAATAACTCTTTCATCCTTCGACTGACTTCTTCGACTAAAAGCTCGATGGAAAGCTTATCTGTTCCTCTTTCAGATGGCATTAACATATTTTACGAAAAGTCACAGGAAATAAAGTTTTTTTTATCAAAACTAAAATATCCTCAAAATCATTCAAGAAGAGGTACCTTATCAGACGAAAATATGCCATGTCTAATAAGAGACATTTAAATTTTTTTAATTGCATAAATGGGCGGCATTTTATTCAGAATTAATTGATTTTTACATGGACAAAAAATTCGTTTAATTTTTTCCCATTAAATACTAGAATTATAGAAAAGTACTTTGCGATGAGAATTGGCAGTAGGACGGAAACGTGTTGACCACCGATTAGTTTTTTGCTAATAACTATTGCATCCTTCGACCGACTTCTTCGACTAAGAGCTCGATGGAAAGCTTATCTGTTCTTCTTTCAGATGGCATCAACATATTTTACGAAAAGTCACAGGAAATAAAGTTTTTTTGATCAAAACTAAAATATCCTCGAAATCATTGAAGAAGAAGTACCTTATCAGACAAAAATATGCCTTATCTAATAAGAGACATTTAAATCTTTTTAATTGCATAAATGGGCGGCATTTTATTTAGAATTAATAGTTTTTTACATGGACAAAAAATTCGTTTAATTTTTTTCCCCATTAAATACTAGAATTATAGAAAAGTACTTTTCGAAAAAAATCGGCAGTAGGACGGAAACGTATTGACCAGCTATTAGTTTTTTGCTAATAACTCTTGCATCCTTCGACCGACTTCTTCGACTAAGAGCTCGATGGAAAACTTATCTGTTCCTCTTTCAGATGACATTAACATAATTTACGAAAAGTCGTAAGAAATAAAATTTTATTCATCAAAACTAAAATATCCTCAAAATCATTCAAGAAGAGGTACCTTATCAGACGAAAATATGCCATGTTTAATAAGAGACATTTAAATTTTTTTAATTGCATAAATGGGCGGCATTTTATTCAGAATTAATAGTTTTTTACATGGACAAAAAATTCGTTTAATTTTTTTCCCCATTAAATACTAGAATTATAGAAATGTACTTTGCGAAGAGAATCGGCAGTAGGACAGAAACGTGTTGACCAGCTATTAGTTTTTTGCTAATAACTCTTGCATCCTTCGACCGACTTCTTTGACTAATATCTCGATGGAAAGCTTATCTGTTCCTCTTTCAGATGGCATTAAAATATTTTATGAAAAGTCATAACAAATAAAGTTTTTTTGATCAAAAATAAAATATCCTCGAAATCATTGAAGAAGAAGTACCTTAGCAGACGAAAATTTGCCTTATCTAATAAGAGACATTTAAATCTTTTTAATTGCATAAATGGGCGGCATTTTATTCAGAATTAATAGTTTTTGACATGGACAAAAAATTCGTTTAATTATTTCCCCCATTAAATACTAGAATTATAGAAATGTACTTTGCGAAGAGAATCGGCAGTAGGACAGAAACGTGTTGACCAGCTATTAGTTTTTTGCTAATAACTCTTGCATCCTTCGACCGACTTCTTCGACTAATATCTCGATGGAAAGCTTATCTGTTCCTCTTTCAGATGGCATTAAAATATTTTACGAAAAATCATAAGAAATAAAGTTTTTTTGATCAAAACTAAAATATCCTCGAAATCATTGAAGAAGAAGTACCTTATCAGACGAAAATCTGCCTTATCTAATAAGAGACATTTAAATCTCTTTAATTACATAAATGGGCGGCATTTTACTAAGAATTAATAGTTTTTTACATGGACAAAAAATTCGTTTAATTTTTTCCCATTAAATACTAGAATTATAGAGAAGTACTTTGCGAAAAAAATCGGCAGTAGGACAGAAACGTGTTGACCACTGATTAGTTTTTTGCTAATAACTCTTGCATCCTTAAACCGACTTCTTCGACTAAGAGCTCGATGGACAAAAAATTCGTTTAATTTTTTCGTATTAAATACTAGAATTATAGAAAAGTACTTTGCGAAAAAAATCGGCAGTAGGACGGAAACGTATTGACCAGCTATTAGTTTTTTGCTAATAACTCTTGCATCCTTCGACCGACTTCTTCGACTAAGAGCTCGATGGAAAACTTATCTGTTTAAATCTTTTTAATTGCATAAATGGGCGGCATTTTATTCAGAATTAATAGTTTTTTACATGGACAAAAAATTCGTTTAATTATTTCCCCCATTAAATACTAGAATTATAGAAATGTACTTTGCGAAGAGAATCGGCAGTAGGACAGAAACGTGTTGACCAGCTATTAGTTTTTTGCTAATAACTCTTGCATCCTTCGACCGACTTCTTCGACTAATATCTCGATGGAAAGCTTATCTGTTCCTCTTTCAGATGGCATTAAAATATTTTACGAAAAATCATAAGAAATAAAATTTTATTCATCAAAACTAAAATATCCTCAAAATCATTCAAGAAGAGGTACCTTATCAGACGAAAATATGCCATGTTTAATAAGAGACATTTAAATTTTTTTAATTGCATAAATGGGCGGCATTTTATTTAGAATTAATAGTTTTTTACATGGACAAAAAATTCGTTTAATTTTTTTCCCCATTAAATACTAGAATTATAGAAATGTACTTTGCGAAGAGAATCGGCAGTAGGACAGAAACGTGTTGACCAGCTATTAGTTTTTTGCTAATAACTCTTGCATCCTTCGACCGACTTCTTCGACTAATATCTCGATGGAAAGCTTATCTGTTCCTCTTTCAGATGGCATTAAAATATTTTACGAAAAATCATAAGAAATAAAGTTTTTTTGATCAAAACTAAAATATCGTCGAAATCATTGAAGAAGAAGTACCTTATCAGACGAAAATCTGCCTTATCTAATAAGAGACATTTAAATCTTTTTAATTGCATAAATGGGCGGCATTTTACTAAGAATTAATAGTTTTTTACATGGACAAAAAATTCGTTTAATTTTTTCCCATTAAATACTAGAATTATAGAGAGGTACTTTGCGAAAGAATCGGCAGAAGAGCGGAATCGTGTTGACCACCGATTAGTTTTTTGCTAATAACTCTTGCATCCTTCGACCGACTTCTTCGACTAAGAGCTCGATGGACAAAAAATTCGTTTAATTTTTTCCCATTAAATACTAGAATTAGAGAAAGGTACTTTGCGAAAAAAATCGGCAGTAGGACAGAAACGTGTTGACCACCGATTAGTTTTTTGCTAATAACTCTTGCATCCTTTTACCAACTTCTTCGACTAAATGCTCGATGGAAAGCTTATCTGTTCCTCTTTCAGATTGCATTAACATATTTTACGAAAAGTCATATGAAATAAAATTTTTTTGATCAAAACTAAAAAATCCTCAAAATCATTCAAGAAGAAGTACCTTATCAGACGAAAATATGCCATGTCAAATAAGAGACATTTACATTTTTTTAATTGCATAAATGGGCGGCATTTTATTCAGAACTAGCTGACCCGGCGCGCTTTGCTACGCCCTCAAAGTATGATGAACTGTTGCATATAGCCCAGGATTGAATCTTTTAACACTCTATCACAATTAGTTCCTAAGTTTTCTTCTTGTCAGACTTATAGATACAGGTACATAGGCGTTTAAAATTTTTATTATATGTTGCAGCAGCCACGTTCATTTATCAATTCTTGTTGGGTTCGAAGTCATCAATATTATTTCCAGATTTTGTTTTCGTAGATTAATTAAATTAAAAAAAAAAAATATTCCAGCGTTTTGAAACTCTAATTACCGTTAATGCGTTTCAGAATTCTTAATGCCTTGTAATTATGGCAAATTTCTTACTTTGCAGTGATATATAATTACCTTTACAAACATGTGATTGCAAAATTCTATCTGTTTATATTTAAGAACAATAAAACCATATTTTTGACTAATTGTTCCTTTGTTCCATTTTAGCAAAATGAAAACTACTCTCCACTTTACAGCCTTCTGGCGATTATGCTTACAGCAAAATGTTATTTTGAAGATGTTTCTCTATATGGTCGGGGCCACACCTTTATGTTCGATTCTAATAAAATTTTGGAAAATAGTTAAAAATTAATAAAACATTTTTCTAACAAAAATCTTGTTTTGACCGATTGTTTCTTTCGCAAAGTGCCTTTTTTGACGTCTTAAACGTTTTTGTACAAAAAACTAAGGTGGTAGTTTTAAAAAACCTAATTTTTAACCGGCAGCTAAATGTAATAGCAATCCAATCATGCAGATTTTTTACATACAAACTGCCTGAAAGGATAAGATAATTTTCTGCGTATTATTTTCTTTTGAAATCGTTAAAACTGAGCTCGCAGTTGGTATTGAAGCAGACATATGGACATGACTGTGTTAACTCGTCTTGTGAAGATAATATATGCTTTATGTGGTCGGCGATATCTCCTTCTCTGCGTAGCGAACTTCATGGCATCGCAAATATATATTATTTTTGCAGGAGTATAAAAAACGCTATTCAGCCTTGCTGAAGACTATTTACTTTTCACGCTCTTTTTATGCCACGCCAGTTTTTTGGATTGAATCTGCTTTCTCTTTACTTTAATAGCCTATATACCAATTTTCATTGTTTAAGCTAATATGGAAACTTGCAATTTATTGATATTAGCTTGTGAAGTTGTAAGTCAATTAATTAAGAAAAAAAAAGTTTTCCTTTCAACGCCGTAAATTTTCTGTCTTTTCCTCTTCTTCACTTTGTATGATTCAGTGGTCCGATCTTAATGACAATTCCAGAAATTTAGTCTGCGTACGTAAAGTTACTATGTTTGTTTATGTTTTTTTCATCCCTCTATCTTTCAAAACGAAAAAGTTTTCCATTCAACGACTTAAGTTCTGTTCATTTTTCTTCTTCATTCTGTATGGGTGCTACCAGTTCTAATGGTCTGATCATTGCAGTTCCGACAAATGATTTATGGTGGTAAAGCTGTATAATTTCAGGTCAATAGTCGGAGATTTCTACTTCTGGGGGTTACAAACTCCGTGACAAAGTCATAATAATATTTACATACGTGAAGAGTATAAAAGCACTAATATGTGTACATATGTGGCTGTATGTAAAAGATGAAGAATAAGTGAAGCACAATTTCGAAAGTAATGCTCCTCCGTTTTCTCACCGTTCTCTTGTTCTCTTTGCAAACAACACACTCATACCAATACAAAAGTGTAAGAAGAAGCAAAGAATGGTACGTGCTTGCGTCCACAAAATCTTAATATTGTTTATTTTTCTTCTTCTTTCCGTATGGAGGCTAAAAATGGTCGGATTGATACCAAAACATTATAACAACCTTCAGGAGGTCCATCTAAAGATTAACTGAAAATTTCATTGAATCGGAAGCTGTTTTTGAGTTATGCGCTTATCAACATATTTTTCGATTCATTTTTATTATACTATAGATTATTGTCTCACATTCAATAATAAGTGATCATAGGTAACTAAACACTGCACTAAACACGATATACATAGCTTCGGTTTGTTTCGTGTATCAGTTGACAAAAGCAAACTCAGTAGTGAAAATCCAAGAAAAACAACACTGACATTGACAGTTTGTTGTTGTTTCAACTTTTTTTTAATTTGACATGACTTGGAGTCAAATCCTTCAAGCCGTACATACCTGCATTGTTTACACATTAGTGCGTGTAATTTGCAAAGAGTATTAATTAATTTTAATACTCTCTGGCTTGTACGTTCTCTCAAAGTTTTCTTGTTCTCTTTCAATCAACAAACACATAACAATACTGACGTATAAGAAGAAGCATAGCATGTTACGTTTAATGCTTGCGACGTCGCAAGTTTGTATGGGAAAAAGAAAAGGTCTGTTTTTAGGGTTTTTCCGGCAATTATTTGAATTTTTCTCGCCGTAAAAACCATCTTTGAACTTCAACGAACATTTAAAAAAAAGAATTGGCCAAATTGGTCCAGGCGTTGTTAAGTTATGCGCTTACCAACACATTTTGCGATTCATTTTTATATTATAGATTAATAGTTTTTTACATGGACAAAAAATTCGTTTAATTTTTTTTCCCATTAAATACTAGAATTATAGAAATGTACTTTGCGAAGAGAATCGGCAGTAGGACGGAATCGTGTTGACCACCGATTAGTTTTTTGCTAATAACTCTTGCATCCTTCGACCGACTTCTTCGACTAAGAGCTCGATGGAAAGCCTATCTGTTCCTCTTTCAGATGGCATTAACATATTTTACGAAAAGTCATAAGAAATAAAATTTTTTTGATCAAAACTAAAATATCCTCGAAATCATTGAAGAAGAAGTACCTTATCAGACGAAAATATGCCTTATCTAATAAGAGACATTTAAATTTTTTTAATTGCATAAATGGGCGGCATTTTACTAAGAATTAATAGTTTTTTACATGGAAAAAAAATTCGTTTAATTTTTTCCCATTAAATACTAGAATTATAGAAAAGTAATTTGCGAAGAGAATCGGCAGTAGGACGGAAACGTGTTGACCAGCTATTAGTTTTTTGTTAATAACTCTTGCATCCTTCAACCGACTTCTTCGACTAAGATCTCGATGGAAAACTTATCTGTTCCTCTTTCAGATGGCATTAACATATTTTACGAAAAGTTGTAAGAAATGCAATTTTTTTGATCAAAACTTAAATATCCTCAAAATCATTCAAGAAGAGGTGCCTTATCAGACGAAAATATGACTTGTCTAATAAGATACATTTAAATTTTTTTAATTGCATAAATGGGCGGTACTTTATTCAGAATTAATAGTTTTAACATGGACAAAAAATTCGTTTAATTTTTTTTCCATTAAATAATAGAATTATAGAAATGTACTTTGCGAACAGAATCGGCAGTAGGACGGAATCGTGTTGACCACCGATTAGTTTTTTGCAAATAACTCTTGCATCCTTCGACCGACTTCTTCGACTAACAGCTCAATGGAAAGCTTATCTGTTCCTCTTTCAGATGGCATTAACATATTTTACGAAAAGTCATAAGAAATAAATTTTTTTTGATCAAAACTAAAATATCCTCGAAATCATTGAAGAAGTACCTTATCAGACGAAAATCTGCCTTATCTAATAAGAGACATTTAAATTTTTTTAATTGCATAAATGGGCGCCATTTTATTCAGAATTAATAGTTTTTTGCATGGACAAAAACTTCGTTTAATTTTTTCCCATTGGATATTAGAATTATAGAAAAGTACTTTGTGAAAAAAAAACGGCAGTAGGACGGAAATGTGTTGACCATCGATTAGTTTTTTGCTAATAACTCTTGCGTCCTTCGACCGACTTCTTCGACTAAGAGCTCGATGGAAAGCTTATCTGTTCCTCTTTCAGATGGCATTAACATATTTTACGAAAAGTCATAAGAAATAAATTTTTTTTGATCAAACCTAAAATATCCTCGAAATCATTGAAGAAGTACCTTATCAGACGAAAATCTGCCTTATCTAATAAGAGACATTAAAATTTTTATACTTTTCACGTATGTGAAATAGTATAATAACTTTGTGCTGAAGTTTGTAACAGATCGAAATATTCATTTCCGACTATATAAAGTATATATATTCTTGATCAGGACGACAAGACGAGTTGATTTAGCCATGTCCGTCTGTCCGTCTGTCTGTATATATACAATCTCCTCCCACAGTTTTTAAGATATCGAGCTGAAATTTTGCACAGAGACTTCTTATTCGTGCAGTCAACTCATTTGTCGGATCCAGCCATATCGGACCACTGGAACTGGTAGCCCCCATACGAAAAGAAGAAGAAAAATGAACAAAACTTGAATCGTTGTATGGAAAACTTTTTTATTTTGTATGATAGAGTGCTGAAATTTTAAACATAGTAGTTCTACATAGTCCGACTACATGCCTGAAAGTTTCAATGAGATTGGACATCTGGAACTGGTAGCTCCCATACAAAATGAAGAAGAGGAAGAGAAGCAATATTCACGTCGTTGTATGGACAACTTTTTTGTTTTTCAACCAATTGACTTGAAATTTTAAAGTTATGTTCTTGGGGAGGAATGAAAACTATTTTGACCAAAAGTGGGCGTAGCCACGCGTAGCCACGCCCACTTATAGCGAAAATTGACCCGTTGTATGGAAAACTTTTTTGTTTTTTAACCAATTGACTTGAAACTTTACAGTTATGTTCTTAGGGAGGAATGAAAACTATTTTGACCAAAAGTGGGCATGGCCACGCCCTTTTATAGCGAAATTTGACCCGTTGTATGGAAAACTTTTGTGTTTTTTAACCAATTGACTTGAAACTATACAGTTATGTTCTTAGGATGGAATGAAAACAATTTTGACCAAAAGTGGGCGTAGCCACGCGTAGCCACGCCCACTTATAGCGAAAATTGACCCGTTGTATGGAAAACTTTTTTGTTTTTTAACCAATTGACTTGAAACTTTACAGTTATGTTCTTAGGGAGGAATGAAAACTGTTTTGACCAAAAGTGGGCGTAGCCACGCCCACCGTTGTATGGAAAACTTTTTTGTTTTTCAACGAATTGAATTGAAACTTTACAGTTATGTTCTTAGGGAGGAATGAAAACTATTTTGACCAAAAGTGGGCATGGCCACGCCCTTTTATAGCGAAATTTGACCCGTTGTATGGAAAACTTTTGTGTTTTTTAACCAATTGACTTGAAACTTTACAGTTATGTTCTTAGGGAGGAATGAAAACTATTTTGACCAAAAGTGGGCGTAGCCACGCCCACCGTTGTATGGACAACTTTTTTGTTTTTTAACCAATTGACTTGAAACTTTACAGTTATGTTCTTAGGGAGAAATGAAAACAATGTTGACCAAAAGTGGGCATGGCCACGCCCTTTTATAGCGAAATTTGACCCGTTGTATGGAAAACTTTTGTGTTTTTTAACCAATTGACTTGAAACTTTACAGTTATGTTCTTAGGGAGGAATGAAAACAATTTTGACCAAAAGTGGGCGCGGCCACGCCCTTTTATAGCGAAATTTGACCCGTTCTATGGAAAACTTTTTTGTTTTTTAACCAATTGACTTGAAACTTTACAGTTATGTTCTTAGGGAGAAATGAAAACAATGTTGACCAAAAGTGGGCGTGGCCACGCCCTTTTTTAGTGAAAATTGACCCGTTGTATGGAAAACTTTTTTGTTTTTTAACCAATTGACTTGAAACTTTACAGTTATGTTCTTAGGGAGGCATGAAAACTATTTTGACCCAAAGTGAGCGTAGCCACGCCCACTTCTAGCGAAATTTGACCCGTTGTATGGACAACTTTTTTGTTTTTTAACCAATTGACTTGAAACTTTGCAGTTATGTTCTTAGGGAGGAAGGAAAACTATTTTGACCAAAAGTGGGCGTGCCCACGCCTTTTTTTTAGCGAAAATTGACCAATTGACTTGAAACCTTACAGTTATCTTCTTAGGGAGGAATGAAAACTATTTTGACCAAAAGTGCCCACTTATCGCAAAACTTGAACCGCTGTATGGAAAACTTTTTTGTTTTTTAACCAATTGACTTGAAACCTTACAGTTATGTTGTTAGGGAGGCATGAAAACTATTCATTTAGTTTTTTAGTGACTCAACATGAAAAGTATTATAGCTTCAGCCTTGCTGAAGATAGCGTCCTTACTGGTTTTAATTGCATAAATGGGCGGTACTTTATTCAGAATTAATAGTTTTTTACATGGACAAAAAATTCGTTTAATTTTTTTTTCCATTAAATAATAGAATTATCGAAATGTACTTTGCGAAGAGAATCGGCAGTAGGACGGAATCGTGTTGACCACCGATTAGTTTTTTGCTAATAACTCTTGCATCCTTCGACCGACTTCTTCGAATAAGAGATCGATGGAAAGCTTATCTGTTCCTCTTTCAGATGGCATTAACATATTTTACGAAAAGTTGTAAGAAATAAAATTTTTTTGATCAAAACTAAAATATCCTCAAAATCATTTAAGAAGAGGTGCTTTATCAGACGAAAATATGCCTTGTTCAATAAGAGACATTTAAATTTTTTTAATTGCATAAATGGGCGGTATTTTATTCAGAATAAATAGTTTTTTACATGGACAAAAAATTCGTTTAATTTTTTTTTCCATTATATAATAGAATTATAGAAATGTACTTTGCGAAGAGAATCGGCAGTGGGACGGAATCGTGTTGACCACCGATTAGTTTTTTGCAAATAACTCTTGCATTCTTCGACCGACTTCTTCGACTAAGAGCTCGATGGAAAGCTTATCTGTTCCTCTTTCAGATGGCATTAACATATTTTACGAAAAGTCATAAGAAATAAATTTTTTTTGATCAAAACTGAAATATCCTCGAAATCATTGAAGAAGTACCTTATCAGACGAAAATCTGCCTTATCTAATAAGAGACATTTAAATTTTATTAATTGCATAAATGGGCGGCATTTTATTTAGAATTAATAGTTTTTTGCATGGACAAAAACTTCGTTTAATTTTTTCCCATTGGATATTAGAATTATAGAAAAGTACTTTGCGAAAAGAATCGGCAGTAGGACGGTATCATGTTGACCATCGATTAGTTTTTTGCTAATAACTCTTGCGTCCTTCGACCGACTTCTTCGACTAACAGCTCGTTGGAAAGCTTATCTGTTCCTCTTTCAGATGGCATTAACATATATTACGAAAAGTCATAAGAAATAAAATTTTTTTGATCAAATCTAAAATATCCTCGAAATCATTGAAGAAGAAATACCTTATCAGACGAAAATATGCCTTATCTAATAAGTGACACATACATTTTTTTAATTGCATAAATGGGCGGCATTTTATTAAGAATTAATAGTTTTTTACTTGGACAAAAAATTCGTTTAATTTTTTCCCATTAAATACTAGAATTAAAGAAAAGTACTTTGTGAAAAAAATCAGCAGTAGGACGGAAACGTGTTGACCAGCTATTAGTTTTTTGCTAATAACTCTTGCATCCTTCGACCGACTTCTTCGACTAATATCTCGATGTAAAGCTTATCTGTTCCTCTTTCAGATGGCATTAACATATTTTACGAAAAGTCGTATGACATAAAATTTTTTTGATCAAAACTAAGATATCCTCAAAATCATTCAAGAAGAAGTACCTTATCAGACGAAAATATGCCTTATATAATAAGAGACATTTAAATTTTTTTAATTGCATAAATGGGCGGCATTTTATTCAGAATTAATAGTTTTTTACATGGACAAAAACTTCGTTTCATTTATTTTTCCATTAAATAATAGAATTATAGAAATGTACTTTGCGAAAAGAATCGGCAGTAGGACGGAATCGTGTTGACCACCGATTAGTTTTTTGCGAATAACTCTTGCAATCTTCGACCGACTTCTTCGACTAAGAGCTCGATGGAAAGCTTATCTGTTCCTCTTTCAGATGGCATTAACATATTTTACGAAAAGTCATAAGAAATAAAATTTTTTTGATCAAAACTAAAATATCCTCGAAATCATTGAAGAAGAAGTACCTTATCAGACGAAAATCTACCTAATCTAATAAGAGACATTTAAATTTTTTTCATTGCATAAATGGGCGGCACTTTATTCAGAATTAATAGTTTTTTACATGGACAAAAAATTCGTTTCATTTTTTTTTCCATTAAATAATAGAATTATAGAAATGTACTTTGCGAAGAGAATCGGCAGTAGGACGGAATCGTGTTGACCACCGATTAGTTTTTTGCTAATAACTCTTGCATTCTTCGACCGACTTCTTCGACTAAGAGCTCGATGGAAAGCTTATCTGTTCCTCTTTCAGATGGAATTAACATATTATACGAAAAGTCATAAGAAATAAAATTTTTTTGATCAAAACTAAAATATCCTCGAAATCATTGAAGAAGAAGTACCTTATCAGACGAAAATCTACCTAATCTAATAAGAGACATTTAAATTTTTTTAGTTGCATAAATGGGCGGCATTTTATTCAGAATTAATAGTTTTTTACATGGACAAAAAATTCGTTTAATTTTTTTTCCATTAAATAATAGAATTACAGAAATGTACTTTGCGAAGAGAATCGGCAGTAGGATGGAATCGTGTTGACCATCGATTAGTTTTTTGCTAATAACTCTTGCATTCTTCGACCGACTTCTTCGACTAAGAGCTCGATGGAAAGCTTATCTGTTCCTCTTTCAGATGGCATTAACATATTTTACGAAAAGTCATAAGAAATAAATTTTTTTTGATCAAACCTAAAATATCCTCGAAATCATTGAAGAAGTACCTTATCAGACGAAAATCTGCCTTATCTAATAAGAGACATTAAAATTTTTATACTTTTCACGTATGTGAGCGGCATTTTATTAAGAATTAATAGTTTTTTACATGGACAAAAAATTCGTTTAATTTTTTCCCATTAAATACTAGAATTAAAGAAAAGTACTTTGTGAAAAAAATCAGCAGTAGGACGGAAACGTGTTGACCAGCTATTAGTTTTTTGCTAATAACTCTTGCATCCTTCGACCGACTTCTTCGACTAATATCTCGATGTAAAGCTTATCTGTTCCTCTTTCAGATGGCATTAACATATTTTACGAAAAGTCGTATGACATAAAATTTTTTTGATCAAAACTAAGATATCCTCAAAATCATTCAAGAAGAAGTACCTTATCAGACGAAAATATGCCTTATATAATAAGAGACATTTAAATTTTTTTAATTGCATAAATGGGCGGCATTTTATTCAGAATTAATAGTTTTTTATATGGACAAAAACTTCGTTTCATTTATTTTTCCATTAAATAATAGAATTATAGAAATGTACTTTGCGAAAAGAATCGGCAGTAGGACGGAATCGTGTTGACCACCGATTAGTTTTTTGCGAATAACTCTTGCAATCTTCGACCGACTTCTTCGACTAAGAGCTCGATGGAAAGCTTATCTGTTCCTCTTTCAGATGGCATTAACATATTTTACGAAAAGTCATAAGAAATAAAATTTTTTTGATCAAAACTAAAATATCCTCGAAATCATTGAAGAAGAAGTACCTTATCAGACGAAAATCTACCTAATCTAATAAGAGACATTTAAATTTTTTTCATTGCATAAATGGGCGGCACTTTATTCAGAATTAATAGTTTTTTACATGGACAAAAAATTCGTTTCATTTTTTTTTCCATTAAATAATAGAATTATAGAAATGTACTTTGCGAAGAGAATCGGCAGTAGGACGGAATCGTGTTGACCACCGATTAGTTTTTTGCTAATAACTCTTGCATTCTTCGACCGACTTCTTCGACTAAGAGCTCGATGGAAAGCTTATCTGTTCCTCTTTCAGATGGCATTAACATATTATACGAAAAGTCATAAGAAATAAAATTTTTTTGATCAAAACTAAAATATCCTCGAAATCATTGAAGAAGAAGTACCTTATCAGACGAAAATCTACCTAATCTAATAAGAGACATTTAAATATTTTTAGTTGCATAAATGGGCGGCATTTTATTCAGAATTAATAGTTTTTTACATGGACAAAAAATTCGTTTAATTTTTTTTCCATTAAATAATAGAATTACAGAAATGTACTTTGCGAAGAGAATCGGCAGTAGGATGGAATCGTGTTGACCATCGATTAGTTTTTTGCTAATAACTCTTGCATTCTTCGACCGACTTCTTCGACTAAGAGCTCGATGGAAAGCTTATCTGTTCCTCTTTCAGATGGCATTAACATATTTTACGAAAAGTCATAAGAAATAAGTTTTTTTTGATCAAACCTAAAATATCCTCGAAATCATTGAAGAAGTACCTTATCAGACGAAAATCTGCCTTATCTAATAAGAGACATTAAAATTTTTATACTTTTCACGTATGTGAAATAGTATAATAACTTTGTGCTGAAGTTTGTAACAGATCGAAATATTCATTTCCGACTATATAAAGTATATATATTCTTGATCAGGACGACAAGACGAGTTGATTTAGCCATGTCCGTCTGTCCGTCTGTCTGTATATATACAATCTCCTCCCACAGTTTTTAAGATATCGAGCTGAAATTTTGCACAGAGACTTCTTATTCGTGCAGTCAACTCATTTGTCGGATCCAGCCATATCGGACCACTGGAACTGGTAGCCCCCATACGAAAAGAAACAGAAAATGAACAAAACTTGAATCGTTGTATGGAAAACTTTTTTATTTTGTATGATAGAGTGCTGAAATTTTAAACATAGTAGTTCTACATAGTCCGACTACATGCCTGAAAGTTTCAATGAGATTGGACATCTGGAACTGGTAGCTCCCATACAAAATGAAGAAGAGGAAGAGAAGCAATATTCACGTCGTTGTATGGACAACTTTTTTGTTTTTCAACCAATTGACTTGAAATTTTAAAGTTATGTTCTTGGGGAGGAATGAAAACTATTTTGACCAAAAATGAGCGTAACCACGCCCACTTCTAGCGAAAATTGACCCGTTGTATGAAAAACTTTTTTGTTTTTTAACCAATTGACTTGAAACTTTACAGTTATGTTCTTAGGGAGGCATGAAAACTATTTTGACCCAAAGTGAGCGTAGCCACGCCCACCGTTGTATGGAAAACTTTTTTGTTTTTCAACGAATTGAATTGAAACTTTACAGTTATGTTCTTAGGGAGGAATGAAAACTATTTTGACCAAAAGTGGGCGTAGCCACGCCCACCGTTGTATGGAAAACTTTTTTGTTTTTCAACGAATTGAATTGAAACTTTACAGTTATGTTCTTAGGGAGGAATGAAAACTATTTTGACCAAAAGTGGGCATGGCCACGCCCTTTTATAGCGAAATTTGACCCGTTGTATGGAAAACTTTTGTGTTTTTTAACCAATTGACTTGAAACTTTACAGTTATGTTCTTAGGGAGGAATGAAAACAATTTTGACCAAAAGTGGGCGCGGCCACGCCTTTTTTAGTGAAAATTGACCCGTTGTATGGAAAACTTTTTTGTTTTTTAACCAATTGACTTGAAACTTTACAGTTATGTTCTTAGGGAGGCATGAAAACTATTTTGACCCAAAGTGAGCGTAGCCACGCCCACTTCTAGCGAAATTTGACCCGTTGTATGGACAACTTTTTTGTTTTTTAACCAATTGACTTGAAACTTTGCAGTTATGTTCTTAGGGAGGAAGGAAAACTATTTTGACCAAAAGTGGGCGTGCCCACGCCTTCTTTTTAGCGAAAATTGACCAATTGACCTGAAACCTTACAGTTATCTTCTTAGGGAGGAATGAAAACTATTTTGACCAAAAGTGCCCACTTATCGCAAAACTTGAACCGCTGTATGGAAAACTTTTTTGTTTTTTAACCAATTGACTTGAAACCTTACAGTTATGTTGTTAGGGAGGCATGAAAACTATTCATTTAGTTTTTTAGTGACACAACATGAAAAGTATTATAGCTTCAGCCTTGCTGAAGATAGCGTCCTTACTGGTTTTAATTGCATAAATGGGCGGTACTTTATTCAGAATTAATAGTTTTTTACATGGACAAAAAATTCGTTTAATTTTTTTTTCCATTAAATAATAGAATTATCGAAATGTACTTTGCGAAGAGAATCGGCAGTAGGACGGAATCGTGTTGACCACCGATTAGTTTTTTGCTAATAACTCTTGCATCCTTCGACCGACTTCTTCGAATAACTTCTTCGCATTAACATATTTTACGAAAAGTTGTAAGAAATAAAATTTTTTTGATCAAAACTAAAATATCCTCAAAATCATTTAAGAAGAGGTGCTTTATCAGACGAAAATATGCCTTGTTCAATAAGAGACATTTAAATTTTTTTAATTGCATAAATGGGCGGTATTTTATTCAGAATAAATAGTTTTTTACATGGACAAAAAATTCGTTTAATTTTTTTTTCCATTAAATAATAGAATTATAGAAATGTACTTTGCGAAGAGAATCGGCAGTAGGACGGAATCGTGTTGACCACCGATTAGTTTTTTGCAAATAACTCTTGCATTCTTCGACCGACTTCTTCGACTAAGAGCTCGATGGAAAGCTTATCTGTTCCTCTTTCAGATGGCATTAACATATTTTACGAAAAGTCATAAGAAATAAATTTTTTTTGATCAAAACTGAAATATCCTCGAAATCATTGAAGAAGTACCTTATCAGACGAAAATCTGCCTTATCTAATAAGAGACATTTAAATTTTATTAATTGCATAAATGGGCGGCATTTTATTTAGAATTAATAGTTTTTTGCATGGACAAAAACTTCGTTTAATTTTTTCCCATTGGATATTAGAATTATAGAAAAGTACTTTGCGAAAAGAATCGGCAGTAGGACGGTATCATGTTGACCATCGATTAGTTTTTTGCTAATAACTCTTGCGTCCTTCGACCGACTTCTTCGACTAAGAGCTCGTTGGAAAGCTTATCTGTTCCTCTTTCAGATGGCATTAACATATATTACGAAAAGTCATAAGAAATAAAATTTTTTTGATCAAATCTAAAATATCCTCGAAATCATTGAAGAAGAAATACCTTATCAGACGAAAATATGCCTTATCTAATAAGTGACATATACATTTTTTTAATTGCATAAATGGGCGGCATTTTATTAAGAATTAATAGTTTTTTACATGGACAAAAAATTCGTTTAATTTTTTCCCATTAAATACTAGAATTAAAGAAAAGTACTTTGTGAAAAAAATCAGCAGTAGGACGGAAACGTGTTGACCAGCTATTAGTTTTTTGCTAATAACTCTTGCATCCTTCGACCGACTTCTTCGACTAATATCTCGATGTAAAGCTTATCTGTTCCTCTTTCAGATGGCATTAACATATTTTACGAAAAGTCGTATGACATAAAATTTTTTTGATCAAAACTAAGATATCCTCAAAATCATTCAAGAAGAAGTACCTTATCAGACGAAAATATGCCTTATATAATAAGAGACACTTAAATTTTTTTAATTGCATAAATGGGCGGCATTTTATTCAGAATTAATAGTTTTTTACATGGACAAAAACTTCGTTTCATTTATTTTTCCATTAAATAATAGAATTATAGAATCGGCAGTAGGACGGAATCGTGTTGACCACCGATTAGTTTTTTGCGAATAACTCTTGCAATCTTCGACCGACTTCTTCGACTAAGAGCTCGATGGAAAGCTTATCTGTTCCTCTTTCAGATGGCATTAACATATTTTACGAAAAGTCATAAGAAATAAAATTTTTTTGATCAAAACTAAAATATCCTCGAAATCATTGAAGAAGAAGTACCTTATCAGACGAAAATCTACCTAATCTAATAAGAGACATTTAAATTTTTTTCATTGCATAAATGGGCGGCACTTTATTCAGAATTAATAGTTTTTTACATGGACAAAAAATTCGTTTCATTTTTTTTTCCATTAAATAATAGAATTATAGAAATGTACTTTGCGAAGAGAATCGGCAGTAGGACGGAATCGTGTTGACCACCGATTAGTTTTTTGCTAATAACTCTTGCATTCTTCGACAGACTTCTTCGACTAAGAGCTCGATGGAAAGCTTATCTGTTCCTCTTTCAGATGGCATTAACATATTATACGAAAAGTCATAAGAAATAAAATTTTTTTGATCAAAACTAAAATATCCTCGAAATCATTGAAGAAGAAGTACCTTATCAGACGAAAATCTACCTAATCTAATAAGAGACATTTAAATTTTTTTAGTTGCATAAATGGGCGGCATTTTATTCAGAATTAATAGTTTTTTACATGGACAAAAAATTCGTTTCATTTTTTTTCCATTAAATAATAGAATTACAGAAATGTACTTTGCGAAGAGAATCGGCAGTAGGATGGAATCGTGTTGACCACCGATTAGTTTTTTGCTAATAACTCTTGCATTCTTCGACCGACTTCTTCGACTAAGAGCTCGATGGAAAGCTTATCTGTTCCTCTTTCAGATGGCATTAACATATTTTACGAAAAGTCATAAGAAATAAATTTTTTTTGATCAAAACTGAAATATCCTCGAAATCATTGAAGAAGTACCTTATCAGACGAAAATCTGCCTTATCTAATAAGAGACATTTAAATTTTATTAAATGCATAAATGGGCGGCATTTTATTCAGAATTAATAGTTTTTTACATGGACAAAAACTTCGTTTAATTTTTTCCCATTGGATATTAGAATTATAGAAAAGTACTTTGCGAAAAGAATCGCCAGTAGGACGGAATCGTGTTGACCATCGATTAGTTTTTTGCTAATAACTCTTGCATTCTTCGACCGACTTCTTCGACTAAGAGCTCGATGGAAAGCTTATCTGTTCCTCTTTCAGATGGCATTAACATATTTTACGAAAAGTCATAAGAAATAAAATTTTTTTGATCAAAACTAAGATATCCTCGAAATCATTGAAGAAGTACCTTATCAGACGAAAATATGCCTTATCTAATAAGAGACATTTAAATTTTTTTAATTGCATAAATGGGCGGCATTTTATTCAGAATTAATAGTTTTTTACATGGACAAAAAATTCGTTAAATTTTTTTTTCCATTAAATAATAGAATTATAGAAATGTACTTTGCGAAGAGAATCGGCAGAAGGACGGAATCGTGTTGACCACCGATTAGTTTTTTGCAAATAACTCTTGCATTCTTCGACCGACTTCTTCGACTTAGAGCTCGATGGAAAGCTTATCTGTTCCTCTTTCAGATGGCATTAACATATTTTACGAAAAGTCATAAGAAATAAAATTTTTTTGATCAAAACTAAGATATCCTCGAAATCATTGAAGAAGTACCTTATCAGACGAAAATATGCCTTATCTAATAAGAGACATTTAAATTTTTTTAATTGCATAAATGGGCGGCATTTTATTCAGAATTAATAGTTTTTTACATGGACAAAAAATTCGTTTAATTTTTTCCCATTAAATACTAGAATTATAGAAATGTACTTTGCGAAGAGAATCGGCAGTAGGACGGAATCGTGTTGACCACCGATTAGTTTTTTGCAAATAACTCTTGCATCCTTCGACCGACTTCTTCGACTAACAGCTCGATGGAAAGCTTATCTGTTCCTCTTTCAGATGGCATTAACATATTTTACGAAAAGTCATAAGAAATAAATTTTTTTTGATCAAAACTGAAATATCCTCGAAATCATTGAAGAAGTACCTTATCAGACGAAAATCTGCCTTATCTAATAAGAGACATTTAAATTTTATTAATTGCATAAATGGGCGGCATTTTATTTAGAATTAATAGTTTTTTGCATGGACAAAAACTTCGTTTAATTTTTTCCCATTGGATATTAGAATTATAGAAAAGTACTTTGCGAAAAGAATCGGCAGTAGGACGGTATCATGTTGACCATCGATTAGTTTTTTGTTAATAACTCTTGCGTCCTTCGACCGACTTCTTCGACTAAGAGCTCGATGGAAAGCTTATCTGTTCCTCTTTCAGATGGCATTAACATATATTACGAAAAGTCATAAGAAATAAAATTTTTTTGATCAAATCTAAAATATCCTCGAAATCATTGAAGAAGAAATACCTTATCAGACGAAAATATGCCTTATCTAATAAGTGACATATACATTTTTTTAATTGCATAAATGGGCGGCATTTTATTAAGAATTAATAGTTTTTTACATGGACAAAAAATTCGTTTAATTTTTTCCCATTAAATACTAGAATTAAAGAAAAGTACTTTGTGAAAAAAATCAGCAGTAGGACGGTATCATGTTGACCATCGATTAGTTTTTTGTTAATAACTCTTGCGTCCTTCGACCGACTTCTTCGACTAAGAGCTCGATGGAAAGCTTATCTGTTCCTCTTTCAGATGGCATTAACATATTTTACGAAAAGTCATAAGAAATAAAATTATTTTGATCAAAACTAAGATATCCTCGAAATCATTGAAGAAGTACCTTATCAGACGAAAATATGCCTTATCTAATAAGAGACATTTAAATTTTTTTAATTGCATAAATGGGCGGCATTTTATTCAGAATTCATAGTTTTTTACATGGACAAAAAATTCGTTAAATTTTTTTTTCCATTAAATAATAGAATTATAGAAATGTACTTTGCGAAGAGAATCGGCAGAAGGACGGAATCGTGTTGACCACCGATTAGTTTTTTGCAAATAACTCTTGCATTCTTCGACCGACTTCTTCGACTTAGAGCTCGATGGAAAGCTTATCTGTTCCTCTTTCAGATGGCATTAACATATTTTACGAAAAGTCATAAGAAATAAAATTTTTTTGATCAAATCTAAAATATCCTCGAAATCATTGAAGAAGAAATACCTTATCAGACGAAAATATGCCTTATCTAATAAGTGACATATACATTTTTTTAATTGCATAAATGGGCGGCATTTTATTAAGAATTAATAGTTTTTTACATGGACAAAAAATTCGTTTAATTTTTTCCCATTAAATACTAGAATTAAAGAAAAGTACTTTGTGAAAAAAATCAGCAGTAGGACGGAAACGTGTTGACCAGCTATTAGTTTTTTGCTAATAACTCTTGCATCCTTCGACCGACTTCTTCGACTAATATCTCGATGTAAAGCTTATCTGTTCCTCTTTCAGATGGCATTAACATATTTTACGAAAAGTCGTATGACATAAAATTTTTTTGATCAAAACTAAGATATCCTCAAAATCATTCAAGAAGAAGTACCTTATCAGACGAAAATATGCCTTATATAATAAGAGACACTTAAATTTTTTTAATTGCATAAATGGGCGGCATTTTATTCAGAATTAATAGTTTTTTACATGGACAAAAACTTCGTTTCATTTATTTTTCCATTAAATAATAGAATTATAGAATCGGCAGTAGGACGGAATCGTGTTGACCACCGATTAGTTTTTTGCGAATAACTCTTGCAATCTTCGACCGACTTCTTCGACTAAGAGCTCGATGGAAAGCTTATCTGTTCCTCTTTCAGATGGCATTAACATATTTTACGAAAAGTCATAAGAAATAAAATTTTTTTGATCAAAACTAAAATATCCTCGAAATCATTGAAGAAGAAGTACCTTATCAGACGAAAATCTACCTAATCTAATAAGAGACATTTAAATTTTTTTCATTGCATAAATGGGCGGCACTTTATTCAGAATTAATAGTTTTTTACATGGACAAAAAATTCGTTTCATTTTTGTTTCCATTAAATAATAGAATTATAGAAATGTACTTTGCGAAGAGAATCGGCAGTAGGACGGAATCGTGTTGACCACCGATTAGTTTTTTGCTAATAACTCTTGCATTCTTCGACAGACTTCTTCGACTAAGAGCTCGATGGAAAGCTTATCTGTTCCTCTTTCAGATGGCATTAACATATTATACGAAAAGTCATAAGAAATAAAATTTTTTTGATCAAAACTAAAATATCCTCGAAATCATTGAAGAAGAAGTACCTTATCAGACGAAAATCTACCTAATCTAATAAGAGACATTTAAATTTTTTTAGTTGCATAAATGGGCGGCATTTTATTCAGAATTAATAGTTTTTTACATGGACAAAAAATTCGTTTCATTTTTTTTCCATTAAATAATAGAATTACAGAAATGTACTTTGCGAAGAGAATCGGCAGTAGGATGGAATCGTGTTGACCACCGATTAGTTTTTTGCTAATAACTCTTGCATTCTTCGACCGACTTCTTCGACTAAGAGCTCGATGGAAAGCTTATCTGTTCCTCTTTCAGATGGCATTAACATATTTTACGAAAAGTCATAAGAAATAAATTTTTTTTGATCAAAACTGAAATATCCTCGAAATCATTGAAGAAGAAGTACCTTATCAGACGAAAATCTGCCTTATCTAATAAGAGACATTTAAATTTTTTTAATTGCATAAATGGGCGGCATTTTATTCAGAATTAATAGTTTTTTACATGGACAAAAACTTCGTTTAATTTTTTCCCATTGGATATTAGAATTATAGAAAAGTACTTTGCGAAAAGAATCGCCAGTAGGACGGAATCGTGTTGACCATCGATTAGTTTTTTGCTAATAACTCTTGCATTCTTCGACCGACTTCTTCGACTAAGAGCTCGATGGAAAGCTTATCTGTTCCTCTTTCAGATGGCATTAACATATTTTACGAAAAGTCATAAGAAATAAAATTTTTTTGATCAAAACTAAGATATCCTCGAAATCATTGAAGAAGTACCTTATCAGACGAAAATATGCCTTATCTAATAAGAGACATTTAAATTTTTTTAATTGCATAAATGGGCGGCATTTTATTCAGAATTAATAGTTTTTTACATGGACAAAAAATTCGTTAAATTTTTTTTTCCATTAAATAATAGAATTATAGAAATGTACTTTGCGAAGAGAATCGGCAGAAGGACGGAATCGTGTTGACCACCGATTAGTTTTTTGCAAATAACTCTTGCATTCTTCGACCGACTTCTTCGACTTAGAGCTCGATGGAAAGCTTATCTGTTCCTCTTTCAGATGGCATTAACATATTTTACGAAAAGTCATAAGAAATAAAATTTTTTTGATCAAAACTAAGATATCCTCGAAATCATTGAAGAAGTACCTTATCAGACGAAAATATGCCTTATTTAATAAGAGACATTTAAATTTTTTTAATTGCATAAATGGGCGGCATTTTATTCAGAATTAATAGTTTTTTACATGGACAAAAAATTCGTTTAATTTTTTCCCATTAAATACTAGAATTATAGAAATGTACTTTGCGAAGAGAATCGGCAGTAGGACGGAATCGTGTTGACCACCGATTAGTTTTTTGCAAATAACTCTTGCATCCTTCGACCGACTTCTTCGACTAACAGCTCGATGGAAAGCTTATCTGTTCCTCTTTCAGATGGCATTAACATATTTTACGAAAAGTCATAAGAAATAAATTTTTTTTGATCAAAACTGAAATATCCTCGAAATCATTGAAGAAGTACCTTATCAGACGAAAATCTGCCTTATCTAATAAGAGACATTTAAATTTAATTAATTGCATAAATGGGCGGCATTTTATTTAGAATTAATAGTTTTTTGCATGGACAAAAACTTCGTTTAATTTTTTCCCATTGGATATTAGAATTATAGAAAAGTACTTTGCGAAAAGAATCGGCAGTAGGACGGTATCATGTTGACCATCGATTAGTTTTTTGTTAATAACTCTTGCGTCCTTCGACCGACTTCTTCGACTAAGAGCTCGATGGAAAGCTTATCTGTTCCTCTTTCAGATGGCATTAACATATATTACGAAAAGTCATAAGAAATAAAATTTTTTTGATCAAATCTAAAATATCCTCAAAATCATTTAAGAAGAGGTGCTTTATCAGACGAAAATATGCCTTGTTCAATAAGAGACATTTAAATTTTTTTAATTGCATAAATGGGCGGTATTTTATTCAGAATAAATAGTTTTTTACATGGACAAAAAATTCGTTTAATTTTTTTTTCCATTAAATAATAGAATTATAGAAATGTACTTTGCGAAGAGAATCGGCAGTAGGACGGAATCGTGTTGACCACCGATTAGTTTTTTGCTAATAACTCTTGCATCCTTCGACCGACTTCTTCGAATAACTTCTTCGCATTAACATATTTTACGAAAAGTTGTAAGAAATAAAATTTTTTTGATCAAAACTAAAATATCCTCAAAATCATTTAAGAAGAGGTGCTTTATCAGACGAAAATATGCCTTGTTCAATAAGAGACATTTAAATTTTTTTAATTGCATAAATGGGCGGTATTTTATTCAGAATAAATAGTTTTTTACATGGACAAAAAATTCGTTTAATTTTTTTTTCCATTAAATAATAGAATTATAGAAATGTACTTTGCGAAGAGAATCGGCAGTAGGACGGAATCGTGTTGACCACCGATTAGTTTTTTGCAAATAACTCTTGCATTCTTCGACCGACTTCTTCGACTAAGAGCTCGATGGAAAGCTTATCTGTTCCTCTTTCAGATGGCATTAACATATTTTACGAAAAGTCATAAGAAATAAATTTTTTTTGATCAAAACTGAAATATCCTCGAAATCATTGAAGAAGTACCTTATCAGACGAAAATCTGCCTTATCTAATAAGAGACATTTAAATTTTATTAATTGCATAAATGGGCGGCATTTTATTTAGAATTAATAGTTTTTTGCATGGACAAAAACTTCGTTTAATTTTTTCCCATTGGATATTAGAATTATAGAAAAGTACTTTGCGAAAAGAATCGGCAGTAGGACGGTATCATGTTGACCATCGATTAGTTTTTTGCTAATAACTCTTGCGTCCTTCGACCGACTTCTTCGACTAAGAGCTCGTTGGAAAGCTTATCTGTTCCTCTTTCAGATGGCATTAACATATTTTACGAAAAGTCATAAGAAATAAAATTTTTTTGATCAAAACTAAAATATCCTCGAAATCATTGAAGAAGAAATACCTTATCAGACGAAAATATGCCTTATCTAATAAGTGACATATACATTTTTTTAATTGCATAAATGGGCGGCATTTTATTAAGAATTAATAGTTTTTTACATGGACAAAAAATTCGTTTAATTTTTTCCCATTAAATACTAGAATTAAAGAAAAGTACTTTGTGAAAAAAATCAGCAGTAGGACGGAAACGTGTTGACCAGCTATTAGTTTTTTGCTAATAACTCTTGCATCCTTCGACCGACTTCTTCGACTAATATCTCGATGTAAAGCTTATCTGTTCCTCTTTCAGATGGCATTAACATATTTTACGAAAAGTCGTATGACATAAAATTTTTTTGATCAAAACTAAGATATCCTCAAAATCATTCAAGAAGAAGTACCTTATCAGACGAAAATATGCCTTATATAATAAGAGACACTTAAATTTTTTTAATTGCATAAATGGGCGGCATTTTATTCAGAATTAATAGTTTTTTACATGGACAAAAACTTCGTTTCATTTATTTTTCCATTAAATAATAGAATTATAGAATCGGCAGTAGGACGGAATCGTGTTGACCACCGATTAGTTTTTTGCGAATAACTCTTGCAATCTTCGACCGACTTCTTCGACTAAGAGCTCGATGGAAAGCTTATCTGTTCCTCTTTCAGATGGCATTAACATATTTTACGAAAAGTCATAAGAAATAAAATTTTTTTGATCAAAACTAAAATATCCTCGAAATCATTGAAGAAGAAGTACCTTATCAGACGAAAATCTACCTAATCTAATAAGAGACATTTAAATTTTTTTCATTGCATAAATGGGCGGCACTTTATTCAGAATTAATAGTTTTTTACATGGACAAAAAATTCGTTTCATTTTTTTTTCCATTAAATAATAGAATTATAGAAATGTACTTTGCGAAGAGAATCGGCAGTAGGACGGAATCGTGTTGACCACCGATTAGTTTTTTGCTAATAACTCTTGCATTCTTCGACAGACTTCTTCGACTAAGAGCTCGATGGAAAGCTTATCTGTTCCTCTTTCAGATGGCATTAACATATTATACGAAAAGTCATAAGAAATAAAATTTTTTTGATCAAAACTAAAATATCCTCGAAATCATTGAAGAAGAAGTACCTTATCAGACGAAAATCTACCTAATCTAATAAGAGACATTTAAATTTTTTTAGTTGCATAAATGGGCGGCATTTTATTCAGAATTAATAGTTTTTTACATGGACAAAAAATTCGTTTCATTTTTTTTCCATTAAATAATAGAATTACAGAAATGTACTTTGCGAAGAGAATCGGCAGTAGGATGGAATCGTGTTGACCACCGATTAGTTTTTTGCTAATAACTCTTGCATTCTTCGACCGACTTCTTCGACTAAGAGCTCGATGGAAAGCTTATCTGTTCCTCTTTCAGATGGCATTAACATATTTTACGAAAAGTCATAAGAAATAAATTTTTTTTGATCAAAACTGAAATATCCTCGAAATCATTGAAGAAGTACCTTATCAGACGAAAATCTGCCTTATCTAATAAGAGACATTTAAATTTTATTAAATGCATAAATGGGCGGCATTTTATTCAGAATTAATAGTTTTTTACATGGACAAAAACTTCGTTTAATTTTTTCCCATTGGATATTAGAATTATAGAAAAGTACTTTGCGAAAAGAATCGCCAGTAGGACGGAATCGTGTTGACCATCGATTAGTTTTTTGCTAATAACTCTTGCATTCTTCGACCGACTTCTTCGACTAAGAGCTCGATGGAAAGCTTATCTGTTCCTCTTTCAGATGGCATTAACATATTTTACGAAAAGTCATAAGAAATAAAATTTTTTTGATCAAAACTAAGATATCCTCGAAATCATTGAAGAAGTACCTTATCAGACGAAAATATGCCTTATCTAATAAGAGACATTTAAATTTTTTTAATTGCATAAATGGGCGGCATTTTATTCAGAATTAATAGTTTTTTACATGGACAAAAAATTCGTTAAATTTTTTTTTCCATTAAATAATAGAATTATAGAAATGTACTTTGCGAAGAGAATCGGCAGAAGGACGGAATCGTGTTGACCACCGATTAGTTTTTTGCAAATAACTCTTGCATTCTTCGACCGACTTCTTCGACTTAGAGCTCGATGGAAAGCTTATCTGTTCCTCTTTCAGATGGCATTAACATATTTTACGAAAAGTCATAAGAAATAAAATTTTTTTGATCAAAACTAAGATATCCTCGAAATCATTGAAGAAGTACCTTATCAGACGAAAATATGCCTTATCTAATAAGAGACATTTAAATTTTTTTAATTGCATAAATGGGCGGCATTTTATTCAGAATTAATAGTTTTTTACATGGACAAAAAATTCGTTTAATTTTTTCCCATTAAATACTAGAATTATAGAAATGTACTTTGCGAAGAGAATCGGCAGTAGGACGGAATCGTGTTGACCACCGATTAGTTTTTTGCAAATAACTCTTGCATCCTTCGACCGACTTCTTCGACTAACAGCTCGATGGAAAGCTTATCTGTTCCTCTTTCAGATGGCATTAACATATTTTACGAAAAGTCATAAGAAATAAATTTTTTTTGATCAAAACTGAAATATCCTCGAAATCATTGAAGAAGTACCTTATCAGACGAAAATCTGCCTTATCTAATAAGAGACATTTAAATTTTATTAATTGCATAAATGGGCGGCATTTTATTTAGAATTAATAGTTTTTTGCATGGACAAAAACTTCGTTTAATTTTTTCCCATTGGATATTAGAATTATAGAAAAGTACTTTGCGAAAAGAATCGGCAGTAGGACGGTATCATGTTGACCATCGATTAGTTTTTTGTTAATAACTCTTGCGTCCTTCGACCGACTTCTTCGACTAAGAGCTCGATGGAAAGCTTATCTGTTCCTCTTTCAGATGGCATTAACATATATTACGAAAAGTCATAAGAAATAAAATTTTTTTGATCAAATCTAAAATATCCTCGAAATCATTGAAGAAGAAATACCTTATCAGACGAAAATATGCCTTATCTAATAAGTGACATATACATTTTTTTAATTGCATAAATGGGCGGCATTTTATTAAGAATTAATAGTTTTTTACATGGACAAAAAATTCGTTTAATTTTTTCCCATTAAATACTAGAATTAAAGAAAAGTACTTTGTGAAAAAAATCAGCAGTAGGACGGTATCATGTTGACCATCGATTAGTTTTTTGTTAATAACTCTTGCGTCCTTCGACCGACTTCTTCGACTAAGAGCTCGATGGAAAGCTTATCTGTTCCTCTTTCAGATGGCATTAACATATTTTACGAAAAGTCATAAGAAATAAAATTTTTTTGATCAAAACTAAGATATCCTCGAAATCATTGAAGAAGTACCTTATCAGACGAAAATATGCCTTATCTAATAAGAGACATTTAAATTTTTTTAATTGCATAAATGGGCGGCATTTTATTCAGAATTAATAGTTTTTTACATGGACAAAAAATTCGTTAAATTTTTTTTTCCATTAAATAATAGAATTATAGAAATGTACTTTGCGAAGAGAATCGGCAGAAGGACGGAATCGTGTTGACCACCGATTAGTTTTTTGCAAATAACTCTTGCATTCTTCGACCGACTTCTTCGACTTAGAGCTCGATGGAAAGCTTATCTGTTCCTCTTTCAGATGGCATTAACATATTTTACGAAAAGTCATAAGAAATAAAATTTTTTTGATCAAATCTAAAATATCCTCGAAATCATTGAAGAAGAAATACCTTATCAGACGAAAATATGCCTTATCTAATAAGTGACATATACATTTTTTTAATTGCATAAATGGGCGGCATTTTATTAAGAATTAATAGTTTTTTACATGGACAAAAAATTCGTTTAATTTTTTCCCATTAAATACTAGAATTAAAGAAAAGTACTTTGTGAAAAAAATCAGCAGTAGGACGGAAACGTGTTGACCAGCTATTAGTTTTTTGCTAATAACTCTTGCATCCTTCGACCGACTTCTTCGACTAATATCTCGATGTAAAGCTTATCTGTTCCTCTTTCAGATGGCATTAACATATTTTACGAAAAGTCGTATGACATAAAATTTTTTTGATCAAAACTAAGATATCCTCAAAATCATTCAAGAAGAAGTACCTTATCAGACGAAAATATGCCTTATATAATAAGAGACACTTAAATTTTTTTAATTGCATAAATGGGCGGCATTTTATTCAGAATTAATAGTTTTTTACATGGACAAAAACTTCGTTTCATTTATTTTTCCATTAAATAATAGAATTATAGAATCGGCAGTAGGACGGAATCGTGTTGACCACCGATTAGTTTTTTGCGAATAACTCTTGCAATCTTCGACCGACTTCTTCGACTAAGAGCTCGATGGAAAGCTTATCTGTTCCTCTTTCAGATGGCATTAACATATTTTACGAAAAGTCATAAGAAATAAAATTTTTTTGATCAAAACTAAAATATCCTCGAAATCATTGAAGAAGAAGTACCTTATCAGACGAAAATCTACCTAATCTAATAAGAGACATTTAAATTTTTTTCATTGCATAAATGGGCGGCACTTTATTCAGAATTAATAGTTTTTTACATGGACAAAAAATTCGTTTCATTTTTGTTTCCATTAAATAATAGAATTATAGAAATGTACTTTGCGAAGAGAATCGGCAGTAGGACGGAATCGTGTTGACCACCGATTAGTTTTTTGCTAATAACTCTTGCATTCTTCGACAGACTTCTTCGACTAAGAGCTCGATGGAAAGCTTATCTGTTCCTCTTTCAGATGGCATTAACATATTATACGAAAAGTCATAAGAAATAAAATTTTTTTGATCAAAACTAAAATATCCTCGAAATCATTGAAGAAGAAGTACCTTATCAGACGAAAATCTACCTAATCTAATAAGAGACATTTAAATTTTTTTAGTTGCATAAATGGGCGGCATTTTATTCAGAATTAATAGTTTTTTACATGGACAAAAAATTCGTTTCATTTTTTTTCCATTAAATAATAGAATTACAGAAATGTACTTTGCGAAGAGAATCGGCAGTAGGATGGAATCGTGTTGACCACCGATTAGTTTTTTGCTAATAACTCTTGCATTCTTCGACCGACTTCTTCGACTAAGAGCTCGATGGAAAGCTTATCTGTTCCTCTTTCAGATGGCATTAACATATTTTACGAAAAGTCATAAGAAATAAATTTTTTTTGATCAAAACTGAAATATCCTCGAAATCATTGAAGAAGTACCTTATCAGACGAAAATCTGCCTTATCTAATAAGAGACATTTAAATTTTATTAAATGCATAAATGGGCGGCATTTTATTCAGAATTAATAGTTTTTTACATGGACAAAAACTTCGTTTAATTTTTTCCCATTGGATATTAGAATTATAGAAAAGTACTTTGCGAAAAGAATCGCCAGTAGGACGGAATCGTGTTGACCATCGATTAGTTTTTTGCTAATAACTCTTGCATTCTTCGACCGACTTCTTCGACTAAGAGCTCGATGGAAAGCTTATCTGTTCCTCTTTCAGATGGCATTAACATATTTTACGAAAAGTCATAAGAAATAAAATTTTTTTGATCAAAACTAAGATATCCTCGAAATCATTGAAGAAGTACCTTATCAGACGAAAATATGCCTTATCTAATAAGAGACATTTAAATTTTTTTAATTGCATAAATGGGCGGCATTTTATTCAGAATTAATAGTTTTTTACATGGACAAAAAATTCGTTAAATTTTTTTTTCCATTAAATAATAGAATTATAGAAATGTACTTTGCGAAGAGAATCGGCAGAAGGACGGAATCGTGTTGACCACCGATTAGTTTTTTGCAAATAACTCTTGCATTCTTCGACCGACTTCTTCGACTTAGAGCTCGATGGAAAGCTTATCTGTTCCTCTTTCAGATGGCATTAACATATTTTACGAAAAGTCATAAGAAATAAAATTTTTTTGATCAAAACTAAGATATCCTCGAAATCATTGAAGAAGTACCTTATCAGACGAAAATATGCCTTATCTAATAAGAGACATTTAAATTTTTTTAATTGCATAAATGGGCGGCATTTTATTCAGAATTAATAGTTTTTTACATGGACAAAAAATTCGTTTAATTTTTTCCCATTAAATACTAGAATTATAGAAATGTACTTTGCGAAGAGAATCGGCAGTAGGACGGAATCGTGTTGACCACCGATTAGTTTTTTGCAAATAACTCTTGCATCCTTCGACCGACTTCTTCGACTAACAGCTCGATGGAAAGCTTATCTGTTCCTCTTTCAGATGGCATTAACATATTTTACGAAAAGTCATAAGAAATAAATTTTTTTTGATCAAAACTGAAATATCCTCGAAATCATTGAAGAAGTACCTTATCAGACGAAAATCTGCCTTATCTAATAAGAGACATTTAAATTTTATTAATTGCATAAATGGGCGGCATTTTATTTAGAATTAATAGTTTTTTGCATGGACAAAAACTTCGTTTAATTTTTTCCCATTGGATATTAGAATTATAGAAAAGTACTTTGCGAAAAGAATCGGCAGTAGGACGGTATCATGTTGACCATCGATTAGTTTTTTGTTAATAACTCTTGCGTCCTTCGACCGACTTCTTCGACTAAGAGCTCGATGGAAAGCTTATCTGTTCCTCTTTCAGATGGCATTAACATATATTACGAAAAGTCATAAGAAATAAAATTTTTTTGATCAAATCTAAAATATCCTCGAAATCATTGAAGAAGAAATACCTTATCAGACGAAAATATGCCTTATCTAATAAGTGACATATACATTTTTTTAATTGCATAAATGGGCGGCATTTTATT
Organism: Phortica okadai; assembly: GCA_034638295.1. Taxonomy (NCBI): domain Eukaryota; kingdom Metazoa; phylum Arthropoda; class Insecta; order Diptera; family Drosophilidae; genus Phortica; species Phortica okadai. The sequence goes on along the minus strand of CM067850.1, from coordinate 20,915,265 downwards.
AAGAATTAATAGTTTTTTACATGGACAAAAAATTCGTTTAATTTTTTCCCATTAAATACTAGAATTAAAGAAAAGTACTTTGTGAAAAAAATCAGCAGTAGGACGGTATCATGTTGACCATCGATTAGTTTTTTGTTAATAACTCTTGCGTCCTTCGACCGACTTCTTCGACTAAGAGCTCGATGGAAAGCTTATCTGTTCCTCTTTCAGATGGCATTAACATATTTTACGAAAAGTCATAAGAAATAAAATTTTTTTGATCAAAACTAAGATATCCTCGAAATCATTGAAGAAGTACCTTATCAGACGAAAATATGCCTTATCTAATAAGAGACATTTAAATTTTTTTAATTGCATAAATGGGCGGCATTTTATTCAGAATTAATAGTTTTTTACATGGACAAAAAATTCGTTAAATTTTTTTTTCCATTAAATAATAGAATTATAGAAATGTACTTTGCGAAGAGAATCGGCAGAAGGACGGAATCGTGTTGACCACCGATTAGTTTTTTGCAAATAACTCTTGCATTCTTCGACCGACTTCTTCGACTTAGAGCTCGATGGAAAGCTTATCTGTTCCTCTTTCAGATGGCATTAACATATTTTACGAAAAGTCATAAGAAATAAAATTTTTTTGATCAAAACTAAGATATCCTCGAAATCATTGAAGAAGTACCTTATCAGACGAAAATATGCCTTATCTAATAAGAGACATTTAAATTTTTTTAATTGCATAAATGGGCGGCATTTTATTCAGAATTAATAGTTTTTTACATGGACAAAAAATTCGTTTAATTTTTTCCCATTAAATACTAGAATTATAGAAATGTACTTTGCGAAGAGAATCGGCAGTAGGACGGAATCGTGTTGACCACCGATTAGTTTTTTGCAAATAACTCTTGCATCCTTCGACCGACTTCTTCGACTAACAGCTCGATGGAAAGCTTATCTGTTCCTCTTTCAGATGGCATTAACATATTTTACGAAAAGTCATAAGAAATAAATTTTTTTTGATCAAAACTGAAATATCCTCGAAATCATTGAAGAAGTACCTTATCAGACGAAAATCTGCCTTATCTAATAAGAGACATTTAAATTTTATTAATTGCATAAATGGGCGGCATTTTATTTAGAATTAATAGTTTTTTGCATGGACAAAAACTTCGTTTAATTTTTTCCCATTGGATATTAGAATTATAGAAAAGTACTTTGCGAAAAGAATCGGCAGTAGGACGGTATCATGTTGACCATCGATTAGTTTTTTGTTAATAACTCTTGCGTCCTTCGACCGACTTCTTCGACTAAGAGCTCGATGGAAAGCTTATCTGTTCCTCTTTCAGATGGCATTAACATATATTACGAAAAGTCATAAGAAATAAAATTTTTTTGATCAAATCTAAAATATCCTCGAAATCATTGAAGAAGAAATACCTTATCAGACGAAAATATGCCTTATCTAATAAGTGACATATACATTTTTTTAATTGCATAAATGGGCGGCATTTTATTAAGAATTAATAGTTTTTTACATGGACAAAAAATTCGTTTAATTTTTTCCCATTAAATACTAGAATTAAAGAAAAGTACTTTGTGAAAAAAATCAGCAGTAGGACGGAAACGTGTTGACCAGCTATTAGTTTTTTGCTAATAACTCTTGCATCCTTCGACCGACTTCTTCGACTAATATCTCGATGTAAAGCTTATCTGTTCCTCTTTCAGATGGCATTAACATATTTTACGAAAAGTCGTATGACATAAAATTTTTTTGATCAAAACTAAGATATCCTCAAAATCATTCAAGAAGAAGTACCTTATCAGACGAAAATATGCCTTATATAATAAGAGACATTTAAATTTTTTTAATTGCGTAAATGGGCGGCATTTTATTCAGAATTAATAGTTTTTTACATGGACAAAAACTTCGTTTCATTTATTTTTCCATTAAATAATAGAATTATAGAAATGAACTTTGCGAAGAGAATCGGCAGTAGGACGGAATCGTGTTGACCACCGATTAGTTTTTTGCTAATAACTCTTGCATTCTTCGACCGACTTCTTCGACTAAGAGCTCGATGGAAAGCTTATCTGTTCCTCTTTCAGATGGCATTAACATATTTTACGAAAAGTCCTAAGAAATAAAATTTTTTTGATCAAAACTAAAATATCCTCGAAATCATTGAAGAAGAAGTACCTTATCAGACGAAAATCTACCTAATCTAATAAGAGACATTTAAATTTTTTTCATTGCATAAATGGGCGGCACTTTATTCAGAATTAATAGTTTTTTACATAGACAAAAAATTCGTTTCATTTTTTTTTCCATTAAATAATAGAATTATAGAAATGTACTTTGCGAAGAGAATCGGCAGTAGGACGGAATCGTGTTGACCACCGATTAGTTTTTTGCTAATAACTCTTGCATTCTTCGACCGACTTCTTCGACTAAGAGCTCGATGGAAAGCTTATCTGTTCCTCTTTCAGATGGCATTAACATATTATACGAAAAGTCATAAGAAATAAAATTTTTTTGATCAAAACTAAAATATCCTCGTAATCATTGAAGAAGAAATACCTTATCAGAAGAAAATCTGCCTTATCTAATAAGAGACATTTAAATTTTTTTAGTTGCATAAATGGGCGGCATTTTATTCAGAATTAATAGTTTTTTACATGGACAAAAAATTCGTTTCATTTTTTTTCCATTAAATAATAGAATTACAGAAATGTACTTTGCGAAGAGAATCGGCAGTAGGATGGAATCGTGTTGACCACCGATTAGTTTTTTGCTAATAACTCTTGCATTCTTCGACCGACTTGTTCGACTAAGAGCTCGATGGAAAGCTTATCTGTTCCTCTTTCAGATGGCATTAACATATTTTACGAAAAGTCATAAGAAATACAATTTTTTTGATCAAAACTAAAATATCCTCGAAATCATTGAAGAAGAAGTACCTTATCAGACGAAAATCTACCTAATCTAATAAGAGACATTTAAATTTTTTTAATTGCATAAATGCGCAGCATTTTATTCAGAATTAATAGTTTTTTACATGGAAAAAAAAATTCGTTTAATTCATTGAAGAAGAATTCGTTTAATTTTTTTTCCCATTAAATACTAGAATTATAGAAATGTACTTTGCGAAAAGAATCGGCAGTAGGACGGAATCGTGTTGACCACCGATTAGTTTTTTGCTAATAACTCTTGCATCCTTCGACCGACTTTTTCGACTAAGAGCTCGATGGAAAGCTTATCTGTTCCTCTTTCAGATGGCATTAACATATTTTACGAAAAGTCATAAGAAATACAATTTTTTGGATCAAAACATGCATGTCTAATAAGAGACATTTAAATTTTTTTAATTGCATAAATGGGCGGCATTTTATTCAGAATTAATAGTTTCTTACATGGACAAAAAATTCGTTTAATTTTTTTTCCCATTAAATACTAGAATTATTGAAATGTACTTTGCGAAGAGAATCGGCAGTAGGACGGAATCGTGTTGACCACCGATTAGTTTTTTGCTAATAACTCTTGCTTCCTTCGACCGACTTCTTCGATTAAGAGCTCGATGGAAAGCTTATCTGTTCCTCTTTCAGATGGCATTAACATATATTACGAAAAGTCGTAAGAAAAACAATTTTTTTGATCAAAACTAAAGTATCCTCGAAATCATTGAAGAAGAAGTACCTTATCAGACGAAAATATGCCTTTTATAATAAGAGACACTTAAATGTTTTTAATTGCATAAATGGGCGGCATTTTATTCAGAATTAAGAGTTTTTTGCATGGACAAAAACTTCGTTTAATTTTTTCCCATTGGATATTAGAATTTTAGAAAAGTACTTTGCGAAAAGAATCGGCAGTAGGACGGTATCATGTTGACCATCGATTAGTTTTTTGCTAATAACTCTTGCATACTTCGACCGACTTCTTCGACTAAGAACTCGATGGAAAGCTTATCTGTTCCTCTTTCAGATGGCATTAACATATATTACGAAAAGTCATAAGAAATAAAATTTTTTTGATCAAATCTAAAATATCCTCGAAATCATTGAAGAAGAAATACCTTATCAGACGAAAATATGCCTTATATAATAAGAGACATTTAAATTTTTTTAATTGCATAAATGGGCGGCATTTTATTCAGAATTAATAGTTTTTTACATGGACAAAAAATTCGTTTCATTTATTTTTCCATTAAATAATAGAATTATAGAAATGTACTTTGCGAAGAGAATCGGCAGTAGGACGGAATCGTGTTGGCCACCGATTAGTTTTTTGCTAATAACTCTTGCATTCTTCGACCGACTTCTTCGACTAAGATCTCGATGGAAAGCTTATCTGTCCCTCTTTCAGATGGCATTAACATATTTTACGAAAAGTCATAAGAAATAAAATTTTTTTGATCAAAACTAAAATATCCTCGAAATCATTGAAGAAGAAGTACCTTATCAGACGAAAATCTACCTAATCTAATAAGAGACATTTAAATTTTTTTCATTGCATAAATGGGCGGCATTTTATTCTGAATTAATAGTTTTTTACATGGACAAAAAATTCGTTTCATTTTTTTTTCCATTAAATAATAGAATTATAGAAATGTACTTTGCGAAGAGAATCGGCAGTAGGACGGAATCGTGTTGACCACCGGTTAGTTTTTTGCTAATAACTCTTGCATTCTTCGACCGAATTCTTCGACTAAGAGCTCGATGGAAAGCTTATCTGTTCCTCTTTCAGATGGCATTAACATATTTTACGAAAAGTCATAGGAAATAAAATTTTTTTGATCAAAACTAAAATATCATCGAAATCATTGAAGAAGAAGTACCTTATCAGGCGAAAATCTACCTAATCTAATAAGAGACATTTAAATTTTTTTAGTTGCATAAATGGGCGGAATTTTATTCAGAATTAATAGTTTTTTACATGGACAAAAAATTCGTTTCATTTTTTTTCCATTAAATAATAGAATTACAGAAATGTACTTTGCGAAGAGAATCGGCAGTAGGACGGAATCGTGTTGACCACCGATTAGTTTTTTGCTAATAACTCTTGCATTCTTCGACCGACTTCTTCGACTAAGAGCTCGATGGAAAGCTTATCTGTTCCTCTTTCAGATGGCATTAACATATTTTACGAAAAGTCATAAGAAATAAAATTTTTTTGATCAAAACTAAAATATCCTCGAAATCATTGAAGAAGAAGTACCTTATCAGACGAAAATCTGCCTTATCTAAAAAGAGACATTTAAATTTTTTTAATTGCATAAATGGGCGGCATTTTATTCAGAATTAATAGTTTTTTACATGGACAAAAAATTCGTTTCATTTTTTTTCCATTAAATAATAGAATTACAGAAATGTACTTTGCGAAGAGAATCGGCAGTAGGACGGAATCGTGTTGACCACCGATTAGTTTTTTGCTAATAACTCTTGCATCCTTCGACCGACTTTTTCGACTTAGAGCTCGATGGAAAGCTTATCTGTTCCTCTTTCAGATGGCATTAACATATTTTACGAAAAGTCATAAGAAATACAATTTTTTGGATCAAAACATGCATGTCTAATAAGAGACATTTAAATTTTTTTAATTGCATAAATGGGCGGCATTTTATTCAGAATTAATAGTTTTTTGCATGGACAAAAACTTCGTTTAATTTTTTCCCATTGGATATTAGAATTATAGAAAAGTACTTTGCGAAAAGAATCGGCAGTAGGACGGTATCATGTTGACCATCGATTAGTTTTTTGCTAATAACTCTTGCATACTTCGACCGACTTCTTCGACTAAGAGCTCGATGGAAAGCTTATCTGTTCCTCTTTCAGATGGCATTAACATATTTTACGAAAAGTCGTATGACATACAATTTTCTTGATCAAAACTAAGATATCCTCAAAATCATTCAAGAAGAAGTACCTTATCAGACGAAAATATGCCTTATATAATAAGAGACATTTAAATTTTTTTAATTGCATAAATGGGCGGCATTTTATTCAGAATTAATAGTTTTTTACATGGACAAAAAATTCGTTTCATTTATTTTTCCATTAAATAATAGAATTATAGAAATGTACTTTGCGAAGAGAATCGGCAGTAGGACGGAATCGTGTTGACCACCGATTAGTTTTTTGCTAATAACTCTTGCATTCTTCGACCGACTTCTTCGACTAAGAGCTCGATGGAAAGCTTATCTGTTCCTCTTTCAGATGGCATTAACATATTTTACGAAAAGTCATAAGAAATAAAATTTTTTTGATCAAAACTAAAATATCCTCGAAATCATTGAAGAAGAAGTACCTTATCAGACGAAAATCTACCTAATCTAATAAGAGACATTTAAATTTTTTTCATTGCATAAATGGGCGGCATTTTATTCTGAATTAATAGTTTTTTAGATGGACAAAAAATTCGTTTCATTTTTTTTTCCATTAAATAATAGAATTATAGAAATGAACTTTGCGAAGAGAATCGGCAGTAGGACGGAATCGTGTTGACCACCGATTAGTTTTTTGCTAATAACTCTTGCATTCTTCGACCGACTTCTTCGACTAAGAGCTCGATGAAAAGCTTATCTGTTCCTCTTTCAGATGGCATTAACATATTTTACGAAAAGTCATAAGAAATAAAATTTTTTTGATCAAAACTAAAATATCCTCGAAATCATTGAAGAAGAAGTACCTTATCAGACGAAAATCTACCTAATCTAATAAGAGACATTTAAATTTTTTTAGTTGCATAAATGGGCGGCATTTTATTAAGAATTAATAGTTTTTTACATGGACAAAAAATTCGTTTCATTTTTTTTTCCATTAAATAATAGAATTACAGTAATGTACTTTGCGAAGAGAATCGGCAGTAGGACGGAATCGTGTTGACCACCGATTAGTTTTTTGCTAATAACTCTTGCATTCTTCGACCGACTTCTTCGACTAAGAGCTCGATGGAAAGCTTATCTGTTTCTCTTTCAGATGGCATTAACATATTTTACGAAAAGTCATAAGAAATAAAATTTTTTTGATCAAAACTAAAATATCCTCGAAATCATTGAAGAAGAAGTACCTTATCAGACGAAAATCTGCCTTATCTAATAAGAGACATTTAAATTTTTTTAATTGCATAAATGGGCGGCATTTTATTCAGAATTAATAGTTTTTTACATGGAAAAAAAATTCGTTTAATTCGTTTAATTTTTTTTCCCATTAAATACTAGAATTATAGAAATGTACTTTGCGAAAAGAATTGGCAGTAGGACGGAATCGTGTTGACCACCGATTAGTTTTTTGCTAATAACTCTTGCATCCTTCGACCGACTTTTTCGACTAAGACCTCCATGGAAAGCTTATCTGTTCCTCTTTCAGATGGCATTAACATATTTTACGAAAAGTCATAAGAAATAAAATTTTTTGGATCAAAACATGCATGTCTAATAAGAGACATTTAAATTTTTTTAATTGCATAAATGGGCGGCATTTTATTCAGAGTTAATAGTTTCTTACATGGACAAAAAATTCGTTTAATTTTTTTTTCCCATTAAATACTAGAATTATTGAAATGTACTTTGCGAAGAGAATCGGCAGTAGGACGGAATCGTGTTGACCACCGATTAGTTTTTTGCTAATAACTCTTGCATTCTTCGACCGACTTCTTCGATTAAGAGCTCGATGGAAAGCTTATCTGTTCCTCTTTCAGATGGCATTAACATATATTACGAAAAGTCGTAAGAAAAACAATTTTTTTGAGTAAAACTAAAATATCCTCGAAATCATTGAAGAAGAAGTACCATATCAGCCGAAAATCTGCCTTATCTAATAAGAGACATTTAAATTTTTTTAATTGCATAAATGGGCGGCGTTTTATTCAGAACAAATAGTTTTTTACATGGACAAAAAATTCGTTTCATTTTTTTTTTTCATTAAATAATAGAATTATAGAAATGTACTTTGCGAAGAGAATCGGCAGTAGGACGGAATCGTGTTGACCACCGATTAGTTTTTTGCTAATAACTCTTGCATTCTTCGACCGACTTCTTCGACTAAGAGCTCGATGGAAAGCTTATCTGTTCCTCTTTCAGATGGCATTAACTTATTTTACGAAAAGTCTTAAGAAATAAAATTTTTTTGATCAAAACTAAAATATCCTCGAAATCATTGAAGAAGAAGTACCATATCAGCCGAAAATCTGCCTTATCTAATAAGAGACATTTAAATTTTTTTAATTGCATAAATGCGCGTCATTTTATTCAGAATTAATAGTTTTTTACATCGACAAAAAATTCGTTTTATTTTTTTTCCCATTAAATACTAGAATTTTAGAAATGTACTTTGCGAAAAGAATCGGCAGTGGGACGGAATCGTGTTGACCACCGATTAGTTTTTTGCTAATAACTCTTGCATCCTTCGACCGACTTTTTCGACTAAGAGCTCGATGGAAAGCTTATCTGTTCCTCTTTCAGATGGCATTAACATATTTTACGAAAAGTCATAAGAAATAAAATTTTTTGGATCAAAACTAAAATATACTCAAAATCATTCAAGAAGTGGTATCTTATCAGACCAAAATATGCCTTATCTAATAAGTGACATATACATTTTTTTAATTGCATAAATGAGCGGCATTTTATTCAGAATTAATAGTTTTTTGCATGGACAAAAACTTCGTTTAATTTTTTCCCATTGGATATTAGAATTATAGAAAAGTACTTTGCGAAAAGAATCGGCAGTAGGACGGTATCATGTTGACCATCGATTAGTTTTTTGCTAATAACTCTTGCATTCTTCGACCGACTTCTTCGACTAAGAGCTCGATGGAAAGCTTATCTGTTCCTCTTTCAGATGGCATTAACATATTTTACGAAAAGTCGTATGACATACAATTTTCTTGATCAAAACTAAGATATCCTCAAAATCATTCAAGAAGAAGTACCTTATCAGACGAAAATATGCCTTATATAATAAGAGACATTTAAATTTTTTTAATTGCATAAATGGGCGGCATTTTATTCAGAATTAATAGTTTTTTACATGGACAAAAAATTCGTTTCATTTTTTCCCATTAAATACTAGAATTATAGAAAAGTACTTTGCGAAAAAAATCGGCAGTAGGACGGAAACGTGTTGACCAGCTATTAGTTTTTTGCTAATAACTCTTGCATCCTTCGACCGACTTTTTCGACTAAGAGCTCGATGGAAAGCTTATCTGTTCCTCTTTCAGATGGCATTAACATATTTTACGAAAAGTCATAAGAAATAAAATTTTTTGGATCAAAACTAAAATATACTCAAAATCATTCAAGAAGTGGTATCTTATCAGACCAAAATATGCCTTATCTAATAAGTGACATATACATTTTTTTAATTGCATAAATGAGCGGCATTTTATTCAGAATTAATAGTTTTTTACATGGACAAAAAATTCGTTTAATTTTTTCCCCCATTGAATACTAGAATTATAGAAATGTACTTTGCGAAGAGAATTGGCAGTAGGACGGAATCGTGTTGACCACCGATTAGTTTTTTGCTAATAACTCTTGCATCCTTCGACCGACTTCTTCGACTAATATCTCGATGGAAAGCTTATCTGTTCCTCTTTCAGATGGCATTAACATATTTTACGAAAAGTCGTATGACATACAATTTTCTTGATCAAAACTAAGATATCCTCAAATCATTCAAGAAGAAGTACCTTATCAGACGAAAATATGCCTTATATAATAAGAGACATTTAAATTTTTTTAATTGCATAAATGGGCGGCATTTTATTCAGAATTAATAATTTTTTACATGGACAAAAAATTCGTTTCATTTTTTTTTTCCATTAAATAATAGAATTATTGAAATGTAATTTGCGAAGAGAATCGGCAGTAGGCGGCATTTTATTCAGAGTTAATAGTTTTTTACATGGACAAAAAATTCGTTTAATTTTTTCCCATTAAATACTAGAATTATAGAAAAGTACTTTGCGAAAAAAATCCGCAGTAGGACGGAAACGTGTTGACCAGCTATTAGTTTTTTGCTAATAACTCTTGCATCCTTCGACCGACTTCTTCGACTAATATCTCGATGGAAAGCTTATCTGTTCCTCTTTCAGATGGAGATATTTAAATTTTTTTAATTGCATAAATGGGCGGCATTTTATTCAGAATTAATAGTTTTTTACATGGACAAAAAATTCGTTTAATTTTTTTTTTCCATTAAATAATAGAATTATAGAAATGTACTTTGCGAAGAAAATCGAAAAGCCAGCTATTAGTTTTTTGCTAATAACTCTTGCATCCTTCGACCGAATTCTTCGACTAATATCTCGATGGAAAGTTTATCTTTTCCTCTTTCAGATGGCATTAACATATTTTACGAAAAGTCATAAGAAATAAAATTTTTTGGATCAAAACTAAAATATCCTCAAAATCATTCAAGAAGTGGTATCTTATCAGACGAAAATATGCCTTATCTAATAAGAGACATTTAAATTTTTTAATTGCATAAATGGGCGGCTTTTTATTCAGAACAAATAGTTTTTTACATGGACAAAAAACTCGTTTCATTTTTTTTCCCATTAAATTCTAGAATTTTAGAAATGTACTTTGCGAAAAGAATCGGAAGTAGGACGGAATCGTGTTGACCACCGATTAGTTTTTTGCTAATAACTCTTGCATCCTTCGACCGACTTCTTCGACTAACAGCTCGATGGAAACCTTATCTGTTCCTCTTTCAGATGGCATTAACATATTTTACGAAAAGTCATAAGAAATAAAATTTTTTGGATCAAAACTAAAATATCCTCAAAATCATTCAAGAAGTGGTATCTTATCAGACGAAAATATGCCTTATATAATAAGTGACATATACATTTTTTTAATTGCATAAATGGGCGGCATTTTATTCAGAATTAATAGTTTTTTACATGGACAAAAAATTCGTTTAATTTTTTCCCATTAAATACTAGAATTATAGAAATGTACTTTGCGAAGAGAATCGGCAGTAGGACGGAAACGTGTTGACCAGCTATTAGTTTTTTGCTAATCACTCTTGCATCCTTCGACCGACTTCTTCGACTAATATCTCGATGGAAAGCTTATCTGTTCCTCTTTCAGATGGCATTAACATATTTTACGAAAAGTCATAAGAAATAAAATTTTTTTGATCAAAACTAAAATATCCTCGAAATCATTCAAGAAGAAGTACCTTATCAGACGAAAATATGCCTTATATAATAAGAGATATTTAAATTTTTTTAATTGCATAAATGGGCGGCATTTTATTCAGAATTAATAGTTTTTTACATGGAAAAAAAATTCGTTTAATTTTTTTTTTCCATTAAATAATAGAATTATAGAAATGTACTTTGCGAAGAAAATCGGCAGTAGGACGGAATCGTGTTGACCACCGATTAGTTTTTTGCTAATAACTCTTGCATTCTTCGACCGACTTCTTCGACTAAGAGCTCGATGGAAAGCTTATCTGTTCCTCTTTCAGATGGCATTAACATATTTTACGAAGAGTCATAAGAAATAAAATTTTTTTGATCAAAACTAAAATATCCTCAAAATCATTCAAGAAGAGGTATCTTATCAGACGAAAATATGCCTTTTATAATAAGAGACACTTGAATGTTTTTAATTGCATGAATGGGCGGCATTTTTTTCAGAATTAATAGTTTCTTACATGGACAAAAAATTCGTTTAATTTGTTTTCCCATTAAATACTAGAATTATAGAAATGCACTTTGCGAAGAGAATCGGCAGTAGGCGGCATTTTATTCAGAATTAATAGTTTTTTACATGGACAAAAAATTCGTTTAATTTTTTCCCATTAAATACTAGAATTATAGAAAAGTACTTTGCGAAAAAAATCGGCAGTAGGACGGAAACGTGTTGACCAGCTATTAGTTTTTTGCTAATAACTCTTGCATCCTTCGACCGACTTCTTCGACTAATATCTCGATGGAAAGCTTATCTGTTCCTCTTTCAGATGGCATTAACATATTTTACGAAAAGTCATAAGAAATAAAATTTTTTTGATCAAAACTAAAATATCCTCGAAATCATTGAAGAAGAAGTACCTTATAAGACGAAAATCAGCCTTATCTAATAAGAGACATTTAAATTATTTTAATTGCATAAATGCGCGGCATTTTATTCAGAATTAATAGTTTTTTACATGGACAAAAAATTCGTTTAATTTTTTCCCATTAAATACTAGAATTATAGAAATGTACCTTGCGAATAGAATCGGCAGTAGGACGGAATCGTATTGACCACCGATTAGTTTTTTGCTAATAACTCTTGCATTCTTCGACCGACTTCTTCGAATAAGAGCTCGATGGAAAGCTTATCTGTTCCTCTTTCAGATGGCATTAACATATTTTACGAAAAGTCATAAGAAATAAAATTTTTTTGATCAAAACTAAAATATCCTCGAAATCATTGAAGAAGAAGTACCTTATCAGACGAAAATCTGCCTTATCTAATAAGAGACATTTAAATTTTTTTAATTGCATAAATGCGCGGCATTTTATTCAGAATTAATAGTTTTTTACATGGACAAAAAATTCGTTTAATTTTTTCCCATTAAATACTAGAATTATAGAAATGTACTTTGCGAAGAGAATCGGCAGTAGGAGTGAATCGTGTTGACCACCGATTAGTTTTTTGCTAATAACTCTTGCATCCTTCGACCGACTTCTTCGACTAATATCTCGATGGAAAGCTTATCTGTTCCTCTTTCAGGTGGCATTAACATATTTTACGAAAAGTCGTATGACATAAAATTTTTTTGATCATAACTAAGATATCCTCAAAATCATTCAAGAAGAAGTACCTTATCAGACGAAAATATGCCTTATATAATAAGAGACATTTAAATTTTTTTAATTGCATAAATGCGCGGCATTTTATTCAGAATTAATAGTTTTTTACATGGACAAAAAATTCGTTTAATTTTTTCCCATTAAATACTAGAATTATAGAAATGTACCTTGCGAAGAGAATCGGCAGTAGGAGTGAATCGTGTTGACCACCGATTAGTTTTTTGCTAATAACTCTTGCATCTTTCGACCGACTTCTTCGACTAAGAGCTCGATGGAAAGTTTATCTTTTCCTCTTTCAGATGGCATTAACATATTTTACGATAAGTCGTACGAAATAAAATTTTTTTGATCACAACTAAAATATCCTCGAAATCATTGAAAAAGAAGTACCTTGTAAAACGAAAATATGCCTCATCTAATAAGAGACATTTAAATTTTTTTAATTGCATAAATGGGTGGCATTTTATTCAGAATTAATAGTTTTTTCCATGGACAAAAAATTCGTTTAATTTTTTCCCATTAAATACTATAATTATAGAAAAGTACTTTGCGAAAAGAATCGGCAGTAGCACGGAATCGTGTTGACCAGCGATTAGTTCTTTGCTAATAACTCTTGCATCTTTCGACCGACTTCTTCGACTAAGAGCTCGATGGAAAGCTTATCTGTTCCTCTTTCAGATGGCATTAACTTATTTTACGAAAAGTCGTAAGAAATAAAATTTGTTTGATCAAAACTAAAATCTCCTCGAAATCATTGAAGAAGAAGTACCTTATCAAACGAAAAACTGCCTTATCTAATAAGAGACATTTAAATTTTCTAAATTGCATAAATGTGCGGCATTTTATTCAGAATTAATAGTTTTTTCCATGGACAAAAAATTCGTTTAATTTTTTCCCATTAAATACTAGAATTATAGAAAAGTACTTTGCGAAAAGAATCGGCAGTAGGACGGAATCGTGTTGACCAGCGATTAGTTCTTTGCTAATAACTCTTGCATCCTTCGACCGATTTCTTCGACTAAGAGCTCGATGGAAAGCTTATCTGTTCCTCTTTCAGATGGCATTAACATATTTTACAAAAAGTCGTAAGAAATAAAATTTTTTTGATCAAAACTAAAATCTCCTCGAAATCATTGAAGAAGAAGTACCTTATCAAACGAAAATCTGCCTTATCTAATAAGAGACATTTAAATTTTCTAAATTGCATAAATGGGCGGCATTTTATTCAGAATAAATAGTTTTTTCCATGGACAAAAAATTCGCTTAATTTTTTCCCATTAAATACTAGAGTTATAGAAAAGTACTTTGCGAAAAGAATCGGGAGTAGGACGGAATCGTGTTGACCAACGATTAGTTCTTTGCTAATAACTCTTGCATCCTTCGACCGACTTCTTCGACTAAGAGCTCGACGGAAAGCTTATCTCTTCCTCTTTCAGATGGCATTAACATATTTTACAAAAAGTCGTAAGAAATACAATTTGTTTGATCAAAACTAAAATATCCTCGAAATCATTGAAGAAGAAGTACCTTATCAGACGAAAATATGCCTTATCTAATAAGAGACATTTAAATCTTCTTAATTGCATAAATGGGCGGCATTTTATTCAGAATTAATAGTTTTTTCCATGGACAAAAAATTCGTTTAATTTTTTCCCATTAAATACTAGAGTTATAGAAAAGTACTTTGCGAAAAGAATCGGTAGTAGGACGGAATCGTGTTGACCAGCGACTAGTTCTTTGCTAATAACTCTTGCATCCTTCGACCGACTTCTTCGACTAAGAGCTCGACGGAAAGCTTATCTGTTCCTCTTTCAGATGGCATTAACATATTTTACAAAAAGTCGTAAGAAATACAATTTGTTTGATCAAAGCTAAAATATCCTCGAAATCATTGAAGAAGAAGTACCTTATCAGACGAAAATATGCCTTTTCTAATAAGAGACATTTAAATTTTTTTAATTGCATAAATGGGCGGCATTTTATTCAGAATTAATAGTTTTTTACATGGACAAAAAATTCGTTTAATTTTTTTTCCATTAAATACTAGAATCATAGAAAAGTACTTTGCGAAAATAATCGGCAGTAGGACGGAATCGTGTTGACCAGCGATTAGTTCTTTGCTAATAACTCTTGCATCCTTCGACCGACTTCTTCGACTAAAAGCTCGATGGAAAGCTTATCTGTTCCTCTTTCAGATGGCATTAACATATTTTACAAAAAGTAAGAAATACAATTTGTTTGATCAAAACTAAAATATCCTCGAAATCATTGAAGAAGAAGTACCTTATCAGACGAAAATATGCCTTATCTAATAAGAGACATTTAAATTTTTTAATTGCATAAATGGGCGGCATTTTATTCAGAATTAATAGTTTTTTACATGGACAAAAAATTCGTTTAATTTTTTTTCCATTAAATACTAGAATCATAGAAAAATACTTTGCGAAAATAATCGGCAGTAGGACGGAATCGTGTTGACCAGCGATTAGTTCTTTGCTAATAACTCTTGCATCCTTCGACCGACTTCTTCGACTAAGAGCTCGATGGAAAGCTTATCTGTTCCTCTTTCAGATGGCATTAACTTATTTTATAAAAAGTCGTAAGAAATACAATTTGTTTGATCAAAACTAAAATATCCTCGAAATCATTGAAGAAGAAGTACCTTATCAGACGAAAATATGCCTTATCTAATAAGAGACATTAAAATTTTTTTAATTGCATAAATGTGCTGCATTTTATTCAGAATTAATAGTTTTTTACATGGACAAAAAATTCGTTTAATTTTTTCCAGTTAAATACTAGAATTATAGAAAAGTACTTTGCGAAAAGAATCGGCAGTAGGACGGAAACGTGTTGACCACAGATTAGTTTTTTGCAAATAACTCTTGCATCCTTCGACCGCCTTCTTCGACTAACAGCTCGATGGAAAGCTTATCTGTTCCTCTTTTAGATGGCATTAACATATTTTACAAAAAATCGCAAGAAATACAATTTTTTATATCAAAACTAAAATATCCTCGAAATCATTGAAGAAGAAGTACCTTATCAGACGAAAATATGCCTTATCTAATAAGAGACATTTAAATTTTTTAATTGCATAAATGGGCGGCATTTTATTCAGAATTAATAGTTTTTTACATGGACAAAAAATTCGTTTAATTTTTTTCCAATTAAATACTAGAATTATAGAAACGTACTTTGCGAAAAGAATCGGCAGTAGGACGAAATCGTGTTGACCACGGATTAGTTTTCTGCTAATAACTATTTCAACTTTCGACCGACTTCTTCGACTAAGAGCTAGATGGAAAGTTTATCTGTTCCTCTTTCAGATGGCATTAACATATATTACGAAAAGTCGTAAGAAATAAAATTTTTTTGATCAAAACTAAAATATCCTCGAAATCATTGAAGAAGAAGTACCTTATCAGACGAAAATATGCCTTATCTAATAAGAGACATTTAAATTTTCTAAATTGCATCAATGGGCGGCATTTTATTTAGAATAAATAGTTTTTTACATGGACAAAAAATTCGTTAAATTTTTTCCCATTAAATACTAGAAATATAGAAAAGTACTTTGTGAAATGAATCTGCAGTAGGACGCAATCGTGGTAACCACCGATTAGTTTTTTGCTAATAACTCTTGCATCCTTCGACCGACTTCTTCGACTAAAACTCGATGGAAAGCTTATCTGTTCCTCTTTCAGATGGCATTAACATATTTTACGAAAAGTCGTAAGAAATAAAATTTTTTTGATTAAAACTAAAATATCATCGAAATCATTGAAGAAGAAGTACCTTATCAGACGAAAATATGCCATACCTAGTAAGAGACATTTAAATCTTCTTAATTGCATAAATGGGCGGCATTTTATTTAGAATTAATAGTTTTTTACATGGACAAAAAATTCGTTTAATTTTTTCCCATTAAATACTAGAATTAAAGAAAAGTACTTTGTGAAAAGAATCGGCAGTAGGACGCAATCGTGGTGACCACGGATTAGTTTTTTGCTAATAACTCTTGCATCTTTCGACCGACTTCTTCGACTAACAGCTCGATGGAAAGCTCATCTGTTCCTCTTTCAGATGGCATTAACATATATTACGAAAAGTCGTAAGAAATACAATTTTTTTGATCAAAACTAAAGTATCCTCGAAATCATTGAAGAAGAAGTACCTTATCAGACGAAAATATGCCTTATCTAATAAGAGACATTTAAATTTTTTTAATTGCATAAATGTGCGGCATTTTATTCAGAATTAATAGTTTTTTACATGGACAAAAAATTCGTTTAA
Source organism: Phortica okadai (assembly GCA_034638295.1). Taxonomy (NCBI): domain Eukaryota; kingdom Metazoa; phylum Arthropoda; class Insecta; order Diptera; family Drosophilidae; genus Phortica; species Phortica okadai. The sequence continues at coordinate 20,898,164 of CM067850.1, read as the reverse complement.
TTTTTTCCCATTAAATACTAGAATTATAGAAAAGTACTTTGTGAAAAGAATCGGCAGTAGGACGCAATCGTGGTGACCACGGATTAGTTTTCTGCTGAAAACTCTTGCATCTTTCGACCGACTTCTTCGACTAACAGCTCGATGGAAAGCTTATCTGTTCCTCTTTCAGATGGCATTAACATATTTTACGAAAAGTCGTAAGAAATAAAATTTTTTTGATCAAAACTAAAATATCCTCGAAATCATTGAAGAAGAAGTACCTTGTAAAACGAAAATATGCCTTACCTAATAAGAGACATTTAAATTTTTTTCAATGCATAAATGGGTGGCATTTTATTCAGAATTAATAGTTTTTTCCATGGACAAAAAATTCGTTTAATTTTTTCCCATTAAATACTAGAATTATAGAAAAGTACTTTGCGAAAAGAATCGGCAGTAGGACGGAAAGGTGGTGACCACCGATTAGTTTTTTGCTAATAACTCTTTCAACTTTCGACCGACTTCTTCGACTAAGAGCTCGATGGAAAGTTTATCTGTTCCTCTTTCAGATGGCATTAACATGTATTACGAAAAGTCGTAAAAAATACAATTTTTTTGATAAAAACTAAAATATCCTCGAAATCATTGAAGAAGAAGTACCTTATCAGACGAAAATATGCCTTATCTAATAAGAGACATTAAAATTTTTTTAATTGTATAAATGTGCGGCATTTTATTCAGAATTAATAGTTTTTTACATGGACAAAAAATACGTTTAATTTTTTCCCATAAAATACTAGAATTATAGAAAAGTACTTTGCGAAAAAAATCGGCAGTAGGACGGAATCGTGTTGACCGCCGATTTGTTGTTTGCTAATAACTCTTGCATCCTTCGACCGACTTCTTCGACTAAGAGCTCGATGGAAAGCTTATCTGTTCCTCTTTCAGATGGCATTAACATATTTTACGAAAAGTCGTAAGAAATAAAATTTTTTTGATCAAAACTAAAATATCCTCGAAATCATTGAAGAAGAAGTACCTTATCAGACGAAAATCTGCCTTATCTAATAAGAGACATTTAAATTTTCTAACTTGCATCAATGGGCGGCATTTTATTTAGAATAAATTGTTTTTTACATGGACAAAAAATTCGTTTAATTTTTTCCCATTAAATACTAGAATTAAAGAAAAGTACCTTGTGAAAAGAATCGGCAGTAGGACGCAATCGTGGTGACCACGGATTAGTTTTTTGCTAATAACTCTTGCATCTTTCGACCGACTTCTTCGACTAAAACTCGATGGAAAGCTTATCTGTTCCTCTTTCAGGTGGCATTAACATATTTTACGAAAAGTCGTAACAAATAAAATATTTTTGATTAAAACTAAAATATCATCGAAATCATTGAAGAAGAAGTACCTTATCAGACGAAAATATGCCATATCTAGTAAGAGACATTTAAATCTTCTTAATTGCATAAATGGGCGGCATTTTATTTAGAATTAATAGTTTTTTACATGGACAAAAAATTCGTTTAATTTTTTCCCATTAAATACTAGAATTAAAGAAAAGTACCTTGTGAAAAGAATCGGCAGTAGGACGCAATCGTGGTGACCACGGATTAGTTTTTTGCTAATAACTCTTGCATCTTTCGACCGACTTCTTCGACTAAGAGCTCGATGGAAAGCTTATCTGTTCATCTTTCAGATGGCATTAACATATTTTACGAAAAGTCGTAAGAAATAAAATTTTTTTGATTAAAACTAAAATATCGTCGAAATCATTGAAGAAGAAGTACCTTATCAGACGAAAATATGCTTTACCTAATAAGAGACATTAAAATTTTTTTAAATGCATAAATGGGTGGCATTTTATTCAGAATTAATAGTTTTTTCCATTGGCAAAAAATTCGTTTAATTTTTTCCCATTAAATACTATAATTATAGAAAAGTACCTTGCGAAAGGAATCGGCAGTAGGACGGAATCGTGTTGACCACCGATAAGTTTTTTGCTAATAACTCTTGCATCCTTCGACCGACTTCTTCGACTAAGAGCTCGATGGAAAGCTTATCTGTTCCTCTTTCAGATGGCATTAACATATTTTACGAAAAGTCGTAAGAAATAAAATTTTTTTGATTAAAACTAAAATATCGTCGAAATCATTGAAGAAGAAGTACCTTATCAGACGAAAATATGCTTTACCTAATAAGAGACATTTAAATTTTTTTAATTGCATAAATGTGCGGCATTTTATTCAGAATTAATAGTTTTTTACATGGACAAAAAATTCGTTTAATTTTTTCCCATTAAATACTAGAATTATATAAAAGTACCTTGCGAAAAGAATCGGCAGTAGGACCGCAAGGTGGTGACCACCGATTAGTTTTTTGCTAATAACTCTTTCAACTTTCGACCGACTTCTTCGACTAAGAGCTCGATGGAAAGTTTATCTGTTCCTCTTTCAGATGACATTAACATATTTTAAGAAAAGTCGTAAGAAATGAAATTTTTTTGATCAAAACTAAAATATCCTCGAAATCATTGAAGAAGAAGTACCTTGTAAGACGAAAATATGCCTTACCTAATAAGAGACATTTAAAATTTTTTAAATGCATAAATGGGTGGCATTTTATTCAGAATTAATAGTTTTTTTCATGGACAAAAAATTCGTTTAATTTTTTCCCATTAAATACTAGAATTATAGAAAAGTACTTTGCGAAAAGAATCGGCAGTAGGACGGCAAGGTGGTGACCACCGATTAGTTTTTTGCTAATAACTCTTTCAACTTTCGACCGACTTCTTTGACTAAGAGCTCGATGGAAAGTTTATCTGTTCCTCTTTCAGATGACATTAACATATTTTAAGAAAAGTCGTAAGAAATAAAATTTTTTTGATCAAAACTAAAATATCCTCGAAATCATTGAAGAAGAAGTACCTTGTAAGACGAAAATATGCCTTACCTAATAAGAGACATTTAAATTTTTTTAAATGCATAAATGGGTGGCATTTTATTCAGAATTAATAGTTTTTTCCATGGACAAAAAATTCGTTTAATTTTTTTTCCATTAAATACTAGAATTATAGATAAGTACTTTGCGAAAAGAATCGGCAGTAGGACGGAATCGTGTTGACCACCGATTTGTTGTTTGCTAATAACTTTTGCATCCTTCGATCGACTTCTTCGACTAAAAGCTCGATGGAAAGCTTATCTGTTCCTCTTTCAGATGACATTAACATATTTTACGAAAAGTCGTAAGAAATACAATTTTTTTTATCAAAACTAAAATATCCTCGAAATCATTGAAGAAGAAGTACCTTGTAAGACGAAAATATGCCTTACCTAATAAGAGACATTTAAATTTTTTTAAATGCATAAATGGGTGGCATTTTATTCAGAATTAATAGTTTTTTCCATGGACAAAAAATTCGTTTAATTTTTTCTTATTAAATACTAGAATTATAGAAAAGTACTTTGCGAAAAGAATCGGGAGTAGGACGGAAAGGTGGTGACCACCGATTAGTTTTTTGCTAATAACTATTCAACTTTCGACCGACTTCTTCGACTAAGAGCTCGATGGAAAGTTTATCTGTTCCTCTTTCAGATGACATTAACATATTTTAAGAAAAGTCGTAAGAAATAAAATTTTTTTGATCAAAACTAAAATATCCTCGAAATCATTGAAGAAGAAGTACCTTGTAAGACGAAAATATGCCTTACCTAATAAGAGACATTTAAAATTTTTTAAATGCATAAATGGGTGGCATTTTATTCAGAATTAATAGTTTTTTCCATGGACAAAAAATTCATTTAATTTTTTCCCATTAAATACTAGAATTATAGAAAAGTACTTTGCGAAAAGAATCGGCAGTAGGACGGAAAGGTGGTGACCACCGATTAGTTTTTTGCTAATAACTCTTTCAACTTTCGACCGACTTCTTTGACTAAGAGCTCGATGGAAAGCTTATCTGTTCCTCTTTCAGATGACATTAACATATTTTAAGAAAAGTCGTAAGAAATGAAATTTTTTTGATCAAAACTAAAATATCCTCGAAATCATTGAAGAAGAAGTACCTTGTAAGACGAAAATATGCCTTACCTAATAAGAGACATTTAAAATTTTTTAAATGCATAAATGGGTGGCATTTTATTCAGAATTAATAGTTTTTTTCATGGACAAAAAATTCGTTTAATTTTTTCCCATTAAATACTAGAATTATAGAAAAGTACTTTGCGAAAAGAATCGGCAGTAGGACGGCAAGGTGGTGACCACCGATTAGTTTTTTGCTAATAACTCTTTCAACTTTCGACCGACTTCTTTGACTAAGAGCTCGATGGAAAGTTTATCTGTTCCTCTTTCAGATGACATTAACATATTTTAAGAAAAGTCGTAAGAAATAAAATTTTTTTGATCAAAACTAAAATATCCTCGAAATCATTGAAGAAGAAGTACCTTGTAAGACGAAAATATGCCTTACCTAATAAGAGACATTTAAATTTTTTTAAATGCATAAATGGGTGGCATTTTATTCAGAATTAATAGTTTTTTCCATGGACAAAAAATTCGTTTAATTTTTTTTCCATTAAATACTAGAATTATAGATAAGTACTTTGCGAAAAGAATCGGCAGTAGGACGGAATCGTGTTGACCACCGATTTGTTGTTTGCTAATAACTTTTGCATCCTTCGATCGACTTCTTCGACTAAAAGCTCGATGGAAAGCTTATCTGTTCCTCTTTCAGATGACATTAACATATTTTACGAAAAGTCGTAAGAAATACAATTTTTTTTATCAAAACTAAAATATCCTCGAAATCATTGAAGAAGAAGTACCTTGTAAGACGAAAATATGCCTTACCTAATAAGAGACATTTAAATTTTTTTAAATGCATAAATGGGTGGCATTTTATTCAGAATTAATAGTTTTTTCCATGGACAAAAAATTCGTTTAATTTTTTCTTATTAAATACTAGAATTATAGAAAAGTACTTTGCGAAAAGAATCGGGAGTAGGACGGAAAGGTGGTGACCACCGATTAGTTTTTTGCTAATAACTATTCAACTTTCGACCGACTTCTTCGACTAAGAGCTCGATGGAAAGTTTATCTGTTCCTCTTTCAGATGACATTAACATATTTTAAGAAAAGTCGTAAGAAATAAAATTTTTTTGATCAAAACTAAAATATCCTCGAAATCATTGAAGAAGAAGTACCTTGTAAGACGAAAATATGCCTTACCTAATAAGAGACATTTAAAATTTTTTAAATGCATAAATGGGTGGCATTTTATTCAGAATTAATAGTTTTTTCCATGGACAAAAAATTCATTTAATTTTTTCCCATTAAATACTAGAATTATAGAAAAGTACTTTGCGAAAAGAATCGGCAGTAGGACGGAAAGGTGGTGACCACCGATTAGTTTTTTGCTAATAACTCTTTCAACTTTCGACCGACTTCTTTGACTAAGAGCTCGATGGAAAGCTTATCTGTTCCTCTTTCAGATGACATTAACATATTTTAAGAAAAGTCGTAAGAAATGAAATTTTTTTGATCAAAACTAAAATATCCTCGAAATCATTGAAGAAGAAGTACCTTGTAAGACGAAAATATGCCTTACCTAATAAGAGACATTTAAAATTTTTTAAATGCATAAATGGGTGGCATTTTATTCAGAATTAATAGTTTTTTTCATGGACAAAAAATTCGTTTAATTTTTTCCCATTAAATACTAGAATTATAGAAAAGTACTTTGCGAAAAGAATCGGCAGTAGGACGGCAAGGTGGTGACCACCGATTAGTTTTTTGCTAATAACTCTTTCAACTTTCGACCGACTTCTTTGACTAAGAGCTCGATGGAAAGTTTATCTGTTCCTCTTTCAGATGACATTAACATATTTTAAGAAAAATCGTAAGAAATAAAATTTTTTTGATCAAAACTAAAATATCCTCGAAATCATTGAAGAAGAAGTACCTTGTAAGACGAAAATATGCCTTACCTAATAAGAGACATTTAAATTTTTTTAAATGCATAAATGGGTGGCATTTTATTCAGAATTAATAGTTTTTTACATGGACAAAAAATTCGTTTAATTTTTTCCCATTAAATACTAGAATTATAGAAAAGTACTTTGCGAAAAGAATCGGGAGTAGGACGGAAAGGTGGTGACCACCGATTAGTTTTTTGCTAATAACTTTTTCAACTTTCGACCGACTTCTTCGACTAAGAGCTCGATGGAAAGTTTATCTGTTCCTCTTTCAGATGGCATTAACATATATTACGAAAAGTCGTAAGAAATACAATTTTTTTGATCAAAACTAAAATATCCTCGAAATCATTGAAGAAGAAGTACCTTGTAAGACGAAAATATGCCTTACCTAATAAGAGACATTTAAATTTTTTTAAATGCATAAATCGGTGGCATTTTATTCAGAATTAATAGTTTTTTACATGGACAAAAAATTCGTTTAATTTTTTTTCCATTAAATACTAGAATTATAGATAAGTACTTTGCGAAAAGAATCGGCAGTAGGACGGAATCGTGTTGACCACCGATTTGTTGTTTGCTAATAACTTTTGCATCCTTCGATCGACTTCTTCGACTAAAAGCTCGATGGAAAGCTTATCTGTTCCTCTTTCAGATGGGATTAACATATTTTACGAAAAGTCGTAAGATATACAATTTTTTTGATCAAAACTAAAATATCCTCGAAATCATTGAAGAAGAAGTACCTTGTAAGACGAAAATATGCCTTACCTAATAAGAGACATTTAAATTTTTTTAAATGCATAAATGGGTGGCATTTTATTCAGAATTAATAGTTTTTTCCATGGACAAAAAATTCGTTTAATTTTTTCTTATTAAATACTAGAATTATAGAAAAGTACTTTGCGAAAAGAATCGGGAGTAGGACGGAAAGGTGGTGACCACCGATTAGTTTTTTGCTAATAACTCTTTCAACTTTCGACCGACTTCTTCGACTAAGAGCTCGATGGAAAGTTTATCTGTTCCTCTTTCAGATGACATTAACATATTTTAAGAAAAGTCGTAAGAAATGAAATTTTTTTGATCAAAACTAAAATATCCTCGAAATCATTGAAGAAGAAGTACCTTGTAAGACGAAAATATGCCATACCTAATAAGAGACATTTAAAATTTTTTAAATGCATAAATGGTTGGCATTTTATTCAGAATTAATAGTTTTTTCCATGGACAAAAAATTCATTTAAATTTTTCCCATTAAATACTAGAATTATAGAAAAGTACTTTGCGAAAAGAATCGGCAGTAGGACGGAAAGGTGGTGACCACCGATTAGTTTTTTGCTAATAACTCTTTCAACTTTCGACCGACTTCTTTGACTAAGAGCTCGATGGAAAGTTTATCTGTTCCTCTTTCAGATGACATTAACATATTTTAAGAAAAGTCGTAAGAAATGAAATTTTTTTGATCAAAACTAAAATATCCTCGAAATCATTGAAGAAGAAGTACCTTGTAAGACGAAAATATGCCTTACCTAATAAGAGACATTTAAAATTTTTTAAATGCATAAATGGGTGGCATTTTATTCAGAATTAATAGTTTTTTCCATGGACAAAAAATTCGTTTAATTTTTTCCCATTAAATACTAGAATTATAGAAAAGTACTTTGCGAACAGAATCGGCAGTAGGACGGCAAGGTGGTGACCACCGATTAGTTTTTTGCTAATAACTCTTTCAACTTTCGACCGACTTCTTCGACTAAGAGCTCGATGGAAAGTTTATCTGTTCCTCTTTCAGATGACATTAACATATTTTAAGAAAAGTCGTAAGAAATAAAATTTTTTTGATCAAAACTAAAATATCCTCGAAATCATTGAAGAAGAAGTACCTTGAAAGACAAAAATATGCCTTACCTAATAAAAGACATTTAATTTTTTTTTAAATGCATAAATGGGTGGCATTTTATTCAGAATTAATAGTTTTTTCCATGGACAAAAAATTCGTTTAATTTTTTCCCATTAAATACTAGAATTATAGAAAAGTACTTTGCGAAAAGAATCGGCAGTAGGAAGGAAAGGTGGTGACCACCGATTAGTTTTTTGCTAATAACTCTTTCAACTTTCGACCGACTTCTTCGACTAAGAGCTCGATGGAAAGTTTATCTGTTCCTCTTTCAGATGACATTAACATATTTTAAGAAAAGTCGTAAGAAATAAAATTTTTTTGATCAAAACTAAAATATCCTCGAAATCATTGAAGAAGAAGTACCTTGTAAGACGAAAATATGCCTTACCTAATAAGAGACATTTAAATTTTTTTAAATGCATAAATGGGTGGCATTTTATTCAGAATTAATAGTTTTTTCCATGGACAAAAAATTCGTTTAATTTTTTCCCATTAAATACTAGAATTATAGAAAAGTACTTTGCGAAAAGAATCGGGAGTAGGACGGAAAGGTGGTGACCACCGATTAGTTTTTTGCTAATAACTCTTTCAACTTTCGACCGACTTCTTCGACTAAGAGCTCGATGGAAAGTTTATCTGTTCCTCTTTCAGATGACATTAACATATTTTAAGAAAAGTCGTAAGAAATACAATTTTTTTGATCAAAACTAAAATATCCTTGAAATCATTGAAGAAGAAGTACCTTGTAAGACGAAAATATGCCTTACCTAATAAGAGGCATTTAAATTTTTTTAAATGCATAAATGGGTGGCATTTTATTTAGAATTACTAGTTTTTTTCCATGGACAAAAAATTCGTTTAATTTTTTCTAATTAAATACTAGAATTATAGAAAAGTACTTTGCGAAAAGAATCGGGAGTAGGACGGAAAGGTGGTGACCACCGATTAGTTTTTTGCTAATAACTCTTTCAACTTTCGACCGACTTCTTCGACTAAGAGCTCGATGGAAAGTTTATCTGTTCCTCTTTCAGATGACATTAACATATTTTAAGAAAAGTCGTAAGAAATACAATTTTTTTGATCAAAACTAAAATATCCTTGAAATCATTGAAGAAGAAGTACCTTGTAAGACGAAAATATGCCTTACCTAATAAGAGGCATTTAAATTTTTTTAAATGCATAAATGGGTGGCATTTTATTTAGAATTACTAGTTTTTTTCCATGGACAAAAAATTCGTTTAATTTTTTCTAATTAAATACTAGAATTATAGAAAAGTACTTTGCGAAAAGAATCGGGAGTAGGACGGAAAGGTGGTGACCACCGATTAGTTTTTTGCTAATAACTCTTTCAACTTTCGACCGACTTCTTCGACTAAGAGCTCGATGGAAAGTTTATCTGTTCCTCTTTCAGATGACATTAACATATTTTAAGAAAAGTCGTAAGAAATACAATTTTTTTGATCAAAACTAAAATATCCTTGAAATCATTGAAGAAGAAGTACCTTGTAAGACGAAAATATGCCTTACCTAATAAGAGGCATTTAAATTTTTTTAAATGCATAAATGGGTGGCATTTTATTTAGAATTACTAGTTTTTTTCCATGGACAAAAAATTCGTTTAATTTTTTCCCATTAAATACTAGAATTATAGAAAAGTACTTTGCGAAAAGAATCGGCAGTAGGACGGAAAGGTGGTGACCACCGATTAGTTTTTTGCTAATAACTTTTTCAACTTTCGACCGACTTCTTCGACTAAGAGCTCGATGGAAAGTTTATCTGTTCCTCTTTCAGATGGCATTAACATATATTACGAAAAGTCGTAAGAAATACAATTTTTTTGATCAAAACTAAAATATCCTCGAAATCATTGAAGTAGAAGTACCTTTTGAGACGAGAATATGCCTTACTTAATAAGAGGCATTTAAATTTTTTTAATTGCATAAATTAATTTTTTCCCATTAAATACTAGAATTATAGAAAAGTACTTTGCGAAAAGAATCGGCAGTAGGACGGAAAGGTGGTGACCACCGATTAGTTTTTTGCTAATAACTCTTTCAACTTTCGACCGACTTCTTTGACTAAGAGCTCGATGGAAAGTTTATCTGTTCCTCTTTCAGATGACATTAACATATTTTAAGAAAAGTCGTAAGAAATAAAATTTTTTTGATCAAAACTAAAATATCCTCGAAATCATTGAAGAAGAAGTACCTTGTAAGACGAAAATATGCCTTACCTAATAAGAGACATTTAAATTTTTTTAAATGCATAAATGGGTGGCATTTTATTCAGAATTAATAGTTTTTTCCATGGACAAAAAATTCGTTTAATTTTTTCCCATTAAATACTAGAATTATAGAAAAGTACTTTGCGAAAAGAATCGGGAGTAGGACGGAAAGGTGGTGACCACCGATTAGTTTTTTGCTAATAACTCTTTCAACTTTCGACCGACTTCTTCGACTAAGAGCTCGATGGAAAGTTTATCTGTTCCTCTTTCAGATGACATTAACATATTTTAAGAAAAGTCGTAAGAAATACAATTTTTTTGATCAAAACTAAAATATCCTTGAAATCATTGAAGAAGAAGTACCTTGTAAGACGAAAATATGCCTTACCTAATAAGAGGCATTTAAATTTTTTTAAATGCATAAATGGGTGGCATTTTATTCAGAATTAATAGTTTTTTCCATGGACAAAAAATTCATTTAATTTTTTCCCATTAAATACTAGAATTATAGAAAAGTACTTTGCGAAAAGAATCGGCAGTAGGACGGAAAGGTGGTGACCACCGATTAGTTTTTTGCTAATAACTCTTTCAACTTTCGACCGACTTCTTTGACTAAGAGCTCGATGGAAAGCTTATCTGTTCCTCTTTCAGATGACATTAACATATTTTAAGAAAAGTCGTAAGAAATGAAATTTTTTTGATCAAAACTAAAATATCCTCGAAATCATTGAAGAAGAAGTACCTTGTAAGACGAAAATATGCCTTACCTAATAAGAGACATTTAAAATTTTTTAAATGCATAAATGGGTGGCATTTTATTCAGAATTAATAGTTTTTTTCATGGACAAAAAATTCGTTTAATTTTTTCCCATTAAATACTAGAATTATAGAAAAGTACTTTGCGAAAAGAATCGGCAGTAGGACGGCAAGGTGGTGACCACCGATTAGTTTTTTGCTAATAACTCTTTCAACTTTCGACCGACTTCTTTGACTAAGAGCTCGATGGAAAGTTTATCTGTTCCTCTTTCAGATGACATTAACATATTTTAAGAAAAATCGTAAGAAATAAAATTTTTTTGATCAAAACTAAAATATCCTCGAAATCATTGAAGAAGAAGTACCTTGTAAGACGAAAATATGCCTTACCTAATAAGAGACATTTAAATTTTTTTAAATGAATAAATGGGTGGCATTTTATTCAGAATTAATAGTTTTTTCCATGGACAAAAAATTCGTTTAATTTTTTCCCATTAAATACTAGAATTATAGAAAAGTACTTTGCGAAAAGAATCGGGAGTAGGACGGAAAGGTGGTGACCACCGATTAGTTTTTTGCTAATAACTTTTTCAACTTTCGACCGACTTCTTCGACTAAGAGCTCGATGGAAAGTTTATCTGTTCCTCTTTCAGATGGCATTAACATATTTTAAGAAAAGTCGTAAGAAATAAAATTTTTTTGATCAAAACTAAAATATCCTCGAAATCATTGAAGAAGAAGTACCTTGTAAGACGAAAATATGCCTTACCTAATAAGAGACATTTAAATTTTTTTAAATGCATAAATGGGTGGCATTTTATTCAGAATTAATAGTTTTTTCCATGGACAAAAAATTCGTTTAATTTTTTCCCATTAAATACTAGAATTATAGAAAACTACTTTGCGAAAAGAATCGGGAGTAGGACGGAAAGGTGGTGACCACCGATTAGTTTTTTGCTAATAACTCTTTCAACTTTCGACCGACTTCTTCGACTAAGAGCTCGATGGAAAGTTTATCTGTTCCTCTTTCAGATGACATTAACATATTTTAAGAAAAGTCGTAAGAAATACAATTTTTTTGATCAAAACTAAAATATCCTTGAAATCATTGAAGAAGAAGTACCTTGTAAGACGAAAATATGCCTTACCTAATAAGAGGCATTTAAATTTTTTTAAATGCATAAATGGGTGGCATTTTATTTAGAATTACTAGTTTTTTTCCATGGACAAAAAATTCGTTTAATTTTTTCTAATTAAATACTAGAATTATAGAAAAGTACTTTGCGAAAAGAATCGGGAGTAGGACGGAAAGGTGGTGACCACCGATTAGTTTTTTGCTAATAACTCTTTCAACTTTCGACCGACTTCTTCGACTAAGAGCTCGATGGAAAGTTTATCTGTTCCTCTTTCAGATGACATTAATATATTTTAAGAAAAGTCGTAAGAAATGAAATTTTTTTGATCAAAACTAAAATATCCTCGAAATCATTGAAGAAGAAGTACCTTGTAAGACGAAAATATGCCTTACCTAATAAGAGACATTTAAAATTTTTTAAATGCATAAATGGGTGGCATTTTATTCAGAATTAACAGTTTTTTCCATGGACAAAAAATTCATTTAATTTTATCCCATTAAATACTAGAATTATAGAAAAGTACTTTGCGAAAAGAATCGGCAGTAGGACGGAAAGGTGGTGACCACCGATTAGTTTTTTGCTAATAACTCTTTCAACTTTCGACCGACTTCTTTGACTAAGAGCTCGATGGAAAGCTTATCTGTTCCTCTTTCAGATGACATTAACATATTTTAAGAAAAGTCGTAAGAAATGAAATTTTTTTGATCAAAACTAAAATATCCTCGAAATCATTGAAGAAGAAGTACCTTGTAAGACGAAAATATGCCTTACCTAATAAGAGACATTTAAAATTTTTTAAATGCATAAATGGGTGGCATTTTATTCAGAATTAATAGTTTTTTTCATGGACAAAAAATTCGTTTAATTTTTTCCCATTAAATACTAGAATTATAGAAAAGTACTTTGCGAAAAGAATCGGGAGTAGGACGGAAAGGTGGTGACCACCGATTAGTTTTTTGCTAATAACTTTTTCAACTTTCGACCGACTTCTTCGACTAAGAGCTCGATGGAAAGTTTATCTGTTCCTCTTTCAGATGGCATTAACATATATTACGAAAAGTCGTAAGAAATACAATTTTTTTGATCAAAACTAAAATATCCTCGAAATCATTGAAGAAGAAGTACCTTGTAAGACGAAAATATGCCTTACCTAATAAGAGACATTTAAATTTTTTTAAATGCATAAATGGGTGGCATTTTATTCAGAATTAATAGTTTTTTACATGGACAAAAAATTCGTTTAATTTTTTTTCCATTAAATACTAGAATTATAGATAAGTACTTTGCGAAAAGAATCGGCAGTAGGACGGAATCGTGTTGACCACCGATTTGTTGTTTGCTAATAACTTTTGCATCCTTCGATCGACTTTTTCGACTAAAAGCTCGATGGAAAGCTTATCTGTTCCTCTTTCAGATGGGATTAACATATTTTACGAAAAGTCGTAAGAAATACAATTTTTTTGATCAAAACTAAAATATCCTCGAAATCATTGAAGAAGAAGTACCTTGTAAGACGAAAATATGCCTTACCTAATAAGAGACATTTAAATTTTTTTAAATGCATAAATGGGTGGCATTTTATTCAGAATTAATAGTTTTTTCCATGGACAAAAAATTCGTTTAATTTTTTCTTATTAAATACTAGAATTATAGAAAAGTACTTTGCGAAAAGAATCGGGAGTAGGACGGAAAGGTGGTGACCACCGATTAGTTTTTTGCTAATAACTCTTTCAACTTTCGACCGACTTCTTCGACTAAGAGCTCGATGGAAAGTTTATCTGTTCCTCTTTCAGATGACATTAACATATTTTAAGAAAAGTCGTAAGAAATGAAATTTTTTTGATCAAAACTAAAATATCCTCGAAATCATTGAAGAAGAAGTACCTTGTAAGACGAAAATATGCCATACCTAATAAGAGACATTTAAAATTTTTTAAATGCATAAATGGTTGGCATTTTATTCAGAATTAATAGTTTTTTCCATGGACAAAAAATTCATTTAATTTTTTCCCATTAAATACTAGAATTATAGAAAAGTACTTTGCGAACAGAATCGGCAGTAGGACGGCAAGGTGGTGACCACCGATTAGTTTTTTGCTAATAACTCTTTCAACTTTCGACCGACTTCTTCGACTAAGAGCTCGATGGAAAGTTTATCTGTTCCTCTTTCAGATGACATTAACATATTTTAAGAAAAGTCGTAAGAAATAAAATTTTTTTGATCAAAACTAAAATATCCTCGAAATCATTGAAGAAGAAGTACCTTGAAAGACAAAAATATGCCTTACCTAATAAAAGACATTTAATTTTTTTTAAATGCATAAATGGGTGGCATTTTATTCAGAATTAATAGTTTTTTCCATGGACAAAAAATTCGTTTAATTTTTTCCCATTAAATACTAGAATTATAGAAAAGTACTTTGCGAAAAGAATCGGCAGTAGGAAGGAAAGGTGGTGACCACCGATTAGTTTTTTGCTAATAACTCTTTCAACTTTCGACCGACTTCTTCGACTAAGAGCTCGATGGAAAGTTTATCTGTTCCTCTTTCAGATGACATTAACATATTTTAAGAAAAGTCGTAAGAAATAAAATTTTTTTGATCAAAACTAAAATATCCTCGAAATCATTGAAGAAGAAGTACCTTGTAAGACGAAAATATGCCTTACCTAATAAGAGACATTTAAATTTTTTTAAATGCATAAATGGGTGGCATTTTATTCAGAATTAATAGTTTTTTCCATGGACAAAAAATTCGTTTAATTTTTTCCCATTAAATACTAGAATTATAGAAAAGTACTTTGCGAAAAGAATCGGGAGTAGGACGGAAAGGTGGTGACCACCGATTAGTTTTTTGCTAATAACTCTTTCAACTTTCGACCGACTTCTTCGACTAAGAGCTCGATGGAAAGTTTATCTGTTCCTCTTTCAGATGCCATTAACATATTTTAAGAAAAGTCGTAAGAAATACAATTTTTTTGATCAAAACTAAAATATCCTTGAAATCATTGAAGAAGAAGTACCTTGTAAGACGAGAATATGCCTTACTTAATAAGAGGCATTTAAATTTTTTTAATTGCATAAATTAATTTTTTCCCATTAAATACTAGAATTATAGAAAAGTACTTTGCGAAAAGAATCGGCAGTAGGACGGAAAGGTGGTGACCACCGATTAGTTTTTTGCTAATAACTCTTTCAACTTTCGACCGACTTCTTTGACTAAGAGCTCGATGGAAAGTTTATCTGTTCCTCTTTCAGATGACATTAACATATTTTAAGAAAAGTCGTAAGAAATAAAATTTTTTTGATCAAAACTAAAATATCCTCGAAATCATTGAAGAAGAAGTACCTTGTAAGACGAAAATATGCCTTACCTAATAAGAGACATTTAAATTTTTTTAAATGCATAAATGGGTGGCATTTTATTCAGAATTAATAGTTTTTTCCATGGACAAAAAATTCGTTTAATTTTTTCCCATTAAATACTAGAATTATAGAAAAGTACTTTGCGAAAAGAATCGGGAGTAGGACGGAAAGGTGGTGACCACCGATTAGTTTTTTGCTAATAACTCTTTCAACTTTCGACCGACTTCTTCGACTAAGAGCTCGATGGAAAGTTTATCTGTTCCTCTTTCAGATGACATTAACATATTTTAAGAAAAGTCGTAAGAAATACAATTTTTTTGATCAAAACTAAAATATCCTTGAAATCATTGAAGAAGAAGTACCTTGTAAGACGAAAATATGCCTTACCTAATAAGAGGCATTTAAATTTTTTTAAATGCATAAATGGGTGGCATTTTATTTAGAATTACTAGTTTTTTTCCATGGACAAAAAATTCGTTTAATTTTTTCTAATTAAATACTAGAATTATAGAAAAGTACTTTGCGAAAAGAATCGGGAGTAGGACGGAAAGGTGGTGACCACCGATTAGTTTTTTGCTAATAACTCTTTCAACTTTCGACCGACTTCTTCGACTAAGAAACATTTAAATTTTTTTAAATGCATAAATGGGTGGCATTTTATTCAGAATTAATAGTTTTTTCCATGGACAAAAAATTCGTTTAATTTTTTCCCATTAAATACTAGAATTATAGAAAAGTACTTTGCGAAAAGAATCGGGAGTAGGACGGAAAGGTGGTGACCACCGATTAGTTTTTTGCTAATAACTCTTTCAACTTTCGACCGACTTCTTCGACTAAGAGCTCGATGGAAAGTTTATCTGTTCCTCTTTCAGATGACATTAACATATTTTAAGAAAAGTCGTAAGAAATACAATTTTTTTGATCAAAACTAAAATATCCTTGAAATCATTGAAGAAGAAGTACCTTGTAAGACGAAAATATGCCTTACCTAATAAGAGGCATTTAAATTTTTTTAAATGCATAAATGGGTGGCATTTTATTTAGAATTACTAGTTTTTTTCCATGGACAAAAAATTCGTTTAATTTTTTCCCATTAAATACTAGAATTATAGAAAAGTACTTTGCGAAAAGAATCGGGAGTAGGACGGAAAGGTGGTGACCACCGATTAGTTTTTTGCTAATAACTCTTTCAACTTTCGACCGACTTCTTCGACTAAGAGCTCGATGGAAAGTTTATCTGTTCCTCTTTCAGATGACATTAACATATTTTAAGAAAAGTCGTAAGAAATACAATTTTTTTGATCAAAACTAAAATATCCTTGAAATCATTGAAGAAGAAGTACCTTGTAAGACGAAAATATGCCTTACCTAATAAGAGGCATTTAAATTTTTTTAAATGCATAAATGGGTGGCATTTTATTTAGAATTACTAGTTTTTTTCCATGGACAAAAAATTCGTTTAATTTTTTCCCATTAAATACTAGAATTATAGAAAAGTACTTTGCGAAAAGAATCGGCAGTAGGACGGAAAGGTGGTGACCACCGATTAGTTTTTTGCTAATAACTCTTTCAACTTTCGACCGACTTCTTTGACTAAGAGCTCGATGGAAAGTTTATCTGTTCCTCTTTCAGATGACATTAACATGTTTTAAGAAAAGTCGTAAGAAATAAAATTTTTTTGATCAAAACTAAAATATCCTCGAAATCATTGAAGAAGAAGTACCTTGTAAGACGAAAATATGCCTTACCTAATAAGAAACATTTAAATTTTTTTAAATGCATAAATGGGTGGCATTTTATTCAGAATTAATAGTTTTTTCCATGGACAAAAAATTCGTTTAATTTTTTCCCATTAAATACTAGAATTATAGAAAAGTACTTTGCGAAAAGAATCGGGAGTAGGACGGAAAGGTGGTGACCACCGATTAGTTTTTTGCTAATAACTCTTTCAACTTTCGACCGACTTCTTCGACTAAGAGCTCGATGGAAAGTTTATCTGTTCCTCTTTCAGATGACATTAACATATTTTAAGAAAAGTCGTAAGAAATACAATTTTTTTGATCAAAACTAAAATATCCTTGAAATCATTGAAGAAGAAGTACCTTGTAAGACGAAAATATGCCTTACCTAATAAGAGGCATTTAAATTTTTTTAAATGCATAAATGGGTGGCATTTTATTTAGAATTACTAGTTTTTTTCCATGGACAAAAAATTCGTTTAATTTTTTCTAATTAAATACTAGAATTATAGAAAACTACTTTGCGAAAAGAATCGGGAGTAGGACGGAAAGGTGGTGACCACCGATTAGTTTTTTGCTAATAACTCTTTCAACTTTCGACCGACTTCTTCGACTAAGAGCTCGATGGAAAGTTTATCTGTTCCTCTTTCAGATGACATTAACATATTTTAAGAAAAGTCGTAAGAAATACAATTTTTTTGATCAAAACTAAAATATCGTTGAAATCATTGAAGAAGAAGTACCTTGTAAGACGAAAATATGCCTTACCTAATAAGAGGCATTTAAATTTTTTTAAATGCATAAATGGGTGGCATTTTATTTAGAATTACTAGTTTTTTTCCATGGACAAAAAATTCGTTTAATTTTTTCTAATTAAATACTAGAATTATAGAAAAGTACTTTGCGAAAAGAATCGGGAGTAGGACGGAAAGGTGGTGACCACCGATTAGTTTTTTGCTAATAACTCTTTCAACTTTCGACCGACTTCTTCGACTAAGAGCTCGATGGAAAGTTTATCTGTTCCTCTTTCAGATGACATTAACATATTTTAAGAAAAGTCGTAAGAAATACAATTTTTTTGATCAAAACTAAAATATCCTTGAAATCATTGAAGAAGAAGTACCTTGTAAGACGAAAATATGCCTTACCTAATAAGAGGCATTTAAATTTTTTTAAATGCATAAATGGGTGGCATTTTATTTAGAATTACTAGTTTTTTTCCATGGACAAAAAATTCGTTTAATTTTTTCCCATTAAATACTAGAATTATAGAAAAGTACTTTGCGAAAAGAATCGGCAGTAGGACGGAAAGGTGGTGACCACCGATTAGTTTTTTGCTAATAACTCTTTCAACTTTCGACCGACTTCTTTGACTAAGAGCTCGATGGAAAGTTTATCTGTTCCTCTTTCAGATGACATTAACATATTTTAAGAAAAGTCGTAAGAAATAAAATTTTTTTGATCAAAACTAAAATATCCTCGAAATCATTGAAGAAGAAGTACCTTGTAAGACGAAAATATGCCTTACCTAATAAGAGACATTTAAATTTTTTTAAATGCATAAATGGGTGGCATTTTATTCAGAATTAATAGTTTTTTCCATGGACAAAAAATTCGTTTAATTTTTTCCCATTAAATACTAGAATTATAGAAAAGTACTTTGCGAAAAGAATCGGGAGTAGGACGGAAAGGTGGTGACCACCGATTAGTTTTTTGCTAATAACTCTTTCAACTTTCGACCGACTTCTTCGACTAAGAGCTCGATGGAAAGTTTATCTGTTCCTCTTTCAGATGACATTAACATATTTTAAGAAAAGTCGTAAGAAATACAATTTTTTTGATCAAAACTAAAATATCCTTGAAATCATTGAAGAAGAAGTACCTTGTAAGACGAAAATATGCCTTACCTAATAAGAGGCATTTAAATTTTTTTAAATGCATAAATGGGTGGCATTTTATTTAGAATTACTAGTTTTTTTCCATGGACAAAAAATTCGTTTAATTTTTTCTAATTAAATACTAGAATTATAGAAAACTACTTTGCGAAAAGAATCGGGAGTAGGACGGAAAGGTGGTGACCACCGATTAGTTTTTTGCTAATAACTCTTTCAACTTTCGACCGACTTCTTCGACTAAGAGCTCGATGGAAAGTTTATCTGTTCCTCTTTCAGATGGCATTAACATATATTACGAAAAGTCGTAAGAAATACAATTTTTTTGATCAAAACTAAAATATCGTCGAAATCATTGAAGAAGAAGTACCTCATCAGACGAAAATATGCCTTATCTAATACGAGACATTTAAATTTTTTTAATTGCATAAATGGGCGGCATTTTATTCAGAATTAATAGTTTTTTACATGGACAAAAAATTCGTTTAATTTTTTCCCATTAAATACTAGAATTATAGAAAAGTACTTTGCGAAAAGAATCGGCAGTAGGACGGAAAGGTGGTGACCACCGATTAGTTTTTTGCTAATAACTCTTTCAACTTTCGACCGACTTCTTCGACTAAGAGCTCGATGGAAAGTTTATCTGTTCCTCTTTCAGATGACATTAACATATTTTAAGAAAAGTCGTAAGAAATAAAATTTTTTTGATCAAAACTAAAATATCCTTGAAATCATTGAAGAAGAAGTACCTTGTAAGACGAAAATATGCCTTACCTAATAAGAGACATTTAAATTTTTTTAAATGCATAAATGGGTGGCATTTTATTTAGAATTAATAGTTTTTTCCATGGACAAAAAATTCGTTTAATTTTTTCTAATTAAATCTTAGAATTATAGAAAAGTACTTTGCGAAAAGAATCGGGAGTAGGACGGAAAGGTGGTGACCACCGATTAGTTTTTTGCTAATAACTCTTTCAACTTTCGACCGACTTCTTCGACTAAGAACTCGATGGAAAGTTTATCTGTTCCTCTTTCAGATGGCATTAACATATATTACGAAAAGTCGTAAGAAATACAATTTTTTTGATCAAAACTAAAATATCCTCGAAATCATTGAAGAAGAACTACCTTATCAGACGAAAATATGCCTTATCTAATAAGGCATATTTAAATTTTTTTTAATTCCATAAATGTGCGGCATTTTATTCAGAATTAATAGATTTTTACATGGACAAAAAATTCGTTTAATTTTTTTTCCATTAAATACTAGAATTATAGAAAAGTACTTTGCGAAAAGAATCGGCAGTAGGACGGAATCGAGTTGACCACCGATTTGTTGTTTGCTAATAACTCTTGCATCCTTCGACCGACTTCTTCGACTAAGAGCTCGATGGAAAGCTTATCTGTTCCTCTTTCAGATGGCATTAACATATTTTACGAAAAGTCGTAAGAAATACAATTTTTTTGATCAAAACTAAAATATCCTCGAAATCATTGAAGTAGAAGTACCTTTTGAGACGAAAATATGCCTTATCTAATAAGAGACATTTAAATTTTTTTAATTGCATAAATGGGCGGCATTTTATTCAGAATTATAAGTTTTTGACATGGACAAAAAATTCGTTTAATTTTTTCCCATTAAATACTAGAATTATAGAAAAGTACTTTGCGAAAAGAATCGGCAGTAGGACGGATATGTGTTGACCACCGATTAGTTTTTTTCTTATAACTCTTGCATCCTTCGACCGACTTCTTCGACTAAGAGCTCGATGGAAAGTTTGTCTGTTCCTCTTTCAGATGGCATTAACATATTTTACGAAAAGTCGTAAGAAATACAATTTTTTTGATCAAAACTAAAATATCCTCGAAATCATTGAAGAAGAACTACCTTATCAGACGAAAATATGCCTTATCTAATAAGAGACATTTAAATTTTTTTTAATTCCATAAATGTGCGGCATTTTATTCAGAATTAATAGATTTTTACATGGACAAAAAATTCGTTTAATTTTTTTTCCATTAAATACTAGAATTATAGAAAAGTACTTTGCGAAAAGAATCGGCAGTAGGACGGAATCGAGTTGACCACCGATTTGTTGTTTGCTAATAACTCTTGCATCCTTCGACCGACTTCTTCGACTAAGAGCTCGATGGAAAGCTTATCTGTTCCTCTTTCAGATGGCATTAACATATTTTACGAAAAGTCGTAAGAAATACAATTTTTTTGATCAAAACTAAAATATCCTCGAAATCATTGAAGTAGAAGTACCTTTTGAGACGAAAATATGCCTTATCTAATAAGAGACATTTAAATTTTTTTAATTGCATAAATGGGCGGCATTTTATTCAGAATTATAAGTTTTTGACATGGACAAAAAATTCGTTTAATTTTTTCCCATTAAATACTAGAATTATAGAAAAGTACTTTGCGAAAAGAATCGGCAGTAGGACGGATATGTGTTGACCACCGATTAGTTTTTTTCTTATAACTCTTGCATCCTTCGACCGACTTCTTCGACTAAGAGCTCGATGGAAAGTTTGTCTGTTCCTCTTTCAGATGGCATTAACATATTTTACGAAAAGTCGTAAGAAATAAAATTTTTTTGATCAAAACTAAAATATCCTCGAAATCATTTATTAATTGCATAAATGGGCGGCATTTTAGTTAGAATTAATAGTTTTTTACATCGGCAAGAAATTCGTTTAATTTTTTCCCATTAAATACTAGAATTATAGAAAAGTACTTTGTGAAAAGAATCGGCAGTAGGACGCAATCGTGGTGACCAACGATTAGTTTTTTGTTGATAACTCTTGCATCTTTCGACCGACTTCTTCGACTAAGAGCACTATGGAAATCTTATCTGTTCTTCTTTCAGTTGGCATTAACATATTTTACGAAAAGTCATAAGAAATACAATTTTTTTGATCAAAACTAAAATATCCTCGAAATCATTGAAGAAGAAGTACCTTATCAGACGAAAATATGCCTCATATAAGAAGAGACATTTAAATTTTTTTAATTTCATAAATGGGCGGCATTTTATTCAGAATTAATAGTTTTTTACATGGACAAAAAATTCGTTTCATTTTTTCCCATTAGATACTAGAATTATAGAAAAGTACTTTGCGAAAAGAATCGGCAGTAGGACGGAATCGTGTTGACCACCGATTAGTTTTTTGCTAATAACTCTTGCATCCTTCGACCGACTTCTTCGACTAAGAGCACAATGGAAATCTTATCCTGTTCTTCTTTCAGTTGGCATTAACATATTTTACGAAAAGTCATAAGAAATACAATTTTTTTGATCAAAACTAAAATATCCTCGAAATCATTGAAGAAGAAGTACCTTATCAGACGAAAATATGCCTTATATAATAAGAGACATTTAAATTTTTGTAATTTCATAAATGGGCGGCATTTTATTCAGAATTAATAGTTTTTTACATGGACAAAAACTTCGTTTCATTTTTTCCCATTAGATACTAGAATTATAGAAAAGTACTTTGCGAAAAGAATCGGCAGTAGGACGGAATCGAGTTGACCACCGATTAGTTTTGAAGTGAAACTTCTTTAGCATGGGTGTGATTTGAAACTCGATGAAACGACATGAAAAAGAGACAGACTATACATTTATATGATTTAGCCTGCGAGAGAATGAAACAGAATATAGAATGACGGTCTGTAGTCATAAAGTGAGTAGTCATAAAAAAAAGTAACAACAAAAACATGCTTTGATTTAATTTTGGCATTCCTCTTCAACCGTCACTTTCGCCATCTGGCGCATATGCAACAACAACTAACCTGGCAAATTTACTCCAAATATTACAACAACACTCGTTGTTGTTATTTTCGTCATAAGCATTCTCCGTTAGGTCGGACAGTGTGGTTGTTGCTACCTATGACACTGTCTGAGCGTATGCATTGTGCTTGTTGTTGCCCGCTACTTAACGTTGCTAATCAACGTCGCTAATCGGCTTCATAATATACATATGTACATATGAGCCGCGAAATCATCTGCAGTTAATAATGTTGAAGCGCGTTCAATTTTGCAATTGACAATAATACCCTTTCCATTGCTGTGATTAGCAATTAAAAACAATTAATTTACAAATTCAAAAAATTCCGAAAGTGAACACTAATAATAAATTATATATGCAATGAATAAAGTCAAGTAGATTCCACATATTGGAGCATTGGTAGTTAACTTGACTCTGTTCTTCGGGAGATACTCTGCACATTTGAATTAATTCTTCTTCTTCGCATTTATGCATTCAAAAATGTACACATTCCAAATTGTGCATGGTTGGTACATACCTATGTACATATGTATATATTTTCATAAAATGTACTATTTTTACGAGCAGATTTATTAATGAAAATATGTAAAATATTGAATTGTTTAAATGCAGATTAATGAGGAAACGATAAGGTTTATTTCTTGGTTCATAATTTTTTATAACAACTTAAAATAAGGCTGAATTTAATAAAATCTTCGAGAAAATTGTCAGAGATTTTCCAACGGTGTGAAAATATCTATACAATATTTCCCAGATAAGTAAATAAACCTTTTGATTATTTTGAAATCATCGACCTGAAATGTTGCACAGATCCTCCAAATTTATTACCATAAATCATTAATAAGAGGATAAAAAGCAAATTTATGTCGTTGTATGGAAAACTTTTTTGTTTCTTGATCAATTGACTTGAAACTTCACACTTATTGTCTTAGAGAGCCATAAAAAATATTTTTATCAAAAATTGGGTATGGCAACGCCCACTTATAGCAAAAATTTATAATTTGCATATCTCAGGTACGCAATGAGATAAAATAATGAAAATTGGTGTATAGGATACTAAGATAAAGAGAAATTATATCCAGAAAATGGACGTGGCAAGGCCGATGATAGCGTTCTTACTGGTTTTTTGGTTCTTTTAAAGAAAGTTTCACTTCGAACACGTGTACTGTGTTGCACGCGATTTTTTTTGCTAATAACTCTTGCATTCTTTGACTAAGAGCTCGATGGAAAGCTTATCTGTTCCTCTTTCAGATGGCATTAACATATTTTACGAAAAGTCGTAAGAAATAAAATTTTTTTGATCAAAACTAAAATATCCTCGAAATCATTGAAGAAGAAGTACCTTATCAGACGAAAATATGCCTTATCTAATAAGAGACATTTAAATTTTTTTAATTGCACAAATGGGCGGCATTTTATTCAGAATTAATACTTTTTTACATGGACAAAAAATTCGTTTAATTTTTTCCCATTAAATACTAGAATTATAGAAAAGTACTTTGCGAAGAGAATCGGCAGTAGGACTGAATCGTGTTGACCACCGATTAGTTTTTTAGAGCTCGATGGAGACCTTATCTGTTCCTCTTTCAGATGGCATTAACATATTTTACGAAAAGTCATAAGGAATACAATTTTTTTGATCAAAACTAAAATATCCTCGAAATCATTGAAGAAGGAGTACCTTATCAGACGAAAATATGCCTTATCTAATAAGAAACATTTAAATTTTTTTAATTGCATAAATGGGCGGCATTTTATTAAGAATTAATAGTTTTTTACATGAAAAAAAAATTCTTTTAATTTTTTTCCATTAAATACTAGAACTATAGAAAAGTACTTTGCGAAAAATATCGGCAGTAGGACGGAAACGTGTTGACCAGCTATTAGTTTTTTGCTAATAACTCTTGCATCCTTCGACCGACTTCTTCGACTAAGATCTCGATGGAAAGCTTATCTGTTTCTCTTTCAGATGGCATTAACATATTTTACGAAAAGTCGTAAGAAATAAAATTTTTTTGATCAAAACTAAAATATCATCGAAATCATTGAAGAAGGAGTACCTTATCAGAAGAAAATATACCTTATCTAATAAGAGACATTTAAATTTTCTTAATTGCATAAATGGGCGGCATTTTATTCAGAATTAATAGTTTTTTACATGGACAAAAAATTTGTCTAATTTGTACCCATTAAATACTATAATTATAGAAAAGTACTTTGCGAAGAGAATCGGCAGTAGGACAGAATCGTGTTGACCACCGATTAGTTTTTTGCTAATAACTCTTGCATCCTTCGACCGACTTCTTCGACTAAGAGCTCGATGAAAACCTTATCTGTTCCTCTTTCAGATGGCATTAACATATTTTACGAAAAGTCATAAGGAATAAAATTTTTTTGATCAAAACTAAAATATCCTCGAAATCATTGAAAAAGGAGTACCTTATCAGACGAAAATATGCCTTATATAATAAGAGACATTTAAATTTTTTTAATTTCATAAATGGGCGGCATTTTATTCAGAATTAATAGTTTTTTACATGGACAAAAAATTCGTTTCATTTTTTCCCATTAGATACTAGAATTATAGAAAAGTACTTTGCGAAAAGAATCGCCAGTAGGACGGAATCGTGTTGACCACCGATTAATTTTTTGCTAATAACTCTTGCATTCTTTGACTAAGAGCTCGATGGAAAGCTTATCTGTTTCTCTTTCAGATGGCATTAACATATTTTACGAAAAGTCGTAAGAAATAAAATTTTTTTGATCAAAACTAAAATATCCTTAAAATCATTGAAGAAGAAGTACCTTATCAGACGAAAATATGCCTTATATAAGAGGAAACATTTAAATTTTTTTAATTTCATAAATGGGCGGCATTTTATTCAGAATTAATAGTTTTTTACATGGACAAAAAATTCGTTTCATTTTTTCCCATTAGATACTAGAATTATAGAAAAGTACTTTGCGAAAAGAATCGGCAGTAGGACGGAATCGTGTTGACCACCGATTAGTTTTTTGCTATTAACTCTTGCATTCTTTGACTAAGAGCTCGATGGAAAGCTTATCTGTTCCTCTTTCAGATGGCATTAACATATTTTACGAAAAGTCGTAAGAAATAAAATTTTTTTGATCAAAACTAAAATATCCTCGAAATCATTGAAGAAGAAGTACCTTATCAGACGAAAATATGCCTTATCTAATAAGAAACATTTAAATTTTTTTAATTGCATAAATGGGCGGCATTTTGTTAAGAATTAATAGTTTTTTACATGGAAAAAAAATTCGTTTAATTTTTTTCCATTAAATACTAGAACTATAGAAAAGTACTTTGCGAAAAATATCGGCAGTAGGACGGAAACGTGTTGACCAGCTATTAGTTTTTTGCTAATAACTCTTGCATCCTTCGACCGACTTCTTCGACTAAGATCTCGATGGAAAGCTTATCTGTTTCTCTTTCAGATGGCATTAACATATTTTACGAAAAGTCGTAAGAAATAAAATTTTTTTGATTAAAACTAAAATATCCTCGAAATCATTGAAGAAGGAGTACCTTATCAGACGAAAATATACCTTATCTAATAAAAGACATTTAAATTTTCTTAATTGCATAAATGGGCGGCATTTTATTCAGAATTAATAGTTTTTTACATGGACAAAAAATTCGTTTAATTTTTTTCCATTAAATACTATAATTACAGAAAAGTACTTTGCGAAGAGAATCGGAAGTAGGACAGAATCGTGTTGACCACCGATAAGTTTTTTGCTAATAACTCTTGCATCCTTCGACCGACTTCTTCGACTAAGAGCTCGATGAAAACCTTATCTGTTCCTCTTTCAGATGGCATTAACATATTTTACGAAAAGTCATAAGGAATAAAATTTTTTTGATCAAAACTAAAATATCCTCGAAATCATTGAAGAAGAGGTACCTTATCAGACGAAAATATGCCTTGTATAATAAGAGACATTTAAATTTTTTTAATTGCATAAATTGCGGCATTTTATTCAGAATAAATAGTTTTTTACATGGACAAAAAATTCGTTTAATTTTTTCCATTAAATACTAGAATTATAGAAAAGTACTTTGCGAAAAGAATCGGCAGTAGGACGGAATCATGTTGACCATCGATTAGTTTTTTGCTAATAACTCTTGCATCCTTCGACCGACTTCTTCAACTAAGATCTCGATTGAAAGCTTATCTGTTTCTCTTTCAGATGGCATTAACATATTTTACGAAAAGTCGTAAGAAATAAAATTTTTTTGATCAAAACTAAAATATCCTCAAAATCTTAATTTTAGCCTCAAAATTTTAATTTTTTCCCTTTAAATACTAGAATTATAGAAAAGTACTTTGCGAAGAGAATTGGCAGTAGGACGGAAACGTGTTGACCACCGATTAGTTTTTTGCTAATAACTCTTGCATCCTTCGACCGACTTCTTCGACTAAGAGCTCGATGGAAGGCTTATCTGTTCCTCTTTCAGATGGCATTAACATATTTTACGAAAAGTCATTTTTTTTATAAAAACTAAGATATCCTCGAAATCATTGAAGAAGGAGTACCTTATCAGACGAAAATATGCCTTATATAATAAGAGACATTTAAATTTTTTTTATTGCATAAATGGGCGGCATTTTATTCAGAGTTAATAGTTTTTTACATGGACAAAAAATTCGTTTCATTTTTTCCCATTAGATACTAGAATTATAGAAAAGTACTTTGCGAAAAGAATCGGCAGTAGGACGGAATCGTGTTGACCACCGATTAGTTTTTTGCTAATAACTTTTTCATTCTTCGACTAAGAGCTCGATGGAAAGCTTATCTGTTCCTCTTTCAGATGGCATTAACATATTTTACGAAAAGTCGTAAGAAATAAAATTTTTTTGATCAAAACTAAAATATCCTCGAAATCATTGAAGAAGAAGTACCTTATCAGACGAAAATATGCCTTATCTAATAAGAAACATTTAAATTTTTTTAATTGCATAAATGGGCGGCA
Organism: Phortica okadai; assembly: GCA_034638295.1. NCBI lineage: Eukaryota > Metazoa > Arthropoda > Insecta > Diptera > Drosophilidae > Phortica > Phortica okadai. The sequence continues at coordinate 20,870,399 of CM067850.1, read as the reverse complement.
TTTTGTTAAGAATTAATAGTTTTTTACATGGAAAAAAAATTCGTTTAATTTTTTTCCATTAAATACTAGAACTATAGAAAAGTACTTTGCGAAAAATATCGGCAGTAGGACGGAAACGTGTTGACCAGCTATTAGTTTTTTGCTAATAACTCTTGCATCCTTCGACCGACTTCTTCGACTAAGATCTCGATGGAAAGCTTATCTGTTTCTCTTTCAGATGGCATTAACATATTTTACGAAAAGTCGTAAGAAATAAAATTTTTTTGATTAAAACTAAAATATCCTCGAAATCATTGAAGAAGGAGTACCTTATCAGACGAAAATATACCTTATCTAATAAGAGACATTTAAATTTTCTTAATTGCATAAATGGGCGGCATTTTATTCAGAATTAATAGTTTTTTACATGGACAAAAAATTCGTTTAATTTTTTTCCATTAAATACTATAATTACAGAAAAGTACTTTGCGAAGAGAATCGGAAGTAGGACAGAATCGTGTTGACCACCGATAAGTTTTTTGCTAATAACTCTTGCATCCTTCGACCGACTTCTTCGACTAAGAGCTCGATGAAAACCTTATCTGTTCCTCTTTCAGATGGCATTAACATATTTTACGAAAAGTCATAAGGAATAAAATTTTTTTGATCAAAACTAAAATATCCTCGAAATCATTGAAGAAGAGGTACCTTATCAGACGAAAATATGCCTTGTATAATAAGAGACATTTAAATTTTTTTAATTGCATAAATTGCGGCATTTTATTCAGAATAAATAGTTTTTTACATGGACAAAAAATTCGTTTAATTTTTTCCATTAAATACTAGAATTATAGAAAAGTACTTTGCGAAAAGAATCGGCAGTAGGACGGAATCATGTTGACCATCGATTAGTTTTTTGCTAATAACTCTTGCATCCTTCGACCGACTTCTTCAACTAAGATCTCGATTGAAAGCTTATCTGTTTCTCTTTCAGATGGCATTAACATATTTTACGAAAAGTCGTAAGAAATAAAATTTTTTTGATCAAAACTAAAATATCCTCAAAATCTTAATTTTAGCCTCAAAATTTTAATTTTTTCCCTTTAAATACTAGAATTATAGAAAAGTACTTTGCGAAGAGAATTGGCAGTAGGACGGAAACGTGTTGACCACCGATTAGTTTTTTGCTAATAACTCTTGCATCCTTCGACCGACTTCTTCGACTAAGAGCTCGATGGAAGGCTTATCTGTTCCTCTTTCAGATGGCATTAACATATTTTACGAAAAGTCATTTTTTTTATAAAAACTAAGATATCCTCGAAATCATTGAAGAAGGAGTACCTTATCAGACGAAAATATGCCTTATATAATAAGAGACATTTAAATTTTTTTTATTGCATAAATGGGCGGCATTTTATTCAGAATTAATAGTTTTTTACATGGACAAAAAATTCGTTTCATTTTTTCCCATTAGATACTAGAATTATAGAAAAGTACTTTGCGAAAAGAATCGGCAGTAGGACGGAATCGTGTTGACCACCGATTAGTTTTTTGCTAATAACTTTTTCATTCTTCGACTAAGAGCTCGATGGAAAGCTTATCTGTTCCTCTTTCAGATGGCATTAACATATTTTACGAAAAGTCGTAAGAAATAAAATTTTTTTGATCAAAACTAAAATATCCTCGAAATCATTGAAGAAGAAGTACCTTATCAGACGAAAATATGCCTTATCTAATAAGAAACATTTAAATTTTTTTAATTGCATAAATGGGCGGCATTTTGTTAAGAATTAATAGTTTTTTACATGGAAAAAAAATTCGTTTAATTTTTTTCCATTAAATACTAGAACTATAGAAAAGTACTTTGCGAAAAATATCGGCAGTAGGACGGAAACGTGTTGACCAGCTATTAGTTTTTTGCTAATAACTCTTGCATCCTTCGACCGACTTCTTCGACTAAGATCTCGATGGAAAGCTTATCTGTTTCTCTTTCAGATGGCATTAACATATTTTACGAAAAGTCGTAAGAAATAAAATTTTTTTGATTAAAACTAAAATATCCTCGAAATCATTGAAGAAGGAGTACCTTATCAGACGAAAATATACCTTATCTAATAAGAGACATTTAAATTTTCTTAATTGCATAAATGGGCGGCATTTTATTCAGAATTAATAGTTTTTTACATGGACAAAAAATTCGTTTAATTTTTTTCCATTAAATACTATAATTACAGAAAAGTACTTTGCGAAGAGAATCGGAAGTAGGACAGAATCGTGTTGACCACCGATAAGTTTTTTGCTAATAACTCTTGCATCCTTCGACCGACTTCTTCGACTAAGAGCTCGATGAAAACCTTATCTGTTCCTCTTTCAGATGGCATTAACATATTTTACGAAAAGTCATAAGGAATAAAATTTTTTTGATCAAAACTAAAATATCCTCGAAATCATTGAAGAAGAGGTACCTTATCAGACGAAAATATGCCTTGTATAATAAGAGACATTTAAATTTTTTTAATTGCATAAATTGCGGCATTTTATTCAGAATAAATAGTTTTTTACATGGACAAAAAATTCGTTTAATTTTTTCCATTAAATACTAGAATTATAGAAAAGTACTTTGCGAAAAGAATCGGCAGTAGGACGGAATCATGTTGACCATCGATTAGTTTTTTGCTAATAACTCTTGCATCCTTCGACCGACTTCTTCAACTAAGATCTCGATTGAAAGCTTATCTGTTTCTCTTTCAGATGGCATTAACATATTTTACGAAAAGTCGTAAGAAATAAAATTTTTTTGATCAAAACTAAAATATCCTCAAAATCTTAATTTTAGCCTCAAAATTTTAATTTTTTCCCTTTAAATACTAGAATTATAGAAAAGTACTTTGCGAAGAGAATTGGCAGTAGGACGGAAACGTGTTGACCACCGATTAGTTTTTTGCTAATAACTCTTGCATCCTTCGACCGACTTCTTCGACTAAGAGCTCGATGGAAGGCTTATCTGTTCCTCTTTCAGATGGCATTAACATATTTTACGAAAAGTCATTTTTTTTATAAAAACTAAGATATCCTCGAAATCATTGAAGAAGGAGTACCTTATCAGACGAAAATATGCCTTATATAATAAGAGACATTTAAATTTTTTTTATTGCATAAATGGGCGGCATTTTATTCAGAATTAATAGTTTTTTACATGGACAAAAAATTCGTTTCATTTTTTCCCATTAGATACTAGAATTATAGAAAAGTACTTTGCGAAAAGAATCGGCAGTAGGACGGAATCGTGTTGACCACCGATTAGTTTTTTGCTAATAACTTTTTCATTCTTCGACTAAGAGCTCGATGGAAAGCTTATCTGTTCCTCTTTCAGATGGCATTAACATATTTTACGAAAAGTCGTAAGAAATAAAATTTTTTTGATCAAAACTAAAATATCCTCGAAATCATTGAAGAAGAAGTACCTTATCAGACGAAAATATGCCTTATCTAATAAGAAACATTTAAATTTTTTTAATTGCATAAATGGGCGGCATTTTGTTAAGAATTAATAGTTTTTTACATGGAAAAAAAATTCGTTTAATTTTTTTCCATTAAATACTAGAACTATAGAAAAGTACTTTGCGAAAAATATCGGCAGTAGGACGGAAACGTGTTGACCAGCTATTAGTTTTTTGCTAATAACTCTTGCATCCTTCGACCGACTTCTTCGACTAAGATCTCGATGGAAAGCTTATCTGTTTCTCTTTCAGATGGCATTAACATATTTTACGAAAAGTCGTAAGAAATAAAATTTTTTTGATTAAAACTAAAATATCCTCGAAATCATTGAAGAAGGAGTACCTTATCAGACGAAAATATACCTTATCTAATAAGAGACATTTAAATTTTCTTAATTGCATAAATGGGCGGCATTTTATTCAGAATTAATAGTTTTTTACATGGACAAAAAATTCGTTTAATTTTTTTCCATTAAATACTATAATTACAGAAAAGTACTTTGCGAAGAGAATCGGAAGTAGGACAGAATCGTGTTGACCACCGATAAGTTTTTTGCTAATAACTCTTGCATCCTTCGACCGACTTCTTCGACTAAGAGCTCGATGAAAACCTTATCTGTTCCTCTTTCAGATGGCATTAACATATTTTACGAAAAGTCATAAGGAATAAAATTTTTTTGATCAAAACTAAAATATCCTCGAAATCATTGAAGAAGAGGTACCTTATCAGACGAAAATATGCCTTGTATAATAAGAGACATTTAAATTTTTTTAATTGCATAAATTGCGGCATTTTATTCAGAATAAATAGTTTTTTACATGGACAAAAAATTCGTTTAATTTTTTCCATTAAATACTAGAATTATAGAAAAGTACTTTGCGAAAAGAATCGGCAGTAGGACGGAATCATGTTGACCATCGATTAGTTTTTTGCTAATAACTCTTGCATCCTTCGACCGACTTCTTCAACTAAGATCTCGATTGAAAGCTTATCTGTTTCTCTTTCAGATGGCATTAACATATTTTACGAAAAGTCGTAAGAAATAAAATTTTTTTGATCAAAACTAAAATATCCTCAAAATCTTAATTTTAGCCTCAAAATTTTAATTTTTTCCCTTTAAATACTAGAATTATAGAAAAGTACTTTGCGAAGAGAATTGGCAGTAGGACGGAAACGTGTTGACCACCGATTAGTTTTTTGCTAATAACTCTTGCATCCTTCGACCGACTTCTTCGACTAAGAGCTCGATGGAAGGCTTATCTGTTCCTCTTTCAGATGGCATTAACATATTTTACGAAAAGTCATTTTTTTTATAAAAACTAAGATATCCTCGAAATCATTGAAGAAGGAGTACCTTATCAGACGAAAATATGCCTTATATAATAAGAGACATTTAAATTTTTTTTATTGCATAAATGGGCGGCATTTTATTCAGAATTCATAGTTTTTTACATGGACAAAAAATTCGTTTCATTTTTTCCCATTAGATACTAGAATTATAGAAAAGTACTTTGCGAAAAGAATCGGCAGTAGGACGGAATCGTGTTGACCACCGATTAGTTTTTTGCTAATAACTTTTTCATTCTTCGACTAAGAGCTCGATGGAAAGCTTATCTGTTCCTCTTTCAGATGGCATTAACATATTTTACGAAAAGTCGTAAGAAATAAAATTTTTTTGATGAAAACTAAAATATCCTCGAAATCATTGAAGAAGAAGTACCTTATCAGACGAAAATATGCCTCATCTAATAAGAGACATTAGAACTTTTTTAATTGCATAAATGGGCGTCATTTTATTCAGAATTAATAGTGTTTTACATGGAAAAAAAATTCGTTTAATTTTTTCCCATTAAATACTAGAGTTATAGAAAAGCACTTTGCGAAAAGAATCGGCAGTAGGACGGAAACGTTTTGACCACCGATTAGTTTTTTGCTAATAACTTGCTAGAATTATAGAAAAGTACTTTGCGAAGAGAATTGGCAGTAGGACGGAAACGTGTTGACCACCGATTAGTTTTTTGCTAATAACTCTTGCATCCTTCGACCGACTTCTTCGACTAAGATCTCGATGGAAAGCTTATCTGTTCCTCTTTCAGATGGCATTAACATATTTTACGAAAAGTCATAAGAAATAAAATTTTTTTGATCAAAACTAAAATATCCTCAAAATCATTCAAGAAGAGGTACCTTATCAGACGAAAATATGCCTTGTCTAATAAGAGACATTTAAATTTTTTTAATTGCATAAATGGGCGGCATTTTATTCAGAATAAATAGTTATTTACATGGACAAAAAATTCGTTTAATTTTTTTTCCATTAAATAATAGAATTATAGAAATGTACTTTGCGAAGAGACTCGGCAGTAGGACGGAATCGTGTTGACCACCGATTAGTTTTTTGCTAATAACTCTTGCATCCTTCGACCGACTTCTTCGACTAAGAGCTCGATGGAGACCTTATCTGTTCCTCTTTCAGATGGCATTAACATATTTTACGAAAAGGCATAAGGAATAAAATTTTTTTGATCAAAACTAAAATATCCTCGAAATCATTGAAGAAGGAGTACCTTATCAGACGAAAATATGCCTTATCTAATCAGAGGCATTTAAATTTTCTTAATTGCATAAATGGGCGGCATTTTATTAAGAATTAATAGTTTTTACATGGAAAAAAAATTCGTTTAATTTTTTTCCATTAAATACTAGAACTATAGAAAAGTACTTTGCGAAAAGAATCGGCAGTAGGACGGAAACGTGTTGACCAGCTATTAGTTTTTTGCTAATAAATCTTGCATCCTTCGACCGACTTCTTCAACTAGGATCTCGATTGAAAGCTTATCTGTTTCTTTTTCAGATGGCATTAACATATTTTACGAAAAGTCTTAAGAAATAAAATTTTTTTGATCAAAACTACAATATCCTCAAAATCTTAATTTTAGCATCAAAATTTTAATTTTTTCCCTTTAAATACTAGAATTATAGAAAAGTACTTTGCGAAAAGAATCGGCAGTAGGACGGAAACGTTTTGACCACCGATTAGTTTTTTGCTAATAACTATTGCATCCTTCGACCGACTTCTTCGACTAAGAGCTCGATGGAAGGCTTATCTGTTCCTCTTTCAGATGGCATTAACATATTTTACGAAAAGTCATTTTTTTTATAAAAACTAAGATATCCTCGAAATCATTGAAGAAGGAGTACCTTATCAGACGAAAATATGCCTTATATAATAAGAGACATTTAAATTTTTTTTTATTGCATAAATGGGCGGCATTTTATTCAGAATTAATAGTTTTTTACATGGACAAAAAATTCGTTTCATTTCAGATGGCATTAACATATTTTACGAAAAGTCGTAAGAAATAAAATTTTTTTGATGAAAACTAAAATATCCTCGAAATCATTGAAGAAGAAGTACCTTATCAGACGAAAATATGCCTTATCTAATAAGAGACATTAGAACTTTTTTAATTGCATAAATGGGCGTCATTTTATTCAGAATTAATAGTGTTTTACATGGAAAAAAAATTCGTTTAATTTTTTCCCATTAAATACTAGAGTTATAGAAAAGCACTTTGCGAAAAGAATCGGCAGTAGGACGGAAACGTTTTGACCACCGACTAGTTTTTTGCTAATAACTTGCTAGAATTATAGAAAAGTTCTTTGCGAAGAGAATTGGCAGTAGGACGGAAACGTGTTGACCACCGATTAGTTTTTTGCTAATAACTCTTGCATCCTTCGACCGACTTCTTCGACTAAGATCTCGATGGAAAGCTTATCTGTTCCTCTTTCAGATGGCATTAACATATTTTACGAAAAGTCATAAGAAATAAAATTTTTTTGATCAAAACTAAAATATCCTCAAAATCATTCAAGAAGAGGTACCTTATCAGACGAAAATATGCCTTGTCTAATAAGAGACATTTAAATTTTTTTAATTGCATAAATGGGCGGCATTTTATTCAGAATAAATAGTTATTTACATGGACAAAAAATTCGTTTAATTTTTTTTCCATTAAATAATAGAATTATAGAAATGTACTTTGCGAAGAGACTCGGCAGTAGGACGGAATCGTGTTGACCACCGATTAGTTTTTTGCTAATAACTCTTGCATCCTTCGACCGACTTCTTCGACTAAGAGCTCGATGGAGACCTTATCTGTTCCTCTTTCAGATGGCATTAACATATTTTACGAAAAGGCATAAGGAATAAAATTTTTTTGATCAAAACTAAAATATCCTCGAAATCATTGAAGAAGGAGTACCTTATCAGACGAAAATATGCCTTATCTAATCAGAGGCATTTAAATTTTCTTAATTGCATAAATGGGCGGCATTTTATTAAGAATTAATAGTTTTTACATGGAAAAAAAATTCGTTTAATTTTTTTCCATTAAATACTAGAACTATAGAAAAGTACTTTGCGAAAAGAATCGGCAGTAGGACGGAAACGTGTTGACCAGCTATTAGTTTTTTGCTAATAACTCTTGCATCCTTCGACCGACTTCTTCAACTAAGATCTCGATTGAAAGCTTATCTGTTTCTTTTTCAGATGGCATTAACATATTTTACGAAAAGTCGTAAGAAATAAAATTTTTTTGATCAAAACTAAAATATCCTCAAAATCTTAATTTTAGCATCAAAATTTTAATTTTTTCCCTTTAAATACTAGAATTATAGAAAAGTACTTTGCGAAAAGAATCGGCAGTAGGACGGAATCGTGTTGACCACCGATTAGTTTTTTGCTAATAACTCTTGTATCCTTCGACCGACTTCTTCGACTAAGAGCTCGATGGAAGGCTTATCTGTTCCTCTTTCAGATGGCATTAACATATTTTACGAAAAGTCATTTTTTTTATAAAAACTAAGATATCCTCGAAATCATTGAAGAAGGAGTACCTTATCAGACGAAAATATGCCTTATATAATAAGAGATATTTAAATTTTTTTTTATTGCATAAATGGGCGGCATTTTATTCAGAATTAATAGTTTTTTACATGGACAAAAAATTCGTTTCATTTTTTCCCATTAGATACTAGAATTATAGAAAAGTACTTTGCGAAAAGAATCGGCAGTAGGACGGAATCGTGTTGACCACCGATTAGTTTTTTGCTAATAACTTTTTCATTCTTCGACTAAGAGCTCGATGGAAAGCTTATCTGTTCCTCTTTCAGATGGCATTAACATATCTTACGAAAAGTCATAAGAAATAAAATTTTTTTGATGAAAACTAAAATATCCTCGAAATCATTGAAGAAGAAGTACCTTATTAGACGAAAATATGCCTTATCTAATAAGAGACATTAAAACTTTTTTAATTGCATAAATGGGCGTCATTTTATTCAGAATTAATAGTGTTTTACATGGAAAAAAAATTCGTTTAATTTTTTCCCATTAAATACTAGAATTATAGATAAGCACTTTGCGAAAAGAATCGGCAGTAGGACGGAAACGTTTTGACCACCGATTAGTTTTTTGCTAATAACTTGCTAGAATTATAGAAAAGTACTTTGCGAAGAGAATTGGCAGTAGGACGGAAACGTGTTGACCACCGATTAGTCTTTTGCTAATAACTCTTGCATCCTTCGACCGACTTCTTCGACTAAGATCTCGATGGAAAGCTTATCTGTTCCTCTTTCAGATGGCATTAACATATTTTACGAAAAGTCGTAAGAAATAAAATTTTTTTGATCAAAATTAAAATATCCTCAAAATCATCCAAGAAGAGGTACCTTATCAGACGAAAATATGCCTTGTCTAATAAGAGACATTTAAATTTTTTTAATTGCATAAATGGGCGGCATTTTATTCAGAATAAATAGTTATTTACATGGACAAAAAATTCGTTTAATTTTTTTTCCATTAAATAATAGAATTATAGAAATGTACTTTGCGAAGAGACTCGGCAGTAGGACGGAATCGTGTTGACCACCGATTAGTTTTTTGTTAATAACTCTTGCATCCTTCGACCGACTTCTTCGACTAACAGCTCGATGGAAAGCTTATCTGTTCCTCTTTCAGATGGCATTAACATATTTTACGAAAAGTCATAAGAAATAAAATTTTTTTGATAAAAACTAAGATATCCTCGAAATCATTGAAGAAGGAGTACCTTATCAGACGAAAATATGCCTTATATAATAAGAGCTATTTAAATTTTTTTAATTTCATAAATGGGCGGCATTTTATTCAGAATTAATAGTTTTTTACATGGACAAAAAATTCGTTTAATTTTTTCCCATTAAATACTAGAATTATAGAAAAGTACTTTGCGAAAAGAATCGGCAGTAGGACGGAATCATGTTGACTACCGATTAGTTTTTTGCTAATAACTCTTTCATCCTTCGACCGACTTCTTCGACTAATATCACGATCTTTCAGATGGCATTAACATATTTTAAGAAAAGTCATAAGAAATAAAATTTTTTTGATCAAAACTAAAATATCCTCGAAATCATTGAAGAAGAAGTACCTTATCAGACGAAAATCTGCCTTATCTAATTAGAGACATTTAAATTTTTATACCCTGTACGCATACTGTGTATCAGGGTATATTGTGTTTGTTTGAGCGAAATGTATGTAACGCACAGAAGGAGGGGAGGGGGACCCCATAAAGTATATATATTCTTGATCAAGACGAAAAGAGAAATTTATTGAGCCATGTCCGTCTGTCCGTTCGTCCGTCCGTCCGTCTGTCCGTTCGTCCGTCCGTATTCACCAATGGTTCTCAGAAACTATAATAGCTAGAGACTTGAAATTTGGAGGGTAGACTCGTGAAGCTCCGCAGCAGATCAAGTTTGAACGGTTTGGTGCCACGCCCACTCCTTCCCGCCCATCCAGCACCGCCCACTTTTTTAAAACTTTATAACTCGAACATCCAAAAAGATCGAAATATGAAAGTCGGAATGTTGACTCAGTATAAGTAGCTCTACAAAACTGCATACCAGAATTTATCCCCCTCCTCTTCATTTCCCCTCCCCCGGTTGTTTTCTTAAAATTGCTGTATCTTCAAAACTATTAAAGATACAAACCTTTTTGTATACAAGCTCAGTAAATATGTATCTTTAAAACTGCCTACCACAAAATTCCCCTTTTTTTGATAGTTACCCCTCAATGACCAACAAACTTAAATTTTTCGTAAATTTCACATTTTTTGACCGATTTACTTGGTATTTTGAACACTATTTGTTCGAGCGATGTCAAATCAACATTTTTTTTTGTAGATTTGGGTTGTTGCACCGCCTATTGTGTGTGCAGGGTATTATATTGTCGAGTATACTCGACTATAGCGTACTTACTGGTTTTAATTGCATAAATGGGCTGCATTTTTTCAGAATTAATAATTTTTTACATGGACAAAAAATTCGTTTAATTTTTTTTCCCATTAAATACTAGAATTATAGAAATGTACTTTGCGAAGAGAATCGGCAGTAGGACGAAATATTGTTGACCACCGATTAGTTTTTTGCTAATAACTCTTGCATCCTTCGACCGACTTCTTCGACTAACACCTCGATGGAAACCTTATCTGTTCCTCTTTCAGATGGCATTAACATATCTTACGAAAAGTCATAAGAAATAAAATTTTTTTGATCAAAACTAAAATATCCTCGAAATCATTGAAGAAGAAGTACCTTATCAGACGAAAATCTGCCTTATCTAATAAGAGACATTTAAATTTTTTTAATTGCATAAATGGGCGGCATTTTATTCAGAATTAATAGTTTTTTACATGGACAAAAAATTCGTTTAATTTTTTTTTCATTAAATAATAGAATTATAAAAATGTACTTTGCGAAGAGAATCGGCAGTAGGACGAAATATTGTTGACCACCGATTAGTTTTTTGCTAATAACTCTTGCATCCTTCGACCGACATCTTCGACTAAGAGCTCGATGGAAAGCTTATCTGTTCCTCTTTCAGACGGCATTAACATATTTTACGAAAAGTCGTAAGAAATAAAATTTTTTTCATCAAAACTAAAATATCCTCGAAATCATTGAAGAAGGAGTACCTTATCAGACGAAAATATGCCTTATATAATAAGAGACATTTAAATTTTTTTAATTGCATAAATGGGCGGCATTTCATTCAGAATTAATAGTTTTTTACATGGACAAAAAACTCGTTAATTTTTTCCCATTAAATACTAGAATTATAGAAAAGTACTTTGCGAGGAGATTTGGCAGTAGGACGGAAATGTGTTGACCACCGACTAGTTTTTTGTTAATAACTCTTTCATCCTTCGACCGACTTCTTCGACTTACAGCTCGATGGAAAGCTTATCTGTTCCTCTTTCAGATGGCATTAACATATTTTAAGAAAAGTCATTCGTTTAATTTGTACCCATTAAATACTAGAATTATAGAAAAGTACTTTGCGAAGAGAATCTGCAGTAGGACGGAATCGTGTTGACCACCGATTAGTTTTATGCTAATAACTCTTGCATCCTTCGACCGACTTCTTCGACTAAGATCTCGATGGAAAGCTTATCTGTCCCTCTTTCAGATGGCATTAACATATTTTACGAAAAGTCGTAAGAAATACAATTTTTTTGATCAAAACTAAAATATCCTCAAAATCATTTAAGAAGAGGTACCTTATCAGATGAAAATCTGCCTTATCTAATAAGAGACATTTAAATTTTTTTAATTGCATAAATGGGCCGCATTTTATTCAGAATTAATAGTTTTTTACATGGGCAAAAAATTCGTTTAATTTTCTTTTCATTAAATAATAGAATTATAAAAATGTACTTTGCGAAGAGAATCGGCAGTAGGACGAAATATTGTTGACCACCGATTAGTTTTTTGCTAATAACTCTTGCATCCTTCGACCGACTTCTTCGACTAAGAGCTCGATGGAAAGCTTATCTGTTCCTCTTTCAGATGGCATTAACATATTTTACGAAAAGTCGTAAGAAATAAAATTTTTTTCATCAAAACTAAAATATCCTCGAAATCATTGAAGAATGAGTACCTTATCAGACGAAAATATGCCTTATATAATAAGAGACTAAGATCTCGATGGAAAGCTTATCTGTTCCTCTTTCAGATGGGATTAACATATTTTACAAAAAGTCATAAGAAATAAAATTTTTTTGATCAAAACTAAAATATCCTCGAAATCATTGAAGAAAAAGTACCTTATCAGACGAAAATCTGCCTTATCTAATAAGAGACATTTAAATTTTTTTAATTGCATAAATGGGCGGCATTTTATTCAGAATTAATAGTTTTTTACATAGACAAAAAATTCGATTAATTTTTTTTTGATTAAATAATAGAATTATAAAAATGTACTTTGCGAAGAGAATCGGCAGTAGGACGGAATCGTGTTGACCACCGATTAGTTTTTTGCTAATAACTCTTGCATCCTTCGACCGACTTCTTCGACTAACACCTCGATGGAAACCTTATCTGTTCCTCTTTCAGATGGCATTAACATATCTTACGAAAAGTCATAAGAAATAAAATTTTTTTGATCAAAACTAAAATATCCTCGAAATCATTAAAGAAGAAGTACCTTATCAGACGAAAATCTGCCTTATATAATAAGAGACATTTAAATTTTTTTAATTGCATAAATGGGCGGCATTTTATTCAGAATTAATAGTTTTTTACATGGACAAAAAACTCGTTAATTTTTTCCCATTAAATACTAGAATTATAGAAAAGTACTTTGCGAGGAGATTTGGCAGTAGGACGGAAATGTGTTGACCACCGACTAGTTTTTTGTTAATAACTCTTTCATCCTTCGACCGACTTCTTCGACTTACAGCTCGATGGAAAGCTTATCTGTTCCTCTTTCAGGTGGCATTAACATATTTTAAGAAAAGTCATAAGAAATAAAATTTTTTTGATCAAAACTAAAATATCCTCGAAATCATTCAAGAAGAAGTACCTTGTCAGACGAAAATCTGCCTTATCTAATTAGAGACATTTAAATTTTTATACCCTGTACACATACTGTGTATCAGGGTATATTGTGTTTGTTTGAGCGAAATGTATGTAACGCACAGAAGGAGGGGAGGGGGACCCCATAAAGTATATATATTCTTGATCAGGACGACAAGAGAAATTGATTGAGCCATGTCCGTCTGTCCGTCTGTCCGTTCGTCCGTCCGTATTCACCAATGGTTCTCAGAAACTAAAATAGATAGAGACTTGAAATTTGGAGGGTAGACTCGTGATGCTCGGCAGCAGATCAAGTTTGAACGGTTTGGTGCCACGCCCACTCCTTCCCGCCCATCCAGCACAGCCCACTTTTTTAAAACGTTATAACTCGAACATCCAAAAAGATCGAAATATGAAAGTCGGAATGTTGACTCAGTATAAGTAGCTCTACAAAACTGCATACCAGAATTTTTCCCCCTCCTCTTCATTTCCCCTCTACCGGTTGTTTTCTTAAAATTGCTGTATCTTCAAAACTATTAAGGATACAAACCTTTTTGTATACAAGCTAGTAAATATGTATCTTTAAAACTGCTAGAATAAATACTAAATACTAGAATTATAGAAAAGTACTTTGCGAGGAGAATTGGCAGAAGGACGGAAACGTGTTGACCACCGACTAGTTTTTTGTTAATAACTCTTGCATCATTCGACCGACTTCTTCGACTAAGAGCTCGACGGAAAGCTTATCTGTTCCTCTTTCAGATGGCACCAACATATTTTACGAAAAGTCACAGGAAATAAAGTTTTTTTGATCAAAACTAAAATATCCTCGAAATCATTCAAGAAGAAGTACCTTATAAGACGAAAATATGCCTTATCTAATAAGTGACATTTAAATTTTTTTAATTGCATAAATGAGTTTTTTACATGGACAAAAAATTCGTTTAATTTTTTCCCATTAAATACTAGAATTATAGAAAAGTACTTTGCGAAAAAAATCGGCAGTAGGACAGAAACGTGTTGACCAGCTATTAGTTTTTTGCTAATAACTCCTGCATCCTTCGACCGACTTCTTCGACTAATATCTCGATGGAAAGCTTATCTGTTCCTCTTTCAGATGGCATCAACATATTTTACGAAAAGTCGAATGAAATAAAATTTTTTTGATCAAAACTAAAATATCCTCAAAATCATTCAAGAAGAAGTACCTTCTCAGCAAAAAATATGCCTTATCTAATAAGAGACATTTAAATTTTTTTTATTGCATAAATGGGCGGCATTTTATTCAGAATTAATAGTTTTTTACATGGACAAAAAATTCGTTTAATTTGTACCCATTAAATACTAGAATTATAGAAAAGTACTTTGCGAAGAGAATCTGCAGTAGGACGGAATCGTGTTGACCACCGATTAGTTTTATGCTAATAACTCTTGCATCCTTCGACCGACTTCTTCGACTTACAGCTCGATGGAATGCTTATCTGTCCCTCTTACAGATGGCATAAACATATTTTACGAAAAGTTGTAAGAAATACAATTTTTTTGATCAAAACTAAAATATCCTCAAAATCATTTAAGAAGAGGTACCTTATCAGATGAAAATCTGCCTTATCTAATAAGAGACATTTAAATTTTTTTAATTGCATAAATGGGCCGCATTTTATTCAGAATTAATAGTTTTTTACATGGGCAAAAAATTCGTTTAATTTTTTTTTCATTAAATAATAGAATAATAAAAATGTACTTTGCGAAGAGAATCGGCAGTAGGACGGAATCGTGTTGACCACCGATTAGTTTTTTGCTAATAACTCTTGCATCCTTCGACCGACTTCTTCGACTAACAATTCGATGGAAACCTTATCTGTTCCTCTTTCAGATGGCATTAACATATTTTACGAAAAGTCGTAAGAAATAAAATTTTTTTCATCAAAACTAAAATATCCTCGAAATCATTGAAGAAGGAGTACCTTATCAGACGAAAATATGCCTTATATAATAAGAGACATTTAAATTTTTTTAATTGTTAATAACTCTTGCATCCTTCGACCGACTTCTTCGACTTAGAGCTCGATGGAAAGCTTATCTGTTCCTCTTTCAAATGGCATCAACATATTTTACGAAAAGTCACAGGAAATAAAGTTTTTTTGATCAAAACTAAAATATCCTCGAAATCATTCAAGAAGAAGTACCTTATCAGACGAAAATATGCCTTATTTTATAAGTGACATTTAAATTTTTTTAATTGCATAAATGGGCGGCATTTTATTAAGAATTAAGAGTTTTTTACATGGACAAAAAATTCGTTTAATTTGTACCCATTAAATACTAGAATTATAGAAAAGTACTTTGCGAAGAGAATCGGCAGTAGGACGGAATCGTGTTGACCACCGATTAGTTTTTTGCTAATAACTCTTGCATCCTTCGACCGACTTCTTCGACTAACACCTCGATGGAAACCTTATCTGTTCCTCTTTCAGATGGCATTAACATATCTTACGAAAAGTCATAAGAAATAAAATTTTTTTGATCAAAACTAAAATATCCTCGAAATCATTAAAGAAGAAGTACCTTATCAGACGAAAATCTGCCTTATATAATAAGAGACATTTAAATTTTTTTAATTGCATAAATGGGCGGCATTTTATTCAGAATTAATAGTTTTTTACATGGAAAAAAAACTCGTTAATTTTTTCCCATTAAATACTAGAATTATAGAAAAGTACTTTGCGAGGAGAATTCGCAGTAGGACGGAAATGTGTTGACCACCGACTAGTTTTTTGTTAATAACTCTTTCATCCTTCGACCGACTTCTTCGACTTACAGCTCGATGGAAAGCTTATCTGTTCCTCTTTCAGGTGGCATTAACATATTTTAAGAAAAGTCATAAGAAATAAAATTTTTTTGATCAAAACTAAAATATCCTCGAAATCATTCAAGAAGAAGTACCTTGTCAGACGAAAATCTGCCTTATCTAATTAGAGACATTTAAATTTTTATACCCTGTACACATACTGTGTATCAGGGTATATTGTGTTTGTTTGAGCGAAATGTATGTAACGCACAGAAGGAGGGGAGGGGGACCCCATAAAGTATATATATTCTTGATCAGGACGACAAGAGAAATTGATTGAGCCATGTCCGTCTGTCCGTTCGTCCGTCCGTATTCACCAATGGTTCTCAGAAACTAAAATAGATAGAGACTTGAAATTTGGAGGGTAGACTCGTGATGCTCGGCAGCAGATCAAGTTTGAACGGTTTGGTGCCACGCCCACTCCTTCCCGCCCATCCAGCACAGCCCACTTTTTTAAAACGTTATAACTCGAACATCCAAAAAGATCGAAATATGAAAGTCGGAATGTTGACTCAGTATAAGTAGCTCTACAAAACTGCATACCAGAATTTTTCCCCCTCCTCTTCATTTCCCCTCTACCGGTTGTTTTCTTAAAATTGCTGTATCTTCAAAACTATTAAGGATACAAACCTTTTTGTATACAAGCTAAGTAAATATGTATCTTTAAAACTGCTAGAATAAATACTAAATACTAGAATTATAGAAAAGTACTTTGCGAGGAGAATTGGCAGAAGGACGGAAACGTGTTGACCACCGACTAGTTTTTTGTTAATAACTCTTGCATCCTTCGACCGACTTCTTCGACTAAGAGCTCGACGGAAAGCTTATCTGTTCCTCTTTCAGATGGCACCAACATATTTTACGAAAAGTCACAGGAAATAAAGTTTTTTTGATCAAAACTAAAATATCCTCGAAATCATTCAAGAAGAAGTACCTTATAAGACGAAAATATGCCTTATCTAATAAGTGACATTTAAATTTTTTTAATTGCATAAATGAGTTTTTTACATGGACAAAAAATTCGTTTAATTTTTTCCCATTAAATACTAGAATTATAGAAAAGTACTTTGCGAAAAAAATCGGCAGTAGGACAGAAACGTGTTGACCAGCTATTAGTTTTTTGCTAATAACTCCTGCATCCTTCGACCGACTTCTTCGACTAATATCTCGATGGAAAGCTTATCTGTTCCTCTTTCAGATGGCATCAACATATTTTACGAAAAGTCGAATGAAATAAAATTTTTTTGATCAAAACTAAAATATCCTCAAAATCATTCAAGAAGAAGTACCTTCTCAGCAAAAAATATGCCTTATCTAATAAGAGACATTTAAATTTTTTTTATTGCATAAATGGGCGGCATTTTATTCAGAATTAATAGTTTTTTACATGGACAAAAAATTCGTTTAATTTGTACCCATTAAATACTAGAATTATAGAAAAGTACTTTGCGAAGAGAATCTGCAGTAGGACGGAATCGTGTTGACCACCGATTAGTTTTATGCTAATAACTCTTGCATCCTTCGACCGACTTCTTCGACTTACAGCTCGATGGAATGCTTATCTGTCCCTCTTACAGATGGCATAAACATATTTTACGAAAAGTTGTAAGAAATACAATTTTTTTGATCAAAACTAAAATATCCTCAAAATCATTTAAGAAGAGGTACCTTATCAGATGAAAATCTGCCTTATCTAATAAGAGACATTTAAATTTTTTTAATTGCATAAATGGGCCGCATTTTATTCAGAATTAATAGTTTTTTACATGGGCAAAAAATTCGTTTAATTTTTTTTTCATTAAATAATAGAATAATAAAAATGTACTTTGCGAAGAGAATCGGCAGTAGGACGGAATCGTGTTGACCACCGATTAGTTTTTTGCTAATAACTCTTGCATCCTTCGACCGACTTCTTCGACTAACAATTCGATGGAAACCTTATCTGTTCCTCTTTCAGATGGCATTAACATATTTTACGAAAAGTCGTAAGAAATAAAATTTTTTTCATCAAAACTAAAATATCCTCGAAATCATTGAAGAAGGAGTACCTTATCAGACGAAAATATGCCTTATATAATAAGAGACATTTAAATTTTTTTAATTGTTAATAACTCTTGCATCCTTCGACCGACTTCTTCGACTTAGAGCTCGATGGAAAGCTTATCTGTTCCTCTTTCAAATGGCATCAACATATTTTACGAAAAGTCACAGGAAATAAAGTTTTTTTGATCAAAACTAAAATATCCTCGAAATCATTCAAGAAGAAGTACCTTATCAGACGAAAATATGCCTTATTTTATAAGTGACATTTAAATTTTTTTAATTGCATAAATGGGCGGCATTTTATTAAGAATTAAGAGTTTTTTACATGGACAAAAAATTCGTTTAATTTGTACCCATTAAATACTAGAATTATAGAAAAGTACTTTGCGAAGAGAATCGGCAGTAGGACGGAATCGTGTTGACCACCGATTAGTTTTTTGCTAATAACTCTTGCATTTTCGACCGACTTCTTCGACTAAGATCTCGATGGAAAGCTTATCTGTTCCTCTTTCTGATGGCATTAACATATTTAACGAAAAGTCGTAAGAAATAAAATTTTTTTGATCAAAACTAAAATATCCTCAAAATCATCCAAGAAGAGGTACCTTATCAGATGAAAATATGCCTTGTCTAATAAGAGACATTTAAATTTTTTTAATTGCATAAATGGGCGGCATTTTATTCAGAATAAATAGTTTTTTACATGGACAAAAAATTCGTTTAATTTATTTTTTCCATTAAATAATAGAATTATAGAAATGTACTTTGCGAAGAGAATCGGCAGTAGGACGAAATCGTGTTGACTACCGATTAGTTTTTTGCTAATTACTCTTTCATCCTTCGACCGACTTCTTCGACTAACAGCTCGATGGAAAGCTTATCTGTTCCTCTTTCAGACAGATAAGCATTAACATATTTTAAGAAAAGTCATAAGAAATAACATTTTTTTGATCAAAACTAAAATATCCTCGAAATCATTGAAGAAGAAGTACCTTATCAGACGAAAATCTGCCTTATCTAATTAGAGACATTTAAATGTTTATACCCTGTACACATACTGTGTATCAGGGTATATTGTGTTTGTTTGAGCGAAATGTATGTAACGCACTGAAGGAGGGGAGGGGGACCCCATAAAGAATATATATTCTTGATCAGGACGACAAGAGAAATTGATTGAGCCATGTCCGTCCGTCTGTCCGTCCGTATTCACCAATGGTTCTCAGAAACTATAATAGCTAGAGACTTGAAATTTGGAGGGTAGACTCGTGATGCTCGGCAGCAGATCAAGTTTGAACGGTTTTGTGCCACGCCCACTCCTTCCCGCCCATCCAGCACCGCCCACTTTTTTAAAACGTTATAACTCGAACATCCAAAAAGATCGAAATATGAAAGTCGGAATGTTGACTCAGTATAAGTAGCCTTACAAAACTGCATACCAGAATTTTTCCCCCTCCTCTTCATTTCCCCTCCCACGGTTGTTTTCTTAAAATTGCTGTATCTTCAAAACTATTAAAGATACAAACCTGAAATTTTGTATACAAGCTCAGTAAATATGTATCTTTAAAATTGCATACCACAAAATTCCCCTTTTTTTGATAGTTACCCCTCAATGACCTACAAACTTAAATTTTTCGTAAATTTCACAGTTTTTGACCGATTTACTTGATATTTTGAACACTATTTGTTCGGGCGATGTCAAATCAACATTTTTTTTTGTAGATTTGGGTTGTTGCACCGCCTATTGTGTGTGCAGGATAGTATATTGTCGAGTATACTCGACTATAGCGTCCTTACTGGTTTTAATTGCATAAATGGGCTGCATTTTATTCAACATTAATAATTTTTTACATGAACAAAAAATTCGTTTAATTTTTTTTCCCATTAAATACTAGAATTATAGAAATGTACTTTGCGAAGAGAATCGGCAGTAGGACGGAAACGTATTGACCAGCTATTAGTTTTTTGCTAATAACGCTTGCATCCTTCGACCGACTTCTTCGACTAAGAGCTCGATGGAAAGCTTATCTGTTCCTCTTTCAGATGGCATCAATATATTTTACGAAAAGTCACAGGAAATAAAGTTTTTTTTGATCAAAACTAAAATATCCTCGAAGTCATTCAAGAAGAAGTACCTTCTCAGACGAAAATATGCCTTATCTAAAAAGAGACATTTAAATTTTTTTAATTGCATAAATGGGCGGCATTTTATTCAGAATTAATATTTTTTTACCTGGACAAAAAATTCGTTTGATTTTTTCCTATAAATAGTAGAATTATAGAAAAGTACTTTGCGAAGAGAATCGGCAGTAGGACGGAATCATGTTGACCACCGATTAGTTTTATGCTAATAACTCTTGCATCCTTCGACCGACCTCTTCGACTAAGAGCTCGATGGAAACCTTATCTGTTCCTCTTTCGGATGGCGTTAACATAATTTACGAAAAGTCATAAGAAATAAAATTTTTTTGTTCAAAACTAAACTATCCTCAAAATCATTGAAGAAGAAGTACCTTATCAGACGAAAATATGCCTTATCTAATAAGAGACATTTAAATTTTTTTAATTGCATAAATGGGCGGCATTTTATTAAGAATTAATAGTTTTTTACATGGACAAAAAATTCGTTTAATTTTAATGGGCAGCATTTTATTCAGAATTAATAGTTTTTTACATGGAAAAAAAATTCGTTTAATTTTTTCCCATTAAATACTAGAATTATAGAAAAGTACTTTGCGAAAAAAATCGGCAGTAGGACAGAAACGTGTTGACCACTGATTAGTTTTTTGCTAATAACTCTTGCATCCTTCGACCGACTTCTTCGACTAAGATCTCGATGGAAAGCTTATCTGTTCCTCTTTCAGATGGCATTAACATATTATACAAAAAGTCATAAGCAATAAAATTTTTTTGATCAAAACTAAAATATCCTCGAAATCATTGATGAACAAGTACCTTATCAGACGAAAATCTGCCTTATCTAATAAGAGACATTAAAATTTTTTTAATTGCATAAATGGGCGGCATTTTATTCAAAATTAATAGTTTTTTACATGGACAAAAAATTCGTTTAATTTTTTTTTTCATTAAATAATAGAATTATAAAAATGTACTTTGCGAAGAGAATCGGCAGTAGGACGGAATCGTGTTGACCACCGATTAGTTTTTTGCTAATAACTCTTGCATCCTTCGACCGACTTCTTCGACTAACAGCTCGATGGAAACCTTATCTGTTCCTCTTTCAGATGGCATTAACATATCTTACGAAAAGTCATAAGAAATAAAATTTTTTTGATCAAAACTAAACTATCCTCAAAATCATTGAAGAAGAAGTACCTTATCAGACGAAAATATGCCTTATCTAATAAGAGACATTTAAATTTTTTTAATTGCATAAATGGGCGGCATTTTATTAAGAATTAATAGTTTTTTACATGGACAAAAAATTCGTTTAATTTTAATGGGCGGCATTTTATTCAGAATTAATAGTTTTTTACATGGAAAAAAAATTCGTTTAATTTTTTCCCATTAAATACTAGAATTATAGAAAAGTACTTTGCGAAAAAAATCGGCAGTAGGACAGAAACGTGTTGACCACTGATAAGTTTTTTGCTAATAACTCTTGCATCCTTCGACCGACTTCTTCGACTAAGATCTCGATGGAAAACTTATCTGTTCCTCTTTCAGATGGCATTAACATATTATACAAAAGGTCATAAGCAATAAAATTTTTTTGATCAAAACTAAAATATCCTCGAAATCATTGATGAACAAGTACCTTATCAGACGAAAATCTGCCTTATCTAATAAGAGACATTAAAATTTTTTTAATTGCATAAATGGGCGGCATTTTATTCAAAATTAATAGTTTTTTACATGGACAAAAAATTCGTTTAATTTTTTTTTTCATTAAATAATAGAATTATAAAAATGTACTTTGCGAAGAGAATCGGCAGTAGGACGGAATCGTGTTGACCACCGATTAGTTTTTTGCTAATAACTCTTGCATCCTTCGACCGACTTCTTCGACTAACAGCTCGATGGAAACCGTATCTGTTCCTCTTTCAGATGGCATTAACATATCTTACGAAAAGTCATAAGAAATAAAATTTTTTTGATCAAAACTAAAATATCCCAGAAATCATTGAAGAAGAAGTACCTTATCAGACGAAAATCTGCCTTATCTAATAAGAGACATTTAAATTTTTTTAATTGCATAAATGGGCGGCATTTTATTCAGAATTAATAGTTTTTAACATGGACAAAAAATTCGTTTAATTTTTTTTTCATTAAATAATAGAATTATAAAAATGTACTTTGCGAAGAGAATCGGCAGTAGGACGGAATCGTGTTGACCACCGATTAGTTTTTTGCTAATAACTCTTGCATCCTTCGACCGACTTCTTCGACTAACAGCTCGATGGAAACCTTATCTGTTCTTCTTTCAGATGGCATTAACATATCTTACGAAAAGTCATAAGAAATAAAATTTTTTTGATCAAAACTAAAATATCCTCGAAATCATTGAAGAAGAAGTACCTTATCAGACAAAAATCTGCCTTATCTAATAAGAGACATTTAAATTTTTTTAATTGCATAAATGGGCGGCATTTTATTCAGAATTAATAGTTTTTTACATGGAAAAAAAATTCGTTTAATTTTTTCCCATTAAATACTAGAATTATAGAAAAGTACTTTGCGAAAAAAATCGGCAGTAGGACGGAAACGTGTTGACAAGCTATTAGTTTTTTGGTAATGACTCTTGCATCCTTCGACCGACTTCTTCGACTAACATCTCGATAGAAACCTTAACTGTTCCTCTTTCAGTTGGCATAAACATATCTTACGAAAAGTCATAAGAAATAAAATTTTTTTGATCAAAACTAAAATAACCTCGAAATCATTGAAGAAGAAGTACCTTATCAGACGAAAATCTGCCTTATCTAATAAGAGACATTTTAATCTTTTTAATTGCATAAATGGGCGGCATTTTATTCAGAATTAATAGTTTTTTACATGGTCAAAAAATTCGTTTAATTTTTTTCCATTAAATACTTGAATTATAGAAAAGTACTTTGCGAAAAAAATCGGCAGTAGGACGGAATCGTGTTGACCACCGATTAGTTTTTTGCTTATAACTCTTGCATCCTTCGACCGACTTCTTCGACTAAGAGCTCGATGGAAAACTTTTCTGTTCCTCTTTCAGATGGCATTAACATATCTTACGAAAAGTCATAAGAAATAAAATTTTTTTGATCAAAACTAAAATATCCTCGAAATCATTGAAGAAGAAGTACCTTATCAGACGAAAATCTGCCTTATCTAATAAGAGACATTCAAATTTTTTTAATTGCATAAATGGGCGGCATTTTATTCAGAATTAATAGTTTTTAACATGGAAAAAAAAATTCGTTTTATTTTTTCCCATTAAATACTAGAATTATAGAAAAGTACTTTGCGAAAAAAATCGGCAGTAGGACGGAAACGTGTTGACCAGCTATTAGTTTTTTGTTAATAACTCTTGCATCCTTCGACCGACTTCTTCGACTAAGATCTTGATGGAAAACTTATCTGTTCCTCTTTCAGATGGCATTAACATATTTTACGAAAGTCGTAAGAAATAAAATTTTTTTGATTAAAACTAAAATATCCTCAAAATCTTATTTTAATCCTCAAAATTTTAATTTTTTCCCATTAAATACTTGAATTATAGAAAAGTATTTTGCGAAAAGAATCGGCAGTAGGACGGAAAGGTTTTGACCACCGATTAGTTTTTTGCTAATAACTCTTGCATCCTTCGACCGACTTCTTCGACTATGAGCTCGATGGAAACTAAAATATCCTCGAAATCATTGAAGAAGGAGTACCTTATCAGACGAAAATATGCCTTATATAATAAGAGACATTTAAATTTTATTAATTGCATAAACGGGCGGCATTTTATTCAGAATTAATAGTTTTTTACATGGACAAAAAATTCGTTTAATTTTTTCCCATTATATACTAGAATTATAGAAAAGTACTTTGCGAAGAGAATTGGCAGTAGGACGGAAACGTGTTGACCACCGATTAGTTTTTTGCTAATAACTCTTGCATCCTTCGACCGACTTCTTCGACCAAGATCTCGATGGAAAGCTTATTTATTTATTTATTTATTTCATAACAATGAACTGTTAGATAGTAACTTAAGTTTAGTTGATGATAGTTCTAATTTACAATAATATTAATTAAAAAATAAGTCTATGTACGTATATGAACACAAACAGAACAATTAATAACAAAATATAGCGTAATTAAAATATGATAATTTAAATAAGGAGAAAAATATAAAACAAAAACTCATATTACATATAGATATGAACACGCAGTGTATTTTAGTCTCCGACCCGGTGGGGGAAATTTATTTGCACCATGCAAGCTATGCCCCTACTCACAGCCATGTGTGGTCAGAGACTTAGATTCCGAAGAGCACCATCAGTCCACCAAGAAACGATTATCCATGCACCATCAGTCCACCAAGAAATGATTATCCTGGTCAATTATCCACTAAAGGCGTTCAGCTTCCCGTAGATACCGAAGAATCGTTGCGTTAAGTGTTGTGAGAGAGATTTCAGGTGAGAGGACGCGATAAAGATTATTATAAATCATACATAACACGCGAAACGGATCGTGAAGTGCATAGTTAGTTGTACATCTGTGCAAAGTTATTGGGACAAAATATCTTGTATTGCGACGTGGGACGTTGAAATTAATCTGACTAAGTAGGTTTGAAGAATCAATAAAACCAACAACAAGCTTATGAAGAAAAGCAGCCCCTAAAACAATCCTGCGTTGAGAAAGCGAAGGAAGGTCAATGAGAAGGAGCCTGTCTTGGTATGACGGTAACCTGGCGTTAGGGTTCCAGTTGAGGCCTCGAAGCGCAAAAACAAGAAATTGTTTCTGAACTGACTCGATGCGATCCTGATGTTTTTTGTACTGCGGAGACCACACGCAACAACAGTATTCGAGAATGGGACGTACAAGTGACGTGAAAAGTAGTTTGGTGATATAGGGGTCATTGAATTCTTTAGACCAGCGTTTAATGAATCCAAAAACACCTTTCG
The DNA here is from genome assembly GCA_034638295.1 of Phortica okadai. Taxonomy (NCBI): domain Eukaryota; kingdom Metazoa; phylum Arthropoda; class Insecta; order Diptera; family Drosophilidae; genus Phortica; species Phortica okadai. The sequence goes on along the minus strand of CM067850.1, from coordinate 20,845,028 downwards.
CCTTATTAACGACAGTTGAGACATGTTGGATGAAACTGAGCTTGGGATCGAATAGAACCTAGGTCGTTAAAATTTGAGACACGTTCTAGTTGGACGTTATCAATCGAGTAAGTAAACAAGTGAGGTTTACTTCGATGATAAGTCATAAACTTACATTTAGAACAATTGAGTAAAAGCAAATTTCGTGAACACCAAGAATGCAGTGAGTTCAGATCAGCCTGTAATAGGCCATGAGAGTCAGGCTCCTTGTATGAAAGACACAACTTAACATCATCGGCATACATAAGTACCCGAGAATAAGATATCGACAATGGGAGATCATTAATGAAAAGATTAAACAAGAGAGGACCAATATGACTGCCTTGGGGGACACCAGAAGAAACATGAACAAGATCAGAAGAAGCAGATTTAAACAACACACGTTGAGATCTGTTTATTAAATAGGATTTAATCCAATTCAGAAGATTCGGAGGGAAGCCCAAAAGATTCAATTTTAACAACAGCAAATCGTGGTTAACCGAGTCAAAAGCTTTACTGAAGTCAGTATATATGACATCGGTTTGAGATTGATTGGCAAAACCACGGTTTACCAAGCAAGTGAGTTCAAGAAGATTGGTACAAGCTGACCTACTTTTTAAAAACCCATGCTGTGAAGTTGTCATCACCGATTTACAGCTATGTTGCAAGCTTGCAATAATAATTTTTTCAAAAAGTTTGGGAATCGCATATAATTTGGATATGCCTCTGTAATTAGATACATTCGACTTATTACCCTTCTTATGAAGAGGAATAATAAACGATTCTTTCCAAATAGTGGGAAACGAAGCGTTATGAAGAGACAAATTGAAAAGTTTCAATAAAGGCTTGCACAACGATTTCGCACACCTATTTAGCACGCACCCTGGCACATTATCAGGGCCGGGGGAAAAAGAGCTTTTCACGGCCAATAAACTTTTTAAAACATTATCATAATCCAAAACAGGGGAAACAAAAGCATTGATGGAAGTTATTGGGTATGAATATGAGGTTCCTGAAAAAGTTGATGACGAGTAAGTCGTTTGAAAGAACTCGGCAAACAAATTTGAGATACCAAGATCATCGGAGGCCAACTTGGCATCAAGGAAGAATGACGACGGATACATCGCAGTTCTACGCTTACAATTTACAAAGTTATAAAACGTTTTAGGGTCGCGTGAGAATTGACTTTTACATCGACACAAATAATTTTTATAACAGATGCTATTAAGCGAGAAAAACTGAGAACGAGCTACAGAATATCTAAAAAAGTCCGACAGCAAACCAGACATTTTAAATTTTTTATAAAGCCTGGATTTGACATTTTTTAGATTTGACAACTGGCGAGAAAACCATGGAGGTCGTAGAGACAGCCTTGGCGAAGAACTAATGGGGACACACGCATTAAAAACTCTGTAAAGAGTGTCATAAAACAACCTAGTTCCCAAAAAAATATCATCACAATCATATAATATGGACCAATCTATCTGTTCAATTAAAGAATTTAATAAATCGAAGTCAGTCTTTCGAAAACAGAAACGATGCTGAAACGGTACATTTGTCGAAATGTAAGGAGATGTTAGACCCAGGGTTATTTCTAATGTTGGGTGAAATGAATCCTCCGGCCGAGACAATGGATCACATCTAGACACAACTATACCATTAGAGTCGTTAGTCAACACAAGATCAAGCGATCTATTCATTGAGTTCACGACACCGTTAGTCTGAAAGAGAGGTATGTCTAGCAGTTCATCTATAAAGTCATGCTGCCCAGAAGGTATTAGAAAATTGGAGTCATCGGGGTAAGACCAAGAGATATATGGAAGGTTGAAATCACCAAGTACAATGAGAAAGTCTCGGTCTTGTATGACTTCATATAATGATCTTAACGCCCTAACGTGGTTCAAATAGACCTCCAGACTAGAGCCAGGTGGAATGTAAGAGCACGTGACGAAAACATTTAGTTGTCCTAAACTAATCTTTACACCAATAAATTAAACAAATACAGCCAAACTAAGTTGAATTAATTCCGAATGAAAACGTGAATTAATTGCTATTAGGACACCTCCCCCACGACGAGCGAGACGGTCACGTCTGTAGGAGATGAACTTACTGCAAAAAATTTCGTTACTTAATACGCTTTGATTTAGCCAAGTTTCTGAAAACGCTACGATATCTGCATCAATTGAAACACTGTCCATATAGATGTTGCTAAGTTTGGACTGAAGACCCCTCACATTCTGATAAATAATTGAGAGGTGGTCAAAAGTCCGACTTAGTTTTTTGGAACCATGTTTGAAGAAGATGAAGAAGAAGACGCCCTAAGAGCCGGTAACGACGATGAAGGGGGACGAGACCTTTTTTTAGGCTTAAATTCGTGCACCACCATGTGCGCAGGCCAGAACGATGAGTCGCATAAAAGCTTAAAAGCATCGTTTGGAACGCTTACTTTGAATGAGGCAATCTCTCTTGGAGTTGAGAACTCAAATTTTTGGATTTTTACCTCAGCGTAAGTTTTTGATGCGATATACTCCGTAATAGCCTCGCAATAGCAATAGAATTAATATTTTTTTATCTGTTCCTCTTTCAGATGGCATTAACATATTTTACGAAAAGTCGTAAGAATTAAAATTTTTTTTATCAAAACTAAAATATCCTCAAAATCATTCAAGAAGAGGTGCCTTATCAGACGAAAATATGCCTTGTCTAATAAGAGACATTTAAATTTTTTTAATTGCATAAGTGGGCGGCATTTTATTCAGAATAAATAGTTTTTTACATGGACAAAAAATTCGATTAATTTTTTTTTCTATTAAGTAATAGAATTATAGAAATGTACTTTGCGAAGAGAATCGGCATTAGGACGGAATCGTGTTGACCACCGATTAGTTTTTTGCTAATAACCCTTGCATCCTTCGACCGACTTCTTCGACTAAGATCTCGATGGAAAGCTTATCTGTTCCTCTTTCAGATGGCATCAACATATTTTACGAAAAGTCACAGGAAATAAAGTTTTTTTTGATCAAAACTAAAAAATCATCGAAGTCATTCAAGAAGAAGTACCTTCTCAGACGAAAATATGCCTTATCTAATAAGAGACATTTAAATTTTTTTAATTGCATAAATGGGCGGCATTTTATTCAGAATTAATATTTTTTTACATGGACAAAAAATTCGTTTAATTTTTTCCTATAAATAGTAGAATTATAGAAAAGTACTTTGCGAAGAGAATCGGCAGTAGGACGGAATCATGTTGACCACCGATTAGTTTTATGCTAATAACTCTTGCATCCTTCGACCGACTTCTTCGACTATGAGCTCGATGGAAACTAAAATATCCTCGAAATCATTGAAGAAGGAGTACCTTATCAGACGAAAATCTGCCTTATCTAATAAGAGACATTTAAATTTTATTAATTGCATAAACGGGCGGCATTTTATTCAGAATTAATAGTTTTTTACATGGACAAAAAATTCGTTTAATTTTTTTTTCATTAAATAATAGAATTATAAAAATGTACTTTGCGAAGAGAATCGGCAGTAGGACGGAATCGTGTTGACCACCGATTAGTTTTTTGCTAATAACTCTTGCATCCTTCGACCGACTTCTTCGACTAACAGCTCGATGGAAAGCTTATCTGTTCCTCTTTCAGATGGCATTAACATATCTTACGAAAAGTCATAAGAAATAAAATTTTTTTGATCAAAACTAAAATATCCCCGAAATCATTGAAGAAGAAGTACCTTATCAGACGAAAATATGCCTTATCTAATAAGAGACATTTAAATTTTTTTAATTGCATAAATGGGCAGCATTTTATTAAGAATTAATAGTTTTTTACATGGACAAAAAATTCGTTTAATTTTAATGGGCGGCATTTTAGTCAGAATTAATAGTTTTTTACATGGAAAAAAAAATCGTTTAATTGTTTCCCATTAAATACTAGAATTATAGAAAAGTACTTTGCGAAAAAAATCGGCAGTAGGACAGAAACGTGTTGACCACCGATTAGTTTTTTGCTAATAACTCTTGCATCCTTCGACCGACTTCTTCGACTAAGATCTCGATGGAAAGCTTATCTGTTCCTCTTTCAGATGGCATTAACATATTTTACAAAAAATCATAAGAAATGAAATTTTTTTGATCAAAACTAAAATATCCTCGAAATCATTGATGAACAAGTACCTTATCAGACGAAAATCTGCCTTATCTAATAAGAGACATAAAAATTTTTTTAATTGCATAAATGGGCGGCATTTTATTCAGAATTAATAGTTTTTTACATGGACAAAAAATTCGTTTAATTTTTTTTTCATTAAATAATAGAATTATAAAAATGTACTTTGCGAAGAGAATCGGCAGTAGGACGGAATCGTGTTGACCACCGATTAGTTTTTTGCTAATAACTCTTGCATCCTTCGACCGACTTCTTCGACTAACAGCTCGATGGAAAGCTTATCTGTTCCTCTTTCAGATGGCATTAACATATCTTACGAAAAGTCATAAGAAATAAAATTTTTTTGATCAAAACTAAAATATCCCCGAAATCATTGAAGAAGAAGTACCTTATCAGACGAAAATCTGCCTTATCTAATAAGAGACATTTAAATTTTTTTAATTGCATAAATGGGCGGCAATTTATTCAGAATTAATAGTTTTTAACATGGACAAAAAATTCGTTTAATTTTTTTTTCATTAAATAATAGAATTATAAAAATGTACTTTGCGAAGAGAATCGGCAGTAGGACGGAATCGTGTTGACCACCGATTAGTTTTTTGCTAATAACTCTTGCATCCTTCGACCGACTTCTTCGACTAACAGCTCGATGGAAACCTTATCTGTTCCTCTTTCAGATGGCATTAACATATCTTACGAAAAGTCATAAGAAATAAAATTTTTTTGATCAAAATTAAAATATCCTCGAAATCATTGAAGAAGAAGTACCTTATCAGACAAAAATCTGCCTTATCTAATAAGAGACATTTAAATTTTTTTAATTGCATAAATGGGCGGCATTTTATTCAGAATTAATAGTTTTTTAATGGACAAATAAATACTAGAATTATAGAAAAGTACTTTGCGAAAAAAATTGGCAGTTGGACGGAAATGTGTTGACAAGCTATTAGTTTTTTGCTAATAACTCTTGCAGCCTTCGACCGACTTCTTCGAATAACAGCTCGATAGAAACCTTATCTGTTCCTCTTTCAGTTGGCATAAACATATCTTACGAAAAGTCATAAGAAATAAAATTTTTTTGATCAAAACTAAAATATCCTCGAAATCATTGAAGAAGAAGTACCTTATCAGACGAAAATCTGCCTTATCTAATAAGAGACATTTAAATCTTTTTAATTGCATAAATGGGCGGCATTTTATTCAGAATTAATAGTTTTTTACATGGTCAAAAAATTCGTTTAATTTTTTTCCATTAAATACTTGAATTATAGAAAAGTACTTTGCGAAAAAAATCGGCAGTAGGACGGAATCGTGTTGACCACCGATTAGTTTTTTGCTTATAACTCTTGCATCCGTCGACCGACTTCTTCGACTAAGAGCTCGATGGAAAACTTTTCTGTTCCTCTTTCAGATGGCATAAACATATCTTACGAAAAGTCATAAGAAATAAAATTTTTTTGATCAAAACTAAAATATCCTTGAAATCATTCAAGAAGAAGTACCTTCTCAGACGAAAATATGCCTTATCTAATAAGAGACATTTAAATTTTTTTAATTGCATAAATGGGCGGCATTTTATTCAGAATTAATATTTTTTTACATGGACAAAAAATTCGTTTAATTTTTTCTTATAAATAGTAGAATTATAGAAAAGTACTTTGCGAAGAGAATCGGCAGTAGGACGGAATCATGTTGTCCACCGATTAGTTTTATGCTAATAACTCTTGCATAATTCGACCGACTTCTTCGACTATGAGCTCGATGGAAACTAAAATATCCTCGAAATCATTGAAGAAGGAGTACCTTATCAGACGAAAATCTGCCTTATCTAATAAGAGACATTTAAATTTTATTAATTGCATAAACGGGCGGCATTTTATTCAGAATTAATAGTTTTTTACATGGACAAAAAATTCGTTTAATTTTTTCCCATTATATACTAGAATTATAGAAAAGTACTTTGCGAAGAGAATTGGCAGTAGGACGGAAACGTGTTGACCACCGATTACTTTTTTGCTAATAACTCTTGCATCCTTCGACCGACTTCTTCGACCAAGATCTCGATGGAAAGCTTATCTGTTCCTCTTTCAGATGGCATCAACATATTTTACGAAAAGTCACAGGAAATAAAGTTTTTTTTGATCAAAACTAAAATATCCTCGAAGTCATTCAAGAAGAAGTACCTTCTCAGACGAAAATATGCCTTATCTAATAAGAGACATTTAAATTTTTTTAATTGCATAAATGGGCGGCATTTTATTCAGAATTAATATTTTTTTACATGGACAAAAAATTCGTTTAATTTTTTCCTATAAATAGTAGAATTATAGAAAAGTACTTTGCGAAGAGAATCGGCAGTAGGACGGAATCATGTTGACCACCGATTAGTTTTTTGCTAATAACTCTTGCATCCTTCGACCGACTTCTTCGACTAAGAGCTCGATGGAAACCTTATCTGTTCCTCTTTCGGATGGCGTTAACATAATTTACGAAAAGTCATAAGAAATAAAATTTTTTTGTTCAAAACTAAACTACCCTCAAAATCATTGAAGAAGAAGTACCTTATCAGACGAAACTATGCCTTATCTAATAAGAGACATTTAAATTTTTTTAATTGCATAAATGGGCGGCATTTTATTAAGAATTAATAGTTTTTTACATGGACAAAAAATTCGTTTAATTTTAATGGGCGGCATTTTATTCAGAATTAATAGTTTTTTACAAGGAAAAAAAATTCGTTTAATTTTTTCCCATTAAATACTAGAATTATAGAAAAGTACTTTGCGAAAAAAATCGGCAGTAGGACAGAAACGTGTTGACCACCGATTGGTTTTTTGCTAATAACTCTTGCATCCTTCGACCGACTTCTTCGACTAAGATCTCGATGGAAAGCTTATCTGTTCCTCTTTCAGATGGCATTAACATATTTTACAAAATGTCATAAGAAATAAAATTTTTTTGATCAAAACTAAAATATCCTCGAAATCATTGATGAACAAGTACCTTATCAGACGAAAATATGCCTTATCTAATAAGAGACATTAAAATTTTTTTAATTGCATAAATGGGCGTCATTTTATTCAGAATTAATAGTTTTTTACATGGACAAAAAATTCGTTTAATTTTTTCCCATTATATACTAGAATTATAGAAAAGTACTTTGCGAAGAGAATTGGCAGTAGGACGGAAACGTGTTGACCACCGATTAGTTTTTTGCTAATAACTCTTGCATCCTTCGACCGACTTCTTCGACCAAGATCTCGATGGAAAGCTTATCTGTTCCTCTTTCAGATGGCATTAACATATTTTACGAAAAGTCGTAAGAAATAAAATTTTTTTTATCAAAACTAAAATATCCTCAAAATCATTCAAGAAGAGGTGCCTTATCAGACGAAAATATGCCTTGTCTAATAAGAGCCATTTAAATTTTTTTAATTGCATAAATGGGCGGCATTTTATTCAGAATTAATAGTTTTTTACATGGACAAAAAATTCGTTTAATTTTTTCCCATTATATACTAGAATTATAGAAAAGTACTTTGCGAAGAGAATTGGCAGTAGGACGGAAACGTGTTGACCACCGATTAGTTTTTTGCTTATAACTCTTGCATCCTTCGACCGACTTCTTCGACTAACAGCTCAATGGAATCCTTATCTGTTCCTCTTTCAGATGGCATTAACATATCTTACGAAAAGTCATAAGAAATAAAATTTTTTTGATCAAAACTAAAATATCCCCGAAATCATTGAAGAAGAAGTACCTTATCAAACGAAAATCTGCCTTATCTAATAAGAGACATTTAAATTTTTTTAATTGCATAAATGGGCGGCATTTTATTAAGAATTAATAGTTTTTTACATGGACAAAAAATTCGTTTAATTTTAATGGGCGGCATTTTATTCAGAATTAATAGTTTTTTACATGGACAAAAAATTCGTTTAATTTTTTTTTCATTAAATAATAGAATTATAAAAATGTACTTTGCGAAGAGAATCGGCAGTAGGACGGAATCGTGTTGACCACCGATTAGTTTTTTGCTAATAACTCTTGCATCCTTCGACCGACTTCTTCGACTAACAGCTCGATGGAAACCTTATCTGTTCCTCTTTCAGATGGCATTAACATATCTTACGAAAAGTGATAAGAAATAAAATTTTTTTGATCAAAACTAAAATATCCCCGAAATCATTGAAGAAGAAGTACCTTATCAGACGAAAATCTGCCTTATCTAATAAGAGACATTTAAATTTTTTTAATTGCATAAATGGGCGGCATTTTATTAAGAATTAATAGTTTTTTACATGGACAAAAAATTCGTTTAATTTTAATGGGCGGCATTTTATTCAGAATTAATAGTTTTTTACATGGACAAAAAATTCGTTTAATTTTTTTTTCATTAAATAATAGAATTATAAAAATGTACTTTGCGAAGAGAATCGGCAGTAGGACGGAATCGTGTTGACCACCGATTAGTTTTTTGCTAATAACTCTTGCATCCTTCGACCGACTTCTTCGACTAACAGCTCGATGGAAACCTTATCTGTTCCTCTTTCAGATGGCATCAACATATCTTACGAAAAGTGATAAGAAATAAAATTTTTTTGATCAAAACTAAAATATCCCCGAAATCATTGAAGAAGAAGTACCTTATCAGACGAAAATCTGCCTTATCTAATAAGAGACATTTAAATTTTTTTAATTGCATAAATGGGCGGCATTTTATTAAGAATTAATAGTTTTTTACATGGACAAAAAATTCGTTTAATTTTAATGGGCGGCATTTTATTCAGAATTAATAGTTTTTTACAAGGAAAAAAAATTCGTTTAATTTTTTCCCATTAAATACTAGAATTATAGAAAAGTACTTTGCGAAAAAAATCGGCAGTAGGACAGAAACGTGTTGACCACCGATTGGTTTTTTGCTAATAACTCTTGCATCCTTCGACCGACTTCTTCGACTAAGATCTCGATGGAAAGCTTATCTGTTCCTCTTTCAGATGGCGTTAACATAATTTACGAAAAGTCATAAGAAATAAAATTTTTTTGTTCAAAACTAAACTACCCTCAAAATCATTGAAGAAGAAGTACCTTATCAGACAAAAATATGCCTTATCTAATAAGAGACATTTAAATTTTTTTAATTGCATAAATGGGCGGCATTTTATTAAGAATTAATAGTTTTTTACATGGACAAAAAATTCGTTTAATTTTAATGGGCGGCATTTTATTCAGAATTAATAGTTTTTTACATGGACAAAAAATTCGTTTAATTTTTTTTTCATTAAATAATAGAATTATAAAAATGTACTTTGCGAAGAGACTCGGCAGTAGGACGGAATCGTGTTGACCACCGATTAGTTTTTTGCTAATAACTCTTGCATCCTTCGACCGACTTCTTCGACTAACAGCTCGATGGAAACCTTATCTGTTCCTCTTTCAGATGGCATTAACATATCTTACGAAAAGTCATAAGAAATAAAATTTTTTTGATCAAAACTAAAATATCCTCGAAATCATTGAAGAAGAAGTACCTTATCAGACGAAAATCTGCCTTATCTAATAAGAGACATTTAAATTTTTTTAATTGCATAAATGGGCGTCATTTTATTCAGAATTAATAGTTTTTTACATGGACAAAAAATTCGTTTAATTTTTTCCCATTATATACTAGAATTATAGAAAAGTACTTTGCGAAGAGAATTGGCAGTAGGACGGAAACGTGTTGACCACCGATTAGTTTTTTGCTAATAACTCTTGCATCCTTCGACCGACTTCTTCGACCAAGATCTCGATGGAAAGCTTATCTGTTCCTCTTTCAGATGGCATTAACATATTTTACGAAAAGTCGTAAGAAATAAAATTTTTTTTATCAAAACTAAAATATCCTCAAAATCATTCAAGAAGAGGTGCCTTATCAGACGAAAATATGCCTTGTCTAATAAGAGCCATTTAAATTTTTTTAATTGCATAAATGGGCGGCATTTTATTCAGAATTAATAGTTTTTTACATGGACAAAAAATTCGTTTAATTTTTTCCCATTATATACTAGAATTATAGAAAAGTACTTTGCGAAGAGAATTGGCAGTAGGACGGAAACGTGTTGACCACCGATTAGTTTTTTGCTTATAACTCTTGCATCCTTCGACCGACTTCTTCGACTAACAGCTCAATGGAATCCTTATCTGTTCCTCTTTCAGATGGCATTAACATATCTTACGAGAAGTCATAAGAAATAAAATTTTTTTGATCAAAACTAAAATATCCCCGAAATCATTGAAGAAGAAGTAACTTATCAGACGAAAATCTGCCTTATCTAATAAGAGACATTTAAATTTTTTTAATTGCATAAATGGGCGGCATTTTATTAAGAATTAATAGTTTTTTACATGGACAAAAAATTCGTTTAATTTTAATGGGCGGCATTTTATTCAGAATTAATAGTTTTTTACAAGGAAAAAAAATTCGTTTAATTTTTTCCCATTAAATACTAGAATTATAGAAAAGTACTTTGCGAAAAAAATCGGCAGTAGGACAGAAACGTGTTGACCACCGATTGGTTTTTTGCTAATAACTCTTGCATCCTTCGACCGACTTCTTCGACTAAGATCTCGATGGAAAGCTTATCTGTTCCTCTTTCAGATGGCGTTAACATAATTTACGAAAAGTCATAAGAAATAAAATTTTTTTGTTCAAAACTAAACTACCCTCAAAATCATTGAAGAAGAAGTACCTTATCAGACGAAAATATGCCTTATCTAATAAGAGACATTTAAATTTTTTTAATTGCATAAATGGGCGGCATTTTATTAAGAATTAATAGTTTTTTACATGGACAAAAAATTCGTTTAATTTTAATGGGCGGCATTTTATTCAGAATTAATAGTTTTTTACAAGGAAAAAAAATTCGTTTAATTTTTTCCCATTAAATACTAGAATTATAAAAATGTACTTTGCGAAGAGAATTGGCAGTAGGACGGAAACGTGTTGTCCACCGATTAGTTTTTTGCTTATAACTCTTGCATCCTTCGACCGACTTCTTCGACTAAGAGCTCGATGGAAAACTTTTCTGTTCCTCTTTCAGATGGCATTAACATATCTTACGAAAAGTCATAAGAAATAAAATTTTTTTGATCAAAACTAAAATATCCTCGAAATCATTGAAGAAGAAGTACCTTATCAGACGAAAATCTGCCTTATCTAATAAGAGACATTCAAATTTTTTTAATTGCATAAATGGGCGTCATTTTATTCAGAATTAATAGTTTTTTACATGGACAAAAAATTCGTTTAATTTTTTCCCATTATATACTAGAATTATAGAAAAGTACTTTGCGAAGAGAATTGGCAGTAGGACGGAAACGTGTTGACCACCGATTAGTTTTTTGCTAATAACTCTTGCATCCTTCGACCGACTTCTTCGACCAAGATCTCGATGGAAAGCTTATCTGTTCCTCTTTCAGATGGCATTAACATATTTTACGAAAAGTCGTAAGAAATAAAATTTTTTTGATCAAAACTAAAATATCCCCGAAATCATTGAAGAAGAAGTACCTTATCAGACGAAAATCTGCCTTATCTAATAAGAGACATTTAAATTTTTTTAATTGCATAAATGGGCGGCATTTTATTCAGAATTAATAGTTTTTAACATGGACAAAAAATTCGTTTAATTTTTTTTTTCATTAAATAATAGAATTATAAAAATGTACTTTGCGAAGAGAATTGGCAGTAGGACGGAAACGTGTTGACCACCGATTAGTTTTTTGCTTATAACTCTTGCATCCTTCGACCGACTTCTTCGACTAAGAGCTCGATGGAAAACTTTTCTGTTCCTCTTTCAGATGGCATTAACATATCTTACGAAAAGTCATAAGAAATAAAATTTTTTTGATCAAAACTAAAATATCCTCGAAATCATTGAAGAAGAAGTACCTTATCAGACGAAAATCTGCCTTATCTAATAAGAGACATTCAAATTTTTTTAATTGCATAAATGGGCGGCATTTTATTCAGAATAAATAGTTTTTTACATGGACAAAAAATTCGATTAATTTTTTTTTCTATTAAGTAATAGAATTATAGAAATGTACTTTGCGAAGAGAATCGGCATTAGGACGGAATCGTGTTGACCACCGATTAATTTTTTTTGCTAATAACCCTTGCATTTATTCAGAATAAATAGTTTTTTACATGGACAAAAAATTCGATTAATTTTTTTTTTCTATTAAGTAATAGAATTATAGAAATGTACTTTGCGAAGAGAATCGGCATTAGGACGGAATCGTGTTGACCACCGATTAGTTTTTTGCTAATAACTCTTGCATCCTTCGACCGACTTCTTCGACCAAGATCTCGATGGAAAGCTTATCTGTTCCTCTTTCAGATGGCATTAACATATTTTACGAAAAGTCGTAAGAAATAAAATTTTTTTTATCAAAACTAAAATATCCTCAAAATCATTCAAGAAGAGGTGCCTTATCAGACGAAAATATGCCTTGTCTAATAAGAGCCATTTAAATTTTTTTAATTGCATAAATGGGCGGCATTTTATTCAGAATAAATAGTTTTTTACATGGACAAAAAATTCGATTAATTTTTTTTTCTATTAAGTAATAGAATTATAGAAATGTACTTTGCGAAGAGAATCGGCATTAGGACGGAATCGTGTTGACCACCGATTAATTTTTTTTGCTAATAACCCTTGCATTTATTCAGAATAAATAGTTTTTTACATGGACAAAAAATTCGATTAATTTTTTTTTCTATTAAGTAATAGAATTATAGAAATGTACTTTGCGAAGAGAATCGGCATTAGGACGGAATCGTGTTGACCACCGATTAGTTTTTTGCTAATAACCCTTGCATCCGACCGACTTCTTCGACTAACAGCTCGATGGAAAGCTTATCTGTTCCTCTTTCAGATGGCATTAACATATCTTACGAAAAGTGATAAGAAATAAAATTTTTTTGATCAAAACTAAAATATCCTCGAAATCATTGAAAAAGAAGTAATTTATAAGACGAAAATATGCCTTATCTAATAAGAGGCATTTAAATTTTTTTAATTGCATAAATGGGTGGCAGTTTATTTTGACCAAATGAGGGCATGGCTACGCCCACTTATCGCAAAACTTGAACCGTTGTATGGAAAACTTTTTTGTTTTTTAACGAATTGACTTGAAACATTGCAGTTATGCTCTTAGGGAGGAATGAAAACTATTTTGATCAAAAGTGGGTGTGGCCACGCCCTTTTATAGCGAAAATTTACCCGTTGTATGGAAAACTTTTTTGTTTTTTAACCAATTGACTTGAAACTTTACAGTTATGTTCTTAGAGAGGAATGAAAACTATTTTGACCAAAAGTGGGCGTAACCACGCGTAGCCACGCCCACTTATAGCGAAAATTTACCCGTTGTATGGAAAACTTTTTTGTTTTTTAACCAATTGACTTGAAACTTTACGGTTATGTTCTTAGAGAGGAATGAAAACTATTTTGACCAAAAGTGGGCGTAGCCAGGCGTAGCCACGCCCACTTATAGCGAAAATTGACCCGTTGTATGGAAATTTTTTTGTTTTTTAACCAATTGACTAGAACCTTTGCAGTTATGCTCTTAGGGAGGAATGAAAACTATTTTGTTCAAAAGTGGACGTGGCCACGCCCTTTTATAGCGAAAATTTTCCAGTTGTATGGAAAACTTTTTTGTTTTTTAACCAATTGACTTGAAACTTTACAGTTATGTTCTTAGGGAGGAATGAAAACTATTTTGACCAAAAGTGGGCGTAGCCACGCCCTTTTATAGCGAAAATTGACCCTTTGTAAGGAAAACTTTTTTGTTTTTTAACCAATTGACTTGAAACTTTACAGTTATGTTCTTAGGGAGGAATAAAAACTATTTTGACCAAATGTGGGCATGGCTACGCCCACTTATCGCAAAACTTGAACCGTTGTATGGAAAAATTTTTTGTTTTTTAACGAATTGACTTGAAACATTGCAGTTATGCTCTTAGGGAGGAATGAAAACTATTTTGATCAAAAGTGGACGTGGCCACGCCCTTTTATAGCGAAAATTTTCCCGTTGTATGGAAAACTTTTTTGTTTTTTAACCAATTGACTTGAAACTTTACAGTTATGTTCTTAGGGAGGAATGAAAACTATATTGACCAAAAGTGGGCGTAGCCACGCGTAGCCAAGCCCACTTATAGCGAAAATTTACCCGTTGTATGGAAAACTTTTTGGTTTTTTAACCAATTGACTTGAAACTTTGCAGTTATGCTCTTAGGGAGGAATGAAAACTATTTTGATCAAAAGTGGTCGTGGCCACGCCCTTTTATAGCGAAAATTGACCCTTTGTATGGAAAACTTTTTTGTTTTTTAACCAATTGACTTGAAACTTCACAGTTATGTTCTTAGGGAGGAATTAAAACTATTTTGACCAAATGTGGGCATGGCTACGCCCACTTATCGCAAAACTTGAACCGTTTTATGGAAAAATTTTTTGTTTTTTACCGAATTGACTTGAAACATTGCAGTTATGCTCTTAGGGAGGAATGAAAACTATTTTGATCAAAAGTGGGCGTGGCCACGCCCTTTTATAGCGAAAATTTACCCGTTGTATGGAAAACTTTTTTGTTTTTTAACCAATTGACTTGAAACTTTACAGTTATGTTCTTGGGGAGGAATAAAAACTATTTTGACCAAATATGGGCATGGCTACGCCCACTTATCGCAAAACTTGAACCGTTGTATGGAAAATTTTTTTGTTTTTTAACGAATTGACTTGAAACATTACAGTTATGTTGTTAGGGAGGCATGAAAACTATTCATTTAGTTTTTTTTATAGTGACACAAAGTGAAAAGTATTATAGCTTCAGCCTTGCTGAAGATAGCGTCTTTACTGGTTTTAATTGCATAAATGGGCGGCATTTTATTCAGAATTAATAGTTTTTGACATGGACAAAAAAATCGTTTAATTTTTTCCCATTAAATACTAGAATTATAGAAAAGTACTTTGCGAAAATAATTGGAAGTAGGACGGAAACGTGTTGACCACCGATTAGTTTTTTGCTAATAACTCTTGCATCCTTCCACCGACTTCTTCGACTAAGGGCTCAATGGAAAGCTTATCTGTTCCTCTTTCAGATGGCATTAACATATTTGACGAAAAATCGTAAGAAATAAAATTTTTTGATCAAAACTAAAATATTCTCGAAATCATTGAAAAAGAAGTACCTTATAAGACGAAAATATGCCTTATCTAATAAGAGACATTTAAATTTTTTTTAATTGCATAAATAGGCGGCATTTTATTCAGAATTAATAGTTTTTGACATGGAGAAAAAATTCGTTTAATTTTTTCCCATTAAATACTAGAATTATAGAAAAATACTTTGCGAAAAGAATCGGCGGTAGGACGGAATCGTGTTGACCACCGATTAGATTTTTGCTTATGACTCTTGCATCCTTCGTCCGACTTCTTCGACTTAGAGCTCCATGGAAAGCTTATCTTAAATGGGCGACATTTTATTTAGAATTAATAGTTTTTAACACGAACAAATAATTCGTTTAATTTTTTCCCATTAAATACTAGCATTATAGAAAAGTACTTTGCGAAAAGAATCGGCAGTAGGACGGAAACGTGTTGACCACCGATTAGTTTTTTGCTAATAACTCCTGCATCCTTTCACCGACTTCTTCGACTAACAGATCGATGGAAAGCTTATCTGTTCCTCTTTCAGATGACATAAACATATTTTACGAAAAGTCATAAGAAATAAAATTTTTTTGATCTAAACTAAAATATACTCGAAATCATTGAAAAAGAAGTACCTTATAAGACGAAAATGTGCCTTATCTAATAAGAGACATTTAAATTTTTTTAATTGCATAAATGGGCGGCATTTTATTCAGAATTAATAGTTTTTTACATGGACAAAAAATTCGTTTAATTTTTTCCCATTAAATACTAGAATTATAGAAAAGTACTTTGCGAAAGTAATCGGAAGTAGGACGGAATCGTGTTGACCACCGATTAGTTTTGTGCTAATAACTCATGCATCCTTCGACCGACTTCTTCGACTATGAGATCGATGGAAAGCTTATCTGTTCCTCTTTCAGATGGCATAAACATATTTTACGAAAAGACATAAGAAATAAAATTTTTTTGATCAAAACGACAATGTCCTCGAAATCATTAAAGAAGAAGTACCTTATCAGACGAAAATAAGCCTTATATAATAAGAGACATTTAAATTTTTTTAATTGCGAAAATGGGCGTCATTTTATTCAGAATTGATAGTTTTTTACATGGACAAAAAATTCGTTTAATTTTTTCACATTAAATACTAGACTTATAGAAAAGTACTTTGCGAAAAGAATCGGCAGTAGGACGGAATCGTGTTGACCAATAGTTTTTTACTAATAACTCTTGCATCTTACGACCGACTTCTTTGACTAAGAGCTTGATGGAAAGCTTATCTGTTCCTCTTTCAGATGTCATCAACATATTTTACAAAACGTCGTAAGAAATAAAATTTTTTTGGTCAAAACTAAAATATCATCGAAATCATTGATTAAGAAGTACTTTATGTGACGAAAATATGCCTTCTCTAATAAGAGGCATTTAAATTTGTATACTTTTCACCTATGTGAAATAGTATAATAACTTTGTGCTGAAGTTTGTAACACACAGAAATATTGACTTGCGACTATATAAAGTATATATATTCTTGATCAGGACGACAAGACGAGTTGACTTAGCCATGTCCGTCTGACCGTCTGACCGTCTGTCCGTCTGTCTGTATATATACAATCTCTCCCCACAGTTTTGAAGATATCGAGCTGAAATTTTGAACAGAGACTTCTTATTCGTGCAGTCAACTCATTTGTCGGATCCAGCCATATCGGACCACTGGAACTGGTAGTCCCCATACGAAAAGAAGAAGAAAAAACTTGAATCGTTGTATGGAAAACTTTTTTGGTTTGTACAATAGAGAGCTGAAATTTTAAACATAGTAGTTCTACATAGTCCGACTACATGCCTGAAAGTTTCATTGAGATTGGACATCTGGAACTGGTAGGTCCCATACAAAATGAAGAAGAGGAAGAGAAGTAATATTCACGTCGTTGTATGGACAACTTTTTTGTTTTTCAACCAATTGACTTGAAACTTCGTAGTTATGTTCTTGGGGAGGCATTAAAACTATTTTGACCAAAAGTGGGCGTAGCCACGCCCACTTATAGAAAATTGACCCGTTGTATGGAAAACTTTTTTGTTTTTGAACCAATTGACTTGAAACCTTACAGTTATGTTCTTAGGGAGGAATGAAAACCATTTTGACCAAAAGTGGGCGTAGCCACGCCCACTTATAGCGAAAATTGACCCGTTGTATGGAAAACTTTTTTGTTTTTTAACCAATTGACTTGAAACCTTACAGTTATGTTCTTAGGGAGGAATGAAAACCATTTTGACCAAAAGTGGGCGTAGCCACGCCCACTTATAGCGAAAATTGACCCGTTGTATGGAAAACTTTTTTGTTTTTTAACCAATTGACTTGAAACCCTACAGTTATGTTCTTAGAGAGGAATGAAAACTATTTTAACCAAAAGTGGGCGTGGCCACGCCCTTTTATAGCGAAAACTGACCTGTTGTATGGAAAACTTTTTTGTTTTTTAACCAATTGACTTGAAACTTTACAGTTATGTTCTTAGGGAGGAATGAAAACTATTTTGACCAAAAGTACGCGTAGCCACGCCCATTTATAGCGAAAATTGACCCGTTGTATGGAAAACTATTTTGTTTTTTAACCAATTCACTTGAATCTTTACAGTTATGTTCTTAGGGAGGAATGAAAACTATTTAGACCAAAAGTGGGCATGGCTACGCCCACTGGTACCGAAACTTGAACCGTTGTATGGAAAACTTTTTTGTTTTTTAACCAATTGACTTGAAACTATACAGTTATGTTCATAGGGAGGAATGAAAACTATTTAGACCAAAAGTAGGCATAGCTACGCCCAGTTATACCGAAACTTGAACCGTTGTATGGAAAACTTTTTGGTTTTTAACCAATTGACTTGAAACTTTACAGTTATGTTCTTAGGGAGGAATGCAACCTAGTTTGACTAAAAGTGGGCGTGGCCACGCCCACTTATAGCTAAACTTGACCCGTTGTATGAAAAACTTTTTTGTTTTTTAAACAATTGACTTGAAACCTTACAGTTATGTTGTTAGGGAGGCATGAAAACTATTCACTTAGTTTTTTAGTGACACAACGTGAAAAGTATTATAGCTTCAGCCTTGCTGAAGATAGCGTCCTTACTGGTTTTAATTGCATAAATGGGCGGCATTTTATTCAAAAAATTCTTTTAATTTTTTCCATTAAATACTTGAATTATAGAAAAGTACTTTGCGAAAAGAATCGGCAGTAGGACGGAATCGTGTTGACCACTGATTAGTTTTTTGCTAATAACTCTTGCATCCTTTGACCGACTTCTTCGACTAAGAGCTCAATGGAAAGCTTATCTTAAATGGGCGGCATTTTATTCAGAATTAATAGTTGGTTACATAGACAAAAAATTCGTTTCATTTTTTCCCATTAAATACTAGAATTATAGAAAAAAACTTTGCGAAACGAATCGGCAGTACGACGGAACCGTGTTGACCACCGATTAGTTTTTTGCTAATAACACTTGCATCCTTCGACCGACTCTTCGACTAAGAGATCGATGGAAAGCTTATCTGTTCCTCTTTCAGATGGCATAAACATATTTTACGAAAAGACGTAAGAAATAAAATTTTTTTGATCAAAGCTACAATATTCTCGAAATCATTGAAAAAGACGTACTTTATAAGACGAAAATATGCCTTATCTAATAAGACATTTAAATTTTTATAATTGCATAAATGGGTGGCATTTTATTCAGAATTAATAGTTTTTTACATGGACAAAAAATTCGTTTCATTTTTTCCCATTAAATTCTAGAATTATAGAAAAAAACTTTGCGAAACGAATCGGCAGTACGACGGAACCGTGTTGACCACCGATTAGTTTTTTGCTAATAACACTTGCATCCTTCGACCGACTCTTCGACTAAGAGATCGATGGAAAGCTTATCTGTTCCTCTTTCAGATGGCATAAACATATTTTACGAAAAGACGTAAGAAATAAAATTTTTTTGATCAAAGCTACAATGTCCTCGAAATCATTAAAGAAGAAGTACCTTATCAGACGAAAATAAGCCTTATGTAATAAGAGACATTTAAATTTTTTTAATTGCAAAAATGGGCGTCATTATATTCAGAATTGATAGTTTTTTACATGGACAAAAAATTCGTTTAATTTTTTTACATTAAATACTAGACTTATAGAAAAGTTCTTTGCAAAAAGAATCGGCAGTAGGACGGAATCGTGTTGACCACTAGTTTTTTACTAATAACTCTTGCATCCTACGACCGACTTCTTTGACTAAGAGCTCGATGGAAAGCTTATCTTAAATGGGCGACATTTTATTCAGAATTAATAGTTTTTAACATGAACAAATAATTCGTTTAATTTTTTCCCATTAAATACTAGAATTATAGAAAAGTACTTTGCGAAAAGAATCGGCAGTAGGACGGAATCGTGTTGACCACCGATTAGTTTTTTGCTAATAACTTTTGCGTCCTACGACCGACTTCTTCGACTAAGAGATCGATGGAAAGCTTATCTGTTCTTCTTTCAGATGACATTAACATATTTTACGAAAAGTCATAAGAAATAAAATTTTTTTGATCTAAACTAAAATATACTCGAAATCATTGAAAAAGAAGTACCTTATAAGACGAAAATGTGTCTTATCTAATAAGAGACATTTAAATTTTTTTAATTGCATAAATGGGCGGCATTTTATTCAGAATTAATAGTTTTTTACATGGACAAAAAATTCGTTTAATTTTTTCCCATTAAATACTAGAATCATAGAAAAGTACTTTGCGAAAGTAATCGGAAGTAGGACGGAATCGTGTTGACCACCGATTAGTTTTGTGCTAATAACTCATGCATCCTTCGACAGACTTCTTCGACTATGAGATCGATGGAAAGCTTATCTGTTCCTCTTTCAGATGGCAAAAACATATTTTACGAAATGACGTAAGAAATAAAATTTTGTTGATCAAAACTACAATGTCCTCGAAATCATTAAAGAAGAAGTACCTTATCAGATGAAAATAAGCCTTATATAATAAGAGACATTTAAATTTTTTTAATTGCAAAAATGGGCGTCATTTTATTCAGAATTGATAGTTTTTTACATGGACAAAAAATTCGTTTAATTTTTTCACATTAAATACTAGACTTATAGAACAGTACTTTGCGAAAAGAATCGGCAGTAGGACGGAATCGTGTTGACCACTAGTTTTTTACTAATAACTCTTGCATCCTACGACCGACTTCTTTGACTAAGAGCTCGATGGAAAGCTTATCTGTTCCTCTTTCTGATGGCATCAACATATTTTACGAAACGTCGTAAGAAATAAAATTTTTTTGGTCAAAACTAAAATATCATCGAAATCATTGATTAAGAAGTACTTTATGTGACGAAAATATGCCTTCTCTAATAAGAGGCATTTAAATTTTTATACTTTTCACGTAGGTGAAATAGTATAATAACTTTGTGCTGAAGTTTGTAACACACAGAAATATTCACTTGCGACTATATAAAGTATATAGATTCTTGATCAGGACGACAAGACGAGTTGACTTAGCCATGTCCGTCTGACCGTCTGACCGTCTGTCCGTCTGTCTGTATATATACAATCTCCTCCCACAGTTTTGAAGATATCGAGCTGAAATTTTGCAGAGAGACTTCTTATTCGTGCAGTCAACTCATTTGTCGGATCCAGCCATATCGGACCACTGGAACTGCTGAAATTTTAAACATAGTAGTTCTACATAGTCCGACTACATGCCTGAAAGTTTCATTGAGATTGGACATCTGGAACTGGGAGCTCCCATAGAAAATGAAGAAGAGGAAGAGAAGTAATATTGACGTCGTTGTATGGACAACTTTTTTGTTTTTCAACCAATTGATTTGAAACTTCCTAGTTACGCCCACTTATAGAAAATTGACCCGTTGTATGGAAAACTTTTTTGTTTTTTAACCAATTGACTTGAAACCTTACAGTTATGTTCTTAGGTAGGAATGAAAACCATTTAAACCAAAAGTGGGCATGGCTACGCCCACTTGTACCGAAACTTGAACCGTTGTATGGAAAACTTTTTTGTTTTTTAACCAATTGACTTGAAACCCTACAGTTATGTTCTTAGAGAGGAATGAAAACTATTTTAACCAAAAGTGGTTGTGGCCACGCCCTTTTATAGCGAAAACTGACCTGTTGTATGGAAAACTTTTTTGTTTTTTAACCAATTGACTTGAAACTTTACAGTTATGTTCTTAGGGAGGAATGAAAACTATTTTGACCAAAAGTACGCGTAGCCACGCCCATTTATAGCGAAAATTGACCCGTTGTATGGAAAACTATTTTGTTTTTTAACCAATTCACTTGAATCTTTACAGTTATGTTCTTAGGGAGGAATGAAAACTATTTAAACCAAAAGTGGGCATGGAAAGCTTATCTTAAATGGGCGGCATTTTATTCAGAATTAATAGTTTGTTACATAGACAAAAAATTTATTTAATTTTTTCCCATTAAATACTAGAATTATAGAAAAGTACTTTGCGAAAAGAATCGGCAGTAGAACGGAATCGTGTTGACCACCGATTAGATTTTTGCTAATAACTTTTGCATCCTACGACCGACTTCTCCGACTAAGAGCTCGATGGAAAGCTTATCTGTTTCTCTTTCAGATGGCATTAATATACCTATTTTACGAAAAGTCGTAAGAAATAAAATTTTTTTGATCAAAACTAAAATATCCTCGAAATCATTGAAAAAGAAGTATCTTATAGGACGAAAATATTCCTTATCTAATAAGAGACATTTAAATTTTTTTAATTGCATAAATGGGTGGCATTTTATTCAGAATTAATAGTTTTTTACATGGACAAAAAATTCGTTTCATTATTTCCCATTAAATTCTAGAACTATAGAAAAAAACCTTGCGAAACGAATCGGCAGTACGACGGAATCGTGTTGACCACCGATTAGTTTTTTGCTAATAACACTTGCATCCTTCGAACGACTTCTTCGACTAAGAGATCGATGGAAAGCTTACCTGTTCCTCTTTGAGATGGCAATAACATATTTTACAAAAAGTCGTTAGAAATAAAATTTTTTTGATCAAAACTAAAATATCCTCGAAATCATTGAAAAAGAAGTACCTTATAAGACGAAAATATGCCTTATCTAATAAGAGACATTTAAATTTTTTTAATTGCATAAATGGGTGGCATTTTATTCAAAAAATTCTTTAAATTTTTTCCATTAAATACTAGAATTATAGAAAAAAACCTTGCGAAACGAATCGGCAGTAGGACGGAATCGTGTTGACCACTAGTTTTTTACTAATAACTCTTGCATCCTTCGACCGACTTCTTCGACTAAGGGCTCGATGGAAAGCTTATCTGTTTCTCTTTCAGATAGCATTAACATATTTTACGAAAGGTCGTAAGAAATAAAATTTTTTTGATCAAAACTAAAATATCCTCGAAATCATTGAAAAAGAAGTATCTTATAAGACGAAAATATTCCTTATCTAATAAGAGACATTTAAATTTTTTTAATTGCATAAATGGGTGGCATTTTATTCAGAATTAATAGTTTTTTACATGGACAAAAAATTCGTTTCATTTTTTCCCATTAAATACTAGAATTATAGAAAAGTACTTTGCGAAAAGAATCGGCAGTAGGACGGAATCGTGTTGACCACCGATTATTTTCTTGCTAATAACTCTTGCTTCCTTCGACCGACTTCTTCGACTTAGAGCTCGATGGAAAGCTTATCTTAAATGGGCGGCATTTTATTCAGAACTAATAGTTTTTTACATAAACAAAAAATTCGTTTAATTTTTTCCCATTAAATACTAGAATTATAGAAAAGTACTTTGCGAAAAGAATCGGCAGTAGGACGGAATCGTGTTGACAACCGATTAGTTTCTTGCTAATAACTCTTGCATCCTTCGACCGACTTCTTCGACTTAGAGCTCGATGGAAAGCTTATCTTAAATGGGCGGCATTTTATTCAGAACTAATAGTTTTTTACATAAACAAAAAATTCGTTTAATTTTTTCCCATTAAATATTAGAATTATAGAAAAGTACTTTGCGAAAAGAATCGGCAGTAGGACGGAATCGTGTTGACCACCGATTAGATTTTTGCTAATAACTGTTGCGTCCTACGACCCTCTTTTTCAACTTAAAACTCGATTGAAAGCTTATCTGTTCCTCTTTCAGATGGCATTAACATATTTTACGAAAAGTCATAAGATATAAAATTTTTTTGATCAAAACTAAAATATCCTCGAAATCATTGAAAAAGAAGTACCTTATAAGACGAATATATGCCTTATCTAATAAGAGAAATTTAAATTTTTTTAATTGCATAAATGGGCGGCATTTTATTCAGAATTAATAGTTTTTTACATGGATAAAAAATTCGTTTAATTTTTTCCCATTAAATACTAGAATTATAGAAAAGTACTTTGCAAAAAGAATCGGCAGTAGTACGGAATCGTGTTGACCACCGATTAGTTTTTTGCTAATAACTCTTGCATCCTTCGACCGACTTCTTCGACTTAGAGCTCGATGGAAAGCTTATCTTAAATGGGCGGCATTTTATTCAGAATTAACAGTTTTTTACATGGATAAAAAATTCGTTTAATTTTTTCGCATTAAATACTAGAATTATAGAAAAGTACTTTGCGAAAAGAATCGGCAGTAGGACGGAATCGTGTTGACCACCGATTAGATTTTTGCTAATAACTTTTGCATCCTACGACCGACTTCTTCGACTAAGATCTCGATGGAAAGCTTATCTGTTTCTCTTTCAGATGGCATTAACATATTTTACGAAAAGTCGTAAGAAATAAAATTTTTTTGGTCAAAACTAAAATATCATCGAAATCATTGAAAAAGAAGTACCTTATGTGACGAAAATATGCCTTATCTAATAAAAGACATTTAAATTTTTTTAATTGCATAAATGGGTGGCATTTTATTCAAAAAATTCTTTAAATTTTTTCCATTGAATACTAGAATTATAGAAAAGTACTTTGCGAAAATAATCGGCAGGAGGACGGAATCGTGTTGACCACCGATTAGATTTTTGCTAATAACTCTTGCATCCTTCGACCGACTTCTTCGACTAAGAGCTCGATGGAAAGCTTATCTGTTTCTCTTTCTGATAGCATTAACATATTTTACGAAAGGTCGTAAGAAATAAAATTTTTTTGATCAAAACTAAAATATCCTCGAAATCATTGAAAAAGAAGTATCTTATAAGACGAAAATATTCCTTATCTAATAAGAGACATTTAAATTTTTTAAATTGCATAAATGGGTGGCATTTTATTCAGAATTAATAGTTTTTTACATGGACAAAAAATTCGTTTCATTTTTTCCCATTAAATTCTAGAATTATAGAAAAAAACTTTGCGAAACGAATGGGCAGTACGACGGAATCGTGTTGACCACCGATTAGTTTCTTGCTAATAGCTCTTGCATCCTTCAACCGACTTCTTCGACTTAGAGCTCGATGGAAAGCTTATCTGTTTCTCTTTCAGATAGCATTAACATATTTTACGAAAAGTCGTAAGAAATAAAATTTTTTTGGTCAAAACTAAAATATCATCGAAATCATTGAAGAAGAAGTACCTTATGTGACGAAAATATGCCTTCTCTAATAAGAGACATTTAAATTTTTTTAATTGCATAAATGGGTGGCATTTTATTCAGAATTAATAGTTTTTTAAATGGACAAAAAATTCGTTTCATTTTTTCCCATTAAACACTAGAATTATAGAAAAGTACTTTGCGAAAAGAATCGGCAGTAGGACGGAATCGTGTTGACCACCGATTAGTTTCTTGCTAATAACTCTTGCATCCTTCGACCGACTTCTTCGACTTAGAGCTCGTTGGAGAGCTTTTCTTAAATGGGCGGCATTTTATTCAGAACTAATAGTTTTTTACATAAACAAAAAATTCGTTTCAATTTTTCCCATTAAATACTAAAATTATAGAAAAGTACTTTGCGAAAAGAATCGGCAGTAGGACGGAATCGTGTTGACCACCGATTAGATTTTTGCTAATAACTCTTGCGTCCTACGACCCTCTTTTCCGACTTAAAACTCGATTGAAAGCTTATCTGTTCCTCTTTCAGATGGCATTAACATATTTTACGAAAAGTCATAAGATATAAAATTTTTTTGATCAAAACTAAAATATCCTCGAAATCATTGAAAAAGAAGTACCTTATAAGACGAATATATGCCTTATCTAATAAGAGAAATTTAAATTTTTTTAATTGCATAAATGGGTGGCATTTTATTCAGAATTAATAGTTTTTTACATGGACAAAAAATTCGTTTAATTTTTTCCCATTAAATACTAGAATTATAGAAAAGTACTTTGCGAAAAGAATCGGCAGTAGTACGAAATCGTGTTGACCACCGATTAGTTTTTTGCTAATAACTCTTGCATCCTTCAACCGACTTCTTCGACTGAGAGCTCGATGGAAAGCTTATCTTAAATGGGCGGCATTTTATTCAGAATTAACAGTTTTTTACATGGATAAAAAATTCGTTTAATTTTTTCGCATTAAATACTAGAATTATAGAAAAGTACTTTGCGAAAAGAATCGGCAGTTGGACGGAATCGTGTTGACCACCGATTAGATTTTTGCTAATAACTTTTGCATCCTACGACCGACTTCTTCGACTAAGATCTCGATGGAAAGCTTATCTGTTTCTCTTTCAGATGGCATTAACATATTTTACGAAAAGTCGTAAGAAATAAAATTTTTTTGGTCAAAACCAAAATATCATCGAAATCATTGAAGAAGAAGTACCTTATGTGACGAAAATATGCCTTCTCTAATAAGAGACATTTAAATTTTTTTAATTGCATAAATGGGTGGCATTTTATTCAGAATTAATAGTTTTTTACATGGACAAAAAATTCGTTTCATTTTTTCCCATTAAATACTAGAATTATAGAAAAGTACTTTGCGAAAAGAATCGGCAGTAGGACGGAATCGTGTTTACCACCGATTAGATTTTTGCTAATAACTTTTGCGTCCTACGACCCTCTTTTTCGACTAAGAGCTCGATTGAAAGCTTATCTGTTCCTCTTTCAGATGGCATTAACATATTTTACGAAAAGTCGTAAGAAATAAAATTTTTTTGATCAAAACTAAAATATCCTCGAAATCATTGAAAAAGAAGTACCTTATAAGACGAAAATATGCCTTATCTAATAAAAGACATTTAAATTTTTTTAATTGCATAAATGGGTGGCATTTTATTCAGAATTAATAGTTTTTTACATGGACAAAAAAATCGTTTCATTTTTTCCCATTAAATACTAGAATTATAGAAAAGTACTTTGCGAAAAGAATCGGCAGTAGGACGGAATCGTGTTTACCACCGATTAGATTTGTGCTAGTCTTTTTCGACTAAGAGCTCGATTGAAAGCTTATCTGTTCCTCTTTCAGATGGCATTAACATATTTTACGAAAAGTCGTAAGAAATAAAATTTTTTTGATCAAAACTAAAATATCCTCGAAATCATTGAGAAAGAAGTACCTTATGAGACGAAACCAGTAAGGACGCTATCTTCAGCAAGGCTGAAGCTATAATACTTTTCACTTTGTGTCACTATAAAAAAAACTAAATGAATAGTTTTCATGCCTCCCTAACAACATAACTGTAATGTTTCAAGTCAATTCGATAAAAAACAAAAAATTTTTCCATACAACGGTTCAAGTTTTGCGATAAGTGGGCGTAGCCATGCCCAAATTTGGTCAAAATAGTTTTCATTCCTCCCTAAGAACATAACTGTAAAGTTTCAAGTCAATTGGTTAAAAAACAAAAAAGTTTTCCATACAACGGGTCAATTTTCGCTATAAGTAGGCGTGGCTGCGCCCACTTTTGGTTTAAATAGTTTTCATTCCTCCCTAAGAACATAACTGTAAAGTTTCAAGTCAATTGGTTAAAAAACAAAAAAGTTTTCTATACAAAGGGTCAAGTTAAGCTATAAGTGGGCGTGGCCATGCCCACTTTTGATCAAAATAGTTTTCATTCCTCCCTAAGAGCATAACTGCAAAGTTTCAAGTCAATTGGTTAAAAAACAAAAAAGTTTTCCATACAACGGGTCAATTTTTGCTATAAGTAGGCGTGGCTACGCCCACTTTTGGTCAAAATAGTTTTCATTCCTCTCTAGGAACATAACTGTAAAGTTTTAAGTCAATTGGTTAAAAAACAAAAAAGTTTTCCATACAAAGGGTCAATTTTCGCTATAAGTAGGCGTGGCTACGCCCACTTTTCGTCAAAATAGTTTTCATTCCTCCCTAAGAACATAACTGCAAAGTTTCAAGTCAATTGGTTAAGAAACAAAAAAGTTTTCCATACAACGGGTCAATTTTCGCTATAAGTGGGCGTGGCTACGCCTGGCTACGCCCACATTTGGTCAAAATAGTTTTCATTCCTCCCTAAGCGCATAACTGCAAAGTTTCAAGTCAATTGGTTAAAAAACAAAAAAGTTTTCCATACAACGGGTCAATTTTCGCTATAAGTAGGCGTGGCTACGCCCACTTTTGGTTAAAATAGTTTTCATTCCTCCCTAAGAACATAACTGTAAAGTTTCAAGTCAATTGGTTGAAAAACAAAAAAGTTTTCCATACAAAGGGTCAAGTTAAGCTATAAGTGGGCATGGCCACGCCCACTTTTGATCAAAATAGTTTTCATTCCTCCCTAAGAGCATAACTGCAAAGTTTCAAGTCAATTGGTTAAGAAACAAAAAAGTTTTCCATACAATGGGTCAATTTTCGCAATAAGTGGGCGTGGCTACGCCTGGCTACGCCCACTTTTGGTCAAAATAGTTTTCATTCCTCTCTAAGAACAT
The DNA here is from genome assembly GCA_034638295.1 of Phortica okadai. Lineage (NCBI taxonomy): Eukaryota > Metazoa > Arthropoda > Insecta > Diptera > Drosophilidae > Phortica > Phortica okadai. The sequence goes on along the minus strand of CM067850.1, from coordinate 20,816,778 downwards.
AACTGTAAAGTTTCAAGTCAATTGGTTAAAAAACAAAAAAGTTTTCCATACAACGGGTAAATTTTCGCTATAAGTGGGCGTGGCTACGCGTGGTTACGCCCACATTTGGTCAAAATAGATTTCATTCCTCCCTAAGAACATAACTTTAAAATTTCAAGTCAATTGGTTAAGAAACAAAAAAGTTTTCCATACAACGACGTGAATATTCCTTCTCTTCCTCTTCTTCATTTTGTATGGGAGCTACCAGTTCCAGATGTCCAATCTCAAACTTTCAGGCATGTAGTCGGACCATGTAAAACAACTATGTTTAAAATTTCAGCACTCTATTGTACAAAACAAAAAAGTTTTCCATACAACGATTCAAGTTTTGTTCACTTTTCTTCTTCTTTTCGTATGGGAGCTACCTGTTCCAATAATCCGATCATGCTGGTTCCGACGAATGATTCATCGTAATAAATTCTAAGACTCTGTGCAAAGTTTCAGCTCAATAGCTTCAAAACTGAGGGATTAGTTTGCATACATACAGACAGACAGACAGACCGACAGACAGACAGACGGACAGACGGACATGGCTAAATCAACTCGTCTTGTCGTCCTGATCAAGAATATATATACTTTATATAGTCGGAAATTAATATTTCGATCTGTTACAAACTCCGTTACAAAGTTAATATACTATTTCACATAAGTGAAAAGTATAAATATGCCTTATCTAATAAGAGACATTTAAATTTTTATACTTTTCACTTATGTGAAATAGTATATTAACTTTGTCACGGAGTTTGTAACAGATCGAAATATTAATTTCCGACTATATAAAGTATATATATTCTTGATCAGGACGACAAGACGAGTTGATTTAGCCATGTCCGTCTGTCCGTCTGTCCGTCTGTCTGTCTGTTGGTCTGTCTGTCTGTCTGTATGTATGCAAACTAGTCCCTCAGTTTTGAAGCTATCGAGCTGAAACTTTGCACAGAGTCTTAGAATTTATTACGATGAATCATTCGTCGGAACCAGCATGATCGGATTATTGGAACAGGTAGCTCCCATACGAAAAGAAGAAGAAAAGTGAACAAAACTTGAATCGTTGTATGGAAAACTTTTTTGTTTTGTACAGTAGAGTGCTGAAATTTTAAACATAGTAGTTTTACATGGTCCGACTACATGCCTGAAAGTTTCATTGAGATTGGACATCTGGAACTGGTAGCTCCCATACAAAATGAAGAAGAGGAAGAGAAGGAATATTCACGTCGTTGTATGGAAAACTTTTTTGTTTCTTAACCAATTGACTTGAAATTTTAAAGTTATGTTCTTAGGGAGGAATGAAATCTATTTTGACCAACAGTGGGCGTAACCACGCGTATCCACGCCCACTTATAGCGAAAATTTAGCCGTTGTATGGAAAACTTTTTTGTTTTTTAACCAATTGACTTGAAACTTTACAGTTATGCTCTTAGGGAGGAATGAAAACTATTTTGATCAAAAGTGGACGTGGCCACGCCCACTTATAGCTTAACTTAACCCTTTGTATGGAAAACTTTTTTGTTTTTTAACCAATTGGCTTCAAACTTCACAGTTATGTTCTTAGGGAGGAATGAAAACTATTTTAACCAAAAGTGGGCGTAGCCACGCCCACTTATAGCTTAACTTGACCCTTTGTATGGAAAACTTTTTTGTTTTTTAACCAATTGACTTGAAACTTTGCAGTTATGCTCTTAGGGAGGAATGAAAACTATTTTGATCAAAAGTGGGCATGGCCACACCCACTTATAGCTTAACTTGACCCTTTGTATGGAAAACTTTTTGGTTTTTTAATCAATTGACTTGAAACTTTACAGTTATGTTCTTTGGGAGGAATGAAAACTATTTTGACGAAAAGTAGGCGTAGCCACGCCCTTTTATAGCGAAAATTGACCCTTTGTATGGAAAACTTTTTTGTTTTTTAACCAATTGACTTAAAACTTTACAGTTATGTTCCTAGAGAGGAATGAAAACTATTTTGACCAAAAGTGGGCGTAGCCACGCCTACTTATAGCAAAAATTGACCTGTTGTATGGAAAACTTTTTTGTTTTTTAACCAATTGACTTGAAACTTTGCAGTTATGCTCTTAGGGAGGAATGAAAACTATTTTGATCAAAAGTGGGCGTGGCCACGCCCTTTTATAGCGAAAATTGACCCTTTGTATGGAAAACTTTTTTGTTTTTTAACCAATTGACTCTAAACTTTACTGTTATGTTCTTAGGGAGGAATAAAAACTATTTTGACCAAATGTGGGCATGGCTACGCCCACTTATCGCAAAACTTGAACCGTTGTATGGAAAAATTTTTTGTTTTTTAACGAATTGACTTGAAACATTACAGTTATGTTGTTAGGGAGGCATGAAAACTATTCATTTAGTTTTTTTTATAGTGACACAAAGTGAAAAGTATTATAGCTTCAGCCTTGCTGAAGATAGCGTCCTTACTGGTTTTAATTGCATAAGTGGGCGGCATTTTATTTAAAAACCTCCTTTATTTTTTTTCATTAAATACTAGAATTTTATAAAAGTACTTTGCGATAAGAATCGGCAGTAGGACGGAATCGTGTTAACTACTGATTAGTTTCTTGCTAATAACTCTTGCATCCTTCCACCGACTTCTTCGACTTAGAGCTCGATGGAAAGCTTATCTTAAATTGGAAGAATTTTATTCAGAATGAATAGTTTTTTACATAGACAAAAAAATCGTTTAATTTTTTCCCATTAAATACTAGAATTATAGAAAAGTACTTTGCGAAAATAATCGGCAGTAGGACGGAATCGTGTTGACCACCGATTAGATTTTTGCTAATAACTTTTGCGTCCTACGACCGACTTCTTCGACTAAGAGATCGATTGAAACCTTATCTGTTTCTCTTTCAGATAGCATTAACATATTTTACGAAAGGTCGTAAGAAATAAAATTTTTTTGATCAAAACTAAAATATCCTCGAAATCATTGAAAAAGAAGTATCTTATAAGACGAAAATATTCCTTATCTAATAAGAGACATTTAAATTTTTTTAATTGCATAAATGGGTGGCATTTTATTCAAAAAATTCTTTACATTTTTTCCATTAAATACTAGAATTATAGAAAAGTACTTTGCGAAAAGAATCGGCAGTAGAACGGAATCGTGTTGACCACCGATTAGATTTTTGCTAATAACTCTTGCATCCTTCGACCGACTTCTTCGACTAAGAGCTCGATGGAAAGCTTATCTGTTTCTCTTTCAGATAGCATTAACATATTTTACGAAAAGTCGTAAGAAATAAAATTTTTTTGATCAAAACTAAAATATACTCGAAATCATTGAAAAAGAAGTACCTTATAAGACGAAAATATGCCTTATCTAATAAAAGACATTTAAATTTTTTTAATTGCATAAATGGGTGGCATTTTATTCAGAATTAATAGTTTTTTACATGGACAAAAAAATCGTTTAATTTTTTCCCATTAAATACTACAATTATAGGAAAAAACTTTGCGAAAAGAATCGGCAGTAGGACGGAATCGTGTTTACCACCGATTAGATTTTTGCTAATAACTTTTGCGTCCTACGACCGACTTCTTCGACTAAGAGATCGATTGAAAGCTTATCTGTTTCTCTTTCAGATGGCATTAACATATTTTACGAAAAGTCGTAAGAAATAAAATTTTTTTGATCAAAACTAAAATATACTCGAAATCATTGAAAAAGAAGTACCTTATGAGACGAAAATATGCCTTATCTAATAAGAGACATTTAAATTTTTTTAATTGCATAAATGGGTGGCATTTTATTCAAAAAATTCTTTAAATTTTTTCCATTAAATACTAGAATTATAGAAAAGTACTTTGCGAAAATAATCGGCAGTAGGACGGAATCGTGTTGACCACCGATTAGATTTTTGCTAATAACTCTTGCATCCTTCGACCGACTTCTTCGACTAAGAGCTCGATGGAAAGCTTATCTGTTTCTCTTTCAGATAGCATTAACATATTTTACGAAAAGTCGTAAGAAATAAAATTTTTTTGATCAAAACTAAAATATCCTCGAAATCATTGAAAAAGAAGTATCTTATAAGACGAAAATATTCCTTATCTAATAAGAGACATTTAAATTTTTTTAATTGCATAAATGGGTGGCATTTTATTCAAAAAATTCTTTAAATTTTTTCGATTAAATACTAGAATTATAGAAAAGTACTTTGCGAAAAGAATCGGCAGTAGAACGGAATCGTGTTGACCACCGATTAGATTTTTGCTAATAACTTTTGCGTCCTACGACCGACTTCTTCGACTAAGAGATCGATGGAAAGCTTATCTGTTTCTCTTTCAGATGGCATTAATATATTTTACGAAAAGTCGTAAGAAATAAAATTTTTTTGATCAAAACTAAAATATCCTCGAAATCATTGAAAAAGAAGTACCTTATAAGACGAAAATATGCCTTATCTAATAAAAGACATTTAAATTTTTTTAATTGCATAAATGGGTGTCATTTTATTCAGGATCAATAGTTTTTTACACAGACAAAAAATTCGTTTAATTTTTTCCCATTAAATACTAGAATTATAGAAAAGTACTTTGCGAAAAGAATCGGCAGTAGGACGGAATCGTGTTTACCACCGATTAGATTTTTGCTAATAACTTTTGCGTCCTACGACCCTCTTTTTCGACTAAGATCTCGATTGAAAGCTTATCTGTTCCTCTTTCAGATGGCATTAACATATTTTACGAAAAGTCATAAGATATAAAATTTTTTTGATCAAAACTAAAATATCCTCGAAATCATTGAAAAAGAAGTACCTTATAAGACGAATATATGCCTTATCTAATAAGAGACATTTAAATTTTTTTAATTGCATAAATGGGCGGCATTTTATTCAGAATTAATAGTTTTTTACATGGACAAAAAATTCGTTTAATTTTTTCCCATTAAATACTAGAATTATAGCAAAGTACTTTGCGAAAAGAATCGGCAGTAGTACGGAATCGTGTTGACCACCGATTAGTTTTTTACTAATAACTCTTGCATCCTTCGACCGACTTCTTCGACTAAGAGCTTGATGGAAAGCTTATCTGTTTCTCTTTCAGATGGCATTAACATATTTTACGAAAAGTCATAAGAAATAAAATTTTTTTGATCAAAACTAAAATATCCTCGAAATCATTGAAAAAGAAGTACCTTATAAGACGAAAATATGCCTTATCTAATAAAAGACATTTAAATTTTTTTAATTGCATAATTGGGTGGCATTTTATTCAGAATTAATAGTTTTTTACATGGACAAAAGGTCGGCGAAAACTCCTCTGACTGAACCCTCCCCGAGGGTGCCGGCTGGGCAATGGATACTGCATTGTCTCGGGCAACCGAGGGATGCTAGCATCTCTTGTCTGTCCGCAGGACCTTGCAGTGTCTAGCAAAGGTGACGGACCCAAGTCTCTCAGACCTAGTCTGAGAGGCTTGGGCCCGAAGCCATGGTCAGAGGTACTTGGCAGCAAGTATAAACTGCATCACCCTTATGATGGGACGTAAGAGCAGAGGAGCAACACGGGCTGGGATGTCAGCCCAAACGTCGGTGGGAGGTGTGACCGCTACCACCGGCGGGCACGGGGAGGAGCAATCCTCTCTGCGTGTCGCCAGTGGTCACAGTGACGGAACGCGCGCGAGTGCGCTCCGTCGCCAGGAGGGTACAGAGCTGGAACCAACTGCCACAGAGTCGGAGTTTGTGTTCACAGGCCCATCGATGCCGGCTGCCGAGCTAGCGCTTGCGCTAGCGGAGCCGCCGCTAGACGATGAGTCATCGAGCACAGATGAAGGTGAAGTGACGGTTGTCCAGGGACAACCCAAAAAGACCATAGCAGACGATGATCTCAAACGCAAACGGCTGTCTGGGTACAAGACCTCTCTAAAGTTCCTTAAGGGACTGGAGGGTCGCGACCCGGGTTCGCTGAGCGGCCGAGAAAAGAGACTGCGCAAAAAGCATGAGTACAACGTGCGACTGTATCTGAGACTTACTGGCCCGCCTGGTAACACTCAGACCGCCGCACAAAGTACGAGTGCTCTGTGCCGAGGGAAACCTGCCGCAGCCACACCCCCCGTAAAGGAGGGAACGGCTAGCAAGTGTACCGCACCGGCCAATAAGAGACAAAGGTCTGATGACTCGGCGAAGGCTTCGGAGAGCAAGCGGAAACGTCCAGGGGAATTTCTGGCAAGCTTAAGCTCGAAACCGGAGCTGCAGGTGGCCATTATCGATAGGAGGGACCCGGAAGGGAAACTCACTACCGAGAACTGGCTCATCCTTGAAGGGTCAATCAACCGGGCGATAGCAGATGCCATCACTCGGCCAGAAAATCCCTTCGTGGCAGAGTTTGACGGTATCAACTGGTACAAGGGTGTCAAGGTTGTGGCATGTGCCAATGAGGAGTCCCTGCGGCTCCTCAAGGACACATTGCTGGAACTAGACGCCCCCTGGCCGGGTGCTAAGATTGATGTCGTCCCCGTGGACCAAATTCCGGCTCGAACGATTATTAAGGTCTGGATCCCACCTCCAATTATGGAGGATCGAACCACCCTCTTATTGATCAAGAGCCAGAATGCGGACTGCGACACCGGGGATTGGACAATCAAGAGAGGGCTGGCCCGCGACAAGGGAAACGGCAAGGACCTCTGGATCAGTATTGGTCCGGAGTCCAGACGCCAACTCCTGAGTAGGCAGGGCCGTCTGAAGATGGGAATGGGTTGCCTTCAGGCAATCATTCCTGGAGGCGCCGGGCGCGAAGATGATAGGTCAACCGGAGAGACTTAAGGTGGTGCAGATTAATCTGCATCATTCAAGGGTCCCCTCGATCGACCTACTACGGTGGATGGACAGGGAGAGGGTAGACGTGGCTCTTATCCAGGAGCCCTGGATCGTGAGTGAAAGGGTTTGCGGTTTAGGTGCCCGCGGCTACAATCTCCTTGTCCCTACAACTGTAGGTAAGTCCAGAACCTGTATCGTGGTAAGAACCGGACTTAATGTTCTTTTCTCTTCCCGTTACAGCAACAACGACCTGACGGTAGTGTTATGCGAGCGAAGGAACGGTCCCAAACTATACCTGGCCTCGGCATATCTACCGTATGAAGAGAGGGATCCACCATCAGAGAGCGTCCGAGCCCTTATTCGGCATGCGCAGGAGGAGGGCACGGACTTAATCCTGGGGTGTGATGCCAATGCGCACCACACTATGTGGGGAAGCAAGGATATAAACGTGAGAGGAGAATCGCTGTGTGAATTCATGTCGTGCACAAATCTTAATGTGTGTAACCGGGGTGACCACCCCACATTCCGCAATAAGAACCGTGCTGAGGTTATTGACATAACCCTAGCGACCAACAGTGACTCTCTCTCTGTTGTAGACTGGCACGTATCCACGGAATGTTCCTTCTCGGACCATTACAGGATAGTGTTCGAAGTAGAATGGTTCAGAGAGGCCAAACGCCCCTTCAGGAACCCAAAACGAACAGACTGGGTCAAGTTCTCTCAACTTGTCAAGGAGTTACTCCCAAACCACCCAGTGGGTAGGCTGGACAACCCGGACAAACTGGAGAAATCGACCAGGACCGTCACGGAAGCTCTGTGTAAGGCCTTCATCAAATCCTGTCCTATCAGCCGTCCTCCAAAGTCAAACCGCAACAGGTGGTGGACACCGGAGCTCGGAAGGATACGGAAGGAAACGAGAAGACTCTACAACAGAGCGAAAGACAGAAACTGCCAGGTGGACTGGGACGCCTACCACCTCAGTTTCAAAGTCTTCAAGAAAGAATGTAGGAAGGCCAAAAGAGATTCTTGGGCCGCCTTCTGCGAGGATCTGACCAGCACCACAGAAGCGTCCAGACTTCGAAGGTTGCTAGCGAAAGATCCAGCCACACCAGGCTTGCTTTGCGATCTGGATGGCAAATTCGCTAAAGACAGCCAGGAGTCTCTACAACTCCTCATGAACACACACTTTCCGGGATGCTTGGAAGCTGATGACGAATCTGGGTTTAGCATCAGCGAAGAGCCGGAACAGGCAGTGGACATGGGGGGTGAGGCCGTAGTAAGGGAAATCCTTACCAAAGAAAAGATAATCTGGGCTATCAAGTCGTTCCATCCCAACAAATCAGCTGGACCGGATGACATCAGACCGGCCATGATGCAAGCGGTGAGTGAGCACCTGTCGCAATGGCTACTGGAGATCTTCAGGGGATGTCTCCTCACAGGATACATCCCAAGGTACTGGAGAGAAGTGAGGGTGGCTTTCATTCCCAAAGCAGGAAAGATCAACCATTGCTCACCAAAAGATTACCTGCATCTCAGAAGCAAGCTGACACCTCACACTTTTAGCGGATCTCAACACGCCTATCTTAAGGGTAGATCAGTTGAGACCGCTTTGCACGAGGTAGTTAGCACAATAGAAAAAACATTGCGGAGAAAGGAGTTTACGTTGGCGGCTTTTCTGGACATAGAAGGTGCCTTCAACAATGTCAGGATCGAGTCTATTACGACTGCACTTGTCAAAATTGGCTCACACCCGACAATCACTCGATGGCTTAGCAACATGCTCAGCCACAGAGTGATAAACGCCCAACTCTGCACCTCGACAATTAGGAGAAAGGTGGTCAGGGGAACTCCGCAAGGGGGTGTCATATCTCCCTTGCTGTGGAACCTTGTCCTTAATGATCTTCTCCTAAAACTGGAAAATAGGGGATGTAGAGTGACGGCCTATGCAGACGACCTGGTGCTTATGGTAACAGGCAGATTCCTGCCTACAATCAGTGAGCTCCTAAACGGCGCATTGGGCCTTACTCTTCGATGGGCAGAGCAGAACGGTCTGGGGGCCAACCCACAAAAGACCGAGCTGGTTTTGTTCACCCGAAAATATAAGATCCCAAGCTTCAAACTCCCGACACTGGGAGGAACGGAGCTTGCGCTTTCAAAGGAGGCCAAGTACCTTGGAGTAATCCTCGACTCTAAACTCTCCTGGAGGAGGAACTCGGAGGAGAGGATGAAAAAGGCACTACAGGCCTTTTTTGTATGCAAAAAGACTTTCGGTAAAGGATGGGGACTGCAACCGTATATCATTCATTGGTTTTACACAGCAGTCGTCAGACCTATACTTACTTATGGAGCGCTGGTTTGGTGGGAGGCGGGTCACACCAACTCCCATCTAAACAACCTCCGCAAGGTACAAAGACTCGCTTGCCTGGGAGTAACAGGATGCATTCGTTCTACCCCCCAGGCAGCGCTTGACGTGATGTTGAATCTGGAACCAATTGGAGTCTCCCTCAAGCACGTGGCAGCAAGAAGTGCAGTCAGGCTGCTAGTCCAGGGCCTTCTTAAGCCTTGTGTTGCGGGCCACAGTACCATCCTACGCTCAGTAGGAACCTCTGTGGCAGATGAGAACGACTACTGGGTTTCAGATCTCAAATGGGAAGACAAATTCACTGTCGAATTTCCTAATAGAGCAGATTGGCAACTCGAAACTCCCGTGAGGCAGAACGAGTTGTCAATCTATACAGACGGCTCGAAGACGAAGGAAGGAACTGGATCGGGGGTCTACTCTGATGACCCTTCGGTTCAACTCTCCTTTCGTCTTCCTGACTATTGTAGCGTGTTCCAAGCGGAGATCTACGCCGTTTGGCAGGCGGCTAAATTGATACACACCTTGAGTGAGAGCCCGAGGAACGTATCGATCTACGTTGATAGCCAAGCAGCGCTTAAAGCTCTCTCGTCGAACACGGTAAAGAGTAAACTCATCCGGGACACGGTTTTGGCACTGAACCGGTGTCAACCGCACTCAATCAGACTGGTCTGGGTGCCGGGCCACATGGGTGTGCCTGGTAATGAGGCGGCTGACGAGTGCGCTAGATACGGTTCAGCGTTAGAAACAAGTCTCGTGGTGAAAGACATTAAAAGGCCAATCCAGTACGTCCTATCGGAACTTGACAGTACCATAAGGACTGTGGCTGCCGAACACTGGATAGCAGTACTGGGCTGCGAGGTGTCCAAGGCATTATGGCCAAGATACAATTCGAAGCGCACTTCCGAGCTCCTACACTTAACAAAGAACAGGATAAGGATGGTGACAGGAGTCTTAACGGGACACTGCTACATTGGGCGTATGGCCCAACGGTACGGCGTATCCCAACAAGACTACTGTCGTAGCTGTGAAAACGAAGATGAGATTGAGAGTGTCCAACACCTTCTCTGCGACTGCCCTGCACTTCTGAGGAGGAGAACCCAATTTTTGGGAAGACCCTTCTTTGACGAACTGGGCAGTCTAGCGAACGTGCACCTGGAGGACCTGGCACTCTTCCTGGATTCCACTGGGTGGTTCCGTGGGCTGCCGAGGCCCAATGGGACTGGCCATTAGAACCAGGAAAAACGGAATGACCCTTCTCCCATCCATTATCCCAGCAACCCTACCCGATCCCACCTATCCCTTCAGTATACAAATCAGGCAACACAATGGGCCTAATGGTCACTGGGTGCTCTCGACTCCGGTTGAGCTGCCTGTTCTACCTAACCTAACCTAACCTACATGGACAAAAAAATCGTTTCATTTTTTCCCATTAAATACTATAATTATAGGAAAAAACTTTGCGAAAAGAATCCGCAGTAGGACGGAATCGTGTTTACCACCGATTAGATTTTTGCTAATAACTTTTGCGTCCTACGACCGACTTCTTCGACTAAGAGATCGATTGAAAGCTTATCTGTTTCTCTTTCAGATGGCATTAACATATTTTACGAAAAGTCGTAAGATTTAAAATTTTTTTGATCAAAACTAAAATATCCTCGAAATCATTGAAAAAGAAGTACCTTATAAGACGAAAATATGCCTTATCTAATAAGAGACATTTAAATTTTTTTAATTGCATAAATGGGTGGCATTTTATTCAAAAAATTCTTTAAATTTTTTCCATTAAATACTAGAATTATAGAAAAGTACTTTGCGAAAATAATCGGCAGTAGGACGGAATCGTGTTGACCACCGATTAGATTTTTGCTAATAACTCTTGCATCCTTCGACCGACTTCTTCGACTAAGAGCTCGATGGAAAGCTTATCTGTTTCTCTTTCAGATAGCATTAACATATTTTACGAAAGGTCGTAAGAAATAAAATTTTTTTGATCAAAACTAAAATATCCTCGAAATCATTGAAAAAGAAGTATCTTATAAGACGAAAATATTCCTTATCTAATAAGAGACATTTAAATTTTTTTAATTGCATAAATGGGTGGCATTTTATTCAAAAAATTCTTTAAATGTTTTCCATTAAATACTAGAATTATAGAAAAGTACTTTGCGAAAAGAATCGGCAGTAGTACGGAATCGTGTTGACCACCGATTAGTTTTTTGCTTATAACTCTTGCATCCTTCGACCGACTTCTTCGACTTAGAGCTCGATGGAAAGCTTATCTTAAATGGGCGGCATTTTATTCAGAATTAACAGTTTTTTTCATGGATAAAAAATTCGTTTAATTTTTTCGCATTAAATACTAGAATTATAGAAAAGTACTTTGCGAAAAGAATCGGCAGTAGGACGGAATCGTGTTGACCACCGATTAGATTTTTGCTAATAACTTTTGCATCCTACGACCGACTTCTTCGACTAAGAGCTCGATGGAAAGCTTATCTGTTTCTCTTTCAGATGGCATTAACATATTTTACGAAAAGTCGTAAGAAATAAAATTTTTTTGGTCAAAACTAAAATATCATCGAAATCATTGAAGAAGAAGTACCTTATGTGACGAAAATATGCCTTCTCTAATAAGAGACATTTAAATTTTTTTAATTGCATAAGTGGGCGGCATTTTATTCAAAAAACTCCTTTAATTTTTTTCATTAAATACTAGAATTATAGAAAAGTACTTTGCGAAAAGAATCGGCAGTAGGACGGAATCGTGTTAACTACTGATTAGTTTCTTGCTAATAACTCTTGCATCCTTCCACCGACTTCTTCGACTTAGAGCTCGATGGAAAGCTTATCTTAAATTGGAAGCATTTTATTCAGAATGAATAGTTTTTTACATAGACAAAAAATTCGTTTAATTTTTTCCCATTAAATACTAGAATTATAGAAAAGTACTTTGCGAAAAGAATCGGCAGTAGAACGGAATCGTGTTGACCACCGATTAGATTTTTGCTAATAACTTTTGCGTCCTACGACCGACTTCTTCGACTAAGAGATCGATGGAAAGCTTATCTGTTTCTCTTTCAGATGGCATTAACATATTTTACGAAAAGTCGTAAGAAATAAAATTTTTTTGATCAAAACTAAAATATCCTCGAAATCATTGAAAAAGAAGTACCTTATAAGACGAAAATATGCCTTATCTAATAAAAGACATTTAAATTTTTTTAATTGCATAAGTGGGCGGCATTTTATTCAAAAAACTCCTTTAATTTTTTTCATTAAATACTAGAATTATAGAAAAGTACTTTGCGAAAAGAATCGGCAGTAGGACGGAATCGTGTTAACTACTGATTAGTTTCTTGCAAATAACTCTTGCATCCTTCCACCGACTTCTTCGACTTAGAGCTCGATGGAAAGCTTATCTTAAATTGGAAGCATTTTATTCAGAATGAATAGTTTTTTACATAGACAAAAAATTCGTTTAATGTTTTCCCATTAAATACTAGAATTATAGAAAAGTACTTTGCGAAAAGAATCGGCAGTAGAACGGAATCGTGTTGACCACCGATTAGATTTTTGCTAATAACTTTTGCGTCCTACGACCGACTTCTTCGACTAAGAGATCGATGGAAAGCTTATCTGTTTCTCTTTCAGATGGCATTAACATATTTTACGAAAAGTCGTAAGAAATACAATTTTTTTGATCAAAACTAAAATATCCTCGAAATCATTGAAAAAGAAGTACCTTATGTGACGAAAATATGCCTTCTCTAATAAGAGACATTTAAATTTTTTTAATTGCATAAATGGGTGGCATTTTATTCAGAATTAATAGTTTTTTACATGGACAAAAAATTCGTTTCATTTTTATACCCTGTACACACACTGTGTATCAGGGTATATTAAGTTTGTTTGAGACGGTTTGTATGTAACGCATAGAAGGAGGGGAGGGGGACCCTATAAAGTATATATATTCTTGATCAGGATGACAAGACGAATTGATATAGCCCTGTCTGTCCGTCCGTCCGTCCGTCCGTCCTCACCAATGGTTCTCGAAAACTATAAGAGCTAGAGACTTGAAATTTGGTGGATAGACTCGTGAGGTCAAACGCTAGATCAAGTTTGAAGGATTTTTTGCCACGCCCACTCCTTCCCGCCCATCGAGCACCACCCATTTTTTCAAAAGGCTGTAGCTCGAAAGCCTGATGAGTTAGAAACATGAAAATGAGTATGTAGACTCAGTATGTATAGCTCTACAAAACTGCATACCACATTTTTTCCCCCTCCCCTTGGTTTCCCCTCAAAAAGTTGTTTTCTTAAAATTGCTGTATCTCCTAAACTATAATAGATACAATGCTGAAATTTTGTATGCAAACTCAGTAAACATACCTTTTTAAAACTGCATACCACAAACTTTCATTTTTAACGCTGTGTGACAAACAAGTTGAAATTTGGCATAAATTGCGCTTTGAACACTGCTTTATCCTATTTGTAACAAAAACCATACTTAACACTGCGAAAACTATTAAAGCTAGAGACTTGAAATTTAGAAGATAGTCTCGTGTGGTCGAACACTAGATGAAATTTGAAGCAATTTTTGCCACGCCCATTCCTTCCCGCCCATCGAGCACAACAAAAGGTAATTTTTTTCTTAAAATTGCTGTATCTTCTAAAGTATAAAGAATACAATGCTGAAATTTTGTATGCAAACTCAGATAACATACCTTTTTAAAACTGCATACAACAAACTACCACTTTCCCCGCAAAGACCAACACACTAAAATTTTTCAGCAATGCTTTGTAACAAACCCCGTACTAAAGCGCCATCTAATGGCAAAATTGCACTGTGAGCCCTGCCTCACTATTAGCAAATACACAAACCATATCGTGGTACACTGCTTTTGCTGTCGGCGAATGTTTAACGTGTTATCAACATAGGTGTATGTACAGGGTATTATATAGTTGAGAATACTCAACTATACCGCCCTTACTGGTTTCCCATTAATTACTAGAATTATAGAAAAGTACTTTGCGAAAAGAATCGGCAGTAGGACGGAATCGTGTTTACCACCGATTAGATTTTTGCTAATAACTTTTGCGTCCTACGACCCTCTTTTTCGACTAAGAGCTCGATTGAAAGCTTATCTGTTCCTCTTTCAGATGGCATTAACATATTTTACGAAAAGTCGTAAGAAATAAAATTTTTTTGGTCAAAACTAAAATATCATCGAAATCATTGAACAAGAAGTAACTTATGTGACGAAAATATGCCTTCTCTAATAAGAGACATTTAAATTTTTTGAATTGCATAAATGGGTGGCATTTTATTCAGAATTAATAGTTTTTTACATGGACAAAAAATTCGTTTCATTTTTTCCCATTAAATACTAGAATTATAGAAAAGTACTTTGCGAAAAGAATCGGCAGTAGGACGGAATCGTGTTGACAACCGATTAGATTTTTGCTAATAACTTTTGCGTCCTACGACCCTCTTTTTCGACTAAGAGCTCGATTGAAAGCTTATCTGTTCCTCTTTCAGATGGCATTAACATATTTTACGAAAAGTCGTAAGAAATAAAATTTTTTTGATCAAAACTAAAATATCCTCGAAATCATTGAAAAAGAAGTACCTTATAAGACGAAAATATGCCTTATCTAATAAAAGACATTTAAATTTTTTTAATTGCATAAATGGGTGGCATTTTATTCAGAATTAATAGTTTTTTACATGGACAAAAAAATCGTTTAATTTTTTCCCATTAAATACTAGAATTATAGAAAAGTACTTTGCGAAAAGAATCGGCAGTAGAACGGAATCGTGTTTACCACCGATTAGATTTTTGCTAATAACTTTTGCGTCCTACGACCCTCTTTTTCGACTAAGAGATCGATGGAAAGCTTATCTGTTCCTCTTTCAGATGACATTAACATATTTTACGAAAAGTCGTAAGAAATAAAATTTTTTTGGTCAAAACTAAAATATCATCGAAATCATTGAAGAAGAAGTACCTTATGTGACGAAAATATGCCTTCTCTAATAAGAGACATTTAAATTTTTTTAATTGCATAAATGGGTGGCATTTTATTCAGAATTAATAGTTTTTTACATGGACAAAAAATTCGTTTCATTTTTTCCCATTAAATACTAGAATTATAGAAAAGTACTTTGCGAAAAGAATCGGCAGTAGGACGGAATCGTGTTTACCACCGATTAGATTTTTGCTAATAACTTTTGCGTCCTACGACCCTCTTTTTCGACTAAGAGCTCGATTGAAAGCTTATCTATTTCTCTTTCAGATGGCATTAACATATTTTACGAAAAGTCGTAAGAAATAAAATTTTTTTGATCAAAACTAAAATATCCTCGAAATCATTGAAAAAGAAGTACCTTATAAGACGAAAATATGCCTTATCTAATAAGAGACATTTAAATTTTTTTAATTGCATAAATGGGTGTCATTTTATTCAGGATCAATAGTTTTTTACACAGACAAAAAATTCGTTTAATTTTTTCCCATTAAATACTAGAATTATAGAAAAGTACTTTGCGAAAAGAATCGGCAGTAGAACGGAATCGTGTTGACCACCGATTAGATTTTTGCTAATAACTTTTGCGTCCTACGACCGACTTCTTCGACTAAGAGATCGATGGTAAGCTTATCTGTTCCTCTTTCAGATGGCATTAACATATTTTACGAAAAGTCATAAGATATAAAATTTTTTTGGTCAAAACTAAAATATCATCGAAATCATTGAAGAAGAAGTACCTTATGTGACGAAAATATGCCTTCTCTAATAAGAGACATTTAAATTTTTTTAATTGCATAAATGGGTGGCATTTTATTCAGAATTAATAGTTTTTTACATGGACAAAAAATTCGTTTCATTTTTTCCCATTAAATACTAGAATTATAGAAAAGTACTTTGCGAAAAGAATCGGCAGTAGGACGGAATCGTGTTTACCACCGATTAGATTTTTGCTAATAACTTTTGCGTCCTACGACCCTCTTTTTCGACTAAGAGCTCGATTGAAAGCTTATCTGTTCCTCTTTCAGATGGCATTAACATATTTTACGAAAAGTCGTAAGAAATAAAATTTTTTTGATCAAAACTAAAATATCCTCGAAATCATTGAAAAAGAAGTACCTTATAAGACGAAAATATGCCTTATCTAATAAAAGACATTTAAATTTTTTTAATTGCATAAATGGGTGGCATTTTATTCAGAATTAATAGTTTTTTACATGGACAAAAAAATCGTTTCATTTTTTCCCATTAAATACTAGAATTATAGGAAAAAACTTTGCGAAAAGAATCGGCAGTAGGACGGAATCGTGTTTACCACCGATTAGATTTTTGCTAATAACTTTTGCGTCCTACGACCGACTTCTTCAACTAAGAGATCGATGGAAAGCTTATCTGTTTCTCTTTCAGATGGCATTAACATATTTTACGAAAAGTCGTAAGAAATAAAATTTTATTGGTCAAAACTAAAATATCATCGAAATCATTGAAGAAGAAGTACCTTATGTGACGAAAATATGCCTTCTCTAATAAGAGACATTTAAATTTTTTTAATTGCATAAATGGGTGGCATTTTATTCAGAATTAATAGTTTTTTACATGGACAAAAAATTCGTTTCATTTTTTCCCATTAAATACTAGAATTATAGAAAAGTACTTTGCGAAAAGAATCGGCAGTAGGACGGAATCGTGCTTACCACCGATTAGATTTTTGCTAATAACTTTTGCGTCCTACGACCCTCTTTTTCGACTAAGAGCTCGATTGAAAGCTTATCTGTTCCTCTTTCAGATGGCATTAACATATTTTACGAAAAGTCGTAAGAAATAAAATTTTTTTGATCAAAACTAAAATATCCTCGAAATCATTGAAAAAGAAGTACCTTATAAGACGAAAATATGCCTTATCTAATAAAAGACATTTAAATTTTTTTAATTGCATAAATGGGTGGCATTTTATTCAGAATTAATAGTTTTTTACATGGACAAAAAAATCGTTTAATTTTTTCCCATTAAATACTAGAATTATAGGAAAAAACTTTGCGAAAAGAATCGGCAGTAGGACGGAATCGTGTTTACCACCGATTAGATTTTTGCTAATAACTTTTGCGTCCTACGACCGACTTCTTCGACTAAGAGATCGATTGAAAGCTTATCTGTTTCTCTTTCAGATGGCATTAACATATTTTACGAAAAGTCGTAAGAAATAAAATTTTTTTGATCAAAACTAAAATATACTCGAAATCATTGAAAAAGAAGTACCTTATGAGACGAAAATATGCCTTATCTAATAAGAGACATTTAAATTTTTTTAATTGCATAAGTGGGCGGCATTTTATTCAAAAAACTCCTTTAATTTTTTTCATTAAATACTAGAATTATAGAAAAGTACTTTGCGAAAAGAATCGGCAGTAGGACGGAATCGTGTTAACTACTGATTAGTTTCTTGCTAATAACTCTTGCATCCTTCCACCGACTTCTTCGACTTAGAGCTCGATGGAAAGCTTATCTTAAATTGGAAGCATTTCATTCAGAATGAATAGTTTTTTACATAGACAAAAAATTCGTTTAATTTTTTCCCATTAAATACTAGAATTATAGAAAAGTACTTTGCGAAAAGAATCGGCAGTAGAACGGAATCGTGTTGACCACCGATTAGATTTTTGCTAATAACTTTTGCGTCCTACGACCGACTTCTTCGACTAAGAGATCGATGGGAAGCTTATCTGTTTCTCTTTCAGATGGCATTAACATATTTTACGAAAAGTCGTAAGAAATAAAATTTTTTTGATCAAAACTAAAATATCCTCGAAATCATTGAAAAAGAAGTACCTTATAAGACGAAAATATGCCTTATCTAATAAGAGACATTTAAATTTTTTTAATTGCATAAATGGGTGTCATTTTATTCAGGATCAATAGTTTTTTACACAGACAAAAAATTCGTTTAATTTTTTCCCATTAAATACTAGAATTATAGAAAAGTACTTTGCGAAAAGAATCGGCAGTAGGACGGAATCGTGTTTACCACCGATTAGATTTTTGCTAATAACTTTTGCGTCCTACGACCCTCTTTTTCGACTAAGAGCTCGATTGAAAGCTTATCTGTTCCTCTTTCAGATGGCATTAACATATTTTACGAAAAGTCGTAAGAAATAAAATTTTTTTGGTCAAAACTAAAATATCATCGAAATCATTGAAGAAGAAGTACCTTATGTGACGAAAATATGCCTTCTCTAATAAGAGACATTTAAATTTTTTTAATTGCATAAATGGGTGGCATTTTATTCAGAATTAATAGTTTTTTACATGGACAAAAAATTCGTTTAATTTTTTCCCATTAAATACTAGAATTATAGAAAAGTACTTTGCGAAAAGAATCGGCAGTAGGACGGAATCGTGTTTACCACCGATTAGATTTTTGCTAATAACTTTTGCGTCCTACGACCCTCTTTTTCGACTAAGAGCTCGATTGAAAGCTTATCTGTTCCTCTTTCAAATGGCATTAACATATTTTACGAAAAGTCGTAAGAAATAAAATTTTTTTGATCAAAACTAAAATATCATCGAAATCATTGAAAAAGAAGTACCTTATAAGACGAAAATATGCCTTATCTAATAAAAGACATTTAAATTATTTTAATTGCATAAATGGGTGGCATTTTATTCAGAATTAATAGTTTTTTACATGGACAAAAAAATCGTTTCATTTTTTCCCATTAAATACTAGAATTATAGAAAAAAACTTTGCGAAAAGAATCGGCAGTAGGACGGAATCGTGTTTACCACCGATTAGATTTTTGCTAATAACTTTTGCGTCCTACGACCGACTTCTTCGACTAAGAGATCGATGGAAAGCTTATCTGTTTCTCTTTCAGATGGCATTAACATATTTTACGAAAAGTCGTAAGAAATAAAATTTTTTTGGTCAAAACTAAAATATCATCGAAATCATTGAAGAAGAAGTACCTTATGTGACGAAAATATGCCTTCTCTAATAAGAGACATTTAAATTTTTTTAATTGCATAAATGGGTGGCATTTTATTCAGAATTAATAGTTTTTTACATGGACAAAAAATTCGTTTCATTTTTTCCCATTAAATACTAGAATTATAGAAAAGTACTTTGCGAAAAGAATCGGCAGTAGGACGGAATCGTGTTTACCACCGATTAGATTTTTGCTAATAACTTTTGCGTCCTACGACCCTCTTTTTCGACTAAGAGATCAATGGAAAGCTTATCTGTTCCTCTTTCAGATGGCATTAACATATTTTACGAAAAGTCGTAAGAAATAAAATTTTTTTGGTCAAAACTAAAATATCATCGAAATCATTGAAGAAGAAGTACCTTATGTGACGAAAATATGCCTTCTCTAATAAGAGACATTTAAATTTTTTTAATTGCATAAATGGGTGGCATTTTATTCAGAATTAATAGTTTTTTACATGGACAAAAAATTCGTTTCATTTTTTCCCATTAAATACTAGAATTATAGAAAAGTACTTTGCGAAAAGAATCGGCAGTAGGACGGAATCGTGTTTACCACCGATTAGATTTTTGCTAATAACTTTTGCGTCCTACGACCCTCTCTTTCGACTAAGAGCTCGATTGAAAGCTTATCTGTTTCTCTTTCAGATGGCATTAACATATTTTACGAAAAGTCGTAAGAAATAAAATTTTTTTGATCAAAACTAAAATATCCTCGAAATCATTGAAAAAGAAGTACCTTATAAGACGAAAATATGCCTTATCTAATAAGAGACATTTAAATTTTTTTAATTGCATAAATGGGTGTCATTTTATTCAGGATCAATAGTTTTTTACACAGACAAAAAATTCGTTTAATTTTTTCCCATTAAATACTAGAATTATAGAAAAGTACTTTGCGAAAAGAATCGGCAGTAGAACGGAATCGTGTTGACCACCGATTAGATTTTTGCTAATAACTTTTGCGTCCTTTGACCGACTTCTTCGACTAAGAGATCGATGGAAAGCTTATCTGTTCCTCTTTCAGATGGCATTAACATATTTTACGAAAAGTCATAAGATATAAAATTTTTTTGGTCAAAACTAAAATATCATCGAAATCATTGAAGAAGAAGTACCTTATGTGACGAAAATATGCCTTCTCTAATAAGAGACATTTAAATTTTTTTAATTGCATAAATGGGTGGCATTTTATTCAGAATTAATAGTTTTTTACATGGACAAAAAATTCGTTTCATTTTTTCCCATTAAATACTAGAATTATAGAAAAGTACTTTGCGAAAAGAATCGGCAGTAGGACGGAATCGTGTTTACCACCGATTAGATTTTTGCTAATAACTTTTGCGTCCTACGACCCTCTTTTTCGACTAAGAGCTCGATTGAAAGCTTATCTGTTTCTCTTTCAGATGGCATTAACATATTTTACGAAAAGTCGTAAGAAATAAAATTTTTTTGATCAAAACTAAAATATCCTCGAAATCATTGAAAAAGAAGTACCTTATAAGACGAAAATATGCCTTATCTAATAAAAGACATTTAAATTTTTTTAATTGCATAAATGGGTGGCATTTTATTCAGAATGGACTAAAAAATCGTTTCATTTTTTCCCATTAAATACTAGAATTATAGGAAAAAACTTTGCGAAAAGAATCGGCAGTAGGACGGAATCGTGTTTACCACCGATTAGATTTTTGCTAATAACTTTTGCGTCCTACGACCGACTTCTTCGACTAAGAGATCGATGGAAAGCTTATCTGTTTCTCTTTCAGATGGCATTAACATATTTTACGAAAAGTCGTAAGAAATAAAATTTTTTTGGTCAAAACTAAAATATCATCGAAATCATTGAAGAAGAAGTACCTTATGTGACGAAAATATGCCTTCTCTAATAAGAGACATTTAAATTTTTTTAATTGCATAAATGGGTGACATTTTATTCAGAATTAATAGTTTTTTACATGGACAAAAAATTCGTTTCATTTTTTCCCATTAAATACTAGAATTATAGAAAAGTACTTTGCGAAAAGAATCGGCAGTAGGACGGAATCGTGCTTACCACCGATTAGATTTTTGCTAATAACTTTTGCGTCCTACGACCCTCTTTTTCGACTAAGAGCTCGATTGAAAGCTTATCTGTTCCTCTTTCAGATGGCATTAACATATTTTACGAAAAGTCGTAAGAAATAAAATTTTTTTGATCAAAACTAAAATATACTCGAAATCATTGAAAAAGAAGTACCTTATAAGACGAAAATATGCCTTATCTAATAAAAGACATTTAAATTTTTTTAATTGCATAAATGGGTGGCATTTTATTCAGAATTAATAGTTTTTTACATGGACAAAAAAATCGTTTAATTTTTTCCCATTAAATACCAGAATTATAAGAAAAAACTTTGCGAAAAGAATCGGCAGTAGGACGGAATCGTGTTTACCACCGATTAGATTTTTGCTAATAACTTTTGCGTCCTACGACCGACTTCTTCGACTAAGAGATGGATTGAAAGCTTATCTGTTTCTCTTTCAGATGGCATTAACATATTTTACGAAAAGTCGTAAGAAATAAAATTTTTTTGATCAAAACTAAAATATACTCGAAATCATTGAAAAAGAAGTACCTTATGAGACGAAAATATGCCTTATCTAATAAGAGACATTTAAATTTTTTTAATTGCATAAGTGGGCGGCATTTTATTCAAAAAACTCCTTTAATTTTTTTCATTAAATACTAGAATTATAGAAAAGTACTTTGCGAAAAGAATCGGCAGTAGGACGGAATCGTGTTAGCTACTGATTAGTTTCTTGCTAATAACTCTTGCATCCTTCCACCGACTTCTTCGACTTAGAGCTCGATGGAAAGCTTATCTTAAATTGGATGCATTTTATTCAGAATGAATAGTTTTTTACATAGACAAAAAATTCGTTTAATTTTTTCCCATTAAATACTAGAATTATAGAAAAGTACTTTGCGAAAAGAATCGGCAGTAGAACGGAATCGTGTTGACCACCGATTAGATTTTTGCTAATAACTTTTGCGTCCTACGACCGACTTCTTCGACTAAGAGATCGATGGAAAGCTTATCTGTTTCTCTTTCAGATGGCATTAACATATTTTACGAAAAGTCGTAAGAAATAAAATTTTTTTGATCAAAACTAAAATATCCTCGAAATCATTGAAAAAGAAGTACCTTATAAGACGAAAATATGCCTTATCTAATAAGAGACATTTAAATTTTTTTAATTGCATAAATGGGTGTCATTTTATTCAGGATCAATAGTTTTTTACACAGACAAAAAATTCGTTTAATTTTTTCCCATTAAATACTAGAATTATAGAAAAGTACTTTGCGAAAAGAATCGGCAGTAGGACGGAATCGTGTTTACCACCGATTAGATTTTTGCTAATAACTTTTGCGTCCTACGACCCTCTTTTTCGACTAAGAGCTCGATTGAAAGCTTATCTGTTCCTCTTTCAGATGGCATTAACATATTTTACGAAAAGTCATAAGATATAAAATTTTTTTGATCAAAACTAAAATATCCTCGAAATCATTGAAAAAGAAGTACCTTATAAGACGAATATATGCCTTATCTAATAAGAGACATTTAAATTTTTTTAATTGCATAAATGGGCGGCATTTTATTCAGAATTAATAGTTTTTTACATGGACAAAAAATTCGTTTAATTTTTTCCCATTAAATACTAGAATTATAGAAAAGTACTTTGCGAAAAGAATCGGCAGAAGTACGGAATCGTGTTGACCACCGATTAGTTTTTTGCTAATAACTCTTGCATCCTTCGACCGACTTCTTCGACTAAGAGCTTGATGGAAAGCTTATCTGTTTCTCTTTCAGATGGCATTAACATATTTTACGAAAAGTCATAAGAAATACAATTTTTTTGATCAAAATTAAAATATCCTCGAAATCATTGAAAAAGAAGTACCTTATAAGACGAAAATATGCCTTATCTAATAAGAGACATTTAAATTTTTTTAATTGCATAAATGGGTGGCATTTTATTCAGAATTAATAGTTTTTTACATGGACAAAAAATTCGTTTCATTTTTTCCAATTAAATACTAGAATTATAGAAAAAAACTTTGCGAAAAGAATCGGCAGTAGAACGGAATCGTGTTGACCACCGATTAGATTTTTGCTAATAACTTTTGCGTCCTACGACCGACTTCTTCGACTAAGAGATCGATGGAAAGCTTATCTGTTCCTTTTTTAGATGGCATCAACATATTTTACGAAAAGTCGTAAAAAATAAAATTTTTTTGATCAAAACTAAATAATCCTCGAAATCATTGAAAAAGAAGTACCTTATGAGACGAAAATATGCCTTATCTAATAAGAGACATTTAAATTTTTTTAATTGCATAAATGGGCGGCATTTTATTAAAAAAATTCCTTAAATTTTTTCCATTTAATACTAGAATTATAGAAAAGTACTTTGCGAAAAGAATCGGCAGTGGGACGGAATCGTGTTGACCACTGATTAGTTTTTTGCTAATAACTCTTGCATCCTTCGACCGACTTCTTCGACTTAGAGCTCGATGGAAAGCTTATCTTAAATGAGCGGCATTTTATTCAGAATTAATAGTTTTTTACATAGACAAAAAATTCGTTTAATTTTTTCCCATTAAATACTAGAATTATAGAAAAGTACTTTGCGAAAAGAATCGGCAGTAGGACGGAATCGTGTTGGCCACCGATTAGTTTTTTGCTAATAACTTTTACATCCTTCGACTAAGAGATCGATGAAAAGCTTATCTATTCCTCTTTCAGATGGCATTAACATATTTCACGAAAAGTCGTAAGAAATAAAATTTTTTTGGTCAAAACTAAAATATCATCGAAATCATTGAAGGAGAAGTACCTTATGTGACGAAAATATGCCTTCTCTAATAAGAGACATTTAAATTGTTTTAATTGCATAAATTGGCGGCATTTTATTCAAAAAATTCTTTTAATTTTTTCCCATTAAATACTAGAATTATAGAAAAGTACTTTGCGAAAAGAATCGGCACTAGGACGGAATCGTTTTGACCACCGATTAGTTTTGTGCTAATAACTTTTGCGTCCTACGACCGACTTCTTCGATTAAGAGATCGATGGAAAGCTTATCTGTTTGTCTTTCAGATGGCATTAACATATTTTACGAAAAGTCATAAGAAATAAAATTTTTTTGATCTAAACTAAAATATCTTCGAAATCATTGAAAAAGAAGTACCTTATAAGACGAAAATATGCCTTCTCAAATAAGAGACATTTAAATTTTTTTAATTGCATAAATTGGCGGCATTTTATTCAAAAAATTCTTTTAATTTTTTCCATTAAATACTAGAATTATAGAAAAGTACTTTGCGAAAAGAATCGGCAGTAGGACGGAATGGTTTTGACCACCGATTAGTTTTGTGCTAATAACTCTTGCATCCTTCGACCGACTTCTTCGACTAAGAGCTCGATGGGAAGCTTATCTGTTCCTCTTTCAGATGGCATCATCATAGTTTACGAAAAGTCGTAAGAAATAAAATGTTTTTGGTCAAAACTAAAATATCATCTAAATCATTGAAGAAGAAGTACCTTATGTGACGAAAATATGCCTTCTCTAATAAGAGACATTTAAATTTTTTTAATTCCATAAATGGGCGGCATTTTATTCAAAAAATTCTCTTAATTTTTTCCCATTAAATACTAGAATTATAGAAAAGTACTTTGCGAAAAGAATCGGCAGTAGGACGGAATCGTGTTGACCACCGATTAGTTTTGTGCCAATAACTCTTGCATCCTTCGACCGACTTCTTCGACTAAGAGCTCGATGGGAAGCTTATCTGTTCCTCTTTCAGATGGCATCATCATATTTTACGAAAAGTCGTTAGAAATAAAATTTTTTTGGTCAAAACTAAAATATCATCGAAATCATTGAAGAAGAAGTACCTTATGTGACGAAAATATGCTTTCTCTAATAAAAGACATTTAAATTTTTTTAATTGCATAAATGGGCGGCATTTTATTCAAAAATTTGTTTAAATTTTTTCCCATTAAATACTAGAATTATAGAAAAGTACTTTGCGAAAAGAATCGGCAGTAGGACGGAATCGTTTTGACCACCGATTAGTTTTGAGCTAATAACTCTTGCATCCTTCGACCGACTTCTTCGACTAAGAGATCGATTGAAAGCTTATCTGTTTCTCTTTCAGATGGCATTAACATATTTTACGAAAAGTCGTAAGAAAAACATTTTTTTTGATCAAAACTAAAATATACTCGAAATCATTGAAAAAGAAGTACCTTATGAGACGAAAATATGCCTTATCTAATAAGAGACATTTAAATTTTTTTAATTGCATAAGTGGGCGGCATTTTATTCAGGATCAATAGTTTTTTACACAGACAAAAAATTCGTTTAATTTTTTCCCATTAAATACTAGAATTATAGAAAAGTACTTTGCGAAAAGAATCGGCAGTAGAACGGAATCGTGTTTACCACCGATTAGATTTTTGCTAATAACTTTTGCGTCCTACGACCCTCTTTTTCGACTAAGAGATCGATGGAAAGCTTATCTGTTCCTCTTTCAGATGACATTAACATATTTTACGAAAAGTCGTAAGAAATAAAATTTTTTTGGTCAAAACTAAAATATCATCGAAATCATTGAAGAAGAAGTACCTTATGTGACGAAAATATGCCTTCTCTAATAAGAGACATTTAAATTTTTTTAATTGCATAAATGGGTGGCATTTTATTCAGAATTAATAGTTTTTTACATGGACAAAAAATTCGTTTCATTTTTTCCCATTAAATACTAGAATTATAGAAAAGTACTTTGCGAAAAGAATCGGCAGTAGGACGGAATCGTGTTTACCACCGATTAGATTTTTGCTAATAACTTTTGCGTCCTACGACCCTCTTTTTCGACTAAGAGCTCGATTGAAAGCTTATCTATTTCTCTTTCAGATGGCATTAACATATTTTACGAAAAGTCGTAAGAAATAAAATTTTTTTGATCAAAACTAAAATATCCTCGAAATCATTGAAAAAGAAGTACCTTATAAGACGAAAATATGCCTTATCTAATAAGAGACATTTAAATTTTTTTAATTGCATAAATGGGTGTCATTTTATTCAGGATCAATAGTTTTTTACACAGACAAAAAATTCGTTTAATTTTTTCCCATTAAATACTAGAATTATAGAAAAGTACTTTGCGAAAAGAATCGGCAGTAGAACGGAATCGTGTTGACCACCGATTAGATTTTTGCTAATAACTTTTGCGTCCTACGACCGACTTCTTCGACTAAGAGATCGATGGTAAGCTTATCTGTTCCTCTTTCAGATGGCATTAACATATTTTACGAAAAGTCATAAGATATAAAATTTTTTTGGTCAAAACTAAAATATCATCGAAATCATTGAAGAAGAAGTACCTTATGTGACGAAAATATGCCTTCTCTAATAAGAGACATTTAAATTTTTTTAATTGCATAAATGGGTGGCATTTTATTCAGAATTAATAGTTTTTTACATGGACAAAAAATTCGTTTCATTTTTTCCCATTAAATACTAGAATTATAGAAAAGTACTTTGCGAAAAGAATCGGCAGTAGGACGGAATCGTGTTTACCACCGATTAGATTTTTGCTAATAACTTTTGCGTCCTACGACCCTCTTTTTCGACTAAGAGCTCGATTGAAAGCTTATCTGTTCCTCTTTCAGATGGCATTAACATATTTTACGAAAAGTCGTAAGAAATAAAATTTTTTTGATCAAAACTAAAATATCCTCGAAATCATTGAAAAAGAAGTACCTTATAAGACGAAAATATGCCTTATCTAATAAAAGACATTTAAATTTTTTTAATTGCATAAATGGGTGGCATTTTATTCAGAATTAATAGTTTTTTACATGGACAAAAAAATCGTTTCATTTTTTCCCATTAAATACTAGAATTATAGGAAAAAACTTTGCGAAAAGAATCGGCAGTAGGACGGAATCGTGTTTACCACCGATTAGATTTTTGCTAATAACTTTTGCGTCCTACGACCGACTTCTTCAACTAAGAGATCGATGGAAAGCTTATCTGTTTCTCTTTCAGATGGCATTAACATATTTTACGAAAAGTCGTAAGAAATAAAATTTTATTGGTCAAAACTAAAATATCATCGAAATCATTGAAGAAGAAGTACCTTATGTGACGAAAATATGCCTTCTCTAATAAGAGACATTTAAATTTTTTTAATTGCATAAATGGGTGGCATTTTATTCAGAATTAATAGTTTTTTACATGGACAAAAAATTCGTTTCATTTTTTCCCATTAAATACTAGAATTATAGAAAAGTACTTTGCGAAAAGAATCGGCAGTAGGACGGAATCGTGCTTACCACCGATTAGATTTTTGCTAATAACTTTTGCGTCCTACGACCCTCTTTTTCGACTAAGAGCTCGATTGAAAGCTTATCTGTTCCTCTTTCAGATGGCATTAACATATTTTACGAAAAGTCGTAAGAAATAAAATTTTTTTGATCAAAACTAAAATATCCTCGAAATCATTGAAAAAGAAGTACCTTATAAGACGAAAATATGCCTTATCTAATAAAAGACATTTAAATTTTTTTAATTGCATAAATGGGTGGCATTTTATTCAGAATTAATAGTTTTTTACATGGACAAAAAAATCGTTTAATTTTTTCCCATTAAATACTAGAATTATAGGAAAAAACTTTGCGAAAAGAATCGGCAGTAGGACGGAATCGTGTTTACCACCGATTAGATTTTTGCTAATAACTTTTGCGTCCTACGACCGACTTCTTCGACTAAGAGATCGATTGAAAGCTTATCTGTTTCTCTTTCAGATGGCATTAACATATTTTACGAAAAGTCGTAAGAAATAAAATTTTTTTGATCAAAACTAAAATATACTCGAAATCATTGAAAAAGAAGTACCTTATGAGACGAAAATATGCCTTATCTAATAAGAGACATTTAAATTTTTTTAATTGCATAAGTGGGCGGCATTTTATTCAAAAAACTCCTTTAATTTTTTTCATTAAATACTAGAATTATAGAAAAGTACTTTGCGAAAAGAATCGGCAGTAGGACGGAATCGTGTTAACTACTGATTAGTTTCTTGCTAATAACTCTTGCATCCTTCCACCGACTTCTTCGACTTAGAGCTCGATGGAAAGCTTATCTTAAATTGGAAGCATTTCATTCAGAATGAATAGTTTTTTACATAGACAAAAAATTCGTTTAATTTTTTCCCATTAAATACTAGAATTATAGAAAAGTACTTTGCGAAAAGAATCGGCAGTAGAACGGAATCGTGTTGACCACCGATTAGATTTTTGCTAATAACTTTTGCGTCCTACGACCGACTTCTTCGACTAAGAGATCGATGGGAAGCTTATCTGTTTCTCTTTCAGATGGCATTAACATATTTTACGAAAAGTCGTAAGAAATAAAATTTTTTTGATCAAAACTAAAATATCCTCGAAATCATTGAAAAAGAAGTACCTTATAAGACGAAAATATGCCTTATCTAATAAGAGACATTTAAATTTTTTTAATTGCATAAATGGGTGTCATTTTATTCAGGATCAATAGTTTTTTACACAGACAAAAAATTCGTTTAATTTTTTCCCATTAAATACTAGAATTATAGAAAAGTACTTTGCGAAAAGAATCGGCAGTAGGACGGAATCGTGTTTACCACCGATTAGATTTTTGCTAATAACTTTTGCGTCCTACGACCCTCTTTTTCGACTAAGAGCTCGATTGAAAGCTTATCTGTTCCTCTTTCAGATGGCATTAACATATTTTACGAAAAGTCGTAAGAAATAAAATTTTTTTGGTCAAAACTAAAATATCATCGAAATCATTGAAGAAGAAGTACCTTATGTGACGAAAATATGCCTTCTCTAATAAGAGACATTTAAATTTTTTTAATTGCATAAATGGGTGGCATTTTATTCAGAATTAATAGTTTTTTACATGGACAAAAAATTCGTTTAATTTTTTCCCATTAAATACTAGAATTATAGAAAAGTACTTTGCGAAAAGAATCGGCAGTAGGACGGAATCGTGTTTACCACCGATTAGATTTTTGCTAATAACTTTTGCGTCCTACGACCCTCTTTTTCGACTAAGAGCTCGATTGAAAGCTTATCTGTTCCTCTTTCAAATGGCATTAACATATTTTACGAAAAGTCGTAAGAAATAAAATTTTTTTGATCAAAACTAAAATATCATCGAAATCATTGAAAAAGAAGTACCTTATAAGACGAAAATATGCCTTATCTAATAAAAGACATTTAAATTATTTTAATTGCATAAATGGGTGGCATTTTATTCAGAATTAATAGTTTTTTACATGGACAAAAAAATCGTTTCATTTTTTCCCATTAAATACTAGAATTATAGAAAAAAACTTTGCGAAAAGAATCGGCAGTAGGACGGAATCGTGTTTACCACCGATTAGATTTTTGCTAATAACTTTTGCGTCCTACGACCGACTTCTTCGACTAAGAGATCGATGGAAAGCTTATCTGTTTCTCTTTCAGATGGCATTAACATATTTTACGAAAAGTCGTAAGAAATAAAATTTTTTTGGTCAAAACTAAAATATCATCGAAATCATTGAAGAAGAAGTACCTTATGTGACGAAAATATGCCTTCTCTAATAAGAGACATTTAAATTTTTTTAATTGCATAAATGGGTGGCATTTTATTCAGAATTAATAGTTTTTTACATGGACAAAAAATTCGTTTCATTTTTTCCCATTAAATACTAGAATTATAGAAAAGTACTTTGCGAAAAGAATCGGCAGTAGGACGGAATCGTGTTTACCACCGATTAGATTTTTGCTAATAACTTTTGCGTCCTACGACCCTCTTTTTCGACTAAGAGATCAATGGAAAGCTTATCTGTTCCTCTTTCAGATGGCATTAACATATTTTACGAAAAGTCGTAAGAAATAAAATTTTTTTGGTCAAAACTAAAATATCATCGAAATCATTGAAGAAGAAGTACCTTATGTGACGAAAATATGCCTTCTCTAATAAGAGACATTTAAATTTTTTTAATTGCATAAATGGGTGGCATTTTATTCAGAATTAATAGTTTTTTACATGGACAAAAAATTCGTTTCATTTTTTCCCATTAAATACTAGAATTATAGAAAAGTACTTTGCGAAAAGAATCGGCAGTAGGACGGAATCGTGTTTACCACCGATTAGATTTTTGCTAATAACTTTTGCGTCCTACGACCCTCTCTTTCGACTAAGAGCTCGATTGAAAGCTTATCTGTTTCTCTTTCAGATGGCATTAACATATTTTACGAAAAGTCGTAAGAAATAAAATTTTTTTGATCAAAACTAAAATATCCTCGAAATCATTGAAAAAGAAGTACCTTATAAGACGAAAATATGCCTTATCTAATAAGAGACATTTAAATTTTTTTAATTGCATAAATGGGTGTCATTTTATTCAGGATCAATAGTTTTTTACACAGACAAAAAATTCGTTTAATTTTTTCCCATTAAATACTAGAATTATAGAAAAGTACTTTGCGAAAAGAATCGGCAGTAGAACGGAATCGTGTTGACCACCGATTAGATTTTTGCTAATAACTTTTGCGTCCTTTGACCGACTTCTTCGACTAAGAGATCGATGGAAAGCTTATCTGTTCCTCTTTCAGATGGCATTAACATATTTTACGAAAAGTCATAAGATATAAAATTTTTTTGGTCAAAACTAAAATATCATCGAAATCATTGAAGAAGAAGTACCTTATGTGACGAAAATATGCCTTCTCTAATAAGAGACATTTAAATTTTTTTAATTGCATAAATGGGTGGCATTTTATTCAGAATTAATAGTTTTTTACATGGACAAAAAATTCGTTTCATTTTTTCCCATTAAATACTAGAATTATAGAAAAGTACTTTGCGAAAAGAATCGGCAGTAGGACGGAATCGTGTTTACCACCGATTAGATTTTTGCTAATAACTTTTGCGTCCTACGACCCTCTTTTTCGACTAAGAGCTCGATTGAAAGCTTATCTGTTTCTCTTTCAGATGGCATTAACATATTTTACGAAAAGTCGTAAGAAATAAAATTTTTTTGATCAAAACTAAAATATCCTCGAAATCATTGAAAAAGAAGTACCTTATAAGACGAAAATATGCCTTATCTAATAAAAGACATTTAAATTTTTTTAATTGCATAAATGGGTGGCATTTTATTCAGAATGGACTAAAAAATCGTTTCATTTTTTCCCATTAAATACTAGAATTATAGGAAAAAACTTTGCGAAAAGAATCGGCAGTAGGACGGAATCGTGTTTACCACCGATTAGATTTTTGCTAATAACTTTTGCGTCCTACGACCGACTTCTTCGACTAAGAGATCGATGGAAAGCTTATCTGTTTCTCTTTCAGATGGCATTAACATATTTTACGAAAAGTCGTAAGAAATAAAATTTTTTTGGTCAAAACTAAAATATCATCGAAATCATTGAAGAAGAAGTACCTTATGTGACGAAAATATGCCTTCTCTAATAAGAGACATTTAAATTTTTTTAATTGCATAAATGGGTGACATTTTATTCAGAATTAATAGTTTTTTACATGGACAAAAAATTCGTTTCATTTTTTCCCATTAAATACTAGAATTATAGAAAAGTACTTTGCGAAAAGAATCGGCAGTAGGACGGAATCGTGCTTACCACCGATTAGATTTTTGCTAATAACTTTTGCGTCCTACGACCCTCTTTTTCGACTAAGAGCTCGATTGAAAGCTTATCTGTTCCTCTTTCAGATGGCATTAACATATTTTACGAAAAGTCGTAAGAAATAAAATTTTTTTGATCAAAACTAAAATATACTCGAAATCATTGAAAAAGAAGTACCTTATAAGACGAAAATATGCCTTATCTAATAAAAGACATTTAAATTTTTTTAATTGCATAAATGGGTGGCATTTTATTCAGAATTAATAGTTTTTTACATGGACAAAAAAATCGTTTAATTTTTTCCCATTAAATACCAGAATTATAAGAAAAAACTTTGCGAAAAGAATCGGCAGTAGGACGGAATCGTGTTTACCACCGATTAGATTTTTGCTAATAACTTTTGCGTCCTACGACCGACTTCTTCGACTAAGAGATGGATTGAAAGCTTATCTGTTTCTCTTTCAGATGGCATTAACATATTTTACGAAAAGTCGTAAGAAATAAAATTTTTTTGATCAAAACTAAAATATACTCGAAATCATTGAAAAAGAAGTACCTTATGAGACGAAAATATGCCTTATCTAATAAGAGACATTTAAATTTTTTTAATTGCATAAGTGGGCGGCATTTTATTCAAAAAACTCCTTTAATTTTTTTCATTAAATACTAGAATTATAGAAAAGTACTTTGCGAAAAGAATCGGCAGTAGGACGGAATCGTGTTAGCTACTGATTAGTTTCTTGCTAATAACTCTTGCATCCTTCCACCGACTTCTTCGACTTAGAGCTCGATGGAAAGCTTATCTTAAATTGGATGCATTTTATTCAGAATGAATAGTTTTTTACATAGACAAAAAATTCGTTTAATTTTTTCCCATTAAATACTAGAATTATAGAAAAGTACTTTGCGAAAAGAATCGGCAGTAGAACGGAATCGTGTTGACCACCGATTAGATTTTTGCTAATAACTTTTGCGTCCTACGACCGACTTCTTCGACTAAGAGATCGATGGAAAGCTTATCTGTTTCTCTTTCAGATGGCATTAACATATTTTACGAAAAGTCGTAAGAAATAAAATTTTTTTGATCAAAACTAAAATATCCTCGAAATCATTGAAAAAGAAGTACCTTATAAGACGAAAATATGCCTTATCTAATAAGAGACATTTAAATTTTTTTAATTGCATAAATGGGTGTCATTTTATTCAGGATCAATAGTTTTTTACACAGACAAAAAATTCGTTTAATTTTTTCCCATTAAATACTAGAATTATAGAAAAGTACTTTGCGAAAAGAATCGGCAGTAGGACGGAATCGTGTTTACCACCGATTAGATTTTTGCTAATAACTTTTGCGTCCTACGACCCTCTTTTTCGACTAAGAGCTCGATTGAAAGCTTATCTGTTCCTCTTTCAGATGGCATTAACATATTTTACGAAAAGTCATAAGATATAAAATTTTTTTGATCAAAACTAAAATATCCTCGAAATCATTGAAAAAGAAGTACCTTATAAGACGAATATATGCCTTATCTAATAAGAGACATTTAAATTTTTTTAATTGCATAAATGGGCGGCATTTTATTCAGAATTAATAGTTTTTTACATGGACAAAAAATTCGTTTAATTTTTTCCCATTAAATACTAGAATTATAGAAAAGTACTTTGCGAAAAGAATCGGCAGAAGTACGGAATCGTGTTGACCACCGATTAGTTTTTTGCTAATAACTCTTGCATCCTTCGACCGACTTCTTCGACTAAGAGCTTGATGGAAAGCTTATCTGTTTCTCTTTCAGATGGCATTAACATATTTTACGAAAAGTCATAAGAAATACAATTTTTTTGATCAAAATTAAAATATCCTCGAAATCATTGAAAAAGAAGTACCTTATAAGACGAAAATATGCCTTATCTAATAAGAGACATTTAAATTTTTTTAATTGCATAAATGGGTGGCATTTTATTCAGAATTAATAGTTTTTTACATGGACAAAAAATTCGTTTCATTTTTTCCAATTAAATACTAGAATTATAGAAAAAAACTTTGCGAAAAGAATCGGCAGTAGAACGGAATCGTGTTGACCACCGATTAGATTTTTGCTAATAACTTTTGCGTCCTACGACCGACTTCTTCGACTAAGAGATCGATGGAAAGCTTATCTGTTCCTTTTTTAGATGGCATCAACATATTTTACGAAAAGTCGTAAAAAATAAAATTTTTTTGATCAAAACTAAATAATCCTCGAAATCATTGAAAAAGAAGTACCTTATGAGACGAAAATATGCCTTATCTAATAAGAGACATTTAAATTTTTTTAATTGCATAAATGGGCGGCATTTTATTAAAAAAATTCCTTAAATTTTTTCCATTTAATACTAGAATTATAGAAAAGTACTTTGCGAAAAGAATCGGCAGTGGGACGGAATCGTGTTGACCACTGATTAGTTTTTTGCTAATAACTCTTGCATCCTTCGACCGACTTCTTCGACTTAGAGCTCGATGGAAAGCTTATCTTAAATGAGCGGCATTTTATTCAGAATTAATAGTTTTTTACATAGACAAAAAATTCGTTTAATTTTTTCCCATTAAATACTAGAATTATAGAAAAGTACTTTGCGAAAAGAATCGGCAGTAGGACGGAATCGTGTTGGCCACCGATTAGTTTTTTGCTAATAACTTTTACATCCTTCGACTAAGAGATCGATGAAAAGCTTATCTATTCCTCTTTCAGATGGCATTAACATATTTCACGAAAAGTCGTAAGAAATAAAATTTTTTTGGTCAAAACTAAAATATCATCGAAATCATTGAAGGAGAAGTACCTTATGTGACGAAAATATGCCTTCTCTAATAAGAGACATTTAAATTGTTTTAATTGCATAAATTGGCGGCATTTTATTCAAAAAATTCTTTTAATTTTTTCCCATTAAATACTAGAATTATAGAAAAGTACTTTGCGAAAAGAATCGGCACTAGGACGGAATCGTTTTGACCACCGATTAGTTTTGTGCTAATAACTTTTGCGTCCTACGACCGACTTCTTCGATTAAGAGATCGATGGAAAGCTTATCTGTTTGTCTTTCAGATGGCATTAACATATTTTACGAAAAGTCATAAGAAATAAAATTTTTTTGATCTAAACTAAAATATCTTCGAAATCATTGAAAAAGAAGTACCTTATAAGACGAAAATATGCCTTCTCAAATAAGAGACATTTAAATTTTTTTAATTGCATAAATTGGCGGCATTTTATTCAAAAAATTCTTTTAATTTTTTCCATTAAATACTAGAATTATAGAAAAGTACTTTGCGAAAAGAATCGGCAGTAGGACGGAATGGTTTTGACCACCGATTAGTTTTGTGCTAATAACTCTTGCATCCTTCGACCGACTTCTTCGACTAAGAGCTCGATGGGAAGCTTATCTGTTCCTCTTTCAGATGGCATCATCATAGTTTACGAAAAGTCGTAAGAAATAAAATGTTTTTGGTCAAAACTAAAATATCATCTAAATCATTGAAGAAGAAGTACCTTATGTGACGAAAATATGCCTTCTCTAATAAGAGACATTTAAATTTTTTTAATTCCATAAATGGGCGGCATTTTATTCAAAAAATTCTCTTAATTTTTTCCCATTAAATACTAGAATTATAGAAAAGTACTTTGCGAAAAGAATCGGCAGTAGGACGGAATCGTGTTGACCACCGATTAGTTTTGTGCCAATAACTCTTGCATCCTTCGACCGACTTCTTCGACTAAGAGCTCGATGGGAAGCTTATCTGTTCCTCTTTCAGATGGCATCATCATATTTTACGAAAAGTCGTTAGAAATAAAATTTTTTTGGTCAAAACTAAAATATCATCGAAATCATTGAAGAAGAAGTACCTTATGTGACGAAAATATGCTTTCTCTAATAAAAGACATTTAAATTTTTTTAATTGCATAAATGGGCGGCATTTTATTCAAAAATTTGTTTAAATTTTTTCCCATTAAATACTAGAATTATAGAAAAGTACTTTGCGAAAAGAATCGGCAGTAGGACGGAATCGTTTTGACCACCGATTAGTTTTGAGCTAATAACTCTTGCATCCTTCGACCGACTTCTTCGACTAAGAGATCGATTGAAAGCTTATCTGTTTCTCTTTCAGATGGCATTAACATATTTTACGAAAAGTCGTAAGAAAAACATTTTTTTTGATCAAAACTAAAATATACTCGAAATCATTGAAAAAGAAGTACCTTATGAGACGAAAATATGCCTTATCTAATAAGAGACATTTAAATTTTTTTAATTGCATAAGTGGGCGGCATTTTATTCAAAAAACTCCTTTAATTTTTTTCATTAAATACTAGAATTATAGAAAAGTACTTTGCGAAAAGAATCGGCAGTAGGACGGAATCGTGTTAACTACTGATTAGTTTCTTGCTAATAACTCTTGCATCCTTCCACCGACTTCTTCGACTTAGAGCTCGATGGAAAGCTTATCTTAAATTGGAGTCATTTTATTCAGAATGAATAGTTTTTTACATAGACAAAAAATTCGTTTAATTTTTTCCCATTAAATACTAGAATTATAGAAAAGTACTTTGCGAAAAGAATCGGCAGTAGAACGGAATCGTGTTGACCACCGATTAGATTTTTGCTAATAACTTTTGCGTCCTACGACCGACTTCTTCGACTAAGAGATCGATGGAAAGCTTATCTGTTTCTCTTTCAGATGGCATTAACATATTTTACGAAAAGTCATAAGAAATACAATTTTTTTGATCAAAATTAAAATATCCTCGAAATCATTGAAAAAGAAGTACCTTATAAGACGAAAATATGCCTTATCTAATAAGAGACATTTAAATTTTTTTAATTGCATAAATGG
The DNA here is from genome assembly GCA_034638295.1 of Phortica okadai. Taxonomy (NCBI): domain Eukaryota; kingdom Metazoa; phylum Arthropoda; class Insecta; order Diptera; family Drosophilidae; genus Phortica; species Phortica okadai. The sequence continues at coordinate 20,779,996 of CM067850.1, read as the reverse complement.
GTGGCATTTTATTCAGAATTAATAGTTTTTTACATGGACAAAAAATTCGTTTCATTTTATCCCATTAAATACTAGAATTATAGAAAAGTACTTTGCGAAAAGAATCGGCAGTAGAACGGAATCGTGTTGACCACCGATTAGATTTTTGCTAATAACTTTTGCGTCCTACGACCGACTTCTTCGACTAAGAGATCGATGGAAAGCTTATCTGTTCCTTTTTCAGATGGCATCAACATATTTTACGAAAAGTCGTAAGAAATAAAATTTTTTTGATCAAAACTAAATAATCCTCGAAATCATTGAAAAAGAAGTACCTTATGAGACGAAAATATGCCTTATCTAATAAGAGACATTTAAATTTTTTTAATTGCATAAGTGGGCGGCATTTTATTCAAAAAACTCCTTTAATTTTTTCCCATTAAATACTAGAATTATAGAAAAGTACTTTGCGAAAAGAATCGGCAGTAGGACGGAATCGTGTTGGCCACCGATTAGTTTTTTGCTTATAACTTTTACATCCTTCGACTAAGAGATCGATGAAAAGCTTATCTATTCCTCTTTCAGATGGCATCAACATATTTTACGAAAAGTCGTAAGAAATAAAATTTTTTTGGTCAAAACTAAAATATCATCGAAATCATTGAAGGAAAAGTACCTTATGTGACGAAAATACGCCTTCTGTAATAAAAGACATTTAAATTGTTTTAATTGCATAAATTGGCGGCATTTTATTCAAAAAATCCTTTTAATTTTTTCCCATTAAATACTAGAATTATAGAAAAGTACTTTGCGAAAAGAATCGGCACTAGGACAGAATCGTTTTGACCACCGATTAGTTTTGTGCTAATAACTTTTGCGTCCTACGACCGACTTCTTCGATTAAGAGATCGATGGAAAGCTTATCTGTTTCTCTTTCAGATGGCATTAACATATTTTACGAAAAGTCATAAGAAATAAAATTTTTTTGATCTAAACTAAAATATCCTCGAAATCATTGAAAAAGAAGTACCTTATAAGACGAAAATATGCCTTCTCAAATAAGAGACATTTAAATTTTTTTAATTGCATAAATTGGCGGCATTTAATTCAAAAAATTCTTTTAATTTTTTCCCATTAAATACTAGAATTATAGAAAAGTACTTTGCGAAAAGAATCGGCACTAGGACACAATCGTGTTGACCACCGATTAGTTTTGTGCCAATAACTCTTGCATCCTTCGACCGACTTCTTCGACTAAGAGCTCGATGTTAAGCTTATCTGTTCCTCTTTCAGATGGCATCATCATATTTTACGAAAAGTCGTAAGAAATAAAATTTTTTTGGTCAAAACTAAAATATCATCGAAATCATTGAAGAAGAAGTACCTTATGTGACGAAAATATGCCTTCTCTAATGAGAGATATTTAAATTTTTTTAATTGCATAAATGGGCGGCATTTTATTCAAAAAATTCTTTTAATTTTTTCGCATTAAATACTAGAATTATAGAAAAGTACTTTGCGAAAAGAATCGGCAGTAGGACGGAATCGTTTTGACCACCGATTAGTTTTGAGCTAATAACTCTTGCATCCTTCGACCGACTTCTTCGACTAAGAGCTCGATGGGAAGCTTATCTGTTCCTCTTTCAGATGGCATCGTCATATTTTACGAAAAGTCGTAAGAAATAAAATTTTTTTGGTCAAAACTAAAATATCATCGAAATCATTGAAGAAGAAGTACCTTATGTGACGAAAATATGCCTTCTCTAATAAGAGACATTTAAATTTTTTTAATTGCATAAATGGGCGGCATTTTATTCAAAAATTTGTTTAAATTTTTTCCCATTAAATACTAGAATTATAGAAAAGTACTTTGCGAAAAGAATCGGCAGTAGGACGGAATCATTTTGACCACCGATTAGTTTTGTGCTAATAACTCTTACATCCTTCGACCGACTTCTTCGACTAAGAGCTCGATGGAAAGCTTATCTGTTTCTCTTTCAGATGGCATTAACACATTTTACGAAAAGTCGTAAGAAATAAAATTTTTTTGATCAAAACTAAAATATCGTCGAAATCAATGAAAAAGAAGTACCTTATAAGACGAAAATATGCCTTCTCTAATAAGAGACATTTAAATTTTTTTAATTGCATAAATGGGCGGCATTTTATTCAAAAAATTCGTTTAATTTTTTCCCATTAAATACTAGAATTATAGAAAAGTACTTTGCGAAAAGAATCGGCAGTAGGACGGAATCGTGTTGACCACCGATTAGATTTTTGCTAATAACTCTTTTTTTTTTTTTTTGTTTTTTTCTTCTAACTACAAGCGCAAGACGTTGTGCTAGCGCACTACCCTCAAGTGGACTTGCGACACCAGGTCAGCCTGTTCCGCGACTTCAGACAAGTCAACAGTCGCTTTACTACTTACACTACACACAATAAAAAATACTAATAAACTAATTTTTAAACAATTCCTTAAAACTACTACGTTGATTAATTAACATAAACTTCATAAACAAAATTTTTACTTATTTAAATACGTTAGAATACTACGTTTTATTAGGTTAGTAGAGGAGCAGTTCTCAATTAAACTAAAATATCTGTTATAATACCTACATAAAACACGAAACGAGTCATGCTCTAAATATGTCGATCTGCAGGTACTAAGACAGATCGGACTAAAATTTCTAGTTACTCTAGCGGGGACACTGAACTGTATATACGCCAACAATGTAGGAGAGAATATCATGCCATTTATTAGGTTATGCAAAAACAAAGTTCCAAGCATTTTTCTACGACTAGACAATGATGGTAAATTAATAAGCTTCAACCGACTACTATAGGGAGGAAGGTGAACACAGGGGTCCCAGTGTAGATTCCTAAGTGCAAACAGAAGGAACTGTTTCTGAACAGACTCAATTTGGTTCTTATACTTTTCACACTGAGGATCCCAAACACACGATGCATATTCCAGAATGGGCCGTACTAAAGAAGTGTAAAGCAATTTAGTTGGGTACGGGTCATTAAATTCTTTGGACCATCTTTTGATGAAACCCAGTACGCCTTTAGCCTTATTGACAGACAGCGAAATATGTGAAGCGAAGTGAAGTTTTGGGTCCATCAAAACACCAAGGTCATTGAACTGAGAGATACGTTCAAGGTACAAATTATTTAACTTGTACGAGCAAACAATTAGTTTTTTTCTATAAAATGACATTAGCTTGCATTTATCACTGTTTAACAATAAATTGTTTACAGCACACCATTGTGAGAGAGAGTCAAGATCAGACTGAAGCAGATTCTGCTGATCTATAGAATTAACGGTTAGACATAATTTCACGTCATCAGCATACATTAAAACATGGCAGTGTTTGATCACAGTAGGCAAGTCATTAATAAATATATTAAACAATAAGGGGCCAAGGTGACTACCTTGAGGAACCCCTGAAGTAACAAAAATTCGTCTCGAAACCGATGTTTTAAAAAGAACACATTGTGTTCGAGATTCAAGATACGACGACAGCCAACGGACTAACGATGGTGGAAAACCATAGGTTTCGAGTTTTATTAAAAGCAGAGAGTGACAAACACAATCAAATGCTTTACTGAAATCAGTGTACACAACATCGGTTTGGCAGCCGGACGAGAAATTTCGATTGACAACTGAAGTGAATTCTAATAAGTTAGTTACCGTTGACCGTTTCTTGAGAAAGCCATGCTGAGACAAATTTAGAAGTGATGGCACAAAGTGCTGTAGCTGTTCCGTAATGATCTGTTCAAACAGTTTTGGAATAGCACATAGCTTTGCAATGCCTCTGTAATTCGAGATGTCTACCTTACTGCCTTTTTTATAAAGGGGAATAATGTAAGACTCTTTCCAAATTTTGGGTACAATAGAAGAATTTAACGACATGTTAAAAAGCTTACATAATGGAATAAACAACATCTCGGCACAGTGCTTCAAAACGCAACTAGGAACACTATCTGGACCAGCCGTAAAAGATGGTTTAATTAATTTTAAGTGTCTAAGAACAGTGTCATTTTCAATTACCGGCAAATTTATATTATTTCGATCATTGATTAAGTATGGGTAAGTACCATTTTGGTATGAATAGTCATTATAGGTGCTTTGGAAAAATTCAGCAAAGAGGTCGGATATCGTTGCATCATCACTTCCTTCCACACCATTGAGTTTCATACATGAAGGAAATGAGGTGGAATTAGACTTGTATTTGATGATATTAAAAAAATTTTTTGGATCACGGCATATATTGGATTTTAATTTAACTAAATATAAATCATAATTTCTTTTGTTACATAAAGTGAATCTATAGCGAACTGTTGTATAGTTTGCATAATCAACAAGAGAGCCGGTTCTCTTATATTTTTTAAATAATCTATTTTTTAAGTTCTTTAGACGAGATAATTCTTTTGAAAACCACGGCGGTTTATTTTGTTGTGTAACAGTCTTAACTCTTGGTACACACAATTTAAACAGTTTATACATAGTCGCGTTAAAAAACTCTACTGCCCTTTCAATGTTGGACGTGTTATGAATGTTTGACCAATCAGTGTTAGAAAGCAAATGACCAAGACGTTCAAAATCGGTTTTTCTGAAGCAAAATACACGATTAGGTTTGGAACCAGTAGGATTTTGACGAGGATGTGTTAGTAAGTTTGGTGTAATTGTAAGCTCCAACGTTGGGTGGTAAGAGTCTTCAGGTTGTGAAATTGGAGGGGATCTGCAAAGTGATGCACCCTCAATGTTATTTATGAAAACAAGATCTAGAATACGATTCTTAGAATTTTGTATGCTGTTTATTTGGTTAAACGATGATTCAAGTAAAGAATCAATAAATTCGTTACTAGACAAGGGAGTTACTATATTTGAATTGTCAGATGCAATCCAAGAAATATGAGGGAGGTTGAAGTCTCCACAGACCAGCATCATATCTGAGTCCTTAACCAAGTCTCGAATAGATTGAATAGCGTTTATATGCGCTGAATATACTGATGCTTCTGATTTTGGTGGAATGTAGGAGCATGTTATGAAAACGCGAGTCTTTGCAAGAGTTATTTTAACGCATATCAGCTCAATATCGTCAGTACCTATCACACAAATTTGTTCCGATGTGTGTTGAACAGCGACAGAGATTAAGACTCCACCACCAATTTTGCCAAGACGATCTTTACGAAAGGTAATAAAGCTGTCAGAAAGTAGTTCCGAATTTAAAACATCAGGGCGAAGCCAAGTTTCGACAAAGACAATGATATCAGAAGATAATGAAAAACTATTCAAATAAAGCGAAGTTAGTTTTGAGTTTAACCCTCTGACATTTTGAAAATTTACCGTCAAAACTGAAGGGGTACTAGAAGAATTAATTAGTTTTTTGACTCCGAAGGCTTGACCGTGTTTACCGAATTAGAACGGTCTTTAAATTTGAACTCGTGCACAACGCAACCATCAGGCCAGAAATTTGAGTCAACTAAAACGTTGAAGAAGGATTCTGGCACTGAAATTTTAAAAGATGAAATTGATCGCGTTGTGTTAAATTTAAATTTGGAGATTGTTAAATTTGTGACAGATTTCATCTTGGAGCTGATAAAGTGGTTTACATCACTTTCCGAAGTATCAGCTGCTAAGCGTGAAAGAAAAATGAATTTCTTATGGGGCGCATGTGGTACAACAACAAGTTTTTTTGGCTCTTGATCCCCACGAGGGAGATTACTTCCAGAAGCGGTATGAATAACTTCGGAAGGAACGGCGTTGTTGTTATTGGCAACGGAACCATATGAACCTTCTGACGCTGTGACAACAATCGGAACATTAGGTGACGGAAGAGGCGAAAAGAAATTCGTGGTCTCATCCGGAAGACTTAAAGTTGTCGGAATGGAAATCTTGAGCGGCGGATGGGGCCTTTTTCGCTTAGGGGAAGGTTCAACCGACTTAAAGCTGGAGAGAGACTTATCAAACGACTTAAATTTTTCGTTAAGTCGCTCGAAATCTTTCGAAATATCTTTATATGCGTTTTGCATAAGATTGAGCCACTTGCGTAACTCAATCTCTGATGAACGACATTTTGGACAGCACCAGTGAAGGCCGATGTTCTTCTCCAAAATGTCAGCAATGCGGCCATTTAATTCGGCACATTTTACATGAGCAGTGGACTCGCAGATCCAACATGCCACCAATGCTTCCTTGTCACCCTTTATAGGGCATTTAGGCAAACAGCAAGGCATTGTGATTTTATTTTATTTTTTTTTTTTATAAAAGAAACAATAAAAAAAAAAAAAGAAGTTATAAAAAACGAAAAAGAAATCACTTAAAAATTTTTGTTTTCAAAGGAACCCGTTTGTCACTAAAGGGTTAAAGTACGAAACTCTCTTTTAAATAAATGAAATAATCAAAGCTCTTGAAAGAGTAAAATTATTGAGCGCCAAGCGAAATGAGAGAGACGATGTAATGGAACCCACGCAAGAAAAACTCTCACCAGATGTTTTGCCAGCAACAAATTACACGTGACAAGTAAACAACAAATGTTAAATTACAATAACAAAATTACATGTAATTATTTAAAACTTGCAAAACTTACTTATTTTTGTTTGAAAAATTATACAAATTGTTAGTAAACACAGGCAGAACAATATTAATACGTTAGTACACTTTTTTTCTTAGTTTCAAACAAAAACCACTGAGGAATTAATTTAATAGCACGGGACAAATTTTCATGCGACCGACCACACCGAACACTTGACAAAAAATTGCATCCTTCGACCGACTTCTTCGACTAAGAGCTCGATGGGAAGCATATCTGTTCCTCTTTCAGATGGCATCATCATATTTTACGAAAAGTCGTGAGAAATAAAATTTTTTTGGTCAAAACTAAAATATCATCGAAATCATTGAAGAAGAAGTACCCTATGTGACGAAAGTATGCCTTCTCTAATAAGAGACATTTAAATTTTTTTAATTGCATAAATGGGCAGCATTTTATTCAAAAAATTCTTTTAATTTTTTCCCATTATATACTAGAATTATAGAAAAGTACTTTGCGAAAAGAATCGGCAGTAGGACGGAATCGTGTTGACCACCTATTAGATTTTTGCTAATAACTCTTGCATCCTTCGACCGACTTCTTCGACTAAGAGCTCGATGGAAAGCTTATCTGTTTCTCTTTCAGATGGCATCATCATATTTTACGAAAAGTCGTTAGAAATAAAATTTTTTTGGTCAAAACTAAAATATCATCGAAATCATTGAAGAAGAAGTACTTTATGTGACGAAAATATGCCTTCTCTAATAAGAGACATTTAAATTTTTTTAATTGCATAAATGGGCGGCATTTTATTCAAAAAATTCTTTAAATTTTTTCCCATTAAATACTAGAATTATAGAAAAGTACTTTGCGAAAAGAATCGGCAGTAGGACGGAATCGTTTTGACCACCGATTAGTTTTTTGCTAATAACTCTTGCATCCTTCCACCGACTTCTTCGACTTAGAGCTCGATGGAAAGCTTATCTTAAATGGGCAGCATTTTATTCAGAACTAAAAGTTTTAACATGGATAAAAAATTCATTTAATTTTTTCCCAATAAATACTAGAATTATAGAAAAGTACTTTGCGAAAAGAATCGGCAGTAGGACGGAATCGTTTTGACCACCGATTAGTTTTTTGCTAATAACTCTTGCATCGTTCCACCGACTTCTTCGACTTAGAGCTCGATGGAAAGCTTATCTTAAGGGGGTACATACGTCTAGCAAGTCGAAAAATTTCGATATAAGAAATGAATTTTTTTGGGTGGTTTCAAATGAAAACTTATAAAAGCGAATATTACACGTTGTTTATTGGTATTTAAGGTTTAAAACAAAAATTATTCTACCTCATATTTACCGGACCTACTACAGAATAATCCAAGTTATCACTAACACTAAAAACAAAAAGATAGCTCCACGGTCGACCCGATAACTCGTACAGTTCATAATATTTTTTGATGCGGATTTTTTTAAAAAATCAAGAATTGTACTCTCTATGGTCTGTCGAGCCGGTTTTTTGAATTTCGAAAATTTAGAAAATTAAGGTAGTTTTAAAAACAAAAATTCGTTTTTTGACATACACTTTTCAGCTTAACTATTTTTAAAAAATTTCAAAATCCAAATATCAAAAAATTGGCTCGACAGACCATAGAGAGTACAATTCTTGATTTTTCAAAAAAAAACCGCATCAAAAAATATTAAAAACTGTTTGAGTTATCGTGTCGACCGTGGAGCTACCTTTTTTATTTTTAGTGTTAGTGATAACTTGTGTTTTTCTGTAGTAGTTCTGGTAAATATGAGGTAAAATAATTTTTGTTTTAAACCTTAAATGCCAATATATAATATGTAATATTCGCTTTTATTAAATTTTATTTTAAACCACCAAAAAAAAATTATTTCTTAAATCGAAATTTTTCGGCATGCTAGACGTATGTAACCCCTTAAATGGGCGGCATTTTATTCAGAATTAATAGTTTTTTACATGGATAAAAAATTCGTTTAATTTTTTCCCATTAAATACTAGAATTATAGAAAAGTACTTTGCGAAAAGAATCGGCAGTAGGACGGAATCGTGTTAACTACTGATTAGTTTCTTGCTAATAACTCTTGCATCCTTCCACCGACTTCTTCGACTTAGAGCTCGATGGAAAGCTTATCTTAAATTGGAGGCATTTTATTCAGAATGAATAGTTTTTTACATAGACAAAAAATTCGTTTAATTTTTTCCCATTAAATACTAGAATTATAGAAAAGTACTTTGCGAAAAGAATCGGCAGTAGAACGGAATCGTGTTGACCACCGATTAGATTTTTGCTAATAACTTTTGCGTCCTACGACCGACTTCTTCGACTAAGAGATCGATGGAAAGCTTATCTGTTTCTCTTTCAGATGGCATTAACATATTTTACGAAAAGTCATAAGAAATACAATTTTTTTGATCAAAATTAAAATATCCTCGAAATCATTGAAAAAGAAGTACCTTATAAGACGAAAATATGCCTTATCTAATAAGAGACATTTAAATTTTTTTAATTGCAGAAATGGGTGGCATTTTATTCAGAATTAATAGTTTTTTACATGGACAAAAAATTCGTTTCATTTTATCCCATTAAATACTAGAATTATAGAAAAGTACTTTGCGAAAAGAATCGGCAGTAGAACGGAATCGTGTTGACCACCGATTAGATTTTTGCTTATAACTTTTGCGTCCTACGACCGACTTCTTCGACTAAGAGATCGATGGAAAGCTTATCTGTTCCTTTTTCAGATGGCATCAACATATTTTACGAAAAGTCGTAAGAAATAAAATTTTTTTGATCAAAACTAAATAATCCTCAAAATCATTGAAAAAGAAGTACCTTATGAGACGAAAATATGCCTTATCTAATAAGAGACATTTAAATTTTTTTAATTGCATAAGTGGGCGGCATTTTATTCAAAAAACTCCTTTAATTTTTTCCCATTAAATACTAGAATTATAGAAAAGTACTTTGCGAAATGAATCGGCAGTAGGACGGAATCGTGTTGGCCACCGATTAGTTTTTTGCTAATAACTTTTACATCCTTCGACTAAGAGATCGATGAAAAGCTTATCTATTCCTCTTTCAGATGGCATTAACATATTTTACGAAAAGTCGTAAGAAATAAAATTTTTTTGGTCAAAACTAAAATATCATCGAAATCATTGAAGGAAAAGTACCTTATGTGACGAAAATACGCCTTCTCTAATAAAAGACATTTAAATTGATTTAATTGCATAAATTGGCGGCATTTAATTCAAAAAATTCTTTTAATTTTTTCCCATTAAATACTAGAATTATAGAAAAGTACTTTGCGAAAAGAATCGGCACTAGGACAGAATCGTGTTGACCACCGATTAGTTTTGTGCCAATAACTCTTGCATCCTTCGACCGACTTCTTCGACTAAGAGCTCGATGGGAAGCTTATCTGTTCCTCTTTTAGATGGCATCATCATATTTTACGAAAAGTCGTAAGAAATAAAATTTTTTTGGTCAAAACTAAAATATCATCGAAATCATTGAAGAAGAAGTACCTTATGTGACGAAAATATGCCTTCTCTAATGAGAGATATTTAAATTTTTTTAATTGCATAAATGGGCGGCATTTTATTCAAAAAATTCTTTTAATTTTTTCGCATTAAATACTAGAATTATAGAAAAGTACTTTGCGAAAAGAATCGGCAGTAGGACGGAATCGTTTTGACCACCGATTAGTTTTGAGCTAATAACTGTTGCATCCTTCGACCGACTTCTTCGACTAAGAGCTCGATGGGAAGCTTATCTGTTCCTCTTTCAGATGGCATCGTCATATTTTACGAAAAGTCGTAAGAAATAAAATTTTTTTGGTCAAAACTAAAATATCATCGAAATCATTGAAGAAGAAGTACCTTATGTGACGAAAATATGCCTTCTCTAATAAAAGACATTTAAATTTTTTTAATTGCATAAATGGGCGGCATTTTATTCAAAAATTTGTTTAAATTTTTCCCCATTAAATACTAGAATTATAGAAAAGTACTTTGCGAAAAGAATCGGCAGTAGGACGGAATCATTTTGACCACCGATTAGTTTTGTGCTAATAACTCTTGCATCCTTCGACCGACTTCTTCGACTAAGAGCTCGATGGAAAGCTTATCTGTTTCTCTTTCAGATGGCATTAACACATTTTACGAAAAGTCGTAAGAAATAAAATTTTTTTAATCAAAACTAAAATATCGTCGAAATCAATGAAAAAGAAGTACCTTATAAGACGAAAATATGCCTTATCTAATAAGAGACATTTAAATTTTTTTAATTGCATAAATGGGCGGCATTTTATTCAAAAAATTCGTTTAATTTTTTCCCATTAAATACTAGAATTATAGAAAAGTACTTTGCGAAAAGAATCGGCAGTAGGACGGAATCGTGTTGACCACCAATTAGATTTTTGCTTATAACTCTTGCATCCTTCCACCGACTTCTTCGACTTAGAGCTCGAGAGAATACTAGAATTATAGAAAAGTACTTTGCGAAAAGAATCGGCAGTAGGACGGAATCGTGTTGACCACCGATTAGATTTTTGCTAATAACTTTTGCGTCCTACGACCGACTTCTTCGACTAAGAGATCGATGGAAAGCTTATCTGTTTCTCTTTCAGATGGCATCAACATATTTTACGAAAAGTCGTAAGAAATAAAATTTTTTTGATCAAAACTAAATAATCCTCGAAATCATTGAAAAAGAAGTACCTTATGAGACGAAAATATGCCTTATCTAATAAGAGGCATTTAAATTTTTTTAATTGCATAAGTGGGCGGCATTTTATTCAAAAAACTCCTTTAATTTTTTCCCATTAAATACTAGAATTATAGAAAAGTACTTTGCGAAAAGAATCGGCAGTAGGACGGAATCGTGTTGGCCACCGATTAGTTTTTTGCTAATAACTTTTACATCCTTCGACTAAGAGATCGATGAAAAGCTTATCTATTCCTCTTTCAGATGGCATTAACATATTTTACGAAAAGTCGTAAGAAATAAAATTTTTTTGGTCAAAACTAAAATATCATCGAAATCATTGAAGGAAAAGTACCTTATGTGACGAAAATACGCCTTCTCTAATAAAAGACATTTAAATTGATTTAATTGCATAAATTGGCGGCATTTAATTCAAAAAATTCTTTTAATTTTTTCCCATTAAATACTAGAATTATAGAAAAGTACTTTGCGAAAAGAATCGGCACTAGGACAGAATCGTGTTGACCACCGATTAGTTTTGTGCCAATAACTCTTGCATCCTTCGACCGACTTCTTCGACTAAGAGCTCGATGGGAAGCTTATCTGTTCCTCTTTTAGATGGCATCATCATATTTTACGAAAAGTCGTAAGAAATAAAATTTTTTTGGTCAAAACTAAAATATCATCGAAATCATTGAAGAAGAAGTACCTTATGTGACGAAAATATGCCTTCTCTAATGAGAGATATTTAAATTTTTTTAATTGCATAAATGGGCGGCATTTTATTCAAAAAATTCTTTTAATTGTTTCGCATTAAATACTAGAATTATAGAAAAGTACTTTGCGAAAAGAATCGGCAGTAGGACGGAATCGTTTTGACCACCGATTAGTTTTGAGCTAATAACTGTTGCATCCTTCGACCGACTTCTTCGACTAAGAGCTCGATGGGAAGCTTATCTGTTCCTCTTTCAGATGGCATCGTCATATTTTACGAAAAGTCGTAAGAAATAAAACTTTTTTGGTCAAAACTAAAATATCATCGAAATCATTGAAGAAGAAGTACCTTATGTGACGAAAATATGCCTTCTCTAATAAAAGACATTTAAATTTTTTTAATTGCATAAATGGGCGGCATTTTATTCAAAAATTTGTTTAAATTTTTCCCCATTAAATACTAGAATTATAGAAAAGTACTTTGCGAAAAGAATCGGCAGTAGGACGGAATCATTTTGACCACCGATTAGTTTTGTGCTAATAACTCTTGCATCCTTCGACCGACTTCTTCGACTAAGAGCTCGATGGAAAGCTTATCTGTTTCTCTTTCAGATGGCATTAACACATTTTACGAAAAGTCGTAAGAAATAAAATTTTTTTGATCAAAACTAAAATATCGTCGAAATCAATGAAAAAGAAGTACCTTATAAGACGAAAATATGCCTTATCTAATAAGAGACATTTAAATTTTTTTAATTGCATAAATGGGCGGCATTTTATTCAAAAAATTCGTTTAATTTTTTCCCATTAAATACTAGAATTATAGAAAAGTACTTTGCGAAAAGAATCGGCAGTAGGACGGAATCGTGTTGACCACCAATTAGATTTTTGCTTATAACTCTTGCATCCTTCCACCGACTTCTTCGACTTAGAGCTCGAGAGAATACTAGAATTATAGAAAAGTACTTTGCGAAAAGAATCGGCAGTAGGACGGAATCGTGTTGACCACCGATTAGATTTTTGCTAATAACTCTTGCATCCTTCGACCGACTTCTTCGACTAAGAGCTCGATGGGAAGCATATCTGTTCCTCTTTCAGATGGCATCATCATATTTTACGAAAAGTCGTGAGAAATAAAATTTTTTTGGTCAAAACTAAAATATCATCGAAATCATTGAAGAAGAAGTACCCTATGTGACGAAAATATGCCTTCTCTAATAAGAGACATTTAAATTTTTTTAATTGCATAAATGGGCAGCAATTTATTCAAAAAATTCTTTTAATTTTTTCCCATTATATACTAGAATTATAGAAAAGTACTTTGCGAAAAGAATCGGCAGTAGGACGTTATCGTGTTGACCACCTATTAGATTTTTGCTAATAACTCTTGCATCCTTCGACCGACTTCTTCGACTAAGAGCTCGATGGAAAGCTTATCTGTTTCTCTTTCAGATGGCATCATCATATTTTACGAAAAGTCGTTAGAAATAAAATTTTTTTGGTCAAAACTAAAATATCATCGAAATCATTGAAGAAGAAGTACCTTATGTGACGAAAATATGCCTTCTCTAATAAGAGACATTTAAATTTTTTTAATTGCATAAATGGGCGGCATTTTATTCAAAAAATTCTTTAAATTTTTTCCCATTAAATACTAGAATTATAGAAAAGTACTTTGCGAAAAGAATCGGCAGTAGGACGGAATCGTTTTGACCACCGATTTGTTTTTTGCTAATAACTTTTGCATCCTTCCACCGACTTCTTCGACTTAGAGCTCGATGGAAAGCTTATCTTAAATGGGCGGCATTTTATTCAGAATTAATAGTTTTTTACATGGATAAAAAATTCGTTTAATTTTTTCCCATTAAATACTAGAATTATAGAAAAGTACTTTGCGAAAAGAATCGGCAGTAGGACGGAATCGTTTTGACCACCGATTAGTTTTGTGCTTATAACTCTTGCATCCTTCGACCGACTTCTTCGACTAAGAGCTCGATGGAAAGCTTATCTGTTTCTCTTTCAGATGGCATTAACACATTTTACGAAAAGTCGTAAGAAATAAAATTTTTTTGATCAAAACTAAAATATCATCGAAATCATTGAAAAAGAAGTACCTTATAAGACGAAAATATGCCTTATCTAATAAGAGACATTTAAATTTTTTTAATTGCATAAATGGGCGGCATTTTATTCAAAAAATTCGTTAAATTGTTTCCCATTAAATACTAGAATTATAGAAAAGTACTTTGCGAAAAGAATCGGCAGTAGGACGGAATCGTGTTGACCACCGATTAGATTTTTGCTAATAACTCTTGCATCCTTCGACCGACTTCTTCGACTAAGAGCTCGATGGGAAGCATATCTGTTCCTCTTTCAGATGGCATCATCATATTTTACGAAAAGTCGTGAGAAATAAAATTTTTTTGGTCAAAACTAAAATATCATCGAAATCATTGAAGAAGAAGTACCTTATGTGACGAAAATATGCCTTCTCTTATAAGAGACATTTAATTTTTTTTAATTGCATAAATGGGCGGCATTTTATTCAAAAAATTGTTTAAATTTTTTCCCATTAAATACTAGAATTATAGAAAAGTACTTTGCGAAAAGAATCGGCAGTACGACGGAATCATTTTGACCACCGATTAGTTTTGTGCTAATAACTCTTGCATCCTTCGACCGACTTCTTCGACTAAGAGCTCGATGGAAAGCTTATCTGTTTCTCTTTCAGATGGCATTAACACATTTTACGAAAAGTCGTAAGAAATAAAATTTTTTTGATCAAAACTAAAATATCCTCGAAATCATTGAAAAAGAAGTACCTTATAAGACGAAAATATGCCTTATCTAATAAGAGACATTTAAATTTTTTTAATTGCATAAATCGGCGGCATTTTATTCAAAAAATTCGTTAAATTTTTTCCCATTAAATACTAGAATTATAGAAAAGTACTTTGCGAAAAGAATCGGCAGTAGGACGGAATCGTGTTGACCACCGATTAGATTTTTGCTAATAACTCTTGCATCCTTCGACCGACTTCTTCGACTAAGAGCTCGATGGGAAGCATATCTGTACCTCTTTCAGATGGCATCATCATATTTTACGAAAAGTCGTGAGAAATAAAATTTTTTTGGTCAAAACTAAAATATCATCGAAATCATTGAAGAAGAAGTACCTTATGTGACGAAAATATGCCTTCTCTAATAAGAGACATTCAAATTTTTTTAATTGCATAAATGGGCGGCATTTTATTCAAAAAATTCTTTTAATTTTTTCCCATTAAATACTAGAATTATAGAAAAGTACTTTACGAAAAGAATCGGCAGTAGGACGGAATCGTGTTGACCACCGATTAGATTTTTGCTAATAACTCTTGCATCCTTCGACCAACTTCTTCGACTAAGAGATCGATGGGAAGCTTATCTGTTCCTCTTTCAGATGGCATCATCATATTTTACGAAAAGTCGTGAGAAATAAAATTTTTTTGGTCAAAACTAAAATATCATCGAAATCATTGAAGGAGAAGTACCTTATGTGACGAAAATATGCCTTTTCTAATAAGAGACATTTAAATTTTTTTAATTGCATAAATGGGCGGCATTTTATTCAAAAAATTCTTTAAATTTTTTCCCATTAAATACTAGAATTATAGAAAAGTACTTTGCGAAAAGAATCGGCAGTAGGACGGAATCGTTTTGACCACCGATTAGTTTTTTGCTAATAACTCTTGCATCCTTCCACCGACTTCTTCGACTTAGAGCTCGATGGAAAGCTTATCTTAAATGGGCGGCATTTTATTCAGAATTAATAGTTTTTTACATGGATAAAAAATTCGTTTAATTTTTTCCCATTAAATACTAGAATTATAGAAAAATACTTTGCGAAAAGAATCGACGGTAGGACGGAATCGTGTTGACCACCGATTAGATTTTTGCTAATAACTCTTGCATCCTTCGACCGACTTGTTCGACTAAGAGCTCGATGGAAAGCTTATCTGTTTCTCTTTCAGATGGCATTAACATATTTTACGAAAAGTCGTAAGAAATAAAATTTTTTTGATCAAAACTAAAATATCGTCGAAATCATTGAAAAAGAAGTACCTTATCAGACGAAAATATGCCTTATCTAATAAGAGACATTTAAATTTATTTTAATTGCATAAATCGGCGTCATTTTATACAGAATTGATAGTTTTTTACATGGAGAAAAAATTCGTTTTATTTTTTCACATTAAATACTAGAATTATAGAAAAAAACTTTGCGAAAAGAATCGGCAGTAGAACGGAATCGTGTTGACCACTGATTAGTCTCTTGCTAATAACTCTTGCATCCTTCGACCGACTTCTTCGACTTAGAGCTCGATGGAAAGCTTATCTGTTTCTTTTTCAGATGGCATTAACATATTTTACGAAATGTCGTAAGAAATAAAATTTTTGTGATCAAAACTAAAATATCATCGAAATCATTAAAGAAGAAGTACCTTATAAGACGAAAATATGCCTTATATAATAAGAGACATTTAAATTTTTTTATATTGCATAAATGGGTGGCATTTTATTCAGAATTAATAGTTTTTTACATGGACAAAAAATTCGTTCAATTTTTTCCCATTAAATACTAGAATTATAGAATAAAATTTTGCGAAAAGAAACGGCAGTAGGACGGAATCGTGTTGACCACCGATTAGTTTTTTGCTAATAACTCTTGCATCCTTCGACCGACTTCTTCGACTAAGAGATCGATGGAAAGCTTATCTGTTCCTCTTTCAGATGGCAATAAAATATTTTACGAAAAGTCGTAAGAAATAAAATTTTTGTGATCAAAACTAAAATATCATCGAAATCATTAAAGAAGAAGTACCTTATCAGACGAAAATATGCATTCTCTAATAAGAGACATTTAAATTTTTTTAATTGCATAAAAGGGCGGCATTTTATTCAAAAAAATCTTTTAATATTTTCCATTGAATACTAGAATTATAGAAAAGTACTTTCCGAAAAGAATCGGCAGTAGGACGGAATCGTGTTGACCACTGATTAGTCTCTTGCTAATAACTCTTGCATCCTTCGACCGACTTCTTCGACTTAGAGCTCGATGGAAAGCTTATCTGTTTGTCTTTCAGATGGCATTAACATATTTAACGAAAAGTCGTAAGAAATAAAATTTTTTCGATCAAAATTAAAATATCCTCGAAATCATTGAAAAAGAAGTACCTTTTAAGACGAAAATATGCATTATCTAATAAGAGACATTTAAATTTTTTTAATTGCATAAATGGGCGGCATTTTATTCAGAATTAATAGTTTTTTACATGGATAAAAAATTCGTTTAATTTTTTCGCATTAAATACTAGAATTATAGAAAAGTACTTTGCGAAAAGAATCGTCAGTAGGACGGAATCGTGTTGACCACCGATTAGATTTTTGCTAATAACTTTTGCATCCTTCGACCGACTTCTTCGACTAAGAGATCGATGGAAAGCTTATCTGTTCCTCTTTCAGATGGCAATAACATATTTTACGAAAAGTTGTAAGAAATAAAATTTTTTTGTTGAAAAGTAAAATATCATCGAAATCATTAAAGAAGAACTACCTTATCAGACGAAAATATGCCTTCTCTAATAAGAGACATTTAAATTTTTTTAATTGCATAAATGGGCGGCATTTTATTCAAAAATTTGTTTAAATTTTTTCCCATTAAATACTAGAATTATAGAAAAGTACTTTGCGAAAAGAATCGGCAGTAGGACGGAATCGTGTTTACCACCGATTAGATTTTTGCTAATAACTTTTGCGTCCTACGACCCTCTTTTTCGACTAAGAGCTCGATTGAAAGCTTATCTGTTCCTCTTTCAGATGGCATTAACATATTTTACGAAAAGTCATAAGATATAAAATTTTTTTGATCAAAACTAAAATATCCTCGAAATCATTGAAAAAGAAGTACCTTATAAGACGAATATATGCCTTATCTAATAAGAGACATTTAAATTTTTTTAATTGCATAAATGGGCGGCATTTTATTCAGAATTAATAGTTTTTTACATGGACAAAAAATTCGTTTAATTTTTTCCCATTAAATACTAGAATTATAGAAAAGTACTTTGCGAAAAGAATCGGCAGTAGTACGGAATCGTGTTGACCACCGATTAGTTTTTTGCTAATAACTCTTGCATCCTTCGACCGACTTCTTCGACTAAGAGATCGATGGAAAGCTTATCTGTTCCTCTTTCAGATGGCAATAACATATTTTAAGAAAAGTCGTAAGAAATAAAATTTTTTTGATCAAAACTAAAATATCCTCGGAATCATTGAAAAAGAAGTACCTTATAAGACGAAAATATGCCTTATCTAATAAGAGACATTTAAATTTTTTTAATTGCATAAATGGGTGGCAGTTTATTCTAAAAATTCGTTCATTTTTTCCCATTAAATACTAGAATTATAGAAAAAAACGTTGCGAAAAGAATCGGCAGTAGGACGGAATCGTGTTGACCACTGATAAGTCTCTTGCTAATAACTCTTGCATCCTTCGACCGACTTCTTCGACTTAAAGCTCGATGGAAAGCTCGATGGAAAGCTTATCTAATTCTCTTTCAGATGGCATTAACATATTTTACGAAAAGTCGTAAGAAATAAAATTTTTTCGATCAAAACTAAAATATCCTCGAAAACATTGAAAAAGAAGTACCTAATCAAACGAAAATATGCCTTCTCTAATAAGAGACATTTAACTTTTTTTAATTGCATAAATGGGCGGCATTTTATTCAGAACTAATAGTTTTTTACATGGATAAAAAATTCGTTTAATTTTTTCGCATTAAATTCTAGAATTATAGAAAAGTACTTTGCAAAAAGAAATCGGCAGTAGGACGGAATCGTATTGACCACCGATTAGATTTTTGCTAATAACTTTGGCATCCTTCGACCGACTTCTTCGACTAAGAGATCGATGGAAAGCTTATCTGTTCCTCTTTCAGATGGCAATAACATATTTTACGAAAAGTTGTAAGAAATAAAATTTTTTTGATCAAAACTAAAATATCATCGAAATCATTAAAGAAGAACTACCTTATAAGACGCAAATATGCCTAATCTAATAAGAAACATTTAAATTTTTTTAATTGCATAAATGGGTGGCATTTTATTCAGAATTAATAGTTTTTTACATGGACAAAAAATTCGTTAATTTTTTCCCATTAAATACTAGAATTATAGAAAAAAACTTTGCGAAAAGAATCGGCAGTAGGACGGAATCGTGTTGACCACCGATTAGTTTTTATACTTTTCACTTATGTGAAATAGTATATTAACTTTGTCACGGAGTTTGTAACAGATCGAAATATTAATTTCCGACTATATAAAGTCTATATATTCTTGATCAGGACGACAAGACGAGTTGATTTAGCCATGTCCGTCTGTCCGTCTGTCTGTCTGTATGTATGCAAACTTGTCCCTCAGTTTTGAAGCTATCGAGCTGAAACTTTGCACAGAGTCTTAAAATTTATTACGATGAATCATTCGTCGGAACCAGCATGATCGGATTATTGAAAAAGGTAGCTCCCATACGAAAAGAAGAAGAAAAGTGAACAAAACTTGAATCGTTGTATGGAAAACTTTTTTGTTTTGTACAATAGAGTGCTGAAATTTTAAACATAGTAGTTTTACATGGTCCGACTACATGCCTGAAAGTTTCATTGAGATTGGACATCTGGAACTGGTAGCTCCCATACAAAATGAAGAAGAGGAAGAGAAGCCATATTCACGTCGTTGTATGGAAAACTTTTTTGTTTCTTAACCAATTGACTTGAAATTTTAAAGTTATGTTCTTAGGGAGGAATGAAAACTATTTTGACCAAAAGTGGGCGTAACCACGCGTAGCCACGCCCACTTATAGCGAAAATTTACCCGTTGTATGGAAAACTTTTTTGTTTTTTAACCAATTGACTTGAAACTTTACAGTTATGTTCTTAGAGAGGAATGAAAACTACTTTAACCAAAAGTGGGCGTAGCCACGCCTACTTATAGCGAAAATTGACCCGTTGTATGGAAAACTTTTTTGTTTTTTAACCAATTGACTTGAAACTTTGCAGTTATGCTCTTAGGGAGGAATGAAAACTATTTTGACCAAAAGTGGGCATGGCCACGCCCACTTATAGCTCAACTTGACCCTTTGTATGGAAAACTTTTTTGTTTTTTAACCAATTGACTTGAAACTTTGCAGTTATGCTCTTAGGGAGGAATGAAAACTATTTTGATCAAAAGTGGGCGTGGCCACGCCCTTTTATAGCGAAAATTGACCCTTTGTATGGAAAACTTTTTTGTTTTTTAACCAATTGACTTGAAACTTTACAGTTATGTTCTTGGTGAGGAATAAAAACTATTTTGACCAAATGTGGGCACGGCTTCGCCCACTTATCGCAAAACTTGAACCGTTGTATGGAAAAATTTTTTCGTTTTTTAAAGGGTTACATACAGTTAGAATTTTCAAAAAATTAATTTTTTTTTTATTTTATTTTCTTATTGTACATATATTTAAGAATACACACAGAAAATTTCATGTCGTTCCGGTGAATATTTTCGAAGTTACACGCAAATTTGGAAAGGCGTTTCAGAGTGCTTCAAAGTACTTTTCAAACTTTAAACGCGTTTTTCTCAAAATGGTGTTTTCAAAGTCGGTGACCACCATAACTCGGAAACGGCTCAACCGATTAGTTTCAAATTTTGACACGATCTTCTTAAATATATTTGCTAGTAATTAATCGAAGCTTTTTTCTCACCGATAAATAATTTTTTTTTTTTATAAACAATTTAAGTCCGAAATTTTGGTCAAAAATCGATTTTTTTTTTTTGAGAAGCCGCCATTTTGTCAAAAAAATTTATTTTGCTTATTCCTTCGATTAATCACTAGATTTAACAATTCTTTAACAAAATCCGTTTGGGTTTTTAATTTAAAGTGATCCAGTTCACAGATACAGTGGTCACCGCAAAACGTCTTTTTTGAGTGGAGCTCCCGGAGATCAGCTGTAGCTCCTTTCCAAATAAATATTTTTGGTGGTAATAAATTTTAAAATACAGTTAAAAAATACCATAATATGTATACAAATTTTTAAATCAATAAACCTAAAAGTTTTCTCAGGAAAAATTTCGGAAAATTCGCTTTTTTTCGGCCTTCTAACTGTATGTAACCCCTTAACCAATTGACTTGAAACCTTACAGTTATGTTGTTAGGGATGCATGAAAACTATTCATTTAGTTTTTTTTATAGTGACACAAAGTGAAAAGTATTATAGCTTCAGCCTTGCTGAAGATAGCGTCCTTACTGGTTAACTAATAACTTTTGCGTCCTACGATCCACTTCTTCGGTTCAGAGCTCGATTGGAAGCTTATCTGTTCCTCTTTCAGATGGCATTAACATATTTTACGAAAAGTCATAAGATATAACATTTTTTTGATCAAAACAAAAATATCCTCGAAATCATTGAAAAAGAAGTACCTTATAAGACGAAAATATGCCTTATCTAATAAGAGACATTTAAACTTTTTTAATTGCATAAATGGGTGGCATTTTATTTAGAATTAATAGTTTTTTACATGTACTAAAAATTCGTTCATTTTTTCCCAGTAAATACTAGAATTATAAAAAAAAAACTTTGCGAAAAGAATCGGCAGTAGGACGGAATCGTGTTGACCACCGATTAGTTTTTTGCTAATAACACTTGCATCCTTCGACCGACTTCTTCGACTAAGAGATCGATGGAAAGCTTATCTGTTTCTCTTTCAGATGGCATTAACATATTTTACGAAAAGTCGTAAGAAATAAAATTTTTTTGATCAAAACTAAAATATCCTCGAAATCATTGAAAACGAAGTACCTTATCATACGAAAATATTACTTATCTAATAAGAGACATTTAAATTTTTATAATTGCATAAATGGGTGGCATTTTATTCAGAATTAATAGTTTTTTACATGGACTAAAAATTCGTTAATTTTTTCGCATTAAATTCTAGAATTATAGAAAAGTACTTTGCGAAAAAAATCGGCAGTAGGACGGAATCGTGTTGACCACCGATTAGATTTTTGCTAATAACTTATGCATCCTTCGACCGACTTCTTCGACTAAGAGATCGATGGAAAGCTTATCTGTTCCTCTTTCAGATGGCAATAACATATTTTACGAAAAGTTGTAAGAAATAAAATTTTTTTGTTGAAAACTAAAATATCATCGAAATCATTAAAGGAGAACTACCTTATCAGACGAAAATATGCCTTCTCTAATAAGAGACATTTAAATTTTTTTAATTGGATATATGGGTGGCATTTTATTCAGAATTAATAGTTTTTTACATGGACAAAAAATTCGTTCATTTTTTCGCATTAAATACTAGAATTATAGAAAACAACTTTGCGAAAACAATCGGCATTAGGACGGAATCGCGTTGACCACCGATTAGATTTTTACTAATAACTTTTGCGTCCTACGACCCACTTCTTCGGCTAAGAGCTCGATTGAAAGCTTATCTGTTCCTCTTTCAGATGGCATTAACATATTTTACGAAAAGTCATAAGATATAAAATTTTCTTGATCAAAATTAAAATATCCTCGAAATCATTGAAAAAGAAGTACCTTATAAGACGAAAATATGCCTTATCTAATAAGAGACATTTAAATTTTTTTAATTGCATATATGGGTGGCATTTTATTCAGAATTAATAGTTTTTTACATGGACAAAAAATTCGTTTAATTTTTTCCCATTAAATACTAGAATTATAGAAAAAAACTTTGGGAAAAGAAGCGGCAGTAGGACGGAATCGTGTTGACCACCGATTAGTTTTTGAAGTGAAACTTCTTTAGCATTGGTGCGATTTGAAACTCGATGAAACGACATGAGAAAGAGACAGACTATACATTTATATGATGTAGCCTGCGAGAGAATGAAATAGAACATAGAATGACAGTCTGTAGTCATAAACTGAGTAGTCATAAAGAAACCAACAACAACAACATGCTTACTTGTAATTTTCGCATTCCTCTTCAATCGTCACTTTCGCCATCTGGCGAATATGCAACAACAACTAACCTGGCTTGTTTACTCCAAATATTACAACAATTCTTGTTGTTGTTATTTTCGGCATAAACATGAACCGTTAGGTCGGTCAGTGTGGTTGTTGCTACCTATGACACTGTCTGGGCGTATACATTGTGTTTGTTGTTGCCTGCTACTTAACATTGCTAATCAACGTCACTAATCAGCTTCATAATATACGAGCCGCGAATTCATCTCCAATTCGCGTCCTCACAATTATGTTGAAGCCCGTTTAATTTTGCAATTGCCAATTAACCTTTCCTTTGCTGTGCTTAGCAAATGAAAACAATTAACTTACAAATTCAAATTAATCCAAAAGTGAACTCTAATAATAAATTATATACATATGTTATGTATGCAATAAATAAAGTCAGGTAGATTCTACACATTGGAGCTTTGGTAGTTAACTTGCCTTTGTTGTTCGGGGGACTCTATGCACATTTAAATTAATTCTTCTTTTTCGCACTTATGCATTAAAAACTGAACACATTCCAATTTGCCCAAATATCATTGTTTATAATACATTTTTTCATAAAATTTACTATTTTTACAAGTTTTTTTTAACCATTTCAAATACAACTTTATAATTTTAAAATTATTTCAACAATTTAATTCGAATGAACTTCTCAATCTTCGAAAATAGACACAAGCATGATGGTGAGGCATTACACTGATTTTTTTCCAGCTCAAAACATTGGGTTGAGTTGGGAAGCGTTTTTTATTAATGAAAATATATAAAATATTGAATAGTTTTGATGCAGAAACCATAAAGTTTACTTCTTGGTACATAATTGTTTATAATAACTTAAAGTGAAGCTGAATTCAATAAAATCTCTGAGAAAATTGTCAGAGATTTTGTAACGGCAACGCCCACTTATAGCAAAAATTGATAATTTGCATATCTCAGGTAGGCAATGAGCTAAAATAATGAAAATTAGTGTATAGGATATTAAGATAAAAAGAAATTCAATCCAAAAAATGGGCGTGGCAAGGCTGAAGATAGCGTCCTTACTGGTTTTTTGGTTCTTTTAAAGAAAGTTTCACTTCGAACACGTGTACTGTGTTACACGCGATTTTTTTTTTTGCTAATAACACTTGCATCCTTCGACCGACTTCTTCCACTAAGAGATCGATGGAAAGCTTATCTGTTTCTCTTTCAGATGGCATTAACATATTTTACGAAAAGTCGTAAGAAATAAATTTTTTTTGATCAAAACTAAAATATCCTCGAAATCATTGAAAAAGAAGTACCTTATCATACGAAAATATTACTTATCTAATAAGAGACATTTAAATTTTTTTAATTGCATAAATGGGTGGCTTTTATTCAGAATTAATAGTTTTTTACATGGACTAAAAATTCGTTCATTTTTTCGCATTAAATACTAGAATTATAAAAAAAAACTTTGGGAAAAGAATCGGCAGTTGGACGGAATCGTGTTGACCACCGATTAGATTTTTGCTAATAACTTTTGCATCCTTCGACCGACTTCTTCGACTAAGAGATCGATGGAAAGCTTATCTGTTCCTCTTTCAGTTGGCAATAACATATTTTACGAAAAGTCGTAAGAAATAAAATTTTTTTGATCAAAACTAAAATATCCTCGAAATCATTGAAAAAGAAGTAATTTATAAGACGAAAATATGCCTTATCTAATAAGAGGCATTTAAATTTTTTTAATTGCATAAATGGGTGGCAGTTTATTCAAAAAATTCGTTCATTTTTTCCCATTAAATACTAGAATTATAGAAAAAAACGTTGCGAAAAGAATCGGCAGTAGGACGGAATCGTGTTGACCACTGATTAGTCTCTTGCTAATAACTCTTGCATCCATCGACCGACTTCTTCGACTTAAAGCTCGATGGAAAGCTTATCTGTTTCTCTTTCAGATGGCATTAACATATTTTACGAAAAGTCGTAAGAAATAAAATTTTTTCAATCAAAACTAAAATATCCTCGAAATCATTGAAAAAAAAGTACCTAATCAGACGAAAATATGCCTTCTCTAATAAGAGACATTTAACTTTTTTTAATTGCATAAATGGGCGGCATTTTATTCAGAATTAATAGTTTTTTACATGGATAAAAAATTCGTTTAATTTTTTCGCATTAAATTCTAGAATTATAGAAAAGTACTTTGCGAAAAAAATCGGCAGTAGGACGGAATCGTGTTGACCACCGATTAGATTTTTGCTAATAACTTTTGCATCCTTCGACCGACTTCTTCGACTAAGAGATTGATGGAAAGCTTATCTGTTCCTCTTTCAGATGGCAATAACATATTTTACGAAAAGTTGTAAGAAATAAAATTTTTTTGATCAAAATTAAAATATCATCGAAATCATTAAAGAAGAACTACCTTATAAGACGAAAATATGCCTAATCTAATAAGAGACATTTCAATTTTTTTAATTGCATAAATGGGTGGCATTTTATTCAGAATTAATAGTTTTTTACATGGACAAAAAATTCGTTCATTTTTTCCCATTAAATACTAGAATTATAGAACAAAACTTTGAGAAAAGAATTGGCAGTAGGACGGAATCGTATTGACCACCGATTAGTTTTCTGTTAATAACACTTGCATCCTTCGACCGACTTCTTCCACTAAGAGATCGATGGAAAACTTATCTGTTCCTCTTTCAGATGGCAGAAAAGTTGTAAGAAATAAAATTTTTTTGATCAAAACCAAAATATCATCGAAATCATTTAAGAAGAACTACCTTATCAGACCAAAATATGCCTTCTCTAATAAGAGACATTTAAATTTTTTTAATTGCGTAAATGGGTGGCATTTTATTCAAAATTAATAGTTTTTTACATGGACAAAAAATTCGTTCATTTTTTCCCATTAAATACTAGAATTATAGAAAAACCAGTAAGGATTGGAGTCGACAGTACTCGACTCCGACATACCCTGTACCTTCAATTTGTACCAACTGTTTGAAAGCGTTGCCCCGCCCACTGTTTAATCGAAACAGATTTCATTTTCATTCAATTTCATATATACCAATTTTTACTCTTTTAGACCAATTCGCTCAAGAGATATAACGGCATTCTACCATGGCTATATGTGGGCGTGGTCACGCCCATTTCACAATTGAATCTTGTTATACTCCTTTCCAATATCATATATGCAAAGTTTCATTCTTGTAGGTTTCATAGTTCTTGAGATATAAGCGTTCAAATTATTACTATATATGGGCGTGGCTACGCCCATTTTTTTAATGTATCTTCTTGCGGCTTGAGTCAGCTATATACACTCCAAATTTGGTGTTCTTATCTAAAAAGACAACCGAGATAAAACGATTTTTGTAAGTTTTTTCCCGAGGTCGCTCCAGTCATTTGCCCCTCACCCCTAAACTAAGTCAAAAAAGGGGGAAACAAAATAAACTTGATCTGCTGAAGGAATAACAGAATCGAACTGCAAAGAGCTTTTGGTCCTATCTCTTATAGTTTCCGAGATCGACGCGTTCATACAGACGGACAGACGGACATGGTTAAATCGACTTCTCTTTCGATACTAATCAAGAATATATATACTTTGTATAGTCGGAAATGTCTCCTTTAAGGTGTTACATACGATGCGCACAAAACTAATATACCCTTGTACCATAAGGTACAGGGTATAAAAACTTTGCGAAAAGAATCGGCAGTAGGACGGAATCGTGTTGACCACCGATTAGTTTTTTACTAATAACTTTTGCGTCCTACGATCCACTTCTTCGACTAAGAGCTCGATGGAAAGCTTATCTGTTTCTCTTTCAGATGGCATTAACATATTTTACGAAAGTCGTAAAAAATAAAATTTTTTTGATCAAAATTAAAATATCCTCGAAATCATTGAAAAAGAAGTACCTTATCATACGAAAATATTACTTATCTAATAAGAGACATTTAAATTTTTTTAATTGCATAAATGGGTGGCATTTTATTCAGAATTAATAGTTTTTTACATGGACTAAAAATTCGTTCATTTTTTCGCATTAAATACTAGAATTATAGAAAAAAACTTTGGGAAAAGAATCGGCAGTAGGACGGAATCGTGTTGACCACCGATTAGATTTTTGCTAATAACTTTTGCATCCTTCGACCGACTTCTTCGACTAAGAGATCGATGGAAAGCTTATCTGTTCCTCTTTCAGATGGCGATAACATATTTTACGAAAAGTCGTAAGAAATAAAATTTTTTTGATCAAAACTAAAATATCCTCGAAATCATTGAAAAAGAAGTAATTTATAAGACGAAAATATGCCTTATCTAATAAGAGGCATTTAAATTTTTTTAATTGCATAAATGGGTGGCAGTTTATTCAAAAAATTCGTTCATTTTTTCCCATTAAATACTAGAATTATAGAAAAAAACGTTGCGAAAAGAATCGGCAGTAGGACGGAATCGTGTTGAC